>CM060933.1:20000000-30000000 GCA_030765085.1 Allium cepa | reverse complement strand
CGTAAGACTTTCCACACATAAACATGGAAAAGTTTTTACCTTACGCTAACCAAAACATTTGATAGGAAATCCAGTGATATTATAATAGTGTCTAGGGTTTTCAAAATAAAATACAGAAATAGCTGGAATGCTTACATCTCACGTTCCAACATAGTTGGGCACAATCAAAACCGTACAGGCACTTATTGGATTATGGATTCCATCAATGGCAGGGCTACTGGGGTACCGCCCGTCACAGTACGTGGCCTAGATCACCGTACCGAGGAGCCACCCTAACTCCCCTGCAACACAAGGCCGGGACCGTTCCTTATTGAACAGTCCCAAACAAGACAACCCCGCAGTTGGCGCGCGCTAACAACTGCCCACTAAGCCGAATAAAAAAGGGACCTCTAGACAGGGGAAAATCTTGCTCTCAAGTGGGCGCTACCCACGAAGCCTTGCTGCACCTCCCCTGTTTTAGCCATTCCCGGTTGATGAGGCTTGAGGTTACGATTACCTTTATAGGACATATCAAATCTTAGAATGCTCATCGTCCACCTGACGATGTTCTGAAAGCATTCAATCCATACAAGTTCGTTCCGGGTTCGAACGAAACCGAAGGCATTATCTCGTTACACTCGTATTGGAATCACCCTCAGAGTTAACGACGATAACCCTTGCACTCTAAATCACCATCTCGAACCTATAAGTACTATTCCGTCAAACTCATTACGGAATCACCCACAGAGTTATACTGACGTATAGTCCTTACACCTCGAGTCTTCACTTGCTCCACTTGGATTAACGACCTAACGTTTAATTGGAATCGATGTGGTTTTCGGATATCCAAATATGGAAACCCGATCCCGGTCTCACCGAAACCAAACGCCATCTTAATGTCCAAGTTGTACTTAAGGGTTTAACAATTAACTTATTCCATTACTATCTACTTTACAGAGATAGATAAACTACATCTAACAATAGATAAGCACATCCATATTATAACAGATAACCTGTATCATCCATAAACAGATAATCATCACAACCAAACAATCCATCACAAACATCATACACAAACCAAGCATTCATATCATACAACTCATCTCATTACTGAGATCACAACCATTCAATCAATAGCATTCATAAGCAATGATTTTCTAACCCACAATTATAATTAATTTAAAATGAATTAAATTAATTATAACCATCTCTAATTAATTTAAAATAAATTAAATTAATTAACACATTTAAATCCTGCTTAACATCCATTAATTAATTAACCCAGTTAATTAATTATACACTAAGTATTTAACTTGATTAAACAACCCTGATTAATCATTTACTAATTACAATAAGTAATTAGTCCTTAATTAATTAATCTTAATCATAAGTAATTAACATTTAATTACTCATTTATTAATTAATTATAATTAATTATATTTTTCCTTAATTAATTACAATTAATTAATCACTAATTAATCAATTACTACTTAATTAAACAATTCTTAATTACATCATTAATTATAATAATTAATGATCTTCAATAAATTACTTAATTAAAATTAATTACATTTAATAATTAATCTAATTATTAATCACCTTGATTAATATCTAATTAAGTAATTAACTATCTTAATTACTTATTTATAAATTAATTAACCAATAATTAATCATTCATTAATTCCTTAATTAATTACAAAAGTAATTATCTAAATTACTAATTACATTCCAGTAATTATCATTATTACTTCTCTAAGTAATCCTGCTCCATTAATTACATTAAGTAATTACACTTAAATCATCAAATGATTTATTTAAATTAATTAAACTAAATTAATTAACTTAATTAAATCACAATATTAAAATTAATTACAATAAGTAATTAAATCCTTAATTACTTTAACAATTAATTATATTTAATTAATTAATCTAGTTAATTATCAAAATTAATTACATTAATTAATTACTAAATTATCCTTAGATAATTGTCACCAATTATTAATTAACAACATTTCATAATTACCTACTTAAGAAAATTTGAGTTAGATTAATTATCAATAAATCCTTTCTACTTAATATTAATCTAAAACATTATTTAAATCAATAATTAAGTAAAATCCTTAATTAGTTTAAGTATTCTCAAATGACTCATTTAAATTCAAAATGTATTAAAACAATACATTACTAAATTTAAATTCAAATTCTATTTAAACATTTGATATTTAAAATGTTTAATCATTAAACATTAAGTCAAATAATTATAAACCTTACAACAAAATGAATGTTAAAGAACATCCATTACCTAAATATAAAGAAAGATTTAATTGGTTATTTAAATTTCAAATTTAAATTAAACACTTCATATTCAAATGCTAAAGGAAACAAATTCTTTCAAGTTTTAAAACTCATTTGAAATCAGATTTCATTTAAAACATTTGATTATGTTCAATCATTTTTATTTTATTTTATAAACTGTTTGAAATCAAACTAGTTTTCAAAGTTAACTTGAAAACAGTTTTTAATCTGAATTCAAAAACAAATTTAAGTTTGCTTAAACTTTAAATCTGTTCATACTTTCAAAAACTTACAAAAACTACTTAAATCTAATTCTGGTTTTAATACAAACCTGAAACTGTTCTATACTTGATTTAAGACCAGATTTAAAATCTTGTTTAAATTTAAGATCTTCATTCATTTTTCTAAAACCTTTGAACTCAAACTGCATTTGAATTCAAATTTAGCTCCCTCTTAAATCAAAATTTGCACTAAAGTTTTGAATTTCAATCAACATTTTAAAAAAAAAACTACAAAATAACTCCCAGGTCTTTAAACCTGAAAACTGTTTTAAAACTTAACTTTAACAGGATTTAACTTGTTTAAATTTTAGATTTTCTTTATTAAAACTTTGAATCCTCAACTACATTTAAATTCAGTTACAACTTATGTTTGAATCAACCCAGATTTTAAAAATATGAATTCATTCAAACATTAAACTGCATAATTCTCTGATCTTAAAACCCTGCAAAACTGTTTAAATTTTGATTTAAAACTGAATTTAAATTTAAGAATTCAATTTTTAAAAACTTTGAATTCTAAACTTCATTTGAATTCAGACTTACTTATTTTTGAATCAAATTACAATCTTTAAATTATGAATTTTTTTCTTCCAATTCATAAAAACTGCTAACTACAGGTTAAACTCTGTAATCAACTAACCCGAGAACCTATCATATTTACTTCGAGTTTTCCTACCCATTGCTTCGAGTGAGAAGCAAAAATTCCCGAGAATTACCCGAGTCAATTAAAACTCTGCACAGAATCCAGAAGTTCACCTGAGTTCAACCACCCAAACCTGTCAACCACTTGCGATTCCATCTCCGATCACCTGATCACCTACAACTCCGGCAATCACTTCACTTACGCCTCCTCTACCAATCCCCAAAGGCTTGCAACACTCGGTGAATCATAGAACACGAGATGAATCAAAACTTCAACCACCTAAAAACTAGGGCTAGAACCTGTAACAAGCCACCACCGTCGCCACAACCCACTGACAGCCCATCTAATAATTTTCCCCTACCCATCCATCTGCCTTCCACTTCCAGGAAGCACCACTACAACCCAGAATCACTAGATCACCATATAACCCAAAAACTCCCATTTTTGTTGCACCCAGAAATGCTCACACAATAATTAACTAAAAATTGTGATTCCTATTTTAATATTCAAGATTTCTATAGTGCATTCAAATTTTAAACTTGTTTTAATAATTCAAGTTGTTTGAGATTTTTGTTTATTTAAAACAATAGCTGTTATTATTGATTCCAGAGGCAACATATTTCCAATTTAGCTTAATTTTGATTTATAAACATAATGTCTTACTAAACAAACATCCTTTTTGTTTTAAATCCTGGTCCTAACAAAGATTAGAAGAAAAGATTTTGAAAAATTTTCTACTACTGTCACTTATACTCTGTAATAATGAATCAGAGAAGCAATGATATAAACAATGTATCACATATGTTCTTAGGTTAATAATCATGCATTTGTTCAGAATAAAATATCATGCATAAAAATTCCAACATACTCCATGAATTTACTATGACATTTGTATACGAATCAAATCTTAAATTGATTCATGCTCACAGTTTTTAGTACAGAGGCATAAACACAGAGATGATAAAATCAATCTGAAAACTTACAGGCACACAAATGTACATAAAGCAAGGCAATCATCAAACAGTGTTCATTGCAACACATATAACTGTTACTTATGTTTTATTTTTTTTAAGGATAATTTGTGTTTAAATATGATAGTGAGGTTACTCACTAAAAATCAGTATTCACAGTAAAGATTTTACTCACATGCAACAGAAAGTTTAAAACAACTTTCAATAGTGAAGTTATTCATCAAAAATGAAGATGCTGCAGTTTTCAATCATAGCAGTTTGATTTAATTTTTCATGACAGTTTTGTTGAACTTGAGTTTAAGTATATCACTTAAGCATTTAATTTAAAAGAAGGATCTGTTTTTGGAAAGAAGTTTACTCACCAAAATTAGAAGATGCAGAAACAAATTTCAGAGATGCAGATTCATTTTCCAGAGAAGCAGATCACAATTCCAAGTCCTGACTTGCATTTGATAATTGATCACTGAAATTACTTGTTGCTGATGATGCATGTAAACCCATACTTATTGCTCAGATTCAAATTAAAGTTGAACTTCCAATTGTACTTTGTTATTCAGATATGCAGATTTGGGAATTGATTGCAGATTTGAAGATGAATGCAATCATGAAGTTGTTTGCAGATTTTGTAGTTTGCATTGGGGTTTTTTGATTTACTGTAATTTGATTCTCAGATTTTCAATTTTGAAGAGAAAGTGTGTTTGTATCAAATGCTTTGCTATGTTATGTTCTCATGTTTACAAAGAATAAATTTCAAGAATGCCACTTGTTGTCTTGTTATCTCAAAATTTTACAAGTGTCTATTTATTAGTTTAAAAATTTAACACATGTACATTTCAAATAAAAGAGATTTCTAAATTTATATATGTATTTAAATTTGTCTTAAAACATTTCAAATTTATTTAAGCATGATTTTCAATGTTTATTAACATTAGCTTTGAAATACAAACATATAAACTATACACTTACATTAAAATGTTTGTTTAATTATTTTCAAAATAATATTCTTTTAAAACTAAATTTCAAAAGAAAAGATTGAATTAGATCTATTTCAAAAGAAAAACAATTTTAAAATAAACAAAACAAACTTTTATTATAAAACAAAATTAAACTATATTTATTCTTATAACCAAATAAATACTTACTTACTAATTTAAATCAATTTACAAATTTACATTTATATATAATAATTAGAAAATATACTTCATTTAAATATAAATTAAAATTAAAACCAAATCTCTATTTACAATGCATAACATCTATACATTATAAATATTTTAATCTTTGAAAAGAATACCATTTAACAAATTAAATAATTATAAATTTTCAAAAGAGAATTCTAGTTTAAATTAAATTATTCAATCAATATTTCACATTTTTTAAAAAAAAATTATCAAAGAAATTATTAAATAATTATTGCCTAAATTTCCGGGACATCACATTCCTTCCCCCTTAAAAGAATTTCGTCCCCGAAATTTAAAAGCAAAGGTAATTTAATAATTCATACAGATTTTAAAATTTTAAAAGAGCAAACATATGTTATCAACCAAATACTAGCAATCATAACAACCAATTCAAACAAACAATTCTAATTATCCAGACAAAATTCTGGATAAGAATTTCCTAGAGTTTCCCAGGTATAAACACCGAGATACTCGTCCTATAGAATCTAAACTAGCAACACTACTCAGATCTAGAGCTTCTATATATCTAGATCTACCAATCTAAACAGAATACAGGACTACAGACAAGTCCTGATCAACTCCCAAATCTCTCAGAACTACTGATTCTAAAACCAGAGATAAACCATACACGTACTCCCTCAGAGATACGCGAAAAACAAAACAAATTCCAACCATCCGAACTGGAAATTCAATCTTGTAGATCAAACACTCAACTTCAAAAGAAAACAGAAAGATCCAATACTCAAATCCACAAATCTCTCATATCGATCCTGGGCTGCCTCCAACCTCTAGATCAATCAAAATCCACCATACAAACTCTACTACAGATATCAGAAGTCTTCAGACAACTACTCTTTCTGGAAACAAACAGATACAAAACAAACAAGTCTCTAGATCCAAAATGAATTTCCTGTAGAAATCCTCTGATCCAAAACAAAACTCAAATTCCCAAAGAATCGAGTGCTCCTATTCTGGAATAGCTGCCACCATGCTTCCACTGCGCAACTCTGATTCGAGAATGTTGTTGATGAACACAAGTATAACTTGATCAACTTATCCCGGAAACATTTTTCATCAAATTCCATAAATTCTCGGTGACCTATCCGATTCGGTCACAACAAAGCAAAAATTCAACCAGAAACCAGATCCGATAAATCCTGCCAACTTAAACAGAACATACTCAAAGAATCTCCTACAATGCTGAATCACCGGTAAAGCTCCAAGAATGAAGTTGATACAGAACTCAATCTCTTAATACGGATGTCAATCTTGATTCCTTCAAAGATATCCAGAAAATACCACTTCGAAAACTCAAACATCATCTAAAGATGCTTCAATCCAAACAAAGGTCACTTAGAGAACTTCCGAACCATCGCAAGTCACTTTTGCGATTCCACTCAGTTCAGAATCCAAGAAATCGTTCTCACTTCAACAATCAAAACAGCTAAAGCCTCAAAAGAAGAAACTAGTGGTCCACCTCTTAACCACAAACATCACACCCAGCTGAGCTTCCAGAAGAAAAGGACAAGCTCCAACATATGCCCGGACTACTATCAGAAGAATCACAGAGATTTCTGAACCATCGAAGAACAGGCCACTCACTGCTGCTACTGCTGCCCAAAAACTTCCTTATCCAAAAACTCATCAAACCTCAAAGCTACACCAGCCTCTTCCAAAATAGAGCCTTCCAGATAGACAGATGTCTCTCAGGAAACTCGCTCCCAAACCAAGCTCAAAACACTCTGCCAAACTGAGTCTCAAAACTCCAATATAGACAGAACTCCTTCCTAAGGTTGCCAAAATACCAATTCTGGCTTCAGAACTTCCAACAACCCAAACTCAAGAAAAACCACTCACACAAGTGCAACCAAGCTTACAATCCAAAATAAACTCCGAATCTTAAAAAGATTTCCTTCAGAGATTGGTGAAATCCTTCACACCAACTGCCAAGCTACTCAAGATACCCAATCTGCCCTAGCAGATCACTTCCAACCTCAAACACTCAAACTCCAATCATTGGTAGTTGTGTTACACTCACCACTACCACATCTACCTTTATTACTTATGTTGGAAAACCTGAACAGGTAACCCAACAAATAGGCAGAAATAAATATATATTATATTCAAAATTACAAATACGCTCTCTCAAGAAAACACCACTACAGAGCCTAGGTATTCACTCCACCTAACGCTCTGATACCGAAATGTAACGACCCAACTTCCTAACTCCAGAAAGTTGCTTCGTTAAGAAGAAAGAAAGGGATAGAAAAGAGAAAAGAAAGGAAAGAAAGAACAAACAACATCAGAATCTCACAGCGGAATCGAATAATTTATAATATATCACATAAAACTTTACATAGTATCATATACATCAGAGTTAATCAGCCAATACAACATAAACTAGACAGTTATAGACATCTGTCTAGCAATTACAATCCAAGTACATCAGTAAGAACCAATACATCTCAAACACAGCGGAACAACTACATATCTCTACACGCTGAAGCCTCCTGCTCCATTATCTCCTCCAGAACTCGTCAAAGAAATCCTGAAACACTTGACTACTCATACGTAATATGAGTACCCAAGAGTTTAATAAAACAGAAAATAAACACTCAGGTCAGACAGGGGTCTGGTGTGAGTAAACGGGTTTAAAAATTGCTTAACTTTAGAAAATCCTTTGAAAACAAAAGGTATCACGTAAGACTTTCCACACATAAACATGGAAAAGTTTTTACCTTACGCTAACCAAAACATTTGATAGGAAATCCAGTGATATTATAATAGTGTCTAGGGTTTTCAAAATAAAATACAGAAATAGCTGGAATGCTTACATCTTACGTTCCAACATAGTTGGGCACAATCAAAACCGTACAGGCACTTATTGGATTATGGATTCCATCAATGGCAGGGCTACTGGGGTACCGCCCGTCACAGTACGTGGCCTAGATCACCGTACCGAGGAGCCACCCTAACTCCCCTGCAACACAAGGCCGGGACCGTTCCTTATTGAACAGTCCCAAACAAGACAACCCCGCAGTTGGCGCGCGCTAACAACTGCCCACTAAGCCGAATAAAAAAGGGACCTCTAGACAGGGGAAAATCTTGCTCTCAAGTGGGCGCTACCCACGAAGCCTTGCTGCACCTCCCCTGTTTTAGCCATTCCCGGTTGATGAGGCTTGAGGTTACGATTACCTTTATAGGACATATCAAATCTTAGAATGCTCATCGTCCACCTGACGATGTTCTGAAAGCATTCAATCCATACAAGTTCGTTCCGGGTTCGAACGAAACCGAAGGCATTATCTCGTTACACTCGTATTGGAATCACCCTCAGAGTTAACGACGATTACCCTTGCACTCTAAATCACCATCTCGAACCTATAAGTACTATTCCGTCAAACTCATTACGGAATCACCCACAGAGTTATACTGACGTATAGTCCTTACACCTCGAGTCTTCACTTGCTCCACTTGGATTAACGACCTAACGTTTAATTGGAATCGATGTGGTTTTCGGATATCCAAATATGGAAACCCGATCCCGGTCTCACCGAAACCAAACGCCATCTTAATGTCCAAGTTGTACTTAAGGGTTTAACAATTAACTTATTCCATTACTATCTACTTTACAGAGATAGATAAACTACATCTAACAATAGATAAGCACATCCATATTATAACAGATAACCTGTATCATCCATAAACAGATAATCATCACAACCAAACAATCCATCACAAACATCATACACAAACCAAGCATTCATATCATACAACTCATCTCATTACTGAGATCACAACCATTCAATCAATAGCATTCATAAGCAATGATTTTCTAACCCACAATTATAATTAATTTAAAATGAATTAAATTAATTATAACCATCTCTAATTAATTTAAAATAAATTAAATTAATTAACACATTTAAATCCTGCTTAACATCCATTAATTAATTAACCCAGTTAATTAATTATACACTAAGTATTTAACTTGATTAAACAACCCTGATTAATCATTTACTAATTACAATAAGTAATTAGTCCTTAATTAATTAATCTTAATCATAAGTAATTAACATTTAATTACTCATTTATTAATTAATTATAATTAATTATATTTTTCCTTAATTAATTACAATTAATTAATCACTAATTAATCAATTACTACTTAATTAAACAATTCTTAATTACATCATTAATTATAATAATTAATGATCTTCAATAAATTACTTAATTAAAATTAATTACATTTAATAATTAATCTAATTATTAATCACCTTGATTAATATCTAATTAAGTAATTAACTATCTTAATTACTTATTTATAAATTAATTAACCAATAATTAATCATTCATTAATTCCTTAATTAATTACAAAAGTAATTATCTAAATTACTAATTACATTCCAGTAATTATCATTATTACTTCTCTAAGTAATCCTGCTCCATTAATTACATTAAGTAATTACACTTAAATCATCAAATGATTTATTTAAATTAATTAAACTAAATTAATTAACTTAATTAAATCACAATATTAAAATTAATTACAATAAGTAATTAAATCCTTAATTACTTTAACAATTAATTATATTTAATTAATTAATCTAGTTAATTATCAAAATTAATTACATTAATTAATTACTAAATTATCCTTAGATAATTGTCACCAATTATTAATTAACAACATTTCATAATTACCTACTTAAGAAAATTTGAGTTAGATTAATTATCAATAAATCCTTTCTACTTAATATTAATCTAAAACATTATTTAAATCAATAATTAAGTAAAATCCTTAATTAGTTTAAGTATTCTCAAATGACTCATTTAAATTCAAAATGTATTAAAACAATACATTACTAAATTTAAATTCAAATTCTATTTAAACATTTGATATTTAAAATGTTTAATCATTAAACATTAAGTCAAATAATTATAAACCTTACAACAAAATGAATGTTAAAGAACATCCATTACCTAAATATAAAGAAAGATTTAATTGGTTATTTAAATTTCAAATTTAAATTAAACACTTCATATTCAAATGCTAAAGGAAACAAATTCTTTCAAGTTTTAAAACTCATTTGAAATCAGATTTCATTTAAAACATTTGATTATGTTCAATCATTTTTATTTTATTTTATAAACTGTTTGAAATCAAACTAGTTTTCAAAGTTAACTTGAAAACAGTTTTTAATCTGAATTCAAAAACAAATTTAAGTTTGCTTAAACTTTAAATCTGTTCATACTTTCAAAAACTTACAAAAACTACTTAAATCTAATTCTGGTTTTAATACAAACCTGAAACTGTTCTATACTTGATTTAAGACCAGATTTAAAATCTTGTTTAAATTTAAGATCTTCATTCATTTTTCTAAAACCTTTGAACTCAAACTGCATTTGAATTCAAATTTAGCTCCCTCTTAAATCAAAATTTGCACTAAAGTTTTGAATTTCAATCAACATTTTAAAAAAAAAACTACAAAATAACTCCCAGGTCTTTAAACCTGAAAACTGTTTTAAAACTTAACTTTAACAGGATTTAACTTGTTTAAATTTTAGATTTTCATTATTAAAACTTTGAATCCTCAACTACATTTAAATTCAGTTACAACTTATGTTTGAATCAACCCAGATTTTAAAAATATGAATTCATTCAAATATTAAACTGCATAATTCTCTGATCTTAAAACCCTGCAAAACTGTTTAAATTTTGATTTAAAACTGAATTTAAATTTAAGAATTCAATTTTTAAAAACTTTGAATTCTAAACTTCATTTGAATTCAGACTTACTTATTTTTGAATCAAATTACAATCTTTAAATTATGATTTTTTTTCTTCCAATTCATAAAAACTGCTAACTACAGGTTAAACTCTGTAATCAACTAACCCGAGAACCTATCATATTTACTTCGAGTTTTCCTACCCATTGCTTCGAGTGAGAAGCAAAAATTCCCGAGAATTACCCGAGTCAATTAAAACTCTGCACACAATCCAGAAGTTCACCTGAGTTCAACCACCCAAACCTGTCAACCACTTGCGATTCCATCTCCGATCACCTGATCACCTACAACTCCGGCAATCACTTCACTTACGCCTCCTCTACCAATCCCCAAAGGCTCGCAACACTCGGTGAATCATAGAACACGAGATGAATCAAAACTTCAACCACCTAAAAACTAGGGCTAGAACCTGTAACAAGCCACCACCGTCGCCACAACCCACTGACAGCCCATCTAATAATTTTCCCCTACCCATCCATCTGCCTTCCACTTCCAGGAAGCACCACTACAACCCAGAATCACTAGATCACCATATAACCCAAAAACTCCCATTTTTGTTGCACCCAGAAATGCTCACACAATAATTAACTAAAAATTGTGATTCCTATTTTAATATTCAAGATTTCTATAGTGCATTCAAATTTTAAACTTGTTTTAATAATTCAAGTTGTTTGAGATTTTTGTTTATTTAAAACAATAGCTGTTATTATTGATTCCAGAGGCAACATATTTCCAATTTAGCTTAATTTTGATTTATAAACATAATGTCTTACTAAACAAACATCCTTTTTGTTTTAAATCCTGGTCCTAACAAAGATTAGAAGAAAAGATTTTGAAAAATTTTCTACTACTGTCACTTATACTCTGTAATAATGAATCAGAGAAGCAATGATATAAACAATGTATCACATATGTTCTTAGGTTAATAATCATGCATTTGTTCAGAATAAAATATCATGCATAAAAATTCCAAAATACTCCATGAATTTACTATGACATTTGTATACGAATCAAATCTTAAATTGATTCATGCTCACAGTTTTTAGTACAGAGGCATAAACACAGAGATGATAAAATCAATCTGAAAACTTACAGGCACACAAATGTACATAAAGCAAGGCAATCATCAAACAGTGTTCATTGCAACACATATAACTGTTACTTATGTTTTATTTTTTTTAAGGATAATTTGTGTTTAAATATGATAGTGAGGTTACTCACTAAAAATCAGTATTCACAGTAAAGATTTTACTCACATGCAACAGAAAGTTTAAAACAACTTTCAATAGTGAAGTTATTCATCAAAAATGAAGATGCTGTAGTTTTCAATCATAGCAGTTTGATTTAATTTTTCATGACAGTTTTGTTGAACTTGAGTTTAAGTATATCACTTAAGCATTTAATTTAAAAGAAGGATCTGTTTTTGGAAAGAAGTTTACTCACCAAAATTAGAAGATGCAGAAACAAATTTCAGAGATGCAGATTCATTTTCCAGAGAAGCAGATCACAATTCCAAGTCCTGACTTGCATTTGATAATTGATCACTGAAATTACTTGTTGCTGATGATGCATGTAAACCCATACTTATTGCTCAGATTCAAATTAAAGTTGAACTTCCAATTGTACTTTGTTATTCAGATATGCAGATTTGGGAATTGATTGCAGATTTGAAGATGAATGCAATCATGAAGTTGTTTGCAGATTTTGTAGTTTGCATTGGGGTTTTTTGATTTACTGTAATTTGATTCTCAGATTTTCAATTTTGAAGAGAAAGTGTGTTTGTATCAAATGCTTTGCTATGTTATGTTCTCATGTTTACAAAGAATAAATTTCAAGAATGCCACTTGTTGTCTTGTTATCTCAAAATTTTACAAGTGTCTATTTATTAGTTTAAAAATTTAACACATGTACATTTCAAATAAAAGAGATTTCTAAATTTATATATGTATTTAAATTTGTCTTAAAACATTTCAAATTTATTTAAGCATGATTTTCAATGTTTATTAACATTAGCTTTGAAATACAAACATATAAACTATACACTTACATTAAAATGTTTGTTTAATTATTTTCAAAATAATATTCTTTTAAAACTAAATTTCAAAAGAAAAGATTGAATTAGATCTATTTCAAAAGAAAAACAATTTTAAAATAAACAAAACAAACTTTTATTATAAAACAAAATTAAACTATATTTATTCTTATAACCAAATAAATACTTACTTACTAATTTAAATCAATTTACAAATTTACATTTATATATAATAATTAGAAAATATACTTCATTTAAATATAAATTAAAATTAAAACCAAATCTCTATTTACAATGCATAAACATTTATACATTATAAATATTTTAATCTTTGAAAAGAATACCATTTAACAAATTAAATAATTATAAATTTTCAAAAGAGAATTCTAGTTTAAATTAAATTATTCAATCAATATTTCACATTTTTTTAAAAAAAATTATCAAAGAAATTATTAAATAATTATTGCCTAAATTTCCGGGACATCACAAAGACCAACTCCAAAATGCATAAATCAGTGACAGCAAATGCTCAAACTCAGGTGGACAGCAAACAACAGTGCACTGAACAACTCACAAATATGCAACCAGACCAATACACATGAATGTATACAAATGATCAGGCCATAATGAAGCAAAATACTTCAGGACAAGGTGCATACGAACAAATATACAACCAAAGAAGAAAACCATCAAGCCAACACAGCAATGCATATAACCAAGACACAAAGGAATGTCAAAATGATACAAGTAGTGAAACCATGGCATGAACCAAGTAAAAAGCAAAGAC
Source organism: Allium cepa (assembly GCA_030765085.1). Taxonomy (NCBI): domain Eukaryota; kingdom Viridiplantae; phylum Streptophyta; class Magnoliopsida; order Asparagales; family Amaryllidaceae; genus Allium; species Allium cepa. The sequence goes on along the minus strand of CM060933.1, from coordinate 29,986,044 downwards.
CAAGGCTACACAATGAACAACTACCAGAAACCATCACATATGTAAGCAACTGAAGTGCAGCCTCAAACCACTGACTCCATGATCAGATCAAACTCAATTTAATACGACTGTAAACAGTGCCACAAGACCACCATGCAAAGACCACAAAGTCAGCGCACAACAAACTTCAAATGACTCAAGTGAACATATCACAGTGAAGCTCAAAGTAACCAGAGGCAAATGGACAAAGATAATAACAATGAACCAGTGGCCATAAACAGAGTGCATGCTACAACAAAGTGACTCAAGCAACAACATAAACCCAGCTACAAACATCAAGTGTCGACCAGGTAGCAAGCAAGATCAACACAGTGCATATATGAAGTACATCAGTGACACAACAATGCTTGAAGACTACAAAGCCTTTAATAGTTATAACAAATTCAAGTTGAAGCCGTGCAAGTCCAGGATGACACAAATAGAGACAGTGAAGAATCTCAAGTCAAGGCCGAAGTAGTACAAGAAAATTCACGAAATTAAAAATTGGGCAAAGTCAAAGGAAATCAAAGTCGTGTTTCAAATCAAAGTCAACACCGTGATGACCAAGAAATCAAACGAGTCAGATTCGAAGCCGTGTGAATCAAGCTACTAGAAATTATACGAAATTGACAAAGTCAAATAAATCATCAATGTTCAACAAAAATCGAATAGCCGAAAGCATGATAACGAACAATTCAAACGAACGTAATTCAAGGAGATCGACTCCTATAAATTGCAACAATCATCATCAGCATAGGATGCATCGAGTTCAAGTAAGAAAACACTAAAGCACAAAAAGCATAAATTACATACCGAAGCGAGGAAAGAACTCGATCAACGAAGCAGCCGAAGTGAGCAACAAGAAAAACGATCGATCTAGGTTTACACGCGATTATCCACGCAATCAATCAACATAAGTCAGGCTCTTCGCGAAACCCTAATTTGGAATCAAAGGACGAAGCCCTAATTCAGTTGCAAAGAGGAACGAATGAGATTAACAAAGCCGCCATTCTCAAACATAAAGGATCGGGTCGAATAAAAGGGGCCGGCTTATTTTTCTCCTTTTTATTATATAAGGGCTTTTTATTTTAATTAGGGTTATTTTATTTTAAATTGTTTTTTAATTTGTAATTTCTTTTTAAACCGTTTAAATTTCTAGTCGTGTGACTAGGGGACAAACTACGTGGCATAGTTTGAGAATTCGCAACTCAGTGGCTGAGTTGTGGCAGGGTTTTGAGCGTAGAGTTAGGTTTAGTCGATAGCGGGTGTCGCGGGTTTACATGTGTAAGCGTCTGACTATCTAATTTCTAGTAGAAACCTTAGGGGCAGCACGTAGGTAGGGTTTTGCCGAAGCTGGGTAAATTCTGTGTCGTTCTATATCTGCAATTTATTATTCTGCTATTATCTGTGCTGCTATTGTTCTGTGATCTGTGTTGAAATTATTTTATAAGCTTCCGCAATTAATTTTTATAATTTATACTATCACCATATTCACCCCCCTAGGGTGAAATCGATCCTACAAGTGGTATCAGAGCTTGGAACAAAAGTCGTTTTTGTTTTAAAAATCTGATTTTACAAAAACCAATTTTTATTTTAAAAAGTTGAATTTTTAAAATGGCTTTTTTTAATACTGCTTTTGCTGAGGGTCAATCCATAGTTAGACCACCAATGTTCAATGGTGAATATGCTTACTGGAAAAATAGGATAGAAATTTTTCTGAAAACCATTGACGCCTGGAATATTGTTGAGACAGGTTATAAATTACCAACTATAACTGTAGATAATCAGGAAATAGAGAAACCAAAGGAACAATGGACAGAACTAGAAAATAAATTACAAAATACTAATGCTAAAGCTATGAATTCTATTATCTGTTCATTGGATCAATATGAATTTAATCGTGTCTCACATTGTCTAACTGCGCAGGAAATATGACACACTCTAGAAGTGACTCATGAAGGAACATCTCAAGTCAAATAATCTCGCCTTGCCATGCTAAGCAGCGAATACAAGAACTTCACAATGGCGAAGGAAGAAAATGTCAAAGAGATGCATGGACTACTTTCCAATATCGTATATAAATCAAAAGCTCTCGGAAAATCATACACGGAATTGGAAATAGTCCGAAAAATCCTCAGAGTCCTTCCACGAAGATTTGAATCAAAAGTGACTGCCATTCAAGAATCAAAAGATTTAAAACAGATGAAAGTTGAAGAACTCATCGGTAATCTCACCACTTATGAGCTAGAAATAAAGTTCAAGGAAGAGCGTGAAGGAAGTGACACTCGAAAGAAATCAATAGCGCTCAAAGGAACAACCGAAAATGATGATGATAACGATGATGATAATACAGCAGCAGAATTGGAGCTATTAATAAAGAAATTCAAAAGGTGGAATTACAAATACGGAAATTCAGCTCGAATTCAAAAAGTGAAAAGCAGAATAGTCAAAGCACTAGACAACTCAGACGAACAAAAAATCATCTGTCACAAGTGCAACCAACCCGGACACATCAAGCCCAATTGTCCTCAAACCCGACACGACTTTGAAAAGAAATCAAAAAGGAGAAATTTTTCAGCCACGTGGAATACAAGTGATGAAGATAATCAAAGTACTAGCAGTGAGAGTGAGAAAGCAGATATGTGCCTTCAAGGAAATATAACTGATAGCGACGATGACGAGCCAAGCGAGGTATCAAAACTTACTCACTCTGAATTACTTATTTATTTCCACGAAGTAAATGGCTATTTTGAACGACTTAGGGAAAAATATGCTAAACTTGAATCACAAAAAGACACTTTGATAGAATTAAATGAACAACTTGACCAATTAGTAGAAAACTATCAAAGAAGGATCCCTAAGTGTGATAAATGTCCAACATTCGAAGATGAAATTAAAAAAATCAGAAATCAATATAAAATCACTTGAAAATGAAATTCTGATTTTAAAAGAGAGTGAAAATACTAGGAGAGAGAATTCTATTAAAAAGCGCACACAATTGTTAAACGAAAATGAATCTCTCAAAACACAAGACCAACAATTGTCAACGACTTTAGATAAATTTTCAAAAAGTGAAAAATCGTTGAATATGCTATTAGGAAAGCAAATTGTTAACACGGTTAGAAAAGGACTTGGATATAATCAATCTAAAATTGTTGAAAACAAGATTAATCAAGAAAATTCAATGTGCACAATTTGTAGAAAATATGGACACAATCACAATAATTGTTGGTATAGACCCAAACATGTGAAAACTATACCAATTTGGGTTCCAAAAGGCACAAATATAAAAACTCTCAAAGTTAAACAAATTTGGGTGCCGAAGGGAACAATTATAAATAGTTTTGGGTCTCCACAAAATTATTTTTCTAAATATTCTGCCACTAACAACCATGGACCTATAAAAACAAATAGGTCACATAAATCTTTTCCCGTGTAGGTGTGGTGGCAGGCTAAGGAACAACAACAGCGTTCTCTGGATTTTGGCTGTTCCAGAAACACAACGGGCGACAAAGCAAAGTTCCTTATCCTAGTATAAAGGTGACAGAATCACAATGGGCAACCACGAAAAAATTATCGTAAAGGTAAAACGGGTAAAGTTATATTTATTTGAACGATATATTAAATGTGATAATCTGCACCATATTCTAAATTAAATCAGCCAATAATGAGATAATGATTTAGATTTTGACTTATTCAAAATAGTTGGCCAATTATATTCTTATGCCAAAAACACTATATAAAACTCTAGATTCGTTGAATTACTTCATATGTATTAGTTTTGGATTAAAAATAGTGTTTTGTTGGATGATAACACATTTGGTTATAATACGGCTAATTCTATATTTACACGACTTCAGTTCAAATTCAAAAGAATGTCATTTAAATTGCTGTTAAAACTGAGTTTGAAATTTTTGGTGCACACTTCATGGTTTAGTCAGTCAAATTCAATTAATGATAATTTTGAGTGAAAGAGAAATTCAGATGCAGATTACACTGGTAATCTAGGTGATAGAAAAATTACTAGTTGAACGTGATTTTTGTTGAGACATTTAGTAACTGCATCGTTTTTCAAAGAAAATATCTGCATATACTTCATTTCAAATAATTTTCAAATAGCAGATTTTTTTTCTCATATAACCCCCTCAAGAAAATCATTTTTGACCATATTTTCAGATTAGTCATTTTGAAAAATTGATTTCATAATCATTTTTGAATTTGATTTTAAATGACTATTTTGACTAATCTGACTCCCTAATAATTATCGAAAAGATAAATAGTAATTGAAAAAGTGACGAGTGTTGATATTTGTCATATATAATGACTCGAGACGGTATAATTAGTAAATTTCTTTAGAAATTTAAACAAGAGTTATAAAACTTTTTGTTGGTAAAATATTCCATGATCATCTCTATCTCTATCATGTTTCTAACAACCATCACTCATCAAAATTATATATAGTTTGTCGATATGTGGTACTTTAAGCAGGAATAGTTCGTTTTTCATTTTACATTTTTTTCTTTAAAAAAATATAGTAAAAATAAATAAATACCAATATATTCACTCTCATTTAAAAGTCCTCACGGTTATGCATGGGTGAATTACTTGGAATTTGTTATGTGCTTCCATGCTCGTTTAAAAGTCCTCACGGTTATGCATGTATGGAACGCATATCAAAAGTTGATTTTTAAAATAAACAAGTTGATTCTAATCCCATTTAAAAGTCCTCACGGTTATGCGTGGTTAGAAGATACTTGAATTCATTTTTTTAAAATAAAATTGGAATACTACTAATCTCATTTAAAAGTCCTAACGGTTATGCATGGTTAGTAGATATTCAAATTCCTGATATAAATATACCACAATTAGACACAACTGTATGGTTTTATATGATGACATAATTCCCATCATTCTAAAAGTGGAATATGCGCCTAACAAAATATTTATGATTTTTGTTTGATTTTTTTATTGAAATTTAATATTTATATTCAAGTGAGTTTTAATGTTGGATTATTATCGATCACTTTATCTCTATTTTCTCTAACACTATTATTCTTTTGCCGATAACAAAAGGGGGAGAGAAAAGTTAAGATTTTGTCAAATAAAATCAAGCAAAGGTCAAATAATTTTCTATTTGCATCTAGGCTCATTTGCATATTTTTATTTGTATGCATATATGTAGGGGGGGCTTTGTGTAGAGAGGAAGCATTTAAATAGAGGGAGCAATTAGAGCATATGAATGATCAAATACATTTAACATATTCAATATCTTAAATATATGTTTGTTATCATCAAAAGGGGGAGATTGTTGAATATGCGCTTATATGATTTTTGTTTGATGATAATAAACATATATACATTCGTTTAAATTTATTTGTTATTGTACTATTTTATTTTTCATAGATTAAATAAATATTTGCTGAATAAAATTAAATGACACAGAATTTGAATTCAAACAGAAATTTTATTCAAACAAATATTTATTACATTTTTGAATAGTACAAATTCAAGCTCTCACTATACATATACAATTTTGATTACAATACATCACAATTTCATATTTACATTTAACCTCACTACACATCACTCATTCACTCAATTCGTATTTTATCTTCAACTTCATTTGAGTAAGAATCCAGCATCTGAGAAATCTGCAAAAATAATTTTGAAGCAGTAAAATTGAAAAGGAAATATTTTTGCAGTATAATATAAAAAGTGAATTTTGAAAATAATATTTACCTCAGTTATTTGGGTTGTTCGTCATGATTTATTTTTGAATCCATTATACACGAACAACTTGTGACATACACAGTGTATCACTGTATATTCCACAAGGCCGTGCACACCAATATACACTTGATAATGCTACAGGACAGGTGAGCACAAGGTCAAACCAAAATAAAAGGACGGGTTCAACTCAGGTGCAACATAAATAAAATCTCGACTTCAGCGCAAGGTCAAACCCGAGTTGTGAAACTGGATTCAACACAGGTGCACTTAAAAATGTGCAAGTACGGAAAAACAATCTCGACAACTAAAACAAGTCTCGACCAAAAATCAGTGACATAAGTCAAAGCCCGAATCCAAACTATTCAAGTACCAATGAAACCAACACAATGTTCACTGACTCGAAGGATGAATCAGAATACAAATGCAAGTGAAGCTACACAACTATATACATGTACACAAAGCCAAACTGCAACAAGACCAACTCCAAAATGCATAAATCAGTGACAGCAAATGCTCAAACTCATGTGGACAGCAAACAACAGTGCACTGAACAACTCACGAATATGCAACCAGACCAATACACATGAATGTATACAAATGATCAGGCCATAATGAAGAAAACCCCTTAAGGACAAGGTGCAGACGACCAAATATACAACCAAAGAAGAAAACCATCAAGCCAACACAGCAATGCATATAACCAAGACACAAAGGAATGTCAAAATGATACAAGTAGTGAAACCATGGCATGAACCAAGTAAAAAGCAAAGACCAAGGCTACACAATGAACAACTACCAGAAACCATCACATATGTAAGCAACTGAAGTGTAGCCTCAAACCACTGACTCCATGATCAGATCAAACTCAATTCAATACGACTGTAAACAGTGCCACAAGACCACCATGCAAAGACCACAAAGTCAGTGCACAACAAACTTCAAATGACTCAAGTCAACATATCACAGTGAAGCTCAAATTAACAAGAGGCAAATGGACAGAGACAATAACAATGAACCAGTGGCCATAAACAGAGTGCATGCTACAACAAAGTGACTCAAGCAACAACACAAACCAAGCTACAAACATCAAGTGTCGACCAGGTAGCAAGCAAGATCAACACAGTGCATATATGAAGTACATCAGTGACACAACAATGCTTGAAGACTACAAAGCCTTTAATAGTTATAACAAATTCAAGTTGAAGCCGTGCAAGTCCAGGATGACACAAATAGAGACAGTGAAGAATCTCAAGTCAAGGCCGAAGCAGTACAAGAAAATTCACGAAATCAAAAATTGGGCAAAGTCAAAGGAAATCAAAGCCGTGTTTCAAATCAAAGTCAACACCGTGATGACCAAGAAATCAAACAAGTCAGATTCGAAGCCGTGTGAATCAAGCTACTAGAAATTATACGAAATTGACAAAGTCAAATAAATCATCAACGTTCAACAAAAATCGAATGGCCGAAAGCATGATAATGAACAATTCAGACGAACGTAATTCAAGGAGATCGACTCCTATAAATTGCAACAATCATCAACGGCATAGGATGCATCGAGTTCAAGTACGAAAATACTAAAGCACAAAAAGCATAAATTACATACCGAAGCAAGGAAAGAACTCGATCAACGAAGCAGCCGAAGTGAGCAACAAGGAAAACGATCGATCAAGGCTTACACACGATTATCCATGCAATCGATCAACATAAGTCAGGCTCTTCGCGAAACCCTAATTTGGAATCAAAGGACGAAGCCCTAATTCAGTTGCAAAGAGGAACGAACGAGATTAACAAAGCCGCCATTCTCAAACATAAAGGATCGGGTCGAATAAAAGGGGCCGACTTATTTTTCTCCTTTTTATTATATAAGGGCTTTTTATTTTAATTAGGGTTATTTTATTTTAAATTGTTTTTTAATTTGTAATTTCTTTTTAAACCGTTTAAATTTCTAGTCGTGTGACTAGGAGACAAACTACGTGGCGTAGTTTGAGAATTCGCAACTCAGTGGCTGAGTTGTGGCAGGGTTTTGAGCATAGAGTTAGGTTTAGTCGATAGCGGGTGTCGCGAGTTTACGTGTATAAGCGTCTGACTATCTAATTTCTAGTAGAAACCTTGGGGGCAGCACGTAGGCAGGGTTTTGTCGAAGCTGGGTAAATACTGTGTCGTTCCATATCTGTAATTTATTATTCTGCTATTATCTGTGCTGCTATTGTTCTGTGATCTGTGTTTATTTTATAAGCTTCCGCAATTAATTTTTATAATTTATACTATCACCGTATTCACCCCCCCCCTCTATGGTGAAATCGATCCTACAACTATGAAATTCAACAGGGTAATATAATACACCATTACGGATTCAATGAAACTGGTTTCGTCGATGTCCAAGGCTGTGCTCTAGAAGTTAAATTTCAAAGAATAAAATATTTAGTTATCAATATTTAAATCTGATTTATTTATATTTATAAATAAATTTACAAATTGAACTTCCAATATTATTTATTGGTTAAATGAAGTTAAATAAAATTATTGAATCCATTTAATTAACATTTAATCCATAATTCAAATATTTAATGTACCCTATATTTGAATTACAAATTACAAATTCCAAAATTCAATTATTTTAAATATTTAAAATTGTTAAACATTTAAAATCAAATATCCAAAAAAATTGGGTCGTTACAGGCCGGGCCATGTGGGCTGGTCTTAGAATAGCTAGATTATCTTTGATTGGGCTAAACCGCCTTAATTGAACTACTAATTACTTGCGAAAAAATTGAGCAACAGTAGGCTTATGGGCCTACTTGGATTTTGAAACCCGATCAGTAATTGCATATTTTAAATCTAATTCAAATGTACATCGATATCGTATATAGATATATACATATAAAACTTTACGCACGATACTCAATAACTATTCAAAAAGATCAAATTAAAATTTGTGTTTCACAAATATTAATTGATTGGTTTATTTATAATAGTTATGATTTATTTAAATCATGTAGTATTCAGAGTATTCAACATCGTGGTTGTGTAATTCTAAGGTGGAGATTTCGTCAGCGATTAATATCGAACAATTTAAACACACATTGCCTTAATAACGTTCACACATTACCTTTACTAGTGGTGTGACAGTTCGGTCAAATTTACTCCTTACACGATTTCGACAAAATCTAATTTACCATTTTCGTGACGACTACTTACATTATTTTCTTCATCAAAACCGCATCACATTAGGACTTATGGAATTTGGTATCGGTCAAAATTATAATATCGTCCACCTTTAATTTTTATAGTCCAAACAAAATTCTTTGTTCGATAATAGCAATTATTATTAACTGATATGCTATGGGAAAATACTTTGACTTTGAGTTGACTATAGCTGAATGTTATACTATCCATATGTAACCGACGAGAAGAATTATCTATTAAATAGTGATTCACTTCCAATGCTTTAATTTAGACCCAATTACGGTCGTTCAATTAATGTGATGTTACGATTTTTCTACAATCAAAGTGGAGTGTCTAAAGTGAAGTTCAACATCATTCTCAAGTCGAAAAAATGCGTCATATTATCACTTAGATATCTTTTGCTTGACCTTAGTTATATAAAGCGACAGAAAACTATCGAGCGAGTCATTCCATAATTATTCAATAACTATCGCTGCGTAACCTATTAGTCGTCCCAACAGCCATGAACACTGCTTGGTATGTGAAGAGCGTTACGTACTCTAGTCTCAACGAATGTATCGATACCTAGTCAAAATGCCGGGCTATGGATGAATATGGATCAAGCAACGAGCCAAGAGGCATGCAACTACAACCGTGCAAGGTGATTGGATAATGTAGGCCGATCCATTCCACGATTGTGAGAAATTCAAGAGATAATATGATATAAGAAGATACTTTCTACTCTTTATTTTTTGAATTACCCGAAGAACAAGATTTTCGCCCATTAACTATAGAAAAGTATGAATCCGCCAAATACATAGCCTGGGTGCTTGCTATAAGAGTCTAATTTACTTTTTGCGGTCGAAGGAAAATAATTTTAATTTTATTAGTTTCACTACAACTGTCTAAATTCAAAAGATATAAAATGTAGGATTATCAAAAATCCATAAATTCAATCATTTACATGATTTGCCTCAATTGACAAATTTTGAATAAGTTAGTTGTGTTAAATTTCAACTAATTCGGATTGAGTCGTTTCTTTATTCAAAATGGGTTTCCTTAGGGCCCTTTGTTATATGAAATTCAAGGGGGCCGTATTTTAACATTTGACAACGTCACTCGTTCAAAATTAGGGTTTTTCTTTTTCTCCAACCCAATCAAAAATTAACCAGCCGCCGCCTGCCCGCCCGCAAATTACAACACCACGTCTTTGGCTCTAATCGACAAGGTCGATCGCGGACGTCGCCACAGTCAACGCGACAGAATCAGAATCAACATCCGCCGCCGCTTCGTTGTCTTGTGCGCCACAAATCGACGACCGCGGGCGCGAGCTAGCCGAAGCCTGAAACCTCATCTGGGTTACTGGTATGTCTACATTTTGACAAAAGAATAGCAATGACTAATGCGCACAAATAATGATGTTAAATCACCAGAATATTACTCTATAGTGCTTTCAATACAAGTTTGTCAGACATTACTACTTCGACTTCTTTTTATAGTTTACCTGCACTGTGAAAACAAAATGAAAAAATAAATTTTAATTTACCCGAATAATTGAATCATGTTTCCCGTTCTAATTTACAAGCAGGAAGGCGTATTTTATACAATAATTAATAGATGTGCCAATGCTAGCTGGAGTTTAGACTGTCCATATAAGCAAGCTTATATGCACTTGGCTCAAATTTTGATTTAGAACTACATGTAAAACAAACCCAACCCATGTCACTAATATAATCGTACATTTTGATTTTTTTCCCCATTTTAGAATCGTCAATGGACATGGGACGTGACATGACTATACCATTGCTGACGGATATCTTGATTTGTTTGCCGGTGATAGCTTTATTACGATTTAAAAGAGTTTGCAAAGGTTGGTGTTCCTTGATTGAAAGTTTTACATTCGTCAATGAGCATCTCAACAGCAAACGTGAAGAAATGTTGATTTGCGCATCTGTAGAAGCCGATATGTGTATTATATCGGGTAGAAAATACGAGATGAGACGGGACCTAAACATAGAAAACAAATTTCGGTTTTTTGAGTTTGAAATGTACAATACATGTAACGGTGTGGTATTATACAAACGATTATCGTTTGATGATGATGGTGTAATTCTCTCGATGTGGAACCCTGCGACAAATAAAGTGAGACAAATGGCAGTAGAAAATACCCATATAAATGGATTTAGAGAGGGATTCGTCTCATTTGCTCTTGGTTTCAATAAAAGAGAAAACGAGTTTAGAGTTGTCAGCATAATATTGGAAGTTAAACAGTGCATGCTTCAGGTATGGAGCGCAAAAAAGGAGTCCTGGAAGACTGTATACGAAGGTGATTTTGCTATCGACGGGTTCTACGCAACAGCGTGTAGCGAGGAAAAGGTGTTGTGGTATGGTGGAGTAACGGAGGGAAAAGGTGGCTTGGTGTATTTTGATTGGGGTACGGAAAAGTGTGGGGTAGTACCCTTTCCTGAAAACATCGACAATTGGGTCATAGTTCCTGCTTATCTGAAGTGGAAAGCCAGTTTCCTTAGGTGGCGGCAGGAAACGGGATTTAAGTCCGAGATTTGGTGGACTGATGAAATTGACAGTGCTGAGTCGTGGGGAAGAGACGATTGGTTTGAAAGCAAGAGTGATGTCTGTTGTAGAGCTGTGGAGGTAAAACTCTTACACAACGGGAATGCCATGTTTATACTAGGCAGAGATGGAGATGAAGATGGAGATGGAGGTTGTATTGGACTCTACTGGATTGACTTGTGCACCGTTGCTTGTGAACCAGTGCGTGTACCGATGCTCTTTGAACCATCATTCATACTTGACTACCGTGAAAGCTTGATGTCAGTGTAAACAGGAAAAGTGCTAATCACCTGGTGAAATCCGAATCACTACTACTGAGGTATGTTCTCTTTCAGGTTGTAATAATCTTATTTACTTTGTGGGTTATCAAAGACTGAAGATTGTTTTGTGGGTTATCGGATTGTTGTTTACATATGGCATTTTTTTAAACTTGACTGTTGGGGATACTTGAAAATGTGACCACATTTTGCATATGGCTATTTTTAAACGGGACTGCTGGGATACTTGAAAAATGTGACCACATTTGCATATGGCTGTTATATTGGACCCTTGTTGCTTGATCTAATGGCAAGCAGCTACATTGTTTGTATATTTTGGGTAATTTTGTATGGAAAAGAGGTTAACATTTTATGAGCTGAACTTTTATAGCTCTCCTAATTAGGACTTAAAAGTAACTGCAAAAAACTTATTTTTATTGTTGAGTGTAGGGCTGGGTATTTTTCCGCTTTTCCGGTTTTCCGTTAATTTCCTTCCAACCATTTTCGAAATTTTTTATTTCCGCTATTTTCCGAAAAACTAATATCGGAAGGAATTCCTTCCGATTAATATTGGAAATAGCCGGAAATTTTTCGTAGTTTCCACGAAACTCTTTTCCTTCCAAATCACCGTAGTTAATATGCTTTGTTGGGCCAGATCCCCTTATTTGCTTAATTGTTCGTGTATTCTCAAAATTGACATCCTCGTTCAATCCACAGCTAAAAAACCCTAGCCGTGCTTCTCTCTACTCCTCTCGATCACAAAAACCTAACCCAAATCGACTGTAATTATTTAATTTTGTCGGTAGAAACTTCTCTTTCAGGTACATCACGACCTTCAATTTCAATTCTTGTTTTTTATCCTTTATGTATGGATCTGATAGGATGTGAAATTTCAATTTCACTGTACGATCTCTCTTCTTTTTCATAATTCATGAATAGGGGTTGAGAAATTGTTTTAGTTACTTAACCTTTATCGGTTAACAGCTGTACTAGATGTTACAAATTACTCGAAGTTCTGCCTCTCTTTAAGGTATGCCCATGCTCCAACAACTTGGACTAAGCTGTTGCGTGTATAAGTAGGATAAAAAAGTGCAAACAAAAGATTTTTGATTTGCAGATCAAGGATTATAGTCGTATGAATTTTCTAAGGATTCATGCTTGTTTAAAAATATTGGTGCAAAAATTTAAAAACTGTGTTGATTATTGGAGAATGACAACTTATGCTCATCAGATAAATGTACTTAAGAGCATATGTTCATACTGCAGATGTAGAGGTTGCATCATACTGGAAAGATTATACGCATGCTCCAAATTTTTGCTACTGTCGTAATCCTAAAGAATGTCAATTTTACAAAAGAACAATACCACATTAAAAAGTTCTGTTGGTTCATCAAGAAGTAGCGATTTACTGTCAAATTTTCTTATGATTTGTTCTACTCTTGCAGGCATGTTTATGCCTAGTTTCATCAAAGCTCGCTTGCATATTACTTGTGTCAATTTTCTTTGGATTTGAACCCGTAAAGAAATGCTTTTTAACAACATTTTTCTTTTGTTTCCATATTACAAAAAGATTAATTAATTCAGTGTTTAGATGGAGCTATCCTCTTATTGGTTTATGATTTTTTATCAGTGTATATAGTCAACTACCACTATGGTTAGATTTGGCTTTAATGAAAAAAAGAAGATACTTTTGGTGCATACATGAAACAATAATGGTCATATATAGTGCAAATGCAAATCATAAATTTAAGGTAAAGAAGACAAAGTGTCATATTATTTTGTAGTTCATGAAATATAAAAATATATTATGATTTATACGATACGTATGGTGTATTGAAATGTATAACTTTCTTCCTTGTTCAGAATGTGATGGTACAGGGGAACCAAATATTGAACCACATGTTGGCATTGCCGCACTATCTAATACCTTATCGTTTTATATGTATTGTATATTATTTTGTAGTTCATGAAATATAAAATGATATCAACATGCAGTTCATTGAATGAGTTGATGAAGCAGGAAAATGCCCATATTGCGAAGGCGGCTTCGTTGTATGTGATGTCTGTGTAGGGACCGGTACTACTGCTAAAATTTAATAGTTATTGATTTAGTTGTCTATAGGGTGACTACCTACATTGATTGTGTGTACTCATAGGCAGTACATGTCATATATATGTAGGCTTAAACGTCCATAACTTGATTTGATCAAATCTCTTTCTGTACAATCAAAACGAACAGTGGATCATTCTTGAAGACACTTGTATTGAAATTTATGTTTACACTGAGTTATTTTATTTAGTTGTCAACCAAACCTTAGGTTTGTATTATTGTGTGGTTCTTGTAATTTTTTGAATTGAGAATCGTTGTCAGTTTACAGTATAATTCTCTAGATGAGGTCATTGTCAAAATAATATATTGAAACATTTCTCTATAGCTCATTCTAAGTATTGATGTGTTCCCCTATTGATCATAAAACAATTGCTGACCATTATACGCTTTAAAAAAGTAAAAGGATATGCACCTGCATACTTTAATATCTCTTTTTATCAAATGTATGGTGGGGTTTTTAAAGTTTTATATGTTGGGACGCTTTGTCATAGATGATTTTGAAATCCTCAACGGATTCTTCATTCACCGTTTTCTGATTGCAAACAACTGTATAGTCTTTATCACTTAATTGTGTTTTATTTGATTTTACCTGTCTATATAAGAATGGGCAGATGTATTTAAATACAAATTGTTAACACAATTGCAAGAAACGTATGTTGGCATCCCTTTGTACGCAGACTTATACGTTATGTTGTGCCGTGTAAAGTTACTTCTCTTTTATGAGTAAAGAAGGGAAAGATTAATAAAGCTATGCTCACATGAACTAATTTAAAAGAGTTGGGTTGCAAGCTTTTGTTCTGTATGACTTTTATTCAGTATGCCCATGTCTTGAATACTATTTCAGCATGATAGATCCATTGGTTTCTGTGATGTTTCAATTTCGTAAGGACTCTTACAAATCTTATATGTAAGTCAGACATGTATATAAAAAAATAACACCTCTTATATTTAGCTTTTGTTGGCTCTCAATTGTCTGTGTTTGTAGACATATACATCTTTCATTTTCCTTAGCTATCAATTTTGAATCTGACACACAACAACTGGAAGGAGTTTACTTTTGTTTACATGGAATAGTTTTATGTTATTTTTATAAATCTATATAAATTGTGTTTGATGACATTATATCATGCCCATATTTTTCCGCACGTCTAAACCTTACATGGTCCTCTTACCTTGCCATATTATATCTTATGAGACTTGGCCTTTGTTTATTTCAGTTTCAAATCTTTTGATCACATGTGCAATTTAATATTTCTGCAAGGATTGTGTATGGTTAAGATTGATAGAAGTGAAAAAGGCTATGTATTTTCTATCTACTAAGATAAAGTATCGAAAATAATTGTGTATGGTTAAGATTGATAGAAGTAAAAGAGGCTATGTTTTTTCCATCTACTAAGATAAAGTATCGAAAATAAATGTGTTCGTAATGATTCCAATCCTATGTATGTAAATGTAAGGCCAAACCCATATAAGTTCAAACTCATAATCTCTGCTTTTTCCATCATGCTCTGTAATGTAATTTACCAATCACAGCTACTGTGTACAAGGTTTTGATACGATCACTAAATTGTAACCTGTTTCTCATATAAATTCTTACAAAATTGAGTAAACAAAATTTATTATATGTGTTTAGCTGGTGCAAATTTATGAATCATTTCAATGTTAGACTAATAGCAAGTACTAGTCATATGAAATCCATGAGTCATGGAAATTTCTAAGCCTTTTCTCCACTTTTTTAACCTCTTTGGACAAGCTCAGAATTGCTATTTATTGATTGATTACTGATATTAATGAATATGATGGCTGTTGTAGTTTTTATTGTACAATGCATATTTGGTTCATAACAGATAATTTTTTATACATGATACCTCATGTAAGTTCTTATGTCATTTTGGTGTGTAGGTATTTTTTGTCGTTTTACTATTGTAGCATAATGAAGAGAACTCTTAGCAATGAACGATATATGATACTGGAGCTGCATTTGTGAATCTTTGATGATACTGGAATAAAGATAACTCCATGCTAACTATTACTGATAAAAGTGTATTTTGTTATCACTAGTTTGAAGTGCAATTCAATTTAAATTATTACTGGTTTTGTATTCATACTTCCTTTATAAAAATATTTCTGTTTAAATCAATTTGATTCATGTAAGATTACAGTGTATGAAGTAATGTAGCAACCGTATTCAGTGTCAACAGTGCTGATCCACTGTTTTTTATAATTGTTGTTTGATACATGTTTTCCATTTACATGTTTATTGTTGGAAAAATGGTATTCCATGTTTTCTTCCGTTTCTTTCGGCTTCCGTCTATTGGAATTCCGGACTTAGCGGTACGGAATATCAAACATGTAATTTCATTCCGTCAATGATCGGAAGAAACGGAAAATGTGTCGGTTGGTACGGAATTTTTCCATACCCACCCCTAGTTGAGTGGTGTGTATGTTCTCGCAGTAATTCATGTTGTATAACTTTGAAACTTTATAAAAATTGAATTAACTTGTAGTTTTCTCACTATATCATTATTAGGTTCGTTATAGTTTTTGAAAATTTGGAGTTGGTAAACCAAACACTAGGAACTGTTTTACTATTTCAAGTCCATGCATCATTCCGTCAAACTTTTGAAGTTGTAAAACCAAATAATTGAACAGACGGTGGAAAGCTAAAGTAAGAAATTTCTCACCTCACAGTATGGTTTCTTCTGTAATTGAGTGTCAGAATCTGAAGAGCATGTATTCTTTACATGTGATGTAACATAGCTAGTGGAGTGCTCAGAAAACATTGTGTGCCTATCACTATGACTTGGGTACAAAGTACAGACTTATTGAGGAGTAGCTAGATTGAAAGAAAAAAAATCTATAATAGTATATAAGATTATGGATAGGTTCATGCAAGAAATACATTTCTGCGCTAATACGGACAATGATGCTTAAAATTTCAACAGTGTGTTGTAGCTGCGAATGATATTCCATCTGCTTTCCATTGTTTGCCATACTTTAGACCAGTAATCAGCCTATCTATTCACCGTTTGTTATTGCTGAATGATGTTTTACTGACGTGTTTGCAGCCCTGTTCAGCTTTAACCATAGCCCTTGATGAGAAAATACCTGTTCTCTTACTTTGAATAATTTTTGGCTGAATATATAAGTAGATCTATCGATATTGCCTTACGAATATTTAATCGCATCCAACTATGAGAATTTTTTGCATCCAGGCTTATTATGAATTTCTTCTCTAGTTGGTTCCAGATCTAGATGGAATGCTAGGCTTTCCTCTACTCCATCCGTTGTTTCTTAATGTTACTCCATAAGTTTTCTTCGTGTTTATGATTTATAAATGTAAATTTATGCATGTAAATTGAAATAGCTGACATCAAACTTGGGATACCAGGTGAGCAGGAGCGGTAATTGATTTTAAATATATTATTCTAATAATGTTTTGGTAACATGCTTAAATTATTGATTTTGAAATGTCCATAACAAACTCATACAATGTCTTTAGTTAGAATTGCACGTTATTTTTCTGAATTCTAACAACTCGGGCTTTATGATTGGATATGTATACATATCAACGTTTTCGTTTTATGTAATGTTTATGCTTTTTTCGTATATATAGTTTATTAGTAATGACTCTGGTACTTAAAGTATACATTGCTATACTGAAAGTGATGCTGTTTTCATATAAAGTACTTAATATATCTTTTTGTCTAGCTAATAAGATTTAGGCATGATTGTTGTTTGCTCACATTTCCTGTATACTACATTTGATGGATTTGATGGATTGTATTATTCCTTTTCTCACTTAAACCTTACCTGTTGTAATTTAGGAAACAAACTCATGTATACCTCAGTTGTGATTAACATTACACAAAAAGTAATAAAACACACACTGTTGCTAGATGTAAACACGATGAAATGACATAAGCAACTCCTATATTTTAGAGAACAATACAAGCCGCTACATCCAATATTTTCTTATTTGATGTTGCATGCTGCAACAAGCCAACAATAAGTAAGCATTACGGCACGCGCTTAGCGCGTGATGAAGGCACCCGAATTGTTTTTGTACAAATTGTATTTGTTTAATTTGTTTAAACGAAAATCTTTTCCACTAATATTTGGTCATATTTTTGTGTTGAATCATACGTTGTTAATTTGAATTTTTATTTTTAAGTAGCAATACATAATTTTTTATCAATTTAAAATTTTATTTTATTAATTTATGAAAAACGAATTTGTAAAATAGTTCATTTGTTAGATTCTATTTTTAAGTAATATTAAGATTTGATAAATATTTATGGATAAAATTTAAATTTGTAAATGAAGCTTAATTGTGAGATTCTGATTTTAAGTGTACTAAAATTTGATAATATCTAAAAAGATGCATTTTTGGTATTTCACGCTGACAATAAAAGGGTGTGATACCAAATGTATTACAACTAATAATAAAGAAATACATATAAGGGTATTTTTGGAACTTCACGGTTGGATCAAAATTTGTGTTTCTATTCCAACTATTAATAAAGATATGAATATATACCATGAGTTTATAAACTATTTCAACATTCATCTGTGTTGCAGGTTGGAAACTACATGCAGTTGGAGGTTGGACAATATAGATGCAAAGGAAGAGAAAAAAAATAGATTTAGCGCTTTCATTGAAGTAATTCATGTTTCATGCATTTTTATGCTATGTAGTTTTGAATTATATGTTGATTAATATTGTACTAAATTCTACAAATTGATGCAGTCTGGATACTTTTCTTGCTGCAGATCTTAAATGTCACTTTATACTATGTTTTTGTATTTGAAAACTGAACTGATCTTTGTACAAGTTAAATCTTGAATGGTCTTGTACTAGTTTTGAATGTTTTCATGCAATTTTATTCAGATTGGGTTAAATGGGTTGGGTTCGGTTGATCCATTAAATTAATCGGTTGGGTTGGGTTTACCCATTTAATAAATGGGTCTAATGGGTTGGATCAATTTTTTTAAATGGGTTGGCTTGATTTTTAAACCAACCCATTTGACACTCCTACGTATATAACTATGTTTTTCATTTTTCTATCAAGCGTTTATCTCTTTATATTCTTCTTTGTAGGAATATATCTGTAATCTAATTGTAAAAATAAACATCAATGTTTATAAACCTATCATCCTTACAAGTTTGTAAGGCTTACTTGAATCCGGGTATCTGCACGTTAAACACTATTGCTAAGATGATATTTTAGAGCTCTTTTCGAGCTAAATAGACTTCTTTCCCTTCGACAAAACTAGCAATGGAGATGATATTAGCCGTTAACTCTTGAAATTGCTTGTTATATTCAGTCCAGTTGGGTTCTTCCTCTGCTTTTGTCAGTTTGTTATGTCAATTGCCAAGTATATAACATTGACGTGGTAACTGCTAACTTAGAAGTAATTTTTTCTAGACTCTGAAAACAACAAGTTAGGCACTGTTTCTACACATAAATTAAACGGGGGATCTTTTTCAGAGCTTGAAGAGAGTGCACAGTATCAATTTTGCTTACAAAAGTGAATATTAATATGTGAAGACCTCCTATGCTATATGCAAGTAAAATTTAGTTGCAGATTTTGTGATACAATAAAATGAATTTGTTCACATGTTTATTCATCTATATCCAACAGATGTGTCTATATATTGTTATAGTTTATAAGTAAAATAAATTCAAATAGCAAAGATCAATCAAATGATATTGCCCATGCAACATATAAAAGAAATTAATATATATTTCAACTATACAATTGTGATTAATAACTTTATTATTTATGACAGGAGTGATACTTTTTTCAAGCAAAACACTCATTCCGTCTCTTAGAGATTCGAACCTATGACCTCTAGAACATTTGTCTAAACCATCATACCAATAACCACTTAACCTAAAGGTCCTTGAATATTTAGGTAATTATGATCAATAATATTTAATATGAATTTAAACTAATTAGGGAATTAACAACAATTAATTCCCTTTATTGAAATTACATTTAAAATATAAAATCGATTATGTACTAATTCTCTTCAGTACCAATCAATTCTCTTAATTGATTGGTAATCAATTAATTCATCTTTATTAATTCCTATTAACAACAACGTTACAAAAGCATTGTAAGTTCCAACTCTGTGGGAGAACATGTAATCTCCTCTATTTTGGTCATTCCTGTTTGATGAGGCTTGAGGCTACGATTACCTTTCAAGAAAATTTACACTTAGAATCTCCAATGACAATGTGCCGATAACATTCATCCTTACAAGTTCGTTCTGGATCTGAACGAACCCGATGGCACTATTCCTACTACATCCATTTTGGAATCATCCTCAGGATTAGTAGCGACTAGCCCTTGCACTTCACATCTCTATCTTCGATTCCATGCTCTTCACGATGTCTTCAGTTCGCAATACTTGAGTTGGTTCGAAGTGGTTTTCGGATAACATATCTTATTCTTCTATATAAAATTTATTACTCATGAAGTTTACTTTACTTTAAAATATTTAAAATGTTAAATTAAATTAGTTTTCTTACTTTCAATATATATATGTGTGTGTGTGTGTGTGTGTGTGTGTATAATTCTTAAATGATTTATATAATAAAATATCTAATTATCCTTAAATAATTAATGTCTTGAAATAAAATACATATTACTTTATGGAACCATAAATAAATTTCTCATAATTTATTTTCATATATTAATTTATAATTACATTTCGTATATTCAGTTTGTATAATTTTCTAATTTTTTTATAATTGGTAGGCCACTGACCGACCCATTGATCGACCGATTAAGTTACCGGTGTCGCATACCTGGAGCTAAATTTTGCTCTTCAATCATCTTTCAACTTTCGCACCTCATTCATCAGCAATTCAACACTTGCAATGTTTAAAATCAAAATATCCAACAAATACAACACACACGCATATTTTTAATGATATAACATAGATTCGTGAGTGAAATCACTCATTTGTAGCCCATTCCTTCTTAAACAACACTATCCCACATTCTAGCATCCCAATCTATGAACCAACCCCTTATTTGTTTGTTATCATAGGTGTCTATCGATGTCGAGAGAGATATGCCCAAGTTTGGTGATTTATGGTAATTTATTGAATTT
Organism: Allium cepa; assembly: GCA_030765085.1. Lineage (NCBI taxonomy): Eukaryota > Viridiplantae > Streptophyta > Magnoliopsida > Asparagales > Amaryllidaceae > Allium > Allium cepa. The sequence continues at coordinate 29,965,067 of CM060933.1, read as the reverse complement.
TATTTTAATTATAATAGGAAGAGGATTACTTTTTTTTTCTTCGAAAAAGAGGAAAACATGATAGGGAAGATAAGCATGAATATATACCGAAGAGGAAGAAAACTCTCGAATTAGCGAAATCTAGAAGATGGGTTTGGGCTTGAGCTTAATTAAATTAATATATACAATTTTTTTCCATTTCTTTACACTTATAAAATAATTTTATTTTAATCCAATTACAATAAAATTCCTATTAATTTTTTATTCATATTTCTCAAGTAATTATAAAATATTATATAATTCCGTAGAATTCATTTCCTATAAATTCTTTTTATTCTAATTATTTATTTCAAAATGCCATATTTATGCTTTTATAATAAAAATTCACTTATTAACCCAAATTAATTTAAATTTCAACATTATAATCATTTCTTACTCAAACCAATTTTTATTTATTCCAAGTATAACTTTACAAGATATTATTACCATATTTTCTCTTAGTATAATTTGACTACTACATATTTACTTTTTAAACCTATTTATCAAATAAAATTCAAAATTATTCCCATTTAATATTTAGAAATTTTTTAATCAATTAAATTACTATTATTAACTTTTATTAATTACAATTTAAATGGGTTATTATAGGTCCCTTGTGTGCTTGGGACACCGATGCATCAATGGCACGACCACATACGAATTGTCTAGATTCATGCATCCACGGTGTATTTCTCCCTTAATATGCATGGGCCAAACAACGCATATGTCTATGTCGGATGCATCGATGAACTTTTGGTGTAACCATTCATGTAGTGATCCTGATTCATTCGCTCATGATGTTGCCCATCCTCCAACAGCAGAGGCTGGGCACTTGCGCCAAGATGGATGTCATTACCATGAAGTAATCTGAATTTTCCATCTATAGTTTTGTCCACTTTTGCCAACCATAGGGGAATCGTCTTATAAGCCCAGCCAACAAAGGCATATCAACAAACATGCCTAAGTGGCCTTTCAACTTAAGGGCCCAGTGCCAAACAAAGGACGCCTCGTTGCAAATTCATGTCCGAAATGTGGATAGGAACAAGCATTCTCGACGATAGATCTAAGTTCATGTGCTCTGTTCCCACTTGGTTTATATTTGTAGTTTTTACATAAGTATTCCTAAGTCCATATCTTTCTCAACAAGGCTGGGGCCACTTGAGATACTCGATGTGCGCGCGCACACACACATACATATTTGTAAAAACCGGAATGATAGAAACGGGCTCTAAGGAGGGAATGGTTACCATGAACTAACTGTGAGAAATGCAGATTACGGATATTAATGTTAGGATTAATACTAGAGGGGGGGTGAATAGTGTTAATAAAGAATTACTAAATCTTTTTCAGTTTATGTTCATTTAGACACAGATGTATGCAATATACAGACATCGATATGATCACAGAAACAATCACAGATGCAGAAATAAAATAAAAGCAGTAAAGGAAAGAACACACCGGATTTTATACAGGTTCGGAGTTACCCTACATCCAGTCCCGCAACACAAGTACGGATTTCCTTTCAACGGCAATTGTACAATTACACCCTCGGTTTCAAGGCTACGAGGTACACCCTCCAGAATTTCTATCCTTTGGGTAGAGATACTTGATTTTCGGACCACAAGTTTACCCAATTGATTTACCAAGGCTACGATCACACCTTTTTACTCTTGATTGATTTCCAAGGCTACAATTACACCTTTTCTCGCTTAATAGATCACAAAGAAATCTGTAACTCTGAATATCACTGAGAACCTTGTAGAGATAGTGATAGAGAATCAAACTAGAAGTAATCGAGTATGATTCAATGTTGATTTCGGCAGAGTAATGGTAAGAGTATGTATTAAGAAATGTGGAAGAAGAAGAGAAGTGGGAAACCAGAAAAACTGATATATAATTCGTTGAAACTAACCTCTATTTATAGAAGAACAACAACCATGATAATTCATGAAGAGTTATGACGAATAGACACTTCTTTTGAAATTTAAATTTTGAACTCAACTGACACCATGTCGACATGGTCACCATAGGCATGTCGACATCCCAAAGCCATTTTTGATGATTTGATTTTCTTTGAAAATAACCTTTATCTTATATTAAAACTATTTTAAACTTTATAAATATACTTGACTATAGTTAAAATTCATAAGTAAATATAGAGAATAATATATATAGAATTTAACTATAATTTTATATTTAAATCTATGTATAAATATTTAAAAGTTAAATATATTATTTTAAAAGATAGTTTAAAATCAGGAGTAATTTGACTTTGAAATTAAAGATAATTTTGAGGCTAAAATTGTTTAAAATCAGGATAGAGGGTTTTGAATTTTTTTAAAAGGAAAGTTTTGAAATCATTTTGAAAACAAGATAATTTAGTAAAATCATTTGAATTAAAATTAGTGGATACAAAACAATGTTCCACTAGATTTTTCGTAGGTTCCATTCTACTTATGATTCCATCCCTTTAACGGGCTCGAAGTGGATTTCATTCCATGAATAAATTGGATTTTAAGATGCCAGTGCTTTTCTACGAGTTTTAACAAAAATTCCTACTAAAATACTTATCCTTGAAATCTTGAACTCTTGATAATCTTGATACTCATATCTTGATATCTTGAATCTCTATACTGTACAGTCTTCATTCTTTGTATCTGCATGGTTAAATCCTGCATATACATCTATATCTAAATTTATAGTGTTAGTATTTATATTTTATAATCTATTCTAAGGTTGTTGTCATCAAAACCACATCTCACGGACTAACAATCTCCCCCTTTTTGATGATGACAACCTTTGTTTATAAAATATTAATTCTATCCTAATAACTCCCCTTAAAACTAATAACTCCCCCTTAATCTATGCCTAATTACCCTATTTTATATTTCTCCCCCTTTGTCATCAACAAAAACTCACTCTAAACTAGATAACTCCAAACTATATAACACCAAACTATATAAATCTATGACATGTGATTACAATGATAGTGTTATCATAAGTAATCATCACTTAAATCTAATACTAAAACATAGTCCTAAACTATTAACTATCCTAACTAAGAATCCACAATAGTTCTTATAAGTAAAACATATATAAAAACACAAATTATATATTACGTATAAGGTTGTATTTACATGAGCGTTTATTGAACATAAAGAAACACAAACAACAATGGATAAGAAAGAAAAGAAAATAAACAGGAGATCTATGAATCGAACAATGTGGATAGTGGAAATAGAAATTCCCACGTTGTTCAACAAGATTCCCATCTTTATCAAAGCACACTTCTCCAACACAAATGACTTTGTCGTCATCTTCCGCTTGCGCTTCTTCCATGGGTTCTTCTTCTTCTTCTTCGCTGGCCTCTTGTTCTTGATTGAGTGAAGAGTCTTCATCAATCAAGATAGGGTTGGCCTGGTTATCCATTAGGAATTTTTGCAAATTCCTAAGAATCTTGCCTTGCCTCTCTTGTTCCTTTGCCATACGAAGTTGAGTCACTTGAATTTCAGTCAACATCTGAAGTGCATCCTTCATAGATTCCTCCATTTTTGTTACACGAGCAAGAGTAGTACGTTGAAATGGACCAGAAGTAGGAGATGGGAATGAAAAGGTTGATTTTATGTTTGATTTGGAAGATAAAGCCATTTTTTTTTAATTTCAGAAGATAGAATGAAGAGAAAACTGAGAGAATGAACAAAAATTCGAAACAAGGAAGAATATATAACCAATTTTTTGAATTTTGGTGGGAAAAAATTTAAAAAAGAAAAACGTTGCATGTCGACATGGATACATGAGGGATGTCGACGTAGTCCTTTTTATTTTTACTATTTGATTTATTTTAATTTTAATTATTAATTATACTTGTTATTTATATTTTATATTTCAGTTATAGAACAAATACCTAATTCTCTTCTTAATTTAGTAAATATTGATTCATTTAAAGGTTTTGTTAAGATATCAGCAATTTGGTTCTTAGAATTGATATAATCGATAGTAACTACTTCCTTGCTTATATTATCTCTAAGAAAATGATGTCTGATATCAATATGTTTAGTTCGAGCATGTTGAGTAGTATTTTTGGATACATTTATTGCACTAGTATTATCATAATAAATTGGTGATTTTGAGATATTTAAACCATAATCTTTTAAAGTTCGTTGCATATATATTACTTAAGAACAAGCCAAAGCAGCAGAAATATACTCTGCTTCAGTTGCTGATAAAGAAACTGTGTTATGCTTTTTGCTAAACCAGGAAACCAGAGAACGCCCAAAAAGTGACAAGTTCCACTTTACTTTTTCGGTCTGATTTACATCCAGCATAATCAGCATCACAGTAAGATATTAAATCAAAAGAATCATTTTTAGGGTAAAAGAAGCCATAATCAGATGTGTGTTTAACATATCTTATGATATGTTTTACAGCTTTTAAGTGGGTCTCTTTAGGTTGGGATTGATATCTGGCACAGAGACAGACACTATGCATGATATCAGGTCTACTAGCAGTAATATAGAGTAGTGAGCCAATCATTCCTCTATATAATTTTTGATCTACATCTTTCGAGAGATCTTCTTTACTAAGGTACTCATTGGTTGCCATGGGAGTGGGTTTTCCACTCGCAGTAGTCAAACCAAATTTACTAATTAGGTCTTTAGCATATTTTTCTTGACTAATAAAGATACCATTATCTAATTGTTTTATTTGTAATCCTAAAAAGAATTTTAATTCACCCATATGACTCATCTCAAACTCTTTTGTCATTATTTCATAAAATTCTTTATTCATTTCAAAATTAGTTGATCCAAAAATGATATCATCTACGTAAACTTGTACTAGTTGAATATCATTTTTATTTCTTTTAATAAAAAGAGTATTATCTACTTTACCAATTTCAAAATTAGATTGCAATAAATAAGATCTTAGTCTATCATACCAGGCTCTAGGAGCTTGTTTTAGACCATATGCTTTCTTAAGTTTGTAAACATAATTTGGTAATTTATCATTTTCAAAAAGTGGTGGTTGTTCAACACATACTTCTTCTTTTACAAATCCATTTAAAAAGACACTTTTAACATCCATTTGAAATAATTTGAAATTATTATGATTTGCGAAAGCAAGTAGAATCCTAATGGCTTCTAATCTTGCTACGGGAGCAAAGGTTTCATCAAAATCTATTCCTTCTTCTTGACAATAACCCTTAGCGACTAATCGAGCTTTATTTATAACTACATCTCTTTGTTCATTCATTTTATTTTTATAAACCCATTTAGTTCCAATTATTGTATTATTATCAGGTCTAGGAACAAGTTCCCAAACATCATTTCTAGTAAATTGATTTAATTCTTCTGGCATAGCCAAAATCCATGAATCATCAGTTGATGCTTCTTTTGGATTTTTGGGTTCAATAGTTGATATAAAAGCTACATTACTCATTTGACTTAGTTGATTTCTAGTTTTAACAACAGATTGCATATCTCCCAGTATATTTTCTATAGGATGATCTTTTAAAAGTTTAGTTCTTTTATTAGGATAATTAAATTCATTATTAGTTTCAATTGATTCTTGATTTCATTAATTAACTCTTCTTCATCGTTTGTATCTTCAAAAATTTTGAAATTTTCATCAAATGAAACATGCATTGTTTCTTCAATGGTATTAGTTTTTAAATTAAACACTCTGTACGCTTTACTTCTATTAGAATATCCGATAAAAATACCTTTGTCTGATTTAGGATCAAATTTATATAAATTATCTTTTGTATTTAAAATGAAGCATTTACTTCCAAAAATTCTGAAATAAGATACCTTAGGTTTCTTCAAATAAAAAAGTTCATAAGATGTCTTATCAGTTAAAGGTCTAATTAAAATTCTATTTAAAATATAACAGGTGGTAGCAACTACTTCTTCCCAAAAATTCTGTGGTAAATTACTATCTGTAAGCATAGTTCTCGTACACTCTTGAATCATCCTATTTTTACGTTCTACTACTCCGTTTTGTTGTGGAGTTCTCGAAAATGAAAATTTGTGAGTTGTTCCCTTTTTATTGCAGAATTCATCAAACTTTTCATTTTCAAATTCACCACCGTGATCACTTCAAATAGTTATAATTTTTAGAGAAAATTGATTTTGAATTCTTTTTGAAAAGGTCTTAAAACATTCAAAAGTATCACTTTTACGTTTCAAAAGTATGTACATGTAAATCTAGAATAATCATCTACAATTACAAAAACATATTTACTTTGATTTATTGATAGAATTTGAGATGGACCAAATAAATCAAGATGAAGTAATTCAAAAGGTTTTGAAGTTGAAATCATATCTTTTAACTTAAAGGAACCTTTTCTAAGTTTTCCTAATTGACAAGCATCACATAAACTATCTACTTTAAAATTAATTTTAGGGAGACCTCCTACTAGAACATGTTTTGACAGTCTAGATAAGAGTTTGAAATTAAAATGCTCAAATCTCTTATGCCAAATTCAAGGGTCACTTGTATTTGCCAACAGACACAGGTTATCATTTGAAACTTTCGTACTAAGAATATAAATATTCTTTTTCCTGACTCCCTCAAATATAATGGTTGGATTATTGTCTTCTATATGACACTTATCTTTTTCAAATTTAATTTTATATCCTTTATCACATAGTTGACTTATACTTAGCAGATTATGTTTCAGATTCTTAACTAGCAAAACATTAGTAATAGTAGAAATTTCAGAATTATCGACTTTGTCGATGCCAATCACATATCCTTTTGAATTGTCTCCAAAGTTAACCAGTCCTCCGTCTTTGTATATTATACACTCAGTATATTTGGATTGCTAGTCATGTGTCTAGAACATCCACTATCAAGTATCCATTTGTTCTTTCTGATCTGCATAATTTATCCATTGTGGATTGATTCCTCAACACCCATAAAGCATGATTCCTGCACATCAAACAATCTTGGTAGACAACTTGAATTTGAATATTGATTATATGCAGACTCAAGAAACAATGATGATTTGAATACTCCTAAACTAGTATGAACAAAAATAGGCATTTTAAAACCTTTTTCAAAATTCAGATTATGAAATTTTGAAAACCTTGCTTTGAAACTAATTGTGAGAAATGCGGATTACGGATCTTAAGGCTAGGATTAATACTAGAGGGGGGTGAATAGTGTTAATAAAGAATTACTAAATCTTTTTGAGTTTATGTTAATTTAGACACAGATGTATGCAATATACAGACACAAATATGATCACAGAAACAAACACAGATGCAGAAATAAAATAAAAGCAATAAAGGAAAGAACGCACCGGATTTTATACTGGTTCGGAGTTACCCTACATCCAGTCTCGCAACACAAGTACAGATTTCCTTTCAACAGCAATTGTACAATTACACCCTCGGTTTCAAGGCTACGAGGTACACCCTCAAGAATTTCTATCCTCTAGGTAGAGATACTGGATTTTCGAGACACAAGTTTACCCAATTGATTTACCAAGGCTACAATCACACCTTTTCTCTCTTGATTGATTTCCAAGGCTACAATCACACCTTTTCTCGCTTAATAGATTACAAAGAAGTCTATAACTTTGAATAGCACTGAGAACCTTGTAGAGATAGTGATAGAGAATCAAAATAGAAGTAATCGAGTATGATTCAATGTTGATTTCGACAGAGTAATGGTAAGAGTATGTATTAAGAAATGTGGAAGAAGAAGAGAAGTGGAAAACCAGAAAAACTGATATATAATTCGTTGAAACTAACCCCTATTTATAGAAGAACAACAGCCATGATCATTCATGAAGAGTTATGGCGAATAAACACTTCTGTTGAAATTTAAATCACTACACCACAAAAGGCTTTCAACAGCGTTTGATAAACGCTGTAATATGATACAATAGCGTTATTTAAAACGCTGTATAACGACATGCTGTCGTATATACATAACTTACAACAGCTTTTCTATAAACGCTGTTGAAACATCTCTGTGACAGCGTTTATTACGTGCTGTCAATAATATTTTCACAGCGTTTTCAGACGTGCTGTATTATGTTTCAACAGCACGAATTACAGCACGAATTAAACGCTGTTATTGACATTTCAAGATAATTACAGCACGAATTAAACGCTGTTGTTTCTTCATTGACAGCATTAATAAAACGCTGTCTTCTATTTATATAACAGCTTCAATATTCCACTCTATTTTGAATATTCCAAAACTATATTTTAAGCATATTCAAGCAACTAGTATATATAACAGGTTCTAATAACTATTAATTGGTTACATAAACTAGTTAAGACAATATTAATAAACAAAAGACATCCATAAACCAAGTTTCAATAATATCCATAAACAAAAATAACAAAGTAAACTATTGACATACAAAACCACATACCATCCAATTGACAACTATTGACGTACATTTCATACTTCTGCAGTTCTCCCCTGTAGTTCATCCTACCACTGCTTCAACCAATTCATACTTCTGTTCCGCCAAGTATTCACTGCTAGCATGACCATACACACAGTACATCTCCAACCAACCTCACCCCCTCTTCCCACTGACATCATTTCGACCAAACTCCTTACCATCGTTTCGACAAACCCCATAACTTCTAACAACTGCCCCGTACCCTCTACATCGCTGTAACATCCATCATCCTCTGTCCCTCCCTCCACAGCAACACACTTCACTGCATTTAATCACCCCTGCTTCAGCATAACCACATCAACACCACAGTGCTCCACATCAAATTCCCTGTTATAACTGCCTGCCATATTGCTGCTATATCACATATCATATCATACTCTCCATCTGTCACAGTTACCACCAAAACACTTCTATATCCTCCATCTCCATCTTGCACAGTCACCGCCAAAATAGACTTACTGCCTGTGCACTTCACCCCATCACAGCAAATCATTGTAGTGCACCCCATACAACTTCTGCTGCTGCCACACTCTCCTGTTCAACCACCATAACATTCAAAACTTTCTCCCACCCACCAGTGCACATTGCCTTCTGCCTTCACCACTGTGCCGCCAAACCACTCTCCTCTGCCTTGCATTCCACTTCATCATTTGCCATCACCAGCCCAGTTCGTTTTTCTCCTTGCCTTCTACCATGCCTGCAAATATTTCTCACAAAACAGATGCATCAATATAGGGACATTTTGATGTTCACATAAGAGCGTTGTCTAACTTTCTATTAGTACAGCCGCTTACTTCCTAGCAAGAGATACAGTAGATCATTTTAATACAGTAGTCAAGCCAATAGTTTATCTTTCTATGTTCTATTTCTTCAATAACCCAAGATCATCAATACAAGAGAATTATATTATATTAATCGCACTTGTTTATTGTGTGACTGGTATTGGTTACTATGCATTGTAGCCGCTGTCAGTGATATGCATGAGTGATGATGGCTGGTGAGGCAGGAAGAACAGCAGACAAATGAGCAGTTGTATGGAGATAGATGTTGTAGGTAGTGGTGGGGGTGAATGGTCAGTTTGCTGATGAGTTGAAGTTTTTCAGGTCGTTGATGATAGCCATGGATGGCTATTGTGTGAATGGTGTAGTTTTGTTGGAGATGAGAACTTGGATTGGTGATGGAAGACCGGAGGATGTGCAAGGCTGAGAAGTAGTTTAAGTTAGTGAAGTGTTGAAGCAGTGAGATTTGGGAAACTGCAGTTCGAATATGAGACCGGAGGATTGCAGTTCGAATTGCAGTGAGATTGTATTGTGAACCAGAGTTAGTTGGGTTGTATTGTGTGGATGAAAAGATGATCAGAAGTAGTTGTTCGTTTTGAAAGGCAGTGGGTATAATGTTGTGAAGTTTGAATTTGGTTTAGCGTCGGATTGTCGAAGTTGTTTGATGAAGTTGTATCACTGTGATAATAAAGGATGTTCACTGTGATATGAATTGGGTGGGACTTGTTTGCAACAAGCAAAATGAACTGGGTGGGACTTGTTGACAATTGAGTGACACAGAGGGGAGTTCTATGATGGTGGAGGGGGATGATGGCTTGAACTGTTGTTGTATTGCGAGGAGTGTACTGTAGCAATTTGTAATAAAATGTGAAGAATGAGTGAACAGAGAAATGAAATTTTGGAGAATTATAGTGGAAAAGATGCAAAGAAATTGAAAAAAAACAAACAAAATGAGCTATAGAACTAAACAAAAACAAATATTTATATCTACACTATATCAACGTGTCATCTATTCTACTAAAGCGGAAAGAAAGTACAGTAAGATACCTCTGTATGGAAAAAAAAGGGCAAGGGACCAATATCTGCATCTTCTGCTTTTTACCACTTGACTGTGTAACATGTTTTATACAAGAGGCCAAAGCTACCTTCTCTACAGCAGACTCTAGCAAAACTATAATGTAGCCACAAGAGCAGTTTATGTATATCAACCAACAGACTTAACTCCAAATAAGATAATAAATAGCATACATAAATGTTTGAACAACTGCAGATAAAATAGTAGATGATGAGTGTTACTAATAAATAAAATAGTAGATGATGAGTGTTACTTTAATCTACTGCAAGGAAGCATTAAAATAAGCTCAAAGTCAATGGAAGGCAGCAACTAAGCAACCCAATCCGTGGATTATGACAAACCAAAATAGAAAGAATCAGAATTAGTACATGACCTTCATGATGTTTTGCCTGCCTGGACGATGCCCAAATAACCAATTTCTCTGCTGCCATTTACCTATCAGATAAGTACTCTTATCAATGAAATATAGTTGTTCTATCAAACCAGCAACTGTGACCCGCCACTGAAATGCCTGGAATGAAAAAGGATATTCTTATCAATGGATCTGCTGCTGAAAACACAACTGGGGCTTCATTATATGCAAGAAGACGCAAATTAGAATTCATTTCTTATCGCATAGCATCAGTATCATCATACATTGCATAAGAGTTTTACTCTTCAATAATATGCTTAATTATTATTATTATTATTTTACAAAATTGCAACGCACTTTGTTACACAGTAGACAACATTAGATGGCACAACTCATTTCTAGAAAAGATGTATATTTACATTACTATGCTAAGTAGTAGGTAACAAATGCTATTTCCCTTTGCCTGAATAAGTGAATTGGAGTTTGTTGACATTCCGGTGCATCTCTTTTCTATTAAACTAGAGAATGTTTAAAAGCACAGTACTCAAATTACAAAAATCAAATTAATGGCAAATTACAAATCTAACATTCTTATCAAACAATACTCTAGCATGACTATACATTCGTGTTTAAGCAAAACAGTGACAAAACTTAATGTCATTGGCACACACAATATCGGTTATAAATGTACAAGAAGACATTATTTGTGATTATTATATTTCAGGTAAAGAGGTAGATAACCATGTTCTTCAAGCAGGTGTTTTTAAGCTAGTAATGTCCAATATTTGAACTTTGAAGAGGAGAATTGGATTTTGTGAATTTTGTAATTGCAGATAAAAGATGAAGAGAAAGACAATCTTTGTTATCAGATTGAATTATTATGTTACAGAGTACATAACTTATGTTTTTATACTGATACAGGGCAAACGAAAGTACATGGTTTAATTCATGTCTATTTCAACTTACACATAACAGAGAATCTAATTCATTTAAAACGGACAGTCCAAAGTTGTAAACCAAAAACACAAGAAAACAATACATGAGGAACCAAATTACCCAACCAAATGAAAATGGAAGGTTGTTTCCAGTACCAAGAGGAACAATAGCAATTGGAGGAGGATGAACTAGCTTTAGATCGGAAACAACTCCTAAATGCCAACTTGCTGTACCATCACCTCCTGCTACCTACAGTTAGCAATTTGACAACTTATTTCAATCTTCGTATAATATAAGCAATTAAAAATATATCAATATAACAAATATCAAGACTCACTATTAGTCTGAGTCTCTTCTGAACTTCAACAGCGAGAGCATCACCACGAGACTTCAGCTTCTCCAAATTGCCATAAAGCTTATGCAATACCTTTCCACGATCAGTAGATCCTAGATCAAAGACCTGAAAATTAGCAACGCTGTATCAGTCACAGAGAAGAATCACCAAATGAACCATCTTTCCGAAGACCTTTACCAAATGCAAAGAGTAGCACCTGTTCTTGGTTAAGAAGCTTGCAATAGGAAAGGAGCAACTCACCACAACCCGCCTTCGAACCACTTGAGTCTCTTCCATCACATACCAGTGCTATAGCACAACACATAAATAATATTAAATTTGAAATTATAATGGATAAATGAACAATCATCATTTGCATGCACCTGAACTATATGAAAACACAAATTCTAAACTGTAGGCTCATGTCTAGAAAAGTATCAGTTACGTGCAGGTTAATTTTTTTTACAACAATAAATAGAAAGAATGTGAAAATGAGATTTCTATAATCATGGTGCTTTATTATTCTAATAGTCAACACGCCTCTTCAAAGTACATAGATGTCATTCATGCCCAACTTGTCTAGAATGCAAGCAAATGATTATCCTTAGATCGATCAAGATGAACCTATGTGCAGTCTACAGCATTATCGGTCAAACTCCTGGCCAAGAATAGTGAGCCGTTGACAACTTCATTTTTGTGTGTCTATAATCACTGAAACTGTGTGTGGCTATTCAGTGCAATTTAGGTAAACCCGAAATGCTGTTAGTTGGTAGCATAATTTGTACAAAATAAAGCTAATGGGTTGTGACCTGGTATATCTGCAAACATACTAGGCAAATGCCTTTTTTTCACCTTCAAAACTAATATAATTTTTTATATGCTAATTAACATTTGTAAACATATGATATATAAATCTCCCAATATGTTGTTTGTTACCTTGGTGAGTTATTCTACAAAAATGCAGGAGTTCTTTCATGAAAGAACTTGTTTTGTGGCAAAGGTTACATCACCCAAATATAGTGTAGTTTCTTGGTGTATTGAAGCACCCAGATCGCCTTATATTCCTGGCAGAGTACCTTAGAAAAGTGAGTTTCTATGTCATCCTCTGATGGAACTACATAGTACTGTTATTAAACCAATTTATAAACTTACTAACTGTAAATTTTTACTAATGTAAGGGAACCTTGTTTGAAATCCTGGAAAACAAAGGCAGGCTCGATTCTTTAACTGAGTTACCTATGCACTGGATATTGCAAGGTAATGGGCATTTTTTCTTACCTTTTGATCAGATATTTAAGACAAATATAACCAAATAGATATGTGCAATTGCGTATGGCGTCACACTTATACTTCAATTTCAATCAAATTAAAATTTGCCGACCTGGCGATGCTAACTAGAAATAGTACAGCTTAAGTATGATCATTGGTATCTTCCAATGGTTACATGCTAATTAGCTTTTTTGGAATTGCAAGTAGAGACTCTGTTTAAATAGTTTTATCAGATCAAGGTATTTTTATCAAGCGGTATATAATCAGAACTATACAGTTCAAGATAATCAAACTGGTTTTATTATTAATAATACATGTACATGCTTTAACCATAATCTACTAATCCCTTCTCTTGCGTATATTTTAGGGGCATGAACTACCTTCACCAACATAAACCACATGCCATTGTGCATAGGGACTTAACACCAAGGTTGTTAAAACAAAAACAAACATTCAATACATATCAGTACAATGAAGAGTACGATGACCAAATTTAGTTAATTCATCCTGGTTAATTAAAACTATGTTGGTGCAGAAATGTTCTACAAGATGAGGCAGGTTGACTAAAGGTTATAGATTTTAGATTATATGATAACAAAGAACAATTTATCCTATATGCCAGACCAGTTAATAGCTAGTCTCAGCCCTATAAAAATAAATAGATTATGGGAGTATATAGAAAAGTTTGTTTCCCAACACTACCGATACTAGCAAAGTGGACAGTATGATTGCCATAAGGTAAATCAGCTAATTCATTAACTGGATAATCACTATATTGTTCCCTGATGGCCGCTAGAACATGTATCGTAGTTGTAAAATGTGGCATAGCAAAACCTCAGGATAAGTAAACATGCAAAGAGAATAGTGCATGTTTCATAATCCAGTTAACTGTTGACATGTACAACTCTAGGACAAATGTTTACTTCCGAAAGTAATTCCAATATCTACAAGTAAATGAGAATTGAGAGAATTGTAGTACTTCTTAAGAGTAGTTGATAATTGATACCAATTGATTAAACTTGCAAGGGAATGGGGAAAGACAGCAATCGAGGGTGGATTAATCAGCCTCTTATATACTGTCCCTTGGAATTAAAGAATATTTCTATTACATTCACTGAATGCATGTGAAAGTTGTATGAAACACATGTATTCATATATAAAATTGTATAAACCTCATGTATTCATATACATGGAGCAGGTACTGGGTATATGGAGCAGTGCATACATTTCATTTTTAATTGACTTCCATAAAACACTAAACTGTAGATTTGCATTGTCAGTAGAGATACAAGATAGAAAAGAGATCAAAACCCATATGTAAACTATCATCTGCATTCAAACTATTAATGAGAAACTCATTATTATTACAATGAGTCTGGATCGTCTTAAATGGATATCATTATTTATCACTAAAAATTTGGAGAAGTCGCAATTGAAATTAACTCAAATGGTAACTAAGAAATCAAATTAAAATGAGAAGGTTAAAGAAATAATTACCAAATGGAGTTTTGTGGAAAGATGTCACTTAAAATATCAGTTTGGCCAACCATAAATGAAACCTGGTCATGGTCGATCAACAACATCTTTAATTGCATCAGTTAATATACAAGTTATAAGCACAGAATACAAAAGGCCTGCACATTTATATAGAGAACCCGGTAACTAAGTAGTTAGGAATAAATTGTCTTACAGTAACAAAGTTTGGTGCACAAAAAGAAAGCATACCCAAAAAAGCATAATACAAAATCATAAATCTTTCTCTTCTATGCTAAATGAGGCACAAATTCACTAATGGCATATCAATCAACATAAGATTAAAAACAAATACGAAATCCTATCATCAAATCAAATACTATCGTCATCAAATAACTGAAACTAAAAAATTAAAATTGATTAAACGTTAAACTAAAATTCGAATCAGATAACCTTGAAATAAAATAAAATTAACATTAACTAAGGTACTAAACTTTAAACTAAAAATTAGTAATAATTCACTAAATGTTAAATCAAAACGAAAATTAAAATTAACTAAATTTTACATTGAAATAAAAAGTAAATCAATACAGTTATATTAGCCCAACTTTTTTCCTATTAAAATGTCATAAGATAAACCGTGTTTGGACAACAGAGTAGTAATATGTGTAATCAAATATAAGTACATGTAGGTAGATTCAAAAAAGAAAAAAAAAATGAAAAACGGAAAAATCAGACTGGCCATAAGAGACTATAGGTCAAGAAATAACCACATGGTATGTGGAAAATAAAAAAAATAAAACAATACGTTGGGAAAACTTATTTATAGCCACTAAATTGTGGAGGTTGAAATCGAACATTGTTTAACTGTATTATACATTTCATTTTTTGAGCATTGAACCAGCTAAGCTTTTTATATTACATGCTAATGATTTACCAGATCATATCCAAATTAACTTCAATGAATTTATTTACTCATCAAACAATTTTTGATCCATATGATGCCAAGAAACCAATTACAAGTGAAAATTATCAAATCAATTGACCAACTTCATTCACCAAATCATAGCTAAGCTAAAAAGTTAAATGGTTATAAAGATTATTAACACATTAGCAACAAACTGATCTATCTATGCAGTAATGAATGAAGAAAAAAAGTCAGTTTAGAAGAAACTGATAACACACCACTGCAGTCACATTTACCAGTGCATAAATTACACACACACATAACTACTTGGAATTAAAACCAATTGATAGCACCGCACATTACATACACACTCAACTACTTACTATATATTATAGCTTCATACATACTAATTGAAATTAAAACAATAATTGACAGCACATGTTCGGTAATATTCAGAACTTATAACAAACAGTTTATAGGCGGTGCTTATATAGCTCCAACTATCGGTGCATATATTAACTAAAAACTTTCCTAAACATGAATCATACATTTAGTAAATCATCTAACTAAATTCAATCCCAAAATAACCCCAGTAAGCTTAGTTTTATATAACCATATGAAAAGATAAAACATTACAGTGGGAAAACGATCTCCATATTTCTAATTGTTAACAAAACCGGGAAGAGTGCCCCAAACTATCTCAATAGCCTAAACAAATCATAAAACCAAATAGCTCATGTAACCAATAAAGCTAAATCTATGAGAACTCCATTTTCATTAAAAGGAAATTACAAAGGAAAATATGAATATTATTTAGTTAAAGTCGATAATAAACTACCATATAAATATGAATTAAGCCGACCTCTTTAGCTGAGCTAATTTAGGAAACCAACGAGTCCTTAAAGCAAAACTTAAAGCACGAACGGGAGAGCTTTCTTATTGTCTATGTTTTGAAATTTAGGGTGGAGTAAAGGAAGAGGAAAAGAAGGCATGGGCGATTAGAGACTTTTGCTTACTGTATAGTAAGGGCAAAATAACCTTTAAGCGGGAAGTAAAAATAACAGAGGGAACTTAGGCGGGCTATCAAAGTGTACTGGAAAATAACTTAATACACATCATGCTGTGCTATGCTCAGTTTTTTTTATTTACGTTGAGATTTACAACAGCAAGTAGTGTAAAATCGCGGTGTTTAGGTGCTGTCAAACATAATATTTCTTGTAGTGAATATTGAACTCAACTGACACCATGTCGACATGGTCACCATAGGCATGTCGACATCCCAAAGCCATTTTTGATGATTTAATTTTCTTTGAAAATAACCTTTATCTTATATTAAAACTATTTTAAACTTTATAAATATACTTGACTATAGTTGAAATTCATAAGTAAATACAGAGAATAATATATATAGAATTTAACTACAATTTTATATTTAAATCTAAGTATAAATATTTAAAAGTTAAATATATTATTTTAAAAGATAGTTTAAAATCAGGAGTAATTTGACTTTGAAAATAAAGATAATTTTGAGGCTAAAATTGTTTAAAATCAGGATAGAGGGTTTTGAATTTTTTTAAAAGGAAAGTTTTGAAATCATTTTGAAAACAAGATAATTTTGTAAAATCATTTGAATAAAAATTAGTGGATACAAAACAATGTTCCACTAGATTTTTCGTAGGATCCATCCTACTTAGGGTTCCATCCCTTTAACGGGCTCGAAGTGGATTCAATTCCACGAATAAATTGGATTTTAAGATGCCAGTGCTTTTATACGAGTTTTAACAAAAATTCCTAATAAAATATTTATCCTTGAAATCTTGAACTCTTGATAATCTTGATACTCATGAGTCTTCTATCTCGATATCTTGAATCTCTATACTGTACAGTCTTCATTCTTAGTACCTACATGGTTAAATCCTGCATATACATACACACACACACACACACACACATATATATATATATATAAACTTATAATGTTAGTATTTATATTTTATAATCTATTCTAAGGTTGTTGTCATCAAAACCATCATCTCACGGACTAACACTAACCACCAACCAAACGACTAGACATCTCCTCTTTTCCACCACTTCAGGCGGCGGGTGCAAGATAGTAGCATACAGTTTCACAAAGGGAGGGTCGGGATCAGTTGAACAACATGATAAAACATCGTCCAATTCATGGACATATATGGTGCGGGAGTTCTTTATTGCAAAGGAAGAAGACATGAATGATTTATCTTATCATCCACCAGTCAAAAACGAAAATCACTTAAGAGGCCAATTCCTAAAATCCATGTTCGATACTGCTGAAACTAAATGGAGTAACACATTGGTAGTTTATATTTTGGAAGGGAGACCTATGTATGACAATTTAAAGGGTTCATTGACAAAACTTGGAAGATGAGTGGTAGGTACGATATGTATTATAAAAAGAATAGTTTTATCTTCATCAAGTTTTACAACTCATCGGATTCTGCAAAAGTCATTAAATCTGGCCCTTATACAATTGGATCCGGAATTTCGGTTATCAAGAAATGGAATCCGAGCATGTGCACAACTAATGAGTTATTCTCCAAAGTACCTATATGGGTAAGATTTATAGACTTGAAACTTGAATATTGGAGTAATGAGGGCATTAGTTAGAATTGCATGTGTTCCCATACCTATGGATTCCACTACTGCTCTCGAAACTAGATTGAATACTCTCGAGTTATAGTAGAAGTGGACATTAATTTCTCATACCCTACTAAAATTGATATGGAGCTATATACTAGGGAAGTTGATACAACACAGACTGAATAGAAGCAATGCATAAAACCATGTTCAGTTTGTAAAGTACCACGTTCAGTTTGTAAAGTACCACGTTCAATTTGTAAAGTACATGGGCATAATGATACAGTTTGTTCTTTTTACAATGGAGGAGAAAATGTAGAACCTAAAAATACACAGATCAACTCGCAATCAACATTCGATACATTTGAATACATAGGGCATGAATCATACATCTCCTATACGAAATAATGTTCAAGGTGCGCGAAATGATTTACAAGGGGATACGAATATTCACGTGACATATACCGACTCATCTATTACTTCCAATCTGTAGAGTAAAGGCACAGCTCCACTTCAACATCAGCACAAGACTGCTACTCAACCTATCGTACCAGATCAGAAAAGATTTGTTGCTTCACAAGACTTCCTAGAGATTATTAACCCAGATGTTCCCAAAGCAAGCGCAAATACATCTGTGTGGATGAAATACAACCAATTATTGCTCAGAATCAGATAGTGTTCAATGAAGAGGGCATCAGTTCAGATTGTAATGACAAAAATTCAGAAAGCTTTAAAGATACAGACTTAAGGCATGGAATCAGTTAAGAGCTAAAGAGAACCCTATTAAAAAACTGCAGGAAGAGTTTAATGAGGCCTTCTATCAAAGTGATCAAAATCCAAAAAAATAAAGCCATGTACGAAACCATGTATATCAAAAGTCTGGAACTAACTAAGTAATTGCAAAGGCAACAACACTTCTTAAAACAACATAGTAAGGTGCTATAGTTGCAACAAGGATATACTAATTTAAAATTCTTCTATGCTAAAATGTCAATGCAGCGACATAGAAATAAAATTCAAGCTTTACTTGATGCCCACGTTAATCATGTTTATGACAGTACTGCTATTACAAAGGAAGCCATCCCATTTTGTCGGTCTTTATTCAATAGTGAAGTGGACATTTTTCCCCTAAATATACACTAGAATGAAAATATACAACAGAGGCAAAGAATACTTAGCTTCATCCGTTTTTTGTTGAAGAAGTTAAAGCTTCCCTTTTTTCCATCAAGGATTCTCTGGGACCGGACGGTTTTTCCTCCAAATTCTACAAAATTCATTGGGAACTCCTGCAACATGACATCATGGAAGCTATAGCAAAAATATTTTCTACAAGAAAGCTATCAAAGGGGTTGAGATCCCAAAGAAAGATAAGCCACAAATAACATCTGATTATAGACCTATAGCACGTGTTAATGTTTTTTATAAAATCGTTGCTAAGATTATACGTCGTAGAATTAAAGATTTTCTACGTTTTATTATTATAGAAAATCAATCTTCTTTTATCCCAGGTAGGAACATTGGTGAAATTGTTCTTTCTAGCATACGAACTAATGAGATATTTGCAAAAAAAGGGAAAGGCAAGATGTGTATCAAAATTGATCTACAAAAGGCCTACGATATGGTGAATTGTGAATTTGTCTACCATGTGCTCTGTCTAATGGGGTTTTGCTACATCACTCATCGAGCTAATTTATGAATGCATTTCGACTCCTACGTTTTCAATCACGGTTGATGGAATACTCGAAGGCTTTATTACCTCTACTAGAGGCCTGTGCCATTGGGGTATAGAAACTTAGACACACTGTGATTTATGCGAACAGCATAATAAAAATCAGGATCATCGATTCTTTACATGTGTTTATGTTACGCCCAGGCTGTGGTGAATCAGACATGAAGGCAGGTTGATAAAAAGCAGAAGGTGGGAAGATGCAGGGAATTAAAGCTTGAATAAAAAAGAATAAGGAAGATGGACAAGGGTGGGAAAATGTCAGAGAAATGAGAAGTAATGGGTAGGTTTAGAAAAGATGATACAGATTGAAGAAAGAGTGCAGAAGGATGAAGATTAAAGTGAAGATCAGAATGAAGATTAGAGAGAAGATTACAGTGAAGAGTGTAACAAAGATGAGTATACTATAAAAATAATGGAATGTAGAAGAAGATGTAACAGAATGTAAAAGAAATGAAATATATCTTTATTCGTCTTTTTTTTCCTTCTGATTTTTACATGCTTGCTTATATATAATGCTTCACATAACGGCTACAATTTGCCAACTCATACCCAGCTAATCTAATTACAACTCACACAAAAAAATCAAAGACTCGGTCCAAATGAAATACAATTCCAGCACTGCAGTTCTTCTGTGCACGTGCACACATGCACGAGTGAATAACATAATATTCCTTCTTCCACAGGCCTATTCATCTCCTGTCATCGACTACCCCCAGCTGCTGCTTTGGTTGGCGACCTGCTATGATGAAATGGTGGCCGCACTCTGACCATACTTGCTGCAGTTCGAGTTTTGAGAACTCAATATCATGCTAACTAAGGTGGAGTTGTTACAGTTTACTGTACTTTTCTTTGGAAAGCTATGATGGATAAGCTCGAATTACCCATGGAAATGAACAATCCCCTACAGCAAAGAATTACACTTCTGGTAAATTAATGTGTTCGCAGTTCAATGCTCCAGGATTTGACCTTCACCACAACTGCTACTGTGATACACCACCTTTGGCTGGAAAGGAACCATTGCGGATTTGAGAAGAAGGCATGCTCCACGGCTCTGAGAATCAAGCTAGCAGAGGTCGACATCCGTCTACAGCGCAGTCGACACCATAAACGAGCTACCATGGAAGAGCGAGATCTCATTTCTTAAATGTTGGGGTATAGAGTTAAGCAATCCTGGATGATTTGGGGAGCTGTAAACTTAGGATTTTGGTGTGTTATCGGGTCAATCGGGTTGATTTTATGGTAGAGGAGGTTTTTTCATTCTTTGGGTCATATTGTTTTGTTTATATTGTGTACTGACATTTGAATTCATATTCATCATTTTTCTTACTACTCTGGTAAGGTTTATTTAAGAAGGCGAACTCTCTGTTTGGTTCTTACATGTCATTAATAAAGAACCCATTTTCTATATATATGTCGCACGTATGCATGTGCAATTGGTATTAAAAGCCATAATTTGTAAGTTTATTATTATTTTACAGCATGAATTTGAAATATATAAAATTTGGTATATTTTTATGTATGTACATTCACAAATCAACTATTTGCCGAAACATTAATGGGACTAAGTTATCTTAGAACATTATAATACACTAACCGTTTCCTTTAGATTAATATCATTGTAATAATTTGTAAGATCTAAATTTAGACAAGCACCATTGTCCCAGTGCTTAAGTGCTTTGACTTTGGTGCGAGAGGTCACAAGTTCGAAACTTGCGTAGCATGATTCGAATATTTTTTGACATATTTGATTTGTTGTATGCTATATCTAAGTACCGTTAAAAAAAGATCAAAATTGATGTAATAGTTACAAACAACGGTAGCTTATAAAAAAATCCGTAACAACTAAATTACAGTTGTATCAATCGTTTTCTTTTATTCTTTTCCTGAGCTTGAGACCGACATCTAACATTTAGATGGTGGAGTTAGAAACGTTGTATAACGGATGTTTTTATGTAACCACAATTTTATGCGAGTAGTAATATAATGGATTTTTTCTTTTATTCTTTTCCTGAGCTTCATCACCAACTGCCAACGGGCTTTGCACATCTATTAAGATTGTATATGATGTCTGCAATAATAAATTAAACATACACGTAAGTTCCTATCAAATAGTAATATAATCAGAAGTTACTCAAGGAAAACCTCCAAAATTTGATAATACTTTAAAATATATTTCAATGCAAACCCTCTCAT
This sequence comes from Allium cepa, assembly GCA_030765085.1. Classification (NCBI taxonomy): domain Eukaryota; kingdom Viridiplantae; phylum Streptophyta; class Magnoliopsida; order Asparagales; family Amaryllidaceae; genus Allium; species Allium cepa. The sequence continues at coordinate 29,942,961 of CM060933.1, read as the reverse complement.
ATTGCTTGTAACTCTTTAGGTAGATTGTCAAAGGTCTTTAAAGTTTTCAAACCTAGGCATTTGCATATTTAGACAATGTTATGACATTGTCTTCCAAAGCATCAAGCTATATCTTCCTCAACATTACATTAGCAATGTAGGATTTTCTAGTGACAAGATGAAAACAAACATGTTTTTAGAATAAAGCTCATACAAAATGATGACAGAGGCCATGGCTTATGCAATATCTAAACTTGAACTGGCATATTACAGATTTTCATTTGATTGAAAATCAAAGTCCTGGAGCCCATTACATAACTACTTGAGATGAAAATAAACTAATTTTTTTTGAAGTAATTTATAATCCTATTGAAAGTATGGGATGTTGATGAGAAGATGCAAAATAATTCAAAAAAGCTCTAAGCAACCAAAGGAAAGAAGTCCAACAATATATTGTGCTCATTCATTTTAAGAAAAAAGTTAGTTGGAGTATAGTTACGTTGTGACTTTTTGGAATTTTTTTGTTTCTTAGATTTATTAAATGATTTATAAAATTTATTTATATATAATATAATATTATTACTTTTATGTGTATTTATATATTAGATTGTTTCATATTTTTTTAATATATATAAATGTGCATTAGTCCGTTGCATAACTTGCGTTTAAAGCATGATGACACCAAGCGTTCTCCCAAATAAATGTACATATCACCTAAAGCCTTGGGACATTGTTTTAAAATTCAACAGCACGCAAGCCTTAAATGTCAAAATTGTAATCCAAAATGTAAACCATATAAAAATTACATTATATATTACAATATATAGCTATGAAAGCATCTAGTATACCTTACCATTGAATATATTAATGCATGTCTGGTAACATGTGATCCACTTGCTTATTCACGCACACACAAAACTTAATACCCGATATTCACCAAAAGTAATAAATAGCAAGATGTAGACACATATTCCAATTTACACTCAAACGCATACCCATATATACTCAAATAATTGCCCATACAAAATCTCAAAACAGCAGTTAAATAAATAAAATTTAGATCTGAGAAAATATATTGTTGTATAAATTTAGGAACCAGCGTTTGTACAGCCGCATGTTATAATTATATGGATATGTAGACCCTTAAACATAAATGCACACATGACATACACACAGGCCCGGCCCAATCCATTCGGTTGCCCTAGACAAAAATAAAACTTTAAAGTGATAAAGAAGTTTAATTGGCGAACACCGGAATTGAACCAGTGACCATTGATTTGGAAGCTGCACGCACTACCACTCTACAATACAATACCACTTGAAATATTTATAAAGTAAAAGCCTATTATCTATCAAATTCTTGGATTGTTACCCCCACCACCCTGTTGCCCTAGGCGGCTGGCTTGCTAGCCTTACCCTAGGGCCGGGCCTGCATACACATAAATATGTATATACACAAATATGCACTAAGTCACGTCCGATGGACATGCACGATTGAAAATGTATGTTAAATTGTCTTTGTTGCAAAATAAAATGAATCCATGTAGAATTGAAAAACAAAAACAAATCAATCAACCTAGGATACTCTTACATTGCAAAGTTAAAAGTGGTAACAAACTATTTTACTTAATTTACCCTCTCTTTTGATTTGTCAATCTCACCATTTCATGAGATAAATATACGGTAGATCTGTAAAGCATTATCAATTCAATATAATTATCATATTAAAAAAAATTTCAACCCTGTATTATTAACCAAAAGCCCAATATAGAGATATCATGGTTTCATATATATATATATATATATATATATTCAAATTTAAATTCATTAAACATGCAATATCATTGTTCTCTGCTGTGTATTTCTTCAATCTTGAAATTAAAGAAATTTGCAGAGCTAAAAACAAAACTTTCAAAGAGAACAAAATAAATCAAGGTTTTAATAAATAAGTAACGTGAGGAAATTTCTTATCATATCTTACCCTGTATAGAATTAGAAAAAAAAGGAAGAAAAAACCAACCTAATGTGATTACCAAATTTTCTCTCACTTTGTTGCACCTCTTCCAACCCATTTTTCCCAAGGTTGATATTAGTCAGTATTCATCTTGCCAGTAGGAATGTTGAAGGTGATATTTTGATCAGTGGATTCCCTATAGTTGAAATATGTTTTTCTATTAGCAATAACTAAACGGACCCACCTGTTATCACTTCACTCTGGAACTATCTGTAGTAGCTTATTTGTACATTTTTATAATAAATGATCCAAAATATACATGTACAACATAAAAATATTATGTTTAAAGATATAATATGATATGCAATAAGAGTTAAACATCCTAGTTATTCACAAACTCGCTCGAGATATAAGGATTAGACACGAAAATAGTTTTGTTTGACAAAATCACCATACATGCTAAGGCAGTAAGCAAAAAAAAGTACACACATTTTCAAAATAAATTAAACTAAAGGAAAAATATCTTACTCATAACAATAGTAACTTTAGTCTTTCCTCCATCAACAACTACCCTCATTATTTTACTATCACTAATTTCCGATTCCACTACCTACAGTTGTAGGGACGCTCTGCTCATCGATCCATGTCATTGGATAGTCTTTCACGGTGACAATGATACAACGTGTTAGATTGTAGCAAAGAAAAATATAAATTTGTAATTCTAACCCAAATGATAAGAGAAAGGTATATTTACTTTAAAGTTCATAACAAATGCATGATGATGGAGGAATTAAAAGCACACAATAATAAGGACAAATATAATGCATGGTTAACAGTTAAAATTAAACACTGAAACAGTTTGGATTTGGTGAACTCCATTTGGACACGGTAAACCGAATAAGACTAATTCTATAGCTTACTATAAATTTTACTATCGATACAATAATTTTGCATTAATTAGAAATTTTGTTTACGACGAAAATCATGATTATTTTGTTTTAGAAATAATTATTTCATGTTGGTTGAGGTGTGTGTAATTTCATCGAACAATTAGAGTGCAACCTTGCAATATATATCCTAAAGCCTATACAATGAGACCGGTTGCTCCGTTAAAACAACTAAAAGAAACAATATACATAAAAATAACAATAACAAAAAGCGAAAAAGAAGATTATAAATGCTCAATGTAGATGAAATGTACCAACTTTTTCTTTCCAAAGCAATTGTCAGATCCTAACCACAGCTCATATTTTTGTTATTTCTGTAAAATCAAAAATGGTAAAATTAGTGGTTGAATAAGCAGTGGCTGTGAATTTGAAAAAACAATACGAATAAACAAAATTAATTATCGAACTTGAGAGTTAAAAGTTGAGAATTTATCAAATTATAGACTGAATTTTGCATCTTATATCTTCAACCTGGAAGTGCTCACCCATAGTAGTCAGATGGATAGGGCTTCAACTGAATAAAAGTTGTATCACCATCAAATTTTTTTGATTTTCTTAACACTTGATTTTTAAGGAATAAAGTAAGAAGAAAAAGAAGCAAATGAAAGAGAAGTTGGAACGTGAGGAAACATAAAATCGGCTGGATGATGCTAGAGATAGTGGGTTCATAATTACAAATCGTGGCATGATTCAAATGAAAAAGTTGCCACTAATGTTAAACATAAAAATGAAAGTGCTACAGGGTTATTTTTGGCAATATGTAAAAGGCTTCACTTTGAACGTATTGACCAAGTATTTGCATTATATATATAATAATAATAATATATATATATAGTGTGCACGCGCGCGCATATAAAATATTTATACATATACTGTGTGCGTGCGTGCATATTGTGTATGTGTGTGTGTATATATATAAACATGCATAATACGTTGAATAATGCGACAGACGAGAATATGTATATGTAAAATTCATGTAAAAAAGTAAAGAGGAAGGAATATAACAATTAAAGAAATGATATCATCACATTCATATCCAAAAAGGACATTCATTACATAAAATTAAGGCTATGCTCGCTTTACAATATTTTATTATCACAAGTCATTACATAAAAGAAAGAAATAAATATTCGCTCGTCAAGGATGTGGCAATCTTCATAGCGGGGTCATTGGCTTCTCGATATACGGCCCGTAATGTAAGGTATTCGAGAAGCTGGTAAGGGAGGCGATTTGCTCCAATATCGAAATTAGGGGATTTGTCTAGCCTGCAACACTCATATCCTTTACCACCTCCTTCCGAACCTCGACGTATTCGTGTTGGACCCGGCCAACCTACGATGGAAGTTATGGGTGAATTTCAAAAAAAGTTCGATTTTTGGATCTATATTGCGCCTATGAAGTCTAATTCATTTAGAACATTTCTAAATATTGTTTAAATAATATTTATTATTTTATTTTTAAATTTATATGTATATAGTTTTATTTAATTTATATTACTATGTATATGTATCATATACATATACGTGTGTGTGCATGAGTAGCATGTCAGCTTATGTCGGGTATAATATATATGCCCATGTATGATGTTAGGATTAACATCGCAATGGACACATTAGCCCATCTAATATATAATATATGTTTTTTCTTTTTTTTTAGCAAAGCTAAGCGGGTTTGACTGGCCCTAACCAGTTAACTGCAAACACAATAAAGAAAAGTTGCACCATAACAAATCTACGGAGCAACCGGAAAGAAAAAATAGAAGAGATAACAAGTAAGCAAACAAAACTATGTCAACAAAAACACAGTTAGTCCCAAAAACTAATGAAACTGCTAGCAAACTCAAACGTGCAATTTCGCACACCATCTTTGATAGAGCCCATCAACTGATTCCATAATTCAATTTCGGTTTTGATCTTGCCATTGAAAATTCTTTCGTTTCTTTCTCTCCATATAACTCCAATGAATTTTTTGAGCACAAGAAGCAACAATGTTCCAGAATCATTCTTCCATCTAGTGGCGCTAAAGAGAAAACACCACTCACTATTGCTATCCTTGGATCTGTTTCCATGACCTAGTAAAGCCGATAACCTGTTCCACAACCTATGAATAACCTTACAGCTGAAGAAAAGATGAACGTTCGTCTCATCTTCATCATCGCAGAAAACGCAGGTTGCTTCAAAGACCGTGCCAATGCGTTGGAGTTTGTCTTTGAAATTCATGGCATTTCGAAGAACTTTCCAAAGAAGAAAGTTGTCATTTTCTTTACAGTGACGGTCCCAAACCCTTTTTTCCCAAGCAAACCAGGGTGTGGACGTAGCGTGGGAAACGCAGTCATATAGCTTAGAGATGGAGTGTTCGACAAGATCAGGCGACCACAACACTCTGTCACAAGTGATAATAGGGTACTGTTGCCTGTTGATCTCCTGCCATAGTTGACGAGTGAATTGGTTGCTAGAGAACGGCATTGAGATGACACCATTGCATATAAAGTTCTTTGCCTTGGCATCCATTGGTATACCAGTTTGAAGTATTTGGTTGTATGTCATTGCTTTGCTAAGTATGAGGCCATGCCTAGCCCAGGGATCATTCCAGAAACTCACAGTGCCACAGGGAGATGCAATGTGTTAATATGTGGTAGCAATATTGACCGAAGATTAAGGATGGATCTCCAAGTCCAACTGCTGCCATGCGCGATGTCCATGCACCAAAAATTCTTGCTTCTGAGATGACGCTTTTTCGTCCACGCCACCCAACTATTGTTTTTAGAATTAAGAAGATTATCAAAATGCGTACTAAAAGCAGCAGAATTCCAGTTTCGTATGTTAATGATTCCAAGGCCACCCATGCTTTTCTTGGTTTCAACCTTACAAAAGTTTATTGGTTTGAGACTGTTAGAGTGAATGCTTCCAAACCAGAGAAAGTTACACATCGCCTTCCTAATCATGTGAATGAGCCTTTTGGGGAGAATGAAGGTTCTGGACCAGTATGTAGTGAATGAGAAAATGACAGATTTTATAAGGGTGAGTCTTCCCGCCTGTGATAGAAACCTATTAGCCCAAGCTTTCATGGTATGTGTAATCTTGTCATAGAGTTTCATGCACTGAGAAGTAGAGACTTTGGTGGAGCTCATAGGGATCCCCAGGTAAGATATATTTTCAGGTGCAAGGGGCAGGTGACACACATTAGTAAGGGACAGGATTGCAGAAGCATCAATTCCAACAATTTTAATTAAGGACTTGTCAAGATTAATAGCAAGCCCACTGAACTTGTGAAAAGCAGTAAGACTTTCCATTAAGTTGCTAATAGATTGAATAGTAGGCTTGGTGAAAACAATAAGATCATCAGCGAACATGAGCGAGGAAATAAGGGGATCTTTGCACTTAGGGTGGGTAAGAATTCTTTTGCATGAGATTTCATGATTAATCATCGCAGTGAGCACTTCCATGACAAGTTGAATATGTAAGAGGACATAGGGCAACCCTGTCTGATTCCTTGTTTACTCTTGACATAGCCAACAGTGTTACCATTGAGATTCAATGAGAAATGCGCTGTTGAGATGCATGTGTAAATCCATGAGGCAAAGTGGGGGGGAAATTTCATTTTGGAAAGGGTTCTGGAGATAGTGGTCCATTGAAGAGTGTCATAAGCTTTCTTTATGTCAAGTTTCAACATAGCTCTTGGACTTGTCGTGGACTTGTTGTAATCTTTTAGTAGTTCATTTGTCAACAGCACATTGTCGAGAATACTTCTCCCCTGAATGAAAGCAGCTTGGTTGGGGGAGATAAGATGGTTAAGAACAAATTTCAGTCTAGAAGCAATTATCTTTGATAGACACTTGTAAGTGGTATTACAACATGAGATTGGTTTGAAATCAGTGACATTGATAGGATGCTCAGTCTTGGGTATTAAGGCGATATTGGTTGCATTTATTCCAGATAGCATTTTACTATGATTGAAGAAACTGTTCACAGCCTTGACAAAATCAACTTTAATGATGTCCTAACAGCTAATGAAGAAATTGGCATTAAAACCATCAGGGCCTCCACACGATTCCTTATTCATATCGAAGATGCTTTGCTTAATTTCATTTTCAGTTACTAAGGTAGAAAGGAAGGCTACATGGTCAGGGCTAAGACAAGGAAGTTTCAGATCATCAATGATTGAGAGATCGGGTTGGAAATCAACATCATTACCAAGAAGGTTGGAAAAGTATTCAAGGAAGGCATTGTCAACATCAAGAGGAGTGGTACAGGTCTTACCTGAACGATCGATGATACAATGAATATTGGTTTTGGAATGCTTCACTTTAAGGCTTTCATGAAAGTATTTTGTGTTCTTATCACCAGAATTTGTCCATTTGAATCCGAGTTTCTGTTTTCTCATATCGTTCTCTGCCTCAAGTGCTTTACTGTATTGATCTTGTAAATTGTATTCAGCATTGGCTAATTCAACATTGTTCCGATTTTGCATAGCTTGGGTTCTGGCATCAGCAAGAGTGATTGCTATCGTGGTAGATAGAAGGTCGCCAGTGCCAAACCTGTTTCTAGCCCATTTCCCAAGAGCTCTTTTCGCATTCTTCATTTTTTGCTGCAAAACATACATAGGTGTGCCAAAATAGTTAATACACCAGGCCTTATTAACAATACTTAAAAAATCAGGCACTTTTGTCCAAATGTTAAAAAATTTAAAAGAGGACTTTCTTAATGTGCAAAATGACAAACTTAAAAAACCAGGCCTTATATGTTTTTTCAATGGAATATGTAGTATATGTTGTCCATATATATAAACTCATATAAAAACGTTATATATATATATATATAGGAAAATAGGCAAAATGACAAACTTAGAAAAAAAATTAGGCTAAAGGACAACATGTTTTTTTAGACTAAAGGACAATGCTAGTTATAACTAGCATTTTGTATAGTGTAAAACTGAATATAATGCTAGATAAAACTAGCATTTTGTATAATGTAAAAGTTGAATATAATGCTAATTATAACTAGCATTTGTCCTTCAGCCTAAAAATGAAACTTGATGTCCTTCAGCCTAATTTTTTGAAAAGTTTTTCATTTTCCCTAATTCCCTCATATATATATATATATATATATATATTTCATTTAAATAATTATATGTAAATGAAATGTATTTATATATATATGATTTATAAATAATATATTATTATGCGTACATAAACATACATATTTATCATTATTGTATACCTATTTAAATTAAATAAGTTAGTTAAATGTAAAAATTATATATAATATAATTTTAAGTTTTATAAAACTATGAATAATATAAGTAACATTAAATATATATAATGTTAAAATAATATTTTTATTCAAATTGATAAATATGTGTGTGTATAAATATATTTATATTATGTCAATATACATATTTATATAGGGTTTTTCAGGTACAGGGAAAAAGTTGCAAAAAAATTTAGTCTTAAGGACATCAAGTTTGTTTTTTAGTCTGAAAGATATTTTGTAGTGTAAATCACAGAATGATAGATGTAACTATCATTTTCTATTTACACTATACAGTGTCCTTCGGACTAAAAAACAAACATACCGTCTTAGAGGCTAAATTTTTTTGTAACTTTTTCCTTGTGCCTATTTTCCTGTATTTATATATTTATAAAATAATTTTCTTTAAATTCCAAATCATATGTATATCACCAAATATTTATTATTTTAAAATATATTTTAATTGAATATTCATTCAAAATTATACAAAATAATGATAAAAAATTATTTTCAAAACATTTTTCAGATTTTAAATTTCCAATAAATCATATATAGTATCTTGAAGTTTGAAAAAAAATTCCATCTATTTTCAGTCAAAATTTATTTTTATTAATTTATTAATTTCTTCTACTTGCAATAATAATATTAAAAATAGAAAAATTGATTTTTTTTCTGACCGAGAACTTATCTTATGATAAAATAATCTGGTAAAACTTTAAAAATGATTTTCATAACATATTTGATTTTCTATGATTTATTTATGTAATATATCAATTTAAAGAATATTAAATATTAATAAATAACTGTAAACTTAATTTCTTTCTATCAAAAATTACTATTGCTATGAATATATATACATATGCATATAATTTTATGATCAATCTCAACCATAGTATAATATTGTAATCAAATATAAACCATAAGTATAATTATATATATATATACTTTAATAAATATATATATATATATATATGTGTGTGTGTGTGTGTATGTATGTATGTATATGTGTGTGTATATGAGTGGATACATATTGGTTAGGTGTATAGATCTAATTTGTATAGAAAAGTTGTTTTTTTGTTAATTTATGTTTATATACATACTTATAACAAAAGTAACTTGTGACAACATTAGTGCGCATCAGAATCGTCACCTAGCCAATAATTTAATAATATGTACATATAATGGAATATTATTCAAAAATTTGCAAGCTATAACTTGATATAAATTATACCCAAGTACCAAAGCCTTGAAGCACACCTTGAAAAATGAACTTTCCCTTTGAAACCTTTTCAATTCGGTAGATTGCTAGTCCTTATATCGTTGACCTTTGAAACCTTTATTCATTTTTGGGTTGAAGGACAAACTTTGAAAGAAAATTAGGCCGAAGGACAAAGCTAGTTATAATTAGCATTATATTTAGTTTTTACACTATAAAAATGCTAGTTATAACTAGCATTATATTCGGTTTTACACTATAGAAAATGCTAGTTATATTTAGTATTGTCCTTTAGGCTAATTTTTTCATAGCTTGTCCTTCAGCCTAAAAATGAAAGTGTTTGTCCTTCAATCTACATTTTTTTCAAAGTTTGTCCTTATGCTTATTTTCCACTAGTGAAATATTATTCAAAAATTTGCAAGCCATAACTTGATATAAATTATACCTAAGTACCAAAGCCTTGGAGCACACCTTGAAAGAATGAACTCTCCGCTTTGAAACCTTTTCGATTCGGCAGATTGTTAGTCCTTGTTCTATTGATCTTTAGCAATCAGATAGTGATTGACTTTCAGCAGATTTGAGCTTTATTTGATGGACCACCTACTGTGTATTTTTGGGTAGCAATTGAAGGATAGATAGGTAGCTAAAGGTTCAATGCAACTAGGGTTAGGGATGTTTATATAGTGGATGAGAGAGAGAGAGAGAAAATAGTGGATCTCATCTCGTGCTAATTCTCCCTCAATCTGAAGCATCCAGAATCTAATGCCTCTACCCCATTTTGAGCTACCCCACATATTCATATTGCAATCGAAAATCTCATCCATCATAAGAGGCCAAAAACCATTTAAGCCAAAGAAAATATTATTTAACTAAATCCAATTTAATCGCTTATCGATATCGTGTATCGATTAATATAATTATAACTATTACAAATATATTTAATAGTATATATTCCTCAAATCATAATCTAAGTTTTTATAATTAATATTTCATAAATATTGATTAAATTATAGCAATTATAAAGTAACTCAATCGCTTGGTCAAAAGAGAATTCATCGTTTCGGTCGTGTGACTCGTCAGGTGTAAAGTTGGTCCGCGATTAATATCGAACTGTTTGAATTTTAAGTTCACACGTCACTTAGCAGGTGATGTGATATTTTGGTCAAATTTTTCGCTTACTTGGTTTTGGTGAAATCCAAGTTCACTTTGTTAAGCATTACCTAGTTGTGAATATTATTTGCAGTAATTCTCTTCGCCAAAACCATATCACTTTTGACTTATGGAATTTGGTAATGGTCAAAATTCCTATATCATCCATATTCAACTCCATTATTCAAACATAAAGTTCTTGGTTCAATAATAAAAATTATAACTAACGGAAATGCTCTGGCCAGAGTTGACTAGAGGTAATCGTGATACTAAAACTTATATAACCGTGGAGACGGATCCTTTCTTGAATAGTGCTTCACTTCCAATACTTCCACCGACCCACCTAGTCACTCGATAGATGTTGTGTCATGATTTTAATATAACCAAAGCGGAGATTTCATATTTAAGATCCGTAGTATTCTCAAGTCAAGAGAACTATGTAAATCAGCTACATCGATATATACTGTTTGACCTTAGTTATATGAACAAATAGGAAACTATCGAGTGAGTCATTTCATGGTTATCCAATAACTATCAGTACATAACCCCTAGGTGCCCTCAGCAGCCATGAGTAATTGTAACGACCCCACCATTATACCCATATTATTAAAGAATATTATAATAATGTCGTCTAATAATACAGAGAATATGCTTGTTAAGGGTGATAAAATGATAATATATCTTTAAACAAACACTGACACCTCATACTTACTATTTTTCTTAATCTTAAAGGATAATTTTTGACCTGCACAATCTTAGTTCAAAGTAATAACAACATCGGTTTCTCAGAATCAGAACAGTATATCATATAAAAAATAGTCATAGATCACAACGGAATATTAAACATTATATACATATATATACAAATTGAGAGTCTATCAAATATAATACTAGACTCATATAATATACATTTGATACAAATCTCTATCTCAATTTTACATTTCATATACAAAATTAAAAATCCTAAATTGGATAAACTAAAAGTCAAAAATGTTTATCTCCTTGCTATCACAACCATCCCAAGGTCAACTTGTCCTATAACCGGAAAAGTCTCGGTCCGACCCAATATTATAAAATAAACGGGTCAGACTATATTTAAATATGCAAACGGGTAAGAACAAGATATAAAAAAAGAATGTATGACATATAAGTAAATCCAAAATTCCAAGACATAACAAGTCACATAATTAATTTAACTCAGAATCCATCACAAGATACAAATATATATATATATATATATATATATATATATATATATTACGAACATTGAATAGTTACGTGATCCAAATTTCCTGCATCCAAGAGATCTTAATTCATATCGATCGTAATGATCATCCTTACTAACCATAATGATTGTAGTCGGACTGTGGGAAACAAACAAACAAAGTTTTCACTCATACTGATCTGATACCAAAGATCGTACTCTATCGGGAACACGGAATCACAACTGATCTCAAGGTAGTTTATACCGATCAAGACGATCGTAGCAACCAGGACTCGAAGACTCTAGATTATTCATCTTTATAAATTTTAATTGTAAAGAAATCTGTGAGTATACCTCTAAAGGATCTATCGGTCCCACCGAATACCAAAAGTTTGTAAACTCAAAAGTGTCAAATACTATCACTTTTAGTAGTCACAAGAACTTAAACAAAACTCCCCTCACCGCCTGGTGAAATTCAAGATTTACTAAAAGATAGAAAATCTCACTCGTTATCACTGGAAAACCTAAGCTATATTCTCTTAAGGATACATCGGTCCCATCGAACCCCAAATGAAAATACAACACTAAAGTGTTAAATATTTCCTATTAGTAATCACTATAATTTAACAAGGCACTCCATACTACTCGGTGAAATTCAAGTATTCACTAATGAGATAGTAAATACCAATCAAACATTCTATTCAATGAGTTGTACAATATTCGAAGAAGCGTTACTCGATAGTATTTAAACTGAACGGTAACACTAATTCGATTATTAGTATTTCCTAAATGATAGAATTAAGGTTCTCAAAACATTTATTTGATTTATCACTGTTAAAATGTTCAATTAACCCAAAATTGTTCCATAAAAATATTTATATAGGATAAAATAAACTTCTGATTTAACACCAAAATACTTATTTTATACAACCAGGATTTTCCGTATTACAAAACAATGTTGATATTTAAAATTCCATAAAATTATATTGTTCAGAAATTATGTTCCAAAGGCCATATATATATATATATATATATATATATATATATATATATATATATAGCCATATATTTTACAAAATCTTAATTACTCTTACTCCAAACTCAACTTAGTACTTATACATTTGCTTAAAACAACTTAAGTTTATATTTCCAAAGCCATATTTCACAGTTTATAAAAGGCCATATATGTACGTAACCATATTTACTAGTTGAAATCATTTATAAAAGGAATTAGATTAACTTAGAAATAAATTGAGACTTGTAAACTTAAATAAACTTTTTTTTGTAAAATTACTTAAATGCAAAATTATGTATATTTTTATATGTACAAAAAATAGATAGATGTAAGTTTATAATTTTATAGTTTCAAAACCCTTGAATCAAAATGATTCCAAGTCCATAAGCACAAGAGTATACACTACTACACTTTACAAGATAAATGCAAATAATTGGTCCATACACACATTCAATTTCATAATTAATTATCTCAGAACGCACTTAATGGCAGCATAATGATCGGAGCTTTCGACACTCGAAAAAATCGACACTCATATGTCCACTATATTACAAACTAAGAAATCGAATGTCAGAAAACACAATTGTTAGGGGAAAAGGAGAAGGAAGAAAATAAAAAGAAAACTAAACAACATAGAATCTCACAGCGGAGCGAATAGTCTATAATATACCATAAATCTTTACAATAAAGCAAAACTGTAATATGTGTATACACAATATCAATCAGAGTATACTAACCTATTTCAGCCTGGAAAGTTATTACAGTCTGTCCTCACAAGTGCTGATAAACACAACAATGGATCATCAGAAAATAACCATCTACGTGAATACATCTCTAGACCTCCAACTCGTCTTCTGAAGCTTAAATACATATGAACAAGTTTGTAATATGCTCGGCCTGACTCGAACATTATAATAAAATAACACCCTAGTCATTCTGGAAAACCAAGGTAAGAAAACACACCCAACTAGATTTTAAGTTATATAAAAATCTTTGCAATCAAAAGTATCTCGTAACACCACGCCTCACATAAACACAACTGGGTTTCACCGATAACCAAACCCTTTTTATAAAAAATCCATTTATATTATTATAGTATCCGAGGGTCAAAGTAAAATATGAATATAGCCGAAATGCGTGCATCTCACATTCCAACATATTTGGCATACAACTATAACCATAAGGCTTGTATTGGAAAATGGATTCCATACTATGATAATAAGAGACTACCTTCCGAAGGTACATCTCTAGATAAATGCATCGGGGTCTGATAAGAACATCTTGTACCTTGCCATATAGGACTGGCATATACCACTTGACTAAGCAGTACTGAATATGATTATCCCTCCGTTAATGTACCCCGAAGCATACAAATGAGAGATAATAACCGATCTAGATTTGGAATGACCATACCCTACTTGGGAGCTATCCATTTGGCCCTGCTGCATGCCCGATTTTTGCTATGTCCCGATTGGTGAGGTCCGAGGCTACGTTTTATCTTTTTATGTAGCACGTCCCACTTGGAATGCTAATACTTCCTTCCAACAATAATGCAGTATCAGCATTCATCTATAGAAGTTCGTTCTAGGACTGAATAAAGCACTTAAGAGCTCCGTCTCTAGTTCCATCATCTTCAAGATGTCTTCACTTCGAAACGCATTCATTGGATCGAAGTGGTTTTCGTATAACATACCTGATCCTGGTGTTTTCGAAATAATGTTCGATCGTTTTTTGTAAACTCAATCCTGGTTCTTTGGGAAATAAACCGTCTAAAATAAGATCGGGATCATCTCCTAACCATTAGTGGACGAATTTCCTTATCATTGTCTTAGAAGAACAAAATGAGATACATATGCATAGTACAACATCATCAAAGATGACAATGCCATATAGCTCATGTGTTTCTCCAAGATATTTCCTATAACACCCCATGTTTTAATGACAAATAAAATCAATTGAATTAATCTAATTGCAAAACAGTGAAGAATATAAATGTCAAATATACACATTTAAATATTAAGAGGTTACATAGGTATATGCAACCAATGAGTGTGTGATTAATTGACACATCAATCAATTAAAAGGGGATTCAATTAAGAGACGTAAAGGTGTTAATTAGTCAGAGAATATGTCACTTTTTTAACATTAATTAATTAGAGGATCTTCTAATAAAGGGAAATATATGAAGGGAATAAATTAAATGATAACATACATATATTAATTTATAATTGACGCAATCAATCAATTGAGAAAGTAATTAAAGACATTAAGTAACCGTCAATTAATAATAGAGGGAAACTTATATGTCAATTAATTGGGTAATGAATTGGCTGTTTGAATATGTACAACTAATAAATGTGTGATTGAGTGACGCATAGGAATTAGTTTGGATACCAATTAAAATGAGAAAACGTGTCAATTAATTAATTGGCAATTAGTTGAGCGTTTTAAAAAGGGTGTCAATTAATCAAAGAATATGCCATCTTTACAATAGCTAATAATGTAAATTAATTAGCTAGAAGAAAACGTCAGTTATAAGATTTTTTGTTTCCAAGTTAAAAAAATTGGCGCGTACAAAAATCAAACAAAGTAATTTGGTTTATGATGTAGGTTAATTAATAAGAATAAATTAAAAAGTATAACTTTTATATGCATTTAGTTGATAGAGGTATTAATTGACGTGTTCAAATATGTAAGAAATTATAATGTATAAGAATCAATTAATATATGATATATATATATATATATATATGTATGTATGTATGTATGTATGTATGTATGTATGTATGTATGTATGTATGTATGTATGTACGTATGATCTAATTAATTGGATAATTAATGGGACAATCTTATTTAGAAGGAAACGTGAATTAATAGGGTTATATAACAGAGGAACAAATGATTAACATTGGAGATTTATACATTATAAGCTAACATAAACAAATCAAGTTCTAATGGCGAGGATTGTTTTTAGGGTTAATCGAATGGTTCCTAGTTGTTCATTCCACCTATAAATTGAACGTAACTTAACCCTAGCCCACACTGTTTTCTCTGAATTAGTTGCCATCGTTTACAGCAATCTCCTCTTCACTTCTCCCTCTTACTTTCTCTCCATTTAATCAAATCTCTCCCCAACCAAAAATAAAATTAAGCAAGGGAATACATACAAACAAATCAGAGAATTGCGCAAATAAATCAGAGAATTCAAAGCGAATCAAATAGGAAAAAAAACAGACAAAAGCATAGCAAATTAAAAGGGATAAAGATTGAAGCTAAGGACGACATGTGAGTGGATTAATTATATATCTTTTACATTTATGATATATTATCATTAGATTCCCATTAAATAATTTATTTATTATTTATTTCAGTAATTAATTAAGTTAATTGGTTATGCTGAGACTGTAAATTGTATAAGAGAGCATATATTTAATTAATATTAGGCTTGATAATTAGAGAAAGATGTAAGCCTAAAAGTAAGAAGTTTAAAGCCGACTACATCTGTTTTAAAGTAGAAATTTAGCCTGTATATGTCAGCTTCTTTTTATTCCGTTTTACGCTAATAAAATAGTAAAGAGAAGAATTCGAAAATACAGACTAAAATAGAAGAATACTAGATTTACAGAAATTAGATGTAAAATAAGAAAAACTGGAATAGAAAGAAAATGATAGAAATTTACAGTAATTGTGATAAAACGGGAGCAATAACTTAAAGAAAAATCTAATAACTTGATTTGGATGTACGTGGTAGATTAATTGGTTGGTTTAGAAAATAGAATACATTTCTATAGTTTAATGTTTAAAAAGATAATGATAAAAGTAATTGCAAGAATAAAATAAATAAAAAAGTAATTAGTGTAAAATAGAGAAACCACTGTATTTTGCACTACCCAAAAAGTAAAGAGATAATAAAAGAAATATCTTGTAGTAACGGATTATTGTTTATAGCATTATTTAGTTTTAAAATATGGAAATAATTTTTTTGCACAGTTTTCCTAAAATAAAATAGAACTACTTCCCGTAATATAAGAAGATAAAGCAAAAAATTGAAGGAATCAAGTTAATTATTAGATAAGACTAGAAGTTATAAACAAAAATGTACCTAGATCTGCATTTACTGCGCAGATAATAAAATAAAAGTAAAGTAGTTATTATGATAAGTAAATTTGTGACAAGCGGACGTAGTCCAAAGCTAAGCCTGTCATATAATATGAGAGAATTAAAGAGAATTCAGCATCATAATAAAAGAAGACAGACTAGAATAGAAAAGAGATGTTTGTAATTAAATTTATAATGAACAGCTAATAAAAGAAAATAAATGTGACAATTACAAGTGAAATTATAACATAGGTTATAATTAAGTAGAAAGAACAGAAGAGGCTTATTTTAATAATTTAATAAACTTAAGACTTAAATTAAGTTAATAAGCAAGATAATAGAAGTGGTCCATACCATCAGCATACCCTTTCAGTCAGGAACTGATAGTCTCATAACAGTAAGGTGAACTGAGACAAGATTATGCTAATTAGGGTAAATAAGTAGCCAACAGAATAAGAAAAGTAAACTAAATGCAAATTAAAAGATTAGACTTAGGGTCTGATGAAAGAGTTAGATGCGTTTGGAGCAGCCTAATGAATGAAGAGACCAACGAAGAAGTTCATCATAGATTTCAACACAGAAGAAACATGCCCAACTTAGTTATTTTGGGCTAGAAGGAAGTACGAGACTTCAACGGGACGTGAGGGCACTCTAGGATGGCCCTCTGGGGGAGGCGTAGTGAAGCAGTCCTTCAGAAGCAGGTTTGTAGGTGTTCCATCAAAAGAGTATTCCGCAACTGCTTTTTGCATGGCGGGACCATTGAAGGAAGTCAAAAGGGGTTGATGTTTGGAGTATGATATTTGTATGTCCCGATACTTGCAAATAAGTTTAGTGGGCAGGACCCAAAACGATAGTCGCATGCGTATATCGGGCCAGCATCAAAACCAAGAGCGAGTTTGCGAAAGACTAGAGTTAAAGCAACAGTCCATTGATACTTTCACTATCAAGATATTGGATGAGGGGTGCAGCCAATTGAATGTTTAGATTATTTGCAGTAGGGCACAACCACTTAGCTCTTTAGAAGTCTTTCGATTAGTTGAGGGGTGACTGTATGGGGCCATAGCCATGATAAGAAAAGAGACAAACCAAATAGAATATCTGTATTATAGGCCTAACGAGGTAGTCCTTTACAGAAATAGAAAATCCCCGACTGAATTCCGTACAAGGTAGACCTTGTTAAGCGGGATTCAAGGAGTAGACAGAACGATTATGTATAGTCCTCAAGGTACGCATAGGGTGGTACATTGAGGATGTCCGAGCATTAATATAGACTAGCGCGGACGCCGTTTTACATTTTCATAATAAACGACGGAACATATGTATTGTAAGCCTTGTGAGGCGGTCCTTTATAGATGTAGTCATAGAACGCTACGGAAGCAAGATGATGGAGTCCTTTGTGTGGAGGACACAGAAGGTACTATGGGTAGTACCTAGGACCAATGCGGTCATTGAGCATATAGCTATATATATATATCAGTTATTAGGTTTTAATCTGCTAGGGAGTAGATGTGTAGGATTCATGCATAGAGGCGAGAGTATTATAAACCCAATCAACCTAATATAAAAGTAAATGGAAATAAAACGACATATGTAGAATTAAGATTAGAAGTGTATAATTTGTCCATTCACCAGAACTTTAGTTCTGATCCTCTCCTCATAACATCCTATAGGTTAGGTAGATGACAGAGACTTCCATTCTTTGAGACACTTATTTAGAAAGTGTTATTTTATTGGTTAGTGTTTACTTACTATTATATTTTAGTCAGTTCCGCTATGAAATATTTATCTGAGCTCTAATATATTCGTCTTTGCCTATTTGTAGGATAGAGCAAATACCCAACTCGGGTTTCAGTGGGCTTGAATCTTAGCATTTTTTCCAAAAAATCCGGACCCACTGGATCTGGGGTTGTTGCATTTGGTATCAGAGCCTAGGTTTAGGATTCCTAGGTAGATGGTGAGTGAACGTATTTGTATTTTTGAATAAATTATAATTATATTACGTACTAAAATTCAAATTGTCCCCAATTACAGATTTTAACATATGGAAAGTTTTTAGAGGTATATTTGTGCTTAGTTTCCTAGGTAGATGTTGAGCCCTATGTTATTACCGATCTATAGCATACAAATAAGCCATATTTTGAGAGGAAATTCGTATCCATATGTTATAGGCAGTAGGGAAGTCCCTTAGGGATAGCGGGAAAAGTATTTTTATTTTGGAAGGAACAAGAGGTTTTAGTAAAAGGAAAATCCACTTTATGTCTAACCTAATAAATGAAACTTTTGAATGAAAAGTTGAAAATTGTAATTGTTAATATATTTGAGGAATTAAAAATTGGGTTTTTGAAAAAAAATAAGTGATATGAAATTTAAATTGGTTTTTATATGATGCAAATTTTGTTAAAAGTGAAATTCATTTTGAAGAACTATAAAGCATGCATAGCTCGCTAGTTTCTTTATAGGTAAACAAAGATTTTTAATATAAAACCTAGAGTGTGTTAAGTATCGAAAATGTAGGTTACAACATTTATTATTGTAATAAATGTTTTTAGTAAAAATAAAGGAAGCATAGATTATGGCACTATTGTTAGAGTAAGTGACTCCCAAAGTAAATGTTTTTACATAGCATACGTGATTTTTTAATATTTATTTTAATTGAATCCATATATTAGTATTTTTGGGTTGTAGTAACTGTGTTTTACGCAACATCTATTTTGACCCAAATGAGTTCTGGAGATAATCTCTAAAGTGGTTTGTATGTACACTTATTATTTAAATAAGTATATGAAAATATTTTCTAGTTATAAAGAAGTTTTAAAAATGAGTTCTTTTGAAAAATAATGTATGATAAATTAATGAATTTATTAGGAAATATCTTATTCAAGTAAATATAGAGTAAACATACCTTAATATATTGGAATGAAATGAATAATGATATAATTTTCTATGAATCACAAATAAAGATGTTTTGTGCAAGTTATAAGGAATACGTAAAAGAGATGTACAAGGTATGTAAAACACCATATTTTGTATAGCCTATTTTGATAAAATATAAAAGAAATTCCGTATAATTTCACATAAACATGAAATCCTCCTTTAAAAGATTCATAGAAGGTTTTAGCGTAAATGGTTTCTCATAAGAGAAAGTAGTTCCAATACATTAAGGCATAAAACCATTAAGTGTAGTAAGTTAGTAACTCCTTCAAGGTTAAGTAATTGGAAGAGTAGGAAATTTAAGAGATTTTTGATAAAATAATTTGTAACGACCCATAAATTTTCGATAATTAAAATAGCTAATTTAATAAGATTTCGTGATTTAATGTTAGAAAAAAATTGTAATTCGTTTGGAATAATAATAACTAGAATGAAATGCAACAAATTTTATCTAAGTTAATTATTTATGAATTGAACGGAATCCCAAATCAATTGAAATAATATGTAGTCAAAGGTAATTGAATGAATTTGTATTGTATAGGTAATTGTGACACTTGTTTGTAAATAATAAACTTATAAGTAATTAAAAGTTAACGGTGATAATTATTTAAGTTACTTATTCATTTAGTTAGTCGAATTGAATTTGTGAACCAATTGCAATTGAAATGAAAATTTTATATATTAGTTGAGTGCATTATCTCTAACTGAAGATAAATAGTAATGTGGAATTCATTTGATGTAATAAAGTAATCGACTGATAATGAAATTTTTATTTAAAAGTCCAATATTGAAATCCGTCAAATATTGAACAATTAAATTGTTTAAATTTAATATTACAAATGTTGAATAATTAAATTCCGAATTTGATATGATTAATTTGATATTGAAATTTAATATATGAAAATAGAGTGAATAATTGAAATTTGATTTAACATGATTCAAATTGGTTTCCAAAGTGAATGTAAGTTATATCGGGATTATAATAGAGTTAATAAGATTTTAAAATTGGAATTTATTGGATAATTGAATAACGGGTTTAATATGATTAAAAATGATTTGAAATTTTTTATTTTATCATATTAAAGTTAGAATGAGGTTATAGAACTTTTAAAATCGAATTAAAAGTAAATTTGTGAAAATTGAATATTTTAATATTTGATTGACGAGTTAAAATAGCCATTTTTCAAACAGTCTCGGATTTCGACGAAACCAGTTTCAACGGATCCGTAACGTGATATTATTGTAAGATTTCAAATTTCGTGTGAATCGGATTTACCGTTTGTCCGGGGCGAGCCAAAACGCATAGAAATTCGTTTAATCGATTTAATTTAAATTTGATCGTTTATTTCCATAACTCGCACATACGATCGAATTAGCTTCCGAAACCTGTTTCATTGTGTCCGGGACACGGGGTAAACCTTAGAAATGCCAGCCGGCACGCGTTGTTTGGAGATCGTTTGAGAAAATGGTTTGTAAGTGGATTTAATATTAAAATAATAATTAAAATTGTTATAAAGGCACGTTCAATTGCAAAACCCTAGCTAATAACTACAGGCCGCCATTTCTATATTCAAGGGCCGAAATGTTGTTTCCTTCCTCCCTCAAAATCTTTCAATCTATCCACTTTTACAAGAAACGTTCAACTAGAAGTTCGTAGAGCGTATCGAGGCCTTCGAATCTATACGGAGTTGATGGGATTTGGAGCAGTGTGGTAGGAGCTACGGGGCCGCGATGGCCGGCCGTTCGTCATGGTTTTGCGTGCTCTTGGGGAGGACGAGTTCAATAGGGTTCTGGCCGATGGTGGCTTAGGGGATGGGCTTTCACACTGCAGTCGCTGATCGTCGTCGAAATGCTTGTGGTGGTCGCGACCTAGAGGTATACGAACGTGCGATGGGTTATGGGTTTTCACGAACGAAGATGGAAGAGAAAAGGGAGGCGGCTCAGATTCTACAAACCCAAAATCAATGGCCCAGATCTGATGAGGTTTAAAATGAATAAAAATGTGAATTAATTTATATTTAAATTCGTATAACTTTACAATGATGTAACTTTTTCATACGAGGTCGGAAAATTACGAAACAAGTTGCGTTGTCTTCGTTTCGTCGAGCACTGCGCTATGGAACATGATTGGAATCGTTTGGAGCTAGTGAAAATTTCGAGTAAAATTAAACGCTCGTTTAATTTTATTCGAAATAAAGCGCTGGAACAACAGGAAATCAAGGTGAGTGTTTTATAACGCTCACAACGTACTGAATATCTTTATGCTAGTTAAATATGATATTATGAAGTGATATGAATTTTATTTGTCGTTGTTTGATAAAATTTAATTGTCATTCGAATTAATCGTTGAAAATTAAATTTGACAGTTAAATTGAAATTGAAATTGAATTGCGATTAAATTACCTGACACTGATAACTATGAAATTTCCATGAATTATATTGTCTATTGGATGATGTATTTCGATGGATGCTATTGGTTGATATTTAAATGTTTGGATGTTTATTTGCTTATATATATATCCTATTATGCATACATATGAAACTATGATTTGATTTAAGTGATATATATTCATCCCTGACATTTAATTGAAATAAATAATCACTTGGCCATAGGATAGAAAATTATATACGGACACCGAATTGGCTAAATTAATAATTTTAAAAATCGTCGATTTGAAATTTATTTAAATGTTTGATTTAAAAGTTATAAACAGAAATCAATTTATAGAAATCGAATTTGTCGAAAAATTGAGTTTGGAATGTTGAAATAAATTTTGGTTAAAAGAAATTGGTAAATAATTTAAGTTGAGACTTTAAAATTTAAAATTTGGATATGTTGAATTTCGAAAATTTATTTATTTTAAAGATTGAACATTACTTCGAGCTTTGAGTATTACTAAGTAAAAGCTATATAAAAAGATAGTTTGAAATTGAGCTTGAAATTGAATCATATTTGTAATTGGGTTTTAAATTTGAATATTGAAAGATAATTTTGTTAAGTATTATAAATTGATATTTTGAAAAAAATCAAGCTAAAAATCGATATAAATTGAAATTGAATAAATTGAAGGTGAATGTAAAATTGAATTAATTTGAAGTCAAAGTTGACATTGATTTGAATTGAAATCGAAATTGAATCGGTAAAACGGAAATTGAAATTTGTTTTGAATTGGGAAGTTATAATTGAAATGGTTTGGTTTTGAAGCTATTTTATTTTGTTTTCCAAATTACTCTGTTATATAAACCATTTTTAAATACTTAAACTATTTTAATCTATTTTAAATCTACTTAACCCAATTTAAATTATTTTAAACTAATTTATCTATTTCAAATCCATTTTAAGATTTTAAGTATTTTTAACTACTTTAATTATTTAAAACTACTTTTAAACTACTTAAAACTATTTTCTAAAATTCTTAGTTGGTCAATAAAGTGGATTGTTTATATTTAAATCTTGAATTTAAATACGAATTGAGTTAAATGAAGTTGCAACCTAAATTGAAATTCGAAATGATCTTGAAATCGGAATGAGATATTAAGGCGAAAAATGATTTTTGAAACGGAATCTTACATTTGAAAAGATACGATGATATTTGAAATGGATTTGATTTTTGAAGCGAATATGATATTTTGATATCAATTATGAATCGATTTGAAATGTAAAAGAGCCACCGGTGTAATAATACGTAGTTATTAAAGAGACCGGGATCGGATATGGACATACTCTCTGTCGATACCGAAAACCACTTTAATAACTATTATACGCGGAGTGTTGATCCAGAATGAAGTGGATGGTTTGGTGAACGCGTTGACTGAAGAAAGAGAACGATATTGGATGACCCCTGACATGACTAAAACAGGAGTCGCGCCGGGCCATTGAGGTTCGCCATCTCTAGCGGACACACTTCTTCGATACCTTATCTATTACATTTGTGATTCGATTTGGATGCACCCCTTGATTTGGGAGTGTTGTTTCGCGGTGTTGGGGTAGCTGCTGGCTTTTCTCAACATCAGTCCGGATCACGCAACTACTAGTATCCTAGTTGGTATCGCCTCATGTACCTTGTCATACTGATTATCCTATTCGCGACCACTACGTTTTGTTTTGTGTTATACCTATGGGGTACCCTCTGATAACCACCAGTTTACGGTGGGGCCTACGGTGCTGTATAGACTATGGCATTATAAAAATGTGTTAAGGGGGATTATGGTAACGCCTTAACGCTATTTTGATACTTTATATTACTGATAGGCATTATCTACTTAGCGTACATTACTACATAGTAGATAGTTTAACGGATCCTTGAGAGATGGAAAATCCTGTAACATCTCTTAAGTTATTGCACGCACGTTGACACTGGATATGAGATGTCAAACCCCGTAAACATCTCTGACGCTGTTACACTCATATTTATTCATGATTGATTTAACTTTCATAAGGATATTTTAGTCCAGACTCGAGTGTTTTGTCTTTTCATTACGCTCGGGTCAGCCCTGAGTTTTCAGATTTTTGAAGATCTATTCTGGAGGACGAAGACGAAGATTAGGTACACTATTACTATTATTATCTGTGCATCATGCTGTCTGCTGCGTTATTTTAATTGTTCTGTTGTATATGTATAACTCTGATAAATATTGTATAAATAATAATCAAGGTATAGTAAACAGCTTCATGAACTGTTTATTTGACTATTATATTTTATCGTTCCGCTGCGAGATTCTGTGTTGTTTCATTTCCTTTATTTCTCTTTCTTCTCTTTTCTTATTTACCCCAATAACCATCTGCCCTTTTGAATGGTTTGAAATCGGCATGTGTATTTAATTGTCGGTTTAAACTGTCCAAAAAGGCGGGTCGTTACATAATTGTTCTTATTTACTCCAGTTTTAGTAAATTTGAAATTCTATAAAAAGAAGAAGGATATTTTGAAAACTTATGAGGACATTTTTTTAAAGTCAAGAAAAAAGAAGAATATTTTATGAACAAGCAATACATGTTTTTAAAAAAATTGTTTGGTGTAAAACTAAATAAGTTTTTGAAAATATAAAATTTAGAAGCTTTAATTTTTGAAGTAAAACGATAAATATCAAACCAAACCAGACTTTTAGATATGGTGTAGATATGAATCGTTTTCTAGGTGTAACGGGAAAGTATAAGGCTATAGCAGTAATACTCCTAGTAGTAATAATGATAGTTCCCGTAAGTTATATAGGACACTAGTGAAAACCTAGAAATGTTGCTTCATATGTGTAGACTATAGTAAGATGATAAGACACATGTGCTTGGGATATAGACCTTGGTTGGGTAAAGATCAAAGCTAAAGAGATAATTTCCCCAAGCTTAGTTGTCTTTTTAGATAAAGACTGCATAGATTGAAATTCTTATCCATTGCAGTAAATGGGACTTAAAATAAAAATTTCTGATCTATCAAATCAATTTCTCATTGAGACTTATTCCTTTTTTAGCATGGAATAGAAGAGATGAATAGATCTTATTCATCATAAGTAATACATCGTAAGTTGGTAACAACTAAAAGACGGCAGGAGGAGCATGTGAGTTACTTGGATTCCTAGAGTAAGAACTTTCTGTGTCAGAGTGGACATGGTCCTAGACCTCCTTGCCCTAGATGATAGCTGTGTTTAGTTGATGTATTAAAAGAAGAGTAAAAGCAGATATAAGGTAACTAAAAGAAAAACAGTAAGATCTAAAGAAAATAATAGAAACGTCAATAGAAATAAATGAGAATTGTAAAATAAAAATACATCTTTCCCATAAATTAAGCTTAAGAAAAAGTTTCAAAAGAAAATTATTTCTTATGTAAACCGTGCTTGGGAAAGAAAATAGAGATTTTGTAGGATAGCGACATAAGTTCCAATTACGAAGAGAGAGATATGCAAAAGTAAAACGGAGAAACGTGAAGTTTTTTCATTTTTTACCTTCTTTCTGACATAAGAAATCGAATTTGGAAAATTAGAATTTTCTAAAATTCGAAAATTAAAAGTTGCGTGGTAGGTTTAGACGTAAAATTTGTTGAACTATGCTCCTATTCATTTTCTACCTTCTTTCTGACATAAGAAATCGAATTTGGAAAATTAGAATTTTCTAAAATTCGAAAATTAAAAGTTGCATGGTAGGTTTGGACGTAAAATTTGTTGAACTTTGCTCCTATTCAGTGTCTAACATTTGCGTGGTAGGTTTAGACGTGAAGTCTTCAAATCCTGAAATGCTCAGGCTGACCCAAACGAATTGAAAATACCAAACACTCAAGTCAGAACTAAAAGATCTTATGTGAGTTAAATCAACGGTAAAAAAATATGAGTGGAACGACGTCAGAGATGTTTAGGGGTTTGACATCTCCTATCCAGTGTCTAACATAAGTACAGTAACTTAAGAGATGTTCGGGATTCACATCTCGTAAGGATCCGTTAAACTATCTACAATGTAGTACAATATGCTATTATAATATGTCTACAGTGAAGTAAAAGTATTAAAATAGCGTTAAGGTGTTACCCATATCCCCCTTAACACATTTTATATATTCCCATAGTCTATACAGTACCGTAACACCCCCCGTAAACTAGAGGGCTATCAGAGGGCACTCCAGAGGTATGGTACAAAACAAACTCATAATAGGCTCTCTAAGGCATGTGAACATGACGTTCGAGGCATTGACTGAGGAGATATACCAATTGCGGATCCGGACTGGTGGTAACGCATAGCAGCTACTACCATCCATCTCGGAACACACTCCTAAATCAAAAATCAAGGGTGGCCACCAAATCAATCATAAAGCAATATAATGGTATTGAAGAAATGTGTCCGATCGGAGGAATGACCACACTTGGCCCGGCATGGCTCATGTTTTAGTCAATTCTATGCTGACTCACAGGAGTCAGGGTCACATCATACCTTATACAGAAATCGTTCGCCAAACCATCCTACTTCATTGCTGGAATCTCCACAATGTACACAGTTGTTAAAGTGGTTTTCGGTATTGACAGAGAGAATGACAATATCCTATCCCGGTCTCTTTAACAACCAAAAGCTTATTACACACCGGATGGCTCTTTTACATTTCCAAAATCATTTCACAATGGATATCAAAATATCATATTCTCAAATCATATTCTTTTCAAATCATATCCACTTTCAAATCATATTCACTTTCAAATCATATTCACTTTCAAATCATATTCATCTTCAAATCATATCCACATTCAAATCATATTCATTTTGAAATCACTCACCGCAATCAAACTACTTAACAATTTAACTTTAACTTTCAATTTAATTTCTTAAACAACTCCCATTAAACCAATGCCCATTTCAACATAAAACTTGATATTTACAAAATTACTTCAATTTTATATAAATCAAATTTTATTTCAAAATATCATTTAATCAAATTCAAGGATTAAGAATCTAAAAATCATTTAATTTAACCCATCCGGTGTCCGTATATAATTCTCTACCCTAGGGTCAAGTGATATGAATATTTATCATTTCAATCCGCAATTTAATTTTTTTACAGTTATATATCATTTCAAACCGCAATCCCGAATTAATATTAAAATCCATAAAATCGCTCGAGTCTATCATTTCAATCCATAACGAATTTTCCCAAATCTATAGATCATTCGGGTATGTATCATTTCAACCCATAGTGACCTTGCAGTTTATAATGATATAAAATACAACATCCATTCATCCAATATGAACAGTCACACATCCATCACAATCATCATCCAAATCAATCAGTAAATATAAATATAGAACTGATAACCAATAACAGGTATTTAACTTCGAGGTCTTTAATATTGAGGTCTTTAACATCGAGTCATTTTTGAAGTAAAACCTCCTCTAGATAACATATTGGCTTAATTGATCTTCTGGGACGACACAATCTAAGGAACAGATAGTCTGAAATAACATAGCAAAGAAAAGCTAAGTGTAAAAGATATAGCAAAAACATTCACAATGCGATTGCTTGTTACCTATTTATGATCACTCCTCCAGTTCATACAAAATAGACTTAGGAAAGAACTCAAAAATAATTTTGTTCTTATAGTGCTTGAACCATTTAAGGGAAAGATTTTGAGAAATCAATCTGACTCAGGGCAAATTACAACATGCCCCATGATTTGGGTTAGATCGTAATTTACATGAATATGGAAACACCTAAGTAGACCCCCACTAAATTCACCTAAATATGAAAAAAAATCTATGATTAAGTGTCAACAATATACTTTATACATAAGTAATCAAAATATCTCTCTTTACCACCATCATCCAAAACAGAGTTGAAAACTCACCATTCTCCTTCGAGAGGCAAAGATGCACTTTCTCTAGCAAAAAGGCATCCCACTGATATTTAAAAGATACCAGCACAAAACTTATTGACAAAGTATAGATTTTGCAGTGATCCGCTAATTTAAAAAAACTTGGCTTATGTAAGACCTCATCAGATAATTCCTATTCATCATTTACCTTCAAATCTAAACGAAAGCTATAATCATACAAAATGAGGATCATTTAATTACATTCTCTAGAAATACGAGAGAGGGTGTCTTATTTTCCCATCAAAATTCCAATTAGAATCTATTCGTCTTCTCCCATCTCTTTTAATTATTATTATAAAAGCATTTATCTCCACAACAAAAAGGACATCAATGGCAGCCTATAACCTCCACCAAATCCACCCTGATTTTGTCGACGCTAAAGTGCCGCACTGTTGTTGCTGTTATGCATTAGGATTATTAAATCAACCGCAAGAGGCAGAAGAAGTAAACAGTGCTCAATCCAGCAACACAATTCACCAACAGCCTAATGTCTTTAATCATCACATAATAGCTACATACTCCATGCTTTACGATTTAGCCACAACTACATTCTGGATGGATTTGGCCATCTGGGACACTTCCAGTAAAGACCTTGCGCTAGTAACGTATTCACCTTATCAGCCAATCTGGGTTGAACCCATCTTCATCAACCCCGTTAATTTGGCTCTGGACTTGCCACCCCTTCCAAATGAGCTATGGTTAGGAAGTCATCTTACCTTTTTGCCAGTCGTCTCTAATGATTAGTCCTGAGATATTGACATCATTTTAGATATGTATATACTGTTTGATTATTTTGAAGAATGTATCATATAATAGTATATAAGTAAATATTTTGATATTCTTAGTTTAGTTGAATTTCTGGAGTGATGTTGTGTAACTAAACATGTGTTTAATTGATTGATATTTTGTATATGATGTTTTGTTATATGGAAAGAGATCGAAAGTTTTGGAACTCTCCAACCTTGTCGAGAGCTTGTTAAGCATATGATTTGGAACTCTCCAACCTCATCGAGAGCTTGTTGTTGAAGGGTCTAACCATTAAATTATTGGATTTTTCGACAATAAGCAAAAGTTGGAGTCAGAATATTTTCCGACCTTGTTGAAAGGTTCAAAGAGGGAAAATTCATCATTGCCGCCTTAATCTCCTTCGAAGGGGTAGAAAGGTCTCTTTAAGTTACCAAAATTATGCCTAGAGTTCCAGGCTACCCTATTCAGCCTGACCAAATCCTAACCCAATACTAAATACAGTTTTTAAATCATCCCTGAAAAATAAGTGAGAGGAGAGGCTAATATAAAGTTCTAAATCGAATTTAAGAAGTAGCCTCTAAAAGGTCAAGCCATTTGAGAGAATTCTTTTACTTGTACTCGGTAATTATGCTTGCGGGAAGAAGAGGCTAAAATTTTTATAGCTTCCGGAAAAGATGACTTGGAAAGTCAAGAGCATCCCTTCGCATGGGAGGCAAATGTTACACAAAAAATCCACCTTCTGTCTAAATCGGAGGGTCTTTCAGCAAGAGGCAAAAGGAAAGAAGTTCAGATCAAACCTTCCAAAGAAATCAAAGGGATGCAGTCGACAGTGTGAAGCAATCCAAGACCTTTCGGAGGGGACAAAAGGTTCCATTCTACAGTATTCAAGAAGTTCTTACCTTCCAAAGAGGGTGAAGAAGTCAAGGCAGGGGCATGCAACTCTATAACGATTTTTTTCGAAAGCATAATAAGCCTTTTGGACCGGTTGGAACACATACTAAATACCTTTCGACAATGTCGAAAGGTTTATGGTGAAGGCAACATTCACAAGTCAGCAAAGAATAAAAGACAACCTTCCGAAACATTCAAGAAAAGCATGACTCTCCATAGCAATCAAGTGAAGAGCAACCTTTCGACAAGGTTGAAGGGTTCACAATAATCAAGTGAGAGAGAAACCTTCCAACAAGGTTAAAGGGTTCACGGTATCATATAGAAGAAAGACCCATCGGCAAAGACGAAAGGTCCATGAAAGTATATAGAGGAGTAAACCCTTCGATAACGTTCAAAGATCCATGATGGCATGCGAAAGGAAAACCTTTCGACGAAGTCGAAAGGTTTGCAACTGCATATAAAAAGGAGACCCTTTGACCCGATCGAAGGCATGAAGTCGAAAGCATAGCCGCCGGCATCTATAAATAAGACCCAAGGAGTCAGGTTTTGGGTGAGGATTTTTCCTCATTATAATCTTGTAACTTCTTAATCAGAGTGTTATAACCCTAAATTGAGTGTGATTTGGGAGATTAAATAAAAAGGAAGACTTTTTGTGGTTGTACATGGGAGTCCTTAGTTCCGTTAATTACTTTGTTATTTGCTTAACCCTCCGCTAAATTAACTCGTATTTTTAGGTTCAGTCGCTCCGAAAGGTTCTCGTCGACAAAGATAATAATATTCCTTTTGTAAATAATCCTTACATCCCTTCGAAGGCCTCAACCCTACAACCTAAACCCTTCGACCAAAGAGGCAATTTATTTGAATCAACATTTATAAAGACCTTCCAAAATCATTGGTGATGTGATTTAAACCTTTCGATAAGGTTCACAATCTTTCATGCTCCAATAACCTTAAAAACTTTCCAAATCCAAACAATCAATTGCCTAACCCTTCGACAAGATTGAAATCCACCTCACATCCACAAATCTATCATACCTCATCTAAGCCCAAGAAGGATACTCATTTCAACCTTCCAATAGGGTCAAGATTAACCTTTTTTAAAGAACAAACTAAGGGAATTTCATCTCAATCAAGAAGATAACTTTAGTGAGAGTTCTTATAGTGGTTTGACTAAGACAGAGGTCACTGTGTACTAACTCAGCAAAGCCGAAAGTTTTCCTTAATCCTATATCTGAACCTTTTGACCACGTCGAAAGGTCTGATTCAAAAGTTATCTATAAGTGATGATATTAAAATTCTACGTACCATCATCCATTAAGTCCATCTACTTGGATTCGTTAGGGTGTTGACCACAAATTTGGTTAACAGTTATGGATAATATATAGATAATCATATTGGTTTATAATGATAAATTTAACATGTCATCCATTTTTCAAGCAGAAATTCAACCAAACAAGAAATCAAACAATTTAACTAACATCCAAACAATCGATAAACATTTATAACATCATTAATATGATATAATAAAAGTTAACTTGAGTTAACTCACATTGATTTTCGTTTTTGTCGAAATGGCCCGATTTCGGACTAAAACCAATCGGCCGTTTGATTTTAGCCAAAATTTTCACTTGCTCCAAATCCAAGCAAACCAATTAAATCGCAAAGCTCTCGATGACACAAGTCTAACCCAATAAATAGCGTTCGAATCCAACCTCGTATGAGCGAGATAAATTTTTTATAAGTTATCGGCGATTAAAAAATTAAAAAATTAAAACAACTTTCAAACAATTACAAATATACCTCTCCATCCTTTCTTCTTCCATCATCCTAGTAATGTGCATGATGAAAACCCATTTACGCTCGTGCACGAATCCAACGACGCAGAGCAATCGATGACGAAAATGGAGTACCGTCTTCACCGATGAACTGCTCTCGATGAACCCGACATGCCCATACCGAAAACCACGCCCAACGGCCATCCCCTGCGACCGCGACCTGCTGTGACAACCCTCACCCAAACACTATTCACATGACCTATAATGTCGCCGATCCACCAAAATTTTCGGCCCTAGCGACCACTTCTAGTGCTAATTCCAAAACCAAGCTCAAATTCAACGAACTATACACGAATCAAGCAAAATTCAAAAACCTAGCTCACACCCAAAAACTAACCTCGGCCTGAACATGATTGCGAGCTACAACTCGAGTATAGGATGGAAGCTCCAGCCAAAACTAGATTTTTAAAATTGGTTTCATGATTTTTAATTGAGTATAACATTATATTTTGATTTTTAAAATCTTGAATCCAAGGAGAGAAGCCTTTGTTTTCATTTCAGTTTAGTTTAAATAGAACGAAGAAGGTATGGTCTGAGTACATGGGGGTATGGTGTAAGTGCACAATGGGTATGGCATGGGTAAGGCTGAATATAAATATATTTATGTTATTTTAAAATTTAGTTATTCATACAACATACCCAAAAGTCCAGAACACCAAACGAGGCGTGTTGCCTGGTGTTTCTAATGTTTTGCCTTTATCTCAAATGCAATGGAACTTATTTCAAGACCTAATTCGATCGTATGTAGAAGTTAGGTTTTTAGACCTAGTTTTTATATTAAATTTTCGATATTAAATTCAACAGGTTTCGATCTCGCACGATCAAACGATACGTCGGACCGCTATTGTTGAATATGCGCTTATATGATTTTTGTTTGATGATAATAAACATATATACATTCGTTTAAATGTATTTGTTATTGTACTATTTTATTTTTCATAGATTAAATAAATATTTGCTGAATAAAATTAAATGACACATAATTTGAATTCAAACAGAAATTTTATTCAAACAAATATTTATTACATTTTTGAATAGTACAAATTCAAGCTCTCACTATACATATACAATTTTGATTACAATACATCACAATTTCATATTTACATTTAACCTCACTACACATCAGTCATTCACTCAATTCGTATTTTATCTTCAACTTCATTCGAGTAAGAATCCAGCATCTGAGAAATCTGCAAAAATAATTTTGAAGCAGTAAAATTGAAAAGGAAATATTTTTGCGGTATAAAATAAAAAGTGAATTTTGAAAATAATATTTGCCTCGGTTATTTGGGTTGTTCGTCATGATTTATTTTTATATCCATTATACACGAACAACTTGTGACATATACAGTGTATCACTGTATATGCCATAAGGCCGTGCACACCAATATACACTTGATAATGCTACAGGACAGGTGAGATCAAGGTCAAACCCAAAAAAAAAGACGGGTTCAACTCAGGTGCAACATAAATAAAATCTCGACTTCAGCGCAAGGTCACACCCGAGTTGCGAAACTGGATTCAACACAGGAGCACTTAAAAATGTGCAAGTATGGAAAAACGGTCTCGACAACTAAAACAAGTCTCGACCAAAAATCAGTGACATAAGTCAAAGCCCGAATCCAAACTATTCAAGTACCAATGAAACCAACACAATGTTCACTGACTCGAAGGATGAATCAGAATACAAATGCAAGTGAAGCTACACAACTATATACATGTACACAAAGCCAAACTGCAACAAGACCAACTCCAAAATGCATAAATCAGTGACAGCAAATGCTCAAACTCAGGTGGACAGCAAACAACAGTGCACTGAACAACTCACAAATATGCAACCAGACCAATACACATGAATGTATACAAATGATCAGGCCATAATGAAGCAAAATACTTCAGGACAAGGTGCATACGAACAAATATACAACCAAAGAAGAAAACCATCAAGCCAACACAGCAATGCATATAACCAAGACACAAAGGAATGTCAAAATGATACAAGTAGTGAAACCATGGCATGAACCAAGTAAAAAGCAAAGACCAAGGCTACACAATGAACAACTACCAGAAACCATCACATATGTAAGCAACTGAAGTGCAGCCTCAAACCACTGACTCCATGATCAGATCAAACTCAATTTAATACGACTGTAAACAGTGCCACAAGACCACCATGCAAAGACCACAAAGTCAGCGCACAACAAACTTCAAATGACTCAAGTGAACATATCACAGTGAAGCTCAAAGTAACCAGAGGCAAATGGACAAAGATAATAACAATGAACCAGTGGCCATAAACAGAGTGCATGCTACAACAAAGTGACTCAAGCAACAACATAAACCCAGCTACAAACATCAAGTGTCGACCAGGTAGCAAGCAAGATCAACACAGTGCATATATGAAGTACATCAGTGACACGACAATGCTTGAAGACTACAAAGCCTTTAATAGTTTAACAAATTCAAGTTGAAGCCGTGCAAGTCCAGGATGACACAAATACAGACAGTGAAGAATCTCAAGTCAAGGCCGAAGTAGTACAAGAAAATTCACGAAATTAAAAATTGGGCAAAGTCAAAGGAAATCAAAGTCGTGTTTCAAATCAAAGTCAACACCGTAATGACCAAGAAATCAAACGAGTCAGATTCGAAGCCGTGTGAATCAAGCTACTAGAAATTATACGAAATTGACAAAGTCAAATAAATCATCAATGTTCAACAAAAATCGAATAGCCGAAAGCATGATAACGAACAATTCAAACGAACGTAATTCAAGGAGATCGACTCCTATAAATTGCAACAATCATCATCAGCATAGGATGCATCGAGTTCAAGTAAGAAAACACTAAAGCACAAAAAGCATAAATTACATACCGAAGCGAGGAAAGAACTCGATCAACGAAGCAGCCGAAGTGAGCAACAAGAAAAACGATCGATCTAGGTTTACACGCGATTATCCACGCAATCGATCAACATAAGTCAGGCTCTTCGCGAAACCCTAATTTGGAATCAAAGGACGAAGCCCTAATTCAGTTGCAAAGAGGAACGAATGAGATTAACAAAGCCGCCATTCTCAAACATAAAGGATCGGGTCGAATAAAAGGGGCCGGCTTATTTTTCTCCTTTTTATTATATAAGGGCTTTTTATTTTAATTAGGGTTATTTTATTTTAAATTGTTTTTTAATTTGTAATTTCTTTTTAAACCGTTTAAATTTCTAGTCGTGTGACTAGGGGACAAACTACGTGGCATAGTTTGAGAATTCGCAACTCAGTGGCTGAGTTGTGGCAGGGTTTTGAGCGTAGAGTTAGGTTTAGTCGATAGCGGGTGTCGCGGGTTTACATGTGTAAGCGTCTGACTATCTAATTTCTAGTAGAAACCTTAGGGGCAGCATGTAGGTAGGGTTTTGCCGAAGCTGGGTAAATTCTGTGTCGTTCTATATCTGCAATTTATTATTCTGCTATTATCTGTGCTGCTATTGTTCTGTGATCTGTGTTGAAATTATTTTATAAGCTTCCGCAATTAATTTTTATAATTTATACTATCACCATATTCACCCCCCTAGGGTGAAATCGATCCTACAAGTGGTATCAGAGCTTGGAACAAAAGTCGTTTTTGTTTTAAAAATCTGATTTTACAAAAACCAATTTTTATTTTAAAAAGTTGAATTTTTAAAATGGCTTTTTTTAATACTGCTTTTGCTGAGGGTCAATCCATAGTTAGACCACCAATGTTCAATGGTGAATATGCTTACTGGAAAAATAGGATAGAAATTTTTCTGAAAACCATTGACGCCTGGAATATTGTTGAGACAGGTTATAAATTACCAACTATAACTGTAGATAATCAGGAAATAGAGAAACCAAAGGAACAATGGACAGAACTAGAAAATAAATTACAAAATACTAATGCTAAAGCTATGAATTCTATTATCTGTTCATTGGATCAATATGAATTTAATCGTGTCTCACATTGTCTAACTGCGCAGGAAATATGACACACTCTAGAAGTGACTCATGAAGGAACATCTCAAGTCAAATAATCTCGCCTTGCCATGCTAAGCAGCGAATACGAGAACTTCACAATGGCGAAGGAAGAAAATGTCAAAGAGATGCATGGACTACTTTCCAATATCGTATATAAATCAAAAGCTCTCGGAAAATCATACACGGAATTGGAAATAGTCCGAAAAATCCTCAGAGTCCTTCCACGAAGATTTGAATCAAAAGTGACTGCCATTCAAGAATCAAAAGATTTAAAACAGATGAAAGTTGAAGAACTCATCGGTAATCTCACCACTTATGAGCTAGAAATAAAGTTCAAGGAAGAGCGCGAAGGAAGTGACACTCGAAAGAAATCAATAGCGCTCAAAGGAACAACCGAAAATGATGATGATAACGATGATGATAATACAGCAGCAGAATTGGAGCTATTAATAAAGAAATTCAAAAGGTGGAATTACAAATACGGAAATTCAGCTCGAATTCAAAAAGTGAAAAGCAGAATAGTCAAAGCACTAGACAACTCAGACGAACAAAAAATCATCTGTCACAAGTGCAACCAACCCGGACACATCAAGCCCAATTGTCCTCAAACCCGACACGACTTTGAAAAGAAATCAAAAAGAAGAAATTTTTCAGCCACGTGGAATACAAGTGATGAAGATAATCAAAGTACTAGCAGTGAGAGTGAGAAAGCAGATATGTGCCTTCAAGGAAATATAACTGATAGCGACGATGACGAGCCAAGCGAGGTATCAAAACTTACTCACTCTGAATTACTTATTTATTTCCACGAAGTAAATGGCTATTTTGAACGACTTAGGGAAAAATATGCTAAACTTGAATCACAAAAAGACACTTTGATAGAATTAAATGAACAACTTGACCAATTAGTAGAAAACTATCAAAGAAGGATCCCTAAGTGTGATAAATGTCCAACATTCGAAGATGAAATTAAAAAAATCAGAAATCAATATAAAATCACTTGAAAATGAAATTCTGATTTTAAAAGAGAGTGAAAATACTAGGAGAGAGAATTCTATTAAAAAGCGCACACAATTGTTAAACGAAAATGAATCTCTCAAAACACAAGTCCAACAATTGTCAACGACTTTAGATAAATTTTCAAAAAGTGAAAAATCGTTGAATATGCTATTAGGAAAGCAAATTGTTAACACGGTTAGAAAAGGACTTGGATATAATCAATCTAAAATTGTTGAAAACAAGATTAATCAAGAAAATTCAATGTGCACAATTTGTAGAAAATATGGACACAATCACAATAATTGTTGGTATAGACCCAAACATGTGAAAACTATACCAATTTGGGTTCCAAAAGGCACAAATATAAAAACTCTCAAAGTTAAACAAATTTGGGTGCCGAAGGGAACAATTATAAATAGTTTTGGGTCTCCACAAAATTATTTTTCTAAATATTCTGCCACTAAAAACCATGGACCTATAAAAACAAATAGGTCACATAAATCTTTTCCCGTGTAGGTGTGGTGGCAGGCTAAGGAACAACAACAGCGTTCTCTGGATTTTGGCTGTTCCAGAAACACAACGGGCGACAAAGCAAAGTTCCTTATCCTAGTATAAAGGTGACAGAATCACAATGGGCAACCACGAAAAAATTATCGTAAAGGTAAAACGGGTAAAGTTATATTTATTTGAACGATATATTAAATGTGATAATCTGCACCATATTCTAAATTAAATCAGCCAATAATGAGATAATGATTTAGATTTTGACTTATTCAAAATAGTTGGCCAATTATATTCTTATGCCAAAAACACTATATAAAACTCTAGATTCGTTGAATTACTTCATATGTATTAGTTTTGGATTAAAAATAGTGTTTTGTTGGATGATAACACATTTGGTTATAATACGGCTAATTCTATATTTACACGACTTCAGTTCAAATTCAAAAGAATGTCATTTAAATTGCTGTTAAAACTGAGTTTGAAATTTTTGGTGCACACTTCATGGTTTAGTCAGTCAAATTCAATTAATGATAATTTTGAGTGAAAGAGAAATTCAGATGCAGATTACACTGGTAATCTAGGTGATAGAAAAATTACTAGTTGAACGTGATTTTTGTTGAGACATTTAGTAACTGCATCGTTTTTCAAAGAAAATATCTGCATATACTTCATTTCAAATAATTTTCAAATAGCAGATTTTTTTTCTCATATAACCCCCTCAAGAAAATCATTTTTGACCATATTTTCAGATTAGTCATTTTGAAAAATTGATTTCATAATCATTTTTGAATTTGATTTTAAATGACTATTTTGACTAATCTGACTCCCTAATAATTATCGAAAAGATAAATAGTAATTGAAAAAGTGACGAGTGTTGATATTTGTCATATATAATGACTCGAGACGGTATAATTAGTAAATTTCTTTAGAAATTTAAACAAGAGTTATAAAACTTTTTGTTGGTAAAATATTCCATGATCATCTCTATCTCTATCATGTTTCTAACAACCATCACTCATCAAAATTATATATAGTTTGTCGATATGTGGTACTTTAAGCAGGAATAGTTCGTTTTTCATTTTACATTTTTTTCTTTAAAAAAAATATAGTAAAAATAAATAAATACCAATATATTCACTCTCATTTAAAAGTCCTCACGGTTATGCATGGGTGAATTACTTGGAATTTGTTATGTGCTTCCATGCTCATTTAAAAGTCCTCACGGTTATGCATGTATGGAACGCATATCAAAAGTTGATTTTTAAAATAAACAAGTTGATTCTAATCCCATTTAAAAGTCCTCACGGTTATGCGTGGTTAGAAGATACTTGAATTCATTT
This sequence comes from Allium cepa, assembly GCA_030765085.1. Classification (NCBI taxonomy): domain Eukaryota; kingdom Viridiplantae; phylum Streptophyta; class Magnoliopsida; order Asparagales; family Amaryllidaceae; genus Allium; species Allium cepa. The sequence continues at coordinate 29,904,584 of CM060933.1, read as the reverse complement.
TTTTAAAATAAAATTGGAATACTACTAATCTCATTTAAAAGTCCTAACGGTTATGCATGGTTAGTAGATATTCAAATTCCTGATATAAATATACCACAATTAGACACAACTGTATGGTTTTATATGATGACATAATTCCCATCATTCTAAAAGTGGAATATGCGCCTAACAAAATATTTATGATTTTTGTTTGATTTTTTTATTGAAATTTAATATTTATATTCAAGTGAGTTTTAATGTTGGATTATTATCGATCACTTTATCTCTATTTTCTCTAACACTATTATTCTTTTGCCGATAACAAAAGGGGGAGAGAAAAGTTAAGATTTTGTCAAATAAAATCAAGCAAAGGTCAAATAATTTTCTATTTGCATCTAGGCTCATTTGCATATTTTTATTTTTATGCATATATGTAGGGGGGGCTTTGTGTAGAGAGGAAGCATTTAAATAGAGGGAGCAATTAGAGCATATGAATGATCAAATACATTTAACATATTCAATATCTTAAATATATGTTTGTTATCATCAAAAGGGGGAGATTGTTGAATATGCGCTTATATGATTTTTGTTTGATGATAATAAACATATATACATTCGTTTAAATTTATTTGTTATTGTACTATTTTATTTTTCATAGATTAAATAAATATTTGCTGAATAAAATTAAATGACACAGAATTTGAATTCAAACAGAAATTTTATTCAAACAAATATTTATTACATTTTTGAATAGTACAAATTCAAGCTCTCACTATACATATACAATTTTGATTACAATACATCACAATTTCATATTTACATTTAACCTCACTACACATCACTCATTCACTCAATTCGTATTTTATCTTCAACTTCATTTGAGTAAGAATCCAGCATCTGAGAAATCTGCAAAAATAATTTTGAAGCAGTAAAATTGAAAAGGAAATATTTTTGCAGTATAATATAAAAAGTGAATTTTGAAAATAATATTTACCTCAGTTATTTGGGTTGTTCGTCATGATTTATTTTTGAATCCATTATACACGAACAACTTGTGACATACACAGTGTATCACTGTATATTCCACAAGGCCGTGCACACCAATATACACTTGATAATGCTACAGGACAGGTGAGCACAAGGTCAAACCAAAATAAAAAGACGGGTTCAACTCAGGTGCAACATAAATAAAATCTCGACTTCAGCGCAAGGTCAAACCCGAGTTGTGAAACTGGATTCAACACAGGTGCACTTAAAAATGTGCAAGTACGGAAAAACAATCTCGACAACTAAAACAAGTCTCGACCAAAAATCAGTGACATAAGTCAAAGCCCGAATCCAAACTATTCAAGTACCAATGAAACCAACACAATGTTCACTGACTCGAAGGATGAATCAGAATACAAATGCAAGTGAAGCTACACAACTATATACATGTACACAAAGCCAAACTGCAACAAGACCAACTCCAAAATGCATAAATCAGTGACAGCAAATGCTCAAACTCATGTGGACAGCAAACAACAGTGCACTGAACAACTCACGAATATGCAACCAGACCAATACACATGAATGTATACAAATGATCAGGCCATAATGAAGAAAACCCCTTAAGGACGAGGTGCAGACGACCGAATATACAACCAAAGAAGAAAACCATCAAGCCAACACAGCAATGCATATAACCAAGACACAAAGGAATGTCAAAATGATACAAGTAGTGAAACCATGGCATGAACCAAGTAAAAAGCAAAGACCAAGGCTACACAATGAACAACTACCAGAAACCATCACATATGTAAGCAACTGAAGTGTAGCCTCAAACCACTGACTCCATGATCAGATCAAACTCAATTCAATACGACTGTAAACAGTGCCACAAGACCACCATGCAAAGACCACAAAGTCAGTGCACAACAAACTTCAAATGACTCAAGTCAACATATCACAGTGAAGCTCAAATTAACCAGAGGCAAATGGACAGAGACAATAACAATGAACCAGTGGCCATAAACAGAGTGCATGCTACAACAAAGTGACTCAAGCAACAACACAAACCAAGCTACAAACATCAAGTGTCGACCAGGTAGCAAGCAAGATCAACACAGTGCATATATGAAGTACATCAGTGACACAACAATGCTTGAAGACTACAAAGCCTTTAATAGTTATAACAAATTCAAGTTGAAGCCGTGCAAGTCCAGGATGACACAAATAGAGACAGTGAAGAATCTCAAGTCAAGGCCGAAGCAGTACAAGAAAATTCACGAAATCAAAAATTGGGCAAAGTCAAAGGAAATCAAAGCCGTGTTTCAAATCAAAGTCAACACCGTGATGACCAAGAAATCAAACAAGTCAGATTCGAAGCCGTGTGAATCAAGCTACTAGAAATTATACGAAATTGACAAAGTCAAATAAATCATCAACGTTCAACAAAAATCGAATGGCCGAAAGCATGATAATGAACAATTCAGACGAACGTAATTCAAGGAGATCGACTCCTATAAATTGCAACAATCATCAACGGCATAGGATGCATCGAGTTCAAGTACGAAAATACTAAAGCACAAAAAGCATAAACTACATACCGAAGCAAGGAAAGAACTCGATCAACGAAGCAGCCGAAGTGAGCAACAAGGAAAACGATCGATTAAGGCTTACACACGATTATCCATGCAATCGATCAACATAAGTCAGGCTCTTCGCGAAACCCTAATTTGGAATCAAAGGACGAAGCCCTAATTCAGTTGCAAAGAGGAACGAACGAGATTAACAAAGCCGCCATTCTCAAACATAAAGGATCGGGTCGAATAAAAGGTGCCGACTTATTTTTCTCCTTTTTATTATATAAGGGCTTTTTATTTTAATTAGGGTTATTTTATTTTAAATTGTTTTTTAATTTGTAATTTCTTTTTAAACCGTTTAAATTTCTAGTCGTGTGACTAGGAGACAAACTACGTGGCGTAGTTTGAGAATTCGCAACTCAGTGGCTGAGTTGTGGCAGGGTTTTGAGCATAGAGTTAGGTTTAGTCGATAGCGGGTGTCGCGAGTTTACGTGTATAAGCGTCTGACTATCTAATTTCTAGTAGAAACCTTGGGGGCAGCACGTAGGCAGGGTTTTGTCGAAGCTGGGTAAATACTGTGTCGTTCTATATCTGTAATTTATTATTCTGCTATTATCTGTGCTGCTATTGTTCTGTGATCTGTGTTTATTTTATAAGCTTCCGCAATTAATTTTTATAATTTATACTATCACCGTATTCACCCCCCCCTCTATGGTGAAATCGATCCTACAACTATGAAATTCAACAGGGTAATATAATACACCATTACGGATTCAATGAAACTGGTTTCGTCGATGTCCAAGGCTGTGCTCTAGAAGTTAAATTTCAAAGAATAAAATATTTAGTTATCAATATTTAAATCTGATTTATTTATATTTATAAATAAATTTACAAATTGAACTTCCAATATTATTTATTGGTTAAATGAAGTTAAATAAAATTATTGAATCCATTTAATTAACATTTAATCCATAATTCAAATATTTAATGTACCCTATATTTGAATTACAAATTACAAATTCCAAAATTCAATTATTTTAAATATTTAAAATTGTTAAACATTTAAAATCAAATATCCAAAAAAATTGGGTCGTTACAGGCCGGGCCATGTGGGCTGGTCTTAGAATAGCTAGATTATCTTTGATTGGGCTAAACCGCCTTAATTGAACTACTAATTACTTGCGAAAAAATTGAGCAACAGTAGGCTTATGGGCCTACTTGGATTTTGAAACCCGATCAGTAATCTCATATTTTAAATCTAATTCAAATGTACATCGATATCGTATATAGATATATACATATAAAACTTTACGCACGATACTCAATAACTATTCAAAAAGATCAAATTAAAATTTGTGTTTCACAAATATTAATTGATTGGTTTATTTATAATAGTTATGATTTATTTAAATCATGTAGTATTCAGAGTATTCAACATCGTGGTTGTGTAATTCTAAGGTGGAGATTTCGTCAGCGATTAATATCGAACAATTTAAACACACATTGCCTTAATAACGTTCACACATTACCTTTACTAGTGGTGTGACAGTTCGGTCAAATTTACTCCTTACACGATTTCGACAAAATCTAATTTACCATTTTCGTGACGACTACTTACATTATTTTCTTCATCAAAACCGCATCACATTAGGACTTATGGAATTTGGTATCGGTCAAAATTATAATATCGTCCACCTTTAATTTTTATAGTCCAAACAAAATTCTTTGTTCGATAATAGCAATTATTATTAACTGATATGCTATGGGAAAATACTTTGACTTTGAGTTGACTATAGCTGAATGTTATACTATCCATATGTAACCGACGAGAAGAATTATCTATTAAATAGTGATTCACTTCCAATGCTTTAATTTAGACCCAATTACGGTCGTTCAATTAATGTGATGTTACGATTTTTCTACAATCAAAGTGGAGTGTCTAAAGTGAAGTTCAACATCATTCTCAAGTCGAAAAAATGCGTCATATTATCACTTAGATATCTTTTGCTTGACCTTAGTTATATAAAGCGACAGAAAACTATCGAGCGAGTCATTCCATAATTATTCAATAACTATCGCTGCGTAACCTATTAGTCGTCCCAACAGCCATGAACACTGCTCGGTATGTGAAGAGCGTTACGTACTCTAGTCTCAACGAATGTATCGATACCTAGTCAAAATGCCGGGCTATGGATGAATATGGATCAAGCAACGAGCCAAGAGGCATGCAACTACAACCGTGCAAGGTGATTGGATAATGTAGGCCGATCCATTCCACGATTGTGAGAAATTCAAGAGATAATATGATATAAGAAGATACTTTCTACTCTTTATTTTTTGAATTACCCGAAGAACAAGATTTTCGCCCATTAACTATAGAAAAGTATGAATCCGCCAAATACATAGCCTGGGTGCTTGCTATAAGAGTCTAATTTACTTTTTGCGGTCGAAGGAAAATAATTTTAATTTTATTAGTTTCACTACAACTGTCTAAATTCAAAAGATATAAAATGTAGGATTATCAAAAATCCATAAATTCAATCATTTACATGATTTGCCTCAATTGACAAATTTTGAATAAGTTAGTTGTGTTAAATTTCAACTAATTCGGATTGAGTCGTTTCTTTATTCAAAATGGGTTTCCTTAGGGCCCTTTGTTATATGAAATTCAAGGGGGCCGTATTTTAACATTTGACAACGTCACTCGTCCAAAATTAGGGTTTTTCTTTTTCTCCAACCCAATCAAAAATTAACCAGCCGCCGCCTGCCCGCCCGCAAATTACAACACCACGTCTTTGGCTCTAATCGACAAGGTCGATCGCGGACGTCGCCACAGTCAACGCGACAGAATCAGAATCAACATCCGCCGCCGCTTCGTTGTCTTGTGCGCCACAAATCGACGACCGCGGGCGCGAGCTAGCCGAAGCCTGAAACCTCATCTGGGTTACTGGTATGTCTACATTTTGACAAAAGAATAGCAATGACTAATGCGCACAAATAATGATGTTAAATCACCAGAATATTACTCTATAGTGCTTTCAATACAAGTTTGTCAGACATTACTACTTCGACTTCTTTTTATAGTTTACCTGCACTGTGAAAACAAAATGAAAAAATAAATTTTAATTTACCCGAATAATTGAATCATGTTTCCCGTTCTAATTTACAAGCAGGAAGGCGTATTTTATACAATAATTAATAGATGTGCCAATGCTAGCTGGAGTTTAGACTGTCCATATAAGCAAGCTTATATGCACTTGGCTCAAATTTTGATTTAGAACTACATGTAAAACAAACCCAACCCATGTCACTAATATAATCGTACATTTTGATTTTTTTCCCCATTTTAGAATCATCAATGGACATGGGACGTGACATGACTATACCATTGCTGACGGATATCTTGATTTGTTTGCCGGTGATAGCTTTATTACGATTTAAAAGAGTTTGCAAAGGTTGGTGCTCCTTGATTGAAAGTTTTACATTCGTCAATGAGCATCTCAACAGCAAACGTGAAGAAATGTTGATTTGCGCATCTGTAGAAGCCGATATGTGTATTATATCGGGTAGAAAATACGAGATGAGACGGGACCTAAACATAGAAAACAAATTTCGGTTTTTTGAGTTTGAAATGTACAATACATGTAACGGTGTGGTATTATACAAACGATTATCGTTTGATGATGATGGTGTAATTCTCTCGATGTGGAACCCTGCGACAAATAAAGTGAGACAAATGGCAGTAGAAAATACCCATATAAATGGATTTAGAGAGGGATTCGTCTCATTTGCTCTTGGTTTCAATAAAAGAGAAAACGAGTTTAGAGTTGTCAGCATAATATTGGAAGTTAAACAGTGCATGCTTCAGGTATGGAGCGCAAAAAAGGAGTCCTGGAAGACTGTATACGAAGGTGATTTTGCTATCGACGGGTTCTACGCAACAGCGTGTAGCGAGGAAAAGGTGTTGTGGTATGGTGGAGTAACGGAGGGAAAAGGTGGCTTGGTGTATTTTGATTGGGGTACGGAAAAGTGTGGGGTAGTACCCTTTCCTGAAAACATCGACAATTGGGTCATAGTTCCTGCTTATCTGAAGTGGAAAGCCAGTTTCCTTAGGTGGCGGCAGGAAACGGGATTTAAGTCCGAGATTTGGTGGACTGATGAAATTGACAGTGCTGAGTCGTGGGGAAGAGACGATTGGTTTGAAAGCAAGAGTGATGTCTGTTGTAGAGCTGTGGAGGTAAAACTCTTACACAACGGGAATGCCATGTTTATACTAGGCAGAGATGGAGATGAAGATGGAGATGGAGGTTGTATTGGACTCTACTGGATTGACTTGTGCACCGTTGCTTGTGAACCAGTGCGTGTACCGATGCTCTTTGAACCATCATTCATACTTGACTACCGTGAAAGCTTGATGTCAGTGTAAACAGGAAAAGTGCTAATCACCTGGTGAAATCCGAATCACTACTACTGAGGTATGTTCTCTTTCAGGTTGTAATAATCTTATTTACTTTGTGGGTTATCAAAGACTGAAGATTGTTTTGTGGGTTATCGGATTGTTGTTTACATATGGCATTTTTTTAAACTTGACTGTTGGGGATACTTGAAAATGTGACCACATTTTGCATATGGCTATTTTTAAACGGGACTGCTGGGATACTTGAAAAATGTGACCACATTTGCATATGGCTGTTATATTGGACCCTTGTTGCTTGATCTAATGGCAAGCAGCTACATTGTTTGTATATTTTGGGTAATTTTGTATGGAAAAGAGGTTAACATTTTATGAGCTGAACTTTTATAGCTCTCCTAATTAGGACTTAAAAGTAACTGCAAAAAACTTATTTTTATTGTTGAGTCTTGAGTGGTGTGTATGTTCTCGCAGTAATTCATGTTGTATAACTTTGAAACTTTATAAAAATTGAATTAACTTGTAGTTTTCTCACTATATCATTATTAGGTTCGTTATAGTTTTTGAAAATTTGGAGTTGGTAAACCAAACACTAGGAACTGTTTTACTATTTCAAGTCCATGCATCATTCCGTCAAACTTTTGAAGTTGTAAAACCAAATAATTGAACAGACGGTGGAAAGCTAAAGTAAGAAATTTCTCACCTCACAGTATGGTTTCTTCTGTAATTGAGTGTCAGAATCTGAAGAGCATGTATTCTTTACATGTGATGTAACATAGCTAGTGGAGTGCTCAGAAAACATTGTGTGCCTATCACTATGACTTGGGTACAAAGTACAGACTTATTGAGGAGTAGCTAGATTGAAAGAAAAAAAATCTATAATAGTATATAAGATTATGGATAGGTTCATGCAAGAAATACATTTCTGCGCTAATACAGACAATGATGCTTAAAATTTCAACAGTGTGTTGTAGCTGCGAATGATATTCCATCTGCTTTCCATTGTTTGCCATACTTTAGACCAGTAATCAGCCTATCTATTCACCGTTTGTTATTGCTGAATGATGTTTTACTGACGTGTTTGCAGCCCTGTTCAGCTTTAACCATAGCCCTTGATGAGAAAATACCTGTTCTCTTACTTTGAATAATTTTTGGCTGAATATATAAGTAGATCTATCGATATTGCCTTACGAATATTTAATCGCATCCAACTATGAGAATTTTTTGCATCCAGGCTTATTATGAATTTCTTCTCTAGTTGGTTCCAGATCTAGATGGAATGCTAGGCTTTCCTCTACTCCATCCGTTGTTTCTTAATGTTACTCAATAAGTTTTCTTCGTGTTTATGATTTATAAATGTAAATTTATGCATGTAAATTGAAATAGCTGACATCAAACTTGGGATACCAGGTGAGCAGGAGCGGTAATTGATTTTAAATATATTATTCTAATAATGTTTTGGTAACATGCTTAAATTATTGATTTTGAAATGTCCATAACAAACTCATACAATGTCTTTAGTTAGAATTGCACGTTATTTTTCTGAATTCTAACAACTCGGGCTTTATGATTGGATATGTATACATATCAACGTTTTCGTTTTATGTAATGTTTATGCTTTTTTCGTATATATAGTTTATTAGTAATGACTCTGGTACTTAAAGTATACATTGCTATACTGAAAGTGATGCTGTTTTCATATAAAGTACTTAATATATCTTTTTGTCTAGCTAATAAGATTTAGGCATGATTGTTGTTTGCTCACATTTCCTGTATACTACATTTGATGGATTTGATGGATTGTATTATTCCTTTTCTCACTTAAACCTTACCTGTTGTAATTTAGGAAACAAACTCATGTATACCTCAGTTGTGATTAACATTACACAAAAAGTAATAAAACACACACTGTTGCTAGATGTAAACACGATGAAATGACATAAGCAACTCCTATATTTTAGAGAACAATACAAGCCGCTACATCCAATATTTTCTTATTTGATGTTGCATGCTGCAACAAGCCAACAATAAGTAAGCATTACGGCACGCGCTTAGCGCGTGATGAAGGCACCCGAATTGTTTTTGTACAAATTGTATTTGTTTAATTTGTTTAAACGAAAATCTTTTCCACTAATATTTGGTCATATTTTTGTGTTGAATCATACGTTGTTAATTTGAATTTTTATTTTTAAGTAGCAATACATAATTTTTTATCAATTTAAAATTTTATTTTATTAATTTATGAAAAACGAATTTGTAAAATAGTTCATTTGTTAGATTCTATTTTTAAGTAATATTAAGATTTGATAAATATTTATGGATAAAATTTAAATTTGTAAATGAAGCTTAATTGTGAGATTCTGATTTTAAGTGTACTAAAATTTGATAATATCTAAAAAGATGCATTTTTGGTATTTCACGCTGACAATAAAAGGGTGTGATACCAAATGTATTACAACTAATAATAAAGAAATACATATAAGGGTATTTTTGGAACTTCACGGTTGGATCAAAATTTGTGTTTCTATTCCAACTATTAATAAAGATATGAATATATACCATGAGTTTATAAACTATTTCAACATTCATCTGTGTTGCAGGTTGGAAACTACATGCAGTTGGAGGTTGGACAATATAGATGCAAAGGAAGAGAAAAAAAATAGATTTAGCGCTTTCATTGAAGTAATTCATGTTTCATGCATTTTTATGCTATGTAGTTTTGAATTATATGTTGATTAATATTGTACTAAATTCTACAAATTGATGCAGTCTGGATACTTTTCTTGCTGCAGATCTTAAATGTCACTTTATACTATGTTTTTGTATTTGAAAACTGAACTGATCTTTGTACAAGTTAAATCTTGAATGGTCTTGTACTAGTTTTGAATGTTTTCATGCAATTTTATTCAGATTGGGTTAAATGGGTTGGGTTCGGTTGATCCATTAAATTAATCGGTTGGGTTGGGTTTACCCATTTAATAAATGGGTCTAATGGGTTGGATCAATTTTTTTTAAATGGGTTGAGTTGATTTTTAAACCAATCCATTTATACCCAACCCATTTGACACTCCTACGTATATAACTATGTTTTTCATTTTTCTATCAAGCGTTTATGTCTTTATATTCTTCGTAGAAATATATCTGTAATCTAATTGTAAAAATAAACATCAATGTTTATAAACCTATCATCCTTACAAGTTTGTAAGGCTTACTTGAATCCGGGTATCTGCACGTTAAACACTATTGCTAAGATGATATTTTAGAGCTCTTTTTGAGCTAAATAGACTTCTTTCCCTTCGACAAAACTAGCAATGGAGATGATATTAGCCATGAACTCTTGAAATTGCTTGTTATATTCAGTCCAGTTGGGTTCTTCCTCTGCTTTTGTCAGTTTGTTATGCCAATTGCCAAGTATACAACATTGACGGGGTAACTGCCAACTTAGAAGTAATTTTTTCTAGACTTTGAAAACAACAAGTTAGGCACCGTTTCTACACATAAATTAAACGGAGGATCTTTTTTAGAGCTTGAAGAGAGTGCACAGTATCAATTTTGCTTACAAAAGTGAATATTAATATGTGAAGACCTCCCATGCTATATGCAAGTAAAATTTAGTTGCAGATTTTGTGATACAATAAAATGAATTTGTTCACATGTTTATTCATCTATATCCAACAGATGTGTCTACATATTGTTATAGTTTATAAGTAAAATAAATTCAAATAGCAAAGATCAATCAAATGATATTGCCCACGCAACATATAAAAGAAATTAATATATATTTCAACTATACAATTGTGATTAATAACTTTATTATTTATGACAGGAGTGATACTTTTTTCAAGCAAAACACTCATTCCGTCTCTTAGAGATTCGAACCTATGACCTCTAGAACATTTGTCTAAACCATCATACCAATAACCACTTAACCTAAAGGTCCTTGAATATTTAGGTAATTATGATCAATAATATTTAATATGAATTTAAACTAATTAGGGAATTAACAACAATTAATTCCCTTTATTGAAATTACATTTAAAATATAAAATCGATTATGTACTAATTCTCTTCAGTACCAATCAATTCTCTTAATTGATTGGTATTCAATTAATTCATCTTTATTAATTCCTATTAACAACAACATTACAAAAGCATTGTAAGTTCCAACTCTGTGGGAGAACATGTAATCTCCTCTATTTTGGTCATTCCTGTTTGATGAGGCTTGAGGCTACGATTACCTTTCAAGAAAATTTACACTTAGAATCTCCAATGGCAATGTGCCGATAACATTCATCCTTACAAGTTCGTTCTGGATCTGAACGAACCCGATGACACTATTCCTACTACATCCATTTTGGAATCATCCTCAGGATTAGTAGCGACTAGCCCTTGCACTTCACATCTCTATCTTCGATTCCATGCTCTTCACGATGTCTTCAGTTCGCAATACATGAGTTGGATCGAAGTGGTTTTCGGATAACATATCTTATTCTTCTATATAAAATTTATTACTCATGAAGTTTACTTTACTTTAAAATATTTAAAATGTTAAATTAAATTAGTTTTCTTACTTTCAATATATATATATATATATATGTATGTGTATATATATAATTCTTAAATGATTTATATAATAAAATATCTAATTATCCTTAAATAATTAATGTCTTGAAATAAAATACATATTACTTTATGGAACCACAAATAAATTTCTCATAATTTATTTTCATATATTAATTTATAATTACATTTCGTATATTCAGTTTGTATAATTTTCTAATTTTTTTATAATTGGTAGGTCTCTGATCGACCCATTGATCGACCGATTAAGTTACCGGTGTCGCATACCTGGAGCTAAATTTTGCTCTTCAATCATCTTTCAACTTTCGCACCTCATTCATCAGCAATTCAACACTTGCAATGTTTAAAATCAAAATATCCAACAAATACAACACACACGCATATTTTTAATGATATAACATAGATTCGTGAGTGAAATCACTCATTTGTAGCCCATTCCTTCTTAAACAACACTATCCCACATTCTAGCATCCCAATCTATGAACCAACCCCTTATTTGTTTGTTATCATAGGTGTCTATCGATGTCGAGAGAGATATGCCCAAGTTTGGTGATTTATGGTAATTTATTGAATTTTATTTTAATTATAATAGGAAGAGGATTACTTTTTTTTCTTCGAAAAAGAAGAAAACATGATAGGGAAGATAAGCATGAATATATACCGAAGAGGAAGAAAACTCTCGAATTAGCGAAATCTAGAAGATGGGTTTGGGCTTAAGGTTTTTGGGCTTGAGCTTAATTAAATTAATATATACAATTTTTTCCATTTCTTTACACTTATAAAATAATTTTATTTTAATCCAATTACAATAAAATTCCTATTAATTTTTTATTCATATTTCTCAAGTAATTATACAATATTATATAATTCCGTAGAATTCATTTCCTATAAATTCTTTTTATTCTAATTATTTATTTCAAAATGCCATATTTATGCTTTTATAATAAAAATTCATTTATTAACCCAAATTAATTTAAATTTCAAAATTATAATCATTTCTTACTCAAACCAATTTTTATTTATTCCAAGTATAACTTTACAAGATATTATTACCATATTTTCTCTTAGTATAATTTGACTACTACATATTTACTTTTTAAACCTATTTATCAAATAAAATTCAAAATTATTCCCATTTAATATTTAGAAATTTTTTAATTAATTAAATTACTATTATTAACTTTTATTAATTACAATTTAAATGGGTTATTACAGGTCCCTTGTGTGCCAGGGACACCGATGCATCAATGGCACGACCACATACGAATTGTCTAGATTCATGCATCCACGGTGTATTTCTCCCTTAATATGCATGGGCCAAAAAACGCATATGTCTATGTCGGATGCATCGATGAACTTTTGGTGTAACCATTCATGTAGTGATCCTGATTCATTCGCTCATGATGTTGCCCATCCTCCAACAGCAGGGGTTGGGCACTTGCGCCAAGATGGATGTCATTACCATAAAGTAATCTGAATTTCCCATCTATAGTTTTGTCCACTTTTGCCAACCATAGGGGAATCGTCTTATAAGCCCAGCCAACAAAGGCATATCAACAAACATGCCTAAGTGGCCTTTCAACTTAAGGGCCCAGTGCCAAACAAAGGACGCCTCGTTGCAAATTCATGTCCGAAATGTGGATAGGAACAAGCATTCTCGACGATAGATCTAAGTTCATGTCCTCTGTTCCCACTTGGTTTATATTTGTAGTTTTTACATAAGTATTCCTAAGTCCATATCTTTCTCAACAAGGCTGGGGCCACTTGAGATACTCGATGTGCGCGCGCACACACACATACATATTTGTAAAAACCGGAATGATAGAAACGGGCTCTAAGGAGGGAATGGTTACCATGAAATAACTGTGAGAAATGCGGATTACGGATCTTAAGGTTAGGATTAATACTAGAGGGGGGGGGGGTGAATAGTGTTAATAAAGAATTACTAAATCTTTTTGAGTTTATGTTCATTTAGACACAGATGTATGCAATATACAGACACAGATATGATCACAGAAACAAACACAGATGCAGAAATAAAATAAAAGCAGTAAAGGAAAGAACACACCGGATTTTATACAGGTTCGGAGTTACCCTACATCCAGTCCCGCAACACAAGTACGGATTTCCTTTCAACGGCAATTGTACAAATACACCCTCGGTTTCAAGGCTACGAGGTACACCCTCCAGAATTTCTATCCTTTGGGTAGAGATACTTGATTTTCGGACCATAAGTTTACCCAATTGATTTACCAAGGCTACGATCACACCTTTTTACTCTTGATTGATTTCCAAGGCTACAATTACACCTTTTCTCGCTTAATAGATCACAAAGAAGTCTATAACTCTGAATAGCACTGAGAACCTTGTAGAGATAGTGATAGAGAATCAAACTAGAAGTAATCGAGTATGATTCAATGTTGATTTCGGCAGAGTAATGGTAAGAGTATGTATTAAGAAATGTGGAAGAAGAAGAGAAGTGGGAAACTAGAAAAACTGATATATAATTCGTTGAAACTAACCTCTATTTATAGAAGAACAACAACCATGATAATTCATGAAGAGTTATGACGAATAGACACTTCTTTTGAAATTTAAATTTTGAACTCAACTGACACCATGTCGACATGGTCACCATAGGCATGTCGACATCCCAAAGCCATTTTTGATGATTTGATTTTCTTTGAAAATAACCTTTATCTTATATTAAAACTATTTTAAACTTTATAAATATACTTGACTATAGTTCAAATTCATAAGTAAATATAAAGAATAATATATATAGAATTTAACTATAATTTTATATTTAAATCTATGTATAAATATTTAAAAGTTAAATATATTATTTTAAAAGATAGTTTAAAATCAGGAGTAATTTGACTTTGAAATTAAAGATAATTTTGAGGCTAAAATTGTTTAAAATCAGGATAGAGGGTTTTGAATTTTTTTAAAAGGAAAGTTTTGAAATCATTTTGAAAACAAGATAATTTTGTAAAATCATTTGAATTAAAATTAGTGGATACAAAACAATGTTCCACTAGATTTTTCGTAGGTTCCATCCTACTTAGGGTTCCATCCCTTTAACGGGCTCGAAGTGGATTCCATTCCACGAATAAATTGGATTTTAAGATGCCAGTGCTTTTCTACGAGTTTTAACAAAAATTCCTAATAAAAAACTTATCCTTGAAATCTTGAACTCTTGATAATCTTGATACTCATATCTTGATATCTTGAATCTCTATACTGTAAAGTCTTCATTCTTAGTACCTGCATGGTTACATCCTGCATATACATATATATCTAAATTTATAGTGTTAGTATTTATATTTTATAATCTATTCTAAGGTTGTTGTCATCAAAACCACATCTCACGGACTAACAATCTCCCCCTTTTTGATGATGACAACCTTTGTTTATAAAATATTACTTCTATCCTAATAACTCCCCTTAAAACTAATAAATCCCCCTTAATCCATGCCTAATTACCCTATTTTATATTTCTCCCCCTTTGTCATCAACAAAAACTCACTCTAAACTAGATAACTCCAAACTATATAACACCAAACTATATAAATCTATGACATGTGATTATAATGATAGTGTTATCATAAGTAATCATCACTTAAATCTAATACTAAAACATAGTCCTAAACTATTAACTATCCTAACTAAGAATCCACAATAGTTCTTATAAGTAAAACATATATAAAAACACAAATTATATATTACGTATAACGTTGTATTTACATGAGCGTTTATTGAACATAAAGAAACACAAACAACAATGGATAAGAAAGAAAAGAAACTAAAAAGCAGATCTATGAATCGAACAATGTGGATAGTGGAAATAGAAATTCCCACGTTGTTCAACAAGATTCCCATCTTTATCAAAGCACACTTCTCCAACACAAATGACTTTGTCGTCATCTTCCGCTTGCGCTTCTTCCATGGGTTCTTCTTCATCTTCTTCGCTGGCCTCTTGTTCTTGATTGAGTGAAGAGTCTTCATCAATCAAGATAGGGTTGGCCTGGTTATCCATTAGGAATTTTTGCAAATTCCTAAGAATCTTGCCTTGCCTCTCTTGTTCCTTTGCCATACGAAGTTGAGTCACTTGAATTTCAGTCAACATCTGAAGTGCATCCTTCATAGATTCCTCCATTTTTGTTACACGAGCGAGAGTAGTACGTTGAAATAGACCAGAAGTAGGAGATGAGAATGAAAAGGTTGATTTTATGTTTGATTTGGAAGATGAAGCCATTATTTTTTTTATTTCAGAAGATAGAATGAAGAGAAAACAGAGAGAATGAACAAAAATTTGAAACAAGGAAGAATATATAACCAATTTTTTGAATTTTGGTGGGAAAAAATTTAAAAAAGAAAAACGTTGCATGTCGACATGGATACATGAGGGATGTCGACGTAGTCCTTTTTATTTTTACTATTTGATTTATTTTAATTTTAATTATTAATTATACTTGTTATTTATATTTTATATTTCAGTTATAGAACAAATACCTAATTCTCTTCTTAATTTAGTAAATATTGATTCATTTAAAGGTTTTGTTAAGATATCAGCAATTTGGTTCTTAGAATTGATATAATCGATAGCAACTACTTCCTTAATTATATTATCTCTAAGAAAATGATGTCTGATATCAATATGTTTAGTTCGAGCATGTTGAGTAGTATTTTTGGATACATTTATTGCACTAGTATTATCATAATAAATTGGTGATTTCGAGATATTTGAACCATAATCTTTTAAAGTTCGTTGCATATATATTACTTGAGAACAAGCCAAAGCAGCAGAAATATACTCTGCTTCAGTTGCTGATAAAGAAACTGTGTTATGCTTTTTGCTAAACCAGGAAACCAGAGAATGCCCAAAAAGTGAAAAGTTCCACTTTACTTTTTCGGTCTGGTTTACTTCCAGCATAATCAGCATCACAGTAAGATATTAAATCAAAAGAATCATTTTTAGGGTAAAAGAAGCCATAATCAGATGTGTGTTTAACATATCTTATGATATGTTTTATAGCTTTTAAGTGGGTCTCTTTAGGTTGGGATTGATATCTGGCACAGAGACAGACACTATGCATGATATCAGGTCTACTAGCAGTAATATAGAGTAGTGAGCCAATCATTCCTCTATATAATTTTTGATCTACATCTTTCGAGAGATCTTCTTTACTAAGGTACTCATTGGTTGCCATGGGAGTGGGTTTTACACTCGCAGTAGTCAAACCAAATTTACTAATTAGGTCTTTAGCATATTTTCTTGACTAATAAAGATACCATTATCTAATTGTTTTATTTGTAATCCTAAAAAGAAATTTAATTCACCCATATGACTCATCTCAAACTCTTTTGTCATTATTTCATAAAATTCTTTATTCATTTCAAAATTAGTTGATCCAAAAATAATATCATCTACGTAAACTTGTACTAGTTTAATATCATTTTTATTTCTTTAAATAAAAAGAGTATTATCTACTTTACCAATTTCAAAATTAGATTGCAATAAATAAGATCTTAGTCTATCATACCAGGCTCTAGGAGCTTATTTTAGACCATATAATGCTTTCTTAAGTTTGTAAACATGATTTGGTAATTTATCATTTTCAAAAAGTGGTGGTTGTTCAACACATACTTCTTCTTTTACAAATCCATTTGAAAAGGCACTTTTAACATCCATTTGAAATAATTTGAAATTATTATGATTTGCGAAAGCAAGTAGAATCCTAATGGCTTCTAATCTTGCTACGGGAGCAAAGGTTTCATCAAAATCTATTCCTTCTTCTTGACAATAACCTTGAACGACTAATCGAGCTTTATTTATAACTACATCTCCTTGTTCATTCATTTTATTTTTATAAACCCATTTAGTTCCAATTATTGTATTATTATCAGGTCTAGGAACAAGTTCCCAAATATCATTTCTAGTAAATTGATTTAATTCTTCTGGCATAGCCAAAATCCATGAATCATCAGTTGATGCTTCTTTTGGATTTTTAGGTTCAATAGTTGATATAAAAGCTACATTACTCATTTGACTTAGTTGATTTCTAGTTTTAACAACAGATTGCATATCTCCCAGTATATTTTCTATAGGATGATCTTTTAAAAGTTTAGTTCTTTTATTAGGATAATTAAATTCATTATTATTTTCAATTGATTCTTGATTTCATTAATTAACTCTTCTTCATCGTTTGTATCTTCAAAAATTTTGAAATTTTCATCAAATGAAACATGCATTGTTTCTTCAATGGTATTAGTTTTTAAATTAAACACTCTGTACGCTTTACTTCTATTAGAATATCCGATAAAAATACATTTGTCTGATTTAGGATCAAATTTATCTAAATTATCTTTTGTACTTAAAATGAAGCATTTACTTCCAAAAATTCTGAAATAAGATACCTTAGGTTTCTTCAAATAAAAAAGTTCATAAGATGTCTTATCAGTTAAAGGTCTAATTAAAATTCCATTTAAAATATAACAGGCGGTAGCAACTGCTTCTGCCCAAAAATTCTTTGGTAAATTACTATCTGTAAGCATAGTTCTCGTACACTCTTGAATCGTCCTATTTTTACGTTCTACTACTCCATTTTGTTGTGGAGTTCTCGGAAATGAAAAATTGTGAGTTATTCCCTTTTTATTGCAGAATTCATCAAACTTTTCATTTTCAAATTCACCACCGTGATCATTTCAAATAGTTATAATTTTTAGAGAAAATTGATTTTGAATTCTTTTTGAAAAGGTCTTAAAACATTCAAAAGTATCACTTTTACGTTTCAAAAGTATGTACATGTAAATCTAGAATAATCATCTACAATTACAAAAACATATTTACTATGATTTATTGATAGAATTTGAGATGGACCAAATAAATCAAGATGAAGTAATTCAAAAGGTTTTGAAGTTGAAATCATATCTTTTAACTTAAAGGAACCTTTTCTAAGTTTTCCTAATTGACAAGCATCACATAAACTATCTACTTTAAAATTAATTTTAGGGAGACCTCTTACTAGAACATGTTTTGACAGTCTAGATAAGAGTTTGAAATTAAAATGCCCAAATCTCTTATGCCAAATCCAAGGGTCACTTGTATTTGCCAACAGACACAGGTTATCATTTGAAACTTTCGTACTAAGAATATAAATATTCTTTTTCCTAACTCCCTCAAATATAATGGTTGGATTATTATCTTCTATATGACACTTATCTTTTTCAAATTTAATTTTATATCCTTTATCACATAGTTGACTTATACTTAGCAGATTATGTTTCAGATTCTTAACTAGCAAAACATTAGTAATAGTAGAAATTTCAGAATTACCGACTTTGCCGATGCCAATCACATATCCTTTTGAATTGTCTCCAAAGTTAACCAGTCCTCTGTCTTTGTATATTATATCACTCAGTATATTTGGATTGCTAGTCATGTGTCTAGAACATCCACTATCAAGTATCCATTTGTTCTTTCTGATCTGCATAATTTATCCGTTGTGGATTGATTCCTCAACACCCATAAAGCATGATTCCTGCACATCAAACAATCTTGGTAGACAACTTGAATTTGAATATTGATTATATGCAGACTCAAGAAACAATGATGATTTGAATACTCCTAAACTAATATGAACAAAAATAGGAATTTTAAAAACTTTTTCAAAATTCAGATTATGAAATTTTGAAAACCTTGCTTTGAAACCAATTGTGAGAAATGCGGATTACGGATCTTAAGGCTAGGATTAATACTAGAGGGGGGTGAATAGTGTTAATAAAGAATTACTAAATATTTTTGAGTTTATGTTAATTTAGACACAGATGTATGCAATATACAGACACAAATATGATCACAGAAACAAACACAGATGCAGAAATAAAATAAAAGCAATAAAGGAAAGAACGCACCGGATTTTATACTGGTTCGGAGTTACCCTACATCCAGTCCCGCAACACAAGTACAGATTTCCTTTCAACAGCAATTGTACAATTACACCCTCGGTTTCAAGGCTACGAGGTACACCCTCAAGAATTTCTATCCTCTAGGTAGAGATACTTGATTTTCGATCCACAAGTTTACCCAATTGATTTACCAAGGCTACAATCACACCTTTTCTCTCTTGATTTATTTCCAAGGCAACAATCACACCTTTTCTCGCTTAATAGATTACAAAGAAGTCTAAAACTTTGAATAGCACTGAGAACCTTGTAGAGATAGTGATAGAGAATCAAAATAGAAGTAATCGAGTATGATTCAATGTTGATTTCGGCAGAGTAATGGTAAGAGTATGTATTAAGAAATGTGGAAGAAGAAGAGAAGTGGAAAACCAGAAAAACTGATATATAATTCGTTGAAACTAACCCCTATTTATAGAAGAACAACAGCCATGATCATTCATGAAGAGTTATGGCGAATAAACACTTCTGTTGAAATTTATATATTAAACTCAACTGACACCATGTCGACATGGTCACCATAGGCATGTCGACATCCCAAAGCCATTTTTGATGATTTAATTTTCTTTGAAAATAACCTTTATCTTATATTAAAACTATTTTAAACTTTATAAATATACTTGACTATAGTTGTAATTCTTAAGTAAATACAGAGAATAATATATATAGAATTTAATTATAATTTTATATTTAAATCTAAGTATAGATATTTAAAAGTTAAATATATTATTTTAAAAGATAGTTTAAAATCAGGAGTAATTTGACTTTGAAATTAAAGATAATTTTGAGGCTAAAATTGTTTAAAATCAGGATAGAGGGTTTTGAATTTTTTTTAAAAGGAAAGTTTTGAAATCATTTTGAAAACAAGATAATTTTGTAAAATCATTTGAATAAAAATTAGTGGATACAAAACAATGTTCCACTTGATTTTTCGTAGGTTCCATCCTACTTAGGGTTCCATCCCTTTAACGGGCTCGAAGTGGATTCAATTCCACGAATAAATTGGATTTTAAGATGCCAGTGCTTTTATACGAGTTTTAACAAAAATTCCTAATAAAATATTCATCCTTGAAATCTTGAACTCTTGATAATCTTGATACTCATGAGTCTTCTATCTCGATATCTTGAATCTCTATACTTTACAGTCTTCATTCTTAGTACCTACATGGCTAAATCCTGCATATACATACATATATATATATATATATGTATCTAAACTTATAATGTTAGTATTTATATTTTATAATCTATTCTAAGGTTGTTGTCATCAAAACCATCATCTCACGGACTAACACTAACCACCAACCAAACGACTAGACATCTCCTCTTTTCCACCACTTCAGGCGGCGGGTGCAAGATAGTAGCATACAGTTTCACAAAGGGAGGGTCGGGATCAGTTGAACAACATGATAAATCATCGTCCAAGTCATGGACATATATGGTGCGGGAGTTCTTTATTGCAAAGGAAGAAGACATGAATGATTTATCTTATCATCCACCAGTCAAAAACGGAAATCACTTAAGAGGCCAATTCCTAAAATCCGTGTTCGATACTACTGAAACTAAATGGAGTAACACATTGGTAGTTTATATTTTGGAAGGGAGACCTATGTATGACAATTTAAAGGGTTCATTGACAAAACTTGGAAGATGAGTGGTAAGTACGATATGTATTATAAAAAGAATAGTTTTATCTTCATCAAGTTTTACAACTCATCGGATTCTACAAAAGTCATTAAATCTGGCCCTTATACAATTGGATCCGGAATTTCGGTTATCAAGAAATGGAATCCGAGCATGTGCACAACTAATGAGTTATTCTCCAAAGTACCTATATGGGTAAGATTTATAGACTTGAAACTTGAATATTGGAGTAATGAGGGCATTAGTTAGAATTGCATGTGTTCCCATACCTATGGATTCCACTACTGCTCTCGAAACTAGATTGAATACTCTCGAGTTATAGTAGAAGTGGACATTAATTTCTCATACCCTACTAAAATTGATATGGAGCTATATACTAGGGAAGTTGATACAACACAGACTGAATAGAAGCAATGCATAAAACCATGTTCAGTTTGTAAAGTACCACGTTCAATTTGTAAAGTACATGGGCATAATGATACAGTTTGTTCCTTTTACAATGGAGGAGAAAATATAGAACCTAAAAATACACAGATCAACTCGCAATCAACATTCGATACATTTGAATACATAGGGCATGAATCATACATCTCCTATACGAAATAATGTTCAAGGTGCACGAAATGATTTACAAGGGGATACGAGTATTCACGTGACATATACCGACTCATCTATTACTTCCAATCTGTAGAGTAAAGGCACAGCTCCACTTCAACATCAGCACAAGACTGCTACTCAACCTATCGTACCAGATCAAAAAAGATTTGTTGCTTCACAAGACTTCCTAGAGATTATTAACCCAGATGTTCCCAAAGCAAGCGCAAATACATATGTGTAGATGAAATACAACCAATTATTGCTCAGAATCAGATAGTGTTCAATGAAGAGGGCATCAGTTCAGATTGTAATGACAAAAATTCAGAAAGCTTTAAAGATACAGACTTAAGGCATGGAATCAGTTAAGAGCTAAAGAGAACCCTATTAAAAAACTGCAGGAAGAGTTTAATGAGGCCTTCTATCAAAGTGATCAAAATCCAAAAAAATAAAGCCATGTACGAAACCATGTATATCAAAAGTCTGGAACTAACTAAGTAATTGCAAAGGCAACAACACTTCTTAAAACAACATAGTAAGGTGCTATAGTTGCAACAAGGATATACTAATTTATAATTCTTCTATGCTAAAATGTCAATGCAGCGACATAGAAATAAAATTCAAGCTTTACTTGATGCCCACGTTAATCATGTTTATGACAGTACTGCTATTACAAAGGAAGCCATCCCATTTTGTCGGTCTTTATTCAATAGTGAAGTGGACATTTTTCCCCTAAATATACACTAGAATGAAAATACACAACAGAGGCAAAGAATACATAGGTTCATCCGTTTTTTGTTGAAGAAGTTAAAGCTTCCCTTTTTTCCATCAAGGATTCTCTGGGACCGGACGGTTTTTCCTCCAAATTCTACAAAATTCATTGGGAACTCCTGCAACATGACATCATGGAAGCTATAGCAAAAATATTTTCTACAAGAAAGCTACCAAAGGGGTTGAAATCCCAAAGAAAGATAAGCCACAAATAACATCTGATTATAGACCTATAGCACGTGTTAATGTTTTTTATAAAATCGTTGCTAAGATTATATGTCATATAATTAAAGATTTTCTACGTTTTATTATTATAGAAAATCAATCTTCTTTTATCCCAGGTAGGAACATTGGTGAAATTGTTCTTTCTAGCACACGAACTAGTGAGATATTTGCAAAAAAAGGGAAAGGCAAGATGTGTATCAAAATTGATCTACAAAAGGCCTACGATATGGTGAATTGTGAATTTGTCTACCATGTGCTCTGTCTAATGGGGTTTTGCTACATCACTCATCGAGCTAATTTATGAATGCATTTCGACTCCTACGTTTTCAATCACGGTTGATGGAATACTCAAAGGCTTTATTACCTCTACTAGAGGCCTGCGCCAGAGTGATCCTTTATCGCTCTATCTATTTTGTGTAGCAATGGAATTATTTTCAATTTAATAGAGGAGCAAGAGTTAGACGGTCAATTACAACCTATGTCTTCTATTAAGCCTAGCATAACTCACTTACTATATGCAGACGACGTCATGGTATTCCTATCAGCCACAACAGACAATAGACAATGTTGCATAAATGGAAAACATATTTGCTACCGTAGAGGACATGGCTGGTTTAAAATCAATGAAACGAAGTCGCAACTTTTTTCAATGCAGGAACAGTTCAAATATTGGATATCTTGAATATATTACATAATAATGAGCATTCGTTACCTGTCAAATATCTCAGAGTCCCTCATTCCGCTCACTGTTCAACCTTGCTAAGCAAAATAAGTTAGAAGGATGGGATAGTCAACTATTAACTACAGCGGGAAGAGTAGAGTTAATTCATAGTACTATTGCTCCTACTGTTATGTACTGGTTGCTTATTTATCATTTACCATTATCAGTTCTTAAGAAAATTGATCAGATGTGTGCAGATTTCTTTTGGAGTAGGAAATTACAACATAGAATATCATGGACACTCTGTGCAAACCAAATTAGAAGGCGATGTAGGGCTACACAAATTTTCTGATTTAGATACCACAACGAGAGTCAAATTACTGTGGAATCTCTTAACCAAAGATTGCTAGTGGAGCAAGTGGATGCAGGCCAAATATCCGACTAGATAAAATTTATGTGTCATGCCTATCAATAACAATCACTTGGGTATTATGAAATATATTCTACTATAGCGAGATATATCATGCAAAATTATGAATAAAGTGATTGTTAATGGTGAAAACACCTCTCTGTGGTTTGATCCCTGGATCAACCACAAGTCATTGCTTGGCCTACTTTGTTGGAGTAGAGTGAATATGTGTAGAAGCGCAAATTTAACTGTCAATCATATAATTAGAGACAACAGGTTGCAGCCTCATCTATTAGCAAAAACCAGAGAAGTGGCATCAACTATTGAACAAGTTAAGTTATCTATGAACAAATTACAAGACTATTGGCGGATTCTACATTGTAACAATTTCATATTCTCATATGTCTGGGACAATATTAGACAATACTTAAAGATTAACAAGGATTTCAAACTGATAAGGCACAAAAATACTACTCTCGCGTATACAGCTTACACAACTTATTTGGGTAAACTGCCTACATCTGATCGATTAACTAATTGGGGTATAGAAACTTAGACACACTGTGATTTATGCGAACAACATAATAAAAATCAGGATCATCGATTCTTTACATGTGTTTATGTTACGCCCAGGCTGTGGTGAATCAGACATGAAGGCAGGTTGATAAAAAGCAGAAGGTGGGAAGAAGCAGGGAATTAAAGCTTGAATAAAAAAGAATAAGGAAGATGGACAGGGGTGGGAAAATGTCAGAGAAATGAGAAGTAATGGGTAGGTTTAGAAAAGAAGATACAGATTGAAGAAAGAGTGCAGAAGGATGAAGATTAAAGTGAAGATCAGAATGAAGATTAGAGAGAAGATTAGAGTGAAGAGTGTAACAAAGATGAGTATACTATAAAAATAATGGAATGTAGAAGAAGATGTAACAGAATGTAAAAGAAATGAAATATATCTTTATTCGTCTTTTTTTTTTCTTTTTATTTTTACATGCTTGCTTATATATAATGCTTCACATAACGGCTACAATTTGCCAACTCATACCCAGCTAATCTAATTACAACTCACACAAAAAAATCAAAGACTCGGTCCAAATGAAATACAATTCCAGCACTGCAGTTCTTCTGTGCACGTGCACACATGCACGAGTGAATAACATAATATTCCTTCTTCCACAGACCTGTTCATCTCCTGTCATCGACTACCCCCAGCTGCTGCTTTGGTTGGCGACCTGCTCTGATGAAATGGTGGCCGCACTCTGACCATACTTGCTGCAGTTCGAGTTTTGAGAACTCAATATCATGCTAACTAAGGTGGAGTTGTTACAGTTTACTGTACTTTTCTTTGGAAAGCTATGATGGATAAGCTCGAATTACCCATGGAAATGAACAAGCCCCTACAGCAAAGAATTACACTTCTGGTAAATTAATGTGTTCGCAGTTCAATGCTCCAGGATTTGACCTTCACCACAACTGCTACCGTGATACACCACCTTTGGCTAGAAAGGAACCATTACCGATTTGAGAAGAAGGCATGCTCCACGTCTCTGAGAATCAAGCTAGCAGAGGTCGACATCCATCTACAGCGCAGTCGACACCATAAACGAGCTACCATGGAAGAGCGAGATCTCATTTCTTAAATGTTGGGGTATAGAGTTAAGCAATCCTGGATGATTTGGGGAGCTGAAAACTTAGTATTTTGGTGTGTTATCGGGTCAATCGGGTTGATTTTATGGTAGAGGAGGTTTTTACATTCTTTGGGTCATATTGATTTGTTTATATTGTGTACTGACATTTGAATTCATATTCATCATTTTTCTTACTACTCTGGTAAGGTTTATTTAAGGAGGCGAACTCTCTGTTTGGTTCTTACACGTCATTAATAAAGAACCCATTTTCTATATATATGTCGCACGTGTGCATGTGCAATTGGTATTAAAAGCCATAATTTGTAAGTTTATTATTATTTTACAACATGAATTTGAAATATATAAAATTTGGTATATTTTTATATATGTACATTCACAAATCAACTATTTGCCGAAACATTAATGGGACTAAGTTATCTTAGAACATTATAATACACTAACCGTTTCCTTTAGATTAATATCATTGTAATAATTTGTAAGATCTAAATTTAGACAAGCACCATTGTCCCAGTGGTTAAGTGCTTTGACTTTGGTGCGAGAGGTCACAAGTTCGAAATTTGCGTAGCATGATTCGAATATTTTTTGACATATTTGATTTGTTGTACGCTATATCTAAGTACCGTTAAAAAAAGATCAAAATTGATGTAATTTTTCTTCTCTTTGATTTATTCAACGTAGTTACAAACAACGGTAGCTTATAAAAAAATCCGTAACAACTAAATTACAGTTGTACCAATCGTTTTCTTTTATTCTTTTCCTGAGCTTGAGACCGATATCTAACATTTAGATGGTGGAGTTAGAAACGTTGTATAACAGATGTTTTTATGTAACCACAATTTTATGCGAGTAGTAATATAATGGATTTTTTCTTTTATTCTTTTCCTGAGCTTCATCACCAACTACCAACGGGCTCTGCACATCTATTAAGATTGTATATGATGTCTGCAATAATAAATTAAACATACACATAAGTTCCTATCAACTAGTAATATAATTCAGAAGTTACTCAAGGAAAACCTCCAAAATTTGATAATACTTTAAAATATATTTCAACGCAAACCCTTTCATATTGCTTGTAACTCTTTAGGTAGATTGTCAAAGGTCTTTAAAGTTTTCAAACCTAGGCATTTGCATATTTAGACAATGTTATGACATTGTCTTCCAAAGCATCAAGCTATATCTTCCTCAACATTACATTAGCTATATCTTCCTCAAGTCCTGGAGCCCATTACATAACTACTTGAGATGAAAATAAACTAATTTTTATTGAAGTAATTTATAATCCTATTGAAAGTATGAGATGTTGATGAGAAGATGCAAAATAATTCAAAAAAGCTCTAAGCAACCAAAGTGAAAGAAGTCCAACAATATATTGTGCTCATTCATTTTAAGAAAAAAGTTAGTTGGAGTATAGTTACGTTGTGACTTTTTAGAATTTTTTTGTTTCTTAGATTTATTAAATGTATTTATTAATTTTATTTATATATAATATAATATTATTACTTTTATGTGTATTTGTATATTAGATTATTTCATATTTTTTTAATATATATAAATGTGCATTAGTCCGTTGCATAACTTGTGTTTAAAGCATGATGACACCAAGCGTTCTCCCAATTAAATGTACATATCACCTAAAGCCTTGGGACGTTGTTTTAAAATTCAACAGCACACAAGCCTTAAATGTCAAAATTGTAATCCAAAATGTAAACCATATAAAAATTACATTATATATTACAATATATAGCTAAGAAAGCATCTAGTATACCTTACCATTGAATATATTAATGCATGTCTGGTAACATGTGATCCACTTGCTTATTCACGCACACACAAAACTTAATACCCGATATTCACCAAAAGTAATAAATAGCAAGATGTAGACACATATTCCAATTTACACTCAAACGCATACCCATATAAACTCAAATAATTACCCATACAAAATCTCAAAACAACAGTTAAATAAATAAAATTTAGATCTGAGAAAATATATTGTTGTATAAATTTAGGAACCAGCGTTTGTACAGCTGCATGTTATAATTATATGGATATGTAGACCCTTAAACATAAATCCACACATGACATAAACATAAATATGTATATACACAAATATGCACTAAGGCACGTCCGATGGACATGCACGATTGAAAATGTATGTTAAATTGTCTTTGTTGCAAAATAAAATGAATCCATGTAGAATTGAAAAACAGAAACAAATCAATCAACCTAGGATACTCTTACATTGCAAAGTTAAAAGTGGTAACAAACTATTTTACTTAATTTACCCTCTCTTTTGATTTGTCAACCTCACCATTTCATGAGATAAACATACGGTAGATCTGTAAAGCATTATCAATTCAATATCATTATCATATTAAAAAAAATATTCAACCCTGTATTATTAACCAAAAGCCCAATATAGAGATATCATGCTTTCATATATATATATATATATATATATATATATTCAAATTTAAATTCATTAAACATGCAATATCATTGTTCTCTGCTATGTATTTCTTCAATCTTGAAATTAAAGAAATTTGCAGAGCATAAAAACAAAACTTTCAAAGAGAACAAAATAAATCAAGGTTTTAATAAATAAGTAACATGAGGAAATTTCTTATCATATCTTACCCTGTATAGAATTAGAAAAAAAAGGAAGAAAAAACCAACCTAATGTGATTACCAAATTTTCTCTCACTTTGTCGCACCTCTTCCAACCCATTTTTCCCAAGGTTGATATTAGTCAGTATTCATCTTGCCAGTAGGAATGTTGAAGGTGATATTTTGATCAGTGGATTCCCTATAGTTGAAATATGTTTTTCTATTAGCAATAACTAAACGGACCCACCTGTTATCACTTCACTCTGGAACTATCTGTAGTAGCTTATTTGTACATGTTTATAATAAACGATCCAAAATATTCATGTACAACATAAAAATATTATGTTTAAAGATATAATATGATATGCAATAAGTGTTAAACATCCAAGTTATTCACAAACTCGCTGAGATATAAGGATTGGACACGAAAATAGTTTTGTTTGACAAAATCACCATACATGCTAAGGCAGTAAGCAAAAAAAAGTACACACATTTTCAAAATAAATTAAACTAAAGGAAAAATACCTTACTCATAACAATAGTAACTTTAGTCTTTTCTCCATCAACAACTACCCTCATTATTTTACTATCACTAATTTCCGATTCCACTACCTACAGTTGTAGGGACGCTCTGCTCATCGATCCATGTCGTTGGATAGTCTTTCACAGTGACAATGATACAACGTGTTAGATTGTAGCAAAGAAAAATATAAATTTGTAATTCTAACCCAAATGATAAGAGAAAGGTATATTTACTTTAAAGTTCATAACAAATGCATGATGATGGAGGAATTAAAAGCACATAATAATAAGGACAAATATAATGTATGGTTAACAGTTAAAATTAAACACTGAAACAGTTTGGATTTGGTGAACTCCATTTGGACACGGTAAACCGAATAAGACTAATTCTATAGCTTACTATAAATTTAACTATCGATACAATAATTTTGCATTAATTAGAAATTTTGTTTACGACGAAAATCATGATTATTTTGTTTTAGAAATAATTATTTCATGTTGGTTGAGGTGTGTGTAATTTCATCGAACAATTGGAGTGCAACCTTGCAATATATATCCTAAAGCCTATACAATGAGACCGGTTGCTCCGTTAAAACAACTAAAAGAAACAATATACATAAAAATAACAATAACAAAAAGCGAAAAAGAAGATTATAAATGCTCAATGTAGATGAAATGTACCAACTTTTTCTTTCCAAAGCAATTGTCAGATCCTAACCACAGCTCATAATTTTGTTATTTCTGTAAAATCAAAAATGATAAAATTAGTGGTTGAATAAGCAGTGGCTGTGAATTTGAAAAAACAATACGAATAAACAAAATTAATTATCGAACTTGAGAGTTAAAAGTTGGGAATTTATCAAATTATAGACTGAATTTTGCATCTTCTATCTTCAACCTGGAAGTGCTCACCCATGGTAGTCAGATGGATAGGGCTTCAACTGAATAAAAGTTGTATCACCATCAAATTTTTTTGATTTTCTTAACACTTGATTTTTAAGGAATAAAGTAAGAAGAAAAAGAAGCAAATGAAAGAGAAGTTGGAACGTGAGGAAATATAAAATCGACAGGATGATGCTAGAGATAGTGGGTTCATAATTACAAATCGTGGCATGATTCAAATGAAAAAGTTGACCACGTATTTGCATTATATATATATAGTGTGCACGCACGTGCATATAAAATATTTATACATATATTGTGTGCGTGCGTGCATATTGTGTGTGTGTGTATATATATAAACATGCATAATACGTTGAATAATGCGACAGACGAGAATATGTATATGTAAAATTCATGTAAAAAAGTAAAGAGGAAGGAATATAACAATTAAAGAAATGATATCATCACATTCATATCCAAAAAGGACATTCATTACATAAAATTAAGGCTATGCTCGCTTTACAAAATTTTATTATAACAAGTCATTACATAAAAGAAATAAATAAATATTCGCTCGTCAAGGATGTGGCAATCTTCATAGCAGGGTCATTGGCTTCTCGATATACGGCCCATAATGTAAGGTATTCGAGAAGCTGGTAAGGGAGGCGATTTGCTCCAATATCGAAATTAGGGGATTTGTCTAGCCTGCAACACTCATATCCTTTACCACCTCCTTCCGAACCTCGACGTATTCGTGTTGGACCAGGCCAACCTACGATGGAAGTTATGGGTAAATTTCAAAAAAAATTTGATTTTTGGATCTATATTGCGCCTATGAAGTCTAATTCATTTAGAACATTTCTAAATATTGTTTAAATAATATTTATTATTTTATTTTTAAATTTATATGTATATAGTTTTATTTAATTTATATTACTATGTATATGTATCATATACATATATGTGTGTGTGCATGAGTAGCATGTCAGCTTATGTCGGGTATAATATATATGCCCATGTATGATGTTAGGATTAACATCGCAATGGACACATTAGCCCATCTAATATGTAATATATGTTTTTTCTTTTTTTTTTAGCAAAGCTAAGCGGGTTTGACTGGCCCTAACCAGTTTATTGCAAACACAATAAAGAAAAGTTGCACCATAACAAATCTACGGAGCAACCGGAAAGAAAAAATAGAAAAGATAACAAGTAAGCAAACAAAACTATGTCAACAAAAACACAGTTAGTCCCAAAAACTAATGAAACTGCTAGCAAACTCAAACGTGCAATTTTGCACACCATCTTTGATAGAGCCCATCAACTGATTCCATAATTCAATTTCGGTTTTGATCTTGCCATTGAAAATTCTTTCGTTTCTTTCTCTCCATATAACTCCAATGAATTTTTTGAGCACAAGAAGCAACAATGTTCCAGAATCATTCTTCCATCTAGTGGCGCTAAAGAGAAAACACCACTCACTATTGCTATCCCTGGATCTGTTTCCATGACCTAGTAAAGCCGATAACCTGTTCCACAACCTATGAATAACCTTGCAGCTGAAGAAAAGATGAACGTTCGTCTCATCTTCATCATCGCAGAAAACGCAGGTTGCTTCAGAGACCATGCCAATGCGTTGGAGTTTGTCTTTGAAATTCATGGCATTTCGAAGAACTTTCCAAAGAAGAAAGTTGTCATTTTCTTTACAGTGACGGTCCCAAACCCTTTTTTCCCAAGCAAACCAGGATGTGGACGTAGCGTGGGAAACACAGTCATATAGCTTAGAGATGGAGTGTTCGACAAGATCAAGCGACCACAACACTCTGTCACAAGTGATAATAGGGTACTGTTGCCTGCTGATCTCCTGCCATAGTTGACGAGTGAATTGGTTGCTAGAGAACGGCATTGAGATGACACCATTGCATATAAAGTTCTGTGCCTTGGCATCCATTGGTATACCAGTTTGAAGTATTTGGTTGTATGTCATTGCTTTGCTAAGTATGAGGCCATGCCTAGCCCAGGGATCATTCCAGAAACTCACAGTGCCACAGGGAGATGCAATGTGCTTAATATGTGGTAGCAATACTGACCGAAGATTAAGGATGGATCTCCAAGTCCAAGTGCTGCCATGTGCGATGTCCATGCACCAAAAATTCTTTCTTCTGAGATGACGCTTTTTCGTCCACGCCACCGAAATATTGTTTTTAGAATTAAGAAGATTATCAAAATGCGTACTAAAAGCAGCAGAATTCCAGTTTCGTATGTTAATAATTCCAAGGCCACCCATGCTTTTCTTGGTTTCAACGTTACAAAAGTTTATTGGTTTGAGACTGTTAGAGTGAATGCTACCAAACCAGAGAAAGTTACACATCGCCTTCCTAATCATGTGAATGAGCCTTTTGGGGAGAATGAAGGTTCTGGACCAGTATGTAGTGAATGAGAAAATGATAGATTTTATAAGGGTGAGTCTTCCCGCCTGTGATAGAAACCTATTAGCCCAAGCTTTCATGGTACGTGTAATCTTGTCATAGAGGTTCATGCACTGAGAAGTAGAGACTTTGGTGGAGCTCATAGGGATCCCCAGGTAAGATATATTTTCAGGTGCAAGGGGCAGGTGACACACATTAGTAAGGGACAGGATTGCAGAAGCATCAATTCCAGCAATTTTAATTAAGGACTTGTCAAGATTAATAGCAAGCCCGCTGAACTTGTGAAAAGCAGTAAGACTTTCCATTAAGTTGCTAATAGATTGAATAGTAGGCTTGGTGAAAACAATAAGATCATCAGCGAACACGAGCGAGGAAATAAGGGGATCTTTGCACTTGGGGTGGGTAAGAATTCTTTTGCATGAGATTTCATGATTAATCATCGCAGTGAGCACTTCCATGACCAGTATGAATATGTAAGAGGACATAGGGCAACCCTGTCTGATTCCTTGTTTACTCTTGAAGTAGCCAACAGTGTTACCATTGAGATTCAATGAGAAATGCGCTGTTGAGATGCATGTGTAAATCCATGAGGCAAAGTGGGGGGGGAAATTTCATTTTGGCAAGGGTTCTGGAGATAGTGGTCCATTGAAGAGTGTCATAAGCTTTCTTTATGTCAAGTTTCAACATAGCTCTTGGACTTTCGTGGACTTGTTGTAATCTTTTAGTAGTTCATTTGTCAACGGCACATTGTCGAGAATACTTCTCCCCTGAATGAAAGCAGCTTGGTTGGGGGAGATAAGATGGTTAAGAACAAATTTCAGTCTAGAAGCAATTATCTTTGATAGACACTTGTAAGTGGTATTACAACATGAGATTGGTTTGAAATCAGTGACATTGATAGGATGCTCAGTCTTGGGTATTAAGGCGATATTGGTTTCATTTATTCCAGATAGCATTTTACTATGATTGAAGAAACTGTTCACAGCCTTGACAAAATCAACTTTAATGATGTCCCATCAGCTAATGAAGAAATTGGCATTAAAACCATCAGGGCCTCCACACGATTCCTTATTCATATCGAAGATGCTTTGCTTAATTTCATTTTCAGTTACTAAGGTAGAAAGGAAGGCTACATGGTCAGGGCTAAGACAAGGAAGTTTCAGATCATCAATGATTGAGAGATCAGGTTGGAAATCAACATCATTACCAAGAAGGTTGGAAAAGTATTCAAGGAAGGCATTGTCAACATCAAGAGGAGTGGTACAGGTCTTACCTGAACGATCGATGATACAATGAATATTGGTTTTGGAATGCTTCACTTTAAGGCTTTCATGAAAGTATTTTGTGTTCCTATCACTAGAATTTGTCCATTTGAATCTGAGTTTCTGTTTTCTCATATCGTTCTCTGCCTCAAGTGCTTTACTGTATTGATCTTGTAAATTGTATTCAGCATTGGCTAATTCAACATTGTTCCGATTTTGCATAGCTTGGGTTCTGGCATCAGCAAGAGTGATTGCTATCGTGGTAGATAGAAGGTCGCCAGTGCCAAACCTGTTTCTAGGCCATTTCCCAAGAGCTCTTTTCGCATTCTTCATTTTTTGCTGCAAAACATACATAGGTGTGCCAAAATAGTTAATACACCAGGCCTTATTAACAATACTTAAAAAATCAGGCTCTTTTGTCCAAATGTTAAAAAATTTAAAAGAGGACTTTCTTAATGTGCAAAATGACAAACTTAAAAAACCAGGCCTTATATGTTTTTTCAATGGAATATGTAGTATATGTTGTCCATATATATATAAACACATATAAAAACGTTATATATATATATAGGAAAATAGGCAAAATGACAAACTTAGAAAAAAAATTAGGCTGAAATACAACATTTTTTTTAGACTAAAGGACAATGCTAGTTATAACTAGCATTTTGTATAGTGTAAAACTGAATATAATGCTAGATAAAACTAGCATTTTGTATAATGTAAAAGTTGAATATAATGCTAATTATAACTAGCATTTGTCCTTCAGCCTAAAAATGAAACTTGATGTCCTTCAGCCTAATTTTTTGAAAAGTTTGTCATTTTCCCTAATTCCCTCATATATATATAAATTTCGTTTAAATAATTATATGTAAATGAAATGTATTTATATATATATATATGATTTATAAATAATATATTATTATGCGTACATAAACATACATATTTATCATTATTGTATACCTATTTAAATTAAATAAGTTAGTTAAATGTAAAAATTATATATAATATAATTTTAAGTTTTATAAAACTATGAATAATATAAGTAACATTAAATATATATAATGTTAAAATAATATTTTTATTCAAATTGATATATATGTGTGTGTATGTGTGTGCATAAATATATTTATATTATGTCAATATACATATTTATATAGGGTTTTTCAGGCACAGGGAAAAAGTTGTAAAAAAATTTAGTCTTAAGGACATCAAGTTTGTTTTTTAGGCTGAAGGATATTTTGTAGTGTAAATCACAGAATGATAGATGTAACTATCATTTTCTATTTACACTATACAGTGTCCTTCGGACTAAAAAACAAACATACCGTCTTGGAGGCTAATTTTTTTTGTAACTTTTTCCTTGTGCCTATTTTCTTGTATTTATATATTTATAAAATAATTTTCTTTAAATTCCAAATCATATGTATATCACCAAATATTTATTATTTTAAAATATATTTTAATTGAATATTCATTCAAAATTATACAAAATAATGATAAAAATTATTTCCAAAACATTTTTCAGATTTTAAATTTCCAATAAATCATATATAGTATCTTGAAGTTTGAAAAAAAATTCCATCTATTTTCAGTCAAAATTTATTTTTATTAATTTATTAATTTCTTCTACTTGCAATAATAATATTAAAAATAGAAAAATTGATTTTTTTCTGACCGAGAACTTATCTTATGATAAAATAATCTGGTAAAACTTTAAAAATGATTTTCATAACATATTTGATTTTCTATGATTTATTTATGTAATATATCAATTTAAAGAATATTAAATATTAATAAATAATTGTAAACTTAATTTCTTTCTATCAAAAATTACTATTGCTATGAATATATATACATATGCATATAATTTTATGATCAATCTCAACCATAGTATAATATTGTAACCAAATATAAACCATAAGTATAATTATATATATATATATACTTTAATAAATATATATATATATATATATATATATATATGTGTGTGTGTGTGTGTGTATGTATGTATGTATATGTGTGTGTATATGAGTGGATACATATTGGTTAGGTGTACAGATCTAATTTGTATAGAAAAGTTGTTTTTTTGTTAATTTATGTTTATATACATACTTATAACAAAAGTAACTTGTGACAACATTAGTGCGCATCAGAATCGTCACCTAGCCAATAATTTAATAATATGTACATATAATGGAATATTATTCAAAAATTTGCAAGCTATAACTTGATATAAATTATACCCAAGTACCAAAGCCTTGAAGCACACCTTGAAAAATGAACTTTCCCTTTGAAACCTTTTCAATTCGGTAGATTGCTAGTCCTTATATCGTTGACCTTTGAAACCTTTATTCATTTTTGGGTTGAAGGACAAACTTTGAAAGAAAATTAGGCCGAAGGACAAAGCTAGTTATAATTAGCATTATATTCAGTTTTTACACTATAAAAATGCTAGTTATAACTAGCATTATATTCGGTTTTACACTATAGAAAATGCTAGTTATATTTAGTATTGTCCTTTAGGCTAATTTTTTCATAGCTTGTCCTTCAGCCTAAAAATGAAAGTGTTTGTCCTTCAATCTACATTTTTTTCAAAGTTTGTCCTTATGCTTATTTTCCACTAGTGAAATATTATTCAAAAATTTGCAAGCCATAACTTGATATAAATTATACCTAAGTACCAAAGCCTTGGAGCACACCTTGAAAGAATGAACTCTCTGCTTTGAAACCTTTTCGATTCGGCAGATTGTTAGTCCTTGTTCTATTGATCTTTAGCTATCAGATAGTGATTGACTTTCAGCAGATTTGAGCTTTATTTGATGGACCACCTACTGTGTATTTTTGGGTAGCAACTGAAGGATAGATAGGTAGCTAAAGGTTCAATGCAACTAGGGTTAGGGATGTTTATATAGTGGATGAGAGAGAGAGAGAAAATAGTGGATCTCATCTCGTACTAATTCTCCCTCAATCTGAAGCATCCAGAATCTAATGCCTCTACCCTATTTTGAGCTACCCCACATACTCATATTGCAATCGAAAATCTCATCCATCGTAAGAGGCCAAAAACCATTTAAGCCAAAGAAAATATTTTTTAACTAAATCTAATTTAATCGCTTATCGATATAGTGTATCGATTAATATAATTATAACTATTACAAATATATTTAATAATATATATTCCTCAAATCATAATCTAAGTTTTTATAATTAATATTTCATAAATGTTGATTAAATTATAGCAATTATAAAGTAACTCAATCGCTTGGTCAAAAGAGAATTCATCGTTTCGGTCGTATGACTCGTCAGGTGTAAAGTTGGTCAGCGATTAATATCGAACTGTTCGAATTTTAAGTTCACACGTCACTTAGCAGGTGATGTGATATTTTGGTCAAATTTTTCGCTTACTTGGTTTTGGTGAAATCCAAGTTCACTTTGTTAAGCATTACCTAGTTGTGAATATTATTTGCAGTAATTCTCTTCGTCAAAACCATATCACTTTTGACTTATGGAATTTGGTAATGGTCAAAATTCCTATATCATCCATATCCAACTCCATTATTTAAACATAAAGTTCTTGGTTCAATAATAAAAATTATAACTAACGGAAACGCTCTGGCCAGAGTTGACTAGAGGTAATCGTGATAAAAAAATTAAAAAACCGTGGAGACGGATCCTTTCTTGAATAGTGCTTCACTTCCAATACTTCCACTGACCCACCTAGTCACTCGATAGATGTTGTGTCATGATTTTAATAGAACCAAAGCGGAGATTTCATATTTAAGATCCGCAGTATTCTCAAGTCAAGAGAACTATGTAAATCAGCTACATCGATATATACTGTTTGACCTTAGTTATATGAACAAATAGGAAACTATCGAGTGAGTCATTTCATGGTTATCCAATAACTATCAGTACATAACCCCTAGGTGCCCCCAGCAGCCATGAGTAATGTAACGACCCCACCATTATACCCATATTATTAAAGAATATTATAATAATGTCGTCTAATAATACAGAGAATATGCTTGTTAAGGGTGATAAAATGATAATATATCTTTAAACAAACACTGACACCTCATACATACTATTTTTCTTAATCTTAAAGGATAATTTTTGACCTGCACAATCTCAGTTCAAAGTAATAACCACATCGGTTTCTCAGAATCAGAACAGTATATCATATAAAAAATAGTCATAGATCACAACGGAATATTAAACATTATATACATATATATACAAACTGAGAGTCTATCAAATATAATACTAGACTCATATAATATACATTTGATACAAATCTCTATCTCAATTTTACATTTCATATACAAAATTAAAAATCCTAAATTGGATAAACTAAAAGTCAAAAATGTTTATCTCCTTGCTATCACAACCATCCCAAGGTCAACTTGTCCTATAACCGAAAAAGTCTCGGTCCGACCCAATATTATAAAATAAACGGGTCAGACTATATTTAAATATGCAAACGGGTAAGAACAGGATATAAAAAAAGAATGTATGGCATATAAGTAAATCCAAAATTCCAAGACATAACAAGTCACATAATTAATTTAACTCAGAATCCATCATAAGACACAAGAATATATATATATATATATATATATATATATATATATATATATATATTACGAACATTGAATAGTTACGTGATCCAAATTTCCTGCATCCAAGAGATCTTAATTCATATCGATCGTAATGATCATCCTTACTAACCACAATGATTGTAGTCGGACTGTGGGAAACAAACAAACAAAGTTTTCACTCATAGTGATCTGATACCAAAGATCGTACTCTATCGGGAACACGGAATCACAACTGATCTCAAGGTAGTTTATACCGATCAAGACGATCGTAGCAACCAGGACTCGAAGACTCTAGATTATTCATCTTTATAAATTTTAATTGTAAAGAAATCTGTGAGTATACCTCTAAAGGATCTATCGGTCCCACCGAATACCAAAAGTTTGTAAACTCAAAAGTGTCAAATACTATCACTTTTAGTAGTCACAAGAACTTAAACAAAACTCCCCTCACCGCCCGGTGAAATTCAAGATTTACTAAAAGATAGCAAATCTCACTCGTTATCACTTGAAAACCTAAGCTATATTCTCTTAAGGATCCATCGGTCCCATCGAACCCCAAATGAAAATACAACACTAAAGTGTTAAATATTTCCTATTAGTAATCACTATAATTTAACAAGGCACTCCATACTACTCGGTGAAATTCAAGTATTCACTAATGAGATAGTAAATACCAATCAAACATTTTATTCAATGAGTTGTACAATATTCGAAGAAGCGTTACTCGATAGTATTTAAACTGAGCGGTAACACTAATTCGATTATTAGTATTTCCTAAATGATAGAATTAAGGTTCTCAAAACATTTATTTGATTTATCACTGTTAAAATGTTCAATTAACCCAAAATTGTTCCATAAAAATATTTATATAGGATAAAATAAACTTCTGATTTAACACCAAAATACTTATTTTATACAACCAGGATTTTCCGTATTACAAAACAATGTTGATATTTAAAATTCCATAAATTATATTGTTCAGAAATTATGTTCCAAAGGCCATATATATATATATATATATATATATATATATATACATAACCATATATTTTACAAAATCTTAATTACTCTTACTCCAAACTCAACTTAGTACTTATACATTTGCTTAAAACAACTTAAGTGTATATTTCCAAAGCCATATTTCACAGTTTATAAAAGGCCATATATATACGTAACCATATTTACCAGTTGAAATCATTTATAAAAGGAATTAGATTAACTTAGAAATAAATTTGAGACTTGTAAACTTAAATAAACTTTTTTTTGTAAAATTACTTAAATGCAAAATTATGTATATTTTTATATGTACAAAAAGTAGATAGATGTAAGTTTATAATTTTATAGTTTCAAAACCCTTGAATCAAAATGATTCCAAGTCCATAAGCACAAGAGTATACACTACTACACTTTACAATATAAATGCAAATAATTGGTTCATACACACATTCAATTTCATGATTAATTATCTCAGAACGCACTTAATTGCAGCATAATGATCGGGGTTTCCGACACTCGAAAAAATCGACACTCGTATGTCCACTATATTACAAACCAAGAAATCGATTGTCAGAAAACAAAATTGTTAGGGGAAAAGGAGAAGGAAGAAAATAAAAAGAAAACTAAACAACATAGAATCTCACAGTGGAGCGAATAGTCTATAATATACCATAAATCTTTACAATAAAGCAAAACTGTAATATGTGTATACACAATATCAATCAGAGTATACTAACCTATTTCAGCCTGGAAAGTTATTACAGTCTGTCCTCACAAGTGCTGATAAACACAACAATGGATCATCAGAAAATAACCATCTACGTGAATACATCTCTAGACCTCCAACTCGTCTTCTGAAGCTTAAATACATATGAACAAGTTTGTAATATGCTCGGCCTGACTCGAACATTATAATAAAATAACACCCTAGTCAGTCTGGAAAACCAACGTGAGAAAACACACCCAACTAGATTTTAAGTTATATAAAAATCCTTGCAATCAAAAGTATCTCGTAAGATCACGCCTCACATAAACACAACTGGGTTTCACCTTACGATAACCAAACCCTTTTTATAAAAAATCCATTTATATTATTATAGTATCCGAGGATCAAAGTAAAATATGAATATAGCTGAAATGCGTGCATCTCACATTCCAACATATTTGGCATACAACTATAACCATAAGGCTTGTATTGGAAAATGGATTCCATACTATGATAATAAGAGACTACCTTCCGAAGGTACATCTCTAGATAAATGCACCGGGGTCTGATAAGAACATCTTGTACCTTGCCATATAGGACTGGCATACCACTTGACTAAGCAGTACTGAATATGATTATCCCTCCGTTAATGTGCCCCGAAGCATACAAATGAGAGATAATAACCGATCTAGATTTGGAATGACCATACCCTACTTGGGAGCTATCCATTTGGCCCTGCTGCATGCCCGATTTTTGCTATGTCCCGATTGATGAGGTCCGAGGCTACGTTTTATCTTTTTATGTAGCACGTCCCACTTGGAATGCTAATACTTCCTTCCAACAATAATGCAGTATCAGCATTCATCTATAGAAGTTCGTTCTAGGACTGAATAAAGCACTTAAGAGCTCCGTCTCTAGTTCCATCATCTTCAAGATGTCTTCACTTCGAAACACATTCATTGGATCGAAGTGGTTTTCGTATAACATACCTGATCCTGGTGTTTTCGAAATAATGTTCGATCGTTTTATATAAACTCAATCCTGGTTCTTTGGGAAATAAACCGTCTAAAATAAGATTGGGATCACCTCCTAACCATTAGTGGACGAATTTCCTTATCATTGTCTTAGAAGAACAAAACGAGATACATATGCATAGTACAGCATCATCAAAGATGACAATGCCATATAGCTCATGTGTTTCTCCTAGATATTTCCTATAACACCCCATGTTTTAATGACAAATAAAATCAATTGAATTAATCTAATTGCAAAACAGTGAAGAATATAAATGTCAAATATACACATTTAAATATTAAGAGGTTACATAGGTATATGCAACCAATGAGTGTGTGATTAATTGACACATCAATCAATTAAAAGAGGATTCAATTAAGAGACGTAAAGGTGCTAATTAGTCAGAGAATATGTCACTTTTTTAACATTAATTAATTAGAGGATCTTCTAATAAAGGGAAATAGAT
This sequence comes from Allium cepa, assembly GCA_030765085.1. Taxonomy (NCBI): domain Eukaryota; kingdom Viridiplantae; phylum Streptophyta; class Magnoliopsida; order Asparagales; family Amaryllidaceae; genus Allium; species Allium cepa. The sequence goes on along the minus strand of CM060933.1, from coordinate 29,863,652 downwards.
GAAGGGAATAAATTAAATGATAACATACATATATTAATTTATAATTGACGCAATCAATCAATTGAGAAAGTAATTAAAGACATTAAGTAACCGTCAATTAATAAAAGAGGGAAACTTATATGTCAATTAATTGGGTAATGAATTGGCTGTTTGAATATGTACAACTAATAAATGTGTGATTGAGTGACACATAGGAATTAATTTGGATACCAATTAAAATGAGAAAACGTGTCAATTAATTAATTGGAAATTAGTTGAATGTTTTAAAAAGGGTGTCAATTAATCAAAGAATATGCCATCTTTACAATAGCTAATAATGTAAATTAATTAGCTAGAAGAAAACGTCAGTTATAAGATTTTGTGTTTCCAAGTTAAAAAAATTGGAACGCGTACAAAAATCAAACAAAGTAATTTGGTTTATGATGTAGGTTAATTAATAAGAATAAATTAAAAAGTATAACTTTTATATGCATTTAGTTAATAGAGGTATTAATTGACGTGTTCAAATATGTAAGAAATTATAATGTATAAGAATCAATTAATATATGATATAGATATATGTATGTATGTATGTATGTACGTATGATCTAATTTATTGGATAATTAATGGGACAATCTTATTTAGAAGGAAACGTGAATTAATAGGGTTATATAACAGAGGAACAAATGATTAACATTGGAGATTTATACATTATAAGCTAACGTAAACAAATCAAGTTCTGATGGCGAGGATTGTTTTTAGGGTTAATCGAATGGTTCCTAGTTGTTCATTCCACCTATAAATTGAACGTAACTTAACCCTAGCCCACACTGTTTTCTCTGAATTAGTTGCCATCGTTTACAGCAATCTCCTCTTCACTTCTCCCTCTTACTTTCTCTCCATTTAATCAAATCTCTCCCCAAACCAAAAATGAAATTAAGCAAGGGAATACATACAAACAAATCAGAGAATTGCGCAAATAAATCAGAGAATTCAAAGCGAATCAAATAGGAAAAAAAACAGACAAAAGCATAGCAAATTGAAAGGGATAAAGATTGAAGCTAAGGACGACATGTGAGTGGATTAATTATATATCTTTTACATTTATGATATATTATCATTAGATTCCCATTAAATAATTTATTTATTATTTATTTCAGTAATTAATTAAGTTAATTGGTTATGCTGAGACTGTAAATTGTATAAGAGAGCATATATTTAATTAATATTAGGCTTGATAATTAGAGAAAGATGTAAGCCTAAAAGTAAGAAGTTTAAAGCCGACTACATCTGTTTTAAAGTAGAAATTTAGCCTGTATATGTCAGCTTCTTTTTATTCCTTTTTACGCTAATAAAATAGTAAAGAGAAGAATTCGCAAATACAGACTAAAATAGAAGAATACTAGATTTACAGAAATTAGATGTAAAATAAGAAAAACTGGAATAGAAAGAAAATGATAGAAATTTACAGTAATTGTGATAAAACGGGAGCAATAACTTAAAGAAAAATCTAATAACTTGATTTGGATGTACGTGGTAGATTAATTGGTTGGTTTAGAAAATAGAATACATTTCTATAGTTTAATGTTTTAAAAGATAATGATAAACGTAATTGCAAGAATAAAAGAAATAAAAAAGTAATTAGTGTAAAATAGAGAAATCACTGTATTTTGCACTACCCAAAAAGTAAAGAGATAATAAAAGAAATATCTTGTAGTAATGGATTATTGTTTATAGCATTATTTAGTTTTAAAATATGGAAAAAAATTTTTGCACAGTTTTCCTAAAATAAAATAGAACTACTTCCCGTAATATAAGAAGATAAAGCAAAAAATAGAAGGAATCAAGTTAATTATTAGATAAGACTAGAAGTTATAAACAAAAATGTACCTAGATCTGCATTTACTGCGCAGATAATAAAATAAAAGTAAAGTAGTTATTATGATAAGTAAATTTGTGACAAGCGGACGTAGTCCAAAGCTAAGCCTGTCATATAATTTGCGAGAATTAAAGAGAATTCAGCATCATAATAAAAGAAGACAGACTAGAATAGAAAAGAGGCGTTTGTAATTAAATTTATAATGAACAGCTAATAAAAGAAAATAAATGTGACAATTACAAGTGAAATTATAACATAGGTTATAATTAAGTAGAAAGAACAGAAGAGGCTTATTTTAATAATTTAATAAACTTAAGACTTAAATTAAGTTAATAAGCAAGATAATAGAAGTGGTCCATACCATCAGCATACCCTTTCAGTTAGGAACTGATAGTCTCACAACAGTAAGGTGAACTGGGACAAGATTATGCTAATTAGGGTAAATAAGTAGCCAATAAAATAATAAAAGTAAATTAAACGCAAATTAAAAGATTTGACTTAGGGTCTAATGAAAGAGTGAGATGCGTTTGGAGCAGCCTAATGAATGAAGAGACTAACGAAGAAGTTCATCACAGATTTCAACACAGAAGAAACATGTCCAACTTAGTTATTTTAGGCTAGAAGGAAGTGCGAGACTTCAACGGGACGTGATGGTACTCTAGGATGGCCCTCTGGGGGAGGCGTAGTGAAGCAGTCCTTCAGAAGCAGGTTTGTAGGTGTTCCGTCAAAAGAGTATTCCGTGACTGCTTTTTGCATGGCGTGACCATTGTAGGCAGTCAAAAGGGGTTGATGTTTGGAGTATGATATTTGTATGTCCCGGTACTTGCAAATAAGTTTAGTGGGCAGGACCAAAACGATAGTCGCATGCGTATATCGGGCCAGCATCAAAACCAAGAGCGAGTTTGTGAAAGAATAGAGTTAAACCAACAGTCCATTGATACTTTCACTATCAAGATATTGGGTGAGGGGCACAGCCAATTGAATGTTTAGATTATTTGCAGTAGGGCACAACCACTTAGCTCTTTAGAATTATTTTGATTAATTGAGGGGTGACTGTATGGGGCCATAGCCATGACAAGAAAAGAGACAAACCAAATAGAATATCTGTATTGTAGGCCTAACGAGGGAGTCCTTTACAGAAATAGAAAATCCCCGACTGAATTCCGTACAAGGTAGACCTTGTTAAGAGGGATTCAAGGAGTAGACAGAATGATTATGTATAGTCCTCAAGGTACGCATAGGGTGGTACATTGAGGATGTCCGAGCATTAGTATAGACTAGTGCGGACGCTGTTTTACATTTTCATAATAAACGACGGAACATCTGTATTGTAGGCCTTGTGAGGCAGTCCTTTATAGATGTAGTAACAGAACGCCATGGAAGCAAGATGATGGAGTCCTTTGTGAGGAGGATACAGAAGGTACTATAGGTAGTACCTAGGAGTAATGCGGTCATTGAGCATATAGCTATATATATATACATCAGTTATTAGGTTTTAATCTACTAGGGAGTAGATGTGCATGATTCATGCATAGAGGCGAGAGTATTATAACCCAATTAACCTAATATAAAAGTAAATGGAAATAAAACGACATATGTAGAATTAAGATTAGAAGTGTATAATTTGTCCGTTCACCAGAACTTTAGTTCTGACCCCCTCCTCATAACAACCTACAGGTTAGGTAGATGACAGAGACTTCCCTTCTTTGAGACATTTGTTTAGAAAGTGTTATTTTATTGGTTAGTATTTACTTACTATTATGTTTTAGTCAGTTCCGCTATGAAATATTTATCTGATCTCTAATATATTCATCTTTGCCTATTTGCAGGATACCAAATACCCAACTCGGGTTTCAGTGGGCTTGAATCTTAGCATTTTTTCCAAAAAATACGGACCCACTGGATCTGGGGTTGTTGCATTTGGTATCAGAGCCTAGGTTTAGGATTCCTAGGTAGATGGTGAGTGAATGTATTTGTATTTTTGAATAAATTATAATAATATTATGTACTAAAATTCAAATTGTCCCCAATTACAGATTTTAACATATGGAAAGTTTTCAGAGGTATATTTGTGCTTAGTTTCCTAGGTAGATGTTGAGCCCTTTGTTATTACCGATTTATAGCATACAAATAAGCCATATTTTGAGAGGAAATTCGTATCCATATGTTATAGGCAGTAGGGAAGTCCCCTAGGGATAGCGGGAAAAGTATATTTATTTTGGAAGGAACAAGATGCCTTAGTAAAAAGAAAATCCACTTTATGTCTAACCTAATAAAATGAAACTTTTGAATGAAAAGTTGAAAATTGTAATTGTTAATATATTTGAGGAATTAAAAATTGGGTATATGAAATTTAAATTGGTTTTTATATGATGTAAATTTTATTAAAAGTGAAATTCATTTTGAAGAACTATAAAGCATGCATAACTCGCTAGTTTCTTTACAGTTAAACAAAGATTTTTAATATAAAACCTAGAGTGTGTTAAGTATCGAAAATGTAGATTACAACATTTATTATTGTAATAAATGTTTTAGTAAAAATAAAGGAAGCATAGATTATGACACTATTGTTAGAGTAAGTGACTCCAAAAGTAAATGTTTTTACATAGCATACGTGATTTATTAATATTTATTTTAATTGAATCCATATATTAGTATTTTTGGGTTGTAGTAACAGTGTTTTATGCAACATCTATTTTGACCCAAATGAGTTCTGAAGATAATCTCTAAAGTGGTTTGTATGTACACTTATTATTTAAATAAGTATATGAAAATATTTTCTAGTTATAAAGAAGTTTTAAAAATGAGTTCTTTTGAAAAATAATGTACGATAAATTAATGAATTTATTATGAAATACCTTATTCAAGTAAATATAGAGTAAACATACCTTAATATATTGGAATGAAATGAATAATGATATAATTTTCTATGAATCACAAATAAAGATGTTTTGTGCAAGTTATAAGGAATACGTGAAAGAGATGTACAAGGTATGTAAAGCACCATATTTTGTATAGCCTATTTTGATAAAATATAAGAGAAATTCCTTATAATTTCACATAAACATGAAATCCTCCTTTAAAAGATTCAAAGAAGGTTTTAGCATAAATGGTTTCTCAAAAGAGAAAGTAGTTCCAATACATTAAGGTATAAAACCATTAAATGTAGTAAGTTAGTAACTCCTTCAAGGTTAAGTAATTGGAAGAGTAGGAAATTTAAGAGATTTTTGATAAAATAATTGTTCTTATTTACTCCAGTTTCAGTAAATTTGAAATTCTATAAAAAGAAGAAGGATATTTTGAAAACTTATGAGGACATTTTTTTAAAGTCAAGAAAAAAGAAAAATATTTTAAGAACAAGCAAGACAAGTTTTTTTAAAAAAATTGTTTGGTGTAAAACTAAATAAGTTTTTGAAAATATAAAATATAGAAGCTTTAATTTTTGAAGTAAAACGATAAATATCAAACCAAACCAGACTTTTAGATATGGTGTAGATATGAATCGTTTTCTAGGTGTAACGGGAAAGTATAAGGCTATAGCAGTAACTACTCCTCGTAGTAATAATGATAGTTCCCGTAAGTTATATAGGACACTAGTGAAAACCTAGAAATATTGCTTCATATGTGTAGAATATAGTAAGATGATAAGATACATGTGCTTGGGATATAGACCTTAGTTGGGTAAAGATTAAAGCCAAAAAGAGATAATTTCCCCAAGCTTAGTTGCCTTTTTAGATAAAGACTGCATAGAATGAAATTCTTATCCATTGTAGTAAATGAGACTTAAAATAAAAATTTCTGATCTATCAAATCAATTTCTCATTGAGACTTATTCCTTTTTGAGCATGGAATAGAAGAGATGAATACATCTTATTCATCACAAGTAATACAACGTAAGTTGGTAACAACTAAAAGACGGCAGGAGGAGCATATGAGTTACTTGGATTCCTAGAGTAAGAACTTTCCGTGTCAGAGTGGACATGGTCCTAGACCTCCTTTCCCTAGATGATAGCTGTGTTTAGTTGCTGTATTAAAAGAAGAGTAAAAGCAGATATAAGGTAACTAAAAGAAAAACAGTAAGATCTAAAGAAAATAATAGAAACGTCAATAGAAATAAATGAGAATTGCAAAATAAAAATACATATTTCCCATAAATTAAGCTTAAGAAAAAGTTTGAAAAGAAAATTATTTCTTATGTAAACCGTGCTTGGGAAAGAAAATAGAGATTTTGTAGGATAGCGACATAAGTTCCAATTACGGAGAGAGAGATATGCAAAAGTAAAATGGAGAAACGTGAAGTTTTTTCATTTTCTACCTTCTTTCTGACATAAGAAATCGAATTTAGAAAATTAGAATTTTCTAAAATTCGAAAATTAAAAGTTGCGTGGTAGGTTTAGACGTAAAATTGGTTGAACTATGCTCCTATTCAGTAGGAGTGTGGAAAAAATTGGATGAAAAATGTTTTGAGTTTTCAAAAGATTTCATTCATATAGAAATTGCAAGTATATTTAGGATGTGTGCATCATGTTTTAAAAGGAATTTCTAAAAGGAAAGGCAATCATATAGAAGGTACCACTTAGAAATTCTTGTACATGCATATATTTTATGATGTATTGCACTTTGCACTATGCACTGATTGTTACAAAATTGGTTGTACACTAAATGGTTGCTAATGTAGAATGGATGCATGAAGGTTTGCATGATTGAACCCTTATCTAATGTCGGGGATGAAATTTCCTAAGTGGGGAGGGGTGAGGGAGAATGTTACACGCTGTGCTTTAATGACAAATAAAATCAATTGAATTAACATAATTGCAAAACAGTGAAAAATATAGATGTAAAATATACGCATTTAAAAATTAAGAGGTTACATAGGTATATGCAACCAATGAGTGTGTGATTAATTGAAGCATCAAACAATTAAAAGATGAAGTAATTAAGAGATGTAAGTCGTTAATTAGTCAGAGAATATGTCACTTTTGTCACATTAATTAATTAAGGGATCTTCTAATAAAGGGAAATGTATGTGGGGAATCGTAACGACCCGTAAATTTTAATGGTTTTATTTATTTTATTAATTGAGTTTTTGGGAAATTTTAAATAATAAAATTTTGAATTGAAAATTTAATATTTGGATTACGTCTACTTCAACATAGCAAATGGTAAATTTTCATCAGATAATATGGAAGTTTATTTTATTTGTGTAGTTCTATTTCAATTTAAATCAGTTAATATTTGATGGTAATAAAATGTTTTCCAACCTGAATATTTTTATATAATAAATATGTAAATCATCTTCTGAGTGAGACGTCATCTTCCGTTTCATCAAATTTGGATTGTTATTGCTCCGTCTATCTTATTTTCGGGAAATTAGCAGCATTTTCGGTACCGAATATCGACTATTGATCGGATGTTCGTATCGCTGATATCTGTATACCATTTTGATCGTCTCGTCATGCTGATCACCATAGTATATTCGTTTCTATAATTCAGCGTCCTATACGCGGGGTATAACATCCCATCTTTTTATACGTTTTTAAGCAGACACGCGTGCCAACTCAAACCATACAGAAGGACGGATTGTTATGTGGTAAAGAAGAAAAAGTAGAGAAAGAAAAAAACAAAACATAATCTCGTAGTGGAATGACTATATATAATAATCAAATAACAATTCATGAAGCTGTTTTACAAAGCATTTGATTATACTTATATAACACAGATCAGAGTTACACATACCAGAGAATAATAAATAATGCAGCGGAATACATGATGCAGTGAACTAAATACAGTAAATACTAATAGTACAAATCTTCATCTTCGTCTTCCAGAAATAAGGTCTTCAAATCCTGAAATGCTCAGGCTGACCCAAACGAATTGAAAAGACCAAACACTCAAGTCAGAACTAAAAGATCTTATAAGAGTTAAATCAACGGTAAAAAAAAATGAGTGGAACGACGTCAGAGATGTTTAGGGGTTTGACATCTCCTATCCAGTGTCTAACATAAGTGCAGTAACTTAAGAGATGTTCGGGATTCACATCTCGTAAGGATCCGTTAAACTATCTATAATGTAGTACAATATGCTATTATAATATGTCTACAGTGAAGTAAAAGTATTAAAATAGCGTTAAGGTGTTACCCATATCCCCCTTAACACATTTTATATATTCCCATAGTCTATGCAGTACCGTAACTCCCCCCGTAAACTGGAGGGCTATCAGAGGGCACTCCAGAGGTATGGTACAAAACAAACTCGTAGTAGGCTCTCTAAGGCATGTGAACACGGCGTTCGAGGCATTGACTGAGTAGATATACCAATTGCGGATCCGGGCTGGTGGTAATGCATAGCAGCTACTTCCATCCATCTCGGAACACACTCCTAAATCAAAAATCAAGGGTGGCCACCAAATCAATCATAAAGCAATATAATGGTATTGAAGAAATGTGTCCGATCGGAGGAATGACCACACTTGGCCCGGCATGGCTCATGTTTTAGTCAACTCTATGCTGACTCACAGGAGTCAGGGTGACATAACACCTTATACAGAAATCGTTCGCCAAACCATCCTACTTCATTTATGGAATCCCCACCATGTACACATTTGTTAAAGTGGTTTTCGGTATTGGCAGAGAGTATGACCATATTCTATCCCAGTCTCTTTAACAACCAAAAGCTTATTACACACCGGATGGTTCTTTTACATTTCCAAAATCATTTCACAATGGATATCAAAATATCATATTCTCAAACCATATCACTTTCAAATCATATTCTCTTTCAAATCATATCCACTTTCAAATCATATTCACTTTCAAATCATATTCACCTTCAAATCATATCCACATTCAAATCATATTCACTTTGAAATCACCCCCGCAATCGAACTACTTAACAATTTAACTTTAACTTTCAATTTAATTTCTTAAACAACTCCCTTTAAACCAATGCCCATTTCAACATAAAACTTGATTTTTACAAAATTACTTCAATTTATATAAATCAAATTTTATTTCAAAATACCATTTAATCAAATTCAAGGATTTAGAATTTAAAAATCATTTAATTTAACCTATTCGGTGTCCGTATATAATTCTCTACCCTAGGGTCAAGTGATATGAATATTTATCATTTCAATCCGCAATTTAAATTTTTTTACATTTATATATCATTTCAAACCGCAATCCCGAATTAATATTAAAATCCATAAAATCGCTTGAGTCTATCATTTCAATCCATAACGAGTTTTCCCTAATCTATAGATCATCCGGGTATGTATCATTTCAACCCATAGTGAACTTGCAGTTTATAATGATATAAAATACAACATACATTCATCCAATATCAATAGTCAGACATCCATCACAACCATCATCCAAATCAATCAATAAATATAAATATAGAACTGATAACCAATAACAGGTACTTAACTGGCAATTTATATTCAATAATAAATTAAATAACAATTTAATTCAAATAAATTCAAATTAACCGAGATGACGATTTAAAATATACCTAACAGTCACAATAAATTTTCAATCACATCATATATTTTATTTAACAAACATAAGAAATTTTAGAAACTGCGAGTGCGTTAAAACACTCACTTTTGAATTCAAATCAAATTTAAATCCAATTTAAATCCAAAATTCCAACAGTCTCAGAATTCGTCTAAACAAGCGTCACAATGTTCGGAATTTCGATACGATCCCAACACAAGAAACTGCTCGTGAATCCGACGTTGTATGTAAAAGATATGCGAGTTATAACTTTTAAATTTTAAAAATAAACAAAATAAATAAAACAAAAACATTTCCCATACCCCCAAAGGCCACATCAGCCACGCATACTAACCAATTCACGCGAGCACAGTACATCACGCGCGCAACCCTCGGAACCACCACCCATTGCAGCGCCGCACGCCACCCACGGCCACACGCCATTACCCGCCAACTCGCCTCCACAACCACATGCCTTGCGACCCCACCACGTCCTTCCCCCGATCACCCAAAAGCACGCATCCACCACCACACTTTAAACACTAATCAATTGCACAGCCCGATCCAACCATCGAAACTCCAAACGAACACTGGTGATGCTTTCCACTTGATGATCTCCACAAAGCCCACAAATCTATTCGACGATCGGTTGTAGTCGATTGGATGAAAAGAATGATCGAGAATTAATTCATGATTTTTGGACAAACAGAGACCCGAATCGAAAAACAAACAGCATATTCGACTTGCGCTCGTCAAGAGCTTTAAATCGATATATAATTGATAGGTTTTGAAGAGTTTGAATTTTGATTTGGAATTTGATTTGAAATTGAACAGAGAATTGTTTGTCTGCCATTGGAATGAGGAGTTGAGAAAGAAAAGTACGTACAGACAAATAAAAATAAGAAGTGGCTAGGGTTTATAACAGGTTATTTATAGGCAGAGCTGAAAATAGGAAGAACAGACAAGATTTGATTGAACGATAAACGATCCGAAAAGCCCGATCTGCCTTTGGAATAAAAATGGGTCAACCCAGATGTGAAAATAGTCGTTTTCAATATTTTTAAACTCAAAGGAAAATGTTTCAAGTCCTAATTCCATGTATGAAGAATTTATGTTCAAATTAGCTTATTTCAAATTGATTTCAATTAAAATGATTTATAGGCGTTTTGAGCCTGTAGGATCAAACGACAAGTCCGATCGTTACGAAACTTGAAATCCTATAAAAATTCACCGTTACGGATTCGATGAAACTGGTTTCATCAAAATCCGAGTCAGGGACCAAAATGGCTATTTCAGTTAATTAAATAAATTAATATTAAATTAGTTAAATCACTTTTTTAAATTCAAAGTTATTAAATCACAATTTCTATCAATTTTGCTTACCTAGTAATTTGTGATCCTCTATAACAAATTTCTATATCAATTCAATGTTAATTATCTTATCAATTGCAGTGTTTAATTCCAATTGTAATTGATTCTAATTATTTATAATTAATTTCAATAAATTGATTTGATTTCAATCTTTATACTCGATCAGTTACTACCCAAAAAATCATAGTTAATATTTATTCTATATTTCATTATATTAATATCCTCCAATTTCCATCTTTATTTGTATTAACTACTATATTTCCACTTATATTGAAATTTTGTCAAATTTATACATTAATTATAATTAAAATCTTAATTAATTTATTCAACTTGGTTTCATTCTTTCATTAAATCAACAATCATATTATGAGATAGAATTTACATTGGTTTCATCTTATTGAATTAACATTAGTTGATATCATATTACATTAATATTTCTAAAATCATCTTTATTTACATCTTTATTTACAATAACACAATATTTAATTATATTTAATTTCAATAAATCCAATTATTATAATTTATATTTCGAAATTTGATTAAATCTTGATTTCCATTCTTATTATTCTACCAATTGCCATATTATGAAAAAAGTACATTATTACCAAATATTACTTTAATTTACATTAACGTAATACTTCATTACATTTATTGCAATTGGTTTCCAGCTTAATATAACAGGCTAAATAAATAGGTAACATATATTAATTGTTACCATTAACTTTAAATCACATTTATAAATTTATTACTTACAAACCAATGTTATAATTACTTACATAATACTGGTTTTATTTAATTATCATTAATTATATACTAGTTCATTAATTTATACAACACTTAAATTTATTTACTTATATTTAATTTATAACCAAGTTATAACATTTACATTATTTCAATTAATTGGAATTTCATTCAAGTTGTTAATAATTAACTTTAATTAACACTGTCACCTATTTTTAGTTATTATTTCATTAATAAATCCCAAAATTTTAATTCTTTCAATATTAAATAACAAAACTTATTAAATTAACCATTTTAAATTTATCGAAAATTTACGGGTCGTTACGCTCCCCCACACAAAACTTTTCTTCCCCGAAAAGAAAAAGAAGGGAAAAGAAGAGATTAAGAAATCAATATATCTTATTCAAAATATTAAATTTATAAACAATTAATTTACATAATGAAATAATTTAAATAAAATATACAAATTTATAAACAATTAAATCTTTTATTTTCAAGTTAATAAAAGTTTGGAAAACATTTTAGAAAAATTTCTAAGTCCAAAATTCATGAAAAATTTCGGTAGAGTCTCCTTTGTACGGAGATGCTCAGGAGAAATTATAATATCAATATAAACAATATATATCATAAAATTTTCAAAATAATATATCCCAACAGCGAGGAAAACAATATAATATCGATATAAAACCGTAATCCGAGAACAAACCTATTTGTCGGGCAAACAATGCTTAATTATGAAACCAAAAGCAGTAATAATTACTTCCATAACCTGTATTTCACTAATATAATCCAAAACGAGTTAATAATTATATAAGAGAAATATTTATAGTTTTTCAATTTCATAACGAACAATCAACATAACATAACAACAACCACTTTCAACTGAAAGCATACAATCATCCCATTAAATCAAAAAAAATCAATTATCCATCCATATCAACCAAAACAAACAGTTTGTTCGGGTAAAGACACTTTAAATCACATAGAATGACAAATAAAATACTAAGTATACCATCTACTCAACAGTCTTAGATAAAACTCAACAGATTTATTCATACATCCAAAACAATTAGGAGTATCCTTTCCCAACAACCCATAAGCCAAAACAAGCAACACATTTAAAATATTGTTTTAGTTTATTCTTACTAGTTTCTTTTCTGAATGATCATTTCTTTAATTTACATTTATTTCTTACAAAAATTCAATTTCCATTCATTCATTCATTACATGATTTCATTTATTTACATTCATTTTCTTCCCTATATAATATCATTGAATACTAAATCTGTTTTCTAATTCATTTCAACAATTTCTGAAGTTATAATCATTAACTTAATATAATACTCATTTTATTATTTCCTTTAGTCATCCATAGTTTCAAACATTACTTAAGTCCAAAATCTTTTACTTACAGTATTCATTTTTCTACTTATTTTTATTATAAATAGGTTCAAACATTTAATTAAGTTATTATCATTTATTTATAATACTCTCTTTTCTATTATATTTAATTAGTAGCATTTCAATTATAACTTAAGTTTATAATAATTATAACATCAAATCCTTATTTATTAAAGTAATTCATTGAACACTTTCATTACATAAGTTTTACTTGTGAAAATTTCCATTACACATTGTTTTAACATTTCAACTTTTATAATTGGTAAGTTATATATATATATATATGTGTGTGTGTGTGTGTGTGTGTGTGTGTGTCTTTAAGAATGCAATTGAAAGTTACACAAGTTTATCTTATTTCATTTTAGTTGAATAAATGTTTAATAGTTATCATTTCTTATTTTCATATCCTTTTTATTTACAGGTTACAAATTTCAAATTTCTTATATATTTCATTTATAACTTAGCATTCAATTTCTTATTTTCATTTAGAAGTTCCAATTATTAAATAGTTAATTTTTTTGTTCTATTACAATAATTGAACTGTCTAATATATAGAAATTTAAAACTAAATGTCGGGTTCCATTTCATATCATTTAATATATATATAACCATATCTTTTATATATCAAATCATATTTAAAAATAAAAATCAAGATGTATTTATCAAACAATTGTATATTTACTAGTACAACAGTCTTCCCACTTTGAAACTTGAAAATGAATGTCGATGATGCGTGCACTCATCACCGAAATTATTTTCCAACGACAGAGATGGGAGTACAGAACTTATTTCTTTCCAAAATTTCTTTAAAACAAATCTTTCAAATCATATTAAAATATTTACATCAGAAAATACTTCTAAATAATATTATTATTATATTCCAAAATTATTCAAAAGAAATTTTCAAAACCCCAGAACTTAAGTTCTAAAATTTCCAATTTATTCTTATTTTATTTGTAAATTTTATTTTACAACTAATATTTATAAAATTTTACTACCTAACAACAAATATATTACAACCAAATATATCATTTATAAAATTTATTTTATATACAGAATATATATAATAGGTAAAATTATTTTATTTACCTATATTTCAAAACAAATATTGTGTCGGTCTATCCTATTAAGTGTTTAGAAATCTCTATCGATGTCATAGCGTCCTGCGCACCAACCAGAATTTATAAATACAAAACAGAACAAATTAACACAATATCAAAACCTTTTTATAACACTAACAAACACGCTCTCACATATATATACACTCAGCGACTCATCATAGGGTATTACTACCCTATTAGTAAAGAGTCAGACCCCACAAAGCTAAGGTTTTCGCTAAACCAAAGCTCTTATACCAACTGTAACATCCCATCTTTTTGTACGTTTTTAAGCACACATACGTGCCAACTCAAACCATGCATACAGAAGGACGGATGTTATGGGGTAAATAAGAAAAAGCAGAGAAAGAAAAGACAAAACAGAATCTCGTAGAGGAATGACAAAATATAATAATCAAATAACAATTCATGAAGCTGTTTTACAAAACATTTGATTATACTTATACAACACAGATCAGAGTTACACTACCAAAGAATAATAAATAATGCAGCGGAACACATGATGTAGTGAAATAAATATAGTAAATACTAAAAGTACAAATCTTCATCTTCGTCCTTCAGAAAAAAGGTCTTCAAATCCTGAAACGCTCAGGCTGACCCGAGCAAATTGAAAAGGCAAAATACTTGAGTCAGAACTAAAAGATCTTATGTGAGTTAAATCAACGGTAACAAATATAAGTGGAACAACGTCAGAGATGTTTACAGGGTTTGACATCTCCTATAGTGTCTAACATGAGTGTAGTAGCTCAAGAGATGTTCAGGATTCATATCTCCTAAGGATCCATTAAACTATCTACTATGTAGCACAATACGCTATTATAATATGTCTACAGTGTAGTAAAAGTATTAAAATAGCGTTAAGGCATTACCTATATCCCCCTTAACACATTTTATATATTTCCATAGTCTATACAGTACCGTAACCCCCCGTAAGCTGGAGGGCTATTAGATGGCACTCCATAGGTATGGTACAAAAAACTCATAGAAGGAACTCTAGGGCATGCGAACACGGCACTCGAGGCAATGCTAGGGTAGATATACCGATTGCGAATCTGGACTGGTGGTAATGCAGAGCAGCTACTACCGCCCACCTCAGAACACACTCTCAAATCAAAAATCAAGGGTGGCCACCAAATAAATCACAAAGCAATAGAATGGTATCGAGGAAATGTGTCCGATCGGAGGAATGACCTCACTTGGCCCGGCATGGCTCCCATTTTAGTCACATCTATGCTGACTCACAGGAGTCAGGGTCACATCATACCTTATACATAAATCATTCGTCAAACCATCCTACTTCATTTCTGGAATCTCCACCATGTACACAGTTGTTAAAGTGGTTTTCGGTATTGGAAGAGAGTACGACAATATCCGATCCCAGTCTCTTTAACAACCAATTGCTTATTACACACCGGATGGTTCTTTTACATTTCCAAAATCATTTCACAATGGATATCAAAATATCATATTCTCAAACCATATCACTTTCAAATCATATTCTCATTCAAATGATATCCACTTTCAAATCATATTCACTTTCAAATCATATTCACCTTCAAATCATATCCACTTTCAAATCATGTTCACTTTGAAATCATATGCACTTTCAAGTCCTTTTTATTCTCCATTATAGCCTATAAATCGTCATTCCTGTTTACTACTATTCGTACAAACAACTAAACTGGAAAATACAAAGTTCTACCACTATGTCAAATTCCTCACATTCAACTCACTCTGTAGAAATCATAACCTCTTCCAAATCCCCAACAAAAACACCCATTCATCATTCTACACCACCTTCTACTCCTTATGATCATACCGGATACACTCCGGAGAGAAAGAAAGGAAAGAAAATTGTGTTTGACTACTCTCCAACGACTAAACAGAAGATAAGTGATATACATCAATATCAGCAGGAGTCGTTGATGCTTCAGCACGAAATGTATTACGAGCAGAAAATCAATTCAAGACGAGTATGCATTATAGAACATATTGCCATGAAATTCTGTGGCGCTTCATCACATCCAATCGACGCACAAGTGGCTACGCCCATTCGTCGTCCTATTACTTCATCCCCACCTCGACCACCGGTCTCTCCGAACTTATGGGATCGAAATGAAGCATCCAACGTTCGACGCAATGAGCTACAGAGCTACAAAACTTCTAGCCCTTCCAAATAAGAGAAGTTGTCATGTATTTCATTTTTTGAATAATTTAATAAACCATGTACAATTTTTTAATATAAACAAAAGAATCATTTCTTTTCCTTCATATATTCACAACATATATCTGGAACGAACAATCATATAAATAAAATATTATTTTCATTAGTATATATAATACAAACAAATATACAAAAAATTCATAAAAAATACGATTATTGGGAAAACTGGCACAGGCCAGTCGACTGAACCAGTAAATTAGTCGACTGAATCGGTAATCAAAATATGATTACAGCAGATTCAATCGACTGCCACAGTTGGTCAGTCGACTAGACCAGAAGTTAAAAAAATTGATCACCCAGAATCATTCAACTGAATCAGGCCTTCAGTTGATTGAACCAGAAGATCCAAAATATCGAAAATCTGATTCAGTCGACTGAACACCTGATTCAGTCGAATGGTTCGTAGATCTGAGCCAAATTAACTGCTCCTACCAACCTAATCTCAACATTTTATCCTCCAAACTCACCTTTACTCTTCAGTTTTACTTCAGATTTTTCAATTTTCCTCAAACCCTACACGTTTGAAAACCAAATTTTTAACCCCAACACTCAAATTCAATGGCTTCAAAAAGAAAAGGTCAAGCAACTTCATCCTCCCAACTTCCTTCCGCTGACCAAATCCGACAATGGCTTTTCGACGATACCGTGGTAAGACGATGGAGCAGAATGCCAGATTCTCGTATTTTTGAAGGTTCGTCTATAAAATTTGCTGTTTTCTCTCCTTATCATATACAAGAATTGGCTTGTCGTAGCAATTTGGAGTCTTTAGTTAATATTGATGAAAACAAGCACAAGATAAACCAAATTATGATTAAGCGATTCTATGCTAATCTTAATTTGGGTCATCAAAATATACAAAACAAAGATGATTGCGTATGGAGTTTGGTTTGTGGAAAATCGGTATTTTTTTTCTTTAGATCGAATGGCTCACATCCTAAAATCTTAAAATGATGGAATTGAATTAAGTAATGTTGATGTGATATGGTCGTTCGTGATCGTATAAGTCATTTGTTTTTAAAACATGATATGCACCAACTCGAATCTATGTCCTTAAGGCCTAAAGCTAGGATTATGCACCGCGCATTAATGAAAACCGTAACTCCAAGAACTGGAAGTTAAGAACCTGTTTATGAACACAATTTCAAAGCCTTATATGCCGTCTTCGGAAATATCAAAGTTAATTGGCTACGGTTAACTCTTGATGAGTTTTTAAGTTTCAACAATGGCTGCATGAATGTCATATATTACGGTGAATACATTATGCGCTTACTAAAAGAATGTGATATTCCGGAACCCGACTCATCGGTCTCTACCGTCGGCTACTTAAACTTCCATACTCTAGCATTGATGAAATTACCGGTTGCTCGACCTCCTCCCATCATTTCCTTTGAAGAATGGACTCAACGTCAAATACCTCAAGATCAACCACCTCAACAACAAGGTGAAGCATCATCTCACCGTCCAACTCGCCAAAGATCAACTATTCGTCAACAAGATGAAATTATGATTCTGTATCCAGATCTACCTCAACATGAGTCTATTTCCATGATATGTCGTAAGTCGTAACCAACAAATTTTTCACACACATATCACTAAGGTTGACAAAAAGCTAGATAAAGTGAAAGGATTTCATAAAGTTATGGCAAGCGATCTCGTGTTCATCAGGTTCCTCCACGTCTACACTAGGTGATCCGGGCAAACAACCCATCTTCACTTGGTCCTCCTCTTCCGATGATCAAGCGAGTAGTAGAAACAATAGTGGAAATGGAAGTGATGGTGGTGCGATAGGTGGTTAAAGTTCTCATGGTGATAGGGGTAAGCATATAATAGATTAAGTTATTGCTTATCTTAGTATTTGGTTTGTAAGATTTACAAACATTGGTTTTTCATTTCAAAACATTAAGGCATGGCTTGTACTAAATAGCCACTGTTTCGTATTATTTGTGATGTTGCAACGTATGGATGCTTGTTTCTTTTATTGCTATAATTTGAATATCTATACATGCATCATACGATTATTCATATTCTTTATTCCTTTTTGTTGATGACAAAGGGGGAGAAAATCAACACTACCATTAAGAATGCAGGATATATATCGCCAACGATTCAGGGGGAGTAAGTATTCATATTATATGCAGCAAAATCTATATCTATTTACAAGTTGTCATCAATCAAAAAGGGGGAGAATGTTGAGACTTGGTTTTGATTCCTAACATAAAGCTACCACTGCAACGTATAGATTCAACGACTGTTACGACAAAAAGAGAATGTATACTACATGGAGGCAAGACATCAAAATTGGTGCATCGACTTTTTTTTTGAGTCTTACGTCAATATTGTTAAGATCTTTCCTCGTTTATGTATATATTATAGCTTATATATAAAATCTCCTTATTTTCAAATAATTTATACATATATCAGCATAATAAATATATATTATCAAAGTTTTAAAGTTAGAATCATATATATATATATATATATATTATACTTGTGCAAACTATGCAAATCGCACAGATAATATCAGGTCAGTCGACTGACTTGGTAGGTCTGTCGACTGGCCTGCTAGTATCTGTGCAATATGCACAGGTGCACAAGTATATATAATATATAATAAAAATCGTTTGAATATTTAGTCGACTGACCCAGAGGCTCAGTTGACTGCATTTCTATACTAGCTATATTTTTTGAAAAGACACGATCATTCGTGAAGAGTTACGAATCTCTACAAAGAGATTTGGACGCAACGCTTCAACCGATTCTCTTCGCCAATGGTTACTGCTATTTAACAACTATAAATACATATCCTAACTTGACTCCAAATCACTTGATCTGCTTATCTTTCTTATCTAACACTCTTTAATATTCTTGCAACTATACTCTCAAATATTCAGCATTTTAACATATTTATTGCTTGAATCAGATTTATATATCATTTTCAAAGCAATACTATTCCTTTCTAATCTTCATAAACTTTAAATATACATATTTATACTCGAGGAAATGATCATAGGAAGCCTGTAAACAGACTTATTCGTGTTATCAGAATACAAAAGGTCAAAAAACCTTTTGTATTTGTTGAAGTCCTGTTTTGCTGCTCAGGCGTGTGAAGTCCTCTTCAATTGCTGAGGCGAAATCCTATTCCACTGCTCAGGCCCTTGTTCGGCTGCTCAAGGGTTGTGTAGACCTGTTCCTCCGGGTTAAGTGAGGGTTATTGTTTTTAGTAAAATTCCAAAAGGAGTCTGGTACTGGACGTAGGACGGAGCTTGAACCGGTATAAAAATCTCTAGTGTTATTTTTATTATACTGTTTTTATATTCCGCACTATTTACTATATTGCTATCATCACCATACTCTGTGTTATCGTATGTCCATATTACACGATCCATAGCACACTTCCAAATTAAACCCAATCCATTTTCAATTGCAATTGCTTGTAATTGTATTTGCAATTACGAAGATCTATAACAAAGTTAACTAGTAACTTTATTATTTTTAATACTAAATTTCCTTTCTTACCAAATTTCTAAATAAGCTAGGAAAGAACCCAGAAAAACAACATACCATAAGGGTATAATACTAGACCAAGGATCTATGCATGCTAGTAATCTTATTTTATTTTTAATACAAGAATCAAATTATTGATATCCCCATTATAAAAATGATAGAAGTTTACTAATTTGTACTTGCCTTGCTGGGTTATTTAGAATCTAAAGAACATGAGTTTATCTTATGTTGGAATATGGATACACATAATTCTCCTCTATTCTTCTCCCCACTTTTCCCTTTCAACAATCACCTCTCTAATCTTTTTTTCCCTTCCTTTAACAGTTTTCTTTTCGTAATATTTGAATTGCATCGACAAACTAATATAAAGCATTGAAAATTGTTAAACAGACTTCAAAAATGGTTTCAAATGACAAAATATGAAAGGACTTCATAATAATTAATTTACAATATTAACTCTCTTTTGCTATTAATAATTTCTCACAATGGTATTCATTTTCAGTCTTCTAAAATCCGAAAAGAAAATGTTGATCCTGTAAACAAAAAAATAATTGCACTCAACTATATCATATCAAATTCAATGTAACCAAGAGAAAGTTAGAGAGAAACTAGAACCTAACCAATATAAAAAATCAATCTAAAATTATGTCTGAATATTGAACCTAATCAATATATAACATATTGAACATAACACATCTCCAAGTCTTTACTATGAACATTTTTTGCGCCAAAATTGGTCACAAACACCCAATTGCCGAAGAAAGCACCAGTTCACAATCACAGATCATAACAACAAGTATATAGAGAATCCAAAATTTAGAATACTCCGCAAATTTAGATGAAAGCAGCAAAAAAACACAGAATTTGTAGTGGTTCGGCAATCCGGCCTATGTCCACTTTGAAGTTTGATGACTTTATTGATAATCTCTCGGCGATTACAATCGACTATAGTGAATTACAACGAATTATATTTCTGAAATTTGAGTACAACAGTAGTGCAAAGTTGAATTCGGCAGAGTCTGGACGTTAGAAAGCCAAAAAGATCCTTCTTCTGTAGGCCCTGGGGCTCTATTTATAGGCGTAGGAGGCTGATATCTAGCTCAAACTTCGGGAGACTTCTTCTGGCACGTGAGGGGGCCCACGCGATCAATCCCATGCAATTTCGACTTGATCCGTGATCGACAAGAACCAATTTCGTATCGATAAAGAATTTGTCCAATGGAGTCGAAACTTGGTAGGAACATTCTTTTGCTTGTACGTACGCTCCTGTGAAAATTACATAGCATTTGGACTTGCGGATTGTGAGATATGATCCATGAGAGTTGGTGTTCTTCGGTGGGCTGTCTGGTTTGAATCGATGGTTTCGAATCAATCTTCTTCGAATCGATCGTTGCACGTGTCCATACGATGACGTGGCGCGCAATCTTTGGATCAGTCCACTTTTCATGCCGAGTTGACCGAGTCACCCCTTGAATTTCGCCTCGTTCGTATCGAAGGTTGTTGCCTCGTTTGAGTCGATAGCCGTTGCCAATTTGTATCAATGGAAGTAGGTTCGTTCATATCGATAAAAGTGGCCCTGTTAGTATCGAACCAAGTTGCTTGGTTAGTATTGATCGTGTGGCCCTATTCGTATCGATCGAGCGTGATGGATACGAAGCAATGTTTACTTGATGGATACGAACTAACGAGCCTCGATGGATTCGAACAAGGTCTTCCAGGATGGATACGAACTAAACAACTGCTGGAGTTGAGTAGATCGATACGAATAAGCATACTCTCTCGATGGATACGAAATGGCACATCCTGATCGGTTCAAACAAATGCTTGCCAATGTATACGAAGTCGACCGATGCGAACTGAGGCTTGACGATGGATACGAACTAGACCAATTCGAACTGAGGCATAGAGATGGATGCTAAGTTGCTGCTTCCCTGATCGATACGAAGACGATGGATTCGAACCGAGGTGCAATGATGGATGCGAAAATGGAGTTATCTCCTTCAATTTGCATCGATCATAACTTGAGCATACGAACTCGGATTGACTTGAAATTTGAAACGTTGGCTTTCATGACTTCGCTCTCTGAGTCTTGTCGATTATAGCTTGATTCGGACTCAGACAAAATTCATCGATATCCATGGTGAACCTGTGCGTACTCGATATCCAGGACGAGTGATCCTTGGTTTTCAGTCAGTTCCTTGATATCTTGGCCTTGCCAAAAGGCGGGATAACACTTTCCCTCCAAAACATGCCTTGCGGTAGGAAAGTGTGTTTTGTAATGCCATAAGCCGGACGTTCATATCCTGTTGATGACCTGCAAAGAAATTGATAGTCTTATCTGACCACGAATGACGATCATTCGGGATCGTATGTCATTTGAGGTGATACGTGACCGTTCGCGGTCGGATGCCGTTCGCGGCGAATGGTGACCGTTCGCAGTCGAGATGCCATTCGAGGCGAGTTGTGATCGTTCGCGATCGGGTGCCGTTCGCAGCAAATTGTGACCGTTCTCGGTCGGGTGCCGTTCGAGGCGAGTTGTGATCGTTCGCGATCGGGTGCCGTTCGCAGCGAATTGTGAACGTTCGCGGTCGGGTGCCGTTCAAGGCGAGTTGTGACCGTTCGCGGTTGGGTGCCATTCGCGGCGAATTGTGTGTGCCAAGGGGGACTTAGTATTATTAATAACGGATTTCAGGCTAGAGTGAGTTTCCGAACTGTTTACTAAGGCGGTTTATTGCCATCTCAGAGTATGCCTAGAGACCGTTCGCGATCCCGTACATATGTAAGTGACTTGGCCGTTTCAGAATTATCAAAACCAAATATCCGTCCAACTAAGTTTTTCAACAGAAATGTCAAACGAAATCAAATCCAAACATGAGAAACATAAAAAAAGCAAAATAGTGACGTCAGAGCGCAAACACCTACATTGATGCGATTATAGTTGTATCAGAGCATTCCTGAGGATCGTTCATGGTCCAGTACATGTGTAAACAACTTAATCGCATTGGTGTGGAGTTTGCCACTCGTTCATCATTATCTCAATCAGTTGATAACAAGATGACGCCTCGATCCTGAGCCGTCTTTAATTGGTGCATGCGATGGTCGTTCTTGTTCCACCGTCGTGGCCCTCCTTCTCACATATTGCGATAGCAGACCATTCCGGATATGCCCATTGACTTCATCCTTCAAGTGTCTACAGTCGTTTGGGCTATGACCATTCAACTCATGGAATAAGCAGTACTTGTCTGACCTTCTTTCATTGCTGGTCGAATCTCTCCTCATCGGCTTTCGATAAGGAACCTGTCCCTTGGTGTCCTGGTAGATCCGTTCCAAAGTCTCGTTCAGCTCCGTATATGAGGTGAATCTTTGTTCCTTTCATGGTCGCGTTGATCCAGCACTGTTATCCTCGGCCTTTCATTTCCCTTTACCAGTTTCTGCCCCTTTTTTAGGTGGTTTTTCACCCTTGACTGCATAAACATCGATTCCTTCTCCTTCCTCTCTTTCAACATTTGCATCCTCTAATCGTAAAAATCCTTCAGCCTCATGATAAAATTCTCCTAGATCCATAGGGGGATCCCTTGTCAATGAATTTTTGAATTCTGTGCCGTCGGCTATTCCAGATACAGCTTCCATCAAAACAATGGATAGATCTGGTCGATCCACCGATGTCGCCGCTGCATTGAATCACGTCAAAAAGCTCCTCAAAGACTCCCTGGTTTTTGCTTCAGTGTTGCCAAACTCATCACATTCTTGGGTCTCGAAATGTGAACTCTGAATTGCCTCATAAACCTTTCAGTCAAATCAGTCCAAGTTCCAATAGAACCACTCTCCGGTTGTCTAAACCATAGCGCTGCAATGTCTGCTAGGTACAATGGGAAGCACTAGACCATGAACTCTTCTGATGCCCCCAACACTTCCATATGCCTCATATACTTTGTCAGATGAACTGTAGGATCCGTTCTTCCATTATACATCTCCAATGATGGTAGCTTAAAATCCAATGGGTTCCTAGCTCGCCTGAAAGTTGGAGTAAAGGGACTCTTATTCACATCCTCCAAGTCTTTGTTTACCAATCCACCTCTCATAGCTCGTCTAACCATCTCCGCAAACCTGTCACTATCTCTGAGTTGTAGTCCTCGCCCACTGCCTTCAACCTACCCCCCGAGTTTACGAGCGAATCCTGGAATCTACTCTTCTGGCTGAGCATCCGTTCCTCTACCAATGCCATGCTGCTCGGGTCTACCTGATGCTCTTCCCGGGATTGGGTCAACATGCTCTAGGTGTGTGCCCCCTAGTTCTGGTGCTACACCAGATGGTCCTGCTCCATTCTGAACTCTGGATGCTTCGTGTTCCTGATTCCTATCTCCAGCATCTCCTGCAGTCGCGTTGGTTTGATTCTGTACTCCAGTTTTCTCAGTTCGTCGAAGCAAATTCTGCATCATCTCTTCCTATCTTTTCAGAAGATCTTCATGCATAGCTCCCATCATCATCTCCATCTCATCTCTGGTGATGAAGACCGAAGCTTGGTTTTCTCTTGAGAAAGCCTCTTGACTTCCTTCATGTTGAATTCTTTCCGCTCTTTGCCTTTTACTTGTTTGCCTTGTCATAGCTTTTCAGATCTGAATCTCTAAGCCTTTAATTCAACTTCCAAATGACAGAACCCTTGAGTTCAGTTCTTAGTGAAAGCGCCAAAATGTTTGTGCCAAAATTGGTCACAAACACCCAATTGCCAAAGAAAGCACCAGTTCACAATCACAGATCACAAACAACAAGTATATAGAGAATCAAAAATGTAGAATACTCCACAAATTTAGATGAAAGCAGTAAAAAAAACACAGAATTTATAGTGGTTCGGCAATCCGGCCTACGTCCACTTTGAAGTTTGATGACTTTATTGATAATCTCTTGGCGATTACTATCGACTACAGTGAATAACAATGAATTATAGCTTTAAAATTCGAGTACAATAGCAGTGCAAAGTTGAATTTGGTAGAGTTTGGACGTTAGAATTCCAAAAAGATCCTTCTTCTGCAGGCCCTGGGGCTCTATTTATAGGCTTAGGAGGCTGATATCTCGCTCAAACTTGGGGAGACTTCTTCTGGCACGTGAGGGGGCCCACGCGATCGATCCTATGAAATTTTGACTCGATCCGTAATCGATACGAACAAATTTCGTATCGATCAAGAATTTTTCCAATGGAGTCAAAACTTGGCAGGAACATTCTTTAGCTTGTACGTTAGCTCCTGTGAAAATTTCATAGCATTTGGACTTGCGGATTGTGAGATATGATCGATACAAATTGGTGTTCTTCGGTAGGCTGTCTGGTTCAAATCGATGGTTTCGAATCAATCTTCTTCAAATCGATCATTGCACGTGTCCAGGCAATGACGTGGTACACACTCTTCTGATCTATCCACTTTTCATGCCGAGTTGACCGAGTCGCCCCTTGAATTTCGCCTCGTTCGTATCGAAGGCCGTTGCCTCGTTCGAGTCGATAGCCATTGCCAATTCGTATCGATGGGAGTAGGTTCGTTCGTATCGATAAAAGTGGCCGTATTCGTATCGAACCAAGTTGCTTGGTTCATATTGATCATGTGGCCCTGTTCATATCGATCGAGCGTGATGGATACGAAGTAATGTTTACTTGATGGATACAAACTAACGAGCCTCGATGGATTCGAACAAGGTCTTCCAGGATGGATACGAACTAAACAACTGCTGGAGTTGAGTAGATCAATACAAACAAGCATACTCTCCTGATGGATACAAAATGGCACATCCTGATCGGTTCGAACAAATGCTTGCCAATGGATACGAAGTCGACCGATGCGAATTGAGGCTTGACGATGGATACGAACTAGACGGATTCAAACTGAGGCACAGAGATGGATGCGAAGTTGCTGCTTCCCTAATCGATACGAAGACGATGGATTCGAACTGAGGTGCAATGATGGATACGAAAATGGGGTTATCTCCTTCAATTTGCATCGATCATAACTTAAGCATACGAACTCAGATTGACTTGAAATTTGAAACGTTGGCTTTCATGACATCGCTTGTCGAGTCTTGTCGATTATAGCTTGATTCAGACTCAGACAAAATTCATCGATATCCATGGTGAACCCGTGCGTACTCGATATCCGAGATGAGCGATCCTTGGTTTTCTGTCAGTTCCTTGATATCTCGGCCTTGCCAAAAGGCGGGATAACAAACATAACCAATATAAAAAAAAAATCAAAATAAAAATCCAACCTAAGATTGCCAAAGTCGCATGGAGAGATGACGTTGATGTCTGGTATGGTTGGTTAAGCCTGAAGTCGCGAGAGCCTCTGGTCGATCAATGTCGCTTGGAGATCAAGCACATGGGAACCCTAGTCTTAAATTAAGCCGTCGGTAGGTTGGAGGATGTGTGAATGGCCAAAGTTTTGATCTGTCGACGCTGATGATGGAATGAGAATGGGAAAATGTTAGAAAATTGTGATGGAATGCGCGAGGTGGAACCCTAATCTAATTAAAAATTATGTGGCAGATAGTGGTGATGGAAGAGGAAAGCGTTAGAAAATGCAACATATACAAGATTAAAGAAGGGTCCAATTTTTAGTGAGTTATTTACAAATTTACCAACAATTATAACACTTTTTTATGTTGTAAATTATAACTGATGTGTCAGAAAGTTTATAAAAAACATTATTTACACTTCCCAATACTTTTCCAGGTACTTTTTTTATTGTCAGTAGGATGTAACATTTATAAGTGTTAGAAATTACCAATATAAAATGTTGTAAAATCACTATTTTGGTGTGGTGGGGGATCACTCTAATGGAATAAAACTGGCCAAGAAGATAGTGAGGCAAGGGTTTTACTAGCCACATCTGGCTAACAAGCTATGGAGTATGTTAAAAGGTGTGAGAAGTGTCAGCATTATTCAAAAATACCATGTCTTCCACCAATTCAACTAACTCCTATTGCTACCCCATGGCCGTTTGACGTTTTGGGAAACGACTTAATTGAACCGCTTCCAATCTCCAAGGGAGGAGCAAAATATGCTGTAGTGACGATAGATTACTTCAGGAAATGGGTTGAAGCAGAACCACTCCCGAAAATTACCTCAGGGAAAGTGCTAAGATTTGTCATCAAAAACATTGTAACGAGATTTGGGATACCATATAAGATAATATCTGACAATGGGACCCAATTTGAGAGTGAGGAGTTTTCACGGTTTTGCCACAAGAATGGGATAATAAAGAATTTCTCCTCAGTTGCTCACCCAAAGACCAATGGAGCCGTTGAAGTAGCTAACGAAACAACAAAAACCATCTTGAAAAAGTGGACGAACAAGGAAAAAGGGAATTGGGTAGAAGAATTGCCCTTAGTACCGTGGGCATATAGAACTTCAACTAAAACTGCAATGGGTCATACCCCATATTCTTTAACATATGGATGTGAAGCAGTGCTACCTGTACAAATTGAGGTGCCTTCTCATAGAATAATTGCCTACGCCTTTAATCCAAATCAGGAATTGAGAAAGGAATCACTCGACCTGATTCATGGACTATGAGATGAAGCAGCCTTGAGAACGGCTGAATATCAAAGGAGAATATCAAGATAATACAACTTGAAACTAAAAGCCAGGTCATTCAGACAAGGGGATTTAGTACTTCGAAGGGTAATGGCCAATACTAAAAACCCATCAGATGGGCGATTGGGACCTAATTAGGAAGGTCCATTGGTAATCTTCAAAGAAATTTCTCCAGGAGCCTACAAGCTATGTTACCCTAGTAGGAATATGGTGCCAAGAACCTAGAATGCAGAACATTTGAGACTATATTTTCCAACTTTGAATGAATAAACCATTTCCAAGAACACCTCTACTATGATTTAGTAAGGAAAATCTACATGGTCAGGAGTGAAATTCTCCTTTAAAACTTGGACTACCTAAGATGGTAGGCTACCAATAATGGTAGAAGCTCTTGGCCACGCCAAAAAGGCCGGGTCAAGGTACCTCCTGAAGGAAGGGCGTAAGCCTTTATCTGTACCAAAACCAGAAATGGCAAGGTTAAAGCTGCATAAGCCCTTATCTGCGTCATGCTATGGCCAGGATAAGGCACCTCATAGAGGGAGGACGAGTATTCCCTTGGCCCTGCCAGGCTACGGTCTGGCCAAGGTTCTGAACAAGCCCTTAACCGCATCATGCTATGGCCAGGCTAAGGCGCCTCTTGAAGGGAGGTCGGGTAAGTCCTTGGGCCCTGCTTTAGAAAAAGCTAGCCGAGTGCACCGGAAACTCGGATGAAATATCCGGCGGACTAAGAAAAGTCCATGCCTAAAACAGGCACTGCCAGAAATCAGCATAGCTCAAGATAACATCCACCAAAAGAGGTCGGTACTATCAAACATGACAAACAGCCTAAGATAGGCTCTGCTTAAATAAGCACAAAATCAGACAAAAGTGTCCTGCCTAAAAATAGGTCAGAACAAATAATATATAAACAAAGAAAACTCAGGCCCGAGAGAGAAATAGCATGCGAAGCACAAACAAAGCCGAAGGATGGCATATTCAACAAGAAAATTAGAGGGTAGTCACTGACTTCTTCTCACGAACATTTGCCAGATATGGTATTCTAGTCTTCTATTACTAGACGGTATTCTGGTCTTCAATTATTAATTACAAGTAATGGTATTCTGGTCTTCTATTACTAGATATGGTATTTTGGTCTTCAATAATTGTTTACCAGCAATGGTATTCCGGTCTTCTATTATTGATTACCAAATTTGGTATTTTGGTCATCTATTATTGGTTTCCAAAATTGGTATTTTGGACTTCTATTGTTAACCATTAGAGGAAACCTCCCGGCCACCCCTTATCAATTATCAAAAATGTCATTTGAGATTCTTGTTAGATATCGTCAGAAAATGGTGTCCCAAAAGTGGTATCCTAGGCTTCTAGGGCTTCTATTATCAACGTTAAATCGGGTTTTCTATTCTTCAATTATTTATTATCAACTGGAAGAATGCAGGGATAGTTCTGTGATCTCAGAATCTTTGTCCTAAAGAAAACAACCTTCTTTACATAGGGGGGCTAAATGTTAACCATAAAATGTAAATGAAGATAAAGAAGGCACTTCAAAGGCCTTCCACGTAGACAAAGAGTATCAGAAGTAGTTACTTTTCAAGGACACCAAAAGGCTTGCACAACACCCGAGGAAAATAGAGCATATAGCAACTCCAGAGAACAGGCTTTCGCAAGTATAGAATGGAAAAAGGTTATAGGATCTCCTGACGTAACGCTAGGATGAAAGGATAGGCAAGCACCCCAAGCCTTTTTTTTAAAAAAGAAGGAGCGTAAGAAGCAGGCCTGCCACAAGTCAGAACCCTTCGCGGCAAGTGAAGGGATTCATCATTCATCATTCAAATAAACATCTTCCCGAGGGAGTAGAAAGAATAGGACCAGAATGGGCAGCACAGTTAACAAACTTTTCGGAAGCATAATGAGCCTTTCGAACCAGTTGACATACGTGTCCAGTATCTTTCAATAGTATCGAAAGGTTTGCATAAAGGTAGCATCCATAATTCCATAAAAGACCACCTTCCGACAGCATGCAAGAAAAGTGCGGCTTTCGGCATTAACCACATAGGGGAGCAACCTTCCGACAAAACCGGAAGGTTCATAGTGGCACAAAAGAAACCAACCTTTCGGGGAGATGAAGAGCTCATGAATGCATTAGGAAACACAAGGCCTTTGAAGACGTTCAGCAGTCCATGATGGTGCATGAAGGGAAAACCTTCCGTTAAAACCGAGAGGTTTGCAACCTCCCAGAAGAAGGAACCTTCCATCTTAACGAGAGCATAAGGCCGAAAGGGAGGCCGCCTACATCTATAAATAAGACCCCAGAGCGTACGGTCTGAGGATCCAATCTTCTTCTTATTTCATTCTACTCAACAATCTCTACTGCTTCCATCCAACTCACTGTAACCCTAATTTTGAAATCAAATTGGGGATTATCGTCCCAAATTTTGTATCAAATTCCATTATGAAGAAATAAAGAGAATTATGGCGTGCGATCAACTTGGAATTTGGGGATAATCATGATTAGCGTTAGTTTTACATTAACGGCTGATCTCAGATGATTTGTTTCTTATTCTTTGTTTATTTCAAGAATATGCTATGAAATTATCATCAGACAACCTGATGAGTTTCTTTCTCCTCAACTTAAATATAAAACAAAAGAAGTGGGAGCGAAACTTGTGGGAAATTCCCAAATATAAGTTTCACAGCATATTGACTTAGCTTTTGTTATTGTCATAAAATATTTGAATCATGCATTCTTTTCGAAAGGTTTACATATGTGAAACGCCAAACTAAGAGGCCGAAAGTATCAAAAGAATGGAAAATAAAGCAGTCTCATCATTTGATGCCCTCGAATGGTTTATTACCCTTCCGAAGGGTTTGATGGTTTATTAAACCTTCTGATCCATCGGAAGGTTTAATATAACCATTAGGATATGTGGGTTACTTTCGGTTTCCTAAGGAAACATAAGGAAATGACAAGGATGAAGATCATTCGATCCAAATAAGCCGACCAAAGGGTTTAAATGGTCTTCTAAACCTTCCGATCCATCGGAAGGTTTGATAAAACTACCGATCTGGTCATATTGCAAGGTTCAAAATGCACTTAAATCCTTCGATGGGGGCTAGGTGAAATCTTGAACTTCTAAAAATCCTTCTGGATTATCGAAAGGTTTGGTAATACTATAGAACCCGTCTAGTTGAAATGTTTAGGTCATACTTAAACCTTTTGGTAAGGCCGAAAGTAAGCTGATTCTTCCTCTAAATCCACATAGGAAATAAATATTCATTTAAAACCTTTCGGAATCAGTTCCTTCCTATTAGAATTTGAACCGTGATCACAAACCCTTCTGACTTAGTCATTTCATTCAAATAATGATAAATCCACTCAATCGAAAGGTTCAATTCATATGAAACAGTCCTATGAAATGCATCGGGGATGTTAACAAGAAATCTTGTTAACATTTCCCATTCGAACACATATGTCGCTCTGAAGTGGTATTTGGATAACTCATGCTTACCCGATGCCGGTCTCTCTGAACTAATAATCGACAATTTCAGAACTGGCGAAGTTATCGATAGTGGACAAACCACTGTTTGGGTGTATATATAGTTTGCGTATGAAAAATAAAACATCATATAGAATCACCACTTTCCAATTTTGAATAGTACTACTCCTTGGTTAACAGTGAAGTCGGACAAGTTAGAAAACTATCCTTGCCTCGACATACATCCTTGCTTCTTAGGATAGAGACGAGTTTCCATACCTTAGAATTTGGTATCAAGTATACGATGAAGTACCTTCCATATATTTAATTAATCACGACCTATTTATCAAAATTAACTCTCTTATACTTATCATGTTTCTGAAATCTTGACTTCTCTATCCCTCGCCAAGAAACTCTGGTTTGAGATTTCATAGATATAAGAAAGTCTACTTATCGACTTTTAGTGATAAATACAAGACGACTTACTTTCCATAAATGCATCAAAATTTTAACACTTCTTATCACATTTGTTTGGTGTTAGTTAATGGTAGAGACAAAAAATCCCTCGTATTTAAAACATCCTTTTAAAAGATAGTGGTTTTGAAACAAAACTCGGCTTTTGAAATAAAGCATTTAAAATTTAAACCTCTCGTTTAAATAGTTAAATAAATTGTCATAATTATATTTTAAATTTCAAACTTCCTTTTTAATACTTATAAATGTATTTTTGAATATTTTTAAAAATTTCTAAAAATAGATAACTCTTTCTATTTTATACAAAAATCATCAATTTACAAAACTCACCTAGAGCGACTATATGGACCATAACTCTAAAACTTGTTTTGTAAATCAAAATAGCTTTTAAACCCTTTCTTTCTAAATTTTAACCACTTTAATAACTTTGTAAAAAGGTTTGAAAACAAAAGTTAAGTTCGGGAAAGAAAAGACTTAAAAATTTCTCAGAAATAAAGTAATAAACTAGTTTAAAGAAAACATGGGATTTTCAATGTCGACTAAAAACCAAATTAAGTATGTTAACTATATTAAGCAACATTCATAGTATTTATATACATAAGAACATATAAAAAAATCACAAAAGTGAGGAGCACTTTTGAATCCTGCTTCACAAAGTCCCTTGTAAAACTTTTCGCATGCACTTCGGAGTGTTCTTAGGAGTGTGTCGTGGCAACCTATCCGCTACGTACACTTCGACTTCATTTCAAGTCCCCAACATAATCTATGTGCCATCAGTTTTCAAGTGATAACCAAACCAAACAGTAATCATTTCATGCACTTATAAATATAAGCAACCAACCAAAATTATTATAACAAAATAATAAATTTTAAACTGACTTTTAAAGTGAGCTTTACTTATCTAAACAACAGATGATCTTTTACCAAACCACGACAACTTGGCAAACAACAAACTGACCTAGCTTTTCTTTGGAAAACTTGATTTTTAAGACCTGGAGGAGATCAATAGGGCTCAGCCTAAGGTTCGACAATGGTGGGATGAGCTTGGCTATGTGAAAAAAGGGTTTTGCATTTGTTTTTGTGAATTAGTAGCTTAGAGAAGAATAGAATGGTTTTAAGAACTTGTTTAAGGATTAAAAGTGGAAAGGGGTGATTTTCAATTTGATTTCTTTTAGGAACACATGGAAGAAGTAGAGAAGAGAGTGGAAAGAGGAAGATATGAAATGAAGTAGAGTGAAAGAGTGGAGTTGTTTTAATAGAAAATGTAAAATAGCAAATTACCAAAATGCCCTTAGCCAATACCCTCCACAACAATTTGACAACTCACCCTCTCCTTCCTTAGCACACATGCAAACCCCGTGTCATTCTTCCATCACTTCTTCTCTTATGTGTGTGTTTTTGTCTTAGGTTTTGAGCTCTTTTCCATTCTAAATCATAAAAGAAAAGTCCACTTTCTTTTTATTAACTGTAAAGACCCCGAATTTTGGACACTTCGTCCTTAAATACCTAAATTACTTAAATATTTGAATCTTTGAAACTTTGGCTTTTGTCCTAAGACATCATGGGAAACATGATTGTCAAGTAATAAGTGGGAGGAGATGAGAGGAAGAGTGGGGATCATGGATGGGCCGTGAGCGAGCATGGAGGAGAAGAAAGGTGGCTTTGGTTTGGAAGTACTAAAGGTTGGACCTTTAGGCATATGTTGATGGAAGGAGGTGGTTCTTTGGTTCTTGTGGCTTTATGCTTGGGTTAGGCATGGATCTAAGTGAGTTATCTCACTATCTCTTAGGTATATATTGTGTGTACAAATGTTATGTGCAAAGTATAAAGTTAAAGTGACATTAACTAATTAAAGTTATAAACTTTAGACCTCTTTTGCTTTTGAAAAAAATGATAACTTTATATTGTATAACCTCACTTCAATTACCTTCTTAAACATGTGAAGTGGCCTTGACTTAATGTTGAAATAGTTGTTTAATTTGTATGTTAAATTGAAGAAAGTATGAAAGTGTTTGAAGCGTGAATAGTCGTTATTAGTGCACTTCGAAATTTCTTGTTTTTGGGAATTTTTATAAATAAACGAATAGATATTATTAGGGATTTTCTTCCACAGTTTTTATGTATCCTAATGGTAGTGCTTATAATAAAAATTTCAAATTTCAAATTTTTTTAAGTGGTTAAAACTAGTCGCAAAGATTGTTTTTTTAAATGTTGTTTTAACAAGGACTTTCAATAGCACTTATAAACCCTTTTCAAATGTACGTATGAATGTAAATAGATCTTTAAAAGAATGTCTTAAATATAAGCATAAGTAAAATGGTTTTGAGTTTGTAGTGACAATGTTTAAGTAACATTGGTCTTAAAACTTTTGGATGGATTTGTGAAAGCACTTAGATCCTTAAAATGGATATTTTGAAGGAAATTATGAGTAGGGAATCTTGTTAATGTTTTTTAATTATACTTATACCATTTGAGATAAGTATATGAATACCTTTTGAAGTATTAAAAGATTACAAATGCATTGTCGGAATTCATAAAAAAAGTTTTATTAGATAAAAGAAGTTTTACTAATAAAAGAGGTTTTAATTAATAAAAGATTAATGAAACAAAAAGGAAATTAGAAGTTGCTTATGTGACTTGATCGTGCTTTGTGTAACTCAACCATGCTTTGTTTGTTTCCTGGTTTATGGAAAACATTTATTCGTATACATAGCACTAAAAGTCGATGAAGTAGGCTTGTCTATTTCTGAGAGTTAAAGACTGATGTTCATGTATGGATATGAGCAATTGAGGTCTAAACTACCGGCTTCACTCTTGATCAAGGGATAGTGTTAGAGGTAAATATTAGAAATGTGATAAGTACACGAGACTTGGTTTCCATGTGCGATCGTTCTCATTATCGTTGAATGACCGTATTCATCGATTCAGTCTTGGAGAGGTCGGCATCGATTAGTGTTTTGCTTATCGAAAACCACTTCAAGGCTGAGATATGTGTTCTATCTCTTGGAAGTGGATTGGTTCTAAATAATGCAATCTACGTTGAGATTCGATATCTGTTTGCTCGAACACATGTAGTTGTCCGTGATCTATTCAGAATGTAGGAATCCATGTGTGATTCCAAGATCTGTTGAGATTTGAGAATCCATGTGTGGTTTCGAGATCTGTTCAAGATGTGCGGATTCAATTTGAGATTCGTGTTCTGTTTGAGTAATGAAGACTTATGTGAAAGATGCAAAATGTAGCCTCGGCATAGGAAATAGCTAAAGATGGAAAAGAATGCACGACCTAAGATTAGCGACTCATGTCAGGAAGTTATCAACTCCATATCTAAAGATAATTATCGATTGTTGATCGGTAGGAGTTGATGATGTTTGGTTCACGTTATTCATGTTTATGTTCGGAAGCTGGGACTCTTCTGTTTACCTTATGATATATTATATCTAGAGATATGCAACGCTCGAAAGGTATTTCTTAATCCTTATGCATTGAGTTTGGATTTGGCTTCTCCGAAGAGATCTTCGTGGAAAATCCATTATATGAATGTTCCTTATCGACTTTGATTGTATTCCTAATATGCTATCGAATCTGACCAATGTAACCATTTCGGCTATGTTATAATATCTATATTCTACACCCTAAACATTATCTCTTATATCACCCTATGTACCTATTAGATAGTGGTTCTTTTGAGGGTCTAAACATTATGGCATTCCATGTGTACCGAAATTACTATTATATGTTGATCGTGTATTTCTTGAGTTTCTCATTGCAGACTTATGTCTAACGCTTGGTTTTTGTTTTTCCTAAATTTCTCGCGGGCTCTTTCGAGTAGCTTGAGAAAGGCAAGTTTTTTTCAATGTTCATTGGAGCTCGAAAAGACAAGCTGGATGTTTCACCTACCATAGTTATTTCCATTGTTTTATTATATCAGACACACTAGCATATGTGAGGGTAGGTTGTTACAACTGTCCAGGCTGATGATTGTACTTAGGTTTTGTAATTTCGAAATTTCTATATTGAAGTAACCCTTTGTACTGTTCCTTTGATATTATAAAATATCATTCCGCTGTGAGATTTTGATATTGTGTTCTCTTCTTCCTTGTTTTTTTCCTTTTATTTCACCCTAACAATTCGTCCTTTCATCACTTAGATACTCAGCACATGAATACCATGGATGTATTAGTGTCAACATCCGAGAGTCGGACGGGTGAGTCGTTACATATGGTATCAGAGCTGAAGATTAAGTGAGAACCTCGGCTTTGGTGGGTACGTCCCATTAAGAGGTATGGTAATGGAATTCCTTAGCATGAGTTGAGTGTATTATACATATAAGAGTTGTTTGTAACTGTTATAAACATATACCTTAATGGTAATTATAACTACGAAAATTAAAGATCTTATATAAGGTAACTTATATAAGTGAATTATCAATGTATAGTTTAGTTAATGTAGGGATTAATGATGTACATTCGTTACCCCTCATTAATTTGTTTAGCCATGCTCAACCAGTTTATGAGGATTCCCATCCTTTGTAGAATGATTTGATATGCTTGACTAGTTTATGAGAATTATTATCATTTGTAGATTTAGTAGCGTAGTCATGCTCAACCAATTTAAGGGCATTAACTTTCATTTGTTGATTTGTGCTCGACCAATTTATGAGCGGTTTTACCATCTACTACATGGGTTGGGTAGATAGTATTTATAGATATATTGAAACGAACACCTTGTGAATTTATATTCGCAATTTGACTATAGATGTTCGGTGAAATGTGGGTCAAAAGTTGAATTTTGTAAAAGATGTCTATTTTAATCCGACCAAGATAAGAATTTAGTAAATTAACATGTGTAAAAAGATTTATACAAGAAAGTAATTCTATGTAAGTATGGTTTATGAAATGTGATTTATAAATGATAAAAAAATTTAAATGAGAATTTGAGAACTTAAATCCTGGTATCTTTGAAAGTGTTTTTCAAGATTTAGGCAAAAATAATAATAGTATTATTTGAAAGTAAATATAGAGAAGTTGGTTTAGGAGATTAAGGTCGGGATATTTAGCAGCAACATACTGAGTATCTAACAATGTTCTGAAATGATTTTGGTTAAGTCCGAAAGGCATGAATTGGATATACTGAACTCACTCTTGTCGTTCAAAAATAATTCTTATATCGACTTCAACATCATCGGCGTTCATGTTTCGATTTTGAAGTGGGGGATGCTATAGGATTATTTAGTAAAATGGATTTCGATTTGAATTTTGAAAGTATGATTTGTTATACAAAAGACATATGTATGTATTATTATTTAAAAATGATTTAAAATAAAACCTGGGTGTTTAGTCCTAAATTTTTTCTTTGGAAAGAGATTTGATATGACTTTTTAA
The DNA here is from genome assembly GCA_030765085.1 of Allium cepa. NCBI lineage: Eukaryota > Viridiplantae > Streptophyta > Magnoliopsida > Asparagales > Amaryllidaceae > Allium > Allium cepa. The sequence goes on along the minus strand of CM060933.1, from coordinate 29,827,031 downwards.
TGTAGAAATATGTAGGGTGCTCGAATGGTAGTGGCATAGCCTGGAATAAATGTTAGAACTTTACAGGTTTTCCCTTTTTAAGTAAAGTGTCTTTAATAAATTATTGAAATATGTTAAATTATTTTATGGACACATGTAGCCTATGCATTAGGATTGTATGATATGTGCATTATATTATGATATGTTGTTTAGTAGTTTTCATGTGTTAAAATGAAAACTGAATTTTCGACAATTTTGGATAGTTGGAAATGTTCGAATCGTTATAGAACTTGAAACTAAGTGTTTTGTGGAAATATAAAGAAGAGTTTATATAACACTTAAATTGAGAAGTTAGTAAGTTAAAACAAGTTTAATCTGTTGAACGTGCTTATTAAGTAAAACAAATTTGATGTTTTTTATATACTCTTAGAATGTCATGGAGTATTATACGGATATAAACTTTAAGTTGTATAACTACTTATAAACTTGAAGTTATGTTTTATAAAGTGGCTCATAGATGATTGTAGCAGTACTAAGTAGCAGTCAAAAATTTGTATCCATTTTTCTTGATATTAAGTATGGATCAGATATATCATGGCCAATTCCTCAGAGGATTCTTCCACAATGGACTCTGATAAGTGAGATTTTGAATAAGTGTTTATAGAATCTTCTTCTGTCCGAAGAAATGATTCATCGAAATAATGAGTCACCCGTTCCATTGCATTAAATAACATACTATATGGATAAATCAATGTGATTAAAAAGATATTGCTACAGTTGAGAAACCAATAGGATAAATACATAAATTGTATGTAGATCATTTTACTCACATGAATGTTCCTGATCCAGTTGTCACGATCCGAAATTCAACGTTCAAAAATCGACATCAAATACCTCACTTGTATTTGACTGTCGGAGATTCAAACGTTGAACAACTTCGGATGCAGCTTATAACAAAAATAGATGAATATAAACAGGGGAAACAATAGTTGATTTCATTTATCACAACATAGATACAACACTGATACGACATCCATTACAACATTTATCACCAACATCAGAGTATTGTATATATACATAACACAACTACAAAATGGAAACACCATAGCGGAACAACAAAGTTATCACGACTTCATGAGAGTCTTCTAAAGAAAGAGAGCAAGAATCCCAACAAAACACCACCTTCCAAACTTCAAAAGGTTTCCAAGGCCAAAAGCTTCCAAAATCCGATAGCTTCCAAAAGACTTCAAAAGATTCCAAGCTAGCTCCAAAAACACGGATAACCTGCTTCTAGGCTGGCCGTGTGGAAATTATGGGCACCCAGAGTTTAGGAAGGGAACAATAAACTTCGGGTCAATCATGGGACTGGTATGAGTAAACAAAAACAGTTGTTTGAACGAAAACAATTTTTTTTAAAGAAATCCGTTATGCTTTTGGAAAAATGAAACTACCATAATACCTCCCGCCACACACACAATGCAATCGCACAATTGGAGGAGATTTCTTCTTATGATAGTCAAATATGCTTGATACGAGAAAATTCTTTTGATATTACTATTAGTGTACAGTGTAGAAAACATTTCGTAAGTATAATATTAATCTTAGCCAGCATACAACCATTATTGTATGCCTACTATAGCTACCATGTTTTATGGCAGGTTACCGCCACGCTGCCTGGTAGGTTATACAACTAAAACCGTACAGGGCTCTTATTGTTTCTTTGGATTTTCCAACAATGGTCAGGCTAAGGAACTTCCTTACCAAATGGAACGCCTCTGGAGGGACGCCCCAAGAACCAAATCGGATCTCTGCCAATACAAGGCCGGGTTACCTCTGTAACTAGGTAACACCTACAAGTATGCCATCCCCGGTCGTTACCGACCTTTATCCCAAAATTCACCAACAAATAGCAACAACCACACAGTTAAATATCTGGGCTCCATACCATGATACCACCTCTTATCCAGAAGAAAATGGACATACCCTAGGGGCACGACCCCTAATAACCTTGCAGCAACATTCCATTTTCGACCATTACTGGGTTGTGAGGTTCGACGAAGTCTCGTCCACAAAGCTTCGCTTTTCACAAAAGCCATGCGTCGATTAACAAATGATCAGCAGCACTCAGCATGCCACACTACCAAATTGGGAGTATATCACTAATAACCATCAACTACGTAACCTCTGAGCTCGTACGTCTCAGACAAGGGTGTTGAGCTAAGAGAATAAATTCTCCGCCACTAACAGAAATGTATTTGAAAGAAATCAGCTTTATATTTCAAAGTGTAGTGTCATACATACAACTATACAAGTCCGTTTCGGGTTCGAGCGGAACCGAAGGCACTTTCAAAGAAGCCCTTGCAATCCGGGATCTCTATACCGGAGCAACTCAGTGCAGAGTCATTCGACGGGTTATCCTATCGTTCTCGAAGACACCCAGTCTCCACCACCGTCTTCAAATGCTATCCATCTCGTCGTATCACTATTCAAAATGGGTTATATGACACAAAGTCCTCTTCCAGCTAAACCGAATAGTGAGCGCTTAATTTAAAAATACATGGATATATCATTCACAAAGATTCACCATTAAAGTTCGATGTGGGTTTCAGATAACCAACTGAAATCCGACTCCATGTCGCATCGAAATGCAATTGCCGTTTTATGGGCCAATGGCTTTTCACATTCATACAGAAACAAATCACAGATATCATAGCTCAGCATAAAGCAATTCATATCACATGGTATCACAATCATATATCAGAGATATCAATCAATACAAAGCATTCAATAATAATCAATCATCTACAATTAAGATGAATTAATCGTGTGATTATAATTAATTAATCATATAATTATTTTCATTAATTATCCTTAATTGATGACTAATTATTCTTAATTTTAAATTAAGTAATCCTTAATTATTTATTAATTAATCCTTATTTATTAATAAATTAAATCCTTAATTATTAATTAATTAAATCCTTAATTATTAATTAATTAAATCTTAATTATTATTAAATCCTTAATTATGAATTAATTAAATCTTAATTTCCTTCATTAATTAATTATTCCTTAATTAATTACCTTAATTAATTAGTCTTTAATTATAAATTAATTAACTTTAATCAATAATTAACTAACCTTTAATTAATTATTCTTTAATTATTAAGTAATTATAAATCATTTATCTTGATTAATCATTTAATCAAAATATTTAATTAATAAACCTTATAATTAATCATTATTAGCACATTAATTTATTCAAGAAATCAAGGTAAATCAAAACATCATTTTATCTTAATAAATTACATTATTTATTTAAAATAATTAATCAATAAATAATGTCACAAATTATATAAATTAAAATTTAATTACTTTAAACATAATTTTCTTAATTCCTTTATTTATCTAAATTTTAAACCAAAACAATTATTTACAGATCATGGAATAAAAATGTTAAAAATTTAAATTTTGATTTAAAGTAAAAACTGCTTCCTTTCAACAACCCGAGACCCACTCGAGTCGACCCCCGAGCCAACCTACCCTTTACTTCGAATTTTTCCTAAATCATCCCTAGTCATTTTTCAAACTTACAAATTTGTTTAAGTTTTTAGAGAGAACCCGATACACACCCCAAACTACCCGAGTCAGGTCTCGAGCCAGTGACGTAATTACCCCAAGATAACTTCGAGTCAAAACCCCTCGTTCCCAACCCATTGCCTACTGATACCAAACTGGCACTGTGCACAAGCACATGAACTCTGGCCATCTCCGGCAAACGCCATGCCCGTCGATCAGTCGACCTCCACACATCACTAGACCATCCAGAATCCCCAAACGACGGCGAATTCGCAAATTAGCAATCTGACCCATCTCGGAAAAAAAGTTCGATCAACCTATCTTCCTCGTGTCGGCAACATAGACCACTGGAGGCCACGCATCCTCGTCCAGAGCTCCTCCTATCAACCACGCACCTCTTCCATTTGTCCTGGACCAGTCCGATGCGACGTCGATGTTGAAATTGGTCGAATTTCGATCAATACAGAAACATGGCTTAAACCCTAGATCATCAAATTTTAGCCACCACGATGATCAGATTTTTTTTCTGAGCATTTTTCCTAGACTCCCCGAAGACCCAGTGAGCTTTATCCATGATCGCATCAACCCACACCTCGCAGATGATCAGAAATCATCAAGAATTCTGAATACGTTCAACCCTAAATTACTTGATCAACACTTCACTAAAAATTTTAATTTTACTTTTAAAAATCCTCATTTTTGAAAACAATTCAAATGTTATACCTGAAATCAGAAATAAGATTCTTGAAATTTTGATATGGTCTGGGCTTACCTGTTTTTCTTGATTTTTAGAAAATTCTGATGTTAATTATGCTTGGATTTATTTTTAGAACTTAAACATGTTCAAGCAAACAACTTTTTGTTTGGATCCTAAAGTTAAACAAGAATCAGAGGAGAAGGATTTTAATTTTCAAACAGGGTTTGAAAACCTGTTTCCAAACAAAGGCAGTATGCCTGATTATTAGGCATGCACAGTCATTCTTGCACATATTTACACATATCTGCTTGCATGTAAACTCTTTACAACTTTATCTCAAGCATCATCACAAACAACAAATGCCACTACAAATCTTTAAAGAAGTTTACTCATCTGATGTCTGAGAACAGAGGGGAGTCTGGAAATTGATCAAATTTGAAAAACTGGAAATTGTTCCTCTGTTTTGATCTTTGTTGTTGATTTTGAAACTTCGATTTTCTGAGTTGAAGCTTTAATTTGCTTAAGTGTTGAAGTTGAAATTCTTGCTTTGATGCTTGAGATGATTTTCAGGCTATAAAATTTTAATTGTAAAAGTTGTTTCAATTTCCAGGTTTGGCTTTATTTGTGTGATTTGTTTTCTGGTTTCTTTGTATACAGTTGTTTTTTGAAGTTTGAAACTAAAGACTAAAAGGAATGAGGGAAAGGAGGAAAAGATGTATATACCGGATATTTTTCTTCTTTAATAAAAATAAAAATAAAAATAAAAATTAGGACACCTGTCTACATCCATAATTAAATTGATTACACTTGTTAGTCTACTAGTTTTTATGAATTACACTTGTATTATTTCTTGTTACATGTTTAACACTTGTATTTCACATGAATTTAAAGGCTTTTTTTAAAAGAATTTATATTACATTTTCCTCATTTATAAATACATTTTTCTTTATTATACTTATACCATTTTTAAAAGAAAATGTTTAAAATTAACATATTACTAAATAAATCACATATATGTTATATTTAAATCCAAATTATTTTACTAAGATTTTATTTAAAATTCAAATTCAAATTTGAATTACAATCCATTTATATATGTATGAATCAATACTAATTTTATTTGCCTTGAAAAATTTCAAACTAAATTCCCAATTAAATTCTTGAAATTCAAATTAATTACTAATTTTAAATTTGATAAAATTTGGAATGTTACACCAGTATTCGAGTTCATGAACTTGAGGTGGTCTACACCGGTCCGAACATGGATTTTTCACTGGATTCTTGATGGAGAACACTTAATGTGGACTCCTGATAAAATCTCAAAGTTTTCTATCATAGTATATGGCTATGTAAAAAGAACAGAGGTTTCTGCATAAGGAACTTGATCAGAGTCCGCACTAGTAAGGTCAAGTGATCTATACTGGTTTGGAAATGAAATTTATGTGATCGAGCAAGTGATCAGAACTGATACTGTGTACGGATGGTTCATATGCATGGTACGGGTTTTAGTAATTGCATATTATGTTTTGTTGGATTATGGAGTACAGGTGATGAATCTTCGATTTGTTATGAGGTTGCATGAATCATCGACTAAGTAATAACCTATGGCTATTAAGCGTAAGGTACGCTCAGTAGGTCATTTGTCATCCTTATGTGATGAGTGGATTTTGAACTTGGGCAAACCATGATCTTTGTTTGTTAATGATTAGGATACTGTTAAGTATCAATATATTTATGACGACCACTTTTCTTACTTCGAAACGCGAGTCGTTAAGGGTAGAAAAGAAAGAAAGATAAGAATGTTTGTACGAAAATTGGGCACAACACTCTTTGGACATGTTTGAAGAGATTAAAGTGAAGAATATAAATGGAAAATGAGGTTAATCTAACAAGCACGCCAAAACAGACAGACAAAAATATAAGAACACAGAGATTTATAGTGGTTCGGCGTTGTAGCTTACGTCCACTATGGAAAGTTTGCTGTTTTATTGACTTTTCTAGCTGGTTACAACTGATTACAACATTACACTCTCAAGCACTCAAGACACAATGGGGATTCCGGTAGAGTATCAGCGTAGAAGAGTCAAAAGTCCCTTTTTTGAAGGCCTTGGACTGCTATTTATAGGTGTAGGCTGAAAAAATCTAGCTCAGATCTCGGAAGACCCCTTCTCTCACGTGGGTGGGCCCATCAGATCAATCCCTGGACATTTTGGGATCGATCCATGATCGATACACACTCCTTTTATATTGATAAAAAATGACTCCTTTTGGGCTGAGATCGATAAGAGACATTCTTGAGGTGGTACGTAAGCACCTGTGAAAATTTGGTGGCGTTTGGACTTGTAGATTTTGAGTTATGATCGATCCAAGTTTGTGTTTGCAAAACATTACCGAGTACGTATCGATACTGTTCGTATCGATCGTACATATCGATGCTAGTCGTGTCGATCAGGTGATGTGGCGATATATTTTAGGATTGATCCACTTTTCATGCCGAGTGACCCAGTCTTCCTTTTAACATGTTCTTGTTCTTATCGACCTAATGTACTCTTTTCGTGTCGATGGTTTCGTATCGGTATTTGAGATTACTTCGTATCGATCGCTCCCACTCCCATTCATATCGATATAAACTCAAGCCTTTTGTATCGATTGAAGACCGATTTCGTATCGATGCTTTTCAAGTGTTGTTTCGTATCGTTTGTTGGTGGCACACTTCGTATCGATCGCTGACCGATCGATACGAATTGTGTAAATGATGATCAATACGAGTCGTGTATAAGTGGAAGCAATACGAAACGTCCTCGGGTGATGGATATGAACTGGAGTAGATGTGATGGATACAAAGTGAGGCATTTTCCATGGATACATACAAGTGCTCACTTGATGGATACGAAGCAATGTACACTTGATGGATACAAACCAGATGTGTTTTGCTTGGGACTAGATCGATCCATAACTTGAGAAAATAAACTCCGATTGACTTGAAATTTGGAACATCGGCTTCCGTAGTTTTGCTTGCCGTATCATATCGATTATGGCTCGATTCGGACTTGGATCAAATTTACTAGTATCCATAGTAGACCCGTGTACAACCGATCTTCAGGACAAACTGTCTTCGGTTTCTAGTTAATTTCCTTGTGTTATGGCCTTGCCAAAAGGCGAGATAACAAAGAAGAACTCAATAATCACAGAATCTCGCCACGAATTAGAACAACATATAAAAGATTACATAGGATATTACATGGTCATTCCCATAATAATAATACATCTTAGTCATTACATTACAATCTTCACTGAACAGTTATAACTATCTGCCCGTATAAAATACATAGATCATAAATAAATACACAATGGAAATAGAAATAATTAGCTAACGGTAAAGCCACCTACTCCACTCCTCCAAAATGCTTCCGTAAGAACCTGGATCACTTGATTACTCATACAAATTTGAGAGCCCAAGAGTTTTAGGAAAATAAAATAAAACTCTGGGTCAGACATGAGTCTGATGTGAGTAAACTCAAAACAACTTGATTTTTTTCTTTTACAAAATACTTTGAACATCAAAAGTATCTCGTAAGACAACGTCGCATATAAATACAGATGGATTTTTACCTTACGATAACTAAAACACTTTATATAGAAATCCAGTGATATTATTATAATGTGTAGCTTTTTTCAAGTAAAATTAACATAGCTGAAACTATTACATTAATTAAACTCCAGCATAATAGATATACAATTTATACCGAAGGCACTTATTGGGAAATGGATTCCATACACGACCAACTAAGGAACTATATTCCAAAAGTGTAATTCTAGATAAAATACACCTAGGGTCTGACAAGGACATCTTGTACCCCTGCTACATAGAATTGGCCTACCACTTGACTAGTAGAAACGAATGCATCACCACTACGGTTCAGATCAGCAACTATACCAGAGTGTACAAAATGGGTCAAATACCGATTCTAGATATGGTGATGACATACCCTGATAAGAGTGACCCATATAGCCCTGCCACTTCCCTATTTTGGTCATTCCTATTGATGAGGCATGAGGCTACATCTTTACCTTTTTACATATTGCACTTCCCTCTTGGAATCCTAACATAGCGTTCCATATTTTGACACAATGTCAACATTCATTCATACAAGTCGCTTAGGAGATGAATGAACCGAAGTCACTATCTACACTACACCCATTTTGGCATCACCCTCAGGGTTAGCAGCAAATATCCCTTGCATCAAAGTCTTTATCTTGGACCTTGCCTTTAGTATTTCCAATTTGAACGTTTATATTGGTTCAAAGTGGTTTTCGGATAACAACGGTTATACAATCCCGGTCTCTTCAAACCAATGTTCAATAATTTTAAAAGGATCAAGTTGTTTATAGTGGACCATTCCACTATCAGGGTGTAAGATTTTACATATGAACATATGTTCCATATGCTTATATTATCATGACCCGCCTATCGTAGTTAACCCTTTTGCATTCAATATGTTTTCCAAGTGCGGTATTTGTGATAAATACAAATTGACTTACTTTCAGTAAAACATGTCAACGTTTTATTACTACTGCTTCAATTCATTTGGCTACTTAATAGCATTGACAAGAGATCTATTGGTTTAAACAGTTTACTTAGACAAGAAAGTTGGTTAATAATAAATTACCGAAAGAGTTTTGGAAGAAACTTTGAAATAAATAAGCTTTATTTAAATCATAAGTTAGAAACATAACTAAACTTTAATTAATCTTAATTAAATAAAAATCATACTTCATACCTTAATTTATTAAAAAAATTATTACAATTAAATTTTAATTAAATCACACTCATTTAAGAATTAAACCCAACTTAAGTAGATAATTAACCTTTAATTAAATAATTATTAATTAACTAATTAACTTTAATTAATTAATTAATTAAATAAACTTGATTAAATAAGATTAATTTTCTTTTATCTTAATTAATCATTATGGAAAATTTCCTTAATTATAAATTATTAGCTTAGTTAATAATTTCTTAAACTCTAATTACTTAACCTAATTACTTAATTGATTAATTAAATAATAATTACCCTAATTAATAAGATAAATAAATAAATTATTAAATAATTCAAACATAAACTTTTGGTTTGCTTAATTAATTTGAAATGAGTTGTAAAAAACAATCCAAAAGAAAATACTTTAAAACTTAAAATCTTGAAATTTTTCGAACTACATATTTGAAAACACAGATGGAAGAGTTTTGAAAACGTAAACAGAGGTGGAAAAATGGAAATATTTTGCTAAATTCAAAAACTAGAGAAAAAGCTTTTGTTTTTAAATCGAATCTCAAGTCTTTGCGACTTTTAAAAGTGCTAACTTTTACAAAAATCACATCACATACACTTGGATTTATTTCATAAACACACTACCATCATAACATAAACCAAAGGTCACATATTTATAACTAAACATATCAACATATCATCCAAATCACAAATCCAAACTCAACCATAAACCTATAATCATGTACCATCAACACAACATGGTAATTCAAAACAACAACCATTATATTTTCAAAACATATTGTTTATCAAAATCAAGTATTTTTATTTTCCAAAAACAAAAGTTTTACTCATCGAAACACTTTTACTAAACCAAAGCAAACTTTTGCCAAAACTTTAAACTTTAGAAACTTGCAAAATATGGAACTTTTGGTTGCTCGAACACTTGAAATGGGCTCGGCCTAGGCTGCTCGGCCTAGGCCTTACTGGGCATGGCTATATGGTGTTTGGGTTGCTTGTATTTTGGAAGAGGAGGTGTTGAAATATGCGTGGAAGTGTTTTTAAGTGGAAATGAAGTGGTTTTCTCAAGTTATAAGATATGAAGAGAAGCCATGGATATGTTTGCTCAAGCTTTAAGGAAATTAAAAGTAGAGAAGGAGATTGTAAAATGAGAAACATAAGAGGGCAGTGGTATTTATAGGCTTAGGAAATTAATTAAAAAATCATGCAAGTGTTTGTATTTAACATATATCCATGCATACACTACCATCCCTCCTCTACCATTTTCGTCCCCACTTGTACCCCCCTCATCATCCAACTATTCATGCCATGCTCTATGTACTTGTGTTGAAAAAGAGGGTATTTATATATGTTATGTATATATTTATATATATTTATTAAATAAAATCTTGTTTTAACCTATATGTTTAAGTGAGCATATATGTACATGCATACGTACATGTACACACCATGTTGAAAATAGTTTGTATTGTGTGCATATGTGTTTAGCTTAGTGGTATGACATTTTTAAACAACTTTTAACTAATGAAAATTTCATATTTCGAAAAATAATTTTCGGTCATATTTTCTATTTCTCTATGAACTATATACATTGGTATACAAATTTTGAAAATGATTTTACTATCATTGGTTATTATTTGATATAGTTTTATTTGTTAATGAAAATCCATTTATTAATTATTTGTGAATATAATTAATATTCATTTAAATAGCGATTTTATCACAGTATGGTTTGGGATTCATTTAAAAATCCTCTCAATCGTTTGGATTTTCTTCAAGTCGGGGGGAAAGTGGAAACGTTCGAAGCATATGTTTCAGAAATCATTCTTTAGTGTAGCAATGTGGATGGCTCCTTCCCCCAATGGCTCTATAACAGTTTGTTCTATGACAATGGGAGAGGCTGTTTTACTTCTGCGGCGTTGTTCGCCGGTTTTTGGAGCATGAGATGGCACTGTTTGGTGCGAAGATTCAAAAGAGGACATGCTGGGCCCAGAAGGTTTAGAAGACACTTTCGATGGCGGAGATCGTGACCTAGAGCGGCGCTTGCTTTGGTGTGATTTTTCTTTTCCTTGTCGTAGCACTCACGTTCTTGGCTAGAATGGTAGCCATGGCCATAGTCTCTCTCACTCTCGTGGCGATATGATTCAGAACGCGATCCAGACGATAGATATGTAGAGTGGAGTTTACCAAGCATAGAATCTTGCTTCACCTTTGTATCTGCAAAAAAGAAGAAGGAAACCAGTCATTGCTAGATATTGAGAAGCATGTGATGAAATGTCGTGCAGTGTCGTGGAGTGTGTGTACGCATGTGCGAACCCCCCAACCGACCGGTTGTAGCGGCATTACTTATTGGAGTTGATTCCCTTTTATCTACTTAGGTTAAGCCCGTGCTGGTTCTTGAAGGGGAGGGGAACCCCTCTAACTCAAGGTCAGGGAATGATGATATGTCCACCGGGATATGAATATCTGAAAGCCCCATTAGCGAGCTTTCTATCTACTGGGAAGAGGTCTCTGGACCTATGGAAGTAATCACAAATTGAGTTGCTTCGGTAGTTTCTCGCCTCTTGATTTTATAGGCTAGAGCCTTCCCCTTCTTCTTTAACTCATATTGTTGAAGGCCTTGTGGAGGCACGACCACTGGCTCGTGACTAGCCTCCATGCCTTCATCATAGCGAGGCTGGTTGATTCTAATGTCGACCGCAGCCTGAGCTCCCTCGACTAGGAGTACAATGGGAGCCCGTCCTCCACCTTGTCTTACTGGGGCCACTCTTGGAATCCCCATGAGCCCCATGATCTGTTCTTTCTCTAAAAGCCTCGTGGAAATTAAGTTGTCTTCGGTGTGCTCTTCATCTATTTCTCATAATTCAACAGTCACCGCCTAAAGTGGCCTCACTAGCTATTTATACTTCACTCCTTTGGGCTGTCGAATCAAAGCTGTAAAAGAAATACAGTAATGTATTCAACATCAATCTATATTATCCAGTTATGGTTAAATCACGAAAAAAGTAATAGCACTTACATATGACCAGCCATCGCCTATCAAATCCTGGTGGGCATCTCATATAGAACCACTCCATTTTGAAGTAGCTCAACTTGCTCCATGTGCTTGCCACCACTTGGCAGTTCCTAACAGCTTCTAGGAAAGTGAATAATGGATTATTTGCCTGACTCTTAACATTGAATAAATATTTGATCTGGTCGACAGTCGGGGGACGGAGGAGATGTTCCATAAATATTATGTACAAGCTGTTGAGTAGCGCATATCCATTCGAATGAAGCTGAGAAGGTGCGATCCTCAGTTAAAACAGTACGTCCCTAATGAACTGGTTGAATGGTGGCGTTGCTCCGGTCCAGCACGTAAATCTGTTGCACGCGATGAACCCTTCCGGAGGATCGTATGCTCTATCTTCCAGTCCTGTTTACTGGGATTGTTCCATAGACAGTCCGTGTCTAAAGCAAATTCTACCTAGCACCTCTTTTGTAATATTGGACTGGACATAATCTAGTGGATTCATTATCACTACTGCATCTGGCAGCTCATCCGGAGCAGGATTCACTATATCTATTGGAACGTCCAGCCTATCTATTCTGGGGAAAGGAGAACTTTGAGCTTCTTGCTGTTATGAGCTTCCAGAATCCATAGCTATTGAGCTTAGTAAAAACCATAATTAGATGGTAAAAATCTCCTCCTAGTGCAAGGCATGAGATCATGTTGTGTAGTGAAGTGCATCACAATACTATAAAATTCTACAAGATTAAAAGATGGTAAAGAGGCAAGACTTGGAGATTCGACCGGAGCGACCGTCATTGCTTACCATCTCAACCGTCCCATTCTGACTTCGGAGAACGATCCATATTAAATTTCATTATCTTCAACAAGTCACATTTCCATCGATGTGCTTTAAAGGATAGTCATATATGCGGTTCTATGGGAAAGTCCATATGTGGAAGGCTAAACGCTCGTCGGGGTCCAATGTTCAAATATGCAAAAGATATGGAAGTAGTACCTATCATGTTCGAGTTCAGATCGTTCCCCTGAAGCAAGCTTTCATATCGATCGCATGTCACTTGTTCATAATGATCAATGATTCAGTTCGATAACCTCTTCATATCGATTGAACATTTGGATCGATGACTTGTTCGTGTCGATCACTTCACCCATAGCCTTTATTCGTATCGATGCTCTTCTTATCGATCAGTTCATATTGATCAGTCGTCTTCCTCATCTCATTTCCAAGGGAAAGCTTTCATATCGATCCAAGAGACATAGTTATTTCATCTCGATCAAGGGAGCAGAACTTTTGCTTCGCCCGCTTGTGTAGATTGATAGATTCACAATCGGTGTCTGTATCAATCGATACGAAACCACTGCTCGCCGACCATCGATATGAACTCATGGTTTAAACCACATAAGCCTGAAGCCAGTGGCTTAAAGCCCGGTTGTTTCTCCTCCAACCATCTATCCTATGGATCCATCTCGTCTCCTTCTTATCTGATTCCCCAATCGCTATTGCCGACTCTCTCAACTTCACCTTATTTACACTTTGGCGTCAACGACACTGGAGATGGCAATTATAGTGAACGAGGGGGAATGAAACTCGAGTCTCATCATTATAGGCATGATTCTATTAATTATTTACCTATGTTCAAAAGATCTAGGTTAAGGATTGACGATGTGGGGTTTGGGGACGAAAGTTTTGCAATTTTTTCCTTTTCTCTGTTTGGATACGAAATGGCAGTAAAGGTGAGAAAAGTATGCTAAGTAAAAAGGTATTTATACTCTCTTTGTATCCAACATAAAACAATTCATATTCCAGTTTTCTCACCGATTAAATTGGTCGAAATACCCATCGATATGAAACGTGCACATGTGCTTTTATTTGAATCGTTCATATCCATTGATACAAAGTGAATCTACGTTCCCATGTTTCGTACCCCTTATTACCAAGGGCATTTTAGGTGGCGATCTTTTGTATCCATCAAAACGAAATGTGTGTTTGTATACGATTCAAACTAATCTGTATCCATCATTACGGAGCACATCTTTGTAGCTCTATCTCGTATCCATCGATACAAAATCCACTCTAATGCATCCCAGATCATCAAGGAGAGGACTGATATGAAAGTAGCATCAAAGCAGCATTGATTGTTGTCAACTCGAAATCCACATCTATCCAGGAGAGGATCGATACGAAATTCGATTCCAAAGCAGCCATCGATCGATAGAAAAAAATAAAACTTGACAACGACCCATGAACGTGTAGACATAAATGGGAGTCAGGTCTAGATACATACATATATGTACTTACATACTACACTAACATTTGATTTTTGAAGTTAACAGGAATTTAATGCTCACCCGGAGACAACCAAAACAATAACAACAAATTACTAACACTTGACCTTCAACCACAATAAAAACCGCGTGATCATTTGCAGTCTACAATTCAACATTTATACTACTGGAAATCGACCAGGAGTCACATCTACCAAAGATTACACCTCTTGATGAAGGGACAACAGCTATTTAGCGAATCAGATAAAGTCATTTCAGAATGAAGATAGCAGCTTTTCGAAGCACGTCGTATTCACACAAGATGTACTTTGGAGGGCAAATGTTATCCGGCCTTTTGGTAAGGATGTGATACTATGGACTCAACTAGAGTTTGAAGACAATCCACTCAGGAGATCAGTTATCTGCAAGTTCACGATGGATGCAGGAAAAATTGGTCCGAGTCCAGATCGAGCCATAATTAGCATGATACGACGAGCTATTCTGCGCAAAGCAACATTCTAAATTTCAAGTCAATCAGAGTTCGAATGTTCAAGTTGTGGATCGATCAAGAATCCTAAAGATACAATTCACATCAGTGATTTCGTATCAATCATTATCAGTATGAGACACACACGACTCCAGAAAAGCGAAGGCAAAGCACCGATCCATAACAATTTCATTTCATATCCATCACTTTGTATCGGTCAGCATCGATATGGAATGCACACGACTCTAGGATATAGCGTCTATATGTCTGTATCGATCACTTATTCGATCAATATGAAAGCAGAATTTATGATAGATACGAGAAATATAGCACATGATCGATCCAAACAACAAAGCATTGGATGGATATAAAGAAGCAGTCAACTCGAAAGAAGCAGTCTCACCACTATGCATTAATCTTGGATCTCCACAAAACATGCATGCCACGTCATCAATACGAAGGGATCGATACGAAGGTATTGATAAGAAATCTTCAGTCATCCAATAATTGCAATCTTAATCGACCACTAACTCTACAACCACAACTCCAAATGCAATGAGATTTTCATAACAGGTTGCACAACACATAGGAAACATCCATGATCGATCGCAGATCAATTGGAGCAGTTTATGATCGATATGAACTCATTATGGATCGATCAAGGATCGACCCCAAATGGCTCCAAATCGATCACGTGGGCCCATCTGGACTTGAGAAAGAGTATTCCAAGATTCAAGGAAGATATTTCCAGCTCCACGCCTATAAATAGCACCTCCATTGCAACTAAAAAGGGACATTACGTTGCTGCTAGAGTTGAACTCCATTGTAATTCGAATGTTAGTGATTGTACCATTGTAACTCAGTTTCTAATCAGCAATAACATCAAAACCTTCAAAGTGGACATAGGCATACAAACGTCGAACCACTATAAATCTCTATTTTCTTTCTATTACTTGTTTTCTTGGTGTGATTGTTATGTTAGCCTCATTTTAGATTTTAATTCTTCATACTAATCTCATCAATTAAACCGAAGAGTGATGTGCCCATTTTTGGTACAAACATCCAACACTGCATTTCGATGCCTTCTGCTAAGCGCATCTGCAATCTTATTTTCTTTTCCCATTGTGTACTCAACACCGAAATCACAAGCGGCTAAAAACTCTAACCACCTCTGTTGTCTCATATCCATCTCCTTCTGAGAGAATAAATACTTCAATGTCTTATGATCCATATATCACTCGAATCTCTCTCCTAATAGGTAATGTTTTCACACCTTCAATGCAAAAATAACTACAGCTAATTCCAAGTCATGAGTTAGATATCTAACCATATGCAGTTTGAGCTGTCGAGAAGCATAAGATTTTACTTTACTCTTTGCATCAACACATCTCCTAATCCTACTCCACATGCATCAATATATACCACTAAGTCTTGATTCCCCTCTGGAACAACCAACACAGATGCTTTCATCAACAAGTGTTTCAACTTCTGGAATGCATCCTCACACTTATCTATCCAGACGAACTTCAAAACTTTCTGAGTTAGTCATCGGTGCTGCTATCCGTGAAAAATCCATAATAAATCTCTGACAGTATACAGCTAATCCCAGAAAACTTATAATCTCAGTTACCATCTCGGGTCTCTTCCAACCATTCACTGCCTCGATCTTAGCTGGATCTACTGACAGCCCTTTCTCTGAAGCTACATGACCGAGAAGCTTCACTTCCTTCTTCCAGAAATGACAACTTCAAAAACTTCGCTTTCAGTTGATGCTCTCTGAAAGTTTCTAGCACCACTCTAAGATGAACTGCATGCTATCTTTCATCCTTAGAGTATGTCAAAATATCATCTATGAAAATCAACACGAACTTATCCAAGTGCTCTTGGAATGCTCGGTTCATCAAATCTATAAAGAATGCTGGCGCATTTGTTAGCCCGAATGACATCATTAACCATTTGTACAATCCATATCTAGTCCTAAATGCCGTTAAAGAAATATTATCTTCTACCCTAAATTGTTGGAATCTTGTTGCCAAATCCATTTGAGAAAATACTTTGGCTACACTCAACTGCTTAAACAAATTGCCAATCCTAGGAAATAGGTAGCAATCTTTATCGTCCTCTCATTCAATTTACAATAATCGATACACAACCTCAATGATCCGTCTTGTTTCATCACAAAAACTACGGCTGTACTCCAAGGCAAACTGCTAGGTCTGATAAAATTCCTGCCTTCCAAATCGACCAACTGCACCTTTAGCTCCCTCATCTCGGTAGATGTCATTCTACTTGGCGGTCTACTCACCCATTCTACTCTGGGTACTAAATCTATCTGAACTCCATGGCACGTTTCGGTGGAAATCCTACTACAGGATCAAAAACATCTGTGAATTCTCAAACAACGAAAAATTGACTCTGCTCGTCTTCCTCCTCCATAACACCCAACAAAGCATTTATCTCAAAACTAGGGTTTTCTATGAAGTATACTATCCAATCACTATAGTCCGAGTGTCTTAGTGATATTTTCCTATAACGGAAAAATATCCTGGCATGTTAGTTCATTTGTGTAATGGGCAAGGCTGCCCTTATTAACACAAACCTCAATACCTTAACCATTTCATTATTTCATTTAGTTTAATTAATTAAATGTCCTAAATAATGTTACTAAAAATTAGGGGTATTATAGAAATCTTGGAATAATCTTGAATAAACCTTCTGTAGCATCCAACCAAACCTAAGAAACTACGAACCTCGGTAAGAGTCCGCGGTTGCTTCCATTCTTGAACAGCTTCCACTTTACCGAATCCACTGAAATACCTTCTCCTGTCACAATATGTCCTAAGAATGTTACTTTCGATTTTCAAAAATGGCACTTCGAAAATTTCACTTTCAGAACATGTGTCCTCAATGTTTCCAACACCATTTCCAAATGATGCCTATACTCCTCAGTTTTGGGGTACATAAGAATGTCATCGATGAAAACTAACACAAACTTGTTAAGAGCATCTCAGAAAACCACGGTTTATGAGATCTATAAAATATCTAAGTGCATTGGTTATGCCTTTGCTTGGCCCGGAAGGCATAACTACCACTTAAAGAAACAGTTGGGACCTCTAAATGCAGTTAAAGGTATACTATCTTCTGCAACCCTCAAGTGATGGAATCTCGTAGCTAGATCCATCTATGAAATACCGTAGCTACTTGATGTTAGTCAAAAAGTTCATCGATAAGGGGTAAGGGATACTTGTTCTTAATTGTCAGCTTATTCAACTCACTACAATCCACGCACAACATTAAAGATCCATAAGACTTAGCCTTAAACACCATAGTAGACCCCCTACTCGAACGACTAGGTCTAATCAATCCTCTTCTTAATAGGTCTTAGGTTTGACTTATCAACTCCTCTCTCCTTCGAAGCCATCATTCACTTAGGTTGAACTACAGTCCTTGCATAAAAGATTAAATTAATGCGAAACTGTATCTCTTAGTGCGGGGGTAAAATTTTAACCTCTTCAAATACATCAGGAAAATACTTAACAACTTCAATAGACCTTAAATTCTCTTGGGCTGCTTCAAGGTCATATAAAAAACTACATATCGAATTTCGGATTCCTTATATAATACTTTGCTTTTCTTCCTATATTGGTCACTAAAGATACAGTTCTCTTATTTTATTTTAAGACAGCTTCATACTTTGATAACCAATCCATAGTAAGGATAATGTCAAATCCCTTTATGCCTAAGACATACGGGTCATAAGAAAAGTGATGAGAAAGGTATGAAATTGGCACATTCTTATAAATCATACTCAAATAGATTACATAACCTATGGGGTTAGACATACACATAGGGTTTTCTACAGTAATCAGAATAAAATGAATTTTATGTACTGATTCTAAGGAGATAAAACTATGAGAGGGGCTGGTATCAAATAATGCTCAAACAAAAATACCATTAATCGGTAAGGTACCTTCAAGGATGCCTTTCCCCTTCACATCCGTTGAAGTAGACAGTTCATTCTTAAGGGAATATAACTTGCACTGCTGCATCTTCTTCTTGAGTGGGTAGTCCGTTACCATATGCACGGGCTGATGATAATTTAAACAAAGATTCTTCTGGACCGTCGGGGGGATAGGTCCACTATGTTGCTGCTGCTGCTGAACTCCAGAATTCTTGCAAAACTTGGCGATCTAGCCCTTCTGCTGACACTTGTGGCAAAAAAAATCCTTAAAATGATTCCTTTGAGCCATACCACCAGGCTTTCACTTTTCTTGATTCTTCCGATTAGGATTAACTTTCTCTTATTATAACCATCTCCATTGGTATTTCAACTAGGTGCTACTAGAGTAGGCCTTTTCTTTTTCAGTGCCTTGTACCTCAGAGCCATATCAACTAAGTCCACAAAAGTTCCTTGAACATGAGTAGTCATTTTCTCATGGTACTCTTCTCTCATACCTAAAACAAACATGTCATTTTTCTTTAAAGGGATGTTGATCAATTCCGGTCCAAAACAAGATAGCTTGTTGAACTTTGCCTTATATTCTACTACAAATATATCTCCCTGCTTCAAGTCCATAAAGTTCCTGTACATCCTTGTCCTTCCCGTTGTTGGCAAGAATTTGTCCTCAAAAACTTTTTCAAGCTGCTGCTCCTTCTTGTAATTGCCATGCTGCTAAGAACCTTTTCTGTTCATCTAATAAACCGAGACCTTTAAAGCCTTTTCGTAAGATCGCAACGAAGCTTGCACTTCCATGACAGACTTAGTACCTTTAAATAGTTTCCTTCCTAGGTTGGTGTAATTCATGCATAAGATTGCGAAATTCACTCTTTGTTGCTCTAGCGCCGCCTCTTTGGCAATCCGAACTCCTCTAGGGTTTGGGGTTCGACTATTTGTAATCATAATGCTACCTGCTCCCTACCTCGTCTACTTCAATTACCCATGTCTTACTACCTGAACATAGTAAGAAAATTGTTAGAGTGCTTTGACGAGATAAATCTTAAAAGAAGGGTATTAATCAAACCTATCAGGCTGATCTTTCTATAGAGACATATATACATAGGTATACAAATAAAAATTACAAATATGAACACTTGAAGTTGACCCTAACCCAAAGCCTAGGTGTTCTCTTAACCAAAGTTCTGATACCAAAAATGTAAAAACCGCCTTTCTTACACCAAAAGAGATTCATTAAAGGTAGAAGAAAAGGAGAGATAAGAAGAACTCAACAATCGCAGAATCTCACCACGAATCAAAACAACATATAATAGATAACATAGGATATTAAATAGTCATTCCCATAATAACAATACATTAGAGCCATTACATTACAACCTTCAACTGGACAGTTATACCTACCTGCCCATACAAAATACATAGATCATCATAAATACATAGTGGAAATAGAAATAATTTGCTAATAGCGAAGCTACTCCTCCAAATTGCTTTTGTGAGAACCTGAATCACTTGGCTACTTATAATAATTTGAGTACCCAAGAGTTTTAGGAAAAAAATTTAAATTTCGGGTTAGACACGGGTCTGTGTGAGCAAACTCAAAACAACTTAAAAAAATTTCTTTTACAAAACAGTTAAAAACAAAAGAATATCTCGTAATACAACGTTGCACATAAACATGAGCGGCTTTTTACCTTATGATAGCTAAGACACTTTATATAGAAATCAAGTAATGTTATCATAATGTCTAGGGTTTTCAAGTAAAATAGTTAACATAACCGTAATTGTTACATTAATTAAACTCCAGCATAATAGATATATAGTTAAGACCTAAGACACTTATTGGGAGAAAAATTCCATACATGACAGAGTAAGGAACTACCTTCCGAAAGTGTACCTCTAGATAAAAAACCTGGAGTCTGACAAGAACATCTTGTACCCCTGCTACAGAACCGGCCTACCACTTGACTAGTAGTACCGAGTACATCACCACCACGGTTGGGATCAACAACCATACCGGAGCATATAAATTGGGTCAAATATCGATTCAAGATATGGTGATGACATACCCTGATGGGAACGACCCACGTAGCCCTGCTGCATACCCTTTTTGGTCATCTCGGTTGATGAGGTCCAATGCTACGTCTTTACTCTTTTACATGTAGCACTTCCCTCATGCAATGCTAACATAGCCTTCCAGATGTTGAAACAATGTCTTTATCTTGGACCTTGCCTTTATTATTTCCAATTCGAACGTTTACATTGGTTCGAAGTGGTTTCGAATAACAATGGTTATACAATCCCGGTCTCTTCAAACCAATGTTCGATAATTTTAAAAGGTTAAAGTTGTTTATAGTGGACCATTCCACTATTAGGGTGTAAGAATTTACATACGAACATATGTTCTATATGCTTAGATTATCATGACCCAATTATCGAAATTAACCTCTTGTATTCATCATGTTTCTGAAGTGCGGTATTTGTGATAAGTACAAATTGACTTACTTTCAATGAAATGTGTGAAATTTTATTACAACTACTTTAATTTATTTGGATACATAATAGCACGGACAAGAGATCTTTTGGTTTAAACAGTTTGCTTAGACAAGAAAGTTGATTTAAAATAAATAATCAATAGAGTTTTGAAAGAAATATTACAATAAATAAATTTTGTTTAAATCATAAGTTTAAGAACATAATTAAATGTTAATTAATCTTAACTAAATCAAAAATCATACTTTAAACCTTAATTAATTAAAAAATTATTTATAATTAAACTTAAATTAAACTTTAATTAAATAACATTCATTTAAGAATTAAACCCAATTTAAGTAGATAATTGACCTTTAATTAAATAATAATTAATTAAATAATTAGCTCTAATTAAATAATTAGTTAAAGTAAGTAAACTTGATTAATAAAAATTAATTTTATTTTATCTTAGCTAATCATTATTTAAAATTTCCTTAATTAGAAATAATCAACTTAGTTAATAATTTCTTAAACTCTAATTACTTAACCTAATTACTTAATTAATTAATTAAATAATAATTACCCTAATCAATAATATAAATAAATAAATCATTAAATATTTCAAACTTAAACATTTGACTTAATTAATTTGAAATGAGTTGAAAAAAACAATCCAAAAGAAAACACTTTAAAACTTAAAATCGTGAAAAAATTTCAAAACTACATCCATAGAGACTATCGCTATGAGCGCAGTTCGCTAGAATTAACTTTTAGGTGAAATCTTCACTTTTTCCAAAACTTGAAAATGCTTTAGAAACTTGTAAAATAGGAAAATTTTGTTTCTCGAACACTTGAAATGGGCTCGGTCAAGTGGCTTTAGGCACGCCCTAGGCCTTGTTGGGCACGACCATAGGGTGTTTGGGTGTATAATTGCTTGTATTTTGGAAAAGGAGGTGTTGAAATATGCGTAGAAGTGATTTTAAGTGGAAAAGAAGTGGTTTTTCTCAGGTTAGAAGATATGAAGAGAACCCATGGATATGTTTGCTCAAGATTTTCGGAAATTTAAAGTAGAGAAGGAAGACTGTAAAATGAGAAACATGAGAGGGTAGTGGTATTTATAGGTGTAGGAAATTAACTAAAAAATATAAGTGTTTATATTTAATATATATGCATGCATTCACTACCTTCCCTCTTCCACCAATTCTGTCCTCACTTTCCCCCCTCTAATCCAACTATTCTTTCCATGCTCTATGTATATGTGTTGAAAATGAGGGTTTTATATATGTTATGTGTGTGTGTATTAAATAAAATCTTATTTTAACTTATATCTTTATATGTTTAAGCGAGCATATATGTACATGCATATGTACATGTACACACCATGTTTAAAATGGTTTGTATGTATGTTTAACATAGTTTTATGACATTTAAACAACTTTAAAACTAATGAAAATTTCATATTTCGAAAAACAATTTCTAGTCATATTTTCTATTTCTCTATGAACTATATATATTGGTAGACAAATTTTGAAAATGATTTTACTATCATTATAATTATTTTAAAAAGTTTTATTTGTTAATAAAAATACATTTATTAATTATTTGATAATATAATTAAATATTCACTAAAATAGCAATGTTGTTACAGTATGATTGTTTCTTTGGTTTCTTGCGTTGAAATTTTGAGGATGAAATATTCTAAATGAAGGAGAATGTAACAACCCAGAATTTCGGACATTTCGTATTTAAATATCTAGATTATTTAAATATTTGAATCTTTGGTTAAATGTTATTAAAATGATTTAATAAGCTTTTTAACCTCCTTTGAAATCATAACTAATGATGGTAAACCTATTTCGGAAAAATGTTTACAAAAATATGTACTTTAGAAAAATATCGATAATATGATCGAAAATCGTTTTATCGATAAACAGCTATTTTCTCAATGGAAGTTGTTCCGAATTTTTACATATGTATAAGTAATCATTAAAGAGTTATTTAGAAACTAAAAATATTTTCATTTTATGACTAACTAAATAGGAAAATGAGCAAATACGAAAAATGAGCAAAAATGGAAATAATTAACTCTTAAGCTAATATCTAATAAACACATTTCCCACTAATTAAACACTGTCTTTGTCATACAAGCTTGGAAGGTTCTAGAAGCTTACAATAGGATAAGTGAGATTATCGTAAGGGTATAGTAATTAGCCTAAAAGAGAAGTGACATAAAGTAAAACTAGCATAAAAGGAAATGCTTAAGTGTTAAGCAAATAATAAAGTAGATGTGATGGGAGGTAAGCCTTCTAAGGAGCATGAGAGTAAACTTATGCTTCACCACTTGAAGCCTATAAATAGAGGGGAGGTGTTCACTTAATAATCACAAATAAATTCCTAAGTTTGAGATGAAGTAGGAGAGTTCAAAATGGTGGAAGTGCTTAAGAAATAATCCACTAACTACTCTCTAACTTTTTCAAAGGTTAACCAAATCTTCTCTAATCACTTTTAAATTTTGGATTTGGCCTAAGACATCATGGGAAGCATGATTAGCAAGTAAGAAGTGGGAGTAGGTGAGAGGAAGAAGAGGGTCTTGGATGGGCCATGAACATGGAGGAGTAGGAGGAAGGTGGCTTTGGTTTGGAGGCATTAAATTTTGGACCTGTAGGCATGTGTTGATGGGAATAGGTTTGTGGCTTTGCTCAGGTTCTGAATGGATCTAATTTAGTTATCTCACTATATTTTAAGTATATATTGTGTATACATATATTGCGTGCAACGTATAAAGATAAAGTGACATTAACTAATTAAAGTTATAAACTTTTAGACCCCTCTTGCTTTTGAAAGCAAATGATAACTTTATATTGTATAACCAAACTTATATAGCCTTCTTTAAACATGTGGCGCAGCCTTGACTTTATGTTTAAATGGTTGTTTAACTTGTGTGATAATTGAATAAAGTTTGAAAGTGTTTGAAGCGAGAATAATCGTTATAAGTGCACTTAGAAATCCCTTATCTCTGGGAATTTTCATAAATAAATGAATAGAAATTATTAAGGATTTCATTCCATGGTTTTTAAGTAATTTAATGATATTACTTACTATGAAAATTTCAAGTCTTAAATAATCTGTTTAAGTGGTTAAAACAAGTTGCAAAGATTGTGCCTTTCAATGTTCTTTTAACAAGGACTTTTGATAGCACTTATAAATGCTATAGTAAGTCACTTATTATTTTAAGTTTTTAACATGTGACGTTTTGGCTAGTTTTCCATGATTTAAATGGTTTTTAATTCTTTTCCTTATAAAATATTTCTATTTAAGTTCTTATAAAATGTATTTGAGTATGAAAAAGAATAGAAGTTTAAATATAGTTTTAATGATTATTCATGAATTTTGAAATTAAAGTGCTGCAAAATGTAAAACATGTCTTTAATCTAACTTCTAAATTAGTTATTTCCAAGTAATATTTTACATAGATATTTAAAACATATTTACAAGTGTTTCTAAAGTATTAATGTATATATAAGTTTTGACAAAGGTGATGACTAGGCTTAACACTAAAAGCCAATGAGTAAACTTACCTATTAATAAGATTCAAGAATGAGGTGTCTAGGAAAGGCTTGGAGCAACAAGTGTCCAAACTTACCTGCCTTCACTCTTGAATGAGGAACATGTTAAGTTGAAATGTCGAAAACGTGTTAATCTTGTTGTTTACTTACTTGTCTAAAAAGGTAACTAACTTTGCTTAACCCTAAAAGCCAACGAAGTAAGTTTATCTATTATCTGATAGTTAAAGATTGATGTTGAGTAGAGATGGAGGAATAGAGCTTTGATCTACTGGGCTTCCCTCTAGAACGAGGAATAATTAAGTCGGGAATGTCGATAATGAGTTAAGCGTACAAATATTGATTGTATAAGCAATTGTTTTAACTAGATAATCAATTAATCGACTGTCGAACTTGACTATTATTAAACTTAGATCTTTAAAATGATTTTTTAAAGATAGTAACAAGTAGGAAAATGGTTAGGGTTTGTTGTAGCAGTGAGTTAATTTCATTTGTTGTGGCAGTGTGATAATACTTACCTTTCTATTATATGTAATTAGTATCATTTCAATTATAATTAAGTTTATAACAACTACAACATCAAATTCTTATTTATTGAAGAATTTCATTGAATACTTTCATTATTTCAAGTTTCACTTGTATAATATCCTGTTACATTTTCTTATTAAACATTACAACTTTTAATATTTGGTAAGATATATATATATATATATATATATATATATATATATATATATATATGCTTTAAAAATGTAATTGAAAGTTATACAAGTTTATCTCATTTCTTTTAATTAATTTAATGTTCAATAATCATATCTTTGTTTTATAGGTTACAAATTTCAACTTGCTGGTAATTTCATTTATAACCTAGCATTTAATCTCTTATTTCATTTGAGGTTCCAATTATTAATTAGTTACATTACATTTTACCACAATGATTGAAACTATTAATTAAAAGAAACTTAAGAACTAAATACCAGGTTCCGTTTTAAATAATTTTAAAAATAATAGATAAATGTATATACCTACAATTTATATATCCAATTATATTTAAAACTATTTAAAATTTATATCTGTTTATCAAAATAAATCTACAATAAACTATTATAGTGATATTCCCACTTAGAAACTCGAAAATGAATATCGATGATGCACGTAATCATCACCGAAATTATTTTCCAGCGACAGAGAGGGGAGCACAGAACCTATTTCTTTCTAAAATTTCTTTAAAACATTTCCTTCAAATTATATTGAAAAATTTATATTAAAAACAAATACTTCTAAATAATATTATTGTTATATTCCAAAATCATTTGAAAAAAAATTTCAAAAACCTCGGAACTTAAGTTCTAAATTTCAATTTTCATTTATTTTATTTACACATCTTATTTCAACTATTATTTATAAATTTCATTACCTAACAACCAATATATTACAACCAAAAATATATCATTTATAAATCATTATTATATGTATAAAAAAATGTACAATAGGAAAAATTATTTCATTTACCTATATTTCAAAACAAATATTGTGTCGGTCTGTCCTATTAAGTGTTTAGAAATCCCTATCGATGTCATAGCGTCCTATGCACCAACCAGAATTTATAAATACAAAACGAAACAAATTAACACAATATGAAAACCTTTTATAACACTAACAAATACGCTCTCTCATATATATACACTCGGTGACCCATTCTAGGGTATTACTACCCTATTAATAAAGACTCGGGCCCCATAAAGCTAAGGTTTTCGCTAAACCAAAGCTCTCATACCAACTGTAACATCCCTTCTTTTTGTACGTTTAAACAAACACACGTGCCCACTCAAACCATACAGAAGAACGGATTATTATTGGGGTAAATAAGAAAAAGCAGAGAAAGAAAAAAAACAAACAGAATCTTGTAGCAGAATGACAAAATATAATAATCAAATAAACAGTTCATGAAGCCGTTTTACAAAATATTTGATTATACTTATACAACACAGATCAGAGTTACACATACCAGAGAATAATAAATAATGCGGCGAAATTTATGATGCAATGAGTTATAATAAATTATAATAATACAATCTTCGTCTTCGTCCTCCAGAAATAAGGTCTTCAAATCCTGAAATGCTTAGGCTGACACGAGCGAATTGAAAAAAACAAAACATTCGAGTCAAAACTAAAAGTCTTATGTAAGTTAAATCAACAGAATAAATATGAGTGGAAACGGCGTCAAAGATGTTTACGGGGTTTGACATCTCCTATCCAACGTCTAACGTGAGTGTAGTAACTTAAGATATGCTCGGGATTCACATCTCTCAAGGATCCATTAAAGAATCTACTATGTAGTACAATACGCTATTATAATATGTCTATAGTAAAGTAAAGGTATTGAAATAGCTTTAAGGTGTATCCCATATCCCCCTTTACACATTTTTATATATTCCCGTAGTCTATACAGATACTGTAAGCCCCACCAAATTGATGGGATACTCAGGGAGCACTCCATAGGTACGTTACAAAACAAACTAATAGAATACGCGCTAGGGCATATGAACACTGCATACGAGGAAATGCCAGGGTAGATATACCATTTACGTATCTGGACTGGTGGTAACGCATAGCAGCTACTACCGCCCACCTCGAAACATACTCCCAAACAAAATCGAAGGGTGGGCACCAAACAATCACAAAATCAGAATATAATATCGATGAAATGTGTCCGATAGGAGGAATGACCTCACTTGGCCCGGCGTGGCTCCTGATTTTAGTCACATCTAAGCTGACTCACGGGAGTCGGGGTCACATCATACCTCATACAGAAATCGTTCACCAAACCATCCTACTTCATTTCTGGAATCTCTACCACGTACACAGTTGTTTAAGTGGTTTTCGGTATTGGCAGAGAGTACGACAATATCCGATCCCGGTCTCTTTAACAACCAAACGCTTATTTCACACCTGATGGTTCTTTTATATTTCCAGAATCATTTCATATTTGATATCAAAATATCATATTCTCAAACCATATAACTTTCAAATCATATTCACTTTTGTAACGTCCCGTCTTTTCGCAGGCGCTTTAAATCGACACACATGCCAATTCAAACCATACGGAAGGGCGGATTGTTATGGGGTAAATAAGACAAGCAGAGAAGAAGAAAAAAACAAAATAGAATCTTGCAGCGTAACGATAAAATATAATAATCAATATACAGTCCATAAAACTGTTTTACAAAACATTTAATTTTTATTTATACAATAAATATCAGAGTTCACATACCAAAGGATAATAACGATGCAGCGGAACAAATGGGATGCAGTGGAACACTATAGTATATAATAGTAATAATAAAATCTTCGTCTTCGTCCTCCAGAAATAAGGCCTTCAATTCCTGAAATGCTCAGGCTGACCCGAGCGAATTGAAAAGACAAAACACTCGAGTCAGAACTAAAAGATCTTATGTAAGTTAAATTCAACAGTAAATAATATGAGTGGAATGTGAGTGCAGTAACTCGAGAGATGCTCGGGATTTACATCTCCTAAGGATCCGTTAAACTATGTACTATGTAGTAATATTTCGCTACTATAATAGTGTCTAATAGTAAAATAAACTTACTTTTAAATAGCGTTAAGGGGTTACCCATATAGCCCTTAACACAAATAATGCCAATAGTCTATACAGTGCCTGCATATCACCCGATCGGAAGACTACGAGAAGACACTCCATAGGTATGACACAAATAGAAACTCGTAGTAAAGGCTCGGTATGGTAGGTGACACGACACAACTAGGCAATGCAAGGGTAGATATACCAATTACGCACACAGGCTGGTGGAAACGCGTAGCAGCCACTACCGCCCACCTCAAGCCACACCCCCAAATCAAAAATCAAAAGTGGCCACCGAATCAATCCAAAAGTCATAGTATAATATCGAAGGGATGTGTCCGATCAAAAAAATGACCTCATTGTCCCGAGATCGCTCCTGTTTTAGCCACCTTATGCCAACTCACGGGAGTTGGGTCCACGTATTTACCTCAAAGGAAACGCCGCCACCATCCTACTTCATTCTGGAATCTCCACCGCGTACACGGTTGTTAAAGTGGTTTTCGGAGTTGGCAGAGAGTATGACAACTTCCGATCCCGGTCTCTTTAACAACCCAACGTTATTATAACACCGCGATCTTTTCAAAATAGTTTATACTTTAAAACCAGAATATAATATCCCTTTTCAAAACCATATAAATACGATATCATTTTCCTCCTTTTAAAAGCCAAATCAATATGATATCATTTCAAATATATCCTTTTTAAAACCATAACATTTTCAAAGTTATAATATTTCGAACCCAAATTTGAAATAAAGTCTTTCAAAACATAAACTTCAAATTTCTTAACTTTGAAATATAACCACACCACTTAAAGGGTTTAAAAGTTAAATTACTTAATTATATAATAAAATAGCTTCTTCACCTTTACAAATCAATTTCAAATATAGATTTAAATCCCCAATAAACCAATAAAATTTCCATATATTTCAAAGCTTTAATTATACCACCATTTCAAAACTTATTCCTTGATAATTTCATATAAATATCAAATTCAATTGTTATTATTTAGATTTGAAACGTATACTTAATAAATCCCATATAGTTTGAGTAAAACTTTTAACTTCAAACAACTGGATATTTTTCCAATTTATTTAACTTGATAAATTCATTTATCTCAACTTTACATTCATTTAACTTATTTAAACTAAATCAAATTATAAGCTCTAGAGATAAATTTAAATAAATAATTAACCGTATTATATCTTAATAAAGTTAAACTTTTATTATTCAACTTCTTTTATACTTTGAACCGAATTTATACACAGCTTAAAACTAGGAATTCAATTATATATAAAATAACATTTATACAATATCCAAATCAATATCTCATCAAACCGTATTTTCTTCACAAAACCATAGAAAAACATTTCAAAATATTTTATATATATGTACCGCGGCGCCTGTATATAATTTCTACCCTATGGCCAAGTGATACGGATATTTATCATTTCAATCCGTAATTTAAAATAAAAATTACGGTTATATATCATTTCGAACCGCAATCCCGAATGAAATGAAAATGCACAATAACTTGCAATTTATATAATATAAAATACAGCATCCATTCATCCAATATCAATCGTCAACCATTTATAACAATCATCATCCAATATAAACAATAACATCACTATGGAACTGATAATAAACAACAAGTATTAACTAGCAGTTTATATTCAAAAATAAATTAAAACTGTTAAGACTGGCAGTTTATATGCAATAATAAATAAATAAAAATTTAACTGGCAGTTTATATGCAAAAATAAATTAAATAACAATTTAATTAAATAAATGCAAACTAACTGAGATGATGATTAAATATATGCCCAAACAATCATAGATAAATTTTAAATCACATCAAAATTTAATTTAACAAACATAAGAAATCTTAGAAGTTGTGAGTGGGTTAAAACACTGACCTTTTGAATTTAAATTGAATTTAAATTCAATTTAAACCCAAAATTTGAACAGTGTCTAAATCTGTCCAAACCAGCGTCAAAATGTCCGGAATTTTATTACGATCCTAAAAAAAGAAACCGCGTGTGAAACGGAGTTCATATGTGAAAGATATAGCGATAAATGCGTTTGAATTCAAAAAAAATAAAATAAAAAGAAATGGAACACTTTACCCAACTAGCCACGTCATCAATTGTTTCTTCCAGAACCCTACCGAAAACCTCAATTGCAGATTCGTGAAAGCCTCTGCTCAAACCCAAACAGCTACAGGCAACCGCGACCATCACAAAATAGAACCGCCCCGCTTCAACATCGCAGACGATCGCGCCTGCCTAGCGCCTTGCCGCAGCCTTGCCACCACTTGCAACGCACCTCGACACCTAATCCTCGCTTGAAAATGCACAGCCGCCACTTGATTTTTAACCCTAGGCCGAATTATGCGCCAAATCCAACCGTTGTTTCGCGAAACAAACCACATGGATGCGATCCCCTCGGTCCCCTCTACAAGACCCAGAAACGATTTTCCGATCAGACGCAGTTGATTCCGGCACGATGAACGGCCGTGAATAGATCATCAATTTCCGGCCACACCGAGACCCGGATTGAAAAACGAATTATATATTCGACTTGCGCTCTTCGAGAGCTTCAAATCCATGTATAATTTGCTATGGTTTGAGGAGATTGAAATTTGGCTTTGATTTTGATTTAGGTTTGGATCCAGAATTTGTTTGTCTGCCATTGAGGAGGAGAGAAAAAAAATTGTACGTATAGACAAATGGGAAATAGGGAGGCTAGGGTTTATAGCAGGATATTTATAGAGAAAAGTTGAAATAGAATAAATAGATCGGGTTGAATACGCGCTAACGACAAAGTGGCCTAAAAAGCCCGTTCTGACCCCGGAACGAAATTGGGTAAACCCATATATCAAAATAGGTGTTTTGAAATATTTTAAACGCAATGGAAAAGTTTTCAGGTTCAAATTGCATCGTATGAAGAAGTTATGCTAAAATCAATATTTTTCAAATTGATTTCAATTGTTTCAAGGCATTTCGAGTCCGTTCGATCAAACGACAAGTCCGATCGATACAAAACTTGAAATCCTTTAATAATTCACCGTTACGGATCCAATGAAACTAGTTTCGTCGAAATCCGAGTCAGTGGCCAAAATGACTATTTTTATATTAATTAAATAAATAAAAATTTAACTAATAAAATCCATATTTTAATTCCAATCTTAAAATTGACCAATTTTAACACTTTTATATTTCTCAATAATTTACAATGTTTTAAAAAAATTCAGATGTAACTGTAAAGTGGATAAATTTATAAATTTCAGTGTTAACTTCTAATTTCATTAAATTTTAAAATTATAAATAAAATTACCAAAATTTCCATTTAATTAAATTAACCAATAATTATTACATTCATTATTGTCAAATAGATGGGTTTACTATTGGATTCAAAAATATTACATAAATTTTCTCCAATCCCAACTTCACTTTAAATAACGTATTATTTAGCTATATCCAATTTCTTTTACTTACAATTAATCCAATTATTGAACTTTTCATTTCAATTAAATAAAATCTTGGTTTCCATTCTTTAAATCAATTAATTTTCATAAAATAAATAGGCTTAGCATTAATTACTTCTTATAAAATTAACCCTTTTCAATGACAAATCACATCTACCCCAACTGCACAAATTAAGTCAATTAATTGTAATTGATTTCACATTAAATGTTATTAATTATAAATTGAAATCTCAATAAATTCGTATATTGATTTACAATCTTGCTATTCAATAAACTGACATTTTATGGGTATAAATAACATTGAATTATATTACATTTCATTAATGTATTTATTAATTTAGTTCCAATTAACTTGCTGCTAAACTTCCTTTGATTGTAAATTGATTTCCTAATTTTATTTAATAGACTAAATAAATATGTAACACGTAAAATTTGATACCATTAACTTTTTATTTCCTCAAAAAGTTTATTACTTACACAAATGTTATCCTTTGTATTAATTATTATTATTTTCGAATATATTGAAGTTGCCAACTATATACATTTGTTAAAATTAGAAACTCAATTAATTCATTCAGTAGGTCTCATTCTTTTATATTAACTTATGAAATAAATATGCATTTCCGTTGCTTATTACCTTTACACTTTTTAATTACAGTTCTCCCAAATATACTAATTCCAATCTATTAAAACCTTATAATAGTTGCAATTTATTTGGTATTGCACTAAATTGGTTATTTATCAACTCCCATTAACATTTCCACCTTAATTTACATTCAGTTATTATTAATCGATATATTATCGCATTGGTTAATTTAGCGCTTACTCTCTTCATACTTTTATTTACTTATATTTTAATTTTAATTACCATGATGGACCTAATTTCTACATTCGCTCCCATATAAATTTATGAGATTTTTATTTCCTTCTAAATTTAAATCAAAATCTTATTAATTTAATTCATTTTAAACATCGAATTTTTACGGGTCGTTACAACTTTCAAATCATATTCACTTTCAAATCATTTCGTTTCCAAAATCATAATTTCTTCCAAAATTCATATTTCCAAAATAGGTTAAATTCTTACTTCGAATTAGCATTTAACTTATTACAACATTTTAAATCCCAACTTAGGTCATTTCATCATTTCATCATATTTGCCTTTAAACCAATGAATTTTGAATATAAACACTTCCCTTTTACTTAGTCTGAAAATTTGGAAAATAGTTTAAATAGTTATAAATAGTTAAAATAGTTACAAATAAATTTAAAATAGTTAAATATAATTAAAATAGATTAAATAGGTTTAAAATAGATTGATTAGATTTAATTTAAGTTAAAATGGTTTAATTAGTTTTAAAAATAAATTGAATGGTTTTAAAATAGGTTAAATTGATTTAATATAGTTAACACAGGTTAAAAAAATTTATAAATCTGAAATCTTAAAATTGAGAATAAATAATAATAATATGCCCTATTTATTTCATTTCAACAAATTCAGACTATTTCAATTTCTTAAACCAAATTTTAGATTTTAAAAATTCCAATTCTCAATAAATCATTTAATTCAATATCACTTCCCAAACATGTTCAAGATATCACTTTAAATTATTCCAATTTCAATACATTTCAAAGTTATATCTTCCAACAACTCAAATAATGCAATTTTGATAAATACCACTTATATCTCAAATTCGACTTTTAAAATTTCAATTTCATTTCTTGAAACCATTCCTTTAAACCAATTAGCATTTAACATAAAACTTGATTTTTCAATAATCCTTCAATTTATATAGATCAAATTTTATTTCAAAATCTCATATAATTAAATTCAAAAATTTAAGGATTTTAAGGTCATTTAATTTAACCAATCCGGTGTACGTATATAGTTCTCTACCCTAGGGTCAAGTGATACAGATATTTATCATTTCAATCTGTAATTTAATATTTTACGGTTATATATCATTTCAAACCACAACCTGAATAAATATAAAAACTCATAAAATCGCTCGGGTCTATCATTTCAACTTATAACGATTTTCTAATAATAATAATTAAAGGAACTTGGAGAGTGATAACAGTGTGTGTGTATATATATATAAAAATTTGACATCTAATCATCCAATATCAACAATCAACACCCATCATAATTATCATCCAAATCAACCAAATAAATATCAGCAATAACTAATTAACAATAACAGGTATTCAAGTGGCAATTTAATTTCAATAATAAATTAAATAACAATTAATTCGAAAGGATACAATTTAACAGGAGTGGCAATTTAAATACATCAAACGGTCGTAAATAAATTCCCAATCACATCATAAATTAATTTAACAAATATAAGAAATTTTAGAAGATGTGAGTGGGTCAAATCACTCACTTTTGAATTTAAATCCAATTTAAACCCAAAATTCAAACGGTCTCAGAATTTTTTCAAACCAACGTCAAAATGTCTGGAATTTCAATACCATCCCAGCGGATCAAACCACGCGTGAATCGGACCTCGTATGTAAAAGTTATCACGTTAGAACGTTAAACGATTTTAAATAAAAAAATAAGAAGATTAATCAACACGTCACACCTGTACACACGCGATCCCGGAACCATTGCCTCAAACGATGATTTTTGCAGCCGCTCTTTAAACTTCATCGGCAATGATACCCCGCCTCTGCCGCGTATCGCGGCCATCACCCAAGGCACGACCGCCCCTAGCCGCGCCGCGCGCTAAGCTCCACCCTCCCACTCGCGACACGTGCAGGCATCCAGCGTTAAGCGAAAAGCAGCAGCCGCCAAAATTTTTAAACCCTAATCAAATTATTGCAACCAATCTAGCCGTCATCTCACCAAACAAACCACCAAGATGCACTTCCCTCGGTCCTCTCTACAAAGCTGTATCAACGAATCGTCGATCCATTGAAGTTGATCAATGCGCGATGAACGACCGTGGTTTGTTCTTGAATTTATGGACAGATAATGGTTCAAATTGGAAAACGAATTACAGATCTGAGATGCGCTCGTCGAGAGCTTCAAATCGATATATAATTCGATATAGTTTGTGGACTTTGATTTTCAATTTGATTTGAGATTTGATTTGAGGTTGAACGGAGAATTTGTTTGTCTGCCATTGGAATGAAGAGTTGAGAAGAAATGAACGTACAAACAAATAAGAATAGAAACAACATAGGGTTTATAACAAGGTATTTATAGGTATAGCTGAAACAGAAAGAAGGGACCGGATTGATTGAACGATAAACGACCCGAAAAGCCCGTTTCGGCTCTGAAACAAAAATGGTCAACCCATATATAAAAACAGATGTTTTTAAATATTTTAAAATCAATGTTATAGGTTTCAAGTCCTAATTCCATCGTATGAAGAATTTTCGTTAAAATCAGCTTATTTCAAATTGATTTCAATTGATTTCAATTAAATTGATTTCTAGGCGTTTCGAGCCCATACGATCAAACGACAAGTCATCGTTACGAAACTTGAAATCCTATAATAATTCACCGTTACAGATCCGATGAAACTAGTTTCGTCGAAATACTAGTCAGTGGCTAAAATGGCAATATTTTAGTTAATTAAATAAATTAATATTAAATTAATTAAATCAAATTTTCAATTCAACTCAAATAATTTATAATTTCTATCCCTTAGGGTTACTTAGAATTTAAAGTCCTTTAAAACCAATTTCTATATCAATTCAAAGTTAATTTAATTCACCAATTACAATATTAAATTTCAATTTCAGTAAATTCACTAATTATCAATTGGAATTCCAATAAATCCATTTATTTGATTTCTCAATCTTGTTATTAAATCAATTATTAACTTATCATCTTAAAGGTAATATTAATCTTTATTTATATCCTAATACATTAATAATTTCCCAATTCATCCAAATTTCAATTAACATAGTATTTACTTTCATTTACCTACAATAAATCCATTTGTTATGGATTGAATTCCAATTCATTATAATTCATTCCAATGAATTGATTTGATTCAATTCCAAATCTTTTTATTAAGTCTATTATTACTCTATAAACCTAGTTAATATTTGTTTGTCTATCATTACATATATATACTCCATTATTACCTTATGAATGAGTTTACATTTTTATTTATTTACCACAACTACACTTTCAGTTATTGTATTAATTATCATTAATGCAACATTTAATTACATTTATTTGAAATTGATTAGTTAAATTGGTAACGCCCTAAGTTAATTCTTTACAAACATTTACAACAACTCTCATTACACTACACTTATTCCATTTCCATCCATTACACTTTATTTTACTAATAAATCAACCTTTAAATTATTAATTACCTTTTATATCCTACTATAAATCAAAGCACACATTTATTAAAATTTATACTCCCAATTTATTCATTCATCTTGATTTCATTCTTTTTATTACATCACTTATTACTTTATGAAATGAACTAACATTTCTATTCATCTTATTACATTCATACTTTGCAATTATTGTCTAAATCTCATTAATGTAACATTTATTTACATTTAATTATAATTCTTTCCAATTAACTTTAAAGACTAATTAAATAGGTAACTTAATTGTTACCATAACCTTTAATTACACTTATGAATTCATTATTCACAACAAATGTTACAATTCATATATAATACTGATTTTATTTTATTACCAATAACTATCCATTTTATACAACAATCAACTATTTACATTTGTTTCTTATATCCAATTTTATAACCAAGTATAATATTTTCATTATTTTCATTTATTGAAATTACATTCAAGTTATTAACAATTAACTTACATTTATACCATTGCAATTCATTCTAGTTATTATTTCCATTAACAATTCTCTAATTTTTATTTCTTTCAATGTTAAATTACCAAAATCTTATTAAATTAACAAATTTATCATTGAAAATTTACGGGTCGTTACACTCTCCCCCACTCAAAACTTTTCATCCCCGAAAAGGAAAAAGAAGGAAAAGGGAAATATAATAGTCAATACATCTTATTCAAAATATTAAATTTATACAAATACATTTACAAAATTAAATAATTTTAAATAAAATACATCGATTTGTAACCATTAAATCCTTTAATACTCAAGTTATCAAAAGTTTGGAAAACATTTCACAAAATTTTCTAAGCCCAAAATTTGTGAAAAATTTCGGCAGTCTCCTTTGTACGGAGAGGCTCGGAAGAAATAATAATATCAATAAAACAATAAATAACATATTTTTCCAAAATAATATATCCCAACACGGGAAAAATAATATAATATCGCTATAAAACCGTAAACCGAGAACGTACCTATTTGTCGAGCAAACAATGCTTATTTTATGAAACCAAAAATAATAGCAATTGCTTCCATAAACCTGTATTTCGCTTATATAATCCAAAAAGAGTTAATAATTATATAAAATGAAATATTTAACGTTGTTTCAACCACTAACAAACAAATCACTATAAACAGCAATCACTTGCAACCAACATATAATCATCATATAAAATCAATACAAATCAATTATCCATCTATATCAACCAAACAAATAGTTTGTTCGGGTTAAGACACTTTTCATCACATAGAATGACAAATAACTACTAAGTATACCATTTACTCAACAGTCTTAGATAAAAATCAATAGATTATTCATACATCCAAACAATTAGAAGTATCATTTCCCAAACAACCCATAAACCAAACAAACAACAGATTCTAACATTATTTAAGTTCATTCTTATTAATTTCTTTTCATAAGATTTGTTGTTCAATTTTTTTTTCATTCATTCATTGATTACTTCCTTAAATTTTACAATTATTTCTTACAAAATTTTATTCCCATTCATGCATTCAGTGTTCATTTCAATTATTACTTACAAAAATTCATTTTCATTTATCATATTATGTGGATTTCTTTTTATTGCATTTTATCTATTCATTCATTATTACTTAATTTTATTTATTTACATTCATTTATCAATTATATTCATGTTCCATTCAATTTCTTAGCATTTCAATTCATTTACTTAAGTTTATAATCATTTATTTATAATACTTACCTTTCTATTATATGTAATTAGTAGCATTTCAATTATACTTAAGTTTATAACAACTACAACATCAAATTCTTATTTATTAAAGAATTTCATTGAATATTTTCATTATATCAGGTTTTACTTGTATAATATCCTATTACATTTTCTTATTAAACATTACAACTTTTAATATTTGGTAAGTCATATATATATGCTTTAAGAATGTAATTGAAAGTTATATAAGTTTATCTCATTTCTATTAATTAATTTAATGTTCAATAATCATATCTTTTGTTTTATAGATTGCAAATTTCAACTTTCTTGTAATTTTATTTATAACCTAGCATTTAATATCTTATTTCATTTAGAGGTTCCAATTATTAATTAGTTACATTTAATTTTACTACAACGATTGAAACTATTAATTAACAGAAACTTAAGAACTTAATACCGGGTTCCGTTTCAAATCATTTTAAAAATAATAGATAAATGTATATACCTACAACTTATATATCCAATTATATTTAAAACTATTTAAAATTTATATTTTTTTATCAAAATAAATCTATAGTAAAACTACTATAGGGGCCTTCCCACATAGAAACTCAAAAATGAATATCGATGATGCGTGCACTCATCACCGAAATTATTTTCCAACGACAGAGAGAGGAGTACAGAACTTATTTCTTTCCAAAATTTCTTTAAAACATTTCCTTCAAATTGTATTGAAAAATTTATATAAAAAAAAATACTTCTAAATAATAATATTATTATATTCCAAAATCATTTGAAAGAAATTTTCAAAAACCTCGGAACTTAAGTTTTAAATTTTGATTTTCATTTATTTTATTTACACATCTTATTTCAACTATTATTTATAAATTTCATTACCTAACAACCAATATATTACAACCAAATTTATATCATTTATAAATCATTATTATATATATAAAATATACAATGGGCAAAATTATTTCATTTACCTATATTTCAAAACAAATATTGTGTCGGTCTGCCCTATTAAGTGTTTAGAAATCCCTATCGATGTCATAGCGTCCTATGCACCAACCAGAATTTATAAAAACAAAACGGAACAAATTAACACAATATGAAAACCTTTTATAACACTAACAAATACGCTCTCTCATATATATACACTCGACGACCTATTCTAGGGTATTACTACCCTATCAATAAAGAGTCGGACCCCATAAAGCTAAGGTTTTCGCTAAACCAAAGATCTGATACCAACTGTAACATCCCTCCTTTTTGTACGTTTAAACAAACACACGTGCCAACTCAAACCATACAGAAGGACAGATTATTATTGGGGTAAATAAGAAAAAGCAAAGAAGGAAAAAAAAATAAACAGAATCTTGTAGCAGAATGACAAAATATAATAATCAAATAAACAGTTCATGAAGCTGTTTTACAAAATATTTAATTATACTTATACAACACAGATCAGAGTTACATATACAAGAGAATAATAAATAATGCGATAGAATTCATGATGCAATGAGATATAATAAATTATAATAATACAATCTTCATCTTCGTCCTATAGAAATAAGGTCTTCAAATCCTGAAATGCTCAGGCTGACCCGAGCGAATTGAAAAAAACAAAACAATCGAGTCAGAACTAAAAGATCTTATGTAATTTAAATCAACGAAATAAATATGAGTGGAAACGACGTCAAAGATGTTTACGGGGTTTCACATCTCCTATCCAACGTCTAACGTGAGTGCAGTAACTTAAGAGATGCTCGGGATTCACATCTCCTAAGGATCCGTTAAATTATCTACTATGTAGTATAATACGCTATTATAATATGTCTACAGTAAAGTAAAGGTATTAAAATAGCTTTAAGGTGTAACCCATATCCCCCTTAACACATTTTTATATATTCCCGTAGTCTATACAGATACTGTAAGCCCCACCAAACTAATAGGATACTCAAGGAGCATTCCATAGGTACGTTACAAAACAAACTCGTAGAAGGCGCGCTAGGGCATATGAACACTGAACACGAGAAAATGCTAAGGTAGATATACCATTTGCGTATCCGAACTGGTGGTAACGCATAGTAGCTACTACCGCCCACCTCGAAACACACTCCTAATCAAAATCGAAGGGTGGCCACCAAATAATCATAAAATCAGAATATAATATCGAAGAAATGTGTCCGATAGGAGGAATGACCTCACTTGGCCTGGCCTGGCCTGGCTCTTGATTTTAGTCACATCTAAACTAACTCATGGGAGTCAGGGTCACATTATACCTCACACAGAAATCGTTCACCAAACCATCCTACTTCATTTCTGAATCTCCACCACGTACACAGTTGTTAAAGTAGTTTTCGGTATTGGCAGAGAGCATGACAATATCCGATCCTGGTCTCTTTAACAACCAAACACTTATTTCACACCGGATGGTTCTTTTATATTTCCAAAATCATTCCATATTTGATATCAAAATATCATATTCTCAAACCATATAACTTTCAAATCATATTCACTTTCAAATCATAATCACTTTCAAATCATATCGTTTCCAAAATCATAATTTCTTCCAAAATTCATATTTCCAAAACAGTTAAATACTTACTTCGAATCATCATTCAATTTATTACAACATCTTAATTCCCAACTTAGGTCATTTCATCATATTTTCCTTTAAACCAACGGATTTTGAATATAAACACTTCCCTTTTACTTAGTCTGAAAATTTAGAAAATAGTTTAAATAATTATAAATAGTTAAAGTAATTATGAATAGATTTAAAACAGATTAAATATAGTTAAAATAGATTAAATAGGTTTAAAATAGATTAATTAGATTTAATATAATTTAAAATGGTTTAATTAGTTTTAAAAATAAATTGAATGGTTTTAAAATAGGTTAAATTGATTTAATATAGTTAATACAGGTTAAAATAATTTATAAATCTTAAAATTTAGAATCAATAATAATAATATGATAAAATATTTTATATTTAAAAACATAAATTTGTAATTTATATCAATTTAAAACTATTTATTTTATTTCAAGAAATTCAGATTATTTCAATTTCTTAAACCAAATTTCAGATTTTAAAAATTCCAATTCTCAATAAATCATTTAATTCAATATCAATTCCAAAACATGTTCAAGATATCACTTTAAATTATTCCAATTTCAATACATTTCAAAGTTATATCTTCCAACAACTCAAATAACGCAATTCTGACAAATTCCACTTATATCTCAAATTCGACTTTTAAAATTTAATTTCATTTCTTGAAACAATTCCTTTAAACCAAATAGCATTTAACATAAAACTTGATTTTCAATAATACTTCAATTTGTATAAATCAAATTTTGTTTCAAAATTTTATTTAATTAAATTCAAAAATTTAAGGATTTTAAGATCATTTAATTTAACCAATCCGGTGTCCGTATATAATTCTCTACCCTAGGGTTAAGTGATACAGATATTTATCATTTCAATCCGCAATTTAATATTTTACGGTTATATATCATTTCAAACCGCAATCCCGAATAAATATAAAAACTCATAAAATCGCTCGGGTCTATCATTTCAACCCATAACAGGATATATATATATATATATATATATATTAAAGGAACTTGCAGAGTGATAACATAATATATATATATATATATATATATATATATATAAATTTAACATCCAATCATCCAATATCAACAATCAACATCCATCATAATTATCATCCAAATCAACCAAATAAATATCAGTAATAACTAATTAACAATAACAGGTATTCAAGTGGCAATTTAATTTCAATAATAAATTAAATAACAATTAATTCGAAAGGATACAATTTTACAGGAAAGGCAATTTAA
Organism: Allium cepa; assembly: GCA_030765085.1. Lineage (NCBI taxonomy): Eukaryota > Viridiplantae > Streptophyta > Magnoliopsida > Asparagales > Amaryllidaceae > Allium > Allium cepa. Next base: position 29,785,236 of record CM060933.1, on the reverse strand, counting down.
ATATATCAAACAGTCATAATTAAATTCCCAATCACATAATAAATTAATTTAACAAACATAAGAAATTTTAGGAGTTGTGAGTAGGTCAAATCACTTACCTTTGAATTTAAATTTAATTTAAATCCAATTTAAACCCAAAATTCAAACGGTCTCAGAATTTGTCCGAACCAGCGTCAAAATGTCCGGAATTTCAATACGATCCCAGCGGATCAAACCACGTGTAAATCGGACCTCGTATGTAAAAGTTATTCACGTTAGAACGTTAAATGATTTTAAATAAAATAATAAGAAGATTAATCAACATGACACACCTGTACACACACGAGCCAGGAATCCTTGCCTCGAACGATGATTTTTGCAGCCGCTCTCTAAACTTCATCGCCGATCATACCCCGCCTCCGCTGCCTATCGCAGCCATCACCCAAGGCACGACCGCCCCTAACCGCGCCGCGCGCCAAGCTCCACCCTCCCACCTGCGACACGTGCAGGCATCCAACGTTAAGCCGAAAGCAGCAGCCGTCGAAATTTTTAAACCCTAATCGAATTATTGCAAGCAATCTAGCCATCAACTCGCCAAACAAACCACCAAGATACACTCCCCTCGATCCTCTCTACAAAGCTGTATCAACGAATCGCCGACCCATTGAAGTTTATCAGCGCGCGATTAACGACCGCGGTTAGTTCTTGAATTTCTAGATAGACAGTTGTTTAAATTGGAAAACGAATTACATATCTGAGATGCGCTCGTCGAGAGTTTCAAATCGATATATAATTCGATATAGTTTGTGGAGTTTGATTTTCAATTTGATTTGAGATTTGATTTGAGGTTGAACGGAGAATTTGTTTGTCTGCCATTGGAATGAAGAGTTTAGAAGAAACGAACATACAAAAAAATGAGAATAGAAAAAACCTAGGGTTTATAACGAGGTATTTATAGGTATAGCTGAAACAGAAAGAATGGACCAGATTGATTGAACGATAAACAACCTGAAAAGGCTGTTTCGACTCCGGAACAAAAATAGGTCAATCCATATATCAAAACAGATGTATTCAAATATTTTAAAATCAATGGAACAGGTTTCAAGTCCTAATTCCGTCATATGAAGAATATACGTTAAAATTAGCTTATTTCAAATGGATTTCAATTAAATTGATTTCTAGGCGTTTCGAGCCCGTACGATCAAACGACAAGTGTGATCGTTATGCCACTTGAATTCCTATAATAATTCACCGCTACGGATCCGATGAAACTGGTTTCGTCGAAATCCGAGCCAGTGGCCAAAATGGCTATATTTCAGTTAATTAAATAAATTAATATTAAATTAATTAAATCAAATTTTCAATTCAACTCAAATAATTTACAATTTCTATCCCTTAGGGTTACTTAGAATTTAAAGACCTTTAAAACCAATTTCTATATCAATTCAAAGTTAATTTAATTCACCAATTACAGTATTAAATTTCAATTTCAGTAAATTCACTAATTATCAATTGGAATTCCAATAAATCCATTTATTTGATTTCTCAATCTTGTTATTAAATCAATTATTGACTTATCATCTTAGAGGTAATATTAACATTTGTTTATATCGTAATACATTAATAATTTCTCAATTCATCCAAATTTCAATTAACAAAGTATTCAATTTCATTTACCTGCTCTAAATCCATTTGTTATAGATTGAATTCCAATTAATTATAATTCATTCCAATGAATTGATTTGATTCAATTCCAAATCTTTTTATTAAGTCTATTTTTACTCTATAAACTTAGTTAATATTTGTTTGTCTATCATTACATAAGTATACTCCATTATTACCTTATGAATGAGTTTATATTTTTATTTATTTACCACAACTACACTTTCAGTTATTGTATTAATTATCATTAATGTAACATTTAATTACATTTATTTGAAATTGATTAGTTAAATTGGTAACGCCCTAAGTTAATTCTTTACAAACAATTATTACAACAACTCTCATTACACTACACTTATTCCATTTCCATCCATTACACTTTATTTTACTAATAAATCAACCTTTAAATTATTAATTACCTTTTATATCCTACTATAAATCAAAGCACACATTTATTAAAATTTATACTCCCAATTTATTTATTCATCTTGATTTCATTCTTTTTATTACATCACTTATTACTTTATGAAATGAACTAACATTTCCATTCATCTTATTACATTCATACTTTGCAATTATTGTCTAAATCTCATTAATGTAACATTTATTTACATTTAATTATAATTATTTCCAATTAACTTTAAAGACTAATTAAATAGGTAACTTAATTGTTACCATGACCTTTAATTACACTTATGAATTCATTATTCACAACAAATGTTACAATTCTTATATAATACTGATTTTATTTTATTACAAATAACTATCCATTTTATACAACAATCAAATATTTACATTTGTTTCTTATATTCAATTTTATAACCAAGTATAACATTTTCATTATTTCCATTTGTTGAAATTACATTCAAGTTATTAACAATTAACTTACATTTATACTGTTGTAATTCATTCGAGTCATTATTTCCATTAACAATTCTCTAATTTTTATTACTTTCAATATTAAATTACCAAAATCTTATTAAATCAACAAATTTATTATTGAAAATTTACGGGTCGTTACATTAATCGTGCTTTGTTTGTTTCCTCGTTTATGAAAAACATTTATTCGTATACATAGCACTAAAAGCCGATGAAGTTAGCTTGTCTATATGTGGGAATTACGACTGAAGTTCGTGTAGGGATATGACGAATAGAGCTCTAATATACTGGCTTCACTCTTAATTGAGGGATAGTTTGAATGGAAAATATTGGAAATGTGATAAGTATACGAGATGAGGTTTCTATGTGCGATCGTTCTCATTATCATTGAATAACCAAATTCATTGATTCAGCCTTGGAGAGGCTGGGATCAGTAAGTGCTTTACCTACCGAAAATCACTTCAAGCCTGAGATACGTGTTCTATCTCTTGGAAGTGGATTGGTTCTAGATACAGGAATCTATATGGAGATTCAAGATCTAAAGATGCTCGAGCACATATATTTGTTCATGATCTATTCAGGATATGGGAATCCATGTATGATTGCGAGAACTGTTGAGATATGAGAATGCATGTGTGGTTTTGAGATCTGTTCGAGATGTGCGGATCCAATTTGGGTTCGTGTTCTATTCGAGTGATGAAGACTGATGTGAAAGATGTCGAACATAGCCTCAACATTGGAAATGACTAAAGGCAGAGTAGGATGCATGACCTGGGGTTAGTAAACCATGTTAGGATGCTATCAAGTCCAAATCTAGAGACACTTATCGATTGTTGACTAGCAGGAGTTGATGATATTTGGTTCACGTTGTTCATGTTTATGTTCGAACGCTGGGCCTCTTGTGTTATCTTGTGGTATATCTTATCTAGAGATATCCGACGCTCAGATGATATTTCCTAATCCTTGTGCATGGATTTTGGATTCAGCTTCTCTAAAGAGATCTCCATTGGAAATCCATTATGCGAACGTTCCTTATCGATTTTGATTGTTCTCATAATATGCTGTCGAATGTAACTAATGTAACCATTCCGGCTTTGTTATAATATTATATTCCACGCCCTAGACATTATCTATTATATCACCCTATATACCTTGTACATAGTGGTTCATTTGAGGGGATAATCCTTATGACATTCTATGTGTTCTCAAAATTACTGTTATATGTTGATCACATATTTTTTTGAGTTTCTCATACCGGATTTTTGTTTGACGCTTGGCATTTGTTTTCCCTAAATTCCCCGCGTACTTTTTCGAATAGCTTGAGAAAGGCAGGTTTTCATTGATGTTCATTGGAATTAGAGAAGATGAGTTGGATGTTTCACCTACGTAGTATTCTTATTTTTATTGTATTACTATATTGTACATATCAGCACATGTGAGGACATGTTATTATAACTATCCAGACTGATAATGATACTTAAGTTTTGTAACTTCGAAATTTCTATGTTGGAGTAACTTGTTGTACTGTTCCTTTGATACTATATAATATCATTCCGCTGTGAGATTTTGATATTGTGTTCTCTTCTTCCTATTCTATTGTTTTTTATTTTTGTTTCACCCTAACAAATTTTCCTTTGGGTACATAGATGCTCGGCACACGAATACTGTGGATGTATTAGTATCGACATTCGAGGGTCGAAAGGGCGGGTCATTACATTAACTTGAGTATATATTTAAACATGTTTTAACCTAATTACTTCACTATAAAAATGTACATGTTATTTGTATATGTGTGTGTGTGCACACAACACATTCCGACAACTTTTAGACGATGAAAAGTCGAAAACCCAAAAAATGATTTTTGGCCACATTTTCGATTTTTCTCTAGACTAATTATTATTGTAAATCAAACTTTAAAAGTAATTTACCATCAATAATGATTACTTAAAAGAGGTCTACTTTAATTATAAAATCCATCATTTAATTATTTAAAAATATATCACATATTCCTATTTAAAGTGATAGAATTACGGGTCATTACAATAATGTTCTAGTTTCTTTCAGTTTGTTTAATTTTAGAGTTCATAAAAGTAATCTTTCTTTTATAACCTTAATGTTTTCAAAAATATCTATGCTCGATTTTTAAAGGAGCAGCCGGAGGTCCCCAAGTTCACTAACTGAAACGTTTACTATATTCTTAAATTATCAAATATTAATATAACTCATACAGAGCCATATATTTGAAAATAATCTAGTAAAATTACTTTCTAATGTTCACATATTTTCAAATCTAAAAGATCTATGGATTGGATGATAGGTCTCACAAAGTGAATAATGGGATAGTGTGACGACCCGCCTTTCTCAACCCAGAAAGATGTTTGATCATTAAGAAAGAAAGGGATAGAAATAGAAAAGAATAGGAAGAAAGAACAACAACATCAGAATCTCACAGCGGAATGGAACAAAATATAATACATCACATAACTATTACATAGTTATACATACATCAGAGTAATACAATATCACATAACAGGACTGTCATATACATATATGTCCATACATACATCCAAAATACAGCATACACTAACTACACAGCGGAACTACATATATAGATACATACGTCTGGTCTTCTTTCCCAAAATAGCTCCTCCAGAAAATCAACACTCCCAAACACCTATCACTTGGCTACTCATAAAAATTTGAGTACCCAAGAGTTTATGAAAAACAAAATATAAACTTCGGGTCAGACATGGGTCTGGTATGAGTAAACAGGTTAAAATTGCTTAACTTTGAAAATTATTTGAAAATAAAGGTATCACGTAAGACTCCCCACAAATAAATACGGGTAAGTTTTTACCTTACGCTAACCAAAACATTTTATAGGAAATTCGGTGATATTATAATAGTGTCTAGGGTTTTTAAGTAAATAGAAAATAGCCGAAATTGTTACATTCATTAAATTCCAGCTACTAGCCATGAAAGTGGGTAATACAAATCAAAACCGTAGGGTCTCGTAGGGAAAATGGGTTTCCAACAATGGCAGGGCTACTGGGGTACCGTCCGTCACAGTACGGGGCGTAGATCACCGTACCGAGGATCACTCCCGACCCCCTACAACACAAGGCCAGAACCATTCTTTACTGAACAGTCCCGAACAAGATAACCCCGCAGTTGTGGCCAACAATTGCTCACACAGCCGAATAAAAAGGGACATCTAGACAGGGGAATATCTTGTCCTGCTTGGGCATGACCCACCTAACCTTGCGGCATATCCCCTATTTTAGCCATTCCCGGTTGATGAGGCTTGAGGCTGCGATTACCTTTATTGAACATTATTCTTAGAATGCTCATCGTCCGCCTGACGATGTGCTGAAAGCATTCAATCCATACAAGTTCGTTCCGGGTTCGAACGAAACCGAAGGCATTATCTCGTTACACTCATTTTGGAATCACCCTCAGAGTTAATCACGATAACCCTTGCATTCTGAAACACCATCTCGATCACCATTTGATAAGTCACAACCTATCGTTTAATTTGGATCGATGTGGTTCTCGGAGAATCAAAATTGATTCTTCCGATCGCGGTCTCATTGGATCCAAACGCCATTTTAAAGGCCAAGTTGTCTATTTAACTTAACAGTTCAATTTAATATCAGAATTCACATAACATATATAACAGATAAATCATACACAGTTATCACAGGTATCCATAATATATCACAACGTATCACAGAAATATCATCAACATATATCAAAGTCAATCAAACAGAACTATCAATGCATACCAAAACAGTTTGGTTTCTTAACTTAATTATTTGCTCAAGAATGCCTATATTTTATTCTGCTTAATTAATTACTGATTAATTAACTTATTAATGATCAATTAATTACTTAGTTATCATTAATTATTAATTTATTAATTATTTGATGTTTAATTAGTTTTTTTTACTTACTAAACTTTTATTCATTAATTATTACTTAATTACTCAGTTGATTCTTAATTATTAATTCATAACTTACTTATTACAGTTTATTACTTATTTAATTATCACAAATTACTTTAATAAACCAATTATTTTCAATTTAATTAATATAATATCCTTAATTAATCACTTAAGTAAATTTCCATTAATTAACTTAAAGTAATTAGCTAACGTTCTTAAGTTTTAAATTGATTTAACATATGATTTATTTTAATTACCAAAATTAATTCAAAGTTATCAATTTAAAAATCTCAAGTATAAATTAATTAACATCCTAATTACTTATTATTAATCACCTATCTTTACATACTTACCTTATTAAGCTTTTAAAACAAAGATTAGCCTAACTAACTAATTATTTAGTTACTTAGTTATAAAAATACCAAACAAAATTATGTTGTACGTTCACTTGGCAATGGACCCGACACAGCTCCTCTTTCTCCTCGTGATGGTCTCGAGTCTTCCCCGCGTCTCTCTCTCTCACCCCATCTTCTCCCTTTCCCTGTTTCTTACCTTCTTCTCATTTTATATATATATACATATATTTTTAAAGTGACAGTTATTATTCGAACTGCAATAACCCACTCACACAAACGACCCGAAGACAACCCCGAAGCAACCCTCCAATTACACGAGTACGAGCACGCGACGACTCACGGCCACTCAACAGACACCTCTCCACCACCGTGCACGTGCACGGTGGTCCGCTATGTCTCCGGCGACTCGCGACAATGTCTACAAACCCCAAAACGTCCACTCATACGAATACATCACTCAAACCCACACGATTCGGTCGAAGGCAAAAATTTGCCTCTAGCTCGAACATACGACACAAACGCCCACCGAAAATTTCCTCGTGCGGCCACCATCCATCACCGGAGGTGGTGAAACTCCACTAAACTTCGATCACATTCCCCCCTAACACCACCTGAAATCGCATTCCACTCGGTTGCCTATTGGAGCCGAAAACTAATTTTTACAGAGCATTGAAATATAAGCACTAAAACCCTACTTTTGATTCAAACTCAAGATTTCAACAATGAATAAAATTTTCAGCATTTTTCTTGTGTTAAACAATTTACAAGCCTGCTTCATATCCAATTTCAACAATTAAAATTAACCCAAACATCCAGGATTGACAAAAATCCCATTTTAGTTTCACTTTAAACTGCTCTTGATACCCTTGCTTAAAAATCATAATTGTTATGCTAAAATTCCTAATTATGGTATGAAATCTAAATATGCTATTGAATTAACAGATTTAAACATTTGAAATTTGATCCTTTTAATTATTTTGCCTGAAACTTGAAATACAGTATGTATAAAATACTGTAAAACTCAAATAAAGTTGCAGGCCTTGATTTGGGTAAACAATTTAAATTAGCATGAATATCCAAGTTCAAAATATTTATATGAAGAAGAATTTACATTTTCTTTGCTTTACTGTGTTCAGAAACTTGGGAAGAACACTGAAGAACAGCCATATCATATTTTCCAAAGCAACAGAAAGTTCATTGTACTACTTTTTTAACATAAACATCAAAGCACATACCATTTTAAGTTAAATACACAGGTTTAAATTTGAAAATAGTAAGTTTACTCACCAAAAACAATTTGATGAAGAAAGGCTACAGGTTTGATTCCTTGAAAACTTCACTGTCCTGAATTTGAATAAATTTTAATTTACCAGGTAAAGCTATTTATTTCCCCCCTCTAATCTCAGGTTTGTTTTTTTAGGTTTAGTTAAGTTTTTATAAACGAACATAATATAGGTGGATATATATAGAAGCTACTTAACAGGTTGTAGCTGGCCAATTTGTATTTGTTTGTCATTTTTTCTTTAATTGGTCAAGTATCATGTTCTGTAGTACGAAATGATTTAGAGATTTCGGCTTTAGTACTTACATGAACAAAATGTTGTGCTATTAATTGTTTATGCTCTTAATTATGATAACAAGTATTTAATGTTTACTGATACTCTTATGTGTTGTACAAAGATATTTTTTTTTATTATATCGGCCAAGCATATCCTGTAAGACACATATTTTGTTTTATTATATTAAAGTAAAACTTGTTTTCTCATACATATAAATTTCCCGCACCTAAGTTTCATTTTTAGTTTATATATTTTTCTCTGGACAAAACACTTGATTGTTGTACATATGTATATGTGTACATAGGCAATGCATAAAGATATCTTATATTTGACTTCTTTACACTCTTGTTTGCGCAGCAACTTAATATGATTTTTATTAAAATTTATGTTGTTCATGTATAATTTCCATGTTTATGCTTTCTAAATTTATCCTATTTGTAGTTTAATTATCAAACATTGATTTATATCATATACTTGCATTTTTATACTTCAAGTTATAATTTATATTTGTAGATTTACATTCGTAGATTTATATTCTTAGTTACATTTTATATTTTATAATTATGGTTTTATACTAGTTTTGTATGTTTATGTTTATAATTATTTATATCATTTTATACTTCCATGTTTATGTTTAATATTACTATATTTGTTTATTTTAAACTTATCATTTTAAAACAACAATTGTGTTCATATGTATATTATCAAATAATAAAAATGTAGAGCCTTAGATTTTATTGAATAAGAGAGATTTTGTTTTAAATGGTTGTGAAGCATTCTATTTTAAATTTTCAAATCAAAACTTTCTTTTATAAACACATATATGCTGGTAAATAATTAAGATCTCATCAGTTTAAAAATCGAAAAGCTTGCATTTAATTTAAATTAGATTAAACATTCATTAAAATATGCTGTCAAAAATTCCGGGTTGTTACATTCCTTCCCCTTTAAAAGAATTTCGTCCCCGAAATTTAAAACAACAGTTAATGAAAAAGCTTTTATATTAACAATCCAAACATACATATCATTCATACAATAACACAATCAAACGGTCTACTTTAACAAACATCACTAGTTATCCGAACATAAATCCGGATAAGCATTCTTAAAACTATCGAGAGTTTCCCAGGTACAATCTCTGGGATCCTGACTCCATTGCACCTTGACGAGTTTCACAACTTTGTTCTTGAGTTGCTTCTCGTCTCGATCCACAATCTGAACTGGATTTCTGACTACGGTTAAATTGGGTTCAACTTCCAAATCTTCTTGAATTACCGGTTCTACAACCAGTGAGGGATCATGAACAAATTTCCTCAAATGCGATACATGAAACACATTATGAATCCCAGACATCCGCTCTGGCAATTCAATCCTGTAGGCTACAGCTCCAATTCTTTCCAACACTCGGAATGGTCCAATGTATCTCGGAGCAATTTTTCCCGTTTTTCCAAATCTTATAGCACCTTTAATGGGGAAACTTTAACAAAAGCCAAGTCTCCGATTTCAAATTCCAATGGCCTTCGTCTTCGGTCAATATATTTCTTCTGTCTATCTTGAGCAGCTTTCATCCTTTTCTTGATAAGCTCAACCTTCGCAGAAGCTTCTCGAATAAGATCGGGTCCAAGCACAAGATGATCCTTCGATTCAATCCAACAAGATGGGGATCTACACGGTCTTCCGTATAAAGCTTCATAAGGAGCCATCTTAATACTCGCTTGATAACTGTTATTATAAGAGAATTCCACTAGATGAAGTTGGTCTTCCCACGATCCTCCAAAATCTAAAACACAAGCCCGCAGCATATCCTCAAGAATACGATTAAGCCTCTCCGTCTGTCCGTCCGTTTGAGGATGATAGGCTGTACTCAATCTCAAATCTGTTCCCATTGCTGATTGCAGAGCTTCCCAAAATTTGCTAGTGAAAATGGGATCACGGTCACTTACTATGCTGACTGGAACACCATGCAATCGAACTATCTCCTTCAAGAAAATTTCCGCCAAAGAAACTGCAGTACGGGTTGCCTTAACTGGTATAAAATGGGCACTCTTATTTAAACGATCCACAATAACCCATATACCATCATTCCCTTTCCTGGTTCTAGGCAAACCATCAATAAAATCCATCGAGATCATCTCCCATTTCCAATTCGGAATTTCCAACTACTGCAATAACCCGGCAGATTTCTGTTGATCACCTTTAACTTGTTGGCAGATGGCACAACTGTTTACAAAAGTAGCTACATCTTCCTTCATGCCCTTTCACCAAAAGACTCTCCTCATATCTTTGTACATCTTCGAAATTCTAGGATGAATATTCAATTTGGAACGATGACCTTCAGACAAAACTTCCTGCCTCAATTCCTTATCATTCGGAACACAGATTCTCCCGTTGATCTTTAACGTTCCTTGGCCATCAATTTCAAAACTAGGACACTGACCTTTCCTGACTCTTTTGATGATCCTCCTCAACTTCTTGTCAGGTTCTTGCTTGTTTGAGATCCTTTCAATAAGAGATGGAACCACTTCCAGAAGAGAAAGAACCGCGTTCCTGCTGAGAGCATCAGCTACGACATTCACTTTCCCCAGAGTGTACAGAATGCCCAAATCATAGGATGCAAGAAATTCAACCCACCGCTGCTGTCTCAGATTAAGATCTTTTTGAGAGAATAGATATTTCAACGGTTTGTGATCCGTGAACAATTCGAATTTCTCTCCCAAAAGATAATGTCTCCAAATTTTCAAAGCAAAAACAATGGCTAGCAGTTCAAGATCATGCGTAGCGTAGTTTCTCTCGTGAGGCTTCAACTGCCGACTAGCATACGCGATAACCCTTCCGTTCTGCATCAGAACTGCTCGCAAACCCACTATACAAGCATCAGTGTAAACCTCGAATTTGCTTTTCCCATCCGGAATAGCAAGTACTGGTGCACTAGTAAGCCTTATCTTCAATTCCTGAAAAGCTTCTTCACACTGAGGTGTCCATTTGAACTTAGCTTCTTTCCTGGTCAGCTTAGTCAGATGTGAAGAAATCTTGGAATAATCCCTGATAAATTTCCTGTAGTAACCAGCCAATCCTAGAAAACTGCGAACTTCGGTCGGTGTCTCTGGCTGTTTCCATTCCAGAATAGTTTCAACTTTCGCTGGGTCTACAGAAATGCCTTCACCAGAAACAATATGCCCTAAAAATTTAACCTCCGATTTCCAGAAATGGCACTTCGAAAACTTCGCCTTCAACACATGCTTTCTCAGAGTCTCCAATACAATCCTCAAATGTTCCCTGTGCTCTTCTTCGGATTTGGAATAGACCAAGATATCATCAATAAATACCAGCACGAACTTATTCAACACATCCCTAAAGACTCGGTTCATGAGGTCAACGAAGTAGGCAGGAGCATTGGTTAATCCGAACGGCATAACCAACCACACATAGAAACAATTCGGTCCTCTAAATGCAGTCAAGGGAATACTGTCTTCAGCTACCCTCAACTGGTGGAAACCTAAAGCTAGATCCAATTGAGAAAAGATAGAAGCACCATGAAACTGGTCAAAAAGATCATCGATGCGAGGAAGAGGATATTTATTACGGATAGTCACTTTGTTCAATTCTCTATAATCCACACAGAACCTCAATGATCCATCCGATTTGGTTACAAACACTGCTGCCGAACCCCAACAAGAAAAACTGGGTCTAATCAACCATTTCTCTAAAAGATCCTGCGTCTGCTTAATCAACTCTTCTCTTTCCCTAGGAGCCATTCTCCTACTGGGCTGAATCACTGGCACAGCTCCTGGAATCAAATCAATACGGAATTCTATTTCTCAATGTGGCGGCAGACACTTAACTTCTTTAAATACATCAGCAATGTCTTGAACCACATCGATATCTTCAACTCTCTCTTCAGAAGTCTCAATTCCATGCAAAAGACTGCTCAAGTGAATTCCAGAATTATCACACGAAACTCTGGCAATTCTACCCAGATTAGTTTCCAACGAAACTGTCCTTTCGTCACAATTCAAGACGGCTTTATACTTATCCAGCCAATCCATTCCCAAAATAAGATCAAATCCCTTAAAATTCGACACATACGGGTCACAAGAAAAGCTGTGGGATAGATAAGAGATCTTCAAGTCCTTACAGATAGAGTCTAATTTGGTCACCCCTCCTATAGGATTAGATACCAAGATAGGACTGTCTATAGAACTAGGGGTAAGAGAGAACTTTTCAACAGAGTCCAAAGAAATAAAACTCAAGGAAGCACCCGAATCAAACAAAACTCTAATATATTTTCCATCTAAAAGTAAAGTACCTTCTAAAACTCCTTTGCCCATCGAAGAAGAAGATGGTCCGGCTTCCAAAGCAAAAACTTTATTCTGAGGCGCCCTCTGCAGAAGTGGACAATTCTTGATCATGTGTCCTGGCTGATGACAATTAAAGCACAATGATTTCTGAACCATAGCTGATCCTGGGCCACTCTGATGCGGTTGCTGTTGCTGGAATCCTTTTCTAGGACATTTATTTGCCAAATGCCCTTCCTGTTGACAAATATAGCACTTTCGAGATCCGTTGTTATTCCTAGGTTTCTTCTTATTTGGCTTTCTCCATTTAGGATCGAACTTTCGCTTATTCGGATTGGTGAAATTCCCACCTAAAGCTGCAACTGGAGCCCCCGGTTTCTTACTCATCAAACTTTCATATCTCAATGCCATATCAATCAAATCAACAAAAGATCCCTTCAAAAGCACCGTCAATTTCCCATGGAATTCAGGCCTCAACCCTTGCACAAATTTCTCATTCTTTTTAAGAGGAGTATCGATGAGTCCTGGTCCATAACAAGAGAGTTCGTTGAATCTGGTTTCATACTCCGAGATAGACATGCTACCCTGCTTCAAATACAGAAAATCTTGATACAATTGGGTTTTCCCTGCCGTTGGCACAAACTTCTCTTCAAACAATTCCTCAAATCTGTCCTATGAAATGTCATCCTTAGAAATATTTGCAATAGTTGAATCCCACTATGCTACTGCCCCACCTTGCAGTTGCCACGATGCCATATGCCTCTTACGCTCATCCGACAATTTCATGCTCTTGAAAATGCGTTCGCAAGAGCGTAGCCAGTCTTGAACTTCAATTATTGACTCAGAACCTTTGAATGGTTGGCCTCCGAGATTTTTGAAATCCTTGCATAAAGCTACAAAACTAACTTGAGACGGAACTGGATTGACAGCCTCACTAACATTTGACTCCGTCCATTATCTGTTGAAGTACTGGCCTAACTGTGCCTCTTCTTCCTGAACTCATGTCGGTCACCTGAACAGGCAACTCAACAAATTTAGATAGATATATATAATTATATGAAAATACAAATACGCACTCTCAAGATAAATATAACACAAGAGCCTAGGTACTCGCTTGACCTAGCGCTCTGATACCAACTGTGATGACCCGCCTTTCTCAATCCAGAAAGACGTTTCATCATTAAGAAAGAAAGGGATAGAAATAGAAAAGAATAGGAAGAAAGAACAACAACATCAGAATCTCACAGCGGAATGGAACAAAATATAATACATCACATAACTATTACATAGTTATACATACATCAAAGTAATACAATATCACATAACAGGACTGTCATATACATATATGTCCATACATACATCCAAAATACAGCATACACTAACTACACAGCGGAACTACATATATAGATACATACGTCTGGTCTTCTTTCCCAAAATAGCTCCTCCAGAAAATCAACACTCCCAAATACCTATCACTTGGCTACTCATAAAAATTTGAGTACCCAAGAGTTTATGAAAAACAAAATATAAATTCCGGGTCAGACTTGGGTCTGGTATGAGTAAACAGGTTAAAATTGCTTAACTTTGAAAATTATTTGAAAATAAAGGTATCACGTAAGACTCCCCACAAATAAATACGGGTAAGTTTGTACCTTACGCTAACCAAAACATTTTATAGGAAATTCAGTGATATTATAATAGTGTCTAGGGTTTTCAAGTAAATAGAAAATAGCCGAAATTGTTACATTCATTAAATTCCAGCTACTAGCCACGAAAGTGGGTAATGCAAATCAAAACCGTAGGGTCTTGTAGGGAAAATGGGTTTCCAACAATGGCAGGGCTACTGGGGTACCGCCCGTCACAGTACGGGGCCTAGATCACCGTACCGAGGATCACTCTCGATCCCCTACAACACAAGGCCGGAACCATTCCTTACTGATCAGTCCCGAACAAGATAACCCTGCAGTTGTGGCCAACAACTGCTCACACAGCTGAATAAAAAGGGACATCTAGACAGGGGAATATCTTGTCCTGCTTGGGCATGACCCACCTAACCTTGCTGCATCTCCCCTGTTTTAGCCATTCCCGGTTGATGAGGCTTGAGGCTGCGATTACCTTTATTGAACATTATTCTTAGAATGCTCATCGTCCGCCTGACGATGTGACATTCAATCCATACAAGTTCGTTCCGGGTTCGAACGAAACCGAAGGCATTATCTCGTTACACTCATTTTGGTATCACCCTCAGAGTTAACGACGATAACCCTTGCATTCTGAAACACCATCTCGATCACCATTTGATAAGTCACGACCTATCGTTTAATTTGGATCGATGTGGTTCTCGGAGAATCAAAATTGATTCTTCCGATCCCGGTCTCATCGGATCCAAACGTCATTTTAAGGGCCAAGTTGTCTATTTAACTTAACAGTTCAATTTAATATCAGAATTCACATAACATACATAACAGATAAATCATACACAGTTATCACAGGTATCCATAATATATCACAACATATCACAGAAATATCATCAACAGATATCAGAGTCAATCAAACAGAACTATCAATGCATACCAAAACAGTTTGGTTTTTTAACTTAATTATTTGCTCAAGAATACCTATATTTTATTCTGCTTAATTAATTACTGATTAATTAACTTATTAATGATCAATTAATTACTTAGTTATCATTAATTATTAATTTATTAATTATTTGATCTTTAATTAGTTTTTTTTTACTTACTAAACTTTTATTCATTAATTATTACTTAATTACTCAGTTAATTAGTTGATTCTTAATTATTAATTCATAACTTACTTATTACAGTTTATTACTTATTTAATTATCACAAATTACTTTAATAAACCAATTATTTTCAATTTAATTAATATAATATCCTTAATTAATCACTTACGTAAATTTCCATTAATTAACTTAAAGTAATTAGCTAACGTTCTTAAGTTTTAAATTGATTTAACATATGATTTATTTTAATTACCAAAATTGATTCAAAGTTATCAATTTAAAAATCTCAAGTATAAATTAATTAACATCCTAATTACTTATTATTAATCACCTATCTTTACATACTTACCTTATTAAGCTTTTAAAACAAAGATTAGCCTAACTAACTAATTATTTAGTTACTTAGTTATAAAAATACCAAACAAAATTATGTTGTACGTTCACTTGGTAAAGGACCCGACACAGCTCCTCTTTCAACTCGTGACGGTCTCGAGTCTTCCCCGCGTCTCTCTCTCTCACCCCATCTTCTCCCTTTCCTTGTTTCTTACCTTCTTCTCATTATATATATATATATATATATATATATATTAAAGTGACAGTTATTATTCGAATTGCAGTAACCCACTCACACAAACAACCCGAAGCAACCCTCCAATTAACGAGTACGAGCACGCGACGACTCACTGCCACTCAACATACACCTCTCCACCACCGTGCACGTGCACGGTGGTCCACTACGTCTCCGGCGACTCGCGACAATGTCCATAAACCCCAAAACGTCCACTCATACGAATACATCACTCAAACCCACACGATTCGGTCGAAGGCAAAAATTTGCCTGTAGCTCGAACATACGACACAAACGCCCACCGAAAATTTCCTCGTGCGGCCACCATCCATCTCCGGAGGTGATGAAACTCCACCAAAACTTCGATCACATTGCCCCCTTAACACCACCTGAAATCACGTTCCACTCGGTTGCTTATTGGAGCCGAAAACTAATTTTTACAGAGCATTGAAATATAAGCACTAAAACCCTACTTTTGATTCAAACTCAAGATTTCTACATTGAATAAAATTTTCAGCATTTTTCTTGTGTTAAACAATTTACAAGCCTGCTTCATATCCAATTTCAACAATTAAAATTAACCCAAACATTCAGGATTGACAAAAATCCCATTTTAGTTTCACTTTAAATTGCTCTTGATACCCTTGCTTAAAAATCATAATATTTATGCTAAAATTCCTAATTATGGGTATGAAATCTAAATATGCTATTGAATTAACAGATTTAAACATTTGAAATTTGATCCTTTTAATTATTTTGCCTGAAACTTGAAATACAGTATGTATAAAATACTGTAAAACTCAAATAAAGTTGCAGGCCTTGATTTGGGTAAACAATTTAAATTAGCATGAATATCCAAGTTCAAAATATTTATATGAAGAAGTATTTACATTTTCTTTGCTTTACTATGTTCAGAAACTTGGGAAGAACACTGAAGAACAGCCATATCATATTTTCCAGAGCAACAGAAAGTTCATTGTACTACTTTTTTAACATAAACATCAAAGCATATACCATTTTAAGTTAAATACACAGGTTTAAATTTGAAAATAGTAAGTTTGCTCACCAAAAACAATTTCATGAAGAAAGGCTACTGGTTTGATTCCTTGAAAACTTCACGGTCCTGAATTTGAATAAATTTTAATTTACCAGGTAAAGCTATTTATTTCCTCCTCTAATCTCAGGTTTGTTTTTTTAGGTTTAGTTAAGTTTTTATAAACGAACATAATATAGGTGGATATATATATAAGCTACTTAACAGGTTGTAGCTGGCCAGTTTGTATTTGTTTGTCATTTTTTCATTAATTGGTCAAGTATCATGTTCTGCAGTACGGAATGATTTAGAGATTTCGGCTTTAGTACTTACATGAACAAAATGTTGTGCTATTAATTGTTTATGCTCTTAATTATGATAACAAGTATTTAATGTTTACTGATACTCTTATGTGTTGTACAAAGATATTTTTTTAATTATATCAGCCAAGCATATCCTGTAAGACACATATTTTGTATTATTATATTAAAGTAAAACTTGTTTTCTTATACATATAAATTTCCAGCACCTAAGTTTCATTTTTAGTTTATATATTTTTCTCTGGACAAAACACTTGATTGCTGTACATAAGTATATGTGTACATAGGCAATGCATAGAGATATCTTATATTTGACTTCTTTACACTCTTGTTTGCACAGCAACTTAATATGATTTTTATTAAAATTTATGTTCTTCATGTATAATTTCCATGTTTATGCTTTCTAAATTTATCCTATTTGTAGTTTAATTATCAAATATTGATTTATATCATATACTTGCATTTTTATACTTCAAGTTATAATTTATATTTGTAGATTTATATTCTTAGTTACATTTTATATTTTATAATTATGGTTTTATACTAGTTTTGTATGTTTATGTTTATAATTATTTATATCGTTTTATACTTCCATGTTTATGTTTAATATTACTATGTTTGTTTATTTTA
Organism: Allium cepa; assembly: GCA_030765085.1. Classification (NCBI taxonomy): domain Eukaryota; kingdom Viridiplantae; phylum Streptophyta; class Magnoliopsida; order Asparagales; family Amaryllidaceae; genus Allium; species Allium cepa. The sequence continues at coordinate 29,767,265 of CM060933.1, read as the reverse complement.
AACTTATCATTTTAAAACTACAATTGTGTTCATATGTATATTATCAAATAATAAAAATGTAGAGCCTTAGATTTTATTGAATAAGAGAGATTTTGTTTTAAATGGTTGTGAAGCATTCTATTTTAAATTTTCAAATCAAAACTTTCTTTTATAAACACATATATGCTGGTAAATAATTAAGATCTCATCAGTTTAAAAATCGAAAAGCTTGCATTTAATTTGAATTAGATTAAACATTCATTAAAATATGTTGTCAAAAATTCTGGGTTGTTACAGATAGTGGTTCGAGTACATAGTCGAAAGCCGTGTAACAGGAAAAACCAGGAACCTATCTTCCATTTCTTCAGTAACGGGGAAACGTTCTAGGAGCACTAATGAAGGAGCTTTTATAGAGTTTGGGCAAGTGAAGCGCTTGTTAGTCAGTGAAAATTCAATCAAATTCCCATAAATGATAATCGAACTCCCCTATAACATAAGTTTTGCCTTCTCTAGGTGAATGCTCCCCTATAAATCTAGTTACATTTAAATCCCTTTTACTAGATTTGGGGCCATAGCAATGGATCTAAATTCTAGACACTCTCTCTGAAAAAGACTCCTCAATCTTACTATGTTGCCCATAAACATTAGTAGCATTTAAAAGGAAGTTGTCACTTAAGTTAGAGAAAGTAAGATGAATCGAGAAAACATTTGCAGCCAATTAGATAAGCTTATCACCATTTTTTATTCTAATCCACAAGCAAACCTCCAAAGCTACCCCTAGTTGGGAAAGAAATTCAATTACTAAAATAGAAACCCCTAGACTTCTATAGAAATGGTAACTGAATCATTCTATTTTAGTTTTTTTTATAAAAGAGCTATATCAATGTTATTAACTTTTAAAAAAGACATAATTTTGTTGTATTTGCTAATATCATTTAAACCCCTAACATTCTATCTAATGTATATCACGATCTAAGTGATTAGATCCTCACAAGTTCCTTACTTCTAATGTATCCTATATCCAATCTATATAAAAAATAAATCATATCCTTCTAGCCAAGTTAAGCATAAAACTAGAGTGTAACGTATTTAAAACAACGGGACAACAAGTGCTACCTAAATGAGCAAACAAACATGGGCTAGGTCCTATTGTCTAGTGGTTGAACCAAAAATGTTATGTGAAGCCTTTGCATGCTCCTAAATGAGCCACCTAGATGTGCTGATTTCTACCTAGAGATGCGCTTTGAGCCTATTGTCAAATCATGGCTAAGTCAAATCCAAGCTCAAAGTGTCATGCACCGCCATCTTTGAGTATAGTTATGATCTGAAGCACCCTAACCAACCCGCATCCTCCCCTCCACCTAGCATATCGCATGGGATATCTCTCCCCATAATGGTATTGATGATTCCCCTTACTAGAACTTTCTTCTCAAAAGACTTGTCTCTACCCTTTCCAGCGCATCATGAACTAAACTAACCTCTTTTTCCACACTATTCTCAACAACGTGTTGCACCAACCATTTCCTTTCATCTACATGTCGATATTCAATTCATCTAGGATTGTGCCATCCCCATTAGCTTGCAATACATAAACCAAACCATCTTGAGTTTCCAACACGTTTGATGCATCAACTCCATCTGATATACCCATATCCGCCCCTTTATCCAACCTCTTAGTTACATTATGATCAAGAGACTTTCCAACAGCTTTCAATACAAAAATCCATGCCCCCATCTATTATAACTGCTGCCTCCCTTCTTTCAACCACATTTACCTTTTAGTTTTGCCAAGCAATGGATTTAGCATTGGAGGCTGCAACCACTTCTTCATTTGTTAAATCCAAAGCAGTGAATTCATTTGTATTATTATAAGATTTGAGTATATCATATCAGTAGAATCATCATCTGTTTGTGAGCTTTGACCTTCCTTTATTTTTAATTGCCTAAAAATTCTAGTGCAGCTTAATCTAAATGAGCTACTAGCAGATCTAATTTGAAAAGGTCTGAATTTGTATTGTTCCATCTTTTATTACATATTCATATTACATAAGTTTAATTATTGTATAAATTTTATAAGTTAATTGACTTATATAATAATCTTATGTATATTCTTTTATTAATTTTATTAATTAAATCTTAATTAATTGATTAATTATCATTTTAATTAATATTTATTTTATTTATTTTGAACATCTCAAATTGAATATGTAAGCTATAAAAATATATAGTTATACACATATATCTTAATATATGTATATTAACATTTAATTAATTAATTTAATTTAACAATTTTAATTAATCATAACCAACCAGAAAATTATGTATAATATATATCACCTTAAACATTTTAATATAATATTACATATTTCAGTATATATATTATTTAATTTAATTAATCAACTCTATAATTAATTAATTATCTAATTAATTAATCCAAATAATTATTAGTTAGTTGCTGAAAAGAATTATTTAATTTTTAGAATTATTTTTAGAATTATTTTGTAATATTTATACAAAATTTACTTATTTTAAATTTAATCTTTTAAATTTTATCTTAATATCAGAACATATCTTAAAAATTAACCCAAGGGCTAAATTAAAATTGGGCCTTTATACGAGGGAAAACCTTCGGCCTTACATCACCTTTCAGGCCAGGGCAGTAGCCAGGTAGGATATGGTACTTGATACCCCATAACCCAGCCTAGACATTACTTTTCTAAATACACTATTAAATACTAGTATGGGCCCGTGCTTCACACACGGGCCGTTTGTATTATTGTATACATTGATATTTTGTTTGAACGCAAACCTATAAATGGAAAGCAAGGGCATTTTTGGAATTTCAAAGCGACACCGAGTAAATTAGTTGAACGAATTTTCTTTATTAGGAGTAGAGATAGGTAGGTGTTAATAAGTTGGCACTATACAACTAATTTGGACCACACATGCAATTTGGCTTTGATACCATTGTTGGAGCTGGGCTAGCATGTATTGAGATAAAATAGGAGAATTTCAAAATTTCTTACCATTTTAGATCTTACTAGGCTTATGATAATTGATTAATATAAAGATTTCGTACAATTAAATATGTGTTATATTATGTGCATATATGTGCAAAATACACATATACATATATGTGTAAGTGCAACGTACAATATGTACATGGTTTAATATGTCCATTTATAATTTGCGGGATTCACACTGCAATGGATACATTAGCCACTTTATATATACATTTACTGTCTAAATTTATTTTAAAATTAATATATTATATATAGGTATATTTTAAATTATCTCCACTACTAATAAAGAAAATTCATTGAACTAATTTGCTCGGTGTCTTTTTGAAATTCCAAAAATGCCCTTGCTTTCCGTTTACATATTTGCGCTCAAACAAAATATCAACGTATACAATAACACAAATAGCCCGTGTGCGAAGCACATTCCCGTACTAGTATTAATTATTGATTTAACAACATCTACATCTAGGTAAAAAAATGTGTTTTCTGTAACTCAAATTTAGAAAGTATAACACATTTATTTTATGATTGTCTCCTAAAAAATTCCATTCTTGTAAACACTCTTCATATTTTCAAAATTAACATGACCAATGTCGATTGCCGATTTTGCTCGTGAATATTATTGTAATGCCTAAGATTCTCAATATGATAAATGATATAGAATTTTACTGGACATTATCTTCATAATCATTTGTTGGTGCTTTTGGTATGAAGGGAAACAAAGGATGTTCGATAGTGCTAACACTTCTTCTGATAACCTGACTCATGTTATTGCTTTGCTCAGTTACGACTGGATTGCAAACTCTAGCTATATATTAGCCAAAAATGTACAATTTAAGGAGTATCTTAATAAAGCAATCAATCGTATCTTCATTTTAAATTCAAAAATTAGTTACAACAACGGGACATTATGAGGCCTTAAACACCGACACTGTTGATTCTTCTGATGTGGATAACTTCTTCAACATTACACTTTTACTAGATAATTATGTTTGAATTTTTATTTTTATATCTATCTTTATAGCATTATCTCTTGCACACATATACGTATATAAAGACTTTTATATACATATATATGGGCATGTTCTTTGTTAAGTTGTCAAAGGTTGGACTATCTATGCTATGGAGCTATTGCGATTGGGATTTGGTTGCTAAGCTTTTGAGGTAGGCCACCTCTTAAAAGCTCTCCTAGATTATTACTTTTTACGTCAGCTCTACTCACGATCCTGGTATCTTTATTTTGATTTTGTTTTGTTTATGGACTGGGATCGTTTTCTTTTTCTCTTTGAATGGGGGTTTGTTACTACCTACTAGTTTTACTAGCTTCACCTTTCTTAATGTGGAATAAAATAATATAGGGGCTCTCCTTTTTGAAAGAATCACTCATTTTACTCAAAAATTTAAAGTATACTTATACACACACACATTTATGTATACGTATAAATAAATATGTATATATGTACTAAAATAATAATGTGTAAAAATATTTTTGATAAAAAATTCAAATGCACTACTTAAAATAGCTATAGAAATACACAAAATTAAAGTTAGATCAGGATTTCTTGTTTGATATTCAAATTTAAATTTAAACATTGCATATTTAATATATATATATATATATATATATAATTGTTATTATTTCGAAAATGCATGAAATATATTCATTTATAAAAATATTTTAAATTTTGCAAAATTCTGCTACATAGATAAAATATAACTTATATGGAATATAAAACAAAATGTATTTTTTTATTTTCTGACGAAAGAGGTTTTGGAAAAAACAAATTTTCTATATAGATCTGTACAAGATTCAAATTGGTTATTTTATTTATTTAAATGAATTCTGCACGAGTTTCTTAAAAAATCAATGTATTTTTATTATACAAAGTATATATGCCTGTATTTATTTTTATATATTACTATATTATAATTAATATATATTTATAACATATTTATATATATATATATATAATTGTATAATTTGCTACAAATATACATTGGAAAAATAGTATATGAAATTATCAAATAAATTATGTAATATATATAATGAATGTAATATCAGTATTAAATTTCAAATTAAATTTAAAATTCATTTTAGGATATTATTATTTTCAAAAGAATTTTTTTTTCTATTTATCAAGATCGAAAAAAAGTGTAGATATGCAATTTTTTTACAACATATGCAAATATACATACAGATTTGACAACGAACAAATATATAAATTTGTGATATAATTCTAACCTATTCATATACAAATATAATAGCATAAACGAATACATATATATATAATGATAAATTGAAGAAGCTCCTTGAATCAAATTCACTCTTTTTCAGAAATATTACTAACCGAAAAGATCACAACACTTTAATACAAATCGATTTGATTTGGTTATGGTCTGAAAATAGAGAGGAAGATGGGTAAGAGCCTATGGCCTAGATAGGGATGGAGGGTAAGAAAAGTGAGTTATAAAATGTAGGAGGTGTTGGGTTTTCCTAAGTGAAGAAATTGAGAGGAAGAGATCCAAATTAATCTCTACCTTTTCTTTCTTCATCATCAATCCAAACCCTATATTTCCAAAATATCACTCCTCCCCCAGACCCTCCCCTCCCTCCTCCCCTCGACCCCCCATCATGGTCGGGCCATCAAGGTAGGTGTTGACTATATTTTTTTCCAACCTCGAGGATAGACTAATGCGTTATGAAGACAAAATGTTACCTACTAATCTCTTATGCTTAAAAGTGAAAAATAAGGTGTAAGGTACGTAGTTGAAAGGTAATTCACACCAAATATAGAGTGGTTCGACAAGCTTACCTACATCCACTATGAAACTTTCTTAGAATATATCTCTCTCTCTTTATTAGAGGGAATTATAAGAAAATAATAAGAAAAAGGAAGCATTTAAGACTAATAATTCTGTTTAATCTTATAGGCTTGAAATGTTAAGAGCTCGGAATGGTATATGGTAATTAGAATCCTTTTATATTCCAACTCATTTGAAGTGGTAACACATGAGGTATATATAGCAGCTAAAATGGATGATAGATGACTGAGATCATGTTCAAAAACCAGTGAGAAGAGCGCCTCATCATTGATCTGGTTACATGGGCAAATGGTAAACATATGTAAAGGTGTTAGAGGATGTGCGTCTAAGAAAATATACTCATTGATCATCTGTACCATGCACATTTAGTGTTGATGGTTTGCCACATCTGCTCAACCGTCGAGCTATGGTGTTTGAATGGATGGATAGACATCTATAGTTTTACCCTTTTTGTAGTTCTTATGTGGCAAGTCATGTTGTCCCAGCCGGTTGGCAGTCGAGGACATGAAGGAGACCAAGAGTCTCTAAGGATCATGCTAAGGAAATAGTGCACGATGGAGTATGAGGCGATAGAGATGGCTTCTTAGGACCGACCAGAGGCTGCTGTACTAAAGCCGGGCCAAGGACAGGCCATGCTCGATCCAATCTTATTTGATGTGCTACTTACTGAGGTGGATCAGATATACGTCGATCGTCGATCGAGGTGACACAAAATGAATGGGTTGACTTGGAGTAATTCTTGCTGTAAAGGCAACTTAAAGATAAGGCAACCGGGACTCATCTTGATACATTGCTGAGTGAATGAGTTGGCTTGAGGGATTGGGCATAGTGGTGCTACATGGTAGGGGCTTCTCGCTTCTTGTTAGGAAGCGAACAGATGACTCTTACCCCTACATGTCCTATGGGTTGGCCATTAGTCGAGAGGATAACCGTGAAAGAAAATAAGAGGTACCATTGTAAGCTATGGTAAGGTACCCACTGTCGATGGTTGAAAATCCTAGGTTATTACAGCATAGTATCAAAGCGCTAGGTTAAGCGAGAACTTTGGCTTTGGTAGGGTTTGGCTCATTAGAGATAGGGTAAGCGACGCCCTAGAATGAGTTTGAGAATATAATACATACGAGAGTGTATTTGTTAATGTTATAAATATGTACTATGTTAATTGGTCTATTGAGTTTTTATGAATTCTGGTCGAGACGTTAGACGCCACAGTATTGGTAGGGGTTTCTAAACACTTGACCAAGGCCAACGGACATGGTATTGAAATTTATGAAAATTTGGCAAGTTAAATATTTTGCCTAGGATAATATTCTGTATGTAAAGGAAAAAAACTCTATATAGTTATATAGCATGTTGGTTTAAATGTGATAATTGTATTTATTATCACTATGGTGCTGTAACGACCAGCCTTTTTGACCATCGAAAGTCAACACTGAACACTACCACTGTATTCCAATGTCGGATCCAATTGTCAAATGGCAGATTATTAGAGTAAATAAAAAGAAAAGAATAAAGAATAGAGGAAAACAGAACCTAACAGCGGAACTGGCAACATATAATATAAACAAGGATAGTAGAAACTGCCACTCCAAACATACAATGTATATTTGAGTTAAAAACAAATATTAACGGATGGACAATTATAAAATCCCGACCTTACAAATGCCGATAGGTATATTATATAATACAATGGAAAATAAAATTATACGATAGGTGAATCTCCATCTCCCCTCCATGATCTCCATAACACCAAAACCAACCTAGGAAGATACTCGTTCTGACCAGAGCATTATAAATAAATAATACCCAAATCAGTCTGGAAATACCAGCGTGAGATAACTCGAATAACGGGGAACATATATAAAAGTTCTGTGAGACCACGTTGCTAACACAGAACATATTTTCACCTCACAAGAATAACGTCCATACAAGCAAAAGCAGAAATAAATATCAAGAACAAATCCAAATATGAATGAGTATAATTAATATTAAAACTGACTTAAAAGACCGAAAATAAACCGAGTAAAATCCAAACTGGACAGAATGGATAGAACAAGGAAAAACAGTCCAACTTGATAGAATAGACTAAATAAGATAAGAATCCAAACTTAATTGAATGGACTGAATAAGGTAACTGTCCAACTTGATAAAATGGACATAATAAGGTAACACTCCAAACTTTGATTGAATGGACTAAATCAATATTTAAATGCCGTGATGAGCAGTTGGCTCTAATCGTGATAATTTTAAAGCTAAAACAGATTTAGAGATACGAATCAAATAAGGAAAGGAAATTTTCCAACAAATGACAAGGAAGGCGCACCCCCGTTGAAGTATACCTCTAGTAATATACTCCTAAAAAGCTCATTTACTATGTGACACTTCTTGGAAACCTCCAAGCCGGACTTTGCCAGACCTTATCAAGAATATGAATATTTCCACATCTAAGTGCACAACTGAATCCAAACTAGATGAGATGTGAAAATATCCTAATGGGAGCAACCCCACATAGCTTGGCCTATTCTCATGCTTTTGGTTTAGCCATTCCAGCAAAGGATAACAAAGCTCAATTGAGCAGCAAATCGTTTTTAAGGCGACGATACACCATAAAGAAAGCTGAATCCTATAATTAATAAATCAACTATCAAGGATAATAAAAATGATCGTGTACGGAAATTAAATTTCATATACATACCACTACTCGTTGATTCTAGACAAGTCCTATCTCTCGTTTGAAAAGTGAAGCCGAGCAACTTGAGGTAGTGTTACCTCTAGGCATTGCCTTGACGACATTTTTGATCTTCAAGATAGAAACGAGTCCAAGCCTCATCATTTAGCGTTAAATGTATGACTAGATCCTTTCCACACAAGCGATATCGATTATGAAACTATTGTTCTATAACCGAAGTCAAACTTTAACTTTTAAAAAAAATGAACATGTGCTTGATTTTCGTATTTCCACATTGGTAAAACACTTTTAGAATTAGTTCCTGATTGTTTAAAAGTTAAGAGAATAAATTTTCCAAGTGCGCAACCCCGAAGGCCTAAACCAACATCAAACCGAACACCTAGAAGATTATCCAACTTAACATCCCAAAAAACGAGTTCCAATTCCTTTTATAACTTTAAAACAATATTAATTATCCCAAAAGATAATTACTCACATTTAAAATCTCTTTTAAGTAAAAAAATCCATTATCGATAATAAAGTAGACAATTATTTCCGAACATTTAGATCACATTGGTGAATTAATTCTTAAAAATCCTTGTCGAATTAGCTTATTAACTATAATTTATGGGCGAGAAACCCCCTTTTAGGTCTCTCTGCATATTTTTCCTTCAAAACAATGGTTATTGTTACTCAAAAACTCCACCTTCCGTCTAAGTTGGAGGATCTTTCAGCAAGAGACAAAAGAAAAGGAGTTCAGACCATCGAAGAAGTCGAAGGGATGTAGTCGACAGTATGAAGCAATCCAAGACCTTTTGGAGGGGATGGAAGATTCCATTCTACAATATTCAAGAAGTTCTTACCTTCCAAAGAGGGTGGAGAAGTCAAGGCAAGGGCATGCAGCTCTATAACAATATTTTCGAAAGCATAATAAGCCTTTCAGACTGGTTGGAATATATACTAAATACCTTTCGATGGTGTCGAAAGGTTTATGACGAAGGCAGCATTCATAAGTCAGCAAAGAATGAAAGACATCATTCATGAAAAGCACGGCTCTCAATTGCAATCAAGTGAAGAGCAACCTTTTGACATGGTCGAAGGGTTCATGACAAAGATAATAATATTCCTTTTATAAATAATCGTTACATCCCTTCGAAGGACTGAACCCTACAACCTAAACCCTTCGACTAAAGGGGAAATTTATTTGAATCAACATTCATAAAGACCTTCCGAAATCATTGGTGTTGTGGTTTAAACATTTTGATAAGGTTCACAATCTGTCATACTCCAACAACTTAGTAACTTTCCGAATCCAAATAATCAGTTGCATAACAACATTGAAATCCACCTCACATCCACAAATCTATCATACCCCATCTAAGCCCAAGAAGGATACTCGTTTCAACCTTCCGACAAGGTCAAGATTAATCCTTTTTAAAGAACAAACTATGCGAATTTCATCTCAATCAAGAAGATAACTTTAGTGAGAGGTCTCATAAAGGTTTGACTAAGATTGAGGTCATTGTGTACTAACTCAACAAAGCCGAAAGGTTTCCTTAATCCTGTATCTAAACTTTTTGACTACGTCGAAAGGTCTGATTCGAAAGTTATTTATAAGTTACGATACAAAGATTCTACCTACCACCATTTTCCATTAAGTCCATCTACTTGGATTCTTGGGCTGTTGACCACAAATTTGGTTAATTTTGGTGCTAGAAGGAGGGCTTGAACCTTCGACTTGGTTGACTCCCTAACACTACAATTCTCTAACCCCCATTGGACCAATTCCACATCAAATTCACTTATTTTGGTTTGATCATGGCCAAAAGATTTAAGAGGTCTGAACAAGGGTCTTTCGAACCACACTTGACAAGATATTCCATGTAAACATCGAAGACTCCAATCAGGATGAGGAACAAAGACTAAGGCTTGAAGCCATGAAGATTATAAACAAAAAGAAAGCAGAATCTTATGACCCTCAGAAATGGAGCTTGAACCCCTTTCATGTAGGACCGACCCCAATTTGTGCACTTGGATAAAAATAAGTGGAAGCGACAACATTTTTAACTAAATGAGAAGAACTATTCAGTCATATTCCCATAGGACTATCTTTGAAAAAGAAATAATAAAGGATTCTGATAGTTTCATGCATAAATGGAGTAAGATTATAAATGAGGCTCGTCGTTCAAGGGAAGACTACAAAGACATGGAAAAATCCACAGTTAAAGAAATAAGGATGATAAAGGAAATGCCCAGCGAAAGTATAAAAATTGCCAAGAAATTTCCAACTGAAACCTTAAGACTGAAAGAAGGATCCTTGAAAGAAGATTAACGAGCGATGAAAAGGAAACCTACTCCTCAAGAAGAAGTATTTGAATCAAGCTACAAAAGAATTAGATGCTAGTCAAAGACAACTCAAAAGTTAAAACTTCTTGGAGAATATAATCTTACAACATCAATCGAAGACATTTATATCAGAACCAAAGAGGAACGGGATTATTGGCCTTCTTAGAAAAAGAAGCCAGGGTTTGAAAGAAGACTCAAGGGATCATATTGCAACTTTCATCTCATAAACGAACACGATACAAATCATTGTAAGATACTTGGGAAAATGATCACACAATTTCTCAGACAGGGAAAACTTAAACAGTTGTAAGGGATTGGACAAATTATGGAATAAAGACTTTATTCATAAAATAACATAAGTCTACAAGGTCGGGAGAAAAATTCTCCTTATACTTAGACTACCTAAAATGATAGTCTACCAATAATGGTAGAAAGCCCTTAGTTGCGCCAAGATGGCCAGGTCAAGGCACCTCCTAGAGGGAGGGGGTAATCCTTTATTCGCCAGAAATGACCAGGTTGAAGCAGCACCAAGCCCTTATCTACGTCATGAGATGGCCAGGATAAGGCACCTCTTGGAGGGAGAACGGGTAATCCCTAGGTCCTGCCAAACTATGGTCTGGCCAAGATACCGAATAAGCCCTTAGCCGCGTCATGCTATGGTCAGGTTAAGGCGCCCTCCTAGAGGGTGGTCAGATAAGTCCTCGGGCCCTGCTTAAGAAAAAGCTAGCCGAGTGTACCGAAAATCCGGATGAAATGTCTGGTAGACTAAGAAAAGTCATGCCTGAAATGGGCACCGCCAGAAATCAACATCGCCTAAAATGTCTACCACAAAAAGTTTGGCAATGTCTAAAATGACAAACAGCCCAAAATGGGCACTGCTTAAATAAGCGCAAAATTGGACTAAAGAGTTCCTGGTTGAAATAGGCAAAAACAAATGGACAAAGAAAACTCGAGCTCGAGAAAGAAAAAGCATACAAGGTACTATCAAAGCCTGAGGATGGCACATTTGACAAAAGAATCAGAAAGAATTCTCTAACTTCTCTTCGTGAACATCTGCCATACTGGTATTCTGGCCTTCTATTACTTATTTCCAGAAATGGTATTCCGGTCTTCTATTACTTATTATCAGAAATGGTATTCTAGCCTTCTATTACTTATTGCCAAATTAGTTCTCTGGTCCTTTATTATTAATTACCAGAAATGGTATTCTGGTCCTCTATTGATTATTATTAGAAATGGTATTCTGGCCTTCTATTACTTATTCCCAGATTAGTTCTCTGGTCCTTTATTATTAATTACCAGAAATGGTATTCTGTTCTTCTATTAATTATTATCAGAAATGGTATTCTGGCCTTCTATTACTTATTTCCAGATTAGTTCTCTTGTCCTCTATTATTAATTACCAAAAATGGTATTCTAATCTTCTATTACTTAATTCCAAGATTGGTTTTCTGGACTTCGGATATTTATTGCCAAATTGGATTTCTGGTCTTCTACTAACTATCAATGCCAGACTAGGAATTTTGGACCTTTATTACTTAATTACCACATATGGCTTTCTGGAATTTTACTATTAATTGCAAATTAAAGATTTCGGTATCCTGTTAGCAGATATGAATTCCTGACCTAATATTATCTATCATCGGAGATGATACATTGGGCTTCTATTACTTATTACCAAGGAAGGGCATTCCATTATTCTGAATTCCTTTTTGCTAAAGCCGGTACTCTAACCCTCCATCAATTATTATCAGAGGATACCAAAAGGTGACTTTTGAATTATCTTATATTTTATAATACCCAAATCTGGGTCCGATGGTACCTCATAAAACTCTACCATTAACATCTAAATTTGGATGCCAAGACTATTGTTCATTTAAAACCTGATTTGGGTACAAAATATTTGGATTTCTATTCATCCAAGTGATTAGACCTGAGTCAAAGAATATTATAAGAAGAAGATTGCCATTAAAAGTCTCCGAATGGGAACTTCAGACTTTTGACTTTTAAAGATTCCATTGATAACGAAGAATGGGTCAAAGAACTGCCTCATCAAAATTTCAGACATTGATATCCCATTTGGTTCTTTATTGAGTAAATGTTAAATTTCAAGAGCTATGTGTAGCTTATTACTAACTAATGTTATGTATTCCAAGCAAATGAAAGAAGTTAAATCCACAATCATCTCTCATCATGGTCAAAGATGAGATCTCGATATTTTAAATGAATTACTTTTCATACAATGGGAAAAATGATTTGCTAATCTAGGCAAATGATATATCTAGACTAACATGTCAATTCCAAGCTAAGAATTAAGAATACTTTTTGCTAAATGTTTCTCAAATAAATCAGAATGAAAGAAAATCTGGATTTACTTAATCAAGAGAGGAGTCATGAACTAAGATAGAAAGTCAAGGAGAGCGTCAGTGTTCAGGAGGCACGTCCAAATGAAAAGACAAATAAGGTGTAAACAAACGCAACAAAACATGTAGTATTTACAATATTATACATAATGCATTGCATTATGCTACATAGCATTACTAAGGCATAAAAAGTATATCGTATATATATTGAGATTATTGCTACTCGATCAACTGCTCCTGCCAAAACCATAGATACTACAGGATCAATGCCCGAAACTGAGTTCCCATGTATGGATTCCAAAGTTTCAAGTAATGTCCGGCACCTTTTAATTTTACTCCCAAGTCATTAATTCTCTCATTAAACTTGGTCATTCCGAAGTCGGGATCAATACGAGTATCTTCACCAACGTAATGTTTTAAAGCTTTAATATCCTAATCTCTTTCTTTAAGATGTAACTTTGAGTTTTCAGTTTCTTTGAAGAATTCATGAATAATAGGACGTTGGAAAAATCATTCTCCATTTCGCTCCTTTGCAACAGAATTATTTAAAAGCGTAGAAATAAAAGGATCTTTGTAATGCTAACTTCATTCAAGCTCCGCCGTTAACCTATCCATAATTATTACAAATCCCAAAGCAAAGACTTTGAAAAGTAAAACCAATCTTGCTCGAATCTCCTATATAAACAAACAAAATGGGAAATCGAATTTTTTTATTTCAACAATAAGAATACATATTAAAGTGTGTTTCTCGTTGTGACTTGCTGTTGTTATAAAATACAATTCCCCATAAGTTTTAAATTAAAAGCCTACACTATTACAATTTCCCTAATCTTGCCAAGAGTGTTGATGAGAAGAGGCGCGTTAGGCTTGACTATCTCTTAATTGTAATTCCAAATCGTTTATTCGATAAATGAGTCCGGGCGTCTTTTTACCCAAATCTGCTGTGGGATTTGTCTTTAATTACCATTTCAGTATGATGATCACTTCATCTTTTCTCTTAATTCGATATTAAGATATTCAATGTAATTCTTACGATTGCTGTCTGTGATCTTATGGACAAGATATCTTTTGTGCCACATCACGGCTTCTGTGTTACAGCCGAAACGCTCGAGAAGAACTCCATTATGAACTACCGTCCCACCACTTTGGCTCAATAATCTATGGTTGATAATGTTAACATGAGAAAATAAAAGTTTGGGGGCAATGCATCATAGCAAGCTCTAGCTCCTATATATATACACATTGTTACTGTGAAAATGGAATGCAGCTCAAAATATAAGCAAAGTCAAGAGATACAATAACCACTTTCGTTACGTCTAGGGTTAAGAGACATTGTTCCTAACTTTGCCTAAGGCATTAGTGGAAAGCGCAACTGTTGAGTTAGATAATACAATAACTCCGTCCAGAGTGATAACTAATGTACATTTTACTATAATCCCATTAACCCGCTAATAGGCTATCGTGACGTGTCCACCAATCAATGTTGAGTGAAATATTCTAATTTCTTTTTAAAGAAAGTTTCCTTCTACTCTTTGAGGAAGCCAAAAGGGAGACGAGGGTATTCTAAGTAAAAAAAATCGTTAACTTCAAGGTCTTCAACATTGAGTCATTTTTTAAGTAAAACCTCCTCTAGATAACATATTGGCTTAATTGGTCTTCTGGGACGACACAATCTAAGGGATTGATAGTCTGAAATAACATAGTAAAGAAAAGCTAAGTGTAAAAGATATAGCAAAAACATATATTCACAATGCGATTGCTTGTTACCTATTTATGATCACTTCTCTAGTTCATACAAAATAGACTTAGAAAAGAACTCAAAAATAATTTTGTTCTTATAACGCTTGAACCATTTAAGGGAAACATTTTGAGAAATCAATCTGGCGATTTAAAAATTAAAACAACTTTCAAACAATTGTAAATATACCTCTCTCCATCCTTTCTTCTTCGTCTATCATCCTAGTAACGTGCATGATGAACATTCACACTCGTGCACGAATCCAATGACGCAGAGAAATCGATGATGAAAATGGAGTACCGTCTTCTCCGATGAACTGCTCTCGATGAACCCGACATGCCGATACCGAAAACCACGCCCAACGGCCATCCCCTGCAACTGCGACCTATTGTGACAACCCTCGCCCAAACACTATTCACGCGACCTATAATGTCGTTGATCCTCTAAAATTTTCGGTCCTAGCGACCTCTTCTAGTGCTGATTCCAAAACCAAGCTTAAATTCAACGAACTATACACAAATCAAGCAAAATTCAAAAACCTAGCTCACACCCAAAAACTAACCTCGGCCAGAACACGATTGCGAGCTACAACTCGAGTATAGGGTGGAAGCTCCAGCCAAAACTAGATTTTTGAAATTGGTTTCATGATTTGTAATTGAGTATAACATTATATTTTGATTTTTGAAATCTTGAATCCAAGGAGAAAAGCCTCTGTTTTCATTTCAATTGAGCTTAAATAGAAAGGAGAAAGTATGGTCTGAGTACTTGGGGGTATGGTGTAAGTACGTAGTGGGTATGGCATGGGTAAGGCTGAATACAAATATATTTATGTTATTTTAAAATTTAAATATTTATACAACTTACCCAAAAGTACGGAACACGAAACGAGGCGTGCCGCATGGTGTGTCTAATGTTTTGCCCCTATTTCGAACGCAATAGAACTTGTTTCAATGCCTAATTCGATCGTATGTAGAAGATAGGTTTTCAGACATGGTTTTTATATTAAATTTTCGATATTAATTTCAACGGGTTTTGATCTCGCACGACCAAACGATATGTCGGATCGCTATGAAATTCAACAGGGTAATATAATACACCATTACGGATCCAATGAAACTAGTTTCGTCGAAGTCCAATGCTATGCTCCAGAAATTAAATTTCACAGATTTAAATATTTAATTATCAATATTTAAATCCGATTTATTTATATTTATAAATAAATTTACAAATTGAACTTACCAATATTATTTATTGGTTAAATGAAGTTAAATAAAATTATTGAATCCATTTAATTAACATTTAATCCATAATTCAAATATTTAATATACCCTATATTTGAATTACAAATTATAAATTCCAAAATTCAATTATTTTAAATATTTAAAATTGTTAAACATTTAAAATCAAATAACCAAAAATTTTGGGTTGTTACAGGCCGGCCCATGTGTGCTGGTCTTAGAGTAGCTAGATTATCTTTGATAGGGCTAAACCGCCTTAATCGAACTACTAGTTACTTGCGAGAAAATTGAGCAACAGTAGGCTTATAGGCCTACTTGGATTTTGAAACCCGATCAGTAATTGCATATTTTAAATCTAATTCAAATGTACATCGATATCGTATATAGATATATACATA
The DNA here is from genome assembly GCA_030765085.1 of Allium cepa. Taxonomy (NCBI): domain Eukaryota; kingdom Viridiplantae; phylum Streptophyta; class Magnoliopsida; order Asparagales; family Amaryllidaceae; genus Allium; species Allium cepa. The sequence continues at coordinate 29,750,692 of CM060933.1, read as the reverse complement.
TAAAACTTTACGCACGATATTCAATAACTATTCAAAAAGATCAAACTAAAATTTGTATAATTAATGTTTCACAAATATTAATTGATTAGTTGATTTATAATAGTTATGATTTATTTAAATCAGGTAATATTCAAAGTATTCAACATCGTGGTTATTAATTCTAAGATGTAGATTTCATCAGCGATTAATATCGAACAATTTAAATACACATTGCCTTAATAACGTTCACACATTACCTTTACTAGTGGTGTGACAGTTCGATCAAATTTATTCCTTACACGATTTCGATAAAACCTAATTTACCATTTTAGTGACGATTACTTACATTATTTTCTTCATTAAAACTGCATCACATTAGGACTTATGGAATTTGGTATCGGTCAAAATTATAATATCGTCCACCTTTAATTTTTATAGTCCAAACAAAATTCTTTGTTCAATAATAACAATTATTATTAACTGATATGCTATGGGAAAATACTTTGACTTTGAGTTGACTATAGCTGAATGTTATACTATCTATATGTAACCGACAAGAAGAATTATCTATTAAATAGTGATTCACTTCCGATGCTTTACTTACACCCAATTACGGTCGTTCCATTAATGTGATGTTACGATTTTTCTATAATCGAAGTGGAGTGTCTAGAGTGAAGTTCAACATCGTTCTCAAGTCGAAAAAATGCGTCATATTATCGCTTAGATATTTTTTGCTTGACCTTAGTTATATAAAGCGACAGAAAACTATCGAACGAGTCATTCCATGATTATTCAATAACTATCGCTACGTAACCTATTAGTCGTCCCCAACAGCCATGAACAGTGCTCGGCATGTGAAGAGCATTACATACTCTAGTCTCAACGAATGTATCGATACCTAGTCAAAATGCCAGCCTATGGATGAATATGGATGAAGCAACGAGCCAAGAGGCATGCAGGTACAACCGTGCAAGGTGATTGGATAATGTAGGCCGGTTCATTCCATGATTATGAGAAATTCAAGAGATAATATGATATATGGAGATACTTTCTACTCTTTATTTTTTGAATTACCGGAAGAACAAGATTTTCGCCCATTAACTATAGAAAAGTATGAATCCGCCAAATACATAGCCTGGGTGCTTGCTATAAGAGTCTAATTTACTTTTTTTGGCCGAAGGAAAATAATTTTAATTTTATTAGTTTCACTACAACTATCTAAATTCAAAAGAAATAAAATGTTGGATTATCAAAAACCTATCATGGTTTATACGTCAGATTCAATCATTTACATGATTTTCCCCAATTGACAAATTTTGAATAAGTTAGTTGTGTTAAATCCCAACTAATTCGGATTGGGTCATTTCTTTATTAAAAAGGGGTTTTGATAAGGGCCCTTTGTTATATGAAATTCAAGGGGCCATATTTTAACATTTGACAACATTTCTCATTCGAAATTAGGGGTTTTTTTCTCCTTCCCATTCAAAAACCAACCAGCCGCCGCCCGCCTGCAAATTACAACACCACATCTTTGGCTCTAATCGACAAGGCTGATCGCTGACGTCGACACAGTCAACGCGACAGCATCAGATTCAACATCCGCCGTCGCTTTGTTATCTTGTGCGCCACAAATCGACGACCGTAGGCGCGAGCTAGCCGAAGCCTGAAACCTTCTCTGGGTTACTGGTATGTCCACATTTTGACAAAAGAATAGAAATAACTAATGCGTGCAAATAATGATGTTAAATCACCAGAATATTACTCTATAGTGCTTTCAATACAAGTTTGTCAGACATTACTACTTTGACTTCTTTTTATAGTTTACATGCGCTATGAAAATAAAATGAAAAAATAGATTTTAATTTACCCGAATAATTGATTCATGTTTCCCGTTCTAATTTACAAGCAGGAAGGTGTATTTTATACAATAATTAATAGATGTGCCAATGCTAACTGGAGTTTAGACTGTCCATATAAGCAAGCTTATATGCACTTGGCTCAAATTTTGATTTAGAACTACATGTAAAACAAACCCAACCCAAGTCACTAATATAGTCGTACATTTTGATTTTGTTTCCCATTTTAGAATCATCAATGGACATGGGACGTAGCATGACTATACCATTTGTAACGACTCGCTATTTTGGACTATTCGCATCCGCACATGTCGGACTTGAATAATTCAAAATACTAAATTGTTAATTTAAATTTGGCAAAACTGAGCATATACAGTAAATAAATAATCACAGATCACAGAGTAATAAATGCAGTGGAAACAAAAGGAAGTAGTTCATGAAGCTACAATATACATATCAGAGTTAAATAAGGTACAATAGATGTCTCGAATACAATAGTCAAATACAATATCAGAATACATTACTGGAATCAACTGAATATCCGAAAGCTGGACAGATAGCTGGATCTCTAAGCGAAGCTCCAACTCCAAAGGTGAGTCTCGAATACTGGTACACTCAGTCTGATCCGAGTGTAAAGCAAGACACAAAACACTCGAGTCAGGATTAACATTCTTATATCAATAAATCCAACTCAAGTGAAATAACAACTGAAATACAAGTAACTCAAAGGATGTTGGAATAACCATCCTCTAAGGATTCGTTAAACTATCTACTATATAGTAGTGTACGCTAAGTAGATAATGCCTATCAGTAATATAAAGTATCACAATAGTTTTAAGGCGTTACCATTTTTCCCCTTAACACATTTTATATAAGTGTCATAGTCTATACAGCACTGTAAACTCCACCGTAAACTAGTGGGATATCAGGGAGTACTCCATAGGTATAACACAAAACAAATTCATAGTGGTTGCGTATATAGGGATACAAGTATGACAAGGCACATGAGGCAATATCCAAGGTAGTGAAACTACCGTTTGCCTGATCCGAACTGGTGAGAACGCATCGCCGCAACGATCGCAACATCGCGAAACAACACTCCCAAAATTCGACGGTGCACACCAATCAATAACAAGTAATGAGTAGTTTACGAAGAAGTGTGTTCGCTCGAGGTGGCTAAGCCCATTTGGCTCGGCACGACTCCTGTTTTACTCATTTCCAATTTGACACAAGTGTCAAGGCTATCCATTATCGTTCTCTTTCTTCAGTCATCACGTACATCATTCCAACCACTTCATTCTGGATCACACTCCGCGTATAGTTATTAAAGCGGTTTTCGATTTAGACAGAGAGTATGTCCATAACCGATTTCGGTTTCTTTAATAATTTTCATAATTATTACACCGATTGGTCGTTTAGTATGTTTCAAAACCAAATCAATTTCAATTCCAATTAGAATTTGTAAACCAACATTCCATTTGTCTTTCTATATCAATTTCCATAATTTACGTTTCAAAACTTCCAAATTACCATTTCAAAATCTTATAATTCAATTTCAATTTTTATTTAAAACATTTCAAATATTGATTCAAGTTCGTATATAAGTTTCATTCCGAAATCATTAAAATAAATTTAATTTTAACATTCAAACCAATTTAAATTCATTGATCGATTCCATTCAATAATTGTTAAGTTAATTCATCATTCAAAACAATTTCTATTAAATTTTTAATTCATTAAATCAATTACTTAAGTTCAACTTCATTATATCAAAACTTACAAATTGAATTAAATTAAATTCATCAAATCAATTCTTTAAATTACAAGTCTTACATTAATTTCAATAAATCACATTTTATTTCTTGTTAAAGAAATTCAATTTCACTTATTTATTTACTTAGTTACAAATTTCAAAACTCAATTAATAAAGAAACTTAATTTCACTTATTCAAGAAGTTCAATTTTATTTAATTATTAAATAATTCAATCTTATTTAATTATTAAATAATTTCAAAACTTAATTATTAGATAATTCCAAACTTTAAAACAACGTTCCTTCATCAACTACTATGTAATATTTTGATCTAGATTATTAAATATTAACATTTTCCTTTCATTAAAATTCAAATTCCAACTTCATTTCAAAATCTTATCATTTATTCAATAAAATCTTTATTTTATTTTTAAATCAAATTATTGACCAATCGGGTTTTATTTAATTCTCTATCCTAAGTCAAAGTTTTATTTGTGTATTTATCATTTCAACCCGATTCCATTTTAATTCAAAAATTAAAGCATAGCAAAGGGAACTTGCAGTGTGATAACTGGGATGGTGTCAAAGTAAATAAACAAGCAATAACAACAATCAATAATAATCCAATAATTAATTCAAATAATCCCGAAATAATCGCATTAATTCACATTGTTGTTTGTGCAAATTAATATAATGATTTCTAGAATCTACACTATCATTTCATGTCGATTAAAGTTATTATACTAATATTTATACGGTTCTTCACTTGTCATTCATTATTCAATTTCATACTACATCGATTTAAACAACATACATTTACATGGTTCAAAGTGTAATTAATCATATTTCTACATGTCAATTTATTTAAACATTTAAAGAGGTCATATTATGCAAATGTCATCAAATCAAATTTACACATATATCAAATCTAACTATCCAACGTTAATTTCAATTTCAAATTATTTATCACTTACTACATTAACAATTTAACGTCCAATGTCAACATCGAACAATCAATCATTTATCAACCAAACTGGATTATCATTGTATAAATAACAGATAATGGTGTTCGATGTCATAGGTGAACTGATACAGATAATAACATATATATATATATATATATATATATATATATATAACAGTGTAAATGACTAACAACCGCATATTTCAATTGTCGTTTCAATTGAAATCAAATTTAATAAATAAAAAAACATTAATCGTGAGTGATTGCTCACCTTTCGAGGCTAGAGACGAACGATAGTGAGATGAGTTACGAATTCAAGCATGATTTCCAAAGCAAAGCTAGGTGGACACGAATTCGACGGACTACTGATAGATAAGGAACAATGAAGCAATCAGAATGATTTGGTAGAAACGGCAAATATATATATATATATATATATATATATATATTATTAGTTTATCTATGAAATCCATATTAAATTGAAAAAAAACTATCACAGTATCAAAGATATATATTTTTATTTAAAATCAATACTTCCATATATACTACTCGATACACATATGAATTCGCATATGTAAAACAACATATCTATAGTTTATATTGATATACAACAAATAACCTACTTTATTATAAATCATATACAACATCACATATCAAATATAAATTCATATCAACATATATATACTGTGATTCTAGGAATAGGCTACAAAATTTATAACTAAAATATGTCATAATACACAACATCTTTTATATATATATATATATATATATATATTCAGTAGCTAAGTTATATACAACAAGTATATACATAAATAGTACGACTAATAAAACATGTATATAAAAACGCAAGTATAAACACACCCTATATAAACTAACATTATACAACTTACATATTATAACTATAATATAAATATATATACAATAACATATATTAGATAAAATATTTATGTACATCTTTTATAAACAACAAATCCCAACATACGTAAGCTGTCATATAAAACAAAATTTATTCGAACAAAACAAACCCAATCTTACTCAACGATTAAACGAAATATTCTATATATAGTTTAGCTGTTTATACATTAATAAAACATATAAATACACATAAATATCATCCAAACCTATATACAATATATTAACTCAGATTTATAACCTTATATATAGCTTATAATTTTAAAATAAACAATAACCATAGAGCATCAGACTGTATACAACATCTAATAGACAACAAACTAGGCTTTTAAAATAAAGTATATATATTTCTTTTAAAATGTAATACGCTGCGAAACCACATATGCAGTAACACATGAAACCATATGCATATTAATATATATAAGTCAGGCTATATTAAAAATCACAGTAACACATGAAACCACATTATATATCTTTATAAACACTATACACATAGTGTGTATATAGATATAAACAGTTTTATCTATAAATAACTATAACAGAATAAAATTTAGACATCACTTTTATATAGGTGTACTATATACTATACAAGAACAGCATAGATAAGCATTGAAATATAATACAGTGTATTGTAATATGTTATAATGCAATATAATCTAAGAAAATATGGTATAGTAAAATATAATATATAATATATACCTTGTAAGAAAGTTTGCCAAAAATGAACGTGGAGAAAAATGTTAAATGCGGACGTGCGACTGGCGTCGGAGAATGGAGGGAAGGCCTTGCGCGTGGATCTGGGGCTATGGCGGCGGTCGGTTGAGCCGAGTTGGTGGCGGTCTTGCTGCTGTTCTTGGCGGCAAAGTGGGACGGTGGTTTGGGAGGAGGTGAGAATTGATTTGTAATGAAATGAATTTTGATTCAAACTGAAAATTAACAGTAAAATGTTACATACAAATCTCATGATACACGGCAAACTATTTATATACAAATATAGCAAATGGGCTTGGCCCAGTATTATAGTAATCCACAGCAAATAGATGAACATGATATAAGCCGTTGGATATATGATGATCTGATGGTTGAGGAAGCAAGCGTGATATGTGTGTTACTTGTTACTTTTAATTGCCGCCCTCAATTTGATCTAGGGTTTCCATTCTTTTCCTTCCCCACTTTTTATTTATTTATTCTCCTCCTCTTTTATCCCAGATCTGCTTTCAACATTTTCGATCATTAAATTAGCTTTGAATCTTTCAAAGTTATGCCTCGAGAGGGCTTTAGTCAAAATATCAGCGATCTGGTGACTTGCTGGAATGTGATTAACAGTGAGTTCTTTCTTGACAACTTGTTCTCGAACGAAATATAGATCTATTTCTATGTGCTTCATTCTCGAATGAAGAACAGGATTTGAGGAGATAGAAACAGCTCCTGAATTGTCACACCAAATTACTGGTTGATTCAAGAAATTGACTTTGATTTCTTTGAGAAGAGATCTGAGCCAAATAATTTCAGCTGCTGTGCTTGCCACACTTCGATATTCCGCTTCAGTGCTGGGGCGAGACACGGTGAGTTGCTTCTTTAAGCACCACGACACTGGGTTGCTTCCTAAATATATGCAGTAACCTGTCGTAGATCTTCTGTCGTCAGAATCTGATGCCCAGTCCGCGTCGGCGAACCCTTTGATAGATAAGTCTTTACATACAGTCAGCTTTAGACCTTGATTGATGGTTCCTTTTAAGTATCGTAAGATATGTTTGACTGCTTTCCAGTGAGGCTCTAGTGGTTTCTGCATAAATTGACAAACTTTATTCACAGCAAATGATAAATCAGGTCTAGTAATCGTGATATACTGCAAAGCCCCTACAGTACTTCTGTAAAGTTTTTCATTATCAAAGGCTTCCCCTTTGTCTTTAAATAAGCGTAAGTTGCTTGACATTGGGGTAGGCATGGGCTTTGCAGCACTCATTTTTGTTCTATTTAAAACTTCATGTATATATTTTCTTTGACAGAGAACAAGTTCATGTTCAGATTTCCTTATGACTTCAATACCTAGAAAATATTTTAAATTTCCTAAGTCTTTCAAGGAAAATTTGTTGTTTAAGTAATCAGTGACATACCTGATTTCCTTCATGCAATTTCCTGTGATTATGATATCATCTACATAAACAAGTATGAACACAGTAATATTGTTGTAATTTTTGACATATAAAGAATTATCAGATTTAGTGGGATGATAGTTAAGATCAACAAGAGTAGATTTAAGTTTTTCATACTAGACACGTGGAGCTTGCTTAAGCCCATATATGGCTTTGTTGAGTTTACACACCCAATTTTTTCTGTTATCTTGAATATATCCTGATGGCTGTTGCATAAAAACTTCTTCATGAAGTTCACCATTTAAAAATGCATTATTGACATCTAATTGTTTTATTTTCCACCTATTATGAAGAGCAATAGTGAGAATAACTCTTATAGTTGTTGGTTTTACAACTGGTGAAAAAGTTTCACTAAAATCTATCCCATATTGTTGAGAATAGCCCTTGGCTACAAGCCTGGCTTTATATTTGTCAATATTGCCTTCAGAATTTTTTTTAATTCTATATGTCCATCTACAACGAATGATATTTTTATTCTTTGGTGTAGGAACAAGAGTCCATGTTCCATTTTTGATGAGAGCATTGTACTCATTGTCCATTGCAGCTTTCCATTTCTCATCCTGTATGGCTTCATCAAAGCAAACAGGTTCAGATGAGTTGCTGAGGACATGATATGCTTTGGGTTTGAATATACCATGTTTTGATCTAGTCATCATATGATGACCAGTTCCTTCCTCATTGGGATTACAGTGATGAGCAGTAGTGTTGCTTTGGTTTTCTTGAACAAAGATAGTCTTTGTGCTGGAGTTATTGTTGTTGAGATCATCATTAGAGTCACTTGAATGTTGACCTGATTCTTTATTGGATATTGTGAGTTGAGATTTGAGTTGACTCTGATTTGTGGTTTCATCAATTTTATTGTGAGAAAGGATGGGTATACCAGGTATGACCTTTTTTGCATTATAAACCTTTTCAGTTATTTTGTTTTCTGCATTAGCAAATGGAAATATAGTTTCATTAAATCCAACATGTCGAGATATTATAATTTTTCCATCACTAGTTAAACATTTGTATCCTTTTTGATTAGAAGTATAGCCAATAAAGGTACAAGATGTTGATCTGTTGCTTAATTTATGAGAATTATATGGTCTTATATAGGGAAAACATAGACAACCATATGTTTTGAGACTATTGTAATCTGGAATAGTGTTAAATAATAATTCTAAAGGAGTTTTATTATGCAGTACCTTTGTTGGTATTCTGTTGATGAGATGCACTGCTGAATAGAAAGCATCAGGCCAGAACTTGAGTGGCATTGAAGCATGTGCCAAAAGAGTGATGCCAGTGTCAACAATATGCCTATGCTTTCTCTCAACTAACCCATTTTGTTCAGAGGTATAAGGCAGGTAGTTCTATGTATTATTCCTTTTTCTAGAAAATAATTTTTCAATGGTTTGAATTCTGCCCCTCCATCAGTTTGAATTATTTTTAGTTGATGATTGAGTTGTCTTTATACTTGAGTAATAAATTGAATAACTGCCTTATATGTTTCTGCTTTAGTTTTTAGGAAATATATCCATGTGTATCTTGAAAAAGAGTCAACAAAAGATATATAATATTTGAATCCAAAATCAGAGTTTATTGGGGCTGGTCCCCATAAATCTGTAGCTACCATTTCTAATGGTTTAGTATATTTGATTGATGACTCAAAAAAAGGTAATTTGTGATTTTTTCCTATTTGACATGCAGAACATATGTAGGGTAAAGATATATCAAAATCAACTATATTATTCTGCAACACGGATTTTACAGTATTAATACTGGGATGACCCAGTTTACAATGCCAGAGATCAAAGATTTTGTTATTTCTGATGTTATTTTCAACATTGTTACACCATTTTCCAGAGTTAGGAACCCTATTATGCTCCCTCAGGTTGAATGAGTATAACCCATTTTGCACATTACCCTGCAGTAAAATTTCTCTAGTTGATGCATCTCTAACTAAACAGGTTTTTGGAAAAAATTCAAAGTATACTTGATTGTCTTTGGCAAATTGAGAAACACTTATAAGATTTTTCTTTATTTGAGGAGCTCTAAGTAAATTATTTAAGTGTAATTCTCTTTTGCCAAGAATTTTAGCATTCCCAGTGTGTGTGATTTTTATGGATCTACCATTACCTAAAAGAATTGATTGCGTACCTTTGTATTCTTTGTTGCCTAGATTCAGATTTTCCAAATTGTTAGTAATGTGATTTGTAGCTCCTGAGTCTGGGTACCATTCTTCATATGATGCATCCTCATTTTTTGAAGGTTGTGCAGTATTTTGGTTGCTGGTATCCACTCAAGTGTGTGCTATGTTAGCATTTGGATTAATTGGTCTTTGACTGTTATTGTTGCTATTGTTGAGTGAATAATTTTGGTTGAATCTGAAATAGCACTTTGATGCCGTATGCCCTATTTTTTCACAAATTTGACACTTCGGTCGATTGAAATTGTTCCATCTACCCCTACCTCTACCTCTACCTCTGCTACTTTGACTGCTTTGATTTCCTCCTCTAAACCCTCCAGTTTGATTTTTGTTTGAGTTTTGAGTAGTGTCTTGACCTTTCTTTTTATTGACAGATGCATAATTGATAGAGTAGTCTGTATTTTGTATTTTCTTTTGATTAATTCTTCCTTCATGTGCAAGAAGGGTTGCATGAACATATTGAATGTTTGGTAAATTCTTCTTAGCAGAGATAACAGCTACTATGGATTCATAATCTTCATCCAATCCACTCAAGATTGTGAGAATTTGCTCAGTTTCAGATACTTTATATCCTGCTGTGCTGAGGAGATCATAGAAATTTTTGGCTTTTGTTAAGTATTCCCTCATTGACATATCGTTCTTTCTTAAGTTCTGTAGTTGCCTTTTGTAGTGTACAATTCTTGTAGAGGATTGGGAATTAAAGAATTGTTCAATGGATTCCCAGATTTCTTGTGAAGTTTTGCACCCAACAATATGAGATAAAATGCTGGTACTGATTGATGACATCAGCCATGTTGCAAGAAGATTATCTTGCCTCTGATAGAATGAGAATTCTTGATTGGGAATCACCTTGTTTTGATTGTCAGTTATCATTTTAGGAGGAATGGTCAGAGTACCATTAATATATTCTTCTAATCCGTGACCTTTAATAGCAGTTTATGTTTGATATTTCCACATGATAGAATTGCTTTCATCTAATTGAACTGCTGTCTGACCTTTTAATTTTATTATTCCAGAGAAAATGGCAGCGTTGTTGGCCCTGACTTCTGATGTAGCAACAGTTGCACTCTCTTCAGACATTATGAAATGATCAGATACTGGTGAGGCAGATTTTAATTTGCAGCCAGATGCTGATCAAGAAAGTAAATCTTGAAAGAGGAAAAATTGATAAGAACAGATATGAAATTTGATTTAGGGTTAAGAGGGAATAGGAGAATCAAATGATGAGATGCTCTATGAAGGCTGAGAGCAACCGAAGATTTGACTATTAGTCTTTCTTCTTGGATGGCTCGATGATGATCATGGAGCTGATTCTGATGATCAGTCGTTTGACATGAGCTCCGATACCATAAAGAGAATTAATTTGTAATGAAATGAATTTTGATTCAAACTGAAAATTAACAGTAAAATGTTACATACAAATCTCATGATACACGGCAAACTATTTATATACAAATATAGCAAATGGGCTTGGCCCAGTATTATAGTAATCCACAGCAAATAGATGAACATGATATAGGCCGTTGGATATATGATGATCTGATGGTTGAGGAAGCAAGCGTGAGATGTGTGTTACTTGTTACTTCTAATTAAGGTGAGGCGTGGGTGGACTTCGGTTGGAAGAGGGTACGGTGGTGGAGGGAGCACGGGTTGCGTTCTCTTTCAGGGAGGAGGCGGGACATGGCTGGCCGATGGTGGCGCTTATGTGGAGGTTCAGGCGGAGCGGGTGTTGTGATGTGGTGTGTCGGCAGTGGGTGACGTGGATCACGGCTATGCTACAAAGGTGTCGACCGGTGATGGTGGTGTGGCTCGGTTATATGGTGTTGCGACCTCTGGAAGTGAAGTAGATGGAGGATTTGTTGGCATGGGTGCAAGCAAGGCATAGGGGATAGAGCATGGGGTTGCTGAGGAGATGTGAAGCTTATAGGCAATATAAAAGGGAAAGTTTGGCTTCAAAGGAGAATGAGTGGGTTTGGACAGAAAATATGCACGCTCAACATCCATACAAAAGAATGCTAATGAGTTTTGTGGAATAAAAATGAAAGTGAGCTGGTGGAGGCAAATTTATTAAGTAAGAAAAATGAAATGCTACAGGCAACTCACTATATATATTTTCTTTTTAATAAATGGTACCAAAAGAAGTGAAGGGCCGATAAGAAAATAAAACGAACCATCAATACAACATTGAAACCAGTAGAAACAAAAGGTCAAGTACAAGATTTTAGAAGATATAAATGCAAACAGCGGTTGGCATTGTACGGTGAAAAATGAAAAGTCACAAGAACCAAAAGGCACAAAATCAGTACCAATACGGTTACCGTTTTCGCGGATTTCGCTGTGTACCGGATGACGGAACACACGAATGAATATACCATAGCGATCAGCACGACGAGACAATCAAAACGGTATACATATATCAACGGTTCGATTGAATTATAAAAATTCGAATTTTCTACTAGCGGAAAATGCAGCAAAAACGTAGAAAAATAAGATCGACGGAGCTAAAGAAGTCCAAATTTGAAAAAACGAAAAATGATGTCTCAGTCAGAAGATGATTTAGAATTTTTCTATGTAAAAATATTCAACTTTGGAAAACATTTTATTATCAGCAAATATTAACAGTATAAATTGAAAATAGAATTACACCATAAAATAAACTTTCATATTTTCAGATGAAAATTTATAGTTTGCTATGTTTAATTAGACGTATTCCAAATATTAAATTTTTATTTCAAAATTTTATTTTTAAAATTTCGCGAAAATTCAATTAATCATATTATTAAAACAGTTAAAATTTACGGGTCGTTACACCATTGCTGACGGATATCTTGATTTGTTTGCCGGTGATAGCTTTATTACGATTTAAAAGAGTTTGCAAAGGTTGGTGCTCCTTGATTGAAAGTTTTACATTCGTCAATGAGCATCTCAACAGCAAACGCGAAGAAATGTTGATTTGCGCATCTGTAGAAGCCGATATGTGTATTATATCGGGTAGAAAATACGAGATGCGACGGGACCTAAACATAGAAAACAAATTTCGGTTTTTTGAGTTTGAAATGTACAATACATGTGACGGTGTGGTATTATACAATCAATTATCGTTTGATGATGATGGTGTAATTCTCTCGATGTGGAACCCTGCGACAAATAAAGTGAGACAAATAGCAGTAGAAAATACCCATATAAATGGATTTAGAGAGGGATTCGTCTCATTTGCTCTTGGTTTCAATAAGAGAGAAAACGAGTTTAGAGTTGTCAGCATAATATTGGAAGTTAAACAGTGCATGCTTCAGGTATGGAGCGCAAAAAAGGAGTCCCGGAAGACTGTATACGAAGGTGATTTTGCTATCGACGGGTTCTACGCAACAGCGTGTAGCGAGGAAAAGGTGTTGTGGTATGGTGGAGTAACGGAGGGAAAAGGTGGCTTGGTGTATTTTGATTGGGGTACGGAAAAGTGTGGGGTAGTACCCTTTCCTGAAGACATCGACAATTGGGTCATAGTTCCTGCTTATCTGAAGTGGAAAGCCAGTTTCCTTAGGTGGCGGCAGGAAACGGGATTTAAGTCCGAGATTTGGTGGACTGATGAAATTGACAGTGCTGAGTCGTGGGGAAGAGACGATTGGTTTGAAAGCAAGAGTGATGTCTGTTGTAGAGCTTTGGAGGTAAAACTCTTACACAGCGGGGATGCCATGTTTATGCTGGGTAGAGATGGAGATGGAGGTTGTATTGAACTCTACTGGATTGACTTGTGCACCGTTGCTTGTGAACCAGTGCATGTACCGATGCTCTTTGAACCGTTATTCATACATGAGTACCGTGAAAGCTTGATGTCAGTGTAAACAAGAAAAGTCTAATCACCTGGTGAAATCCAAGGTTTTTGAATCACTGCTACTGAGGTATGTTCTCTTTCAGGTTATAATAATCTTATTTACTTTGTGGGTTATCAAAAACCGAAGATCGTTTTGTGGGTTATCGGATTGTTGTTTACATATGGCGTTTTTTTAAACTTGACTATTAGGGAGACTTGAAAATGTGACCACCTCACAATATGGTTTCTTCTGTAATTGAGTATCAAAATCTGAAGAGCATGTATTCTTTACATGTGAAGTAACATAGCTAGTGGAGTGCTCAAAAAACATTGTGTGCCTATCACTATGACTTGGGTACAAAGTACAGACTTATTGAGGAGTAGCTAGATTGAAAAAAAAAATCTATAATAATATATAAGATTATGGATAGGTTCATGCAAGAAAATACTTTTCTGCGCTAATACGAATAATGATGCTTAAAATTTCAACAGTGAGTTGTAGCTACGAATGATATTCCATCTGCTTTCCATTGTTTGCCATACTTTAGACCAGTAATCGGCCTATCTATTCACCATTTGTTATTGCTGAATGATGTTTTATTGACGTGTTTCCAGCCAAGCAATCAATATTGCTGAATCCGTTTAATTCCCGAGCTCTTGAGTAACTTCCAAACTGTTTCGTGCCACAATCAGTTGTTGTAGTTTTCTCGCTTTATACTCATTTTAGTGTTGCTCTCGTCCATGATTTCATTACTAAATTTTATTGTGTTTGTAACTGTGTTCATAGTTTATCACGTATATAACTACGTTCTTCACTTTTATATCGAGCATTTATCTCTTTATATTCCTCTTTGTAGGAATATATCTGTAATCTAATTGCATTTTTAAAGAAACATCAGTGTTTATAAACCTATCATCCTTACAAGTTTTTAAGGCTTACTTGAATTTGGGTATCTGCACGTTGAACACTATTGCTAAGATGATATTTTAGAGCTCTTTTTGAGCTAAATAGACTTCTTTCCCTTCGACAAAACTAGCAACGGAGATGACATCAGCTGTTAATTCTTGAAATTGTTTGTTATCTTCAGTCCAATTGTGTTCTTCCTCTGCTTTTGTCACTTTGTTATGCCAATTGCCAATTATACAACATTGACGTGGTAATTGCCAACTTAGAAGTAATTTTTTCTAGACTCTGAAAATAACTAGTTAGGCACGGTTTCTACACATAAATTAAACGGAGGATCTTTTCCAGAGCTTGAAGAGAGTGTGCACAGTATCAATTTTGCTTACGAAAGTGAATATTAATATGTGAAGACCTCCCATGCCATATACAAGTAAAATTTAGTTGCAGATTTTGTGATACAATAAAATGAATTTGTTCACATGTTTATTCATCTATATCCAACAGACGTGTCTACATATTGTTATAGTTTATAAGTAAAATAAATTCAAATAGCAAAGATCAATCAAATGATATCGCCTACGCAACATATAAAAGAGATTAATATATATTTCAACTAAACAATTGTGATTAATAACTTTATTATTTACGACAGGAGTGATACTTTGTTCAAGAAAAACACTCATTCCGTCTCTTAGAGATTCGAACCTGTGACCTCTAGAACCTTTGTCTAAACCATCATACCGCAAACCACTTAACCTAAAGGTCCTTGACTAATTAGGTAATTATGATCAATAATATTTAATATGAATTTAAACTAATTTGGGAATTAACAGCAATTAATTCCCTTTATTAAAATTACATTTAAAATATAAAATCGATTATGTACTAATTCTCTTCAATACCAATCAATTAGAGAATTGATTGGTAATCAATTAATTCATCTTTATTAATTCCTATTAACAACAACATTACAAAAGCATTGTAAGTTTCAACTCTATGAGAGAACATGTAATCTCCTCTATTTTGGTCATTCCTATTTGATGAGGCTTGATGGTACGATTACCTTTCAAGAAAATTTACACTTAGAATCTCCAATGGCAATGTGCCGATAACATCCATCCTTACAAGTTCGTTCTGAGTCTGAACGAATCCGAAGGCACTATTACTACTACATCCGTTTTGGAATCATCCTCAATATTAGTAGCGACTAGCCCTTGCACTTCACATCTCTATCTTCGATTCCATGCTCTTCACGATGTCTTCAGTTCGTAATACTTGAGTTGGATCGAAGTGGTTTTCGGATAACATATCTTATTCTTCTATATAAAATTTATTACTCATGTAGTTTACTTTACTTTAAAATATTTAAATGTTAAATTAAATTAGTTTTCTTACTTTCAATATATATACATATATAATTCTTAAATGATTTATATAATCAAATATCTAATTATCCTTAAGTAATTAATGTCTTGAAATAAAATACATATTACTTTATGGAACCACAAATAAATTTCTCATAATTTATTTTCATATATTAATTTATAATTACATTTCGTATATTCGGTTTGTATAATTTTTTTAATTTTTTTATAATTGGTAGGCCACCGACCGACCTATCGGTCGACCGGTTAAGTTACCGGTGTCGCATACCTGGAGCTAAATTTTTCTCTTCAATCATCTTTCAACTTTCGCACCTCATTCATCAGCAATTCAACACTTACAATGTTTAAAACTAAAATATCCAACAAATACAACACACACGCATATTTTTAATGATATAACATAGATTCGTGAGTGAAATCACTAATTTGTAGCTCATTCCTTCTTAAACAACACTATCCCACATTCTAGCATCCCAATCTATGAACGAACCCCTTATTTGTTTGTTATCATAGGTGTTTATCGATGTCGAGAGAGATATGCCCAAGTTTGGTGATTTATGGTAATTTATTGAATTTTATCTTAATTATAATAGGAAGAGGATTACCTTTTTTTCTTCAAAAAAGAGGAAAACGTGATAGGGAAGATAAGCATGAATATATACTAAAGAGGAAGAAAACTCTCGAATTAGCGAAATCTAGAAGATGGGTTTGGGCTAAAGGTTTTCGGGCTTGAGCTTAATTAAATTAATATAATACAATTTTTTCCATTTCTATACACTTATAAACTAATTTTATTTTAATCTAATTACAATAAAATTCCTATTAAATTTTTATTCGTATTTCTCAAGTAATTATACAATATTATATAATTCTGTAGAATTCATTTCCTATAAATTCTTTTTATTCTAATTATTTATTTCAAAATGCCATATTTACGCTTTTATGATAAAAATTCATTTATTAACCCAAATTAATTTAAATATCAACATTATAATCATTTCTTACTCAAACCAATTTTTATTTATTCCAAGTATAACTTTACAAGATATTATTACCATATTTTCTCTTACTATAATTTGACTACTACATATTTACTTTTTAAACCTATTTATCAAATAAAATTCAAAATTATTCTCATTTAATATTTAGAAATTTTTTAATCAATTAAATTACTATTATTAACTTTTATTAATTACAATTTAAATGGATTATTGCAGGTCCCTTGTGTGCCTGGGACACCGACGCATCGATGGCACGACCACCCATGAATTGTCTACATTCATGCATCCAGTGTGTGTTTCACCTATAACATGCATGAGCCAAACAACGCATATGTCTATGTCGGATGCATCGATGAACTTTTGGTGTAACCATTCATGTAGTGATCTTGATTCATTGGCTCATGATTTTGCCCATCCTCCAACATTGGGGCTGGGCACTTGTGCCAAGATGGGCGTCATTACCATGAAGTAATTTGATTCTTCCATCTATAGTTTTGTCCACTTTTGCCAACCATAGGGCTATCGTCTTATAAGCCCAGCCAACAAAGGCATATCAACAAACATGCCTAAGTGGCCTTTCAACTTAAGGGCCCAGTGCCAAACAAAGGACGCCTTGTTGCAAATTCATGTCCGAAATGTGGAATAGGAACAAGTCATCTCGACGATAGATCTAAGTTCATGTCCTTTGTTCTCACTTAGTTTATATTTATAGTTTTTACATAAGTATTCCTAAGTCCATATCTTTCTCAACAAGGCCGGGGCCACTTGAGATACTCGATGCGCGCGCGCACACATACATATTTATGAAAACCAGAATGACAGAAACGGGCTCTAAGGAGGGAATGGTTACCATGAACTAACCACCAACCAAACGACTAGGCATCTCCTCTTTTCCACCACTTCAGGCGGCGGGTGCAAGATAGTAGCATACAGTTTCACAAAGGGAGGATCAGGATCAGTTGAACAACATCATAAATCATGGTCCAAGTCATGGGCATATATGCAGGAGTTCTCTGTTGCAAAGGAAGAAGACATGAATGATTTATCTTATCATCTACCAGTCAATAACGAAAATCACTTGAGAGGCCAATTCCCAAAAACCGTGTTCGATACTGCTGAAACTAAATGGAGTAACACATTGGTAGTTTATATTTTGGAAGAGAGACCTATGTATGACAATTTAAAGGGTTCATTGACAAAACTTGAGAGGCCATCCCGTTTTGTCGGTCTTTATTCAATAATGAAGTGGACATTTTTCCCCTAAATATACACTAGAATGAAAATATACAACAGAGGCAAAGAATACTTAGCTTCATCCGTTTTTTGTTGAAGAAGTTAAAGCTTCCCTTTTTTCCATCAAGAATTCTCTGGGACCGGACGGTTTTTCCTCCAAATTCTACAAAATTCATTGTGAACTCCTGCAACATGACATCATGGAAGCTATAGCAAAAATATTTTCTACAAGAAAGCTACCAAAGGGGTTGAAATCCCAAAGAAAGATAAGCCACAAATAACATCTGATTATAGACCTATAGCATGTGCTAATGTTTTTTATAAAATCATTGATAAGATTATATGTCATAGAATTAAAGATTTTCTACATTTTCTTATTATAGAAAATCAATCTTCTTTTATCCCAGGTAGGAGTATTGGTGAAATTGTTCTTGCTAGCACACGAACTAGTGAGGTATTTTGCAAAAAAAAGGGAAAGGCAAGATGTGTATCAAAATTGATCTACAAAAGGCCTACGATATGGTGAATTGTGAATTTGTCTACCACGTGCTCTGTCTAATGGGGTTTTGCTACATCACTCATCGAGCTAATTTATGAATGCATTTCGACTCCTACGTTTTCAATCATGGTTGATGGAATACTCGAAGGCTTTATTACCTCTACTAGAGGCCTGCGCTAGGGTGATCCTCTATCGCTCTATCTGTTTTGTGTAGCAATGGAATTCTTTTCAATTTAATAGAGGAGCGAGAGTTAGACGGTCAATTACAACCTATGTCTTCTATTAAGCCTAGCATAACTCACTTACTATATGCAGACGACGCCATGGTATTCCTATCAGCCACAATAGACAATAGACAGTGTTGCACAAATGGAAAACATATTTGCTACCGTAGCGGGCACGGCTGGTTTAAAATCAATGAAACGAAGTCGTAACTTTTTTCAATGCAGGAATAGTTCAAAAATTGGATATCTCGAATATATTACATATTAATGCGCATTCGTTACCTGTCAATTATCTCAAAGCCCCTCTAACTTTGGATTACTTTCATTTCGCTCACTGTTCACCCCTACTAAGCAAAATAAGCAGTAAGTTAGATGGATGGGATAGTCAATTATTAACTACAAGGGGAAGAGCAGAGTTAATTTATAGTACTATTGCTCCCACTGTTATGTACTGGTTGCTTATTTATCATTTACCATTATCAGTGCTTAATAAAATCGATCAGATGTGTGCAGATTTCTTTTGGAGTGGGAAATTACACACATAGAATATCATGCGACACTCTATGCAAACCCAAATTAGAAGGCGATGTAGGGCTACATAAATTTTCTGATTTAGATACCACAACGAGAATCAAATTTCTATGGAATCTCTTAACCAAAGATTGCTGGTGGAGCAACTGGATGCAGGCCAAATATCCGACTAGAGAAAATTTCTGTGTCATGCCTATCAATAACAATCACTTGGGTGTTATAAAATATATTCTACGACAACGAGATATATCATGCAAAATTATGAATAAAGTGATTGTTAATGGTGAAAACACCTCTCTGTGGTTTGATCCCTAGATCAACCACAAGTCATTGGTTGACCTACTTTGTTGGAGTAGAGTGCATATCTGTAGAAGCGAAAATTTTACTGTCAATCATATAATTAGAGACAACAGGTTGCAGCCTCATCCATTAGCGAAAACCAGAGAAGTGGCATATGCTATTGAACAAGTTAAGTTATCTATGAACAAATTACAAGACTATTGGAGGATTCTACAATGTAACAATTTCATATTTTCAAATGTCTGGGACAATATTAGACAATACTTAAAGATTAACAAGGATTTCAAATTGATAAGGCACAAAACTACTACTCGTAAGCTTACACAACTTATTTGGGTAAACTGCCTATATTTGATCAATTAACTAATTGGGATATAGAAACTTAGGCACGATGTGATTTATGCAAACAGCATAATAAAAATCAGGATCATCTATTCTTTACATGTGTTTACTGTACTTTTCTTTGGAAAGCTATTATGGATAAGCTCGAATTCCCCATGGAAATGAACAATCCCCTACAGCAAAGAATCACACTCCTGGTAAATCAATGTGTTTGCACTTCAGTGCTCCAGGATTTGACCTTCACCGCAACTGCTACTGTGATACACCACCTTTGGTTGGAAAGGAACCATTGCCGATTTGAGAAGAAGGCATGCTTTACAGCTCTAAGAATCAAGCTAGCAGAGGTCGACATCCGTCTACAGCTCAGTCGACACCATAAACGAGCTGCCATGGAAGATCGAGATCTCATTTCTTAAATGTTAGGGTATAGAGTTAAGCAATCCTGGATTATTTGGGGAGCCGAAAACTTAGGATTTTGGTGTGTTATCGGGTCGATCGAGTTGATTTTATGGTAGAGGAGGTGTTTACATTCATTGGGCCGCATTGTTTTGTCTATATTGTGCACTGACATTTGAATTCATATTCATCATTTTTCTTACAACTCTGGTAAGGTTTATTTAAGGAGGCAGACTCTCTGTTTGGTTCTTACACGTCATTAATAAAGAACCCATTTTCTATACATATGTCGCACGTGTGCATGTGTAACTGGTATTAAAAGCCATTATTTGTAAGTTTATTATTATTTTATAGCATGAATTTGAAATATATAAAATTTGGTATATATTTATGTATGTACATTCACAAATCAACTGTTTGCCGAAACATTAATGAGACTAAGTTACTTAGAACATTATAACACACTAACCGTTTCCTTTCGATTAATATCATTGTAATGATTTGTAAGATCTAAATTGAGACAAGCACCATTGTCCTAGTGGTTAAGTGCTTTGACTTTGGTGCGAGAGGTCACGAGTTCGAAACTTGCGTAACGTGATTCGAACATTTATTGACATATTTGATTTGTGATATGCTATATCTAAGTAGCGTTAAAAAAAGATCTAAATTGATGTAATTTTTCTTCTCTTTGCTTTATTCAAGGTAGTTACAAACAACGGTAACTTATAAAAAAATCCGTAACAACTAAAGTACAGTTGTACCAATCATTTTCTTTTATTCTTTTCCTGAGCTTGAGACCGACATCTAATATTTAGATGGTGGAGTTAGAAACGTTTTATAATGGATGTTTTTATGTAACCACAATTTTATGCGAGTAGTAATATAACAGATTTTTTTCTTTTATTCTTTTCCTGAGCTTCATCACCAACTACCAATGGGCTCTGCACATCTATTAAGATTGTATATGATGTCTGCAATAATAAATAAAACATATACGTAAGTTCCTATCAAATAGTAATATAATTCAGATGTTACTAAAGGAAAACCTCCAAAATTTGATAATACTAAAATATATTTCAACGCAAACCCTTTCATATTGCTTGTAACTCTTTAGGTAGATTGCCAAAAGTCTTTAAAGTTTTCAAACCTAGGCATTTGCATATTCAGACAATGTTATGACATTGTCTTCCAAAGCATCAAGCTATATCTTCCTCAACATTACATTAACAAATGTACGATTTTCTAGTGACAAAAGATGAAAACAAACATGTTTTTAGAATAAAGCTCATACAAAATGATGATAGAGGCCATGGCTTATGCAATATCTAAACTTGTACTGGCATGTTACAGATTTTCATTTGATTGAAAATCTCAAGTCCTTGAGCCCATTACATAACTACTTGAGATAAAAATAAACTAATTTTTATTGAAGTAATTTATAATCCTATTGAAAGTATGAGATGTTGATGAGAAGATGCAAAATAATTCAAAAAATCTCCAAGCAACCAAAGTGAAAGAAGTCCAACAATATATTGTGCTCATTCATTTTAAGAGAAAAGTTAGTTGGAGTATAGTTACGTTGTGACTTTTTGGAATTTTTTTGTTTCTTAGATTTATTAAATGTATTTATTAAATTTATTTATATATAATATAATATTATTACTTTTATGTGTATTTATATATTAGTTTATTTCACATTTTTTAATACATATAAATGTGCATTAGTCCATTGCATAACTTGTGTTTAAAGCACGATGACACCAAGCGTTCTCCTAAATAAATGTACATATCAGCTAAAGCCTTGGGACGTTGTCTTAAAATTCAACAGCACGCAAGCCTTAAATGTCAGCACACAAAATTGTAATCTAAAATGTAAACCATATAAATATTACATTATAAATTACAATATGTAGCTATGAAAGCATCTAGTATACCTTACCATTGAATATACTAATGCATGTCTCATAACATGTGATCCACTTACTTATTCACGCACACACAAAACTTAATACCCGATATTCACCAAAAATAATAAATAGCAAGATGTAGACACATATTCCAATTTACACTCAAATGCATACCCATATACCTTGGAACTCACGTTTAAACTCAAATAATTACCCATACAAAATCTCAAAATAGCGGTTAAATAAATAAAATTTGGATATGAGAAAGTATATTGTTGTACAAATTTAGGAACCAACGTTTGTATAGCCGCTTGTTATAATTATATGGATATGTAGACCCTCAAACATAAATGCACACTTGACATGCACATAAATATGTATATACACAAATATGCACACTTAAGGCACATCCAATGGACTTGAACGATTGAAAATGTATGTTAAATTGTCTTTGTTGCAAAATAAAACGAATCCATGTAGAATTGAAAAGCAGAAACAAATCAGTCAGCCTAGGATACTCTTACATTACAAAGTTAAAAGTAAATGGTAACAAACTATTTTACTTAATTTACCCTCACTTTTGATTTGTCAACCTCACCATTCCATGAGATAAACATACGGTAGATCAGTAAAGCATTATCAATCCAATATCATTATCATATTAAAACAAAAATTTCAACCTTGTATTATTAACCAAAAGCCCAACATAGAGATATCATGGTTTCTTATATATCTATTCAAATTCAAATTCATTAAACATGCAATATCATTGTTCTCTGTTGTGTATTTCTTCAATCTTGAAATTAAATAAATTTACAGAGCATAAAAAAAAACTTTCAAAGAGAATAAAATAAATCAAGGTTTTAATAAATAAGTAACATGAGGAAATTTCTTATCATATCTTACCCCGTATAGAATTAGAAAAAAATGAAGAAAAAACTAACCTAATGTGATTACCAAATTTTCTCTCACTTTGTTGCACCTCTTCCAACCCATTTTTCCCAAGGTTGATATTAGTTAGTATTCATCTTGCCAGTGGAATGTTTAAGGTGTTATTTTGATAAGTGGATTCCCTATAGTTGAAATATGTTTTTCTATTAGCAATAACTAAACGAATCCACCTGTCATCACTTCACTCTGAAACTATCTATAGTAGCTTAATTTGTACATTTTTCCAATAAATGATCCAAAATATACATGTACAACATAAAAATACTATGTTTAAAGATATAACAGGATCTGCAATAATAATTAAACATCTTAATTATTCACAAACTTACTCGAGATATAAGGATTGGACATGAAAACAGTTTTGTTTGACAAAATCACCATACATGCTAAGGCAATAAGCAAAAAAAGTACACACATTTTCAAAATAAATTAAACTAAAGGAAAAATATCTTACTTATAACAATAGTAACTTTAGCCTTTTCCCCATCAACAACTACCCTTGTTATTTTACTATCACTAATTTTCGATTCCACTACCTACAGTTGTAGGGACGCTCTGCTCATCCATCCAAGCCATTGGATAGTTTTTCACAGTGACAATGGTACAACTGTTAAATTATAGCGAAGAAAAATATATATTTGTAATTCTAACCCAAACGATAAGAGAAAGGTATATTTACTTTAAAGTTCATAACAAATGCATGATGATGGAGGAATTAAAAGCACACAATAATAAGGACAAATATAATGCATGGTTAACAGTTAAAATTAAATACTGAAACAGTTTGGGTTTGGTGAACTCCATTTGGATATAGGTAAATCGAATAAGACCAAATCTTGAGCTTGCTATCAATTTAACTATTGATACAATAATTTTTCATTAATTAGAAAATTTGTTTACGAAAAAAATCATGATTATTTGGTTTTAGAAATAATTATTTCATGTTGGTTGAGGCGTGTGTAATTTCATCGAACAATTAGAGTGCAACCTTACAATATATATCCTAAATCCTATATAATGAGATTGGTTTCTCCATTAAAACAATTAAAAGAAACAATATACATGAAAATAACACTAACAAAAAATGAAAAAGAAGATTATAAAAGCTCAATGTAGGTTAAATGTACCAACTTTTTCTTTCCAAAGCAATTGTCAGATCCTAACCACATATCATATTTTTGTTATTTCTCTAAAATCAAAAATGGTAAAATCAGTAGTTGAATAAGTAATAGCTGTAAATTTGAAAAATAATATGAATAAACAAAATTGATTATCAAACTTGAGAGTTAAAAGTTGAGAATTTATCAAATTATAGACAGAATCTTGCATCTTCTATCTTCAACCTGGAAGTGCTCACCCATAGCAGTTAGATAGATAGGGCTTCAACTGAATAAAAGCTGTATCACCATGATAAATTTTTGATTTTCTCAACACTTGATTTTTAAGGAATAAGGTAAGAAGAAAATGAAGCAAATGAAAGAGAAGTTGGAACGTGAGGAAATATAAAATCGGGCTGGATGATGCTAGAGATAGTAGGTTCATAACTACAAATCGTGGCATGATTCAAATGAAAAAGTTGACACTAATGTTAAACATAAAAACTAAAGTGCTATAGGGTTATTTTTGGCAATATGTAAAAGGCTTCACTTTGACCGTATTGACCAAGTATTTGCATTATATATATATATATATATATATATATATATATATATATATATATATATATGCAAGCACGCGCATATAATATATTTATACATATATTGTGTGCGCGCGTGCACATAGTAAGTGTTTGTGTGTGTGTGTATGTTAACATGCATAATACGTAGAATAGTGCGACAGACGAGAATATGTATATGTAAAATTCATGTAAAAAAGTAAATATAAAGGAATAACACTTAACGAAATGATATCATCACATTCATATCCAAAAAGGACTTTCATTACATAAAATTAGGGCTATGCTCGCTTTACAATATTTTATTATTACAAGTCATTACATAAAAGAAAGAAATAAACATTCGCTCGTCAAGGATGTGGCAATCCTCATAACGGGGTCATTGGCTTCTCGATATACGGCCTGTAATGTAAGGTATTCGAGAAGCTGGTAAGGGAGGCGATTTGCTCCAATATCGTAATTAGGGGACTTGTCTAGCCTGCAACACTCATATCCTTTACCACCTCCTTCCGAACCTCGACGTATTCGTGTTGGACCAGGCCAACCTATAACGGAAGTTATGGGTGAATTTCAAAAAAGTTCCCTTATTGGATCTATTGGGCATATGAAGTCTAATTCATTTACAACATTCCTAAATATTGTTTAAATAATATTTATTAATTTATTTTTAAATTTATATGTATATAGTTTTATTTAATTTATATTACTATGTATATGTATCATATAAATATATGTTTGTGTGCATGAGTAGCATGTCAGCTTATGCAGGGTATAATATGCCCGTGTATGATGATAGGATTAACATCGCAATGGACACATTAGCCCGTCTAATATGTAATATATGTTTTTTCAATGGAATATGTAGTATATGTTGTCTATATATATAAACACATATAAAAACGTTATATATATATATATATATATATATATATATACAGGAAAATAGGCAAAATGACAAACTTAGAAAAATATTTAGGCTGAAGGACGACATGTTTGTTTTTTAGACTAAAGGACAATGCTAGTTATAACTACCATTTTGTATAATGTAAAACTGAATATAATGCTAGATAAAACTAGCATTTTGTATAATGTAAAAGTTGAATGTAATGCTAATTATAACTAGCATTTGTCCTTCAGCCTAAAATGAAACTTGATGTCCTTCAGCCTAATTTTTTGAAAAGCTTGTCGTTTTCCCTATTTCCCTCATATATATATGTATGTATGTATGTATGTATGTATGTATGTAAATTTCATTTAAATAATTATACATAAATGAAATGTATTTACATATATATATGATTTATAAATAATATATTATTATGCATACATAAACATACATTTTCATCATTATTGTATACCTATTTAAATTAAATAAGTTAGTTAAATGTAAAAATTATATATAATATAATTTTAAGTTTTATAAAACTATGAATAATATAAGTAACATTATATATATATAATGTTGAAATAATATTTTTCTTCAAATTGATATATGTGTGTGTGTGTGTGTGTAAATATATTTATATTATGTCAATATATATATATATATAGTTCTATATTTATAAAATAATTTTTTTAAATTCCAAATCGTATGTATAGAACCAAATATTTATTATTTTAAAATATATTTTGATTGAATATTTATTCAAAATTGTACAAAATAATGATAAAAAATTATTTTCGAAACATTTTTCAAATTTTAAATTTCCAATAAATCATATATAGTATCTTGAAGTTTGCAAAAAAAATCCATATATTTTCAGTCAAAATTTATTTTTATTAATTTCTTCCAATTATAATAATAATATTAAAAATAGAAAAATTGATTTATTTCCGACCGAGAAATTATCTTATGATAAAATAATCTGGTAAAACTTTAAAAATAATTTTCATAACATATTTGATTTTCTATGATTTATTTATGTAACATACCAATTTAAAGAATATTAAATATTAATAAATAATTGTAAACTTAATTTCTTTCTATCAAAAATTACTATTGCTATGAATATATATATATATACATATACATATAGTTTTATGATCAATCCCAAACATAGTATAATATTGTAATTAAATATAAACCATATGTATAATCAAATAATATATATACTTTAATATATATATATATATGCATGTATGTATGTATGCATGTATGTATGTATGTATGTATGTATATGTGTGTATATGTGTGTATATGTATGTATATGTGTGTATGTGTGTGTATACATAGTGCTTCACTTCCAATACTTCCACTCGACCCACCTAGTCACTCGATAGACGTTGTGTCATGATTTTACTATAACCAAAGCGGAGATTTCATATTGAAGACACTACGCAAGAGATGGCCTTCTACAACATTTTTGCAAGGTGTTGCTAGGTAAAATATTGCGATAGCTATACAATTTTGGTCCTACTGCAACATTGAATTTTTGGTGTTGCCTTAGCCATAAAAATGTGTTGCTCTAGCTAAACAAGTGTAATTGATGCAACATTTTTTTATAGTGTTGCTATAGCAGAGCTTTGCATATCTTTCGCGCCGATCCGCGCCGATCTACCAAGGCAAATCCTACGTTGGAGAACGTGACACCTCATCAATCCGAACACCACTCCTTGATCTTTTAGAGCCGCGAAGAAAAAATGTCCCCGCAAATAACTTTTTATTTTCATTCTTCTCTGTCTTCTTACAAAGGTTCAAGCAAACATTCTTAATTTGGGGTTCAGCGATTTTGGTTCGATTAGGGCTTCGATTTGGGGGTTCAAGCTTTGTTCTGCGATTTCGCTTCTATTTGGGGGTTCAAGCATTGTTCACATCACTTTAGGGCTTCAATTTCGATTTTGAGGTATAACACTCTCTCCCATCACTTTAGTGTTTCGATTTAAACTACTTTAAATTCTTAATTTGGCCTGAATTAACAATTCGACTTGTCTAGGTTTCCTCTTGTTGGACACAGACACAAATTTTATCTTTTTATGTTAAAATACTCATATTCATAATTGTAGTGATGGACAGCGAAAACATTTGGATAGAACTTCCAAAGTTTAGTGAAGGATATATTAGCGGGATAAGAGCCTTTATACAAAACGGTTTTTCTAAATTGGCCGTAGGCGATGAAATGACGTGCCCATGCAAGAATTGTAAAAATAGCAAGTGGCGTTGTCCATATATAATTTATGATCATCTCATCTACAATGGTCCATCTCCATTGTATGTGAAATGGATTTGTGAGGTTTCTCACCCGAATTTTGGAAGGAGTGATGAAGATATAGACTGTGATGCTGGTGATTTTGGAGATAATCTAGGTGAAATGTTGCACCGTACTCGTGGAAATATGCAGAACTGTGAAGATGAGAATTCTGATGCACCAAATGCCGATGCTAAAAGATTTTATCTCCTTGTCGAAGATGGAAAGCAGCCATTATATCCTGGCTGTTCAAAATTTTCGAGATTAAGTTTTATCATTAGGCTTTATTCTTTAAAATGTGTATATGGAATTACAGAGTCTGCAGTTGGGGATATACTAGAGTTGATGAGAGAGGCTTTTCCACAGGCCCACATACCTTTATCTTTTAGAGCCACGAAGAAAATCATTAAAGATTTAGGTCTTGATTACAAAAAAATACACGCATGTCCAAACGATTGTATGCTCTATTGGGCAGAAAATGAAGATAAAGATGTCTGTAACTCTTGTGGTATTTCGAGGTGGGAAGAGGAAAAGAAAGGCACCCGTGACAATGATCCAGAGAAGTTGATTCACAAAGTCCCGGCAAAAGTAATGCTTTACTTTCCGCTAAAACCAAGGCTGCAAAGGCTGTTTATATGCAAGGAGTATTCACAACTTATGAGATGGCATTCTATGGGCTGAAAAAAAGACGGAAAACTTAGACATCCAGCTGATAGCGAGACTTGGAAGGCGATGAATGCTATGTATCCTGATTTTTCATCAGAAAATAGAAATATCAGATTGGGTGTAGCCTCTGATGGATTCAATCCTTTTCGTACAATGAGTACAACTTACAATACATGGCCAATTTTATTAGTTAACTACAACCTTCCACTTTGGTTATGCATGAAGCCCGAAAGTCTAATTCTTTCAACACTCATCTCCGGTCCAGAGTCTCCAAAGAATAAAATTGATGTATATATGCAGCCTCTAATTGAAGAGTTGAAAGAATTATGGGATCTAGGCATAGAAATTATGCTGCCTTTACTGATCAAAAATTCATGTTACGTGCAAGTGTGTTGTGGACCATTAGCGATTTTCCGAGGTATGCAATGTTATCCGGTTGGAGCACAAAGGGTAAATTGGGTTGTCCTGTATGCCCTTATGAGACTTCTTCAATGTACTTGAAACATAGTAAAAAAATGTGCTACATGAATCATAGAAAATTTCTGGATCCGAAACACAAGTGGAGGTTTGATAAGAGGAGGTTCAATGGCGAAGTTGAAATAGGACAGATTCCTGGAAATTTATCAGGAACAGACATTGAAGAACTGTTGCGTGACTTTGAAAATAATTTTGGGAAGAAAAAGGATTCCCCTTTCAAAAATAAGTCAATATTTTTCAATTTACCGTATTGGTGCCACAATTTATTGCGACATAACCTTGATGTTATGCATATAGAGAAAAACATATGCGACAACATACTTGGTACTTTGCTAAATATTAGTGGCAAGTCAAAAGACCATTTGAATGCTCGTTTTGATTTACAGGAAATGGGCATCAGGAAGGTCCTGCATCCCGTTTTATCAAATGACGACGAACACTTTGAGATTAGGGCTGCCATATTTGACATGACGAATAAAGAAAAAGAAATATTTTGCTCAGTACTGGAGAATGTTAAATTGCCATACGGTTGTGCAGCCAATATCAGTCGGTACGTTCACACGAAGGAAAGGAAAATCTCAGGGTACAAGACCCATGATGCTCATTTTCTACTTCACTACTTGTTGCAATTTGCTGTGAAAAAAACACTGAAGCCTGAGGTTGCATTGCCTCTGATAAGATTTGGTGCATTCTTAAGAGGTCTTTGGGGCAAAGTAATTGATTTGGAAGATGTGAAGAGGCAACAACAAGAAATTGTCGAAATTCTTTGCCAATTTGAGATGATATTTCCACCGGCTTTCTTTGACATAATGGTTCACTTGACGGTTCACTTGTGCAAGGAAGTTGAATACGGTGGACCTGTGCATGTTCGATGTATGTTTCCGATTGAGCGTTATCTAGCTAAACTCAAATCTTATGTGCGCAACAGATCTAAACCGGAGGGTTCCATAGCCGAAGGTTACTTGGCAGAAGAATGCTTGACATTTTGCTTAAGATTCTTAAGTGGTGGTGATGCAGTACCTAAATTTGAAAGTTGTCCACAAAATGTGGAATATGCTATTGGTACAAGAAGAAATAAAGACGTAAAAGCTATTCATCTAAAAGAATCTGAGTGGATGGCATGTCATCGGTACATTCTATTCAATTGTGGTAACGAGGAAATAGATAATTTAAAAGAGTAAGTTTTTATGTTCTAATTTTATTCTAGCAAGTACTAAAGAATTAGAATATTTCTTTATTGATATTAATACCATCATAATTATTATAGGGAACATCGAGCTTTAATTGATGGTCATGCAATATCGAGAAGATATAAAAGAGAGAGAGCACATACTGAAGAATTCTGAAAATGGCTGAAGGATGAGGTTGAGAAAAAAGAGGACATTTCGAAAGAGCTAGAAGTACTTGCAATGGCCCTAATCGGACAGCTAGGAAATTTAGTGGATATGTTATTAATGGATACAAATTCCATACAAAATATAGAGATGCTAAGTGTAAAACACAGAATAGTGGTGTATTCTTGACTGCCTTGACCACTAGCTTTGCAAGTTCAAAAGATCAAAATCCATTGGTTGGTAATGTTAGTTACTACGGAGCAATTGAAGAAATACTAGAAATTGATTATTGGGGAGAAATTTTAGTGGTTTTATTTAAGTGTTGCTGGTACCAAGAAGAGAAAGATTTGTATGGGATGACTCGAGTTAATTTTAATAGATTATGCCAGAAATCTGATCCGTATGTTATGGATTCACAAGTACAAGTATTTTATGTACAAGATCCAACTGATACGACACTTTATAATGTTGTCAAGAAATTGCCGAGGGACTGGCGTGAAGTCGAAAATGAAAATGGAAATGAAGATGATCTAGTTTTACATGATATTCAATGTGGTAATGGAATAGGAAATCAAGTTAGTGATGTTAGGTGGTATAGAGATGACGTCCCGGCAACACAAATCCTCATTCCGCCTAGCATAGAGGAAACTTCCTCTTGATTTCTATGTAGAAATATCAAGTGACTTCTATTTATGTATTGGTTCTTAATTAAGGGACGACTTCTGTATCTGTTGATTTTCATTATTAATTTACTACTTTTTAATTACTTGACTGCTTGTAACTTATTCTGATTTTATGTGTTCCCTTGTTGTTTCTAGTGCTTTATATACATGCATACACATATGTACTTAATATACCTGCCCATTTTATTATTTCATATCTTGCTTCCAATGTAAACTCACCATTCTGTATCCATTTTGTATAGGATGGGGGAACTCATGCAGCTCACATTTCATCACAAGGGTGCTTTCAGAAGGCACAATATGTTGGTGGAACCGATAATGTGGTAAAGAGGGTTGATCCTGACTACTTCTCGTACACAGTGCTCATGGAGTTTGTGAAGGATGACCTTCAGTACACCGAAATAGGAGGAATTTATATGAGAAATGGTGAGAAGGTGGGTGGAAGTTAGTGACGAATGATGCGGACCTCTCCGAATTAGTCAAAGGAGTTAACAGTGGTGGCAACTTGGATTTTTATATCGATAACGTTGTCGATGCTGTAATTGAGCCACTGAAGCAAATGCAGCCGCATGTAATCATGCGGCCAAGGCAGAATCTGGTTAAAAGTATATATAAATGGATAGTTAATATCATTTACATATTTGATATTTTGATATAGCAAAAAAAAATATTGTGATATTTTGATTATAACATTTAAAGATTATGATTATAATATCATTGTATTGTTGCATCTACAAAACCAGTGAAACGACAGTACGTGACGGCTCATCAACTACAACAGAACCAAAAAAAACAAGAAGTTAGCTGAAGTCAACAGTCCTCGGAAGTCAGCACGGCTGAATAGCAATGCAACTGTGAATCTAAAGTTAAGTGAGGTGAACAGTCCTCGGCAGTCGACACGGCTGAATAATCCAGAACCCAACGATGCAACCGTGAATCCAAAGTTAGCTGAGGTGAAAAGTACTCGGAAGTCGGCACGGCTGAATATTCCAGAACCCAGCAATGCAACTGAGAATCTAAAGTTAGCTGAGGAGAGGAGTCCTCGGAAGTTGACACGACTGAATAATCCAAAACCCAACAATGCAACCGTGAATCTAAAGTTAGCTGATCAGTTAAATCCTCAGAAGATGACATAGGAAAAAAAACCAAAAATCAGCGATTCAACAGTGAATCTGAACTCATCAAGTGTTAAGAGGAAGTTGGAATCACGTTTACCAACATCGGAAGAAGAAGATATGAATGAAAATGGCATGCAGGTTTGAAGAATTCTTATTATGATGATCTTATTGTAATTTGAATATTTTGTACCACTCTTGCAACATACTTACTATGATGTTCCTGTTTATTATATGCTTGCAGGATGTTCATCTACCACTTCCACCACCTCCAAATGAGTATTCTACACCTCCACTATCTCTAAAAGATTATGAAGTATAGGGAGCTGCTAAGATGATGATGAACCTAAAAGATTATGAAGTACATAGAGCTGTTAATGTGATGAGGAACAACGAAGTTCTTGCTTCTCTAGGTGTGCCTGCAATTTCAGTTGAACTGAAAAATGCAAACAAAAAAAAAGATAAAGGAAAATAAAAGATGCAAGAGGATGTGGATAGTGATCAGGAATATAATCCGGACCATGAGGAGCATAGTGAAGATGATACTTCATAAAGTCCAAGAAAGGTGTGTGATTGCTACATATCTTATTTTTTCTGCTTATGAAGATAATAACTATAAAATCCAATCTTATTTCCTACTTATATATACAATTTAGAGAACTAAAAAAGTTGAGAAGCCCAAGCCTGTTAGTGGACCACAAACTCGTTCAGCTAGTGGTATCGCAAAGGAAAAGGAAAAGTTGAGAAGCCCAAGCCCAAGCCCAAGCCTGGTAGTAAGTTAAACTGAGAAGGATGTTGAAGGAAAAGGAACAATGGCTGATTATTTGGCTCTGCGGGAACGACAAAAGAAAAATGCTGCAAAAGCTAGTGCAAGTGGTATGGCAAATAAGTATGTTGCGGAGAATGTCTTGCCAGACATTGAAAATGCAGGTACTGAATTGATGTGATAATAATATTTAATATTACAGTAGGATTAATATTTAAGTACCGAATTTACAGTATGATTTATGTTATTATTTGATGGGACTTTTCATTTTAATTAAAGGTGAAGTTACTAAAAGACACAGAGGTCACACAAAGATGTTTAATGTTCATACAAGGGCGAATGACAAAAGAGTTGTAATTATGATGAACCAGTGGTTCCAACCTATTTCATATGATGACAAAGTAATATCTGAACTTAGCAACTTTTTAGGAACATTGAAAAGGTCTGTGCCACTTACGTATAAATCTTGGTCGGATGTTCCTGAAAAGTTGAAGAAATCTCTATGGGATTATGTTAAGGTAATCTATTATTAACTATAATGTTGCAGAATTTTACTTTAATAAGTAATATTGATCTATTAACTATAATGTAGCTGAATTTTGATTTATTTATTCTTTTTTTTCTTTGATTTATATTTAAGCAACGGTATATTATTCCGGATGAACGTGAAAACTGGGTGTTGAAGTCTATTCGTGACTGTTGGAGGGGGCACAAGAGTCGCATAAAAACAGCTCATTATAAAGCTTATAAGACTGATGAGGAGAGGCTAGATAACAAGCCGGACAACATCCCAGTGGAGGATTTTAAAGTGCTCTTGAGGTATTAGGCAAATGATGAGATTCAGGTATGCGTACATATTATTTATTTCGCAAGATAAACAAGTACTTTTTTTGTGAGATAAATGAGTACTTTGTTTTTTTTGTTTTTTTAGCAAAAAGCCCTGAAAAATTCTGATAGTCGTAAGTCGTATCAAGACACACACACCGCTGGTCCAAAGTCGTTCGCCCAGCTTCGTCATAAGATGGTATGTGATACTTTACATTTTTGGCTGAAGAGAGTGTATGCTAAACTATCTATTGAACTTGTATCAGGAGACACCATCCGATGCAGCACTTTTTCTTAAAAGTCGTAAGAGAACAGATGGACGTGAGTACGTGTCTAATCCTCAAGTAATGAATTACAAACTTGTAAGAAATAATTCTGTTTTGTAATAATTTTGTTCTGTTTTACACATGCTGCACATTGTTCATGTCTTGCTCATGTGCATGTATGCTCATGTCCTTGAAACTATCCTTGAAACACTTGTTGAACCTGAGTTTCGCAAACGTACTAATGGGATAGATGTTTGCTTTGGAAATTGTAATTGAGTATATTGTGAGATAAAGAATTTTGATCCCTCGGCCATTTTTTTCCTTTTCTAGTCGAATGAAGAGGACTTGCTTTTGCGTTTGGCTAGAAATGACACAAAAACTGGAAACGAAGAAATGAATTTAGTTAAAGGGATTACTGACTTGGTTTATATAAAAATATATCTATAGTAATACACATATGTGCATAAATAAAATGAATGGCCGTTTAAAGCCTTAGAATCCAGATGACGAAGCCGTAGCTGGCTGTCGACGGAATTGTTTTCCACTTTTTACTAGTATATATGTTACAAATTGTTTTCTAATTACATGCACATAAACAAATAGTTTTCCAAAATGTGGCTTTCTCTGCATTTGCTATACACAATCCATATGTAAGCATTTGCTGCATTCTCTGCATTTACTGTAGGGTAATTTTGATGTGGCTTTATTTAGTAGGCCTTACAAAAGGCAATGGCCGGTGGAGAAGGAGGAAATACTGTTGAAACAGTAATTTCGAATGGAAAATCACAGGGTCGTCCTTTGCTTATAGGGAGGCGTGCAAAGTGTGCAAAACAATCAACCGAGGCTCTAACAAATGCTTACGTACATGACTTAAGGCAAAGGCTTGTCGAAGAAATGGAAGCACAGCTAGAATCCAAGGTAAATCAAAAGGTACAAGAGAATTTGGCTAGGGTGCTTAAGAAATTAGGTGATGCCAACCCGGAAATGAACATCAATGTAGAGGATCTAACTTCCACAATCATGTCCAATGAGACTAATAATCTGACTGGAGGCACCAGCTCTTAAGTCTCATTTATGAATTGTTATGTGTACCGGATATTTTGGGGTAGCTTTGTAGTATTTTGGGGTAACTGGATATTTTGGGGTAACTGACATGAATTGTGATGTGTACTGCTGTATGAATTGTTATCTGTACTGTGTATTATGCTGTGTATTATGCAAGTGTTTTATGTGATATTGTACTGTGTATTATGCAAGTGTTCTATGTGATATTGTACTGTTCTATGTGCTCTTAGTGTCTCTTCAGTATAGTGTTGCAGTAGCTTCAGAATAGTGTTGTAGTAGCTTCAGAATAGTGTTGCAGTAGCTTCATAATAGTGTTGCCACCGGGTTATAAATGTTGCTTAAAATAATGTTGCAATAGTCATTCAAGGTGTTGCCATAGGGATGGACCTAGTTGGGTCGTGGGCCCCACATTGTGGGCCCACAACTTCAGAGAGTTATTATCTATAGCAACATTTTTGGAATGTTGCTACAGATACCTATGGGTGTTGCCATAGACCCAAATAGGGTTCTATTGCAACAATATTACTTATGTTGCCTTAGATAGTCAAAATGTTGCCTTTGAGGTCTAAGGCAACGGCAAAAATTGCATCACCCTAAAAGTGTTGCCATAGACCTATGGCAACATTTTTTCGGGCCTGAGCCAACATTTTTTTGTGTTGCAGAAGGCCATTTATGGCGTAGTGAGATCCGCAGTATTCTCAAGTCAAGAGAACTATGTAAATCAGCTACATCTATATATACTATTTGACCTTAGTTATATAAACAAATAGGAAACTATCGAGTGAGCATTCCATGGTTATCCAATAACTATCAGTACGTAACCCCTACGTGCCCCCAACAGACATGAGTAATTGTAACGACCCTACTATTATACCCATATTATTAAAGAATATTATAATAATGTCGTCTAATAATACAGAGAATAGGCTTTTTAAGGGTGATAAAATGATAATATATCTTTAAACAAACACTGACACCTCATACTTACTATTTTTCTTAATCTTAAAGGATAATATTTGACCTGCACAATCTCAGTTCAAAGTAATAATCATATTGATTTCTTAGAATCAGAACAATATATCATATAAACAATAGTCGCAGATCACAGTGGAATATTAAACATCATATACATATATACAAACTGAGAGTCTATCAAATATAACACTAGACTCAAATAATATACATCTGATACAAATCTCTATCTCAATTGTACATTTCATATACAAAATTAAAAATCATAAATGGGATAAACTAAAACTCAAAAATGTTTATCTCCTTGCTATCACAACCATCCCAAGGTCTACTTGTCCTATAACCTGAAAAGTCTCGGTCCGACCCAGTATTATAAAATAAACGGGTCAGACTATCTTTAAATATCCAAATGGGTGAGAACAAGATATAAAACAAGAATATATGGGATATAAGTAAATCCAAAAGTCCAAGGCATAACAAGTCACATAATTAATTTAACTTAAATCCATCACAAGACGAGAGAATATATATATATATATATATATATATATATATATTACGAACATTGAATAGTCACATGATCCAAATTTCCAGCATCCAAGAGATCTTAATCCATACCGATCGTAATGTTCATCCTTACCAACCATAATGATTGTAGTCAGACTGTGGGAAACAAACAAACAAAGTTTTCACTCATACTGATCTGATACCAAAGATCGTACTCATATCGGGAACACGGAGTCACAACTGATCTCAAGGTAGTTCATACCGATCTAGACGATCGTAGCAACCATGACTCGGAGACTCTAGATTATTCATCTTTATAAATTTTAGTTGTAAAGAAATCTATGAGCATGCCTATAAAGGATCTATCAGTCCCACCGAAAACCAAAAGTTAGTAAACTCTAAAGTGTCAAATACTATCACTTTTAGTAATCAGAAGAACTTAAACAAAACTCCCCTGACCGCCTGGTAAAATTCAAGGTTTACTAAAAGATAGCAAATCTCACTCGTTACCACCGAAAAACCTGAGCTATATTCTCTTAAGGATCCATTGGTCCCACCGAACCCCAAATGAAAATGCAACCATAAAGTGTTAAATACTTCCTATTAGTAATCACTATAATTTAACCAAGGTACTCCATACTACTCGGTGAAATTCAAGTATTCATTAATGGGATAGTAAGTACCAATCAAACGTTCTATTCAATGAGTTGTACAATATTCGAAGAAGCGTTACTCGATAGTATTTAAACTGAGCAGTAACACTAATTCGATTATTAGTATTTTCCAAATTATAGAATTAAGGTTCTCAAAACATTTATTTGATTTATCACTGCTAAAATGTTCAATTAATCCAAAATAGTTCCATAAAATATTTATCATAGGATAAAATAAACCATACTTCTGATTTAACACCAAAATACTTATTTTATACAACCAGGATTTTCCATATTACAAAACAATGTTGATATTTAAAATTCCGTAAAATTATATTGTTCAAAAATTATGTTCCAAAGGCCATATATATGTAACCATATATTTTACAAAATTTTAATTACTCTTACTCCAAACTCAACTTAGTACTTAAACATTTGCTTAAAACAACTTAAGTTTATATTTCCAAAGCCATATTTCACAGTTTATATGAATTTGTACTAATAATACCTAATACAAAATAAATACTAGTTGAAATCGTTTATAAAAGGAATTAGATTAACTTAGAAATAAATTTGAGACTTGTAAACTTAAATAAACTCTTTTTTGTAAAATTACTTAACTGCAAAATTATATATATTTTTACATGTACAAAAAATAGATAGATGTGAGTTTATAAGTTTATAGTTTTAAAATCCTTGATTCAAAATGATTCCAAGTCCATAAGCACAAGAGTTTATAAGATAAATGCAAATAATTGGTCCATAAATACATTCTATTTCATGATTAATTATCTCAGAATGCACTTAATAGCAGCGTAATGATCGGGGTTTTCGACCCTTGAAAAATTCGACACTCATATGTCTACTATATTACAAACAGAGAAATCGAATGCCGGAAAACCCAATTG
This sequence comes from Allium cepa, assembly GCA_030765085.1. Classification (NCBI taxonomy): domain Eukaryota; kingdom Viridiplantae; phylum Streptophyta; class Magnoliopsida; order Asparagales; family Amaryllidaceae; genus Allium; species Allium cepa. Next base: position 29,712,306 of record CM060933.1, on the reverse strand, counting down.
TTAGGGGAAAAGAAGACGGAAGAAAATAAGAAGAAAACTAAACAATACAGAATCTCACAACGGAGCGAATAATCTATATTATACCACAAATCTTTACGCTAAAGCAAAACTATAATATGTGTATACACAATATCAATTAGAGTATACTAACCTATTTCATCCTTAAAAGTTATTACAGTCTGTCCTCACAAGTGCTGATAAACACAATAATGGATCATCAGAAAATAACCAACTACGTGAATATATCTGTAGACCTCCAACTCGTCTTCTGAAGCTCAAAAGCATCTAAACAAGTCTGTAATATGATCGGTCTGACTCGAGCATTATAATAAAATAACACCGTAGTCAGTATGGAAAACCAGCGTGAGAAAACACACCCAACTAGATTTTAAGTTATACAAAAATCCTTGCAATCAAAATATCTCGTAAGACCACGCCGTACATAAACACTACTGGGTTTCACCTTACGATAACCATACCTTTTTTATAAAAAATCCATTTATATTATAATAATATCCGAGGATCAAAGTAAAATATGAATATAGCTGCAATGCGTGCATCTAACATTCCAACATATTTGGCATACAACTATAACCGTAAGGCTTGTATTGGAAAATGGATTCCATACCATGACAACAAGAGACTACCTTCCGAAGGTACATCTCTAGATAAATGCACCAGGTCTCATAAGAACATCTTCTACCCTGCCTTATAGGACTAGCGTACCACTTGACTAAGCAGTACCGAATATGTAACGCCCCGTAAATTTCGATAATTAAATTTGTTAATTTAATAAGATTTTTGTTAATTTAACGTGGAAAGAAATAAAAAATTTGTAATTTAATAATGAAGTGAATGCTAAAATGAAATGTAACAATGATAATTAAAGCTAATAATTAACAATTGAATGAAATTACAATTAATTGAAATAATGTAAATTATCATATTTGGTTATAAATTGATGTAAGAAACAAACGCAAACATTAAATTAATAAATGAAATAGTATGAAATAAATGACCATTGAATAAAATTTTTGTTATATAAGAATTGTAACATTTGTTTGTGAATAATGAATTCATAAGTGTGATTAAAAGTTATAATAACGGTTGTAAGTTACTATTTAATTGGTCTATTAATCTAGTTGTAAATGTTACATTTGGGTATAAAGTTGGAAATGTAATAGGATGAGTGGGAATGTAAACTTTATTCATGAAATAATAAAGGATTTAATAAAAAGAGTGGAATCAAGATAAATAAATAAATTTGGAGTATAAATTTTAATTAATGTGTAAAACTGACAAAATTCAAAATAATGGAAATATAGTCATTAATACAAATAAAGGAAGAGAATTGGAATACATTTATGTAATGAAATATAAGACAATGATTATTATGTTATTTGGGAAATAATTGATTGAATATAAAGTCTGAAATCAAATCAAAACAATTCATTGGAATTAAATTTTAATTAATTGGATTAATTGCAGTTGCAAATTGAACATTGTAATTATTGAAATGATTAACATTGAAATTGATATGTAAATTTACTTTTATTTATAATGAATGTCTAAATAAACAAAAATGATGAAAATTGTTAGTGAATAAATATTGGATTGAAAAAGTAATTTAATTAATATAATATTATTTATTTAATTAACGGGAAAGTAACCATTTTGGCCACTGACTCAAATTTCGATGAAACCAGTTTCATCGGATCCGTAACGATGAATTATTGTAGGATTTCAAGTTTCGTAGCGATCGGACATGTCGTTTGATCGTACGAACTCGAAACGCCTAGAGATCGATTAAATTGAAAACAATTAAAATCAATTTGAAATAAGCTGAATTTAACATAACTTCTTCATACGATGGAATTAGGACTTGAAACCTATCCTATTGAGTTTAAAATATTTTAAAACATCTAGTTTGATATATAGGTTGACCCATTTGCGTTCCGGAGTCGAAACAGGCTTTTCGAGTCGTGTATCGTTCAATCAATCTGGTCCATTCTTTCTGTTTCAGCCTTACCTATAAACAGGCTTTTTGGGATGTAGCCACTCGTCTCAAGGAGGTCAAAATTCGCCCGAAACGGCAACATTGTGTCACGGCGGCGGAGGTGGTTCCAGCCACCGGAGAGGACGCGCGAAGTCGTGGTTGGGTCGGCTTGGGTTGTGGAGCACGTCGGCGTGGTTTGATTACGTCCAAGGTCGTCGTGGTGGCGCTAGAAATTCTGGGAAGAACGGCAGCGGGATAGGTTTTCGGTTTCGATCTGCTGAAGCTTGCATGCATGATGAACGCGAGCGCATGGTGACGTGTCTGAGCATAAATGGTATTTCTTTCTTTTTTTATTTAAAATTCAAATTGTTCTAACTTGCATAACTTTTCCATACGAGGTCCGATTCATGCGCGGTTTTCTCTGCTAGAATCATATTGAAATTCTGGACATTTTGACACTTGTTTGGATGAATTCTAAGACTGTTTGAATTTTTGGTTTAAAATGGATTTAACTTCAATTTAAATTCAAAGGTGAGTGTTTTAACGCACTCCAACTTCTAATATTTCTTATGTCTGTTAAATTTAATTTATGATGTGATTAGGAAATTATTTATTGCTGTTTGGTATAATTTAATCATAATTTCAGTTAATTTGAATTTATTTGAATTAAATCGTTATTTAATTTATTATTGAATATAAACTGCCAGTAAACACCTGTTATTGATTATCAGTTCTATGTTGATATTTATTGATTATTTGGATGATGATTACGATGGATGTTGATTGTTGATATTGGTTGAATGTATGTTGTATTTTATATCGTTATAAACTGCAAGTTCGTTATGGATTTTTATTTAATTCAGGGTTGCGGTTTGAAATGATATATAACCGTAAAATTTTAAATTGCGGATTGAAATGATAAATATCTGTATCACTTGACCCTAAGGTAGAGAATTATATACGGACACCGGATTGGTTAAATTAAATGACTTTAAAATCCTTGATTTTTTGATTTTAATAAAATGATATTTTGAAATGGAAATTTGATTTATATAAATTGAAGTATTATAGGAAAAATCAAGTTTTGTGTTGAATGTGAACTGGTTTAAAAAGGAAGCGCTTTAAGAAATTAAATTAGAGGTTTAATGTTAACTTTTTAGTATAAATATATTGAATTTGTTTGAATATAACTTTGAAATATTTTAAAATTGAAATAATCTGAATTAATATTTAAACATGGATTGAAACCGATTTGAAATTCGATAGTTATTGAAATTTTGAAAATTTGAAAGGGTTGGAATTTGGTTTGTCGATTTGGAAATTTGAAATGGTCCAAATATGTTGAAATGGAATGAATAGTTAATTTGGTATTAACTTCAAACTCCTATTTTTAAGTAAACTGTTTTGAATTATATTATTTTAAAATTTCCTAATTATTAAGATTTTCAAATTTATTAAACTATTTAACTAATATTAACTATATAAAATATTTTGATCTATTTTAAAACCATTTGGATCTATTTTAAACTAATTAACCCATTTTAACTTATTTTAAATATAATTAATCTATTTTAAAGCTTATTAATCTATTTTAATTATATTTGATCTACTATAAATTTACTTAACTATTTTAAATCAATTAAACAATATTTGAAATCTAAGTTATTGTAAAACTTAGTAAAGTTAATGTAAGAAGTTTAACTATTGGATTTTAGAAAAGTTAAGCACTTAAGTGAATTTAAAATCTAAGTTGAATGGTTTTGAAAAGTTAATGGATTCTGTAAAAAAATTTCTTACTTGGTAATTTCGAGGACGAAATTCTTTTAAGGGGGGAAGTTTGTAACGACCCAGAATTTCTGTCATTTGAAATTCGTATATTTAATTGATTTTTAAATACTATCAGGTTAAATTTATAAGCTGAATAAATTTTATTTTGAATATCTACATTTAATTGGAAAATTTAATCGATAATTTAATGTTTGAAATTACAGAGATAATTGGAAATTGGGTTTAAAATGATTAAAATTGATTTGTAAAGTTGTATTAAATCGTATTGGAGTTAGAATGATGTTATAGAACTTTTAAAATTGAATTAAAAGATAATTTATGGAAATTGAATATTTTAATATTTAATTGACGAGTTAAAATAGCCATTTTTTAAACAGTCTTGGATTTCGACGAAACTAGTTTCACCGGATCTGTAATATTATATTATTGTATGGTTTCAAATTTCGTGTCAATCGGACTTACGGTTTGTCCGGGGCAAGCTAAAACGCGTAGAAATCGATTCGAGTGAATTTTGAATTTTAAATAGTCGATTCGAAAACTAATCTTTCAAATTTGATCGAATTGGCTCCCGGTATATGTTCCATTGCGTTCGGAATGGGGGTAAAACATTATAAACGCCAGGCGGCATGCTTCGTTTGGAGTTCGGAAAAATTTCGGGTGAAAAGTGCGCGAATATTTTCTATATAAGGACCTCACTATTTTCTAAATTGCAAAATATTAGGGTTTCTAACCCTAGCCACCGGCCTATATTCAATGGCGATAGTTTTCGTTTCTTCTCCTCTTAATCTCTTCAAATCCGTGAACAATTAAGAAAAACTTCCAACTACATTATTGAAAAGCCAAGTGAGATCATCATATCTATACGATGATGATGAATTTTCAAGCCAGGATGTAGCGGGAAATCGAGCTGGAAGGCAGCGCGTTCGCACGCGTTTATCCACGCAAGATGGAGGCCGAGCTCGTCACGGTTGCAGCCGAAGGTAGCTTTCGCGTGGGGCGTTCGAATGGCATCTCCTGATCTAGGTATAGATGAACGTAGGTCGCGCGACAATTAGGGTTCAATGGCGGCTATGGGTTATGTTCGGTCGCGTGTTTACTGGGTTGGGGGAGAAGAAGGAAGCAATGGCCGAGATGGTAGGGGTTTGCAACGTGCGGCTGCGATTTGGTTTGAGTTTTAAAAATAAAAAGAAATTGTAAATATTAATATATTTACTTCGTTCGAACTTTAAAAATGTGTATCTCTTTCATACGAGGTCCGTTTTGGACGAAACGAATTGCGACCGGTTCGTATTGATGAATACTATGCAATGGAGCTGGATTGGAGTTGATTGGAGCTAGTGAAAATTATAGATAAAATTAAACGCGCGTTTAATTTTATTCGAAATAAAACGCTGCAATCGTTATTTGAAACAAGATGAGAACTTCTCACTCAATCGAAATTGTTTCGATTTAAATTTTAAATAGTTAGATTTAAAATTACTTGATTGTGTGATTGAATGATAAATTATTATCTATTGTTTTGAAATAGACCATATACGCCGTATATTAAGCGGATGTTATTTATTAAACACATATACCGTGATATTTCACCTTGATGTGGAATTGGAATTATATATGTACTTGGAGTTGATTTTCCCGCATTATATAGCGGATGAGACCCTATTGCGCCGCATAATAGCGGATAATATTTTATATAAACCCATGTACCGCGATATTCCTTATTGGAATGGGATTGGTACTGTGCTAACATCTGTGGATGCAGGAAAACAGGTTGGAGGGATCCAACTGGATTCCTCACCCGTATTGATTTATTTACAGATATTGTGAAATATTCTGTTATCATATGATATATGATGTTTTGGATGCTGTGATTATTTTATTTAGTGGTTTTGCAGCATTGGGCCTATTTTTAGAATTTTAAAAACGTTAAAGTAACGATTTCGAATATAAAAGGATTTTCAAGCGATTTTTGAAAGTGTATATTTTATTGAATTTTTGGAATTGATTCATTTTAAATAAATAAATGTTATAATTTTAATGTTATAAAAAATTTGATTTTTGAGAAATATAGTTGAAATGTGATTTTTGAAATATGGAGTTAATGAATTTTATAAAATAGTTTAAATTGGGATTTTTGAATTATTATAAACGATTTATATAAAATATTTATGAAATTGATATTTATAAATTAAAATATTGGAATTTTAAAACGAGTTTTTATAAACGATAAAATGAAGTATAAATGCATTTCATAAGCGAATGAAATTTATAGATTTATAAATTGTGAAGTTATAAAATGAAAGATTCATGAGAAATTAACTTATAAATTGGATTTTGGCATTTAAATGAGATTTAAATAGGATTTGTTAATTAAGGGAATTTATAAGTTGAAGTTTTATAATATATAAATGTGAATTTATAAACATTGATTTATAAATTCAAAATTGATTGAATTTGATAAGTAAATATGAAAGCTTATTAAAGGAAATATATCCACGATTTTGGACAGTTGGATAATCCTTTAATTAAATATGTAGAAGTGTTGAACTTGGTAAACGATTTATATTCATGATTTTGAACAGTGAATAATATAGTATAGAAATGTTTTAGGAAGTGATCTTTTAAATAGAATTAAAACGATTTGAAGTTGTTTTAAAATGTGTTAAGGATCGAGACAACATTCATTGGTGAAATAGACGTTTTCGAAAAATAAGAAAAAGATGGACTATAACACTGTTGTTATAGTAAATGATTTTCGAAAGGAAATGTTTATATAGTATTGGGATTTATATGTCTATCTTAATTTCGAATCCCTATACTAGTAATCTTGGGTTGTCGTAACGATGTTTTACGCAACAGTCATTTTGACTCAAATGAATGTGTTTAAGAGAATATTTTCCTTAGAAGAATAAAATATATACTTAATCATGTTATAAGTATATCGAATATTTTCTAAGTGTTGAAAATAAATGGATTTGTGAATTACTTATTGTTAAATAAGTATCTGAAAATGTTTTCCAATGTAGAAATTGAACGGGTTTAGAGAATATATCTTTTTAAAGATAAATTGAAGTGAATATCTGGCAAGTTATTTAATTTATGAAAGATTAATAAAAAGGGCATAGTGATTGTTATGGTGCTGAATATTTGTTGGCTTTGATAGTTAAAGAACCGACTATCAATATTTACCTTTAAATGGGTATTTGTTGTGATTGCTTGAATTAGAATGCTACGCTTATTTTAAAAAAAATAAGCGCTCGTTATTCGGTTTAGCCGGGATAGGACCTTTGTGTCATAAATCCCATTCTGAATAGTGATATGTCATAATGGATAACATTTGAAGACCGGCGTTGAAGACCGGATATTTTTGAAAACGGAAGGATTACCGTCAAATGACTCTGCATCGGTTGTTCTCCGATATAGAGATTTTATCACCCTTTGTGATGGAAAGTCCGGTCGTGATTAGTGAATATCAGGATTGCAAGGGCTTCTTTGGAAGTGCCTTCGGTTCCGTTCGATCCTGGAACGGACTTGTATGGATGTGTGTCTGACGTTACAACTTGAGATGTAAAGCTGGTTTCTATCAAATATATTTCTGTTGGTGGCGGAGAATTTATTCTCTTAGCTTAACACCCTTCTCTGAGACGTATGAGCTAAGAGGTTATATAGTTGATGGTTACTAGTGATATATTCCCAAATTGGTAATGTGGCATACGAAGTGCTGTTGAGCATTTGTTGATCAAAGCGTGGCTTTTGTATAAAGCGTAGATTTGTGGACGAGACTTCGTCGGACCTCACACCCCGGTAATGGTCAAAACAGGAAAGATGCAGCGAGGTTATTGGGGGATAGTGCCCCATTAGTGTATGTCATTTCCTTTTGGATAGAGGTGGTATTATGGTATGGAGCCCTGATACTTAACCTATGTTGTTGCTGCAAACTTATTATATTTTTGGTTGTTGGTGAATCCCAGGATTTAGGTCGGTTGCGACCGGAGGATGACATACTCGTGTCAGTTGTTACCCAGCTAGGGGTAACCCGACCTTGTGTTAGCAGAGATCCGGTTAGGTTCTCGGGGCATCTTTCCAGAGGCGTTTCCATGTGGAAATGGGAAGTTCCTTGGCCTGACCATTTGTTGGAAATCCAAACTCCAATACGCACCTTGTACGGTTTTAGTTGTATTACCTGCCATTTACTTATAGTGGTCACCACAGTTTAGATGGTAGCTATAGTAGGCATAGTGCGAATTGCCTATGTTGGCTAAAATTTATATTATACTTTCGAAATATTTTCCTACACTTTGCACTTAAAGTAATAATATCAAAGAAATTTACGTATCAAGCATGTTTGACTATCATAAGAAGAAATCTCCTCTGATTCTGCGTTTGCATTGTATGTGCGTGCGGGAGGCCTTATGGTAGTCTTGTTTTGTAAAAGCATTGCGGATCTACCTTAAAATATTTCTTTGTTTGTTTTTAAAAGATAAACTGTTTTAAGTTCTCACACCAGTCTCATGACTGACCTGGAGTTTATTGTTTCCTTCCTAAACTCTGGGTGCCCACCAAATTTTAACGCGGGCAGTCTAGAGTCTGTTATCAGGATATTCAGGAATTCAGGAGTTGCTGTAGAGATCTGGAGGCAAGCTGGATGGCTTGGCATATCAACTAGTATATAGTATTTCTTTTCCGTTGTTTGTTGTTGTAAACTCTGATAATGTAATGAAAATGTGATGTTATGTGATAACTGATATAGTTCTTTGTTTTAAAGATATTCATTTATCTGTTTTATGTTGTTCCGCTGCGATTGTGAGTTTCTGATATTGTTTCTGTTGCTTTTTCTTTCTTTCTTTCTATCTTCTACCTCTTCTTTAACCCTAACGGTACGGTTTTCCGGCCTTCGATTGCTCGGCAGTTGATACCGTGGACGTATTAATGTCGACCTTCGTGAGTCGAAAATCCCTTTCGTTACATTTGGTATCAAAGCATATGGTTAAGCGACAACCTTGGCTCTGTTGGGAATTACTCATTAGAGATAGAGTCACTAGTGCGCTAGAATGAGTTTGAGTGTATTAATAGATATGAGCGCGTATTTGTAAGTGAATATAAATTGTTTTATATTGTGATAATTGGTTTGTTGAGTGGTATATGGATTCTGGTCAATACGAGTAATTAACGTTGTTGATAGGGATCTCTAAACACTTGTACAGAACAAATTGACACGATATCGTTTTAAAAATAGGATAAATGAAATAATTTTTCCTCGATTATATTTTATATATAAAGGAATAATTTTTCAGAATTATTGAAGTGTATATAAATTGATTGTTTGGTTGTTGATAATGTAAGAATATATATATGTTAATTAAAGGATGTTTGAATAATCTAAATAAAAAAAATTGTAAAAGAATAAATTGTATAAGCAAAGAATTATAAGTATGGAATTATAATTAATATAATTTACAATTGTGAAATGATCTTATATAAGTAAAGAGAAAATAGTGAAATTATATAAGTAAAAGATTTGTAAATGTGATTTGTAATTTGAAGTAAAATTCCAGAGGAACATTTGAAAATGTTTTGAAAGGGTTTGCAATTTGGAAAAGATTAAATTCCTTTTTGAGTTTGAAAATGATTTCAAGGGTTTTGGAAAATTGTTTTGGAGGGATAAAAGCTCTAAACTCTTTTCGGTCGTTGAAAAATAATTCCGATGATGATCGCGACTTCATCGGTGTTCATTTTCGGGTTTCCAAAAGAGGGATTGTTGCCAAGTAGTTTTAAATGGAAGTTGTTTGGTATGGGTTTGGGTTTTGAAATTCAAAGAATAATTGAATTGGTTTCAAAAATGGTTTTGAAAGATTGTGTAGGATCGATTTAAACCTAGAGGGGGGGTGAATAGGGTAATGGTATTAATTATAAAAATTAATTGCGGAAGCTTATTATTTCAACACAGATCACAGATTAATAGCAGCACAGAAAAATAGCAGAATAATAAAATGCAGAAATAGAACGACACATAATTTACCCAGCTTCGGCAAAACCCTACCTACATGCTGCCCCCAAGGTTTCTACTAGAAATTAGATAGTCAGACACTTACACACGTTAACTCGCGACACCCACTATCGACTAAACCTAACTCTACGCTCAAAACCCTGCCACAACTCAGCCACTGAGTTGCGAATTCTCAAACTACGCCACGTAGTTTGTCCCCTAGTCATACGACTAGAAATTTAAACGGTTTAAAAAGAAATTACAAATTAAAAATAATTTAAAATAAAATAACCCTAATTAAACAATTAAAAGCCCTTATTAAACTTAAAAATAGGCGGCCCCTTTTGTTTATTATTCGGCCCGTTCTCTTTATTTTGGTTAGTGGCGGCTTTGTTCTCTCGTTCGTTCCTCTTTGCAAAATTAGGGCTTTCGTCCTTGATCCAAATTAGGGCTTTTGAAGAGCCGACTTTATGTTGATCGATTCGGTGATTATTCGCGTGTAGCCTTGATCGATCATTTTCCTTGTTGCTCACTTCGGCTGCTTCGTTGATCGAGTTCTTTCCTTGCTTCAGTACGTAATTTATGCTTTTGTGCTTTAGTGTTTTTGTACTTGAACTCGATGCCACCTATGCCGATGATGATTGTTGCAATTTATAGGAGTCGAACTCCTAAATTTTCGTTCGTCTGATTTATTCAATAATTCCCTTCTGCCGTTCGATATTGTTTTGATGCTGATGATTTCATTGACTAAATCAAATGCGTTGCTTGATTATTACGGTGTTGATTTCTGACGTGGTTTGTTTACTTGGCTATCACGGTTTTGAATTTGACATGTTCATACTTTGATTTCGGTCATCACAGTGTTGATTTTGATTTGAACCACGGCTTTGATTTCCTTTGACTTTGCCCAATTTTTGATTTCATGAATTTTCTTATACTGCTTCGGCCTTGACTTGAGATTTGTTTCGTGAATTTCTAGTCGGCTTCGACTTTGATTCTTCATTGTCTGTATTTGTGTCATCCTGGACTTGTACGGCTTCAACTTGAATTTGTTATAACTATTAAAGGCTTTGTAGTCTCACTTCAACCATATTATCATTGATTCATTTATATTGTTATTGCATATTTGTGTCTCTGACCTGATGGCATTCATATGTACACATTATCACTTACATTCATATACATGTTACAAGTGTTGATGTGCATTCGTACTTGAATCTGTAACCTTGCTTGCGTATAGTTTGGTTGCCTCTACTTGTGAACTGGTTGAAGTTCTGATCTGGTTGTTATGCATATGTATACTTCATGCTTGATTTGGGTTCATATGTACTTAATGGTTGTAGCTTGGTTTGTGTTGTTGCTTGAGTCACTTTGTTGTAGCATGCACTCTGTTTATGGCCACTGGTTCATTGTTATTGTCTCTGTCCATTTGCTTCTGGTTACTTTGAGCTTCACTGTGATATGTTTACTTGAGTCATTTGAAGTTTGTTGTGCACTGACTTTGTGGTCTTTGCATGGTGGTCTTGTGGCACTGTTTACAGTCGTATTGAATTGAGTTTGATCTGATCATGTTTTCATCTGAGTGTTGTTAGCTTTGTGTTTGTTGACCACACATGTACATTCTTGCATCATTATTGATTTGTTCAGTGGAGTCGGTGGTTAGAGGCTGCACTTCAGTTGCTTATATATGTGTAACAAGTGTGATGGTTTCTGGTAGTTGTTCATTATGTAGCCTTAGTCTTTGTTGTTGCATTGAGTTGAGTCATGATTGCAGTGACTTGACCTTTGAATTTGGTTTATTTTTCGAAATTTCACCTGAGTTGAATCCAGCTTAAGCTCGGATTTGACCTTGTGCTAAGAGTTGTGACATTTATTTTATTGCACTTGAGTTGAATCCGATAATTTGGGTTTGACCTGTGCTTACCTGTCCCTGTAACATTATCAAGTATATATCGGTGTGCACGGCCTTGTGGCATGTACAGTGATACACTGTGCATGTCACATTGTTCGTGTGTGATGAATTCAAATGTAAATGATGACGAACAACCCAAATAACTGAGGCAAATAATATTTTCAAAATCCATATTTTATTTTATAATGCAAAAAATATTTCCTTTTCAATTTTACTGCGTTAATGTATATTTTTGCAAATTGCTCAGATGCTGGATTTTAACTGGAATGAAATTGAAGATAAATACGAGTGTGAGTGATATGTAGTGAGGTCAACTGTAAATTGAATTGTGATGATCATAAATTATATTGTAATTGAAATTGTATATGTATAGTGAGAGCTTGAATATGTACTATTCAAAAATTGTAATAAATATTTGTTTGAATAAAATTTCTATTTGAATTCAAATTCTGTGTTATTTAATTTTATTCAGCAAATATTTATTTAACCTGTGAAAAATAAAATAGTACATTAACAAATACATTTAAACGAATATATATATATATATATATTTATTACCATCAAACAAAAATCATATAAGCGCATATTCAACAATCTCCCCCTTTTGATGATAACAAACATATATTTAAGATTTTGAATATGTTAAATGTATTTGATCATCCATACGCTCTAATTGCTCCCCCTATTTATATGCTTCCTCTCTACACAAAGCTCCCCCTATATATATGCATACAAAAAAAAATGCAAATGAGCCTAGATGCATATAGAAAATTATTTGACCTTTGCTTGATTTTATTTGACAAAATCTTAACTTTTCTCTCCCCCTTTTGTTATCAGCAAAAAAATGATAGTGTTAGAGAAAATAGAGATAAAGTGATCAATATTAATTCAACATTAAAACTAAATTGAATATAAATATTAAATTTCAAAATCAAACAAAAATCATAAATATTTTGTTAGGCGCATATTCCACTTTTAGAATGATGGGAATGATGTCATCGTATAAAACCGTACAGTTGTGTCTATTTGTGGTATATTTACATCAGGAATTTGAATATCTACTAACAATGCATAACCGTTAGGACTTTTAAATGAGATTAGTAGTATTCCAATTTTATTTTAAAAAAAATGAATTCAAGTATCTTCTAACCACGCATAACCGTGAGGACTTTTAAATGGGATCAGAATCAACTTGTTTATTTTAAAAATCAACTTTTGATATGCGTTCCACACATGCATAACCGTGAGGACTTTTAAATGAGCATGGAAGCACATAACAAATTCCAAGTAATTCACCCATGCATAACCGTGAGGACTTTTAAATGAGAGTGAATACTTTGGTATTTATTTATTTTTATTTTTATTTTATTTTATATAAAATTTTCTATTATTTTAAAAAATTATAAAATGAAAAACGAACAATTCCTGTTTAAAGTACCACATACCGACAAACTATATAGAATTTTGATGAGTGATGGTCGTTAGAAATATGATAGAAATAGAGATGATCATGGAATTTTTACCAACAAAAGTTTTATAACTCTTGTTTAAATTTCTAAAGAAATTTACTAATTATACCGTCTCGAGTCATAGTACATGATAAATATCAACACTCATCACTTTTTCAATCACTATTTATCTTTTCGATAATTATTAGGGAGTCAGATTAGTCAAAATAGTCATTTAAAATCAAATTCAAAAATAATTATGAAATCAATTTTTCAAAATGACTAATCTGAAAATATGGTCAAAAATGATTTTCTCGAGGGGGTTTTACAAGAAAGTTTTCTGCTATTTGAAAATTATTTGAAATGAAAAATATGCAGATATTTCTTTGAAAAACGATGTAGTTACTAAATGTCTCAAAAATCACGTTCAACTAGTAATTTTTCTATCAACTAGATTACCAGTGTAATCTACATCTGAATTTCTTTTTCACTCAAAATGATCATTAATTGAATTTGATTAACCAAACCATGAAGTGTGCACCAAAAATTTCAAACTCAATTTTAACAGCATTTTAAGTGACATTCTTTTGAATTTGAATTGAAGCCGTGTAAACAATCAATAACCGTGAATATAGAGTTAGCAGTATTATAAGCAATTGTATTATCATCCAACAAAACACTATTATTAATCCAAATTAATACATATGAAGTAATTCAAAGAATCTAGAGAATTTTATATTGTTTTGGGCATAAGAATATAATTTGGCCAACTATGTTGAATAAGTCAGAGTCAAAATCATCATCTTTTCATCATCTCATTATTGGCTGATTTAATTCAGAATATGGTGCAGATTATCATATTTAATATATCGTACAAACAAATATACCATTACCTGTTTTACCTTTACGATATTTTTCATTGTTGCCCATTGTGATTCGTCACCTTTGTACTAGGCTAAGGAACATTGCTTTGTCGCCCGTTGTGTTTCTGGAACAGCCAAAAATCCAGAGAACACTGTTGTTGTTCCTTAGCCTGCCACCACACCTACACAGGAAAGATTTATGTGACCTATTTGTTTTTATAGGTCCACGGTTGTTAGTGGCAGAAAATTTTGAAAAACAATTTTGTAAAGACCCAAAACTATTTATAATTGTTCCCTTCGGCTCCCAAATTTGTTTAACTTTGAGAGATTTTATATTTGTGCCATTTGGAACCCAAATTGGTATAGTTTTCATGTGTTTGGGTCTATACCAACAACTATTGTGATTGTGTCCAAATTTTCTACAAATTGTGCACATAAAATTGACTTGATTAATATTGCTTTCAACATTTTCAGAATGACTATGTCCAAGTCCTTGTCTAACCGTATTAACAGTTTGTTTTCCTAATAGCATATTCAACGATTTTTCACTTTTGGAAAATTTATCTAAAGTCGTTGACAAATGTTGGACTTGTGTTTTGAGAGATTCATTTTCGTTCAACAATTGAGTGCACTTTTTGATAGAATTCTCTCTCCTAGTATTTTCACTTTCTTTCAAAATCTGAATTTCATTTTCAAGCGATTTCATTTTAATTTCTGATTTTTTAATTTCTTCTTCAAATGTTGGACACTTATCACACTTACGGATCCTACTTTGATAGGTTTTAACTAATTGGTCAAGTTGTTCATTTAATTCTATTAAAGTAACTTTTTGTGATTCAAGTTTAGCATATTTCTCCCTAAGTCATTCAAAACATCCATTTACTTCGTGGAAATAAATAAGTAATTCAGAGTGAGTGAGTTTTGATACCTCGCTTAGCTCATCATTGTCGCTATCCGTTATATTTCCATGAAGGCACATATCTGCTTTCTCACTCTCACTGCTAATACTTTGATTATCTTCATTACTTGTATTCCACGTGGCTGTAGCATTTTTCCGTTTTGATTTCTTTTCAAAATTGCGTTGAAATCGGGGATAATTGGGCTTGATATCACAGGGTTTGTTACAAATGATCCCGTGTTCTTCCGAGTTGTCTAGTGCTTTGATTATTCTGCTTTTTAATTCTTGATTTAGAGCTAGATTTCCATATTTGTGGTTCCATCTTTTGAATTTCTTCATTATTAACGCCAGCTCAGCTGCTCCATCATCATCATCCTCATCACAACTGCTTTTTACAAATCCTGTTAAGCACATTTCTTCAACTGAGTTGGTTATGGAGGATTTCTCATTGCTGTTGACTTTTGGACCATATGTTGCATCGAAAGTATTCCAGATTTCCTGTGCATTTTCACAATGAGAGATGAAACTAAAATTATCTTGATTAATATGAGAATATAATATATGCATAGCAAGAGCGTTAATCGAGATAATTTTCTTATCTGTTATATCATACCCGTTTTCAATAATATCCCAACATTTAACGTTAACAGATTTTAAATAAAATTCCATTTTCAATTTCCAATTCAAAAAATCTATTCCATTGAAAATAGAAGGAATAATATTGGAACGACCCTCAAAATTATTATTAAAAGAAGCCATTTTAAAAATTCAAATTTTTAAAATAAAAACCGATTTTTGAAACACGAATTTTTAAAACAAAAATTGACTTATATTCCTAGCTCTGATACCACTTGTAGGATCGGTTTCACCCTAGAGGGGGGGTGAATAGGGTGATGGTATTAATTATAAAAATTAATTGCGGAAGCTAATTATTTCAACACAGATCACAGATTAATAGCAGCACGGAAAAATAGCAGAATAATAAAATGCAGAAATAGAACGACACATAATATACCCAGCTTCGGCAAAACCCTGCCTACGTGCTACCCCCAAGGTTTCTACTAGAAATTAGATAGTCATACGCTTACACACGTAAATTCGCGACACCCGCTATCGACTAAACCTAACTCTACGCTCAAAACCCTGCCATAACTCAGCCACTGAGTTGCGAATTCTCAAACTACGCCACGTAGTTTGTCCCCTAGTCACACGACTAGAAATTTAAAAGGTTTAAAAAGAAATTACAAATTAAAAATAATTTATAATAAAATAACCCTAATTAAACAATTAAAAGCCCTTATTAAACTTAAAAATAGCCGGCCCCTTTTGTTTATTATTCGGCCCGTTCTCTTTATTTTGGTTAGTGGCAGCTTTGTTCTCTCGTTCGTTCCTCTTTGCGAAATTAGGGCTTTCGTCCTTGATCCAAATTAGGGCTTTCGAAGAGCCGACTTTATGTTGATCGATAAGGTGATTATTCATGTGTAGCCTTGATCGATCGTTTTCCTTGTTGCACACTTCGGCTGCTTCGTTGATTGAGTTCTTTCCTTGCTTCGGTATGTAATTTATGCTTTTGTGCTTTAGTGTTTTCGTACTTGAACTCGATACCACCTATGCCGATGATGATTTTTGCAATTTATAGGAGTCGAACTCCTAAATTTTAGTTCGTCTGACTTATTCAATAATTCCTTTCCGTCGTTCTATATTGTTTTGATGCTGATGATTTCATTGACTAAATCAAATGCGTTGCTTGATTATTACAGTGTTGATTTCTGACTTGGTTTGTTTACTTGGCTATCACGGTTTTGAATTTGACATGTTCATACTTTGATTTCGGTCATCACGGTGTTGATTTTGATTTGAAACACGGCTTTGATTTCCTTTGACTTTGCCCAATTTTTGATTTCATGAATTTTCTTGTACTGCTTCGGCCTTGACTTGAGATTTGTTTCGTGAATTTCTGGTCGGCTTCGACTTTGATTATTCACTGTCTGTATTTATGTCATCCTGGACTTGTATGGCTTCAACTTGAATTTGTTATAACTATTAAAGGCTTTGTAGTCTCACTTCAACCATATTATCATTGATTCATTTATATTATTACTGCATATATTGTGTCTCTGACCTGATGGCATTCATATGTACACATTATCACTTACATTCATATACATGTTACAAGTGTTGATGTGCATTCGTACTTGAATACGTAACCTTGCTTGCATATAGTCTGGTTGCCTCTACTTGTGTACTGGTTGAAGTTCTGATTTGGTTGTTATGCATATGTATACTTCATGCTTGATTTGGGTTCATATGTACTTGATGGTTGTAGCTTGGTTTGTGTTGTTGCTTGAGTCACTTTGTTGTAGCATGCACTCTTTTTATAGCCACTGGTTCATTGTTATTGTCTCTGTCCATTTGCCTCTGGTTACTTTGAGCTTCACTGTGATATGTTTACTTGAGTCATTTGAAGTTTGTTGTGCACTGACTTTGTGGTCTTTGCATGGTGGTCTTGTGGCACTGTTTACAGTCGTATTGAATTGAGTTTGATCTGATCATGTTTTCATCTGAGTGTTGTTAGCTTTGTGTTTGTTGACCACACATGTACATGCTTGCATCATTATTGATTTGTTCAATGGAGTCAGTGGTTTGAGGCTTCACTTCAGTTGCTTTTATATGTATAGCAAGTGTGATGGTTTCTGGTAGTTGTTCATTATGTAGCCTTGGTCTTTATTGTTGCATTGAGTTGAGTCATGATTGCAGTGACTTGACCTTTGAATTTGGTTTATTTTTTGAAATTTCACCTGAGTTAAATCCAGCTTAAGCTCGGATTTGACCTTGTGCTGAGAGTTATGACATTTATTTTATTGCACTTGAGTTGAATCCGATAATTTGGGTTTGACTTGTGCTTACCTGTCCTTGTAACATTATCGAGTGTATATCGGTGTGCACGGCCTTGTGGCACGTACAGTGATACACTGTGCATGTCACATTGTTCGTGTGTGATGAATTCAAATGTAAATGATGACGAACAACCCAAATAACTGAGGCAAATAATATTTTCAAAATCCATATTTTATTTTATATTGAAAAAAATATTTCCTTTTCAATTTTACTGCGTTATTGTATATTTTTGCAGATTGCTCGGATGCTGGATTCTAACTGGAATGAAGTTGAAGATAAATACGAGTGTGAGTGATATGTGGTGAAGTCAACTGTAAATTGAATTGTGATGATCAGAAATTGTATTGTAATTGAAATTGTATATGTATAGTGAGAGCTTGAATTTGTACTATTCAAAAATTGTAATAAATATTTGTTTGAATAAGATTTCTATTTGAATTCAAATTCTGTGTTATTTAATTTTATTCAGCAAATATTTATTTAACCTGTGAAAAATAAAATAGTACATTAACAAATACATTTAAACGAATATATATATATGTTTATTATCATCAAACAAAAATCATATAAGCCATATTCAACAGATTGAAAAGACTCTGGAATGTTATATAAATGATTGGAATACAATTATTACTTTGGAAAATAAATTATGAATAAATAAATAAAATTTGCAAGTGCAAGAAAATAAAACTGAAATCCATTTCGAATTTGTAAGTAAATAGAACTGGAATTGGAATCTGAATTGAATTTATAAGTGGAAATTTAAGTTAAGTTAAACAAATGATGTTTGAAATAGAATATAACTTAAGTAATGTTGAATGAAGTTGATTTTGGTATCGAAGTAAATTAATAAAGTGAAGTCATGAATATGAACTTGAGTTATGTAATGAAATTCAACTTTTGTGGTTAAATGAATTAGCAATTGAATTAAATGAATGAATTGAATGTAAATTAACTGAATGTAAATAAATTGATATGAATTAATGGATGTAAGTGTTAATTCATTAAAGCTAATTAAAAGTGATGAACCAAATTGAATGAAGGTAAGCAAAGTAAAGAAATTTGGTAATGTTGGATATACATTGTTTGTTAGATGATGGTTAGTTGATTGTAAAAAATCCATATGAAATTGAATTAATGAAATTGAAAGCCGTGTAATTGAATTTGATTTATAAGTGAACTAACTTGAATATAAATCAGTGAATGTAAAGTAATTGAATATGAATAAATGAATGTTAGTAAAAACATCCAAAGATAATGAATCAAATGTGTTTAAATCAGAAAACTAATTCATTGAATATAATGAGAAGTGAATTTATATTGATTTGGTTATTGATTGATTAGATAGATATTGGATGTAGTTGGATGTTAGTTGGATGATAGTTGGTTGATGATTGAATTTGTTGCTTTTGTTGCATTTTCTATATTGGCACATATTGTTGTTGCTTCTGGTATATGTTGTATATCGATATTATTTTCTATATACATGTTTCTCATTGTGGTTGAGTGTTTAGTAGGTGCGGATTGCGCTTGCCTCACATTTGAAACTCGCTTTCGCGCTATATTAGCCGTATATGCTCGCTAATAATATATAAGGTACATATCTTGGATTACATATCGTACTTTTACACTTTTTTCCTACGGGATGCCTCATTACTTGATGAGATGTATATTTGTGATATATATATATATATATATATATATATATATATTGCCATTTTTTTCGGATCGAGCCGTGCGTAGGAGGCTATGGCGAATTTTTCTGAAAATTTAATGCGTTAGAATATTTTTGAGAAAATTGGAAAATTTTGAAAACTATAACTTTGATTTTGGAGTGAAAAGTTAAACGGTATAGTTGGTTTTGAAAAGATAACTAAGTATGATTTGAAAACTTAGTAAAGTTATTGTAAGAAGTTTAACTATTGGATTTTGGAAAAGTTAAACACTTAAGTGAATTTGAAATCTAAGTTGAATGGTTTTGAAAAGTTAATGGATTCTGTAATTTTTTTTCTTACTTGGTAATTTCGAGGCCGAAATTCTTTTAAGGGGGAAGTTTGTAACGACCCAGAATTTCTGTCATTTGAAATTCGTATATTTAATTTATTTTTAAATATTATCAATTAAATTTATAAGCTGAATAAATTTTATTTTGAATATCTAGATTTAATTGGAAAATTAAATCGATAATTTAATATCTGAAATTATAGAGTTAATTGGAAATTGAGTTTAAAATGATTAAAATTGATTTGTAAAGTTGTATTAAATCATATTGGAGTTAGAATGATGTTATAGAACTTTTAAAATTGAATTAAAAGTTAATTCGTGGAAATTGAATATTTTAATATTTAATTGACGAGTTAAAATAGCCATTTTTCACACAGTCTCGGATTTCGACGAAACCTGTTTCATCGGATCCGTAATATAATATTATTGTATTGTTTCAAATTTCGTGTCAATCGGACTTACGGTTTGTCCGGGACAAGCTAAAACGCATAGAAATTGATTCGAGTGAATTTTGAATTTTAAGTAGTCGATTCAAAAAATTATCTTTCAAATTTGATCGAATTGGCTCCCGATATATATTTCATTGCATTCGGAATGGGGGTAAAACATTATAAACGCCAGGCGGCACGCTTCGTTTGGAGTTCGGAAAAATTTCGGGCGAATAGTGCGCGAATATTTTCTATATAAGGACCTCACTATTTTCTAAATTGCAAAATATTAGGGTTTCTAACCCTAGCCGCCGGCCTATATTCAATGGCCGATAGCTTTTGTTTCTTCTCCTCTTAATCTCTTCAAATACGTGAACAATTAAAAAAAACTTCCAACTAAAACATTGAAGAGCCAAGTGAGATCTTCAGATCTATACGGTGATGATGAATTTTCAAGCAAGGATGTAGCGGGAAATCGAGCTGGAAGGCAGCGTGTTCGCATACGTTTTTCCATGCGAGATGGATGCCGAGATCGTCACGGTTGCAGCCGAAGGTAGCTTTCGCGTGGGGCGTTCGAATGGCATCTCCTGATCGAGGTATAGATGAACGTAGGTCGCGCGGCAATTAGGGTTCAATGGCGGCTATGGGTTATGTTCGGTCGCGTATTTACTGGGTTGGTGGAGAAGAAGGAAGCAACGGCCGAGATGGTAGGGGTTTGCAACGTGCGACTGCGATTTGGTTTGAGTTTTAAAAATAAAAAGAAATTGTAAATATTAATATATTTAATTCGTTCGAACTTTAAAAATGTGTATCTCTTTCATACGAGGTCCGTTTTGGACGAAACGAATTGCGACCGGTTCGTATTGACGAATACTATGCGATAAAGTTGGATTGGAGTTAATTGGAGCTAGTGAAAATTATGGATAAAATTAAACGCGCGTTTAATTTTATTCGAAATAAAACGCTGCAACCGTTATTTGAAACAAGGTGAGAACTTCTCACTCAATCGAAATTGTTTTGATTTAAATTTTAAATAGTTAGATTTAAAATTGCTTGATTGTGTGATTGAATGATAAATTGTTATCTATTGTTTTGAAATAGACCCTATACGCCGTATATTAAGCGGATGTTATTTATTAAACACATATACCGTGATATTTCACCTTGATATGGAATTGGTATTATATATGTACTTGGAGTTGATTTTCTCGCATTATATAGCGGATGAGACCCTATTGCACCGCATAATAGCGGATAATATTTTATATAAACCCATGTGCCGCGATATTCCGTATTGGAACGAGATTGGTATTGTGCTAACATCTGTGGATGCAGGAAAACAGGTTGGAGGGATCCAACTGGATTCCTCACCCGTATTGATTTATTTACTGATATTGTGATATATTCTGTTATCATATGATATATGATGTTTTGGATGTCGTGATTGTTTTATTTAGTGCTGTTGCAGCATTGGGCCTATTTTTGGAGTTTTAAAAATGTTAAAGTAACGATTTCGAATTTAAAAGGATTTTCAAGTGATTTTTGAAAGTATATATTTTATTGAATTTTTGGAATTGATTCATTTTAAATAAATAAACGTTATAATTTTAATGTTATAAAAATTTTGATTTTTGAGAAATATAGTTAAAATGTGATTTTTCAAATATGGAGTTAATGAATTTTATAAAATAGTTTAAATTGGGATTTTTGAATTATTATAAACGATTTATATAAAAGATTTATAAAATTGATATTTATAAATTAAAATATTGGAATTTTAAAAACGAGTTTTTATAAGCGATAAAATGAAGTATAAATGGATTTTATAAGTGAATGAAATTTATAGATTTATGAATTGTGAAGTTATAAAATGAATAGATTTTGTAAAATAAAAGATTGATGAGAAATTAACTTATAAATTGGATTTTCGCATTTAAATGAGATTTAAATAGGATTTGTTAATTAAGGGATTTTATAAGTTGAAGTTTTATAATATATAAATGTGAATATATAAACATTGATTTATAAATTCAAAATTGATTGAATTTGATAAGTAAATATGAAAGCTTATTAAAGGAAATATATCCACGATTTTGGACAGTTGGATAATCCTTTAATTATATATGTAGTAGTGTTGAATTTGGTAAACGATTTATATTCACGATTTTGAACAGTGAATAATATATTATAGAAATGTTTTAGGAAGTGATCTTTTAAATAGAATTAAAACGATTTGAAGTTGTTATAAAATGTGTTAAGGATCGAAACCATAGATTTCAACATTCATTGTTGAAATAGACGTTTTCGAGAAACAAGGAAAAGATGGACTATAACACTGTTGTTATAGTAAATGATTTTCGAAAGGAAATGTTTATATAGTATTGGGATTTATATATCTATCTTAATTTCGAATCCCTATACTAGTGATCTTGGGTTGTCGTAACGATGTTTTACGCAACAGTCATTTTGACTCAAATGAATGTGTTTAATAGAATATTTTCCTTAAAAGAATAAAATATATACTTAATCGTGTTTTAAGTATATTGAATATTTTCTACGTATTGAAAATAAATGGATTTGTGAATTACTTATTGTTAAATAAGAATTTGGAAATGTTTTCCATTGTAGAAATTGAATGGGTTTAGAGAATATATCTTTTTAAAGATAAATTGAAGTGAATATCTGGCAAGTTATTTAATTTATGAAAGATTAATAAAAAGGGCCTAGTGATTGTTATGGTGCTGAATATTTGTTGGCTTTGATAGTTAAAGAACCGACTATCAATATTTACCTTTAAATGGATATTTGTTGTGATTGGCTTGAATTCGTATGCTACACTTATTTTAAAAAAAAAATAAGCGCTCGTTATTCGGTTTAGCCGGGAGAGGACCTTTGTGTCATAAATCCCATTTTGAATAGTGATATGTCGTAATGGATAACATTTGAAGACCGGTGTTGAAGACCGGATATTTTTGAAAATGGAAGGATTACCGTCGAATGACTCTGCATCGGCTGATCTCCGATATAGAGATTTTATCACCCTTTGTAATGGGAAGTCCGATCGTGATTAGTGAATATCAAGATTGCAAGGGCTTCTTTGGAAGTGCCTTCGGTTCCGTTCGATCCCGGAACGGACTTGTATGGATGTGTGTCTGACGTTACAACTTGAGATGTAAAGCTGGTTTCTATTAAATATATTTCTGTTGGCGGCGGAGAATTTATTCTCTTAGCTTAACACCCTTCTCTGAGACGTACGAGCTCAGAGGTTATGTAGTTGATGGTTACTAGTGATATATTCCCAAATTGGTAAAGTGGCATACAAAGCGCTGTTGAGCATTTGTTGATCAAAGCGTGGCTTTTGTATAAAGCGTAGCTTTGTGGACGAGACTTCGTCGGACCTCACACCCCGGTAATGGTCAAAACATGAAAGATGCAGCAAGGTTATTAGGAGATAGCGCCCCCTTAATGTATGTCATTTCCTTCTGGATAGAGGTGGTATTATGGTATGGAGCCCAGATACTTAACCTATGTTGTTGCTGCAAACTTATTATATTTGTGGTTGTTGGTGAATCCCGAGATTTAGGTCGGTTGCGACCGGAGGATGGCATACTCGTGTCACTTGCTACCCAGCTAGGGGTAACCCGACCTTGTTTTGGCAGAGATCCGGTTAGATTCTCGGGACGTCTTTCCAGAGGCGTTTCCATGTGGAAATGGGAAGTTCCTTGGCCTGACCATTTGTTGGAAATCCAAACTCCAATACGCACCTTGTACGGTATTAGTTGTATTACCTGCCATTTACTTATGGTGGTCACCACAGTTTAGATGGTAGCTATAGTAGGCATAGTGTGAAATGCCTATGTTGGCTAAGATTTATATTATACTTTCGAAAAGTTTTCCTACACTTTGCTCTTATAGTAATAATATCAAAGAAATTTACATATCAAGCATGTTTGACTATCATAAGGAGAAATCTCCTCCGATTCTGCGTTTGCATTGTGTGTATGTGCGGGAGGCCTTATGGTAGTCTCATTTTCTAAAAGCATTGAGGATCTACCTTAAAATATTTCTTTGTTTGTTTGTAAAAGATAAACTGTTTTAAGTTCTCACACCAGTCCCATGACTGACCTGGAGTTTATTGTTTCCTTCCTAAACTTTGGTTGCCCACCAAATTTTAACACGGGCAGTCTAGAGTCAGGTTATCAGGATATTCAGGAGTTCAGGAGTTGTTGTAAAGATCTGGAGGCAAGCTGGATGGCTTGGCGTATCAACTAGTATATAGTATTTCTTTTCCGCTGTTTGTTGTTGTAAACTCTGATAATGGAATGATAATGTGATGTAATGTGATAACTGATATAGTTCTTTGTTTTAAAGATATTTGTTTATCTATTATATGTTGTTCCGCTGCGATTGTGAGATTCAGATATTGTTTCTATTGCTTTTTCTTTCTTTCTTTCTTTCTTCCACCTCTTCTTTAACCCTAACGGTACGGTTTTTCGGCCTTCGATTACTCGGTAGTTGATACAGTGGACGTATTAACGTCGACCTTCGTGAGTCGAAAATCCCTTTCGTTACCTTGGGTATCAGAGCATATGGTTAAGCGACAACCTTGGCTCTGTTGGGAATTACTCATTAGAGATAGAGTCAGTAGTGCTCCAGAATGAGTTTGAGTGTATTAATGGATATGAGCGCGTATTTGTTAGTGAATATAAATTGTTTATATTGTGATAATTGGTTTGTTGAGTGGTATATGAATTTTGGTCAATACGAGTAATTAACGTTGTTGATAGCGATCTCTAAACACTTGTACAGAACAACTTGACACGATATCGTTTTAAAAATAGGGTAAATGAAATAATTTTACCTCGATTATATTTTATATATAAAGGAATAATTTTTCAGAATTATTGAAGTGTATATAAATTGATTGTTTGGTTGTTGAAAATGTAAGAATATATATAAGTTAATTAAAGGATGTTTGAATAATCTAAACAAAAACAATTGTAAAAGAATAAATTGTATAAGCGAAGAATTATAAGTATGGAATTATAATTAATATAATTTACAATTGTGAAATGATCTTATATAAGTAAAGAGAAAATAGTGAAATTATATAAGTAAAAGATTTGTAAATGTGATTTGTAATTTGAAGTAAAATTCCAAAGGAACATGTGGAAATGTTTTGAAAGGGTTTGCAATTTGGAAAAGATTAAATTCAATTTTGAGTATGAAAATGATTTTCAAGGGTTTTGGAAAATTGTTTTGGAGGGATAAAAGCTCTAAACTCTTTTTGGTCGTTGGAAAATAATTCTGATGATGATCGCGACATCATCGGTGTTCATTTTCGGGTTTCCAAATGAGGGATTGCTGCCAAGTAGTTTTAAATGGAAGTTGTTTGGAAAATTTGGGTTTGGGTTTTGAAATTCAAAGGATAATTGAATTGGTTTCAAAAATGGTTTTGAAAGATTGAAAAGACTCTGGAATGTTATATAAAATGATTGGAATACAATTATTAAGTTGGAAAATAAATTGTCAATAAATAAATAAAATTTGCAAGTGCAAGAAAATGAAATTGAAATCCATTTCGAATTTGTAAGTAAATAGAACTGAAATTGTAATCTGAATTGGATTTATAAGTGGAAATTTAAGTTAAGTTAAACAAATGATGTTTGAAATGGAATATAACTTAAGTAATGTTGAATGAAGTTGATTTTGGTATCGAAGTAAATTAATAAAGTGAAGTCATGAATATGAACTTGAGTTATGTAATGGAATTCAACTTTTGTGGTTAAATGAATTAGCAATTGAATTAAATGAATAAATTGAATGTAAATTAACTGAATGTAAATAAATTGATATGAAATAGTGGATGTAAGTGTTAATTCATTAAAGCTAATTAAAAGTGATGAACCAAATTGAATGAAGGTAAGCAAAGTAAAGAAATTTGGTAATGTTGGATATACATTGTTTGTTAGATGATGGTTAGTTGATTGTATAGAAATCCATATGAAATTGAAAGCTGTGTAATTGAATTTGATTTGGAAGTGAACTAACTTGAATATAAATGAGTGAATGTAAACTAATTGAATATGAATAAATGAATGTTAGTAAAAAAAATCAAAAGATAATGAATCAAATGTGATTTAAATCGGAAAACCAATTCATTGAATATAATGAGAAGTGAATTTATATTGATTTGGTTATCGATTGATTAGACAGATATTGGATGTAGTTGGATGTTAGTTGGATGATAGTTGGTTGATGATTGAATTTGTTGCTTTTGTTGCATTTGCTATATTGGCACATATTGTTGTTGCTTCTGGAATATGTTGTATATCGATATTTTCTATATACATGTTTCTCATTGTTGTTGAGTGTTTAGTAGGTGCGGATTGCGCTTGCCTTACATTTGGAGCTCGCTTTCGCGCTATATTAGCCGTATATGCTCGCTAATAATATATAAGGTACATATCTCGGATTACATATCGTACTTTTACACTTTTTTCCCTACGGGATGCCTTATTACTTGATGAGATGTATGTTTGCGATATATATATTGCCATTTTTTTCGGATCGAGCCGCGCATAGGAGACCGTGGCGAATTTTTTTGAAAATTTAAGGCGTTAGAATATTTTTGAGAAAATTGAAAATTTTTGAAAACTATAACTTTGATTTTGGAGTGAAAAGTTAAACGATATAGTTGGTTTTGAAAAGATAACTAAGTATGATTTGAAAACTTAGTAAAATTATTGTAAGAAGTTTAACTATTGGATTTTGAAAAAGTTAAACACTTAAGGAAATTTGAAATCTAAGTTGAACGGTTTTGAAAACTTAATGGATTCTGTAAAAAAAATTCTTACTTGGTAATTTCGAGGACGAAATTCTTTTAAAGGGAAAGTTCGTAACGACCCAGAATTTCTGTCATTTGAAATTCGTATATTTCATTGATTTTTAAATATTATTAAGTTAAATTTATAAGCTGAATAAATTTTATTTTGAATGTCTAGATTTCATTGGAAAATTAAATCGATAATTTAATATTTGAAATTACAGAGATAATTGGAAATTGGGTTTAAAATGATTAAAATTGATTTGTAAAGTTATATTAAATATATTGGAGTTAGAATGATGTTATAGAACTTTTAAAATTGAATTAAAAGTTAATTTGTGGAAATTGAATATTTTAATATTTAATTGACGAGTTAAAATAGGCATTTTTCAAACAGTCTCGGATTTCGACGAAACTAGTTTCATCGGATCCTTAATATTATATTATTGTATGGTTTTAAATTTCGTGTCAATCAGACTTACAGTTTGTCCGAGGCAAGCTAAAATGCGTAGAAATTGATTCGAGTGAATTTTGAATTTTAAATAGTCGATTCAAAAACTTATCTTTCAAATTTGATCGAATTGGCTCCCGGTATATATTCCATTGCGTTCGAAATGGGGGTAAAACGTTATAAACGCCAGGCGACACGCTTCATTTGGAGTTCGGAAAAATTTCGGGTGAATAGTGCACAAATATTTTCTATATAAGGACCTCACTATTTTCTAAATTGCAAAATATTAGGGTTTCTAACCATAGCCGCCGGCCTATATTCAATGGCCGATAGCTTTTGTTTCTTCTCCTCTTAATCTCTTCAAATCCGTGAACACTTAAGAAAAACTTCCAACTACAACGTTGAAGAGCCAAGTGAGATCTTCAGATCTATACGGTGATGATGAATTTTCAAGCAAGGATGTAGCGAGAAATCGAGCTGGAAGGAAGCGCATTCCCACGCATTTTTCCATGCGAGATGGAGGCCGAGTTCGTCACGGTTGCAGCCGAAGGTAGCTTTCGCGTGGGGCGTTCGAATGGCATTTCCTGATCGAGGTATAGATGAACGTAGGTCGCGCGACAATTAGGGTTCAATGGCCGCTATGGGTTATGTTCGGTCGCGTGTTTACTGGGTTGGGGGAGAAGAAGGAAGCAACGGCTGAGATGGTAGGGGTTTGCAACGTGCGTCTGTGATTTGGTTTGAGTTTTAAAAATAAAAAGAAATTGTAAATATTAATATATTTAATTCGTTCGAACTTTAAAAATGTGTATCTCTTTCATACGATGTCCGTTTTGGACGAAACGAATTGCGTTGGGTTCGTATTGACGAATATTATGCGATGGAGCTAGATTGGAGTTGATTGAAGCTAGTGAAAATTATGGGTAAAATTAAATGCGCGTTTAATTTTATTCGAAATAAAACGATGCAACCGTTATTTGAAACAAGGTGAGAACTTCTCACTCAGTCGAAATTGTTTCGATTTAAATTTTAAATAGTTAGATTTAAAATTGCTTGATTGTGTGATTGAATGATAAATTGTTATCTATTGTTTTGAAATAGACCCTATACACCGTATATTAAGCGGATGTTATTTATTAAACACATATACCGTGATATTTCACCTTGATGTGGAATTGGTATTATATATGTACTTGGAGTTGATTTTCCCGCATTATATAGCGGATAAGACCCTATTGCGCCGCATAATAGCGGATAATATTTTATATAAACCCATGTACCGCGATATTCCGTATTGGAACGGGATTGGTATTGTGCTAACATCTGTGGATGCAGGAAAACATGTTGGAGGGATCCAACTGGATTCCTCACCCATATTGATTTATTTACAGATATTGTGATATATTCTGTTATCATATGATATATGATGTTTTGGATGCCGTGATTGTTTTATTTAGTGCTGTTGCAACATTGGGCCTATTTTTGGAGTTTTAAAAATGTTAAAGTAACGATTTCGAATTTAAAAGGATTTTCAAGTGATTTTTGAAAGTATATATTTTATTGAATTTTTGGAATTGATTCATCTTAAATAAATGAACGTTATAATTTTAATGTTATAAAAATTTTGATTTTTGAGAAATATAGTTGAAATGTGATTTTTGAAATATGGAGTTAATGAATTTTATAAAATAGTTTAAATTGGGATTTTTGAATTATTATAAGCGATTATATAAAAGATTTATAAAATTGATATTTATAAATTAAAATATTGGAATTTTAAAACGAGTTTTTATGAGTGATAAAATAAAGTATAAATGGATTTCATAAGTGAATGAAATTTATAGATTGATAAATTGTGAAGTTATAAAATGAATAGATTTTGTAAAATAAAAGATTCATGAGAAATTAACTTATAAATTGGATTTTGGCATTTAAATGAGATTTAAATAGGATTTGTTAATTAAGGGATTTTATAAGTTGAAGTTTTATAATATATAAATGTGAATTAATAAACATTGATTTATAAATTCAAAATTGATTGAATTTGATAATTAAATATGAAAGCTTATTAAAGGAAATATATCCACGATTTTGGACAGTTGGATAATCCTTTAATTAAATATGCAGAAGTGTTGAATTTGGTAAACGATTTATATTCGCGATTTTGAACAGTGAATAATATATTATAGAAATGTTTTAGGAAGTGATCTTTTAAATAGAATTAAAACGATTTGAAGTTGTTATAAAATGTGTTAAGGATCAAAACCATAGATTTCAACATTCATTGTTGAAATAGACGTTTTCGAGAAACAAGGAAAAGATGGACTATAACACTGTTGTTATAGTAAATGATTTTCGAAAGGAAATGTTTATATAGTATTGGGATTTATATATCTATCTTAATTTCGAATCCCTATACTAATGATCTTGGGTTGTGGTAACGATGTTTTACGCAACAGTCATTTTGACTCAAATGAATGTGTTTAAGAGAATATTTTCCTTAAAAGAATAAAATATATACTTAACCGTGTTTTAAGTATATTGAATATTTTCTAAATATTGAAAATAAATGGATTTGTGAATTACTTATTATTAAATAAGTATTTTGAAATGTTTTTCAATGTAGAAATTGAAAGGGTTTAGAGAATGTATCTTTTTAAAGATAAATTGAAGTGAATATCTGGCAAGTTATTTAATTTATGAAAGATTAATAAAAAGGGCGTAGTGATTGTTATGGTACTGAATATTTGTTGGCTTTGATAGTTAAAGAACTGACTATCAATATTTACCTTTAAATGGGTATTTGTTGTGATTGGCTTGAATTTGAATGCTACACTTATTTTAAAAAGCGCTCGTTATTCGGTTTAGCCGGGAGAGGACCTTTGTGTCATAAATCCCACTCTGGATAGTGATATGTCGTAATGGATAGCATTTGAAGACCGGTGTTGAAGACCGGATATTTTTGAAAACGGAAGGATTACCTTGAATGACTGTGCATCGGCTGATCTCCTATATAGAGATTTTATCACCCTTTGTGATGGGAAGTCCGGTTGTGATTAGTGAATATCAGGATTGCAAGGGCTTCTTTGGAAGTGCCTTCGGTTCCGTTCGATCCCGAAACGGACTTGTATGGATGTGTGTCTGACGTTACAACTTGAGATTTAAAGCTGGTTTCTATGAAATATATTTCTGTTGGTGGCGGAGAATTTATTCTCTTAGCTTAACACCCTTCTCTGAGACGTACGAGCTCAGAGGTTATGTAGTTGATGGTTACTAGTGATATATTCCCAAATTGATAATGTGGCATACGAAGTGCTGTTGAGCATTTGTTGATCAAAGCGTGACTTTTGTCTAAAGCATAGCTTTGTGGACGAGACTTCATCGGACCTCACACCCAGGTAATGGTCAAAACAGGAAAGATGCAGCAAGGTTATTAGGGGATAGCGCCCCCTTAGTGTATGTCATTTCCTTCTGGATAGAGGTGGTATTATGGTATGGAGCCCTGATACTTAACCTATGTTGTTGCTGCAAACTTATTATATTTGTGGTTGTTGGTGAATCCTGGGATTTAGGTCGGTTGCGATCGGAGGATGGCATACTCGTGTCAGTTGTTACCCAGCTAGGGGTAACCCGGCCTTGTGTTGGCAGAGATCCAGTTAGGTTCTCGAGGCGTCTTTCCAGAGGCGTTTCCATGTGCAAATGTGAAGTTCCTTGGCCTGACCATTTGTTGGAAATCCAAACTCCAATACGCACCTTGTACGGTTTTAGTTGTATTACCTGCCATTTACTTATGGTGGTCACCACAGTTTAGATGGTAGGTATAGTAGGCATAGTGCGAAATGCCTATGTTGGCTAAGATTTATATTATACTTTGGAAATGTTTTCCTACACTTTGCAATTATAGTAATAATATCAAAGAAATTTACGTATCAAGCATGTTTGACCATCATAAGGAGAAATCTCCTCCGATTCTGCGTTTGCAATGTGTGTGCGTGCGGGAGGACTTATGGTAGTCTCATTTTCTAAAAGCATTGCGGATCTATCTAAAAATATTTCTTTATTTGTTTTTAAAAGATAAACTGTTTTAAGTTCTCACACCAGTCCCATGACTGACCTGGAGTTTATTGTTACCTTCCTAAACTCTAGGTGCCCACCAAATTTTAACACGGGCAGTCTAGAGTCAGGTTATCAGGATATTCAGGAATTCAAGAGGTGCTGTAGAGATCTGGACGCAAGCTGGATGGCTTGGCGTATCAACTAGTATATAGTATTTCTTTTCTGTTGTTTGTTGTTGTAAACTCTGATAATGTAATGATAATGTGATGTAATGTGATAACTGATATAGTTCTTTTTTTAAAAGATATTCATTTATCTATTATATGTTGTTCCGCTGCGATTGTGAGATTCTGATATTGTTTCTGTTGCTTTTTCTTTCTTTCTTTCTATCTTCTACCTCTTCTTTAACCCTAACGGTACGGTTTTCCGGCCTTCAATTGCTTGGCAGTTGATACAGTGGACGTATTAATGTCGACCTTCGTGAGTCCCCTTTCGTTACA
The DNA here is from genome assembly GCA_030765085.1 of Allium cepa. NCBI lineage: Eukaryota > Viridiplantae > Streptophyta > Magnoliopsida > Asparagales > Amaryllidaceae > Allium > Allium cepa. Next base: position 29,680,255 of record CM060933.1, on the reverse strand, counting down.
TTTGGTATCAGAGCATATGGTTAAGCGACAACCTTGGCTCTGTTGGGAATTACTCATTAGAGATAGAGTCAGTTGTGCTCTAGAATGAGTTTGAGTGTATTAACAGATATGAGCGCGTATTTGTTAGTGAATATAAATTATTTTATATTGTGATAATTGGTTTGTTGAGTGGTATATGGATTCTGGTCAATACGAGTAATTAACAATGTTGATAGGGATCTTTAAACACTTGTACAGAACAATTTGACACGATATCGTTTTAAAAATAGGGTAAATGAAATAATTTTACCTCAATTATATTTTATATATAAAGGAATAATTTTTCAGAATTATTGAAGTGTATATAAATTGATTGTTTGGTTGTTGAAAATATAAGAATATATATAAGTTAGTTAAAGGATGTTTGAATAATCTAAATAAAAACAATTGTAAAAGAATAAATTGTATAAGCGAAGAATTATAAGTATGGAATTATAATTAATATAATTTACAATTGTGAAATGATCTTATATAAGTAAAGAGAAAATAGTGAAATTATATAAGTAAAAGATTTGTAAATGTGATTTGTAATTTGAAGTAAAATTCCAGAGGAACATTTGGAAATGTTTTGAAAGGGTTTGCAATTTGGAAAAGATTAAATTCCTTTTTGAGTTTGAAAATGATTTTCAAGGGTTTTGGAAAATTGTTTTGGAGGGATAAAAGCTCTAAACTCTTTTCGGTCGTTGGAAAATAATTCTGATGATGATCGCGACATCATCGGTGTTCATTTTCGGGTTTCCAAAAGAGGGATTGCTGCCAAGTAGTTTTAAATGGAAGTTGTTTGGAAAATTTGGGTTTGGGTTTTGAAATTCAAAGGATAATTGAATTGGTTTCAAAAATGGTATTGAGAGATTGGAAAGACTCTGTAATGTTATATAAAATGATTGGATTACAATTATTATGTTTGAAAATAAATTGTGAATGAATAAATAAAATTTGCAAGTGAAAGAAAATGAAAATGAAATCCATTTCGAATTTGTAAGTAAATAGAACTGGAATTGGAATCTGAATTGGATTTATAAGTGGAAATTTAAGTTAAGTTAAACAAATGATGTTTGAAATGGAATATAACTTAAGTAATGTTGAATGAAGTTGATTTTGGTATCGAAGTAAATTAATAAAGTGAAGTCATGAATACGAACTTGAGTTATGTAATGAAATTCAACTTTTGTGGTTAAATGAATTAGCAATTGAATTAAATGAATGAATTGAATGTAAATTAAATGAATGTAAATAAATTGACATGAATTAATGGATGTAAGTGTTAATTCATTAAAGCTAATTAAAAGTGATGAACCAAATTGAATGAAGGTAAGCAAAGTAAAGAAATTTGATAATGTTGGATCTACATTGTTTGTTAGATGATGGTTAGTTGATTGTATAGAAATCCAGTTAATGAAATTGAAAGCTGTGTAATTGAATTTGATTTATAAGTGAACTAACTTGAATATAAATTAGTGAATGTAAAGTAATTGAATATGAATAAATGAATGTTAGTAAAAACATCCAAAGATAATGAATCAAATGTGATTTAAATCGGAAAACCAATTCATTGAATATAATGAGAAGTGAATTTATATTGATTTGGTTATTGATTGATTAGTTAGATATTGGATGTAGATGGATGTTAGTTGGATGATAGTTGGTTGCTGATTGAATTTATTGCTTTTGTTGCATTTGCTACATTGGCACATATTGTTGTTGCTTCTGGTATATGTTGTATATCGATATTATTTTTTATATACATGTTTCTCATTGTGGTTGAGTGTTTAGTAGGTGCGGATTGCGCTTGCCTCGCATTTGGAGCTCGCTTTCGCGCTATATTAGCCGTATATGCTTGCAAATAATATATAAGGTACATATCTCGGATTACATATCGTACTTTACACTTTTTCCCTGCGGGATGCCTCATTACTTGATGAGATGTATATTTATGATATATATATTGCAATTTTTTTCGGATCGAGCCACGCGTAGGAGACTATGGCGAATTTTTCTGAAAATTTAAGGCGTTAGAATATTTTTGAGAAAATTGGAAAATTTTGAAAACTATAACTTTGATTTTGGAGTGAAACGTTAAACGATATAGTTGGTTTTGAAAAGATTACTAAGCATGATTTGAAAACTTAGTAAAGTTATTGTAAGAATTTTAACTATTGGATTTTGGAAAAGTTAAAGACTTAAGTGAATTTGAATTCTAAGTTGAATGGTTTTGAAAAGTTAATGGATTCTGTAAAAAAAAATTCTTACTTGGTAATTTCTAGGACGAAATTCTTTTTAGGGGAGAAGTTTGTAACGACCCAGAATTTCTATCATTTGAAATTCGTATATTTAATTGATTTTTAAATATTATCAAGTTAAATTTATAAGCTGAATAAATTTTATTTTGAATATCTAGATTTAATTGAAAAATTAAATCGATAATTTAATATTTGAAATTTCAGAGATAATTGGAAATTGGGTTTAAAATGATTAAAATTGATTTGTAAAGTTTTATTAAATCATATTGGAGTTAGAATGATGTTATAGAACTTTTAAAATTGAATTAAAAGTTAATTTGTGGAAATTGAATATTTTAATATTTAATTGACGAGTTAAAATAGCCATTTTTCAAACAGTCTCGGATTTCGACGAAACCAGTTTCATTGTATTGCGTTAATTTGTTCCGTTTTGTATTTATAAATTCTGGTTGGTGCATAGGATGTTATGACATCTATAGGGGTTTCTAAACACTTAATAGGACAGACCGACACAATATTTGTTTTGAAATATAAGCAAATGAAATAATTTTACCTATTGTATATTTTTATATATATAGTAATGATTTATAAATGATATATATTTGGTTGCAATATTTGGTTGTTAGATAGTGAAATTAATAAATATTGGTTGGAAATAAGATTTGAAATTAAAATAAATGAAATTTTGAAATTTTGAACTTAAGTTCCGGGGTTTTGAAAATTTCTTTTGAATGATTTTGGAATATAATAATAATATTATTAGAAGTATTTTATGATATAAATATTTCAATATAATTTGAAAAAATGTTTTAAAGGAAATTTTGGAAAGAAATAAGTTCTGTACTCCCCTCTCTGTCGTTGGAAAATAATTTCAGTGATGAGTGCACGCATCATCGACATTCATTTTTGAGTTTCAAAGTGGGAAGACCATTGTAGTAGTAACTACACAATTATTTCATAAATAAATCTTGATTTTGAATTTTAAATATGATTTGATAGATATATATAAAGATATGATTATATATTTTTTTTTAAATGATTTGAAACGGAACCCAGTATTTAGTTCTTAAGTTTCTGTTAATTAATAGTTTCAATTATTGTAGTGAAATGGAATGTAACTAATTAATAATTGGAACCTCAAAATGAAATAGGAGATTAAATGCTAGGTTATAAATGCAATTACAAGAAATTTGAAATTTGTAACCTATAAAACAAAGGATATGATTATTGAACATTAAATTAATTAAAGAAATGAGAATAACTTGTATAACTTTCAATTGCATTCTTAAAGCATATATATAACTTATCAAATATTAAAAGTTGTAATGCTTAATAAGAAAATGTATTAGGATAATATACAGGTAAAAACTTGAAGTAGTGAAAGTATTCAATGAATTCTTTAATAAATAAGAATTTGATGTTGTAGTTGTTATAAACTTAAGTACAATTGAAATTCTACTAACTAAATATAATAGAAAGGTATGTATTATAAATAAATGATTATAAAGTTAAGCAAATGAATTGACATGCTAAGAAATTGAATGAACATGAATAATATAAATAAATAAATAAATGTAAATAAATGGAATTAAGTAATAATGAATGAATGGATATAATGCAATAAAAAGAAACTGACATGATATGAATAAATTAAAATGAATTTTGTAAGTAATAAATGAAAATAAATGAAATAAACACTGAATGAATGAATGGGAATAAGTTTTTGTAAGAAATAAATGTAAGACTAAAGAAAGTAATCACTGAATGAATGAAAAAAAATGAATGAATGAAAAAAAATGAATGAACAACAAATCTTGTGAAAAGAAATTAACAAGAATAAACTTAAGTAAGGATAGAATCTTTTGTTTGTTTGGTTTATGGATTGTTGGGAAGGATACTCCTAATTGTGTTGGATGTATGAATAAATCTATTGAGTTTTATCTAAGACTGTTGAGTAGATGATATACTTAGTAGTTTATTTGACATTCAATGTGATTAAAATTGTCTTAACCCAAACAAACTACTTGTTTTGGTTGATATGGATATAAATAACGATTTAATTCAAATAATTCAAATTAACTGAAATTATGATTAAAATATACCAAACAGCCATAAATAATTTCCTAATCACATCATAAATTAAATTTAAAAGACATAAGAAATTTTAGAAGTTGTGAGTGGGTTAAAACACTCACCTTTGAATTTAAATTGAATTTAAATCCAATTTAAACCATCCGGTGCGTAATAAGCGATGGGTTGTTAAAGAGACCGGGATCAAATATTGTCATACTCTCTGTCCATACCGAAAACCACTTTAACAACTGTGTACGTGGTGGAGATTCCGGAAATGAAGTAGGATGGTTTGGTGAACGATTTCTGTATGAGGTATGACGTGACCATGACTCCCGTGAGTCAGCTTAGATGTGACTAAAATCAGTTGCTAGGCCGGGCCAAGTAGGGTCATTCCTTCTATCGGACACACTTCTTCGATATTATATTCTAATTGATTTGGTGACCACCCTTCGATTTTTGATTGGGAGTGTGTTTCGAGGTGGGCGGTAGTAGCTGCTATGCGTTACCACCAGTCCGGATCCACAAACGGTATATCTACCCTGACATTTCCTCGTGTGTCGTGTTCACATGCCCTAGCACGCCTTCTACGAGTTCGTTTTGTTCCATACCTATGGAGTGCCCTCTGATAGCCCTCCATTTTACAAAGGAATTACGATGCTGTATAGACTATGGGAAGATATAAAAATGTGTTAAAGGGGATATGGGTAACGCCTTAACGCTATTTTAATAGTTTACTTGACTATAGACATATTATAATAGCGTATTGTACTACATAGTAGATAGTTTAACAGATCCTTAGGAGATGTGAAATCTCGAGCATCTCTTAAGTTACTGCACTCACATTAGATACTGGATAGGAGATGTCAAACCCCGTAAACATCTCTAACGTCGTTTCACTCATATTTACTTCCGTTGATTTAACTTATATAAGATCTTTTAGTTCTGACTCGAGAGTTTTGTCTTTTCAATTCGCTTGGGTCAGCCTGAGCATTTCAGGGTTTGAAAACTTTAATTCTGGAGGACGAAGACGAAGATTGTATTATTATTATTTATTCTATTATTCCCTTGCATTCATACTGTTCCGCTGCATTATTTATTATTTTCTGGTATGTGTAACTCTGATCTGTTTTGTATAAGTATAATCAAATTTTTTGTAAAACAGCTTCATGAACTGTTTATTTGATTATTATATTTCGTCATTCCGCTGCAAGATTCTGTTTGTTTTCTTTCTTTCTCTGCTTTTTCTTATTCACCCCAATAACAATCCGCCCTTCTGTATGGTTTGAGTTGGCACATGTGTCTGCTTAAAACGTACAAAAAGGCGGGATGTTATAGTTGGTATCAGAGCTTTGGTTTAGCGAAAACCTTAGCTTTGTGGGGTCTGACTCATATTAAATAGGGTAGTAATACCCTATGATGAGTCACTGAATGTATACATATATATACGAGAGAGCGTATTTGTTAGTGTTATAAAAAGGTTTTTGTATTGTGTTAATTTGTTCCGTTTTATATTTATAAATTCTGGTCGGTGCATAGGACGCTATGACATTGATAGAGGTTTCTAAACACTTAATAGGACAGACCGACACAATATTTGTTTTGAAATATAGGTAAATGAAATAATTTTACTTATTGTATATTTTTATATATATAGTATTGATTTATAAATGATATATTTGTTTGCAATATTTGGTTGTTAGGTAGTGAATTTAATAAATATTGGTTGGAAATAAGATCTGAAATTGAAATAAATGAAATTTGAAATTTAGAACTTAAGTTCCAGGGTTTTGAAAATTTATTTCGAATGATTTTAGAATATAACAATAATATTATTAGAAGTATTTTCTGATATAAATATTTCAATATAATTTGAAAAAATGTTTTAAAGGAAATTTTGGTAAGAAATAAGTTCTGTACTCCCCTCTCTGTCGCTGGAAAATAATTTCGGTGATGAGTGCACGCATCATCGACATTCATTTTCGAGTTTCAAAGTGGGAAGACCGTTGTAGTAGTAACTACACAATTGTTCGATAAATAAATCTTGATTTTGAATTTTAAATATGATTTGATATATATATATATATAAAGATATTGCTATATATTGTTTTAAAAAATGATCTGAAACGGAACCCGGTATTTAGTTCTTAAGTTTCTGTTAATTAATAGTTTCAATTATTGTAGTGAAATGGAATGTAACTAATTAATAATTGGAACCTTTAAATGAAATAAGCGATTAAATGATAGGTTACAAATAAAATTACAAGAAATTTGAAATTTGTAACCTATAAAACAAAGGATATGATTATTGAACATTAAATTAATTAAAGAAATGAGAAAAACTTGTACAACTTTCAATTGCATTCTTAAAGCATATATATAACTTACCAAATATTAAAAGCTGTAATGTTTAATAAGAAAATGTAATAGGATATTATATGAGTAAAAACTTGAAGTAATGAAAGCATTCAATGAAATTCTTTAATAAATAAGAATTTGATATTGTAGTTGTTATAAACTTAAGTGTAATTGAAATGCTGCTAACTAAATATAATAGAAAGGTATGTATTATAAATAAATGATTATAAACTTAACCAGATGAATTGATATGTAAGAAATTAAATGAACATGAATACTATAAATAAATGAATGTAAATAAATGGAATTATGTAATAATGAATGAATGGATATAATGTAATAAAAAGAAACTGACATGATATGAATAAATGAAAATGAATTTTGTAAGTAATAAATGAAATAAAAACTGAATGAATGAATGGGAATAAATTTTTGTAAGAAATAAATGTAAGATTAAAGAAAGTAATCGCTGAATGAATGAAAAAAATGAATGAACAACATATCTTGTGAAAAGAAATTAACAAGAATAAACTTAATTAAGGATAAAATCTGTTGTTTGTTACGTTTATGGACTGTTGGGAAGGATACTCCTAATTGTGTTGGATGTATGAATAAATCTGTTGAGTTTTATCTAAGACTATTGAGTAGATGATATACTTAGTAGTTTATTTGACATTCTATATGATTAAAAGTGTCTTAACCCTAATAAACTACTTGTTTTGGTTGATATGGATGGATAATTGATTTATATTGATTTCATATGATGATTGTATTCTATGGTTGCAAGTGATTGTTGTTTTATATTGATTTATTTGTTAGTGGTTGAAACAACTTTAAATATTTCATTTTATATAATTATTAACTCTTTTGGATTATATAAGTGAAATACAGGTTATGGAAGCAATTGCTACTGCTTTTGGTTTCATAATTAAGCATTGTTTGCTCGACAAATAGGTACGTTCTCCGATTACGGTTTTCTAGCGATATTACATTACTTTTCCCATATTGGGATATATTATTTGGGAAGTTCTTTTTTGAAAAATATTGTTATTATTGATATTATAATTTCTCCCGAGCCTCTCCACACAAAGGAGACTTTGCCGAAATTTTTCAAAAATTTTGGACTTAGAAAAATGTGGAAAAATATTTTTTCCAAATTTTATTAGTTTGAGTATAAAAAGATTTAATGGTTATAAATTAACATATTTTATTTAAATTATTAATTTTGTAAATTTATTTGTTTATAAATTTAATATTTTGAAAAAGATGTATTGATTACTTAATTCCTTCTTTCCCTCCTTTTTCCTTTCAGGGACGAAAAGTTTTTAGTGAGGGAGAGTGTAACGACCCGTAAATTTCGATAATTAAATTTGTTAATTTAATAAGATTTTTTTAATTTAATTTGGAAAGAAATAAAAACTTTGTAATTTAATAATGAAGTGAATGCTAAAATGAAATGTAACAATGATAATTAAAGCTAATAATTAACAATTTGAATGAAAATACAATTAATTGAAATAATGTAAATTGTTATACTTGGTTATAAATTGATGTAAGAAAAAAATGCAAACATTAAATTAATAATTGAAATAGTATGAAATAAATGACCATTGAATAAAAATTGGGTTATATAAGAATTGTAACATTTGTAAACGAATAATGAATTCATAAGTGCGATTAAGAGTTATAGTAACGGTTGTAAGTTACTATTTAATTGGTCTATTAATCTAGTTGTAAATTACAGTTGGGTATAAAATGAATATAAGTAAATAAATGTAAGTGTTGTATGAATAAATGAATTAGTATATAATTAATGGTAATTGAATGAATTCGGTATTATGTAAGCAATTATGATAATTAGTTGGAAATAATAAACTTAAGTGGAATATAAAGTTAATGGTAACAATTATTGCAAGTTACCTAATTATTTAGGCTGTTAAATTGAAATGGGAAATCAATTAAAATTAAATGAATTTTAAACATACATTTATGGGATTTAGAGAATAATTGCAAAATGGAATGTAATAGGATGAGTGGAAATGTAAATTTTATTCATGAAGTAATAAAGGATTTAATAAAAAGAATGGAATCGAGATAAATAAGTAAATTTGGAGTATAAATTTTAATTAATGTATAAAACTAACAAAATTCAAAATAATGGAAATATAGTCATTAATACAAATAAAGGAAGAGAATTGGAATATATTTATGCAATGAAATATAAGACAATGATTATTATGTTATTTGGGCAATAATTGATTGAATATAAAGTCTGAAATCAAAACAAAACAATCCATTGGAGTTAAATTTTAATTAATTGGATTAACTACAGTTGCAAATTGAACACTGTAATTATTGAAATGATTAACATTGAAATTGATATGTAAAATTACTTTTATTTATTATGAATGTCCAAACAAACAGAAATGATGAAAATTGTTAGTTAATAAATATTGGATTGAAAAAGTGATTTAATTAATATAATATTATTTATCTAATTAACGGGAAAATAGCTATTTTGGCCACTGACTCGGATTTCAAAGAAACCAGTTTCATCGCATTCGTAAAAGTTAATTATTGTAGGATTTTAAGTTTCATAGCGATCGGACTTGTCGTTTGATCGTACGAACTCGAAACGCCTAGAAATCAATTAAATTGAAATCAATTGAAATCAATTTGAAATAAGATGAATTTAACATAACTTCTTCATACGATGGAATTAGGACTTGAAACCGGTCCTATTGAGTTTAAAATATTTGAAAACATTTAGTTTGATATATGGGTTGACCTGTTTGCGTTCCTGAGTCGAAACGGGCTTTTCGGGTCGTGTATTGTAATAATCCGCTTTTCCGTACCCCTTGAATATACACTAATCTCCATAGATTAACTCAAGATGAATAGAAATACGAACCATTATTGTTTAAGAAGAAGAAAAAGGTAGAAGAAGAGAGAGAAAGGTAGAAAATAGAGAGAAAAGAAAATAGAAAATAGAACGGAACAGAAAGAAAACAGCAGAACAACATCAGAATCTCACAATCGCAGCGGAACAACATATAATAAATAAATGAATAATCTTTAAACAAAGAACTATATCAGTTATTACATTACAACACATTACATTACAACACATTACATCATCAGAGTGTACAACATCATGCCACAACAAACAGCGGAAAAAAAATACTATATACTAGTAATACGCCATGCCATCCAGCTTGCCTTCAGCAACTCCAGAATATCCTGATAAACCTTAACTCTTGACTGCCCGTGTGGAAATTGGTGGGCATCCAGAGTTTAGGAAGGAAAACAATAAACTCCGAGTCAGTCATGTGACTGGTGTGAGAACTCAAAACAGTTTATTTTTTTCTTTAAAATAAAGTACAGGATAATTTTTTTTTAAAATAGATTCGCAATGATTTTTTTGAAAATGTAACTACCATAAGACCTCCCACCACACACACAATGCAAACGCATACTTGGAGGAGATTTCTTCTTATGTTAGTCAAAGATGCTTACTACGCAAAATCAAATCATTTTTGATATTATTATTAGTGCATAGTGTAAAACAAATCATTTCGAAAGTAAAGATATAAATCTTAGCCAGCATAGGTACCATTATATTATGCCTACTATAGCTACCATATTAGATGGCAGGTTCTACAACTAAAACCGTACAAGTCTCGTATTGTTTATTTGGATTTCCAACAAATGGTCAGGCCAAGGAACTTCCCATTGTCACATGAGAACGCCTCTAGAAGGACGTCCCCGAGAACCAAACCGGATCTCTGCCAACACAAGGCCGGGTTACCCCAAACTGGGTAACAACTGACACGAGTATGCCATCCCCCGGTCCTTTGGGACCTTTATCCGAGCGCTCGTAACCAATTCACACAATCATAAATAAAGTGTTTCAACATGAGTAAGTATCTGGGCTCCATACCATGATACCACCCTTTTCCAGAAGGAAATGCACATACCTTAAAGGGAGCTACCCCTCATAACCTTGCCGCATCTTTCCTGTTTTGACCATTTCCGGGGTGTGAGGCTCGACAAAGTCTCGTCCACAAAGCCACGCTTTATACAAAAGCCGTGCTTTGGGTCAACAAATGATCATAGAAATGATCACAAAGATAAACGATCAAACAAATGATCCTATCACAAATGATCAAACAATGATCATTTCACAGCAATACTCAGCATATCACATTACCAAATTGGGAATATATCGCTAATAACCTTTAACTACATAACCTCTGAGCTCGTACGTCTCAGAGAAGGGTGTTAAGCTAAGAAAATAAATTATCTGCCACCAACAGAAATATATTTGAAAGAAATCAGCTTTATATCTCAATTGTAATGTCAGACATACAATCCATACAAGTCTGTTCCGGGATCGAACAGAACCGAAGGCACTTACAAAGAAGTCCTTGCAATCCGGGTATTCACTAATCACGTTCAGACTTCCCATCACATATGGAATCTCTATACCGGGGACCAGTCGATGCAAAGACATTCGACGAGTTGTCCTTTCGCTTTTAAAAATATCCGGTCTTCAACACCGGTCATTAATGCAATCCATTACGTCGTATCACTATTCGGAATGGGTAATCCGAGTAACGAGCGCAATAATTTAAAAATAAGTGTGGCATTCAAATCCAAGCAAATCACAACAAATACCTATTCAAAGGTAAATATTGATAGTCGGTTATTAAACTATCAATGGATATGCACACATCACCAAATTCCAAATAATTTTCCAAATTATTTATTTTTCAAAAATATCTTTACAAGATATATAATTTCAATACTTCAACCATTTGAAAACAATTTTTAAATCACTTTCCTTACGCGGAAATACTTTCATTTCAACATGGTTCATTTAAACCAATTAAATAAATCCTTAACGATTTACTTTATATTTACGTTTCAAATCCGTAAATTAATTCTCACACTTCAAAAATAAATCAACGTTTATTTTTAAACAAATTCCACTTTCTTTTATAAATTCAATAGTGAATTTATACTTCCCAAAATATCTATGAATATACGTTTTCAATTATTCACTTTCAATTTATCTTCAAAAAGATAAATTCTCAAAACGTTTCATTTTACATTGGAAAAACATTTCCATACTTATTTATTTATAAGTAATTCACAAATCTTTTTATTTTCAACCTTTGGAAAATATTCAATATACTCAAATCGAAATTAAGTATATATTTCATTCTTTAAGGAATCATTCTCTTAACATATTTATTTGGGCCAAAACGAATGTTGCGTAAAACATCGTTACGACAACCCAAAATCACTAGTATAGGGACTCGAAATTAAAATAGATATATAAATCCCAATACTATACAAAACATTTCCTTTCGGAAATCATTTACTATAACAACAGTGTTATAGTCCACCATTTCCTTCTATTTCTCGAAAATATCTATTTCAACAATAAATGTTGAAATCTTTGGTTTCGAATCTTAACACATTTAAAACATCGTTACATCGTTTTAATTCTATTTAAAACATCACATCCTAAAACAATTTCTTTAACACATTATTCACTATTCAAAAACGTGAATATACTTCGTTAACCAATTTCATCACTTCTATACATTTTATTTTAAAGGATTATTCATTGTCTAAAACGTGAATATAACTCCATAAATAAGTTATACAATTTACTTATCAAAATAAGTCGTTTGCGGATTTATAAAGCAATGTTTATAAATTCCTTTTCTATTTATTTTATAACAACTTCCTTTTATAAATTCCTTTATTAAGCTATTCAATTCATAATTCAATTATATATCAAAAATTCATATTATAAGTTAAATACCTATAATTTATTGGTTTACAAGAATCGTTCCTTTTAAACTTCCCAAATTATAAATCTTATAACTTATAAGATTCATTTATTTATCCAAAATCCATTCTTTTAATAACTTTACAAATTTTATAAACCTACTTCTTATAAAATTCCATTTATAACTTCACCGTTTATAATTCTATAAATTTCATTCATTTACGAAATTCATTTACAATTCATTCTAACACTTATAAAAGCTCGTTTTATAATTCCAACATTTAAATTTACAAATATCAGTTTTATAATCTTTTAATATAAATCAATTTATATTACTATTTTAAAAACGTCTTTAAACTCCTTTATAATTTCACCAATTTTCTTTGATTTATAAAATAATCAAATTTTATAAATCCTATTTTTAAACTTTTAATAATAAATTCAAAAATTCCCAATTTAAACTATTTTATAAAATCAATAACCCCATATTTCTCAAAAATCAACTTTTAACTATATTTCTTAAAAATCATAATTTTTATAACATTAAAAATTATATCGTTTATTTATTTAAAAAGGATCAATTCCAAAAATAAAGTATATTTTCAAAAATCACTTTAAAAATCCTTTTAAAATTCCAAAATTTGGTCCAATGATGCTACACACCAAATAGTCAATCACAACTACAACGACATCATATATCGATATGATAATCAACGAATATCAAAATATCCATAATCAAATAAATACTGTTGAGGAATCCAGTTGGATCCCTCTAACCTTTTTCCTGCATCCAAAAACATTAGCACAATTCCAATTCCGTTGCAGTATGAAATTATCGCGGTATATGGGATTTAAAATATTATCCGCTATTATACGGCGCAATAGGGTCTCATCCGCTATATAATGTGGGAAATCAACAACTGCAATATATACATATGCCAATATATATATATTGCTATTATATATAATACCAATTTCACATACGGTGAAATATTCGCGGTATATGTTTTTAATAAATAACCTCCGCTTACTAACGGCGCATAATGTCTATTTTAACAATCAATAGATAACAATCATCATTCAAACATACATTCAAGAATTTTAAATCTTACTATTTAAAATAAAATCGAAACTGATTCGATTGAGTGAGAAGTTCTCACCTTGATTTCAATTTCGTTTAATGATTTATTTCGAATAAAATTAAACGGACGTTTAATTTTACCCGAAATTCTTACTAACTCCAAATGACTCCAATCCAATTGCATAGCATAGGTCTCATCCAAACGATTCCAACGCAACTGGTTTCGCGCGTTTTCGACCTCGTATGAAAAAGATATGATTTTTACAAGTTTACACGATTTAAAACATAAATAAATTACAATTTCTTTTATAAATTTTTAACCTAAACTAATCAGGGCCGTGCAAATCCTGTCCATCAGATCCAGGCCGTGACTTTGCTTCTTCTCTCTCACGTCTTCTTCCCAGTAACAAAACACGCACGAATAACCCACTATGCTCGAATTAGGGTTTATTATTTCGGCCACCACGAGCATCGAAACGTCATCACTCCGCCACCATCAGAAAGCTCATCACCTCCTCATCCTTTGGCCGCGAGCATGAGAAGCTCGGCCCCCTCCTCTGCATGAAAAAACGTGCACAACTTCGGTCCTTCTACCTCAATTTGCCGACGATCTACCGCTCCATTTACGATCTCAGCCGTTGAATACGTAGAGCTCGAGACGCTCTACAAGTTTCATGTTGAAAGATTCGTGAATCGTTGCACGGATTTGAAGAAAAGAGAGGGGGAAGAGGATTAAATTTCGGCCATTGAAGTTGTAGAGGCGGCTGCAGCTAATTGACCTAGGGTTTTGATGTTTGTTGCAAAGTGAAGATAATAAGGTGCTTATATAGAAAATCGCCCAATTTACTATTCATCGAAATTTTTCGAACTCCAAACGAAGCGTGCCGGTTGGCGTTTCTAAGGTTTACCCTGCGTTCCGAACACAACGGAACATGTTTCGGGAGCTAATTCGGTCATCTGTGCGAGTTATGGCAATAAACGTTCAATTTAAAATTAAACCGATTAAACGATTTTCTAGGCGTTTTAGCTTGCACCGGACAAACGATAAATCCAATTGACATGAAATTTGAAACCATACAATAATATCACATTACGGATCCGATGAAACTAGTTTCGCTGAAATCCGAGACTGTTTGAAAAATGGCTATTTTAACTCGCCAAATTAAAATTAAAACAATTTCGATGCGTTTCGAGCTACCACGGTCAAACGATAACTCCGATTGCTACAAAAATTGAAATCCGATAATAAAAAACTATTATGGATCCAATGGAACTTGTTTCGTCCAATTCTGAGACTGTTCGAAAAATGACTAATTTCACTAGTCCATTAAATATTAAAATATTCAATTTTCACAAATTTACTTTAAATTCAATTTTAAAAGTTCTATAACATTATTCTAACTCCAATATGATAAAATAAAGTTTTACAAATCATTTTCAATCATATTTAACCCAATTTTCAATTATTTCTGTATTTTCACTATCAAATTATCGATTTAATTATTCAATTAAATCCAATTATTCGAAATAAAATTTATTCGACTTATAAATTTCACTTATTAATATTTAAAATTAATTAAATATTCAAATTTTAATTAATAAAAATTCTGGGTCGTTACATACTTCCCCCCTTAAAAGAATTTCGTCCTCGAAATTACCAAGTAAGAAAAGTTATAGAATCTATTAACTTTTCCAAAATTCATAATTAAATTTCTTACAAATCTTTACTAAGTTTTCAAATCATACTTAGTTATCTTTTCAAAAAAAACTACTATTGTTTAACCTCCAATTCCAAATCAA
The DNA here is from genome assembly GCA_030765085.1 of Allium cepa. Lineage (NCBI taxonomy): Eukaryota > Viridiplantae > Streptophyta > Magnoliopsida > Asparagales > Amaryllidaceae > Allium > Allium cepa. Next base: position 29,664,864 of record CM060933.1, on the reverse strand, counting down.
AGTTTAAGTTTTCAAAAAAAATTCCCAATTTTTCTCAAAATTTTTCTAATGCCTTAAATTTTCGGAAAAATTTGCCATAGTCTCCTTTGCGCGGCTCGATCCGAAAAAAATGACAGTATATATATCACAAATATACATCTCATCAAGTGATGAGGCATCCCGCAGGGAAAAAAGTGTAAAAGTACGATATTTAATCCGAGATATGTACCTTATATTTTATTAGCGAGCATATACGGCTAATATAGCGTGAAAGCGAGCTCCAAATGCGAAGCAAACGCGATCCGCACCTACTAAACACTTCAACAAACAAATGAGAAACATGTATATAGATAATAGTATCGATATACAACATATAACAACATAATACTATACATGCCAACATAACAAATGTAGTAAAAGCAATATATATTCAACCATCAACCAACTATCATCCATAACCAAATCAATATTCATTCATATTCTCATTAATATTCAATGAATTGGTTTTCAATTTAATCACATTTGATTCATTAACAGTGGATGTTTTTACTAACATTCATTTTCAATTAGTTTATATTCACTAATTCATATTCAAGTTGGTTCACTTCCAAATCAAATTCAATTCTATTTAAGATTCACTTAACTTCCAATTGAATTTCAATTACTTTAGATTTCAATTTAATTAACTCTTAATGAATTATATACAATCAACTAACAATCATATAACAACCAATGTATATTAATTACAACCAAATTCCTTTGCTTATATTCATTCAATTATTCAACTTCCAATAACATTAGATTTTAATGAATTAACACTTACATTCATTATTTCATATCCATTTAATTTACATTCAATTGATTAACATTCAATCCATTCATTCAATTCAATTACAAAAGTTGAATTTCATTCATATAACTCAAGTTCACATTTATCACTTAACTTTATTAATTTCCTTTGATATCAAAATCAACCTCATTCAACATCTCTTAAGTTATACTGCATTTAAACATTATTTGGTTTTACTTAAATTAATTTCTCACTTATAAATCCAATTCAAATTCAATTCTAAAGTAAATTTTCATTTAACTTTAAATTCATTTTTATTTACAACTCATATTCATAAATAAATTCATATAGTTTCACTTCTAATATATATAAGTTTATTTCACAATTGTAAATCACATTAATTATAATTTCATACTTATAATTCATTTGCTTATACAATTATTCTTTTATTTAGATTATTCAAACAACTTATTCTTTTATTTAGATGTTTTTATTTAACTTATTCAAACAACCAAACAATCAACTTATATACACTTTAATAATTCTGAAAAATTATCCCTTTATATATAAAATATAATTAAGGTAAAATTATTGCATTTACCCAATTTAAACAATACAATGTCGATTTATCTTGTTTAAGAGTTTAGAAATCCCTATCTACGATAGTTAGCAAGATTACATCAACCGGAATCTATAAACAATCAACCGATAAGTCAACACAGTACAAAACAATTTTATATTCACTAACAAATACACTCTCATAGCTATTATTACACTCAAACTCATTCTAGAGTACTACTGACTCTATTTCTAATGAGTAATACCCAACAGAGCCATGGTTGTCGCTTAACCATATGCTCTGATACCAAATGTAATAATCCGCTTTTCCGTACCCCTTGAATATACACTAATCTCCATAGATTAACTCAAGATGAACAGAAATATGAACCATTAGGGTTTAAGAAGAAGAAAAAGGTAGAAGAAGAGAGAAAAAGGTAGAAAATAGAGAGAAAAGAAAATAGAAAATAGATCGGGACAGAAAGAAAACAGCAGAACAACATCAGAATCTCACAATCGCAGCGGAACAACATATAATAAATAAATGAATAATCTTTAAACAAAGAACTATATCAGTTATTACATTACAACACGTTACATCATCAGAGTGTACAACATCATACAACAACAAACAACGGAAAAAAAATACTATATACTAGTAATACGCCATGCCATCCAGCTTGCCTTCAGCAACTCCAGAATATCCTGATAAACCTTAACTCTTGACTGCCCGTGTGGAAATTGGTGGGTACCCAGAGTTTAGGAAGGAAAACAATAAACTCCGAGTCAGTCATGTGACTGGTGTGAGAACTCAAAACAGTTTATTTTTTTTCTTTAAAATAAAGTACAGGATAAATTTTTAAAAAAAAAATAGATTCGCAATGATTTTTTTGAAAATGTAACTACCATAAGACCTCCCACCACACACACAATGCAAACGCATACTTGGAGGAGATTTCTTCTTATGTTAGTCAAAGATGCTTACTACGCAAAATCAAATCATTTTTGATATTATTATTAGTGCATAGTGTAAAACAAATCATTTCGAAAGTAAAGATATAAATCTTAGCCAGCATAGGTACCATTATATTATGCCTACTATAGCTACCATATTAGATGGCAGGTTCTACAACTAAAACCGTACAAGTATCGTATTGTTTCTTTGGATTTCCAACAAATGGTCAGGCTAAGGAACTTCCCATTGCCACATGAGAACGCCTCTGGAAGGACGTCCCCGAGAACCAAACCGGATCTCTGCCAACACAAGGCCGGGTTACCCCTAACTGGGTAACAACTGACACGAGTATGCCATCCCCCGGTCCTTTGGGACCTTTATCCGAGCGCTCGTAACCAATTCACACAATCATAAATAAAGTGTTTCAACATGAGTAAGTATCTGGGCTCCATACCATGATACCACCCTTTTCCAGAAGGAAATGCACATACCCTAAAGGGAGCTACCCCTCATAACCTTGCCCCATCTTTCCTGTTTTGACCATTCCGGGGTGTGAGGCTCAACGAAGTCTCGTCCACAAAGCCACGCTTTATACAAAAGCTGTGCTTTGGGTCAACAAATGATCATAGAAATGATCACAAAGATAAACGATCAAACAAATGATCCTATCACAAATGATCAAACAATGATCATTTCACAGCAACACTCAGCATATCACATTACCAAATTGGGAATATATCGCTAATAACCTTCAACTACAAAACCTCTGAGCTCATACGTCTCAGAGAAGGGTGTCAAGCTAAGAGAATAAATTCTCCGCCACCAACAGAAATATATTTGAAAGAAATCAGCTTTACATCTCAATTGTAATGTCAGACATACAATCCATACAAATCTGTTCCGGGATCGAACAGAACCGAAGGCACTTACAAAGAAGTCCTTGCAATCCGGATATTCACTAATCACGTTCGAACTTCCCATCACATATGAAGTCTCTATACCGGGGACCAGTCGATGCAAAGAAATTCGACGAGTTGTCCTTTCGCTTTCAAAAATATCCGGTCTTCAACACCGGTCATCAATGCTATCCATTACGTCGTATCACTATTCAGAATGGGTAATCCGAATAACGAGCGCAATAATTTAAAAATAAGTGTGGCATTCAAATCCAAGCAAATCACAACAAATACCTATTCAAAGGTAAATATTGATAGTCGGTTATTGAACTATCAATGGATATGCACACATCACCAGATTCCAAATAATTTTCCAAATTGTTTATTTTCCAAAAATATCTTTACAAGATATATAATTTCAATACTTCAACCATTTGAAAACAATTTTTAAATCACTTTCCTTACGCAGAAATATTTTCATTTCAACATGGTTCATTTAAACCAATTAAATAAATCCTTAACGATTTACTTTATATTTACGTTCCAAATCCGTAAATTAATCCCACACTTCAAAAGTAAATCAACGTTTATTTTTAAACAAATTCCCCTTTCTTTTATAAATTCAATAGTGAATTTATATTTCCCAAAATATCTATGAATATACGTTTTCAATTATTCACTTTCAATTTATCTTCAAAAAGATAAATTCTCAAAACGTTTCATTTTACATTGAAAAAACATTTCCATACTTATTTATTTATAAGTAATTCACAAATCTTTTTATTTTCAACCTTTGGAAAATATTCAATATACTCAAATCGAAATTAAGTATATATTTCATTCTTTAAGGAAATCATTCTCTTAACATATTTATTTGGGCCAAAACGAATGTTGCGTAAAACATCGTTACGACAACCCAAAATCACTAGTATAGGGATTCGAAATTAAAATAGATATATAAATCCCAATACTATACAAAACATTTCCTTTCGGAAATCGTTTACTATAACAACAGTGTTATAGTCCACCATTTCCTTCTATTTCTCGAAAATATCTATTTCAACAATAAATGTTGAAATCTATGGTTTCGAATCTTAACACATTTAAAACATCGTTAGATCGTTTTAATTCTATTTAAAACATCACATCCCAAAACAATTTCTTTAACACATTATTCACTATTCAAAAACGTGAATATACTTCGTTAACCAATTTCATCACTTCTATACATTTTATTTTAAAGGATTATTCACTGTCTAAAACGTGAATATAACTCCATAAATAAGTTATACAATTTACTTATCAAAATAAGTCGTTTGCGGATTTATAAAGCAACGTTTATAAATTCCTTTTCTATTTATTTTATAACAACTTCCTTTTATAAATTCCTTTATTAAGCTATTCAATTCATAATTCAATTATATATCAAAAATTCATATTATAAGTTAAATACCTATAATTTATTGGTTTACAAGAATCGTTCCTTTTAAACTTCCCAAATTATAAATCTTATAACTTATAAGATTCATTTATTTATCCAAAATCCATTCTTTTAATAACTTTACAAATTTTATAAACCTACTGCTTATAAAATTCCATTTATAACTTCACCGTTTATAATTCTATAAATTTCATTCATTTATGAAATTCATTTACAATTCATTTAACACTTATAAAAGCTCGTTTTAAAATTCCAACAATTAAATTTACAAATATCAGTTTTATAATCTTTTAATATAAATCAATTTATATTACTATTTTAAAAACGTCTTTAAACTCCTTTATAATTTCACCAATTTTCTTTGATTTATAAAATAATCAAATTTTATAAATCCTATTTTTAAACTTTTTATAATAAATTCAAAAATTCCCAATTTAAACTATTTTATGAAATCAATAACCCCATATTTCTCAAAAATCAACTTTTAACTATATTTCTTAAAAATCATAATTTTTATAACGTTAAAAATTATATCGTTTATTTATTTAAAACGGATCAATTCCAAAAATAAAGTATATTTTCAAAAATCACTTTAAAAATCCTTTTAAAATTCCAAAATTTGGTCCAATGATGCTACACACCAAATAGTCAATCACGACTACAACGACATCATATATCGATATGATAATCAACGAATATCAAAATATCCATAATCAAATAAATACTGTTGAGGAATCCAGTTGGATCCCTCCAACCTGTTTTCCTACATCCAAAAACATTAGCACAATACCAATTCCGTTCCAGTACGAAATTATCGCGGTATATGGGATTTAAAATATTATCCGCTATTATACGGCGCAATAGGTCTCATCCGCTATATAATGCGGGAAATCAACAACTGCAATATATACATATGCCAATATATATATATTGCTATTATATATAATACCAATTTCACATACGGTGAAATATTCGCGGTATATGTTTTTAATAAATAACCTCCGCTTACTAACGGCGCATAATGTCTATTTTAACAATCAATAGATAACAATCATCATTCAAACATACATTTAAGAATTTTAAATCTAACTATTTAAAATAAAATTGAAACTGATTCGATTGAGTGAGAAGTTCTCACCTTGATTTCAATTTCGTTTTAGCGATTTATTTCGAATAAAATTAAACGGACGTTTAATTTTACCCGAAATTCTCACTAAGTCCAAACGACTCCAATCTAATTCCATAGCGTAGTGCTCGTCCATACAATTCCAACGCAACTGGTTTCGCGCGTTTTCGACCTCGTATGAAAAAGATATGATTTTTACAAGTTTACACGATTTAAAACATAAATAAATTACAATTTCTTTTATAAATTTTTAACCTAAACTAATCAGGGCCGTGCAAATCCTGTCCATCAGATCCAGGCCGTGACTTTGCTTCTTCTCCCTCACGTCTTCTTCCCAATAACAAAACACGCACGAATAACCCACTATGCTCGAGTTAGGGTTTATTATTTCGGCCACCACGAGCATCGAAACGTCATCACTCCGCCACCATCAGAAAGCTCATCACCTCCTCATCCTTTGGCCGCGAGCATGAGAAGCTCGGCCTCCTCCTCTGCATGAAAAAACATGCGCAACTTCGGCCCTTCTACCTCAATTTGCCGACGATCTACCGCTCCATTTACGATCTCAGCCGTTGAATACGTAGAGCTCGAGACGCTCTACAATTTTCATGTTGAAAGATTCTTGAATCGTTGAACGGATTTAAAGAAAAGAGAGGGGGAAGAGGATTAAATTTCGGCCATTGAAGTTGTGGAGGCGGCTGCAGCTAATTGACCTAGGGTTTTGATGTTTGTTGCAAAGTGAAGATAATAAGGTGCTTATATAGAAAATCGCCCAATTTACTATTCATCGAAATTTTTCGAACTCCAAACGAAGCGTGCCGGTTGGCGTTTCTAAGGTTTACCCCGCGTTCCGAACACAATGGAACATGTTTCGGGAGCTAATTCGGTCATCCGTGCGAGTTATGGCAATAAACGTTCAATTTAAAATTAAATCGATTAAACGATTTTCTAGGCGTTTTAGCTTGCACCGGACAAACGGTAAATCCAATTGACATGAAATTTGAAACCATACAATAATATCATATTACGGATCCGATGAAACTGGTTTCGCCGAAATCCGAGACTGTTCGAAAAATGGCTATTTTAACTCGCCAAATTAAAATTAAAACAATTTCGATGCGTTTCGAGCTACCACGGTCAAACGATAACTCCGATTGCTACGAAAATTGAAATCCGATAATAACAAACTATTATGGATCCAATGGAACTAGTTTCGTCCAATTCTGAGACTGTTCGAAAAATGACTAATTTCACTAGTCCATTAAATATTAAAATATTCAATTTTCACAAATTTACTTTAAATTCAATTTTAAAAGTTCTATAACATCATTCTAACTCCAATATGATAAAATAAAGTTTTACAAATCATTTTCAATCATATTTAACCCAATTTTCAATTATTTCTGTATTTTCACTATCAAATTATCGATTTAATTATTCAATTAAATCCAATTATTCGAAATAAAATTTATTCGACTTATAAATTTCACTTATTAATATTTAAAATTAATTAAATATTCAAATTTTAATTAATAAAAATTCTGGGTCGTTACATGTATCGTTCAATCAATCTGGTCCATTCTTTCTGTTTCAACATTGCCTATAAATACCTCGTTATAAACCCAAGCCTATTTCTTATGTTCATTTTTCTGTACGTACATTTCTTCTCAACTCCTCGTTCCAATGGTAGAAAAAACCTAATTCCCAAATTTCAAATTCAATTTCAAATCTGAAATCAAAATTTTAAACTCGTCAAACTATATCGAATTATATATTGAATTGAAGCTCTCGAAGAGCGCAAGTCAATTATTTGATTAGTTTCTCGATCTGGGCTGTTATATGGCCGGAATTGACTAGATTATTTTCGGCCGTTCGTTGTGTGACTTCTCGTCCAACGATGGATCTTCACCCTAGCGTCGATCAGGAGGCATGAGGTGATAGAGCTCGTCGAACAGGTCTCGGGGATGTAGTCGCTCGTCTCAAGGAGGTAAAATTCATTAGAAACGACGACATTGTGTCATGGCGGCGGAGGTGGTTCCAGCCACCAGAGGGGACGTGCGAAGACGTGGTTGGGTCGGCTTGGGTTGCGGAGCACGTCGGCGTGGTTTGATTGCATCCGAGGTCGTCATGGTGGCGCTAGAAATTCGGGGAAGAACGGCGGTGGGCTAGGGTTCCGGTTTCGATCGGCTGAAGCTTGCATGCGTGATGAACGCGAGCGCATGGTGATGTGTTTGAGAATAAGTGGTATTTCTTTTTTTATATTCAAAATTCAAATTGTTCTAACTTGCATAACTTTTGCTACGAGGTCCGATTCATGCGCGGTTTTCTTTGCTAGGATCGTATTGAAATTCCGGACATTTTGAAACTAGTTTGGACGAATTCTGAGACTGTTTGAATTTTTGGTTTAAATTGGATTTAAATTCAATTTAAATTCAAAGATCTTTTAATTCTGACTCGAGTGTTTTGTCTTTTCAATTCGCTCGGGTCAGCCTGAGCATTTCAGGGTTTGAAGAATTTAATTCTAGAGGATGAAGACGAAGATAGTATTATTATTATTTATTCTATTATTCCACTGCATTCTTACTGCTTCGCTGCTTATTTATTATTCTCTAGTATGTGCAACTCTGATCTGTGTTGTATAAGTATAATCAATTGATTTGTAAAACAGCTTCATGAACTGTTTATTTGATTATTATATTTCGTCATTCCGCTGCAAGATTTTGTTTGTTTTCTTTCTTTCTCTGCATTTTCTTATTCACCCCAATAACAATCCATCCTTCTGTATGGTTTGAGCTGGCGTGTGTGTCAGCTTAAACGTACAAAAAGCCGGGACATTACAGAATATGATCATCCCTCCGTTAATGGACACCGAAGCATACAAATGAGAGATAATAATCGATCCAGATTTGGAATAACCATACCCTACTTGGGAGCTATCCATTTGGCCCTGCCGCATGCCGAATTTTGTTATTTCTCGTTTGATGAGGTCCGGGGCTACGTTTTATCTTTTTATGTAGCACATCCCACTTGGAATGCTAATACTTCCTTCCAAGAATAATGCAAATCAACATTCATCCATATAAGTTCGTTCTAGGACTGAATAAAACACTGAAGAGCTCCGTCTCTAGTTCCATCATTTTCAAGATGTCTTCACTTTGAAACACATTTGTTAGATCGAAGTGGTTTTCGTATAACATACCCAATCCTGGTGTCTTCTAAATAATGTTCGATAGTTTCCAGTAAACTCAATCCTGGTTTTTTGGGAAATAAACCGTCAAAGATAAGATTGGGATCGCCTCCTAATCAATAGTGGATGGATTTCCTTTTCATTATCCTAGAAGAACGAAATGAGATATATACGCATAGTACAACATCATTAGAGATGACTGTGCCATATAGCTCATGTGTTTCTCCTAAATATTTCCGAAGTTGTTGTAACACCCCGCACTTTAATGATAAATAAAATCAATTGAATTAATATAATTGCAAAACACTGAAAAATATAAATGCCAAATATACACATTTAAAACTTAAGAGGTTACATAGGTATATTCAACCAATGAGTGTGTGATTAATTGACACATCAATCAAGTAAAAGCGGAATTAATTAAGAGACGTAGAGGCGTTAATTAGTCAGAGAATATGTCACTTTTTTAACATTAATTAATTAAGGGATCTTCTAATAAAGGGAAATGTATGTGGGGAATAAATTAAATGATAACATACATATATTAATTTATAATTGACTAAATAAATTAATTGAGAAATTAATTAAAGATATTAAGTAACCGTCAATTAATAAAAGAGGGAAGTTTATATGTCAATTAATTGGGTAATGAATTGGCGGTTTAAATATGTACAACTAATAAATGTGTGATTGAGTGATGCATAGGAATTAATTTGGATATTAATTAAAATGAGAAAACGTGTTGATTAATTAATTGGCAATTAGTTGAGCATTTTAAAAAGGGTGTCAATTAATCAAAGAATATGTCATCTTTACAATAGCTAATAATGTAAATTATTTAGCTATAAGAAAACACCAGTTATAAGATTATTTGTTTCCAAGTTAAAAAAAATTGGAACGCGTACAAAATCAAACAAAGTAATTAGGTTTATGATGTAGGTAAATTAATAAGAATAAATTAAAAACTATAACTTTTATATGCATTCAATTAATAGAGGTATTAATTGACGTGTTCAAATATGTAAGAAATTATAATATATAAGAATTAATTAATATTGCATATATATGTATGTATGTATGTATGTATGTATGTATGTATGTATGTATGTATGTATGTATGTATGTAGGTATGTATGATCTAATAATTGGATAATTAATGGGAGAATCTTATTTAGAAGGAAACGTGAATTAATAGGGTTATATAACAAAGGAACAAATGAATAACATTGGAGAGTTATACGTTATAAGCTAACGTAAACAAATCAAGTTTTAATAGTGAGGATTGTTTTTAGGGTTAATCGAATGGTTTCTAGTTGTTCACTGCACCTATAAATTGAACGTAACTTAACCCTAGCCCACACTATTTTCTCTGAATCAGCTGCCGTCGTTTACAGCAATCTCCTCTTCTCTTCTTCCTCTTCCTTTCTCCTCATTTAATCAAATCTTTCCCCAAACCAAAAATAAAATTAAGCAAGGAAATACATACAGACAAATCAGAGAATTACGCAAATAAATCAGAGAATTTAGAGCGAATCAAATAGGGAAAAAAGTAGAGAAAAGCATAGCAAATTAAAAGGGATAGAGATTGAAGCTAAGGACGACATGTGAGTGGATTTAATTATATTTCTTTTACATTTATGATATATTATCGTTAGATTCCCATTAAATAATTTTATTTAGCATTTATTTCAGTAATTAATTAAGTTAATTAGTTATGCTGAGACTGTAAATTTTATAAGAGAGCATATATTTAATTAGTATTAGGCTTGATAGTTAGGGAAAGATGTAAGCCTAAAAGTAAGAAGTTTACAGCCGATTACATCTATTTTAAAGTAGAAATTTAGCCTGTAAATGTCAGCTTCTTTTTATTCCTTTTTACGCGAATAAAATAGTAAAAGAAGAATTCGCAAATACAAACTAAAATAGAAGAATACTAGATTTACATATATCAGATGTAAAATAAGGAAAACTGGAATAGAAAGAAAATGATAGAAATTTACAGTAATTATGCTAAAACGGGAGTAATAACTTAAAGAAAAATCTAATAACTTGATTTGGAAGTGTGTGGCAGATTTATTGGTTGGTTTAGAAAATACAATACATTTCTATAGTTTAATGTTTAAAAAGATAACGATAAACATAATTGCAAAAATAAAAGAAAGAAAAAAGGAATTAGTGTAAAATAGAGAAACCACTGTATTTTGCACTATCCAAAAAGTAAAGAGATAATAAAAGAAATATCTTGCAGTTACGGATTGTTGTTTATAGCATTTTTTAGTACTAAAATATGGAAATAATTTTTTAGCATAGTTTTCGTAACCAACCAAATAGAATAGAACTACTTCCTATAATATAAGAAGATAAAGCAAAAAATTGAAGGAATCAAGTTAATTATTAGATAAGACTAGAAGCTATAAACAAAAATGTACCTAGATCTACATTTACTGCGTAGGTAATAGAATAAAAGTAAAGTAGTTATTATGATAAGTAAATTTGTGACAAGCGGACATAGTCCAAAGCTAAGCCTGTCATATAATATGAGAGAATTAAAGAGAATTCAGCATCATAATAAAAGAAGACAAACTAGAATAGAAAAGAGACGTTTGTAATTAAATTTATAATGAACAGCTTATAAAAGAAAATAAATGTGACAATTACAAGTGAAATTATAACATAGGTTATAATTAAGTAGAAAGAACAGAAGAGGCTTATTTTAATAATTTAATAAACTTAAGACTTAAATTAAGTTAATAAGCAAGATAATAGAAGTGATCCATACCATCTGCATTCCCGTTCAGTCAGGAACTGATAGTCTCACAACAGTTAGGTGAACTAGGACAAGATTATGCTAATTAGGGTGAATAAGTAGCCAACAGAATAAGAAAAGTAAACTAAATGCAAATTAAAAGATTAGACTTAAGGCCTAATGAAAGAGTGAGATGTGTTTGGAGCCGCCTAAGGATGAAGGGACTAACGAAGCAGTTCATCACAGATTTCAGCACAGAAGAAGCACGTCCAACTTAGTTATTTAGGGCTAGAAGGAAGTACGGGACTTCAACGGGATGTGAGGGTACTCTAGGATGGCCCTCTGGGGTAGGCGTAGTGAAGCAGTCCTCTAGAGGCAGGTTTGTAGGTGTTACATCAAAAGAGTATTCCTTGACTACTTTTTGCATGGAAGGAGCGTTGTAGGCAGTCAAAAAGGGTTGATGTTTGGAGTAGGATATTTATATGTCCCGATCTTGCAAATAAGTTTAGTAGACATGACCCAAAACGATAATCGCATGCAAATATCAGGCCAGCATCAAAACCAAGAGCGAGTTTGAGAAAGACTAGAGTTAAACCAATAGTCCAATGATACTTCCACTATCAAGATACTGGATGAGGGGGACAACCAATTGAATGTTTAGATTGTTTGCAGTAGGGCACAACCACTTAGCTCTTTAGAAGTCTTTCGATTAGTTGAGGGGTGGCTGTGTGGGGCCATAGCCATGATAAGAAAAGAGACAGACCAAATAGAATATTTGTATTGTAGGCCTAATGAGGCAGTCCTTTACTGAAATAGAAAATCCCCGACTGAATTCCGTACAAGGTAGACCTTGTTAAGTGGGATTCAAGGAGTAGACAGAACGATTACATATAGTCCTCAAGGTACGCCTGGGTGGTACGTTGAGGATGTCCGAGCATTAGTATAGACTAGTGTGGGCACCATTTTACGTTTTCATAGTAGACGATGGAACATCTTTATTGTAGGCCTTATGAGGCAGTCCTTTATAGATGTAGTCATAGAACGCCATGGAAGCAAGACGATGGTGTCCTTTGCGAGGAGGATACGAAAGGTACTATGGGTAGTACATAGGACCAATGCGGTCATTGGGCGTATAGCTATATATATATATATATATATATATATATATATATATATATATATAGATAGATAGATAGATATATCAATTATTAGGTTCTAATCTACTAGGGAGTAGATGGGTAGGATTCATGCATAGAGGCGAGAGTATTATAAACCCAATCAACCTAATATAAAAGTTAATGGAAATAAAATGACATATGTAGCATTAAGATTAGAAGTGTATAATTTGTCCATTCACCTAACTTTAGTTCTAACCCCCTCCTCATAATATCCTACATGTTAGGTAGATGACAGAGACTTCCCAGCTTTGGGACACTTGTTTAGAAAGTGTTATTTTATTGGTGAGTATTTACTTACTATTATATTTTAGTCAGTTCCGCTGTGAAATATTTACTTGAGCTCTGGTATATTTGTCTTTGTTTATTTGCAGGATACCAGATACCCAATTCGGGTTTCAGTGGGCTTGAATCTTAGCATTTTTTTCAAAAAATCCGGACCCACTAGATCTTGGATTGTTGCATTTGGTATCAGAGCCTAGGTTTAGGATTTTTCCTAGGTAGATAGTGAGTGGATGTATTTGTATTTTTGAATAAATTATAATTATATTATGTACTAAAATTCAAATTGTCCCCAATTACATATTTTGACATATGGAAAGTTTTTAGAGGTATATTTGTGCTTAGTTTCCTAGGTAGATGTTGAGCCCATGTTATTACCGATTTATAGCATACAAATAAGCCATATTTTGAGAGGAAATTTGTATCCATATGTTATAAGCAGTAGGGAAGTCCCCTAGGGATAACAGGGAGAGTGTTTTTATTTTGGAAGGAAGAAGAGGTTTTAGTGAAAAGAAAATCCACTTTATGTCTAACCCAATAAAACTTTTGAATGAAAAGTTGAAAAATGTAATTGTTAATATATTTGAGGAATTAAAAATTGGGTTTTGAAAAAAAAAATAAGTGGTATGAAATTTAAATTGGTTTTTATATGATATAAATTTTCTTAGAAGTGTAATTCTTTTTGAAGAACTATAAAGCAAGTATAGCTCGCTAGTTTCTTTGTAAGTAAACAAATATTTTTAATATAAAAACCTAGAGGATGTTAAGAACGTAGGTTACAACATTTATTGTTGTAATAAATGTTGTAACGTAAAAATAAAGGAAGCATAGACTATGACACTATTGTTATAGTAAGTGACGCCCAAAGTAAATGTTTTAACATAGCATATGAGATTTATTAATATTTATTTTAATTGAATCCATATATTAGTATTTTTGGGTTGTAGTAATAGTGTTTTACGCAACATCTATTTTGACCCAAATGAGTTTTGAAGATAATCTCTAAAGTGGTTTGCATGTACACTTATTATTTAAATAAGTATATGAAAATATTTTCAAGTTATAAAGAAGTTTTAAAAATGAGTTCTTTTGAAAAATAATGTACGATAAATTAATGAATTTATTAGCAAAAATCTTATTCAAGTAAATATAGAGCAAAAATACCTTAATATTTTGGAATGAAATGAATAATGATATAATTTTTTATAAATCACAAATAAAGATGTTTTGTGCAAGTTATAAGGAATACGTGAAAGGGATGTACAAGGTATGTAAGCACCATATTTTGTATATCTTATTTTGATAAAATATAAAATAAATCCCTTATAATTTCATATAAACATGAAATCATCCTTTAAAAGATTCATAGAAGGTTTTAGCGTAAATGGTTTCTTATAAGAGAAAGTAGTTCCAATACATTAAGGAATAAAACCATTAAGTGTAGTAAGTTAGTAACTCCTTCAAGAATAAGTAATTGGAAGAGTAGGAAAGTTAAAGAGATTTTTGATAAAATAATTGTTCTTATTTACTCCAGTTTTAGTAAATTTGAAATTCTATAAAAAGAAGAAGGATATTTTGAAAACTTATGAGGGCATTTTTTAAAAGTCAAGAAAAAAGAGAAATATTTTAAGAACAAGCAAGACATGTTTAAAAAAAAATTGTTTGGTGTATAACTAAATAAGTTTTTGAAAAGATATAATTTAGAAGCTTTAATTTTTGAAGTAAAACGATAAATACCAAACCAAACCAGTCTTTTAAATATGGTGTAGATATGAATCATTTTCTAAGTGTAACGGAAAAGTATAAGGCTATAGCAGTAACTACTCCTAGTAGTAATAATGATAGTTCCCGTAAGTTATATAGGACACTAGTGAAAACCTAGAAATGTTGCTTCATATGTGTAGACTATAGTAAGATGATAAGACACATGTGGTTGGGATAGGTAGACCTTAGTTGTGGAAAGATGAAATCCAAAGAGATAATTTCCCTAAGCTTAGTTGCCTTTTTAGATAAAGACTGCATAGATTGAAATTCTTATCCATTGTAGTAAATGAGACTTAAAATAAAAATTTCTGATCTATCAAATCAATTTCTCGTTGATAGTTATTCATTTTTGAGCATGGAATAGAAGAGATGAATAGATCTTATTCGTCATGAGTAATACAGCGTAAATTGGTAACAAGTAATGGACGGCAGAAGGAGTATATGAGTTACTTGGATTCATAGAGTAAGACCTTTCTGTGTCAGAGTGGACATAATCTTAGACCTCCTTGCCCTAGATGATAGCCGTGTTTAGTTGCTGTATTAAAAGAAGAGTAAAACATATATAAGGTAACTAAAAGAAAAACAGTAAGATCTAAAGAAAGAAAAAGAAACGTCAATAGAAATAAATAAGAATTGCAAAATAAAAATACATCTTTCCCATAAATTAAGCTTAGGAAAAAGTTTGAAAAGAAAATTCTTTTGTATGTAAACCGTGCTTGGGAAAGAAAATAGAGATTTTATAGGATAGCGACATAGGTTTCAAGTACGGAGAGAGAGATGCACAAAAGTAAAACGGAGAAACGTGAAGTTTTTTCATTTTCTACCTTCTTCCTGACATAAGAAAGAATTTTCTAAAATTCGAAAATTAAAAGTTGCGTGGTAGGTTTGGACGTAAAATTTGTTGAACTATGCTCCTATTCAATAGGAGTGTGGGAAAAATTGAATGAAAAATGTTTTGAGTTTTCAAAAGATTGCATTCATATAGAAATTGCAATATATTTAGGATGCGTGCATCATGTTTTAAAAGGAATTTCTAAAAGAAAAAGCATTCATATAGAAGGTACCGTTTAGAAATTCTTGCACGTGCGTATATTTTATGATGTATTGTACTTTGCACTATGCACGGATTGTTGCAAAATTGGTTGTACACTAAATGGTTGCTAATGTAGAATGAATGCACAAAGATTTGCATGATTGAACCCTTAGCAAATGCCGAGGACGAAATTTCCTAAAGGGGAGGGGGAAGGGAGAATGTAACACGCGACGCTTTAATGACAAATAAAATCAATTGAACTAACATAATTGCAAAACAGTGAAATATATAAATGTCAAATATACGCATTTAAAAATTAAGAGGTTACATAGGTGTATGCCACCAATGAGTGTGTGATTAATTGACGCATCAATCAATTAAAAGATGAATTAATTAAAAGATGTAGAGGCATTAATTAGTCAGAGAATATGTCTTTTATAACATTAATTAATTAAGGGATCTTCTAATAAAGGGAAATGCATGTGGGGAATTGTAACGTCCCGTAAATTTTAGCGGTTTTATTTATTTAATTAATTGAATTTTTGGGAAATTTTAAATAATAAATTTTGAATTGAAAATTTAGTATTTGGATTACGTCTACTTCAACATAGCAAATGGTAAATTTTCATCAGATAATATGGAAGTTTATTTTATTTGTGTAATTCTATTTCAATTTAAATCAGTTAATATTCGATGATAATAAAATGTTTTCCAAACATGAATATTTTTATATAGTAAATTTGTAAATCATCTTCTGAGTGAGACATCATCTTCCGTTTCATCAAATTTGGACTGCTATTGCTCCGTCTATCTTATTTTCGGCAAATTAGCAGCATTTTCGATATCGAATATCGACTATTGATCGGATGGACTTATCGCTGATATCTGTAAACCGTTTTGATCGTCTCGTCATGCTGATCACCACAGTATATTCATTTATGTAATTCAACGTCCGATACGAGGGGTGTAACATCCCGTCTTTTTGTACGTTTTTAAGCAGATACACGTGCCAACTCAAACCATACAAAAGGACGGATTGTTATGGGGTAAAGAAGAAAAAGAAGAGAAAGAAAAAACAAAATCTCGCAGCAGGATGATAAAATATAATAATCAAATAACAGTTCATGAAGCTGTTTTACAAAACATTTGATTATACTTATACAATACAGATCGGAGTTACACATACCAGTGCAAGGGAATACATGATGCAGTGAACTAAATATAGTAAATACTAACATGAGTGTAGTAACTTAAGAGTGTAGTAACATGAGTGTAGTAACTTAAGAGATGTTCGGGATTCACATCAATTAAGGATCCGTTAAACTGTCTACTATGTAGTAAAATACGCTATTATAATATGTCTACAGTGAAGTAAAAGTATTAAAATAGCGTTAAGGCGTTAAGGCCTTCAGTTGACTGTACCAGAAGATCTAAAATATCGAAAATCAGATTCATTCGACTGAACACCTGATTCAGTCGACTGGTTCATAGATCTAAGCCAAATTAACTGCTCCTACCAACCCAATCTCAACATGTTATCCTCCAAACTCACCTTTACTCTTCACTTTTACTTCAGGTTTTTCAATTTTCCTCAAACCCTACACGTTTAAAAACCAAATTTTTAACTCCAACACTCAAATTCAATGGCTCCAAAAAGAAAGGTCAAGCAACTTCATCCTCTCAACCTCCTTCCGATGACCAAATCCGACAATGGCTTTTCGACGATACTGCGGTTAGACGATGGAGGAGAATGCTAGATTCTCGTATTTTTGAAGGTTCGTTTATAAAGTTTGTCGTTTTATCTCCTTATCATATACAAGAATTTGCTCGTCGTAGCAATTTGGAGTCTTTAATTAATATTGATGAAAACAAGCACAAGATAAACCAAATTATGGTTAAGCTATTCTATGCCAATCTTAATTTAGGTCATCAAAATATACAAAACCAAGATGATTGCGTATGGAGTTTGGTTTGTGGAAAACCGGTATTTTTTTCTTTAGATCGAATGGATCACATCCTAAAATCTGAAAATGATGGAATTGAATTATGTAATGTTGATTGTGATATGGTCGTTCATGATCGTATAAGTCATTTGTTTTTAGAAGATGATATACGCCAACTCAAATCTATGTCCTTAAGGCCTAAAGCTAGGATTATGCACCGCGCATTAGTGAAAACCGTATCTCCGAGAACTGGAAGTTACGAACTTGTTTATGAACACAATTTCAAAGCCTTATTTGCCATCTTCGGAAATATCAAAGTTAATTGGCTCCAGTTAATTCTTGATGATTTTTAAGTTTCAACAATGGCTGCATGAATGTCATATATTACGATGAATACGTTATGCGCTTACTAAAAGAATGTGAGATTCCGGAACCCTACTCACCGGTCTCTACCGTCGGCTACTTAAACTCCCGTACTCCAGAATTGATGAAATTACCGGTTGCTCGACCTTCTCCCATCATTTCCTTTGAAGAATGGACTCAACGTCAAATACCTCAAGATCAACCACCTCAACAACAAGGCGAAGCATCATCTCACCGTCTGACTCGCCAATGATCAACTATTCGTCAACAAGATGAAATTATGATTCCGAATCCAAGTCTACCTTCACATAAGTCTATTTCCATGATATGCCATAACCAACAAATTCTTCACACATTTATCACTAAGGTTGACAAAAGATAGATAAAGTGAAAGGATTTTTCACAAAGTTATGGAAAGCGATCTCGTGTTCATAAGGTTCCTCCACGTTTACATTAGGTGATCTGGGCAAACAACCCATCTTCACTTGGTCCTCCTCTTCCAATGATCAAGCGAGTAGTAGCAATAATAGTGGAAATGGAAGCGATGGTGGTGCGATAGGTGGTCAAAGTTCTCATGGTGATAGGGTTAAGCGTATAATAGAGTAAGTTGTTGCTTATCTTAGTATTTGCTTTGTATGATTTACAAACATTAGTTTTTTATTTCAAAACATTAAGGCATGGCTTGTACTAAATAGCCACTATTTCGTATTATTTGTGATGTTGCAACGTATGAATGCTCGTTTCTTTTATTTCTATAATTTGAATATCTACACATGCATCATATGATTATTCATATTCTTTATTCCTTTTTGTCGATGACAAAGGGGGAGAAAATCAACACTAACATTAAGAATGCAATATATATATCGCCAACGATTCAGGGGGAGTAAGTATTCATATTATATGCAGTCAAAATCTATATCTATTTACAGGTTGTCATCAATCAAAAATGGGGAGAATGTTGAGACTTGGGTTTGACTCCTGACACAAAGCTATCACTACAATGTACAGATTCAACGACTATTACGACAAAAAGAGAATGTATACTACATGGAGACAAGACATCAAAATTGGTGCATCAACTTTTATATTATTTTTGTTTTGAGTCTTAGGTCAATATTGTTAAGATCTTTCCTCGTTTACGTATATATTAGCTTATATATATATATAATCTCCTTATTTTCAAATAATTTATATATATAAGCATATAACATATATGATCAAAGTTTTAAAGTTAGAATCATATAATATATATATATATATATATATATATATATATATATTATATACCAGTGTAAACTGTGCAAATCGCACTGATAATACCAGGTGCACAAGTATCTGTGCAATATGCACAGGTGCACAAGTATATATAATATATAATAAAAATCATTTGAATATTAAGTCGTCTGACCCAGAGGCTCAGTTGACTGAATTTCTATAACGGCTATATTTTCTGAAAAGACACAATCATTCGTGAAGAGTTACGAATCTCTACAAAGAGATTTGGACGCAACGCTTTAACCGAAACTCTTCGCCAATGGTTGTTGCTATTTAAAAACTATAAATACATATCCTAACTTGATTCCAAATCACTTGATCTGCTTATCTTTCTTATCTAACACTCTTTAATATTCTTGCAACTATACTCTCAAATATTCAGCATTCTTAACATACTTATTGCTTGAAATAGATTTATATATCATTTTCTAAGTAATACTATTCCTTTCTAATCTTTATAAACTTTAAATATACATATTTATACTTGAGGAAAAGATCATAGGAAGGGTATACTATAAACAGACTTATCCGTGTTATCAGGACACAAAAAGTCAGAAAATATTTTGTATTTGTTGAAGTCTTGTTCTGCTGCTCAGGCGTGTGAAGTCCTCTTCAGCTGCTGAGGCGAAATCCTATTCCGCTGCTCAGGTCCTTGTTCGGCTGCTCAAGAGTTGTGTAGACCTGTTCCTTCGGGTTAAATGAGGGTTATTGTTTTAGTAAAATTCCAGAAGGAGTCTGGGACTGGACGTAGGATGGAGCTTCTAACCAGTATAAAAATCTCTGGTGTTATTTTTATTATATTGTTTTTATATTCCACA
Organism: Allium cepa; assembly: GCA_030765085.1. Classification (NCBI taxonomy): domain Eukaryota; kingdom Viridiplantae; phylum Streptophyta; class Magnoliopsida; order Asparagales; family Amaryllidaceae; genus Allium; species Allium cepa. The sequence goes on along the minus strand of CM060933.1, from coordinate 29,644,530 downwards.
CTATTTACTGTATAACTATCATCACTATACTCTGTATTATCGTATATCCATATTACATGATCTATGACACAGTTTCAAATTAAACCCAATCCATTTTCAATTGCAATTGCTTGTGATTGTATTTGCAATTATGAAGACCTATAACAAAGTTAACTAGTAACTTTATTATTTTTAATACTAAATATCCTTTCTTACTAAATTTCTAAATAAGCTAGGAAAGAGCCTAGAAAAACATCATACCATAAGAGTACAATACCAGACCAAGGATCTATGCATGCTAACAATCTTATTTTATTTTTAATACAAGAATCAAATTATTGATATCCCCATTATAAAAATGATAGAGGTTTACTAATTTGTACTTTCCTTGCTGGGTTATTTAGAATCTAAAGAGCATGAGTTTATCTTACGTTGGAATATGGATACACATAATTCTCCTCTATTTTCCCCCACTTTTCCCTTTCAGCAATCACCTCTCTAATCTTTTTTCCCTTCCTTTAACAGTTTTCTTTTCCTAATATTTGAATTGCATCGACAAACCAATATAAAGCATTGAAAATTGTTAAAAAGACTTCAAAAATGGTTTCAAATGACAAAATATGAAATAACTTCATAATAATTAATTTACAATATTAACTCTCTTTTGCTATTAATAATTTCTCACAATGGTATTCATTTTCTATCTTCTTAAATCCTAAAAGAAAATGTTGATCCTGTAAACAAAAAAATAATTGCACTCAACTATATCATATCAAATTCAACGTAACCATGAGAAAGTTAGAGAGAAACTAGAACCTAACCAATATAAAAAAATCAATTAAAAATTATGTCTGAATATTGAACCTAACCAATATATAACATATTGAACATAACACATCTCCAAGTCTTTACTATGAACATAACCAATATAAAAAAACAAAATCAAAATCGAACCTAAGATTGCCAAAGTCGCATGGAGAGATGAAGTCGATGTCTGGTCTGGTCGGTTAAGCCTGAAGTTGCGAGAGCCTCTGGTCAATTGATGTCACCTGGAGATGACGCGCAGGGGAACCCTAGTCCTAAATTAAGCCGCTGGTAGGTTGGAGGATGTGCGAATGGCCAAAGTTTTGATCTATCGACGCTAGTGATGGAATGGTAATGGGAAAGTGTTAAAAATGGTGATGGAATGCACGAAGTGGAACCTTATCTAATTAAAAATTATGTGGCCGATAGTGGTGATGGAAGAGGAAAGCGTTAGAAAATGCAACATATACAAGATTGCAGAAGGGTCTAATTTTTAGTGAGTTATTTACAAATTTACCAACTATTATAACACTTTTTTATGTTGTTAATTATAACTGATGTGTTGGAAAGTTTATAAAAAACATTATTTACATTTCCCAACACTTTTCCAGGTACTTTTTTATTGTTGGGGCATTTCACCAAAAAGACAAACTTTGCAGTCCAATTAGTTTCTAGGACACACATCCACAGAAATTAATTTCAAGACCAAAGTCAGCAGAATAATTATTTTAAGGACAAAGTCAGCAGTCCAATTACTTTCAATGACATAATTTCATAAATTTTTTGGCCTTAGAAACTAATTATTTTGCATTTTGTCCTTAAAAGTAATTATTTCAGTTGTGTGTCCTGGAAACTAATTGCACTTGCTAAAGAGGCCCTTGTGGCTAATTTCCACTTTATTGTTAGTAGGCTGTAACATTTATAAGTGCTAGAAATTAACAAATATAAATTGTTGCAAAATCACTATTTTGGTGTAGTGGGGGATCATTCTAATGGAATAAAACTGGCCAAGAAGATAGTGAGGCAAGGGTTTTACTTGCCACATCTGGCTAACCAAGCTATGGAGTATGTTAAAATGTATGAGAAATGTTAGCATTATTCAAAAATACCACGTCTCCCACCAAGTCAACTAACTCCTATTGCTAGCCCATGGCCATTTGACGTTTGAGGAATCGACTTAATTGGACCGCTTCCAATCTCCAAGGGAGGAGCAAAATATGCTATAGTGACGATAGATTACTTTAGGAAATGGGTTGAAGCAGAACCACTCCCAAAAATTACCTCTGGGAAAGTGCTAAGATTTGTCATCAAAAACATTGTAACGAGATTTGGGATACCTTATAAGATAATATCTGACAATGGGACCCAATTTGAGAGTGAGGAGTTTTCACGGTTTTTCCACAAGAATGGGATAATAAAGAGTTTCTCCTTGGTTGCTTACCTAAAGACCAATGGAGCCGTTGAAGTAGCTAACAAAAAAATCAAAACCATCTTGAAAAAGTGGCTGAACAAGGAAAAAGGGAATTGGGTAGAAGAATTGCCCTTAGTAGTGTGGGCATATAGAACTTCAACTAAAACTACAACGGGTCATACCCCATATTCTTTAACATATAGATGTGAAGCAATGCTACGTGTACAAATTGAGGTACCTTCTCATAGAAGAATTGCCTACGCCTTTAATCCAAACCAGGAATTGAGAAAGGAATCACTCGACCTGGTTCATGGACTAAGAGATGAAGCAGCCTTGAGAACGACGGAATATCAAAGGAGAATATCAAGATAATATAACTTGAAAGTAAAAGCCAGGTCATTCAGACAAGGGGATCTAGTACTTTGAAGGGTAATGGCCAATACTAAAATCCGGTCAGATGGGCCATTGGGACCTGATTGGGAAGGTCCATTGGTAATCTTTAAAGAAATTCCTCCAGGAGCCTACAAGCTATGTTACCCTAATGGGAATATGGTGCCAAGAACCTAGAACATGGAACATTTGAGACTATATTTTCCAACTTTGAATGAATAAAGAATTTCCAAGAACACCTCTACTATGATTTAGTAAGGAAAATCTACATGGTCGGGAGTGAAATTATCCTTAAAAACTTGGACTACCCAAGATGGTAGGCTACCAATAATGGTAGAAGCCCTTGGCCGCGCCAAGAAGGCCAGGTCAAGGTACCTCCTGGAGGGAAGGCGTAAGCCTTTTTCCATGCCAAAACCAGAAATGGCCAAGTCAAAGCAGCATAAAACCTTATCTACGTCATGCTATAGCCAGGATAAGGCACCTCCTGGAGGGAGGATGAGTATTCCCTTGGTCCCACCACTCTATGGTCTGGCCAAGGTTCCGAACAAGCCCTTAACCGCATCATGCTATGGCCAGGATAAGGCGCCTCTTGAAGGGAAGTCGGGTAAGTCCTTGGGCCCTGCTTTTTAACAAGCTAGCCGAGTGCACTGGAAACCCAGATGAAATATCCGTCGGACTAAGAAAAGTCCATGCTTAAAACAGGCACTGCCAGAAATCGGCATAGCTCAAGATAGCAACCACCAAAAGAGGTAGGTACTGTCAAACATGACAAACAGCCTAAAATAGGCTCTGCTTAAATAAGCACAAAATCAGACAAAAGTGTCCTGCCTAAAAATAGGCCAGAACAAATAATAAATAAACAAAGAAAACTCAGGCTCGAGAGAGAAATATCATGCGAAGCTCAAACAAAGCCGAAGGATAGCATATTCAACAAGAAAATTAGAGGGTAGTCACTGACTTCTTCTCGTGAACATTTGCCAGATATGGTATTCTGGTCTTCTATTACTGGATATGGTATTTTGGTCTTCAATTATTAATTACCAATAACGATATTCTGGTCTTCTATTACTAGATATGGTATTTTGGTCTTCAATCATTATTTACTAGCAATGGTATTCCGATCTTCTATTATTGATTACTAAAATTGGTATTTTGGTTATCTATTATTGGTTTCCAAAATTTGTATTTTGGACTTCTATTGTTAACCGTTAGTGGAAACCTCCCGGCCATCCCTTATCAATTATCAAAAATGTTATTTTGAGATTCTTGTTAGATATCATCATAAAATGGTGTCCCAAAAGTGGTATCCTAGGCTTCTAGGGCTTCTATTATCAATGTTAAATCGGGTTATCTGTTCTTCATTTATTTATTATCAACTGGGAGAATGCAAGGATAGTTCCATGATCTCAGAATCTTTGTCCTAAAGAAAAAAAGCCTTCTTTACATGGGGGGCTAAATGTTAACCATAAAATGTAAATGAAGATAAAGAAGGCACTTCAAAGACCTTCCACATAGACAAAGAGTATCAGAAGTAGTAACTTTTCAAGGACACCGAAAGGTTTGGACAACACCCGAGGAAAATAGAGCACATAGCAACTCTAGAGAACAGGCTTTCACAAGTATAGAATGGAAAACAGTTATAGGACCTCCTGACATAACGCTAGGATGAAAGGAAAGGCAAACACCCCAAGCCTTTTTAAACAAAAAAGGAGCGCAAGAAGCAGGCCTGCCACAAGTCAGAACCCTTCGGGGCAAGTGAAGGGATTCATCATTCATCATTCAAACAAACATCTTCCCCGGGGAGTAGAAAGAATAGGACTAGAATGGGCAGCATAGTTAATAAACTTTTCGGAAGCATAATGAGCCTTTTAAATTGATTGAAGTACGTGTCCAGTATCTTTCAACAATATCAAAAGGTTTGCATAAAGGTAGCATCCATAATTCAATAAAAGACCACCTTCCGACAGCATGCAAGAAAAGTGCGGCTTTCGGCATTAACCACATGGGGGAGCAACCTTCCGATAAAACCGAAAGGTTCATAGTGCCACAAAAGAAACCAACCTTTCAGGGAGACGAAGAGCTCATGAATGCATTAGGAAAGACAAGGCCTTTGAAGACGTTCAGCAGCCTATGATGGTGTGTGAAGGGCAAACCTTCCGTTAAAACCAAGAGGTTTGCAACCGCCTAGAAGAAGGAACCTTCCATCCTAACGAGAGCATAAGGTCGAAAGTGAGGCCGCCTACATCATAGACTCCACGGGGTCTAGTCTGAGGATCCATTCTTCTTCTCATTTCATTCTACTCAACAATCTCTACTGCTTCCATCCAACTCACTGTAACCCTAATTTTGAAATCAAATTGGGGATTATCGTCCTAAATTTTGTATCAGATTCCATTATGAAGAAATAAAAAGAATTATGGCTTGCGATCAACTTGGAATTCGGGGATAATCATGACCAGGCGTTAGTTTTACATTAACGGCTGATCTCAGATGATTTATTTCTAATATTCTTTGTTTATTTTGAGAATATGTTGTGAAATTACCATCAGACAAACTCATGAGTTTCTTTCTCCTCAACTTAAATATCAAACAAAAGAAGGGGGAGAGAAACTTGTGGGATATTCCCAAATATAAGTTTCACAGCATATTGACTCAGCTTTTGTAATTGTCATAAAATGTTTGAATCATGCATTCTTTTTGAAAGGTTTTCATATGTGAAACGCCAAACTAAGAGGGCGAAAGTATCAAAAAAATGGCAAATAAAGTAGTCTCATCATTTGATGCCCCCAAATGGTTTCTTATCCTTCCGAAGGGTTTGATGGTCTATTAAACCTTCTGATCCATCGGAAGGTTCAATATAACCATTAGGATATGTGGGTTACTTTCAATTTCCTAAGGGAACATAATGAAATGATAAGGATAAAGATCATTCGATCCAAATAAGCTAACCAAAGTGTTTAAATGGTCTCCTAAACCTTCCGATCCATCGGAAGGTTTGATAAAACTACCAATCTGGTCATATTGCAAGGTTCAAAATGCACTTAAATCCTTCGATAGAGGCTAGGTGACTTCTTGAACTTCTAAAAATCCTTCTGGGTTATTGAAAGGTTTGGTAATACTATAGAACCCATCCAGTTGAAATGTTTAGGCCATACTTAAACCTTTCGGTAAGGCCGAAAGTAAGACGATTCTTCCTCTAAATCCACATAGGAGATAAATATTCATCAAAAACCTTCCAGAATCAGTTCTTTCCTATTAGAATTAGAACTGTGATCACAAAGCCTTCTAACTTAGTCATTTCATTCAAATAATGAGAAATCCACTCAATTGAAAGGTTCAATTCATTTGAAATAGTCCTATGAAATGCATCGGGGATGTTAACAAGAAATCTTGTTAACATTTCCCATTCGAACACATATGTCGCTCTGAAGTGGTTTTTGGATAACTCATGCTTACCCGATGCCGATCTCTCTGAACTAATAATAGACAATTTCAGAACTGTCCAAGTTATCGATAGTAGACAAACCACTGTTTGGGTATAAGTATAATTTGCATACGAAAAATAAAACATCATATACTATCATCACTTTCCAATTTCGAACAGTACTACTCCTTGGTTAATAGTGAATTCGGACAAGTTAGAAAACTATCCTTGCCTCAACATACATTCTTGCTACTTAGGATAGAGACGAGTTTCCATACCTTAGAATTTGGTGTCAAGTGTACGATGAAGTACCTTCCATATACTTAATTAATTATGACCCATTTATCGAAATTAACTCTCTTATACTTATCATGTTTCTGACATTTCGACTTCTCTATCCCTCGCCAAGAAACTCTGGTTTGAGATTTCATAGATATAGGAAAGTCTACTTATCGACTATTAGTGCTAAATACAAGACGACTTGCTTTCCATAAATGTGTCAAAATTTTAACACTTCTTATCACATTTGTTTGGTGTTAGTTAATGGTAGAGACAAAAAATCCCTCGTATTTAAAACATCCTTTTAAAAGATATTAGTTTTGAAACAAAACTCGACTTTTGAAACAAAGCATTTAAAATTTATACCTCTCGTTTAAATAATTAGATAAATTATCATAATTATATTTAAAAATTCAAAATTCATTTTTAATACTTGTAAACGTATTTTTTAATATTTTTAAAAATATCTAAAAATAGATAACTCTTTCTATTTTATACAAAAATCATCAATTTACAAAACTCACCCATAGCGACTATCGCTGTATGGACCATAACTCTAAAACTTGTTTCGTAAATCAAAATAGCTTTTAAACCCTTTCTTTCTATATTTAAACCACTTTAATAACTTTGTAAAAAGGTTTGAAAACAAAAGTTAAGTTCAGGAAAGAAAAGACTTAAAAATTTCTTAAAAATAAAGTAATAAACTAGTTTAAAGAAAACATGGGATTTTCAATGTCGACTAAAAACCAAATTAACTATGTAAACTATATTAAGCAACATTCATAGTATTTATATACATAAGAACATATATAAAAATCACAAAAGCGAGGAACACTTTTGAATCCTGCTTCACAAAGTCCCTTGTAAAACTTTTCGCATGCACTTCGGAGTGTTCGTAGGAGTGTGTCGTAGTAACCTGTCCACTACGTACACTTCGACTTCATTTCAAGTCCCAAACATAATCTATGTGCCATCTGCTTTCAAGTGATAACCAAACCAAACAATAATCATTTCATGCACTTATAAATATAAGCAACCAACCAAAATTATTATAAAATAATAATACATTTTAAACTGACTTTTAAAGTGAGCTTTACTTATCTAAACAACAGATGATCTTTTACCAAACTACGACAACTTGGCAAACAACACACGAACCTAGATTTTCTTTGGAAAACTTGATTTTTAAGACCTAGAGGAGATCAATAGGGCTCAGCCTAGGGCTCGACTATGGTGGGGTGAGCTTGGCTATGAGAAAAAAAGGGTTTTGCATTTGTTTTTGTGAATAAGTAGGTAGAGAAGAATAGAAGTGGTTTTAATAACTTGTTTAAGGATTAAAAGTGGAAAGGGGTGATTTTCAATTTTATTTCTTTTAGGAACACATGGAAGAAGTAGAGAAAAGAGTGGAAATAGGAAGAAATGAAAAAAAGAAATGAAATGACGTAAAGTGGAAAAGGAAAGAGTGGAGTTGTTTTAATAGAAAATGTAAAATAGAAAATTACCAAAATGCCCTTAGCCAATACCCTTCACCACAATTTGACAACACGCCCTCTCCTTCACTTTGCACACAGGAAACCCCCAAGTCATTCTTCCATCACTTCTTCTCTTATGCATGTGTTTTTGTCTTAGATTTTGAGCTCTTTTTCACTATAAATCATAAAAGAAAAGTCCACTTTCTTTTTATTAACTTTAAAGACCCCGAATTTTGGACACTTCATACTTAATTATTTAAATATTTGATCTTTGAATAAATGTTATTAAAACAATTTAATAAGCTTTTTAACCTATTTTTAAATCATAACTAATGATGGTAAACTTGTTTCTGAAAAATGTTTTCAAAAATATGTACTTCGGAAAAATATCGATATTATGATTGAAAATCGTTTTATCGATAAATAGCTATTTTCTCAAAGGAAGTTGTTCAAACTTTTTACACAAGTCTAAGTAATCATTAAGGATTTAATTAGAAACTAAAACATTTTCATGTTTATGGCTAACTAAATAGGAAAATGAGCAAATAAGGAAAATGAGCAGAACTAGAAATAATTAACTCTTAAGCTAATATCTAATGAACACATTAGCGACTAATTAAACACTCTCCTCTTCATACAAGCTTAGAAGGTTACAAAAGCTTCCTATAGGATAAGGGAGATTATGGTACGGGTATAATAGTAATCAGCCTAAAGGAGAAGTGACATAAAGTAAAAGTAAGCATGAATGGAAATGCTTAAGTGTTAAGCAAATGATAAAGTAGATGTGATGAGAAGTAAGCCATCCAAGGGGGTGAGAGTAAGCTTATGCTTCACCCATGAAGCCTTTAAATAGTGGGGAAGGATTCATTTAATAATCATAAATAAATTCATAAGCTTGAGATAAAGTAGGAGGGTTGAAAATGGTGGAAGCGCTTAAGCACTAATTCACTGATTACTCTCTAATTTTTTCAAAAGTTAACCAAATCTTCTCTAATCTCTTTTAAACTTTGGCTTTGGCCTAAGACATCATGGAAAACATGATTAGTAAGTAATAAGTGGGAGGAGATGAGAGGAAGAGTGGGGATCATGGATGGGCCGTGAGCATGGAGGAGGAGAAAGGTGGCTTTGGTTTGGAAGTACTAAAGGTTGGACTTTTAGGCATATGTTGATGGAAGGAGGTGGTTCTTTGGTTCTTGTGGCTTTGTGCTTGAGTTAGGCATGGATCTAAGTGAGTTATCTCACTATCTCTTAGGTATATATTGTGTGTACATATGCTGTGTGCAAAGCATAAAGTTAAAGTGACATTAACTAATTAAAGTTATAAACTTTAGACCCCTTTTGCTTTTGAAGAAAAATGATAACTTTATATTGTATAACCTCACTTCAATTACCTTCTTAAACATGTGAAGTGGCCTTGACTTAATGTTTAAATAGTTGTTTAACTTGTGTGTTAAATTGAAGAAAGTATGAAAGTTTTTGAAGCGAGAATAGTCGTTATAAGTGCACTTCGAAATTCCTTGTTTTTAGGAATTTTTACAAATAAATGAATAGATATTATTAGGGATTTTCTTCCATGGATTTTATGCATCCTGATGGTAGTACGTATTATAAAAATTTCAAATTTCAATTTTTTTTTAAGTGGTTAAAACTAGTCGCAAAGATTGTTCTTTTCAAGTTGTTTTAACAAGGACTTTCAATAGCACTTATAAACCCTTTTCAAATTCACGTATGAATGTAAATAGATCTTTAAAAGAATGTCTTAAAAATAAGCATAAGTAAAATGATTTTGAGTTTGTAGTGACAATATTCAAGTAACATTGGTCTTAAATCTTTTGAATGGATTTGTGAAAATACTTAGATCCTTAAAATGGATATTTTAAAGGAAATTATAAGTAGGGAATCTTGTTAATGATTTGTGAATATACTTATACCATTTGAGATAAGTATATGAATACCTTTTGAAGTGTTAAAATATTACAAATGCATTGTAGGAATTCATAAACAATGTTTTATTAGATAAAAGAAGTTTTACTAATAAAAGAGGTTTTAATTAATAAAAGATTAATGAAACAAAAAGGAAATTAGAAGTCGCTTATGTGATGATCGTGCTTTGTGTGACTTGATCATGATTTGTTTGTTTCCTCGTTTATGGAAAATGTTTATTCGTATACATAGCACTAAAATCCGAGGAAGTAGGCTTGTCTATTTCTGAGAGTTAAAGACTGATATTCGCGTATGGATATGAGCAATTGAGGTCTAAACTACCCGGATTCACTCTTGATCAAGGGATAGTGTTAGAAGTAAATATTAGAAATGTGATAAGTACATGAGACTTGGTTTCCATGTGCGATCGTTCTCATTATCATTGGACGACCACATTCATCGATTCAGTCTTGGAGAGGTCGGCATCTATTAGTGCTTTACATATCGAAAACCACTTCAATGGTGAGATATGTGAGGATGATAAGCGGTGCTAAAATTAAGCTTCGTTCCCAAAGCTTTTTGAAGACCCTTCCAAAATCCACTAGTAAATAATGGATTACAATCGCTAACAATAGAAGTAGGAACTCCATGCAATTTAACAATTTCTTTAACATAGAGTTTGGGCAAAAGAGGTACGGTCCGGTTGGTCAGAATAGGAAGAAAATGGGCAGATTTTGTATGTCTATCTACTATCACCCATAGACTGTCATGACCCGAATCGAGAATGGGGAAGACGTCAATAAAGTCCATGGAAATTTGATCGTACTTCCAAACTGGAATGTCTAAAGGTTGCAATAACCCACCAGGCCTTTGATGCTCGACCTTTTGTGAGTTGGCAAGTCATGCAACGCTTAATAAAGTTAGTAATATTAGATTTTATTCCATCCCAAAAATAAAGTCGTTTCATGTCCGCATACATTTTACTACTATCGGGATGAATGGTAAATTTAGAATGATGAGAATCTTCTAAAATGTCTTTACAGAGATCACTAATATTTGGCACAATAAGTCTACCAAATTTTCAAATGCCTTCACGAGAATCGATTTCAAAGTCTTTCAGACAATCAATATTATTTTTATCCATTCAACTTTGGCTAAGATGAGCCAATTTGGGATCATGCTTTTGAGCTTCAAGGATGTGATCTAAAAGAGAAGGATGAGCCTCAAGGCTACATAAAACAAGAGATGAACATGAATTGGGATTCACGATCTCGAATCTCACAAGTGGACAAAGTTTCAAGGTCATTCCATTCGGATATAATCATGGAAACAACCGCTTTTTTCTTACAACTGAGGGCATTGGCAACACGATTTCCCTTTATGGAGTATAGAGATTATCAAGATCATAAGATGCAAGGAATTTGAGACAATATTGTCAATGCAAATGAAGTTCCTTTTGAGAAAATAAATACTTCAAAGATTTATGATTGTGTAGATAACAAATTTCTCTCCCAAAAGATAATGACGCCAAATTCTAAGAGCGAGAACAATTGTCGCGAGCTCTAAATCATGAGTAGCATAACTAGTCTCGACAGGCTTTAATTGTCTAGAAGCATAAGTGATAACACATTTCCTTTGCATAAGAACGGCTCCTAAACCAACACGACTAGCATCGGTCTAAACAATCAAGTCTTGGTTCCCTTTGGGAATCACAAGAATAGGAGCATTGGAAAGGAGTTCTTTTAATTTTTGAAAACAGATTTTATGCTAAATCATTTATTTCATGATCCTCTTTCCTGAAAAGTGAAGAAATTCAAAATTATAATTAATTTTATGTAATCATTTTTCATAAAAATTAACTTATTACAAATCAATTTACTGTGCCTGACTGTCTCATCATAGCGTTTCGGAGAGTCCCATCGATAACGTTGATCAGACGCATCGACCAGAATTCTTAAAGCACTCACTGGGAAAAACAGCACAAAATCATCTTCTATATGATAAACATGTCTCTTAAAAATTTTACGAATATTATTTGCTCGTTTTAAGAACAAAATCCAATTATACTTATAAATATAACTTACTAGAAAGATTTGCAACTTTACATTGCTGTTTTCACCCATAATCAATGAATACAAGGACGGACTCATCAAGATATTCCTAGAGTACTCGATATAAGATTGATGAAGTAAGCTGGGGGGTTCATCAAACCGAATGACATAACGAGCCACTCATAAGAATCATAACGAGTGCGGAATGCGGTAAGTGGAACACTATCCTTCGCAACTCGTAGCTGATGAAAACCGGTGGCAAGGTCGAGCTGAAAAGATCTTAGCACCACTCAATTGATCGCCTAGGTAGTAATCCTAAGACAGGCTTAAGGTTATCAGAAAATTCACGAACTACTTGAATGAGGGAAATAACATCTTCCTCATCATGTGGGTTTAAAGAATAAAATGATACCACCGAATTGGAATCGAAATCATTAAGAACAATAGAAATCTGCTTAACAAATTGAGGATGTCGAAGATGGATAGTCCTCTCGAGATATAGGATATGGGCTTCATAACGATTAAGCCAATCCTTTTCCAAAATCAATTCCGAAGCCTAAGTAGCGCATAACATGCAAATCAGATCGGAAAGCATAATCACATAAAATAATCTTGACATTTTTACAAAGTAAACTGAGTGTTGCGGATCCACCAACCGGATTCGCAATTCTCGGTGAAGTCATTAAGGCCATAATATTTAAATAAAAAGTATCAACAATTTTTTTTGATATAAGAGAATGAAATGCACCCGTACAAAAAGAATTCGAATAGGATGATCATGAAACAAAACAATTCCATCAAGGACAGAATGAAAAATACCTTGACCAAGAGAAGGGTTACTAGAAGCTTGCGCAACATTCAGTTTTCCCTCTTTCTTGTTTTGAAGTCTAGGACACGAAGATATAAGATGACCCGAATTTTCGCAATAGCGACAAGTAATGGGCCTTGGTCATCTATTTGCATAGTGGTCCTTAGACCTACAATTGTAGCATACTCCACTATCAGGGGTAGGAGTCTTTGCTACCGAAGTTGCTTTTTTTTTCCTTTCTCGTTGGGATTAGGTTTGAACTTAAGATGCCTCTTCTTGTTGTTATTAAGGCTCTTCTTGGGACCTCCAACATCACTATCACTTTTTTATCGGCCTCTTCAAGTCGAAGAGTGATATCTACAAGTTGGTCGAAAGGCACTTCTAATTTCAGAGGTAAAACCTTTTTGAGGTTCTTATTCAAAGAACAGATAAACCTTTGATTCTTTACAAGATCCAAAATTTGTTGGGCAGACATGAATACGTCATCCAGAGGAGGACCACTGGATTGACCATCGCTAGGATTGCCAGGTCTAACCATCTCTTCTTCTTTAGGAAAGAAAGAAAGAACGAAGAGGAAAAAGGTTATTCTTAGAATGAATTCAAATAAACTAGATTGATAAATAAGGCATCATAAAAGGAAATAGGATAAAACAGGTCTTAAGCCTTGAATTAAATCCTGAGGCACGATTCCTAGGAGAGACTTAGGATAATGATCCTTTCTAGATTATTCTACATTGTCCTGAAGTTTAGCTCTGATACCAATCTGTGACGCCCCACCTCTTTACTCACACTAACCAATGACACTACTGGGTAATGCCGTCAATTAGTACGAAGAATAAAGCTGTTGAGGAGTGACTAACTGTATAATTGATTTGAGCGAGAATCGATATGTCAGATAGTATGTCATGCATTTCATTTCAAGAGGAAATCTGATATATCCAATTCAAACTCAAATCTACTATACAGTGGGTAAGTGGCCTTCGGAATCAATGTAAAATAAGCACAACACAAAATCATTCATTGATATTCATATCACTAAGGCGGAAATAGATATGAATATAACACATAGAAGTGAACATCAAAGTAGTGGTCATACAAGATCCACTACATCACAAAAGAATAGGTACAAGTGCTAGACAAAAGAATGAGTATACATCAAGGTGTCTCTATCTCGAATGTATAAAAAAACTACTAAGCTAAAGTAGTTAGCCAAAAGTCATAAGCTAGTCCCTGTTATGAAGTCAAGTGGAAGCACCTGAAACACCTCGGTTTGACCTGAGTATTATTTAAGAAGAAAATTAATAAACGGATCAGTCTAGCTATAAATATCATATAAGATGAGATAGGATAAGAGATAGGATAAGAGATATGACAAAAATATATGATAACAATAATGCCATACCGTGACAAGTATAAATTTGATAACAATGAAAATCGTACAATATCTCAAGTCTCCTTAAATACCCAAAATGAATATCATATTCTTTAGATATTTCACCAAACCTCAAATATTGACAAAACATATAAATGCAAAACGCAAAAATTAGTGAAACATAAATTCTAGAAATTCATAATTGAAAATCCAGAAAACATAAAAGGGGGAAGCCTGTCATAAACGGGAGCATGAAAACTCACCAACATATGTACCATAAACGAAACGATATCCCATGGGTTGCTAACCCATAGAGCTGGTGCAATGACGTAATTCGATGGTACACTCGAGGAACCTGAAACTCAAATAAGCCGGAACAACGACATAGTCCAACGGTATGCCCTCGCTAGCCCATAAAAATAAGACAAAGCTCAATAGAATAAGTGTAAATTACACCAAGCTTGTAAATAAATGAATTTAGCTTCATGTCCCATAACCACTGGCTCAGCTTAAATATTTACGAACAAATTGTAGATTTGTACTCGAAAATACAAAATGATCATCATTGATAAAAAAGAAGCGTAAATTACACCAAGATAGTAAATAAATGAGTTTACCTTCATGTCCCATAACCACTGGCTTAACTTAAATATTTACAAATAAATTGTAGATTTCTACTCGAAAATTGTTACGAGATTTCAATTGAACAAGTCCAAGAATTAACCGACGAAGTAAACGCAAGCGTTTCATACCACTTATTTTACTAAGTCGTTTAATTGGATTTTCATACGAATGAGGTAAAGGTTTGTTTATACTAACATATTGAAAAACCGTTTTAAAAATGAGCTTTTTATTAAAAGTAATGTTGAAATCATTTTTTGTGAAAGAGTTTGAGTATTTACTACTAGTATAGAAACCTTTGTATTTTATAGTGACAAATCATATAAACGATTGTAAAAACAATCTATTACCAAAAATCCACATTTCAATAATGTGAATCAAAACCATGGAAATCAATATCAAATCCATCAAATGGAAACACCAAAAATCCAGGAAAGAAGTCACCAAAGTCAGTATTGATTGACAATCGCTATTCGGATCGTCAAAGATCGATAAAAATTGGAAATCCACTCAAAAATAGGCAAAATTTAACAGAACCAGATGTCTGGTAGGTTTAACCGGACGTCTGACCCTGGGTTTTGGAAATTTATAATTTTTTCTCCTTTTTCTTCTTACTTCCTGAAGCCTTCCAGACATCTGATTAGGTTTAACAAAATGTCTGGTCCTGGGCTCTGGAATTTTATTTTATCTTTCATTTTTTTATTTTCAAAAGCCCCTACCAGACGTCTGGAATTTTCAACCAAACGTCTGGTTGCCTAAGCTGAGTAGAAATTGCCGAGGCCAATGATGGCCAATTAAATTCGAAAGCGATCGAACGAGCGATAGAGGCTAGGGATTTATGCCAAGCGACAACCCAACCCTATAGGCTCTTCGATACACCTCAAATAACATGTCCAAACATCCATAGTAGGATTTTCATAAATTTCGACTTCAAAACCAAAATTGAAAATTCGCCAAACCAATTCAAATCAAAAGCAATTGAACATGAAATAGATGTTAAGAATTCATACCTAACAACAATGAAAGCTATAGACGTAGATGTGAGTTCAAGAACTCACTTTAAACTCAAAAACAAAGAATGGGAAGCTCTAAAACAAAGCAAGATCAATCTCTCTTCAACTTCACTTCTAGAACCTTCAATCTATGATCACACACAACTAATTTCCTAAGTTAGGTTATAGGAAAAATCAAGAATCAAAGAGGAATTGAGATGAAGAAGATGAAGAGCATGCTTACCTAAGCTTCTCCTTGATTTTAGAACTTGAATTTGAATTTCCTAAGAGAACTAGGGCTTAGGAATTTCTATTCTCCTCTTTTTCCCCCATTTTTCATTAAGCTTGAGTATTAGGAATTATTATTAGTAGAATGAATGAAGAATAGAGGAGTTTGTGTATTTGGCAGAAGAGTTTGGGTTAGCTTATTGGGTTAATGGGCTAGAACCCATCCCAAAGCCCAAATGAAAATACCAAAATCCTAATCAACTCCAATCATATCGATGTTTATAATTAAACAAGTTGTAAACATTGTTTTAAACTCAATGGAAGTGGTCCGGATTTGACTGTTTACAAAAAGTCACGTTTCGGACTTTAAATTCAACTAACGATGCTATATTTAAATAAAACATTTAAATATATAATCGTAAAATATGCGGGTTGTTACATGTTAGCCAAATGTATGTTTAAATATACATTGTTGCTTTTATAAATAAAATATTATAATACACACACACACACACACACACACACACACACGAGTATTATGGCATGCACTTTGTGCTTGCAATTAAGAATGGTTCGATAAAGAATGTGCTTCACGGTGGAAGGAAAACAAAATATAATTAATTCTCAATAGGAAACAAAATAGGGATTATAATATTATCTTCTAATTAATGTAAATTTAAAATGAAATACGAACAAACGAATAATGGATAAACCATTTTAAAGAAATTTTGAATCAAAAATGAATTTTATTAATTTTCCAAATGGTTACTGATTCAATTATTACATATAATAGAGTAAAGGTGATTAAAGTATTGAAATAAAATCAGTATAGATGAATACAGAGTCATAGAGAGAGGTCTATATAACTTTTATCTATCTTACTTGTACTATGTTATGGAAAATGACTATCATACCCCTTGAATTCAACCATTATTGAGTGAACTCGAGGTTAATTCAGACAAAAAGTAACATAATGGACCTGGCTTATATACCTAAATATATTATATATAAAAAAGATTGGATAATAGATTATAGATGCTAATTGATTTACATTTTGTAAGTGCCAGTACATAGATGCAAATGCATTTACTTATTGTGGTATATATTTCGTAAATTCCAATTCTTAAATATATTTAAATTATTGATCCATAAATGGGTGGTTAAGCATTTCCTTTGAATTTCACATTAAGACTATGGACATCAAAAGCTCAAAGCCATTAACTAAGAACAAATTTAAAAGAAAAAAAGGCAACTCCATTAATTCATCTCCATAAATGACCATATGTTTAATACATTTAAGGTACATTTAAGGTACAAATAATTGGTTGACACGCTTGTTAGCTAACCTAGTGATATGATAAAGCAATAGTAATAAAAATATATTATAAGAACCAATATTCAATAA
The DNA here is from genome assembly GCA_030765085.1 of Allium cepa. Taxonomy (NCBI): domain Eukaryota; kingdom Viridiplantae; phylum Streptophyta; class Magnoliopsida; order Asparagales; family Amaryllidaceae; genus Allium; species Allium cepa. Next base: position 29,627,371 of record CM060933.1, on the reverse strand, counting down.
ACATTAATATTTAAGAATCCAATTTCTTTTAGCTATTATCAATATCTCATGGTAGTTGTTTTTTATTGTATAGCATCCAAAAGTAATGCTTGAATATGAAGCTATTTCTTGGGTTACTACCAACTGCTACTTTCAGGGATACGTCCCAAAGAGATGCTATTAGCCTTCCATGTTCATTTGGCCATCAATTAAGTACACATAATTTTTCAAATATTAGATGCCCCATGTGCACTATGAAACATCATTACATCGTTCAAAAAGGCATCTTCTTTAAAAAATTTAAGCATGATGACTGTCATTCCTCCCTTTCATGCAGTGGAAAAGACGTAACGGCAAAACGTAGAGTTGCATGGCTGCAGTCGATTTGGCAGTATTTATTTTGTACTTATAAAAAAAAGAAATCCAACAAATAGAAATTAAGTGACCATATATCATAGAATTTTTCAGTTTAAACGTATAGTTGTTCACCTTTTTTTCATATTGTTTATTGATCTTAGAATTTCAAATTTTTCTCTAGTTTCTTTATATGTACTGAAAAGTTATGTTGGTTGTAATCTTAAGTATAGCATCAAAATCCAGTTAGTGCTATTTGTCTCGACATTACGCTAACTTGATCCAGAACTCAGTTATACTCATGGGTTCTAAACTCATGTTGGTCTAAAACTCATGATGTTTGTACATCAAAAGCCAATTACTTATCTGTATTGAAACTGAAATCCTAATGTTCATAACTATCCAGTTCTGTTTCCATATTCAATATGAATTTTCCATGCTCATATTTAAGTAAGATTACATGTAAGCAAGTTAAAAGTAATGGCACTTTTTAGGAAAAAAAGTAAAAACCCAGTAATAGAAGATAGTAAAGACAACTTGTAAACATACATAAAAATCGAGTCAAATGGTTCGTATTGTAAAAAATTATGTAACCAAGTTAGAAAGAACAGAAAATCAATAACCCAAACTCGTCAGAAAAAAAAGCACGCATGCATATGTATATTTTAAAATTATAAATGACATAAAAATTGCATAGACTTGTTTATACCCCAAGGATGAAGTAATAGGCATGTAATTGTCTAATAGAATGATGAGACATTCATTGGAAAATTAGAGCAATCGGTACAAATCGGCACAATTGAACATTAAGATAAAAAAACATGATTATAATAATTTTAGCCATCAATCTGGATAGACTTAACCTTAGGTTTCTTCACCTCCTCTTGTGGCACAATGACAATAAGAAAACCTACTCCATAGCCACCTTTAGTTGACCCACCTTTGCATTCTTAGGCAGTCTAAACCTTCTTAAAAGTTACCGTTTCTGCTTTCAATGCTATGCCATTTTTATCATTCTTCTCTTCCTACTCCTTGCTCCTTCCGCCATTTATTTGTAGAACGTTACCTTCCTCTACTTCAACTTTCACATCTTCTTTCTTTTGTCCCAACATGTCTGCTTCAAATATACAGCCTCTGGAGAAATGCATCTTAATTGCAGTCATTATTCTATTTTCTTTAGTTTTTTGCTTCAAACACGAATCTATTCCATCGACATGCATGAGTATGTGTAAGATGTAGGATGTGGCTGCCTGAACAATGTTACATACATTTATACAAAAATAGTGTTAGCAGTAAAGGAAAGTAAAATATAAAAGTAGAGCATAAATAACTGATGTGCTGAAATCAAGTAATCATTACTGATGCAAAATAAAATAAAGCTATTGAACAAAGAGAGAACATTCATTTTTCGTCAGCAATTCATTAGACAGTCATGATAGGTGGTAGATTTTTTCGAAATAAAATTCATAAACTAAATCAATATATGTTGTCTAAACATACTTAATAATTGAAAAAAATTCAGATAACCATTGGAATGTTTAAATAATTTAATAACCAATGAAAATACACTAACAAAAGATTTTATACCTTATCTAAGAGTCTAAAGATAAGCAGCCATATAGTTATGATATTGAGATGAAATGTAATGTTTTAAAAACAATACATGTATACTTTTTTCTTGTATACAATGCTTATCATAATAACCTAATATGTGAAGGATTTTGATAGGTAGACACTAGAGATTATCCTGGCATATAATTCTTTTGGACGTTTCTGCCAATAACTAATAATGTCAAACAGACTTCAAAATTTTGATAAGATATCATTAAAGTTGTTTTTTCCTAAAGTACTACTATGTTATATGTGTTGCATATCCTGATGTACTCAAATGCTCATCATAAACCACATTCACTTATCATCAAAAATATATCTGTACCCAACATTTACCAAATACTTTGCACTCAAACTAAAAAAATCAATTGTACTACAAAATTAACGCACCATATAATGCGCATAACACCTCAAAAAACAGACTTCTTCCCATTTTGGTCTCTCAAAGAATGTGGGGTGCATCTGTTCTCCTTGTAGTCAAAATAACTCTTTCCCAACATATACACATCATCATCTCCACTAACTTCATCGCTCGACACTAGAGTACTGACATAAGAAATCACAGCCACAAGTGTGTGTTAGGAACTGAGTTGATGATGTTTTGATGACAACAACCTTATATAGTTATAATACTTTACTTTATAAAATATATACTAGCATTTCCATATATATATATGTGTGTGTGTGTGTGTGTGTGTGTGTGTGTGTATAGGAAGTATATGTAGGTATCATCGAAGATTGATCAGTATAAAGACTCAAGCATCAAAGATTCAAGATTCAAGACTCTAGAGAATCAAGATTTCAAGATCTCAAGATAAGTGTCTAGTATTTTGTTAAAACTTCATAATAGAACTCTCATCTTTCTTCTAATTTTCTTTTGGGATGGAACTCAATTTCTATCGAAACCAGTGGCTTACAAACCCACGACAAGTAGCTTACAAACCTACGACAAGTGGCTTACAAACCCACGAAAATCAAAATCATTTAAACTACTTTGTACAAGTTCTCGAGTCCTATGGAGGAGCTCTGTAGGAAGGTTCTTGCAATTTCAGTTTGAATAGATTTTTCAAAATGTTTTTAAATCTGTTTTCAAAATGTTTTAGCTTTCAAAATCATGTTTTCAAAAATGTTTTCAAACTTTGTTTTAGCCTTGAAATATTCCTCTATTCTGATTTTAAAAAACTTCTATTTTTAAAACATCAAAACTTATTCTAATTTTAAATATTACTTGTATAATTGACGGTCTACATCAATTATATATATATTTAAAATAATGTTTTATATTCATTCTCTATCTCAAAATATTGTTTAAACACTTTACTTTGCTTCAGAGAAGTTTCAACTTGTTTTAAATTCAAATGCTTTTACAAAACAACATCTCTACAATTTTGAACTGAGGGATGTCGACATAAGGGGATACCCCATGTCGACATGGTGGCCGTTGGATTCAAAATTCAACTTTTCAAAAGAAGTGTCCATTCGTTCGAAAACCTTTCGCCAATGGTTATGACTGTTGTGCATCTATATAAAGGCTTCTAAAACGAATTTTTGAAGAACAACTTTTTATTTTTCTTCACTCTTTCTTCTCCACCATTCCATATCCATAAAACTTCATATTTTCAAGGTCGTGCCATCATTCTGCCAAATTCTCAATAGGAAATCATTTAGATACTCTCTCTATTTGATTCTCCATCATTCTACTAAAGATCAAAGTGCTATTCAGAGTTATAGGATTAATTTGTATTCAAAAAGTCCATAGAGTCTATCCATTCAAAAGGATTGTTATTAAGAAGTAGGGTGATCTTGTGTCCCGTAAATCAAGAGAGTTTACCCCAAACTCGGAGATAGGAGGGTTCCTCAAGGCCTTAGAAATTGAGGGTTGTAATTTGGATATTGGCTTATAAAAATCTGTACAAGGATATTTCCTTGGTGCATGACTGGATGTAGGAGGATTCCGAACCAGTATAAAATCCAGTGTGTTCTTTCCTTTTACTTGCTTTACTTTACTATTTGCATTTGTTATATGTTCTGTGATCATTCTGTGTTAGAATTCTGTTTAGATTTGTGTTGAAAGTTTTAATTTAGTCATATATTCTTTAAAACACTATTCACCCCCCCTGTAGTGTTATTTCTGCCTTAAGATTCTTAATCCGCATCCCCAACAATTGGTATCAGAGCATTGATTTTCATTGTTTTCATAATCCGAAACTTGAAAAATATAATAATGGCATTTTTGGAAAATTGTGTTAAAACTGTTTTGAATCTATGCATTTCATCAAAGTATCATAAGTATGCATATAGTTATTTTGAAAAATCAAGTTATCTACCGAATTGGTGTGTTATGCAGGAACAGACATGTTATATGGCTTTTGACGAATCAACATCCAATGGACAAACTGTGCAAATTGAGAAAGATAAATGGATACTTGATAGTGGCTGTTCGAGGCACATGACTGGAAATCCCGAGATACTTAAGGACATTACTTATCAAGATGGTGGATTAGTCAATTTTTGTGACAACTCTAAAGGATATGTGGTTGGCGTCGGCAATGTCGGTAACTCTAAAACTTTACTTATTTCTGATGTTTTATTAGTTAGGAACTTAAAACATAATCTGCTTAGTATAAGTCAACTTTGCGATAAAGGTTTTAAAATTAAATTTGGAAAAGATAAATGTCACATTGAAGATGATAAGTCTAATATAATTTTTGAAGGTATTAGGAAGAAAAATATTTATATCCTTAGTATGAAAATTTCAAATGATAATCTATGTCTTTTGGCTAATACAAGTGACCCTTGGATTTGGCATAAAAGATTTGGCCATTTGAATTTCAAATTATTATCTAGGATATCAAAACTTGACTTAGTTAGAGGTCTACCCAAGTTAAACTTTAAAGTAGATAGTATTTGTGATGCTTGTCAATTAGGAAAACTTAAGAAAAGTTCATTTAAATTAAAAGATGCTATTTCTACCTCTAGTCCTCTAGAATTACTTCATTTAGATTTATTTGGTCCATCTCAAGTTCAATCAATTAACCATAGTAAATATGTTTTTGTTATAGTAGATGATTATTCAAGATATACTTGGACAATCTTTTTAAAACATAAAAGTGATGCTTTTGAAATATTTAAAAACTTTTCTAAAAGAATTCAAAAACAACATTCTTTCAAAATAAAAACTATTCGAAGTGATCACGGTGGTGAATTTGAAAATGAAAATTTTGAGAATTTTTGTACTCAAAAGGGAATTACTCACAATTTTTCATTTCCAAGAAGTCCACAACAAAACGGAGTAGTAGAACGTAAGAATAGAATGATTCAAGAGTGTGCTCGTACAATGCTTTCTGATAGTAATTTACCTAAATATTTTTGAGCTGAAGCAGTTGCTACAGCTTGTTATATATTAAATAGAATTTTAATTAGACCATTAACAAATAAAACTCCATATGAATTACTTTATAATAAGAAACCTATAGTAGATTATTTTAAAATCTTTGGGAGTAAATGTTTTATACTTAATACAAAAGATAATTTAGATAAATTTGAACCAAAATCTGATGAAGGATTCTTTATTGGTTATTCTAATAGAAGCAAAGCATTTAGAGTCTTTAATTTAAAAACTAATACTATAGAAGAAACTATGCATGTATCTTTTGATGAAAATCTTAAAGATATTGTACAAATAGATGATGAAGAAGATTTTATAAATTTAAATCAATCTAATGAAACTATTAGTAAAATAAATCAACCTAATAAGATATTTAAAATATCAAAAGATCATCCTATAGAAAATGTTTTAGGAAATATTGAATCTGTAGTAAGAACTAGAAATCAATTAAGCAGAATGAGTAATGTAGCCTTTATATCACAATTGAACCTAAAAATCCAAAGGAAGCATCGTCTGATGATTCATGGATTCTTGCTATGCAAGAAGAACTGAATCAATTTACCAGAAATGATGTACGGGAACTTGTTCCTAAACCTGAGGATAAAAGTATAATTGGAACTAAATGGGTTTATAAAAATAAAATGAATGAACTCGGTGAGGTCGTAAGAAATAAAGCTCATTTAGTCACGCAAGGTTATTATCAAGAAGAATGAATTGACTATGATGAAACCTTTGCCCCCTAGCAAGATTAGAAGCTATAAGAATTCTACTTGCTTTCGCTAATTATAATAATTTCAAATTATATCAAATGGATGTTAAAAGTGCTTTTCTAAATGGTTTTGTAAAAGAAGATGTTTATGTTGAACAACCTCCACTTTTTGAAGATAATAAATTTCCAAACCATGTATACAAGTTAAAGAAAGCTTTATATGGTCTAAAGCAAGCTCCTAGAGCCTGGTATGAAAGACTAAGATCTTATTTACTTCAATCTGGTTTTGAAATTGTTAAAGTAGATACAACACTTTTTATTAAAAGAAATAATCAAGATATTCAACTGGTTCAAATATATGTAGATGATATAATCTTTGGATCAACTAATAACATAATGAATAAAGAATTTTCAGATATAATGACTAAAGAATTTGAAATGAGTCACATGGGAGAATTAAGTTTCTTCTTAGGGCTTCAAATTAAACAACTAGAAAATGGAATCTTCATAAGTCAAGAAAAATATGCTAAAGACTTAATCGATAAATTTGGTTTAAGCACCTCTAGTGGGAAACCAACTCCAATGTCAACAAATGTAGGTTTAAGTAAAGAAGATAAATCAAAAGATATTGATCAAACTTTATATAGGGGAATGATTGGTTCGCTTCTCTATGTAACAGCGAGTCGTCCTGATATTATGCACAGTGTTTGTCTCTGTGCAAGATACCAATCACAACCTAAAGAAACTCACTTAAAAGCTGTTAAAAGAATTTTAAGATATGTAAAATCCACTTTAGATTATGGTTTATTTTATTCTTTGTTTTAAATTGTTTTGTTTGTTCGTGTTTATGTATGTCGTAATAACTAAAATGTGTTAACTTATACTCATTGTTTCATGCTTGTTCTATACATATTATTTGTTCATACTAATCATTCTTGAATTCTTAAGTAGTTATAAGTTTTTTGTTGATGACAAAGGGGGAGAAAGTTATAAAAATATATATGCTTGGTGTGAGGGGGAGTCATGGAGTAAGGGGGAGTTGTAGTAAGAAGGGAGTTATGGTATGGTAAGAATATTTTATAAATAAAGGTTGTCATCATCAAAAAGGGGGAGATTGTTAGGAACTGAGTTGATGATGTTTTGATGACAACAACCTTATATAGTTATTATACTTTACTTTATAAAATATATACTAACATTTCCATATAGATAGATATATATATATATGTGTGTGTGTGTGTATAGGAAGTATATGCAGGTATCATCGAAGACGGATCAGTATAAAGACTCAAGCATCAAAGATTCAAGATTCAAGACTCTAGAGAATCAAGATTTCAAGATCTCAAGATAAGTGTTTAGTATTTTGTTAAAACTTCATAATAGCACTCTCATCTTTCTTCCAATTTTCTTTTGGGATGGAACCCAATTTCTATCGAAACCAGTGGCTTACAAACCCACGACAAGTAGCTTACAAACCTACGACAAGTGGCTTACAAACCCACGAAACTCAAAATCATTTAAACTACTTTGTACAAGTTCTCGAGTCCTATGGAGGAGCTCTGTAGGAAGGTTCTTGCAATTCAGTTTGAATAGATTTTTCAAAATGTTTTTAAATCTGTTTTCCAAATGTTATAGCTTTCAAAATCATGTTTTCAAAAATGTTTTCAAACTTTGTTTTAGCCTTGAAATATTCCTCTATTCTGATTTTAAAAAACTTCTATTTTTAAAACATCAAAACTTATTCTAATTTTAAATATTACTTATATAATCGACGGTCTATATCAATTATATATATATATATATATATATATATATATTTAAAATAATGTTTTATATTCATTCTCTATCTCAAAATATTGTTTAAACACTTTACTTTGCTTCAGATAAGTTTCAACTTGTTTTAAATTCAAATGCTTTTACAAAACAACATCTCTACAATTTTGAACTGAGGGATGTCGACATAAGGGGATACCCCATGTCGACATGGTGGCCGTTGGATTCAAAATTCAACTTTTCAAAAGAAGTGTCCATTCATTCAAAAGCCTTTCGCCAATGGTTATGACTGTTGTGCATCTATATAAAGGCTTCCAAAACGAATTTTTGAAGAACAACTTTTTATTTTTCTTCACTCTTTCTTCTCCACCATTCCATATACATAAAACTTCATATTTTCAAGGTCGTGCCATCATTCTGCCAAATTCTCAATAGGAAATCATTTAGATACTCTCTCTATTTGATTCTCCATCATTCTACTAAAGATCAAAGTGCTATTCAGAGTTATAGGATTAATTTGTATTCAAAAAGTCCATAGAGTCTATCCATTCAAAAGGATTGTTATTAAGAAGTATTACGGTGATCTTGTGTCCCGTAAATCAAGAGAGTTTACCCCAGACTCGAAGATAGGAGGGTTCCTCAAGGTCTTAGAAATTGAGGGTTGTAATTTGGATATTGGCTTATAAAAATCTGTACAAGGATATTGCCTTGGTGCAGGACTGGATGTAGGAGGATTCCGAACCAGTATAAAATCCGGTGTGTTCTTTCCTTTTACTTGCTTTACTTTACTATTTGCATTTGTTATATGTTCTGTGATCATTCTGTGTTAGAATTCTGTTTAGATTTGTGTTGAAAGTTTTAATTTAGTCATATATTCTTTATAACACTATTCACCCCCCCCCTCTAGTGTTATTTCTGCCTTAAGATCCTTAATCCGCATCCCCAATAGTGTGGTGATGCTGTCATCTCCCGATCTGAAACGGCGATGGTTTGCTGAGGTAAGCTATTACTACAAACAAACCACTAATAAAAATTGTATACCTAAATAAAAATTATGTTTTGTCAGTAATGAATTTTATGTTGTTACTGCTACAGCAAAAAAAAAATCCACCATCTCAAAAAAATTAAAAATGAGAGTTTACACTACATCCAATTAGATCAAATGCCCCTGAAATCTCCCCAAGTCCTCTGATCCACTGCTAAACTTTATCGTGGAAAGAGACAACCGCCGTTAGAGATCAAATGCAACCTCACAATGGAGAAAAATGGATGCTTTTATATGAACCGAATCTGGGGCCTGAATCACCGAGGTAGACCTCTGAGGTGGACCTCTCTTCATCATTTTAGAGGATTTCTCCCTAGTTTCTACAAATCAAAGATGGGCAGTAGCTTCAATTGATTGAATTATGTGCCTTTATTGGAATCAAAATTAGAAACTGTAACATGCTGAAAAAAGAGTTCCTAATAGGTAAAGATTTGAATACTTGAAATTGAAGATTTGGCCTGTAAACCTTCACCTTGCCTGATTTCACTTCCATTCATAATTTATTAATTCAGACGCGTAAAAGACACCATCATTCTAAAGTTTGATTGTTGCTGATTTGAGAATAGCTTGTCGTCGCCTGTTGTTGTCAAAGTCATGAGTGCTTCCTAGATGAAGAGATATTGATTATTTTGAAGCTTAGGTCGAGCGGTCGCCGGTGATGCTTGAAGTCGGATCTGTTTTGATAGAATGCTCGCTTCTAGTTTGCTTGCTAACTGCCACGGATCTATACGTAAATCTAAAGTTGTGATGGTATCTTTTGCTTAGCAGCACTGATAATTGATAAGAGGATTTGCTGATAAAGTGAGGAAAATGGAGTTGAAAATGGGAGAAGTGGGAACGTGTTGGGTTAGTGGAGAGGAAAAAGGGCAAAAAAACAAAGTTATATACGATGTATAATATACATTGTTGAGGGGTTATTTTGAAAATCCAAAAAAGACTTCACTTTGACCCATTGACCAAAGTATTTGCTTTATATATAAGTTATATCTGTGTGTGTATAAACTAAAATTTTATTTATATATAATTTTGTACAATATATAAACATAAATATAAAATATTAACAATATATAACTATATAAATAAGTTTAAATCATTTATAAAATATTTTTTCTCTAATGCCGAAAAAGCATGTGTATAGTTTTTCTAGATAATAATAAATGTATATAAATTAAATACTTATATATATGTATAGCGTGTATATATATTTATATATTAATACAAATAAAAATCAAAAAATAATAATTTATATTTAAATATATAACCATCTGGTCTTGCACATGGCTTAAGACTTTTTTTAGTTTTTAAAAAAATATATATATTAATAAAACCGCATGAAAAATTATTTAAAATTAATAAAATATTTTAAATTTGAACTTTAAATTTTCAATAAATTTTATTTATATTTGAATATTTATTTTATAATTTTATAGTTAATCTATTTTCTGATTTTTGGATTATATTTAAATATTTAAAATATAATAAAATGGGTTTTTATTCTAATTTCAGCCAGGAGTATAATATGTGTTTATATAATTTTATAAAATATAAAACAAATTTTATAAGACATATATGAATTTACAGTTATTTAAATAATTAATTAATTTAATATTATTTAAAATAGTATATAATATATAAAATTATTTTCTTCCAACCGAAAATATTATGCTTATCAAACATTATGCGTAAAATTGTATTTTTATATTTTACATAAGTATAATGTAATATTTAAATTATAATCTATATAAACATATATATACATATATATAGTAAATTATTTAAATAAAAAAAAATATTGAGCCATGCTACACATAGATGGATTATCATAAAAAAATAAACATATATACATATACATATACATACAACCAATCAAAAATTGTGACAATATATTTACATGTTGAAATCATCGCCTAAATAACAATATAATATAAATAAACATTGTACATGTAAATTATTATTTATTAACATGCTAGGAATATACCTTATAGCTATAGCCCATAGGCATACCTTGAAACGATGTGATCAGATCCTCAAACTAATTCAAATTCAGTAGGTTGCTAGTCTCTGAATCGTTGACCACCAGCGATCTATTAGCATTGAATCCGATTTGATTTGAACTTGATGTGATAGAAGGATGAAGATGAGAAGTCGTTCAAATATGGAGAGTATATGGAGGCTTCTAAAAGTCTTCCAAAATATGAGGGTAGAGATCTTTACATAGAGGACGAAAAGGAGAAAAGTTTGGATATAATCTTTTTACACATTCTCCTTCCATCTTAGCCATCCATTTCAAAACTCTCTAACCCTCATTAGGCCCACCTATTACCCTATATTTGAGCCAATCCTAACAACCCTTATCATGGGCTTTAAACCTATGTAGAGCCCGAAAAATATATTATGCAGTTAAATCCAATATAATGCTTATCGATATCGCATATCAATTAATATATTTATAACTATAATAAATATATTTAATAATATTTGTTCATCAATCAAAATCAAAACTTTTTTTTAATTAATATTTCACAAATATTAATTAATTTATAATAATTACAAATTAATTAAATCTTTTGGTCAAAGGAGTATTCATTGTTTCGATTGTGTGACTCGTTAGGTGTAAATTTGATCAGCGGTTAATATCAAACTATTTGAATATTAACGTTCACACGTCACTTGGTAGGTGGGGTAACATTTTGGCCAAATATATCGCTAACTTAGTTTCGGTAAAATCCATTTTCACTTTATTAAGCGTTATCCTTTTGTAACTTTTATTTACACCAATTCTCTTTATCAAAACAATATCACTTTGGACTTATGGAATTTGGTAATAGTCAAAATTCTAACATCATCCATATTTGACTTTACAATTCAAACACAAAGTCCGTGGTTCAATAATAATAATTATTATTAATCGAAATGCTCTGACCATAGACTTTGATTTTGAGTTGACTTTAGTTGATTGTGATACTAACCTCATATAACTAAGGAGACGAATCCTCTTTTGAATAACGTTTCACTTCTAATGCTTTCACTCGACCCAACTTTAGTCGTTCGATGGATGTCGTGCCATAATTTAACTACAATCAAAGTGGAGCTTCCACATTGACGATTAACATAATTCTCAAACCAAGAGAACTATGTAGTGTTGTCGCATCGATATTTCTTGCTTGACCTTAATTATACTAACCAACAGATAACTATTTAACGAGCCATTCTATCCAATAACTATCAGTACATAACCCTTTGGTACCCCCAACAGTTATGAGTAATACACTGCCCAACAATTGGAGAGCGTTACGTATTATAGTCTCAATTGATATATCGATATTTAGTCTCGATACATTTTGACCAGGAATATTTAAAATGGTATGTTTATTTTCATTGTGATAAATTACTCACGGTTACAACACTTTACAACTACTATAACAAAACATACCGTTTATAGATTTTCTATTAAATATACTTAAATTAATTAATTAATTAATATAACACATTATATCAAGTATATAAACATATCATTTATTTCGAATAAGATTGGTTATCAAGTTATATATATGTAACAAATTACATAATTGCTCCTAGTGCATACCGCTAATTCTATCACTTCGAGTAATATCCCGCCAACCCAAGAAAACTACGAACATCGGTCGTACTATTTGGTACATTCCAATCTTGCACCGTGGCAACCTTACTAAGACCAGGGAAAATCCCATGCTCGTATACAACATGACCGAAGAATCAAACTTCATTCCTCCAAAGATACATTTAGAAAACTTTTCATTTAAGCAATTTGATTTTAAGTGTAATTTGTACTTCTTCGCTCTTGGAAAATATCAACATATCATCGATGAACCCCACCACAAATTTGTTGAGTTGGTCCTAAAAGACATGATTCATAAAACCAACAAAGTATGTCGATGCGTTCATAAGGCCGAATGACATCACCAACTATTCGTATGATGCATCGGGAGTCCTAAAGGCGGTTTTTGTATTGCTATTTTTGGCCATCCATAGTTGATGAAATACCTAGCAAGATCGAGTTGAAAGAAAAGCTTCGCTCCTTCGAGTTGATCAAACAAATCATCAATACAAGGAAGATGATATTTGTTCTTCCTTGTTAACTTATTCAATTCTCTATAGTCGACACACAACCTCAATGATTAATCCGTCTTGGTGGTGAATATTGTGTGTGCTTCCCACTTGGATGTTCTTCTCCGAGTAAGACCCTTCTTCGCATCTTGCTCTAAATCAATACAGAATTCAATTATGACAAGGGAGTAAACCTGAAACTTCCTCAAAAACATCCATGAAATTCCTAACAATGAATACTTGCATCAATCATCATAAGAGAGATCTAAGGAGTATAAATAGCTCGGTATCATAGAACTTTTCATATGCAACATTATCTGGTCATTGTTTGTTTTTTATTGGGTTCAAATCACCTGATTCAAACATCCCATGTCCTAGTGTCCCCATCCATTAATATGTTATTTTGCAGTTGTTTCAAGGATTGAATTGTTTTCTTATTTATTTTAAAGGACAACCAACTTCCGTCATCCGTATTAAGGACAATTTTCAAGTTTTAATTGGATAAGATCCAAATATTTTAAATCAATAAGACACTTCAATATTTCACAAATATTAAAGATTAATTACAAAAACGTTTTTTATTGTGAACTTGTGAAAAAGGAATGTAACAAAAAATAAAAATTAATTACGAAAATGTTGTGAATGTAAGAAAAAATAATATAGAGAAAAACAGCACGGAAAGCTAAATGTATATAACTTTATTATTTGCAATTAACATTTTTCAAAAGCTAAACGAAAACAGCTTTCCAAACTGCTTAATTCTATATTTTAAGTGATATAATATAACGTTATTTGTGAAGTTATAAAGCTATATTCATTTAGCTTTCCGAGTTGTTTACTTCTATATTTTCATGCCAATATTAATTAACTAAAAAAAATTATTAATTTTTTCTTGCAATTTTTAGCGTCAATCTTTATTTTTTATTAACTTAGTGAGATAAGCAATTAAAATGAACTTGAGATTAACATAATCTAACGTGGTTTTTGTCCATGATCTAATTATTAAAGTTCGTTGTGCTTAGATTTAATTTTTTTTAAACGCGCCCTTAGAATTAAATACCCCTTTGCAAAAGTCTTTTTGATATGAAGAGAAAACAGACTCTTTTTGTAAAGTTTTGAATGATTTTATTGGATGAGTACACCCAAACAAGGAAATTCAAGACTAGGTGATCTTCACCCTAAATTTAGGTGAAGCTCCTTGCATCATTGATTCTTCGTCGCAATTGAGACAACCGAGATTATCTTAGGCACTCAAATAGCTATCAAACTCAAGGCTGTTGTTTTTGCGGGGTAACAGGGCAATCTATAACGAAGGCTGCAGATTCGAACTACATCAGCTAACGCGACCTTGGACTCCAAGCACACGACATAAGCCCATCAACAAGTAGCCTAGGCAAGCTACAATATCCAAGTCATTATTAGGCATCGTTGATAACTAGACCTTCAGAGCAGCGACGATGGTTGGCAATGGACGAGTCACGATTTGTATAACGCGATTCAATTTGCAGTAGATGTCAGAATCTCATCATTACGATACATTGGAAAATAAAAGGCAATGTGAATTTGAAAATAGTACATAGCAGGAAGCAGCAAACCTGCACCAGAATGGCGTAACGGTATCATTAAGGGTGCATTTGCTGTCATCTTCATAACCCATTAAGGGTGCATTTGCTGTCATCTTCATAACCCTTAAGAACTTCTGCATTATGTATTTTTTTTCATAATTGATATCTGTACTGTTATATTTTCTTACAAAATAGGAATAACAAAAGTTAACAACAAACTAATCTTTTTTGGTGAAGCTATATTTTGTCATGTATCGCAAAATATTGAATTTTTTCACCAAATACCAAATTTTCTTTCGACAGATGTTGGCTGAAAATTCAAACAATCTCAGAGTTATGAAATTTGAGAGGATCTTAAGCCATTGGCGTGAATTAAAAATGTTTTAAGAATGAGCAATTATGAGATTAATACTCAGAAATGGAAGTAAGACACGTTTAGAGTGGTTCGATCAGATGATTTATGTCCCTAATTAAAGGTTCTTCTACTTTTATTACTTCATTTTCGGTTATAGAGCTTGAAATAGATACAACAGTGTTGTTACTTGAGTTTCTGCCTTAAGCTAGCCATTAGCGGAAGGAAAATTCGATGCTCGTGGCCATGATGCACTCTCAATGTAATCTGGAGGGTCCACAAAGATATCTTGCGCCTCAAGCGTCTTGATAGCCAGTGATGTCAACTGGACTGTCTACCATTCTAAGCATTTTCCGTAGATGTGCTGTGGTAGGGGAATTGTTGAAGAACAGTGCCCTTGGCCATAACATTAACCTAAGATGGTTTCTGCTATAGTCTCTTTTGTTAAATGCACTATCGCTTTCATTTAGGATTCAGAACCTCAAATAACATTTGTCTTTACATACGGCTAGATGATCGGCTGCTAACACGTTCGGGTATCTAGCTGAGTCACTTCAACCCTCCTATTTATAACGAACATGAACCAAGGGGGCAGTACTCTGAACGATGGACTTCAGTTTGATATGAAGGACGAACATGGATTTCTTGCTTATGGCCGTGGAGGACGGTGAAGCTCGAATTGGTATGTGCCCAGTAGGTGAAATGATGATCTAGAGTGGCATATGCGTAGTTGGGCACTTCACTTGTTCATGATTGCTTTAGCCAGGTCGTTGTCGTAGTGGGCCAGGTTGTTTTGGGTTGAGCCTCATGGTTGAATCTGCAGTGAGCTCTTACATCGGTTTCCGTCGAACTCTTTCCACCAAGACTTCGTGTGATGACAACCGTACACAAACCATGACCGACAGTAGTTGAAGATTTTGTTATATGATTTTTGAACATTTTCTATTTGTTGAAACTTTAAAACGTGAAAATTGATGGCGTTCAATGTGATAAGTTGGTAAATACTCATTTCTAAGCTTTATCCAAAATCTACACCTTAATCTGATGCAAGTGATCACGGTCACTCTTTTTACAAATGCCGAGTGGTTTGTCCTGGAGGTGCCTACTAGGAATAAAGAGTCGGCTATAGCGGCAGTAAATGCACATGATAAGAATTTCAAGACCTTCCTTGGGAAGCATAAGTGACAGTCGAGAGATTGAAAAATGAAAGACTAGTCACAACCACGGAAATTCAAAAAAGGAAGTTGAAAATGAAGTAAGATACATTTGATCTTCTACTGATGATCACTCATTTAAGCAAGTTGAACAAAAGGTTTTGCTAGGATGTTCTTGAAAAGTCACGTTAAAAAGTTAATAACGTTGATTAAAGTGGGATTATGATCTCCGGATTTTACAAGTCTACATCTAGAGTATCATTCCAAATATACCTTCTTTCATATTACTGGATACAATGCATTTAACAACAAATCCCTTCATTTGAGAGAAAACCAACAAGCATGGTCCTGAAATTCAACTACAAATTTGAAGAAGAAAAGAAACAAAAAATGTTATATGGAGTACAGCTGAAGTACCTTTGCTTTATATCTCAAAAGCGATGCATCTTATCTCATTACATAACGCGTACATCACATATATGTTATAATGATATAATACGGTACTTTTAAGCAACAAGACGTGTAGAAAAAAAGAATATGTTCTCTCTATGTACTCCACACCCCACCCTATTGATGATAACAACAATACGTGGGAACACGACATCCGTTTGAGAAGTACAAATTGGAAGCTAGTTTTGCAACTTCCTCGTATCATATAATTTATCGTTTTCTTTTTCTTCATGTCCATTTTTTGCATTATGAAGCCTTACTGTCTTTTACATACGTGGAAAGTTCCTTCCAGTTTAGACTCATTCTAAAAGTTGATTATGTACAAACTAGTTGCTTGCTCTTTTATTCTTGCTCGTCATTTTTCTTGTGTTGTCATCAACTTTATAAGCGTATTTGTTTCTCTTTAGAACAATAGTCATCCTGTCCGGATCATGAGTGGAACCGTAAATAGAGAAAAAGCAAAAAACTGTTTTATTTGATAATACTATGATTTTCATTACAGCCAATGTTATTACATAGAATCATTTTATATACATGAAGATGGGCTGAATATATAAGTCCACAATACAGTTTGTAATCCATGAGATGTAACTTGATGTATCTGAACCGATGAAACATATCAACGGCTGTGATTTGCTCTGACTGATGCCCTGGATAACTATCTGTGCTTTTGCTAATAGAGAAAACCTTGTTTCGTTTGCTTCAATATACGCCGCCTCAAACAAAACTAGGGTTTTATCTCTTCCCTAATTTTCATGTCGGTCGAGAAAATTTTGAGCTCACCTCGAAAGCGATTGAAATTTTTCGCCGATAAAGCTTTTGTTAAGAAGTCTGCTCTTTGATGAAAGGAGGGGACGTGATTGATGGCGAGCTTGCCGCTTCCTGTTCTTTCACGAACAAAGTGGAGATCTATCTCCATGTGCTTTGTGTGAGCATGTTGGACCGGATTCATAGATAAAGATATGGCGCTGAGGTTGTCGCACCAAATAGTGGGTTTCTAAGTTGATTCGAACCCTAATTCCCCAATTAGGGTTTCGATTCAAATGATTTCAGCGATAGTGCTTGCAATGCATCTATATTCAGCTTCTGTGCTGCTTTTGGAGATGGTGGACTGCTTCTTTGTGCACCACGAGATCGGATTTTGTCCAAGATAGATGCAGAATCAAGAAATGGATTTTCTGTCATCAACATCATTAGCCCAGTCGGAATCACTGTAAGCACGTATATTTATGTCTTTACATGTCTTTAAGTATAAGCCATATGCTAATGTCCCTTTAAGATACCTGAGTATACGCTTCACGGCACACCAATGCTCACTTAATGGATTTTGCATGTATTGGCACACTTTATTTACACTAAAACATATGTCGGGTCGAGTGATTGTGGCATACTGAAGTGCCCCAACGATACTTACCAGCATTTGAATTATATCCTTCTGGCTGTTGCATATAAACATCCTCACATAGCTCACCATTCAAAAAAGCATTATGTACATCTAGTTGCTTTATTCTCCAATTTTTGTGAAGTGCTAGTGTCAACATGATTCTTATAGTTGTGGGTTTGATTACTGGGGAAAAGGTCTCTGTGAAATCAAAATCATACTGCTGAGAATATCCTTTTGCAACTAGCCGGCCTTATTTTTTATTATGTTGTCATCTGCATCTCTTTTGATTTTGTAAGTCCACATGCACCCTACTATATTTTTGTATCTTGGAGGTTTGACAAGAGTCCAGGTTCTATTTCAAATCAAAGCATTGAATTCTTCATCCATAGCCCTTTTCCATTTCTCATGCTTGATGGCCTGATCATATGAAGTTGGCTCCACTTCATTCTTTTGTGCTGTGTATATTTTATGCTTAAAAATCCCACTTTTAGACCTTGTGATCATAGGATGTTTTGTTTCTGTATGCTGATCATAAGTATCCTCCAATTGATTATCATTGTCTGCTTCTGTATTATCTCTCTGACTATTGCTGGATATATTATCACTCTGATCATTGTTCTGACTGTTGTTTAGCACACTGGTACACTGTTCATCATTTGATTCAATTGGTAGAAAACTAGTGATTTTATTGTCATGGTCTGAGCTGTACCCTGATGTAGTACTTGGTATGGATGCAGCTTTATCATTGAGCCTTTGATTATTGAGTATTTGCTGACTATCTCTTTTAGCATGTTGAGACAGTTCTGGAATGTGTATAACATGTGTTTTCTCATTATTGATTTTCCTGTCTTGTTTCCCCTTATCTGCAAATGGAAATACATGTTCATTAAAAACTACATGTCTTGAAACATAAATCTTGCCTCTACTGTCCATGCACTTATACCCTTTTTGATTATTTACATATCCCAAAAAGTGCATGGACTGGATCTGAGGCATAGTTTGTGCTTGTTGTATGGTCTAGTGTAAGGAAAACACAAACACCCAAAGGTTTTTAAATGATCATATTTTGGTCTAACTCCATAAAGTTTCTCATATAGACAAACATTGTTTAATACTTTTGTTGGCATCCTATTAATAAGATATACTGCAGTGGCAAAGGCTTCACTCCAGTATTTCAGTGGTAGTGATGCTTGAGATAAGAGTGTTAAACCAGTCTCCACAATATGCCTGTGTTTTCTTTCCACCAAACCATTTTGTTCTGATGTGTGGGGGCAAGTAATTCTATGAAGTATTCCTTTTTGGGTAAAGAAATCTTTCAGTGTTTTAATTTCCCCCTACCATCAGTTTGAAATTTTTTAACACATTTGTTAATTTGCTTTTCAATGTGAGTGATGAAGTGTATAATAGCATTACTAGCATCAGACTTTGCCTTGAGAAAATATAACCAAGTGTGTCTGGTGTGTGCACATACAAGTGATAGATAATACATGTATCCCTGAATTGAATTGAGTGGTGCTGGACCACACAAATCTGCAGCAATTAACTCAAGAGGATTTTCATATATGGTTTCAGAAATAGAAAAAGGTAATTTATGCATTTTACCCATTTGACAGTGATCACATAAGTGTAAATCTGACATGTTTGGAACAGAAACATCATTTTGCACTAAGGTCTGTTTGACAATATTATAACTGGGGTGCCCAAGTCTACAATGCCACTTATAAATGCTTTTACATCACTATCATGCCTTGCACTAACATTATTAGACCATATTCTCTCATTAGCAGCATCATTATTTGCCATATTGCTGAATTTGTACAAACCATTGTCCAGCTTACCCTGTAACAATATGTTTTTATTTAATGAGTCTCTAACTAGACAGAATTTTAGGTGAAACTCAAAATACACCTTATTTTCACTGGCAAGTTGTGAAACACTAATAAGATTTTTCTTGATACTTGGCACTCTTAATAAATTATTTAAATAGAGTAGCCTTGTACCTTTTATACAGCCAGTACCAATATGTGTTATGTTTGTAGCTTCACCATTCCCCATGAGAACAGATTGATTACCTGTGTACTCCTTGCTTCCCAAGTTTAAGTTTTGCAGATTGTTTGTGATGTGATTTGTAGCACCAGAGTATGGAAACCATTCATCCATACTGTAATCATTTGTTTTGGCTTTATCATCAGTGACATTGTCTCCATTATTCCTTAGTTGAGTTTGAATCATATTTGCATTAACTTGCTTAGTGGCATGAGATGACTGGCCATTATTAGTGTCTTCCTTGTATCTGAAATAACACTTGTTTGCCATATGTCCAAATTTTTCACAAATCTGACATTTAACTCTGTTGTTATAATTGTTTCTCCCCTACCTCTGCCTCTTTGAGTGTAGCCTCCTCTCTGACTGTGACTGTCTTGCTTGGGTTGATTAGATATATCTTTTTGATTCTTGTTCTTTGATGTAGTTGCATAATTGACATTAAAATCTTCTTGCATGGACTTTCTCTGATCAATCCTTCCTTCATGAGCAAGGAGGGCTGTGTGGATGTAGTCCAGATCTGGCAAAGTTGGTTGTGTTGCTATGTATGTAATTAAAAATTCATAATCTTGATCTAATCCATTGGTTATCACTAAAATTTGCTCACTGGTGGAGACATGATGGCCAACACCCTTTAATTTGTCACATAAGTTCTTGATCTTTGCAAGATAGTCTCACATAGGCATATCATTCTTTCTTGCATTTTGCAGTTTCCTTCTGTAATGCATGACTCTTGCTGCTGATTGTGAACTAAAAATGCGTTGAATTGCTGACCATATTTCGTAGGAACTATTACATCCCACAATTTGTGATAATAAACTTTGGCTGATTGAAGATAACACCCATGATGATAGTAAATTGTCTTGCTTTTAGTACAGTTTGTATTCTGGGTTACTGATGGTTTTTCCTTCCTTGTCAGTGATCATAGCTGGTGGGATGATCTTGGTGCCTATGACATAGTCGTGTAAGTCATATCCTTTTAATGCAATCTCAACATGATATTTCCATAAAATATAGTTATCTTCGTCTAATGGAGTAGTGATGACTTGACTTTTTGGTTTGATCAGGATCAGATCTGAACTCTGGTGATCTCTTAATGGATTTCCAAAAGTTCCTAATGTTACATCTTCCTCTTCAAGTGCCATGGTGATTCAAGAATCTTGAAATGCCGGTTTCTTGGAGACAAGAAGTAATAGTCAGGAAAGAAAGTAAGATGGCGAGGCTAATCTTGGACTTAGCAGCCAAGAAACAAATCAGGGATGAAAAAAAGAAGGATCTGCTATGATAGGTGTATATTACTGTTTCAGCATAAAACAGTAATGTGCATGAATAGCGGTGATGAGCTGTGCAACCAAAGAAGATAAAATGAAGATGAATATCTGATTTCTTCTTTAGGATGGCACAGAAAAGATATTGAACTGATAGAATGGATCTCTTCAAGATTAAGAGAAAGGTATGTCTCCCCGATGATGACACTTTTCTGAGGGGAGTCGAATTACCCAACAGTTTTGATTTTCTTGATTTGGTTTTGTGGTGAATATGCCTTTCGGCTATACTGCTCTGATACCAAAATAGAGAAAAAGCAAAAAACTGTTTTATTTGATAATACTATGATTTTCATTACAGCCAATGTTATTACATAGAATCATTTTATATACATGAAGATGGGCTGAATATATAAGCCCACAATACAGTTTGTAATCCATGAGATGTAACTTGATGTATCTGAACCGATGAAACAAAGCAACAGCTGTGATTTGCTCTGACTGATGCCCTGGATAACTATCTGTGCTTTTGCTAATAGAGAAAACCTTGTTTCGTTTGCTTCATTATAACCGTGACGAGTCAAGGTTAAAGATTTTCATGGTTCAACTGGTTAAACCGCCGACACCATGCATTTTTTATTTTTCAAAATTTTACACATTTAAATACAAGTTATACACAAAATGTTGAAAGAAAAAGGCTAAATAAACGAGTCGTAGGAGGTCTTCAATGCCTACGACTGAAATTGCACAACCGAAATTATGCACTACTGCAGTGCACAACTACAGCAGTTGTGCACAACTGCAATTGAACAATTGCACCAACACAACTGCTGTTGCATACACAATAGTAGAGCACAACCGTAGAAGCGTAGTAGCGACGAGCTTGATGAAGCTTATAACGGTCTTGAAGGTGCTTGCAGCATCAAAATGATGAAGTAGTGGAGTTTGCTGTTTAGATTTCGGAATGGTAATTATTTCTTAAATGTGGATTTAATTTGTTTCTTCGAAATAGTTAAACAATTGAGACAAGAATGATATACAAAATAAGAAAATTGTGATTCAATTAGGTAAAATTAACTGAACCACTGGATTGAAGGTTCGACATGTGCACCACTGTTTAATTAAATTTTGAACTGTAATGATCTATGGTTTAAGGTTTTTCGAGATCGGACTGCGGTTGGGTCCTACGATGATAACACTATGACATGCTGTGTAGTTAAACACAGATTAGGGTTTAAACTCATGCATGGCATATGTATATAATACATATATGTACTATGACCTGCTGTGCAGTTAAACATAGTTTATTCGATTGGATAAAATTAAATATCACTTGCAAAGTGAGATCACTATATTGACAGGACAACTACTGTGTGGTAATGTAAACTAAGTTAAAATTTTACAATTATTAGACTATTGGATGCTTACTACCTAATATGTTGGGCACTTAATAAACTATGAAGTTTCAATACAGTAGTGTTGAATATGCGCTTATATGATTTTTGTTTGATGATAATAAACATATATACATTCGTTTAAATGTATTTGTTAATGTACTATTTTATTTTTCATAGATTAAATAAATATTTGCTGAATAAAATTAAATACACAGATTTTGAATTCAAACAGAAATTTTATTCAAACAAATATTTATTACAATTTCGAATAGTACAAATTCAAGCTCTCACTATTCACTATACAATTTCAATTACAATAACATATGTACACAAATTCCTCACTACATATCACTCACACTCGTAGTTTTATCTTCAACTTCATTCCAGTTAGAATCCAGCATCTGAGCAATCTGCAAAAATATTCACTAACGCGGTAAAATTGAAAAAGAAATATTTTTGCAATATAAATTAAATATGAATTTTTGAAAATAATATTTGCCTCGGTTATTTGGGTTGTTCGTCATCATTTAAATTTGAATTCATCATACACGAACAGCTTGTGACATACATAGTGTATCACTGTATATGCCACAAGGCAGTGCACACTGATATATACTTGATAATGCTACAGGACAGGTGAGCACAAGGTCAAACCCAAATAAAAAGACGGGTTCAACTCAGGTGCAACATAAATAAAATCTCGACTTCAACACAAGGTCAAACCCGAGTTGTACAACTGGATTCAACTCAAGTGTAATGCACAGTCTACACAAATTCAGGAAGGCACCAAATAACAAACAAAGTGCAAAGGTCAAGCCATCACTGCAAATTTGACTCAACTCAATGCAATTCAAACTGCAAGTCCAAAACAAATGCACAATGCACTAAGCAAATGACAAAGACAGTTCTTACATGTATCAAAAAGCATGTACATGGGTAAACAGAAAATGCACCAAAACAGAAAATGCACCAGTTCAACTCGGACTCCAGAATGCACAGTGCAAACAAATGCATCTAAGTGACATAGTGAACAAAGACCAACTCCAGAATGCATTAGAGTGCAAATGAAACATGTGCAGAAAAATAAACAAGGGCAACATCAATGAATTTATAAACATCAACTACAAGCCCAAGTGTACAAACTGAAGACTGCAAGAAATATGCAATTCGAAGTGATATAACAGCAAATACCATAGTATCAAGTTCAAGTCAGACCAACAGCTACATGAAGCAAACAGCATGAATGTCACAAGCATGAACACAGGAAAACATGCATGCAACATGGACTGCAACAAGCATCAGAATAACAAACAGTGAATCAAGACAGGGCCGAGCAACTGCTATATGGTGATGCAGTTAACAATTACTCAAAGCAACAGTGACAATGAAGTGAATGCAACTACAGGAACTCAACAGAGAT
The DNA here is from genome assembly GCA_030765085.1 of Allium cepa. Lineage (NCBI taxonomy): Eukaryota > Viridiplantae > Streptophyta > Magnoliopsida > Asparagales > Amaryllidaceae > Allium > Allium cepa. The sequence continues at coordinate 29,603,396 of CM060933.1, read as the reverse complement.
AAGATGGTCAGTCACCATAATAATGAAAATGTCGAGCTCAATGCAACACAGTGGCAACCATAAGATGCAGACCAACCAGAAGTACAAGTACACAACTAAACCAACAAACATCAGCAAGTACAATATCATAATACAAATGTCTATGCCAAAAAAACAATGAAGCAATCATAGAATGTAAAGTCGAAAGCCACAGTGGATGAACAAAATGAATCAACACCGTGATTTACAAGCAATGAAAATATTTACGCATATGAACAAGTCGTAAATCATCATCAACATCCATACGAAAATCAAAAGCCAAGGCCGAAGCAGTGCAATGAATTCACAAGACCGAAGTCACAGTGAAACCATCACAGTCATCTCAAACGAACTAATAAAAATCAAAACCGTGGGAATGAAGTCATAAAAATATACGAATGTGACAAAGTTAAATGTCACAAATTAAAGTCGTGGTCATCACGAAATTGATTCAAAACCGTGTCAACCAAGCAACGAAAATATTCGCATATGAATTAGTCAAGGAAAAATCGCAAGCATCCAAGCATAAACGATCAGCAGAGATAATTTCAAATATATATTGTACGAACGAAAATTAAGAATTAAAAATCCTATATAAACCATTCATCATTGGCAAATTCAATCCATCGAGTTCAAGTACGAAAAATCAGAAGAAGCAAAAGCACAAATTACATGCTGGAGCAAGATCGAACTCGATCATCGAAGGAACCATGAGCAAAGTAAAAAGACAATCGTTTGCCGACGCAAATCAGAAGATCAATTGCAAACGATCAACAAATCAATCGGGTTCTTCAATAAACGAAGCCCTAATTTGCGCAAAGCCGAAGCACTAGCAAATCTCACAGGAGCGAACGCAAGGCCAAAGCCATAGCCAATCTCACAGGAGCAAACGCAAGGACAAAACCCTAATTTGGATAAAGAGGAACAAACGAACGAAGAGCCGCCGCTATCTCAAGAAACACTGGGCCGAACTCAAATAGATAAAAAGAGAAAAGGGGCCGGACTTCAAGAATTAGGGTTTTTGTTTTAAATAAGGGCTTTAGGTTTTTTAAAATAAGGGCTTTATCTTATTTTTTGTTTTAAATTTGTTTTTAATTTTAAAACTCTTTTCAAACCGTTGTATTTGCTAGTCGTGTGACTAGGAGACAAGCTACGTGGCGTAGCTTGAGAATTCGCAACTCAGTGGCTGAGTTGTGGCAGGGTTTTGAGCGTAGAGTTAGGTTAGTCAGTAGCGGGTGTCGTGAGTTTACGTGTGTAAGCGTGTTACTATCTAATTTCTAGTAGAAACCTTGGGGGCAGCACGTAGGCAGGGTTTTGCCGAAGCTGGGTAAATTCTGTGTCGTTCTATCTCTGCATTTTATTATTCTGCTATTTTTCTGTGCTGCTATTAATCTGTGATCTGTATTGAAATAATTTTATAAGCTTCCGCAATTAATTTTTATAATTTATACTATCGCCCTATTGACCCCTCCCCCCTCTAGGGTGAAATCGATCCTACAAGTGGTATCAGAGCCAGGAATAGAAGTCATTTTTTGTTTTAAAAATTCATTTTTCAAAAATCAGTTTTTGTTTAAAAGTTTGAATTTTTAAAATGGCTTCTTTTAATAATTCTTTTGTTGAGGGTCAGTCCATAGTCAGACCACCAATGCTCAATGGTGAATATGCTTATTGGAAAAATAGAATGAAATTTTTTCTAAAAACCATTGACGCTTGGAACATTGTTGAGGCAGGTTATAGAGCACCAACTATAATTGTAGACAATCAGGAAACAGATAAACCGATGGATCAATGGACAGAACTAGAAAATAAATTATAAAATGTTAATGCTAGAGCTATGAATTCTATTATCTGTTTATTGGATCAATTTGAATTTAATCGTGTCTCACATTGTCTAACTGCGCATGAAATATGGCACACACTAGAAGTGACTCACGAAGGAACATCTCAAGTCAAAGAATCTCGCCTTGCCATGCTAAGCAGCGAATATGAAAATTTCACAATGGCAAAGGAAGAAAATGTTAAAGAGATGCATGAACGACTTTCCAATATCGTATACAAATCAAAAGCTCTTGGAAAATCATACACAGAGTTGGAGATAGTCCGAAAAATCCTCAGAGTCCTTCCACGAAGCTTTGAAGCCAAAGTGACTGCCATTCAAGAATCAAAAGATTTGAAACAAATGAAAGTCAAAGAACTCATCGGAAATCTCACCACTTATGAGCTAGAAATGAAATTCAAGGAAGAGCGTGAAGGAGGAGATACTCGTAAGAAATCTATGGCTCTCAAAGGAACAACAGAAAGTGATGGTGATGACGATGATGATGGAGCAGCGGAATTAGAGCTGATAATAAAGAAAGTCAAAAGGTGGAATTACAAATATGGAAATCCAGCTCTAAATCAAAGATTGGAAAGCAGAATAAATAAAATATTAGACAATCCAGAAGAACCAAAGATCATTTGTCATAAGTGCAACCAACCCGGACACATCAAGCCCAATTGTCCTCAAACTCAACGCGACTTTGAAAAGAAATCAAAAAGGAGAAGTTTTTGCTGCCACGTGGAATACAAGTGATGAAGATAATCAAAGTGCTGACAGTGAGAATGAAAAAGCAGACTTATGTCTTCATGGTGAAATAACTGACAGTGATGATGACGAGCCAAGTGAGGTATCAAAACTTTCTCATTCGGAATTACTTATATATTTCCACGATGTGAATGGTTGTTTTGAACGACTTAGGGAGAAGTATGCCAAACTTGAATCACAAAAAGATACTTTGATAGATTTAAATAAACAACTTGACCAATTAGTTAAAACCTATCAAAGTAGGATCCCTAAGTGTGATAAGTGTCCAACATTCGAAGAAGAAATTAAAAAATCAGAGATTAATATAAAATCACTTGAAAATGAAATTCTGATTTTGAAAGAGAACGAAAATACTAGGAGAGAAAATTCTATCAAAAAGTGCACACAATTATTGAACGAAAATGAATCTCTCAAAATACAAGTCCAGCAATTGTCAATAACTTTAGATAAATTTTTAAAAAGTGAGAAATCGTTGAATCTGCTATTAGGGAAGCAAACTGTTAATACAGCTAGACAAGAACTTGGACATAATCCATCTGAAAATGTTAAAAGCGATATTAATCAAGAAAATTCCATGTGCACAATTTGTAGAAAATATGGACACGATCACAATAATTGTTGTTATAGACCCAAACATGTGAAAACCATACCAATTTGGGTTCCAAAAGGCACAAATATAAAATCTCTCAAAGTTAAACAAATTTGGGTGCCAAAAGGAACATATATAAACAGTTTTGGGTCTCCACAAAATTATTTTTCTAAATCTTCTGCCACTAACAATCATGGACCTATAAAAATAAATAGGTCACATAAATCTTTTTCCGTGTAGGTATGGTGGCAGGCTAAGGAACAACAACAGTGTTTTCTGGAATTTTGGCTGTTCCAAAAACACTCCTTAGCCTATTATAAAGGTGACAGAATCACAATGGATAACAACGAAAAATATCGTAAAGGTAAAACAGGTAATGGTATATTTATTTGAACGATATATTAAATGTGATGATCTGCACCATAGTCTGAATTAAAATCAGCCGATATTGAGATGGTGAAGAGATGATGATTTTGATTCTGACTTGTTCAACATAGTTGGCCGATTATATTTATGCCAAAAAAAACACTATAATAATCTCTAGATTCTTTGAATTACTTCATATATATCATTTTGGATTAAAAATAGTGTTTTGATGGATGATAATACATTTGGTTATAATACGGCTAACTCCTTATTCACGATTTTTGATTATTTACACGGCTTCAATTCAAATTTAAAAGAATGTCATTTAAATTGCTGTTAAAGTTGAGTTTGAAATTTTTGGTGCACACTTAATGTTTTGGTCTATAAAATTAAATTGATGATAATTTTGAGTGAAGGAGAAATTCAGATGCAAATTACACTGGTAATCTAGTTGATAGAAAAATTACTAGTGAAACGTGATTTTTGTTGAGACATTTAGTAACTGCATCGTTTTTCAAAGAAAATATCTGCATATTTTTCATTTCAAATAATTTTCAAATAGCAGAAATTTTTCTCATATAACCCCCTCGAGAAAATCATTTTTGACCATATTTTCAGATTAGTCATTTTGAAAAATTAATTTCATAATTATTTTTGAATTTGATTTTAAATGACAATTTTGGCTAGTCTAACTCCCTAATAATTATCGAAAAGATAAATAGTGATTGAAAAAGTGATGAGTGTTGATATTTATCATACATTACTCAAGATAGTATATTTAGAAAAATTTCTTTAGAGATTCAAACAAGAGTTATAAAATTTTTTGTTGGGTAAAGATTCCATGACCATATCTATGTATATCATATTTCTATCGACCATCGCTCATCAAAAATTCAATATAGTGTGTCGATATGTGGTACTTTAAACAGGAATCATTCGTTTTTCATTTTATAAAACAAAATAAAATCCAAAGTATTCACTCTCATTTAAAAATCCTCACGGTTATACATGGGTGAATTAATTGGAATTTGGTATGTGCTTCCATGCTCATTTAAAAGTCCTCACGGTTATGCATGTATGGAACGCATATCAAAATTGATTTATTAATTAAACAAGTTGATTCTAATCCCATTTAAAAGTCCTCACGGTCATGCGTGGTTAGAAGATACTTAAATTCATTTTTAAAATTAAATTAGAATACTACTAATCTCATTTAAAAGTCCTAACGGTTATGCATGATTAGTAGATATTCAAATTCCTGATATAAATGTACCACAAATAGATATAACTGTATGGTTTTGTATGATGACATCATCTCCATTACTTCTAAAAGTGGAATATGCGCCTAACGAGGGTAGTTATGATTTTTGTTTGATTTTTTTATTGAAATTTAATTGAGTTTTAATGTTAAATTAATATCGATCACTTTATCTCTATTTTCTCTAACACTATTATTCTTTTGCTGATAACAAAAGGGGGAGAGAAAAGTTAAGATTTTGTCAAACAAAATTAAGCAAAGGTCAAATATTTTTCCATTTGCATATTATTTAATTGTATGCATATTTGTAGGGGGAGCTTTGTGTAGAGAGGAAGCATTTAAATAGGGGGAGCAATTAGGATATATCTGTAGAGCAAATACATTTAACACATTCAAAATCTTAAATATATGTTTGTCATCATCAAAAGGGGGAGATTGTTGAATATGCGCTTATATGATTTTTGTTTGATGATAATAAACATATATACATTCGTTTAAATGTATTTGTTAATGTACTATTTTATTTTTCATAGATTAAATAAATATTTGCTGAATAAAATTAAATACACAGATTTTGAATTCAAACAGAAATTTTATTCAAACAAATATTTATTACAATTTTGAATAGTACAAATTCAAGCTCTCACTATTCACTATACAATTTCAATTACAATAACATATGTACACAAATTCCTCACTACATATCACTCACACTCGTAGTTTTATCTTCAACTTCATTCCAGTTAGAATCCAGCATCTGAGCAATCTGCAAAAATATTCACTAACGCAGTAAAATTGAAAAAGAAATATTTTTGCAATATAAAATAAAATATGAATTTTTGAAAATAATATTTGCCTCGGTTATTTGGGTTGTTCGTCATCATTTAAATTTGAATTCATCATACACGAACAGCTTGTGACATACACAGTGTATCACTGTATATGCCACAAGGCCGTGCACACCGATATACACTTGATAATGCTACAGGACAGGTGAGCACAAGGTCAAACCCAAATAAAAAGACGGGTTCAACTCAGGTGCAACATAAATAAAATCTCGACTTCAACACAAGGTCAAACCCGAGTTGTACAACTGGATTCAACTCAAGTGTAATGCACAGTCTACACAAATTCAAGAAGGCACCAAATAACAAACAAAGTGTAAAGGTCAAGCCATCACTGCAAATTTGACTCAACTCAATGCAATTCAAACTGCAAGTCCAAAACAAATGCATAATGCACTAAGCAAATGACAAAGATAGTTCTTACATGTATCAAAAAGCATGTACATGGGTAAACAGAAAATGCACCAGTTCAACTCGGAAATGCAACTCCAAGCTAAGAGCAAGTGATAGTGAATATATACAAGTGCAGTGCTCAAGACTAAGCAAGCCTCAGCATCAGATCAGAAGTGAAGCAAGAAGCTCAAGTCAATGCACAGTGCAAACAAATGCATCTAAGTGACATAGTGAACAAAGACCAACTCCAGAATGCATTAGAGTGCAAATGAAACATGTGCAGAAAAATAAACAAGGGCAACATCAATGAATTTATAAACATCAACTACAAGCCCAAGTGTACAAACTGAAGACTGCAAGAAATATGCAATTCGAAGTGATATAACAGCAAATACCATAGTATCAAGTTCAAGTCAGACCAACAGCTACATGAAGCAAACAGCATGAATGTCACAAGCATGAACACAGGAAAACATGCATGCAACATGGACTGCAACAAGCATCAGAATAACAAACAGTGAATCAAGACAGGGCCGAGCAACTGCTATATGGTGATGCAGTTAACAATTACTCAAAGCAACAGTGACAATGAAGTGAATGCAACTACAGGAACTCAACAGAGATAAGATGGTCAGTCACCATAATAATGAAAATGTCGAGCTCAATGCAACACAGTGGCAACCATAAGATGCAGACCAACCAGAAGTACAAGTACACAACTAAACCAACAAACATCAGCAAGTACAATATCATAATACAAATGTCTATGCCAAAAAAACAATGAAGCAATCATAGAATGTAAAGTCGAAAGCCACAGTGGATGAACAAAATGAATCAACACCGTGATTTACAAGCAATGAAAATATTTACGCATATGAACAAGTCGTAAATCATCATCAACATCCATACGAAAATCAAAAGCCAAGGCCGAAGCAGTGCAATGAATTCACAAGACCGAAGTCACAGTGAAACCATCACAGTCATCTCAAACGAACTAATAAAAATCAAAACCGTGGGAATGAAGTCATAAAAATATACGAATGTGACAAAGTTAAATGTCACAAATTAAAGCCGTGGTCATCACGAAATTGATTCAAAACCGTGTCAACCAAGCAACGAAAATATTCGCATATGAATTAGTCAAGGAAAAATCGCAAGCATCCAAGCATAAACGATCAGCAGAGATAATTTCAAATATATATTGTACGAACGAAAATTAAGAATTAAAAATCCTATATAAACCATTCATCATTGGCAAATTCAATCCATCGAGTTCAAGTACGAAAAATCAGAAGAAGCAAAAGCACAAATTACATGCTGGAGCAAGATCGAACTCGATCATCGAAGGAACCATGAGCAAAGTAAAAAGACAATCGTTTGCCGACGCAAATCAGAAGATCAATTGCAAACGATCAACAAATCAATCGGGTTCTTCAATAAACGAAGCCCTAATTTGCGCAAAGCCGAAGCACTAGCAAATCTCACAGGAGCGAACGCAAGGCCAAAGCCATAGCCAATCTCACAGGAGCAAACGCAAGGACAAAACCCTAATTTGGATAAAGAGGAACAAACGAACGAAGAGCCGCCGCTATCTCAAGAAACACTGGGCCGAACTCAAATAGATAAAAAGAGAAAAGGGGCCGGACTTCAAGAATTAGGGTTTTTGTTTTAAATAAGGGCTTTAGGTTTTTTAAAATAAGGGCTTTATCTTATTTTTTGTTTTAAATTTGTTTTTAATTTTAAAACTCTTTTCAAACCGTTGTATTTGCTAGTCGTGTGACTAGGAGACAAGCTACGTGGCGTAGCTTGAGAATTCGCAACTCAGTGGCTGAGTTGTGGCAGGGTTTTGAGCGTAGAGTTAGGTTAGTCAGTAGCGGGTGTCGTGAGTTTACGTGTGTAAGCGTGTTACTATCTAATTTCTAGTAGAAACCTTGGGGGCAGCACGTAGGCAGGGTTTTGCCGAAGCTGGGTAAATTCTGTGTCGTTCTATCTCTGCATTTTATTATTCTGCTATTTTTCTGTGCTGCTATTAATCTGTGATCTGTATTGAAATAATTTTATAAGCTTCCGCAATTAATTTTTATAATTTATACTATCGCCCTATTGACCCCTCCCCCCTCTAGGGTGAAATCGATCCTACAAGTGGTATCAGAGCCAGGAATAGAAGTCATTTTTTGTTTTAAAAATTCATTTTTCAAAAATCAGTTTTTGTTTAAAAGTTTGAATTTTTAAAATGGCTTCTTTTAATAATTCTTTTGTTGAGGGTCAGTCCATAGTCAGACCACCAATGCTCAATGGTGAATATGCTTATTGGAAAAATAGAATGAAATTTTTTCTAAAAACCATTGACGCTTGGAACATTGTTGAGGCAGGTTATAGAGCACCAACTATAATTGTAGACAATCAGGAAACAGATAAACCGATGGATCAATGGACAGAACTAGAAAATAAATTATAAAATGTTAATGCTAGAGCTATGAATTCTATTATCTGTTTATTGGATCAATTTGAATTTAATCGTGTCTCACATTGTCTAACTGCGCATGAAATATGGCACACACTAGAAGTGACTCACGAAGGAACATCTCAAGTCAAAGAATCTCGCCTTGCCATGCTAAGCAGCGAATATGAAAATTTCACAATGGCAAAGGAAGAAAATGTTAAAGAGATGCATGAACGACTTTCCAATATCGTATACAAATCAAAAGCTCTTGGAAAATCATACACAGAGTTGGAGATAGTCCGAAAAATCCTCAGAGTCCTTCCACGAAGCTTTGAAGCCAAAGTGACTGCCATTCAAGAATCAAAAGATTTGAAACAAATGAAAGTCAAAGAACTCATCGGAAATCTCACCACTTATGAGCTAGAAATGAAATTCAAGGAAGAGCGTGAAGGAGGAGATACTCGTAAGAAATCTATGGCTCTCAAAGGAACAACAGAAAGTGATGGTGATGACGATGATGATGGAGCAGCGGAATTAGAGCTGATAATAAAGAAAGTCAAAAGGTGGAATTACAAATATGGAAATCCAGCTCTAAATCAAAGATTGGAAAGCAGAATAAATAAAATATTAGACAATCCAGAAGAACCAAAGATCATTTGTCATAAGTGCAACCAACCCGGACACATCAAGCCCAATTGTCCTCAAACTCAACGCGACTTTGAAAAGAAATCAAAAAGGAGAAGTTTTTGCTGCCACGTGGAATACAAGTGATGAAGATAATCAAAGTGCTGACAGTGAGAATGAAAAAGCAGACTTATGTCTTCATGGTGAAATAACTGACAGTGATGATGACGAGCCAAGTGAGGTATCAAAACTTTCTCATTCGGAATTACTTATATATTTCCACGATGTGAATGGTTGTTTTGAACGACTTAGGGAGAAGTATGCCAAACTTGAATCACAAAAAGATACTTTGATAGATTTAAATAAACAACTTGACCAATTAGTTAAAACCTATCAAAGTAGGATCCCTAAGTGTGATAAGTGTCCAACATTCGAAGAAGAAATTAAAAAATCAGAGATTAATATAAAATCACTTGAAAATGAAATTCTGATTTTGAAAGAGAACGAAAATACTAGGAGAGAAAATTCTATCAAAAAGTGCACACAATTATTGAACGAAAATGAATCTCTCAAAATACAAGTCCAGCAATTGTCAATAACTTTAGATAAATTTTTAAAAAGTGAGAAATCGTTGAATCTGCTATTAGGGAAGCAAACTGTTAATACAGCTAGACAAGAACTTGGACATAATCCATCTGAAAATGTTAAAAGCGATATTAATCAAGAAAATTCCATGTGCACAATTTGTAGAAAATATGGACACGATCACAATAATTGTTGTTATAGACCCAAACATGTGAAAACCATACCAATTTGGGTTCCAAAAGGCACAAATATAAAATCTCTCAAAGTTAAACAAATTTGGGTGCCAAAAGGAACATATATAAACAGTTTTGGGTCTCCACAAAATTATTTTTCTAAATCTTCTGCCACTAACAATCATGGACCTATAAAAATAAATAGGTCACATAAATCTTTTTCCGTGTAGGTATGGTGGCAGGCTAAGGAACAACAACAGTGTTTTCTGGAATTTTGGCTGTTCCAAAAACACTCCTTAGCCTATTATAAAGGTGACAGAATCACAATGGATAACAACGAAAAATATCGTAAAGGTAAAACAGGTAATGGTATATTTATTTGAACGATATATTAAATGTGATGATCTGCACCATAGTCTGAATTAAAATCAGCCGATATTGAGATGGTGAAGAGATGATGATTTTGATTCTGACTTGTTCAACATAGTTGGCCGATTATATTTATGCCAAAAAAAACACTATAATAATCTCTAGATTCTTTGAATTACTTCATATATATCATTTTGGATTAAAAATAGTGTTTTGATGGATGATAATACATTTGGTTATAATACGGCTAACTCCTTATTCACGATTTTTGATTATTTACACGGCTTCAATTCAAATTTAAAAGAATGTCATTTAAATTGCTGTTAAAGTTGAGTTTGAAATTTTTGGTGCACACTTAATGTTTTGGTCTATAAAATTAAATTGATGATAATTTTGAGTGAAGGAGAAATTCAGATGCAAATTACACTGGTAATCTAGTTGATAGAAAAATTACTAGTGAAACGTGATTTTTGTTGAGACATTTAGTAACTGCATCGTTTTTCAAAGAAAATATCTGCATATTTTTCATTTCAAATAATTTTCAAATAGCAGAAATTTTTCTCATATAACCCCCTCGAGAAAATCATTTTTGACCATATTTTCAGATTAGTCATTTTGAAAAATTAATTTCATAATTATTTTTGAATTTGATTTTAAATGACAATTTTGGCTAGTCTAACTCCCTAATAATTATCGAAAAGATAAATAGTGATTGAAAAAGTGATGAGTGTTGATATTTATCATACATTACTCAAGATAGTATATTTAGAAAAATTTCTTTAGAGATTCAAACAAGAGTTATAAAATTTTTTGTTGGGTAAAGATTCCATGACCATATCTATGTATATCATATTTCTATCGACCATCGCTCATCAAAAATTCAATATAGTGTGTCGATATGTGGTACTTTAAACAGGAATCATTCGTTTTTCATTTTATAAAACAAAATAAAATCCAAAGTATTCACTCTCATTTAAAAATCCTCACGGTTATACATGGGTGAATTAATTGGAATTTGGTATGTGCTTCCATGCTCATTTAAAAGTCCTCACGGTTATGCATGTATGGAACGCATATCAAAATTGATTTATTAATTAAACAAGTTGATTCTAATCCCATTTAAAAGTCCTCACGGTCATGCGTGGTTAGAAGATACTTAAATTCATTTTTAAAATTAAATTAGAATACTACTAATCTCATTTAAAAGTCCTAACGGTTATGCATGATTAGTAGATATTCAAATTCCTGATATAAATGTACCACAAATAGATATAACTGTATGGTTTTGTATGATGACATCATCTCCATTACTTCTAAAAGTGGAATATGCGCCTAACGAGGGTAGTTATGATTTTTGTTTGATTTTTTTATTGAAATTTAATTGAGTTTTAATGTTAAATTAATATCGATCACTTTATCTCTATTTTCTCTAACACTATTATTCTTTTGCTGATAACAAAAGGGGGAGAGAAAAGTTAAGATTTTGTCAAACAAAATTAAGCAAAGGTCAAATATTTTTCCATTTGCATATTATTTAATTGTATGCATATTTGTAGGGGGAGCTTTGTGTAGAGAGGAAGCATTTAAATAGGGGGAGCAATTAGGATATATCTGTAGAGCAAATACATTTAACACATTCAAAATCTTAAATATATGTTTGTCATCATCAAAAGGGGGAGATTGTTGAATATGCGCTTATATGATTTTTGTTTGATGATAATAAACATATATACATTCGTTTAAATGTATTTGTTAATGTACTATTTTATTTTTCATAGATTAAATAAATATTTGCTGAATAAAATTAAATACACAGATTTTGAATTCAAACAGAAATTTTATTCAAACAAATATTTATTACAATTTTGAATAGTACAAATTCAAGCTCTCACTATTCACTATACAATTTCAATTACAATAACATATGTACACAAATTCCTCACTACATATCACTCACACTCGTAGTTTTATCTTCAACTTCATTCCAGTTAGAATCCAGCATCTGAGCAATCTGCAAAAATATTCACTAACGCAGTAAAATTGAAAAAGAAATATTTTTGCAATATAAAATAAAATATGAATTTTTGAAAATAATATTTGCCTCGGTTATTTGGGTTGTTCGTCATCATTTAAATTTGAATTCATCATACACGAACAGCTTGTGACATACACAGTGTATCACTGTATATGCCACAAGGCCGTGCACACCGATATACACTTGATAATGCTACAGGACAGGTGAGCACAAGGTCAAACCCAAATAAAAAGACGGGTTCAACTCAGGTGCAACATAAATAAAATCTCGACTTCAACACAAGGTCAAACCCGAGTTGTACAACTGGATTCAACTCAAGTGTAATGCACAGTCTACACAAATTCAAGAAGGCACCAAATAACAAACAAAGTGTAAAGGTCAAGCCATCACTGCAAATTTGACTCAACTCAATGCAATTCAAACTGCAAGTCCAAAACAAATGCATAATGCACTAAGCAAATGACAAAGATAGTTCTTACATGTATCAAAAAGCATGTACATGGGTAAACAGAAAATGCACCAGTTCAACTCGGAAATGCAACTCCAAGCTAAGAGCAAGTGATAGTGAATATATACAAGTGCAGTGCTCAAGACTAAGCAAGCCTCAGCATCAGATCAGAAGTGAAGCAAGAAGCTCAAGTCAATGCACAGTGCAAACAAATGCATCTAAGTGACATAGTGAACAAAGACCAACTCCAGAATGCATTAGAGTGCAAATGAAACATGTGCAGAAAAATAAACAAGGGCAACATCAATGAATTTATAAACATCAACTACAAGCCCAAGTGTACAAACTGAAGACTGCAAGAAATATGCAATTCGAAGTGATATAACAGCAAATACCATAGTATCAAGTTCAAGTCAGACCAACAGCTACATGAAGCAAACAGCATGAATGTCACAAGCATGAACACAGGAAAACATGCATGCAACATGGACTGCAACAAGCATCAGAATAACAAACAGTGAATCAAGACAGGGCCGAGCAACTGCTATATGGTGATGCAGTTAACAATTACTCAAAGCAACAGTGACAATGAAGTGAATGCAACTACAGGAACTCAACAGAGATAAGATGGTCAGTCACCATAATAATGAAAATGTCGAGCTCAATGCAACACAGTGGCAACCATAAGATGCAGACCAACCAGAAGTACAAGTACACAACTAAACCAACAAACATCAGCAAGTACAATATCATAATACAAATGTCTATGCCAAAAAAACAATGAAGCAATCATAGAATGTAAAGTCGAAAGCCACAGTGGATGAACAAAATGAATCAACACCGTGATTTACAAGCAATGAAAATATTTACGCATATGAACAAGTCGTAAATCATCATCAACATCCATACGAAAATCAAAAGCCAAGGCCGAAGCAGTGCAATGAATTCACAAGACCGAAGTCACAGTGAAACCATCACAGTCATCTCAAACGAACTAATAAAAATCAAAACCGTGGGAATGAAGTCATAAAAATATACGAATGTGACAAAGTTAAATGTCACAAATTAAAGCCGTGGTCATCACGAAATTGATTCAAAACCGTGTCAACCAAGCAACGAAAATATTCGCATATGAATTAGTCAAGGAAAAATCGCAAGCATCCAAGCATAAACGATCAGCAGAGATAATTTCAAATATATATTGTACGAACGAAAATTAAGAATTAAAAATCCTATATAAACCATTCATCATTGGCAAATTCAATCCATCGAGTTCAAGTACGAAAAATCAGAAGAAGCAAAAGCACAAATTACATGCTGGAGCAAGATCGAACTCGATCATCGAAGGAACCATGAGCAAAGTAAAAAGACAATCGTTTGCCGACGCAAATCAGAAGATCAATTGCAAACGATCAACAAATCAATCGGGTTCTTCAATAAACGAAGCCCTAATTTGCGCAAAGCCGAAGCACTAGCAAATCTCACAGGAGCGAACGCAAGGCCAAAGCCATAGCCAATCTCACAGGAGCAAACGCAAGGACAAAACCCTAATTTGGATAAAGAGGAACAAACGAACGAAGAGCCGCCGCTATCTCAAGAAACACTGGGCCGAACTCAAATAGATAAAAAGAGAAAAGGGGCCGGACTTCAAGAATTAGGGTTTTTGTTTTAAATAAGGGCTTTAGGTTTTTTAAAATAAGGGCTTTATCTTATTTTTTGTTTTAAATTTGTTTTTAATTTTAAAACTCTTTTCAAACCGTTGTATTTGCTAGTCGTGTGACTAGGAGACAAGCTACGTGGCGTAGCTTGAGAATTCGCAACTCAGTGGCTGAGTTGTGGCAGGGTTTTGAGCGTAGAGTTAGGTTAGTCAGTAGCGGGTGTCGTGAGTTTACGTGTGTAAGCGTGTTACTATCTAATTTCTAGTAGAAACCTTGGGGGCAGCACGTAGGCAGGGTTTTGCCGAAGCTGGGTAAATTCTGTGTCGTTCTATCTCTGCATTTTATTATTCTGCTATTTTTCTGTGCTGCTATTAATCTGTGATCTGTATTGAAATAATTTTATAAGCTTCCGCAATTAATTTTTATAATTTATACTATCGCCCTATTGACCCCTCCCCCCTCTAGGGTGAAATCGATCCTACAAGTGGTATCAGAGCCAGGAATAGAAGTCATTTTTTGTTTTAAAAATTCATTTTTCAAAAATCAGTTTTTGTTTAAAAGTTTGAATTTTTAAAATGGCTTCTTTTAATAATTCTTTTGTTGAGGGTCAGTCCATAGTCAGACCACCAATGCTCAATGGTGAATATGCTTATTGGAAAAATAGAATGAAATTTTTTCTAAAAACCATTGACGCTTGGAACATTGTTGAGGCAGGTTATAGAGCACCAACTATAATTGTAGACAATCAGGAAACAGATAAACCGATGGATCAATGGACAGAACTAGAAAATAAATTATAAAATGTTAATGCTAGAGCTATGAATTCTATTATCTGTTTATTGGATCAATTTGAATTTAATCGTGTCTCACATTGTCTAACTGCGCATGAAATATGGCACACACTAGAAGTGACTCACGAAGGAACATCTCAAGTCAAAGAATCTCGCCTTGCCATGCTAAGCAGCGAATATGAAAATTTCACAATGGCAAAGGAAGAAAATGTTAAAGAGATGCATGAACGACTTTCCAATATCGTATACAAATCAAAAGCTCTTGGAAAATCATACACAGAGTTGGAGATAGTCCGAAAAATCCTCAGAGTCCTTCCACGAAGCTTTGAAGCCAAAGTGACTGCCATTCAAGAATCAAAAGATTTGAAACAAATGAAAGTCAAAGAACTCATCGGAAATCTCACCACTTATGAGCTAGAAATGAAATTCAAGGAAGAGCGTGAAGGAGGAGATACTCGTAAGAAATCTATGGCTCTCAAAGGAACAACAGAAAGTGATGGTGATGACGATGATGATGGAGCAGCGGAATTAGAGCTGATAATAAAGAAAGTCAAAAGGTGGAATTACAAATATGGAAATCCAGCTCTAAATCAAAGATTGGAAAGCAGAATAAATAAAATATTAGACAATCCAGAAGAACCAAAGATCATTTGTCATAAGTGCAACCAACCCGGACACATCAAGCCCAATTGTCCTCAAACTCAACGCGACTTTGAAAAGAAATCAAAAAGGAGAAGTTTTTGCTGCCACGTGGAATACAAGTGATGAAGATAATCAAAGTGCTGACAGTGAGAATGAAAAAGCAGACTTATGTCTTCATGGTGAAATAACTGACAGTGATGATGACGAGCCAAGTGAGGTATCAAAACTTTCTCATTCGGAATTACTTATATATTTCCACGATGTGAATGGTTGTTTTGAACGACTTAGGGAGAAGTATGCCAAACTTGAATCACAAAAAGATACTTTGATAGATTTAAATAAACAACTTGACCAATTAGTTAAAACCTATCAAAGTAGGATCCCTAAGTGTGATAAGTGTCCAACATTCGAAGAAGAAATTAAAAAATCAGAGATTAATATAAAATCACTTGAAAATGAAATTCTGATTTTGAAAGAGAACGAAAATACTAGGAGAGAAAATTCTATCAAAAAGTGCACACAATTATTGAACGAAAATGAATCTCTCAAAATACAAGTCCAGCAATTGTCAATAACTTTAGATAAATTTTTAAAAAGTGAGAAATCGTTGAATCTGCTATTAGGGAAGCAAACTGTTAATACAGCTAGACAAGAACTTGGACATAATCCATCTGAAAATGTTAAAAGCGATATTAATCAAGAAAATTCCATGTGCACAATTTGTAGAAAATATGGACACGATCACAATAATTGTTGTTATAGACCCAAACATGTGAAAACCATACCAATTTGGGTTCCAAAAGGCACAAATATAAAATCTCTCAAAGTTAAACAAATTTGGGTGCCAAAAGGAACATATATAAACAGTTTTGGGTCTCCACAAAATTATTTTTCTAAATCTTCTGCCACTAACAATCATGGACCTATAAAAATAAATAGGTCACATAAATCTTTTTCCGTGTAGGTATGGTGGCAGGCTAAGGAACAACAACAGTGTTTTCTGGAATTTTGGCTGTTCCAAAAACACTCCTTAGCCTATTATAAAGGTGACAGAATCACAATGGATAACAACGAAAAATATCGTAAAGGTAAAACAGGTAATGGTATATTTATTTGAACGATATATTAAATGTGATGATCTGCACCATAGTCTGAATTAAAATCAGCCGATATTGAGATGGTGAAGAGATGATGATTTTGATTCTGACTTGTTCAACATAGTTGGCCGATTATATTTATGCCAAAAAAAACACTATAATAATCTCTAGATTCTTTGAATTACTTCATATATATCATTTTGGATTAAAAATAGTGTTTTGATGGATGATAATACATTTGGTTATAATACGGCTAACTCCTTATTCACGATTTTTGATTATTTACACGGCTTCAATTCAAATTTAAAAGAATGTCATTTAAATTGCTGTTAAAGTTGAGTTTGAAATTTTTGGTGCACACTTAATGTTTTGGTCTATAAAATTAAATTGATGATAATTTTGAGTGAAGGAGAAATTCAGATGCAAATTACACTGGTAATCTAGTTGATAGAAAAATTACTAGTGAAACGTGATTTTTGTTGAGACATTTAGTAACTGCATCGTTTTTCAAAGAAAATATCTGCATATTTTTCATTTCAAATAATTTTCAAATAGCAGAAATTTTTCTCATATAACCCCCTCGAGAAAATCATTTTTGACCATATTTTCAGATTAGTCATTTTGAAAAATTAATTTCATAATTATTTTTGAATTTGATTTTAAATGACAATTTTGGCTAGTCTAACTCCCTAATAATTATCGAAAAGATAAATAGTGATTGAAAAAGTGATGAGTGTTGATATTTATCATACATTACTCAAGATAGTATATTTAGAAAAATTTCTTTAGAGATTCAAACAAGAGTTATAAAATTTTTTGTTGGGTAAAGATTCCATGACCATATCTATGTATATCATATTTCTATCGACCATCGCTCATCAAAAATTCAATATAGTGTGTCGATATGTGGTACTTTAAACAGGAATCATTCGTTTTTCATTTTATAAAACAAAATAAAATCCAAAGTATTCACTCTCATTTAAAAATCCTCACGGTTATACATGGGTGAATTAATTGGAATTTGGTATGTGCTTCCATGCTCATTTAAAAGTCCTCACGGTTATGCATGTATGGAACGCATATCAAAATTGATTTATTAATTAAACAAGTTGATTCTAATCCCATTTAAAAGTCCTCACGGTCATGCGTGGTTAGAAGATACTTAAATTCATTTTTAAAATTAAATTAGAATACTACTAATCTCATTTAAAAGTCCTAACGGTTATGCATGATTAGTAGATATTCAAATTCCTGATATAAATGTACCACAAATAGATATAACTGTATGGTTTTGTATGATGACATCATCTCCATTACTTCTAAAAGTGGAATATGCGCCTAACGAGGGTAGTTATGATTTTTGTTTGATTTTTTTATTGAAATTTAATTGAGTTTTAATGTTAAATTAATATCGATCACTTTATCTCTATTTTCTCTAACACTATTATTCTTTTGCTGATAACAAAAGGGGGAGAGAAAAGTTAAGATTTTGTCAAACAAAATTAAGCAAAGGTCAAATATTTTTCCATTTGCATATTATTTAATTGTATGCATATTTGTAGGGGGAGCTTTGTGTAGAGAGGAAGCATTTAAATAGGGGGAGCAATTAGGATATATCTGTAGAGCAAATACATTTAACACATTCAAAATCTTAAATATATGTTTGTCATCATCAAAAGGGGGAGATTGTTGAATATGCGCTTATATGATTTTTGTTTGATGATAATAAACATATATACATTCGTTTAAATGTATTTGTTAATGTACTATTTTATTTTTCATAGATTAAATAAATATTTGCTGAATAAAATTAAATACACAGATTTTGAATTCAAACAGAAATTTTATTCAAACAAATATTTATTACAATTTTGAATAGTACAAATTCAAGCTCTCACTATTCACTATACAATTTCAATTACAATAACATATGTACACAAATTCCTCACTACATATCACTCACACTCGTAGTTTTATCTTCAACTTCATTCCAGTTAGAATCCAGCATCTGAGCAATCTGCAAAAATATTCACTAACGCAGTAAAATTGAAAAAGAAATATTTTTGCAATATAAAATAAAATATGAATTTTTGAAAATAATATTTGCCTCGGTTATTTGGGTTGTTCGTCATCATTTAAATTTGAATTCATCATACACGAACAGCTTGTGACATACACAGTGTATCACTGTATATGCCACAAGGCCGTGCACACCGATATACACTTGATAATGCTACAGGACAGGTGAGCACAAGGTCAAACCCAAATAAAAAGACGGGTTCAACTCAGGTGCAACATAAATAAAATCTCGACTTCAACACAAGGTCAAACCCGAGTTGTACAACTGGATTCAACTCAAGTGTAATGCACAGTCTACACAAATTCAAGAAGGCACCAAATAACAAACAAAGTGTAAAGGTCAAGCCATCACTGCAAATTTGACTCAACTCAATGCAATTCAAACTGCAAGTCCAAAACAAATGCATAATGCACTAAGCAAATGACAAAGATAGTTCTTACATGTATCAAAAAGCATGTACATGGGTAAACAGAAAATGCACCAGTTCAACTCGGAAATGCAACTCCAAGCTAAGAGCAAGTGATAGTGAATATATACAAGTGCAGTGCTCAAGACTAAGCAAGCCTCAGCATCAGATCAGAAGTGAAGCAAGAAGCTCAAGTCAATGCACAGTGCAAACAAATGCATCTAAGTGACACAGTGAACAAAGACCAACTCCAGAATGCATCAGAGTGCAAATGAAACATGTGCAGACAAATAAACAAGGGCAACATCAATGAATTTATAAACATCAACTACAAGCCCAAGTGTACAAACTGAAGACTGCAAGAAATATGCAATTCGAAGTGATATTACAGAAAATACCATAGTATCAAGTTCAAGTCAGACCAACAGCTACATGAAGCAAACAGCATGAATGTCACAAGCATGAACATAGGAAAACATGCATGCAACGTGGACTGCAACAAGCATCAGGATAACAAACAGTGAATCAAGACAGGGCCGAGCAACTGCTATATGGTGATGCAGTTAACAATTACTCAAAGCAACAGTGACAATGAAGTGAATGCAACTACAGGAACTCAACAGAGATAAGATGGTCAGTCACCATAATAATGAAAATGTCGAGCTCAATGCAACACAGTGGCAACCATAAGATGCAGACCAACCAGAAGTACAAGTGCACAACTAAACCAACAAACATCAGCAAGTACAATATCATAATACAAATGTCTATGCCGAGAAAACAATGAAGCAATCAGAGAATGTAAAGTCGAAAGCCACAGTGGATGAACAAAATGAATCAACACCGTGATTTACAAGCAACGAAAATATATACGCATATGAACAAGTCGTAAATCATCATCAACATCCATATGGAAATCAAAAGCCAAGGCCGAAGCAGTGCAATGAATTCACAAGACCGAAGTCACAGTGAAACCATCACAGTCATCTCAAACGAACTAATCAAAATCAAAACCGTGGGAATGAAGTCATAAAAATACACGAATGTGACAAAGTCAAATGTCACAAATTAAAGCCGTGGTCATCACGAAATTGATTCAAAACCGTGTCAACCAAGCAACGAAAATATTCGCATATGAATTAGTCAAGGAAAAATCGCAAGCATCTAAGCATAAACGATCGGCAGAGATAATTTCAAATATATATTGTACGAACGAAAATTAAGGATTAAAAATCCTATATAAACCATTCATCATTGGCAAATTCAATCCATCGAGTTCAAGTACGAAAAATCAGAAGAAGCAAAAGCACAAATTACATACCGGAGCAAGATCGAACTCGATCATCGAAGGAACCGTAAGCAAAGTAAAAAGACAATCGTTTGCCGACGCAAATCAGAAGATCAATTGCAAACGATCAACAAATCAATCGGGTTCTTCAATAAACGAAACCCTAATTTACGCAAAGCCGAAGCACTAGCAAATCTCACAGGAGCGAACGCAAGGCCAAAGCCATAGCCAATCTCACAGGAGCAAACGCAAGGACAAAACCCTAATTTGGATAAAGAGGAACAAACGAACGAAGAGCCGCCACTATCTCAAGAAACATTGGGCCGAACTCAAATAGATAAAAAGAGAAAAGGGCTGGACTTCAAGAATTAGGGTTTTTGTTTTAAACAAGGGCTTTAGTTTTTTTAAAATAAGGGCTTTATCTTATTTTTTGTTTTAAATTTGTTTTTAATTTTAAAACTCTTTTCAAACCGTTGTATTTGCTAGTCGTGTGACTAGGAGACAAGCTACGTGGCGTAGCTTGAGAATTCGCAACTCAGTGGCTGAGTTGTGGCAAAGTTTTGAGCGTAGAGTTAGGTTAGTCAGTAGCGGGTGTCGCGAGTTTACGTGTGTAAGCGTGTGACTATCTAATTTCTAGTAGAAACCTTGGGGGCAACACGTAGGCAGGGTTTTGCCGAAGCTGGGTAAGTTCTGTGTCGTTCTATCTCTGCATTTTATTATTCTGCTATTTTTCTGTGCTGCTATTAATCTGTGATCTGTGTTGAAATAATTTTATAAGCTTTCGCAATTAATTTTTATAATTTATACTATCACCCTATTCACCCCCCCTCTAGGGTGAAATCGATCCTACAAGTAGACTTATGATGAAGACATGTATGTTACTACGTAGAACAGTTGAGAAAGTTTATGATGCACTTGTAGATTAATGACATATAATTTTGTATCATTTGGTACAATGTTCATAGAAGAGGTAAACAATAATGCAAAGTCATCAATAATACATTACTTTATGTATGGTCCCCTCATACTGATATCAACCTTAATATTTCAGGCATTGGCCTTATCGACATATCATAAAGCAATTTGCAATTTAAAAATGAAACTTTTGGATTGACATTTATCAAGTATAATAATGATGTAAAACCAGTCTACTGTTAAAAGTTAAAACTGCATAAATTGATATATACATACATATAGAACATGCATACGGATAAATTAAAAAAAAAAAAAAAAAAAAAAAAAACATTGTACATATGGCAAATAAAAAAGAAAAGAAAAAAAGCACTCTCAAAAGCTCTCATGTTGCATACCAATGCTATACAGTAATTAGTATGTTATGATGTGTGTCAAAAAGCAAAATGCACTCTTTAGCTAATCTCGTATTCCAATCGTAGATAGATCATCATCTTCAATCAGATCTTGGTAATTATCTTCATGGGTACTGGAATAAAAATTATCTGAATCATTCAAGTCTTTTGTTGCTTCAACCTCCACAGTAAAAACAGCCCTGACAGGTCGATGATCGGATAACCTTGTCTCGCATCTTTCGTACCGGTTCTGCTTAAGACCCGTTCCATACCAAATTATTCGATCAAACCTGAAAAATTACGTATATTTTTTAGGAACTTTCGTATTTTTAAGTTCCAACGTGTAACTGCAAATTTATAGTTTCTTGAACTGCAAATACTTACGGAAAAAACTATAAATATTTGCATTTATGCAAAAAAAAAAATCCACTTTAAATCATATTAACCTTTGCATTAAGTGCAAGTTCGATTTTCGAAAAAACAAAATTGAAAATAATCTTAGAAGGTTAATTTAAAACAAGTTTTTGATAAGAGTTTTTTCGTACATTAAATTTGAAAATAAGAGACGGAATCTTATCTCCACTATTTTCCTATATCACATATTTTACGCTTTCATAATTTTTCTCGTTACAGTGTTAAAAACTAACCATACAGGTGCCCGCTTTTTCTCTCCCTTTTGACCTTGTAGGCAACCGTAATATTCGTTTGAGTTCAAGTAATATTTGTATGTAGGCATAAATGTAATTGCACCTTCATGCCAATTTTGAAAGGTTTTACCTTCTGATACTTCAGCAAGCAACTGCGTTATTTTGACATAAATGCATCATTATTATGAATTCAATTACTGTCACTGATATGTATTACTATATACGATGAAATGTTTATGTCTAATTAGTCATATTCATACCTGATCTTTCTCTAACAATTTGTTCCATTCCTCGCATTCAACAAGAAATCGTGTTCTTTCCTCTGGTAATGATATTCTATAATTCAAATCACCAAGCATGATGATTCGACTGCCATAATTTTGAAACCAAAAATATTAATATTAGAATACGGAAACCATAGATGATACTTCTTTCAGCATATTCAAACTTTGGTTATAATAATTAGTGACTGCACCAATAACAAATATTTTGATATAAAAGATAGAAATACCAAATAATAGTAGCAGTGGGTAGGAATCTATAAGACATCATTTTCTCAAATGTCAACATTCAGTATTTTACATATTAATGATCAGATACATGTGTGCACCAAATATCTGCATCGACAGAACTATTAAAAATGGTACTAAAAGTTTGGTGATGTAGGTTTTAAGTTCAACTGTTGTTTTTCGCAATATTTGAATTGAAAAACAATCTAAATTGAAACCAAACTATAATTAAAAAGTGTGTCATCTAGATAAAGTTTAATTGTGTGATAGTAAAGAGGATTATGAAAACGCACAGATACAATATGTTAATCAGTTGCATTGGAGAAAATATATCTATATTACCGGTTTGTTCATACTTTTCCCTTAATGTTGATATGCATCACTATCAAACTTTTGCTTTCAGTGGATCAATATTTTAAATTATATGGTGACTAAGTGGTGACTAGTAAAATACATATATTTTCTAAAGTAGGTAACACAGACCTGCATGATATTGTAAATTATTTCGTATATACTTTTTCCTACTTTTCATGTTAACAAGTTGTTAGAAATAGTTTTATTTGAAAAAGCAAAACATATCAATCCAACTTTTAACATCAGTAAAAACTTCATTGCAGATTACAGCAATGATTAGGCTATTTTCACGACCATGTTTTGTCACGGTGTTCAAGGAAGAAATATGGAGCCCATGCACTATTACATATAATTACTTTCTTGATATTTAATAAGAAGACTCCAAAATAAAATTAAAACACTCATAGTTATCAATCTGAAACAACAATTCACAGCCTGAATTTAGTAAAGGATGCACAAGAAATTTGAGCAATCGAATTATAGAAGATTTGAGAATATAAAATGCTTAATAGTAATATATAATGGATATTACTTACTCATGATCGATGATCTTTTGTGGCAAATCCTGAGAATCAGACCCTCGAGGAAATCTCGTCCTAGAAAATATATTTCCATGGCATTAGAATTTCTATGCACCTCATCGCCCTCTTTTCCTCCCGAAGCCAAATGACAACATACAAAGCAAAAGCTGGTATCTTGTAAGAAAAATCTAACCAAAACAGAACCCTGATACGAATAAGATAACACATGTTACAGTTAGTACTTTTCACATCGATTTTTTCGTAAAACTTGCTGATATGTACTTATGTTTAGTTTCTTTCCAGTAACTACTAACCTTGTTCCCTAGGCACCCCATAATGTCACAACCAATGCATGAAACTCTAGTATGCCGAATGTACTTTGTAAGATCGCTTCGAATCCACACAGTAATAAAGATTCCAACCATATGCTTGCTTACTATGCATCTATATTCTTTAGATAAAGAATCATTGTCATTCTTGAAAGGGTGCGCCTTTTGTTTCTCCGCTAGTTTATTCTCATGACTTTCATTAGACTTTACAGATTGAGACTTGTTCAGCGTTGCACGAATGAGAGAATTCCATTTCATGGCGATTCTACTCTTTTCATGTCCTAGAATATTCTTGGCACTGAGGACACGATCTCCTGGAACCTTTAAACCAAATAATCGTTACTACTATCAAAGAAGGTGTATATAGTTGATTCAATAGTAATTATATGCATCGATGCATACCCAAGAACATAAATATCATATGAATTGTTTCTTGTGTCTAACCAATCTTCTAAATCCATGTCTTCTAATGGTGGAAGCCCTCCAACATTCCATGTACTTGCAAACATTCTTAAAATCCACAATAAAAATACAGAAATTAACAAAGATCAGTATCATCTAATTACAAATATTTCTTTGAGACAGAAAATTATTGGGGATATAACTTACTTATACTGGTGAATATCCTTGACATCAGATGGCTTACTTAGCGAGATAGGAGGATGTTTCGAGCCTGGAACCTCAATAATCGAATTTTCACTACTTGGTAAATCAGCAACATATTCATGGCTCCCTGATGGCATTCTGAAGATCTTGTTAGCCACAAGTTTAGGCCACATGACCTAAAATATCATAGTGATAATCAATCAACATAAACAATTGACTAAAGAAACAATGTTAAGCCTAAAGTTTCCATTTCTTTAACTTTTCACTAAGCTAGATGCATTGCACTAAACACTAGGAATATTTCTATTATACCAAACATATAGACATTTATTAACACTACTAGGGGAATCATGTTTTCCGACGGCTGAAAACCGTCGGCGGCTGTCGGAAGCCGTCGAAAAAGCCGTCGAAAATGACTGCGTCGGGGAGCAGTATTTCCGACGGCTTTCGACGGAAGCTGTCGCACACGTTTCCGACGTTTTCCGACGGATGTCGGTATCCGTCGGAAACCGTCGGAAATAGTGTGCTACAGGCCGCCGATAGCAGTCGGAAATTTTGACCTATGACCATCGGGAGCCGTCGGAAGCCGTCGGTAATCTGCTTTTTTTTTTGAAATTCGCTGCAAATATAGCCTTCCAACCACATTTCTCTTCCAAACACTATGATATCAATACTGCACAATCCAACATACAATAATCCAACCAAATATCCAAACCCAAACTACAAAATATTCAATAAACACACAAATAAATAAAATTACATCAAAATAAAATACAAAATATACATAACCATTCGAACATTAACATTAATCCTAATAATAACTGTTTTACCATGTTGTTAATACACAAATTCATCAATATTCTCATACACATCCTCATACAACTACAGAACCAAGTGTATCAAACAAAATTATACATAAATCAACAATTACCTACGCTGTCTACCAAATCATTCTAAACTAAAACAAAACATGCCTGAACGAACGAACGAACAAGCACGCAAACAATGAATCAATCTACTCCAGATCCAGAGCCACTCGAGGAAGGGAAGCGGCCACCAAACTGCTGCATGTACTCTAACAACTGTGCGGTCTACATGGCCTGTTGGCGGTTCTGCTCCTCCAATTGGGACACTCTAGTCCGCAATTCTTCTATATCTGCTAGATCGTTCTGAGGTCTACTCCACCGTCCCCTACTCTGACTGCTAGCCTACAATAATTGAAAAATGAATAAAATACAAGTTTATTGTTTTGAAAAGGTCAAAATATCATATTTGAAGTATTTCAAAAAAAAGTAAATTATTTACCGCTAGATTGCCAAATCCGTATCGTCGACCATGCTCTGTTGGATGCATAACAGATTCAAAAATAACGTCCTCATCATCGGTCGTCAGCTGATCTCGACCTGTATCAGCAAGGAGTTTCTGCCGCTGCTCCATAAACATCTCCTGCATTAACAAATTAATAATATCATATCTTATTTCATCATAGTTTAACAATTAAAATAATTACTAATACTGAATAAAATGAAATATGCTCACATGGCTTTTGCTGGAATTTATCGTTCTGCCATGTATACGAAACAGTCCCGTCTGGATTAACATGCTCGACAGCATGCGTACGGGTGAACACGTCCATATAACTGACAGGACCATGTGCCTCGGCTTTCTGAAGTTGATTGTTACATACAATTATTATACATTTAAAATCATATAGCATAAACTATTTACATTTATTGTTCAGTAAATTTACCAACTCCTGCCGGTACTGCTGAAACGACTTCGATCCTCCGCGATGAGTCACGGGATTCTTATTTCTATTTGTAGAGTTTCTATCCGACTCTGCCTGTGCATTCAAAATTTGATACATTATTTCTCGATCACGTCAAATTAATAATTAAAAAAAATTAGTATACTTGCTTTCGCATCGTCCGTCTCCCAGTATCTCAACCAACCTTGCCACACGCTCTCTCCCATCCACCATGTTTTCTTACCAGATTGCTTAATCTCAGATATCGTGTCCCTGTAGTCCTTGCGCATCTTCTTCATCCAGTATGCTCGTGCCAGCATCAGATCGTCTGTCTGGATGTCTATCTCAGCCTGTGTTAAAAAAAAGATTACACTTTAAACGATAAACAGTAGAAAAACGACAAAAACGAATTAAAAATGAAAAATAGAAAAATATACATAGTAGGACATCCTGCCATATGCACTCTATGATGTGAGGAGGGATGTTATCCCACTTCGGCCAGCAAACACTCATCCTACTGCGATAAGAAGCTCTAGAGACGTTCAGCACAACCTTAGAGGGAAGTAGGTCGACCCCCCTGTTTTTAAGTACGATATAGATAAGTACGTACGTATATCATAGAAAAAATAAGATGCTGAATAAAATTTAATTCTTACCCATCTTCTCTAGGGACTAACGATACAACTGCACGCTGTGGCTCTTGCGATGGGTCACTGCCATCACCTCCTGACGATCGGGAAGAGCTCCTACCTCTATATGACATAATGATAAACTTGTGACATATACACATCATTATATAAGAGAATAATAACATGGTAATGAAATATATTTCATATAAAAATGACATCAACGGTATAAATTGCTTAATTAATGACTGAAATGGAAATAGAAATGGAAGTGTGTTATACCTGATTCATAATGGGTGTACTCTTCCAACGATAAGCAGAGTTCATTGCATATTTAATAAAAATGGCTAAATAAATGACAAATGGAAATAACATAAAACATGCAAATTACAATAGTAAACGGATTTGGTTTCATAGTTACATCAATTTAATAATACATCAAGAATTCAACATAGTTACATCAATTGCAAAAAAACAGATTCAGATTTATATCAGTCATCATCGTCTTCTGATTCAGATTCGGTCTCGTTTTCGACGATATTTTCCTCTGCACTGTCAAACGCTTCTACCAAAACATTTGATTCATCAATCAAAGGACCAAAATCTGTATGACCGTCTATAATTATTATTTCGTTATTTTGCTCAAGATATGCCTGATAAGCTTGTTCGTCCGGAATATTCTTCCCATCGAATGTGAATCTGGCCTTTGTTTTAAAAACAGCAGACCAATCTGCTTTATCTCTTTTTAGAGACGGATAAGGAGCGTAATAAACTTGCAATGCTTGTTTGGCTAGTACAAAAGGATCATACTTGTGATAGTGCGATATATGCTTTATTTCGATAAGATTATATTCCTTGTGCATATTAATTCCAGAACCTGGAACATTGCTAAACCAATTGCATCTAAATAGAAACACCTCCTCCACGGGTCGTGAGAAATATGTCAGTTGCAAAATTTATGTCAGAACGCCATAAAAATCATTTAAATAATTTTCTGGATCGTCACTACCTTTAACAAATACACCAGTATTATTTGTTAATTTTTCTGCACCGTATTCTTTGGTGTTAAATTTATATCCATTGACGAAATATATTGGATATGTCTTGACCACTCTTTTTGGTCCCATCGCAAGATGTTTCAACTCTTTGTCAACAACACAATTTCTCTGCTCATAAACGTAATTTGAAAACCAACTGGAAAATTCTTTACTGAGATCTCCGTTCGGATGTTCACGTTCATAAACACTGTTTATATAAACAAATTATTACATTAGATTATACACGCGCATGCATTATAGAAAAGAATAAAACACAAATTATTATTTTAGATTACCTAACAAACAGTGCAACCTCGGCACAATTTAGAAGAATATAAGTGTGTGCTACATGAAGATCTCTATCGTCTAACCATATTTCTACACATTTTCCAGAAGGCCGACCATGTTGTCTAAAAATAGATAACATTGCTTGAGAGGACTCTTGTTCGTCGCCTTCGTCATTACGAGGAACAATTTGAAATGAAATATTCACATGGTCATTGAAATAGTGAGAGAAAAAGAACGAAGCTTCTTCTTCGATGTAAGATTTGCATATCGAACCTTCAACTCGTGCTTTTTGCCTCACTTTTTTCTTCAGATGATTCAAATATCTATGCAAAATTAATTTATATTAACTTTATCTTTCAAATGCAATTAAATTACGTTATAACATATTACATACCTCTCAAATGGATACATCCATCCATATTGGACAGGACCTCGAAGTCGTGCTTCAGATGGGAGATGAACAGGTAAATGTTCCATCACATTAAAAAAACCTGACGGAAATATTTTCTCTAATATGCAAAGCAATATAAGAATGTCCACTTCAAGTTTACGTAAACGTTGCACTTTTAAAGTAGTCGAACAAAGCTTTTTGTAAAACATACTAAGCTCCATTACTACCTTCCAAACTTTTAACGGTAGTAGTTCTTTGAACATTACAGGAAATAAATTTTCCATCATTATGTGACAGTCGTGACTTTTCATTCCGCTCAATCTACCATTTTTTAAGTCAACACATCTACGAAGATTTGATGATATCCCATCAGGAAATCTTAACCCTTCCACCCATTTTAACACGGCTTTAACTTGATTATTATCTAATTCGCAACATGCTTTGGGTTTTTTTACTGTCATTTGGTTTCATACGAAGCTCAGGACGTTTTCATAATTCTTCTATATCATGTCTTGATTTCAAATCATCCTTCGTCTTCCCTTTCACATTCAAAATTGTGTTAAAAACATTATCAAATACATTTTTCTCATTGTGCATCACATTTATGTTATGGCGAAGCAGAAGATGTTTCCAATACGACAACTCTCAAAAAATAGTTTGTTTGCACCAGTTATGAACAACTGATTTGCCTTCAATTTCTGTTTGCTCGTCAGTTTCATATGTCTTTGGATAGTCCTTAACAAGTTCATATATGTCTTCGCTTGACCATATCGTCGGTGGTTGTCTGGTTTCTACTCTATTAGCTAAAAAGTTTTTCTTGTCTCCTTTGAAGGAATGATTTACATGGAGAAAATATCGATGACAGTCAAATCATGAAATTTTCTTACCATGAGGTAAAGAAAACGCTCGTGTTTCATCCATGCAATATGGACATGCTAGACGACCGGCAGTACTCCATCCCGAAAGCATTGCATATGCAGAAAAATCACTTATAGTCCACAAAAAAGAAGCAAACATATGAAAAATTTTCTTCTTGGACACATCGTATGTTTCTACTCCTTTGTTCCACAGTATTTTTAACTCCTCAACCAACAGTTGTAAATATACATCGATTCCTTGTGTCGGATCGTCGGGGACAGGAACGACAACAGTAAGAAACATATATTGCGTTTTCATACACATCCATGGAGGCAAATTATATGGTGTGACGATAATGGGCCAGGATGAATATTTAGAACCAAATTGAGAAAATGGAGAAAAACCGTCCGTACATAATCCTAACCTAACATTTCGACTCTCCGCTGCAAAATTTGGATATGTTTTATCGAAATGCTTCCATGCTTCTCCATCGGCCGGATGAGTCAACGTACCCTCTTCCTCCGTTCTCACGCTATGCCATCTCATATTGGATGCAGTTACAGAAGATGCATGTAATCTTTGAAGTCTTGGAGTTATGGATAAGTAGTGCATACGCTTGTACGGAACTTCCTTCCCCTTCTTTTTTCTTGGTTTGTATCTCTCCTGCTTACAAACTTTACAATTTCTAAGGTTTGCGTATTCTTTCCAAAACAACATGCAGCCTATTAGACATGTATCTATTTTCTGATACAGTAAACCAGAAGCCGACATAAGTTTTTTAACTTCGTAGTGATTTTCACACATTAAATTATCGGAAGGCATATGTCTTTTTGCAGCTTGTACAACAGCCGTAAACCCAGCTTCAGTGATGTTGTATTTTGACTTCATCGCAATGTATTCTGCGATTACTGACAGCTGAGTGCCGCTTTTACAACCATCCCAAATAGGTTTCTTAGCAGCATCTAGTAAATCATAAAAAAAATTTGCTTCAATATTTGGTTCTTCAACATTTCCATCGTCGTCGTCAACTTCAGCCATAGGAAACATTGATCGTGCTGCATCTTCGACCATATTTTCTATACGGGTCGTTGAAACTATTTCATTAACGACACTTTCAGACTCTACAGAAGTATGTGCTACAACTTCTCCATGCCGATCCCAAACATAATACTCGGGTGCGAAACCGTGTTGGTACAAATGAACTTTCACAATATCTGGTAACAAATAGTTCAAATGTCTACACCTACTACACGGACAACGAATTTCCGGATCGTTTCCGTTATTACTTAAAGCGAATTCAACAAACACATTTATACCATTATAAAAATCTTCTTTTATTGAGCCCCTCAGTCCTTTTCTTTGGTACATCCATCTCCTCCGATCAACAAAATAATCAATCATTTTTCCTATTTGACAAAATGAGAAGTTCAAAATTTAATATTTATTTTGAAGAATACAAATTCGAAAAAGATCATTTTCATGGTCGTATAATATTTTGAATTTAAAGAACAACTTCACAAATTTAAAAATATTTTCAAATAGGGCACATTTTATTTTTTAACATATCGATTTAAAAATATATATCATTTTTTTTCATTGGTCAGACATCCTACTTCTCATTACAATCACAGTAAGCATTTACATTTCATATATTACTTTGTCTCAAACGATTCAACAAAATTTCGACAGCATTTCTCTTTTGTTCCCTGCATTGTACACAAATGCGTGTACGCAGGAAACAAAAAAGAAAAGTTAGGCCGAAATTTTATGAACCGTTTGAGACGAAGTAGTATACAAAATGTAAATGCTTACTGTGTTCATAACTTGTCCAATACAGGGACAAATCCGACAAACATTGTACCAGATGAATATAAATAGCCATTTTTCGAAAAAAACGACTATTTATACAATGATCATGTACAACACTCGTCAGACGGGGCCCAAAACTCTTTAAGGGACATTTGTCAGTTACATGCGCGCATTTTACGAAAAAATACAGTTTTACTCACTGTTCACATTTTTAAAAATATATATTAATTTAACACATTTATTCGACGTATTAAATCAACTTAAGGTTGGTTTAACATTTTTGTCATTTTTCAATACACACAATTATAATTTAGAATAATGCTTTTTTTTTTGTTTCATAAGTAAATACGTGCACAATATAATACTCCTAGTTCATTCAATCATTTTATCTTATTCCAAATAACGTATACAATCGTCGAATCAAGGCATACACAACAATTTACATATACATGAACAATCACAAATTATACATGTTTTTCACAATTTCACGATAAAGGATAAAATAGGTATACCATGTGATGCTATAAACCGTTATTACGCTATTGGAAACAATTGCAATCACTAATTCGCCCTAATTTATCAATTTATGCAAATCTACAATTAGGGTAAAAATGAATTTTTCGCAAAAATAAAAGATTATACCTGAGATTAAGGGTAATGGAGTTTGATTAGGCAGCCGTGGAGGATCCAGAAGCTAAAAATTAGGGATTGGAAGCTTGGAGAGGGAATTTGGGAGTTTTGGTTTATAATTTTCGTATGAAAGGAAGAGGAAGAAGAAGGCTCGGCTGTAGGTATAATCGCAAATTTCCGACGGCTTCCGACGGCTTTCGACGGCCGCCGACGGCCCGTTGGAAGCCGTCGATCCTTGCTGTCGGTAATGAGGCCTTTTCTAGTAGTGTAATGGTAGATTCTTACTTCTTTGCTTTGAATTTCTTGCATAATGGCACAAGAAGTGAAGGAAGGAAGAAAATATATATAATAAGTTGTAAGCAAAGCTATGAGTGGATGATAAATAGTTGGGTAGTCAAGTGTGGGAGCCTTTCACAAATTAATTAAGAGGTAATTCTTGTAAGTGCTTGAAAATATGTGGTTTATAGTTTAAAGCAAGTTGGAGGGAAGGAAGCAAATTGATCGAATATGACGAGCAAAGTGATGTGTGTAGTGTTTAATTAAACATAACCATGTAAACATGTATTTATCAAAAATTCAAACATGAGATAGAAGTGGAGAAGGGACCAATTTGGTGAGGTATGTCATGTCTCTACCATTGTCTTTTCTTTATTGTTGTTGTATTGCTGATGCTTATACTCCTAGCTAAATCATATCATATAAGAAATAGGGCAATACAGAAACGGGAACATGCATTTACTGCAGATGGAGAGAAACACCCTAAAGACGCATTTATGCAAACAGTTTAAGGTCAAAGTCAGAGCTGTACCAGCAACGCTATCATGATTTAAACATGTAACACGAACATGAGTTTCTCGTTTCCATCCAAGTTACACTATCGCGTAATCAGACTTCTACCTACATAATTTATTTTGATTCCTTGTGTAAGCAATTTTTGGTTTTCTCGAAACAGAGTGAGGTGAACAAAAACCAAAGTGAACGCGGGTTGTTAACTTAAATGGCAACTCATTTTGAACAAATTTTTTATCCAAGCCTGCGAAGAAAACGTACAACTATGTTCCATTTAAAACAGTAAAAATATGCCTCTTTTTTAATTCTGAATATAACATTTGCTTATTTTTAAAATGCGTAAGAGTTAACTTTTAACCAAAAATAACAATAAAATTAGTCAGGGTGGCTTGTTGAGATGTCGTAAGTCCGGTATTATTTCTGCTTAGATCATGAGTTTGATTTTTGCTTTTAACATTTTCCCTTCTTCTTAAACGTATTGTATCATAGTATAAATACTTCTATCTTATATGCGTTTATTATTACTAAGCAAGAAAACGTTATAATACATATAAATTTTTTGTTCATTACTGTTGTTTTTTCCTCCATTTTTTTGATTTGATATTAATGCGATATACTTTGCTATTATTATTAATAAATAACAATAATTTTAAACATAAATTTTTAATATTACTTTTGCTAGTAATTATTTTACTTAGAGTTTTTCATTATAATATCAATAGTAAATAAAAAGAAATTTATATTCGATATAATATTTTTCTTATTCGGTAATAGTAGTAAACATTACGTACATTCATTAATTGATGAAAAAATATATTTTCAAAAAAGTTATAATTAATTAATATATGTCGGTTTAT
Source organism: Allium cepa (assembly GCA_030765085.1). Taxonomy (NCBI): domain Eukaryota; kingdom Viridiplantae; phylum Streptophyta; class Magnoliopsida; order Asparagales; family Amaryllidaceae; genus Allium; species Allium cepa. The sequence goes on along the minus strand of CM060933.1, from coordinate 29,569,399 downwards.
TCCTAGTTTTTCAAAATTATTCAATATATTTATCGAGTAATAAATACCTGAAAGTATATGATTACCTTCCTGAAATTAATATTCCAAAAAACTATTCAATTTACTGTAAACTTCAAATTTCAATAAGTAATTTACACGATAATTCAATTTTGAATTATATTACAAAAGTAATTATAGGCCACAAATATTGTAGAAATAATAAATAGCGTTTAATTTACTTATTGAATATTATAATAAATAACTCTAAGTAAAATAATTACTTAGTGAAATTATATTCAGAAAATTTATGTTTTAAACATATAATTATTTAACCAATAATGATAGCGAATTATGTTGCATTAATATCAAATTATAAAATTGAGAAAAAAAAACAGTGTACAGGAATATTTACCACAACAGTTTCCTTTCTTAGTAATAAAAATATGCGTGTAAGGTAGAAGTATTTATACTATAATACAATTTTGAATTAAATTACAGGAATAGTTATAAAATATGAATTGCACATGAATAATAAATACCTTAAAAACGATTATTACATAAAATACATAATATCTTAGAAATCGCTAAAAATTTCCATACATTAAATACAAAGAATTCTATAAAACTTATCAATATTTGAATTAAATAGCAAAAAAAAAACTAGTTACATTTGAGGATATGTAACGACTCGAGAATTTCTAATGGTTTTATATAACGAAATTAACTAATTTTCTTGAAATTTAAACCATAAAATTTTGAAATGAAATTTTGATATTTGAAATATGTCTAGTTAAATATAACAATGTGTAAATTTCTATTTTAAAATTTGAAAGTTGGTTTATTTGTAAAATTTCAAAATTTAGATTTAATCAGTTTATTTGTTGAAATTTAAATATTTTTGAAAACTAAATATTTTTATATAATAAAAAAAAAAATCATTTCTGGGTGAGACGTCGTATTTCGTTTTCCCAAATGTTGACTGCTATAGCCCGTTTATCTTATTTTCGGCGTTTTAACAGCAGTTTCGACAGCGAAAAATCGAGCTTTTATAATTTGATCATACAGCTAATATCTGTGTACCATTCTGTCCATCTCCACGTGCTGATCTCCGCGATATATTCATTTCAGTATTTCAAGGTCCGGTAAGCGACAAAAACGATAAAACAGTTCGTCGTATCGGTACCGTAGGGGTGCCTTTTATTTTCCTTTGCCTTTTCAATCTTCTACCGTGTAATCCAAACAACAATCATTTTCATTAATTTTTCATCTGAATCAAAGGGCTTGACCGTTGCAATTACATTTATATTTATGTATATTGACTCAAACCTCTTCATTTTGCCTCACTATTAACAAAAAAAGATTCATATTTCTTTTGTTCTTCTTCTCCTCTGTACTTTCTCCACTCCTCCTTCAATTGTTTCGCCAAGCCTCCCCCTTCAAGCCCACGCCCTCTCCATGAAACCATCATCAAAGCACCGTGTTCCTCCTTGAGACAAACCCCTTTAAACCCGAAGCTTCCCTCTACTAGATCCAAGTCGGACCCCAAAGCGCCATCTCCTTTGCCCTTCACCTCACTTGATGCCAAACACTGCCACATCGCTCTCCCCTTCTTTGCTGCAACCACCACCAAAGCCTTTGCCCACCCAAAAATACCCATCCGCCTCCTCACCTAGCACCAACACCAATAGTCGTGTCACACTAAACCGGAAGCCTGACCCGAGAAAACTCCTTCCTTGAATCCAGTCCAAACCCAAAGCTCCCCAGATCTACATATCTCTCCCCCGACCTGAGTTTTTCCCCTGGAAACCCGAAGCAGACCCGAGCTTTTCACTTTTTGGCCCAAGCAGCTGTGTTCATTTGAATCATATATGCAACGTTATATTTATGCACTCTGTGTGTGTGTATTATATTTTGATATGTGTGTGTGTGTGTGTCGCTTTCTGTCCTTGTTACTGCTACATAATATATATCACTTAAATATGGGTCTGCTGAAGAAAATTCATTGGAATTTAAGCTTAATGCTTAAACGTGTAATGCATATAGTGTACATATATACTTTCTTTTGCTAACAACAAGTCATGTCTGTTATATTTTATTTGTTGATATAAGTAAGGTATGTTGCATATATATATGTATGCGCGTTATTTTAGCTTGCTTACTTTATAGCTTAGTCTGAGATGCAAAACTATTTAAGATTATGTGCTGTTGCATAATACATACATATACATATACATATACATATACATATACATATACATACATATATATATATATTATTCCTTCAATGTTGGGGAAAAATAAATTTGTATATATATATATATATATATATATATGTCATATATATGTTTGTATTTTTTTGTTTCCATCGAATTATCATGCTAAAATCTGTTTTGTGCTTGTCGCAGCTAATTGATTTGTCGTGCCCGATTCGTGCCAGTGTCCTTTGCATTGTTTTTGTCGTACTTGTTTTCCATCGTTCTCTAGTCATGTAAGGTGAGCAGTCACTCTCGATTAATGTTCTTATGCTTAGTAAATTGATTTTTATCTTGAATAACAATTTAAATGTGTTGTTAAATTAGAATTGTTAGTTATTAACTATTAAATATGATACATTGACATTTTAAATTGATCACTTATGTAAGTTGTTACCATTATATGTTAACTGCCCAATTATTTAAATTAAATTGTTATTGATCACTTTGCAAGTTCCCTTAGTTTTAGGAATCACCATGGGTTGAAATGATACATACCCGAATGGACTTTAGAATAAGAGAAAATCATTATGGGTTGAAATGATAGATCTAAGCGGTTTTCATTTGATTATTGAAATTTATGGGATTGTGAGTTTAGTGATATAAACCCATAAATAAAAAATATTGTGGATTAAAATGATAAATATCCGTATCAATTGAACATAGGATAGAAAATTATATACAGACACCATCGTTTTATCTTTGAAAATGATTTCCAATGTTTTGAAAGGAAATATATGAGTTTCGATTTTGAAATATAATAAAAATTCTACTTTATTTTTGAAGAAAAATTTTGAATTTTAAAAATATGGATTTTGAAAATTTTAAAATTGTAAGTTTATTTTAAATGTAATTTATAAAAATTTACTTATAATTTTATTATTTCAAATTAGATAAGATAAGATTTTAAATAGATAAATAAAAAGGTTTATTTTATTTCAAATTGTATAAAATTAAATTTAAAATTAATACGTGTATATATATAATATTTTTAAGAGGATTTGTTTACATTTATATTTAAATTAGATTTTTTACATTAATAAATTTAGAAGGTTGGAAAGGAAAATTGGACTTTATTTGTAACTTAAAATTGGTTAATAATTGAATTTTGAATAAGGACTTATTTGGAACTTATTGGTTTTGGGAATTTTAAATTATAGTTTATAGCTTGTTTAAAAAAATGATTAGATAAATACTTTCAAATTTAAAGAAAAGTAAAATTTAATATTTAATTTTTATTTAAGTTGGTGATTTGAGATTTTACTTAGAAATTTATAAAGTGATTTGTTATGGCCACGGTGTGAAATAAGCATTTGGTTGTTAAAGAGACTGGGATATGATATTATCATACTCTCTGCCAATACTGAAAGCCACTTAAACAGCTGTGTACGTGGTGGAGATTCCAGAATGAAGGAAGGTGGTTTGGCGAATGATCTGCATGAGATATTTACATAGCCCTGACTCTCTCAAGTCATCTTGGTATGGCTAAAAAAGGAGCGATACCAGGCCAAGTGGTGTCGCTCCCCCTATTAGGCACATTTCTTTAAAACCATATCTATTGCTTTTGTGATTCAATTCGGTGTGCACATATTTGATTTGGGAGTGTGTCTCGAGATGGGTGGTAGTAGCTACTATGCGTTACCACCAGTTCGGGAGTGCAAAAGGTAGAATCCTACCCTGGCATGCCTCGCGTGCCTTGTCGCATGCCTTATCACGCCATCTATAAGTTTGTTTTGTGCTATACTTATGGGTGCTCCCTGATAGCCCACCTACGGGTGGAGTTTACATTACTGTATAGACTATGACATTATATAAAATGTGTTAAAGGGGATATGGGTAACGCCTTAACGCTATTTTGATATTTTATTTTACTGTAGACAATATATATGTAGCGTATTGTACTATGTATGTAGATAGTTTATCGGATCCTTAAAGGATGGAATCCCAACATCCATTGAGTTATATTGCATTTCATTTGACATTTTACTTGAGTTTGATTTACTTGCATAAAAATGTTAATCCTGACTCGAGTGTTTTGTGTTTTTCTTTACGCTCGAGTTAGCCTGAGTGTCACAACTTTTGAAACTCATCTTTTGGAGCTTGGAGATCGCTTGAAAGGCCAATTTTATCTATTTCAGCTTTTAGTTTATTTCTGTTATTTCAATTGTATGTTTCAGACTTGCCATTTGCTTTTGTGTTAGAGACTTCTGCCTATTGGGATTTCTGTTGTATTCTATTTTGGACTATGTTATTTCTATAGTAGTTTCATGAACCAATATTTATCTATTTCGCTGCTTATTGTTGTAAAACTATGTGTCTGTGATTCTGTAATTGATTTATTTGCTGTATATGCTAAGTTTGCTAATTATAAATTAACAATATGTTATTAGGAGCAATTCAAGTCTGACATGTGTGGATTATTGTCGATTTGAATGGTTCGAAATAGTGGGTCATTACAGTTGGTATCAGAGCCCTGGTTTTGGTAAACTTAGCACATGGAGTAAAACTCATTAAGGATAGGGTAGCGATACCCCAGAATGAGTTGAATTGATTACCGAGTCATATTCGTTCGTGCATGAAATTCTGAGTTAGAATTCTCTTTAATTAGGATTTCTTTTGAACTTTTGGAACTTTATTTTTGTTCTAAAATCAAATTCTTGTCTTTTCCAGATGAGCAACTGAGGGAATGTCTGAGGTAGAGGTCGTGGCAATGCTCCTGCACCACCAATTGCCCTTGTACCACACGTTGCTCCTGTTCCACCTGTTCAGCCTATTAGGTTCACCCAGCTATGTAAGGAGTACTAGAGGTACCAAGTTCACTGGAGCAGAGAGTATTATCAAGGCTCAGCAATGGCTAAAGAGTCTTGAGAGTATTTTCACTGGATTTGAGAATACTGATGCTTAGATGCGTCAGCTGGCTATTTGGCAGTTAGGAGCCCGTCCAGGATTGGTGGGAATCTGTTACTGCTCAGACTGTCGAGGCTCATATCACTTGGCAGTAGTTCAGGTGAGATCCATAGTTATCCTTTTCTAGTTTATCTCTGTTGAATCCATCTATATGAAATTTATCTCTTTGAACTTTAACTCTATGATATCTTGAATCCATTCTTTTGAAGGATGCTTTTGTGGCCAAATGGATGTTCGAAGATGGAAAATCTCAGTTGTATAGGGTATTCATAGATCTTGAGCAGGGAGACATGACTTTTGCTGAGTATGAGAGGAAGCTCAATAGGCTTTTCAAGTTTGGACCTGGTTTGATTGACACTCAGCTTAAGAAGAACGAGAAGTTTATTCATGGTGCTCACCAAGAGTATTATGACCGCTTGATTAGTCATGTACACGACACCTGTGACGACCGCCCATGACTCCCGCACCAAATCGAGGAAATAATGCGCAAAAAGGTGTGCCAGGCAGCCATGGACGATAGTCAGGGTAAAACAAAACAGAAGAATCTCTATCGCATAACTCACAGCGCATGGATAAAATACAATAGAGAAATATAATATAGTGAAGCTCCATAGAACAGAACATCATCATATAAGCATCACAGTAGTTTTATACAATCATCTACACAAATCCATACATGAAAGCCTCACTACAAATCACTCAACCAAATACAGCAGCGGATACCCAGTACATATAGTAAGAAAACTAATATGCAAAGCCTCCTGCTCGTCTTCGTCATCTTCAGCGTAGAACTCCTAGCACAGCATCTGTCACCTGCTACCTAGTCTGCCCATCCCAACATGGATGAACAGCCCAAGGTAATAAGAGGAGACATAAAACCTTGAGTCAGACAAAGTCTTAGTGAGCAGTAAATTAACTATCAAACATACCAAAAGAGCATAAAGGATAAAAGGAATAGGAACCAAACCATCCCACTCCTCCTCAATCTACAGTGATAGCCCCCAGACATACACTAAGGAGAAACAAGCATCTCAACATAGACAATTAAGGTAAAACAATAACCACTCGAGTCAAGGACGATGTTTTCCAAATACAAACCCCCAAGGCCTAAACCAAGATCAGATAAGCACCCAGAAAACACCGCTCTTGAGGCCGAATGATAATACAACCAAACATCCATGACTCTGGCTATCACTGTTATCCTTGCCTCGATTCCATCGTTTATTGAATGACCATCTGTCAAGGGCTAATGGTAACCCCGGTTCTAACCATAACTCCGCACACTGCCTTGTGCCTAGGACTTATCTACTTTGCCCAGAGTACTCAACTACCTACCTGTAGTCTTTTGGGTGTCCCGACTACCTTCCTGTAGTCGTTATGGGCGCCCCATGTACTCTTGCTTTTGAGCATGTTAGAACCTTCAACAACGATGAGATCCAAGCCTCCTAGCCATCCTTCTTGACGACTATCCTCATACAAGCTCAAGCTACCTCTTGAACAATCCATTATCAACCAACTTGAACTACCCTTCAAGTTATCAACATGCTTGGAATGATCCCTGCTTGGATTAAGCCAAGACTCACATCATACTTCGCTTCATCGCATCAAAGCAAAGTCTCAACTCAACAACATGGTTTGCCTCATCAAATCATGGCAAAGTCCCATCTCAACATCATCCAATCTATACATATGAGCTTCAACATCCGCTACATATGCCTTAAGCAGCTTTCACCATTCAAGAGCCTTCTTCCATAGCTTTTGAATCCTCTTCCATCATCTTGTTCCAAATCAACTACTAGCTAACTTGGAAACAATCAAATCAATCATACATTCAAATAATCAATCATTCAAACAAGATCTAATAAGCAATATAAGCAATATCAACTATGATGGCAATTTCGTAAATAAATGAGCAAAAGCCCAACATATGTGAAATCATGGTTTTTAGCATAGATCTATCAAATATAAAACATGGGTTTTGTCTCTAATACTTATTAAACAAACTTGCATAAGTAAACATCTTCAAAAACCATGGATCTAGACTTAGATCTAAGAAAAATGCATGAAATCTCTAACTTTAACACCCAAACATGCCACCAATCCAATATACTCCTTTGGATCCGCGTGAGAGATAACTACCACTCACCAAATCACCAAAACAACCTAAAATCAATTAACTTCAGATCTGGACAGCAAGGACTTGAACTTGATCCGGAGAAATTTCACTTGAAACGGTGAAATCTAGCCTCTTCGGATGAAAATCTTCAACTTTGGCTCTTGATCTTTGATCTTGATCTTCGATCTTCAATGGATGTTAGAATTAGATTAGAATGGAGAAAAGAAGATGAAGAAATGTTGTAGACGAGTCTTCAAAATGGCAGCACTTCGTCGCTTCAAAAACCGGTGCCAAAAAGTGAGCCAAACCCCTCTATTTATAGGCTGAACACTCCATGAGTCGTCGCCTTTAAGTCGTTGCCGACCTATCTCTTGAGTCGTTACCGACTCATCAGCCCTTGCCGACTCAACATGAGTCGTTCACGACTCATGCTACGCCGACCTAACACAAGCCACTCACACGACTCAACAACCCAGGCCGACTCAACTCCTACCGACACACGACTCAAGACCCCACGACCTAACTCACAGCCTATTGTCTGAAGTCAGCGACTTAACAACCACGCCGACTTACGACTTAAAATACCTACGACTCATCAATGCCGACCTAACCCCTATCCAAACTAACCCTAAGTCGCTAACGACTCAACTGGTCTCATCGACTCAAGGCAACACAATACGACTCAACTATGATGCCGACTCACGACTCATCAGGCCCTACAACTCAAAACCCTGCCGACTCATCTCCTATCTACCTAACGACTTACGACTCATAGCATACACGACTCAAAACAACTTATGACCTATGACTCGGCCAAACGACTCATCTTGCTAGCCCACTATCTCCTATGAGTCGTAACCTGCTGTCTCGCATGAGTCGTAACCCGCTACCTCCTATGACTCGGCAAACCCCATGAGTCGTAACTCGTTGACTCGGCCACACTTCTTATCTCACTATCTCTTAGGTCGGTCCAAACTCTAACAAGCTAACCCACTGACTCGTCCAAGACCATGAGTCGCTGCCTACCTTAACTCGGTCCATCTCCTTAAGTCGTCTACGACTTATCTATGAGTCGGTCACGACTTATCTATGAGTCGGTCACGACTCATCACTTCAACACACGAGTTAACTTCTAAACGACTCAAGCTAGAGGCAACACAAACAACACTAACGACCTACAAATTCTACGATTTATCGACACGTAAAATACGGGTCGTTACATTCTCTCCCCCTTAGGAATTTCGCCCCCGAAATTCCAAGCAAACAACAGCAATCAAAATTATTCCGCATGCCTATCATCCATAGCAATCAACAATCCATGCAACCAATTCTAACCTAGCATGCAGAATTCTAAGACTTAGAACAAGCTACAAATTCATGAGATGTCACGACACTTTAGGGCCATTCCTCGAAGAGTCCGGGATGAGCTGCCTTCATCCTCTCTTCCTCCTCCCATGTACAGTCGTTAACATCATCACTCCATTGTACCTTGAGCAACGTAATCGTCTTCCTCCTAAGCTGTTTCGTATCGGTTTCAACAATACGAAGCGGCTTTCGAGGTCTCGAAACAACTGGATCTACCTCTAAGTCTTCACAGCTATCAGCAGAAACCACCGTACTTGGGTCATGCACATACTTCCGTAGATAAGATACATGAAAAACATTGTGCACACCCGCCATCTTTTCCGGTAACTCCAATCTATAAGCGAGCTTTCCAATACGCTCGATAATCGGGAATGGTCCAACAAATCTCGGAGTTAACTTTCCTTTCTTCCCGAATCTAATAACATTCTTTAATGGAGAAATCTTCACAAAAACCATATCATCTACGTCGAATTCCAAATCCTTTCGACGATTATCTGCATAACTTTTCTGACGATCCTGGGCTGCCTTCATTCTTTGCCGAATGATCTCTATACAATCCGTAGTTTGACGAATCATCTCTGGCCCAAGCATCAGCTTTTCTCCAGTTTCCAACCAACATGTCGGAGAGTTACACGGTCTTCCATACAATGCCTCATATGGTGCCATACCAATACTCGACTGATAACTGTTATTATAAGCAAACTCCACCAAATGAAGGTGATCTTCCCATGATCCTACGAAGTCCAAAACACATGCTCTAAGAAGATCTTCCAATACTCGGTTGACTCTCTCAGTCTGACCATCTGTTTGAGGGTGATAAGCTGTACTCAAACACAACTCAGTTCCCAAAACTTCCTGGAAGCTCTTCCAAAATCTACTAGTGAACAATGGGTCTCGATCGCTCACTATACTCTTCGGAACACCATGGAATCGAACAATCCACTTCACATAAAGTTCAGCCAACTTCGATGCAGTCCTAGTCGATCGAACAGGAATGAACCTTGCACTCTTGGTCAAACGATCTACTATGACCCAAATCCCTTCATTCCCTGTCCTAGTTCTAGGTAGACCGTCGATAAAATCCATCGACACTTGCTCCCACTTCCATGTAGGAACCTCTAATGGCTGAAGTAATCCACTGGGCTTCTTCTGCTCAGCTTTCACCAACTGGCAATTCATACACTTGGAAATAAAATTTCCAACATCCTTCTTCATACCTTCCCAGTAGTAGGTTCTCTTCATATCCCGATACATCTTATTTCCACCTGGATGAATTGTCAACTTCGAGTGATGACTTTCCCTCAGAACTTCATCTCTCAATCCATCTACATCGGGAACAACTAGTCGTCCTTGCTTTCGAAGCCAACCCTCTCGATCGACCTCCAATCCCTTCTCCTTCTCTGGGTCCAATCCAGATTCCAAATCACGGAAAATCTTGACAAGCTTATCATCTCTCCTTTGGCTCTCGCCAATTCTTTCCACAAGAGTAGGCCTTATCGATAAGTTTGCCAACATCTCAGGTTCCAATTCACACCTTGGCCTGAAGTCAAACTCAGCCAAATACTCGAGACTCTTCCACTCTGAAAACATGGCTCCCAATCCTGCATGTCTTCGACTTAACGCATCAGCCACTGCGTTACCTTTTCCCGGAGTATAGGCTATACCAAAATCATAAGATGCTAAGAACTCTAGCCACCTTTGCTGTCGAAGATTCAAATCCTTTTGGGAGAACAGATACTTCAACGACTTATGATCTGTAAACAGCTCGAATCTAACTCCCAATAAGTAATGTCTCCACATCTTCAAAGCAAACACAATCGCCGCTAACTCCAAATCATGAGTCGGATAATTCCTTTCATGCGGCTTCAGCTGTCGACTTGCATACGCAACAACTTTCTCTCTCTGCATTAGCACCGCTCCTAGTCCAGTGCCACATGCATCGGTGTAAACCACCATCTCATCATTCCTACTTGGAATAGTCAAAACAGGAGCACTCGTCAGTCGCTCTTTCAGGATTACGAAAGCTTGCTCACACTTATCATCCCATCTGAACACTTGGTTCTTCTTCGTCAATCCTGTCAACGGTGCAGCTATCTTGGAAAAGTCTTTGATAAACCGACGATAATATCCTGCTAATCCAAGAAAACTTCTCACATCAGATGCATTCTTAGGTCTAACCCAATCCTGGATCGCTGCCACCTTAGCGGGGTCAACCGCTATTCCATTTCCAGAAATAACATGGCCTAAGAACCTCACTTCACTCTTCCAGAAGTGACACTTCGAAAACTTAGCCTTCAGCTGATGTTTCCGCAAGATTTCCAAAACAATCCTCAAGTGCGTCTTGTGCTCTTCTTCAGTCCCGGAATAGACCAAAATATCATCCACGAACACAAGCACGAACTTATTCAACTGGTCTCTGAACACTCTATTCATAAGATCCACAAAATATGCTGGCGCGTTAGTCAATCCAAACGGCATTACCAGCCACTCATAAAACCCGGATGGTGTCCTGAAAGCAGTCTTCGGCACACTATCCTTTGCCACTCTCAACTGGTGAAATCCCGTTGCCAAATCCATCTGAGAAAACACCTTAGCCTCGTGGAGCTGATCAAACAAGTCATCTATTCTCGGCAATGGATACTTGTTCTTCTTAGTCACCTTATTCAGCTCACGATAATCAACACACAACCTCAACGATCCATCCGCTTTGGTTGCGAACACAACGGGCGCACCCCATTCGGACACACTTCTCCGAATGAATCCTTTCCGAAAAAGGTCATCAACTTGCACCTTCAGCTCTTGCTGCTCCCTCGGTGCCATCCGCCTAAGAGGCATCACAATAGGTCTGGCTCCCTCAACTAGATCGATACGAAACTCGATCTCCCTATGCGGCGGCAACCCTTTGACTTCCTCAAAGACATTCTCAAACTCATTCACAATAGGCACCGATGACAGTCCATCCCGTGGAACAACCAGCGAATACATGAAGCTCATGAAGACACCTTCCTCATGCTTACATCGTATCACAACCTTTCGCCCTTCCACATTCCCGACTGTCACCTCAAGCCTCTCACAATCAATCCTTGCCGCATACTTCCTAAGCCAGTCCATACCCAAAATAATTCCGAACCCCGCAAAGTTCAGAACAAAGCAATCACAAACAAACGAGCAATCATGACTCGACACAACTAGACCACGGCATATCATACACAAACATGACGAACCCCCTACCGGATTAGTCACAACCAATGGCCTATCAACAATATCCGGTTTCATACCTAACCGGCTTACCAAATCATCACAAACAAAAGAATGCGACGCTCCAGTATCAAACAACACTCTAACTGGAACACCACAAATAGAAAGAGTACCTTGAACCACCACACTCTTCCCCTTCTCTTCAGCTGTAGGAGCTTTCGAAGACGATGGAACAGCCCCCAAAGCATAGGCTTGCACAACCTGCCTATCTTTCCTCGGTTCTGGACAGTCCTTCTTGATGTGTCCCAGCTTATCACAGTTGTAACACTTTCCCTGCACCTTGGGATTCTTACAATCTTTGTAAAGATGGCCCTTCTGCTGGCAGTTATAGCAAGTCATTTCTCCCTTTGGCTTCTTCTGGCCATCCCTACCCTTCTGTTGCTGCTGCCTCCTCTTCCTATTGCCACTCTGCTGTGGTTTAGATCCCTCCCTGGTTATAGCAACAACAGAACTTTCCTTAGGAAACAAACTCTCGTGCCTGAGAGCTTTCTTCACCAGCTTCTCAAACGGATCGTCCAGATGATCCACTAACTGCCTCCCAAGATAAGCATCCAGACCAGTCACAAACTTTTCATTCTTCTGGTAGGGAGAATCAATATATGATCTGGCATACTTAGACAAAGCTTCGAACTCAGAAATATACTCAAGAACAGGCCTCCCACCTTGCTTGAGCTCCACAAACCTCTTAAACAAGACCGATTTCTGAGCAGTAGAGATGAACTTAGCTTCAAATCTAACTTGGAATTGCTCCCAAGTAATCTCTTCTTCTGGGGTATCAATGGTGATAGAATTCCACCAATCAGCAGCTCTTCCCTGAAGTTGTCTCGATGCAAGCTTCCTCTTAATTGCATCCTCAATCCCTAAGTCACCAAAGATTCTTTTGCAAGCATCAATCCATCTCTGCACCTCAATAGTCGACTCCGTCCCCAAGAAAACTTTCCCTCCAAGAGCAGTATAATCCTTACAGAGCTTGGCAAAATCTACTGGTCTTGGAGCTTGGACCTGAACTCCCACATCCACAGATGATCCTGAAGCTGGTATTCTCCTCATGATTGAAGTCATCATGGCCTCAAACATAGGAGCATAATCAACAGCTTCCCTAGCAGCACGGCTATCCCTCGCAGCTTGTCTCTCACTTCGACTCATCCTTAATATCTGTAAAAAGGAATGATTAGAACACCTTAAGAAACAACTGCATAAGGAGTTCAAATCCTTCTAAGCTACTATATTATATATAGTAATCATCCATCAAAATACAATTACGTCTCTCTTACGTAGTTACATCAGCGAGCGTTGGCTAAAATCGGTTAACCAAGGCTCTGATACCAAATGTGACGACCGCCCATGACTCCCGCACCAAATCAAGGAAATAATGCGCAAAAAGGTGTGCCAGGCAGCCATGGACGATAGTCAGGGTAAAACAAAACAGAAGAATCTCTATCGCATAACTCACAGCGCATGGATAAAATACAATAGAGAAATATAATATAGTGAAGCTCCATAGAACAGAACATCATCATATAAGCATCACAGTAGTTTTATACAATCATCTACACAAATCCATACATGAAAGCCTCACTACAAATCACTCAACCAAATACAGCAGCGGATACCCAGTACATATAGTAAGAAAACTAATATGCAAAGCCTCCTGCTCGTCTTCGTCATCTTCAGCGTAGAACTCCTAGCACAGCATCTGTCACCTGCTACCTAGTCTGCCCATCCCAACATGGATGAACAGCCCAAGGTAATAAGAGGAGACATAAAACCTTGAGTCAGACAAAGTCTTAGTGAGCAGTAAATTAACTATCAAACATACCAAAAGAGCATAAAGGATAAAAGGAATAGGAACCAAACCATCCCACTCCTCCTCAATCTACAGTGATAGCCCCCAGACATACACTAAGGAGAAACAAGCATCTCAACATAGACAATTAAGGTAAAACAATAACCACTCGAGTCAAGGACGATGTTTTCCAAATACAAACCCCCAAGGCCTAAACCAAGATCAGATAAGCACCCAGAAAACACCGCTCTTGAGGCCGAATGATAATACAACCAAACATCCATGACTCTGGCTATCACTGTTATCCTTGCCTCGATTCCATCGTTTATTGAATGACCATCTGTCAAGGGCTAATGGTAACCCCGGTTCTAACCATAACTCCGCACACTGCCTTGTGCCTAGGACTTATCTACTTTGCCCAGAGTACTCAACTACCTACCTGTAGTCTTTTGGGTGTCCCGACTACCTTCCTGTAGTCGTTATGGGCGCCCCATGTACTCTTGCTTTTGAGCATGTTAGAACCTTCAACAACGATGAGATCCAAGCCTCCTAGCCATCCTTCTTGACGACTATCCTCATACAAGCTCAAGCTACCTCTTGAACAATCCATTATCAACCAACTTGAACTACCCTTCAAGTTATCAACATGCTTGGAATGATCCCTGCTTGGATTAAGCCAAGACTCACATCATACTTCGCTTCATCGCATCAAAGCAAAGTCTCAACTCAACAACATGGTTTGCCTCATCAAATCATGGCAAAGTCCCATCTCAACATCATCCAATCTATACATATGAGCTTCAACATCCGCTACATATGCCTTAAGCAGCTTTCACCATTCAAGAGCCTTCTTCCATAGCTTTTGAATCCTCTTCCATCATCTTGTTCCAAATCAACTACTAGCTAACTTGGAAACAATCAAATCAATCATACATTCAAATAATCAATCATTCAAACAAGATCTAATAAGCAATATAAGCAATATCAACTATGATGGCAATTTCGTAAATAAATGAGCAAAAGCCCAACATATGTGAAATCATGGTTTTTAGCATAGATCTATCAAATATAAAACATGGGTTTTGTCTCTAATACTTATTAAACAAACTTGCATAAGTAAACATCTTCAAAAACCATGGATCTAGACTTAGATCTAAGAAAAATGCATGAAATCTCTAACTTTAACACCCAAACATGCCACCAATCCAATATACTCCTTTGGATCCGCGTGAGAGATAACTACCACTCACCAAATCACCAAAACAACCTAAAATCAATTAACTTCAGATCTGGACAGCAAGGACTTGAACTTGATCCGGAGAAATTTCACTTGAAACGGTGAAATCTAGCCTCTTCGGATGAAAATCTTCAACTTTGGCTCTTGATCTTTGATCTTGATCTTCGATCTTCAATGGATGTTAGAATTAGATTAGAATGGAGAAAAGAAGATGAAGAAATGTTGTAGACGAGTCTTCAAAATGGCAGCACTTCGTCGCTTCAAAAACCGGTGCCAAAAAGTGAGCCAAACCCCTCTATTTATAGGCTGAACACTCCATGAGTCGTCGCCTTTAAGTCGTTGCCGACCTATCTCTTGAGTCGTTACCGACTCATCAGCCCTTGCCGACTCAACATGAGTCGTTCACGACTCATGCTACGCCGACCTAACACAAGCCACTCACACGACTCAACAACCCAGGCCGACTCAACTCCTACCGACACACGACTCAAGACCCCACGACCTAACTCACAGCCTATTGTCTGAAGTCAGCGACTTAACAACCACGCCGACTTACGACTTAAAATACCTACGACTCATCAATGCCGACCTAACCCCTATCCAAACTAACCCTAAGTCGCTAACGACTCAACTGGTCTCATCGACTCAAGGCAACACAATACGACTCAACTATGATGCCGACTCACGACTCATCAGGCCCTACAACTCAAAACCCTGCCGACTCATCTCCTATCTACCTAACGACTTACGACTCATAGCATACACGACTCAAAACAACTTATGACCTATGACTCGGCCAAACGACTCATCTTGCTAGCCCACTATCTCCTATGAGTCGTAACCTGCTGTCTCGCATGAGTCGTAACCCGCTACCTCCTATGACTCGGCAAACCCCATGAGTCGTAACTCGTTGACTCGGCCACACTTCTTATCTCACTATCTCTTAGGTCGGTCCAAACTCTAACAAGCTAACCCACTGACTCGTCCAAGACCATGAGTCGCTGCCTACCTTAACTCGGTCCATCTCCTTAAGTCGTCTACGACTTATCTATGAGTCGGTCACGACTCATCACTTCAACACACGAGTTAACTTCTAAACGACTCAAGCTAGAGGCAACACAAACAACACTAACGACCTACAAATTCTACGATTTATCGACACGTAAAATACGGGTCGTTACAACACCTTCACTACTCTTACGGATATGGCCACCAGATTAGAGAATACTACTTTAAGAAGGCAATTTCAGCATCTCAGGGTACTTCCAGTGGTTCTAAGAAAAGGAATCCCAATTTTTAACAGCAGAAGAAGAATTGGTAGAATGTTCATGGTATTGGATCTGTTCCTCAAAAGCGATCTCTTGACCTTTCTACCATCACTTGTTTCAAGTGCGACCAGAAGGGTCATTATGCCAACAGCTGTCCATCTCCTGCCAGAGCCGCTATCCCTCCACCTTATGCTACCAGAAACAATCTTTGCCACCTTTGTCTACAACCTGGTCATTTCAAGAATAACTGTCCCACCCAACAGAGACCATGACTTCTTCCACTCCTCCTCCTCCGCCTGCCAGTGATAATCAAGGTACTCTTCAGATTGCTTTTTCTTTGCATGGTTTTCCTTTTTGAGTTTTATTGATATTGGTGCTTCTCATAGCTTCATATCTGTTGATCTCTGTAATAAATTCGAGCATATTTTGCAACTCAATTGGCAATTTCACGATTGTGTGTGACTAATCCCATCAGTGGTCCCGCCAATCTTTGTATGATTTGTAAGGGAGTGAAATTCCTTTATAATTTGCACCGATTCACCGAAGATTTCTATGTTTTGGGTTTCGATGCATTTGATATTTTACTTAGAGGTAATTGTTTGAAACGATATGATGTTGTTATCTCTTGTAAAGCTCGAATCGTTTCTGTAGTAGACGACCAGGTTAATTCTCTTGCAATTGAATGCCGAATGCCTCAAGATTATGTAGGAAACTTTATCTTTTCTTTGAATTCTCAGACTAGTGACCTTGACTCCACACCTGTTGTCCAACTCTTTTCGGATATCTTTAGTGAAGTCACATCTCTTCCTCCTAAGCGGGAAATTGAATTGCGCGTTGATCTTTTCCCGGTGCTTGACCTGTTGTTCTTCCTCCCAGAGGGATGACACCCAAAGAAAAAGCTGAGTTGAAGAAGCAGATTGAGGATTTGTTCTTTAAGGGTTTGATTAGGTGGAGTTTTTTTGATGGTCTTTGTCTTTGACAGTGTGTGTTGATTATAGAGAGTTGAACAAGCTTACTCTCAAAAACTGATATCTGATGCTTCTCATCAATGATATGTTCCCACGATGCTAAAGTATTCTTTCAGCTTGATCTTGCTACCGGTTTACACCAGCTTCAGGTAGCTGAAGAGAGCATTCCTAAAACCGCTTCTCGAACAGAGAATGGTTTCTATTAATGGTTAGTCATGCCTTTTGGATTAACTAATGCTCCTGCCTTCTTTGTTGGTCTTATGAATCGTGTTTTTTGCGATGTTCTCAACAAGTTTGTTATGGTTTGCATTGATGATATTCCGATCTTTTCTAAGTCAAAGAAGGAGCATGAACCTCATTTGGGATATGTACTAGAAACTCTTAGGAGTCACCAGTTGAACGCCAAATTTTCGAAATGCTATTTCTGGAGAGATGAAATCTGATTCCTTGGGCATATTGTTTCAGTGAATGGAGTCTCGGTTGACACGGTTAAGGTTGCCACGATTAATGTAAGTCTATCCACCTTTTCTCTTTTGAATTCATCCATCTTATCCATCTTGGAACTTATTTCGCTTATCCATTTCCAGGATTGGGAGACACCTAAGACTCCATCCGATATATAACTTTCTAGGCCTTGCAGGTTATTACTGGATATTTATTAAGAATTTTGCCCGCATAGTTGCACCTCTCACTGCTTTGACTCGTAAGAATGCCAAGTTTGTTTGGAATGATGAGTGTGAAGCTGTATTTAATGAGTTAAAGCAAAATCTTACTTCTACTTCTGTTCTCACCATTTCGAATGGGAGTGAAGGATTATCAGTTTATGCCGATGGTAGTCGAGAGGGTTTGGGTGCTGTGTTGATGCAGAGTGGGAAGGTCATTGCTTACACTAGTCGTCAGTTGAAGCCGCACAAAGGTAACTATGCCACCCATGATCTAGATTTTCCTATTGTTGTGTTTGCTCTGAAGTTGTAGAGGCATCACCTTTTGGGAACCAAGTTTGAGCTTTTCACCGATCATCAGGCTCTTAAGTATATTTTCGCTCAAAAGGATTTGAACCAGAGGCGGGCTCAATGGATTGAGTTCTTAGCATATTATGACCTTGACATCAACTATACTCTTGGGAAAGCCAATGTCGTGGCCGATGCTTTGAGTCGTAAGAAAGCATTATTATGTCAGATTGTAGCTTCTCCATCTCTTTTGGATCATATTGCAGCCAAGCAGGATGAGGATGCGATGCTTAGGCTTATGAAGGAGAATATTCAAAGTAGAGAAGGTGATAATCAGAATGAGTTAGGAGCACGGTTTGATCAGAATGGAGTTTTGAGGATTAATGAACGAATTTGTGTTCCGAATGTCAATAGTTTGAGGCAAGAAGTCCTTAGAGTGAATCGTCAATCCAGACTCTATATCCATCCAGGTGTCATGAAGATGTTTCAGGATATGAAGAAGTTGTATTGGTGGAGTGGTATGAAGCAGGACATCTCTATCTATGTTAGTAGATGTGCCACTTGTCAGTAGGTTAAGGCGGATCACCAGAAGACATCACAATTGCTGCAACCACTTAAGATTCCCATTTGGAAGTGGGATCAGGTTTCTATGGATTTTATTGATGGTTTGTAGAGGACTAGAAGGGTGTAATGAGCGCATTTTGGTAGTTGTCGATCGATTTACCAAGTCCGCTCATCTCATTCTGGTTAAGTCGAATCGAACTACTTCGAGCTTGGTTGAGATCTATATGAGGGAGATTGTCCATCTCCATGGTATTCCTTCTAGCATTTTTTGTAATCGTGATCCTATCTTCAAGTTCTGGAAAGCTTTTAAGGAAGCTTTGGGTACTCGTTTGAACCTTAGTATGGCTTATCATCCCCACACTGATGGAAAAACGAAAACTGTGAATCAGATTCTAAAAGATCTTCTTCGTGCTTGTGTTCTTGACTATGGAGGAACTTGAGAAGATCATCTCCATCTCGTTGAATTCACCTATAATAACAATTATCAGAAATAACTCTATCTTTGAATCATCTTAAGCTTAATCAATCTATTAATCTTTCCTTTGAATCAGGCAAGTATCGAGATGTCTCCATTTGCCGCTCTTTACGGACGATCCTGCAAATCTCCATCTTGCTGGATTGAATCATGTAAGGACCCGATTCTTCGACCTTCGAAAATCGTCATCAATACGTCCACTGTATCAACTGTCGAGTAATCGAATGCCGGAAAACTGAACACTTAGGGTTTAAGAGAAAGAAAGAGGTAGAAGAAGAAAGAAAAAGATAGAACAGAACAATATCAGAATCTCAAAATTCGCAGCGGAACAACATATAATAAATAAATGAATAATCATTAAAAAAAAAGAACTGTATATCTCATAAATTACATCAAATAGCATTCATTATTAGAGTTTACAATAACAAACAGCGGAAAAGAAATACTATACTTAGTAATATGCTACGCCATCCAGCTCGCCTCCAGATTTCTGTAGCAACTTCTGAATCCAGAATATCCTGACAACCTAACTCTAGACTGCCCGTGTGGAAATTGGTGGGCACCCAGAGTTTATGAAGAGAAACAATAAACTCCAAGTCAGTCATGTGACTAGTGTGAGAACTTAAAACAGTTATTTATCTGTAAAACAAAGAACAGGATAATTTTAAAATAAATTCGCAATGCTTTTTAAAAAATGAGACTACCATAAGGCCTCCCGCACACACACACAATGCAAACGCAGAATCAGAGGAGATTTCTCCTTATGATAGTCAAAGATGCTTGATACGCATTAAAAAGAAACATTTGATATTATTACTAGTGCATAGTGTAGGAAAAATCATTTCGAAAGTAAAGATATAAATCTTAGCCGGCATAGGCATTTCGCACTTATGCCTACTATAGCAACCATCCAAATAGTGGGGCGCCACCATAAGTGAATGATAGGTTCTACAACTAAAACCGTACAAGATCGTATTGTTTCTTTGGATTTCCAACAAATGGTCAGGCCAAGGAACTTCCCATTGCCACATGGAAACGCCTCTGGAATGACGTCCCGAGAACCTAACCGGATCTCTGCCAACACAAGGCCGGGTTACCCCTAACTGGGTAACTACTGACACGAATATGTCATTCCCCGATCGTAACCGATCTATATCCGAGGATCCTCGATTTCCAACAACCACAAAGCAATAAATTTGCAGCAACAACATCGGTTAAGTATCTGGGCTCCATACCATGATACCACCTCTATCCAGAAGGAATGACATACACTAAAGGGGCGCTACCCCCTAATAACCTTGCTGCATCCTTCCTATTTTGACCATTTCCGGGGTGTGAGGTCCAACGAAGTCTCGTCTACAAAGCCACGCTTTATATAAAAGCTGTGCTTTGATCATCAAATGCTCAACAGCACTTTGTATGCCACATTACCAATTTGGGAATGTATCACTAGTAACCATCAACTACATAACCTCTAAGGGTGTTAAGCTAAGAGAATAAATTCTCCGCCACCAACGGAAATATATTTGATAGAAACCAGCTTTACATCTCAAATTGTAATGTCAGACAAACATCCATACAAGTCGGTTCCAGGATCGAACGGAAGCGAAGGCACTTACAAAGAAGTCCTCGCAATCCGGATATTCACTAATCACGACCGGGCTTCCCATCACAAAGGGTAATAAATTTCTATATCGGGGATCAGCCGATGCAGAAACATTCGACGGTAATCCTTCTGTTTTCATAAATATCCGGTCTTCAACATCGGTCTTCAATGCTATCTATTACGACGTATCACATATTCAAAATGGGTTATACGACCCCAAGGTCCTTTCCCGGCTAACCCGAATAGTGAGCGCTTATTTTTAAAAATAAGTGTAGCATTCAAATTCAAGCAATCACAACAAATACCTATTTAAAGGTAAATATTGATAGTCGGTTATTTAACTATCAATAAGTATGCACAACATCACCAGATTCCAAATAATTTTCCAAATTATTTATTTTCCAAAAATATCTTTACAAGTTATATATATAATTTCCATACTTCAAAAATAAATCGATATTTATTTTTAAACCAATTTTCTCAATTTCATTTATAAATTCCATATTGAATTTACATTTCCAAATATCTGTGGATATACGATTTTCAAATCATATCAAAAATATTCACTTTCAATTTATCTTTAAAAAGATAATTCTCAAAACGTTCATTTCATATTGGAAAATATTTCCCTACTTATTTAATAATAAGTATTTCACAAATCTATTTATTTTCAACATTTGGAAAATATTCAATATACTTAAATTAATATTAAGTATATATTTCATTTCTTAAAGAAAACATCCTATTAAACCCATTATTTGGGTCAAAACGAATGTTGCGTAAAACATCATTACGACAACCCCAAATCACTAGTGTAGGGATTCGAAATTAAAATAGATATATAAATCCCAATACTATACAAAATATTTCCTTTCGGAAATCATTTACTATAACAACGGTGTTATAGTCTACCATTTCCTTCTATTTCTCGAAAACGTCTAATTCAACAATGAATGTTGAAATCTACGGTTTCGATAGTTAATACATTTTAAAACATCTTTTAAAACAATTAACTTCATTTTAAAATTTCACGTCTCCAAATCATACCCGTTTTATTCAATAATATATTCACTGTCCAAAATCTTGGATATACATCGTTTACCAAATTCAACACTTCCACATATTTAATTAAAGGATTTTCCACAGTCCAAAATCGTGGATAAAATTCCTTTAATAATTTCTATGTTTACTTATCAAATTTATTTGATTACGGATTTATAAAACAACGTTTATAAATTCCATTTCTATTTCATAACTACTTCGATTTACAAATCTACTTTAATAACCAATTCTATTTATATTTCGTTTACATGTCGAATCCAACATATAAGTAAATTACTTATAATCCATTTATTCACAAATCCATTCTTCTATATCATCATTTATTTATAAATCTAAAATTCTTATTTACTTATAAAACTAGGTACAACTTTATTTTAACACTTATAAAAGCTCGTTTTATAATTCCAATATCTTTAACTTATAAAATATCAATTTTATAAATCTTTTATATAAACCGTTTATAATAATTCAAAATCCCAATTTAAACCATTTTATAATTTTATCAGCTATTTATTTCAAAAATCATGCTTTGGTTATATTTCACAAAAATCCTAATTTTTATAACATAAAAATTTATAACGTTTTAATTATTTAAAATGAATTAATTCGAAAATTTAATAAACGTATAATTTCGAAAATCACTTTAAAAATCTCTTAAAAATCAAAATCGTTATTTTTAAACTTCAAAAATGGATCCGATGATGCAACACACCAAATAATCAATCACGACATCCAAACATCATATATCATCATATGATAATCAACAAATATCACACTATATGTAAATAAATAAATACGGTTGAGGAATCCAGTTGGATCCCTCCAACCTGTTTCCCTGCATCCACAGATGTTAGCACAATACCAATCCTATTTCAAGATGGGATATCGTGGTATATGAGATTTATAAATTATTATCCGCTTAATAGGCGGCGCAATAGGGTCTCATCCGCTATATAATGCGGGAAATCAATAACTCCAATATATACATATTCCAATATATATATATATATATTGCTATATATAGATATATCCTACTATATCTAATATCACAACCAAACAGCAATCAATAACTACAATCCAAATTTTCAATTTGAGTGAGAAGATCTCACCTTGATTTTATTTTGCAAACCATTTCCATCTTGACTCCATTTTTCTTGATTTATACCTTGTATAAATATTATGCAAATAAATTAACATTCGAACTAATCAAATAATCAATTTTTCGTTTTGATAGTTTTAATTAACCAATTTCTCCTTTTATAATTTTATTTAACTACAATTTAATTTTAAAACTAAATTTCCTTTTATAATTTATTTTTTTAATGCCAAAAATTAAATGAATCATTTATACAAATTAATTCCGCTAGTCGAAAATAAATTTCCATTTCTATTTTATTTTAACTAATTCCTTTTAATAAATTTATTTAACTAATATTCGAAATATAAATCGACCCTTAATTACCATTTTATAATTCAATTAAATTTTGAACTAACTTAACTTTATTAAATCTTTAGTAACAAAAATAGTTTAGATAGGTAAATTTACACACTTTAATTTCCATAATACCTCATTATAAAATAAATTAGTTAAGTTATACTTATTTAATTTATGAACTATATATTTGTAAAATAATCTATATTGGGTTCATAAAAAAAATCTATTTCATATAATACATTTATATTTTATTTTCTGTAAATAAATAAATAGTAATACCAATCTTCTACTTTTTTTTACTGTAAAAATTATACATATATTTTCTGCATGTATATATAAATTTTAAAACTGCATACACATATATTTCCACTGTATATATTTATGTATATATATATATATTTCGTTTTCACCTATCATTAAATTAGAATATTCTAATTAAACAACTTAGTATCTTACTATAAAATCATAATAGTATTTATTATAAAATAGAAATAATTTTTTACTGTTAATAATTTCTAACCTATGTATTTTTTTGTTTAATTATATAAATAAATGGATGTATACCTCACCTCGAATGCTTGCGAATCATAGGCCGCCAATCCCTGAATCGCCTCGACCACTGCTCCGCCTCCACGGCGCTGCCCTGACCATCTCGTCTCGATGCGAAACCCCACACGAGCCGCTGCTCCTCCCTCGACTTCGCGACAACACGCGATGCTATCTCATTCTCGAGAACCCATGGCGTCGCGAATGCCGCCGCCACCGAAGTCCCATCTCGCGGCCATAAACTTTTAGCTGAGGGAGATGTGGAAATTGGAATTCGATTTCGTTCGAACTACCTTTAACTTGAATGAAGGAAGAAAGGAGGATTTAGGGCTTGCTATTTTGAATTTCGAACTGGAGAGGCTCGGCCATTTGATTTTTAATATTGGGAAGGAGGAGTTATAACTAGATCGAGGAATAGAAATTGCAGTCACCATTTTTAAATTTTGATTTTTTTTCTTCGTTCGATTTGTTCTGAGTGAATTTGAAGGGGGAAGAAAACGAGCTCGCATAATAAAAGGAAACGAAGTATGCTCTGCACGATTTTCTCCCCGTGATCCTAGGCGTGATTAATGGAAGCTACAGTGTTTTGATTTTGACCAAATTCAAATTTAAATATTAAATTGAATTCGATTTAATTTCAACGCGTTTATTTACCGTGTGGTCACATATCAACTCCGAAAAATGCGAAATTTGAAATCCGATCATAGTTCGATATTACGGACCCAATGGAACTGGTTTCGTCGAATTACGAGACTGTGTGAAAAGTGACTATTTTTAAATATCGATTCAAACGATAAAATTTCAAAACTGAACAAATAACTGTATAATTCAATTCTGAAGCTTCTATTACCTTCAATACTATCAATATGAATTTTACAAGCCTTTGAAATATTTTTAATCAGCTTTAAACTGAAGATTCAAATTTTTATTCAACTTTCAATAGATTAAATTTTATAATTTAATCGCCATATTCATACTGAAAATTTGAAATTCAAGTCAAACCATCATTCAAATATTTAAAATTAATTAAATATTTTCAATTTAAATTGTTCAAAAATTCTGGGTCGTTACAATCTTCCCCCCTCAAAAGAATTTCGTCCCGAAATTACAAGTTAGGAAAAATGATCCTTAACTCGTCTACTATTTTTCACAATCTAAATAGTTTTATCAACTTACTAACCTAAATCTTTTATTAAAGATCCATTATCATTTCAACTAGCTTTCCAACTTCACTTATAAGTTTCAATCAACATTGTTTCCTTAACAATTCAAATTTAAATTTAAATTTAAATTCCAAACTTTCAAAATTTTCTCAAGAATTTTCTAACACTCTAAATTTTCGAAAATTTTTGCCAGCGTCTCCTTTGCGCGGCTAGCTCGGTACGACTACAAAATAGCACCAAAGGCCCTCAAATCCCAAAAGAAAACAAAACGCCAAGTGGCTGGCCAAGAAAATCACCAAATTTCATACTGAAATTGATATACGTACCTTTTTGTCGAGCAATTCAATTTTATCTTTGAAATCAAAATCCCAATTCCATTTCTTTTAATACACCTGTATATCCTGCTTGCAGTAGTATCCAATTCCAACATTCAAACCATTTTGCCAATTCCATTACAAAATTTTCAACATATGCTTCTTATACATTTTCACTTCACTATTGAAGTTACATATCCATTTTCATTCAATTTTGCATTTCAATTTCATTTGAATCCAATTCACAATTTCAATTCTATTTGAATTCAGTTTATCTTCTATTCTGAATATTGAATTTTATCTTTCAATTATAACTGATTCATATTACTATTTTTAATTAGTTTCATTCACTAATTTACTTCAATTTCCAATTTGAAATCGTTTGTCGTTAACTACATTTTTTTCAACAATTTTCAAATTTTTTTGGCAGAGTCTCCTTTGTATGGAGGAGCTTTTGCAATTCGACAAAAGATATAAATATATATACATCGACCCACACGGTCGGAAAAACCAAAAACAGTTCATATTTCCTATTTTTATTGCATAGGCGTACCTTATTTAGCATTTTTAAGCAAAGCGGCTAATTATTAGTTTATTAACACGATCAAATCCAGCCATACGGCTCCCCTGTACCTATACTTACTAAATTTAAACACGTAAGTGACATATATAAGAAATTTATTTGCATTTCATTTATTTTCAATAGCAACACATATGCATTTCATGAATAATGTACATAAAACAATTTCCGTAAGCAATTTATATGGTTTCAATACAAATTTAATCACTTACAACTACATTCCATAACATTTCTATTTAATTCAAGTGATTTACAACACACTTTCTACATTCTATTCATTTTTCCAAACAGCTCATATTCATTTCAATTGATTCAAATATGAATTCTATTTGTTTTTATTAAGCCATAGAAATTTATACAACTCATTTGCGTCAAACGACAACCATTTCTATGCAAATTTTGACGATATGCACTTAATAGAATATCCATTCTAGTTTATAACTAATTTTAAATTGTTACTAACTCAATTTACATTTTATTATATCTTATTTCCAATTGATTTCGTTCAATTCAATTTGCATTTCATATTCACATTCATTTTGAATTTATTTTATCAAAAACAATGTCATATTCAATTTATTTCAACTTACTTGAATTTATCTGCAATTTCGAACCATTTTTATTTAGCTCACAATTCAAGTTTTAATTTAATTAATTTAACTTCCATTTCAGTATTTATTGAATTAATAAATTATCATACTAGTATACTTGAATTCAATCTATTTTATTTTACCCAAGTTTGGATTTTATTCAACTTAATTCAAATCTCATTCCATTTTTCAATTTCAATTCATTTATTTACAAATGTTACTTCATTTGTTCATTTACAAACACAATCTAATTTCAATTCACCATTTTGATTTATAACCACCTATATTTAAATTGGATTTCAATTCTATGTGAATTCAATTCTTTTAAACCATATTAAATTTGTCATTTCTTCAATTAGTTTTGCTTACTAATTTTTTTATTTCAATACTTCACTTTGTGTCCTTAGACATTTCTTCCAATTTACTTTATTCAAATTTATTCACTTATACTTACTTTAATTTAACTCCATTCTTTAAATTAAATTTATTCTATCAAAATTTAGTTTGTATAAGTTATTAACTTATTTATTATTCCCATAAATATTTTAAATAGGATTCCAGGGTCTTTTCTATCTTTCAAAACCATTATTAAAAAAAAATTCAAACTATCCTTTGAATTTCCAAAACCAAACCCAAATTTTCCAAACAACTTTCACTTAAAACAATTTGGTAGCAATCCCTCTTTTGGAAACCTGAAAATGAACACCGATGATGTTGCAATCATCATCGGAATTATTTTCCAGCGACCGAAAAGAGTTTAGAGCTTTTCATTCCTTCAAAACATTTTTCCAAAAACCTTTGAAAATTATTTTCAAATTAAAAAGGAATTTAATTTCTAAATTTCCAAATTCTTTCAAAAACATTTCCAAATACTTCCCTGGAATTCTATTTCTAATTATAAGTCACATTTATAATTTACATTCTCCAATTTCATTTGTATATGGATTTTATTTCTAAACCTTTGATTATGATTCCAATTTCTTATTCAATAATCAATGGTAATAATTTTTTATATTATTAATTCCTAACATCCAAACATCCATGTACCATAATAATTTATAAAGATAATTTCCTTTATCTACGAAAATAGTTTTGGGAAAAATTATTTCATTTACCCGATTTTTAAAACACTACTGTGTCAGTTTATCTTGTTTAAGAGTTTAGAAACTCCTATCAACACAGTTAGCTAGACTGCACCGACCAGAATCTATAAACAATCAACCGATAAGTCAACACAATACAAAACAATTTCATATTCACTAACAAATACGCGCTCATATCTATTATTACACTCAAACTCATTCTAGAGTACTACTGACTCTATCTCTAATGAGAAATACCCCACAGAGCCATGGTTGTCGCTTAACCATATGCTCTGATACCACGTTGTAAGGACCCGATTCTTCGACTTCCGAAAATCGACATCAATACGTCCACTGTATCAACTGCCAAACAATCGAATGCCGGAAAACCGAACATTTAGGGTTTAAGAAAAAGAAAGAGGTAGAAGAAGAAAGAAAAAGATAGAACAGAACAATATAAGAATCTCAAAATTCACAGCAGAACAACATATAATAAATAAATGAATAATCATTAAAACAAAAGAACTGTATATCTCATACATTACATCACATTACATTCATTATCAGAGTTTACAATAACAAACAGCGGAAAAGAAATACTATACTTAGTAATATGCTACGCCATCCAGCTCGCCTCCAGATTTCTATAGCAACTCCTGAATCCAGAATATCATGATAACCTAACTCTAGACTGCCTGTGTGGAAATTGGTGGGCACCCAGAGTTTAAGAAGAGAAACAATAAACTCCAGGTCAGCCATGTGACTGGTGTGAGAACTTAAAACAGTTATTTATCTGTAAAACAAAGAACAGGATAATTTTAAAATAGATTCGCAATGCTTTTTAGAAAATGAGACTACCATAAGGCCTCCCACACACACACACAATGCAAACCCAGAATCGGAAGAGATTTCTCCTTATGATAGTCAAAGATGCTTGATACGCATTAAAAAGAAACATTTGATATTATTACTAGTGCATAGTGTAGGAAAAATCATTTCGAAAGTAAAGATATAAATCTTAGCCAGCATAGGCATTTCGCACTTATGCCTACTATAGCTACCATCCAAACAGTGGGGCGCCACCATAAGTGAATGATAGGTTCTACAACTAAAACCGTACAAGATCGTATTGTTTCTTTGGATTTCCAACAAATGGTCAGGCCAAGGAACTTCCCATTACCACATGGAAACGCCTCTGAAATGACGTCCCGAGAACCTAACCGGATCTCTGCCAACACAAGGCCGGGTTACCCCTAACTGGGTAACTACTGACACGAATATGTCATTCCCCGATTGTAACCGATCTATATCCGAGGATCCTCGATTTCCAACAACCACAAAGCAATAAATTTGCAGCAACAACATAGGTTAAGTATCTGGGCTCCGTACCATGATACCACCTCTATCCAGAAGGAATGACATACACTAAAGGGGCGCTACCCTCTAATAACCTTGCTGCATCCTTCCTGTTTTGACCATTTCCGGGGTGTGAGGTCCGACGAAGTCTCGTCCACAAAGCCACGCTTTATATAAAAGCTGTGCTTTGATCATCAAATGCTCAACAACACTTCGTATGCCAGATTACTAATTTGGGAATATATCACTAGTAACCATCAACTACATAACCTCTAAGGGTGTTAAGCTAAGAGAATAAATTCTCCGCCACCAACGGAAATATATTTGATAGAAACCAGCTTTACATCTCAAATTGTAATGTCAGACACACATCCATACAAGTCCGTTCCAGGATCGAACGGAACCGAAGGCACTTACAAAGAAGTCCTTGCAATCCGGATATTCACTAATCACGACCGGACTTCCCATCACAAAGGGTAATAAATTTCTATATCGGGGATCAGCCGATGCAGAAACATTCGACGGTAATCCTTCCGTTTTCATAAATATCCGGTCTTCAACACCGGTCTTCAATGCTATCTATTACGACATATCACATATTCGGAATGGGTTATACGACCCCAAGGTCCTTTCCCGGCTAACCCGAATAGTGAGCGCTTATTTTTGAAAATAAATGTAGCATTCAAATTCAAGCAATCACAACAAATACCTATTTAAAGGTAAATATTGATAGTCGGTTATTTGACTATCAATAAGTATACACAACATCACCAGATTCCAAATAATTTTCCAAATTATTTATTTTCCAAAAATATCTTTACAAGATATATATATAATTTCCATACTTCAAAAATAAATCGATATTTATTTTTAAACCAATTTTCCCAATTTCATTTATAAATTCCATATTGAATTTACATTTCCAAATATCTGTGGATATACGATTTTTAAATCGTATCAAATATTCACTTTCAATTTATCTTTAAAAAGATAATTCTCAAAACGTTCATTTCATATTGGAAAACATTTCCCTACTTATTTAATAATAAGTATTTCACAAATCTATTTATTTTCAACATTTGGAAAATATTCTATATACTTAAATTAATATTAAGTATATATTTCATTTCTTAAGAAAAACATCCTATTAAACCCATTATTTGGGTCAAAACGAATGTTGCGTAAAACATCGTTACGACAACCCAAAATCACTAGTGTAGGGATTCGAAATTAAAATAGATATATAAATCCCAATACTATACAAAATATTTCCTTTCGAAAATCATTTACTATAACAACGGTGTTATAGTCTATCATTTCCTTCTATTTCTCGAAAACGTCTAATTCAACAATGAATGTTGAAATCTACGGTTTCGATAGTTAATACATTTTAAAACATCTTTTAAAACAATTAACTTCATTTTAAAATTTCACTTCTCCAAATCATACCCGTTTTATTCAATAATATATTCACTGTCCAAAATCGTGGATATACATCGTTTACCAAATTCAACACTTCCACATATTTAATTAAAGGATTTTCCACAGTCCAAAATCGTGGATAAAATTCGTTTAATAATTTCTATGTTTACTTATCTAATTTATTTGATTACGGATTTATAAAACAACGTTTATAAATTCCATTTCTATTTCATAACTACTTCGATTTACAAATCTCTTTTAATAACCAATTCTATTTATATTTCGTTTACATGTCGAATCCAACTTATAAGTAAATTACTTATAATCCATTTATTCACAAATTCATTCTTCTATATCATCATTTATTTATAAATCTAAAATTCTTATTTACTTATAAAACTAGGTACAACTTTATTTTAACACTTATAAAAGCTCGTTTTGTAATTCCAATATCTTTAACTTATAAAATATCAATTTCATAAATCTTTTATATAAACTGTTTATAATAATTCAAAAATCCCAATTTAAACCATTTTATAAATTTATCAGCTATTTATTTCAAAAATCATGCTTTGGTTATATTTCACAAAAATCCTAATTTTTATAACATAAAAATTTATAACGTTTTAATTATTTAAAATGAATCAATTCGAAAATTTAATAAACGTATAATTTCAAAAATCACTTTAAAAATCCCTTAAAAATCAAAATCGTTATTTTTAAACTTAAAAAATGGATCCGATGATGCAACACACCAAATAATCAATCACGGCAACCAAACATCATATATCATCATATGATAATCAACAAATATCACACTATATGTAAATAAATAAATACGGTTGAGGAATCCAGTTGGATCCCTCCAACCTGTTTCCCTGCATCCACAGATGTTAGCACAATACTAATCCCGTTTCAAGACGGGATATCGCGGTATATGGGATTTATAAATTATTATCCGCTTAATAGGCGGCGCAATAGGGTCTCATCCGCTATATAATGCGGGAAATCAACAACTCCAAAATATACATATTCCAATATATATATATATATATATATATTGCTATATATAGATATATCCTACTATATCTAATATCACAACCAAACAACAATCAATAACTGCAACCCAAATTTTCAATTTGAGTGAGAAGATCTCACCTTGATTTTATTTTGCAAACCATTTCCATCTTGACTCGATTTTTTTTGATTTTTACCTTGTATAAATATTATGCAAATAAATTAACATTCGAACTAATCAAATAATCAATTTTTTGTTTTGATAGTTTAAATTAACCAATTTCTCCTTTTATAATTTTATTTAACTAAAATTTAATTTTAAAACTATATTTCCTTTTATAATTTTTTTTTAATGCCAAAAATTAAATGAATCATTTATACAAATTAATTCCGCTAGTCAAAAATAAATTTCCATTTCTATTTTATTTTAACTAATTCCTTTTAATAAATTTATTTAACTAATATTCGAAATATAAATCGACCCTTAATTACCATTTTATAATTCAATTAAATTTTGAACTAACTTACCTTTATTAAATATTTTAGTAACAAAAATAGTTTAGATAGGTAAATTTACACACTTTAATTTCCATAATACCTCATTATAAAATAAATTAGTTAAGTTATACTTATTTAATTTATGAACTATATATTTGTAAAATAATCTATATAGGCTTCATAAAAAAAAATCTATTTCATATAATACATTTATATTTTATTTTCTGTAAATAAATAATTAGTAATACCAATCTTCTACTTTTTTTTACTGTAAAAATTATACATATATTTTCTGCATGTATATATAAATTTTAAAACTGCATACACATATATTTCCACTGTATATATTTATGTATATATATATATATATATATTTCGTTTTCACCTATCATTAAATTAGAATATTCTAATTAAACATCTTAGTATCTTACTGTAAAATCATAATAGTATTTATTATAAAACAGAAATAAATTTTTACTGTTAATAATTTCTAACCTATGTATTTTTTTGTTTAATTATATAAATAAATGGATGTATACCTCACCTCAAATGCTTGCGAATCATAGGCCGCCAATCCCTGAATCGCCTCGACCACTGCTCCGCCTCCACGGCGCTGCCCTGACCATCTCGTCTCGATGCGAAACCCCACACGAGCCGCTGCTCCTCCCTCGACTTCGCGAGAACACGCGATGTTATCTCGTGCTCGGGAACCTATGGCGTCGCGAATGCCGCCGCCACCGAAGTCCCATCTCGCGGCCATAAACTTTTAGCTGAGGGAGATGTGGAAATTGGAATTCGATTTCGTTCGAACTACCTTTAACTTGAATGAAGGAAGAAAGGAGGATTTAGGGCTTGCTATTTTGAATTTCGAACTGGAGAGGCTCGGCCATTTGATTTTTAATATTGGGAAGGAGGAGTTATAACTAGATCGAGGAATAGAAATTGCAGTCGCCATTTTTAAATTTTGATTTTTTTTCTTCGTTCGATTTGTTCTGAGCGAATTTGAAGAGCGAAGAAAACGAGCTCGCATAATAAAAGGAAACGAAGTATGCTCTGCATGATTTTCTCCCCGTGATCCTAGGCGTGATCAATGGAAGCTACAGTGTTTTCATTTTGACCAAATTTAAATATTAAATCGAATTCGATTTAATTTCAACACGTTTATTTACCGTGTGCTCACATATCAACTCCGAAAAATACGAAATTTGAAATCCGATAATAGTTCGATATTACGGACCCAACGAAACTGGTTTTGTCGAATTACGAGACTGTGTGAAAAGTGACTATTTTTAAGTATCGATTCAAACGATAAAATTTCAAAACTGAACAAATAACTGTATAATTCAATTCTGAAGCTTCTATTACCTTCAATACTATCAATATGAATTTTACAAGCCTTTGAAATATTTTTAATCAGCTTTAAACTGAAGATTCAAATTTTTATTCAACTTTCAATAGATTAAATTTTATAATTTAATCGCCATATTCATACTGAAAATTTGAAATTCAAGTCAAACCATCATTCAAGTATTTAAAATTAATTAAATATTTTCAATTTAAATTGTTCAAAAATTCTGGGTCGTTACAAATCAGGTGATCGCTTAGTTCTTGGGCCTGATATGATTTTGGAAGCATCTAAGAAGGTTGAGGATATTAGAAGGAATATGAGGATTGCTCAGGATAGGCAAAAGAAGTATGCTGATTGTCGTAGAAGGGATTTGGGATTCTCAGTGGGTGATCAGGTCTTTCTCAAGATCTCGCCGCTGAGGAATGTGGTTCGGTTTGGTCGAAGAGGGAAGCTTGCTCCCAGGTTCATTGGTCCTTTCCACATTCTGGAAAGAGTTGGTCCTTTGGGTTATAGAGTTGATTTGCCGGAGAAACTGGCAGGTACACACAACGTGTTTTACGTGTCTCACCTTTCCAAATATCTTCATGATCCATCCTTGATTGTTTAGCAAGCTTTATTAGAGAATTTGGACGTCGAGCCAAATCTCACTATCGAGAGGACACCATTTGTTATTGTCGATAGAGGTATGAAGCAACTTTGGAGGAAATCTGTCAGTCTGGTCAATGTATAGTGGAGTATAGATGATCAGAATTGCGCCTGGGAAACTGAGGAATCTATGCGTGCTTTGAATCCTGAATTGTTTGACCCCGGTATTATTCGTCTAAATTTATCTTATCTTTCAGTTGTTTCTATTCCTCCTATCTTATTCCTTTTCGGGTATGAAATTTTTTGAGTGGGGGAGAGTGTAATGACTCAAGGATTTTTAACAGTATTATATAACGAAATTAACTAATTTTCTTGAAATTCAAACCATAAAATTTTGAAATGAAAATATTTGATATACGTCTGGTTAAATATGGCAATGGATAAATTTTTATTTTAAAATTTGAAAGTTAGTTTATTTGTGAAATTTCAAATTTAATCAGTTTATGTGTTGAAATTTAAATATTTTCCAAAACTTAATATTTTTATATAATAAAAATGTAGTTTTCTGAATGTGACGTCATATTTCATTTTCCCAAATGCGGACTGCTATAGCCCCGTTTATCTTATTTTCGACGATTTAGCAGCATTTTCGGCAACGAAAAATCGAGTTTTTATAATTTGATCGAAATGCTGATATTTATGTACCATTCTATCCCTCTCCTCATATTGATCTCCGTGGTATATTAATTTTTGTATTTTGGGGTCTGGTATGCGACGGAAATGATAAAACAGTTCGTCGTATCGGTACCGCATGAGTGACTTTTGTTTTCCTTTGCCTTTTCAATCGTCAGCCGTGTAATCGAAGCAACAATCAATTGCTTTAATTTTTCACCTGAATCAAAGGGCTTGACTTTTGCAATTACATTTACCTTTATATATATTCACTCAAGCCTCTTCATTTTGCCTCATTATTCTCAAAAAAACAAGAAGAAGAAAAAGGTACGTTTCATATTTCTTTTTTTGTTCTTCTCCTCTGTACTTTCTCCATTCCTCCTTTAATTGTTTCGCCGAGCCTCCCCCTTCAATCCCACACGCTTTCCATGAAACCATCACCAAAGCACCATGTTCCAACCCAAGACAAACCCTTCAAATCGAAGCCGCCCCTTACCAGACCCATGTTGGACCCCAGAGCACCATCTCCTTTGCCATTCACCTTGCCTGACGTCAAACACTGCCACGCCACTCGCCTTCTTTGCTACGACCACCACCAAAGCCTTCACCCACCTAAAAAACTCATCCACCTCCTCACCTGGCACCACCACCAACACCAATAGCCGTGTCACACAAAACCGGAAGCCTGACCTGAGAAAAGTCTTTCCCTAGCACGAGTCTAAACCCAAAGCCGCCCAGATCTGCATATCTGTCCCCTGACCCGAGTTTTTCCCCTGGAAACCTGAAGCAGACCCGAGCCATTCCCTTTTTGGCCCGAAATAGCAGTGTTCATTTGAAATATATATGCAGTGCTATATTTATACTGTATATATATTATATTTGATATATATGTGTGTCACGTTCTGTCCTTGTTACTGCTGCATAATATATATCACTTAAATACGAGTCTGCTGAAGAAAATTCATTGGAATCTAAGCTTAAGCATGTAATGCATATAATATACATATATACTTGCTTTTGCGAACAAGAAGTCATATTTTTTCATTTTATTTGTTGACAGAAGTAAGGTATGTTGTATATATACATACATACATACATACATACATACATACATACATATATACACACCCGTTATTTTTGCTTGCTTGCTTTATATATTAGTCTGAGATTGCAAGACTATTCAAGATTGTGTGCTGCTGCATAATACATACACACGCACACACACACACGCACATATATATATAATTCCTTCAATGTTGGTGAAAAACAAATTTTTATATCTATATCGTATATGTATGTATGTATTTGTTTGTTTCCATCGACTTATCGTGCTAAAATCTATTTTATGCTTGTCGCAGCTAATTGATTTATCATGCCCGATTCGTGCCAGTGTCCGTTGCATTATTCCTTGTCGTACTTGTTTTCCATCGTTCTCTAGCCACGAAAGGTGAGCAGTCACTCACGATTAATGTTCTTATGCTTTGTAAATTGATTTTTATATTAAAATGACAATTTAAATGTGCTGTTAAATTAGAATTGTTAGTTATTAACTGTTAAATATGATATGTTGACATTTTAAATTCATCACTTATGTAAGTTGTTACCATTATATGTTAACCACCCAATTATTTAATTTAAATTGTTATTGATCACCTATGCTAGAAATTGTTATGATATGGTATGTTATTTTATTTTTCCCACTTTGCAATTTCCCTTGGTTATAGGAATCGCTATGGGTTGAAATGATACATACCCGAACGGACTTTAG
The DNA here is from genome assembly GCA_030765085.1 of Allium cepa. Taxonomy (NCBI): domain Eukaryota; kingdom Viridiplantae; phylum Streptophyta; class Magnoliopsida; order Asparagales; family Amaryllidaceae; genus Allium; species Allium cepa. The sequence goes on along the minus strand of CM060933.1, from coordinate 29,533,230 downwards.
AATAAGGGAAAATCATTATGGGTTGAAATAATAGATCCAAGCGGTTTTCATTTGATCATTGAAATTTGTGGGATTGCGGGTTAAGTGATATAAACCCATAAATAAAAACTATTATGGATTGAAATGATAATATCCATATCAATTGACCATAGGATAGAAAATTATATACAGACACCATTGGCCTATTTTTGAAAATGATTTCCAATGGAAATATATAAGTTCTGATTTTGAAATATAATAAAAATTCTACTTTATTATTGAAGAAAAAAATTTAAATTTTAAATTTATGGATTTTGAAAATTTTAAAATTATTAGTTTATTTTAAGTGTAATTTATAAAAAATTTCTTACAATTTTATTATGTCAAATTAGATAAAATAAGATTTTAAATAGATAAATAAAAAGGTTTATTTATTTCAAATGTATAAAATTAAATTTAAAATTTATATATATAATATTTTTAAGAGGATTTATTTTACATTTATATTTAAATTATACTTTTACATTAATAAATTTAGAAGGTTGGAAAGGAAAATTAGACTTTATTTGAAACTTAAAATTGATTAATAATTGAATTTTAAATAAGGACTTATTTGGAACTTATTGGTCTTGGAAATTTTAAATTATGGTTTATAGCTTGTTCAAAAAAAAATTAGATGAATACTTTTGAATTTAAATAAAATTAAAATTTAATATTTAATTTTGATTTAAATTGGTGATTTGAGATTTTGCTTAGAAATTTATAAAGTGATTTGTTATGACCACGGTGTGAAATAAGCATTTGGTTGTTAAAAAGACTGGGATCAGATATTGTCATACTCTCTGCCAATACCGAAAGCCACTTTAACAACTATGTAAATGGTGGAGATTTTAGAATGAATTATGATGGTTTGGTGAACGATCTGCATGAGGTATTTACGTAACCCTGACTCCCTTGAATCATCTTGGTATGGCTAAAATAGGAGCTATACCGGGCCAAGTGGGGTCGATCACTCTATTGGGCACATTTCTTTGAAACCATATCTATTGCTTTTGTGATTCGATTTGGCGTGCATACCTTTGATTTGAGAGTGTGACTCAAGGTGGGCGGTGGTAGATGTTATGCGTTACTACCAGTCCAGAATTATAAACGGTAGAATCGTACACTGGCACTGCTTCGCATGCCTTTTCACATGCCTTATCGCGCCTTCTACGAGTTTGTTTTGTGTCTTACCTATGGAGTGCCCCCTGATAGCCCACCTACGGGTGGAGTTTATAGTACTGTATAGACTACAGCATTATATAAAATGTGTTAATGGGGATATGGGTAACGCCTTAATGCTATTTTGGTATTATACTTTACTATAGATATTATAAATGCAGCGTATTGTACTATGTATGTAGATAGTTTAGCGGATCCTTAAAGGATGGAATCCCAACATCCTTTGAGTTATATTGCATTTCACTTGACATTTTGCTTGAGTTTGATTTACTTGCATAAAAATGTTAATCCTGACTCAAGTGTTTTGTGTTTTGCTTCACGCTCGAGTCCACATGAGTGTCACAGCTTTTGAAACTCATCTTTTAGAGCTTGGAGTTCACTTAGAAGACCTATCTTATCTATTTCAGCTTTCAGTTTATTTCTGTTATTTCAATTGTATGTTTCAGACTTGTCATTTGCTTTTGTGTTAGTGGCTACTATGTATTGGGATTTCTGTTGTATTCTATTTTGGACTATGTTATTTCTATAGTAGCTTCATAAACTACTATATATCTATTCCGCCGCTTATTGTTGTAAAAATCTATGTCTGTGATTCTGTAATTGATTTATTAGCTAATATATGCTAAATTTCCCAATTATAAATTAACAGTCTGTTATTTAGAGCAATTCAAGTTTGACATGTGTGGATCATTATCAATTTGAATGCTTTGAAATAGAGGTTCATGGGAAAAACATTAAAAGAAAGAATTGAACCCATGATTAAGCACAAATAAAATCAAACACACGACACTTCAACAAACCAACCCAACCACTGTGTTTTTGCTTAATAATTAACACTTATGCATTTAAACATGCATAAGTGTTACGTTCAGAATTAAAAAAGAGGCCTTGTTTTATAATAAATTTTAGATGGATCCTAAATGGAATACATTTTTTAGACAAGCTGATTTTAGATAGTTCGTTGACTCTTTATTTACTTTGGCACATATTAAAGAGATGATTGATTTTAATAGTAATTTTTTATTTTATTTTGACCGGCATGATTGAATCTCTCATTTTTAGTCTTAACCATTTCCAAATATAGTTACTGAAATCACATTCAAAGAATAAACGCTCTAATGTTTCTGTTTCTCCCTTGCAAAGCACATGCTCACTGTTAATTATCACACCTCTGTTGATTAATTTTGTTTGTGATGGCTTTAAACCGGTGAAACTGGAATTTCCCGTAGGGTTTCATCTTATTTTCATTATTCTTGTTACATTCAAAACATAAGAAAATGTTTCATAGATTTTCTTGGCTCTTCACCAATCTCTCCTTTTCGATATCTTATCATTAAGAAAAAATAGCAAGCCGCTTTAAGAAAAGAAAAGATTGGAAAGCATAAGAATATAATTACCTTTGGATTAAGGTGAGTAAAATTACCTCAATATGAATTTAAAATATATGTAATTTGTATCGTCTTATGGATGATATTACAAGTTTTTTCTATGTTAGGTTTTTGGTCAAATGTCATTAGAATGATTATACTTATTTATAAAATTATTAAATGGCTAAGAAAGTGGAATTAGTCCTTTAAAGCCCTTGATTTATACTTACAAATACTTAAACCAAACTATAAGGATAAGCAAGAACTTTCAAAGAATATGTGAATTCTGAGAATTTATATGAACTTTTAAATGTGGAAATGATTTTTAAAGGAACAAAGTAATTAAAAATACAATTTTTGCTTAATATCGAATTGTTTTAGGATGAAAATGATTTATGAGAATTTTTTGAATTGATTTTTGAATTGAAATGTTTTTGTCAAATTTCTCTTAATATAAATATAGGAGAAGATTAACTAAATGAAGAAGTTCAATTAAGTTATGTACCCTAAATTGGGGGGAAAAGCCTTCCAAACATGTTTTTTCCAAGTTAAAGTACAAATGGTAATTGGACTGACCTAAAAAAATTGCAACTCGTAAGCATGTGTTTTACATGTAAGGGTAGGGCGTAAGTAATGGTGCCAAGAGAATAAATAATTAAGTGAAATCATTAACCAGTAGTATCACCCTAGTATAAGACCTCGGGACATTATGATAAACATCAATGATCAGAGGGAATAAATATAGAGAGGTTTAGTAGGTAGGTAGAGTGCTTTATTTTTAACTGATGCAAGGATTGCTTGTAGGGTTAACTTCGAGGATCGAAGGACAATCCATGATGAAGTGGAGAAGAGACGAGAGTCATGGGCTACAACTATAGCCGAGACTGTGATCCTTGATGGAGAAGAAAATGTTGCAGGGACAAAAAAATCAAAGTAGATTGGGTGTTAATATAGAGAGTCTTGCAATAAGCTGAAGATCTTGATTTTCTATGTTAATACCTTCGTCTTTGCGATACCTTCGGTATATCTTGAAGTAGGCAGAGAAGAAATAACTTATGCTTAATAAATAGATACTGATAAAGGAGTTTGGGTATATAGATCAGGAAGTAATATACATATACATAGAAAATTTTAAATGAATTAAATAAATTCTATGTAGTAAAGGTTTGTAGTCTACGGAATAACCCTAAAACCGAAGGAATGATTAACTCAAAGTAACACCTTAGGTTACTACATTTTTGATCCAAAGTAGCCTGGTTAGCAGTTTACATGCATTGGTTGGAGCATCATAATAAGTGCACAGGCTAGACAGAGTGGACATAGAACACTTATTAGGAAGTTGACCATAAGATAGAGAAAACGAAATTAAATGATCAACCAAAATAGGACAAGATTGCGATGATAAATTGACATAGGGTAGCATCTTTTTGTTTCTTCTTTGCACCGAAGTAACTTAGTCAAAAGTCTAAGTGCATAAGCTATTCCTCAAGGGAGGTTGAGAATAATTTATGGGCTAGATAAGGTTGGGATGCTCATTGATATATGGATATGGACACTATGAATGTAATTAGACAATAAGTAACATTCCGTAAGTTATGTCTGTTTTGGTAGAAAATTAATATGCCAAAGTGAGTGATAGTAACCTCCATAAGGGACTTAATTTCAAGGAGAATGATAGTAATATTCATAGAAAAAGAAGTACCAAGAAGGATAACCTATCCTTATAAAGAAAGTAAGTATATATATACACACATTAGTAATTTAAAAATGAATAGCATGAACCTTAGGTTTTTATGTATACCTTCCTGTAAATAAATATTAAAGACAAATGGTATGTACTTTCGGTACTTGTACTTAAACAGTAAAATATAATTTGTATGGAGTTAGGTAAAAATAGGGTATACATTTTTCTTTATTAAAAGGTAAATATAAGTTGGGTAGTTAATGACACGTAAGTGTATACATAAACCCAAGACCAAGATCGAGAACATAGTATATAAAGAATTAGCTTGTATAAAATATGTGTATATTGGCATCGGGAAAATGTATTCCGTTCAACGGTGCGGTCTCTCCGTGTATCTTATCCAACCGTGGATTATTGTTGCTCATATTATCCGTTTTTACTTGAAGCTTATGTTCTCCCATTGAATTCTCGAGTGTCGCTTTTAATAGTCTATGAGTAATCATTCTAGTACTTTAATGGTAGAAAGCTTCAAGAATAATAGGTTTTTGATGAATAACCAATGGATATGACATAGAAGGCATAACCATTAAGATATTCATTTTGTTATGTATATTTTTATGCAATTTTAATTGCTTTGATATAATATAAAATGTAATCAATCATGCTGGTATTGTCATATAATGATCAACATTATTATGCTAGTATCGATACCCTTTTTGTCAAAATGAGAAAAATATATTATTTCAAGACATTTTACCTTCATGTGTGAGGAATTTTATTATAGTGAAATTACTTGTAGTGTGATAGACTTGGATATGATCCTCAATTCTAGCATAGAAAAAGATTGCATATATAGTACTGATTCAACCAAGCCTTATAGAAATAACTTGTTAGAATGTCTAATAGGAAATCATTTACATAAAGGAGGAACAATGAATTTGTTATTGATGGTAAGAAATAGGATTGTTCCTAATAATAATTCATCAGTTGCCAACTAGCCATGGAAAGTATATACTCTGCCATTTGATGTGATGCTTTAAGTCTGAATTAGATTACTTGAATAATTTAGGTTTTAAAAATGTACCCAAAGGATAAGATCCACTTGCTGTAATTATGTTTACGAAAAGAAGATTGATGTGGTTGGAAAATTATATACTTATAAACCAAGGTCGATGGGGAATATTTCGTCAAAATTAATTATACATTTTGGGAAATTTGTTTTTGCTAGTTATTATGCTTAAGTCCATTTGTATTCCACTCATCAATTACCACATACTACAACTATGAATTTTTGAAAAGAAGCATTACGAAAGACTTTTTGAAAAATGGTTTAGAGTATACAATGTAGTTATTCTGTCTTAAAGTCGATGAGACTGGTAAAAAGGTTTGTGTACTTGCGAGGTCAGCATGTGATCTTAAACAAGAGTCTGGAGGTTGAAACAAATATTTTGATAGAGAATCAAATAGTTTGGTTTTAATCAAAATCCAAAGGAAGTGTGCACCTTTAAGAATGAAAATTAAAGGTGTTAATATATTTCCAATACTATATCTAAGCAACCTGCCACTGGTTGGTAATGATGTAAATATGTTATAATCAATTAAAGCGTGGTTATTCAATTCTCAATGAAGGATTTGAAAGAGGGTCATTTATACGTGATATATGAGGACATCAGGATTATCCAAATCCATGTGCATTAGCACCATATTAACAAGTTTAATATGGAAAACATAAGCAAAGAAATATTCCTATGCGATATGGAATTACACTTTATCGATAAGATTCCTTATCGAAGGATAAGGAAAAAGAGCATATGCGATGTTCCTTTAGATCAATAACATGACCCATCACCAACAATAGGATGCAAGTAATTTAGTAATATATAAATGGTAGAGGACAACACTTATATTAAAATCCATAATCTTCTATATATTTAATTGAGTGAAATCGACTTATGGAGTAATGTATTTTTATGAAATACCCTCGTGATTCAAGTGTCTAACACATCTAAAATCATGATATACGTATTTTTATATATGTCTTTATTCCTTAAGTCTATTTTGGGTTTCTTTAATGTTCCACCTTTAGTTTATGCATTTATATTATGTAAGTTTTATTATTGTATAATGTTTATACTTATTTAACTTATATAATATTTTATGTATAAAATTATATTAATCAAATATTATTTAATTAATTTGATTAATTAGCACTTCAATAAATTATTATGTTATTCAATTATAAAAATTATACCGAATATATATACTATAACCTTTGTAGTAATGCGCATATATCTTATATATATTTGTTAATTAACTTTTAATTAATTAATTAATTAATTTAATCAAATAATTTTAGATAAATTTTATTAATTTTGAATTTTCTTTTATACATACATGTATACTCATATGGTCTTAAACAACTTAAGACAACATAACATATATCATTATATATATTATACATGTATATATATTTAATGAAATAACTTATTTAATTAATTCATTTATTTTATTAATCTTATTATTAATAAATAATATTTTTGAAATTAATTTAATTTATAACATTTTGAAAAATTATGTTATAACTTTTATAATATGTGTTTTATTTTAAATATAACTTTTAAATTTAAACTTTTATCTTAATTTCAAAACAATTTTGAAATTAGCCCAAGACCTAATTAAACTTGGCCTTTTCTATTATGGTCAACCTTTGGGCTCACATAACTGTTCAAACCAGGTTGGTAGTCAGGTAGGATAATGTACTTGATTACTTAATAATCCAGCCTAGACACTACTTTCTTAGACACCATACTAACTAGGTTGTAAACTTAAGTAATTAGCCCTAATATGGCTAAATTTAGACTACACGGGTTATTTGGCTTCGATACCGTCCTTGGAATAGGGTCAACATGCAACGAGGCAAATGGGTAAAAATTTTAAAAGAATTATTCCATCTGGATCTTATTCAGCCTAGGAAGTCTAACTTTATTTGGATATAATCTAAATTTATTTTAAATAAAATCAGTATTTTATTTAATTTATAAATAAATTTTTATTTGATAATATATGTATATTATATAATATGAACATGCATATCATATACACATGTGTGTACGTGCACGTGCAACATAAAAGGTGACATTGTTTCGAATGTCCGTACATAGATGTTATGGTTTTCACCACAACAGACATGTTAGCCCCTTTGTATATACGTGTTTTGCTAATATATATGTATATATACAGTTTATGAAGTAACTATCAATTGAATATAAAGAATTTATAATTTCAAATTCAATTATTAGCTTCAAAACTCAAAATTTAGATTTAGGCATACAAATTGAAATATCTAGTGTTTTCAAATCAAACTACTATGCTAATTTGTGCAAATACATGCATGCATACATACATACATACATGTATGTGTATATATATATATATAATTCAAAAAATTTATTTTTAAATATATATACACACATTAGATGATATTTACAAATGCGTATATATGTATAAAGTATACTTATAAATGTATTTTGTGTAAATTAATAATATACATATATATACACATATGTATAATGTTGATTTTCAGCTATAAAAGAAAAACTCCCTTTTTTGCTTTACTTTGTTTCTATCAAAAATGAATTATTTTTATTTATTTGGCGGAAATGTATGAAAAAAATTATTATTTTTTGAAAACAATATATGTATGTATTATGATCATATTTATATAAACATATTTTGTATAATTTATAACGTGTGCACATATATATATAGATATAACATTTAATTTAAATAAAATACTATATTATAAAATATAAAATTATATATATGTTGAAAAAAATTAATAATACATATGTGTATGTACTAATATAAAACATATTTTACTTAACAGTGTTTATTTTAAATCATTTAATATAATTATTTTCAAAAAAACAATTTTTTTATGGCCGTAAGCAATATGTTTGATTATACATATGTAAAATTTTTATGTCCACATATATACAATCCATCTAACAAGAGAACACAATGTTATACAGATTCGTGATATATTCAACTACTATATAAACACATATATCATATAATGAACGTTATATACATTAATATATCATTATAAAAGGAGAATTTTACCTTTCACCCAATATCTAGATTGTACCTTGAAATGTAGTATCAGAACTCCTTGAAATGATTTCAAAATCTAGAAAATGCTACTAAACTGAATGCAGCTACCACCATTGTTTGAATCTTATTAGATTTAATGCTTAGGCTTGAAAATTTTGAGGAGAAGGGAGAGGGAGTGGCCGACAATGGCTGTAGCAAATGGAGCAAGAGAGTACAAACTAAAATGAGGGGTTAAAGATGAATATGTAGTGGAGTTATAAGGAGAAAATGGAAGATCGAGATCCACTTTTTTCTCTTACATATTCATCTCTTTGAATTCATAATTCATGCCCTCCTTAGCCATCATATGGCTAGCCTCTATATGTCATCATAGCCGCACTCAATAGGTTCCATCATGAGCCTCAAAATCAATTTAAGCTAGACTAATAAATAACATATTTAAATCCAATTTAAACGAGTATCGACATCATACATCAATTACCGTATTTATAACATTATATATACACTTTTAATATTAGTCAACAAATATCAAATAAAATTTTATGATCATCATTTCATAAATATTAATTAATTTGCTTAATATATAACAACTATAATTTAATTAACTTGGGTGGTAACATGAGCATTCAATGTTTGGGTTGTGTGGCTCCTAATTGTAAATCCGGCAAGCGATTAAAATAGAATAAATTGAATATTAACGTTCACACATTACTTAGCAGATGGTGTGATATTATGACTAAATTTATCGCTTACTTAGCTTTGGTAAAATCCAATTTTACTTTATTGACTGTTACCCGATAGTGAGAATTATATACTCTATTTTTTTCGTCAAATCTACATCACTTTAGGCTTACAGAATTTGGTAATGGTCTAGTATCGTCCATATTCAACTCTATATTCCAAACACAAAGACCATTGTTCAGTAATATCAATTACTATTAACTAAAATGCTCTAATTGGAGACTTTGAGTCGACTTCAGTTGACCGTGATACTAATCTTATAAGGAGACGAATCCTCACTTGAATAGTGTTTCACTTCCAACGCTTCCACTCAACCAAACTATAGTCGTTTGATGGACATCGTGCTAGGATTTAACTATAAGCAAAGCGGAGCTTTCACATTAAAATCAACGATATTCTCAAGTAAAGAGAACTATGTAATACAACCACATCGATATTTTCATTTTAACCTTAGTTATATTAACTAACAGAAAATTATCGAGTGAATCATATTTTAGTTATCCAATAACTATCATTACATAACCACTTGGTGACCCGGTAGCCATCACTAATACACTGCACAACATTTGAAGAATGCTACTTAATCTAGTCTTAATGGATGTATAATATCTAGTCTCAATACATCTAGATTTGGAATATTTAAATTGGTTTGTTTATTTTATTGTGATGGATCACTCATGGTTACAACATATTCTAACTACTATCGCAAAACATACCATTTATGGATTTTCTATTAAGTATACTTTTAGATAAATTAAATTATTAATACAACATATTATATCAAAGTATATAATAGAAAGAAACCATCTTTTTTCCGAACAAGATTGTTTATACAATTTTGTATATGTAACAAATTACATAATTGCCTATAAGGCATACCCCTAAATCTATCGGCTTCAACTGCAACGGCTAATTATATTGCCTTAAATACTGTTGTAAAGAAAGAAGTAAGTGTGCGCAAATATTTAGGAAATCTAGGAATGGTTACTAACATTGAGAAACCAATAACGTATTAGTAGAACAATGATATGATATATATTGAAGAAGGAACTAATAACCAAAAGAAATTGAGATATGTTTTCTATATTTACCACGTGATAAAATAATTTATTAGTGATAGGAAAATATAAATGAAAAAGTAAATATAATATGAAAAAATTACAAATCCAATCGCTAAAGCTCTTTCTTGGTTTAATATATGAGAACTGAATATAGTCAAGAAACACCATAAATATCCCTAAGTGCTAATGGGAATTGGTTAGGTTAAGGGTATGCCCTAGGGTCAAGTATATAATCTGACTATGAAATCTAAATCTTATCGTAAATCCTGTTCAAAATAAAGTAAGCTTTTGGTTTTATTTTCTATTATATATATTATTATATTTTAATATATTTAAATACATTAAATATATACGAGAGTTATATCCCTAGGAAAAGTGTTTTTCGCCTGCAATTGCAAATTTGTCCGTAATCATGTGTATTGAACCGTACAAATAAATATTTTTCCTTAAATATTCTTGTTTAATATGTTTTGAGAATCAGATATCAATACAACTATTAAGACTAGTGTATATGATGCTCTTCGTACGATGAACGATGATTTACTCATGACTGTAATGACCCGTATTCTATGTATCAAAGGATTGTGGAGTATTAATAATATTTTTATTTAGGGTCTTTTGATTCTATAACTCTAAGAAATGACTACTAACTACATATTCCATCCTTAGGAATTTTATTAGATGAATTTTAACCCTAAAAATCTTGAACGGTCTACAATTTTTGATAGGAGCTGAATTAGGATCTAAAACCACTTCCATTAGATCGGGATAATGGTTTCTCATCCGTAGAGTGGTTATAGTAGAAAAATGGACTTACTGTTAAGGAGTTATGCTTATTTAAAGTTTCACTCTATTTTGAACCGCTTAGTGGGTAAATAAGGAGATTAATGACCAACCCCATGGCTCATTTCGGGATTAGCACCCAAGGTTGATGGGACTTCTCCTTCTCACTTTCACACTTCCTAAATTGTTAGAGAGCCACCATTACATTCTTTAGCCTAGAAACCACTCTAAACCTTACTTTAATTACATAAAACTTGTCATTAAGGAGAAGATTAGCGAGATTATAATTTGGATTGGGGATTGGTTGTTGGAGACATCTTGGGATTATTGTTCATTCTTGGATTCAAGCTCTTTTGGATCTCTTTTGGATTGCTTGGATTTTGGGTGAGTGGTTAACACATTTCACTTGTTAATTAGTTAATATACACCTTAAAATGATGTTTTAAAAATGAATTTTAAACTCTAAAATATGTTTATACCCTCTTTAATTATGTATGTAAATTTGAAATGATTTGGCAAGCATTTATGAAATCATGTTCTTATGGATCTCCTTGTTCTTATGGATTTTCTTTAGATTTAGGCAATAAAATGTATGTATGTTAATGTATGCTTGTTAGGATATACTGTAGGTAATGTATGCTTGAATATATGATATTTAAATGGTTAAAAATACCAACCGAATGGTGATTTAGTTCTAGTAACAAGTCTTGGATCGGTGCTGACCCATGAAGGTCAAGTCGTTCAAATGAATTGCGATCCATTTGGTGGCTTAATAAGGATGCCCTAAATCTACATTTCAAGTTGTTTGGAGTTCATTTGCTAAAGTTATGGTCAATTAAAGATGGATCAATTTTGAAGGATTGGTGGGAAGTTTCTTGTAGTTTTGGACGTGTCGCTTCGAGTCCGAGAGGGGTTCGCTTCGGTTCACACATGGTTCGCTTAGGTTTACATGTGGAAAATGAAATTTGATGAAGTGTTAGTATAACATCCCAGATTTTTAGTAATATTATTTAGGATATTTAATTAGCTAAATTAAATAAAATAATGTGCTGATTAGGGGATTGAGATTTGATTTAATTAAGAGGTAGCCGTGCCATTTAAACAATGGACTAAAAGAAGAGTTTAAATTAAAATAAAGGAGAGGTAAAATAGAAAAGAGACAATTCCTATATCTCTAACCCGTGGCAGTGTAAAATATACATGTTCATTTCATTTTCAAAATTTTAAATGAAGGGGCCTGCCACCATTAATAAGGAAAAGAGGCTAGAAAGAAGATAATCAAATCTATTCACATCTCAATCTCTTTATTCTCTAAAGCTAAGGTGAATAATGTTTACATCTCATTTTTTATTGTAATTTCGATTTTTATACGATTGCCAAATATTTTGCATTGATTTGCCATGATTTTGAATGAATGATTATATATACATATTGATGATTTATGTACGTTCATATTGATTTTATCATATATTTTAAGGTGAAAACCCTATAAAATGACATCCAAATGCCTTGAGAATTTTTATGAAGGTCATAAATAATATTTTAGAGATGGATTTCAATTTTCGTAATTTTCTGAAATTATGTGGAATTTATATGAATTTTGTAGTGAAGAAAATATTAATTTAGGTTAATAAATATTTTCGGTTAAATAATAAAAGATTTGAGTATGAAATTTTTATTGCAAACATATTAAAAGGGATTTTCTAGAATTTTTGTAGATTTTTACAAAGTATTTTAATGGTTATATAAAATTATTAAGAGGAGAAGGGGCTTTTTGTAAAATAACTTAAATTATTACATCTGGAAAGTCGGCATCCCTTTTAATAAATTGCAATACTTTTTATTAGTAAAGAAAGAGGAAACAAATCACAATTAGACACGTAAGGCAGGTTAGGTAGATAGAACTATTTGCTATATGTTTTCCACTGTTTTGACACCGTCGGCACCATGTTCCACCTTTTCATCTTCGTTTTCGACACAGTCGAAACCAATGCATATGGTATCAGTTTACTGGTACAGAGTGGATTGGATGTAGGCAGAAGGTAGGGAGTCAAAACCAGGAGTTCTGAAGGGGTTGAGGCAGTCCTTTGTTTGTAAATTAAAGAAATACGTCTGCTTGCTTTCAATTAAATGACTTTAGACAAAGTAACTTTCAACCAGGTCAAATGATTTAAAGGAAATGATTTCGATTGGATTGCGTATCTTTTTTAAAATAATTGCTTTCAATTAAGTCAAAACCTTTTTCTACCGCCTTTTTTCCTTTTGACCCAAATGATTTCGAAAGGATTGTTTTGTTTTCTAAAAACTTGGCTACCTCTCCAAAGCTTTCGAAGGGATGGTTTCGAGACCATCACTTCTTTACTTAGGAAATGGTTTCGGAGCAGTTGCTTTCGATTGAAATGTTTTAATACCTTCTTCTATGATTGAAGTGAAGCCCAAACTGGTTTCGAAAGAGATAGTTTTGAATCGTTTCAAAATAAATGCTTTCGACTTTAATGGGTTTCTGATCCTTTTGCTCTACTTAAAGGCAGAATCTAAATGGTTTCAACCAAGACGTTTTTCAAAGGTTTTGAAGGGACAAATTTTTGAACGGTTTCGAAAGGTTCCCACATATTTTAAATTGAACCCAAAGTTCTTTCGAAAGGATTGAGTTTTTACTGTTTCGAAAGGTTTTAATGAATGGTTTCGAAAGAGGTGGTTCCCCAGGGTTTCGAAAGGGTTGAAAGGAAGGGTTTTTCCTAGGTTTTCGAAAGGAAATATTTAAATGGTTATAAAGGATCATGTCTAATATTTTGAAGCTTTCAAAGAGAAAAAGGAAAGGTTTTTCCAAAGTGTTCGAAAGGCTTTTAATGGTTTCGAATGGGGCTTTCAATGGTTTCGATGGGGTTACTTTCAAGGGTTTCGAAAGTGTTGTCTAAAGGTTTTAAACAATGGTTTCAAAAGTATTAAATAGGAAATATAGCCTAAGTATTTTCAAGTTAAAAAGGGTTTTAACTTGCTATAGAAGGATACTTAATCCTCATTAAAATCCATCAACATTATTTTGAGTAAAGTATATATATCATGGCAAAATAGAATAGAGTAAAGCTAAGAATATATTTTTCTTGTATAAGTATGATTTTAAAAGGTTAAATCATTTTGAAAAGGTTTTTAAGAAAAAAAATATAAGGTAGTTAACCCTAAGAAAATGATTCGGACAGTCAGTCCATTTTGATTCAGACAGTTAGTCAAGTTTGCGGGTAGTCAGCCCAGTTGTATGGACAGATAGTCCATTTGTAGCATAACGGACCTTGCTATTATATTGTGGGTAGATAGTTCACATATTACCTATTTTATGAATAGATAGTACATTTATTAGCATAAAGGATATTACTATTTTGATATAATCAATTTGATTAACCAGTTTGTTTGCAGGAAAGGATTTGTAAAATATACGTTTTAAAAGAGGATATAAGTATGGGGAAACTCATTCCGCTAGGGGTGGTCTCAGTTAATATCACTAAACCAAGATGTAAAAGAATTATTCACACCAGACTTTGTGTCTAACTCGAAGTTTTTATTTCCCCTTATACTCTTTGGTTCAGATTTTAGTTCTTTAGTGAATAAAGCTTCCGAAGATGAGCAGGTGGTTGGCGGATAGCTAGTTAGGGTTGCTTATTACTTTGTTCCGCTGTGTATTATGTCATATATGATTATATTACTTTGATCAACCAAGAGGGCATCGTCATATGTTGCACTTGGCATATTTTTGTAATGATTATAATTAATCTTTACCTAGAAAATGATATAGGATTATGTAACATGTATATGGATTATTGTTTTGAAATGTAATCAGAAAAGTGTTTTTTTTTAAAATCTGATAATTTGTTCATATTTATATTCTTCTGATATTATGGATACCATTAGCATTGCCACGTTTTGTCACCAAAAGTTAATACTATAGATAACTGTAACATCCGTAGCGCTTAGCTTTTGGCCTCTAGATATAGGATGGTACAACTTAGTATCAGAGCACGATTTATGAAAATTTTTAAACTAAAAATGTTTTTTAAAACATAATCCTAAGGAATTAGTGTAAGATTGGTGTATGAGATAACGCTACTGTAAGGTACCTGTATTTTCTATATATAAGTATACGCTTTATCTCTAGTCTCCTATCCTTGTTAGGTTATTTTTTGTATATCTACATATATGAAAGGTAGAAGAGGAAGAGTTTACCAAGGAGAGAAGGGCACCGAAGGAAATGCCAGATCTAGTACAAGGAGGACCCAAGGTCAAGCACAGGCGGAGAATGTTGGTGTTGGAGTCCCGTAGATGGATATGGGAGCCATGTATCAGTTTTTTGTGAATACGATGCAAGTTGGAGTTGCAGCTGGAATGATAGGAGGAGGTGCTGCAGGGGCAGGAGTTTTGGAAGTTCTAGTAGTTAACCATCATGCAAAGCTGAGCGAAGATTATGCTAAGCTTGTAGGGAATCCTTTTCTAGTGACAGAAAATGCTATAGAAGTGGAAAATTGGTTGTTGCATTGCAAAAGGATTTTTGCAGACTTGAGGCTCAGTGATGAGAAGAAGAGGAGGTTGGCATCTAGACAGCTTCAGGGAGTCGCATTGTTTTGGTGGAACCGTGTGACTACTGGTGTGGAAGAGGAAACTTTGTCATAGGCAGATTTCAATGGAAGGTTACAACAGAGGTATATGTTTGCAATGGCACAATCAGCTCTGATCAAGAAGTTTGTTGAGTTAAAGCGGGGGAGATGTCAGTTATGGAATATGCTAGAAAATTCGAGGAGTTGGCGCGATATGGGCATGCTTCAGTGGATACGGTAATGGAGAGGAATGAGAAGTTTATCAAAGGGTTGAAGCCTGAGTTTGCCGAGGCTGCATTACCTCATATTAGAGATCCTTTTGAATTTGTTATGGAGAAGGCCTTAAGGCATGAGGAGATTCTTGATTCTCTAGAGAAGAATAAAGCTAAAGAAGTCCAGGTTGGGCGAAATCAGAAGAGGAATTTATTTCCTAAGAAAAGTGCTCAGAAGGGTGGAGCAGCTAAGAAGGGGAAGTCTGAGATTGTCTATTTCAAGTGCAATAAGAAGGTGCATTTTGCTAATGAGTGTCGTGCTGGAAAGGTAAAGGAGGTAGTTGGAAATAAGAATGTCAAGTGCTTCAACTGTGATCATATTGGGCATTATACGAGCCAGTGTAAGGAGCCCGCCAAGGATGGAAAAGGCAAGGTGTATGCATTGGAACTTTCTGCTTCTAAGCCTACAGCTCAGGAAAAAGGAAAGGAAGTCTTGGGAGGTATGCTTCAGATTCATGGTATGCTTGTTAGTGTTCTATTTGATACTGGTGCATCACATTATTTTATATCTAAATGTTTGATAGATAAGATTAACCTAGAACCCACATAGTTAGTAACTTCCGTACGGGTTGCGAATCTAATAGGAGGGTATGCAACTCTAGGGTTGAGATGTGACCAGTTAGAGTTTGACCTGTTAGGTCATACTTTTGTTTGCAGTTTTCATGTGTTTGATTTTGTGGGATTCAGGATTATTCTTGGGATGGATTAGTTAAGTGAGTATGATGTTAGGATATTTTTCCAAGATAGCAAAATATGTCTTGGACACCCTAATTGTAGTGATCGAATAGTTTATACTGTAGAAGGTTATTGCGGTAATATGTATGCTTTATTGGGGACTATGGAATAGGAAGATGAGTTGAGTTTTCATGGTTAGAGAATTCGTAGATGTTTTTGATCCTATAATTGGATTGCCGGCCGAAACGAGCCATTGAGTTTTGGATAGATTTGGTTCCAGGAGCAGTACTGGTGAGTAGACCGCCGAGCTTGATGACTCCTAAAGAGATGAAGGAGTTGAAGGTGCAGTTGGTGGATTTAGAAAGCAAGAGTTTTATCAGGTCGAATAGTTTGCCTTGGGGAGCAGCTATAGTGTTTGCTAAGAAGCTGGATGGATCGTTAAGGCTATGTATAGATTATCGTAATTTGAATGAGAGAACGATAAAGAACCGATATCCACTGCCGAGGATTGACGATTTGTTTGACCAGTTGAGTGGAGCCAAGGTATTTTCGTAGTTGGATTTTGCAACAGGTTTCCATCAGCTCGAGGCAGCAGAGGATAGTATACCTTTGACGGCGTTTAGGTCTAGATATAAGTCATACGACTGGTTATTTATGCTGTTCGAACTGACTAATGTGCCACCTTTCTTTGTGGATTTGATGAACCTGGTTTTCCGAAAGCACTTAGATAGGTTCATGTAAGTTTTCGTAGATGATATTTGATTTACTCTAAGGATGAAAGGGAGTATGAAGTTCATCTTAGAGTGGTGTTTGAAACGCTGAGACGGCATCAACCGAAGGCGAAGTTTTCGAAGTGTCATTTCTTGAGGAAGGAAGTGAAGTTTCTAGGTCATGTAGTATCAGAGGAAGAGTTGTCAGTAAATCCAACTAAGATTGAAGTAGTGAATTGTTGGAAGATACCCAAGATAGTGATGGAGATAAAGAGTTTCTTTGCGTGGCTGGTTATTATCGGAGATTTGTTAAGGATTTTTCATGGATAACGGCACCGATGACCAAGCAGTCAAGAAAGGATGTAAAGTTTATGTGGATCGATAAGTGTGAGGAAGCATTCCAGAGTTTGAAATACTTGTTGATCCATGCGCCCGTGTTGATTGTTATGGAAGGGAATCATGATTTGGTGGTTTATACCAATACGTTGGAACAAGATTAGGAGGTGTGCTGATGCAGAGGTGTAAAGTGATTGCCTATGCTTCTAAACAACTTAGACCGCAGTAGGTCAGGTATCCAATGAATAATTTGGAATTGGCTGTAGCAATTTTTGCATTGAAGGCGTGGAGACATTATCTTTTGGGAGAAATGTTTGAGTTATATATAGATCATAAGTCGTTGAAGTATTTGTTCTCCCAGAAGGAGTTAACATAAGACAACAGAGATGGTTAGAGTTTATCGCTGCTTATGATTCTGAGAATGAGTACACACCACGGAAAGGCAATAAGATTGCAAATGCACTTAGTACGAAACATCATAATGTAGTATTGGCGATGATTGCTGAGTGTAAAGATTTGGAAGCATTAGCAGATTGCAGAGTGTAGTGGAGATCTGAGATTGGGTCTAGCGGAGAAACGACAGTGTTATCTTGTTTGGAATTTCGACCAGTGATGATCGAGAGGATTGTTCTAAACAAGAAGAGGATCCGGTATTAGCTGAATGGATCAAGAAGTTAAAAGATGGAACCCAGAGCGAGGACTTGAAAGATTTCAGTCTTGACTAGAATGGGAGGTTGAGAAAGAAAGGGAGATTATGTGTTCCAATTGTAGGAAACATAAAAAAAGAAGTCTTGGAGAAATTCCATCGTTCAAAGTTCTCTATTCACCCAGGAGGTACTAATATGTATCAAGATATGAAGAAGAGTTTTTTTTGAGAAAGTATGAAATGGGATATTGGATAGTGTGCGAAGCAGTGCATGATTTGCCAGTAGGCAAAGGCCGAACACCAGAAACCAGGTGGGTTGCTTCAGCCATTAGGTATTCCAGTATGAAAGTGGGATTCGGTTTCCATGGATTTTATTGACAGGTTGCCAAGGTTAAACAGAGGAAATGATAGTATACGGGTTTTAGTGGATAGATTGACCATGAATGCCCATTTCATTCTAGTTAGGTCAACCAGAACATCACCTGTTTTGGAAAGTTTGTTTTTGAAGAATATGGTTAGACTGCATGGAACTCCTAATAGCATTGTTAGTGATAGAGATCCTTCATTAACTAGCGAGTTTTGGAAGAGTCTACAGGAAGTTTTGGGAACCAAGCTCAAGATGAGTACTGCTTACCGTCCGTAGACTGATAGACGAACGTAGAGAGTTAACAAGGTCTTGGAAGATTTGTTAAGAGATTGTGTATTAGATTTCAGGGGATCATGGGAAGACCATCTGGATTTACTCGATTTTTCATATAGTAACGACTATCAGACTAGTATTGGGATGGCACCATTTGAAGCTTTGAATGAAAGGCCATACAAATCCCCGTATGCTGGCTAGATACTGGGGATAGGTTGTTTCTTAGTCTAGATTTAGCTAGAGAAGCGACAGAAATGATTGAGGTCATTCGAGCTAGAATGAAGGAGGCTCAGTCTAGGCAAAAGAGTTATGCAGATAAGAGACGAAAAGATCTGGAGTTTTCAGTTGAAGACTAGGTTTTTGTCAAAGTATCACCGATGAAGGGTGTGAATAGGTTTAGAAAATCAAGGAAGTTAGCAACCGAATTTCGCTGGAACTTTTTCTATTGTTGAGAAGATCAGGTAACTCGCATATAGAGTTAAGTTACTGAGCAGTTTAGCCGGAGTCCACGATGTTTTTCATCTCAGAAAGTATGTTTGAGACACGGAGAGTGCTATTGCACCGACTATGCCAGATGATTTCGTAGTAGAACCGGATTTGACTATAGTGAGGAAGCCTATTTGCATTGTTGCAAGAGATGAGAAGAGGATTAGAACCAAGATGGTAATATTAGTCAAAGTTCAATGGAGCGATGATGACAGGGACTGCACTTGGGAGATTGAGAGCAGGATTAGAGATACTTATCCTTACTTGTTTTAATTGTTTTGTACCTTATCGTAATTTCGAGGATGAAATTGTTCAAGGAGGAGAGTCTGTAACAGCACATATTTTTGGTTACATTATGTAGGATATTTATTTTCTAAATTAAATAAAATAATGTGTTGATTAGGGGATTGAGATTTGATATAATTATGAGGTAGCCGTGCCATCTATACAATGAATTAAAAGAAGAATTTAAATTTAAATAGAGGAGGGATAAAATAGGAAAGAGATCATTCCTATATCTATAACTCATGGCCGTGTAAAATATACATTTTCATTCCATTTTCAAAATTTTAAATTAAGAGTCCAACCACCATTAACAAGGAAAACAGGAAGAAAAGCTAGGAAGAAGCTAATTCAAATCAAATCTATTCACATCTCAATCTCTTTAATCTCTAAAGCTAAGGTGAATATTGTTTACATCTCATTTTTTATAGTAATTTTGGTTTTTAGATGATTTTCGAATATTTTGCATTGATTTGCCATGATTTTGAATGATGGAATGATTATATATATATATATATATATATATATATATGTTGATGATTTATGTATGTTCATATTGATTTTATGATAATTTTTAAGTGAAAACCTATAAAATGACATTCAAATGCTTTGAGAATTTTTATGAAGGTCATAAATAATATTATAGAGATGGTTCTCAATTTTCGGAATTTTCTGAAATTATGTGGAATTTATATGAATTTTCTAGTGAAGAAAATGTTACTTTAGGTTAATAAATATTTTTTGTTAAATAATAAAAGATTTGGGGTTTGAAATTTTTATATGTTCAAAAACATATTAAAAGAGATTTTTTTTGAAATTTTGTAGATTTTTTTCACGTGTTTTAATGGTTATATAAAATTATTTAAGGTATGGGACTTAAATGTTTTTAATAAATTAATGAGGAGAATGGGCTTTTTGTAAAATAACTTAAATTATTACATCTAGAAAGTCGGTAGCCCTTTTGATTGTTTGCTACTTGTTTTTAACTGTAATTATTAATGAGGTGGAAAGAACTATTTGCTACTTTTTTTTCACTGTTTCGACACCGTCGGCACCAGGTTCCGCTTCCTCGTCTTCTTTTTCGACACAGTTGAGACCAACGCACATGGTATAAGTTTATTAGTACGTAGTGGATTGGATGTAGGCGGAAGATAGAGAGTCGAAACCAGGTGTGCCAAAGGGGTTGGGGCAGTCCTTTGTTTTTGAATTAAAGAAATATGCTTGCTTGCTTTCGACTAAATGGATTTCGACAAAGTAGCTTTCGATCAGGTCAAATGATTTAAAGGAAATGGTTTCTACTGGGTTGCTTCTCTGTTTTTAAGTAATTTCTTTCAACTAAGTTAAAACCTTTTGCTGCCGCCTTTTAATCTTTCGACCCATATGGTTTCGAAAGGTTTGTTTTGTTTTCTAAAAACTTGGCTGCCTCACCAAAGCTTTCGAAGTGATAGTTTCAGCACCATCATTTCTTTACTCAGGAAATGGTTTCGAAGCAGGTGCTTTCGACTTAGATGTTTTAAGACCTTTTTCTATGATTGAAGTGAAACCCAAATTGGTTTCGAAAGAGATGGTTTTTAAATGGTTTCGAAACAGATGCTTTCGAATTTAATAGATTTTTGATCCTTTTGCTCTACTTGAAGGAAGAATCCAAATGGTTTCGACCGAGACGTTTTTCAAAGGTTTCAAAGGGGTTAATTTTTTAATGGTTTCGAAAGATTTTAGCATGTTTTAAATTAAACCCAAAGTTCTTTCGAAAGGATTGAGTTTTGACTGTTTCGAAAGGTTTTAATGAATGGTTTCAAAAGGGGTGGTTCCCTAGGGTTTCAAAAGGGTTGAAAGGAAGGGTTTTTCCTACGTTTTCGAAAGGCAATATTTAAATGGTTTTAAAGGAGGGTGTCTAATATTTTAAGCTTTCGGAGAAAAGAAAGGGAAGGTTTTTCCAATGTGTTCGAAAGGCTTTCAATGGTTTCGATAGGGTTACCTTCAAGGGTTTCGAAAGGGTTGTTTAAAGGTTTTAAACAAAGGTTTCGAAAGTGTTAAATAAGCAATATAGCCGAAGTACTTTCAAGTTAAAAAGGGTTTTAAGTTGTTTTGAAAGGATAGTTAATCATCATTAAAATCCATCAACATTATTTTGAGTAAAGTATATATATCATGGCAAAATAGCATAGTGTAAAGGTAAGAATATATTTTCCTTGTATAAGTATGATTTAAAAGGTTAAATCATTTTGAAAAGGTTTTCAAGGAAAAATATATATGGTAGTTAGCCTTAAGAAAATGACTCGGATAGTTAGTCCATTTTGATTCGGATAGTTAGTTTGTTTGTGGGCAGTAAGCCCAGTTGTATAGCAGATAGTCCATTTGTAGCATAATGGACCTTCCTACTATATTGTGAGCAAATAGTTCACATACTACCTGTTTTATGGACAGATAGTTCATTTATTAGCATAAAGGATATAGCATTTTTGACATAACCAGTTTGATTAACCAGTTTGGTCGTATGAAAGGATTTGCAAAATATATGTTTTAAAAGAGGATATAAATGAGGGGAAACCCATTCCACTAAGCAGCGCGATCTCACTTACTATCACTAAACAGAGATATAAAGAATTATTCACACTAGGCTTTATGTCTGACTCGAAGTTTTTATTTCCCCTTGAACTCTCGGGTACTCAAAATTAATTTGAGTAGACTGAGGGTTGAGCTTTTCAAGTTTCAATCTTTTGGCCAATAAAGCTTCCGGAGACGTGCAGGTGGCTGATGGATAGCTAGTTAGGGTTACTTATTGTTTTGTTCCATTGTATATTAAGTCAGATATGACTATATTACTTTGATCAACCAAGGGGGTATTGCCATATGTCACTCTTGGCATATTTTTGTAATGATTATAATTAATCTTTACCTGGGAAACGTTATGGGATTATGTAAGGTGGATATGAGTTATTGTCTTGAAATGTAATTAGTAAAGTATTGTTTTGAAATCTGAGATTTTGTTCATATTCATGTGCTTTTGATATTATGGATACCATTAGCATTACCGTGTTTTATCACCAGAAGTTAGTACTATAGTTGACTGCAACATCTGTAGCGCTTTGCTTTTGGCCTTTAGATACATGATGTTACAGCTAGGGCAATGATGAGCTATGTTTTGAGTCATTTATATATTGCTTTGAGTCAAAATAAGGGTGACTTGGGGTTAGTACCGACCATGGAGTTCAGTTCAGTGGCTAGCTGTACTTTGAGTCATTCGCGTGTTGCTTCTAGTCATCAGGGGTTCACTTTGAGCTAGAAGCGTGCTTGCTTGGAGTTGCATTTTTGGAAGGAAAAATACTAGGGGATGGATCGGCAGCCCATGGATCGGTACCGATCCATAGGGAATGGTTTGGTGATGAAGGTTTACGAGTAGCGAAGTGTCAAATCGATAGTAGATTGTTTGGCCATTTGCTTCAGGCTTAACTTGGAAATTTTCTTAGTTGTTATGCTTCACATCTTCCAATTCTTACTTCGAGTTAGACTTGGGAAGTTTGTGTATGCGACCCTAGTCAGCTCAGTACCGACCCACGGTTGCCGAGTTGAAAAAAATCAAGTCGTCCTTTTCTGCTCATTTCTTGATATTTCCTTTATCTTGCCTTCTTAAGATGTTTCCTAAGTCGCTGGGTCATTTCTTCATTGTTTGCACATCCACTTTGATCGTTTAAGTCTGTTTGAAAACTGAGAAATTCGGCTTTACCAGGAAGTGGTGGCTTTGATGATGGGTGGCTATACTTGAGACACAGAGTAGATGGCTACGAGTTGGATGGGAGGAACTGTTGGAGGAAGATTATGGGACAAAATATGATATTAAACGACTGATAATGGACGTCGAGAATCACTCCAAACCATGATGACTTTAGATGGTAGTTGTAAGAAAAGTTCCAGAATATGATGTACTATGGATGACGTGTGCAAATAGATCCTTGATATCTATATGGTTTCCAGTGTGCTCGTGAAGCAGGGGTATGTAAAGATGCCCACTTGGGCATATAGGGAGCCTCAGATCACAGATGTTTCAATATGTTTACCTTAAACTATTATGGGTGTGCAGTCTAGTTCTTGGCCTATTAAGTGGCAAGGATTCTAGTACCGAGAAACTAGAACATTGAGTGGTCCTTGATTATACAAGGAGGTGATATGAGTATTATATATCCAATACACTGATTGAGTGAATGTGATGATGGATGTTGGCAGCTATGTTTGCTTTGGTTATTTATCACCTAGATGTCACATGACATAGATATCATCGATGTAAATATCTAGACACCCATCCATACTTTGATATATGGTACATCATGATGATTATGATGTAGAGTAGCATATATTCATTCTATGTTATGTGCTAACTCCATGGTGCAGGGATAGGTCAGGTATGATTTTCCATACTATTTGTCCTAGTATGTCGACTTCATAGCATTTGAGATTTTATCGCTCACACCAGACTGTTGTTTGACTCGAGATTTTATGTTTTACTTCCTATTGTTTCGGGTACTCTTAAATGAGTACATAAGGGATATTAGGTCTGGTGAGCATGTTATTGCTTAAATTTCATTATGCACCACTATGGATAGGAGACGAGTAAGTGGATATACTCTCATATTACTATATTTAGCTGTTATTGCTTAAATTTCATCATGCACCACTATGGAGCTTGCTAGTGCTATTATCTATTTGGAGACAATTATCTATTTTTAGTTTATCATCAGTTGTATAAACTCTGTCACTTATGATGTATAGTTATATGGATTCGAGTATTCTGATTTATGCGATTCATTCAGTTATTATTGTCGCACTTGTTTTATATCTGAGATATTTACTATTATATTTTATTCGATGCGTTGTGAGATATACGATATATTTTGTGTTATTATTTTACTTTACCTTAAAACTTTAATGACCTTCTTACATCGGCCGGGAGCCAACTACAACATACTCTACAGGTTATTGTCATTATTGGGTCCAATGGTGTAGGGCGTTCATCATATTTGGTATTAGAGCTTAGGTTACATAGTTTACCCTAAGAGATACCAAGCCCAATAGAGATAGAATAGAGTTCTCGCCCTAAGACTGGATCAGGAGTGTGTGTGTGTGTGTGTAAACACACACGAGAGTGGGTATTTGTTACATATTTTGGTTTTAAAACTATAAAGTAATATACATAGTATGATGTCGTACTGCACACATGAGTACTACTTAAGCAGAATTCCTTATAGAGAGACTAATTTTCCTTATTGCAGACTAAAGGAAGAGTCATCAAATAAGGAATGTTGCTAGGAACTCCATCTCTGGAGTCGAAGAAGGAGATGGATTGGGAGCTGCTAATCCCGACCTATAGACGATATTCAGTAACATGATATGGAACATGCTGCAGAATGCTCAAGTAGCCGTTTCAAATATTACTGTTGATGGTGGTGCTCTGATGCAGGCGCCCAGAGCCGATTTTGCTAAGCTGAATAAAGACTTTTCTAGTCTAGTTAACAAACCGTTCCAAG
Source organism: Allium cepa (assembly GCA_030765085.1). Taxonomy (NCBI): domain Eukaryota; kingdom Viridiplantae; phylum Streptophyta; class Magnoliopsida; order Asparagales; family Amaryllidaceae; genus Allium; species Allium cepa. Next base: position 29,508,126 of record CM060933.1, on the reverse strand, counting down.
GAATGGAGTCAGCGATGAAAGTGCAAGATTGACTTGGTACTTGAAAGAATGGGAATGAATATTTAAAGTTTGAGAAGAGCTCCATACACTTCTCGAAGTAATTAAGAAAATGATTCAAAGATTTGAATCAAATAAGGAAAAAGAAATTTCCAACAATGACCAGGAGGGTGCGCCCCCCTTACTGGAAGTATAGCTCTAGACAATATACTCGAGAGGGTCATTTACACGGTGACCCTCTCATAAATGTACAAGTCAGATCCCGCCAACCTTAGCGAGAATACGAGTATTTCACATCTCTGCTCGCATATAATCAAATCCAATCTAGAGTAGATGTGCAGATACCCTAATGGAGCAACCCAATATAGCTTGACGTCCACTCGCTTTCTAGTTTTAGTCATTTCCAGCAAAGGATATCTACGCACAAATGAGTAAAAAATCATCTTAAATTGACGAAAGTCAAAGAAGATAGCAAAATCGATAGTCAATAAATCAACTATAGGGAATAATAAAATGGTCGCATATGAAAATTTAATCTCTTAAAATATTCGAATCACACTTGTGCTTGATTGTTAGATCATAAATATTTGTAAAACACTTTAATAACAACACTCTTAAAAATTACTCTTTTTAAAGAACAAATTTATGTTTCTAAGTATATTAAAAAGAAGGGTCAAAAACAAATTTCATTAATACATGGTTTACTATAAATCCTAAACAATTTACACTTAGCTTTACTTTCAACATTCCCCTTTAAAAAAAATTCTTTATAAACCTTTATTTATAATTTTAAAACAACATTTATTATTCCAAAAGATAATAAATCAATTCAAAATACTTTTGTAAATTCAAAACAATGTTAATTATCCCAAAAGATAATTGATATAACTCTTTTATAATTTAAAACCACACTAGTTATCTTGAAAGAAATTAATCAAATTCATAGTCTTTTTATAACTTTAAAATAACATTAATTATCCAAAAGATAATTAATCAAATTTATAATCTATTTCATAATTTAAAACAACATTAATTATCCCAAAGATAATTAATCAAATTTATAACCTTTTTATAACTTTAAAACAACATTAATTATCCAAAAAATAATTAATCAAATTCATAATATTTTATAAATTTAAAATAACATTAATCATCCCAAAAGATGGTTAAACAAATTTATAATCTTTTTATAAATTTAAAATAAGATTAATCCTTTATTTCGAAGTTCTCAAAAGTATTTGAAAATATAGTTTAAACAACTTTCAAAGATAAAAAAAACGACCAAACATTTATTATACAGGTACAAGTTCAATACACAGGTTTAAGGAGAAGATATTTCATAAATAACGGTATAACGATAATCGCTATAATGATAATTACTCAAATTAAACAATATGTCAGAAATATTTCAACCAAACATCAATATAAGCAATATAAGAATATAAATAAGGTGCATATAACAGTAAATTAATTATGACGAGAAACCCCTTAAGGTCTCTCTACAAAAGCCCCTTGCAAAACAATGGATATTTATGCAATGCACCATTTAAGCGAGAACTCAAATCCAAACAAACAACCAAACAATAATAACAAACATATTATTATCAAAAATTATCAATCAATAGCTAGCTTATCATTTATTAATTAATCCGTATACTAATTAACTTGGAAAATAATTTTTTTACCATGCAAGCACATAACGGTCATTTATTCAGCTCGATGGATGTGACAACCCGCCTTTTTGATTCTTAGAAATCGACGCTAATATATCCACGGTATTCACGTGCCGAATATCCAATTGCCAAAAAGACAGATTGTTGGAGTAAAAGAAACAACAGAATCTCACATCGTGACAAGATAAATACAATAACACCGGATCTTTAAAAGGAATCATCTTATATATACATACATAACACAAATCAGGGCATACTAGCCTATGTCAGCCTAGACGGTTATACAAACTTGTCCTTACAATTGCTGATGAATACATATAGAAATTAGGAACAACAAAACAACGCAAAATATAAGATATATGAATACATCTTGGAGAATCCAGCTCGTCTCCTGAAAGCTCCAAAGTATCCTGCTAAATCTGGAAAATATGCTCAGGCTGACTCGAGCATTATAGAAAGCAACGCCATGGCCAGTCTGGTAAAACCAACGTGAGAAACATAAATCATAAGGAATTTTATTTATAACTTGTAAATTTCTTTAAAATCAAAGGTATCTCGTTAGGCCACGCCGCACATAAACATGGACTGGTTTCTACAGTATGATAACCAAAACATTTATATCAGAAAATCCAATGATATTATAATAATGTCTAAGGGTGAAAATAGTAATAATCAAGTAGCTATGATGCTTGCGAGTGTGCATCACAATAATACTAGGTATAAATAAAAAAATCGATAAGGCACGTTCCCTAATTGTGTAGGATTCCATGGAAGTGCCTTCAGTACTTCGAGAACGGTCCTCCTGCATAAGGATCAGATATATCATTTTGAAGTAGCATACATCCCTAGTAATGTACCATAGGAAAAACATAGTTGGTCTCGTTAAGACCGAATGCATTGCTCCCTGTATGCATAACAACTAAAGGTAACATCTAGGTGGAGCCGACTGCACCTTATGGGTTTGCCAATCCTATTGGTCATGCCTCCTATCTCTAGTTTTAGTCATTACTGCTAATGAGGCTACGTTTGGCATTCCAACTCACGCACCACCATCAAAATAGATCATGAAAATCTTACACGACTTCCAATACCCCAACGAGTCTCAGAATCACACATGGATTCCTATATCTCAAATAGATCTTGGAATCAAACATGGATTCCCATATCCCAACTAGTTTCAAAACTACACATGGATTCCAACATCTCAACATATCGCGAAACTCCTCTATAGAACCGTAATGGTTTTTAGAGTGGTTACGGTATGAGCCATCTCATGCAAGTACACTCCCCTGCTTACTGGGTGCCTCCAAAAACCAGTCGTTGATTTTCCTGAATGCTCAATACCGGTTCTTTAGGAAATAATAGACAATACATAAGAGCAGAGATCATCCCCCTAACCGTTAAGTGGACGGATCTCCTTATCATTTGTCCTAGAGGAACTAGACGAGTTTATGCGTACATTATAGCACCACCGATGGTAACTGTACCATATGATTCACGTGTTTCCCTTAAATATTTCTAGAGTTAAATCCTTCGGTGTTAAGTAGGGAATATTTCCGTACCACCAAAATTAAGAAGGATTACATATTTAGGCCACGATTTGATATTCACTTATTTAACTATCAAACAAACAAACATTCCAATCAAATAAATCAAAGGTCTACTTCCCACGGAAACCAATAAGCTTCATTTAACTAATCTTCCATTCAAATATAATTCACTTCGTAAACACTTCAAAATCACTTCGAATCTCAATAGAATAAGTATATTCACAAAATGCTATATTTTTGATATATTTAAAATAAACCATATACTTATCTCAATGGTATAAGTATATTCAAAAAACATTTTAGTTTCAAAACTTGGAAACTTTTTCATATACTTATGCAATGATATAAGTATATTTACCAAAGACCTTGAAATATTTTCTATTTTGAAATCATATTTAAATAATCAAACCCAAATTTCATTAAAATGGGGATAAACCAAAACACTAATCCCTTCCAAAAATCGTTTTGTTTTATAAATAAATATTTCCTTTATTAATTTTCAAATCGATTTATAAAAAAATCTTTATAAATCTCAAAACCCCATTTATAAAATTTTCCCTTTTTAAATCCTTAAAACCCATTTATAAATCTCTTTTAAGAAATCATTAAAACCCAAACTCCTTTTCCAGTTCCAAAATATCTTTCTAAATTTATAAATTCCTTTAAAAATTATTTTCACTATTTCCCATTTAAAATGATTCCTTTTGAAATAAACAGTTTATTATTCTTAAACACCTTTTATAAAACAATTTATTTTCTAAAAACACCTTGCCAAAACAATTAATTATCTATAAACAACATTAGTAAAATAATACTTTAAACAATCATTACAATACAATCAAAATATCCTTTTTACAACGAGCAATGCCGGTTCTAATAGGCGTTTGGAAACAGACCAAGGCCCATCGTCTTATGCGATGTTGTAATAGACCTAAATGATTCTATAACTATTTTTGCTCGTTGCGATAGAGTCTTTCGCAACTGTTTTCGCTGGTTGCAATAGAATCTTTTACGGCTATTTTAGCCCGTTGTAATAGAGTGTTTTGCAACTATTTTGGTCCGTTGTTAAAAAAATTCAAATGAGAAAAAATATAAGACTATTGCAGTGCACCTATTAATTTAAAGCCAATTCGCAATTAAAACCAAAATATTGTACTAATAACAACCGTATTGATTCATATTTACTAAAAATAACAAACAAAGTATTCATATTTTAAAATACCAAAATGATTCATGTATTCACACCATTCATAAAGTTTTACATAGATACAGAACATCGTATTCAAGCCTAAACTCACATAACATGCAGTACATACTAAAAATAACACAAGATTTAAAATTTAGATCGAACGACACTGAAGTAGACATTTAACCAAAATAGTTTAGTTAATCAGAACCAGCATAACCCCTTTTTTCTTCAAGAATTTCTTTGCTTCTGCTGTGTCCTACAATACATACAAACATAATGTAAACAGGGGATACCAGCGCAAACGAATAGATACATCTCACTATTAGAGAGGTATAAAAACATCTCATCTATTAGAAAGGAATAGATATAATGCAAACGAGGTGATATCAAATAAGAAATCGGTACCTTTCTAAGAACATTTTCATAGCTTGCTCGGCTAATCGATGAGAAAGCAAGAAAAAATTTTTCAGCTCCTCTATAACTTAGTGGCCTCAATCTACTATAATCCTCTGGTCCTATACACAAAAATTAAGCAAGCTAATCCAACAGTCCTTGCATAATTAGAATTGCACTTTTACCAGATATCATCATATATATCGATCAAAATAACAATATTAATAACAATTTGATGTCATTGACATATTGACTGATAACATAAATGTTATTGCATAAATTAGTTAAAAATACTAGCCCTACCGATTGTTAATAAAAAAGGGATTATGGGTTAAAAAAAGTTACTGAATTCGGTACAGAAATAATAGTAATATTGAAGTTGGTAAAACAAAGAGGTATGAATATCCTAAAACTAGTTTAAATAGTAAAGAAATTAACACACCAGTCTCTCTTGTTCAAACAATCTGCCTATAAAACAACTCTTCTTTATCCGCTTGTGTTAGCGCCAATATTGGACATTAACATCTAAATCCAGATGAAAGCACCAAGTACCAGTCACAGCTTCCAAATAGTGTAACGACTCTGGATTTTGGCCCCGTTTATTTTAATAAATATTTGATCTAATTAAATTAAATGTGAACTGATCATATTAAAATGAATATGATTTTGGAAATATTTACCATTTGTTTATATAAATTTGTATTTTTTTAAAAAAATTGATTTGGAACATTTAAAATTAAATTTCTTAATAATATTTATAATAAAATTTGTCCTATATAATTAAATTAAAATACTTTACTTTGTTTATATTTAGTATAAAATAATACATATGGATAGTAATGTTTGAAAATTCTGAAATAAAAGATTCTTAACAATATTTTTAATAAAATTTACCTTATATGATTAAATTAAAATGTTTTACATTGCTAACATTTGATAAATAAATACATATGGATGATAGTGTTTAAAATAAGATCAAAGTCTAAAAATATAAAATATAAAATATAAATAGATGATAATGTTCAATATAAAATATTAATATTAATGTAAGTCAAAAATATAAATATAAATAAATAAGTAAACTCATGAATCTAAGTTTAATATTTATAGTTAAAATACAAATGGAAATAAATATGAAATATAAATATAAATGTAAATAAATTATATGAACCCAATTTAAATATTAACAGCTAATGTACAAATACGAATAAATATAAGTAAGTAAATGTATGAAATATAACTTAAATGTTGATGGCTAGAATACAAAATAAAAAAATGAAAATAAAGGTGAATGAATAAGCTTGTAAACAAAGAAAAAAATAAGCACAAGTATAAAATAAAATTAGTCAAAATACAAAATGTAAACCAGACAAACACAACCACATAAGTTATTCAAGCAAACAAATAATAAGACAAACATTTATATTCAATCTTCAAATGCAAGATAAATATCTAACTGCATAAGTACATGTCTGCATATAATATCTTCAAGCAGCAAAACTAATGATAATTATGTAAACTAAGTTAGAAACCAAAGTACTGAATATTTTCTGCTCAAGCCTAACATTTTGTCAGCTCAAAATATTTTTAAAGCTTTGCTCATATCAAAAAAAAAATGGGAAACAACCTAGCTAGTTAATACCTACCTTGAGCTTCCAGTCCTTTTCTTATATATATATATATATATATATATATATATATATATATATGAATACAACTGGCCATTCTAGTTCGTTCAGCAGAAATATAACAAAACCTGAGAAAAAAACTGTGGCAACCCAGAATTTTCGAGCATTTAAAAATTGGAATATTTAATTGATTTTAAATATTCAATAGAGTAATTTTTAACTTCAATTCAAATATCACTAATTATTGATAATTAAATTTATTGAATTAAGTAGTTTGAAGTTGAATAAAATGTTGAATCTGGAGTTTTAAACTTGTTGAGAATAAATTGAAGGCTTATAAAATTTATATTGATAACACTGAAGATAATAGAAGTTGTAAAATTGAAATTAACAGTGGTTTGTTCAGTTTTAAAATTTTTATAGTTTAAATTGAATTTAAAAATAGCCTTCTGAGGCACAGTCTCGGAATTCGACGAAACTAGTTCCATTGGGTCCGTAATATTGAATTATTATCGGGTTTCAAATTTCGAATTGATCGGAGTTGTTGTGTGAGTGTACGATATATAAACGCGCTGAAAATTTACTTGATAATAATCGATTCAAAGGGCTATCTTCCCCATACGATCGAATTAGACCTCGAAAACCTTTTCCAGTGCGTTCGAATTAGGGGTATAACATTTTGAACGCCTGACGGCGCGCCTCGTTAGGAGTTCGACATTTCGAATTGTGGAACCGATACGATACGATTTAAATAATTATATATACACACTAAATTGTCACTTCAGCCGTTCTAAAGGACAGGCACGCAAAACATCTTCTGCACGCAAGGAATATTCTTCCTTCTTTAAAAATCGATGCGACCTCTCTTATCATCAGCTTAAAAAAAACAAGAGTAAAATGGCTAAGAAAATCGTTCCCGAGTGGATGAACAGTTCGCTGTGGTCGTCTTCCTTCCCATCCATTTCATCGCCTCAATCACCAAACATCATTATTAACGACTTCTCCCCGAAATCTGATTCCTTCTCTCACCTGAAATCAATCCAACCCCAATTCGATTTGCTACCGCAACCCGTAGTCGATCCTCTCCCATTCCAATCTCCTACCATAGTCAGGATCTCATGCGACGAACCACTTGGCATAGAACCACGCTCGACTTCATGGTGGGGGCAGCGCGTGCGATTTTGGGTAAGGTGAGAGATGTGTGGTGTCGTGCGATCTGAAGCAGCGACCTAGGGTTTGGGAGTATCGCGAACTCGCACGCGTGGAAGCAAGAGGTATCAATCGAGACGTGCGGCGGTGCTAGAGGGGTTGGAGCGGCGATGAGCGTGGTGGAGGGCAGCGGCGGTTGCTGGCGTACGAGCGAAGCAGTGAGGTACTTGCTGTTTTTGTTTAATTCAATTAAATAAAATATATATATGTAGGTTAAAAAAAATTAACAGTAAGATAGAGTTTCATTGTTGAATTTTTGAATAATATATATATTTATATAGATGGATCTTTTGGAGTTATATATATACGGCAGTAATTAAGATGTGGATTGAAATTATAACGAAGTTATATGTCCCTTTTGAAATCTTGTTAAATGAAAAAATATATACATATATATTTTCACTTGTTGTTTAAATTTTTTAAAGATAGTATTAGGGGATTAACTTATTTTATTTTATTTTGTAACTTAAAATTTATTTATTTAAGAAAATAAGTTAAATAAAATAATTAGATAATTAAAGTTATTTAAATGGTAATTGATCATTCGATTAATTCAACTGTTAATAAACCATATAAATGTTTATTCAAGGTCAAAATCTGGAAGGAAACAAGCTTGTCTGGATTGGATGGCAAACAGTAAAATTAAAGGTGAGTTGATCTCACTCTGTTAAATTTAAACTCAAATTTAAATTTAAATGATTTAAATTTAAATGATTTAAATTTAAATAATTGATTGAATGGTTGAGTTTGATTTATGTGCTATAGTATGGAAATTTTGAAATTGGCATATTATATTGTGCCAACATCTGTAGACGCAGGGAAAACAGGTTGGAGGGATCCAATTGGACCCCTCAACATTTATTATTTAATATTCTCTGTTGTGATTACTGGATATTCTATGTTGAATATATTGGAATATTGAATGATATGATTTGATTGGATATATATTTAGGGACAATGAATTACCGAAAATGTATAAATTGGATTTTGGAAAAAAAATAAAAAAAATAAAGTTGTAAACGAAATAATCCTAGAAAATTTAATAAATGAGAGTGAATTGAAAAGAAAAGGAAGTATGTTAAATATTAATAAATAACTTCGAGTATGAAAAGAAAGGGGTTTGAATAAACTATAATTAATGAATTGTAAATTTTGTGATATTAACTTAAAGAAATAAAGAATTAATTTAAAGCTTAACGTTTTAAATTTATTTAAAGGAATAAGAAGTAAATTTAGAAATCTAAATTGGTATTTCAATTAAAAGTATTTTAAATCCTAATTAAGAAATAAAATCTGAAATTAAAGGATTTTTGAATAAATGAAGTAAATTGGAAATCAATTTGGAAATTGATTTAAGTGTTTGGAATTGGATATTTGGAAGAATAAATTCAAGATGGGAATTTATTAAAGGAATGAGAAAAATTGTTTAAAAATAAATAGTGATTTATTTTTAAAAGTTGTGAAGAGAAGTATATTTCTCTAGATAGCCAAGTACGTTCAAAGTAAACTTTTAGATATAAGTTAAAAGTTTTAATGTTGTCTAAAAAAACATGTTTTAGAAAATTTATCATTTCTAATCTTTTAAATTCTAAAGTAAATATTTTCGAATCTATTACCGTAATAATTATTTATTAATAGTGACTTAGTATTTGTTTGAAAGGTGAAAGCTTAGTTTTATATTTTATAAAGTAACCTTATTTTCATTGTTTATATAGTATGTAAATTATTGAAGTAGTCTTAATTTAAATATTTTAAAGTAAATCCCAAAGTAAGTGTTTTGGATAATCTATTATCGTAATAATTATTTAAAGGATGATTTGATATTTTGTGTAAAGAAGAAAATCTAGTTATATTTATAAAGTAAACTTATTCTAATTATTTCTAAAGTATTATTATAAATTGAGTATTAAAGTAAATTTTTGTAAATTAAATGTTAAATATATTCTATAATAAAATGTTTTAAATTATTTTAAAAATCTAGAGTTTTGTACTTGGTGATTCCAGTGGAAATGGAAATACTCGAAATTTATTTTGAGAAAAGGAAGATAGTTTTAAAACTGTTTTAAAAGGGTTTGAAAGTGAAAATATATCTTGTGAAGATATTTTTGAGATAAATAAATAATTGGGAAATTATTTATTGTGTGATGGTTGTTGTAAATTTTAATTGATAGTTAAATCACCGACTATCAATATTGGCCAACTGCGTTGATCGTTTCGAAGAGACCGGGATCGAGATTAATTTCTCGAAAATCACTTCGATCCGGTTTGTACGTTTCGTGGAAACGATTTTGGATTCAAAGATGGAGCAGTGAAGTGCAAGGGCTAGTCGCTACTAATCCTGAGGATATTTTCAAAAATTGATGTAGTAGGAATAGTGCCTTCGGTTCCGTTCGAACCCGGGACGGACTTGTATGGATGAATGCTTGTGAAACATCGTCAGGTGGACGATAGGCATTCTAAGGGATATGTTCTATAAAGGTAACACTTAGCCTCAAGCCTCATCAAATGGGAATGACTGAAAATCAGGGGTTATGCAGCAAGGGTAGGTGGGTAGCACCCAAGCAGGGTGAGGTCATTCCAGTCTAGATGTCCCTTTTTATTTCGGCTTAGTGGGCGGTTGCTGATCCCAATCGCGGGGTGATCTCACTCGGGATTATATAGTAAGGGGTAGTCCCGGCCTTGTGTTGTAGGGGAGCGGGCGTACTCCTCGGTACGGTGATCTAGGTCCCGTACTGTGATAGGTGGTACCCCAGTGCCTAGTCATTAGTTGGAAATCCATTCTCCCTACGAGCCTTGTACGAGTTTTGTTTATATTACCCACTTTGTGGCTAGTAGCTGGAATTTAATAGATGTAATAATTTCGGCTATTTTATAAGTATTTGTATATTGACCCTATTATAATATCAGAGGAATTCTATAAAAATTGTTTTAGCTATCGTAAGGTAAAAACCCGACATGTTTATTTGTGGCGTGGTCTTACGAGATGCTTTTGTTTTCAAAGGATTTTTGAAACTTTAATAATCAATTGGGTGTGATTTTTTCACGCTGGTATTCTAGACTGACTCGGGTGTTATTTAACTGTAATGCTCGGGTCAGACCGAGTATTATAGAATACAGGATATGAAGCCGTGGAGCTCAGGAGTCGAGCAAGATGACGATACGTACTCCCGTACTTGTTTATATATATATATATTCCGCTGTGTTGAGTTATTGTGTATCCATTTGTATGATATTGATGTTGTTGAATTGTGATTGATGTACTCTGATGATGTATGTATAAAACAAATATATATTTGTTTTTGTGCAAAGATCTGTTATTATATATTATATTTTATTCCGCTGCGATGGTTAGATTCTGATGTTGTTTCTATTCTCTTCTTCTACCTCTTCTTCTTTAACAAAAATGGTTCGTATTTCTGTGCAACTTGAGTTGATTGTTGTAGAATAGTGTTAACTCAAGGGATACGGATTTGCGGACTGTTACACTTGGTATCAGAGCATAGGTTGGTGATAACTTTGGCTCTGGTATGAATTACTCATAAAATAGAGTCTATGGTACTCTAGAATAAGTTTGAGCGTATTGATAGGTATGAGCGCGTATTTGTTGGTGAATATAAAATTGTTTTATATTGTGTTGATTTATCTGTTGAGTGTTGATGGATTCTGGTCGATATATGGGACGCCATGTTATCGATAGGGATTTCTAAACTCTTGAACAAGATAAACCGACACAACATTGTTTTAAATAGGGTAAATGAAATAATTTTACCCAAAATTATGAAATAATTTCTCATAATTGTTATAGTTATATATGGATGCTTGGTTGTTGGAAGTGATAATATTACATTATTATCATTGTATGAAAATTGAATACGCAATTGAAATAATGACTAAAGATTAAAAATAAATGAACAAATAAATGGATTTTGTATATGCGATTTATAATTGAATAAGGAATTGGAATTAAAAAAAAACTGGAAACAAATTCATATATAAATGGAATTTGTAAATATAAATTATAAATGTAAATTATAAATGTAAATTATAATGTGGTTAATAATTACAATACAATAAAAATTCCAAGGCAATGTTTAAATATAAATTTAAAGGATTTGGAATTTGGAATTTAAATTACTTTGAATTTGGAAATGCTTCTCAAAAGTTGAGAAGATAATATATATTGAGAAATATTTTTGAATTGGATTTGAAATCTAGAGAGATTTGGAATTTAAAATATTGGAAGGGTTTTTAAAGGAGAGAAAAGTATTGAACTCTTTACGGTTGCTGGAAAATAATTCCGATGATGATCGCGACATCATCGGTGTTCATTTTCGAGTTTCCAAAAGAGGGATTGCTACCAGGATGTTATGGATTAATGTTTGTTGGAGGAATTTGGTTGATTTTGAAAATGCAAAGGAATAATTTGGTGAGATATATGTGTTTTTTTCAAAATTGAATGTTGAACTTAAGTTTGGAAAAGAAAATTAGTTATGTTGGATTAAATAAAAAAGTTTTAAGATTAAAATTTATAAGTAACTAATTAATTAATATGGTATGCAAATGAAATGAAATGAAATTGGATATTGGATGATGTTTGATTTAAATGTGTAAAATAAGGAGCAGAATAAGTTCAAATGGACTAAAAATAATTAATGTTTGAAAACAAAATTCATTGGTTGAAAATGAATTTGTGAATGAATAAATGAATCAACTATTGAACGGATAAAGTAAAGTTGATATTAATAAGAAGGGATTGAAAATTTTAATCCGGCAAATAGAATTTAACTTAAGTGAATGAAAGTGAAGAAAATATATTTGAATTTAACTTGGGATAAGTTAAATAAAATTTAAATTTAAATTGAATTAAATTGTATTATAATTGGAAGTTATGTTGAATGAATTGGATTAAATTTGATATAAAGTTGAAAGGCAAATGATTATAATTGTGAAATGAATAGGTGTATATGTTATAAACTTGGATTATAAATGAATTTGTGACTTGTAGAACTTAGAAATGGAATTATAAGTGAATTAAATATAAGTGGAGTTGGTTGGAATTGGATTACAATAGAAATGATGTAAGTTGCAAATAAAATCCAATATGAATATAACGAGTTAATTGTGTGCTTGGATATTATCTTGATAAATTGGGAATGTGAATTAAAAATTCAAATGGATTTGAATTAGTGATATACAAGCATGGGAGGCGGTTGAGCTTAAATAAAAATTTGGCGAGTATAAAATAGATTGATTTTAAAATCGATTAAATTTGATATGAGTTTGTTTCAATTGGAAATGGTTGGTGATATACAAAACATAAAATTATGTTGAGCTAAATAAAATGGGTTCGTATGGAACCTATGCACTATGAAATAAAATATTATGTAAGATAAAATAGAAAAGAATTGGAAATGAATTGAGTTAGAGATCAATTTAAATTTTTCTATAAAACTTAAGAAATAAAATTCTATGAACTGGTAAATGTAAATAAAATTGATTTTGAAATCAATTGATTTGAATATGAGCTTGTTTGAATTAAATATGAATTGAAATTGTATGGAATTGGATCAAAATAAAAATGATTTGAGATGAAAGCAAATCCAATTGAAGCATGAATTGGATAACCTTCTTACTAATAAAATTCAATAATGAAATGTTAATGTGAACTAAAGTTTAAAAATGTATAAAAGAATAAACTAATCTGATAAATTAATAAAATGGTTGGGATTTGACCCAAGAAAAATCAAATCAAAGATTTGAAGGGAAGTTGGTTGAATAAAATAAACTTAAGTTATAGGGTGGAATAATTGAAAAGAAAAAAATAAAATAAATAACTTAAGTAAATTGTGAGATGGTTATATTGGTTGTCGAGTATGATAAAATAGTTTAGAATAGAACTCTTGGATATGAAAGAAATGCAATGGGAGTTTGTGAATAAACTAAAATGGGATGGAATCAAGTATAGTTTGAGTGGGAATCAATTTAAATGGTTATAAAGCTTAAGTAATTATTTATTCACACTAATATTGTCGAATTGCACAAGGAAATGGATCGTTTGATATAAACAAGATTGGATAAAATTCTATGAATTATTAGAAGTGAAATAAAATGATTTTGGAATCAATTGGAATGAATGTGAGGTTGTTTTGCTTAAAATGAATTAAATATAAGAGTATAAGCTGTAAATCACTTCAACTGAATGAAATGGTTTGAGAATTGATTATAACCAATTGTAATATGTGTTGGAACCTTTTATATGCTTATGGAAATTGATTAACATGCATTTTATGTGAAATTTATATGTTTATGCCAGTATTTCACATGCATTGTTTCATAATTGATATTTTAGCTATTTAAATTTAAGTGAAATGCTATAAACCTTATATATATAGTACTTATATGTTTAAATTGAGTAAGTACAGGTACCGGGAAGCCGTTTGGCTGGATTTTGGTCACGCTAGATGCTAAAAATAAGCTGCTTGCTTAAAATGCTAAATAGGGTACGCCTACGTAATAAAAATAGGAAATATGAACTGTTCTTGGTTTTTCCGACCGTGTGGGTCGATGTATATATATTTATCTCTTTTGTCAAATTGCAAAAGCTCCTCCGTACAAGGGAGACTCTGCCAAAAATTTTCAGAAATTTTGGGAGTTAGAAAATTTTTGAAAATTTTTGGAAAATTTTGTTAACGACAAAACGGTTTAAAACTGGAAAATTGAAATAAGTTAGTAAACAAACTGATTAAAATAATGACATGAATTAGTAATAAATGACAAATAAAATTTATATATTCAGAGTTAAAGATAAATTGAATTCATATGGAATGAATGAATCAATTTGAATAGAAATAGATATTAACTAAAGTGGTAAAGTGGAAACAAACAAAGAAGCATATAGAATGCTTATACTAAACTTAAGTAAGGAATGGTGAATTTCTTAATTGGAAATTGATATTACAAACATATTCTAAGTTAATATTCGAATGAATAAATGTTGACATTTTGTAAGGAAGTCGATAAAATGTTTTTGGAATATTGTGATTGGGTAGTATTGTCCAGTAGGATATGCAGGTAATATTAAGGGAAAAAGAACTGGATTTGATTTCAAAAGATAAATTTGAAATGCTCGACAAAAAGGTATGTATTTAAATTTGGTATGAAATTTGATTAGGTTTTTGGATATAGCCACTTGGCTTTTTGTTTTCTTTTTGGATTTGGGAGGCCGTAGAGCCATTTTGTAGTTGTACCGAGCTAGCCACGCAAAGGAGACGCTGGCAAAATTTTTCGGAAATTTAGAGTGTTAGAAATTTTTTGAGAAAATTTGAAAACTTAAAACTTAGTTTTGAATTATGATTTGTATGATTGAGGAAGTAATAATATTTGGAAACTATGGGAGAGTTGAGAAGTTAATAGGAATAGTAATGGGTCTTTTATAAGAAGATAGTTGGTAAAATGTTGAATTGTTAAAAACTGTTTGGTTTTGGGGAAATGGTAGACGGGTATTGGATTATTCTTCCTAATTAGTAATTTCGGGGATGAAATTCTTTTAAGAGGGGAGGAATGTGACAACCCGGAATTTTCGAGCATTTAAAAATTGGAATATTTAATTGATTTTAAATGTTCAATAGAGTAATTTTTAACTTGAGTTCAAATATCACAAATTATTGATAATTAAATTTATTGAATTAAGTAGTTTGAAGTTGAATAAAATGTTGAATATGGAGTTTTAAACTTGTTGAGAATAAATTGAAGGCTTATAAAATTTATATTGATAACACTGAAGATAATCGAAGTTGTAAAATTGAAATTAACAGTGGTTTGTTCAGTTTTAAAATTTTTATAGTTTAAATTGAATTTAAAAATAGCCTTCTGAGGCACAGTCTCGGAATTCGACGAAACTAGTTCCATTGGGTCCGTAATATTGAATTATTATCGGGTTTCAAATTTCGAATTGATCGGAGTTGTTGTGTGAGTGTACGATATATAAACGCGCTGAAAATTTACTTGATAATAATCGATTCAAAAGGCTATCTTCCTCATACGATCGAATTAGACCTCGAAAACCTTTTCCAGTGTGTTCGAATTAGGGGTATAACATTATGAACTCCTGGCGGCGCGTCTCGTTAGGAGTTCGACATTTCGAATTGTGGAACCGATACGATATGATTTAAATAATTATATATACACACTAAATTGTCACTTCAGCCGTTCTAAAGGACAGGCACGCAAAACATCTTCTGCACGCAAGGAATATTCTTCCTTCTTTAAAAATCGATGCGACCTTTCTTATCAACAACTTTAAAAAAACGAGAGTAAAATGGCTAAGAAAATCGTTCCCGAGTGGATGAACAGTTCGTTGTGGTCGTCTTCCTTCCCATCCATTTCATCGCCTCAATCACCAAACATCATTATTAACGACTTCTCCCCGAAATCTGATTCCTTCTCTCACTTGAAATCAATCCAACCCCAATTCGATTTGCTACCGCAACCCGTAGTCGATCCTCTCCCATTCCAATCTCCTACCATAGTCAGGATCTCATGCGACGAACCACTTGGCATAGAACCACGCTCGACTTCATGGTGGTGGCAGCGCGTGCGATTTTGGGTAAGGTGAGAGACGTGTGGTGTCATGCGATCTGAAGCAGCGACCTAGGGTTTGGGAGTATCGCGAACTCGCGCGTGTGGAAGCAAGAGGTATTAATCGAGACGTGCGGCGGTGCTGGAGGGGTTGGAGCGGCGATGAGCGTGGTGGAGGGCAGCGGCGGTTGCTGGCGTACGAGCGAAGCAGTGAGGTACTTGTTGTTTTTGTTTAATTCAATTAAATAAAATATATATATGTAGGTTAAAAAAAAAAATTAACAGTAAGATAGAGTTTCATTGTTGAATTTTTGAATAATATATATATATATATATATATATATATATATATATATTTATATAGATAGATCTTTGGGAGTTATATATATACGGCAGTAATTAAGAGGTGGATTGAAATTATAATGAAGTTATATATCCCTTTTGAAATCTTGTTAAATGAAAAAAAAAAATATACATATATATTTTCACTTGTTGTTTAAATTTTTTAAAGATATGTATTAGGGGATTAACTTATTTTATTTTATATTGTAACTTAAAATTTATTTATTTAAGAAAATAAGTTAAATAAAATAATTAGATAATTAAAGTTATTTAAATGATAATTGATCATTCGATTAATTCAACTGTTAATAAACCATATAAATGTTTATTCAATGTCAAAATCTGGAAGGAAACAAGCTTGTCTGGATTGGATGGCAAACGGTAAAATTAAAGGTGAGTTGATCTCACTCAGTTAAATTTAAACTCAAATTTAAATTTAAATGATTTAAATTTAAATAATTGATTGAATGGTTGAGTTTGATTTATGTGCTATAGTATGGAAATTTTGAAATTGGCATATTATACCGTGCTAACATCTATGGATGCAGGGAAAGCAGGTTGGAGGGATCCAACTGGACCCCTCAACATTTATTATTTAATATTCTCTGTTGTGATTACTGGATATTCTATGTTGAATATATTGGAATATTGAATGATATGATTTGATTGGATATATATTTAGGGACAATGAATTACCGAAAATATATAAATTGGATTTTGGAAAGAAAATAAAGAAAGTAAAGTTGTAAACGAAATAATCCTAGAAAATTTAATAAATTAGAATGAATTGAAAAGAAAAGGAAGTATGTTAAATATTAATAAATAACTTCAAGTATGAAAAGAAAGGGGTTTGAATAAACTGTAATTAATGAATTGTAATATTTGTGATATTAACTTAAAGAAATAAAGAATTAATTTAAAGCTTAAAGTTTTAAATTTATTTAAAGGAATAAGAAGTAAATTGAGAAATCTAAATTGGTATTTCAATTAAAAGTATTTTAAATCCTAAGTAAGAAATAAAATATGAAATTAAAGGATTTTTGAAAAATGAAGTAAATTGGAAATCAATTTGGAAATTGATTTAAGTGTTTGGAATTGGATATTTGGAAGAATAAATTCAAGATGGGAATTTATTAAAGGAATGAGAAAAATTGTTTAAAAATAAATAGTGATTTATTTTTAAAAGTTGTGAAGAGAAGTATATTTCTCTGGATAGCCAAGTACGTTCAAAGTAAACTTTTAGATATAAGTTAAAAGTTTTAATGTTGTTTAAAAAAAACATGTTTTAGAAATTTTTTTATTTCTAATCTTTTAAATTCTAAAGTAAATATTTTCGAATCTATTACCGTAAAAATTATTTATTAATAGTGACTTAGTATTTGTTTGAAAGGTGAAAGCTTAGTTTTATATTTTATAAAGTAACCTTATTTTCAATGTTTATATAATATGTAAATTATTGAAGTAGTCTTAATTTAAATATTTAAAGTAAATCCCAAAGTAAGTATTTTGGATAATCTATTATCGTAATAATTATTTAAAGGATAATTTGGTATTTTGTGTAAAGAAGAAAATCTAGTTATATTTATAAAGTAAACTTATTCTAATTATTTCTAAAGTATTATTATAAATTGAGTATTAAAGTAAATTTTGTAAATTAAATGTTAAATATATTCTATAATAAAATGTTTTAAATTATTTTAAAAATCTAGAGTTTTGTACTTGGTGATTCCAGTGGAAATGGAAATACTCGAAATTTATTCTGAGAAAAGGAAGATAGTTTTAAAACTGTTTTAAATGGGTTTGAAAGTGAAAATATATCTTGTGAAGATATTTTTGAGATAAATAAATAATTGGGAAATAATTTATTGTGTGATGGTTGTTGTAAATATTAATTGATAGTTAAATCACCGACTATCAATATTGGCCAACTGCATTGATCGTTTCGAAGAGACCGGGATCGAGATTAATTTCTCGAAAACCACTTCGTTTCGGTTTGTACGTTTCGTGGAAATGATTTTGGATTCGAAGATGGAGCAGTGAAGTGCAAGGGCTAGTCGCTACTAATCCTGAGGATATTTCCAAAAATGGATGTAGTAGGAATAGTGCCTTCGGTTCCGTTCGAACCCGGGACGGACTTGTATGGATGAATGCTTGCAAAACATCGTTAGGTGGACGATGGTCATTCTAAGGGATATGTTCTATAAAGGTAACGCTTCGCCTAAAGCCTCATCAAATGGGAATGACTGAAAATCAGGGGTTATGCAGCAAGGCTAGGTGGGTAGCACCCAAGCAGGGTGAGGTCATTCCAGTCTAGACGTCCCTTTTTATTTCGGTTTAGTGGGCGGGTGCTGATCCTAACCGCGGGGTGATCTCACTCCGGATTATCCAGTAAGGGGTAGTTCCGGCCTTGTGTTGCAGGAGAGCGGGAGTACTCCTCGGTACGGTGATCTAGGCCCCGTACTGTGACAGGTGGTACCCCAGTGCCTAGTCATTAGTTGGAAATCCATTCTCCCTACGAACCTTGTACGAGTTTTGTTTGTATTACCCACTTTGTGGATAGTAGCTGGAATTTAATAGATGTAACAATTTCGGCTATTTTATAAGTATTTGTATATAGACTCTATTATAATATCAGAGGAATTCTATAAAAATTGTTTTAGCTATCGTAAGGTAAAAACCCGACATGTTTATTTGTGGCGTGGTCTTACGAGATGCTTTTGTTTTCAAAGGATTTTTGAAACTTTAATAATCAATTGGGTGTGATTTTCTCACGCTGGTATTCCAGACTGACTCGGGTGTTATTTAACAGTAATGCTCGGGTCAGACCGAGTATTATAGAATACAGGATATGAAGCCGTGGAGCTCAGGAGTCGAGCAAGATGACGATACGTACTCCCGTACTTGTTTATATATATATTCCGCTGTGTTGAGTTGTTTTGTATCCATTTGTATGATATTGATGTTGTTGAATTGTGATTGATGTACTCTGATGATGTATGTATAAAACAAATATATATTTGTTTTTGTGTAAAGATCTTTTATTATATATTATATTTTATTCCACTGTGATGGTTAGATTCTGATGTTGTTTCTATTCTCTTCTTCTACCTCTTCTTCTTTAACACAAATGGTTCGTATTTCTGTGCAACTTGAGTTGATTGTTGTAGAATAGTGTTAACTCAAGGGATACGGATTTGCGGACTGTTACAAAAACAAAGCAAGAGAAAGAAGTAAAATCAAAATTAAATTCAAAACTACAGGACAGATTCAAGGATAGTATTAACTAAAGGCTTCAAGTGGGAAACAAGAAATTGTTCTCTGTTTTACAAAATTTGGCAGGTGAGTAAACATTAAAATTTGCAAGTTCAAGTTTAATTAAAAACAATATGATGATTGATGGGATATATGGGTGGTATGTGTTTTATATGGATGTGAATCTGGGTACATAAAAACTGTTCTTCTCTGCTAATGTTATTCTGTTGCTACAGTTGCATATTTTTGTTTAAAACTCAAGTTATTCTCCTTAAACATTTATAATCTGTAAGTATTTAACCTAAATAACATGTTTAACTAAATTAAGATGGTCAAAAGCTAATTTAACTAAATTGAAAGTAATACATCTCTGTAACTTGTGCTACAGGTAAATCAAATACTTCTCTAATAAATTTGAATGCAATAGATTGCTAACTCGAGTTTATATTTCGAATTAATACTAAAATTTATGATTTTTAAAATTTGAGCGAAGATTTTTAGCTCAGTATTTCAAGAGCAATTCGCACTTGAATGAAAATTGAAATTTTACCAATTTCTCGAAATGAAGTCAGTAATAAATGGTGAAACTTAAAGTGAAACAAGTGTAAGTGATTTTGATTTCAAAAAAAATGTTCAATAATTTTTCTATTGTGTAAGTTTAACATACAAGATCATAATAGGTTTCAGATAAAAAATTTGGTCATGTCAGACAGGTGTCGAGTTCGTCGTCACCACGTGACCGAGTTGCACGAGATTCTATGGGTTGATGGTTTAGTGTGCCGTTGTCGTGTGGGCGAAGTTTCGACAACTCCGGTGGCTTGTTTGATGATCGCGAGGGAATTTGCCGTAGATCATGTTTTACAGTTTTTTCCATGGAACTGAAAATTTTTGATTCGAATTTCTATAGATGAATTGAGTTTAGATTTCGAGTTTGGGGATAATTTCTGAGTTGTGTGTGATGTTGGTGGTAGCCGGAGGTCGGTCGTGCCGCCGTGCACGTGTACAGACTGGTGATCGTGTCAGTGGCGATGGTCGGCATTTGACTCGAGTCGTGCTCGTGTAGTTGTGGGGTTTGCTTCGGGTTTTATCGCGTTCGAAAGTAAGTGATTCTGGTGCTAAAATTAAGTTTAGCTTAAACTTAAACTAATTACTAAAAGAAGGAAAAAAATAAAGGAAGAAGAAGAAGATGTTCAGGGCATGACACGGGATAACGGAGTGGTAACTCGAAGTAACTCTCGAGTTCAAAATAGGGGAGTCTCGGGTTTGATAAATTGTAGTTTTGCATTAGTGTTGAAGTAAATTAAAATTTGGTTTTTTCATAAATTTTTAAGCATTGTGAAGACTTTGAATTCAAGTTATGATGTTTCTATTTAATACGTAACGATGTTTTAAAACACTTAATTTTTATTTTAATTAAGCAATTAATCTAAGTTAAGTACAAGTTAATTAACATTTAAGTTGTGTAGTTAATAATAAATCAATTTTCAAGTTAAAGAAAATTTCTTTTTAAATGTTAATTAAGATGAATAATTAATATTAATTAATTATTTTCGGAAAGTGATTGAGAGTAATTACTTTATAATTATAATCAGAGATCGATTAATAATTAAGAAAAAGGGGTAAATGTGAAATTAATTACTTAAAGTTAATTTATGAATGATTAATAGTTAATTAATCGAGTAATTTAATTAAGAATAAATAAATGGTTAAGTAAGTAATTAGCAGTAATTAAATGGGTAATTAAGTTTGATTAATAATTAAGACTATTAATTAAATGATTAATTAAAGTAAATGACTGGGTTAGGAAGTAATTAAGTAATTAATAGGGTGAAATAAAATAATTATGTAATTAAGACTTAATAATTAATTAAGAAATCATTAATTAAACAATTTGAAATGAAATAGGTGATTAATTGTTAATTAATGATTAATTAAACAGAGTTAAATGGTTAACTCTCAAGTAATTAATTCTAAATTAAATTAATTACAAATAAGAATTAAAGATGACTGCTTATGGATTGTATGTAGAATATCTGATTTGTGATATTTATTTGATGATATTCTGTGATGCTCGGTGATATGCTGTGTTATATCTATGATGATTGTGTATGATTAATCTGCGATAATGCTATGTTAATTCAATTGTTGAATTTAAATTATTTAAACTGTTTAAGTTAATTAGACAACTTGGCTTTTAAAATGGCGTTTGGATTTTTATGTGATATATTATATTTTGTTCCATTCCGCTGTGAGGTTCTGATATTGTTGTTCTTTCTTTCCCTTTCTTTTCTATTTCTATCCCTTTCTTTTCTTAATGATGACACGTCTTTCTAGGAGTAGAAGGGCGGGTCGTCACAGTTGGTATCAGAGCATAGGTTGGTGATAACCTTGGCTCTGGTAAGAATTACTCATAGAATAGAGTATGTAGTACTCTAAAATGGGTTTGAGTGTATTAACAGATATGAGCGCGTATTTGTTAGTGAATATAAAATTGTTTTTATATTGTGTTGACTTGTCTGTTGAGTGTTATGGATTCTGGTCGATGTGTGGGACGTCATTTCATCGATAGGGATTTCTAAACTCTTAAACAAGGTAGACCGACACAGTATTGTTTTTAAAGTGGGGTAAATGAAATAATTTTACCCAAAATTATATTTTGACATAAAAAAAATATTTTTCTGAAATTATTATATATATATATTTGGATGTTTGGTTGTTAATACTATAATTGAATAAAAATTTAAAGTTTGAGTGGTTTATAATCTAATAAAATTGTCTAAGTATGGTTTAAATAAAAAGGTATATAATTTAAAATTAGATTAAGCCAGAATTTAATTCCCGGAAATTTAAAAGGTGTTTAAATGGATTGAAACAAAAGGATTTGGGAATTTGAAATTTTGGGAATGTTTCAAATGTTTTTTCAAAGATTTGAAGGCAATAATGGAGTATTGTTTTGGAAAATATTGTTGAATGGAAATTGTTTTGGGAGGAAATTGTGAAAGTAAGGAAGCACTGAACTCACTTTAGTCGCTGGAATATAATCCTGATGATGATGGCCACATCATCAGTATTCATTTTCGAGTCTCTTAAGTGATGGATTGCTACCAGGATAGTTGGTCATGATATTGTTTGGGCTTGTTTGGTATACAAGTTGTTTTAGAAATTTCAAAGGGAAAATTGTTTTGGTTGGAATTTGGAAATTTGATTTGATATACCAAGTGGATCTGTGTAGTTATCATTTCAAAATGGTTTTGGAAATGAAAACCGGGCAATTGAATTCTAAGAAATTTTATTTAAGTAATGTGGAAGGTTTAAATGAATCAACTATTGAACTTATAAATTAAAGTTGATATTAATAAGAAGAAATTGGGAATTTTGATCCGGGAATTAAAATTTAACTTAAGTAAATGAAAGTGAAGAAAATATATTTGAATTCAACCTGTGATAAGTTAAATAAAATTGAAGTTGAATTTGAATTAAATTCGATATAAAATTGGAAGGTAAAATGATTGTAATTGTAAAATGAAAATTTATACCTTAAGGTAGTAAGTGTTATATATAATATGAAATTGTGGATATAAGATGAAATGACTCAAATGAGCAATATAAGCTTTTAAGTAAATAAATAAGTTTTGAGCTCATATATTGAGTAATAAAATTTAAAAGAATGGTAAGTAGCTAGATTTAACTGAAGTTGAGTTGGAATAAAACTGAATTTAAATGAATTCAATCGAGTTATAGATAAAATTGAATGGAATAAATACTTACGTAAACAAATAAGGGTAAACTAAGTAAGTATTGAATTGAATTAAAATAGAATTGGAACGAGTTGTAAACAAATCTAATTCAAGCATAAACTGAATGACTTTATTATAAATTCGACAATGAATTGTTAATGTAAATTAAAATTTAAGAATGGACAAAAGAATCAACTAAACGAATAAATTAGTAAATAATTGGGATTTGATTAAAAGAAAATCAAATCAAAGATTTAAATGGAAGTTGGTGGAATAGAATAAACTTAAGTTATTGGGTGGAACAGTTTGAAGAAAATAAATGACTTAAGTAAATTGTGAGACGGTTAATTTAAAATATTGGTCGTCGAGTTCAATGAAATGGTTTGGAATCAAACTTTTTTGAAATGAAAGAAAATGCAACGAAAAGATTATGAATAAATTAATTGGGATGGAATCAAGTGTGAATTGAGTTGGAATCAATTTAAATTTGTCATAAAGTTTAAGTAATTATTTATTCACAATAATATTGTTGAATTGCATAAGAAAATGGTTCATTCGAAGTAAATGAGATTAGATAAAATTTTATGAATTATTAGAAGCGAAATAGGATGATTTTGAATATGAGTTTGTTTTGCTTAAATAGATTATATATAAGCGAGTAAGTTGTGAATCACTTAAACTAAAGAAAATATATTGGGAATTGGTTGGAAGTAATTGTAATAAGTGTTGAAACCTTACATATGTGCTTATGAAAATATGTAATGCTATATAAGAATAATGCTATAAACTTCTATATATATTTATATCTCTTGTCAAATTGAAAAATCTCCTTCGTACGGGTATTTTCAAAAAAATTTGGGAGTTACAAATTAAAAACTTTAGGAACAAACCGATTTCAAATTGGAAATTGAAATAAATTAGTGGATGAAACTAATTTAAAAATAATGATAGCAATCAGTTATAAATGGAAGATAGTCAATAAAATTCAATATTCAGAGCTGAAGATAAATTAAAATTCACATGGGATTGGAAATTCAGATTTAAAATAAGAAGATTTAAAGGCTAAAGTGGTAGAGTAATAATATAAGAGTATAAATAATGCTTATATTAAACTTAAGAAATGAGTGGTGAAATTCTTAAGTAAATTTGATATTGAGAAAATTATTCCAAGTGGATAGAAATCAAAATAATGTGAATAAAAGAAAATTGATATAGTTGATAATCAACGGATATAAATACGTAGGATGTACGTATATTATTTTATTCGCATAGAAATTTGATCCAGATTCGAGCATAGAATTTCGAGATAGTTATATCGATCCGAGTTGGAATTTTTCACTCGATTTTCGACGACGAACCATGGATATGGATTTTGATTGATTCTGGCAATTCTCTATCATAGTTGTGGCTATGCAAGGAGAATGACAGTTTCTGATCAAGAAACCAGATCTGAGTCCGTACTAGGAAGTCGAGTGAACGATACTAGTTCGAAAGAGAAATTATGTGATCGAGCGGGCGATCGGATTTGATATTGCGTACGAATAGTATATGTACATCGTACGGGCTTTATTGAATAGATATTGAAATTCTGTAAAGAAGTCAATAAAATTTGGAAAGAGTTAATACTGTAGATTTCTGTATTGAATTGCCAGAATGAATGTCTGGAATTCATTGTGTATTCCGTATATCCCATCTTAGAAATTTGTTCATGATTCATCATTAGTTGTTAAACTAGTAGTTCAGGAATTTGGAAGTTGAGTCGAATTTGACTGTGGTCAGGAATTCAGTTCGGATTATTGATCATCAAGACAACTCTGGATAGTTTTGGGAAAGCTTATCCGAACTTGTGTTCAGATAGCTAGTGATGTTTGTTAGGATAGACTGTTGGTTGTTTGTTAATATATGAATGATATGTATGTTTGAATGGCTGGTATACAGCTTCTAAATTATCTTTGTTTTAAATTTCGGGGATGAAATTCTTTTAAGGGGGGAGGAATGTAACGACCCTGGATTTTGGCCCCGTTTATTTTAATAAATATTTGATCTAATTAAATAAAATGTGAATTGATCATATTAAAATGAATATGATTTTGGAAATATTTACCATTTGTTTATATAAATTTGTATTTAAAAAAAAAAATTGGTCTGGAACATTTAAAATTAAATTTCTTAATAATATTTATAATAAAATTTGTCTCATATAATTAAATTAAAATACTTTACTTTGTTTATGTTTAGTATAAAATAATACATATGGATAATAATGTTTGAAAATTCTAAAATAAAAGATTCTTAACAATATTTTTAATAAAATTTACCTTATATAATTAAATTACAATGTTTTACATTTCTAACATTTGATAAATAAATACATATGGATGATAGTGTTTAAAATAAGATCAAAGTCTAAAAATATAAAATATAAAATATAAATAGATGATAATGTTCAATATAAAATATTAATATTAATGTAAGTCAAAAATATAAATATGAATAAATAAGTAAACTCATGAATCTAAGTTTAATATTTATAGTTAAAATACAAATGGAAATAAATATGAAATATAAATATAAATGTAAATAAATTATATGAACCTAATTTAAATATTTATAGCTAAAGTACAAATACGAATAAATATAAGTAAGTAAATGTATGAAATATAACTTAAATGTTGATGGCTAGAATACAAAATAAAAAAATGAAAATAAAGGTGAATGAATAAGCTTGTAAACAAAGAAAAAAATAAGCACAAGTATAAAATAAAATTAGTCAAAATACAAAATGTAAACCAGACAACCACAACCACATAAGTTATTCAAGCAAACAAATAATAAGACAAACATTTAAATACAATCTTCACATGCAAGATAAATATCTAACTGCATAAGTACATGTCTGCATATAATATCTTCACGCAGCAAAACTAATGATAATTATGTAAACTAAGTTAGAAACCAAAGTACTGAATATTTTCTGCTCAAGCCTAACATTTTGTCAGCTCAAAATATTTTTAAAGCTTTGCTCATATCAAAACAAAAATGGGAAACAGCCTAGCTAGTTAATACCTGCCTTGAGCTTCCAGTACTTTTCTTATATATATATATGAATACAACTGGCCATTCTAGTTCGTTCAGCAGAAATATACCAAAACTTGAGAAAAAAACAAAGCAAGAGAAAGAAGTAAAATCAAAATTAAATTCAAAACTGCAGGACACATTCAAGGATAGTATTAACTACAGGCTTCAAGTGGGAAACAAGAAATTGTTCTCTGTTTTACAAAATTTGGCAGGTGAGTAAACATTAAAATTTGCAAGTTCAAGTTTAATTAAAAACAATATGATGATTGATGGGATATATGGGTGGTATGTGTTTTATATGGATGTGAATCTGGGTACATAAAAACTGTTCTTCTCTGCTAATATTATTCTGTTGCTACAGTTGCATATTTTGGTTTAAAACTCAAGTTATTCTCCTCAAACATTTATAATCTGTAAGTATTTAACCTAAATAACATGTTTAACTAAATTATGATGGTCAAAAGCTAATTTAACTATGTTGAAAGTAATACATCTCTGTAACTTGTGCTACAGGTAAATCAAATACTTCTCTAATAAATTTGAATGCAATAAATTGCTAACTCGAGTTTATATTTTGAATTAATACTAAAAGTTGTGATTTTTAAAATTTGAACGAAGATTTTTAGCTCAGTATTTCAAGAGCAATTCGCACTTGAATGAAAATTGAAATTTTACCAATTTCTCGAAATGAAGTCAGTAATAAATGGTGAAACTTGAAGTGAAGCAAGTGTAAGTGATTGTGATTTCAAGAAAAATGTTCAATAATTTTTCTATTGTGTAAGTTCAACATACAAGATCATAATAGGGTTTCAGATAAAAATTTTGGTCATGTCAGATAGGCGTCGAGTTCATCGTCACCACGTGACCGAGTTGCACGAGATTCTATGGGTTGATGGTTTAGTGTGCCGTTGTCGTGTGGGCGAAGTTTCGACAACTCCGGTGGCTTGTTTGATGATCGCGAGGGAATTTGCCGTAGGTCATGTTTTACAGTTTTTTCCATGGAACTGAAAATTTTCGATTCGAATTTCTATAGATGAATTGAGTTTAGATTTCGAGTTTGGGGATAATTTCTGAGTTGTGGGTGATGTTGGTGGTAGCCGGAGGTCGGTCGTGCCGCCGTGCACGTGTACGGCCTGGTGATCGTGTTAGTGGCGATGGTCGGCATTTGACTCGAGTCGTGCTCGTGCAGTTGTGGGGTTTGCTTCGGGTTTTATCGTGTTCGAAAGTGAGTGATTCTGGTGCTAAAATTAAGTTTTGCTTAAACTTAAACTAATTACTGAAAGAAGTAAAAAAAAATAGGAAGAAGAAGAAGATGTTCCGGGCATGACACGGGATAACGGAGTGGTAACTCGAAGTAACTCTCGAGTTCAAAATAGGGGAGTCTCGGGTTTGACAAATTGTAGTTTTGCATTAGTGTTGAAGTAAATTAAAATTTGGTTTTTCCATAAATTTTTAAGCATTGTGAAGACTTTGGATTCAAGTTATGATGTTTCTATTTAATACGTAACGATGTTTTAAAACACTTAATTTTTATTTTAATTAAGCAATTAATCTAAGTTAAGTACAAGTTATTTAACATTTAAGTTGTGTAGTTAATAATAAATTGATTTTCAAGTTAAAGAAAATTTCTTTTTAAATGTTAATTAAGATGAATAATTAATATTAATTAATTATTTTCGAAAAGTGATTGAGAGTAATTACTTTATAATTATAATCAAAGATCGATTAATAATTAAGAAAAAGGGGTAAATTTGAAATTAATAACTTAAAGTTAATTTATGAATGATTAATAGTTAATTAATCGAGTAATTTAATTAAGAATAAATAAATGGTTAAGTAAGTAATTAGTAGTAATTAAATGCGTAATTAAGTTTGATTAATAATTAAGACTATTAATTAAATGATTAATTAAAGTAAATAACTGGGTTAGGAAGTAATTAAGTAATTAATAGTGTGAAATAAAATAATTATGCAATTAAGACTTAATAATTAATTAAGAAATCATTAATTAAACAATTTAAAATGAAATAGGTGATTAATTATTAATTAATGATTAATTAAACAGAGTTAAATGGTTAACTCTCAAGTAATTAATTCTAAATTAAATTAATTACAAATAAGAATTAAAGATGACTGCTTATGGATTGTGTATAGAATATCTGATTTGTGATATTTATTTGATGATATTCTGTGATGCGCGGTGATATGCTGTGTTATATCTATGATGATTGTGTATGATTCATCTGCGATAATGCTATGTTAACTCAATTGTTGAATTTAAATTATTTAAACTGTTTAAGTTAATTAGACAACTTGGCTTTTAAAATGGCGTTTGGATTTTTATGTGATATATTATATTTTGTTCCGTTCCGCTATGAGGTTCTGATATTGTTGTTCTTTCTTACTCTTTCTTTTCTATTTCTATCCCTTTCTTTTCTTAATGATGATACGTCTTTCTAGGAGTAGAAGGGCGGGTCATCACAGTTGGTATCAGAGCATAGGTTGGTGATAACCTTGGCTCTGGTAGGAATTACTCATAGAATAGAGTCTGTAGTACTCTAAAATGGGTTTGAGTGTATTAATATATATGAGCGCGTATTTGTTAGTGAATATAAAATTGTTTTTATATTGTGTTGACTTATCTGTTGAGTGTTATGGATTCTGGTCGATGTGTGGGACGCCATTTCATCGATAGGGATTTCTAAACTCTTAAACAAGGTAGACTGACACAGTATTGTTTTTAATGTAGGGTAAATGAAATAATTTTACCCAAAATTATATTTTGACATTAAAAGAAATATTTTTCTGAAATTATTATATATATATATTTGGATGTTTGGTTGTTAATACTATAATTGAATAAAAATTTAAAGTTTGAGTGGTTTATAATCTAATAAAATTGTCTAAGTATGGTTTAAATAAAAAGGTATATAATTTAAAATTAGATTAAACCAGAATTTAAGTCATAGAAATTTGAAAGGTGTTTAAATGGATTGAAACAAAAGGATTTGGGAATTTGAAATTTTGGAAATGTTTGAAATTTTTTTCCAAAGATTTGAAGGCAATAATGGAGTATTGTTTTGGAAAATATTGTTGAATGGAAATTGTTTTGGGAGGAAATTGTGAAAGTAAGGAAGTAGTGAACTCACTTTAGTCGCTGGAAAATAATCCTGATGATGATGGCCACATCATCAGTATTCATTTTTGAGTCTCTTAAGTGATGGATTGCTACCAGGATAGTTGGTCATGATATTGTTTGGGCTTGTTGGGTATACAAGTTGTTTTAGAAATTTCAAAGGGAAAATTGTTTTGGTTGGAATTTGGAAATTTGATTTGATATACCAAGTGGATATGTGTAGTTATCATTTCAAAAAGGTTTTGGAATGAAAACCGGGCAATTGAATTCTAAGAAATTCTATTTAAGTAATGTGAAAGGTTTAAATGAATCAACTATTGAACTTATAAATTAAAGTTGATATTAATAAGAAGAAATTGGGAATTTTGATCCGGGAATTAAAATTTAACTTAAGTAAATGAAAGTGAAGAAAATATATTTGAATTCAACCTGTGATAAGTTAAATAAAATTGAAGTTGAATTTGAATTAAATTCGATATAAAATTGGAAGGTAAAATGATTGTAATTTTAAAATGAAAATTTATACCTTAAGGTAGTAAGTGTTATATATAATCTGAAATTGTGGATAAAAGATGAAATGACTCAAATGAGCAATATAAGCTTTTAAGTAAATAAATAAGTTTTGAGCTCATATATTGAGTAATAAAATTTAAAAGAATGGTAAGTAGCTAGATTTAACTGAAGTTGAGTTGGAATAAAACTGAATTTAAATGAATTCAATCGAGTTATAGATAAAATTGAATGGAATAAATTCTTACGTAAACAAATAAGGGTAAACCAAGTAAGTATTGAATTGAATTAAAATAGAATTGGAGTGAGCTGTAAACAAATCTAATTCAAGCGTAAATTGAATGACTTTATTATAAATTCAACAATGAATTGTTAATGTAAATTAAAATTTAAGAATGGATAAAAGAATCAACTAATCGAATAAATTAGTAAATAATTGGGATTTGATTAAAATCAAATCAAATCAAAGATTTAAATGGAAGTTGGTGGAATAGAATAAACTTAAGTTATTGGGTGGAACAGTTTGAAGAAAATAAACGACTTAAGTAAATTGTGAGATGGTTAATTTAAAATATTGGTCGTCGAGTTCAATGAAATGGTTTGGAATCAAACTTTTTTGAAATGAAAGAAAATGCAACGAAAAGATTGTGAATAGATTAATTGGGATGGAATCAAGTGTGAATTGAGTTGGAATCAATTTAAGTTTGTCATCAAGTTTAAGTAATTATTTATTCACAATAATATTGCTGAATTGCCTAAGAAAATGGATCATTCGAAGTAAATGAGATTAGATAAAATTTTATGAATTATTAGAAGCGAAATAGGATGATTTTGAATATGAGTTTTTTTGCTTAAATAGGTTATATATAAGCGAGTAAGTTGTGAATCACTTAAACTAAAGAAAATAGTTTGGGAATTGGTTGTAAGTAATTGTAATAAGTGTTGAAACCTTACATATGTGCTTATGAAAATATGTAATGCTATATAAGCATAATGCTATAAACTTCTATATATATTTATATCTCTTGTCAAATTGAAAAATCTCCTTTGTACGGGTATTTTCAAAAAAAATTGGGAGTTAGAAATTAGAAACTTTAGGAACAAACCGATTTCAAATTGGAAATTGAAATAAATTAGTGGATGAAACTAATTTAAAAATAATGATAAGAATCAGTTATAAATGGAAGATAGTCAATAAAATTCAATATTCAGAGTTGAAGATAAATTGAAATTCACATGGAATTGGAAATTCTGATTTAAAATAAGAAGATTTAAAGGCTAAAGTGGTAGAGTAATAATATAAGAGTATAAATAATGCTTATATTAAACTTAAGAAACGAGTGGTGAATTCTTAAGTAAATTTGATATTGAGAAAATTATTCCAAGTGGATAGAAATCAAAATAATGTGAATAAAAGAAAATTGATATAGTTGATAATCAACGGATATAAATACGTAGGATGTACGTATATTATTTTATTCACATAGCAATTTGATCCAGATTCGAGCATAGAATTTCGAGATAGTTATATCGATCCGAGTTGGGATTTTTCACTCGATTTTCGACGACGAACCATGGATCTGGATTTTGATTGATTCTGGAAATTATCTGTCATAGTTGTGGCTATGCAAGGAGAATGACAGTTTCTGATCAAGAAACCAGATCTGAGTCCGTACAAGGAAGTCGAGTGAACGATACTAGTTTGGAAGAGAAATTGTGTGATCGAGCGAGCGATCAGATTTGATATTGCGTACGAATAGTATATGTACATCGTACGGGCTTGATTGAATAGATATTGAAATTCTGTAAAGAAGTCAATAAAATTTGGAAAGAGTTAATACTGTAGATTTCTGTATTGAATTGCCAGAATGAATGTCTGGAATTCATTGTGTATTCCGTATATCCCATCTTAGAAATTTGTTCATGATTCACCATTAGTTGTTAAACCAGTAGTTCAGGAATTTGGAAGTTGAGTCGAATTTGACTGTGATCAGGAATTCAGTTCGGATTGTTGATCATCGAGAGACAACTCTGGATAGTTTTGGGAAAGCTTATCCGAACTTGTGTTCAGATAACTAGTGATGTTTGTTAGGATAGACTGTTGGTTGTTTGTTAATATATATATGAAATGTATGTTTGAATGGCTGGTATACAGCTTTTAAATTATCTTTGTTTTAAATTTCGGGGATGAAATTCTTTTAAGGGGGGAGGAATGTAACGACCCTGGATTTTGGCCCCGTTTATTTTAATAAATATTTGATCTAATTAAATAAAATGTGAACTGATCATATTAAAATAAATATGATTTTGGAAATATTTACCATTTGTTTATATAAATTTGTATTTAAAAAAAAAAATTGGTTTGGAACATTTAAAATTAAATTTCTTAATAATATTTATAATAAAATTTGTCTCATATAATTAAATTAAAATACTTTACTTTGTTTATATTTAGTATAAAATAATACATATGGATAATAATGTTTGAAAATTATAAAATAAAAGATTCTTAACAATATTTTTAATAAAATTTACCTTATATAATTAAATTAAAATGTTTTACATTGCTAACATTTGATAAATAAATACATATAGATGATAGTGTTTAAAATAAGATCAAAGTCTAAAAATATAAAATATAAAATATAAATAGATGATAATGTTCAATATAAAATATTAATATTAATGTAAGTCAAAAATATAAATATAAATAAATAAGTAAACTCATGAATCTAAGTTTAATATTTATAGTTAAAATACAAATGGAAATAAATATGAAATATAAATATAAATGTAAATAAATTATATGAACCCAATTTAAATATTAATAGCTAAAGTACAAATACGAATAAATATAAGTAAGTAAATCTATGAAATATTACTTAAATGTTGATGGCTAGAATACAAAATAAAAAAAATGAAAATAAAGGTGAATGAATAAGCTTGTAAACAAAGAATTAAATAAGCACAAGTATAAAATAAAATTAGTCAAAATACAAAATGTAAACCAGACAAACACAACCACATAAGTTATTCAAGCAAACAAATAATAAGACAAGCATTTATATACAATCTTCACATGCAAGACAAATATCTAACTGCATAAGTACATGTCTGCATATAATATCTTCACGCAGCAAAACTAATGATAATTATGTAAACTAAATTAGAAACCAAAGTACTGAATATTTTTTGCTCAAGCCTAACATTTTGTCAGCTCAAAATATTTTTAAAGCTTTGCTCATATCAAAACAAAAATGGGAAACAGCCTAGCTAGTTAATACCTGCCTTGAGCTTCCAGTCCTTTTCTTATATATATATGAATACAACTGGCCATTCTAGTTCGTTCAGTAGAAATATAACAAAACCTGAGAAAAAAACAAAGCAAGAGAAAGAAGTAAAATCAAAATTAAATTCGAAACTGCAGGACAGATTCAAGGATAGTATTAACTACAGGCTTCAAGTGGGAAACAAGAAATTGTTCTCTTTTTTTACAAAATTTGGCAGGTGAGTAAACATTAAAATTTGCAAGTTCAAGTTTAATTAAAAACAATATGATGATTGATGGGATATATGGGTGGTATGTGTTTTATATGGATGTGAATCTCGGTACATAAAAACTGTTCTTCTCTGCTAACGTTATTCTGTTGCTACAGTTGCATATTTTTGTTTAAAACTCAAGTTATTCTCCTCAAACATTTATATTCTGTAAGTATTTAACCTAAATAACATGTTTAACTAAATTAAGACGGTCAAAAGCTAATTTAACTATGTTGAAAGTAATACATCTCTGTAACTTGTGCTACAGGTAAATCAAATACTTCTCTAATAAATTTGAATGCAATAAATTGCTAACTCGAGTTTATATTTTGAATTAATACTAAAAGTTATAGTATTTAAAATTTGAACGAAGATTTTTAGCTCAGTATTTCAAGAGCAGTTCGCACTTGAATGAAAATTGAAATTTTACCAATTTCTCGAAATGAAGTCAGTAATAAATGGTGAAACTTGAAGCGAAGCAAGTGTAAGTGATTTTGATTTCAAGAAAAATGTTCAATAATTTTTCTATTGTGTAAGTTTGACATACAAGATCATAATAGGGTTTCAGATAAATTTTTTGGTCATGTCACACAGGTGTCGAGTTCGTCGTCACCTCGTGACCGAGTTGCACAAGATTCTATGGGTTGATGGTTTAGTGTGCCGTTGTCGTGTGGGCGAAGTTTCGACAACTCCGGTGGCTTGTTTGATGATCGCGAGGGAATTTGCCGTAGGTCATGTTTTACAGTTTTTTCCATGGAACTGAAAATTTTCGATTCGAATTTCTATAGATGAATTGAGTTTAGATTTCGAGTTTGGGGATAATTTCTGAGTTGTGGGTGATGTTGGTGGTAGCCGGAGGTCGGTCGTGCCGCCGTGCACGTGTACGGCCTGGTGATCGTGTCAGTGGCGATGGTCGGCATTTGACTCGAGTCGTGCTCGTGTAGTTGTGGGGTTTGCTTCGGGTTTTATCGTGTTCGAAAGTGAGTGATTCTGGTGCTAAAATTAAGTTTAGCTTAAACTTAAACTAATTACTGAAAGAAGGAAAAAAAAGGAAGAAGAAGAAGAAGATGTTCAGGGCATGACACGGGATAACGGAGTGGTAACTCGAAGTAACTCTCGAGTTCAAAACAGGGGAGTCTCGGGTTTGACAAATTGTAGTTTTGCATTAGTGTTGAAGTAAATTAAAATTTGTTTTTTCCATAAATTTTTAAGCATTGTGAAGACTTTGGATTCAAGTTATGATGTTTCTATTTAATACGTAACGATGTTTTAAAACACTTAATTTTTATTTTAATTAAGCAATTAATCTAAGTTAAGTACAAGTTAATTAACATTTAAGTTGTGTAGTTAATAATAAATTTATTTTCAAGTTAAAGAAAATTTCTTTTTAAATGTTAATTAAGATGAATAATTAATATTAATTAATTATTTTCGAAAAGTGATTGAGAGTAATTACTTTATAATTATAATCAGAGATCGATTAATAATTAAGAAAAAGGGATAAATTTGAAATTAATTACTTAAAGTTAATTTATGAATGATTAATAGTTAATTAATCGAGTAATTTAATTAAGAATAAATAAATGGTTAAGTAAGTAATTAGAAGTAATTAAATGGGTAATTAAGTTTGATTAATAATTAAGACTATTAATTAAATGATTAATTAAAGTAAATAACTGGGTTAGGAAGTAATCAAGTAATTAATAGTGTGAAATAAAATAATTATGTAATTAAGACTTAATAATTAATTAAGAAATCATTAATTAAACAATTTGAAATGAAATAGGTGATTAATTGTTAATTAATGATTAATTAAACAGAGTTAAATGGTTAACTCTCAAGTAATTAATTCTAAATTAAATTAATTACAAATAAGAATTAAAGATGACTGCTGATGGATTGTGTGTAGAATATCTGATTTGTGATATTTATTTGATGTTATTCTGTGATGCTCGGTGCTATGTTGTGTTATATCTATGATGATTGTGTATGGTTCATCTGGGATAATGCTATGTTAATTCAATTATTGAATTTAAATTATTTAAACTGTTTAAGTTAATTAGACAACTTAGCTTTTAAAATGGCGTTTGGATTTCGATGAGACCGGGATCGGGTGTCATTTATGATTATCCGAAAACCACATCGATCCAATTTAAACGTTAGGTCGTGAATTCTGAAATGAGGATCAAGATGGTGTTTTCAGAATGCAAGGGTTATCGTCGTTGACTCTGAGGGTGATTCCAAAATGAGTGTGATGGGATAATGCCTTCGGTTTCGCTCGAACCCGGAATGAACTTGTATGGATTGAATGCTTTCAGCACATCGTCAGGCGGATGATGAGCATTCTAAGAGATTTGTCATGTAAAGGTAATCGCAGCCTCAAGCCTCATCAACCGGGAATGGCTAAAACAGGGGAGGTGCTGCAAGGTTAGGTGGGTCATGCCCGAGCAGGATAAGATATTTCCCCTGTCTAGATGTCCCTTTTTATTTCGGCTGTGTGGGCGGTTGCTAGCTACAACTGCAGGGTTTATCTTGTTCGGGACTGTTCAGTAAGGAATGGTTCCAGCCTTGTGTTGTAGGGGGTCGGGAGTGATCCTCGGTACGGTGATCTAGTCCCCGTACTGTGACGGGCGGTACCCCAGTAGCCCTGCCATTGTTGGAAATCCATTTCCCTACGAGACCCTATGGTTTTGATTTGTATTACCCACTTTTGTAGCTAGTAGCTGGAATTTAATGAATGTAACAATTCCGGCTATTTTCTATTTACTTGAAAACCCTAGACACTATTATAATATTGCTGGATTTCCGATGAAATGTTTTGGTTAGCGTAAGGTAAAAACTTACCCGTATTTATTTGTGGGGAGTCTTACGTGATACCTTTATTTTCAAATGTTTTTCAAAGTTAAACAACTTTAAACCGTTTACTCATACCAGACACATGTCTGACCCGGAGTTTATATTTTGTTTTTCATAAACTCTTGGGCACTCAAATTTTTATGAGTAGCCAAGTGATAGGTTTTGGACTTTGATTTCCGGAGGAGCTTGGAGCAGGAGTTTCCAGACGTATGTAGCTATCTACCTAGTTCCGCTATGTTAGTTGATGTACACTGTACCTCTAATGTATATAGTGATAGAGGTATGTGTAACTGTCATGTGTATTGATATTGTATAACTCTGATATATGTAAAACTATGTAATTTTTATGTGATATATTATATTTTGTTCCGTTCCGCTGTGAGGTTCTGATATTGTTGTTCTTTCTTTCTCTTTCTTTTCTATTTCTATCCCTTTCTTTTCTTAATGATGATACGTCTTTCTAGGAGTAGAAGGGCGGGTCGTCACAGATAGAGTGTATGTAGAGAGTATAAATATGAAGAACAGTGAAAATTATAATGAAAGCAGTAAAGAGCAACAGATTTTATAGTGGTTCGGCTAACTCTGGCCAAAGTCCATTCCAGAAATTTCCTTTTTATTGCTGTAATAATCGATTACAGTTACAATCCAAAGTTTAACAATGGCCGAGTTCCTTAGCTTTTGAGAAGAGAAAGTAAGAGAGTCGAAAGAAGATCCTTTTTCTAAACCCCCACATGCAGTATTTATAGGCAAATCTCGAGTTACTGGCTTCCGGAGTAGTCTGGGCCTATCAAGGCCATAGTCGAATCCTACTTCATTATGCCGACCGGCCCTGTGAAGTTGACATGCTGGACGGAAGTAACCTGGGTGTTGACCCGAAGCGAGCCTATCCAACACTCGAAGCAAACTGGTCCAGAACTTGGAGCAAAGCTAGCGCCGAACCACGCATTGATGCCGATCCATGCCATCACATAGCCAACGCCGAGCCACTTTGCCAAGCGAGAATGCCGATCCACATATGCCGAGCGAGAATGCCGATCCACATATGCTGAACGACCCCGACCGAGCGATAATGCCGAGTGACTCTGACCTCTCCGTAATGCCGAGCGACCTTGACCTCAACATAGTGCCAAACGACCCCGACCGAGCGACAGTGCCAAGCGACCTTGACCTCTCTGTAATGCCGAGCGACCCTGACCTCTTTGTAATGCCGAGCAACCCCGACCTCAATACAATGTCGAGCGACCCCGACCGAGCGACAATGCCGAGCGACCCCATCTCAGCCGAACCACCTCACCAAAGCGAGCCGCCTATGCCAAACGACCCAGAACTTCCAGACCGAGCCACCCAGGCCGAGCGACCTAGAACTTCCAGACCGAGACATGTATCTTCTCCACTTCTCGACAGAACGACATATCCAAGTGAACTTCATCCTTTTAAACCGAATCCATCATATTCCAGCCTCGATAATCGTAAAGTTAGTTAGGTTGAATTCGCCTGTTTATGGCTTTGACAAAAGGCGGATTAATATTTTCCACCCAAAACATGCCTTGCTATTGGAAGGTGTGTTTCGAATAGCCCAAGTTCGATATCCGAAGTGCGTATCTACGACTACTCTTAGTCGATATCCAATTTCGAATCCAATAACCAAGTCCTTAGCCAAATCCATATCCATCTGAACTCAACAGCCAAGCTCTAATCCATCCATATCCAATAACCAATAAGTACGTCCATGACCTCTCCGGGTCTAACCTTGAATCCGTAGACCTCGCCGGGTCGCGTTATCCTATTCCAGCCTCAGCTCTTCGGTCAAGGACTTGTAAGTTCTCCGGCCTCCGTACTCCGGCAAAGGACTTCTTATATTCTCCAACCTCGACTCTCCGGCCATGGACTTTGATATTCACTGGTCTCGGCTTTCCGGCCAACGACTTTTATATTCACTGGCCTCGGCTCTCCGACCAAGGACTTTTATATTCTTCGATCTCGGCTCTCCGGCCAAGGACTTTGATATTCACTGGCCTCGGCTCTCCGACCAAGGACATTTTATATTCTCCGGCCTTGACTCTTCGGCCAAGGACTTTGATATTCACCGGCCTCCATTCTTCGGCCAAGGACTTTTTATATTCTCCAGCCTTGACTCTTTCGCCAAGGACTTTGATATTCACCGGCCTCGGCTCTCCGGCCAAGGACTTCTTCTATTCTCCGGCCTTGCCTCTCCGGCCAAGGACTTTGATATTCATCGGCCTCGGCTCTCCGGCCAAGGACTTTTTATATTCTCCGGCCTTCACTCTCTGGTCAAGGACTTTGATATTCACCGGCCTCGGCTCTCCGTCCAAGGACTTTTTATATTCTCCGGCCTTGACTCTCCGACCAAGGACTTTGATATTCACCGGCTTCAGCTCTTCGGCCAAGGACCTTTTATATTCTCTGGACTTGACTCTTCGGCCAAGGACTTTGATATTCACCAGCCTCGGCTCTCCGGCCAAGGACTTTTTATATTCTCTGGCCATGACTCTTCGGCCAAGGACTTTGATATTGTGTCCGAGTCCATTCAATCGCTCTCCGGTGAAGGGACTCGTAACTTGCGATCACTGCTCCGTCCCACCGGTCGGGACCGTGATCGTGAGACCTGTATTTTTTATTACACTGATCCAAATCCGATCATTACAGAATTTAGTTACCAAAGCAAAAATTCATACACGGAATTAAATGTTCAAAGTACCAAAGAAGAAACCAAAGTTTGCAGAAAAACCAAGAGAAAACAGGATTTCATAGATCCAAGCAGTACGGTTTTCCGTCATCTCAGAGCACGCCTATGGACCGTCCTCCGTCTCATACGTGTGTAAGTGACCTAGCTGTATTACTTTGAGTTCTATTACTTATTCAAACCCATCAAACCATGCAGTTGATAACAAGCCGGTGAACAATAGATCCAGCGCCACCTTCGCTTGAGGTAGGCGGTGGCCGCTCCTGTTCCACTGCTACAGCTCGATTCCTTACGTACTGCTGCAGGCCACGATATCTTTCAAATGCCTACAATTGTTTGTGTTGTGCCCATCTAGCTCATGAAATAGGCAAGCTTTCCCGATGCCCGTTCGTACTCAGAAGGTTCCCTCCTTGACGGTCTTCGATACTGGAGATGCCCTCGAGTATCCAAGTAAATCCTTTCTAGAGTCTCAGTTAGATCTGTGTAAAACTTTGACTCCTTCCTCAGCCTCTTTGGAATGCTACCATTGCCATCAATTTTCCTCTGTCCTTTACTGTTATTTTTATCCGAGCTTCCACTAGATGGCCCTCCATTCTTAGCCGCATTCACCTCCTTTAACCTCATATATGAACATGCATCTTCCTGCCGAAGGAATCTCTCAGCTATGTGAAAGAATTCCCCGAGATCCATTGGTCGGTCCCGTATCAATGACACTTTGAAGTCCGAATTCTCTATGACTCCTGACACTGCTGCCATCAAAACCATCAATGGATCCGGCTTCTCTACTGAAGCTACTGCAGCGTTGAATCGAGTTAAGAAAGCTCTGAGCGATTCCTCTGTCCTTTGTTTTACCCATGTTAGCGTCATTACGTTCTTTGACCTTTTGATATGAACCCGAAACTGCTTCAGAAACCTATCTTCCAATTCTCTCCATGTTCTGATAAATCCCTCTTCCAACTGCCTGAACCACATAGCAGCTATATCCATCAAGTATAGTGGGAAACATCGGGCCATCACTTCCTTCGATGCCCCTAGCACTTCCATATGCCTTATGTATCTCATCAAGTGATCAGTAGGATCAGCCTTGCCATTGTACCCTTCCAAAGTAGATAGCTTGAACTCCGGTAGGTTCCAGGCCATTCTGATTGCACGGGTAAATAGACTCCTATTTACTCCTTCTAAATCTCTGTTGGTTAAACCTCCATGCATAGTTCGCCTGATAATCTCAGCCAATCCAGTGTTGTTTGCCAAGGTTTGCCCCCCGAGTTCCCAAGTTAATTCCAGTACGTACTCCTCATCACGGGCTCCCGCATTCCTGCCAACATCTCGTTGTGTGGTATCACCTAGAGTTCCTCCATGGATCGGTCCACCATTGTCATGTGGTGTGCCCCCTAGCCTGGATCCATCCAGATTAGCAGTTGTGTGCTGATTAGGGGCTGCACCCTGTTGAGCTGCTTCACTTGATTGCCTGTTGGGTCCTTCTTTTCTAGCTCCACGGATCTAAACTCCAGCAACTTCGGCTGTCCCTGCTTGTCCAAACTGTCTGAGGAGGTTCTGCATCATCTCTTCTTGCCTTTTCATCATTGCTTCCATCACATCTCTGGTGATGTAGATGGATGCTTGAACTGCTCCAACTCCAAAGGAAACCTTTTTACTTCCCTCCCGATTGCTCCTTTCTGTCACGTGCTTCCTTGCTGCTGATGGCCTAGCCATTGCCTTCTAGAATCCGAGTTCCTTGCTTCAAAATCCCTGAGTACTTGCCTTCTCAGTGGAAGCACCAAAATGTTAGCGCCAAAATTGGACACTAACACTAAAATCTAAATGAAAGCACCAAGTATTAGTCACAGCTCTCAGATTGAGTGTACGTAGAGAGTATAAATATGAAGAACAGTGAAAACTATAATGAAAGCAGTAAAGAACAACATATTTTATAGTGTTTCGGCTAAGACCGACCTACGTCCACTCCAGAAATTTCCTTTTCATTGCTGTAATAATCGATTACAGTTACAATCCAAAGTTTAACAATGGTTGAGTGCCTTAGCCTTTGAGAAGAGAAAGTAAGAGAGCCGAAAGAAGATCCTTTTTTTGAACCCCTACATGTTGTATTTATAGGCAAATCCTGAGTTACTGGGCTTTCGAAGTAGTCTGGGCCCATCAAGGCCATAGCCGAATCCTACTTCATTATGCCGACCAGCCCTTGCGGTTGACATGCCGGATGGAAGTAACCTAGGTGTTGACTCGAAGCGAGCCTATCCAACACTCAAAGCAGACTGGTCTAGAACTCGAAGCATAGCTAGCGCCGAACCATGCATTGATGCCAATCCATGCCATCACATAGCCAATGCCGAGCCACTTTGCCGAGTGAGAATGCCGATCCACATATGCCGAGCGAGAATGTCGACCCACATATGCCGAATGACCTCGACCAAGCGTAAATGTCGAGCGACCCTGACCTCTCCGTAATGCCGAGCAACCCTAACCTCAACACAGTGTCGAACGACCCCGACCGAGCGACAATGCCGAGCGACCCTGACCTCTCTATAATGTCGAGCAACCCTGACCTCTCTGTAATGCCGAGCGACCCGACCTTAACGCAGTGCCAAATGATCCCGACCGAGCGACCCCATCTCGGTCGAACCACCTCACCAAGGCCGAGCCGCCTATGCCGAACGATCTACAACTTCCAAACCGAGCCACCCAGGCCGAGCGACCTAGAACTTCTAGACCGAGCCATGTATCTTCTCTGCTTCTCGACCGAACGACATATCCAGGTGAGCTTCATCCTTTTAAACCAGATCCATTATATTCCAGCCTCGATAATCGTGAAATTAGTTAGGTTGAATCCGCCTGTTTATGGCCTTGACAAAAGGCGGGTTAATAGCTTGATTGCCACATCACCGCCTCTCAATTTCCCATGATATACAGTTCCAAATATACCAGAACCTAACTCCTTGAGCTCCTCAAGATCTACATTCTTTATGATATGCAACATGGAAAGTATGATATTTAAGTAAACACATAATTCTTCACTTTCCAATTGCTTGCAACCAATTTAACTTTAAAGATTATACTAAAAATACCACTACCAACATTAATCTTCTTCCATAATTCACCTCTCGCCCTACTAATCCAATTCACTTTCCAACCACATAATTGGTGCACCATACCAAAATTAGTCTTAACTTCGTCCCTTTAACTAAACCTATCTCTCCTCAGTGCAGCCAACTCCCTCCTTATCTCCCAAACTATACCCTTCTTATTTAAGCATTTACCTACCACAACGCATTGATGATCTAATGCATGAAAACCTACTTATCAACACAAGACCCTTTACCTTTGACATCAATTCATTAGACCAATATCCTTAATCTTTTGAAACATAAACTATATCACATGCAAACCAATATTCAATTAACTACTCTTCACTTGCAAATACCACACTTCTCCTTCAACATTAGAACCTCAAGAACAAGATAACAAATCTAAGCTTATCAATGTAACATCAAACAAACCAATTCATAAAATCAAAAAGGAAGGCTAAGAAAAACAAAAGAAAACCAATGCCCAATCAAACATTGACACCGGTAGAGAATATGGTCTATACCAAATGTTCAATGAACCTTCTCAAACAATTACTGAATACCAAAACCAAACAACAGGAAGGACAACTAAACTGAGTAATCTAGAAAAGCGAAACAAAATCAAAAAATATGTTAGGCAATATAATTCATGGAACATAAGGGGAGCTCATCTTACAATCTAGTAGCAAGAAATAAAGAATGAAATCTGTACTCATCATCTTAAAATAGTAGGAATACTTGAAACAAAACTAAACCAAGTTCTCACTCAAAAAGCTACTTCCTTCTTAAACTTCTTAAAAAGTAGGAATACTAGAAAGAACTGCCAATAATTGAAAAATGTCATACGTGTATTCTATGCTTTCAATATAGTACCTTGTCTTGACCTTTGACATCCCAATGAGAATTCAAGCAAGGCAACCCCTAAGTATTGGCTTGCAACCCATACGTTAGTAAGTAGAAGGGTATGGAGAAGGATTGAGGACGTAATTAAGGTTAACTGGGGTATTGAAGAGAGACAGCAAGATCTAAAGAATAGAAGAGGGATTGAATGTGGATCTAGGATTTAGGGATTTGAGAAACGAAAACGAAAATAGATAGAACGACAAAAAGAAGGAAGAGGCATGAGACAGTAAAAAGTAATGATTGGAGCCAAAATTTTCGAGTTGAGCCAAAATATATACATTGGAGGGAAAGATTAGAGCCAAATTTTCGCTATATATAGCTAAAAATACATGTATATATGGATGAATGTAGTTACAAAAATAAAACATCGAGATGATCATAATTTTTTTGAATATTAAATAAAATTTGAATGATTTATAAAATTTTGGATATTCAAGAAATTTAAATTTTTCCTAATTTTTTTGAATACTTACGGTTGTAATATGTA
This sequence comes from Allium cepa, assembly GCA_030765085.1. NCBI lineage: Eukaryota > Viridiplantae > Streptophyta > Magnoliopsida > Asparagales > Amaryllidaceae > Allium > Allium cepa. The sequence continues at coordinate 29,464,285 of CM060933.1, read as the reverse complement.
TCTATTACAACGGGCAAACAGAAAAAGGTGTTGATTTGAAAACTGGCATCTATTATGATGGATAAAAGAAAATAGTTGTATTCGTTATTAAATATTAACCTCATTCATTAATTATTAATTATTTAATAGGAATTATTATCGATTTGTAGGGTTATTATTAATCATTAATTTTTAATATTATTAATTATCGAATATTAATAAATATTAAATGCTATAATACTAATATTTAATTATGAAATATAATCAATTATTGATTATTATTACATATTAATATTATTAATTATAAATTATTTTATTTTCTTAGTTATTAATTATGAATTATAAAAATTAGATATAGTTAAATTTTAATTATGAACTATTAAAAATTAATTACCAAATATTAGATATTACTTATTAGTTTTTAATACTAATTATTACTTCTTGAGTATTGATTATTAATGTTAATTACTAATTATTAAACATTGATTTTTAGTTATTAATTATTAGCTGATATAATAATAGTAATAATTAATTATGATACTACTTATAATAATTAATTATAAAATTCGTTAAATATTAAACATTAATTATGAAACATTAAATATTAAACTTTAAAAATTAATTATTTAATATTAATTAAATTTACTAGTTATTAAATGTAACTTATGAGTATTAAGGATAGTTTACTAATTATGAATAATTAAATATAATATATTATTAAATATACAAAATAAGCATATTTGTAATAGGACTATATTACAATGGGCCAAAAACCGTTGAAAAAGAACTATATTACAACGGGCCAGAACCGTTGTAATAGAGTTGAAAATATATATCTATTACGACGAGCCGAAAATCGTTGTAATAGGATCGTATTACAGCGGACCAGCTGATAATGTTGTAATAGGTGTACTGGATGATGAAAAGTTGCACCTATTATAACGGGCATAAAAAAACCATTGTAAAAGGTTTCTATTACAACGGTTATTTATGGCCCATTGTAAAACAGACGTTGTAAAAGGATAGTTTTGTTGCAATGCTAATAAAATAATAAACTTTAAGGAAATTATAAGAATACGATAACAAACTTTAAAACAAGTTAAGTTAAAATAATAATAGAACTTAATAATTTATCTCTTTAAAATATTATGGATATAAAAATAAATCAAATTTTAAAACAATATTATTATTATAATAGATTACCCTTTAAACAATATTATTATAATAATAAATTAACCTTTAAACAATTTAAATATAATAATTAATTAGCTTAAAAACATCACTAATACAATATATAATTAATTGTAAAACATCTTTAATATAATGATTTACTAATTATTTTCAAAACATTATTAAATTAATTAACTTTTAAATAATATTAATACGATAATTAATTAACCTTTAAATATAATTAAATAACTTTAATTAATAATTAAATATAATTTTAAAAAATTTAAATAATTAATTTAAATAATAATTAAATATTCTGAGATAATTTTAAACAATTATATTAATAAAATAATTTACTTTAAATCATTATTAGTAATATTTAATTATCTTTAAACCACTACTAATAAACAATAATGACATCTTTTATTTTTTTTTAATATATAACAATTATCTTTAAAACCTTATTAATAAACAACAATTATTCTTAAAATAACTTTTAAACTAATAATCAACTTTTCAAATTTAAAAGGATGAGCAATCATAATGATACTTAAACAAGCTACCCTATCATTCAATTTTACTTTACAAGTTAATAAATGATATTTACAAAATCAATAACTAAGTAAACAAATTCAACACTAACCATCATTGGTTAACATATCGCATATTCAAAGTGGGATATCAATTAACGATATATAATCGAATAACCATATCTTTAAAATAGCAGAATGAGGATTTATTTTGCTAATTAAATTTCAAATTAATTTAGTTTGCAGAATAGTGTTTTATTCTGCTAACAGGTGTCCAAATTACCTTATCCAATTTACTTTAACAGTACCGTGTTTATTTAGCCAAATAGATAGCACCCATTGATCAAAATTAATTAAACTATGTTACTTTCCAAATTAACGTAATTATTATCAGCCAGTATTATTTTACCATTGAATTATACTACATCAAACTAACAATAGTTTATGTCAATACTTTGTACTCATCAACATGAGCCCAACGCAAAAATCCATGGACTAGTCAGATTTCATACGAGTGTGTTGCTCCATTTCAATTTCAACACACTATTTAAGATTTTCCATGCCATTTTTCCTAGTATATCGACTTTATAGTATTTGAGATTTTCTACCACTCGCACCAGACTGTTGTCTGGCTTGTGATATTGTGATTTTGCTTCATATTATTCCAGGTACTATTAAATGAGTAGATTAGGGATATCAAGTCCAGTAAGCACGTGGAATTGGACAAAGGACAAACAAGAGAGTTGGACAAAGGACAAATAAGAGGCTGTACTCTTCTATTACTATATTTAGCTGTTATTGCTTATTATTCCACTATGCAGCACTATGGAGCTTACTAGTGCTATTATTTATTTTGAGACAATTATCTATTTTGAGTTTATTATCATCTTTATAAACTCTATCACTTAAGATGTATAGCTATATTGATTTGACTATCAGATTTCTTAATTCATTCAGTTATTACTATCTTACTTGTTTAATATCCGAGATGTTGCCATTATATTTTATTTGATGCGCAATGAGATATACGACAAGTTTTGTGTTATTATTTTACTTTACCTTACAACCATGATGATTGTCCTACATCGACCGGGAGTCGACTATAGCACACTCTATAGGTTATTATCTGTATTAGACACCCATGGTGTAGGGTGGCGTCACAGTGACCATTGTGGGAACCTTGTGGTTACGTAATTGCAGTTGTTTAAAGCAATTAGAAAGTGGTGCATTAGGAATCTTGTATAAGTTAATTACACCTAAGTCAAATAGAAGATATTACGTGATGATGTATAATTAACCTTAAGAGTAATGTGAACCTTAAGTGTCTAAATTGTACTATGACCATAGTCAATCACATGACATATGTGATTACGTTACAACTAGTTAGTTGCTAGTTGAACCATTTTATCTGAAACATTACTCAAGAGAGGATACGACCCCTTCAAAAAGGAAGTTTAGTATCATTGTAATTTATAGTCAACTTAAAGAAAAGTATTGGCCAAAGAAAAATGGTTATTTGATAAAATGTAATCCGGTTGAAAAGAGCTTTAACAGTGTACATCGTAATTAACTACAATATTATTAGCATTTTGACCATTGACATAACTATAATGTCTAAATAATATAGTGATAATGAAGAGAAAACATGTACAATATATAATTTCTTAAGGGTATATATTGAGTGATAATAAATAGGATTTCACCTAAATAATCTATATACAATTGATCTATTGTCCAATAGTGTCCTTCAACAAAGTTTATACAAGATTTAATGTTAAATTGTTTCAATATTAACGATGGTTAAGTTCATGCCCATGAGTCACTTGAACATCACTATTAGCATCTGCCAAAATTCAAATAATGATTTTTATAAATTATTCTAGAGAGAATTATTATAAATTTTGTATAAATTTAACTATTAATTTTTCATTATTATTAGAGGTTCTTGAACTTGCTAAATAATACATAAATGTTATATATTTGATCATTTGTTTAAATGGTCAAAATGAATTTTAGATAATAGTTACTGCTGTAAAATAACATAAAAATATACACGAGATTTACACCTATTGGGGCTGGCCATTATAGAAGAATGTTTAAGTGACAAAGAGAAGGGGTTATTACTTATTTTCTTTTTTTAGTTTGATTCATGCATGGTTCAACCCCCGCTCCTTAAGAATATAGACTCTTTTCATTCATTTTACTATGAAAAACATATAGAAAAGTACTATAATCTCTATTGTTGAAACACTATGTCAGCTTGTAGACTACATTAGGATAAGATGATGGTTCCTCGAAGAGGATAAGCGAAGTGCAATGTGTAATCGACCAGCGAGTTAATTTAGATAAATTATTTATTTGTTTTCATTTAAATAAACCTATTATTATACAACACACATATGTTTGGTCTAATAATTAAATCCCAAAACATGTATAGATTAAAATCATAATATATATACATATATATTATAAAATAATATGTATTGTAAGTAATCGCTTAAAAAGGAAATACTTTTAAATAATGTTTTCTTTTAACATACATACATACATATACATACATACATACATTTCCATAGTTTACATTCATTTATATAGCAATGAAAAATATACTGAACTACACACATAAAGATATATATATATATATATATATATATATATATATATATATATATATAATGCGATACTAGATAATATATCACTACCTTTATAGTGATAGCATTTATAGACACTAATGTAATATATATATATATATATATATACGTGTGTGTGTGTGTATACATTCTTCCTCCTTATAATGTTACCGATGAACATGCGAGGTTCTTATAAACGTTATGTATCAATTAAATAAAGTACAACAAAAGTAATTTTAATCAAAAGAAATCTCGTTACATCATATAAAATGTTATATATTATTTAATGTTAACTTTAATAATTCATGATAGCACAACAAAAGGATCGAGTAGGCAAGAAATAAAATAATTTTTTCCTTTTAAAGTGCCTTTTTACCCCTATCACTTGATGCACCTATGCCAAACAGACCATAATTTAATAAATTTGTAGAAAGAATGAATCAAACTCAACTTGATAAAACTCATTGCTTTAGATATACTATAGGTATTCCCTAAGGACTTTCGGCTCAAACTGTGTAATACCTCGCAAAAATTTATAATAATTAATGAATCAATAAAAGAGATATTTAATTAAATTATATAACAAAGGGCAAAATGATCATTTTAATAACTTTGAAATTTGATGGAAAGGATTGTACCATTATGTGCAGCACGTCTGTTGATCGATTTTGACAACAAACTTGTGTGAATCGGAGCTCAGATGAATAAGATACGATGAAAATAGGTTTCAGGCTAAAGGGGCTTTGGTCTAGTAATTTAAAATTTGAATTCAAAGATACTGTTTCACTTTTCCCTTCATCTAGTTAGATACAGGAATATGCATTGTAACAACCCGCATATATATCGATTTTATATTTAAATATTTTATTTAAATATTTCACCGTTCGTCGAATTTTGGTCCGAAAAGCTACTTTTTGCAAACAGTCGAATTAGGACTCGAGACCACTTCCATTGAGTTCAAAATGCCGTTTGCGAACTTTTTGAGTATAAGTTTCGATATGTTTGGAGATAGTTGATTTTTGCTAATTTTTCCCGCTTATGACTTTGGTTTGGACTGCACCCTTATTAGCTCAGCCCAACCCCCTTCTCTTCATAACTTATCATCTTTGCTTAAACACTCAAGCTTTAGCAACAATGGTGTAGGAGAATGGGAAATAGATTTTCCTAAGCCCTAGTTTCCTTTTGCAAATCAATTCCTAGCTCCAAACTCAAGAGAACCCATTGGTAAGCATCTCCTTCTTCTCCAACTCATTCTCTTAATCAATTTCAGAAATTCCTAAACCTAATTTTGGGAATGTTCTTCTTTTAAGCTTAGAATCAAGCTTCTTGAGTTGAATTTGAAAAGTGGTTGATTCTTCTTTGCTTTCAAGCTTCTTCTTCAATCGTTTGGGTTCAAAGGTGAGATTTTTATCTCACATCTTAGTCTATAATTCTCTTCGATTGTTAGGTATGAATTCCTAACACTTATTCATGTGCATTTGATTTTGATTTGGATTGCTTTTGTGAATATTCCAATTTTTGGTGTTTTGGGTTCAATTCTTTAAAAATCATAGTTTTGATGTTTTGATCATGTTTTGGTGATGAACCGAAGAGCTTCTATGGCCGGGTAGTCGATTGGCGTAAACCCTTAGTGTCGTTGCTCGTCCGATAGAAATTTGAAAGAGATTGACATTCATTAGATTGGGGTGCTGGCTACAGGTCCGGCCGACCGACCTCAGGGTCCGGTCGACCGACCTGCTACCCGAGCACTTCCCTGCCTCTGTTTGGAAGTGCAGGTTACAGGTCCGATCGACCGAGCTCAGGGTCCGGTCGACCGACCTGCTACCCATGCACTTTCTGCCTCTGGTTCGGTCAACCGACTCAGGGAGTCCGGTTGACCGACCTGCTCCTATTTGCAAGTTTTTCCTATATTGCCTATTGGATTGAATTTCCAACTTTAATCGATTCCTGTTGTTTCCTATTTGTTGTTATCATTTATTATGACTTTGATGACTCCTTTTTAGGGATTTTTGAATATCCATTTCGATGGATTCTTTATCGATTTCTTTGGATATTATTCACGTCTTCGAATGTGAATTTTATGATTGATTGTTTCTACAATCACTTCTATGATTTGTCACTTTAAAATATAATGGTTTTCTATACTAGTAGTAAATATCAAAACTCTTTCTTCAAATGATTTCAACACTATTTTATTACAAAGCTCGTTTTCCTAAACCGTTTTCCAATCTATTAGTATATACAAACCTTTACCTCACTCGTATGAGAAATCTAATTAAACGACTTAGTAAAACAAGTGGTATGAAACGCTTGCGTTTACTTCGTCGGTTAATTCTTTGACTTGTTCGATTGAATCTCTTGTGACAATTTTCTAGTGGAGATCTACAATTTGTTCTTAAATATTTAAGTTAAGCTAGTGGTTATGGGACATGAAGCTAAGCTCATATATTTACTAGCTTACTGTAATTGACACTTCTCTTTGATCATGACGGTCATTTCTGTGATTTAGTCTAGCAATTGTGCGATGTCCTTTTGATTCGGTTCATCGGGCGTCACGCTGTACGACGTCGATGCAACGAATTAATTGATTCATTGGATGTACCGTTTGTACTACATCAATGTCTATGCTTTTGATTCATTGGATGTACCGTTTGCACTACATCAATGTCTTTGCTTTTGATTCATTGGATTTACCGTTTGCACTACATCAATGTCAATTGTTTTGATTCATTGGATGTACCGTTTGCACTACATCAATGTCTTTGCTTTTGATTCATTGGATGTACCGTTTGCACTTCATCAATGTCTATTCTTTTGATTCATTGGATGTACCATTTGCACTACATCAATGTCTTTGCTTTTGATTCATTGGATGTACCGTTTGCACTACATCAATGTCTATTCTTTTGATACATTGGATGTACCGTTTGCACTACATCAATGTCTTTGCTTTTGATTCATTGGATGTACCGTTTGCACTACATCAATGTCTATGCTTTTGATTCATTGGATGTACCGTTTACACTACATCAATGTCTTTGCTTTTGATTCATTGGATGTACCGTTTGCACTACATCAATGTCTATTCTTTTGATTCATTGGATGTACCATTTGCACTACATCAATGTCTTTGCTTTTGATTCATTGGATGTACCGTTTGCACTACATCAATGTCTATTCTTTTGATACATTGGATGTACCGTTTGCACTACATCAATGTCTTTGCTTTTGATACATTGGATGTACCGTTTGCACTACATCAATGTCTTTGCTTTTGATTCATTTGGATGTACCGTTTGCACTACATCAATGTCTTTGCTTTTGATACATTGGATGTACCGTTTGCACTACATCAATGTCTTTGCTTTTTGATTCGTTGGATGTACCGTTTGCACTACATCAATGTCTTGGCCATCCTTTTCTTGTGATTTCTGGATTTTGTGTGTTGAATTCTGGAATTTATGTTTCACCAACTTTTACGATTGGCATTGATATATATGTCATTTATTGTGGCTTGGTGAATGAAATTAGGAGTATGACATTCCTTCTTATCTTTGGGAAGATCTTTGTGATATTGGTTAATCTCTTGTTGATTTTCAATTACTTATATATATCACAGCTTGACATTGTGATTATTATACGTTTAGTCATATCTCTTATTCTATATCATGTTATCTGATAATTATAGCTAGACTGATCCGTTTATTATTTTCTTCTTAAATAATACTCGGGTCAGACTGAGATTTTCCAGGTGCTTCTGCTTGCCACCTCATCGGACCATCATCTGATCTTTTGGCTAACTATTTAGTTTAGCAGTTTTTTTGTTGTATACACTTGAGATATGGACTCATAGTTGTATTCTTTTGTATAGCACGTGTTGCTATTCCTTTGTATTATTGTGGATCTTTTTGACCACTACTCTGATGAACACTTTCATGTGTTAGTTATTTATTCATATCTTCTTCCGCCCTTGTGATATGAATTATCTGTGACTGATTTGTGTTATGTTTATTTCTATATTTGTTTCCGAAGATTATTATAGCCACTGTGTAGTAGCTTTGAGTTTGTGTCGGTATGTCGGATTTCCTCTTGAAATAAAATGCATGTTATACTATCTGACATATCGGTGCTCGCGCAAAGCAATTACACAGATGGTCACTCCTCAACAGCCTTATCCTCCGTGCTAGTTGACAGCATTATTCCGTAGTGTTCTTGGCTAGCATGGGTATAGAGGTGGGGCGTCACAGCTTGGTATCAGAGCCAAACTTCGGAACAATGTAGAATAATTTAACAAGGATCATCGTCCTAAGTCTTTCTTAGGAGTCGTGCTTTAGGATTTATTCGAGTCTTCGTACCGTTCTATCCTACTTTCTTTTATGATTCCTTGTTTTATCTATCAAGATTGCTTGATATTTATTTTGAGAATAACTTTTTCCTCTTCTTTCTTTCTTTCTTAAAGAAGAGAAATGGTTAGACCAGGCCGTCCCAGCGCCGGTCAATCTAGTGCTACTCCCCAAGATGGAGTATTTATGTCTGCCCAGCAGCTTTTAGATCTTGTTAAGAACGCTTAAGCAGCCGGACCCAATCCAGAGCCTACTCATCCTAGATTCAGTTTTGCATGCTTGTGCAGAGACTACACCGATTTGGGTGGAAGGCCATTCAAGGGATCCGAGAGTGTTATAGAAATTCAAGCTTGGCTTAAATCATGCGATCGTATCTTTTCTCGCATGAACCTTATTGACCTTCATCGAGTCAAAGTGGCTTCTAGCATGCTCCAAGAAAGAGCGTTAGATTGGTATGAGCTTCTAATTTCTGAAATCGTTGAAGCGGATCTCACTTGGGAGCAGTTCCGGGGAAGATTCGAATTGAAATTTGTGCCGGAGGCCGAAAAAGTAACTTTGGCCCGGCGTTTTATTGACCTTATTCAAGGTGAATCTTCTGTGACAGACTATGTCGCATCTTTCGAATCTCTGTCCAAATACGGGGTTGAGTACATTAATACCCCATTGAAGAAAAATCAGAGATTTGTCTATGGCTTGAATAAGAATCTTAAGAAGCCATTACTCTAGAAACTTGAGGTTTCATTTGATCAGCTTATTGATATCGCTCTTCGTCTTGAAGAGGCCGATAATGAAGGTGATGTTGAAGTTGTGCGTGCCCAACAGAACTTCGACAATAACTTGAAGATGCCTATCAAATTCAAAGGCCCCACTCCTAACAAGAAAGGGAAGCAACAAATTCCGGTAGAAAAAGCCCTTACCTCTAGTCGTGGACAATGCTACAATTGTAGTTCCACGGACCACTACGCTAGGGAGTGTCCGAAACCCCTCTTTTGTCGTTATTGCAAAGGTTTGGGTCATCTTTTATCTTCATGTCCTAAGCTTCCATGCAAGAGAGAGGGAAAGCTGCAAGCCCCTAACAACTCTTCTCTTGGTCAAGGTATTTTTCACTCAGTCCTTGATGGCATTGTTTTATTTCGTGATCTTCTTATTTGAGTTCTTTTTGATATGGGTTCCATCTCATTATTTTATGTCAAAAGAACTTGTTGATTCTTTTTCTTTAAAAACATTTTTGGGCTTGGAGACTTCTTTGAGGATTGTGAATCCGGATGGATCCGCAACGCTCAATTTGCTTTCTATTGATGTCGAGATTACTTTATGTGATTTTTCTTTCCAAGCCGATAATTTTTACTAAGGCTTCGGAATTGATTTTTTTGAAAGGATTGGCTTAATCATTATGAAGCCCATATACTATTTTCCGAGTGGACTATTCATCTTCGACATTTTCTATCTGTTAAGCAGATTTCTGGTTTTCTTGTGATTCCGATTTTAAATTTTTGAAGGCATCATTTTTATTCTTTAAACCCTCATGATGAGGAAAGTTTTATTTCTCTCATCCAAATAGTTTGTGAAATTTTCCGGTTTATTGGGACTTGTCTTAGGATTATCACCTAAGCAATATCTTGTGTGGTGATAAGGTCTTCTCAGCTCGACCTTGCCACCGATTTTCATTTGGCTACTAGTTGCGTGAGTTCGCATTCCACTTACTGCATTCCGCACTCGTTACGATTCTTATGAATGACTTATTTTGTCATTCAGTTTGTCCAGCTTATTTCATCCATTTTATAAATCTAATATTCTATGAATATTTCGACGAGACCATTCTTGTATTTATTGATTTTGGATGAAAATAGAAATTTAAAATTTTGTATATCTTTTTCATAAGGTTTATTTATAAGTACGATTTGATTTTGCTCTTAAGCGAGCAAAGAATATTCTTAAAACTTTTTAAAAGATATTTTTTATCATATAGAAGATGATTTTGTGATTGTATAGCCCGTTGAGTGCTTTAAGAATTCTGGTCGATGCGCTTGATCAACGTTATTGATAAGAATCTCCTAAACGCTTTGATGAGACAGACAGACACGATATATTGAATTGTAAAAATGTAAACTTTTCTAGAAAGATAATTACATAAAGATGATTGTAATTTTGAAAGTTTTAACTTTTCGGAAAAGAAGATTATTTAAAAGAAATTCTTTCTTTTCGAAACTCTTATTCTTATGATTCCCGGGAGGGGGGGAACCAAGACTTTATCTTTTGTACCAATGTTAATCGTATTGGTTTGGATGTCATTCTCTTGCAAAAGATGGCGTGCTATCACTTGTGCTTCTAAATCATTATAGCTTATCGAGACTAGATTTTCCACTCATGATCTAGTGCTCACGGCTATTGTTTTTACTTTTAGAATTTGGCATCATCATTTTTGGATGAGAAATCTGTTCTCCACCTCGAACATAAATTTTTGGAATATTTATTTTCTCATAAGGAACTTCATGTTGACTCGAGTTCCTGGCATCTTATGATCTTGATATTCTTTTTATTCCCGACGGGGAAATCGTGTTGCCAATACGTTTTGTCGTAGGCAACAAGGTGTTGATTCTTTGATAATGTCAGAATGGAATTATCTTTTTATCAATTTCATCAGACATTTTGATATACTTCATTTTATTGAGCTTTATCTCATTCCTTTTATGGACTAGCGTCCGATGTTCTTTTATTGTGTTCGGTTCATTGGACGTACCGTTTTTGTACTGCGTCGATGTTCCGAGTCATTCGAGCTTTGGTTCATTGGGCATACTGTTTTTGTACTACGTCGATGTTCCGAGTCATTCGAGCTTTGGTTCATTGGACGTACCGTTTTTGTACTGTGTCGATGTTCCGAGTCATTCGAGCTTTGGTTCATTGGGCATACCATTTTTGTACTACACTGTTGTCCCAAATTATTTGAGTTTCTAGTTTCTCGGGCGTACTGTTATTATACTACGTTGTTGCACCAGCCCAATTTTCTGATATTCATGACGTTTTCCACGTCTTTCGACTATGGAAATGCTTTTGGGTTTCCGATTTTTATTTTTGAGCCTGGTGTTATAGTTGGGATTGAAGTTTCACCAGATTTGACTTTTAAGCAACATTCCTTTCGCATCATTGCTGCGGAGGTTGAGCGCCTTCGGAATAAAGATGTTCTTGTGAGAGTTCAATGGTTCTCAAATCTTAGGGATTGCTCTTGGGAATCTAGAGAATTCATCGAGCGATCCCATTCGTGCTAACTCTTTCGTTCTCTTTATGGTGAACTTCTTATTTCAATTTTCTTTTGTGTTGATATGCTTTTATGGTTGTTACTCTTTATTTTCTTCTTAAGTATTGCGAGGACACAATTTCTTTAAGGAGGGGAGCCTGTAACAACCCGCATATTTATCGATTTTATATTTAAATATTTTATTTAAATATTTCACCGTTCGTCGAATTTTTGTCCGAAAAGCTACTTTTTGCAAACAGTCGAATTAGGACTCGAGACCACTTCCATTGAGTTTAAAATTCCGTTTGCGACCTTTTTGAGTATAAGTTTCGATATGTTTGGAGTTATTTGATTTTTGCCACTTTTTCCCGCTTATGACTTTGGTTTGGACTGCACCCTTATTAGCTCAGCCCAACCCCCTTCTCTTCATAACTTCTCATCTTTGCTTAAACACTCAAGCTTTAGCAACAATGGTGTAGGAGAATGGGAAATAGATTTTCCTAAGCCCTAGTTTCCTTTTGCAAATCAATTCCTAGCTCCAAACTCAAGAGACCCATTGGTAAGCATCTCCTTCTTCTTCTCCAACTCATTCTCTTAATCAATTTCAGAAATTCCTAAACCTAATTTTGGGAATGTTCTTCTTTTAAGCTTAGAATCAAGCTTCTTGAGTTGAATTTGAAGAGTGGTTGATTCTCCTTTGCTTTCAAGCTTCTTCTTCAATCGTTTGGGTTCAAAGATGAGGTTTTTATCTCACATCTTAGTCTATAATTCTCTTTGATTGTTAGGTATGAATTCCTAACACTTATTCATGTGCATTTGATTTTGAATTGGATTGCTTTTGTGAATAATCCAATTTTTGGTGTTTTGGGTTCAATTCTTTAAAAATCATAGTTTTGATGTTTTGATCATGTTTTGGTGATGAACCGAAGAGCTTCTATGGCCGGGTAGTCGATTGGCGTAAACCCTTAGTGTCGTTGCTCGTCCGATAGAAATTTGGAAGAGATTGGCATTCATTAGATGTGGATGGGGGGTGCTGGCTACAGGTCCGGCCGACCGACCTCAGGGTCCGGTCGACCGACCTGCTACCCGAGCACTTCCCTGCCTCTGTTTGGAAGTGCAGGTTACAGGTCCGGTCGACCGAGATCAGGGTCCGGTCGACCGACCTGCTACCCATGCACTTTATGCCTCTGGTTCGGTCAACCGACTCAGGGAGTCCGGTTGACCGACCTGCTCCTATTTGCAAGTTTTTCCTATATTGCCTATTGGATTGAATTTCCAACTTTAATCGATTCGTGTTGTTTCCTATTTGTTGTTATCATTTATTATGACTTTGATGACTCCTTTTTAGGGATTTTTGAATATCCATTTCGATGGATTCTTTATCGATTTCTTTGGATTTTATTCACGTCTTCGAATGTGAATTTTATGATTGATTGTTTCTGCAATCACTTCTATGATTTGTCACTTTAAAATATAAAGGTTTTCTATACTAGTAGTAAATATCAAAACTCTTTCTTCAAATGATTTCAACACTATTTTATTACAAAGCTCGTTTTCCTAAACCGTTTTCCAATCTATTAGTATATACAAACCTTTACCTCACTCGTATGAGAAATCTAATTAAACGACTTAGTAAAACAAGTGGTATGAAACGCTTGCGTTTACTTCGTCGGTTAATTCTTGGACTTGTTCGATTGAATCTCTTGTGACAATTTTCTAGTGGAGATCTACAATTTGTTCGTAAATATTCAAGTTAAGCTAGTGGTTATGGGACATGAAGCTAAGCTCATATATTTACTAGCTTACTGTAATTGACACTTCTCTTTGATCATGACGGTCATTTCTGTGATTTAGTCTAGCAATTGTGCGATGTCCTTTTGATTCGGTTCATCGGGCGTCACGTTGTATGACGTCGATGCTCTGAATTATTTGATTCATTAGATGTACCGTTTGCACTACATCAATGTCTATGCTTTTGATTCATTGGATGTACCGTTTGCACTACATCAATGTCTTTGCTTTTGATTCATTGGATGTACCGTTTGCACTACATCAATGTCAATTCTTTTGATTCATTGGATGTACCGTTTGCACTACATCAATGTCTTTGCTTTTGATTAATTGGATGTACCGTTTGCACTACATCAATGTCTATTCTTTTGATTCATTGGATGTACCGTTTGCACTACATCAATGTCTTTGCTTTTGATTCATTGGATGTACCGTTTGCACTACATCAATGTCTTTGCTTTTGATACATTGGATGTACCGTTTGCACTGCATCAATGTCTTTGCTTTTGATTCTTTGGATGTACCGTTTGCACTACATCAATGTCTTTGCTTTTTGATTCGTTGGATGTACCGTTTGCACTACATCAATGTCTTGGCCATCCTTTTCTTGTGATTTCTGGATTTCGTGTGTTGAATTCTGGAATTTATGTTTCACCAACTTTTACGATTGGCATTGATATATATGTCATTTATTGGCTTGGTGAATGAAATTAGGAGTATGACATTCCTTTTTATCTTTGGGAAGATCTTTGTGATATTGGTTAATCTCTTGTTGATTTTCAATTACTTATATATATCACAACTTGGCATTGTGATTATTATACGTTTAGTCATATCTCTTATTCTATATCATGTTATCTGATAATTATAGCTAGACTGATCCGTTTATTTTTTTCTTCTTAAATAATACTCGGGTCAGACTGAGATTTTCCAGGTGCTTCTGCTTGCCACCTTATCGGACCATCATCTGATCTTTTGTCTAACTATTTAGTTTAGCAGTTTTTTTTTTCTATACACTTGAGATATGGACTCATAGTTGTATTCTTTTGTATAGCACGTGTTGTTATTCCTTTGTATTATTGTGGATATTTTTGACCACTCTCTGATGAACACTTTCATGTGTTAGTTATTTATTCATATCTTCTTCCGCCCTTGTGATATGAATTATCTATGACTGATTTGTGTTATGTTTATTTCTATATTTGTTTCCGAAGATTATTATAGCCACTGTGTAGTAGCTTTGAGTTTGTGTCGTTATGTCGGATTTCCTCTTGAAATAAAATGCATGTTATACTATCTGACATATCGGTGCTCGCGCAAAGCAATTACACAGATGGTCGCTCGTCAACAGCCTT
The DNA here is from genome assembly GCA_030765085.1 of Allium cepa. Classification (NCBI taxonomy): domain Eukaryota; kingdom Viridiplantae; phylum Streptophyta; class Magnoliopsida; order Asparagales; family Amaryllidaceae; genus Allium; species Allium cepa. Next base: position 29,449,252 of record CM060933.1, on the reverse strand, counting down.
ATCCTCCGTGCTAGTTGACAGCATTACTCCGTAGTGTTCTTGGCTAGCGTGGGTATAGAGGTGGGGCGTCACATGAATATTCCCTAATTTTCAAACTACATTATCTTCCTCCTGTTCCCCTTTCTTCCCTCTTCTCATCATAACCCCAAAAATTTATATCTTCTAAAACACTAAATGAAATCTCACAAAATTGCCAACGAATGGTGCAAGTACTAGATCTATATCAGCTTAAAGACGAACTACAAAAGTTTTCGGGCCCTAAAGTGTAGAATAACGGGGAAATCAGCTGTTTTCTTCATACGGAGGCTTTTAGCCAATAATTGGTTAGTATGCAATGATACTTAGAATTCTGATTAAGCCATAATTATGAATTAAATTGATGGTACATTAATTAGAATGGTGATCGATGGAAAAATATATAATTAATAGTACCTAATTTGATTATGCTTTACATAACAAGATTTGACCCTATAAACCGGTAATCAGTGACTGAACATTGAGTAATGACCCTATGCAATATATAACGAACATATAAATTAAATAAAAGGAGTTAAAGGTGATAAAATATATAAAAAGATGTAGGTAGAACTAAAAATGAGCAAAACAACATGCAAAAGGCTCATGAATGCACGTGATTGTTGCACTAGAGGGTCTACCATTGATAGACCGATCATAACCGGTTGTCCATCAATTGATGGATCGATTATGGTCTGGTCAAGCCAGATTGTACTTGGACCCAACCGGGACAATTTGTACAGTTTTTTTATGAAACCCAACTTCGTGTGATGCTTGGGGCTATTTTAGAGTCGACTATAGCACAACGTTGATGTGATGAGTGTGTAGATACAAGTGGATGTATAGAAGGTAGTGTAGATGATTTTGACTATCGATAAATCTATTTGATATTGATTGTTCATATTAATTTTTTATCTACGTTTGGTGGCTCCTATGACTTACCGTAACATCATGAGACCATAAAAACAGTGTGGATTCTAGAAAGAATGGAGGCGTCCATATAGCAGGCTCTGTTGTTGATATTGGTATTCATGGATACGTACTAGTAATCAGCATATATGTCATGGGCATGAAAGAGTTGTAGCGTAGGACACAGTTCATTGTGCTACGGTCCTATAGTGAATCTGGAGGGTCTATAAGTGCTAGTTTTTAACGATCCCGTAGTGCTTGAGGTGGATCCATGATGTATTAACTTATGTGATATATACTGATCATATTATACCAGTATCTTTGTAGTATATGTGGAGTAGATATGCTTCACTCAATAAGGCTTGTGTCTAACCCTCTCCTTTTTTTCTTCTATATTTTTATTTTTATATTGATAAAGGCATGGAAATGTGGAGTACATGGTGGCAAAGACCTTCTTATATAAATAATGTATGTATTGCAATTATATCATATGACCTGTATATAGTGTGGGATTTGGATTGGTATTATATGAACTCATGAAATGATGAAAATGATATTAGTATGTTTGAATATATGATGACTTTATGATATTGTACTTTATTTCTTATGCAGCGAGTTCAAAGGATATAGTCATATATACCATTTTTTCTTGTTATGATCTCCCAATGATCCATCATTTCGACTTTCGTTGTTTGAATATCTATTCAGAGGTTAAACTAGAGGTTCGAAAAGGTGGGTAGTTACATTTGGTATTAGAGCATAATTCTTCCTTAATAAGGGACTAGTACCTACACAGAGTGCGTATTTGTAATTTGACAAATATATATATATATATATATATATATATATATATATATATATATATGCATATTATGTATAAGTTAAGTACATACATATGCACTATTTACTCTTCCATATTTATTTACTATCTATTGAGGAGTTGTTAATGAATATCATTTACAAATAGCTGAAAATGAGCAATTTAATCGACACTAGAACAGAGACCAACATTTCTGGGATAGGGACTAGGGGTGGGACTAACAAAAAAGTCATATTGTGGATACCCTCGGGGTGAGCATCCCTATATGGTTCAGAAGATATCAACAGGCAGTTGGCTAAGCTAATACTAATTAAAGGAAACAACCATTCGAAAGTAGGTGAAAAGGTGGATTACAAAAAAATTCCTATTTTGGATATATTGGGCCTATGAAGTCTAAAGTGAGTTTTAAATCCAACATAAAATCTTGATTTTATTTAATTTGTTTACAAAAGGTTTATTTATCTATTTGCGAAGTATATCAAATGCATTATATCTATGAAGTGTAGGTGCTACAAATATGAAGTGTATATGGCTAATGTGATCGTATGTAAATGTTGAGATTTACACCGCAACAAACCCATTTTTCCCTTTACATATGCATTTGTTATCCAAAGTATTGATTTAATACACACACACACACACACACACATATAAAATATAAATATTGAAAATGAAAATGAAGGTTGACTACTTTATATGTTTGAAAATATATAAATTTATTTTCACTCTGAATATATATATATATATATATATATATATGTTGAAATTAAATCGACTATTTTATATATTTTGGAATCTAAAATTAACAATTATTAATTTAGTTTCAATTATGAAGAATTTGAAATTAAATTTCATTGTCCTACAATTCTAGTTTATGAATTTGAGAAAAATAACATACATATATATGTCTACATATATAAATAATTGCATATAATGTTTTAAAGTTGAAATAACTTATGTATGTAAAGTTTGTGACTCATTATGTATATACAAAAGATTTATGTTCAAAATAATAAATATATAACACAAGATATCAATTTTCAATGTATGTTTAAAATAATCAACTTATATGGTTTATTTAAGTTTGTGTGTACAAATGTTATAAAATCATAATTGGTTTCTCAATCAAAAGTTATTTTTTAATTAATAATTTCTAAATCAAAACAAAAAGGGAATCAGACAACTTAAGCGTATGTAAATTTATTGAAAAGGTAACAAACTTATATTATATGAAAATTATTAACAAATAATCAATTGAAATGAAGGATCAAAATATATGTCGAGATGATGAATATATAATCAACTAAGATGTGAAATAAGGGGATCTGAGTTAAATTAGCATGACGGACACGCAATTAATAGAGATGGGAAAAAGGAAATCTAAATTATACTGCAAAATGAACATATAAATAGTTAAGATGAAATATATATATATATATATATATATATATATAATCTTAACCATGAAAATAAGAGAAAAATATGACTAAATCAAATCGAAATAGTACCTTAGGATGAGGCCACATTTTCATCTTGAATGATGAACGAAGCTCCTAAATTCGAATGAATCGATCTTTCGATGTTGCAAGAATCAGGAGATAAAAACCTTTTAAGACTCTTTTTCCTTCTATCGTGCCCCAGTGTTTCGGCCATGAGAGGTTGGAGAGAAGAGAGAAAGATAAGTAAAATGTTAGAAAGAATTTTGGAATGAATGAAAAAGAATTTTTTTTAAAGAAAACATTGAAACCTTTCAATTCCCATATTTAAAACCTTCACTTTTAATTCCTCATTAAATCTCATCAGATCTGCTCTCCTCGCTCTTCTTCATATTTTTGGTAGAAAAAATAGATACAAAGAGAAAAGGAAAAAAAAATCATTTTGTAAATGAGAGTTAAGCAAGTCATAAAGAAGAGTAAGGATGACGATTTATTTCCTTCCTTTAATTTCTCCTACTCCTTTGTATTTTCAAATCGCATTTGAAACCTCTCCCCATTATCATGCATGGTCGGCCATAATAGAGGCATGTGGGCCTTAAAAAATTTTCCAAAATCATTGAGAAATTATTCTATTTAAACCTAGTTTAAATATTCTATCAATATCGTATATCGATAAATGCGTTAATAACATTTATATATGCACTTTATTAAGCTAATGGCATTCAAAAAAATTAAATAAAACTTAATAATTAATATTTCATAAATATTAGTTAATTTACAATGATTATAAATTAATTAAATCGCATAGTTTTTTGGAGTATTCACCATTATGGTTATGCGATACAAATGTGTAAATTGAGCCAGTGGTTAACACCGAACAGTTCGATTATTGACGTTCATAAGTCACCTTAGCTAGTAATGTGACATTTTGGCTGAATTTATCGCTTACGCATCTTTTTCATAAAATTCAATTTTACTATTATAAGTAGTACCCTTGATTATTTACACCAACTCCCTTCGTCAACACTATATCACTTTAGGACATGAAATTTGGTTTTAGTCAAAATTCCAATATCCTAATTCCAATATCATCCACATTCAAATCGAATAGTCTAAACATAAAATCATTGGTTCAATGATAAAAATTGCTATTAACCGTACCGCTCTGACAAGACTTTGACTTTGAATTGACGATAGTAGCCGTGATACTAACCTCATATAACTAAGGATATGAATTCTCTATTATATATTGTTTCACTTGCAATTCTTCAACTTAGACCCAACTATAGTCGTTCAGTGGATGTCATGATTTGATTTAGCTATACTCAAAGTGAACTTTCCATATTAAAGTTCAAAGGTATTCTCCAGTCGGGAGAACAACGTAATATCATCACTTCAGCATTCTATGTTTTACTTTAGTCATATTAACCAACAGTAAACTCCTAAGTGAGCCATTCCATGGTTATATAATAATTATCAGTGCTTAACCTCTTAGTGCCTCCAGTAGTCATGAGTAATACAATGCCCAACATTTGGAGAGTGTAAGACACTCTAGTCTTAAGAAAGTAACTATATCCCATCTAAAAAAATCTTGACTAGGAATATTTAAATAATATGTATTATTAATATGATAATTTCTCGCGATTACAACATTTTGAAATTATTATCACATAACATCTCACTTAAGGATTTTCTATTTAATATGCTTTAATTTGATTGTTAAATTAATGATATAACATTATATTAGTATATAATAGAAAACCAATACGTTTTATTTTGGACAAGGGAGTTAAATATATGTAACAAATTACATAATATTTCTCCCTAGGGCATACTTCTAACTCTATCACTAACCCCACTGAACTTGTAGCTGCTTCTACCCAAGGAGTGGTTCCTATCCAAGCACCACTAACTATAGATTTCCCCAAGCTATGTAGGGACAGTTTAACCTAGATGGTAAGCACTAAGTTTGATAAGAACATATGTAATAACTCGAGCATGGCTTTGTATTTTTTTTTCAAAAATTCAACCTTTTGGGACTTAATGACAATGCTAGGAGGTAGTTGGCTTCTAGCATCTACAAGGTGAGGTAGCTAGAAGGTAAGAGGTAGTTATCATAGAAGTAGACGAGGAGGATATTTATTGGGTGATTTTTAAGAGGAAGTGTGAAATGGAGTTCTTCTTGGGAGTAGAGAAAGGTTTGATATATGAGAAATTTATTCATTTGAATCAGGGGACATGAAAGTAAGTGAGAATGTAAACTAGTTCAATGAATTGGCAAGATTTCAAGTTTACTTGAGCTCCCTACTAAAGGATTTAGCATTAAACCAGATTCTACAAGGGGTTGATTTTGAAGGGTTAGTAGAGGCAGCTTTATTGAACTCGATTGATGGAGAAATGAATATGGAGTAGCACAAGATAAAAGAAAACTGGTGGTAGGATAAGTGCAAAGGTAATGGACCGCAAGGAGGACAATGAAAGAAACAAGTTACACCATGTTAGAGGTGCTAGAAGGTGGGTCATATTGCAAAATACGATAGGACAAATCTTTAGAGACCATATGTTTCAACTGTAACAAATTAAGTCATAGGGTAAAAGACTATTTGGTGAATCAGCAGAAGGTAAAGTGTTATAACTACGATCAGTTAGGTCATTTTAAGAGGGACTATCAACTCTAAAAAGGAAGGTCAAGTGGTCAGGGCATATGCCCTGAATGTCATTCCCACTATCAGCATTGCACCACTGTATACCTAGGAAAAGGGAAAGCATATAGTGATGGAAGGTATGTTGTTATTATCCTATTCTCCAGCTCATACTTTGATTTTTGCTAGTGCATCTCCAAGTGCACTGTTCAATAGTTTAGCTTTTAAACCCGACATCATATATGGATACATTTCGATGTCGAAACCTATCGAGGGATACACCCACTTATATATGATATTAAAAGATTTAAAATTGGACATACGTGGTGTGGAGTTCTGTTGTAACACATATGTACTGAGCTTTTCAGAGGGTGGATTGATTTCAGAAATGGACCGAATTTATCGCTATGAGGTAGTGATGGACTGTGATTGGTGGGTGGTCTGATTGAGAAGTGATGAAGGGGATGATTTGATTGCATGTTATGGGCTCAACATTTCGGTTATGGAGTCCTATTTGTATTTGCTCGATCTATCCTAGGATGAGCTTACAATATTCCCATAGTGAAGGAGTTTCCAAATGTTTTTATAGAAATTTTTAGTCTTCCTCCTTGTAGGGATGAATTCAGAATCGATCCTGAGAAAGAAACTAGATCTATATTAGTGCCACTTGGGCATATGGCTACGATAAAAAAGAAGTGTAACGACCCAGAATTACCATCATTTGAAATTCATATATTTAATTTATTTTAAATATTTAAAATTTAATTTGATAAGCTGAATAGATTTTATTCAGAATATAGTAATTTAATTGGATAATTAAATTGTTAATTTAATATTTGAAATTGAGGAATGGAATTTGAATTTAATGTGAATGAAAATAATTTATAATGTTGTATTAAATTTTATTTGAATTAGAACGATGTTAGAGAACTTTTAAAATTGAATTAAAAGTTAAATTACAGAAATTGTATATTTTGATATTTAATTGAAGTGTAAAATATCCATTTTCAAACGGTCTCGGATTTCGACGAAACCAGTTTCATTGCATCCGTAATGTTATATTATTATAAGATATCAAATTTCGTATCAATCGGATTTACGGTTTGTCCGAGGCAAGCTAAAACGCCTAGAAATCGGTTTAAGTGAATTTTAAATTTTAAATAGTCGATTCGGAAACCTATCTTCCAAATATGATCGAATTGGCTCCAGATATATATTCCATTGCGTTTGGTATAGGAGTAAAACATTATAAACACCAGGTGGCACGCTTCGTTTGGAGTTCGAAAATTTTCGGGATGAATAGTGTTGAATTTTTTTCTATAAAAGGACTTCATAATTCATTATTTTCACCAAACCCTAACTTCCCTAGGGCTAGCCGCCACTAAACAATCAATGGCCGAAAATATTCATTTCTTTCTCCTCTAATATCTTCCAATCCATAAACTTTTACAAGAATCTCTATCTTCCAATCCATAAACTTTTACAAGAAGCTCCAACTACAAAAATATAGAGCACGTTAAGAGCTACCGATCCAACGGTGGTGATCGTTTAAGGTCGAGTAAATCGACGGCAATAAGGGGTTGAATGGCCGAACTTCGTGCACGTTTTTCGAGGGGATGGAGCTGCTGAGCATGACCGGAATTGGGGTGGAGGCTTTTCGTGGGTAGGAGCTTGGATTGGCGTTGTCTGATCGACGCGTAGGCTAGCGAGGAGGTGGCGACGATTTGGGTTTAAGGGCGGCTATATGGGTTCGTGCTTTTATATTCAGCTGGGTAACGCGATGGAGAAGAAACAAAATTATATGGCCGAGATCTGGATTGAAAAACGAACGGCCAGATTTTGATAAAGGTTTTAAAAATAAAAAAAGAAATTGCAAATTGATTTATATTAATTCGTATAATGTTTAAACCTGGATAACTTTTTCATACGAGGTCCTCTTCGCACGAAACGAATTGCGATGGGTTCATATTAACGAGTACTACGCGAAGGAGCTAGTTTGGGTTGATTGGAGCTAGTGTGAATTTTGGGTAAAATTAAATGGCTGTTTAATTTTATTCGGAATTAAACACTACAACTGCTATTGGAGACAATGTGAGTACAACTCACTCTTTCTGACCCGCTGATATTTTTATATAAGTGAGAATAAATATTATTTATGATGATTGTTTGGATGATATATGATATATTGATTGGTATTTGGATATATATACCTGCCTACTAGAGCAAATGACCCTATACGTTCCAGTGTATGAGCGGATGACCCTTTGCACACGCGTCTACCTTGAAGCGGACATTGTACACATATTATAATATGTACATTTGTTGCTGATGACATGTTGGAGGGATCCAACTGGATTCCTCACCCGTATTGATTTATTTACAGATATTGATATATATTCTGTTATCATATGATATATGATATTTTGGATGTCGTGATTGATGTATTTGGTGCTATTGATACATTGGGCTTATTTTTGGAATTTTAAAAATATTTAAGTGATAATTTCCAAATTTAAAATGATTTTAAAGTGATTTTGAAAATAAACCTTTTATTGAATTTTTAAATCATTAAGAATTGATTTATATTAAATAAATAAATGTTATAACTTTTATGTTATAAAAATTTTGATTTTTGTGAAATATGATTGAAATGTGATTTTTGGAAATATGAAGTTGATTATTTTATAAAAAAAGCTTAAATGGTGATTTTTGAATTTATTATAAAAGGTTTGTATATAAGATTTATAAAAATGGATATTTTATAAATCAAAATGATGGGATTATAAAGGAATTTTGTAAGAGTTAGAATGAGGTTATAAATGGATTGTATAAGTAAATATGATTCATATATTTATAACTAAAGCAGTTATAAAAAGAAAGATTTTGGAAATAAATATTTTATAAGTAATTAACTTATAATTGGATTTTAGCATGTAAATGAGCTCTATATAGAATTGGTTAATAAAAAGGATTTTAGAAATGGAAGTTTTTATTAAATATAAACGTGATTTATAAACATTGTTTTATAAATCCGAAATCAATTGAATTGGATAAGTTAAATATAGAAGTTTATTAAAGGAGATATATCCACGATTTTGGACAGTGGATAATCCTTTAATGAATATAAAAGTAATAAATTTGGTAAAGACATTTTATTCACGATTTTGGACAGTGAATAATATATTAAAGAAATGGTTTGGAAAGTGATATTTTTATGTAACAACCCAGTATTTTGTGATTATTTTAATTGTTTATTTTAATTATTTAAATTAAAACTCCTGATTTAAAAAAATTATTTTTAAAATGAATAAATTTTGTTATTTTAAAAGTATATATATTGATTTTTGTGTGAATTATAATTTCAAACCTGAATAAATAGGATATTTCCAAAAAAGTGGATTTTTGGTCAATCTGGTCAAACTTTGACTTTTAAATTTAAATTTAAATATTTGAATTTTATCCTTTATTATGAAAATATATTAAATTTCAAAAATACTAATTTCGTTTCGTTGAAATCCGAGTTATATTGTGAAAGTTGTGCTTTTTACAATATTGGGTGTAAATTGATTATTTAATAAAATTATCTATTTTAATTTATATAAATAACATTTTTATTATAAATCATCTTCTAATATGTGCTATATGACATTTTAAATATATATTTTATTTTTAAAAAATATTTTTAAAGTGATGTTATAATTTTTCCAAAGTTTATTGCATTTATTTCCTATTTTTAAAGGCTATTTCTATTTTTCTGCTATTTTCTTCATTTAAGTTATATTTAATTAAAAAATTTATTTATTTTTGTGAATTAATTTTTTATTTTATGTTATTATCTTTATTTATAAATATTATCCAAGTTCATATAAATTTTCCAAAGTTTATTCTGTTTATTTTCAAATTTTCTAGACTAGTTTTCATTTTTGTGCTATTTCTTATTTTAACCATATATAATTAATAATTATTTATTTATATTTTATATTTTTGTTACATTTTCAAATTTAAGCTGAATTTATAATTATTTTCAGTTATTTAAGCTTATTAAAAAGAAATAAAGGAAATTTGAAAAGGTTTTGTGACTTGATTTTCCTAAGACCTTTTATATTCCACCTTTTCACATTTTTAACCTAACTTTTCATTCAATTGGACATTACTCCTCACATCTTCAGCCGCATACCATCCTTCCTCATTCATGTAAATTAATTTTCTCATTCCTGAAGAAAAAAATCGACCTCTTCTTGCTCAAAGGAATTGGTAAAAATTCATTCCTTTTTCATTGTTTTATTGCTTGATTTCATGGATTTTGCACTTGTTCTTCCTCTATTTAGGTTCGGCCACCTCCTCCACATGCCTTGCCGCCTCCACCACCACCTGAGAACATCACCACCTCCTCTCTGGCTAACCCCAGCCGAGCCACCAAAGTTTGATTATCCATCACCTAAATGCACCAAAACTTCAACCTTATGCATAGCCGAACTTACATCTATTTCCACCAACTTCAACACCCCATAACCGCCACCATCTCCACCTCCACCACCTCCAGATCCACCTGAAAACTCTGCCACATCATCACCTTGTTTGCACCAGTGAAGGCCAAGCCCCTTATGCCCTTGGCCGAGCCCTGATTTGGCCTTGAATCCATGTGATGTTGCTTGTATGTTGATTGTTGTGTTGTTTTCCCATCACCACTTTTGCACTTCAACAGATCTATGTAGGCCGATCATATCCAACCCAAACCTGATCCAAAAACCTTCCTTTAGCCTTGTATTCACCTATGGCGAAACCTAGGGTATGCTGGAAACGAGTGCAAAGCAATTCGGCTTTGATTTGTGCAGTTGATTCTAGCTAAATTTAATCGTATTTGAATTTGAAAGCTTATGTGTATTATATTGTTTTTGTTTGACTTGTATTCAAGGGAATTGATACTTTGGCCCTCTCACTCGTATCTTTTCATGCTATCGTGCCTGTGTTGATCTCATTTGTGTATTCGTTGTTGTGTCTCCAGCTCAAACCAATGAGTTATTCTCACCAGACATTGTATACCTATATAACTAGTTAACTGACCACTTTTGAATCTGTAAAATGCATCACCATATTACATCCATTATGTTATGATTATATGATGTTCACCCATGCTTAAACACCTGTTACATCATATGTTACTGTTTTATTATGCCGTTATGTTATTTATACTCGTTTATCACACTACAAGTTCCCTTTAGATTAGAATCACTATGGGTTGAAATGATACATACCCGAACGGACTTTGGAATAGGGGAAAATCTTTATGGGCAGAAATGATAGGCCTGAACGATTTTCAAAGTTATTTCATTTACTTGGGACTTTGGGTTTGAAATGATAAAACCTAGGTTTTCTTTGTAAATTACGGGTTGAAATGATATATTACCCGTATAACTTTACCTAGCGTAGAAAATTATATACAGACCCGTAGTTAAAATATGTTTTTCTAAAATTTTCAAAATATTTTAGAAATGTAAATATTATAATAATTTGATTTAAACTTAATTAAAAATGATTTTTTCAAACTATTACTGATTTTTGGAAAATTTATAAGTGAGATAAATTAATGAAAAAGCTAGAAAATCTGAATGTAAGTTATTTTGGAAATTTTAATTTGGTGATAATTGGAATTTAAATTAAATACGAAATTATGAAAAATTTATGATAAGTTGGATTAAAATGAATTTAAAATGATTTTATAATATATTAATGATTTTTGAATAAAGTTGAAATGTTCAATGAATGAATATTTAAGTTGGAATTTTGAAATATAACTAAAATTGGAAATTTGTGAATTTGGCTTAAAAGTGAATTAAGTTAAGTAAATAAAAATGAAATTAAGTTATATTTGAGAATTTAAACTTAAGTGTTAAGTTGAAATTTAATTTAATGAATTTAAAATTTAGTATTGGAATTTAATAATTGAATTATTATTAAATCTTGATTTTTGAATGGAAATTTAACTTTATTAAATCATGAATTTAAGGAAAATTAAAGGATGGTTATAAAAGTGAAATATTATGATATTATAAGTTAGAAATAATTTAAATAAAAATATAATTGTTGGTGAAATTATATTGGACATTTGAATTTTAAATAACAGCATTTTTGAAATGCTATTAATTCTAATGTAAATGATAATATAGCATTTGTAAATGCTGTAGTTGATAATAATGAACCAAATGGCTTAATTTAATTAAAGGCTATTATAGCATTTTGTAAGTGCTATAATTGTCGAATTTAACTAAGTTCTTTAAAACTAATGTAAACTTATTACAGCATTCGTAAATGCCGTCTTTTGTTAAATTGAACTGTTTTAAGTGTGACTTTCCGTAGCATTTTCTAAATACTACGAAAGTTAGATTTTCACTGTTTTGATAAAATTAAGTGAATGAATGAACTTTGAAAAGTTTAAATTTTTGGAAATTTAATAATTAATTATTAAATATAATAACTTCATTTTTTATGATTTAAAAATGAAGTAATTTGTTTTAAAATATAAACTTTTTTGAAACATGTGTTGAAATGGTATTTTAAATAAATGAATGTGGTTTGGAAGATACGATATTTGATATTTTGAAATGGAGTTTTGAATGATATTGAATTTTTTAAATGATATTTGATTTCGAGGTATGGAAGACCATTTTGTAATTTTAACCACGAGATGTATATAATTTATAGTTTAACTGATTCTGAAAGGATGGGCGATCCCAAGAATCCTTTAAGTTATTGTGTATTTCTACTATAGTTCACTTGAGTTGGTTTACATTATATAAGTATATATGTCCTGACACGAGTGTTTTGTGTTTCACTTCACGCTCGGGTCAGCCTAAGTATTCACAGCTTTGGATTCTCTTTCTGGAGCTGGTCTTTGCTGGAGTTTCTGCTTATCTATATTTATATCTATTTCTGTTTCAATTGTTCTAGTTTATCTCATGTATTAGTGAACTTCTATATATTAAGGATTTCTATTATGTTGTTTTTAGACTGTATTATGTATTTGGTTTGAGACTCTGTTATAGTAGCTTCATGAACTACTATGTTATTTTTATATTCCGCTGCGAGTTATTCTGTGATTGTATTTCATTTTCTCCAAATTTATTTACAATGTTGTATTTTGAGCAATTCAAGTCCGGCATGTGTGGATGCGAATGGCTGAAAATATCGGGTTGTTACAGTTGGTATCAGAGCTTTGGTTTTTGGCAAACCATTGCCTTTGCGGAGCAAAAATTCATTAGAGATAGGGTATTTCTGCCCTAGAATGAGTGAAATCAATCTCAGAATCCTTTCTTTGTGAGACAACGTATTTTCGAAGTATAAAATGATTTCCAAATGATTTTTAAAGTATTTTCAAAGACTATATTGGTATAAAATCTTCTTATTTTGAAATCAAGATCTTCTAAACTTCATCTCTACGGTATCCACCTTGTTAGAAATCTCTTGGTTAGGATTCTAATCGATTAGGATTCCTTGAACTTTGGAATGCTCCCACTTGTTCTGAAATCCAGTCTTGTCTTCCCTATTTTATCCTTTTGATTTTGGGGCATTCCATAACTCCACTATGGAATGACCTCTCTAAAGATCGGTGATTCCGCCAATCTTTGAATAATTTGTAAAGGGGTGAAACTCCTTTACAATTAGCATTGATTCACCAGAGATTCCTATATCCTCAGTTTTTGATGCTATCAATTTTCTGCTATATCTAGATTCAATCTCTGGCGATCGAAGGTCTATTTGCCTTGGATTTTCGCATTGATTATATTCTTGAAGTCACGGTTGACTCGGTTAAGGTCGCCCGCGATTTATATAGGCTTATCATATCCTATTTGGTAATTAAATTATCTTATCTTCATCGAAATTATTATTTTGATAAGGATGACATTATTTTGTATATAAAAGTGAAATGTTTTCAATAAGGATTTTTATATCTTTTGAAATGGAAATTTGAAATTTCGAAAGGATTTGAAATTTCAAAATTTGTTAGAATTTGACTTATAAAATGATTTATAACTGAAGAGTTTTGAATGTTGAATTTCGAGGAATCGAATCATTGGAAATCGGTTTTAAGATTTTGGAAAATATATATAATAATAATATGATTTAAAGATGTAACAACCCTAGATTTTTTTGCATATAATTTAAATTTGACTTTATTTTATTTTTAATTTATTTTAAATTTTTTTTATTTCAAACATTTCATTTTTAAATTTAAATTTTGATTATTATATGAATTATAATTTCAAACTGGTATAAATTGAATATTTTCCTGAAAAATGGGTTTGTGGTCAAAACTGGTCAAACTTTGACTTTTAAATTTTAAATTTAAATATTTTAATTCTTGAATTTTATATTTTATTATGAAAATAGATTTAATATCATGAATACTGCTTTTTGTTTCGTTGAAATTGGATTTAAATTATGAAAGTTATACTCTTTACAATATTGTGTGCATATAGGGTTATTTAGCAATATTCTTTGTTTTAATTTATATAAATGTTATTTTTATTTGATATATCTTATTCTAATTTGTATATTTATGTAATATTATGTATATTTTAAATTTTAAATATTTTTAAAGTGAAGTTTGAATTTTTCCAAAGCTTATTGAATTTATTTTCTATTTTTAAAGCCTAGTTTTTATTTTCTTTGCTATTTTCTTCATTTAAATTATATTTAATTAAAATTTATTTATTTATTTTTGTGAATTCATTTTATTTTATGTTCTTATCTTTATTTATAAATATTTTCCTAGTCCATAAATTTTTTCCAAAGTTTATTCTATTTATTTTCAAATTTTCTAGACTTGTTTTCATTTTTTATGCTATTTTCTCATTTTAATCATATATAATTAATATTTATTTATTTATATTATTTTTTTATTTCTTATATTTTCGAATTTTGACTGAATTATTATATATATATTTCAGTTATTTTTAAAATTATAAATAGATATAGAGAAATGTGAAAGGTTTGTGGCTTTTTATTTCCTAAGGCTATTTGTATTCCCACCTTTTCCCATTTCAACCTTACTTTTCATTCAATTGGCCATATCTCTTCATTTCCTTCAGCCAACCACTTCTCCCTACCATTTTTCATGTGAATTTGTTTCTCATTTCTGGAAAAGGTTCGGCCTCCATCATCTCCAAGAATTTTGCGTAAAATTCTTTTCTCTTTTCATTGTTTTCTTCTTGTTTGTTGATTTTTACTTGCTTTCTCACCTTCTATGCTAGGCTCCTCTCCACTCCTTCACCATGGCTGCCTCCTCCACCACTTGAACCACCCACCACCACCTCCAGCCCTCTGTCAAAGCCCATGGCCGTGCACCCATGTGACCAAATCTAACAATACTTGCACAAAACTTCACCTATATGCACCATAGCCAACACCTATGTCTTCATCACCTTCAACCTTCCTTTGGCCGCCACCAACTCCACCCATGGATGACCTGAAACTCTCTGCCACACCATCCTCCAGCCCACTATAGTGATGGCCGCACCATGCTAGCTTGTGGCCGAACCCATATGCTGCATAGAATCCATGGTAGTTGCCTTGTAGTGTTAGTTCCATGCACACATACCATTGCATCATCTTTTCCTATGTATAGCCGACCCATTTGAACCAAAACCAGATCCAAACCTACTCCTTAGCCATGTGTTTCTAACCTATAGCTGAAGCATAGGTGGTAGAAGGCAAGTGCAAGTGGTTTGGAGATGATTTATGTATTCATCTCTAACATTGTTTAATTGTATATTTGAGTTTGAAACTTATGTTATATATATTTGTTTTGTTTGAATGTATCCAAGGCTATTAATCTTTGGCTCTCCACTCTCAAATCATATTCATGCTTTCATGCCTTTGATGATCTTTGTTGTGTGTAGTTGTTTGTCATTTCCAGCTAATACAAGTGAGTTATTCTCAACAGACAATTTTGTACTTATAGTACTAGTAAATCGATCACCCGGGAATTTGTAAAATGCATCACCATATTATATCTGCTATATTATGGTCATACGATGTTCACCCATGCTGAAACACCTGTTATATCATATGTTACTGTTATGTTATGTTGTTCTGTTGTTTATATCAGTTTATCATACTGCAAGTTCCCTTTAGATTAGAATCACTATGAGTTGAATTGATACATACCCAAACGGACTTTAGAATAAGGGAAAAATCGTTATAGGCTAAAATGATAGGCCTGAACGATTTTCAATTATTTTCATTTACTTGGGACTGCTGGTTTGAAATGATAAAATCCGGATTTTTTTTGTAAATTACGGGTTGAAATGATATATTACCCGTATCACTTTACCTAGCATAGAAAATTATATACAGACCAGTACTTAAAATATGTTTTTCTAAAAAATTTAAAATATTTTAGAAATGTAAATATTACTATATTTTGATTTAAACTTAACTAAAAATGATTTTTGTAAAGTATTATTGATTTTCTAGAAATTTATAAGTTAAATAAATTATGGAAAAGTTAGAAAATTTGAATGTAAGTTATTTTGAAAATTTTGATTTAATTATAATTGAAAATTATATTAAATATGAAATTATGATAAATTTATGATAGGTTGAATTTAAAATGAATTTAAAGTGATTTTATATTATATTAATGATTTTTGAATAAAGTTAAAATGTGAAATGAATGATTATTTAAGTTGAAATTTTGAAATATAACCAAAATAGGAATTTGTGAATTTGGCTTAAAAGTGAATTTTAAGTTAAGTAAATAAAATTGAAATTAAGTCATATTTTGAAATTTTAAACTTAAGTGTTAAGTTGAAATTTAATTTAATGAATTTAAAATTGAATGTTGAAATTTAATAAGTGAATTATTATTAAATCTTGATTTTTGAATGGAAATTTAACTTTATAAAATCATGAACTTAAGGAAAACTAAATGATGTTTATAAATGTGAAAATGTATGATTTTATAAGTTAAAAATGCTTTAAATAAAAATATAATTGGTTGTGAAATTATATTGAATATTTGAAGTTAATTAACTGCATTTTTGAAATGCTATAAATTGTAATGTAAATGATATTACAACATTGGTAAATGCTGTAGTTGATGATAATGAACTAAAAAGCTAAATTGAATTAAAGGCTATTATAGTATTTTTGTAAGTGCTATAATTATTGAAATTAACTAAGTTTATTTGGAATTTAAGTAAACCCTATTACAATATTTTTAAAATGCTATCTTTTGTTAAATTGAGCTGTTTTGAATGTAACTTTCCGTAGCGTTTTCTAAATGCTGCGAAAAGTGATTTTTCACTGTTTTGATAAACTTAAGTGAATAAATGAACTTTGAAAGTTGAAAATTTTGGAAATATAACAATTTAATTATTAAATGTAATAACTTCAATTTTGATTTAAATGAAGTAATTTGATTTGAAATATAAACTGTTTTGAAATGTGAATTGAAATGGTATTTTAAATTGAATAAAATGAATATGGTTTTGAAATGAATTTTGAAAGATATGATATTTTGATATATTGAAAGGTTTGGAAATGATTAGATCTTTATTTTGATATATTGATATTACAGCGCTTTGTAAGTGCTGTGGTTGATAAAAATGAAATATGTATAAATTATAACTAAGTGGTATTACAACACTTGGTAAGTGCTGTGATAATAGAAAGATAACTAAAAATCTAAAACTAAATAAAGGGCTACAGTAGCACTTGATAAGTGTTGCGATAGGCTGAAATGAATGTTTGAGGTTTTGATTTAAATAAATGAGCTCAGAATTTGTCTAAAATTTTGGAAACTAAATATTTGATTTTAAATATAATGACTTCACTTTTAAATAGTTTAAATGATTTTCTTTGATTTAAATATAAAACTATTTAAAAGGTGATTTGAAATGATAATAAACCAATGATATCTTTGAATTAAAAAGGATAATAAATGAATGATATCCTTGACATAAAAAGGATTTGAATTCAAATAATGATTTGAAATGAATTTTGAAAGATATGATATTTTGATATATTGAAATGGTTTGGAAATGATTAGATCTTTATTTTGATAAAGATTTGAATTTGAAATGATACTTTATTTTAAAGTATAAACTATGACTTTTAAATTATAACTATGGGTTATACCAACGATTGGTTGTTAAAGAGACCGGGATTGGATATGGACATACTCTCTGTCGATACCGAAAACCACTTTAACAACCATATACGGGGTGGAGTTTCCAGAATGAAGTAGGATGGTGGCGACGTTCTTGAGGTTTATTTACATGGACCTTACTCCCGTGAGTTGGCGCAAGGTGGCTAAAACAGGAGAGATCTCGGGCCAAAAGGGGTAGCTCCTATGGTCGGACACATTCCTTCGATACTATACCCTTACTTGTGATTGATTAGATGGCCATCCTCCGATTTTGATATGGGAGTATGTTCCAAGGTGGGCGTATGTGACTGCTGCGTTACCACCAGCCCGTGTGCGTAATTGGTATATCTACCCTTGCATTGCCTTGTGTGTCGTGTCACCTACCATACCGAGCCTTTAATACGAGTTTGTTTTTCTCCCATAGCCCATGGAGTATTTAGGATAGTCTCCCGATCTGGAGATATGCTGATACTGGATGGACTACTGGGACTATTATGTGTGAAGGATGATATGGGTAGCTCGGAACGCTATTTAAAAGTAAGTTTATTTTACTGTAGACATTATTATAATAGCGCAATATTACTATATAGTAAATAGTTTGATGGATCCTTAGAGGATGGGCGGTCCCAGGCATCCTTTAACTTACTTGTACCTTATTACAGTTCACTTGAGTTGGTTTACATTATATAAGTATATATTGCCCTAACTCGAGTGTTTGTATTTTTATTTACGCTCAGGTCAGTCTGAGTTATTCACAGATTTGGATTCCACTTTCTGGAGATTGGAATCGCTGGAGATTATCGGCTTATCCAGTTTTATCTATTTCAGTTCTGTTGTTCTATTCAGCTTGTACTTGGTTATCATCTTGAGACTTCTGTTGTACTTTATTTATTATATTGTATTTTATTTAACTCCGATATATTTACATAGTAATTTCATTAACTACTATCTCTTTTACTTCCACTGCATTTCTTACTCTGTGTCTATGTTCTGCGATTATTATTTACGGTATGTTATGAGATTTGCCAAATTTAATTTACAAAGTGGTATTTTGAGCAATTCGAGTCCGACATGTGCGGATGTGAATGGTTAAAAATATCATATTTTTAAGATATTTCTTCGAATATAATGTTTCGAATTTATTCGAATGAATTCCAATGATTTCGATGTAATTTCAAATAGGTTTCAAGAAAATAAAAGTCCAGAACCCACTTATGTCACTGGAAAATAATTTCGGTGATGATTACATGCATCATCGACATTGATTTTTGAGTTTCTGAGTGAGGAGAGGCTACTCTAATAGCTTTGCTATGCGAGTGATTTTGTGAAACCAAATTTTGATTTCAGATTTTGAAGTATGGTTTGATATTCGAAAGATATATGTATGTATATATTTGAAATGATTTAAAGCAATCCAGTGTTCAGTCCTTGAGATTCAGATTTGTTTTGGTATAACCCTGTCTTTTGAAATTGGTTTACTGATTTGTTGGTGATTTCCAACTCTTAGATTGAAAATATGTTTCTTCGACTATTTTGAAGGTTCGAGCACTTCCAAATCAAGGTTAACTTTTCAAAGCTAAGAAATTTTGAAAGGTATAGAGTATTTGATAAAGAATATAAGTTTAGTTTGGTATGATTAAAGTATAAAGTAATATACTGTTGGAACTGTTTGTTGAGTGAAATAAATATACTGGTAGGAAATATAGATTTGAAATGTTTTAATAATTTATATATATAGAATAATAATCTTTCCAATGGTAAATTGGATTTTTCATATAGAAATAAAAAGTTTGAAGGTTTTAAAAAAAAGATGGTTTTAAACTTTGTAACCATTTTAGATATTTTGATGATTGAAATGGTTTGGAAATGATTTAATCTTTATTTTGACAAAGAATGTGAATTTGAAATGATAATTGATTTTGATAAATGAATATTTGAAGTTTATATTTGTATGAAATGATATTTGGTTTACTTGTAATTTGAGTTTATTTTAAAAATGATGGATTTATGAAATGAATATTTCAAAACTAAGTAATAATGAAGTAGAATTTAAGATATATGAAATTATAAAATTTAGTTTGAAATATGGTATATTTAAACTTTGAAACATATTAAAGATTGAATAGTTTATTTTATGGATCAAATCTTTAGTTGAAATTTGATAATATTTGAAATGGTTTTGTTGAAAACTAAATTGAAGTGAAACCGATGGTTTGAATTGAATTAAAATTGAAAATTTTAGATTTGGGTTTAATTGAATAAATTTGTGAAATGTAAAGAATTAATGGAATGTTTTATGATTTCGAAAAGTTATGATTTTCAAAGTGTAGCGATTTCAAGTATTTTGGTTTTGAAAGATTTATAACTTTGAAAGTATTATGATTTTTGAAAGTGAGTATATGTTTGAAATAGAAATGAATTTGTTTGACATAAAGGTTGTTGATTCGGAAGTTTGGATTATCTTCTAAATCTATTGTTTTAAGAAACTTTGAAACTGAATATATGTAATTAGGAAGAAATAATTTGGTGAAATCATATATGATTTTGAAACTAAATTGATATTGAAATGGTTTGAAATTGGGAACCTTGTTTATTTAAATACTTTGATTTGGGAGTTATCGAACTTATGTAAAAATTTATTTGTATATGTATGAAGTGATTTGAAACTATTGATCTGTAAAGGTACTAAATTTGTAAATTGAAATCCTATATAATCGAAGTCTATATAAGTGTGATTTGATATACTATTGATTTTGGAAAGTATTCGATTTGAAATGAAATCTTATATATAATGGACTTTATATAAGTATGATATTTGAAAGTGATTTGAAAGGTGCTATATGATACATATTTTCGAAGTAAAGATATGGAAAGTGCCCTCTGCTTGATATCCGCTTTGTGGCCACATTGTGGATTCATTCTATCGATATTATTTTCTTTGATTTGGGTTTTCTGAATATGATACTTGAGTGTCCATCAAATTCCATGGCGATCTCCATGGTCTTACGAGCGCGACTGCATAGCGCAACTGCCTGGCTGAGATGGCCTAGTGGTACGGATTGTTTCCTGGGGGATCCAAGCGTAACCATTGTGTACCCCGCAATCTATGTAGGTCGCATTAGTAGCAAAACTACCTGGCTGAGATGGCCTAGGGGTACGGATTGTTTCTTGGGGGATCCAGGAGTAACCATTGTGTATCCTGCACTCTACTAGTCATCATGGTGTATCTCGCAGGGCTGAGAAAGCTTACGGATACAAATTATTTCTTAGGGGATCCAGGCGTAACCATTGTGTATCTGCGATCCATGGTTAGACAAATGTTTTGGTTTGGTTGATTTGTTTAGATTGTACTTTCCATATTTGTTATTTTAAAAGGGGTTTTCCAGTATTTTCACTGGGTGTTGAAATAAGTCTATCAAGTACCTGGAGAATTCTAGCTTTGCGCCTGATCAATGCATGGCCAGAGTCTGCAGGAACGAAAGTAAACTTGTTAAGATATTGAGTTATAAAAGTATTTTGATAAAGTATTGCATAAAGGATATTTTGATCATTTATTTTACTTTTCTAAATAATGTAAAATGTTTCAAATATTGTTTACTTTGAACTATCAAATTTGAATCAAATGACTGTTTATCATATGATAAAACGTTTAAAATGTGTAAATATAAAATATTAAATCGAAATGTATATGGTTTTAAATAATGGTCCATCCTTGTGTTCCAACCTATTCTTCCCTAACTATTCCAATCTTTTTACTCTTTGGGGGTTCTTTCTGCATTATGGGAAGAGTTGGTTCTTTGGCTTATCGTTTGGATTTGCCCAAAAAGCATTCTGGAGTGCATGATGTATTCCACGTCTCACATCTTCGCCGATATCTTCTTGGCCTATGTCTTTCGTTCAGCCTTCTGCTCATGATGGTTGGGATATTGAGTCTAATCTGACAGTCGAGAGTAAGCCACTTTGTATTGTCGACTGAGATACGAAGCATCTAAGAAGGAAATCTGTTAGTTTGATCGAAGTACGATGGGGTGCTGATGATCGAGATTCTACCCGGAAAACGGAGGAGAGCATTTGTGCTTCGAATCCAAAATTGTTTTTCCAGGTACTATTTGTTGTCTATCGTGCTTTTCCTTATTTTTCTTGTTCGTTCTTTTCGAGGACGAAAAGATTTGAGCCGGGGAGAGTGTAACAACCAGTATTTTGTGATTATTTTAATTGTTTATTTTAATTATTTAAATTGAAACTCCTGATTTAAAAACTTTATTTTTAAAATGAATAAATTTTGTTATTTTAAAAGTATATTTTGATTTTGTGTGAATTATAATTTCAAACCTGAATAAATAGGATATTTCCAGAAATGTTGATTTTTGGTCAATCTGGTCAAACTTTGACTTTTAAATTTAAAATTTAAATTTTTGAATTTTTGAATTTTATTTTTTATTATGAAAATATATCAAATTTCAAGAATACTTCCTTTCGTTTCGTTGAAATCCGATTTATATTGTGAAAGTTGTGCTTTTTACAATATTGGGTGTAAATTGATTATTTAATAAAATTATCTATTTTAATTTATATAAATAATATTTTTATTCATCAAATCATGTTCTAATATGTGTTATATGACATGTTAAATATATATTTTATTTTTAAAAAACATTTTTAAAGCGATGTTATAATTTTTCCAAAGTTTATTGCATTTATTTCCTATTTTTAAAGGCTATTTCTATTTTTCTGCTATTTTCTTCATTTAAGTTATATTTAATTGAAATTTATTTATTTATTTATGTGAATGAATTTTTTATTTTATGTTATTATCTTTATTTATAAATATTTTCTAAGTCTATATAAATTTTCCAAAGTTTATTCTGTTTATTTTCAAATTTTCTAGACTAATTTTCATTTTTGTGCTATTTTCTTATTTTAACCATATATAATTATTTATTTATATTTTATATTTTTGTTACATTTTCGAATTTAAACTGAATTCGAAATTATTTTCAGTTATTTAAACTTATTAAAAAGAAACAAAGGAAATTTGAAAAGGTTTTGTGACTTTTGATTTTCCTAAGGCTTTTTATATTCCACCTTTTCACATTTTTAGCCTAACTTTTCATTCAATTGGACATTACTCCTCACATCTTCAGCCGCATACCATCCTTCCTCATTCACGTAAATTATTTTTCTCATTGCTAAAGAAAAAAAATCGGCCTCTTCTTGCTCAAAGGAATTGGTAAAAATTCATTCCTTTTTCATTGTTTTATTGCTTGATTTCATGGATTTTGCACTTGTTCTTCCTCTATTTAGGTTCGGCCACCTCCTCCACATGCCCTGCCGCCTCCACCACCTAAGAACATCACCATCACCACCTCCTCTCTGGCCAACCCCAGCCGAGCCACCAAAGTTTTATTATCCATCACCTAAATGCACCAAAACTTCAACCTTATGCATAGCCGAACTCACATCTTATTCCACCAACTTCAACACCCCATAGCCGCCACCATCTCCACCTCCACCACCTCCAGCTCCACCTGAACACTCTGCCACATCATCACCTTGGCTTCTCCAGTGAAGGTCGTGACCCTTATGCCTTTGGCCGAGCCCTGATTTGGCCTTGAATCCATGTGATGTTGCTTGTATGTTGATTGTTTTGTTGTTTTCCCATCACCACTTTTGCACTTCAACAAACCTATATAGGCCGACCATATCCAACCAAAAACTAATCCAAAAACCATCCTTTAGCCTTGTACTCACCTATGGCCGAATTTAGGGTATGCTGGAAACAAGTGCAAAGCAATTCTGCTTTGATTTGTGCAGTTGATTCTAGCTAAATTTAATCGTATTTGAATTTTAAAGCTTATGTGTATTATACTGTTTTTGTTTGACTTTTATTGAAGGGAATTTATACTTTAGCCCTCTCACTCGTATCTTGTCGTGCTATCGTGCCTGTGTGGATCTCAATTGTGTATTCATTGTTGTGTCTCCAGCTCAAACCAGTGAGTTATTCTCACCAGACATTGTATACCTATATAACTAGTAAATCGACCACTTTTAAATATGTAAAATGCATCACCATATTACATCTGTTATGTTATGATTATATGATGTTCACCCATGCTTAAACACCTGTTATATCATATGTTACTGTTATATTATGTTGTTCTATTATTTATATCAATTTATCACGCTGCAAGTTCCCTTTAGATTAGAATCACTATGGGTTGAAATGATACATACCCAAACGGACTTTAGAATAGGGGAAAATCGTTATGGGCTAAAATGATAGGCTTGAACGATTTTCAAAATTATTTCATTTACTTGGGACTGTGGGTTTGAATGATAAAACCCCGGGTTTTCTTTGTAAATTACGGGTTGAAATGATATATTACCCGTATCACTTTACCTAGCGTAGAAAATTATATACAGACCCGTAGTTAAAATTTATTTTTCTAAAATTTTAAAAATATTTTAAAAATGTAAATATTATAATATTTTGTTTTAAATTTAATTAAAAATGATTTTTGTAAAGTATTATTGATTTTATGAAAATTTATAAGTGAGATAAATTAATGAAAAAGCTAGAAAATCTGAATGTAAGTTATTTTAGAAATTTTAATTTGGCGATAATTGGAATTTAAATTAAATCTGAAATTATGATAAATTTATGATAAGTTGGATTAAAATGAATTTAAAAATGATTTTATAATATATTAATGATTTTTGAATAAAGTTGAAATGTTAAATGAATGAATATTTAAGTTGGAATTTTGAAATATAACTAGAATTGGAAATTTGTGAATTTGGCTTAAACGTGAATTTTAAGTTAAGTAAATAAAAATGAAATTAAGTTATATTTGAGAATTTAAACTTAAGTGTTAAGTTGAAATTTAATTTAATGAATTTAAAATTTGGTATTGGAATTTAATAAGTGAATTATTATTAAATCTTGATTTTTGAATGGAAATTTAACTTTATAAAATCATGAATTTAAGGAAAATTAAAGGATGATTATAAAAGTGAAATATTATGATTTTATAAGTTAAAAATGATTTAAATAAAAATATAATTGTTGGTGAAATTATATTGAACATTTGAATTTTAAATAACAGCATTTTTGAAATGCTATTAATTCTAATGTAAATGATAATACAACATTTGTAAATGCTGTAGTTGATAATAATGAACCAAATGGCTTAATTTAATTAAAGGCTATTATAGCATTTTGTAAGTGCTATAATTTTCGAATTTAACTAAGTTCTTTAAAACTAATGTAAACTTATTACAGCATTCATAACTGCCGCCTTTTGTTAAATTGAACTGTTTTAAGTGTGACTTTCCGTAGCATTTTCAAAATGCAACGAAAGGTGGATTTTCACTGTTTTGATAAAATTAAGTGAATGAATGAACTTTGAAAAATTTAAATTTTTGGAAATTTAATAATATAATTATTAAATATAATAACTTCGTTTTTTATGATTTAAAAATGAAGTAATTTGTTTTGAAATATAAACTATTTTGAAATGTGTGTTGAAATGGTATTTTAAATAAATGAATATGGTTTGGAAGATACGATATTTGATATTTTGAAATGGAGTTTTGAATGATATTGAATTTTTGAAACGATATTTGATTTCGAAGTTTAAAAGACCATTTTCTAATTTTAACCATGGGATGTATATAATTTACAGTTTAACTGATTCTGAAAGGATGGGCGATCCCAAGAATCCTTTAAGTTATTGTGTATTTCTATTACAGTTCACTTGAGTTGGTTTACATTATATAAGTATATATGTCCTGACTCGATTGTTTTGTGTTTTACTTTACGCTCGGGTCAGCCTGAGTATTCACAGCTTTGGATTCTCTTTTTGGAGCTGGTCTTTGCTGGAGTTTCTGCTTATCTGCATTTATATCTATATATGTTTCAGCTGTTCTAGTTTATCTCATGTATTAGTGAACTTCTATATATTTGGGATTTCTATTATGTTGTTTTTAGACTGTATTATGTATTTGGTTTGAGACTCTGTTATAGTAGCTTCATGAAATACTATGTTATTTTTATATTCCGCTGTGAGTTATTCTGATTGTTCTGTGTCTGCGATTCTGTGATTGTATTTCATTTTCTCCAAATTTATTTACAATGTTGTATTTTGAGCAATTCAAGTCCGGCATGTGTGGATACGAATGGCTGAAAATATCAGGTTGTTACATTTTAAATGGAGTTAAATGATCTAAAGATGTTTTAAAATGTGTTGAGTATCGAATAAATAGATTTCAACATTCATTGTTGAAATAGACGTTTTCGAGAAGTAAGGAAATGATGGACTAAACACTGTTGTTATAGTAAATGATTTCCGAAAGCAAATGTTTTTGTATAGTATTTGGGACCTATATATCTATCTTATTTTCGAATCCCTATACTATTGATGTTGGGTTGTCATAACAATGTTTACGTAACATTCGTTTTGACCCAAATAAATGTGTTTAATAAGAATGTTTTTCTTAAAGAATGAAATATATACTTGATCGTGATTTAAGTATATGAAATATTTTCCAAGTGTTGAAAATAAATAAAATTGTGAATTCCTTGTTATTAAATAAATATTTGGAAATGTTTTCCAATGTTGAAATGATTTCGAGAATTTATCTTTTTAAAGATAATCTAAAGTGAATATTTGGCAATGATTTAATTAATAAAATATTTATTAAAAGGGCCTAGTGATTTATATGGTGCTAAATATTTGTTTGTTTGCTTTGATAGTTAAATAACCGACTATCAAACTTTGCCAAATTTTAGTTCCTCGACTTGATGTATTTAGTCGTACACTTAGTACGTAGCCTTCTGTGTAGGCTTGATTATCGTTTGTGTTAAGGATGTTGATTCGTATAGTGCGGAGTATTACTCCAATCTATCGAGCTTCCTTCTTGGCCCGAAGGATAGCAGGTTGAAAGTTGGAAACGTGATAAGTCTACGAGACTTAGTTGCTGTGTGAGGTTGAGAAATGCTTTTGCGTTGTTGGTGCAAAGAGACCGGGATCGGATTTATACGAAAACCACTTCGGACCAACGTATATGCGACGATTGCGCAGGTTGCTGATTGATGATATTGATATCCGTATTTTCATAGTGGGGGACTGCTTGTTGATCGTTTGGGGTTAAAATCCCAATATACATCCAGTAGCAGTGGTCTCTTCATTATGAAATACCAATGCAAGGACTATTCGCTACTAATCCTAGGGATTTTTCGACAGGATTTGGTAGGAAAGTACCTTTGGTTTGTCCTGTTCCTGGACAACTTGTATGGATGTTTGTCTGACATTGCATTTCTAAAGATTACGTACATCGGTTTTGCTTGATTATGTTCATCCTGATAGGGGGTTCTCGCTTCTTGTTAGGTAGCAAACGGATGACTCTTGCCCCTACATGTCCCTAGAGTGAAAGGGTTGGTTGTAGTTGAGAGGCTGGCCGTAAAAGCAAAGCGCGAGGTATCAGTGTGAGCTACGGTGGGTATTACCAACTGGTTGCATCCCGTCACACGTGGTATCAGAGCTTAGATTTTGTATATTCCTAAGCTTTGGTGTGTGCTCAGTATAGATAGGGACAGTAGCACCCTAGATTGATTTGAGTGTATTATATATATGAGCGCGTATTTGTTAGTGAATATAAAATGTTTTATATTGTGTTTGCTTATCCATTGAGCTGTTTGTGAATTCCGGTCGTGATGTGGGATGCCATATTATGGATAGGGATTTCTAAACACTTAAACGAGGCAAGTCGACATAGTATCATTTTAAATTGGGTAAATGAAATAATTTTACCTCGATTATATTTTGTATATAAAGAAATAATTTTTCAGAAATTATTAAAGTGTATATAAATTGATTCTTTGGTTGTTTGAAAATGTAAAAATATATATAAGTTAATGAAAGATGTTTGAATAATCTAATTAAAAGCAACAATTGTAAAAGAATAAATTATATAAGAAAATGAATTATAAGTATGGAATTATAATTAATATGATTTACAATTGTGAAATAATCTTATATATAAGAAATGAAACAATATGTGTTGTAAATAAAAATGAATTTAAACTATGAATTTGAAAATGTTGAATCCCGTTTATTTTGAAAGTTGTTTTTCAAAGTTAATGAGGTTATATTATTATAAATAGAAAATAAGTGAAATTATGTAAGTAAAAGATTTGTAAATGTGATTTATGAATAAAAAGAAATTTTTTAAAGAATAAAAAAAGCACCGAATTCACTACTATTGCTGGGAAATAATAAGGGTGATGATTGCAGCATCATCAGTATCATTTTCGAGTTTCCGTGTGATGGATTTGCTACCAATAGTAAATTGAAATTGAAGTTTTGTTATGATAAACAAATTTGAATTTAAAATCCTAGTTGAAATGGATAAATATAAGTAAAATGAGTTTTGAACTTCTAATATGAAATAAGAATTTACTTTAGTAAAGTTAAAATAAATTTGAGTTAGCATATAAGATATATGATTTGAAATTAAACGTAAGTGGTTAAGTGATTATATAATTGAATTTGAAAGTTTAAATAAACCTAAGTTGTAAATTGATTGCGTAACCATCAATTGAAATTATAAAATGAGTTTAGTGAATGGAAGCGAACTTAGGTAGATGTTCATAGAAATATGAATAAATAAGTCGTATAACTTATAAAATGAGATAAGGTAAGTAAAACCAATTGTTAAAATGGTTAAACAATTTTTTTAAGCAAAATAAAATCTGAAGTTGAATAGCAGAATGAAATTTGACTTAAGTAAAAGTTAAATAAAATATAATTTAAGTTAAATTTGTAGTGAATTTAAGTTGTATAGTGAAAGTGAATGTAAATGAAGTTGAAATGAAACACAACTTAGGTGATGTTGAATGAAGTTGATTTTGGTATCAAAGTAAATTGATAAAGTGAAATAAAATGAATACGAGCTTGAGTTATATTATGAAATTCAACTTTAATTGTAAAAGTGAATTAGGGAATAAACATGGATTAGAAATGCTATTGTTAAGAATTGAATAAAACTTAAGTTAAGATGTTGTGAATTGAATAATTGAATGAAAGTCAATTGAATGTTAAACCAATTGAAATTAAAAGTGTTAAACCAAATTGAATGTAAACAAACTAAAGTGAACTAATTTGGTAACGTTGGTTATGCATTGGTTGTTAGATGGTTGTGACGACCCGCCTTTCCAACCCCAGAAAGATGTATCATCAATAAGAAAAGAAAGGGATAGAAATAGAAAAGAATAGAAAGAAAGAATAACAACATCAGAATCTCACAGCGGAAAGGAACAAATTATAATACATCACACAACTATTACATAGTTTTACATACATCAGAATTATACAATATCATATATATGACAGTCATATATATATATCTGTCAATACATACATCCAAAATACAACATACACTAACTACACAGCGGAACTATATAGATAGATACACACGTCTGGGCTTCTGCACCAAGCTCCTCTAGAAACTCTATACTCCAAATACCTATCACTTGGCTACTCATAAAAATTTGAGTACCCAAAAGTTTATGAAAATCATTTGAAAATGATTTGAAAATAAAGGTATTAGGTAAGACTCCCCACACATAAACACGGTTAAGTTTTTACCTTACGCTAACCAAAACATTTTATAGGAAATCCAGTGATATTATAAAAGTGTCTAGGGTTTTCAAGTAAATAGAAAATAGCCGAAATTGTTACATTCATTAAATTCCAGCCACTAGCCACAAAAGTGGGTAATAAAAATCAAAACCGTAGGGTCTCAAAGGGAAAATGGGTTTCCAACAATGGCAGGGCTACTGGGGTACCGCCCGTCACTGTACGGGGCCTAGATCACCGTACCGAGGATCACTCCCGACCCCCTACAACACAAGGCCGGAACCATTCCTTACTGAATAGTCCCGAACAAGATAACCCCGCAGTTGTGGCCAACAACTGCCCACACAGCCGAAATAAAAAGGGACACCTAGACAGGGGTATGCCTCATCCTGCTTGGGCATGACCCACCTAACCTTGCTGCATCTCCCCTGTTTTAGCCATTCCCGGTTGATGAGGCTTGAGGCTACGATTACCTTTACAGAACATATCTCTTAGAATGCTCATCGTCCGCCTGACGATGTGCTGAAAGCATTCAATCCATACAAGTTCGTTCCGGGTTCGAACGAAACTGAAGGCATTATCTCGTTACACTCACTTTGGAATCACCCTCAGAGTTAACTACAATTACCCTTGCATTCTGATACACCATCTCGATCTCCACTTGAGATGTCATGACCTATCGTTTAATTTTGATCGATGTGGTTTTCGGAATATCGAATTGATACCCGATCCCGGTCTCATCGAAATCCAAACGCCATTTTAAGGGCCAAGTTGTTTAAACAGTTTAAAAGTTTTAATTCAATACTTAGAATTTACATAACATTTATCACATATAAATCATACACAGTCATCACAGATATATTTCCAGAATATATCACAGAATATCTCCAAATAAATATCAGAATCAATCAAACAAGAATCATCAATTCATATCAAAATAATTTGATTTACTTAACTTAATTAATCATTTAATCCAGCTTGATTTATCACTAATTAATCAACTTATTAAATTTATTAATTATTACTTAAATACCCACTTAATTAATTAATTCTTAGTTATTAATTATAATCTGAATTATTAATTTATAAAATTTAATTACCCATTTAATTATCACTAATTATTTAATTAATCATTAATTACCAATTCATTAATCATTTAATTAGTTAACTACTATTTATTAATTAACTTTAAGTAGATAGTTAAATTCTTAAGTTCATATTTATCTTAACCACAAAATTATTAATGTCAATCTTTAATTACAAATTTATTAAATCTTATTTAATTACAAGTATAAATTAATTTACATTTAAAATTAACTTACACTTTAAATTTTCTTATTATCTTACATTTGCAAACCTTCTTAATAAAATTTAAAACAAATCTTAGCTTAACACTTGTCAACATTAATAACTTTATTAATATTAAACTTGTTTACCATTTTAACTTAAGGTTTATTTAGGTTAACCCTTAGAAATTTGGGATCCGAAGTAAACATTCTGTTTACTCGAGTCAAACTCGTCTCCCACTTACCTTTCTCCCGCGTCCCTTATCCTCCTACCCTCTTCTTCTACTGCTTTATATATATATATATATATATATATATATATATATATATATATATATATATATATATATATATATTAGCTTAAGTTAAAACTGCAGTATTTTAAACATACTCACGCACTAGGTTCAAACTCGAAGCAATCCAAAATATACTCGTGCAACAACTCGTGATAATCCACGACACCAAAATCAAACCCCCAATCACCACCGTGCACGTGCACGGTGGTTCGCCGCTCCTCTGGCAACCCTCGTCGCCTCCTACAAACCCCAAATCAACCTCACGTCCAAAATCGAAACCCAATTCAACATGAAAAGTTCGAAATCACAAATATGCCCATCTGCTCCATCCAAAAGCTTGAACACCCCTCAGAAAATAGCCACGTCCTACCGACACCGACCACTGGAGGCGACGCCACTTCGTCCTCGTGATGGCCATACCCTCCTTGATCATCTCCCAGAATCACGTGTAACTCGATCAACCCATGGCGACGTGATCCTTAATTTACAGAACATAGAAAATTTTGAACCCAAAACCCTATATTTGTTTCATCCCAAAAATTCTTGCATTGGAATTTTTTTTTTAGCATTTTTCCTGTGTTAGTAAATCACCAAAGCTTGCTTCACAATAAATTTCAACAATTAAAATTCGTTGAATCAACAGATATTGATAAAAATGCATCTTCGATTCATTTTCGAACTGCACCTTGAATACTTACATAAAAATCATCATTCTTGTTTTAAAAATCTTAACTTTGTATGTTAAATCAAGATATGAAATCAAATCAACAATTTATAACATTCGAATTTTAACATATTGATTTCTTTTACTGTAAACTTGAACATACAGAAGCTAGACTCCACTAACATACTTTAAACCATTTCCAGATTATTGTTTTAAGAGTAAACAAATTTATTTAGTTTAAAAATCCTAAGTTTAAAATGTTATGCTAGAAAAATGTTAAATTTTCCTACCTTTCTTGCCCAGAAATTTAAAACAATGAAGAACATAAGCATAATAAAGCTTCCACTATAACAAAAATCATTACAGGTCCTCTTGTTAACAATATATAGCAACACAAACTTCATGAACTAATTATCATAATTAAAATTTCAAGAAAAGTATGTTTACTCACCTAATAATTGTTGAACAGAAAGCAAGTGTTGTGTTGAAAGGCTGCAGATTTGAATTTCTGAAAATCTCTCTGCTTTGTTGTTGAATTTATTTGAGTTTGCAAAGTAAAGATGTTTATTTTCTTTTCTCTTTTTCTCTGGTTTTCTATCTTTTGGAACAAACTAAAATAAGATGATGGATATATAGGAACAACTTTGAACAGTATAGGTTTATCTGCTACAACTTTACTTGTTTGACCATATTAGATTTTGTGTTAAATTACTGTAAAATTGAAGTGATATTGTAATTTTCGGCTGAAATATTTGCTTGACAAAATGTTGTGCTAATTTAATGCATGTCTTCATATTAGTTTACACATAATTATAGTTTGCTGATATTTATTGCATCTTGTTCTGGACAAATACATTTTGTATGTGTGAATAAATTTGTCTCTGTACAAGATATTTTGCATATAGGTTGTGAATAGTTTATCTCTTTGCATTGCAACAACATATGTTTTCTAAACTTATCCTATATGTATATGTAGAATTATCATAGTTATTGTTAGCATAGTTTCTAAATTTTATTCTATTGGTAATTTAATTTTCAAATATTTGATTTATAACATTTATTTGTATTTGTATATTTTATATTTCAATTTATATCTTATATTTACATTATAGTTTTCTTATGTTTATATGTTTATGTTTATAACCATATATATTTTTTTATACTTAAGTTTAATATTCATGTTTAATATTGATAAGGTTGCTTATTTTTAAACATTATTATTAAAGATTACATTTATATATGTATAATCAGATGTTAATAATATAGAACCTTTAATTTTATTGAATAAGACAGATTTTATTATAAATAGTTTTAAAAGATTCTATTTAAAATTTTCAAATCAAAATTTTCTTTACAAACACATATATAAATGATAAATATCAAAGATCTTATCAGTTTATAAAATGAAAAGCTTGTATTTAATTTAAATTAGATTAAATTCTTATTAAAATAGTATTGCCAAAATTCCGGGTCGTTACATTCCTCCCCCCTTAAAAGAATTTCGTCCCCGAAATTTAAAACAACAGTTAATTCAAAAGCTTTTATATTAACAATCCAAACACACATATCATCCATACAATAACAAACAATCAAACAGTCTATCCTAACAAACAACACTAGTTATCCGGACATAAATCCGGATAGGCTTTCCTAAAACTATCTAGAGTTTTCCAGGTACAATCTCTGGGATCCTCACTCCACTGCACTTTGACGAGCTTCACTACTTTGCTTCTGAGTTGCTTCTCGTCATGATCCACAATCCGAAATGGATTCCTGACCACGATCAAATTGGGTTCTACTTCCAAATCTTCCTGGACTACTGGTTCTACAACCAGTGATGGGTCATGAACAAACTTCCTTAGATGGGATACATGAAATATATTCTGAATTCCAGACATCCACTATGGCAATTCAATCCTATAAACTACCACCCCAATTCTTTCCAGCACTCGGAATGGTCCAATATATCTTGGGGCAATTTTCTCGTCTTTTCGAATCTTATAGCACCTTTGATCGGGGAAACTTTGACAAAGACTAAATCTTCGACCTCAAATTCCAACGGTCTTCTCCTTTTATCTGCATATTTCTTTTGATGATCCTGAGCAGCTTTCATCCTTTTCTTGATAAGCTCAACTTTCGCAAAAGCTTCTTGAATTAGATCGGGTCCGAGCACAAGACGATCCTTCGATTCTATCTAACAGGATGGGGATCTACACGGCCTTCCATATAAAGCTTCATAAGGAGCCATCTTAATACTTGCCTGATAACTGTTATTATAAGAGAATTCCACTAGATGAAGATGGTCTTCCCATGATCCTCCAAAATCCACAACACAAGCTCGCAACATATCCTCTAGAATACGATAAAGCCTCTCCGTCTGTCCGTCTGTCTAAGGATGATAGGCTGTACTCAATCTCAAACTCGTACCCATAGCTGATTGCAAAGCGTCCCAAAATTTGCTAGTGAAAATAGGATCTCGATCACTTACTATACTGACAGGAACACCATGCAATCTGACTATCTCCTTCAAGAAAATCTCTGCCAGAGAAGCTGTAGTACGAGTTGCCTTAGCTGGTATAACATGGGCACTCTTAGTTAAACGATCCACAATAACCCTTTTCCTTCATTTCCTCTCTTGGTTCTAGACAAACCGTCGATGAAATCCATCGAAATCATTTCCCATTTCCAATCCGGAATTTCCAAAGGCTGCAATAATCTGGCTGATTTCTGCTGATCTCCTTTAACTTGTTGGCAGATGGCACAACTATTCACGAATCTAGCTACATCCTTCTTCATATTCGGCCACCAAAAAACTCTCCTTATATCCTTATACATCTTCGAGATTCCCGGGTGAATATTCAATTTTGAGCGATGACTCTCTGACAACACTTCCTGTCTCAGATCCCTATTATTCGAAACACAAATTCTCCCGTTAATCCTTAATGTTCCTTGGCCATCAATTTCAAAACTGGGACACTGACCCTTCCTAACCCTTTTGATGATTCCTCTTAATCTATTATCTGATTCTTGCTTACATGAAATCCTTTCAATAAGAGATGGAACAACTTCCAAAAGAGATAGGACTACATTCCTGCTAAGAGCATCAGCTACAACATTCGCCTTTCCCGGGGTATACAGAATAACCAAATCATAGGATGCCAGAAATTCGACCCATCGTTGCTGCCTCAGATTAAGATCTTTTTGAGAGAAAAGATATTTCAACGGTTTGTGATTCGTGAATAATTCGAATTTCTCTCCCAAAAGATAGTGTCTTCAAAGCAAAAACAATGGCTAACAGTTCAAGATCGTGCGTAGCGCAATTCTTCTCATGTGGCTTCAATTTCCTACTCGCATACACAATTACCCTTCCATTCTGCATCAGAATTGCTCCCAGTCCAACTATACAAGCACCCATATAAACCTCGAATTTGCTCTTCCCATCCGGAATAGCAAGCACTGGTGCACTAGGTAGCCTCATCTTCAATTCCTAAAAAGCTTCTTCACACTGGGGTGTCCACTTGAATTTAGCTCCTTTCCTTGTCAGCTTAGTCAGATGTGAAGAAATCTTGGAATAATCCTTAATAAACTTTCTGTAGTAGCCAGCTAATCCTAGAAAACTGCGAACTTCAGTCGGTGTCTCCGGCTGTTTCCACTCCAGAATAGTTTCAATCTTCGCTGGATCTACAGAGATGCCTTCACTAGAAACAATGTGCCCTAAGAATTTGACTTCCGATTTCCAGAAATGGCACTTCAAGAACTTTGCCTTCAAAACATGCTTCCTCAGAGTCTCCAATACAATTCTCAAATGCTGCCTTTGCTCTTCTTTAGATTTGGAGTAGACCAAGATATCATCAATGAATACCAGAACAAACTTATTCAATACATCACGAAAAACATGATCCATCAGGTCAACAAAGTAGGCAGGAGCATTGGTTAACCCGAAAGGCATAACCAACCACTCATAGAAAAAATGTGGTCCCCTAAATGCAGTTAAGGGAATACTGTCTTCAGCTACCCTCAACTGATGGAAACCTGAAGCTAAATCTAGTTGAGAAAAGATAGAAGCTCCATGCAACTGGTCAAAGAGATCATCAATACGAGGAAGAGGATATTTATTACGAATGGTCACTTTGTTCAATTCTCTATAATCCACATA
The DNA here is from genome assembly GCA_030765085.1 of Allium cepa. Lineage (NCBI taxonomy): Eukaryota > Viridiplantae > Streptophyta > Magnoliopsida > Asparagales > Amaryllidaceae > Allium > Allium cepa. The sequence continues at coordinate 29,413,238 of CM060933.1, read as the reverse complement.
GAACCTTAGCGATCCATCCGATTTAGTGACAAACACTGCCGCAGAGCCCCAACAAGAAAAACTGGGCCTAATCAATCCCTTCTCCAAAAGATCCTGAGTCTGCTTAATTAACTCCTCTCTCTCCCTAAGAGCCATTCTTCTACTGGGCTGAATCACCGGCACTACTCCTGGAATCAAATCAATATGAAACTCTATCTCCCGATGTGGTGGCAGACACTTAACTTCTTCAAATACATCAGCAAAATCTTGGACCACATCGATATCTTCTACCTTTTCTTGAGAAGTCTCAATCCCATGCAAAAGACTACTCAAGTGAATTCCAGAATTATCTCACGTCACTCTGGAAATTCTACCCAAATCAGTTTCCAGCGAAACTGTTCTCTCATCACAATTCAGGACCGCTCTATACTTATCAAGCCAATCCATCCCTAAAATATGGTCAAATCCCTTAAAATTCAACACATAAGGGTCATAAGAAAAACTATGGGATACATAAGAAATCTTTAAGTCCTTACAAATCGTATCTAATTTGGTCACTTCTCCTATAGGATTAGATACGAAGATGGGGCAATCTACAGTACTAGGGGTAAGAAAAAACTTCTCTACAGATTCCGGAGAAATAAAACTCAAAGAAGCACCCGAATCAAACAAAACTTTAAAATACTTGCCATCTCAAAGTAATGTTCCTTCCAACACTCCCTTGCCTTACGATGAAGTAGATGGTGCACCTTCCAAAGCAAATACTTTATTCTGTTGAGCTTTATGAAGTAACGAGCAATCCTTGAACATATGACCTGGTTGGTGACAATTAAAGCATAGAGATCTCTGAACTAAAGCTGAACCTGGTCCACTATAATGCGGTTGCTGCTGCTGCTGAAATCCCTTCGTAGGACACTTATTCGCCAAATAACCTTCTTGTTGACAAATATAGCATTTGCGAGGTCCATTGTTACTTACAGATTTCTTCTTGCTCGGCTTCCTCCAATTAGGATTAAAATCCTTTTATTCGGATTAGCGAAATTCCCTTTCGAAGCTGCAACTGGTGCCATTGATTTCTTATTCATCAAATTCTCATATCTCAGTGCCATATCAATTAAGTCAACAAAAGATCCTTTCAAAAGCACCGTCATCTTTTCATGAAATTCTGGCCTCAATCCTTGCACAAACATTTCATTCTTTTTGAGGGGAGTATCAATGAGCGCTTGTCTATAGCAAGAAAGTTCATTGAATTTCGTCTCATACTCAGAAACAGACATGCTTCCCTGCTTCAAATTCATAAAATTCTAGTACAAACGAGTTTTCCCTGCTGTGGGCATAAACTTCTCCTCAAATAACTCTTTAAATCTGTCCCATGAAATGTCTTCCTCAGAAATGTTTGCTACTGTTGCATCCCACCAGGCTGCTGCGCCTCCTTGCAATTGCCATCATTCCATTTTCCTTTTCCGTTCATCAGACAATTTCATGCTCTTAAAGATGTGCTCACAAGAGCGTAGCCAAGCTCTAACTTCAATTATCGATTCTGAACCTTTAAATGGTTGACCTCCAAGGTTGATGAAGACTTTGCATAAAGCGACAAAACTAACCTGAGGCGGTACTGGATTTACAGCCTCACTAGATTTTGTCTATGTCCATTATCAGTCGAGGTACTGCCCCTACCTCTGCCTCTCCTCCCAGAACTCATGTTGGCCACCTTGATAGGTAACTCAACAAATTTAGATAGGTATATAATTATACGAAAATACAAATACGCACTCTCAAGATAAATATTACTCTAGAGCCTTGGTACTCACTCAACCTAGCGCTCTGATACCAACTGTGACGACCCGCCTTTCTAACCCCAGAAAGACGTATCATCAATAAGAAAAGAAAGGGATAGAAATAGAAAAGAATAGAAAGAAAGAATTACAACATCAGAATCTTATAGTGGAATGGAACAAATTATAGTACATCACATAACTATTACATAGTTTTACATACATCAGAGTTATACAATATCGTACATATGACAGTCATATATATCTTTCAATACATACATCCAAAATACATCATACACTAACTACACAGTGGAACTATATAGATAAATACACACGTCTGGGCTTCTGCTCCAAGCTCCTCCAGAAACTTTATACTCCAAATACCTATCACTTGGCTACTCATAAAAATTTGAGTACCCAAGAGTTTATGAAAAACAAAATATAAACTCCGGGTCAGACATGGGTCTGGTGTGAGTAAACGGGTTAAAGTTGTTTAACTTTGAAAATCATTTGAAAATAAAGGTATCACGTAAGACTCCCCACACATAAACACGGGTAAGTTTTTACCTTATGCTAACCAAAACATTTTATAGGAAATCCAGTGATATTATAATAGTGTCTAGGGTTTCAAGTAAATAGAAAGTAGCCGAAATTGTTACATTCATTCAATTCCAGCTACTAGCCACAAAAGTGGGTAATACAAATCAAAACCGTAGGGTCTCGTAGGGAAAATGTATTTTCAACAATGGCAGGGCTACTGGGGTACCATCCATCATAGTACGGGGCCTAGATCACCGTACCGAGGATCACTCCCGACCCCCTACAACACAAGGCCTGAACCATTCCTTACTGAATAGTCCCGAACCAGATAACCCCGTAGTTGTGGCCAACAACTGCCCACACAGCCGAAATAAAAAGGGACATCTAGAAAGGGGTATACCTCGTCCTGCTTGGGCATGACCCACCTAACCTTGCTGCATCTCCCCTGTTTTAGCCATTCTCGGTTGATGAGGCTTGAGGCTGCAATTACCTTTATAGAAAAAATCTCTTAGAATGCTCATCATCCGCCTGACAATGTGCTGAAAGCATTCAATCCATATAAGTTTGTTCCGGGTTCGAATGAAACCGAAGGCATTATCTCATTACACTCATTTTGGAGTCACCCTCAGAGTTAACGACGATAACCCTTGCATTCTGATACACCATCTCGATCTCCACTTGAGATGTCACGACCTATCGTTTAATTTGGATCGATGTGGTTTTCGGAATATCGAATTGATACCCGATCCCGGTCTCATCGAAATCCAAACGCCATTTTAAGGGCCAAGTTGTTTAATAGTTTAAACAGTTTAATTCAATACTTAGAATTTACATAATAGTTATCACATATAAATCATACACAGTCATCACAGATATATCCAGAATATATCACAGAATATCACCAAATAGATATCAGAATCAATAAAACAAGAATCATATATTCATATCAAAATAATTTGATTTACTTGACTTAATTAATCATTTAATCCAGCTTGATTTATCACTAATTAATCAACTTATTAAATTTATTAATTATTACTTAAATACCCACTTAATTAATTAATTCGTAGTTATTAATTAATAATCTTAATTATGAATTTATAAAATTTAATTACCCATTTAATTATCACTAATTATTTAATTAATCATTAATTACCAATTAATTAATCATTTAATTAGTTAACTACTATTTATTAATTAACTTTAAGTAGATAGTTAAATTCTTAAGTTCAAATTGACTTAACCAAAAAATTATTAATGTCAGTCTTTAATTAAAAATTTATTAAATCTTATTTAATTACAAGTATAAATTAATTTACATTTAAAATTAACATACACTTTAAATTTTCTTATTATCTTACATTTGCAAACCTTCTTAATAAAATTTAAAACAAATCTTAGCGTAACACTTGTCAAACTTAATAACTTTATTAATATTAAACTTGTTTACCATTTTAACTTAAGGTTTATTTAGGTTAACCCTTAGAAATTTGGGATCCGAAGTAAACATTCTGTTTACTCGAGTCAAACTCGTCTCCCACTTACCTTTCTCCCGCGTCCCTTCTCCTCCTACCCTCTTCTTCTTCTACTGCTTTTATATATATATATATATATATATATATATATATATATATATTAGCTTAAGTTAAAACTGCAGTATTTTAAACATACTCACGCACTAGGTTCAAACTCGAAGCAACCCCAAATATACTCGTGCAACAACTCGCGACAATCCACGACACCAAAATCAGACACCCAATCGCCACCGTGCACGTGCACGGTGGTTCGCCGCCCCTCCGGCAACCCTCGTCGCCTCCTACAAACCCCAAATCGACCTTACGTTCAAAATCGAAACCCAATTCAACATGAAAAGTTCGAAATCAAAAATATGCCCATCTGCTCGAACCAAAAGCTCGAACACCCCTCGAAAAATCGCCACGTCCTACCAACACCTACCACTGGAGGCGACGCCACTTCGTCCACGTCATAGCCATACCCTCCTCGACCATCTTCCAGAATCACGTGTAACTCGATCAACCCATGGCGACGCGATCCTTAATTTACAGAACACAGAAAATTTTGAACCCAAAACCCTATATTTGTTCCATCCCAAAAATTCTTGCATTGGAAATTTTTTTTAGCATTTTCCTGTGTTAGTAACTCACCAAGCTTGCTTCACAAATCACCAAGCTTGCTTCACAATAAATTTCAACAATTAAAATTTGTTGAATCAACAGATATTGATAAAAATGCATCTTCGATTCATTTTTGAACCGCACCTTGAATACTTACATAAAAATCATCGTTCTTGTTTTAAAAATCTTAACTTTGTATGTTAAATCAAGATATGAAATCAAATCAACAATTTAAAACATTTGAATTTTAACATATTGATTTCTTTTACTGTAAACTTGAACATACAGAAGCCAGGCTCCACTGACATACTTTAAACCATTTCCAGATTATTGTTTTAAGAGTAAACAAATTTATTTAGTTTAAAAATCCTAAGTTTAAAATGTTCTGCTAGAAAAATGTTAAATTTTCCTACCTTTCTTGCCCAGAAATTTAAAATAATGAAGAACATAAGCATAATAAAGCTTCCAGTATAAAAAAAAATCATTATAGGTCCTCTTGTTAACAATATATAGCAACATAAACTTCATGAACTAATTATCATAATTAAAATTTCAAGAAAAGTATGTTTACTCACCTAATAATTATTGAACAGAAAGCAAGTGTTGTGTTGAAAGGCTGCAGATTTGAATTTCTGGAAATCTCTCTGCTTTGTTGTTGAATTTATTTGAGTTTGCAAAGTAAAGATGTTTATTTTCTTTTCTCTTTTTCTCAGGTTTGCTATCTTTTGGAACGAACTAAAATAAGATGATGGATATATAGGAACAACTTTGAACAGTATAGGTTTATCTGGTACAACGTTACTTGTTTGACTATATTAGATTTTGTGTTAAATTACTGTAAAATTGAAGTGATATTGTAAATTTCGGCTGAAAGATTTGCTTGACAAAATGTTGTGCTAATTTAATGCATGTCTTCATATTAGTTTACACATAATTATAGTTTGCTGATATTTATTTTATCTTATTCTAGACAAAGACATTTTGTATGTGTGAATAAATTTGTCTCTGTACAAGATATTTTGCATATAGGTTGTGAATAGTTTATGTCTTTTCATTGTACATATGCGTATATTATACAGCAACATACGTTTTCTAAACTTATCCTACATGTATATGTAGAATTATCATAGTTATTGTTAGCATAGTTTCTAAATTTTATTCTATTGGTAATTTAATTTTCAAATATCTGATTTATAACATTTATTTGTATTTGTATATTTTATATTTCTATTTATATCTTATATTTACATTATAGTTTTCTTATGTTTATATGTTTGTGTTTATAACCATATATATTATTTTATACTTAAGTTTAATATTCATGTTTAATATTGATAAGGTTGCTTATTTTTAAACATTATTATTAAAGATTACATTTATATATGTATTATCGGATGTTAATAATATAGAATCTTTAATTTTTATTGAATAAGAAAGATTTTAGTATAAATAGTTTTGAAAGATTCTATTTAAAATTTTCAAATCAAAATTTTCTTTACAAACACATATATAACTGATAAATATCAAAGATCTTATCAGTTTATAAAATGAAAAGCTTGTATTTAATTTAAATTAGATTAAATTCTTATTAAAATAGTATTGCCAAAATTTCGAGTCGTTACAATGGTTGTTAGTTGATAATATAAAAAATTCATATGAAATTGAATTAATGAAATTGAGAGTAAAATAATTGAATTCAAATTTAAAGTGAAGTAAGATTAAATAGAAATGAAATTGATTTGATTTGGAAGTAAACAAACTTGAATGTAAGTAGTGAATGTAAACTAATTGAATATGATTGAATGAATGTTAGTAAATCCAATGTTAATGAATCAAATGTGATTTAAATTGAAAACCAATTCAATGAATATTAATAAGAAGTAAAAGTGTATTGATTTGGTTATGGATGTTAGTTGGATGATGGTTGGATTTTTTGTGGTGATTGCATTTGCTATATTGGCATATATAGTTGTTGTATGTGTATATGTTGTATATTGATATTACTTTCATATATACATGTTTCTCATGGTTTGTTGAGTGTTTAGTAGGTGCGGATCGCGCTTGCTTCGCATTTGGAGCTCGCTTTCGCGCTATATTAGCTGTATATGCTCGGTAGTACTTTTACACTTTTTTCCCTACGGGATGCCTCATCCTCAATGATGAGATGTATATTTGTGATATATATATTGTTATTTTTTCTGGATCGAACCACGCAAAGAAGACTATGGCGAATTTTTTTTGAAAATTTAAGTGTTAGAATTTTTTTGGAAAAGTTGAAAAAATTTGTGAAAACTAAAGTTTTGATTTTTGAGTAAAAAGTTAAACGATATAGTTGATTTTGAAAAGATAACTAAGTATGGATTTGAAAACTTAGTAAAGTTTTATAAGAAGTTTAACTAATGGATTTTGGGAAAAGCTAAAATGTTTATATTGGATTTGATATCTAGTTTTAACGAATTGTTTTGAAAATTTACTGGATTTTGTGACTTTTTCTTACTTAGTAATTTTGAAGACGAAATTCTTTTAAGTAGGGGAGAATGTAACGACCCCAAGTTTCCATCATTTGAAATTCGTATATTTAATTTATTTTAAATATTTAAAAGTTAATTTAATAAGCCGAATAGATTTTATTTAGAATATAGTAATTTAATTGGACAATTAAATTGTTAACTTAATATTTGAAATTGAGGAAATAATTGGAATTTGATTTTATTTATAATGTTGTATTAAATTTTATTTGAATTAGAACGATGCTAGAGAACTTTTAAAATTGAATTAAAACTTAAATTACAGAAATTGAATAATTTAATATTTAATTGACGTGTAAAAATAGCCATTTTTCAAACAGTCTCGGATTTCAACAAAACCAGTTTCATTGGATCCATAATGTTATATTATTGTAAGATATCAAATTTCGTGTCAATCGGATTTACGGTTTGTCCGGGGTAAGCTAAAACGTGTAGAAATCGGTTTAAGTGAATTTTAAATTTAAAATAGTCAATTCGAAAACCTATCTTCCAAATATGATCGAATTGGCTCCCGATATATATTCCATTACATTCAGAATAGGGGTAAAACATTACAAACGCCAGACGACACGCTTCGTTTGGAGTTCGAAAATTTTCGGGATGAATAGTGTCGAAATTTTTTCTATAAAAGGACTTCATAATTCATTATTTTCACCAAACCCTAACTTCCCTAGGGCTAGCCGCCACTAAACAATCAATGGCCAAAAATATTCATTTCTTTCTCCTCCAATATCTTCCAATCCGTAAACTTTTACAAGAAATCTCCAACTACAAAAATATAGAGCACGCTGAGAGCTACCGATCCAACGGTGGTGATCGTTTAAGGTCGAGTAAATCGACGGCAATAAGGGTTGAACGGCCAAACTTCGTGCGCGTTTTTTGAGGGGATGGAGCTGTTGAGAATGACCAGAATTGGGGTGGACGCTTGTCGTGGGTAGGCGCTTGGATTGGCGTTGTTTGATCGACGTGTAGGCTAGCGAGGAGGTGGCGATGAGTAGGGTTTTATGGCGGTTATATGGGTCCGTGCGTTCGTATTCACCGGGGTTACGCGATGAAGAAGAAACAAAATTATACGGCCGTGATCTGGGTTGAAAAACGAACTGCCAGATTTTGATAAAGATTTTAAAAATAAAAAAAGAAATTGCAAATTGATGTATATTAATTCGTATAATGTTTAAACCGGGATAACTTTTTCATACGAGGTCCGTTTCGCACGAAATGAATTGCGATGGGTTCGTATTGACAAGCACTACGCGATGAAGCTGGTTTAGGGTTGATTGGAGCTAGTGTGAATTTTGGGTAAAATTAAATGGCTGTTTAATTTTATTCGAAATTAAACACTACAACTGCTATTGGAGACAATGTGAGTACACTCACTCTTTCGGACTCACTGATATTTTTATATAAGTGAGAATAAATATTATTTATGATGATTGATTGGATGATATATGATATATTGATTGGTATTTGGATATATATACCTGCCTAGTGTAGCAGATGACCCTATACGTTCCCGTGTATGAGCGGATGACCCTTTGTACGTGCGTCTGCCTTAAAGCGGACATTGTACACATATTCTAATATGTATATTTGTTGTAGATGACAGGTTGGAGGGATCCAACTGGATTCCTCACTCGTATTGATTTATTTACAGATAATGATATATATTCTGTTATCATATGATATATGATATTTTGGATGTCGTGATTGATGTATTTGGTGCTGTTGTAGCATTAGGCCTATTTTTGGAATTTTAAAAATATTTAAGTGATGATTTCCAAATTTAAAAGGATTTTAAAGTGATTTTGAAAATAAACGTTTTATTGAATTTTTGAATAGTTAAGAATTGATTTATTTTAAATAAATAAATGTTATAACTTTTATGTTATAAAAATTATGATTTTTGTGAAATATGATTGAAATGTGATTTTTGGAAATATGAAGTTGATTATTTTATAAAAAGTTTAAATGGTGATTTTTGAATTTATTATAAAAGGTTTATATATAAGATTTATAAAAATGGATATTATATAAATCAAAATGATGGGATTATAAAGGAATTTTGTAAGAGCTAAAATGAGGTTATAAATGGATTATATAAGTAAATATGATTTATAGATTTATAACCGAAGCAGTTATAAAAAGAATGATTTTGGAAATAAATAGTTTATAAGTAATTAACTTATAATTGGATTTTAGCATGTAAATGAGCTATATTTAGAATTGGTTAATAAAAAGGATTTTAGAAATGAAAGTTTTTATTAAATATAAACGTGATTTATAAACATTGTTTTATAAATTCGAAATCAATTGAATTGGATAAGTTAAATATAGAAGTTTATTAAAGGAGATATATCCATAATTTTGGACTGTGGATAATCCTTTAATGAATATATAAAAGTAATAAATTTGGTAAAGACATTTTATTCACGATTTTGGATAGTGAATAATATATTAAAGAAATGGTTTGAAAAGTGATATTTCTAAATGGAGTTAAATGATTTAAATATGTTTTAAAATGTGTTGAGTATCGAATACATAGATTTCAACATTCATTGTTGAAATAGCCGTTTTCGAGAAGTAAGAAAATGATGGACAATAACACTATTGTTATAGTAAATGATTTGCGAAAGGAAATGTTTTTGTATAGTATTTGGGACTTATAGATCTATCTTATTTTCGAATCTCTATACTATTGATATTGGGTTGTCGTAACAATGTTTTACGCAGCATTCATTTTGACCCAAATAATTGTGTTTAATAAGAATGTTTTCCTTAAAGAATGAAATATATACTTAATCGTGATTTAAGTATATGAAATATTTTCCAAGTGTTGAAAATAAATCGAACTGTGAATTACTTATTATTAAATAAATATTTGGAAATATTTTCCAATGTTGAAATGATTTCGAGAATTTATCTTTTTAAAGATAATCTAAAGTGAATATTTGGCAATGATTTAATTAATAAAAGATTTATTAAAAGGGCCTAGTGATTTATATGGTGATAAATATTTGTTTGTTTTCTTTGATAGTTAAATAACCGACTATCAAACTTTGCCAAATTTTAGTTCCTCGACTTGATGTGGGAACTATTTAGTCGTACATTTAGTACATAGCCTTCTGTGTAGGCTTGATTGTCTTTTGTGTTGAGGATGTTGATCCGTCTAGTGTGGAGCATTAATCCAATCTATCGAGCTTCCTTCTTGGCCCGAAGGATAGCAGGTTGAAAGTTGAAAATGTGATAAGTCTACGAGACTTAGTTGCTGTGTAAGGTTGAGAAACGCTTTTGCGTTGTTGGTGCGAAGAGACCGGAATCGGATTTATACGAAAACCACTTCGGACCAACGTATATGCGACGATTGCGCAGGTTGCTGATTGATGATATTGATATCCGTATTTTCATAGTGGTGGACTGCTTGTTGATCGTTTGGGGTTAAAATCCCAATATACATCCAGTAGCAGTGGTCTCTTCATTATGAAATATCCAATGCAAGGACTATTCGCTGCTAATCCTAGGGATTTTCCGACAGGATGTGGTAGGACAATACCTTCGGTTTGTCCTGTTCCTGGACAACTTGTATGTATGTTTGTCTGACATTGCATTTCTAAAGATTACGTACATTGGTTTTTACAAACGTACATCAGTGGTGGCGGAGAACGCAACTTCTCTTAGCTTAACACCCTCCTTGAGACGTATGAGCTTAAGGGTTGTATTTTTATGGAAGGCAATTAGTAGTCAATGGAAATGGCCGTGTGGAATTCAAAGTGATGTGATATGTGATCGTGAAAGGTAATCCTTACCTCATCGGGCCTCATCAATCGGAAATGACCAAAACAAGGTTGGATGCAGCAAGGCTAAGTGGGTCATTCCTAAGTAGGATATGATCATCCTCTTCTAGATATATCTTTACACGCTATGATGTCGTGTATCTGATTATTGTGGTTTGTATGCTATGAGGGCCCTCGGTAAAGGTCGGTAACGACCAGAAGATGATATATTTGGTACCATCTAGTTATAGAGGTGGGCCGGTCTTGTGTTGGTAGAGGATCCTTAGTGATGGTCCTCGGTACATTCTTCTAGAGATGTACTGCCGGAAGGTAGTCCCTTTACCTGGTCATTTGTATGGAAATCCAAAACCCACTACGAGCTGCGATTTTGTTTGTAAAGGCGTAATGAATAGCCTCGAAATGCTATATGGGTAACCATCTCGACTATGATTAATATTATTTGTATATACTAGACACTAGTATAATATAAGAGGATTTGATATAAAAGAAATGTTTTAGTTATCGTAAGGTAAAAACATGTCCATGTTTATGTGTGGGCGTGTCTTACGAGATACTTTTGTTTTGATAAAGAAAAAGTTTTGGTAATTTAATGAATTCAGTTGAGTGTGTTTCTCACGTTGGTTTACCAGACTGATCCGGGCATTCTTCCCTTTCAATGCTCGGGTCAGACCGAGTATATTTACAGGTTCAGATTTGGTGCTTTTGGAGCTTCAGCAGAAGAGCTGGAGATCTTCATTTTTTTATACACGTACTTTTTTTGATTATCTGTTGTGCTTTGTTTGTTGTTGTATATTATCAGCAATTGTAGTGACAGGTTATTATAACTGTTCAAGCTGATAACTCTGATTGATTGTTGAACTCTGATTGATGTATGTATATACAGTTTCTGTTTTGTAAAGATCATTGATATGACATTATATATTTTCCACTGCGATGTGAGATTCTGTATTGTCTGTTTGGTTCTATCTTCTCTCTTTCTTCTCTTCTCTTCTTCTCTCTTCTTTTTTTTCTCCTGACTTTCCGTCAGTTTGTGCTTTTTGGGTCGAACATGTGTGGATTATTGTCGATTCAAAGGGTATGGATTTGCGGGTCGTCACAAGAAGGGAATTAGATAAACAAGTTTAGGAGTTAATGTAGAAGGATTTTGTTAAAAAAGGTATTTCAAAATAAGGAGCGCTTGTTGTCTTTGCTATTAAGGTAGATGGTTTCCTCAGATATGCATCAATTATTGAGAAGCGAATAAGATGATAAGAAAAGACCATTATCACTTGCCTTGCATCGGCAACCTCTTTGATCAGTTTGTTAGGGAGAATACTTTCATTTAACTTGAATTGGCCATCCGATTTCATCAATTGAGAGCGGCTAAAGTTAGTATCCCAATAACCGCATTACGTACACCGAAAAAATTGTTTGAATGGGTTGTTGTTAACCCAAAAAATGGATCAACACCCTAATTTGAGTGTGAAAGCACCAACCCCGTTATCAAAGAGCAATAACATAGATAATAGGTATAAAAGACTGCTGTAAGAGAAAGAAGACAAGAAGATTCTTATAGTGGTTCGATTGTTAATGAAGCCTACGTCCACTTTATAATTTCTATTATAAACTAATTACTGTTATGAGAAGTGTTTGATTGCAAATCTCTTGATTGTCCTTAGCTAGATTGAATCTCCACAGTTGGAATCCACTAGAGAATCATAGTGAACCCCTTTGGAGATTGTTATGAGGGAGGTGAAGAGTGAAGAAAGCTTTCAGTAGAGTTTCAGCAACCAGTTCGGAGAATATCCCGTCTATGTTGTAGATAGGATAGGAGATCAGAGAGCTATTGAGCCAAGCCTGTTCGCCAGCTGCTCGCAGACGGACTTAGGAAGACGTAGTGGAGTTTAGCTCATGACCCGAGCCAAAAGGATGGATCCCTAGCGATCCATTGAATTAGCTCAAATGCGAGCTAATTACTTAGCTCTTTTCTCTGCTTCAATTTGTGTGGGTCGTGCATGTACCATGTTCATGTATGGATTGCTAGCGATCCATTGTGTATGGATTGCTAGCGATCCATACACTTAGCATAATTTTTGGACTTTCTTCATTGTCTTTTGTTCACGTTGTTCGTATAGTCTCGTTGCTCGTCACTTTGCTTTGATGACGATATACTTTCTGGTTGTATATAGCCATTGGTTGGATTGGATGGATGCTTGTCTCTTAGTTTAGCTAACTTGGAATCTCATCAAACTCAGTCGCTACTTTTACAATGTGGATTGGATCATGATGCAAGAAAAACAGTTGAACCTTGGGCCATATCTATGGATCGTTAGCGATCTGTAGACCATGGATCGCTAGCGATCCATGCCATTAGTGGATTTCCTCGTCGTTTTCTCTTGGCTCTATATGGCTTATTACTTTAATACTTTTGGTTGAGTTCCGAGCCATTCTAACTTCGTCAAGTTGTGCCATCTTCTCTTGTATCCTACTAGGTTAGAAACCCCAATAACATTTGCCCCACAGAGTACGTCTTCGTTGGAAATAAGGCATGCTCTGGAAGTTATCTTTTTTAGTCTCTACTTGTTGAATTCGAAGTAATTGTGTTAGATTTTGGCGAATATGAAACAGGTTATGTTGCTGCTTACTTAGATTTTGGTCTCGACCGCTATCGCTTGTCATATCGAATCAAAATTTTCTCCATAGCTTCTTGGTATATCTTGAAATAGTTGGTAGATGTCGCAATGGAAGTTTGAGGTTGCAAACATGCAATCCTATGGATCGCTGGCGATCGATAGCTGATGGATCGCTAGCTGCCCGAACACTTTGGATTTTTTTGTGTGTTTTTGTTTCGTATTTAAGCGTTTGAGTCGATTCATCCCATCACTTTCACACAACATGAGCTTTGTTTTCCTTTTGTGATTTGAGCCTCTTACAGCGATTCGAGCCTTTGATTGATCGACTAGATCCATCACCTCCTGAGATTCGACCTTTCCCAAGCCTCCGCCGTGACTTCTCCTACGCCACTAACTCTAGTGTTTCGCTCCCACCTTCTCAAATCTCCACCGATCGAAACCCTAGTTTTTCCCATGCTTTGGATCACCGCCGATCTGTCCTTAGATCGCCATAAACCTGTTCTTGGCTTACTAATCCTAAGTCTTCGACCGATTCTGTGTTTAGAGTTTAATCTGAGGTGGGTTCGCTAATTACAATGTTCATTTAATGATTTGATGGCGAGATTGCTTTCGTGATGTTTATCGTAAGGAGTCCGAGTCGATTGCGGGTTATTGGAGGAAGATAGTAAATCGAGTCTCGAGTCCCCCCGAAACGATATTCGAGCCTTGCCCCGGAGCTTGACATGTTTTGTTGTCTTTGTCCATTAAGCCAGAATCGACTTGTGCCAAGTCCCATAGCTAGTATTGCATGACACATTGTTAATTAGTCCTGGTTCTTCCTAAGAATTTGGACTTATCTTATCCTGTTTGCTTGTGCACGCTGCACGGCGTCACTGTACCGAAAAGAATTTTCCACGTCGCTTCGGACAACGAATTCATTATCGATCATTGATCGATAACGAGTAAGTGTAGAGGAAGTAAAAAACAAAAGGAAATGATAATACAAGTCCTTTTCTTTTTCCGCTACGAGTGAACTATCCATATGGGATAGAGCGTTGGTAGTATTTTGGACCCCGAGCTCACCCCCTATAGACAGCATATTGCACTTGCCCTGGTACATACTTGAAATCCGATGTGTCGGAACATCAATGTCTCTTCGGAATTCGAGTGTTGTAGAGGAAACTATTAGTTTAGAATAGAACTACCTAGTTGTTTTGGATGTGAGCTCTGTTTTTTAGAATGAAGTATCCATCTTCGTGTCGTAGGAAGCCCAGCACTTTCGAAAGCCGAGCGTCTTCCGTTGCCCTTTCTCCTTCTACCTCATAGGCTGAATATGCCCAGTTAGTCCCAGTAGGTAGTTTCTTGAATCAGACTTCCCCTAATTTAAAAGTTCTTCTCAACCTGCCAAAGAGAGCTTCTTCTGTGGTTTCCGCTAAGGTCCTACACAATATCTCGTGTAACATGGCATACCAGAGGAAGACGTATGCCTTCCAAAGAAGAATGAGTTTTCTTACATGCCTCCTCTGGGATATACTACTTGTCATCGGTATATGTGTCTGAATGGAGCGTGCCCCCTTTTAATGACTTTCTGCATGAGACTCACTCGAATTTAGACATTGCCCTGTTATAGATTCATCCAACGTTTGTGCCATCATAACTTGTTTGCACGTCCATTTCATGCGAACATTCAATCGGGCTCCCAACTTGGATGAGCTGCAATACTTTCTTTCATTCAAGAGGAGAGACGAGTGTCCATCCTTGGTCGTAATTGAAGCTCAAAGGAATCGAAAAATTGTATTGCCACTGCAGAGTAACCTATCCCAGTTCAAAAACTGATATTTCTTCGTTAGTTGCCCCGAGGGGTTTAACCATCTGTGGATAACGGAGGTAATTTCTTTTCCCTGCATATTGAGTTACGACATGCCGCTACGGGGATTCTAACAAGTCGAATATTTCTTGCAATTATCCTGAGGCCAAATAGGGACTTCTCTCTTGATTAAGTTTTTCGAACCCTGATGGCTATTGATGCTGAAGAAAGATCCGTTAAAGTCTTGTTGATTGATGAAAACTTACTCAGATATGGATTATTTTATCTGGGGAGATCCACCGTTCCAATTGAAGTCCCCTCTCCTTCTTGATCCAAGGTTAGCATGCGATCCGCTTCCTCTTCTCACAGTTCCAAAGAAGGCTCTTCTCAAGTGTGAGAGGGCTTGTCCAGAGAATCAGCCAAAGAGGCTCGCGATGGAAAAGATGTTGCTGCGACCGGAGTTAGTCATCCGGCCAGAATGCCCTCGATTCCAGAACAAGGAGAAGAGGAGTTCAAACAAAGGGAAGGCGAAGCCGCTATGGACATAAAAAAAGAGAAGGGGAAATCGAGAGCAACAACAATGAGTCCACTTCTAGCGATGATTTCTATGTATAATCCGATGATGGGATTCTGAATCGTGCAACGATCCTCTGGGGATGAGTCTCGTTATTCCGAGGTCGTCTCCTCTAGACATAAGTGGTAAAGACGATGCCCTAGAAACCAAACGATGTTGGGATTCTTCGAGTAAAGTTGTTGGCATGGGCTTTGATGATTTGAGTGATGTTTACAGCGATTTCAATGCGCTCATGGGGGAGGATTTCAAATTTAAGGAGATCCTTCCTCGTTCGGACCACATTGCACCCAAATTTAGCCCGATTCCTTCTACAGTGCCTGCCCAATCCGGTTTTTTGACGTCGTTTTAGGCTCCCCTCCTAAACACATCACACTCTTCATTAGGGTTACACTCACTTGTACAAAAAAATTCATGTTTATTTGCCATTTCTAAAACCATTTATTTATGCTTCATGTCTGGTATAATGAGAGGATGCGACCTTTACGATGATGTTGAAGAATTTACTGACTCCCAGCGCTGGTCCAAGCATTCTTACTGCTGCCAACAACCCCATGAAACGGAGCAAGAGTATAGAAGAAGAAAAGATCTGAAGGACGAAACTCGTCGTTGAGACGAGAGAGAGGAGCCAAATACACGAGGTGGGCATGAAAAGAGGAAGACATTCTATGATAGAAAGGAGCCGTCGAAGAGGTCTAGTTTCGATCACGGTTCCCATTCTTCGAAACAACAAGCTATGTTTCGACGATCTCTTCAGTGGGTCAGGAAATCTCCATTACTTCTGTCCCCGTTCTTCCTTCAACTTATATTTCATCATCTTCTATTGCTTTTACCCCGGTGCTTCTCATGCACACCGTAGACCCGCCTATATTTTTCTGTCCAGTCCGCCCAAGCTTGAGGCGGCGCTCCCTGGGTGGTTTCTAAGGGGGGTTAAGTTTGATCATAATCTCCATCTGGTTCACAGAGATTCTTACATACTACATCTTCAGGCTATCTAGATGATTTAAAACAAGCCAATGGTTAGGAGAAATTATGCAAGCAACTTGTAGATATAAACCACAATAATTATAAGGAAATCCTCTCTTTTGAATTAGGGAAGGATGATTTTGAAAGAGTGTTAACAGAGCGTAATGCCTGGATCAAACAGTGGAGGAGGAGAAAGAAGCGGCACTTCGTGAAAGTAAAAAGATCGTCGATTTGCTGAAGGAATTAAGACAGGCCCACAAAAGGATTGAGATCGTCTACAGGGATGAAACAAAGAAGGCTCATGCTGAAGATGCCAAATTAAAAGAGGAGGCGGCAGCTCGCGATGCGACAATTGAAGCCAAGAAGAAAACAATCTTCGATCATGACCTTATCATTGAGGGGCATAATAAGACCATCTTCGACCAGGTTGAGACAATCACCCGACTAAAGGATCAAGTTGCGTAGCTTAGAGCCAATAAGTCTCGTGTTGAACTTGAAAAGCCCGCCATTACGACAGATTATCTAGAGCTTCAGAACACTTTTGAAAGAAAGATAGAGAAGATGGATGAGACCATCTTGAATTTTTATGTCAACTCTCTACTACATTAGGGGAGCCTCGGCTACTTAGGCCATAATTAACGCACACTCTCGTTGTGGTCTGGGAGCAAATCCTGACTCGCTTTCAAGATAGCGGTAATTTTATACCGAGCGATAGTTAGAAAATGCCTACCTTAATGAAGAATCAAAGAACGCATTGCTAGAGGGCCAAGAGGTTCTACGGATCAAGATGGAGAAAAAATTTTGCCCCTGCTACCATGATTATGGAAATCGAAGCACTTACGGAGCCTTTCGTTTCTGGTATCGGCTAGCCATCGGGGCAACCCCACAATCTATTAACAAGTTCTGAGCTTGAGGCTTCCCCTCGGATTATAAAGCCATCAAAGGGAGGTGAGTACGAAGTTGACATTCTTGGTCATTCTTTTGGTGTAGGTAATCCTCTTGTTTCCCTCAAGTTCGAGAGCTTTCAGCTTATGCCACAAGAGTTGGAAAAATTTAACGCTTTCATTTTTGATCTTATAGATCTATCTTCCTTGTCCGTCGATTTACCTATTTTTTTAGTGCCTAGGCCTATTGCTATCTTCACCGCTTCCATGCTTGTTTTTATACCTGCTTCGGTCACCGTGTCCATGTCCGACTCGTAGTCGAGGCTAGAGTCTGAGAAGATCGCCGCACTTCATGGCTTGGATGACCGTTCCATATCTTTGGAAGGTGACATAATGGCGGCCAAAGTTCGAAAGTAAGAGGTTCAAACTGAGCTGCCACGTAGATCTCAAGAATAGCTAATTGCCGTCAAAATAGAGAAGGTTGAAGCACTCAAGGCCTCCAAGAGCTTCTGCAGGTCGTGGAAGCGCAAAACGAAGGGCGAATCTTCAGTGAAGGTTGTAGAGCAGGGGGAAGATATTAGTGGTGAGGAGATTGTTGACATTATTGGCAGCAACACCACTCCCGAAGCAAGGCAAAAACTTCGAACAAAGGCAGAAAAGGGAGTGGTGGAAAGAAGCACTGAGAAGTTTGGGTGGTGATCGATCTAATTTTGATTCATTTTGAGTTGTTTTGTTCAAGTGCAGAGTCTGCACTTAGTATTTTCATTATGATGTCTGTATTTTTATTTTGTTGGCCGGCGCTGTGTAGTTGCGGCCCCCATGTTTTGACCTTGTATAAAAGAAAGTTATAAGTAATACATTGTTGATATTTTGACTGTACTCTTACTTTTTTGTTAATATGTGTTATGTCTATATGTGTTCTGTGCACTTACGCTTGTTTTGTTTACACTTATCTTGTTCTTTGATTACTGCCAAAATTCTTTGTTTAGAGTAACAATTATTTGTTTGGAGTAACAAACTTGTCAAATTATTGTTTTAAGTATTTTTATTTTAGTGCCGGTGTATGCCCTCCAGTTCACAGGGTTGTTTACTTTGAAAAATTGACAAATGATCAGTAACTCTAGGTTTAAATAGTTTACATACTAATACTAGAAATTTGACTAAATCAACATTTGATTTGCCTTCTTTCAGAAGTTTTGTGACTGTAGCACGTAGTCCCATTTTTTAGCAATATTCTGTTACGTATGCAACATATGCATGTTTGAAATGTGCACACTGTATATGTTAATTGTAGGCAGTAACATGTTATCACGTTTAATGTAATTGTTAGTCATCGAGTGTCAGCGGTTGGAGTTTACCGCTGGTTGGTTACACTCCGATTTTGTTGGAGTCATGCCCATTGCTTCCAACAATGAGAGTGGGTTGAACCTTTTTATTTCTGCATGGATTAGTTTCCTGGTATTGTCGAGGCAATTCCGGGACTTGAAAGTGTGGGCGACTTAGATATGCGTATTTTAGGATCGATATGTCCCGTCAATACGAAACATTTCTTATGTTCCTCGTTGTTGCCTATCTTCAGGCAACGTGAGGAATTTACGTTTTAGGAGCATGATTTCATGGCGATGCTCATCGATGTTGTCTATCTTCGAGCAACGAGAGGAGTTTCTTCAGGAGCATGACTTCGCGGCGGTGCTCCTCGATGTTGCCTCTCTTCGGGCAACGTGAGAAGTTTACATTTTAGGAGCGTGATTTCACGGCTCCGAGAGTTAATGCGCGGCTTCTGGAACTGACATGACCCATTGGTCCGGAATGGTTTTAGTACTCCTCGATGTTGCCTATCTTCGGGCAATGTAAGGAGTTTATGTTAAAAAGTTAGTGCGCGCCTTATGAGGTGCGCAGCTTTTGATACTTCCAGTATTAACTCTCTTCAGGCAACATGACGGGTTGTGTTTTGAAAGTTAGTGCGCGGTTTATTGGATGCGCAGCTTTTAACATTCCTTGGTGTGGCCTATCTTTGGGCCACTTGAGGAGTGTATGTTTTAGCCTTTCCAATATTGTCGAGGCAACACTGGTTTTTAAAAGGCGAAGATCGGGTTTCGCTGATCCAATGGTTTGAGTTGATTTGATTTCATCAACCCAATAGGTAATTATTGTGAACACGGTTTTTTGGTTCAAAAGACGAATCAATTTTTATTAAGGAAAGAAGGGGAGATTTTTGCCTATTTACAATGCCCCCCGTATACCAAGATACCCTATTTGCTGAAAAAATAGAGAGTACACAAGGTAGATTTCAAATGAAATAATGGCGGAGTGATTCGCTATTCCATGCCCTAGGAATTTGGATTTCGTCGAAGGTTGTTAGCTTGAAAGTTCCGTCCCTTAGCTTTTAAATGATGACATATGGTCCTTCCCAGTTCGGTCCGAAGAACCCCAGGATAGGGTAGACTCGCTTGAGTATGAGATCTCCCACTTCAAAGGTTTGATTATGAAGTTTTGAGTTGAAGTATTGTGAGACCCTTTTTTGGGGGGCAGCGGTTCTCAACTCGGCTTCTTTCCTTCTTTCGTCAATCATATTCAGCAATTCGAGTAGGAGCTGCTCGTTTATCTTTTGATTCAAATTTTGCTTTCGGTGCGAGGGGACCTCTAGTTCAATAGGAATCATTGCTTCTGAGCCATATGCCAGAGTGAACGGAGTGTGGCCGGTTGGTTGTGTAGTTTTATAAGCCCATAGTGCGAGTGGAAGTTCATCAACACGGTTTCCTTTTGCTTTAATTAGTCGTTTTTTGATAGTAGACTTAATGATCATATTTATTTCTTCCACTTGCCCATTTTCTTGCGGGAGCTTCTGTGGAGAAGCTCTTCTCAATTCGAAAGCGTTTGTAGAAATCTTTAAACTCGGTGCTTATAAATTGAGTTCTATTGTCAGTGATTATTTTTTGTGGCACGCCAACCTTGCAAATAATGTTTTTAGTAACAAAATTAATGACTTTCTTTATGGTTATAGTGGCCAATAGTTACGCTTCGGCCCACTTCATGAAATAATCAACGACAACTATAGCATATTTGGCCCCTCCTTTTGCTATTGGCAGGACGCCGATCAAATCGATTACCCAAATTGCAAATGACCATGGACTGACCAACTACGTTAAACCTGTTGAAGGAGTTCTTTTAATTTTGTTGAATCTTTGGCGGCGATCACATTTTTTAGAATAGTCTATAGGGTCATGGTTTATTATTGGCTAGAAATATCCATATCAGAGGACTTTCTTCGCAAGAGTCTTCCCCCTATGTGGTCTCCGCATTCGCCTTCGTGCAATTATTTTAGGATTCGTCGGGCTTCATCATTAGACACACATCTAAGAAGGGGGTTGAGAATCCCCTTCAGTATTCCACCTTGTATCATGAATTACGGTGCCTTTTAGAGAAGCTTTTTCCATTGATTCTGGTCAGTAGGAAGGGTCCCTGCAAGTAAATAGTCCTTTATCGGTGTCAGCTAGGTTTCTGGTTCGACGGTGATCTTGATGATCCAATCGACGTCCATTTCATCTATGCTTGGGGTGGTTAGAGTTTCAACTAGGCCAGCCCTAATGACTGAGCTTCTTGAGAACTTGCTAGTTTGGCCAAACAATCCGCCTTGGTGTTTTGGTCCCATGGAATGTGAGTTATGGTGTAATGTTCGGTGTCGCTTAGAAGCTCTTGCACTTTAGATAGGTACATGGCAAGATTCTCCCATTGAGCTTGGTATTCTCCTTTTACTTGACAGATGACTAGCTGGGAGTCGTTGTAGATGTGAAAAGATTTTATCTTAAGCTCCTTCACAGCTTTTAGTCTTGTTATCAACGCTTCGTATTCCTCTTCGTTATTCGTAGCAGGGGATTTCAAGTGCAATGCGTAGAAAATGGCTCATCCTTCGGGGGTTTCAAGCACTAATCCTGCACCCAAACAGAGGTTGTTGGATGTTCCATCGACATAGAGTCTCCATTGCGTGTCCACTTCCAGTTGTATTTCTTTCTCATCATCCCGTATGCTAAATTCGGTGATGAATTTTGCTAACGTTTGCCCATTGATGGCCTTTCTTGGGTGGTATGTGATATCATATTGACTTAGTTCTGTATTCCACATGAGTAGCCGTTTAGAAGTTTCAAGCCAATACAACACTTGCTTCAGGAGTTGACTAGTCAATACTATGATTGGATAAGCTTGAAAGTATGGTCGTAACTCCCTAGATGTAATCAAGTGGTAATACGCTAGTTTTTCCAGCTTTGGGTAATCTTTCTCGACTCCGATCAACCGCTTGCTAATGTAATACATGGATCGTTGGATTTTTGCTTCTTCACGCACAAGAGCGGCGTTCAATGCATGAGGTGAGATCGCTAAGTAAATGAACATGTCTTTTCCATCCACAGGCTTTGATAGGATTAGTTGGGCTTCCATGTGCCATGGCAATTCTTCGAATGATGTTTGACAAGCTTCACTCCATTCGAAGTTTTTTTTTCCTTTCATCAATGCATCAAAGAGTGGTATACACTTGTCGGTAGCTTTCAAGATAAATCGACTTAGTGCTACGACCTTTCCATTCAGGCTTTGTAGTCCCTTCTTATTTTTAAGAGCTTGGACTTCTCGTAGTGCCATTATCTGTTTTGGATTTACTTTAATGCCCCTAGAACTTATGATGAATCCGACAAATTTCCCAGAGGCTAATCTAAAGTGACATTTTAATGGATTGAGTTTCATTCCATACTTTTGGAGTATTTCGAACATTCAGCGAGATTATCTAGGTGGTTGGCAGCCGCTTGTGATTTGACCAACATGTCGTCCATGTAAACCTCCATAGTTTTTCCGATTTGGCGCTTGAACATGGTATTTACCAACCTTTGATAAGTTTCCCTGGCATTCTTCAAACCAAATGGCATTACCCTATAGCAGTATAGGCCTAGGTTGGTGATGAAGCTGGTGTTTTCTTGATCAGGTTCATGATCAGGATTTGGTGGTAGCCGGAGTATGCATTCATGAATGATAGCAGCTCGTGTCTTGCTATTCCGTCCACAAGCTGGTCTATTCTCGGGAGAGGGAAGCTATATTTTGGGCAAGCTTTGTTTAAGTCCAAGTAGTCGATATAGGTTCGCCACTTCCAATTGGACTTTTGAACTAAGACCGAGTCAGATACCCACTTAGGATAAGTTGCATCATGCATAAAACCGTTAGCCATTAAATTTTCCACCTCTTCCCTTAACACCTTATACCATTCAGGACTCATGCTGCGCCTCTTTTGCTTTACTAGTGTGAACTTGGGGTCAATGTTGAGCGTGTGGCATGCGATTTTTGGTGACACCCTACACATATTGGAGTGCATCCATGCAAACACATTTAAGTTGGCACGAAAAAATTTAGTAAGTTCCAACCACATCTTGTTTCCAAGATGCGATCCAATTTTCAAGAATTTAGTTGGGTCGTCCATATCAACTGGGATAGACACTGTCAATTCTGACGGTGCTAACCGTTTCTCCTCTGATCTCTTCTTTCTAGGGTCCAAAGCCTTGTCGAATCGGCTATGGTTCCCAATCCAGGGCTACTCTGTATTTGCTATTCAGAAGGTTCATAGATGTGGAGAGTTCTCCCCACATCCTTCCCTTTTTCCCTTCTTTTGGATTTATGTAACTCCACAATGTAACATTCTCTGGCGGCGTACTAATCTCCTTTCACCACTCCGATTCCATTTGTAGTAGGGAACTTCAGGTCAGACACCATTGAGCCAGAGCTATTCTGAAATCTGCTAGACCGGGCCATCCCATTATATGCATACATTTCATCCATGATCATGAATGTCTGAATGAGGGTGACTCTTCGATCACCATCTCCAAGTTCCACTGGCAGGTCGATTGCTCCCACAGGTTGCTTGGGTTCACCAGTGAACCCTTGGATCTTCGCTTGGCATGAAGACACGCTTTTCATATCGATCTTCATTTGTGCAAAAGTACGTTTGAAAAGTATATTATTAGAGTTGCCACTATCGACCAACACTCATCGAACAACAGAGGGAACGATTCCCACTATTACCACCATTGGATAAGGAGTGGGGCCTTCAATCCCTTCGGTGTCTCGATTTCGAAACACTATGTCGTCAATCAATACTTTCTGCAGCTTGGTAGAGTTTCATCTTATATTGTGAGACATGATTCCTTTGGAGCATGCTTCAACGAACTTGCATAACGCTTCATCTCCCCTAGCTTCTTTGCACGGGGTGTGGTCCCCTAAATATGGTTTCAATAATAAGTATTTGGTCAGTTTGTTTGGACCCTTATTCATTAGTTACAACTTGATTCCTTCATTCTCTAGGAGAATGAGGAGCCATGGTTTGATCGGGGTTCTATGACTTTCTCACGTACTGTTGGAGTTTGTTTTCCAAGATCAATTCTTTAGTGAGAATCTTCAGATAGCGGCATTTGTTTGTGTTATGACCATGAGTCTCGTGGAAGCGACAGAACTTTCCTGAGCGTTTTTGTTGCTCAGTTGCTTCCTTCCTAGAGGCTTTTTTGTTTTTCTCAGTCCCCTCTATTGCGAGAAAAATATTTTTCGGAGTGTTATTTAGAGGGGTATAGTCTTCGGGCCCTGTGCATTTAATGCGCTCAGTAGATTCAAAGCGGTGGAGGTGCAAAAAGTCATAGCGGGGATACAGTGAGGATATAGCAGGATATAGCGGATGGCTCTAAAATAGCACATAAAAATCGTACTTAATGTTTTTACAAATATATAAATGGTAATTAAATGAAAAACTATCATTCAATTGAATTATAAATAATACATAAATAATTTTAAATAAAAACATATGCGGATATACTTTAAATAAACGAAAAACTGTTATATAACGTAATTGAATTTGGTAGAATATTAGAGTATTTTCATTTCTGAAAATATATTAAAAAATTAAATCAAATAAATTAGTTTCTTAATTTTGTAATGTATAAATGCAATTTTTCAATTCATTTTATTAAAAAAGATATAGCGGAAATAGCGAAATATAGCGGAAATAACGGGATATAGCGGAAATAGCGGGGATTAAAGCGGAAATGCTATATTTTGGGGCTATATGGAAAAATCGTAGCGATAGAAATCTGCTATGAGATATAGCGGGGTTGTAGCGGGGTAATAGCGGGGCATTAACTACACAATTCAGGCCTGAACCCTTTAAGCCTTTTATCGTTGCCATTACCATTTCTTTTATTGGAGTTTTGATTTATTTTTTTCTCTTTTGATTTTCATCTTTTCCTACGACTCCTTCAATAGTTCCAGAAGTATGCGCATTTTGATTCATTGCTACAACGCTCCGTCTGATGTACGTTGGTTTCACACTAGTAGACTTCCTTTCTAGCTCCTGCGCTTCCTCCAATCTTAAGTATTGACTTGCTTTACGATTGATGTCTTCCCTTAAGGTAGATTGCTTCATGTTAATCCACTTTCCAAATTCAGTCTCCAGGTGAATGGCACGGACTAACGCCATAAAAACCATGTCCTCGTTGGGGTTGCTTACTTCTGTGATTGCGGTATTGAACTGGTTCATGAAAGATTTCAACGATTCGTTGCGTCCTTGGAACAGTCCAGATAGGGACATGACATCTTTTGGTTGTGCGATATGGAGCCTGAACTGATCGAGGAATCTTGTTGCTAATTGGTCAAAAGTTGAGATAGATCCTGGCAGAATCCTAGTAAACCACATAGCTCCATCCATGTGCCAACCGTACTCGTAAAAATGGGGTTTTGGGTCCTTTGTCCTGTCGTAAGACGGAATCGTTGGCATTGTGAATTTTTTCGGGTACTTCTCATTTGATATTTCATCAGTAAAGGGAGTCCGACTTGGTGCAGATCCCCATTCATCATCTCTCCTATTTTTAGTCTCATCCATTAATCATTTGACCATGTTTGCTATGTATATCTCTGATGTCTGGTAATCTTAGGGGCAGTAGTCAGTCACTATACCAAGTGTTTGGCTTTGCAAGTAGTCTTAGTGAGTGGGTTAAAGCCTAGGCTCTTCTGTCTTTGGGAGAGCCACTCCCGTCGGATTCCATTAGCTTGTAGTTGGCCTGATTGAAGCAGTTTGGACGTTCCTAGCACCATCGAATGCGTTGACATACTCTTCCAACTGGTTGTCTTGTTCTCCATCTTCTAAGTCGAAGATGTCCATAGCTATAACTTCTTGCACGGTCTTCTCCCCTTGATTAAAGTTCAAAGTTGGTTGCCTTGTCGCGAGCAGGGAACTCGTGTTTCCTTCCATGTTTGTGTCATGGTTCCTGTTGTCATCCATTTTTAAGGCTGTTTTTCGTTTCTTTTGTTTAGACCAAAAACAGAAGAATTTTCTTGTTCTATAGCAGCCTTGGGTTTAGGCGTAGTTCTTGGAGCATGATTTGACTGTAAGGTTAAAAGAGCATTAAGCTTCTCCATCAAAGCCTTCTAGCTACTTTCCATTCTTTGGTTGATCTCGTGAACCATCTTATTCAACTCATCCTTAGTAATGACTTCGTGCTGACTGGAGGATGCTGGTGCCTAACTTTCTAAGTTAGCGCCATTTACTTCGGTACGTTGATGATTAACATCTTCTCTAGCTATCACTGCTCCTGTGGAACTTCCAGAGGCAGTTCTTCTACTTCCAGAAGCCATTGATTCCAAGCGGTAGATCTTTCAGGCAAAGATTGAGGATCTAACTTCTGGACCTATGCAATCTAAAGTAGATAGCTAGATCTGAACCCTGAGTTGGGTTCTCTGTGAAAGCACCAAAATGTTAACCTAAAAATTGGATCAACACTCTGGTTTGAGTGTGAAAGCACCAACCCTGTTCTCATAGAGAAATAATATAGATAAAAGATATAGAAGAAAGCAATACGAGAAAGAAGACAAGAAGATTTTTATAGTGGTTCAGATGTTAATGAAGCCTACATCCACTTTAAAATTTCTATTATAGACTAATTGTTGTTACAAGAAGTGTTTGATTACAAAGCTCTTGATTGACATTAGCTTGATTGAATCTCCAAGGTTAGAGTCCACTGGAGAATCACAGTTAACCCATTTGGAGATTGTTGTAAGGGAGGTGAAGAGTGAAGAAAGCATCTAGCAGAGTTTCAATAACCAGTTCGGTGAAGATCCCATTTATGTTGCAGATAGGATGGTATTTATAGAGATCAAAGAGCAATTGGGCCAAGCCTGTTCACCAGCTGTTCGTAGATGGATATAGGAAGATGCTCTGGAGTTTAGCTCACGACCTAAGCCAAAAGGATGGATCACTAGCGATCCATGGTTTATGGATCGATAGCAATCCATAGAATTAGCTTGAATGCGAGCAATTACTTAGCTCCTTTCTATGCTTCAATCTATATGGGGCGTGCTTATACCATGTTCATGTATGGATCGATGGCGATCCATACACTCAGCATGTTTTTTGACTTTCTTCGTTGTCTTGTGTCAACATTGTTTGTGTGGTCTTGTTGCTCATCGCTTTGCTTTGATGACGATTTACTTGCTAGTTGAATTCTACCGCTGATTGGACTGGACAGATGCTTATCTCTTAGTTTAACTAACTCGGAATCTCATCAAACTCAGTCACTACTTTTACATTATGGGTTAGATCATGATGCAAGAAAAACAGTTGAACCCTGGGCTATATCCATGTATCGCTAGCGATCCATAGACCGTGGATCGCTAGCGATCCATGCCCTTAGTAGATTTCCTTGTCCTTTTCTCTTGGCTCTCCATGGCTTATTGCTTTAGTCCTTTTGGTTGAGTTCTGAGCCATTCCGAATTCATCAAGTTATTCCGTCCTCTTTTGGATCCTGCTGGGTTAAAAATCTGGATAACAGTATTCATCACATTCATGCTAATTAATGCTCTGACTTATTTTGTCAAGTTGACAAGTAGGGTCTTTTAGGAGTAGTTGAGTAAGTTCGTAGTTGTTTTCATAGATGACATTGTTATTTATGCCCAAAATAAGGAGGAGCATGAGCTTCATTTAAATGAGGTGTCGGATGTCTTGAGGAGGAACCAACTTAAGGAGAAATTCTTGAAATGTCACATCTGGAGAAAGGAGGTTAGCTTTCTTAGACAAGTTGTGTCAGTAGATGGTTAGATAGTGGATCTAGGAAAAGTAGAGATGATTAGGATATGAAGACATCGAAGAATACTTTAGAATCCGTAACATTATTGGAGTTGGATATATTCTATAGGAATTTCATTAAGGACCGCAAAGACCTCAACATCATTGACTCGTCTTAGTAAGAAGGACTTGGTTTATACTTGAATTCTAGAATGTGAGGCGAAGTTTGTTATGCTTAAGGAGATGTTAACGAGCACTCTTGTTTTAACTATTTCGGATGGTGCCAAACCTTTTTCCATTTATCACGATGCTTGTACTACTGGACTTGGTGCTATTCTTATGCAAGAAGGGAACGTGATGGCCAATGCGAGCTGACAACTTAAGACTTATTAGAGGAATTGCATAACTTTGAGCTAGTTTCCCATCATGTTTACATTAAAGTCCTGGAGGCACTATTTATTAGGAGGGAGAAGCTTTGAGCTATTTACATATCACATGCCCTTCAAGTACCTATTCTCCCATAAGGACTTGAATCTTAGATGACAAAGATGGATGGATTTTTTGTTATCATATGATTTTGGATTTCTTTACTCCAAAAAATAAGGAATGTTGTTGTTGATGCTTTGAGTAGGAGGCACACAGAGTTGAATGCTATGTTGTTGGAATGGAAACAGTTGAAATTCATATCGGATTTTGATTTTTAACCCTCATTGGAATATATAGTTGGATTGTTGGTTGCGATGGAGATGTAAAACCTTGTACTTTAACGTTAGTTATTTAATTAGTTAGTTAATTTAGCTCCAAAAATTAGAATTCTGGAAAATAATGGAATTTGACCATTAAACTTTCAGCATTCCATTCATAGAGAAATTCTGAGCAACTTTCATATTTGGAATTTCATGATCGGAGTACAAGTAAAGAAGTTACGAACGATAAATGAATTCAGAGCGGAAATACTTAATTCATAAAAATTAAAAAATATATATAAGTGGACCACCGGTCAACCCTTTCATAGTGGTGGTCGATGCCTAGGATGGGGGCCATCGACCGCTCCACACATGCAGGTCAAATTTTGGCTTAGCCTAAATGGTCCGGATTTTATATTTTTAACCTGATAGATGTGGTTGATTCTAGTGCCTATAAATTAAGGCCCAACCCTTCCTTCTCTTCTCAAATTTTTCTAAATACAGCAATGAAGCTCTATAATTTCTTCTTCTCCACTTTCTTTCTAAATTATAGAAATAAGATATTTATATCTATATTCGTACAAATTGGAGAAGGATAAAAATCAAATAAAAGTCGAAGAGAAGAGAAACAACGCTACGCAATGTCAAGTTAATTTATATTTAGATTTATATCTCCTTTCTCTCCCAATCCCAAATCTCTTCTCAGATCCGAAAATCTAATATATCTGTCTGATCTCATAGTTTTCATGGGATCACTAAGAACCTATTGGCCCCTGCCAATAATTTCATCCAATTATTTCATGGGTTCTCCCTAAACCTATTGGTATCTCCAATAACTTCTCTCATATTATAATTTTCATGGGGGTGAACATGAACCTATTAATCTCTGTCAATAACTTTGTCGGAATATATTTTTCATAGGATCACTACGAACCTATTAGCCCCTTGCCAATAACTCTTTCCAAACATAGTTTTCATGGGTTTACTATGAACTTGTTTATACTGACAACTTCTTGATCAGTCTTTAGGCGTCCTATATTCTGATCTTCCTGACATCTTGTATGCAATTCTACTCATACAAGAGTTAACCCAATTTATATTCACTACTGGGTCAACCTTGCTGGTTATTCTACCCTTCCTCTCCCAAAATACAGTTATGGGTCCATTATATAGTGAATATATTTATAGAAAAAGCATATACCTTTAACCAACATTATGGTTTAATATCCTCAAAATCCTTTCCACATAAAATTTAGTTAATACCTTTAACCAATTATTTTTATCAAGGCAAGCTTCTTCAAAAACTCCAAATTTAAACCATTTCAAAGCTCTTTTATATTTCCATGGGTTTTTTCTTCAAAAATGAGATGGGGTTCTTTTTTTTAGAAACTAAGACTTTCGAAACCTTAGACCTTTACTTTCAAAATCATTAGAATATATCTTTCAAAAGCATTCAAATCTTCTGTCTAAAACACTAAACATATGACTTTCAAAACATTTAAAAATATCTCTTTCGAAAGCATCAAACCTTCCTTTCGAAACCATCAAAACATTCCTTTCGAAAGTATTAGCATATCACTTATAGAAACATAGCTTCAAAATCATTTGAAAGCATCTCTTTCGAAACCATTGGGTTTTGTTTGTATTAAAATTGGACACAACACTCTTGGACAGTATTTTAAGAGATAAAATGAAGAAAGTAAATGCAAAAAGAGGATTATCTAACAAACACTTCAAAAACAGATAAGAAAAACATGCAGAAACACAGAGATTTAGAGTGGTTCGGCATATGGCCTACGTCCACTATGAAATTGGTGATTTATTGATGTTTTTTTGCTAATTACGACCGGTTACAGCGGATTACAACAATGGATTTCGAGTACAACAGTGATCTTCAAGTAAAAAAACGGTTTCAGCAGAGTCTGGACGTAGAAGAGCAAAAAGGTCCCATTTCTGTAGACTATGGGATGCTATATAGGCGTAGGCCGCAAATATCTCGCTCAGATCTTGAAAGACCTCTTCTGGCACATGAGTGGGCCCGCACGATCGATCCCATGTCATTCGCATTTGGTCCGTGATCGATACGAACGAATTTCATATCGATCAAGATTTGATCCAATCGAGTCAAAATTGAGCACGAAAATTCTTTAGGTTGTACGTAAGCTCCTGTGAAAATTTGGTGGAATTTGGACTTGTAGATTGCGAGTTATGATCGATGCAAGTTTGGGCTTTTCGGTTGCCATTCTCTGCATATCGATGATGTTCGTATCAATGATTTCGGCTCAATGATTATGTACGTGATGCAAGTTGACATGGCTCTTGTTTTTTGGATCGATCCAAAGTCCATGTCGAATCGATCGAGCCTTCCCAATGTCTACGCCTCGTTCGTATCAATCCGACTTGGTCCTTTTCGCATCGATGCTTTGTGCTCTGTTCGTATCGATTGCAGTTGCACTGTTCGTAACGATGGCAACTGCTTTGTTTGTATCGATCACTGGCCAGTCGATACAAAGTAGCGGCTTTGCTTGGTTTCAATGGGTACGAAGTGGTCATTAGTCGATCGATGTGAACAGGCGGGAGATCATTGATGTGAAGAATACCGATGTCTATGGATACGTTGTGATGCTCATTGTTGGATACGAAGAGCTGAAGCTTGATGGATACGAACAATAGATAATTGATAGATACGAAGAACACTGCTCTCCTAATCGATACGAAGTCGCGCATCTGATGGATTTGAACTGGATCGACATGAAGAAGGTTTTCTCTGGTGGTTTGATGGATACGAACAAAGGAATCACTTAAATCGCATCGATCATATCTTGAGCATACGAACTCGGATTGACTTGAAATTTGGAACGCTGGCTTCTATAGCTTTGTTTGTCTCATCATGTCGATTATAGCTTGATACGAACTCAGATAAAATTTATCGACATCCTTGGTGAACCCATGTATAACTGATTTTCGAGACATACCGTCTTTGGTTCTAGTCAACTCCTTGGTGTTACGGCCTTGCTAAAAGGCGAGATAACATTTGCCCTCCAAAGTACATCTTGTGAGAACTTAGAGTTGATTTACAATTCATAAGTATTTATGTCCTGACTCGAGTGTTTTGTATTTTGCTTTACGCTCAAGTCAGACTGTGTGATTCAGCATTCAAGACTCACCTTCAGAGTTAGAGCTTTGCTTGAATATCCAACCATCTATTTTGCTTTCTGTATGCAGTATTTCCAGTGATGTATTCTGATTTGTACCTGATGTATCTTGTTACTCTTCTGTTGTATCTTGTTTAACTCTGATGCATCTTACTTATATGTAGTAGCTTCATGAACTACTATCTCTTACTTTCGCTGCATTATTATTTACTCTGTGTCTGTGATATGTGATTATTTATTTATTGTATATTCTGAGATTTGCCAAATTTTATTTACAACGCGGTATTTTGAGTAATTTAAGTCCGACATGTACAGATGCGAATAGTTGAAAATATCGGGTCGTTACATTAGGTATCAGAGCTTTGGTAGCTCTAGCCAAAACTTAGCATATATGGTAAATGTATTTACAGACTCACTTTCACTCAAGTTTGAATCTCTTTCTTTTTGACTCGATTCCTTTGAATTTTGGAACGTTCCCTGCGGTTCCAAAATCCATTTGTGTCCCTCACTATTCATCTTCTTTTGATTCTTGAGTATCCCATAACTCCACTTCGAATGATCTTTATAGTGAGTCGGCGGTCTCGCCAATCTCAAATTGATTTGTAAAGGGGTGAAACTCCTTTACAACAGCATCGATTCACCAGAGATTTTATATCCTCGTTTTAGATGCTAGTATCTCTTATAATTCCAAATTCTGTCTCTTGTGATCGAATGTTGATTTACCCTAGAAATTCACATCGATCTTATTCTCCAAGTCACGGTTGACTCGGTTAAGGTTGCCCATAATTTATATAAACTTATCCATCTTCCTATTCTGTTAGTTAATCATCTCATCTTTGTTTCCAACTTATCTTCAAATCATTCTTGAAGTGTATTTGTAAACTAATACCAAAAATGTTTTATATATTGTATTGTTTGAGTTGTTGATGTTGATTTGGGTTTCTGATCGATTCGTTTGATCAACGCTATCGATAAGATTTCCAAAACATTTGAACAGAGCAAACTGACACAATATGGTTTTCCAAATTTAGTAATAAAAAAAAATTGTATCTATATTTTAAGTTTTTCTGGATTTTATTGAATAGGTTGTTAAGAAATAATATTTGATTTTATATATCATTATCTCTTTTTTCATATATAAATAATTGAACTATAAACACGGTTATAAATTTATTTGGAAATTTAAAATGAATTTAAAACAAGAATTTGAGAATTTAATTTCCGATGGTTTCAAGCCTTGCATTTAAAGTTTTGAAAAGGATATATTATTTAAAGAATTTTCGAATAGAAATTTGTTTCCAAAGAATTTTAAAAGTTTAAAATTAGTGTTCTTCTCTTTGTCGCCGGAAAATATCTTCGGTGATGACTACAGCATCAGCGACATTCATTTTCGAGTTTCGAAGTGAAGAGACCATTTTATAGTCTTGCTACAGTTTTGTTTTTGGGAATTTAACTGATTTGAATTTCTAGAATAAGACTGGATTTATAACATATGATGATATATGATTTTAAATTTAATGGATATATATAGTATATGTGCATTTATTTATCTCTAAATAGTTTGGAATTTATCGGAAATTTTAATTCCTATATTTTATCTTGAAAGATAATTTCAAGTATAATTTCAAGCTTGAATGATTAAATTAGAAATTTTCATTTGTATAATACACAATTTCATTCTAATATAACTTACCTAATTATACAGAAGTTGAATATGTAATTTGATAATATACAATATAAAAGGATTTTTTTTTAATAAAATTTGAGTGTTTATAATAAATGTTATACACTTAAATTTTAGTTATAAAAAAGATTAACAAAGTTAAATAAAAAAAGGATAATGGAATAATTTACAATATAAAATGATGTTAAAGGAACTAAGAATAAATTTAAGGCAGTTATAAAAAGTATAAACATAGGTGAGAAAATATATTGAGAGGAAAAAATTTAATTATATTAGGAATAAAGAAGAATTAATTTATTGAGTACATTTTGAGCAAAATAAATTTTTTTTTTCAAATCTATGATTTTCGAAATTGTTTATTTAAGATAACTAGATGATAAGATAATGAAATTTGAGATGGCTAAGATTTATTTAACTTATGTAAAATTAATTTTCAATTTAAGTTGAAATTCATGGATCAAATTTATTATCTTATTTTGTTTTTCAAACTATCTTTTGATTGTCCTTCTTTTCCTTATCTTGCTACAGAATGGGAAGGATATTGCTTATACCAGTCTGTTTGGAAACCTTTCTGTAATCTTTGATACTCATCTGAATCTGAGCACTACTTACCATCCACAGACCGACGGTCAAACGGAAAGAGTGAATCAGATTTCTTGGAGATCTTCTTCGTGCTTATGTACTTACCTATAACAAAAGTTATCTGGTATAATTTTAATCTTCTTGTCATCTTGTCTTAATCCTATTTAATTCTATCTTTTTCTGTGCTTTCCCGTACCTTACTCCTTTTCGGGGACGAAAAGTTTGAGTGGGGGAGAGTGTAACAACCCTGTATTTTGTGATTTTTTTTAATTGTATATTTTAATTATTTTGATTGAATTTCCTAATTTAAAAACTTTTTTTTATTTATTAAAGTGAATATTTTTTATTTTGATTATAAATTTTGATTTTGATGTGAATTATTATTTCAAACATGAATAAATTGAATATTTTCTAGAAAATGTGAATTTTGGTCAATCTGGTCAAACTTTGACCTTTAAATTTAAAATTTAAATATTTCAATTTTTGAATTTTATCTTTTATTATGAAAATAAATTTAATTTCAAGAATACTACTTTTTGTTTCGTTGAAATCTGATTTATATTGTGAAAGTTATGCCTTTTTAACTATTGTGTGTAATTTGTTGTATTTAACAAAATTGTTTGTTTAATTTTATATAAATAATATTTTTATTTGCCATGTTCTAATTTATATTTATGAGTTTAAAATGATGTTATGTATATATTTTGGTTTAAAAACATTTTTAAAAGTGTGATTGAAATTTTCCAATGTCAGATGTCTTTTGTTTACAATTTTTAATTTCTAGTTTCAATTAATTAAAGTAATTCTTTATTTATTTTTCTATTTTCTTAAGACCTTATTTTATTTTCATTTACACTTTATTATGTTCAGTATTTATTTTATTTTACTTGACTTTTTATTGGTTTAGAAATAAAGTAATAATTTTCCAAGGCTAGTGCTATTTTGTTTGTAATTTTAAGCCTTGTTTTAAATTAATAAACTATTTCTTTAATTCTTTTTCTATTTTTCTTAAAATTATTTATTTAATTCAGTTTATGTTATTTTGTTTTCTTTTTATAGTGCATTTACTGAAATTTCATTTGTTTTTATTTAATTAAAAGAAGTGGAAATTTGAAAGGACTTAAGCTTTAAATTGTGTGACTTTTCATTAACCAAACTCTTCATTTTCCTTGACCTTTCACTTGCACTATTTTGGCCGTACACTACCTTGCTTTAGCCGTGAGTTTTCCCATTTTTTTCTCACGTAAAAAATTCACTCTTCATTTGTTTTCACGGCTAGAAAAGGATGGTAATGGCCTCTCCTCTTTTTTCCACTTTTTCTCTTCTTTTTCTATTGTTTTTAGATGTTTGGCCATGATTTCGTCCCTTTCCATGCTCGGCCATAGCCACCACCTCCTCCTCCTCGTCACCATCCACCACCTATTCCCTTCTCATCCTCTTACCTGTCCTAGCCGTGTACTTTCCTTTGACAAAAACTCCAAACAAACATGCAAAACTCCTTAGAAAACATGCCTAGCCACCAATACTTCAGTAACATCACCTTAGGTTGCATTGGCCGCCTCCTATTGCTCGACCACCACAATGTTATGACCCTGACCATCAGCCTTAGCCACTGTCCAGATCTAATTTGTCCTGTAGCATCCCTTAGCCGAGCCATAGATCCATGTAGCCGAGCCAAATAGTGAACACACACTCCTCCATTTTGCCTTAACCTTTTGTATTCTCTACATTGTAACTCCTCCACCACTTCAACTTCATATAGACGTGCCTTATAGGACCCAAACCTGAGCCAAAAGCCTCACCAAAACCGAGCCATTTGAAGCCCCTAGACCGAGCACTAAAGTGATGAAGCATGGCCAAAGCAATTGTGTTCATGTTGCCTTTATTTTCTAATTGTTTCAATTCAAAGTTGTGTCATATTTATATTAATATTTGGTTTGTTTATGGGTTGTGACAAGATCATTAGCTTGGTTCTCTTCCAACTTGAATCTATAGTCGTGCCAAATCGTGCTTGTCGTTCCATTAGAATTGTGCTTGTGTGTTGCTCTGGTCTCCAGCCTGAAAAGGTGAGTCTTTCTCACTCTGACATTTCTACTTATGAAATGGTAAATTGATGTCAAGTGTTTAGTAATTAAAAATGTTTATGCAAGTAAATGATGATGATATGATATGCTATGCTATGTTATTATCATGTTAACTCTGTTAATTATCACTTGACATCTGATATTTGACATCATATTGTGACATTTACATGTTAGTGTATCTGTTTATATTGTTTATGCATATATTCACACTGCAAGTTCCCTGTTAGAATAGAATCACTATGGGTTGAAATGATACATACCCGAACGGACTTTAGAATAGGGAAAAATCATTACGGGCTGAAATGATAGGCCTGAGCGATTTTTATTACTTGGGATTGCGGGTTTGAAATGATAGAACCCGGGTTTTTCTTTTGAAACTCTGGATTGAAATGATATATATCCGTATCACTTGACCGAGGTTAGAAAATTATATACAGACCCTGTTGTAAATTTTAAATGATTTTCATTAAGATATGTATTTTTAAAAGTATGAAATTTGATTTAAAAATATATATTTTATGGTTTTAAGAAAGCTAAATGTTAAGTTTTGAATTTGTGAACTTAGGTATGTAAATTTAAAGTAAATGTGATTTTTGACTTTAAATTTTATTTTTAAAATGTAAGTAAATAATGGAAATATAATATAAAGTTTTGAAATGATATTTGAAGTAAAATGTTAAGTTTTTGTTTAAATTTAATAAGTGAATAAAAGTGAAATTTTGACTTAACAAATGAAATGAATTTTTAATTGGATATTGATTTTAAATTTTATTGTGATAAATCATATGTAAAAGTATTTAAATGTGAAATTTTGAAGTCTAAAAATATGCTTTATAAATTTAAATAGAAAACTTTTAAAGTTTTATTGTTTTTGAAAAGTTATAATAAAATTTGGAATTTTACTAATAACATTTCTAAAATGCCGTACTTTTATGACATCACTTTAAAATGCTATTGTTTTGAACTTAACTATGTTTGAAATAATTAAATATCTATAACGGCATTTTATAAATGCCGTTATTCTTGAACTAAACTATTTTAGAAACTATAAGCTACGATAGCAATTTTTAAATGCTGTCATTGCTATATTCTGACAATGTTTGAAATGTTATAGATTTTAACACTGTTTGAGTTATATTTTAAAGTGTTAAATGATTTAACTTTTGAAATTGATTATTTGTGAAATTTTAGGAGTTTTGAATATATTTTAATATTTAAATTTAAATTTTTAAGTAATTTAAATTGAATTTGAATCTAAATAAGGTTCACTTGGTTATGTGTTAAATGGAATGAAATGAGATGAGATAAATGAATTTTTGAATGGAATTTTTGAAATGTATTTTGTAATGACATTTGAAATAATAAATGAATGACATATTTGATTTTTAAATGATATTTAAATTTGAATATTTGAAATTGAATTCAAATAATGATTTAATAATGAGGTTTTGAAGGATATGATATTTTAATGATTTTGAAATGGTTTTGAATTATATAATCTTTATTTGATAAAGAATGTGAATTTGGAATGATATTTGATTTTGATAAATGAATATTTGAAGTTGAATGATATTTGGAATGATATTGGATTTATGAAATGAACATTTCGAAACTAAGTAATAATGAAGTTAAATTTGAGATATATGAAATTATAAAATTTAGTTTTGAAATATGGTATATTTAAAGTTTTCGATTGATGGTTTGAATTGAATTAAATTGGAAATTTGAAGATTTTGGTTTAATTGAATAAATTTGTAAATGTAAAGAATTAAATGAATATTCCATGATTTCAAATGTATGATTTGTAGCGTAATGATTTCAAGTATTTTGATTTTGAAAGAGTTATAACTTTGAAGTACTATCATTTTGAAAGGTGAATATATGTTTGAAATAGAAGTGATATCGTACTAATTTGGATATAGTTTTGAAGTAAAAATGGTTTTGGTTTCGAAGTACAAAACTATTTTGAAAGGAATATAGTTTTGAAGTGAAATGATTTGATTTTTGAAGAATAAACTATTTTGTAATGGCCACGGCGTTATAATAACGTTTGGTTGCTAAAGAGACCGGGATCGGAAGTTGTCATACTCTCTGCCAACTCCGAAAACCACTTTAACAACCGTGTACGCGGTGGAGATTCCAGAATGAAGTAGGATGGTGACGACATTCTTGAGGTATATTACGTGGACCCAACTCCCATGAGTTGGCATAAGGTGGCTAAAACAGGAGCGATCTCGGTCCAAGTGAGGTCATTCCTCCGATCGGACACATTCCTTCGATACTATAATCTTACTTGTGATTGATTAGATGGACATCCTCCGATTTTGATTTCGGAGTGTGTTCCGAGGTGGGCGTGTGTCGCTGCTACATTACCACCAGCCCGTGTGCGTAATTGGT
This sequence comes from Allium cepa, assembly GCA_030765085.1. Classification (NCBI taxonomy): domain Eukaryota; kingdom Viridiplantae; phylum Streptophyta; class Magnoliopsida; order Asparagales; family Amaryllidaceae; genus Allium; species Allium cepa. Next base: position 29,375,005 of record CM060933.1, on the reverse strand, counting down.
ATATCTACCCTGGCATTGCCTTGTGTGTCGTGTCACCTACCATAGCGAGCCTTACTACGAGTTTGTTTTTCTCCCGTAGCCCATGCAGTATTTAGGGTAGTCTCCCGATCTGGAGATATGCTGATACTGGATGGACTACTGGGACTATTACATGTTGGGAGCTATATAGGTAACCCTTTAATGCTATTTTAAAGTAAGTTTATTTTACGGTAGATATTATTATAATAGCGCAATATTACTACATAGTAAATAGTTTAACGGACCCTTAAAGGATGGGCGATCCCAAGCATCCTTTAAGTTACTGATGCAATTTGTTATCGTTCACTTGAGTTGATTTACAGTTCATAAGTATTTATGTCCTAACTCGAGTGTTTTGCGTTTTGCTTTACGCTCGAGTCAGACTAAGTGATTCAGCATTCAGGACTCACCTTCGGAGTTGGAGCTTTACTTGAAGATCCAACCATCTATTTTGCTTTCTGTATCCAGTGTTTCCAGTGATATATTCTGATTTGTACCTGATGTATCCTGTTACTCTTCTGTTGTATCTTGTTTAACTCTGACGTATCTTATTTATATATAGTAGCTTCATGAAATACTATCTCTTTTACTTCCGCTGCATTATTATTTACTCTGTGTCTGTGATCTGTGATTATTTATTTACTGTATATTCTGAGTTTTGCCAAATTTTATTTACAACGTGGTATTTTGAGAAATTCATGTCTGAGATGTGCGGATGCGAATGGTTGAAAATATTGGGTCGTTACAAAATGGGTCATTTTTAACTTTATTAAAAGCATTGATTAATTCGACCGTATTAGGGCACTGATCGGCTATATGGTTAGGATCCTTACATTTGTAACACATAGGTTAGGAAACTCGGTTCATTTGTTTTGATGAGAAAATGTTGTTGAATTTATTAATCATTGCATCGATTTTAGCTTCCAAGGCCAAAGATGATCCTATCGAGTGTGCGCTCGATCATGAGTAAACTGATTTTTCATTTGAACGTTCCCATTAGGACGATTTCTCGGCCAAGTTTTCAAGATATTGCCAAGTATCTCTGTGATGTTGGGTAAGAAAATTACCTTGGAACATAGATTCTAGCACGGTTCGTAAGTTGTTTTCGAGTCCATCATATAACATTTGGCAGATCAGCCATTTTTCAAAGTTATGGTATGGACATTTTATCAAGGGCTCTTTAAATCTTTCAAAATATTTTTCAAATTGTTCTCCCCTGAATTAATGAAAATTTACAATTTCATTTTGGATTTTAGATGTTTTTTCCTACGGGTAGAATTCTTTTAAGAAACTTTAATGAATTCTTCCCAAGTTTTAATCGAGTTAGATGGTAAGCTATACAACCATCTTTCAGCGTAATTTGTAAGAGCGAATGGATATAATCGGTGTTTGATTCCATCATTAGAAAGTTGTTGGAGTTTCATGGTTGCGCAAACTTGTTAGAATTTTGTCAAGAAAATTTATGGGTCATCGTGTTCAAAATTGCTAAATTTTAGGAGCATGGAAATATAGTTTGAGTGAATTTCAAAATGGTTACCTGTAAGAGCGGGTAACATGATGCAACTCTGTCGAGAAATTGCTATCTATAAAAATCGAAGGGCATTCTCGTTCGCCATTGTAAGAGGATAATCTTTTCGAATTAAATGGTTAGTTATTGAATTGCTAGTCCAAGTGTTCATTGTTATGTCACGAGTCCAAGTACTCATGCACAATTAAAAGTTGAGAAGAGAAAGAACTTAGAATCGAATTTAGGAGAAAGAAGCAAAATTTTAGAAATGAAGTGAATTTTTTTATATATTTTTTTTCTTTTAAAATGAGGAATATTTACCGAAAGAGATTTATTTTTCAAAAAGGGAGATTTGATTTTTGCTTTGTTTTCTAGATTTTTAATTTCTTCCTTTTTTATATGTTTTTGTTTTTGAAAATATTGTGTATATATATGGATTTTTGTTTTCAAAAATAAGAAACTTGAGAATTTTTTTTGGATTTTTGATTTTGATTGAAAAAATTCAAAGGAAAGGATTTAAAAGGATTTTTTTGGATTTTTAAAAAAACTATGTTAAGTTTAATTTACAATTTTTTTTAGTTTTGGATTTTGTGTTCTTTTAAATATGCATGAACTATTGCAACTAAATGAATACAAAGGACTTGATTACAAATTTGCTGTCCTTAGTAACTCCTAATCCAAAATTATATAATCATACTTTGTCTTAATCCAACAAAATATTTCTTAGCCAGGTAACAAACAGGAGTTATCGGTGCATCATCAATCACTGTAACAATGCAGCCGAAAGTTTAGGTACCTTTAGAGAAACAATCAGTATAATATTCACGAATCACCGTAATATTTATAACCGATTATTGCTCTACCGTAGCCTAGACACCAAGAATCTAAATTGTTGAAAGAAGACAACCATTTAGATACAATTAAGCCCTAGGTGAGCTCATGACTCTCTTAAACCCGTAGTCTAACCGTTATTATTAGTCAAATTTCTAGAATGAAATGCAATTTGTGGACCAAGAAAGGGGTGATGAAATCCTCTATCTTATCTGGATTAAGGTATTGCCCTAAGAAAATAAAACTAAGATGAGATGAATGCATAATTGTAATTAAACGTGAATTAATAATGCAACTACTATGAAATTTGTTTTTGTTTTTGTTTTTTTAAAATTTTGAAATTATATATATACACACACATACAAACATATATATGCAAATGCAAGCAACCAACAATGCAATTAAAATAAAACTGGAGATTGGTGGTGTGACAGTTTGAAAGTCAAAAATGAGGTGTACGTTGTAGTTTTGGTAGAGGTAAGTGCGGAATAAGGGGATTGGTGGTGATTGCACTGTGTTAGGTATTTATGCTTGTTAGTGGACTTGGCAGTGCAGTAAGGAGATGGAGTGGCGATGCAATGGGAAGCTTGGTGGTGAATTGAAAATGGTATGGAAATGTGCACTGACATGCACAGAGAAGTGCACCAAGGGGATGGGTTAATTGTGATGGCAGTGTTGTGTTTTTAGATGGTGTTGACATGGGGTGGTAATGAAGTTGGAATGTGTTGACAAAGGATGTTTGCAAAATAAAAGCTGTATGAAGATGATAAGGTGTTAAGGCAAGTAAGGGTGTTGGCGATGTTGATGTAATGAAGACGCAGGTCAATGTTTTTTTTGATGTGGTTGGTCTAGTTGAAGTGCAGAGGGTGATTCGGGCTAGTTACTTAGTGAAAGGTTGTATGCATGTATCTGTAAGTTGTTGATGGTTGTTTGGTAGCAGTTTGGAGAGTATGTTAACTATAGCAAGATGCTTGTGGGGATATGTATGCATTGGTGAGTGTTTATGCAGTTGCAATGGTGACTGTAAGGGTAGACAATAGTTGATTGTTTTGGTATGTGGGCCGAGGTGGTTGTTGGTCAGAGGGAGGTGACAGTGGTATGGAGGAACTAGAGAGTTGACAGTATTGGTGAAGCAAAGATGTATACTTGGAAGAGTTGGAAGCAAATGAAGATTGAAGGAGTGTTTGAAGAAGGGTGAATGGATTAAGATGCATAGCAGTGGCACAGTAGGTTGTGGATGGTATTGAGATATATGGGGCGGTGAATGTAACAGTGCACTGGTGAGATGGAGTGTAGCGGGGGAAGTATGGGTGTATATGCACAGTTGCACAGTGAACAGTGCACAAAGAAATAAAATTTAACTGAAAATGTAGTTGATCAAAACAGAAAATGTAAATGCATTTGTGAGAAATAAAATATTTTTTTATAAATTATGTGTTTTTTTTCTTTTTGAATAGAAATGCAAATGGAAAAACAACAAGCAAACAATCGAAATGCAAGCAAAAAAATTAAATAATAAATACTCAACACAAAACTTTTTTTAAATGCAAACAAACACACAAAATAAAATAGAACAACAAATAATTCTAAGAATAGAAATAAAATCAAATTAATTCCTTGGCATGGCGCCGAAAACTTGTTTAACGGCTAATTTTCCATCGAATTAGAAAATAACCGATTAAATTTTAATTAAAAATAATCGCAAGCACACGGCGTACAGTTTTAGTACATGGCGAGTACGGGTCAATCCATAGGGAATTGTATTGATTTAAAAAAAATTATTCAATCAAATTAAACCAAGATTTGAAGTTATGATTAGCTAAAAATGTAAAAAAAAAAGCTAGAACAAAAGTGATTGAAGATGAGATTAGAAAACAATTTAGAGGTAATCCTACTCCCATATTTTGTAAATCAACACATATAATTTACGATCTCTCTATTTTGATCTTAAATGGAATTAGAGATGTATTTATCATAAGTATGGTTGTTTATGGTATTAGTTAACGTAACTTAAACCATCAAACTATAATGCAACACATAAAACCACTTATTAATTGTAACGAAAATTAAGTCAAAGTAAAAGCTATTTTAAGTATGATCTATTTACTATTTTATTTAGTAACATAGATCATCAAATTTTGTTTCTACCTTAATTTCATAGTCAAAAATAAGTTAGTAAAATGATGATGTAAATTGTGTTTATATTTGGATAAGAATAACTTATTTGTAAATACAATATAGGCTATCAAATTCATTTTTTAAACTTACATCAAAATGAAACTCTTCATGAAGCATAAAAGAGATCATAATGACAAGATATGTTGAATTTACATAATTAAGAGGGCTTTATTACCCCTTAATTGAAGGGATTTAGCTACTCATTTGTGTTATCATTTCAACACTTGTAAGTTTCAACATAGAAAAACAGGCAAAGTAAGTGCAAATAAAATTAGAAGAGAATTAATGTACTTGCATAAAATAAATCCACACTACTGACATGAAAGAAAAGAGAGCATATAAGTGAAGATAAGCATAAAAGAACAAGTAAGCATGAAATAAAAATAAGTAGAAAAAGAAAAGTCTTAGGAAGCCTTTTTTATTTCTCTTTTAATTTGAGGCTACAACTTGCATTCTAATATGATAAGTGATTAAAAGATCTATTATAAGAACATAAGCGGGATATTTATACATGCACAAAACCCTAATCCATATTTTACGGGGCTTTTACCCCTTAGGAATTTGGTCGCCAAGTTATCGTTAGTCTCTAATTAATCCATTATCAAGTATACATGTAACTTTAACCTTCACTAACTTGTGCATGAGCTCCTAATTGTAGATTAAGGTAAGTGGGTAGGAGGGGTCCTTCATGATGCATGAGTTAAATTATTTCCATCTTTGTTTCTTTGTTTCCATCCTTGTGCATGCATATGTCCATGAAACCCTCTTCATATTTCTATCCAAATTCCTACAAATAAAAATAAAATATCTAAGTGAATATTCTCAAAATTAATATATGCAAAAATTACCATTTTACCCCTAAATTGATGTATGAATGATGACTTGAAAGCATTTTTGAAATTTGGTTTTAAACATATAAAAATACCCGATTATGACATTTATTTAAATAAAAATTGATTAAACATGGATGTAAATATATGCACATTGTAACATCCCGCACCCTCCAAGTGCATAGGCAGACACACATGTCAGACTCAAACCATACAAAAGGGCGAATTGTTATTGGGGTGAATAAGAAAAGCAGAGAAGGAAATAAAAAAACAGAATCTCACTGTGGAATGACAAAATATAATAATCAAATAACAGTTCATGAAGCTGTTTTACAAAACATTTGATTATACTTATACAACACATATCAGGGTTACACATACCAGAGAATATTAAATAATACAACGGAGCGATATGAATGCAGTGGAATAATATAAAAAATAATAGTAATGCAATCTCCGTCTTCGTCCTCCAAAAATAAAGTCTTCAAATCCTGAAATGCTCAGACTGACCCGAGCGAGTTGAAAAGACAAAACACTCGAGTCAGAACTAAAAAATCTTATGTAAGTTAAATCAACTATAAATAATATGAGTGGAACGCCGTCAAAGATGTTTACGGGATTTGACATCTCTTATCCAGTTTCAAACTTGAGTGCAGTAACTTAAGAGGTGCTCGGGATTCACATCTCCTAAGGATCCGTTAAACTATTTACTATGTAGTAATATTTCACTATTATAATAATGTCTATAGTAAAATAAACTTACTTTTAAATAGCGTTAAGGGGTTACCCATATAGCCCTTACCATGTAATAGTCCCAGTAGTCCATCCAGTATCATGGTTCCTCCTGATCGGGAAGCCACCAGAGGATACCACACGGGCTATGGGAGAAAACCAAACTCGTACAAGGTGCGCTAGGGTAGGTGCACGGCACAACTAACGCATAGCAGCTACTACCGCCCACCTCGAGCCACACCCCCAAATCAAAAGGGACCCAAATCAATCACAAAGTAATAGAATGGTATCGAAGGAGTGTGTCCGATAAAAGGTGCTACCTTCTTAGCCCGTCAATTGCTCCTGTTTTAGCTACCTTATGCCAACTCATGCGAGTCGGGTCCACGTGTTTAACTCAAAGGAAAGGCCGCCGCCATCCTACTTCATTCTGGAATCTCCACCGCGTACATGGTTGCTAAAGTGGTTTTCGAAGTTGGCAGAGAGTATGACAACTTCCGATCCCGGTCTCTTTAACAACCAAACATTATTATAATACTACGGTCTTTTCAAAATAGTTTATACTTCAAAACCAGAATATAATATCCATTTCAAAATCATATAAATACGATATCATTTCCGTTTTAAAAACCAAATCAATATGATATCATTTTTATAAAGACCCAACCAATATAATATAATTTTTATTTCAAATATATCCTTTTTTCAAAATCATAGCACTTTCAAAGTTGTAACACTTTGAAATCAAAACACTTAAAGTATAACACTTTCAAATCATAATACTTTGAAACTCATAACCTTGAAACATAACTACATCACTTAAATGGCTTAAATATTAAATTACTTTATAAATAAAATAGCTTCTTCAATTTCACAAATCGATTCCAATTACATATTTGAACCCCCAAATAACCATTTCAATTTCCATATATTTCAAAGGTTTAAATATTCCACCATTTCAAAACTAATTCTTTGATAATTCTATATATATCAAATTTAATTACTATTATTTAGATTTGAAATGTTTACTCAATAAATCTAATATCATTTAAGTAAAACTTTTAAACTTCAAATAACTGGATATTCTTCAATTTATTTAACTTGATATATTCATTTAAATCAACTTGATATTCATTTAAGTCACTCTAAACCAAATTCAAGTTATAAAAATCATACCCTTTAAAGCCTCAATTTTATTTAAATTTCAAATCAAATTTATTCGAGTATAATTCTTAAATAATTTAATTCAAATCAATTTCATAGTTATATTCCAACCTTAATTTTATTTAAGTCATTATAAACTCTATATACAATATAACTTAAATAAATACTTAACCATATTATATAAAAACAATCAAACTTTATTATTAGGCTTATTTTATATCTCCAAACAAATTTATACATAGCTAAAAATCAATAATAAAATAACATTTATATAACATCTGAAATCAATGTTTATATAACCCATATATTTCTTTACAAAACCATAGAAATCATTTCAAAATATTTTTATTTATAGACCACGGTGTCTGTATATAATTTTCTATCCTATGATCAAGTGATATGGATATTTATCATTTCAATCCGTAATTTAAAATATAAATACGGTTATATATCATTTCAAACCGTAATCCCGAGTGAAATAAAATCCATAACAACTTGTAGTTGATAACAGTATAAAATACAACATCCATTCATCCAATATCAATCATCAAACATTTATCACATCATCATCCAATTCAATCAATAACATCAATATAGAATAGGTAATAAATAACAGGCATTTACTGGCAGTTTATTTTCAATAATAAATTAAATTACTACTTAACTGGCAAATTATATGCAATAATAAATTAAATAAAAATTTAATTCAAATAAATTCAATTTAACTGGGGTGATGATTAAAAATATGCCAAACAGTCATAAATAAATTTCTAATCACATCATAAATCAATTTAACAAGCATAAAAAATTTTAGAAGTTGTGAGTGGGTTAAAACACTCACTTTTTGACTTTAAATTGAATTTAAATCCAATTTAAACCCAAAATTTGAACAGTCTAAGAATTCGTCCAAAACAGCGGCAAAAAGTCCGGAATTCCAATACGAACCTAGCGGAGGAAACCCCGCATGAAACGGATCTCGTACGAAGAAATTATGGTAGTTAGACATTTCAAAAATTAGAATGAAATCAATAAATAAAAATAATAATAAAAACAACGGTACTCACTTACGCCACATCACGCACGATACCAGAACCCTCCTCGTCAAGTTCGAATGCCCGAGCTGCCACCTAGGGTTGCAGATCGCCGATGCCATGCGCCTCTCCTCCATGATCAGACTCCACCTTTCCGTCGCCCTCCTCAAGCCGATCAACCCCTTGCCTCGACGAGACGCACGACAACCCCAGTCCCAACTCGAACGCACATGGTCGCTAGCGTTCGCGACAACTTCCTAGCGAATCGAGGTGAATATTTTGACGACTAACCGTATGGATGACTCCATATGCTGTGCTCTACGCTCCAACATTCTCTGATCATCACAGAAACGAAGATCTGCCATTGAACGACGAACCCAACAATAGATGGCCGAAAAGAAATTAGAGATTTTCGGCTAAATGAGGATCCGAATCGAAAAACGAATTACAGATCCGAGATGCGCTTGTCAAGAGCTTCAGATCGATCTATAATTCGATATTATTTGTGGAGTTTGAATTTTGAAGTAGAAATTTTTGATTTGCAATTGATTGTGAAATTTAGAGTTTGTCTGCTATTGAGAAAGAGGAGCAATTGGAATTGTACGTACAGAAAAATGAACACAAAAATTAGGCTAGGGTTTATAACGAGGTGTGTGTATAAAGCTGAAATTAGAACGGACCGGATTGATTTGGATCGAAAGTTGAACGATAAATGGCCCGAAAAGCCCGTTCTGGCTACGGAACGAAAATGAGTCAACCCATATATTGAAATAGATGTTTTTGAGTATTTTAAAATCAATGGAACAAGTTTCAAGACCAAATTCCACCGTATGAAGAAGTTATGCTAAAATCAAGTTATTTCAAATTGATTTCAATTTCATTCATTTCTAGGCGTTTCGAGCCCGTACGATCAAACGACAAGTCCGATCGCTACGAAACTTGAAATCCTACAATAATTCACCATTATGGATCCGATGAAACTGGTTTCGTCAAAAACTGAGTCAGTGGCCAAAATGGCTATTTTTCAGTTAATTAATTAAATTAGTATTAAATTAAATTAAATCGCTTTTTCAATTCAAATTTAAAAATTCACAGATTCCATCATTTTTGATTTCTTAAACGATTACAATAATTTAAACGAACTTAGATATCAACTTCAAGTTAATAAATTTGCCAATTACAGTGTTTGAATTCAATTTCAGTAAATTCAGATATTATAAATTAAATTTTCAATAATTACATTTAATTTAACATGCATCCTATTATCCAATCTATTATTATCAAATGGAGCAAATTTACATTGGCTCATGATCTATTACATTAATACTCTCAGATTTCATATTAATTTCTATTAACGTAGTGATTAAATATTAAATTTCATTTAATTTCAATCAATCCAATTTATTAAGTTTAAATTAATAAATCTTTACTTCCATTCCTTTAATTCAACAAATTGTCCCATTATGAGTAACATTAACATTATTTCCAAATACTACCTTAATTAACATTAAAGTAATATTTTATTTAGATTTATTGCAATTGATTCCAATTCTATTCTATTTCTTTCAATATTTAATTACTAAAACCCTATTAAGCCAACAAATTTAATTATCAAAATTTTATCTTTAACAACCATTGTTACATTTTGAATTAACATTCATCTCACTATAACTATAAAGTTTTTATTTCTTTCTAAATTTAATTACAAGAATCTTATTAAATTAACCAATTTAATTATCGAAATTTGCAGGTCGCTACACACATTTACGTGCACATCATATTATTTAATTAATTTTAATCCATATTGATTAAATCGTATTTAGTTGATTTTATTTATATTACACTTAGTTTAGATTTCAACCATTAAATTTTAAATTATTCATCCTCAACAATTTAAAGATGAAGGTGCATTATAACATTTATAGTAATTATATACATATTTCAATATAGACATAAAAATTTGAACTAAATTTTAGTTAGTTTATTTTATTAAAATGAAAATTTCATTAAAATTAGTATTAATTAAATTCAAAAAAAAATCATTATTTACCTCAAACATTTCAAATAAATGTACACATACCATTATATATGTTTTAATTTAATTAATTAATTTTTATTTGGTTATTTAATCCAATTAATTAAAATAAAAAATTTGAAATTAATCCAGTAACTTCCAAAGCTACTTTTGAAAAGTTTAAAACATGTCATATTTTAATGTTAACCTTTAAATTTAAAATATAATCATTAAATTTTCAATATATATTTTAAAAAATTAGTCCAAGGCTAAAAATCAATTTGCACCTTTATATAAGGATAACCCTTGGGCTTATTCATCCTTCGGGCCATGTCGATAGCATGGAAGGGCGAGTATTTGATTAGCCAATCTCAATCTTAAATGCTATCTTTCTAAACACCCTGCTAAATAGGTAGACATTAATTAATTAGCCTTAACATTGCTAATTTATACCATAAAGACTATTAGGCTATGACACCATTGTTGGAACTGAGCTAGTTGTAATGGGTTAAATTGGTAAATTTTACAAAAAAAATTCTATTTTGATCTTTTTTGAGTCTAGGAAGCCTAACTAATTTATAGATCCAGTCTAAAATATTTTAAATATAGTCTTCATTTTGTTTAATATTTTCAAAAGGTATTTTTAATAAGTTTAGTTTACAAGTATATCAAATATACTTATTTGTGTGAAGTGCATGTGCTATAGATGAGAAGTGTATATAGTTAATGTGTTGTATACAGGCATTGGGATTTACCTCATAGCAAACTCATTTCAACTTTACATATGCCTTTGTTGTCCAAGGTTTTGAATTAATAGATATGTGTGTGTGTGTATATAATATTAGACAATTTTATATATTTGGAATATCAATTGACTACAATGAATTTAGTTTCAATCAAAGAAAAGTTTGAATTAAATATTACATTATTCCACAAGATCCAGCTTGTGAATTTGAATTAAAGCAACACATGTACGTTTTCACGGGTATGAATATTACAATTAGCATTTTAGATATAGATAAAGTTAAATATGTGAACACTGTCATTTGGAATATGTATAAAAATGTTGAGTTTAAATTAACAATTTAAATCAAACTTCTATTTTAGAAAGGAAACTAAAGTTTAGGATTTTACACAAAACTTCAAATTTATAAAACGGAAAAAAATTAGAATTTACACAAAATTCTTTTTATAAACTCTGGAACTAAACCTTGTTATGCAAACAATATCCAAAATATCTATAACATCAATCATATAATATAAGAAATTAATTTTCATGGTAGGATTAAATAATTAACATATACAATTTATTTACATTTATGTATGTAAATATTATAAAATTATAAAATATATCTCAATAGAAATTACCCCTTTGAAAAAACTTCCAACACAAAAGAAAAGGAAATGGACAGACTAAGCAAATGTAAATTCACGATAAGAATATTCAAATCAAAATAATACAGAGAACGATAATAAATTATCAAAGGAGACATAGGATCTAAATCAAATTAATTATGATGAACATATGTTGGAAGGAGATGAAAAACAAAAGTAGATCTAAATTAAAACAAGATAGTAGACATATTTTTAATTAAACCGATAAAATGGGATTTTAATTACATGTTGCAAGATGAACATTTGAAACAAAAGATGGTTCATCTAAAGTCCAAGCATATGAACAACAGAAACACATAAATAAATTGGAGAATTACCTTGGGGTATTGCCAAAAGTCAACCTCTAAATTTCCAATCTCTTATATATTTCATGATTCACGAATTTAGAAATTAAAATTAAGATTTGTTTATCAAAACAAATGTGCAGTAAAACTACTACAGTGGCCTTCCCACTTTGAAACTCGAAAATGAACGTTGATGATGCGTGCACTCATTACCGAAATATTTTTCTAGTGACAGAAGAAGGGAGTACAGAACTTACCTTAAAAATTCTTTTAATAACTTTTTTTCAAATCACTTTGAAAATATTTATATCTGAAAATACTTCCAAGAATACTAGAAACACCCCCACAGCCCTAGTATTCCCAAAAAGGGCACACCAAAGGATGTGGTGCGTTATAGGTGTAGCTAAAGCATCACAGAGACTAAGATTCACAAAACAAATAAGTAAAAGCAGCGGAAAACATTTAAATAATAACTTATTACTCAAAATTAATGTTCATCTCAAAATAAGTCATAAAAACATAATATGTCTCGAAAACTCAAAATCTCTCATGTCTTATGAAAATACATCTCAGTCTCACATAATCAGAGTAAAAGTAACAATAATAATCCCTCTCACAAGTGCCAATCCATCATAAGCAAAATGAAATACATGAAGAGCATAAGAATACATCTGAAATGAGGGTACTCTGGAAATGAATCTCCAATCAACCATCCTCAAATCTGCTAGCCTATTGGGGAAAAGGACAGATAAAGGAGTGGGTCAGACAATAAGTTTGGTGAGTGAAAGTAATTACAAGCATTTCTAAGCAAGATAAAGATAATAGACAAATCAATAGTTCTAGCTTGAAAGGACGATGTAGAAAAGATAAAACTCGCATAAAATACTGTTTCTGATTCTGTATGACTGTTTGCTTTTATTGTTTACACTAGTCTTAAACTGCTGTGATTAGGCTGAAATCCTAATACTATCTCAACTGCTAACTTGATTGGGCTGAAACACTAATCCTACCATTGATCGGCCTTTCCTATCTCTGTTGTGCCACTGTGAGCCAATCTTGTTGGTCCCATAGCAAAAGACACCTCCTAGCACTTAGGATACAGTAGCGAATTATTTACCTTAATCGATGCCGCATCCTCGGTCATAGCCGGTACACACTAACTATCTCCCCCTATTTGACCCTTTATTTACCCTAATCAGCATAAGCATGCCCAGTCATACCCATGTGTGAGACCATCAGTCCTCAACCTAAAAGGAAATGCTGCCGGTACTGGTCTTAACAAACAAATCTTCTGACTTTACGCCCTTTGCCACTACAAGAAAAGTTACATGTTATAACCCTAATAGATAATGCCTTGCTCCATAGTGTTATGTTTGTTTTAATTTGTTTTATTCTAAAAAGAGATCACCCAGTAACGCTCTTTAAGCGGGCTTTATATCAATATTTTCGTGGCCACCTTTTTTTAATTGTTTCCCTCTTTCTCAAATTCTCCTGTATCTTCTCCTCATAGCCAAATAACTTCGCTCAAAATAGAAAATCCTCCTTTTTTGTATCTTCTCCATGAGTAAGCACCCAAAATTTAGATCTAATGTTGGAACATCGCCTGTAAGTATTCAACTGTCACCATTGCGCCTCGCCTGTAATTTGAAGAGACAGCATGTCGAAGTTCGCATATTGCCTTATTTCTTCCTATTGTCGTGTGGAGCCACCAATTCGCCATCAACCTAAATCGCTTCTGTATGGACATCCGCTATGCCTTGTTAGAGTTTTGTAAACCCCCTGACGTCTCGTAGATTTGGCCCCAAAAATTGCCACGGTGTTCTTCTGTTTAGGTTTGTGTGTAGGTTGGGTTGTCGACGCTAATGGTGGCTTTTAAAGTGTGTAGGTTGGAGCAGATGTAACTATTAGAGGAAGCTTTTGCTTTTCTATAGGTAGTAAAATCGAGTGATTTTTTTTTCATTATTACCCTTTTTCGGTTGAGAATGACAGTTACCTAATCTCTTCTGGAGATCATGAAGAGCATAAGGGAGCTCGACTGGTTGATGCTATTGACGCTTGCACACTATTGATGGTTTTCCCTCTTTCCTTCATTACCGTTAGGATTTCCCTATGTAAATTGGTATGGCAATAGTGTTATTTCTTCCACCTTTCAGTTGTTTTCATTGTCATATTTTTAGTTGTTGGAGTTATCTTAGCTAGTTTTTATTGATGCTTTAGATGCAATTTTATCCATGGCTCTTGTATTTGGAATTGGTTGTTAAATGTTATGGTATATCATTTGGTGATTATGTACCTTAATTGGTTTGTTTAATTGTAGAATGTTACACTATTATAAACAAGACAAATGATATGTTTACTAGATCGTGGTACAAATTTTTGAAAATGAGAGTTATAAAAACAAAGAACTCAAACACAAAACTGCAGCTCGTGATCTAAAATTTATTGAATAACAATAGCTATTATATAGCCTTACATGAACAAACTGAATAGCAAGAAAACAGCCCACGTATGCATAAACGTGGTAAATGCAGCAAAACAGAACCCCCAAAGAAAGTGTCAAACTTCCTAAAAAATAGGGAATTTATTCAGACAAAGCAACAAACTAAATAATCCTTCATTCCTTCCCTTAAACTTACTGCAAATTGCAGTCAGTTTACATCAGGAATTTCTATAACACCCAGCAGCTTTCTCAACTTCAGAAAGGCATCAAGCTTCAGCGGTTTGGTCATCAAATCTGCTACCTGATCCTGGCTTCCGCAATGAACCAAAGCAATTGCACCTTCCTTAGTAAGATTTCTCAAGAAATGGTACCTCACATCAATATGCTTGCTGCGTCCGTGCATCACCGGATTTTTGGACAGTTTGATAGTTGAGTTGTTGTCACATTTCACATGTGTGTACCCTCCATCGGAATGGCCCAGTTCATTCAAAATCCTTTTTATCCACAAAGCTTGACATGCACACATTGCAGCTACCACAAATTCTGCCTCAATAGTTGATAAAGTCCCTATTGGCTGCTTCTTTGAACTCCACGAGACTGCTCCAGAGCTCAGCAGAAATACATACCCACTTGTGCTCTTTCTGTCCTCCAAATCTCCAGCATAGTCACTGTCTGTAAATGCAAGTAATGCATCACTTCCTCCTTTCTTGTAATGAATTCCATAGTTTACAGTCCCTCTCAAATATCGAAGTGCCCTTTTTGCTACTTGTAGATGAAGCTCTGTAGGTTTAGACATGTATCAACTTATGAGGCAAGTGACAAACATCATATCCGGTCGTGTGGCCGTGAGATACATTAAACTACCCACCAATTGCTTGTAGTAAGTTTCATCCACTGCAATGCCATCTCCATCTTTGCTGATTTTGCTTCCAGGAACTATTGGATTATTAACTGAATTTCTCTCCATCATACCAAACCTCTTTAAAACTTCCAATGCATATTTCTTTTGGCATATGTAAATGCCATCTGAACTCTGCAGCACTTCAATCCCAAGGAAAAAATGCATCTTTCCTAAGTCGGACATGTCGAACTCTCTCATCATGGAACTTTTGAACTTGGTCAGCATAATTTCATCATTACCTGTAAATATTAAGTCGTCAACATACACACTTACAATGATGATCTTTCCTTCTCTGTTTTCTTAGTGAACAATGTCTGCTCGCTGCCACACTTTTGAAAACCTTCATTGATGAAATATGTTTCGATTTGACTAAACCAAGCTCGTGGAGCTTGTTTTAATCCATACAAAGCTTTATGCAACTTGTAAACTAGATGTTCGCTGCCCCTTTTCATATACCCCTTCGGTTGTTCAACATAAACATCTTCGTTCAGCTCACCATGAAGAAAGGCTGATTTGACGTCCAACTGAAAAATTTTCCAGCTTTTCTGTGCAGCTAAAGCAATAATTATCCTCACCATATCCTACCTTGCCACTGGTGCAAAAACCTCTGTGTAATCTACGCCGTGCTTCTGTGAGTACCCTTTAGCGACAAGCCTTGCCTTGTGCTTATCAATGTCTCCATGCTCATTGTATTTTGTTTTATACACCCATTTTACCCCGATTTTTTTTGCTCCATCTGGCAGCTCAACAAGTGACCAAGTCTTATTCTTCTCTATGGAATTTATCTCGCAGTCCATAGCGCGTCTCCAGTTTGCATTCTTCACTGCATCTTCGAATTGAATAGGATCAGATGAAACAACTAATGCCATGTTTGCTTCATCTTCAGACAATCCTTTCCCACTAACATAATCTTCCATCCACATCGGTGGACCCCTCACTCTCCCTTCATCTCCAGTTCTATCTTCCTCACCAATCTCTACATCATTAACATCTTCACCTCCATCGTCACCCTCCCTCTCTTCCTCATTGTTTTCTTCATTTTCACCCCAATCTAAATCTAAAAGAATTTGCTTTTCATAAGACACATCCCAATCCCACTGTTTTTCTTCTTCAAAAATCATGTCCCTACTCACTACAATCCTTTTATTAATAGGATCAAACAATCTATACCCCTTTGACTCCTCACTGACTCCTAAAAATACACAAGGAAACTTTTATCATCAAGCTTACCTCTTTTTACATCTGGAGTATGCACATGAGCCAAGCAACCAAAGACTCGGAAGTGACCTACTGAGGGTTTCATCCCGCTCCATGCTTCTTGAGGTGTAATATCTTTCACTGCGCAGGTTGGAGATCTGTTTAAAACATAGAATGTCCAAATCACCGCCTCCGGCCAAAAGGTCTTTGGAATTCTTGTGTCAGAAAGCATCGATCGGACCATGTTCATCACTGTTCTATTTTTCCTTTCAGCTACACCATTGTGTTGTGGAGTATATGCCGTGGTCAACTGCCTCTTGATTCCCATTTGTTTACAGAACTCATTGAATTCGTTTGAAGTAAATTCCCCTCCCCTATCAGTTCGTAAGCACTTTAAGAACATGCCTGTGTCTTTTTCAACCATTATTTTGAAACATTTAAAGCAATTCAATGCCTCTGACTTTTCAGCCAGTAAAAATACCCATGATTTCCTACTAAAGTCATCAATGAAACTCAATATGCACCTCTTTCCGCTGTTAGACTCAGGTGAGATAGGACCGCAAATATCAGCGTGAATCAGCTCCAATTTTTGACTTGCTCTCCAAGTGCTTTTCTTTGGCATGGCGTCTCTATGTTGCTTGCCGTTAATACAATCTGTGCAGGTCATGTTTGTGACATGAAATTGGAGAAGTCCATGTACCATGCTCTTACACTGCAGGGTTCTTAGACCTTCAAAGTTCAAGTGGCCATATCGTCTATGCCAAAGATAGGAGATGTCTTGAGAGCTTGTGTGAAGACATCTTTCTAGTTGAGTTTGTGCAGGTGCTTGAGCTTGAGTCTGTGCTTGCAGAATGAACATTCTATTTGTGCTCATTTGGGTTTGAATAATCAAACACTTATCTGGATGGTAAATGTTACAAACTCCTCCTTGAATTAAAATCGTCAAACCTCTATCTTGAAGTTGTCCTATGCTCAAGAGATTATTTTTGAGCTCTGGAATATAGTACACTTCATTGACAACAAAGTTAACACCATTTAACATTAGCCTCACATTTCCTATTCCAGCCACCTTCATTTTACTATCGTTTCCCAACTTAACAAAACGTTGAAAACTTTCATCTAACTTGGTAAACATACCTCTATACCCACACATATGATTGGAGCTCCCTGAGTCCAAGAACCATGCATCATTTCGTTTCCCCTCATGCAATTCAACATATGACATCAGCAACATCTCATCCTCTTCATTCAGCTCTGCATAATTAACTTCCTTTTTTAAGTCTGGACAATCATATTGGAAATGTCCAAGTTTGTGACACTTGAAGCATTCCACCATGGCCCTATTGAACATTTGTCCTCTTCCACGGCCTCTTCCTCTATAACTGCTTTTTCCTCGGCCTCTTCCTCCAACTCGTTCATCATAGACCCTTAGTGCTTGATCATCTCCTTCATGCTTTCGGAACTTTTGTTCGTGAACAAGTAATGAACTCTGCAGTTCATCCACAGAAAGACGATTGATGTCTTTCGACTCCTCAATTGAACAAACTATGTAGTTGAACTTCTCAGTAAGTGTACGCAAAATTTTCTCAACAATTTTCACATTTGACATGTTCTCTCCAGGATTCCTCATATCGTTTGCCACTAGCATCACTCTTTCAAAGTAATCAGTGACAGATTCTCCCAGTTTCATCTCTAACTGTAACGTCCCGAAAATTTTCGACTTTCGAAAATTCAACATCGATACTCACTTTATCGACTGCCGAGAAATCGAAGGCCGGAAACCCGAAATGTTATGGTTTAAGAAAAAGAAAGAAGTAGGTAGAAGAGAGAAGAAGGTAGGAAATAGAGAGAAAAGAAAACAGAGAAAAGAGAATAGAAAATAGAACGGAAACAGAAAGAAAACAACAGAACAACATCAGAATCTCACAATCGCAGCGGAACAACATATAATAATAAATGAATAATCTTTAAACAAAGAACTATATCAGTTATTACATTATATTTCATTACATTACATCATATCATCAGAGTGTACAACAACAACAACAACAAACAGCGGAAAAGAAATACTATATACTAGTAATACGCCATGCCATCCAGCTTGCCTCCAGCAACTCCTGAATATCCAGAATATCCTGATAAACCTAACTCTTAACTGCCCGTGTGGAAATTGGTGGGCACCCAGAGTTTAGGAAGGAAAACAATAAACTCCGAGTCAGTCATGTGACTGGCGTGAGAACTCAAAATAGTTTATTTATCTTTAAAAAAATCAAAATAGAGGAATATTTTTATAATAGATTCACAATGCTTTTGAAAATGTAACTACCATAAGACCTCCCACCACACACACAATGCAAACGCAGATTTGGAGGAGATTTCTTCTTTTGTTAGTCAAAGATGCTTAATATGCATTAAAAGAAAACATTTGATATTATCACTAGTGCATAGTGTAGAACAAATCATTTCGAAAGTAAAGATATAAATCTTAGCCAGCATAGGTACCATTATAGTATGCTTACTATAGCTACCATATTAAATGGCAGGTTCTACAACTAAAACCGTACAAGTTTCGTATTGTTTCTTTGGATTTCCAACGAATGGTCAGGCCAAGGAACTTCCCATTGCCACATGAGAATGCCTCTGGAAGGACATCCCCGAGAACCAAACCGGATCTCTACCAACACAAGGCCGGGTTACCTTTCAAACTAGGTAACAACTGACCGAGTATGCCATCCCCCGGTCCTTTGGGACCTTTATCCGAGATCTCGTAATCAATTCACACAATCATAAATAAAGTGTTTCAACATGAGTAAGTATCTGGGCTCCATACCATGATACCACCCTTTTCCAGAAGGAAATGCACATACCCTAAAGGGAGCTACCCTTCATAACCTTGCCGCATCTTTCCTGTTTTGACCATTCCGGGGTGTGAGGCTCGACGAAGTCTCGTCCACAAAAACACACTTTATACAAAAGCCGTGCCTTGGGTCAACAAATGATCATAGAAATGATCACCAAGATAAACGATCAAATAAATGATCCTATCACAAATAATCAACACAATGATCATTTCACAGCAACACTCAGCATGTCACATTACCAATTTGGGAATATATTGCTGATAACCTTCAACTACATAACCTCTGAGCTCGTACGTCTCAGAGAAGGGTATTAAGCTAAGAGAATAAATTCTCCGCCACCAATAGAAATATATTTGAAAAAATCGGCTTTATATCTAAATTTGTAATGTCAGACATACAATCCATACAAGTCTGTTCCGGGCTCGAACAGAACCGAAGGCACTTACAAAGAAGTCCTTGCAATCCGGATATCACAATCCTGATCGGATTCCCCATCACATATGGAGAACTCTATACCGTAGCTACTCGGTGCAGAGTCAATCGACAGGTCATCATATCGTTCTCGCAAATATCCGGTCTTCAACACCGATCTTCAAATGCAATTCACAACGACGTATCACATATTCGGAATGGGTTATACGATCCCATGGTCCTTTCCCGGTTAACCCGAATAATGAGCGCTTATTCAAAAATAAGTGTGGCATTCAAATTCAAGCAAATCACATCATATACCCATTCAAAGGGAAATATTGATAGTCGGTTATTGAACTATCAATGGATATGCACAACATCACCAGATTCCAAATAATTTTCCAAATTATTTACTTTCCAAAATATCTTTACAAGATATATAATTTCAATACCTCAAAAATAAATCAATATTTATTTTTCTAAAAAAATTCCACTTTCTTTTCATTTATAAATTCCATAGTGAATTCATAATTCCCAAATTATCTATGAATATACGTTTTTCAATTATTCATATTCAATTTATCTACAAAAAGATAAATTCTAAATATTCACTTCATATTGGAAAACGTTTCCATACTTATTCAATAAGTAATTCACAAATTTTATTTATTTTCAACCTTTGGAAAATATTAAATATACTTAAATTAAGATTAAGTATATATTTCATTCTTTAAGGAAATCATTCTCTTAAACATATTTATTTGGGCCAAAACGACTGTTACGTAAAACATCGTTACGACAACCCAAAATCACAAGTATAGGGATTCGAAATTAAAATAGATATATAAATCCCAATACTATACAAAACATTTCCTTTCGAAAATCATTTACTATAACAACGGTGTTATAGTCCACCATTTCCTTCTATTTCTCGAAAACGTCTATTTCAACAATAAATGTTGAAATCTATGGTTTCGAATCTCAACACATTTAAAAAAAACATCGTTAGATCGTTTTAATTCTATTTAAAACATCAAATCCAAAACATTTTCTTTAACATGTTATTCACTATTCAAAAACGTGAATAAACTTTGTTAACAAATTTCATCATTTCTATTCATTTTAATTCAAAGGATTATTCACTATTCAAAAATGTGAATATAACTCCATTAATAGGTTTCAACAATTTTCTTATCAAAATAAGTCGTTTGCGAATTTATAAAACAACGTTTATAAATTCCATTTATTAACCTATTCAATTTATAACTCAATTATAAATATCAAACGTTCATATTATAAGTCAAATGCTTATAAAACGATTATTTTACAAAATCGTTCTTTTAAAGACTTTCCAAATCATAAATCTTATAACTTATAAGATTCATTTATTTAACCAATCTATTCTTCAAATAACTTCACAAAATTTATAAATCTTACTATTTATAAATTTCATTTATAACTTCACCATTTATAATTTTATAAATTCCATTCACTTATGCAATCCATTTTCACTTCATTCAAACACTTATAAAAACTAGTTTTATAATTCAAATGTTTTAATTTATAAATATCAATTTATAAATCCTTTATAAAATAAATTTGTACTATTATTTTAAGACATCTTTAATCTCCTTTATAATTCCACCATCTTCTTGATTTATAAAATAATAAAATTTTATAAATCCTATTTTTAAACTTTCAATAATAATTTCAAAAATCCAATTTAATTATTTTATAAAAACATTAACCCATATTTCTCAAAAATCAATCTTTAACCGTATTTCTCAAAATCATAATTTTTATAACTTTAAAAATTTTAACGTTTATTTATTTAAAATGGATCAATTCCAAAAATATTTTATAACGTATACTTTTCAAAAATCACTTTAAAAATCCTTTTAAAATTCCAAAACTTGGTCCAATGATGCTGCATACCAAAATAGTCAATCACGACTACAACGATATCATATATCGTATATGATAATCCATCAAATATCAAAATATCTGAAATCAAATAAAAACTGTTGAGGAATCCAGTTGGATCCCTCCAACCTGTTTCCTGCATCCAAAAGCATTAGCACAATACCAATTCCGCTCCAGTACGGAATTATCGCGGTATATGAGATTTAATAATATTACCCGCTTAATAACGGCGCAATAGGGTCTCATCCGCTAAAAAAAATGCGGGAAATCAACAACTGTAATATATACATATGCCAATATATATATATTATTATTATATATAATACCAATTTCACTGTTTATGAAATATTCGCGGTATATGTTTTTAATAAATAACATCCGTTTACTAACGGCGCATAATGTCTGTTTTAACAATCAATAGATAACAATCATCATTCAAACATACATTCAATAATTTTAAATCTAACTATTTAAAATAAAATCGAAACCGATTCGATTGAGTGAGAAGTTCTCACCTTGATTCCAATTTCGTTTTAGCGATTTATTTCGAATAAAATTAAACGCGCGTTTAATTTTACCCGAAATTCTCACTAACTCCAAACGACTCCAATCCAACTCCATCGCATAGTGCTCGTCCATACGATTCCAACGCAACTGGTTTCGCGCGTTTTCGACCTCGTATGAAAAAGATATCAATTTTATAAGTTACACGTATTTATATTCATAATTTTACAACTTTGATATATAATTTTATACCCTACACAAATCTCCACCGTCCATCTCAGATCCAACGCCTCACCCCCTTCTTCCTAACACACGCACGCAACACCATTTACAGGCTGCGCAAAACCCATATCATCCACAAACTAGGGTTCCATGTCACCACAGAAATACTCGACGAGAACTCGATCAAGATGCGCCAAATCGAAGGCCTCAACCAACTCCACACTCGGCCTCAAAGGCATGAAGCTCGGCCTTCATCTGTGCACACAAAACGAGGACGTGCGGCCATGAACACACACGATTTCTGGTCCATCCACAGCTCCAAACACGATCTCCACCGTTGAAAACGTAGATCTTGCCATGCTCTACATCTTTCATTTAGAAAGTTTGTTGAATCGTTGCACGGATTTGAAGAAAAGAGAGGAGAATCGAAAGTGAATTCTGGCCTTTGAATATGTTAGAGGCGGCTGCAGTTTTAGATTAGGGTTTTGATATATATTTTTTTTATTTGTGAATGAGGCCTGTTTATAGAGAATAAATGAACACTATTCATCCGGAAATTCCAAACTCCGATTTACGCGCAGTGACCGACGTTCCTAGGGTTTATCCCACGTTCCGGACACAATGGAACAGGTTTCGGAAGCTAATTCGGTCATCTGTGCGAGATATGGCAACAAACGATCGATTTAAATTAAACCGTTTTAAACGATTTTCTAGGCGTTTTAATTTGTACCGGACAAACGGAAAATCCAATTGACTTGAAATTTGAAACCTTACAATAATATCACATTACGGATCCGATGAAATTGGTTTCGTCGAAATCCGAGACTTTTTAAAAAATGACTATTTTAACTCGCCAAATTAATATATTAAAAATAATTCGATGCGTTTCGAGCTGCCACGATCAAACGATAATTCCGATTGCTACGAAAATTGAAATCCGGTAATAACTAACTATTACGGATCCAATGAAACTAATTTCGTTCAATTCTGAGACTGTTCAAAATTTGGCTATTTCACTAGTCGATTAAATATTAAAATATTCAATTTTCACAAATTAACTTTTAATTCGATTTTAAAAGTTCTAAAATATCATTCTAACTTCAATATGATAAAATAAAATTTTACAAATCATTTTCAATCATATTTAACCCAATTTTCAATTATTTCTGTATTTTCACCTATTAAATTATCGATTTAATTATTCAATTAAATCCAATTATCGGAATAAAATTTATTCGACTTATTAATTCACTTATTAATATTTAAAATTAATTAAATATTCAAATTTTAATTAATAAAAATTCTGGGTCGTTACAATCTTCCCCCCTTAAAAGAATTTCGTCCTCGAAATTACAAGTAAGAAAGAGTTACAAAATCAATTAACTTTCCCAAAATTCATAGTTAAACTTCTTACAATAACTTTACTAAGTTTTCAAAATTATACTTAGTTATCTTTCAAAAACAATTATTATTTTTCAACTTTCAATTCCAAAATCAATTAAAGTTTTCAAAATTTTCCCATTTTCTCAAAATTTTTCTAACGCCTTAAATTTTCGAAAAAATTCGCCATAGTCTCCTTTGCGCGGCTCGATCCGAAAAAAAAATGACAGTATATATATCACAAATATACATCTCATCAAGTAATGAGGCATCCCGTAGGGAAAAAAGTGTAAAAGTACGATATTTAATCCGAGATATGTACCTTATATTTTATTAGCAAGCATATACGGCTAATATAGCGCGAAAGCGAGCTCCAAATGCGAAGCAAACGCGACCTCACCTACTAAACACTCAACAAACAACATGAGAACATGCATATATGAAAATAGTATCGATATATAACATATAACAACATAATGACTATATATGCCAACATAGCAAATGCAACGAAAGCTATATATTCAACCATCAACCAACTAACATCCATAACCAATAAATATTCATTCATATTCTCATTAATATTCAATGAAATGGTTTTCAATTTAAATCATATTTGATTCATTTACATTGGATTTTATCAACATTCATTCATATCCAATTTCAATTAGTTTGCATTTACTAATTCATATTCAAGTTGGTTTACTAACAATTGGATTTCAATCACTTTAGCTTCCAGTTTCATTAACTCTTAATGAATTATATAAAATCAACTAACAATCATATAACAACCAATGTATATTAATTACAACCAAATTCCTTTGCTTATATTCATTCAATTTGGTTTAACGCCATCACTTTCAATTGGTTTAATTAAATTGATTTTCATTCAATTATTCAACTTCCAATAACATTAGATTTTAATGAATTAACACTTACATTCATTATTCCATATCAACTTAATTTACATTCAATTCATTCATTCAATCCGATTCAATTTCCAAAGTTGAATTTCATTTATATAACTTAAGTTCACATTTATTACTTAGCTTTATTTGATACCAAAATCAATTCCATTCAACAACACTTAAGTTATATTCCATTTTATAAACATCACTTGGTTTTACTTAACTTAAATTCCCTCTTATAAATCAATTCAGATTCTCAATTCTAAAGTAAATTTTTATTTAACCTTTACCAAAGTCAAATTTCATTACTTATTCAAACTCATTTTTATTTACAACTCATATTCATAAATATATTCATATAGTTTCACTTCTTATATAAATGTTTATTTCACAATTGTAAATCACTTTAATTATAATTCAATTCTTATAATTCCTTTGCTTGTACAATTATTCTCTTATTTAGATTATTCAAACAACTAAACAATCAACTTATAAATACTTTAATAATTCTGAAAAATTATTCCTTATATATAAAAATATAAATCAAGGTAAAATTATTGCATTTACCCAATTTAAACAATACTATGCCGAATTGTTCTATTCAAGTGTTTAGAGATCCCTATCAACAACGTTAATTACTCGTATTAACCAGAATCTATATACCACACAATAAACCAATCATCACAATATAAAACAATTTTATATTCACTAACAAATACGCTCTCATAGCTATTATTACACTCAAACTCATTCTAGAGTACTGCTGACTCTATCTCTAATGAGTAATACCCAACAGAACCATGGTTGTCGCTTAACCAACAGCTTTGATACCAAATGTAACGTCCCGAAAATTTTCGACTTTCGAAAATTCAACATCGATACTCACTTTATCGACTGCCGAGAAATCGAAGGCCGGAAACCCGAAATGTTATGGTTTAAGAAAAAGAAAGAAGTAGGTAGAAGAGAGAAGAAGGTAGGAAATAGAGAGAAAAGAAAACAGAGAAAAGAGAATAGAAAATAGAACGGAAACAGAAAGAAAACAACAGAACAACATCAGAATCTCACAATCGCAGCGGAACAACATATAATAATAAATGAATAATCTTTAAACAAAGAACTATATCAGTTATTACATTACATTTCATTACATTAAATCATATCATCAGAGTGTACAACAACAACAACAAACAGCGGAAAAGAAATACTATATACTAGTAATACGCCATGCCATCCAGCTTGCCTCCAGCAACTCCTGAATATCCAGAATATCCTGATAAACCTAACTCTTAACTGCCCGTGTGGAAATTGGTGGGCACCCAGAGTTTAGGAAGGAAAACAATAAACTCCGAGTCAGTCATGTGACTGGTGTGAGAACTCAAAACAGTTTATTTATCTTTAAAAAATCAAAATAGAGGAATATTTTTATAATAGATTCGCAATGCTTTTCAAAATGTAACTACCATAAGACCTCCCACCACACACACAATGCAAACGCAGACTTGGAGGAGATTTCTTCTTATGTTAGTCAAAGATGCTTGATACGCATTAAAAGAAAACATTTGATATTATTACTAGTGCATAGTGTAGAACAAATCATTTCGAAAGTAAATATATAAATTTAGCCAGCATAGGTACCATTATAGTATGCTTACTATAGCTACCATATTAAATGGCAGGTTCTACAACTAAAACCGTACAAGTTTCGTATTGTTTCTTTGGATTTCCAACGAATGGTCAGGCCAAGGAACTTCTCATTGCCACATGAGAATGCCTCTGGAAGGACATCCCCGAGAACCAAACCGGATCTCTACCAACACAAGGCCGGGTTACCTTTCAAACTAGGTAACAACTGACCGAGTATGCCATCCCCCGGTCCTTTGGGACCTTTATCCGAGATCTCGTAATCAATTCACACAATCATAAATAAAGTGTTTCAACATGAGTAAGTATCTGGGCTCCATACCATGATACCACCCTTTTCCAGAAGGAAATGCACATACCCTAAAGGGAGCTACCCCTCATAACCTTGCCGCATCTTTCCTATTTTGACCATTCCGGGGTGTGAGGCTCGACGAAGTCTCGTCCACAAAAACACACTTTATACAAAAGCCGTGCCTTGGGTCAACAAATGATCATAGAAATGATCACCAAGATAAACGATCAAATAAATGATCCTATCACAAATAATCAACACAATGATCATTTCACAGCAACACTCAGCATGTCACATTACCAATTTGGGAATATATCGTTGATAACCTTCAACTACATAACCTCTGAGCTCGTACGTCTCAGAGAAGGGTGTTAAGCTAAGAGAATAAATTCTCCGCCACCAACAGAAATATATTTGAAAGAAATCGGCTTTATATCTCAATTTGTAATGTCAGACATACAATCCATACAAGTCTGTTCCGGGCTCGAACAGAACCGAAGGCACTTACAAAGAAGTCCTTGCAATCCGGATATCACAATCCGGATCGGATTCCCCATCACATATGGAGAACTCTATACCGTAGCTACTCGGTGCAGAGTCAATCGACAGGTCATCCTATCGCTCTCGCAAATATCCGGTCTTCAACACCGATCTTCAAATGCAATTCACAATGACGTATCACATATTCGGAATGGGTTATACGACCCCATGGTCCTTTCCCGGTTAACCTGAATAATGAGCGCTTATTCAAAAATAAGTGTGGCATTCAAATTCAAGCAAATCACATCAAATACCCATTAAGGGAAATATTGATAGTCGGTTATTGAACTATCAATGGATATGCACAACATCACCATATTCCAAATAATTTTCCAAATTATTTACTTTCCAAAATATCTTTACAAGATATATAATTTCAATACCTCAAAAATAAATCAATATTTATTTTTCTAAACAAATTCCACTTTCTTTTCATTTATAAATTCCATAGTAAATTCATAATTCCCAAATTATCTATGAATATACGTTTTTCAATTATTCATATTCAATTTATCTTCAAAAAGATAAATTCTAAATATTCACTTCATATTGGAAAACGTTTCCATACTTATTCAATAAGTAATTCACAAATTTTATTTATTTTCAACCTTTGGAAAATATTAAATATACTTAAATCGAGATTAAGTATATATTTCATTCTTTAAGGAAATCATTCTCTTAAACATATTTATTTGGGCCAAAACGACTGTTACGTAAAACATCGTTACGACAACCCAAAATCACTAGTATAGGGATTCGAAATTAAAATAGATATATAAATCCCAATACTATACAAAACATTTCCTTTCGGAAATCATTTACTATAACAACAGTGTTATAGTCCACCATTTCCTTCTATTTCTCGAAAACGTCTATTTCAACAATAAATGTTGAAATCTATGGTTTCGAATCTCAACACATTTAAAAAAACATCGTTAGATCGTTTTAATTCTATTTAAAACATCAAATCCAAAACATTTTCTTTAACATGTTATTCACTATTCAAAAAATTGAATAAACTTTGTTAACAAATTTCATCATTTCTATTCATTTTAATTCAAAGGATTATTCACTATTCAAAAATGTGAATATAACTCCATTAATAGGTTTCAACAATTTTCTTATCAAAATAAGTCGTTTGCGAATTTATAAAACAACGTTTATAAATTCCTTTTATTAACCTATTCAATTTATAACTCAATTATAAATATCAAATGTTCATATTATAAGTCAAATGCTTATAAAACGATTATTTTACAAAATCGTTCTTTTAAAGACTTTCCAAATCATAAATCTTATAACTTATAAGATTCATTTATTTAACCAATCTACTCTTCAAATAACTTCACAAAATTTATAAATCTTACTATTTATAAATTTCATTTATAACTTCACCATTTATAATTTTATAAATTCCATTCACTTATGCAATCCATTTTCACTTCATTCAAACACTTATAAAAACTAGTTTTATAATTCAAATGTTTTAATTTATAAATATCAATTTATAAATCCTTTATAAAATAAATTTGTACTATTATTTTAAAACATCTTTAATCTCCTTTATAATTCCACCATCCTCTTGATTTATAAAATAATAAAATTTTATAAATCCTATTTTTAAACTTTCAATAATAATTTCAAAAATCCAATTTAATTATTTTATAAAAACATTAACCCATATTTCTCAAAAATCAATCTTTAACCGTATTTCTCAAAATCATAATTTTTATAACTTTAAAAATTTTAACGTTTATTTATTTAAAATGGATCAATTCCAAAAATATTTTATAACGTATACTTTTCAAAAATCACTTTAAAAATCCTTTTAAAATTCCAAAACTTGGTCCAATGATGCTGCATACCAAAATAGTCAATCACGACTACAACGATATCATATATCGTATATGATAATCCATCAAATATCAAAATATCTGAAATCAAATAAAAACTGTTGAGGAATCCAGTTGGATCCCTCCAACCTGTTTCCTGCATCCAAAAACATTAGCACAATACCAATTCCGCTCCAGTACGGAATTATCGCGGTATATGGGATTTAATAATATTACCCGCTTAATAACGGCGCAATAGGGTCTCATCCGCTAAAAAAAATGTGGGAAATCAACAACTGCAATATATACATATGCCAATATATATATATTGTTATTATATATAATACCAATTTCACTGTTTATGAAATATTCGCGGTATATGTTTTTAATAAATAACATCCGCTTACTAACGGCGCATAATGTCTGTTTTAACAATCAATAGATAACAATCATCATTCAAACATACATTCAATAATTTTAAATCTAACTATTTAAAATAAAATCGAAACCGATTCGATTGAGTGAGAAGTTCTCACCTTGATTCCAATTTCGTTTTAGCGATTTATTTCGAATAAAATTAAACGCGCATTTAATTTTACCCGAAATTCTCACTAACTCCAAACGACTCCAATCCAACTCCATCGCGTAGTGCTCGTCTATACGATTCCAACGCAACTGGTTTCGCGCGTTTTCGACCTCGTATGAAAAAGATATCAATTTTATAAGTTACACGTATTTATATTCATAATTTTACAACTTTTATACATAATTTTATACCCTACACAAATCTCCACCGTCCATCTCAGATCCAACGCCTCACCCCCTTCTTCCTAACACACGCACGCAACACCATTTACAGGCCGCGCAAAACCCATATCATCCACAAACTAGGGTTCCATGTCACCACAGAAATACTCGACGAGAACTCGATCAAGATGCGCCAAATCGAAGGCCTCAACCAACTCCAAACTCGGCCTCAAAGGCATGAAGCTCGGCCTTCATCTGTGAACACAAAACGAGGATGTGCGGCCATGAACACGCACGATTTCTGGTCCATCCACAGCTCCAAACACGATCTCCACCGTTGAAAACGTAGATCTTGCCATGCTCTACATCTTTCATTTAGAAAGTTTGTTGAATCGTTGCACGGATTTGAAGAAAAGAGAGGAGAATCGAAAGTGAATTCTGGCCTTTGAATATGTTAGAGGCGGCTGCAGTTTTAGATTAGGGTTTTGATAATTTTTTTATTTATTTGTGAATGAGGCCTATTTATAGAGAATAAATGAACACTATTCATCCGGAAATTCCAAACTCCGATTTACGCGCAGTGACCGACGTTCCTAGGGTTTATCCCGCGTTCCGGACACAATGGAATAGGTTTCGGAAGCTAATTCGGTCATCTGTGCGAGATATGGCAACAAACGATCGATTTAAATTAAACTGATTTAAACGATTTTCTAGGCGTTTTAATTTGTACCGGACAAACGGCAAATCCCATTGACTTGAAATTTGAAACCTTACAATAATATCACATTACGGATCCGATGAAACTTGTTTCGTCGAAATCCTAGACTTTTTGAAAAATGACTATTTTAACTCGCCAAATTAATATTAAAAATAATTCGATGCGTTTCGAGCTGCCACGATCAAACGATAACTCCGATTGCTACGAAAATTGAAATCCGGTAATAACTAACTATTACAGATCCAATGAAACTAATTTCGTTCAATTCTGAGACTGTTCAAAATTTGGCTATTTCACTAGTCGATTAAATATTAAAATATTCAATTTTCACAAATTAACTTTTAATTCGATTTTAAAAGTTCTAAAATATCATTCTAACTTCAATATGATAAAATAAAATTTTACAAATCATTTTCAATCATATTTAACCCAATTTTCAATTATTTCTGTATTTTCACCTATTAAATTATCGATTTAATTATTCAATTAAATCCAATTATCGAAATAAAATTTATTCGACTTATTAATTCACTTATTAATATTTAAAATTAATTAAATATTCAAATTTTAATTAATAAAAATTCTGGGTCGTTACACTAACACTTCAAAATTCCTGCGAAGGATTTGAAGTTGAGCATGCTGCACCCTAGCATTTCCTTGGTACTTGACCTTCATGGAATTCCACAACTGCTTTGTCGTTTCCTTGTGAGCAATTGTCTTCAGAATGGACTTATCAATGGATTGAAAAAGATAATTCTTCGCCTTCAGATCCTTCAACTTCGTCTCCTCCAAAGTTTTTCTTTGTGCAGCAGTTAAAACTTCTCCAGATGCAGGCTCTGTGTACCCTGTCTCTATAACACTCCAATACTCCTTTGATCGCAGGAGATTTTCCATTAGCATGTTCCAATGCTCATAATCCCCATCAAACCTTGGGATACAAGGCTGTGCAAAGTTACTTGACTCCGCTGCCATCTTTCACTTGCTCACTCTCACTCTGTGTTTAGGAAATCACTTAAAAGGACTGCAGTTTTTTTTTCCAGATCCAACGGGGCTCTGATACCAATTTGTTGAAAATGAGAGTTATAAAAACAAAGAACTCAAACACAAAACTGCAGTTCGTGATCTAAAATTTATTGAATAACAATAGCTATTATATAGCCTTACATGAACAAACTGAATAGCAAGAAAACAGCCCACGTATGCATAAACGTGGTAAATGCAGCAAAACAGAATCCCCAAAGAAAGTGTCAAACTTCCTAAAAAACAGGGAATTTTTTCAGACAAAGCAACAAACTAAATAATCCTTCACAAATACCATTTGGATAGGACGCTCAATCACTCTTTGCCTTCTTTCAAAATTAGCTTACTACTAATTTAATTTCAATTGGTTTATGCATAACATGATGAAGAATCTTATTCTGTATTGAAATTATCAGTAATCTACAAATAACCATTTTCTGTTGAGAATAAAATATATAAACCTTACAAGATTTCGAAATAATTACCATTTTCTATGCCAATAGTATTATTTTTCAACTTCATCTGGTCTTTTAGAAGAATATATGGTGCAAGATTTTATTTCTAAAGCTTTATTAATATTTTCTTAGTAATTACTGCAAAATTATTTGCTAGATTAAAATCTAGTCTATCTAAATGTAGTGGATAAAGTTGATCGAATATTGTAGTAGTATTAATTAGTAGGTAGTTTTGGCATATCAGTAAACAACATTGTATCATGTAATAAAATCCACTTAGTTCATATTATAAAAATAATAACCTCAAATATATTTATTTCTTCACTAGCCAACTCATAGATACTTTGATTTTCTGACTATAACCATACACTATTATGGATAATGAAGACATCAAGCCCCATCACTCCTTCCTCGATGTCTATCCTTAAGCGAGTGCTCCTTCAAGGCTGTTATCGTATATCCTGACTTTCACATTTCTATTTTTTTAATGTTGTCTAATGTGAATGGGGATGGTACATTTCTAAGTCAAAAACTAGTTAGGACCAATGATGATAACCCAAGGAGTAATGATGATTTGGCTTAGCAACTTCCTGCATTCCATTTTAGAACTCTTAAAAACTGTCAAAGTGGTAACACAATTTATTCTTCTTGATTCTGATTTTGTTTCCAATATTATTTACCAAACGTTTGTTGATATAATTTTCTTTGTTTTCTATGCTGCTATATATGTACACGCACATAATATATATACAATGATTGTCAAAATTATATCATTATTTGACAATGGTGTTACTTTCTCCACCTTGCTATTGTTTTCATTGTTGTATTTCTGTTTGCTGTTGTCATCTTAGCTAGTTGTTAGTGATGCTTTAGATGTAATTTTATCCATGGCTATGGCATTTGCAGGAAAGCACGGCTTTATAACTCGAGATTTTTTTAGATGGGCATTGTGATGTAGAAAGTTTGAAGATTTGGCTAAGAAAGTATATCTTCTTTTTGCTAAAAAGTTAAGAGATGAGTAGGAGAAGAGTGTAGTTCAAGGGACTTTGGAGCGTGTACTTCATGTGAACTTAACAATCGATGAATTATACAATGATGTCCGTTTTAACTTTTCCTACATGCATATTTTATATTCAGTTTCAATTTATTTTCACTTCGTAATTGTGTGCAAGTGATAATAGACATTTTCATAAGAATAACCTGGTAATTTCACTGTAACACAGAAAAATTGAAAATGCATGCAGTTTTTGAAATAAACATTCCTGTCCTTTGATTGTTGATGATTTAATCATATATTATATCCTGAATAATTAATTATTATTAACATATTATCTATTATTGACTGATGTGCATGCGTGTCTCGTTGATATATGAGATATTTATGTATTTCTCTTTAAATGGTAATATTTGTCTATTTTAGTCAATATTTGAAGTTCGGTTCTGTTTGGTTTAACCGTGTTATAGAAATTATCTGCAAGAAAAAGTGTTTATACTAAGTGTGGTTACATTTAACTGTGAAATTTAAACTGTGTATTAGCAATAGGACAATATTTCTTTCATATGAAGTTCTCATATGTGGCCAAAAGTCCCACCACCACTTTTAGATTATATATGCTTTATCTTCAAAGATTTATTGCATGAATATGGTGTACAAATGGCTATACTTTTGTTTGCATTAGAAAACTGGGTACATGGCAAATAACGTTCTCAAATATGTTTGTTCTAAACTTGTCCTTGTTACCAATATTATCATACACCAATGCGAGATATTTACGTAGCCTATTCCTGCTACCTACCTCATTACCTACTAATGTTGGCCATTCCCATATCTTATTCAAATTAGTTGCATTAACATACACGCCAAAGCCAAAATTTTCTATACCATATCATATCTATGCTACTTGCATCATCATCCACCAACGCTAACTGTTCTACATATTGAATTGTACTACGAATTGTATTATCATGAACAACAATACACAGTTCAATTGCATTCTCTCGCATCAATGTTTCATGCATTTCTTTACTTGAAATAATGCAAAATGAACCACTATTCCAAGAAAACTATTTTGCACTTCTATATATGGAATCAAAAAAAGGATAAACCTATAGCCATACATATGAACGGTTCTTAGATATGGCTTAAAGACTGATGCAGCTCAGGCCAGAGAAGGAGGGATAAGTCGTACACGACTTAAGGAGGAAGGCTTAGGTCATTCACGGGTTAAAGAAGGTCGGCCACGACCTAAAAGGTCACATGGGAAGGAGTTACGACTTAGCAAAGGCTTAAGTCGTTCGTTCTTTCTAAGTCGTATACGACCTATAGCTATAGGAGCTAAGGAGTCATGTGAGGGGGAGATACGAGCTAACGACACAATTATAAGTCGACCACGACTTATCATGAAGCAGAGGAAAGTTCAAATAATTGAAGGCCTTAAGTCGGAAGCGGTCACGGCCTAGTTAAGTCGTTTGAAGAGTTATGCCGTAAGTCGTCTGAAGAATATGCCGCAAGGAGTTTGAGTCGCTGTGTTGGACTTAAGTCGTGAGTCGTGTGGTCTGTAAGTGATGAGTCGTTCACGACCTATGTTGAGCCGCTGTGTTGTTTATATGTGAGTGAGTCGTTGTATGTTTAAGTCGCAGGAAGGTGCTGCCTGAAGATGTCTCGTAAGTCGTAAGTCGTGACGTGTGTTGTAATTTGTTTTTCTTTGAGTCGTAAGTCATTAGGTCGAATACGACCTAGGTATTGTATATTTGTGTGTTTCCTTAAGTCGTTCAAGTGTTGAGTCATATGAAGCTTTGAGTCGTGTGTGTTGTATTTTTTTTTAAGTCGTTGTACATAGGTTATCTAAGTCGTAGGTCGGTATGTCGATGAGTCGGCCGAAGGCTGTTGTGATGTAATTGCTTTGAGTCGTGTATGTATGTGATGTGTTAGGTCGCATACGACCTAAGGATGAGTCGTGAGTCGTGGGGAACTAGGTCGGCAACGACTTAAGGGTATGGGTCAAAAATACTATAAATAGGGAGTGTGTTATAACTTTTTGGTGGTTGATTTTTGAATAAAATTCTTGTTTGATTGCTGTGTGCTTTCATCTAAATTGGTAGTTGAGTGTAATCTCCTATCTCCACTTTCGGTTATTCGAGTGCGCTCGAATCAACGATTGTTGAAGCCGATTTGCGGAATCAAGTGCGCTTGATCAACGCTTGAAGAATTGAAGATCTTCTTTCACGGTATCGTGCGTGATCAACGTGATGAGGATAGCTAGAATTTAGTATCTTCGGATCAACGAATTTGGGTATTTCAGTATTCTTCAATCCACCGATTGCTACTTTCACCGTTCCATCTACTTTTTGAATAATCCGCTGCGTCAGTTTTGGTATCAAAGCTTGACTTAGCCAATCATAGCTAAGACGAGTCTTGGAGCCAAGGAGTTTGAAGTTTGGTGTTCATCGTGTTCATCTTGAAGTTGCAACGAGTTGGGAATTTTCGATCCATATTCTTTTGGATCAAAGTGTGGAAGTTTTTTGAATTTGGCCGTGAGATTTTTTGCGCGCCAAAGTTGAAAGTAAAGTGTTTAAGCCGTGACTTGTTGATCAAGTTTGAGTTGAAGATTTGTGGAATTTTGAAGTAGTTGTGAAGTTTAACCATGCCACCGAGGAGAGCTAATCGTCATCAAAATGTTGAAGCGTTGTATAGAAGAGAAGAAGCCGAGCTAATGGAACAACGCATTAATGAGAAATTTGATGAAGGTATTGGAAAGTTAGAGAAGTTGATGATTGATATGAATCAGACTCAAAGGAGGAGATCACCAGTCTCGAACCATGGAGGAAACCGAGTTTCGCCATCGGTTACGGAAGCGAGGAGGGTATCACCGTAATCTTTTAGAGAAAGAAGAGAAACATCAATTTCATCAAGGAGAGATCAGCATGAGTATAGACATGAAGAGAGAAGAACTCCACGTGAGTTTGAAAATGAATCACATCCCGATATGGAAAGACCGGGTAGAAGGACCATGCATGATTATAGAGATGAAGAAAGACGAGATCGATATAGATGTACATCTGATTGCGATGAAGATAGTGATAGAGGTAGTATGCATTATCGAGATCGAGGTCAAATGCGGAATCAATATGTGGATGTAGATGATGATCGTCGATGGGAGTCGGGTATGAAGATGGAAATTCCAGAGTTCAAGGGTGGAATGGTAGCTGAAGAATTTCTTGATTGGTTGTCTAATGTTGAAGAGATCTTTGATATCAAGGAGGTTCCTGAGCATAGAAGAGTGAAGTTAGTTGCTACAAGGTTAAGGGGAAGAGCTTTAGCATGGTGGCAACAAACTAAACTTACAAGGGAGAGAATGGGAAAGTCAAAGATTGAATCTTGGGATAAGATGAAGAAGTTGATGAGAGCTACATTTTTACCTTACAACTATCAATCACTTATGTACCAGAGATTGCAGAATCTAAGGCAGGGGACGAAATCAGTTAATGATTATGCAGATGAATTTTACCAACTCATTGCTAGAAACGATATAATGGAGACAGAAGAACAGCTAACTGCTAGATTTGTTGGAGGGTTGCGAATGCAGATCCAGGATATGGTTAATATGTTTGATCCAAGATCTGTGGCAGAAGCACACCAAAAGGCATTGGCTTGGGAGAAGCAGGGAAGACAAGGAGGTGGTGCGTTTACTAATTCCAACAATCAAGTGAACGGTGTTAGTGGAAGTTCTAATGTTCCTAAATCTATCAGTAAACTAGTGGTGAAGGAGGCTGAGAAGGCAAAGGTTAATAGCAGTTTCAAATGTTACAATTGTCAGGAGTTGGGTCACAAAAGCAATGAATGTCCGAAGCCGAAGAAGAGAGCAATGGTTGCTGAGATTGAAGAAGAGGATGAAGATGCAGAATGTTCTAATTCATTACCAGTTGAGGAGGAAGAAGAGTTGTCCAGGGATGAGGGTTGTAATTTGATGATGAGGAGGTCTTGTCTTACACCAAAGCAAGAGGAAGATTCTAGTTGGTTGAGGAGCAACATTTTTCAGTCAACATGCACTATTCTGGGGAAGGTTTGCAAGTTCGTTATTGATGCTGGAAGTTGTGATAATATTATTTCTACCGAAGCTGTGAAGAAGTTGAACTTGAAAACTGAGAAACATCCTAAACCGTACAAGTTAGCATGGTTAAGGAAGGGTGGTGAAGTGAAGGTGTGTCGAAGGGCATGTGTGAATTTTTCAATTGGGAAGAAATACAAAGACGAAATTTGGTGTGACGTTGTAGACATGGATGTGTGTCATCTGTTGTTGGGCAGACCATGGCAATTTGATAGAGCAGTGCGACATGATGGTCGTGCTAATAGCTATAGTTTCATGTTTGAAGGTACTAAAATCACTTTAGTTCCCAAGAAACAACAACAGAAGGAAAGCAAGTTGGAGGAGATTGAAGAGCTGAAAACTTTGCTATCATTGAAGGAGTTTGTTAAAGAGGTTGAAGAGGAGCCTGAAGTGTTTTTGTTGATTGGGCGAGAGTGTAATGAAGTGGTTGAAGTTCCTGAAGTAGTAAAGCCAGTACTAGAAGAATTTGAAGATGTATTTCCGAAAGAACTGCCGAAAGAGTTACCACCGTTGAGAGACATACAACATCAAATTGATCTAGTGCCAGGAGCAGTTTTACCGCATAGGCCACATTATCGGATGAGTCCGAAGGAACATGAAGAGTTGCGAAGGCAAGTGGAAGAATTTTTGGAGCAAGGGCGTGTTCAGGAAAGTCTAAGTCCTTGTGCGGTTCCAGCATTGTTGGTGCCGAAGAAGGATGGAACGTGGAGAATGTGTACCGATAGTCGGGCATTGAACAAGATTACTGTTCGTTACAGATTTCCTATGCCTAGACTTGATGACTTGCTAGATCAGTTGAGCGGGGCTACTATCTTTTCAAAGATTGATCTTAAGAGTGGATATCATCAGATTCGAATTAGACCGGGAGACGAATGGAAGACCGCATTCAAGACGAGGGAAGGATTATATGAATGGTTGGTTATGCCGTTTGGTCTATCAAATACACCAAGAACATTCATGAGGGCGGTGAATCAAATTTTCAGGCCGTACATTGGGAAGTTTGTGGTAGTTTATTTTGATGATATTCAGATCTATAGTGCTAGTACAGAGGAGCATATTCAGCATTTGCGGAAGCTGTTAATTATTCTTCGAGAAGAGCAGTTTTATGCAGCAACAAAGAAGTGTGTGTTTATGGCAAGGAGTATTTTATTTCTGGGGTATATTATGTCAGGAGAAGGTATCCAGGTGGACCAAAATAAAGTTGAAGTAGTCAGAAATTGGCCACAACCGAGGACTATCACTGAAGTTAGAAGTTTTCATGGGTTGGCATCATTCTACCGAAGATTCATTCCACACTTCAGTAGCGTGATGGCACCAGTTACTGATTGTATGAAGGAAAAGAAGTTTTCATGGACAGAGGAAGCAGGAGTAGCTTTTGAAAAGATCAAGACACTTTTGACAACAGCGCCAATTCTTGTATTACCAGATTTTCAGTTATTGTTTGAGCTACATACTGATGCGTCTAAAGTTGGGATTGGAGGAGTATTGAGTCAGAGTGGAAGACCAGTTGCTTATTTCAGTGAGAAGTTGTCAGGAGCTAAGTTGTGATATAGTACTTACGATGTTTAATTTTATGCAATTGTTCAAGCTGTCAAGCACTGGAGGCATTATCTATTTCAGAAAGAGTTTGTTCTTTACACTGATCATGAGGTGTTGAAGCATTTGCAAGGGCAGGATAAGATTTCAGCAAGGCATGCATCGTGGATTGCCTATTTGTAGCAGTTTACTTTTGTTGTGAAGCACAAATCAGGGGTAACAAATCGTGTAGCTGATGCTTTGAGCAGGAGGAGTCAATTATTAACGACAATGAAGGTTGAAGTGACAGGTTTTGAATTATTGCCAGAGCTGATTGAAGAAGATCCTTACTTTAAGAAATTTGTTGAGAAAGTCAAGGAGGGGAATTCAGATGAATTTTTGTTGGTGGATGGTTTCTTATTCAAGGGAAATCGGTTATGTATTCTAGAGAGCAGTTTGAGAATGAAGATTATCAAGGAGTTGCACGAGGAAGGACATATGGGCCGTGATCGTACATTGCATTTGATTTCTCAATCTTACTTTTGGTCGTCAATGAGAAAAGAGGTTGAAAGATTTGTGGAGAGATGTCATATCTATCAGGTTTCGAAGGGAACAGCGACAAATGCAGGATTGTATATGCTTACCTGTACCAACTAAACCGTGGGTTGATATCAGCATGGATTTCGTTTTGGGTTTGCCTAGAACTCAAAGGGGGAATGATTCTATATTTGTTGTGGTAGACAGGTTTTCGAAAATGGCGCATTTTATTGCTTGTAAGAAGACGGCGGATGCTGTTCGTGTTGCTCAGTTGTTCTTTAAGGAAATCTATCGTTTACATGGGTTGCCGAATTCTATTGTTTCAAACAGGGATACCAGATTTTTGAGTCATTTTTGGCTAAGTTTGTGGAAGATGGTCAGAACGAAGCTTAAATTTAGTAGCGCTTACCATCCGCAAACCGATGGGCAAACAGAGGTGGTTAATAGATCATTGAGAAATTTGTTGCGATGTCTTGTGAAGGACAATCTAAAGAGTTGGGACATGAAGTTATGCCAGGCAGAGTTTGCTCATAATCATGCAGTGAATCGTAGTACAGGTTTCAGTCCATTTCAGATTGTATATTCAAATTTACCAAGGGGACCGTTGGATTTGGCAGTAGTACCACAACCGAAGGGGACAGTTAAACGAGCTGTAGACTTTGTTGATGGGTTGACTGAATGTCATAAAATCGTTCAGGAGCGATTGGAGAAAGCAAATGAGAGGTATAAAAGATCCGCAGATCTGAAGCGAAGAAGTGTTGAATTTAACGAAGGTGATTTGGTTTACGCTGTGTTAACCAAGGATCGTTTTCCAGTAGGCGCTTATAACAAGTTGAAAGCCAGAAAAATTGGTCCTGTAGAAGTTGTGAAACAGATCAATGAAAATGCTTATAAGTTGAAGCTGCCGGAGGATGTGTACACTTCTGACGTGTTCAATGTTAAGCATCTTGTACCATATTATGAAGATGAACAATCTGATGTGGAAGAATTTACAAATTCGAGGACGAATTTTTCTCAACTAGGGGAGGATGATGCAGCTCAGGCCAGAGAAGGAGGGATAAGTCGTACATGACTTAAGGAGGAAGGCTTAGGTCGTTCACGGGTTAAAGAAGGTCGGCCACGACCTAACAGGTCACATGGGAAGGAGTTACGACTTAGCAAAGGCTTAAGTCGTTCGTGCTTTCTAAGTCGTATACGGCCTATAGCTATAGGAGCTAAGGAGTCATGTGAGGGGGAGATACGAGCTAACGACACAATTATAAGTCGACCATGATTTATCATGAAGCAGAGGAAAGTTCAAATAATTGAAGGCCTTAAGTCGGAAGCGGTCACGACCTAGTTAAGTCGTTTGAAGAGTTATGTCGTAAGTCGTTTGAAGAATATGCCGCAAGGAGTTTGAGTCGCTGTGTTGAACTTAAGTCGTGAGTCGTGTGGTCTGTAAGTGATGAGTCGTTCACGACCTATGTTGAGCCGCTGTGTTGTATATATGTGAGTGAGTCGTTGTATGTTTAAGTCGCAGGAAGGTGCTGCCTGAAGATGTCTCGTAAGTCGTAAGTCGTGACATGTGTTGTAATTTGTTTTTCTTTGAGTCGTAAGTCGTTAGGTCGAATACGACCTAGGTATTGTATATTTGTGTGTTTCCTTAAGTCGTTCAAGTGTTGAGTCGTATGAAGCTTTGAGTCGTGTGTGTTATATTTTTTTAAGTCGTTGTACATAGGTTATCTAAGTCGTAGGTCGGTATGTCGATGAGTCGGCCGAAGGCTGTTGTGATGTAATTGCTTTGAGTCGTGTATGTATGTGATGTGTTAGGTCGCGTACGACCTAAGGATGAGTCGTGAGTCGTGGGGAACTAGTTCGGCAACGACTTAAGGGTCTGGGTCAAAAATTCTATAAATAGGGAGTGTGTTGTAACTTTTTGGTGGTTGATTTTTGAATAAAATTCTTGTTTGATTGCTGTGTGCTTTCATCTAAATTGGTAGTTGAGTGTAATCTCCCATCTCCACTTTCGGTTAATCGAGTGCGCTCGAATCAACGATTGTTGAAGCCGATTCGCGGAATCAAGTGCGCTTGATCAACGCTTGAAGAATTGAAGATCTTCTTTCACGGTATTGTTCGTCGACGAAATTCTATCGGTTTAGAAAACCGTCGAACGAATTTAAATTTAAAAATAACCGCAAGCGCACGGTGTACGAATGTAGCACGCGGCGAATACGGGTCGATCCGCAGGGAATTGATGATTTTAAAATTCTATTCAATCAAATTAACCAAACTTGAAAGTGTGATTAGCTAAAAATGTAAGAAACTAACAAAAACTAGCAAAAGAAAAATGGATAAAAATATGAGTGTTAAGACAATTTAGAGGCAATTTGCACTCTCTAGATCACATAAATCAACAAAATGAAGTTATGATCTCTCTTTTCTTGTCATTAGTGAATTAGTTGATGTGCTTATCATAAGTATGGTATATTTGTGCTATTAATTAGCTCAATATAAACCATCAAACTATAACACAACCACTAATACACTTTTAAATCACATAAAATATGACAACAAAGTTGAAAGCAAAATCTATTTTAGGCATGGCCTATTAACTATTAATTAGAAACATAAGCCATCAAATTTTAATTTCAACAATCACTTCTTCGCCATAATCATATGTAGATGAAGAGGCAATTTTGTGTTTTGTTTGTTTAAGCATAGCCTATTTGTTATGAACAACACAGACTATCAAATTCAAAGCTAAAACAACAAGTTAAACCACTTCAAAACATTTCATTTAAGCACAAAAGAGAGCATAAACAACAAAATGTTGGATCTACAAACTAGAGAGCTTCATTACCCCTAAATTGAAGGGATTAAGCTCTCATATTTGTTATCATATGAACAAATGTAGAAAACAACATTAAAAAAGAAGAGAAAAAG
Source organism: Allium cepa (assembly GCA_030765085.1). Taxonomy (NCBI): domain Eukaryota; kingdom Viridiplantae; phylum Streptophyta; class Magnoliopsida; order Asparagales; family Amaryllidaceae; genus Allium; species Allium cepa. Next base: position 29,332,953 of record CM060933.1, on the reverse strand, counting down.
AGAGCAAAATGAAAGGAAAAATTATTCTACTTGCATAAAATAGAAGAGATCTACACTACAACATGAAAGTAAATGAATATGAAAAGGAAAGAGCATGTATTAAATTGCATTAAAAAAAAGATTGCATAAAATAAAAATGGCTAAGTAGCCATGAAAAGAGAAAGAGAGCTTTCTTTTATTTGATCTAAACTAATGAAGAGGAAGAGGAAGAGGAAGAGGAAGAGAGGAGGCCTAAGAGAGACTAAAGAGAAGAGATTCATTACATGAAACATAAGGGGTATATATACAAGTTTTAAAACCCTAATTCACTTTTTGGGGAATGCCCAAAATGACCCTTAGGAAGTGTGGAGACCAAGTAATCATTAGCATGTCTTTATCCCCCATTAAGTGTACATGAAACCATTAACTCCATAAGCATGTGCATTAGCCTTTAGTTTGTACATTAAAGTGGTGGGTAGGTGGAGTCCTCCATGATCTTCACTTTGAATTATTTCCATCTTCATTCCTTTATATTTTTTGTGCATGCATATTCCTTCATGAAACCACTCCTATTTGAGACTATTTTCCTACAAAAATATATATAAATTTCCAATTAATTTTTCTCAAAGAAATATATGCACACAAATGACCGTTTTGCCCATATATGAAGATGAATATGTGACAATTTGGAATAATTTGAATTTTTGGTCTAAACAAGTTAAAATACCCGATATGATCATTTATTTAATTCAAATAAATTAAATATGGTGGTAAAAATATGCACATTTACGTGCACATCAAATACCCCCACACTTATCTTTTTATTTGTCCTCGAATAAAGAAAAACTAAGATAAATCCATTTTCGTAGGGAGCACGATTGCATTGAGCGTATGCAACAAGCCGCTAAACCTCTGGGTGTCCCCAGTAGGACGAGTGTTGTCTCGTGAGGGTTTTCAGCGGATACTACCCACAAAATCCAAATGCAGGATGAAAATATTTACAAAATGTAAGATTTATTTACAAAGAGAATAATGCAAGTTTTGTGAAATATTTACAAATGAAGGATTTATTTTTAAATCGACATGGATAAGTTAAATATAGGTTTTTGTTATTATCTTGAAAATTTATGTCATTTACTAGTCAAAATTTCCAACAAAAATCAAGTTATCATAACAAATAGACAATAGTTTAACTTGTTGTTTCGGTTGATAACAAAGTGTAATTATAAAATGGATTCTTAGTTGATTATCAAAGTTTATCAAAGTGGTATTTTTATTTCTTTTCAATAACAAATCAAATCAAATAAGTAAAAATAGTGCTAGGATTTCAATTGCTTGCTCTCTCATTATTTGTAAGAAAAATTACACACCTAGCTCAAATAAACTGAGGCCAGATATAACACCCATGCACTGCCTTTCGGGCTTATGTGAGGGGAGTACAGAGCATAGCGAGTGCACACACTTTCATGCATACACTATCGACCGTAGGTGGTTTTTATTAAGTCTTTTTTTTTTACATGTGTTCCATACATCATAACCGTGAGGACTTTTAAATGAGTATGAAATCACATAATCAATAATTCCAAGTAATCACCCATGCATAACCGTGAGGACTTTTAAATGAGAGTGAATACTTGGATGTTATTATTTTTTATTTTTATATTTTTTTGAGAGGGAGTTTTGCAAAATCATCTTAGCACCGTTTAACTTAGAAGACAAAAAAAATGTTATATCCTTTACTTTAAATCAACCACTTTTTAAAACAAAGATTTTCAATTAGGATGTACTTCATAATTGATACGTATGAATCTTCCTATATACTAGTTAAACCATTATTATTTGTAATCAAACTTCGTTTTTATTTTTGTTAAGACCAATAAATTTTCAAAAATTTCAATTTAATAAACCAAAGCCATATATTTATCTTATAGTGTTTCTTTTAAAAATAAATCAAAAGAAAATTTGTTTTTGGGATTTTTTTTAATTTTTTTTTTGAGATTTTAAAGCAAAAATAAACCATGAGAAATAAAAAAATGAAGATGAGTCTCCCCCCTCACTTGATTTTGACTGTGTCCCCACAGTCAACCCAAGTGGAAAGAGAAAAATAAAAACATAACCTTTATTTAAATGAAAATGAAAAGATGATTATTTACAAGACATCGGAAAGTATGCCGTTAAAGAGTAAATGAAACGGTCTTCCAAAGACCGATTCATTTGTCTCGTCAAGTATGCGAGACACAGCTTAAGCGTAGAAAACCAAATCGTAAAATATTTCAAAGTTGAATCTTGATTTGAAAAAACGAATGTCGTTTTGAAAATCGTACAAGTTGTTTTATTTTCGATGATTTTTGAGGTTGATAAAACAATTGATTGAAGTTCAAGTCTATTTTCACCAATTTGAAATTCAAGCTTATCATTGAAAACATATTCAAAATTATTGATTTCAAAATCAAAATGGTGATTTTCATCTTCCCCATCGGAATTTAACAACTCGTCATCCAAAAGTCCAAAGAAATCGTGTTTATTGAATTCGTCTTCCTTTATTGAATTATCAACAACTTTATTACATGTGTCAAGTTCAAAATCCAAAGTTGTTGTATTTAAATTTTTGAAATCGAGAAAAGGAAGATCGAATTTTAAATTTAGTTCCACACCCTCAAAAGAATGGAGATCCAAGTCAATTACCGTGGTTTCAACAACTTCATTAAGATCATCATTTTTAGTTTCAAAAGTTGTTGTTTGAAAATCGTAGATTATGGTAAAAGATGGATTATCGTTTGACTCGTCACACGTTGGAATTTGATTTTGTTGTTCACGTTGTCTCATATAAGTATCAAACAACGAATCCGTGTGATCATCGTAAATTTCATTCATTTGCTCAACAAAGTCAAATTTGTAATTATTAACTTGAAAATTTTCGATTTGGACTTGTTGAGAACAAGAATTGTCAATTTCGACAAACGGTAGATTATTATTTGATTCTTCACAAGTTGAGATTTGATTATGATTTTCACGAAAAGTTTTGTATTTTTCAAGTAATAAATCCCCGTTTTCTTTTTCCATTTGTTCAACAAAATCAAATTCATGATTATTAATATGAAATTTTTCATTTTGAATTTGTTGATAACCAATTTTTTCATTCGTACTGTTATCGAGATTATTCCCATTGCCAAAATTATTTGAAAAGTGGATCACATTTTCGTTTTGATTTTGAAATTCATTTTGGAGTTCAAAATTGAATTGGCATGGGTTATACTCGAAATCGTTTGAATTTTGAAGTGAATTCAAAATTTGATTATTTTGAAAACTTTGATTCGAGTTATCGCACAAATATGAATTACACAACTCATTTATCATTTTATTTTGTTGTATAGAGATTTCAAGTAGAGATGAAATGCTATTTTCGAGATTCGAGGGTTGGTCATCGTTTTGAAAACTTTGTTGTTCAAAATTCGAATTGTTTAAAGAATAGTTGTCGTTACAATATCCATACGAATTCGGAGTGAAATCATATGGATTATATTGATTTTCACAACTATTATAAAATTCAAGTGAATATGAAAATTCGGACATTTTCAAGAATGTTTTTGGTTTTTTTTCTTTTTTTATAAAGGAAAAATATTTACAAATAGAATTTATTTTTCAAAATGGAAAATTGATTTTTGTTTTGTTTTTTTTTCAATTTTTTTTCTTTGTTTTTGAAAAGGTTTTATATATATATATTTTTTTGGATTTTGGTTTTCCTAAATTTTTTTGGATTTTTGAAATTTCAAAGAAAAAGGATTTGAAAATTTCAAAGGAAAAGGAATATTTACAATTTTTTTTAGTTTTGGATTTTGAAATTTTTTTTGTTTTTTTTTTAAATATGCATAAACTAATGCAACTAAATGAATGGAGGGGTTAATTACAAATGATTTATCCTAAGTTAACCCAAAATTGTATAATTACAAATTGTCTTAAATCAACAAGATAGTTCTCAGCCAGGTAACGGACAGGATTTATCGGTGCACCACGAATCACCGTAGCAATGCAGCCGAAGGTTTAAGTACCTTCAAAGAAACAATTCAGTATAATATTTACGAATCACCGTAATATTTATAACTGATTATTGCTCTGCCGTAGCCTAGACACCGAGAAATTAAATTGTCGAAAAAGGACAAATTGTCAATATACAATTTAGTGTTATTGATTTCTAACCGTTATTATTAATCAAAATCTAAGATGAAATGCAAAGCAGAAATTAAACGTGTATTAACAATGCAACTACAAATGATTTTTGTTTTTATTTGTTTTTTTTTTTGAATTTTTTTTTATATATAAATTCAAATGCAAGCAATCAACAATGCAACTAATAAAAACAAGAGATATATACAATGCAAGGCCAATAAAACAAAAAAAAACTATTAGCAAGCAGACAATTTTTTTTTTGCAGCGGTCTTCCTTCTGAAATTCTGCTTTGGCAACCTGAAATATAAAACAAGAATGTGTACTATTTTTTTTTTGTTTTTTTTTTGTTTCTTGAAAGGAAACTTAAAAGTAGGGTTTTACTTAAAAAAAAAAAAAAAAAATTTATCAGAAAGGTACTTAAAGCAAACTAAAACAAAACAAAGTTTTTTTTAAAAAAAAAATAAAACACAACTAAACTAAAATTAAACCAAACAAATTAAACGAATTTTTTTAGAGGAGAAAAAGCAATAAAATAAACCAAAACAAAACAGAACAACTTGAAAATCAAACAAATGGAAACCCCACCCCACTCCTTCTTTTTTTTTTAACAAGAAAATAAAAACCAAACAAACACAATAAATAAAAGAAGTTTTTTTTTAAAAAAAAAAATCACACACAAGGGCCCGGCCCACTCAAGAAAAGGAACAGCCGCGTTCTCAAATTCAATACACAGAACAAAATCACCAGCTTAATTTCCAAACTCTCCTCAATTTTCAAAATAAAACTCAAATCAACTGTAACTCGCAATTAATCTCAAATTAGACGTGTATTCGAGGATCGCGATTGGTTTCGGTGTGGTCGATTGAAGTCGCGGTTTTAGGTAGTAGGCGAATTGGGTTGCGAAGTCGAGTTGCACGACTGGAAGTAGAAGGCTTTAGGTTTGCGGTGAAGTCACGGTTGAAGTTTGGTGGTTGTGGATGTTAGGAAGAGGAGTATCTTCGGGTCGCGGTTGTGGTTTGAAGTGATTGGTGGTGTTAAGCTGCGGTGGCAAATTTGGGTTTAGGGATTGCAACGACGCTGCTGTGGTATGGAGAGGATGTGGGTTCCGAAGTGGTCGCGAATTGGATATTGGAGGAGGCGATTCGTTGATTGGCAGTGGGAGTGTGAGCTGCACTTTTGAAGATTGCGGGCTTCTGGGTGATGTAGTGGAAGTCACGTTGGTGATGCAAATTGTCTGTTGGAGTGAACACTGCAGTAGTCTTGAGTTTGAAATGGTTTTTAGTATGTAGAGGAGCAATGAAATAGTCAGCTGATATGACAAGTTGGTGGTAGGCAGATAATGTCAGGCTATTTGGTTTTGAAGCAAGGTCGTGGTACAAAAACTTGTTTGCAGTGAGTGTTTGAGAGTGTGGGGTTTGTCGAAATGATGTGCAGCAATGTGCAGCAAATGTTGGTTATGTTTTGATGTAGTGGTGCAAGTGACTGGGACTTTTTTTTTTGTATGGCACTGGTGATGACTGTGATGTGGAGGCTGGGGAGGATTGGGGTGGGTATGTCAGAACAGTGCAAGGAAGGTGGTAGGGTATTGTGTAGTATGGTTTGTGGTGGCAAGAAAGAGGTGCAAGTAGATATGGTTTGACAGTGCGTAGTGCACAGAGTGGAGGAAGTTACTGTGCTGTTGTCATAGCAGGTTGTGGAGTGGAGTGATGTTGATGTTCGACAGTGTGGTGCTAATGGTGCAAGGCAAGTAGTGGGTATGGGGCTGTAGAGTGGAGTGAAGAGGAAATGTGGCTGTAGTGGATGTTGTAAAATTGGAAAAGGACGGAGATGGTGTTGCTTTTAGTTGCTTGTTTGTGATGAAGGGCAGATTGTGATGATGTATGTGATGAGGTTGGTTTGAGAAGTGGTTGGATTTTGGATGAGGTGGTGAGGATGTAGAGGAGAAGGGGATGGTTGTTGAAACTGTTGAGAAGGGGATAGGGGTTGGTAGCGTTAAAGGTTGTAAGAATGGTTATGGAAGTGCAGTATTGGTCGGTGAAATGTAGTGGTGAAGGGGGAGTGATGATTGAAGTTCAGGCAGGTCAGGAGAGTATTTGAAGGTGAGTGATAGGTTGGAATGAGTTGTAGAACTGCAGAAAGTAGAACAGTGGGCAGATGAAATATGAGGCAGTTGATTTTAGAGGGTTGATTGATGACAGCAAAGGGAAGGATTGGAGATGTTTGAGCACTGTGCAGTGGTTTGGGCAGACAGGGAAGGGGTAGTGGATGGTGAATGTGAAGTTGGTGATGTGTGCAGTAGATAGAATGGTATGGTGAAGGGGAGTTGTGAAGGTGTGACAGTGAAGTGTTGAAGCAAGATGGTGGTTGCAAGAAGTTGGGGTAGCTGCTGTCTGCACTGGTATGTGCACAGATGTGCAAAACAGAGGAACAGAGGAGAAATAAAAACAGAATGTGTAACAGAAAACAGAAGTTGTTTTGAAAATTGTAACAGAGATTGTAGCAGAAAACAGAAATGCAATGAACAGTTTTTTTTTTTTTTTTTTGAATTGTGATTTTGTTTTTTTTTTTAATATGCAAATGAAAAGAAAACAAGAACAACACACACAAAAATACACAAACACAAAAAAAAAAATTACAAGGAAAATGCAAACACACACAAAATAAAAGGCACACAAAAATCAAACAAAGAAAAATAATCCGAAGAATAAAAATTTAAAATCAAAACAACTCCCCGGCAACGGCGCCAAAAACTTGTTCGTCGACGAAATTCTATCGGTTTAGAAAACCGTCGAACGAATTTAAATTTAAAAATAACCGCAAGCGCACGGTGTACGAATGTAGCACGCGGCGAATACGGGTCGATCCGCAGGGAATTGATGATTTTAAAATTCTATTCAATCAAATTAACCAAACTTGAAAGTGTGATTAGCTAAAAATGTAAGAAACTAACAAAAACTAGCAAAAGAAAAATGGATAAAAATATGAGTGTTAAGACAATTTAGAGGCAATTTGCACTCTCTAGATCACATAAATCAACAAAATGAAGTTATGATCTCTCTTTTCTTATCATTAGTGAATTAGTTGATGTGCTTATCATAAGTATGGTATATTTGTGCTATTAATTAGCTCAATATAAACCATCAAACTATAACATAACCACTAATACACTTTTAAATCACATAAAATATGACAACAAAGTTGAAAGCAAAATCTATTTTAAGCATGGCCTATTAACTATTAATTAGAAACATAAGCCATCAAATTTTAATTTCAACAATCACTTCTTTGCCATAATCATATGTAGATGAAGAGGCAATTTTGTGTTTTGTTTGTTTAAGCATAGCCTATTTGTTATGAACAACATAGACTATCAAATTCAAAGCTAAAACAACAAGTTAAACCACTTCAAAACATTTCATTTAAGCACAAAAGAGAGCATAAACAACAAAATGTTGGATCTACATACTAGAGAGCTTCATTACCCCTAAATTGAAGGGATTAAGCTCTCATATTTGTTATCATATGAACAAATGTAGAAAACAAAATTAAAAAAGAAGAGAAAAAGAGAGCAAAATGAAAGGAAAAATTATTCTACTTGCATAAAATAGAAGAGATCTACACTACAACATGAAAGTAAATGAATATGAAAAGGAAAGAGCATGTATTAAATTGCATTAAAAAAAAGATTGCATAAAATAAAAATGGCTAAGTAGCCATGAAAAGAGAAAGAGAGCTTTCTTTTATTTGATCTAAACTAATGAAGAGGAAGAGGAAGAGGAAGAGGAAGAGAGGAGGCCTAAGAGAGACTAAAGAGAAGAGATTCATTACATGAAACATAAGGGGTATATATACAAGTTTTAAAACCCTAATTCACTTTTTGGGGAATGCCCAAAATGCCCCTTAGGAAGTGTGGAGACCAAGTAATCATTAGCATGTCTTTATCCCCCATTAAGTGTACATGAAACCATTAACTCCATAAGCATGTGCATTAGCCTTTAGTTTGTACATTAAAGTGGTGGGTAGGTGGGGTCCTCCATGATCTTCACTTTGAATTATTTCCATCTTCATTCCTTTATATTTTTTGTGCATGCATATTCCTTCATGAAACCACTCCTATTTGAGACTATTTTCCTACAAAAATATATATAAATTTCCAATTAATTTTTCTCAAAGAAACATATGCAAACAAATGACCGTTTTGCCCATATATGAAGATGAATATGTGACAATTTGGAATAATTTGAATTTTTGGTCTAAACAAGTTAAAATACCCGATATGATCATTTATTTAATTCAAATAAATTAAATATGGTGGTAAAAATATGCACATTTACGTGCACATCAGGTATCGTGCGCGATCAACGTGACGAGGATAGCTAGAATTCGGTATCTTCGGATCAACGAATTTGGGCATTTCAGTATTCTTCAATCCACTGATTGATACTTTCACCGTTCCATCTACTTTTCGAATAATCCGCTGCGTCAAAGACTAAAGCGGTTAAGAAAATGAATTATCAAATCATACTAACAATAATAATAATTATCAAATCATACTAACAAAATCATCCCCACTTAGGATGTTTCCTCCACGGTACACTTATAAGGAAATGAGCTTCCATGACTATTAACATAGGTGCAACATTCTATTTACACTAAGACTAAAATAACACAAGTATGCTAATGTTAAACTAAAATAGGTATTGGGGAGTATGTAGCACGACTCTATTTATATTTTGATGGTCTAGATTGTAAGAAGAATTCATGCTTTAGAAAATTAGCAAAGTATTAAACATACGCTGGTGAAATTTTAGACCTATGTCAAACAAATGGAACTAAAGTCGTATATAACAATAAAAAAGAAACCTACATCATATCAAAAAGTAACAATTATAGGTCAGATATTCTTAAGTTGTATCATATATATACTTACCAAATTCTTATATATGTGGTGCAAACATAGAAATAATTGAATACATCATGTTTCGGCACCCAGTAGTCAATAATACACATAAAGCAATGGATGGGAGTTATTTAAAGTTCACTTTTCAATATGTTTTAGAGGATGAAGTTAGAATAAGAAAATTGTAGAGAACTCAAGTCATAAATATCCTAAAGAAGGTAATTGATGGCCAATTATACGACATACTCTTAAAAGATAGAAATCTAGCATTTTATGGCAATTTCTGTATTTTTATGTTAGAATAAATAATAAATTGGGACTTTTGATGACGTTTAAAAAAGTCACGTTAACTTGGAAAGGCGACAATTGCTCATCTGTTGAAATTTCTGGACTTGATATTTGTGGTGGTAGGTAAATGTTTTACATGTAGCTGCTCATTGCATATAATTTTATGTTGAGCTAGGCTTATTTACATTATACTTAAATCAAGATATGGATAACATATATCATTATTCAATGATGATACAAGTTACATATGTGAAACTGCAACAGTTATCTATCAGCAGTAGTTCTCTTCTTCTTTCACGTTTTGATCTTTCACTTGTGTAACACCCCGCCTTTTTGTATGCTTTAAATCGACGATAAACCACACACGTCAGACTTAAACCATACAAAAGGGTGGATTGTTATTGGACTGAATAAGAAAAAGCAGAGAAATGAAAAACCAAAATAGAATCTTGCAGCGGAACGAAAAAATATAATAATTAAATAAACAATTCATGAAGCTGTTTTACAAAACATTTGCCTACACTTGAACTACACAAAATCAGGGTTTCACATACCAAAGAATAATAAATAACAACGCAGCAGAATAGAGTGATGCAGTGAAATAATATAATAAATAATAGTGATATAATCTTCGTCTTCGTCCTCCAGAAATAAAGTCTCTGAATCCTGAAATGCTCAGACTGACCCAAGCGAATTGAAAAGACAAAACACTCGAGTTAGAACTAAAAGATCTTATGTAAGTTAAATCAACGGTAAATAATATGAGTGAAACAGCGTCAGAGATGTTTATGGGATTTGACATCACCTGTCCAGTGTCTAACGTTAGTACAGTAACTTAAGAGATGCTCGGGATTCACATCTCCTAAGGATCTGTTAAACTATTTACTATGTAGTAATATTTCGCTATTATAATAATATCTATAGTAAAATAAACTTACTTTTAAATAGCGTTAAGGCTTTACATTTTCCACCTTAACACGTAATAGTCTTAGTAGTCCATCCAGTATCACAGTCCCTCTTTATCGGGAAGCCACCAGAGGATACCACACGGGCTATGGGAGAAAACCAAACTCGTTAAAGGTGCGATAGGGTAGGTGACCAGCACAATGAGGCAATGCCATGATAGACATACCAATTACGCATCCAGGCTGGTGGTGACGCGTAGCGCGCAGCTGCCGCCCACCTTAAGCCACACCCCAAAAAAATCAAAGGGCCCAAATCAATCACAAAATAATAGAATGGAATCGAAGGAGTGTGTCCGATAAGAGGAGCTACCTCACTCACCCGAGAATCGCTCATGTTTTAGCCACCTTATGCCAACTCATGGGAGTCAGGTCCACATATATACATCAATAGAACGTCGCCACCATCCTACATCATTCAGGAATCTCCACCACGTATATGGTTGTTAAAGTGGTTTTCGGAGTTGGCAGAGAGTATGACAACTTCCAATCCCAGTTTCTTTAAGAACCAAACGTTATTATAACACTGTGGTCATTTCAAAATAATTTATACTTCAAAATTAGAATAAAATATCTGTTTCAAAACCATATAAATACGATATCATTTCCATTTTAGAAACCAATCAATATGATATCATTTTTTATAAAAACCCAAATCAATATAATATCATTTTTATTTCAAATATAACCTTTTTCCAAAATCATAGCACTTTCAAAGTTATAGCACTTTAAAATCAAAACACTTAAAGTATAGCACTTTCAAATCATAATACTTTGAAACTCCTAACTTTGAAACATCACTTCCACCACTTAAACTGTTTAAAATATTAGAATACTATATATAATTAAATAGCTTCTTAAATTTCACAAATCAATTCCAAAACAACTCGAATTTCTAGATTTTAATTTAACCAAATCACAAATTTCAATTCAATTCAGTTTCTAAATAAATTTTTCCAAATTATGTTGATTTCAAAACCATTTCAAATTCAATATATTTCAAATTTTTTGTATTCAACAATTTCAAAAGTAAGTTTAATAATTACGGTTCAATAATTAAATTTTCTAATATTTAGTTTTGAAATATTTTACGTAATAAATCCATTATCATTTAAATAAAACTCAAATTACAAATAACTAAATATTTCCTTCAATTTATTTATACTTGAAATACTCATTTAGTTCACCTTAAACAAAAATCAAGTTATAAAAAGTCATACCTTCTAAAACTCCCAATTTAATAAATTTCACATCAAGCTTATTTGTGTTTAATTCTTCAATAAATTCTATTTCAAATAAGTCTCAAATTTATCTTCCTACCTTAATGTTTTATTTAAATCATTTTAAACTCTATATTAAAATAAAATTTAAATACTTAACCGTATTATCTTCAATAAAAATCAAACTTATTATTAAGCTTATTCTATATTAACACAAATTATACATAGCCAAAAATCAAGAATAAAATAACATTTATATAATATTAAAAATCAATATTTACATAAAATCATATATTTCTTTACAAAACCACAGAAATCATTTCTAATTATTTTTATATATAGACCACGGTGTCTGTATAAAATTTTCTATCCAATGGTCAAGCGATACAGATATTTATCATTTCAATCCGTGATTTAAAATATAAATACGGTTATATATCATTTCAAACCGCAATCCCGAATGAAATAAAAATCAAACAACTTGCAGTTTATAACAATATAAAATACAACATCCATTCATCCAATATCAGCCATCAAACATTTATCACAATCATCATCCAATTCAATCAATAACATCAATATAGAATAGAAAATAAATAACAAGTATTTACTGGCAGTTTATATTCAATAATAAATTAAATAACTATTTTATCCAAATAAATTCAAATAAACCGAGATGATGATTCAAAATATGCCAAACAGTCATAAATAAATTTCTAATCACATCATAAATCAATTTAACAAACATAATAAATTTTAGAAGTTGCGAGTGGGTTAAAACACTCACTTTTGAATTTAAATTGAATTTAAATCCAATTTAAACACAAAATTCAAACTGTCTCAGAATTCGTCCAAATCACTGTCAAAATGTCCGAAATTTTAATACGATCATAACAAAAAAATAGTGTTTGAATCCGACATCGTAAGCAAAAGATATGCAAGTTAGAACTTATAAAATTAAAAAAAACAAAATAAATAAAACAAAACTTACCCTCCTAACTAGCGACGTCATCCACATGCCTGTACCAGAGCCGAACACGAGATCGGCCATGACGAAGGTACACAGCGCCACCGCAAGCCACGAATCACGTCGCGACATCACCTGAGCACCGCGCCGCCCACGGCTACTCACCACCACGCCTCGCGCCCACGAACTCCCCCACCGGCCGACGTTCTCGACCCAAAATAGCTGCCGCCGCCATTTCTAAACCCTAGATCGAATTATTTCGGTCGATCTAGCCATTGAAACTTTGTGCGATGCGCCTAGATGAACTCTCCATGGCCTCCTCTACCCAATGGTACCAATGATTTGTCGATCCATCAATGTTCATCAACGATCAATGACCGGCCGTGAACAGTTCATCGATTTCCGATGTTTTTGAATATTTTAAAATTGATGGAATCCAAATTCTATCATATGAAGAAGTTACGTTAAAATCAGTTTATTTCAAATTGATTTCAATTGATTTCTGGGCGTTTCGAGTCCGTACGATCAAACGACAAGTCCGATCATTACGAAACTTGAAATCCTACAATAATTCACTGTTACAGATCCGATGAAACTGGTTTTGTCGAAATCCGCGTCAGTGGCCAAAATGACTATTTTTACATTAATTAAATAAATTAATAATCAATTAATTAAATCAAATTTTCAATTTCAATTCTATAATTGACAATTTTTATCGTTTTTGAATTTCTTAATCATTTACACTAATTTGAACAAATGTAGATGTCAATTTAGAGTTGATAAATTTATCAATTTTATTGTTAACCTCAACTTCGTTAAATTCAGAAATTAGAAATTTAATTTCCAATAATTCCATTTACTTTACTTTTGATTCTATTATTCAATTCATTGTTGTCAAATGGACGAAATTAACATTGGATTCATGATCTATTCCATTAATGTTCTCAAATTCCATCTTAATTTCAATTAACATAATGTTTAGTTGTTTAATTTCATTTAATTGCAATTAATCCAATTATTATAGTTCAAATCCCAACAAATTGATAAATCTTTATTTTCACTCTTTCAATTCAACAAATTGTCCTATTATGAATAACATTAACATTATTACCTTAATGACATTCAGTTACTATTAATCAATATATTATTTCATTAGTCATTTAAATAATTACATTTGTTTTCCAAAATTCATTTCATTATAAATTATAGAGTTTTTATTTCTTATTAAATTTAATTACAAAAATCTTATTAAATTAACTAATTAATTATCGAAATTTACAGGTCGTTACACTCTCTCCCACTCAAAACTTTTCATCCCCGAAAAGGAAAAAGAACGGCAAAGACGGAATTAAGTAAACAATACATCTTATTCAAAAATTCTAACTTTATAAACAAATAAATTTACAAAATTAATTAATTTTGAATTAAACATACCAATTTTTAACCATTAAATCGTTTTATACTCAAATTAATAAAGTTTGGAAACATTTTTCAAAAATTTTCTAAGTCCAAAATTTACGGAACATTTCGGCAGAGTCTCCTTTGTACGGAGAGACTCGGGAGAAAATATAACATCAAATATAACAATATACAACATATATTTTCCAAAATAATATATCCCAACATGGGAAAAACAATATAATAACGCTATAAACCGTAATCCGAAAACGTACCTATTTGTTGGGCAATTAACGCTTAATTATGAAACCAAAAGCAGTAGCAATTGCTTCCATAACCTGTATTTCACTTATATACTCCAAAAAGAGTCAATAACTATATAGAATGAAATATTAATTTTGTTTCATCCACTAGCAAACAAACCGATGTCAAACAACAACAATCACTTGCAACCACAGCATACACTCATCATATAGAATCAACACAATTCAATTATCCATCCATATCAAACAAAACAAATAGTTGTTAGGGTTCAAAAACATTAAATTGAACAGAATGGAAAATAAACTATTAAATGCACCATTTACTCAACAGTATTAGATGAAACTAAATAGATTATTCATACATCCAGACAAATTTAAAGTATCCGTGCCCAAACAACCACAAACCAAACAAACAACAATTCCAAACAATAGATACAGTTAATTTTTATCAATTTAATTTCATAACATTTATTATTTGCTTTCCTTTTCATTCATATAATGGTTTTGTCTTTTTATTTTACATTATTTCTTGCAAATTTTCATTTCCATCCATTGATTCAGTGTTTATTTCACTTAATTGCACTTATGCTTACATAAATTCATTTTTATTTAATCATATCATGTAAAATTTCTTTTTATTACATTACATTTATTCATTTCTCAATTTCATTTATTTACTTTAATAATAAATGGCTTCAACATTAGCTTAAGTTCAAAATCTTTGTTTACATTACTCATTTCCTATTTCACTTAATTAGTAGTATTAAAATTTTAACTCAAGTTTATAACTATTTTCATGTCAAATTTCTTATTTATAAAGCAAATTTTATTGAACACTTTCATTATCTAAGTATTACTTGTATAATATTCTATTACATTTTCTTATAAGCATTAGGACTTTTAATATTTGGTAAGTTGTATGTATGCTTTTAAGGATGTAATTGAAAGTTATACAAGTTTTTCTTATTTCTTTTAAACTAATTTAATGTTCAATAACCATATCTTTTGTTTTATGGGTTACTAATTTCAACTTCCTTGTAATTTCATTTATAACCTAGCATTTAATCTCTTATTTTAATTAGAGGTACCATTATTAATTAGTTACATTCCACTTCACTATAATAATTAAAACTATTTATTAACAGAAACTTAAGAACTAAATACCGGGTTAAATCTCAAATCATTTTAAAATAATAGATAAATGTATATACTTACAACATATATATCCAATTATATTTAAAACAATTTGAAATTTATATTTTTTATCAAAATAAATCTGCAGTAAAACTAGTATAGTGGCCTTCCCACTTCGAAACTCGAAAAATGAACGTCGATGATGCGTGCACTCATCACCGAAATTATTTTACAGTGACAGAGAGGGGAGTACAGAACTTATTTCTTTCCAAAATTTCTTTAAAATAATTCTTCCAAATTATGTTAAAATATTTATATCAGAAAATACTTCTAGATATATTATTATTATATCCCATAATTATTCGAAAGAAGGTTTTAAAACCCCGGATCTTAAGTTCTAAATTTCCGACTTTACTTTATTTTTATTTGTAAAATTTATTTTACAACCAATATTTATAAATTTCACTACCTACCAACAAATATATTACAACCAAATATATATCATTTATAAAAAAATTATTTTATATATATAAAATATACAATAGGCAACAGTTACCTATATTTCAAAACAAATATTATGTCGATCTGTCCTATTAAGTGTTTAGAAATCCCTATCGATGTCATAGCATCCTGTGCACCCACCAGAATTTATAAATACAAAACAGAACAAATTAACATAATATCAAAACCTTTTTAGAACACTAACAAATACGCTCTCTCATATATATATATATACACACTCTCAGTGACTCATCATGGTATTACTACCCTATTAATAAAGAGTCAGACCCCACAAAGCTAAGATTTTCTGCTAAACCAAAGCTCTAATACCAAATGTAACATCCTGCCTTTTTGTATGCTTTAAATAGACGATAAACCACACACGTCAGACTTAAACCATACAGAAGGACGGATTTTAATATTGGGGTGAATAAGAAAAAGCAGAGAAAGAAAAAACAAAACAGAATCTTGCATTGGAACGACAAAATATATTAATCAAATAAACAGTTCATGAAGCTATTTTACAAAACATTTGATTATACTTGTACAACACAGAATCAGAGTATCACATACCAAAGAATAATAAATAACAATGCAGCGGAACAGAGTGATGCAGTGAAATAATATAATAAATAATAGTAATACAATCTTCGTCTTCGTCCTCTAGAAAATAAAGTCTTCGAATCCTAAAATTCTCAGACTGACCCAAGTGAATTGAAAAGACAAAATACTCGAGTCAGAACTAAAAGATCTTATGTAAGTTAAATCAACAGTAAATTATATGAGTGGAACGGCGTCATAGATGTTTACGGGATTTGACATCTCCTATCCAGTATCTAACGTGAGTGCAGTAACTTAAGGGATATTCGTGATTCACATCTCCTAAGGATCCGTTAAGCTATTTACTATGTAGTAATATTTCGCTATTATAATAATGTATATGGTAAAATAAACTTACATTGTTAAGGATTTATATTTTCCACCTTAACACGTAATAGTCCCAGTAGTCCATCCAGTATCATAGTCCCTCCTGATCGGGAAGCCATCAGAGGATACCACACGGGCTGCAGGAGAAAACCAAATGCGTACAAGGCGCGATAGGGTAGGTGACACGACACAACAAGGCAATGCTAGGGTAGATATACCAATTACGCATCCGGGCTGGTGGTGACGCGTAGCGCGCAGCTACCACCCACCTCGAGCCACACCCTAAAAAATTCAAAGAGCCCAAATCAATCACAAAGTAATAGAATGGTATATCGAAGGAGTGTGTCCGATAAGAGGGGCTACCTCACCCGAGAATCACTCATGTTTTAGCTGCCTTATGCCAATTCATGGGATTCTGGACCACGTATATACCTCAATAGAACGTCGCCAACATCCTACTTCATTCTAGAATCTCCACCGCGTAAAAGGTTGTTAAACTGGTTTTCAGATTTGGCAGAGAGTATGACAACTTCCGATCCCGGTCTCTTTAACAACCAAACATTATTATAAAACCGCGGTCATTTCAAAATAATTTATACTTCAAAACCAAAATAAAATATCCATTTCAAAACCATATAAATACGATGTTATTTCCATTTTGGAAACCAATCAATATGATATCATTTTTTATAAAACCCAAATCAACATAATATCATTTTTATTTCAAATATATCCTTTTTCCAAAATCATAGCACTTTCAAAGTTATAACACTTCGAAATCAAAACATTTAAAGTTTAACACTTTCAAATCATAATACTTTGAAACTCATAACTTTGAAACATCACTTCCACCTCTTAAACTGTTTAAAATATTAGAATACTATATATAATAAAATAGCTTCTTAAATTTCACAAATCAATTCCAAAACAACTCGAATTTCAAGAATTTTAATTTAACCAAATCCCAAATAACAAATTTCAATTCAATTCAGTTTCCAAATAAACTTTTCCAAATTATGTCAATTTCAAAACCATTTCAAATTCAATATATTTCAAACTTTAAGTATTCAACAATTTCAAAACTAAGTTTGGTAATTACGGTTCAATAATTAAATTTTCTATTATTTAGTTCTGAAATATTTTACATAATAAATCCATTATCATTTAAATAAAACTCAAATTATAAATAGCTAAATATTTCCTTCAATTTATTTATACTTGAAATATTCATTTAATTCACCTTAAACAAAAATGAAGTTATAAAAAGTCATACCCTCTAAAACTTCCAATCTAATAAATTTCACATCAAGCTTATTTGAGTTTAATTCTTAAATAAATTCAATTTCAAATAAATCTCAAATTTATCTTCCAACCTTAATATTTTATTTAAATCATTTTAAACTCTATATTAAAATAAAATTTAAATACTTAACCATATCATCTTCAATAAAAATCAAACTTATTATTAAGCTTATTCAATATTAACATAAATTATACATAACCAAAAATCAAGAATAAAATAACATTTATATAATATCAAAAATCAATATTTACATAAAATCATATATTCCTTTACAAAGCCATAGAAATCATTTCTAAATATTTTTATATATAGACCACGGTGTCTGTATAAAATTTTCTATCCTATGGTCAGGTGATACAGATATTTATCATTTCAATCCGTAATTTAAAATATAAATATGGTTATATATCATTTCAAATCGCAATCCTGAATGAAATAAAAATCCAACAACTTGCAGTTTATAACAATGTAAAATACAACATCCATTCATCTAATATCAGTTATCAAACATTTATCACAATCATCATCCAATTCAATCAATAACATCAATATAGAACAGAACATAAATAAAATGTATTTACTGGCAGTTAATATTCAATAATAAATTAAATAAATAAAAATGGGTGTAAATCCTTACGATTAAACAATGGCGACTTGCGATTAAATATATGGCGACTTGCGTTTCTCTGGCAAACCTTTCTTCTGCTTTTATTTGTCCGCTTCGTTCCGCTTTTCTTTTAGCTATGTCATTGTAGAAGAGAGCTCTGCCTGCTTGTGGAGCTGCTGCTGTTGTCCAGGTTGCGGTCGCTGCTTCTTCAAACCCTTTTTCTGTGCTTTTGAGCGATGTTAACACTACGTTGGCGAATTTTGATCTAAATGATCCTGTCATTTCTTCGGTTTTGAACCCATGATCGCCTATGCTTTCGACTGAAGGTAAATTAGCTTGGTCTCAAACTATGGTTGGGTTGAACGCTGTTTCTGAATTTGGTGATTCCGTGTCAGAGAGGGCTGGACTTGCTCTACGTTTGATTATGTAGTTGTATTTGATGTCTGTGTTGATGTTGATGGTTTCTCTAAGGCTAAAACTGGTTTATCTTTGGGTTGCAAATCAGGTGCTTGTTGTATTGCCAATGACAATATTCCCCAGCCTGTTGTTTCTCATGCTAATACTTTGGACCCTACTTTGCCATAGCCTGCTTCTAAGTGGTCATCCTTGTTTTCCAAGCTGCCTAATAATGCCGGTTTCCATTCGCCACGTCGCTTTGATATTGTTGAGAATGCAGGCATGATGATTCTGCCTTTGGAAGTGATTAAGGCTGGCGTGGATTTTTGGAAAGAGCACTTGGTTGGTTTCTTTCTTGACAGCAGTCCTCCCTATCATCTAGTTAAGTCGAGGTGCAGCATAGAGTGGAAGCCTAGGGAAGGTTTGAGTGTTCATTTTGATAATAATCTGTTCTTTTTTAAGTTTACGAGTAGTGATGAAAGGCAACATGTTCTAGAGGCCAACCATATTCTTATTGATGGGAAACCATTCATTATCACAACTTGGAATCCTTCTGTGGATCGAGCGAAAGAAAAAGTTTTATCTATTCCCGTCTTGGCACACTTTTCTCATATTCCATCTGTTCTTCAGCCTCTTATCGGGATCGACTGGTTCGCTGGTCTAGTAAGCAAGGTGATATGTTATGATGCAAATACCGTGGCCAGAAACAAGCTAGTTTATGCCAAAGCTCTAATTGAGATTACTCATGACAAACCTTTACCTTCGGTTTTAAAGGTCAGATTAGATGAGATCCATGTTATTGAGGTCAGAGTTCGCTATAGTTGGAAACCTGAGATTTGCTCGTCATGTCAGTCCTTTGGCCAATGTGCTGAAGCATGTTCTGGTCCGAGTGTTCCCCTTATTGACCGGACTCCTCTTCCTTGTCCGCCTGTCCGAAAGTGGGTTAAGAAGGTTGCTCCTTTAGTTCCCGTAGTTGATGCCTCGGTAGCCCCCATTGTTATAGCCCCTATTGTGGATCCTCCTGCTGTAGCTCTGGTTTGCGTAGCTCCTACTATTTTAGTGCCTGTAAATGCCCCATCTTTTGGTTCTCCTCCTTTGACCCTGGAAGTGGATCTTTCTGCTTCCGCATCTGATATCATTTCCTGGAATTCTGATGAACGTGCTTGGGTACATGATCCTTCTGATGTGAGATATTCGTCAAAGAGGGAGACATTTTATGCATTTATTAGTGATATTGGGGGCGAGAGTCATTTTCTTATCTACCATATTAAGGGTGATGGTTTGTGCCTCACTAGGTTTGGTGAGATTGGTGAGGAGAACAAAAGTAAGTTTTATGATGTCACTTGGGATAGGAAATTTCTTTACTTGGATTTGATCCTTGTCTGGCTGCTCTCTTCTCAGGGTATTCTCATGTTACTGGACTTCTTCGGATGTTGGTCGTGATTGTTCTTCCTCTTCTGAAGAAGATTAGTCATGCTGCTATAGTAGTTAGGGACTTTTGTTTAGCTCCTGTGCTTTCAAATTTTGCCATTTTAGTTGCTCTATGCATGTGCAGAGCACCTGTTTTTTCATTATTTAAATAGTGGCACAGCCCACTTTAAAGCCAGCTAGCTTTGCTAAAAAAATAAATTAAATAACTATTTTATCCAAATAAATTCAAATAAATTGAGATGATGATTCAAAATATACCAAACAGTCATAAATAAATTTCCAATCACATCATAAATCAATTTAACAAACATAAGAAATTTTAGAAGTTGTGAGTGGATAAAAACACTCACCTTTTGAATTTAAATTGAATTTAAATCCAATTTAAACTCAAAATTCAAACTGTCTTAGAATTTGTCCAAACCTACGTCAAAAATGTCCGGAATTTTAATACAATCCTAACAAAAAAACTGCGCTTGAATCCGACGTCGTAAGCAAAAGATATGCGAGTTAGAACTTATAAAATTAAAAAGAAATAAACAAAATAAATAAAACAAAACTTACCCTCCTAACTAGCCACGTCATCCACATGCCTGTACCAGAGCTGAACACGAGATCGGCCACGACGAAGGTATGCAGAGCCACCGCAAGCCATGAATACCGTCGCCGACATCATCTGAGCACCGCGCCACCCACGGCTACTCGCCCCCACGCCTCGCGCCCATGAACTCCCCCACCGGCCGACGTTCTCGACCCGAAATAGCTACCGCCACTACCGTTTCTAAACCATAGGTCGAATTACTGCGGCCGGTCTAGCCGTTGAAACTTCGTGCGATGCACTTATATAAAATCTCCTTGGTTTCCTCTATCCAACGGTACCAACGATTTGTCGATCCGTCAAAGTTCATGAACGATCAATTAACCGCCGTGAACAATTCATCGATTTTCGGCCACACCGAAGCCCGGATTGAAAAACAAATCATATATTTGACTTGCACTCGTCGAGAGCTTCAAATTCATATATAATTCAATATAGTTTGTGGAGTTTGATTTTTGATTTGAATTTGCAATTGGGAATTTAAGGTTTGTCTGCCATTGAGAAAGAGGAGCAACAGAAATTTATGTATGTATAGAAATGAGAAATAGAAAGGCTGCTAGGTTTATAATGAGGTATATATAGGTAGAGCTGAGAAATAGAGGAACGGATACGATAGATTTGGACCGTTGAACGATAAATGGCCCGAAAATTCCGTTCTGACTCCGGAACGAAATTGGGTCAGCCCATATAACAAAATAGATGTTTTTGAATATTTTTAAATCGATGGAGCAGGTTTCAAGTCCAAATTCCATCGTATGAAGAAGTTATGTTAAATTCAGTTTATTTCAAATTGATTTCAATTGATTTCAATTTAATTGATTTCTGGACGTTTCGAGTCCGTACGATCAAATGACAAGTCCGATCGTTACGAAACTTGAAATCCTACAATAAATTGCTGTTACGGATACGATGAAACTGGTTTCATCAAAATCCGAGTCAGTGGCCAAAATGGCCATTTTTACATTAATTAAATTAATTAATAATTAATTAATTAAATCAAATTTTCAATTTCAATTCTATAATTGACAGTTTTTATCGTTTTTA
Source organism: Allium cepa (assembly GCA_030765085.1). Classification (NCBI taxonomy): domain Eukaryota; kingdom Viridiplantae; phylum Streptophyta; class Magnoliopsida; order Asparagales; family Amaryllidaceae; genus Allium; species Allium cepa. Next base: position 29,310,871 of record CM060933.1, on the reverse strand, counting down.
AATTTCTTAATCATTTACACTAATTTAAACAAATCTAGATATCAATTTAGGGTTGATAAATTTATCAATTTCATTGTTAACCTCAATTTCATTGTTAACCTCAATTTCATTAAATTCAGAAATTATAAATGTAATTTCCAATAATTCCATTTACTTTTCATTCTATTATTCAATTCATTGTTATCAAATGGATGAAATTAACATTAGATTCATGATCTATTCCATTAATGTTTTCAAATTCTATCTTAATTTCAATTAACATAATATTTAGATATTTAATTTCGTTTAGTTGCAATTAATCCAATTATTATAGTTCAAATCCCAACAAATCGATAAATATTTATTTCCACTCTTTCAATTCAACAAATTGTCCTATTATGAATAACATTAACATTATTGCCTTAATTTACATTATGTTACTATTAATCAATATATTATTTCATTAGTCATTTAAATAATTACATTTGTTTTCCTATATTCACTTCATTATAAATTATAAAGTTTTTATTTCTTTCTAAATTTAATTACAAAAATCTTATTAAATTAACCCATTTAATTATCGAAATTTACAGATCGTTACAACCTGCCAATCTGTAGTTTTCACCTTCATATTACACTATTTAAATAATGGCTTCAAAGTATTTTAAGCACTACCATAAGAGAAATGCTTTGTAGTTCACCTAACACACAAGATTTACTAGTTTGTAAGTACATACACTTATGCACATGCACATGGATAAAAAAATAAAATGGAAACAACATTAGTAACAAATTTGTTTATCATTTATATGAAGATTTTTTTTCTTTTTTCTTTTACACCGACTATATAAATAATTTTGTAGAGAGTCCCACTCAAATTCAATAGTGAGACAAGGTCATGGACTCTTGATAGAGACTTGCCAGTAAGTTCAAACAAACATTGACATCCTGTCAGTTGTCATATAAGCATTCCAAGTTTGTTTTATCTTTCTTTCTTTATAGAAGCTATTCACTCAACTACTTAAATTGTTAATATTTTGCACGCCGATCCTACAGGAAGGTTGCTATGAGTACAAGTATATAGTAAATGGCAAATGGACATGTAATAAATCAGAGCCAATTACAGGGCCAAATGGAGATCGTCATATAAATAATTATATTCAGGAAAATTTATTGATGGAACCTTAGCCTTGTGTGTGCCTATTCTCCTTGTCATCAAGGATCAATTGAATTTCCACCCGACATTCCACGTTTTATTTAATTTCAACTGATTAAAATATCATAAACATGCGGTGGAGATTCAATTGGTCCACGAAACATGGGAGAATAGTGCTAGTGATTATTTTCCATATGATTTATTTCCATGCATGATTGTTAAAAGCTGCAAATTTTGTGATTTGACTGGTTTTGCTGTATGTATTTGGCAGAAGGATCGATGATAATTTTTTTTTGTTATTTTGCTATATAAACGGGTGTAGTCTTGTTTTATGACATTGTTCAAGAACGTAAGGAACTTCTTCTACATCTGTTTACTAATGTGTATGCATTTCTAAATATCTCAAAGTTTATCACTTCTTCACTTTCATCCTTTTTTTAAAGGTAAAATGATTTCATTCTAGCTGTATGTGCCATACTACTGTCATACAAGCTATCTTTTGCAGTTCATCTGTTAGGTAGTTCTTTTGGATAGTAGAGTTCAGGTATAAGATCTCTTCATTTAGTTCGTACTCTTATTACAATCTTTGCAACCCTGCCCGATTTCTTTCCATATGTGTCTGCTCACCGTACAGTTAAAAATAGATATTGGTGTTCTTTATCATTTTGGTTCAATGAAACACATTACAAATCATGTTAAAAGTCTTTCCATTTATGGCTTTTGATGAACTCGTATACATTTCAGGATTATTACTTTTAGATGAAATAAACTCAGCCCATTCTGTCTTGTTATATGTTTCTCTGTTTGCTTCTTAAGTAGTTTTAAGTGTGAAGTCGACATTTTTGCTTGGTTCCATGTCCAAATATCCAATTCAGCATTAGTATAAGTAGGAATATACTCAATTTATTTTTTAGATTTCTGATCACTATCAGATTATATGTAACCCAACATCCATTAATATTTTTATACGAACCACTTTATTGTCACCATCAACATTTGCCATAAAAATGTTTATGCCCAGGTCAGTAACTAGGTTTGCATCACCTAACTATTGGTCTAACCTGATAAAGAAAGACCCATTGGGAGTCTTTATATCAACAAGTTGAGCAATATCTCAGATAATCATAGTAACAACAACAATAATTATAAATAATAATAATAATAACAACAAGTTAATCATATAATTATAAGTTCTATAAAAATTAAATAAGTTATAATAATAATAAATTATAAATATTAACCAAGTTAACTATGTTTTATAAAAAATAACGAAATTTGTATAATAATAATGATGATAAATTAATTAAGATTATAAAATTAACTTTGTTTATTAAGCTATATAAAAATTAAATAAGCTTATAAAAATCAACAAAATTAATAATAATAATAATTTAACTAATGTTTATGAAAAATAACTAAATTTATAATAATAACTAACAACAACAACAATCATAATAGTGATAATAATAATAAATAAACTAAGTTTGTAGTAATAATAAAGTGATGAACTATAAAACATTAACCAAGTTAACCATGTAATTATAAAAAATAAATAAGTCTATACAATAATAATAATCAATAGTAATAATACTAATAATAATAAATTAAATAAGTGTAAAAATTAATTAAGTTTATAATAACAATACATTAACAGTAACAACAATAGTCACAATAGCAATAATAATAATAAACAAATTATGTTTATAAAAATTAACCTAGTTCATAGTAATTAACTAAATTTAGAATAATAATAGAGTATAAAGAGAAGAATTACTTAACGTTAAGAAATATAAAAAATTCTTTCCATTACATTTCCTTTTGAATTTTTGTAACAAATATTCACTTCCAAGGACAAATTCAACATAAGAATACATCTACAAGGTTAGAACTTTCTATAAAATAGTACTAAGTTCAAGAAACTGAAATATAATAATTTACAATCAAAATTACAAATCTAAACATGTAAAAGAACGTAATATGTTAGTGTCTCTATCATTGTTGACCTCAAAATGTCTCCAATAGCATCCTACTTTTTAAACGTTATTCTTTGGTACCTATGACTACATGACACTGGAATATGAAAGCTAACAAGAAGAAAAAAAATAGACCAAACAATATGGATCAGTGCAATTGACTTGGAATCCCCTTATTGGTAAACATTGTTTCTCTAGCCTACATCTAGAAATTCGTCATCAGGTAATAAGCATGCGTTTTATTCATATTAAGTTTGAGCTTCAGATTTCATGTGTTTTATTCATATTCATTCATAATGTAGACATTTACCTTATTTGTAGGCGTGTGAAAGGAGGAGGATCTGAAAGTTGTGGATATTTCTTTATTTTAGTGCAAAATAACCAAATATGTACTTATTCATTGTAATACTTTACTACTGCTTTTTAGCGTGTGTTTAAACATTTGCTACTACATTTTGGTTTATGTGTTTTAAACTATGAGATATTATATGTATGAATATTCGGTATATTTAATATAATGTGTTATATCTTTATGTTTATTATCTTGTACTGTTCTTGCATTATTTGAATGATTTTATGTTAAAAAAGATTATTATTGCACATTTTGATATGGTACCGAATATTGTTATTTATAAATAGGATGTAGCTAAAACTATAAAAAGAAACCGTAAGCTTAAAAAATGCCATAGTTATTTAACGGCGTTGAATATCTGCTATTAAATCTATCGATATTACAGGTACGACATAAAAAGTGCTATGGTATCATAATAAGCGCCATAAAAAAGTGTTAAGGGTCCATAAACGCTAAAACCAAATTTATCATAATAAAGTATAAGCGATGTAGTTTTTAAATATTTTGTAGCGGTTTATCAGTGCTGTGTAATGACCAGCATCTATCTTAACATGTCAATGTACAACACTTATAATCCGCTATTAACATGTTTTATAGCGGATTATTAGTGCTATCTAAGAGAAAATGATAGCAGATGATTTGCACCATAATATGTAAACATTTTATAGCGATTGTTTTTGTGCTATGAATTGTACGTTATTTTTTAAAACATGTCGTTATATAGCGTTTATCAAACCACTATTACAGGTTTAATTAGTGTTTTTCCCATGCTATCGTAGGGTCTTTTTGTTGTAGCGTGCCCAAATCCTCAAATTTGAACCTCTATCTATTGGCCACTTATTTACCCTAATCAGCATAAGCGTTCCCAGCCTCACCCGCGTGTGAGACCATCAGTCCTAGACCTAAAAGGGAATGCTACCGGTACGGGCTACTGCTGCTATATTTGCTTATTAACTTAATCCAAGATCTAAGTTTTAGAATAATCCCCTTCTATTATTTATTTCTTTCTAATTATAACCTACATGTTATAATTTTTTTTGCAACTGTTACTCTTCTATTTTCTCTTTTTAGTTATAACCACTTGTTATAATCATGCTTGCAAATATCTTAAATTTGCATATTTCAGTCCGTCTCTATTTTATTTCAGTTTTTCTCATTTTACGTTCGATTTTTGTAAATTTAGTGTTTTTCTATTTTAATCCATATTTGTGAATTCTTCTCTTTTTAATATTTTATTCGCTTAAAAAAGGATTAAATCTCTATGAAAAGAACTTAACATTTATAGGCTAAATTACAACTTAAAACAGATGTAAATAACTGCAAATAACTAAATAAAATAGTTGAGTAAAAATAAACTGAAAATAACTTTTGAAATATACTTAAAAACTAACTGTAAATAAACTTACATAAAAGCTATCTCAAAATTGTAGAAAAACTACAACTATAAAGAACCCTTTTATTACAAATTGCTTACAAATCTAAAATAATTACAAAACTCTCACCTACGGTCCTTAGCTCTAGTCCTAGGCCTTCCTAGATCCACTTCTAGGGTGTATAATATTTTATTAAAAAGATTTTCTCGCTAGAAAAATTTTCTATTTAGGGTTCAACCTCAGGCAATGAACCCAATTGGAAGAAAATATGAATGTGAAAAATAGCTAGGCTTGGTTCTATTTATAGTGTGGCTCAGGGATCTCAGGCCGTTGGATTTGAATATTTAATCTAGTGTGACCATGTCATAGGCTCAGTAGGAACCATCAGGTGCAGCTACGAACGTATAGGATTTCACAAAAATCGAATTTACACTCTTCGGTTCATACCTGGACGAAAACTCGTCTAGGGAAGGCGTGGGTCGAACTAAGCTATTTCCGGGTCGACCTATGGGTAGACCCGACTTTAGAAAGGTCGACCCCTGTGTTTTTTTTTTCGTTTAAATATATAATTCTGATTTCTTATTCTCTCGTAACTTCTCCATACTAGCTCAAATTTCAACAAGTTGTATATGGAAATTGATAAGAAAATTACCACGGACCTAATGGTGCAACTTCCGTAGCTCAATTTTGATAATTTCCCAACCCTATTTTATTATTCAATTAATTTGTTAATTAATTATTATTACTCTAATTTTTTGGGTTTTTACATCCTCCCCTCCTTAAAGGATTTCGCCTCCGAAATCTCTAAGGACAGAAGAATGAAATAAATATTTTCATCCAAATTCCATAACCACATATTCAACCATCATCCATTACATCCATCGTCCTTAAGCTTTTTAATGCAATTTATGATATATGCAATAGTGTAATGTCAATGTCCCTATCTAATGCAAAAGATTAGGTGGTCTACTGATTCAGTCGACCTCCTTCTTATGTGCTTATGTCCGTGCCATGTATCCAAATGAATGCAAATTCCCAAATGATAACTGATAGTTCTATACCGTGCTACAATCATCATCCAAATGCAACAATCATACAATAATCACCCATTCATAGCAACCATGAAATAAAAATGCAAGTGTCACACATCCATATGCATATGCTTTAGTGACCTAGTCAGGCAGATCTCTAAGAGATAATAGTGCCTAGTGTATGTGTATGCATCCATTAGCATCCACTAGCAAACACTTGCAACCACTTGTGTCCAAAATACATAACACGTTCTAGTAACATGTTTACGTTCAGTAGTACCATCCATAGGTTAAATACTAAGATCTACCCATCTAAAGGATACTAAAGGAAAGAACCTATTCAAAACTAAAGATGAAAATACGAAATTCAAGACACACCATCGAAGAGATGCGGATAAGAGATACGTATTTTCTCCTCAGCCTCCCATGTAGCATCCTCAATACTATCCCCCACTGCACCTTAACCAAAGGGAATTTCTTATTCCACTACCTCTTGGTAGGAATGCGACGAACCGATGCGTCTCTCTCCTTTTCAACTTCCTTAAGTTGGCTAGGTTCCATTACCTTTGTCGAACCATGTAAGCACTTTCTCAAGTGTAAAGGATGAAAAACATCATGAACTCCCACGAGCCTCTTGGTAGCTTTATCCAATACACCATCTTGCCTATCCTTTCCAAAATGGGGAACGGTCATATGAATATGGGAGCAAGTTTCGCACTTGATCCAAACCTCACTACCTTTCTCAACGGAGACACCTTAATGAAACCAAATCTCCTACCTCGAACTTAATATCCGTTCTCCGCTTATCTGCATTGGATGACTATCTATCTTGGGCCGTCTTCATTCTTCTTCTAATCAAATCAATCTTTTCTGAAGTCTCTCTGACTATGTCGGGACAAAGTAGCAATCTTTTTGTAGACTCCAACCAACACGAAGGCAACTTGCAAGGTCTTTCATAAAGGGCTTTGAAAGGAGTCCATCCCAATGCTAGCCTGAAAACTATTATTATAAGCAAATTCCACTAAAGGAAGGTGCTCCTTCCAAGTTCGTCCAAAATCAAGGATGCACGTCCTCAACAAATCCTCAAGTACTCTATTAACTCTCTACGTTTGGCCATCCATTTGAGGGTGATAGGCCATACTCAATCTAAGCTATGTCCCTAAAGCCTCTAGGAAGCTCCTTCAAAACTCGTTAGTAAAGATAGGGTCTCTATCGCTCACTATACTAGAAGGAACTCCATGAAGTCGGACTATCTCACGAACGTATATGGATGCCAAATAAGGTGTTGTCCTCTTACTCTTGACCGAACTGAAGTGGGCGCTCTGAGTCAAACAATCTACAATCACTCAAATATCGGTATTCCCCTTCCTAGATCAAGGTAAACCATCTATGAAGTCCCTCGAAACATTATCCCACTTCTATTTGGGTACATCCAATGGTTGAAGCAATCCGCCAGGCTTTTGTTGCTCCACCTTAACCCTTTGGCACCTAAGACACTTAGCCACAGCTCTGCTACATCCTTCTTCATGCCACTCCAATAAAACAATCTCCTCATGTCCTTGTACATCTTATCGCCACCCGAATGAATAGTCATGCGAGAATGGTGTGCTTTTGCTAGAACTGCACTTATTAAGTCACTAGTGCGGGGGACACAAAGTCTTCCATTTCTCCTTTGTAACAACCCGCATATTTATCGAGTTTATATTTAAATATTTTATTTAAATATTAAATCGTTAATCGGATTTTGGTCCGAAAAGCTACTTTTTGCAAACGGTCAAATTAGGACTCGAGACCACTTCCATTGAGTTCGAAATGCCGTTTACAACTTTTTTAAGTATAAACTTCGATAGGTTTGGAGTTAGTGAAATTTCACTAACTTTTCCCGCTTTGGACTTTGGGTTAGTTTAGCCTATTAAGCCCAAGTTCCAACCCTCTTCTCCTCACTCTTCCTAAATTTCCTAACTAACTCAAGCTTGGGCATTAATGGTGAAAAGAATGGGAAATTAAAACTCCAAGCACAAATTCAATTGCAAATCCAACATTCAACTCCAAATTCAAGTAGAAGATATTGGATTCAAGCTTTGGATTGCTTCTCCTTGCTTATCCTTGCTTTCAAGCTTCATCTTCATAAATTTTAGTGCAAAGGTGAGATTTTTATCTCACACTCTTGCTTATAACTATCTTGGACTGTTGGGAATGGTTCCCCATCACTTTAGCATGTACATTTGCATTTGGTTTGGATTGGCGAAAAACTCCAATTTTTAGTTGTTTGGTGAATTTCCTGAGCTTAGGTCGCTCTGCCCTGGTTAGGTCGCTCGGAATCATTAGCTCGCGTGCGTGGAAAAGTCACGGCCTGCATATTTCATTCGCCTCGGATTTAGGTTGTAGGTCGTAGGTTGTTGGACTTTAGGTCGTTCGCGTATAGGTCGCTCGCGACCTAACCCTTAGGTCGCTCGCGTGTTATCGCGCTAGGTCGCATTGCCTTGAATTAACGTCTTCGGTGTTAGGTCGGATGGACCTTAGGTCGTAGGTCGTATGGACCTTAGGTCGCTAGGTCGTATGGCTTTAGGTCGCTAGGTCGTATGACCTTAGGTCGTTAGGTCGTATGGCTTTAGGTCGCTAGGTCGTATGACCTTAGGTCGTTAGGTCTATGGCACTTTAGGTCGTATGACCTTAAGTTGTTCACATGGGTTAAGCCTTCAAACCATTAGGTCGCTCGAATGAGTTAGGTCGTTGGACCTTAGGTCGTTTACCCTTTAGGTCGCGTGAACCCTTAGGTCGTTGGACCTTATTCCCTCTTAGGTCGGCAACCAGTAGGTCGTTTGCCTTGCTTAACTCGCGAACACCGTTAGGTCGCAACCCTTTAGGTCGCTCGACCTGTGCAACTGTTAGGTCGCGCATCACCCTAACTCGCTCGGCCTTGCCTTCGTTAAGTCGCGTGACACATTAGGTCGCTTGACCCCTTAAACTCGTAGGTCGCTCGACCCCGTACCCCCTTAAGTCGCTCGACCACTAGGTCGCGAACACCTTTAGGTCGCGTTCCCCTTTAGGTCGCTCGACCCTATTCCTCTTAGGTCGTTAGACCTCATTTTGTCTTCACTAGGTCGTACCGTTTTGGACGGGGCGCTGCCCCGAACCCCGCCGGGGGCGCTGCCCCCGGACCCTCGCGACCTGACCGGGCAGGTCGAACCCCGTAAGCGGTGGCGTTGCCCCCGCACCCCCACCTTGGGGGGTTGCCACCCCCCTGGACCCCCCCTCCGTAGGGGATATTATCTGAAAAACATTGAGCTGATTTCCTTGGATTTTATTCACATCTCCGTATGCGATCTTTGTGACTGATTGTTTCTACAATTGCTTCTGTGTTTTGTCACTTTATAATATAAAGGTTTCAATACTAGTAGTAAATATCAAAACTCTTTTAACAAACAATTTCAACTCTATTTTTAATAACAAAGCTCTTTTCTTAAACCGTTTTCCAATCTATTAGTATATACAAACTTTTACCTCACTCGGATGAGAAATCTAATTAAACGACTTAGTAAAACAAGTGGTATGAAACGCTTGCGTTCACTTCGTCGGTTAATTCTTGGACTTGTTCGATTGAACCTCTTGTGACAATTTTATTAGTGAAGATTTACAGTTTGTTCGTAAATATTTAAGTTAAGCAAGTGGTTATGGGACATGAAGCTAAACTTCTATATTTACTAGCTTAGTGTAATTGACACATCTCGTTGATCATGACGATCATTCTGATGATTTAGACTAGCAACTGTGCGATGTCTCTTGTTGCGAGGTTAGACTAGACACCACTTGTGTGATTCCACTCACACATACCTTTTTGCTTTTTGGTTAGTCTGGACCTTAATCTGTGTGATTCCATTCACACATGTGGGGTAGCTCCCCTTGGTCTTCGGACCGTCATGTGATAGGCCTCTTTCTCTTTTCTGTGATTTCTGGATTTCTTGTGTTGATTTCTGGAATTTATGTCATTGACTTGTTATGAGTACAAGTTTAGGGTATGATGCCCTCTTTGGATCTTTGAGAAGATTCTTGTGATATCGATTTATCTCTTATGGATTGATCTTCTGTTGATCATCATTTGCATACTTATAGTAGTATGTCAGTATGGATATTTTATGTTATGCCATATCTTTTATTTTATACCATGTCATCTGATATTTATAGCTAGACTGATCCGTTTATTATTTTCTTAAATAATACTCGGGTCAGACCGAGATGTTACAGGTGCTTCTGCTTGACTTCTTCCTGGGATTTGCTACTCTGACTTTTGGCTAACTATTTAGATTAGCAGTTTTTGTCGTATACACTTGAGACATAGACTCATAGTTGTATTCTTTTGTATAGCACGTGTTGCTATTCTTTTGTATTATTGTGGATCTTTTGACCACTACTCTGATGTACACTTTCATGTGTTAGTTTTATATTCATATCTTCTTCCGCCTTTGTGATATGGATGTCTGTGACTGATTTGCATTATGCTTATTTCTATGTTTGTTTCCGAAGATTATTTATAGCCACCGTGTGATAAGCAATTACATGGATGGTCGCTCCTCAACAGCCTTATTCTCCGTGCTAGTTGACAGCACTACTCCGTTGTGTTCTTGGCTAGCGTGGGTATAGAGGTGGGGCGTCACATCCTTAGCCACCCTTTACTATTAATGGAATAGCATTGGAGATGTCTAGAGACTTATACTTGGCTAATCTTATCCAGAATATCCACACTCTGAATCCTTTCGCTGCCTTGAGCCAATCAGATCTATGAGGGTAACTTAACCTCAAGTGCTGCTAATAATCCAGGAGTAATATCCGTAGAGGGCTTAAAATCAAAGGTGGAAATAAACTCTAGATTGTTCCACTCCATGAACATTGGGCTAAGAGTTGTTGTCTTCCTACTTAACATATCCGCAACCACGTTCCCCTATGAATGTTGCATTCTTCTAGTGAGGCGAGTAAGCGGTGCTGAAACCTTAGCAAAAATCTCTGATAGGCTTCCTATAATAACCAGCCAGACCTAGAAAGCTTCTAAATTTGGCAGCGTTCTTGGAGGCCTTCCAATCCTGTACTACTACTAACATAGCAGAATCCACAGCTAAAGCCTCTCTTGATGCTACATGCCTTAAGGCACGCACCTCCTCACGCCAAAAGTGACACTTCAAGAATTTTTCTTTCAACTGATGAACACGAAGTGTATGAAGAACCTCCTCAAGATGAATAACATGCTCTTCCAAACTCTTGCAAAACACCAGAATGTCGTCCACAAAAACTACAACGAACTTATTTAGGATGTCTCGGAAAACACAGCTCATCAAACCTACAAAATTGGCTGGGGGCATTGGTCAGACCAAACCGTATAACCAACCACTCAAAGAATCCATCGGGTGTCCTTAATGCTGTCTTATCGATGCTATCGTCTGCGACGCTAAGCTGATGAAATCCAGTGGCAAAGTCAAGTTGGAAAAATACTAAAGAGCCAACCAACTGATAGAAAAGATCATCTATCCTAGGAAGTGGGTAATGATTCTTCTTCATGAGCTTATTTAACTCTCTATAGTCTATGCAAAGTCGAAGGGAACCATCTGCCTTTGTAGCAATGATGACTAGCGCGCCCCACTCAAATGTGCTCCGTCTGATGAAGCCTTTCGCCAATAGCCCACCAATATGATTACTTAACTCCTTCCTCTCCCTAGGAGCCATATGTCTCATGGACAATGCTACTAGCTTAGCATTGTCATTTAGATAGATCCTAAAGTCGATCTCTCCCTTAGGGGGTAGTCCCTAACCTCCTCAAAACGTCTGGGAAATCTCTAACAACTGAAACTGAATCTAAGGAATAAAGGAAGCTCAACCTGACTGACCCCTATGGGTCGCAAGAAATCTCGAGAGTCCATCTTCACATGTCCCTAGCCTAATGACTCTCCTCTCCCAGTCCAATATCGCACCATAAGTGGACAACCAGTCTATCCCCAAAATCATCCCATATCCCGTAAATCCTTGTACATAGGTGTCACAATCAAACTCTACGCCTAGTCTAAATAATTTCAAACCCCTACAAATCATGGATTAATGTGTCGATCCTCCTCTGGGGTTTGAAACAACTATAGGGTTTACAACTAGAGAAATATCTAAGTGTAAACAATCAACCAAGGTACTAGAAATGGAAGAATGCAATGCTCTAGAGTAAAAAAGAGTCCGAGTAGGAAAATCCGAAATAGAGATCAAACCTTCTACAGAGACTTTCCTACCTCGGTCCGGTCCACTACTAGAAGGTGCTGCATCCAAGGCCTGTACTTATGCCGTAGGTGTGCCTGCTCTCTATCCCGTCCTTTGAGCACAAGCTCTACTAAGATGTCCAGACTGCCCACAGCTGTAATACCTCCCTTACATCATGTCCTTCTTATGGTTCTTTGAGTAATTCCCAACCAATCCACAATTATAACACTTCTTCCCCTTTTTAATCTATCCCTTTTGAGGTCCTCCTCTTTTCTTCTTGTCCTTATCCTTCTTATTTTTCCACCACTGCTTCTTAGTGTTTTCTGATTTAGCAACCTTCTTAACCTCTTCTTCCTTAGCAACATCTGATATGACAGCCATTTCCACAAGTGACTCATATGTTGCTCCTATAGGTACATATGTAAATGCCAACCCTTGGAGGGGCTGGTTCAAACCCTTAGGAAACTTGGTGGCCTTTTTATGCGGTGTATTAACAAGCTCTATCCCTAACGTCGGTAACTCATTAAACTGATTTATATAATCTTTTATCGAAAGACTCCCCAGCTTTAGACTAATGAATTTCTCCAACCGCATGCTTACCTCGGCTTGCGATAAGAACTTTATCTCAAAACTTTCCTGAAATCCAACCCAACCAATGTCTCTACCCTCCATCTCTACAATCTCCCACCAGTAATAAGCTTCTCCCTTCGGCTGCCAAGATGCAAGTTGAACTCTATGTCGGTTCTTCAATCCGAACAGCCCAAATATCCACTTCGTATTCCTCAATCAAGTTCATGCATCTATGAAATACTTCGTTCCGGAAAACATCTTGCCTCCTAGACTAGCGAAGTCATTGCATAGCTTAGAAAAATTGGTTATTGTAGGTGGATTAACGGGACCTCCACCCGCCAGTGCTACATTGGACGCTTGCCCTTGCATCCCTGGTGCCGTAGTTTAGAGGTATCTACGGAACCAGCCAGGGACTTGGTGGATACCCTCTGGAAGATTTAGGGCGTCCGCCATACTATGCAAAGAAAAGAAAATTAAGGCTCGAAAGAACCGAAAGAAGGTTGAACTGGACTTTGAGGGGATATTTATACTTGAAAACTATTTTTATAATAAGAGTTTCTTTCTAAAAAAATACTTTTAGTTTGAAGATATGTTACCTTTGAAAGATATTTTACTTTTAAAACAAGTTTTTTAGACTCATGTAACTTGGCTCTGATACCAAATGAAACACCCCATACCCCTTAGTATTCTTAAAAAGGGCACACCAAAGGATGTGGTGCGTTATAGGTATAGCCAAAGCATCACAGAGACTAAGATTCACAAGACAAATAAGTAAAACAGCGGAAAAAATTTAAATAACTTATCATTCAGAATTATTCTTCATCTCCAAATAAGTCATAAAAACACAACATGTCTCAAAAACTAAAAATCTCTCATTTCTTATGAAAATACATCTTGGTCTCACATAATCAGAGTAAAATTAACAATAATAATACCTCTCATAAGTGCCAATCCATTATAAGCCAAATGAAAAAAATGAAATGTAGAAAAATACATCTAAAACGAGGAAACTCCGAAAACGAATCTCCAAGCAACTTGAATCAACTATCCTCAACTCTGCTAGACTATTTGGGGAAAAGGAAAGATAGAGAAGTGGGTCAGATAATAAGTCTGGTGAGTGAAAGTAATTACAAGCATTTCTAAGCAAGATAAGGATAATAAACTAAGCAATAGTTCTAGCTTGAAAGGAAGATACATAAAAAGATAAAACTCATATAAATTATTATTTTTGATTCTGTTTGACTGTTTGCTTTGATTGTTTGCACTAGTCTTAAACTGCTGTGATTAGGCTGAAACCCTAATCCTATCTCAACTGCTAACTTGATTAGGTTGAGATCCTAATCCTACCCATTGATCAACCTATCCTGTTGTGCCACTGTGAGCCCATCCTATTGGTCCCACTACAAAAGATACCTCTTAGCGCTTAGGACGCAGTAGCATATTATTTACCCTAATTGATGCTGCACGCTCGGTCATCATTGGTACTCAATAACTGTCGCCCCTATTTGATCCTTTATTTGCCCTAATCAGCATAAGCGTGCCCAGCATCACCCACATGTGAGACCATCAGTCCTTGACCTATAAGGGAATGCTAACGGTACGGTCCTAATAAACAAATCTTCTAACTTTGTGCCCCTTGCCCAAATTCCCAAATTTTAGCCTCTATCTATTGGCCACTTATTTACCCTAATTAGCATAACCCAGCCTCATGCACGTGTGAAACCATCAGTCCTAGACCCGAAAGGGAATGCTGTTGGTACGGGCCACTACTGCTATATTTGCTAATTAACTTAATCCAAGATTTAAGTTTTAAAATAAGCCCCTTCTATTATTTCTTTCTTTCTAAGTATAACCAACGTATTATAATTGTTCTTGCAACCATTACCCTTCTATTTTCTCTTTCTAGTTATAATCACTTGTTATAATCATGCTTGCAAATATCTTAAATTTGCCTATTTCAATCCACCTTTATTTATTTCAGTTTTTCTCATTTTTCATCTAATTTCTATAAATTTAGTTTTTTTAATTTTTATTCCATATTTACGAATTCTTCTCTTTTTAATGTTTTATTGGTGTCAAAAAAGATTAGATCTCTATAAAAGAAACTAACATTTATAGGCAAAATTCCAACTTATACTATATGTATATAACTGTAAATAACTACAAATAACTGAATAAAATAGCTGGAAAAAAATAGAATGAAAAAAACTTATGAAATTTATTTAAAAATTGACTGTAAATAAACTTACATAAAAACTGTCTCAAAATTATAGAAAAACTACAACTATTGAGAACCCTATTATTTTAAATTGCTTACAAATCTAAAATAAATACACAACACTCTCCTGTGGTCCTTAGCTCTAGTCCCAGGCCTTCCCGGAACCACTTCTTGGGTGTCGAATAATTTTATTAAAAAGATTGCATCCCCAGAAACTTTTTCTATTTAGGGTTCAGCCTCAGCCAATGAATCCTACTGAGAGAAAATTTGAATGTAAAAAATAGCTAGGCCTAGGATTCTATTTATAATGTGGCTTAGGGATCTCAAGCCGTCAGATTTAAAGATTTAATCTGGTGCAACCATGTCATAGGCTCACTATAAACCATCGGATTCAGCTATGAACGCATAGGATTTCACAAAAATCGAATTTACACTCTTCGGCTCGTACCTAGATGAAAAATCGTCCAAGGAAGGTGCGATTCGACCTAAGCTATTTGCGCGTCAACCTACCGACCCTAGGAAGGGTCGACCCTATGAGTCTTTTTTTTGTTTAAACGTATAATTCTGATTTTTTCTCTCGTAACTTCTCCATACTAGCTCGGGTTTCAACAAGTAATATATGGAAATTGATCAGAAAATTACCGTGGACATAATGGTGCAACTCCCAAGGCTCAATTCTGACAATTTCCCAACCCTATTTTATTATTCAATTTATTAATTAATTAATTATTATTACTCTACTTTTTTGGGTTGTTACAATACTAATATTATGCCAAAATCTTTTGAAAACTAATTTTTCAAAACTCTGAAATTTAAGTTCTCATATTTCTAACCCATATTTTCTTTCTTTCAAAATTTTATTTTACAACCAATATTTATAAATTCACTTCCTAACAAATAACATATCACGTACCAATATATCCATTTATAAAATTATTCTTTTATATGAAAAATATAATATTAGGTAAAATTATTTCATTTACCTATATTTCAAAAACAATATTTTGTCAGTCTACCCTACTAAGTGTTTAGAAATCCTTATCAATACCATAGCATCCTATGTACCGACCGGAATTTATAAATACTAAACAAAACAAATTAACACAATATAAAAACATTTTATAATGCTAACAAATACGCTCTCATATATATATGCTCAAAACAACTCATTCTCGGGTATTACTACCCTATCTCTAATGACTCGGACCTTACAAAGCTAAGGTTATCGCTAAACCATAGCTCTGATATCAAATGTAATGACCCACCTTTTTGGATGGTTTAAATGGACAATAAACCACACATGTCGAACCCAAACCATTAAAAGGGGAGGATAATTATGGGGCAAACAAAAAAAGAATAAAAAATCAAAACATAGAATCCCACAGTGGAATGAAAAAATATAATAATCAAATAAGCAGTTCATGAAGCTGTTTTACAAATAACCTTTGATTACTTTTACAGTACAATCAGAGTTATACATACAACATAAATAAATAAATAATGCAGTGGAACAATATGATGCGGTGAAATAAATATAAATAATGAAAGACTAATCTCCATCTTCATCTTTCGAATAAAATGGTCTTTAATACGCTGAAAAGCTCCGACTGACCTGAGCATAATGAAAATAAAAAACACTCAAATCAGAACAAAGATCTTATGTAAGTTAAGAGATGTTTACGGGATTTTACATCTCCTATCCAGTGTATAACGTGCGTGCAATAACTTAAGAGATGTTCGGAATTCCATCTCCTAAGGATCGTTAAACTATCTACATACATAATACAACAGGCTATTATAATTTGTCTACAGTAAAGTAAAGTATTAAAATAGCACTAAGGCATTATCCATATTTCCTTTAACACATTTTTATATATTTCTATAATCTATACAGATAATGTAAGCTCCATCAAACCAGTGGTTTACTCAGTGAGGACTCTATAGGTAAGGTACAAATCAAGCTCGTAATGGGCGCGATAAGGCATGTGACAAGGCACATGAGGCAATGCCAAGGTAGGTTCTACTATTTGTAGAACCGAGCTGGTGGTAGTGCATAGCAGCTACTACTGCCTACCCCAGAACACACTCCCATAATCAAAATCGAGGGTGGCCACTAAATAAATCACAAAGCAACAGATATGGTATCGAAGAAGCATGTTCGATCGGAGGTGCAACCTCACTTGGCCCAGGTATAGCTCCTGTTTAGTCACATCAAGCTGACTTGAGGTAGTTAGGGCTACGTTAATACCTCATACAGAATCGTTCGCCAAACCATCATATTTCATTTTGGATTTTCCACCATGTACACAGTTATTAAAGTGGTTTTCGGTATTGGTAGAGAGTATGACAATATCCGATCCCAGTCTCTTTAACAACCAAATGCTTATTTCATACCAGATGGTTCTTTTACATTTCCATAATCAATTCATAATTTATATCAAAATATCATATCCACTTAAAATCATATTTCTTTTGAAATCATATTCACTTTCGAAATCATATCCACAAAATAGGTTAAGCCCTTATTTCAAAATCATCATATTTACTCAAACACGCCATTTCACTAGAAAATATCATTTCCAATTCCAGCTTAGGTTATAACATCATTTAACTATATTCAAATTTAAATCTAGGATTTGAATATAACAATTCAGCCTTGCATGGTTTGAATTTTAGAAAATAGTTTAAATAGTCGTAAATAGTTTTAAAATAGTTTAAAATATTTAAAATAATTTCAATGATTTAAATAGTTTTAAATAGATTAAGTAGTTTAAAATAGATTAAAATAGTTTAAATTAGATTAAAATAGTTTAAAATAGTTTAAAAAACTTTAAAATAGTTTAAATAGTCTAAAATAGATTAAAATAGTTTAAATAGATTAAAATAGTTTAAATAGATTAAAATATAGTTTTAATAGTTTAATATAAAATGGTTGATTATTGAAATGGTTTATATAGTAAGTAGTTCGAAAATCTAAATAATTCTGAATTTAAAATAATATGTCTTTATATAGTTTATATTAAAATAATTAATTTGAAAATATTATCGAATCAAACTGTTTCTTCCATTTCAATAAATCTGGACCATATCCAGATTTCAACAAAACAAACTCATTTTAAATCTTTCCATTCAAATTCCCATTAAACCATTTTTAATTATATCGATCTCAAGTCCATGTTTGAACTATAAGTTTAAACCACTTCAAATTCAATAGATTTCAAAATATAAATATTCAACATTACAATAACTCAATTTTGATAATTTCGTTTATATTTCAAAATTCAACTTTAAAATTTCAATTTCAATTCTTTAAACAATTCATTTAAAACAATTTCAATTTCAACATTTAAAACTCAAATTTGAAAATAATTCAGTTTATATAAAACAAAATTTAAGGAATTAAAAATCATTTAATTTAACCAATTTGGTGTCCGTATATAATTTTCTACCCTATGGTCAAGTGATACGGATATATATCATTTCAACCCGCCATAATTTAAAGTTATCGATATATATATCATTTCAATCCACAATCCGAAATAAAATTCAAAATCCATAAAATCGCTCGAGTCTATCATTTCAACCCATAATGATTTTTCCCTAATCTATAAGTCCATTCGAGTATGTATCATTTCAACCCATAGTGATTTTCCTATTGACAACTAAGGGAACTTGCATTATGACATCAATATATATAAAATTACATAACATCCGGTCATCCAATATCAACAATTAAACATCCATTACAATCATCATTCAAATCAGCCAATAAATAACAACAATTACTGGTTATCATTAACAGGTATTTAACTGCCAATTTAAAATTCAATATTAAATTAAATGGCGATGAAATTCATATAAATTCAATTAAACTCGAATAACAATTTAAATATATCAAACATCAATCAATCAATGTCTAATCACATCATAAATTTTATTTAACTAACACAAGATGATTTAGCAGTTGTGAGTGGGTTAAAACACCCACCTTTGATTTTTAGATGATTTAAAATCCAAAATTAGCCCAAAAATTTAACACTATTAGAAATCCAACCAAACCAGTTCCGTAATGCCCGAAATTACGATCACAATGCATAAAACCACGTGTGAATCCGAGCTCGTATGTAAAAGTTATACGTGTTAGAAGTTGAAAATTAAAAATTAAAGTAAATAAAACACAAGGGCATAAATGTAAATAAACCAACCTCTCTAACACTAACTCACATATTCGAACTCCTATAGGAATGCATGATCGGTCGCCGCTTCTGGCCCCAAACGCCGCCTCCATAGCTGGTTGTGGCTGCGCCAACCAACACCAGCCGGATCGCCTCCCTTCGTGCAAGACCCCTTGACCACCCACGACCTCCGAGCACCGCCAATCAACGCCCCTACTTCCAGCTGCTGCCTCCAAATACTAAACCCTAATCGAATTTTTCGAGATGATCTGACCATTATCTCTCTAAATGAACCACTCCGATGCAATCCCAACGCAAATCTCCACCAGACTACTTCCTTGAATCGATGAATCGTGGCCATTAATCAATCACCAAAATCGATAGCCGAGAATGCTTTGGTCATTTCTAGACAAACCAAAACTTGATTGTAAAAACAAACAACATATTTAGATTGCGCTCATCAAGAGCTTTCCAATGATAAATAATATGATAGAGTTTGGAGAGTTTGATTTTTTGAAATTGATTTTGATTTGAAACTGAATTGGGATTTAGGGTTTATGCCATTTGAGAAGGGAGAACAGACATATAGAATTGCACGTACAGGAATAAAAAGTAAAAATGCCGCTAGGTTTTATAATAGCCTGTATATAGGTAAAGGTAGATAAGAATGAATGGATAGATCGAATTGGGTCGAAATGATAACGACGACCCGGAAAGCCTGTTTCATCTCCGTAACGAAAGTAGGTCATCCAATATATTAAATTAGATGTTTTCGATATTTTTAAACTCAATGGAACAAATTTCAAACCAAAATTCTATTATATGCAGAAGTTAGCTTTTAAAATCGGCTTATTTAAATTGAATTCATTAAATTGATTTCTACGCATTTTGAGCCCACACGATCAAATGACAAGTTCGATCGTTATGAAACTTGAAATCGTACAATAATTCACTGTTACGGATCCGGTGAAACTAGTTTTGTCGAAATCCGAGATAGTTGCCAAAATGGCTAATTTCACATTAATTAAATTAATTATTATTAAGTTAATTTATTCACCTTTCAATTCAAATTCAAAAGTTAGCCAATTTTTATCATTTTTGATTAACCTAATGATTTATAATCATTTAAAATAAATTTCCATGTCAAATCCAATATTAAATATTGCACTAATTACAGTGTTCAATTTCAATTGAAATTAATTCATTAAATATAATCTATGTGATGTCCCGGAATTTCGGGCAATACTTATTTAATAATTTCCATTTATAATTTATCTTAAAATATGTAATATTGATTTAATAATCTAATTTAACCAAATGTTATATTTTCAAAACTAATAATGTGATGTCCCGGAAATTTGGACAATAGTTATTTAATAATTTCCATTAATAATTATTTTAAAATGATAAATGTTGATTTAATAATCTAATTCATACAGAAATTATCTTTTAAAAACTAATAATTATTTAGTTTGACAAATGTTATTCTTTTCAAAATTTATGATAACGATAATTTAATTTGGGAATTTTATTCTTTTCAAAAGTTAATATTTATTTTGTTTATCAAAAATATAATAGTTTAAATTGTATTTTATAACAAAAGTTTATTTTGTTTTCTTTTAAAAATTGTTTTTTTTGAAGTAGACTTAGTTCATTTACATTAGAGTACAATATTTTGGTTTGAAACTTTGGAATAAAATGTAATTTAATATTATTTTCTTTTTAAATTTTTCTTTCTTGAAAATTTAGCTTTAAAAATATTATTTTAAAAATATTCAAATAAACACTAAAATGTGTAATTTTACAAAGAAAATTTACATGTAAGCATTTAAAGGCTAAATGCAATAAAACATATAAAAACATGTTAAATTAAATAAGAAACTGATTTAGAATAAATTTAAAAACATTTATAAAATTAAGAAATTTCTTTTAATATTAAATTGTACATGTGTAAGACATTTAACTCATAAGAAGACACTTGTAAAACATTCTATAACATTAGATAACAAGTGACATGATTTTATTTATTTTTAAAAAAAAATTATTGAAAATATATTTAGTAGAAACTTAACAATTCATTACAGTTCAAACCATTATCTTCAAATGAGAAACTGAAATCAGACTTTAAAAAAATTCAAAACCAAATACAACTTAAAATTCTGCAATTTTTTTCTTCAAGTTTCAACATCAATATGAAGATCAACTCCAAATCTAAGCAATTGAAAATGGGGTCAGCAAGTAGTTTTAAAAATCTACTACAACAAGTAAATTCAACTTCAGTAATCAAATTGGGAAGCAATTTCACCAGGTTCTACAGGAAATTCAAAATGCAGTTTTTAATTCAACCACAACAAGCAAATGCAAATCTGTTCTAGGATAATGTGATTGCATCTGAATTTGTCATCTGCTTCTTCTATATAATGTGAGTAAACTTCTATTTTTAAAAACAGTTCTTCTTTCTAAAATCAGTGCTAAAGCAAATACTAGAACTCATGTTCAAATGCAAACTGTTTTTGAAAAAAAATTGAACTGCTGTAAATATACCTGCTCTGTTTTCAAAAATTTAAACTGCTATAAAATGTAAATTTATCTGTTGCATGTAGATTGATAGAAATAAGCATGTTTGTATGATTGTATTGTGATGAATATTCTGAGTATACATATATAAATAATATATATGTGTGTGTGTTGTTGTTGTTGCCAGGTATCTGTATGCCTGTTTCTGTTTTTAAAACAAAAATTTTAAATAGAAAAACCATTACCTCTTGATTTGATTCTCTGTTAGGATTTGTTATGTAAATGAAAGATGTTTGTTTAGTATGGATTAAGTTTATAAATTATAATTAAGTTAAATTAAAAACTGTTGTCTCTGTAAACAATAAGATCAGTTATTGTTTCAAATAAGAAAATATCAAACATCTTAAATTATTGAAACAGGTTTATAACTTGAATGCATGTATGAAGTCATGAATTTTAAAACTAAAATCACATTTTTAAATTAACTGTGGAATGAGCATGTCTGAGTTGAACAGATATTGGAATTTGGGGTTTACCTGATTTCCTAGTGATTTTGGGATGATGTAGTTCTTCCTGGAGGTGGAGGGCTGATAGGTGAGTGGGGGAAAAATGTCAGGTGGATGGTCAGAGGTTGGTGGCGACGGTGATAGCTCTTTCCAGTTTCTAACCCTAGTTTGTTGGGGTTGGAATTTTGTTGTTGTTTGATTTATCTGTTGCATCGAGTGATGTAAGGCTTTGGGGATTGGAAGAGGGGATGTAGATGGAGAGTTGGCTGGAGTCGCAGTGATTCTGATGATCGGAGATGGGTTGTTGCGATGATGACAGGTTTGGGAATGTTTGCTGTGTAATGTTCCAGGTTACATTGGATTACTCGATTTTAATTTCGAGCTGCAATGGGATATCTGGTGGTCGTGATCGGGTATAGAGATGGTCGGCGACTTGGTGAAGAGGGTTATGGTGGCTGGAGGTTGCCAAAGCGCCGGTGCATATGCACCGTGCATATTTAGTTCTGATGAACCTTGGGTTTGTGCAAAGGATGTAGCTCGAAGTTTTCTCGAGTAGATCTAGTAGTTTACTCGAAGCAGTTAGGGTATTAACTCGAAGTAATTATGAGAGGTCTCGGGTAAGTGTTTGTTTCAGGTTTATAACATGACAGTGTGCAAATTTTTAAAAATTAGAATGAAATTTAAAATCTAAGGCAGAGGTTTAAACAAGGTTTTTAAATGCAAAGTTTAAATTTAAATTCAAATGAACTTTTGAATCCAAAGTTTTTAAAGTAAAAATTTTAAATTTAAGCAAGATTTAAATCAAGTTTTAAATCAAGACTAAAATATGGTTTTAAGTCTACCATGAACCCAGATTTAAACAGTTTTGTAGATTTTAAATGTTGAACAAGTTTAAATGTTTTAAAATAGATTTAAAAATGAGTTTGTTTTCAAATAAATGATTAAATTTGTTAAAATTCTTTTCTTTAATATTTGAATTAAAGTTATGAAGTGTTAAACTTAAATTTTAAAAAGTTAAAATAATCAATTTATTTTTAAGCTTGATTTCCTTAATAAAATTTAGTAATTTATTTCTAAACTTTTTCTTATATAAGTATCTTGCATAAGTAATGAATGTTCTTTAGCATTTATTTTTAAGGTTTATAAATTTATATAAATTTGGATAAATGTTTAAATAGCTAAACATTTGAATCTTAAATTTTAAAATGGAATTTGAATTAAATTTAGAAATGTATTGTTTTAAATACATTTGAAGGTTAATGAAGTCATTAATAAAGTGAATGAATTATTTTAGAAATAATTAAGATAATAAAAAGAATTTAATTTATAAGAGAATTAAGGAATGTCTTACTTATTTGATTTTAAATTAATGTTTTAGATTAATTTAATCAGAGATGATTAATAATGATTAATTTAAGATAAATTTCTTAAGAAATAATTGAAGAAAATATTATTGGTTGATAAAAATTATTATCTAAGGATTATTAAGTAATTAATTAATGTGATTAATTTTGATAATTAATTAGATTAATTAATTGAAGATAATCAATTGTAAATTTGTTAAGTATAATTACTTGATAAAAGTAATTAAGGAATTAATTACATATTGAAATTAATTATGATAACGTGATTTGTTTAAGTTAATTAATTTAGTTTAATTAATTTATGAAATCATTTGATGATTTAATAAGAGTAATTAATTAATGTAATTAATGGAGCATGATTACTTAGAGAAGTAATAAATGATAATTACTGGAATGTAATTAGTGAAGATGATTTTTAATGAAGTAATTTGGGTAATTACTTTTGTAATTAATCAAGGGATTAATTAATGAAGATAATTAATTATGAGATAATTAATTTGTTAATGAGCAATTAAGGGTAGTTAATTACTGGATTGATATTAATCAAGGGTGATTAATAATTGTATTTTAGATCAAATACTAAATGTAATTAATTTTAAGTAAAGTAATTAATTTAAATATAAATTAGAGATCATTAATTAATATAATTAATGATGTAATTAAGAATTGTTTAATTAAGGAATAATTAATGATAAAGTGATTAATTAATATAATTAATTAAGGATAAATGTAATTAATTATAATTAATTAATATATAAAGTAATTAAATGTTAATTACTTATGATTAAGGTTAATTAATTTTGCGAAATTAATTAAAGACTAATTACTTATTGTAATTAGAATGATTAATCAAAGGTGTTTAATCAAGTTGAATAATTAGAGAATGATTAATTAACTAGGTTAATTAATTAATGGATATATAAGCAGGATTTATAGATATAGTAATTAATTTAATTTATTTTAAATTAACTAGAGATAAAAGTAATTAATTTAATTCATTTTAAATTAATTATAAATGGTAGTTAATAAATCTTTGCTTATGGATGATATTGATATTTCATCGAATGGTTGTGATCCCAGTAATGAGATGAGTAGTATCTATATGATATGGATGCTTAGTTAAATAATGATGATATGAATTATCTGTTTGTGATGATTATCTATTTGTGATGATAATACGAATTGTCTGTTATGATGAATGTGATTATCTATTGTGATATGTGAATAATCTATCTGTGTGTAAATAGATAATGATGAATTAAATTAATTGTTCAAACTAAATTCACTTGGACATTAAGATGGCGTTTGGATTTTGATGAGACCGGGATCTGGTTTCCAAATTTGGAATTCCGAAAA
The DNA here is from genome assembly GCA_030765085.1 of Allium cepa. NCBI lineage: Eukaryota > Viridiplantae > Streptophyta > Magnoliopsida > Asparagales > Amaryllidaceae > Allium > Allium cepa. Next base: position 29,286,070 of record CM060933.1, on the reverse strand, counting down.
CCACATCGATCCAAATTAAACGTTAGGTCGTGAATCTCAAGTGAAGAGTGAAGACTCGAGGTGTAAGGATTATTCGTGTTAATACTCTGAGGGTGATTCCAATACGAGTTTAACGGGGGTAGTACTTTTGGGTTCGAGATGAAGATTCATAGTGCAATGGCTATTGTCGTTAATTCTGAGGGTGATTCCAAAACGAGTGTAGCGAAATAGTGCCTTCGGTTTCGTTCGAACCCGGAATGAACTTGTATGGATTGAATGCTTTCAGAACATCGTCAGGTGGACGATGAGCAATCTAAGATTAATGTGTCCTATAAAGGTAATCGTAGCCTCAAGCCTCATCAACCGGGAATGGCTAAAACATGGGAGGTGCATCAAGGCTAAGTGGTTCATGCCCAAGTAGGACGAGATTTACCTTTGTCTAGAAGTCCCTTTATATTTAGGTTATGTGGCAGTTGGCAACGGCCATCTGCTGGGTGGTCTTGTTCGGGACAGTCCAGTAAGGGATGGTTTCGGCTTTGTGTTGCAGGGGATTGGGAGTGATCCTCGGTACAGTGATCTAGGCCATGTACTGTGACGAGCGGTACCCCGGTAGCCCTGCCATTGATGGAATCCAAAATTCAATAAGTGTCTGTACGGTTTTGATTGTGCCCAACTATGTTGGAACGTGAGATGTAAGCATTCCAGCTATTTCTGTATTTTATTTTGAAAACCCTAGACCCTATTATAATATCACTGGATTTTCTATCAAATGTTTCTATTAGCGTAATGTAAAAACTTACCCATGTTTATTTGTGGGGAGTCTTACGTGATACCTTTGTTTTCAAAGGATTTTCAAAGTTAAGCAATTTTAAACCCGTTTACTCACACCAGACCCTTGTATGGCCCGAGTGTTTATTTTCCGCTTTATTAAACTCTTGGGTACTCGTATTATGTATGAATAGTCGAGGGATTCAGGTTTTCTTTGATGAATTCTGGAGGAGAAATGGAGCAGGAGGCTTTAGCGTGTAGATATGTATTGTGGTTCCGCTGTGTTTGAGTTGTATCTGTTTTTCTGATGTACTTGAATTGTAATAACTAGACAGATGTTTATAACTGTCTAGTTTGTGTTGTATTAGCTGTATAACTCTGATGTATATGATACTATGTAATATTTTATGTGATATAATATAATTTGTTTGTTCCGCTGTGAGATTCTAATGTTGATTGTTTTCTTTCTTTCCTATCTTTTCTCTTTTCTATCCCTTTCTTTCTTCTTAATGATGCGTCTTCCTATGGAATGAAAGGCGGGTCGTTACATTGTGGTATCAGAGCGCTAGGTTGAGCGAATACCTAGGCTTTGAAGTGGTGTCCTTCTTGAGAGTGCGTATTTGTAATTTTAAATATATGTATATATTTATTTATTTCTACCTATCTGTTGGGTTACCCGTTCAGGTTTTCCAATATAAGTTCTAGAGGTAGATAGGGTAGTGGTGTGTGTAACACAACTACCAATGATGGGAGTCCGAGTGTTTGAGGTTGAAAGTGAATCTGCTAGGGCAGTATTGGGCATCTTGTGTAGTTTTGCAGTTTGGTGTGAAGGATTTCACCGATCTCTGAAGGAAATCTTTTCAAGGATCGGAGTTCATCTTTGGAATGTAAGCTTGGTTGCACTCGTGTAAGTGGATTTTCTTGAGTTTGGATCAGTCGGAAGTGCTGTAGCAAGAGATGGTATCTTGGCAACCGTAGGAAGGAGTTCTGTCTATATTTGAGTTTGAGAGTTTGGCAGAGTGTTTTGTTCTTGGTTTGAGTCGAGTTTCCTGAGAGATTTCTGTTTATCTGAAGGCTCTATTGTGGAAGTGGCTGGTGTAGCTTTGTGATTCGATGAGCTTTTGGATAAGAATGTCTTTGACAGCAGTATCAGCTTAGAGGTGTTGTGTGTGCTATCAGGATAGTCTCTTGGCTTAGCTGTATCCTAGAGATGGAGTCCGGAAGCGGTAGAGTGGCCTGTTTCTTCGATGGTTCAGAAATCTCTGTGATTCTTTTGTCAGTAGGGCAGACAAATGGTGAAGCTTGTCCATTTCTTCTGGAAGCTCAGCTGGGTGCGATGTTTGTGGTTGAAGGTGGACCACTAGTTTCTTCTTTTGGTTGGAGGTCTTTAGCTGTTCTGATTATAAAGAGAGAACGGTTTCTTGGAATCCGAACTGAGTAGAATCACAAAAGTGACTTGCGATGGTTCGGAAGTTCTCTGAGTAATCTTTGTTTGGATTGAAGTATCTCTAGAGGATGTTTGAGTTATCGAAGTGGTTTGGTATTTTTCCGGATATCTTCGAAGAAGTTAAGGTTTGCATCCGCATCGAGAGATTGAGTTCTGTTTCGACTTGGTTCTTGGAGCTTTACCGGTGGTTCAGCATAGTAGGAGGGTTCTTTGAGAGAGAGATCTGTTTAAGCTGGCAGGATTGATCAGATCTAGTTTTCAGGTTGAATTTTTGCTGAGGTATTTGTGACCCAATCGGATAGGTCACTGAGATTTTATGGAATTTGATGAACAATGTTTCCGGAGTGGATTGATCAAGTTTGTACTTGTGTTCATCAACAACATTCTCAAAATCAGAGTTGTGCAGCGGAAGCATAGTGGCAGCTATTGCAGAATAGAAGCAACACCCGATTCATTGTTTGTGTTTTGTCTTGGATCAGAGGATTTCTACAGGAAATGCAATTTTAATCTGGAGGCTTGGATTGCCTTGTGCATTTTTTCTGTTTTTTCGAATAGTAGTAGTATGTTTGAAGTCTTCTGATATTTGTGTAGTAGAGTTTGTGTGGTGGATTTTGATGGATTTTGGGAGAACCATTTTGTTGAGTAGGATCTGGAGATCGTTTATTTCTTTGTCCAGATTTGTTCCGTGAAGCATCTGTAAAGATTGGATTGATCAAGAAGGTTGAAGGCAGCCCAAGATCGACAATAGAGATTTATGAATAAGAGTATTGGATCTTTCTATTTTCTCTTAAGGGTTAAGTGTTTGGTCTACAAGATTGAATTGCCAGTTCAGACGGCTGGAATTCATTATGTATTTCACGTATCTTTGAGGGAGTACGTGTATGGTCTATCACTGGTTTTAGAATCAGTAGTTCTGGGAGATTTGGAAATTGAACAGGACTTGTCTGTGGTCCAGTATCCTGTTTAGATTTGTAGATCTAGATACATAGGAGCTCTAGATCTGAGTGGTATAACTAGTTTAGATTCTGTAGAGCGAGTGTTCCGGTGTTCGTACCTGGGAAACTCTAGGGAATCCTATCCAGAATTTTGTCTGGATAGATAGAATTGTTTGTTTGAATGGATTGCTATGGTTGCTAGTATTTGGTTGATAGCATATGCTTGCTATTTTAAAATTAAAATCTGTATAGGATTATTAAATTATCTTTGCTTTTAAATTTCGGGGACGAAATTCTTTTAAGGGGGGAGGAATGTAATGTCCCAAAAATTTAGGCAATATTTATTTAATAATTTCCATTGATAATTATTTTAAAATGAGAAATGTTGATTTAATAATCTAATTCAAACAGAAATTATCTTCTGAAAACTAATAATTATTTAGTTTGACAAATGTTATTCTTTTCAAAATTTATGACAATGATAATTTAATTTGGGAATTTTATTCTTTTCAAAAGTTAATATTTATTTTTTTATCAAAAATATAATAGTTTAAATTGTATTTTATAATAAAAGTTTATTTTGTTTTCTTTTAATTTTTTTTTGAAATAGACTTAGTTCATTTACATTAGAGTATAATATTTTGGTTTGAAACTTTGGAATAAAATGTAATTTAATATTCTTTTCTTTTTAAAGTTTTCTTTCTTGAAACTTTAGCTTTAAAAATATTATTTTAAAAATATTCAAATAAACATTAAAATATGTAATTTTATAAAGAAAATTTACATGTAAGCATTTAAAGGCTAAATGTAATAAAACATATAAAAATATGTTAAACTAATAAGAAATTGATATAGAATAAATTTAAAAACAGTTATAAAATTAAGAAATTTCTTTTAATATTAAATTGTACATGTGTAAGACATTTAACTCATAAGAAGACACTTGTAAAACATTCTATAACATTAGATAACAAGTGGCATGATTTTATTTATTTTTTTTAAAAATTTATTGAAAATATATTTAGCAGAAACTTAACAATTCATTATAGTTCAAACCATTATCTTCAAATGATAAACTGAAATCAGACTTTAGAAAAAAAATTTCAAAACCAAATACAACTTAAAAATCTGCAATTTTTTTTTTCAAGTTTCGACATCAATATGAAGATCAACTCCAAATCTAAGCAATTGAAAATGGGGTCAGCATGCAGTTTTAAAAATCTACTACAACAAGTAAATTCAACTTCAATAATCAAATTGGGAAGCAATTTCACCAGGTTCTACAGGAAATTCAAAATGCAGTTTTTAATTCAACGACAGCAAGCAAATGCAAATCTGTTCCAGGAAAATGTGAGTGCATCTGAATTTGTCATCTGCTTCTTCTATATAATGTGAGTAAACTTCTATTTTTAAAAACAGTTCTTCTTTCTAAAATGAGTGCTAAAGCAAATACTAGAACTCAAGTTCAAATGCAAACTGTTTTTTAAAAAAAAATTAAACTGCTGTAAATATACCTGCTCTATTTCCAAAAATTTAAACTGCTATAAAATGTAAATTTTTCTGTTGCATGTGGATTGATAGAAATAAGCATGTTTGTATGATTGTATTGTGATGAATATTCTGAGGATACATATATAAATAATATATATATATATATATCTGTGTGTGTGTGTTGTTGTTGTTGCCAGGTATCTGTATGCCTGTTTCTGTTTTTAAAACAAAAATTTTAAATAGAAAAACCATTACCTCTTGATTTGATTCTCTGTTAGGATTTGTTATGTAAATGAAAGATGTTTGTTTAGTATGGATTAAGTTTATAAATTATAATTAAGTTAAATTAAAAACTGTTGTCTCTGTAAACAATAAGATCGGTTATTGTTTCAAATAAGAAAATATCAAACATCTTAAATTATTGAAACAGGTTTATAACTTGAATGCATGTATGAAGTCATGAATTTTAAAACTAAAATCACATTTTTAAATTAACTGTGGAATGAGCATGTCTGAGTTGAACAGATACTGGAATTTGGGGTTTATCTGATTGCCTAGTGATTTTGGGATGATGTAGTTCTTCCTGGAGGTGGAGGGCTGATAGGTGAGTGGGGGAAAAATGTCAGGTGGATGGTCAGAGGTTGGTGGCGACGGTGATAGCTCTTTCCAGTTTCTAATCCTAGTTTGCTGGTGGTTAGAATTTTGTTGCTGTTTGATTTCTCTTTTGCATCGAGTGATGTAAGGCTTTGGGGATTGGAAGAGGGGATGTAGATGGAGAGTTGGCCGGAGTCGCAGTGATTCTGATGATCGGAGATGGGTTGTTGCGATGTTGACAGGTTTGGGAATGTTTGCTAAGTAATGTTCCAGGTTGCATTGGATTACTCGATTTTAATTTCGAGCTGCAGTAGGATATCTGGTGGTCGTGATCAGGTATGGAGATGGTCGGCGACTTGGTGAAGAGGGTTATGGTGGCTGGAGGTTGCAGGAGCACCGGTGCATATGCACCGTGCATATTTAGTTCTGATAAACCTTGGGTTTGTGCAGGGGATGTAGCTCGAAGTATTCTCGAGTAGATCGAGTAGTTTACTCGAAGCAGTTAGGGTATTAACTCGAAGTAATTGTGAGAGGTCTCGGGTAAGTGTTTGTTTCAGGTTTATAACCTGACTGTGTGCAGATTTTTAAAAATTAGAATGAAATTTAAAATCTAAGGCAGGGATTTAAACAGGGTTTTTAAATGCAAAGTTTAAATTTAAATTCAAATGAAATTTTGAATACAAAGTTTTTAAAATGAAAATTTTAAATTTAAGCAAGTTTTAAATCAGGACTAAAAAATGGTTTTTTGTCTACCATGAACCCAGATTTAAACCGTTTTGTAGATTTTAAATGTTGAACAAGTTTAAATGTTTTAAAGTAGATTTTAAAATGAGTTTGTTTTCAAATAAATGTTTAAACTTGACAAAATTCTTTTCTTTAATATATGAATTAAAGTTATGAAGTGTTTAACTTAAATTTGAAAAAGTTAAAATAATCAATTTATTTTCAAGCTTGATTTCTTTAATAATGTAACGACCCTAGATTTTAATTTAATTTAAATTGATAATTAAATGAAATTTTGAATAAAAATTTATAAAATTAATTATAAATGGAAGCGAGTTTCCCCGATTCGACTAGAAAACATATAAAGTCATATGGATTTGACAATTTGTATATATGTGAATATATATTTATATTGAATTTGAAATAAAATCTTAAATAAATGGTTTTAAAAATAAATATAGAGATATATATGTATATACATTAGATATGAATTGTAAATGAATGGTTTAATAATAATTGATAATAATAAGTATTACAATTGATGGTTAATAATAATTTGAATTTATAAATTTAATATAAAACAATAAATATTAAAGCAAAATAAATAATTTAAGTTAAAATAAAAGAGGAATAAAAAAAATAAGACAATAGAACAAATATTAACAAACAAATTAATCAAAGTAACATATAGGTATATACAAACAAATACAAATATAAGCTTGGCAATGCAAATAAAAGTATTCAAACAAATAAATAAGCAAAGTAAACAATACAAAATAATACAAACAAGACTATACATACCTATGTACATGAAGTATAAAGGAGTAGGCAAATAAATATGCCTGTAGTGTCTTGAAAAGCTAAGGTTAAAAAAAAATAAAGCAAAGAAAAGATAAGTATGGAGTAGACAACAGGATAAGGCTGTAGCTTAGAAAGTAAAGTAAAACCAAGTACAAATAAAACATATCAGCCGAGTAATTAATGCAACATGCTTCATGCATTTAATGCAAGCCACTTCAACATGCCTATTGTACAAATTGCATTACCCTGTAAACTCTCCTATATTATCACCTTCCTCACTTCAGTTTCATCCACCATAACTGAAAGAAGAAAAGAAATACCATCTCAACTTTCAAACTTGGATATCATTACAAGCCTGGAAAGAAGAAAAGAAATCTTTACAAGCTCAACTTAAACAACAGCAAACTAAATCAATACAAGCCTGGAAAGTATGCAAGTCAGATCAGTTTTCAAACTTGGATATCATTTCAAGTTTTAAATTCAATCCTGTTCTTGTTTTTGATCTCTGCTTCCAAATATCAATGTGAGTAACTCCTACCTAAACACACTTTTGTTTGTTTGTTTATCAATGCTGCGAGTAAACAAGCTAATTTCAACTTAGCTTGCATATTTTCTTCTTTAAGATATGTGTTGATATAGTTTAACATACTGTTCTGTGTATGCTTGTTTGAACTGGAATCTTTCATAGCTGTTCATGATCAATACTTCAAGCTTCGTACAAAGTAAAGCAAATAAATTTACAAATCTTATTCATATAACTATTTAAACTTTGTATTGAGTAAATTTAAGTTTGTTTATATGAAAACAAAGCCTGCAAAACATGTTTAAAGCTTAGCAGTATGATATTAACTCTGTATTTCAAATTACAGATTAAAAAGGAAATCAAAGTTTAAAATTCAAAGGTTGAAATTTGTAAATTCAATAGTATATTTAGTTTCCATAAACATAATTATGATTTTTAACATAAAAATCTTGATTTTTAAGCAAGGATCGAAAGAGCAGTTTTAAATTGAATCGAAAATGGATTTTTGTCAATTTTAGGAGATTTAGTTAATTTTAACTTCTGTAAATCAGCAGGAAGCAGGTTTGTAAACTAATTGATTCCAGAAAAATGTCAATTTATTTTTCAAAAGCATATGTTTTGAGTTTGAATCACAAATAGGGTTTAAGCCCATATTTTTCTAGGCTCTGTAAAAATTAGATTTCGGTTCAAATAGGCAACCGAGTGTAGTACGATTTTTGGTGGAGCTAGAGGGTGATGTGAGTGACGTTCAGGTGAATTTTTATCACCTTCGGTGATGTGTGGTGGCCGCGCGATTGATTTAACAGTGGAGTTGCTGTCGTATATTTGAGTCATCAGGTCGTTTTTTTTGTTTCCTTTTCGAAATCGAAATCTGGGTTTAAATCTCGAGTCTAAGGGCGTTTTGTGGTTTGTGGAGATGGACGCGGGTCGTCGCAGGGGAGGCGGACCACCGTGCACGTGCACGGTGGCGTGGGCGTGTCGGTGAGAATGGGTGGCTTCGTATTCGAGTGACACTCGAATGGATTCTCGGGTTTAAGAGTGGGGTGACTCGAGTGAGGACCGTGCGTTTGCGTGAGTTAACTACTGCAGTTCGACATTTAACCGATGCTTTAAAAAAAAAAGAAAAAAAAAGAAGAACCGGGGAGAAGAACAGGGAAGGAGATGGGAGAGTGACACGGGAGAGAGACGAGGGAAAACTCAAGTTTTCTCGTGTAAGGAACGATGCGTCTCGGTGCTTTCCAATGGACGTGTGTACTGATTTTTTTTCAAGAGTGTAACCGAGTAATTAAACAATTATTAATTAATTAAGTTAGTATTTTAATTAAAGATTGATTTTAAAGATAATTAAGAAGTGGTGAAGTTCATGTTTTGAAGTTAATAAATTAATTTATGATTAATTAAGGCCCGCAAATCCGTTCTACTTAGAGTCAGTAGAATGTAATTAATTGAATAATTAGAGGTTTATCAATTTGCAATTTAAAATTGGTAAATTTATAATTAAACGTCAAATTTATTTGTAATCAGGAATTGTTAATGATAATTAATTACAAAGATGGTTAAATTAAAGATGTTTAATAAGTTAAGTGAATGAATTAAAGGTTAATTAAATAATTTAGAGATTAATTATTTAAATAATTTAAAAAAAAAATTTGATTAATTTAATTAATAAATGATTAAAGGATAATTAATCAAATGATTTGACATTAATTAATGTTAATTAAATATGATAGATGACCCATTTGATTTAAAGTAATCAGATAATTAAATTGATCCCACTTATGGAAGTTTGGATTATATTGGATGTTGAATTGTTTGATATCCCTGATATATGATGCTTTGTGATATATCTTGATTTTTGTTGTGATCTGTGATGTAATTTATTTATCTGTGATATATATCTGTGATCTGTAAGATAAGCATTATAGTTTATATCGCTTATCACTATATTTCTATGTTGTAATTTGTGATGATTGAAATGATGTTGCATTATTGTGTTTTAAACCCTGGACCACACCATACACACACAATTATGGATTTCACGAGGAAATCGATTAAGTCACAGATTTTTGAAATAGTTTTAAATTTGAATATTTTAATTCAAATGTTTTGGAAATAGATTGGGTTTTAAAGTGAAAAGCTTTTGAAATGAAATTTCATAAATGAAATTTATTTTGAATAACTCGATAAAATATGAAGTTGAATAATTTGATTTAAATTTAAATTCAAGTTTGAAATTGAATTCTATGATTCGAAACTAGGAATTTAAGATGCTGCATAAGTTATATGAATTTAAACCACTTTTAAAAGTATTGTTTGAGAATTTGGATCTAACCCAAGGATTTCAACTCGTATGAAAGAATCAGATTTTCTGAAATGAAACTGTTTGTTTAAAAAGAATAAAAAAGCTTTCATAAGAAATGAAACTCCAGTTTAATTAAAGGAATTTCAAGATTGAATTGAAAAAATGGTTTTCCAAGTTATGAATGAATTCTTTTTGAAAACTATGAATTAAATCTGTTTACTTCTAACAGATTTAAAATGATGATTTATTTAAACCATTCGAAATGAAATTATTTTGAAAACTATAAGTTAAATCTTTGATTTGAAGATTTAACGAGTTAAATTGAAATGGAAATTGATTTGGAAAATCTGTGAATGAATCTTTTGTTTAAAAGATTAAAATGTGAAAATTGTTTAAACCGTTAAAGGTTGTGAAAATGAATCTTTTTGTTTAAAGATTGAAATGGTAATTGGATTAAACCATTTGAAAAAAAAAAGTTTTGAATTATTAAGTTGTGACTTAATTGAAATCCCAATATCCATATGTTTTTGAAATACTGCCCTCACTGTTCGGTTTAGCCGGGAAAGGACCTTTGGGTCGTATAACCCATTCCGAATATGTGATACGTCGTTATGGATAGCATTTGAAGACCGGTGGTGAAGACCGGGTATTTGCAAGAATGATAGTATGACCTATCGATTGTCTCTGCACTGAGTTGCAATGGTATAGAGACTCCCTAAGTGATGGGAAATCCGATCGGGATTGTGAATATCCGGATTGCAAGGACTTCTTTGGAAGTGCCTTCGGTTCTGTTCGAACCCAGAACAGACTTGTATGGATAGTATGTCTGACATTACAAATTGAGATATAAAGCCGATTTCTTTCAAATATATTTCTGTTGGTGGCGGGGAATTTATTCTTTTAGCTTAACACCCTTCTCTGAGACGTACGAGCTCAGAGGTTATATAGTTGAAGATTATCAGCGATATATTCCCAATTTGGTAATGTGACATGCTGAGTGTTGCTGTGAAATGATCATTGTGTTGATTATTTGTGATAGGATCATTTGTTTGATCGTCTATCTTGGTGATCATTTCTATGATCATTTGTTGACCCAAAGCATGGCTTTTGTATAAAGTATGTTTTGTGGACCTGACTTCGTCGAGCCTCACACCCCGGAAATGGTCAAAACAGGAAAGATGCAGCAAGGTTATGAGGGGTAGCGCCCTTTAGGGTATGTGCATTTCCTTCTGGAAAAGGGTGGTATCATGGTATGGAGCCCAGATACTTACTCATGTTGAAAACACTTTATGATTGTGTGAATTGATTACGAGCGCTCGGTGAAAGGTCCCAAAGGACTGGGGGATGGCATATTCGGTCAGTTGTTACTCAGTTAGGGGTAACCCGGCCTTGTGTTGGTAGAGATCCGGTTTGGTTCTCGGGGATGTCCATCCAGAGGCATTCTCAAGTGGCAATGGGAAGTTCCTTGGCCTGACCATTTGTTGGAAATCCAAAGAAACAATACGATCTTGTACGGTATTAGTTGTAGAACCTATCATTCACTTATGGTGGCGCCCCACTGTTTGGATGATAGCTATAGTAGGCATACGATAATGGTCGTATGTTGGCTAAGATTTATATCTTTACTTTTGAAATGATTTTATCTACACTATGCACTAGTAATAATATCAAATGTTATTTTAAATGCGTATCAAGCATCTTTGACTATCATAAGGAGAAATCTCCTCCGATTATGCGTTTGCATGTGTGTGTGTGCGGGAGGCCTTATGGTAGTCTCATTTTTAAAAGCATTGCGAATTGAATTTAAAAATATTCCTCTTTTTGATTTTTAAAGATAAATAAACTGTTTTGAGTTCTCACACCAGTCACATGACTGACTCGGAGTTTATTGTTTTCTTTCCTAAACTCTGGGTGCTCAAAATTTTTCTACACGAGCAGTCTAGAGTTGGGTTTTTCAGATAGTCAGGTTTAGTAGATTATCTGGAGCTAGTTCAGCCTTTGGATATGGACTGCACTTGCTTATCTTTTGGGAGTTCGAGCTATTTTGGATTGATGCCTTGGAGTACTCTTTTGAAGACTATCTTAGAATTATTTGTTCCGCTGCTAGATGTTGTCTATTTTTCTTTTCCGTTGCTATTTTATTGTATCATATCTCTGATGTATATTGATATCTATTGGATCATCTGTTGTATTAGATATTGTGTCAAAGCTGTATATCAATGTATTATTCTTTTTATTCCGCTGTGTTATTTACTTAATGTTGTTATAAGCTCCGGCGAATCGGATTTGAACGGTCGAATCTATGACATTCGAATACGATATGAAGTATGGATGTCGATTTTCGAGCGCGAAAAATCCTGTTCGTTACACGTGGTATCAGAGCTAAGGTTGAAACTTTAGCTCAGGAGTATAACACGTTAAGTAGCTCATTATAGATAGGGTGAAGTATCCCTAGAATGAGTATATCCCTAAGATATCCATTTGAATGCCTCAGTAAATTCTCTTGCTATCCATTGATAGTGAGTATGAGTGTAAGAAGAGAACGAGATAGGGGACAGGGAAATACGACTATAAATGGTCGAAACTCTGTAACAACAGTGGAAACAACTTTCTCTATCAATTTCTTTTGATTCGTTTCCAAATTCTTTTGATTGCTTCGAGACAGCTCCAGAAAGAAGAAGTTTCGATATGATGGTAGCTCTACGATTCGTTATAGAAAATCCTTATCTTTATCGATTCTTATCGGCTTTTTGATTTAAAACCTTAATGAATTTGAAATTGAAAATTTTAAATGAATTGGAAATTTTAAAATTGAGTTAAAATTGGTTAATAAAATATGAAGGATAAATTGAATTGTATTGATAAAGCGATTTCGTTTAAAACCAAATTTGAAATTCTGTTGTAATTTCGTGGGTTGGTCGAAGTCCGAAGAGGGATAAATTGGTATGTATTTTGAGATTCCGACTTGAGTTTGGAATTCATATCATATGTTTGAGGAATTATGGGAGATCGAATCTGTCTATCTCTGTGTTGTTTTCGTGCCTGCGAATTTCGAGGACGAAATTCTTTTAAGGGGGGAAGTTTGTAACGACCCTAGATTTTAATTTAATTTAAATTGATAATTAAATGAAATTTTGAATAAAAATTTATAAAATTAATTATAAATGGAAGCGAGTTTCCCCGATTCGACTAGAAAACATATAAAGTCATATGGATTTGACAATTTGTATATATGTGAATATATATTTATATTGAATTTGAAATAAAATCTTAAATAAATGGTTTTAAAAATAAATATAGAGATATATATGTATATACATTAGATATGAATTGTAAATGAATGGTTTAATAATAATTGATAATAATAAGTATTACAATTGATGGTTAATAATAATTTGAATTTATAAATTTAATATAAAACAATAAATATTAAAGCAAAATAAATAATTTAAGTTAAAATAAAAGAGGAATAAAAAAAAAAGATAATAGAACAAATATTAACAAACAAATTAATCAAAGTAACATATAGCTATATACAAACAAATACAAATATAAGCTTGGCAATGCAAATAAAAGTATTCAAACAAATAAATAAGCAAAGTAAACAATACAAAATAATACAAACAAGACTATACATACCTATGTACATGAAGTATAAAGGAGTAGGCAAATAAATATGCCTGTAGTGTCTTGAAAAGCTAAGGTTAAAAAAAAAAAGCAAAGAAAAGATAAGTATGGAGTAGACAACAGGATAAGGCTGTAGCTTAGAAAGTAAAGTAAAACCAAGTACAAATAAAACATATCAGCCGAGTAATTAATGCAACATGCTTCATGCATTTAATGCAAGCCACTTCAACATGCTTATTGTACAAATTGCATTACCCTGTAAACTCTCCTATATTATCACCTTCCTCACTTCAGTTTCATCCACCATAACTGAAAGAAGAAAAGAAATACCATCTCAACTTTCAAACTTGGATATCATTACAAGCCTGGAAAGAAGAAAAGAAATCTTTACAAGCTCAACTTAAACAACAGCAAACTAAATCAATACAAGCCTGGAAAGTATGCAAGTCAGATCAGTTTTCAAACTTGGATATCATTTCAAGTTTTAAATTCAATCCTGTTCTTGTTTTTGATCTCTGCATCCAAATATCAATGTGAGTAACTCCTACCTAAACACACTTTTGTTTGTTTGTTTATCAATGCTGCGAGTAAACAAGCTAATTTCAACTTAGCTTGCATATTTTCTTCTTTAAGATATGTGTTGATATAGTTTAACATACTGTTCTGTGTATGCTTGTTTGAACTGGAATCTTTCATAGCTGTTCATGATCAATACTTCAAGCTTCGTACAAAGTAAAGCAAATAAATTTACAAATCTTATTCATATAACTATTTAAACTTTGTATTGAGTAAATTTAAGTTTGTTTATATGAAAACAAAGCATGCAAAACATGTTTAAAGCTTAGCAGTATGATATTAACTCTGTATTTCAAATTACAGATTAAAAAGGAAATCAAAGTTTAAAATTCAAAGGTTGAAATTTGTAAATTCAATAGTATATTTAGTTTCCATAAACATAATTATGATTTTTAACATAAAAATCTTGATTTTTAAGCAAGGATCGAAAGAGCAGTTTTAAATTGAATCGAAAATGGATTTTTGTCAATTTTAGGAGATTTAGTTAATTTTAACTTCTGTAAATCGGCAGTGTAACAACCCGCATATTTATCGAGTTTGTATTTAAATATTTTATTTAAAGATTAACTCGTTAATCGGATTTTGGTCCGAAAAGCTACTTTTTGCAAACGGTCAAATTAGGACTCGAGACCACTTCCATTGAGTTCGAAATGTCGTTTACAACTTTTTAAGTATAAACATCGATAGGTTTGGAGTTAGTGAAATTTCACTGACTTTTCCCGCTTTGGACTTTGGGTTAGTTTAGCCTATTAAGCCCAAGTTCCAACCCTCTTCTCCTCACTCTTCATAAATTTCCTAACTAATCAAGCTTTGGCATTAATGGTGGAGGGAATGGGAAATTAAAACTCCAAGCACAAATTCAATTGCAAATCCAACATTCAACTCCAAATTCAAGTAGAAGATATTGGATTCAAGCTTTGGATTGCTTCTCCTTGCTTTCAAGCTTCATCTTTATAAACTTTAGTGCAAAGGTGAGATTTTTATCTCACAAATCTAGTCTATATCTATCTTGGACTGTTGGGAATGATTCCCTATCACTTTAGCATGCATATTTGCTTTTGGTTTGGATTGGATTGGCGAAAGACTCCGATTTTAGGTGTTTGGGTGAAATTTCTGCATTTAGGTCGTTCTGGCCGTTTTTAGCTCGCTCGGAGTTAGGTCGTGTGGACCTTAGGTCGTAGGTCGCGTACGAGTTAACCCCTAGGTCGTTCTGGCCATTTTCGTGTTTTCGGAGTTAGGTCGCTCAGGACCTTAGGTCGTAGGTCGTATGGCCGTTAGGTCGCTCTGCTTTGGCTCTGGCCATTTTTGCTCACTCGCAGTTAGGTCGCTCACGACCTAGGACTTAGGTCGCTCGCGAGTTAGTGGCTTAGGTCGTTGGGTCATATAACCCATTAAGTCGCGCCCCTTTAGGTCGTGAACCTTGTTAAGTCGTTCACCCTGAGCTTAGGTCTTAGGTCGCATCACCCTTAAGTCGTTCGACCTGATCCTTTCTTAGGTCGCGCATCCCCTTAGGTCGCTAGGTCTTAGGTCGCGCCATCTTTTAGGTCGCGCCATCTTTTAGGTCGCGCATCCCCTTAGGTCGCTTGGTCTTAGGTCGCGCCATCTTTTAGGTCGCGCCATCTTTTAGGTCGCGCATCCCCTTAGGTCGTATGACCTGTTTGTTAAGTCGGCTGTCCTTAAGTCGTTCGACCCCACTAAGTCGTAGGTCGCCTCCGACCTTACCCTTAGGTCGTATGACCTGTCATCCACTAGGTCGCGCCACTTAGGTCGTATCCCTTAGGCCGCGAACTCTTTAGGTCGTTAGACCTCATTTTGCTTTAGGTCGTAAGCCGCTTGTCTTCACTTAGGTCGTACCGTGACGGGGCGCTGTCCCGCACCCCGCCGGGGGCGCTGCCCCCTGGACCCCCGCGACCTGACCGGGCAGGTCGAACCCCGTATAACTCTGCGTAGGCGATCCTATCTGAAGAACATTCAACCGAACTTCCTGAGCTGATTTCCTTGGATTTTATTCGCATCTCCGTATGCGATCTTTGTGACTGATTGTTTCTACACTTACTTATGTGTTTTGTCACTTTATAATATAAAGGTTTCAATACTAGTAGTAAATATCAAAACTCTTTTAACAAACAATTTCAACTCTATTTTTAATAACAAAGCTCTTTTCTTAAACCGTTTTCCAATCTATTAGTATATACAAGCCTTTACCTCACTCGGATGAGAAATCTAATTAAACGACTTAGTAAAACAAGTGGTATGAAACGCTTGCGTTCACTTCGTCGGTTAATTCTTGGACTTGTTCGATTGAACCTCTTATGACAATTTTATTAGTGAAGATTTACAGTTTGTTCGTAAATATTGAAGTTAAGCAAGTGGTTATGGGACATGAAGCTAAACTTCTATATTTACTAGCTTAGTGTAATTGACACTTCTCGTTGATCTTGATGATCGCTCTATGAATTAGATTAGCAATTGCGCGATGTCTCTTTCATTGCAAGGTTAGACTAGACACCACTTGTGTGATTCCATTCACACATACCTTTCTGCTTTTTGGTTAGTCTTGACCTTAATCTGTGTGATTCCATTCACACATGCGGGGTAGCTCCCCTTGGTTTTCGGACCATCATGTGATAGGCCTCTTTCCCTTTTTATGATTTCTGGATCTCTTGTGTTGATTTCTGGAATTTATCTCTTTGACTTGTCATGAGTACAAGTTTAGGGTATGATGCCCTCTTCGAATCTTTGAGAAGATTCTTGTGATAATGATTATCTCTTATTGATTGATCTTTTGTTGATCATTATTTACATACTTATAGTGGTATGTCGTTATGGATGTTTATGTTTATGCCATATCTTTTATGTTATATCATGTCATCTGATATTTATAGCTAGACTGATCCGTTTATTATTTTCTTAAATAATACTCGGGTCAGACCGAGATGTTACAGGTGCTTCTGCTTGACTTCTTCCCAGGGATTCATCACTCTGACTTTTGGCTAACTGTTTAGATTAGCAGTTTTTGTTGTATACACTTGAGATATAGACTCATAGTTGTATTCTTTTGTATAGCACGTGTTGCTATTCTTTTGTATTATCGTGGATCTTACTGACCACTACTCTGATGTACACTTTCATGTGTTAGTTATATATTCATATCTTCTTCCGCCTTTGTGATATGGATATCTGTGACTGATTTGTGATATGATTATTTCTATGTTTGTTTCCGAAGATTATTTATAGCCACCGTGTGATAAGCAATTACATGGATGGTCGCTCCTCAACAGCCTTATTCTCCGTGCTAGTTGACAGCACTACTCCGGAGTGTTCTTGGCTAGCGTGGGTATAGAGGTGGGGCGTCACAGGCAGGAAGCAGGTTTGTAAACTAATTGATTCTAGAAAAATGTCAATTTATTTTTCAAAAGCATATGTTTTGAGTTTGAATCACAAATAGGGTTTAAGCCCATATTTTTCTAGGCTCTGTAAAAATTAGATTTCGGTTCAAATAGGCAACCGAGTGTAGTACGATTTTTGGTGGAGCTAGAGGGTGATGTGAGTGACGTTCAGGTGAATTTTTATTACCTTCGGTGATGTGTGGTGGCCGCGCGATCGATTTAACAGTGGAGTTGCTGTCGTATATTTGAGTCATCAGGTCGTTTTTTTTGTTTCCTTTTCGAAATCGAAATCTGGGTTTAAATCTCGAGTCTAAGGGCGTTTTGTGGTTTGTGGAGATGGACGCGGGTCGTCGCAGGGGAGGCGGACCACCGTGCACGTGCACGGTGGCGTGGGCGTGTCGGTGAGAATGGGTGGCTTCGTATTCGAGTGACACTCGAATGGATTCTCGGGTTTAAGAGTGGGGTGACTCGAGTGAGGACCGTGCGTTTGCGTGAGTTAACTACTGCAGTTCGACATTTAACTGATGCTTTTAAAAAAGGAAAAAAAAAAGAACCGGGGAGAAGAACAGGGAAGGAGATGGGAGAGTGACACGGGAGAGAGACGAGGGAAAACTCAAGTTTTCTCGAGTAAGGAACGATGCGTCTCGGTGCTTTCCAATGGACGTGTGTACTGATTTTTTTTCAAGATTGTAACTGAGTAATTAAACAATTGTTAATTAATTAAGTTAGTATTTTAATTAAAGATTGATTTTAAAGATAATTAAGAAGTGGTGAAGTTCATGTTTTGAAGTTAATAAATTAATTTATGATTAATTAAGGCCCGCAAATCCGTTCTACTTAGAGTCAGTAGAATGTAATTAATTGAATAATTAGAGGTTTATCGATTTGCAATTTAAAATTGGTAAATTTATAATTAAATGTCAAATTTATTTGTAATCAGGAATTGTTAATGATAATTAATTACAAAGATGGTTAAATTAAAGATGTTTAATAAGTTAAGTGAATGAATTAAAGGTTAATTAAATAATTTAGAGATTAATTATTTAAATAATTTAAAATAATTTAATTAATAAATGATTAAAGGACAATTAATCAAATGATTTGACATTAATTAATGTTAATTAACTACGATAGATGACCCATTTGATTTAAAGTAATCAGATAATTAAATTGATCCCACTTATGGAAGTTTGGATTATATTGGATGTTGAATTGTTTGATATCCCTGATATATGATGCTTTGTGATATATCTTGATTTTTGTTGTGATCTGTGATGTAATTTATTTATCTGTGATATATATCTGTGATCTGTAAGATAAGCATTATAGTTTATATCGCTTATCACTATATTTCTATGTTGTAATCTGTGATGATTGAAATGATGTTGCATTATTGTGTTTTAAACCCTGGACCACACCATACACACACAATTATGGATTTCACGAGGAAATCGATTAAGTCACAGATTTTTGAAATAGTTTTAAATTTGAATATTTTAATTCAAATGTTTTGGAAATAGATTGGGTTTTAAAGTGAAAAGCTTTTGAAATGAAATTTCATAAATGAAATTTATTTTGAATAACTCGATAAAATATGAAGTTGAATAATTTGATTTAAATTTAAATTCAAGTTTGAAATTGAATTCTATGATTCGAAACTAGGAATTTAAGATGCTGTATAAGTTATATGAATTTAAACCACTTTTAAAAGTATTGTTTGAGAATTTGGATCTAACCCAAGGATTTCAACTCGTATGAAAGAATCAGATTTTCTGAAATGAAACTGTTTGTTTAAAAAGAATAAAAAAGCTTTCAGATAAGAAATGAAACTCCAGTTTAATTAAAGGAATTTCAAGATTGAATTGAAAAAATGGTTTTCCAAGTTATGAATGAATTCTTTTTGAAAACTATGAATTAAATCTGTTTACTTCTAACAGATTTAAAATGATGATTTATTTAAACCATTCGAAATGAAATTATTTTGAAAACTATAAGTTAAATCTTTGATTTGAAGATTTAACGAGTTAAATTGAAATGGAAATTGATTTGGAAAATCTGTGAATGAATCTTTTGTTTAAAAGATTAAAATGTGAAAATTGTTTAAACCGTTAAAGGTTGTGAAAATGAATCTTTTTGTTTAAAGATTGAAATGGTAATTGGATTAAACCATTTGAAAAAAAAAAGTTTTGAATTATTAAGTTGTGACTTAATTGAAATCCCAATATCCATATGTTTTTGAAATACTGCCCTCACTGTTCGGTTTAGCCGGGAAAGGACCTTTGGGTCGTATAACCCATTCCGAATATGTGATACGTCGTTATGGATAGCATTTGAAGACCGGTGGTGAAGACCGGGTATTTGCAAGAACGATAGTATGTCCTATCGATTGTCTCTGCACTGAGTTGCAACGGTATAGAGACTCCCTAAGTGATGGGAAATCCGATCGGGATTGTGAATATCCGGATTGCAAGGACTTCTTTGGAAGTGCCTTCGGTTCTGTTCGAACCCAGAACAGACTTGTATGGATAGTATGTCTGACATTACAAATTGAGATATAAAGCCGATTTCTTTCAAATATATTTCTGTTGGTGGCGGAGAATTTATTCTTTTAGCTTAACACCCTTCTCTGAGACGTACGAGCTCAGAGGTTATATAGTTGAAGATTATCAGCGATATATTCCCAATTTGGTAATGTGACATGATGAGTGTTGCTGTGAAATGATCATTGTGTTGATTATTTGTGATAGGATCATTTGTTTGATCGTCTATCTTGGTGATCATTTCTATGATCATTTGTTGACCCAAAGCATGGCTTTTGTATAAAGTATGTTTTGTGGACGTGACTTCGTCGAGCCTCACACCCCGGAAATGGTCAAAACAAGAAAGATGCAGCAAGGTTATGAGGGGTAGTGCCCTTTAGGGTATGTGCATTTCCTTCTGGAAAAGGGTGGTATCATGGTATGGAGCCCAGATACTTACTCATGTTGAAAACACTTTATGATTGTGTGAATTGATTACGAGCGCTCGGTGAAAGGTCCCAAAGGACCGGGGGATGGCATATTCGGTCAGTTGTTACTCAGTTAGAGGTAACCCGGCCTTGTGTTGGTAGAGATCCGGTTTGGTTCTCGGGGATGTCCATCCAGAGGCATTCTCAAGTGGCAATGGGAAGTTCCTTGGCCTGACCATTTGTTGGAAATCCAAAGAAACAATACGATCTTGTACGGTATTAGTTGTAAAACCTATCATTCACTTATGGTGGCGCCCCACTGTTTGGATGATAGCTATAGTAGGCATACGATAATGGTCGTATGTTGGCTAAGATTTATATCTTTACTTTTGAAATGATTTTCTCTACACTATGCACTAGTAATAATATCAAATGTTATTTTAAATGCGTATCAAGCATCTTTGACTATCATAAGGAGAAATCTCCTCCGATTCTGCGTTTGCATGTGTGTGTGTGCGGGAGGCCTTATGGTAGTCTCATTTTTAAAAGCATTGCGAATTGAATTTAAAAATATTCCTCTTTTTGATTTTTAAAGATAAATAAACTGTTTTGAGTTCTCACACCAGTCACATGACTGACTCGGAGTTTATTGTTTTCTTTCCTAAACTCTGGGTGCTCAAAATTTTTCTACACGAGCAGTCTAGAGTTGGGTTTTTCAGATAGTCAGGTTTAGTAGATTATCTGGAGCTAGTTCAGCCTTTGGATATGGACTGCACTTGCTTATCTTTTGGGAGTTCGAGCTATTTTGGATTGATGCCTTAGAGTACTCTTTTGAAGACTATCTTAGAATTATTTGTTCCGCTGCTAGATGTTGTCTATTTTTCTTTTCCGTTGCTATTTTATTGTATCATATCTCTGATGTATATTGATATCTATTGGATCATCTGTTGTATTAGATATTGTGTCAAAGCTGTATATCAATGTATTATTCTTTTTATTCCGCTGTGTTATTTACTTAATGTTGTTATAAGCTCCGGCGAATCGGATTTGAACGGTCGAATCTATGACATTCGAATACGATATGAAGTATGGATGTCGATTTTCGAGCGCGAAAAATCCTGTTCGTTACAAATAAAATTTAGTAATTTAGTTCTAAACTTTTTCTTATATAAGTATCTTGCATAAGTAATGAGTGTTCTTTAACATTTATTTTTGAGGTTTATAAATTATATAAATTTGGATAAATGTTTAAATAGCTAAACATTTGAATCTTAAAATGGAATTTGAATTAAATTTAGAAATGTATTGTTTTAAATACATTTGAAGGTTAATGAAGTCATTAATAACGTGAATGAATTATTTTAGAAATAATTAAGATAATAAAAAGAATTTAATTTATATGAGAATTAAGGAATGTCTTATTTATTTGATTTTTAATTAATGTTTTAGATTAATTTAATTAGAGATGATTAATAATGATTAATTTAAGATAAATTTCTTACGAAAGTAATTAAAAAAATGTTATTGGTTAATAAAATAATTATCTAAGGATTATTAATTATTTAGTTAATGTGATTAATTTTGATAATTAATTAGATTAATTAATTGAAGATAATCAATTGTAAATTTGTTAAGTATAATTACTTGATAAAAGTAATTAAGGAATTAATGTCATATTGAAATTAATTATGATAATGTGATTTGTTTAAGTTAATTAATTTAGTTTAATTAATTTAAGAAATCATTTGATGATTAATAAGAGTAATTACTTAATGTAATTAATGGAGCATGATTACTTAGAGAAGTATTAAATGATAATTACTAGAATTGATTGAATGCTTTCAGAACATCGTCAGGTGGACGATGAGCATTCTAAGATTAATGTGTCCTATAAAGGTAATCACAGCCTCAAGCCTCATCAACCGGGAATGGCTCAAATAGGGGAGGTGCAGCAAGGCTAAGTGGGTCATGCTCAAGTAGGACGAGATTTACCTCTGTCTAGAGGTCCCTTTATATTTCGGTTATGTGGCAGTTGGCGACGGCCATCTGCGAGGTGGTCTTGTTCGAGACTGTCCAGTAAGGGATGGTTCCGGCTTTGTGTTGCAGGGGATTGGGAGTGATCCTCGGTACCGCGATCTAGGCCACGTATTGTGACGGGCGGTACCCCAATAGCCCTGCCATTGATGGAATCCAAAATCCAATAAGTGCCTGTACGATTTTGATTGTGCCCAACTATGTTGGAACGTGAGATGTAAGCATTCTAGCTATTTCTGTATTTTATTTTGAAACCCTAGACCCTATTATAATATCACTGGATTTTCTATCAAATGTTTTGGTTAGCGTAAGGTAAAAACTTACCCATGTTTATTTATGGGGAGTCTTACGTGATACCTTTGTTTTCAAAGGATTTTCAAAGTTAAGCAATTTTAAACCCGTTTACTCACACCAGACCCCTGCCTAACCCGAGTGTTTATTTTCTGTTTTATTAGACTCTTGGGTACTCATATTATGTATGAGTAATTGAGGGATTCAGGTTTGCTTTGACGAATTCTGGAGGAGAAATGGAGCAGGAGGCTTCAGCGTGTAGATATTTATTGTGATTCCGCTGTGTTTGAGTTGTATCTGTTTTTCTGATGCACTTGAATTGTAATAACTAGACATGTGTTTATAACTGTCTAGTTTGTGTTGTATTAGATGTATAACTCTGATGTATATGATACTATGTAATATTTTATGTCATATAATATAATTTATTTGTTCCGCTGTGAGATTCTGATGGTGTTTGTTTTCTTTCTTTCCTATCTTTTCTCTTTTCTATCCCTTTCTTCTTAATGATGCGTCTTTCTATGGAATGAAAGGCGGGTCATTACAAATAATTAATCTAATTTAACAAATGTTATCTTTACAAAACTTAATAATAATAATTTAATTTAGAAAATTTTATTCTTTTCAAAAGATAATAATATACATATAATTAATAATAATTAATCTTTCTAGTTAATAAAAATATTCTATTTGTAATGTATATATGCATACATTATAAAAAGGAAATTGGTTTCAATTTAAATTTGATAAAATGTTTTCAAATTATAATATATATGTTTATATATTGTGATTTATAGTTCTGTTTTAAAATTCAAATAATTTCTGGAGCTAATATTTAAAATGTTTTTTATTCACAATGTATATATATTTGTATACATATTGTAAATAGAAAAGTATTGGATTAAGCTTAAGTAGGAAACGTGTTTTCAAAATTTATAATATATATATATATATATATATATATATGAATATATGGTGATTTGAAAGATTTTGGCTGAATTTAATATAAAAAAAACTTATCAAAAGCTATTTAAATATTTGTCTTATATTTTCAAAACACTTAAAGAAAAATTTATTTTGTTAAAAGTATAAAAGCTTAAAAATAGTATATTATTATAAAAGCTTAATTTGTTTTCTTTTAAATTGGGTTTTGAAAATAAATTTAGGCTTTATATATAATATCAATGTAAGATATAATAACTTAGTTTAAACTTTTAAAATAAAATTTAAACAAATGTTTATTTTCTTTCTTTTAAACTTATCCTTGGAAAATGGATTTTAAAATATAAATAAAACATAAAGATATAAATACATTTCATAGCTTATATTAAACATAAGTATTTAGGTTAATATGTAATTAAGGTTTAAATCACTTGTAATAATAAGTAATTAATTCAATAATCAAATCTAAAACACTTGGCAACTTAAGAATTAATGAGAAGTACACTTGTATTCATAATAATAAAGGTTTGGACATGTGTAAATAAATGGATTTATGCGAGAAACAAGTGGCCTCTCTTTGTTTAAAAGAAAATTTTGTTTATGATTAATGTTTAAAAGGGAATAAAAAGGGGTCTGTTTATTTTCTTCAGCTTAAAACTTTCTTTAGTTTTCTTCATTTAAAAAAAAAGAAAACAAAAACCAAATTCAAAACTGTAATCTAATCTGAAACTATTTTACAACATCAGTTACAAAATTTTCAACCTGAAGAACATGCAATTCAGTATGAGAATCAACGGCAACTTTAACAAACAAGGTTTCAAACTCAACTTCAAGAATGAACTCAAACTACAACAATCAAAACATCAAGCAAATAGATTCAACACCAATCAAAACAATGCCTGTCAAAAATCAAGTTCCTGGAAACAAAAGTGATGGTGTTCTCTGTTCTTCTAGATCTGGTGAGTAAACCTGTTTTTCTTTTAAAAACAGTTTGAATCTGAGATTTCAATTTGATATAAATAAATTGTGTGAGATAATTTTAGATTGTATAGATGTGTTAGCATGAATATAACTAGAACTAATATTTATATTGTGGATGTGCCTGTACATGTATGATTTTTGGTCTATGTTTGTTCTACAGACTTCCTGAATTCCTTTAAAAATCCATAACTCGAAATTTAAGCAAGTTTAAACTTAGATCCTTGAATGAAGTTTGATTTTAACAACATGATATCAACATTAAAAATAGTTTCAAAAAATTTATGTAGCAATTAGCTTTGGAATAGCAAATAACAGTAAAAATCATATTATTGGATAAAAGTCAATCAAGCTATTTCAAACTTCTGATTTTATAATCTGAACTAAAGTAACAAATCATGAATTTAGATATAAAAATTGGAATTTTTAGTTTGGAATTCAAGGTGATATCCTGTGTTGTTTGATTTTGGGGTTTTTGTCATCTACCGTCGATCGGAGGTGAAGTGTGCGGCGAAGTATGGCATGAAGGTGGCCGTGGTGTCTGGGAACACGAGAAAAATAGTGGAAGTTGGTATCGATGGCCGTGGTGGCCGTATAGAGGCGATGTAGGGTTTGTTTATCAGCTTGGGTCGACGAGGTTGCTGTTGTTTTCTCGATCAACGTGGCGCGCCAGAACGAATCGCTAGTGGGGGAATGGGTTCGTGTGATCGAGGCGCATCTCTGGTGAAGGTGGCAAATCATCTAGTGGTAGGGTTCGTCGTCGGTAGGCGGTTTCGTCGATCGAATTTCTGGAGGCTTTGGGTTGAATTGCTTGTTTCTTTTTCTCTGGTGATATCAGCAAGTTCTTTGGGTTCGAGGGATGAGGGGAGAATCGGCGACGTGGTGAGAGTCGTGGCGATGGCCAGAACCGATCAACTTCGTCGTGCACGTGCATGAGGTCGGATTTGTGCATCTGAGTTATTGGTTAGGGAAGAAGGAGATATGGCCATGTTTTCTCAAGGTGCTTCTCGTGTTTGTAGTGGGGTAAGTCGGGGTTTTTGTGTGAGCTGTCTCGAGAAGCTTGTTCCGGATTTTAAGCTTGCCCAGTTTAAAGTAAAGTGAAAGTTAAAGCAACATTTTTACTTAAGTTTGTTCCAGAATTCAAATTCTGTCCAGTTTAAATTTGAAAATGAATTTCAAAATTTTTAAGGCAAAGAAAAATTTTAAAACAAAGTTTTAGTTAATTTTAAAAATGTATGAAATGATTAATTTAAAGTTTGATGTTAAAAGAATTTTTGTTTTAAAGTTTTTCCAAATTTCAAACTTTTGTTTAAAATAGTTTTGGTTATAAATATTGCTTTAGTTAAATTATGAAATGAACCCCTAAATGTTTTCAAATAAAATATTATTGATGTAATTAAATGTGATATAGCAAAGGTATTTAACTTGAATAAATTTAAAGATGATTTTGTGTAAACCAAACTCAAGCTTTTAAATTTAAAAATTTAATTTTTAAATTAAAATGGAAGATAAGAGTTTAATGTATGGTTTATCTTAATTTAATCAAGTTTTATTTATAAAGGTAATTTAAGTGTAATTACTTAATTAACTTGAGTGTTAATGTGGATAATTAAATTTGGGTAAATTAGTTGGGAAATTAATTAAGTGTAATTAATTATTTAATTGAGGGTTGATTAATCAAGGTTAATCAATTAAGAAATAACTAAGTAATAAGTAATTAAGAAGTTAATTGCTTAATGTTAAGAAGAATTATTAAAGATAATTACTTAATGAAGTAATTAAAGAAATTAATTACTCAGTGTGATTAATTAAGTTATTGTGGTTAGTTTTAATTAATTAATTGAGTTTAATTAATTAAAAGAATTACTTAATGATGAGATTAAGTATAATTACTTAATGTAATTAAAGAGGTGTAATTACTTAGTGAAGTAATTAATGAATAATTATTGGATGCAATTAATTAAGGGAAATTACTTGATGGATATTAATTAAAGGATAATTACTTAGGAAAAGTAATTAAGTGATAATTTCTCAGTGCAATTAAAGGATTAATTAATGTAATTAATCAGGGAGTTGGTTGATTGATGAAGTAATTAAGGGAAGATAATTACTGATTGTGATTAATCAGGTTTGATTAATAAATATAATTAAGTTTATAATTAATTATTAAATGTAATTAAAAGAATAATTAATTAATGGATTAATTAGAGGGTTATTAATTAATGTAGTTAATGAATAATTAATTGTTTAATTGATTAATAAATGTGACTAATTAAAAGGATAATTAATCAATTAAGTGATTAAAGTAATAATTAATTAATGTAATTAATTAAAGATTAATGTAATTAATTATAGTTAATTAGTTAATTAAAAATTAATTAAGATTAATTAAAAATTAATTAAGATTAATTAAAAATTAAAGATTAATTAATTTGTGTAATTAATTTAAAGGCTAATTACTTAGTGTAATTAAGGAATAATTAATCTAGGGTGATTAATTACGAGTATGATTAAAGGATAATTATCTGTAATTGAAGATTAATAAATTGGATTATGAAGGTGATTAAAGAGTGATTGGTTAATTAATTGTAATTAATTAATGATTGTTTAAGCATGATTAGTTGTTTAATTCTCAAGTAATTAATTTAATTTAAGTTGATTAAATTAATTGTAAAAGGTTAATGATGCCTGTTTGTGGATGATTGTTTGTGGAATATCTGGATTGGTTGATATCCATTGGATGATATGTTGTGATATTCTATGATATGATATTGGTATATTAGTGATAAATGTGTGATATTTATCTATGAATGATGCTGTGTGAATTCAATTTTTTAAATTGAATTAATTTGTTAAACTTAAATCACTTGGACATTAAGATGGCGTTTTGGATTCGATGAGACCGGGATTGGGTTTCCATATTTGGAATTCCGAAAACCACATCGATCCAAATTAAACTTTAGGTCATGAATCTCAAGTGAAAGAGTGAAGACTCGAGGTGTAAGGACTATTCGTCGTTAATACTCTGAGGGTGATTCCAATATGAGTTTAACGGGGGTAATACTTTCAGGTTCGAGTTGAAGATTCAGAGTGCAAGGGCTATTGTCGTTAACTCGTAGGGTGATTCCAAAATGAGTGCAGCGAGATAATGCCTTCGGTTTCATTCGAACCAGGAACAAACTTGTATAGATTGAATGCTTTCAAAATATCGTCAGGTGGACAGTAAGCATTCTAAGATAGATGTGTTCTATAAAGGTAATCATAGCCTCAAGCCTCATCAACCGGGAATGGCTAAAACGGGGGAGGTGCAGCAAGGTTAAGTGGGTAGCACTCAAGTAGGACAAGATTTACCCCTATCTAGAGGTCCCTTTTATTTTGGTTGTGTAGGCGGTTGATCATGATAACTGCCGGGGTTGTCTTGTTCGGGACCGTCCAGTAAGGGATGGTTTCGGCCTTGTGTTGCAGTAGATTTAGGGTGGATCCTCGGTACGGTGATCTAGACCACGTACTGTGACGGGCGGTACCCCATTAGCCCTGCCATTGATGGAAACCCATTCTTCCTACGTGCCTTTTACGGTTTTGATTGTATTACCCACTTTTGTGGCTAGTAGCTGGAATTTAATGAATGTAACAATTTCGGCTATTTTCTATTTACTTGAAAACCCTAGACCTTATTATAATATCATTGGATTTCCTATCAAATGTTTTGGTTAGCGTAAATAAAAACTTACCCATGTTTATTTGTGGGGAGTCTTACGTGATACCTTTGTTTTCAAAGGATTTTCAAAGTTAAGCAACTTTAACCCGTTTACTCACACCAGACCCATGTCTAACCCAAGTGTTTATTTTCTATTTTATCAAACTCTTGGGTGCTCATATTATGTATGAGTAGTCGAGGGATTCAGTTTTTCTTTGACGAGTTCTGGAGGAGATATGGAGCAGGTGGCTTCAGCGTGTAGATATATGTATAGTGTTCTGCTGTGTTAGAGTTGTATCTTATCTTTGTGTTGTACTTGAGCTGTAATAACTGGACAGGTGTGTATAACTATCTAGTTTGTTTTGTATTAGCTGTATAACTCTGATGTATATGATATGATGTAATATTTTATTTGATTAATATAATTTATTTGTTCCGCTGTGAGATTCTGATGTTGTTGGTTCTTCCTTTTCCATCTTTTCTCTTTTCTATCCCTTTCCTTCTTCTTAATGATGCGTCTTTCTGTGAAATGAAAGGCGAGTCGTTACACTGTGGTATCAGAGCGCTAAGTTGAGTGAATACCTAAGCTTTGGAGTAAATTCTTTCTTGAGAGAGCGTACTTGTATTTTTATTTATTTATTTATATATATATACCTACCTATTTTGTTGGGTTACCTGTTCGGGTTTGCGAACATAAGTTCTAGAAGTATGAGAGATAATGGTGTGTATAGCACGACTATCAATGGAAGAAGTCCGAGTATAGATTAGAAGAGTGTCTGCCAGGGCAGTTTTGGGCATATTGAGTAAGCTTGGCAGCTTGGTGTATGGATTTCATCAATCTCTGAAAGAAACCTTTTAAAGGTTCGGAGTTTATCTTTGGAGTATAAGTTTGGATTGCGCTCGTGCGAGCGGATTTTCTAGAATTTGGATCAATCGGAAGTGCTAAAGCAAGTAATGGTATTTTGGCAACCGTAGGAAGGAGTCTTATCTGTATTGGAGTGGGAGACATAGTTCAGCTAGGTGTTTGTGCTTGGTTTGAAGCTCGAGTTTCTTGAGAGGTTTATGCTCATCTTGAAGACTCTTTTTGTGGAGTTGGTTGATATAGATTTGGGATTCAAGGAGCTTTTGGATAGGAAATCTTTGGCAGCAATGGCAGCTTAGAGGTGTTGAGTGTGCTGTCAGGAAGATCTCTTGGCTCAGCAGTATCCTAGAGGTGGAGTTCGAAAACAATTGTGGTCCGTTTCTTCGATGGTTTAGAAGTCTTTGAGATTCTTCTGTCAGTAGGCCGGGCAAATGGTGAAGACTTGTCCACTTCTTCTGGAAGCTCAACTGGGTAAGATGTTTGTGGTTGAGGTGGACCATCATTTTCTTCTTTTGAAGGTCTTAAGCTGTTCTGTTATGTAAGAGAGAACAGTTTCTTTGGAATCCAAATTGGGTAGTATCGCAAAAGTGACTTGCGATGGTTCAAAAGTTCTCTTAGTAATATTTGCTTTGGTTTGAGACATCTCTAAAGAATGTTGGAGCTATCAAAGTGGTTTGAGACTTTCTGAATATCTTAGAGGTAGTCAAAGGAGTGTATCCGCATCGGGAGATGAAGTTCTGTTTCGATTTGGTTCTTGGATTTTCCGGTGGTTTAGCCTAGTAGAGAGAAGGCTCCAGAAGAGAGGATTTTGTGAGCAATCAGGATTGATTGGATCTAGTTTTCTGACTGGATTTCTGCTGTAGTATTTGTGACCAAATCAGATAGGTCACTAAGTTTTTTGGAATTTGGTGGACAATGTTTCTGGATGAGTTGATCAAGTTTGTGCTTGTGATCATCAACAGCATTCTCATTTTTTTCAGATCAGAGTTATGCAGCGGAGGCATGGTGGCAGCTATTCCAGAATAGAAGCATCCTCGGATTCATCGAAAGATTTGTGTTTTTCTTGGATTTAAGGATTTCTTAAGGAAGTTCTTTTGGGATCTGAAGGCTTGGTTGTCGAGAGCATCTGTTCTGTTTTTCGGATAGGAGAAGCAAGTTTGAAGTCTTTTGATGCTTGTATAGTAGATTGGTGTTCTGGATTTCGATGGATCTTGGGAGAACCATCTTGTTGAGTAGAACCAGGAGATCATCTTATTCTTGATCCAGTTTTGATTTGAGAAGCATCTGTGAAGTTTGGTTGATCAAGAAGGTTAAGGGCAGCCCAGGATCGGCGGAAGTTATGGTCAAGAGACGAAGAGATTTGGAATTCGAAGCCGGAGATTAAATTTTTGGATAAGTTTTCTCCGATCATAAGAGCGAAGAGATTGGATAAGACGTGAAGCTAGCTCAAAAGTGTATTGGAATCTTTCTGTATTCTCTTAAGGATAAGTGTTTGATCTACAGGATTGAATTGCCAGTTCGAATGGCTGGGATTCGTAAGGTATTTCTCGTATCTCTGAGAGAGTACATGTGTGATCCGTCACTGGTTTAGAACTAGCAGGTCAGGGAGATTTGGAAGTTGAATCATACTTGTCCATGGTCCGGTATCATGTTTAGATTGTAGGTCTAGATATAGGAGTTCTAGATCTGAGTAGTGCAGCTAGTTTAGATTCTGTAGAGCGAGTATTCCGGTGTTTGTACCTAGGAAACTCTAGGAAATTCTGTCTAGAATTTTGTCTGGATAGTTAGAACTGTTTGTTTGAATTGGATGTTATGGTTTCTAGTATTTGGTTGATAGCATATGTTGCGATTTTAAAATTAAAATCTATATGGGATTATTAAATTATCTTTGTTTTTAATTTCGGGGACGAAATTCTTTTAAGGGTGGAGGAATGTGACGTCCTGGAATTTTAGGCAATACTTATTTAATAATTTCCATTTATAATTTATTTTAAAATATGTAATATTGATTTAATAATCTAATTTAACCAAATGTTATATTTTCAATAATAATTAATCTAATTTAACAAATGTTATCTTTTCAAAACTTAATAATAATAATTTAATTTGGAAATGTTTATTCTTTTCAAAAGATAATAATATATATATAATTAATAATAATTAATCTTTCTAAGTTAATAAAAATATTCTATTTGTAATGTATATATGTATACATTATAAAAAGGAAATTGGTTTCAATTTAAATTTGATAAAATGTTTTCAAATTATAATATATATGTTTATATATTGTTATTTGAAGTTCTGTTTTAAAATTCAAATAATTTCTGGAGCTAATATTTAAAATATTTTTTATTCATAATGTATATATTTGTATATATATTGTAAATAGAAAATTATTGGATTAAATTTAAGTAGGAAATGTGTTTTCAAAATTTATAATATATATATGAATATATGGTGATTTGAAAGATTTTGGCTGAATTTAATATAAAAAAAACTTTTCAAAAGCTATTTAAATATTTGTCTTATATTTTTAAAACACTTAAAGAAAATTTTATTTTGTTAAAAGTATAATAGCTTAAAAATAGTATATTATTATAAAAGCTTGATTTATTTTCTTTTAAATTGGTTTTTGAAAATAAATTTAGTTTTTATATATAATATCAATGTTAGATATAATAACTTAAGTTTAAAATTTTAAAATAAAATTAAAATAAATGTTTATTTTCTTTCTTTTAAACTTATCCTTAGAAAATGGATTTCAAAGTATGAATAAAACATAAAGACATAAATACATTTCATAGTTTATATTAAACATAAGTATTTAGGTTAATATGTAATTAAGGTTTAATTCATTTGTAATAATAAGTAATTAATTCAATAATCAAATCTAAAACACTTGGCAACTTAAGAATTAATGAGAAGTACACTTGTATTCATAATAACAAAGGTTTGGACATGAGTAAATAAATGGATTTATGCAAGAAACAAGTGGCCTCTCTTTGTTTAAAAGAAAATTTTGTTTATGATTAATGTTTAAAAGAGAAAAAAAAGGGTCTGTTTATTTTCTTCAGCTTAAAACTTTCTTTAGTTTTCTTCATCTAAAAAAACAGAAAACCAAATTCAAAACTGTAATCAAATCTGAAACTATCTTACAACATCAGTTCCAAAATTTTCAACCTGAAGAACATGCAATTCAATATGAGAATCGATAGCAACTTTAACAAACAAGGTTTCAAAGTCAAACTACAACAATCAAAATAGCAAGCAAATAGATTCAACACCAATCAAAACAATGCCTGTCAAAAATCAAGTTCTTGGGAAACAAAAGTGATGGTGCTCTCTGTTCTTCTAGATCTGGTGAGTAAACCTGTTTTTCTTTTAAAAACAGTTTGAATCTAAGATTTCAATTTAATATAAATAAATTGTGTGAGATAATGTTAGATTGTATAGATGTGTTAGCATGAATATAACTTGAATTAATATTTATATTGTGGAAGTGCCTGTACATATATGATTTTTGGTCTCTGTTGTTCTACAGACTTCCTGAATTCCTTTAAAAATCCATAACTCCAAATTTAAGCAAGTTTAAACTTAGATCCCTGAATGAAGTTTGATTTTAACAACATGATATCAACACTTAAAATAGTATCAAAAAATTTATGAAGTAATTTGCTTTGGAATGGCAAATAACAGTGAAAATCATATTATTTGATAAAAGTCAATCGAGCTATTTGAAACTTCTGGTTTTATAATCTGAACTGAAGTAATAAATAATGAATTTAGATATAAAAATTGGAATTTTTAGTTTGGAATTCAAGGTGACATCCTGTGTTGTTTGATTTTGGGGTTTTTGTCATCTTCCGTCGATCGGAGGTGAAGTGTGCAGTAAAGTTTGGCATGAAGGTGGCCATGGTGTCTGGGAACACAGTAAAAATAGTGGAAGTTGGTATCGATGGCCGTGGTGGCCGTTGTAACTGTAGGATCTCGATTAACCCTAGAGGGGGATGAATAGGGTTGTGGCAAATTTTCTCGATTTAAACACAAAAACAAACTGCAGAAAGAAATATGCTGAAAAGTAAATCACACACAAAATTTACCCAGCTTCGGCAACCCCTGCTACTGCTGCATTCCCAGATTTCTATTAAAATTAAACAGTATCCCGCTTACAAACACTCTAACAGACTCGCAAACCCTTGCTCCCGCTCATAAACACTCTACTAGACTCGCACCCCCTGCTCCGCCTATAGAGCTTTGCAAACTCGCAAACTCTGCTCCCGCCTATAGAGTTTTGCATACTCGCACACCCTGCTCACTAAACTAATTCTAACTAGACAATCTGACACTACCTACAACCTAGGTGGTGATTTACCAATACTTTGACTCGAAAAGAAAAACAGACTTCAAAAATAAAAGCAGGAGCAAAAATTAAAATACAAAATTGAATCCGTAATTTTTGCTCAAATAAAAAATTAAACCCTATTAAAATTAGACTAAAGCCCTTTAAAAATAAAACCCCCTTTTTTATAAATCACGGTCGGCCCTCTTTTATTCCTCTAGCCCGATCTTCTTTCTTTTGCTATGTGAAGAAAGTTGCGGCCGATCCTCTTTGCCACTAAATTAGGGCTTTGTTCTTCGATCCAAATTGGGGCTTTGTTCGATCTGACTGGTGTTGCTCTTGCTCGCTTCTTCTCTGATGATCTATTGTCTAGTTCGTGTTACTTGTGCTTCGTTCGTTCTCTGATGATCGATTCTACTTGCGCTTTGTTTCGCAGCTGCTCCTTTGACCGAGTTTGATAGATTGGTATGTATTCTCTTTCGTTGCTTGTTTAATTGCTTGCTTGACTCGATGCCGATGATGAGTTTTGGGTTTAGTATTTATATCAATTCGAGACACTTGTTTTTGCTCGTATCAATTTTATACTTTCCTAAATTGTTGCTTTCCTGATGCGCATGGCTTTCCTGATATATTTTTGACTTTATACTCACGGCTTTGATTTTCAAACGTTCGATTTGTCTTGATTCATACGGCAAAGAACTTTCCTCTTTTATTTGTTTTGACTTTTTCAAAGATACGAATTTGATTTTTGATATTACACTGTCATGAATTCGAATTCTCTGTACTGTTGAACTTCGTTCATCTTGTAGTCTTCGTCTCTGGCCATCTTCTCTGGTCAGTTTAACGTGAATTTGCAAATTTACTTTAGCTTTCACTGTGAATTACTTAGTTGGCTTCGACTTCATCTGGTTGTTGCATTATTCATGTTGTTGTGCATTTGTATCACTTGATACTGCTGTGTATTTGCATAGTACCATACTGTTGACTTGACTTGTAGAATTTCACCGTAGCTTCCCTTTTGCTTTGCATTGACCATGGCTTCTTCTGTCTTGTATATGTTGTATGAATTGCTTTGACTTGATGATGCAGTATTCATGTACACTACTGTGTTGTATAATGTGGTTTCATGCTTGATCACTGAGCACTTGAGTTGTTTGGATTTGCTCTACTAGTTCATTGTGCAGTATTTTCCATATCATGTGCATCACTTGTTCATTCCACTGTGCATTTCTCTGGCCATTTGTGTTTCAATTGTCTTCTGTTCATGGTGGCACTGGCTGTTGTTGAGTTGATATATTTGTGTTGCTCACCATGTTGCATACATGTTTTTATGTTTGTGACATTCATGTTGATTCCATTTTTGCTGTGTCATTTCTCTGCCTGGTCGACACTTGATTCTTTGTTGGCTGGTCATTCATTTGTTGTTTGGACACTTTGGTCTTGCATTTGTGTACTGTGTCTTTGAGCTGCTGTGTTGATCACTGATGCATTTGGAGTTGGTCTTTGTTGTAACTGGACATGCTTGGCTTTGCGGTTTGGTTTCACTTGGGCTTGTTGTTGATGTTTATAATTGTTCAACCTGGCACTTCCAGTTACTTATTTGGTGCATCTCTGCACTGTTGATTAGTTCATCCACTGTAGTATTGATTTCATTTGGTATTTTTGCATCCATTCTGTTGCTCCCAGTTGATGTTCTGTTGCATGAGTTACTTGCATTGGTGCATTGCCTTACTGACTTGATTCACTTCATGTTTGCATACATGTTGTGGTCTGGACATTTGGGTTTGTTGTTGTAACTGGGTATTGTCATTGCTTGTGTGATCTATGTTGCAACTGGTTTTTGCATTGCTGTGCATACTTGTATTCATGTGCCACTGTTTGGTTGATGTGCATGTGCTTGTATTTCCAGTGTGCAATTGTTTGTACTGTCATTTTGCTGGAATGACTTCGACATTGTTTGGTGCTCTGTTTTTGACTTGTGAACAGCCCTGTGTTGAATCCAGTTTTTCAAAAACTCGGATTTGACCTTGTGCTCGTGTCGTGATTTTGAATATATTGCACGTGAGTTGAACCCGGCTTTTCATTTGGGTTTGACCTGTGCTCACCTGTCCCTGTAGCATTATCAAGTGTATATCGATGTAACGACCCGTATTTTACGTGTCGATTTATCGTAGAATTTGCAGGTCGTTAGTTTTGTTTATGTTGTCTCTAGCTTGAGTCGTTTAGAAGTTAACCCGAGTGCAAGTGATGAGTCGTAACCGACTCATAGAGAGCCGACTCATAGGTGTTGCCGAGTTAGCTTAGGTCGTGCACGAGTTAAGGGTTATCGGCCTAAGGGTCACCGGGTTAGAGTGTTGACCGACCTATAGGTAGAACGGCTTAGGGGTTTGGACGACCTAAGGCATACGTCGTGAAGTGGGTTAGGTCGCTGGAGCGACCTAAGAGAATGACCGACCTAAGTATATTGAGCGACCTATAGGATTGGGTCGACCTAGGCGAGTTAACGACCTAAGGGGGTTAGGTCGTATGGTTGTTAGGTCGAAGGTGTTTTGGAGCGACCTAAGGAGGTTAGGTCGTGGACGACCTAGCAGATAGGATGATGCTAGTGGTGACCGACCTAGTAGTAACGACCTAAGGAAGTTGCCGAGCTAAGGTAGTTAGCGGGTTAAGGAGATGAATCGTGACCGACTTATAGGAGGTAACGACCTAGTGGATTGTTGTGTGTTGTAGTTAGGTCGCTGAGCCCTGTGAACGACTTAGAGTTAGGTCGTTCAACGACCTAAGGGTTAGCGTTAGGTCGCTAGGGGGATAGGTCGGCAAGCACGATGAGTCGTTGGGGGCTTAGGTCATTGAGTCAGCCTGGTTTGATAGGTCATATGTATGATGAGTCGTGTCAGGGCTTGAGTCGTAAGTCGTTATGGTTAGGTCGCATGAAGGCCTGGGGAGTTAGGTCGTTGACTCGGTTGTGTTAGGTCGGCAAGGAGTTGAGTCGGCAGGGTCTTAGGTCGTAGGTTGGCATGCTAGTTAAGTCGTCGTGCGACCTAGGACTTAGGAAATGCGGCAGTGTGTTGAGTTGTTCACTCGAGTCTGTTGGCTGTGCAGTTAGGTCGTAAACCGTTAGATCGCGAGTGTGTTAAGTCGTAGGTCGTATGGCTTTAGGTTGGTGAGGCTGTTAGGTCGTAGGGGGTGTTTAGGTCGGCAGCGACCTAAGTTAGGTCGTGAGTTTTTAGGTCGGCAGCGACCTAAGGGGCGACGACCTAAGGGGTTTCCAGCCTATAAATAGAGGGGTTTGGCTCACTTTTTGGCACCGGTTTTTGAAGCAACGAAGTGCTGCCATTTTGGGAACTCGACTACAACATTTCTTCATCTTCTTTTCTCCATTCCAATCAAGTGTTAGCATCCATCCAAGATCGAAGATTTAGATTGAAGATTCAAGTGCCAAAGTTGAAGATCTTCATCCGTTCGAGCTAGATTTCATCGATTGAAGCGAGATATTGCCGGATCAAGCCTCGATCTCCGCTGTCCAGATCTGAAGTGTTTAGTTTTTGAGGTGTTTGGGTGATTTGGTGAGTGGTAGTTATCTCTCACGCGGACCCAAAGGAGTATAGTGGATTGGTGGCTTGTTTGAGTGTTAAAGTTAGAGATTTCATGCATTTTTCTTAGATCCGAGTCTAGATCCATTGTTTCTAAAGATGTTTACTTATGCAAGTTTATTTAACAAGTATTAGAGACAAAACCCATGTTTTATATTTGATAGATCTATGCTAAAAACCATGATTTCACATATGTTGGACTTTTGCTCATTTATTTACGAAATTGCCATTATAGTAAATATTGCTATTTAGATCTTGTTTGAATGATTGATTGAATGTATGATTGATTCGATTGTTTCCAAGTTAGCTAGTAGTTGATTTGGAACAAGAAGATTGAAGATGATTCAAAAGCTACGGAAGAAGGCTCTTGAATGGTGAAAGCTGCTTAAGGCATATGTAGCGAATGTTGAAGCTCATATGTATGGATTGGATGATGTTGAAATGGAACTTTGCCATGATGCGATGAGGCAAACCATGTTGTTGAGTTGAGACTTTGCTTTGATGCGATGAAGCGAAGTATGATGTGAGTCTTGGCTTAATCCAGGCAGGGATCGTTCCAAGCATGTTGATAACTTGAAGGGTAGTTCAAGTTGGTTGATAATGGATTGTTCAAGAGGTAGCTTGAGCTTGTATGAGGATAGTCGTCGAGAAGGATGGCTAGGAGGCTTGGATCTCATCGTTGTTGAAGGTTCTAGCATGCTCAAAAGCAAGAGTACATGGGGCGCCCATAACGATTACAGGTAGGTAGTCGGGACACCCAAAAGACTACAGGTAGGTAGTCGAGTACTCTGGGCAAAGTAGATAAGTCCTAGGCACAAGGCAGTGTGCGGAGTTATGGCTAGAACTGGGGTTGCCATTAGCCCTTGACGGATGGTCATTCAACTAACGGTGAAATCAAGGCAATGATAACAGTGATAGCCAGAGTCATGGATGTTTGGTTGTATTATCATTTGGCCTCAAGAGCGGTGTTTTCTGGGTGCTTATCTGATCTTGGTTTAGGCCTTGGGGGTTTGTATTTGGAAAACATCGTCCTTGACTCGAGTGGTTATTGCTTTACCTTAATTATCTATATTGTTATGCTTGCTTCTCCTTAGTGTGTGTCTGGGGCTATCACTGTAGTAAGAGGTGGAGTGGGATGGTTTGGTTCCTATTCCTTTTATCCCTTATGCTCTTTTGGTATGTTTGATAGTTAATTTACTGCTCACTAAGACTTTGTCTGACTCAAGGTTTTATGTCTCCTCTTATTACCTTGGGCTGTTCATCCATGTTTGGGATGGGCAGACTAGGTAGCAGGTGGCAGGTGCTGTGCTTAGAGTTCTACGCTGATGATGATGAAGACGAGCAGGAGGCTTTGCATATTAGTTTTCTTACTATATGTACTGGGTATCCGCTGCTGTATTTGATTGAGTGTTATGTAGTGAGGTCTTGATGTATGGATTTGTTGAGATGATTGTATAAAACTGCTATGTTGCTTATATGATGATGTTATGTTCTATAGAGCTTCACTATATTATATTTCTCTATTGTATTTTATCCATGCGCTGTGAGTTGTACGATAGAGATTCTGCGATTTTATTTTACCCTGACTATCGTCCATGGCTGCCTTGCACACCTTTCAGCGCATTATTCCCTTGTTTTGGTGCGGGAGTCATGGGCGGTCGTCACATTTGGTATCAGAGCTTTGGTTAATCGATTTTAGCCAACGCTCGCTGACGTAACTACGTATGAGAGACGTAATTGTATTTTGATGGATGATTACTATATGTAATATAGTAGCTTAGATGGATTTGAACTCCTTATGCAGTTGTTTCTTAAGGTGTTCTAATCATTCTTTTTACAGATATTAAGGATGAGTCGAAGCGAGAGACAAGCTGCGAGGGATAGCCGTGCTGCTAGGGAAGCTGTTGATTATGCTCCTATGTTTGAGGCCATGATGACTTCAATCATGAGGAGGATACCAGCTTCAGGATCATCTGTGGATGTGGGAGTTCAAGTCCAAGCTCCAAGACCGGTAGATTTTGCTAAGCTTTGCAAGGACTATACTTCTCTTGGAGGAAAAGCTTTCTTGGGGACAGAGTCGACTATTGAAGTGCAGAGATGGATTGATGCTTGCCGGAGGATTTTTGGTGACTTGGGGATTGAAGATGCAACCAAGAGGAAGCTTGCATCGAGACAGCTTCAAGGGAGAGCTGCGGATTGGTGGAATTCTATCACCATAGATACCCCAGAAGAAGAGATTACTTGGGAGCAATTCCAAGTTAGATTTGAAGCCAAGTTCATCTCTACGGCTCAGAAGTCTGTTTTGTTCAAGAGGTTTGTGGAGCTCAAGCAGGGTGGGAGACCTGTTCTTGAGTATATCTCTGAGTTCGAAGCTTTGTCTAAGTATGCCAGATCGTATATTGATTCTCCCTACCAGAAGAATGAAAAGTTTGGGACTGGTCTGGATGCTTATCTTGGGAGGCAGTTAGTGGATCATCTGGACGATCCATTTGAGAAGCTTGTGGAGAAAGCCCTTAGGCATGAGAGTTTGTTTCCTAAGGAAAGTTCTGTTGTTGCTGTAACCAGGGAAGGATCTAAACCACAGCAGAGTGGCAACAAGAAGAGGAAGCAGCAGCAACAGAGGGGTAAGGATGGTCCGAAGAAGCCGAAGAGCGAAGCGACTTGCTATAACTGCCTGCAGAAGGGCCATCTTTACAAAGACTGTAAGAATCCCAAGGTGCCGGGAAAGTGTTACAACTGGATAAGCTGGGACATATCAAGAAGGATTGCCCAGAGCCAAGGAAAGATAGGCAGATTGTGCAGGCCTATGCTTTGGGAGCTGTGCCGTCATCTTCAAAAGCTCCTACAGCTGAAGAGAAGGGGAAGAGTGTGGTGGTTCAAGGTACTCTTTCTATTTGTGGTGTTCCAGTTAGAGTGTTGTTTGATACCGGAGCGTCGCATTCTTTTGTTTGTGATGATTTGGTAGGCCGGTTAGGTTTGAAACCGGATATTGTTGATAGGCCATTGGTTGTGACTAATCCGGTTGGGGGTTCGTCATGTTTGTGTATGATATGCCGTGGTCTAGTTGTGTCGAGTCATGATTGCTCGTTTGTTTGTAATTGCTTTGTTCTGAACTTTGCGGGGTTCGGAATTATTTTGGGTATGGACTGGCTTAGGAAGTATGCGGCAAGGATTGATTGTGAGAGGCTTGAGGTGACAGTCGGGAA
This sequence comes from Allium cepa, assembly GCA_030765085.1. Lineage (NCBI taxonomy): Eukaryota > Viridiplantae > Streptophyta > Magnoliopsida > Asparagales > Amaryllidaceae > Allium > Allium cepa. Next base: position 29,246,026 of record CM060933.1, on the reverse strand, counting down.
TGTGGAAGGGCGAAAGGTTGTGATACGATGTAAGCATGAGGAAGGCGTCTTCATGAGCTTCATGTATTCGCTGGTTGTTCCACGGGATGGACTGTCATCGGTGCCTATTGTGAATGGATTTGAGGATGTCTTTGACGAAGTCAAAGGGTTGCCGCCGCATAGGGAGATCGAGTTTCGTATCGATCTAGTTGAGGGAGCCAGACCTGTTGTGATGCCTCTTAGGCGGATGGCACCGAGGGAGCAGCAAGAGCTGAAGGTGCAAGTTGATGACCTTTTGCGGAAAGGATTCATTCGGAGAAGTGTGTCCGAATGGGGTGCACCAGTTGTGTTCGCAACCAAAGCGGATGGATCGTTGAGGTTGTGTGTTGATTATCGTGAGCTGAATAAAGTGACTAAGAAGAACAAGTATCCATTGCCGAGAATAGATGACTTGTTTGATCAGCTTCACGAGGCTAAGGTGTTTTCTCAGATGGATCTGGTAACGGGATTTCACCAGTTGAGAGTAGCTAAGGATAGTGTGCCGAAGACTGCTTTCAGGACACCATCCGGGTTTTATGAGTGGCTGGTAATGCCGTTTGGGTTGACTAACGCGCCAGCATATTTTGTGGATCTTATGAATAGAGTGTTCAGAGATCAGTTGAATAAGTTCGTGCTTGTGTTCGTGGATGATATTCTGATTTATTCCAGAACTGAAGAAGAGCATAAGACGCACTTGAGAATTGTTTTGGAAATCTTACGGAAACATCAGCTGAAGGCTAAGTTTTCGAAGTGTCACTTCTGGAAGAGTGAAGTGAGGTTCTTAGGCCATGTTATCTCTGGAAATGGAATAGCGGTTGATCCCGCTAAGGTGGCAGCAATCCAGGATTGGATTAGACCTAAGAATGCATCTGATGTGAGAAGTTTTCTTGGATTAGCAGGATATTATCGTCGGTTTATCAAAGACTTTTCCAAGATAGCTGCACCGTTAACAGGATTGACGAAGAAGAATCAGGTATTCAGTTGGAATGCTAAGTGTGAGCAAGCTTTCGTAATCCTGAAAGAGCGACTGACGAGTGCTCCTGTTTTGACTATTCCAGGTGGGAATGATGAGATGGTGGTTTACACCGATGCATGTGGCACTGGACTTGGAGCAGTGCTAATGCAGAAGGATAAAGTTGTTGCGTATGCTAGTCGACAACTGAAGCCGCATGAAAGGAATTATCCGACTCATGATTTGGAGTTAGCAGCGATTGTGTTTGCTTTTAAGATGTGGAGACATTATCTATTGGGAGTAAGATTCGAGTTGTTTACAGATCATAAGTCGTTGAAGTATCTGTTCTCCCAAAAAGATTTGAATCTTCGACAGCAACGATGGTTAGAGTTTCTAGCATCTTATGATTTTGGTATAGCCTATACTCCGGCAAAAGGAAACGCAGTGGCAGATGCGTTAAGTCGAAGACATGCAGGATTAGGAGCCATGTTTTCGGAATGGAAGAGTCTTGAGTATTTGGCCGGATTTGATTTCAGGCCTAGATGTGAATTGGAACCTGAGATGTTGGCAAACTTATCGATAAGGCCTACTCTTGTGGAAAGAATTGGCGAAAGCCAAAAGAGAGATGATAAGCTTGTCAAGATTATCTATGATCTGGAATCCGGATTGGACCCAGAGAAGGATAAGGGATTCGAGGTCGATCGAGAGGGTTGGCTTCGAAAGCAAGGACGATTGGTTGTTCCCGATGTAGATGGATTGAGAGATGAAGTTCTGAGGGAAAGTCATCACTCAAAGTTGACAATTCATCCAGGTGGAAATAAGATGTATCGGGATATGAAGAGAGCCTACTACTGGGAAGGTATGAAGAAGGATGTTGGAAATTTTATTTCCAAGTGTATGAACTGCCAGTTGGTGAAAGCTGAGCAAAAGAAGCCCAGTGGATTACTTCAGCCATTGGAGGTTCCTACATGGAAGTGGGAGCAAGTGTCGATGGATTTTATCGATGGTCTACCTAGAACCAGGGAAGGAAATGAAGGGATTTGGGTCATCGTAGATCGGTTGACCAAGAGTGCAAGGTTCATTCCTGTTCGATCGACTAGGACTGCATCGAAGTTGGCTGAGTTGTATGTGAAGTGGATAGTTCGTTTCCATGGTATTCCGAAGAGTATAGTGAGCGATCGAGACCCATTGTTCACTAGCGGATTTTGGAAGAGCTTCCAGGAAGTTTTGGGAACTGAGTTGTGTTTGACTACAGCTTATCACCCTCAAACAGATGGTCAGACTGAGAGAGTCAACCGAGTTTTGGAGGATCTCCTTAGAGCATGTGTTTTGGACTTCGGAGGATCATGGGAAGATCACCTTCATTTGGTGGAGTTTGCTTATAATAACAGTTATCAGTCGAGTATTGGTATGGCACCATATGAGGCATTATATGGAAGACCGTGTAACTCTCCGACATGCTGGTTGGAAACTGGAGAAAAGCTGATACTTGGGCCAGAGATGATTCGACAGACTTCGGACTGTATAGAGATCATTCGGCAACGAATGAAGGCAGCCCAAGATCGTCAGAAAAGTTATGCAGATAATCGTCGAAAGGATTTGGAGTTCGACGTAGGTGATATGGTTTTTGTGAAGATTTCTCCATTGAAGAATGTTATTAGATTCGGGAAGAAAGGAAAGTTGACTCCGAGATTTGTTGGACCATTCCCGATTATCGAGCGAATTGGAAAGCTCGCGTATAGATTGGAGTTACCGGAAAAGATGGCGGGTGTGCACAATGTTTTTCATGTATCTTATCTACGGAAGTATGTGCACGACCCAACCACGGTGGTTTCTGCTGATAGCTGTGAAGACTTGGAGGTTGATCCAGTTGTTTCGAGACCTCGTAAGCCGCTTCGTATTGTTGAAACCGATACGAAACAGCTTAGGAGGAAGACGATTACGTTGCTCAAGGTACAATGGAGTGATGATGTTAACGACTGTACATGGGAGGAGGAAGAGAGGATGAAGGCAGCTCATCCCGAACTCTTCGAGGTATGGCCCTAAAGTGTCGTGACATCTCATGAATTTGTAGCTTGTTCTAAGTCTTAGAATTCTACATGCTAGGCTAGAATTGGTTGCATGGTTTGTTGATTGTTTTGGATGGTAGGCATGCGGAATATCTTTGATTTCTGATTGTTTGCTTGGAATTTCAGGGGCGAAATTCCTAAGGGGGAGAGAATGTAACGACCCGTATTTTACGTGTCGATTTATCGTAGAATTTGCAGGTCGTTAGTTTTGTTTATGTTGTCTCTAGCTTGAGTCGTTTAGAAGTTAACCCGAGTGCAAGTGATGAGTCGTAACCGACTCATAGAGAGCCGACTCATAGGTGTTGCCGAGTTAGCTTAGGTCGTGCACGAGTTAAGGGTTATCGGCCTAAGGGTCACTGGGTTAGAGTGTTGACCGACCTATAGGTAGAACGGCTTAGGGGTTTGGACGACCTAAGGCATAGGTCGTGAAGTGGGTTAGGTCGCTGGAGCGACCTAAGAGAATGACCGACCTAAGTATATTGAGCGACCTATAGGATTGGGTCGACCTAGGCGAGTTAACGACCTAAGGGGGTTAGGTCGTATGGTTGTTAGGTCGAAGGTGTTTTGGAGCGACCTAAGGAGGTTAGGTCGTGGACGACCTAGCAGATAGGATGATGCTAGTGGTGACCGACCTAGTAGTAACGACCTAAGGAAGTTGCCGAGCTAAGGTAGTTAGCGGGTTAAGGAGATGAATCGTGACCGACTTATAGGAGGTAACGACCTAGTGGATTGTTGTGTGTTGTAGTTAGGTCGCTGAGCCGTGTGAACGACTTAGAGTTAGGTCGTTCAACGACCTAAGGGTTAGCGTTAGGTCGCTAGGGGGATAGGTCGGCAAGCACGATGAGTCGTTGGGGGCTTAGGTCATTGAGTCAGCCTGGTTTGATAGGTCGTATGTATGATGAGTCGTGCCAGGGCTTGAGTCGTAAGTCGTTATGGTTAGGTCGCATGAAGGCCTGGGGAGTTAGGTCGTTGACTCGGTTGTGTTAGGTCGGCAAGGAGTTGAGTCGGCAGGGTCTTAGGTCGTAGGTTGGCATGCTAGTTAAGTCGTCATGCGACCTAGGACTTAGGAAATGCGGCAGTGTGTTGAGTTGTTCACTCGAGTCTGTTGGCTGTGCAGCTAGGTCGTAAACCGTTAGATCGCGAGTGTGTTAAGTCGTAGGTCGTATGGCTTTAGGTTGGTGAGGCTGTTAGGTCGTAGGGGGTGTATAGGTCGGCAGCGACCTAAGTTAGGTCGTGAGTTTTTAGGTCGGCAGCGACCTAAGGGGCGACGACCTAAGGGGTTTCCAGCCTATAAATAGAGGGGTTTGGCTCACTTTTTGGCACCGGTTTTTGAAGCAACGAAGTGCTGCCATTTTGGGAACTCGACTACAACATTTCTTCATCTTCTTTTCTCCATTCCAATCAAGTGTTAGCATCCATCCAAGATCGAAGATTTAGATTGAAGATTCAAGTGCCAAAGTTGAAGATCTTCATCCGTTCGAGCTAGATTTCATCGATTGAAGCGAGATATTGCCGGATCAAGCCTCGATCTCCGCTGTCCAGATCTGAAGTGTTTAGTTTTTGAGGTGTTTGGGTGATTTGGTGAGTGGTAGTTATCTCTCACGCGGACCCAAAGGAGTATAGTGGATTGGTGGCTTGTTTGAGTGTTAAAGTTAGAGATTTCATGCATTTTTCTTAGATCCGAGTCTAGATCCATTGTTTCTAAAGATGTTTACTTATGCAAGTTTATTTAACAAGTATTAGAGACAAAACCCATGTTTTATATTTGATAGATCTATGCTAAAAACCATGATTTCACATATGTTGGACTTTTGCTCATTTATTTACGAAATTGCCATTATAGTAAATATTGCTATTTAGATCTTGTTTGAATGATTGATTGATTGAATGTATGATTGATTCGATTGTTTCCAAGTTAGCTAGTAGTTGATTTGGAACAAGAAGATTGAAGATGATTCAAAAGCTACGGAAGAAGGCTCTTGAATGGTGAAAGCTGCTTAAGGCATATGTAGCGAATGTTGAAGCTCATATGTATGGATTGGATGATGTTGAAATGGAACTTTGCATGATGCGATGAGGCAAACCATGTTGTTGAGTTGAGACTTTGCTTTGATGCGATGAAGCGAAGTATGATGTGAGTCTTGGCTTAATCCAGGCAGGGATCGTTCCAAGCATGTTGATAACTTGAAGGGTAGTTCAAGTTGGTTGATAATGGATTGTTCAAGAGGTAGCTTGAGCTTGTATGAGGATAGTCGTCGAGAAGGATGGCTAGGAGGCTTGGATCTCATCGTTGTTGAAGGTTCTAGCATGCTCAAAAGCAAGAGTACATGGGGCGCCCATAACGATTACAGGTAGGTAGTCGGGACACCCAAAAGACTACAGGTAGGTAGTCGAGTACTCTGGGCAAAGTAGATAAGTCCTAGGCACAAGGCAGTGTGCGGAGTTATGGCTAGAACTGGGGTTGCCATTAGCCCTTGACGGATGGTCATTCAACTAACGGTGAAATCAAGGCAATGATAACAGTGATAGCCAGAGTCATGGATGTTTGGTTGTATTATCATTCGGACTCAAGAGCGGTGTTTTCTGGGTGCTTATCTGATCTTGGTTTAGGCCTTGAGGGTTTGTATTTGGAAAACATCGTCCTTGACTCGAGTGGTTATTGCTTTACCTTAATTATCTATATTGTTATGCTTGCTTCTCCTTAGTGTGTGTCTGGGGCTATCACTGTAGTAAGAGGTGGAGTGGGATGGTTTGGTTCCTATTCCTTTTATCCCTTATGCTCTTTTGGTATGTTTGATAGTTAATTTACTGCTCACTAAGACTTTGTCTGACTCAAGGTTTTATGTCTCCTCTTATTACCTTGGGCTGTTCATCCATGTTTGGGATGGGCAGACTAGGTAGCAGGTGGCAGGTGCTGTGCTTAGAGTTCTACGCTGATGATGACGAAGACGAGCAGGAGGCTTTGCATATTAGTTTTCTTACTATATGTACTGGGTATCCGCTGCTGTATTTGATTGAGTGTTATGTAGTGAGGTCTTGATGTATGGATTTGTTGAGATGATTGTATAAAACTTCTATGTTGCTTATATGATGATGTTATGTTCTATAGAGCTTCACTATATTATATTTCTCTATTGTATTTTATCCATGCGCTGTGAGTTGTACGATAGAGATTCTGCAATTTTATTTTACCCTGACTATCGTCCATGGCTGCCTTGCACACCTTTCAGCGCACTATTCCCTTGTTTTGGTGCGGGAGTCATGGGCGGTCGTCACAATCGATGTGCACGGCCTTGTGGCATGTATAGTGATACACTGTGCATGTCACATTGTTCGTGTGTGATGAATTCAAGTGTGAATGATGACGAATAACCCAAATAACTGAGGCAAATCATATTTCATTTTATATTGCAAAATATTTCTTTTTCAATTTTACTGCGTTAGTGAATATTTTTGCAGATTGCTCAGATGCTGGATTCAAACTGGAATGCAGTTGAAGATAAACTAAAAGTGTGAGTGATATGTAGTGAGGTTATTAATGTAAATATGAAATCGTGATGTATTCAAAATTGTATATGTATAGTGAGAGCATTAATTTGTACTATTCAAGATTGTAATAAATATTTGTTTGAATAAAATTTCTGTTTGAATTCAAATTCTGTGTTATTTATTTTATTCAACAAATATTTTATTTAATCTATGAAAAATAAAATAGTACATTAACAAATACATTTAAATGAATGTATATATGTTTATTATCATCAAACAAAAATCATATATCGGTATATTCCACAATCTCCCCCTTTTGATGATAACAAACATATATTTAAGATTTTGACTATGTTAAATGTATTTGACCAATGATATACTCTAATTGCTCCCCCTATTTAAATGCTTCCTCTCTACATGATGCTCCCCCTACATATATGCATACAAATAGAAATATATAATTAAGCCTAGATGCAAATGGAAAATTATTTGACCTTTGCTTGATTCTATTTGACAAAATCTTAACTTTTCTCTCCCCCTTTTGTTATCAGAAAAAGAATAATAGTGTTAGAGAAAAATGGAGATGAAGTGATCAATATTAATCCAACATTAAAACTCAAGTTGAATATAAATATTAAACTTCAATAAGAATCAAACAAAAATCATAACTACCCTTGTTAGGCGCATATTCCACTTTTAGAAATAATGGAAGTGATGTTCTCATATAAAAACATACAGTTGTATCTCCTTGTGGTTCATTTATATCAGGAATTTGAATATCTACTAATCATGCATAACCGTTAGGACTTTTAAATGAGATTAGTAGTATTCGAATTTAATTTTAAAAATGAAATCAAGTATCTTCTAACCACGCATAACCGTGAGGACTTTTAAATGGGATTAGAATCAACTTGTCTATTTAATCAATTAATTTTGATATGCGTTCCATACATGCATAACCGTGAGGACTTTTAAATGAGCATGGAAGCACATAATCAAAAATCCAAGTAATTCACCCATGCATAACCGTGAGGACTTTAAATGAGAGTGAATACTTTGGATATTTATTTATTTTTACAAAAAAATGTGAAATGAAAAACAGATGATCCCTGATTATAGTACCACATATCGACAAACTATATTTAAGATTTGATAAACAATGGTCGATAGAAATATGATAGATATATGAATGGTCATGGAATCTTTACCCAACAAAAAGTTTTATAACTCTTGTTTAAATTCCTAAAGAAATTTTCCAAATATAATCTCTTGAGTAATGTATGCTAAATATCAACACTTATCATCTTTTCAATCACTATTTATCTTTTTGATAATTAGTAGGGAGTCGGATTAGTCAAAATTTGTCATTTAAAATCAAATAAAAATGACTAATCTGAAAATAGGGTCAAAAATGATTTTCTCGAAGGGGTTATATGGAAAAAAAATTCTGCTATTTGAAAAATTATTTCAAGTGAAAAATATGCAGATATTTTCTTTGAAAAACGATGCAGCAAATGAATGTTTCAAAAATTAATCATGTTCCACTAGTAATTTTTCTATCAACTAGATTACCAGTATGATCTGCATCTAAGTTTCTCTTTCAATCCAAAATATCACTAACTAAATTTGATAGACCAGACCATGAAGTGTGCATAAAAACTCAAACTCAATTTTTAACAACATTCTTGAACTTGAATTGAAGTCGTGTAAATAACCAGAAATTGTGAATGTAGAGCAAAACACTATGTTTAATCCAAACAAATATGTATAAAGTAATTCAAAGAATAGTGTTTTTGGTATAGATCTAATTGGCCAACTATATTGAGCAAGTCGGAATAAAAAAATCATCATCACATTATTGGCTGATTTAATTCAAAAAAACGGTGCAGATTATCACATTTAATATATCGATCAAATATACCTTCACCTGTTTTAACTTTGCGATAATTTTTCGTGATTGCCCATTGTGATTCTGTCACCTTTGTACTAGGCTAAGGAACTTTGCTTTGTTGCCCGTTGTGTTTCTGGAACAGCCAAAATCCAGATAACACTGTTATTGTTCCTTAGCCTGCTACCATACCTACACAGGAAAAGATTTATGTGACCTATTTGTTTTTATAGGTCCATGATTGTTAGTGGCAAAATATTTTGAAAAATAATTTTGTGGAGACCCAAAACTATTTATAATTGCTCCCTTCGGCATCCAAATTTGTTTAACTTTGAGAGATTTTATATTTGTGCCTTTTGGAACCTAAATTGGTATAGTTTTCAGTTGTTTGGGTCTATACCAACAATTATTTTGATTGTGTCCAAATTTTCTACAAATTGTGCACACTGAATTTTCTTGATTAATCTTGCTTTTAACATTTTCAGATTTATTATATCCAAGTCCTTGTTTAACCGTATTAATAGTTTGCTTTCCTAATAGCATATTCAATGATTTTTCACTTTTTGAGAATTTATCTAAAGTCATTGACAATTGTTGGACTTGTGTTTTGAGAGATTCATTTTCATTTATCAATTGTGTGCACTTTTTAATAGAATTCTCTCTCCTAGTATTTTCATTTTCTTTTAAAATCAGAATTTCATTTTCAAGTGATTTTATATTAATTTCTGATTTTTTAATTTCCTTTTCGAATGTTGAACACTTATCACACTTAGGGATCTTACTTTGATAGGTTTTAACTAATTTGTCGAGTTGTTCATTTAATTCTATCGAAGTATCTTTTTGTGTTTCAAGTTTGGCATACTTCTCCCTAAGTCGTTCAAAACAGCCATTCACTTCGTGGAAATAAATAAGTAATTCAGAGTGAGTGAGTTTTGATACCTCGCTTGGCTTCATATTGTGCTCTCTGTTTTTTATTTTTTGATTTAGAGCTGGATTTCCGTATTTGCGGTTCCTCCTTTTGAATTTCTTCATTCGTAATGCCAGCTCGACTGCTCCATCATCATCATCCTCATCACAACTACTATTTACCAATCCTGTTAAGCACATTTCTTTAACTGAGTCGGTTGTGGAGGACATCTCATTACTGTTGACTTTTGCACCATATATTGCATCGAGAGTATTCCAGATTTTCTGTGCATTTTCACAATGAGAGACGAAATAAAAATTATCACGATTAATATGAGAATATAATATATGCATAGCAAGAGCATTAATCGAGAGAATTTCCTTATTTGTTATATCACACCCATTTTCAATAATATCCCAGCATTTAATATTAACAGATTTTAAATAAAATTCCACTTTCAATTTCCAGTTCAAAAAATCTGTTCCATCGAAAATAGAAGGAATAATATTGGAATGACCCTCAACAAAAGTATTATCTGGTGGATTCATGACTCTAGAGTTAAAAGAAAAATACCGTGCTCTGATACCACTTGTAGGATCTAGATTAACCCTAGAGGGGGGTGAATAGGGTTATAGCAAATTTTCTCGATTTAAACACAGAAACAAACTGCAGAAATAAATATGCTGAAAAGTAAATCACACACAAAATTTACCCAGCTTCGGCGACCCCTGCCTACTGCTGCATTTCCATATTTCTATTAGAATTAAACAGTATCCCGCTTACAAACACTCTAAAAGACTCGCAAACCCTTACTCCCGCTCACAAACACTCTACTAGACTCGCACCCCCTGCTCCGCCTATAGAGCTTTGCAAACTCGCAAACTCTGCTCCTGCCTATAGAGTTTTGCAAACTCGCACACCCTTCTCACTGAACTAATTCTAACTAGACAATCTGACACTACCTACAACCTAGGTGGTGATTTACCAATACTTTGACTCGAAAAGAAAAAAAGACTTCAAAAATAAAAGCAGGAGCAAAAATTAAAATACAAACTTGAATCTGTAATTTTTGCTCAAATAAAAAATTAAACCCTATTAAAATTAGACTAAAGCCTTTTAAAAATAAAACCCCCTTTTTTATAAATCACGGCCGGCCCTCTTTTATTCCTCTAGCCCGATCTTCTTTCTTTTGCTATGTGAAGAAAGTTGCGGCCGATCCTCTTTGCCACTAAATTAGGGCTTTGTTCTTCGATCCAAATTGGGGCTTTGTTCGATCTGACAGGTGTTGCTCTTGCTCGCTTCTTCTCTGATGATCTATTGTCTGGTTCGCGTTACTTGTGCTTCGTTCGTTCTCTGATGATCGATTCTACTTGCGCTTTGTTTCGCAGCTGCTCCTTTAATCGAGGTTGATAAATTGGTATGTATTCTCTTTCGTTGCTTGTTTAATTGCTTGCTTGACTCGATGCCGATGATGAGTTTTGGGTTTAGTATTTATATCAATTCGAGACACTTGTTTTTGCTCGTATCAATTTTATACTTTCCTAAATTGTTGCTTTCCTGATGCGCACGGCTTTCCTGATATATTTTTGACTTTATACTCACGGCTTTGATTTTCAAACGTTCGATTTGTCTTGATTCATACGGCAAAGAACTTTCCTCTTTTATTTGTTTTGACTTTTTCAAAGATACGAATTTGATTTTTGATAGTGCACTGTCATGAATTCGTATTCTCTGTACTGTTGAACTTCGTTCATCTTGTAGTCTTCGTCTCTGGCCATCTTCTCTGGTCGGTTTAACGTGAATTTGCAAATTTACTTCAGCTTTCACTGTGAATTACTTAGTTGGCTTCGACTTCATCTGGTTGTTGCATTATTCATGTTGTTGTGCATTTGTATCACTTGATACTGCTATGTATTTGCATAGTACCATACTGTTGACTTGACTTGTAAAATTTCACCGTAGCTTCCCTTTTGCTTTGCATTGACCATGGCTTCTTCTGTCTTGTATATGTTGTATGAATTGGTCTGACTTGATGATGCAGTATTCATGTACACTACTGTGTTGTATAATGTGGTTTCATGCTTGATCATTGAGCACTTGAGTTGTTTGGATTTGCTCTACTAGTTCATTGTGCAGTATTTGCCATATCATGTGCATCACTTGTTCATTCCACTGTGCATTTCTCTGGCCATTTGTGTTTCAATTGTCTTCTGATCATGTTGGCACTGGCTGTTGTTGAGTTGATATATTTGTGTTGCTCACCATGTTGCATACATGTTTTTATGTTTGTGACATTCATGTTGATTCCATTTTTGCTGTGTCATTTCTCTGCCTGGTCGACACTTGATTCTTTGTTGGCTGGTCATTCATTTGTGTTTGGACACTTTGGTCTTGCATTTGTGTACTGTGTCTTTGAGCTGCTGTGTTGATCACTGATGCATTTGGAGTTGGTCTTTGTTGTAACTGGACATGCTTGGCTTTGCGGTTTGGTTTCACTTGGGCTTATTGTTGATGTTTATAATTGTTCAACTTGGCACTTGCAGTTACTTACTTGGTGCATCTCTGCACTGTTGATTTGTTCATCCACTGTAGTATTGATTTCATTTGGTATTTTTGCATCCATTCTGTTGCTCCCAGTTGATGTTCTGTTGCATGAGTTACTTGCATTGGTGCATTGCCTTATTGACTTGATTCACTTCATGTTTGCATACATGTTGTGGTCTGGACATTTGGGTTTGTTGTTGTAACTGGGTATTGTCATTGCTTGTGTGATCTATGTTGCAACTGGTTTTTGCATTGCTATGCATACTTGTATTCATGTGCCACTGTTTGGTTGATGTGCATGTGCTTGTATTTCCAGTGTGCAATTGTTTGTACTGTCATTTTGCTGGAATGACTTCGACATTGTTTTGATGCTCTGTTTTTGACTTGTGAACAGCCCTGTGTTGAATCCAGTTTTTCAAAAACTCGGGTTTGACCTTGTGCTCGTGTCGTGATTTTGAATATATTGCACGTGAGTTGAACCCGGCTTTTCATTTGGGTTTGACCTGTGCTCACCTGTCCCTGTAGCATTATCAAGTGTATATCGATGTGCATGGCCTTGTGGCATGTACAGTGATACACTGTGCATGTCACACTGTTCGTGTGTGATGAATTCAAGTGTGAATGATGAAGAACAACCCAAATAACTGAGGCAAATCATATTTCATTTTATATTGCAAAATATTTCTTTTTCAATTTTACTGCGTTAGTGAATATTTTTGCAGATTGCTCAGATGCTGGATTCAAACTGGAATGCAGTTGAAGATAAACTACAAGTGTGAGTGATATGTAGTGAGGTTATTAATGTAAATATGAAATCGTGATGTATTCAAAATTGTATATGTATAGTGAGAGCATGAATTTGTACTATTCAAGATTGTAATAAATATTTGTTTGAATAAAATTTCTGTTTGAATTCAAATTCTGTGTTATTTATTTTATTCAACAAATATTTTATTTAATCTATGAAAAATAAAATAGTACATTAACAAATACATTTAAATGAATGTATATATGTTTATTATCATCAAAAAAAATCATATATCTGTATATTCCACAGTAACGAACCGCTATTTTGGACTATTCGCATCCGCACATGTCGGACTTGAATAATTCAAAATACCGAATTGTTAATTTAAATTTGGCAAAACTCAGATATACAGTAAATAAATAATCACAGAATCACATACATAGAGTAATAATATGCAGCGAAAGAAAAAGATAGTAGTTCATAAAGCTACTATATAAATAACAGAGTTAAATAAGTTACAACAGAAGTCTCGAATACAATAGTCAAATACAAGAATCAGAATATATCACTGAAATCAACTAGATATCTGGAAGCTGGATAGATAGCTGGATCTCCAGGCGAAGCTCCAACTCTAAAGGTGAGTCTCAAAAGCTGAACCACTCAGTCTGACCCGAGCGTAAAGCAAAACACAAAAAACTCGAGTCAGGATTAACATTCTCATATCAATAAATCCAACTCAAGTGAAATAACAATTGAAATACAAGTAACTCAAAGGACGTTGGAATAACCATCCTCTAAGGATCCGTTAAACTATCTACTATGTAGTAATATACGCTAAATAGATAATGTCTATCAGTAATACAAATATCAAAATAGTATTAAGGCATTACCATTATCCCCCTTAACACATTTTATATAAGCGTTACAGTCTATACAACACTGTAAACTCCACCGTAAACTAGTGGGATATCAGGGAGTACTACATAGGTATAACACAAAACAAATTCGTAGTGGTCGCATATATAGGGATACAAGTATGACAAGGCACATAAGACAATACCCAAGGTAGTGAAACTACCGTTTGCCTGATCCGGACTGGTGAAAACGCATCGCCGCAACGATCGCAACACCGCGAAACAGCACTCCCAAATTTACGAGAGTGCACCAATCAATAACAAGTAATGAGTAGTTTACGAAGAAGTGTTTTCGCTCGAGGTGGCTAACCCCATTTGGCCCGGCACGGCTCCTGTTTTAGTCATTTCCAATTTGACACAAGTATCAAGGCTATCCATTATAGTTCTCTTTCTTCAGTCATCACGTACATCATTCCAACCACTTCATTCAGGATCACAACTCCGCGTATAGTTATTAAAGTGATTTTCGGTTTAGACAGTGAGTATGACCCTAACTGATTCAGGTTTCTTTTATAACTTTCGTAATTATACACCGATTGGTCATTTATATATTTCAAAATCAAATCAATTTCAATTTCAATTAGAATTTGTAAATCAATATTTCATTTGTCTTTCTAAAACAATTTCCATCATTTCAAGTTTCAAAACTTCCAAATTCCCATTTCCAAACTCTATAACTCAATTTCAATTTTTATTTAAAACAGTTCAAATATTGATTCAAGTTCGTATATAAATTTCATTCTGAAAATATTTAAATAAATTTAATTTAACGTTCAAATCAATTAAATTCATTGATCGATTTCATCCAATATTCGTTAAGTAAATTTGTCATTCAAAACAATTTCCGTTTAATTTCCAATTCATTAAATCAATTACTTAAGTTCAACTTAATTATATCAAAACTTATAAATTGAATTAAATTGAATTCATCAAATCAAATTCTCCAAATTACAAGTCTTACATTAATTTCAATAAATCACGTTTTATTTCTTGTTAAAGGAATTCAATTTCCCTTATTTTACTTAGTTACAAATTTCCAAGCATAATTAATAAAGAAACCCAATTTCATTTATTAACGTAGTTTAAATTCACTTATTCTAAAGTTTAATTTCTTTTATCAAAGAATTCAAATTTTTATTTAATTATCAAATAATTCAATTTTATTTAATTGTTAAATAATTACAAAACTTAATTAATAATTTCAAAATTAAATTATCAATTAAATTCCAAAACCTAATTATTAAATAATTCCAATCTTAATTATTAAATAATTCCAAACTTAATTATTAAATAATTTCAAAGCTTAATTATTAAATAATTTCAAAGTTTAATTATTAAATAATTTCAAAACTTAATTCCATCATTTCTTAAATCAAACAATGTTCTTTCATAAATTACTTTATTAATATTTTGTTTAGATTATTAAATATTCACATTTTCCTTTCATTAAAATTCAGATTTCAACTTCATTTCAAACCTTATTCTTTATTCAAATAAAATCATTATTTTATTTTTAAATCAATTTTGGCCAATCTAGTTTTATTTAATTCTCTATCCTAAGTCAAAGGTTTATTTGGGTATTTATCATTCCAACCCGATTCCATTTCAATTCAAAAATCAAAGCATAGCAACGGAAAATTGCATGTGTGATAACTGGGATGGTGTCAAAGTAAATAAACAAGCAATAACAACAATCAATAACAATCCAAAATTCAATTCAAATAATCCCGAAATAATCGTATTAATTCACATTGTTGTTTGTGCAAATTAATATAATTATTTCTAGAATCTACACTATCATTTCATGTAGATTAAAGATTATTACATTATTATTTTATGTGGTTCTACACTTTACATCAATTATTCAATTTCATACTTCATCCATTAATACAACATAAATTCAAATGGTTCAAGGTAGTTAACTATTTTCTACATGTTAGATAATTAAACATTTAAGGGATCATATTATACAAATTTAACTAATCAAATACAACACATATGTCGATTCAAATTTTTAACTATCCTACGTCAATTTCAATTACATAATATTTATCACTTTATACATTACAATTTACATCCAATATAAACAACAAACAATCAATCAATTATCAACCAAATGGATTATCATTGTATAATTAACAGATAATGGTGTCAAATGTCACAAGTGAATCGGTACAGGTAATAACATATAAAACAGTACAAATAACTAACAGCAGCATATTTCAATTGTCGTTTCAATTGAAATCAAATTTAATAAATAAAAGAACATTAATCGTGAGTGATTGCTCACCTTTCGAGGCTAGAGAAGAACGAAATGAGAAGAGATACGGACCCAGCACAGATTCCAAAGCAAAACAAGATTGACACGATATGACGGACAGAGCTGATAGATAGAAATATTACGAAATCAAATCAGAACTGGATCGAGAATGCTACCATATATATATTTTCCGAAAAATTTAAATTAAGACAAACATCAAAATAGTTTAAAATTCCAAAAATCACTTCTCTTAAATCTCATGTAATATAAATCGAAGATATATGTATTATACTTATCTTTATAAACCCACATATCCCTATATATATAAATCAATATATAACCATATAAATTTTAAGACCAAAATGGTAATATCTATAACTTATATAGATTCACATGTAAAATAAAACAGATTGCACACAGGCTTCGACAAATCCAAATTATGTATATACCGTAGTAGCATCGTCAAAACTATAATTTAACTATATATATAATTGCAAACATATGTATTAGTATTAAAAAAAAATGTTTAAACACAAAGCAGGTTATAAATTATATCAAACTATATATATACATATTTATATATGTACAACTTTCATAAACAACAAATATATATAGTTCTATAACTCTAATATAGCTTCCTTTCGGCAATTAGTAACAGCAAGACAAATATACCTAAAACAAATATATATTTGTAAAATTTTATTATAACACGTATGACTATCAGTAAAGAAAAGTGTAAAAATCTAAGTATAATATATTTCATGATTTACTTAAGCAGCATATATAGGTTAACACAACATATGAAAAACTCATATATAACACAGCATATAAACTTACACTAGTCTATATATATTGGTTATCAAACACCTAAGTATACATGTATACCCACCGATGATAGTATAAAACTTAAATAAACAACCTGACATTTATTCATATACTTACGCTGGATATTTATATAATATAATTTATATAGCAAAGCAAATAGCCAACATCATAAATAACTTACCAAATCAATATACATACATAATAAAAGATTTATGAATACAAACTTAAAATCATTGTTTAATAAGAACAAACACTACACTTCATATTATAGCCAATTATATATTAATATATATATATATATATATATATATATATATATATATATATATATACTTACATGAAAATACTATGCAGTAGAGATGAGCTGGCATGGTCGACAGATGGACCTGGCATGGTCGACTTCGGCATTTAGAGCAGTGGATGATCATGGCACAAGGAGGAGCTCGACTGGAAGGAAAGACGGAGGAACTGTGGTCGAAGGGAAAGAGAAGGTAGGTCGGGAAAGTTGGGGTGCGCGGAGCTCCGCTTGGCCGAAGATGGAGAGATGATTCAGAAAGTGGATCGGTTGATGGCCGATGTGGTCAGGCCATGTGGCTGTGCGTGTAGGCTTTGGCTCGTGCTTGGAGGGTGGTGGCGGGTTGCGTGATAAATAGGAGGTGGTGGCAAGGTGAGGCTTGCACGTGGGGTAGAGAAGCAGTGGGTTGTAGCGGTGAAGCGGGGTTGTGGCCTCGGTTGCGTGCGGGGGTGGTGGCTGAGTCAGAGGTTCGGGCTCGGCGGCAAAAGAAGTGTGCGGTGCTTGGAAATATAAGAGGAGGTTGGTGATCTCAATTTCCAGAGAGGAGCACGTGGAGAGCAGTTGCGGCCAAGGTGGCTGTTGCGCTAGCTGTGGCCGGTGAGAGTGGAGGAGAAAAGGAAGGGCAGAGGTCGTAGGAGCGGAGAGGAAGAGAGGGGAGTGACGTGCAGCTGGAATCGGCGAGGAGATGAGAAAGGGCGAGGGGAAGAAAGTTGAATGCTAATCGATAAGGAAAAAAAATTGAAGAGCAAGGAAAATATAAAATGGTGGAGGAAAATAATGGCAGGCTACAGGAAGATTGATAAATATATGCTCTGACAAATATATTTTTTTCCAGAGAAGAATTATGAAGAATAGAAGAAGAAGAGAAGAAAGATGGAGGAGGTGTACGAGAAAGAAATGAAGGAATAGGAATAGGCAATGCTACAGACAACATGAAGTTATGCTCTAAACTTTGGAAATATAAAATGTAAATGGCTATTTGTTTTCTCGGTGGAATATTGAAACTACAAAAGTTAAAGTCATAACTACAGTGAGTTATAAAAGATGGTGAACAGCTGACTACAGAATAAAGATGCATGGTCTTTGAATAGGAACGTTACAGTACTAAATTTCAATTTTGAACCTTTTCACGTATCCGGTTGTGCACCGGACACCAAAACACATATTTGAATATACCGTTAAGATCAGCATGACGAAACGATCAAAACGGTATATGGATATCGGTGATTCTATTGAATTATAAAAATTCGAATTTTCTACTAACGGAAAATGCAATAAAAACACAGAAAATAAGATCGACGAAGCTAAAGAAGTCCGAATTTGGAAAAACGAAAAATGATGTTTTGCTCATAAGACGATTTAGAATTTTTCTGTGTGAAAATATTTAGGTTTCGAAAATGTTTTGTTTTCATCGTTTTTTAACTGATTAAATTGAAGTAAATTTACGCACGAAATAAACTTTCATATTTTCGGACGAAAATTTACCAGTTGCTATGTTTAACTAGATGCATACCAAATATCAAATTTATATTTCAAAATTTAATCGTTTAAAATTTCACAAAATTCCAAATAAAATTATAAATAAACAAATAAAATTGTTAAAAATTTACGGGTCATTACATTCTCCCCCACTCAAAACTTTTCGTCCTTGAAAAGGAAGGAAGTAGAAGAATAGAAACAACCAAAAGAAAATAGATTGAAAGACAAGATAATTAATTAGTTCAAACCATATAAATTTCAATAAATTTATATTCAACAATTGGTTTTTAAATTCAAGGTTTCCGTTAAATTGACTTGATTTCACATTTATTAATGTTAGGTACAAAAGGTTTCTTTCAAAACGAAATTTAATTTAAATTCAATTAATTCAAGATATCTAATTAAGTTGATTTAATTTTTAATTTATTAACTTTCAAAACAAAAAAATAATTTCTACTATTAATCACACCTATTATTTATTCAACTAATTCTATTTATCTCCATAAACATTTTATAATTTTAAATTTTAGTGAATAACATCTATTATACGCACTCACATTTTATTTATGAAGACAATTCATATTGTATATTATCCAATTTTCTTAAATTAACAATTCCAAGATCATAAATTTGAATAGTCATCCATTATAATCATACTTTATTCGACAAATTTAATTTTCTTTATTCCAAATTCTATTAAATTTATTCTACTCAATATATCTTATCACATATATATTAAGTATATTTACATTTATTACAACTACTCAAATTTATTTAAAATTCCTTTGATATCATTTTCTACTGTATAATATTCAATTACATAGTTAACTTTTGAAAATTTAAGTAAGTTATATATAATGCAATTGAGCATTATCCAAATGAAATTTACGATTCACTTATTTCAAGTTAAGTATTTAGTCAAAAAAAAATTCATTGAAAATCATCCTTAAATCAATATTTTAAGAATTAAATTTCGATTAACTTCAAACCATTTTATAACTAGAATAAATATATATACCTAATAACAAATCAAACTTAAAATCTTCAATATATATTATAAATCAAGTCACGTTTAGAATTTCAAATCAATTTATTCTTCAAAACAAACCATAGCAAAGCTATAGAATAGTCTCTCCACTTTGAAACTCAAAAATAAATGTCGATGATGTGGCCGTCATCACCGAAATTATTTTCCAACGACACAACAGGAGAGCACTGATTTAAACATTTTAAATTTCCTTGAAATGATTTCTATTTGAAAATATTTTACATAATATACATCTTAAACTTTAAAACCATAACTCGAAATTACCGACAATTAAATTCTCAAATTCTAATTTAAATACATTTCAAATTCGAAATCAAATTATAACTGAATTTTATAAATTCATTTATTTATTATCCAATAGTTAATGGTTTATAGACAATAAATGAAAGTCAGATATTATTATTTCAGGCAACAAATTCATTAACAATTTTATTTCAGAAAAATTTATACTTATATAATATAATCATTCAAAATTATTATTTTTACTAACTTGAAACAATATTGTGTCAGTTTGCTCTGCTCAAGTGTTTTAGAAATTCTATCGATAGCGTTGATCAGACGAATCGATCGAAAATCTAAATCAACATCAACAACTCAAATAACACAATATATATAAAACATTTTTATATTAATTTACAAATACACTTCTTTGCTCGACGAAACAGGAATAAATTTCAAAATAAGGATAGGGTTTCAAATTTGACGGACTCAAATTAAAGAGAATTCTGATTCGAATTCAAGTTCAAAAGAAAAGAAAAGATGATTCAATTAATAGGATCGGGAGATGGATAAGCTTATTTAATTCACGGGCAACCTTAACCGGGTCGACCGTAACTTCAAGAATAAGATCGATGCTGAATTCCGAGGTAAATCAACATTCGATCTCAAGAGATAAAATTCCGGTATAGTAGGGATTAGATAGCATTTTAAACCGAGGATACAGAAATCTTCGGTAAATCAATGCCTATTATAAAGGAGTTTCACCCCTTTACAAATAATTCAATGATTGGCGAGACCGCCGATTCATTATAATGATCATTCGAAGTGGAGTTATGAGATACTCCAGAATTAAAAGCAGACGAGTAGTGGGGGATAAGAATGAATTACGAAACTGAGAGAACGTTCCAAAATTCAAAAGAATTGAGTCAAAAGGAAGAGATTGAATCTCGAATGAGTGTGATTCTGTAAATACATTTACCATATATACTAAGTTTTGCCTAGAGCTACCAAAGCTCTGATACCAACTGTAACGACCTGCTATTTTGGACTATTCGCATCCGCATATGTCGGAATTGAATAATTCAAAATACCGAATTGTTAATTTAAATTTGGCAAAACTCTGATATACAGTAAATAAATAATCACAAAATCACAGACACAGAGTAATAATATGCAACGGAAGCAAAAGATAGTAGTTCATGAAGCTACTATATAAATAACCGAGTTAAATAAGTTACAACAGAAGTCTCAAGTACAATAGTCAAATACAAGAATCAGAATACATCACTGAAATCAACTGGATATCTGGAAGCTGGATAGATAGCAGAATCTCCAGCGAAGCTCCAACTCCAAAGGTGAGTCTCAAAAGCTGAACCACTCAGTCTGACTCGAGCGTAAAGAAAAACACAAAACACTCGAGTCAGGATTAACATTCTCATATCAATAAATCCAACTCAAGTGAAATAACAATTGAAATACAAGTAACTCAAAGGACGTTGGAATAACTATCCTCTAAGGATCCGTTAAACTATCTACTATGTAGTAATATACGCTAAATAGATAATGTCTATCAATAATATAAATATCAAAATAGTGTTAAGGTGTTACCATTATCCCCCTTAACACAATTTATATAAGCGTTATAGTCTATACAGCACTGTTAACTCCACCGTAAATTAGTGGGATATCAGGGAGTACTCTATAGGTATAGCACAAAACAAATTCGTAGTAGTTGCGTATATAGGGATACAAGTATGACAAGGCACATGAGGCAATACCCAAGGTAGTGAAACTACCGTTTGCCTGATCCAGACTGGTGAAAACGCATCGCCGCAACGATCGCAACACCGCGAAACAACACTCCCAAATTTACGAGGGTGCACCAATCAATAACAAGTAATGAGTAGTTTACGATGAAGTGTGTTTGCTCGAGGTGGCTAACCCCATTTGGCCCGGCACGGCTCCTGTTTTAGTCATTTCCAATTTGACACAAGTGTCAAGGCTATCCATTATCGTTCTCTTTCTTCAGTCATCACGTACATCATTCCAACCACTTCATTCAGGATCACAACTCCGCGTATAGTTATTAAAATGGTTTTCGGTTTAGACAGTGAGTATGTTCCTAACCGATTCCGGTTTCTTTAATAACTTTCGTAATTATTACACCGATTGGTCATTTATATATTTCAAAATCAAATCAATTTCAATTTCAATTAGAATTTGTAAATCAACATTTCATTTGTCTTTCTAAAACAATTTCCATCATTTCAAGTTTCAAAACTTCCAAATTTCCATTTCAAAACTCTATAATTCAATTTCAATTCTTATTTAAAACAATTCAAATATTGATTCAAGTTCGTATATAAATTTCATTTCGAAAACATTTAAATAAATTTAATTTAACGTTCAAATCAATTAAATTCATTGATCGATTTCATCCAATATTCGTTAAGTAAATTTGTCATTCAAAACAATTCCATTTAATTTCCAATTCATTAAATCAATTACTTAAGTTAACTTAATTATATCAAAACTTATAAATTGAATTCGTCTAATCAAATTCTCTAAATTACAAGTCTTGCATTAATTTCAATAAATCATGTTTTATTTCTTGTTAAAGGAATTCAATTTCAGTTATTTTACTTAGTTACAAATTTCCAATCATAATTAATAAAGAAACCCAATTTCATTTATTAACGTAATTTAAATTCACTTATTCAAAAGTTCAATTTCTTTTATCAAAGAATTCAAATTTTTATTTAATTACCAAATAATTCAATTTTATTTAATTGTTAAATAATTTCAAAACTTAATTAATAATTTCAAAATTAAATTATCAATTAAATTCCAAAACCTAATTATTAAATAATTCCAATCTTAATTATTAAATAATTCCAAACTTAATTATTAAATAATTTTAAAGCTTAATTATTAAATAATTTAAAATTTTAATTATTAAATGATTTCAAAACTTAATTCGATCATTTCTTAAATTAAACAACGTTCTTTCATAAATTACTTTATTAATATTTTGTTCAGATTATTAAATATTAACATTTTCCTTTCATTAAAATTCAGATTCCAACTTCATTTTAAACCTTATTCTTTATCCAATTAAAATCATTATTTTATTTTTAAATCAATTTTGGCCAATCGGGTTTTATTTAATTCTTTATCCTAAGTCAAAGTTTTATTTGGGTATTTATCATTTCAACCCGATTCCATTTCAATTCAAAAATCAAAGCATAGCGACGGAAACTTGCAGTGTGATAACTGGGATGGTGTCAAAGTAAATAAACAAGCAATAACAAAAATCAATAACAATCCAAAAATCAATTCAAATAATCCTGAAATAATCATATTAATTCACATTGGTGTTTGTGCAAATTAATATAATTATTTTTAGAATCTACACTATCATTTCATGTAGATTAAAGATTATTACATTATTATTTTATGTGGTTCTACACTTTACATCAATTATTTAATTTCATACTTCATCCATTAATACAACATAAATTCAAATGGTTCAAGGTAGTTAACTATTTTCTACGTGTCAGATAATTAAACATTTAAGGGATCATATTATACAAATTTAACTAATCAAATACAACACATATGTCGATTCAAATTTTTAACTATCCTACGTCAATTTCAATTACATAATATTTATCACTTTATACATTACAATTTACATCCAATATAAACAACAAACAATCAATCAATTATCAACCAAACGGATTATCATTGTATAATTAACAGATAATGGTGTCAAATGTCATAGGTGAATCGGTACAGGTAATAACATATAAAACAGTACAAATAACTAACAGCAGCATACTTCAATTGTCGTTTCAATTGAAATCAAATTTAATAAATAAAAGAACATTAATCGTGAGTGATTGCTCACCTTTCGAGGCTAGAGAAGAACGAAATGAGAAGAGATACGGACCCCAGCACAGATTCCAAAGCAAAACAAGATGGACACAATATGACAGACAGAGCTGATACATAGAAATTTAAAGAAATCAAATCAGAACTGGATCGAGAATGATACCATATATATATTTTCCAAAAAATTTAAACTAAGACAAATATCAAAATAGTTTAAAATTCCACAAATCACTTCTCTTAAATCTCACGTAATATAAATCAAAGATATATGTATTATACTTATCTTTATAAACCCACATATCCCTATATATATAAATTAATATATAACCATGTAAATTTTAAGACCAAAATGGTAATATCTATAACTTATACAGATTCACATGTAAAGTAAAACAGATTGCACACAGGCTTCGACAAATCCAAATTATGTATATACCGTAGTAACATCATCAAGACTATAATTTAAATATATATATAATTGCAAACACATGTATTAATATTAAAAAAAATATGTTTAAAAACAAAGCAGGTTATAAATTTTATCAAACTATATATATACATATTTATATATGTACAACTTTCATAAACAACAAATATATATAGTTCTATAACTCTAATATAACTTCCTTTCGGCAATTAGTAACAACAAGACAAATATACCTAAAACAAATATATATTTGTAAAATTTTATTATAATACGTATGACAATCAGTAAAGAAAAGTGTAAAAATCTAAGTATAATATATTTCGTGATTTACTTAAGCAGCATAGATAGGTTAACATAACATATGAAAAACTCATATATAACACAGCATATAAACTTACACTAGTCTATATATATATTGGTTATCAAACACCTAAGTATACATATATACCCACCGATGATAGTATAAAACTTCAATAAACAACCTAACATTTATTCATATACATACGTTGGATATTTATATAATATAATTTATATAGCAAAGCAAATAGCCAACAGCATACATAACTTACCAAATCAATATACATACATAATAAAAGATTTATGAATACAATCTTAAAATCATTGTTTAATAAGAACAGACACTACAATTCATATTATAGCCAATTTTATATTAATATATATATATATATATATATATATATATACTTACATGAAAATACTATGCAGTAGAGATGAGCTGGCATGGTCGACAGATGGAGGTGGCATGGTCGACTTCATCATTTAGAGCAGTGGATGATCATTTCACAAGGAGGAGCTCGACTGGGAGGAAAGACGGAGGAACTGTGGCCGAAGGGAAAGAGAAGGTAGGTCGGGAAAGTTGGGGTGCGCAGAGCTCCGCTTGGCCGAAGATGGAGAGAGGATTCAGAAAGTGGATCTGTTGCTGGACGATGTGGTCAGACCATGTGGTTGTGTGCGTAGGCTTTGGCTCGTGCTTGGAGGGAGGTGGCGGGTTGCGTGATAAATAGAGGTGGTGGCAAGGTGGGGCTTGCACGTGGGGTAGAGGAGCAGTGGGTTGTGGCGTTGAAGCGGGGTTGCGGCCTCGGTTGCGTGCGGGGTTGGTGGCTGAGTCAGAGGTTCGGGCTCGGCGGCAAAAGAAGTGTGCGGTGCTTGGAAATATAAGAGGAGGCTGGTGATCTCAATTTCCAGAGAGGAGCACGCGGAGAGCAGTTGCGGCCAAGGTGGCTGTTGCGCTAGCTGTGGCCGGCGAGAGTGGATGAGAAGAGGAAGGGCAGAGGTCGTAGGAGCGGAGAGGTAGAGAGAGGAGTGACATGCGGCTAGAATCGGTGAGGAGATGAGAGAGGGCGAGGGGAAGAAAGTTGAATGCTAATTGACAAGGAAAAAAATTGAAGAGCAGGGAAAATATAAAACGGTGGAGGAAAATAATGGCAGGCTACAGGAAGATTGATAAATATATGCTCTGACGATTTTTTTTTTCTAGAGAAGAATTATGAAGAATAGAAGAGGAAGAGAAGAAAGATGGAGGAGGTGTACGAGAAAGAAATGGAGGAATAGGAATAGGCAATGCTACAGGCAACATGAAGTTATGCTCTAAACTTTGGAAATATAAAATGTAAATGGCTATTTGTTTTCTCGGTGGAATATTGAAACTACAAAAGTTAAAGTCATAACTACAGTGAGTTATAAAAGATGGTGAACAGCTGGCTAGAGAAGAAAGATGCATGGTCTTTGAATAGGAACGTTACAGTACTAAATTTCAATTTTGAACCTTTTCACGTATCCGGTTGTGCACCGGACACCAAAACACATATTTGAATATACCGTTAAGATCAGCATGACGAAACGATCAAAACGATATATGGATATTGGTGATTCGATTGAATTATAAAAATTTGAATTTTCTACTTTTGGAAAATGCAATAAAAACACATAAAATTAAGATCGACGGAGCTAAAGAAGTCCGAATTTGGGAAAACGAAAAATGACGTTTTTCTCAGAAGACGATTTAGAATTTTTCGATGTAAAAATATTTAGATTTCGAAAACGTTTTGTTTTCATCATTTTTTAACTGATTAAATTGAAATAAATTTACGCACGAAATAAACTTTCATATTTTCAGACGAAAATTTACCAGTTGCTATGTTTAACTAGACGCATACCAAATATTAAATTTATATTTCAAAATTTTATCGTTTAAAATTTCACAAAATTCCAAATAAAATTATAAATAAAACAAATAAAATTATTAAAAATTTACGGGTCGTTACAGCCGTATAGAGGCGATGTAGGGTTTGTTTATTAGCTTGGGTCGACAAGGTTACTGTTGTTTTCTCGATCAACGTGGCACACCGGAACGAATCGCTGGTGGGGGAATGGGTTCGTGTGATCGAGGCGCATCTCTGGTGAAGGTTGGCAGATCATCTAGTGGTAGGGTTCGTTGTCGGTAGGCGATTTCGTCGATCGAATTTCTGGAGGCTTTGAGTTGAATTGCTCGTTTCTTTTTCTCTGGTGATATCGGCAAGTTCGGTGGGTTAGTGGGATGAGGGGAGAATCGGCGACGTAGTGAGAGTCGTGGCGATGGCCAGAATCGATCAACTTCATCGTGCACGTGCACGAGGTTGGATTTGTGCATCTGAGTTATTGGTTAGGGAAGAAGGAGTTGTGGCCATGTTTTCTTGAGGTGTTTCTCGTGTTTGTTGTGGGGTAACTTGGGGTTTTTATGTGTGCTGTCTCGAGTAGCTTGTTCCAGATTTTATGCTTGTCCAGTTTAAAGTAAAGTGAAAGTTAAAGCAAAATTTTTACTTAAGTTTATTCCAGAATTCAAATTCTGTCCAGTTTTAAATTTGAAAATGAATTTCAAATTTTTTAAGGCAAAGCTAAATTTTAAAACAAAGTTTTAGTTAGTTTTTAAAATGTATGAAATGATTAATTTAAAGTTTGATGTTAAAAGATTTTTTTTTTTAAAGTTTTTCCAAAGTTCAAACTTTTGTTTAAAATAGTTTGGTTATAAATTTTTCTTTAGTTAAATTATGAAATGAACCCCTAAATGTTTTCAAATAAAATATTATTGACATAATTGAATGTGGTATAGCAAAGGTATTTAACTTGAATAAATTTAAAGATGATGATTTTGTGTAAACCAAACTCAAGCTTTTAAATTTAAAAATTTAATTTTTAAATTAAAATGGAAGATAAGAGTTTAATGTATGGTTTATCTTAATTTAATCAAGTTTTATTTATAAAGGTAATTTAAGTGTAATTACTTAATTAACTTCAGTGTTAATGTGGATAATTAAATTTGGGTAAATTAGTTGAAAAATTAATTAAGTGTAATTAATTATTTAATTGAGGGTTGATTAATCAAGGTTAATCAATTAAGAAATAATTAAGTAATAAGTAATTAAGAAGTTAATTACTTAATGTTAAGAAGAATTATTAAAGATAATTACTTAATGAAGTAATTAAAGAAATTAATTACTCAGTGTAATTAATTAAGTTATTGTGGTTGGTTTTAATTAATTAATTAAGTTTAATTAATTAATTAATTTTAATTAATTAAAATAATTACTTAATGATCGGATTAAGTATAATTATTTAATGTAATTAAAGATGTGTAATTACTTAATGAAGTAATTAATGAATAATTACTGGATGCAATTAATTAAGGGAAATTACTTGATGGATAGTAATTAAAGGATAATTACTTAGGAAAATTAATTAAGTGATAATTACTCAGTGCAATTAAAGGATTAATTAATGTAATTAATCAAGGAGTTGGTTTAATTGATGAAGTAATTAAGGAAAGATAATTACTGATTGTGATTAATCAGGTTTGATTAATAAATATAATTGAGTTTATAATTAATTATTAAATGTAATTAAAAGAATAATTAATTAATGGATTAATTAGAGGGTCATCAATTAATGTAATTAATGAATAATTAATCGATTAATTGATTAATAAATGTGATTAATTAGAAGGATAATTAATCAATTAAGTGATTAAAGTAATAATTAATTAATGTAATTAATTAAAGATTAATGTAATTAATTATAGTTAATTAAAAATTAATTAAAAATTAAAGATTAATTAATTTGTGTAATTAATTTAAAGGCTAATTACTTAGTGTAATTAAGGAATAATCAATCTAGGGTGATTAATTAAGAGTATGATTAAAGGATAATTATTTGTAATTGAAGATTAATTAATTGGATTATGAAGGTGATTAAAGAGTGATTGGTTAATTAATTGTAATTAATTAATGATTGTTTAAGCATGATTAGTTGTTTAATTCTCACGTGATTAATTTAATTTAAGTTGATTAAATTAATTATAAAAGGGTTAATGATGCCTGTTTGTGGATGATTTTTTCTGGAATATCTAGATTGGTTGATATCTATTGGATGATATGTTGTGATATTCTATGATATGATATTGATATATCAGTGATAAATGTGTGATATTTATCTATGAATGATGCTGTGTGAATTCAATGTTTTAAATTGAATTAATTTGTTAAACTTAAATCACTTGGACATTAAGATGGCGTTTTGGATTCGATGAGACCGGGATCGGGTTTCCAAGTTTGGAATTCCGTAAACCACATCGATCCAAATTAAACGTTAGGTCGTGAATCTCAAGTGAAAGAGTGAAGACTCGAGGTATAAGGACTATTCATCGTTTATAATTTGAGGGTGATTCCAATACGAGTTTAATAGGGGTAATACTTTCGGGTTCGAGATGAAGATTCAGAGTGCAAGGGCTATTGTTGTTAACTCTGAGGGTGATTCTAAAATGAGTGTAACAAGATAGTGCCTTCTGTTTCGTTCGAACCCGGAACGAACTTGTATGGATTGAATGCGTTCATAACATCGTCAAGTGGACGGTGATCATTCTAAGATAGATGTGTTCTATAAAGGTAATCGTAGCCTCAAACCTCATCAATCGGGAAAGGCTAAAACAAGGGAGGTGCAGCAAGGTTAAGTGGGTAGCACCGTAGTAGGACGAGATTTACCCCTGTCTAGAGGTCCCTTTTATTTCGGCTGTGTGGGCGGTTGATCATGACAACTGCCGGGGTTGTCTTGTTCGGAACTGTCCAGTAAGGGATGGTTCCGGCCTTGTGTTGCTGGGGATTTAGGGTGGATCCTCGGTACGGTGATCTAGGACACGTACTATGACGGGCGGTATCCCAGTAGCCCTGTCATTGATGGAAACCCATTCTTCCTACGTGCCCTTTACGGTTTTGATTGTATTACCCACTTCTGTGGCTAGTAGCTGGAATTTAATGAATGTAACAATTTCGGCTATTTTCTATTTACTTGAAAATCCTAGACCCTATTATAATATCACTGGATTTCCTATCAAATGTTTTGGTTAGCATAAGGTAAAAACTTACCCATGTTTATTTGTAGGGAGTCTTACGTGATACCTTTGTTTTTAAAGGATTTTCAAAATTAAGCAACTTTAACCCGATTACTCACACCAGACCCATGTCTGACCCAAGTTTTCATTTTCTGTTTTATTAAACTCTTGGGTACTCATATTATGTATGAGCAGTCGAGGGATTCAAGTTTGCTTTGACGAGTTCTGGAGGAGATATGGAGCAAGTGGCTTCAGCATGTAGATATATGTATAGTGTTCTGCTGTGTTAGAGGTGTATCTGTATCTTTGTGTTGTACTTGAGTTGTAATAATTAGACATGTGTGTATAACTGTCTAATTTTTTTTGTATTAGCTGTATAACTCTGATGTATATGATACTATGTAATATTTTATTTGATTAATATAATTTATTCGTTCCGCTATGAGATTCTAATGTTGTTGGTTCTTTCTTTTCCATCTTTTCTATCCCTTTCTTTCTTCTTAATGATGCGTCTTTCTGTGAAATGAAAGGTGGGTCATTACAATCTAAATTCAAATAAATTCATTTTTGTTGATTTACGTCTTATTATTTAGTCAATTATTACTTTACGAATAAAATAAAATTGGTTTACATTTTATTACATTAATATTCTACAATTGTCATCTTAATTCATGTTAATTGCATTATTTAATTTCGTTAAATTTTATTAATTTCCACATTAATTCCAATGGATTAAATAGTTAGATGATAAATAGGCAATTGTTACTGTTACGTAACTTAATCACATTTATAAGTTTATTGTTTACAACATGATTATAAATTTACATACAAATAATTGATTTCACATTATATACTAAAATCAATTAAATAAAATAACATACAATTTCATTATTAATACAACATTGAATTTATTCCCTTTTTTACAATTATCACAACATTAACTTTACAATTTATTCAATTGACTAAAATTACATTAAAATAGTTGTTATTAAAATTCAAACAACAATATTAAATCATATTTAACTATTTTTCCATTGATGAATCATAAATTTAAATTTCTTACAATATTAAAATTTCAAAATCTTATTTAATAATATTTTAATTATCGAAAAAATACGGGCCGTTACAATTTCCTCTATAAAAATCCATATTCAAATCTCAACATAAATCATTTTCTTATTTATAAAACTATTTTTATAAATCTCTTTTCTATTTTATAAAACTTGTCTTTATAAAATCTCTTTATTTATAAAATTCTATTAATAAATCCATTCCTTTATAAATCTCATTTATTTATAAAGTCCAATTTAAAAATCTATTTACTAAATATCAATCGCAAATCCACTTTTTTAATATTTATAAAACGCTGTTTATAAATCTATTACTTTATTATAAAATATTACTTTTATAAATCGTTCACATAAACCATTTTGAAAATATTGGTTTCAAATTATTTCTATCTTCTTTAAAACTGTATTTCCTTTATAACAAATGATGGACTTACCTATTAAGTTTTAAAACCTTTATAATACAGTTCAAAAATCTCTATTTAAAAATACTTCACAAAACAGTTAAATTAATTTTCCAAAAACCATGTTTTTATTTCATTTCAGTAAACTCCTATTAATAATTTATAAATATTTATTAAAACATGTTTTATTTCAAGTATCACCTTAAAAATCATTTCAATTCTAAATTGTTATTTTATAGTATTTCAAATACTAAAAATAAGGCCAGTGCTACTATAGCACTAAATAAGTAAAATCATGTCCATGTCATTAAATATGGCATCCAACAAATTATATATCACAATATATATGAAAAGTAAAATCAACAGTGGTGAGAAATCCAGTTGGATCCCTCCAACATATCCCCATGCATCACATATAGTATATAATAATATAATATGAGTCATCCGCCATGAGGTGGATACATATAAAAGATCTTCCGCTCCAAGGATGGGAATAAATCCAAACCAACTGATAAAGAAATAAATCATCCAAACAAGTAACAAACAGGCATCAATAAAAATATCCATACTTATATAATGTGTCCAAAGAGGTGAGTTAACTCACCTAAATTCAGTTGTCGCCGAAGCGTTCTAGTTCCAAATAAAATATAGTAGCATTCACTTTTAGTTTGAAATTCTACAAGCTTCGATTTTAAGAATCCAACTCGATGACGTAGATATTATTACTGTGAGTCCAATGCAACTGACCGCCTCTGAATCCGATCTCATATGGACAAGATACGGACTTTGGAATATTTGAGATTAATTAAAAATTAATTAACTTAAACTAATTATGGTTTAAATGTTAATTACCTTTGTTTATCTCCAGGCAGCCCATTTTCAAGCCCAACATTGCGTACATACGCTCGCCACCGCCTCCAAGTGCTACCATTGATCGCCGCTTCGCTACCGTAGGTAGCGCCTTCTTTGACATCTCCTTCGACCCCTTCCTCGCCCACCTTCGCCACTTCCAGCTCTTCCACGAACTAGAAAACATGAACGTTGTTCATCATGACTTCACGACCATCACATCCTGAATTAACATGATCCAACCAACCGTTGCACCCCCTCACCCCGATGAGCAACTCTATAGTTGAAATCGAGGGCCAATATGGCTTCTAGTGGCCGTGGTGGATGGAGGCCGCTGGATGATGGAGAACAATGAATGGTGACTAGGGTTTCTTTCTAGGGTTCGAAGCAAATAGAATGAGTTAAGGGTCCTTGTATCGAAAATTTTCAAACACTATTCACCCTCCAAATTCTCGAACTCCTAACAAGGCGTGCCTTTGACATTTTATACTAAACACCCCTATTCCGAACATAATGGAACTAACATTGATGCCTAATTCGATCATATACAGAAGCTAGTTTTCAAAGTCAAATTATATTAAATTAAATTTTTGTAATTAATTTCTGTGTGTTTCGAGCTCACGTGACCACACAATACATCTGATTGCCATGAAACTCGTGGCATACAATAATTCATTATTCCGAATCCAACGACACTAGTTCCGTCAAAATCTAAGATAGTGCCCCGTAATGATAATTTCACACATTAATTAAAACAAATCATTATTATAACGATTTTAATCACTTTTAGTTCTAAGTTAAAAGTTTACTCTAACCATTTATTATTTAAATTGAATTTAAATAGGCTATTGGAGTCTTTTATTCAAATTAAATTCAAGATTCAATCGTTTTAAATAATTTCGATGTTTAGATCACTATTTCAATATTTAAATAACTCTTGTACTTGAAATTTAAGATGTTTGACTTACAAAACTAATATTTCAATATTTAAAAGTAATTAAAATTTTCAAATTCAAATGTCCAAAATGAAAGTGCGGTGTGTGTACGAATGCACGTACTAATATAGTACACACGGATCGTGTAATATGGACTATAATATAAATGCGGAAAATAGATGATAGTAGCAAAGTAAAAATAAAAATAGAAAAATCACACCAGAGATTTTTATACTGGTTCGGAGCACCGTCCTACGTCCAGTCCCAGACTTCTATCTGGATTTTCACTAATAACTACCTCGCTTTACCCGGAGGAACAGGTTTACAATACCCGAACAGCCGAACGGGATTTCACGCCTCTTACACACTGAGGACTTCAACACTTGCCTCTTATAACACGAGGACTTCAACAAAAACAAATACAATTGTTGTTGACAACTTGTGTTCTTGAAAACACGGATTTGTCACTAGTAGTACACCCTTCCTATAATCTTATCCTCAAAGAATATGAATGATGTTTTGTAAAGATTAAAGAAGGTATTTACTTATTGAATCAAAAGATATGAAATAATTTCAATGATTCAATAAGCTAAATTAATTTTTAGAATGCAGGAGTGTTAGAGATTAGATTAGAGAGCATATATGATCGTGTAAAAACTTGTGTTTGAATCAATGATTTAGATGAGTATATATAGAGAAAAATAGTTGTAACTCTTTGTGAACAGTTGCCATTAAGAGTTATGATCATTGATGAAAGATAGGAGATGCAACCTTTGGAGAAGAGAAGTGTCTTTTGGAAAAGTTGCTTTCTGTTTAAAAACGGTCGACAGGTCAAAAATGGACCGGTAGACAGGAATTCAAATATATATACGTTATGTGCATGTGTGCATGTTATCTGTGCATTCTGGGCAAAAACGGTCGACCACCTAGTTTTGGACCGGTCGACCGGTTTTGTCCAAACTGCACAGTAAATGTGCACTCATATATATTTATATATATATTCGAAGATTGAAGGCATAAGATTATTTGAGGATAGATTTTAACATAAATAATCATTACTAACATACCAAATAATCAACCTCTAATCATATGGAGCTCTTTGTGTTTCTTCAATGAATAACTTCTTTTTGTCGATCACGGCTTATTCCTTTGTCAGAAATCAAAACTCTATAAAAATCTTGACTCAACATTCTCCCCCTTTTTGATTGATGACAACATATATCTGAAGTTCTGAATCTCCCCCTGAATATGTGATCTCCCCCTGAGATTTTGTCTATATATATATATTCCTGCAAATAATTGTTAGCACTTTCTCCCCCTTTGTCATCGACAAAAAGGAATAATAGATAATGGAATAATATAGGAGTATATCAACCAGAATATCCGTTTTCCTCTTTTCTTAAGTAGGTCCTGCAGAAAATAGAATTAAGTCCATGGTACCCACTTTTTATAGGGTCCTAAGAGTTAGGTCTTAGGAGTCCAAACCCATTTGGGTCCGGTATCCCGTTTATATATATAATTGTTATTAAAATGTACAGTATTCAAGAATTGCTGAATGTATTTGTTCCTAATCAAATTATTATTTGTTTTAGGAACCCATATTTTGATAGTCTTGATATTTCTCTTTTGAAATTTCACAACTGGTTTTGGTTTGGAATATAATAAACTAAGATTTTTCTTAGCTTCAGTTTTTTGTACTTTCTTCTTCCTTTTATTTCTAAGATGTTTCTTAGTTTCATGTTTGTTATATCCCAAACCTTGTTTATTTGAAATAGATTGTGAACTTTCAATGATTTTTGTCAAATTTTCTCGACCTTTGTTAAAGTTAGAAACATTTTGAGTAATGTCATCAAACTTTGTTTGTAAACTAGCTTTTTCTAGGTCTAGAATTTTGACTTTTGCTTTAAGCTCATGATTTTCAGTAGTGAGAGCATTATTTTTCTCTTTTTGAGTTTCTATTTCTTGACTCAAAAGAGATATTTGAGAGTCAACATTAGATGATGATTCTTGAATATTTTCAAGTTCTTCTTCTAATATTTTCTTCTCATCTTTTAACATATCTCGTTCAAACTCTGCTCTACTTAAATCTTCTTTGACTACTTTTAATTGACGTTTTATGTCTTTATATTTGACTATCAATTCAGCATTAATATCAAGTAATTCATCAAATGTAGGAATTTGTACCTCATCTTCTGTTGCCATAAAACAAACATTAGCTTGTTCATTCTCCGAATCACTTTCACTTTCTGATGAAGATGACTCTGAATCATCCCATGTTACTGAGAAGGCTCGTTTCTTTGATTTGTCCTTCTTATATTTGAATTTGTCATTTTCTGACTTCTTCTTTTGTTCTGGACAATCCTTCTGCATGTGTCCCTTTTTATGGCAGTTGAAACATTCTATAGCAGATGAAGATGGTTTATTTGATCCAGGTTTCCTTTTATTGTAGCGACTGGCTTTTCGATATTTTAGGAATTTTTTGAAACCTTTAGCAATGAACGCCAAATCTTCATGTTCAGAATCTAATTCATCTTTCTCAACATGGAATGCTACATTTTTCTTTTCTTCTTTCTGTTCTTTTCTAGCCTGCAAATTTGCTTCATAGGACATTAAATTTCCTATCAATTCATCTGGCTTCATGACGGAAAGATCATTAGCTTCTTCAATTGCTAATACTTTTCCTTCCCATTCACTAGTCAGAGAATGTAGGACTGTTGAAACAACATCGAAATCAGAATACTTTTGTCCTAAGCCAATAAGTGCATGGTGAATAGTTTGAAACCGTGAATACATTTCATTGATTGTCTCATTTGGTTTCATTTTGAAATTTTGAAATTGACTTTTCAGCATGGCTATTTTGGCTTGTTTAACCTTGTTAGTACCTTCATGAGTGATTTTTAGCGTTTGCCAAATTTGATATGCAGTAGTACAGATACTAACAAGGTTGTATTCATTTTGGTCTAATGCACAGAGCAACATATTTATTGCTCTTGCATTTACGGCTGCTGCCGTTTTCTCAGCCACAGTCCATTCTGAATAATCAGTAGTTGGATTCACTATTTATCTTTGAGTAGCATTCCAAGCATCATAGCTACTTGATTGCATAAAGAATGACATACGTGTTGCCCAATAACTATAGTTATGACCATTGAAAAATGGAGGTCTTTGTGTCGATTGACCTTCCGTGTAGGTGGTGTTTAGAGTGCTAGTACTTGCGTTATTTGCCATATTACAAGAATATATCAAATAACTGTGTTACGGTTATATGATGACCGTGCTCTGATACCAAATGAAAGTGCGGTGTGTGTACGAATGCACGTACTAATATAGTACACACGGATCGTGTAATATGGACTATAATATAAATGCGGAAAATAGATGATAGTAGCAAAGTAAAAATAAAAATAGAAAAATCACACCAGAGATTTTTATACTGGTTCGGAGCACCGTCCTACGTCCAGTCCCAGACTTCTATCTGGATTTTCACTAATAACTACCTCGCTTCACCCGGAGGAACAGGTTTACAATACCCGAACAGCCGAACGTGATTTCACGCCTCTTACACACTGAGGACTTCAACACTTGCCTCTTATAACACGAGGACTTCAACAAAAACAAATACAATTGTTGTTGACAACTTGTGTTCTTGAAAACACGGATTTGTCACTAGTAGTACACCCTTCCTATAATCTTATCCTCAAAGAATATGAATGATGTTTTGTAAAGATTAAAGAAGGTATTTACTTATTGAATCAAAAGATATGAAATAATTTCAACGATTCAATAAGCTAAATTAATTTTTAGAATGCAGGAGTGTTAGAGATTAGATTAGAGAGCATATATGATCGTGTAAAAACTTGTGTTTGAATCAATGATTTAGATGAGTATATATAGAGAAAAATAGTTGTAACTCTTTGTGAACAGTTGCCATTAAGAGTTATGATCATTGATGAAAGATAGGAGATGCAACCTTTGGAGAAGAGAAGTGTCTTTTGGAAAAGTTGCTTTCTGTTTAAAAACGGTCGACAGGTCAAAAATGGACCGGTAGACAGGAATTCAAATATATATACGTTATGTGCATGTGTGCATGTTATCTGTGCATTCTGGGCAAAAACGGTCGACCACCTAGTTTTGGACCGGTCGACCGGTTTTGTCCAAACTGCAAAGTAAATGTGCACTCATATATATTTATATATATATTCGAAGATTGAAGGCATAAGATTATTTGAGGATAGATTTTAACATAAATAATCATTACTAACATACCAAATAATCAACCTCTAATCATATGGAGCTCTTTGTGTTTCTTCAATGAATAACTTCTTTTTGTCGATCACGGCTTATTCCTTTGTCAGAAATCAAAACTCTATAAAAATCTTGACTCAACATTAGGTAATTACATCTAATAAGCAGGGAAGTGTACTTATATGAGACGACTCGAAACCATTATATGCTTTAAAAGAGATTCGTGATTGGTTCAAGATGTTAGAATCCATATGGGGATTCAAAATCTAATTGAGATGCTCGAACGTGTGTAGTAATTCATCATCTATTCAAGATGTGGGATTCCAAGTGTGATTCTAAGATCTGTTGAGATATGTGAATCCAAAATGTGATTCTGAGATCTTTTGAGATATGGAAATCCATGCATGGTTTCGAGATCTTTTCGAGTTGTGACTCATGATGGAATGCCGGACGAAGCCTCACCAGTGGA
Organism: Allium cepa; assembly: GCA_030765085.1. Lineage (NCBI taxonomy): Eukaryota > Viridiplantae > Streptophyta > Magnoliopsida > Asparagales > Amaryllidaceae > Allium > Allium cepa. Next base: position 29,208,701 of record CM060933.1, on the reverse strand, counting down.
TATGACTAAAACTAAAGATAAGATGCATAAACCAGGAGTTTAGTTAACCCAAGGGTGCTGGCGACTCTACCATAGAGATACCTACAGTTATGCATGTATGAGTGGTGCACTCGGCCTCACGTTGTTCCAGCTATGTATATCCTATGTACATTGTTAGTGCTTCGAAAGGATATCTCCAATCCTTATGTAGTAGACCATTCTCATAATACCGATGACACCTTCATGGAATACAACATAATTAGCGAACATGACTTAGAGATTTTGATTGTATACCTATTATTTTTATGGTGTAGACTTACATGCTTCACAACTACTTGATTATTTATATTTCACACTATAGATGTAACGACCAGCCTTTTTGACCCTTACAAGTCGACACCAATACATCCACGGTATTTACATGTCGAGCATCCAATTATGGAAAAAATAGTTTGTTGGGGTGAAAGATAAAAAAGTCAGAATAAAATCTCACATCGTGACGAGTAATATATACTTTACACATTACCTTTACAAAAGAAAATTATAGTATACATACATCAATCAGAGTAAACTAACTTATCATCAGCCTTAACAGTTATAACAGCATGTCCTCATAAACGTTGATAAATACAATACAAGAAATGTAGTGAAAATAAAATACATAAATGCATCTTGGAGGCATCCAGCTCGTCTCCTGAGGATACAAAGCATCCATAACTAAATCTATATACTCAGGCTGACTACGAGTTTTAAAAGAAAATAAAGCTCTGACTAGTCAAGTAAACCAGCATGCGAAACACAAATCATATGGGTTTTTAATGTTATAAAACCTTTCAAAAATAAAGGTATCTTACTATTATATCAATAATGTTTAAATGTAATTAATTATTAAGTTCAATCAGCATATTGTAACTAGTTTTAAAGTTTTTTGTTTTATTGATAATTTTTAAAGTTATTATTTGCTAATGTTGTCCAAAGATAACTAATTATTTTATTAAAAATGTTTAAATAATAATTTTTTATAAAAGATGTTTAAAAATAATAAACTATTTATTTATAAAGAAATTATTTTTAAAAGAAAAGATTTATTTAAAGGTTTTTTTAATAAGAAGGACTTATATAAAGAGTAATAAATTATAAACGGATTTTGGAATTTGGAGAAGTTTGGTTTTAAAATAAGGAAAGTTTATAAAAGAAGTTTTATAAATTGAAAAGGAGATCTTGAAATTTGGAAAGAGTTTTATCAATGATTTTGGATATTTATAAAAGAGTTTATAAATGATTTTGATATTTATAAATGAATTTTATAAATAGATTTGGAGATTTATAAAGGAATTTTATGAAAAGATTTAGAGTTTTTGTAAAAGAGATACCTATAAATGAAAGAGATTTATTAAATTAATTTATAGAAGAAATTTATAAAAGAATTTGGGGTTTGGATCTCCCTTAACTGACCTTTCTGATTATGGTGGTATGGAACTTTTGTTCCATGCTTAACACCGAAGGAATAATGTTTAGGGTTATTCTTATTTTTATTTTAAATAGCAATTGTTTTGATCCTTTTGATATGATTTCAAAATAAAAAAATCTTTCATAATGTTTTGTGAATATATTTATCCCAGTGAGATAAGTATATGAATATTTTGATAAATATTTTGGAAAGAGAGTTAATGAAAGATTAATTTTAAGAGGCCTAGTGGTTTCCATGGAAATGTAATCTCTGCTTGAATGTTTGATTATTTGATAGTTAAATAACTGACTATCAAATCTTGGCCGAAATATGTAATCCTTCTTTAATTTAGTGGTAGGAAATGTTCACTACTTAACACAAAAGGATTTTAACTTCGGAAATATCTAGGAAAAACATGGGAATTATGTATTATAGTTACTATCAGTGGTGCTATACTGTATGTATACACTCTTTTGTTCTTTTAGGATAAATGATGAGGAGATTCATCCACATAAACGGCTTGGAGGTGATCCCCATTCTTATGTATTGTCTGATTATTTTCAAAAGAACCGGTATTAAGCATTCCGAAAAATCGGTAATCGGTTTGGAATGCTAGGTAAGTAGTGGAGTGTGCTTGTAAGAGATGACCTTACCGTAATCACTACAAAATCCATGCATGTGTTTTAAGGAGGAGTTTCATGATCTATTGAGATTTGTGAATCCATGTGTGGTTCCAACACCCGTTGGGGCATGGGAAGCCATGTGTGATCCTAAGATCTTTGTTAAGATGTGGAAATCCAAGTGTGATTCCAAGACTTGTTGAGGTATGGGGATCCATGTATGGTTCCAAGATCTGTTCAGGTGGTGGTATATGAATGAGAATGCTGGACATAGCCTCACTAGTGGTAATGACTAAAACCAGAGATATGATGCATAACTAGGGGTTTAGGTAACCCGTAATGGTGCATTCATCTCCTTTATAGTGTTACCTACAATTATTATGCATGCATGGTGCGGCACATTTAACCTTGTGTGGCCAGCTATGTATTTGCTATTGTACATCACTGGGGATGTACTGTTACTTCGGAAGGATAACTCTGATCCTTGTGTAGAAGGACCATTCTCGAAGTACTAAGGGCACCTCCGTGGAATCATACACAACTACTGAACGTACCTTATCGATTTCTGATTATATACCTATTATTGTTGTGTTGTACATGCATGAGCATCACAGCTACTTGATTATTATTATTATTTTCATCGTTAGACATTATTATAATATAACTGGATTTTCTAGAAAAAGGTTTTGGTTATCTTAAGGTAAAAACCCCTCCATGTATATGTGCTACTTGGTCTTACAAGACACTTTGGTAGTTAAATGAAAAATTAACATTCAATTGAATTATAATTAATACATAAATGATTTTAAATAAAAACTTGTACGAATATACTGTAAATAAACATAAAACTGTTACATAACATAATTGAATTTAGTAGAATATTAGAGTATTTTCTTTTCTGAAAATATATTAAAAACTCAATTAAATAAGTTGATTTTATAATTTTTATAATGTGTAAATGACATTTTTCAATTCATTTCTTTTAAAGAAGATATAGAGAAAATAGTGGAATATAGCGGAAATAACGGGATATAGCGGAAATAGTGGGGCTTAAAGCAGAAAGGCTACATTTAGGGCCGCATGGACAAATCGTAGTGGTAGAAATCTAGGGTTATAGCGGGATATAATAGTGGGGCATAGCTACACAGGTCGTTACAAAGGCTGTTATAACTGTCCAGGCCGATGATAGGTTAGTTTACTTTAGTTGTTGTATGTAGATTAAAGTTTTCTTTTTGGTAAAGGTCTTTTGGAATTATATATTATCGTTCTGCATGTGAGATTATGATATTGTGTTCTTATTTATTTTATTTTACCCTAATGTTTTTCCTTTCCAACACTTGGATGTTTGGCACACGAGTACGGTAGATTTATTAGTGCCAACATTCGAGGGTCGAAAAAGCCATTCTTTACACAACGCCTTCAAATGTTTTATAGTGTGTTACTCATGGCTGTTGGGGGAACTAAGGGGTAATGTACTAATGGTTATTAGATAATTATGGAATATCTCACCGAAGAGTTTTCTATTGATTAATATAACTAAAGTCAATTAGAGAATCTCGAAGTGAAAATGTTGCATAAGTCCCCTGACTTAAGAATATTGTGGAACTTTAATGTGGACACTCCGACTTCCATTAAAAAATTATAGTTGGGTCTGAGTTGAAGCATTAGAAGTGAAACACTATTCAATATAGAACTCATCTCCTTGATCTTTTGAGGTTTGTATCATGATCAACTACAGTAAACTAAAAATCAAAGTCTTTGGTCAAAGCAGTACAAGTAATTGTAATTGTTATTATTGAACCAAGGATTTCATGTTTGGACCAATCAAGTTAAATGTAGATAATGTTGGGATTTTGACCAAAAACAAATACCACAAGTCCTAATGCGATATAGTGTTAACGAAAAGGATTAATGTAAATAATCATTACTACCAAGTACTGCTTATAATCAATAAAACTGGATTTTACTGAACTTATACCACTATCTAAGGTGACATATGAACACTAAAATTAGAATTGTTCGACATTAATTGCTGACTGAATTTACACTTTTGAGTCGCACAACCATAATAATGAATAGTCTAAGAAACCAAACGATTTAATTAACTTATATTTTTTAATTAACTAAATTAATCAGTATTTATGACATTGTAATTATTAAATTAATTTTATTTTCTTGAATACCATTAGTATGTAATAAAACATATAAATAAAAATTATAAACATGCGTATCAATATATGATATCCAAGTAATATTTGAATTGGATTTAAATAGATTAACCATTAAGTGGTTTTGGGAAATTTTGAGATTCACGTGTCTCTTTTATGGCTGGCTATGCATGATTAGGGTGGGAGGAAGGTTCTAAATATGATTTGAAAATCCAAAGGAGAAATTAACGAAAAGTAAATATATCTCCATACTTTACTCTTCTATATGACACACTTAATACACATTTATGAAATGATATTTACCCTTTTTTCAATCTATTCGATGCCTAAAATATGAAGAAGAGGACAAGATTTGATGAGACTTAACAAGGAATTAAATAGACAAGGTTTTAAGGAGGGAATTGAAAGGTTTCAATGTTTCCTTTAAAACAAATTCTCTTTGATTCATTCTGGAATTTCTCCTAACAATTTACTTTTCTTTCTCTCTTCTTTTCACCCACTCATGACCAAAATTCCATGGCACCATGGAAGAAAAAATCCCTAATAAAGTCCATATTAAATTAGAATAAAAGGTGATTGTTATCTCTATTGGTTCTTGCAAAATCTGGATGTTGATTCAACTGAATATGGGAGCTTTATTCATTATTCAAGGTGTAGCTTTTTGGATACGTCCTAAGGTGATTTTACATTTTATTTATTCAGATATATTAATCGTATTCACATATTACATGCTTCATACCAATGTTGATATATATTCATCCTGTAATATAATTCAGATTTCCTATTGCCACATCTCAATTAATTAACTGTTCATCATGTAAATTTAATTTATAACCCCTTTTGGACTATTCCTTAACTAATTACAAGCCCATATGTAATATAATTAATATCTTTCATCACATATAATTATTTATTCATATTGTTTGTATAATTCGATTTTGAATCTTTTATAACGAAGTTTACGTGCTTAAGTTGTTCAATCCATTTTGGAATCATTTTGATTGAATACCTTTTAATTAAATATATATATTTCATGGTTATTTAAATAATTTTGATTGAAAAAACTTATTAATTTTTAATTAATTTAGATTGAAATAATTTTTTGATTGAAAACAAATTTAGTTATTCGAATTCACTTTAAAAATAACTTATGTTACATGGTTGTTGTTTGAATATATACTATTTGTTTACATAAGTGTAAAAGTTATTTCAACTAAAAAGCCCATAAGTGGAATTTTATGTAAAATCTTATTTCAATCGAGTCCTTCCTAAGTTAAAGTGGATATGTTAACTTTAAATTTATATATGTATAATACTATATTGCAATTTTTATGCATGTGTGTTATTTTAAATATAAAATATAGCTTACAATTATTTATATATTTACATACGTAAATGTATGTTATTTTAACACAGATTTTATAAAACGGACTATTGTGTAAAACTAATAGTTCAATTTTAAACCTTCCTTTAGTTATATATCTATCATTATATATGCATATATTTTAAATATAAACTATGGACAATAAAAGCATATATAAAGGAACAAATGGGTTTGTTGCGATCTAAATCCCCATATATATATATATATATATATACAGTCATACTAGCCATGCACACTTCATATATGTAGCACATGCACTTTACACAAGCAGTTTATTTGACATGCATATAAAAAAGCCTTTTTTTAAATAAATAAAATAAAGATTTTATTTAAAATATTTTAGAATGGATCTAAAATATACTTTAGACTTCATAGGCCAAACGGATCCAAAATAGTAATTTTTTTTTGAAATCTACCTATTCCAAACGCTTCTGACTGACCTGGTTCCTCAGCTATACATACAAACATATATATAAGGTCCTTATGTACATATCAAACGTATGTGTGTATACATACACATATGCCCTACATATATATAAACACATACAAACAGATATGCATGCATACATATAAATATGTGTGTATGTCAAATGTGTGTGTATAACGCCCATCACCGTTTCGTGAGATCAGAGGTTCGAATCCTATGTAGGGTGATTTGAACCACTAGATATATGTTGACTTGTAGTATGATATATATTACCTAAGACCTATAGTGCAACTAGGTATTACCACCTAAGTACCCATTTTTAAAAAATATATGTATGTTTAAATGTATTAAAATATACATAAGGCTTGTTTTATGTATATGTATAATAGTGTGTGTCATATAAATATGTATTGTCTATGATATATTGAGATAATTACATATACATAAAATAATTTATATTTAAAACTTTGTATTCAAAAATAACATTTTAATTAAATTTCAATATATATATATATATATATATATTATTTAGATATAAACATATCTTTTACTTCAATTATCTTTAGCCAAGTCAAATAAATATTACATCGAATATAATTAAAAAGTTTAATAATTTAAAATTGTATAAAAATAATTTTATGTCAAAAATAGTTTTGTAAATTATAAATATATTATTCAATTCGTAATTATTTAACAGTATTTAATTAAATATATGCATATGAATATAAGTAATATTTATATTATAATCAACAATATAACAATAGAATAAATTTTTGATTAAATATAAATAAGGTCAAGGTGTTTTATAAATATATTTAATGTATATATATTTATTTATTTATGGTAATTAAAATATATATATAATTTAAAACCGAAAATAAAACTAAAATTCCTTCCCCTCTGTGATTTTAGAGGTGGTTGATGTTCTAGTTATTTCTTCAGTCATAGTGCCTCCTATAACTAGTATTCCTTCTCCTTCTATTGTTCTAAAGGTGATTTATAACACCTCATAATTTGGCGTTGGTTATTTAATTAGTTAATTAATTAGGCTTCAAAATGGAATTTGTGCAAATGGTTAAATTTGACCATGAAACTTGCACCATTGCATTCGTGGTGAAATTCCAAACAATTTTCATGTTTGGAGTTTTACGATCGAAGTCCAAACGAAGAAGTAACGAAAGAAAAACAAATTCGAAACAAAAATAAATAAATAAGAAAGATTAACTAAATTAACCCAGGCCCGTAGGTCAACCCACCATTATGGGTGGTCGACTCCGAGGTAGGGGCGGTCGACCCTTCCATATGCGGCTGCTAGGGTTTAACCTAGGCCCAATAGCCCGGATTTAATATATTTGATCTAATGGTTGAGGTTGATTCTTACGCCTATAAATTCATGTCGAACCCACCCTTCTCTTCTCATATTTTTCTAGAGGCGGTATCAATGCTCTGCCATTTCTTATTCACCACTTTTTTCTAAATTATAAAAATAAGATATTTATATCAATATTCATACAAATTAGAGAAGAATAGAAATCTAATGCAAAGGAGAAGAGAAGAGAATCTACTATATGCGTATTTGAGGTAATTTGTGTGTGTGTATATATATATGTATCTATTTTCTCTCTCATTCTCAAATCTCTTCTCGGATCTGTAATTCTAATATATGTATGTACCTTTTTTTATACATATTTCTTGGATTAAAAAGGCTTTGGAAGTGATTTAAAGGTTTTTCTTTAGATCTGGAAATTTGGATCGCCTATAAAAAGGTAAGTGAGAAATTTTATAGATTGTCATAATATGGAAATTATATCGTTGGTGTTTATTGATTATTATGCCTAACTGGATAATTGTATATGAGTTGTAGGCAACAAATTGAATATAATCTGAATATAATAAATATCACTTACATATTCTTGTTTATGAATTGATTTAGAATTGTTTCCAACCTGCCTGGAAATCAGTCCCAAAAGTATGAATTCAGAATATTAATTTGAATAAAATTTATTCCAGTTCTTAGATACGTTCTATAATAATGTTATGAATTTGGATTATTATCCTAATCTTGTTAGAATGTAAACTTTTCTATGTTTGAAATTGTTGGATTTTAAATCCGTTTAATATTTGTAAATTAGTTTGACTTCTTTCCCTTAGAAAAATACGGTGTTTGATCTAGCAAGAAATAAATGCAAGTAAAGAGAGAAAGAGATGTGTAAAGTATGAATTCATTATAGTTTACACTTTCTATTTCAATAATAAAAAGAAATGATTGTTCCTTGTAATTTCAAATGATGTAATCTTTTAAATTTAAAGTTAAATATTCTATTTCGGACTAATTTATGGAAATTATAGCGGATAATCTTTTTAAAATATGATTGCAGTCGTTGAACATCGAAAAAAATATTTTAGTGAAGATATATAATTACAATATATTTGGTAAAAATAGATATTTGTATGTAATTTACTATGCTTATAATAATTAAAATAAAACTTAGCTAATAACGATGCTTACAATAATATTTGCATTTAGGATAACTAATTAATGGGAAAGGAATTTAAAATGTTGTAACTCTAATAAATGGGAAATAAATGGTAATTAATATGGGAGTTGCAATAATTTGATAGGATAAATGGATTAATGGGACTGATAAATAATGAAGTAGAATTAATAACTTTGGAATAGTTAAAAGGTTTATTAATTTGAAATTAGTAATCGTACATAAATGTCTTAGGAAATGTCCGTTAGAATTTTATGGACAAATTAACAATTATGAGCATTAAAAGGAGATTTATGGGTACATAGGTATTTAAGGTAAATCTTATTGCCTTATATAAAAAGAGAATTAGTAAGATAAATCCAATATCTACCTAAGATAATATAAGTAAAGACTTAGGATAGTTAATTGGACTTAGTATGTTAGTGGTGCGAGGTCAGTAGAATCACTCGATGGAAGATTGTCCTTCACTTCGAGACTACCAATAGTCAGGTGCACTTATTACTGATGTGAGATATCACTACTCCTAGGACTCATAACGGCATGAGAGATTGGATCTGTTTTCTTAATTAAAGAGTGTTAAACGGTCCAAATTTGGAATTAGGAGCAGTGAGGGATAACTTCATAGGGGTTCGCTTCTGGATTGATGTATTAAGTGGATATAGTGTCCACCTCTCTTCTAAAAGGAAGTATTAAGTAACCTAGTAAGATTCCACACAAATAAGGATGTCACTTAAAGGGTTTACTTTAGTGTTGAGGTATTAAGTGGCTATTTTAGGGTCTGCTTCTCTACAGAAAGAAGTAATATAATGAGATTCCACATTTATAATTTAGAATGATAGTGGATATCTCAGGAACGGTTCACTTCGGGTTTGAGATATTAAGTGACTGATCTAAGGGTCCGCCTCTCTTCTAAAATGAAGTATTAAGTAACCTAGTGAGGTTCCAAGCGATGTCAGCTAGATAGTACCAGTGAGGACTCTACCTTGGGGTTAGTTATTAAATGACAAAGGCCTACCTATAAATAGGTATTAAATGGTTATGAGTCTACCTAGTTCTTATTAATGAGGTATTAAGTGGCTTGGGTACAGTCTCTCACATTGCTAAGGCCGTAATAATGATAGTACCAGCGAGGAGTCTGCCCGAGGATAGGTAATAAGTGACGTAGGACCTCCCTAGAATATATGTATTAAATGGTTAGAAGTCTGCCTAGTCATTTTAAAAGTATTAAGTGGCTTAGGTACTGTCTCTTACATGGCTATGATTTTATTGGAGATAGATGCGGTAATAGTTGGACATTAAATATCGAAAGCCTTAAATAGTGGTTAGAGGTCTTCGTAGCTAGGACCCACTGAACATTGACAACATTCTTAGGAAATCACCTTGGGAATATGTCTTAAATGATGGAATCTACCTTGATTGAGCTCTTAAATGATAGAGTCTGCCTATTTTTCTTTTAAAAGTATTTTGTGGTGATTATATAAGCTCGCTTCATTTAAGAAGTATTAAGTGGCAAATGGGTTTAGAAGTATTGGGTAGTTGATAAGGCTTCGACAGTATTTTGTACCTTGGGAAGGGGTAAGTAAGTAATCGTGTGTGCAATGCAAGACTAGAATTGCTAAACTTAATAGTCTTAACAGTTGAATGCAAATGAATTGGTATATGTTTATGTTATGGATAGTTTATAGATTTTCTAGTCACCAGAACCTTTTTCTGACCCCCTCCTCATTACAACCCACATGATAGATTTAGAAGAATAGGTCGCTGGAGCTGGATGAGTTTAGTTGTTGGAGAAGTCTTCTTTTCTCTCATGCTCGATGCTACTGTGACAATCTGTTATCCAAGAAATACCATAAATTCCAAGATAGTAGTCATAGTTAGTATTCTTCTCCTATTATTGTTTCCACTGTGAGTTTAGATTTCTATCAATCTTTGATAATGCTCATGTTTATTTACAGATACCAAATCCAATGATCTATGCTTTGATGGACTTGGGTTTCAATTTTTGTTGAAATTTAGGCCTATTGTGGTATGGGTTTTCACATTTGGTATCAGAGCTTAGGTTAGTAGATCAGAGGAATTAGAATAAATTGAGAGAACTTATTCATACTTACCCTATCTAGTAATATTATATTTTTATGCTAGATTCTAAGAGCTCCTACTATAGAAGTAGTTGAAGTTCCACTCTGAGGGAATGGTAAAAGCAACTATGAGTTGGAAATATATTAGGGTTAAGATCTTCATGCCGACTTTGAAGTACCTCACGGAGTGCAGGCGATGCATAATGAACCGTTGATGAAGAGCATGAGTACGACATATGGCAAAACCCCGGAGACTGGAGGTGTTCACTTAGATAGTTGAGATTCTAACTACCTTGTGATTTTGGATTTTGATGATGAGTTTCAGTTGGAGACACGTTAATTCCAGATGGGTAGGAAATTAGAGTCTGTATATTATAATTACACGGAGGTAAGTTTTCACTAGGGTGCATTAATTGATACCACTTTGTTGGCAAACCAGATTAATATTTGGATATTTAATGTTAGGTCCTTAGTCTAAAACCAATGAGAGAATTTTTATAAAGTATATTTTGGAAATGCCTTAGGTTTTGGAGAAATTCTTACATACATACATACATACATACATACATACATACATACATACATACATACATACATACATACATACATACATACATACATATATATATATCAGTAAAGGCTTAATTTTGATTTTTTGGCAAATATAAGTTTGATTTTTAAGAGAAGTTTTGGTATGAAATGATTTTTATTATTTTGAAACAAGTATAAAGGAGCATATAGTTAGCTCAATGATTTTTTGATTTACAAAATTGAGGTTTTTAAATTTTCTCTCTTTAAGGTATGGAACATTGGAATGACGTTCAATTTTATTAGAGTATGTAGTTTGAAGTGTTGTTGTACCCACTAGCAACTGGAAGAATATTTCTGTGCGAAGTAGGCAGGAAATAGTAGCTATAAATATTTTTGGATTTGTTATTATTCGCAGCAGTTTTCTTCGGACAATAGTGAGTTATTGGACCATGGTTCAAGATTAGGCGATATGCTTTGACACTGGCGTTAATAGGACAGGAATTTGTCAGATCATGTCGAATTGAATGAGATGGCGAGAAACAACTATTATTATTTAATTTGATCCTAATTGGATCTAGGTTCAATTAACACCCAAATCCCATCTAGCGATCGACTACTTAGCAGTAAACCAAGAGTGGTCTACCGGTTAACGAGTTTTGACACAACTTGAACATGGAACGGGACTATAAAAGTTGCTTCCAAATTTCCCCAGTTTCATTCTTTCATTCCTCCTTCCTTAACATGTCGAACCCAATCTCCATCGTCCTCCTCCTTTAAGTAGTAACCTCTTTTTTTCCATTCCTCCCCTAGACGTCATTATTTTTCCCTAGGAGTAGTAGCCTCGCCCCACCCTCGTGCTGATTTTGCATGTCAAAACTTGCCCCGCTACCACTCCAGATCTAAGCGCAATTCCTTCTCTCCAACCACTTCTTAGTCTAAGACACCTTTCTGCACCACTGGGTTTTCCTCGCACTGTTATGGTCTCAATTCTCAAGAGGCCACTTGGTTGGACTTGAATGAGTAGATGGTTTTGTCATTGGGGTAGAAGAACTATTTTCGTGGTAGGATTTGCACCGATCCTCTAGTTTGAGGCTTTTAAGCAGGAATGCTACCCATGTTGCATTTGCCTTTTCGATGGAGGCAATAGTTTGATTCATTCGAAGATGATGGTTGTCTTGATTGACCTGACTAATGGTAATCTCGCCGAGATTTTAGAGGCCTCCACGAAGGATGCGGGCTTGGATGATTTTGATGTGACCGACTCAAATATTTTGCAGCAAATCTTTTCCTAGGTTGTTAGTGTTTAGAAGATGGATAATCCATGTCCGACTACCTGCCAGGTTGTGTGCATTATTTATCATAACGTCGTCCCTAAGATGGGTGAATACGACCGGATTTATCCCATGGTGCGAAAAACCACCTATGCTAGTTTTGGCGGCATCATCATCAATCGGACTCGCACGCTTTTGATTCAATTTATTGCTCAAGGATTCGCACTCCATAGAATCACTTTCCATATTTTCACCTATCCTCTCCCGTCTTTAGGTGTTATGGAAGAAACTCCATGGAGAGGCAGTTTAGTAGAAGGTTCCTTCTTCCATCATTAGATCTTTCCTTTGGAAGATGGCAATTCCAAAGCCATTAGCAACACCACTAGTGCCAACAATATGAGACGGGATGTATAGCTACCACTCTACGACCATTCAAGAGTCGTAGTAATGGATCAACCTCCAGCCGTGGAGCAAGGCATCTCGTAGTCTGTAAGCATTGTTTTAGGAGTTATGGTGTTGTTATCTTTTCTCTTCCAGCATTTGGTCTTTTCTTTTTGGTTTTTTGAATTATAAAACTGTTAGTTATCTCTTGTAAAAGGCACACACAGGATAATCTGAGTTTTTATTTATTTATCATGTTATTGTTTCTAGACATGCGAACCATTCCTGTATATGCATAGTAAAGAAGCAGTATAAATATGGGAATCTCATAAAGACACTTGACTAACAACAAACGCAATATAAGACAGGAAGTTTAGAATAGTTGAAAATTTTACGAAGGATGTGATTAAGTTGTTTTTGTATCACAAGTCATTGCTCATGTTCCTTAAAAGCTGAAATTTCTGAATAATAGACGTGATGACATTTTTAAATAAATTATCAAGTTTTATAGTAAATGTCAATTGTATAATTTTGGAATTTGGTTTATGCGCTTAGCGCATAACCGAATTCTGACTACATTGAATTATCGTTTGATTTATCAAAAATTTTGAGAAGGAAAATATTTAAAAGGTTTCTGTTGATTTGAAAAGTTCTGTTTTGAAAAGAAAAAAGTTTTTAGGCTTTAGTTGTTTCTGGCTCATAAATTATTTTTAGAATTTTTCCAAAAATTTGATTCAAGGGAAAATATGAGTCTAAGTATTTTGGGATTTAATTTTTAAAATAACCTATAAATTTAAAAAGTGAGAAAGATTTTTGTGAAATATTTGATTTTGAAGGCCGAATTTAAGCGTAGGGAAGACAAATAAAGTTAGAATTTGCAAATATAATGGTGCACTAGGATCGATGATACGATAAATGCAAGCGGTAATAAGGAAAAAGCTGTTTTAGCCTTGGAATTTCTATTTCTATACCTTGTCGACGATTCGCGCGAGTCAATTTTCAGACTTAATTTCGTTTTTAGTGCTTGAAACAAGCCTTCTTATGCATTTTGTACATGGAAAATTTGGAGTAAATCTAGGGCAGCATGGAAAATTTCCACTGTACTATAGGAGTATGAAGATTATAAAGTGGTAAGAATGTTAAATTCTCCATCTAAATTCCTTTTTCTGACATAGGAGTAAAGTTTAGGAAGCGATTTTTTGATGCATTAGATTACTGGATGGAAGGAAGTGGGTGCAAACTTGGTTGCTTAATACTTCTATTTGTAGGAGTATGGGGGTTTTAGAATGATCCCCCAATAATATATATAGGTTGTTTCCATCATATTTTTTCAAAAATGTTTTCAAAGTAATGCATTCATATAGAATGATCCGATTTAGAATCATTTTGCATACATATTTTCTATATGGTGATGCAGTAATACATTATGCACGTGTGCACCTTTGGTTGCAAAATTAGTTGTACACTAATTGGTTGTGTAGTTTAGGGTAATTAGGATCAAAAACCATGACTTAGTCATCGGTGAAATTTCAGGGATGAAATTCTTTTTAAGGGTGGAAGAATGCAACACCCCGTAATTTGATGTTAGTTATTTAATTAGTTAGTTGGTTAATTAATTAGCCCCAAAAATGGAATTTGACCACAAACCTTACGCCATTGCGTTCGTGGTGAAATTTCGAGCAACTTTTATATTTGGAGTTTTGCGATTGAAGTCCAAATGAAGAAATTACGGACGGAAAACGGATTTGGAACAAACATAAATAAATAAGAAAAATTAACTAAATTAACCCAGGCCCATAGGTTGGCTAACCATTATTGTTGATTGACCGTTCTTTATATGGCGGCTAGGATTAGCCTAGGCCCAATTGCTCAAATTTAATATATTTTGATCTAACTGTTGAGGTTGATTCTAAAACCTATAAATTCAAGCCAAAACTTCCTTCTCTTCTCATATTTTTCTAGAGGCATTAGCGAAGCTATACTTTTCTTATTCTTCACTTTCTTTCTAAATTATAAAAATAAGATATTTATATCTATGTTTATACAAACTGGAGAAGAATAGAAATCTAATAAAAAGGAGAAGAGATTAGAATCAACTATACGTGTAGTTGAGGTAATACACACACACATACTAGTGTGAACCCGTGCTTCACACACGCAATTGTAAAATATAAGTAAAACAAATGTCCATAGCATAGAATCGAAATATAAAGACTCATGCATGCATATTTCGTATAATGACGATTCTTGCAAACGATATTGTAAAATAGAATTAAAAAAGTTTCTATATAAAGACTCATGTATGCATATTTGCATAAAATGTAAATTTTCAAAACATATTCAAATAACATGCACAATTAGTGGCCCATCTGGTTGACCATAACAAATAACATTTAAATAACACGACGATAAACATATTCAACTAACATATTCAAATAATCTTTCATTTGTTTAAATTCGCACCTGTGTGCGAATATTTCTGTAAATCATACTATATCATGTTTGATATATAACATGCCTACCCTTTATTTTATATATATGTATAAATTCTCTGTCTTATTCCCTGTATAAAAACCTAAATAGTTAGGCCGGTGGACGCATGTGGGTATGACAAAAATATTTTTTGTTGTTGAAAGAAAATAAAAATATTTTTAAAAATATTTAGAATATACTATTTACAGGAATGAATTAGAAACATTTTAATAATATCAAATATAAATATTAAAATTAGTACACAATCTCTATTGAGTCTATATAGTAATAGGATTGAATGCTCTCAAACATATATGTAGGCAAAAGAGTTAAAAGAGCAAAGTGGACCGATTTCATTGGAGCAAGTTAGCAATTGTTTCATTTATATCTCGTTCATAATAAGTAGGAAAAAACCCAGCATAACCAAAATGACCCTAACAATAAATGAATTATATAAAAGACTTGTTTACCACAGGGGAAATACGATTAAGTTATGACTCTTAAAATGAATTATAAGCTATATGACGTTTTTTATTCCTCGTGGTATTTATTTGATGGGATGAAAATATAATTAATTATTTTATCAAACATTAAAGTAAAAAAATAGAATCAATAATCTACTTCATCAAAAACTACTTTATGTTGCTTCATTTGTACTATAAACATGGATCGAATGGGCCAAAAATGAAAAGAAGAACGGTTATAGTTTAGCATTGAAAAACATAAGATCAAGACAATATGTTAAACAGTCAAACAGCTAAATTATGAACTGTTATCATACATAGTTTCACAATGTCCAAATCAGTAAATAAGTAAACATATAATGGTCAAGAAAGTTGTTTTATGAAAGGTTATGATGTATGGCTCAAATATCATTTCATTTAATATTCAAGTTTCAAATAGAAGAAAACTTTTAAGCTAAAGTAATCATTAGTGAAGTGTATTTAATTATTGCTAATGTTAAAAAGAACTAAAACTATGAAAGTTATCCAGCCAACATCCAACGCCTACTATTGGGTTGTAAAATGAGTTAAAATGAAACTGAAAAAAGTTTGGCAAGGACTTATGTTCAAGATGAAAACGAACATACAAAGAATTATGTTTAAGGCTAAATTGAGTAGGATTGCCAATATATCCATTATCTAATTAATACATTAGATGTTAATAAAAAATAAAATACAAAAAAATGAATAAATCAGCAAGAAGATGTTTAAATCTGATTGAAATGTACAACAATTAGTTTATATATACACTACTGGATATTTGAATTCAATGGTATTTTAATGGAAAAAACGGATGAATAAGAGTAAGGAAACCTACAACTCTTATTTTGATGTTCAATTACAACAGCGCCATCATTCAGCAATAGTTAGGATGAAGCAAAGAAATGGCTCCAAGAATGCAAAGCCTGAAGCTGCCTAATCAAGCTAATCAACTGCAATGCAATTTTGCTTCATTAGTTGACAGTTGCAATGATAGTAATAACCAAGAATTATATCGGGAAGTTCTTGACTTAATTTTAGCTTGATCCATATACATGTCAACTAAATTTTGCTTATTTCAAAATTTATTTATTGCAAAATCATAGTACATTTTGGAACAATATGATCAAACAAAAACTGTTTACAGTAATATATTACTATGTATTTGATACGAGTAAACCAAAACTTTCCACTTCATATAAGAAAAGAGAGTATTTTATATTGCTCAGTGGTACATATGGTTAACTAAACAATTGTAGTTTATTTTATAAGAGCGAAATATATTATTTTGGCAGTGGATTATAATTTGATGAACAATGTTATACGATTTCAAATGCATAAAAAATATTCGATATGGTTTATTAACTGATTTCGAATGCATAAAAATTATTCGATATGGTTTATTAAATATTAACAGCACATGTAGTGTGCTAAATTAGAGTATAGTATTGGGTCCTTAAATGGAAAAATTTGTAATGCTCGGAAATCATTTCCTCTATTTGTTACATTTATTTGACCAGAAATGTTACATTTATATTCAATTAGTTTTATTTAAGCTAATAATGTACGAAGATTAATAATTGGGTAATAGTAATAAAATTATACAGACCATTTGATCCTATGAAGATTTATTTATCTCAATGGTCGAGATCCTTTCTTAATTTTGGTATCCTAGTCGTTCCTTTTCTATATCCACATTTAGTTGATTAAGAATATGGTTAATCAACTGTTGACAACTCTTGTTAGTTTTCTAACTAAAAATAATTTTGCAGCAGCATGTGTAGGAAAAATTCAAATATCTGGATAGAAAAACATGTATCACACAATCTATTACCATAGTCCGATGATCTAAGATGAAACCACAATTGAAACATCTTAGAAGACAGACAAACATTATATAGTGTCGTAGATTTAAAATTTAATCAAAGAATTAATTAGAAACTGCTATAGAATAAAGAAAATAGGAAGCCATTAGAGAGAGAGGCAGAAGACATATTATTTATTTCTGAGAATAGATTATCTATTTACATTACATTAGCACCTTTATATAGAGGCCTAGGAGCTTGGGGTAGAACTAATCCCATGATGTGGGACTAAATACAAAACAGTATATAACATATTCACTATTTATATTTACATATATTATAACACTCCCCCTTGAATATGCGTCTTCAAAATCTTGAATCCTCTGATAACTAGAAATTGTCCGTTTCGAAACGTGTATGATGATTGCTCCCCCTCATTATTATCTTGCTTGCATTTACCCATTCAGTCGATATAGATATTATCCGTTGCCTCATTAAAAACCTCTGTAAGGAAAACCCAATGGGAAATACCTTGAAAGAGGAAAAGAGTGCAACTTGTGAAATTATAGATATCATACTAAAAATGATATTCCTTCTAAGAGTTTGATACTTCGGGATCAAAATAATGCCTCATTAAACCCTTACTAAGAAAAACCCAATGGGAAAAATCTTCGTGAAGGAAAGAGAGTACAATGACATATTTTATTTTCTTATTTCTTTAAATGAAGCTTGATACTTCTGGATCAAACTAATGCCTCATTAAAACCTTACTAAGTAAAACCCTATGGGAAAAATTGATGTGCACGTAAATGTGCATATTTTTACCACCATATTTATTCTATTTGAATTAAATAAATGATCATATCGGGTATTTTAACTTGTTTAAACCACAAATTCAAATTATTCCAAATTGTCACATATTCATCTTCATATATGGGCAAACCGGTCATTTGTGTGCATATATTTCTTTGAGAAAAATTAATTGAAAATTTATATATATTTTTGTAGGAATTTGGTCTCAAATAGAAGTGGCTTCATGAAGATATGCATGCACAAAATTAATACAAAGGAATGAAGATGGAAATAATTCAAAGTGAAGAACATAGAGGACCCCATATACCCACCTACCTTAATGTACAAATTAAAGGATAATGCACATGCTTTTGGAGTTAATGGCTTCATGTACACTTAATGGGGGATTAAGACATGTTAATGATTACTTGGCCTCCACACTTCCTAAGGGGCATTTTGGGCACTCCCCAAAAATATGCATTAGAGTTTCTAACTTGTATAAATACCCCTTATGTTTCATGTAGCTCCTCTTCTCTTTAGTCTCTCTTAGGCCTCCTTCTCTTTAGTTTAGTTTAGATCAAAAATAAAAGAGAGCTCTCTTTCTCTTTTCATGGCTACTTAGCCATTTTTATTTTATGTAATTTTCTTTTTATTTTATGCAATGTTAATTAGTGTTTCCTTTTACTTACATGTTCATTTTCTTTCATGCTAGTAGTGTAGATTTACTTTTATGCAAGTAGAATAGTTTTCTTTTCATTTGCTTTCATTTTTCTTTCTTTTATGCTTTCATGTTGTTAGCTACATTTGTTAATAAAATGACAAATATGAGAAGCTAAACCCCTTCAATTTAGGGGTAATGAAGCTCTCTAATTAATGTAGTTTCAACATTTTGTTAATTCATGCTCTCTTTTTGTGCTTAATGATGATGATAGAAGTGGTTTTATTTGTTGTTTTTGCTTTGAATTTGATAGTCTATATTGTTGACACCAAATAGGCTATGCTTAAACAATCACTAACACAAATGCCTCTTCATCAATATATGATTATGGCATAAGAAAGTGATTTGAAATTAAAATTTGATGGTTTATGTTTCTAACCAATAGTTAATAGGCCATACTTAAAATAGATTTCATTCTCATTTTCTTTGTCAATTTTCATGAAAGTTAGTAAGTGTTTTAAGGGGTGTGTTATAGTTTGATGGCTTATGTTGGCTAATCAATAGCTCAAATATGTCATACTTATAATAAACACATCAATTAAAACACTATTGACCATAAAAGAGAGATCATGATTTCATGTGTTGAACTACATGATCTAGAGGGTGGATTTATTCTCTAAATTGTCATTTAACTCTCATATTTGCATTTCTTTTCTTTTTGTTAGTTAGTTAATTTTCTAATTTTCTAGCTTAACATTCTCTTCAACTTTGGTTTAATTTGATTGAATAGAATTTTGAAATCATCAATTCCCTGTGGATCGACCCGTATTCGCCACGTGCTACATCCGTACACCGTGCGCTTACGGTTATTTTTAATTTAAATTCGTTCGACGGTTTTCTAAACCGATAGAATTTCCGTCGACGAACAAAAATCTTAGTGAAGGAAAAAGAGTACACTATAGTATGTCATATTTCAATAATTTATTGCATCAGATAGAGTTTGATACTTCTGGATCAATTTAATACGTCAGTAAAAACCTTACAAAGGAAAACCCGATGGGAAAAAACTTGGTCAAGGATAAAAATATAATTTAACTTAAATAACATATTTGAGATGTTATTTCTTGAAAAGACGTTTGATTCTTCTAGATCAAGATAATGCCTCATTAAAACCTTAATAAGAAAAACCCAGTGAGAAAAATCTTAAATAAGGAAAAAAGAGTACATTATAGCTTATTTCAAATGTTACTAGGGAGTTGATATTTCTGGATCAAGGTAATGCCTCATTAAAACCTTACTAATAAAAACCCAGTGGGAAAAATCTTAGTTAACGAAAAAGGGTGCATTATAAAATACTTACGAATTCTCCCCCTGATTTTATTTTTTCCTCTGAATTCA
Source organism: Allium cepa (assembly GCA_030765085.1). Taxonomy (NCBI): domain Eukaryota; kingdom Viridiplantae; phylum Streptophyta; class Magnoliopsida; order Asparagales; family Amaryllidaceae; genus Allium; species Allium cepa. The sequence goes on along the minus strand of CM060933.1, from coordinate 29,188,310 downwards.
TATTCGTCTTTCGATAACTTAAATTGGTTATAGATACTTCTGGATCCATAAATATGTATCTCATTCATAATACAATTTATTAATAGTTTTCTTTGATACAATCAAATTTTCTAAGATTGTTTCTTCCAAATATGGTTTGCATTTTATGCATTTGTATGCTACTTTTATGAAAAACACTTCATGTGCTTTCATTTTTATGCTTCAAATTAGTTTTGCGCATTGCAACTATACATCTTTCATGAATATTAAAAATTTCATTACAACATTACTAGAAAGTAGGAAGTAATCTACTCATCTTGATGTATCAAGATTTTCATTACAATAATACTTAGAAGAAATTTGTAATCTACACTTCATGTCTTTTTCATTTTTTATAACTACAAAAGTTATATATATTCTTCAGAAGTTTGTATACTTTAATAAGTATTTGCATATCGCAACTATCACTTTAATGGATATTAAGAGTTTCATTACAACGATACTTAAAAATAGGAAGTAATCTACTCATCATGAATTATATCAAGATTTTCATTACAACAATACTTAAAAGTAGGTTGAAATTTACTCTCTTTGTTCTTTGCATTCTTTATAACAATGAAAGTTATTTATATTCTTCAGGAATTTGTATACTTTCATTATTTAATATGATTTTAAACCACATTTATACCTTCGGGGTATATTAAGCATTTCAAGTACTTTTGGTACTTTTTGGACTACAAGTTCAGATTTCTTATTAAGGAGAATTTCATGATGGCCAATCATGTTTTTCTCTAATCCAGGATCTTTAATCCATTTATAAACATAAGCGCTTTATTATTTATAAATTTATTATCGATGATTATTTCTTGTCAGTTCTAGACATGATTTATTGAGATCTCTTTAACTATCATGTTTTAGGTACCTTACCCACTTTTAGGGTTATTTGAGAATCACGTCATGGATCTATTTCAGAGCATCCTTAAGTCTTTCTTCAAGAACACTCACCTTCTTTATTTGGCATCTTTATTACTTACTCCAAAAATATTTTAAACTGACTTTTGAACCATATTTCAGATGTGGTTTACAAATTTTGATCCTTCAGGGAGTCAAATCTATATTGGAGAAAGTCTACTAGGGATAATATTGATAATATTTTGCATCATTGTATATTTTAATAAATATTTAACACTGATGATCAAAATGAGCTTGTATCCCTTTATCCTCCCCCTCAAAGTTGACAAACATTGTCACATTAAATAATAATCATTTTTGGACTCTCATTTTGATCCATTATGATTTTGCTACTAGCAAATACATCATACATATTAATAATAGGAGGATAATTCTTTTATAAGATGCATTCAATTGATATTGATTATTAGAGTTTGTTCTCATTCATTGATCTAAGCAATTGGAGAAATTTACTTATTGTGTAGATCATTTGAATACATACATGACTTCAGGTCATTCAACATTTATGTTGATTGAATTTTAAATCACTAAATAATGTCTATGCATAATCTATAAGGTGAGCTTATAACAAACTTCAGGTTGTTAGCTAAATATTTACATATATGGATGTATACGTGCGTCCACGTATCACATATATATTATAAAATTTTCATATTCTTTCTCATTTGAATTAGTGATTTTTAGAACAAACTATTACAAGGATCCAAACTATTAATTTATATTTATAAATCAATGTCAATGCAAACCTGTCAAAACAGCATGATAATTTTCAAAACATTTGGTTTGAAACCATATCGAACTTCTGGTTCGAATAAAATGTACACACAACTTCAAGTTGTTAAGTTTTATTCCTCAATTATATCTCAAGTATCAGTTTTGAACCTAATTATGATTACTTATCAAGGAATAATTTTTAATTGCGTATAGACATTTCTACACATCTCTATTGAGAGTTCTGTAAAAAAAAGTTATAGCAAAAATAATAATAGTATCTTCTGGATACTTGGAATGTTACAAATACAAATTTCCTCAGGACCGTATGTATAGCTCTCAAACTTTTAGGATCTAATCTAAACTAAATTAGGATCCTTTATAATCAAATTTCTATGCATTTATTTGGTTTAATAAAATTACCAAACATTTAAGCAAATCTCTTCTAGAGATATGTTATCATTTCCTAATTTATTTGTCTCTTTTGGGGATATTTTATTATCACTACTTCTGGAGTGAACTTATCTCTTCTAAAGATATATATATGTACTATTGGAATGTCATATCAATGTACAATGTTTCTATTTGTAGAAATTACATAATTACTACCTTTACAATAACATGAAACATCCCTACTGGAATTTTTTTTTTGTTGTAACTATCTTTGAAATGACATATCAGACTTTAAATACAACAACAAAATTAGATGCACCAAATGAAAGTAAGATGCGAAAGGTAAAACCACTACTTCTGGAGTGTAACATTGGTATACAATATCATTTTTTCTCTCTCGATAAATTATTGTTATTACTCAAAAAAAAATATCATTATTCCTTCGGGGAATAGTATTTCCTTTTAAGGAATTGCAATGTAACAAAAATAAAATTTCTATAACATCTCTTCTAGGATGTTATATTTTGCAATATAAATATAAATAAATCTCTAAAACATCTTTTCAAGAGATTAATACACACACATCCAATGATGTTTGATATATCATATAACATAATATCTTCAGGATATTTGGTTAATATAATATAAATATGAAGACATAAGGTAAGGTATAACTCATTTGGAGATTGTTGTAATCTCTTGAATGCAGCATTATTATCTCATATAATAATATATTATTTTCCTTTAACTTCTTCAAGAAGTACAACCTTATCATTTTACACAATTTCAATAGAGCTTCGGGCTTCTAATTCATGAACTTCAAGTTCACTAATTTATTATGAACTTCGGGTTCTCAAATTTTGTATAAACTGCCTTTTTTTTAGAAGCTTGTACATTTTGACAAATTAAAAAAAAATACTGACAAGAATTCGAGCTTGTAAAGTTTGTCAGAAAATCATTTCATAATTCCAGACTTCAGGCCTTGGACTTTGAGTTATACAACTTCTATAAAAATAATTCCTTTGAGTTTTAAACCTATTTTTTCCGTTATAACAGACATTACTTGTCAAAATAAACACATCAAATAGTAAATCATACGTCTATTCTTATTCCAAACACAAACATACAACGTCATTTAATTTACAATAATCAATGCATTTAATGCATTTATGACAATAAATGATTTAATTTATTACCATAACACTTGCAATTAATTCATTTGTGATAAAAATAACTACAATTAACCTTTATGTGGTTCAGGATATAACTACTGTCATAGCAAAATAATTTCATTATAAATATACGAACTAATTGAACAAACAGTACTCAAAGTAACACAATTTCATCTCAAATATAGGTTCAATATTACTCAATAATAAAATTAAAATGAATATCTTAAAGCGAAACTTTATTTCCCAATAATCAGAATTTCTAAATAAACAAAATTATCTCAGATCTATCCATATTATTCATAATCATAAATAACTATAAATCTCAGATCCAAATCATTATTATTTTCATAAGAAAACTAACTTCATAATTCTTTACCAAATATATCAAAACAAACATGTAAATCTTCAAATCAACACAAGTTACTTTAGAAATTTAGGAAATTAAGATTATTTCAGATCTATTATATTTGATCTATTATATTTTACCTTTTGAAAAGTGATTGGATGCATGGAAGAAGGAAAGAAATTAGAAAATAAACTTCCTATTAGAATGCCTTATTTTTAATTAAAAAGAAAGAGAGTAGAAGGGTATATATGTTTCTATATATTTATTTGGTTTAGTAAAAACACCAAATATATCAACAAATCTCTTCTGGAGATTTTTTTTAATATATTATTTTCACTACTTCTGGAGTGAACAAGTTTCTATACATTTATTTGATTTAGTAGTTAATACCATTGGCAAATATTTTTAGAACTTCAGGTTCCAATTTTATTTTAAAAAAAGTCTTTGTTTAGTACTTTAGATCCTAAATGGTACAACTTGATTTTCATTATCAAACTTCGGGTTTGATTGCAATTGAAATTTACCATAATCTGAAGTAGATTTTCTAATAATTCAAAGCTTCGCATCTCAAATTTATATATTTGAGTTTTGATATATAATCCCCTATTTTTAGTTAGAACTTCTGGTTCTTTATTTTGAGGAAACTTGTAATTTATTGATTTATGAAAACTTCAGGTTCTCAATTATTATTTCCTTTTCCTTTTTTTTAAAGGAAACATTGGAAGATATTAAGCTTATCATGTAAGCTTTTACTAATGTTTCCATTCACTTAATACGATCTTCTAGATACGTATTATATTTATATTTGTTTCTCTTAGAAACAATAAAATATTTCTTCTGAAAATATAAATCATATATCAAAATAATTTCCAAAGTCTTCATTCAAATCTAAATCAAATCAAAAGGTTTTCAAAATGAAAACCCCATTTACCAACCATGTTTGATTTCTCAAATCCATCTCCAAACTAAATACAATCAAATTCAAAAATTTTGCTTTAATCAACAATATCAAATTTTGTCAGGTTCAAACTTGCATTCCAAAATAAATGAACTAAAAAACATAAAAATAAGTATGATATTGAGATCTACAATATAATAAGATCATAAAAATAGCAAAAAAAAAATTAGATCTGAAATATAATAACTAACAAAATAAGAATCAGATCTCAAAGTTTAGATCTATATAAGATCTAAAATTATAAGACTAATATAATAAAATTTAAAAAAATAAGACAACATATTCAGATCCGAAGAAGTAGATCTAGAATGGAATGAGATATAAAAAAATGATCTGGAAGATTAAATCATCAGAAAAATGACTTACCGTTATGAGATCTATAATTGCATCTGGAAAAGAATAGATATGATTTCATGAATTATCACAATTGTAGATCCATAATTTTTTTTATAGATCGTGTTGATAACGTGTTATAGAATAAAGAAAATAGGAAGCCATTAGAGAGAGAGGCAGAAGACATATTATTTATTTCTGAGAATAGATTATCTATTTACATTACATTAGCACCTTTATATAGAGGCCTAGGAGCTTGGGGTAGAACTAATCCCACGATGTGGGACTAAATACAAAACAGTATATAGCATATTCACTATTTATATTTACATATATTATAACAGAAACTGAAATTTCAATGATGCATACAATCAAAATATTTTAAATAATGTTGTATGTTACATAGCGTCACAGAGGAGGTCACAAAAATATTAAGTGATGCATACAATTTAAATATTGTGTACATAGTACTGCCAAAATTAGACCCGTAACCCACACGGAATTTCTTGAAATCTGTACATCCAACAGCCATAAAGTTAATCATGAACTTCATTTGAAGTTCCTTTTTAATACCAGTTCACGTATTTTGGAAATTTTCCAAATGGTATTCTGTATATAATCTTCATTTTCATTGTTTTTAATATTAATAATTAGTTTATCCATTGTGTGTTAAAACATTAGTAATAATAATAATAATTGTATGTTCAAACATAGAAATGGCTGATGTCATAAATATAATTTTCAGCTGGCAACTTGTCAAATATTTTTCCATATAGAGTAGACTTTCATGTTATGAAACTATTAATATGACAACATAATATAGAAATTAACTAATTGAAAGCTGCCAGAGCATTAACATTTTTTCCTAGATGAATTAAAAAAATGATATGTTAGAGTGTTCACATAAACCACCTTGCTTCAACTTCTTATTTCGTATTTATCTGATTTTTTGTCTTATAACAAAATAAGATCACCGTTTCATTTTTTCCATATAAATCCTAAATTTTTAAATATAACAGGAATCATAGATAAGTATATTAAAAAAATAAATCTATTTTATGGTAGAGAAACATACCTCAATTTGTATTTAGTGTTGGTGCTAGCTTGTCCTAGGATATTAGTTTTTACTCCAACTTCTACCGGAACATCTTCTAATCTAAAAAAGAAGATAAAGCATTATTCACATTAATAAATTTGTACAAAAAATTATAGTTTGAACTTGTGTATGTACATTTCCTACTTTGCATGTATACATTTCAATGTAATTTGACAAACAAAACATGGATCTCATATTTTCATGAATAAAAATATGGTGTATGTATTATTAAATGAGAGAATCATAAAAGAATAAACTAAAAAAGACCTACTGTGATATTATTTTACTTGTTCTTCTACGTTGGCTCAAATAAAAATTAACAACGGTTGTATATTATAATTATGATATCCCTCATATATGATATAAATCTTATTATTTGTTAAAAATCATTTCGTAAGCATGCACAAAAAAATTATAACAGTTATTCAAAGAAGAGATGAGGCACTCTATCAAAAAATGGTCAAGCACTTATGTCCCTAATGTAAAACAGTCATTCTTTTAATTGTTTAATTAAATTAACCAATACAATAAATATGACGACCCAGAATTTTTGAGCATTTGAAATTGGAATATTTAATTGATTTTAAATATTTGTAAGGTTAATTTTAACTTGAATTCCAAATATCACTATTTATTTGATAATTAAATTATTGAATTTAATAATTGGAAATTGGGTGAAATATTGAATCTTTAGTTTTAAGCTTGTTAAAAATAATGTGAAGGCTTGTAAAATTTATATTGATAGAACTGAAGATAGTAAAAGTGTTAAAATTTAATTCGGAAGTGTTTTGTTAATTTTTGAAATTATATCGTTTAAATTGGTATTTAAAAATAGCCTTCTGAGGCATAGTCTTGGATTTCGACGAAACCAGTTCCATTGGATCCGTAATATTGTATTATTAACGGATTTCAATTTTCATAGTGGTTGGAGTTGTTGTGTGGGCATACGGTAAGTAAACGCGCTGAAATTTATATCGAAAATTTAATATAATAACTGGGTTCAAAAAGCTATCTTCTCCATATGATCGAATTAGGACTCGAAACATTTTCCATTACGTTCTGAATAGGGGTATAACCTTATAAACGCCTAGCGGCACGCCTCGATAGGAGTTTGAAATTTTACGTTGCATTTGAATTTAAATTTGAAATTTTTAAATATATTGTTGGACTGGTCGAACTATTTCAACAGCAGCATACTTTCTGTCAATATCAAAACTTTATCACTTCACCTCAAAATCACTGTAGCTCATCTGCTACATGCGACCATCGCTTCATGTCCCCCTTTGTTCTTGTTATTATCTACGCAACCCTTTTCGTTTAAAATTGAACCGAGCTTCTTCTTTCAAAACCAAAATCCAAATTCAGAGAAAAAAATGGAGGAATATTTATTTCCAAAATCAGATTCGCTCAAGTTAAAATAAATAATGGCGAACGAAAAATAAGGCCACTCGAGGAGGGGAATTGGTTCGCGTCGATTCCAGATTTGCTTGATTTTCGTTGTTACCTTCGCCAGTGGTCAGAGTATTGCATTCCCGATGGAGGGGTGTCGCTCGATTTGGATAGGGAGACAGTCGTGGGGACAGGTGCATGAAGGGAAGTTCCAGCTGTGGTCTTGAAGGCGAGTTCGTCAAGGTGGTCGCGATGCTTGGTACGGTGAGGCAGCGAGTGTGTCAGGTGCTCGAACGTGGAGGCAGTGACCGTGTTCGATCGATTCGATCTGCGTTGAGGTAGTTTAGTTTTGAATATTTTAATTCAGATGTTACTTTGAGTTTAAACTTATCAGGACGTTAACTTCTTGGTATTTACAGTTTTGTTAATTTAATAAATAAATATATAAGTCGCAGAAATTATATAGGAACAAGATTTTGAAAAAAATTAATATTGAAGAGTTCATATAGGATCGGATTTTGTAATCTCTATAGATATTTTATAAATATATGTGTAGTTTCAAAATGAAGAGAAAAAATGATGCAAGTTTTATTTAGATAAGAGCTTAGGCAAAAAGAAATTTTAAATTGTTGAATATTTATATAAAATTAGATTTTTCGAAATCTATAAATTATTTTTAGTATATGGGTCTCAAAAGAAAAGAAATAATTATTTATTATTGGAAAATTAGGTTGAATAAAATAATTGGTAAATCAAATTTTATTAAATGGTAATTGATAATTTAATTATTTCAAGTATTAATAAAACCATAATGTTTATATAAGGTCAGAAAACATGAAGAAAACAAGCCGGTTTGGTGTGGATTGCAAAACAAAAATCAAAGGTGAGTTAATCTCACTCTTCTGGGTTGCTATTTAGATTTAAATGGTTAAATTTAAATAATTGGTTGAATGATTTAATTGATTTGATGTGCTATATTATATATAGTAGTATATATAATATATATTGGAGTGATTGATTTCCCGCATTATATAGCAGATGAGACGCATTATATACTGGATTCCTCAAAAAAAATTATTTAGATTGTTTAATATTCTGTGTTATGAATATTTGATATTCTGTGATGAATTATATTTATTTGGAATATTGAATGCTATGGTTTGCTTGAATATATTTTGGTACACTGAGTTATCAAAATATATAGAATTGGATTTTTGAAAAGAAAATAAAAGAGTGAATTTTTAAGTAAAATAATTATAGAGAATGTGAATAAATTTAAGAATGAACTGGATAAGAATAAAAGTTATTTAAAATTCTGATAAATAGATCCAAGTATGGAAAAAGGGGATTTTGAATTAACAGAAAATTAACGAATTTTAAAACTTAAGTGATATTATTTAAAGGAATAAAGAATTATTTTAAAATTCAAGGTTTAAATTTATTTAAAGGGATAAAGAAGGAATTTGGGAAATATGAAATTGGTATTTTCAGTTAAAAGATTTTTAAGCATAAGTAAGAATTAAAAATCTAAAGTTAATGGTTTTGAAATAAATGAGTAAGTAAAGGAAATTATTTCAAAATGGAGTAATTTGGGAATCAATTTGGAAATTGATTTAAATGTTTGAAATTGGAATTATAAAGGAGAATGGGACTAAGAAATTTGTAAACTGGGTTTATAAAAGTGAAGTAATATATTAGTAGATATTTAGAAGAATAAATTCATGGTGGGAATTTATAAAAGGAATGGGTAAATTTATTTAAAAATAAATAGTGATTTATTTTTAAAAGATGTAAACAGAAGCGTATTTCCCTGAATAACCAAGTACGTTTTCAAAACAAATTTATAAGTATAAGTTAAAAGTTTAAAGTTGTTTAAGATGTATGTTTTAGAAAATTCATTATTTTTAAATGTTTAAATTTTAAAGTAAGTCTTTTTCAAATTTATTTTACTAGTAATTATTTAAAGGTGACTTGGTATTACGTTTTAAAAGAGAAAAATTTAGTTTATATTTTATAAAGTAGCTTTATTTTAAGTATTCTTAAAGTATATATTTTTAATAAAGTATTAAAGTAGTTTTTTTAAATTTAAATGTTAAAGTATATTTTATAATATAGTGTTTTAAATTATTCTTAAATCTAAAGTCCTAGTACTTGGTGTTTTCAGTGGAAATAAATATTTGGGAATTCATTCCATGAGAAGAGTGTGGTTTGAAACTATTTGCAAAGGGTTGAAAAGCGGAAATATATCTTGCGAAGATATTTTTGAGATTAATAAATAATTTAGGAAAATTATTTACGTTTGATGGTTGTTTATAAATGTTAATTGATAGTTAAATAACCGACTATCAATACTGGCCAATGCGCTGATTGTTTCGAAGAGACCGGGATCGGGATTTATTTTCTGAAAACCACTTCGATCCGGTTTGTACGTTTTCGTGAGGAAGACAAGTTTGGATTCGAAGGTGGAGCAGTAAAGTGCAAGGGCTAGTCGCCACTAATCTTGAGGTGATTCCAAAATGGATGTAGTAGGAGTAGTGCCTTCGGTTCCGTTCGAACCCGAAACGGACTTGTATGGATGAGTGCTTTCAAAACATCGTCAGGTGGGCGATGAGCATTCTAAGTGATATATTCTAAAAAGGTAACGCTTAGCCTCGAGCCTCATCAACCGGGAATGACTGAAAATCAGGGGTTATGCAGCAAGGCTAAGTGGGTAGCACCCATTAAGGTGAGATCATCCCTGTCTAGATGTCCCTTTTTATTCGGCTTAGTGGTGCGGTTGTTGATCCCAACTGTGGATGATCTTACTTGAGATTATCCGGTAAGGGGTAGTCCCGGTCTTGTGTGGCAGGGGATGTAGGGTGGATCCTTGGTACGCTGATCTAGGCCACGTACTGTGACAGGTAGTACCCCAGTGCCTAGTCATTAGTTGGAAATCCATTTTCCCTACGCGCCTATACGGTTTTGATTGTGCCCAACTATTGCTGAAACGTGAGATGCAAGCATTTCAGCTAGATTCTATTTTTATTTTTATAGACGTTATTATAATATCAGAGGATTTTGATAAGAAATGTTTTAGCTATCATAAGGTAAAAACCCAACATGTTTATTTGTGGCGTGGTCTTACGAGATGCTTTTATTTTCAAAAGAATTTTGAAACTTTAATAATCCAATTGAGTGTGGTTTTCTCACGCTAGTATTCCAGACTGACTCGGGTGTTATTTAACTATGATGCTCGGGTCAGACCGAGTATTATAGAATACAGGATATGATGTTGTGGAGCACAAGAGACGAGCTAGATGGCGATACGTACTTCCGTACTTGATTATTATTCCGCTGTGTATTCAGTTTTGAGGACAAGTTTATATGATTGTCCATTTGTATGTTATTGATGTTGTTGAACTCTGATGATGTATGAATAAAACAGATATAGCTTTCTATTGTAAAGATCTGTTATTATCTATTATATTTTATTCCGCTGCGATGGTAAGATTCTGTTCTTGTTTCTATTTTCTTCTTCTACCTCTTTCTCCTTTAACCCTAATGGTTCGTATTTTAATTCATCTTGAGTTGATTTGATGGAGAATAGTGTCGACTAAAGGGGTATGGAACTGCGGGTCGTTACAGTTGGTATCAGAGCTGAAGGTTAAGAAGAACCTTAGCCTTGGTGGGGATTACTCATTAGAAATAGAGTCCGTAGTACTCTAGAAATGAGTTTGAGTGTATTAATAGATATGAACGCATATTTGTAAGTGTATATAAAAATTGTTTTATATTGTGTTGACTTATCGGTTGAGTGTTTATGGATTCTGGTCGATATGTGGGACGCCATTTTATCGATAGGGTTTTCTAAACTCTTAAACAAGATAAACTGACATAGTATTGTTTTAAAATAGAGTAAATGAAACAATTTTTGAATATAAAAGAAATAATTTTCCGTAAATTATTATAGTTATATATGGTTGCTTGGATGTTAGGAATGATAATTATTATCATTGTTGTGTGGATATTTAATTAGAGATTAAAAATAACTAAAGGTTAAGGAAAGAAATTCATTTATAGAATGAAATTTGAAATGTGAATTGTAAATGTGATTTATAATTTGAAATAGAATTCCAGAGAAATATTTGGAAATAAATTGTGATGAAAGTTCCAGAGTAATGTTTTGGATGGATTTTGAATTTGGAATTTTGGGAAATTTTTTTGAATTGGATTTGAAATCTGGAGAGTTTGGAATATTTGAAGGGGTTTTAAAGTGATAAAAGCATTGAATTCTTTTCGGTCGCTGGAAATAATTCCGATGATGATCGCGACATCATCGGTGTTCATTTTCGAGTTTCCAAGAGGGGGATTGCTACCTGGATGTTTTGGATTAATGTTAGTTTGTGAAATTGGGTTTGATTTTGAAAATGAAAAGGAATAGTTTGATTTAGATATATATATTTTTAAAATTGAATTTTGAACATTTTAATAATGGTTTAAACTCTGGAGTTGGTTTGAAATGTTTGGATGAAACTCTGGAAGCTTATTAAAAATGATTATGGAATGGTAAATAAGTTTGGAAACTTATAAAAAAAAATTTGAGAATTTGTTTAGAATAGAAAATTTAACTTGGAGAAGGGTTAAAAATTTGAAGTAAGTAAGAAAAAGAAAATAAGTTAGAATGTAAGCCAATTAATTTATGTGAGTTAAAAGAAGTTAGCAAACGGAAGATAAATAAATTGGAGAACTTATTGAACTTATAATTTGAATTAAATTAGAATGTAACTAAACCAAGTTAAACAAAAAGTGAATGTGAGGAAATAAATCTAAGTAGGCTAAATGAAATAAGTTAATGAAATAAAATTTATTAGTTAGAAATGAATTTGTGAATTAAATAAATGAGTTTAAACTTGTAAACAAAAATGGAATCGAAACTAAACGTTGGACTTAAGTTTGAATGGAAAATTAGTCAAGTTGGACTGAATCAAATAAAGTTTCGAGATTGAAATTAGTAAGTAACTGGTTGATTTATATGACATGCAAATGAAATGAAATTTGAATATTGGATAGTGTTTGATTTGAAATTGTGTAAAATGGAGTGTAGAATTAGTTCAAATGGACTAAAAATAATTAGCGTTTGGAAATAAAATTTATTGGTTGAAAATAAATTTGTGAATGAACAAATGAATTATAATTGTAAGTAAATAAACTTAAATTGGATATTGGAAGGAGTAAGCCAAAATAAAACGTATTTGGTATTTTGGAAAGTGAAATAGAAATATAAACTCGAATTATAAATTAGATTAAACTCAAGTAAAGTAAAAAAGTGAGTTTTGAAGATAAAAATCAAAGATTGAATTGTAAATTGGAAGTGAGCCAGTTGGATAATTAATTATTTAATATGGAAATGGAACACTAGTTGGATAAATAAAAGTTGAAATTTGAGTTAATGATGGGTTTGTAAAAGAAACCCAAGTTATAAATAGAAATTCAACTTGGGGTTGTAAGTGAATTAAACATGAATTAAAGTTGTTATGGAATTGGATTAAAATAAAAATGATTTGAGTTGCAATAAGTCTAATTCGAGTATGGATGAATTAAATATGGCCTTGGACAATATTTTAACGAATTGAGAATGGAATTAAAACTTTAAATGGATTATGATAATGGCTAATTGAATTAAATGAGTCGTGAATGAATTGAATTTGGATTTTAAAATTTGTAATGAACGAAACAAAAGAACCAATCGAATAAATTTGTAGATTGAAATGAGATTTGATTGAAATAGAATCAAGTTAAATTGAAAAAAAGAAAATTTATTTGCAAATGAAGTGAGCTTAAGTTTTGAAGGTGGAATAAATTGAAGTAAATTAACTTAAGTTAAATAATTAGAAGCTCGACTTTGAATAAGAATGAAAGTTCATTAAATAAAAGTTTGGGTTAAATTAATTTGGAAAGTGGTTATTAATATAAGAATCGAATGTTGTCAAGCTCAATGAAATGATTTTAAAATGTATGGTTGGTAAATAAACTAGAAATGGGATGGAATTAAATATAAACTGAGTTGGAATCAATTGTATGTGGATAAAAACTAAAATGGATATTCTATTAAGTGAATATCGTCAAATTGCATAGAATAAATTAGTCTTTCGACTTAAACGAAAGTAAATAAAAAATTCTATGAATTGGTAGAGGTAAATAAAATTGATTTTTGGAATCAATTGAAATAAATGTGAGTTATTTGGGTTAAAAATGAATTGAATGTAAGCAATTGAGTTGCAAACCATTTAAATTAAATGAAGTTGTATACGAATTGGTTGTAAACAATTAAAATTACTGTCCGAACCCTATAAGTTGCTTAAAAATATTGTTTAACCTGCATTGCTTATAGAAACTTATATGTTTGCTAGTTAAATATGTTAAATGTTGTTAAATTACATGATTTTGGCACTTACATGTTTAAATTAAGTAAGTACAGGTATCGGGAAGCCGTTTGGCCGGATTTTGGGCGCGCTAATTGCTAAATAGTACGCCGGTTGCTTAAAATGCTAAACAGAGGTACGCCTACGCAATAAAAATTAGAAAATATGAACTATTTTTGTTTTCCGGCCATATGGGTCGATGTATATATATTTATATCCCTTGTCAAATTGCAAAAGCTCCTCCGTACAAAGGAGACTCTGCCAAAAAAATTCGAAAATTTTGGGAGTTAGAAAAAATTTTAGGAAAATTTTTGTTAGCGACAAAACGATTTCAAATTGAAAATTGAAATATGGATGAAACTAATTTAAAATAATGATATGAATCAGTTATAAATGGAAGATAAAATTCAGTATTCAGAGTTGAAGATAAATTGAATTCATATGGAAATGGGAGAACCAATTTGAATAGAAGTAGATATAAACTAAAGTGGTGAAATGAAAATAAATATAAGAAGCGTATAAAATACTTATATTGAACTTAAGAAGAAATGGTAGAATTCTTAAGTAATATGGGTGTCGGGAAAATATATTGAATAAGCATTTGAGTGAAGATATAATAAAAATATGTGAAATGATAAGCGTTGATAAGTGAATAGAAATCAAAATGAATGTGAATAAATGAGAATGGATATAAATACGTAAGATGTACGTATATTATTTTATAGCGATTTGATCCAGATTCGAGCACAGAATTTTGAGATAGTTATATCGATTCGAGTTAGGATTTTTCACTCGATTTTCGACGACGGACCCTGAATATGGATTTTTGATTGATTCTGAAAATTCTCTATCATAATTATGGATGTTCAAGAAGAATGACGGTTTCTGATCAAGAAATCAGATCTGAGTCCGCACTAGGAAGTCGGGTGGACGATACTAGTTCGAAAGTGAAATTGTGTGTTCGAGCGAGTGATCGAATTTGATATTGCGTACGAATGACAAATGTACATCATACGGGCTTGAATGAATGGATATTGAAATTTTTGTAAGGAAGTCAATAAAATGTTTTTGAATGTTGTGATTGGATATTATTACTATGTGGGATATACAGGTATTATAAAGGAAAAGGAAAAATTTGTTTTGATTTCAGAAGATAAGTTTGAATTGCTCGACAAAAAAGTATGTGCTTAAATTTCTTTATGAAATTTGATTGGGTTTTTGGATCTAGCCACTTGGCCTTTTGTTTTCTTTTGGAATTTGGGAGCCTGTAGAGGCATTTTATAGTTGTACCGAGCTAGCCGCGCAAAGGAGACGCTAGCGAATTTTTTCGAAAATTTAGGGAGTTAGAAAAATTTTGAGAAAATTTTGATCATTTGAATTTGGTTTTAAATTTAAATTTGAAATGATTGAGTAAGTAATATTGTTTGGAGGTTATGGGGGAGTTTAGGAAATTAACAAGAGTGTAGTGTCTTTAACGACAAGGTTGTTTGGGTTGACGTTAAAATTGTTTGGTTTTGGAAAAATAGAAAACAGATATTGGACCATTCTTCTCAACTAGTAATTTCGGGGACGAAATTCTTTTAAAGGGGGAGGAATGTGACGACCCGGAATTTTTGAGCATTTGAAATTGGAATATTTAATTGATTTTAAATATTTGAAAGGTTAATTCTAACTTGAATTCCAAATATCACTATTTATTTGATAATTAAATTATTGAATTTAATAATTGAAAGTTGGGTGAAATATTGAATCTTTAGTGTTAAGCTTGTTAAAAATAATGTGAAGGCTTGTAAAATTTATATTGATAGAACTGAAGATAGTAAACATGTTAAAATTTAATTTGGAAGTGTTTTGTTAATGTTTGAAATTATATTGTTTAAATTGGTATTTAAAAATAGCCTTCTGACGCACAGTCTCGGATTTCGACGAAACCAATTCCATTGGATGCATAATATTGTATTATCATCGAATTTCAATTTTCGTAGTGGTTGGAGTTGTTGTGTGAGCATATGATAAGTAAACGCGCTGAAATTTATATCGAAAATTTAATATAATAACTAGGTTCAAAAAGCTATCTTCTCTATACGATCGAATTAGGACTCGAAACATTTTCCATTACGTTCGGAATAGGGGTATAACCTATAACGCCTAGCGGCACGCCTCGATAGGAGTTTGAAATTTTAAGTTGCATTTGAATTTGAATTTGAAATTTTTAAATATATTGTTGGACTGGTCAAACTATTTCAACAGCAGCCTACTTTCTGTCAATATCAAAATTTATCACTTCACCTCAAAATCATTATAGCTCATCCACTACATGCGACCGTCGCTTCCTATCCCCCTCTGTTCTTCTTAATATCTACGCAACCCTTTTCGTTTAAAACTGAACCAAGCTTCTTCTTTCAAAACCAAAATCCAAATTCAGAGAAAAAATGGAAAAATAGTTATTTCCAAAATCAGATTCGCTCAAGTTAAAATAAATAATGGCGGACGAAAAATAAGGCTGCTCGAGGAGGGGAATTGGTTCGCGTCGATTCCAGGTTTGCTCGATTTTCGTTGCTGCCTTCGCCAGTGGTCAGAGTATTGCATTCGCGATGGAGGGGTGTCGCTCGATTTGGATAGAGCGACAGTCGTGGAGACAGGCGCATGAAGGGAAGTTCCAGCTGTGGTCTTGAAGGCGAGTTCGTCAGAGTGGTCGTGATGCTTGGTACGGCGAGGCAGCGAGTGCGTCAGGTGCTCGAACGTGAAGGCAGTGACCGTGTTCGATCGATTCGATCTGCGTTGAGGTAGTTTAGTTCTGAATATTTTAATTCAGTTGTTACTTTGGATTTAAGCTTATCAGGGTGTTAACTGCTTGGTATTTACTGCTTTGTTAATTTAATAAATAAATATATAAGTTGCAGAAATTATATAGGTATAAGATTTTGAAAAAAATTAATATCGAAGAGTTCATATAGGATCGGATTTTGTAATCTCTATAGATATTTTATAAATATATGTGTCGTTTCAAAATGAAGAAGAAAAAAATGATGGAAGTTTTATTTAGATAAGAGCTCAGGGAAAAAGAAATTTTAAATTGTTGAATATTTATATAAAATTAGATTTTTTTGAAATCTATAAATTATTTTTAGTATATGGGTTTCAAAAGAAAATAAATAATTATTCATTATTGGAAAATTGATTTGAATAAAATAATTGGTAAATCAAATTTTATTAAATGGTAATTGATAATTTAATTATTTCAAGTATTAATAAAACCATAATGTTTATACAAGGTCATAAAACATGAAGAAAACAAGCCGGTTTGGTGTGGATTGCAAAACAAAAATCAAAGGTGAGTTAATCTCACTCTTTTGTGTTGCTATTTAAATTTAAATAGTTAAATTTAAATAATTGGTTGAATGATTGAATTGATTTGATGTGCTATATTATATATAGTAGTATATATTGGAGTGATTGATTTCCTGCATTATATAGCAGATGTGACCCTATGCGCCGCATAATAGCGGATGATATTATATAAACCTATATACCGTGATGTTCCACCTCGAAGTGGAATTGGTATTGTGCTAACATATGTGGATGCAGGGAAACAGGTTGGAGGGATCCAACTGGACTTCTCAAAAAAAATTATTTAGATTGTTTAATATTCTGTGTTATGAATATTTGATATTCTGTGATGAATTATATTGATTATTGGAATATTGAATGTTATGGTTTGCTTGAATATATTTCGATACATCGAGTTATCAAAATATATAGAATTGGATTTTTGAAAAGAAAATAAAAAAGTGAATTTTAAGTAAAATAATTATAGAGAAATTGAATAAATTTAAGAATGAACTGGATAAGAATAAAAGTGATTTAAAATTCTAATAAATAGTTTCGAGTATAGAAAAGGAGATTTTGAATTAATAGAAAAATAATGAATTTTAAAACTTAAGTGATATTATTTAAAGGAATAAAGAATTATTTTAAAATTCAAGGTTTAAATTTGTTTAAAGGGATAAAGAAGGAATTTGGAAAATATGAAATTGGTATTTTCAGTTAAAAGATTTTTAAGCATAAATAAGAATTAAAAATCCGAAGTTAATGGTTTGAAATAAATGAGTAAGTAAAGGAAATTATTTCAAAATGGAGTAATTTGGGAATCAATTTGGAAATTGATTTAAATGTTTGAAATTGGAATTATAAAGGAGAATGGGACTAAGAAATTTGTAAACTGGGTTTATAAAAGTGAAGTAATATATCAGTAGATATTTAGAAGAATAAATTCACAGTGGGAATTTATTAAAGGAATGGGTAAATTTGTTTAAAAAATAAATAGTGAATTATTTTTAAAAGATGTGAAATAGAAGCATATTTCCCTGAACACCCAAGTACGTTTTCAAAACAAATTTATAAGTATAAGTTTAAATTTTAAAGTTGTTTAAGAAGTATGTTTTAGAAAATTTATTATTTTTAAATGTTTAAATTTTAAAGTAAGTCTTTTTCAAATTTATATTAGTAGTAATTATTTAAAGGTGACTTGGTATTATGTTTTAAAAAGAGAAAAAATTAGTTTATATTTTATAAAGTAGCTTTATTTTAGATATTCTTAAAGTATATATTTTTAATAAAGTATTAAAGTAGTTTTTTTAAATTTAAATGTTAAAGTATATTTTATAATATTGTGTTTTAAATTATTCTAAAATCTAAAGTCTTTGTACTTGGTATTTTCAGTGGAAATAAATATTTGGGAATTCATTCCATGAGAATTGTGTGATTTGAAACTATTTTCAAAAGGTTGAAAGCGAAAATATATCTTGCGAAGATATTTTTGAGATTAATAAATAATTTGGGAAAATTATTTATGTTTGATGGTTGTTTGTGAATGCTAATTGATAGTTAAATAACCGACTATCAATACTTCGATCCGGTTTGTACGTTTTCGTGAGGAAGACGAGTTTGGATTTGATGGTGGAGCAGTAAAGTGCAAGGGCTAGTCGCTATTAATCCTGGGGTGATTCCAAAATGGATGTAGTAGGAGTAGTGCCTTCAGTTCCGTTCGAACCCGGAACGGACTTGTATGGATGAATGCCTTCAGAACATCGTCAGGTGGGCGATGAGCATTCTAAGTGATATGTTCTAAAAAGGTAACGCTTAGCTCGAGCCTCATCAACCGAGAATGACGGAAAATTAGGGGTTATGCAGTAAGGCTAAGTGGGTAGCACCCATTAGGGTGAGGTCATCCCTGTCTAGATGTCCCTTTTTATTCGGCTTAGTGGTGCCGTTGCTGATCCCAACCGTAAGGTGATCTTACTCGTAAGGGGTAGTCTCAGTCTTGTGTTGTAGGGGATTTAGGGTGGATCCTCGGTACGTTGATCTAGGCCACGTACTGTGATAGGTGTTACCTCAGTACCTAGTCATTAGTTGGAAATCCATTTTCCCTACGCACCTGTACGGTTTTGATTGTGCCCAACTATTGCTGAAACGTGAGATGCAAGCATTTCAGCTAGATTCTATTTTACTTTCTAATGACGCTATTATAATATCAGAGGATTTTGATAAGAAATGTTTTAGCTATCGTAAAATAAAAACCCGACATGTTTATTTATGGCATGGTCTTACGAGATGCTTTTGTTTTCAAAAGAATTTTGAAAATTTAATAATCCAATTGAGTGTGGTTTTCTCACGTTGGTATTCCAGACTGACTCGGGTGTTATTTAACTATGATGCTCGGGTCAGACCGAGTATTATAGAATACATGATATGATGTTGTGGAGCTCAGGAGACGAGCTGGATGGCGATACGTACTTCCTACTTGATTATTATTCCGCTGTGTATTTAGTTTTGAGGACAAGTTTATACGACTGTCCAGTTTTATGTTATTGATGTTGTTGAACTCTGATGATGTATGAATAAAACAGATATAGCTTTCTTTTGTGTAAAGATCTGTTATTATCTATTATATTTTATTCCACTGCGATGGTATGATTCTGTTGTTGTTTCTATTTTCTTCTTCTGCCTCTTTCTTCTTTAACCCTAATGGTTCGTATTTCCGTTCATTTTGAGTTGATTTGATGGAGAATAGTGTCGACTTAAGGGGTATGGAACTGTGGGTCGTTAAAATAAAATTGGAAATAAAGTGTGTGATATATTGACAACATGGGAATACCAAAACTTGTGGACAGAGAATATCTTATTAAAGAGTTGTGCTTAAAACTACACACAAAATCATATAGACAATTGTGACAAAGTCATAACGTTTAAACTTAAACAATAAAATAACATACATTTGAACAATATAAAAGATCAGTAATCCATAATGAAGATTTATGCCCATCACTCAATATGAAATTAAAAGTATCTTACAATTAATTCCCATTCTTTCTTTTCCATTATCTTAACGGCATATTAATTTGAATATTTTTGTTGCTAGTACTGTAGTTATGGAAATTGCGTTACTGTAAAAGAAGAAGCAAATCTATATCCAACTTACACATATTTTATTAGCACACTAACGGATTAATTGTAACAGATCGTACAAAATTCAAAATTTTCCATACAAAAATGCAAGCATAAACGTCCAGAATAAATGCTATAATCCTAACCAAAGTAAAAAAATTCCAGTACAAAAAAATTATATCATGCTAAAGGCATAAATGATAATTTCCTTTTGTTACAAAAAAATTACACTATTGCATATAAAACATTATTGTTAGAGTTGGAGTAGTGCCTACTCAACTTCTATGTAAATTTATACAAATAGTGCTAACTTATTCTTTTTTTATCGTAAAGGAAACATAAAAAATAAAAACTATTATCAGGGTATTCTCAAAATTGCAAGGCTTTCATATTTTTGTGAAATGAATCAATTGCTAAGATTCACATTTAGACAAATTTCTTTTTTACTTCATGTTAGGTGCTCCTTTCATCCAAAAACTACAATCAGGATTTCTATATTAAATTTCTCACTCGTTCTAATAGAAAAATTCACATATCTAGTTAGGAAACACAGATAAAGAAGAAACACCTAAATCCTACATGCAAGACTCAACATACATAAAAATCGTTAGTAATATTGGCTACCTATCTTTGTTCATTATATGAAGAAATGTAAAATAAATAAATAAACCAATTGAACTTTGAAGGCATTGCATGTTATGAAAAGTTTTATTTAAACAGAGAAAGCCGACCCCAAAGGCTCAACATTTGGTGCAACGCTTCATCTATATATTTGCTTTTAGCGTGCTACTTTTCTAAATAAAATGATAATTTAGCC
Organism: Allium cepa; assembly: GCA_030765085.1. Classification (NCBI taxonomy): domain Eukaryota; kingdom Viridiplantae; phylum Streptophyta; class Magnoliopsida; order Asparagales; family Amaryllidaceae; genus Allium; species Allium cepa. The sequence goes on along the minus strand of CM060933.1, from coordinate 29,167,296 downwards.
GAAGGAAGTATGACAATTATAAATCTCCAGTGTTTCTCTAATAATTCACCTCAAGATGAACGAATATTTTGTTACTCACCTAATCTTTATAGTTTAAATCTTATCAAATCATAATTACAATTTAATGAACAATTAGATTGCACTCATATTATATCGAGTATTACTTTTAACATCCAAGCTTAAAATAAGCTATTATATTGAATAACAATGAATTCCAAACCCAAAATGATGCTCACTCCTAGTTGCTACCCCTTCATTCTTCAACTACCGCGAATACCAGGTCATGAAAATTCAACAATCCCTTGCTACACCAATTTCCTAGTGGAAGCAATTTTGATCACCGTTATGGTTGTTTCATTTGATAACTACTATAGTATTAGAACAGACAATTTATGTAGGCAAGATATGCAAAATATGTTAATATTCGCCAAAAAATTAGGGAAAACATCTTAGCTTTCTATGTGTATTCCAACAAAACCAAACAAAGAATCAACAAAACAATAATGAGCAAAATGGTGGAAAAATAATACAACAGATCTCTGATTTTAGTTGGCATAAAATGAAAAAAGATAATAAACTATACCATGTTAAAGCTCCAAAATGACATCAAATCAAAAATGGTTGCACATAAATTTTATGATGTTGTCCTTCCTATCAGTATCTCAGAATGAATCAGCCGTCAAAAATGAAACCGTAGGCGAAGCAATTGAAAAGGGATTTTGTGTTCAAGCGATGAGAGCAAGTTAATCAGAGAAGCATGATAATTTTCGTTTTCCAGTATTAGAGAGGAAAATAAAAAAAGGGATTCTTTTGCTTAAGCGATGAGAGAAATTATTCAGAGAAGCATCTTCAGATTTCTATTTGTCGATAGTTGACCGTGATTTCAAAGTGAGGTAGACACAGCCGAAAAAGCAATAAATCGAAGAGGACCGTATTATCTAGGTATAAAAAAGCAGGTTTTTGTTATAAGCTTAGTCCAACAGCACATCTGATAAGCACTATTGGCTGAACATTAATATATGTGAATGTTTTGCAGAACGTAGTGCACAGTCAACTATTCTAGAATTGCAGCCAGTGTGAACGTTATAGGAGCAATGAATTCGTCATTTAGTTCGACAAGAAATTTATACTCACGATTGATCCCAATCCATAGGCATATAAAGTCTGTAAATTACATCTCAAGATATAACATGACTCTTCACAACCATATTCATATTCAAAACACCCAAATAACCAAGTATCTAATACTAAAATTCCAAATTCAAATCCTTTTGTGGTAAATGACGATCGCACATAAATTTGTCAGCCATGTTATACATTTTTCTACGTAGCCTATATAGCAAAGCCTAAGGAGAGGACAAAATGAACAAACCCAAAAAACCGAATATTAAAATATGCTTAAATTCCTATAATATCATCAACGACGAAATAGACAAATCGCATCCCAAAATCTGGGTGAAAAGAAGAACAAAAAATACCTTCTTCATGAAGTTGATAATCGCGGTGGAAGAAATCAGGCAGAAGAATCTTCTGGAAACCGGAGCATTTCAATTTGTAACTGACGGAATAAATTTTTATTTGAAGCTGAGGGGAAAGAAGGAAGTGTAGATCTGGAAGGAGAGAAATCGTGCGAAAGAATAGCATGGAAACCCTAGTTTTTTGTAGCTAATGGGCAAAGGATGAAGCAGAGAGCGAGAAGGAAAAAATTATAAAAAACGACTGTTCAGTTGACAAAAAATTAAGGAGGCTTGTGTGCCCTTGAAATGCAACTCCCTAATAATATAATAGTATAGATTTGTATCTATTTTCTGTCCCAATCCCAAATCTCTTCTTAGATCTGTAATTTTAATATATGTATATACCATTTTTATACATATTTCTTGGATTAAAAAGGATTTGGAGATGAATCAAAGATTCTACTTTAGATTTGAAGATTTGGATTGCTTTTAAAAGGTGAGTGGGAAATTTGATAAATTGTTATAATATGAAAATTATCTTTTTGGTGTTTATTTGATTATTATGCCTAACTGGATAATTGTATATGAGTTGTAGGCGACAAATTGAATATAATCCGAATATAATAAATATCGCCTACATATTCTTGTTTATGAATTGATTAAGAATTATTTACAGCTTGATCTGGAAATCAGTCCCAAAAGTATGAATCTAGAATGTTGATTTGAAAGAAATTTATTCCAAATCTGAAATAGTTTGTATGATAATGTTATGAATTTGGATTATTACTCTAATCTTGTTGGAATGTAAACTTTTCTATGTTTGGAATTATTGGAATTTAGATTCATTTAATATTTGTAAATTAGTTTGATTTATTTTCCTTTTAGAAAAATACAATGTTTGATCTAGCAAGGAATAGATGCAAATAAAGAGAGAATAAGATGTGTAAAATATGAATTCATTGTAGTTTACACTGTCTTTTTCAGTAATAAAAAGAAATAATTATTCATGTAATTTCAAAAGATGTAATCATTTAAATTTCAAAGTTAAATCTTTTATTTTAGACTAATTTATGGAAATTAAGCGGATAATATTTTCAAACATGATTCCAACCTTTGAACATGGAGAAAATATATTTTAGTGAAGATATATAACTAGAAGATATTTGATAAAAGTCGATATTTGTACATAATCTACTGTGCTTATAATAATTAGAATAAAAATTAGCTAATAACGATGCTTACATGTAATATTCACGTTTAGGATAACTAATTAATGAGAACAGAATTTAAAAGGTTGTAACTCCAATAAATGAAAAAATGGAAATAAATAAGGGTGTTGCACTAATTTGATAGAGTAAATGAATTAACGGGATTGATAAACAAAGAATTTGAACTAATAACTATGGAATAGTTTAACAGGTTACTAATTTGAAATTAGTAATCAAACATTAATATCTAAGGAAATTTCAGTTAGGATTTTATGGACAAATAACATTTACGAGCATTAAAAGGGGATTTATGGGTAGAGAAGCATTTAAGGTAAACCTTATTGCCTCAAATAAAAAGGGAATTAGTAAGCTAAGTCCAATGTCTACCTATGATAATATAAGTAAATATTTAAGGTGGTTAATTGGACTTAGTAGGTTAGTGATGCGAGGTCAGTAGGTTCACTTGACAGATGACTACCCTTCACTTTGAGGCTACCAACAGTCGGATGCACTTATTACTGATGTAAGATATCACTTATCCTAGGACACGTGACAGTGTGAGAGATTGGGCTTACTTGCTTAATTGATAAGCGTTAAATGGTCCAAATTTGGAAATAGGAGCGGTGAAGGATATATCCATAGGGGTTCGCTTCTGGTTTGAGGTATTAAGTGACTGTAGGGTCTGCCTCTCTCCTAAAAGGAACTATTAAGTAACCTAGTGAGATTCCAAATAAATAAGGATGTCACTAAAAAGGTTTACTTTGGTGTTGAGGTATTAAGTAGCCGTCTCCCTACCGAAAGAAGTAACCAAATGAGATTTCATATTTATAATTAAAAGTGATAGTGGATATCTCAGAAAGGGTTCGCTTCGAGTTTGAGGTATTAAGTGACTGATCAAAGGGTTCATCTCTCTCGTAAAAAGAAGTTTTAATTAAACTAATGAGATTCCAAGTGATGTTGTCTAGATAGTATTAGTGAGGTGTCCTCCTTGGGTTAGTATTAAATGACAAAGGCCTACCTATAAATAAGTGTTAAATGGTCAGGGGTCTGCCTAATCCTTATTAATGAGGTATTAAGTGAATTGGATATAGTCTGTCACATTGCTAAGACTGTAATAATGATAGTACCAGCGAGGAGTCCGCCTGAGGATATGTATTAAGTGATGTAGGACCTGCCAAGAATATAGGTGTGAAATGGTTAGAAGTCCACTTAGTCCTTTTAAAGGTAGTAAGTTGCTTGGGTAATATCTCTACACGGCTATGATTTTATTGGCGATATATGTGGTAATAGTTGGACAATAAATGTCGAAAGCCTTAAATAGTGATTAGAGGTTTTGTAGCTAGGACCTACCGGCCATTGATAATATTGTTAGAAAACCAGCTTGGGAATAGGTCTTAAATGATGAGGTCTACCTTGATTGAGGTCTTAAATGGTAGAGTCAGCTTATTTCTCTTTTAAAGTATTTTTTGATGATTGTAGAAGCCCGCTTCATATTTAGAAGTATTAAGTGGAAAATGGGTTCAGAAGTATTAGGTGGTTGATAAGGCATTGTTAGTATTTTGTACCTTGGAAAGGGGTAAGTAAGTAATCGTGTATAGTGTAAGGTTAGAATTGTTAACCTTAATAGACATAACAATTAAATGCAAACCAATCGATATATATTTACGTTATGGAAAGTTTATAGATATTTCAGTCACTAGAATGTTGTTCTGACCCCCTCCTCATTACAACCCACATGATAGATTTAGAAGAACAGATAACCATGGCTGGATTTTTTAGTTGTTGGAGAAGTCTTCTTTTCTCTCATTGTGACGCCCCACCTCTATACCCACGCTAGCCAAGGACACTACGGAGTAATGCCGTCAACTAGCACGGAGAATAAGGCTGTTGAGGAGCGACCATCTATATAATTGCTTTGTGCGAGTACCGATATGCCAGATAAAAATATAACTTTTCATCTCAAGAGGAAATCCGACATACCGATGCAAACTCAAAGCTTCTACACAATGGCTATAATATCTTCGGAAACAAATATAGAAATAAACATAACACAAATCAGTCACTGAAGTTCATATCTCAAAGGCGGAAACAGATATGAATATTACACATAAAAGTGTACATCAGAGTAGTGGTCTAACAAGATCCACAATATCACAAAAGAATAGTTACAAGTGCTAGACAAAAGAATAAGTATACATCAAGGAGTCTATATCTCAAATGTATATCAACAAAATCTACAAATCTAATGTAGTTAGCCAAAAGTCGGATAATACTCCTAGATGAGGAGGCAAGCAGAAGCACCTGCAACATCTCGGTCCGACCCGAGTATTATTTAATAAGAAAATAATAAATGGATCTCTAACTATAAATATCAGATGAAATGATATAGATTAAGAGATATGACAAAAACGTATGACAGCAACAAAGTTATACTATGATAAGTAGTAAATGAAAATTAACCAGAGATTAATCAATATCACAAGAATCTTCTCAAAGATCAAAAGAATGTCATACTCTTTAGCTTTATTCACCAAGTCACAAATATCAACATCGTATCGATGCCAATCATAAAAGCTGGTGGAACACAAATTCTAGAAATCACAAACAGAAATCTAGAAATCACAAAAAGGGGGAGGCCTATCACAAAACGGGAGCATGAAAACTCACCAACACGTGTATCACAAACGGGACGCTATCCCATGGTCGCTAACCATAGAGCCGGTACAACGACGTAGTACAATATCGGTATGCCCGAGGAATCTGGAACTCGAATAATTCGGAACAACGACATAGTACAACGGTACGCCCGATGATTCTGATAAGCTGGTGCAACAACGTAGTACAAAGGTACGTCCGATGGACCGAACTCCATAAAAGAACATGGGTCGCATGCCCACAAAAATTGAGTCGAAACTCCAAATAATACATAGGTCGTTAGCCTATAAAAGAAATGAGACGAAACTCAATAAAACGAGGTACCGTCGCCTACGTGGATAAAGAAACATAGCATATCGCTAGTCTAAATCACAAAAATGATCATCATCAATCATTAAGAAGTGTCAATTACACTAAGCTAGTAAATATATGAGCTTCGCTTCATGTCCCATAACCACTAGTTTAACTTAAATATTTACGAACAAATTGTAGATCTCCACTCGAAAATTGTCACAAGAGATTCGACCGGACAAGTCCAAGAATTAACCGACGAAGTGAACGCAAGCGTTTCATACCACTTGTTTTACTAAGTCGTTTAATTAGATTTCTCATACGAGTGAGATAAAGGTTTGTATATACTAGTAGATTGGAAAACGGTTTGAGAAAACGAGCTTTGTAATAAAGTAGTGTTGAAATCATTTTGAAGAAAGAGTTTTGATATTTACTACTAGTATTAAAACCTTTATATTTTTAAAGTGACAAATCACAAAAATGATTGTAGGAACAATCAATCATCAAAATTCACATACGAAGACGTGAATTAAATCCAAAGAAACCGATACCAAATCCATCAAAGTGGATATACCTAAAAATTCCTAAAATAGAAGTTATCAAAGTCGACAAAGGTGATAACAACTAATCGGAGAAGAAGAATCAATTAAAGATTGGAAAACAAAGAAAATTGAGCATAAATAGGCAAAACAGGCAAAATAGGAGCATGTCAGTCAACTAAACTCCCTGAGTCAGTCGACTGAACACAGACCTGAAAAATTCTCGGGCTTCAGCTCAGTCGACTGACTCAGAGAATTCAGTTGACTGAACCCCAATTCCATCATTTCCTATCCTATTTCAAATGAAGTTCAAACTCCCTCAATTTGCAATCGGACAAGCACGGACGCTAGGGGTTTACGCCCACCGGCTACCCGGCCCTATAAGCTCATCGATTCATCACCAAAAACATGATCAAAACATCAAAGTTAGGATCTAAAGATTTGAACCCAAAACACTAAAAATTAGAATATTCACCAATTCAATCGATGAGCTTATAGGGCCGGGTAGCATAGGATCTAAAGATTTGAACCCAAAACACTAAAAATTGGAATATTCACCAATTCAATCGAAACCAAAAGCAAATGCACATGAATAAGTGTTAGTAATTCATACCTAAAAATCAAAGATAGATATAGGCATAGATGTGAGATAAAAATCTCACCTTTGAACCCAAAACAAATGAAGAAGAAGCTATAGAGCAATGGCAATGACAATCACTCTTCAATTCCAACCTAAAGAGCTTGAACCTAAGCTTAAAAGAGAAACATTTTCTAAATTAGGTTTAGGAATTTCTGAAATTGGTAAGAGAATAAGTTGGAGAAGAAGAAGAGGAGGCTTACCAAAGCTTCTTCTATAAATTTGGAGCTAGAACTTGATTTGCAAATGGAAACTAGGGCTTGGAGTTTTAATTTCCCATTCCTCTCTCCATTGTTGCTAAAGCTTGAGTATCAGGAAATAGAAGTAAAGTAATGAAGAGAAGAGGGGTGAAGCTTGGGTCTAATGAGCTGAAACAAAACCAAAGCCCTAAGTGAAAAAGTAGCAAAATTCTACTATCTCCAAACATATCGAAGTTTATACTCAAAAAGATCGCAAACTTCATTTTGAACTCAATAGGGGTGGTCTCGAGTCCTAATTTGACTGTTTGCAAAAAGTAGCTTTTCGGACCAAAATTCGACTAACGATGAAATATTTAAATAAAATATTTAAATACTCAATCGTAAAATATGCGGGTTGTTACAGACTCCCCTCCTTAAAGAAATTGCGTCCATGCAATTTTTAAGAAGGAAATAAAAGTAACAACCATAAAAGCATATCAACGCAAAAGAAAATTGAAACCAGAAGTTCACCTCAAAGAGCACGAGAAAGTAAGTCTGGATGTGTTCGCTCGATGAATTCTCTAGATTCCCAAGAACAATACTTAGGATTTGAGGACCATTGGACTTTCACAAGCGGGACATCTTTATCTCGAAGGCGTTTGACCTTCGAAGCAATAATACGAATAGGATGTTTCTCATAAGTTAAATTAGGCGAAATTTCAATTTCTTCAATATCGCCGGGCTCAAGAATAAAATTGGAATCCCTAAGGCATTTCTGCAGATAAAAGACGTGGAAATCGTCATGAATAGCAGAAGATTTAACCGGTGCAACGGCGTAGTACAATAATGGTACGCCCGAGAGACTAGAAACTCGAAGAATTTGAAACAACGGCGTAGTACAATAACGGTACGCCAGATGAACCGAACACCATAAAAGAACATCGGACGCTAGTCCATAAAAGAAATGAGGCGAAGCTCAATAAAACAAAGTACATCTAAAAGTCCAATGAACTTGGTAAAAAAATCATAAGATACAAGGAATCTCAAGCCAACGAGGTTGACGCAAATTAAGTTCCTTATGAGAAATAAATATTCCAAAAAATTATGATCAAAGTGGAGAACAAATTTCTCCCCAAAAATGATGACGCCAAATTCTAAAAGCGAAAACAATAGCCGCGAGCACTAGATCATGAGTGGCATACCTAGTCTCGATAAGCTTTTATGACTTAGAAGCACAAGTGGTAGAACGTTCTCTTTCGCAAGAGGACGGCACCCAAACCAATATGACTAGCATTGGTACAAAACGATAAAATCTTGGTTCCCTTCGAAAATCACAAGAATAAGAGTATCGGAAAAGAGTTCTTTTAAATAAACTTCTTTCCCAAAAAGCTAAAATTTTCAATAATCACAATTGTCTTTATGTAATTATCTTTCTAGAAAATTTACTTTTTACAAGTCAATTTACTGTGTCTAATTGTCTCATCAAAGCGTTTAGGAGATTCCTATCGATAATGTTGATCAAGCGCATCGACCAGAATTCTTAAAGCACTCAACGGGCAATACAATCACAAAATCATCTTCTATATGATAAAAATATCTCTTAAAAAGTTTTAAGAATGTTCTTTGTTCGTTTCAAGAACAAAAATCCAATCATACTTATAAATAAATCTTATGAAAAAGGTTTGCAAAATTTTAAATTTCTGTTTTCATCCAAAATCAATTAATACAAGAATGGAGTCATCGAGATATTTGTAGAATACTCGATTCATAAAATGGATGAAATAAGCTGGACAAACTGAATGATATAATAAGTAATTCATAAGAATCATAACGAGTGCGGAATGCGGTAAGTGGAATGCTAACTTCCGTAACTCGTAGCAAATGAAAACCGGTGGCAAGGTCGAGCTGAAAAGACCTTAACACTACTCAAGAGATTACTTAGGTGATAATCCTAAGACAAGCTCAAAAACACCGAAAAATTTCACAAACTACCCGAATGAGAAAAATAATGTTTTCCTCATCATACGGGTTTAAAGAATAAAATGATGTCATCAAATTAGAATCGAAATCACAAAGAAAGACAGATATCTGCTTAACAGATTTAAAATGTCGAGGATGAATAGTCTACTCGGAAAATAGGATATGGGCTTCATAATGATTAAGCCAATCCTTTCACACAAATCAATTCCGAAGCCTAAGTAACGCATAAAAATGCAAATCGGCTCGGTAAGAAAAAATCACATAAAATAATCTCGACATCAAAACAAAGCAAATTGAGTGTTGCGGATCCACCAACCAGATTCGCAATTCTCGAAGAAGTCATTAAGCCCAAAATATTTTAAAGAAAAAGAATCAACAAGTTCTTTTGATATAAAAATAATGAGATGAACCCATATCAAAAAGAACTCAAATAAGAAGATCACGAAATAAAACAATGTCATCAAGGATATAATAAAAAGTACCTTGGCCAAGAGAAGTGTTACTAGGTGTTTGCACAACATTAAGCCTTCCCTCCCTCTTTCTTGGAAGTTTGGGACATGTAGATAAAAGATGACCCGAACCTTTGCAATAATGAAAAAAGAGAGGTCTCGGACACCTATTAGCATAATGGCCTGCGAAACCACAATTGTAGCATTGTCCTCGACTAGATGTAGGGGTCTTTGCTACTGGAGTTTGTTGCTTCCCTTTCTTGTTGGGAGTGGGGCCTTTGAATTTGATAGGCCTCTTCATGTCATTATTGATGTTCTTTTGGGCACCCACAACTTCAACATCACCTTCATTATCGGCATTTTCAAGTCGAAGAGCGATATAAATAAGCTGATCAAAAGAAACTTCTAGTTTCAGAAGCAAAGGCTTTTTGAAATTCTTATTCAAGCCATAGACGAATCTCTGATTTTTCTTCAATGGGGTATTAATGTATTCAACCCCGTATTTAGAAAGAGATTCAAAAGATGCGACGTATTCTGCCACAGAAGATTCACCTTGAACAAGATCAATAAAACGACGAGCTAAAGTCACTTTTTCAGCTTCCGGCACGAACTTTGATTCGAATCTTTCCCGGAATCGCTCCCAAGTAAGATCCTCTTCAATAATTTCAGAAATAAGAAGCTCATACCAATCTAATGCTCTTTCTTGGAGAATGCTAGAAGCCACTTGGACTCGATGTAGATTAATAAGGTTCATGCGAGAAAAGATGCGATCGCACGATTTGAGCCAAGCTTGAATTTCTATAACACTCTCGGATCCCCTGAATGGCCTTCCACCCAAGTCGATGTAATCTCTGCACAAACATGCAAAATTGGATTTTGGGTGAGCAGGCTCTGGAATGGGTCCGCCAGACTGAGCATTCTTCACAAGATCAAGAAGTTGTTATGCAGACATAAATACTCCATCCTGGGGAGTGGCACTAGATTGACCGGCACAGGTACGATTTGATCTAACCATTTCTCTTCTTTAAGAAAGAAAGAAGAAGAAAAGTTACTCTCAAAATAAATATAAAGCAATCTTGATAGATAAAACAAGGAATTATAAAGAAAATAGGATGAATCAGTACAAAGACTCGAATTAAATCCTAAAGCACGACTCCTAAGAAAGACTTAGGACGATGATCCTTGCTAGATTATTCTACACTGTTTCGAAGTTTGGCTCCGATACCAAGCTGTGACGCCCCACCTCTATGCCCACGCTAGCTAAGAACACTACGGATTAATGCCGTCAACTAGCGCGGAGAATAAGGCTGTTGAGGAGCGACCATCTGTATAATTGCTTTGTGCGAGTACCGATATGCCAGATAAAAATATAACTTTTCATCTCAACAGGAAAACCGACATACCGATGCAAACTCAATATAATATCTTCGGAAACAAATATAGAAATAAACATAACACAAATCAGTCACAGAAGTTCATATCTCGAAGGTGGAAACAGATATGAATATTACACATAAAAGTGTACATCAGAGTAGTGGTCTAACAAGATCCACAATATCACAAAAGAATAGTTATAAGTGCTAGACAAAAGAATAAGTATACATCAAGGAGTCTATATCTCAAATGTATATCAACAAAATCTACAAATCTAATGTAGTTAGCCAAAAGTCAGATAATACTCCCAGATGAGGAGTCAAGCAGAAGCACCTGCAATATCTCGGTCCGACCCGAGTATTATTTAATAAGAAAATAATAAACGGATCAGTCTAACTATAAATATCAGATGAAATGATATAGAATAAGAGATATGACAAAAATGTATGATAGCAACAAAGTCATACTATGATAAGTAGTAATTGAAAATTAACCAGAGATTAATCAATATCACAAGAATCTTCTCAAAGATCAAAAGAATGTCATACTCTTTAGTTTTATTCACCAAGTCACAAATATCAACATCATATCGATGCCAATCATAAAAGCTGGTGGAACACAAATTCTAGAAATCATCAACAGAAATCCAGAAATCACAAAAAGGGGGAGGCATATCACAAAACGGGAGCATGAAAACTCACCAACACGTGTATCACAAACGGGACGCTATCCCATGGTCGCTAACCATAGAGCCGGTACAACGACGTAGTACAATATCGGTACGCCCAAGGAACCTGAAACTCGAATAATTCGGAACAACGACGTAGTACAACGGTACGCCCGATGATTCTGATAAGCTGGTGCAACAACGTAGTACAAAGGTACGTCCGATGAACCGAACTCCATAAAAGAACATGGGTCGCTAGCCCACAAAAATTGAGTTGAAACTCCAAATAATAGATAGGTCGTTGGCCTATAAAAGAAATGAGACGAAACTCAATAAAACGAGGTGTCGTCCCCTACGTGGACAAAGAAACATAGCATATCGTTAGTCTAAATCACAAAAATGATCATCATCAATCATCAAGAAGTGTCTATTACACTAAGCTAGTAAATATATGAGCTTAGCTTCATGCCCCATAACCACTAGCTTAACTTAAATATTTATGAACAAATTGTAGATCTCCACTCGAAAATTGTCACAAGAGATTCAACTAGACAATTCCAAGAACTAACCGACGAAGTGAACGCAAGCGTTTCATACCACTTGTTTTACTAAGTCGTTTAATTAGATTTCTCATACGAGTGAGACAAAGGTTTGTATATACTAGTAGATTGGAAAACGGTTTGAGAAAACGAGCTTTGTAATAACGTAGTGTTGAAATCATTTTGAAGAAAAAGTTTTAATATTTACTACTAGTATTAAAACCTTTATATTTTTAAAGTGACAAATCACAAAAATGATTGTAGGAACAATCAATCATCAAAATTCACATACGAATACGTGAATCAAATCCAAAGAAACCGATACCAAATCCATCAAAGTGGATATACCCAAAAATTCCTAAAATAGAAGTTATCAAAGTCGACAAAGGTGATAACAACTAATCGGAGAAGAAGAATCGATTAAAGATTGGAAAACAAAGCAAATTGAGCATAAATAGGCAAAACAGGCAAAACAGGAGCAGGTCAGTCGACTAAACTCCCTGAGTCAGTCGACTGAACACAGACCTGAAAAATTCTCGGGCTTCAGCTCAGTCAACTGACTCAGAGAATTCAGTCGACTTAACCCCAATTCCTGCATTTTCTATCCTATTTCAAATGAAGTTCAAACTCCCTCAATTTGCAATCGGACAAGCACGGATGCTAAGGGTTTATGTCCATCGGCTACCCGACCCTATAAACTCATCGATTCATCACCAAAAACATGATCAAAACATCAAAGTTAGGATTTTAAAGATTTGAACCCATAACACTAAAAATTGGAATATTCACCAATTCAATCCAAACCAAAAGCAAATGCACATGAATAAGTGTTAGGAATTCATACCCAACAATCAAAGATAGATATAGGCATAGACGTGAGATAAAAATCTCACCTTTAAACCCAAAACAAATGAAGAAGAAGCTATAGAGCAATGGCAAGGACAATCACTGTTCAATTCCAACCCAAAGGGCTTGAACCTAAGCTTAAAAGAGAAACATTTCCTAAATTAGATTTAGGAATTTCTGAAATTGGTAAGAGAATGAGTTGGAGAAGAAGAAGAGGAGGCTTACCAAAGCTTCTTCTATAAATTTGGAGCTAGAACTTGATTTGCAAATGGAAACTAGGGCTTGGAGTTTCAATTTCCCATTCCTCTCTCCATTGTTTCTAAAGCTTGAGTATTTGGAAGTAGAAGTAAAGTAATGAAGAGAAGAGGGGTGAAGCTTGGGTCTAATGAGCTGAAACAAAACCAAAGCCCTAAGTGAAAAAGTAGCAAAATTCTACTATCTCCAAACATATCGAAGTTTATACTCAAAAAGATCGCAAACATCATTTTGAACTCAATGGGGGTGGTCTCTAGTCCTAATTTGACTGTTTGCAAAAAGTAGCTTTTCGGACTAAAATCCAACTAACGATGAAATATTTAAATAAAATATTTAAATACTCAATCGTAAAATATACGGGTTGTTACACTCATGCTCAATGCTGATGTGACAATCTATTATCCAAGGAATACTATAAATTCCAATGTAGTAGTCATAATAGGTATTATTATCCTATTATTATTTCTGCTGTGAGTTTATATTTCTATCAATCTCTGATAATGCTCATGCTTATTTGCAAGTACCAAATCTAACGGTTTATGCTTTAACAGACTTGGGTTTGGATTTTTATCGAAATTTAGGCTTGCTGAGTCATAGGTTGTTACATGGTTGATGTTCTAGTTGTTTCTTTGCTCATAGTGCCCCCTTCTGGTACTATTATTTGGAACTCTAATAAGTAATCTTGGGTTCATGTTCCTTCTAATATGAGATATTCTCCTGAGTGATACTTACCATAAGTTTGTGAATGATGATGAAGGTGAGAGTAGGCGTCTCTTCTTTAACATTAAGAGTGAGGGTCCATCCCTTACTCGGGAGGGTGATATTTGTGAGGTGAACAAGAATTTCTTTTGGTATACCACTTGGGATAGGAAATGGATATTCAGTGATGCCTTCCTCGGTTTTGTTCCTAACCTTGCTCATCTCTTCTATGGGTTTGTTCTTGTCATTGGTTTGACTCGGCTGATGATAGTAGTAGTTCCTCCTGAGGGGGGATAGTCATGGACGTTAGTGATTTGGGCGTTTTTCCTAACTTCTGTATTGTTTTTTATTTCTTTTAGTTGTGAGGCGTCTTTGCCTCTCACCTGTATTACATATGTTTAGTGGTATGACCACCATAAAACTATCATAGTTGTTTTATGCATGTGTAGAAGACCTGTTTTCATTTTATTGATAAAAGTGGCATGGTCCATTATAAAGCCGCCTAGCCTTGCTAAAAATGAAAACAAAGAAAATAAAAATAAATATGTAGTACATATAATTCTATATCATATAAATACGTTTCAATTGAATTTTGTATAATTATATGTATTAAATTATAGATGTGAGAACTAAAAAAAAAAATTTTCTTTATTTAAAACCGACTTAATCTAAAAGCATATATACTTGAAAATTAATTGAAAAATAAAATTTTATTTATATGAAAATTTCATTAATGGACAAAATATGTAGATAAGGGTTAGGGCATATGGTATAGATCCAAAAATAAATTTACCTTTTTAATCCTACTTATTCGTCACCTTTTGATTTAGGAACCTCTTCTAACAACCTGTCTTTTTGGACGTTTTAAGCAGACGAATATGTCAAACTTAAATCATACAAAGGGGCAGATTGTTATCGGGGTAAATAAGAAAAATAGAGAAAGAAGAAAAAGAAAAATAGAATCTCGCAGCGGAATAACAAAATATAATAATCAAATAACAGTTCATGAAGCTGTTTACAAAGCATTCGATTATAGTTATACAACACAGAATCAAAGTTACACATAACAGCGATAAATAAATAAATGCAGCGGAATAGTATGAATGCAATGGAATAAATATAGTAAATAATAATAGTACAAAATCTTCATCTTTGTCCTTCAGAAATAAGGTCTTCAAATCCTGAAATGTTCAGGCTGACCCGAGCGAATTGAAAAGACTAAACACTCGAGTCAGAACTAAAATATCTTATGTAAGTTAAATCAACGGTAATAAATATGAGTGGGACGGCGTCAGAGATGTTTACGAGGTTTGACATCTCCTATCCAGTGTCTAACGTGAGTGCGATAACTAAAGAGATGTTCGGGATTCACATCTCCTAAGGATCCGTTAAACTATCTACTTTGTAGTACAATACGCTATTATAATAGTGTCTACACTAAGTAAAGTACTAAAATAGCGTTAAGGCTCTGCCCATACCCCTCTTAACACATTTTATATAATGTCGTAGTCTATACAGATACTGTAAACTCCACTCGTAAGTGGGCTATCAGGGAACACTCCATAGGTACGACACAAAACAAACTCGTAGAAAGCGTGCTAGGGCATGTGAACACGGCACTCGAGGCAATGCCAGGGTGGATATATCAATTGCACTTCCGGACTGGTGGTAACGCATAGCAGCTACTACAGCCCACCTTGGAACACACTCCCATATCAAAATAGAGGGATGGCCACCAAAATCAATCACAAAGCCAAAGTTAGTATTGAAGAATTGTGCCCGCTAGGAGGAATGACTTCACTTGGCATGGTATAACTCCTATTTTAGTCACATCTAAGCTGACTCGTGGAAGTCAGGGTCACATCATACCTTATACAGAAATCCTTCACCAAACCATCCTACTTCATTTCTGGAATCTCCACCACACGCATAGTTGTTAAAATGGTTTACGTAATTGGCGGAGAATATGACAATATCCGATCCCGGTCTCTTTAACAACCAATCGCTTATTTCACACCGGATGGTTTTTTTTCATTTCCAAAACCATTTCATAATTGATATCAGAACATCATATTCAATTCAAACCATCACTTTTGAAATTATGTTCACATTGAAATCATATTCACCATTAAATTATAGTTTCGAAATTTTATTTCCTTTCAAAGTCACACTTCCAAAATAGGTTAAACTCTCATTTAAAAATTATCATATTAAATCAATTATGTCATTTAAATCCCAACTTAGGTACATATAGTCATTTAATCATATTTACTTTAAAATCGCGGATTTGAATATAAACCCATCTATTTTACTTAGTTAGAATTTAGAAAAATAGTTCAATTAGTTTAACAAAGTTAAGTGTAAATTTTAGAATAGTTAGAATCCTCTAAAATAATTTAAGATAGATTTAAAATAGTTTTAAGTTGGTTTAAGATAGTTAAATAAATTTAAAATAGATTAAATATAATTAAAATGGATTAAATAGCTTTAAAATAGATTAATTAAATTTAAAATAAATTAAAATGGTTTAGTTAGTTTAAAATAAATTAAATTGGTTTAAAATAAGCTAAAATAATTTATATAGTTAATATAGGTTAAAATAGTTTAGTAATTCAAAAATCTTAATAATTAGAAACTTTACAATAATATATTTTCAAATAGTTTATATTAAAATATGGATTTGAAATTTATATCAATTTTAAACTATTTGTCTTATTTCAACACATCTGAACCATTTAAATTTCCAAATCAGCAAAACCCAATTTCGACTCTTCAATTCAAAATTTAAATAAACTATTAAATTCTATATCGATTTCAATCCATGTTTGAAATATCAATTTAAATTACTCCAATTTCAACATATTTCAAATGATTTTTAATAACTCAATTCTGGTAAATTTCAATTATACTTCAAAATCAACTTTAAAAATTCCAATTTAATTCCTTTAACCAATTCCTTCAAACCAATTTCCAATTTAACATAACTTGGATTTTTAAATAAATTCAGTTTATACAAATCAATTTCTATTTCAAAATACTAGTTAATGGAGTTCAAAATTTCTAAGGCTCAAAAATCATTTAAATTAACCAATCCGATTTCTATATAAATTTTTTTACCTTCAAATGATAAAGATATTTATCATTTCAATCCGCAATTTCAATTTTACGGTTATATATCATTTCAAACCGCAACCCCGAATTAAGTAAAATCTATAAAATCGCTTGATTCTATCATTTCAACCCATAATGATTTTTTCCTAATCTATAGATCATTCGGGTATGTATCATTTCAACCCATAGGGAACTTGCGGTTATAAAAATATAAAAACAACATCCATTCATCCAACACAAACAATCAAACATTCATCACAATCACCATCCAAATCAATCAATAAACATCAAAAGATGACAGATTATCATTTACAGGTAATTAACTGGCAATTTAAATCCAATAATAAATTAAATGACAATTTAATTCAAATTAAATTCAAATTAATTGGGATGACGATTTGACTATACCAAACATCCATAAATAAATTTTTAATCACACCATAAATTAATTTAACAAACATAAAAAAATTTAGAAGTTGTGAGTGGGTAAAAACACTCACCTTTGAATTTAAATCAAATTTAAATCCAATTTAGGGTCCAAATTCAAACGATCTTAGAATTCTTCCAAACCAGCGTCAAAATGTCCAGAATTTCGATAGGATTCTAATGGAACAAACTACGCACAAATCGAACTTCTTATGTGCAAGTTATATCAGTTAAAAGTTACACGATTAAATTTTTAAAACAAAAAAATATTAATTTCCACGTCACCCAGCTAAACGTCACTCAACAATTCAATAGCGACCATGTACCACGATCGTAACCCTAGCAACTGCCGCCTTATCCCATTCGAACGCTTGTCATGACCATGCCTAGGATAGATCCGACAGCGCCGGCGAGTTCACCGACCCCCGACGCCCCACTGGCCCCCACCGCGACAGCCATGGTCGGCCAGTTTGCCAGAGAACAACGGTGACATCCCCCTTTTGATCTCCAATAGCAATGAATCCAAGCACTTCCAACCCCAAGCAACCGTATGGATCTGCTTTGCACAACGTTCTTTACAATCCCTACCCTTTGATCGTCGTAAGATCGACGATCAGCCGTTAAAACGGAAAACCCCACTATGAACAGCCGGGGAAAAACTGCCGATTTTTGGAAAAATCGAGAATTAGATGCAAAACTGAATTATAGATCTGGGTTACGCTCATCGAGAGCTTCAAATCGATATATAATCCGATATAGTTTGAGGAGTTTGAGTTTTGGATTTTGTTTTGAAATTGAATTTGAGGGTTTTTGGTTTTGGTTTGTTTAACATTGGAATGAGAAATTAAGAAGGAAATGTACGTACAGACAAATGAAAACAAGAAGTAGCTAGGGTTTATAACGGGCTGTTTATAGGCAAAGCTGAAAATAGAATGAATGGACAAGATTGATTTACATCTTGAACGATAAACGATCCGAAAAGCCTGTTCTTCTCTAGAAAGAAAATGGGTCATCCCATATATCAAAATAGATGTTATCGATATTTTTAAACTCAATAGGATAGGTTTCAACTCCTAATTCCATCGTATGAAGAAGATATACTAAAATCAGCCTTTTCAAATTGATTACTATCGATTTTAATTAAATTGATATCTAGACGTTTCGAGCCCGTACGATCAAACGACAAGTCTGATCGCTACAAAACTTGAAACCTTATAATAATTCACAGTTACGGATACGATGAAAAAGGTTTTGTCGAATCCGAGTCAGTGGCCGAAATGGCTACTTTTACGTTAACTAAATAAATTAATAATTAATTAAACCACTTTTTCATTTAAATTTAATAGTTAACAAATTTCATCTCTTTTAATCACTTAGACACTTACAATGACTCAATGCAAGTTTATATAACAATTTAACGTTGGTTATTGCACTAATTACAGTGTTCAATATTCAGTGTAAATTTAATCCAATTAATTTTACTTTAAGTTCAACAAATTATTTAATTGATTTCGGACTTTATATTCAATCAATTATTATTCAAATAACATAGTTAATATTTGTTGATGTCTTATTTCACTAATAGGCTACGTTTCCATCTTTTATTTTTATTAACTACTAAAATTCAATTGTATTGAAATTTTGTCAATTCTACACATTAATTATAATTTAATTCCCAATTAATTATTTTATCTTGGTTTCATTCCTTTTTATTACATCAATTATTGTCATGTAGATAAAATTTGCATTTATATACCTTTTATTGCATTCACAATTACAATTATTGTCTTGATTCACATAAATGTAACATTTATCACCTTTAAGTGAAATGGATTAAGTATATTGGTAACATACAACAATTTGTCACTATTACTATATTTAATAACATTTTTATATTCATTGTTTGCCACCAATTGTTATAACAACTCATATTATACTAATTCTATTCAATTTTCATTTATTACACATATTTTTATTAATTAATCAACATTTACATTTGTTTTCATATATTCAATTTATATTCAAGTATAACATTTATATTATTTCAATTAATTGTAATTTTTCCAATCGTTAATTTTAACTTAGATTGGCATTATTACATTTCATTTTAGTTACTATTTCATTAATAAATCAAATTTTTTTATTTCTTCCAATATTAAATAACAAAATCTTATTAAATTAACAATTTTTAGTTATCGAAATTTACAGGTCGTTACACTCTCCCCACTCAAATCTTTTCGTCCTCGAAAAGGAAAAAAGAGAAATTAAGGAATTAATATATCTTATTTAAAATATTAAATTTATAAACAATTAATTTACATAATTAAACAATTTAAAATATATTAATTCATAACTATTAAATCCCTTTATACTCAATCTAATAAAATTTGGAAAACATTTTACAAAATTTTCTAAGTCCAAAATTCACGAAAAATTTCGGTAGAGTCTCCTTTGTATGGAGGAGTTCGGGAGAAATAATAATGTCAATAATAAAAATATATGTCATAATTTTCAAAATAATATATGCCAACAACGGGAAAAATAATATAATATCGCTATAAACCCATAATCCGAGAACGTACCTATTTGTCGGGCAAATAACGCTTAAATTATGAAACCAAAAACAGTAGCAATTGCTTCCATAAACTGTATTTCACTTATATAATCCAAAAAGAGTTAATAATTATATAAATGAAATGTTTAAGTTGTTTCAATTAATAACAAAAACAATCAATATAACATAACAACATCCACTTGCAACCAAACATACAACAAACACTTACAATTGACCCATACAACCATCACATGCAATCAAAATAACCAACCATCCATCCATAGCAACCAAACAATTGGTTTGTCCGGGTTTAGATACCTTTAATCGTATAGAATGACAAATAACTACTAAGTATACCATCTGCTCAACAGTCTTCGATAAAACTCAATAGATTATTCATACATCCTAAACAAATTTTAAAGCATCACTTCCCAAACATCCATAAGCCAAAACAAACAATAATTCACAATTTTATTTAAGTTATTCTTATTCAATTTCTTTCACAACATTTACAGTTTACCTTTTTTTTCCTTTTTCATACATACAAGAGTTATTTCTTTAATTGCATTTATTCCTTACAAATTCAATTCTCATTCATTCATATGTAATACTTAATTCCATTTATTTACATTCATTTACATTTTCTTACATGTGTTACTCATATACAAATCTTTAAACATATGTGTTGAATATGCGCTTATATGTTTTTTGTTTGATGATAATAAACATATATACATTCATTTAAATGTATTTGTTAATGTACTATTTTATTTTTCATAGATTAAATAAATATTTGCTGAATAAAAATAAATAACACAGAATTTGAATTCAAACAGAAATTTTATTCAAACAAATATTTATTACAATTTTGAATAGTACAAATTCAAGCTCTCACTATACATATACAATTTTGATTACAAATACATTACAATTTCATATTTACATTTAACCTCACTACACGTCACTCATTCACTCAATTCGTATTTTAATCTTCAACTTCATTCCAGTTAGAATCCAGCATCTGAGCAATCTGCAAAAATATTCACTAACGCAGTAAAATTGAAAAAGAAATATTTTTGCAATATAAAATAAAAGATGATTTTGAAAATTATTTGCCTCAGTTATTTGGGTTGTTCGTCGTCATTTAAATTTGAATTTATCATACACGAACAGCTTGTGACATACACAGTGTATCAGTGTATATGCCACAAGGCCGTGCACATCGAAATATACACTTGATAATGTTACAGGGACAAGTGAGCATAGGTCAAACCCAAATGAAAAGCCGAGTTCAACTCATGTGCAATAAAATAAATGTCACAACTCTTAGCACAAGGTCAAACCCGAGTTTTTAAAAACTGGATTCAACTCAGGTGCAATAAAAGTGTACAAGCTCAACAAATTGATCAGAGGTAGCAACTTTGAGCTACAGGCTGAGTAAGTACATATATACAAGCAACTGAAGGCAACATTACCAAAAGAAGCAATGAACTCAGATGGACAACATGTCATGAATGAACTAGCAAAGGCTAGCCACCAACATAACAGCAACACCAAACCAATTCAGTACAAACTAATGCACTAAGCAACTGAAACAAGCCAGAAGTTCAAATCAGTGCACAACAAAATGATGCAGCAACCCATATATACAGTGAACAGAGCAGTCATGCACGCATCAGGTCGAGCACTAAGGAATGCAACACTGCTTCACACACATGTACCAGTGAAACATAACAGTACAAAACCAAATGAACAAACAAATGCCAAAGCTCAGTGAAACCCAAGAAAGTGCACATCCATACCAACATGAATGCAGTAACAACCACCGAGCTAAATGCAATTCAAGTAAAGATACCAACTACACAAAAGTTCAAGTGAATCGAGTTCAGGTCAGACCAACCAGAATAGATGCAAAGACCAGTGATGCAATGCATATATCATAATTATCGACCAGGCCACAACAATGAAGACTACAGCAAAATCCAGTGCCAACATGAACAGAGACCAGTAGTGCGCAACAATTACCTTACATCAGTGTACAAAGAAGATAGTGGCAACTACACAAAGCAACCAGACTGTGATGCAAGCAATGACCAGAACACAAAGACAGGTATAACACTAAGTGTAGGCAGATTTGGAGAAATGACCAAAAAATAAGATACAGACGAATACATTCAAGCATCAAGCTGTTACAGGATTGAACAGAAGTGCTTTAAAACATCACATTAACTAAGTCAAAGAAATCATCGAATAGTTAAAAATCAACCGTGGCAGCCAAGGAATTAATCGCAAGCAAAGTCAAAGCCGTGATCAAAATATACAATGTTGAACAAGTCAGAGACGTGGTGGTAAAGAAACGAGCAAAGTCAAAATCGAAGCCGTGTTACCCAAGCCAATAATATACGAATTGAAAATGTCAGAAATCATCTCAATCATCAATACAAAATCAAGCGGTCAGAGAAATCGATTGACAAATTCAAACATGTTTATATGAACGAAAATAAAGGAGATCAAACGCATATATAACCCAGAATCATCACTGGAAATTGATCATCGGAGTTCAATTGAGCATAACAGAAAAGCATAAAGGAAAATCACATACCAAAATTGAAGTCGAACTCCAGAAGCAGCCGAAAACATCAGATAAAGGATCGACAAATCAAACACGCAAATATCCACTGATCGATCAACATAGGCATGCTTCGAAAAGCCCTAATTTGAATAAAAGAGTCGAAGCCTTAATTTCAGAAAGAAGAACGAGAGCCGCCATATTTTATCTTCCATAGCAAAAGGAGATCGGGTTTATTTACAAAGGGGAAAAGAAAAGAGGCCGGCCTTGTTAAAGAATAAAAAAGGGGGATTTAGTTTTTTAATTAGGGCTTTATTTGTTTTAAATTTGTTTTCTAAATTTAAACTCTTTTTAAACCGTTTAAATTTCTAATCGTGTGACTAGGGGACAAACTACGTGGCGTAGTTTGAGAATTCGCAACTCAGTGGCTGAGTTGTGGCAGGGTTTTGAGCGTAGAGTTAGGTTTAGTCGATAGCGGGTGTCGCGAGTTTACGTGTGTAAGCGTCTGACTATCTAATTTCTAGTAGAAACCTTGGGGGCAGCACGTAGGCAGGGTTTTGCCGAAGCTGGATAAATTCTGTGTCGTTCTATTTCTGCATTTATTATTCTGCTATTATCTGTGCTGCTATTGTTCAGTGATCTGTGTTGAAATTACTTTATAAGCTTCCGCAATTAATTTTTATAATTTATACCATCACCCTATTCACCCCCCCTCTAGGGTGAAATCGATCCTACAATATGTAAATCAATTCTTTAAAGTACTATAAAGTTTTCTTTATAAGTGAATACACATTCATTCATTCAATGCTTATTTTCATTTATTTACATCTATTACTTACAAAATTCATTTTCATTTATTCATATCATGTTACTTTTTTTATTGCATTACATTCATTTTCTTATATATTGTCATTGAATATTAAATCTATTTTTGAATCCTTTAACAATTGAAGTTATATAATTTAGTATAGTATTCGGTTTATTATTTCCTTTAATTATCAATGGCTTCAAACATTAACTTAAGTTTATAACCATTTACTTACAGTACGTACTTTTCCATTTCATTTTATTTAGTAGTATTACAATTATAACTTAAGTTTATAACCATTATAATATCAAAATTCTTAGTTAAAAGTGATTCCATTGAACACTTTCACAACTTAAGTTTTACTTGTATAATATTCTGTTACATATTCCTATTTAACACTACAATTTTTAATGTTTGGTAAGTTATATATATGTCTTTAAGAATGCAATTGAAAGTTAGACAAGTTTATCTTATTTCATTTTAGTAAATAGATGTTTAATAGTTACCATTTCTTATATTTATATATTGAAAGTTACACAAGTTTGTCTTATTTCTAAACAAAACCGAAACCAACCCAGATGAAATGTGAAAAATACCCTAATGGGAGCAACCCCACATAAATTGGCCCTCAAAAACACGCGCTTTAGTTTAGTCATTTCCGATAAAGGATAACAAAGCTCAAAGAGTATAAAATCGTTTTTAAGGTAATGATACACCATGAAGAAAGCCGGATCCGATAATTAATATATCAACTATCAGGGATAATTAAAATGATCGGATATGGAAATTAAATATCATATATTTAACATTACTCGTCAATTCCTAACAAGTGTTATCTCTCGGTTGAAAATGAAGCTAGGCAATTTGAGGTAGTGTTACCTCTAGGCATTGCCTTGATGGCATTTTTAACCTTCAAGGTAGTAACGAGTCCATGCCTCAACGTTTAGCATTAAAGTATGACTAGATCCTTTCCGTATAAGCGATATCGTTAACGGAATTATTATTCCATAACCGAATCGAATTTTATTTTTTAAAACTGAGCTTGTGCTTGATTTCCATATTACAAAATTGGTAAAACACCTTAAGAAATACCTTTTAAAATGTTCTTTTAAAAGACTAATTTTATAATATTAAGTGTATCAAAATAATGGTCAAAATAAATATCATTAAAACATTGTTTGCTATAAACACAAACAATTTACAGTTAGCTTTATTTATAAATAATTCCTTTTAAAGGATTTTCTCATTTAAAACCATCATTTGTAAATTTGAAATAGTATTTATTATCCCAAAAGAAAAAATAATAATATAAATAACTTTATAAGTTTATAATATAATATTATTTATCTGGAAAGATAATTAATCACATTTATAATCTCTTTTAAATAAACAAATATGTTATCTTTAATAAAATAATTAATTATTTCCAAACACTTTTATATCATTAGTAAATTGACTTCAAAATCTTTATTAAATCAGCTTATTAACTTTAAAACATTTTCATTAAATTAGTTAATTTACTTTAATCACTTTTATTAAATTAATTTACTTTAAGTATCATTAATTAAATAAAAGATATATTAAATTCAAATAAACATTAATTAAAATGAATAATTAACCGCAAACATCATTAATTAAAATGATTAATAAATTTTAAATAACGTTAATTAAAAATAATTAATTAAGTTCAAATAATCATATATTAATTAAATTAATTAAATTTTAACATCATTAGTTAAAATGATAAATTAAAACATCATTTGTTAAAGTGATTATTAACTATAAACCATCGTTTGTTAAAATGATTAACTAAGTTTCTAAAATCATTATTTAAAACAATTAATTAAATTTAAAACAATCGTTAATTAAAATGATTAATTGAAGTTCAAAATCATCAACTAAAATGACTTTATTAACTCCAAATCTCATAAATTAAATAGATTAATAAATTTCAAACATCATTAATTAAAATGAATAATTACATCCAAATATCAGAAATTAGGATGGTTAAATAAAATCAAATATCATTATTAAAATGATTAAATGCTTTTAAATATCGTTAATTAAAATGATTATTAACTTCAAACATCATTAGTTAAAATGATTAATTAAACACATTATCATTAACCAAAATAATTGATTAAACACAAGTAATCATTGGCTAAGGTGATTAATTAAATCCAAACTCATTTAAATCAAAAGATAAACCAATTTTAAATATCATTAATTAATTTGGTTAATTAATTTCATAATCATTAGTTAAAATGATCAATTAATTTAAATTATCATAAACCAAATGATTAATGAATTTTAAAATTTTATTTAGTGAAAACACAAGCTCAAGTTCAAACAAACATGATAAGTATTTGGGGATGAAAGTCAATAAATGACAGTCTAATGAAAATCGTTATCACAGCACGTAAACAAATTAAATGGAATATCAAGATTTATTTAAATTAAGTATCAATATAGCAGCATAAGGATGTAAATAAATAACTATTGGCAAGATAACCCCTCAGGATCTCTTTACAAATTCTCCCTGCACAACAATGGTTAAGGACATTGTATATACTTATATGGATTCATAATAATCAAGTTAAAATGTCATCTATTTTCCAAAAGGAAATTCAACCAAACAAACAATCAAACAATTTAACTAACATCCAAACAATCAATAATAGTTTGTAGCATCATGAATATGATACAGGAAAATTGATTGTGAGTTAAACTCACATTGATTCCAGTCTTCGCCAAAGTGTTTCGGTTTGAACTAAAATCGAACGGGTGTTCGATTTTAGCCTAAATTTTCACTTTCTCCAATCTAACCTAACCAACTTCCGTTACAAAAATCTCGACAACACGAGTCCAACGCAAAAAAAAGTCATTCGAATCTGACCTCGTACACAAAAGTTATTGCATTTATAAGAAACCGATTAATTAAATTAATTAATAACTATCATTATCTTAATTAAATATTAACCTTAATCACTTCCTCTAATCAATCTTCTTCCTCCAAATACCAAAACGTTCACATCATAATACATACCATCATCACAAACTTCAAACGGCGATATCTCCTTCGTTTTATAATGAAACAACCCCCCATTTTTGCCAATGCATCCGTCTTCACGCAAGCTTTGACCTCAACCCTTCAGATCCACCTCCATTTTCCCCTAAAAATTCTGACCTGAAGCTCCCCAAGCAGCCTCCTTAACGTCGGACCCTCCAAAACCACCCTAATCACTACGAAACTCCGGCCTCAACAGCTACATCACCCAGAAACACAATAGCACCAACCTCCTCTCATATCGATGACTAAATCTCCAATATCCTTAAGCCTTAGTTTTGGCTATGGCTATGCCAAGCACCCAAACATGAATGATCGCTAGACAAGGGGTATGGGATGGTAGGTTTCGTCAATGGAAGCTCAACGGATCAAGTATTGAGATTTTTAAGTGTAGGATTTTAGTTTGATTTTTGAAAGTGGGAAACTTTCTTTTTTCATGTTACAGGAAACATTTTATAAAGAAGCGGCGGGTATGGGAGAACATGGATTATAAGGGTTAAATGACAGGATATGGTGAGGTATGGAAGGGTCATCTTATTTTATTTGATAATATTTAGCACCGAACACACCCAAAATCTCGAACTCTAATCGAAGCATACCAACTGACGTTTTATACTAAATACCCATATTCCGAACTCAATGAAACTATTTTTGAGACCTAATTCCAAAATATACAGAATTTAACTTTTTGAATCAAATTATGTTTAAAATTAATCGCTATGTGTTTCGAGCTTGCATGACCACAAAGTACGTCAGATCGTTACAAAACTCGACGGGGTACATCAACTTATTATTCTGGATCAAATGGTAGTAGTTTCGTCAAAATCCGAGGCAGTGCCCCAGAATGATAATTTCATAAATTTAAATATCATTTTGTATTTTTGACCCAATTATCGATATTTATCCAATCTATTTATATTTGTAAATAAATTGTAAATTGGATTCACCAATATTATTTATTAATTAACGGGAGTTAAATAATATTGTTAAATCCATTTAATTAATATTTTATTTACAAATTCAAATATTTAAACGATGACAATATTTGAATTATAAGTGAATAAATTCCAAAATCTAATTAAGTAAACATTTAAAATTAATTAAAAATTTAAAATCAAACAACCAAAATTTTGGGTTGTTACATAAACTATTTGTGTAAAGTGCATGTGCTATACATATGAAGTGTACATGGCTAATCTGATCGTATGTAGTTGTTGGGATTTACATCTCAAGGACCCAGTTGACCCTTTTATATATGCCTTTGTTATATGTGTTTTATGTTTTAAAAATATGCAGATAAATGATAGATATATAATTAAGGAAAGGTTTAAATTTGAATTTCTATAGTTTCACACAAAATCCATTTTATAAAATATGTGTTAAAATAACATACATATACACATATCTGTAACAACCTGGTATTTTACAATTATTTTTAAATTTAATTTACGGATTTAAAAGCTTTATTTTATTTATGAAAGAGAATAAATTTTGTTATTTTAAATATAAATTTTGACTTTGATGTCAATTAGAATTCCAAACACAAATAAATTGAATATTTTTAGAAAATATGAATTTTGTCAATATAGTCAAACCTTGACTTTTAAATTTAAATTTTAAATATTTTAAAATTTAAATTTTATCTTTTATTACGAAAGTAAATAAAATTTTAAGAACACTGCTTTTTGTTTCGTTGAAATCTGATTTATTATGTGAAAGTTATGCCCTTTTTACTATTGTGTGTAATTTGCTGTATTTAACAAAATGGTTTATTTTAAATTATATAAATAATATTTTATTTGGTCATGTAATGTTATAATTTATCTTTATATGGGTAATATAACTTGTTATGAATATATTTTGGTTTTAAAACATTTTTATAAGTGTTATTGAGATTTTCAAATGTCATTTGTATTCTGTTTATAAATTTTAATTCCTAGTTTCAAATAATTAAAGTAATTCTTTATTTAACTTTATATTTTCTTAAGAACTTATTTATTCTCATTCCTACTTTATTTTTTTCTCATTTATTTTATTTATTTGAAATTTATTTGTTTTAAAGTGAAATAGAAAGTTTATAAGGATAGTGATATTTTATTTGTAATTTTCATGTCTTGTTTCCTATTTTTAAACATTTTTCTTTAGTTCTTTTTCTATTTTCTCTAAATTAAATTATTTATTTAACTTTAAAAATGTTTTAAAAATCATTTTATTTCAAATTTTGTTTTAGAATATTTTTTTAAATGAAGTAAAAAATTTTCCAAAGTGAATGGTGATTTATTTGTAATTTCTGGACACTGTTTCAATTTTTAAGCAATTTCTGTAATTCTTTTTTTCATTTACCTTAAATTTAATTACTTATTTTTGTTTCATATTACTTAGTTTCAGTTGTAAAAGATATTTCTGAGTTTATTTTGTTTTATTAAAATTTAAAAGAAAAGGAAATACCAAAGGTTTAAAAAGCTTTCAAAACTTAAGTCTTTTTACTTTCCAGACTTTTTAATTTCACAACTCCTCATTCATTCTTAGTTTGGCTGTACATTACATTGTTTAACCGTGAGTTTTATCTCACTTTCACATGAAAAAATTATTCTTTCTCATCTCCATTCACCGCTAAGCAAAAATAATGGGTAATGGCCTCCTCTCTTCTCTCTTTTCTTCTTCCTTTTTCTATTGTTTTGCTTATATTTTTGCCTTGCCTCTCTTGCTTTGCTTGGCCTAACACCTCCATCATCTCCTCCACCGAACACCACCACTTCCTTCCCCACATCATACATGACCAAAACCCTTCTTTCTCTGACTAGCAAGTGCCATGACCATCCCATGATGCAAAATCCACAAAAACTATGTTAAAACTCCTTAAAAAGCATGCCTAGCCACATAGTCTTCATCACCATCACCTTAGATGACCTTTACCACCTCCTGTTGCTCCACCACCACCTTGACACAACCCTAACCATCACCTCCTACCTCTGTCCAGACTTGTACATGAAATGGACGAACCAAGATGGGACATAGACCGAGCCAAAAGTGACCTAAAACTCCTCTATGTTGCCTAGACCCTTCACATTCCTATGTTGTAACTCCTCCACATCTTTAGCCGTGATAGTCGTACATTATAGGACCCAAACCTAAGCCAAAGCCACACCAAAACCTGACCAAAAACATCCCCTAGGCCGTGCAAAAGAATAGAGAAAGCAAGGCAAAAGTCGTTGCATTCATATCTCTTTTTATTCCCTTTTTATTTCAAAGTTATTTCATATCTAGTTGTATTGAAATTGTGTTTTTTTTTTATGTTTGTTTTGGGTTGTAACACAAGAGTTGTAGCTTGGATTCGCTCTCCACTCAAATCAAAAATCGTGCTATTATGTTTTGGAATCCGTTGTGTCATTTGAATTGATATCTCCAGCGCAAAGAGGTGAGTAAAGCTCACACGACATTTATACTTATGCAGTTGTGAAACAACAACAACTGAATGTGCAGAATTATATATGATGCTATAACTGCCAGTGATAATTATATATGATGTTAAACCTGTTAATTTACATTTCATCTCATCTGTTACTGTTATGTTGTTAACTGTTCATTTATATCTATTTATCACACTGTAAGTTCCCTGTAGATTAGATTCACTCTGGGTTGAAATGATACATACCCGAACAGACTTTAGAATAGAGAAAAATCGTAATGGGCTGAAATGATAGGCCTGAACGGTTTTATTTATTTTATTTTAAACTTGGTATTGCGGGTTTGAAATGATAGAACCCGGATTTTTCTTTTTAAACTGCGGATTGAAATGATATATATCCGTATCACTTGACCTAGGTTAGAAAACTATATATAGGCCCGTGGCTATATTTTATAAAGTATTTTAATATTTTAAATATTTTTAAAGTGAAAAATTATGAAATTTGATTTAAATTAGATTTTAATGTTTAAATAAAGAAATTTTGGATTTTTCTAGAAGTTAAAAATGTAATTCAAATGAAGGGTAAAAAGTGAATTTTTGAGATATAACTTAAATTTGAAAATTTGGACTTTGGCTTTTAAAATGACATTTAAGTTATATAAATAAAATTTTAAGTGGTTTAAATGTAAATTTATGATAATTTGATTTAAATAGATTTTAAAGTGTTTTAAATAAAGGATTTATTATTTTTGTGTACGTGGAAAATGTTAAATAAATAAATGGTTAAGTTGAATTATTGAAATATAACTTAAGTTGGAAATTTGGAGTTTCGGTTAAAAATGATATTTAATTTATATAAATAAAATGGAAATTTAATTTAATTTGGAAAATGGTAAATATGATAATTTGATTTGAATTTGCATTTAAGTGATTTATTAAAATATTATTGATTTTTTCTATGTATTAAAATGGTTAAATGAATGAATGCTTAAAATTGTAATTTTAAAATGAACTTGACCTGGAAATGTGAATTTGGTTTTAATTAAGGGTTTAAGTTAATTAAATAAATTGGAAATTTAGTTTAATTTGTGAATGATAATTTGAAAATGTAAATGTTAATAAAGTGTTAAATGTAAAAATGGGAAAGTTCACACTTGAATTTATTAAGGTGATTTGTGAAATTTGATTTAATTATAAAATGTTGCTTCATAAAAATCATTAATCAAAAGAGTATTTTAATGAACATCATTGAATTTTAAAATATGATTTTTTTTATAATGTTTTAAATGGTTTAAATTAAAATGTTTTCAAGTATAACTTACAGCAGCTTTTCCGAATGCTGTGAAAGGCTGAAATTTTCAATGTTTATGGTTTTAACTTAGTAAATGAACTCATAATGGTTTAAAACTTTGGAAATTGAATACTTGATTCGAAAGTATATAATCTTCAATTTTAAATGGTTTAAATGAATTATTTTGATTAAAATATAAGCTATTTAAAGGGTGATTTGGAATGAAAATAAATGAATGATATCTTTGAATTTAAAAGGTATTTAAAGTTGAATTTTTGGATTTGAACTTATAAAATGATTTAAAGATGAAGTTTTTAAGATATGATATTTTGATATTAAAATGACTTGGAAATGAAATTTTGAAGGATATGATATTTTGATATATTAAATGTTTTGAAATGAATTTTGGAAAGATAGGATATTTTGATATATATATATATATATATATATATATATATATATATATATATATATTAACTGTTTTGAAATGAAATTTTGAAAGATATGATATTTTGATATTAAATTGATTTAAAGATGAAGTTTGAAAGATATGATATTTTAATAATAAAATGACTTGGAAATGAAGTTCTGAAAATGATTTAAAAGGAAGTTTTGAAAGATATGATATTTTGATATTAAAATGATTTGGAAATTGAAGCTTTGAAAGGATGTGATATTTTAATGTATTAAAATGATTTGAAAGGAAGTTTTGAAAGGATATAATAATTCAATATATTGAATGGTTGAAAATGACTTGATATTTATTTTGATAAATATTTGAATTTGAAAGATATGGTATGTTGATATATTGAAATGGTTTGAAAATGATTTAATATTTATTTTGATAAAGATTTGGATTGAAATGTTACTTATATTTTAAGTATAAAATATTATTTTAAAGTTTTAACCACGGGTTATAATAACGATTGGTTGGCAAAGAGACCGGGATCGGATATGGGCATACCCTCTGTCGATACCGAAAACCACTTTGACTAACCGTGTACGCGATGGAGATTCCAGAATGAAGTAGGATGGTGACGACGTTCTTGTGATATGTTACGTGGACCCAACTCCTATGAGTTGGCATAAGGTGGCTAAAACAGGAGCGGTCTCGGGCCAGTTGAGGTCGCACCTCGTAGCGGACGCATTTCTTCGATACCATACTATTACTTGTGATTGTTTGGGCGCCCCTCCAATTTTGGGAATGTGTTCCACGGTGGGCGTATGTGGCTGCTGCGTTACCACCAGCTCGAGTGTCGTAATTGGTATATCTACCCTGGCATTGCCTTGTGTGCCGTGTCACCTACCATATTGGGCCTTTACTACGAGTTTCTATTTGTGTCGTACCTATGCAGTATCTTCTCGTAGTCTCCCGATCAGGAGATATGCAGGTATTGGACTATTGGCATTATTTGTGTTAAGGTGGAAAATGTAAAGCTTTAACACTATTTAAAAGTATGTTTATTTTACTGTTAGACATTATTATAATAGCGCAATATACTATATAGTAAATAGTTTAACGGATCCTTAGAGGATGGGCGGTCCCAAGCATCCTTTAAGTTACTTGCACTTTTACTACAGTTCACTTGAGTTGGTTTACATTGTATAAGTATGTATGTCCTGACTCGAGTGTTTGTATTTTTTTTATTTACGCTCGGGTCAGCCTGAGTATTCACAGATTTGGATTTCCACTCTCTAGAGATTGGAATCGCTGGAGATTATCTGCTTGTCCAGTTTTTTCTGTTTCACTTCCAATTATTCTATTGATCCCAGTGTTGTATTCATTTTGTACTTGGTTATTATCTTGAGACTTCTTTTGGACTTTATTTCTTCTGTTGTATCTTATGTAACTCTGATATATTTATATAGTAGCTTCATGAACTACTATCTCTTTTACTTCCGCTGCACTATTATTACTCTGTGTCTGTGATCTGTGATTTTATTTACTCTATATTTTGAGATTTGCCCAATTTTATTTACAATGCGTTATTTTAAGCAATTCAAGTCCGACATGTGCGGATGCGAATGGTTGAAAATACCTGGTTGTTACATTTGGTAGCTTTGAGGCAAAACTTAGAATATAAGGTAAATTATTTACAGAATCACTTTCGTTCGAGTTTGAATCTTTCCTCTTTGATTCGAATTTCCTTTGAATTTTGGAACGTTCCCTACAGTTCCAAAATCCATTCGTGTCCCTCACTATTCATCTTCTTTTGACTCTGGAGTATTCCATAACTCCGCTTCAAATGATCTTTTTAGTGAGTCGGCGGTCTCGCCCATTTCAAATTGAATTGAAAAAGGGGGAAACACCTTTACAGTTAGCATCAATTCACAAGAGATTTATGTCTATCCTTGATTTAGATGCTAATATCTTTTGTTATTCCAAACTCTATCTCTTGAGATCGAATGTAGATTTACCCCAAAAAATCCACATTGATCTTATTCTTTAAGTCACGGTTGACCCTGTTTTGCTCGCGATTTACTTAAGCTTACCCATCTCCCTACTCTGTTATTTAATCATCTTGTCTTTTGTTTCCAATCTATTCTTCCAAACATTTTGAATTGTACTTGTAAATCTATACTTTGTTTCATATATTGTGTTGTTTGGGTTGTTGATGTTGATTTGGGTTTCCGATCGATTCGTCCGATCAACGCTATCGATAGGATTTCTAAACCACTTTGACCGAACAAACTGACACAATATTATTTTTAAATTTGGTTAATCAAATAAATTTTGATATATAAGTAAATTTATGGAACTTAATAAATTGATTTAAATTGATTATTTGAAATGATAATACTTGATTTATCATTTATAGTTCTATAAATGAATTTATAAATAGTTGTTTATAAATTGATTTGGGAACTGAAATGAATTTAAAACAAGAAATTTGAGAATTTAATTTTCGATGGTTTCAAACCTCGTGTTTAAGTTTTGAAGTATATTATTTAAAGTATTTTCGAATAAGAATATGTTTCCAAAGGATTTTAAAGTTTAAAAATTAGTGCTCTTCTCTTTATCGCTGGGAAATAATTTCGGTGATGACTGCAGTATCATCGACATTCATTTTCGAGTTTCGAAGTGAAGAGACCGCTCTGTAGTTTTGCTACAGCTTTGTTTTGGAAATCAAATTGATTTAAATTTATAAAATATGACTTGATCTATTATATATATATATATGATTTAAATTTGATTTGATAAATTATGTACATACATTTATTTATCTCTAAATGGGTTGAAGAAATCGGAAATTTAATTCTTAAATTTTATTTTAAAGATTAATTTCAATTATCAAAAGAAAAACAAAATTTTGGATGAATATTTAAGCATGAAATGATTTAATTGGAAAGTTTTATTTGTATAATACAATTGCAATCAAATACACTTACCTTACTTTCGAAAGTTAACAATGTAATTGGATAATATACAATATAAAAAGATTTTATAAACAAGATTTGAGTGGTCATAATAAATATTATACACTTAAATTTTAGTTATAAAATGATTAACAGAGGTAAATATAATAAAGGGTAATTGAATAACCTATAATAAAATAATGTTAAAAGAACTAAGAATAAAATAAAGCAGTTATAATAAGTGTAAGTATATTTAACATAAGTGATAAATATATTAAGAGGAATAAATTTAATTTTAATTAGGAATAAAGAAGAATTAAATTTATTAAGTACGTTATGAGTATAATAAATGATTATTTTTCAAAACCATAGTTTTAAAAATTGTTAATTTAATATGACTGGATAATAAGATAATGAAATTTAAGATAGTTAAGATTTATTTAACTTGTGTAAAAAAAATTATTTTCTATTTAAGTTGAAATTTCCATGGTTTCAAATTTATTTTCTTTTTTTTTTTTCAAACTATTTTCGGTTGTCCTTATTTCCCTTATCTTACCTTGTTACAGAATGGGAAGGCTATTGCTTATACCAGTCTGTTTTGAAATCTTCCTATAATCTTTGAAAATCTTTGGTACTCATTTGGAACCTGAACGCTGTTTTTCCATCCAAGTGAAAAGGGTGATTCAGACTCTAGAGGATCTTTTTCGTGTTTGTGTTCTTGATTTGATCGCCTCCATCTTGTTAAACTTACCTATAACAACATTTATCAGGTATAATTTTAATCTTCTTGTCATCTTATCTTAATCCTATTTCATTCTATCTTTTTCTATGCTTTCCCGTACCTCGTTCCTTTTCGAGGACGAAAAGTTTTGAGTGGGGGAGAGTGTAACAACCCTATATTTTACAATTATTTTTAAATTGAATTTGCGGATTTAAAAGCTTTATTTTATTTATTAAAGAGAATAAATTTTGTTATTTTAAATATAAATTTTGATTTTTATGTCAATTAGAATTCCAAACATAAATAAATTGAATATTTTCAGAAAATATTCAATTTTTGTCAATAAAGTCAAATCTTGACTTTTAAATTTATATTTTAAATATTTGAAAATTTTAATTTTATCTTTTATTGTGAAAATAAATAAAATTTTAAGAACAATGCTTTTCGTTTCGTTGAAATCTGATTTACTATGTGAAAGTTATGCCCTTTTTACTATTGTGTGTAATTTGTTGTATTTAACAAAATAGTTCATTTTAAATTATATAAATAATATTTTATTTAATCATGTAATGTTTTAATTTATATTTATATGGGTAATATAACATGTTATGAATATATTTTTGTTTTAAAACATTTTTAAAAGTGTTATTGACATTTTCAAATGTCAGTTGTATTCTGTTTATAAATTTTAATTCCTAGTTTCAAATAATTAAAGTAATTTTTTATTTAACTTTATATTTTCTTAAGAACTTATTTATTCTCATTCCTACTTTATTTTGTCTCTCATTTATTTTATTTATTTGAAATTTATTTGTTTTAAAGTGAAATAGAAAGTTTATAAGGATAGTGATATTTTATTTGTAATTTTCGTTTCATGTTTCCTATTTTTAAACATTTTTCTTTAGTTCTTTTTCTATTTTCTCTAAATTAAATTATTTATTTCACTTTGAAAATGTTTTAAAAATCATTTTATTTAAAATTTTGTTTTAGAATATTTTTTAAATGAAGTAAACAATTTTCCAAAGTTAATGGTGATTTATTTGTAATTTCTGGACACTGTTTTTTTAAGCAATTTCTGTAATTCTTTTTTCCATTTACCTTAAATTTTTTTTTTTTCATATTACTTTGTTTGAGTTGTAAAAGATATTTCTAAGTTTATTTTGTTTTATTAAAATTTAAAAGAAAAGGAAATACCAAAGGTTTAAAAAGCTTTCAAAACTTAAGTCATTTCACTTTCTAGACTTTTTAATTTCACAACTCCTCATTCATTCTTGAGTTTGGCCGTAAATTACATTGTTTAGCCATGAGTTTTATCTCACTTTCACGTGAAAAAATTATTCTTTCTCATCTCCATTCACGGCTAAGCAAAAATAATGGGTAGTGGCCTCCTCTCTTCTCTCTTTTCTTCTTCCTTTTTCTATTGTTTTGCTTGATTTTTGCCTTGCTTCTCATGCTTTACTTGGCCTAACACCTCCATCATCTCCTCCACCGACCATCACCACATCCTTCCCCACATCATACACGACCAAAACCCTTCCTACTCTGACCAACAAGTGCCATGACCATCCCATGATGCAAAATCCACAAAAACAATGTTAAAACTCCTTAAAAAGCATGCCTAGCCACCTAGTCTTCATCACCATCACCTTAGATGACCTTGGCCACCTCCTATTGCTCCACCACCACCTTAACACAACCCTAACCATCACCTCCTACCTCTATCCAGACCTGTACATGAAATGGCCGAACCAAGATGGGACATAGACCGAGCCAAAAGTGACCCAAAACTCCTCTATGTTGCCTAGACCCTTCACATTCCTATGTTGTAACTCCTCCACATCTTTAGCCATGATAGCCGTACATTATAGGACCCAAACCTGAGCCAAAGCCACACCAAAACCTGACCAAAAATACCCCCTAGGCCGTGCAAAAGAATAGAGAAAGCAAGACAAAAGTCGTTGCATTCATATCTCTTTTTATTCACTTTTTATTTCAA
This sequence comes from Allium cepa, assembly GCA_030765085.1. Classification (NCBI taxonomy): domain Eukaryota; kingdom Viridiplantae; phylum Streptophyta; class Magnoliopsida; order Asparagales; family Amaryllidaceae; genus Allium; species Allium cepa. Next base: position 29,130,212 of record CM060933.1, on the reverse strand, counting down.
AGTTATTTCATATCTAGTTGTATTGAAATCGTGTTTGTTTTGATGTTTGTTTTGGGTTGTATCACAAGAGTTGTAGCTTGGATTCACTCTCCACTCAAATATAAAATTGTGCTATTGTGTTTTGGAATCCAGTGTGTCATTTGAATTGATATCTCCAGCGCAAAGAGGTGAGTAAAGCTCACACGACATTTATACTTATGCAGTTGTGAAACAACAACAACTGAATGTGTAGAATTATATATGATTCTATAACTGCCAGTGATAATTATATGTGATGTTAAACCTGTTAATTTACATGTCATCTCGTTTGTTACTATTATATGTTGTTAACTGTTCATTTATATCTGTTTATCACACTGCAAGTTCCCTGTAGATTAGATCACTATGGGTTGAAATGATACATACCCGAACAGACTTTAAAATAGGGAAAAATCGTTATGGGCTGAAATGATAGGCCTGAACGGTTTTATTTATTTTATTTTAAACTTGGGATTGCGGGTTTGAAATGATAGAACCTGGATTTTTTTTTTTAAACTACGGATTGAAATAATATATATCTGTATCTCCTGACCTAGGTTAGAAAACTATATACAGGCCCGTGGCTATATTTTATAAAGTATTTTAATATTTTAAATATTTTTAAAGTGAAAAATTATGAAATTTGATTTAAATTGGATTTTAATGTTTAAATAAAGATATTTTGGATTTTTCTAGAAGTTAAAAATGTAATTCAAATGAAGGGTAAAAAGTGAATTTTTGAGATATAACTTAAATTTGAAAATTTGGACTTTGGCTTTTAAAATGACGTTTAAGTTATATAAATAAAATTTTAAGTGGTTTAAATGTAAATTTATGATAATTTGATTTAAATAGATTTTATAATGTTTTAAATAAAGGATTTATGATTTTTGTATAAGTGGAAATTGTTACATAAATTAATGGTTAAGTTGAATTATTGAAATATATCTTAAGTTTGGAAATTTGGAGTTCTGGTTAAAAATGATATTTAAGTTATATAAATAAAATGGAAATTTAATTCAATTTGGAAAATGGTAAATATTATAATTTGATTTGAATTCGAATTTAAGTGATTTATTAAAATATTATTGATTTTTCTATGTATTAAAATGGTTAAATGAATGAATGCTTAAAAGTTTAATTTTAAAATGAACTTGACCTGGAAATGTAAATTTGGTATTAATTAAGGGTTTAAGTTAATTAAATAAATTGGAAATTTAGTTTAATTTGTAAATGATAATTTGAAAATGTAAATGTTAATAAAGTGTTAAATGTAAAAATGGGAAAGTTTACACTTGAATTTATTAAGGTGATTTGTGAAATTTGATTTAATTATAAAATGTTGCTTCATAAAAATCATTAATTAGAAAGAGTATTTTAATGAACATCGTTGAATGTTAAAATATGATTTTTTTTATAATGTTTTAAATGGTTTAAATTGAAATATTTTCAAGTATAACTTACAGCAGCTTTTCTGAATGCTGTGAAAGGCTGAAATTTTCAATGTTTATGGTTTTAACTTAGTAAATGAACTCATAATGGTTTAAAACTTTGAAAATTGAATACTTGATTCGATCTTCAATTTTAAATGGTTTAAATGAATTATTTTGATTAAAATATAAGTTATTTAAAGGGTGATTTGGAATGAAAATAAATGAATGATATCTTTGAATTTAAAAGGTATTTAAAGTTGAATATTTGGATTTGAACTTATAAAATGATTTAAAGATGAAGTTTTGAAAGATATGATATTTTGATATTAAAATGGCTTGGAAATGAAATTTTGAAGGATATGATATTATGATATATTAAATGTTTTGAAATGAATTTTGGAAAGATAGGATATTTTGATGTATATATTAAATGTTTTGAAATGAAATTTTGAAAGATATGATATTTTGATATTAAAATGACTTGGAAATGAAGTTCCGAAGGATATGTTATTTTAATGTATTAAAATGATTTAAAAGGAAGTTTTGAAAGATATGATATTTTGATATTAAAATGATTTGGAAATTGAAGCTTTGAAAGGATGTGATATTTTAATGTATTCAAATGATTTGAAAGGAAGTTTTGAAAGGATATAATTATTTAATATATTGAATGGTTGAAAATGACTTGATATTTATTTTGATAAATATTTGAATTTAAAAGATATGGTATGTTGATATATTGAAATGGTTTGAAAATGATTTAATCTTTATTTTGATAAAGATTTGGATTGAAATGATACCTATATTTTAAGTATAAAATATTATTTTAAAGTTATAACCACGGGTTATAATAACGATTGGTTGGCAAAGAGACCGGGATCGGATATGGGCATACTCTCTGTCGATACCGAAAACCACTTTGATTAACCGTGTACGCGGTGGAGATTCCAGAATGAAGTAGGATGGTGACGACGTTCTTGTGGTATGTTACATGGACCCAACTCCCGTGAGTTGGCATAAGGTGGCTAAAACAGGAGCGGTCTTGGGCCAGTTGAGGTCGCATCTTGTAGCAGATGCATTTCTTCGATACCATACTATTACTTGTGATTTTTTGGGCGCCCCTCCGATTTTGGGAATGTGTTCCGCGGTGGGCGTATGTGGCTGCTGCGTTACCACCAGCCCGAGTGTCGTAATTGGTATATCTACCCTGGCATTGCCTTGTGTGCCGTGTCACCTACCATATTGAGCCTTTACTATGAGTTTCTATTTGTGTCGTACCTATGCAGTATCTTCTCGTAGTCTCCCGATCAGGAGATATGCAAGTATTGTATAGACTATTGGCATTATTTGTGTTAAGGTGGAAAATGTAAAGCCTTAACGCTATTTAAAAGTATGTTTATTTTACTGTTAGACATTATTATAATAGCGCGATATACTATATAGTAAATAGTTTAACGGATCCTTAGAGGATGGGCGGTCCCAAGCATCCTTTAAGTTACTTGCACTTTTACTACAGTTCACTTGAGTTGGTTTACATTGTATAAGTATGTATGTCCTCACTCGAGTGTTTGTATTTTTTTATTCACGCTCGGGTCAGCCTGAGTATTCACATATTTGGATTTTCACTCTTTGGAGATTGGAATCGCTGGAGATTATCTGCTTGTCCAGTTTTATCTGTTTCACTTCCAGTTATTCTGTTGATCCCAGTGTTGTATTCATTTTGTACTTGGTTATTATCTTGAGACTTCTTTTATACTTTATTTCTTCTGTTGTATCTTATGTAACTCTGATATATTTATATAGTAGCTTCATGAACTACTATCTCTTTTACTTCCGCTGCACTATTATTACTCTGTGTCTGTGATCTGTGATTTTATTTACTCTATATTATGAGATTTTCCAAATTTTATTTACAACGTGGTATTTTGAGCAATTCAAGTCCGACATGTGCGGATGCGAATGGTTGAAAATACCTGGTTGTTACAATATCCATATATAAATAATTGTAAGTTATGTTTTAATATTTAAAACAACATATGTGTGTAAAGATTACCATCTACTATTTACATATATATGTTTATATTTATCAAATCCGACTTTCAACTTAGAAAGGAATCGAATAAATTAAGATTTTACATAAATGTGCACTTATGGGTTTTTAAGATGAAATAATTTCACATATGCAACCAAACAAAATTTATTCAAATAATAGCCATATAACATATATACATATACATATACATACATACATACGTACTTACATACATATATATTAAAGGTAAATTTGAATAATCAAAGTTTTTTTAGTCAAAAATTGTTTTCATTCAAAGTTGCTTTCAACTAAAATTGTTTATATAACCATGTAATATATATATATATATAACAACAAGGTATTCAATCAAAAATGATTCTAAAACGACAACAAAATGGATCAGACAACTTAGGCTTGCATAAATTTGTTATAAAAGGTTCAGAGTCGTACTATACAAATAATATGAATAAATAATCATACGAGTTAAAGGATCTAAATTATATTAACATATGGATCATATAATTAATTGAGGACCAATACAAAAAGGGATCAAAATTAAATTGATATAATGAACAGCTAATTAATTAGGGTATGGCAAAAGGGGATCTGAATTATATTCATGATGAATATATATAAACATTTGGTATGAAGCAAGTAAAGGATTCAAACTATGTGAACATGATTAATATATTTGAATAAATAACATTGAAAAACACCTTAGGATGTATCCAAGAAAATTCATCTTGAACGATAAACAAACTCCCAGATTCAATTGAATCGACCTCTCGATTTTGTACGAACCAATAGAGATGGCAACCACCTTTTGTTTTGATTTAATTTGAGTTGTATTTTTGGGATTTTTTTTCCTTCCATGTCACCATTGAATTTCGGTCATAAGAGGGTGGAACGAAGTGAAAAAGAAAAGTAAATTGTCTAGAGGAATTCTAGAATGAATCACAGAGAATTTTTTTAAAGGAAACAATGAAACCTTTCGATTCTCTCCTTTAAATCCTCTCCCCTTTCTTTATATTTTCAGCAGCAAATAGAATGAAGAGAAGAGGAAAAAATCATTTCATAAATGTGTTTTAAACGAGTCATAAAGAAGAGTAAATGATAAAGATTTATTTCCTTCTTTGGTTGCTCCTTCGGATTGTAAACCACATTTGAAAATTCTCCCACCTTCACAATGCATGGTCTGCCATAAAGAGGCATGTGGCTTAAAAGATTTTCCAAAGCCACCTAGCAATTGATATAATCAAATCCAATTTAATCATTCTACTGATATCGTATATCGATTTGCACGTTTATAACTCTTTTATATACACTTCATTGAATACTAATGGTATTCAACTAAATCAAATAAAATTTAATAATTAATATTTCATAAATATTAACTAATTTTTTAAATTTACAATAATTTAATTAAATCATGTGGTTTTTCAAAGTATTCATCATTATGAAAGTGCGACTCAAATGTGGGAATTCAGTTAGTGATTAATATCAATCAATTCTATATGAAGGTTCACACATCAGCTTACCTAGTAATGTAGCATTTTGGCTGAATTTAGCATTTACACATCTTTTCGATAGAATCTTATTTTACTTATTATAAACGGTACCTAACAGCAACGACTTTTTACACCAATTCTATAACGCATAGATATCCACGGTATTCATGTGTCGAACACCTAAGTGTTAAAAAATAGATTGTTAGGGTAAAGAAAAAGAAGAAAAGAAAAAGAAAAAGAAAAAGAAAGAGGGGAATAAAAACATCATAATCTCACATGTAGAATGATAATATATAATATTAAAAGATAATATGCAGTGTAATTCTAATATACATAGCATTTTATAGTTATTAATCAGAGTACTATCATCAACTTGGATAGTTATAGCAGGATATCCTTACAATTGCTGATATATATACATAAGGTATTGCAGCGGAAATAAACAATATGGCGGGTAAAACATCTAGCTCCTCTACAAGAGCCTAATAAACATCAATGAAAACTAGCTTTTCCTAAACCACTTAAAAGAATGCCCATGAAAATAAAGGAAATATATAATCACGAGTCAGACATAAATCTGATGTGAGAAACTCAAGAAACATGTATGTACATATAACAGAACTATTTGAGACTGTTCGAATAACCATAACGTTTTTTCACTCAAAAGAGCCAAACCATCTAATGATTACATATTGTGATATAATAGATAATTTCTAGGGTGCATAATATAAACTATAAACCACAACAATATCAGAGTACATTCAAAACCGCTAAGTGTACGTTCGTATATGGATTTTCCAGGAAATCCCCATGATAAACTGAGGCCAACCTCCTGCATAAGGGTCAAAAAATACCTTCCTAGCGACGTATATTTCTAGATAAAATATTCCATAAAGGAAAACATTGATGGACCATCCCCTAACACATGATGCCAAATATCATCAAGTCGTGGCACCTAACATATAGAAAGCATCTTTAGATATGGAGTTGATATACCCTTAGGTTAGCTAAACACTAGCTATCCCGCTAACCTTATTTTAGTTATTTACCAATGGTGAAGTCACGTTCGGTATCTCAACATACAAGTCAAGACTCGAATTGGTCATGAATCCCTAAATGCATTCCAGCATCTCGAATAGATCTCGAACCTCTACATAGACTCCTGTATCTTGAATAGATCAATTTCCAAGAGATAGATCATGTCTCTTAGTCTTAAAGTGGTTTTTGACAAGTAAAACACTTAATAAAGGTAGAGATCACCTCATATCTAAACAAGTTTCCTTACCACTTGTCTTAGAAGTGAAAGATGAGTTTATATGTTGATTATATCATCACAAAGTGAATAACTGTACATACCATAAAATTCCTGTGTTTCTTGTAGATACTTCCAAAGTTAATTTAGACATATTCAACAACAATGAGAACGATCGTATATGAAAACCAAGTCTCGTATACTTATCATGTTTCCAACCTTTTCAACTTCTACTATTCCTCAATCAAGAGTAGATCCCTATAGGTTAGAGCACTATTGCTTCTACCCACTACTCGAATCATCATTCTTAACTCTCACAAATATAATCAAGTTTACTTCGTTGGCTTTTAGTGCTAAGCACACGACTAAATTTTTTCCATAGACAAGTAACACAAAAAGCACGATTAAGGCACATAAACGACTTTTAATCCCCTTTTTATTAAATTAATCCTTTATTAATTAAAACCTCTTTTATGAGTAAAACTTTTTTATCTAATAAAATTTCTTCGTTCAATTAAAACTTCATCATTTAATTTTAACTTTTTTCTTTAATTAAAACTTCACTTATTTAATTATTCTTATTAATTAAAATTTCTCTTATTTAATTAAATTCCTTTATTAATTAAAATTTCGCTTATTAATTAAACTTCTTACTAATTAAAAATTCTATTATTTAAATAGTCTCCTTTATCACTTAAACTCTTAACTTATTTAAACTTGTATATAGATTTAATTTCCCTTTATAAAAGATATATACTTGTTTTCTACTATTCCTGTATTTTACTGGTCACGTATTTTACTATTCATGTATTTTACTATCCGCGTATTTTACTATTTGTTTATACTCTTTACTATACTTCAAAAGTATTCATATGCTTATCTCAAATGGCATAAGTATATTCAAAAATCATCAACAAGATTTACTTACTTTAAAATATACTCAAGAGGTTAAAAACAAATGTTACTTAAACATTGTTGCTATAAACCCTTCTCTTTTATAAGTTAAACTTTTACCTTTTTCCATCTTTTTATAAAAGATTCCATAATCTTACTAACTTTAAAATATCCATTATTACAGATCTAAGTATATCATTAAGGCTTAATGACAATTGTTTAAGTCACTTCAAACCCGAAACCTATTTCATACTTAACCATTTTCTTTAAAACTTGCTTTTAAAGATTAAATTACACTTACAAGGTTAAAGATAATTGTTACTCAAACATTTTATATTACGACCCAAAACCCACTTCACTTATAGTTATCCTTAAAGTATTTATTATTAAAGAACTAATTATATTCCTAAGTATAATTAATAAAGGTTAAAAGTAAATGTTATTAAAACATTGTTTGCTACAACCCTAAACCATTTACTTATAATTGTCATTAAAATATTCATTATTAAAAATCTACTTATATTCCTAAGTGTAATTAACAAGGGTTAAAACAAATATTACTAAAACATTGTATACTACTACTTAAAACCATTTTTATACTTATCATTGACTTTAAGACATTCATTTCAAAGATCAAAACATATCCACACTTAGTAATTAAGGTAATACGCTTTCAGTTTTACTTCTTAAAACCGTTTATTTAACTTAAGAGTTAAAATCCAAAACTTTCTTTTCTACTTTTATAAAACACTTAGCTTACTTTTAAAACTTATACACACACACACACTTTTAAAATACTAATAGTTATATAATAATTATTTATATAGAATATTATGTAAAAATTAAAAAATCAAATAAATAGAAAAACAAAAAATTATAAATATTAAAATAAATATAAAAATAAACATGTTTTATTTGTAAAACCTCTTACTTTAAAAATTCATAATTAGTTATTAAACATATATTTAAACTCGACACCAATTTAAAACACTCAATATAAGTTAAAAAATAACCCTAAAAAGATTAGAGAAAAATACTTAAATTAAATATTAGTTTTAAATAAATTAATTTTTCAAATAGAAAAGACAGCATTTTTGAAAATTTTGTCTAAAGTGTCTACAGTGGTAAAATGTTTTTATGAAAAAAAGACAAAAATTGCTATCTAGAGTTCTAGGCTGGTTTTAACACGATTTTGCAATAACTTTGGGGCTAGTTTTCGATGCTTAGGCAATTGATTTTCGATTCAATTTTTTATAGTAGTTAGTATACTAATAGTACTTAAAAACTATAAAGAGAAACCCCTAAGGATATCTTTTGAATAATTTATAAAAATTCCTGAAAACAAGGTATTTTTTCGAAGTGCTCATATAGCGAATATTTTCGCTATAATTTTTGCCACTACGTTCAACTAGTTTAAAAAATTTCTAAAACTTGATATTTTTGCATTAGTAAATACTTATATTTTACCTATTAAAAAAATAAAGAAACCACCAAGGATTTCTTCCAAAGTTGACGTAAAAATCGCCGAACACAGAGCAATTTCAAAGTGCATCCATAGCGGCATATTTTCATTTCTAACTTCACGACTTTGTTCTATTATTTCCACAACTTGCCAAACCAAATTTCCTTTATGTTAAAAACACCAAAAAAATATTAGAGAACATCAAATATATATATTTTCATACTATAATAACATTTTAACCAATTTAACATATGTTAAATACAATGGATTTCAAAATGCGTTTATAACGACCTTTTCGCCTCAAACTTTCACAACACACTTCAACTTTTCATACAACATTATCAAACATGTAAAAATAATTCATGGCCACCTTACCTATTTTAGAGGGTGCAAGGGAGATTATACTACATATAATGTTATAACTTGCTTCCTAAGTAAGGGGGGTCCAAAACTAATAACTCACATTATTCTTTTATAACTTTACATTTGTCACAACAAACAATATATACACAACATTATATTTTTTCAATGGTAAGATAACTAACCTCTAATCAAACCAAACTCAAGTTTAAGCATCCAAGAACCAAAGAAACACTTTCTACCATCACCCAAAGCCTAAAGCTATCTTCTTTGCGTTCAAAATCATAAAGCCAAGCCTTCTCCTTGTCTTCATTGCTCATGGCCTGGGATTGGTTCCCTATTTTTCTTCACTTTTACAAAATCTTGGATGCTATTATGTGTTATAATGATGATATATTAACTTCAATGAAGTAGGGATTGGATTTAATTTGCATTTTTTGAGAAAGTTAGAGAGGAAAAAGACATGAACAGGAGTTTTTTCTTATGAACAAATTAGCAACCCAATAAGAGAGCAAGGGTATGTTTATATAGAGTTGTGTGAGTGGCAAATGACCTCCACTGCCCCTCCTAGATCAGCGCAAAATGAAGTTTCCTCCCACTTTGCTCTCCATTAAACATGCCTTGAGACAAGCCTTTATTCTTTTCACTTGTCATACCTTAAATCAAGGGTCTTTGTCCCCTTAATTTGTAACATCCAGATATTTTCAACCATTCTCCATTGAGAAATAGGAATCCGTGTTATCAAAGAATTTTCCGTAATTATTTCTAGTATGGAATGAGTCAATCATCCACTTTGGTATCTATTTGAACAAAAATGGTAATATTGTTCCTCCAATGATCAATAATTTCATCCACACATGTCGGACTTGAATTGCTCAAAATATCATATTGTTAATTTATATTTGGCAAAACTCAGCATATACAGTAAATAAAATAATCACAAAATCACAGACACAGAGTAATATAACAACAATGCAACGGAAACAAAAGAATAGTAGTTCATGAAGCTACCATATATATAACAGAGTCAAACAAGATACAACAGAAGTCTTGAATACATAGATGTCTCAATACAATAGTCAAATACAAAATCTGAATACATCACTGGAATCAACCGAATAACTGCAAGCTAAATAGGTAGATGGATCTCCAAGCGAAGCTCCAACTCGAAAGGTAAGTCTCAAAAGCTGTATCACTCAGCCCGAACCGTGCGTAAAGAAAAACACAAAACACTCGAGTCAGGATTAGCATTCTTATATCAATAAATCCAACTCAAGTGAAATAACAACTGAAATATAAGTAACTTAAAAGGATGTTTGGGATACGCATCTTCTAAGGATCCGTTAAACTATCTATTATGTAGTAATATACGCTATTATAATAATGTCTAAAATAAAGTAAACTATTAAAATAGTGTTAAGGCGTTACCAATATCCCCCTTAACACATTTTATATATTCTCGTAGTCTACACAGTACCATAATCTCCTCCGTACTGGGCGTTTTCAGAGGGCACTCCATAGGTATGGTACAAAAAAACTCATAGCAGGCTCGATATGGTAGGTGACACGGCACAACTAGGCAATGCCAGGGTAGATATACCAATTACACTACCGGGCTGGTGGTAACGCATAGCAGCTACTACCGTCCACCTCTAAACACAATCCCAAATTAAAAATCAAGGGTGGCCACCAAATCAATCACAAAGTCAGAATATAGTATCAAAGGAATATGCCCGATCAGAGGAATGATCTCACTTGGCATGTCGATTGCTCCTGTTTTAGCCACCTTATGCCAACTCACGGGAGTCGGGTCCACGTATATACCTCATATAGGGTCGTCGCCACCATCCTACTTCTTTCTGGAATCTCTATTGCATACACAATTGTTAAAGTGGTTTTCGATATTGGCAGAGAGTATGACAATATCCACCTGGTCTCTTTAACAACCAATCGTTATTATAACACCATGGTCATTTCAAAATAGTTTATACTTCAAAACCAAAATATCATTACCATTTTAAAACCATATCAATACGATATCATTTCCATTTCAAATTTATCCATTTTCAAAAATCATAGCACTTTAAAGTTATAACACTTTCGAAATTATAAAGCTTTTAAAACTATAACACTTTAGAAATCATAACTTAGAAATCATAATACTTTGGAAATCATAACACTTTGGAATCATAACACTTTGAAAATCATAACATTTTGAAATCATAATACATTGAAAAACCACAACACTTCCCACTTAACCATTATAGATATTAAAATAGCGGATAAAATAAAATAGTTTATATAAAGTTGTTATAGGTTAAAATAGTTAGTATATTAGAATAGTTTATACTAAAAATAGTTTATACTAAAATGATTTATATTAAAATAGTTTATATGAAAATATTTTATAAAGTAAAATATATAAATAGTTTTAAATATAATTTAAAAATACTTTATATAATAAAATAGCCTCCTCAAATTTCACAAATCGATTCCAAATCAACTTGAATTCCAAAATTCAAATTTAATCCAATCTCAAATCATCAATTTCAATTCAATTCGGTTTCTAAATAAACCATTTCAAATTATATTAATTTCAAATACAGAGTTGAACTACAAAATAAACCATTTCAATTTCAATATATTTCAAAGCTATAAATATTCAACATTTTAAAATAAATTTAACAGTTTCATATATATATATATCAAATTCACTTTACTATTATTTATTTTGAAATATTTACTTAATCATTCAAATAACATTTAAATAAAACTTCAAATTTCAAAACTAAATAAAACTAAATATGCCATTTAAATTTATGTAAATTTGAAATATTCATTTAAATCACTTTTAATCAAAATCAAGTTATAACTTGAAATTTCAAGGGAGGAGTATTCTTGACAATGTCCTGTTAACTAATGAACTTCCTAAAGACTACAACAAATCCACGACAAGCCCAAGAGCCATGTTGAAACTTGACATAAAGAAAGCATATGACACACTTCAATGGACCACTATCTCAAGAACCCTTGCCAAAATGAAATTTCCACCCCATTTTGCCTCATGGATCTACACTTGCATCTCTACAGCCCACTTTTCAATTAATCTCAACGGTAAGACAGTTGGCTACTTCAAGAGTAGGCAAGGAATCAGACAGGGTTGCCCTATGTCTTCTTACATCTTTATTCTAATCATGGAAGTGCTCACTGCTATGATTAATCGTGAAATCAAATGCAAAAGAATTCTTACCCACCCCAAGTGCAAAGACCCCCTTATTTCCTCGCTCATGTTTGCCGATGACCTTATAGTCTTCACCAAGCCTACTTCACAATCTATTTGCAATCTGGTGGATTGTCTTAATGCCTTTCATAAGTTCAGTGGGCTTGCTATTAATCTTGATAAGTCCTTAATCAAAGTTGCTGGCATTGATGCCGCTGCTGTCCTGACCCTTGCCAATGATTGTCACCTGCCCCTTGCTCCTGCTGACGTCTCATACCTGGGGATCCCTATGACATCCTCCAAAGTCACTACAACTCAGTGCATAAAACTATATGACAAGATAACGCACACCATGAAAGCCTGGGCCAACAGGTTTCTTACTCAGGCGGGAAGACTCACCCTTATTAAAGCTGTGCTATTCTCTTTCACAACATATTGGTCCAGAACTTTCATACTACCCAAGAAACTCATTCACATGATTAGGAAGGCCATGTGTAATTTTCTCTGGTTTGGTAGCACACACTCTAATAAGCTCAAACCCATAAACTTTGGCAAAGTTGAAACCAAGAAAAGCATGGGTGGCCTAAGCATTATTAACATACAAAATTGGAATTATGCCGCTTTCAGTACGCATTTTGATAATCTGCTTAATTCCAAAAACAACATTTGGGTGTCGTGGACGAAGAAGCATCAGCTCAAAAACCATTTTTTTTGGTGTATGGACATGGAGATCCATCCTCAATCTTCGGCCAATGTTGCTTCCGCATTTGAAACACATTGCGTCTCCTGATGGTGATGTGAGCTTCTGGAATGATCCCTGGGCTATGCATGGTCTCATTCTCAGCAAAATGATGACATATAACCAAATGCTCCAGACTGGTATTCCTATGGATGCCAAGGCCAAGAACTTCATAAGAAATGGAGTCATATCATTGCCGGTTACCAGCAACCAATCCACACGACAACTGTGGCAAGAGATCAGCAGGCAACAGTACCCTACAGTCACTTATGACAGGGTGCTGTGGTCTCCTGATCTTGTCGTTCACTCCATTGCCAAGATATATGACTGTTTTTCCCACGTCACGACCGCTCCTTGGTTTGCCTGGGAAAAAAGAGTTTGGGATAGTCAATGTAAAGAAAATGACAACTTTCTGCTTTGGAAGGTCCTCAGAAATGCCATGAATTTCAAAGACAAACTCCATCGCATTGGCATGACGTCTGATGCTACCTGCTGTTTCTGTCTCGATGAACCCGAGACTAATGTTCACCTATTCTTCTGTTGCAGGGTGATACATATGTTATGGAATAGGGTTTCTGCCTTGTTAGGTCATGGTAACAGAACTAGGGATAGCAATAGTGAGTGGTGCTTTCTATTCAGCGCCACTAGATGGAAGAATGACTCTGGTACAATGTTGCTTCTAGTCCTCAAAAAATTCATACGAGTTATTTGGAGGGAAAGGAATGAGAGAGTATTCAATAGCAAGAGCAAAACTGAATTTGAATTGTGGAATCAGCTCATTGGCTCCATCAAAGATGGTGTTAGAAACTGCACGTTTCAGTTTACCACCGATGTTAATAGCTTTTGGATCTGACTGTGGGCTTGTTGTGACAGTTTGCCTTAACTATTTTTTCTTTTTTGGTTTCTTATTTTAGTTGTTTCTTTTTCTGTTGCTCCATAGTATTGTTATGGTGCAACTTTCCTTATTGTTTTCGCAATAAACTGGTTAGGGCCAGTCAAACCCGCTTAGCTTTGCTAAAAAAAAAAAGTTATAAAATCATATCTTTTAAAAATCTCAAATTCAACAAATTTCAAATCGATTTAATTCAAATAAATTCTTAACTAATACCATTTCAAATCAGTTTCAAACCTATCTTCCTAACCTTAATTTACTAAAAATTATTACAAACTCTATATTTCAAAATAAAATTTTAAATAAATCCTTAAACATATTATATATAAATTAAATCAAACTTTTTTAAATTAAATCTTATTAATAAATCTATTTAATATCAAAACTTATTTATATATACTTTAAAATTGTAATAAATTCTTAAAATTTATAATTCCAAAATTAACTTAAATTTTAAAATTTTCAAAACATATAAATTTTAAAAATCAAGAATTTAACCATTTATATATAAATATTTAAAATCAATATTTATATAAAACTATATATATATATATATATCTTAAAAACTTTTGGAAATCATTTCAATATATATATAGAGACTGACGATGTCTGTATATAATTTTCTATCATATGGTCAAGTGATATGGATATTTATCATTTCAATCCGTAATTTAAATATGCGGGTATATATCATATCAACCCGCAATTCCAAATTCAATTCAATGAAAATCGCTTGGGTTTACCATTTCAACCCGCAATTCCAAATTCAATTCAATGAAAATCGCTTGGGTTTATTATTTCAACCCATAACGATTTTCTCCTATTCTACAGATCGTTCGGGTACGTATATTTCAACCCATAGGGAATTTTAAACTAACAGGGAACTTGTAGAGTGATAATAGATATAATAATAATATAACAGGCATATATCATCAATACAAATAACAGATAATGGGGTCAAATGTCACAGGTGAATAGATACAGATAATAGAAAATATATAGCAATATAAATAACTAACAGTAGCATATTTCAATTGTTGTTTCAATTGAAATCAAATTTAATAAATATAAGAACGTTATTCGTGGTGATTGCTCACCTTTCGAGGCTAGAGGGGTTTGACAACAGAACAAGCTATAAATTCAAGCACGGATTCCAAAGCATGGCAAGATTGGCACGAATTCGATGGATAGAGCTAATAAATAGGAACTGATGAGAACAATCAAATTGGCTTGATATAAACTGAAACTAATATCTACATTATATACATATGTTTACCAAAATAAATTTTAGAGACATATACTTAAAATAAAATTCATGTATAAAATTTCAAATCAACACATATTTTAAAATAACATATCATATCCAAAATTTTATATAAATTGCATTTTTTTTGTTTTCCAAACTATATATATTATAGTATTTGTATGTAGACCTTAAGTATGACATATATACAAATCAACTACTTATAAACAAATATATAATAATATATAAGCTAACCCATATAACTTACTTTATATAATATTATAAACTAACGTGTCTGAACTGAATAGGATATATAACTCGATAAAATAAAAAATTTATATAAACTACGACATGAATATAGTAGACTTTTATAAAATAATATAGCTTATATATATATATATATACACACAACAGTATTACGTTATAGGTGTATGCCTATATATATAACACATTCTTATGAAATACATATATATAATATATTAAAAATCAATTCAACAGATAATTTGTAAACTTGTACAGAATCGTATACTAGATGTGAAATCAAGTATACACAGATATGTGAACACTTGTATGCAAATTTCATTTATAAACAAGTATATACATAGATATAGACTAGACTATTAAATCAAAAGATATGAAAAACAAAATATACTGTTGTCAAAATATATATACTGTAACTATATATATAATAATACAACTTAATATATGTACAACCCACATAAAACTCATATATACATACATATCTTATTATTATTAAAACTGTTTTCAATTAGAACATAGTAATATATATTGTACATTATCAATATAACAGACCTTGCATAAACTAACTATAAAGAACTTTACAAACAAAACATTTTATATATATAATAGAAAATACTTTATATAATATTTATATATACATAACAATAGATCAAAACTTTTATAAAATGGTAACTTTGTAATTGTATAACAGAGGACAACTATATATATATTATATATATAACAAAAAGTATGCAAACATTTATATTAAAACACTTAAAAAATCAAAATAAAAAAACTTTATACCACCAGGAGAGAGGTCGAAATGAGATAAGCAAGAAGTGGAGGCTGAGGGGCCGAACTATGGCAGATCACGGCGGAACAAGGTGGAGGCCCGGTGGCTTGCATAGAGGCTGCAATCTCGGGTTGAGGCAAGGCAGCGATAGGGGTCGGTCAGGGTGGAGCCGTGGGTGGTCTAGCACGGGAGAGGAGGAGAGCTTGCATGAAAAAGAATAAGTAATAAAAATGAAGGGATGAGTTTCGAAATAGCAGGCAAAAAAATTTTTAGTGATTGAATTGAAATTTTTTCTTCATTTGAACGAAACCAGAGAATGAAAGAAACGAACCATTAATAAATAAGTATGAATAGCAAAAGAAAAATTGATGAATTTAGAAAATATTAAATGCAATGGCTGTTCAATTATACCAGATGAGAAATAAATGGTCACCGAAATCCAAAACCCAAAATTGCGGAACCAATACGAGAATTGTTCCATAGATTTCACCATCTCCCGGACTCCGAAATGCACAACCGAATATACCATAGAGATCAGCACGACGAGACGAACAAAACGATATACAGATATCAGTGGTATGATCATCCTATTAAAAGTCGATAATCGGTACCGAAAATGCTACTAAAACGCTGAAAATAAGATAAACTGGGTAATAGCAGTTCAAATTTGAAGAAACGAAATATGACGTCTCACTCAGAAGATGATTTACAAATTTATTGTATAAAAATATTCAGATTTGGATAACATTTTATTATCATCAAATATTAATTGATTTAAATTTAAATAAAATTACCCAATAAAATAAACTCCCATATTATCAAATGAAAATTTAGCATTTTCTATATTTAAGTATATGTATTCCAAATATTAAATTTTTGTTTCAAAATTTTATAATTTAAAATTTCACAAAAATTCAATTAATTAATTAAATAAAACCACTAAAATTTACGGGTCGTTACATAATTAATTCTACTTAATTCATTTATAGTTAATTTAAGTATTTTTAGTTCTAGTTTAAGCGTTCATGTGTTACTATACAAATGCTAAAGAGTTCAAACAACTTTTGTTAAATATAAAGTTGTTTATTGATAAAACTATTTTCGATCACATTATCAATATTTCTTCGAGCTGTTTATTTTTGTAAACAATATTCAAAACAAATTTCTTACCAATAGTTATTATTTAAAAGGTGGTTAACTAGGTTATAAAATCATATTTATTCACATTAAATCCAAGATTCAAACATTTACATAATTTAGATATTTAAATACGAAGTGTTCAAAATTCCAGATCATTACAAATTCTCTTGATCACCACTATATGACATCAGGACTTGTGGAATTTGGTTTTGGTCAAAATTCTCATATTATCTACATTCAACTTGATTAGTCTGAACATAAATTTTTTAATACAATAATAATAATTATTATTAACAGTACTACTCTATACAGAGGCTTTGATTTTGAGTTGACTAAAGTTGACCATGATACTAGCCTTATATAACCGAAGAGATTAATTTTCTATTGAATAGTGTTTTACTTCCAACGCTTCGACTCAGACCCAACACAGTCATTCAATGGATGTCATGCCACGATTTAACTCTATCGCAATATAAAATTATTTAATAGAAAAAACATCTTTTATTTTGAACAAGATTAGTTATTGAATTAAATATAGGTACAAATTACATAATTGCCTCAAGGGCGTACCCCTATTTTTATCCTATAGTATACTCTATGTACGTTTAAACTGGTCATAAATCACAATAATCATATGTATATATATTTTATACATATGCAGATCCACATGGACATGCATGTATACGACTACTAGAGATAATTATTCTAATTTCATATTACAAAATATGTATCGTTTAAGTAGGATTTGTACTATTGTACCAATGTTAAAAATGTAAACCCTCGTCCGCGGTTTAATAATGTTTTTCTACCTCCATTGTTTGATTAACTATAAAAATATATATAAAGATTGGTCAACTCTCTCAACCTATCAACCGACTCACTATATATAAAGTCCTGACTGCCATTCATTGTATTTTACATTTTGTAGATATCTCTACCTCTCTCTAATCTCCTTAACCCGAAGGAATAGATTGTGACACCTATAGTAACCAATCAAAGCCCTGTCGAAACATTCAACCATACTCGTACTTGCCATAACATAAAATGTTATGAGATCCACTAACGTTAAGCATCATACTATACTACCCCATAACACAAGATACCATATCCTAACGTCATCACGTGATCTATACAAAGCATATTGAATCCTTCACTTAGGCTTATAGTGTCTATGTTCATTTGAACCTATAGGGCATCTCCAATGGTAGAAGAATTTAGTGAATTTGGTCAAAAAAATCTCCAGTGGTGAAATTAAGAGGGAGAATTCAGCTGAAAGTTTAGGATCCAAATACGCATCCTGAATTAGACTTAGGCGCCCATTAACCAGGAGCCCAAGCCCCCTCCCCCCATAATCGCTTCACCCCCTCCATGTTGCAAAATGCCTTATTCCGACCTACAACGGCTATAAACGGCCGTATTTTGAGCTCCAATGGCTATAAATGTCATATTTTGACCCCACCGGCTATAAACGGTCATATTTAAAATTACAATGGCTATAAATGGTCATATTTGTGATTTCATTACATATGTCGGACTATTTTCAGATTGTAATACACACATCTCTTCTTCTATTACAATTATATTCTCAATTCCAAAATATTGAAAGTATGTCTCGTCTGTTTCAATCATATACCGAAGCGATGAATACAGATAGTTAGGATTTTAATTCCCAACCCTTTCAAAATGTTCATCCCCAGACCGCTCCTCCTCTATCCTTTCATTCTTCAGCTCCATGGTCTGGCGATGAAGATAAGGATTTGGGTCATATTTACTGTCATTTTTCTAACGACTCGGTAAAGGTGAATGACCAAAGTGGAGAGGTGTTTTGGACAAAATTCATGACTGCGTACAATAAAAAGCATGTTGAAAAGACGAGGTCAATGTTTGCAATCACGGGTCATTTTGGAAAGATTAATAGACAAACACAATTCTACGAGTCTCAAATTCACAAAATAATATCAGCAGATCCAAGTGGAATGGGTGGCGAAGCTAAATTGGTAGCGTTTTGAAAAATATCATTTTTAATTAATATTCATTTCTGATCACTTTGGTAATATATCATTTTGTGTTTCTGTTTTTTAGAAGAGAATGGCGAACGATCAATTCTTGAAATTATTTCCAAGAGAAAATGGTACAAAGAAACCCCACTACTATAAGTTTGCAAATTGCTATGACTTGCTTGTTAGTCAACAAAAATGGAGCTCAAACACAGCAAAAAGCTTAAGAGATATCCAGACGAAGTCGAAGGGCAAGAAAAAACAAATCGAACTAATTATAGTTCTAGCGCAGGCAATTCTTCTCATACGGACTCCAACGTATGCCCAGATAATGAAGACGAAGAAGCAGAACCCGCATTTGATGAAGATGCTAGACCGATGGGGCAACAAGCAGCTAAGAAGAAAATTATTGTTCAATCTCAAATCGATTCTCGTTTAGCCCTAATGCATGAAAAACATGCGAGAGAAAATGCAGAACGTCAAAGAGGGAGTGTAGAAAAGCTTGTCGTGTTAAAAGAACTGCCCAAGATTAAGAAGGGCCGGTTTGAGCTAAAGCGGCAACGCCAAGAGACCTTAGTAATGGAAAAGGATGTCACCGGAATTGACCCAATTACAATGCAATATTGGATGGAGTACAAACAACGCATTGTTGAGAGAAGATCAGGAACAAAACATATGTATTTGAAATATTCATGTGATATTTTTAGTTATTGTAGTTTAAATATCCATGTACCTTCAGTTTATATTTTCAATCATGTGCTATTTTCAGTTTTAAAATATTCAATGGTATATCATTTTTTTTGATGCATTCTTTAGATATCAATATAGATTTACTTCACCAAACATAAATGATATTACAAACATAAAAATTATCGCATTCTACACTTCGTTACACAAATAAAAAAGCAAACAGATGTAATTAAACAAAGATCCACCATCCTGAACTATTGATTTCCATGAGAATTCTAAATATGCTCCATTAAATCCCTTTGGAGCCTATTATGAATAGCTGCATTACGATATACTTCTTGATGATCGTCATGAATTTCATATTATCCTTCATTTCATAAAGTGGCTGTGCGAAACAATTCGAGGGGTTGTCTTGCCCCATCATACTCGAAATCGGGATAGTCCATACCGCATTCATCTTCAATGATCATGTTATGCAAAATTATGCAACAGAACATAATTGTAGCCATTTTTGATCTCTTCCATAATCTACATGGATTGCTGACCATTGCAAACCTTGCCTGAAGAACCCCAAATTCTCGTTCTACGTCCTTCCTTTGTCCTTCCTACATTGCAGCAAATTATTTCTGTTTTTCCGTCATTGGGGTTGTAAATGTCTTTACAATCGTACTCCATTTGGGATAAATTCCACCTCCTAGATAGTATCCATGCTCATATGTGTTCTGACCAAGAGTAAATGATACAGGAGTTGACTTACCTTGCGCCAAATCATTAAACAAATAAGATCGTTTCAACAACGTTTAAGTCGTTAAGAGAACCTGGCATTCCAAGGAAAGCATGCCAAATCCACAAATCATAAGAGGCAACTGCTTCTAAGATGATAGGTTGTTTTTTCTTTGCCGTTATATGCTTCATGAAAAGCTTTTGGATAGTTCTTCCACTCCCAATGCATAAAGTCTAGACTTCCAAGCATGTCAGGCCAGCCTTTGCTTTCATGCATTTCACACAAACGCGTTACATCTGTCTCGTTTGGAGAATGAAGATATTCAGTCCCATAAATGTCCACAACTGATTGACAGAAGTGATCTAGGTTTTCCAACGTCGTACTCTCTGCAATACGATGTGCATCGTCAAGGGCATCGACGGGTGTACCATATGCTAACATCTTCAAAGCTGCAATCATCTTTTAATGCCCACTCAAACCTTGTTTTTTTGCAGCGTCCTACTTGTAAACAAAATATTTATTATTCTGTTGAATACTTTCGAGAATTCTTAAAAACAATGGACGAATCATTCTGAATCGTCGTCTACACATCTGTGGATCGTAAGTTGGATCACGGGCAAAGTAATCTTGCATAAGTCTTTTGTAAAATGCTTGTTGGTTACGGTTGTGTATTTTCGACCCATAACTGAGCCGTCGTGTTTTCCATAAGTTGAACCGTATGCTTCACGGTATATCTTCATCATTTCCTCCTCTTATTGATGCTCTAACGCATACGCTTCTTCTTCAAAGTCACTATCACATATCAATATAGCTTTTAGTAAATTTTCGGACATTTTTATTAGCATAATTGTGTGATATTTGAATGTTTTGTTAGATTAAACTATGGTGAACATGTATGAGATCCATTTGGTTATATGTATAGGACTAATTCTTTAGTGGAGAAAAGGTGGCTCAATGTGCGGTCAAATCACGTACTATAGCCACGTTCATTTGCCGGTCAAGATTCTCTGCTTTATTGAGTGGAAAGGAGGTGGCTCAGTGTGCGGTCAAATCACGTACTGTATCCACGTTCATTTGCCGGTCAAGATTCCCTGCTTTATTGAGTGGAGAGAAGGTGGCTCAGTGTGCGGTCAAATCATGTACTGTAGCCATGTTCATTTGCTGGTCAAGATTCCCTACTTCATTGAGTGGAGACAAGGTGGCTCAATGTGCGGTCAAATCACGTACTGTAGCCACGTTCATTTGCCGGTCAAGATTCCCTGCTTTATTGAGTGGAGACAAGGTGGCTCAGTGTGCGGTCAAATCACTACTGTATCCATATTCATTTGCCAGTCAAGATTCCCTACTTTATTGAGTGGAGACAAGGTGGATCAGTGTGTGGTCAAATCACGTACTGTAGCCACGTTCCACTGTCGGCCTCAGCTAATATCTTTATTAAGTGGAGACAAGAAACATCCATTATATAAATTCACAAATCGTTATCTGTTTAAATCATTTAAAAACTTAACATTATTCAAATTACATTGTCCAACATGACATTTACGTCTCATGAATTGAAGTTGCTTATGCAGTATTACATATAAACCAATGAGATGTGCCACAATTAGGAGTTAATGGTTATTCATTTTTGGGACACTCTGGCTGAACTTTACAACAACGACATGGGCTGTCAAGTCAGATGTACGGCTCAAGAGGTCAGGACTGCATACGGAAAATTTACTAGGGCATGCATGCGTTACACAAAGATTATTAATGAGGTAATATCGAAAAATGTGTTCGAGACTACACGTTCGACTTATGACGGTCGATACAATTTAAAATACCGCACTCCGTTTATTACCCATGATGCGTACTTCATACGCCAAAATTGGCTAGAAAGATATGGATGGCCTTAAGATCATAGTATTACTAGTTGGTTATGTAACTGTCGTTAATGTGTAGAGAGCTTTCTAAATCGTCTTTTGAAATAATAAAGTATGTTGTTGTTGTCAGATCAAAAAGTAGTGGTATCGCATAAATTAAATAGACCTGTTTGTTTATATATGCGCAATCTGATTTACTTCTTCATCATTCATAATCATCTTCTTCCTCACTCACAACAATAAATTCTTCATTGCAATGCCCTCTTGGCCTTCTTCTATCGATTTAGATGCAGGTTACATGCCTACGGAAAGTCCACATACTGATGAGGATTGGCTTGTCAATTATCAAGAACAACACTACAAAGATGTCCACGGTCAATTTGTAGATCTTGAACAGCTGAGACTTCAGGAGGTGGTTGAACCACCAAACGAACAACATGTTGTTCATCATGCATATGAACAACCTGAGAACCAGGTTTAAGTAATTCAACCTCCCACTGAGCAAGAAGTTGTATCATACACAGTTTATTATCAGTGCGGGCATGGAGTTGAAGTTGTAGTACATGCGGATGGAGAAAATATTGGTCGTCGAATCCAGCTATGTCAATTCTGGCCGAATGGTTGCAATTACAAGGAATAGTTGGACGATCCTTTATGTCCAAGGGGCATAATATATGCAAACGAACTAGAATAGGAGATAAGACAACTTAGACTTTCTTTACAGGAGTTGCAGTTTAATTGTCACGTCTAGTTTCTTCATATTTGTGTTCTATTATTACTGTCGTTTTTTATTCAGTGTTATATGTTCATATATCTTCAATTCTAATGTCAATATCAATTTCTTTATGTTTATATGTCACTAGTTGGTGCTTATAAGTAGGTTAATATAGCAGTGTACCATGTTTGTATGTTTGCAATTGTAACAGGTTTAGTAAATTAATTTACATCAGTGTATTCAGACATATAGAATTCATAGTATATTCAAACATATAGAATTCACAGTATACCCGAACATTATCATCCTAAATCCAAGAAAGTGAAATTATATAAACATAAAGAATACACATTATACTCAAACAATGACATAAGTACATAAGCTACAAGTACTGCAATATATAATAAAACGTCCACCGTGCATAAACTAAAAGGTATACAACTAAAGGGATGCAACGTCGTCGTCATCACCATCATCCTCATCACCATCATCGTCATCATCACCATCTCCAT
The DNA here is from genome assembly GCA_030765085.1 of Allium cepa. Classification (NCBI taxonomy): domain Eukaryota; kingdom Viridiplantae; phylum Streptophyta; class Magnoliopsida; order Asparagales; family Amaryllidaceae; genus Allium; species Allium cepa. The sequence goes on along the minus strand of CM060933.1, from coordinate 29,106,486 downwards.
CATCATCATCATCATCCCCATCACCATCATCATCATCATCCCCATCACCATCATCGTTATCCCTATCACCATCCTCCCCCTCGTCCTCATCATCCCCATCGTCCTCATCTAAACCACCAGCATCATATCCACTATGACCAGCATCACCTCTGCCTTGTGGTCCAAAATGCTCATGTACAACAAGTCTAGCCGATAGCCGATCAATCTGCACCTCTAGCATCTGTGTATGCTACATGTGCATATCATGCATGGTGTGTGTGTGCGAGAGTCATATCGCAAAACACACCAAGTGAAACTCTAGCCTGGTCCAATCTAGCAGCATACTACATAAAGATGATAATTAACATAGTAAGAAACTAAGCATAAAATAAAAGGAAACTGGCAATGAACAATAAACGTACCTCATACAGAGGATATAACCCGAATGAAGGCACACCAGGATAGTCAGGGTGATCTGGAAAGACTAAAGGCTGCTCAATAATAGTACATGTCACGTCATATGCTCTAAAAGTAGTATTAGGCTCCAATTGCATGTGAGTCTAGGAGGACTGTGACGGAATCTGGTCAAATGAAACATGTGGTACCAGAACTCTACCGGCTGCCATGTGAGGTCCTATATGATCAGAGTTGACCCCATGAATATAATCTAGTACGATGAATCTACGGGGTTCTACTCTAGCCTAATAAGCATCGTAATCTCCATCGATGAAGAAAGTACTACTATCCACCCACCCAGCCTGTCGTAGAGCATCCAAGTACTAATCGCCAATCACCCTATGTCTACCAAACATGTCCTCACAAGATAAAGGATCATATGGTATACGACGATCACCCGTAATCTGATAAGCACACCTCTCTCCCAAATGCCACATAGGCATAAATGCAGGTGTATGCAAAGCAATGCTACGTCTAGATAGTGAATATGCAACCATCAAGGAATGGTCGTCCACCATATGACATGCATATGCTAGATGAGTCCAATGTGAGGCCTAAGGAGTCCGAATAATGTCACCCCGACTAAGCATATCTAGCTGTGATCTAGCCTCCAACAATCATGCCGTACACCTAAGGGAACATGATGTACATACTGGATAGTCTCCCATCGTCTCATCCTAAGGAAGTACTACTCAGCAGCCTGACTAGTCATGTCCTGGATGCGGGGATGCATGTCTGTCGTGTACTCATAGTACCATAACGGCGAAATATACCAAAAAGCATGCATTTGCTTGACATCGCCAAGCGCAAATGAATCTAAAGCGGTATAAAGGGTGCCTAATATCGTTGTGCCCCAATCAATAGTAGCAGCTGGTCTAATATAGCAAGAGATGCTAAATAGCCTAGTCTATCCGTACCTTTTTGGTTCGGAAAAAGGTCGAACCAAACAAGTACAGTAGAAATGCTCTAGTAACTACATCCATCATATCGGCTCTGGCTATATAAGTGGTGATGTACTACTGCATGTAAGTCAACTTAACATAATCACTAATGACGCAGGTAACATCTATCGGTGGTAGAAAAACAGTAAACAGATTGGGCGACTCGTATAAATCATCAAATGGAAAAGATCGAAGACCATGTCGTCCAATCTCAATGTCAGTGAACATGTATAAATCAACTGGGGTGATACCAAGCTCAAAATATGAAAAATGAAATGTATGCATGGTGTGCCACCACCTCTCAGCTAATGCCCGAATGAGAAGTCGATCAAAGGACTGAACAAGCCTAATCAACAAAAAAGACCAAAAGGGCTAGCATGTAGCCTCTCAATAATAGTACCGGGAAGAGAGTCATAAAACTGGGTATGCACAAATCCAACTATCTTGACAATGAATGTAATGGTCCTATAGATAATTTATGAATTAATAATTTTGGATAGAGTAAAAGTTATTTAATATGAGTATGTGATGTACATATAAAATAACTAGATATATTAATGTGAAATTTATACATGTATGGTCATCAAAGCAGTTTCGGCTCTATGCCGATAACCATTTGGAAACTCATGTAGTACACGTAGATCGTCTAGTGAAACTCCAGATGGCGGCGGAACGTGTAACGATCTAGCTTGCTCCGCTGGATGTCTGTGAACCGTTTTTCGAACGATTTTGGTTGAACGCGGCGGCATTTCGTTTAGTTTTTCTAATAAAAAAATTTAAAATTTTAAAATTAGAGGAGAATGTGAGGAGGGAAGGGAGCGGGGGTTAAGCAGAGGGGGGAAACAGATGCCCATTTTATGGGCGCCTGACGCCAGGCACCCATAAAATGGGCGCCTGGCCACTGTGTTTTCTTAGCCCATTCAGGGCTGAATATTCGCCCTCCATTCTTGGCCCATTTAGACATCTGACTTCATGTATCTAACTCTGAATGCCTGAAGGAATTGTTCCTTCGGACAGCTGTCGAAATGTAACTTCACTTGTCTAGTGCCTATATTCAAACTGCTTGTCCTGTAATTCAGACATTTGAATTCCTTAAAGATGAACCAAAAACTTACGGGTTTATACTGTAAAATTTAAAAAAACTGGTTATTTATTTCATATGTCTATTTGGCTGTGTAGTTTGGATTTTCCTGTTTTATATAGCGTTTTCACTTAATGGTTAGTTAATCTTCACTTAGACTATATACATACCTTCTTATATGTTATCTGGGAGTAATGTAATCTTTGATACTACTATATTTTCACATTTATCATATTACAATCGCGTCTAAGCATCCAACACTATAACACCAGTCTAATCGTCTTTAACCTATGCCTTTTTCTTTATATTTACTTGTTATTCCATTATAATATATGTTTATATATGATTGCTCTTTAATCTTTACATTAACCTAGCCTAACCATAACATGCTAACTTTTATATGTCATGCTCATTATATTACACAGAGTTAAATAGTCTAGTATTCATTAATTCAGCAATAACATGTTATTCTTCCCAGACCAATTTATCCATTTCATCTTGTAATGACCAATTCCATATTCCATTACTTATTCAATTGCCAGTTCCCAACTTAGGTATCATTTGAATCATATTAACACGGCCATTAACCTAACTTTGGCCATGATATTGAATTAAAAGCATATATAACACTATATATTTTAATTAATAAATCTCATTCGCCAATAACCAAAGAGAGCCCACAATTTGATATTAATACCCTTTTTTTCCACTGTTTAGAATTTTTCCTAGGCTTCAATTCCCGCGAATCAAACAAAAGCTTGTATATTCTTGTAGCTCTCTTCGTACTAATAACTTTAGCCACAAGATTTTCTGAGTTTGGTGAAGTATTGGCCATGGAATTTTAGATCCAGGTTTTTACAGAATGGGTCTGTTTGCTTATTTTGAGAAGATAAAGAAAGAATGAGGATTTAGGGAATTGTATGTATTGTTCTTACAACCGAAGATCTTCTTATCTTTGTTTTGGCACAAATGGCCTTAAGATCCAACTTATCCCTATTTCAACCTGAATATAAATTTGATAGTAATCCCGATCGTTTTATCTAATTAAAGTGTTATTTTAGTGAAACTTGATAGAAAAATCCAATATCCAAAATGATACAAGTTTCATGGTTTAATTCATTTATATGTAAAATTTACTATTTTAACCCTATTAAGTAAAATTATTGATTCCCCTTCATTAATTGTAAATTTTAATTATTAAAATTTATGGTGTTTTACAAAATATTCTTTGCAAAATTTCAAAATGTATATAATAATAACATAAACCCTAGACCTATTCGTGTGGGTATCGAAGAGTTATAAGTAAATAGTATATAATTATGGTTGGATATAGTGTGATGTAAGAGAAATACTATCTAAATTATAATAGGATACATGTAGGTAATGTTAATCGAGTTGCTCCTGAATGGATACTGACTCATCATTTTTGACTGCTGGTTAAATTTTTATATGTAAAGCTTAAACACACACATGCATGGGTGTGTGCGCGTATGTGTGTATATGTGTATGTATGTGAGTGAGTAAGTGTGTCTGTTTAAGAATAAACTCATGAACATACTCTTCTCCTATAGCCACAATAATTTAGCATATGATATTATACATTATATCATATGTTGTTAAACTACATTAATATGTAATTGATCACGTTGTCATATCACTACGTTACAACCAATTATGTAATATATATATATGACATGCTAGTTGATAGTTTGTGATATGCATCATATATATTATTACAACAATATCACAACCATAATTTTGCTTAGATAATTAGTAACTTAGAATTTCATAACATGCTCATAATTTTGCAAAGAGCATTACTAACCAAGGTTATAGCCGTTGGATTGGTTTAATCAAGTAGCAGGATAAAAAGGATAAATTCAAAAATAAGGTCCTTCTTAATTCATTATGCACTAGATCTTTTATAGTATTATCATGAATATTTTTGTATCTACATTAAATCATATTTAATGTTATTTAAATATTCGTCTATTATTTCCCGTCCATTTCCTCTAATGGCCTCTCCCCTCGTCCTTTTTCTTCTTCTTTCCCGCATCTCTCTTCCCCCACCATCCCTACGTACAGTCCGTGCAATGCTTCCATCTCTCCCATCGTACCTCAATCACCATATCCTCCACCTTTTCCTCCACGTCTTGTCAACAACCCGCCCCGTCTTGTCAACTGTCCTCCTCTCCTTCCTACACCAACTCCAGCCCCAATATCATGCCCTTCCTCTTCTTCTCCCACTCTACCCATGCCAACATCATCTTCCCAAGTCTTACCATGGTCCACTCTGTTCAAGTCCAGACCACGCAATGCAGGGAAATTCATCCCGGTGAACTTTCCTCTTGTCTTTGATGGTGAAGCCATTGTTCCACCTACTGAAGTTATACAGGCTGGAAATGATGTGTGGGGTCAGAACCTTGTTGGCTTCTTCCTCGACAAGCCTCTACCGTATCTTGTTGTGTTGAACCACCTAAAGAGATATTGGAAGCTCAAAGGCTCCATTCAAGTCAAGTCTGATGGGAACTTGTTCCTCTTCAATCTGTCCTCTGATGAGGATAGAAGGAAGATAATCCAGGAAGACCCTATAATTATGAGGAACAAGTTGTTTATAGTGAAGGAGTGGGATCCCACCATTGGCAATAGTGTCAGTTCCATTAAATCTGTTCCAGTGTGGATTAAGCTGTCCAATATTCCCATATTCTGTTGGTCACATTTAGGCATCAACTGGCTAGCAACAAGACTTGGTAGTTTCTCTGTATGGATGAAGCAACTGAAAAGCTAGATAGAATTGGGTATGCAAAGTGTATGGTTGAGGTTACTGCAAATTTTGAATTACCTGAGTCTTACTCGGTGAAGTTGTTAGATGGCTCGATGCAAGTGGTGAAGGTTGAATACTTGTGGAAACCAAAGATCTGTGTGAGTTGCAAGGAGTTTGGTCATGACAAACAGAATTGTTTGGTACATCAAAGCATGAGTGGTAGGATAAAGGAAGCCCTCACAAATGATCATTCTGGTGATAAAAAGTCCGATAACTCGTATAAGAATGATGTTACTAGTGTAGATAATAAGGTGGAAACAGGAAGAAAAGGTGGGTGGAGAAGGGTACCTTATAGGAAGGGAGGGTCAAGTAACTACGATAAAAGGAAAGGGGTTGAAAAAGAAAATAGTTTGATCAAAAGAAAAGTGCCAACAGTGGTAGGGGATATTGCAGTGGTGGAAAAGCTTGAACCTTCAATGGGTAATATTGTTGTTGTGCCCGAACCTGATCCCATTTTTCTTCGAGTAGGTCCCGAGCAGTCAGACGTTTTACTCGAAGCTTTTACAAACCCTAAAGGGCCCGAAGCTTTTACAAACCCTAATCCCTTTAATATTTTACACAGTTCTGGAACTGGTGAAGAACCAAACATGGAAATAAGCTCCAATATAGAGGAAGGTGATCATGAAACTTCAGAATTTACAGCAGACATATTAAAATCATCCCAGTTGCTCACAAAATTTGAAAAAGCATCAAGTCATGGAAATAAATGTCAAAGTACTTTGGTCTGTGAAGGAACAGCTACTGATTTTGGTTGTACCCCTGAACAACCACCCTCAAATACACATGAATAACATGCAAAGGTGATTAGTAATGCTAATTTTCTGCTGACCATTGAGCAAGACTTCATGCAAACCATTGAAAAAACTGTCCTAACTCTCTTTCAACCCTCATCACCTAAATCGACTCCTCTTCAGGAAACCACCCTTCTGACATCACTGTCCATCCCCATCACCTCCCCATATATCTTCAAAGGCACCATACCTGGTTGGGTATCTCCTCCTGCTGATCCTCCCTCAGACAATCACAAATCTACTAAGTCTCCCTCACTTACTGCTAAGCATAAGTCAGTTAGAGTTGATCCTCCTTCAATAAGGAGTAGGGCAGGAGTGTCTCATCTATCCCTGTAGTTTTTAATGATGAATAAGATCGCTGCTCGGAACATAAGGGGTGCCCATAAAAATGAGAAACTTGATCATGTTAAATCCATAATCCATGACCATAACATCAAAATGTTTGCCATTTTGGAAACCAAGCTCTCTCTCCCATTAACTATCAGAGCTGCAAACTATATTAACCCATCTTGGGACTTCAATCACAACTTGAATAAAGCCCCTTATGGATATATCCTCGTTGTTCATGATCCCACTGTTTTTTCTCTCAATCATATTCTTTCTTCCACGCAAATGATTCATTTCCATGCTCTTTTTCTGCCTTCTCAACTTTCCTTTTATATTACCTTCATTTTTGCGCATAATGCTGTTGCCTCGAGGCAACCTCTTTTCAACACTCTCCCATCTCTACGACAAAACTCCCATCCATGGATTGTGTTGGGGGACTTCAACTGCTGCATGAATCTCTCTGATAGGTTTTGTGGTCTGCCGCTGTTGCCTAGGGACATTGTACCAATAAACATCTCTCTTTCTGATTCTGATCTTCTCCCTGTTGTTCGCTCTGGTGTTCCTTTTTCCTGGAATAACAGAAGTCGGTCTGGCTTACGAACCTTCTCCAATATTGACCACACCTTTTGCAATGCTGCTACCTTCACTCTTTGGCCTTCTCTTTTCAAATTCATGCCTCACCCAATCTTATCTGATCATTCCCCCAAATTCTTTCACTTCCTTGTTTGGCTAGTAGAGGAAAGAGGGCTTTTAAATTTTATAATGCTTGGGTTTTTGAACCAGAGTATAATAATATTATTTCAACCGCTTGGTCTAATAATATTCATGGTAATCCTATGTATGTTCTTTGCAGGAAATTAAAGGCAACTAGGTATGCTCTACGACAATGGGCTCATGAAAAATTTGGGGATGGAACACAACAAATCAAGAATATCAAGGCTCAGCTGAAACACGCTCAGGTTATGTTAAATGAGGACCCCTCCAACCTTGTCCTTGCTCAGAATGAATCCAAGCTTTTTCTCTTGCTCAATGAAGATCTTAATGCAGAAGCTAGTATGAGGAAGCAGCAGTATCATCAGAAGTGGGTTTCTGAGGAAATACTAAATTTTTTCATGCTTCTATCAATGTCAAACGTGCTAGAGATCGTATTGCCATGTTATGGGATGAAACTGGGAATTTACTAAACAAAACTGAGGAGATTGACAGTTATCTTCTACAATCCTTCACTGATCATCTTGGTAACATCTCTAACTTTATTCCCGATCTTGAAAGGCTCAATAATATCCCCCTTCCCAAGTTGCAAGCTGATATGAAAGAGATGCTTGTTGCAAAAGTGACTAACCTTGAAATTAAAAAAGCTATATTTTCCATGAATTCTAGCTCCTGTGGTAGGCCAGATGGATTTAACATGGTGTTCTATAAGAGTAGCTGGAATGTAATTAATTCTGACTTTTATGTTGCTGTTCAAAACTTCTTCGACAAATTTAAGTTGTTGAGTGAAGTTAATGAAACAAATCTTGTTCTCATCCCGAAAGTTAGACCTGTTATAAATGCAACATCCTTTAGACATATATCGTGCTGTAATGTTGTATATAAATGTATATCAAAAATCCTTGCTTCTAGGCTTGTCCAAGTATTGTCTTCTGTTATTTCGACAAATCAATCTGCCTTCATCCCTGGAAGAAACATTCTTGACAATGTTATGCTGGCTCATGAATTAATTAATGGTTATGGTAGGAGTCAGACCTCCCCACGTGCAATGATGAAACTTGATATAAGCAAAGCCTATGATTGCATCCAATGGTCATCTATTGTACGAATCATGTCTACAATGGGATTTCCTAAAGTTTTTGTGGCCTGGGTGTATGTGTGCATTTCCAGTCCCATTTATACTCTTTGTTATAATGGTAAAACAACTGGCTATTTCAGAGGGAAACAAGGTGTGAGGCAAGGGGACCCAATTTCATCATACTTATTCATTATTGTCATAGAGGCTCTCTCCGGCATGCTAACCATCAAGTTTGATGACAAAAGTGTTTTGTATCATCCAAAATGCCAACCCCTTCACATAACATCTCTCTTTTTCGCAGATGATATCATGATTTTCACTAAGCCGACCGAACATTCCATTCTACATATTCTTGACACGTTGAACACCTTTTACCTTGCCACTGGCCTCAAGCTAAACTCATCTAAATCCCAGATTCTAATTGCTGGAATAGACAACATTGATAGGGTAAGGTTTGATGGTTTGTCTGGTCTTCAACCTATGAATAATAATATGACATACTTAGGTCTTCCTTTGTGCACCTCGAGAGTTACCAAATCTGCTTGCCTACCTCTTTTCAATAGAATCACTAACAGGTTAAATTCTTGGTCTACTAAGTTTCTAACAATGGCGGGAAGACTTGTTCTTATCAAAGCTGTGTGTTTTTCGATGACTGTTTATTGGGCCAGATGCTTCATTCTTCCTTCCAAGCTTCTCCACATGATAAGAGCTGCCATGATGAGATTCTTATGGACTGGAACTATACATAATAGGAAGATTATTCCTGCTCACTACTCTTCTTTGGAAAGGCCAATAAGAAATGGTGGCCTTGGAATCAAAAACATCAAACTTTGGAATATTGCTGCGGTTAGTGCTCATGTCAACGCCATCTTGGTTAAGAAAGATAGCCAGTGGGTGAAGTGGACTTGGAGATATCATATAAAGGACAAAGACTTTTGGTCAATGGAGGTTACTCTAGGTAGTAGTTGGATATGGCATAAGATTTTGGGTATTAGGACTTTACTGCTCCCCCTGATTAAGTTCAGTTTGTCCCCTATCGGTACTGTGAGCTTTTGGAAGGATCCTTGGGTAAGCTATGGTTGTGTCTTATCAACTCTGTTCTCTACACAGGATCAAGCTCAATCTCGGATTGGATTCAATGCTAGGGCTGTCAATTTTATTGCACATGGGAAAATGAACGTCCCTCATTCTAGTAATCAAACTGTTAATACACTCTGGAGAAACTTGGCTCACCACACAGTTATTACTGCGCATGAGGATGCTCTTTCCTGGAGGGGTAAATCTCATAGCATTAGTGTTGTCTATGATCTCCATGCCAAGGTTGGGGAAATGCCGTATCCTTATGGGCTAAAGTTGCTTGGACCACTTATTCGTCTAGCTTTGATAATCTCTTGTTTTGGAAGGCTGTTAACAAAGCTTTGTTGACTAGGGATAGGCTTGTGGCAGTTGGTATGGATGTGGTCAATCTGTGCGTTTTTTGCAATATCACTCCTGAATCAGTTGATCACATCCTCTTTGAGTGCATTTATCTTATTAATTTGTGGTTAACTATCATGCAAAAAGCCGGGGTTAGTGGCATTCAGGGTGTCACGATTTCTGACTGGACTGTTCTACGCAAAGCAACGCGATGGAGATCCAGTAGATGGGACATTGTTTTCTATGTTCTGAAAATATACATACGGAATGTATGGATGGAGAGGAACAAGCGATGCTTTCAATCTGTGTTCCTTCCAGCTATTAATTTATGGCAGAAGATGATGAGAGAGATCAAGTATGGTATTTGTCTTTCTGGCCATAGCTTCTCCCCACATCAGAATGATATGTGGTGTTAGCTTACTGATTGTGTGCTGGGGTAGCCTTGTGCATGGCATGTGCATGCTTTCTGTGGTGGGGTTTGTGCTTTGTCTACTTTTTTCTTCTTCAGTGGTTTTCTTCCTTCGTACACTGTTTGGTGTATGCGTTGTTGTGTTTTGTTTTGTTGTGTTTTTCAAGTTCATGTTATTGTGTTGCTGTTGTTCCCTGTGTTTTCTCCTTTATTCCGTTTTAATAAATCTGGTAGGGGCCCAGTCAACCTCACTGTCTATTCCAAAAAAAATGTTATTTAAATATATAAATAGTTGTGAACTTTTGATTTCAAATTCAGTAGAAATTTCACTACTAGAAAACTATTTGTACTCATCGAAAATTGCCTATACCCCATCAACGATGCATAGTTGGTGCATCGGCAATTTATAGTTAATTGCCATGCGTGCAATGACCTATGTTATACTTTATGCCATATTTTATTTCAAACTTCCCAACACCTTTGCGAAGAAGCATAGAAAAGGCACTATTATATTTTTTTAACTTTTTTCATCATCAACGAATATATTTAGCTTTATTACTTAATTACAATTCTATTTAACATCATTTTTATCATTAACTGTGTGCACTAAAAATAATATACTACTAAAAAATCATTTATTACTATGAAATTATTGAAAGAATGCAATAAATGTTAAATATATATATGAATAAAATGATATATGATAAACTATATACAAATAAAAATATAAAACTGTATGCTTTAAATTACATACAAGTTATATGGTATTCATTATATACTAGTCTACATACTAAATATGTATTGTAATTAATTTAAAATACGTTTGAAATGTGCATTAAAAAGAAGAAATTAATATAATATATTCAGTGGGGCACAAATAAATCATAGTTGAGTTGTAAGAAGTAAACATGACATTATTGTTTCAAATCACTTTCTTTGTTGACACTGTTGTATTTTTGTCGTATTGATTTTAAAAATAAAGTGTCATTAATTTTATATAAGAAATATAAATATATTTAAAGAATTATTATTAATTTAATATTATTTATAATGTTATTCGATACCATAAATTTATTTTAAGCATTCTATGTAATATTAAAGAACTTTTACGTTAGGATTTTGAAAATTCAAAATGCAAATTGGACTGGCGGTTTAAACTAATCATATCCAGTAGATATTCATAACTTATCAAAAGATCAATTTGAACTATCATCTTAATTCACATTCAATTGGTAATATTTATTATAATTTATAAATTAAAAATAAGTACAACAAATTGTATACTATTTTAAATTTTAGATACTAAAATTAAATTTAAATTAAAGTGAAAATTTAATATTATTTAAATTGTATAATGTTAAGTAATATTTATTAAAGTTAAAATTGTAATATATTATATACAATTCTAAAGTGTAAATAATGTTTAATAATAAAATTAAACTATAATAATTTTCAAACTCAAAGTTAAATTTTAATAGTATTTAAATCATACATTATGCAACAATATTAAATAAAACTATATTCCCATATCAAATTAGAATAGTAAGCAGTAATGGATTTATTAATAATTAATAAGTAGAAAGTAGAATTAAAAAGATAAAAGAAATTAATAATATCGGCAAAGTATAGGTCCTATTCCATTTCGATGCTTTTTTATGTATGAGTAAAAAAAATCTTGCATAGGAGAAGCAACGGGAATACCTGTGCCTTCTCAACGGATTACCTACATAAAATCTTCAATTCAATTTCAAAGTTATCTTGATGTTTCTAACTTCTTTCTGAAATAAAAAAAATCCTATTATTTTCCCAAATAATAGTCAACCATTCGCATCGCCTCCTCCTTAGCTGATAACGTCGCTTCCTCCTTTGCCGACCCTTGACTGTGCATTGACCAAGTACTATATCTAAGAAACAACCATGCATATTTTAAAGTATCCAGCGCGTTTACCATGCATCAACCACTAACACTTCCTCCCAGCACCTCGACCACCTCCATCACCACTAGTACTAGTAGCATCTCATCCCTCCTTCTTTTTCTAGGTATAATATTTTGATTTTAATTTGAGTTAATTAATTATGATAATTGATTCTATGATCAATTAGTTAATATAGGAAATTAGATAATTTCAATTAGATACTTAGTTAGGATATTGTAGAAAATTTGATTCATAGGTAATTTATTTAAATTCACATATGAAATAAGATAAAAATACAAAGACATATAGGTTGCTCCCTTATAAAAATTTCGGTCCCTATCGGGCATATATTGTATAGTATCATTATATATATATATATATATATATATATATATTTGTGTGTGTGTGTATTTGCGTGTATATATATATATGTGTATATATATATGTATGTATGTATGTTTGTTTGTTTGTTTGTATTTATTGTGAAACAGACATTAGTATTCATCTAAACAGGATATTGTGGACTTTTTTTTGTTTTGGGCAAGTTACAAACACAATAATATTATTTTATAAATCATTTCATTTCAAATACTTCGCTAAATTTCAATGGTACTTCCTTTTTGCTCTGTGTATTTGCACACTAGCGTATGATATGGGGAATAAGGGGAAGTATTGCCAAAATTTTGCCAAATCGTTTGAGGTGGAATGATTTATAAAATGTAAAAATAGTGTGTGTTTGTGATGGGCAGTAATTGGCCAATAACTAATTATACTAAAGATAATTAGTTTTAAATTTACAAAAAAAATTATGCAATATTTAGTTAATATTAATAGTTAAAAATAATTCATAAGTATAGTTGAAAAATAATTAATTATAGATAATTAATACTACATAATTTATACTAAAGATAACTAATTTTAAAATTATAAGCTGATTAACTAATATTAATAGTTATCATTAAGCTAATTCATAAGTATATTTATAAGTATTTAATTATAAGTAAATAGTCAATAGTAAGTAACTAGTATTAATATATAATTACAAATTTACAAATTCTACATACATACGTTGTTTTGATTTTAAAATATAATTTGTCATTATTTATATACATATACATATATGCATGATTTTTCAATACAAAGTTTATAAAAAGGACTCTTGAATAAACTCAAAAATCTAATTTTAAATCGTTCCTAAGTTAATACTAGATTTTGAATTGTTAATTTTAGATTTCAAAACATTTAAAATAGTCAAAATTAGGCCAATATCATGCTGTAATACAATATATAAGTGCATATCGAAAATCATAGCTAATAGACTCAAATCTGTTCTGGAAAAAGTTATCTCGTCCAACCAAACTGCATTTCTTCAAGGCAGGAGCATTCTTGATAACGTGATGATGTCACATGAATTATTGAGAGGATATAACAACTCCCACGTATCCCCCAGAGCAACCTTCAAGCTTGATATATCGAAGGCTTTTGACTCCTTGCAATGGGACTCTATAGTTAGAATAATGGGATTAATGAATTTCCCCAAGCACTTCGTTGCATGGATCCACTGTTGTATTTCTACACCCAGGTATTCACTGATGGTCAACAACTGTACTATGGGTTTTTTTAAGGGGAAACAGGGCATTAGACAGGGTGACCCGATCTCTGCCTACCTTTTTATTCTTGTGATGGAGATTCTCAATCAAATTCTTATCCATCTTGTCCAAGATGGCAGATTCATGACTCACCCTAAATGCAAGAACCCGCTTATCACATCTCTGATGTTCGCCGACGACTTGGTCATATTTTTCAAGCCTAATATGATGACAGTTACTTCCATCATGCATGGTCTGGATAAATTCTTCAAAATAACTGGTTTAACGATCAATCTGATGAAATCTGATTTAATGATAGCTGGTGTGACCCCTGAGCTAACCACCCAAATCACTACTTTCACTGCTATCCCTCTTCGAACTGATACTTCTATGTACCTTGGACTTCCATTGGCAACATTGAGAATTACTACTGCACAATGTATTTCTCTTTTTGACAGAATCACTGCCAGACTAGCGAACTGGACCAACAGATTGCTTTCTCAAGCTGGAAGACTCACTTTAATCAATTCAATCATATTGTCCATGACAGTGTATTGGTCGAGATCATTCATTCTCCCTTCCAAGCTTCTCAAAATGATAAGGTCTGCTATGTCAAACTTCTTCTGGCATGGGTCTATCACTGCTAGGAAGCTATCCCCATGTGCATTTTCCAAACTTGAAAAACCTAAATCGTTGGGGGGGGACTGGGAATTAAAAATCTCATACAATGGAACCGTGCGGCCATGGTGAAACACATTGACAACCTGCTTAATCACAATAATAGCCTATGGGTAACCTGGTCCTACAAATATATAATACGTAACAAGAACTTCTGGACAATGGATATCCCCCTCTCATGTAGTTGGACTTGGCGTAATCTGCTTAAGATCTGACATGACATCCTCCCTTATGCTAGAACTCGAATCGGTATAAATGGTCGTCAATCCTTCTGGTATGACCCTTCGATTAAAGAAGGAATTATCCTTAGTCACTGTCTCACTTTCAACCAACAAATTCAAACTGCAATCCACACCAATTCCCTGGCTTTGGAATGTATTACTGACGGCAAAGTAGATCTCCCATATTCTAGTAACCTGTCTGTTCGAAACCTTTGGCATCAGCTACGTGGCACTAAAGTTAACTTATACCCTGAGGATGGCATAACCTGGTCATGCTGCAAGAACACCTATAAGATTGGAGCTATGTACAAGAACCTAATTAGCAAGTTCTACACTTCCCATCTCTGCTGGAATAAACGTATATGGCTGCAGCATAATTCTGAAAGTCAAAATCTGATGCTATGGAAGTTAATTGGCAATGCTCTCAAAACCAAAATTAAATTGAGGCAGCGTGGGTTTACTATTGATACCACGTGTATCTTCTGCCAAGTGGATGACGAGGACACTCTACACCTCTTCTTCGACTGTTCGTATGTGCACAGGTTTTGGAGTTGGATCATCTCCATCATCTCTAGTAGGATTGTTGCTCATGACAGTAAGGAGGAATGGGAGATCATATACAAAGTAACCAGATGGAGAAGTGAATCAACGTATGTATTGCTATTTACTCTAAAGACTTTCATTTCGGCAATATGGGAGGAGAGAAACGCTGTTATCTTCAATAACAGAAGGAAAACTGAACTACAAATGAAAATATGCATCATTGGGAAAATGAAATTTGGGATAGCTGCCTCTAATCATCAGTTTGATCCTGGGTTTCTGCAGGTGCTCCCGTCTCTTTAAGTGTTCACTTGGTGTTCTGTGTTTTTTTTTCCACTTGTTTTCTTGTTGATATGCCTGTATTCCATGTTCTCTTGTTTCTCAGTTTCCTTGCCTACCTCTGGTGGGATGTTTTTTCCCTGTAATTCTTAGCTCTTGGTATATCAATAAATGGTAGGGGCCCATTCCAACCCCGCTGGCTTTGCCAAAAAAAATAGTCAAAATTAATTTTAATACATATACATATACATAAGTATAATTGAAATTATATATTTAAAAATAAAACTATTGACAACGAAGACATATATAAAGGGAAAATGTGTCCATTGCAGTGTAAATCTGAGCACCTATGCATGTACACATTGGTCATGTGTACTAATATATTGCATTTGCACTATACACATATGAATATAATTGATACATTTATTACAATATATTTAATATAAATTAAATTTAAACTCCTTTTAAACAAATTAAATAAAATAACATTATACTTATAAAAAAAAAATTTTGGATTTAAAATTTATTTGACTTCATATGCCTACAAAGATTCAAAATGGAATTTTTTTTTCAAATTCACCCATTTATCCCGCTTTCAACTGGCCTGGTTCCTTTAAACAAATCAAGGCACAAATGGTCTATGTGGTCTAAATAGCAATATAAAGCTAACTTATTAAAGCCTACCCATTTAGTATGGTGTCTAGAATGGTTGTGTCTAAGGTTGGATCTAGGTAATAAAGTATACTACCCTACCTAGCTACTAGCCTTGTTTGAAGAATGATGTAGGCCCAAAGGTTATCCTCAATATAAGGCTCAAACTGATTTTGGCCTTTGGGCTAGTTTTTAAAATTCAGTTTGAAAATACAAAATATATTTTAAATTTAAAAGTTAAGTTTAAGATATAAAATGTTTTTTTACTTACAAAATAGATTCAATATTTTCAAAATTGTTTTAAGAAATTAAATAATTAATTTTGAGATTTTAATATATTTAATTAATTAAATCAAATAATTGATTAAAAGTTAATTATTTATATGCATGTATGTATGTAACTATAATGGTTATAGTTGTGTATCCACCTTAAATTATTTTAAGGTGAATTAAGTTAAAAAATTAGAATTAATTAAAATATAATTAAATTATTTAATTGAATGAATGAATTTATTAGATAAACTTAATTAAGAGTTAAACAATTAATGTATACATATATTGATATGTTTGTGTATAAACTATATGTGTTATAGTTAACTATTTATCTCAAATAGTTTAAGACTTTTTTTAATAAAAGGTTATTTATTAATGATGTTAAAGAACTACTAAACGGTTTGCCTCCTTAAAAAAGTTTACCATAGTGGTAAGGAAAAAGGGTGTAACATTGGTTAATTAATTACATACAAGTTCTCATACATAAGAACAGTGTACATAGTATCAATACAAACATGACAACCGTAATAGGTTTTACAACGAAGGGAACCACCATGCCCATAATCAACATTTGCATGTTTTATGGTTTTAGCTGGCACCTCCTTTCATAATCCCCAATTATTAATAAGCAAAAAGAGCATTTCAACGGTAGGTCATTTGTAGTCATTAGTTTCAATTCCCTATCTTCAAAAAATTTCTCGATGGTCCAAACTGTCCACAAGCTTCATCTTCGAGTTAACGGTAAGGATTTGAACATTGCTTTAGTTAAAGCCTTTTGTTTCGAAAGATCCGTTGATTCATGTCCATCCATATATGGTATACGTAGGTAACAAAGGCAACACATGCTAATTCGTATATTCAATCTCTCTTTGCGAAATTATCTGCTACCCATTTCAGCACTTGTTCTATGTCAAAGTCTTATGCAGGTATTTTTTTTTAATTTCAATTTGATAATGTTTGAGTAAGTAAGAATGGTATTGGAAGTTGAAGAAAATATGGTTTCTTAATTCATTTTCAACATCATGCAACACACATAACATTGATAACTTATCCCCTAATTCTTCAATTTATCAGTGGTAGACAATCTGTTTAGAATCGCTTTATATACACAAAGGGATATTTTTAAGAATTCTTAGATTTCCATATGATTGAGGACCCTCATGTCGTTGAATTTCTCTATCTTAAGCTTTCCCAAGTGAAATTTAAATTAGAATCACCATTTGTCCACTCAAAGTAATTAGAAGATGTTGTATTTGATATAATATTATTTGGAATTAAGTGTTATACCTATTTGGTTTCTGATAAATGTTATAGTTTAATACTATTGTCCTATATTATGCTGCTTACTTTTTATGCAGTATGATTCTGAATGTGGAATCTATCCCAACTCAACACCTCCACTATCCGTGGTTTATCTACAGATCTAGCCATAACAATGTAGTTTCCTTATCTAATATTCATCGGGTAATTTGGCTCGCAAAAAACCCTCCTTCTAAGCATATTTTTCATTGTAGAAGAGAAATTATTGTCAATATTCATCACCCAAAAAATCTTCTACATCATCTAAAGTTCAACCACATCAACCATAAGTTATCTTTTGAAATGAAATTTCAAAGTAATTTAATATTAAAAGCTTGTTTTTAGTCATCTAATCTACATAGGCCCATCTCCCTTCAACTTGTGAACATAATACTTCCCATGCAATTTTTTGGTCACTCCTCCAAAAGAAGTTAGAGCACGTCATATTAATTTTTCGAATTGTCATTGTAGGCAATTGACAGATGAGTTCTAATATAAAATGGTAGGGGTGATCATAAAATTTATGAACTCGGCTCTACTTGATGTAGAATGGAAACTACAATCTCAATTATCTAATTTTTGACTTATTTATGCAACAAAGGCATACATTTAGCATAATTTACATAGTCAGATGATAGGAGAATGCCTAAATACATAGCTGGCAGGAAGCCTTCCTCCATATGTAATAGGTGTGTAATTCTTCCTCTTAGATTTGTTGTGTTACTGAAATAGATTTTTGACTTCAAATTGCTTATTTTCAAGCCTGCTACACTTTCTAATGTCTCAAACACATTTCTTATTCCAATTGCATCATATAGATATGCATTAGCAAAAACGATAACATCATCGGCATATAACAAATGTGGTAGTCTAAGATGAATATTGAATAATATAAAATTTCAAAAATTATATATATATATATATGTATGTATGTATATATATATATATATGTATGTATGTATGTATGTATTAGATTAATTAAATGTGATTTAATTAATACAATTAAAATCAAATTAAATATGATTTATGTAAATAAAGTGAATAATAAGAAACCCAAATTAGGTTTGGGGAATAATTACATACGTATAGTATGTAAACCGTGATTTCAGATGTGTCTAACACTAGAATCACAAGGGTATTTCATAAGAAATACATTGTTACTAAATTAATTTCACTTAATATATGTATATATTAAAGACTATGAATCCTTGATGTATAAATTTTCCTCTGCCATTTATACATTAATAGATTACTTGCACTCTCTTTATCTAACGATATTACTTAAGCCATAGATGTTATGTGTAGTATATCAATATATTGCCTAGACGATGTAAGATACATGCATGTATTTATTGATATTCCTCAACATGCGTTATACTTAAGCCATCATGAAATGGTAGGTCTGAATGAACAATCTCTTTCAATTTGTTGATACTCCTCATGGTTGGGACGAGATTAGCGCAAAGATCGTGGGTTAGGAGTTGTATGTGATACAACCGACAAAACATTATCCATTTCTTATAGGCCTATGATTTGTTGATATTTCTCTATGTCAGAATCCCAAAGCAAGCAAGTCCTAATGTCCACTACATAAATCGAAAGATTTCATTGTTTTTCTTAGAATTTTGAGAACCATAAATAATCTAGTGGGAGCCTTATTAGAAAAATGAAATGATAAATTTTAACTATTCTAAATTGTAAGAATATATGTTTTACAAGTTAAAATAATATACTTAGATAAATTTGTGCAACCATTATCATTGATGAAAAAATTAGTTGAAATATACAAATGAACTGAATTAAGATTGACATAGAGATATAAAATATATTTATTAATATATCTTTTAGCATATCATCACTTCAAGAACCATGCAAGAGTAGACTTATATAATCACTAAAATATTTTACCTTAGTCAATTTAGTGTCTATTTGTACAAGATTATGTATTGTCATATTTAAGTTTTGAACTCTTAAGCAATATAGCAATATAGATATTTGATTCATGTTTGACACATAAATAGTATATTATGAACGATTATTGTTCGTAAGGTATAAAACTTCGATGAAATTAGTTCATTCGAAATAAGAAAGTAAACCATGCAAGATTAAGCGTTCAATACAATCTTGTAAAGATTTCCTTTGAATGGTTCATCTACTTTGAAAGGAAAGGTAATGTACGAGAATGCATGTAGCTTAGGCAGATTTGGGATGAAGAAAGGTAATGGTCACCTGTGGTTAATGAAGAAACATTGGAAATGAGAATGATATAAAATATTAAAAGATACTTAATATGGAATGAGAAATATGATTTCTATTCTAAATGTATTTTCATATAGAAAATTATTTTCTAGGTAAGTTAGTACTCCAAGTTCAAGTTACTAGATTTGAAACTCTCGACAGTAACTAGTTATATTGTATAAAATAAAATTCAGTAATAAGTGGTTGAATGGAGCTTCATATTTTATAAGCTATAGTATTGGTGGAAATAGTAGGAGCATATGATATAACATTTTTAAGCAGACACATCAAGATATGAAAATTTATTTTCGTAGACATACTAGATATTATTTATGAAATAATAATTGCTTTCAGTTTTGTCTGAAAATAGACGTAGTTTTTGTTAGTGAGATTTTTTATCTCACCACATCCATATGAACGTCAAGTAACTTAAGCAATAATTACTTAAAGGGTTTAGAATCAACAAATTTAAGTTATATTAATTGTGCCGCTAGAAGCTTATACAATTATGTTGCACTTTAACTGTTTGTTAACATGTCAAGTCAAACTATTACTTAATTTAAATAAAGTTAGGCTAAAATATACATTGAAATCTAGGTTAAAATGAACAAAAATGCAGAAAAGTAAAAGACGTAAAGAATTTATGTATTTCGAATATTAAGAAATCCTATTTCCATGGGAAAATGTCACTTTCTTCTTTATATTCTTAGCATAAATTTTAATGGAAAAGAGTAAAATGCTTTTTCTCCACCTTAAAAATAACAAATCAGGAAATAATCCCCTTCTTGCTACAATGCTTTTTCTATTTATAGTATAAAGATGCACATGGATTAACACATTCCTCCTTCCGTTGCTTTAATTTCCGCCTTTGGATCATGCCGCATGTTATCCATCTATTTTGTTTACTAAATGTGCATGGATTACTAGCGTGTTATTGGAGGGATATTGTGATTTGAGCAGTTGAATTTTTATTTTTGATGGGAAATCTGAAATTGAAGCGGAAATGATTGAATTTGAGGCTAGAGGTTCTAAATTTGAACAAGCTCTGAATTCCCTCTCATCGAAGGATGAATGACCCCTAGTATTACTTCCCTTCGCGAGTGTGAGCATAGCGGACCATTGTCCCTTTTCCTTTAGGGTGGACTGCTCCGCTTTCACATCTTTTGCATCAAAAGACGGTTGCTTCTTTGATTTCCCCTATGTCTAAATGATGCTTACAAGGTTGGATAGGGTGATTGTGCCATCGTTTGTGAAGGAAATCACTTTATGTGATTCTGCATCGGGCTGCTCTGAGTGATGGATTGGGTGGGTTATTGATAAGGCAGACTTATGCCCTGTCATTTATTCATGGGCGTGGATCAATATTGGTGCATTGTTTGAGTGGCCTCTATAGCTTTTGGATTGCTTTTGACTATGCATGGTATTGCTTAGGTAGCCTCTAGTAAGTGTAGTGTAGATCCATTGTTGAGGTACTAGAATGTACATACATTGGGAACGATATCGAGGTTTATTTAGCCTTTTGAGTGCAGTGCGTTCCTTCTCTTCCGAGCTCATGTTTTGAATTCGTGCACTTCTGATGGTGGTGCATTGTGCCATTTTACTATTTTCTAGTGTCAGAAGGGGGCAACACATCCCTATTTTCCTTCATTGCAAAATTTTTAGTGTAGTTCTACTATCCGTATATATCGGTTAATGAGTGCAGTATGTCATTGATTGCGTGCATCTTTTTAAGTGAAGTGTGTTAGCTTTAACGCCATTTATACAAATTCTTGTGCCACGGTGCAACATTTACGTTTTGTTGTTATTTGGTATTTTGGTTACGCCGTAGTATTATAGTTGTAGACAGTCTACCGCGCCTTGTGACCATGTCCGATTTTGGGCTCGTATCATAATATAATATAGGGATTAGGGGGATCGGTGCAATTTATATCTTTGTTGTTGTCTTATAATTTATGAGTGCGGTATTTTTTGACTTCACTTAATTCTTTTCTTATAGTCCATCTTTTATTTTAAAGGCATCCCATTTTGATCTTGGTGCTCGTGTCATATTGCCTTCAACAACATTTGAAAAAATATGGGTGTAATACTTGCCCCCTAAGTTTGCGGCGATTGCAAAATCAACGTAGACATGTGTTCATTGGTCCTTTCATCCATCATTTTCCTCTCCTCCTTTCTTTACCTTCACTAAAGGGATAAAGTCTTGATAGTCGTTTTGCATTTAATGTTCTTACACACTTGTCATTCTCTAATAAGCCAGTCCCCTGAATAGTTGCAACATCGCTCTTTTCACTTTCTAGGTAAATCTGTCTCAATTTTCATGCTCGTTATCTTTGCTCTTAATTAATTAAAGTTTTGCAAGTTTTATTTTTACTCCGATTGTGCAGCTATCATTCAATTTAAGTTGAGTATATATGATTTTTTGAATTTGTCATTTTGACGATGTAGTTATTCAAATTAAGTTGAGTATATATCATTTTGTTGAACTTTTCATTTTGACGATGTAGTTAATGGTACATGCTCCCATTTCATATTTTACCTATTGATAGGGAGACTAATATGATTTAATCCTTGCCCATACACAGTGGAGTAGGTGGAGGACTGACACCCACAGGCATTTTGGTGGTTTTACCAAAAATATCAAGAAGGTCAAGGCTCAGTTGATGGACACTTTAAAGGGCATGAGCAAGAAAGCCATACTTAAGATTTATGCAGTTGAGGATTCCTTGATCAAAGTTTGGGGCTAGGCTGCCTTCTTTTTAGAAAAATTTAGAATAGAGAAAACTAAGAGCAAAATAGGGTAGGTTTTCTTGTAGTGCGCTAAGGACGTCTCCGGCCAATCTTACCATATGCTTGACCTATGCAATGTCACAAGCTTCATCGTAGCCATAAAGTTCTATCCCCTTTAGTAAAGCACTGCTCTGACTAGCGTTCCTTAGATATTTTTTTGCGACGCGCATGCAAATGTATAGAGCATATAATTATGCGTAGATCTTTAATGAGTATGGGTAGAACTAAGTAAATTAAGTAGACCGTAGTTTCTAATGTTTACCTGTGAGCTTTAAGCAGTTTCTAAAATCATACCCGATTTGTAAGTTATAATATGTTTCATGTGTTTTTTTCCTCCTTGTCAATTTCTGGATTAGCTTCTTGTGCAGCTCATGAATCCTAAATTGATCTTTCGACATGCATCCTTTGCTACATGCTTGGTATGACCGGCCACCTTGTTTGGAGGTAGGCTCATGTTCATGTGCTTGGCACGGTCTGTCCGCTATTTGGAGGCAGATTAATATTTGACTAGAAGTCAGGTAGCGTATTTATAACTTTCTTAATTCATGCATATGGTTTTTATGACTGGTCTAGGCTATCTAATATTCTTACCTCTAGTCTGGCTATGTTAATAGGATTAACATAAAGGGGTTGTTATACTTGTTCGAGCCATCTAATATCCCTATGACCAGTTTGGCTATGAAAACCAGACTACGTTTTGTACAGCTTCGTTTTGATAGCTGGTTTGGACCATTAAATATCCATACGTCCAGCGTGACTATGCTAATAAAATTAACATAGAATTTTTTTTTACTGGTCCAGGCAATCCAATATCCCTACGTCCAATTTGATTATTTTGCTATGTCAAAGAGATTAACACAGAGAGATTTTTATACTGATTTGCGTTGTCTAATATTCCTACATCCAGCTCATTGTATATTACTTATCATAATAATTACAATGTTCATTATATTCATAATGTAAATAATACAAAGTAAAGCCTAAGGTGCTCTGAATTCCATGTTCTTGGAATTAGGTTGCCATCAGTCTTTGATAGTCAGTATGCTCCGTTTGCTAGAATTTCTGTTATGACTAACGGGCCTTCCCAATTTGAGCCTAGTGGTCTGTCTGCTAGGTCTTTTGTATTAGCCATTACCCATCGCAGTATAGGATCGCCCTTGTAGAAGTTTCTCTCCTTGAGCCCGACATTATAGTTCTTTGCCATCCTTTGCTGGTATGCGGTAGGTACTGCTGCATCCTCATCTCTGATTTTCTAAAAGAGATTTAGGGCAACTTCCTTTAGCCTTTTGTTCTTTTCTACCATATACGATATTCTTCTATATGATGGGACTTCTACTTTGGCAAAGATCATGGTTTCATATCCATAGGTTAGTGAAAAAGGAGTATGCTCCATTAGGGATCTAGTTGAGGTTTGGTAGGCTCATAATACCAAAGATAGCTTTTTCGCCCACTTTCCAATAACTTTCTACAGCCCTTTCTTAAGTAACTTCTTAATGGTTTTGTTTGCGACTTCAACCTATCCATTTGCTTGTGAGTGTGCGATGAAGGAAAAACTCTTAATTATACCATTCTTCTCACAAAGCTCTGCAAACTCCTTACTTTTAAACTGGGTGCCATTATTAGAAATTATCTTATGGGGGATACTGAATTTGGTGATTACGTCGCTTACCACAAAAGCGACTATCCTCTTTGCAGTGATCGCGGCTAAAGGTTTCACCTCTACCTACTTGGTGAAGTAGTATATTGCCACTATGACACATTTTATCCCTCTCTTTGCTACAAGAAGTGGACTATCAAATCTATACCCCATAAGTCGAACGAACATGGACTGGCAAGTGGGATGGCTATCTATGGATACTACAAATCATTTGACATTTGTCATGTTTTCTTATTAATTCCTTTGTATCCTGAAGCACCGTGGGCCAGTGATAACCATGCCTCCATACTTTCTTTGCTAACTTGGTCTCTCTTGAATGGTTCTTGCATTAGCCTTTGTGTACTTCCCTCATGACCCACACCCCCTCTTTTTTGTAAACGAACCTAAGATAAGGGGTTAAGTACCCTCTCTTATATAATGTGCCATAAAAGGAGTAGTAAAGAGCCTGATATCTTATCTTTCGGGCCTTATTTTGATTTGGGGATAAGATTCCATTTAGCAAGAACTGTTTGATAGGAGTCATCTAATTTTCCTCCTCACCTTGCTAAAATGGGGATCTAATTGGGGATTGCTCTTGATGATCCTCAGTTTCTTCGTCTTAGCCCTTTAAATTATTGCTTACTGTGCTCGGGTTAGGACTAGTATTTGGTTGGCTTCTATGATGCTCAGATCTACCTAGTGTCCTATTGGAACATCCTTTAAATCATTTTCCACTTTGGTACTCGTGTGTTTAGTTAATAAATTGGCAGGATAGTTATTCTCATGGAGGATCAGTTTTATACCAAATTGTTCAAACTACTCAAGTAATTTCATAGAAAGTTCCACATATTTGGCTAGGATTGGCTTCTCTGCTTAGTAATTGTCATGCACTTGATTTAAAACTAATTGAGAATTGTTGTAAATTTTTATATGGGTTACCCTCATTACCTTAGCCATTCGCAAGCCTGCAAGGAGAGCTTCATATTCCACAATGTTGTTGGTTGCTTTGAAACCAAGCTACACTACTCCATACAGCTTTTGCTTATCTGTAGTGGTCAGTACAGACCCAATTCCTGGCCCTTGTTCATTTTCTACTACACCCATGAATAGTTGATAGAACTGAAAGGTTAAGGCCTCTTTCTTTGGTTGAGGTTTGGCTGGGAACATGCGTTCGAGGACAATAAGTGATGACGTATTGACTAAGCTCCATTGCCCATTTTAGTAAGTGGCCTGATGTTTCTAACTTCCATAGTATTTGCCTTAGTGGTTTGTGTGTGAGGAATTTGATGGGATGTGCTTACAAATAGGGTCGTAGCTTCCTTACTATAAGGGACAGACTGTAAACTAGACTCTCAATGACTGAGTAGTTTAGCTCTACCCATAATTGCCGCTTGTGAAGTAAATGGGCCTCTGGGTGCCTTCGTCTTCTAATATCACTTCAAAACTAATAGCATTATCAGCTACAACTAAATAAACATACAAGTCCTCACTTACTACAGGTTTAGATAGTATAGGAGCATTGACCAGATTATCCTTTAGATTTGGAATGCGGCTTTGCATTTCTCTGTCCACTTAAAATTTCACCCTTTCTTTACCAGGTCAAAAAATAGGATACACTTGCCTGCTGCTTTTGATATGAATCTACTCAGTGTTACCACTCTACCATTTAAGCTTATCAGATCTTTTGGTTTCTGGGATCCCCATTTGTCTTATAGCTTCGATCTTCTCGGGGTTTGCCTCTATGCCATATGCACTTATTATGTACCTCAAGAACTTCCGTGATTGAATATTGATGGTGTATTTTAGAGGATTCGGCTTCATATTATACTGCCTTGGGACTTTAAATGTGTTCTCTAGGTTTTGAACATGACTTGATGCTACCTTTGACTTGACCAGCATATCATCCATATATACTTCGACATTCTTTCCAATCTGCTATGAAAAGATTATGTTGAAAGCCTTTGGTAAGTTATTTTGGCATTTTTGAGTCCAAATGGCATAACCTTGTAGCAGTATAATCCTTTGTATGTTACGAAACTGGTATTCTCTTGGTCTTGTTTAAACATAGCTATCTAATTGTTCCTTAAGTTCATGTCCGCCAGTTTCATCTACTAGCTGACCAATTCGGGGTAAAGGGAGCTGTCTTTTGGACAGACTTTATTAAGGTTTGTATAATCTATGTAGATTCTCCATTTTTCATTGGGTTTCTTTACGAGCACTGGGTTAGCGATCCATTTTAGGTATTTATAGCTCCCTAATGAATCCATTTTCCTTCAACTCTTTGACTTCTTCATGCATTGCATCTTTCTTGATCTAAGGTTCTGAGATTTTGCCTAACTGGATGGGCATCCAGATCGATGTTAAGTGCATGACAGATGGTGGCTGGGTCTATTCCTACTATGTCTGAATGAGTCTAGACAAACACATTCGTTGATCTCTTCAAGAAGTTAATCAATTCAACTCGTGCTTCTACACTAAGGTTTTTTCCAATCTTGAGTACCTTTATGGTGTCCTCTGGATCTATTTGTACATCTTCAACATCATCTACTAGCTCACTCTTTCTTTGATGCCCTCAATCTCGGTTCTATATCGATGTGTTCTTCCTTTTCTGGTCGTGAGTTCATAGAGGATGCCTGTTTTTGTGCTTCTTCGAAGAAGTACTGCGCGTAAATTGAATTATATTCATCAATGTCGATCATATGCATAAATGTTCTTTTCTCGTTCTTTACGGGTTTTGATGTCGTAGAGTGGTCTGCCTCAATATCGGCTTTTGTGCTCTATACCGCTGTAGTTCTTTCAACTGGTTTAGTTTCTTGTTTATTACTATTATCATAAATATCATAAGAGATAGAGAATAGTTCAAAACAATTTTATTTCTAGAGTCAAGGGTTACATTATATATAGTTCCCTAGCTAAAAATTACTCTCCTCTTACTAATCCTACCCCGGTAGGAGTGTTAATTTTCAAAAGTAGGTCTTTCTGTGAAATAAAGACCCCCAATCTATCAGTGCGAGTCTTCCTAGAAAGGCATTATATGGTGATGGCTGATCAATGATTAGGAATCTTGCATAGAATGACTTATGTAGAGGGGCAGTTCCAACTATAACAAGCAGGCATGCAAATCCATAAATTGGCCCTAGGGTGGGTTTTAGGATTTCTGTAGGAAGCTTCATCTTGTTAATCTGATTTGAAGATGACATTGACCGAACTTCTTGAATCAATAAAGACTTCCTTAATGGTGCAGTTTGAGATCTGAAACGTGACAATAAGCGGGACCTGATGTGGGAATATGACTCCTACCTCGTCTACTGCCATGAAAATTATCTTCTGAGCTGGCCTCTATTTGACATGGAAAAGCATCCTCTGCTTGACCTCTTGCACATATCGCATTTTTTCTTTCCCCAACAAGGTGTGGTCCTCCATGAATCTAAGCTATGAGGTTGGAGGGGCTTCCTACTGGGCTTTCGTTTGGGTCAAGAGTGAGGTTTTCACTTCTATTTTGGTTGTCGTCCTTCTAAAAGCTTCCCAAATACCCTTTTTGAATTAGTCTTTCTATTTCATTCTTTAAAGCCTATAATTTTCGATACGATGACCGTTGGCTTGGTGGAAGTGGCAGTATGCTCCTCCCATTCTACTTCGCTTTCTTTCCATTATTAGGTATGTTGTATGCAAGCTAAGCCTTGATCATCTCGTATATCTCCATAAGAGAATGAGTAAGGGGATTCTGGTGGTGAGGTACAATTCCTTTTTTCATTTTGCAGGTGGGGTGGTATCATCATGCTCCCTTTTTCTTGTCATTGCTAGGAGCGGAAGTTCTCTGAGGTTGCACTGCAGATCTGGCTCCATAAATTTTGATATAATCGACCGCTCTTTTATAGAAAGCCTTCATGTCATGGCATGACTTTCTATTGTTTTTATCCTACATAGCAGTTCCTCTTCTAATCATGGCATGTGCCGCCATTAGCGATGCTTCTTTACTAGTCACTCCAATATGGAGTGCCTTGGCTTCGAAACATTTAATGAAATTGCACTAGCTTTCATTTTACCGTGCTTTACACATGATATGGTATTGATTCTGGGGAGCTTCTCTCCCTGAATTGAATTGCCTTAGAAAATTATCAAATATTTTTCTCCAAGATTGAACCTCCCATGTCTGTACCTCCTAAAGCATCGGGAGGTTGCAACTGCTAAGTAAATAGGGAACAACTTACATCGGGCCATCCTTCCTACCTTCAAAATGTCAATGTAATACTCAAGTACAAATATGGTCATCGAGGTTGGTAGTTCCATTGACCTCATTAATTAAAGGGGCTTTGAAGTTATCAGGGAAGTCAAATTCAATGATGGTCTAACTGAATGGGGAAGAAACCCCTTTCCCTATATTTTTTCTCCGGTGCTTTATTCAAAGATTTTGGTAGCTGCTCTACTTGAGCCTTTAATTGATGGATTTCGCTTTCTCTTAAGTTGATCTGGGATGAATTACCTTCAAAAGTGGTGTCTTCATCATCCAAGGTGGATTGGGTTTGTTTTTCCCGCAATAGTGGGTTAATATTGGTCAGCTTTATTTTGATCTGTAGGTTAGCTAGAAATTTTTCTTGTACCTTGCAATTATTTTTCTGGTCAGCGTCACCATTCCCATTTCTAAGAGTGTTGTTTTCACTTTCTCGCTGCATATCAAACACACTTGACAAATGATGGCGATGAGCTATGGAATATGAAGGGAGTATGGCTTGAGAGGAGTGCGTTGGGCCATCGTCTTTTCTAGCTGCAACAACCCAAAATTTAAGCTATAGTGATTAATTAATGCATTAATTAAATAATAAAATAACTTTGTGAAATTATCATAATTGATCCATGGGAATTGCACCATTGTGTCCGTGGTAATGTTCTAGTCAATTTCCATATATAGAACATCATAATCCGAGCTAGAACGAGAGAGAGGAATTAAACAAGAAAAGAAAAAAGAGAAACGAAGAAAAAAAAATATGCATATGTAGGTCGACACCAGGGTCGACCATAACAAGGCTAGGTCGACATGCATGTCAACTGATGCAGCTCAGGACAGAGTCGGAGCAGTGCAAGGCCCAAATCTTCAAGTCTTGAGTCGTCCACGACTTAAGGAAAAGGAGCTGCGACTTAACTCCACTGGGTTGCTACCTAACGAAGCGGCTTTAAGTCATCTGCGACTTAACAAAACTCAGGGGAAAGAGCCACGACTTAACAAGAAGCAGGAAGAAGCTCCAGTGGTTGAAGACCTTAAGTCGGAAGCGGGTTACGACTTAGTTGAGTCGTGGGAAGATGTCGACGAGTTACGACTCATGATAAGTCGTTGAAGTCTTATGTCGTCCATGCTTAAGTTGCGTGAAGTGATGAGACAGCTTTTCTCTTGAGTCGCTGAATCTTAAGTCGTGAGTCCTTTATAACTCGTTAAGTCGTAAGTCGTGTCGTTTGTATTTGTGTTTTTTGTATCTGATTAAGTCGTTACCGACCTATGTTAAGTCATGAGTCGTTGTGTCTTGAGTCATTTGTGTTGAATGTGTTGTAACGTGTTGATTATGCCGACTTATGATAAGTCGTAGGTCGCGGCCAAAGTTAGCTCGGTGAAGCTTTGGGTCGTGTGTGTTGTATTTTTTTAAGTCGTTGTACATGTGTTGTCTAAGTCGTAGGTCGGTATGTCGATAAGTCGGCCGAAGGCGTGTTGTGTTGTAATAGGTTGAGTCCTCCATTTTTAAGTCGTAAGTCGGCAACGACTTAATGAGCCGGTTGTGAAATGCTATAAATAGGGAGTGTGTTGTACATTTTGAGGTTGTTGATTTTTTGGAATAAAATTCTTATTTTGATTGCTGTGTGCTTTCATCTAAAATTGGTAGTTGAGTGTAATCTCCTATCTCCACTTTCGGGTATTTGAGTGCGCTCGAATCAACGATTGTTGAAGCCGATACGCGGTATCAAGTGCGCTTGATCAACGCCTGAAGAATTGAAGATCTTCTTTCACGGTATCGTGCGCGATCAACGTGACGAGGATAGCTAGAATTCGGTATCTTCGGATCAACGAATTTGGGACTTGCAGTATTTTCAATCCACCGATTGCTACTTTCACCGTTCCATCTACTTTTCGAATTATCCGCTGCGTCAGTTTTGGTTCAGAGCTTGACTTAGCCAATCATAGATAAGACGAGTCTTGGAGCCAAGGAGTTTGAAGTTTGGTGTTCATCGAGTTCATCTTGAAGTGGCAACAAGAGAAGAACTTTCGATCCATTTCATTTTGGATCAAATTCCGAAAAGTGTTTGAAGTGAGTTTGAGCCGAGAGTTGAAGCATCACTTTGGTGTCATTTGTTGAAGGTAGGCCGTGTATACTTGTGAGAAGTAGCCGAGCCTTGGTGAAGTTTGTTTTGAAGTTTGAAGCCGTGCTTTGTTTGTTTGTGGGGTTTGGAAAGTTGTGGAGTTTTGAAGTGTTTGTGATTGTGTAATCATGCCGCCAAGGAGAGCTAACCGCCATCAAAATGTTGAAACGTTGTATAGAAGAGAAGAAGCCGAGCTAATGGAACAACACATTAATGAGAAATTTGATGAAGGCATTGGAAAGTTAGAGAAGTTGATGAATGATTTGAATCAGACTCAAAGGAGGAGATCACCAGTCTCGAACCATGGAGGAAACCGAGTTTCGCCATCGGTTACGGAAGCGAGGAGGGTATCACCGCAATCTTTTAGAGAAAGAAGAGAAACAACTTCATCAAGGAGAGATCAGCATGAGTATAAACATGAAGAAGAAGAACTCCACAAGAATTCGAAGATGAGCCATATAGAGATGAAGAGAGACATAGTAGAAGAGACATGCATGATCGAAGGGATGTTGATGGTCGAAATCGATATAGACGTACATTTGATTTTGATGAAGAGGGTGATAGAGCTAGCATTCATTATCGAGATCGAGACTAAGTTCGAAATTCATATCGGGATGTAGAGGAGGATCGTCGATGGGAATCGATTATGAAGATGGAAATTCCTGAATATAAAGGTGGGATGGTAGCTGAAGAGTTCTTAGATTGGTTGTCAAATGTTGAAGAGATCTTTGATTTCAAGGAGGTTCCGGAGAATCGTCGAGTGAAGTTGGTTGCTACTAGGTTGAGGGGGAGAGCTTTGGCGTGGTGGCAGCAAACTAAACTTACGAGAGAGAGAATGGGGAAGTCAAAGGTTGAGTCTTGGGATAAGATGAAGAAGTTGATGAGAGCTATATTTTTACCTTACAACTATCAATCACTTATGTACCAGAGATTGCAGAATCTAAGGCAGGGGACGAAATCAGTTAATGATTATGCAGATGAATTTTACCAACTCATTGCTAGAAATGATATTATGGAGACGGAAGAACAGCTAACTGCTAGATTTGTTGGAGGGTTGCGAACGCAGATCCAGGATATGGTTAATATGTTTGATCCAAGATCTGTGGCAGAAGCACACCAGAAAGCGTTGGCTTGGGAGAAACAGGGAAGACGTGGAGGTGGTGTGTTTACAAGTTCCAATATTCAGAACAAAGGTGCTAGTGGAAATTCCAATGTTTCTAAAGCTATTGCAAAACCAGTTGTACCGGAGGTTATGAAGGCGAAGGTCAATAACAGTTTCAAGTGCTATAATTGCCAGGAAGTAGGTCACAAGAGTAATGAATGTCCGAAGCCGAAGAAACGAACTATGATAGCTGAGGTTGAGGTGAGGAAGTAGAAGTTGAATGTTCCAATTCACCACTTGTTGAGGAGGAAGAAGAGTTGTCCGGGGATGAGGGTTGTAATTTGATGATGAGGAGAAGTTACTTGGCACCGAAGCAGGAAGAGGAAAACAGTTGGTTGAGGAATAACATATTTCAGTCTACATGCACTATTCTGGGGAAGGTTTGCAAGTTTGTTATTGATGCTGGAAGCTGTGACAATATTATCTCTACAGAAGCAGTAAAGAAGTTGAACTTGAAAACTAAGAAGCATCCTAAACCGTACAAGTTAGCATGGTTAAGGAAGGGTGGTGAGGTGGAAGTTGGACGAAGAGCTTGTGTGAACTTTTCAATTGGGAAGAAATACAAAGACGAAATTTGGTGTGATGTAGTGGACATGGATGTGTGTCATCTGTTGTTGGGCAGACCATGGCAATTTGATAGAGCAGTACAACATGATGGTCGTGCTAATAGCTATAGTTTCATGTTTGAAGGTACTAAAATCACTTTAGTTCCCAAGAAGCAACAACAGAAAGAAAACAAGCTAGAGGAGATTGAAGAGTTGAAAACTTTATTATCTTTGAAGGAGTTTATTAAAGAGGTTGAAGAGGAGCTCGAAGTGTTTTTATTGATTGGGAGAGAGTGTAATGAAGAGGCTGAAATTCCAGAAGAAGCAAAGCCAGTTTTGAAAGAATTTGAGGATGTATTTCCAGAAGAGTTGCCTAAGGAGTTACCGCCACTGAGAGACATTCAACATCAAATCGATCTTGTTTCGAGAGCAGTATTACCACATAAGCCACATTACAGGATGAGTCCGAAGGAGCATGAGGAACTGAGAAGGCAAGTGGAAGAATTGTTAGAACAGGGGCGTGTGCAGGAAAGTCTAAGTCCTTGTGCGGTTCCAGCCTTGTTGGTGCCGAAGAAGGATGGAACATGGAGAATGTGTACCGATAGTCGGGCATTGAACAAGATTACTGTTCGTTACAGATTTCCTATGCCTAGACTGGATGACTTGCTAGATCAGTTGAGCGGGGCTACTATCTTTTCGAAGATTGATTTGAAGAGCGGATATCATCAGATTCGAATTAGACTGGGAGACGAATGGAAGACAGCATTCAAGACGAGAGAAGGATTGTATGAATGGTTGGTTATGCCGTTTGGTCTATCAAATGCACCAAGTACATTCATGAGGGTGATGAATCAAATTTTCAGGCCGTACAATGGGAAGTTTGTGGTAGTTTATTTTGATGATATTCTGATCTATAGTGCTAGTACAGAGGAGCATATTCAGCATTTGCAGAAGGTGTTAATTATTCTTCGTGAGGAACAATTTTATGCTGCTACGAAGAAATGCGTGTTCATGACGCATAGTGTTTTATTTCTGGGTTATGTTGTTTCAGAGGAAGGTATACAGGTGGACAGGAGTAAAGTTGAAGCTATTGGAAATTGGCCACAGCCCAGAACTATTATTGAAGTTAGAAGCTTTCACGGTTTGGCATCATTCTACCGAAGATTCATTCCACACTTCAGTAGCGTGATGACACCAGTTACTGATTGTATGAAGGAGAAGAAGTTTGCATGGTCAGAAGAAGCAGAAGTAGCTTTTGAGAAGATCAAAACACTATTGACGTCAGCGCCAATTCTTGTATTACCAGATTTTCAGTTATTGTTTGAGTTACATACTGATGCATCTAAAGTTGGGATTGGAGGAGTATTGAGTCAGAGTGGAAGACCAGTTTCCTATTTCAGTGAGAAGTTGTCTGGAGCCAAGTTGAGATATAGTACTTATGATGTTGAATTTTATGCGATTGTTCAAGCTGTGAAGCACTGGAGGCATTATCTATTTCAGAAAGAGTTTGTTCTTTACACTGATCATGAGGCGTTGAAGCATTTGCAAGGGCAGGATAAGATTTCAGCAAGGCATGCATCGTGGATTGGCTCTTTACAGCAGTTTACTTTTGTTGTGAAGCACAAATCTGGGGTAACAAATCGTGTAGCTGATGCTTTGAGTAGGAGGAATCATTTATTGACAACAATGAAAGTTGAGGTGACAGGATTTGAATTATTGCCAGAGCTGATTGAAGAAGATCCTTACTTTATGAAATTTGTTGAGAAAATCAAGGAGGGCAATGCTGATGAGTATGTATTGGTGGATGGTTTTCTATTTAAAGGAAATCGTTTATGCGTACCGGATTGTAGTTTGAGAATGAAGATTATAAAGGAGCTACATGGAGAAGGCCATGTGGGTAGAGATCGTACTTTGCAGTTAATTTCTCAATCTTATTTTTGGCCGTCAATGAGGAAAGAGGTAGAGAGGTTTGTGGAGAGATATCATATCTGTCAGGTTTCTAAGGGAACAGCGACAAATGCAGGATTATACAGGCCGCTACCGGTTCCGTCTAAACCATGGGTTGATGTGAGCATGGATTTCGTTTTGGGTTTGCCTAGAACTCAAAGGGGGAATGATTCTATATTTGTTGTGGTAGACAGATTCTCGAAAATGGCGCACTTTATTGCTTGTAAGAAGACGGCGGATGCTGTTCATATTGCTCAGTTATATTTCAAAGAGATCTATAGACTTCATGGGTTACCAGAATCTATCGTTTCGGACAGGGATACCAGATTTTTAAGTCATTTTTGGCTAAGTTTGTGGAAGATGGTGGGAACGAAGTTAAACTTTAGCAGCGCTTATCATCCGCAGACAGATGGACAGACCAAAGTTGTTAACAAATCGTTGGAAAATTTGTTGCGATGTCTTGTGAAGGACAATCTGAAGAGCTGGGACATGAAGTTATGCCAGTCAGAGTTTGCACATAATCATGCAGTGAATCGTAGTACGGGTTTCAGTCCATTTCAGATTGTATATTCAAATCTACCCAGGGGACCGTTGGACTTAACGGTAGTACCACAACCGAAGGGGACGGTTAAACGAGCTGTAGACTTTGTTGATGGGTTGACTGAATGTCATAAAATCGTTCAGGAGCGATTGGAGAAAGCAAATGAGAAGTATAAAAGATCCGCAGATATGAAGCGAAGAAGTGTTGAGTTTAATGAAGGAGATTTGGT
This sequence comes from Allium cepa, assembly GCA_030765085.1. NCBI lineage: Eukaryota > Viridiplantae > Streptophyta > Magnoliopsida > Asparagales > Amaryllidaceae > Allium > Allium cepa. The sequence continues at coordinate 29,071,597 of CM060933.1, read as the reverse complement.
ATATGCTGTGTTAACAAAGGATCGTTTTCCAGTGGGCGCTTATAACAAGTTGAAAGCCAGAAAAATTGGTCTTGTAGACGTCGTGAAACGGATTAATGAAAATGCTTATAAGTTGAAGCTACCGGAAGATGTGTACACTTCTGACGTGTTCAATGTTAAACATCTCGTGCCATATTATGGGAATGAACAATCCGATGTGGAAGAATTTACAAATTTGAGGACGAATTTTTCTCAACCTAGGGAGGATGATGCAGCTCAGGACAGAGTCGGAGCAGTGCAAGGCCCAAATCTTCAAGTCTTGAGTCGTCCACGACTTAAGGAAAAGGAGCTGCGACTTAACTCCACTGGGTTGCGACCTAACGAAGCGGCTTTAAGTCGTCTGCGACTTAACAAAACTCGGGGGAAAGAGCCACGACTTAACAAGAAGCAGGAAGAAGCTCCAGTGGTTGAAGACCTTAAGTCGGAAGCGGGTTACGACTTAGTTGTGTCGTGGGAAGATGCCGACGAGTTACGACTCATGATAAGTCGTTGAAGTCTTATGTCGTCCATGCTTAAGTCGCGTGAAGTGATGAGACGGCTTTTCTCTTGAGTCGCTGAATCTTAAGTCGTGAGTCCTTTATAACTCGTTAAGTCGTAAGTCGTGTCGTTTGTATTTGTGCTTTGTTGTATCTGATTAAGTCGTTAAATACCTATGTTAGGTCATGAGTCGTTGTGTCTTGAGTCGTTTGTGTTGAATGTGTTGTAACGTGTTGATTATGCCGACTTATGATAAGTCGTATGTCGCGGCCAAAGTTAGCTCGGTGAAGCTTTGAGTCATGTGTGTTGTATTTTTTTAAGTCATTGTACATGTGTTGCCTAAGTCGTAGGTCGGTATGTCGATAAGTCGGCCGAAGGCGTGTTGTGTTGTAAATAGGTTGAGTCCTCCATTTTTAAGTCGTAAGTCGGCAACGACTTAATGAGCCGGTTGTGAAATGCTATAAATAGGGAGTGTGTTGTACATTTTGAGGTTGTTGATTTTTTGGAATAAAATTCTTGTTTTGATTGTTGTGTGCTTTCATCTAAAATTGGTAGTTGAGTGTAATCTCCTATCTCCACTTTCGGGTATTCGAGTGCACTCGAATCAACGATTGTTGAAGCCAATTCGTGGTATCAAGTGCGCTTGATCAACGCCTGAAGAATTGAAGATCTTTTTTCACGGTATCGTGCACGATCAATGCGACGAGGATAGCTAGAATTCGGTATCTTCGGATCAACGAATTTGGGCCTTGCAGTATTTTCAATCCACCGATTGCTACTTTCACCGTTCCATCTACTTTTCGAATTATCCGCTGCGTCATCAACCCTAGCTTGTGCTAGGTCGATACCTTGGTTGACCGGCTAAGGAATTTGAACGAGGAAATGAATTCTTTTGCTCGACACGATTTCTACATATCATTTCTCTATTTATGACCAATCTTGTGCATCTGTACTTCCATCCGACGGTTCCTATCGAGCTTATGATGTGGTTGCACCGGATTTAATCTCCAAATCCTATGGTCTTAGATCTACAAGTGACATTATAAATAAGACCCTAGGCCTAGCTATTTTTCTCATTCAGATTTTCTCCATCTGGGTTCATTGCCTGAGACTGACCTTAAAAGGAATATTTTCAAGAGAAGATCTTTTTAATTAAAATACTTTGTACGCTATAAGTGGATCCCGGAAAGCCAAGGAAAGAGCTAAGGACCGCAGACGAGTGTTTAGGTAATTATTTTAGATTTTTAAGTAATTTAAAATAATATGGTTCTCAATAGTTATAGTTTTTCTACAATTTTCAGACCGCTTTTATGTAAGTTGTTTACAGTTAATTTTTTATGTTCTTTTCAGTCTATTTGTTTGGTTATTTTTGGTTTAGCTATTTTATTCATTTAATTATTTACAACTGTTTTACTTTAGAATTCAGCTTGTAAATTTTAGTTCTTCGAATAAAAATAATAATAAAAAGAGGATAATTCATTAATATGGACTAAACTTTAAGAACGCTAAAATTATAGAAAATTGAACGTAAATAAGTAGAACTGTAATAAAAGAATATAGACTGAAATAGGCAAATTCTACATTTGCAAGCAAGTTATAACTAGTAGATTTTAACTAGAAAGATAAGATAAAAGAAAAATTATAATATAGGTTATAATTAAATAGAAAGAACGGAAAGAGGCTTATTTTAAAGACTTACACTAAGTTAATAAGCAAATATAGACTTAGAATAAGTTAATAAGCAAATAGAGTAGAATGGACAGAAGAGGCTTATTTAAAAGACTTATGTTAACTAAATAAGCAAAGATGGAAGTAGGACCCATAACCAATAGCTTCCCTTTCATACTAGGACTGATGGTTTCACAATAGGTGAGGCCGAGCATGACCCTTTCAAAGTAGGACGGATGGTCTCACAGTAGGTGAGGCTGGGCATAACCCTTTCAGACTAGGACTGATGGTCTCATATTAGGTTAGGTGAGGCTAGAACATACTTATGCTAACTAAAGTAACTAAGGGGCCAATAGATAGAAGTTCAAATCAGGGGATTTGGGAAAGTGGCGCAACTGGATTTTGTTTGGTAGGACCCGAATTGGTAGCATTCCCTTCTAGACTAGGACTAATGGTTTCACAATACACTTAGGTAACGCTGGGCAGGACCCTTTCAGACTAGGACAGACGGTCTCACAACACACTTAGGTAAGGCTGGAAACGCTTATGTTGTTTAGGGTAAGAGGGAGCAACAGATAGTGCAAGCGTAACGGTGGTCGTGCATGCGGCATCGGTGCAAGGAGATAAGTCGCTATTGAGTTCCAGAGCGCTAGCATGTGTCTTTTGTTGTGGGACCCACAGGATGAGACTAGCTCACAGTGGCACAACAGTGATAGAAGGCCAATCAAAGGGTAGAATTAGGAATTTGCCTAACTGAAGTAGAATTGGAATTCAGCCTAATCAAAGCAGTAATGTGAGACAAGTGCAAACAATCGAAATAATCAAAGCAAGCAGCGTTTTATTCCAGCTTTATATTTTCCTTTATTTCCTTTTTGTAGTAAAACTATTGATAAGTCTATTATCTTTATCTCGCTTAAAAATAATAGTAGTTACTTCCACTCACCAAACTTTTAGTCTGACCACTCCTCTGTTTTCACCTTTTTTCCCCCATAAGCCAACAGAGGCAGGGACAATAGATTTTGGTCTCTTGGAGATTTCAGCTGCGGAGATTTTTCTTCATGTATTCTACTTCTTCATTTTCAGTTTTTGTTTCATTTTAATGTACTGGTACTTTTCTTTGAGAGGGATAGTTATTTATGTACTCTAATGTTATGACTGAGATAATGGTTTTCGCTAGACATGGATATTTGGTATTTTGAAACATATTTGGTTTTCTGAAGTATTTATGAAGTTTGATTTTAAATAAGGTAATGTTTTAAATGTTTCTGCTGTTTTATTTATTTATTTTGTCTTGTGAATCTTAGTCTCTGTAAAGTTTTTAGCTATACCTATAACGAACCATATCCTTTTGTGTGTCCTTATGGGTATACTAAGGTTGTAGGGAGTTTCATTTGCTATTAGAGCCAGGTTACAGGATTCCTAAAAATTTGTTTTAAAAGTATAGTATTTCTAAAAAGTAACATATTTTCGAACTATTTTTCAGAAAGAAACTCTTATTATAGAAGTGGTTTTAAGGTACAAAAGAGTTTTTACAAAAATCCCCTCAAAATCCGGTCCAATATCATTTCGATTCTTTCTAGCTTAAATTCTATTTTTCTTTGCATAGCATGGCAGATGCCCCTAATCTTCCCAAGGGTGTCCAAGTCCTAGGCTATTTTCGTAGATACCTCCAAGCAACGATACTAGAGGTGCAAGGGCATGCGCCCAATCCAGCACCAACGGGTGGAGATCCCATTAATCCACTCGTAGCAGACAATTGTTCTACTATGCAAGGACTTTGCTAATCTAGGAGGCAAGACATTTCCTAGTACGGAGGATTTCGTGGAGGCACAAGCTTGGTTGAGGAGTATGGAGCAGATATTTTGGCCGTTAGGATTGGATGATCAGTAGAGAGTTCAGCTTGCATCTTGGCAACTAAAAGGAGAAGCTTCTTATTGGTGGGAGGTTGTTGAGTTGGAATGTAGAAACGTTAGTTGGAATGGATTTCGAGAGAAGTTTGAGACGAAGTTTTTGTCACAAGCAAAAGAAAGTATGCAGTTGAAGAAGTTCATTGGTTTAAAGCAAGGAAGTCTTTCAATAAAGGAGTATATCAACCAATTAAATCAGTTATCGCGGTTTGGAATGGAGCTAGTGAATACACCGCACAAGAAGGCCATGAAGTTCATGAAGGGATTGAATTAGCCCCTCCAAGCGTTGTTATTGACTCACGTACCGATGGGGGCTACATATGAGTCACTGGTGGGGATGACGCTTATGTCTAAGGCAACTTAGGAAGGAGAAGTTAAGGAGGTTCCTAAGTCGGAGAATTCTAAGAAGCCTTGGTGGAAGAACTAGAAGCATAAGAAGAAAGGAGGAGGACCTCAAAAACAGATCAATGAAATCAAGAAATGCAATAACTATGGTCGGGTTGGTCATTACGCAAGAGACTGCAAGGTGACAATGAAGGGAAAGTGTTATTGTTGTGGGCATCCTGGTCACCTTTGTAAATTTTGTCCTCAAAGGACGGGGAAGGCAGCGGGTGCACCTACAACATAGATTCAGGCTTTGGAAGCAGCACCTTCCAGCAGCGGACCAGATAGAGGCAGGAAAGTCACCGTAGAAGGTTTGATTTCTATTTTTGATTTTTTCATCCGGACTTTTTTTGATTCTGGAGCATCACACTCTTTCATTTCTAGTTCTTTGGTTGATTGTTTGCACTTAGACATCTCTTTAGTAGAAGACCCATTGTTGTTTCAAACCCTATAGGAGGATCGACACATTTATTTATGATTTGTAGGGATTTGAAAATTCTTATCCTAGGCGTAGAGTTTGAATGTGATGCCTATGTATTGGGATTTTCAGACTATGGAATGATTTTGGGGATGGACTGGCTATCCACTTATAGAGCAATATTAAAATGCGATAGGAGAGTCTTTAGACTAGAGACATGCAACGATAGGACTCTCGAGGTCTCTTACGATCCATAGGGGTCAGTTATGTTAACCTTTCTTTATTCCCTCGATTCATCGCCAGCAGAGTTAGATTCAGTTACAGTCGTTAGAGATTTTTCAGACGTCTTTGAGAAGGTTAGGGGACTACCTCCTAATAGAGAGATCAACTTTAGGACCTATCTTAATGAAAATGTGCAACGACCCGACTTTCCACTCCCAGAAAATCGCATCATCTTTAAGAAAGAAAGGGATAGAAAAGAGAAAAGAAAGAAGAGAAGAAAGAAACAACACATCAGAATCTAACAGCGGAACGAATAAATTATATTAATAACATAATACTTTACATAGTTTACAACAAATATCAGAGTACACAGACATACAACACATACTAGACAGTTATAAACACCTGTCTAGTATTACAACTCAAACAACAACTCAGAGAACACACAACGGAATACTCTATAGCTATACGCAGAAGCCTCCTGCTCCATTGCTCCTCCACAATTCGTCAAAGCTAACCAGAATCCTAACCTGAATTCCCTTGGCTACTCGTAAAAATTTGAGTACCCAAGAGTTAAAGAAAAACAGAAATAACTCCGGGTCAGACATGGGTCTGGTGTGAGTAACAGGTTAAAGTTGCTTAACTTTTAAAAACCTTTTGAAAAGAAAGTATCACGTAAGACTTTCCACACATAAACATGGAAAAGTTTTTACCTTACACTAACCAAAACATTTGATAGGAAATCCGATGATATTATAATAGTGTCTAGGGTTTTCAAATAAATAAGAAATAGCCGAAATTGTTACATGATTAAATTCCAGCTACTAGCCACAAAAGTGGGTAATAAAATCAAAACCGTTGGCACTTATTGGATTTTGGATTCCATACAATGGCTGGGCTACTGGGCACCGCCCGTCACAGTATGTGGCCTAGATCAACGTACCGAGGATTACTCCCAACCCCTGCAAAACAAAGCCGGTCCCATTCCTTACTGAATAGTTCCAAACAAGACAACCCCGTGGTTGTAGCTAGCAACCACCCACACAGCCGAATATAAAGGGACTTCTAGACAGGGGTAAATCTTGCTCTCCAGTGGGTGCAACCCACGAAGCCTTGCTGCACTTCCCCTATTTTAGCCATTCCCGGTTGATGAGGCTTAAGGCTACAATTACCTTTATAGAACATATCACTTAGAATGCTCATCGTCCACCTGACGATGTTCTGAAAGCATTTAGTCCATACAAGTTCGTTCCGGTTCGAACGAAACCGAAGGCATTATCTCGTTACACTCCTTTTGGAATCACCCTCAGAGTTAACGACAATAACCCTTGCACTCTAATCCACCATCTCGAATCTATAAGTACTATTCCGTCAAACTCATTACGGAATCACCCACAGAGTTATATTGACTTATAGTTCTTACACCTTGAGTCTTCACAAAGCTCCACTTTGATTCACGACCTAACGTTATTTGGAATTGATGTGGTTTTCGAATATCCAAATATGGAAACCCAATCCCGGTCTCATCGAAATCCAAAGTGTGTCTTTTAGGTCCAAGTTGTTTTAAAGTTTTAAAACAAATCAATACAGTATCTATATACTCAAAGATAGATAACTTATAAATCATAACTGATAATCAACATTAACAGGTAACCCACATTATCAATATCAAATAGATATCACAATATCACCATCACAATAGATAACCTATGTTATCATCACAATACAATCCAAACATCCATACCACACAACAATACTTATCTCATTATTGAGATCACAAAGCATCCAAGACAATCAATGTCATCCAAATATACATAAGCAAGGATTTACTCATACCATAATATAATTAATTTAAAATGAATTAAATTAATTATCTCTATCTCTAATTAATTTATAATGAATTAAATTAATTCCTTCATCTTTAATTAATTTAAAATAAATTAAATTAATTACTTCACCAAATTATAACTTGCTTACTCAATTATTTAATTGATTACAATTAATTAAACAATCATTCAAAATAAATTACCTTAATTAATCACTCTTGATTAATTATACTTAATTACATTCATGTAATTATCCTTAATTAATTTCACAAATTAATTAACCTCAAACAAAACAGTAATTAACCTTTAATTACTCAACTAATTAATTAATCATAATTAATTACCTTAATCCTTAATTAATCAATCAATCAATTACCTTTAATTACCTATTATTGATTAATTAATCATAATTAATCATCATTAATTACATCATTAATTAAAATAATTAATGATCCTTAATTATTCCTTAAATTAATTACTCTAAGTAATTAACTAACTTAATTACTATATTAAACCAAATTAATTATCCTTAAATTAATACTTGATTAATTATTAAATAATTAATCCAAATTACTCATTCTTAAACATCCCACTTAATTACAATCTGTAATTATCAAATAATTACTTAACTAAGTAATTTCCCAAATCATTAATTACATAAGTAATTATTTATAAAACTCAAGTGTTTATAATTAATTAAACCTAATTAATTAAAAATAAACAATCATATTAAACTAAAATAATTACATTAAGTAATTAATTTCTTAATTACTTTTGGTAATTATACTCAAACCATTTACAATTGATTATTATTAAATTAATTAATATAATTAATTATAGAAATTAACTACATTAATTAATTGTTAAATAATCATGGTTATTGACCTTCATTAACCATCCTCAAATTATTTTATAAGTAATTAACTTAAATTAATTACCATTTAAATTATCTTTAATTATTTATTAATTAAAGTTAATTATTAAATTAATTAACCTAAATTAAAACTTAATTACATTCTTTCATCATTAATTAATAATCTTAATTAATGATCTTAATTATAAATTGATTAATTATTAATCAATTTCAAATTTAATTAATTAACTAATCATAATTAATTAACCTTAATTACCTTGTTAAATTAAATTAATCCTGAAATATTTATCTAAATTGAATTTTCAAGATAAACATAACTTAATTATGTTTAAAACAATTTGTTTTAAAACAAAGTGCTTAAGAAATTCCCTTTTAAATTTCAATTTAAATTCAAGCTTAAAATAGAAAATTTTTAAAACCTATCAAAGTTTTAAATAATTTAAAACTTATTTAAATTTCAAGACAATTCAAAGGTTTGTCTTAAAAATCAAATTATAAGAACTTGAAGTTAAATTCATTTCAAAATTTTAGAAGTTTCAATTCATTTTTAGTTTAAAACTTTCAAATTTAAATCTTCTTTTAAATTTAAACTGAACTTCATTTTTAAACTTAGATTTCCAGATTTTTAAATAAACTTCAAATCCACTCATATTTTAAAAATCTTATTATTAAAAGCTTCAACTATTCCAAAATGAAATAGTTAATTAAGTCCAATTTTGAACTTTTATTTAATTTAAAAACTGGGATTTGAATTTAATTCAGAAATTCAAACTTGCATTGAATTTTAATTTAAACCTTACCTTAAACAAAAACTTCAGATTTCAAAACTTTAAAAACCCTGATTTAAAAAAAAACACAGTTTTTACTGTAACCTGGAAATTTACAGTTCCAACCCGAGAATTTTCCAAAGCTACTTCGGGTTATATGCATTCCTACTTCGAGTTATTTTACTACTTGCTTCGAGCAAACAGAACCTTCCCCTGAAAACCCCCAAACCAAAACAGTTCACCAGAATATCTCGTCGCCGTGCATATGCACGGTGATTCTCATCCACTTTGATCACCAGGGACGATCAATCCATAACTAGAAATCCATCGAAGTCCTCACATCATCACCAAATTGAGTAGTAAATCAGAGAATCAAAATTTTCCCCAAATTCAAAACCTGGAAATTCTTTTACAGGTTTCAACTCGAAACCTATCAACGCCCATTCCAAGTTGCTCCGACCACTTGTCGTTCAACCACTCCGGCCTCCAGTCCCTATTCACATCAACTACCCACGCACTAAAAACTAGGACACTCGATCAATCCATCTCTTCACACCTGACCCAAACTTAACCCCTGTTCAAAACTAGGGTTCCAACCAAAGATTTTCAACTGCATCCAATCTAGTAATCATTATACATTTCTCTGATTTTTTCCAAGGATCTATGATCCATACTTAATAACTTAAAAGAAATTTGAGTTTCCATACATCACAGATTGTAAGAATTTGCACAAATTCAAATTTTTGTTCCAGACCAAACTGCAAATGGAACATACACTTAAAAATCTCAATACTTGATTTTAAAATCAAGTTTCAATAAATGTTTTTGATTTGTATTACTGAATTACCCTATTAATTAGATTGAGTTTGAATAAAATTGAACATGCATGATGTTCTCACAGTTTCCAGAGTCCAGAAACAAGTTTATTATCCAAAATAAAATCTAATAATTTATTTTAGGATATACTACATGTTTTATTTGAAAATTTGCATCTAAACATAGATTAGATCTTGAGTTCATGAATTTTGAATTATATTTTTAAGTCTGGAATCAAGATCAGGAAAACAAATCATCAATAGCAAGCAAGCATTCAACTCATCATATATGCAGACATTTTCTTCATACTCATCAACAAACAATTCAAGCAACTATATAAATTTAAATTAGTTTTTAAAATAAATTGTTACTCACCTTTTACCAATGCAGAGCTCGGTTGAGTTTTGCAGAAAAAATGAATATGCAAGCTTGACTTTGTTATACTTCATGTTGAATTTGATATGCAGTTTGCCCCATGTGTTTTCACCGACTAAAATGTTTACATGCAGGTGTTCATTCAACCCAGGTTCAACAGAAATGCAAAGGTCTTCATTTTGATTTTGTAGTCAAATGTTTTGAATTTTAGGTGAAGGTGGATTTGATTTTGAAGAGGAGGAATAGGCAAATGTTTGGATTTGAGGGGTTGCAGATTTAGAAATGCAGAAAGAAGAAAATAGTGCAGAGAACAAATGCAGAAAAAATGCAGGCTTCACTTGAGTTATTTGCAAACTTCATTGATTTTGAAAAGGTGGAGTATGCAGATTTAGGATTTGAATATGCAGATTAAAACATTGTTTTGGATATGCAGGTTTGTGATTGTGGATTGTTAATATGAAAATGAATTTTTGGTCTTCATTTGATTAAGGAAATGGAAATGCAATATGAATAAATGAAGATTCAAGTTTGTATAAGATGTATTTCAGATTTAATGAAATAAAAAGAAAAATAAAAACTAAAAATTTAACACTTGTCTATCTTTTTAACACTTGTCAAATTGAATGCATATGAATGCAACACATGTTTAATCTTTTAAAAGTAATTTGTTTTAAATTTACAAACTAGAGTGTGAATGGATTTATAAATGAAATAAAAACAAACTATGTTTACAAAGCTTACACTAATAAAAATTAAAACAATTAAACAATTAAAAATTTATACTTTTGAATTTAAATTCAAACTAAATTCAAAGTCAAATATTTTTAAATCAAGTTATAAATAAAATTCAATTTGAAATAAAAATTATAAATCTTTTTCAAAACTTATTTATAAAGTCAATACAATATTAATATTGCTTAATAAAAATCATTTTAAAAGAAATTATATTTTTATCAAATAAATATCTATTTTATTAAGTCATAAAACATTTTATTGAATTTATTCTAAATTTAAAGCTAAATCCAATTTAATTTAAACATTTAATATTTTTCATATCAATTTTAAAATCATATATTTATTTATGAAATAGATATTAAAACTCAATACCAATTTAAAACAAAAATTTCCAAATCAAAATGTATATATTAGAATTTTAAAACATGATTCAATTATTAAGTTTAAACCAAAAATTATTTATTTAACTTTAAAAAGCTTAAATAATAAATAAAACAAATTTTTCCAAAATTACTACAAATAATAAAACTAGAAAATATGCTTTATTTATTAAAATTAAACAAATGCCAATCTATTTAAAATATAAACCATATATTCATATTGTAAATAGAAATCAATTTATATCATTTAAAAGATAAAATAACCAATTTAAATATTTATTGAAGAAGATTATTAAATTTATCTAAATAATTATTAACAGAATATCAATATCAATTTAATTTTAACTACAGATTATTAAATTGATATTGTTAAAAATTCCGGGATATTACAAAATGATAAGCCAGTGGCATTGCCCATGAGATAATGGCTACTAGGGAGAGGAAAGAATTAAGCAAGCAGATTGGTGAGCTATTGGAGAAAGGCTTTATTAGAAGGAGCATATCTGAGTGGGGAGTGCCAGTCGTCTTCGCTATGAAAGAGGATGGTTCCCTTCGACTTTGCATAATTATAGAGAGTTGAATAGGCTCACGAAGAAGAACCGTTACTCCCTTCCTAGGATAGACGGTCTTTTCAATCAGCTAGTTGGCTTTTTGGTATTTTCTCAACTGGATTTGGCTGTTGGATTTCATCAGCTTAGAGTCGCTAATGATAGCATCGATAAGACGATGTTTAGGACACCAAATAGATTCTTTGAGTGGTTGGTTATGCCTTTTGGGCTAACCAATGCCCCATCATATTTCGTAGATTTGATGAGCTGTGTTTTTAGAGATGTCCTAAATAAATTTGTGGTAGTATTCATGGACGACATTTTGGTGTTTTCCAAGAGTATGAGGGAGAATGTTGTTCATCTAGAGGAGGTTCTTCATGCACTCCGCGTTCATCAGTTGAAAGCTAAATTCTCAAAGTGTCACCTTTGGTAAAAGGAAGTGTGTTTCTTAGGACATGTAGTCTCAAAAGAGTGTTCGGCTGTAGATCCCGCTAAAGTTGTAGCAGTGCAAGATTGAAAGGCCCGCAAGAATGTTACTGAAGTTAGAAGCTTCCTTGGTTTGGTTGGCTATTATAGGAATTTTATTAGAGACTTCGCTAAGATTTCAGCACCGCTTACTCGCCTTACTAAGAAGAATGCAGCATTCGTGTGGGACGTTGATTGTGATGATTCCTTCACGAGGCTGAAGAAGGTCCTTACTAGTGCACCAGTATAAGTTTTACCCGATGGAGCTAAACCTTTTACAGTATACACTGATGCATGTAAGATGAGTGTAGGAACAATGTTGATGCAAGAAGAGAGGATAGTATGTTATGGGAGTAGACAGTTGAGGACTTTTGAGGGGAACAATCATACCCATGATTTAAGGTTAGCTGCTATAGTTATTGCACTCAAGTCTTGGAGGCATTACTTTCTAGGAGCGAGGTTCGAGCTCTTCACTGACCATTAATCATTGAAGTACCCATTCTTATAGAAGGACTTAAACTTGAGGCGGCAGCGTTGGATGGAGTCTCTGGCATCATATGACTTTGAGATAGCTTATACCTTTGACAAGGGAAACATAGTTGTGGATGCGTTGAGTAGGAAGAGAGCAACACTTAGTCCAATGTTCATAGAGTGGAAAAGCCGAGAGTTTATCTCCAGTTTTGATTTTACGGACATTACCCCTGGATTGTTAGCAGCACTTGAGGTGAGTCCTACCCTCGTGGATCAGATTGGTTTGAGGCAATGAGAGGATGCAAAGCTTATGGATATTATGGAGAGGATTAGTAGAGGAGAGGTCTCTAGACATCTCCAATGCTATTCCCTTGATAGTAAAGGGTGGCTAAGGAGAGATGGAAGACTTTGTGTTCCCTGTACAAGTGATTTGGTGGGTGCGGTTCTAGCAAAGGCACACCATTCACATATGGCTATTCATCCGGGTGGTGATAAGATGTATAGGGACATAAAGAGGGTATTTTATTGGAATGTCATGAAAAAGGATGTGGTAGAGTTTGTAGCTAGGTGTCTTGTGTTCCAAAGGGTTAAGGTAGAGCAATAGAAGCCCGGAGGATTACTTCAGCCATTGGACGTACGCGAATAGAAGTGGGATAGTGCTCTGATGGATTTCATCAATGGATTACCCTGATCTAGGAAGGGGAATACTAGTATTTGGGTGATTATAGACGCTTAACTAAGAGTGCCCACTTCATCCCGGTCAAGAGTAAGAGGACGGCACCGTATTTGGCATCTTTATATGTTCGTGGGATAGTCTAACTTTATGGAATTCCCTCTAGCATTGTGAGCGGTAGAGACCCTATTTTTACTAGCGAGTTTTGGACAAGCTTGCAAGAGGCTTTAGGGATCTAGCTTAGATTGAGTACAACTTATCACTCTCAGAACGATGGCCAAATGGAGAGAGTTAATAGAGCGCTTAAAGATTTGCCGAGGATGTGCATTCTTGATTTTAGAGGAACTTGGAAGGAGCATCTTCCTTTGGTAGAGTTTGCTTATAATAATAGTCTCCAGATTAGCATTGGGAGACTGTGTAATCCACCTTCATGTTGGTGGGAGTTTACGGAGAGATTGCTACTTGGTCCTGAAATAGGGAGACTTCGAAGAAGATCGATTCGATAAGGAACAGGATGAAGATGGCCCATGATAGGTAGAAATCTTATGCGGACAAGTGGAGGAGGGATATTGAATTTGAGGTAGGGGACTTGGTTTTCATTAAGGTATCTCCGCTAAGAAAGGTGGTGAGGTTCGGATCGAGTAGGAAGTTAGCCCCCAGATTTGAAGGACCGTTCCCCATTATAGAGATAGTAGGGAAGATGGCATATCGAGTGAAGCTACTGGAGAGGCTCGTAGGAGTACATGACGTTTATCATGTTTCACACTTGAGAAAGTGCTTACATGACTCAGCAGAGATTGTGGAGCCTAATCAGTTGGAAGAAGTGGAAGTAGAACGGGAAGCATTGGTTCATCGTATTCCTACAAAGATCAGTGGACGTGATATCAAGAAGCTTAAGAATAAAGAAGTCCATTAGTAAAGGTGCAGTGGGGAGATAGTGTTAAAGACGCCACGTGGGAGCTAAAGAGAAGATTCGTATCCCTTATCCACATCTATTTGATAGTAAGTTTTCGAATTTCCTATTTCCATCTTTAGTTTTGAATAAGTTCTTTCCTTTATTACCCTATGGTAGGGTAGATCTTAGGATTTAACATATGGATGGTAGGATTTGAGGTAAACATGTTATTAGAACATGTTATGTATGATGGATGCTAGTGGTTGCAAGTGTTTGATAGTGAATGCTAATGGACGCATATACTTACACTATTATCTCTTTGGGATCGGCTTAGCTAGAACATTAGAGCATATGCATATGGATGCGTGAGCATTTGCATTTTTATTTTCCATGGTTGTTATAAATGGATGATTATCACATGATTGTTGCATTTGGATGATGATTGTAGCACGCATATAGAACTATCAATTATCATTAGGGAAATTGCATTCATTTGGATACATGACATAGACATGATTGCATAAAAGGAGGTTGACTGAATTAGTAGACCGCCTAATCTTTTGCATTTGTTAGGGACATTGACACTACACTAATTGCATAAGTCTCATAAACCGCATTAGAAAAACTTAAGGACAATGGATGATGGTTGAGTAATTGGTTGTGGAACTTGGATGAAAACGTGTATTTCATTCTTCTATCCTTAGAGATTTCGAGGACGAAATCCCTTGAGGATGGGAGAATGTAAAAACCCAAAATTTAAGCTACATTAATTAATTAATGAATTAATTAAATAATAAAATAACTTTGTGAAATTATCATAATTGAGCTACAGGAATTGCACCATTGTGTTTGTGGTAATTTTGTAGTCAACTTCCATATATAGAACGTCAGAATCCGAGCTAGAATGAGAGAGATATGAATTAAACAAGAAAACAAAAAAAAATTGGAAAAAAATACATATGTAGGTCGACACCATGGTCGACCATAACAAGGCATGGTCGACATGCATGTTGACCCTAGCTTGTGCTAGGTCGACCCGCCTAGGTATTTGAACAAGAAAATGAATACTTTTGATCGGCGCGATTTCTTCACGATATTTCTCTATTTCCGACCAGTCATGTGCGTCCGTGTTTCCATCTGATGGTTCCTATCGAGCCTATGATGTGGTTGCACCAGATTTAGTCTCCAAATCTATGGGTCTGAGATTCACAAGTGACACTATAAATAAGACCCTAGGCATAGCTATTTTTCTCATTTATATTTTCTTCATATGGGTTCATTGCCTGAGGCTGGACCCTAAAAGGAATATATTTTTCAAGGAGAAGATCTTTTTAATTAAAATATTTTAAATTCCATAAGTGGATTCGGTAAGGCCAAGGAAAGAGCTAAGGACTACAGGCGAGTGTTTAAGTAATTATTTTAGATTTTTAAGTAATTTAAAATAATAGGGTTCTCAATAGTTGTAGTTTTTTTGTAATTTTAAGACCGCTTTTATATAAGTTGTTTACTGTTAATTTTTGATTTTCTTTTCAGTCTATTTTGTTCGGCTATTTTCTTTCACTATTTTATTTATTTATTTATAGTTATTTACCATTATTTACAGTTATTGGTATTTTATTTACATCCGTTTTAATTCAGCTTGTAAATTTTAGTTCTTTTTACTTCTTTTTACGTAAATAAAATAATAATAAAAAGAGGATAATTCGCTAACATGGACTAAATTTTAAGAACACTAAAATTACAGAAAATTGGATGTAAATAAGTAGAACTACAGTAAAAGAATATAGACTGAAATAGGAAAATTTGACATTTGCAAGCAAGTCAAAACTAGTAGATTATAACTAGAAAGACAAGATAAACGAGAAATTATAACATAGGTTATAATTAAATAGAAAGAACAGAAAGAAGCTTGTTTTAAAGACTTACACTAAGTTAATAAGCAAATATAGTAGAGATAGTAGAGGAGGATTATTTAAAAGACTTAGATTAAGTTAATAAGAAAATAGAGCAGAATGTACAGAAGAGGCTTATTTAAAAGACTTATATTAAGTTAATAAGCAAAGGTAAAAGTATGGCCTAAAACTAATAGCATTCCCTTTCATACTAGGACTGATGGTTTCACAATAGGTGAGGCTGGGCATGACCCTTTCAAAATAGGACTGATGGTCGTACAGTAGGTGAGGCTAGGCGAGGTTGGGTGAGGTTGGGACACGCTTATGCTAACTAAAGTAACTAAGGGGCCAATAGATAGAAGTTCAAATCAGGGGATTTGGGCTGGGGGCAACTAGATTTTGTTTGCTTGGATCTGAATTGGCAGCATTCCCTTTCAGACTAGGATTGATGGTCTCACAACACACTTAGGTGAGGCTGGGCAAGACCCTTTCAAACTAGGACTGATGGTCTCACAACAGAGGAGGTGAGGCTGGGCATGCTTATGCTGTTTAGGGTAAGAGGGAGCAATAGATGGTGCGAGCCTAACAGTGGTCGTGCGTGCGGCCTCGGTGCGTGGAGATAAGTGGCTATTGAGTTCTACAGTGCTAGCAGGTGTCTTTTGCCGTGGGACTCATAGGATGGGACTAGCTCACAGTGGCACAATAGTGATAGAAGGCTGGTCAAAGGGTAAAATTAGGAATTCAGCCTTATTAAAGTAGGATTAAGAACTCAGCCAAATCAAAGCAGTATCTAAGACAGGTGCAAAAAATTGAAATAATCAAAGCAAGCAACGTTTTATTCCAGCTTTATCTTTTCCTTTATTTCCTTTTTATACTAGAGCTATTGATAAGTCTATTATTTTTATCTCGCTTAAAAATACTAGTAGTTACTTCCACTCACCAGACTTTTAGTCTAACCCACTCCTTTATTTTTTCTTTCCCCTCATAGGCCAATAGGGGCAGGAACAGTTGATTTTGGACTCTTAGAGATTTTAGCTACGGAGATTTTTCTTTATGTAGTTTACTTCTTCATTTTCAGTTTTTATTTCATTTTGATGTACTGGTACTTCTCTTTGAGGGGGAAGTTATTTTATGTACTCTAGTGTTATGACCGAGATAATGTTTTTCACTAGACATGGATATTTGGTATTTTGAGACATATTTTGTTTTCTAAAATATTTATGAAGTTTGGCTTTTAAATAAGTTAATGTTTTAAATGTTTCTGCTGTTTTATTTATTTATTTTGTCTTGTGAATCTTAGTCTATGTAAAAAATTTAGCTATACATATAACGCACCATATCCTTTAGTGTGCCCTTTTAGGGTATACTAAGGGACGTGGGCCGTTTCACTAGCCCTTCTATGCATAGGTTGATTTGATTTATAAAACAATGGAATGCGGTTAGGATAGGGTCTATGGGGACCTTAGTTGAGGTTCCCACACCGGTTTGCACCTTTGAGGTTATAAGTGACTTCTTTGTATTTCTTTGAAGCTAGGTACAATTGTTCCTGAGCATGAGAGATAGGTGAATCAGTGTGATCCATGGTACGCAAAATAAATGTGGATAGAATTTTACTGGATGTAGGAAAGGAATAGAGTTTGGACCCTTCTTCTAGCTTTAAAATTTTAGTGAGAGTTTTTGTCTCACCACACCTGTATGAACGTGAAGTAACTTTAGTAATAATTACTTCAAGGGTTTAGAATCAGCAAATTTAAGCAATACTAACTTTGCTTTAGGTAGTAATTATGTCGTTAGAAGCTTACACAATTATGCAGTTGCACTTTAACTGTTTGTTAAAATGTCAAGTTAGACTAGTACTTAATTCAAATAAAGACAGGACAAAATATAACATTGAAATCTAAGTAGAAATGAAAAAAAATGTCAAAAAAGTAGAAGACATAAAGAATTTACGTGGTTCGGATACTAAGAAATCTTACGTCCACGAGGAAATGTCCCTTTCTTCTTTATATTTGTTGGTACATATTTTAATGGTAGAGAGTACAATGCTTTTGCTTCTCAACCATAAAAATAACAAATCGAGAAAAGATCTCCTTCTTGTTATAGTGCCTTTATTATTTATAGTACAAAGATGCACATTGATTACCACATTCCTTCTTCTGTTGCTTCAAATTTTGCCCTTGGATTGTTACTCATCTACGTTGTTTATTAAATATGCATGGATTGCTGGCATGTTATTTGAGGGATATCTGAGCGAGTTGAATTTTTGGTTTTGGCATGAGATCTGAAATTGAGGCGGGAATGTTTGAATCTGAGGAGGGACGTTACAAATTTGAATGAGCTCTGAATTCCCTCTCTTCAAAGGGTGAATGAGCCTAGCATTACTTTCCTTTGCGAGTATGGCGAGCCACTATTCCTTTTTCTTTGGGGTGAACTACGCTGCTTTCACATCTTTTTCCTCAAAAGATGGTTGCTCCTTTAATCAAGGCTGAGCCTTGATGATGCTTACAAGTTTGGTTAGTATGATTGTGCTGCCATTTGGGAAGGCAATCGCTTTATGCGATTCTACGCCGAGCTGCTCTAAGTGATGGATTGCACGAGTTATTAATAAGGAAGACTTATACCTCTACCATTTACTCACGAGTATGGATCTACATTAGTGCACTATTTGAGTAGCCCTATTTGCATCCTTTGGATTGCTTTTGAATTTACATGGTACTGCTTAGGTAGCCCCTAGTGAGTGCAATGCAGATATGTTCTTGGAGTTACTAGCAATGTACATGCTTTAGGAATAATATTGGGATTTATTCAACCCTTTGAGTATAGTGCAGTCCTTCTCTTTTGAGCTCATGTTTTGATGGTGGTACACATTTGATGGTGGAGCATTGTTCCATTTCACTCTTTTTTAGTGTTAAAAAGGTGGTAGGACATCCTTACTTTGCTTTAAAGCATGATTTTTAGTACAGTTCTACAATCCGCACATATTGGCTTATGAGTGCAGTATACCACTGATTGCGTGCATTTTCTAGAGTGAAGTGTGTTATGCTTTGAAGCCATTTATGCTATTTCTTGTATTGCAGCGTGACATTTACGTTTTATAATTATTTTGTATTTTGCTTATGTTATAGTATTATAGTTGTAGACCATCGACTACACCCTATGACCATGTCCGATTTTAGGTTCGGTATCATAATGTATGCTGGGATTAGGGGGATCGGGGTAGTTTGAATCTTTGCTGTCGTGTTACTATTTCTGAGCGTGGTATTCTCTTGATTTCGCTTTATTCTTTGCATTTCTTCGTTGTAGTCCACCTTTTATTATGAGGGTATCCCATTTTGATCTTAGTGCTTATGACATATTGCCTTCAGCAGGATTCGGGAAATATGGGTGCAACAATTTTATTTTGTATAAATATTGTGACTATTCATTTTAAGATAAAACTATAATAATGGTATTTGGTTTCATATTAAAATGATGCACTAGGAAATTTAGAACTGTCTGAAATCTTACAAATTTTGGAGTTATATATTATACTATAGTTTCGAGAAATAATTCTTTATCATATTCTTATGAGTCATATAGTACTGATGGGTTGTATCCGAATAGATTAAGGGCAAAATACACATTCAGTGGAAGTAACATAAAAGTTGGAGAAATCTTAGGATTGATACATATAGACGCATGCAATCGTAAGTCTGATGATATTAAAACAGTTTCATATACTTCGCTAAACTTCATCGATGGATTATCACAAACATGAACATGTGTATTTGATACACATGTAATATGTCTATGATAAGTTCATAGAATTAAGATGAAAGTAAATAACATGACGGTGCAAAATGAAATAAAATAATTCAATTATATCAAACAAGTGAGCATATTGGAAAGGGTTTCATAAGTACCAAAAACAATTGGATTCACTCTCAAATGCCACTCCTCTCTATGGTACATAATAATTACCGATAAGGAGTAATCGGACTTTATTGGACAACGTACAATTAACGATGAGTGAAGTTGAGTTCAATTTTTTCAATAAGGTCATGTACTTAAGAGTAGGTACATAAGATTAAATTTAATTTCATCTAAAACAAAGTCTACAAAATCATACACGATAAGAATTGGTGAAATAACTCCTACACATCCTAGGTCAAGGAACTGACAGGTTGTGGGAGTGGAGAGGCTGCATGTAATATGTACTCGTGAGGGGTCATGTGTGAACCACCCCAAAGGAGTTTGGGACCGATCAATATTGCTTGACCAATTTATGTGATGACATAAGTTTTGTAACCTTAAAAAAACCAAATTAGTTTCTACATATATAAGCGATTCATAAAATGTTTATGATTATCTATTCCATTGCGTTGAAGGATAACGATTGTTTCAAGCAACTCTAAATGGATTTCTTCTAGAAACTAGTGATAGTAAAATAGATTTGGATATGATCCAAATGAAATCAATTTCAAAGGATGAAATGAAAATGACCAAACCTAATAAACATAACTAATTAGAATGTCTACTAAGAACTCTTGCACATTAAAGGGAACTATGATTTTCTTATCGATATTGAGAGAAAAAATTCTTCAGTTGTCAATAAACCATTAAGAGTATTGACTCTACCAAATGACATGATGCACAAATCCGGAATGGATTCTAAGTAAATTATCAAAATATGATGTTGATGGTTGTACTCGAAGAATATGATCCATCGGCACAAAAGTTTCTTCGACAAAAAGACCAATGCAATTGGAATATGGTAAGCTATATTGATAGAATAATTCCATAAGTTTCAATGGTTAAGATTAACTTAATGGATTTGTTATAGAAGGTAATTTAGTTAGTTCGGATTTTACTCATAAAATTATCACTCGATATGATTGAGTTTCGGTATATGTATATTGAAATAAAAATTCTAAATAACGATTAGAATATGCTATTTGCGCTTAATAACCAAAATGTCTTGAAGTAAGTAGGAGCAATTCTTAGTTCGTGGATTGTTGGATAAGATCCAATAACTAATTCAAAAGTATCATTAAACAAGCATCAAAGTTGAGAAAACATTTTGACAAAAAAATAAAAAAGTTTGAATTTTAGTCAAAATACAGAAAAAGCTTGTATCTTTAAGAAAGAGCTATAAAAGTTACAAAATATTTCAAAACATTGACTAAATGAAAAATGTATGATTGTTATGATGTACGTGCATTAAAATCATTCTAGTTTGGATGTTTAATTCTGGTTATTGGATCTGAAATTGATATGATGTACTTGTATTAAAATCATTCTAGTTTGGTCGTTTAATTTGGATATTGGATTTGAAATTGACATCTTTCATAATTGGTGTAAAAGGATGTTGGGATTATCCCAAAACGATATACACAAACACCATATTAAAGTGTTTAATATGGAGCATGTAAAATGGATTTCTTATGTGTTGGCAATAGGATTTACAGTATAATATTTCCCTTATGTATTTGATACATAGGGAAAATATCAAGTTTGAACAAAGATCATTAAATAATAGTTTAGACTGTTTAGGAATATTTGCGAAAGACTAGAGAATTGTTTACAAACAACAAACTCCTTATGAAGGAATGTTCGGAATCGATCTTCATTAGTGATTTCAAGTATAGTATGTAAGTCCTTAGTTTGTGATTAATTATAGTTAAGAAGCTTCAAGTTGGAAGTGTCTCAAACAAAAGGTTATGGCTAATTCAACCTATAGGCTATATACATTGCCTTGAATAAGAACAATAATAAAAGAAGCATGTGTTTATATATATACATATACTTATGTATGTATGTATGTATGTATGTATGTATGTATGTATGTATGTATGTATGTATGTATGTATTGATGCATAAATTCATAACTGAGCTACGGATGACTCTAATTATGAAGGATCCTATGACATTGTTATATGATAATAATGTTTCGATACACCGCCAAAGAAACTAGAACTTGTTTGAAGTTGAGAAACATACTCCAATAAGTTCTACATGACAAAGGTAGTTTATCAACATCGGAGAAATTTGATTGACAAAGGACATGATTAAAAGAATATAGCATACCCATTCACTAGGGGACAACCTCGATCTGTTTTGGGAAAACTGAATAGAGGAATGGGAATAAGATTCCACAATTGATCCCAAGTGCAAGTGAGAGATTGATAGAGTTAGGAGTATGCCCTAGGGGCAATTATCTGATTTGTTATATATATCTAACTCTATGACCAATCTTGTTCATAATAAAGATATTTGTTTTCTATTGTATACTTTATTATATAGTGATATAATTAATTAAGTAATTGATTTAAATATATAAATAGAAAATTCTTAAATGATATGTTATGTGATAGTAATTACAATGCATTATAATCATGAGAAATTTATCACATTAAAATAACATATTATTCTAAATGTTCCTAGTCAAAATATTTTGAGAGAGGATATTGACTCATCCATTTAGATTAGAATGTGTAATGCTCTCCAAATATTGGGTAGTGTATTACTCATGGCTTCTTGGGACACTAAGGGATTATGTATTGATAGTTATTCGAAAACCATGGAATGACCCGCTTAAGAATTTTCTTTTAGTTAATATCACTAAGGTCAAACAAAGAGTCCTTAAATGATGATATTACATAGTTCTCTCGACTTGAGAATACTATTGAATTCCAATGTAGATACTCTGATTTGGTTATAGTTAAATTGTGCATGGCATCCATTGAACACTATAGTTGGTTTGAGTTGAAGTATCGGAACTATTAAATATAGAATTCATCTCCTCAGTGATGTATGGTTAGTATCACAATAAACTATAGCCAACTCTAAATCAAAGTCAGCCAAAGCAGTCTAGTTTGTTATTATAAAAAAAGGACTTTTTATTTTGGACTGACTAATTTGGATGTGGACGATATTGGAATCTTGACCAAAACCATATTTCGTAAGTCCTAAAGTAATACAGTGTTGACGAAGTGATTTGGTTAAACAATCCTTACTATCGGTAATGCTTATATTTGTAAAATTGGATTTTACCAAAAGGAAGTGGAAGTGATAAATTTGGTTAAAATTTCACACCACTAGCTAAGGTTATATGTGAACATTAATATTCGAATTGTTCGATATTAATCGATAACTGATGTAACATTCCCAAAATTTATCAATTTAAAATTTGCAATTTATTTGAATTTTTGGAATTCAATTTGAATTAATTTTAAAATTTTCAGAAAAAGTGAAATATTGAGTTTTTTGTTTAATATTTTATCTATATACATATGTATGTAGAATGGAGTGAATTTCAAATTTGAATTTGAATTTTATTTTGAATTTGAAATTTAATTTGAATTTGAATTTGAACTTGTATATGAATTTAAATTTAAAAATGAAATATCTTAAGTAAAAAAAATTGGTTTCAAATACATTAACATATATGTATAGTTTAAAAATTAGTATTAAACCTTTTCTTTTAGAAAGATTGTATAAATGTAAAAAGAGAATGTAACTACTTAAATAAGAAAGAAAATAATATAAAAAAATTATTTAAAATATTTTCTTATGCATGAATCAACAAGTGTTAGGATTATAGGAGAATGAGTTAACAAGTGTAATCTATTAAAGAATGGAAGTGAACAAGTGTCATCTTCTTTAATTTTAATTTTTAGAAAATTTATAAAAGAAATGTAAACTATTTTCTCTCACTCTTTGATCTCATTTTCAAAAGCTTAAAAACCAAAAGAAAACAAAAGAAAAAAAACTGGGAAGCATTAAATTTTCAAAATCAGAAATCAAGCAAGTTAAAAACAAATTCACAAACCAAAAATCAAAACAAAATAAAACAAGGCTTCTTTTTCAACTTTTAATCAGCAACTTTTGATCAGCAACTCAAGATCAAGGAAATAGTTTCAAAACTTCAAACAATTTCAACTCAGCAAAGCTTCATCGTCTTAACATCAGGAATCAAGGCCTTTTAAACCAAATCCAAACAAAAGAAATTTCCAGATTTTATCAAATCCAACATACAACTCTTCTCTGTTTTTATAAACTGAAGGTAATTTCTTTTAAAAATTTGAGTTTCAAATTGTTAGCTAATCAAGAAATAAACACATCAGAAGCTAAGCAACCTTGGATAACTAGTTCCAGGAGAATTTTGAGGATCAAGTTAAAATAGAAGTTCCAGTTTCAAATAATCAACATCCAGGTTTCTTCTCCTCTACTCTCACAAAACAGGTCAGTAAACACTTAAATTATGAAGCATTATATGTTGTT
The DNA here is from genome assembly GCA_030765085.1 of Allium cepa. Classification (NCBI taxonomy): domain Eukaryota; kingdom Viridiplantae; phylum Streptophyta; class Magnoliopsida; order Asparagales; family Amaryllidaceae; genus Allium; species Allium cepa. The sequence goes on along the minus strand of CM060933.1, from coordinate 29,047,503 downwards.
TGTGATAATGTTAACAATAAAATTGTAATAAATTGACATGCATGTAAATTTGTAGACGTTTATATGCAGAGAAGAATGTGCATGTTTGAGTTACAGGCACATTTTCCTCTGCCTGTTCTCAGATTACTAAAACCTGTGCAAAATTAAATTCCTCTTCCCTTGATCCTTACTGGGCTTTAGAATCTAAACAAACTTTGTTTGTTTAGCTATGGTTTAAGGTTTAAAAATATATTCAAGAATATTTGACTTAAGTTTTTCCTGGAAATTTTAATTAACAGGTAAACCCAAATCATGTTAAAAAAATTAAATTATCAAAATTCTTGATTTCAAGTATATGATTCTAAAGGTTTTTAAAATCCATGATTTTTAAAAGCAAAATCAAAAATTTTAATAATGTATTCTCGGTGAAACTCGAGGATGAACGCTATCGTCATTTTTGCAAAATTCTGGTGATTGAGGTGTCATTGATTCTCGAGATTGAAGTCAGAGCATGGTTGGAGGTTAGAGATCATCTGAAAAATACCCAATGATTTTATAATTCATTGTAGATGGTGAATGAGATCAAAGTAGGGTTTAATACCTGTGAATAGTCGTGTTCGGAAAGCTTGCTACTGCGTCACCGTCGATGGACTGGAACGGTTCGCACCAGTGGTGATCGAATCTAGGAGGGTAGGCGAAGCTCTGACGAAATTTCCGTGGCCTTCGATGGCCTAGGGCAGTGGTGCGAGACGATTATGTGTCGATCAGTTTTGTGTTGGTCTGGACCAAGTAACTCGATCTTGAGTTCGTCGTTGTTCAGGAGTTCTGGGTGGTCGTGAGGCTCGAGGAGTTCGATGCCGATGTGTGGAAGGCCGTAGCGTCAGTCAAAGGGGCTTGTAGTGGCTGTGCATGTGCATAGCAATGGGTTTTTTTCGGTAGATACAGGTTTGGGGAGAAGGAAGAAAACTCGAAGCAGCCTTCGGGAGAGAAGGGTTCGAACTCGATTTTGTCTTTTGGGTGCGTAGGTAAAAATACCTAGAAAAAAATTTTATGTTGAAAATTTTGGCGCTCGAATTGAATTTTTGGTAAACCCGAAGCAAACGAGCAAAGTTCTTGGGCGTGACTTGAAGCGAGTCTCGAGATTAATATGTAAAACAGTTTTTACTTTTAAAAAAATTTCAAACCTTTAAACAACTTTTAAACATGTTTTCAAATTTATGACTTTGACTTAAGTTTGAATCAATTAAGGATTTAAGTAAGATGTTTTCAAAGGAATTAAATTTTAGTTTATTTGGTTTGATACATTATTTTTATAAAGTTATTTATATTTAATAAATAATATAATTAAGATAAAATGTTGTTTAAACTAATCTTAATATTTTAAGGCAATTAATGTATGAAGATAATGATTAAACAAGGTTTAAAAGGATAATCAAAGTAATTAATATATTTCTTGGTTTATTAGACAATTAATGATTTTGTTAATATAATTACTTAAAAAGTAATTACTTAATTAATTATTTAATATTAAAGATTAATTTAATAAATAATTAATATTAATTAATTTGTAATTAATTAATAGTTAATTAAGGAGTAATTAATAAAAGTAATTAAGATTTAATTAATTAACAATTAAGGATTAATTATTTAAGATAATTAGTTAAGGAATGATTAATTAATGAAGATGATTAAGACTTAATCAATTGTAATTGATGAAATTAATTATTGATTAAAGATTACTAATGAAAGTAATTATGTGATTAATAAATTTAAAACCATATGATTTATTCATCTTAATTGAAGATGTTTTGATTGTTATTGAATGCTGTGTGTTGGATTGATATTTCTTATATGTGATGTGATGCTATATAATATGAAATGCTTTGTGCTAAGCTGTGATATCTGTATTAAATATACTGCTGTGTGAATGTGAAAACCCTTTGGACTGTAAAACGGCATTTGAATTTCGATGCGACAGGTAGTTGGATTCCAGTTTGTTATCCGAAACCCACATCGAACCCTGAATGTGAATCTTTGTGATTGATACATCCACATGTTTTTAAATTGAACGCCCACTATTCGGTTTAGCCGAGAGAGGACCTTTGTGTTAACCCATTCCGAATATGTTATACGACGAAATGGATAGCAATTGAAGACAAATGTGAAGACCAGGCATCTTCGAGAACGATAGGATAACCTATCGAATGACTCTACATTGAGTTTCTCTGGTATAGAGATCTCCATATGTGATGGGGAGTCTGATCGGGATTGTGGATGCCCAGATTGCAAGGACTTCTTCGGAAGTGCCTTCAGTTCTGTTCAAACCTGGAACAGACTTGTATGGTTGTATGCCTGACATTACAATTTGAGATATAAAGCTGATTTCTTTCAAATACATTTATGTTGGTGGCGGAGAATTTATTCTCTTAGCTTAACACCCTTCTCTGAGACGTACGAGCTCAGAGGTTATGTAGTTGAAGGTTATTAGTGATATACTCCCAATTTGGTAGTGTGGCATGCTGATTGTTGCTGATCATTTGTTGATTGAAGCATGGCTTTGTGAAAAAGTATAGCATTATGGACGAGACTTCGTCGAACCTCACAGCCCGGTTATGGTCAAAACAGGAATCATGGTAGCAAGGTTATTTAGGGTAGCACCCTCTAAGGGTATGTCCATTTCCTTCTGGATTATAAGTGGTATCATGGTATGGAGCCCAAATACTTACTTTGTGGTTGTTGCAAACTTATTGCTTTGTGGTTGTCGGTTGAGAAGCACTTTGGATAAAGGTTGGTAATGACCAGGAGGTGGCAAACTCATGTCAGTTGTTACCTAGTTACAGAGGTAACCCGGCTTTGTGTAGCAGAGATCCGGTTAAGTTCTCGGGGACGTCCCTCCAGAGGCGTTCCATTTTGTGTGGGAAGTTCCTTTGCCTGACCATTTGTTGGAAAATCCAAACAAAACAATACGAGCCCCGTATGGTTTTAGTTGTATAACCTACCATGTAGCGTGGCGGTAACCTGCTACAAAACATGGTAGCTATAGTAGGCATACGACGAAATGTGGTATGCTGGATAAGATTAATATTATACTTTCGAAAATGTTTTCTACACTATGCACTAATAATAATATCAAAAGAGTTTTCTCGTATTAAGCATATTTGACTATCATAAGAAGAAATCTCCTCCAAGTCTGCGTTTGCATTGTGTGTGTGGTGGGAGGTCTTATGGTAGTTTCATTTTCCAAAACAGAATATCGGTTTTCTTTTATAAACTGTTTTATTTCAAACAACTCTTTTTGCTTACTCATACCAGTCCCATGACTGACCCAGGGTTTATTGCTCCTTTCTTAAACTCTGGGTGCCCATAATTTCCACATGGACAGCCTAGAAGCAGGTTATCCGTGTTTTTCGAGCTAGCTTGGATTTTGAAGTTTTTTAGAAGCTATCAGATTTTCGGAAAGCTTTTGGATTTGGAAATCTTTTGAAGCTTTTGGAGTTTTGAAGACCATGTCGAAGTGAAGTATGTTGGAAACTTGTTGTAGTTTCTGTTGTCATATTATTGTTGTATCATATTTGTATCACTCTGATATTGATGATCGATGTTGTATGGATATTGTATCATGTTGTATATGTATTGTGATTTGTGATATTCATTTTTTCGCTGTTTATATTCATATAATGTTGTTATAAGCTCCGTCCGAACTGAAGTTCAACGCTTGAATCTTCGGCAGTCGAATACAAGTGAGGTATTTGATGTCGATTTTTCAATCGTTGGATTTCGAGTCGTGACAAGTGGTATCAGAGCTAAAGGTTGAGTAAGAACTTTAGCTACGGAGTATAACACATTAGATGGCTCATTAGAGATAGGGTGAAGTATACCCTATAATGAGTATATAAACCGAGAGACCAAAACCTTAAATTTCTTGGTCTATTCCTTTTAACTGTTGATATTCCCTAAGATATCTTGTCCGTATCCTTAAATCAAGTTTTCTTGCTATTTACAGATAGTGAGAATGAGCGGAAGAAAAGGACAAGGTAGGGGACGAGGAAATACCACCGCAACTGGTCAAGTTCCTGCAACAGCAACTGTGCCTACTCAACCTCAGTCGAATCTGGCTTATTTATATAAGAATTTCTCAAGACTTGGTGGTAAGCCATTTACTGGCAAAGAATCTGTTGTTGAAGCCCAAGCTTGGATCCGATCCTATGAAAGAATTTTCAAGGGATTAAAGTTGGAAGACGATCAAAAGCGACTAATAGCTTCTTGGCAACTCTAAGGGGAAGCATTAGCTTGGTGGGAAACAGTTACTGGGTATAAGTCGGAAGATGAGTTTACTTGGAAATGATTTAAAGAAATGTTGAGCAGCGATACGTTCCATCTGCAGGTATCTATCGAATGTACCTCTAGATTTGAAGCAGGGAAGTCTATCATTTGAGTAGTATTTGAATAAATTTAATGAATTGTCTCGATTTGTTCCGGAGCTAGTGAATACACCCTTGAAGAAAAATGAAAGATTCATTCGGGGAATGAATAAGGAGTACCACAAGAGGATGACTGTGATATTCCGGAATTTTAAACAATATCAATTTAATAATCTTTATATAAAATTAAATTGATATTGACAATATTGATTAATAAAATATGTTTTGGTTTAATAATCAAATATAAATAAATATTTAATTTGTGATTTGTCTTTTAAAAGCTAAAATAAATGTTTAAATTATAATGTGTGTATATATTTGTATATATATTATAGTTTATTTTTGTTTTGGAATTTAATAAATAAATAAAGTTTTGTTTTTAAATTCTAATAAATATTGAATAATTAGGAAATTATGTTTTAAATTAATATTAAGCTTTTAAAAATCTATTTAAATTAATAACTTTAGGATTTGTGAATATTTATAATAAATGTTAAATTGTTTCAAATTAGTCTTAGTTTAAATTTTTTTTAAATTTAAATAAAAATTGATTTTTATTTCTTTTTAAAAATATTATTGGATTAAATATGAATTGAGTATATTCTATATAAGTTTAAAATATAAAATAGCATATTATTTAAATTCATTTAAATATAAATGTGATTTATAATTTCTTTATAAATCATATAAAATTGTAAATTGATATTTGAAACCCTATTAATAAATATTCTATTTTTCTTAAATATAAAGAAGGATTAAAATAAGGAAATTGGAATCTTCATTTTAATAAATAGATTTTAATTTTGATTTCAAAGGTTTAATTGATTTGAAGTTTTATTTTGAAACTCAAATTAATTGATTCTTTAAAACATTTATGTAAAATTTTAATTTATTAATTGTTTTATTTACATTTACTTTTAATAAGAAATTCATTAATATTTACATAAACATAAACAAATTAAGAAAACCCTTTATACACATTTAAATATATATAACTTAATTTAATTAAAACAAGTGTAATCAAATTAGCAATCTAAGCAACATGTGTTAGTTGTAAATCAAGAAATGTGACAAGTGTCATTTGATCTTCTCTTTATTTTAATTAAAACATTTTTAGCCTTAACCATTTTTATTATTCTTTCATTCATCCTCTTTTCTAAATCTAAGAAAAACACTTCATTCAAAAATCTGAAACCCCTCAAAATCATATTTGCAAATTCATTTCAAAAGAAATTCTAACATCTGAAACTCCTCATTCAAAAATAAGATCAATCTTCTCAAATCAAAACCTGCAATTCATCTCTGGAAATTTCTGTAAATCAAAAGTTTTAAGGTGTCTGCAATTTACAACCTAAAGATTTCTTTGCAATTCATCTCTGGAATGACCTGCATGCATGTAGATTGGGATAAGAAACAGCAACCCTTCATTTCCACTTGCATAACACTGCTGCATTTAAAAGATAGGATTTAAAAGTTTTACTAAATCTAAAGTGCTCTGTTCTTCTGAATATCAGGTGAGTAACATTTTTGTTAAAATAATTTAAGTAACATGGTTGCATGATTGACTTCTATAATGAATATGACTTGTGATGAGTAAGTTTGTCTATATAAATCTATGAATTATCTGAAGATATGTGGATGATATTGTGTGCATGTCTGCTAGTATATTTCACCCCCTCTGTTTCTTGCTAAACTCAGTTTTTTTTATATATTTAAATCCCCTATTTCATGATCTAAGCATTATTAAGAATTGTGATACAAACAAAAATTGTTTGTGTAATCATAAGCTTGTGTTTAAAATTTTAATTAAGTTAAAACAGATACAATTTTCTCTGGAAACCCAATATGATCAGGAAAATATGAATATGTTTAAAACTTAAAATCCTTGATTAATTAAATTAAGATTGTGATCTGGAAACTTAAGTGAAAACATGATTTTTAAATCATAAAACAGAATTTTTAGTCAAAGATTTTGGGGGTAGTTCACTTCTTTCTGGAATTTGAGAAATTTTGATAAATTAGGGATTTGGGAGGATCGGGGTAGTTACTGGAGGAAGTAGGGCTTATGGTGAGGCCGAGGAAATTGTCAGGTGGTGATCAAGATGACCATGGGTGCGGCGGTGATCAAATTAAATTTGTAACCCTAGTTTTTAACAGGGTGAAGAGAATCGATCACCATTGTTTGTAGAGGTGATCGAGTTCAACATAGCTTTGGGAAATGATAGTTTGGGGGTTGGTGATTGTAAGGCCGGAGGTGTTGATATTCTGGCGGTCGGAGGAGGGAGGATTCGTCGTTGACAGGTTTAGGATTTGGGAGATATGCTGGTTGCCAGGTTGAAGTGTACAGGTTGTGTTTTTATACTCGATTTTGAATTCGAGATTTTCCTGATGATTGGGTGATCAAGCTGGACTTTGGAGTTGATTGTGGAGTAAGGTTGATCATCGTGGATGATCGGAATCATCCACAGGCATTGTGCATGTGCACAATAGCCAACAGAGGGTTGTTGTTCAGGAATGGGATGAAGATGGTGCTCGGGGGATACTCGGGTCATCTCTGTCTTTGCTCGAAGTTTTGTGTGAAATGACCCGAAGTAGAATTGTTTGGCCCGGGTAGTTTTGTTTCAGGTTGTTCTCTGCAACCTGAACTGTTTCAGGTTTTTTTTTTTAAACTAAATTTAAAAAGAGCAAAGCAAAGCCTGATTTAAACAGGAATTGAGGCAAGTTTAAAACTATGGATTCAAATTGAATTTGAATTTTAGTTTTTGAAATAAATAAATTTATAAAAAAATAAAACAATTGGCAGCTTCAAACCTGCACGGTTTTATGTTAGTGATTTTTAAATCTGAGAATAAGATTTTAAAAACAAGATTTAAATTCTAAGTTAAATCTGAATTTAGAATCATGGATTCAAATTTGAATTTGAGTCTGAAAGTTTCAAAAAGGAAAAAGGTTGACAAATTCAAATGTTATAATTTAGTTTGAATATTTTAAGTATGTTTAACATGTGTTTTATAAAATCTGTAATGAAATTTAAACAGAGTTTAGTTATAATCTTTGAATTTAAACCTGAAACATGATTTGAATCTTGATTGGAATATAAATAAGATTTGAAATTTATATGTTCAATATCATTTGAATTGTTTAAAATATTTTAAACTTATTAAATTTGAATGTGGGATAAGTTAAACTATTCTTTTAAAAATACTTTAAAAGATAAGTGATCCTTTAAAATGAAAATTTAAGAGTTTTTAAATATTTAAAAATCTTGTTTAAGTTTGATTTCATTTTAAATTTTTATTTAAAATGGAATTTATAAAATTTAAAAGCAAAATTTGTTTTTAAATGACTTTAATAATGATAATTTAATCATTAATGAGATAAATGATTTTTATTGTTTTGAAACTTAATTATCTGATCTAGGCATTTAAGATTTTAATTAATTAATTTAATTAATTAATAATTAGGATATTAATTTAATAGTTAAGGGCTTATTTAATTAATTAAATGTTTAAGTAAGTTAATTAAATTTGATTAAAGTATGATTTAGGAATTAATTTAAATAAGATTTGATTATTTAATTAATGGATTGAATAATCAGGTAATTATTAACTAATTAAGTTTTTAATTATCACTTGATTAATTTAAAAATTAGAAATTAATTAATGTGTTTCTATAAATAAATTAAGAATTAATATTTAATTAAATTAATTACTTTGGAGAAGTAATTAAAGAATTTGTTATTGGTCATTAACTAAATATTATTTTTAAGATTAATTAATGTAATTAATTTTAGTAATTAATTGGATTAATTAATTTAAGATAATCATTTGAATTATTTAAGTATAATTACTTAAAGAAAGTAATTAAGGAAATCAATTACTGAATTGTAATTAATTAAGTTTTGATTAATTAAGTTAATTAATTTAAGTTTAATTAATTTAATTTAATCACTGGTTGATTTGAAGATTAATTATCAATGTAATTAAGAATGAATAATTACTTAGTGAAGTAATTAAGAAAATAAATTACTAGATGTGATTTAATTGAGGAGTTTTGGAATTAATTACTTGTGTAATTAATATGTTGAATAATTACTTAAGTAAGTAATTAATAATTAATTACTTAGTGTAATTAATTTAAGTTTTGATAATTAATTTAATGGAGTTATTTAAAATAAAATAATTTGAGACCATTAATTTATATAATTAATAATATAATTAAGGATTGATTAATTAATAACAATTAATCAATAAAGGTATTAGTTAATTAATTAAGGATTAATTAATTAACTAATTACAGGTTAATTGCAGGGATTGGTTTGGATTAATTAATTTGTGAAATTGATTAGAGATTAATTACTTGAATGTAATTAAAGAACAATTAATCAAGATGATTAATTAGGGTAATTTGTTAAGAATAATTAATTGATGTGTAAGCAAGATTTATATGAATGAGTAATTAATTTAATTCATTTTAAATTAATTAAGGAAAAAGTAATTAATTTAATTCATTTTAAATTAATTATAGGATGATGATTTGATAAGTCTTTGCTTTTGAATGATGATTGATATTTATTACCCTGGATGATTGAGATCTCAGATATGAGATATATGATGTTGTGTGATTTGGATGATATGGTTGCAATGAGTTGATAATATGAATTATCTGTTGAGTTGATAATATAGATTATCTATTGTGATGTTGTGATAATTATCTATCTGTGTGTATATATATAATATTGAATTAAATTGTTTTAAACCTTTAAAACAACTTGGACCTAAAAGACACGCTTTGGATTTCGATGAGACCGGGATCGGGTTTCCATATTTGGATATCCGAAAACCACATCGATCCCAAATAACGTTAGGTCGTGTATCAAAATGGAGCTTTGTGAAGACTCGAGGTGTAAGGGCTATACGTCAGTATAACTCTGTGGGTGATTCCGTAATGAGTTTGACGGAATAGTACTTATAAATTCGAGATGGTGGTTTAGAGTGCAAGGGTTATTGTTGTTGACTCTGAGGGTGATTCCAATAATGAGTGCAACGAGATAATGCCTTCGGATTCGTTCGAACCCGGAACGAACTTGTATGGATCGAATGCTTTCAGAACATCATCAGGTGGACGATGAGCATTCTAAGAGATGTGTTCTCTAAAGGTAATCGTAGCCTCAAGCCTCATCAACCGAGAATGGCTAAAACAGGGGAGGTGCAGCAAGGCTTCGTGGGTAGCACCCACTGGAGAGCGAGATTGATTCCTGTCTAGAAGTCCCTTTATATTCGGCTGTGTGGGCAGTTGGTTGCAAACAACTACGGGGTTGTCTTGTTTGGAACTGTTCAGTAAGGAATGGTTCTGGCCTTGCGTTGCAGGGGAGTAGGAGTACTCCTCGGTACGGTGATCTAGGCCACGTACTGTGACGGGTGGTACCCCAGTAGCCCTGCCATTGTATGGAATCCAAAATCCAATAAGTGCCAACGGTTTTGATTGTATTACCCACTTTTGTGGCTAGTAGCTGGAATTTAATAATGTAACAATTTCGGCTATTTCTTGTTTATTTGAAAACCCTAGACACTATTATAATATCATCGGATTTCCTATCAAATGTTTTGGTTAGCGTAAGGTAAAAACTTTTCCATGTTTATGTGTGGGAAGTCTTACGTGATACCTTTCTTTTCAAAGGATTTTTAAAGTTAAGAAACCTTAACCTGTTACTCACACCAGACCCATGTCTGACCCGGAGTTTATCTTTGTTTTCTTAAACTCTTGGGTACTCAAATTTTTACGAGTAGCCAAGGGATTCAGGTTAGCTTTGACGAATAATGGAGGAGCAATGGAGCAGGTGGCTTCTGCGTTGTAGATATATAGATCCACTGTGTGTTCTCTGTGTTGTGATTGTACTGAGTTGTAAATACTAGACAGGTGTTTATAACTGTCTGGTATATGTGATGTGTATGTTGTATATCTCTGATTGGTATTGTAAATTATGTAAATACTTATGTTATTAATATAATTTATTCTTTCTGCTGTTGAGATTCTAGTGTTGTTTCTTCTTTCTCTTCTTTCTTTTCTTCTTCTATCCCTTTCTTTCTTAATTGATGATGCAATTTTCTGGGAGTGGAAAGTCGGGTCATCACAGGTGGTATCAGAGCGTTAGGTTGAGTGAATACCTAGGCTCTGGAGTGGTGTCTATCTTGAGAGAGCGTATTTGTAATTTTATTATATATATTTATATATATTTATTTCTACCTATCGATTGGGTTACCTGTTCGGGTTTTCCAATATGAGTTATAAAGGTAGATTAAGGTAGTGGTGTGTATAACACGACTGCCATTGGTTGGAGTTTGAATGTTTGAGGTTGGAAGTGTATCTGTCGAGACTGTAGACCTAATACCGTCTCGAATAAGCTTTGCAGTGGTATAAGAACTTCATTGATCTCTGAAGGTAACCTGTTAAGGTTCGGAGTTCATCTTTGAAGTTGGATGAGTAGAGTTTGGATTTGTTGGCTGAGTAGAAGCGAGTGATGGTATCTTGATATCTCAAGGAATAGTAGCTGCGTGTGGAGATGCAGTGACTATGGATGTTTCCGAAGATGTTTCTTTGGAACAAATTTTAGGAAGTATGTCTGCTTCGGTGTTGTGACTGGGTTCGGTAGGATGTTTCTGTTTGGTTTGAAGTCCGAGTTTCTCGAAGAGCTTTGGATTGAGAATTCTTTGGCATTGGTATCAGCAGTGCAGCTCGGAGTGTTCTGTGTCGGCAGAATTTTCTGGCTTAGCAGTTTTCTGGAGGAGGAGTTCAGAAGCAGTGGAGTAGAATCCATTTCTTCGATGGGTTGGCAAGACCAGCATAAGCTGTTCTGATTGGTAAAGAGAGAACAGTTTTCTTTGGAATTAGATTGAGTTGATCGCAAAAGTGACTTGCGATGATTGTGTATTCTCTTGGATTGTTGAAGATTTTTCAGGATGCTTTCAGAAAAGTCAGAGTTGGTCTTCATCTAGAGATTCAGTGGTACCGGTGGTTCAACTAGTTGAAGATTGGTTTCTTGAGATGGAGTTTGTTGAAGCAACTCAAGATTTGAGGAAATTCTGAATTTTCTCTTGGTTATTAGAGATCTTCTTGGTTTTGCTGTCCAGTTGTGCTTGTGTTCTTCATCAGCATTCTTTTCTACTCCAGATCAGAGTTGTGCAGCGGAAGCAGTTTGGGAGTGCATCTGCTTTCCTTTTCCGGATAAGAGAAGTTGGTTTTCTTATGATGGTTGTAAGTGGAGTTGTTCTTGATCTTGATTGATCGAGGAGGATCATTCTGATGGATTGGGATTGGTCTTGTTTATTTCTAGAGACATCAGCAAGGATTGAGCTGATCAAGTAGGAGATAGGCAGTCGAAGATCTGATTTGGATTTCTTCTGTGTTTTGTTTTTGGATAAGTGTTTGATTTTCTGGATTGAATTGCCAGTTTGGACAACTGGAATTCGTTGTATTTCACGTATCTCTGAGGGTGTACGTGTATATCTATTTTTGAAATCAGCTGTTCTGGGAGATTTGGTTGTTGAGTCAGACTTGTCTGTAGTCTGATATCTTGTTCAGTTGTAGATATAGATGTGTAGGAGTTCTGTAACTCAGTGGTGTTGATTGTTTGGGTTTTGTAAAGCGAGTGACCCGGTGTTTACTTGGGGAACTCGAGGAAACTCTATCTAGAATTTTGTCTGGATAGTTAGAATTTGTTTGTTTGAGTGAATTGATTGCTATGGTTATTAGCATATGTTTGATATATGCTTGGTTTTAAAATTAAAAATCTAAAATAGGTTATTAAATTACCTTTGTTTTAAATTTCGAGGACGAAATTCTTTTAAAGGGGAAGGAATGTGATATCCCGGAATTTTAGACAATATCAATTTAATAATCTTTATATAAAATTAAATTGATATTGACAATATTGATTAATAAAATATGTTTTGGTTTAATAATCAAATATAAATAAATATTTAATTTGTGATTTGTCTTTTAAAAGCTAAAATAAATGTTTAAATTATAATGTGTATATATATATATATTTGTATATATATTATAGTTTATTTTTGTTTTGGAATTTAATAAATAAATAAAGTTTTGTTTATAAATTCTAATAAATATTGAATAATTAGGAAATTATGTTTTAAATTAATATTAAGCTTTTAAAAATCTATTTAAATTAATAACTTTAGGATTTGTGAATATTTATAATAAATGTTAAATTGTTTCAAATTAGTCTTAGTTTAAATTTTGTTTTAAATTTAAATAAAAATTGATTTTTATTTCTTTTTAAAAATATTATTGGATTAAATATGAATTGAGTATATTCTATATAAGTTTAAAATATAAAATAGCATATTATTTAAATTCATTTAAATATAAATGTGATTTATAATTTCTTTATAAATCATATAAATTTGTAAATTGATATTTGAAACCCTATTAATAAATATTCTATTTTTCTTAAATATAAAGAAGGATTAAAATAAGGAAAATGGAATCTTCATTTTAATAAATAGATTTTAATTTTGATTTCAAAGGTTTAATTGATTTAAAGTTCTATTTTGAAACTCAAATTAATTGATTCTTTAAAACATTTGTGTAAATTTTCAATTTATTAATTGTTTTATTTACATTTACTTTTAATAAGAAATTCATTAATATTTACATAAACATAAAACAAATTAAGAAAACCCTTTATACACATTTAAATATATAAAACTTAATTTAATTAAAACAAATGTAATCAAATTAGCAATCTAAGCAATATGTGTTAGTTGTAAATCAAGAAATGTGACAAGTGTCATTTGATCTTCTCTTTATTTTAATTAAAACATTTTCAGCCTTAACCATTTTTATTATTCTTTCATTCATCCTCTTTTCTAAATCTAAGAAAAACACTTCATTCAAAAATCTGAAACCCCTCAAAATCATATTTGCAAATTCATTTCAAAAGAAATTCTAATATCTGAAAATCCTCATTCAGAAATAAGATCAATCTTCTCAAATCAAAACCTGCAATTCATCTCTGGAAATTTCTGTAAATCAAAAGCTTTAAGGTGTCTTCATTTTACAACCTGAAGATTTCTTTGCAATTCATCTCTGGAATGACCTGCATGCATGTAGATTGGGATAAGAAACAGCAGCCCTACATTTCCACTTGCATAACACTGCTGCATTTAAAAGACAGGATTTAAAAGTTTTACTAAATCTAAAGTGCGCTGTCCTTCTGAATATCAGGTGAGTAACATTTTTGTTAAAATAATTTAAGTAACATGGTTGCATGATTGACTTCTATAATGAATATGACTTGTGGTGAGTAAGTTTGTCTATATATATCTATGAATTATCTGAAGATATGTGGATGATATTGTGTGCATGTCTGCTAGTATATTTCACCCCCTCTGTTTCTTGCTCAACTCAGTTTTTTTATATATTTAAATCCTCTATTTCATGATCAAAGCATTATTAAGAATTGTGATACAAAAAAAATTGTTTGTGTAATCATAAGCTTGTGTTTAAAATTTTAATTAAGTTAAAACAGATACAATTTTCTCTGGAAACCCAATATGATCAGGAAAATATGAATTTGTTTAAAACTTAAAATCCTTGATTAATTAAATTAAGATTGTGATCTGGAAACTTAAGTGAAAACATGATTTTTAAATCATAAAAAAGAATTTTTAGTTAAAGATTTTGGGGGTAGTTCACTTCTTTCTGGAAGAGAGGAATTTGAAATTTTTTGATAAATTAGGGATTCGGGAGGATCGGGGTAGTTACTGGAGGAAGTAGGGCTTATGGTGAGGCCGAGGAAATTGTCAGGTGGTGATCAAGACGACCATGGGTGCGGCGGTGATCAAATTAAATTTGTAACCCTAGTTTTTAACAGGGTGAAGAGAATCGATCACCATTGTTTGTAGAGGTGATCGAGTTCAACATAGCTTTGGGAAATGATAGTTTGGGGGTTGGTGATTGTAAGGCCGGAGATGTTGATATTCTGGCGGTCGGAGGAGGGAGGATTCGTCGTTGACAGGTTTAGGATTTGGGAGATATGCTGGTTGCCAGGTTGAAGTGTACAGGTTGTGTTTTTATACTCGATTTTGAATTCGAGATTTTCCTGATGATTGGGTGATCAAGCTGGACTTTGGAGTTGATTGTGGAGTAAGGTTGATCATCGTGGATGATCGGAATCATCCACAGGCATTGTGCATGTGCACAATAGCCAACAGAGGGTTGTTGTTCTGGAATGGGATGAAGATGGTGCTCGGGGGATACTCGGGTCATCTCTGTTTTTGCTCGAAGTTTTGTGTGAAATGACCCGAAGTAGAATTGTTTGGCCCGGGTAGTTTTGTTTCAGGTTGTTCTCTGCAACCTGAACTGTTTCAGGTTTTAATTTTTTTTTAAAACTGAATTTAAAAAGAGCAAAGCAAAGCCTGATTTAAACAGGAATTGAGGCAAGTTTAAAACTATGGATTCAAATTGAATTTGAATTTTAGTTTTTGAAATAAATAAATTTATAAAAAAATAAAACAATTGGCAGCTTCAAACCTGCACGGTTTTATGTTAGTGATTTTTAAATCTGAGAATAAGAGTTTAAAAACAAGATTTAAATTCTAAGTTAAATCTGAATTTAGAATCATGGATTCAAATTTGAATTTGAGTCTAAAAGTTTCAAAAAGGAAAAAGGTTGACAAATTCAAATGTTATAATTTAGTTTGAATATTTTAAGTATGTTTAACATGTGTTTTATAAAATCTGTAATGAAATTTAAACAGAGTTTAATTATAATCTTTGAATTTAAACCTGAAACATGATTTGAATCTTGATTGGAATATAAATAAGATTTGAAATTTATATGTTCAATATCATTTGAATTGTTTAAAATATTTTAAACTTGTTAAATTTGAATGTGGGATAAGTTAAACTATTCTTTTAAAAATACTTTAAAAGATAAGTGATCCTTTAAAATGAAAATTTAAGAGTTTTTAAATATTTAAAAATCTTGTTTAAGTTTGATTTCATTTTAAATTTTTATTTAAAATGGAATTTATAAAATTTAAAAGCAAAATTTGTTTTTAAATGACTTTAATAATGATAATTTAATCATTAATGAGATAAATGATTTTTATTGTTTTGAAACTTAATTATCTGATCTAGGCAATTAAGATTTTAATTAATTAATTTAATTAATTAATAATTAGGATATTAATTTAATAGTTAAGGGTTTATTTAATTAATTAAATGTTTAAGTAAGTTAATTAAATTTGATTAAAGTATGATTTAGGAATTAATTTAAATAAGATTTGATTATTTAATTAATGGATTGAATAATCAGGTAATTATTAACTAATTAAGTTTTTAATTATCACTTGATTAATTTAAAAATTAGAAATTAATTAATGTGTTTCTATAAATAAATTAAGAATTAATATTTAATTAAATTAATTACTTTGGAGAAGTAATTAAAGAATTTGTTATTGGTCATTAACTAAATATTATTTTTAAAATTAATTAATGTAATTAATTTTACTAATTAATTGGATTAATTAATTTAAGATAATCATTTGAATTATTTAAGTATAATTACTTAAAGAAAGTAATTAAGGAAATCAATTACTGAATTGTAATTAATTAAGTTTTGATTAATTAAGTTAATTAATTTAAGTTTAATTAATTTAATTTAATCACTGGTTGATTTGAAGATTAATTATCAATGTAATTAAGAATGAATAATTACTTAGTGAAGTAATTAAGAAAATAAATTACTAGATGTGATTTAATGGAGGAGTTTTGGAATTACTTGTGTAATTAATATGTTGAATAACTACTTAAGTAAGTGATTAATAATTAATTACTTAGTGTAATTAATTTAAGTTTTGATAATTAATTTAATGGAGTTATTTAAAATAAAATAATTTGAGATCATTAATTTATATAATTAATAATATAATTAAGGATTGATTAATTAATAACAATTAATCAATAAAGGTATTAGTTAATTAATTAAGGATTAATTAATGAAGTAATTACAGGTTAATTGCAGGGATTGGTTTGGATTAATTAATTTGTGAAATTGATTAGAGATTAATTACTTGAATGTAATTAAAGAATAATTAATCAAGATGATTAATTAGGGTAATTTGTTAAGAATAATTAATTGATGTGTAAGCAAGACTTATATGGATGATTAATTAATTTAATTCATTTTAAATTAATTAAGGAAAAAGTAATTAATTTAATTCATTTTAAATTAATTATAGGATGATGATTTGATAAGTCTTTGCTTATGAATGATGATTGATATTTATTACCCTAGATGATTGAGATATCAGATATGAGATATATGTTGTTGTGTGATTTGGATGATATGGTTGCAATGAGTTGATAATATGAATTATCTGTTGAGTTGATAATATAGATTATCTATTGTGATGTTGTGATAATTATCTATCTGTGTGTATATAGATAATATTGAATTAAATTGTTTTAAACCTTTAAAACAACTTGGACCTAAAAGACACGCTTTGGATTTCGATGAGACCGGGATCGGGTTTCCATATTTGGATATCCGAAAACCACATCGATTCCAAATAACGTTAGGTCGTGTATCAAAATGGAGCTTTCTGAAGACTCGAGGTGTAAGGGCTATACGTTAGTATAACTCTGTGGGTGATTCCGTAATGAGTTTGACGGAATAGTACTTATAGATTCGAGATGGTGGTTTAGAGTGCAAGGGTTATTGTCGTTGACTCTGAGGGTGATTCCAATAATGAGTGCAACGAGATAATGCCTTTGGATTCGTTCGAACCCGGAACGAACTTGTATGGATTGAATGCTTTTAGAACATCGTCTGGTGGACGATGAGCATTCTAAGAGATGTGTTCTCTAAAGGTAATCGTAGCCTCAAGCCTCATCAACCGGGAATGGCTAAAACAGGGGAGGTGCAGCAAGGCTTCGTGGGTAGCTCCCACTGGAGAGCGAGATTGATCCCTGTCTAGAAGTCCCTTTATATTCGGCTGTGTGGGCAGTTGGTTGCAAACAACTGCGGGGTTGTCTTGTTTGGAACTGTTCAGTAAGGAATGGTTCCGGCCTTGTGTTGCAGGGGAGTGGGAGTACTCCTCGGTACGGTGATCTAGGCCACGTACTGTGACGGGCGGTACCCCAGTAGCCCTGCCATTGTATGGAATCCAAAATCCAATAAGTGCCAACGGTTTTGATTGTATTACCCACTTTTGTGGCTAGTAGCTGGAATTTAATAATGTAACAATTTCGGCTATTTCTTATTTATTTGAAAACCCTAGACACTATTATAATATCATCGGATTTCCTATCAAATGTTTTGGTTAGCGTAAGGTGAAAACTTTTCCATGTTTATGTGTGGGAAGTCTTACGTGATACCTTTCTTTTCAAAGGATTTTTAAAGTTAAGCAACCTTAACCTGTTACTCACACCAGACCCATGTCTGACCCGGAGTTTATCTTTGTTTTCTTAAACTCTTGGGTACTCAAATTTTTACGAGTAGCCAAGGGATTTAGGTTAGCTTTGACGAATAATGGAGGAGCAATGGAGCAGGAGGCTTCTGCGTTGTAGATATATAGATCCGCTGTGTGTTCTCTGTGTTGTGATTGTACTGAGTTGTAAATACTAGACAGGTGTTTATAACTGTCTGATATATGTGATGTGTATGCTATGTATCTCTGATTGGTATTGTAACTTATGTAAATACTTATGTTATTAATATAATTTATTCTTTCCGCTGTTGAGATTCTAGTGTTGTTTCTTCTTTCTTTTCTTCTTCTATCCCTTTCTTTCTTAATTGATGATGCGATTTTCTGGGAGTGGAAAGTCGGGTTGTCACAATGACAGCCCACATTAAAGAATCTTTTTCGAACTTGATCGATATGGGTTATCGATATGCTACTCTAGATATGCAGAAAGTTCCGGAAGAGAAGGGGAATTCAAGTAGTTCGAATTGGAAGAAAAGAAAATTTGAGGGAAAGAGGCCGGTTCAAGGCAAGGAGAAGAAGAGGAGTAATCAAGAGAACCCAGCTAGAAATATTACTTGTTACAACTGTCAGGAGAAAGGCCATTTAGCAAATGATTGTGAGATGCCAAAGAAACAAATTAAGAAAGATCGACCCATAAAGACAAGCGAAAGATCCAAGGAATGCTGTTGTTGTCACCAGCCAGGTCATGGAGTTAAGAATTTCCCGAAAAAGAAACAAGCACAAATAGCGAAAGTGTACGCAGTAAAAGATAACCCCTCAACTTCAAAGGCAGATGAAGGAAAGGGAGTTTTGGAGGGTAACCTTATTGTTGGTAATAGAGTTGTTAGAGTTTTATTCGACATAGGAGCTTCACATAGCTTTATCTCCCGACAAATCGTGAATGAATTAAAACTCAAGTCCAAGTTTGTCGATGAACCTATTTGTGTGAAGAATCCAGTGGGTGGTCCTGCAAATCTGTGTCTATGTTATAGGAGGGTGCCTATCTTGTATTCTGGCCATCGATTTCCTATTAACCTTTATGTTCTCGACTTCAATGAATCTGAAATACTACTTGGGATGAATTGGTTATCGAAATACGAAGCCAAATTAGATTGTAATAACCAAACGATTCTAGTCAAAACAAAACTTGGAGATTTCATTGAAATTTCTTGCGAAGACCCTAGTGCAAAAAGGGATAAACTGATGTATACTTTGGGATATCCAGAACCTAGTCAAGAGTCCATTCCTATTGTCCAGCATTTTCCCGATGTATTCGAAGAAGTGAAATCTTTACCCCCACATAGAGAGATTGAATTTAGAATTGACTTGATTTCGAATGCTCGTCCTGTTATTCATGCTAGTCGCAGGATGGCACCCCGGGAAAGGATTGAACTAGTCAAGCAAACCGGTGATTTGCTAAAGAAAGGATTGATTCATCCTAGTGTTTCTGAATGGGGTTCGGCTATAGTGTTTGTGGCTAAATCCGATGGGTCTTTGAGATTGTGTGTCGACTATCGCGATCTCAATAAGCAAACTCTCAAGAACAAGTTTCCTTTACCTAGGATCGACGACTTATTCGATCAACTTCATGGTGCACGATTCTTTTCTAAGATGGATCTAGCCCAGGGATTCCATCAGTTGCGAATTGTCGAAGATTGTGTTCACCTAACTGCTTTTAGGGGTCCGGATGTATTCTATGTTTGGTTAGTCATGCCTTTCGGACTAACCAACGCTCCCACGTACTTCGTAGAATTGATGACCTGTGTGTTTCGGGAGGTGTTGAATAAATTTGTTCTTGTATTTATCGATGATATCCTAATCTACTCCAAAATCGAAGAGGAGCATGCTAAACATCTCAGAATTGTTTTGGAGATATTGAGAAGGAACATCTTATTCGCTAAATTTTCTAAATGCCACTTTTGGGTCAAAGAAGTCAGATTTCTTGGCCATATTGTTAATGAAGAAGGGAATTCTGTTGATTCGAGCAAAATTTCCACTATTCTTGGCTGGAAGCAACCCACAATTCCGAAAGAAGTTCGAAGCTTGCTGGGTTTAGCTGGCTATTACCGGAAGTTTGTACAGGACTTTTCTAAGATTGCTAGTCCATTGACTAAGCTCACAATGAAGAATGCCAAGTTTAATTGGACTCCAAAATGTGATGAAGCTTTTCAGAAATTGAAAAAGGGATTGACTACTGCTCCTGTTCTCACTATTATTAATGGGAACCAAGGCTTATCTGTATATACTGACGCTTATGTGATGGGGTAGGTGTAGTATTAATGCAAAATGGAAAGGTAATTGTGTAACATTCCTGAATTTTGAACAAGATAATTTGACAAATTATTTAATTTTTGGAATTAAATTATGGAATTTTGGTAGTAAATTTTAAATTTTTAGATTTAAAAGTTGAATCAATTTGAAGATTTACAGAATAAATAATAATATGCATTTTTAATTGAATTTGGAATTTAAAAGCTTTGAAAATTTTATTGTGAATATAAAATTGATAAGTATGTTTATAAATTAGAATCAAAATTAAGGACCAAACCAAAATGTATAAAATTAAAATAAATTTTGAACTAAAATTTTAACATTTAAAACTAAATTTATAAATCAAATTAAGTTAAGGGATTTAAACATATATTTGAAAAAGTAAAAAAAAAAAAAAAAAATTTTAAATGTCTGAATATTTTTAGTTTGTTTTGGATTTTTATAATATTTGTATAAACTTTTATTTTATAAATCTAATGTATTCATTTCAAAATTTTCCATATGCAAATAAGTATATATATTAACTAATTGGTTAAATACAAGCTCACATTTATTTTATAATTAACATCTAATTAAATACTAATTAACATTTAATAAATACTAATTCCTTAGTAAAAGACAAGTGTATGTATATTAAGTTGTTTTAAAACAAGTGTAGATAAATAAACAAAAGTTTTGACAAGTGTTAACACTAATTGATACAAGTGGCAAGCAAGTTTCTTTTTCTCTTTTAATCTAAAATTACAAAATATGGATTAAACAAATTAAAATCAAAATCAGTATTCAAACCTCAGCCTATTTCCTGTTTTTTTTTTCAAAACTGAGAGAAAAAAAGAATTGCAAAGCTCTGTTTAAAACTGTAAGACAAGATTGAAGAAAGAGTTCAACCTGGAAGCTAAGCATGGATTCAACAAAAAAATCTGAAAACAAGATATGTTCAAAGGAAGCAAACATGCAAGTTTAAAATGCAGATCTGAAAAGTAAACTAAAAAGGAAATCCGATCAAAACTTTGTCTTCAATCTTCAAGATCTGGAAACAAGCTGAAATCAAGTATGAAGAGCAGATTTAAACATAAGCTAAAATGCAAATCAGTAAGCATATGAATTCAAACATGTAGATCAGCCAGCAACTCAACTTGATCAGTCCAAATCAAGATTTAAGCAAATTATTCTAGTTCAAGATGATCTCAAACAAAACAAATAGAAGATGGAGCAGGGCAGTTTCCTCTGGGATTAAATTAAGATAAGTTAATTTTTTTTTTTTTTTCCTTAAAAGTTTGAATTCATATTTTTAAATGAGTATTAAAGTATAAATTTAAAAAAACAGTTGAAATAAAAAAAAAAAATTTTATGCAGAGATTACAACCTGGAACTTCAATGCAGATCAAAGAAAATTAAAGAAAATAATATGTACAGGCTTACTCTTCTCTGTGCAACTAATGACAAGTGAGCAAATTTTTCAAACTTTAATACCTTATTGACTGTGAGTAGCATATGGATGTTTAGGAATTAGTATGATGTGTGATTGCCTATTGATGCATGTTCTGTGTATACATATATGAATATGCATATTGTGCTTGTTGTGCCAGGTATCTGTATACCTGTTCTTAAACCCAGATTTTCTTTAAAATTCTTGATTCACTTGATTTGTTCTTAGTTTGAAATTGATATGTGAACAAGAATTGTTTGTTTAACATAGATTTAGGCATATAAACTATAATTATGATTAATTAAACTCGGTGTCTCTGGAAAAAGAAGAAAAATACAGACATTGTTTTAAATAGCCAAAAATCAAACATCATTAAACTTTGAAACAATATCACAAATTGGAAGCATGTAGGAAATTATGATTTTTAAAACAAATATTACAATTTTTAGTGTACTGTTGTATATGCATTGCTGAGTTGAACAAAATGTCAATTTTTTGGCCTATCGGGTGATCTAGTGAATTTGGAATGTTACGATTCTTCCTGGAGGTGTATGATTGATCGGTGGGTAGGGGAAAAATATCAGACTGATGATCAGAAGCTGGTGGTAGCGGTGGTTGACGTTGACAGGTTTCTAACCCTAGTTTTCAATATGGTCGAAGTTTGGATCAGCTCGTATTCTTGGTTGCATCGGATGTTATAGGGTTTTGGGAAGTGGTAGAGGGTTTGTAGACGAATCCATGGCCGGAGGCGCGATGTCTCAGGTGGTCGGAATTGAAGATGCTCGGCGTTGACAGGTTTTGAAAACCTGGGCAGTGTGATGTTCCAGGTTTGAGTTTAAACTTGAATTCGAATTTGAGTGGAATTTCGAGAGACTTGATGTCTGAAGGTGGTTGTAGGGTGTCTGGTCGATGGGGGATGACCATGGATGATGGTCAGAGGTGGCCGGAGTTGATGGATGGTGCATAGTGGTGGTGTGCATGTCAGTGTTCATCTGTGTGTTATAGGATTTTTGCCTCGGGTTAATTGAAGTAGAAACTCGAAGTAGACCAGGTATTTTCTCGAAGCACTAGGTAGATGACTCGAAGTCATGACAGGGTTGGCTCGGGTAGCAAATTCTTACAGGCTTATGATGAAACAGAGAACCTATTGCAGTTTTAAACTAAAAATTTGAAACCAAGTTTAAATCATGAATTCAAATGAATTTGAATTCCATGTTTGAATAAATTTGCATAAATAAAATAAAGTGTTTAATAAAAATAAATAAATCTGGGCAGTATTTTATAAATTAATTTATAAATCTGAAAACAGGATTTTTAAATAGGATTTAAATTTTAAATCTGGAGGTGAAACCCTGAATCTAAAAGTATTTTAAACAGGTTTAGGTTTTTGAAATTTTAATTTGGTCTCAACTATTTTTAAGTGTAAAAGTATATGAGTTTTTGAATTTAAACAGAAAATTCAAAATTGTAAAATAGGAAATTTAAAATAAGTTAAAATTGAGATTTAAAAATCTGGAAATATGGGTTGAGTTTCAGTTTTTAAAAATAAATAAAGTTTTAAATGCAAACTAAAATCTAAACTATGTTTTAAACCTGAAAATAAATAAGAATTCAATAGTTTAAATCTTGGGTTTGAAATCATTTGAATTTTTAAATTTTACTTTGGATTTTAAATAAAACTAGAGAAAACCCTGTTTTCTATTTTTAAATTTAAATGTAAAGATTAAAATGCAAGTTGAAATTAGACTGAGTTTTGAAAATGTGAAATTGAATATGAATTCAAATTTGATTGTCTAAAATTTGAAATAATTTATGTTTTTAAATTTAAATTGGGTTTTAAAACTTATAAGTGAAATCCATATATAGTTTTGCAATTGAATTGGAAGTTTGAAATTTTGAATTGGAGTTTTAAAATGAGTTTAAATCTGTATTTTTAAATCTGGAATTTAATGTAAACTTCAATTTTTTTTGAGTTTAAATTTAAATCTTTTAAATACTTGAAATGGTTAAATAATTTTGAACTTTAAAATATAGTTTAAAATGTAAGTAGAGTCTTTAAATCTGAAAACCAATCTGGATTAAAATTTCAAATAAGTATTTCAGTTTTGAAATGTAGGAAGGATTTAAAATTTAAAATGTGTTAAGAAATTTGAAATGTTTAAAGTATAATTCAAATTGATTTGAATTTAAATATGAATTTGGTTTTAAATTCTTCTAAGCTTCTTTATTAAATGAGAGCTTCTTAAACTTATGAAATGAAAGGTTTTTTTTTTAAAAAAAAAAAAAAAAAAAAAAAAAGTAAAATTTTGTTAAAGATAATTTGGATTCATTTTAAAATCTTAAATTTACAATGATATTTGAAAATAAATTTAAGTAAATTGATTTAAAATATCTTGTAAATGATAACTTGATTAAGTAATTAAGAAATTAATTACATAATATAATTAGTGAGTTTAATAAGTTTAGATTAATTAATCAAGTGAAATTAATTTAAACATTGGATGCTTTGGTAAATATTAATTAATTAATGGATGGTAATCACTTAGTGAAGTAAAAATTGATATTTACTGGATGTAATAAATTAAGCAATTTAGAAAAAATTATTAATCAAGAAGTGATTAATTATAGTAATCAATTAAGAAATATTAATTAAATAGGTTGTAATTAGTTAACATTTATTAACTAAGATTAGTGACTAATCTGATTTGAATTAATCAGATAATTAATTGATATTGTTTATAGATGATTGGATTCTATTGAATGATTGAACTGCTTGATATCCCTAATTGTTTAAACTTTGTTTGATTTGAACTATGTTTACTGTAATTTATTTTCTGTGATATATGTACCTGTGATCTGTAAATGAAAAATAAGCGTTATGGTTCATACCGCTTATCAAATATAAGCGTTATAATTTATATCGCTTATCAAATATATTGCTGTATTTGAATCTGTGCTGATTGATGTTATGCACTATTGCGTTAAACCCCTGGACCACACTATACACACACAAATATGGATTGCACGTGGAAATCGGTTAAGTCACAGATTTTTGAAATGGTTTTAAATCTTGGATTTTTGAATTTAAACGGTTTGGAAAATGAAATTGGGTTAAAAGTGGAAAAGGCTTTTAAAAAGGAAGTTTTCAAAAATAAAAGCTATCTCGAATAAATGGATTAAGTTTTGAAATTTAAATAGTTGATTTGAATTTAAATTCAAGATTTGAAACTAAATCTTATTGGTTTGGGAATTTGAATTTTATATTTGAAAGGCTTTAACTAGTGAAATTGAAATCGGGTTTTCCGAAGTAAAACTGTTTGTTTTTAAATGCTAGTAGCTTTCACATAAGTAATGAATCTCAAATTCATAAGGAATTTCAAGTTTGAATTAAAAAAATAATTTTCCAAAATATGAATGAACCTTTGGAAATTATTTTGAAAGCTATGGAATGACTCTTTTATTTAAAGACCAATGAGTTAATTCAATTTGAAGTGGAATTGTTTTGAAAGGCTAGAAATAAATCTTTATTTAAGATTGGTGATCTTTGTCATAGAATTTAAAGGGGATCCTTAAGATAATCTTTTGTTTAAAAGATTTAAATGTAGAAATTGTTAAACCATTAAAGGTTTTGAAATAAATCTTTTTATTTAAAGATTCGTAAAATGGTAATTTGTCTTAACCATTTGATGAAAGGTTTTTGAGTTTTAAGTTGTGACTTAACTGAGATCCCATATCCATATATTTTTAAAATATTGCGCTCACTATTCGGTTTAGCCGGGAGAGGACCTTTGTGTCATATAGCCCATTCCGAATATGTGATACGTCGTTATGGATAGCATTGAAGACCGGTGGTGAAGACCGGGTGTTTGCGAGAACGATAGGATGACCTATCGATTGACTCTGCACTGAGTTGCTCCGGTATAGAGTCCTCCCTTAGTGATGGGAAGTCCGATCGGGATTGTGAATACCCGGATTTGCAAGGGCTTCTTTGGAAGTGCCTTCGGTTCTGTTCGAACCCGGAACAGACTTGTATGGTTGTATGTCCGACATTACACTTTGAGATATTAACCGATCTCTATCAAATACATTTCTGCTGGTGGCGGAGAATTTATTCTCTTAGCTTAACACCCTTCTCTGAGATGTACGAGCTCAGAGGTTATGTAGTTGATATTTATCAGTGATATATTCCCAATTTGGTAATGTGACACGCTGAGTGCTGCTGTGTGATGATCATTGGTTGATAGTTTGTGATATGATCATTTGTTTGATCATTTATCTTTGTGATCATTGCTTTGGTCATCTGTGGACCCAAAGCATGGCTTTGTTGCACAAAGCGTAGCTTTGTGGACGAGACTTCGTCAGGACCTCACTCCCCGGAAATGGTCGAAACAGGAAAGATGCGGCAAGGTTATGAGGGTCGCGCCCTTTAGGGTGTGTCATTCCCTTCTGGTAAAGGGTGGTATCATGGTATGGAGCCCAGATATTTGCTCATGTGGACACACTTCATTATTACTGTGTGGTGTTGTTGTTGGAGAGCTCTCGGATAAAGGTCCCAAAGGACCGGGGGATGACATATTCGTGTAGTAGTTACCTAGTTACAGAGGTAACCCGGCCTTGTGTTGGCAGAGATCTAACCGTAACGTTAGTTCTCGGGACGTCCCGCCAGAGGCGTACCCATGTGGCAATAGGAAGTTCCTTAGCCTGACCATTTGTTGGAAATCCATTCATCCAATACGTGCCTTGTACGGTTTTAGTTGTAGAACCTGCCATTTAACATGGCAGCTATAGTAGGCATAGTATCATGGTACCTATGCTGGCTAGGATTTATATTATACTTTCGAAAGATTTTCCACTATGCACTAGTAATAATATCAAAGAATTTTCCTCGTAGTAAGCATGTTTGACTATCATAAGGAGAAATCTCCCCCATGTGTGCGTTTGCATTGTGTGTGTGCCGGGAGGCCTTATGGTAGTTTCATTTTTCAAAAAGCATTGCGGATTTCAAATTTAAATTCTTTTGTTTGTTTTAAAGACCAAATGCTTTTGTTTGCTCATACCAGTCCCATGACTGACCTGGAGTTTATTGTTCCTTTCCTAAACTCTGGGTGCCCACTATTTCCCACACGGGCAGTCTAGAGTTGGGGTTTTCAGATAATCAATAGTAGGTGTAGATTCGATTTGGCAATCACAATTGGATCGAGTTGCTTCTCTTCATCTTGATTGGAGTTCGAGCTATTTCTGGATTGGTGCTTTGGAGATGGAGATTACTGATACTGGAGTTCTTTCTTGAAGACTATATTGAAGATATTGTTCCGCTGCTAGTGTTATTATTATATTTCCGCTGCTATTCTTTGTATCTCTGATAATGTTGATATCTATTGTACCATTCTGTTGTATCATTCATGTTGTATCAGTTATTGTATCAAATGTTGTATATCGATATATTCTTTTCCTTCCGCTATGTTGTTTTACTTAATGGTGTTATAAGCTCCGGCACGACTCGAATTTCGACGTTTGAATCTGCGGCATTCAAGTACAGTGGAGTACGGATGTCGATTTTTGAACGCTGGAATTTGGACCGTGACATTTTGGTATCAGAGCTGAAGGTTGAAACTTTAGCTCAGGAGTATAACACATTAAGTAACTCATTAGAGATAGGGTGAAGTAAACCCTAGAATGAGTATATCTCCAAGATATTCGTTCGAATGCCTCAGTAAATTCTCTTACTATTCACCGATAGTAAGTATGAATGCGAGAAGAGGACGAGATTGGGGACAAGGGAATATGACTATAAATGGTCGATGTCCTGCAATAGCGGAAACAACTTTCTCTATCAATTTCCTTCGATTCGTCTTCTCAATTCTTTGATGATTCCTGGAAGCTCCAGGAAGGAGCTTTGATATCTTTGCATGGGACATAAACTCCAGATGGGTCAGAATTGTTTGTTTGGATGAATTGTTTGCTTTGGTTGCTATGGTTGTTAAGTATATTTTGGCTGTTTAAACTAAAAATGTTAAAATAGTATCCATATATCAGTTGGGTCCAGATAAATTCTACGAGTGGTTAGTTATCATTGGAACTAATCAATACCCCTGTGTATTCGTAGATCTGGTGACTCGAGTATCTTGATTCGTTCTTGTATCCATTATTGATATTCTGATTTGGTAAGCCAAATGCAGAATAAATACCCAGTTTGATTTGCAAACTGTATCTCTATCTTTTTGTATCCATTCTTTGTCGTTTCCTACTTTCAAATTTCGAGGACGAAATTTTCTTAAGGAGGGAAGTCTGTAACATTCCTGAATTTTGAACAAGATAATTTGACAAATTATTTAATTTTTGGAATTAAATTATGGAATTTTGGTAGTAAATTTTAAATTTTTAGATTTAAAAGTTGAATCAATTTGAAGATTTACAGAATAAATAATAATATGCATTTTTAATTGAATTTGGAATTTAAAAGCTTTGAAAATTTTATTGTGAATATAAAATTGATAAGTATGTTTATAAATTAGAATCAAAATTAAGGACCAAACCAAAATGTATAAAATTAAAATAAATTTTGAACTAAAATTTTAACATTTAAAACTAAATTTATAAATCAAATTAAGTTAAGGGATTTAAACATATATTTGAAAAAGTAAAAAAAAAAAAAAAAAATTTTAAATGTCTGAATATTTTTAGTTTGTTTTGGATTTTTATAATATTTGTATAAACTTTTATTTTATAAATCTAATGTATTCATTTCAAAATTTTCCATATGCAAATAAGTATATATATTAACTAATTGGTTAAATACAAGCTCACATTTATTTTATAATTAACATCTAATTAAATACTAATTAACATTTAATAAATACTAATTCCTTAGTAAAAGACAAGTGTATGTATATTAAGTTGTTTTAAAACAAGTGTAGATAAATAAACAAAAGTTTTGACAAGTGTTAACACTAATTGATACAAGTGGCAAGCAAGTTTCTTTTTCTCTTTTAATCTAAAATTACAAAATATGGATTAAACAAATTAAAATCAAAATCAGTATTCAAACCTCAGCCTATTTCCTGTTTTTTTTTTCAAAACTGAGAGAAAAAAAGAATTGCAAAGCTCTGTTTAAAACTGTAAGACAAGATTGAAGAAAGAGTTCAACCTGGAAGCTAAGCATGGATTCAACAAAAAAATCTGAAAACAAGATATGTTCAAAGGAAGCAAACATGCAAGTTTAAAATGCAGATCTGAAAAGTAAACTAAAAAGGAAATCCGATCAAAACTTTGTCTTCAATCTTCAAGATCTGGAAACAAGCTGAAATCAAGTATGAAGAGCAGATTTAAACATAAGCTAAAATGCAAATCAGTAAGCATATGAATTCAAACATGTAGATCAGCCAGCAACTCAACTTGATCAGTCCAAATCAAGATTTAAGCAAATTATTCTAGTTCAAGATGATCTCAAACAAAACAAATAGAAGATGGAGCAGGGCAGTTTCCTCTGGGATTAAATTAAGATAAGTTAATTTTTTTTTTTTTTTTCCTTAAAAGTTTGAATTCATATTTTTAAATGAGTATTAAAGTATAAATTTAAAAAAACAGTTGAAATAAAAAAAAAAAAATTTTATGCAGAGATTACAACCTGGAACTTCAATGCAGATCAAAGAAAATTAAAGAAAATAATATGTACAGGCTTACTCTTCTCTGTGCAACTAATGACAAGTGAGCAAATTTTTCAAACTTTAATACCTTATTGACTGTGAGTAGCATATGGATGTTTAGGAATTAGTATGATGTGTGATTGCCTATTGATGCATGTTCTGTGTATACATATATGAATATGCATATTGTGCTTGTTGTGCCAGGTATCTGTATACCTGTTCTTAAACCCAGATTTTCTTTAAAATTCTTGATTCACTTGATTTGTTCTTAGTTTGAAATTGATATGTGAACAAGAATTGTTTGTTTAACATAGATTTAGGCATATAAACTATAATTATGATTAATTAAACTCGGTGTCTCTGGAAAAAGAAGAAAAATACAGACATTGTTTTAAATAGCCAAAAATCAAACATCATTAAACTTTGAAACAATATCACAAATTGGAAGCATGTAGGAAATTATGATTTTTAAAACAAATATTACAATTTTTAGTGTACTGTTGTATATGCATTGCTGAGTTGAACAAAATGTCAATTTTTTGGCCTATCGGGTGATCTAGTGAATTTGGAATGTTACGATTCTTCCTGGAGGTGTATGATTGATCGGTGGGTAGGGGAAAAATATCAGACTGATGATCAGAAGCTGGTGGTAGCGGTGGTTGACGTTGACAGGTTTCTAACCCTAGTTTTCAATATGGTCGAAGTTTGGATCAGCTCGTATTCTTGGTTGCATCGGATGTTATAGGGTTTTGGGAAGTGGTAGAGGGTTTGTAGACGAATCCATGGCCGGAGGCGCGATGTCTCAGGTGGTCGGAATTGAAGATGCTCGGCGTTGACAGGTTTTGAAAACCTGGGCAGTGTGATGTTCCAGGTTTGAGTTTAAACTTGAATTCGAATTTGAGTGGAATTTCGAGAGACTTGATGTCTGAAGGTGGTTGTAGGGTGTCTGGTCGATGGGGGATGACCATGGATGATGGTCAGAGGTGGCCGGAGTTGATGGATGGTGCATAGTGGTGGTGTGCATGTCAGTGTTCATCTGTGTGTTATAGGATTTTTGCCTCGGGTTAATTGAAGTAGAAACTCGAAGTAGACCAGGTATTTTCTCGAAGCACTAGGTAGATGACTCGAAGTCATGACAGGGTTGGCTCGGGTAGCAAATTCTTACAGGCTTATGATGAAACAGAGAACCTATTGCAGTTTTAAACTAAAAATTTGAAACCAAGTTTAAATCATGAATTCAAATGAATTTGAATTCCATGTTTGAATAAATTTGCATAAATAAAATAAAGTGTTTAATAAAAATAAATAAATCTGGGCAGTATTTTATAAATTAATTTATAAATCTGAAAACAGGATTTTTAAATAGGATTTAAATTTTAAATCTGGAGGTGAAACCCTGAATCTAAAAGTATTTTAAACAGGTTTAGGTTTTTGAAATTTTAATTTGGTCTCAACTATTTTTAAGTGTAAAAGTATATGAGTTTTTGAATTTAAACAGAAAATTCAAAATTGTAAAATAGGAAATTTAAAATAAGTTAAAATTGAGATTTAAAAATCTGGAAATATGGGTTGAGTTTCAGTTTTTAAAAATAAATAAAGTTTTAAATGCAAACTAAAATCTAAACTATGTTTTAAACCTGAAAATAAATAAGAATTCAATAGTTTAAATCTTGGGTTTGAAATCATTTGAATTTTTAAATTTTACTTTGGATTTTAAATAAAACTAGAGAAAACCCTGTTTTCTATTTTTAAATTTAAATGTAAAGATTAAAATGCAAGTTGAAATTAGACTGAGTTTTGAAAATGTGAAATTGAATATGAATTCAAATTTGATTGTCTAAAATTTGAAATAATTTATGTTTTTAAATTTAAATTGGGTTTTAAAACTTATAAGTGAAATCCATATATAGTTTTGCAATTGAATTGGAAGTTTGAAATTTTGAATTGGAGTTTTAAAATGAGTTTAAATCTGTATTTTTAAATCTGGAATTTAATGTAAACTTCAATTTTTTTTGAGTTTAAATTTAAATCTTTTAAATACTTGAAATGGTTAAATAATTTTGAACTTTAAAATATAGTTTAAAATGTAAGTAGAGTCTTTAAATCTGAAAACCAATCTGGATTAAAATTTCAAATAAGTATTTCAGTTTTGAAATGTAGGAAGGATTTAAAATTTAAAATGTGTTAAGAAATTTGAAATGTTTAAAGTATAATTCAAATTGATTTGAATTTAAATATGAATTTGGTTTTAAATTCTTCTAAGCTTCTTTATTAAATGAGAGCTTCTTAAACTTATGAAATGAAAGGTTTTTTTTTAAAAAAAAAAAAAAAAAAAAAAGTAAAATTTTGTTAAAGATAATTTGGATTCATTTTAAAATCTTAAATTTACAATGATATTTGAAAATAAATTTAAGTAAATTGATTTAAAATATCTTGTAAATGATAACTTGATTAAGTAATTAAGAAATTAATTACATAATATAATTAGTGAGTTTAATAAGTTTAGATTAATTAATCAAGTGAAATTAATTTAAACATTGGATGCTTTGGTAAATATTAATTAATTAATGGATGGTAATCACTTAGTGAAGTAAAAATTGATATTTACTGGATGTAATAAATTAAGCAATTTAGAAAAAATTATTAATCAAGAAGTGATTAATTATAGTAATCAATTAAGAAATATTAATTAAATAGGTTGTAATTAGTTAACATTTATTAACTAAGATTAGTGACTAATCTGATTTGAATTAATCAGATAATTAATTGATATTGTTTATAGATGATTGGATTCTATTGAATGATTGAACTGCTTGATATCCCTAATTGTTTAAACTTTGTTTGATTTGAACTATGTTTACTGTAATTTATTTTCTGTGATATATGTACCTGTGATCTGTAAATGAAAAATAAGCGTTATGGTTCATACCGCTTATCAAATATAAGCGTTATAATTTATATCGCTTATCAAATATATTGCTGTATTTGAATCTGTGCTGATTGATGTTATGCACTATTGCGTTAAACCCCTGGACCACACTATACACACACAAATATGGATTGCACGTGGAAATCGGTTAAGTCACAGATTTTTGAAATGGTTTTAAATCTTGGATTTTTGAATTTAAACGGTTTGGAAAATGAAATTGGGTTAAAAGTGGAAAAGGCTTTTAAAAAGGAAGTTTTCAAAAATAAAAGCTATCTCGAATAAATGGATTAAGTTTTGAAATTTAAATAGTTGATTTGAATTTAAATTCAAGATTTGAAACTAAATCTTATTGGTTTGGGAATTTGAATTTTATATTTGAAAGGCTTTAACTAGTGAAATTGAAATCGGGTTTTCCGAAGTAAAACTGTTTGTTTTTAAATGCTAGTAGCTTTCACATAAGTAATGAATCTCAAATTCATAAGGAATTTCAAGTTTGAATTAAAAAAATAATTTTCCAAAATATGAATGAACCTTTGGAAATTATTTTGAAAGCTATGGAATGACTCTTTTATTTAAAGACCAATGAGTTAATTCAATTTGAAGTGGAATTGTTTTGAAAGGCTAGAAATAAATCTTTATTTAAGATTGGTGATCTTTGTCATAGAATTTAAAGGGGATCCTTAAGATAATCTTTTGTTTAAAAGATTTAAATGTAGAAATTGTTAAACCATTAAAGGTTTTGAAATAAATCTTTTTATTTAAAGATTCGTAAAATGGTAATTTGTCTTAACCATTTGATGAAAGGTTTTTGAGTTTTAAGTTGTGACTTAACTGAGATCCCATATCCATATATTTTTAAAATATTGCGCTCACTATTCGGTTTAGCCGGGAGAGGACCTTTGTGTCATATAGCCCATTCCGAATATGTGATACGTCGTTATGGATAGCATTGAAGACCGGTGGTGAAGACCGGGTGTTTGCGAGAACGATAGGATGACCTATCGATTGACTCTGCACTGAGTTGCTCCGGTATAGAGTCCTCCCTTAGTGATGGGAAGTCCGATCGGGATTGTGAATACCCGGATTTGCAAGGGCTTCTTTGGAAGTGCCTTCGGTTCTGTTCGAACCCGGAACAGACTTGTATGGTTGTATGTCCGACATTACACTTTGAGATATTAACCGATCTCTATCAAATACATTTCTGCTGGTGGCGGAGAATTTATTCTCTTAGCTTAACACCCTTCTCTGAGATGTACGAGCTCAGAGGTTATGTAGTTGATATTTATCAGTGATATATTCCCAATTTGGTAATGTGACACGCTGAGTGCTGCTGTGTGATGATCATTGGTTGATAGTTTGTGATATGATCATTTGTTTGATCATTTATCTTTGTGATCATTGCTTTGGTCATCTGTGGACCCAAAGCATGGCTTTGTTGCACAAAGCGTAGCTTTGTGGACGAGACTTCGTCAGGACCTCACTCC
Organism: Allium cepa; assembly: GCA_030765085.1. Lineage (NCBI taxonomy): Eukaryota > Viridiplantae > Streptophyta > Magnoliopsida > Asparagales > Amaryllidaceae > Allium > Allium cepa. The sequence continues at coordinate 29,013,851 of CM060933.1, read as the reverse complement.
CCGGAAATGGTCGAAACAGGAAAGATGCGGCAAGGTTATGAGGGTCGCGCCCTTTAGGGTGTGTCATTCCCTTCTGGTAAAGGGTGGTATCATGGTATGGAGCCCAGATATTTGCTCATGTGGACACACTTCATTATTACTGTGTGGTGTTGTTGTTGGAGAGCTCTCGGATAAAGGTCCCAAAGGACCGGGGGATGACATATTCGTGTAGTAGTTACCTAGTTACAGAGGTAACCCGGCCTTGTGTTGGCAGAGATCTAACCGTAACGTTAGTTCTCGGGACGTCCCGCCAGAGGCGTACCCATGTGGCAATAGGAAGTTCCTTAGCCTGACCATTTGTTGGAAATCCATTCATCCAATACGTGCCTTGTACGGTTTTAGTTGTAGAACCTGCCATTTAACATGGCAGCTATAGTAGGCATAGTATCATGGTACCTATGCTGGCTAGGATTTATATTATACTTTCGAAAGATTTTCCACTATGCACTAGTAATAATATCAAAGAATTTTCCTCGTAGTAAGCATGTTTGACTATCATAAGGAGAAATCTCCCCCATGTGTGCGTTTGCATTGTGTGTGTGCCGGGAGGCCTTATGGTAGTTTCATTTTTCAAAAAGCATTGCGGATTTCAAATTTAAATTCTTTTGTTTGTTTTAAAGACCAAATGCTTTTGTTTGCTCATACCAGTCCCATGACTGACCTGGAGTTTATTGTTCCTTTCCTAAACTCTGGGTGCCCACTATTTCCCCCACACGGGCAGTCTAGAGTTGGGGTTTTCAGATAATCAATAGTAGGTGTAGATTCGATTTGGCAATCACAATTGGATCGAGTTGCTTCTCTTCATCTTGATTGGAGTTCGAGCTATTTCTGGATTGGTGCTTTGGAGATGGAGATTACTGATACTGGAGTTCTTTCTTGAAGACTATATTGAAGATATTGTTCCGCTGCTAGTGTTATTATTATATTTCCGCTGCTATTCTTTGTATCTCTGATAATGTTGATATCTATTGTACCATTCTGTTGTATCATTCATGTTGTATCAGTTATTGTATCAAATGTTGTATATCGATATATTCTTTTCCTTCCGCTATGTTGTTTTACTTAATGGTGTTATAAGCTCCGGCACGACTCGAATTTCGACGTTTGAATCTGCGGCATTCAAGTACAGTGGAGTACGGATGTCGATTTTTGAACGCTGGAATTTGGACCGTGACAAATTGCCTACGCAAGTAGACAATTACGTCCGCACGAGAGAAACTACCCAACACACGATTTGGAGCTCTTGGCCGTTATTTTCGCCTTAAAAATCTGGCGACATTATCTTCTGGGTAAGAATCTCCTTCAACTTTTCTAAAAAGAAAACTTTAAAGTTCAACTTAACTTAATGTATACTTAATAACTTCTTCTTGTTTAGGTGAAAAATTCGAATTATTCACCGACCACAAATCTTTGAAGTATCTCTTCACCCAGAAAGATTTGAATCTGCGACAATAGCGTTGGTTGAAATTTCCGGCATCTTATGATCTAGATATTCAATATACATCCAGAAAAGCCAATGTAGTTGCCAATGCTCTAAGTAGGAGGCATGCTGTTCTCGCATATCTGGTTGTCACTTCTACTCACCTTGAAAAGATTGCTAGCAAACAGAAGAAAGACCAATTTCTTCATAGAATTTGTAAAAGAATAAATCAAGGTGAGGATTCCAGTTTTGGAATCGATGATGGTGGAATTGAAAGATTGACAGGAAGAATTTGTGTCCCTGACATTCCAGAGCTGAAACGTGAAGTTTTGGACGAATGCCAAGAGTCTAAACTTTGTATCCATCCAGGAGTCAATAAAATGAATCGTGATACCAAAAGAACGTTTTGGTGAAAAACGATGAAAAGGGACATATCTATATATGTGAGTCGATGTGTTACCTGTCAACAAATTAAAAGCGATCAAAAGAAAGTGGCCGGTTTACTTCAGCCTTTAGAAATACCGAAGTGGAAATGGAATCAAGTGTCGATGGATTTCATCGACGGATTGCCACGAACCAAGAAGGGAAATGAAGCAATTTGGGTTATAGTGGACTGTCTAACCAAAACTGCTCACTTTATTCCAGTGAAGTCCACCCGAACTGCAGCAAGCTTAGCAGAGCTGTATATAAAGGAAATTGTTCGTCTCCATGGTATTCCTAGAAGTATAGTGAGTGGTCGTGATCCGATCTTCACTAGTAGATTTTAGGAGGCATTCCAAGTCGCATTGGGAACAAAGATGAACTTCAGTACTGCTTATCACCCGTAGTCTGATGGGTAGACTGAAAGGATTAATCGAATTCTAGAAGACCTTTTGTGGGCTTGTATTCTCGACTTCGGTGGTTCTTGGAAGGACCATTTACATCTGGTAAAATTCTCATATAACAACAGCTATCAAGCTAATATTGAAATTGCTCCTTATGAGGCTTTATATGGTCGTATGTCGATCGCCTGCATGTTGGATCGAGTCAGGTGATAGACTCATCCTTGGACCAGATATGATCAAAGAAACCACAGAGAAAGTAGATTTTATTCGAAAGAAATTAATAACCACTCAAAGTCGTCAAAAGAGCTATTATGACCGCCGAATAATAGATTTGGAATTTCAAGTTGGAGATCCTGTATTTCTGAAGGGCTCTCCAATGCGGGGTGTATTGAGATTTGAGAAAACTGGTAAGCTGGCACCACGTTATATTGGTCACTTTCCTATTCTGGAGAGAATCAGTCCTCTAGCATATCGAGTGCAACTACCCAGCTGGTTAACTGGCGTGCACAATGTGTTTATATTTCTAACCTCCGAAAATATATGCATGACCCAGATAGTATTATTGAAGAGGCAGCTCAGCAGGATCTTGAGATTACTCCCAACTTGGCAGTAAAAAGAGAACCAATAAAGATTGTAGATCATGAGGAAAAGCAGCTGAGAAACAAAATTATGAGACTAGTCAAATTGCACTTGGGAAATAGAGGATAATATGCAGAATCCTATCCCAACTGCAGAGTGGATATCTCGGCTTAATCTGGTAAGCCGTTACTTTATCATTTATATTTTCATATCTTCTTTGTTTGTTTTTCTCTCTCTTTCAAATTTCGAGGACGAAATTTTCTTAAGGAGGGGAACCTATAACATCCTCAAAATTTATCAATTTAAAATTTGTAATTTATTTGATTTTTTGGAAGTCAATTTGAAGTCAATTTTAATTAATTTCAAAATTTTAAAAACAAGTGAAATATTGAGTTTATTTGTTTAATATTTTATCTATATACATATGTATGTAAAATGGAGTGAATTTCAAATTTGAATTTGAATTTTATTTTGAATTTGAAATTTAATTTGAATTTAAACTTGTATTTCAATTTAAATTTAAAAATGAAATATCTTAAGTAATTTTTTTTGGATTTAAATAAATTAACATATGTGTATAGTTTATAAATTAGTATTAAACCTTTTCTTTTAAAAAGATTGTATAAATGTAAAAAGATAATGTAGTTACTTAAATAAGAAAGAAAATAATATAAAAAAATTATTTAAAATATTTTCTTATGCATGTATCTACAAGTGTTAGGATCATAGGAGAATGAGTTAACAAGTGTAATCTATTAAAGAATTGAAGTGAACAAGTGTCATCTTCCTTAATTTAATTTTTAAAAATTTATAAAAGAAATGTAAACTATTTTCTCACCTTTTTGATCTCATTTTCAAAAGCTTAAAAACCAAAAGAAAACAAAAGAAAAAAATAATCTGAGAAGCATCGAATTTTTAAAATCAGAAATCAAGCAAGTTAAAAACAAATTCACAAACTAGAAATCAAAAAAAATAAAACAAGGCTTCTTAATCAACTTTTAATCAGCAACATTTGATCAGCAATTCAAGATTAAGGAAATAGATTCAAAACTTCAAATAATTTCAACTCAGCAAAGCTTCATCATCTTAACATCAGAAATCAAGGCCTTTTAAACCAAATCCAAACAAAAGCAATTACCATATTTTCTCAAATCCAACATTCAACTCTTCTCTGTTTTTATAAACTGAAGGTAATTTCTTTTAAAAATTTGAGTTTCAAATTGCTAGCTAATTAAGAAATAAAGACATCAGAAGCCAGGCAACCTTGAATAACTAGTTGCAGGAGAATTTTAAGGATCAAGTTAAAATAGAAGTTCCAGTTTCAAATAATCAACATCCAGGTTTCTTCTCCTCTGCTCTCACAAAATAGGTGAGTAAACACTTAAAATCTGAAGCATTATGTATTGTTTGTGATGATGTTAACAATAAAATTGTAATAAATTAACATGCATGCAAATTTGTAGACGTTTATATGTAGAGAAGAATGTGCATGTTTGAGTTACAGGCACATTTGCCTCTGTCTGTTCTCAGATTTATAAAACCTGTGCAAAATTAATTTCCTCTTCCCTTGATCCTTACTGGGCTTTAGAATCTAAACAAACTTTTTTTGTTTAGCTATGGTTTAAGGTTTAAAAATATATTCAAGAAGATTTGACTTAAGTTTTTCCTGGAAATTTGAATTAACAGGTAAACCCAAATCATGTTAAAAAAAATTAAATTATCAAAATTCTTGATTTCAAGTATATGATTCGAAAAGTTTTTAAAATCCATGATTTTTAAAAGCAAAATTGAAATTTTTAATAATGTATTCTCAGTGAAACACGAGGATGAACGGTATCGTCATTTTTGCAAAATTCTGGTGATCGAGGTGTCATTGATTCTCGAGATCGAAGTCGGAGCATGGTTGGAGGTTAGAGATCATTTGAAAAATACCCAATGATTTTATAATTCATTGTAGATGGAGAATGAGATCAAAGTAGTGTTTAATACCTGCGAATAGTCGTGGTCGGAAAGCTTGCTACTGCGTCACCGCCGGTGGACCGGAATGGTTCGCACCAGTGGCGATCGAATCTAGGAGGGTGGGCGAAGCTCTGACGAAATTTTCGTGGCCTCCGATGGCCTAGGGCGGTGGTGCGAGACGATTATGCGTCGATCAGTTTTGTGCTTGTCTGGACCAAGTAATTCGATCGTGAGTTCGCCATCGTTTAGGAGTTCTGGGTGGTCATGAGGCTCGAGGAGTTCGATGTCGATATGTGGAAGGCTGTAGCGTCTGTCAGGGGGGCTTATAGTGGCCGTGCATGTGCACAGCAGTGGGTTTGTGTCAGTAGACATAGGTTTAGGGAGAAGGAAGAAAACTCGAAGCAGCCTTCGGGAGAGAAGGGTTCGAACTCGATGTTTGTCTCGAGTAAAATTTTGGGTGCGTAGGTACAAATACTTAGAAAAAAAATTTAAGTTGAAAATTTTGGCACTCGAGTTGAATTTTTGATAAACCCGAAGCAAACGCGCAAAGTTCTTGGGCGTGACTCGAAGCGAGTCTCGAGATTAATATGTAAAACAGTTTTTACTTTAAAAAAATTTCAAACCTTTAAACAACTTTTAAACATGTTTTCAAATTTATAACTTTGACTTAAGTTTGAATCAAGCAAGGATTTAAGTAAGATGTTTTCAAAGGAATTAAATTTTAGTTTATTTGGTTTTGATACATTATTTTTATAAAGTTATTTATATTTAATAAATAATGTAATTAAGATAAAATGTTATTTAAACTAATCTTAATATTTTAAGGCAATTAATGTATGAAGATAATGATTAAACGTGGTTTAAAAGGATAATCAAAGTAATTAATATATTTCTTGGTTTATCGGACAATTAATGATTTTGTATCATGGTATGGAGCTCAGATACTTACTTTGTGGTTGCTGCAAACTTATTGCTTTGTGGTTGTCGGTTGAGAAGCGCTTCGGATAAAGGTTGGTAACGGCCAGGAGGTGGCATACTCGTGTTAGTTGTTACCTAGTTACAGAGGTAACCCGGCCTTGTGTAGTAGAGATCCGGTTAGGTTTTCGGGGACGTCCCTCCAGAGGCATTCCATTCAGTGTAGGAAGTTCCTTGCCTGCCCATTTGTTGGAAAATCCAAACAAAACAATATGAGCCCTGTAAGGTTTTAGTTGTATAACCTTCCATGCAGCGTGGCGGTAACCTGCTACAAAACATGGTAGCTATAGTAGGCATACGACGAAATGTGGTATGCTGGCTAAGATTAATATTATACTTTCGAAAATGTTTTCTACACTATGCAATAATAATAATATCAAAAGAGTTTTCTCGTATTAAGTATATTTGACTACCATAAGAAGAAATGTCCTTCAAGTCTATGTTTGCATTGTGTGTGTGGTGGGAGGTCTTATGGTAGTTTTATTTTCCAAAAAAGCATATCGGTTTTCTTTTATAAACTATTTTATTTCAAACAACTGTTTTTGTTTACTCATACCAGTCCCATGACTGACCCGGAGTTTATTGTTCCTTTCCTAAACTCTGGGTGCCCATAATTTCCACATGGGCAGCCTAGAAGCAGGTTATCCGTGTTTTTCAAGCTAGCTTGGATTTTTAAGTCTTTCAGAAGCTGTCGGATTTTTGGAAAGCTTTTGGATTTGGAAATCTTTTGAAGTTTTTGGAGTTTTGAAGACCTTGTCGAAGTGAAGTATGTTGGAAACTTGTTGTAGTTTCTGTTGTCATATTAATGTTGTATCATATTTGTATCACTCTGATATTGTTGATCGATGTTGTATGGATATTGTATCATGTTGTATCTATATTATGATTTGTGATATTCATTTTTCCGCTGTTTATATTCATCTAATGTTGTTATAAGCTCCATCCAAACTGAAGTTCAACGCTTAAATCTTCGGCAGTCGAATACAAGTGAGGTATTTGATGTCGATTTTTCAATCGCTGGATTTCAGTCGTGACAACAGAATTTACTGCTTTGAATCGCATAACTGTAATCATGAATACTCCAAAAAACTACAGATTTAATTAATCTATAATCATTATAAATTAATTTAATTAATTAATATTTATGAATCATGAATTATTATATTTTACTTTATGTAATATTTGAATGTATTAATGCAAATCGTATATATAAAATTTATGTATACGTGTATAGATATAGGATATTATTAAAATATTTGAATTTGGTATAAAGTGGTTATTACTAAAAAAATTGAAATTTTGAAGGCCCATATTGTCGCTATCTTGGTCGACCATACATGAAGTGGGTGGAATCTGATTGAGACTTAATAAAGAATTAAAGAGGGTAGTTTCAAAGGTAGGAATTGGAAATGTTTCGATGATTCCTTTAAAATAAAATTCCTTTCATTCGTTCAATAATATTCTTCCTCATAATTCATTTTCTTATGCTCTCCTTTCCCTCTCCCTCCTTTAGCCAAAAATTGATGGCCTTCTAGCCATAAAAATAAAACAAAAACGTAATAAATCAAAAAACTGAAAGTAGTGCTTTAGATCATTGCAATTTATGGACATGATTCATTCGGATCTAATACTTTTCATTCATTCATAATGTGACTTTTAGCTACACCATAAGGTAATTTTTTTAATCTCATTTGATTATGTGATATAATATGTTATAGAGTTTAGATCCCATATATGCTACATCCCATTTTATCATATATTCATCTTGTCTATAATGTTTAGATCAAACATTATACATCGAATTTATACATGCCTAAGTTGTTCGATCGATTGTTTGTTATTGTTTTACAAATTACTGTTTAATAAAAACCATTTGAAACCAATTTTAATTAGTTGATATAATTTTGTAGCTTATTATATACAGAAATATAAGTTAATTACATATGTTGATTACTTGAAATCATTTTAATAAATTGAATACACGCTTTGTATATATGTTGGTTTTGAATATAAATTCATTTAGTTATTTTTTACATATGTTTAAAAGTCGTTTCAAAATTCATAATTTATAAGTGGACTTATATGCAAAATCACAAACTTACTTTAAATCTTCCTAATTTAAAGTTAGATTTCAATTTGTTAACATTAACTTTCAAAACATTTAAAATTATAAATCCTACATAGGTATGTTATTTTGATTTTAAAATATGGTTTTCTATGATTTATATATGTATACATATATGTATGTTATTTGAATACAAAGTTTATAAAAGTGACTTTTGTATAAAACCATAAATCTAATTTTAAATCCTTTCTAAGTTGATACTAGATTTCAAATTAATTTTACATTTTAAAACATATAAAAAGTCAAAATTAATTTTAATATATATATATATATAATTGTTATTATATATACATCAAAATAAAACTATGGACAACGAAGGCATACATAAAGAGTGAATGTGTCTATTGCGGTGTAAATCCCAGCACCGAACATGTACACATTGACCATGTACACTACTTATATGTTGCACTTGCACTATACTCACACGATTGCATTTGATACACTCATTCCAATGAACTTAAATTAAATTTAAACTCCTTTTGAACAACCTAAAGAAATATTTTATTTAGAACAAATTTTAGATTGGATCTAAAATCAATTAGACTTCACAGACCAAGCAAAGATTCAAAATGCAAATCTTTTGAAATTCACCCATTTAACCTACTTTCAACTGGCTCGGTTCCTTCAACAACATTAATATAAACACCAATGTGCACGCCCCCCCCCCCCCATACACACACATATATATAAATATATATATATATATATATATATATATATATATATTAGGGTATTGGGATTTATACCCGAAATACACACATATGTGTATGAAATAACATATCAAATATATAATCCTATATAATGCTTTTCAAATTAATATATATATATATATATATATATGTATAATTGTTTATACACTTTATGTATATTTTTACCACACTAGTACCCATATATGGGAATTTCTTTATCTTACATGAACTGTATGAGAGGCCCACTATTTATAGAGGCTTGCATGACTTTTTAAATCGCATGGGAAGTTACACACACTAACTTACCATTCATGCATTTCTTCCAGTTACATTAGATCTAATAGCATATGCAATAAACACTAGGCAGTAACAACCTTAATGTATGTAACAGTTTAAATTACATGACATTCAATAATTGGGATTGAATTTATATCCTTAAATAGTTGTTGTCTTATTTTATAAATAAGTAATTAACAGATCGTATGCATTTTACAAGTGTATGATTGATATTATAATAAGATTAGCATTATAAATTTTACTCAAAATTCGAATGGAATATAAACTATACGTAACTTTTGAATAGGATATAAATTACTTATATCAAATTTGAATGGTATGATATGTTTAATATAGTAAACTATTTTTTATCACTTAACCAATTCTTTTAATATAATGCTACATGTATAGTTGTATATATAAAGATATATGTATATATATAATTATTAGTATATGTATAAGTGATAATAATAATAATAATAATAATAATAACAATCAATATTTTACTTAATATATCAAGTTGAGAGTTATCATGCCATGCTTCTAGAGATGACCAAAAGAGGATCCACTTTGTAGATAAATGGAGGAAGTTATATATATATTCATGTGGACATTTTATATAATTACTTATGAGTATAAGAGAAGCCAATAGTTCATAGAGCCTTATATGACTTTTCCCATCTCATTGGGCGTTACACCGTTACATTACCACTCACTACTAACTCACTTACATAAATAAGCATGTCGTTATCCACATTCAAGTAGTGACATTTCTTATCCAATAGGAAAACTTAAACTTATTTAAAGGAATATTCCCACTTTACTAAATAAGGAGTCACAAATATATTTTTATATCATTATATACATGCATTTGTTAAAATTTAACAAATTTATGTTAATGTTTGAAAATTCACATTTGTTAATTTTATTGTAAGTTAAACACTTCAAAAAATACCAAATCACAACACATTAAATCCTCATTTAAATAAAATTTAGTGCTACTATTTCCTGAATGTTTTGAACTAATCGACTTATTTTTCTTCACAAAAAATATATAAAAATTATTTATTTATCAATTATAGTTTGGTCATTTTGAAAGTCACATTTATGACACTCTTGAGTATAATACTAGTACAACCCAATATGTGTAGCGCACTTCAAGGGAAAGAAAGGAGGAGTTTGTGCTAGGAATGGACTAGCACGCAGTGGGGTAAATAGAAATTCTTTTAAAATTGTTCCATGTGGATCTTATTGGGCCAATGAATTATAAATTTATTTAGATCTTATCTGAATTTATTTTAAATATAATCAGTATTTTATTTTATTTATAAATAAAGTTTTATTTATTATTGTGTTTATATAATATAATATAACATGCGTATCATATATACACATGTGTGTATGTGCACGTGCGACATAAACAATATACATAATTTAACATGCTATATTTAGCTATTGGGATTTACACCCTAATTGACATACTTTTCCCTCCATACATACATACATACAAACATTTACATATACATACATACATACATACATATATATGTTATCTAATGTATGTATACATATAGTTTAAAACAATATAAATAAAATTTGTAACATACAAATGATTATATATATAAACATTATTATTATAAACTATTTGTCATTATTAATGTAAACGACTTCATTTTAAATTCAAATATTAAATTTTAATTTTTAGTCTAGATCTCTATGATAAAATATCTAGAGATTACCAGGTTAAATTGATATACTAATTTTTAATAAATATGTGTGTGTGTGTGTGTGTTTCGAAAATAGCAATTTTTTAAATTGCACATACATATATTCTTATATATATACATAAATAATATTTTGAAAATATGTATACATACTAACTAAATAAAAATATGTTATAATGTGAATAAATGATTAAATAAATATGCATTATATATATAAACGTATATTCGGCCTTAACCAAAATAAACTTTTCTGAAAGCTTATGGTTTTAAAAATTATTTTTTATTGATGCATTCCAATCGAAAACCTTAACAAAAATTTAAATTTTTTTATGAAACAGTTCTAAAACATATTTTATATTAAATGTTTATAAGTGTATTTTCTAATATAAATATTTATTTACATTGTATAAAATTAGGTATAATATTAAAATAGATAGACACACACACACACACACACATATATCTATATATATTATACATGGATACACACACACATACGCATGCACATACATAAAAATCCTTTTTTTTTATTTTAGACAATAATAATGTTTACAAAATAGTAAAATTTATATTTACATATTTCATATGATTATATTTGTATTCTAAAATCAAAATTTCTTTTAAAATAGTATTAAATATGAAGAAAAAAATTGATTTTTTACCATGATATATATGTTTATATACATATATATATGTTTATATACATATACATACACTTTTTAAATACATACTTATATATTATCATCCAATGTAGACAACATAGACATATGTGGATTTATGGTAATTCATATACAATCTAAACATATGCATATAACATGAAGGATAATTATGTAAATTTAAATGAAAGATGTACATTAACTAATGCCTAGTTATAACATGTTGAAGTGTTGAATTGATTAACTCATTGATTAAGTATCTAAAATCTAGAAAGAACTACCAATTTAAATGCAAGAACCATCGATCTTCTAATTGTGTTTAATTTGTGCTTTAATAGGTTGAAAATTTTGGTAAAGGATGGCAACAAAGGATGCTATGATTGGTCTAGGAGGAGCAAAAAGAGAGAAATTTAAAAATAGGGTTTAAGGTGAATAAATAGCATAGGTCCTACTAAGCCAAAAAAGGATTTGGATCCTCCTTTTTCTCTTACCATTTCATCTCATTGTGAATCAACCTTCAACACCTCTTTAGCCCCCTATAGCGGCCTATAACATGCCAATTTCTAGCCTTGCAAACTGCTTCAAGCCCAATCAAATAAATATGCAATTAAATCAAATTCAAATGCACATGGATATCGTATATCATTATGTGTGTCCAAAACTATTTTATGCACACTATATATGAATGATCAACACGAATAAAATGAAAATTCATAACTAATATTTCATAAACATTTAATTAATTTGTAATACTTATAATTAATTAAATTTGGTGGAAACAGGAGAATTCAACATTTCAGTTGTGTGATTTTTAGGTGTAAATTTGATCGACGATTAATATCGACTAATTCGAATATTAACAATCATACATCACTTAGCAAGTGATGTGACATAATTGCCAAATTTATAGCTTACATAGCTTCGATAAAATCCATTTTCACTTTATTTAAGCATTACCCAGCAGTGATAATTATTTACACCAATTCTCTTTGCCAAAACTACACCACATTTGGACTTGTGGAATTTGGTAATGGTTAAAATTCCAATATCTTCCATATTCAACTTTGTAGTCCAAATATAGAGTCATTGGTTCAATAATAATTATTATTATTAATTGAAGCGCTATGGCTAGAGACTTTAACTTTATGTTGACTTTGGTCGACCATGATACTAACCATATACAACCGAACATCCAATGCTTCCAATTGACCCTATTTAACTATAATCAAAATGGAGTTTCAATATTGAAGCTCGATAGTATTCTTAATGTAACAAATAAATTAAATGAATCATAAAATTAGGACACCAAACGAAAATGATATGCTCAAATTACCAACAACACTTAGCATAGAAAGTCACAGTTTTACAGCGACAGGGCAGCGAGTTTGAATTGTATTTTTCGACCCTTTATGCTCAAAAATTTTGAAAGTGTTTAACATGAAAGTTGTTTCTCTCTTTTCAATTTTCAGGTTTCTACAACTAATTCATGGCAGAAGATTCAAGCTTGCAAGTCTAGTTCGTTGAATAACATATAAGGTGAGTATCAAAACTCACATTTTCTAGCTTTCATTGAGATTTCAAGATAAGAAATCTAAGCTTTAGAACGACTAGTACATGTGTTTCTTCTATGAGATCTAAGAATACTTGGACGAGGGACGAAACATTTCGAAGGGAAAGCCTGGATGCTCCAAAATAAATATCAAATTTTTTAAACCAAGATAAAATAAAGTGTTATAAATATTTGATAGAACGAAGTGTTGATTTATCATTTATTATTGTGTTATTTTGTTAATTGATGGTTGACTTTGCTCGACAAGTTTATGAGCATTGATTATTATTTATTGATTGTTAAGTGAGGTGCGGGCTTTTACACTTAAGTCGAGGGAATTTTGTAATATTGCTACATCGATACTTTCTATTGACCATAGTTACATTAACCAATGAAAAACCATCGAGTAGGTTATTCTATAGTTATCTAATAACTACCTATACACAACCCCTTGGTGCCTCCAACAATCATGAGTAATACACCATCCAATAATTGAAGAGCATTATATACTCTAATCTCAAGGATGTATCGATATCTGGTCTCGCTACATATTGATTGGAATATTTGTAACAGTATGTTTATTTTGTTGGAACAAATCACTCACAATTACAATACATTGTAACTTCTATCACGAAATGTACCACTTATGGATTTTCTATTAAATATACTTTTAGTTAAATTAATTAATATAACAAATTATATCTAGTATATAATAAAAAGAATTATTTCAAATAAGATTGGTTATTGAGCTAGATATATGTAACAATTACATAATTTCCCCTATAACATACCCCTAACATTATCAATCTCCCATTTACACTTGGAGATAATTGTGTAATCTCCATACCATCCCTTTGAATAATTTGATGAGAACTGATTGAGTTAGATCATTTGTGAATGGATGTGCTATGTTGTTATAATTATATACCCTGTCAATCAATTCTTTCTGATACTAATAAACTACCTTTATTATGTTGAACTAGTCGAAGTATGTTTCTCGACTTCTAGTGAGCTCTTATCATTACTTTGTTATCATATAACAATAATGTAGTATTCTTAATACTTGGAATCTATTAGACTATTTCTTACTGCAAAGTACTTTGAAGGGAGATAGGGAAAGACATAATGCCAAGAATGCCACCCTCGAAAAATAGATGGAGAGGAAAAAGAAAGTGAATCAATCAAACTCGTACTGCACAGGGAACCAATTTAAAGTCATAACACCAAACCTGACCTAATCCTTGCAACCAAGAGGAGCGCGATAAGAGGCGAATACTGCATGTATTGGGAAGCAGGGGTAGGTCACAGTGACGGTAAATAAAATCAAAGGCAAGGCAAGAATATTACGTTGAGGTACAGGAGGCAGAATATGTTATACCAAACTGCCGCATCTCTAGAGCTCAAACTTGTCAATACCTACAAAAACATGTCTACACCAGCTTATACCAAGGGCAACCTGGACGGTACCCTAGGGGATCAAAGGCACTCCAAAGGACTTCATATAGGATCACTTAGAATACGCCTCAAAGTGAAATCACACTCGTAGGTAGTGATAGAAATATGGAACTCCTCCTCTTTCTGTCCAGCAACCCGAGCATATGGGCAATGACGGCAACTCAACTTACCACCAGTTCAGATTATGACAAACCCCAAATACATGCTAATTGTATATCAAGTTAACTCTTAGATTGAAACAAGGCTGAACAATAAGGCGTCATCCAAGTATGATGTCAAATGAGCAAGCACAAATCAGCACCACAACATCATGCAAGAATCATACACCGGTCAGCATGAGCATGATGGTTGTATTTCGAGCCCATCGAGTGACGCCTAATGTCCCTCCAAATGCCCATATGCAAGGTCAATTCAAATTTGGATTCTCTGGCCACAATTTCAAATATTCCTACTCTAATTTTAGGAATTCCCACCTTCATTCAAATTTCCCACCAAAAGGTATGTTAGCAATCTATGCACATTAAATAGACGGCACAGAAGGATGCCATCTGGCAGAATCCAAGGGCTGAAAGATGATGGCAAACAAAGTATTCTAGCAATCCATGTACGTCTCAAGATAAATAGAAAATGCATTGTAGCATGAAAGGGACCTTTTTATTCTTTTTTGGGGCTTGTGACCTTTTTCTCTTTTCTAAACCTTTATGGTTTAATTGTACCTTCTGCCATGAAATTCTATACCAAATCAATGATAAAGGAAGAAAGAGAAATTTTTTTCGAGGACGTAGGATTTCTTAAAATATGAACGGCTTAAAATCCTTGTGTACTTTACTATTTTTTCTTTTGCTATATTCCTTATAGTTTTCAGTACTACATTTCATCTTATTTGTACTCCAATTAAACATTGATTGGATTTGACACTTTAACGAACAATTAAAGTGCAACTACTTAATTATGTAAGCATTCAACAGCATAATAACTACTTCACGACAAAATTAAGACTACTTAGTTTTACTAATTCAAATCAACAAAGTAATTAATAGATTAATTACTTTATACTTAATTGAGGAGTTGGAGGACGAAAAGGTTTACAACATCTTTTGATGCTAGAATGAGGGCTTGAACCTTTGTTTATTTCCTACACCCAGTAAAATTGTACACCACAAACCATGAATCCTACCGATTCACTTATTGCTCCAATCCATGAACCTTCGCAATTGGTAGCAAAGACAGCCCCTAAATTACTTGTACTTTTAGATGGCATGGGAACTCCAGCTGAGACCGCTACAGATCCTATCTTGGCCGCATCCTAATCCATCTCATACCATATGAACCAGCATATGGAAGGATTAGATAAAATAGTGATCCAACACGTCATTCACAAGCCATCTTCACCTCCCTACTCCATAGCTCGTACCCATCGTCCCACTACTGCATTGAACATTTAGCAGGGGAACGATAACGATACTCCTACTAATGGGAATGATGATGCTGGATTAAAATCTGATACCAAGTTGAAGAGCCAAATCCAGGCTAACCTTAGGATCAAAACCAAATTAGCCAATATAAACCCTCTACTATTGGAAAGACCGACCCGATCTGCTAAAAATGATGAGGACACCACGTTTGACGGTAACTCATCCGAGGTTGACCCAAGAGAATAGGGGATCCACTAGCTAAGAGCTTGGGAAGAATAACTAGCAAAGATCTGTCGGTAGAATATTGGAGAAAAGATAAAGGAAGGAATTTGCTTCCCTTTTAGTGAGAGCGTTATCGAAGCAGATTTTCTCGATAACTTCAAAGCCCCTACAGTTGACAAGTTTGGTGGAACTACTAACACTGAAGATCACCTTAGTACTTTCGTATACTTTATGGACATCCTGAAGGTTGGGAGGATGGCTTGGTGCAAATTGTTCCTTGTATACTTATCTGGTGCAGCTTTATGGTGGTTCAAAAGATACAGAGTAGGAAAAGTTGGATCTTAGAGGCAATTATCTGTCGATTTCCTAAGATAATTCAATTCGAGAAGAGAAACCTCCCCAGATGTCCATACCATGTCATGTGTGAAACAAGGAGAGAACCACCATGAAGCTCTATAGATTGGGGTGACTAGCGAAGAAGCATTGCTAATGGTGCCTCATGCTGGGATTAGGAGAGGAACTGCTATATAAAACAAAAATAGCAGGAAATCCTGCCATAATATAAAAGCCTTTTATAAAAAGGTTGCTGATTACACCAAGATGGAGCAAGCCGAGTCCGTATCACAATGACATGGGATTTCCACCCTCAACTATAATAGGAAAAGGGGGCAGGTGGATATCACCCACCTGTAAAGTGGCAAAAGGAGCTAAACCTCATCCCCTTAGGCAGATATATAAGATGACCAAAGATGAGCTAGCTTATAACTTGCCGAACAAAGGAAATAGACCAGAACTGAACAAAGGTGGAGCATACTACCACTTCCCCAACGTGAATAGTCATTACACTGATAGTTGCCAACACATAAAGAAAGAGATAAAGAGGATAATAGAGAAAGGTTATTAGGATAGCTTCTAGAGGGAAAATGGGGAAAATAGGACTGGCAATCTAATCCAAGATCCTAATGAACATCAAGCTGGAAATCCTTCAAACTTGACAGCTTCAATTTATGGAGAACCACACTCACCGAAGCAAGCAAGAAGGCACAGGAGAGATACATGTTAGAGTCTAAAACCCAAAGGGCAATCTTCCACGTTAAATTGAAACTTGCACCCGAAATAACCTTCATGGCAGCTAATGCGTAGGAGTTGTATTCCCACATCAAGTCTCACTTATCATTTCAATGCAAATGTCAACTTCTATTGTGAAGAAAGTCACTGTTGATTCGGGAATCTCAGTCAAAGTCATTTTCAAGTCTACTTAAAGTAAAATGAAATTACGTTTGGAAATCCTGAAACATGGCCCTAAACCGATCTTTGGTTTCAACAACACTACTGCCATTCCAGTAGGGTTAGGGCATCTACTCGTTACGGCTAGAAGTACTCCATTACATAAGTCATTTTATGAAAGTTTCTTAATCATCAATCAACCCTCACCCTATAATGTTTTCTTAGAAAGACCTGATTTAGTTGACCTAGGGGAAATCATCTTTTAAAACAACCTGCACATAAAGTTCAGTACTCCAGCTATAATAAGATCGGTAAGAGGGGAACAATTTTTAGCTAGGGAACTGTACAATGTAACTCTTATAGCAATAAAATTGTTTCAAACTATTTATTGTCTTTTTTGATATTCGTGATGATAAGAATGAAGTTAAATCAGAATATAAAAATGCACCGATACTAGATACTTAAACTGATACTAAGGTGAGTAATCCTATGCCCCCGAAACTTAAGAGAAAAGAGAAGAGAACATATATGCACATGATTGGCACCGACGAATATAATTCATTTTACGTGCAATGTTTCTTTGATAAAGCAAAGAAACAATCTATGAACTCACCACCAGAAGAGGATCCAGAAAGTGAGATTGATCCATGGTTAAGGATGGCAAAGAAAGAATGAAAGCCGGTCGATGATATCGAAGACATATCCAGTAGACCCCATAAAGGTGCTAAAGATAGGGAAGAACCTTAGTGCAAAGGCATGGGATAAACTGATAGATTTCCTAAAAAGGTTAGTAGATGTATTTGCATGGAATCATTCAGGTAGGAATAGACCCGACCGTCATTTGCCATGCACTGAACATCACCCAGATGCGCATCTAGTCAGATAGAAGCATAGAACTCTAAAGCAAGAAAGATACAACGCTCTACATGAAGAGGTTAAGAAGTTAAAGGACAATGGGTTCATCAGGGAAGTATATTATCCAAAGTGGATTGCCAACCCAGTACAGGTAAGAAAGCCTAACAGGAAATGAAGAATATGCATAGACTTCACTGATCTCAACCAGGCTTGCTCGAAAGATAGATTTTCCTTACCAAGGATTGAGAGTTGGTAGATGCGGCTAGAAGGCACAAATTACTCTCATTCATGGATGCATATTTAGGGTATAATCAGATAGCTATGTTTGAATCAGATCGGGAATGCACTAGTTTCGTGATAGATAAAGGGTTGTACTACTATAAGGTCATATGTCATTTAGACTCAAGAATGCAGGGGCAACCTACTGGAGTTTAGCAACATGACATTTGTTGAACAGATCAGAAAGAATATGGAAGTGTATGTGAACAACATTCTAGTCAAATCAAGGGAAGAAGCGAACCATGTCAAAGACTTGGAGCAGTCCTAAGGCAATACCATATAAAGATAAATTCCTTGAAATGCACCTACGCTATCAAGTCAAGCAATTTTCTAGGGTACATAGTCAATGCACGTGGTATCGAAGAAAACTATGAAAATATTTATGCCATAAGAGGAATGAGTGTCCCAAAGAAGTTAAAGGATCTGATGAGTCTAAATGGTAGAGTAGCAGCCTAAGCAGTTCATATCCAATGCCACAGATAAGTGCACCCCATTCTTCGACCAAGTGAAGAAGGGGAGAAACTTCAAATTGACCTAGGAGTTCGATGCTACATTCTAGAATCTAAAAGATCATTTGGTCAATACTCTTATATTACTAAAATCGGTAAAAGGGGAGAACTTATATATTTACTTAGTAGTAGCTGATCAAGCTATCAGTGCTACAGTGGTATGAGAGGATGAAGGGTCACAAAGGCCCATCTATTTCACAAGCAAGCGGCTATCAGGAGCAGAGCCAAACTACTCAGTTGTTGAAAAGCTTTCGTACAACTAGCTTCTTACATCAAGAAAATTGCGGCCCTACTTCTAAGCGCATCCCATCAAAGTCCTCATAGAAAAACCTCTTAAGGAAACACCATAAAAGCCAAAGAATTCGGGCCACCTATTAAAGTGGTCAATGGAACTTAGCTAATATGACATTACCTACTTCCTTGGGAAGGCAATCAAAAGTCAAGCACATGTAGATTTTATTGCAGAATGCACCTTACCAACCAAAACCCGTTCAAAGGAAAAACAAACACATTACATATCTGGAATTTGTTTGTAGATGGAGCATCAAATGAACATGGGGTGGGAATTGGATACATATTGATTACCTCAAATATGTAAAAGCTACATGGAGTAGTGCAACTCGGTTTCAAAGCAACCAATAATGTGACAAAATATAATGCTCTCCTCGTAGGCCTACGAATAGCATAAGGCAATTACTAAGCAAAGGAGACGACCTTAGCCAAAACACGGAACTATCTAAGAAATTACTAGAGCAATTCGAACAATCTGAGATAGAAAAAAATCTCCTGTACGAGAAACTCATCCATCGAATCTTTAAAAAACCTAGCTAGTACCAAAGTAGCTAATTAAATGAAGGTAGTACCAATTGGGCATCAATCAGGACAAGTATAATGGAATCAAATCAAATATTGGCACTAACCCAAGCCTAATGCGCCATCATTTAAGACACATAAAATCAAGTGTCAATGGAGAGCTAATGGAACCCTACTGCTAAATTAAGGAAAATAACTAGATGATTCCTATCAAGCAATTACTTCTAAATGATGTCTTACCCCCCCCCCCCCCCCCCTCCCCAAATAAAAATGAGGTTCAAAGGATAAGATACCAGGCTCCGTACTACTCCTTATCTCATGGCATATTATACAAGAGAGGGTGCTCTTCCCGTTATTATAGGTGTGTTTCCAAGGAAGAGGGGGTACGGGTCATGAGGGAAGTACATGAGGATCGATGCGGAGATCACTCTGGGGAAATAAATTGGGAAAATGGTGCTAAGACATGTATTTATTGACCCATCACGCTCCAAGATGCAAAGGAATTAGGAAGGAAATGCGATAGATGTCAACGGTTCGCTAGTGACCCTAAAAACCATCTCATGAACTCGTCCCACTAGTAAGTCCATGGCCATTCGATATATGGGGAATCAATTTGATATGACTCCAATGTCAAAAAGAAGAGATAAGTACACCATAGTGGCCATAGATTACTTCACTAAATCGGAGAAGCGGAACCCTTCGCCATGACAACTACAAAGAAGATAGTCACTTTGTAGTAAAGAACATAATTACCGGATATAGGATACCTCACAAAATTATTTCTAAAAATGGCACTCGGTTTGAAAGAAAAAAATTCATGGAACTTTACGAGAAGAATGGCATAATAAAAGTTTCTCCTCAATCTCTTAACCGTAGGCAAACAGACAGGTTGAAGCTGCGAACAAAAAAATCAAAAAAATTCCTAGAAAGGCTATAGAAAGATAATGGAAAATGGATAGAAGAACTCTCTTTAGTATTATAGGCCTATCGAAGATCTCCTACTGGCCACACTCCTTTTTTGTTGACCTACGGATATGAAGCAATGTACCCATCGAAGTAGAAGTCTCATCCCATAAAAGAATATCATATACCATAAAAAAGAATAAGAAATTAAAAGAAGCTACCTTGGATCTCATCCATGAGAGAAGGGATGAAGCTGCAGTAGTAGCGACCACATATCGATAAAGGATGGAAAAGAATTATAATGCAAGACTCAAAGAGAGAAAATTTTGCAAAGGAGACTTGGTACTATGGAGAGTAATAGCCAATACAAAGGATTCTGTGGGTGGAGCATTAGGACTAAACTAGGAAGGTCCACTAGTCATAACAGAGGTTTTAGCGAATGGGGCATGCCGGTTATTTAAACCTAATGGAAACTTAGTTCCAAGAACTTAGAACTCAGGGCATCTTAGACCTTACTTGTCAAATTTACATTGATCATGTGATGTACATTATAGTATTATAAAGAAGTAACAATACTATAAACTAGATATAGGGATAATATACAGCCAGAACCAGTATAAAAATGTCTGTATCATCTTTGGCAAAATTAGATGCACAATTCACAGTTCACACCAATAGCCACTAATTTAGCAATACGCAAGGTCGATCGGTAGATGAAGAAGATGCTCTCAACACTAAGAACAGTGAAACTAGACCTACACATTTGGACTTGCATCAACGTAATCTAGCTCTTCAACCAAATTCCTGGACTGGACATGGGGATATTAGACTACCCTGCCCTATATTTATACGATAGCAATCATATTGTAGTCAAACTGGTCATAAGGATACTAGACGGTCTGAACCAGTATAAAAAACCCTCTAGGATAGCTAATTTAATATAGTATACTGGATGTATAGATCTTAGACATCTAGAACTAGTACAAAAAACTATGCGCATGCGAAAAGGTTGTGTATGCACGACTAGACTTCACAGTTAAATCTTCTTTTAGTCCCTTCTCAAACAGTAGAGAGGACTATGCCAAGCGCACAAACAAATTTCTCATAACGCACCGTCGTCGCTCTATAGTTACAATGCAATCTACGAGTGACAATGGCAATCTCAAAAATGAGAACAGTGATGCTAGACAAAAATGTGACTAAGAAACACATATGACATTACGCCCCCGAAACAAGGGGGAATGTCATACCAAACATGTAGCCAAGGGACATTACGCCTTCAAATAAAGAGGGTAGGTCATATCAAACATGTAACCCACCACCATCACTCAATAATGGTACCAACAACACAACATATGAGTGACAACAACAATCTCAGAAATGGGAACAGTGAAGCTAAATCAAATTTAATATATAAATGTCTAAATACTGGTCGAAGCACAATAGGCCCGCATCCCAAATAGCTGAAAGAAAAATGAAATCAGGTAGAAATGACAAGATGCGCAGACTAGGTGCTTAAGACGATAAATCTACCATGACCCACAATCGAAGTAGACTTGGAGGTAATTGTTACATCACCTAACCCCTACTGCACTGGAAACTAATTTAAAGTCACAACACCTAACCCAACCCGAACTTTGCAACCAAGAGGAGCGTGACAAAAGAAAATTACTGCATGCATTGGGAAGAAGGTGCATGTCAATGAAGATAAATACAATCAAATGCAAGACATGAATATTGTGCCGAGGTAAGGATGTAGAATATGTTATGCTGAACTGACCACATATTCAAAGCTCAAATTTGTCATCACCTACATGAACTGGTCTACACCAGCATACACCGAGGGCAACCAAAACGGTACCGTAGGGAATTAAAGGCACTCCAAAGGACACATATAGGACCACTCAGGATATGCTTCAAATGCATAACCATACTAACAGGCAGCGATATAAATATGGAACTCCTCCTCCTCTCCAGCAACCCTAGCATATGAGCAATGAGGGCAACTCTAATTACCACTAGTTCAGATCATGACTAACCTCGAATACACACCAATTGTATATCAAGTCAACTCTCAAATTGAAACATGGCATAACAGTAAGGCGTTACCTGAATATAATGTCAAATAAGCAAGCGCAAATCAGCACCATAACATCATGCATAAATCGTACACCAGTCAGCACAGGCACGATGGTGGTACTTCGAGGCCAACGAGTGATGCCTAATATCCCTCCAAAGGCCCATATGCAAGGTTAATTCAAATTTGGAGTCTTCGGCCATAATTTCAAACATTCCTGCTTTAATTTTTAGGAATTCCCATTTTCGTTCAAATTTCCTGCCAAAGGTATGTCAGCAATACGTGCACATCAAATAGATAGCACAGATGGATGACATCTGGCAGAATCCAAGGGCTGATAAATGATGGTAAGAAAAGTATTCTAGAAATTCGCATACGTCTCAAGACTATAAATAGAAAAGACGCTATAGCATGAAAGGGACCTTTTTCTTCTTTTTTGGGGCTTCTAAAATTTTTCTCTTTTCTAAACCTTTAAGGTTTAATTGAACCTTCTACCATGAAATTCTGTATCAAATCAATGATAAAGGAAGAAAGAGAACCTTCTCTATGGACGTAGGATTCGTTAAAATATGGACAACATAAATTCCCTGTCTCCTTTACTATTTCTTTGCTTTTTCTATATTCTCGATGGTTTTCAGCACTATATTTCACCTTATTTGTACTATAATTAAACATTAATTTGATTTAACACTTTAACAAATAGTTAACACTCAACTATTTAATTGTGTAAGAATTCAGCGAAATAATCACTACTCCACAGCAAAATTAAGACTACTTAGTTTTGCTAATTCAAATCAAAGGAGTAATTAGCAGATTGGTTACTTTATACTTAATTGGGAAGTTAAAGGACAAAAAAGTTCACCAACATAATCACCTCCAACTCAGTTATAAATTTGTGCATTTATATTTATACATTGCTTTTATTGTGGTGTTATTTAAGGCAATGTACTTAGCCTTTTCATTGAATAGGCCAGAATGTTTCATTCGGAACATTTTCAACTTAAAGCTTCTTAATTAAGGTTTGAATGTGAATTTAATTTTGACATGTTATACTCAATAGTACTTGTGAAGTTCGAGACTGAACACTCCTTTGTAAGGGGTTTGTTGTTCTATAAACAGTTCTCTAGTATTTCTCAAGCACTTGAGAACACTCTAAAATACTACTTAGCAAACTTAATTTTGGAATTGTTATATGCTTTATGCATTAAATACATTATCTAAATATGATATTATAAACAATATAATATGTATGATATTTCCTACCGGTTATACATAAGGAATCCATCTTACATATTCCATATTAAACATTTTAATACGGTGTCTTTGCATATTGTTTCAGACATTACTAACATCCATGCAATTATAGTAGTTATCATTTAAAAATCTAATGTTGAGTATTAAACAACAAAACTATAATTATTTACTCAAGTACATAATAGGTAATCATAAGATTGTTATTTACCTTTTAAAAATATTTATTACCTTTAATAATTCTTTCTTATGGATATGCGCTTCTTCTGCATTTTGATTAAAAATTGAACCTTTTGATATTTCTATCTATCAAAGCACTTGTTCAATTTTGATGCTTATATAATGATGCTTTTATGTCACTTCATCATATCCGAAAGCTCACAAATTCAATATACTCCCACTGACTTCTAGACAATTTGATTGTTATATGCAAATAGTCTTTTCTAAATCATTATTTAACATTTTCCATTTTCAACGTATATGTACCAAAATACAAATTCATACCAAGCAATAATTTTGTGGGTAAATCTGAATCAACTTGAGCAAGTTGAACAATGAATCCATTACCTTAATTCAACAATTGAAATTTTCAATGTTATTCTTATCAACATTGCTCATCATATTCCTTCAGGTACTTTACGGTCGATGGATCATATTCCTTCAGGTACATTTATGGTCGATGGATCATATTCCTTCAGGCACAAATACCAAAATAGTATTCTGATAACGTATTTGGAATTCTTTTGAATTTATGCATCATACATATGGCAGAATCAATAATCTTAATGGTTTAATTGACAACTAAGGATTATCTATTCTCGATACTGGTAAGAAACTCACAGTCTCTCTTTAATGTGTGAGATAATGTACTAGACACTCTAATGCATTGTGTTCATTTAGGTTAGGCTAGTTTCATTTCATCCATGTTATCTGTTTCATCATTGGATCATATCTAAATCTATTTACTTACCGCTAATTTCTAAAAGAAATTTCATCATTATGAAGTTTTTATTTCGTAAGACAACAATTCTTTCTTGTGTAATGGGATAGGTATTCATAAACACTACGAAATGCCTTATATGTAAAACAGATTTGGTTTTAGTTTACAATATTTATGTTCAAAACATAAATTGGTCCATTAATGACTATCATTCCCAAACTTCTTTTGGGGTAATTCATACATGATCCCTCATTTGCAATTATCACATGTAGTCTTTCGACTCGCATAACCTGTCAAGTTCTTGGCCTAGAATATGTCATGGTTTCTTATAACCCTTATCATATATGATTTTGGAAATTTATTATTTTGGAAATTTATTCTTTAGATGAAATTAGTTTTAACCTTGTGCACTACTCTTAAGTACACAACCTTATAGAAAGAAGTTAACTTCACTCATAAGTAGTCATACTTGTTTATGAAGTTCAATTGCTCCTTGTCGGTACATCATTATGTGTCATAGGGAAGAGTGACTTTTGAGATTGAATCTTTATTCATTTTTAGGTACATTCTAAACTCTTTCCAATATACTCACATATTCAATTAAATCAAATCATTTTTATTTTCTATAGCATGTTATTTTATTTACATTTGTTTTATATTCTATAAGCTTATCATATGCATACTACATGTGTATTAAATACACATATTCATTTTTGTGATAACTTATCGGTGAATACAACAAAATATGTAGGACCATTTCAGTATTAATAGACTTACGATTGCATACATCTATATGTACTAATCTGAAGAATTCTCAACTTATATGATGCTCCTACTGAATGAGTGCTTTGTTCTTAATTATTTGAGATATAATTCATTGGTACCATATGATTCACAATAATACAATCAAGGAACATTTATAATATTCATATTGAAATAAAAACATGTCTAGCTTTTTAGTCGACACTAAAAAACGGTTATTATTCCGTAAATTATGTCTGGTATGTTTACGAAAACAAATTTCGATGCGACTAATGAGTGCTATAAGGCGTGCTCCAACTATTTCCGCCATTACTATAATAGCGTATAAAATATAGAGCTCTATTCAATCACTTAATATTGGTTATTTATTCCATCTACTATAACCAGTTTATAGTTGAGAGTTTTCAAATCAAATATCTTGAACTCAAAGAAATAAATCATATTGAAAATAATTTTCTTTATGAAAATACATTTCATAATGGAAATCGTATTTTTTGCATTACAATGTCAAGTATGTATTATTATTTTACAATTCTCGTTTTTGACGTTTCTTTATGAAGCAGAAGTGAACATTCACCATCTTTATCCCAATAGTGCCTTAAGTTGCATCCACTCTCGTACATTCGCTTTTCCTTTTCAAATTGTAACGATCCATATTTTAAACTATTTTAAATTATTAAATTTAATATTGTTATTGAATAAAAATGGTTGGAAATAAAAATTCATATTTTATTAATGTAGTTTATTGAATATAAACTAGAATAAAATTTTGAAATAAACAATTTCGAAGATTTTGGCAATAACAAATATTGAAGTGAAATTCTATGTATTGAATGTATTTATAATCAATAGTTAGGACTGAATAATAAAAGTTGAATTATTTAAATATAAATAAAATAATTTTTTGATACCTGAAATTCGTTTGAAATCTGATATTTGGATTTATCGAAATTCTAATATCGGAAGTCATCGAAATTGGATTATTGGAATACCTTAAATAAAGAAGTGGAACTAGGTGTTGTAGTTGTTTATTTATTTGAATTCATTTTAAAAGTTAAATTCCAAAAGTAAATAACTTATATTTCAATTATAGTGATTTATTGGATAATTAAGTTGTTTATATTTAATGTTGGAAATTATTTAAATAATTGAATCCTGAATTTAATATGAATGAAAATGATGTTGAAAGTTGATTTATATTGTATTTAACTAAGAATGAAAATTGTTAAATTCTAAAATTGAATTTAAAAGTGATTAAATTGATTTTGGAAATTTGTCGTTTTAAGTAACAGGTAAAAATAGTCTTTTTGGGAATTGTCTCAGATTTTGACGAAACCAGTTTCATCGGATAGACAATAGTGAATTATTATAGGATTTCAAGTTTTGTAGCAATTGGATTTATCGTTTGGCCATGCGAACTTGAAATGCATAAAAGTTAATTTAAGGAATTTAATTAAAATAATTTGATTTTGAAAAGCTATCTTTTGAATATGATGGAATTGACTTCCAATACATATTCCATTATATTCGAAATGGGAATATAACATGTAACAACCCGTATATTTAGCGATTTGTATATTTAAATATTTTATTTAAATATAGCATCGTTAGTCGGATTTAGGTCCGAAATGTTATTTTTTGCAAACAGCCGAATTAGGACTCGATACCACTTCCATTGAGTTCAAAATGGCGTTTGCGACATTTTTGAGTATAAACATTGATATGTTTGGAGTTAGCTTGAATTTTGACATTTTCACTTAGGGCTTTGGGTTTGGGTTTCAGCCCATTAACCCCAACTTAAGACCCAAGCTCCACCCCACTCCTCTTCATCCATTTCATTTCTAATTCCGAACACCTCAAGCTTTAGAAATATGGGGAAAGAGATTGGAAATTAGAATTCCTAAGCCCTAGCTCCTTTGCAAATTTAAGTTCTAGCTCCAAACTTAAAAGAGAAGCTTAGCTAAGCAACTCCTTCTTCTTCTCCATCTAATCTATCTCCAATTTTAGAAATTTCATATAACCTAATTTGGAAATTATTGCTTTTGATCTTAGTTTGGAGTTTTTAGAGTTGAGATTGAAGAGTGGTTGATCTTCCTTTTTTTTCAAGCTTCTTCTTCCTTGTTTTTGTGAAAAAGGTGAGATTTCTATCTCACATCTATGTCTATATCTATCTTTGTTGTTAGGTATGAATTCCTAACACTTATTGATGTTCATTTGCTTTTGGTTTGAATTGGTTTTATGGATGTTCCAATTTTTGGTGTTTTGAAGTTAAATCTTTAAAAAATCATAGCTTTGATGCTTGATCATGCTTTTGGTGGCGTATCGAGGAGCCTATAGGGCTGGGTTGTCGATTGGCATAAACCCCTAACGCCCGTGCTCGTCCGATGGCAAATCGTGGAGAGTTTCCTCTTCATTTTGCTATGCTAAAAATACTGGAAAATAGGTTCCATTCGACTGGCTCTCTGAGTTCAGTCGAATGACCTGGAGTCTGAGAGTTTTCCAGGCACTGAGACCAGTCGACTGAACTCAATGTCCAATCGACTGACCTGCTTGTTTCAGTTCAAGTTGCCTATT
The DNA here is from genome assembly GCA_030765085.1 of Allium cepa. Taxonomy (NCBI): domain Eukaryota; kingdom Viridiplantae; phylum Streptophyta; class Magnoliopsida; order Asparagales; family Amaryllidaceae; genus Allium; species Allium cepa. Next base: position 28,985,754 of record CM060933.1, on the reverse strand, counting down.
TTGCTAGGAATTCCAATTTTTATCGATTCACAATTTTTCGATTTGTTGTTATCATTTATTATCGACTTTGATGACTTCTATTTTGGTATTTTTGGGTATATCCATTTTGATGGATTTGGTATCGATTTCTTTGGATATAATTCTCGTCTTCGAACGTGAAATTTTGGTGGTTCATTGTTTTTACAATCATTTTTATGGTTTGTCACTTTAAAACGCAAAGGTTTCTATACTAGTAGTAAATATTCAAACTCTTTTACAAAGATTATTTCAACTCTATTTTTAATAATACAAAGCTCTTTATAAAACCGTTTTTCCTACCTATTAGTATATACAAACCTTTTCTTCATTCGTTTGAGAAATTTAATTAAACGGCTTAGTAAAACAAGTGGTATGAGACGCTTGCATTTACTTTGTCGGTTAATTCTTAGACTCGTTCGATTGAAACTCTTGTGACAACTTTTGAGTGGAGACTTACAGTTTGTTCGTAAATATTTAAGTTAAGCCAGTGGTTATGGGACATGAAGCTAAACTCATCTATTTACTAGCTTAGTGTGATTGACACTTCTTGATGATCGATGATGATCATCTTGTGATTTAGACTAGCAATGTGCGATGTCTCTTTGTCTGCGAGGGAGACTAAACCCCGTTTCTGTGGAGCTTCGGCTCAATTTTGTGGGGTAGCGACCCATGGTCTTTGGACCATTTTGTGGAGCTTTCGCTCAAAATTGATGGTTAGCAACCATGGAATAGCGTTCCGTTTTGTGATACACGTGTTGGTGAGTTTTCATACTCCCGTTTTGTGATAGGTCTCCCCCTTTTTTGTGATTTCTGGATTTCTATTGATGATTTCTAGAATTTGTGTTTCACTAATTTTCGTGATTTTCGTTGATAAGCTTTATCAATATCTGTGCATTGGTGAATTTGTGTTTCACTAACTTTTTCGAGTGGCATTGATAAATTTGTCAATATTTGTGGTTTGGTGAAAATGATAAAGTATATGACATTCTTTTTGGTGTTTTGAGATTTCTTGAGATACTGTATGATTTCAGTTGTTGTTAGAAGTATACTTGTCACAGTATGACATTATTGTTATCATTTGTTTTTGTCATATCTCTTATTCTATCTCATTTTATCTGATATTTATAGCTAGACTGATCCGTTTATTATTTTCTTATTAAATAATACTCGGTCAGACCGAGATGTTAGAGATGCTTCTGCTTGACTCCTTATCTGGGATCATCATTATCTGACTTTTGTCTAACTACATTAGATTGGTAGTTTTTGTTGTTATACATTCGAGCTAGAAACTCCTTGATGTATACATACTCTTTGATTTTGCACTTGTATCTATTCTTTTATGATATTGTGGATCTTATTGGACCACTACTCTAATGTACACTTATATGTGTTATATTCATATCTGTTTCTGCCTTTGTGATATGAATATCTGTAACTGATTTATGTTATGTTTATTTCTATATTTGTTTTCGAAGACCACATAGCCACTGTGTAGTAGCTTTGAGTTTGTATCGGCATGTCGGATTTCCTCTATGAAATGCATGTTATACTATCTGACATATCGATGCTCGCACAAAGCAATTACACGGATGGTCGCTCCTCAACAGCCTTATTCTTCGTGCTAGTTGACAGCATTACCTCATAGTGCCCTTGTCTAGCGTGAGTATAGAGGTGGGGCATCACATGGCATATAGAACATCAGGCGATACGCTTCATTTGGAGTTCTGAATTTTTGCGGATGAATTGGGTCGGAAATTTATATGTAAGGTCGTAGATTATCTTCATTCATGTAACCCTAGAGATAAAATCATCAACCACTTTCTTTAAACGATTTTAATGGCCGAAATCGCCCTCCTTTCTCCCTTGATTTCTTCCAATTCGCTCATCGAAATCAAACGACTCCAAAAGGAAAGTTGAAGATCTCATAGAGCTCAACTTTGTGGATGGTTGGATCATCTCATTTCGTCATGCGGTGGTCGATATCTGCTCATGTTCGAGCTGCAGATTCTTGAGTTTTGTGCTTCGATTCACGGTGAGATGAAGGCAGCCACAAGGCGGTGTTGGAAGGCGGGCGGACGCGTGGATGGCAGGTCGGCGATGGCAGGTCGGCGATGGCTAAGCATTTGGCGATTGATCAAAATAATAAATAAAAAAAGCAGCGGTAGCGTGATGGTACGGGCCTAGTAATGATCGCGTAGAGGAAGATGAGAATTAGGTTATGTTTAATTTTGTTAATTAGTTGTTAATTATACTATCAATTATATCAAATGTTAAAATATTTATACATTATTCATGCGAGGACCGATTCGGATGAAACGTGTCGCGTTAGATTCGTATTGACGTCGTCTACGACATGAAATTGAAGTGGAATTTATTTGAAGCTGAAAATTTTTCTATTTCAAATAAAGATGAGTGATTAGACCCGCTCACGAAGACTAAACATTTTTATGTTAGTTAAATTAAAATTATGAAATGATTTATTTTATTTACTGTTGATTGGTAATTTAACTGACAAATAAATTAACATATGAATTGGCTGTTAGAAATTAAAATTGATGGCTAAAGTGAATTTGGAATTAAATTGCTAGTCAAATTCTCGGTTATTAATATCTGATTAACTATTGTGATATATAGACTGATTCGGATGTTAACTGTGATGGCTGCTATTGATTGATATTTTAGATGATTTGGATGTTTATTTATTTTCATATATTCCTATTATCACCCTGTATATTATTGACAGCATCTAAACTTTATTTGAATTATATTCAAATAAACTAAGAAATATGTTGAAATGCTATATGCCTATGACACTTTGATTTGGATTGAAATGATATATATCCATCCTTGAAATTAAAATCGAAATAATTAACCACTTGGCCTGAAATTAAATGGTTTTAAATTCTTGAATTTGAATTTGTTTGAATGATTATGATCTAAAGAAATAAAAATTGAATTTACGAGGATTGAACTAATTTCGAATTCAATTTTTGAAATGTTGAATTCAAAATCTGTTAGAGAAATTGTTCAAAGAATTAAATTTGAAATATGAAGTTAAAATCGAAATATGACTTGAATTATAGATATTGAATTGTTTTACAAGGTTTTGAAATTTTGCTTGTACATCGAAGTTATTTAAGTAAAAGTGATTTAAATTGATACTTCAAATTTGGCTCAAAATTGAATTATTTTAAAATATTTGAACCTTAAACCGAATATTGAAGTTTAAATTGATTTAAGTGATTAAATTAATATTTTGAAATCGAACTTGAAATTGATATAAATTGAAATGGTTTAAAATTGAGAATTGAATTGAAATTAACTCGAATTGAAACTGAAATTGAATTAATTGGGATTGAAATTGAATCGAACTAATTTGAAATGGAAATTGAAATTGATTTGAGTTCAAATCGAAATTGAGTTGATTTGAATTGAATTGAGATTGAAGATGATTTGAATTGAAAGATTTGGAATTGAATCAGTATGGCTTGAAAATATTTTCAAGTAAATTATTTTAATATAAACTGTTTAAAATCTATCTTTTTAAATATTCAAGTTATTTTGATTTTCCAAACTATTTTACGATATAAACCATTTTAATACTCAAATCATATTATATCAAACTATCTAAACTGTTTAAATTATTTTTGAACTATTTAAAAAATTTCAAACTATTTTCTAAAAAAATTCAAACTGGTCAAGGCGGGAATTGTTCATAATTAAACCGTAGATTTAAATGCAAGTTAGGTTAAATTGAAGTTATAACCTAAATTAAAATTCGAAATAACTTTGGAAGTGAAATCGAGATATTGAGGCGATTTCAAGTGAAATGATATATGAAGTAAATATGATGGTTTTGAAGTGAAAATGATATTTGAAGCGAATATGATATATTGAAATCGAGTATGAATCGTTTTCGAAATGTAAAAGAACCAACCGGTGTGTAAAATGACGTTTGGTTGTTAAAGAGACTGGGGCCTCTTATTGGCATACTCTCTATCAATATTGAAACCACTTTAACAACTGTGTAAACGAAGGAGACTCCAGAATGAAGTGGTTGGATATGGCATACGTTCACTGGATTTGAAGAAGGAGAACAATAAAGGATAGACCCCGGTACTTGTGCCAATTTGAAATGACTAAAACAGGACAGACGGACAGGAGGGCCAAGTGGGCTAGCAGCACCTAGCAGGCATCTGTTCTTCGATTATCTTCTTGGACTTGGTCCATACTATTACTTTTGATGTTGGTTTCGATTGGTGCATCTTGATTTGGGATAACCTCCCTTTGACTCGATATAGGATGGATGGACGCGGTGGGCGACCGTGGCTACGATGCGTTAACACCAGCCCTATGACCCGAACTAGTAGTATCCTTCCTTGGGCATTGCCTCACATGCTTTGTCATGTTTTTATCCCTATACAAGACCACTACGAGTTTGGTTTAGTGTTATCGTCTCATGGCGCATCCCTATCCCCCAACATGCTACCGAGGCGTTATATGCAAGCTGTACGACAATGCTTAAAAACGTGTTAAAGGGGATTAATGTAAAACCTTAACGCTAAGAAAAATATTTAGTATACTGATTAGACATTACATATATAGCATATTCTACAATACATAAATATTTTGATGGATCCTTAGAGATGGAAAATCCCATAACATCCCTTGAGTTATTGCACGCACACTATACACTGGATATGAGATGTAGAACCTCGTAAACATCTCTGACGCTATTTCACTCATGTTACATGTGATATTGATTTGACGCACATAAGGATATTTTTGTAACAACCCTGTATTATTTTTGATTATTTTAATTGCATATTTTAATTATTTTAGTTGAATTTCCTGATTTAAAAACTTTATTTATTTATTAAAAAGAAAAACTTTATTTTATTTATAAAATGAATAATTTTTTATTTTAAATATAAATTTTGATTTTGATGTAAATTATAATTCCAAACATGAATAAATAGAATATTTTTCAGAAATGTGAATGTTGGTCAATATGGTCAAACTTTGACTTTTAAATTTAAAATTTAAAAATTTGAATTTTATCTTTTACTATGAAAATAGATAAATTTTCAAGTATACTGCTTTTCGTTTCGTTGAAATCTGATTAATATTGTGAAAGTTATGTTTTTTACACTATTGTGTGTAAATTGATTTATTTAACAAAACTGTTTATTTTAATTTATATAAATAATATTTTTGTTTGTCATATCATGTTCTAATATGTGTAACATGACATGTTATGTATATTTTTTATTTTTAAAACATTTTAAAAGTGTAGTTATAATTTTTGAATGCTTATTGTATTTTGTTTACAGTTTTTAAATGCTAGTTTCAATATAATAAACTATTTTCTTTATTTACTTTTTATTTTCCTAAGAATAATTGTTTATTTTCTTTTTCCACTTTATTTTGTTTGTCTTTTATTTTTATTTACTGAATTTTTATTTTGTTTACTTTTATTTAAATAAATGAAAATTTAAAGAGTCAAAACCCTTTCATTTTCCTTGTGTCTTTCCATTAACCTTTATCTTTTCATTTTCTTGCATTTTCACTTCATTGCTTTAGCCGTACTCATCTCTTTGCTTCATCCATGACTTTCCTTTTCATATTCACGTGAGAAATATTTCTCATCTTCTCAAACTCATGGCTATCATTCAAAGAAAAAAAAAATTGTTAATGGCTTCATTTTCTTTCTCATTTCCTTCTTCTTTTTCTAATGATTTGCCTTTGCTTCTTCAAGCTTTGCTCGGCCTAGCCACTCCACCATCACCACCAACCACCACCTCATCATCCACAATAGCACCATCAGCCTCTTCTCTGAACAAAATCAGGTCGTGACATCCATTGATGCATGCACCACAATACTTTGCACCAAATTCCTTGAAATTGCCTAGCCGAGCCTAATACTTCATCGCCCCTTCCTATAGTCACTTCGGCCACCCCCTTAGCCACCACCACCAGCAGGTACACCACCTCTGGCCATCACCTATCATCTGACCTGACCTGTACTTGCCATTGGCTGAGCCCAATTGACCTAAGGTCGAGCCTTGTTTGCCCAAAAATCCACTTATTTTGCCTTGACCTTTTTTCTTTTTCATGTTGCAACTTCTACCATCTACATCTCCATGTTTCCATGCCATATTGATGCCATAACCCGAGCTATAACACCATTATGGCCGAGCATTCGATCCTCTATGGTTGAGCATTGGAGTGATTAAGGCAAGGTCTAACTATCTTGTCTTTGTTGCTTTGTATTTCAATTTTTTTCTATATTGTTTTATGTTAAATATATTTATTTGTATATTGGTTTGCTTTGTCTTGTTTGGTTTGTTGCTTACAAGATCATATCTTGGATCTCTCTCTCTCTCTCATTTGAATCAAGTCGTGCTGTGTCGTGCCATATCGTGATTTCTAGAATTTATTCGTGTAGTTTGATTTGCTAACTCCAGCTTGAAAAGGTGAGTCTTTCTCACTCTTACATTTTTACTTATGAAATGGTAAATTGATGACACGTGTTTAGTAATTAAACTGTTATGCAAGTTAATGATGATTATATGATATGTTATTTCATGCTTTTATCCTGTTAACTTTGTTAATTATCACCTGACATATGATATATGAGAGTATATTGTGACATTGACATGTTAGTGTAATTGTTTATATTGTTTATGCATATGTTCATACTGCAAGTTCCCTGTTAGAATAGAACCACTATGGGTTGAAATGATACATACCCGAATGGACTTTATGTGACGGTCTACAAATCTGTACCCTTTGAATCAACAATAAACTACACATGTCTGTTTCAAAAAGCACAGACTGACGGAAAGTCAGTGCAACGATCCGATTTTTTGACGCCCGAAAGTCGACATCAATACATCCACTGTATCAAATGCCACATGATCGAATGCCGGAAAACCCAACCGTTAGGGTTAAAGAAGAAGAAGATAGAAGAAGAACAGAAACAATAATAGAATCTCACGTTTCGCAGCGGAACAATATATAATAAATAAACAAATATTTTAAAAATAAAAGCACTATATCTATTATTACAATACAACATCAGAGTACAACAACAACACACAACACTAGCAGTTATAATAACTTGCCTGCATAGAAATTTGTCTCACACAAACCCGAACGCAGCATATACTACATAGTATAGATAATACGTCTCGCCATCCAGCTTGCCTCCAGATCTCCACAGCAGTCCATCCAGATCCAATTGATAACCTGACTTTAAGCTGCCCGTGTGGAAAATTGTGGGCACCCAGAGTTTAGAAAGGGAACAATAAACTCTGAGTCAGTCATGGGACTGGCGTAAGATCTTAAAAATAGTTATTTTCATAAAGGAAATAAAAATAAATCCGTTATGTTTTAGGAAAATGAAACTACCATAAGGCCTCCCGCCACACACACAATGCAAACGCAGAACTGGAGGAGATTTCTACTTATGATAGTCAAACATGCTTAGTACGCAAAATCCTTTCGATATTATTATTAGTGCAGTGCAGAAAATATTTCGAAAGTATAATATTAACTTAGCCAGCATAGACATTCTGAACTATGCCTACTATAGCTACCATCTAGACAGTGGTGACCATCATAAGTAAATGGAAGGTTATACAACTAAAACCGTACAAGGCGTGTATTGAAGTTCGGATTTCCAACAAATGGTCAGGCTAAGGAACTTCCTACTGCCATATGGGTACGTCTCTGGAGGGACGTCCCGAGACCTACCCGGATCTCTGCCAACACAAGGCCAGGTTGCCTCCGTAACTAGGTAACTACTACTCGAGTATGCCATCCCCCGGTCGTTTGCGACCTTTATCCGAGGATCCTCAACCACAAAGTATAATAAATTTGCAGCAACAACATAGGTTAAGTATCTGGGCTCCATACCATGGTACCACCTTTTTCCAGAAGGAAATGACATACCCTAAAGGGCGCGACCCTCATAACCTTGCCGCATCTTTCCTGTTTCGACCATTTCCGGGGTGTGAGGTCCGATGCGGTCTCGTCCACAAAGCTACACTTTTTACAAAGTCATGCTTTGATCAGCAAATGATCAGCAGCACTTCGTATGCCACATTACCAGTTTTGGGAATATATCACTAATAACCATCAACCACATAACCTCTGAGCTCATACGTCTCAGAGAAGGGTGTTAAGCTAAGAGAATAAATTCTCCGCCACCAACAGAAATGCATTTGATAGAAATCAACTTTATATCTCAAAGTGTAATGTCAGACACACATCCATACAAGTCCGTTTCGAAATCGAACAAAATTGAAGGCACTTCAAAAGAAGCCCTTGCAAATCCGGATATTCACAAATCACGTCCGGAATCCTCATCACAAAGGTGATAAAATCTCTACACCGGAGCAACCTGGTGCAGAGACATTCGACAGGTAATCCTTTCGCTTTCGAAAATACCCGGTCTTCAACACCGTCTTCAAATGCAATCCCATTTCGTCGTATCATTATTCGGAATGGGTTTCGACACAAGGTCCTCTTCCGGCTAATCCGAATAACGAGTGCTTATTTTTAAAAATAAGTGTTACATTCAGATTTCAACAAATTACAACAATTTTCACTTTAATCTTTCAAACAAAAGATCTACCACAATCACAAGGGTTCGATGTGGTTTTCGGATATCCACTTGGAATTCGACCCCCGGTCGCATCAAAATTCAAATGCCATTAAAAGGCCAATATTTATAGTCGGTTATTTAACTATCAATCAACATCCACAAAAATTTGCGGATTTAAATAATTTTCCAAATTATTTATTTTCAAAATATTTCCCTAAGATATATTTCACATTTTAACCATTTGAAAACAGATTTCAAATTATTTTCCACATTTCAATACTTTGAAAACAAATTTCAAATCACCTTTCCTTATGCGGGATACATCTCCAAATATTTATTCATTTCCACTGAAAATCTGCCGAATTAAAATAATTCAAATCGCTTATCCAAAATATTCTTAGAACATTTAAAGTAACACCGTCTTAAATGCTTACTTAAATATTAGTTATGAAAACATTATACTAATTATCACATATAAGATTATAAGTCCCAACTAATTTTTAGAATAAAATTCGTAGATAAGATATAATTATTTAAATAATCGTTTCCTAAAAAAATATCAATTTTAATCTTTAAAATAATCCCTTTTATAAGTAATTAAATAAATCCATACTTTAAAGATTTGAAACCAGTTAAGAAAATAATTTATCCAAAGTATCCTTTTTAAAACCATCCTTAAGAATTTTCAGTTTATATTTATAGGCTACTGCGAAATCATACTCAGCTTCTCAGGGAAAATACATTTTCCATTTCAAAATGGTTCATTCAAATCAATTAATAAATCTTTCTTGATTTATTTTAAATTTACGTTCCGAATCCGTAATTTCCATTTACACTTTAAAAAATAACCAAGTGTTTATTTTTAAAACAAATTTCCCTTTCCTTTATAAATTCTCATTGTGAATTTAAACTTCTAAATGTTCATTGATATACGATTTCCAAATATTCATTTTCAGCACCGAATTAAATTCTAAGTTGATTTCCAAATTTATTTTCAATTACCAAATCAATTTCCAAAATTGATTTCTAAATTTTATTTCCAAACACCAGATTAATTTCCAAATCGATTTCCCAAAGATTTATTTTAAACACCAAATTAATTTTAATCGGTTTCCTAAAGATTTATTTTCAAAACACCGAATCAATTTCCAAATTGATTTCCAAATTTAATTTCTTTTAAATTAAATTCCTTTATTTCTTTTAAACTATTTAAAATCCATATTTTAAATAAATTCTTCAACCTTTGAATAATATTACCCAAAATTCATTTATTAAGCTTTTTTCCATATTTTGGAATTTATTCAATAACTTTTCAAAAATAAAACTTTAACTTTTTAAATTTCTTCTTTTAAATTTATCCCATTCAAAAATAAATTTTACTATAAACTTTCTACTTAAATTTCAAAAATCCAATTTTATCTATTTCTGGTATCCTACGATACCAAAAATATATTCGGCTAAACTATAACCTTTAACGATTTCAATCACAATATAATCACACACAGATTATAAACAATCAACACACAATATTAAAACAAATTCAATCATTTGAGGAATCCAGTTGGATCCCTCCAACCTATTTCCCTGCATCCACGGATGTTAGCACCACAATTAAATACCAGTTCCACTTCGAGGTGGAATATCATGGTATATGAGTTTTAATATAATATCATCCGCTATTATGCGGCGTATAGGGTCTATTTTGATAAAACTGATAATGAATTATCATCCAAGCACACAATCAACAATTTAAATTTAACTATCACAATTCAACAATCAATCAATAACTGAAATTTTCAATTATTAATATTTGAGTGAGAAGATCTCAACTTTGCTTTCGCATGCAACCCATTTCCATTCTAGTTTGTTTTTCACGATTTATAGACCTGGTATAAGCAATTATATGATTTTATTAATATTCGAATAAATTGAACAATCAATTACTCTTTATTAATTTAATTTAAACCAATAACTTGATTTTAAACTAATAAGTGGATTTTAAACCAAATTCCCTTAATAAATTATTTTTAATGACTGGAATAATTGAATAAGCTAATTAAACAAGTCAACCACTTTATTTTATTTTATTTTAAACTAAACAGCAAATGAAAATGTATACATATATTTATTCTTCTTTCTCCCGAAATCACATATATACTGGTATAAAATAACTTATTTAAACTCAAAATCCAAATATATTCTTCAACCTATATATAATTATTTATTTAAATTAAATTAAATAGTGTTGTAAATATCTTCTGTCTGTATTCATTTATTTTATTTTATTCTATTTATTTTTTTTGAAAAAATGTTTTAATATAAATATATAAATCTAATAAATAAAATTATAAAAGAGTACCTTACTGTAGAAAATTTTGACCATCGAACAACTCACGACTATGCCGGCCCTTCACCACTGCTTGCTTGCCCACTCGAAAAAAATTATAACCACCAACATCTGCACCGATGGTCGCTTCACCCAGAATGAACGAAATTGCCTCCAGGTAACCGCCTTCAGATTTGAAGTCCAAAATTATACGCGACCCAAGCGCCCACCTCTCACCATCGATTTGAAACGAGGACCGCACCCAGTTCTTTGATTTCAATTTTGAGTTAGGGCACTCGATTGCACATGCTTTTTTAGAGGAATGCGGTCGTCGACCATGCCTTCGAATCTACCTCGTGCTCGCCGATGCAGCCGCCCTCCTCGAGCTTGCGAACCTTAGCCGAGTCAATTTTTTTTAAGATCGATTTCGCTGTCCCTTTGATCAAACCCTCTGATGATTCATGATAGGATGAAGGTGCGATCATCAGCACTTTGATTTTGAGGAATTCGAATGATTCTTTTTTTTATGAAGAAAACTTGGCCGCCATTTTTTTATTTTATGATGTCGTCGAATTCGACTTGAGAAAGAAAAAGGAAAACGAAGGGAAGCGGGCATACTATTCTATCTGTGCTCAATACGAAAGAAAAAAAAATTTGTTCCGCCATTATATTTTCTTTAAGGATTCAGTTGAAAAGGAGAAGAGGGGGCTAGCCATTTTCTAATTTCAAATTGGGAATGGTTTCGTGAAAATGAGGGGGCGTGATTTAAAACGAAGAGAAAGAGCAATGTGTGGAGCACACTTTCTAGGTCGGCTAGGATGGCTTGCATAGGTATAAGATGGAGGCTGATGGTGAAAGAATCTCAACTAAGGTTGACTAGTCAAACAAAACAAGTATATTTGAATTTAAATCATCCCGATAAATGTAACTCAAAATCTCGGTCTCCTATCGAGGCATGCTGCTAGGCGTATATAATGTTAAACCCTTATCCCGAACGCAATGGAAAAGGTTTCGGGTCCAAATTCGATCGTATGAAGAAGATAGCTTTTTGAACCCAACTATTAAATCAAATTTCGATTTAATTTTCAACGTGTTTGCTTATCGTACGGCCAAATGACAACTCCAAAAATTACGAAAATTGAAATCCGATAATAATACAATATTACGGATCCAATGGAACTGGTTTCGTTGAAATCCAAGACTGTGCCTCGGAAGGCTATTTTTAAATATCGATTTAAACGATATAAATTCAAAATTAAACAAAACATTTCCAAATTAAATTCTGAAGCTTCCATTACCTTCAGTATTATCAATATAAATTTTCTAAGCCATCAAACTATTTCTTACAAGCTAAAAATTGAATGTTCAAATTTTTACCCATCATTAATGAATCAAATTCAATAATTTAATTGCCAAATTCACATTTATATTCGAAATTCAAGTTAAACTAACCTCCAAATATTTAAAATCGATTAAATATTTTATTTCAAATGTTAAAAATTTCTGGATCGTCACATCCTTCCCCCCTTAAAAGAATTTCGTCTCGAAATTATAAGTTAAGAAGAATGATCCTCAACCCGTTTTCTATCTTTCCAAAACTATACAATTTTATCAACTTGCCCAAAACAAATTTTTTTATCAATGACTCATTATTACTTTAACTAACTTTCCAAAGTTTTCCATAGGTTTCAAACAACAATGTTTTCTTTAACAATTCAAATTCAAATTTAAATTTAAATTTAAGTTTTAAACTTTCAAAATTTTCTCAAAATTTTTCTAAATCCCTAAATTTTCGAAAATTTTTGCCAGCGTCTCCTTTGCGCGGGTAGCTCGGTACGACTACAAAATGGCACCACGGGCCCTCAGATTCAAAAAGAAAACGAAAAGCCAAGCGGCTAGACAAGAAAATCATCAAATTTCATACTGAAATTTAAATACATACCTTTTTGTCGAGCAATTCAATTTTATCTTCAAAAATCAAATCCCAATTTATCCTTCGTCTTTAACACACCTGTATATCCTGATATCCATAATGTCCAATTTCAACATTTAAAAAAAACCATTTTTTGCACATTTCTTTATAAAAGTTTGAATACTTCTTATACCATTTTTACTTCACTATTAAAGTTATATATCCCATTTCATTCAACTTTACATTTTCAATTTCATTTGAATTCGATTTACACTTTCAATTCTGTTTGGATTCAATTTAACTTCTAAATATTACATTTTTATCAACTATCTTTCATTCACAACTGATTCATATCACTATTTTAAATTTGTTTTATTTACTTATTCATTACAAATTCCAATTCATTTTATCTCAAACCATTTCTTTATTTCACCTTTATTATCTTTAGTTCACTTCGAACTAATTTTACAACTTCATTTTATTTCACACAATTCAAATTGGTTTTCAATATTCAGTTTCACTTCTAGTTTTAATCTTTTGTTCATTTCCAAACACAATTCAATTTCAATTCACCATTTTGGTTTACAACCATTTGTATTTAAACTGGATTTCAAACTATATATGAATTTAATTTATCTTTCATTTATAAATATTGAATTCAGTTCATTTCAAACCATATCTATTTGGTCTTTCCTTCAATTAATTTTACTCACAAATTTTATTTTAATACTTCGCTTTGTTTATCACATATCAAATTAAATTCCAATTCCAGTTCTATTTACTTACAAATTCGAAATGAATTTCAACATTCAATTTCACTTTCATTTAATTGCAATTGCAAATTTATTCATTCATTCACAATTTTTTTTCCATATTTACTTTTATCTAACTTCTCTTTAAGTTAGATTTTTATTTTAACAACTTCAAACTTATAAGTTATCAAACTTAATGATATTCCATAAATATTTTTATATAGTATTCCAGAGTCTTTTCAACCTTTCAAAAAATCATTTTTTTTTAAATCAATTCAAATTATCCCTTTAAATTTCTAAAACCAAATCCAGTTTGCAAACAACTTCCATTTAAAACAATTTGGCAGCAATTCCTCTTTTGGAAACCCGAAAACGAAAATCGATGATGCTGTAGTCATCACCGAAGTTATTTTCTAGCGATCGAAAAGAGTTTAGAGCTTTCATCCCTTCAAAACACTTTTCCAAAACCTTTGAAAACCATTTTCAAACCAAAAGGGATTTAAACTTTCTAAATTTCAAAACATTTCCAAATGTTTCTCTGGAATTCTTTTTCAAATTATAAATCACATTTACAATTTATATTCTTAAATTCCATTTGTATGTGAATTTATTTCTTAACTTTGGAGTTACAATTTCAATTTCCTATTCAAATGATAATAATATTATCACTTCCTAACAACCAAGCAACCATATATTATAATAATTCACATAAAATTTATTTCTTTTATACACGAAAATAGTTTGGGTAAAATTATTTCATTTACTTTATTTTAAAACGATATCATATCGAATTTGTTCTATACAAGTGTTTAGAGATCCCTATCAATAACGTTAATTACTCGTATTGACCAAAATCCATATACCACTCAACAAACCAATCAACACAATATAAAACAATTTTATATTCACTAACAAATACGCACTCATATCTATTATTACACTCACGCTCATTCTAGAGTACTGCTGACTCTATCTCTAATGAGTAACACCCAACAGAGCTAGGGTTGTCGCTTAACCAAATGCTATGATACCACTTGTGACGGTCTACAAGTCTGTACCCTTTGAATCGACAATAAACCACACATGTCTGATCTAAAAAGCACAGACTGACGGAAAGTCAGTGTAACGATCCGATTTTTCGACGCTCGAAAGTCGACATCAATGCGTCCACTGTATCAAATGCCGCACGATCTGCCAGAAAACCCAACCGTTATTGTTAAATAAGAAGAAGATAGAAGAAGAACAGAAATAATAATAGAATCTCACGTTTCATAGCGGAACAATATATAATAAATAAACAAATATTTTAAAAATAAAAGCATTATATCTATTATAACAATACAACATCAGAGTACAACAACAACACACAACAGTGGCAGTTATAATAACTTGCCTACATAGAAATTTGTCTCACACAAACCCGAACGCAGCAGATACTACATAATATAGATAATACGTCTCGCCGTCCAGCTTGTCTCTAGATCTCCACAGCAATCCATCCAGATCCAATTGATAACCTGACTCTAAGCTGCCCGTGTGGAAAATTGTGGGCATGTAGAGTTTAGAAAGGGAACAATAAACTCCGAGTCAGTCATGAGACTGGTGTGAGATCTTAAAAATAGTTATTTTCACAAAGGAAATAAAAAAGAAATCCGCTATGCTTTTGGAAAATGAAACTACCATAAGGCCTCCCGCCACACACACAATGCAAACGCAGAATTGGAGGAGATTTCTCCTTATGATAGTCAACTATGCTTAATACGCAAAATCCTTCCAATATTATTATTAGTGCATAGTGTAGAAAACATTTCGAAACTATAATATTAATCTTAGCCAGCATAGACATTCCGAACTATGCCTACTATAGCTACCATCTTATCAGTGGTGACCACCAGGCAGGTTATACAACTAAAACCATACAAGGCGCGTATTGGAGTTTGGATTTCCAACAAATGGTCAGGCAAAGGAACTTTCCTACTGCCACATGGGTACGTCTATGGAGGGACGTCCCGAGAACTTACCCGGATCTCTGCCAACACAAGGCCGGGTTACCTTTGTAACTAGGTAACTACTACTCGAGTATGCCATCACCCGGTCGTTGGCGACCTTTATCCGAGGATCCTCAACCACAAAGCAACAACCACAAAGTATAATAAATTTGCGGCAACAACATAGGTTAAGTGTCTGTGCTTCATACCATGATACCACCTTTTTCCAGAAGGAAATGACATACCCTAAAGGGAGCGACCCTCATAACCTTGCCGCATTTTTCCTGTTTCGACCATTTCCGAGGTGTGAGGTCTGATGCGGTCTCGTCCACAAAGCTACACTTTTCACAAAGTCATGCTTTGATCAACAAATGATTAGCAACACTTTGTATGCCACATTACCAGTTTTGGGAATATATCACTAATAACCATCAACCACATAACCTCTGAGCTCATGCATCTCAGAGAAGGGTGTTAAGCTAAGAGAATAAATTCTCCGCCACCAACAGAAACGTATTTGATAGAAATCGGCTTTATATCTCAAAGTGTAATGCCAGACACACATCCATACAAGTCCATTCCGGGATCGAACGAAACCGAAGGCACTTCAAAAGAATCCCTTGCAAATCCGGATATTCACAAATCACGTCCGGAATCCCCATCACAAAGGTGATAAAATCTCTATACCGGTGCAACCTGATGCAGAGACATTCGACAGGTAATCCTTTCGCTTTCGAAAATACCCGGTCTTCAACACCGTCTTCAAATGCAATCCCATTTCATTGTATCATTATTCGGAATGGGTTTTATGACACAAGGTCCTCTCCCGGCTAATCCGAATAACGAGTGCTTATTTTTAAAAATAAGTGTTACATTCAGATTTCAACAAATTACAACAATTTTCACTTTGATCTTTCAAACAAAATATCTATCACAATCACAAGGTTCGATGTGGTTTTCGGATACCCACTTGGAATCCGACCCCCGATCGCATCAAAATTCACATGCCATTAAAAGGCCAATATTTATAGTCGGTTATTTAATTATCAATCAACATCCACAACAATTTGCCGGATTTAAATAATTTTCCAAATTATTTTTAAAAAAATATTTCTGCAAGATATATTTCACACTTCAACCATTTGAAAACAGATTTCAAATTATTTTCCACATTACAATACTTTGAAAACAAATTTCATATCACCTTTCCTTACGCGGAATACATCTCCAAATATTTATTCATTTCCGCTGGAAATCTGCCGAGTTAAAATAATTCAAAGCACTTATCCAAAATATTCTTAGAACATTTAAAGTAACACCATCTTAAATGCTTACTTAAATATTAGTTATGAAAACATTATACTAATTATCACATATAAGATTATAAGTCCCAACTAATTTTTAAAATAAAATTAGTAGATAAGGTATAACTATTTAAATAATCATTTCCTAAACAAATATCAATTTTAATCTTTAAAATAATCCCTTCTATAAGTAATTGAAATCCATACTTCAAAGATTTGAAACCAGTTAAGAAAATAATTTGTCCAAAGTATCCTTTCTAAAACCATCCTTATGAATTTTCAGTTTATATCTATAGGCTACTTCGAAATCATACTCAGCTTCTCAGGGAAAATACATTTTCCATTTCAAAATGGTTCATTCAAATCAATTAATAAATCTTTCTTGATTTATTTTAAATTTACGTTCTGAATCCGTAAATTCCTTTCACACTTTTAAAAATAACCAAGTGTTTATTTTTAAAACAAATTTCCCTTTCCTTTATAAATTCTCATTGTGAATTTAAACTTCTAAATATTCATTGATATATGATTTCCAAATATTCATTTTCAGCACCGAATTAAATCTAAGTTGATTTCCAAATTTATTTTCAATTACCAAATCAATTTCCAAAATTGATTTCTAAATTTTATTTCCAAACACCAGATTAATTTCCAAATCGATATCCTAAAGATTTATTTTAAACACCAAATTAATTTTAATCGGTTTCCTAAAGATTTATTTACAAAACACCGAATCAAATTCCAAATTGATTTCCAAATTTAATTTCTTTTAAAATAAATTCCTTTATTTCTTTTAAACTATTTAAAATCCATATTTTAAATAAATTCTTCAACCTTTGAATAATACTACCCAAAATTCATTTATTAAGCTTTTTTCCATATTTTTGAATTTTTTCAATAACTTTTCAAAAATAAAACTTTATCTATTTAAATTTCTTCTTTTAAATTTATCCTATTCAAAAATAAATTTTACTATAAACTTTCTACTTAAATTTCAAAAATCCAATTTTTATTTATTTCTGGTATCCTACGATACCAAAAATATATTCGGCTAAACTATAACCTTTAACGATTTCAATCACAATATAATCACTCACAGATTATAAACAACCAACATACAATATTAAAACAAATTCAATCATTTGAGGAATCCACTTGGATCCCTCCAACCTGTTTCCCCGCATCCACAGATGTTAGCACCACAATTAAATACCAATTCCACTTCGAGGTGGAATATCGCGGTATATGGGTTTTAATATAATATCATCCGTTATTATGCGGCGTATAGGGTCTATTTTAATACAACTGAATATGAATTATCATCCAAGCACACAATCAACAATTTAAATTTAACTATCATAATTCAACAATCAATCAATAAATGAAATTTTCAATTATTAAAATTTGAGTGAGAAGATCTCACCTTTGATTTCGCATGCAACCCATTTCCATTCTAGTTTGTTTTTCATGATTTATAGACCTTGCATAAGAAATTATATGATTTATTAATATTCGAATAAATCGAACAATCAATTACTCTTTATTAATTTAATTTAAACCAATAACATGATTTTAAACTAATAAGTTGATTTTTAAACCAAATTCCCTTAATAAATTATTTTTAATGACTGAAATAAGTGAATAAGCTAATTAAATAAGTCAACCACTTCATTTTATTTTATTTAAACTAAACAGCAAGTGAAAATGTATACATATATTTATTCTTCTTTCTCCCGAAATCACATATATACTTATATAAAATAGCTTGTTTAAACTCAAAATCCAAATATATTCTTCAACCTATATATAATTATTTATTTAAATTAAATTAAATAGTGTTGTAAAATATCTTCTGTCTGTATTCATTTATTTTATTTATTTTTCTTGAAAAAATGTTTTTATATATAAATATATAAATCTAATAAATAAAATTATAAAAGAGTACCTTACTGTAGAAAATTTCGACCATCGAACAACTCACGACTATGCCGGCCCTTCACCACTGCTTGCTTGCCCACTCTAAAAAAATCGTAACCACCAACATCTGCATCGATGGCTGCTTCACCCAGAATGAACGAAATCGCCTCTAGGTTACCGTCTCCAGATTTGAAGTCCAAAATTATACGCGACCCAAGCGCCCACCTCTCACCATCAATTCGAAACGAGGACCGCACCAAGTTCTTTGATTTCAATTTTGAGTTAGCGCACTCGATTGCGCATGCTTTTCCAGAGGAACGCGGTCGTTGACCATGCCTTTGAACCTGCCTCGTGCTCGTCGATGTAGCCGCCCCCTCGAGCTTGCGAACCTTAGCCGAGTCAATTTTTGTTAAGATCGATTTCGCTGTCCCTTTGATCAAACCCTCTGATGATTCATGATAGAATGAAGATGCGATCATCAGCGCTTTGATTTTAAGGAATTCGAACGATTCTTTTTTATGAAGAAAACTCGATCGCCATTTTTTTTATTTTATGATGTCGTCGAATTCGACTTGAGAAAGAAAAAGGAAAACGAAGGGAAGCGGCCATACTATTCTATATGTGCTCAATACGAAAGAAAAAGAATTTTGTTCCGCCATTATATTTTCTTTAAGGATTCAGTTGAAAAGGAGAAGAGGGGGCTCACCATTTTCATATTTCAATTTGGGAATGGTTTCGTGAAAATGAGGAGGTGTGATTTAAAACGAAGAGAAAGAGCGGTGTCAGACTGAAAGGGAGCAAGTGTCTGAAGCACACTTTCTAGGTCGGCTAGGATAGCTTGCACAGGTATTGGATGGAGGCTGATGGTGAAAGAATCTCAACTGAGGTTGACTAGTCAAACAAAACAAGTATATTTGAATTCAAATCATCCCAATAAATGTAACTCAAAATCTCGGTCTCCCATCGAGGCATGCCGCTAGGCATTTACAATGTTAAACGCCTATCCCGAACGCAATGGAAAATGTTTTGGGTCCAAATTCGATCGTATGGAGAAGATAACTTTTGAACCCAGCTATTAAATTAAATTTCAATTTAATTTTAACCGCGTTTGCTTATCGTACGGCCAAACGACAACTCCAAACATTACGAAAATTGAAATCCGATAATAATACAATATTACAGATCCAATGGAACTGGTTCTGTTGAAATCCGAGACTGTGCCTCGGAAGGCTATTTTTAAATATCGATTTAAACGATATAAATTCAAAACTAAACAAAACACTTTCAAATTAAATTCTGAAGCTTCCATTACCCTAAGCCATCAAACTATTTTTAACAAGCTAAAAATTGAAATACAAATTTTTACCCATCATTAAGAAATCAAATTCAATAATTTAATTGCCAAATTCACATTTATATTCGAAATTCAAGTTAAACTAACATCCAAATATTTAAAATCAATTAAATATTTCATTTCAAATGTTAAAAATTTCCGGGTCGTCACACATTAGAATAGGGAAAAATCGTTATGGGCTGAAATGATAGGCCTATGCGATTTTTATTTATTTTATTCACTTGGGATTGCAGGTTTGAAATGATAGAACCCGGGATTTCTTTTTAAATTGTGGATTGAAATGATACATATCTGTATCACTTGACCTAGGTTAGAAAATTATATACAGACCCCGTGGTATATTTTTAAATGATTTTTCTTAAGATATGTATTTTATAAGTATGAAATTTTGACTTAAAAATATATTTTTTATGGTTTTAAGAAAGCTAAATATTAAAGTTTTGAATTTGTAAATTTAAGTATGTAAATTTGAAGTAAATGTGATTTTTTTTTTACTTTAAATTTTATTTTAAAAAAAATGTACGTAAATAATGGAATTTAAATTTAAAGTTTTGAAATGATATTTGAAGTAATTTGTTAAGTTTTTTTAAATTTATAAGTTAATAAATAGTGAATTTTGACTTAACAAATGAATTGAGTGTTAAATTGGATATATGATTTTAGAATTTTATTGTGATAAATCATATTTTAAAAATTATTTAAATATGAAATTTTGAAGTCTTGAAATATGATTTATAAGTTTAAAATAACAAAAATTTGGAAAGTTTTAATGTTTATGAAGTTATAATAAAATCTGAAATTTTATTAATAGCATTTCCGAGAATGCTGTGGTCTTATGACAGCATTTTTAAATGCTGTTGTTTTTGAATTTAACTATGTTGAAATAACTAAATATCTATTACGGCATTTTATAATTGCCGTTATTCCTGAACTATACTATTTTTGGAAACTATAAGCTACGACAACACTTTATAAATGTTGTTGTTGCTATATTTGACAATGTTTTGAAATATGATAAATTTTAACACTATTTGAGTTATATTTTAAAGTGTTAAATGATTTAACTTTTAGGAATTGATTATTTGTGAAATTTTAGGAGTTTTGAAAATATTTTAATATTTAAATTTGAATTTTTAAGGAAATTAAATTGAATTTGGATTTAAATAAGGTTTACTTCGTTATGTGTTAAATGGAATGAAATGAAACGAGATAAATGAAATTTTGAATGGAATTTTGAAATGTGTTTTGTAATGATATTTTGAATTATAAATGAATGAATTATTTGATTTAAAAAATGATATATGAATTTGAATATTTGAATTTGAATTCAAATAATGATTTGATAATGAGGTTTTGAAAATATATGATATTTTGATGATTGAAATGGGTTGGAAATGATTTGATCTTTATTTTGATAAAGAATATGAATTTGGAATGATATTTGATTTTGATAATTGAATATTTGAAGTTTATATTAGTATGAAAGGATATTTGGTTCGCTTGTAATTTAAGTTTATTCAAATGATATTGGATTCATGAAATGAATATTTCAAAACTAAGTAATAATGAAGTTAAATCAGAGTTATATGAAATAATAAAATTAGTTTTAAAATGTGGAATATTAAAGCTTTGAAATATATTAAAAATTGAATAGTTTATTTTGTGGATCAAATCTGTATTTTAAATTTATAAGATTTGAAATGTTTTGTTGGGAAACTAAATTGAATTGAAACTGATGGTTTGAATTGAATTAAATTGGAAATTTAAAAAATTTGGGTTTAATTGAATAAATTTGTAATTAAAGGAATATTTCATATTTCAAATGTATGATTTTGAAATGTGATGATTTTCAAAGTGTAATGATTTCAAGTATTTTGGTTTCGAAAGAGTTATAACGTTGAAAGTATTATGATTTTTGAAAGATGAATATATGTTTGAAATGGAAATGACATAGTACTGATTTGAACATATTTTTGAAATAAAAATGGTTTTGGTTTCAAAGTATAAACTATTTTGAAAGGAATATAGTTTGAAATGAAATGATTTGATTTTTTGTAGTATAAACTATTTTGAAATGACCACGGCATTATAATAACGATTGGTTGTTAAAGAGACCGAGATCAGAAGTTGTCATGCTCTCTACCAACTCCGAAAACCACTTTAACAACCGTTTACACGGTGGAGATTCCAGAATGAAGTAGGATGGTGGCGACGATCCTATTGAGGTATGAACGTGGACCCGACTCCCATGAGTTGGCTTAAGGTGGCTAATACAGGAGCGATCTCGGGCCAAAAGGGGTAGCTCCTCTGTCGGACGCACTTCTTCGATACTATACTCTTACTTGTGGTTGATTTGATGGCTATCCTCCGATTTTGATTAGGAGTGTGTTCCGAGGTAGGCGTAGTGGCTGCAACGTTACCGCCAGCCCGTGTGCGTAATTGGTATTTCTACCCTGGCATTGCCTTGTGTGCCATGTCACCTACCATAGCGAGCCTTACTATGAGTTTCTATTTGTGTCGTACCTATAGAGTATCTTCTCATAGTCTCCCGATCAGGAGATATGCAAGTACTGTATAGACTATTGGCACTATTACGTGTTAAGGGCTATATGGGTAACCCCTTAACGCTATTTTAAAGAAATTTTATTTTACTAAGACATTATTATAATAGCGCAATATTACTACATAGTAAATAGTTTAACAGATCCTTAAAGGATGGGCGACCCAAGCTTCCTTTAAGTTACTGATGCATTTTTTATTGTTCACTTGAGTTGATTTACAGTTCATAAGTATTTATGTCCTTACTCGAGTGTTTTGTGTTTTGCTTTACGCTCGAGTCAGACTGAGTGATTCAGCATTCAAGACTCACCTTCGGAGTTGGAGCTTTGCTTGAAGATCCAGCGATCTATTTTGCTTTCAGTATCCAATGATTTCAGTGATGTATTCTGATTTATACCTAATGTATCTTGTTACTCTTCCGTTGTATCTTATTTAACTCTGATGTATCTTATTTATATATAGTAGCTTCATGAACTACTATCTCTTTTGCTTCCGCTGTATTAATATTTACTCTTCGTCTGTGATATGTAATTATTTATTTACTATATATTCTGAGATTTGTCAAATTTTATTTAAAACGCAATATTTTGAGCAATTCAAGTCCGACATGTGCGGATGCGAATAGTTGAAAATATCAGGTCGTTACATTTGGTATCAGAGTTTTGGTAGCTCTAGGCAAAACTTAGCATATATGGTAAATGTATTTACAGCATCACTTACATTCGAGTTTGAATCTCTTCCTTCTTGACTCGATTCCTTTGAACTTTGGAACGTTTCCTGCAGTTCCAAAAATTCATTCGTGTCCCTCATTATTCGTCTTCTTTTGATTATAGAGTATCCCATAACTCCACTTCGGATGATCTTTATATAATGAGTCGGCGGTCTCGCCAATCTCAAATTGATTTGTAAAGGTGTGAAACTCCTTTGCAATAGCATCTATTCACCAGAGATTTTATATCCTCGGTTTAGATACTAGTATCTCTTATAATTCCGAACTCTATCTCTTGAGATCGAATGTTGATTTACCCCAGAAATCCACATCGATCTTATTCTTCAAGTCACAGTTGACCCAGTTAAGATTTCCCGCGATTTATATAAGCTTATCCATCTTCCTATTCTGTTATTTAATCATCTCATTTTTGTTTCCAACTCATCTTCAAATCCTTCTTGAAGTGTATTTGTAAACTAATATTTAAAATGTTATATATATTGTGTTGTTTGAATTGTTGATGTTGATTTGGGTTTCTGATCGATTCGTCTGATCAACGCTAAGATTTCCAAAACACTTGAACAGAGCAAACTGACACAATATTTTTTTTTTCAAATTTAGTAATGAAAAAATTTTGTAACTATATTATAATTTTCTTTGGATTTTATTGAACTGGTTGTTAAGAAATAATATTTGATTTTATATATCATTATCTCTTGTTTCATATATAAATAATTGAACTATAAAACATGATTATAAATTTATTTGGAATTTAAAATGAATTTAAAACAAGAATTTAAGATTTTAATTTCCGATGGATTTCAAACCTTTTATTTAAAGTTTTAAAGGATATATTATTTAAATTATTTTCGAATAGAAATTTGTTTCCAAAGTATTTTAAAGTTTAAAATTAGTGCTCTTCTCTTTGTCGCTGGGAAATAACTTCGGTGATGACTGCAGCATCATCAACATTCATTTTCGAGTTTCGAAGTGAAGAGATCGTTCTGTAGTCTTGCTACAGTTTTATTTTGGGGAAATTTAATTGATTTGAATTTCTAAAATAAGGCTGGATTTATAATATATGTTGATATATGATTTAAATTTGAATGGATATACATATTGTATATGTGCATTTATTTATCTCTAAATAGTTTGGAATTTATCGAAAATTTAATTCTTAATTTTATCTTGAAGGATAACTTCAAGTATAATTTCAAGATTTGGATAAATATTCAAGCTTGAAATGATTAAAATTAGAAAGTTTTATTTGTTTAATACATCATTTCACTCCAATATAACTTACCTTAATTTTCAGAAGTTGAATATGTAATTGGATAATATACAATATAAAAAGGATTTTATAAATAAAATTTGAGTGGTTATAATAAATGTTATACACTTAAATTTAGTTATAAAAAAATTAACAGAGGTAAATAAAAGAAAAGGGGTAATAAAATAATTTACAATATAAAATGATATTAAAGGAACTAAGAATAAATTAAAGCAGTTTTAATAAGTATAAATATGTTTAACATAGGTGATAAAATATATTGAGAGGAATAAATTTAATTATAATTAGGAATAAAGAAGAATTAAATTTATTGAGTACATTTTGAGTCTAATAAAAGATTTTTCAAATCCATGATTTTAGAGATTGTATATTTAAGATAAATGGATGATAAGATAATGGAATTAGAGATGATTAAGATCTATTTAACTTATGTAAAATTAATTTACAATTTAAGTTGCAATTTTCATGGTTTCAAATTTATTATCTTCTTTTGTTTTTCAAACTATCTTTTGGTTGTCCTTATTTCCCTTATCTTCCTACAGAATGGTAAGGCTAATACTCATACCAGTCTATTTAGAAATCTTTCTATAATCTTTGGTACTCATTTTTGAATCTAAGCACTGCTTGCCATCCACAGACTGTCGGTCAAGTGGAAAGGGTAAGTCAGATTCTCGAAGATCTTTTTCGTGCTTGTGTTCTTGATTCTGAAGGATCTTGGGAAGATCATCTCCACCTTGTTAAACTTACCTATAACAACAATTATCAGGTAAAATTTCAATCTTCTTATCGTCTTGTCTTAATCTTATTTCATTCTATCTTTTTCTGTGTTTTTTCATACCTCATTCCTTTTTGGGGACGAAAAGTTTTAAGTGGGGGCAACCCTGTATTTTTTTTATTAATTTAATTGCATATTTTAATTATTTTAATTGAATTTCCTGATTTAAAAACTTTATTTATTTATTAAAATGAATAAAACTTTATTTTATTTATAAAATGAATAATTTTTCTATTTTAGGTATAAATTTTGATTTTGATGTAAATTATAATTCCAAACATGAATAAATAGAATATTTTTCAGAAATGTGAATTTTGGTCAATATGGTCAAACTTTGACTTTTAAATTTGAAATTTGAAATTTGAAATTTATCTTTTATTATGAAAATATATAAATTTTCAAGTATATTGCTTTTCATTTCGTTGAAATCTGATTAATATTGTGAAAGTTATGCTTTTTACACTAGTGTATGTAAATCGATCTATTTAACAAAATTGTTTATTTTAATTTATATAAATAATATTTTTGTTTGTCATATCATGTTCTAATATGTGTAACATGACATGATATGTAAATTTTTTTATTTTTGTAACATTTTAAAAGTGTAGTTATAATTTTTGAATGCTTATTGTATTTTGTTTACCATTTTTAAATGCTAGTTTCAATATAATAAACTATTTTCTTTATTTACTTTTTATTTTCCTAAGAACAATTGTTTATTTTCTTTTTCCACTTTATTTTATTTGTCTTTTATTTTTATTTACTTAATTTTTATTTTGTTTATTTTGATTTAAAGAAATGGAAATTTAAAGAGTCAAAACCCTTTCATTTTTCTTGTGTCTTTCCATTAACCTTTGTCTTTTCATTTTCTTGCCTTTTCACTTCATTGCTTTAGCCGTACTCATCTCTTTGCTTCAGCCGTGACTTTCCTTTTCATATTCACGTGAGAAATATTTCTCATCTTCTCAAACTCACGGCTATCATTCAAAGAAGAAAAAAATTGTTAATTGCTTCATTTTCTTTCTCATTTCTTTCTTCTTTTTCTAGTGATTTGACTTTGCTTCTTCAAGCTTTGCTCAACCTAGCCTCTCCACCATCACCACCAACCACCACCTCATTAGCCTCTTCTTTGACCAAGATCAGGCCGTGACATCCATTGATGCTTGCACCATAATACTTTGCACCAAACCCCTAGAAATTGCCTAGCCGAGCCTAATACTTCATCACCGCTTCCTATAGTCACTTCAGCCACCACCACCACCTGCTACACCACCTCTGGCCTTCACCTGTCACCTAACCTGACCTGTACTTGCCTTTGGCCGAGCCCAATTGACCTAAGGTTGGGCCTTGTTTGCCCAAAACTCCACTTATTTTGCCTTGACCCTTTATCTTTTTCATGTTGCAACTTCTACCATCTACATCTCCATGTGTTGTGCCATATTGATGCCATAACCCGAGCTATAACACCATCATGGCCGAGCACTCGATACCCTATGGTTGAGCATTGGAGTGATTAAGGCAAGGTCTAACTATCTTGTCTTTGTTGCTTTGTATTTCAATTTGTTTCTATATTGTTTTATGTAAATATATTTATGTGTATATTGTTTTACTTTGTCTTGTTTGGTTTGTTGCTTACAAGATCATATCTTGGCTCTCTCTCTCTCTCATTTGAATCAAGTCGTGCTGTGTCATGCCATATCATGTTTTCTGGAATTTATTCGTGTAGTTTGATTTGCTAACTCCAGCTTGAAAAGGTGAGTCTTTCTCACTCTAATATTTTTACTTATAAAATGGTAAATTGATGACATGTGTTTAGTAATTAAAATGTTGTACAAGTTAATGATGATTATATGATATGTTATTTCATGCTTTTACCCTGTTAACTTTGTTAATTATCACCTAAAATATGATATATGACAGTATATTATGACATTGACATGTTAGTGTAATTGTTTATATTGTTTATGCATATGTTCACACTGCAAGTTCCCTGTAAGAATAGAATCACTATAGGTTGAAATGATACATACCCGAACGGACTTTAGAATAGGGAAAAATCGTTATGGGTTGAAATGATAGGCCTGAGCGAATTTTATTTATTTTATTTACTTGGGATTGTGGGTTTGAAATGATAGAACCCGGGTTTTCTTTTTAAATTGCGGATTGAAATGCTATATATCTGTATCACTTGACCTAGGTTAGAAAATTATATGCAGACCCCGTGGTATATTTTTAAATGATTTTCTTAAGATATGTATTTTTAAAAGTATGAAATTTTGATTAAAAAATATATTTTTTATGGTTTTAAGAAAGCTAAATATTAAAGTGTTGAATTTGTAAATTTAAGTATGTAAATTTGAAGTAAATGTGATTTTTTTTTTACTTTAAATTTTATTTTAAAAAAAATGTACGTAAATAATGGAATTTAAATTTAAAGTTTTGAAATGATATTTAAAGTAATTTGTTAAGTTTTTTTAAATTTATAAGTTAATAAATAGTGAATTTTGACTTAACAAATGAATTGAGTGTTAAATTGGATATATGATTTTAGAATTTTATTGTGATAAATCATATATTAAAAATTATTTAAATATGAAATTTTGAAGTCTTGAAATATGATTTATAAGTTTAAAATAACAAAAATTTGGAAAGTTTTAATGTTTATGAAGTTATAATAAAATCTGAAATTTTATTAATAGCATTTCCGAGAACGCTAGGTCTTATGACAGCATTTTTAAATGCTGTTGTTTTTTAATTTAACTATGTTGAAATAACTAAATATCTATTACGGCATTTTATAATTGTCGTTATTCCTGAACTATACTATTTTTGAAAACTATAAGCTACAATAGCACTTTATAAATGTTGTCGTTGCTATATTTGACAATGTTTTGAAATATGATAGATTTTAACACTATTTGAGTTATATTTTAAAGTGTTAAATGATTTAACTTTTAGGAATTGATTATTTGTGAAATTTTAGGAGTTTTGAAAATATTTTAATATCTAAATTTGAATTTTTTAGGAAATTAAATTGAATTTGAATTTAAATAAGGTTTACTTGGTTATGTGTTAAATGAAATGAAATGAAATGAGATAAATGAAATTCTGAATGGAATTTTGAAATGTGTTTTGTAATGATATTTGGAATAATAAATGAATGACTTATTTGATTTAAAAATGATATATAAATTTGAATATTTGAATTTGAATTCAAATAATGATTTGATAATGAGGTTTTGAAAAGATATGATATTTTGATGATTGAAATGGGTTGGAAATGATTTGATCTTTATTTTGATAAAGAATATGAATTTGGAATGATATTTGATTCGGATAAATGAATATTTGAAGTTTATATTAGTATGAAAGGATATTTGGTTTACTTGTAATTTGAGTTTATTTAAATGCTATTGGATTTATGAAATGAATATTTCCAAACAAAGTAATAATGAAGTTAAATCAGAGTTATATGAAATAATAAAATTAGTTTTGAAATGTGGAATATTAAAGCTTTGAAATATATTAAAAATTGAATAGTTTCTTTTGTGGATCAAATATGTATTTGAAATTTATAAGATTTGAAATGTTTTGTTGGGAAACTGAATTGAATTGAAATTGATGGTTTGAATTGAATTCAATTGGAAATTTGAAAAATTTGGGTTTAATTGAATAAATTTGTAATTAAAGGAATATTTCATGATTTCAAATGTATGATTTTGAAATGTTATGATTTTCAAAGTGTAATGATTTCAAGTATTTTGGTTTCAAAAGAGTTATAACTTTGAAAGTATTATGACCTTTGAAAGATGAATATATGTTTGAAATAGAAATGATATCGTATTGATTTGAATATATTTGTGAAATAAAAATGGATTTGGTTTCGAAGTATAAACTATTTTGAAAGGAATATAGTTTGAAATGAAATGATTTGATTTTTTTGTAGTATAAACAATTTTGAAATGACCACGGCGTTATAATAACGATTGGCTGTTAAAGAGACCGGGATTGGAAGTTGTCATACTCTCTTTCAACTCCGAAAACCACTTTAACAACCGTGTACGCGGTGGAGATTCCAAAATGAAGTAGGATGGTGGCGACGATCCTATTAAGGTATGAACATGGACCCAACTCCCGTGAGTTGGCTTAAGGTGGCTAAAACAGGAGCGATTTTGGGCCAAAAGGGGTAGCTCCTCTGGTCGGACGCACTTCTTCGATACTATACTCTTACTTGTGGTTGATTTGATGGCCATCCTCCAATTTTAATTGGGAGTGTGTTCCGAGGTGGGCGTAGTGGCTGCTACGTTACCGCCAGTCCTTGTGCATAATTGGTATATCCACCCTGGCATTGCCTCGTGTGCCGTGTCATCTACCATTGCGAGCCTTACTTCGAGTTTCTACTTGTATCGTACCTATGAAGTATCTTTTCATAGTCTCCCGATCAAGAGATATGCAGGTAATGTATAGACTATTGGCACTATTACGTGTTAAGGGCTATATGGGTAACCCTTTAATGCTATTTCAAAGTAAGTTTATTTTACTGTAGACATTATTATAATAGCGTAATATTACTACATAGTAAATAGTTTAACGGATCCTTAAAGGATGGGCGATCCCAAGCATCCTTTAAGTTACTAATGCATTTTGTTACTGTTCATTTGAGTTGATTTACAGTTCATAAGTATTTATGTCCTGAATCGAATGTTTTGTGTTTTGCTTTACGCTCGAGTCAGACTGAGTGATTCAGCATTCAAGACTCACCTTCGGAGTTGGAGCTTTGCTTGAAGATCCAGCCATCTATTTTGCTTTCAGTATCCAGTGATTTCAGTGGTGTATTCAGATTTATACCTGATGTATCTTGTTACTCTTCATTTGTATCTTGTTTAACTCTGATGTATCTTATTTATATATAGTAGCTTCATGAACTACTGTCCCTTTTACTTCTGCTGCATTATTATTTACACTGTGTGTGTGATATGTGATTATTTATTTACCGTATATTCTGAGATTTGCCAAATTTTATTTACAACGCGATATTTTGAGCAATTCAAGTCCGACATGTGTGGATGCGAATGGTTGAAAATATCTGGTCGTTACAATTTTTGTACCGACTCAAGTGTTTTGTCTTTTCGTTATGCTCGTGTCAGCCTTGAGTTTTCAGCGCATTGAGGATTATTCTCTGGAGGACGAAGACGAAGGTTTGGTATATTATTAATACCTGTATTATTCCCTACATCATGTTGTTCTGATGCATTGTTTAATTTATTCAGTTGTATATATAACTCTGTCTGATGTTGTAAAATTATAATCACACGGTATAAACTGCTTTATGAACTATTTATTTGATTATTATATTTTTTCATTTCGCTGCAAGATTCAGTATTTGTTTTCTTCTTTTCTTATTTTTCTTAATTAACCTCATTGATTATCTATGTTTTAGATTGTTTAAGTTGGACATATGTGGATTATTGTCAATTTAAACCTTCTGAAATGTGTGTCATCACACAAATGGTCAAACCATTCAAAAGAAAACCTTGCTACAAGACCATAACGAACTTTTTACAATAACGCATTCGGTCATCCTTACTATTTAAGGATATCAAATAAGTTGCATTTTATGTAAATTGATCAGACTGACATTTCAATAATCTAACTTGTAAATTTATCTTGTAGCACTTTGTTTGGTGTTACATTTTAACACAATAAGGTCATTATCATAATCAATCATATCGAATATACGATCTCACACGATGGTTTATTTGCTTATTTTGAAAGAAAAAATTTCATCGAGGTTTCGTACATTACGAATTATGACAGTTCACCATATAACATTTGTATGTGATAGAAAATGAATCAAATATTAATATCCTTTTATTACTTTTAGAGCTCGAAACACATTGAAGACAATATATAGTCTCGGCAAATATACACATAAGTGACCAAAGTTACGAATGTATTTAGTGTTGTATTATTAGGCATTTGCATGGATCTTGAATTGACAACAAGCAAAATTTATTGGTAAGTATATTTTATATTTCCTTATCCTAATCTCATTTTGACCTTGAGGAATATCAACATATCGAAAGAGATTATAACCTCGTATCCACTATTTTGCGACGACCTAAGTATAAATGTACATACCTTGAGGAATATCAACAAATATATGCATATATCTTTCCTTATCTATTCAATATATTAATAGTACTATACATAACATCCTTAGCTTGAGGAAAATAAATAACTAAGGAGTATGCAAGTAATCTATTAATATATAAATGCAAAGAACAACTTTATATTAAAGATTCGTAATCTTTAATACATTTAATTGAGCCATGTCGACTTGTGAAATAATGTATTTTTATGAAATACCCTCATTATTGAGACACATCAGAAATCACGGTATACATATTATACGTATGCATTTATCCCTTAGGTCTATTTAGGGTTTCTTCTTATTCCACATTTAATTTATACATTCATATTATATAAGTTTTAATAATCATCTAACTCTTATAATTTAATTAACTTGTATAATATTCTTATGTATACCATTATATTAATTAAATCTTATTTAATAATTAACATTTTAATTAATTTTATATTATTCAGTTAAAACATTTTATATTGAATATGCATATTATAACATTTATATTTATATACGTATATCTTATATATATATATATATGTATGTATGTATGTATGTATTGTATTATTTATTAATTAATATTTATTTAATTTATTTAATTAAAATAATTTTAATAAATTATGATTAGCTTTGAATATATATGTTTTATCTTAACATTTTAAGATAATGTTACATATATCAATATATGTTAGTTAATTAATTAATTTATTTATTTAATTAATATAGTTAAAAAATTAATAATTTCCAAAAATAATTATTTTATTTTCAAAATAATTTTGAAAACATTTTGTAACATTCATAAAAACATCACTTATTTTAAATATAACCTTCTAAAACTAAAATATTATTTTTATTTTTTAAAAAATTTAAATTTAAAATTTAAAAATTTATTTTAATTCCAAAATAGATTTTGAAAATCAACCCATGGTCCAAATCAATTTGGGCCTTTATATAGGAGATAACCTTCGGGCTTGCCTTATCCTTTCGGCCCCGGTCAGTAGCCAAGTAGGGCAGAGTACTTGATTATCCAAAGTAGACGACCTTAAACACTACTTTTCTAGACACCCCACTACATGAGTAGGCTTTAATAAGTTAACCGTAATATTGCTTATTCAAGGTTCTGATACTATGTTGGAACTGGTCCAATATGTAGTAGGGTAAATGGTTAAATTTTCAAAAAAATTGTTCCATTTGGATTTTATTGGGCCCATGAATTCTAAATTTATTTTAAATAAAATCAATATTTTATTTTATTTATAAATAAAGTTTATTATATAATATAACATGTGTGTACATGCACATGTAACATAAACAATGTGCATAGTTTAACTTGCCCTTATATAAGTGCTAGGATTTACACCACAATGGATATATTTGCCCATCTATGTACATACGTGATGTCTAATATGTATGTGCGTGTGTGTGTAATGTGTATGTAGTTAAAAACACTATATAAAATAAAATTTATAACATGCAAATGATATTATATATACACATCTGTGCATGTGTGTGTGTATTTATGTGTGTATGTATACATATAAATGATATTGTAATATAATAATAAAGTAATTGTAATTATTAATATATAAATGACTTTGACTTTAAATTCAAAATTAAACTTAAAATTTTAAATTTCAGATCCTGATCTGTTGAATAAAATATATAGAGGTTATAAGTCAAAATATTATATTAATTTTTAACAAATATGTATATATCTGTATCTTTCAAAAATCATAATTTAAAAAAAATCAAATATACATTCGTTAATAATTTAATATATATGTATACATATATGTATACATATATTGTGATATCCCGGAATTTCAAGGAATTTAAAATGTGATAATCTCTTAATTAATTATTTAAAATTGCCAAAGTTTATTAATTTTTTTCAAACAATAATAATTATGATGTTTTTAAATATAGATATAAATAGATTTTTGAATGGAATAATTATTTACAAATTTAATTTGTGTTATTTTATAAATTTGATTTTTAGATAGACTTGTTATTTTCAAATTTAATAAGTATTGTTTAAATGTATATATATGTGTGTATTTAAATTAATTTTAAATAGGATAATTATTTACAATCAATAATGTGTTTGTTTAAAACTAATGTCTATATTTATTTGAATTGATTTTAAATTGAATTTGAAATTTGGATTTAAATTTGAATTTAAAGGATGATTATTTTAAAAATATTTTGGATATAAAATATGGATACAGTTTTTATTTAAAATAAGATTATTTTATATTATTTTTTTTAAAGAAAATTTATTTATATAAATTTAGAAAGTATTACTTTAATAGTAAATAAATACAAAAGTTTTATATTTACATTTAAAATGGATTAAATATATTATATATGATTTATTTAAAATACGATTGGTTTTTATTTTATTTTATTTTAAAAAGTTTTATTTATTTAAAATTAGAAAAGCATTTATATATTAAGAAACATACTTAATAATTAAGAAATTAATATAAAAGCTTTTAAAAATCATTTTAAAATAATAATAAAATGAATGAATACAAGTGTAATTAAATCAGGTGATAAGTAACATGTGTAAACAAATAAACAATGGTAATAGACAAGTGTCATCTTTTATTTTATTTTCTTTAAATTTTAATAAAATCTAAATTAGCTTATATAAACACATACCTTCTTGCTTCAATTCTTTTTTTCTCAATTCATTCCTCAAGAAAACAAACCTAAAAAAAACTTTCTCAAACAAGAAAATCAAAACAATTCTCAGATCAAATCCTGTAAAACTATTTCTCAATTTAGAAGCAAAGCCTGAACACATCTCCTCTGAAACAAATCAAACTCAACCCTGTAACTTCTTTTATTAAAAACCTGTAATCATTTTTCTCAAGTCTGTAACCATTCTCAACCCAAATACAAACCTGCCAAGCATTTTTTCAAATTAGAGAAAATCAAAATACTCAAGCCTGTAATCAAATTTTCAAGCAAAGTTCAATTTCAAAATGCAGCCTGGAAAGCATTTTCAAGCCTGTAACCCATTTTTGAAGCAAGCCTGTAAACTAAGAATTCATCTTCAAATGCAGTCTAGAATCAAAGTTGAATCATCTCGGTCAACAAAGCAATTTTGTTTTCAATCAAAGCAATACAAGATTCAAGAATCCAAAACTGTTTCAAAGCTTCAGTTTCAACCCAGTTTTCAAACTCTCTGCATTTTAATTAAAAGGTGAGTAAACATTTTTATAAAAGTTAAAATAAGTTAATGGTTGTTGCTTGTGAAATCTTTGTGATGATGATGCTTGCATGTGTATAAATAAGTGTACAATTTGTATATATGAATGTATTTATGTGTGCGTGTCTGATTGAATTCATGTTCTTCTCTGTATTCATATTATAGAGTTTAAATTTAGTTCAAATTCCATTCTCTCTTCCTCTGATCTCTGTAGTGACTTAGTTTACAAACAATAAATTTTTGTTTAGTCATAAATTAAAACTTAAAAATGAATTTAAGTAAAACATTTGAAAATTTATCTGGGAAAATGGAAAGACAATGGAATTCTTTAAATCATGTAAAAAATCAAACTTTGCAAATTGTTATTTCAGATTTACAATTTGAATCTACTTAGTAAGTTAGGATTTTTAAAACTGAAATCGCAATTTTTAATAATGTATCGAGTAAGCATTCTGGTGATGACTGGATTTTGGCTTTGAGGCTACCTCTGGCGATTAAGCGGTAGTGGGATCTCAGGATTCCTACTGGAGGTGGATGAGGTTACGGCGAGTCTAGGAAAAATGAGTGGAGGTGTTCCAGAGCATCGAGGCGATGTTGAAGAGGAGATTTAGGTTTTAAACCTAATTTCGGTTGAGTTTGGAAAAGGGGGTGATGCATTGTCTTCCTGTGATCGTTTAACGACCCGGAATTTTGAGCAATATCAATTTAATAATCTTTGATAATAATTAAATTGATTTGATCATTTTATATTATAAATTGACAAGTTAAATTTATTTTAAAGGTTAATGATAATAATTTGTTAATATCTATAAACATTTTCTTAACAATATAAATAGGCAAGATTAAATTCTTTTGAAGTTTATAATAATTTGATTTGGAAATATTTATTTTGGTAAATAAGAAGTTTTTTTTTTTGGCAAGGCCGACGGGGTTGGATGGACCCCGACCATTTTATTGCAGCACCAATAGATACAGAACACCTACAACAAAGAGCAAAGCTCAAGAAAACGAAGGAAGACATAGCGCCACAAGAACAACAGGAAAAAAAAACACAAAAGAAAGATAAAACACAAATAAACTAAAACCTATGGAATGAGCAGTATATCCCTGGATCAATGCTGAAGCTTTGCATCCCCATGGATTGTTTCATCTCGTGAGTCTACCAGTTTTTGAACACAACATCAGATTTAACCCTACTTACATCATACACTCTGGAGTTACGTTCTTTCCAAACCGTATTGATGAAGCATTTCATCAGCACGGTAAAGAGTCTCTTCCCATTACCCTTGTTTCCAGTCTTCGCATATATATTTTCCCATTCAACACGATTGTCAGGAGAGGCCGTATAACTCTTTAACTTAGTCAGAACCACATACCAGAGTTGCTTTATGAACTTACACTCAAAGAACAGATGCTCTACAGTCTGCACTTGCTCACTGCAGAATAAACAGGTAATATTAACCACCATTCCCATGCAAACAAGCTTGGCTCTAGTGTGAACTGCACGGTTAAGGACCTTCCACATCAGCAAGTTTTCTCTATAACTACTGTCCAAACACCATGTTCGCTTCCACCATTTCCAATTTGGCTGCTCTCCATTTTTCATCAAGAATTCATAACCATTACCAATATTGAACTTTCCCTTTTTATTTCCCCATACAATTCCAGCAGCCGTAGAAGGTAAAGGAGTGAATCTTCTTATGATATTCCATATATTCTGTATTCTAGGGTTGGAAGACGAGTATCTTGATCTACTATGATTGTTGAGAACATCCCTAACAACAGCCGCTGTGTGAATACCAGACTGATGTATTTCGTTGTATGTAAGTTGACGACTGAGAATGTACCCACTATCAAGCCATGGATCGTCCCAGAAACTAACACGATATGATGAGCAGGAATTCAATTGAATAAGGGGAAGGAATAACTCCTTAGTTTTGAATATACTTTGCCAAGTCCAGCTCATGTTTTGCGGTTTAGACATTTTCCACAAACTATTTCCTTTAATTAAGTTATTCCTTGACCAACTGGCCCAAAGGCTGTCAGTACCATTATAGAAAGTGTCTATATGCTTCGCAAAGGCAGCCCTATTCCATTGCTTCATATTGAATATACCAAGACCCCCGTACTCAAAGGCCTCTCAAGTTTGCTAAATTTTATAGGTGCTATGTATTTTCCAGTAGTCTTACCTGACCATAAGAATTTCATGAAAGCAGATCTGATCATATTGATCAACTTATATGGTAGAATATAGGTTCTAGCCCAATAAACTTGCATTGAAAAAATAACTGACTTTATCAAAGTTAATCTACCCGCTTGGCTTAGAGTTCCAGTGGTCCAACAGCTCAATCTAGTGGTGATCTTCTCATATAGAGGAAGACATTGATTAATTGTTATCTTTGAAGTTGAGAGAGGCAGTCCCAAATAAGACATAGTATTAGGATTTATAGTCATACCTGTTATTCGTGAAATTTGAGCAGACAGATCATCACTCACACCAGATATTATAATGTCGGACTTGCGTAGATTAACCTTAAGGCCAGTCATAGAATAAAACTGTTCAAGAGTATTCATAATATTTGTGATTATGTTATTGTCAGGGGAACAAAACACAACCAAATCATCAGCGAACATTAAGGCAGTAATTAGGGGATCATTGCAAGCTGGATGAAGCTTGAACTTATTATTGGAAACTAATTTGTCTATCATTCTCTTAAGAAGTTCCATCACCAAAATGAAGATATAAGCTGATAACGGATCACCCTGTTTAATTCCTCTCTTGCTTGTAAAGAATCCAGCAGATAAACCACTGACGTTGACTGAATAGGTTGGGGTGGAGATGCATTCGTATATCCAAGAAATAAAGTGTGGAGGGAAGTTCATGTAACCCATTATTCGTATAACACTGTTCCATTGTAGCATATCAAAAGCTTTCATTATGTCGAGTTTCATCATAGCTTTTGGGGGAGAGTTCTTGCGTTTGTATCCCTTTAGGAGCTCATGGGTGAGAAGGACATGGTCAAGGATATTCCTACCTGGTAGGAAGGCTGCTTGATTCTTTGAGACAATACTAGGTAAGACATGACTAAGCCTCGTCGCCATAACCTTCGAGATACATTTGTATAGGGTATTACAACACGAAATAGAACGAAAATCATTAACACTGTGTGCATTCATATGCTTGGGAACTAGAGCTATATTGGTATAATTATATGACCTGAATATTTTACTCTTTTTGAAGAATAGCATTATAGAATTGCACACGTCATTTGAAACAATCTCCCAACAAGAAGTGTAGAAAAGCGCGTTCAACCCGTCTGGTCCACCACACGATTCAGAATTAAGAGAGAACATTGCTTGCTTTATTTCCTCAGTGGTAACAGCAGCACAAAGAGAGTTAAAATCATTTGAAGATATTCTAGGCAGTATATCATCAGGGATCAAATCAATAAAAGGAATGAAGTTGTCAGAGTTACTATACATGCCAGAGAAATGCTTAACAAAAGCATCCTGAACTTCCCCAGGAGTAGAACATAGAACATCGTTCATATCATAAATTGACGTTATGTTTTCTCTTCTTTGCTTGTTCTTGAGACTAGCATGAAAATAAGCACTATTTCTGTCCCATTTTTCCTTCCATCTGATTCTCGTCTTTTGCCTTATCATTTCACTCTCTTTAGTTAACGCTTCATGGTATTGCTGTGTCAGTGAACATTCAGTCTCAGAGAGATACACATCATTCACATTATTCATCATGTTAGCTTGGACTTCAGATAGCTTGTTTTTATTGTTGTACTCATAGCTTCTCCATTGCCAAATCTTTTAAAGGCCCACCTTTTCAAGACTTGCTTCACTTCCTTAATTTTTTCCTGCAAGATAAAAAGATGATTTCCATTAATTTCTTTGTTCCATGCAGTTTTAATAATAGATTGGAAGTCCGGTCCATGAACCCAATTATTAAAAAATTTAAAATTTGTTTTTCCTCTCATGTCCGGTCCACGAAGATGTATTATTTGTTTATATTCAAATTGTAATATATATGAATGTATATATTGTGATTTGAGATTTGTTTTAAAATTTAATATGGTAATTAACAAATTTAATGTTAAAATGCTTTTCTATTTGAAATGTGTATATATATTAGTATATATATATTTGAAATAGGAATTTTATTAATTTTAATTTAATAAGTATTTCCAAAACTTTATTATAGATATATATAGTTTTGTAATTTGAAAGGTTAATTTGATTTAATGCTTTTGAAATAATATTAGAGATTTAAATTTCCATAACAAAGTTCATTTCTTATTTTATATAGGTACATATATATATATATATATATATATATATATATATATATATATATATTGTACTTAATAAGATTTAAATTGAAAGTCTAATTGTTTTTAATATTCATTCATTTTAATTCTTACACAAGATAAATTTGTTTTAAAATTTTAAGAGTTAAATTAAAATAGATGTTTTAAATATATAAACATTAAATTGAATCAAAAATATAAGTTATTTGAATTCACATGAATATTTATTAAAGATCTAAAAGCTTGTTTATATAAGAAAACAACATTTTATAATCATATGAATATTACATAAATATATGAATATAGTTTAAATAGATTATTAAAAAAGAAAATCACATTTTAAACATTTATAAACATTAGAAAAATAACTTTTGTAAATATGGATTAAACATAATAACATTTGTAGGATATTTATAAAACATTAAAAAAACCACATGTAAGTATATTAAGATTGTTAATAACACTTGTAAACATTTTAATGTATGTTAAGACAAGTGTAAGATCCTTATAACCTTAAGTGACAAATGTTTTTTTTTCATTAATAATAAAATATAAAATCTAATTGCAAAATATAAAAGATGGTTTTTATTCTTTAGCTGGAAACATTTTATTCAAACTCAAACTTAATACAAAAGAAAGATATAGAATCAAACAAAGATCAAGAATGCATATAAATCAAAACAAAAATGGAAGAAGTTACTGTGAAGAAAACTGAAAATTCAAGAACAAAGAAGTGACCTGGAGACTTAATTAGCATGCAAGCTGGAAATTTAAACACCTGAAACAAGATTTCAGATGCAATCAAGCATTCATATGTAAACTTCAATAAACAATTCAGATTCAACAGCAAAAGATCTGTTTTCAACATGCAAAGGAAATTGCAAGCCTGGAAAGCATATAAATCTCTGTCTTCTGCTTTTATAACAAGGTGAGTAAATAATCTTTTAAAAACAGTTTGAACATTGGACTCAACTTGTTTCTATGATTGAATAACATGATGTTGATGGAATATTTGATTTAAATTTGAATGCATGTTTGATTTGGGGTATATTTGTTTTGCCTGTGAAGTATACTTGTGTTCTGTGTAATATAACAGGCTCCAACTTCATAATTAAATCAATAATCCCATATTGAATTCGTATTGATTTTTGATATGTAAGTAGAAGATGTTTAAAATCAAGTAATCTATCATCTAAAAATGGTTATAGGTTTTTAAAATGTGTTATTAGATTGAATTTTAAAATTTACAGTAAATTTATTAATTGGGTTAAAAACTTTTGAATGCAAACTAGAGTTTTGATTTTATAATCATATTGTACATAGGAAAACATGATTTTTGAAACTTGAATCACGAATTTTAGTTTAGTATTTTGTGGGAAATTGGGATTTGTCTGTTTTTGACATTTTGTCCAATCCACGGCGAAATACGGCGAAGTGATGATCGTGGTTGTTGTTGAAGGGGGAGGGGTCAGCAGTGATCATGGGAAAAATAGGTTGGTGATTTATTTTTGATTGTGGTGGCCGATGTTCAATCGAATAGGGTTTTCGTCCTGTTTTTATTGACATTGTTCATCTTAACTTCGCGACTTCGAGGGTAATCCGTAGGCTATCGCGAGGGGTTAGGGAGCTGATGGGAAGTGAGATGGAGCTACGGTGGTGGTGGCGTGGTCTCCGATGAGGGGGATGGCCGGTGGTGGTTGAATTTGAGGATGGGGCTTTCGAACTGTTTTGGGTTGAAGGTCGAGATTTCGTTCTCGATCGAGTTTGGATTTTCTGGGTTTTGAAACTTGATGTTGGGGATGTGAGCAATTTGGGGATGGTCGGCGTGGAGTTCGCCAGCGTCCACCGGCGCTGTGCACGTTAACGTGCACGGTGACATGATTTGGTAGTGGGTTCTGGGTAGAAGAGGGGAGCGAACTCGAAGTCTTCATCGTGTTTTTGTTGGTTGGACTCGAAGCAAGAAGAAGGGTGGAAGGCACGAGGAGGTCTCGGGGTGTTTGCTTATTTTGCTCGGGTCTTTATTAAGCAGATTGTGTTGTTTGAGTTTTAAAGAGTTTAACTGCAATATTTATAAAGAAAGTTTTGGTACAGAAATTTGGTTTTTGAAATGTTGATTAAAGTTTTAAACAAAAATAAAACAAGTTTCTCTTATAAACTAATTTGTTTTCAAAGTCAAGTTTTTAACAAGTTTTTATACTATGAAATACAAAAAAAAATTAAATGAAATAAGTGGATTTTTAATAATATGGTTTGTATTAAATTGAATTAAATAACTGTGTAAGGTTTAAAGATTTTTAAAGGTTAATTTGAATGTTTAAATTGTTTTAATTAAAAATTGGTTTCTAAAAGAGTTTTATTTTAAATAAGTTAAATAATCAAGATTTAGAGATCAATTAAAATAAGAATTATCTTTGGTAATTTAGAATTTTGATTTAATTAAAGATAAATGAGTTTGTGAAGATATTTGAGATAATTAGATTATTTTTAATTATCAAGGTTATTGGTTAATAAATGATTAAATTAAGATAATGAATTTCTTACTTAAGAATCTTTATAATATAAGAAGTTAACAATCATTTAATTAATTTTAAATGATTAAGTTAAATAATTAAATAATTAATTTGTGATTAATTAAGATAATCACTTATGGGTTAATCTAATATAATTACTTTGGAAAGTAATTAAGTAATTAAGTGGTTAATTACTAAAGGTAATTAAGTAAAGGATAATTACTTTATGGAAGTAATTAAGTGATGTGATTAAGGATTAATCACTTGAGTTATTAAAGAATTAATTAATAATTAGTTAAAGGTTTAAATTATTTGATTAATGATTAATTAATAAAAGGATTAAGAGTAATTAATTAAGTGATTAATTACATGTTAAGTAATTAATTAAGGAAGAATTTATTTAATTAAAATAATCATTAAATTAATGGAAATAATTAATTAATTGTTAATTAATGATTTAAGAATAATTAAGTTTTAATTACTGAATGTAATTAAAGTAATTATTCAAAGGTGATTAATTAAAAGTAATTAATTAAATATGATTTATTAAAAATAATTAATCAATGTGATTAATTAAAAGTGATTAATCAGGTATGATTAAAGAATAATTAAGGAATAATTTTCAGGATAATTAAAGAATAGTTAATCAAGTATGATTAATTTTAGAAAGTAATTAAGAGGTAATTACCTAGCATAATTTGGAAGTAATAATCAGGATGATTAATTAATATGGTAATTAAGTAATAATTACTTAAAGCAATTAAATAATAATTAATCAAGGAAGATTAATTGAAATGGATAATTAAGTGATGTTAGTTAATTAATTTGTAATTAATTAATGAATAAGAAGTTGGATTGAAGATAATCCAAGTGATTAATTAAGGATTAATTTAATTTAATGATTAATTAAATTAATCAAGTTTGAATCAAACTTGATTATGAATGTTAATGATTGGATGATATATATCATTGGATGAGTTAATGATATTGGTTGTTGTTGGATGACATTGATTGATGGGTGATGATGTGAATATGCTATATTTGAATGTGATATATATGCTGCTTTGTGATATGTATAGATGCATGTGATAATAGATGCTTATCTATCTGTGTAATATGATACATCCATTTATGTTAAGTGATATTTCTAAATATCTATTGTTTAAATCCCTTAAGTATAACTTGGACATTGAAATGGCGTTTGGTTTCGGTGAGACCGGGATCGGGTTTCCATATTTGGATATCCGAAAACCACACCGATCCAAAATAAACGTTAGGTCGTTAATCCAAGTGGAGCGAGTGAAGACTCGAGGTGTAAGGGCTATACGTCAGCATAACTCTGTGGGTGATTCCGTAATGAGTTTGACGGAATAGTGCTTATAGATTCGAGATGGTGATTCAGAGTGCAAGGGCTATGGTCGTTGACTCTGAGGGTGATTCCAAAATGAGTGCAACGAGATAGTGCCTACGGTTTCGTTCGAACCCGGAACGAACTTGTATGGATTGAATGCTTTCAGAACATCTTCAGGTGGACGATGAGCATTCTAAGATAGATGTGTCCTATAAAGGTAATCGCAGCCTCAAGCCTCATCAACCGGGAATGGCTAAAACAGGGGAGGTGCAGCAAGGCTTCGTGGGTAGCTCCCACTGGAGAGCAAGATACATCCCTGTCTAGATGTCCCTTTTTATTTCGGCTTTGTGGGCAGTTGGATCTGCAGCCAACTGTAGGGTGGTCTTGTTCGGGACTGTTCAGTAAGGAATGGTCCCGGCCTTGTGTTGCAGGGGAGTGGGAGTACTCCTCGGTACGGTGATCTAGGCCACGTACTGTGACGGGCGGTACCCCAGTAGCCCTGCCATTGATGGAAACTCATTTTCCTTACGAGACCCTACGGTTTTGTTTGTATTACCCACTTTTGTGGCTAGTAGCTGTAATTTAATCATGTAACAATTTCGGCTATTTCATATTTATTTGAAAACCCTAGACACTATTATAATATCACTGGATTTCCTATCAAATGTTTTGGTTAGCGTAAGGTAAAAACTTTTCCATGTTTATGTGTGGGAAGTCTTACGTGATACCTTTTGTTTTCAAAGGATTTTCTAAAGTTAAGCAATCTTAAACCGTTTACTCACACCAGACCCATGTCTAACCCGAGTGTTTATTTTCTGTTTTATTAAACTCTTGGGTACTCATATTATCTATGGGTAGTCAAGAGATTCAGGTTATCTCTTGACGAATTCTGGAGGAGCTTTGGAGCAGGAGGCTTCGGCGTATAGATATATGGTTAGAGTTTCCGCTGTGTGTTATTCTGTATGATGTCTTGTATTGTATTAGACAGAAATGTTATAACTGTCTAAATTTAGATGATTAGTTGTGTACTCTGATGTATATGATACTATGTATATGTTCTATATTATATTTAAATCTTTCCGCTGTGAGATTCTGATGTGTTGTTTTTCTTTCTTCTCTTTCTTTTCTTCTTCTATCCCTTTCTTTCTTATTTAGTGATGCGGTTTTCTGGTGCTAGAAAGTCGGGTCGCTTCAGATCGAGTGGTGTGAGGCTTGGGGGAAAGCAGCGTGGATGGTCGGGGAACGTGTGACCGGAGTCTCAGGACTTTCGGTGATCGGCAATGGTTGGTCGAGGCCGTTCCAGGTTTGGGTTTCTGGATTTAGGATTTCTGGATTAGCTCGATCTTGTTCATGTGCTTGCATTTGTGTTTTGATGGTCGATGTTGGTTGCAGCGATGAAGAGTGATGTGTCGGAAGGATCATCAGAGGTCGGAGGCAATTCTGGCGATGGTACATGTGCACGGTGGGGTTTTGTTGTATCTATGAGTTCTGTGGTGGTTTTGCTCGAAGAAGGTATCGGGGTTTTGGGTAGAGACTCGAGTGAAAACTCGAGTAAATCATGTATGTTTTGCTTGCAGATTTTAAACTTAAAATAAATTTAATTTTTTGAAATAGGAAGGGGAAGGAGAAACTCGGGTTAGACCCGAGTGGCCTTCGGGTTTGACCAGAAGCAAGTGCTATGTAGTTTTTAAAGGAATTTTTTTAAAACAAGGCTTTTGAAATTTAAAAATAAATTTGGTTTAATTTTTTTTATATAAATTTTCTTTAAATATAATAATTGTTACTTTAACAATTAATAAAGAAGTCTTGAAAATTGTTAATTAAAAATTTGGTTAAGTAAAGTTTAAGTTATTTTAAAAATTAAGTAGAAATGAAATTTTAAAAGTTTTATAAAAGCAAGTTTTAAATTTAA
Organism: Allium cepa; assembly: GCA_030765085.1. NCBI lineage: Eukaryota > Viridiplantae > Streptophyta > Magnoliopsida > Asparagales > Amaryllidaceae > Allium > Allium cepa. The sequence continues at coordinate 28,940,784 of CM060933.1, read as the reverse complement.
ATTAAAAATGGTTTTAAACCTATTATTTGATAAATGTTTATGTTATTTAAAGTAAAATATGATCTGGTAATTTTAATTCATCAAGTTAAATGATTATCTTATTTTAAATTTTAATTAATGATTTAATTAAGTAAAGTTATTTACTTATTTTAGATAAAATGTATAATGTTAATTAAGGCATTAATAGGATGTTGTTTTGTCTTAAGATAATTAAAGTTTTTAATGAGTTAAGATTAATTAAGTTAAGATTAACTAAGTTAACTTAAGTATAATTAATTAATTTAATTAATAATAAAGGATTAATTACGTAATTAATTAAGAATAATTAATTAATTTAATAAACTATTGATTATGATTTATTAATTAATAATTAAAGATTAATTGATTTGTAATTAGAAATTAATTAATTAAGTAATTAAAGGTTGATTAACTGGTAATCAAGAAGTACTTAATTAAGTTTTATTAATTAATAATTAGGTTTTATTAATTAATAATTAAGAGATAATTAATCTATAATTAAAGGTCAATTAAGAATTTATTTAACTGTTAATTAAGGATTGATTAACTGATAATTAAGGATTGATTAATTTGTTATTAAGTTTTATTAATTGATAATTAAGGTTTATTAATTAATAATTAAAGATTAATTAATCTGTAATTAAAGTTAATTAATTTGTTTAAAGGTTAATTAAGAATTACTCAATTTTAATTAATCAAATGAATGTGATTAATTAATTGTTTGATTAATTATAGATAATCTTGATGATTGATTAAGTATGCATACTTAATGAGATTAAATAGTGTAATTACTTAGGATAAGTAATTAATGTATAATTACTAGGATGTAATTAATTAAAGGGAAATTACTTAATGGGAAGTAATTAAAGGATAATTACTTAGTAGAAGTAATTAAGGGTTAATTACTTGGTGTAATTAATTAAAGGATTAATATAATTAACTAAGGAGTTAATTAATTAAGGTAAGTAATTACAGGATGATAATTACCGTTTATGATTTATTAAGGTTGATTAATGGAAGTGATTAGTTAAAGTTTAATTAATTAATATAATTAATTATGGATCAATGTAATTAATTATAGTTAATTAAGTAATGGAGGTAATTAATTAAGGATCATCAATTAATTAATTAATGAAAGTAATCAAAGGTTAATTGCTGTAAATGGTTAAGAATAATTAATTTGTGTAATTAATTAAGGGTTAATTACTTAATGTAATTAAAGGATAATTAATCAAGGGTGATTAATTAAGATGATGATTAATTAATTGGTTTGTAATTAATAATGGTTAAGTAAGCAAGATGTTAGAGATGAAAGTAATTAATTTAATTTATTTTAAATTAATTAGAGATGAAGTAATTAATTTAATTTATTTTAAATTAATTAAATATGGTGTGATTAATTAATCCTTGCTTGTGAATGGATGGATGATATTGATTGCCTTGAATGGTTTAATATCTCTGATATGAGATATGTGCTGATCTGTGATATGGATGCTTTGAATTATCTATCTGCGTATATGTAAATTATCTATCTGTGTGAATATAGATAATGATTTGGATTGAATTGTTTTAACTTTAAAACAACTTGGACCTAAAAGATGACATTTTGGATTTCGATGAGACCAGGATCGGGTTTCCAAATTTGGATATCTGAAAACCACATCGATCCAAATTAACGATAGGTCGTGAATCTCAAATGAAGATGGAGATTCAGAGTGCAAGGGTTATTGTCGTTAACTCTGAGGGTGATTCCAAAATGAGTGTAACGAGATTATGTCTTCAGTTTCGTTCGAACCTGGAACGAACTTGTATGGATTGAATGCTTTCAGAACATCATCAGGTGGACGATGAGCATTCTAAGATAGATGTGTTCTATAAAGGTAATCGTAGCCTCAAGCCTCATCAACCGGAAATGGCTAAAACAGGAGAGGTGCAGCAACGCTAAGTGGGTAGCACCCAAGTAAGATAAGATTTACCCATGTCTAGAGTCCCTTTTTATTCGGCTGTGTGGGCGGTTGCTAGCTACAACCATGGGGTTTTCTTATTTGGGACTATCCAGTAAGGGATGGTTCTAGCTTTATGTTGCAGGGGGTCGGGAGTGATCCTCGGTACGGTGATCTAAGCCCCGTACCGTGATAGGAGGTACCCCAGTAGCCCTGCCATTGTATGGAATCCAATCTCCAATAAGTGTCGTACGTATTGATTGTGCCTAACTATATTGGAACATGAGATGTAAGCATTCCAGCTATTTCTGTATTTTACTTGAAAACTCTAGACCCTATTATAATATCACCGGATTTCCTATCAAATGTTTTGGTTAGCATAAGGTAAAAACTTACCCATGTTTATGTGTGGGGAGTCTTACGTGATACCTTTTGTTTTCGAAGGTTTCGAAGTTAAGAAACTTTAACCGTTTATTCACACCAGACCCATGTCTGACCCGGAGTTTATTCTGTTTTTCTTAAACTCTTGGGTACTTTAATTTTTATGAGTAGCCAAATGACGAATTCTGGAGGAGATATGGAGCAGGAGGCTTCAGCGTTGTAGATATATAGTGGTTCCGCTGTGTTGATCTCTGTGTTATTATCTGAGTTGTACTTGAGTTGTATAATAGACAAGTGTTTATAACTGTCTAATTTGTAATGTATAAGCTGTGTATCTCTGATAGATATTGTATACTATGTAATACATATGTGATTAATATAATTTATTCATTCCGCTGTTGAGATTCTGATGTTGTTTCTTTCTTCTCTATCTTTTCTCTTCTCTATCCCTTTCTTTCTTAATAATGATGTGTCTTTCTGTGGAGAGAAAGGCGGGTCGTTTCATATATAATAATTGTACATAAATATGTTATAATGTGAATAAATGATTAATATATATATATATATATATATTAATATACATTCTACCTTAATCAAAATAAATTAATTTTTTAAAAGCTTATGGTTTTAAAAATTAGTTTTTATATTAGTGATTTCCATAAGGATATCTTAATATAAAAAATTACGAAAATTATTCTAAAATATATGTATATTTTTATTAAATATTTATAAGTATATTTTATAAAGTATATACATACACACTTTATATAAAATTATGTATAATATAAAAATAGATTTATGTACGCATATATATAATACACATATTTAAATAAATATATATACATAAAAAATTCTTTTTTATTTTAGAAAATAATAATGTATATATTATAAAATAATTTATCTTTACATATTCTATATAATTATATTGGTATTTTAAAATCGATATTTGTTTTAAATCATTTAAACTATTATTAAATTTGAAATAAATTATTTTTTGGTCGGTGATATATATGTTTATATATATTTACAAATTTAAAACACACACACACATATATATATTATCATCCAATGTAGATAATACAAACATAAGTGGATTCTTGGTAATTCATATATTATATAAACATATGAATATAACGTGATGAATAATTTTATATATATATATGACAGATTTAAAGCCCGGCTGCAACATATTGAAGCATAGAATCGATGACTCTTGAAATAGTATCAAAAATCCAGAAAAAGCTACCAATATAAATGCAACAACCATCAATTTTATAATTATATTTAATTTTTGCTTCAACGGCTTGAAAATTTTAGATAAGGATGGTAAGATAGGGACAACCATGACTAGTTTAGGAGGGGGGAAAAAGAAAGAGCGCTAAAGTGGGGGTTTGAGATGAATAAATAGCATAGGTGCTAAGGAGCAAAAAGGGGATCTAGATCCTCCTTTTTCTTTTACTTTTTCATCTCATTTTGAATCAACACTCAACCCCTCTTTAGCCCCTATAACCGACTATAACATGCCCATTTCTAGGCCTCTAAACTACTTTAATCCCGATTAAATAAATGTGCAATTAAATTTGATTCAATTACACATGATATCGTATATCATTATATGTGTCTATAACTATTTTATACACACTATTTAATATTGGTCAACACAAATTAAATAAATATCTATAATTAAATTTCATAAATATTAATTTATAAAAATTATAATTAATTAAATCTGGTGGTAACAAAAGTATTCGATATCCCGCTTGTATGACTCTTAAGTGTAAATTCAGTCAGCGACTAATATCGAACAATTCAAATATTAAGGTTCACATGTCACTTAGTAAGTGGCATGATATTATGACCAAATTTATCGCTTACATACCTTCAATAAAATCCAATTTTAATTATTTAAGCATCACTCGGTGGTGACAATTATTTATATTGATTCTCTCCGTCGAAACAATATCACATTAGGACTTATGAAATTTGGTAACGGTCAAAATTCCAATATCATCCATATTCAAATTTATAGTTCAAACACAAATTCTTTGGTCCAATAATAACAATTATTATTATTAACTGAAATGCTCTAGCCAGAGATTTTGACTTAACTTCAGTCGATCAAGATACTAACCATATATAACCGAAGAGACGAATTCTCCCTTGAATAGTATCTTACTTTCAATACTTCCACTTGACCCAACTATAATCATTCGAGACCATGATTTAGCTATAATCAAAACATAGTTTCCATATCGAAGCTCGACGGTATTCTCAAGTCAATGGAACTGTGTAATATTGCCATATCAATGTTTTCTGATTGACCTTAATTATATTAACCAACAAAAAACTATCAAGTGGGTCATTCCACAATTATCTAGTAACATAAGTACATCCATGAGTAATAACTATCCAAAATTTTAAAGGCGTAACATACTCCAATCTCAGCGGATATATCGATATCCAATCTCGATACATCTTGAAAGAAATATTTAACAGGGTATATTTATTTTATTATGATAAATCACTCATGTTTACAACATATTTTAATTACTTCCAAAAAACATACCATTTATGGATTTTCTATTAAATATATTTTTATTAAATTTAATTAATTAATATAACACACTATATCAAGTATATAATAGAAAGGAAACACCTTTTATTTTGAACAAGATTGGTTATCAAGTTAGATATGTGTAACAATTACATAATTACCCCTATGACATACCCTTAACTTTATCGATTTTCTCTTCTACACTTGACATAGTAAAGGAAATAGATATCAGTTATTTCGGAAGCTCAACCGAAGCCGTAAATGAAGCACATGTGTAAGCACAACACTGAGTAAGTATTTGGGTGTAATTGTAATGAAATGATGCCCAGAGCATGAAGGGTGCGGTGGATGTATGAATATAATGGTAGAACAATGCCTACAAGGCATATGAACTGACTGCAAGTAGTGTAACCACATGGTGGGTTATGGGTTCGCTCTCAAGGTTCCAGAAACCTAGCATTGCTTTTAGAATGTCATGACTTTAGCAGAAACGTAGGAGGCCAACAAGAGAAATCTTGAATGGGGAGAGTTTGGAGGATTATCCAGTACAAATATTTACAAGAGTGGCAACTTCTATGGAGGAGGAATGACTATGATGAAGGGAGCAATGGTGTACAGTTAAACGTTTAATGGTTATATAATGGTGGATGTGCAAGCTATAGTTGGGATAAAACGAGAATATATCAAAAAATAGAGGAGGTATAAAAACCTTTATTGGAGATAACTTAAATTTTCAAAGTTAATCTATTCTCATTCCCATATCAATTGTGCATAAAAAAGAAACATTGATTATTCCTATATAAAGAAATCGAAGATTATCATGATCCAAGCAGTTCAGACTCCGTGAGTAGAGTACTGTTTTATATAGAGGACTTAGGACTTGAAATTAAAACTTTACCCTAAATTTATTGATTTGGTTTATAATAGAATTGGCTAAATTAAACGTTTTATGTTAAAATCACTAAAGATGGTGCTAAAACCCTTGATTTAACAAGTGTAGCGAAAATAGCAGGGCTTAGGGAGATCTACTACCTAATAACGCAAGATTAGAAACGTATAGAGATCAAATTGCACTAAGTGCTTCAGTGGGGCATTGGCAAGGCTTTAGCTGGGCTTTAACTATATAGGAGCAATGTGTAACGACCCGTGCATTTGACTATTGTAAGTTATTAAATTTAATGTAATTATTGGATAAATATGGGTAGAAATAAAATTTAATGATTCATTAATATTAATTTATTGGATAATTCAATTGGTTTAAATTTAATATAGAAGATTATTTGAATAATTGAATTATAGACTTAATATGTTTAAAAATAGTATCAGAAATTGCGGGGAGTTATGGTACTGTATAGACTATTTTTTTTCTATCCATATTTATCCGATAATTACATTAAATTTAATAATTTACAATAGTCAAATGCACGAGTCGTTACAGAATGGCATCAAATGTGATGGGGGCAATAGATGGACCAACGACAACGTAAAAGCTGGAATGGAGCTAGTAGAGTTTCAGGGGATGTCGAAGATGATGAAGTAGCCATGGTGGTAACTTTGTTGGATCATCATATGTTCATGTTTGATGCCTAATGTGGGATAGAAACTCGAAAAGATGAATGTTATATATGGTACGATTTATATTATATATAATTCATATATATTCATATGATTGTTGGGAATAGTTTGGCTAGGTGTGGTCGATGTACGATGCTTAACAAATGTTGACGTGTGCCTACTAAGCCATGTACATCAAGTGGAGGTAGGTAGTGTCCTAAGTGTACATGTATGTCATATGTCTTGTATGATGTGTGGTAGTGTAACGAATGATATGAATGCTGACTTGAAAATGAGTGGGAGTGTGGATGATCGCACATTCCCGACAAGAGATGGACTTGCATATATAATTATGACTATTAACGAGGGAACTACACTAATAGTCTTGGGCTAACTCGTGTAGGTAGGAACTCATGTTCTTGATCGATCAACGCTTGAGGGTTTGAATTTTTCAAAATACAAGATTTTGAAATCGCTGGTAACGAGTGCCGATGGAACATATATTACCAAAATATCCAGTAACCAAAATCGATGTTATCCTCAAATTTAGCATACTCAACCTATATCGATCGACCCCATTGATTTATGGTTTGAGTGATCAATCAACATGTGTAAAAATCAACAAGGAAATCAATGCCATATGCTTATGTATGGATACTCAACACCAAATCAACAAGAGATAGCTTTCAAATCGCAAAACCCAAGTGAACGCTATCGATTGACAATGACAAAGAGATGCTCAATTAACTGTAAACTTGAAGGATTCTTGATGAAGATGTATGCAGATTTAGGTGCAGATCGACTACCTGTGTAAATTTGAACAACTAGAGAGCAATTTAAAGCGATTTGTAATCGAATTTGGTCTATTGTCTCATCTTGGAAGAAATCGATATGAAAGGGAGTGAACATATAAGAAAAAAACGACTAAATATTGTTTTTATAGGTAGAGCAATCAATATATCTATTGATGCCCTATCAATTAGTACTGACCGATTAAGAAACAGATGGTTTCACGTTTTTCTTCAGGTACCTTCATCTCGTGAAGTTTACAACTAGATTTTAGTGAATTATGGATTGTAATACATATGGATGAATGAAATTCTCGCTTGAAAAGACGAATTGTTCTAATAATACAAATTTGGAATTCATACCAACTAGATAGAAGTGACACAACGACTACGTGGAGTTAGCGTGTTTATTGAAAGACACATGTTTCCTTGAAAACGGTCTAAGTAATAGATGTGTCTTGTTAACTTAGAGTTCAATTATTTATCTCTTAACAAAGCACGTTTTGTATTCATGGAAGTGCACCTGGGGTACGGATGGAGGGGGGAGGGGGAGAGGAGTAGATAAATATTACCCGTGATTTTTCACACATGAAAATTAGATGTTGTTGGACTTCAGAAAGATGAAGAAATAGATGTGAAGCTCATAGGCGATCGAGTGCAAGATGGTACCTAAAAAAAACAAGAAAATGGCCAAGTACAGTCAATCAGTCTCAACTAATGGTATGGATTGTTACCGTGGATAACATGGATCTATATAGACCAATAATTTAATCAATTCTCAGTAAATAATTGATGGATTCCGGTATTGAATCATGGTTTCAAGTTAAGGCATGAAGCAATGGTGAATCGATGGATAAAACACTACAATTTAGGGCAACATAAAAAAAATTACATATGTCTATCGGTATCGATTGATAGGCTATCGATTGGTATCGATCTATATAATATCGGCTTGGGTTTGAGTCAATTTGACCTTATGCTGAAGCCTAAATTCGTGGATCTTATAGAAAAAATTTAATGGGATAAATTTCTAGATGAAAAAGATCGAATACAAAGTCCTAACACGCCCTCTACACCAACAAACACAGATAAACGTCATCATATTTGGGATCAAACTTTTATATTCAAGAGAGGCTCTGTCGAATTCTAGACTTCGATCTGAGGTAGGTTTGAGTTTATTGCTGTAAATCTCTTCGGAATCAGTAAAAGATCATCACTAATAACTGATTAAAGTGGACGTAGACACTATGTGTCATTTACTTGTTTTCCTCCTTCAATTTTTCTATAATTTGCATGATCTACAAATGAGATCGTACAAGTTGAACTCATAGTTAACGATAATTAGAAGTTAAATCCTCATATTGATAACAATCAAAGATTGCATTCTGAGTTATTCGTTCTTCTACCGAGGGTTGGATTAATTTTTTGACTAAAAATACTCAAATTAATTAATAATATAAAAAAACTTTTAAGGTTGGATGGTTAAAGATATTTTTGTCATCTAAAGGAAATATTGAGAATGAAACATACCTAACACAAATGATATAAGCACAGAAGAAGGCTCATATATGTTTATCTCTTCCATTCATTCTTATCTTCAGAATCACATTCTTATCTATTATGTCATTTAAGAATATTTAAGAATTTAGAAACGCTTTTGGCAATGATATGAAACTGGAAACCACTTTATTATTTTGTTTTGCTTTACAATTCATATCCCAGTGTCTGTGTTATTATATATAAAAATTTGATGCAGATTTTGCACAATTTTGTTTCGTTGCTCTAGTTTGTTAATTAATGTGCCGCCTTGCATGGTCTCGGCAGCATAGTTCAATTAAGATTCTTGATGATCAGGGTCACATTGTCTAAATTAAAAAAAATGGCATGGTGTAATAATATACATGGTCTTAACATCAAGATAAACAAATCACAGTTCTAGTGATTAGCATCTTATTATCAGAATATGTAACATGCAAGGATGCTTCTAAATCTCAGTTGCTAACTATTTTATATATGCCGTGCTGTCTTGTGATGTTTATGTATTTATTTGTTTTTTATGGCTTACGCATGTGTTGGGTATCATTATATGACATGAAAACCGCTGATTCGATACAATTACACTAGTAGAAAAAGCCTCATTACCGACAGCAAGGACCGACGGCTTCCGACGGCTAATTTCTGACGGCTTCCGACGGGCCGTCGGCGGCCGTCGGAAGCCGTCGGAAATTTGCGATTATAGCTGCAGCCAAGCCTTCTTCCTCCTCCTTTCATACGAAAATTATAAACCAACCCTCAAATTCCTTCTCCAAGCTTCCAATCCCTAATTTTTAGCTTCCGAATCCTCCACAGCTGCCTAATCAAACTCCATTACTCTTAATCTCAGGTATAATCTCTTATTTTTACGAAAAATTCAGTTTTTATCCTAATTGTACATTTGTATAAATTGATAAATTAGAACGAATTAGTGATTGCAATTGTTTCCAATAGCGTAATAACGGTTTATAGCATCACATGGTATACTTATTTCATCTTTTATCGTGAAATTGTGAAAAATATGTATAATTTGTGATTGTTCATGTATATGTAAATTGTTGTGTATGCCTTGATTCGACGATTGTATACGTTATTTGGAATAAGATAAAATGATTGAATGAACTAGGAGTATTATATTGTGCACGTATTTACTTATGAAACAAAAAAATGCATTACTCTAAATTATAATTGTGTGTATTGAAAAATGACAAAAATGTTAAACCAACCTTAAGTTGATTTAATACGTCGAATAAATGTGTTAAATTAATATATATTTTTGTAAATGTGAACAGTGAATAAAACTGTATTTTTTCGTAAAATGCGCGCACGTAACTGACAAATGTCCCTTAAAGAGTTTTGGGCCCCGTCTGACGAGTGTTGTACATGATCGTTGTATAAATAGTCGTTTTTTTCGAAAAAACGACCATTTATATTCATCTGGTACAATATTTGTCGGATTTGTCCCTGTATTGGATAACTTATGAACACAGTAAGCATTTACATTTTGTATACTACTTCGTCTCAAACGGTTCATAAAATTTCGGCCTAACTTTTTTTTTTTGTTTCCTGCGTACACGCATTTGTGTACAATGCAGGAAACAAAAGGGAAATGCTGCCGAAATTTTGTTGAATCGTTTGAGACAAAGTAATATACGAAATGTAAATGCTTACTGTGTTTGTAATGGGAAGGAGGATGTCTGACCAATGAAAAAAAATTATATATATTTTTAAATCGATACGTTAAAAAATAAAATGTGCCCTATTTGAAAATATTTTTAAATTTGTGAAGTTGTTCTTTAAATTCAAAATATTATACGACCATGAAAATAATCTTTTTCGAATTTGTATTCTTCAAAATAAATATTAAATTTTGAACTTCTCATTTTGTCAAATAGGAAAAATGATTGATTATTTTATTGATTGGAGGAGATGGATGTACCAAAGAAAAGGACTGAGTGACTCAATAAAAGAAGATTTTTATAATGGTATAAATGTGTTTGTTGAATTCGCTTTAAGTAATAACAGAAACGATCCAGAAATTCGTTGTCCGTGTAGTAGGTGTAGACATTTGAACTATTTGTTACCAGATATTGTGAAAGTTCATTTGTGCCAACACGGTTTCGCACCCGAGTATTATGTTTGGGATCGGCATGGAGAAGTTGTAGCAAATACTTCTGTAGAGTCTGAAAGTGTCGTTAACGAAATAGTTTCAACGACCCGTATAGAAAATATGGTCGAAGATGCAGCACGATCAATGTTTCCTATGGCTGAAGTTGACGACGATGATGGAAATGTTGAAAAACCAAATATTGAAGCAAAAAAATTTATGATTTACTAGATGCTGCTAAGAAACCTATTTGGGATGGTTGTAAAAGCGGCACTCAGCTGTCAGTAATCGCAGAATACATTGCGATGAAGTCAAAATACAACATCACTGAAGCTGGGTTTATGGCTGTTGTACAAGCTGCAAAAAGACATATGTCGTCCGATAATCTAATGTGTGAAAATCACTACGAAGTTAAAAAACTTATGTCGGCTTTTGGTTTACCGTATCAGAAAATAGATACATGTTTAAAAGGCTGCATGTTGTTTTGGAAAGAAGACGCAAACCTTAGAAATTGTAAAGTTTGTAATCAGGAGAGATACAAACCAAGAAAAAAGAAGGGGAATGAAGTTCCGTACAAGCGTATGCACTACTTACCCATAACTCCAAGACTTCAAAGATTATATGCATCTTCTGTAACTGCATCTAATATGAGATGGCATAGCGTGAGAATGTAGGAAGATGGTACGTTGACACATTCGGCCGATAGAGAAGCATGGAAGCATTTCGATAAAACGTATCCAAATTTTGCAGCGGAGAGTCGAAATGTTAGATTAGGATTATGTATGGACGGTTTTTCTCCATTTTCTCAATTTGGTTCTAAATATTCATCCTAGCCCATTATCGTCACACCGTATAATTTACCTCCATGGATGTGTATGAAAACGCAATATATGTTTCTTACTGTTGTCGTTCCTGGCCCCGACGATCCGACACAAGGAATCGATGTATATTTACAACCGTTGATTGAGGAGTTAAAAATACTGTGGAACGAAGGAGTAGAAACATACGATGTGTCCAACAAGAAAAATTTTCGTATGTTTGCTTCTTTGTTGTGGACTATAAGTGATTTTCCTGCCTATGCAATGCTTTCGGGATGGAGTACTGCCGGTCGTCTAGCATGTCCATATTGCATGGATGAAACACGAGCGTTTTCTTTACCTCATGGTAAGAAAATTTCATGGTTTGACTGTCATCGATATTTTCTCCATGTAAATCATCCCTTCAAAGGAGACAAGAAAAACTTTTTAGCTAATAGAGTAGGAACCAGACAACCACCGACGATATGGTCAAGCGAAGACATATATGAACTTGTTAAGGACTATCCAAAGATATATGAAACTGGCGAGCAAACAGAAATTGAAGGCAAATCAGTTGTTCATAACTGGTGCAAACAAACTATTTTTTGGGAGTTGCCGTATTGGAAACATCTTCTGCTTCGCCATAATACAGATGTGATGCACAATGAGAGAAATGTATTTGATAATGTTTTTAACACAATTTTGAATGTGAAAGGGAAGACGAAGGATGATTTGAAATCAAGACGTGATATAGAAGAATTATGCAAACATCCTGAGCTTCATATGAAACCAAATGACAGTAAAAAAACCCAAAGCATGTTACGAATTAGATAATAATCAAGTTAAAGCTGTGTTAAAATTGGTGGAAGGGTTAAGATTTTCTGATGGGATATCATCAAATCTTCGTAGATGTGTTGACTTTAAAAATGATAGATTGAGCGGAATGAAAAGTCACAACTGTCACATAATGATGGAAAATTTATTTCCCGTAATGTTCAAAGAACTACTGCCGTTAAAAGTTTGGAAGGTAGTAACGGAGCTTAGTATGTTTTACAAAGAGCTTTGTTCGACTACTTTAAAAGTGCAATGTTTACGTAAACTTGAAGTGGACATTCCTATATTGCTTTGCAAATTAGAGAAAATATTTCCGCCAAGTTTTTTTAATGTGATGGAACATTTACCTGTTCATCTCCCATCTGAAGCACGACTTCGAGGTCATGTCCAATATGGATGGATGTATTTATTTGAGAGGTATGTAATATGTTATAACATAATTTAATTGCATTTAAAAGATGAAGTTAATATAAATTAATTTTGCATAGATATTTGAATCATCTGAAGAAAAAAGTGAGGCAAAAAGCACGAGTTGAAGGTTCGATATGCAAATCTTACATCGAAGAAGAAGCTTCGTTCTTTTTCTCTCACTATTTCAGTGACCATGTGAATATTTCATTTCAAAGTGTTCCTCGTAATGACGAAGGCGACGAACAAGAGTCCTCTCAAGCAATGTTATCTATTTTTAGACAACATGGTCGGCCTTCTGGAAAATGTGTAGAAATATGGCTAGACGATAGAGATCTTCATGTAGCACACACTTATATTCTTCTAAATTGTGCCGAGGTTGCACCGTTTGTTAAGTAATCTAAAATAATAATTTGTGTTTTATTCTTTTCTATAATGCATGCGCGTGTATAACCTAATGTAATAATTTGTTTATATAAACAGTGTTTATGAACGTGAACATCCGAACGGAGATCTCAGTAAAGAATTTTCCGGTTGGTTTTCAAATTACGTTTATGAGCCGAGAAATTGTGTTGTTGACGAAGGGTTGAAACATCTTGCGATGGGACCAAAAAGAGTGATCACGACATATCCAATATATTTCGTCAATGGATATAAATTTAACACCAAAGAATACGGTGCAGAAAAATTAACAAATAATACTGGTGTATTTGTTAAAGGTAGTGACGATCCAGAAAAACATTTAAATGATTTTTATGGCGTTCTGACACAAATTTTGCAACTGACATATTTCTCACGACCCGTGGAGGAGGTGTTTCTATTTAGATGCAATTGGTTTAGCAATGTTCCAAGATCTGGAATTAATGTGCACAAGTATTATAATCTTATCGAAATAAAGCATACATCGCACTATCACAAGTATGATCCTTTTGTACTAGCCAAACAAGTATTGCAAGTTTATTACGTTCCTTATCCGTCTCTAAAAAGAGATAAAGCAGATTGGTCTGCAGTTTTTAAAACAAAGGTCAGATTCACATTCGATGGGAAGAATATTCCGGACGAACAAGCTTATCAGGCAGATCTTGAGCAAAATAACGAAATAATAATTACAGACAATCATACAGATTTTGGTCCTTTGATCGATGAATTAAATGTTTTGGTAGAAGCGTTTGACAGTGCAGAGGAAAATATCGTCGAAAACGAGACTGAATCTGAATCAGAAGACGATGATGACTGATATAAATCTAAATCTGTTTTTTTGCAATTGATGTAACTATGTTGAATTCTTGATGTATTATTAAATTGATGTAATTATGAAACCAAATTTGTTTACTATTGTAATTTGCATGTTTTATGTTATTTCCATTTGCCATTTATTTAGCAATTTTTATTAAATATGCAATGAACTCTGCTTATTGTTGGAAGAGTACACCCATTATGAATCAGGTATAACACACTTCCATTTCTATTTCCATTTCAGTCATTAATTAAGCAATTTATACCGTTGATGTCATTTTCGTATGAAATATATTTCATCGCCTTGTTATTATTCTCTTATATAATGATGTGTATATGTCACAGGTTTATCATTATGTCATATAGAGGTAGGAGCTCTTCCCGATCGTCAAGAGGTGATGACAGTGGCCCATCGCAAGAGTCACAGCGTGCAGTTGTATCGTTAGTCCCTAGAGCAGATGGGTAATAATTAAATTTTATTCAGCATCTTATTTTTTTCTATGATATACGTACGTACTTATTTATATCGTACTTAAAAACAAGGGGTTCGACCTACTTCCCTCTAAGGTTGTGTTGGACGTCTCTAGAGCTTCTTATCGCGGTAGGATGAGTGCTTGCTGGCCGAAGTGGGATAACATCCCTCCTCACATCATAGAGTGCATATGGCAGGATGTCATAGTATGTATATTTTTCTGTTTTCCATTTTTAATTCGTTTTTGTCGTTTTTCTACTGTTTATCGTTTAAAATGTAATCTTTTTTTTAACACAGGCTGAGATAGACATCCAGACAGACGATCTGATGCTGGCACGAGCATACTGGATGAAGAAGATGCGCAAGAACTACAGGGACACGATACCTGAGATTAAGAAATCTGGTAAGAAACCACGGTGGATGGGAGAGAGCGTGTGGCAAGGTTGGTTGAGATACCGGGAGACGGACGAGGCGAAGGCAGGTATACTAATTTTTTTTAATTATTAATTTGACGTGATCGAAAAATAATGTATCAAATTTTGAATGTACAGGCAGAGTCGGATAGAAACTCTGCAAATAGAAATGAGAATCCCGTCACTCATCGCGGAGGATTGAAGTCGTTTCAGCAGTATTGGCAGGAGTTGGTAAATTTACTGAATAATAAATGTAAATAGTTTATGCTATATGATTTTAAATGTATAATAATTGTATGTAACAATCAACTTCAGAAAGCCGAGTCACATGGTTCTGTCAGCTATATGGACGTGTTCACCCGTATGCATGCTGTCGAGCATGTTAATTCAGACGGGATTGTTTCGTATACATGGCAGGACGATAAATCCAGCAAAAGCCATGTAAGCATATTTCATTTTATTCAGTATTAGTAATTATTTTAATTGTTAAACTATGATGAAATAAGATATGATATTATTAATTTGTTAATGCAGAAGATGTTTATGGAGCAGTGGCAGAAACTCCTTGCTGATACAGGTCGAGATCAGCTGATGACCGATGAGGAGGACGTTATTTTTAAGTCTGTTATGCATCCAGCAGAGCATGGTCGACGATACAGATTTGGCAATCTAGCGGTGAATAATTTACTTTTTTTGAAATACTTCAAATATGATATTTTGACCTTTTCAAAACAATAAACTTGGATTTTATTCATTTTTCAATTATTGTAGGCTAGTAGTCAGAGTAGGGGACGGCGGAGTAGACCTCAGAGTGATCTAGCAGATATAGAAGAATTGCGGACTAGAGTGTCCCAATTGGAGGAGCAGAACCGCCAACAGGCCATGCAGACCGCACAGTTGTTAGAGTACATGCAGCAGTTTGGTGGTCGCTTCCCTTCCTCGGCTGGCTCTGGATCTGGAGGAGATTGATTCATTGTTTGCTTGCTTGTTCGTTCGTTCGTTCAGGTATGTTTTGTTTTAGTTTAGAATGATTTGGTAGACGGCGTAGGTAATTGTTGATTTATGTATAATTATGTTTGATACACTTGGTTCTGTAGTTGTATGAGGATGTGTATGAGAATATTGATGAATTTGTGTATTAACAACATAGTAGAACAGTTATTGTCATGATTAATGTTAATGTTCGAATGGTTATGTATATTTTGTATTTTATTTTGATGTAATTTTATTTATTTGTGTGTTTATTGAATATGTTGTAGTTTGAGTTTGCATATTTGGTTGGATTATTGTATGTTGGATTGTGCAGTATTGATATCATAGTGTTTGGAAGAGAAATGTGGTTGAAAGGCTATATTTGCAGCGAATTTCAAAAAAAAAAAACAGCAGATTACCGACGGCATCCGACGGCTCCCGACGGCTTATAGGTCAAAATTTCCGATGCTTCCGACGGCTATCGGCGGCCTGTAGCACACTATTTCCGACGGTTTCCGACGGATACCGACATCCGTCGAAAAACGTCGGAATCTTTCGGAAACGCGTGCGACAGCTTCCGTCGGAAGCCGTCGGAAATACTACTCTCCGACGCAGTCATTTCCGACGGCCGCCGACGGTTTTCGACCGTCGGAAAACATGATTCCCCTAGTAGTGTTATATTGTGGGGATCATGTAGAACTCTAGTACATGACAAAATGGGTACAGCTGCTATTTTTATATAATATATTATATATTCACCAAATTTATGAGGTGGTATGAGATGAAGATGGCATTCAATATATCATCTAAGTAAACAAAAAACGTTTAGTTACATATATAAAGATACACAGTACATCTAATATATAGCAGACGGATCATAGTATTATCAATTATATATGGATTAAGCAATAAGAAAACGACAAAGGAAAAAAATGAAGAAGCTGATCAAATAAACAGGAAACAAAGAAAAGTTTTGCATCAATAATTTACTTTCCAAAGAAACAAGCTATCCCTTAAATCGATCTTTTCCTTGGGTGCTTGTAATTTGTTTATAATTCTGAATCAAGAAAATAATTTATCCGTAAGGTACATGAAAACAGAAAAGTTTGGCTAGCTTAGATATATAGTTATATACATGTGTAGTATCTGATTACATAATATAATAATCCAACTGATCTCATTGTAAATTAAGGCAATTAAAGCAACTTAAGGGAATCTATAAACGCTCTTGTTAAACAAGCTTAGTCACGCTATATTATGTCTATAAACTATGTATTTATAGCAATAGATTGCATCACCAATGAGGTTTATATAATTTGTGTTTCTATCCTTCATCTATAAATCACTATAATATAATATATTGATAACATCATCGAGACAATACATCATGGTGTAATAAGTAAAGTGAAATGTTAACTATTAATTTATATCACATGATTAATTCAACAAAAATAGTATCTAGTTGGAGAAAATTCATGCGGTTCTTCACAAATCGACAAGTGAAATGTGCTGAAACTAAAACATCTTGAAAACCTTTGTAAACTTAAATTTGTGGGTATGTTAAAACTTAAAAGACAGACATACATGTCGTAGATTTACAAGTAAAACTTAGTTTATTGGTCTTTTGAAAAGAAAAGGAAATACTAATGTAGGGAAATATGTTTTTAAAGAAAGTAGCCAACAGTTGTATAGATTTGAACTCCTCTCCGCCTTCCTTTTCTTATAAAAAAGTCAGCGAGTGTACGTGCTATATTGCATATAAAAAAGACACACATTCTTTGTATATTTGCTTCACTCTCCAAGAGTTTTAACTTTCAAGCATTTCTCTCCTACACCGAATACTGCACTTTTTCCATATTATGTCCCCAGCTCTCAAATTCTTAATCCTACAATAAGTCATCATGTACGCTTCTGATCATCAAGAAGGCGATCTATCTGACATCATTCGCAGTGCTAACCTTACTATCCAATCAGAAACTGACAATGACAGATGGAAGTTTCCAGAAGATTCTCGGGCTTCTTTTCAGCAACTTCCAACAAATGATTTTGATACTAGTTGTAGCATAAAAGACTCGTTGTTAGATGGTGGTGACCAGATGCTAGTTGACCAGAACATGTTGAGTGTTGGTGATGAGAGTATGAGGACACCTAATGATAATATTATTTCTCGGGTTTTTCATCTTTCCTCACCTGTAAAACAATCAGAGTTGGTGTTAGGACAAGGGGATAGTATATCTTCACCTTACATTCCCGGTGTCAAGAGAAGGTATGTATACTATAAATATATTGTCAATTTTCTTATGTTAAGTCCTCCAAGAAGTGGTCGTATAACATAACTGAGCACCAAACTAAAAAGCAAATTGCTGAGTTCAAAATCAAATTATGACTGTGTTGCATAAACTTTGATTTATTCACATGTATGTTATATACTTTTGATTTATTAGACTAGCAAATGAAACCTATCACAGCAGTAGAAGACGGTGTTTTTTTTCTTAAATAAAAAAATGACAATTTTAAGCAGGAGAGCTAATCATTTTTATGAAATAAAATATTGCGCAAGTTTAGTAACAAATTTGTATATTGCTGAATCAGTGGATGAAATTAATATTGCATTTTTTTGCATATATATATATATATATATATATATATATTATATGTATATGTATATGTGTGTGTGTGTATGTATGTATGTATACACACACACACACACACACACACACACACATATATATTATCCATATTTTTTGCACAATGTTAAGGTAATAAAGAATCAGAAGCAGATGGTCATATTTCTACAAATGAGAAAAAGAAACATAATTTTAACACCTAACAGTTCGTTACTTCATTGTAATTGTAAACGTAGCTTTATTTCTGGTAAACATTGAGTTTGATGCGATGTTAGATTCTTATTTGCCCAATGACTTTAAATTTACAAATTTGAGTTAGTTCTGAGATAGAAAGCTCTCCTTATTTATTCAAAGAACATTAGTTCATGTACTTCATTTTGATTGAAATAATTGGTGAATCAATCCTTTTTTTTTTTTTTTTCATTTTGTAATTGATTACAGGAAAAGTCTGCCAAGAAAAGTAGTATGTATTCCTGCACCAGGAAACGCAAATGCTAGTAGTGGTAGGGCTACTAGTGGAGAAGTTGTTCCTTGTGATCTCTGGGCATGGAGGAAATATGGTCAAAAACCTATCAAAGGTTCTCCTTATCCCAGGTAATGCTTTATACATCTGTATAACAGAATATTAAGTCAACATATTGGTAAGGTGAATCAATATATTTTGCTTATTTAAGTTTTAACTTAAACTGTACTGTTGGATGTGAAATTATATCATCTACTCCAGTGTAAAGTCAAGTAGAGTTTTAATGTTATGTACCACTGGAAAAAAAAAAAATTGTATGGTTCAAAAAAAATGAAGCATTTTAGCAATGTTCAGTATTATCTAAAGTGCAACATCATTCTTAGATGTTCAATGATCCAGAACACTTCTGAATTTCTGCTTTAGTTTTGCACCTACAGATTTTCAACAATAAGAAATCTCCTGTCCTAAAATTTTGTGTGCGCGGTGTCTTCCAATAATTTCACTACTCGTGTATGTTACATGAATTATTTAATACAGTTATAAAAAATGGACAATTATGACAAAGTGAAACATGGGAACACAATGATTCAATGAAAAATAATTTCACTTGATTTCTAAACCAAAAAATATTGGATACGACCACTATTGTTGTTTATCAGTGTTTATTTGCATCACTAAAAGATAAATTATGCATGAAAAAATGAAGGGGATATTACAGATGTAGCAGTTCAAAAGGATGTGCAGCAAGAAAACAAGTAGAAAGAAGCAGAACTGATCCAAATATGCTAGTCGTCACTTACACTTCTGAACACAATCATCCTTGGCCTACTCAAAGAAATGCACTTGCAGGCTCTACTCGATCCTCCTATCCTTCTAAACACCCAAAACCATCTCCCTCCACAAATTCGAATCCAAAAGATACAAACAAAACATCAACAACAGCATCAGACTCAGGTTCAACTTCTATCATAGAAGAAGTGTCAGAAACAATGGATAGAGCAAATGAAGCGTTATATGATACGTGTATGGAAAATGATGATTTGTTTGCGAATTTAGCTGAGTTGGAGAGTGATCCAATGAGCTTATTGTTTGAAAAATCGGATGTGAAGAATAATGGAAAGAATTGCAAAGAGGTTGATGATGCATTTGATGATATCTTTGATTGGGGACAGAGTTCATTTGTAGATCATTCAAGTCAGTAGTCATAGACAATTCGATATCAAGATTTAGCACTTCAGATCTTTGAATGAATATTTGCTTTGATTTTTCGACCAAAGCAGAAGACGTCGTAAATTATTGTTGCCTTCCTATTAATTCTATCTAAAATTGGAGTAAGGTGTATTTTTCTAAGACCTATATGATACAATATTGAATTATTGGATGTATGTATATGTGGAACAATCTTGTAATGCTAAACCTAAGTACATATACGTCAATGTGTTATCCAGTTAGTAATAAAAAGTATTGATCCATATATACCTGATTCATTTAGTTGCAAACTCTCAGATCAAAGTTGCAAAAGTCAAGTTGGGATATAGTTGAAGAATCAAATATAAGTGTAGAGCTTTTGCATGTAATGTCAAGAATGTGATGTCACTGAAAAAACTTCATATCTTAAGAAGGATAATATATGAAATTTTATTATAAAGTTAGTGTATAGCATCATATAGGGGGCTGGCTAGCATGACATGTGTTAGTGCTTCTAGCTTGAATGGGAAGATATTGATCATAAACAACAGTTGCTTCCTGTATATAAAGTTAATTAATTGAAGTGTGTGGTATACTTTTCACACATGCAATTGTTAAGCTTGTTGCAAAAGCAAATTATGATTTATTGATTATGATGTTTTAGCTCTCAGATTCATGTAACATACTGGCTATTTATATTAGCTTACAAATGTACATCTTAGCTTACTGAATTTTAAGCACAAGTCATATTCAAAAATCAAATGTCACAGGAGATAAATTATAGAATTTTGTACATGTAAACATCAAACTCAAATCTTAAGAATCACGAAATTGTGTTTCATCCTTTCCAACTCAAAGATTGTTAAGCAAGATAAAATTAGTAAAGACTGTGATTACGATATTTGAAGCATGTTATATAGCTTAAGTTCAACAAATCAAGAAGATAAAGAATAAAGAGCATAAGAGGAAAGCGATTCAATTCTTTTCTTTGATATCATTTTTCATGTCATTATATTTTTCAAATTCAAGTGTTAATCCTATTCAAGATACATCCGCGAGTGGACAAAAAGAGGATATCATATATAGACCAAATCATATCATGAATAGTTAATATAAAGGTTTCCTAACTTCCCATTACACCATGCTAATATATAGACTCAACATGGTCATATCTTTTTCTCTGTTGAGTCTGTTCCTTCCACTCTTTGTATAATTGTAATTACTATTAAGTATTAACTATCCATTTTAAGCATTTAAAAGCATAAATGTTTGATTATTTTGGGATCAGTCGAACATGGAGTAGTTAGTTTAGCTATCAATCATTCAAGAAAAAGGTATTAATGTTAAGTCATTTCCAATCAAAGTAGTTTGTCTAAAGCTCTTTTTTTAAAAACAGTTGATTCTCTGTTTTGATAGATGAGACACATCAAGTACTTTATATATAGTTGCAAAGAAGGGACTGTGGCCATTAGTACACAATATGGACTTTGATGTATCATATCTATACTGACATATTGTGATGTTTCTAAAAAGTTAAACTAATCATCTAAAACTTGCCTTTTGATTAATCTTAATAGAACTATCAATTTTGTAACATGTATTTATAAGCTAGTTTTGATCCAACAAATGGGGCATTGTCAGCTGCTTCAAGCTTTTATTTATACGAATCTATTTAAACATGCTTACTTAGATAGTCGGTATAAAAAGAAACTTATGATCTATTTTAAGGAAAGGCATATCAGAACAGTCAAAAAAAAATTGTTCTTATAAATTAATTTATTAAATTTAAGAATTTCCATCCAGCACCAGTGGTCTAGTGGTAGAATAGTACCCTGCCACGGTACAGACCCGGGTTCGATTCCCGGCTGGTGCAAATTTTACTTCTAACCTGTGTTATTTTTCCCTCTTCGTTCCACCTACGCACGAATTCTGCGAGCAAATCAAAACCCATCTCCCCAAATTTTGCTGCTATAGGTAGAACTCTTTTTTGAGTATAGCGAACCGTGATTTGTTTTTATTGATGGGTCAGGCTTTTCGAAAGCTATTCGATAGCTTCTTTGGCAACAAGGATATGCGGGTATTCTTTTTCCGATCTACTCATATTCTAGCTGTTTCTATGATTTTGGCAATTTTCTGTTTTGGTTTATTACTTCAGTAATTTCAAGTTTAAGCCTCGGTTGGCTTTCCTTTCTGTTTAAACTTTTGTAAATAATTCGTGGATTCTAGAGTTATATATTGGGTTTTGAATTTAGGTTATTTGAAAATTCTATCATTTATAATTTTACTCCCTAACTGGGGGAGATTCTAAGGACTGACTACGATGAATATTTTATTCATCAATGTGATGCAGAATGAAACATAAAAATGCTATTGGAGCAAAGATGATATAGACTTGTGCAGAAGCTTAATTGAAACTAGTATGTTGATTTTGCTAATGCTTTTTTTTTTTTTTTTTTTTTTTTTTTTTGAAGCCCTTGTAAAATAATGGGAGAAAAATCTTTCTGTTGTATTGTTTCGTCTGTTATAGCTTGGTCAACTCACTAAGATTACCTGTTAAAGGATCATATTCATAAATAATGGAAATCAAAAACATCAATATGAATCTAAATTTTTTGAAAATAATGGACCCCCCATTTATCAATGGCAATATAGTGCAATCGACAATATCTCAACTATTGAACATTTTCACAACTAAACTACATGAGATTTGTTGCATCTACATTTAGGGAAGCATTTCTGATAATTCGACAGATGTGTTTTTAATGAACTAATGCGCATATTCCATTGCCCGGACGGATGTTAAAACAAGATTTTATGTATATTTGAGATAGCATAGATGAGAGAATTCTTGTTGCTTTATAAATACCATTTTGCTCATTGTTTTGAATAATTCAAACTATTTAACCAGATGGGAATCGTTCTATTTGTATGAAGTTGTAAGAAACTTGTTAGTATGTTACACCTGTGTGTCAGACTGCCTTTATTAGCTACATTGTAACTATTTTTAACCGAGTGTGCTTCATTGAACCTTTTGATTATTATTTTTGTAACTTGATTCTTGAAGATGGTATATATGTATAAAAAAAATTATATGGATGATACTGTATAGGCAGAGGGTGTTTTTTTTTTTAATGTCAGACTGCATGAAACAAGTAATCATTCTATAGAATCTGGTTTGTAGCAGTTTTTATTATTTTATTTTATTTTTATTTTATTTTTTCAAGTAATGAGTGGTTCTCAACAGGAGGAGTGCACTCAAGGAATATATTAATAAAATAAACAAAATGCTACAAACATGCCTAATAGGTGACCGATAATACTTATTCAAAGTTACAAAAACAATCGGCAAAGAACTGATCAATAACAACGGTAGCAATATTCAGTATAATTGATGATATGCAAGTCTAGACTGAACAAGATATGTTTGACCTGAAACATAGTCCAGGCTGATCAGTAATAAAAGCATGCAGTTCTCAACAAACATGCTGATCAGTGGTGCAAGGCATGTAAACAGAGGACTTTCTGAACTGAAGTGCTGCAACCAAAACCTGCTGCAACCGAAACCTGACCGAATCATGCTGCAACTGATACTGAAGTGCTGAAACAGAGAATATGCTGAATATTTTTACCTCAACATTCTGCAACCGAAACAGGGGTGTGGAAACAAGCAGCGCGAGCTGAACATGCTGCAACCGAAGTGTGGAGACTTGCTGCGAGCTGACACACGCTGCTACTGAATTGTTGAAGCATGGCAAGCTGGACTGGGGTGGCAAGGATCTAAACTGAAGTGGTTGAAGGGGCTGGACACTGGGATAGGCTGCGAGGAGCTAGAACTGAGCTGTAGCATAAAAATGGAGAAGCAAGTAGCATTACAATTGAACTGAAATGTTGAACTGAACTCAAGTAGCAATGGGCATGTGCCATGCATGTCTGAAAATAAAAGGCTACATATGGGGTGATGAGACTCTTGGCAACAAGTATGACAGAGGAGAAATGGCACAAACAACGAGCAAGTGGAGCTCCGACTCAGTTTCCAAAGTGGGAAGAATAGAATCTGTGAGTAACTGTAGATTGCTCCTACTCCAATCATAACAAGACTTCCATTCGGGATTTCTTCTATTAGATCCTGTCCAAATAGTAATGTGTCAAACGATAATATATAAAGTGGAAGAAAAATTGCTGCATTTGTTGTTAAAAATACGCTGATTGCTTTTAGACCATAAACACTAACTAGTAATTGTGTGTGTGTATAATATCCAAAAGAATCCTGTGAGATGGTCTATAGTTAAACATATGATTAGAGGAATGGCATGTGTCAATTGAAGCCCAAAAAGGATTATTAGCCTAGAAATGAGATATTGTGTGCAATGGCACTCGAAGTACAAAATGCTTGGTTGCTTCGGGGGATATCTTACAAAAGTAATGCATATTATTGTTATTAACATTTGGAACTTCTGACTTTAGTAATTCAACCATATTTAGTTTGTCATATAACATAATCCACATGTACATTTTGGCTTTAGTGATGCTTGAGTCTTCCATAGATGTTTGAAGTAATTCGATATAATTCCAGAAATTTTAAAAAAATCTGTACATTGAATTTGATGTGTATCCATTCTTTTTGTTCCAGTTCCATTCCAATATATCATGTTGCCCATCTAAACTTACGGTTTCAATTTTTTTGATAAATATTTGAAATCGTCTTAGCGTAGCTCCCACAAGATCATGGTTAAATGTTAGATTCTATTTGAATTCATCAAATGGTCTAAAGAGATCATTTTTGTTACAAGAGATAAAGAAAAATTAGGAAACTCGTTTTTTCAAGGCAATAAGCGATGGTTCTACCTTTCTAATGTGTTCATTTTTTGATCTTATCAATAATACATACCACTTATTATTATTATTATTATTATTATTATTATTTGGTTTGGAAGGACTTAGAGGTATTTCTAAATAGTTTATATGGAATTGCATCGTGTTGCAATTCAAGGTATTTGCCACATCATTTGCAAGGTTTTCATAATCCTAAATTTACATTTACTTTTCATTAACCCTTATCTTATGTTTAACTTGCATCGTTTTCTGTTTGCACAAAAAATGGACAAACACCTCCAAGTCGTATTATTTAGTTGATTATATGTGATTTTAAATGGTTCGGATGAGTGATGTAAATATGAAAAAAGTAGGGGCTGAAATGTAAAAGACACACAGATTTTATAGTGGTTCGGCCTGAATGTGCCTACGTCCACTTTATATGTTATTATCTTCTTTCTTTCAGATTACAAGTACAATGCTTCGTATACAAGTATATGAAAGTAGTTTGAAAGTTCCTTCCTTGCTTGAGCTCTCAAACTTGTCTGCCATTGTTGTACCCCTGCCCCTCTATTTATAGAGTGAGGTAGGGGGCAGGGGTCCTGGATGTATATAGCTGCTAGTGGGCCCGGGCTGAAGCGATCTGGACTGGCAGTTGTCTGGTTCGGTGAGGTCTCATTCGGCATGGAGCATGGACCGGTGGTGGTGTGGTCCGGTGTTAGGCGTGCATCCGGTGGTTGTTTGGACCGGCTGTGGAAAAGAGAGGGTTGGTTCGGTGATAACCTTGGTCCGGTCGTAGGTTGGTTCGGTGATGGAGATTGGGCCTTGGTCCGGTGCTTGTCTGGACCGGCTGTGCAGAGGGGGTGTGTCCGGGCATGTATGGCCGAATGGGAAGGAGGCCGAATGAGGTGGAGGCCGAATGGGGAGGAGGCCGAATGGGAAGAGGCCGAATGAGGTGGAGGCCGAATGGGGAGGAGGCCGAATGGGAAGGTGATTGGTCGTGCTGAATGAAGTGGAGATTGCGAACCCGAGTGAAACTGTGTCTTCTTGGTCTCGAGATCTTCTGGGTGAAAATTCGCCCAACATTTGCCCCCCAAAGTGGGGCACGTGCTTGCATGTGTCGCGCTTTGTTTCCCTGTGGTAGAAAGGCTTGTTTTGTAACGACATGGGCTGGATGTTCGTATCATGCTGATGTCCTGCAAAGGAATTTATAGTTTTAGTGTGGTTTTAGGTAACGATCGTTCGGGATCGAGATATTTGAGATGAAGCTAATCGTGTTGTTCGAGGCGAGCAAGTGTGCCTCGAGGGGGCTTAGCATTATTGATGCCAGGTTCACGTTAGAGTGGGTCCCTGGGTCGTTTGCCAAGGTGGTTTGTCGCCAGCTCAGAGCATGCCTAAGGATCGTTCGTGACCTCGTACATGTGTAAGTGGCTTAGCCATCTCCTAGTTATCAGAATCAAATATTCGTTTATCCTATGAGTTTAAAAAGGCGTGTCAAAGTGTAAATTCTCACGACGATAGGGTTAATAGCCATTCAGAGCGTGCCTATGGACCGTTCGTGGTCGCGTACGCGTTGCAAACGATTAACCCGTGCTAGCGAGAGATTTACGACTTGTTCATCGTTATCATAATCCTTATTTTATTAGTAAGTTCTGGAGTTCGGTACTTATCTGAGCGTGGCGCCTTGCATGCCTCCAGTTCCTGTCTCTTGCTGGTAAAGGAAATTTCGTTCGGCTTTTGGTTGGTCCGGTTGTTCTCATTCGGCTTCTAGTTGGTCCGGTATTCATATCCGGTGGGCCGAACTAATTGGTTCGGCAGTCCTGAGCTCGCCTATATATAGAGGCTACACCCCCCTTGGTTTTTCCTTACCGAACCAGAGAGCCGAATCAACTGACCTGCCGAACCAAATCTTCTGCCGAATCAGGTACATACTCTATTGCCGAATGCCTTTTATTACCGAATGGTTCTGAATGCCGAATATACGCGTAAGGCTCTTAATGCCGAATGAACTTGTGATACCGGTGCCGAATGAACTTGGGATTCTATTACCGAATGGTCAGTGACTTGTACTGCCGAATGAACTTGAGCTTCCAGTGCCGAGTGTACTTTAAACATCACCGCCGAATGAAATTAGGACTTGTATTGCCGAATGGTTTTTTAATCCTAGTGCCGAATGACTTTTGTATTCGGACTTTGAGTGGAACTCCGGACTTATGTATGCTTGCTTGCTTATACTTCCGTTCTAACGTCATGTTTTTCACTTTTGTGCATGCAGATAAATGACTCGCAAGGCAGAAACACGATCAGACAGACGGAAATCCAAGGATGGAGGAGAGCCTTCTTCTGTGCCCCCAGCCCAACCAGGATCCGGGCAACATCGACCTGTTCCGAGGTCGTTAGTGGATGGATATGGTCCACAGGAACTTCTGATCTCCCCCCCTGATTGCTTTCCTAGCTCCCTAAAGGAGGAGCAACTTGACGTCATATCCCGTTCCTTCGGGATAGACAGGGCTCTTATGCTGCTGCCGGAAGATGGAGTGATGCCGTATAATCCTCCCGAAGGCTACTTTGCTTATAGCAGATACCATTGCATGTGCGGTGCTATCCCTCCTATCAATGCTTGGATAGTAAGCTTCACCACATATTTGAAGGTGGCTCCTTTCCAACTTCAGCCTAACTCTTATGCCATCCTGGTGAGCCTTTTTGTTATCTTCCAGAGGAGGTACGGGCGTCCTCCTTCTAACCGGAAAATTCGATATTTGTACAACCTGAGAGGCTATAAGAAGGGGTCTCCGTATATTAGTCTGGAAGCGGCCGTGCCCTTCAAACCAGTCCTGGACTTATATTCCAAGTTTACCATGTTCAAGAAAGAGTGGTTCTTTATCAAGGACGATTCTGTTTCTTTCCGCCTTTTCACTTCCGGCTGTAAGATGGATTTCATTTATATTTTCCATGTTCTGACTGTAGTGTTTTTTCTGACATGCTTCTATTTCTGGCTAGTGACAGGTGGTATTGCAGTCGTGGAGGACGATTCCTTGGTGCGAATGGCTGCTGAACTAAAGGCTATTCCGGCACGGGACCGGTCGGCCTCCTTCTTGATCAGGAACGCAACCCTCTTGGAGTATAATTTGATCTTACCGCACCAGTCCGTGGTTAAGCAGAGGGATACGGCTGAGGAGAAGGCCGCTAAAGCTAAGGAGGGGGCTACGGTGAAGAGCGGTAAGAGGGAGCCTTTTGCAGAGCGTCCCGTTGTTGGGGGGAAGAAACTGAAGAAGTCTGATGGCCCTTCTCCAAGTACTTGCCCGACTGTCCCGGAGGAGGGAGGTGTAGAAGAGGAGGAAGGAGGCGAAGTTGGAGAAGGGTCAGAGGATGGAGGAGATGGCGACGGTCAGGGTGGTAGTGGCGTTGGTGCTCTAACCTCTGAGCAAGACCTTGAACTGGATGAGGCTCTCCGTCGGGCCTTCGGGGAGTCGGAGGGAGAGTCGGAAACGGAGAAGGCAAAGGAAACCGGCAAAGCTGTGGCTGGCGCTGACCCATCCTCTAAGGGTTCCTCAGCTAGGGTGATTCTGGCGATGCAAGGTGAACTTTTGTCTTCTGCCGATTCCATTTACGATAGGGACTTAGAAATATTTTACGGTTCACTTCCGTCCTGGAATGAGATCCAGGACTAATTGCAGTATCCCACTCCTCCGCCGGGTTTGTATAATAGATGTGTCTTCTCACTTTTCATTCTTTTTAACTTAACACATTTTTTGAACTGTGGATTATTGTATGTTCGTAACACTTGTTCTTTATTCCAGGGGCAGGCCAGGTGGTTAAAACGTCGGACGTTCGACACCGCCTTGAACAATTTAAGTCGAGGAGAGCTTCTGCGAAATCCTCTACTGGTCGCACTGGGGATGTAGTCAGTTATCGCCCTCTTCTTGGGGTCATTGAAGAGGGCATTCGGAAAAAGAAGCGGAGCCGTTCCTTATTTGAGTCTTCCCCTGGTTCGCAGCTTCCTACTCAGCCTCCTCGTGATACTACGGAGGAGAGCACGGAGTCCGGCCCCCTCATCCTCCTTTCAAGAGTCCAACTGTTATCCGTATAAGGCGTCCTGATGTGCCTCGCCCCGTGCCTCGTGACCCTTTTGCCGGTCATCCTGATTTAGATCCAAGCTTTCAGGATATCTCATTTGATGAGGCCACGGGCGAGCACCTCCTTCCCCGCAATCCCATGATACGAGTGCTGGACGAGGCCAAGTCTTTAGATCTTGATTTGCTTACTACACGGGTAGTCACCATGGAGGACGAGGCCAAGGCTAATATCGATCGGGTGGCCGCAGAGACCAAGAAGTTAATGGAGCATCATGCTAAATTGGTCAAGGCCGGGGAAGAGATTGAGAGTGCTAATATTCGGTTGAGGTTAAAGGTTGCCGATCAGGCCAAGCAGCTCGCCGATCAAGCCATCCAGATTTCTCAGCACGAGGAAGCCTCCAGGCGGCTGAAAGAGACTATGGAGAAGGCTAGTAGGGCGGAATTACGGAAGATGGAGGTCGCCTGCAGGGAGCGGATTAACATGGCCATTACGACGGTGGACGAGGTTCGAAATGCGGATCTCGAGCGGGTAGAGGAGTTGTCTGGGAGGCTCGAGGCTGCGGAGATGGCTCAGGCCGAGTTGAAGTAGGAGATGGAGGAAATGAGGAGGTCCCTCAAGTTAAAGGAGGAGGAAATGAGGAGGTCTCTCCAGGCTGACTGCTTGAGATACCAATCAGAGAGGGATGTCGCCGTCGCCAAGTTGCAAGCTTCCGAGGCCCGGGTGAGGGAGTTTGAGGAGAATGAGGGGATGATGGATGAGATGCTGCAGGACATGTACTTCCACACTTGGAAGGAGGGCGGCTTGTCTTGGATGGACGATTACCCTCGGGTCATGGCCAAGGTGTATCTCCAGGCTTTAGAGGAGGCCAGGGTGAATGCGGGTAAGGAAGGCGGAGAGGCTTTCAATTTGGATGCGGTCACTGCTCAGTTCTCGAAGGAGGAGCAAGCGGCGGTGAAGGAGGGGATGCGGCTGCTTGCTGCAGAGGAAGCGGGCGTGCAGTTGGAGGATGAGGATCAAGCGGCGGGCGATGGTGAGTTGTTCTTCTCTTTTTCTTTTCTTTCTGTGTTTCCACAACTTGATCGTCCATCGTTCGTTTAATGAATTCCTCTTCTGAATTGGACAGGTGGAACTTCTGATCCACATGCTGGGGGCTCTGATCCTGCGGCTAAGTAGACTTAGGAAGTTGGTGATGGAGTGTGGACGCAACTGCCACCTTTTTATTTCTTTTATCACTGTTTACGTTAGTCATTGATATGCGACTGTAATAATATTATTTGCAAAGAATAACTTCGTGTGATTTTATAATATAAGCTGATTTTGTTATGTTTGAATGTTGTTGTCATCTTGATGTGCTGCGTGAGAAGTATAACTATGTATATGCCTGTGATTCTAGTTGTGTTTGATGTTAAGTTTTTGCTTGAAATATAATTTCATGTTTTGCAATGTTATTGTACGAACAAACTATAGTTACGTATTTATGTACAAGAAAAGAGAGTACCGTCCTTCATGTTTTATTCGCAGGCGGTAGCTTTGAGTGTCTTGTGTAACTGTTCACGGATATAGCTGAGTACCCTGCCACCCAGTATGCAGGCTTAGATTCTCATGAGTGAATGCTTCCTATTTGGTTTCCTGTACTTTAGAGTTCGTTATACGGGATAGGAGAAAAGTATTTAAATGAAATGGAAATATAGTAAAAGTAAAACTTCCAGTCACGGAAGGCCGTCGATGTGCTTAAGTTCGTGGCAAACGGGTTTTGTAGTCACTTTCCCTAGCTGTGGGTCTTGGAGACATTTGTCACCCATCTTACGCCTCCGCGGGGAGTTTTCTTTTTTACCACAGCCGCACTTAAGACACATCGGAGCCGAGATCGCGCACGGTAACTACCCGAACCATTATGGTCCGTAATCGTGGGTATTATTCGATTTACCGTGGCCGGCTAGCGTGGGTGCCGTTGGCTGTGAACTACCCCTGGCTGATCACACCTTATGTTGGGGCTTAAAGTAGGTTCACAGTTGCCGGCGAGCCGAACGCCGTAATGAGCTGCCATCGGCTATAGTCGGCCTTTATGATGACTTATAATCGGCTCATTACAGTTGGCTTTGAGGGCAGGCGCGCAGTGAGTTAACCCGCAGCAGAGGGATGCTGGAGCAAAAGTGTCTCATTGGCGAGTGCATAGAATCGTAGCGTACCTGTTAGGCCTAGTCCAGATGAGGCCGCGGTGCGTCTTGAGTGGAGATGCCATAGGATTTTGTTCAACAGAAAGGGATAAAACTTAACAAGTAGCCAAGACATAAAGGAACAAGTTAAAAAGAGACAAGATTTTTTAAAGTGGTTCGGCACGAAAATGCCTACGTCCACTGATTCTCTTTGTTAATTCACTTCATATGGGCAGTACAAGTTAAGAAAAGTATCGACGGAGGTGTCGGATGTTCCATGCCCTCTGGAACACCTCTCCGTCCACTGTTGACAAAATATAAGCTCCGTTGTGGAGATCTTTATGAATTACATATGGTCCGTCCCAGATGGGGTCCAGTGCCCCGGGGAGCGGAAAGATTCGCCTGAGGACAAGATCTCCTTCTTGCAAGCTGCGATGCTTGACTTTGGAATTGTATAGTGCTGCCACTTTTTGTTTGTGAGCTGCTGCTTTGAGTGCTGCATCGTTTCTCCTTTCCTCAATCAGATCCAAAGACATGAGGAGGAGTTCTTCGTTTTCTTCTGGGTTGTAGTGGATCCTACGGTGGGAAGGCACAATAGTCTCAACTGGGAGCATTGCCTCCGATCCATATGCCAAAGAGAAAGGAGTATGTCCCGTTGATGTTCTGAAAGACGTGCGGTATGCCCATAGTGCCGTAGGAAGTTCGTCCACCCAAACGCCTTTTGACTTTTCAAGTTTCTTCTTGATTAGGGTTTTGAGAATTTTGTTGACAGCTTCAACTTGTCCGTTTGCCTGAGGATAAGTTACTGATGAGAAGCTTTTATGAATTCCATGCTCTTGGCACCAGTCGGCAAATTCTTCGCTGTCAAATTGGAGTCCGTTGTCTGATACGATCTTGAGTGGGACTCCATACCTGCACAGAATATTTTTGATCAAGAAGTTGATAACTTTTGCTGAAGATATTTTATTTAGAGGTTCCGCTTCCACCCATTTGGTGAAATAATCGACTGCCACTATAGCATATTTGGCTCCGCCTCGGCCCGTCGGCAGTTCGCCAATTAAGTCAATTCCCCATACAGCAAAGGGCCAAGGGCTGGTTATTTGAGTAATCTCATTTGTGGGCAATCGAGGAATCTTGGCAAATTTCTGACATCTGTCGCATTTCTTGACGAAGTCTAGGGCATCTTTGTTTAGTGTGGGCCAGTAATATCCATATCGGAGTATCTTTCTTGCCAAAGTCTGCCCTCCAGTGTGATCTCCGCATCCTCCCTGATGGATGTTTGATAAGATCTCCTTGGCTTCCCTTCCAGCGACGCATCTCAATAAGGGGCTAGAGAAGCCACGCCGATAGAGGATGCCTTCTTGTATTGTGTAGTGGGGAACTTTCCTCAAGATCCTCTTGGCTTCGTCACGCCTGTCGGGTAGTGTGCCATCTTGCAAATATTTCCGGATAGGAGTCATCCAGGTTCCTTCTTCGATTGCAGTTATCAGATTCACTTGTTCGAAACTTGGGGCTAGCTGCCTTGAGATGGCTAGTGCTCCAGAAATGGTGCTATTCTTCATACTAGCTTGCTTTGCAAGTTCATCTGCCTCTTGGTTTTCTTCTCGAGGAATGTGTTTGATTAGATAGTGGTCCAATTGATCGAGCAGCAGTTTGGTTTTCTTTAGGTATGCTGTGAGTCGTTCTCCTCGAGTCTGGAATTCTCCTAGTACCTGTTTTACGATAAGCTGAGAATCACTATGAAGACATAAGGAATTGATTCCAATTTCTAGGGCAAGTTCCAATCCCGCTATTACTGCTTCATATTCAGCATCGTTGTTAGTGGCCGTGAACTCCAACCTTAATGCATAGTACAACTTTCTTCCCCTGGGGGTGATGATCTCAATACCTGCCCCCGAGCCTTGTTCGTTCGATGCTCCATCTACAAAGAGGTTCCACTTGATGTTTTTTGCTACTTCGGATTGTTCCTTGCCTTCGTTGGTAGTGAATTCGGCAATGAAATCGGCCATGGCTTGTCCTTTGATAGCGGTGCGAGGATGGTAGGTGATATCATACTGACTTAGTTCGATGCACCATTTGAGGAGTCGCCCAGAAGTGTCGGGATGATGGAGCACTTGTCTTAGCGGTTGATCGGTTAGAACCCTGATGGAGTGAGACTGGAAGTAGTGTCGCAGTTTTCGTGACGCGATCAATAAACAATATGCTAATTTCTCAAGTTTAGGATATCTGGCCTCTGCCCCTGTAAATCTCTTACTTACAAAGTAAACCGGGCGTTGTGTGCGGTCTTCTTCTCTTACCAAGGCGGCGCTTAGAGCATGAGATGATACAGCAAGGTATAGGTATAACACTTCACCTTCATTTGGAGTTGAGAGTACTGGTGGTCTCTGAAGGTGTTCGATTAGGTTGAGGAAGGCTTTTAAGCATTCATCGGTCCACTCGAACCTCCCTTTGTCTTTCTTGAGAGCTTCGAAGAAAGGGACACACTTGTCAGTTGCCTTGGAAATGAATCTGCTTAGGGCGGCCACCTTTCCATTTAGGCTCTGCATTTCTTTTCGAGTGGAAGGTACCCTTATTTCTTTTAGAGCCCGGATTTGTTCAGGGTTTGCTTCGATTCCTCTGGCGTGGACGATAAATCCTAAGAATTTTCCCGATGATACTCCGAAGGAGCACTTAAGAGGATTCAGCTTCATTCCATATCGGCGAAGTACCTGAAACATCTCGCCCAGATGGCTTACATGGTCGTCGGCTTTCCTGGACTTTACCAACATGTCATCCACATACACTTCCATAGTTCGTCCTATTAGTTCCGCGAACATCTTGTTGACGAGGCGCTGATAGGTAGCTCCAGCATTTTTGAGTCCAAAAGGCATGACGTTGTAACAATATAATCCGCGGTCAGTGATGAAGCTAGTGTGGTCTTGATCGGGAGCATGCATGGGAATCTGGTTATATCCGGAGTATGCATCCATAAAAGATAGGAGTTCGTGCCCGGCTGTGCTGTCTAGAAGTTGGTCAATTCGGGAAAGTGGGAAGCAATCTTTTGGGCAAGCGTCATTCAGATTGGAGAAGTCAATACATGTTCGCCACTTTCCATTGGCCTTTTTTACTAGCACTGGGTTAGCGATCCATTCTGGGTAGATGGCTTCCCGTATGAAGCCATTAGCAAGTAGATTCTTTACTTCCTCATCAAGGGCTGCTGATCGCTCTGCCCCCATGCTCCTCTTTTTCTGCTTTACTGGTACCTTGGTGGGATCGATGTTCAGCATGTGGCATGCTATGTCTGGGGAGATTCCTGTCATATCGGCATGGGTCCACGCAAATACATCTAAGTTGTGGCGGAGAAAGTCAATGAGTTGATCTTTCAATTCCGTTTTTAGCTGAGATCCGATTTTTAATAGTCTACTTGAATCGTGCTTATCTACAGATACGAATTCCATAGCCTCTGCAGGCTCGGCGGTAGCCTCCTCCTCTTTATCCCTGGGGTCTAGTTCATTGAAGGGATCGCTTGTGTATCGAAGAGGAGGGGCTTTCTTTAGTTGCTATGCCTCCAAGCTTTTCATGCAGAGAGTAGTCTCTGCATCTTTTCCTTTATTCTTTCTGCGGTTATTGCGAAGTTCAGTTACGTAGCAGTCTCGGGCAGCGTCTTGATCTCCTTCTACTTCTCCTACTCCGTTGTCTGTTGGAAATTTCATTTTCAGGCACCAGGGGGCTAAGACAATTTGGAAGTCAGACAAGGCTGGTCTTCCCAAGAAGGCGTTGTAAGCCGAGTGGTTTTCTATTAGTACGAACGTTTGTTTTCGCACAATGGAGCGGGGATGACTTCCTATTTCGACGAAGAGGTCAAGTTGCCCGAGGGGCATTTTTGCATCTCCAGTGAAACCGTGCAGTGGTTTGTCACAGGGGGACACATCCTTCATTGATAACTTCATTTTGTCGAAAGCATGCTTGAATAGGATATTTACGGAGCTTCCTGTGTCTATTAGAATCCGAAAAACTTTAGCTGGACCGAACCAGGCAGAGATGACCATAGGATGCATATGTGGGTACTGTCTTCCTTCCAAATCACGCCTACTGAATATGATGTCATCGTTCTCTTTTCGTTTCGGGTGGCGTTCTTCCGTAATGGAGTTAACATAGCCTTCAGCATTTCTAAGTGACTTGACCTTTCCATTTCTGCCCAACTTCTGTCGGCGATGTGAGGTCCTCCCGAGATGGTAAGGACCACTATCTTCTCTTGACTAGAGCCACTGGTGTTGTGATTGTTGCGATTCCCTCCGCCTACTTCTGGGAGGGGTTGCTTTGAGTTCTCATTGACAGGAGTTGGAGTCCTGTTCTGACCCTTCACATAGCGTTCCAGTCTTCTTCTTCTAATGTGTTCTTCGATCAAGTCCCGAAGATGGTGGCATTCATT
The DNA here is from genome assembly GCA_030765085.1 of Allium cepa. Lineage (NCBI taxonomy): Eukaryota > Viridiplantae > Streptophyta > Magnoliopsida > Asparagales > Amaryllidaceae > Allium > Allium cepa. The sequence continues at coordinate 28,905,040 of CM060933.1, read as the reverse complement.
GGTGTCATGTCCGTGGGATTCGTGGAAGCGACAGAACTTTCCAGACTTGAGTGCGTTATCTGATTCTTTCTTGTGCGGGGGGCGCTTGTATCCGAGTTCGCCATGAGTGGCTAGGAAGATGTTTTCGATTGTTTCATTCAAAGGAGTGTAGGAGTCAAATCTTGGTCCTGGTCGATATTGGCGTTTTTCAACCTTCCTACCCCCAGCATTGTCTCTAGATTCATTTCTTCGAGCGTCCTTAGCCGCAGTGGGAACCTTGTCCTGAACTGTCTTACCTTGTTGTCCTGACTGTCTCTCAGTGGCGGCGTCTTCAAGTCTCATATACTTTCCTGCTTCATGGAAGAAATCAGGCAAGGTAGCTGGTTTTTCCTTAGTTAATCTTCTGGCAAACTTGGTATCTGGGTGTACACCACTACAGAGGGTCATTAGGGTGAGCTTTTCATCAGCGTCTTGAACTGCGGCCGTTGCGGCGTTGAACCGGGTTAGATATTGTTGCAGTGTTTCTCCGGATTTCTGTTTGACATTGGACAGAGAATAAGCATCCTTGGGTTGTTCCACATGGATGCGGAACTGGCTAATAAACCTTTCTTTCAACATCTCCCATGAGCTGATGGATCCTTGTGGTAGATGGCAGAACCAGGAGGTAGCTAGATCTGCTAGGAATAGCGGAAAGCATTTACACAATACCCCTTCTGTTGCTCCACTCATGAGCATATGTTTGGTGTATCTCTGTAAGTGTACGATGGGGTCGGAAGTTCCTTTGTAAGGTTCCATGGTTGGCATTTTCCATTCCCGGGGAGTGATGGCTGTTTCGATATTTCGGGTAAAGGGGCTGGTGATCCTAGCGCCTATTCCCCGGTCCCTTTGCTCCCGTTGGACGCACTCTCTGAATAATCGTGTCATTCGTTCATCAGAATTTGGAGCGGACAAAAATGAGCTTGGCTCTTCCCTGCGGGATCTATCTCGTCCAGATGACCTGTAGGGATGGTACAGTCTATCACTTCTAGCATTATCCAGTGGTTGTCTTTGGCTGTTCGGATGCACGCTAGGACCAGCTACAGTTGCCCTCTGCCTTGATCTTCCCCTGTGGGGTTCTGTTTCGAGCATATCCATGGGGTCAACTTCGGGCTGGGTTCTAGCTCGGCTCCGTTCAGCGGGGTTTCTATGATTAGGTGGCATGACTGGCTCAGCTACATCCGACCCTCGCCTGGCGCCTCCCCCACTGGGTTCGGTTCCAAGCGCTTCCTCGAGTCGGAGTTTGGGCTGAGTCCGGGCGCGGCCCCTATCATTGTTGTTCCTGTTGATAGCTTCTTCGAAGAGGGAAGACCTTTGTTGCCTCCGAGATCCTCCAGATTGAGATTCACCCCATGATTCAGTGCTGCGGTTGGATTTTTCGACATCTCTCAAGCGTGACATGAGTTGGTTCACCAAAGCTTCTTGTTGGGATGCGAAGCGGTTAGTCACTTCCATCACCACTCTGTCTAGATCTGCTCTAGTGATTGCTGCCGGTTGTTCCGCGGCAGGGGCTGTCGGAATTGCTTGATCTTCATGTGGCACTGCTGCTGTAGTGGGATGGTTCTCTTGATCTGAATCCACTGGATTTGGAGCGCTGCTGGTTGCAGCGTTCTTTCCCTTGTTGGCATCTTTTCTTGGTCTGGAAGTCATGTTTCCTAGGCAGTGAAGGGTGCTATTGGGAAAGAAGGTTGAATGAGGGAAGCTGAAGCTTCGAGTTCCGAGGTTCTCAGTGAAAGCACCAAAAATGTTTGCACAAAAAATGGACAAACACCTCCAAGTCGTATTATTTAGTTGATTATATGTGATTTTAAATGGTTCGGATGAGTGATGTAAATATGAAAAAAGTAGGGGCTGAAATATAAAAGACACACAGATTTTATAGTGGTTCGGCCTGAATGTGCCTACGTCCACTTTATATGTTATTATCTTCTTTCTTTCAGATTACAAGTACAATACTTCGTATACAAGTATATGAAAGTAGTTTGAAAGTTCCTTCCTTGCTTGAGCTCTCAAACTTGTCTGCCATTGTTGTACCCCTGCCCCTCTATTTATAGAGTGAGGTAGGGGGCAGGGGTCCTGGATGTATATAGCTACTAGTGGGCCCGGGCTGAAGAGATCTGGAGTGGCAGTTGTCTGGTTCGGCGAGGTCTCATTCGGCATGGAGCATGGACCGGTGGTGGTGTGGTCCGGTGTTAGGCGTGCATCCGGTGGTTGTTTGGACCGGCTGTGGAAAAGAGAGGGTTGGTTCGGTGATAACCTTGGTCCGGTCGTAGGTTGGTTCGGTGATGAAGATTGGGCCTTGGTCCGGTGCTTGTCTGGACCGGCTGTGCAGAGGGGGTGTGTCCGGGCATGTATGGCCGAATGGGAAGGAGGCCGAATGAGGTGGAGGCCGAATGGGGAGGAGGCCGAATGGGAAGAGGCCGAATGAGGTGGAGGCCGAATGGGGAGGAGGCCGAATGGGAAGGTGATTGGTCGTGCTGAATGAAGTGGAGATTGCGAACCCGAGTGAAACTGTGGCTTCTTGGTCTCGAGATCTTCTGGGTGAAAATTCGTCCAACATTTTCAAATGAGGATTATTTTACCTTCGAGTTATGTTTTATATATATTTTACCTTCGAGTTATGTTTTATATACTATTATCGTTATAAATTGGAATGGGCATGTTTATAAATTTTGGTCTCATCTTAACCATCATTGCTACATGAGCCAAACTAATTTGAGACATTTTTGTTTTTCAATAAAAACTTTATGTTGTGAAGAAGGAAATGCTTCTATATATACAACATTGTATCGCAATACTTAGAATCCTGCAATTTAAATATCGTTTGAGATCAGATCTTTCCCTTTACGTCTTGATTTACATTTCAATTCAAACTTAGTTAAAACAATAGAAAAAACCATCCATTTCATACTAATGTATCTAATATACTTATTTGGATTCACAATTCCAAATCTATTATTTTCAAAGCAAAATAAAAATGAAACAAGAGAGTAAATTGAGAATTAGGTTTAAATATAAAAACTTTTTTGATAAGAAGAGTGAGAGTGATATTTTATTCAAGCATAGCACTCATTATGATATCTCGGGAATTTGAATCCATGACATTGAGATCTTTGTCTAAAGTGTTATACATCTAAACATTTGAAGTAGAGGTCCTTAACTAAATATAGAAGTTCAAACATCAAAATCAATTTCAAAGTGTGTACAACCCTTAATATGGATATTTTAAGTCTATGATTTTTGATTTAAATATCGTTTTAATCTAAAATTTGAATTTTATAACTTAAATCTTGTTTTGAAAACCTTGATATATACCATAACGTTTCACGATTTCACAATGTTGAGCTAAGAGCATCTCAAGAGTGAGTACAAATATTACAAAATATGATTTGAGTAAGAAATCGCCTTCAATAGTTGATTACAAGTTGTAGTCTTATACTACAAATTTGTAAGTGTAACTAGATGTTTGTTCAATATGCGCCATATAGGTGCATGTTAGACAGACGTTTACACATTGGTGCATGAAATGTTGGAGTAACAAACTCCTAGGTACTATGCATTTGTTTAAAAGATGCATTTAGCAGGCACTTAGATGTTTGAAGCCTATAAACGGGCATCTAAATGCTATGATTCTATTAAGCAAGCACTTAATTTAGTTTTTGTTGGGGAAATCTTCCAATTACGGGTTAATATTACAGATTTGTAATATGCAATCCAGACTTTGTTGGCAATTCTCTAAATCTAATTCATTCATCCTTCAAAAATTGTGCAAGTATCCCTTCAAAAGTTGTACGAAGCTAAGCAGTTAGTATTGTATTGTATCGCTGATAACTCTTATACCGTTATTTTGTTGTTATTTTTTTTCTAAATGTATCACTTCAGATATCAACAATGATATATCGCTCTAATATTAATTGTGAAATATCTGATATTCTAATGAATATTGGCCACTATTTTGAATGATGAAAATGACTCTATAATAAGGAAAAACTACTACTACTACCATTTCATGTGCTACATTTTGTGTTATTAGAAGCAAATACCATATAAGAATCATGTAGCTTTGTGCTACTGGATAGAGAATGACAAACGATGAATGATGAATCACATTGAGTAATAAACCTTCTTATGGTGTTAGCATCGCGAATCATATAAGATTATCTTTTCACTTTGAATATGGATAGTATTATGTGGGCATAAATAACTGATTACGTGCTTTAACATTGTCAGAGTCATTGTTATTAATGGCACACGGCGCAACAAGTTGCAAAGCCTTTCCGAAATTTTGGCGTACGGCACGACAAATGGCATGTGCCTTTTTAATTTAATGTGCATATTTATAAATTTTTTTATGAATTTAATATACGTAACAATTAATTTAAAAAGTTCAATATAATTCATATTTTTTTACTAAAACATATGTAATAAAAAAAAATTAAAGACATTTTATAAAAACATCATCAAATATAGTATCATAAGCATAGAATTTGAAGCATAATAATCTTTAAAAGCCAAAATCCAAGATAATAATTCATATAAGTGATAAACTAGAAATCCCAATTTAATTCAACAATCATATTTTCCAAAGTAATATATGCATCATTAGATTTATAAACTCCGACGTCTTCCTCATCTGTCTCATATCGATTGATTTATTCAGTGCAACCGTAATAGAAATAGATGGTTCAAATTTCATTGGAGATTAGTTTGAAAAAAGAATTCATTTAAAATTATTTGTTTGGTGCAACAGTAATTAGAACAGATAGTTCGAAATTTGTTCAAGATTAATTTAGAGAATGTAACAATTCGAGATATTTGTTCAATGCTGGGGTGATAATCAGCCTCGTCGGGTCAGATATGGACCAAACCCAATGGGTTTCGATCCTAATCGGTTTAGATTTTGTCGAGTCTAACTTATACATTTTAAAACATTAAACCGACTCGAGGTTCGATATGGATCGGGTCTGATTGGGTAATAACACTAAAAATGTATATATTTTTTCGTTTTTTTGTCTAATCTTACGAATCAGATCGGTTCTTCATATTATTTTTCATCACCTAAACCCGACCTGAGACCTATCGGTTTCAAGTCGGGTTCGGATTTGTTTGGTTTAGATTTGCGGATCTCGGTTTTAATTGTTCATCGTAGATCGGTACAACAATGGTATGAATAAATTGTTCAAAATTTGTTGGAAATTAGTTTGAAGTGTAATAGTATCATTGTATAAAAAATAAATATTACATTCATCAATTGTTAAAGATTAGTTTTGATTGTGAAAAAATAAAAATAAATAAAAATAAGTATAAAAACAATAAAATATTGAAAAGACACGATATTTTTATGTCGCGTGTCATATGCACCGTAAACGTCAATTGTGTCTTTCCATGTGCGCCGTGCCATATAGAAGAAAGGCGCAAACGCCACGTTGTGCCTTGCATCATGGCATGCGCCGTATTGCTCGTTTCATAACTATGATCGGAGTTCTTCAATATTATTTGATTGTATAAACGATTTTGTGCAAATGTATTTGTTTCTACATGTTGCTTTTGGTAATGTAGTGTAATTAATATGTGGAAGGACATTGTTAAGGGGACTTTAGTTTTAGATAAGAAAGATGTATAAAATTAGAGGAACTCTGTTCTAAATAAAATTGTTATGGGAGAGACATGGTAAATGGAACCAAATCAAACGATATAGTGATATACTGTTTTACTTCTCATTCAAAGCAAATTCGATAGCACCATGTCGAAAAATATAACGATGTTGGTCAACCAAAAACTAAATTTGGAAGGGTTCGATCGAAAAGAAAATCATAAAATGATGGGGGTCTAATGAAAAAACTGTATAGTGGGGGTAATAACATAATTATATTTGATTTATTATGAGGGGGCTAAATTTTTTGGTATCCATCGTAGCAATTTTAAGAATGTCGAAAAAGTAATGAATCTTAACTTAATTGATTTTTCGAGGTGTTACAAACAATTCTCCAACAAGTTTTGGGCAACTATTCTTCTGCTAATGATGAGCCAGTACTAGTATAGTTATGGCATTAAGTTTAATATAATACTTCTAATCTTGATTTATACTCCTGATTCTTTATGCTAGTGTGGTTTTTTTTTTAACCAGAGTTGTACTTCATTCAAGCAGAGCAATCATTTACGTTAGTATATGTTTTGACTTTGAGCACATTTTGTATATTTCTATTTGTGATGCTTTAATTATCTGTTGGACCGTTGACAACAAAAAAGCATTAGCAATTTTTTATATAAAACAAATGTATTCCTTGTGAGAAATTTTGAATGAAAAAAACATACTTAGCGTTAAAAATAAATAAAAATGCAGACCTGTATTCTTTGTAAGTAAACTGTAATGTTAATACTACAGAAGTTTGGCTATTAATGTATTAGACCAATTAGGTAGGTTTATCCTTAATCTTGTATGATTAAAGTTTCTTTGTCAAAATAAGCTTAATAATGGAGCAAACTAATATGAAGAACGATTATGCAATACAGAGGACATGTGTCATACGTGCAATACAAAATGATCAACACAAATGGCAGGAGTTCCATATATGAAATGCAAAATGAATAGTACAGATGACACGCAACGTAATAATTATAAAAAGGCATATGAAAAGCGAGTGAAAGGCAAAATTTTACAATTTGAAAGTTGAAATCTTAAATATCAATTGCTGACACCGTTACATCAGCTTAATATATTAAAACATGTGTAGAAGTTTATTACAATTGCATAATATGATGGTTTGCTACGTATTTTGAATTGTTATAGAAATTGTCTCCTCTCATTTTTTTCGATTTATCAATAACAAATTGATTATATATGGCAAAGTTGAAAATGCTATCAAAGAATATTTCGACATAACACAATGTTAAGAAAATGATTAAAGTTAACAAATTATTGTTCATTTTATTAGATTAGCTTCATAGTTTGTCGTTATTTATTAGGCGTTGACAAAAAAACTAATTTAATTGGAAATTAGTTACAAATGATATTGAAATTTATGTTAATAATTTTGTTGGGTTGCGAGTACTTTGACACGTGTGATCCACGTGTGCATAAAAAAGTATCTTTGAACAGAATATACTTTTAATCAAAACAATTGAACTTTTAGATGTTAAATTGGTTAAATTCCTATTTGATATAAAAAATTTAGGAAAATATATAGTTAGAAATAATATCAAACCATTCAATTTTGGATTAAAAAATATAAAACTACAAATATATAATCTTATTTTTAATTGTACTGTTTATTTTAAAAATAGTTTTTAGGTATAAGAAAAGAATTTAATTTCATACAAAATTCTATTGGAAAATAATTTTTTTATTTATTATTAGATGAATATAAATTTCTGATTTAAACAGAAAATTCAGAAAGTAAGCTAAAAACAAATTAAAATAAAGAGTGCATTCGATATAAATTTTAAATAAACGAAGAATTGATAATGATTTATTGATGTTGAAAATAGAAAAAACATCATAAAAATGAACAAATGGAATAAATTCAAGTGTGTAAAAAAAATTCATGGTCGATATTCGAACTTCTAACCTCGGTGTTATTCCAAATTTTCCAAAAAAAAAATTAGGGAATAAATTTTACCAGGAATGAGATTTGAACTTGTGACATCATGTGCATACGACAAGAGTATTTTAAGAACTTCACCATCGGACCAAAAAAATATTTACTCTACTCATTTTTAGTAAAGATTTTTATCTCCATGAAAATTTTGTGATTAAAACATAACAATTAAATTCTTAAAAAAAAAATTGCCTTATGAAGATAACTTTTCATCAATAGTTGCTATTTTGCATATGATTTTCTGTCCCTCCTCAAATATATTCCAACGTTCACCCCCGCAAGAGACATGTTTTCATCCACTTTGGAATGTGTTTCATGTACTTTAATAGGTTTTGTCAACAAATTTCCAAGGACGAACTGCTAAGGCGTAGCTCTAACTAAGAACTGTCACACATGCGTGTGCACGTGCGTATGCATGCGTGCATGCATGCGTTGCATTACATCAAATGTTGTGTTACTGTGTTAGCATGTGCATGCATTGCATTGCATCAAATGTTGTGTTACTGTATTTGCATGTTACTTCTTTCATTTCCATCATTTAATCTAGAATCTCACTCACAATTATTACCTTACTATAATATGTTATATATTAGGTTGTGATGCTTGGACTTGATGCAGCAGGTAAAACTACAATACTGTACAAGCTGCACATTGGAGAAGTTTTATCCACTGTCCCGACAATTGGTATTGCTCGTATCCTGTATTTTATGATCTGTGAAATTCTTAGCTGTGTAAATAAAACATTGTTTTTTCCATCAACTATGAAACAGCATCAGTTTGCTGGCTTGAATTGTTTGTTATATCATTTTGGCAGAGTTGGTTATTAATGCATGCTTTTTGGTAGCTTTAATAGCTTAGAGTTCATTTTTTTAAGGTAGGATTATTATCGAGGTATTAAATTATGATAGATTCACACTTTAGCGTGGTAACTGATGGACAACAACACGTCGATGTTTGAACTTCTCATCTAAACCTAAAATTCAGTTTTCACTCTTGTTTCGTATTTTTTTGCTTATAAAACGTTAGAATTGTAATTGTTGATCCAAATAAGTCTGTCGATTATATGAGTATGAATTTGATGGTTCTTCTCAGCTGTTGTTTTAATTGAGTTTGAATTGGAATTCAAGCTGAACTGTACATGGATTCAATTTGAAATGAGTTTTAAATCTTAATTTTCTAATAACAATGTCCGAACTGATCATTGTTCCAAAGTGCTTTCTATCTGATTCGGTTTCATTATCATATTTGAACGGGTGCAGATCTGGGAATTCCGTAAAAGGTAAGAAATTCAAAACTAATTCTTGTCTTTATATTTCCATTTTCAATATGTATGGATTCGATTAACCCTTTTTAAACTTGGGGATAAATTCACAACCATTTTTGTTAAATCCATACCTATTTGTGTCCAAAAAAAAAAAAAAAAAACAAAGTATGGAATTAGGAGAAGTTATGGAATTTGTCCCACCCTTTTTCCGTTATACTCTGATTTTCATGCATTAACAAAATACCATTGCAAAGATAATATAAAATAAAAATGTTAGTAGTCGGAAGACTCTAACTTTGAGCTGATGCTTTTAGATTATGACACGGATATTATTTGCATGCCAAGAGAGTGAGTCAGCAAAACCTTTAGACAGATAACCTATATTGATATTGAGTAATGACAACGAAATATTAGTCTGCATAAACCCAGCAATTGATAATAAATCATGGGGAGGATAATTTGTAAAGAAATGAGCAACCATGAAATGGTTGCTGTTCGGTAGGAAATATTCAGTATCGTTTTACTACATGTACATGTATGAATAGCTATGCAACTACATTTATGACCAGCAATATCCATAAATATATACTACCGAGTAGCGTTTGAACTCATGTCAAATTATCTGATTCCACTCATATGGTCACATTTACTTAAGATATCTAACTATACATCGAGTTTCTAATGAGTGTTTTTAACAGTCTCAGAAACATAGCAAATTCAGGTTTTGGATATCAATTTACATGTGAAATTTCGCTGTTAACCATTTTTTTTCTTACACATACTGATAGTATCCACTCAACCATAATCGTATAGTCTAATAGTATCAGATATTTTAGTGTTTTTTATAAATATATTTGTTACTATGTAGGCTTCAATGTGGAGAAAGTTCAATACAAAAATGTAGTATTTACAGTATGGGATGTTGGTGGTCAAGAAAAATTAAGACCTCTCTGGCGACATTATTTTAATAATACCGATGGCCTGGTATGGATTCTTGCGCCATCTTTTATCTGAAATATAATAGAACATATTTTATCTCAATTTACCAATGTTTAGAATTTTGTTGCAGATCTACGTTGTGGATTCCTTAGACAGGGAAAGAATTGGTAAAGCCAGACAAGAATTTCAGGTTTGTTCTTTTTCTTTATTCTGACTTGAATTAGTTAATTGTGTATTGCAGTTAATATGAATACGTTTGAATGGCAGGCAATTATCAAGGACCCCTTCATGCTTAACAGTATCATATTGGTCTTCGCCAACAAACAAGACATGGTAAGTTCTTATGTCGATCAGATATATGTTTAACTTCATATGGTAGATTAAATAAAATTTGTCACAGTTTGACATATAGGCAAACTGAGTTTGCTCTGATTTTCCATGTTTTCATAATTCAAAGAAGAACAAGGTTTAAAATTGTGCATGTTTCAGAAAGGGGCAATGACACCTATGGAGGTATGCGAAGGGTTGGGTCTGTATGATTTGAGGTACCGCATGTGGCATATACAAGGAACCTGTGCCCTAAAAGGTGAAGGACTCTATGAAGGCTTGGACTGGCTAGCCAGCACTCTCACCGAACTAAGAGCTTCTGGAGGGTTTGCCACTGCTGGCACTTCAACAATTTAACCGCTAAAGGTTTTGCTTACCACCAATTATTGTTATATATGTCGCAAAATTTACTGCAATTTGCCCACTTCTTTCTTTATAGTGCTGTATCATAGCAATCGATTTCCAATTTCCTTTTTCTAGGAAAATGGAAATAAATATAAATAAATAAATAGACAAACATTAGCATTTGCATTCAAATGCAATCCATCAATGCTATTAATAATAACTCTTCTATTGTACTGACTGAGATATACATTTTTGCTCAGTAATACTTTGATGTTCATCGCAGCGTTCAATTTCGACTTTCCTTTAATATTGAAAAATCATTTAGTACACAAATGCTGACTATCCATGCTATTAATAGTCAGTTTTTCCTGTATTGTGCTGGGTGAAATATACATTTTTGCTCAGTAACACTTTCCTGTTAAAAAATGAGTAAAATGAAGTAGGGGCAAGATGCAGTGATATTTTAGGTGTATATTGAAATGCTCTTATTGGACATGTTTCAATATTGTAACACTAATTTATTATTATTATTTTACTCAGTTTGCTCTTTTTATGAAATTATGTTACAGGAAGATGAAGTCTGCGGGGGGAATGAGGACAATTTATGGTTGTGATCTTCATTATGCATTTTGAAGCATAGATTGCTCCCTTTGTTATTTTTCACATTCATCTCAAACAGATTTCTTGCTTATGGGGAGCTAGCTATATATTATTGTAGATATAAATAATTGTTGTGAAAATGCTAGGGTTTGAAATAGTGGTAACCGAAGCATTTTCTACCTTTACCTGTTTTGATTAGTTTGCATTTTCTATTTTCTTGACAAATTTTGCTATTGTGATATCAATTCAGTGTATTCATCGTGTTTAAAGACAATAGTTTTTCAAAAATGATAAATTTACCGCAACTTTGATAGACGGTACCTTAAAAGATCCACTCGATTCCTCCATTTTCAACTTATCTGTCCATGTGTCCAATCTAATCTGAACCGTTGATCATATGATTTATTCAGTTGTTGGAACCTGTCGTGCTATTAAAGTAATATGATGATAGACAAATTGATGGTTCAGATGAACTTGACACATGAGGATGGTAGAAATGAAGACAGAGGAATTGAGCTCCTTAAACTACACGATGTATATGCTTGTCTTTCTTTTCTATAATTGCTAACTTTATAATTTTTGGTAAGTGTTGAATGTCTCAAATTCTTATAATTTTTGTTAAGTGTTGAATGTCTCAAATTCTTTTTTTTTTTGTCTTTATGGTTGGTTTTTCATGCATATAGTTATTACTGTTGGTTAATTAGTTTTAAGAACAACTCGACTGTTAATTGAAATTTCCATCAATAGAATTCTATTTCCATCGGACTTTTTGAAATTTCTAAAATATATGTTGACTCGATTTTTCATCACTAGTAGGGAAAGCCCGGTCGAATCTCGGAATGCGATCGCACTGGTGAGGATATCACCGCGCCGACCCTAGGCTTGCTTTTTGGACGAGTCGACCCCGAAGGGAAGGCTCGCAGTTGGTAAAGGGCGAGAACTCGTTTGAGCCACAAGGTTGGTCCGATCACCCCCAGACGGAGGGCGGTCGGATGGGCTCTTTGCTGTTGGGTCGTTGCTTGAGGGGTTATGGATTGAGATGGGCAAGAGCAGACGGAGGCGCTTGCCCATGGCAAGGAGTATGGCGGGTTGAAGCGGACAGAGAGACTTACCCATGGCGGGAGACGGTAGAGAATGATCCTAGAGAGAACTAAGTGCAGAAAGTGAATACACAACAATATATAGTTGTTCGACCTAGTGCGGCCTATGTCCACTATGATGTTCCTTTATTATATCGACCTTTTACAATTTACAGACTATTACAAGAGAATAATAAAGGAGACTAGACTAAATATTACAAGTGTATAATATACTAGTCTAAGGGTCTCACGGGGAGGAGACCTAAGGGAAGACCCACTGGGAGAGTCTTCCCTTGAGGAGGAGTCTCGAAGTCAGAAGAGCTATTGAAGGAGGGGTTGCTGGCAGTGGTCGAAAGGTAGGTGCTAGAAGGAGGTGCCGCTAGCTGGAGTGATAAGCTTGCTGTTGGAGGCAATGATGGTCGTAGAGCTTGGTGGATAGAGCACGGTGGGTTGAATAGTAAAGCTTTATAGAGGCTCTCTCTAACGGAAGTCGGTCGAAGCCGGCATTAGAGAGGCTTTGGAGGAGGAGAGATTTGGTAAGGGAGATGGGTTGGAGAAATCGTTATGTCCGTCCCTTTGCTATATGGTACGACATCGGGTATATATAGAGGATGTGGTGTATGAATGGATGGTCGAGATTGTATAACAACAGTGCAGGAAAGGCTCCGGGCCGTGGATTAGAGGGGACGTAGGATGGAAGCCAGCTGGAAAGCAGATTCGAACCCACGGCTCGGATTGCTTACCGGTTGGAAAGAAGGGTCTGTGGAAGATCTAAAAAAAGCGGCAGACTTTAGTAGGTAAGGGTACAAGCATTCTGATTGGCTATTGGAAAGGTGGGAGAGGAAAGGGCTGTGCGTGGAGTACCGTTGGCAGAGGAAAAGTACTTTTCTATGATGGCATGTACTTCGGAGTAGTTGGACTGGGAATGGTTAGAGGACTTCGCGGTAAGATGTTTCGGGTTAAACGGGGGATCCTAACTGGTAGGTTTAGGATTGTTAAGGACATAAGGCAGTCGGTCCACCACGGTCGGGTGGATCCCTATGTAGGAGTAGTTAGACCACATGAGATAGCCATTCTAGTGTCGGCTCTGCACGACTCGGGCATCCGGTGGAGGACGGACATGTGGGGCCCAGTTATAGTCTTATGGAGAATGAAGTTGACGGATGGTCACGTGAGAGCGGAGCTACTTCTGATACAAGGATCATGCCGAGGGCAGATCTGGGACTTAGAGGGGAAGGAAGGCCGTTAAGGAATGACATTGCATGGAATGTGTGGTACTTGGCGCATGGATTGGGTTGAAGGACCAGATCAGACGGGTGCCGAAGAGGCCGAAGGTGGCTCTGGCTGCTAAGGGAAAGGATGCCAAGGAAGGCCAGGGGGCGCAACCTTGGGCTTATGCCTTGACGAGTGGTCGAGGCTGGCCAGACCAAAGGGACGTCAATGAGTACTAGAAGAGTGGGCCCTTGGGCATATGCTTCTAGGAGAGATGGGCTGACTAGCTTCAAAGGATCATCGGAATGTTGGGAGCGCTCAGTGCCCTATTGAGGAAGGCAGGTCGCCTGAGAGCTTCGTTTGGTCGTTTCGTGTGGAAGAGGAGGAAACGTCAGAGGAGGCGGTTGTCGTGGTATGCGGGAATGACACCAAAGGAGCTGCGCATGGGAACTTCTAGAGAGGATGCGACAGGAGGCCATGCTGAATCGGGCAGACATGCTTGAGGCCTACCGTTCTTTCGGGATCCTAAAGGAATTGGTGATGGCTGAGCTTCCATTCGTGGTGTTTCCGAATGCGGAGTAGGTGTTGTTGGCCGCTGAAGACGATGGATTGGACGCCTGTTGACGGGGGTAACCAGTTGGCTGAGCGAGGATCTGACGGACGGTCCGACTTTGGGAGCTTCTCCAAGAAGTTTTTGTTATCCAAAATTTTGGGTAACATTTTGCCCCCGAAGTCTGTCCTTGCTTACAAGGGCGGACTTGAATCTTCGGGTTGATCCAAATCCAAGGGAAGACCTACCAAAGGACTGTCCCTAGAAGAGGCTTTGATGAGAGCTTGTGTACAAGGCGGCGCTATCTGACCGCAATTGGGAGATGGTCGTTGGAGGCGATGCTGGCTGCTTCTGGCTAGATCCTGGGATGATGAGGAAGAAACCATAGCTTGCTAATGAACTAAGTGGCTAAGAACTAAAGGGCGGACTCGGGGGGGGGGGGGGAGGGGGGTTTCTTTGCAATTTTTTGGATTTTGAAGAGGGGATGCCCCCGAGCCATGGGCGTGCTGATTGAGAGGCTAGCTAGTGTATCCACCTTCTTGCTAACTATACTTTAGGAGAGGACAGCAGGAGGACATCCCTTACCCGACCCGGAGCGGTTGGGGCATTGCTCGATTTGGTAGGAGTGAACAATGCAATACGTTAAGGTCTTTGGTTGCTCCAGGTGGGTTTCGGTGTTCTGGTGCAGTGACATTTGAAGAGATGACGGAGGATGGTCGCAAATGGAGACAGCTACAGGAATGTTGGAGGAGGACTTGTTTGGGGGGATCCACGTCATGCCGGCTCCAAGCAAAAATCGGGTAGTAGTCAAAATGTGCATTGTGGGCGCCTCACTGGTTCAGAGATTCCTGGCGTGAGTTGAAGCGCGTGGCCGCCTTCAGGGTCTGCGATTGGGATGCACCGCCGATTGAATGGAGATATGATCCTAAGCCCAAGTCAAACCCATGCCGAACTGGAGCGCTGTGGTCCACTTACTATTCCGGGTAAATAGGATGGGCGTGATTGGATGCATTCTACAATCTCGGGCGGTCCTTGTGAGACCCTGAATGTGTTGTAGCTTGCTTTCACTGGACTCTCCTAGGCAGTGGTGGATGCTCCCGAGTCCGGAGGAGGACATTGACGGAGAGTGCAAGAATATTGGTGAAATGGCGGAAGAAGTGACTCTGCTTCAGGACTCTAGCTCTGACTGAAGTAGGATTTGTGGCTGTGGGCGCCAGAATGTTGCGGGTTGCGTAGGGCATGCAGGCTAGCTTTGGAGGGAGGCCGTGATGGCCCATCAGACGAAGCAAAGAAGCTGCTGCTCGCTATGCCACTCTTGGGAGTGCTGCGTGAGACCAAGGAGGAGATGCTTGCAAACCCAGGGGATTTTCCAGGGTTTCCCTTCGATGCTTGAATCCGCTACCAATGGTCTCGAGAGGAGACCAAGGGTTGAAATTCGAGGCTGTTGCTGGTAGTGCAGGGAAGATGCTCCTCAACTTCGGACTCCATGTCCCGTCCTTCAGGTCGAGAGGTACCTCCCTCAGGTCGTCTGCCGATACTGTAAGGGAGAATGAAGGAGAGCGGGGGGCGCTCTGCCCACTAGCGTTGTACCCGGTGGTTCATGGAGCGCACTATGAGGATGCAAAAGGGCTGAAGGACGCAGACGAGACAACATCTCAGTGGAACATGGGACTGTAGAATTGTAATTTGAATTCCTCTCTCTTCTGGCAGGTCTTTCTTTTTCTTGGTTGGAGGGAGGAAGAGGAACATGAGACTTTTTGAGACTGAAGCTGGGATGTCGGCTGATGCAAGACGAGGTCGCTGATGTAAGGCTTTCAACCTTGTGGTCATGGGATCGGGCCCCACGGTGGGCGCTAGAATGTTGACCTATTTTTTCGTCACGAGTACGGAAAACCCCACCAAACCTCGAAATGCATTCGTGCCAGCAAGGATACTGCCGTGCCTGCTAGGCTTACTTTCAGGATGATTTGACCTCAAAGGGAAGGCTCATCGTTGATGGAGGGCGCAAATCTGTTTGAGACATAACGTTGGATGCAGTCCGACCACCCCCAGGCAGAGGGCAACCGGATAGGCACTTTGTTGTTAGGTCATTGCTTGGGGGAATGTGGATTGAGATGGGCAGAAGCGGGTGGAGGCGCTTGCCCATGGTAGGGAGTATAGCGGGCTGGAGTGGACAGTGAGACTTGCCCATGGCGAGAGACAGCAAAGAATGATCCTATGAAGAACTAAGTACAGAAAGTAAATACACAACGATATATAGCGGTTCGGTCCTACGTCCACCGTGATGTTCCTTTACTATATCAACCTCTTACAATTTACAAATTATCACTAGAGAATAATAAAGGAGACTAGACTTAATATTGCAAGAGTATAATATCGTAGTCTAAGCGTCTCACGGGGAGGAGACCTAAGGGAAGACCCACCGGAAGGGTCGTCCCTTGAGAAGTCTCGAAGACGGAAGAGCTCTTGAAAGAGGGGTTGCTAGCAGTGGTTGGAAGGTAGGCGCTTAAAGGAGGTGCCACTAGCTAGAGCGATAAGCTTGCTGTGAGAGGCGATGATGGTGGTAAAGCTTTGTGGGTATAGCACGATGGGTTGAGTGGTAGAGCTTGATGGAGGCTCTCTCTAACCAAAGTCGGACGAAGCCGCCATTTAGAGAGGCTTTGGAGGAGGAGAGAGTTGGTGTGGGAGATGGTTGGAGAAATCGTTATGTCCATCCCTTTGTCATATGGTATGGCATTGGGTATATATAGAGGATGTAGGGTGTGCATGTATGGTCAAGATTATAGAACAACAATGCAGGAGAAGCTTCGGGGCGTGGATTGGAGGCGACGTAGGATGGGAGCCAACTGGAAAGTAGATTCGAGCTTACGGCTCGGATTACTTACCAAATGGAAGGAAGGGTCTATTGCAGACCTAGGAAAGGCGATAGGATTTAGTATGTAAGGGTGCGTGCATTTTGATTAGCTATTGGAAAGGCAGGGGAGAATAAATGGCATGGAGTACTGTTGGAAAAGGAATGGTACTTTTCTCTGATGTCACGTACTTTGGAGCAGTTAGATTAAGGATGATTAGGGTACTTGGCAGTAAGCTAGGCGGTCCTAACTAGTAGGTTTAGGATTGCTAAGGACATAAGGCGGTTGGTCCACCACGGTCGGTCGGTCCACCACGGTTGGCCGGATCTCTATGTAGGCATAGTTGGAACACGAGATAGCCAACCCGGTTTCGTCTCTGAACAAATCAGGCGTTCGAAGGAGGGCGGACATGTAAGGCCTGGTTGCAGCCGTGTGAAGTGCAAAGTAGATGGATGGTCATGTGAGAGCGGGGCTACTTCTGATACTAGGATCGTGTCAAGGGCGGACCCAGGCCTTAGAGAGGAAGGACGGCCCCTAAGGAATGGCGTTGCACAGAAGGTGTGTTACTTGGTGCATGGATTAGGATGAAGGATTGGATCGATGGGTGCCGAAGAGGCCAGGGGTAGCTCTGGCTGCTAAAGGAAGGATGCCAAGGATGGCCCGGGGGCGCATCCTTGGGCCTATGCCTTGAGGAGTTTGAGGCTGGCCAGACCAAAGGGATAGTAAGGAGTACCAGGAGTGGGCCCTTGGTCTAATGCTTCTAGGAGAGATGGGCTTACCAACTTCAGAGGATCGTCAGAATGTTGGGAGCGCTTGGTGCCTTGTTGAGGAAGGCGGGTCGCTTGAGGGCTTCGTCCGGCCGTTCCACGTGGAAGAGGAGGAGACGTTTGAGATGGCGGTCGTCCTGGTATGTTGGAACGACACCGGAGGAGCCACGCCCGGGAACTTCTGGAGATGATGCAGCAGGAGGCCATGCTAAATCTGACAAACATGCTTCGGGGACCGCCGTTCATTCGGGATCCTGAAAGAAGTGTGATGGTTGAGGGATGAGCTTCCATCCCTGGTGTCTTCAGATGCAGAGCAGGCGCGGTTGGCCACTGAAGATGATGGATTGGTCGCCCGCTGATGTGGGTAACCGGTTGGATGAGCGATGATCCGACTGACGGACCAAATTTGGGAGCTTCTCCAAGAATTTTTTTATCCAAAATTTTGGGTAACAATACCCTAAATAACATTCACCAATCATAAACGGAATTTCATTATTGGTTACTGCCCTCCACGATCACCTTCTTCCCGACCACTCATCAACGGAATTTCACCATAGATTTGCATCTGACACCACCAACAAGGCTAGTTGAAATAAAGGTGATGTGACCACCAAAGCTTTCGCACTTATAGCACACATCTTCCATTAAATTTTATTAACCACAAATAAATACATTCAGCTATTATATGTACATAAGTGCGAGTTATACTAGTATAAACAACATATTCTTTATACTTAATCAAACCCACTTCTAATGTAATTAATTCAAAAAAATGACTGAAAATAAAATGAATAATAAAAAAGTGATTCCAAGAATGTTTTAATTAAAAATATAGAAATAAGCAATCCAAAAAGCTAAATGAGCAATGGTTTATCACTACTAAATGAACAATGAGAATAGCTTACTGAGTTAGAAATGAAATTTTTGTAAAAAGTAAATGCAAATAGCTTTATTAGAAAACGGTAATATATTTATACGAAGCAAAAAATATAATTTTATTGAAACTTTGTTTAGAGGACAATTTATACTTTTATTTTATCAGACAACATAGTACTAATTATGGACAATTTTTTCATTTTAATGTATGTTGATTCCAACGTTTTGTCTCTGCTTATGCATTAATCGATATTTTCATAAATTTTATGAACATAATCCCTTTTTTATGTTTCTCGCTCTTAACTTGAATTTTTATTATGTTCTTTGATATAAAATAGGTTTCCTGTTTTTTTTGTCAAATTGTATAAGTGTTGGAATCTCCCATTGAGATGTTATAAAAATGTTAGGTTTAAAAATGCTATATGAAGAAGGACGCAATATTTCTTATATACTTGTCGAATAATCACTTTTACATATTCGCTTAGTTTAATAATAGCAACGATAATTCCTTTAATCTGATAATGTCAATAATGACATATAATAAGTGAAAAATGAGACCTTTTGCTTTATTTTAACTTTATTAAAATTTGGTTAGTTTGACAAACTATCTATACTTAACCTTAAGTACCCTAGTACGAGGGGACGAAGTGTCAATGTTCCCATTACTTATGTGTATAAGCCATACGTTATAAAGTATATAACTTCAATCATAAGGATCAATTTTTAATTGCGTATCTTCATAATAATTCTAAACGGCTTTCACCCAATTTCCATTTGGATTGAACTAGATTATTTTATTTCCTTTTATGAAATAGAAAGGGAAAATGGAATTCCATTGCTGGGCAACATGCATGGTTTTGGTAAAGATATTTGTTTAATGTAATGCGGTATAATATGTATTTTTTCGAATACAAATGAAAAAACCATTGTACGTGTAAATGAGATGTTCCATTTCTTATACCTCTGAATCCATAAGTACCAAGGGGGTACAAAAAACTTATTGGTATATAAAGACAAAATATAGGACGAGTGTTCAAATTCATTACGATGGAAAGGCCCCACTAAGCCGGGATCAATTAAGGACTTCATGGCACCCCTTCCTTGTAAAATCCTTCAATTTTGTATGGTATCTTATGTTGGAACTGGACCAGCCCGTAGTGGAAGTTATTGGTTAATTTCAAAAAAAATCCCTTATTGGATTTATATTGGGCCTATGAAGTCTAATTTATTTTGAAGATTTCTAAATTTTATTTAAGTAAAATCTCTTATTTTATTTAAATTTATAAATTATATACAATTTTATTTAATTTATATTCTAGGTATATATAAGTACATATATGTATGTGTGTGCATATTTAACATGATAATTCATGCAAGGTATAACATGTCCATATATAGACGTTTGGATTTACATCCTAACAAACATGTTTGGTCATCTAATATGTATTATAAGTAATCCAAATATATATATGTACACAGACACACACACACACACACATATATATATATGTATGTATATATGTAAATTTGTAATTTATATAAATATTATAAATCTACATATATATATATATATGTATATATATTTATGTGTGTATGTGTATGCATGTTTATATATATGTATTTGTATATGTATATGTATATGCATATGTATAAGTAAAATATTAATTATTTATATATATGTGTGTGTATTATTGTAATAAATATTAAAATAATTTTTATATATAGACATAATATAAAAGTTCATTTTTTTAATTATGAACTAATATATATATATATATATATATAATGTATTACAAAGCAAAAATAATTATATATTTAAGCATATTTATAATATCTAAATAAATATATATATAATAATAAAATTAAATAAAAAATTTATTTTTAATTTTTAAACGCTTCAAAAGCAATATAATATTAACAAAAAATATTTTTGAGACATATTATTCGAATTTTAAATTTTTAGAAAATCTAGCATGATATTTTGAGGGTTCAAACGGTTTCCATAATGTTTCTTACTTATAATTTTTTTTCTTAACTGATTTTTCAGGCCGTAAATATAATATTTTTTAAAAATATAAAAAATTATTTTAAATTCTCATTTCCTGATGAAGGTTTATTTCATAATAAAATAAATTTATAGAATTTAAAAGTTAGTTTTTGAAACATATTTTACTTTATATAATTATTTAGATAGTGTATTAATTTAAATAATATTAAATAATAGTAAATAATTATTAAAAAATAATTTACGGCTATCGAAAATTATATTTAATGTAAATATGCATGTACAAAATATATGTCTAATTGTTTGCTTGAAATGATGGTAAAATTAAATACAAACCACATAATTATAATTAAATGAAATATTAATATGTATATATTAATTAATAAAATAATTATTATTATAAATAAATAATTGGCTATGCATATCTGATTAGTATGTAAAAAATTGTTTGTTTTTTTAGATGAATACGTACATATAACCAATCTAGTATGTGACAACATTAATACATATAAAAACCGTCGCCTAACTAACAATATAAAAATAATATATATTAATATTAAAATGTTATTCAACAATTATAAACCATATAATATAGTAAAAATATACATAAAATTAATGCCTTGAAGCATACCAAGTAATGATGAACTCTTTCTTCTTTGAAAGCTTTTGATTCGGCAGACTGTTAATCCATAAACCATAAGCCTTTAACTATCAAATAGTGATCGTCTTTTGAATTGATTTAGGTTGGATTTGCTAGTGCTTCTAAGGGATAAAATCAGCCAGAAATGGAAAGGGATGGTGGCAGCAAAAGACCTACTTTTAATTAGAGTTTGAGGTGTTTAAATAGTGGATGGAAGAGGGAAAATAACGGATCATTATCTCATACCACTTCTAACTAAATCTAAGCCATCTGATTCTATCACCTTTAACCTATTTTAGCCGCCTCATGTATTCCTCATTACAGCCGAAATTATCAACCTATCATCATGGGCCAATATACCATTTAAGCTTTGTTACCACAAATTCCTACTTCAACCTTGTCGAAACCAAAATAGTTAAAAGGAAAAGGAACAAGAGATGACAGCACCGGCAAAACCTTTTGAAGGAGTCGAAAGGATGCTACAACCAAAAGCCAGATGTGTTACAGGCTTTTGAAGGGTCAACATGGTTGAAAGCTCCCTTTCGCGTCAAATGACTACCTTTTGAAACAGATGCTTTCGTTTACATGAAGACATTTCGAATAAAAGGAGGAGTATCTTTCAAAGGCAGCATGCGTGCCAAACCTTTCGAAACCAAAGGTTTCGTCTTTATTCAAACTACTTAGAAGGATTCCTTGATCAGAACAGCCATTTCGAAAGCATAATCAAGCCTTTCAAACTGGTCGAAGCCTTTAACATTAAGGGAAGGTTCCGTGTCAAATCGCAAGCATGCACTCGGAAGCTACCTACTGCGTTGAAACCATCATGCCTTTGAAACTCTAGAGGACAACCTATTGACATAATCGAAAGCTCTTACTCCTACACACTTGCAACAAGAAAGCAATATAAAGGAAAAGGCGCGTCTACCCTTTCGACGAAGATGGAAGCATTCAAACCCAATCAAAAGTATTGCAGAGGGATGCGCAAGTGTCAAAGGAGACAGAAAGTATACGAAGTCACCTTTCGACCAGGAAAGGTGCCAATCCACATTTATAAATAAGACCCTAGGGGTCTGGTTTTGGGGGATCCGATTTCTTTTACTTCTCACTTGTATTCTGAAAGAGTCTGTAAACTCTAATTCCTAAATCAAATTAGGGATTTAGTCAAATTAGTACAGCTGAGTTCAATAAAAAGTGAGCTTGTAATAATCACGATTTCATAGTAACTCTAAGTCGCTTACTTTAAATAAATGTATCAACCAGCTGTCAAGTTAATCGAAAGTACCCCCTTCGATCGGGTCGAAACCCCTAATTCTCATACTTTATAGAGCTCAAATCTACAAGATATTAGGTGTTACCCCTTTCAATAGAGTCTAAACCCTTCCTATTTCGAAATTTCCAAAAATTACTAAGTCCCCAACTTGAGCTTTTTTGTTAGCATCGAAAGGCGGTTTTAGCAAAGTCATAAACCAACTGTCTCGAAAGGATTTACTAAGAAAGAAGGATTAGCCTTTCGACCACATCGAAAGGTTCTAAAAGAAGACTTCCAACCATCTTTCCCCACCTAAAGAGTGTGAACTTCCTTCGTCGACCCGGAAGGAGGTTTCGAAGGAATCACAGTCGCTTCAAGTTCCATGTCGAGGTGTTGACAAGTTTTCTTGTCAACCGTAGACTTCAACGAAAGATCCCTTCGAATGAGTCGAAACCCCATACTTAGCCCAAAACACTTAGGATCTAATTCCAAACAATAAGTCTTTATAAGTTTATCTTCCAAGTGCATAGAAACCATATACTTGGCCAAAATCCCCAGGATTAACAATCCAAGACAAAGGTATCAAAGAAGTAAGCTTCCGACAAGGTCGAAACCCATCCATTCAACCCATTTCCTTAAACATTAGAGCTAACTTTTAAGCCTCCACAACCAGTTTGAAAGGGAGGTTTTGATAAGACCCTAAATCGGTTCACCTACTTCGAAAGGTGTCAAAAAGAGGATTGAGGTGTTCTAACCAAGTCGAAAGGTCACCATTAAGAAATTCCAACTAATAGAACCCATTAGAAAGGTAGACAAAAAGAAATAGAATGGTGCAAACTATTCTTTTCTAGTCGAAAGGTGGTTTAATTGGGATATCAATATCTAAAACACTACTTTGGGGTGTTGACAAGTTTTCTTGTTAACATTTTGGTGCTAGAAGGAGGGCTTGAACATCCGATCTTGTTAAACATCCAACACCATTTTCTATTAACCCAATTCTATTCCAAGCTTACCCACTTTAGACCTTACTTCATCATGATTGGTAAATTCAAAAGATCAGAGCGAGGTTTCTCAAAGCCAAATCTAATCGAATTCTCCCATGAAACGATTAATGATAGGAATCTACAAGAAGAATAACTGTTAAGGATGAAGGCTTTAAGAATCATAAGGAATAAGAAAGTTGAAGCCTATGATCCTCTTAAATGGAGTTTAAACCTTTTCATATTGGCCTCATCCCAACCTTTTCTTTGAGAGAAAAGGGAAATAAGAGTGATAACTTGTTTGATCAAATGAAAAAAATAATTCAACATTATACCAAAGACACAATCTTTGAAGAAGGAATAATGGCTGATTACAATGCCTTTACACACAAATGGGATCAAGTAACAAGTGGGACACTACCTATACCGGAACTACAAAGAGTTTTAAAGAGAAAACCAGTTGACATAGGTGAAATCTAGAGCCATGTAATAAAAGACCTAGAAATCATCCTCGAGAAACAAGCTTCAAGTCAAGACTTCCAAAAGAATGCAACTTAACAACATCTATTGAGAATGTCAACTTGTTAACCAAGGATGAACTCAATTATTAGCCATCCCAAAAGAAAAGGCCTAAAAAAGAAAGAAACCTAGGAGGATCCTATTGCCATTACCATATGATGAATGGACATGAAACCAATTACTGTAGAGCACTTGAAGGAATGGTAATTAACTTTTTCACACAATGAAAAATTAATGGGTTTGTAAGGAGATACTGAATAAAGTCAATAAAGAATTACTTTACTAAAGAGAATCTACATGGTTGGGAGCGAAATGCTCCTTTCACTGAAAATTACTTTAAATGGTCAAAGCCTTTGTCCGCGCCGTGTTGGCCAGGGCAGAGCACCTCCTGGAAGGGAGGAGTGTAAACCTTTATCCATGCCATGCCATCGCCAGGATAAAGCATCGACAAGCCCTTGACCACGTCACTCTATGGACAGAGTCAAGGCACCTCATGGAGGGAGGACGGAGTAAGCCCTTGGTCCCGCCATGCTAAGGCCTGGCCAAGGCATCGAAAAAGCCCTTAGCCACGCCATGCTATGACCAGATCAAGGCGCCTCTGAAGGGAGGACGGAGTAAGCCCTTGGTCCCACCACGCTATTCCCTGACCAAGGCACTGAATAAGCCCTTGATCGTACCACACTATGGCCAGGTAAAGACGCCTCTTGGAGGGAGGTTGGGTAAGTCTTTGGTTCTAGCTTATGAATAAACTAACCAAGCGTGCCAGACAACAATGGACTAAGACGTCCAAGCCCAAGAAGCAGCATATCAAATATTGAACTAAGATGTCCATACCCAGGAAGCGGCATATCAAACAACGGACTAAGACATCCAAGCCCAAGAAGCAACATATCAAACTATGGACTAAGATGTCTATGCCCGAGAAGCAGCGTATTAGACAATGGACTAAGACGTCTGAGCCTGGGAAGTGGCATATTAAATGATAGGCTAAGACGTTTAAGCTAAAGAAGCAGCTAATCAAGTAGCAACTACAAACAAGGATTAAGTAAGAATTTGAAGCCTCCAACTAATCATCAAAGAAGAATTTGCAAACTTTACTTATTAATACCTGAATCTGGGTTTCGGGTCATTCATTATTAAGATACAAGACTTCATTTATTAATACCCAAATCTAGGTTTCGAGTTTTTCAATTCATGGTCTTCATCATACCCGAATTTAGGTTTCAAAACTATAACTATTTACTGGACTTCACTCATGAATGCCTGAATCTAGGCTAAAGATCCTTGTTAAGAAGATTTTTATGGACTTCTGGTTATCATCCACAAATACCCGAATCTGGGTTTCGGATCTTCTAACTTTTAAATTTCATTTGTGAATTCCTAGGTCTAGGTCGATGGACTTCTATTACACAACTGTTATTGACATTCTATTGATTGTCTCTAAAAGTGGGTTTTTAAACATTTACAATTAAATCTTTGATTGAATTTATGATTTTCTACCATCAAACTTTTGGTAATCTCACAGTATAATCAAAATTGAATCCTTGATTATCTCTCATCATTACCAAAGATGGGACTCAAGATATTTAGTTATATTCAATTATGAGATCACTTTTCAAATGATAACGTGATGATTTTGTGAAAGACATGAATAGAATTCTATACGGATTACAAGCTAACAATAAGAAATATTGTTTATTTTTTGCTTTTCGGGTAAAGCAGAACAGTAAAAAGGATTTAATGATCCAGCAAGCATAGAATCATGGAACAAGTTATCAAAGAAATGATTCAAAAGCAACATTACTTGAAAGGATCACAAACCAAGCGATATTTACAAAATTTTCATAACTTACATAATTTATGAAAATATTTACAAGTGTACAGAACAAATATATACATTTCATAAATATAAATCATTCATAAATCTTGAACAGCTTTATTTATTTCTCAGTAATTAAAGGATCCATGATGTGATGAATAGCGATGCGAAGAATCTCTTTAAGTTTCTTCTCTTTCTTCATCATCTTGTTTTCATCATCAATAGCTTCAATGTTGGTTCTCAAGGCACGATTAAAAGCTTTGTTTGTGCCTTTGAGAGTTTTATTCTCCCTTTCCGAATCAGCGATGCACTTTAAGAGGAGATATTTGTCGCATTCAAGCATTTGAATCCTAGCTGCATATTTATTTATGTGTTGTGAGTATCTTACTTTTTTTCATCAAAATACTCCATCATTTCAAATTTAGCTTTCCTGCACCACTCTTCCAGTATCTTCTCATCTAAGCCAAGAGGAGGATTAGTCGTAGCGGAGAACTTCTTGATAGCAAGGGAAGTAGACCTCGTAGATTTTGCAACAGATGAAGTAGCGGGAGGAAATAGTAAATCGATGCTTGAGATATTATTCCCCATAGTGAATTCTAACGATTCACATTGAGCTTGATTATCCTTTAATTTCATCTCCAAATCGTTTATTTGTTGGAAGAGTTCAGACATCTTTATGTCAAAATCGATTGATGGATTTGATTTAATTTAATGCTTTAATGATGAAATCATTTCATTTTCTCCCTTAACGTCTACCTCCAAATTGGCGATCTGATCGTTCAGCTTTCTAACAATTGTTTTCTAAAGTAAAAAATCTCCTATGCCATTTTTGTGCTTCAATGTTGTCCTTGAAACGTGCAAATAAAGGATTGTCAAGGATCTTCCTCTTTTCAAGATCTACTAACAACCTATCTTTGATAAAGTGTGATGATGGATCTAACGAGAGTGGTGTTGCGGATAGCTGTATCTCCTATTTAAACAAACAAAGAAAAAGAAAACAAAGTCAAGACTTGAGTAATCCATCTCTTTATTATAAAGATAGAAGATTACAACTTAAGAAAAAATGAAACTAAAAAGCACAATTAGACATTTTTTTTACATCTAAAGTCAGGAAACTACATTTCTAAGTGTATTCAATGAATTAGCAGAAAGAATAACTGTTGAGGCAAAAGGAACATTAAGTCCTTCAGGAGTAATAACTGGAGGATATTTGCTATTGTCCCATTCTAGGAAAGAGGACTATCACAACCATATATTAGTTTAGTATAATATGACTGGATTCCTTAAGTAGCTTTTTTTTCTTCACCGAGAAAATCGAAATGGAGCCGAGGATGTTCCATATAAAGTTTTTGCAAATCTCTAAGAAAGAAATATCTCGCTAATTTTGAAGATTTCAAAATTGATGCCTTTTCAAGTTAATCTCTTCTTAGTTTAACATGCTTGCTTAGATAATCTTTAGAAAAAAGGTCTACCATGGGGACGCTCATTCTGTAATAACATAGTAAAATATAGCTAAGTATAAAAGGAAGATTAAAGCAAAAATTCATAAATCAATATTATTACACAATTATAACTATTCATCTGGTTCATACAAAATTGACTTTGTAAGTAATTCTGAAATAAACTTGTCCTTATAGTATTTGAGTTTATCAGGAGGTAGATCTTGGGGAATCGATTTGACTTGTGGCAAGTTCCAACATGCTCCAGGATTTAGATCAGATCCAAATTCGTCCAAGTACTCTTGTATAAATGCCTAAATAGAGCCCCACTAAAATCACCTAAGTATGAGAAATCTACAGTTGGGTGTCTACAGTAAGCTTTGTATAGAAAGTCTACCAAAAATGCTTTTTTCCTCAATCAACATCTAAAAGAGTACGACCAACTCCCGATTCTCTTTTAGTAGACCATCATATCGAAGGCGCGCCCTCCTCAGTTGTGGGGCAGCTTCTTGATGTTTGAAGAATGCTAACATTACCCCAATCCTGTTAAGCCTATGATATTTATCCGAAAGAATGTTGTGTTTTTTCAGCTGTTTATCTAACTCCCTATACAAACTATTTATTTCCACTTGTTTTCTTTCAATCTTGGTTTTATAGGGGTGAACGGGTTTCCTCCTTATCTAAAATAAAGGATTTAAACTATTACTATCTTGGAAGTGAAAGTTGTTTAAACAAAAAATTCCATACCTGAGAGATAGGAATTTACGCTTGAGAAACCTGCTCCTCTTCTCTTGATTCTTCAACATTAATATGAGCATGCTCCTCTTGAGGGCTAGATGGCATAGGAGGTTTAGATGGACTTGCTTCATGAGAAGATGGATCGGGATTGACTTTTTCTTAAGTCCTCGTGTTGTCATCTCCATCTTTCTCAAGAGCATTAGTGTGGCCACCTCTGTTGCCACTTAAAATTTGACCCCCGCCAACGTTGTCATCATCATTGTTATCATCGTCATCATCATCATCATCATCATCATCATCATCATTGCCACCCTCTTCTTCGCCAACTTCATCCTTGTCACCTTCATCTTCTGAATCAGAGTCTATTTTGAATGAAGGAACTTCAAAAGATAGAATCTTAGAGGCATCGATTTCCTCTCTTTCCGCAACTTCAACCCCCTATCCCATCTTTTTAATTTTATCCATAAACCTATTGACAAGAGCAGGGTCGAGCGAGGGATAGCTCAAGTCCGGGCATTTATCGACATTGTCGACATAAGAGAGAATCATTGCAACTTCAAAAGAATTAACAATGATGTCCTCAAGAGAAGTATCAAGGAATTGGGACACCCACCGCTTTGCATCAGAAATAGTGTTGATGGCCAATTTTAAGGGATCTTTATTTTTCTTTAGCTTTTCCTTTAGAGAAGATTGTTTGGCTGCCATTCGAGCCTTTTCCTCCTCGGATTCTTTCAGAGTCATTTTTAATGCCAAATTTTCATTATCAAGGATTTGACGAGCCTTCCTCTCTTCGAAAATAGAAGATTCTGACTGAGCCAGAGAATTTAATCTCTCTAATTCTATTGTGTCTTCATTCTTATCCATAAACAAGGAAGAAACTTGGTTGTTTAAGTTTGAAACTACTTCTCGAAACCTCGATGTCTCTGTGGAAAATTTTGATGCACCACCTTGCAAAGAGAACCAGCTCTTGGAAATTTGAAAGAAAAAGTACAACATAAGTCAAAAACTTGAGGAAAGGCAATATTAACTAGAAGTTGTTGTTCAATTAGAGAGCGACAATGATCCATTAAGTTAGGAACAGAAGAAGGTGGTAGAAATGAAGCAAAAGATGAAGAGTTTAAGATAGATTGGACCATATTTTCAAAGACACTCGAAGGCGTAGGGTTGATGGTCCATGAGGATTTAACTCATGAGAAGGGTCAAGTCCCCAAATCTTTTTGCATCTACTCGATCACACTTGGAGAACTATAGACAACAATGTGAGAGGATGAATCAAACTTTGTGGGAGTCTGTTGAGGGTGATTGAGAAAGGCTACAATAGTTAGACTCTCCTTTTACTAATATCTACAAATTCCCCTTCTTCTTATGGTGGAGAATTGGGAACTTCAGCAATTTTGGCTTTCTTTAAGGATTATTCCACCATGGCTGTTTTACCCAACTTTCTTTTAGCGGCCATCTTCGAACTCGCAATGGCCTGAGACAAAGATGGCACTCGAGTAGTAGAAGTAGGGAAAACCGGTTCACTTGTAGGTTGTTCAACCCGAGGAGCAGGTGCATAAAATTCAAATAAATTATAAGTGAGTAAAGCAATTTGAGAAGTAACACAGTAATAAACAACAAGTAGTACATTTAATCTTACCAGGGTGATCGAGACAAATTGGTGACATCGGAGAGAAGTTCTTCAAATATCCTAAAGAAAGGAAACACTTGCTCCGAGATGTATGTTGGATGAGAGGAGGTTGGACAAGTACCCTATGACTAGCTGGCAGAAGGGAATGCTTTTGTAAATTGGAAGGGTTCAATAGAGTTAGTTACTTTCCAATTTTGCTTGAAGCGACAATCAATGACTGTTTCCCTATTTTCTTCATTTAGCTCTTTAACAAAAGCACCTGACAAAGAAGCATAGATTAGCGAAGGAAAATAATGAAATGGAAAATAAAGTCTGAGGTCAACTTATGGGGAGAAGAGAAAACCCCACCAATGTTGGGAAAATGCTTAACAAGGAAGAACTGTGTTTCCCCTCTCGGAATTTGTTCACCCCCTCAGATATTAGCTTCTTGCTGGGATTGGCTCTAAAGATTTGGTTGTTCAAGTTGCTAAGCTTGACCAATCTAACAAGATAATTCGACACTTTAGTATTAAGAGAGGGAATGCCGGACTTTAATGCCATGAGCTTCAGAGAAAGAAGATAAGTATACACATTGGGTACTAGTTGTGTAAGAGCAACACCCAGATAGGTCAGAAACTTGGATAAGAAGTCCGGAAAGGGAAGGAATCCTCTATGCCAAATATAGATTGCTGTGTAAAACAAAGTACCCTTTAGGAGGGCTGTGAATGGTGTCCTCTTCAGAACGAGAGATGGCTTCCACCCCAGTAATGCCAAAATCATTGAGGATCGCATCCACCTCATCCTGGGTGGATAGTAAGGAATGTTTGGGGGTGCTTCAATCTTCTTGGGTGAACACATGTAACGACCTGGAAATTTTAACGGTTTTAATAACGTAATTAACTGTAATTTTGCTTGTAATTAAATAGTAAATTTGTGAAACGAAAATTTGATATTTGAAATGAGTTCTTTTGAACATATCAAATGGTAGATTTTTATTGGAAAATATGAAAGTTATTTCAGTTCTGTAATTGTCAATTTGAAATCAGTTAATTTGATGGAAATAAAATATTTTCGAAATCTGAATATTTTTATATAATAAAAATGTTTACTATTTTCTAAATGAGACATCATATTTCGTTTTGCAAATTTGGACTTCTTTATCCCTGTTTATCTTATTTTCAACGAATTTGCGGCAGTTTAGCAGCGAAATATCGAGTTTTGATAGGATGATCGCATCGCTGACATCTGTGTATCTTGTTGTTCATCTCGTTGTGCTGATCTCTATAGTATATTCAATTGTGTATATCGGTATCCGGTACGCGGTGAAAACCACGAAACAGTTAACCGTATCAGTACCCATTTTGAAGTCTTTTGGGGTTTTTACGTCCTTTCATTTTCCATCGTGTTAATCAATAGCCACTTGCCATAAATATTCCCAGAATTTACGTCTTGAATTTTTATTTATGTTTTATTTATGTTATTTCCGTTTATTTCATTTGAAATCTAATTTTATTTACCATTCATTTACACGCCTCTTTCTCTCCCCTCTGTTAACTTTTCGTTTCCGTGCTTTTGTGAAAATATAAATAGTATAATATAGTTTGCATCTCCTTTTCTCTCTGTATTCTGTTGATTGCCTTTAAATTAATATATAAAGGTGAGAGTTTCATAAATATTATAATGATAAAGCAATGTTCAGCATTTATATACCAACTGCTTTTATATTTTCGAGAAACTAGCATCTTCTTCTCTGTTGCCTGAAGTATGCCCATCGCCATGTCATGCTTTTTGCTTGAACCTGCGCACGTGTTCTTCTTCCACAACCGCTTGCTCGTCCATCTTTTTTCTCACTTTCGACTTCATCCTCCATCTCCCATCACACAATCCGCCCACAATAACCCTCCAGCAGCCGCGTGAAGCCCCGACGGCCTGCAAGACGCACCACCCATCCGCCATCACCTGCATCACTCAAATCCGCCAGCAAAACCATCTCCACCTCCCTTCATGCATGCTCACTCGCCCCGCTCCATCGATCTCACCTCGTTTTCCATTCCCATGCAACACAGCCTCACCGAGCCTCACTCCACCTTTCCATGCCGACTGCCTTCCCACCCACATCCTTCATCATTACTGCCACACCCAATCCATACCGAACAGCCAATTTAAACCCGCCATCATCTCCAAGTCACTGCTGCCAAACATGAACCCACGTCGAGATCCCGTCATCACTATCGAGACCCGCTCCATCACCTTCGCTCGCTCCCTCTCGCTCAGTCAATTCGAGCAGCCCACCGAGCATCAATTTCCTTTGGTTTGCTTGCTCTGATTTGGTTATATATATTGCACATAATATAAAATATTTTGCTTGTAGTATTGTTATACATGTAGTAGTATATGTATTAGTGTACATAATTTTTGGCTTTAAGAAATGATTTGCATATATTCTATTTACAGTATGATTTTATACACACATATTTGTTTATAAATATGATTTACATATATATTTTGTTTACACTATGATTTTCTATATTAGTTGCATATGTAGGTATGCATTTGATTGCAATTTATATATTAGTATATATAAGTATTGTTTTGGTTGTAGTTTATATATTAGCTTTTTATATTATATAAGTATATAGATCTAGGCTATTGGTTTCGTATATATGAGCTTTTGTAAATGGATATACATAAGCTTTTATAAAAATATAAAAGCTTTACTCTGAAGTATATATTATATAATATATGTGTAACATATTATATATCTGAGCTGTTGGATAAACATAAGCTTTTATAAGTATTATTTTCCTAATACATATTATATATAAGGTTACAGTGGTATATACATTGACCATAGTGTATTTGTTTACTGAAGTATTGACTTAATTACAGCATGTATTATATAATATGTGTAATATGTTCTGTTGGATTATCGAACAGATATATATATATATACACACACTAAGTTTGTAATATATATTATACTATACTGTGCCTATTGATTTCTAGTTTTACATATATGTTTATAATAACAATTATTTTAAAATAATGATATATAGATAGTTGATTTTATATACATATATATATATATCTAAAAAAATTAATTTTCAAAATATATATAGAATTTATTTTGATTTGTGTTTCAAATTGAATATTGTTTTATAAAGGAAAAATATATAGTATAAAGATTTTATATGAGTAAATAACAGATTATACATACATATGCATATATATATATATATATATATATATATATATTTCATTCTCATCGATTTCTAAATACCAGCCCAGCTTTGCTTCATTCGTCAAATCCGTGCTCAACTTGCCTTGCATTGAGATTTTTTGTTTCCAGTGGCCAATCGGTTAGTTAGTGATTTAATTCGTAGCTTGTCGTGTTGTCAAAATTTCTCTAGCATCAGAAGGTGAGCAATCACTCATAATTAACATTCTTATATTTAGTAAATTTGATTGCACTTGAAACAACAATTGAAATATGCTGTTAAATCTGAATTGCTAGTTATTTAACTGTTAAATATAATATGCCATTATTTGCAATTGTTCACATGAGATATATGGCACCATATCATGTTTTATATATTTTATTTTATTTGTGGCTGATGATATATGCATGTTGTTGATATGTTATATTATTATCATATTTGTTCTCACTCTGCAAGTTCCTTGTTAGTCTAGAATTCCTTATGGGTTGAAATGATACATACCCGAACGATGTTGTAGAATAGGGGAAAATTGTTATGGGTTGAAATGATAACCCAAGCGATTTTCATTGATTTTGAAATTTTGGGATTATGGGTTGAAATGATATATACCCGTAGATATTTAAATTGTGGATTGAAATGATAAATATCCATACCACTTGACCATAGGATAGAAAATCATATGCGGACACCATTGGACTACATTTGAAAAATGATTCTAAAGTTGAAAGGAAATATATGGTTTTTATTGAATATTGACTTTTAAAAATATAATATATAAATGCTATTTTTATATGTATAAAATTTAGATTTAAAATAATATGTTTTGGGAAATCTTATAAGTTGTTTGAAAATATATTTTTTAAGATTTTTCTTATAATTTTTTTTAAATTTTATAAAATAAGATTTAATACAAAATACATTTAATAATAAGAATTAATACAAAATACATTTAATAATCAGATTTAATTTAACAAAATTTAATTTGATTAATATATAATATGTTTAAGTATTTATTTAAATTTAAATTTAATATTTAAAAATAGATTTTTCAACTTTGATAATAAAGGTTGGGAAGATAAATTAATGTTGACTTGGAATTTAAATTTGTTAATAACTGAATTTAAATAAGAATTGATTTAACTTTATTGATTTTGAGGTTTTTGAAAGATATGATTTATAACTTGATTTGATTAAAAGTGATTAAATGAATATTCTCAACTTTAAATAAAATTGAAACTGAATATTTAATATTTGGCAAGGCCGACGGTTTTATAGTGGACCGACCACTTTTATTACGAACGTAATAAAGATTGAAGTACAGGAGTAAGGTAGAGGCACCTTAGCTACTATGATAGAAAGTAATATAAACTACAGCACAGGAGTATGACAGACAAGTCATAGCTACTAGATATTAATATCAAGACTAGTTCTCCTCCTTAGAGGAAGAATCACTAAACCCCACAACAATCCCTGAAGAATCTAGAGAACCAAACTCATGAAGTCCAGCATCATCATCCACCTGGGAAGAAACATTCCCGAGAAGACCAAAGAAGGGCCGAAACAGCACTGCAAGCGAAGGATCATAAATCACAGCATCCGAAGAGTAAATAAAGGATCGATCCCAGGTAGTATCAGCTAGCATGTCGGAATTAAACCCAGCATACGAATCATCCAAGTCAAGAACCAAAGAATCACCAGACGGTTTATAGTAAAGACATCGAAAGTCCAAAAGATTATCGAAGACAAATCTGAAATATTAATTATCCACCGGGTTGAAACACATACCAGATCGGCGTTCAACCCAACATCGCTCAGCCTCAGCCCAAACCATAGGCAAAGGAGGCAGGGGAATATCCGGAACATCATGGGCAACCACAGAACTATCACCAGGGACAATGGAAGAAGGCCAGGCAGAAGAATGCGGCGAACAAGGGTCAGATAAAGGATCTGCAGGTGGAGGAGCAACCTGAGACTTGGGAACCCATTTCCTGAGTGGAGGCCTGGGAAGAGGAATTTTAGGTGCAGTAGTGGAATCAGCAGAATGCGAGCAAGTGGTATTTGTGTGGCCAAAAGAGCAACAGGCGGAACAAATGTCAGGGACCCATCCGTAACGTACACGGACTTCCACCACGTGGCCAACAGCTAGCTGAACAGGGATAGAGGTAGGAAGAGGCTTAGTGGGAGAAATCTCAATCAGAGCCTTAGCATACACCAGCTTTTCACGCGCAACGGTATTAGAATCAAAACATTTCAATTTACCAACGTTGCAGGCGAGCCAATTCAATCCAAGCAGAAGTTGAAGAGCAGAAGGAATCTGAGAAAAATAAACCCAAACGGGGATAGATAGAACTTGTTCGCGGGCACTTGCAACCGTTGGAGACCAGGGAGTAATAATAAATGGTTTCCCATCTAAAAAGGAAGGCTCAGCCTCAAGAACACGACTACGTTCCTCAGGGGAGGAGAATAATATGAAATACATGGAGTCAACCAACTTAACACGAAGGTTACCTCGCAGCCGCCAGGCCCTACGACAGACAGCAGCCGCATCATTAAGGCGATGTTTAGGGTCCAAGAAGAAACCAACCAAATATTCTGACCAAAAATCCGTACCAGCCTGCATAACATTAGGAGGAGGGATCATCACTCCATTTTCCTCAACAATTTCAAAATCAACTGGTTCATACACCCCAGCATTACGGGGCAGTGATGTGAAAAGAGAAGACCAAGATTTGGGTCCAGAAGGGGAAGGAGAAGCAGGAACATCCTCACCAACAAGAATGGGTCCAGCTAGTGGATTGTCAGCATGCAACGTACCTCCAGAACACAAAACATTGTGAATGGGAACAACTTTCTCAGGAGCAATTGCTCGAACAACAGATG
Source organism: Allium cepa (assembly GCA_030765085.1). NCBI lineage: Eukaryota > Viridiplantae > Streptophyta > Magnoliopsida > Asparagales > Amaryllidaceae > Allium > Allium cepa. The sequence goes on along the minus strand of CM060933.1, from coordinate 28,869,520 downwards.
TGCCACGAGCACAGCACAAATTTTCATCAGCTGCAACATAACGTTTAAACTCACAACCCAACTCAATAGATTCACCTCCAATAGTATCAGAGACAACACCTAACTCAACACCATTAGCTTCTTTAACAGCAGCTTCGATAGTAACACACGATGGCACAGGACCACAAGACACTACACCACCCGAAGTCTTAGCCAAGACAGGACACGAGCTAGGGCCAATAGCGAGATTCGAAACTTGAACAGATGGCGGAGGGGGATACTCGACAGTAGAAAGCAAGGGAGGCATCGACAACGAAGACACAGTTTGCATATAAATTCTTCCAGATCTAGTAGAAGAGGGCGCCGAGGAAGGCGCGTCAGGGAGGAGGGGAGGAAGAGGGGGAGGGTTAGGCATAGGAAAAGATGAAGCGGCGGGTAGACGAAGATGGAAGAGACGAACGTGGAAGGAGAGACCCTACCGAGATCTGGAAATGCGGAGCGTACAGCACAGAGCCATTAAAGTTCGTACAACACTAATTTAATTTTGATAATCATGAAAACTTTGGGGCCAAGGAAACTATGTTTCTCCTGGCCTTTGGTTAGACTGGTTTTATAGTGCCCAAACCACTTATGTCTCATTATTGTGGCCGCTGGGTTTCGAACCGGTGCCACTACAACTACATGTAGCAACTCCACTATGTCTTAACCACTGGACCACTAGAACTCGACAAAACTTTGGGGCCAAGGAAACTATGTTTCTCCTGGCCTTTGGTTAGACTGGTTTTATAGTGCCCAGACCACTTATGTCTCATTATTGTGGCCGCTGGGATTCGAACCGGTGCCACTACAACTACATGTAGCAACTCCACTATGTCTTAACCACTGGACCACTATAACTTGACAAAACTTTGGGGCCAAGGAAACTATATTTCTCCTGGCCTTTGGTTAGACTGGTTTTATAGTGCCCAGACCACTTATGTCTCATTACTGTGGCTGCTGGGATTCGAACCGGTGCCACTACAGCTACATGTAGCAACTCCACTATGTCTTAACCACTGGTCCACTATAACTTGACGTAAACTTTGAGGCCAAGGAAACTATGTTTCTCCTGGCCTTTGGTTAGACTGGCTTTATAGTGCCCAGACCACTTATGTCTCATTACTATGGCCGCTGGGATTCGAACCGGTGCCACTACAACTACATGTAGCAACTCCACTATGTCTTAACCACTGGACCACTATAACTAAATGTATAAATTGGGATTTAAATAAATTTTTATTAAAATGATCAAGTGAATATTTTCCAATTTGAATGAAAATTAAAGTTAAAGGTTGAAATATAAATGAAATTTATATTGTAAAGGTTTGAATATTTAAACTTGAATCTTGGAACTTTAAAATTGAAATGGTTAAACTGGAATTGATTCAAATTGAATTTTTGGAATTTAAGACGATTTGAATCGGTTTGCGGAATTGGAGAGGACTAATTAAATATATAATTTTTTTTAATGTATATACTATTTTCAACATCTAAACTGTTTATGTTATAACCGTTATGAATTTCAAAAAGTGCTATGATTTCAAAAGTGTTGTGATTTCAAAAGTGCTATGATTTCGAAAGTGTTATAAATTTGAAAGTGTTACGATTTTGGTAATGAATATTTTATAGTGAACAACGATATCAAAATCATATGGTTTTGAAATGAATATGATATTTTGATATGAAGTATGAACTATTTGAAAAGAAATGACCATGGTGTGAAATAAGTGTTGGTTGTTAAAGAGACCAAGATCGGATATTGTCATACTCTCTGCCAATAACCAAAATTACTTTAACAACTATGTACTTATGGAGATTACAGAATGAAGTAGGATGGTTAGCGACGATTCTATATGGTATTTACGTAGCCCTGACTCTGATGAGTTAGCTTGATGTGGCTAAAACAGGAGTCATGCCAGGCCAATTGAGATCATTCCTCCGATTGGACACATTTCTTAGATACAATTCTATTACTTTGTGATTTGATTGCATGCACCTTTGATTTGGGAGTGTGTCACGAGGTGGGCAGTAGTAGCTGCTATGCGTTACCACTAGTCCGGATCCGTAAATGATATATCTACCCTGGTGCTGCCTCGCGTGCCTTGTCACATACCCTATCACGCCTTCTACGAGTTTGTTTTGTGTCGTACCTATGGAGTGCTCTCTGATAGCCCACTTGCGAGTGGAGTTTACAGTATCTGTATAGGCTACGAAATTATATAAATTGTGTTAAGAAGGATATGGGTAACATCTTAATGCTATTTTATTAGTTTACTTTACTATAGACATATTATAATAGCGTATATTACTACATAGTAGATAGTTCCACGGATCCTTAGAGGATGGAAATCCCAAACATCCTTTAAGTTACTTGTATTTCAGTTGACATTTCACTTGAGTTGAATTTGTTAATATAAGAATGTTAATCATGACTCGATTGTTTTGTGTTTTCCTTTACGCTTGGGTCAGACTGAGTGTCACAACATTTGAGACTCAACTTTGGAGTTGGAGCTTCACTTGGAGGTCCATATGTATATATTCAGCTTTCCGCTATCCAGTTGTATTCGAGACTACATTGTATTTGAGATATTCTATTGTATTTTATTTCAAACTCTTTTTTTATATAGTAGCTTCATGAACTACTATTTATCTATTCCGCTGCTTGTTGTTGTAATACTCTGTCTCTGTGATTCTATGATTGATTTATTTACTGTATATGCTGAGGCTTGCCAAGTATAAAATTAACAATCTGTTGTTTTGGGCGATTCAAGTCCGACATGTGCGGATGCGAAAGGTTCGAGATTCCAGGTCATTACAAATGGTATTAGAGCTCCAATTTAGGCAAAACTTAGCATATAGAGTAAACTTAATTACAGAATCACCTTCTTTCGAGCTTGAATTCCTTCCTCTTTGACTCGGTTTCCTTTGAATTTTTGAAACATTTCCCTTTGTTTTGAAATCCATTCTTGTCTCTCCTTATTCGTGTTCTTCTTGATACCAGAGCATCCCATAACTCCATTTCAATTCCGATGACCTTAGTATGATTTATAAAGGGGTGGAACTCCTTTACAACAAGCGTCGATCCATCGAAGATTTCTACGTCCTCGGTTTAGATGCTATTATTTCGTGCAAAGCCCGAACCGTCTCTAGTAGACGATCAGGGTAATTCCCTTGTAATCTTGGCACCACTCTGATAATCAGATATTATTCTGATATTGGGTGAAGTCAAATTGAATTTCCGCATCGATTTTATTCCTAAAATCTCGATTGACCGGTTAAGGTCGCCCATGATTTATATAAGTCTATCCATCTTTTCTCTTTTGTAATCTATCTGTCTTCCTTTCGAGCCTATCTTCAAATTAGAATCCTCTTTGGTTAGGGTTCCTCTAGATTTGAATCTCTATCCTTGTTTTGAAATCCATCCTTGAATCATCGTGTAACGACCTGGCATTTAGAACCATTCGCATCTACGCATGTTAGACTTGAATTGCCCAAAATGTCAGATTGTTAATTTATATTTAGCAAACACAGAATCACAAACACGGAGTAATATAACAATAAGCAGTGGAATAAATAGTAGTTCAGGAAGCTACTATATAAACATCATAGTTTGAAATAAAATACAATAGAATATCTCAAATACAATGCAGTCTCGAATACAAACATATGACAAGTCTGAACAAAACAGCTGGATAGCTGAAAACTGAATAGATACAGATGGATCTCCAAGAGAAGCTCCAACTTCAAAGGCGAGTCCTAAATGTTGTGACACTTAGTCTGACCCGAGCGTAAAGCAAAACATAAAACATTCGAGTCAAGATTAACATTCTTATACCAATAAATTTAACTCAAGTGAAATGTCAACTGAAATACAAGTAACTTAAAGGATAGTTGGGATTTCCATCCTCTAAGGATCCATGGAACTATCTACTATGTAGTAATATACGCTATTATAATATGTCTATAGTAAAGTAAAACTATTAAAATAGCGTTAAGGCGTTACCCATATCCCCCTTAACACATTTCTATAATGTCGTAGTCTATACAGTACTGAAACTCCACCAAACCAGTAGGCTATCAGGGAGCACTCAATAGGTACGACACAAAACAAACTCGTAATGGTCTCGATAAGGTAGGTGACACGGCACAACTAGGTAGTGCCAGGGTAGATATACCAATTACACTTCCGGCCTGGTGGTAACGCATAGCCGCACCTACAGCCCACCTCTGTCAACTCTCCCAAAAATCCGAGGGTACACCCAATCAATCACAAAGCAATAGAATGTTATCGAAGAAGTGTGTACGATCGGAGGAGCTACCTCACTTGGCCTGTCAATTGCTCATGTTTTACCCACTTTATGCTAACTCACGCGAGTCAAGTCCACGTAAATACCTCATATAGGATCGTCGCCAACCATCCTACTTCGTTCTGGAATCTCCACCGCGTACACGGTTGTTAAAGTGGTTTTCGGTATTGGAAGAGAGTATGAAAATAATCGATCCCGGTCTCTTTAAAAACCAAACATTATTATAACACCATGGTCATTTCATTTCAAATAGTTTATAATTCATATCAAAATATCATATAATTTCACAACCATATCAATTCGAGATCATTACTCCTTTTTAAAATAATATTCATTTCCAAATTCATAACACTTTCCGAATTTATAATACTTCCGAATTTATAGCACTTTGGAAATTATAACTTAGAAATCAAAACACTTTGAAATCATAATACTTTGAAATTTTAATAATTTGGAAATCATAACACTTCCCACTTAAATAGTTTAGATATTGAAAATAGTATATATAGAAAACAGTTATAGTTTAAAATAGTTTACGTATTAAAATAATTTGAATATGAAAATAGTTATAAATTAAAATTGTTTATATTAAAATAGTATATATTAAAATAGTTAGTATATTAAGATAGTTTTATGTTAAAAATAGTGTGTGTGTGTATATATATATTAATTTATATATATTAAAATAGTTTTAATATATATTAAAATAGTTTTAATATATATTAAAAAGATATAAATAAATAGTTTCCCCAAATTTCACAAATCGATCCAAATCAACTCGAATTCTAAAATTCAATTTAATTAAATCTTAATTCACAAAATTTTAATTTAATTCAGCATCTCAGTAAACCATTAATTTATATCATTTTCAAATATAGATTTGAGCTACAAATCAAACCATTCAGATTTCAATAGATTCACAGTTTAAGTATTCAAGCCTTTGCAATAACTCAATTTTGATAAATTTCATTTATATTTCAAATTCAACTTTACCATTGAAATATTTACATAATGAATCCAATGATATTTGAGTAGAATCTCAAATCACAATTTAAATAAAACTAAATATTCCATTTCGATTTACTTAAATTTGAAAATATTCATTTAATCATCTTAAATATAAAATCAAGTTATAAACCATATCTTCAAAATCTCAAGTTCAATAAATTTCAAATCAATTTTATTTGAGTATAATTCTTAAATAATTACAATTACAAACCAATTTCAAATTTATCTTTCCAACCCTTAATTTATTAAAATTATATAAAAATCTACTTTTAAAATATAATTTTAAATAAATACTTAAAACATATTATATACCAATTAAATTAGACTTTATTAAAGTAAAGCTTATTATTAAATTTATTTTTATATTAAAACTTATTTTATATATTTTAAAAATAGTAAAATTATAAGAAAAAACTGAAAAATTATATTTTCAAAGCTAACTTATAAATTTAAAATTTCCAAACATATATATTTAAAAATCTAAAATTTTAAATCTTATAAAATAACATTTTTATATATATAATATCTTAAAATCAATATTTAATAAAACCATATATTTCTTTCAAAACATTGGAAATCATTTTTTAAAATATATATACACCAACGGCGTCTGTATATAATTTACTATCCTCTGGTCAAGTGATACGGATATTTATCATTTCATTCTACAATTTAATGATCTACGGGTATATATCATTTCAACTCGCAATCCCAGTTTCAATTCAATGAAAATCGCTTGGGTTTATCATTTCAACCCGTAACAATTTTCTCCTATTCTACAAGATCGTCCGGGTATGTATCATTTCATCCCATAGGAAATTCTATGCTAACAGGGAACTTATAGAGTGAGAACTAATATGGTAATAATACAACATATTAACAACATGCATATATCATCAGTGATGAATTAAATAAAATATAACCAATAGGATATGGTGTCATATCTCACAGGTGAACAGATATAGATAATGACATATCATATATAACAATTGTCTAATTAACAGTTCAATTTAGCAGCATATTTCAATTATCATTTCAAATGAAATCAAATCTAATGAATATAAGAATGTTAATCGTGAGTGATTGCTCACCTTTCGAGGCTAGAGAGATTCTAGAATGAAATGAGTTATGAATCCAAGCACGAATTCCAAAGTAAAGCTAGATTGGCATGAATTCGACGGACAAGCTGATACACAGGAATCGAAGAGAACAAATCAAATCAACTTGATATAAATGGAAAATATATATACCATTATTATTATTGTTGTTGTTTTCTTAAAATCGATATTTTAAAACTTATATAAACTAACATATTATACTTTAAGATCCATATTTATTATAAAATAAAAAATAAATTTAAAACATATACATATTAAAATCAAAATCTATATATATATATATATATATACATACATACATATATATATATATATCTCAAAACCAAATTCACGTATACCTATAGATAAACCAAATATAAACATATCTACAACTTACATACAGGTTACAATTTTGAAACACCTATTAAAGCAAAACATCTTTATATTATTTTGTCAATCATCTTTTATTAAGATACATACATTAAAGCTATTACAAAATCCAATAAAATTTTAAGTAAATACTATATGTACATAAACTCTTGCAAATCTATGTAACTTATATAAACATATATTCAACTCTTATAAAGCATATGCCTATGTTGCGGTAAGAAGGTGATACCTAGGCTAGAAATCTAAGCACACAGAGCTAATATATATATGCAGCACACAACCTATATATGTAATAAATTTGAATATAAACAAGAGATTATAACCTACTTTTTTATATAATTTGTAAATAAAGATCTGAATGTAAAACCCATATGTTAAAACACATAGTTAAAAGTCTATATATACACATATATTTCAAAAATCATTATTTTCTTATGATGCATACATTTAAAATCAAAGTATATAATTTACATGTTAAAACCAGTTACATGCAGATTTTACTTGTAAACAATATATATATATATATATATATAACCATACTATAACCAAATTATACACAATTTTTTTTAAAAGTATATAAAATCATTCTGTAAACAACTTATATGCAAAATAGGTTCATAACAAATATATATATATATATATATATATTTCAATCAGGTTGCACGCAAAGCATGGAAATATATATATATATGAAATACGTATAAAATCAACTATATAGATATGTAAATGCAAAACACACACACACACACACATATATATGTGTGTGTGTGTGTGCAGACCTGTGGAGTTGAAGAGGTGAAAGCGGGCGGTCCGAATGGTGGAGCAGTGGGAAGGGAAGGAGCCTGGTGAGAGGCCGTTGGCGGGTACAAGTGGGTGAGGTGATGGGTTTATCTCGGGTAGGATGGAGCATGTGGGGAGGCAGTGCAGATTCGAGACTTCGGCTCGGGATTGCAGGACGTGAGAGGCTGGTCGGCACGCAAGGGTTGGGCGGTGAGGCTTCGGCCATAGGCGAAGGCGAAGGAGGTTAGTGGGCTTGGCAGCTGATGAGTGGTCATTCGGTGGTGAGAGGGTGTGGGGATGCGGCGGCCAAAACAAGGCAGTGGCGGGGTTAAAAATGATGGGGTTTGGGTTTGGCAATCGACCAAGATAGAGAGGGCAGAGTGGCCAAGATGGAAAGCATGTGATAGAGAGGGATGAGTTCGAAGGAGAAGGGGAAAATAGAAGAGGAGGAAGGTAGCAGGAAGGCTTTGCGTGAGGAAGAGAGGTGAGGGGATGGGAGTGGTTTGGAAGAGCATAAGAGAGGAGATGAAATGGTTGGAGATAGGAATTCAGCTGTTTCAGAAATATATGCTATTTATGAAAAACATTTTCTCCAAAACAAACAAAAAAAAGAATGCAAACGATCCATATAAGTTGAACAGAGAGGAATAGAAAAAGTCAGAATTTTGGATAGCTGAAATATTAATAACAAGTGACCATTTAATTTCAGCTAGTAGTCAAATGAAAGGCCACGGAAGTAAAAAGGTTCGAAAACAGTTACCGATAAGGTGATCGTTTTACTAATTTCGTGGCGTATCATATCCCGAAATATACAAATGAATTTACTATGAAGATCAGCATGATGAGACGATCAAAATGGTATGCAGATATCAGTGATAGGACTATCTTATCAAAAGTCGATATTTGATACCGAAAATGCTGCTAAAATGCCGAAAATAAGATAAACGGTGTGGTAGCTATCCAAGTTTGGAAAAACAAAATATGACGTCTCACTCAGAAGATGATTTACACATTCATTATATAAAAATATTCAGGTTTGAGAAATATTTTATTTACATCAATTTTAACTGTTTAAATTTGAATAAAATTACATAACAGAATAGACTTCTATATTATTTGATGAAAATTTACCATTTGTTATGTTTAATTAGACGTATCTTAAATATCAAATTTTCATTTTTAAATTTAATTTTTAAAATTTCATAAAAATTCAGTTAATTACGTTATTAAAACCATTGAAATTTATGGGTCGTTACACATCATGTGAGAGAGTGTATTTGTTATTAATATAAAATTATTTATATTATGTTGTTTGAAATGTTGAGTTGATTTGGGGTATCGATCGATTCGTCTGGCCAACGCTATCGATAGGAATTCCAAAACACTTGAACAGTGCAAACTGACACAATATTGTTTCCGCAATTTGTAAATGGAATAAATTTATGTATGATTATATTTTATATGTATATAAAGGTAAATTTTTCTGAAATTGGATAGTGTATTAAATTGTTTGTTAGGAATGATAATACTAGATTATCATTTATTATTTTTGTCAACACTACTAAATCATTTTCTATCGTTATATGTTCTAAGGTGTTGAAATTTTTAAATAGGGTTTATTTGATTTGAAAATCAAATAAATTTAAATTAAGGATTTAAGAATTTACTTTTCGGTGTTTTACGTTTTCGTAGTTTGAAAGAGTATATTATTTGAAAGTATTTTCGAATGGAAATTATTTCAAAATAATAATTTTAAAAAAGAATTAAGTCTGTACTCTCTTCGTTTGTCGTTAGAAAATAATTACGGTGATGACTGCAACTGTAACTATCCCGTTTTTAAGCCAAATTTAATTTAGTAATTAATATAATTTTGTGGATTAAATTGTGAATTAATTTGAATGAATAAGATAAGTGTTTGTTTATATATATATATATATATATATATATTGTAAATAGAGTTTTGATTTGAAATTCAAAAAAAAAAAATTGAAAATAAATTGGACATAAAAACTCTATATTTTAAAACTAATAAAAAAATTGTTTCGTAATTATAATATATATATATATATATAATTGGAAGTTATATTTTGAAATTAAATATAATAATTTTCAAAAAAACTATTTAGGGATTAAATTCTAATATATACATATACATATATATATGTCTATTTATTAATGTATAATTAGTTTTAAAATCATTTTCTTTAAAATTTATATATGATATAAATATGGTTTGTAAATATAAATAAATATTAAAAGCATAAGAATATATATATAATTGATTTTAACATATGTTAATATAAATCTAAAAATATATATATATATATATATATATAACTAAATAATAAATATAATATAAAATTATATTAAAACATATTTAATGTTAATACATGAATAAAGAGACATGCCTAAGAATTACAACAAAAAGATTAACAAGTATAACAAATCTTAACATACATTAAAACAAATGTAATAATATTATCACGTAAAAATAACAAATGTTACTTTGAAATACAAGTGTCATCTTCTTTTAGTTTTAAAAATAATAAATAAAATAAGAACAAAGGCTATATATACATATAACTATACTCCTACTTCCATTTTCTTTCATTCAAAAAATTTATATGCTCAGGTTTTTCAGACCTGAGAGAATTAAAACAAAGCAAATCAAACAACTCAAACAAATTTTAATCTGAAGCCCAAAGCAAGTTACAGATCATCTCATATTAAAAGAATGCAAGTTTAACATCCAGTTGCAGATCGAATAAATTCCAGCTTTTCAAATTTTCAAAGCTAAGAAAAAACTTCAACTTGATCAAACAACAAGCAGTGATTTAGAGACCATCTTAAACAATCAAGCTTCAGTTCTTTATGAAGTAGATCAAATCAACTATCAATTTCCAGTGTTCAATTCATATCCAGGCTCCTCTGTTTTTGTAACGATCCCGATTTTTTTAATAAAATTTAAATTGGTAATTAAAATAAATTTTTGATTAAAATTGTAAATTTATTTAATTTAATTTTTCCAAGATTAAATAAGATATCTGTTTATTTGGACATTGATTTTAAAATTTAATTGTGGATTTGAAATTCTATGTTTAATATCTTATGAATGAATAAAATTTGGATTTGAAAACTATATAATTTTATACTAATAGAAATTTGTTTTCTAATTTTAAGAGACATATGTAATATTTATTTTGAAAGTTATATTTTGAGTTAGATATAAATAATTTTCAAAATAATTGTTTAAAACTAAATACTATTATATAAGTGTTTATTTATTAAAAGCATAATTAGTTTTAAAATCATTTCTTTCTTTAAATTGGTATAAGTAGAAATAATAAATAAAATGTATATAAAACAAGAAATAAAATTTTAAGATAATACACACATAGATATTTATTTATTTAAAAAGCATAATAGTTTGAAATAAGTTTAATATTCTTTTTTTTAAGATAATACAAATATATAAATATAGATTTGAAAATATAATAGATATGTAATTATATTGCAGAAAATTATAATAGCATAAAGGGTTAAAAACAAAATTTGTAAATTTAATCAAATAAGGGTTTAAACCATAAGTTCAAAGTTAATTAAAGTATGGACTTAAACATAATTTAGGTTACAAAGGACATTTGTAAGAAAATCAAAATGTGTATAGACAAGTGTAATAAAATTTACTCATATGAGTGACAAATGTTAAATAAGTAATATGTAAAGATAAACAAGTGGCAAAAGAAAATTATTTTGTTTTAAACCAAAAATTTGTTAACATGCATAAAAAAAAATCAACCAGGCTTCCTATTTTAGTTATTTTTCCTTCAGTTTTAAAATTTCTCAAACCTGAGAAGGGTAAATACAAACCAAAGAAAACAATTACAAACTCAGATTAGAAAACAAAATCATCATAGTCTCAACTTAAAGCAGATTTCAACTTGAAGTCTGAAAAACAAAAATTCAAAAAATCTGAAGCATGTAGATTCGAAATCAATATCAAAACTGGAAGTTACAAATTTGAAGCAATGTAAAGAAGATCAAGCAATATCAATATCAATGCTTTCAGGCCTGAAAATATTTAAAACCTGGAAATTCAAAGTAGAACCTGAAAAACATCTAAAACAACTTCGAGCCTGAGCAACATAAATTCGAATTCAGAAATCATCTCAACAAAACAAGTTGCAGTTGCAAATATTCAAAGATTTCAGCTTTCAAAAATCAAAACCAGATTTCAGATCAGAGGTCAAGTTCAAAGCAAAATTCCAGGCTCAAAACAATCTTTTCTGTTCTTTAGTGTCAGGTGAGCAAACCTTACTCTTTCAACCTTAGTATGGCTATATCTTAATTGATGAGATAAATGGTTGAAGTATGAATGTTGTGTGAATGTGTTTATATGAATATTGACTTTGATTACATGTTGAAAATATTAAATGCCTGTGGATATATGAGTTTCTGTGTATACATATATCCTCTCTGTTTAAAAAAAATAACAGGACCCAAAATTATAAATAAATTCCTATCTTCTAAACAAATTAATCTTAGACCTTGATCTTTAAAGAAGAAATGATGATAACAATGTGACATTACTGGTAAAATAATTTCCAGTAAAAATATTTGGTAATTATTTTAAAAAACTAAAAAACAACAGTGAAATTCAAAACTATGACCAAATTTGACTTGAATAATTTGTTGATTCATTTGTATAATCTGTTTTGTAATAAAAAACTATGATTTCTAAAAATAGTATCAAGATTTTTAGTCTTGATTTAAAGGGGAATTTGCTAGTTGAATAGAAAACCTATTTTTGTTAAATTCTAGTGAACGGGTTGATGATTTATCTCGTTATTGTAACTGAAGCTTGCTGGAGGGTCGTAGATTATCAGAAAAATACTAGATAAATTTATAATTCACCATGGAAGAGCGAGATCGATTTAGTATTTAACCCTAAGTTTTAGTTATGGTCAGAATTCGAATAATTCCGGCGACGTTAGTGCATCGAGTCGTACCGAACCGAGATGAATAGGAGCGTGGCAACGTGACGTAGCTCTTGGTCGGTTGGCGTGAGCTCAGATGAACCATATCAGCGGCACGAGGTGAATCTGTGGTCAAGGTTGGTTTCCAGTTCGAAGCTGATTACTCGATTTTGATTACATGATCAATTCGTGGTTCTGAGTGGATGTTCGGGTCGAGTGGGTCAATGATGTCTCGTGGGTGGTCGCGATGATGGTCGAAGGTGGCTCGGTTGATTGTGCACGTGCACGAGTGTCGCTTGTATCGGTGGTTGTTGAAGGAAGGAGAAGCAGAGAGTTACTCAGGTTGATCTAGGGTTGGTGCCGATTTTCGAAAGTCGAGTCAGGGTCGTTACATTTGGTATCAGAGCTCAAGGTTGAAACTTTAGCTCAGGAGTATAACACGTTAGGTAGCTCATTAGAGATAGGGTGATGTATACCCTAGAATGAGTATTCCCTAAAATATCCGTTCGAACGCCTCAGTAAATTCTCTTACTATCCACTGATAGTGAGTATGAGTACAAGAAGAGGACGAGATAGTGGATAGGGGAGTACCACTATAAATGGTCAATACCCTACAATAGTGGAAATAACATTCTCTATCAATTTCTTTTGTTCATTATTTCTTTCCAAATTTCTTGATTGCTTCGTAGCAGCTCCAAGGAGAAACTTTGGTGTGATGATGGCCCTGCGAATCGTGTAGATAAGTTCTTAATTCGTATTCTCTTCATCGAATTTCTACTAGCGTTTCATTTTAAACTTTAATGAATTTAAAATTTTATTTAAAATGAATTGATGAATAAAATATGAAGATTTGTATCGATAAAACGATTTCGATTAAAACCAGATTTGGAATTCTGTTGTAATTTCTTGTGTGGATTTAAGTCTGAAGATGGACAAGTAGTGTATATTTTGGAATATTCCAATTGGAATTGTGTATCCATCATTTGTTTTATTGGGTCCAGATATATTCTACGAATGGTTAGTTATTCCTTCGAACTAACCAGTGCCCCTCCATATTCATGGTTCTGGTGACCTGAGTATCTTGTAATGTATTGAATGAGTTTGTTCTCATAATTATTGGTGATATTCTGATTTGGTGAGCCAAATACAGAATAGATAATCGGCGTGATTAATGAGTCGATTCTCTATCTTTGTGTGTCCCTTTGTTGTCTCCCTTACAAATTTCAAGGACGAAATTTTCTTAAGGGGGGAATCTGTAACGATCTCGATTTTTTTTAATCAAATTTAAATTGGTAATTAAAATAAATTTTTGAATAAAGTTGTAAATTTACTTAATTTAATTTTCCCAAGATTAAATACGATATCTATTTATTTGGACATTGATTTTAAAATTAAATTGTGGATTTGAAATTCTATGTTTAATATCTTATAAATAAATAAAATTTGGATTTGAAAACAATGTAATTTTAGACTAATAGAAATTTGTTTTCTAATTTTAAGAGACATATATTTATTTTGAAAGTTATATTTTTAATTACATATAAATAATTTTCAAAATAATTTTTTAAAACTAAATACTATTATATGTGTTTATTTATTAAAAGCATAATTAGTTTTAAAATCATTTCTTTCCTTAAATTGGTATAAGTAGAAATAATAAATAAAATGTATATAAAACAAGAAATAAAAGTTTAAAATAATACATATATAGATATTTATTTATTTAAAAAGCATAATGGTTTGAAATAAGTTTAATATTCTTTTTCTTTAAGATAATACAAATATATAAATATAGATTTGAAAATATAATAGATATGTAATTATATTGCATAATTTTATAATAGCATAAAGGGTTAAAAACAAAATTTGTAAATTTAATCAAATAAGGGTTTAAACCATAATTTCAAAGTTAATTAAAGTAAGGACTTAAACACAATTTAGGTTACAAAGGACATTTGTAAGAAAATTGAAATGTGTATAGACAAGTGTAATAAAATTTACTCATATGAGTGACAAATGTTAAATAATTAATATGTAAAGATAAACAAGTGGCAAAAGAAAATTATTTTGTTTTAAACCAAAAATTTGTTAACATGCATAAAAAAATCAACCAGGCTTCCCATTTTAGTTATTTTTTCTTCAGTTTTAAAATTTCTCAAACCTGAGAAAGATAAATACAAACCAAAGAAAATAATTACAAACTCAGATCAGGAAACAAAATCATCATAGTCTCAACCCAAAGCAGATTTCAACTTGAAGTCTGAAAAACAAAATTCAAAAAATCTGAAGCATGTAGATTCAAAACCAATATCAAAACTGGAAGTTACAAACTTGAAGCAATGTAAAGAAGATCAAGCAATATCAATATCAATATCAATATCAATGCTTTCAGCCTTGAAAATATTTTAAAACCTAGAAATTCAAAGTAGAATCAGGAAAACATCTCAAGCAACTTCAAGCCAGAGCAACATAAATTCAAATTCAGAAATCGTCTCAATAAAACAAGTTCCAGTTGCAAATCAATTCAAAGATTTCAGCTTTCAGAAATCAAAACTAGATTTCAGATCAGAGATCAAGTTAAAAAAAAATTCTAGGCTCAAAACAATATTTTCTGTTCTTCAGTGTCAGGTGAGCAAACCTTACTCTTACAACCTTAGTATGGCTATATCTTGATTGATGAGATAAATGGTTGAAGTATGAATGTTGTGTGAATGTGTTTATATGAATATTGACTGTGATTACATGTTGAAAATATTAAATGCCATTGGATATATGAGTTTCTGTGTAGACATATATCCTCTCTGTTTAAAAAAATTAACAGGACCCAAAATTATAAATAAATTCCTATCTTCTAAACAAATCAATCTTAGACCTTGGTCTTTAAAGAAGAAATGATGATAACAATGTGACATTGCTAATAAAAATAATTTCCAGTAAAAATATTTGGTAATTATTTTAAAAAACTGAAAAACAACCGTGAAATTCAAAAGTATGACCAAATTCGACTTGAATAATTTGTTGATTCATTTATATAATCTATTTTGTAATCAAAAACTATGTTTTTTAAAAATATTATCAAGATTTTTAGTCTTGATTTAAGGGGAATTTGCTAGTTGGGCAGAAAACCTATTTTTGTTAAATTCTGGTGATCGGGTTGATGATTTATCTCGTGATTTTAACTGAAGCTTGCTGGAGGGTTGTAGATTATCATAAAAATACTAGATAAAATTATAATTCACCATGGAAGACGAGCGAGATCGATTTAGTATTTAACCCTAAGTTTTAGTTATGGTCGAAATTCGAATAATTTCGATGACATTATTGCATCGATTCGTACCGAACCGAGATGGATAGGAGCATGGCAACGTGACGTAGCCCGTGGTCGGTTGGCATGAGCTTTGATGAACCATATCGGCGGTGCGAGGTGAATCTGTGGTCGAGGTTGGTTTCCAGTTCAAAGCTGATTGCTCGATTTTGATTACATGATCAATTCGTGGTTCTGAGTGGATGCTCGGGTCGAGTGGGTCAATGATGTCTCGTGGGTGGTCGTGATGATGGTCAAAGGTGGCTCGATTGACCGTGCACATGCACCAGTGTCGCTTGTATCGGTGGTTGTTGAAGGAAGGAGAAGCAGAGAGTTACTCGGGTTGATCTGGGGTTGGTGCCGATTTTCGAAGGTCGAGTCAGGGTCGTTACAGTTTTCTTAAACACTGTGAGTAAACCCTTTTTTTTAAACCAAACCTGGGTATATACTTTGATATAGGTGATGATGCTTGAAGTGTGCTGTAAAAATGTTTGTATGGATGTAATTATGTCTACATATATATATATATATATATATATATATAGAATTATGTGCGCATGTCTGTATATATATGTGCAGGCCTCTGTTGAATTACATGTACAAACCCACTTAAATAAATTCATATCTTTTTGACTAAACAAATTCAAGCTATGATCTCTGAAAGGAAAATGATTATAACAATGTAATGTTATTTTTAAAAATAGTTTCAAGTGGAAATATTTGGCAAATATTTCATAAATATGAAATTACAGTGAAAATCAATAAAAGTTAGAAAATCTATTTTCTAGAATTCATGTTTTGATTATATACATGGATTCATTCTCGAAAATGCTGAATTTTGGTGCTAATATCATAGTTTTTAAGCTTGAATTCGTGGGGAAATTCTAAGTTGACCAGAAATCAAACTTTGTTCGATTTTATGGCGATCGACGATGGAGGGGAGCCGTGCTTGGGACTGGAGGTAGCTCGAGAGTCATGAGTCATGGGAAAAATGGCTAGGGATTGTTTAGGTGGTCGGAGCGGTCAGGAAGCGTCAAACTAGGGTTTAGTGACCTGTTTGGTCGAGGAGATTTTCGAGGCTTGTTTGTCGTCGTTGGTGTATCGGGATCGATCGGACTAGGGGGAAACGACGCGTGGGTCAGTGACACAACTCTGGTGTGGATGGCGGGATTTCTGGTGGTCGAAGACGATGGCGCGTGGCATTTTTGTTGATCAGGTTTGGGTTTCAGTTGTGTCGAGTAGCTCGTTTTTGTTTTCCAGGTGAATTGATGGAACTGGGTGCTCGGGTAAATCGGTGAGGTCGTCGTCGATGTGTGGGTGATTGCGGTGATGGCCGGAGGTGGTTGGTTCGTCAGTGCACGTGCATATGTGTATGGTGATGTCTGGGATATAGTTTGAAATAGTGGAAGGTAGAAGAAGAACAGGCTCGAAGTCGAACTCGGGAAATTTTGATGATGGCTTGTGTACGTTCTCGGGTTCGTTCGCATGCATTTTATATGTTTTTAACAGTTTAATTTTTTTTTTAAACATAATAAAGAAAAAAAAGGGAAGTTTGCTTAGGGGAAAACTTGGATTGACTCGGGTGGAACTTGGGTGGGTCTTGGGTTCATGTTATAACAGTTTTGAAAATTTAAATAAAATATTTTTTAAAAAAGTTTTAAAATGAAACAAGTTTTTAATTTATTCTTAAAGCAAATTTTTTTAAATAATAAATGTCTATCTAAACTTTGGGTTAGTTAAAGTTGTGAATAAATTTTTTTAAAATGAATCTAAATTTATTTAAATAAGTTTCAAAGTGTTTTAAAAAGAATTCTTAAGTTTATTTAAATAAATTTAAATGATATAATTAAGTAGTTAACTTAAAAAGATGAAATGTTTTTAATTAACTTAAGAGTTTTTCAGTTAATTCATTTGTTAAAAATAAATTTGATTTTCAAGGTTATTTAAATAAGATTTAAATAATGATTAAGTGATTAAATAAGATAAAGGGTTTATCTTTTAATTAATTTAGGGTCTTGATTAATTAAAGGTTCATTAATTAATTATAGGGTAATTAATTAATTAATCAAAGAATAATTAACTAAGGGTTAATTAATTAATGTAAGTAATTAAAGAATAATTACTTAAAGGTTAATTACTTAATGTAATTAAATTAAAAGATAACTAATTAATGAGAGTAATTAAAGGATAATTACTTAATGAAATTAATTAAGTGCAATTACTTAATGTAATTAATAAAAGATTATTACTTAATGTAATTAAGGGATAATTACTTAATGTAATTACATTAAAGGATAATTAATTAATTAAAGGTTAATTAATGTAAGTAATTAAGTGTAATTAATTGCTTAAAGGTAAATTACTTAATGAAAGTAATTAAGGATGATTGTTTAATGATTTAAAGGTTAATTAATCAAGTGATTTTAGCGTAATTACTAAATTAAAAGAGTTAATTTGTTAATGTAATTAATTAAGGGTTAATTAATTAATGTAATTAACTTAAGCTTAATTGATTTATGTGATTAATTAAGGATAATTAATTAATTAATTAAGGATAATTGATTAAGTTGGACAATTAAGGATGATTAATTAATTGCATTAATTAATTAAAATAATAGCCAATGGTTTGTAATTAATTAATTTTAATTAAGCAGGGTTAGGTGATTGATTCATAAGTAATTAATTTCTTAAATTAATTATAATAAGGTGATTGATTAATCTTGCTTATGGATGATTGGATTATATTGAATGCCTTGAATTATTTGATGTCTGATATGTGATGTTCTGTGATAAGATTGCTTTGGATTGAGCTGTGATAAATGTAATTTATTTATCTATAATGAATTTACATGTTTATCTGTGAATGAAAGATAAGCCTTATAGGATTATACCGCTTATTGATAATATTGTGCTTGGATTTATGATGGTTGTGATATTTTATTGTTGTATGCAAAACCCCTACACACAACATACACACAAATATGGATTTCATGGGACATTGGTTAAGCCATGGGTATTTTGAATTTAAATATTATTTTATTTAAAAGTTGAATTTTGAATCCAAAATGGTTTGGAAGTGATTTGGGTTAAATATGAAAACTTTTGAAAAGGGAATTTTTGAATTAAAATTATTTTGAATATAATATGGCTTGTTAAAATTTTGAAACTTGGGAAACTATGGTTTAAAAAGGATTATACAGGTTATATATATGGATTTTAAACCATTTTTTTAAGTATTTTAGACGAATTATTTTGGAGATTTAAATTTAACCCCAATAGAACTTGTCGAGGATACGGCAATTCGCTGATTTTCTGATTTATACTTCAAAAGGCTATAACTTGAGCAAATTTAATCGGATTTTCCCGAAACGAAAAACCTTTTTTCAAATAATAATAGCTTTCATATAAAGAAAGAATTTCCAGTTTTTGCTGAAAGGATTTTAAGTTATGGGTAAATCAAATGGAAAAAGTTTTGAAAGCTATCAATGAATCTTTGTTAAAGATTTGGTAAACCTTGAAGAGGATCTTAAAGATGGATCTTTTGTTTAAAAGATTTAAAAATGGAAATTTGTTTAAACTGTTCAAAAGGAAAGGTTTTGGGAAACAAGGGCTAAAAATGTGACTTAACTAAGATCCCAATGTATCCATATGTTTTTAAAAATAAGCGCTCGTTATTCAGATTAGCCGGGAGAGGGCATTAAGTCATAAAACTCATTTCGAATAATGATACGACGTAATGGATTACATTTGAAGACGGTGGTGAAGACCGGGTATTTTCGAAAACGAAGGGATAACCTGTTAATTGTCTCTGCACCGAGTTGCTCCGGTATAGAGATTACCCTAAGTGATGGAAAGTCCAGACGTGATTAAGGAATATCCAGATTTGCAAGGACTTCTTTTTGAAATTTCCTTCGGTTCCATTCAGACCCAGTATGGACTTGTATGGACGTATGTCTGATGTTACACTTTGAGATGTAAAGCTGGTTTCTATCAAATACATTTCTGTTTAGTGGCACAGAATTTATTCTCTTAGCTTAACACCCTTCTCTAAGACGTACGAGCTCAAAGGGTATGTAGTTGATGGTTACTGGTGATATATTCCCAACTTGGTAATGTGGTATGTTAAGTGCTGATCATTGATTGATCGAAGCATGGCTTTTGTGAAAAGCGTAGCTTAGTGGGACGAGACTTCATCGAACCTCACACCCTGAGAATGGTCGAAACATGAAGGATGCAGCATGGTTACGCGGTCGCGCCCCTTAGGGTATGTGCATTTACTTCTGGATAAAAAGTGGTATCATGGTATGGAGTCCAGATATTTAACTTATGTGGTTGTTGGAATTTGTTGGTGAGGCCTCGGTGAAGGTTGGTGACGACCGGGGGATGGCATACTCGTGACAGTTAATTACCTAGTTACAGAGGTAAACCGACCTTGTGTTGGCAGAGTTCCGGTTAGGTTCTCGGGGCGTCCCTCCAAAGGCATACCCATTCGAAAAGGAAGTTCTTTAGCCTTGACCATTTGTTGAAAATCCAATCACCCAATATGAGCCCTGTACTGTTTTAATTGTAGAACCTTCCATTTAACATGGTAGCTATAGTAGGCATACTACAATGGTACGTATGCTGGCTAAGATTAATATTATACTTTCAGAATGTTTTCACACTATGCACTAATAATAATATCAAAAGGATTTTCATGTATCAAGCATGTTTGACTATCATAAGGAGAAATCTCCCCTATGTGTGCGATTGCATTGAGTGTGTGCCGAGAGGCCTTATGGTAGTTTCATTTTCCAAAAAGCATAGCGGATTTCTTTTTATTTCTTTTTGTTTGTTTTTATACAAATAACTGTTTTGTTTACACACACCAGTCCCATGACTAACCTGGAGTTTATTATTCCCTTTCTAAACTTTGGGTGCCCATAATTTTCCACACGGGCAGCCTAGAGTCAGGTTATCAGATAGTTCAGATTGTAGACATAGACTTTGGCAATCTTTGAAGTCTATGGATTTGGCGATCGCATTGTTCTATATTGCAGCATGATTGTGGATTTGAGCCTTTGGTTTGGAGCTTTGGAAATGGTGATGCAGTCCATTGGAATTTATCTTTTTTTTCTCTCTCTCTTGAAGATCATGAAGATGTTATCTTTCCGCTGCTGTTGCAGTTGTTTTCCGCTGTTATGTTTTTCCACTGTTGTATATATCTCTGATAATGTTGATCACTTCATATTGTATCATTGTTATAATCAGTTGTTGTGTATCAATAAAAAATTTCTTTGTTCTCGCTGTGTTATTTTCACCTAATGTGTTATAAGGTCCAGCGAACCAGACTCGACGTTTGAATCTTCAAACGCTGAATACGGGTCGTCACATCTGGTATCAGAGCTAAAGTTGAGTAAGAATTTAGCTTTGGAGTATAACTCATTAGGTGACTCATTAGAGATAGGGTTCGAAATGCCTTAGAATGAGTATATTCCCTAAGATATCTTGTCCGTATGCCTCAGTCAATTCTCTTACTATTCACTGATAGTGGGAATGAGTGTAAGAAGAGGACAAGGTATAGGACAGGGGAGTACCACTACAAATGGTCAATACCCTGTAACAACAAGGAACAACTTTTTCCATCAACTTTCTTTGATCATTATCCAATTTCAATTCTTTGATGGATTCCTGGCGCTACAATAAGCTTTGGTGTGGTGGCAGACCATTACTTTGGCCGAATCGAAGTACGAGTTTACTTAAGATTGATTCAAGCAAGCATTTGAGCAGTGTTATATGCCTTTCGCTAGTATTTCCTGGATGTATCAAGAAATTACCTTACTTCTTACCTAATTTTCTTATCTATGATTAAATTGTTAGAATTATATTCAACACTAGAGCCACACATAGTTTTTTTCCCTAGCAAACCGTAGAAGAGTTAAATCTAACCTATTTGTGTAAAAAATCTGGTAGGTGGTCGTGCGAATCTTTGTTACGTTGTAGAAACGTTCCTATTTCGTATCAGTTTCCTATCACCCTTTTCGTTTTGACTTTAATTTGAAATTTTATTTGAAATAAATTGGTTAATAAAATATGAAGCTAAACTTAATTTTATTAATAAAACGATTTCGGTTAAAGCCAAATTTGGAAATTTTTGTTGTGATTTGTTGTGAGGATCCAAGTCCGAAGAGGGACAAGCTAGTGTATACTATAAGGTGTTCCGACCTAAGTTTGGAATTCATATTATTCAAAAGTTTCCTTTGTTCTGAATCGACGACCTGTCCGATCAATTGCATGGTGCCCGATTCTTTTCTAAGATGGATCTAGCCCAAGGATTCCATCAGCTGAGAATTATGGGAGATTGTATCCGTTTATCTACTTTTTGGGGTCTTGATACATTCTACGAATAGTTAGATATCCCTTCAGACTAACCAATACACCTGCATATTTTGTAGATCTGATGTCCCAAGCATTTTCGTGTAGTATTGAATAAGTTCGTTCTAGTGTTTATTGATAATATTCTGATTTGGTAGGCCAAATGTAGAATAAATATTCGGTTTGATCTAGTAATCCATTTCTCTATCTTTTTGTGTGTTCATATGTTCTTTGTTTGTCTTCTGTCTAGCAAATTTCGAGGACGAAATTTTCTTAAGGGGGAAATCTGTAACGATCCCTTTTTAGGCCAAATTTAATTTAGTAATTAATATAATTTTTGGGATTAAAATGTGAATTAATTTGAATAAATAAGACAAATGTTTATATGTATATATATATTGTAAATAGAGTTTTGATTTGAAATTCAAAAAAAAAAAATTTGAAAATAAGTTGGATTTAAAACTCGATATTTTAAAACTAATAAAAAAATTATTTTGTAATTATAATATATATATTTGTATAAAATTTGGAAGTTATATTTTGAAATTTAATATAATAATTTTCAAAAAAAGCTATTTAGGGATTAAATTATAATATATATATATATATATATCTATTTATTAATGTATAATTAGTTTTAAAATCATTTTCTTTAAATTTATGTATGATATAAATATGGTTTGTAAGTATAAAAAAATATTAAAAGCATAAGAATATATATATAATTGATTTTAACATAGGTTAATATAAATCTAATAATATAAAAACATATATATATATATATATAATTAATAAATATAATATAAAATTATATTGAAACATATTTAATATTAGTACATGAATAAAGAGACATGTGTAAGAATTACAACAAAAAGATTAACAAGTGTATCAAATCTTAACATACATTAAAACAAATGTAATAATATTATCATGCAAAAATAACAAGTGTTAGTTTGAAATACAAATGTCATCTTCTTTTTATTTTTAAAAATAATAGATAAAATGAGAACAAAGGCTATATATACATGCAACTATACTCCTACTTCCATTTTCTTTCATTCAAAAAATTTATATGCTTAGATTTTTCAAACCTGAGAGAATTAAAACAAAGCAAATCAAACAACTCAAACAAATTTCAGTCTGAACCCCAATCCAAGTTACAGATCATCTCAAATCAAAAGGATGCAAGTTCAACATCCAGTTACAGATCAAATAAATTCCAGTTTTTCAAAATTTCAAAGCTAAGACAAAACTTCAACCTGATCAAACAATAAACAGTGATTCAAAGACCATCTTAAACAATCAAGCTTCAGTTCTATATGAAGTAGATCGGATCAACTACCAATTTCCAGTGTTCAATTCATATCCAGGCTCCTCTGTTTTCTTGAAAATGCTGATTTTGGTGGTAATATTATAGTTTTTATGCTTGAATTCGTGGGGAAATTCTGAGTTGATCAGAAATCGAACTTTGTTCGATTTTTCAGTGATCGGCGATGGAGGGGAGCCGTGCTTGGGATTGGAGGTGGCTCGAGAGTCGTGGGTCATGGGAAAAATGGCCAGGGATTTTTTAGGTGGTCGGAGCGGCCAGGAAGCATCGAACTAGGGTTTAGTGACGTGGTCGAGCAGATTGTCGAGGCTTGTTCTTCGTCGTCGGTGTATCGGGATCAATCGGACCAGGGGAAACGATGCGTGGGTCAGTGACGCAGCTCTGGTGTGGACGGCGGGATTTCTAATGATCGGAGATGATGGCGCGTGGCGTTTTAGCTGATCGGGTTTGGGTTTCAGTTTTGTCGAGTAGCTCGTTTTTGTTTTCCAGGCGAATTGATGGAACTGGGTGCTGGGGTAAATCGTCGAGGTCGTTGTCGACGTGTGGGTGATTGCGGTGATAGCCGGAGGTGGTTGATTCATCGGTGCACGTGCACGTGTGCACGGTGATGTCTACGATGTAGTTTGAGATAGAGGAAGGAAGAAGAAGAAGCAGGCTCGAAGTCGAACCCGGGAAATTTTGATGATGGCTCGTGTACGTTCTCAAGTTCATCCATATGAGTATTATATGTTTTTAACAGTTTAAAAAAAATTAAACATAACAAAAAAAAGGGGAAGTTTGCTTGGGAGAAAACTTGGATTGACTCAGGTGGAACTCGAGTGGGTCTCAGGTTCATGTTATAACAGTTTTGAAAATTTAAATAAAATAAATTTTTGTTTTAATAGTTTTAAAATGAAACAAGTTTTAAATTTATTCTTAAAACAATTTCTTTTAAAAAATAAATGTCTATCTAAACTTTAGGTTAGTTAAAGTTTTAAATATATTATTTTAAAATGAATTCTAAATTTATTTAAATAAGTTTTAAAGTGTTTTAAAAAGAATTCTTAAGTTTATTTAAATAAATTTAAATGATTTAATCAAGTAGTTAATTTAAAAAGATGAAGTGTTTTTAATTAACTTAAGAGTTTTTAAGTTAATTCA
The DNA here is from genome assembly GCA_030765085.1 of Allium cepa. Lineage (NCBI taxonomy): Eukaryota > Viridiplantae > Streptophyta > Magnoliopsida > Asparagales > Amaryllidaceae > Allium > Allium cepa. The sequence goes on along the minus strand of CM060933.1, from coordinate 28,844,819 downwards.
TTTGTTAAAAATAAATTTGATTTTCAAGGTTATTTAAATAAGATTTAAATAATGATTAAGTGATTAAATAAGATAAAGGTTTTATCTTTTAATTAATTTACGATCTTGATTGATTAAAGGTTCATTAATTAGTTATAGGTAATTAATTAATTAATCAAAGAATAATTAAGTAAGGGTTAATTAATTAATGTAAGTAATTAAAGAATAATTACTTAAAGGTTAATTACTTAATGTAATTAAATTAAAAGATAACTAATTAATGGGAGTAATTAAAGGATAATTACTTAATGAAATTAATTAAGTGTAATTACTTAATGTAATTAATAAAAGATTATTACTTAATGTAATAACATTAAAGGATAATTAATTAACTAAAGGTTAATTAATGTAAGTAATTAAGGGTAATTAATTACTTAAAGGTAAATTACTTAATGAAAGTAATTAAGGATAATTGATTAATGATTTAAAGGTTAATTAATCAAGTGGTTTTAGTGTAATTACTTAACTAAAAGGGTTAATTTGTTAATGTGATTAACTAAGGGTTAATTAATTAATGTAATTAACTAAAGGTTAATTAATTTATGTGATTAATTAAGGATAATTATTTAATTAAGGACAATTGATTAGGTTGGATAATTAAGGATGATTAATTAATTACATTAATTAATTAAAATAATAGCCAACGATTCGTAATTAATTAATGTTAATTAAGCAGGGTTAGGTGATTGATTCATAAGTAATTAATTTCTTAGATTAATTATAATCAGGTGATTGATTAATCTTGCTTATGGATGATTGGATCATACTGAATGCCTTAAATTATTTGATATCTCTGATATGTGATGTTTTGTGATATGATTGCTTTGGATTGAGCTGTGATAAATGTAATTTATTTATTTGTGATGAATTTACATGTTTATCTGTGAATGAAAGATAAGCGTTATTGGATTATGCCGCTTATTGATAATATTATGCTTGGATTTATGATGGTTGTGATATTTTATTGTTGTATGCAAAACCCCTACACACAACACACACAAATATGGATTTCACGAGACATTGGTTAAGTCATGGGTATTTTGAATTTAAATGTTATTTTATTAAAAGTTGAATTTTGAATCCAAAATGGTTTTGGAAGTGATTTGGGTTAAATATAAAAAAACCTTTAAAAGGGAATTTTGGAATTAAAATTATTTTGAATATAATATGGCTTGTTAAAGTTTTGAAATTTGGGAAACTATGGTTTAAAAAGGATTATACAAGTTATATATATGGATTTTAAATCATTTTTTAAGTATTCTAAATGAATTATTTTGGAGATTTAAATTTAACCTAAATAGAACTTGCCGAGGATACGGCATTTCGTTGATTTTCCGATTTATACTTCAAAAAGCTATAACTTGAGCAAACTTAATCGGATTTTCTCGAAATGAAAAATCTTTGTTTTCAAATGATAATAGCTTTCATTAAAGAAAGAATTTCCAGTTTTTGTTGAAAGGATTTCAAGTTATGGGTAAATCAATTGGAAATAGTTTTGAAATCTATCAATGAACCTTTGTTAAAGATTCGGTAAACCTTGAAGAGGATCTTAAAGATGGATCTCTTGTTTAAAAGATTTAAAAATGGAAATTTGTTTAAAACATTCAAAAGGAAATGTTTAGGGAAAAAGGTCTAAAAAGTGTGACTTAACTAAGATCCCAATGTATCCATATGTTTTTTAAATAAGCGCTCATTATTCGAATTAGCCGAGAGAGGACATTAAGTCATAAAACCCATTCCGAATAATGATACGACGCAATGGATTGCATTTGAAGACAGTGGTGAAGACTGGGTATTTTCGAAAACGAAAGGATAACCTGTTGATTGTCTCCGCACTGAGTTGCTCCGGTATAGAGATTACCCTAAGCGATGGGAAGTCCGGACGTGATTAAGGAATATCCGGATTTGCAAGGACTTCTTTTTGGAAGTGCCTTCGGTTCCATTCAGACCCAAGATGGACTTGTATGGACGTATGTCTGACATTATACTTTGAGATGTAAAGCTGGTTTCTATCAAATACATTTCTGTTTGGTGGTGGAGAATTTATTCTCTTAGCTTAACACCTTTCTTTGAGACGTACGAGCTCAGAGGTTATGTAGTTGATGGTTACTAGTGATATATTTCCAACTTGGTAATGTGGCATGCTAAGTGCTGATCATTGGTTGATCTAAGCATGGCTTTTGTGAAAAGCGTAGCTTTGTGGGACGAGACTTCATCGAACCTCATACCTCGAAAATGGTCGAAACATGAAAGATGCAGCAAGGTTACGGGAGTCGCATCCCTTAGGGTATGTGCATTTTCTTCTGGATAAAAAGTGGTATCATGGTATGGAGCCCAGATATTTAACTTATGTGGTTGTTGGAATTTGTTGGTGAGGCAACGGTAAAGGTCGGTGACGACCGGGGGCTGGCATACTCGTGACAGTTGGTTACCTAGTTACATAGGTAACCTGGCCTTGTGTTGGCAGAGATCCAGTTAGGTTTTCGGGGCGTCCCTCCAGAGGCGTACCCATTCAGAAAGGAAGTTCCTTAGCCTTGACCATTTGTTGAAAATCCAATCACCCAATACAAGCCCTGTATGGTTTTAGTTGTAGAACCTGCCATTTAACATGGTAGCTATAGTATGCATACTATAATGGTACGTATGTTGGCTAAGGTTAATATTATACTTTCGAAATGTTTTCACACTATGCACTAATAATAATATCAAAAGGATTTCCGTGTATCAAGCATGTTTGACTATTATAAGGAGAAATCTTCCCCATGTATGCGATTGCATTGAGTGTGTGCCGGGAGGCCTTATGTTAGTTTCATTTTCCAAAAAAGCATAGCAGATTTCTTTTTATTTCTTTTTGCTTGTATTTGTACAAATAACTGTTTTTGTTTACTCACACCAGTCCCATGACTGACCTGGAGTTTATTGTTCCCTTTCTAAGCTCTGGGTGCCCACAATTTTCCACACTGGCAGCCTAGAGTCAGGTTATCAGATAGTTCAAATTGTAGACATAGACTTTGGCAACCTTTGAAGTCTGTGGATTTGACGATCGCATTGTGCTATATTGCAGCATGATTGTGGATTTGAGCCTTTGGTTTGGAGCTTTGGCAATGGAGATGCAGTCCGTTGGACTCTATCTTTCTCTCTCTCTCTCGGATCATGAAGATGTTATCTTTCCACTGTTGTTGTTGTTGTTTTCCGCTGTTGTATATATCTCTGATAATGTTGATCACTTCATATTGTATCATTGTTGTAATCAATTATTGTGTATCAATAAAATTCTTCTTTGTTCCTGTTGTGTTGTTTCACCTAATGTGTTATAAGCTCCGGCAAACCAGACTCGATGTTTGAATCTTCGGACGCTGAATCCGGGTCGTCAGAGTAACATCATCGATATTCATTTTCGAGTCTCAAAGTGAAGAGGTCACTTAGTAGTTTTGCTACAATTTTGTTTCGTAAAATGGATTTGACTGAACTTCTTGAGTATTTTTGTTGTACAAATATATATGTATATATATATATATATCAAAATGGCTGGAAGTGAAACTAAAAAATTTAGTTCTGAAATTCTGTGCTAAGTTAGGGTTTTCAATTTATTGAAATGAATCAAAAAAATTGAAATATTTGAAGTGCTTAAGATTGAAATTGGAATTTAAAACAACTTAAAACAGTTGGAATGAGATAAAAATTAAATTGTATTATAATCAGTTGCATTCTAATATATATAACTTACCTAAAATATTCAAAAAGTTAAAATCTTAAGATGAATTTTCAATTGAAGGTTATATAAGAGAAAACTTAGGCAACAAATAGTTCAAATTAATTTTTTTTTACTTAATAAAAATATATAAATAACAAGTAAATTGGTATAGTGCTCAATTTCATATGAAACATTAATAAAATTTACCTGTAATATTCCAAAGTTTGAATGTAATAAGAATATGTAGTTGAAAAGTGTACAATATAAAATGTAAGAAATAAAATGTGCAAAAAATTAATTCTGACAAGGGAATTTATAAATAAGAATTGTGTTGTTATAATGAATGTTATACATTTCATTTATGTTGTAAGAAACGTAAATTGAAATAAATTGAATAATAAATAGAGAATGAGTAAATAAAAGTAAACTTAAGAAGTTAAACAGGTAATAAAATAATTCATATCTTTGTAAATAATTGGTAAATTATAAAGAATAGTCAAAATCGAATTATATGATGAATTAACTTAAGTGAATCAAATGGAATAAATGAATGAGCTGAATAAAATAAATTTTGTTTTGAAAGTAATTTTTTTAACAAATGTAATAAATTGAAATCAAATCAACTAAATGAAAATACATTAAATTGAAATCAACAAAATGTGAATGCCATGAATAATTATTGATTGAATAAGATGGATTGAACCCAAATTAGTTGAATATTAATCAGTTTAAAAACTAATGAAATTAATATGGTTTTTGAATTAACAATATTTAATTAAATAAATAAAATAAAATAAACGAAAATTAATAGTTGTGTTTTGTATTTTTAATCTATATTTCCTTTTCTTGTTTCTATTCTCCTATCTTGTTCCTTTTCGAGGACGAAAAGTTTTGAGTGAGGGAAAGTGTCACGACTAGGAAATTTTAGTGGCTCCAATAACTAATTAACTGAAATTTTGCTTGAAATTAAATAATAAATTTTTGAAATGAAAATTTGATATTTGAAATGCTTCTGTTTGAACATATCAAATGGTAGATTTTTATTGAAAAATATGAAAGTTATTCCAGTTGTGTAATTTTCAATTTGAAATCAGTTAATTTGATGAAAATAAAATATTTTTGAAATATGAATACTTTTATATCATAAAAATATTTACTACTTTCTGAGCGAGATGCCATATTCCGTTTCGTCAAATTTGGACTTCTTTGGCCCCGTTTATTTTATTTTCGACGAGTTTGCAGCAATTTAGCCGCGAAATATCGAGTTTTGATAGGATGATCGTATCGCTAACATCTATGAGCCATATTGTTCGTCTCTGCTGATCTCTGTAGTATATTCAATTGTGTATATCAGTATCCGGTACGCCGTGAAAACCGCAAAACGGATAACCGTAACGGTACCCATTTTGAAATCTTTTGGGGTTTTTACGTCCTTTCATTTTCCACCGTGTTAATCAATAGCCACTTACCATAAATATTCCCAGAATTTACGTCCTAACTTTTTATTTCTGCTATTTCCATTTATTTCATTTGAAATCTAATTTTATTTATCATTCATTTACATGCCTCTTTCTCTCCCCTCTGTTAACTTTTCATTTCTGTTCATTGCCTTTAAATTAATATATAAAGGTGAGAGGTTTATAAATATTATAATGATAAAGCAATGTTCACCATTTATATACAGATTGCTTTTGTTTTTTTTCGAGAAACTAGCATCTTCTTCTCCGTTGCCTGAAGTATGCCCATCGCCATGTCATGCTTTTTTGCTTGAACCTGCACATGTATTCTTCTTCCACAACCGCTTGCTCATCCATCTTTTTCTCACGTCCGACTTCATCCTCCATCTTCCATCACACGATCCGCCTCCACAAACCCTCCAGCAGCCACGTGAAGCCCCGACATCCCGCAAGACATACCACCCATCCGCCATCACCCGCATCACTCAAATCTGCCAGCAAAACCAGCTCCACCTCCCTTCCCATGTGCTCGCTCGCCCTGCTCCACCGAGCTCACCTTACTTTCCATTCCCATGCAACACAACCCCATCGAGCCTCTCTCTATCTTTCCATGTCGACCGCCTTCCCACGTACATCCTTCACCATTGCTGCCACACCCAGATCCACACCGAACAGCCTATTTAAACCCACCATCATCTCCAAGTCACCACTGCCAAACATGAACCCATGTCGAAAGCCCGTCATCTCCACCGAGACTCGCTCCATCACCTCCGCTTGCTCCCTCCTGCTCAGTCAATTCGAGTAGCCCACCGAGTAGCAGCTTCACTTGGTTTGCTTGCTCTGATTTGGTTATATATATTGCATATAATATAAAATATTTTTCCTATAGTATTGTTATACGTGTAGTAGTATATGTATTGGTATACATAAGTCTTGGCTTTAAGAAATGATTTGCACATATTCTATTTACAATATGATTTTGTACACACATATTTGTTTATAAATATGATTTACATATATATTTTGTTTACACTATGATTTTCTATATTAGTTATATATGTGGGTATACATTTGGTTGCAGTTAATATATTAGTGTGTATATATAAGTATTGTTTTGGTTGTAGTTTATATAGTTTTTATATTGTATAAGTATATACATCTGGGCCATTGGGTTCGTATATATGAGCTTTTACAAATGGATATACATAAGCTTTTATAAAAATATATAAGCTTTACTCTGAAGTATGTATTATATATAATATGTGTAATATATTATATATCTGAGCTGTTGGATATACATAAGCTTTTATAAGTATTGTTTTGCTAGTACCTATTATATATAAGGTTACGGTAGTGCATACATTGAGCATAGTGTATTTATTTACTGAAGTATTGATTTGATTACAGCATGTAATATATAATATGTGTAATATGTTCTGTTGGATTTTCTAACAAATATATATATATATATATATATATACACTAAGTTTGTAATATATATTATACTATCCTATGCCTGTTGATTTCTGGTTATATATATATAATAACAATGATTTTAAAATAATGACATATAGATAGTTGATTTTATATATATATGTGTGTGTGTGTGTGTGTTTAATAAACATTGATTTTCAAAATGCATATAGAATTTATTTCAATTTGTGTTTCAAATTGAATATTGATTTTTAAAGGAAAATTATATAGTATAAAGATTTTATATGAGTAAATAATATATTTTTAAAGTTATATATATATATCATTTTCATTGATTTTTGAATACCAGTGCAGCTTTGCTTCATTCGTCGAATCCGTGCTCAACTTGCCTTGCTTTAAGATTTGTTGTTTTGAGTAGCCAATCGTCTAGTTCGTGATTCAATTTGTAGCTTGTCATGTTGTCAAAATTTCTCTAGCCTTGAAAGGTGAGCAATCACTTATGATTAGCATTCCTATATTTAATGAATTTGATTTCATTTGAAATGACAATTGAACTATTCTATTAAATCTGAATTGCTAGTTATTTAATTGTTAAATATGGTATGCCATTATCTGCAATTGTTCACCGATGATATATGACACCATATCCTATTATATATATTTTATTTACGACTGATGATATATGCCTGTTTTTGATATGTTATATTATTATCATATTTGTCCTCACTCTAAAAGTTCCCTATTAGTTTAGAATTCTCTATGTGTTGAAATGATACATACCCGAACAATCTTGTAGAATATGGGAAACTTATTATGGGTTGAAATGATAAACCCAAGCGATTTTCATTGATTTTGAAATTTTGGGATTACGGGTTGAAATGATATATACCATTAGATATTTAAATTATGGATTGAAATGATAAATATCCTTATCACTAGACCAGAAGATAAAAAATTATATACGAACATCGTTGGTCTATATTTGAAAAATGATTCCAAAGTTTGAAAGGAAATATATGGGTTTTATTGAATATTGACTTTTAAAAATATAATATATAAATGTTATTTTCATATGTATAAAATTTAGATTTAAAATAATATGTTCTGGGAAATTTTAAGTTATAAGTTGTTTGAAAATATATTTTTTAATATTTTTCTTATATATTTTTTTTAATTTTATAAAATAAGATTTAATACAAAATACATTTAATAAAAATATTTAATTTAATAAAAAATTAATTTAATTAGTGTATAATAAGTTTAACTATTTATTTAAAGTTATATTTAATATTTAAAAACAGATTTTTTTTCAACTTTAATAATAAAGGTTGGGAAGATAAATTAATGTTGACTTAGAATATAAATTTGTTAATCACTGAATTTAAATAAGAACTGATTTTAATTTATTGATTTTGAGGTTTTTGAAAGATATGATTTTTAACCTGATTTGATAATAAGTGATTAAATGAATATTCTCAACTTTAAATAAAATTGAAACCGAATATTTAATATTGATTTAAACATATAAATTGGGATTTAAATAATTTGTTATTAAAATGGTTAAGTGAATATCTTCCAATTTGAACGAAAATTAAAGTTAAAGGTTGAAATATAAATGAAATTTATATTGTAAATGTTTGAATATATAACCTTGAATCTTTGAACTATAAAATTGTAATGGTTAAACTGGAATTTTTTCAAATTGAATTTTTGGAATTTAAGATGATTTGAATCAATTTGCGAAATTGGAGAGAACTAATTTTATAAATTCTTTCAATATATATAAATTATTTTAATTTATAACTATTTTAATATACATACTACATTCAACATCTAAACTGTTTAGGCGATAACTGTTATGAATTTCAGAAAGTGCTACAATTTCAATGGTGTTATGATTTCAGAAGTGTTATGATTTCGAAAGTGTTATAAATTTGAAAGTGATACGATTCTGGTAATGAATATTTTAAAGTGAAGAACGTTATCGAGTTTATATGGTTTTGAAATGAATATGATATTTTGATATGAAGTATGAACTATTCGAAAAGAAATGACCACGGTGTGAAATAAGTGTTTGGTTGTTAAAGAGACCGGGATCAGATATTGTCATACTCTCTACCAATACTGAAAACCACTTTAACAACTGTGTACGTGGTGGATATTCCAAAATGAAGTGGGATGGTTGGCGACGATTCTTTATGGTATTTACGTAGCCTTGACTCCCGTGAGTCAGCTTGATGTGGCTAAAACAGGAGCCATGTCGGGCCAAGTGAGGTCATTCCTCCAATCGAATACATTTCTTCGATACCATTCTATTACTTTGTGATTTGATTGGGTGCATCTTTGATTTGGGAGTGTGTCACGAAGTGGGTGGTAGCTGCTATGCGTTACCACCAGTCCAGATCTGCAAATGGTATATCAACCCTGGCATTGCCTCGCGTGCCTTGTCACATGCCATATCGTGCCTTCTACGAGTTTGTTTTATGTCGTACCTATGGTGTGCTCCCAGATAGCCCACTTGCGAGTGGAGTTTACAGTATCTGTATAGACTACGTTATTATATAAAATGTGTTAAGGGGGATATGGATAATGCCTTAACGCTATTTTAATAGTTTACTTTATTATAGACGTACTATAATAGCTTATATTACTACATAGTAGATAGTTCCATGGATGCTTAGAGGATGGAAATCCCAAACATCCTTTAAGTTACTTGTATTTTTGTTGACATTTCACTTGAGTTGAATTTATCAATATAAGAATGTTAATCCTAACACGAGTGTTTTGTGTTTTGCTTTACGCTCGGGTCAGACTGAGTGTCACAGCGTTTGAGACTCACCTTTGGAGTTGGAGCTTCACTTGGAGATCCATTTGAATCTATTCAACTTTCCGCTATCCAGTTTTTTATTCGGACTTGTCATCTACTTGTATTCGAGACTACAATGTATTTGAGATATTCTATTTTATTTTATTTCAAACTCTGTTGTTTATATAGTAGCTTCATGAACTACTATTTATCTATTCCGCTGCTTGTTGTTGTAATACTCTGTGTCTATGATTCTTTGATTGATTTATTTACTGTATATGATGAGTCTTTCCAAATATAAAATTAACAATCTATTGTTTCGGGCGATTCAAGTCCAACATGTGCGGATGCGAAAGGTTTGAAATGCCAGGTCGTTACAACTCATGATTCTGCCAGGTGAAATCGACGGAGTTGAAAGGGAAAATAGAAGTTAACTCCCAACAAGTTCCCTTCAACAATGTCGAAAGCTAAAGGAAAATTTTGTTATTAATAGAAAGTAGTTGAAACTTGTGCAACAAATTTGAATAATATATATACTACCAACAATCAATAAACAAGACAAAAGAACCTTTCGATGATGTCGAAAGCCATGAACTTAATTATTCTAAGGGAATATGAATGGTGTCGAAACCTTGCATGCCAAGTAAGTCGAAAGGTTTTGGGTTTGAATCATGTTGACAAGAATAAAAGGACTTGGGACTTTTCAACGATGTTGGTAATGGATGAAGATTGAATCTCAATTAGATACAAAGGGTTTCGACAGAGTCGAAAAGGGATACATCGTTTTGGAAGCATATTAACAACAAAATTTGAATAAATGTAGAAGGTTTCGACTAAGTCGAAACTTTTGATTTGATTTACAACTTATACAATGTTTTCTTTCTCCAATTATAAAATATATAAAGTAAGTATGAACTAAAGGTTTCGAAACCTATAAAACAAAGACTATGCTTTCAAAAGTGTGTATTAGATAATTATTTAGGAGGACACAGTAGCCAACTTATTCGAAGGGTATCAAAATACACTAAAGTAAAATTCGGCTTCGAAGAGGTCCGCTTCCTATTAACTGCATAACCTTTCGACGAGGTTAATTAAATGAGGCGTTAGACTACCTTTAAAATTTTGAATTCATCTAAAAAGTAATTTTTTAATTCGTATAGCTCAAAAAATGGATTAAAGTAAAACAACGAACAAGAGAGGCCATACAAACAAATCAATGGATGTTTTCATGAACTGAAAACTTAAATTATTTCTAGGAGGTTCAAGCAGAATTTCGAATTCAAAATGAGCGATTGTAAAAATCGAAGATTAATATGAAAAATTAATTAAAAACTTGCTTTGAATTTGGATTTCTACAGTTGGAAATAGAAAATATTTAAGAATTTGGGAACTTTGATTCTTGCTGTAAATTTCTTTGATTTTAGATAAGTGAAAAAGGGGAAGAAGAGAGCTTGTTTTATAAGAAAAGTCTGCGTGGACAGCGAGTCGACGATCAACTTTAAATGCATGGCCAGGATTTGCGCTTGAATATGAAAAGGCGGGAAGTATGAAAGGTTTCGAGAGAGTTGACTTGGAAAGTCAAGTGCATCCCTTCACAAGGGAGGGGGCAAATGTTACCAGCAATTTCTACTTCAACCTTGTCGAAACCAAAATGGTTAAAAGGAAAAAAGAACAAGAGATGACAACACCGGTAAAACCTTTCGAAGGAGTCGAAGGGTGCTATAGCCAAAAGCCAGATGTGTTATAGGCTCTCGAAGGGGTCAACATGATCAAAAGCTTCCTTTTGCGTCCAATGACTACCTTTCAAAACAAATGCTTTCACCTACATGAAGACGTTTTGAATAAAAGGAGGAGTACCTTTCAAAGGCAACATGCGCGCCAAACCTTTTGAAACCAAAGGTTTCGCCTTCATTCAAACTACTAAGAAGAATGCCTTGATCAAAACAGCCCTTTCCAAAGCATACTCAAGTCTTTCAAACCGATCGAAGCCTTTAACATTCAGGTAAGGTTCCATATCATATCACAAGCATGCATTCGAAAGCTACCTACTACGTTCAAACCATCCACACCTTCGAAACTCTAGAGGACAACCTATCGATATAGTCGAAAGCTCTTACTTCTACACACTTACAACAACAAAGCAATATAAAGGAAAAGGCGCACTACCCTTTCGATGAAGAGGAATCATTCAAACCCGATCGAAAGCATTGTAGAGGGATGCGCATATGTCAAAGGAGACAGAATGTATACAAAGCCACCTTTTGACCAGGTCGAAAGCTCTGATTCAAAAGGTGCCAACCCGCATCTATAAATAAGAACCTAGTGGTATGGTTTTGGGGGATCTGATTTCTTTCACTTCTCACTTGTATTCTGAAAGAGTCTATAAACCCTAATTCCTAAATCAAATTGGGGATTTAGGCAAATTAATACAAATGAGTTCAATAAAAAGTGAGCTTGTAATAATCTCGATTTCATAGTAACTGTAACGACCCGTATTTTTACGCATCGAAAGATCGTAGAACTGTTGTCATTGGGTCGTTAGTGTTGTTAAGTCGTTCAGAATTTAAGTCGTTCGGAGCTTAAGTCGTTCAGAGTTAGATCGCCATAAGATAAGTCGTGTAGAAGTTAAGTCGTCCGGAAGTTGAGTCGTGTGGAAGCTTAGGTCGTGGAACGACTTAAGAGATTTGACCGACTTATAGGAGTGAGCGACATAGGGGTTAACGGCTTAAGGTGTTTGCTGACTTATAGGAGTGGCCGACCTAAGGGAACTAACGACTTAGGAGTTAGCGAGTTAATGGGTTGGACCGACCTAAGGAATAATGGTATAGGAGATGAGTCGGTTGAACGAGTTACGACCTAAGGGAGATAAGTCGGTGAGGCGACTTAAGGTAGTTAGCGGCTTAAGGAGGGTGGCGACCTAGTGGTTAGCCCTGTGTTTAGTTAGGTCGGCATCCAGTTAAGTCATAAGTCGCTAAAGGCGCATATGTTAGGTCGGCAAGTGTTAGGTCGTAAGCCGCATGGTGGCTTGAGTCGTTAGGTCGGCAGTGTGCAGTTAGGTCATCTCCTGTGTTCAGTGGCTTGAGTCGTGAGTCGGTAGGCCGTGAGGTTGATGAGTCATAAGTCGTGGGTTGTTAAGTCGTGACCGACTTAAGGGGGAGCGAACGACTTAAGGGTTTGGCCTATAAATACACGACCTTATCTCACTTTTTGGGATCCGGATTTTGAAGCGACGAAGTGCTGCCGTTTTGAGAGCTCGAGTGCTACACTTCTTCACTTCTTTTCTCCACTTTGATCTAGTGCTTCCTTCCATCCAAGATTGAAGATCAAATCGAAGATCTAAGAGCCAAAGATTGAAGATCTACATTCTTCAAAGAGAGACTTCATCGTTTGAAGCGGAATCTTGTCGGATCAAGCTAGATCCTTTGTTGTCCAGATCTGGAGTTAGTTGCTTTTGAAGCGTTTAGGTGATTCGGTGAGTGGTGGTTATCTCTCACACGGACCCAAAGGAGTATATTGGATCGGTGGCTTGTTTGTGTGTTAAAGATAGTGATTTCATGCATTTTCCTTAAGTCTGCATGTGGATCCATCGTTCATAAAGTTTTGATATCCACTTTACTACATGTTAACCTATGCTAGTTCATTCATCAAGATATTACTTAGAATTCATGCTTGTTAGATTTGGACTCTTTATTTACGAAATTGTCATTATTGTTATAACTGTTTATTTAGATCTTGTTTGAATGCTTGATTACTTGGATTAATGATTGATTAGTTGATTAGTGATTGAATTTGGACAAGTATGGTCGAGGATGATTCAAAAGCTAAGTGGAGAGGCTCTTGAATAAGGAAAGCTGCTTGTGGCATATATGGCGGATGATAAAGCTCATATGGATAGATTTGATGATGATGTGGAGATGGGACTTTGCTATGATGCGATGAAGCAAAGCATGATGTGAGATAGCCTTGGTTTAATCCAGACGGGATCATCCCAAGCATGTTGATAACTCGGTGATATGGTTCGAGTTTGTAGATAATGGTTGGCTTGAGAGGAGCTTGAGCTAGTTTGAGAATAGTCGTCGAGGAGGATGACTAGAAGGCTGAGATCTCATCGTTGTTGAAGGTTCTAGCATGCTCAAAGCAAGAGTACGCTGGGCAGATTCGATAGTTCCAAGACTAATAGTTGATGGTCTAGTACTCTGGGCAGATTCGATAGTCCTAGGCACGGGTCACGATGACGTGCGGAGTTATGTCTAGAACCGCGGTTACCATTAGCCCTTGACGGACGGATGAAATAATGAGCCGGTCATTCAATTAACGGTGATATCGAGACAAGAATAACAGTGATAGCCAGAGTCATGGATGTTTGGATGTTTTGGTTGTATCGTTGTTGGGGTCAAGAGCGATGTTTTCAAGGTGCTTATCTGATCTTGGTTTAGGCCTTGGGGGTTTGTACTTGGAAAACACCGACCTTGACTCGAGTGATAATTGCTTTGCTTTGAATGTCTGATTTGCTATGCTTGCTTCTATTTTGTGTGTCTGGGGGCTATTACTGTAGAAAGAGGTGGAGTGGGAGGGTTGGATTCCTATTCCTTTTACCTTTATGCTCTTTTGGCATGTTGTTAGTTAATTTACTGCTCACTAAGACTGTTGTCTGACTCAAGGTTTTATGTTCAACTCTTATTACCTTAGGCTGTTCATCCATTTTGGGATGGGCAGACTAGGTAGCAGGTGACAGGTGCTGTTCTTAGTGACCGACGATGCTGATGACGAAGACGAGTTGGAGGCTTTTGCATATTGTTTTCTTACTATATGTACTGGATGTTCCGCTGCTTGTATAATTATCTGAGTGTTATGTAGTGAGGCTTGATGTATTGACTATCCAGATGTTTGTATCAAATTGTTTTGTAGTGTATTGATGAGATTCTATTTGGTGAAGCTTCACTATATATATTTCTCTATTGTATTTTATCCTTGCGCTGTGAGCAATACGATAGACTATTTTGTGTTTACCTTACCTTGATGATCGTCCATGGCAGCCGGGCACGCCTTTCAGCGCACTATCTCCTTGTTTAAGTGCAGGAGTCATGGACGATCGTCACATTTGGTATCAAAGCTTTGATTAATCGATTTTAGCCAACGCTCGCTGACGTAACTACGTATGAGAGACGTAATTGTATTTTGATGGATGATTACTATATATAATATAGTAGCTTAGAAGGATTTGAACCCCTTATGCAGTTGTTCTCAAGGCGTTCTAATCATTCCTTTTTATAGATATTAAGAATGAGTCGAAGAGAGAGATAAGCTGCTAGGGAAAGCCATGCTGTTGAAGGGACTGCTAATTATGCTACTATGTTCGAGGCTATGATGACTTCGATCATGAGAAGAATACCAGCTCCGGGGCCATCAGTAGATGTTGGAGTTCAGGTTCAAGTCCCAAAACCAGTGGATTTTGCTAAGTTGTGTAAAGACTATACTGCTCTTGGAGGAAAGGTTTTCTTGGGAACAGAATCAACCATTGAAGTTCAGAGGTGGATTGATACTTGTAGAAGGATCTTTGGTGACATGGGAATTGAGGATGCAACTAAAAGGAAGCTTGCATCAAGACAGCTTCAGGGAAGAGCTTATGATTGGTGGAATTCTATCACCATTGATACTCCGGAGGAAGAAATTACTTGGGAGCAATTCCAAGCCAGATTTGAAGCTAAGTTCATTTCTACAGCTCAGAAATCTATTTTGTTTAAGAAGTTTGTGGAGCTCAAGCAAGGTGGAAGACCAGTTCTTGAGTATGTTTCTGAGTTTGAAGCTTTGTCCAAGTATGCTCGGTCGTATATTGAATCTCCCTATCAGAAGAATGAGAAGTTTGTGACAGGTTTGGACACTTATCTTGGGAGACAGTTGGTGGATCATTTGGACGATCCGTTTGAGAAGCTTGTGGAGAAAGCTCTCAGGCACGAGAATCTGTTTCCTAAGGAAGGATCTGTTGTTGTTGTGACCAAGGAGCAAGGTGGAAACAAGAAGAGAAAGCAGCAGCAGCAGAAGGGTAAGGATGGCCAGAAGAAGCCGAAGGGTGAAGTGACCTGCTACAACTGTCAGCAGAAGGGTCATCTCTCCAGAGATTGTAAGAATCCGAGAGTGCCGGTGAAGTGCCACAACTGTGACAAGCTGGGGCATATCAGGAAGAATTGTCCGGAACTGAGGAAGGACAAGCAGTTTGTGCAAGCTTATGCTTTGGGGGCTGTGCCATCGTCTTCGAAAGCTCCTACTGCCGAAGAAAAAGGGAAGAGTGTGGTGGTTCAAGGTACTCTTTCCATTTGTGGTGTTCCAGTTAGAGTGTTGTTTAATACTGGGGCGTCGCATTCTTTTGTTTGTAATGAACTTGTAGGCCGGTTGGGTTTAGAACCGGATATTGTTGATAGACCATTGGTTGTGACTAATCCAGTTGGGGGTTCGTCATGTTTGTGTATGGTATGCCGTGGTCTGGTTGTGTCGTGTCATGATTACTCTTTTGTTTGTGATTGTTTTGTTCTGAACTTTATGGGGTTTGGAATTATTTTGGGTATGGACTAGCTTAGGAAGTATGCGGCAAGGGTTGATTGTAAGAGGCTGGAGGTGACAGTCGAGAATGTGGAAGGGCGAAAGGTTGTGATACGATGTAAGCATGAGGAAGGCGTCTTCATGAGCTTCATGTATTCGCTGGTTGTTCCACGGGATGGACTGTCATCGGTGCCAATTGTGAATGGATTTGAGGATGTCTTTAACGAGGTCAAAGGGTTACCGCCGCATAGAGAGATCGAGTTTCGTATCGATCTAGTTGAGGGAGCCAGACCTATTGTGATGCCTCTTAGGCGAATGGCGCCTAGGGAACAGCAAGAGTTGAAGGTGCAAGTTGATGACCTTTTACAGAAAGGATTCATTCGGAGAAGTGTGTCCGAATGGGGTGCACCAGTTGTGTTTGCAACCAAAGCGGATGGATCGTTGAGGTTGTATGTGGATTATCGTGAGCTGAATAAAGTGACTAAGAAGAACAAGTATCCATTACCGAGAATAGATGACTTGTTTGATCAGCTTCACGAAGCTAAGGTGTTTTCTCAGATGGATTTGGCAACAGGATTTCACCAGTTGAGAGTGGCAAAGGATAGTGTGCCGAAGGCTGCTTTCAGGACACCATCCGGTTTCTATGAGTGGCTGGTAATCCCGTTTGGATTGACCAGTGCACCAGCATATTTTGTGGATCTTATGAATAGAGTGTTCATAGATCAGTTGAACAAGTTTGTACTTGTGTTCGTGAATGATATTTTGATTTATTCCAGAACTGAAGAAGAGCACAAGACGCACTTGCGTATTGTTTTGGAAATCTTGCGAAAACATCAGCTGAAGGCTAAGTTTTCGAAGTGTCACTTCTGAAAGAGTGAAGTGAGGTTCTTAGGCCATGTTATCTCTGGAAGTGGAATAGCGGTTGATCCCGCCAAGATAGCAGCGATCCAGGATTGGGTTAGACCTAAGAATGCATCTGATGTGAGAAGTTTTCTTGGATTAGCAGGATATTATCGTCGGTTTATCAAAGACTTTTCCAAGATAACTGCACCATTAACAGGATTGATGAAAAAGAACCAAGTATTCAGATGGGATGCTAAGTGTGAACAAGCTTTCGGAATCCTGAAAGAGCGATTGACAAATGCTCCTGTTTTGACTATTCCAAGTGGAAATGATGAGATGGTGGTTTACACCGATGCATGTGGCACTGGACTTGGAGCAGTGCTAATGCAGAAGGGTAAAGTTGTTGCATATGCAAGTCGACAACTGAAGCCGCATGAAAAGAATTATCCGACTCATGATTTGGAGTTAGCGGCGATTGTATTTGCTCTGAAGATGTGGAGACATTACCTATTGGGAGTTCGATTTGAGTTGTTTACAGATCATAAGTCATTGAAGTATCTTTTCTCCCAAAAGGATTTGAATCTTCGACAGCAACGATGGCTAGAGTTTTTAGCATCATATGATTTTGGCATAGCCTATACTCCAGGAAAAGGTAACGCAGTGGCAGATGCGTTAAGTCGAAGACATGCAGGATTGGGAGACATGTTTTCAAAATGGAAGAGCCTTGAGTATTTAGCTGGATTTGACTTCAGGCCTAGTTGTGAATTGGAACCTGAAATGTTGGCAAACTTATCGATAAGACCTACTCTTGTAGAAAGAATTGGCGAGAGCCAAAAGCGAGACGATAAGCTTGTCAAGATTATCCATGATTTGGAATCTGGGTTGGACCCAGAGAAGGATAAACGATTCGAAATCGATCGAGAGGGTTGGCTTCGGAAACAAGGACGACTGGTTGTTCCCGATATAGATGAATTGAGGAATGAAGTTCTGAAGGAAAGTCATCACTCAAAGCTGACTATTCATCCAGGTGGAAATAAGATGTACCGGGATATGAAGAGAACCTATTACTGGGAATGTATGAAGAAGGATGTTGGAAATTTTATTTCCAAGTGTATGAACTGCCAGTAGGTAAAAGCCGAACAGAAGAAGCCAAGTGGATTACTTCAGCCATTAGAAGTTCCTACATGGAAGTGGGAGCAAATATCGATGGATTTTATCGATGGGTTACCTAGAACCAGAGCAGGAAATGAAGGGATTTGGGTCATCGTAGATCGTTGACTAAGAGTGCAAGATTTATTCCTGTTCGATCAACTAGGACTGCATCGAAGTTGGCTGAGTTGTATGTTAAGTGGATAGTTCGATTCCATGGTATTCCGAAGAGTATAGTGAGCGATCGAGACCCATTGTTCACTAGTGGATTTTGGAAGAGCTTCCAGGAAGTTTTAGGAACCGAGTTGTGTTT
The DNA here is from genome assembly GCA_030765085.1 of Allium cepa. Taxonomy (NCBI): domain Eukaryota; kingdom Viridiplantae; phylum Streptophyta; class Magnoliopsida; order Asparagales; family Amaryllidaceae; genus Allium; species Allium cepa. The sequence goes on along the minus strand of CM060933.1, from coordinate 28,826,547 downwards.
GAGTACAGCTTATCACCCCCAAACAGATGGTCAGACGGAGAGAGTCAACCGAGTTTTGGAAGATCTCCTCAGAGCATGTGTTTTGGACTTCGGAGGATCATGGGAAGATTATCTTCATTTGGTGGAATTCTCTTATAATAACAGTTACTAGTCAAGTATTGGTATGGCACCATATGAGGCATTGTACGGAAGACCGTGTAACTCTCCGACATGTTGGTTGGAAACAGGAGAAAAGTTGATACTTGTGCCAGAAATGATTCGACAGATTTATGATTGTATAGAGATCATTCGGCGACGAATGAAGGCAGCCCAAGACCGTCAGAAAAGTTATGTCGATAAGCGTCGTAAGGATTTGGAATTCGACGTAGGTGATATGGTTTTTGTGAAGATTTCTCCATTGAAGAATGTTATTCGATTCGGGAAGAAAGGAAAATTGACTCCGAGATTTGTTGGACCATTCTTGATCGTCGAGCGAATTGGAAAGCTCGCTTATAAGATGGAGTTACCAGAAAAGATGTCGGGTGTGCACAATGTTTTTCATATATCGTATCTACGGAGGTATGTGCACGACCCAAGTACAATGGTTACTGCTGATAGCTATGAAGATTTTGAAGTTGATCCAGTTGTTAGAAGACCTCGTAAGCCGCTTCGTGTTGTGGAAACTGACACGAAACAGCTTAGGAGGAAGGTAGTCAGATTGCTCAAGGTACAATGGAGTGATGATGTTAACGACTGTACATGGGAGGAGGAAGAGAGGATGAAGGCAGCTCATCCTGAAGTCTTCGAGGTATGGCCCTAAGATGTCGTGACATCTCATGAATTTGTAACTTGTTATAGTCATAGAATTCTGCATGCTAGGCTAGTAATTGGATGCATGGTTTGTTGATTGCTATGGATGGTAGACATGCAGAATAGTTTTGGTTGCTTTTGTTTGTTTGGAATTTCGGGGGCGAAATTCCTAAGGGGGAGAGAATGTAACGACCCGTATTTTTACGTATCGAAAGATCGTAGAACTGTTGTCATTGGGTCGTTAGTGTTGTTAAGTCGTTCAGAATTTAAGTCGTTTGAAGCTTAAGTCGTTCAGAGTTAGATCGCCATAAGATAAGTCGTGTAGAAGTTAAGTCGTCCGGAAGTTGAGTCGTGTGGAAGCTTAGGTCGTGGAACGACTTAAGAGATTTGACCGACTTATAGGAGTGAGCGACTTAGGGGTTAACGGCTTAAGGTGTTTTCCGACTTATAGGAGTGGCCGACCTAAGGGAACCAACGACTTAGGAGTTAGCGAGTTAATGGGTTGGACCGACCTAAGGAATAGTGGTATAGGAGATGAGTCGGTTGAACAAGTTACGACCTAAGGGAGATAAGTCGGTGAGGCGACTTAAGGTAGTTTGCGGCTTAAGGAGGGTGGCGACCTAGTGGTTAGCCCTGTGTTTAGTTTGGTCGGCATCCAGTTAAGTCGTAAGTCGCTAAAGGCGCATACGTTAGGTCGGCAAGTGTTAGGTCGTAAGCCGCATGGTGGCTTGAGTCATTAGATCGGCAGTGTGCAGTTAGGTCGTCTCATGTGTTCAGTGGCTTGAGTCATGAGTCGGTAGGCCGTGAGGTTGATGAGTCGTAAGTCGTGGGTTGTTAAGTCGTGACCGACTTAAGGGGGGCGAACGACTTAAGGGTTTGGCCTATAAATACACGACCTTATATCACTTTTTGGGATCCGGATTTTTAAGCGATGAAGTGCTGCCGTTTTGAGAGCTCGAGTGCTACACTTCTTCACTTCTTTTCTCCACTTTGATCTAGTGCTTCCTTACATCCAAGATTGAAGATCAAATCGAAGATCTAAGAGCCAAAGATTGAAGATCTACATTCTTCAAAGAGAGACTTCATCGTTTGAAGCGGAATCTTGTCGGATCAAGCTAGATCCTTTGCTGTCCAGATCTGGAGTTAGTTGCTTTTGAAGCGTTTAGGTGATTCGGTGAGTGGTGGTTATCTCTCACACGGACCCAAAGGAGTATATTGGATCGGTGGCTTGTTTGTGTGTTAAAGATAGTGATTTCATGCATTTTCCTTAAGTCTGCATGTGGATCCATCGTTCATAAAGTTTTGATATCCACTTTACTACATGTTAACCTATGCTAGTTCATTCATCAAGATATTACTTAGAATTCATGCTTGTTAGATTTGGACTCTTTATTTACGAAATTGCCATTATTGTTATAACTGTTTATTTAGATCTTGTTTGAATGCTTGATTACTTGGATTAATGATTGATTTGATTGATTAGTTGATTAGTGATTGAATTTGGACAAGTATGGTCGAGGATGATTCAAAAGCTATGTGGAGAGGCTCTTGAATAAGGAAAGCTGCTTATGGCATATGTGGCGGATGATAAAGCTCATATGGATAGATTTGATGATGATGTGGAGATGGGACTTTGCTATGATGCGATGAAGCAAAGCATGATGTGAGATAGCCTTGGTTTAATCCAGACGGGATCATCCCAAGCATGTTGATAACTCGGTGATATGGTTCGAATTTGTGGATAATGGTTGGCTTGAGAGGCGCTTGAGCTAGTATGAGAATAGTCGTCGAGGAGGATGACTAGAAGGCTGAGATCTCATCGTTGTTGAAGGTTCTAGCATGCTCAAAGCAAGAGTATGCTGGGGAGATTCGATAGTCCCAAGACTAATAGTTGATGGTCTAGTACTCTGGGCAGATTCGATAGTCCTAGGCACGGGTCACGATGACGTGCGGAGTTATGTCTAGAACTGGGGTTACCATTAGCCCTTGACGGACGGATGAAATAATGAGCCGGTCATTCAATTAACGGTGATATCGAGGCAAGGATAACAGTGATAGCCAGAGTCATGGATGTTTGGATGTTTTGGTTGTATCGTCGCTGGGGTCAAGAGCGATGTTTTCAAGGTGCTTATCTGATCTTGGTTTAGGCCTTGGGGGTTTGTACTTGGAAAACACCGACCTTGACTCGAGTGATAATTGCTTTGCTTTGAATGTCTGATTTCTATGCTTGCTTCTATTTTGTGTGTCTGGGGGCTATCACTGTAGAAAGAGGTGGAGTGGGAGGATTGGATTCCTATTCCTTTTACCTTTATGCTCTTTTGGTATGTTGTTAGTCAATTTACTGCTCACTAAGATAATTTACTGCTCACTAAGACTATTGTCTGACTCAAGGTTTTATGTTCAACTCTTATTACCTTGGGCTGTTCATCCATTTTGGGATGGGCAAACTAGGTAGCAGGTGACAGATGCTGTTCTTAGTGACCGACGATGCTGATGACGAAGATGAGCTGGAGGCTTTTGCATATTGTTTTCTTACTATATGTACTAGATGTTCCACTGTTTGTATAATTCTCTGAGTGTTATGTAGTGAGGCTTGATGTATTGACTATCCAGATGTTTGTATCAAATTGTTTTGTAGTGTATTGATGAGATTCTATTTGGTGAAGCTTCATTATATATATTTCTCTATTGTATTTTATCCCTGCGCTGTGAGTAATACGATAGACTATTTTGTGTTTACCTTACCTTGATGATCGTCCATGGCTGTCGGGCACGCCTTTCAGCGCACTATCTCCTTGTTTAAGTGCAGGAGTCATGGGCGGTCATCACAGTAACTCTGAGTCTCTTACTTTAAATAAAAATGTCAACTGGCTGTCAAGTTAATCGAAAGTACCCCCTTCGACCGGGTCGAAACCCCTAATTCTCATACTTCCTAGAAGTCTTAGCTCAAATCTACAAGATAGCAGGTGCTACACCTTTTGACAGAGTCGAAACCCTTCCTGTTCCGCTAGATCCAGAAATTACTAAGTCCCCAACTTGAGCCATTCTGTTAGTTTCGAAAGACGGTTTCGGCAAAATCATAAACCAACTATCTCTAAAGGATTCACTGAGAAAGAAGGATTAAACTTTCGACCACATCGAAAGGTTCTAAAAGAATACTTCCAACCATCTTTCTCCACATGAAGAATGTGAACTTCCTTCGTCAACTCGGAAGGAGGTTTCGAAGGAATCACAGCCACTACAAGTTCCATATTGAGGTGTTGACAAGTTTTCTCGTCAACGGCGGATTTGAACAAAAGATCCCTTCCGACTGAGTCAAAACCCCATACTTAGCCCAAAACACTTAAGATCTAACTCCAAACAATAGATCTTCAAAATTTTATCTTCCAAGTGCGTCAAAACCATAGGCTTGGCCAAAATCCCCAGGCTTAACAATCCAAACCAAAGTTATCAAAGAAATAAGCTTTCGACTAGGTTGAAACCCATCCATTCAACCCATATTCTTAAACATTAAAGCTAACTTTTAAGCTTCCATAACCAGTTCGAAAGTGAGGTTTTGATAAGACCCTAAACCGGTTCACCTGCTTCGAAAGGTATCAAAAAGAGGATTGAGGTGTTCCAACCAAGTAGAAAGGTCGCCATTAAGAAATTCCAACTACTAGAACCCATTCGAATGGTAGACCAAAAGAAATAGAAAGGTGCAAACTATTCTTATCTAGTCGAAAGGTGGTTTAACTAGGATATCAATATCTAAAACACTTCTTTAGGGTGTTGACAAGTTTTCTTGTTAAGAAGCTTAAATAAATATTATTAATTAAATCTAAATAAATTGTACAGATATCACATATCAATCGATATATTTATAACTATTATAAATGTATTTATTAATATTTATTCCTCAAATCATATTCAAAATTTTGTAATTAATATTCCATATATACTAATTAGTCAAAATTTATTACACATCCTTATTTTTAATTATTTTATAATATATATCCCTCCCAAATTCCAAATATGTTTTACATCCCTCTTTTTATTTATCAAGTTTGTCTTTATAGTTTTACCCTTCTATATACCTATTTTTTTAACTTCCTACTCAACAACTTCATGTTTTTTTTTGAAAAAATTGACTTTTAATTTCAATGGAATTTAGGTGCCGACTTTTGTTTATCTCGTTTGATTTGATCTTCAACTGCATCTTGTATAGATCTTGAGTTGTATTTCATTCGATTAGAATGACATTTATTATATCTCGTTCAGTTTTTGCTACATTTCGATTTGTTTCAGTTTTTCATCTTCTTATGCTTTGCATAAAAATATGAGTTCAAGGCTAGTTTATCTTTTTCATAGTTATTTTCATTTGTTTAATTTTTGTTCTAGGATTGTGTTGAATTAAATTTTATTCATTTTGTTGTAGCTGCAATTTATTATTAATGTTGTAATTTTTTTAGTTTAAGTTTCTTGTTGTTATTTATGATATGGAGGCAACTATTGATATAACATACATTTGTATACCTTGTTTGTTATTGTTATCATTGTAGTCAGTTGTAATGTTATGTTGTTACTGTTATAGTTCATTTATATTTTTGTTGAATTATATGATATTAATGAGATGTGGCGATGAAGTTTTATGTAAGACATCGTCATTATGGCAAAAATATGTTAAAAACAAAAGTACAACAACATAACAAATGGTAAAAACTACCATAACAATTATTACTAAACAAATACTGTTATGGCAAATATTTGCCATAATAGTATTTATTTAGTAATAGTTGTTATGGTTGTTTTTACCATTTGTTATGTTGTTGTACTTTTACTTTAACATTATATTTGTTTTTCAAGTCTGATACTATCAATGTTCTTATCGCTTTTCCAATTGAGCAATGATACTTATAGTAGGTGTCTTGGTTTGAGTGATTGCGTGTTGAGATTGAGAAACGATATTTGTGAACATTGGTTTGAGTTAAATCCTGGTTCTGTTGAATTATTTTATGAAAGAGGTGAAAAGAAAAGAGTTATTGAAACTAATTCTGATTTGTATGGTATATTGTTGCTTGTTGCTCATAGCCGTGATGATTTTCTACTTGTTTCGGTTATATCTAAGCAGTGTAAAAGTATTTTGGCTAACGTTGGTTCTCATAGTTCTTTATTTGTTAGTTCTTTTGGTGAGTGTGGGTCATCTACTTCTTTAATGGTTTGCTCTTCGGCTGATTCTAGTTCTACTTTGAAACGATTGTTAAAAAATGATTCTAGCAATTCAGTATTTACTAGTGTTGGTCAAAGATTTGCTGATGGCGTTGAGGAGTTTGTATTGTATCTTATGATATACTGTATTAAGAATGGTCATAAATTTAATGTTGCTAAAAATGATAGGGAGCGAGTTACGTCTGTTTTTTCAAGAGAAGGCTGTACTTTTCATATTCATGCTTCTCACAAATTTAACCTACCAGGTTTTTTGTTATCAAAACTATGCAGCCTAATCATTCATATGGAGCTAGTATTATAATCTTAACCATCCACCTTTTCCTAACGGATCAGTTTAGAAGTTGGTTCTTGAATTATTCGTTTAAATCCTCTGATGAAAACGAAAGATATTGTTCATTTACTTTAGACCGGGTACAATATTGTGTTAAATTACTATTTTATTCATGTAGGAAAAAGATTGGCTTAGGAAAAAATGCATGGCATTGATTTTCTTTCAGATCATCATTTGAAATCTTTTTGTGAAGTCATGTTTGAGTGTAATCCTAGTAGTACTGTCGAACTTCAAGGTGATTCCGTTAGTCATGCATTTAAGAGGGTTTTATTAGGTTTTAAGCATGCAAATATGAATTTGATTATTGTCGTCCTTTGATTTTTTTTGGATGGGACTTTTATGAGAGGTAAAGGACAAGGTTATATTATGTCTACTACAGCTAAGAATGGTAATCAAGGCATGATTTAGTTCTGAAGATTATGATATAATTTATTTGTATTTCATTTGGTGAAATATTTGCTTGTCAAATGTTTGTCATATTTTTATAGCAATTATTTGCCTGACAAATATTTCCATGTTTTTATGGAAAATATTTTACATACCTATGTTGTTTTATTTTATTCGATATGTTTGTTTACTTGTTATTTTATTTGCTAAATTAGTATTATATGTTATTTTATTTACTTGGGAAACTTTTTTTGAATGTTTCAACTTTTTTGTTATATTGGATGATTAATTTAGGTTGTTAAATATTGCAATGTCAATATTTGCCAGATGCTTATGACAAACTGCAACGAACAGTATTTTTAAATATTTTAAATTATTAAATTTAATATGATTACTGAATAAAAATAGTAGAAATAAAAAAATTTACTTTGTAATTTATTTAGTACGATCTTGAATAAAATTTTGAATTAAACAATTTCGAAGATTTAGACAATAACAAGCATTGAAATGAAATTCAATATATGAATGTGTTTATAATCAATGGTTGGGTTTGAATAATAAATGTTGAACTACTGTAAAATGAAAGTAGTTGTTTTATTCATTTTAAAAGTTAAATAACTTATGTTTCAATTATAGTGGTTTATTGGATATTTAAATTGTTTAAATTTAATATTGGAAATTGTTTAAATTATTGAATCTTGAATTTAATATGAATGAAAATGATTTCGGAAGTTGATTTAAATTTTACTTAAATGAGAATGAAGATTGTTAACCTTTAAAATTGAATTTAAAGTGAATAAATTTATTTTGGAAAATTACTCGTTTTAATTAACGGGTAAAAATAGTTTTTTTGGACACCATCTCAGATTTCGATGAAGCCAGTTTCATCGGAGCCGTAATAGTGAATTATTATAGGATTTCATGTTTCGTAGTGATTGAACTTATCGTTTTGTCGCACGAGCTTGAAACGCATAGAATTTATTTTTAGAATTTTAATTAAAATAATTTGATTTTGAAAAGCTATCTTCCGAATATGATGGAACTGGCTTCCGAGACTAGTTCCATTGTGTTCGGAATAGGGGTATAACATATAGAACGTCAGGCAACACACGTCGTTTGGGTTTGGAAAATTTATGTGTGAATAGCATCAGATATTTATATAATAGACCGTCGTTTATCTTTATTCGCGCAAACCCTAACCTAAATCGTGCAGTCACTTTCTCTTATACATGATTAATGTCGAAAATCACTTCCCTTTTCTCCTTGATTTCTCCCAATCCGCTCATCGAAATCAACGACTCCAAAAGGAAAAGTGTTGAGCACGACGAGCACTGCACAATGCATGGTCGGATCGTCGTCATGCGCAGTATGGTGGCCAATGTTGCCTTGCATTCGAGCTGTGAGTTTTCTCATTTTATGGGATGTTGGTGGCGACGGAAGGGCCAAGGCGACTGGTGATGGTGGCTCAAAGGCGGGCGCGTGCGGTGGCGATGTTGGATCGAAGCTCGATGGTTCGAGTTGAGGCATGCGTGTAGGGTTAGGTCGCGACATGGGCTCCGGTGTGTGCTTGCCTGGGAATGAAGAGAGCGAATGATGATTAGGTTAGTTAATTGTTGTTATTAGTTTAATTAATTTAGTTAATTAAATTTAATTGTTCGTTTTGCTAATCACTCGTATATCGTTAGTATGAGGTCGGATTTGAGTGTCGTCTTTTGCATTGGATTCGTAGCAACGTTGTCTATGCTATGAAGTTAATTCATTGCAATTCATTTCATTTGAATTTCAGATTCGAACAAAAATGACTGTTTTAAACCACTCATAAGATGCTAAAATATTTTGATGTTAGTCAAATTTAAAATCATGAAGTGATTTATTTTATTGACTGTTGTTTAGTAATTTAATTCACATTTAAATTGACATTTGAACTAAACAGATATGAATTTAAATTGATAGTTCAATTTAAAATTGAAATTGAATTGCTAGTTAAACATCCGATATTGATTACTAGTAAATTGTTGTGATATTTTGATTGATGTGGATGTTGATTGTGATGGATGCATATTGGTTGATATTTTGGATGATTGGATGTTTATTTATTTTATATATATCATGTTGTCACCCTGTATATTATTGATAGTATATAAACTGTTAATTGAATTATTTCGAATAAATTAGCTTGAAATGATATATGCCAATGACACTGTGATTTGAATTGAAATGATATATATCCGTCCCTACAATTAAAATTGAAATAAATGATCACTTGGCCACAGGATAGAAAATTATATACAGACGCTGGATTGGTTGAATTAAATGATTTCAAATTCTTGGATTGAACTTATTCAAATGATTTTATTATAAAATTAAAATCTAATCGTAATATGGAAACTGAATTATTTTCGAATTCGATCTTGAAATCTTAAATTTAAAATTGTTTTAAAGAATTTAATTTGGAATTTGAAGTTATGGTTGAAATATGACTTGAATTATAGAAGTTGAATAGTCATAAAAGGTTTGAAATTTTACTTGAACTTCGAGGTTATTTCAGTAAAAGTGATACTAACCGATATTTCAAATTTGAGCACGGAATTGAATTATTTTAAAAGGATTTGGACCATAAATTGAATGTTAAAGTTTAAATTGATTTAAGTGATTAAATCGATATTTTGAAATCGAACTCGAAATTGATATAAATTGAAATGGTTTAAACATAAGAATTGAATTGAAATTTAAACCATTGAATTGAATCGTTGAGTCGAATTGAAATCGAAATCGAAATTAATTTGAATCGAAATCGAAATTGGATTCGATTTGAATTTAAATCGAAATTGAGTCAATTTGAATTGATTTGAGATTTAAGATGATCTAAATTGGTAGATTTGAAACTGAATCAGTTTGATTTAAATTTGGACCTGAATCCAGGTTTATTGAAAATGGAAAGAAAAACTTTTGAATTTGAAATTATTTTCACTATAAATTATTTTACTATAAACTGTTTTAAAATTCATCTTTTTAAATTTCCTAATTATTTAAATTTCCAAACCATTTAATATATAACCTATTTTATTATCTAAACTATTTTAACTATCTTAACTTTTTAAACTATATAAAATTATTCAAACTGTTTTCTAAAAATTCAAACTGGTCAAAGTGGGAATTTTTATATTTAAATCGTTGATTTACATACGAACGTGGTTAAATTAAAGTTATAACCAAAGTCGGAATTCGAAATGATATTGAAATGAAATTGATTTCGAAGTGAATATAATGATTTTGAAATAAATGATATTTTGAAACGAATATGATATTTTATATCAATTATGAATCGTTTTTGAAATGTAAAAGTACTAACTGATATGTAAAACAACGTTTGGTTGTTAAAGAGACCGGAGCCTCTTATGGCATACTCTATGTTAATATTGGAACCACTTTAACAACTATGCACCTGAAGGAGACTCCAAAATGAAGTGGTTGGATTTGGTGTACGTTTACGTGATTTAAAGAAAGAGAACGATGATGGATAAACACCAGCACTTATGCCAATTTGAAATGACTAAAATAGGACAGCTTGACAGGGCCAAGTGGGCTAGCTACCCCTAGTGGACATCCGTTCTTCGATTTTTTTTCTTGGACTTGGTCCATGCTATTACTCTTGATGTTGGTTTCGACTGATGCACCTTGATTTGGGATAACCTCCCTTTGACTCGATATGGGATAGATGGACGGGGTGGGCGGTCGTGGCTATGATGCATTACCACCAGCCTAGAGACTCGAACTGGTAGTATACTACATTGGGCATTGCCTCACATGCCTTGTCATATTTTTATCCTTATACGAGACCACTACGAGTTTGGTTTAGAGTTGTCATATCACGATGCATCCCTCTTCCCCGACATGCTACTGGGACGTTATATGCAAACTGTACAACAATGCTTAAAAACACATTAAGGAGGATTAATGTAAAGCTTTAAAACTAAGAAATATATTTATTTTATTGATTAGACATTACATATAGCGTATTCTATTGTATATAAATATTTTGATGGATCCTTAAGAGATGGAAAATCTTGTAACATCTCTTGAGTTATTGCACGCACGTTATACACTGGATAGGAGAGGTGAAACACCGTAAACATCTCTCATGCTATTACACTCCTATTATATGTGATATTGATTTGACTCACATAAGAATATTTTAGCCCTGACTTGAGTGTTTTGTCTTTCCATTACGCCCGGGTCAGCACTGAATTTTCAACGCCCTGAAGATTATTTTTCAAATGACGAAGACGAAGATTTGGTATATTATTACTAGTATTATTTCATCGTATGCTATTGTTCTGGTGTATTATTCAGTTCTGTTGTATATATAACTCTGATAAATGTTGTAAAATTTTAATCTAATGTATAGTATAAACAGCCTCATGAACTGTTTATTTGATTATTATATTTTGTCATTCCGCTATGAGATTCTGTGTTTGTTTTCTTCCTTTCTTATTTGTCTTAATCAACCTCGCTGATTATATGTGTTTTAGATTGTTTGAGTTGGACTGTATGGATTATTATCGATTTCAACCTTCCAAAATGTGAATCACCATAGTTGGTAGCAGAGCTTTGGTTTAGCGACAACCTTAGCTTTATGGGGTTTGACTCATTAGAGATAGGGTAGTAATACCCCAGAATGAGTCGTTTGAGTGTGTGTGTGTGTATATGTAAGAAAGTGCGTACTTGTTAGTGTTATAAAACGTTTTATACGGTGTTACTTATCTGTTGAGTTGTTTATGAATTCTGATCGATGTGTGCGATGTCATGTTATCGATAGCGGTTTCTAAACACTTAAACGAGGCAAGTTGACATAATATTGTTTTAAAATCGAGTAAATGAAATAATTTTACCTAAATTAAATTTTTATATAAAAATAAATAATCTTTCATAAATAACTATATAATTTTGTAAAAATATGAATTTATTTATGGATGTTAGTTGTTAGGAGATGATAATATTTGGTTATCATCGATTATTGGTTAAATTAAACTAAAATCGAATACTTTGTTAACTCTATTTCACGAAGCATTCAATAATTAGATTGAATTGAAATCTATTTACAATAAGAACTGCTTGCAATAACAAAGATGTAAATTAATGAAATTTTTTCATAGTAAGGTAATGGAATTGTATAAGTACATTTATAATATAGCTTATAAATAGAAAGGACTTAAAAGCTGAAAATTTAAGAACTTAAATCCCGGTGCTTTTGAAATTATTTCCTAAGATTTTGAAAATAATATTAGTATTATTTAAAAAATATTTACGAATAGAAGTTTCAAAAAAGAATTAAAAGGAAATAAGTCATATAACTCCTCTCTTCTGTCGTTGGAAAATAATTTCGGTGATGACGGCTGCACCATCGACATTCATTTTCGAGTCTCAAAGTGAGGAGGCCACTTAGTATCTTTGCTTCGCATTTGATTCAATAAATAGATTTTGATTTAAAATTAATTTCTTTTGGCAAAGCCATTTTGATTTAAAACTTCTAAATATGATTTGATATATATAAAAGATATGAGTACATATGTATTATTTCAAAATGATTTGAAATAAACCTGGTATTTGAATTCTTAAGATCCTGTTAATTAATGATTTTTAGTTGTTGGAATAAAGTGAATTCTTTTATAGTTGGAAACTTCTAAAATAAGAGATAAGAAATTGAAGCTAAGTGTTTAAATGATATGAGAAGTTAAATTATAACTCTTAAATTTTGAGATAATGGAAATTTAAACGTGTGAAAATTATTGAACGTTCTTATTAACTAAAATGAGATAAATTTGTATAACACTCAATTACATTCCTAAAAACATATATAAAACTTACCAGACATGTTTAAAAAGTTAAAAATTTAAATATGAATATGTAATAGAATATTGTACATGTTTGAACTTAAAATAATAAAAAGGTTTTAAATTGAAATTGTGTTTAAAGAAATGTTATAAAAATAAAAATAAAAATTAAGTTGTTATAAGAAATTTTATACACTTAGTTAATGTTCTAAGAAATGTTAAATGAATGATTTGAGTAGAAAAAAGATAATACTATTTAAATATATGAACTTAAGAGAAGGTAAACAAGTAATAAATTAAATCATATCTTTGTAAATTGTTTGTTAAATGAAATAAATAAATCTGCAAAGGTTGTTTTACGATTTAGTTGTAGCTTTCTAAGATAATTATAATTTAGATAATATTGTGTAAAAGAAGATACACTTGTATAAAATGATTATAAACTTAAGAAATGATTAATGAAATAAGAAAGTTGAAATTTGAATTATGAAATGAAATTTTATTTAAGTCAAGTTGAATGGAATGAATTAATGAAATGAGTTAATGAAATGAATTATAAGACGAAAGTTAACTTAAGAAAGTTGAATAAAATTGATTATGAAAAAAAATTCTGAGTTATAAAATCAAATATTTAAGTCAAGTTAATGACATGAATTAACGAAATGAACTAATGAAGTGAATCAATGAATTAATATTGTAACGACCCAAAATTTTCGAACCCGAAAATTTCAGATAGTTATGAAAAAGAAGAAAGAGATAGAAGAAGAGGAAAAAGAAACATCAACAACTCACATTCGCAGCGGATAAAATATAATAATAAATAATAGTTTACAAAAGAATACTATATTTGTTGATTACATTTAATATACATCAGAGTTACTCATATATACAGAGAATGGACATATACAAATCATGTCTTAGATACACAATAATATACTACAGTGGAAATACCCCATACATTAGCCATCCAGCTCGCCTCCTGAGCTCCAGAACGTACCTACTTGAAAATCTGTAATACTCGGTCTGACCCGAGCATTACATAAAAGTAACACCCGGGTCAGGCTGAAAACCAGCGTGAGTAAACTCATCCAACATGGAATACAAGCATACCAATTTTATAGAACCCGGGTAACTCAGGTAAATTCACAAGGCCACAATTTATTCTAGACATCACTTATCTCTCATATAAGTTTTCCTAAATACCAAGATTTAGATTTAAAATAGTTCAATCCCCTTAAAACCATTCCATTCCAGCCTATAGGTTTCATATATCAAATTATAAAAATCGAAGTGGTTTCGGGTATTTTCCCGACACCCGACCCCAGTCTCTTCAAGCCCCATGTCATCCAAAGCCCAAATTATTCAGATGAAATACATACATTTCGTATCTGAGATAACAACTCATTAAAAGCATCCAATACCTTTCAAACATCCATAAGCAAAACTTAATCACATACAATTTAATTCAGTTCATTTTAACTAAATTTCAATTCTCAATCACTTAGGATCCTTCATTTAACATTAATTTGTTTCAAATCAATTAATCAACCATTCTTTCATAATTCATCTTAATTAATTACCTGGATTAATTATTTCAATTACATTCAAGTAATTAATTTTATGACATTAATATTCTCAATCAAATCAATGAGTAAATTTTATTTTATTTTTTTCTTCAAAAATTAATTAACCAAAATCAATTTCACTAATTCTTAATTACTTACATTAATTAATTTCTCATGAGTCACTTATGATTAATTCATCTTAATTAATTCATCTTGATTAATTAATTAATTAATTAATTACATTAATTATGTTTTGATTTGTTCTAATCTAAATTAACTACTTTAATTCAATCCCAATATTAATCCTTCTCGATTAATCCCAATCTGTAGTTAACTATTCTTTTATTTACTTCAATTATAATTTGATCACTCCATAATTAATTATCTTAATTTATCTCTCGTTTTATCACACCAGTGATTTTATTTTATTGATTACATCAAGTAATTTCCTTTTAACCTATCAAATGATCATTCCAAATTAATATAAACTTAACTAATTAACCCAAATCATTAATTATTTTAATTAATTCACTTTCCATTTAAATTATCATACCTATTTAATGAATCACCGATCATTAAAACCTATTTGATTTTAAACAGAACCGTGTACTTATTTATGATTCAAGTTCAAAACCATTCAAAATTCAAGCACCTTGAGTCAAACCACAATTAACTCAAGAAACAACCAAATCTAAAATCACTAGATCATCAGTACACATCCAAAAATTTCAATCATTCATCCAACTATTTAAGTTTAACCATTTAATGTTAAATAAAAATCCAGAGAATGAGATTACTCACCTTTGACTTTGTTGTTTTCAATCCATTCCAATTCGAGTTTGTCTTCTCAGTTAAGACCTTGAATAAATATCATATAAATTAAATAACACTTGAATTTTTTTAAATCAATAGTTTATCATCATTCACTTATTTAATTTGACCCCTTATTTGATTTTTTAAAAAAAATAAACTAATAGTTTCTTTTAACAAACTAATTTTTTAGCTACTCAAAAATTAGACGAGTTAATTACATCAGCTTAATTACCAATTATTTTTATTATTTTATATATAGTTTTTCTCTGACCTATTTATATTCAATACATAGACAAAGTCAAAAATAAAATTCTAGTTCCTTACTGTACATATACAGTATCTTAAAAATAAGTCTTTGATAAATATATTTATATTGAAAAATAGATTATACCTTGATTCATCACGATCGGAATCAAAGACCGTGCAGAACCCAAACCTTTCTCACTGCCTAGATGACCACGACCAACCTGAGCGGCCTCTAAAACGCAAGTCAAAATCAAGACCACCTCCAGAGACCCCTCCTACACTTCAGCACGCCCACACTCAATTCCCAAAACCATGACACCACCTGAATCAGGTCACGGCCTCGTGCGCTCCACTCGTATCGAGCACCCAGCATCGTTCCCCCTTCCAATTACTTGAAATCACAAACCCTAATTCGAGCTACGGTTCGACCTTCCAAAATTGAACGGCTTCACTCCACGTCGCACCCCTCGATTAGACCTACTATGGCGAAGCTCGTCGAGAGACTCGAATATAGGATGTGGCTTTGGGTTTAGAGATGAAGTATTGGGGAAGAAGGGGATTTTCGAAATTCGCTTATTAAATGAACAGCTTCGGCCATTCTGTTTTGGGTTGCAAATGAGAAGAGGAATGGTGAAGAGAGTTCGGCCATGATTTTATTTCATTTTCATTTTTTTTTTAAATCGAAATCGATTTTTTTTTTCTTGAGCATCAGCCATTACTATTTAGATTGAGTTCGATTTCGTGCTTCCAGAATAGAGAGGGTAACGAGAGTGAGATATTGACGGAGTAAGGCTTCTCGAACACGCGTTGAAGTGAAAATATCTCTGACTATGTACTTAAAATTTTTATTTTTATTTTTTTTTTTTTTATTTTTTTTTTATTTTTATAAAACTCGCAAACCGTCTCGTTAATTACCACTTGAAATTCCAAACTCCACTTAAGGAATGCCGCTCGGCGATCTTAGGGTTTTACCCGCGCCCCGAACACAAAGGAATACGTTTCGAAGGCTAACTCGATCGTATGCGCGAGCTACGGAAATAACGATTAATTTTAAATTAAATCGATTAAAATAGTTCTACGCGTTTCGAGCTGCCCAGGTCAAACGGCACCTCCGATTGCTACGAAATTTGAAATACGATAATAACTAACTATTACGGATCCAATGGAACTAGTTTCGTCAAATTCCAAGACTGTGCCTCGAAAGGGTATTTTTAAATTCCAATTTAACCGATATATATATATATGAAATTGAACGAATTACCTTTAAATTTAAATTTCAACTATTCTATTATCCTCAGTATCATCATTATAGATTTTATAAGCCTTCAAATTATTTAAACAGGCTTAGAAATTTCAGATTCAACAATTTACCTAATTTTCAATTGTTAAATTCAATATTTAAACTATACAATTCAATAACTTAATTATTAAGTAAATATTGATATCTTGAATTCGAGTTAAAATTTATCCTTTAAATATTAAAAATAATTAATTATTCCCATTTAATTCGTTAAAATTTCTGGGTCGTCACATTCCTCCCCCCTTAAAAGAATTTCGTCCCCGAAATTACTAGTTAGGAAGAATGGACCAATACCCATTTCCCTTTTCCCAAAACTCCCAATTCAACATTCTACCAACAATCCTTTATTAGAGACCCACTATCCTTAACCAACCTCCTAAAACCTTGTAAAGTTTCAGACAATACCCTTCTTCTCAATCTTTGAATTTCAATTTAAAACCAAATTTTGAATTACCAAAATTTTCTTAAATTTTTTCTAACTCCCTAAATTTCCGAGAAATTTTGCCAGCGTCTCCTTTGCGCGGCTAGCTCGGTACAACTACAAAAGGCCTCTCCGGGCTCCCAAATTCCAAAAAGAAAACAAAAGCCAAGTGGCTACATCAAAAACCCAATCCAATATCATACGGAATCAAGATACATACCTTTTAGTCGGGCAATTCAATTTTATCCTTTAGAACCAAATCCAATTTCTTTTCCCTTTAATACCTGCATATTCTATTTAACAACAATATCCAATCGTAACCTTCAAATCACTGTATACATTTCCTTGCAGAAGCTTCCACATTTGCTTCTGTTCAAATTAGTTTTCCCATTCCCATATGAATTTAAGTTTTATTTCAGAATATTAAATTTTATCGTTCATTTATAACTAATTCATATTAGTTCTGCTAATTTACTCTAAGTTCCCAATTTGAAATTGTTCCGATCGTTAACAAAAATTTTCCAAAAATTTTCTAACTCCCAAAATTTTCAGAAAATTTTGGCAGAGTCTCCTTTGTACGGAGGAGCTTTTGCAATTTGACAAGAGATATAAATATGTATACATCGACCCACACGGTCGGAAAAAGCAAAAACAGTTCATATTTCCTATTTTTATTGCGTAGGCGTACCTTATTTAGCATTTTAAGCAAGCAGCTTATTAATTTAAGCAATTAGCGCAATCCAAATCAACCAAACAGTCTTCAGGTACCTGTACTTACTCAATTTAAATATGTAAGTGCCATATATAGCGAATCTATCAACATTTCATTTACTTTAATAGCAAATCACAAGCGTTTCACTTATATTCAATAGCTAAACACATATATCATAAGCAACAACACCAAACACTTACTAGAAGCAATTTATATGATTTTTAAAATTAATTCAAATGCTTTCATCCAATTCATATGCCATTTCATACAATTCTAATGGTTTACAACGCAATTGCTTACATTTATTTCATTTTTAAGCAAAACAAACTCATAGTCATATCAATTGATTCAAAAATCAATTATATTTGCTTCCACTACTTCATAGAATTTAACTAAATTTCGTTTACGTTAAACGACAATCATTTCTACGCAATTAGATAATATCCATGTGAATAAATAATTACTTAGGTTTTATAACCGACTAAAATTGATTCCAACTCAATTTTATTTCATTCAATTCCATTTTAACTTATTCACACCCATTCATTTAGTTCGCCACATTCCATTCTTGTATACTAGCCATTCCCAAATTACTTCAATCCAAGCTTTTACTAAAGGGCTTTCATCCTTATTCGAAGCCAAGCTTCCATACATTTTAAACTTAAGTTAATTTATTTTAGTTTATTTCAAGACCAAACTTAAGTTTTCTTCGATTTGATTCTCATTTAATCAAATTCCATTAATTTAGTTAGCCCATCTACTTTAATTTTAATTTTAATGTTAATTCACCCTCTTAATTTATCAGAATAATATTCAAGCACAAATATAACTCATTTATTCTTCAAATTAATATACCAATAAATTTAAGTTCAGTCTGATAATCCAATTCCAATCAAAATTTTGATTTAGTTTTTATTCAACCAGACTTCATCCATTTATTATTCAACTTAAGTAACCCATTTAAAATTTTTAATTTATTTACTTAATTCGTTATCGAATTTATTTTATCAATATAAGGTCATTCTCAATTTATTGCTATTCACTTGGGTTTTGTTTTGCAACTCAAACTATTACTATTATAATCACTTCTCTTATATCCAATTTACTTGTAAATTTTATTAAATATTATTCAAATCACCCTTGAATTTTATTTGTAATTCAAACCATCACATTTCCAATCCAACTCAATTTTATTTGTTTTTATTATACAACATCTTCTCTTATTCAATTCATTATAAGATCTAAGTTGAATTCTATCTACAATTCTAATTCATTTTCAAACCCATTATCAATCTACAGTCCAATTTATTTGCCCAAGTAATTTTATTAACATACTCAATCACACAATTATTTAACCAATTAACTTATTTCCAATTTCAAAATCAATATTCGATTATACTTACAAAATTACTTCATTAAAATTCCAATTTGGATTTCCCTTATTTTCCCAAAAATTCCAACACTTTATTTTAACAATTTAGAAATGCTTTTAAATTCAGATAATACAATTAAAATAGTTTTTTTTTATATAAAATATTTCTTATAACTTAATGTCTCAACCAGTCCATCCTTGTTCTCACAGAAATTCAATCATACGTTGATCAGGCGTAGGACTGAAAATCGATAAGTACTTGGTAAACCCGTTTTCACATCCAGTAAAAATTTTGAAAAATAATTTTATTGAAAATATTGAAAGCATTTTGAAATAGAGGAAATATCTTTGGTGACAATGCTCTGAAAATCATCACCCCCATCCATGGTCACAGTTACATACCAGGGTTACGTTGCAGTCACAACAAAAGTCCATGTAACTGCAGGCTCTCCGCGGCCTCTCGATTACGCCATGGATCCCACACAACAGATCACAGTTACATCCAGGGTTACGTTGCCGTCACAGCAAAAGTCCATGTAACTGCAGGCTCTCAGCGGCCTCTGATTTCGCTGTCGAAATTAAACTTCTCCACTCCTACATAGGTCGCAGTCTACCGAGATAAACTCAACCGCAGACTGTTGGCTCTCAGCGGCACACACGACTTTCGCAATGTTACCATAGGTCGCAGTTACATCCTGGGTTACGTTGCAGTCACAACAAAAGTCCATGTAACTGTTGGCTCTCCGCGGCACACACGACTTACGCTATGGTAACTCAACTCATAATCCTCAGGAACTAGTTTTGTCCGGACTCCTCACAGGATCAACTTTAGAACCCCCCTTGGGGCTCAAGGCAGCACCACCCAGTGGCACTCCTGAGAAGTCCATTTCAAGGAAGCGCCTTTTTCCCCAGAGCTATCATCAAAACATTTTATACTATACATATATAGTATCTTTCAAATCATACACCTAGTATGAATTTTATCAAAGCTCTTTTACACAAAATCGATTATCCCAAAATCGATAATTCTTCAAACTAGGCTTTCCAAATTCAATAGTGATTTTACCCAAAAATCAGAAGCCTTTCCAAATCCAAAGGTTCCCAAAACCTTTTCCAAAATCCACATAAGATCCTTTATATATATGCAGATATATAAAAATTTTAAAACTTTGGATCCTTTCAAACTTGTATAAAACTCCCTTTTATACCCCAAACACTCTCAAAAACCATAGAAATATCCAATTTCCATCTTTATTCATTTCATATTTCTCAAAATATTCTTTCAGTTCAAAAGAACCATTTCACATTCCTTATTCACCTTTACATCAATCTTTATCTCAGTTGGGTACTTAATCAATAACAGTTTAAACTCCGACCAATTTAGAAAAATAGCTTGAAAATTTTAAAAATAGGTAAGTAGTTGAAAAATAATTATTAGTTTGCAAAATAATAGTAAAATAGTTAACTAATTATAAAATAGTTGGAAAATAGTTAAATAGTTATAGAAATCTTAATAATTGCAAAATAGTTGTAAATTAGTGATTAATTTGTAACATAGTTAAAATATAGTAATAAGTTTAGAAAACAGTTGAAAAAAAATGTTAAATTGTTCCAAAATAATTGTAAAATAAGTATAAAATAACTTGGCTTTAAGAAAGAAAGGTTGTATATATTTAATAGCTTAGAAAAATAAGTTCATATTAAGACAATTTATATTGAAAATAGCCCAGAGTCAAAACTGTTCACTTCCCCAACAATTCACTTTAAATTTCCATTTAAATCGACCCAATTTCTATACTAATAACTCCAAATTCCATTGGACTTAATTCATTTCCAATTCAAATTGAATTGATTCACAATTTCCTTCCAACTTCAAATCAAATTCCATTTGATCTTAAACCAATTCCACTTTAATTTTCATTCCAAATTATTCATATAAATCTGGACTAATATCAATTGAACTTTCTTCAAGTTCAATACCCTTTTCAAGTAAGTCCAATACAAATTTCCATTTGAATTTTTAAACTTGTACAACTTTTTATTAAAATTTACAATTTCCAACTTCTATTTAAAATCAATTACATTCACAATTTGCTTTTAACTTGGAGTTATACATTTTATTTAACCAATATGTTTTTTTATTTATTTATTATTATTATTCCATAAACAATTTAACCAAGACTCCAGAGTTTAAACAAATCTCCAAAATTTCAATATCACCTTAGAATTCAACTATATCCAAAATTCTTTGGCAAATTCAATTATTCCTTTTGGATTTCAAAACCAAACCCAGTTCACAAACAATTCCAATTTAAAACAATTTGGTAGCAAAACTTCACTTCTAGAAACTCGAAAACGAACATCGATGATGCTGCAGTCATCCCCGACGTTATTTTCTAGTGACCAAAAGAGTTCAATGCTTTCATCTCTCTAAAAACATTTTCAAATATTTTTGATTTCAAATCTCCCAGATTTCAAATTCAACACCAAAATATTTTTTTTTTCCTACCTAATTTAATTCCAATTCTAAACTTCAGTTTCAGTTTGAACCCATTTCAAACTTATCTTTATTAAATTTCAGTTTGGTTGTATTATATTATTCCTTAATTTTAATCCCAATAATTTACAACCAATCACCAAATATTTATATGAAGGAAATATTGCTTTATATATCAAAATATACTTTTATATAAAACCATTTAAAACCGTTATATATAAAAAAAATAACAAGTACGCGCTCATACATATATACACTCAACTCATTATAGAGTTCTACAACTCTATTTAATGAGTAATCCCCACCAGAGCCAAGGTTCTCGCTTAACCTTTCTGCTCTGATACCAAATGTAACGACCCAAAATTTTCGAACCCGAAAATTTCAGATAGTTATGAAAAAGAAGAAAGAGATAGAAGAAGAGGAAAAAGAAACATCAACAACTCACATTCGCAGCGGATAAAATATAATAATAAATAATAGTTTACAAAAGAATACTATATTTGTTGATTACATTTAATATACATCAGAGTTACTCATATATACAGAGAATGGACATATACAAATCATGTCTTAGATACACAATAATATACTACAGTGGAAATACCCCATACATTAGCCATCCAGCTCGCCTCCTGAGCTCCAGAACGTACCTACCTGAAAATCTGTAATACTCGGTCTGACCCGAGCATTACATAAAAGTAACACCCGGGTCAGGCTGAAAACCAGCGTGAGTAAACTCATCCAACATGGAATACAAGCATACCAATTTTATAGAACCCGGGTAACTCAGGTAAATTCACAAGGCCACAATTTATTCTAGACATCACTTATCTCTCATATAAGTTTTCCTAAATACCAAGATTTAGATTTAAAATAGTTCAATCCCCTTAAAACCATTCCATTCCAGCCTATAGGTTTCATATATCAAATTATAAAAATCGAAGTGGTTTCGGGTATTTTCCCGACACCCGACCCCAGTCTCTTCAAGCCCCATGTCATCCAAAGCCCAAATTATTCAGATGAAATACATACATTTCATATCTGAGATAACAACTCATTAAAAGCACCCAATACCTTTCAAACATCCATAAGCAAAACTTAATCACATACAATTTAATTCAGTTCATTTTAACTAAATTTCAATTCTCAATCACTTAGGATCCTTCATTTAACATTAATTTGTTTCAAATCAATTAATCAACCATTCTTTCATAATTCATCTAAATTAATTACCCTGGATTAATTATTTCAATTACATTCAAGTAATTAATTTTATGACATTAATATTCTCAATCAAATCAATGAGTAAATTTTATTTTATTTTTTTCTTCAAAAATTAATTAACCAAAATCAATTTCACTAATTCTTAATTACTTACATTAATTAATTTCTCATGAGTCACTTATGATTAATTCATCTTAATTAATTCATCTTGATTAATTAATTAATTAATTAATTACATTAATTATGTTTTGATTTGTTCTAATCTAAATTAACTACTTTAATTCAATCCCAATATTAATCCTTCTCGATTAATCCCAATCTGTAGTTAACTATTCTTTTATTTACTTCAATTATAATTTGATCACTCCATAATTAATTATCTTAATTTATCTCTCGTTTTATCACACCAGTGATTTTATTTTATTGATTACATCAAGTAATTTCCTTTTAACCTATCAAATGATCATTCCAAATTAATATAAACTTAACTAATTAACCCAAATCATTAATTATTTTAATTAATTCACTTTCCATTTAAATTATCATACCTATTTAATGAATCACCGATCATTAAAACCTATTTGATTTTAAACAGAACCGTGTACTTATTTATGATTCAAGTTCAAAACCATTCAAAATTCAAGCACCTTGAGTCAAACCACAATTAACTCAAGAAACAACCAAATCTAAAATCACTAGATCATCAGTACACATCCAAAAATTTCAATCATTCATCCAACTATTTAAGTTTAACCATTTAATGTTAAATAAAAATCCAGAGAATGAGATTACTCACCTTTGACTTTGTTGTTTTCAATCCATTCCAATTCGAGTTTGTCTTCTCAGTTAAGACCTTGAATAAATATCATATAAATTAAATAACACTTGAATTTTTTTAAATCAATAGTTTATCATCATTCACTTATTTAATTTGACCCCTTATTTGATTTTTTAAAAAAAATAAACTAATAGTTTCTTTTAACAAACTAATTTTTTAGCTACTCAAAAATTAGACGAGTTAATTACATCAGCTTAATTACCAATTATTTTTATTATTTTATATATAGTTTTTCTCTGACCTATTTATATTCAATACATAGACAAAGTCAAAAATAAAATTCTAGTTCCTTACTGTACATATACAGTATCTTAAAAATAAGTCTTTGATAAATATATTTATATTGAAAAATAGATTATACCTTGATTCATCACGATCGGAATCAAAGACCGTGCAGAACCCAAACCTTTCTCACTGCCTAGATGACCACGACCAACCTGAGCGGCCTCTAAAACGCAAGTCAAAATCAAGACCACCTCCAGAGACCCCTCCTACACTTCAGCACGCCCACACTCAATTCCCAAAACCATGACACCACCTGAATCAGGTCACGGCCTCGTGCGCTCCACTCGTATCGAGCACCCAGCATCGTTCCCCCTTCCAATTACTTGAAATCACAAACCCTAATTCGAGCTACGGTTCGACCTTCCAAAATTGAACGGCTTCACTCCACGTCGCACCCCTCGATTAGACCTACTATGGCGAAGCTCGTCGAGAGACTCGAATATAGGATGTGGCTTTGGGTTTAGAGATGAAGTATTGGGGAAGAAGGGGATTTTCGAAATTCGCTTATTAAATGAACAGCTTCGGCCATTCTGTTTTGGGTTGCAAATGAGAAGAGGAATGGTGAAGAGAGTTCGGCCATGATTTTATTTCATTTTCATTTTTTTTTTAAATCGAAATCGATTTTTTTTTTCTTGAGCATCAGCCATTACTATTTAGATTGAGTTCGATTTCGTGCTTCCAGAATAGAGAGGGTAACGAGAGTGAGATATTGACGGAGTAAGGCTTCTCGAACACGCGTTGAAGTGAAAATATCTCTGACTATGTACTTAAAATTTTTATTTTTTATTTTTTTATTTTTTATTTTTTTTTTATTTTTATAAAACTCGCAAACCGTCTCGTTAATTACCACTTGAAATTCCAAACTCCACTTAAGGAATGCCGCTCGGCGATCTTAGGGTTTTACCCGCGCCCCGAACACAAAGGAATACGTTTCGAAGGCTAACTCGATCGTATGCGCGAGCTACGGAAATAACGATTAATTTTAAATTAAATCGATTAAAATAGTTCTACGCGTTTCGAGCTGCCCAGGTCAAACGGCACCTCCGATTGCTACGAAATTTGAAATACGATAATAACTAACTATTACGGATCCAATGGAACTAGTTTCGTCAAATTCCAAGACTGTGCCTCGAAAGGGTATTTTTAAATTCCAATTTAACCGATATATATATATGAAATTGAACGAATTACCTTTAAATTTAAATTTCAACTATTCTATTATCCTCAGTATCATCATTATAGATTTTATAAGCCTTCAAATTATTTAAACAGGCTTAGAAATTTCAGATTCAACAATTTACCTAATTTTCAATTGTTAAATTCAATATTTAAACTATACAATTCAATAACTTAATTATTAAGTAAATATTGATATCTTGAATTCGAGTTAAAATTTATCCTTTAAATATTAAAAATAATTAATTATTCCCATTTAATTCGTTAAAATTTCTGGGTCGTCACAAATATGAACTTAAGTTATGAAATAATGATAAACATGATTTGCATTGTATAAGATGTTTATAATAAACTCAAATGATTTTGTGAAATGGTTTATAAATGATATTAGTATTTAAGAGAATATACTAAGTGGTAATGGAATAAAATTTAACTTAAATAAGGTTAAATGAAATGATATATAAAATGGCCTAGAAATGGATTTATATGAAATGTGTTAAACAAAAGGTGAAATAATTGAAATTTGAGTAAATTGAATGTAAACTAAATAGATGTGAATAAATTGGAGGTCAACAAATTAAATGTTAATAAAGAATGAATGTTAGTAAGAATGATAGTGTATAAATTAACTATTGACATTGGATAATACAAATTCATATAGTTATGAATTAATTGGATGAATATTAATTGTTGGATGGTTTCTTTTGTTGTAAATATTGTTGTTACTTTTGGCTGCATATGATTGTTATGGTTGTGTATTTGTGCTCATGCTTATGATTTGGATTTGGAATTCATATTATATAGTTCTATTAAACTCATACATGCTTTCTACATCCTTTATATGCAAGTAATATTTTAAATTAAGTTAAGATAGGTACACACGAAAGCCGTTTGGACATATACGTAGATTTGATTTCCTTTTTCTTGCTTAATATGAGCAAACTTGCTCGTATTAATAATAATAATGTACATATTTAGATTACATTACGCACTTTTATATTTTTCCCTACGGGATGCCTCATCATTGAGATAAGATGTATATTTGGTATATTTGTGGTATATAGTTGTATTGTAAAAAAAATTCCATCGAGCCGTGCGAACGAGATGCTGTCGAAATTTTCGGTAAATCCGAGTGTTACAAAAATTTTGAGATTTTAAAATTTTTATAACTTGTTTTTATAAATATGTTGTAATTTCCATAAAGCCGATATGGAAGTGGCGTAGTGGAAGCATGGTAAAAGTTTTGTAAACATGATTTTAAAGTTTTGTAAGTTGATTATATTGAGTAAATATATTGAATGTTAAATTTCTTACTTTACCCCTTTTCTAGGACGAAATTTTTTGAGTGGGTGAGATTGTGACAACTCATATTTTTAACTATTTTAAATTATTAAATTTAATATGATTACTGAATAAAAATGGTTAGAATTAAAATTTTATATTTTATTTTTGTAATTTATTTAATATGAACCTGAATAAAATTTTGAAATAAAAAATTTCAAAGATTTAGGCAATAACAAGTATTAAAATGAAATTCAATATATTGAATGTGTTTATAATCAATAGCTAGGATTAAATAATAAATGTTGAATTACTGTAAAATGGAAGTAGTTTTTTTATTACTTGAATTCGTTTTAAAAGTTAAATTTTATAAGTAAAATAACTTATATTTCAATTATAGTGATTTATTGGATAATTAAACTTTTAAATTGAATATTAGAAATCGTTTAAATAATTGAATCTTGAATTTAATATGAATGAAAATGATTTCAAAAGTTGATTTAAATTTTATTTAAATGAGAATGAAGATTGTTAACTTTTAAAATTGAATTTAAAGTGAATAAATTTATTTTGGAAAATTACTCGTTTTAATTAACGGGTAAAAATAGTCTTGTTGGACACTGTCTTGGATTTTGATGAAACTGGTACCGTCAGATCCGTATAGTGAATTATTATAGGATTTCATGTTTCGTAGCGATCAGACTTATCGTTTACCCATGCAAGCTTGAAATGCATAGGATTTATTTTTAGAATTTTAATTAAAATAATATAATTTTGAAAAGCTATCTTCTGAATATGATGGAATTCGCATCTGAGACTAGTTCCATTGTGTTTGGAATAAAAGTATAACATATAGAACGCCAGGTGGTGCGCGTCGTTTGAAGTTCTAAAATTTTATGTGTGAATAGTGTCAGTTATTTATATAATAGACCATCGTTTATCTTCATTCACGCAAACCCTAACCTAAATCGGGTAGTCGCTTTCTCTTATACGCGATCAATGGCCGAAAGTCACTTCCTTTTTCTCCTCGATTTCTCTTAACCTGCTTATCGAAATCAAACGAATCCAAAAGAAAAGGTGTAGAGCACGGTGAGCTCTACATAACGTATGGTCGGACATTGTTTTGCACAGTGTGGTGGCCGATATTGCCTTGCGTTCGAGCAGCAAGTTTTCTCGTTTTATGGGATGATGGCGGCGGCGGAAGGGCCAAGATGGCTGGCGATGGTGGCTCGGAGGCGGGCGCATGCGGTGGCGACGTTGGATCGAAGCTCGATGGTCTGAGTGGTGGCGCGCATTTAGGTCACGATATGGGTTCGGTTGTGTGCTTGCCTAGGAAGGTTAATTATTTATCTTTATTATTTTAATTAATTTAGTTAATTATATTTAATTATTCATTTTGCTAATTCATTTGTATATCATTCATACGAGGTCGGATTCGAGTGCAATCTTTTGTATTAGATTCGTATTGACGTTGTCTACGTTATGTAGTTAAATTCGTTGCACTTCATTCATTCAAATTTTTAGATTTGAACAAAGGTGAGTGTTTTAAACCATTCACGGGATGCTAAAATATTATGATGTTAGTTAAATATAAAATCGCAAAGTGTTTATTTTATCGACTGTTGTTTGGTAATTTAATTGACATTCAAATTAACATGTGAATTAAAGTGATAGGAATTTAAATCGATGGTTAAATTTGAAATTGAAATTGAATTTCTAGTTAAACACTTGATACTGATAACTAGTACATTATTGTGATATTTTGACTGATTTGGATGTTGATTGTGATGGATGCCTATTGGTTGATATTTTGGATTATTGGATGTTTATTTATTTTATATATATCATGTTACCACCTTATATATTAGTGACAGTATATAAACTGTTATTTGAATTATTTTGAATGAATTAAGTAATTGGTTGAAATGATATATATCTATGGCATTGTGATTTGGTTTGAAATGATATATATCCGTCCCTGCAATTAAAATTAAAATAAATGATCACCTGTCAATATGATAGAAAATTATATATGGATAACGGATTGGTTAAATTAAATGAGTTTAAATTCTTTGATTAAACTTATTCAAATGATTTTGTTTTATACAAATAAAATTGAATCGAAATATGAAAATTGAATTATTTTCAAATTCGAGCCTGAAATGTTGAAATTAAAATTGTTTAAAAGAATTTAATTTGGAATTTGAAGTTATGATTGAAATATGACTTGAATTATAGAAATTGAATTATCTTAAAAGGTTTAAACTTTTACTTGAACTTCGAAGTTATTTAAATAAAAGTGGTATAAATCAATATTTCAAATTTGAGCTCGAAATTGAATTATTTTAAAATGATTTGGACCTTAAATTGAATATTGAAGTTTAAATTGATTTAAGTGATTAAATTTGTATTTTGAAATCGAACTCGAAATTGATATAAATTGAAATGGTTTTAAAATAAGAATTGAATTGAAATTTAAACCATTGAATCGAATCGGTGATTTAAATTGATATCGGAATTGAAATTAATTTGAATCAAAATTGAAATTGAAGTTGATATGAATTTAAATCGAAATTGAGTCGATTTGAATTGATTTGAGATTTAAGATGATCTGAATTGGAAGATTTGAAATTGAATCAGTTTAATTTAAATTTGTACGTGAATCCAGGTTTATCGAAAATGGGAGGAAACAGTTTTGAATTTGAAATTATTTTTACTATAAACTATTTTACTATAAACTATTTTAAAATTCATCTTTTTTTATTTCCAAATTATTTGAATTTCCAAACTATTTAATATATGACCTATTTTTATTATCTAAACTATTTTAACTATCTTAACTTTCCAAACATTTTAAAATTATTCAAATTATTTTCTAAAAATTCAAACTGGTCGAAGTGGGAATTGTTTGTATTTAAATCGTTGATTTAAATATGAATGTGGTTAAATTGAAGTTATAACCTAGGTCGAATTTGAAACGATTTTGAAATGAAATTGATTTCGAAGTGAATATAATGATTTTGAAACAAACGATATTTTGAAGCGAATATGTTATTTTGATATCAAGTATAAATCATTTTTGAAATGTAAAAGTACCAACCAGTGTGTAAACGACTTTTGGTTGTTAAAGAGATCGGGCCTCTTATTGACATACTCTCTATCAATATTGGAACCGCTTTAACAACTGTGTACGCGGAGGAGACTCCGGAATAAAGTGGTTGGATTTTATAACAACCCTGATTTTAGTGATTACCTGTAAATATTAAATTATAATAGTGGTTATAATTTAATATTGTGAATTAAAAATAAATTAAAAAATTAAATTGTTTGTTTGGAATAAACAATGGATTTTGGAAATAAAATGTGAAATAAAGTTTTAGAAACTTTATTTTTGGTTGTTTGGGTTAATAATGAGTGCAATATGATTTTGTTTACTGAAAATGCAATAATTCTTGTAATTATTGCCAAATGCTTCTTTTAATATATTTTTTAAAGGAAGTATTTGATTTTTAAATGTGTATATTATAAATAAAAAGATGAAATATGGTTTAAAAATAAGTTTTGATCTTAAAATTGATTAAAAATAGTTTGTTATATTTGTTTTGACGTGAAAACTATTTTTGTATAAATTTTTATGTTTAAAATTATGCTTGTCTAATAAAGGATGTAAATTGATATAATTAATTAAAATGAAGAATTAATAATAGAAATAATTTTTGTAGCTAAAACAATTTTTATTATGTTGTGAAAACATTTTTGTTGACATAAGAAATTGTTGTACAAATTTTGTTTGGTTAAATATGAATAGATCTGTGGAAATATGGTGAATAGAAGTAAAAACATGTAATAACTTGGTCATTTTCACTAAGTTATAAAACATATGCATTTTGGGTTTTGGGTCTAAGCCCAAATTCATTTTCTAGAAGGATGGAGAAAACTGTACGTACTCCTCCTCCTCATTCTTTCCTCATCTTCTCAAATGCAACATACAGTAAAAAGAAAATGGCCTCCTTTTCAACAAATAAAACTTTTACTCCGAATTTGCTGAAATTAAGAGAGAAAAGGCCTACAAATCAAAGTTAATTCAGGTAATCAAAAACCAAAACTCAAATCATCTTCTCAATTTTTTGTTTGAGACAGATAAGTCTATAATTTTTCTCTTTTGTTGTATGTGATTTTAAGCTTTCTACAGGTTCTAGAGGTTTTCATGACCATAAAAATTCTTTCTTAAAAGTTTCAATTGATCAAAATCAAGATAAGGTGAGTTGTTACACTCACACAATCTAGTTTAAATACTTATCTATGCTCTTTTGCCGTGGTTGATTGAATTTAAGGTTTAAATTGATTTGCTGTAGCTGAAATTTATTTTAGCTAACATACAGTGGGTAGAACAACGTCTGGGTTAATGTTTGAAGACACATATCTCCCTCGTTTTTAATGAAATTGCATGATTCTTTTTTATGTTAGTAGCTTTTATATTGTAGTTTATGTGCGTAAATTTTCAGACCATTCCGAGGTTATAAGGCTATTCAAATCATGTCCCAAAATTGAACCCGGAGAAGATTTCTGACCTGGGCAGAATCTAACATGGTCTGAGTCCATGTTTGAAATATCATATCT
Source organism: Allium cepa (assembly GCA_030765085.1). Classification (NCBI taxonomy): domain Eukaryota; kingdom Viridiplantae; phylum Streptophyta; class Magnoliopsida; order Asparagales; family Amaryllidaceae; genus Allium; species Allium cepa. The sequence goes on along the minus strand of CM060933.1, from coordinate 28,795,648 downwards.
TCGCCATTTCATGTCGAAATTTAGTGAATCTTTTTCCATTTCATAGATATATTGTTCTAATTTTTTTTTTGTCAAGTTTGGATCCATTCTGATCCTCGTAGCATATCAAAACTGTTGCTCAAAGTTGGGTGCAGGCAATATTTTATTTCCTGGAAGTGTGTATTATTACTGAAATCTGTTACGAATCCATCTTTGAGTCCTCATATCTCTCTCAATTCTGGTCCGAATCAGGTAATTCTTATTTCAGTCTAGAGTATGAGTGTTAAAATTTATGCGTGCCAAATTTCAGATCATTTCGACCTCTGTAGCTTATAGAAATCTGTTGTCGTACTTTGATTTAGAGCATGTTTTGCTCCAGATTTTTTTACAGTGAAATCATTGCTTGGGTTCAACTTTGAGACATCATAATTTTCTCATACCTTGTCCAAATTGTGTGATTCTTTCTCAAATTTAAAGTATAGTTATTGAACTTTGTACATGTCAAATTTCAGGTCATTACGACCTATGTAGCTCATAGGAACGTGCTGTCAAACTTTGAATTGAAGCATGTTTTGCTCCAGCTGTTGGTAGTAAAATATAGTTGTGAGTCCAACTTTGTGACACTACATCTCTCACAATTCTTATTTGATTATATCCATTCTTTTTTTATTAAAAGTATAGCCGTTGAACTTTACGATTGCAAAATTTCAAGGCGTTTCGACCTCCGTAACTAGTTGAAAATTTGCTTGGAACTTTGAATCGGAGGATGTTTTGTTCCAGCGGAAATTTTTTGAATTGTTTTGGATTTCTTTCGATGTTGTTTTTGATCTGCTTGATCCTAAGATGGAAGAGTCAATATTACCACTTATCCGTATTTCAGATTGGTGAGTTTTTAAAAGATTTTCATACGACGATTTTATGAATAATTTCTTTGAATTTTGTTGATTTTTTTTTGTTGTTTCTTTTCACATGCTTTCTAAACCATTTTCGAAATATTTTTTTATAAGATAGCTTTTGAAATAAATATTTCACAATATTTATAATTATTTTGAAGCTACTAAAATTATTTATTCTTTATAATAAGAGAATTTCAAAAGTTATTTTCCCAAAATGATTTCAAAATTGTTTTAAAAGCTTGTTTTATATAATAAATTATTTTCTATATAAAAATACATGTTTTTGTACTATTCGAGCGAATGAGAAGGAGAATTAAACGATTTGGTAAAACATGTGATATGGGACATGTGCGTTTATCTTATCGGTTAATTCCTTATTTGTCTGTTTGATCATTTTGACCTTTGGATCGTGTTTGCCGATGAGATGAGGCAAACATTTTATTGCTTTTTAGTGTGGCATTTACTAGCAGTTAGTAAACCATTGAGTGCGAACGTGTGATATGGGACGCATGTTAACACTTTTTGGATTCCTATTTGAGAGTTTGTGACACATTTGTCATAGCGACGTATTTGTCAGTACTGGCCTTCGAGTCATTTGTCTTTCGGGATGTTTGTCATTGCAACGTATTTGTCCTTTGACATGTTTGTCATTGCGACGTATTTGTCCTTCGGGATGTTGTTCTTCGGGACGTTTGTCATTGCTACGTGGCGCCTTATTTTGAGAAAACGATACTTGGCGGGCTTCGCCCATATGCACATGCTATATCTTTGAGATGATTTCATTGATTATTTGTGATTTTCCAAGTGTATCGCCCTTTACAATATTGGCCATTTAAGCCGTTTGAGATATCATATAAATGGCGATTACATCTTTGGAAATTTAAACTCCTTTGAGTTCTATATTTGGGATTTGAGTTGCCAACACTTGGTGTTTATTTGAGATTTTCCATTCTTGGCGTTTATTTAGGATTTGTATTCTCCTATTTCGGAGATATATGTAATTGCCTTTATGGCGTATTTTTGTGATTTAGATTTCCCTTTTGGGAATACATTTGAGGTTACCATTATGGCGGGTTTTGAGATTCCTTAGATTTAGGAGTTATTGTTTCTCTAAACTATTATTGTTGTTTTAGGAAATGCCGATGATATGAGGCATGTTATGCTTAGTGCTTTTATTATGGATTTTATCTCTTTTGAGATTATATAATTGTTTAGTAGTACCACTTCATAACTTAAAGCAACCACGTGTACTTAGAACTATTTCTTCTCATTTGAGAAGAATTATCACCCTTCTCCTTATGCTTCATATTATCTTTTATCCTTATTAAACTGATTGTTTTAGCTAGATTGGCCCATGTATTTTATACTCGGGTCAGACCGAGTTGTTTCAGGTTAGATACCTGCTTTTGGACTTAGCTTCGCTTTGATGCTTCCGCTTGGATATCTTTTTATCACCTTTTCGTGTAGTCTTGTGACTTTTTGTTTGACTTTGACATGTATATGTATATTATTTTGACTCATTGTATACAGTGTGGTCCTTGTACCACTTATGATGTATCATTGTGTATTGTACTGGGATGTATCAGTGTATGTGTGTGTGTGTGCGTATATATATATCAGTTGTTTGTTGTTTTGTGATGTGTTGTACATTCCATTGTTGTATCTTGTTCTGATAGATCTGTTAGCCACTACAGTTTTGTATTAATCATTTATTGAATATGTCAAACCACTTGAAATAGAAAAAAAAATAACAAATCACCAAATCGATGTATTTAATAGATGTCTAAGACAAAGCTATAGATTGTCTCTCCTAACCAGCCCTATTCTCTGCATTAGCAGGCAATATTACCTAGTAATACTCTTTGTTAATATGGGTCTCCGGAGGGGGCATCACGATTTGGTGTACGTTCGTCGGATTTGAAGAAAGAGAACGATGATGAACAGACCCAGGCACTTGTGCTAATTTGAAATGACTAAAATAGGACGGCTTGACAGTGCCAAGTGGGCTAGCTACCCCTAGCGGACATCCGTTCTTCAATTTTATTCTTAGACTTGGTCCATACTATTACTCTTCATGTTGGTTTCGATTAGCGCACCTTGATTTGGGATAACATCGCTCTGACTCGATGGATGGATGGATGCACGCAATGAGCAATTGTGCTTACGATGTGTTACCACCAGCACTTCGACCCGAACTAGTAGCATCCTACCTTGAGCATTGTCTCATGTGCCTTATCATACTTTTATCCTTATACGAGACCACTAGGAGTTTAGTTTAGTGTTGTCGTATCTTGGCGCATCCCTATTCTCCAACGTGCTACTGGGACGTTATATGCAAACTGTACGACAATGCTTAAAAACGCGTTAAGGGGGGTTAATGTAAAGCCTTAATGCTAAGAAAAATATGTATTTTACTTATTAGATATTATATATATAGCGTATTCTGCTATATATAAATATTTTGACTAGTCCTAAGAGATGGGAAATCCCGTAACATCTCTTGAGTTATTGCACGCATGTTATATACTAGATAGGAGATGTGAAACCTGTAAACATCTCTGATGTTATTACACTCCTGTTATATGTGGTATTGATTTGACTCACATAAAGATATTTTTATCCTGACTCGAGTGTTTTGTCTTTTCATTACGCTCGGGTCGGCTCTAAGTTTTCAACGCCCTGAAGATTATTTTCCAAAGGACGAAGATTTGGTATATTATTACTAGTATTATTTCACCACATTCTATTGTTCCGCTACATTATTTTATTATTCTGTTGTATATATAACTCTAACGAATGTTGTAAAATTTTAATCAAATGTACAGTATAAATAGCTTCATTAACAGTTTATTTGATTATTATATTTTGTCATTCCACTGCAAGATTTTGTATTTGTTTTTCTTCCTACCTTGTTTTTCTTAATTAATCCCGTTAATTATCTGTGTTTCGGATTGTTTGAGTTGGACATGTGTGGATTATTGTCGGTTTGACCTTTCCGAAATGTGGATCGTCGCACAAATATTTGACATACCTTTGATGTTGTAGTTTGTATATTTAAGAATTTATTTCGATTTTGATTATGTGACAAAGGTGCTTTTACTTATTTTAGGTTTTTTTCCACTAGCTTTTGGGATTGTATCTGGTGAGATGAACCTAATTGGTTTGATTTTTGATGTAGCTTCGGGAAATTTTATGTCATGATGATCATTATTTCACCTTTATATCTGATCGACATTCTAGTCCTTTTCTTGATGTTCCTCAAGTTTCTTTAGATAGTAACAAGATTCTTGTTACTATCATTTGAAGGATAATTTGAATAGTTTTTTAACGAAAAAGTGTCCTCAAGGTAAAAATAAATTGATTATTTCTTTATTTATCAAGTTGTTAATGCTGCCACAATAGATGTATTTAACAAGCTTTGTCCGAGTTTAAAAATGCTTGTGTGTTTAAGTAGAAAATTTCTTGCATGGTTTGCTTTCTGAAAAATTTTCTAATCATTTTTCCTTTGTAATCGATATGCGACAATAAGTTCTAATTATGTGGAAAGTTTTAATCGATGGGTTTTAGAGGAAAGATATTTACCTATTACTACATGTTTAAATAGAATTCGTTTGAAGCTTATGAAACTTATGTCTGATAGATGCGAGTTAAGTAAAACTTGAAATAGTCAATTGTCCTATATTATGGAGAAGCGTTTAAGAGATTTATACCTTAAGGGTATTCAATGAAAAGTTACTAGAACTACTATTGATGTTTATGAAGTTTAATCAACTCAATCTTATCGTGTAGATTTGAGCGTTCGGTGATGTAGTTGTAACTTATAAAAGATTAATGGATTTCCATATGCTCATGCTATTAGATGCATTCTCGCTTTTGATTTGGATGTTTATTCCTATATTGCGAACTATTTCAAAGTGTTCTTTGTACGAGCATCTTATGAAGGAACTGGGCCAGCTCGCAGTGGAAAAAATAGGTGAATTTCAAAAAAAAAATACCATTTGGGATCTTTAATGGACCTACGAAGGATAAATTTCATTTAGAACTTTTCTAAATTTGGTTTAAATAAAATTTTGTATTCTATTTAAAATAGTTAAAGGGATGTTTAACTAAATTTAATTTAAATGTATAGTGCATCAAATACACCTAACATCTATTTATAAAGGTTAATGTATATTAAATAAGAACATTCATTTCTTTCCCTAAAACAAGAACTAATTAAGAGCATTAATTGTATTCAATGGAGAGAGAAACCTTTCATTTTCTCTCTTTAATTTAAATTCATTGATTAATTAAATGTCATAATTAATAATTTATTCATGCGAATATTTATTATTATGTCCATATGTATTCTAACTGTAGTCTGACATTTATTTAATTTTATTTTATTTATTTATACAAGTATACGCATACATAAATGCATATATGTATGCATGTATCATACACACACACGTGTGTGTGTACATATGTAACATCATAATTCGTGGAGGGTATAATGTGCATGTATATAGATGTTGGGATTTACATTGCAACGGATGCATTAGCTCATTTTGTGTGTACTGTAATTTGTTCAAATATGTGCTTGTACAATAAGTCAAAACAAAATATTAATATATCTATTTGTGTGTCTATATATGTATATATGTGTATATATGTATAATTTAATGAATAAAACAGTTTCTACCATAACAAATTAATATAAAATAATAATATGATAATAATATAATTTTTAAAATTTTAGAAAATTTGGAAATACATTTCAGGCTTAAGATTAATCTGTGAAATTATTTACAATTAAAATAATATTTATTATTAAATAATTGATAATAGCTCGTAATCAAATTAATTCTTAAAAATTAAATTTTAAAAATTATAAAAAAATTATGAAGGTATCTAAGATCTATTTTGAGCTTACGAAAAATTTCTGGAATTTTCACAACTGAAATTATAGTTTTAATTAAATAATTAATTGCATTTTAATAGTAAATAAATTAAAAAAATTAATGAATTATCATAAAAATATAAAACTTTTTCTAAAGGTTCCAAACACATATTTAAGCCTTAAACAAAATTTCTAGAATTTTATCAAATGAAATTATATTTTTAATTAAATAATTGATTGCAAATCAAAGTAAATTAATTTTTAAAAACAATAAATTAAGTTTAAAATTTTTTAAAATTTTATTATAATCTTAATAGATGGTGCAACAAATATGAATAATATAAAATTGAGATTCTGAACCATTAATTATTTTATCCATAATAAACAATTCATAAAATCATTAAATAATGATTAATATGTATATACATATATAATATAAAAAAATATTTTATGATCCATAATAGGTACAAATCATCATAAGAAAATTTTAAGATTAAATATATATGATATATAAATGCATATACAACTATACATATTCATAATTTGCAGATTTGTGCATATTTATTATATATATATATATATATATATATATATATATATATATTAATATAAATCAAAATCAAAACCTTTGTTTAGAAAATTAATTCAAAAATAAATTAATATAAATAAATATTATAACAAGCATATAACCAATCTAATTGTAACAAGCACATGTACCTACAAGAATCTCACCTAATAATCTAAACAATAAACGGATCTGAATACAAACAGAGGATTTGGATGTAAATCAAATTTTATATGATAAACTTAAAATCAAAATATTGATAATAAATAAAAGTGCACCTCCTAATGAAGCCTTTGAGACCACGTTGAACAGTGATTTCTCCTCTAAGAACAGTTCACAATCAATCGGGTTGCTAATCCGGCATTGAAGACCTTCTACTACAAATTAGTGTTTTTAATTTTTACTTGGATTTGATAATTTTAGGGATGATTTTAAAGAAAAGTTACAGCCATTAAAATGAGGAAGAGGAAGAAGAAAGTGACAGCTCAAAAAATGAATTAGCTTATAATTAGGGTTTTGAGATTGGCTTTTATGTGGATAGGACAAGAGATCAAACAATGATCTCAACCACACATCTCAAAACCTAACCACACATGTAGTAACCACCTCCTATCTTTCTCCAAACCAACAATCAAATCTCATGGGTTGTGAGCCCATTTAACCTAAATTAAATATGTACAATCATATTTAACATGTTTTGTTATCGATATCTTATATCGACCAGTATATTCACAACTTTTATAAATATATGCAACAATTTTATTTCTCAAATCACATTATTTAAATTAATAATTAATATTTCATAAATATTAATTTACTTAATTAATTTTGTAACAATTATAAATTGGTTAAAATGTTTGGTCTGAATTCATCATTTCGGTTGTGTGACTCTTGGGTGTAAGTTCGGTCAGTGATTAACGTCGAACTATTCGAACGTTAAGGTTCGCACTTCACCTTGTAGGTGGTGTGATATTATGGTCATTTTTATCGCTTACTCATTTTCGGAAAAATCTCATTTTAATTTAATAAGGATTACCCAGTTGTGACAATTATTTACACCAATTCTCTTCGTCAAAACTATATCACTTTGGACATGCTGAATTTGGTAATGGTCAAAATTCCAACATCATCCACATTCAACTCTGTAATCCAAACACAAAGTCCTTAGTTCAATAATTACAATTACTATCAACCGAATTTCTTTGGCTAGATATTTTGAATTTGGGTTGACTTGAGTTGACCGTGATACTAACCACATATAACTTAGGAGACGAATCCTCTCTTGATTAGCGCTTCACTTTCAATAACTCCACTCGACCCAACTATAGTCACTCGATGGACACTATGCAATGATTTGACTATAATTAAAGTGGAGCTTTCATATTGAAGATTCACAGTATTCTCACTTCGAAAGAAATGTGTAGATTAGTCACATCGAGATTTTCTGTTTAACCTTAGTCATATTAACCAATAGAAAACTACCAAGTGAGTCGTTCCATAGTTATCCACTAACTATTAGTATGTAACCCCTAGGTGCACCCAATAGTCATAAGCAATACGGTGCCCAACATTTGGAGAGCGTTACATACTCTAATCTCAACGGATACATCGATATCGAGTCTCGATGCATCTTGACTAGGAACATTCAAAATGATGTATTTGTTTCATTATGATAAATTACTCATGGATACAACACTTTGTAACTACTATCACAAGACATACCATTTATGAATTTTCTATTAAATATAATTTTAATTTAATTCATTGGTTAATATAACTACATTATATCAAGTATATAACAGAAAGAAAATACCTTTATTTCAAACATAATTGGTCAACGAGTTAGATGCATGTAACAAATTACATAATTGTCCCCTAGGGCATACCACTAACTCTATCAATCTCTCACTTGCACTTGGAGGCAATTATGGAATCTTATTCCAACATCTCTAATCGATTTTATCAAAACCAATTGGGTCTGTCCCTATATGAATGAATATGCTATTTTGTTTCAATTATCTACTCTGTTAATCAACTCTCTCTGACGGTGATAAATTGTTTTATCACTTGGAACAATTCGGAGTACGTCTCTCAACTTCTAATAAGCTCTAAATTCTGTTATGGACTATACCGCAACATTGTTATCATATAACAATGTTATGAGATTCTCAACATTTGGAGTCGGCTAGTTATAAATTTGTGCACTTATATATTTATATACATCGTTTTTTTTCGTGGCACTATTCAAGACTATGTACTTCGCCTTTTTCATTGAACCAACCACGATATTTTATCTGGAACATTTCCAACTTAAAGATTCTTAACTTGAATTTACTATTGACATATTATACCCAATATCACTTATGATGTTTGAATCCGAAGACTCCTTCATAAGGTGTTTTTGTTTCTGTAAACAGATCCCTAGTATTTCATAAATACACGAGAACACTTTAAACAAGCATTTAGTTATATCAATTTGGATTTTATATTTTCTTCATGTATCAAATACATAAATAAATCACGTTATCATAACCAACATAACATGTATGATAATTCCTATTGCCAATGCATAAGGAACTCGCATGTTCCGTATTAAACAATTTAATAATGTGTGTTTAGATATCGATTTGGGACATTCCCAATATCTTTTATGCTCACTATAAAAGATATCATTTACAATCCAAAGTTGAGTATTAAGACAACTAAGGTTGATTTCAACACAAGTACATCGTTAAAATCAACAATGTGTTGTTCACTTATAGTTTAAAAATATCAGTGTACTTTTAACGTTCTTTCTTATGACACACGCTTCCTCTGCACTTTGATTGAAATCAAACTACATGATTTCTACCAAAATACTTATTCAATCTTGATGCTTATAAAATGATACTTTCTTGTCATTTCTTGGATCATGTCCAACGACTCACAAACTCAATATCGCTCCCACTGGCTTTGAGATATTTTTGGTTAATATGTGTAAACTGCTTACTCTAAATCGCTATTTAGAATTTTCCATTTCAATACATATGTACCAAAACACTATGTCTTATCAAGCGATAATTTTGTGAGTAAATTCGAATTAACTTGAGCATGTTGAATACTGAATCTATTATGCTAATTTCAACAATTGAAATTTGCGATATTATTCTTCTCAACGTTGCTCATTTAATTCCAACTGCGTTAGTCTTTCTCATAAAGACACAATCTCGGCCAATGGATCACATCCCTTCGGTTACGACCACCAAAATCATATTTTGATAGTGTAACTGGAATTCTTTCGAATTGGCGCATCATACCATATAGAGTCGACACACTTAATGGTTAAGTTAAACAACCGAGGATTATATAATTTCGACATTAATAAGAAACTCATGGTTTCTCTTCGATGTATGAGAATACTTATTAGAGGTTCTAATACTATGTGTTCATTTCGGTTAATTAATTTCATTTCATCTCATATAATCAGTTCTATGTATGGATATCCAATTACCAATAATTCCTCAAAGAAATTACTTCACAATAAAGTCGATATAACTTGAAACAATAATTGTTTCTCGTTGTAAATTGAATAAGTATTCATAGACACTTTATGAGTTTCTTTATTTATAAAATTGATTTGGTTTTAGTTTTAAAAAATTATGTTCAAAACAAAAATATGTTATTCAATGACGGCCCTTTCCAAAATCCTTTTGGGGAGATTCATACAACATCCCTCGTAAACAATTATCACGTGCAATCTTTCGATTCGCATAACCTCCCAACTTCTTGGTCTAGGATATTTTAGAGTTTCTAATAAACCCTTATCTTGTAAGATTTTGTAAACTGTTATTCAAATGAAATAATATTAATCTTGGGTACTACTCTTAAGTACATTACCTTATAGAAAGAAACTAACTCAACTTCACTCACAATTAATCGTACATTGTCCAGCAAAGTTCTATTACTCCATATAGATGTATCATTATTGTAACACCCCACTCTGGTAGCTTACCCAGAGGCAAAGACGTTACATAAAAACTACGGTGCTTAATAGAATAGTATCACAACTTAAATAAGATATATCGGAACATAAAATCATTCAGATTACATGATTTCAAGCGGAAGAGTTATTATACAATCACATCATCATAATTACACAGTTACATAGGATCATGAGAGTCAACATAATTATATATATGAAAGTTGATCAACTTAAATAAAAGTCTTCACTTCATAGTCATGGTATTCATCGGTCATCTTGAGTTGAACAACTAACCATCTAAACCTGAAATGTTTATGTGTAGCATCATGAGTAACACTGACCCAGTGAGATAGCTATTTAATCTCTGGTTTTCAAGTCATGTCATGAAGGGTTATAAAAACCATAATTTTTATATCATCATTTCATTCTGAATCATTACTTCTAAGTTTTAATAATCCAGATCAAAACACTATTCAAGGTAAACTTCAAATATATGAACTTCATCTAAAGTCAAGTATATTTGTTTTCTTTATAAATTTAAACCATTCCTTCAATTTGGTTTATATTCTAGGATATTTTATCCTATTGCAGCCGGCATCCCGTCATCAAATAGGGATGTACTCCACTGGCTCGATACCACATAGAGTAATAGTGCACTACCCAAGATCTATGGTCTTATACCGCCTCCTCGATTGCGGCCGGCATCCCGTCATCAAATAGGGATGTACTTCACTGGCTCGATACCACATAGAGTAATAGTGCACTACCCAAGATCTATGGTCTTATACCGCATCATCGATTAAGTTTTCTGTGTGAAAATACTTCTTTAAAGTAATTTAAATTACTCTTCTTTTTACAAAAACTCGTATGTATCAGTTTAAGAATAATCTCAAACCACATTAGGGTTATATGTATATTGGAAACTCAATTCAAATTGCAAACCATTTAAGCTAAATATATCTCGAGATTTTATAAACGGATAAAACTATTCTTTTCGTAAATCGCTTTCTTATTAAGAAAATTGGTCCGAGTCAATCAAATTTACTATCCATTCGTCGGGCCAGTCCGGATAGCCAGGGAGAGCAGGAAACTGGTTTTCCAAACTCAAGTCTAGACACTATCTCTCTGTCACCCATAAGGCGGTCAAGTAATTTGATCGGCCCTAAACCTTGAAATAAATATATTTCTTTTTATACCAAATTTTCTATAATAAGTAACTTACTTAGTATACTCAATTAGCATGAAAAGAAACCCATCAAATTATTTATCAAATCGATGATAAAAATCTCACAAGTAAGGTATTTTCTTAGAAACAAACATGTTCATTTCGGGCAGAAATTTAACCCGAGCTTGCATCTCAAATTTATATACATAGATGGCCGAATTTTAAAAAGTTATATAAATGAAAGTTATAGGCCTTTCTGTTATCTTTCCAGAATGACCAAGATCATAGAATTCGGATCAACAGTTCAATAGTTATGACCAATTTAGTTTCAGCCTTAAGCACAGAGCTAATATTGGTTTTGCTCTCGGGATTATAGTAGAAAAGTTCAATTTTGACATAGCTAGCAACCAAATTACAGAAAACACGAAACATCAAAGTTGTAGAACATGAAATAAGCTTTACAGAACATCTAAGAAATCGAAATTTCATTAAGAATTGAGAAAGTTATGGTCAAATTACTAAGCTGCGTTTTTGATAGAAACGAGCCACTTTTACTTACAACTATCATTTCTTCAAGAATAACATGAATAATAGAAATTTAAATAGTTTTTCTCACCTTAAACTTGTGTATTTGACTTGAATCTTTTTCCTTAGCTTTCTCCAAGATTTTTCACTTTATCTTACTTTTGTTTTTGCTTTGTGAAAGTATGAAACATAAGTAAACATTTCCACCCTTTATATAGAAATTTTCAAGGCTAGTTTGGTAATTTTAATTTTGGACACTTGTCTACTTCTCTTTGCACAAGCCTTACAATGTTAACACATGTCTTCTTAGGTGTCTTAAGATGTTTCTACACATGGACACCTAATGGGGTTATGTGTCACCATCTTATTTAATCTTGTGACACATGTCCTTCATCTTTTTATGCAAGCTTCATTTCATGACACATACCTTATTAAGTAATCATTTAGGGTGTTCTAGAAGTGTACACCTAAGTGATATATGTGTCATAATCCTATTTCATCTTAAGATAGGTGTATGGTCCATATTATGCCACTTGTCTTCACCATGTCATGCTACTTATCCTATACTTATAAATGTACATAAATATAAATAACATAGAGATGGTGTAGATAAAAATTTACATACCCGATATTTTAAGTTAGGGCGTTACAATTATGTATCACATAAAGGAGCTATTTTGAGATTGAATCTTTATTCATTTTAGGTACGTTTGGAACCTTTTCCAATATACTCACCCATTCAATCAGATCGCATCATTTCTATCACATGTTATTTTTACTTCTGTTTTCTATTCAGTGAGTTCCATAGACATACTACATGTATATCAAATACACATGTCCATGTCGATGATGACTCATCGGTGAATATGACGAAGTACGTAGAACTATTTTGGTATTTATATAATTATGATTGCATATATCTATATGTATCAATCGAAAGAGTTCATCAACTCTTACGATGCTCCTACTAAATAGGTACATAGCTCTTTATTGTTTGAGATATAATTAACAAGTATCATATGATTCAAAATTATATAATAAAATTATTTTATCAAAACTACGGCTTAGTTTATAATTCCAAAATAACTGTAAATAATATTAGATAATTCTGCATTTTCCAATGCAACACTATTGTTATGCAAACAAGTACCACATTATAGTTGTATTTCATAACGAATGTTCATAATATTCGTAGAAATATAGCTATGTCTATTTTTTTAGTCGATAACCAAAAATAATCAATATTTCATGAATAACATTCATTACATTTTACGAGACCAATTTTCGCAATTTGATGGAATCAATAAGTGCTATATGACATGCTCCTACTATTTCCACCGTTACTATAATAGCATATTAAATTGAAGGCCCATCATTCACTTAATATAGATTTGTTTATTTTATATACTGCAACTAGTTTACCGTGGAGAGTTCTTTGATAAAATATCTTGAAATCAAAGAAACAAATCTCATAGAAAATAATTTTCTATATGAAAATACATTTCGGAATAGAATTCGTATTTCTCATTCTAATGTTAAGTATCAATCATTATTATTACAATTCTCATTTCTGTTGTTTCTTTATGAAGAAGAAATGAATATTCACTCTCTCCATCCCAACTGTACCTTAAATCACATTTACTCTTATACATTCATTTTCCTTTCTAAATGGTCAAACCATTCAAAAGAAAACCCTTACTACAATATCATACCGAACACTTTACGAAAGCGCATTTGATTATCCTTAACATTTAAGGATATCAAATATGTTGCTCTTTGCATAAACTAACTAAACTAACATTTCAGCGATCGGGTTCTTAGAACTATCTTGTAGTTTTGGTCTTCTGCTACAATTAACTCAATATGATCTTTTATTTAATCAATCAAATTGAATACTCGATCTCATCACACAGTTTATTGGCTTATTTCGAATGAACTATATTCATTGAAATATCGTACATTACAAACTATGACCGTTTATCATATAATATATTTATGTGATAGTACATGGATCAAATATCTATCCATAGTCATTACTGCTTTTAGAGTTCGAAACTTATAAAATGAAATACACGGTCTAAACCAAATGAACACGTAAGTGATCATTTTACAAATGTATTAAGTTGTTGTAAAAATTAGGCATTTGCATCGATATAGAAAACCTAAACATGCAATAGGCATTTAATAGTGGGTATAATATTTCCATTTGTCAACTTTCAATTAGTTTATTTGTATATGTTAATTGATAAACGTTTTATTAATCATATTAAATGCACAAATTTACCATCGTAGATAATTATAAAATTGTTTAGAATATGTTCTTACAATATTAGAAAGGTTAAAAGCTACCATTTCATTTTTCCAATAAGGCTTCTAGTAGTATTTATGTTTCACCAAACCCTAAGCAAAACATAGAAGTCTTTCAACTTCACTAGTGGGTGTTAGGACTCGTATGCCTTGGGATTCTCACCTTGAGAAAAGCTCAACAAATCATAGGCCTGCATATGATGGATAACTCTTATCGGTTGTATCATATACAACTCCTAACATTTGGTACCTTGTCCTAATCTCGCCTTTTCCTTGAGGAAAGCTCAACAAGTAAAGTTGGACTATTCACTTGAACCTATCATTTCACGACTGTCTAAGTATAATGCGCGTACCTTGAGGAAAGCTCAACAAATACATGCGGTTATCTTACCTCATATGTTCAGTATATTAATAGTACACACATAACGCCCCTAGTTTGAGGAAAGCTCCACAACTAAGAAGTATGTAAGTAATCTATTAATATATAAATGATAGAGGACAACTTTACATTAGAAATTCATAATCTTCGATATATTATATCGAGTGATGTCGACTTATGGAATAATGTATTTCTTATGAAATACTCTCGTGGTTTAATCGTCGGACATATCAGAAATCATGGTATACGTACATTAACGTATGTATTTATTCCTTAAGTCTATTTAGGGTTTCTTTAAAGTTCCACCTTTTGTTATACATTCATATTACATAAGTTGAATTATTGTATAACTTTTATGACTTAATTAACTTATATAATAGTCTTATGTATGATATTATATTAATTAAATCCTATTTATTTAATTTTAACTATTTAACTCTTTAATTAATAATTCTTTAATTAATTATATATTTTAATTTCAATATAACATTTACATTGGACATATCTACTATAACTTTTATAGTGCACACTATAACCTTTATAGTATAAAACACATAGATATCTTATACATGTGTGTTTTATTTAATTAATTAACAGTTAATAAATTTATTCAATTAAACAATTTTGATTAAATTTTATTAATTTTGAAATTTATCTTACATACATACATGTAAACTTATGTTATCCTAAACATTTTAGAATAACATAACATATACCAACATATATAATGTATGCGTATATGTATTAATTAATTAACATATTTAATTAGTTCATTTTATTAATCTTATTAATAAATTTTAAATTTCTAAGTTAGTATATAGATATTTACAAACATTTTGAAAATATCGTTATCCTTTCAAACATTTTGAAAACTTATGTTGTATTATGACTGTTATAATAAACATGTTTTTATTTTAATTTTCAAAACAATTTTTAAAACTAGCACAAGGCCTACTTTAGATTGGGCCTTTTCTATTAGGGGCAATCTTTAGACTCACTCGCCTTTCAGGCTAGGCTGGTAACCAGGTAGGACAGGGTACTTGATTTACCGATTCCAAGCTTAGACATTACCTTTCTAGACACTGTACTTAGTAGGAAAATTTAATTATTTAGCCCTAACATGACTAATTTAGACCGCATAGGTTATTTGGCTCTAATACCATTGAAGGAATTGGGCAAGCCAGTAGAGGAAGAAATGAGTGAATTTTAAAAAAGTTACCATTCTAGATCTTTAATGGGCCTACGAAATCTAAATTTCATTTAGAAATTTTCTAAATTTGGTTTAAATAAAATATTATATTCTATTTAAAATAGTTAAAGGAAATTTAAATAAATTTAATTTCAAATGTATAGAGTATCAAATACACGTAACATTTATTTATATGTGTTAATGTGTAGGGAATAAAACTATTCATTTCTTTCCCTAAAACAAGAATTAATTGAGAGCATTAATTGTATTAAATGGAGGAAAAAACCTTTCATTTTCTCTCTTTAATTTGAATTGATTGATTAATTAAATGTCATTATTGATAATTTATTCATGGCATTCCTATTACTATGTCCATACATATTCTAATTGTATGATTTATAGTTTGAGATTTATTTAGTTTAACTTAATTTATTTATACAAGTATATATATGTATGCATGTATGTATTATATACATATACACACACATATATATATATGTATGTGTGCATGAATAACATTATAATCTGTGAGGGTTATAATGTGCCCGTATATAGATGTTGAGATTTACATTGCAACGGACACATTAGCTCATTTTGTATGTACTGTAATTTGTCCAAATATGTGCTTTTATAATATGTCAAACAAAATACTAATATATGTGTGCACACATACATATACGTACACACACACACACTCTTATATATATATATATATATATATATATATATATATATATATATATATATATATATATATATATATATATATATAATTTAGTGAATATAATAGTCTCTACCGTAACAATTAATGTAAAATAATTATATGGTAATAACATAAGTTTTTAAAATTTTAGAAAATATGGAAACACATTTTGGGTTTAAGATTAATTTATGGAATTTTTTATAATTAAAATAATATTTATTATTAAATAATTGATAATAGTCCATAATCAAATTAATTCTCAAAAACAGGAAATCGAGTTCAAAAATTCTAAAAAAAATTCTAAATGTATTTGAGACACATTTTGGGGTTAATTTTTTTTTAGAATTTTCTCGAGCGAAATTTTATTTTTAGTTAAACAATTAATTGCATTTTGAAAATAAATTAATTCAAAAGATTAATAAATTAATTTATAAAAATCTGAAACATTTTTTAAGGGTTCCAGATTGATATTCACCTTATGAAATTTTGTTAGACTTTTGTCAATTGAAATTGTATTTTTAATTAAATAATTGATTGTAGGTCGAAAGTAAATTAATTTTTAAAAATAATAAATTAATTTTAAAAAATCTAAAATTTTTACTATAATCTTATTGCATGGTGCATATATATAGAAAATATAAAACTAAAATTTTAAACCATCAATTATTTTATTCATAATAAACAATTCACAAAATCTTTAAACAATAATAAAATATGTATATACATATTTAATAAAAACTTTTATATTTTATGATTCATAATAGGTACAAATAATCGTAAGAAAATTTCAAGATCAAATATGTATGATATATAAACACATATACAAATTATACGTATTCATAATTTGTAGCTATATGTATATTTAATATATATGTTTGTGTGTGTGTCAAAATTAAAACCTATTTCTAGAAAATTAATTCAACAATAAATAAATAAACAAAATATTATAACAAGCACATAACCAATCTAATTGTAATAAACGCATGTACCCACAAAAATCTCACCTAATCTAAACAATAAACAGATCTGAATACAAACAAAGGATTTGGATGTAGATTAACTTTTATATAATAAAATTAAAATTAAAAAAATGATAATAAATAAAAGCACACTCCTAATGAATCCTTTGAGTCCACGTTGAAAAATGATTTCTCTTCTAAGAACTATTCATAATCCATTAGGTTGCTAATTCGGGATTAGAGACCTTCTACAAATTAGTATTTTTAATTTTGAATTGGATTTGAGAATTTTAAGGATGATTTTAGAGGAAAGTTGTTGTCATTAAAATATGGATGAGGAAGAAGTAAGTGGCGGCTCAAAAAATGAATTAGCTTGTAATTAGGATTTTGAGATTGGTTTTTATATGGATAGGACAAGAGAGCAAACATGATCTCAAACACACATCTCAAAACCTAATCACAAGATGTTGTAGCCACCTCCCATATTTCTCCAAACCAATGCCTATTGAAACGATCCTGACTCAACCTTCGAAAATCAGCACACGTACTTCACTTGTACTCGAATGTTGTAGATTCAAATGCCGAATCTGGCTCACCGGAGCTTATAACGCATTAAGTAAAACAACACAGCGGAAGAAAAGGTAATATCATTGATATACAATATTCGATACAACAATTTGATACAAATGATATCAATATCAAAGATACAATAGCAGAAAGATAACTCTAATATGATCTCAAGAGAGAAAGAGAGACGAAATCCAATATCTGAAACTTCATAGCCAAAGCTCCAATGCTCCAAACCAAATAGCTTAACCCAAAAGCTTCGAAGACTCTAATCCAAAAGCAGTTATATCCAAACCATAAGCTCGAACCTTCATCAATGCTGAAGTGAAGCAACTGATCGCAATACGATTTGCCAATATCCAAAGATTGAATGCTATCGAATCTACACCTACTATTTGATTATCTAAAAAACCCAACTCTAGACTGCCCGCGTGGAAAATTATGGGCACCCAGAGTTTAGGAAGGGGATAATAAACTCTAGCTCGGTCATGGGACTGGTGTGAGCGAACAAAAACAGTTTATCTTTAAATAAACAACAAAGTAAGTAGAAGAAATCCGCAATGCTTTTTGGAAAATGAAACTACCATAAGGCCTCCCACCGCACACACAATGCAAACGCGGAATTGGAGGAGATTTCTCCTTATGATAGTCAAACATGATTGATACGCGAAAACCATTTTTTTTGATATCATTATTAGTGCATAGTGCAGAAAACCTTTTGAAAGTACAATATTAATCTTAGCCAGCATACAACCATTATTTTATGCCTACTATAGCTACCATCTAAACAGTGGGGTGCCACCATAAGTAAATGGCAGGTTATACAACTAAAACCGTACAAGGCGCGTATTGGAGATTGGATTTTCAACAAATGGTCAGGCTAAGGAACTTCCTACTGCCACATGGGTACGCCTCTAGAGGGACGTCCCGAGAACCTACCCGGCTCTCTGCCAACATAAAGCCGGGTTACCTCTGTAACTAGGTAACTACTACTCGAGCATGCCATCCCCCGGTCGTTTGTGACCTTTATCCGAGAGTTCTCAACCACAAAGCAACCACAAAGTAATAGATTTGCAGTGACCACATGAGTTAAGTATCTGGGCTCCATACCATGATACCACCCTTTTCCAGAAGGGAATGACACACCCTAAAGGGTGCGACCCTCATAATCTTGCCGCATCTTTCCTGTTTCGACCATTTCCAAGGTGTGAGGTCCTGATGCAGTCTCGTCCACAAAGCTACGCTTTACACAAAAGTCATGCTTTGATCAACAAATGATCACACAGCAGGACTCAGCAAGTATATCACCGATAACTATCAACTACATAACCTCTGAGCTCGTACGTCTCAGAGAAGGGTGTTAAGCTAAGAGAATAAATTCTCCGCCACCAAACAGAAATGTATTTGATAGAGATCAGTTTTATATCTCAAAGTGTAACGTCAGACATACAACCATACAAGTCCGTTTCGGGGTCGAACGGAACCGAAGGCACTTCGTCCAATAAAGGAAGAAGCCCTTGCAGTTTGGGTAT
The DNA here is from genome assembly GCA_030765085.1 of Allium cepa. NCBI lineage: Eukaryota > Viridiplantae > Streptophyta > Magnoliopsida > Asparagales > Amaryllidaceae > Allium > Allium cepa. Next base: position 28,776,042 of record CM060933.1, on the reverse strand, counting down.
TTACAATCCTGATCGGACTTTCCATCACATATGGAGATCTCTATACCAAAGTAACTCAGTGCAAAGTCTTTCGATGGGTTATCCTATCATTCTCGAAGACACCCGATCTTCATCACCGTCTTCAATTGCTATCCATTCGTCGTATCACTATTCGGAATGGGTTATATAACTCAAAGTCCTCTCCCAGCAAAACCGAATAGTGAGCACAATATTTTAAAACCATATGGATAATGGGATCTCAGTTAAGTCACAACTTAAAACCCAAAATTTTCCTTTCAAATGGTTTAAACAAATTAGCATTTTCAAATCTTTAAATAAAAAGATTCACTTCACAAAGTTCGTCCATTTTTCGCAAAGATTCCTTCACAGTTTTCAAAACAATTTCCATTTCAAATTGGATTAACTCATCCAATCTTTAAATCAATGATTTAATTCACAGCTTTCAAAACCGTTTCCAAAGATTCATTCATAACTTGGAAAACCATTTTCATTTCAAATTTGAAATCCTTTCAACACAGATTAGGAATTCTTTCCTTATATAAAAGCTTTTATTATTTGAAAACAAATAGTTTTCGTTTCGGAAAAATCCGATTCATTTCTACAAGTTAAAGCCCCTGGGTTAAATTCAAATTCTTAAAACATTACTTTTAAAATGGTTTTAAAACCCATATAAACACATTTATAACTTGCATAACCTTTCTCAGCCATAATTTCCAAACATAGAATTTAATTTCAAATCATGAATTCAAATTACAATTAAATTATTTAAATTTCAAAACATTATTAAGTTATTCAAAATAACTTTTATCTTTAAAACTCCCATTTCAAAAGCTTTTCACGTTTAACCCAATTCTATTCCCAAAATCATTTGGATTCAAAAGTCAATTTTTAAAAATCATTTCAAAAATCTATGACTTAACCAATTTCCTCGTGCAATCCATATTTGTGTGTGTATAGTGTAGTCCAGGGGTTTTACGCAATAGTGCAACATCATTAATCATCACAGATTCAAGCATATCAATATCGATAAGCAGTATAATCCTATAACGCTTATCTACATACACAGAATCATAGATAAATAATACACATTCGTCATAGATAAAATAAATTACATTCATCACAGCTTGAATTAAAACAATTCATATCACAAAGCATCACACAGTAGAGATAACAAACAATTCACAGCAATTCAATAGAATACAGTCATCCATAAGGAAGTTTAATTGATTATCTGATTAATTGGAACCAGATTAATCGCTAACCCAGGTTAATTAATCAATTATAAATTAATTAATTTTAAATTATTAATTGACCAATCTTAATTAATAATTGAATAAATTTTTAATTATTAAATAATTAACCCTTAATTATTTAATTATTCTTTAATTAATTGTCCTTAATTAATTATACAAATTGATTAACCTTTAATTAATTATTATTTAATTAATTACAGTAAGTGATTATCCTTAATCACTTAATCAACTTTAACCATTAATTAATTACTTTTAATTAAGTAATTATCTTTAAGTAATTAATTACCCTTTTATTAATTAAGTAAATATATTTTAATTATAAATTAATGAGCCTTTAATCAATTTAATTAATTAACTTAATTAATCTTTAATTAAGTAATTATTCTGAATTATGATTATTCTTCAATCAGCTTCATTAATCAATTCTTCCTTAATCACTTTCACTAGTTAATAGTTCTTTAATTATTTAAAATTTCATTAATTAAAAGATGGCTGTTTATCTTTATTATTATTTTTTAACATTTAATGCTTATTTAATAATCCTTTGGAAATAAGCCGTTATCAATATATTTATTAACTTAAAATCTTTGAGTTAGTGTAAGGATTATAAAACCATTTTTCTTTTTCTTTAATCATTCATTTAATTACAAATATTAAACTTTATAAACTTTTAAAACCAAAAGTTATATAAATTTAAAACACTTTTAACTTAATAAATTTGAAATAATTTATTTATTTATTAAACCTTTTTGACTAATTCAAACTTGGATATACATTTATCATCTGTAAAAGAACTATTTTTCCAAAAATCGTTTTAAACACAACTTGATCTGGTCTTAAAAAATAAAAATAAAAACTGTTTTATACAAAAAAATTCAGACTCGAGACCCATCTCGAGTGTTAACCCGAGCCAAATCTCGTTTTACTCGAGTATGCCCCGAGTCATCTACTGCTACCTTATTCTAAACATTGTTTTAAAATTTAAATTTTAAAACTGCGATAAACATACACACGAACCCGATGATTCCTTCAAGTTATTGTCACGTTTTTATGAGTGCGACTTCAAGTAAACTGCCACTTTCCCAACATCTCCTTCTTCTTCTTCGAAGACAAAATGCTGATGCATAGAGAAGCTTCATGCACGTGCACGACCACCAGAGCTACTTCCGACCATCACCTTGGCCTCCGACATATCATCTACGATTACCTCAACTCCATCGACTACCCAGTATCACCAAATCCACCATGAAATAAAAAGGAGCTATCGAGCTCAACCTGGATACCCAAACGAGTTGCCTAAATCAACACCGTGCCGACGACCTCGATCTCCTGTCACCCCGCCTTCAAGTCCAAACCCTCACCACTCATCCACGAAGCTTTCCCCTGGGTGCGATCGATACAAACCCCTCGACAATGTCGCAATGACCATATGAACTCAATCGACAAAAAAGGTTCGTCGAACCCTAGTTCGACGCTACGCCGTCGCCACGTCCACTTAAAAATTCTCCAAACATTTTTCTGATGATTCCCATTACACCAACTACCTTCACCAGCAATCACGTCATCCAATTCGACATTGATCGTCGAAATTTGACAAATTAGTATTTTCCTTTCATTTCAATATGGCTCGACATTCACGAGCTTGAAAATCATGAAATTACTTCTGAAAATCATCATTTAGCAAAACAAATCCAATCCAATGATCAAAATTTGGAATTAAATTACTTGAATTTTCTGTTTTGAATGTTTTCTTTGTAATTTCTAAATTTTCAAATTATTTATCACATATTTTTACTTTATATTATTTTTAAGAATAACTTTACATTATTATAAACATTTTTTCTTCAGGAATCAAAGCATAATTCAATTTTGTTTGGGTGATATGGATTTTTCTAAACTTGCTTTAAGGACCTGTAAACAAACTGATGTAAATACACTTGTTTTACAGACATGCATATTCAACCTATGCATATTTATATGTATATACAACCATATTTGCATCCATTCAAACATCTTTCACCATTTAACTTCAATATCAACCACAATACTGAATCATATAAGCAAGTTCAAGTTTTAAAGATAAAAGTCTGCTCGCTTGACGACAGAGAACAGAGAGGAACTTTTGTGTCTGAAACCTGGAAACTAGTTTTGTACTTGAACTTTGAATTTGCTATTTGATTTGTTTTAGTTTTGCTTTGCTCTGGTCATTGAACTTGAACTTTGATTTTGATCTTCTGGGTTTAATCTTTCAGATTGAAGTTGCTTAGAAAAACTACTGTTTTTTTTATTCTTTGCACTGTTTTAGTTGCCTCAGATCTTTGAGTTTCCAGGATGAAGATTGAAGTTGAAAACTATGCTGCGATGATCTTAATTTCGGTTTGAAAATAGGAAGAGATGTTTGTTGTGAAAACCTGAAATGTTTTTTCCCTTTTGATTTTATTTTCTTCTCAGGTTTGAATTTTGAACTGGAACCACATAATTGCTTTGCATTGCTTCAAGCTTTTGAATTTAAATATGAAACTTGCTTTTCAAATATGATTGTGAGCTTGAAATGATTTTGTTTTTATTTTGGTTTTTAATTCCTTCTCAGGTTTGTGAAGTTATGAAAATAGTCTAATTTATTTTTCAATACATGTTTATGTAATTCATTTTCAAAAAAGAAAAATAATATTGCCACTTGTTAATCTTGCATATTACATGGCTTACAAATGTTAGATTACATCATAAGATGTTTACACTTGTAAAAATCTTTTTCTATAATACTTATACATGTATAATACATGTTACTTAAAAGCTTACAAATGTGTGTGTGTGTATATATTCATATTGCTTTATCTTAGTTATATATACATATTCTTATATAAAATTTTCTATTTTCACTTGTATTATCTCCATTTATATACAAACCATCATATATAAATTTTAAAGGAAATGATTTTGACACTAAATTATACACCAATAAATGTATATATTACATGTATATTAGAATTTAACCTTTAAATAGTCTTTTGAAAATTGTTATCTCAATCCACACCCACATACACACATGTGTATATATATATATATAATACATATTCATTTAGAAAAAAACTTTTATTAAATTAAAATATAGAGTTTTAAATCCAATTTTTTTATTTTCAATACATTTATATTTTAAACTTAAGATATTAAACTTATTAATAAATACTTATTTTAAAATTTTCATTTAAACTTAAGTAATCACACTTATTATATTTTTGTTTCTAATATCAAATTTTCTTTATTGTCCAATTAAACTAACATTTGAATTGCAAATTCAAACTTTAAATTATAGTTTACTCGTATAAACACAAAACAAACACGTATCTTTATAAAATTTGGAAAAATTCAAATTAACTCACCCTTAATTCAGAATTAAATTCAAAATTTTATTTTAATTACTAATTTAAATTTGATTAAAAATCGGGATCGTTACACCTATCCTTCCAAATCTCATGGGTTTTGAGATCATTTAACCTATATTAAATACGTACAATCATATTTAATTTGTTTTGTTATCGTTATCTCATATCGATCAATATATTCATAATTTTTTTAAATTTATGCAACAATTTTATTTCTCAAATCACATTCAAATTCATAATTAGTGTTTGATAACTATTAATCTATTTAATTAATTAATAATTATTATAAACTAACTAAATTGTTTGGTCTAAAGAGAATTCATCGTTTCGGTTATGTGACTCTTGGGTGTAAATTCGGTCAGCGATTAACGTCGAACTATTTGAACGTTAACATTCACGCTTCACCTTGCAGGTGGTGTGATATTATGGTCAATTTTATCGCTTACTCATTTTCGAAAAAATCTCATTTTAATTTAATAAGTGTTGCCCATTTGTGACAATTATTTACACCAATTCTCTTCGTCAAAACTATATCACTTTGGATTTTCTAAGTTTGGTAATGGTCAAAATTCCATCATCTTCCATATTCAACTCTATAATCCAAACACAAAGTCCTTGATTCAATAATAACAATTATTATCAATCGAATTACTCTTGCCAGAGATTTTAATATTGGGTTGGCTTGAGTTGACCATGATACTAACCCTATATAACCGAGGAGACGAACCCTCTCTTGAATAGTGTTTCACTTCTAGTACTTCCCCTCGACCCAACTATAGGTACTCGATGGATGATATGCCATGATTTGACTATAATCGAAGCGGAGATTTCATATTGAAGATTCACAATATTATGAAGTTGAAAGAACTACGTAAATTATCACATCGATATTTTCTATTTGCCCTTAGTTATGTCAACCAACAGAAAACTACCGAGTGAGTCGTTCCATGGTTATCCAATAACTATTAGTATGTAACCCCTAAGTGCCTCCAACAGTCATGAGTAATACACTACCCAACATTTGGAGAGTGTTATGTACTCTAGTCTCAGTGGATACATTGATATCTAGTCTTGATGCATCTTGACTAGGAACATTTAAAATGATATATTTATTTCATTGTGATAAATTACTCATGGTTACAACACTTTATAACTACTATCACAAAATAGATCATTTATAGATTTTCTCTTAAATATACTTTTAATTAATTTAATTAATTAATATAACCACATTATGTCAAGTATATAATAGAAAGAAAACGCCTTTATTTCAAACAAGATTGGTCAACGAGTTAGATACATGTAACAAATTATATAATTGCCCCCTAAAGCATACCCCTAACTCTATCATCTTATTCTCATCTAATTCATCCACTTGTTAGCTTTCAAATGGAAGATGTTTTACCTAAATATGTTGAAGTTCATCCTTTTAAGAGAAGACATGGTGTAGGAAGATCTCCTTCTCCTGAATGGATTAAGTTTGCTGGTAAGGTGAATAAGTACAAATGTCGTAGTTTGTGTAAGAAATGTGGTCATAACAAAAGATTTTGTTTGTTAAGAAATAAAGTATTATTTGAATACATTATTGGTTTTTATTATGAAGACTATTAATACAATTTCATGCTTTTTGAATTAAATGTTTTATTTTGTTGTTTTACTTATTTGATTGTTTAGTAGTTTAATTTTCTTTTATTGTTTAGTAACAGTTTGGCAATTAACAATGTGGCTAATATTTTCCTGGGTAATATTTATCAAGCAAATATTTGGCAGTGGTTTAATTTATAGTTTATGTTTTCTAGTTATACATATGTGATAAATATGCGTGCGTGTGTGTGTGTTTTTTTTCATTATAATATATTTTTAGTTGTTTTTGAAGATAAGTTTGGTTAGTCATTATTATCATTATGTTAAAAATAGTTATATTTTCGTAATTGATCGTGATGTGTATTTGGTTATCTTTGTTAGGAACTCGAGATAGTGGTTTTGATGACAACAACCTTTGTAACTTATTTTATTATAACTTATATACTAACACTATTGTCTAGATATACATATATATATATATATATGTTTGTGAATGTTGTTATGTAGGATATATATATAAGACAGGTACTGATTATTGAAGACTGTACAGTATAAGATCAAGAATGAAGAAATCAAGTTTGAAGACTCATGAGTATCAAGATCAAGATTTCAAGATATGTCTCTAGTTTTTGTTAAAACTTCATAATAGCATGGAAATCTTCATTCGAATTTTCATTTGGGATGGAACACATTCCTATCTTCTTAGTGGCTTACAAACCCACGACAAGTAGCTTACAAACCTACGACAAGTGGCTTACAAACCCGCGAACATCCTAGTTTTGTACAAGTTCTCGAGTCCTGATGTGATGAGATATTCTGTAGGAAGAAGCTTGCAAAATTACTTCAAAATGGTTTTTCAAAACGTTTTTCAAAACTGATTTTTAAAATGTTTTAGCCTTAAAACTATTTTTTCAAAAAGATGTTTTAGCCTTAAAATATTCTTTGTTTTTGTGTTAAAAAACATAGTAAAAGTAGTTTATTTTACTCCAGGGTCATTTTATTTTGTTTTCAATTCAATACCATTTTCAAAACAAGTTTTTCATTTTTTTAACAAGGGGATGTCGGCATCATGGGATACCCCATGTCGACATGCTGACCGTTGAATTCAAAAGTTTCAATTTTCAAAAGAAGCATCTATTCATTTAAATCTCTTCATGAAGGGTTATGATAGTTGGTACTCTATAAATAGCCTTCTCAAATGAATTTTTTAACATACAACTCTCATATTTTCATCTCTTCTTTTTCTCTACAAATCCATGTTCTATAATTATCATATTTTTAAGATCATGCTGAAATTCTGCCAAATTCTTAAGTGAATCAAATTAGAAGTTCCTTCTTGTTTGATTCTCTGTCCTCTCTCGAAGGTCAAAGTGCTATTCAGAGTTATAGGATCAATTTATAATCAAAAGTCTATCGAGTCTCTCTAAAAGGTGTGATTGTGCCTGGAAATCAATTGGGTAATCTTGTGGCCCATAAATCAAGAGAGTTTGCCCCGGACTCGTGAGACAGGTGGATACCTTAAGGCGTTTATAAATTAAGAAGTGTAATCTCGACACTGGTTTAAGAAAAATCTGTATGAGGTGGTCTGCCTTGGTACAGGACTGGTTGTAGGGTAACTTCGAACCAGTATAAAATTCGGTATGTTCTTTCCCTTTACTGCTTTTTATTTACTTTCTACATCTTTGTTTGATTCTATGATTGTTCTGTGATTAAGTTATGCATTTGTTTGTGTCCTAATTTCAATTTAGTTCATATAAGTCTTAGAATTCATTAAACACTATTCACCCTCCACCCTCTAGTGTTAAATTAGTCTTAAGATCCTTAATCCGCTGTCCCTTTCAATTGGTATCGGAGCGTTGGTTTTCATAGTTTTCATAATCTGAAACTTGAAAAGTTAAAAATGACATTTTTAGAAAATTTTGTTAACACTAGTTTGAATTTATGCATTTCATCAAAGTATTATAAGTCTGCATGTAGTTTTTATGAAAAATCAAGTTATTTACCGAATTGGTTTGTTATGAAGGAACAAACATGTTACATGGCTTTTGGAGGGTCAACAACCAATGGACAAACTGTGCAAATTGAGAAAGATAAATGAATACTTGATAGTGGTTGTTCAAGGTATATGACTGGAAATCCTGAGATACTCAATGACATTATATATCAAGATGGTGGATTGGTCAACTTTGGAGATAACTCAAAAGGATATGTGATTGGCATCAGGAATGTTGGTAATTCTAAAACACCTCTTGTTTCTGATATTTTGCTTGTTAGGAATTTAAAACATAATTTTCTTAGTATAAGTCACTATGTGATAAAGGATTTAAAATTAAATTTCAAAAAGATATGTGTCACATCGAAGATAATAAGTCGAATATTATCTTTGAAGGAATTAGGAAGAAAAACATTTACATCCTTAGTATGAAAGTTACAGATGATAACTTATGTCTTTTGGCTAATATAAGCGACCCTTGGATTTGGCATAAAAGATTTGGTCATTTGAATTTCAAACTATTATCTAGGTTATCAAAACTTGACTTAGTTAGAGGTCTTCCCAAGTTAAACTTTAAAGTAGATAGTATATGTGATGTTTGTCAATTAGGAAAACTTAAGAAAAGTTCATTTAAATTAAAAGATCTGATTTCTACTTCTAAACCTCTAGAATTACTTCATTTAGATTTATTTGGTCCATCTTAAGTTCAATCAATTAATCACAATAAATATGTTTTTGTAATTGTTGATGATTATTCTAGATACACTTGGACAATTTTTCTTAAACTTAAAAGTGATGCTTTCGAATTATTTAAGAATTTTGCTAAAAGAATTCAAAATCAACTTTCTTTAAAAATAAAAACTATTCGCAGTGATCACGGTGGAGAATTTAAAAATGAAAATTTTGAAAATTTCTGTAATAAAAAAGGAATTACTCATAATTTCTCTTTTCAAGAACTCCACAACAAAACGGAGTGGTAGAACATAAGAATAGAACGATTCAAGAGTGTGCTAGAACAATGCTTTTTGATGGTAACTTACTTAAAAAATATTAGGTTGAAGCAGTCACTACCGCTTGTTATGTATTAAATAGGATTTTAATTAGACCATTAACTAATAAAACACCATATGAATTACTTTACAACAAGAAACCCATAGTAACCTATTTTAAAGTTTTTGGTGATAAGTGTTTTATTCTTAATACAAAAGATAATTTAGATAAATTTGAACCTAAATCCGATAAAGGTATCTTCATCGGATATTCTAATAGAAGTAAAGCATTTAGAGTTTATAATTTGAGAACTAACACTGTTGAAGAAACAATGCATGTATCTTTTGGTGCAAATTTTAAAGATACTGTACAAATAGAAGATGAAGAAGATTCTGTAACTTTAAATAATGAATCTAATGAAACTAATTGTGAAATCATTCAACCTAATAAAAGAATTATGCTATTAAAAGATCATCCTATAGAAAATATACTAGAAAATATTGAATCTATAGTTAAAACAAAAAATCAACTGAATAGTATGAGTAATGTAGCTTTTATATCTACTATTGAACCTAAAAATCCAAAGGAAGCATCATTCGATGATTCATGGATTCTTACAATGCAAGAAGAATTGAATCAGTTCACCAGAAATGATGTTTGGAAACTTGTTCCTAGACCTGAGGATAAAAGTATAATTGGAACAAAATGGGATTATAAAAATAAAATGAATGAACTTGGTGAGGTCGTAAGAAATAAAGCTCGTTTAGTCGCGCAAGTTTATTTTCAAGAAGAAGGAATTGGTTATGATGAAACCTTTGCACCAGTAGCAAGACTAGAAGCTATCAGAATTCTACTTGTTATCGCAAACTACAATAACTTCAAGTTATATCAAATGAATGTTAAAAGTGCTTTTCTAAATGGTTTTGTAAAAGAAGATGTTTATGTAGAACAACCTCCACTTTTTGAAGATAATAAATTTCCAAATCATGTTTATAAATTAAAGAAGGCTTTATATGGTCTGAAACAAACTCCTAGAGCCTGGTATGAAAGACTAAGTTCATATATACTACAATCTGGTTTTGAAATTGCTAAAATAGATACAACTCTTTTTATTAAAAGAAACCAAAATGATATTTAATTAGAAAAAATATATGTAGATGATATAATATTTGAATCAACTAATAACATAATGAATAAATAATTTTTAGATATAACGACTATAGAATTTGAAATGAATCATATAGGAGAACTAAGTTTCTTCTTAGGGCTTCAAATCAAATAATTAGATAAAGGAATTTTTATTAGTCAAGAAAAATATGCTAAAGATTTAATTACTAAATTTGGATTGACCACTTCTGATGGGAAACCAACTTCAATGACAACTAATGTAGCTTTAAGTAAAGAAGATAAATCAGAAGATATTGATCAAAAATTATATAGGGGAATGATTGGTTCGCTGCTTTATATAACAGCAATTCGTCCTGACATCATGCATAGTGTATGTCTCTGTGCAAGATACCAATCTCAACCTAAAGAAACTCACTCAAAAGCGGTTAAGATAATTTTAAGATATGTAAAACATAATTTAGATTGTGGTTTGTTTTATCCTAAAACCAATGTATTTGATTTAATTTCATACTGTGATGCTAAACACGCTGGTTGTAAATCAGACCGAAAAAGTACAAGTTGAACTTGTCACTTTCTAGGACATTCTCTGGTTTCCTGGTTTAGTAAGAAGCAAAACATTGTATCATTGTCAACAACTGAAGCAAAATATATATATGCTGCTTTGGCTTGTTCTCAAGTTATATATATGCAACAAACTTTAAAAGATTTTGGTTTAACTATAACTAAATCACCAATTTATTGTGATAATACTAGTGCAATAAACTTATCTAATAATCCAACTCATCATGCTAGAACAAAACATATTGATATTAGACATCATTTTCTTAGAGATGATATAAGCAAAGAAGTTATAATTCTTGAATATATTAATACTGAAGCCAAATTGCTTATATATTAACCAAACCATTAAATGAACAAAACTTTACTAAATTTAGAAGAGAATTAGGTATATGTTCATTAATTGAAATATAAACTATAAATAATACAAGTACGATTAATAATTAATATAAATAAAAAGTTTCTCAAAAATTGAACTGGGCATATCGACATGACCCATCCCCCTATGTCGACATGTAGGCCAAAATTTTCAAATTTAAATTTCCCTCTAAAATTAGTTATTTGGTTATATATTTATATATTTCGACTTTTACTCCTTTTCTCTGTTATCCTCTCTGTAATAAACTTCTAAAATAGTAAAATAATGGCTTCCTCCTCTAATAATGAACCTTCTTCGCCTACTTCTCCTCACTCTACCCCTTTTCAACGTTCCACACACGTACGAGTCATCAAACTGCAAGAGAAGATGAATGATTTACGTCAAATGACGGTGGATATTCAAGTTAGTCAACTACGAGTGGCTCGAGAACAAGATAGGAAAGGCAAAATCCTTAGGAATTTACAAAAATTTCTTATGGATAACCATGCCAATCCTATTGTCATCGAAGAATCATCACAAGCCATGGATTCTGAAGAAGAAGAGCTTTTAGAAGAACCATAAGTGGATCAAGTAGAAGAGCATCCTCTGCATCCGGATGTTCATATAGACGAAGATGATGGCGTGATTTGCGTTGGAGAGGTTCTTTTCGACGCTAATGGGAACTTGGTCGAGCAACGGGGAAACTTTTGTCTTCACTATCCAAATTGTTCGGTCCATAAATCACCGATAGTTAAGGGTCCGCGTTAGGAGTTTTTCGTTTTCTTGATTGTATATTGGTTTGTAAATTTGTATATAATTGGTATTTTAATTAATGTACTTCTAACAATCATTGGTGCATAGAATTTTAAATTCTATTTAACTAAGGATGCTATATTTCACTCATATGTCATATGTTTGTTTATCACTTTTTCTATTAAGTTCAAGGTTTATAGGTTACTTTTGCTGATGACAAAGGAGGAGATAAGTTATATAAAATAGTTGGCTTGGAGTAAGGGGGAGTTGTTGGTGTAAGGGGAGTTATGATATGATCGAAGTGGTAAGTATATTTTATAAGGTTGTCATCATCAAAAAGGGGGAGATTGTTAGCAACTAGATATATTGGTTTTAATGACAATAACCTTTGTAAATATTGCACTATAACTTATATATTAACACTATTGTCTAGATATATATGAATGTTGTTATGCAGGATATATATAAGACATGTACTGAATATTGAAGACTGTACAGTATAAAGATCAAGAATGAAGAAATCAAGTTTGAAGACTCATGTATGTGTCTAGTTTTTGTTAAAACTTCATAATAGCATGGAAATCTTCATTCCGAATTTCATTCGAGATGGAACCCATTTCCACCTTCTTAGTGGCTTACAAACCCACGACAAGTAGCTTACAAACCTAGGACAAGTGGCTTACAAACCCACGAACATCCTGGTTTTGTACAAGTTCTCGAGTCCAGATGTGATGAGATATTCTGTAGGAAGAAGCTTGCAAAACCACTTCAAAATGGTTTTTCAAAATGTTTTTCAAAACTGATTTTCAAAATGTTTTAGCCTTAAAACTATCTTTTCAATGATTTTCAAAAAGATGCTTTAGCCTTAAAATATTCTTTTTTTTGTGTTTTAGAACATAGTAAAATTAGTTTATTTTACTCCAGAGTCATTTCATTTTTTTTCAATTCAATATCATTTTCAAAACAAGTTCTTCCTTTTTCTTTATCAAGGGGATGTCGACATCACGGGATACCCCATGTCGACATGGTGGCCGTTGAATTCAAAAGTTTCAAATTTCAAAAGAAGTGTCTATTTGTTTAAATCTCTTCACGAAGGGTTATGACAGTTGGTACACTATAAATAGCCTTCTCAAATGAAATTTTTAACATGCAATTCTCATATTTACCTCTCTTCTTCTTCTCCACAGTTCCATGTTCTATAATTATCATATTTTTAAGATCATGCTGAAATTCTGCCAAGTTCTCATGTGAATCAAATTGGAAGTTCATTCTTGTTTGATTCTTTGTCCTCTCTCGAAGATCAAAGTGCTATTTAGAGTTATAGGATCAATTTGTAATCAAAAGTTTATCGAGTCTCTCTATAAGATGTGGTTGTGCCTGGAAATCAATTGGGTAATCTTGTGGCCCATAAATCAAGAGAGTTTGCCCCAGACTCGTGAGACAGGAGGGTACCTCAAGGTCTTTATAAATTGAGGAGTGTAATCTCGACATTAGTTTAATAAAAATCTGTATGCGGTGGTTTATCTTAGTACATGACTGGATGTAGGGTAACTCCAAACCAGTATAAAATTTGGTGTGTTCTTTCCCTTTAATGCTTTTTATTTACTTTCTGCATCTGTTTTTGATTCTGTGATCGTTCAGTGATTAAGTTCTGCATTTGTTTGTGTCATAATTTCAACTTAGTTCATATAAGTCTTAGAATTCATTAAACACTATTCACCCCACTCCAGTGTTAAATTAGCCTTAAGATCCTTAATTCGTTGTCCCTTTCAATTGGTATCGGAGTGTTGGTTTTCACAGTTTTCATAATCTAAAACTTGAAAAGTTAAAAATGGCATTTTTAGAAAATTTTGTTAACACTAGTTTGAATTTATGCATTTCATCAAAGTATCATAAGTCTGCATATAGTTTTTATGGAAAATCAAGTTATCTACCGAATTGGTTTGTTATGTAGGAACAGACATGTTAAATGGCTTTTGGAGAGTCAGCAACCAATGGACAAACTGTGCAAATTGAGAAAGATAAATGGATACTTGATAGTGGCTGTTCAAGGCATATGACTAGAAATCTCGAGATACTCGATGACATTATATATCAAGATGGTGGATTGGTCAACTTTGGAGATAACTCAAAAGGATATGTGATTGGCATAGGCAATGTCGGTAATTCTAAAACTCCTCTTATTTCTGATATTTTTCTTGTTAGGAATTTAAAACATAATTTGCTTAGTATAAGTCACTATGTCATAAAGGATTTAAAATTAAATTTGAAAAAGATAAGTGTCACATCGAAGATAATAAGTCGAATATTATCTTTGAAGGAATTAGGAAGAAAAACATTTACATCCTTAGTATGAAAGTTACAAATGATAACTTATGTCTTTTGGCTAATACAAGTGAGCCTTAGATTTGGCATAAAAGATTTGGTCATTTGAATTTCAAATTATTATCTAGATTATCAAAACTTGACTTAGTTAGAGGTCTTCCCAAGTTAAACTTTAAAGTAGATAGTATATGCGATGCTTGCTAATTAGTGAAACTTAAGAAAAGTTTATTTAAATTAAAAGATATGATTTCTACTTTTGAACCTCTAGCATTATTTAAGAATTTTGCTAAAAGAATTCAAAATCAGCTTTCTTAAAAATAAAAACTATTCGTGGTGATCACGGTGGAGAATTTGAAAATGAAAATTTTGAAAGTTTCTGTAATCAAAAAGGAATTACTCATAATTTCTCTTTTCCAAGAACTCCACAACAAAACAGAGTGGTAGAACGTAAGAATAGAATGATTCAAGAGTGTGCTAGAACAATGCTTTCTGATAGTAACTTACCTAAAAAATTTTGAGCTGAAGCAGTCGCTATAGCTTGTTATATATTAAATAGGATTTTAATTAGACCATTAACTAATAAAACACCATATGAATTACATTACAATAAGAAACCCATAGTAACCTATTTTAAAGTTTTTGGTAGAAAGTGTTTTATTCTTAATACAAAAGATAATTTAGATAAATTTGAACCTAAATCCGATAAAGGTATCTTCATCGGATATTCTAATAGAAGTAAAGTGTTTAGAGTTTATAATTTGAGAACTAACACTATTGAAGAAACAATGCATGTATGTTTTGCTGAAAATTTTAAAGATACTGTACAAATAGAAGATGAAGAAGATTTTGTAACTTTAAATAATGAATCTAATGAAACTAATTGTGAAATCATTCAAACTAGTAAAAGAATTAGGCTATTAAAAGATCACCCTATAGAAAATATACTAGGAAATATTGAATCTATAGTAAAAACATGAAATTAACTAAATAGTATGAGTGATATAGCTTTTATATCTACTATTGAACCTAAAAATCCAAAGGAAGCATCATCTGATGATTCATGGATTCTTGCAATGCAAAAAGAATTGAATCAATTCACCAGATATGATATTTGGGAACTTGTTCCTAGACCTGAGGATAAAAGTATAACTGGAAACAAATGGATTTATAAAAATAAAATGAATGAATTTGGTGAGGTCGTAAGAAATAAAGCTCGTTTAGTCGCGCAAGGTTATTGTCAAGAAGAAGGAATTGATTATGATGAAACCTTTGCACCCATAGCAAAACTAGAAGCTATCAGAATTCTACTTGCTTTCTCAAACTACAATAATTTCAAGTTATATAAAATGGATGTTAAAAGTGCTTTTTCTAAATGATTTTGTAAAAGAAGATGTTTATGTAGAACAACCTCCACTTTTTGAAGATAATAAATTTCCAAGTCATGTATATAAATTAAAGAAGGCTTTAATGCTCTGAAACATGCTCCTGGAGCCTGGTATGAAAGACTAAGATCTTATTTACTACAATCTGGTTTTGAAATTGGCAAAATAGATACAATTCTTTTTATTAAAAGAAACCAAAATGATATTCAATTAGTACAATTATATGTAGATGATATAATATTTGGATCAACTAATAACATAATGAATAAGGAATTTTAAGATATAATGACTAAAGATTTTGAAATGAGTCATATGGGAGAACTAAGTTTATTCTTGGACTTCAAATCAAACAATTAGATAAAGTAATTTTCATTAGTCAAGAAAAATATGCTAACGATTTAATTAATAAATTTAGATTGACCACTTCTGATAGGAAACTAACTTTAATGACAACTAATGTAGCTTTAAGTAAAGAAGATAAATCAAAAGATGTTGATCAAAAACTATATAGGGGAATGATTGGTTCGCTGCTTTATATAACAGCAAATCGTCCTGACATCATGCATAGTGTCTGTCTCTGTGCAAGATCAATCTCAACCTAAAGAAACTCACTTAAAAGCGGTTAAGAGAATTTTAAGATATGTAAAACATACTTTAGATTATGGTTTATTTTATCCTAAAAACAATGTATTTGATTTAATTTCATACTGTGATGTTGATTACGCTAGTTGTAAATCAGACCGAAAAAGTACAAGTGGAACTTGTCACTTTCTAGGACATTCTCTGGTTTCTTGGTTTAGTAAGAAGCAAAACACTGTATCATTGTCAACAACTGATGCAGAATATATATCCTTTTCTTTGGCTTGTTCTCAAGTTATATATATGCAACAAACTTTAAAAGATTTTGGTTTAACTATAATTAAATCACCAATTTATTGTGATAATACCAGTGCAATAAACTTATCTAAGAATCAAACTCATTATGCTTGAACAAAACGTATTGATATTAGACATCATTTTCTTAGAGATAATATAAGTAAAGAAGTTAAAATTCTTGAATATATTAATACTGAAAAACAAATTGCTGATATATTAACCAGACCATTAAATGAACAAATTTTACTAAATTTAGAAGAGAATTAGGTATATGTTCATTAACTGAAATATAAATTATAAATAATACAAGTTTAGTTAATAATTAATATAAATAAAAAGTTTCTCAAAAATTGAACTGGGCATGTCGACATGACCCATCCTCCTATGTCAACACGTAGGCCGAAATTTTCAAATTTAAATTTCCCTCTAAAATTAGTTATTTGGTTATATATTTATATATTTCAATTTTTACTCTTTTTCTCTATTCTCCTCCAGGTAATAAACTTCTAAAACGGTAAAATAATGGCTTCCTCCTCTAATAATGAAACTTCTCCACCCACTTCTCCTCACTCTACCCCTTTTCAACGTATCACACACATACAAGTCATCAAACTGCAAGAGAAGATGAATGATTTACTTCAAATGATGGTGGAAATTTAAGTAAGTCAACTGCGAATGGCAAAAGAACAAGATAGGCAAGGAAAAATCCTTAGGAATTTACAAAAATTTCTTATGGATAACCATGCCAATCCTATTGTCATCAAAGAATCATCACAAGCCATGGATTCTGAAGAAGAAGAAGAGCCTCTAGAAGAACCATAAGTGGATCAAGAAGAAGAACATCCTCTACCGAATCCGGATGTTCATATAGACGAAGATGATGGCGTGATTTGCGTTGGAGAGGTCCTTTTTGATGCTAATGGGAACTTGGTCGAACCACATGGAAACTTTTATCTTCACTATCCAAATTGTTCGGTCCATAAATCACTGATAGTTAAGGGTCCTCGTTAGGCATTTATAGTTTTCTTGATTGTATATTGGTTTGTAAATTTGTATATAATTGGTATTTTAATTTATGTTCATACAACAATCATTGGCGTATAGAATTTTAAATTCCATTTGACTTAGGATGCTATATTTCACTCATATGTCATATGTTTGTTTATCACTTTTTCTATTAAGTTAAGGGTTTATAAGTTATTTTTTTTGATGACAAAGGGGGAGATAAGTTATATAAAATAGTAGGCTTGGAGTGAGGGGGAGTTGTTGGTGTAAGGGGGAGTTGTGATATGATCGAAGTGGTAAGTATATTTTATAAGGTTGTCATCATCAAAAAGGGGGAGATTGTTAGCAACTGGAGATAGTGGTTTTGATGACAACAACCTTTGTTACTTATGTTATTATAACTTATATACTAACACTATTGTCTATATATATATGAATATTGTTATGCAGGATATATATAAGACAGGTACTGATTATTGAAGACTATACAGTATAAAGATCAAGAATGAAGAAATCAAGTTTGAAGACTCATGAGTATCAAGATCAAGATTTCGAGATATGTGTCTAATTTTTGTTAAAACTGCATAATAGCATGGAAATCTTGATTCTGAATTTCATTTTGAGATGGAACCCATTTCTACCTTCTTAGTGGCTTACAAATCCATGACAAGTAGCTTACAAACCTACGACAAGTGGCTTACAAACCCACGAACATCATGATTTTGTACAAGTTCTCGAATCCTGTGGTGATGAGATATTCTGCAGGAAGAAGCTTGCAAAACTACTTCAAAATGGTTTTCCAAAATGTTTTTCAAAACTGAATTTCAAAATGTTTTAACCTTAAAACTATCTTATCAAATGATTTTCAAAAATATGTTTTAGCCTTAAAATATTCCTTGTTTATTTTTAAAACATAGTAAAATTAATTCATTTTACTCCAGAGTCATTTCATTTTGTTTTCAATTCAATAACATTTTCAAAACAAGTTTTTCATTTTTTTAGCAAGGGGATGTCGACATCATGGGATACCCCATGTCGACATGGTGGCCATTGAATTCAAAAGTTTCAATTTTCAAAAGAAGTGTCTATTCGTTCAAATCTCTTCACGAATGGTTATGACAGTTGGTACTCTATATATAGCCTTCTCAAATGAATTTTTTAACATACAATTCTCATATTTTCTTCTCTTCTTCTTCTCCACAAATCCATGTTCTATAATTATCATATTTTTAAGATCGTGCCAAAATTCTACCAAATTCTCAAGTGAATCAAATTAGAAGTTCATTCTCGTTTTATTCTTTCTCCTCTCTCGAAGATCAAAGTGCTACTCAGAGTGATATGATCAATTTGTAATCAAAAGTTTATCAAGTCTCTCTATAAGGTGTGGTTGTGCCTGGAAATCAATTGGGTAATCTTGTGGCCCGTAAATCAAGAGAGTTTACTCCGGACTCGTGGGACAGGAGGGTACCTCAAGGCTTTTATAAATTGAGGAGTGTAATCTCGACGCTGGTTTAATAAAAATCTGTGTGAGGTGGTTTGCCTTGGTACAGTTTTGGATGTAGGGTAACTCCGAACCAGTATAAAATTCGGTGTGTTCTTTCCCTTTACTGCTTTTTATTTACTTTATGCATCTGCGTTTGATTCTGTGATTGTTCTTTGATTAAGTTCTGCATTTGTTTGTATTATAATTTCAATTTAGTTCATATAAGTCTTAGAATTCATTATACACTATTCACCCCCCTCCCCCTCTAGTGTTAAATTAGCCTTAAGATCCTTAATCTGCTGTCCCTTTCAATCTTTTGCATCCATAAGTATATGATTATTTTTATCTCTTTTTAGATTTTGCATTCGCATAAATCTTATTATGTTCTGCACCAGCCAAATGTCCATCGGCAGGCAAGCAAATATTTTCTAGGAAAATGTTTGGCTGACGAATATTTTTTTTTAATTTTATGATTATATTGCTTAACTGTTGTTACTTTGTATACATGATTCGGTTTAGCATTAAGTGATATTCGATTGACTTTTTCATTCATATATATACATATATATATATATATACGCGATTAGGTTTGGCATTCAACTAGCTTTTTCATTCATACGTACCCGATTAGGTTTGGCATTCAGTTGGCACTTGCATTCAGTGGTATGCTTGGTTAAATAATTATCTTGGTTATATATTGGTTTCTATATATACTTGATTAGGTTTGGAATTCAGTTTGATTTTGCATCCATGTGTACCCGATTGGTTTTGGCATTTGGTTAGCTTTTGCATCCATGTGTACTCGATTAGATTTGACACTCAGGTAGCTGTTATATCCATACATTTGAGGTTAAATTTGGCTAGCTTTTTCATCCATATGTACCTGATTAGTTTTGGCATTCGGTTGGCTTTTACATCCATATATACCTGATTATGTTTAATATTCAGTTGGCTTTTACATCCATACTTACCCAATTAGTTTGGCATTCGCTTGGCTTTTACATGCATATGTACCCATTTATGTTTGACACTAGCTTTTACATCCATATGCACCTGATTAGATTTGGCATTCAACTAGTTTTTGCATTCCATCGCATGCTCGATTAAACAATGTATCTTGGGTATAGATTGGTTTTCATATGTACCAGATTACATTTGGAATTTGATTGGTTTTTGCATCCATATGTACCTAGTTAGGTTTGACATTCGGCTAGCATTTGCTTACGTACGTACCCGATTAGATTTGGCATTCGGTTGGCTTTTGAATTCCATGGTTTGTTCAATTAAACATTGTATCTTGGGTATATATCGATTTTTATATACCTGATTAAGTTTGACATTCGGTTAGCTTTTGTATCCATATGTGTCCGATTAAGTTTGGCATTCGATTGGCTTTTGCATCCATATATACCTGATTAGATATGGCATTCGTCTAGCTTTTGCATCCATATGTACCTGATTAGGTTTGGTGTTCGACTAGTTTTTGCATTCCATTGTATGCTCGGTTAACAATGTATCTTGGCTATAAAT
Organism: Allium cepa; assembly: GCA_030765085.1. Classification (NCBI taxonomy): domain Eukaryota; kingdom Viridiplantae; phylum Streptophyta; class Magnoliopsida; order Asparagales; family Amaryllidaceae; genus Allium; species Allium cepa. The sequence goes on along the minus strand of CM060933.1, from coordinate 28,755,441 downwards.
TGTTTTTCATATGTACTCGATTAGGTTTAGCATTCTGTAGGATTTTTTTTCATATGTACCTAGTTAGGGGTTTGGCATTCTGTTGGTTTTTGCATTTGTACGTACTTGATTAGTATTGGGCTAGTTTTTGCTTGCGTACGTGCTCGATTAGGTTTGGCATTAGATTTGCTTTTGCTTCCTTACATAACCAATTAGGTTTGGCATTTGGTTGGATTTTGCTTCAATACATACCCAAGTGGCATTTGATTAACATTCGGTTAGCTTTTGTATCCATACATACTTGATTAAGTTGTGCATCTATTTAGCTTTTACATTTCGTCTTTTGTTTGGTTAAATAATATATCTTAATTATATAATTTTTCTAAGAAATTCGATTGGAATATGTAGTAGATTTTGTTATGGTGTTGGCTATGACCTTGGTTAATGAATATTATAATATTTAATGCCATTACTTATATTGCTTATGTAATTGTTGACCAATAAATATTTGAATTTGGTGTAGATATTAAACAATATTATACTGTATGAGAATAACAAAATTTCACTCCAATATTGTACATTACATTTCAGATAAAAAATGTTGTACATTACATCATGTTAAAAGTATATGGCATTCAATATCCAACATGGTTGATTTAAACAACAAATTTATATATTACACCAACCGCATTTTCTACATAGGACATTACAGTTTAGACATTTAGTACTTTATATTATATTGTGATAAAAGTTTCTATCAATCATCCAAAAAATTATTTTTAAACATTCAATATGAGCAAGTAAGATAACATATCTAGCATCTAGCATTTATCATCCAAGTTTTGATACTTTCAGCCAAGCTGTATAAAATGTGATCATTTAACTGAAATTTCTCATATCTATACAATCTTTAATACATTTGACAGTGTTGGGTTCTGATTTCCAGCCATCGTCTTTGTCTGTGACGATCTCATATAGGATGTGAAGTCTTAGCTTTTGCTTTTCTTCATCATCATATAAATTTACTTTTCCTTTTATTTATATGTCACTAGATAGGTCTTCCATATATCGCATAACAAATATTGCACAATAAATTCTGCATCATTTAAAAAATAATTCAATGTTATTAGATATGCTTTTGTCTAGGATCATGGCTTCTAGGATGAAGTATGTGCTTTCTGAAGTGATATCACCTAATCATAGTGCATTCCTTCAGTCCAGAGACATCACTGCTAATATCCTTCTTTCAAGTGAGCTTCGGAGAGGATACAATAGGAAAAATATTTCCCCAAGATGTGCCATGAAATTAGATATTCAAAAAGCATATGATGCCATTCAATGGAAATCCATTATATACATACTTTATAAAATGAATTTTCCCATTCCTTTTCTGGTATGGATTTTCACTTGCCTATCAACTGTTAAATACACTCTTAGCTTAAATGGTTATTCATTTGGCTATTTTGCAGCTACTCAGGGTATAAGACAAGGTGATCCTGTGTCACCTTGTTTGTTTGTCTGTGTTATGGAATTATTTACTTGCCTCACTACTAATGTTATGTCTCTTAACCTCTTAGATTTCCATCCTCTATGCAAAAACACTGGTATTTTTGCTTTGTTATTTGTTGTTGATCTCATGCTATACACTAAGCCTAATGTTAAATCTATAAATGGAGTACTGGACACCTTGAATGTTTTAAATCTCAGACTGACCTTTCTATAAATGGAGAAAAATCCAAAATTAGGATAGCAGGGTTACCTCAAATTGAAAAGGCTATTATGTACTCCTTATCTGGTTTATCTCTTATCTTGGAGCTCCTTTATGCTCATCCAAAATCAAGACAAGCCAATGCCTAAAGCTGTTTGAAAAAATTACTGCTAGAATCTCCTCTTGGCCAACATCAAAATTTTCTATGGCAGGTAGACTGACCATTGTTAAATCCATAGCCACTTCCATGTGTCTTTACTATGCTAGAATTTTCATCTTACCATCCAAGCTCATTTCTATGATAAACTCTATTTTGAATCATTTTCTCTGGCATGGCAACCCTTTTTCAAGGAAGTTGATCACTGTTGCATTTAAAAATACATGCTGCCCTTATAAGTTTGGTGGGCTTGGAGTTATGAACATCAAGAAGTGGAATCAGACTGCTCTTTCTTCCCGTGTTGATAATTTACTAAAGTATGACAGTAATCTATGAGCTTCTTGGGTCAGAAATAATCTGATTAAGAGTAATAGCTTTATCTCCTCCTGCTGACTGCACTTGGACTTGGAGAAATATTCTCAGAAGCAGGGATGCCTTTCTTCGTATTTTTCAAAGTCATATGAAGAATATGGATCATCTGTCCTTCTGGTTTGATCCATAATCAACTCAAGGAGTAATTCTTGCAGATGTAATTTGACCTTTGAGAATTTTTATTGGTATCATTGAGAAGGCCTCTGTTGCTTATTACTGGTCGGATGGGTTGGTAAACCTCCCTTACTCAAGCTCATATTTTGTTTGGTCCTATTGGAGCATCATTCATGGCAATTCTTATATCAATTTTAATATTCATGCTCTGTGGAATGGCAAGCCACGCTATTAAAACTGTCTACAGATTCCTTATCCATTCCCTACACCTTGATAGTTTTCCATGGCACACTAGGATTTGGTCCTCTTCATCATGTCCTAGAGAGAATTTGCTGCTCTAGAAGGTGTTGAGAAATGGTCTTCATACTCTACAGAGGCTTAAATCTATAGGTATTGTTCAGAACTCTACTTGCTTGCTATGTCACAAGGTAGATGAGACTATCCATCATTTGTTTTTTGAGTGTGAATTTTCTTATTTCATATGGGTTAGATCCCTGAATTTACTTCACTTGCATAGGCCTACTCGAAATGCTTCTTTGGAATGGTATAGCATCTTTAAAGCTTTGAGATGGAAATTACCTAATGGAACTCTCCTACTACGAGTTCTTAAGAAGGCAATATACCTTATTTGGATGGAGAGGAACAATAGAGTGTTTTGTGGTTGCTCCACCACTAAACAAGTAGTGTTCCTTTCTATTTCCAATTTCTTTAGCACTTAGCTTCTCTTCATTGTCTTGTTTGTCTTGGATTTGTATATTGAGATAGTATGCCATATATGCTTATAACCTCTTTTTTATTTAATAAAACGGTAGGGGCCCATTTAACCTTGCTGGCTATACCAAAAAAATACGCTTTTATAAATTAATATTTTATGCTTACGAATAGAATTTTAGCTGTGGGCAATTCACAAAGTAGACTAGGTTATCTTGAAGTTCTAATGATTTTTTCCCATTTTTTACGTAAGTTGACTTCAGAACATCCATTATCATGTTTCTCTACAAAAAATAATCATGGCAATTAAGTGAATAAATATTTGCCATCGGGCAAATATTTATCACTTGTAATTATTAAAACATTTAAAATTTACCACTATTTTTGCTTGCTATTTGTGTGGGTAGTCGAAGTTTTTCCTTTTGTCTTTGGGAATCATAATGTGTCTAGGTTTTGTCAAACACATTGAATTTTAATAATGTATAATGATTTTTATGATGTAATGGTGTCAATATTTTTTTGTGATTCATAGTTTCTTCTTCCAGCACTTTGACTACTAATGATTCATATGTTGGTTTGTAGTCCTTAATTATTGATACATGTGATTACATATTAATTAGCTTCAAACTTTCAAGTGATATTTATTTGCAATTCCAAGTATTTCATACCGCTACATAGGTTTTTAAGTATATGATGTCTTTGTGATTTGTCTTTCATTTTATTGATGAGTACCGGTCTATAACTTGCATAGAAATTAGATTTTATATATTAGTTTTGTTATTTTTAGTTAATAATATTATACTGATTTATATACCGCTGAGTCAATGAATATATTGAATTGCGTGTACGAAATATTGGCTCCTCTTATTTTAATGTCTTTGTCCGGGTTATAGTATGCAGCTTTCCTATTTAATAATATGTAAAGTATATTAATATGTATTATAGTAAGAATGTGGAATATAATATATGAACTTTAATTATGGTTTGTGTCTTAAATTGACACTTCGGTATGTGAATATTATTTAAACATTTGTTTGGCATATATATTCCTGGTAAACAATTGCATTTGCCGGCACAAATTTGCTATGCATTCATGCATTTTTATGTATTTGTATATTTTCATTTTATGTTTTAATAAAATAAATTACATATTTCCATCTGCTTCATAAAAAGCATTAAGCTCATGAATATATTCATTTGTGAGCCATTTTCTTCCGAGCTTGCTTTTCTGCACCAATAACTTTTCTTCTTCTTTTATTTTAGACCTATGATGATCGGATTCTGTATTTTGGTCTGATACATATCCAGGTAGAGGAGCTTCTTCACCTTTTTTGTCAAATGTGATTTTATCCGATTTCTCTCGGTATTCCCTTATTTTTTGAGTTGGATATTGGAAATCTAGAAGGAAAAAAGTTTGCTCTTTTTGGTTTTTGTTTTACTTGTTTTGAGGGTGAAGAAGGAGAAACTTTTGTTTGTTTTCTTTTCAACATTTTCTCCTCCTTTTCAAGTTTAATATTGAAATCTGCGGCTACTTTTTGTTGAATGTTTTCAAATTCTTGGGTTAATTTTTGTCTGCTTTGTTGATTCTCGCTAGATGGTGTCAGTATGTAGAATGTTGAGTAGTTTATACCAGGTCTGTCTTTATTTGAATCATCTGTTGTAACTATATATCTAGTATGTGTCAAATATTTGAGATATATTATTATATATAAAAAATGATTTTTTTTAAATACATACCTTTTTTTACTATTTTTTTCTGATATCCTTCTACGATCAAATCTTTTGATTTATCACCTAGTTTGTCAAAAAGTTTCAATTGTTAAATATTTTGCTTGCTAGCATATAGATGGAAAATACCTGCCTGGCAAATATTTGGCAGATAAATATTTTTCTAGCTGAATTTTTAACAATAAATTGTAAATATCTATCTTTTGTGCTTTCTTTTTTCTCTTCCGTAGCTTCTTTTTGTTCATCACTTTTTACAGCGTTTGGTATACAGCTAATTCAAATTGGCTTACTGTTTGGTCAACAGTGTCACCGTCATTATCTTTAGTAGTAATATCATCTTTATCATGGTCATTACCATCATCGTTTTTCCTTTTATCATCACTACCTTTTCTTTCCTATGCACCATTACCATCATCTTTTCTCTTCTCTGCACTATCAACTTCAGCATCTTTGTCATCACCACCACCAATACTATCGTCACCACCATCAGCTCCACCATCAACATTACCGTCGTCGTCACTGCCATCGTTACCATCTTTGTCATCTTCACCTTCAGCTTTAGTTTCATCTGGACTGTCCCCATCACCAACTTTAGGCTTGTTTTCCTCATCGCCATATTTTTTTGTCTTTCTCAACACCATCACCTTCACCAACTTTGTCTTCATTAAGACCATCAACATCAGCATCCATACCTATATCATCACCATCTTTACCTTTATCAGTACCATCATCCTCTTTATCAGTACCAACATATTTATCTTTGTCAACACCATCTCCATCTTCATCTTCATCTTGTTCATAATTATTATCATTATCGTCTATTGTTTCATCATCGTTAATTTGATCATTATTAACTTCCTCATCATTATCATCTTTATCATCTTCTTCCTTTTCTTTTTCTTTTTTCAAATCTTCATTTTCTTTTTTAGGAGCTTGTTCTGTTATTTTAGAGCCGCATTCCCCTTTTCAGCTTCTTCATTTCCAATTTTATATTTTTCAGTTGTTTGTTGATATTTTCATATATTTTTTATCAACAACTGAAGCTTTTTCTTTAGGAGATTTAGCTTTGGTAGCTTTTAGCTCTTTTTTCTTTTTTTGTTTTTCTTTTTTTCTCTAAAAAACAAAATTTAAATTTTGTATTTGCTCGGAAAGTCTTAGGTAGGTAAGCAAATGCCAGACAGATATTTGCCATTCACTTTTTATAACTGCATTTTTGTGTATTGTTAGCAGATTTACCTTTTTGTCAATGAAATACTTCATTTTTCTTGGAGTAACTTCCAATGGTGTCCATTTTAAAAAAAGTTGGTTCATTCAGTTGATAATTTAATTTTGGAAGAATTATTTTTGCAATATCATAGAACCAATACTGCATAAAATGGTATTATGTGTTACTTTAGTTTATAATATATATTAAAAAGGATAAAATGAGTTATTAAAGTTTACTAATAGCAGGATTACACGTGCACGTATTTTTATTAGACTATTTTTATTTTTCCTCACCTGCTCCATTGAATATTTTCCTATTGTTGCTGGCCAAGAAACAGTTTTCATTTGCTTCGGTTTACAAACAAATGGTAGCATTAACAAAGAAAATGCTGAGTTTGGATTGGAGAACAAGTATGTTGAAATCAAAAACATGATAAACAACCTTACAATATTAATTATTTTTTATTTTTTTGGCTTTTTAAATCTAGCCGGATTCTTGTTTCGATATCTTATGCTTTGATCATTTTTGAATTACTGAAATATTTCTATTTGAATGCTTTTATTTTAGAATTCATGTCAGATCCTTTCAAATGAGATGTCGTATTAATAGTGATGCCTTCGTTTGGGAATCTGAAAATTGTTGGGATGTCGCATTCTTTCAAAATGGTTTCTGTGTCTCCAAAAGAAAAACAGTTTTATTCAATTGAAAAAATCTATTATCATATCTATAGGAGTTGATTCTTTTGATACGTCTTCAATTGTTATAGCTCCTTCGATGAATGGATCGTTGATGTTGAAGAATGGAGTTTTCTTCAATAATTCCATGTTTGCTTCACGAAGTAGCTTTTCTTTCATTAAATTTTCTACCAATGTATTGAAAGACTTCAAGCTACTTCTATAGCTTTTTGAATTTTCTTTTGACACTTCTTTTTCTGTTTCTTTGCAGGTTTTTTTACTACTACTTCTTGTTTCTGGTTGTTTTCTCTTAAGGGATGAAAGAGGAAAATCATCTTCTGATGATATATATTATGAAGATTCAGTTTTTGGAGTTGCTGGAGCTTTAGATTTTGAGGATTCAATATTATGAAGAGATTTGAGTTTGTGGGAAGATCCAGGTAAATTTGCAAATTTCCTCATTGTAAATGCAGCACTCTTTTTTGTGTTGTGACTTTGTGTCTTCGTCATTGTACCACCTTTAAAGGTTTTATAATATATATTGCTATTTTTAAAATAAATTTATTAATGCAAATATTTCTTATACTCACTTCATCGTTTAATTTAAGACTATAGTTAGAATCTACCATCAATCAAAATTACATTTATGAGTGATTAGACAATTTTGGTACCTGTATTATAAATATTTTAATATTTTTCAGGTAAATATCATGAAAATATTTGCTGGGTAAATATTTCCACTAATAATTCCTCATCGCCCCATATCGATCTCATAATATTTTACAGGTAAATATTATGGCAAAATATTTGCAATTATTTAGCTAGGTAATCTATATATATAAGCAATTAGTGATAATAAATTATGGTAAATATTTGTTAGGAAAATATTTGCCATTTGTCTTTTTCATTTCATTGTACACGAATCTACGATTCCAATCTATCGAGTACCAAAATAATGTATGTCAAATATTTTCCATAAGTTCCCTTTCACTTATAATGTATAGTAAAATCAAGTTACCTTTTGTACTTCATTTTCTGGATTTTTCGTTTGAAATGATGCATGTTTTTTTACAACAGTTATCTTTGGTTGCTATATTCGAACATTGAAGATCTTGTTCTGCAAATTTGCATATATTTTCCATTTTTTAAGGTAACCACTTTGATTTCTTCTTGCTTTCATATAGTTGCTCGATTGAAACTGTATGTGGTGAGTTTTACTTCTATTTCGTCGATCGAAAGTGTAAAGAAAACCTAATTTGCAAATTAGGTATTTTGTTCAATTTCGAGCTTTCATGTGTTTTTTTGGTTTGACCAATTGATAGAAGAAAGTGGTAGAGTTATGCGGGTTTATGTTTATTAATTATTTAAAAATAGGGATGTAGATTATAATTCGTAAATGGGAGGGATGTGGGCGTTTTTATTTTCAAATGGAAAGATGCAGGCTAAATTTTCCTATTAATTTATTTGTTTAATTTATAACAATTATAAACTAATTAAATCGTTTAGTCTAAAGAGAATTCATCATTCCGATTGTGTGACTCGGCATGTGTAATTTGGTCAACAATTAACATCGAACTATTAGAATATTAATGTTCATACATCACTTAGCAAGTGTTGTGGCATTTGGCCAAATTTATCGCTTACTTAATTCTGTAAAATTCAATTTCACTTTATTAAGCATTACCTGGTTATGACATTTATTTATATCAATTCTTATCGTCAAAACTATGTCACTTTGGACTTATGGAATTTGGTAATGGTCAAAATTTCAGTATCGTCCATATTGAGCTCTATAATCCAAAACATAAAGTTCTTAAATCAATAATAACAATACTATTAACTGAAATGCTCTAGCTAGATGCTTTAACTTTGAGTTGACTTGAGTTGGCCATGATATTAACCCTATATAACCAATGAGATGAATCCTCTCTTGTATAGTGATTCACTCCACTACTTCCACTCGACCCAACTATAGTCACTCGATGGGCATCTTGCCATGATTTAACTATAATCAAAGCGGAGCTTTCATATCAAAGATCCATAGTATTCTCAAGTCGAGATAACTGTGTAAATTAGTCATATCGTTATTTTCTATTTGATTTTAGTTATATTAACCGATAGAAAACTATCGACTGATTCATTCCATGGTTATTCAATAACTATCAGTACAAAACCCCTAGGTGCCCTAGCAATCATGAGTAATACACTACCCAACATTTGGAGAGCATTATGTACTCTATTCTCAACGAAAACGTCAATATCTGATCTCGATGCATCTTGACCACGAACATTTAAAATGGCATATTTATTTTCATTGTGATAAATTACTCATGGTTACAACACTTTGTAACTACCATCACAAAATATACAATTTATGGATTTTCTATTAAATATACTTCTAATCAAATTAATTATATATCAAGTATATAATAGCAAGAAAACACTTTATCTCAAACAAGATTGGTCAATGAATTAGATATATGTAACGAATTACATAGTTGAGCATAGGAAATACCCCTAACTCTATCATCTTACAAGCGTAAATGATATGTATATCACGTATAATAAAAGTAGAAGTAGAACTAAGAAAAGATACCTTCATGTATCTCATTAAGCGATGGTTTCCTGCTCTTGAGAAAAACTCAATTATTGAGAAATGGGCCGAGGGCACTTAGGAAGTTTGCTCATAGTAAGTAGTGGATCTTCAATAGGTCGATAAGTGACAGCTTCCCTGCTCTTAAGAATAGCGGGAGAGCGACCAATATTTTGGTTCGGTTCTATAAAAACGCCATCTCTAAAAGCTCGATTCTCCCCTTCCTTGGTGGTTAACTGTTTTCGAATTTGAATGACATGCCTTCATGAGTTCGCCGAGTCTGCAAAAGAAAAGGACAAATGTTAGAACAAATTTAAGTCATAAAGATGTCCACATTACAACATGTAGTGAGTGTGTGTATGAACAGGTAACATGCTGCCAGATTCCTCTACACTACTCTCAACAGGTTATATATTGTAATAGCCCTCATTTTAAGGACTTGTATTTAAATAGTTATGTAACGTACGCGATTTTTCGTTACCGAAAAACCGAATAGTTAGGGTTTTAAGAAAAAGAAAGAGGTAGAAGAAGAGAGAAAGAAAAATAGAAAATAGAACGGAACAGAGAAAACAACAGAAACAATATCAGAATCTCACAATCGCAGCGGAACAACATATAATAGATAAATGAATAATCTTTAAACAAAGAACTATATCGGTTATTACATTACATTTCATTACATCAGAGTGTACAACAACATACAATAACAAACAGCGGAAAAGAAACACTATATACTAGTAATATGCTACGCCATCCAGTTTGCCTCCAGCAACTCCTGAATTCCAGAATATCCTGATAAACCTTAACTCTTAACTGCCCGTGTGGAAATTGGTGGGCACCCAGAGTTTAGAAAGGAAAACAATAAACTCCGAGTCAGTCATGTGACTGGTGTGAGAACTCAAAACAGTTTATTTTTCTTTAAAAATCAAAATAGAGGAATAATTTTAAATTCAATTCGCAATGCTTTTTAAAAATGAGACTACCATAAGGCCTCCTGCACACACACACATGCAAACGCAGAATCGGAGGAGATTTCTCCTTATGATAGTCAAAGATGCTTGATACGCATTAAAAAGAACATTTGATATTATTATTAGTGCATAGTGTAGAAAATATTTCGAAAATAAAGATATAAATCTTAGCCAGCATAGACATTTCGCACTTATGCCTACTATAGTTACCATCCAAACAGTGGGTTACCAGCATAAGTGAATGATAGGTTCTACAACTAAATCCGTACAAGATCGTATTGGATGAATGGATTTTCCAATAAATGGTCAGGCCAAGGAACTTCCCATTGCCACATGGAAACGCCTCTGGAAAGACGCCCCGAGAACCAAACCGTTCTCTGCCAAACAAGGCCGGGAATCCCTTTTCCCAAGGAATATTACAAACCCTCAGATATGCCACCCCCGGTCCTTTGGGACCTTTAAACGAGAGCTCTCTAACCAACATCACACCATAATAATAAGTGTTTCAACATGAGTAAGTATCTGGGCTCCATACCATGATACTACCCTTTTCCAGAAGGAATGGCCATACCCTAGGGAAGTTATCCCTAAAAACCTTGCCACACAATTCATGTTTCGACCATTACCGGTTTGTGAGGCTCGACGAAGTCACGTCCACAAAAACACACTTTATACAAAAGCCGTGCTTTAGGTCAACAAATGATCATAGAAATGATCACAAAGATAGACGATCAAACAAATGATCCTATCACAAATAATCAACACAATGATCATTTCACAACAACACTCTGCATGTCACATTACCAAATTGGGAATATATTGCTGATAACTTCAACTATATAACCTCTGAGCTCGTACGTCTCAGAGAAGGGTGTTAAGCTAAGAGAATAAATTCTCCGCCACCAACAGAAATATATTTGAAAGAAATCGGCTTTATATCTCAACTTGTAATGTCAGACATACAATCCATACAAGTCTGTTCCGGACTCGAACAGAACCGAAGGCACTTACAAAGAAGTCCTTGCAATCCGGATAATCTCTAATCACGTCCGAATTTCCCATCACATATGGAGATCTCTATACCGGGGATCAGCCAGTGCAGAGACAATCAACAAGAAACCCTTACGTTTTCGAAAATATCCGGTCTTCAACACCGGTCTTCGAATGCAATTCATAACGACGTATCACATATTCGGAATGGGTTATACGACCCCAAGGTCCTTTCCCGGTTAACCCGAATAGTGAGCGCTTATTTTTAAAAAAAAGTAAGTGTGGCATTCAATTTCAAGCAAATCACAACAAATACCATTCAAAGGTAAATATCGATAGTCGGTTATTGAACTATCAATAGATATGCATAACATCACCAGATTCCAAATAATTTTTCAAATTATTTATTTTCCAAACATATCTTTAGAAGATATAAACTTTCCATACTTCAAAAATAAACCAATATTTATTTTTAAACCCATTTTCCAAATTTCATTTATAAATTCCATATTGAATTTACATTCCAAAATATTTATGAATACACAATTTCTATTATTCATTTTCAATTTATCTTCAAAAAGATAAATTCTCTAAACTTTCCATTTCACATTGGAAAAACAATTTCCATACTTATTTATTTTATAAGTAATTCATAAATTTTATTTATTTTCAACCTTTGAAAAATATTCAATATACTTAAATCAAAATTAAGCATATATTTCATTCTTTAAGGAAATCATTCTCTTTAACATATTTATTTGGGCCAAAACGAATGTTGCGTAAAACATCGTTACGACAACCCAAAATCACTAGTATAGGGATTCGAAATTTAAAATAGATATATAAATCCCAATACTATACAAAACATTTCCTTTCGAAAATCATTTACTATAACAACAGTGTTATAGTCCACCATTCCCTTTTATTTCTCGAAAACGTCTATTTCAACAATGAATGTTGAAATCTATGTTTTCGAATCTCAACACCTTTTAAAACATCTTTAGATCGTTTTAATTCTATTTAAAACATCACATCCAAAACATTTTCTTTAACATGTTATTCACTATTCAAAAACGTGAATATATTTGTTAACCAATTTCATTCCCTTCTATTCATTTTGTTTTACAGGATTATTCACTGTCTAAAACGTGAATATTACTCCATTAATAAATTACAACAATTTACTTATCAAGATAAGTCGTTGCGGATTTATAAAACAACGTTTATAAATTCCATTTCTATTTATTTTATAACACTTCCTTTTATAATTTCCTTTATTAACTTATTCGATTTATAACTCAATTATATACCGAAAGTCCATATTATAAGTTAAATGCTTATAATTTATTTGTTTACAAAATCGTCCCTTTAAACTTCCCAAATTTATAAATCTTATACTTATAAGATTCATTTATTTGCCCAAATCTATCTTTTTAATAACTTTGCGAATTTTATAAACCTACTGTTTATAAAATTTCATTTATAATTTTACCGTTTATAATTCTATAAATTTCATTCCTTTATGAAATTCATTTACAATTCATTCTAACACTTATAAAAGCTCGTTTTATAATTCCAATATTTTTAATTTATAAATATCAATTTATAAATCTTTTATATAAATCAATTTATATTATTCTTTTTAAACGTCTTTAAACTCCTTTATAATTTCACCATTTTCTTTGATTTATAAAATAATCAAATTTTATAAATCCTATATTTAAACTTTTTACAATAACTTCAAAAATCCCGATTTAAACTATTTTATAAAATCATTAATCCCATATTTTCGAAAATCAACCTTTAACTATATTTCTCAAAAATATCATAATTTTTATAACATTAAAATTATAACGTTTATTTATTTAAGATGAATCAATTCCAAAAATATTTTATAAACGTATATTTCCAAAAATCTCTTTAGAAATTAAAATCGTTGTTTTTAAACTAAAAAAAAATGGATCCGATGATGCAACACATCAATAGTCAATCACGACTTTCAAACATCATATATCATCCATGATAAACAATCAAATATCACAATATTTGAAATCAAATAAATATTTGTGAGGAATCCAGTTGGATCCCTCCAACCTGTTTCCCTGCATCCACAGACATTAACACAATACCAATTCCGTTTCAAGACGGAATACCGCGGTATATGGGATTTTATAAAATATTATCCGCTTAATAACGGCGCAATAGGGTCTCATCCACTATACAATACGGGAAATCAATCAACTGCAATATATACATATGCCAATATATATATATATATATATATATATATATATATATTGCTATATACATAATATAATACCAATTCCACTTCGAGGTGGAATATCGCGGTATATGTGTGTAATAAATAACCTCCGCTTACTAACGGCGTATAGGGTCTATTCACATCCAATATATATATATATAACAATCATCATTCAAGCATTCAATCAACACAACTAACAATTTTAAATCTAACTATTTAAAATTTAATTAAACAACAAAATTCCGAGTGAGAAGTTCTCACCTTTGCTATTTATTTTGTAATCCGTTTCCTTCTTGACTCGATTTCTTAATTTATACCTTGTATAAATATTATACACAATTTATTAATATTCGAACAGATCGAATAATTCAATTTACCATTTGATAATTTTCGATTCATCGGTTTTCTCCTTTAATAATTGATTTAACTAAAAATTAAATTTAAACTAATTTTCTTCTTTTAATAAATTATTCTTAGTAACACAAAAATAAATTTAGATTTAATTAACTAAAAATTAAATTTAATTAAACAAACTCTCTTTTAATAACTTAATCAATTATAAATTCAATTTTTAACTAAAAAATTAATTTTCAAAACTAAATTTAATATATTAACCTTTGGTAATTAAATTATCCCATGATTTCATTTTAACCCAATTTCTCTTAATAAAATTATCTAATCGAAGAATCAAATATTAAACTAGAATTCCTTTAATAAATTTATTTTAACTAATTCTTTTACTTTAAATTAATATCTTTAAATCAATTTCTTTCAATAAATTTATTTAACTAACAAATTCGATTTTTTTTAAATTAACCAAAATTTTATCTTTAACAAATTTTCCTTTAATAAATCATTTGTCTCACCATCTGACAAATTTAATTTACCAGCAAATTAATTTAAATTAATTTGAACAAATGATTTCCCGTTTAAATAAAAATATTTTTACCTTTTAAAATGATGAAATATGCTTATCAAACAAATCAGTCACCATATATACATATTTCTGCTTGCTTAATCTATCATATAAAATTAAATAGATTAATCAACTAATAATTTAGTTTTAAACAAATAATTAAATTTTAAACAAAATTTCTTACTGTATATAAAATAATTCATATAGTTTTCATTGAAATTTAGTTAATAAATAACTTCAAAGCTACCTTGATTAATTTCCCAAACATTTTCTTCTGTTTTACAACTTACTGTCATTTATATATATATATGTATATTTTTTTTTATAATACCTATACATATATATATTAACTAAATTAAAACAAAATGAATTTTTATACCTCACTGCTTAGCGTTGCCATTGTCATCTCGACACCCCAAAATCCCATCGCCGCCGCACTCGCGTGCGAGCGCCAGCCCCCCCCTCGTGCTTCCTCCATCGACTCACGATGCCGCCTTGAATCGCACGCGAAGTCGCGCTCGTGCTCACGCGATTCGGGTTGCGCCCCTTTTTTTTTAATGAAGGGACGACATTGATTTGGGTTTGAATTGGGAACAAATTCAATTTGTTAAAGTGAAGGGCTTCGGTGATTTGTTTTTGAATGAGGGTAAGGGGCTTCGGCCATTTTTATTTTTCGTTTCTGTGATTTTGATTTCTGAGAGAGGGAGAGGGATGTCTTTAAGGTTGAACGAACATGCTCAGCACGATTTTTTAGCCGTGATTTTTGCCGTAACTTTAGGCTAAAATTTAGGCATAATTGAAGGAAAGAGAACGTGCTGTGTTTGTTTATAAATTTAAATTTAAATTGAATCCAATTTAAATTTGCAACGCGTTTACTCAACGTACGCTCACATATCAACTCAGAAAAATACGAAATTTGAAATCCGGTAATAATTCAATATTCCGGACCCAATGGAACTGGTTTCGTCGAATTCCGAGACTGTGCCTCGGAAGGCTATTTTTAAATATCGATTTAAACGATATAATTTCAAAACTGAACAATTCACTTTAAAATTCAATTCTGAAGCTTCTAAAATCTTCAATATTATCAATATAAATTTTACAAGCCTTTGAAATATTTTTAATCAGCTTAAAATTGAAGATTCGAATTTTTATTCAACTTCAATGGATTAAATTCTATAATTTAATCGTCAAATTCAAAGTTATATTGAAAATTCAATCTAAACCATCATTCAAATATTTAAAATTAATTAAATATTTTCAAATTAAATTATTCAAAATTCTGGGTCGTTACAAGTTAATTTAAATATTAAGTGTTTAACTAACGGAACACCCATTGTACTCGAATTTTAGAGATAAGTGAATTGGGACTCGAAGACATATGCTGTTGAGACCACAATTCCATCATAAGAAGATTGATTATGAACTTTGATTTGTTTGGAGTCGGAAAGTTTTTAGAATAATTGTTTTTGTTTAGATGAAATTGGATTGTGCTTAGCCTATTAGTTTACCCCTAAGTTAGCTTGTATGTAGCTAACTCTTCATTCCATCTTCATTCAACATTACATTTTATTCCTCTTCTATAATCTCTTTCCTAATCTCTTCACCTTAAATCTCTTAATTAATGCCCTAAGTTTCTATAAATCCCGATAAAATGACCATAGTTCCTCTCATCTAATTCCTCCTATAATCCATCAAGGAATAAGCTTTAATTGAAGTTTGGAGCTTCATTTGAGATTTCGAGAGAGCTTAGAAGTGGGTTCTGGTAAAAGAGAAAGTGAGCAGGATGATTCTTCAACTATATTTACTTGTTAATCTTCATTATTTTATTTATTAATGATTATGGAATTATATAAAGTGATTTGGAAAATGTTGGGGTTGATTTAGGCTTAATTTCACGTTATAGACATTATTATATTAGTTTATTATATGTTCAAAGCCTTAATTACTATTTTTGAAATAGTTAGAAAGCTAAGAAAGGATTTTAAATTAGTTGGATGATTATGTATGATGTTGTAATAAATTAGAGACTAATTTGATGGTATGACTACGTACATTTCATTAGTTAGTAATAATAAAACTAATTGAGATGGTTTTAGAAGCTAGTAAGCTAATCAAGTGAGTTTTGAACCTACACTTATTATTAAAATAATTAAAGGGTTGATAAAGCTTAATTTGTACTTATACATATTATATAAAGTAAAGAAACGATCTTTATAAGTGAATGGTTTATTTATAAATATTATTTATGTAAAGGAATAATTTTATAAAAAAATTGTATTTTTTATGAGATGGCATGACATTTTATAAAATAGTATAAATGAAGTATTTATAAAGGAGTATGGAATTTCATAAAATAATACAAGGAAGATACTTATAAAATGGTTATATTGTTTTATAAAATAGTTACGAGAAGAATGCTTAATTTCTAGTAAAAAAATTTGGTATTATAAAGGCTTAAAATGATTGAAGCTAGTAATACATTTTATAGCAGTAAGATTTGATAAAATGGTATGGAAACATGTTGGACTTTTACTGAAAAGATTTAGTAAATAGAAGTAAGATTTGATTAACTAATAAATGAATTACTTGTTTAAATATACGTGTATGTATATGTATATGTATATGCATATGTATGCGTATACATATATTTGAAGATATATAACAATTAAAACAATTTGCATGCTATAATTTGAATTATTGTGTATGTTTGTTTGAATGTGTGTGTATTTATATGAATATAATGTGTGTGTATGGGCATACACATATATGTATGTATGTGTGCAAATACATTTATGTGTAAGTGCGTTGCGAGCATCTCACATAGCCATGGCGATTGTCGTGTTTGATAAGTTAGGTGAGAGTATACCAGATTGAGTAATCGCTCTGGTGAAGTTCCAAACGTGATCTGTGTAGTGAAGTACGTTTGTATACATATGTGTAAATGTGCACAAGTGAGTGTTTTGGCACACATAGGTATCGCATGAAGCAAGATGGTCGGTAGATTATGTTTTGGCATGGTTAGAGGGAGTCGAGTCACTAAAGTTGCCTGTTGAACTCTACATATGCAAAGAGTGGATTTAGTATCAAAATTGATTTTTGAATGCATAAGAAACCACTTACAAAACATCAAGTAATGAACTTCGAAGAAGGTCTAACGCGGTGAAGGCAGGCTTAGGAATCTAGGCGGCACATTGGGCGAAGTAACGGAGGAAACGACACATGATACGATGACCGTTGTGAACGGATGGCAGCTGCCCTAGGCTTACTACATAGGACAAGCTACCACCAATCCACTAGTGGTACATGGGCCTATAAAGTAAGCCCAGCCCATGTGTCAATTAATGGCGGTTTTTCTTCTGAATTTGAAGCAACTTAACGTGAGACTTCGGGAAAGCTTCGAGCTACTAAGGAAAGTGTAATTCAAGTCGAAGCTCGGGATTTGAATGCAAAAATTGGAGGTGCATAAGTGGTCAAAAAATATCCATAAGGAGTTTGGGCATAGGTTAAGAAAGCGATTGAGGCAAGGGACGCAAGGCATGGACTATTCCTATATATAAGAGCAGGAGATCGAGAGCCAAAAAGTTGTGAGGTTGGGACAGTGACTGAGTTCATGGTCACATATAATGAGCACGTATGATTAGAGGGAGTACATAACGGCAAGGAGTCGGTTTTAGACTCAAGAAGATATGCAAGCATGTGACGACAGCGATCAGTACGAGATTGGGTAGACGTTTAGATAGATGGTCAGCATAGTTTCTATGGTTCAAAAAGTTGTGCTTGAGTGATCCATTGGGGTCAAAGCAAGTGCACAACAAGAGAGTCATAGAATAGGTGATTAGATTGGCGTCGCAGTGCGGTTCTAGTGATATGCATCCATTTATACGTTGTTTTATGGTTTTGGACCAAGCCTTCGAGAGGGTCCAGAACAGCGATTAAGGAATATCTGTACCTAACAATGGTAGTATAGATATAGACGCTAAGGAGAACTGTAGTGGTAGCATATTCATTAGCGGTCTAGGTCTGTACGGGGGCACCGGTGCAACAAAGAGGTCGTATAAGGATGCTTAATTCCATTCGTGGACTCCCAAAGGGTAAGAATGTATATATAAATTCAAAGACCGCATAAGGTATAGTTGCTCCATTTATATTTCATTTAACATGGGATGCCAATAGATATTCTCTATTTGACACATTTTTATGTTGTGCTTGTGCTATAATAGTGTATTGACATTGTTATTGTATGTAGCATGATAGTCTTATATCATGGCACTTAAATTACCCTTTCACTTATATATTGGATACCTTCATCGTAGTATATTATTACATTACAGTCACATTATGTTAGTTGTGCTGACTCATTAATGCTGGAAGAAGAGCAGATTACAGTATGATTTCCTATCATTTTGAGATAGGTTTGCTTTACTTATTTATGGATAGTCTAGATTACAAGTGAGCCACGTTCTTGAAGAGGACCGACTATATCTTAGCAATTTCCTGTTTTATTTGTATATAGTTTTATATACAATATTTTAAGATAGTTCCATCGCACCAGACTTTATGCATAACCTACATTCTATCTTTTTCTGTTTATGTCATGAGAACTCTTGGGCATTCAATCGAGTAGTTTGGGAGTCATGTGCTTTGCGGACATGCTATCAGGATGCACGGCTGGAGCATTTTGGAGGCGTGTCATCAATATAATGGATATGTATGCTTAATATTTTAGTAGTACATAATAGTCATGCTAATATGTATATGAGACACGTAGTATCCGATATAATTCAGAACTCTGCGTTGTTGAGAGTTATTGTATTATGAGTTTCTGTGTTGATATTTGTTTATTAGTTGTTTCTGCTAGTGAGGTCTTTTATATATACTGTTCAACATGTTATGTTCATGTAAATTTAGTATATCATATGTTATCATTCGGTTGTGAGATCTTATTGACGTCTTGGTATGGTGTTTTGTTTTAATTTTATCCCAAAAGTTTGTCTTTTGTGGTATTCAAAAGTCAAACGTTGTTATAAAGCGCTGATTTTTGGATATTACGAAGGACAGTTTGTTACATATATGTCTTTCGAGTTCATTTAAGACAAGAAAAGAAGACGTGTCAATTGTATGGAAGTAATGTGTTTGTATGCGGGGTGGTTTGAGGGGGGTTCTAGTAGTTATATCTTTGAGCACCCGGTGTTTTTCATTTAGGTTGGGGAGCGAAGCTATGCATATACAATACGTGCCAATCGTTTGTTTGTCCAATTGGTCTACCAAGGCCGGACTATTGTTTAAACGGTAATTCTTTTGACACCTTTTTAATGTTTTGTTGACGCAGTAAAAATAAGATCCGAGTTAAAATCTGCATGATCCATTTTTTGTTGCGTTGATCCAATATTTCTTCCGCTCAATTACAGTGCTCTCTTTTCTCGTTAGAAAGAAAACCATGTCTATTTAATTGATAAACAGACAGAAAACCGAGACCACAACAAACTACTTTATGGTTGATAATTTACGTATAAAAAATTCTAGATGTTTTCCAGAGCAAGCTAAAGTGTGTCTGTGAAATATTTTCCTCAGTTAAAAGCAAATCATATTATTAGAAACATATTATTTTATCATATAAATGTCATAGTTGATAGCCTACATTGCACATTCCAATAGAGCCATGAAACGTCTTAAAAAATGCGACATTGTTAAAACTCAATATCATAGTCAAATATGTTTAGGTGTAATTTTCTTAAAATCATAGTTATAACTCAATGGAGAAAGGAGAAAAAGATAGCGTGTACTATGTAGTTCAACATTTACACATTTTCTAATATTTTTTGAATCATATCAATAAAAGCAATTAGCATTGGAGACCACTTTTTAGAAGATAGTAACATATAATAATGCGTACACATTACAATGCATTTACAAATGAGTTAGAGATAGGTCTGTAACAGATACTTTCAAATGTAAAGAATGTGATATCTACATTTGTACTCGAGTCTTTGTAATATATAGAAGAATAGCCTAAGAGGGATGAGAGAAATAGAGATAAAGTGTACACTTATATATAGAAAATACAAGTACGTTACTACAATATTATCCCATATCCCAACATTTTTCTAATTTATTTGGATTTGTTTTTCAAAAAAACATTTTAAGTTTAAAATTCTTATAAGTTTTCACAAACCTATGCTCCGATACCAATTTGTAACATCCCCTACTTTGTGGCCCGAAGCTAAGCGCTACAGATGTTGTAGTCATCTATAGTATTAACTTTCAGTGACAAAATATGGTAATGTTAATGGTTCCATAATATCAAAAGCACATAAATATGAAATAAAATCAACATAGATTTCAAAAACAACTTTTTCGATTACATTTCAAATCTTGATATTCAATTACATATCCCAAAACAATTCCCAAGTTTTGATCAAATATAATTATTACAAATTATGCTAACAGCGACATATAAAGATGCCTCATTGGATGACAATAGTACTAGATAGACATATCAGTCATAAATATATCACAGCGAAAATAATATTGCATAGCTCCTACATAGCTAGTTTTGCTTCATGCACGTCTTTGGGAGCTTATTCATCCAACCTACTAAACTTGAAAAGTCCTTAACTCTCTATCTACTCAAATTTAATTTTATGCACCCGAGAGTTTAAGGGGAAAACATAAACTTCGAGCCAGACATAAAGCCAGGTGTGAATAATTCTATTACATCTCGTTTTCTGATATTAAGTGAGACCATGTCGCTTTGCGGAATGAGTTTCCCCTCACTAATATCCTTTTAAAATCATATCTTTTGCAAATCAAAAACCTACAATCAAACTAATTATAACAATAATAGAAGTAACATATATGCGTAAAAATCAGGTGATTAATGGATTGTCTGTCCCAACTATAGTTTTATTTGGCTAACTATTAAACACTGGCTGACTCAAGCCTACCAAACATAATAAATATTCTAATTTCTTTTAGCCACAATAATTGACTATCTGCCCTTGACTTTCTTCTTCTACGGTCAACTGATCCTAATGGTTTTGCAAGCTACTAGTAACCTATCTTTACTCTTACCCGTGACATCATTCTAACTTATGTATATTTCCTTCTGTGTGTAACATCATTTTATTCTTACCTGTGACAAAGCCCTACATACTGGAATTTTGGATTTATATTAGCTAGGGGCTATTAGCTAAAGGATAAGGTGCAACCCCATACCAGTCTCTTCTGGTCTTCTGATATTTGAGTCATAAACTTAGGGTTAACTACTCTATTCAAATTTCATTATCTATTAACAATCTTTGCGAATGGTCTACCCTTGAAATCTTATCTTTGTAAAACATGGAAAGCATACTCTTTGCTTTACTCAAAATACTTATGCCATGACATGCCTTACTCAAAACAATGTTGATGAAATCCAATCAATGGGATTATCTATCTCTTAAAATAATTTATAGCATCTTTATTTAACTTAGAAAACTTTAGGCCTTAAAGCCAAAACAATACATTCGGAACCTTTGCTTAAAACCTTAAATAATTCCTTTTAAAATAATCGAAAGCATCCCTTTTGAAACCTTTATATAAAGGCTTAGACATCCCCTTTTCGAAACCATTTAAACTTGTCCTTCGCAAGCATTGAAAACCTTCCTTTCAAAATGCATAAAACAAACCTTTCAAAACACTTAAATATACCTTTCAAAAGCATTGGGGACTTCCCCTTTGAAACACTTATAACATACCTTTCGAAAGTATTGGGTTCAAGTAATGGTTTGTGGAAACGTTGCTTCGAAAACCATTTAAACTTATTCATTTTGAAACCATTGGGTTTAACCTTTATAACTAAAGGTTTATAAAGAACAGAGGCGAAAGCAGTACTTTTGAAAGCATTAATCCTAAGTAAAAGAAAGAGGATATTTTTGAAACCCACCCTTTCGAAACCATTGCCTTCAAAAACACTTGAAAGCGACTATACGACCCTTTCGAACGAATTGAGAAGGCGGCTTCAAAGTTAAAAGGCGAAAGCACCCTTTTCGAATACATTGGTTTAAGGCTATAATGGCCTTAACTAATTTGAAAGGTACTGCAACATGGTTATTGAATAGGTCCAAGAGTGGTTATCCTTTCAAAAGCTTTTTTAAACATAAGTAAGCAGCAACTCTTTTGAAAGCTCCTTTCTAAAAATAAAGGCAAGCGGCAATTTTTTCGAAAGCCTCTTTTTAAACAAAGGTAAGTTGATTGATATGAAAGTTAATTAGAGTGGCTTCAACCCCTTCAGAAGCATGCCTTCGACACCATCATTCCTTTTGCCTTTCTCCAATGCACTACATACCAATTTCTTGATATCATATGCATTGGTTTCGAATAGGTGCGAAACGTCTAACTGGGTATAGTGACGAAACAAGCTAAGGTAGTGGAAAAGTTGTAATTCGAAACAAAACTGGTTTATTGCCTTTCAAAATAATTCCTTTTTACTTAACTTTCCAGAATTGTCAAGATACGATTGGTTTCCCACTCTTTATCAACATTCTTTTCTAAAAAGGCTGCCGAATTCAAAATTTACAATTAAAAACGTTTTAACAAATAAGCCCTCTTCCTTAACAAAACATGTAAACCATTTAAGTCCCTTAACTTAAATAATTTTATAACCACAGTAAATACGTAGGAAAATTCTCTAAAAATCACAATAATTCACTTTTAATATGTTTTCTAACATATATACGTTTCAGACCCGAAGTCATTATATAATTGCCTTACATAATTTAAACCCAATATTAACTATTTTCTCTCATGGAAAATTCATAATAAATTCACAATTATTTAGAAAATTATGAAACTTGAAACCCACTTCTAAAATAATGTTTTGATCATATATCAAAAATGCAATTCATATGGATGTCATTTAATAGATTTTCTAATCTAAACTTGTCATAAAATCTATATGAAATGATATAAATCATCAAAAAGTATATATATCCATTTAAACAAACATAACATGGCATATCACTTGCAAAATAATTTGGATCAAACCTTGAAACTGAGATCATTATCAAAAGTGAGATGTACATCAATTATTCACCTTGGCTTGGTGTTAAGAAGGTTTAGATTTGTCCTTTGATTGATTTGCTTAAGCTTCCTCTTGAATCCTAGCTTTTCTTCTTCTTGAATCTCCTTAATGGTGGCCAGCCGGGCTCAATAGGGTTTTTAGTTTTGTTTGTGAATGTTAAAATTAATAAGGAATGAAGAATGGGAGGGTTTAGGGTATTAGAATGAAGGATGTTCCCATTTACCCTCACCGTATTCCTCATACTTACTTATTTTTATTCTCTTTTGCTGATGCATTTGTTAAGGTACGACTCCTTCTAAATTAACAAATCTCAATCCCTTAACTATCTACATTATTTCATTTAATTTATCTAATTAAATGTTCAAAATAATGTAGTCAAAATTAGGGTCATTACATTAATTCATCTTTGAAAGCCTAATACCTTTTTGGGTTGAGCGATCGACAGTTTGACGGATAGGCGTTTCCTTAGGATTGATGTTAAGTTCGTGGAAAATGATCCTAAGATCAATGTCAATGTCAGCATAACCAATGCAAAGACATCCTTGCTCTACCCTAAGAACTTGATTGGATCCTCCTATACTTTCGGGCTTAGATTTATGCTGATTTGCTGGGTCAGCACAGCTTATAGAGAGTGATTCCAAGTGTAACAACCTGCATTCTACCTTATAGGTTACATAAACTTAAATAAATGTTCGAATTCGATTTTTTGATAATTATTATTTTTAATACATTCTTATATATTTGAAGTCTATTTGATAAAAGATTTGGTTTTAATAAATTGAATTAAATTAAACAATTCTGTTCAAATAATATATTAAAATTGAATATATTATTTTAATTAAACATGAAATATTTTAAAAAAGTATCAATAAATATTATGTGATTAAAATAGCGAAACATTAATAAGCAAGCATCGAATTGAAGGAAATTATACATCTACTGAGATATATCTTGTATAATGAAAGGCAAATTAATTTGAAATGGATTGAAGTATATTTATAAACAAATATCAAAAATTTAAAACTTAAATTTAAATTGAGATGAAGTAAAACCTAGATTTAATTAGAATTTAAATTGAATTGAAATTGGGCCTAGATCGATTAAGGCCGAAGCCCATTTAAACTTAGTATTTTCTATCCTATTCTAGAATACTCTTTTGCCTCTTCAAACTCAACCCAAAACCCAAAACTTGCTTTGTGATTTCTGCCCTAAACTTTCTCTAATCTAGCCGCGACCAAGATTAAAAAAATTAAGCACGATGTAATGCTAGCGATTGTGAGCAAGGGCTAGCATCGGCTTCGATGATGCTGCAGCAGGAATGGTTGCTAAGTGATATGCGGTTGATGATGGAAGGCCGCGATGGAGGAATGTGATTCGCATTCGGCTGGCGAGAAGTCACGACCTAGGGCTAGGTCGATACAACCTAGAGGACGATTATGATTAGGTGATGGAGAAGGCATCACAATTAGGTCGGCAAAGCTGAGAGGAGGATTTAAGGTCAAAGAGGCTTCAGGGAGGCATCGTTGGAGGTTTGCACACAAACTTCAATGATGCAGATAGCAGAGCCGATGGAGGCACAACTTTTTAGAGATTTGGGCAACAATCATTTGAAATTTAGGCATAGTTCTGGGGAGAATTTGGACTGGCTGTGGTTTAGACATGGTGTCGAGGGTTGGTTGCACTCTTCAATAATGATGACAATTGGCGAACGGATGGCAGCAGTTATGACATCATTTGCTGCTGTTTGGGACTTGAGCTTTGTTTAGGCGAGTAAATTCTTTTTACTCACAACTATCATCTAGTTTTATGTGAATTATTGTTGAATGATATCATTTGAATTAGGTTATGATACTGGATGGTCTATTGGGGTTAATCGCTTTGTTTATGTGAGTTATTTTGAATGACTCATCACTGTAATATAGATTATACTATCTTTGAATTAGTTGAGTATTTGTTGGTATGGACCGAATAAGGTGAAATTGAATGGCATATTATCGATCGGTGATTATTGTGATGGAATTACATTAATATTTGATTGGAATTAGACGAATAAATTAAATTTGAAGGTTTTGAAGGAAATGAAATATTTTTTGAAATAAAAAGTGGATTTTGGAATGATTTTATTTAAAATTGGAAATATTATTTGTGGCTGAAAATATTTAAGTGGATTGTCTTAAGCATTTAATGAATAGAAATTATTTGAAAAATAATTAATTCCAGGATTTTATTAAATAAGTTAAATTTTAGAATATTTTATTTTATTTTTATTATTAATTAAAAATATATTTAAATAGTGGTTATGAAATGATATTTGAAATTGATATTTTAAAAGTGATAAGTTAATTTTATTTTGGATTTAATAGAATGGAAGTTTATAAAAAAAATAATATTTTAAGATTATAATAAGTGGAATGCAATTTATTTATTGAATGGAAATTTTCATTTACGAAATTTTATTTATGGCTTTAGGAGCTTATTTTTAATTGAAAATCCTTATTGAAAAAGTAGAATTAATTAGATTTGTTGTTTAAAGAAAATCTTGAATTATAAAACTCCTTTATTAATATTATTATTTTCAAATATTAAAGGAGAACTTTAAAAAGCATAAATTATTTTAGAAGGAGTTTTATGGGATTTGGGATTGAATTGTAATTTATAAATTTCCTTGTAACTAAATGAGAGGTTTGTAAATATTTATTTTTGAAACGAAAAATGGATTTTGAGCAAAGAATGGTAATTTTTATAATTTTGATTCTCTTTTTATCGATAATTTATATTTGAACTTATTTTGAAAATTTTGAATTTTTTTTTAATAAAACGCGTTCCGAATCAATAAACAATATGACTGTGCATTTTGATTAATTTACAGTTATGTGTAAGGAATTAGAATAAATGAAGTTATACTACCATCTGGTATGAGACTTTCAGTAATATTCTCTGGTTATTGTTTTGGACTTGTTATATAGAATAATTATGTAATGATGAGTGTAATTTAAGAGTACTGAGTAAACAAATGAGTAACACCAGGTGTTATGGGACACCTGAGCTGATGTTTGTTCACTTACTTTCTGTAAGTCAATGTCGCTCCAAATTGGTCATATATATGGGATATTATATATAAGGTGATGCTGATTGAGAGTGACCAGGCTGAGAGCCATAAGAGTGTCTATTTATTATGTGTACTCCTATTATACATC
Organism: Allium cepa; assembly: GCA_030765085.1. Classification (NCBI taxonomy): domain Eukaryota; kingdom Viridiplantae; phylum Streptophyta; class Magnoliopsida; order Asparagales; family Amaryllidaceae; genus Allium; species Allium cepa. The sequence goes on along the minus strand of CM060933.1, from coordinate 28,728,797 downwards.
GGGGAGTAAAGCAGATTGGCTAGTATGCATCTTAGCGGCCTGATTGTGGGGTCGCTCCCCGAATCCATAGCACACCTTTTAATGCATATGGCCAAGAGCCACTGCCCCTGTGTCACCTAGGCCAATAAACAGTTACCATTAGGGCACTTGCCAGATCGTGGCCATAACATAGTCGTGCATTTGATGGATATTGGGTCATAATGCTCGTCGAGGTAACTGATGACTGTAGGAGAAGTGCCAAGAGCATGCGAGGAAGGCTCCTGGAGTAGGCTGAGAGCTGTCAGTCTTCCATCTGGTCATTGCTAATATAGACACTACTTATTCACCTATATGAGATCATTGTGTGTACGATTGATAGTCGATCCATCATTTGTCGATACTAGTACCAAAATAGATATGATGCCAAAAGCATATAGGACCGAGAGTCCCAATGATTGTCCACGATACTGAGCGTCGAGTGGATAGGTAGAGGTCTGAGAGACTGTATGATTATTTCATTGGCTGAGAGCCAAGTCGATTACTATGAGGTTGAAGGTCTAAATGATTATTACGTGGTTATCGATCTTATGGATTGTTTATGAGATTGAGAGTCTATGCAATTGTATAACCCCATACACATCGATTATACAACTATCGATGATAGCTAGAGGCGTTGAGAGCATGGAGTTGGACCCTGTACTCATTTTTACATGGTTATGTGAGAGACGACCTTGGGTTTCGAGGGTATGCCATATTTAAATTTCATGTATGTTTGATATTGGTGATTGATTTGTGCTGTATATACATACATACGTACGTACGTACGTACGTACGTACATACATACATACATACATACATATATATATATATATATTAAGTGAGACAGACTCCGTGTTTGTCTACATTATAATTATTCAGAGAGATTATCTTAGGCACTGTTGAGAGCATGTCATGTATTATTGATGAGTTTTTACATGAGGATGGTTAGATTATTATTGTTTCACCCACTTGATTAAATGCCCGTTTGGTGTGTTGATGGACTTTATTCAAAATTGACCTGTCTTTAATGTGCATGGTTTTGAGATATGTTGACACTTGGGATATGCACATGCCACTAGCGTAGCAATTGTTTATACCATGCCCGTTGTTATTTCATATTGACATCTACATTCTATATATAGTTTGACCCATGTGTTATTCGTATAATATTCGGATCAGTTCAAGACATTAAAGTTTAGGGATAGATGACCAGTATGTGGATGTTGAGCATAGATGAAGGATATGATATTATTGTATATTACCTCATGATTGTACGACAATGTGTTGTATTGTATATGCATTGCGAAGTTTTGAGATAGTGGGAGATTGACCTATTTTATATCTCACTCGGATTTGTATATATTTTTATTATATATGTTATCGCTACATTATTGACTTTGTGTTCTCTATGATTTATTTTATATTATGTATTATTCTATCCTGGAGGCATACGTGTTTATTGCTTTGTGCAGATATTATGTACGTATGTGTGAGTTGTTTATGATTTTTGAGATATTTACCGGTGTTAACCCAAGGGAATATTCATATGCATACTCCATATGGCTTCATTTTTCGTATTATTTGACAGTATTACCAAATAATACTCTTGGATAGTATGAGTATGAAGGTCGGTGTCACACCAAAGGAGTCGCAGGCCCACCTTCTATGTTTGAGTCGCCCATGCGATGGTCCGGCGAGTCGTCATTTGGATCTGAAATTGTTTCCAAGTCGCATTTATCTTGCATGTAAATCTTGTGCTATATGATATCCTCGATTTGGATAGATGACCATGCCCGGTTCTAGGTGATGTTGTTACCCCCTGGATCTCACATATGAGTATGTCAACGTTGAAAGGGTGGGAGTTGCAGTGTTGGATGTCTCCGCTTGCCAACGGGGAGCGATGTGCTTATTCCATGCCGTGAGAGCTCTCTAGTTCTTTAGGGAGTGGCTAAGGATATAAATTTTCTATCATCCCAGCTTTCATTGTGGCTGACAATCCCTACTAACCATAGCGTTACTAGGCTCGACGGCACTCATGGGTGACTCATAACCAGTTGATGCAGCTTTGAGGTCGAAGGTGATCCCGACATGACCCTGAGCGTTGCTAGGCTCGAGGGTTCTCTCGGGTGACACAATGCTGATTGCCACGACTTGCTCAGGTTTATTTTTGCTGGTAGAAGGAGTTGATGTTGATATTTCAGAATTGAAGGCAGTCTCTGCATCAACTAGAGTGCTAACCAACTCGATGGTTCTCTCGAGTGATCCGCTGTTGAGTGTTGCTAGCTCTTGCTGAAGTATGAGAACACCCTTCTTTGCTTTTTTTAGGAAGGTTCCATAACATTCCTTAACCTTTTGCTAATTTCCTCAGATCTCATCGATCCCTCCCTATATAGGGAATTTCATAAATAGTTGGTTGTAAGAGACAACGCCGTCCAGTTCAACCAGTATCGATCGTCCTATCAAAATATTTTAGTCACTAATCAAAATGGAAATCAACCACTATCAAGTTTAATCAACCACTATCAAGTTTACTTAGATCTTTGCAACAAGGAGTTCTTGATTGAAGATTGTACAAAGCGAGGTAGTGCTCATCGGAACAATGCCCAAACCCCCGAAACTGTAAATTGGCAAGGCATAGGGAGTGAGGCTTGAAGCAGGAAGCTTGAGAGCTTTAAAACATGTCTGAACATAACGTCGATTGAGCTGCCCATATCTACAAAGGCTCGATGCATATTTTAGTTGGCCATTGCAAAAGTGATGACCATAGGATTGTGATAGGGGTAAATGACCATCTTTTGGTCCTCGACAGTGGAAATGATGAGCTGATTGTATTCCAACCTGGGTGCTTTGGATGCTTTATGATCTAAGGAATATACCTGGCTAGCTGAGCCCACTTCCCTCTGATAACGAGATTATGCTCCCCGGCTATTGCCGACAACATGTGGGCCTCCATATATCGTCAAGATGTTGGTGATTGCTACGATGTTGTTGCTAGGGTGATGCCAGCTGGTTGTCACAGTTGTTCCTTTGCTCAACTTAATCGTAAATAAACTCTAGAAGGATCCGTTTTCGGATAAGCCTTTCAATTTCATCTTTGATTACCCGACACTTATAGGTGGCATGGCCATTGATGTAGTGGAATCGACAATATTTGATGTTGCCGTGAGGCTCTTCCCTTTTTCCATCTCTGGTGGTGTTTGGTCTTTGAAATTGCACCCGATCCCAGATCGCAAAGTATACTATTTCATATCCATGGTCTAGAGGTATATTGGGCCCAAGAACTGATGTCGTCCTGTTGTAGAAGTAAGAATCAATGGGTGTCCGTTCCTGTAAGGGTGAATGGAAAAGAGTAGACATTTTGCTGGACTGGAAAGCATACCGATACAAGTGATGGAGTTAAATGCAATGATGTGATCAGATGGTAAGAACCCCAATTATAGTTGTCAATAGGTGGCAAAGCATACTGCCTGTGAATGTAAGTATTCAATATTTCCTTAGAAAATGGCTCGCCATTCTCGGCATCTGAAATTGCTTTGCCCTAAGCATTTTGGGCTTGCATTTTGTTGAGCTGCCTTTGAAGGATGTTCATTTCCTCATTGAGTCCAACATCTGCTTACTATGGAATGGTTTGGGCAACTACCGACTGTAGGCTCAACCAGCGCCTTAGTGGAGTAGGGGGTCGATGGCAAGAAGGGGAATGACAATGATGATGAGAAGCTAGAATGGAAGACCTCCTTTCCCTGTGCACAAAAGGCAACCGTGAGTGACCAGCCCACCCCTTCTTTGACCTATTCCTAGCCACACCACTATGAGATCTGGAGTGTGTCGTGGGAGCCCCATGCTCCCTGTCGATGCCCGAAGCACTGTCGTTGAGATGTTCAAAAGTAGCTTCATAAGCTAATGTAGATGGTCGTTTCACAGAAGTGGAACGATGATGTCTTGGCTCTCTGGGCATGGCTACATTTGGAGCAATGTCAACATGGCTTGGCATGCACGCAACATACTTCCTTGGATGAGCATGAACATTCATGAGTGGGGTTTCAAGCATCACTCTATCATGTGTGTCAACAATGTCCATAAGGTCGTAAGCCTGGGAAGGGTAGGCTAGTGAATAGGTGGGTCGACAAGGTCGATTACAGGAGGAGCCGATTAAACATAGTTTACAGTAGCTTGGATGTCCAACTGTGTCCTCAGACTTTAAACTTCGTGAGTCAAAGTGTTCACATTTGTTAGCTATTGCAACACGGTACACTACATATCATTGTTGAGCCGAGGAATGAGGCAACCATCGCTAGCGATGGTATTCCCATTAGTTACATGCTCATTGGAGTTGTTCCCTTCAACTTTAGGAACTAGGTCCGTGGTAATAAGTCAAATCAGATTTTTATACAGAAAAAATGATGAAAGGGGAGAGCTTTTAGGGGAGGTCCTCCTTCTAGGGTCAAAATGTTAATTAAAGGTTTAATAAACCTTGGAATTAGCCTAATGCGCTGTAAAAGTAATGGTAACTTACTTATCACTAAGCTTAAAAATGTAAAATGAAGAACAAAGCAAGCAAAATGACGCAAATGACACCAAATATAGATTGGTGCAACAAGCTTGATTATGCCCACTATGAAGTCTTTTACTATATTTCTCTCTTACAATTATAAGAAATTGCAAGAGAATAATAAGAAATAAAGCACTTAATGCTAAAAGAGCAGCTAATCTTATATACTTGAGGCTTTAATTTGTTCCGAGGAGAGCTCTGGAAAGAGATAATAAGCGGAATTCTAATATTTTTTAGCGCTTTTGAAGTGGCAATGCATGGGTTATTTATAGTGACTGAAAATGGATGATGCATGGTTGAGATTGTAAAGTGAAATAGACAGGAAGCATGCTTGGCCATTGATCTAGTCGCATGGGTTGATGGGAAACAGCTGTAAAGGTGGAAATGAATGTGTGACTGAGAAGCATGCCAATTTTCCTTCTGCACATGGCGACTTTGCATTTAATGTGCATTAAATGCTGACGGCAAGCTACGGGAGTAGGCATGTTTCTGACCGCTTAGCTACAACACCTTGTACAGTTTGTTATATGCCTTGTAGTTTACTTTTGCATGCCCATGCGGCAAGACAGATGAGTGACTCCAGTCGGGCTGCAAATGATACCGGAAGCTAAATGCTGCTAAGGATCAAGGTGCAAAGAACGTATCGGGCCGACTGTGACATGACGGGATGGACTGTGGTAATGTCGGGCCAGAGATGGGTCATGCTTGATACAACCTTGAAAGATGAATCAACTGTTGAATTCGTCTTGAGTCATGCCAACCGCCTATGGAGCTGGTGTTGATAGATTGGCTTCGAGTCGGACTGAATGCAACCCGCCATGAGTGGAACGATTGCTCAATCCCTGTGTCTGCTGAGTAGAGTTGACAGGTGCCAAGGACCAAGTTACAAAAAAGATTTCAGGCCGACTATTAGATGACAAGACATGCTGATTTGGACTGATCGAAGTAGGTTTCAATAAAAGTCGGGCAAAAAAGACAGGTCACGCTTGAGCTGGTCTTGTCAATGAGTTGGCTGGCAATTGACTTAGAGTGACACTGAGTAGGCGGGTTAACTTGAAGCCATATTGAATATGGACCAACACGAGAGGGCCGACCGAAGATGAACCAGGCCGTTGCGCACCGGGCTGGACAATGCTTAATTGTCCTGTCCTTGTCAAATGATTTGGCCATTCTAAGACGCTAAAGAAGAGCCGATTAGCCATTGATCTGAAGTGTTACTAAGTGGATATGCTGGTTTTGGGCCAGTACGGGTGGATCGTTTGAAGATTAGCTCGGTCGACTTTGATTGGACCTAGCTAGGCTTTAATTGCTTGCTAATTACTTGAGAGATAACTAAGTAACATCTCCAAACAACGAAACGAGTATTTTATTTGAATGAGCACCACTTTATTCCATAATCACTATATGGACAAAACAATAAACATATTATTCGTTATACAAGATACTAAAACGCATATAATATAAACCAAGGGAATTTTACTTGAACGCAAATAAATTGATGACTCAAATTGTAACACAAATCTTTTTGACCATTAGATCGTTTGATTTTCGTTTTTCACGTAAAGATAAAAAGATCAAATGATCAATATTTATGTGCCGAATTTTGCGTTTTATTTTTTGTCTCAATAACCGTTTCATGTATAAATTATTATTTTTGACAAATGCCCAAGTAATGTCCATGCCTCCATGTTCACTTTTTCAATTGTTATATTTAACCTTTTTTAGATATGCATACGGAGAAAATTTGGATTCTTATTTTGTTTATTTAACGATGGATCGAGCTGGACAGAGGCGGTCTAGAACTCTAATATTTGTTTTCCTTGAGAAATAACCATTTTACAAAATCATTATTTGTGGGCGAAAGAGGCCCGTACGCGTAGCATCCAATATATAAACGGGCGAGTGACCGGAACTATTGCCTCTCGTATTTTTTAGGGCTAGGGTTCTGGTAAGCCGCCACTTTCATTTCTAATCTTAAAACAGTTATTGTTCAATTCAGTTAATCTGGCTTTTCTGTATATTTTTCTCAGATTTCAGTTGATAGGTAGAAATGGCAGTCCCTTTGTTGACGAAGAAGATCATTAAGAAAAGGGTGAAGAAGTTCAAGAGGCATCACAGTGATCGATACAAATGCCTTAAGGTACCCTTTTGTTTATTGAATGATCGTTTTATCGATTGACCGAAGAACTACTTTCCCCAGTCTTGTTAAACTGTACATTTGTTTGATTCGAGGTGTATAGGTATAAGAGTTCTTATTGTTTTGCTGGTCGCTTCATGCTTTATACTTCGATTGAACTCACAATAGTCAAATATTGGTTTCGATTTTGTCTGGTGGTATGTTAGCGTTTAATATAAAATCGATCACATCATTACTATTTAATTTCTGGTAGTGTCAGATGTTGTTTTTGATCGTATGTTGAAGCTAAACACAGTTTGAGATTATTTTTTTCCTCCCTGGCATACACATGGGTTACCTCAGTTGAACATGTTCAGCGTTTTGTTGGATCAATCTTTTCAAGTTTTGCGACATGGGACTTTAGAGTCCCTTTGAGATACCGAAAAGTGAAAACAACTTTGTGCAAGCACTTTGCCTGCTTTTTGTTAAATTAGCTGAATTTTTGATAAATTAGGTTGTAAAAATTGAAATAAGTTAAACAAATCTTTGTACCTTGTTACTTATTAGCCATGAATAAGTAGCTAATATCTTCTCGTTAGTTGGCAAACTTTGAAAGACAATTAAGTTATAGGCTGCACTAACTATTTATAAGCGTTTGCTTTAACTATTTGTTGCCGTTGAAATGATATTTTATTTCTCCTTGGCAATCTAGTGAAATGTGTCCCATTTGCTCTTGCTGCACGTCTTTATTTTCTCCATTTTAAGTAAATGACTTGTAGAGGATTTCTGCATTCATTACTTCTATTTTACCTTGCTAATCATAACAATATGTTCAGAAAGGTAGTACTAACGCTGGAGCCAGAGTATTCGTGTTTCCTTTAATGTTTGTAACCCATGTACTTATGTTCATTTTACATGGCTTTTTGCGTTAATGAACATCCAACAGAACATAATGAAACCATGAGGGAACTACTAACATGTTTTGTCTGTAGTTGCTTGTACTGCATGGTTGCAGCGATAAACTATCACGTTTTTGAGCAGTGTGTTGTATAATCTCATGATGTTTCTATTTGGCTTCATAATGTTTCTAAAAGCTGCCAACAAGCTTTAGCCTTCAGTTTTATTAGAACGACTCACTGCCATAGTTCTACTTTCACTCTATTTAGGCTGTTGTATATTTGTTTTATTCTGAGTTTATCCCAAGTTTTTCCTGGTTAACTCATAAATTTGTTCATTAATTATGATAGCCAAGCTGGCGTAGGCCGAAGGGTATTGACTCCCGTGTTAGGAGAAAGTTCAAGGGAGTTACGTTAATGCCCAACATCGGTTATGGGTCTGACAAGAAAACCCGCCATTACCTACCCAGTGGTTTCAAGAAGTTCGTAGTTCACAATGTGGCCGAGCTTGAATTGCTAATGATGCACAACAGGTAATTAACATTTTCTACCACTAAAAAAGTGAATCCGATCACCTTGAGATCTAAGTACATCATATCAGAAACCTAATGAATGAAATTTCTATATTTTTTATTTGGATTTTTGATGTAATGGACTTGATTTTAAAGAGCACCCCTGCTAAAATTATTTTCTTTTAACCTGTTATTGTTTCTATTTCTTAGGACTTATTGTGCGGAAATTGCACATAATGTGTCCACAAGGAAGAGGAAGGATATTGTCGAGCGTGCAGCTCAGCTTGACATTGCCATGACAAACAAGACTGCTAGGCTTCGCAGCCAGGAGCACGAGTAGAGAGTTTGTTGCCTTTCAGGTGTTTTTATTTCTGTGCTATTTGTTTTGTAAAAGAATTCTGATGTTGTCTTCTTGGATATTTTGCTGTGTTTCTAGCGGAGTTAATTTAATTTTGTGACTGTTATTCTCAATTTTATTTGTGACTGTTATTCTCAATTTTACTTGATGGTATTTAGTTATGCAAAACTACATTATATTTCTCCTTGGACAATTATATTCATATCAACCATATAAAATCATGTTACTGGTTTGATCAAATGTATCATTAAATTCCTACTTAATGAAACCATGAGCTGGAAGAAGCGTGACATATAATGTGGCTCATGTTTGTACAAGCAATCATCTTTAGTTCTGCTCGCTGATGAAAAAAATCATAGCGAGAAAATCTGGATTATCTTGTTGTTAAGAATCGGTGGCTAACTTGCCGTTTGGGAATTTTTCAGAAGTTTTATATAATTCCATTGGGCAGATATCCTATGGATCCGTGTTGGATCCAATCCGGTAAATTGGTCCGGCGGCTGATGTTTTGATTAGTTCAGCTCCGGATGGATGATAACAATAAGAAAAACATATATTTCAATGTTTGATGGTTCGGTTCTTCTTTGTTCGACGATTGGGTGCGGTTGTTTTTGGTTTGGTTGGATCAGAGTTTGCGGTTATCGGCTTCAATTGAGCTCCATAATTCAATAACTACAGTTACAAGATAAAAACATACTTAACTGACAGGTATACATGTTTGGAAAAGAAATTCTAAATTTTGATTTTTTTTTTCCTGATGCGTTTTAAAACTATCAAAATAAAAATCTTATTTACATCTCTTTATGGATTTAATGAATCGTAAAATATGAAGTCATTGGATAAAAGCAGACATAAGTACTACATATATATGACAAAAACGTAAATGAATTTTGGCTGTGTCGGTTCCACAAATAGCTTTTCCCATCCTGCATCTCAAGAAAAAGGTTTTCATCCATTAATTTATTTTTTCATCCAACTTCTTGCTCTTATATCATCTTCATATTGTTATATCTTTCTTCCACTAATTTCTTTTGTTGTTCTTCTTCCAAGCAACTTCATCATAAAGTAGAAACATTTGATAAGTTTTATTCTAACTGATTCATGTATGAAAATAAAAGCACCAAATCGACTAATTTAGTTGAATTCTGATTTGGAATTAGAGATTTTACCTTAAAATAATACATGTACATTAAAATGATTGTTTTGCATTTTGGGCTTAAAAACAGAAGTTGAGTTTTACTTTTTCGATTTTGGAAATCTTAATTATTACCAAATAGAAAGGTGGGGGAAGAATAATTTCTATCATCCAAAAATAGAAAAAGCAGAATATGTTATAGGTTAAAAATTGATCGATACCGCTTTAGACTTAGATTCCAGTGGCACTTGGAATTTCCAAGGCATCAAAATCGGAGTACCCCTTTTAGTACAATTGTTCTACTACAAGAGTATATCTAGTGAAATGTGCGTGGACACCCACGCACAAATATACACGCACGGTGTATGCATGCTTTGGACTTGTTAGAATGGTCATGAAAATTAAGGTTTATGTACATTTTAGCGATCATTTCATGTTTTAAGAATTTTCTTTTTTGGAAATCAAAATTGAAAATATCGGATTTAGGATCAATGTTTTGAAAAAAAGAAAAGGGGAGAAAATTGGTGGGGAAAAGAAGAATAATACCTGAACGATTAAAATGACAAGGATAAATTCGTAAACGTACAATAATATTTGTATTCTAAATGTTGTTCCTTAACGAAAACTGTAATGGGTGACAGGACAAATTGTTTGTAGCAAAACACTAATAATATTGTTAGTTCAGTTCAGCTTTGCAAAAACAAACCATTTATGATCAAAGATTGGTAACATGCACGTCACTGCAATCTTGGTAAAGATTTATTTTGGAGCTATATAGGCATGACATTAGTTTATCATCGTTGCTCCAATCCTGCTTCATCTCCTCCTCCTGATGCCTCTACTGCTTCCTCCACCTAGTGGTGTGCTTAATTAGGACCATGGCCATATTATTTTAGCTTCCTTGCTCGCTTTCCTCGCTGGATGCGCGACCTGCTACATACTTCTTCCTTAACGGGGAATGATTACGGTAAAGCCAGACAGGTACTGTTTGCATTTCTCCGATTGCACCCGTTTGATCATGTATGTCTACATTAAAAGCAAGGATCACCATCTCAAGTGCCAAGCGGTACGCCACTCCCGAATGATATAAAACCATCTCTCTATCTCCATACTATCAAGAAGTACTACTAGCTAACAGTGTGTAATAATATCAAAAATAAAAAATGAGACAACGATGGACTATCGTGTTTAAATATTCTCTTAGGCTATCATCGATACATACAGTTAGCTAGTTAATATAGGATATTATAGTTGATACGTCATAGATATATCTCATGCACCTCCTTAGTAATTTTCTTTTTGAATATCGCACAAGGGCATTGTGAGAAGAACTCCAATTTCAAATATGACGGAGGTCAATTTTTTTATTTTTCAAAAAATTGTTACGAAGTATACCAAACAACTTTGCTCCCCTTAACAGAGAAAAAAGTCGAATATACCCTCGGTATTTCGGTGATCAATAGTCGAATTTTGACTTTCATTTCAATCGTATCTCGTCGGAAATGTTTTTTGATAAACGATTATCGTTTTCACTATCTATATTGACAGCTGCCCTCAAATTTTGTTTCGCACGAGAGGTAAAATAGTAAATTATTTTATTCGGTGGAGTTTCCGTAGCAATTTTTTCCTAGGTGCAATGCTCCTAAAATTTGACACTTAACCATAAATAAAAACCCTTTAACAACCCTTCCATTAAAATATCGTTATCGATATATCGTACCACTTTTCTATCTTTTTCCTATATTAAAAGTTGTTATATAATGTACAATTTGCGTCACATTTGATAAACACAACTCTCTTTACATTTGTTAGTGACCTTTTTATCTAATTTAACCACTTTTCCGTATTCCAGTCCTTTAGATTATTTACAATCAAATGACTATTTAATAAAACATTCAATGGTTCTCACTCATGGAAAATTTTCTGATAATAAACTCGAGATTAGTGACGTTAGATTTAAAATGGTTGTTGTTCAAATTTCTCATAAGTAACTAGCAGGTCGATTAAGACAGTCTGGTTCGATCAAAGACGGCCTACCTATTCTACGTTCGGTCCTCATAGGCTGGTGCAAACTCAAGTTGGTCCCAAATCAAACCTTTTCCTTAGCAAAGCATCAAGGTGAAGCTTGGCCATTTCCGGTCTATTTTGGCCTGGCTCGATGACGATTGACTCCTTCATGTCAATTTGCTTACATCCGGACCCCAAGTCAGTCCATCTAGTTCAGCATCTCTTCAATAATCGTCCGACACTACTCCAGGCTACTCTCAATTAGCATACTTGATAATGTCGGTTCAAGCACGACTTGTCTCTGGCCCGGCTTCCTTACAACCGTCCACGACCGATCCCAAGTCGCCCCCTCTATCGCCTTACTTCCGGCATGGCACCATCTTAGTTGGATTTTAAGCTACCCTCGATCTCCTTCACTCCTTCGGCGATCGACCAACCACCTCAGCAAGTATTGCTACGTAAGCACATGAGTAAACGACAAACTGTCCATCCATCTGTACAAAGCACCGTGGCCAAACAACTAAACTAATGCGGCAAACTATCAACGTTAAATGTGCATTAAATGCAAATTAAATCCAAAGTCTGGGCATAGTATAAAAGGCCAAGGAGTATATTTCATCAGCCATGCATCCACTTGCACCTTTACAGCTGTCTTCCATTTGTCCGTGCCATCAGATCAAAGACCAGGAACTCTTCCCGTCTATTTTACAACATAATATCAACCATTGATCATTCATTTCAACTACTATAAGTACCAAATGCATTATCACCTCAGAAGGGTTGGAAAATATAAGAATTATAAATACTACGCACAATCCTAAATTCTTAACACAACGAATCAAGCCCTAAGAACTTGAGATTGGCTAGCTATTTAGTCTTAAGCGTTTTATTTTATTGTCATACTCTTGTAAATTCTAGTAATTGTAAGAGGGATATATAGTAAGAGAGCTTCCTAGTGGACGTGGGAAAGTTCGCCTAACCACTATACATTTGGTATCATTTACTTTAATTGCTCGCGTTTTTCCTTATTTTCAACCTCTTAACCTAGTGTTAGTTTCACATTAGTCTAATTCTGATTTTGGAAAAATCTCTAGTCAACATTTTGACGCTAAAAGGAGGACCTCCTCTTAAAAGTTTTCACCTTTTCACACTTGTATTTTACAAAGATCAGATCTGACTTGTTACCATGGACAATCTTTCACCAGTCGAAGATAACAACCCAACGAGCACAGAACTAATGGCAACACTTTCATCAGTGCGGTCCAGGACAATCTTGGCATTAATGAAAAAATGTGGCATGCTATAATGCTACAACCATCAAACATATTCTAGTTGGTCCGTGAAGTGAATAGTCCAAGAACATGGCTGGATGTCCAAGCTACTGTAAACTTTGTCCTGTCCACTCCTCCAATGGCTGACCAAGTCGACCTGCCTGCTCGTAGACTATTGCTTCCCAGCAGCTATGAGCTCATGAACACCATCGAGGCTCAGGAAAGAATAATGCATGAAACCTTACTTGTAGGGGTTCGCGATCATTTTAGAAGGTACATTACGCGCGTGCCTAGTCAAATTAATATCGTCTCAGATGTGGCTGCGCATGCGGAGCCAAGGCATCACCATTCCACCTTAGCGAATTGACTCAAATTGTTCTTCACTTTTGAGCTTCTGCCTTCGACCATCTCGATGGCGGTATCCCTTCCGTCTACAAGGCAAACGTGGCTACCTCGATGCACTCCAGGTCCCATAGAGGAGTGGTCAAGCATGAACAGAGAGGAGGGCGGGCCGCACATTCCAGGCCGCCCTCTGTGCATAGGGAGAGATTTCTTACTCACCATCACTATTCTCCTCCCCATCATCGATCGCACTCCACAAAGGCGTCGGTTGAGCCCACAGCCGTTCATAGATCAGAATTCTCCCCAAAAAGCAGCGTGACCATAGGAAAAAGATGCATATTATCCTCCGACAACTTAATAGACAACAAGCTCGAAATGCTGTGGCGTGACATTACATGACGACGAGAACGGAAAACCATTCTCCAATAAAATTTTAGACACTTACATCCATTGACGGTATGTCTTGTTACCTATTGACAAGTATGATGGAATTGCCGACCCATCCGACCACATTACTGCGTTCAATTCCATCACCCATGTCGGCCAGCTTTCCGGCTCGGTAAAATGTATACTCTTCCCCTCCACCTCACAGGTTTGGCCTCCCGTTGGTTCTTGCATCTACGATCGGGTAGCAACAATTCTTGGGCCCAATCGTGGGAAGGTTTCAAGACTCGTTTCTTCACTTCTAGAACCTGTGTTATGTGGCTAGTGAATTAGGCAACGTTAGGCAAGGTCCTTCAGAAAGCTTACGGCCGTATGTTAACTGCTTCAACAAAGAATCCACCCGATGTAGAGGGACGGACGTGAATAACTTGGTCGTGGCTTTATGTTCATGGGTAAGATACAAGTTTAAAATGTGAAGAGAGCTCCAGAAGCAGCCGGCTTTGTCTCTGACCGATTTCTATCAGTGGGCCAATGACATAATGAGAATGGAAGATGTATATCTTTCAGACAACAGCAATAAGGCAAGACGCCCTACCTAAGTTGGTCCTCATAACAAAAAAGATTCTAGAAACATCAGGTGTCAAGTTGGCATTCGAAGGTGATCAGAGGCCGGACTTCAGTACAAGCCTAGGTATAATAGTTACTCAAATCTGAACGGTGATATCTCCAAAATCTAGATCACCACCTAGAATTGGGTGTAATTTTAGAGACCTACCACCACCTGGGATGGAAAGCAAAAGGAACCTTGTTGTAACAGCAAATACTGCGAGTTCCATTAAATCAAGGACCGCTATACTATAGAGCGTCGAGAACTTAAGGATGAGATTGGGAGACTCATCTGAGAAGAAGTATTTCTGGAGTTCGTTTGGTATCGGGTCGAGCAAAGGGAAGACCACGATGAACAACCAAATCAACCCCCACCATTCAGTAATACATGTGTCCATGCTATCACCAAGGTCCTAACCATATGCAAAGGCCTGCATGTCGCCAACAACAACTAAGGGAACAATTCCAGTATCAAAGGGAAGTGGGCATAGCCGATCAGGTTTACTCGTTAGAATCTCGGGCGTCCAATGTAACATCCCTCTTTTTGAGGTCGAAACTAAACGATACGGATGTTGTAGTCTTCTATAGTATTAATTTCGGATGAGAAAATGCGGCTATGTTAATCATATCAATAATCATAAGCACATGAATATGATAAACAAAATTTTCCTTAACAAATTTTGACATTTCATTGCACAAATGATATTTCATATTCAGTACATAATCTCATTCGCAAACCCACGTTCAAAAAAATTATAATTGTTACAAAATACCCTAAGAGTGACATATGAAAATGCCCCCTTGGTTGATCACAGTCTAACACTTGAAAATTATATACTTGCCATTACATCCATATAGACAGAACCGAACAACACAGCGGATTAGATAGGTATTCCTAAATAGCTAGAATACCTCATATACGTCTCTGGAAGCTTATTCGTCTAATTGAAAACCTGAAAACCCTTACTCCTGACCTACTCGAATGAACACCCGAGAATTTAAGAGGAAAGACAAAAACTTTGAGTCAGACAACAGTCTAGTGGGAATAACAACATACCATCTCGAACCAAACAGATATCTAGTGAGACCACGCCGTTGAATGGAACGAGTTCTCCCCCATCAGTACCTTAACCTAACCATATACTATGCTCCTACATCCACAATGGTTAGAACATATTAAAAATTGTTTGCAGTTATGCAACATATACTGGATTACCCATCCCAATTTATTAAACTACCCAGCTAAATTTTTATGGACTATCTATCTTGTACTTATGTGGACTATCCATCTCACATATGATTACTTGGATTACTCATCCCTTTACTATATGGACTACCCATCACACATGGTTTCATTATCGAAGTTATGTAGACTATCCATCTCACATATAAACATTTTTATGTATTATCTATCCCTTCCCATATGGACTATCCATCATATATAGTTTCATCTATTTAAAGTGAAGTGGATAATCCACCACACATCCCATAGTTTTCCTAGAATGATTATGAACCATTCATCAACGATTTAGAGACTATCCATCTCCGACATGATGTGGACTATCCATCTCACATCCTATATTTTTCCTAGGATGACTATAAACCCATCACATATTCTTTAATTCATGTTTAACCCACATATCCAATCTATGTCTATCAGTGTCCCCAATTAGGTTGTTTACCCCTTAAACTTATAACATCTCAAAATAATATGCATTGGTATTCATAATGATCTATATCGATCGTATTAAAGTAAACACATTGGTAATCCCAATGGTTGGTGTTGAGTTTATTCCACCTTGGCACCCCTAGATAAATAATGTCAACTTTATGTACTTATAACCCTAGTAAGGTAAAACATCGATATCCCCAATGGTCATAGTTGAAATCATAAAACATATGGCTCGCCGTCATTTATTAAGATAATATAGAACTCTTTTGGCATTATAACAATGTCGACCTCTATCCAAAGTCGAGAAAAAAACTTAACTTCTTTAGGTAGAAAACTCCATCCCAAAACAAGGTCGTTGACTTATCTATGATATGGGCTATCCACCTTTTGAAATAAAACTTTAGGATTTTACAAACCATATGGTTAACTACCAAAAACATAGGGCTATCGATCCTCTTGAACATAGACTATATCGCCTTTTTAAAACATAGTCATAAAACTAAGCCTTGGCGGCGTTAAAAGGAAGAAATGCGGCATCATCATCAAACAATAATGCATAAGATCGCCGATACTGATGAATGACGGCATTAAGACTAGCGGCGTCATTATAAAACTTTTACATCTGTTACTATGCCGCTTAATATATAAAGTCGAAGTTAAAATAAGCGACGTCACCGCCTTTTATATTGTTGTCGAAAGCATTCACAATAGCAGTATGCGGCATCGATTAAAACAAGGTAAAAATATGCGGCATCTTTGATGGCAACATTAAAGCTTTGTACGCTTAAATGAATCACGATGATGCGATGCCGCTAATTATGGGTCACCGCCGATGTCCACTTCGACTCGGTTGGAATCACTCCATAACTACCCAAGTAGTTATCATATACTTTCCTCTTCATCGACGTCGACACTCATAGATGCATCATTGTATTAAGCTCGACGACGATAAAAGCGGCGTGGCTTTATCGTAAATGTTATGAAAACCGATCTATTATCAATAAAAGCAATTACTTTTCACCAAATCTTAATTCTTGTCCAATTTCTATTGGATATTACATCAATTTACATAGTTCTTTTTTGAAAATCTTCGGCACATCAATTTTACATTTCCAAAACATTTCCAACTTAATTAATTAATAGCCTTAATTAATAAATAATTAAATGTTTTTTTAGCATATTAAATTCATAATCATTTTGGAAAAATCCCCAAAAATTCATAGAAATTCAGATTTAATGTTTTCTTTCTCACATAAAAATTTCGAGACCAAATCTATAGTTAATTATTTCTAATAATTAAAGCTCGAATAAACTAAATTTCCACATTAGGAAATTCATAAAATATTTATTTTAACTTGAAAAATTATGAAATTAAAGAACCATCTCCAAATTAATATTTTA
Source organism: Allium cepa (assembly GCA_030765085.1). Lineage (NCBI taxonomy): Eukaryota > Viridiplantae > Streptophyta > Magnoliopsida > Asparagales > Amaryllidaceae > Allium > Allium cepa. The sequence goes on along the minus strand of CM060933.1, from coordinate 28,711,529 downwards.
TACAACATTTCAGAAAATCAAAGCATTTGGAGATTTAAAACTTAGGTTTTACTCTTAAAACCCATTCAAATAATCTCATAAAAATTCCATAAATCATTATTCTATCCAAACAATAATTAAACAACCATAACTTGGCCAAAATCATCAAAATAATTTGAATACTACCCATAGCCGAATTGAAGAACAAGAAAATAGAGATGGTTGTATTATTCACCTTAGATTTGTTGCTGGAGTTGAGATTTGATACCATTTAGTTTCCCTTAATCTCTTCCTTGAGTTCCCTTGATTTCGTCCCCCTTTTCCCTTGTTTAATGGCCAGCCTTAGTTCTTTTTGTTTGGTAGCTTTGATGTTATAAAAAATGAGAATGACACGAGGGGGAGAGGGTTTAAGGTTTAAAATATGGATCTACCTATTTTGTCTCTCTCATATTTTCTCTTATATGTTAAGTTTTTCAAAACAATCTCATTGCTTAATTTATGAAGTCACGACCTTGTTAATAACCAATCCTCATTCTCCTTAATCATTTATATTATTCTATTTAATCTATCCAATTAAATACCATGAATAATGTTAGAATAAAATTATGGGTGTTACATCCTAGGCACCATGATTGGAATCAGAGCGACCGATCAATTTCACATCCAAAGACAGGGAAATATTCTCCTACCCTCATCATAACCCTATAGTCACCACTCTTGCCCCGCCAACTCCAATGTGCATTAGGATTTTGTGGATGGGGCCAGCTCGATTATCATCATGTTCAAAAACATCTTTAAAGCTCTCAAGCTTCCTTCCTCCAGCCCATTTACGGCTTTGAGGATGTTGGCATTGTTCCAATGCACTATCTCGCTTGTTACAACATTTGGTCAAGAGTTCCTCTCTATAAAATTCCAAGTTAACTTTATGGTGGTTGATTTCCCATTCTTATGATCTGTTAATAGGACACCCAACACTTGTTGAGATGGATGACATCGTCTCCTATGATCGCCTCATAATGAAATTACCTATCCAAGATATGGTCGATGAAATCAGTGGTAATCAGCAGAAGGAATGAGAGTGTTATGAGACTTCCCTTAGGCAAGCAAATAAGGGCATTCTCATGCTTCATCAGGAGCTTTCAATAATCAACAGTAGGTTCCTTAAGAGATCTGCTAAGCCGCCATCATCTTAATTCTTGCAAGACCGTTCCCAACTCTAAAGCGTCAACGACTACTCTCACCCTATCACAGCCAACCGAATATATGAAAGGGACGAGGGCAATGCTACTTAGATTCGGGCCTATGACTATAGATAAGTTTTCGTTTTTTAAAAATTCTCCAACCAGGTTCTTCAAGTAGGTGACACACTAACTCGTCTCACCATCATGCAACTCACTCACACACGAGTGCTTAAGCCAGCAATGCACTCCGGTTTGATTCGGGATCAACCGCCACTTTGCACCTATCGGTACATGTCCTACATGAACGACCATACCTAAATCACCTTACCATCACATTGATATTTAACATATCTTAAAAAGAAAAGGCTCTTCTGCAAATAATACAGGAACTATTAGCTTTCAAAGCACTATATGCTACAAGTCGTACATAGATTAACAAGTAAAGATAGAAACAAATTCTAAGTCAATATTTTCAACAAAAGATCCATTTCATTTAGTCCAAAGGGTGCGAAGGCACAATGCCTGTCCCTCTAGGCTTACAATGACATTCTATTGCTAATTGGTTGAAAAGAAGAATAAGAAGGAGAGGCCCGTGCCTTGGGGCCCTTTAGAAGATTCAGCTTCAAATGTGTAGATGAGCGTTCTTGACGGGGATCGATTCGTATTTTCCTACGGAAGTAGGGGTGTGCGACCACTTTTGAAGAATTCCATATCGAATCTCATAAGAGGTCCCGATAAGATACCAGTCGATAACGTCAAGGAGCAGACTAGGACTTTAGTTCTAGCATCAAAGGTAGATGCGACAACCATTACTCTTTCCAACAAGCCTGTTACATTCATTCTTACCATGAGCTACAGTGAAGGAAAATGGGTAATGCTTGAAGTCACAACACCAAATCTGACCCGAGCTTTACAACACAACAAGATAATACTACACCGAAGCTTGGGGTAGTACATACCGAGCCGAGCTAACCGCATTTCCAAAGCTCATATTTTGTCAAACCTAAGGAAATAGGTCCGCATCGGCACATACTAGTAGCTGTGCAGTTAAAGCTTGGCAAATTCAATGCGGAGGTGCAAAAAGTCATAGTGGGGATACAGTGAGGATACAACAGGATATAACATATGACTCTAAAATAGCATATAAAACTCATACTTAATGTTTTTACAAATATATAAATGGCAATTAAATGAAAAATTAACAACCAATTTAAGCATAATTAATACATAAATAATTTTAAATAAAAACATGTGCGAATGTACTGTAAATAAACGTAAAACGGTTATATAACATAATTGAATTTAGTAAAATATTAGAGTATTTTCATTTTTGAAAATATATTAAAAATTCAATCAAATAAATTAATTCCATAACTTTTATAATATATAAATGACATTTTTCAATTCATTTTTTTAAAGAAGATATAGCGGAAATAGCGGGACTTAAAGCGGAAAGACTATATTTGAGGCTATATGGAAAAATCATAGCGGTAGAAATCCGCTATGAGATATAATAGGGTTATAGAGGGGTAATTGCAGGGCATTAACTGCACAAACTGGGAGCAACCTAGGTAGTGCTACACGGGGTCAAAAACACTCCAAAGGGGTTGTATACAGGGCCACTCATGGTATGCTTCAAAGCAGAACCATGCTTATAGGTGAACGACAAATGGGAAGCTCCATTCAACTTAAGCTGCACCCAACTGAAATCACAAATAGCCTCAAGCACATTCAAGCATATGCTAAGTCAACTCTCAGAGAAGAATGGGAAATACTACTCCATTCCGACCCGACAAGGTGTCAAGTCTAGCAAAGACGACAAAAGTTTTAGCAGGGTAGCATGACCTAGGCATAGGGCAATATACGCCATTGTACCCTTCATATGCATTAACACCATAACATCATATACTAATCGGCACAGACATAACGAGGACCATGAGTAACAATGAATGACTCTTTAAAGGCCCGCAAGCAAAGTCAATTCAAATTTGGATTCTCCTGCCACAATTTCAGATATTCCCGCTTTAATTTTGGGAATTTCCACCTCCATTCCAGCTTCCCGCTAAAGACACGTTGGTAATCCCATCCCGTCAAATAGACAATATGGATAAGCGACATCTGGCATAATCCAAGGGTTAAAGCATAATGGCGAGAAAGAAATTCCAGCAATCTGCATGCCTTTCATGACTATAAATAAAAAAGGTACTATAGCGTGAAAGAGACTTTTTCCTTTTCTGACATTTTTTCTCTTTTTTGAAAACGTTTAAGGTATAATTGCACCTTCTGCCATGAAATTCTTTACTAAATCAATGAAAAGGAAGAAAGAGAAACTTTGCCTGAGGACATAGGACTTTCAAAAATCCAAACCACGTAAATCCAGTATGTCATTTACTATTTTATGCTATTTCCTTGATTCATATAATCCTATATTTTATCTCATGTGAACTTGAAATAAATACTAAATAGATCTGACATTTGAACAAACAGTTAAAGTGCAACTACTTGATTGTGTAAACATTCAACGGCATAATCACCACTTCAAGGCATTAAAATTACTTAATTTTGATAAGGTAATCGACGAATTAATTACTTTGAACGTAACCAAGGAGTTAAAGAACATAAAAGTTCATCAACATATTTTGGCGCTAGATGGAGAGCGAACCTCCTTACCTCTGTTTATTTCCCACATATAGTAAAACTATAAACCATGGATCATGATTCCCATCGATTCCTTTACTGCTCCAATTCAAGTGCCTTCATATTTGGCGGCAAGACTATGCATAAATCGTTTATACTTTCAAACGATGCGAGCACTCCAGCCAAGGCCCTTGTAGATCCCAAAATAGCGGCATTCCAATCCTTCTTAGACTAAATAAATTGACGCATGGAAGGATTGGTGAAAACAAGAACCCAACATTTATTCACATGCCATTGTTCATAATCATATATATATATATATATATGTATTATCTTAAAAGAATTAAAATATAAAATGAATGTATAAAGTACATACGTAAGTATATTATTTCGACCACACAGATATATATTTTGAAAAACTCAAATTATATATGTATGTATGTATGTATGTATGTCCATAAGGATTTGAATTTTGAATTTTTTAAATAATTTTAGTATGAAAATCAGTAAGGAAAAATTAATTTTCTAGGTTTTTTGAAGATTACATTTACCATGTATATATATATTTTTCTGTATATAATATACATATACATATAATATATTAAAGTTGATTTATTGTATTATACTTAAAATGAATGTATATAATATATACATATTCGAGTTTTAAATAAAAATATATACATAAAAAAGTTTAAAGTATTACGTGCGATTCAAGAAAAAAAAAATGTATATTATATAAATATGATTAACATATTTAAAATCAACTTTTGTTTCGAAAACCATTTTATATTATTTTAAATTCAATATTTTTGCTAGCCGAAAGCATATACATACATGTATAATTTTTTATTTATAACTATATATATATTTGTATACATACATATCCTAGGGTGACAAGACACGCACACGCACAAATATATATATATATATATATATATATATATATATATATAAAGATTATAATATCATTATCTAGCCTAACCATATATGAATGATGATAAATATTAAATAAATAAATATAAATGCAAATTGAGATATTACCTTGACTATGGCCTAACAATTACACTTAAATGTTGAACCTATCGAACTCCTTTAGATCTAAATCTAAACTCTATTAGAAAGCGCTACTCGACTGGAAGATCCATGCACCTATGCACTGTTTTGTATAAATTTGAGTTTTGAAGCTTGAAATAATGGAGGTAGGCTAAGGGATCTTGTAACCAGAATAACTAGAGGGAGAAGCAAAAGGAGAGAGCAAAAATGAGGGGTTAAATGAGTTTAAATAGGAGAGAAAGGTGTGAGCTAATCATGGACCTGGATCCATAATTTTCTCTAGCTATTCAAACCTCACTAGAATCAAATTCAAACCCCCCTTAAATGTATAGCTAGCCGTATCATTCCCCTACGTAGGTCTCCATTCAACTTCAAGCCCGACCAACTAATTTACATTTTAATTAGTTAGATTTAAACATACATTGATACTGTATATCAACATGTGTGTATACAATTTTTATATACACGCTACTTTCAATGCTGATCAAAACAAATCAAATAAAATTTTATAATTAATATTTCACAGATATTAATTAATTTAATTAAATCTGGTGGTAGTAGGAGTATTCAACATTTGGGTTATGCGACTTTTAGGTGTAAATTCGGTAATCGATTAATACCGAGCATTCTGAATATTAGCCTTCACATGTCACCTTAGCAAACGATGTGACGTTATGGCCAAATATATCACTTACATAGTTTCGGTAAAATCCAACTTTACTTATTTTAAGTGGTCCACTGTAGTGACAATTATTTACACAAATTCTCTTCATCAAAATTATATCACATTAGGACTTATGGAGTTTAATAACGGTCAATGTTCCAATACCATCCATATTCAACTTGTATAGTCCAAACACAAAGTCTTTAGTTCAATAACAATAGTTATTATTAACAAACTGCTATGGCCGGAGAATTTGACATTGAGTTGACTGTGATACTAACCTTATATAATTACGAAGACAAATTATGTATTGAATAGTGTTTCACTTCCAATGCTTAGACTTGACCCAATTATAATCGTTTGATGGACGCCGTGCCATGATTTAACTACAATCAAAGCAGAATTTCCACATCGAAGTACGACAGTACTCTCAAGTCAAGAAAGTCGAGAGAATTGTGTGATACTGTCATATTTATATTTATTATTTTGACCTTAGTTGTAGTAACCAACAAAAAACTATCAAGTGAGTTATTCCATAGATATCCAATAACCATCAATACGTAACCCCAGGTACCTCCACCAGCCATGAGTAATGCACTATCAACCATTTAGAGTGCATTACGTATTCTAGTCTTAATAGATAGATTGATATACAATCTCGATACATCTTAACTAGGAATACTCAGAACAATATGTTTATTTTTATTGTGAGAAATTTCTCATGATTACAACATATTGTAACTATTTTCACTAAACATATCATTTATAAATTTTCTATTAAATACTTAAATTAAATTGATTAATATAACACGTTATATCAAGTGTACAATACAAAGAAAAAACCTTTTAGTTTGAACAATATTTTATTATAAAAGTTAATAATTTACAGCAAATTATAGAACTGCCCTAGGACATGCCCATAATTTTATCATCAATATCGATCCTAAGGCCACCCTCGTCCATTAAAAATGCCGACTAATCAACCCAGGAAGGTACCAAGCTCTCAAAGAAGAGGAAGAGAAGTTGTTTAGCCAACGGCTTCATTTGGAGGGCAGAAATTTGGTTTGAGTAGCTAACTTGATACTGGTCAAAAGACCAAACGAGACTTGGAGAACATGCATTGACTTCTCTAACCTCAACGTAGCCCACCTTAAAGATAGTTTTCATTTACCTTGTATCGGTCAACTTGTGGATGCGAAGGACATTAGCTCCTTACATTCATGGGTGCCTATTCTGAGTATAATCAGTTTTCCATGCACGGTCCGGACAAAGAGCACACATCCTTCATCATGAATGTCGGCCTATGCTAAATTTGAGTGCCACCTATGAAGGTCTCGTCAATCGTATGTTCTATGAGCAGATCGGCCGGTCTATGGAAGTTTATGTGGATGATATGTTGGTGAAGTCTGTAAGTGCCAGGAGACATGTACAAAACCTAGCTAAGACTTTCAGCACACCGCACCAACAGAACATGAAACCAAATCCAAAGAAGTGTTCTTTTGCTGTCCAGTCCGATAAATTCTTTGGAATTGTTGTAAGTGCCAAGGGCATTAAGGCCAACCCAGAAAATATCCAAGCCATTCAGGACATGTAGGTCCCCAGAACTATGAACCATGTGCAAAGCTTGAATAGGATCGTTGCAGCATTACGCTGGTTCATATCAAAGTAAACCAACCGATGTCTTCCTCTCTTCGACCTCGTTAAGAAGGGAAAAGAATTCACCTGAAACGATGAAAACACTACGGATTTAAAGAAGCCGAAGCAGCATTTAGCCACTCTTCTAGTACTATCCAATCCTATCAACGACGAGGATATGTACTGTATTTGGCTGTGTCCTATAATTTGATTAGCACTGCCAAGATAAAAGAAGATGAAAAGGTTCAATAACTGGTTTATTATGTCAACAAGAGGTTGACTGGCCAGAAACAATATATACGAAGCTAGTTAAACTTTCTTTCTGCCTGCTCATGGTAGCCCAATTTTTTTGACCATACTTTCAGGCTTATCCAATCAAAGTCCTAAGTAAACAACCTCTAAAATAAGTCCTTAGCATGATAGGTATAGCCGATGGCTATTGAAGTGGTTTGTTCAGCTTGGGCAATATCACATCTCCTTTCAGCCTCGTACTTCTATCAAGACATAGTCGTGACAAATTTCACTGTCGAGTGTTCAAGCCCGAAAAAGGGAGAAGAGGAGATCATCACCAGCCAGCAAGCTTGCCACCTATATGTGGATAAGGCATCGAATGAAAATAGGGCAGGGGCCGACATGGTCCTTATCACGCCTAAAGGAATAGAGTTATGTTTTGCGGTCCACCTTACTTTCAAGGCCTCCAATAATGAGCAGCATTTGAAGCTGTCCCGGCTAGCCTCATAATGTTGAGAGAATTGCATGTGGAGTCCATCCATGTATTAAGTGACTCATCGCTAGTCTTCAATCAAATCAACAAATGCTTTCAAGCGAATCAGTACATTTTCCCAGTTCATGTTGGAACAGATACCCAACAAGAAGAACATCAAGGCCAATCAACTAGCTAGGCCAACAAGCAACCCAAAAAAGTCACTCCTTATGTTCCTTTATAGATCCGAGGCACCCCTGCTATAAGCCAGGGATAGCAACCATAGAGATAGATGCACCATCCATGGACTACCGGATGATGCCCCATGTGAGATACTTAGCAAGAAAGGAACTTCCTAACAATCGAAAGAAAGCCAGGAAAGTCCTCTACCGATCTCCCTATTACATGATCATGGATGGGAATCTCTATAAATGGGGGTTCTCCATACCACTTCAGTAGTGCATGTCTAAAGACGAAACCGCCCAGATCTTGGAAGAGCTACAAGAAGGATTTTGTAGAATCACGCTGGGGGAAATGCCTAGAAAAAGGGCTCCCGAAAAAGCTAAATTTGGCCTACTATGATAAAGGATTATATGGACGATATAAAGTAATACGATTTATGCCAGCGGTTCACCAAGATCCCCAAAGCCTCTCTTACCCTCCTTACTCCTATGACTTTCCCATGGTCGTTCGATGCATAAGGGATCGACTTAATCAGAAAGCTACCTAATGCCAAGGAAGAGTACAACTATACCATAGTGGCCATAAACTACTTCACCAAATAGGTTGAGGCCGAGCCCCTCATTGAGGTCACCGCCCCTATGATTGTTAATTTCGATGAACGTCATCTGCCACTTTGGCTTGCCAAAGAAGATCCTTACCGACAACCACACTAAATTTAGAAGCAACATATTTTTAGGCTTCTGCTCAAGGAATGAAACCTAGAAATGCTTCTGTTTCATTGCTCATCACCAAGCCAATTGACAAGTCATGGCCATCAACAAAGCCATTAAATCCACACTCAAGAAACGCCTCACAAAAGCTAAGGGTAATTGGGCCGAAGAAACCGTCGCTCATTCTTTAGTCCTATCACATATCTAGTCGAACTTCAACCGACCGTACTACTTGTAGTCCTATGGGTACGTAGCCATGCTTCCCATTGAAGTAGAGGTCCCATCACCTCGACATCTAACCCTTGAGCCCAAGCAAAAAATGAGCTACTTAAGCTCGTACTCGACACTACAGAAGAATGAAGTACAAAGAACCAAAGTTAAAATTTGCACTGAAGCCTACAAGAGTAAGATTTCCAAGCACTACAACTAAAGAGTAAAGATCCGAAAATTTATTGTCGGCAATCTAGTTCTGCATCGGGTGCTCACTAACACAAAGAACCTGGTCGCAGGAGTGATTGGCCAAAACTGGGAGAGGTCATATATCATAAGCATCATCTTTAAAAATGATGATTACTGCCTCTCACCTAGATTGAACCCACATTTCCTGCACTTGGAACCCAATGCACCTCCTGGCCTATCATATATGAGAGATGGCTACAATCATAAGACATCTTTGTAAAGAATACATTAAAGAGTCTAGAGCTAGCATTGTACATTCACCAATGCTATCCAATGAAAGAGGAGTTATGATGTGTTCATGTATCTCCTTGGAGAACCTTCAACAACCCAGACTATCCAATAAAGGATGAAATATTATATGCCCATTCACCTTATTAAGGATTGTCGACCTCTGCTACCAAGTACTTGTGAGCCATGCTCATTTCCTTGCGGCTGGCTATCCACGAGAGTGAATTACCATGCATTTACTTCCTTGTTGGGGACTATCAAATAGTGTGTACATACTTGCCAGACCCCATTTTCCACACTCAACGGGCAACATGTCTTCATGGAGAACCTTTAAACAACCCAAGCTATCCAACGAAGGATGAGTTATTATGTGCTCGTTTACGTTGTTAGGACATTAGACCTCTACTGCCAAGGAATTGCGAGCCATGCTCCTCTCCTTTCCGACCTGCTATCCATATGGATAAATTATCGTGCAGTTACATCCTTAGATGGGACAGCCACCCAGTATTTAGGTTCAAGCCGGTTTTGATTGCCATTCTCAATTAGCAACATGTCACCCTGGAGATCCTTTGAACAACCCACTCATTCTTTCAACGTGTCATCCGAGAGTAATCATGTAACGACCCGTTATTTCCAACCATTCGCATCGACACATGTCGGACTTGAATTGCTCAAAATATCGAATGTTAATTTAAATTTGGCAAAACTCAACATATATAGTAAATAAATCAATCACAGAATCACAGACACAAAGTAATATAATAATAATGCGGCGGAATAGATAAATAGTAGTTTATGAAGCTACTATATAAACAGTAGAGTTAGAAATAAAATACAACAGAATAACGCAAATACAGTGAATTCTCCAGTACAAACATATGACTTCTCTGAACCAATCAACTAAAAAAGCTGAAAGCTGAATCGATAGTTGGATCTCCAAACGAAGCTCCAAACTCCAAAGGTGAGTCTCAAATACTGTATCACTCAGTCTGACCCGAGCGTAACGCAAAACACAAAACACTCGAGTCAGGATTAACATTCTTATATCAATAAATCCAACTCAAGTGAAATATCAATTGAAATACAATTAACTTAAAGGATGTTTGGGATAACCATCCTCTAAGGATCTGGGGAACTATCTACAATGTAGAAATATACACTATAACACCGTGGTCATTTCAAATTATATCATACTCAAAAATCAAAGTATCATTTTCATTTCAATTATATCTATTTCCCAAAATAGAATATATATATATATATATATATATATATATATATATTAAATAATTTATAAAGTAAAGTATTTGTAATTTCCTCAAATTCACAAATCGCTTCAAAATCACTCGACTTTCCCAATTAAATTTAATTTAGTCTCATTTATCAATTTCCATTCTATTCAGTTTCTGACTAAACAAATTCAAATTTTATCGATTTCAAATACAGCTTTGAACCACAAATAAACCATTTAAATTTCAATGTAATCAAAGTCAATATATTTCGAAACTTTAATTATTCATCGTTTCACAGATTAAATTTGATAATTGCATTTATCTCTCAATTTGACTTCACTATTATTTAGTTTTGAAATATTCACTTAATAAATTCAATATTATTTGTATGACCTTAAATTACATTTTCTTCATATTACCTTTGATTTCTTTAGTAGTGAAATATCCATTAAATTACTTAAATCAAAATCAAATTATGAGATCATATTTTAAAATTTCAATTCAATAGCTTCAAATCGATTTAATTAAGTAAATTTCATATTTAAATGCAGTTTCGATCAAATCAACTTTATCTTCCTTAATTTATACAGATAATTGAAAATCCATTTAAAAATATAATACTTAACATATCCTATTAATTAAGTCCGATTTTATTAAATTTAAGTTTATTATTGAGTCTACTTTATATTTAAACATATTTATATAAAATATTTCAATATTAAATAAACCATATATATTCCCTTTCAAAATCATAGAAATCATTTTCAAAATATTTATATATAGACCAATGGTGCTTGTATAATTCTCTATACTATGGTCAAATAATACAGATATTTATCATTTCAATCCGTGATTTAATATACACAGGTATATATCATTCCAATCCACAATCCCAATTCAATGCAAATGAAAATCGCTTGGGTCTATCATTTCAACCCATAACGATTTTCTCATATTCTAAAGTCCGTTCGGGTATGTATCATTTCAAACCATAGTGAATTCTATACTAACAGGGAACTTGCAGAGTGATTATAGATATCATAATAACATAACAATCATATATCATCAATAACAATATAATATAAACAACAGGATATGGTGTCATATCCCGCAGGTGAACAGTTGCACAATAATAGCACATATATCACAATTTAAATAACTAACAACAACATATTTCAATTATCCTTTCAATTGAAATCAAATTTAATAAATACAAGAACATTAATCGTGAGTGATTGCTCACCTTCCGAGGCTAGAGAGATTTGACAAAGAAATTGAGTTATGAATCCGACACGAATTCCAAAGTAAAGCAAGATTGGCACGAATTCGACGACAAGGCTGATAGATGGGAATTGATGAGAACGAATCCGAATCATCTAGATAGAACAGAATATATGATTATTATTATTTTGTTGGATCAATATTTAAAACAAATAAAATAAAATATATAATTAAAATCATTATTCTTAAACACATATATTTAAGAGTCAATATATTTTATATTCTCAAACAATACTTAACAATATTTGTGAAGCAATATTTATATAAAATTGAACATGCTATTTGGTAAACATTAGAACTTGGTAATATATATGCATGCTAACTTTTTATAAAATCATTGCTTTTTTGAATTCAAAATATCCTATAACTCGATAGGTTGTATATATTTACAGAAATTTGTATTTAAAATAAACTATTATAAATCCTTTCAACTAACGGACTAATATGTCATATAATATATATATATATATATTATATACTTTAAAAGTTGTGTCTTTAGATACACACTTGAATCACATGATAAACTTGTATATAAATTATTATATATATATAACCAATATATAACAACCTTTATTATACCTTGACCTTATTATATAATAACAGTTTCATACTTATAACTAACGTACACCTACAAACTCCATAAAACCAAATATTTAACATGATACATCTCTGTTTACAACCTGTTATATATACAGTATAGCCTACGAAACACAAATATATATAGATATATAAACAACTTGTACTGTGTAAACAATAAAGCAAATCAAGTGGTAACTTTTATAAACCATTATATACATAGTACTGTAACTAAAAGTAGGGTTATAAAATGTTCATACTAACAGCCACTTACATATATAAATTATTATATCATATATATATACACACTGTAGATTTGAAAACTTATATAAGAACACACATATGAATATACATATTAAAACTGTGTGCATTGAACTCTATTATGAACTTATATAAAGACAACATATTATACTAAACTTACATAAAATTTAAAGATCAAATAAATAAAATTATATAATTTATCAACTTACAAAACGCGCATAGAAATGATATGTTATATACTTAATAACATTGCAAGACACTTCATATACTTTGCATACATAAACCAACACATAACCAAACTATATATATATATACAATAATAAACCTATATATATTAATATATACTACATATATATACCTTAGAATCGACGCTTGGCTAAGCAGCCACAAGGAAGGACAGGCATGCACGCGGGGAGGAGGCAGATGCGGTGGTTAGCTCGGTGGTGGAAGTGAAAGGTACTACAGGGCTGTGGCTTCGGCAGTGGGTTGGTTGTCAAGTGGGCGGTGAACGAGGGTAAGGCTCAGACAGAGGCGGGTCAGAGATTGCAGGCTAGTGGTTGTGTCAGAGAATGGAGGGAGGGGGGGGGGGGAGGCCAAGGCCGAGATGGAAAGGTGGTGCGACGTGGGAGAAAAAGAGAGGGGGAGGGGATGTGCTTGGTGGAGCTGCTGGACAGAGGGACGGCTGCGCAGGCGTGGCGATCGGATCTGGTCGGAGCATGGAGGAGGGTGAACTTGGGTTCACTTGGCATGGAACAAGTGGAGATGTATGGCGAGTGGAGGTGGAGGGAAAAAATGAAGGTGATCGGGACAAGGGAAAAGGCAAGGAGGAAGAAGAACAGAGGAAAAATAAATTTATATAAATAGTGGCTGCTTACTTTTAACACTTGAGGAAGTGGCACGGAGAAAACGAACCAGAAATGAATGGGCAACCAATATAAACAAAATGATGGTAACGGTCCAATTCCCTTGATTTCAGCTGAAAAGCTATTTAATGCAATTGATTATTTGCTTGAGCTGCACGGTAAAGATTTGAAAAGGTTTGAGACGTTAAAAGTCACAATTAAAGGTACCGTTACAACGAACACTTTATTGGTTCCATCGCATACCAGACCTCAAAATACAGAAATAAATATACCGTAAAGATCAGTATGACGAGGCGATCAAAATGGTATATAGATATTGGTGGTACGATCATCCCATCAAAAGTCGATATTATGAGAAATGCGGATTACGGATCTTAAGGCTAAAATTAACACTAGAGGGGGTGTGAATAGTGTTAATAAAGAATTACTAAATCTTTTTAATTTATGTTAATTTGGACACAAAAGTATGCAATATACGGTGTAACGTCTACGGATTTTCGTTGCCGAAAAACCGAGATGTTATGGGTTTTAAAAAGAATTTTAAGAAAAGAAAAAGAAAGAAGGAGAAGAAGAGATAGAAAATAGAGAGAAAAGAATTGAAAATAGAAGATAGAACAATTTTAAAATAGAAATAGACAGAACGGAACAGAAGAAACAACAGAACAACAATAACAGAATCTCACAATTCGCAGCGGAACAACATATAATAATAAATGAATAATCTTTAAACAAAGAACTATATCAGTTATTACATTACATTTCATTACATCATATCATCAGAGTGTACAACAACAACAACAAACAATGCAGCGGAAAAAGAAATACTATATAAGTAATACGCCATGCCATCCAGCTTGCCTCCAGCAACTCCTGAATATCCAGAATATCCTGATAAACCTAACTCTAACTGCCCGTGTGGAAATTGGTGGGCACCCAGAGTTTAGGAAGGAAAACAATAAACTCCGAGTCAGTCATGTGACTGGTGTGAGAACTCAAAACAGTTTATTTAACTTTTAAATCAAATAGAGAGATATTTTTTTTATCAATTCGCAATGCTTTTAAAAATGAGACTACCATAAGGCCTCCCGCACACACACACATGCAAACGCAGAATCGGAGGAGATTTCTCCTTATGATAGTCAAAGATGCTTGATACGCATTTAAAATAACATTTGATATTATAACTAGTGCATAGTGTAGGAAATCATTTCGAAAATAAAGATATAAATCTTAGCCAACATAGACATTTCGAACTATGCCTACTATAGCTACTATCCAAACAGTGGTGACCACCATAAGTGAATAGCAGGTTCTACAACTAATACCGTAAAAGTTTCGTATTGGGAATTGGATTTCCAACAAATGGTCAGGCTAAGGAACTTCCTACTGCCACATGGAAACGCCTCTGGCTGGACGTCCCCGAGAACTTAACCAGCTCTCTGCCAACACAAGGCCGGGTTACCTTTATCACTAGGTAACTACTACACGAATATGGCATCCCCCGGTCCCATCGGACCTTTAACCGAGCGCTCGTCACCAACAACACCACACAGAAATAGATATAGTGTATCAACATGAGTAAGTATCTGGGCTCCATACCATGATACCACCCTTTCCAGAAGGAAATGCACATACCCTAAAGGGAGCTACCCCTCATAACCTTGCCGCATCTTTCCTGTTTTGACCATTACGGGATGTGAGGCTCGACGAAGTTTCGTCCACAAAAACATACTTTATACAAAAGCCATGCTTTGGGTCAACAAATGATCAACACAATGATCACTAAGATAGACGATCAAATAAATGATCCTATCACAATAATCAACACAATGATCATTTCAGCAACACTCAGCATGTCACATTACCAAATTGGGAATATATCGCTGATAACTTCAACTATATAACCTTTGAGCACATATGTCTCAAAGAAGGGTGTTAAGCAAAGAATAAATTCTCCGCCACCAACAGAAATATATTTGAAAGAAATCGGCTTTATATCTCAACTTGTAATGTCAGACATACAATCCATACAAGTCTGTTCCGGGCTCGAACAGAACCGAAGGCACTTACAAAGAAGTCCTTGCAATCCGGATATTCACAATCCTGATCGGATTTCCCATCACTTATGGAATCTCTATACCAGGAGCTACCCAGTGCAGAGACAATCGATAGGTCATCCTATCGCTCTCGCAAATACCGGTCTTCAACACCGATCTTCAAATGCAATTCACAACGACGTATCACATATTCGGAATGGGTTATACGACCCCATGGTCCTTTCCCCGTTAACCCGAATAGTGAGCGCTTATTCAAAAATAAGTGTGCATTCAAATTCAAACAATCACATCAAATACCCATTCAAAGGGAAATACTGATAGTCGGCTATTGAACTATCAATGGATATGCACTACATCACCAGATTCCAAATAATTTTCCCAAATTATTTACTTTCCAAAATATCTTTACAAGATATATAATTTCAACACTTCAAAAAATAAATCAATATTTATTTTCAACAAATTCCACTTTTCACATATAAATTCCATAATGAATTTATATTTCAAAATATCCATGCATATTCGATTTCAATAATCCATTTCAATTTATCCTCAAAAAGATAAATTCTAAATATTCACTTCATATTGGAAAACAATTCCATACTTATCAAAAATAAGTAATCGACAAATCTTTTTATTTTCAACCTTTGAAAATATTCAATATACTTAAATCGAACTAAGTATATAATTCATTCTTTAAGGGAAATCATTCTCTTAAACATTTTTATTTGGGCCAAAACGAATGTTGCGTAAAACATCGTTACAACGTCCCAAAATCACTAGTATAGGGATTCGAAATTAAAATAGATATATAAATCCCAATACTATACAAAACATTTCCTTTCGGAAATCATTTACTATAACAACAGTGTTATAGTCCACCATTTCCTTTTATCTCTCGAAACATCTATTTCAACAATAAATGTTGAAATCTATCGTTTCGAATCTCAACACATTTAAAACATCGTTAGATCGTTTTAATTCTGTTTAAAATATCACATTCTAAAACATTTTCTTTAACATGTTATTCACTATTCAAAAACGTGAATATACTATGTTCACAAATTCCATTATTTCTATTCTTTTTAACTTAAAGGATTATTCACTGTTTACAACGTGAATATAACTCCATTAATAGGTTATAACAATTAACTTATCAAAATAAGTCGCTTGCGAATTTATAAAACAACGTTTATAAATTCCATATCTATTTATTTATAAAAAAACTTCCTTTTTATAAATTCCTTAACCTATTCCAGTTTATAACTAAATTATAAACTAAACGTTCACATTATAAGTTAATTACTTATAAACGATTATTTTACAAAAATCGTTCTTTTAAAGACTTTCTAATCATAAATCTTATAACTTATAAGATTCATTTATTTAACCAAAACTATTCTTCGAATAACTTCACAAATTTTATAAACCTACTGTTTATAAAATTTCATTTATAACTTCACAGTTTATAATTCTATAAATTTCACTCATTTATGAAATTTATTTTCACTTCATTCAAACACTTATAAAAACTCGTTTTATAATGTCAATATTTCAATTTATAAATATCCATTTATAAATCTCTTAATATAAATCAATTTATATTATTCTTTAAAACGTCTTTAAACTCCTTTATAATTTCACCATTCTGATTTATAAAATAATCAAATTTTATAAATCTTATATTCAAACTTTTAATAATAAACTCAAAAATCCAGTTTAAACTATTTTATAAAATCATTGGTTCATATTTCTCAAAAATCAGCTTTTAACAATATTACACAAAAATCATAATTTTTATAACTTTAAAAATCATAACGTTTATTTACTTAATATGTATTAATTCCAAAGATAAAGTATATTTTCAAAAATCACTTTTTAAAATCATTTTAAAATCCCAAAATCTGGGTCCAATGATGCTACACACCAAATAGTCAATCACGACTAATAACGATATCATATATCGATATGTTAATCCATCAAATATCAAAATATCTGAAATAAAATAAAAACTGTTGAGGAATCCAGTTGGATCCCTCCAACCTGTTTCCTGCATCCAAAAACATTAGCACAATACCAATTTCGCTCCAGTACGAAATTATCGCGGTATATGTTCTTAATAAATATTATCCGCTTAATAACGACGTAATAGGGTCTCATCCGCTAAATAAAAATTGCGGGAAATCAATAACTCCAATATATACATATACCAATATATATATATTGCTATTATATATAATACCAATTTCATTGTTTATGAAATATTCGCGGTATATGTTTTTACTAAATAACATCCGCTTACTAACGGCGCATAATGTCTATTTTAACAATCAATAGATATTAATCATCATTCATACATGCATTCAAATATTTTAAATCTAATTATTTAAAATAAAATCGAAACCTATTCGATTGAGTGAGAAGTTCTCACCTTGGTTTTTAATTCCCGTTTTAGCGATTTATTTCGAATAAAATTAAACGCGCGTTTAATTTTACCCGAAATTCTCACTAACTCCAAACGACTCCAAACCAACTCCATCGCGTAGTGCTCGTCGATACGATTCCAACGCAACTGAGTTTGCATTTTTTCGACCTCGTATGAAAAAGTTATGAATTTTTGAAGTTACACGTGTTTATATACATAGATTTATAACATAAATTTAAACTAATTTATACCAAAGCAAATCTTAGCCCTCCATCTCAACTCCAACCACATCAGGCCGTCCCCAACATCCTCCTCTTCTTCTCATTTGCACGTAACTTCTACAGGTTGTATATGAAGAGGCCGAACCCATTTTGCAATTTAGGGTTTAAATTTACGCCTCAATCACTCGCCTATACTCGATCACAACCCCACCATGTCGAAGCCCTACCTCTCCACTATGTTCGGCCTGAAGGATAGCAAGCTCGGCCTGCTCTACAGCCTCGTTTTGCGTGCGTGACCTGCTATGAACGGCCCCCCCAGCTCCCTCTCCGTTGCACCATTTCCGATCATCACCG
The DNA here is from genome assembly GCA_030765085.1 of Allium cepa. Taxonomy (NCBI): domain Eukaryota; kingdom Viridiplantae; phylum Streptophyta; class Magnoliopsida; order Asparagales; family Amaryllidaceae; genus Allium; species Allium cepa. Next base: position 28,692,827 of record CM060933.1, on the reverse strand, counting down.
TATGGAATCGAAGCTCTCGTCGAGCTCTACGACTTTCATGTTGAACACCTTGGCTAATTCTTGATGGATTGGAAGAGATTAAGGGTTGAAGTTGGGACAATTCTGGCCTTAGAATCTAAAAGTGGCGGCTGCAAATATGGGCTAGGGTTTTGAATATTTTTTTTCTAAAATTATGAAGAGTAGGGGCTATTTATAAGGAACGAGCGACACTATTCATCCCGGAAATTCCGAACTTCGATTTAGACGTCGTAACCAGCGTACCTAAGGTTTATCCCGCGTTCCGGACACAATGGAACAGGTTTCGGAAGCTAATTCGGAAGTATGTGCGAGTTATGGCTGTAAACGCTCAATTTGAATTAAACCGATTTAAACCGATTTCTAGGCGTTTTAATTTGTACCGGACAAACGGTAAATCCAATTGACTTGAAATTTGAAACCTTACAATAATATCACATTACGGATCCGATGAAACTGGTTTCGTCGAAATCCGAGACTTTTTGAAAAATGGCTATTTTGACTCGCCAAATTTAAATTAAAAATAAATCGATGCGTTTCGAGCTGCCACGATCAAACGATAACTCCGATTGACACGAAAATTGAAATCCGGTAATAACTAACTATTACGGATCCAATGAAACTGGTTTCGTTCAATTCTGAGACTGTTCAAAAATTGACTATTTTACAGTCGATTATTAAATATTAAAATGTTCAATTTTCACAAATTAACTTTTAATTCGATTTTAAAAGTTCTAAAATATTTCTATAACTCCAGTATGATTAAATAAAATTTTCCAAATTATTTTTAATCATATTTAACCCTATTTTCAATTATTTCCATAATTTAACTTATTAAATTATCGATTTAATTATTCAATTAAATCTAATAAATCAAAATAAATTTTATTCGACTTATAAATTTCACTTATAAATATTTAAAATTAATTAAATATTCAAATTTAAATTAATAAAAATTCTGGGTCGTTACAATCTTTCCCCCTTAAAAGAATTTCGTCCCCGAAATTACAAGTAAGAAAAGTTATGGAACCTATTAACTTTCCAAAATTCATAGTTAAACTTCTTATAATAACTTTACTAAGTTTTCCAATCACAATTAGTTATCTTTTCAAAAACAACTACTATTGTTTAACTTTCAATTCCAAAATCAAAGTTAAAGTTTTCACAAATTTTTTCCAAATTCTCAAATTTTTTCTAACGCCTTAAATTTTCGGAAAAATTCGCCATAGTCTCCTTTGCGCGGCTCGATCCGAAAAAAAAATGACAGTATATATATCATAAATATACATCTCATCAAGTAATGAGGCATCCCGTAGGGAAAAAAGTGTAAAAGTACGATATTTAATCCGAGATATGTACCTTATATTTTTTTTAGCAAGCATATACGGCTAATATAGCGCTAAAGCGAACTCCAAATGCGAAGCAAACGTGATCCGCACCTACTAAACACTCAACAAACAACATGAGAATCATGCATATAGAAAATAATCTCAATATACAACTTATAGCAACATAATAACTACATATGTCACATATCAAATGCAACTAAACAACAAATGCATGAAAAGCAATATATTCAACCATCAACCAACTACATATTCATAACCAATAAATATTCATTTATATTCTCATTAATATACAATGAAATAGGTTTTCACTTTAAATCGTATTTGATTTATTAACATTGGACTTTACTAACATTCATTCTCAATTTTAATTAGTTTGCATTCACTAATTAAATCCAATTCACATTCAATTCTATTCAAATTTATTTACTTTCCATTTGAATTCAATGTCATAGCTTTAAATTTCATTAACACTTAATGAATTATATACAACCAATCAACAATCATATAACAACCAATATATATTAATTTCAACCAAATTCCTTTACTTTGCTTACATTTTGGTTTAACACCTTCACTTTTAATTGGTTTAATTAAATTGATTTTCATTCACTCTTTCAACTTCTAATAACATTAGATTTTAATGAATTAACACTTATATTCATTATTTCATATCAATTCTATTTACATTCAATTGATTAATATTTAATCCATTCATTCAATTCAATTACAAAGTTGAATTTCATTATATAACTCAAGTTCACTTTCATTTAATCCACTTGATTTTTTTACTTCGATACCAACATCAATTTAATTCAACAACACTTAAGTTATATTCCATTTAACTTTTAAATTCACTTTTATTTACAACTCATATTCATAAATATATTCATATAGTTTCACTTTTTATATATATATATATGTTTATTTCACAATTGTAAATCACTTTAATTATAATTCTATTCTTATAATTCATTTGCTCATACAATTACTCTTTTATTTAGATTATTCAAACAACCTAACAATCAACTTATATACACTTTAATAATTCTGAAAAATTATTCTTTATATATAAAATATAATCAAGGCAAAATTATTTCATTTACCCAATTTAAACCAATATTGTGTCGAATTGTTCTATTCAAGTGTTTAGAAACCCCTTCGGCATAGTTTGACTGACCGTGCTGACGAAGGTTCATATGCCACTCAACAACCCAATCATCACAATATAAAACAATTTCATATTCACTAACAAATACGCTCTCATAGCTATTATTACACTCAAACTCATTCTAGAGCACTGCTGACTCTATCTCTAATGAATTATACCCTACAGAACCATGGTTATCGCTTAACCATCAGCTTTAATACCAAATGTAACGTCTACGGATTTTCATTGCCGAAAAACCGAGATGTTATGGGTTTTAAAAAGAATTTTAAGAAAAGAAAAAGAAAGAAGGAGAAGAAGAGATAGAAAATAGAGAGAAAAGAATTGAAAATAGGAGATAGAACAATTTTAAAATAGAAATAGACAGAACGGAACAGAAGAAACAACAGAACAACAATAACAGAATCTCACAATTCGCAGCGGAACAACATATAATAATAAATGAATAATCTTTAAACAAAGAACTATATCAGTTATTACATTACATTTCATTACATCATATCATCAGAGTGTACAACAACAACAACAAACAATGCAGCGGAAAAAGAAATACTATATAAGTAATACGCCATGCCATCCAGCTTGCCTCCAGCAACTCCTGAATATCCAGAATATCCTGATAAACCTAACTCTAACTGCCCGTGTGGAAATTGGTGGGCACCCAGAGTTTAGGAAGGAAAACAATAAACTCCGAATCAGTCATGTGACTGGTGTGAGAACTCAAAACAGTTTATTTAACTTTTAAATCAAATAGAGAGATATTTTTTTTATCAATTCGCAATGCTTTTAAAAATGAGACTACCATAAGGCCTCCCGCACACACACACATGCAAACGCAGAATCGGAGGAGATTTCTCCTTATGATAGTCAAAGATGCTTGATACGCATTTAAAATAACATTTGATATTATTACTAGTGCATAGTGTAGGAAATCATTTCGAAAATAAAGATATAAATCTTAGCCAACATAGACATTTCGAACTATGCCTACTATAGCTACTATCCAAACAGTGGTGACCACCATAAGTGAATAGCAGGTTCTACAACTAATACCGTAAAAGTTTCGTATTGGGAATTGGATTTCCAACAAATGGTCAGGCTAAGGAACTTCCTACTGCCACATGGAAACGCCTCTGGCTGGACGTCCCCGAGAACTTAACCAGCTCTCTGCCAACACAAGGCCGGGTTACCTTTATCACTAGGTAACTACTACACGAATATGGCATCCCCCGGTCCCATCGGACCTTTAACCGAGCGCTCGTCACCAACAACACCACACAGAAATAGATATAGTGTATCAACATGAGTAAGTATCTGGGCTCCATACCATGATACCACCCTTTCCAGAAGGAAATGCACATACCCTAAAGGGAGCTACCCCTCATAACCTTGCCGCATCTTTCCTGTTTTGACCATTATGGGATGTGAGGCTCGACGAAGTTTCGTCCACAAAAACATACTTTATACAAAAGCCATGCTTTGGGTCAACAAATGATTAACACAATGATCACTAAGATAGACGATCAAATAAATGATCCTATCACAATAATCAACACAATGATCATTTCAGCAACACTCAGCATGTCACATTACCAAATTGGGAATATATCGCTGATAACTTCAACTATATAACCTTTGAGCACATATGTCTCAAAGAAGGGTGTTAAGCAAAGAATAAATTCTCCGCCACCAACAGAAATATATTTGAAAGAAATCGGCTTTATATCTCAACTTGTAATGTCAGACATACAATCCATACAAGTCTGTTCCGGGCTCGAACAGAACCGAAGGCACTTACAAAGAAGTCCTTGCAATCCGGATATTCACAATCCTGATCGGATTTCTCATCACTTATGGAATCTCTATACCAGGAGCTACCCAGTGCAGAGACAATCGATAGGTCATCCTATCGCTCTCGCAAATACCGGTCTTCAACACCGATCTTCAAATGCAATTCACAACGACGTATCACATATTCGAAATGGGTTATACGACCCCATGGTCCTTTCCCGGTTAACCCGAATAGTGAGCGCTTATTCAAAAATAAGTGTGCATTCAAATTTAAACAATCACATCAAATACCCATTCAAAGGGAAATACTGATAGTCGGCTATTGAACTATCAATGGATATGCACTACATCACCAGATTCCAAATAATTTTCCCAAATTATTTACTTTCCAAAATATCTTTACAAGATATATAATTTCAACACTTCAAAAAATAAATCAATATTTATTTTCAACAAATTCCACTTTTCACATATAAATTCCATAATGAATTTATATTTCAAAATATCCATGCATATTCGATTTCAATAATCCATTTCAATTTATCCTCAAAAAGATAAATTCTAAATATTCACTTCATATTGGAAAACAATTCCATACTTATCAAAAATAAGTAATCGACAAATCTTTTTATTTTCAACCTTTGAAAATATTCAATATACTTAAATCGAATTAAGTATATAATTCATTCTTTAAGGGAAATCATTCTCTTAAACATTTTTATTTGGGCCAAAACGAATGTTGCGTAAAACATCGTTACAACGTCCCAAAATCACTAGTATAGGGATTCGAAATTAAAATAGATATATAAATCCCAATACTATACAAAACATTTCCTTTCGGAAATCATTTACTATAACAACAGTGTTATAGTCCACCATTTCCTTTTATCTCTCGAAACATCTATTTCAACAATAAATGTTGAAATCTATCGTTTCGAATCTCAACACATTTAAAACATCGTTAGATCGTTTTAATTCTGTTTAAAATATCACATTCTAAAACATTTTCTTTAACATGTTATTCACTATTCAAAAACGTGAATATACTATGTTCACAAATTCCATTATTTCTATTCTTTTTAACTTAAAGGATTATTCACTGTTTACAACGTGAATATAACTCCATTAATAGGTTATAACAATTAACTTATCAAAATAAGTCGTTTGCGAATTTATAAAACAACGTTTATAAATTCCATATCTATTTATTTATAAAAAAACTTCCTTTTTATAAATTCCTTAACCTATTCCAGTTTATAACTAAATTATAAACTAAACGTTCACATTATAAGTTAATTACTTATAAACGATTATTTTACAAAAATCGTTCTTTTAAAGACTTTCTAATCATAAATCTTATAACTTATAAGATTCATTTATTTAACCAAAACTATTCTTCGAATAACTTCACAAATTTTATAAACCTACTGTTTATAAAATTTCATTTATAACTTCACAGTTTATAATTCTATAAATTTCACTCATTTATGAAATTTATTTTCACTTCATTCAAACACTTATAAAAACTCGTTTTATAATGTCAATATTTCAATTTATAAATATCCATTTATAAATCTCTTAATATAAATCAATTTATATTATTCTTTAAAACGTCTTTAAACTCCTTTATAATTTCACCATTCTGATTTATAAAATAATCAAATTTTATAAATCTTATATTCAAACTTTTAATAATAAACTCAAAAATCCAGTTTAAACTATTTTATAAAATCATTGGTTCATATTTCTCAAAAATCAACTTTTAACAATATTACACAAAAATCATAATTTTTATAACTTTAAAAATCATAACGTTTATTTACTTAGTATGGATTAATTCCAAAGATAAAGTATATTTTCAAAAATCACTTTTTAAAATCATTTTAAAATCCCAAAATCTGGGTCCAATGATGCTACACACCAAATAGTCAATCACGACTAACAACGATATCATATATCGATATGATAATCCATCAAATATCAAAATATCTGAAATAAAATAAAAACTGTTGAGGAATCCAGTTGGATCCCTCCAACCTGTTTCCTGCATCCAAAAACATTAGCACAATACCAATTTCGCTCCAGTACGAAATTATCGCGGTATATGTTCTTAATAAATATTATCCGCTTAATAACGGCGTAATAGGGTCTCATCCGCTAAACAAAAATTGCGGGAAATCAATAACTCCAATATATACATATACCAATATATATATATATTGCTATTATATATAATACCAATTTCATTGTTTATGAAATATTCGCGGTATATGTTTTTACTAAATAACATCCGCTTACTAACGGCGCATAATGTCTATTTTAACAATCAATAGATATTAATCATCATTCATACATGCATTCAAATATTTTAAATCTAATTATTTAAAATAAAATCGAAACCTATTCGATTGAGTGAGAAGTTCTCACCTTGGTTTTTAATTCCCGTTTTAGCGATTTATTTCGAACAAAATTAAACGCGCGTTTAATTTTACCCGAAATTCTCACTAACTCCAAACGACTCCAAACCAACTCCATCGTGTAGTTCTCGTCGATACGATTCCAACGCAACTGAGTTTGCATTTTTTCGACCTCGTATGAAAAAGTTATGAATTTTTGAAGTTACACGTGTTTATATACATAGATTTATAACATAAATTTAAACTAATTTATACCAAAGCAAATATTAGCCCTCCATCTCAACTCCAACCACATCAGGCCGTCCCCAACATCCTCCTCTTCTTCTCATTTGCACGTAACTTCTACAGGTTGTATATGAAGAGGCCGAACCCATTTTGCAATTTAGGGTTTAAATTTACGCCTCAATCACTCGCCTATACTCGATCACAACCCCACCATGTCGAAGCCCTACCTCTCCACTATGTTCGGCCTGAAGGATAGCAAGCTCGGCCTGCTCTATAGCCTCGTTTTGCGTGCGTGACCTGCTATGAACGGCCCCCCTAGCTCCCTCTCCGTTGCACCATTTCCGATCATCACCGTATGGAATCGAAGCTCTCGTCGAGCTCTACGACTTTCATGTTGAACACCTTGGTTAATTCTTGATGGATTGGAAGAGATTAAGGGTTGAAGTTGGGACAATTCTGGCCTTAGAATCTAAAAGTGGCGGCTGCAAATATGGGCTAGGGTTTTGAATATTTTTTTCTAAAATTATGAAGAGTAGGGGCTATTTATAAGGAACGAGCGACACTATTCATCCCGGAAATTCCGAACTCCGATTTAGACGCCGTAACCAGCGTATCTAAGGTTTATCCCGCGTTCCGGACACAATGGAACAGGTTACGGAAGCTAATTCGGAAGTATGTGCGAGTTATGGCTGTAAACGCTCAATTTGAATTAAACCGATTTAAACCGATTTCTAGGCGTTTTAATTTGTACCGAACAAACGGTAAATCCAATTGACTTGAAATTTGAAACCTTACAATAATATCACATTACGGATCTGATGAAACTGGTTTCGTCGAAATCCGAGACTTTTTGAAAAATGGCTATTTTGACTCGCCAAATTTAAATTAAAAATAAATCGACGCGTTTCGAGCTGCCACGATCAAACGATAACTCCGATTGACACGAAAATTGAAATCCGGTAATAACTAACTATTACGGATCCAATGAAACTGGTTTCGTTCAATTCTGAGACTGTTCAAAAATTGACTATTTTACAGTCGATTATTAAATATTAAAATGTTCAATTTTCACAAATTAACTTTTAATTCGATTTTAAAAGTTCTAAAATATTTCTATAACTCCAGTATGATTAAATAAAATTTTCCAAATTATTTTTAATCATATTTAACCCTATTTTCAATTATTTCCATAATTTAACTTATTAAATTATCGATTTAATTATTCAATTAAATCTAATAAATCAAAATAAATTTTATTCGACTTATAAATTTCACTTATAAATATTTAAAATTAATTAAATATTCAAATTTAAATTAATAAAAATTCTGGGTCGTTACATACGGATACAAATATGATCACAGAAACAATCACAGATGCAGAAATAAAATAAAAGCAGTAAAGGAAAGAACACACCAGATTTTATACTGGTTCGGAGTTACCCTACATCCAGTCCCGCAACACAAGTACGGATTTCCTTTCAACAACAATCGTACAATTACACCCTCGGTTTCATGGCTACGAGGTACACCCTCCAGAATTTCGATCCTCTGGGTAGAGATACTTGATTTTCGGGCCACAAGTTTACCCAATTGATTTACCAAGGCTACAATCACACCTTTTCCCTTTTGATTGATTTCCAAGTCAACAATTACACCTTTTCTCGCTTAATAGATTACAAAGAAATCTATAACTCTGAATAGCACTGAGAACTTTGTAGAGATAGTGACAGAGAATCAAACTAGAAGTAATCGAGTAGGATTCAAAGTTGATTTCGGCAGAGTAATGATGAGAATATGTATTAAGAAACGAGGAAGAAGAAGAGGAGTGAAAACCAGAAAAAGTGATTAAAAATTCGTTGAAACTGACCAATATTTATAGAAGAACAACAGCCATGACCATTCATGAAGTGTTATGGCGAATAGACACTTCTTTTGAAATTTGAATTTTTGAACCAAACTGTCACCATGTCGACATGGTCATGCTAGGCATGTCGACATCCCAAAGGATTTTTTGGGTTTTTGTTTTTCTTTGAAAATAACATTTATCTTATATAAAAACTATTTTAAACTTTATAAATATACTTGACTATAGTTAAAATTCATAAGCAAATATAGAGAATAATATATATATAGATTTTAACTATAGTTTTATATTTAAATTTAAGTATAAATATTTAAAAGTTAAATATATTATTTAAAAAGATAGTTTAAAATCTGCAGTAATTTGACTTTGAAAATAAAGATGTTTTTGAGGCTAAAATTATTTAAAATCAGGATCGAGGGTGTTGAATCTTTTTAAAAAGAAAGTTTTAAAATTACTTTTAGAACAAGATAATTTTGTAAAACCTTTTGAATTAAAATTAGTGGATACAAAACAATGTCCCACTAGATTTTCGTAGGTTCCATCCTACTTAGGGTTCCATCCCTTTAACGGGCTTGAAGTGGATTCCATTCCACGAATAAATTGGATTTTAAGATGCCAGTGCTTTTCTACGAGTTTTAACAAAAATTCCTAATAATAAAAAATACTTATCCTTGAAATCTTGAACTCTTCATAATCTTGATACTCATGAGTCTTCTATCTTGATATCTTGAATCTCTATACTGTACAGTCTTCATTTTTGGTACCTGCATGGTTAAATCCTGCATATACATATATATCTAAACTTATAATGTTAGTATTTATGTTTTATAATCTATTCTAAGGTTGTTGTCATCAAAACCATCATCTCACGGACTAACAATCTCCCCTTTTTTATGATGACAACCTTTGTTTATAAAATATTATTTCTATGCTAATAACTCCCCCTAAAACTAACAACTCTCCCTTAATCTATACCTAACTACCCTATTTTATTTTTCTCCCCCTTTGTCATCAAAAAAACTTACTCCCCCTCATTCTCGGACTTCAGTACTTGCATTGATATACTATACAACGGAATATATAGATTAGGAAATAACTATACTTCTAAGCATGATAACTAATTTAAAGATTATATACATTTCAATGTATATATATATATATGTTTTACACACCAATCTTCAAATCAATAAGAAATCAATTCACACAAAGTATCAATTCAAACCAAATCAATTCAAACAAATCAAACAAAGTAAATAAATCAAACATTACGTGGAACTTCCACCCATCCTTCTTCTCCAAAGATTGGGTCTGCCTTAATAGCATCCCAATTATCATTGTCATTGGTGAGAGAGACAGGAGGATGTGCTTCGTTATCATCCTTGTGCAGAGAGGAGATAATCCATTGTATCGTATCGAAGTGCCTTTCTTATTCCTTTATCATCTGCATTTGACTTAATTCTAAATGACGCTAGTTTCGTAGAATAAATGAGAGAATATTCTTGAACGAATTAAGAGTTTCTTCAAGATTTTCGGATAAATTGTGAATAGAATTAAACATAGTTGAATTTGTCAAAGAAATGGAAGATATAGATGATAATAAATATATTTCAGTGAAGAATTCTGTAAGAAACAGGTATATATAGGTGTAGAAATTCGTTTGAATTGAATAGACATATGGTAGTTATTCAAATTTAAAATTCAAAATCAATTGCCATTTCTGACCAGTACATGTCGACATGGTCACATAGGGGATGTCGACATGGGTTACTGAAATATTATGACTAATTTGATTTTGTGAATAATTGTGTATATATATAATATACTAACATTTATTCTAGAGATAAGATAAGGTAGATAACAGAAAGGAAATTTCATTTCATTGCATACTACGATAATACAATGATTAAGCACACAACATACTACATGCACATTCGAAATAAAGCAAACTAAAACAAATACAACAAAATACGAAAAGATAAAACTAGTTAGATGATGAAGATAGTCCAAGTTTCTTGCTAACTTTGGAAAAGAACTTGTTCATCTTCGAAGAAATGTTATCCAACTTTTTATTAACAGATCGTTTTAGAATCCGTTGATTCTCCACAATTATCTTTTGGCTTCTGAGAAAGGTTTTGTTGGATGGATTGGAAGGATATTCAATGCTTTCCAAAGACGTTTCACCTTCTTCTTCTTCTTCAATTTCCATTTCATCCCCTTCTTCTTCTTCTTCAACTTCCTCTTCTTCCATTTCCTCATGAGCCAAACGCTCTTCCTTTCCGGTAAGTGTCTCATAAGGTTAAAAAAACAAATGGAATTTTCATAAGCGAAATGTTGGAATGATTGAAAACTTTTCTAGAAACAAATTCTTCGTCTTTGAAATCCACTCCAAAATAGTTAAAAATCCGAGTGAGATAAATTCCATGGTATAAAGTATTCTCACCCATTTCAAGATTTTCAGGACGAAGTTCATCCAAAATAACTTGCGCCCAATTTATGTCATAGTTTCCGAAAATAGCAAAAAGAGCTTTGCAAATTTTTGAAGTAGGATTGTTAAAATTTCCCGATCTTGGGGTCAAAGTATGTTGCAAAAGAAGATTAACAATTCTTGCTTTTGGTCGAAAATTTCTATTTTTAAAATCAAAATCATCATCTCTTTCGAAAATGTGATGAAATGTCTCACGATCATGTTCATCTATTTTAAAGTTAGAAAGATCCATTCCCGAACTCTTGCAATTGAGAATGGTACCCAAAAGATCACAATTCAAAACAATTTGAGTGCCTTTGACACTACTCCAAATTTCATCTTCATTTCCAACATAAAATCCGTGATTTAAATTCGCATAGAAAATTTTGACAAGATTAGGATAGCAAACAAAATCATTTTGAGAAGCATCAATAAGACTAAGAACACCATTGTTTGAAAAAAGAGAATCAATTTCATAAGAAGAAAAATCTTGAAAAATAGCAAATTTTCCGGGATGGACTTTGCCATAGTTAGCATAATTGATGTATGCTTTAATTGCCTCTAGATCATTGAATAATTGCTCTTTTATTTTTCTGGAAATTCTCATGGTTGAGGGGTTGCTTGAAGAAGCCATTAGAGTAGAGAGTAGAGAGCTTGAAGTTATGAAGAAAGAGTTTGAATTTGAAAATGAATGTGAAAAGATATGATAAAAGATAGTGAATAAATAGATTCTTAAAGGACATATTCTCTGGTCAAAAGGTATCTTTTTAGAGAATTGAATGAAGTGAAAAGGTGGAGGGAAATTCAAACATTTGAATTCAAATTTTGAAATTCAAATTCAGGTAGCCATGTCGACATCATGGTAGGGACCATGTCGACATGTGCTTTTGAATTTTCAAGAATTGATTTTCCTAAGATCTCTAATATATATATATATTATTATTAATGTCTATTATATATTTCTGAAATATTATTATACTTATAATATATCTCAGAAAGTATTAAAAATAATAATAAAAATAATAATAAAATAATAAAAATAATAAAAAATAGAAAATAAATTTTAAAATTCAAACAACACACCAATTCAAAATCAATCAATCAAACAACCAAGCAACTAATCTTAAGCAAGCAATTTCAACCAATTGTATTGTAAATGTGTACCTTTTTCTGAGTCCGTTTGCCTGAATTCGTTGGAGTCGTGAACAGCTATGTAACACAAATTCGAATTATCCATCTTCTGATCATCATCACTTGAGGACGAGTCTGAGTCATCTAGAGTAGCTGTAAATGCCCGCTTCCGTTTCTTTGCTGGTTCATTGTTCATAAGACCTTTCTGGATACGGACAGTCTCTTTTTGAAGTGGCCTGGTTTATCACAGTTGTAACACTTGTCATTATTTGGCACTATATTCTGATTTCTAGAATTCTTATAGCTGTTTCTCTTGAGATTATTCATCTTTCTGTATTTCAGGAATCTCCTAAAATTTCTGGTCATAAATGCTATCTCTTCATCATTATCGCTGTTTGAGTCTGATCCATCGGTCAATGCATTGAATGCCATTGATTTCTTTTCAGATGCTTTACTTTCTCTTCTTCCGATCATTTGAACTTCATACGACATTAGATTTCCAATTAATTCTTCTATCTTCAAAATACTGATGTCATTTGCCACTTCGATTGCAAGTGTCTTTTGATCCCATTCCGGAGTTAGAGAATTTAAAATTTTTCTGACTTGATCTTCTTCAGAAAATTCCTTTCCCAAAGATATTAGAGAATGCACAATATCTTGAAATCTACTATACATATCTGAAATAGACTCATTAGCATTCATTTTAAATAATTGAAACTGATTTGTGAGAATGAAAATTTTGGTCTGTTTAACTATGCTTGTTCCTTCGTGAGTAACTTGCAAAGTTTTCCAGATTTCATATGCAGACTTACAAACTGACACTCTATTGAATTCATTTCTATCTAGTGAACAAAACAGAATATTCATTGCCTTAGAATTATTTTGTGCAACAGTCTTTTGCTCAGCAGTCCACTGTACAAAACCAATTATGGGTTCAGAATATTCAGTTTGTGTGATATTCCAAGTGTCTAATCCTATAGATTGTAAATATATTTTCATCCTACATGCCCAACATGCATAGTTACTGCCATTAAAAGTGGTGGTCTGACAGTAGACTGACCCTCTACAAATGAACTAGTGACAAGGATACTAGTGTTAATAACAGTACGAGTGTTGGTAGCCATTTTGAAAACTTTTCAAAAATCAGATTATGAAACTTTGAAAACCTTGCTCTGATACCAATTGTGAGAAATGCGAATTACATATCTTAAGGCTAAGATTAACACTAGAGGGGGGGAGGGCGCGGGTGAATAGTGTTAATAAAGAATTACTAAATCTTTTTAATTTAGACACAAAAGTATGCAATATACAGACATAGATATGATCACAGAAACAATCACAGATGCAGAAATAAAATAAAAGCAGTAAAGGAAAGAACACACCGGATTTTATACTGGTTTGGAGTTACCCTACATCCAGTCCTGCAACACAAATACAGATTTCCTTTCAACAGCAATCGTACAATTACACCCTCGGTTTCAAGGCTACGAGGTACACCCTCCAGAATTTTCATCATCTGGGTAGAGATACTTGATTTCCGGGCCACATGTTTACCCAATTGATTTACCAAGGCTACAATCACACCTTTTCCCTTTTGATTGATTTCCAAGGCTACAATCACACCTTTTCTCACTTAATAGATTACAAAGAAGTCTATAACTCTGAATAGCACTGAGAACCTTGTAGAGATAGTGATAGAGAATTAAACTAGAAGTAATCGAGTATGATTCAATGTTGATTTCGGCAGAGTAATGATAAGAATATGTAATAATAAATGAGGAAGAAGAAGTGGAGTGAAAACCAGAAAAAAGTGATTAAAAATTCGATGAAACTGACCCCTATTTATAAAAGAACAAAAGCCATGACCATTCATAAAGAGTTATGGCGAATAGACACTTCTTTTGAAATTTTAATTTTTGAACCAAACTGTCACCATGTCCACATGGTCATGCTAAGCATGTCGACATCCCAAAGGATTTTTTGGTGTTTTGATTTTCTTTGAAAATAATCTTTATCTTATATAAAAACTATTTTAAACTTTATAAATATACTTGACTATAGTTAAAATTCATAAGCAAATATAGAGAATAATATATATAGATTTTAACTATAGTTTTATATTTAAATTTAAGTATAAATATTTAAAAGTTAAATATATTATTTAAAAAGATAGTTTAAAATCTGCAGTAATTTGACTTTGAAAATAAAGATGTTTTTGAGGCTAAAATTATTTAAAATCAGGATCGAGGGTTTTGAATCTTTTTAAAAGGAAAGTTTTGAAATCATTTTGAAAACAAGATAATTTTGTAAAATCTTTTGAATTAAAATTAGTGGATACAAAACAATGTCCCACTAGATTTTCGTAGGTTCCATCCTACTTAGGGTTCCATTCCTTTAACGGGCTCGAAGTGGATTCCATTCCACGAATAAATTGGATTTTAAGATGCCAGTGCTTTTCGACGAGTTTTAACAAAAATTCCTAATAATAAAAAATACTTATCCTTGAAATCTTGAACTCTTGATAATCTTGATACTCATGAGTCTTCTATCTTGATATCTTGAATCTCTATACTGTACAGTCTTCATTCTTAGTACCTGCATGGTTAAATCCTACATATACATATATATCTAAACTTATAATGTTAATATTTATATTTTATAATCTATTCTAAGGTTGTTGTCATCAAAACCATCATCTCACGGACTAACAGATATCGACACCGAAAATGCTATTATTTGGTCAGAAATAAGATAAACGAAGCAATAGTAGTCCAAATTTGGAAGAACGAAAGATGACGCCTCACTCAGAAGATGATTTAGAAAATTTATATAGAAAAATGTTCAGGTTTGGAAATAAATTTAATATCATCAATTATTAACCGATTTAAATTAAAATAAAATTTCACAATAAAATAAACTTTAATATTATTAGATGAAAATTTGCCGGTTGCTATGTTTAAATAGGCTATTCCAAATAATAAATTTTTAAATTTAAATTTAATTGTTTAAAATTTCAGAAAAAATTCAATTAATTTAATAAATAGAACCTTTAAAATTTACGGGTTGTTACACTCTCCCCCACTCAAAACTTTTCATCCCCGAAAAGGAAGAAGGTAGGAGAATATAAACAACCCGAAAGAAAATAGATTTAAAGATAAGGATAGACAATTAATTTAAAACTATATAAATTTTACTTGAAATATTCATTTGAAAACTTCATTTGAAATTTAATTTTCTTTAATACTTTAATACTTTTCAAAGCCTATTTGTAAAATTTCTTGCTTGCTTTATAAATACCATTTATATGTTTAAATAACACCTTTATAAATATGTGAAAACTATTTGAAAACAATTATTTACATCATTACTTATATTTACAAAGAAGCTATTGAGAATATTAAATCCATAATTCGTATGTTTATAAATTTTATCTCAAGATACTTTTCAATTATTATTAATAAATCAATAATCATTTACTTAACAAAACATTTTCAAACTCATTTACTTTATCGAATGATTTATACTTTTCGAAATTACTTAGCTTTGAAAATTTAAACCTCAATTTGGAAGTGCTCGAATATTCAAAATAGTCGGTGAAATCAAATTTCAAATTCAAGAGTTGGAAATCAGCAACAAATCAGTAGATCAACTTCAATAGATAGGGTTAAACCCGAAACTCGAGGACTGAACATCGGCTCACTTCAAATCATTTCAAAAATTTATATACATATATCTTCTGAATATCAAATCATACTTTGGAAGTTGAAATCAAAATTTGGTTTCGGAAAATCACTCGCATAGAAAAGCTACTAAAGTGGCCTCTCCCCCACTCTAAAACTCGAAAATCAATGTCGATGATGCATGCACTCATCACCGAAATTATTCTCCAGCGACATAAGTGAGTTCTGGATTTCTTTTTTCCTGAAAAACTTCTTTAAATTTCTTTGAAATAATTGGAACTCATTTGAAGTCATTTGAAACGTTTCTTTTCCAAAAAATACTTTTAAATCATGTTATTATATATTTTCAAAATCTTAAAACCAATTTCAAAATACCGGAATTCAACTCCTCGAATTTCCAATTTAAAATCCTTCAGTTATAAATCATTTTTTTAGATAAATCAAATTTATTATAAAATTTTCAAAATTTCAAATCCTTTCGAAACTTCAAATTCTTGTTTTTAAAAGGTATATAATCCTTATCGAAAACATTCTAACTTTTATATAGAGTATAATCATTCTTATTAAAATAATAATTTCGGTATATAAAATAATTTCAAAAATACAAACAAACCCGATTTTTCCAAACGATGATTCAAGAATGGATTTCAAAACAAAGATAGAGATTTCAAGTTAGAGGAACTCTAATCAAATAGAATTCTGATTCGAAGATAGGCTCGACAGAAGATGAGATAATTAAACTTCAAAATAAAAGATGGATATATCTACACAAATCACAGTTGACCATCGATTCCAAAATAATATTGGTGTAGAATTCTGAGGAAAATCGACATTCGATCGCTAGAGATAGAATTCAGCATAACAAGACATAGCAGCATCTAAACCGAGGGATATATAAATCTTCGGTGAATCAATGTCAATTGTAAAGTTGTTTTACCCCTTTATAAATCGTTCAAAGATTGACAGGATCGCCTATTCTTATAGAAATCATTCGAAATGGAGTTATGGAATACTCCAGAATCAAGAAACACGAATAGGGAGAGAAGATAATGGATTTTGGAACCGCAGGGAATGTTCTAAAGTCCAAAGGAAAACCAAATCAAAGAGGGAGAATTCAAGCTCGAACGACAGTGATTTTGAAAATAAATTTACTATATATGCTAAGTTTGCCTAGAGCCGAAGCACTGATACCAACTGTAATGACCCGTTATTTCCAACCACTCGCATCTATACATGTCAGACTTGAATTGCTTAAAATATCGAATTGTTAATTTAAATTTGGCAAAACTCATCATGTACAGTAAATAAATCAATCACAAACACGGAGTAATATAATAATAATGCAGCGGAATAGATAAATAGTAGTTCATGAAGCTACTATATAAACATCAGAGTTAGAAATAAAATACAACAGAATATCTCAAATACAGTGAATTCTCCAGTATGAACAGATGACTTATCTGAACCAATCAACTGGAAAAGCTGAAAGCTGAATCGATAGTTTGATCTCCAAACGAAGCTTCAAACTCCAAATGTGAGTCTCAAATGCTGTATCACTCAGTCTGACCCGAGCGTAACGCAAAACACTCGAGTCAAGATTAAAATTCTTATATCAATAAATCCAACTCAACTGAAATATTAACTGAAATACAATTAACTTAAAGGATGTTTGGGATAACCATCCTCTAAGGATCCGAAGAACTATCTACAATGTAGAAATATACACTATAACACCGTGGTCATTTCAAATTAATCATACTCCAAAACAAAAGTTCCATTTTCATTTCAATTATATCTATTTCCCAAAATGGTGTGTATATATATTAAATAATTTATAAAGTAAAGTATTTGTAATTTCCTCAACTTCACAAATCGCTTAAAATCACTCGACTTTCCCATTCAAATTTAATTCAATCTCATTTATCAATTTCCATTCTACTCAGTTTCTGACTAAACAAATTCAAATTTTATCGATTTCAAATACAGCTTTGAACCATAAATAAACCATTTAAATTTCAATGTAATTCAAAGTCAGTATATTTCGAAGCTTTAAATATTCATCATTTCACAGACTAAATTTGATAATTGCATTTATCTCTCAATTTGACTTCACTATTATTTAGTTTTGAAATATTCACTTAATAAATTCAATATTATTTATATGACCTTAAATTTCATTTTCTACATATTACCTTTGATTTCTTTAGTCGTGAAATACCCATTAAATTACTTAAATCAAAATCAAGTTATGAGATCAAATTTTAAAATTTCAAATTCAATAACTTCGAATCGATTTAATTAAGTAAATTTCTCATTTAAATGCAATTTTGATCAATTCAACTTCATCTTCCTTAATTTATACAAATACTTAAAAATCCATTTAAAAATATAATACTTAACATATCCTATTAATTAAGTCGGACTTTATTAAATTTAAGTTTATTATTGAGTCTACTTTATATTTAAACATATTTATATAAAATATTTCAATATTAAATAAATCATACATATTCCCTTTCGAAACCATAGAAATTATTTTCAAAATATTTATATATAGACCAATAGTGCCTATATAATTCTCTTTCCTATGGTCAAATATTACGGATATTTATCATTTCAATCCGTAATTTAATATATACGGATTTATATCATTTCAACCCACAATCCCAATTCAATGCAAATAAAAATCGCTTGGGTCTATTATTTCAACCCTTAACGATTTTCTCATATTCTAAAGTCTGTGCGGGTATGTATCATTTCAACCCATGGTGAATTCTATACTAATAGAGAATTTGCAGAGTGATAACATATATGATAATAACATAACAGTCATATATCATCAATAACAATATAACATAAACAACATGATATGGTGTCATATCCCGTAGGTGAACAGTTACATAATAATAGGATATATATCACAATTTAAATAACTAAGAGCAGCATATTTCAATTGTCGTTTCAATTGAAATCAAATTTAATAAATACAATAATATATGCCAATTTAATAAATACAATAATATGTCATATATAATATATATATAACCAATATATAACAGCCTTTATTATACCTTGACCTTATAATATATAATAACAGTTTCATACTTATAACTAACATACACCTACAAACTCCATAAAACCAAATATATAACATGATACATCTCTGTTTACAACCAGCTATATATACAGTTCAGCTTACGAAACACAAATATACATACATATATATATATATGTATATGTATATGTATATGTATATGTACATATAAACAACTTGTACTGTGTAAACAATAGAGCAAATCAAGTGGTAACTTTTATAAACCATTATATACATAGTACTGTAACTAAAACAAGGGTTATAAAATGTTCATACTAAGAGCCACTTACATATATAAATTATTATATCATATATATATACTGCAGATTTGAAAACTTATATAAGAACACACATATGAATATACATATTAAAACTGTGTGCATTGAACTATATTATGAACTTATATAAAGACAACATATTATACTAAACTTATATAAAATTTAAAGATAAAATAAATAGACAAATTTAATTTATCAACTTACAAAACGCACATATAAATGACAGGTTATATACTTAATAACATTGCAAGACACTTCATATACTTTGCATACATAAACCATCACATAACCAAACTATATATATATAATAATAAACCTATATATATTAATATATACTACATATATATACCTTAGAATTGACACTAGGCTGAGCAGCCATAAGGAAGGACATGCGTGCATGCGGGGAGGAGGCAGATGCGGTGGTTAGCTCAGTGGTGGAGGTGAAAGTTGCGCTAGGACTGTGGCTTCGGCAGTGGGTGGGTTGTCAGGTGGGCGACGAATGAGGGTAACGCTCAGACGGAGGCGGGTCAAAGATTGCAGGCTAGTGGTTGTGCCAAATAATGGGGAGGTGGCCTGGCCAAGGCGGTGGCCGAGATGAAAGGGTGGTGCGATGTAGGAGAAAAAGACGGGGGAGGGGATTGCTTGGTGGCGATCGGATCTGGTCG
This sequence comes from Allium cepa, assembly GCA_030765085.1. Taxonomy (NCBI): domain Eukaryota; kingdom Viridiplantae; phylum Streptophyta; class Magnoliopsida; order Asparagales; family Amaryllidaceae; genus Allium; species Allium cepa. The sequence continues at coordinate 28,672,689 of CM060933.1, read as the reverse complement.
GAGCATGGAGGAGGGTGAACGTGGGTTCACTCGGCGTGGAGCAAGTGGAGATGTGTGGCGAGCAAAGGTGGAGAGAAAAAATGAATGTGGTCGGGACAAGGGAAAAGGCAAGGAGGAAGAAGAACGGAGGAAAAAGAAATTTATATAAATAGTGGCTGCTTACTTTTAACGCTTGAAATCAAAGGAAGAGGCACTGAGAAAACGAACCAGAAATGCAAGGGCAACCAATATAAACAAAATAACGGTAACGGTCCAATTCCCTTGATTTCAGCTGAAAAGCTATTTAATGCAATTGATTATTTTCTTGAGCTGCACGGTAAAGATTTGAAAAGGTTTGAGACGTTAAAAGTCACAATTAAAGGTACCGTTACAATAAGCACTTTATTGGTTCCGTCGTGCACCGGACCTCAAAATATAGAAATAAATATACCGTAGAGATCAGTACGACGAGAAGATCAAAATGGTATATAGATATTGGTGGTACGATCGTCCGATCAAAAGACGACGTCGGTAACGGAAATGCTATAATTTGGACAGAAATAAGATAAATAGAACAATAGCAGTCCAAATTTGAAAGAACGAAAGATGACGCCTCACTTAGAAGATGATTTAGAAATTTTCTACGGAAAAATATTCAGGTTTGGAAATAAACTTATCATCATCAATTATTAACTGATTTAAATTAAAATAAAATTTTACAATAAAATAAACTTCAATATTATTAGATGAAAATTTACCAATTGCTATGTTTAAATAGACGTATTCCAAATAATAAATTTTTATTGTTTAAAATTTCACAAAATTTCAATTAATTTAATAAATAGAACCTTTAAAATTTACGGGTTGTTACGAATCATCAAGTAACTCAATGCTTAAGTTCGTGCTGGGACCGCTTGACAATAAACCATCACAAGTAAGCCCGGCAATCATATGCCAGCTTCGGCGCCTGATAAACAACTAGGCTAAACGGTCAATATTCGCATCTGAGTCCATTAACCAGCCTGAAATATCAACCACAACAAGTTGATCAATTTGAGGGACTATTAGCACTCAAAGTATGTCACCATATGTAACAACCCGCATATTTATCGATTTTTATATTTAAATATTTTATTTAAATCTTTTATCGTTAGTCGGATTTTGGTCCAAAAAGCTACTTTTTGCATACGATCAAATCAGGACTCGAGACCACTTCCATTGAGTTCAAAATGACATTTGTAATCTTTTTAAGTATAAACATTGATAGGTTTGGAGTTAGTGGAATTTCACTAACTTTTCCCGCTTTGGACTTTGGGTTAGTTTAGCCTTTATAACTCAAGCCCAATTCCCTCCTTCTCCTCACTCTTCATAAATTCCTACCAACTCAAGCTTTTGCATTAATGGCGAGTGGAAAGGGAAATTAAAACTCCAAGCCTAGGTTTCAACTTCAAATCCATCATTCAACTCCAAATTCAAAGAGAGGATATTGGATTCAAGCTTCTTGGGTTGAGATTGAAGTGGATTGATTCTTGCTTTGCTTCAAAGCTTCATTTTCATTGACTTTTGGTGCAAAGGTGAGATTTTTATCTCATAATTCTAGCCTATAACTATATTGGACTGTTGTGAATGATTCCCTATCACTTTTGCATGTATATTTGCATTTGGTTTGGATTGGCGAAAAACTCCAATTTTTAGCGTTTTGGTGGATTTTCTGCATTTAGGTCGCACTGCCTGGAAACGTCACTTCAGAGTTAGGTCGTTAGGTCGTGGGTCGTGGGTCGTTAGGGCTTAGGTCGTAGGTCGCTCGCCACTACGTTGTTAGGTCGTGAGATACTGGGTCGTTCCCCTTTTGCCTTATGCCCACTCCCTTAGATCGCTCAGCCTTTGAGTCGTTAGGTCGTAGGTCGCTCGGCCCTAGGTCGCTCCACTTTAGGCCTTAGGTCGTTTGACCTTGGCTTGTTCTGCACTAGGTCGTTGGACCTAGGTCGCTCCATTAGGTCGCTCTCCATTAGGTCGTGGCACCATTAGGTCGCTCGACCATTCACTATTTTAGGTTGCCTGACCACTTAGGTCGCCTGACCACTTAGGTCGCCTGACCACTTAGGTCGCGTACATGTTAGGTCGCGAGTCCCTTAAGTCGCTCGCCTCTGTTAGGTCGCTCACCTGGTTGAGTCACACCACACCTTAGCTCGGCCGCATTAGGTCGCGTACATGTTAGGTCGCGAGTCCCTTAAGTCGCTCGCCTCTGTTAGGTCGCTCGCCTCTTCTAACCCGCGAGTTCCTTAAGTCGCTCGTCTCCCTTAGGTCGAACCCCGTAGCAGGGGCGTTGCCCCCGCACCCCCACCTTGGGGGGTTGCCACCCCCTGGACCCCCCCTCCATAGGGGATCTTATCTGAAAAACATTCAACAGAACTTGCTTTGTTGAGATGCTGAGTTGACCATTCTTCGAGACAAACTATCTTTGGCTTCTCGGTCGATTTTATGGTATCACGGCCTTGCTAAAAAGGCGGGATAAAAACTTTAGAAATATGAAGGTTTCAATACTAGTAGTAAATATCAAAACTCTTTCAACAAAATGATTTCAACTCTATTTTCAATAACAAAGCTCTTTTCTTAAACCGTTTTCCAATCTAGTAGTATATACAAACCTTTACCTCACTCGGATGAGAAATCTAATTAAACGGCTTAGTAAAACAAGTGGTATGAAACGCTTGCGTTCACTTCGTCGGTTAATTCTTAGACTTGTTCGATTGAACCTCTTGTGACAATTTTCTAGTGAAGATTTACATTTTGTTCGTAAATATTTAAGTTAAGCAAGTGGTTACGGGACACGAAGATAAACTTTTATATTTACTAGCTTAGTGTAATTGACACTTCTCGTTGATCATGACGATCATTTTATGATTTAGACTAGCAATAGTGCGATGTCTCTTTGTTTGCAGGGTTAGACTAGACCTCATGGGTGTGATTCCGACTCACACATATCTCTTTGTCCGCAAGGTTAGTCTAGACACCATTTGTGTGATTCCACTCACACATACCTTTTTGTTGTGAGGTTAGGCTAGACACCACTTGTGTGATTCCACTCACACATACCTTTTTGCTTTTTGGTTAGCCTAGACCTCATCTGGGTGATTCCAACTCACCCATATGGGGTAGCTCCACATGGTCTTCGGACCGTCATGTGATAGGCCTCTTTCCCTTTTTCTGTGATTTTTGGATTTCTTGTGTTGATTTCTGGAATTTATGTCATTGACTTGTTATGAGTACAAGTTTAGGGTATGATGCCCTCTTTGGATCTTTGAGAAGATTCTTGTGATATTGATTTATCTCTTATTGATTAATCTTCTGTTGATCATCATTTGCATACTTATAGTAGTATGTCAGTATGGATATTTTATGTTTATGCCATATCTTTTATTTTATACCATGTCATCTGATATTTATAGCTAGACTGATCCGTTTATTATTTTCTTAAATAATACTCGGGTCAGACCGAGATGTTACAGGTGCTTCTGCTTGACTTCTTCCCGAGATTTGCTACTCTGACTTTTGGCTAACTATTTAGATTAGCAGTTTTTGTTGTATACACTTGAGATATAGACTCATAGTTGTATTCTTTTGTGTAGCACGTGTTGCTATTCTTTTGTATTATTGTGGATCTTTTTGACCACTACTATGACGAACACTTTCATGTGTTAGTTATATATATTCATATCTTCTTCTGCCTTTGTGATATGGATGTCTGTGACTGATTTGTGTTATGCTTATTTCTATGTTTGTTTCCGAAGATTATTTATAGCCACCGTGTGATAAGCAATCACATGGATGGTCGCTCCTCAACAGCCTTATTCTCCGTGCTAGTTGACAGCACTACACCGTAGTGTTCTTGGCTAGCGTGGGTATAGAGGTGGGGCGTCACACCATACAACCAACTTATCAATTTCCAAAAATGTAGGGGTACATAACCCGCCCCAATAGGCTTACCAAAAAAGGAAAAAACATTATCTGCAAGGGCGGCTCCTCAGCAAGTCGGCTAATGAATCAATCTGCTTCGTTGTCAAAATAGCCAGCACGGCCTCGCTAGCCGCCTCCATCTCAGTAGCAATTTCGACTGTACTATCCTCACCTCTATACATATACTATCCAAGAGTATTACTTAGTAACATCGTCGGATAATATAGAGAATAATGGTATATATGGTACACACGTGAATATCCTCTTAGGTTAACTGTAACGACCCAGAATTTTTATAAATTTAAATTTGAATATTTAATTAATTTTAAATATTTATAAGTGAATTTATAAGTCAAATAAATTTTTATTTGAATTTTTGGATTTAATTGGATTATTTAAATCGATAATTTAATATGTTAAATTATGGAAATAATTGAAAATTGAGTTAAATATGATTTAAAATGATTTGTAAAATTTTATTTTATCATGTTGAAGTTATAGAAATGTTTTAGAACTTTCAGAATTGAATTTGGAGTTAAATTGTTAAAATTGAATATTTTAATAATTAATTATCGACTGTAAAATAGCTAATTTTTGAACAGTCTCAGAATTGAACGAAACCAGTTCCATTGGATCCGTAATAGTTAGTTATTACCGGATTTCAATTTTCGTGTCAATCGGAGCTATCGTTTGATCGTGGCAGCTCGAAACGCATCGAATTATTTTTAATTTAAATTTGGCGAGTCAAAATAGCCATTTTTCAAAAAGTCTCGGATTTCGACGAAACCAGTTTCATCGGATCCGTAATGTGATATTATTGTAAGATTTCAAATTTCAAGTCGATTGGATTTACCGTTTGTCCGGTACGAATTAAAACGCCTAGAAATCGATTTAAATCGGTTTAATTTAAATTGAGCGTTTATAGGCATAACTCGCACATACTTCCGAATTAGCTTCCGAAACCTGTTCCATTGTGTCCGGAACGCGGGATAAACCCTAGGTACGCTGGTTACGGCGTCTAAATTGGAGTTCGGAATTCCCGGGATGAATAGTGTTTACGCTTGCTCGTTCTTATAAATAGCACCATTCACAAATAAAAAAAAAATAACATTCAAAACCCTAATTCTATGTTACAGCCGCCACCCTATTATAAAAGGCCAGAAATTGTCAATTCTTTCTCCCTCAAATTCGCTCAATCCATTAACAATTACGAGAAGTTATCAACTACAAAAATGGAGAGCTCGAAGAGTACGACATATCCAACGGTTAAGATGTGGATTGGAGCTAAAAATGGTGAGTTATGAGGCCGCGTTTGTCAAGGAGTCGAGCACGTTTTCTGAGGTATAGAAGTGGCCGAGCTTCAGCTCCTCCTGGCCGAAGGTGGTGGTGGCTGAGGCGCTCTGAATGGTGGTGAAATGATGGGCTATTGACGCTTGTGTGTGGTGCGGTGATTAACCCTAAATTCCTAAGTAATGGGTTACTTGCGTGAGTTCCTGGAGATGGTTGCTGCGCGTGTGGAAGGAGAAGGAGTGAATGGTCTGGATGTGGCTGGGTTTAGATCTACGGCCCATGTTAGTTGGTATAAAAAATTATTAAAGTTTAAGTTGTAATTTATATATTAAAACTCGTGTAAACTTCAAAATACCATAACTTTTTCATACGAGGTCGAAACTGCGCGAAATCAGTTGCGTTGGAATCGTATGGACGAGCACTACGCGATGGAGTTAGTTTGGAGTCGTTTGGAGTTAGTGAGAATTTCGGGTAAAATTAAACGCGCGTTTAATTTTATTCGAAATAAATCGCTAAAACGGAAATTAAAACCAAGGTGAGAACTTCTCACTCAATCGAATAGGTTTCGATTTTATTTTAAATAGTTAGATTTAAAATATTTGAATGCATGTTTGAATGATGATTGTATATATTGATTGTTAAAATAGACATTATGCGCCGTTAGTAAGCGGATGTTATTTATAAAAACATATACCGCGAATATTTCATAAACAGTGAAATTGGTATTATATATAATATCAATATATATATATTGGCATATGTATATATTGCAGTTGTTGATTTCCCGCATTTTTTGTTTAGCGGATGAGACCCTATTGCGCCGTTATTAAGCGGATAATATTTATTAAGAACATATACCGCGATAATTTCGTACTGGAGCGAAATTGGTATTGTGCTAATGTTTTTGGATGCAGGAAACAGGTTGGAGGGATCCAACTGGATTCCTCAACAGTTTTATTTGATTTCAGATATTTTGATATTTGATTGATTATCATATACGATATATGATGGATCGTGTAGTCGTGATTGACTATTTGGTGTGTAGCATCATTGGACCCAGATTTTGGGATTTTAAATGATCTTTAAAATGATTTTTGAAAATATACTTTATTTCTGGAATTGATCCATTATAAATAAATAAAAGTTATAATTTTATAAGTTATAAAATTATGGTTTTTGTGAAATATAGTTAAAGCTGATTTTTGAGAAATATAGTTAAAAGATTGATTTTTGAAAATACGGGTTAATGATGTTATAAAATAGTTCAAATTGGACTTTTGAATATATTATAAAAGTTTAAAAATAGGATTTATAAAATTTGATTATTTTATAAATCAAAATGGTGAAACTATAAAGGAATTTAAAGCCGTTTAAAAGAATAATATAAATTGATTTATATTAAGAGATTTATAAATGGATATTTATAAATTGAATTATGGACATTATAAAACGAGTTTTTATAAGTGTTTGAATGTAGTGGAAATGAATTTCCTAAATGAATGAAATTTATAGAATTATAAACTGTGAAGTTATAAATGAAATTTTTTAAGCAGTAGGTTTATAAAATTTATAAAGTTATCGAAAGAATGAATTTTGGATAAATAAACAATCTTATAAGTTAAGATTAATAATTTGGGAAGTTAAATGAACGATTTTGTAAAATAATCGTTTTATAAGTAATTAACTTATAATATGAACGTTTAGTTTATAATTTAGTTATAAACTGGAATAGGTTAATAAAGGAATTTATAAAAAGGAAGTTTTTTTTTAATAAATAGATATGGAATTTATAAACGTTGTTTTATAAATTCGCAAACGACTTATTTTGATAAGTTAATTGTTATAACCTATTAATGGAGTTATATTCACATTTTTGAATAGTGAATAATCCTTTGAATTAAAATGAATAAAAGGATGATATTTATTAACGTAGTATATTCACGTTTTTGAATAGTGAATAATATGTTAAAGAAATTGTTTTGGATTTGGTGTTTTAAATGGGATTAAAACGACCTATCGATGTTTTAAAAAGTGTTGAGATTCGAAACCATAGATTTCAACATTTATTGTTGAAATAGATGTTTCGAGAAATAAAAGGAAATGGTGGACTATAACACTGTTGTTATAGTAAATGATTTCCGAAAGGAAATGTTTGAATAGTATTGGGATTTATATATCTATTTTAATTTCGAATCCCTATACTAGTGATTTTGGGATGTTGTAACGATGTTTTACGCAACATTCGTTTTGGCCCAAATAAAAATGTTTAAGAGAATGATTTCCCTTAAATAATGAATTATATACTTAATTCGATTTAAGTATATTGAATATTTTCTAAGTGTTGAAAATAAAAAGATTTGTGAATTACTTATTTTTGATAAGTATGGAATTGTTTTCCAATATAAAGTGAATATAGTGAATTTATCTTTTTGGAGATAAATTGAAATGAATGATTGAAATCATATATGCACGAATATTTTGAAATATAAATTCATTATGGAATTTATATGTGAAAAGTGGAATTGGTTGAAAATAAATATTGATTTATTTTTGAAGTGTTGAAATAATATATCTTGTAAAGATATTTTTGGAAAATAAATAATTTGGAAAATTATTTGGAATCTGGTGATGTTGTGCATATCCATTGATAGTTCAATAGCCGACTATCAATATTTCCCTTTGAATGGGTATTTGATGTGATTCGTTTGAATTTGAATGCACACTTATTTTTGAATAAGCGCTCACTATTCGGGTTAACCGGGAAAGGACCATGGGGTCGTATAACCCATTCCGAATATGTGATACGTCGTGAATTGCATTTGAAGATCGGTGTTGAAGACCGGTATTTGCGAGAGCGATAGGATGACCTATCGATTGTCTCTTCACAGGGTAGCTCCTGGTATAGAGATTCCATAAGTGATGGGAAATCCGATCAGGATTGTGAATATCCGGATTGCAAGGACTTCTTTGTAAGTGCCTTCGGTTCTGTTCGAGCCCGGAACAGACTTGTATGGATTGTGTGCCTGACATTACAAGTTGAGATATAAAGCCGATTTCTTTCAAATATATTTCTGTTGGTGGCGGAGAATTTATTCTTTTTCTTAACACCCTTCTTTGAGACGTACGAGCTCAAAGGTTATATAGTTGAAGTTATCAGCGATATATTCCCAATTTGGTAATGTGACATGCTGAGTGTTGCTGAAATGATCATTGTGTTGATTATTGTGATAGGATCATTTATTTGATCGTCTATCTTAGTGATCATTGTGTTGATCATTTGTTGACCCAAAGCATGGCTTTTGTATAAAGTATGTTTTTGTGGACGTGAATTCGTCGAGCCTCACTTCCCGGTAATGGTCAAAACAGGAAAGATGCGGCAAGGTTATGAGGGGTAGCTCCCTTTAGGGTATGTGCATTTCCTTCTGGAAAGGGTGGTATCATGGTATGGAGCCCAGATACTTACTCATGTTGATACACTATATCTATTTTCTGTGTGGTGTTGTTGGTGACGAGCGCTCGGTTAAAGGTCCGATGGGACCGGGGGATGCCATATTCGTGTAGTAGTTACCTAGTGACAAAGGTAACCCGGCCTTGTGTTGGCAGAGAGCTGGTTAAGTTCTCGGGACGTCCAGCCAGAGGCGATCCCATGTGGTAGTAGGAAGTTCCTTAGCCTGACCATTTGTTGGAAATCCAAAGAAACAATACGAGACTTGTACGGTTTTAGTTGTAGAACCTGCCATCTAATATGGTAGCTATTAGTAGGCATAATATAATGGTACCTATGCTGGCTAAGATTTATATCTTTATTTTCGAAATGATTTTTCTCTACACTATGCACTAGTAATAATATCAAATGTTATTTTAAATGCGTATCAAGCATCTTTGACTAACATAAGAAGAAATCTCCTCCAAGTCTGCGTTTGCATTGTGTGTGTGGTGGGAGGTCTTATGGTAGTTACATTTTTAAAAGCATTGCGAATTGATTTAAAAATATTCCTCTTTTTGATTTTAAAGTTAAATAAACTGTTTTGAGTTCTCACACCAGTCTTGCTTATCTTAGTGCAATGTGATGGGGGATTCTCGCTTCGCGGTTTGGTGGCGAACGGGAGACTCTTGCCCCTACATGTCCTCTTTACGGGGTTGGTTAGGCGTAAGCTGTGACAGTCGAGAGGCTGGCCGTAAAAGCAAGTTTGGGATATCAGTGTAAGCCACGGTGGGGCTGGGATGGTTGAAAAGCCTACCGGTTGTGACCACTCCTGTGCAAGCGTTACATTTGGTATCAGAGCTCTGATGGTTAAGCGACAACCATGGTTCTGTAGGGTATTACTCGTTAGAGATAGAGTCAGTAGTACTCTAGAATGAGTTTGAGTGTAATAATAGCTATGAGAGCGTATTTGTTAGTGAATATAAAAATTGTTTTATATTGTGATGATTGGTTTATTGAGTGGCATATGAACCTTCCTCAGCACAGTATGTACAACTATGCCGAAGGGGTTTCTAAACACTTGAATAGAACAATTCGACACGATATTGTTTTAAATTGGGTAAATGAGTAATTTTACCTTGATTATACTTTCATATATAAAGGAATAATTTTTCAGAATTATTGAAGTGTATATAAGTTGATTGTTAGGTTGTTTGGATAATCTAAATAAAAGAATAATTGTATAAGCAAAAGAATTATAAGTATGAATTATAATTAAAGTGATTTACAATTGTGAAATAAACTTATATGTATAAGAAATGAAACTATATGAATATTTATGAATATGAGTTGTAAATAAAAAAATGAATTTAAGGTTAATAATAGATATGAACTTAAGTTATGTAAAACCAAGTGAAGTTTAAATGGAATATAACTTAAGAGATGTAAATGAAGTTGATTTTGGTATCGAAGTAAATAATCAAGTAGATTAAATGAATATGAACTTGAGTTATGTAATAGAATTCAACTTTGTAATTGAATTGAATAAATGGATTGAATGTTTAATCAATTAAATGTGAATAATCGATATGAAATAATGAATATAAGTGTTAATTCATTAAAATCTAATGTTATTAGAAGTTGAATAATTGAATGAAAAATCAATTTAATTAAACCAATTAAAAGTAAAGATGTTAAACCAAAATGAATGTAAGTGAAGCAAAGGAATTTGGTTGTAATTAATATACTTTGGTTGCTATATGAATGTTAGTTGATTGTTGATTGATTATATGTAATTCATTAAGTGTTAATGAAAGTAAATTAAAGAAATTGGAAAGCTAAGTGAAATTGAATTCAAATTAGAAGTAAATAAATTTGAATAGAATTGAATGTGAATTAGATTTAATTAGTAAATGTAAACTAATTGAATTGAGAATGAATGTTAGTAAATCCAATGTGAATAAATCAAATATGATTTGAATTGAAAACCATTTCATTGTATATAAATGAGAATATGAATGAATATTATTGGTTATGGATTATAATTGGTTGATGGTTGAATATATTGCATTTGTTGTTTTGTTGCATTTGCTATGTAACATATATAGTTATCATGTTGCTATAAGTTGTATATTGAGATTATTTGCATATGTGCATGTTCTCATGTTGTTTGTTGAGTGTTTAGTAGGTGCGGATCGCGTTTGCTTCGCATTTGGAGTTCGCTTTAGCGCTATATTAGCCGTATATGCTTGCTAATAAAGTATAAGGTACATATCTCGGATTAAATATCGTACTTTTACTTTTTTCCCTTCGGGATGCCTCATTACTTGATGAGATGTATATTTGTGATATATATACTGTCATTTTTTTTTTCGGATCGAGCCGCGCAAAGGAGACTATGGCGAATTTTTCCGAAAATTTAAGGCGTTAGAAAATTTTTGAGAAATTTGGAAAATTTAGAAAACTTTAAACTTTGTTTTGGAATTGAAAGTTAAATGATATAGTTTGTTTTTGAAAACATAACTAAGTATGATTTGAAAACTTAGTAAAGTTATCGTAAGAAGTTTAACTATGAATTTTGGGAAAATTAATAGATTCTGTAATTTTCGTACTTGTAATTTCGAGGACGAAATTCTTTTAAGGGGGAAAGATTGTAACGACCCAGAATTTTTATAAATTTAAATTTGAATATTTAATTAATTTTAAATATTTATAAGTGAATTTATAAGTCAAATAAATTTTTATTTGAATTTTTGGATTTAATTGGATTATTTAAATCGATAATTTAATATGTTAAATTATGGAAATAATTGAAAATTGAGTTAAATATGATTTAAAATGATTTGTAAAATTTTATTTTATCATGTTGAAGTTATAGAAATGTTTTAGAACTTTCAGAATTGAATTTGGAGTTAAATTGTTAAAATTGAATATTTTAATAATTAATTATCGACTGTAAAATAGCTAATTTTTGAACAGTCTCAGAATTGAACGAAACCAGTTCCATTGGATCCATAATAGTTAGTTATTACCCGATTTCAATTTTCGTGTCAATCGGAGCTATCGTTTGATCGTGGCAACTCGAAACGCATCGAATTATTTTTAATTTAAATTTGGCGAGTCAAAATAGCCATTTTTCAAAAAGTCTCGGATTTCGACGAAACCAGTTTCATCGGATCCGTAATGTGATATTATTGTAAGATTTCAAATTTCAAGTCGATTGGATTTACCGTTTGTCCGGTACGAATTAAAACGCCTAGAAATCGATTTAAATCGGTTTAATTTAAATTGAGCGTTTATAGCCATAACTCGCACATACTTCTGAATTAGCTTCCGAAACCTGTTCCATTGTGTCCGGAACGCGGGATAAACCCTAGGTACGCTGGTTACGGCGTCTAAATCGGAGTTCGGAATTCCCGGGATGAATAGTGTTTACGCTTGCTCGTTCTTATAAATAGCACCATTCACAAATAAAAAAAAAAATAACATTCAAAACCCTAATTCTATGTTACAGCCGCCACCCTATTATAAACGGCCAGAAATTGTCAATTCTTTCTCCCTCAAATTCGCTCAATCCATTAACAATTACGAGAAGTTATCAACTACAAAAATGGAGAGCTCGAAGAGTACGACATATCCAACGGTTAAGATGTGGATTGGAGCTAAAAATGGTGAGTTATGAGGCCGCGTTTGTCAAGGAGTCGAGCACGTTTTCTGAGGTATAGAAGTGGCCGAGCTTCAGCTCCTCCTGGCCGAAGGTGGTGGTGGCCGAGGCGCTCTGAATGGTGGTGAAATGATGGGCTATTGACGCTTGTGTGTGGTGCGGTGATTTACCCTAAATTCCTAAGTAATGGGTTACTTGCGTGAGTTCCTGGAGATGGTTGCTGTGCGTGTGGAAGGAGAAGGAGTGAATGGTCTGGATGTGGCTGGGTTTAGATCTACGGCCCATGTTAGTTGGTATAAAAAATTATTAAAGTTTAAGTTGTAATTTATATATTAAAACTCGTGTAAACTTCAAAATACCATAACTTTTTCATACGAGGTCGAAACTGCGCGAAATCAGTTGCGTTGGAATCGTATGGACGAGCACTACGCGATGGAGTTGGTTTGGAGTCGTTTGGAGTTAGTGAGAATTTCGGGTAAAATTAAACGCGCGTTTAATTTTATTCGAAATAAATCGCTAAAACGGAAATTAAAACCAAGGTGAGAACTTCTCACTCAATCGAATAGGTTTCGATTTTATTTTAAATAGTTAGATTTAAAATATTTGAATGCATGTTTGAATGATGATTGTATATATTGATTGTTAAAATAGACATTATGCGCCGTTAGTAAGCGGATGTTATTTATAAAAACATATACCGCGAATATTTCATAAACAGTGAAATTGGTATTATATATAATATCAATATATATATATTGGCATATGTATATATTGCAGTTGTTGATTTCCCGCATTTTTTGTTTAGCGGATGAGACCCTATTGCGCCGTTATTAAGCGGATAATATTTATTAAGAACATATACCGCGATAATTTCGTACTGGAGCGAAATTGGTATTGTGCTAATGTTTTTGGATGCAGGAAACAGGTTGGAGGGATCCAACTGGATTCCTCAACAGTTTTATTTGATTTCAGATATTTTGATATTTGATTGATTATCATATACGATATATGATGGATCGTGTAGTCGTGATTGACTATTTGGTGTGTAGCATCATTGGACCCAGATTTTGGGATTTTAAATGATCTTTAAAATGATTTTTGAAAATATACTTTATTTCTGGAATTGATCCATTATAAATAAATAAAAGTTATAATTTTATAAGTTATAAAATTATGGTTTTTGTGAAATATAGTTAAAGCTGATTTTTGAGAAATATAGTTAAAAGATTGATTTTTGAAAATACGGGTTAATGATGTTATAAAATAGTTCAAATTGGACTTTTGAATATATTATAAAAGTTTAAAAATAGGATTTATAAAATTTGATTATTTTATAAATCAAAATGGTGAAACTATAAAGGAATTTAAAGCCGTTTAAAAGAATAATATAAATTGATTTATATTAAGAGATTTATAAATGGATATTTATAAATTGAATTATGGACATTATAAAACGAGTTTTTATAAGTGTTTGAATGTAGTGGAAATGAATTTCCTAAATGAATGAAATTTATAGAATTATAAACTGTGAAGTTATAAATGAAATTTTTTAAGCAGTAGGTTTATAAAATTTATAAAGTTATCGAAAGAATGAATTTTGGATAAATAAACAATCTTATAAGTTAAGATTAATAATTTGGGAAGTTAAATGAACGATTTTGTAAAATAATCGTTTTATAAGTAATTAACTTATAATATGAACGTTTAGTTTATAATTTAGTTATAAACTGGAATAGGTTAATAAAGGAATTTATAAAAAGGAAGTTTTTTTTTTAATAAATAGATATGGAATTTATAAACGTTGTTTTATAAATTCGCAAACGACTTATTTTGATAAGTTAATTGTTATAACCTATTAATGGAGTTATATTCACATTTTTGAATAGTGAATAATCCTTTGAATTAAAATGAATAAAAGGATGATATTTATTAACGTAGTATATTCACGTTTTTGAATAGTGAATAATATGTTAAAGAAATTGTTTTGGATTTGGTGTTTTAAATGGGATTAAAACGACCTATCGATGTTTTAAAAAGTGTTGAGATTCGAAACCATAGATTTCAACATTTATTGTTGAAATAGATGTTTCGAGAAATAAAAGGAAATGGTGGACTATAACACTGTTGTTATAGTAAATGATTTCCGAAAGGAAATGTTTGAATAGTATTGGGATTTATATATCTATTTTAATTTCGAATCCCTATACTAGTGATTTTGGGACGTTGTAACGATGTTTTACGCAACATTCGTTTTGGCCCAAATAAAAATGTTTAAGAGAATGATTTCCCTTAAAGAATGAATTATATACTTAATTCGATTTAAGTATATTGAATATTTTCTAAGTGTTGAAAATAAAAAGATTTGTGAATTACTTATTTTTGATAAGTATGGAATTGTTTTCCAATATAAAGTGAATATAGTGAATTTATCTTTTTGAAGATAAATTGAAATGAATGATTGAAATCATATATGCACGAATATTTTGAAATATAAATTCATTATGGAATTTATATGTGAAAAGTGGAATTGGTTAAAAATAAATATTGATTTATTTTTGAAGTGTTGAAATAATATATCTTGTAAAGATATTTTTGGAAAATAAATAATTTGGAAAATTATTTGGAATCTGGTGATGTTGTGCATATCCATTGATAGTTCAATAGCCGACTATCAATATTTCCCTTTGAATGGGTATTTGATGTGATTCGTTTGAATTTGAATGCACACTTATTTTTGAATAAGCGCTCACTATTCGGGTTAACCGGGAAAGGACCATGGGGTCGTATAACCCATTCCGAATATGTGATACGTCGTGAATTGCATTTGAAGATCGGTGTTGAAGACCGGTATTTGCGAGAGCGATAGGATGACTTATCGATTGTCTCTGCACTGGGTAGCTCCTGGTATAGAGATTTCATAAGTGATGGGAAATCCGATCAGGATTGTGAATATCCGGATTGCAAGGACTTCTTTGTAAGTGCCTTCGGTTCTGTTCGAGCCCGGAACAGACTTGTATGGATTGTGTGCCTGACATTACAAGTTGAGATATAAAGCCGATTTCTTTCAAATATATTTCTGTTGGTGGCGGAGAATTTATTCTTTTGCTTAACACCCTTCTTTGAGACGTACGAGCTCAAAGGTTATATAGTTGAAGTTATCAGCGATATATTCCCAATTTGGTAATGTGACATGCTGAGTGTTGCTGAAATGATCATTGTGTTGATTATTGCGATAGGATCATTTATTTGATCGTCTATCTTAGTGATCATTGTGTTGATCATTTGTTGACCCAAAGCATGGCTTTTGTATAAAGTATGTTTTTGTGGACGTGAATTCGTCGAGCCTCACTTCCCGGTAATGGTCAAAACAGGAAAGATGCGGCAAGGTTATGAGGGGTAGCTCCCTTTAGGGTATGTGCATTTCCTTCTGGAAAGGGTGGTATCATGGTATGGAGCCCAGATACTTACTCATGTTGATACACTATATCTATTTTCTGTGTGGTGTTGTTGGTGACGAGCGCTCGGTTAAAGGTCCGATGGGACCGGGGGATGCCATATTCGTGTAGTAGTTACCTAGTGACAAAGGTAACCCGGCCTTGTGTTGGCAGAGAGCTGGTTAAGTTCTCGGGACGTCCAGCCAGAGGCGATCCCATGTGGCAGTAGGAAGTTCCTTAGCCTGACCATTTGTTGGAAATCCAAAGAAACAATACGAGACTTGTACGGTTTTAGTTGTAGAACCTGCCATCTAATATGGTAGCTATTAGTAGGCATAATATAATGGTACCTATGCTGGCTAAGATTTATATCTTTATTTTCGAAATGATTTTTCTCTACACTATGCACTAGTAATAATATCAAATGTTATTTTAAATGCGTATCAAGCATCTTTGACTAACATAAGAAGAAATCTCCTCCAAGTCTGCGTTTGCATTGTGTGTGTGGTGGGAGGTCTTATGGTAGTTACATTTTTAAAAGCATTGCGAATTGATTTAAAAATATTCCTCTTTTTGATTTTAAAGTTAAATAAACTGTTTTGAGTTCTCACACCAGTCACATGACTGACTCGGAGTTTATTGTTTTCCTTCCTAAACTCTGGGTGCCCACCAATTTCCACACGGGCAGTTAAGAGTTAGGTTTATCAGGATATTCTGGATATTCTGGAGTTGCTGGAGGCAAGATGGATTGGCATGGCGTATTACTAGTTTATATAGTATTTCTTTTCCGCTGCACTGTTTGATGTTGTATGTTGTTGTACACTCTGATGATATGATGTAATGAAATGAAATGTAATGTAATAACTGATATAGTTCTTTGTTTAAAGATTATTCATTTATTATTATATGTTGTTCCGCTGCGAATTGTGAGATTCTGATGTTGTTCTTTTGTTTTCGTTCTATCTTCTATTTTCAAATTCTCTATCTTTCTGTTTCTCTGTTTTCTAAAAAAAATTGTCTATCTTCTTCCTCTCTATTTTCTATCTCTTCTCTCTTCTTTCTTTTTCTTAAAATTCTTTTTTAAACCCATAACATCTCGGTTTTTCGGCAAGACCCATAACACTAGTACGTATTTAAAATATCAAATAATTAACTCACATATTCGTACATAATATCAGCATAAATCAAGAAACACGTGTGCCTTTAGGATAAAACAATACACAATTTACAGAAATATCAGAGAAACAGAGTCAATCACAACGATAATATATAATATGAAAAATACAATGTCTATTCAAATACATCTCAAGAATATACATCAAAAAAATACATCATGTTTAATATCACGCATCCGAAAAGTATAACTAGTTTTCATTACACCCAGTAAACAAGCTGGTCTTATCGTCTCCGACTATGTAATGTCTTAGACTGACCCGAGTATTGTAAATAATACATGGGTCAGGCTATGTCTATCATGATAGATGTAATATAATATATGGTGATTACATACATAATAGTATAATAATAATAGCATAACGGTCTAAAAAGATCTCCAAAACAACATCTACAAAAAACTCATACATAAAAGCATCATCACCCATATAAAGCAGATCGGTAAAGAATAAGAAAATCTATCTAATGGGTGAATCGTCCATATCTAGAAATTATCCAAATCACCATCAATAAATGGAGGATATCTCCAAAGTACCATATTGGAGAAGCATGGACATATGAGGACTAATCACACTTTAGACTCATCCCATCTCTAGTATAGCCAACTCATTATAAGAAGAAGATATATGCCAATCCACTACAAACACATACCTTGAACCAAACGGGAGACTGATGGCCGCCTACCGCAAGCCTGCTCTAAGAACCCAGGTCTACTCGCCAATAGTAAAGTAAGCGTCTATTTCTACAGTCTTCGGTTACCTCGATGGACATTATGACTCCATCCACCAATGACTCGTCTACACATAGTCTTAGTCATGACCCTGCCTTACCCTTAGTGGTAATAGACTATCCGTCTATCCGACACAAGGGCTACCAACTACCAACCCTACAGTGCACATTGAATATCATAACAACAGTGCCGTGGATCTGGGGCACGATCGCATGATCAGTCCACCAGGGTGGATATCGGCTAATCTGGTTAACTCCTAAATAATAAAGGAAGTTAGACACAAAATGGATTGTCATATAGTGCTCCTACCTTATAGCTTCGCATATCTCTAATTGTGGGCAAACACGCTACTCACATTAGTCAATACCGGACTATACGATACTCCACACCGAGTATCATATATATATATACACATACATACATATATATATAGTGAGGTTGGCATACAACTCACATAAGCCGACACTTAACTATATGGTACTCCATACGGAGTATCACATATACACGTAAGTATAATCCCCGTTTAAGTGATATTTACTTACAAAGAATAATCAAACAAATAACATAACGACGTCCTATACCACCACATGTTATTTGGATAATCATTCAATGTTCATAAACTTCACTCTATCCCTAATAGCTATCTCTATATGACAAGTCTGATGAATAATCGAAAAGTTCTACTGAAAGTCCCATACTAGACGGTATCACTAATCCGTTAAATTAAATTTCTCGTCACACAGAAATGAAATCTCACAAATCAAATAGAAGGATATCATCATCATATTATAACCAGTCATAGATTAAATCTACATCAACAATGAATCATTCACAATAGCTGTATGAGAAATCAGAAGAAGTAGAATCATACATAAATTCCCAATTTTAATTCAAACATTGAAATAAAAAAAATTGACAAAATATTTCCTTAACGATTAAATCAAATATTTGAATATATATACATAACGTTCAAATAAATTAATTCTATATCTAACTATAAAATATAAATTTCAAAATAATAAAGATTTAAATACCAAGATTTCATTTCCAAATCTTTATTTATTTAATTTAAAACATGTAAAAACACTGTAAATCAAATATTCTTTATTGAAATCGTTCTAATATAAGATTCAATTACTAAAATTTATTTCCATCTTCTTCAATACAAAATTTCCAAACTCACTTTACAAATCAAAACTAATATATAAATTATTCCATAATTTTCTGTAACTAAATAATACTCTAAAATAAAGTTATAAATTTCAAAAATAATTCTTTGCATTTCAATTATTTATAATTCAAAATTTTCACTATATATTCAAATCTTTACTTTATACTCTAGCAATTAGAAATAAAATGTTTTCCACTTTCAAAACCACTTTTATATCTAAAATAATTTCTAAGAAATTATTTTATTTTTCAATAAACTTTATTTATAAGCATACTTTAATTTAATTTTAAAATACCAAAATCAATTCATCGAAATTTTCAAAACTATTTTAAAACCAGAAAATCAATCGAACATTTAAAAATTTGAATTAAGGAGTAAAATCCTCTGAAATCATTAACAATCATCAATATATATTTCTATCGTGTGCCGAGTCAAATTACATCGAATTTCGGTCATCGATACACTTGTACACACAATATAAATAATTACACAAATTAAAATGCAAATGGACAGCGTCCCCATTGCATTTCAAACATCTAATAAACAAAAATCCAATATAACACAATCAATCAACCATCCAAACAACAATTCATCCGAACAATTCAATTTTCATCCAATCAATCAATATTGACCAATAATCCATCTAATCAAAATTAAACAGATAGATATATGGATGAACATGCATAATTGAATGATATAGACATAGTTGTGAGTGAGATAACTCTTTGAAATTCCAAGCGAGAATAACTGTTTTTTACACCTCATTGTCATGCCACAATCAGCCATGATATGCTGCTCGTTTGAGTCGCCTACAACCAACCAAAGTCGCTCCCGCCTTGCTATTTCAAAACTCACATCCACCTGACATATGCGCACAACCGTTTACTACACCAGCAGCATCGCCATCGCTGCCCAGGCATAGCCGCACAACCTCCTCCCTTTGAGCACATCAAAAACTGCCTGCCACACCACACGATCGCACCTCCGCCCTTGCCCCCTTCAGGTGCACACAAATCGAAGAACCTAGGTCGCACAAAATACCAGCTCCAGTTCGCATAAACCTCAAGTTGCGGCTCCCGTCTTCATGTCGTGACGTTTAGCTGCCTGCTCTTCCCTCTCGCATCGACGTCGAAGTTGATTTGGCCAGGCCTCGTGTGATTTCCCTTTTTTTACCTATATATCACGATTTTTTGATTTGGAGAATTAGGGCTAAATTAAATAAAAGCATATGGATTCGGACTTAGTCGAAGCAAATGGAAATTTCCAAAAGTATGGAGAGAATGAAATGGGTTTGGGTTGAGATTGCTTTAGGCCCTATTTTAATTTAATTAACTTTTCTTTCTATTTGAATTTAAATTTCTAATCTTTGAAATAAATTTCTGTCTAGTATAAATTAATTCACTTCTCATTCTACAGATTGCATTCCAATAGTTGGACAATTTTATTCAATACAATATCCGCTTATTTCTCAATTATTCCAACCTCATATTTAAAACTGTTTACATTTCAAAACATTTTATATCGATTAAAATATTTTATTTTACTTCAACAGGTTATTCTAATAGAATTTATTACTTTAATTCAATTTATTACATTAAGTAGAATTTAATTAACTAAAAATTATTTTCAAAATATATTAATTATCACATTTCGAACTCAACACTTTTATTTTATTAAGATTTGTTTATTTGTACGACGTAGAAAGCAGGGGTGTTACAAATTTCCTCCTTTAAAAAAATTGCATCATCATAATTCCTTATATGGAAGTTGACAAACACAATTCATACTCTAACTTTCATCGTAATAAATGCTCTTTTATCATGCTTAACTACTCGTTCCTTTATGTGCCTTGCACACTCCAATTCCTCTCATCATATGCCACAATTTTAAATAGATTCAATTAACGACTTTCTATTCTTCGCATATGAGAAATTTTGTGAAAATATTCGAAGTGTCGAATTTTTCAGAAAATTTTGACAGAGTCTCCTTTGTATGGAGAGCGTTCGAAAAAATAAAAACTCGGTGTAATATGATATACATCTCCAAAGAAATATCCCAACATAAGAAAATAATATGATGTCATATCATATATTCTTATACCATAAAAACGTAATTTTACTTAGCATTTTAAGCAATTTACTTAACTATTAAGTGTGAATAAGTGAGCAAAAGTATGCCATTATCGCCAAATAGTCCAAGCATGCTTCATTTGTACCTATACTCAACTCAATCTTGAATATTAGCTTCATATAAGGATATAAGATGGATATAAATACATTTTTTCTAAGGCAACCTAGTATTTAAGTTTTAGCCATATTTGTACAAAATTTTAACTATCAAAAACTCAAAATTAGGCTATGGTATCAGAAAGTGAGTTGTGTTACATAAGGTGTTCAAATGTCAAGTGCATTAGGAGTTATAGTATTTCTTTTCACAAGTGGTAAAATCTAGAATTATATGTAAAGTGCATGTGCTCTTCATAAAACAACACTTTTAGCCTTGAAAACATCAAAATATGGCGAAACACTTCAAACAAAAGTTGTTGCTTATGTTTAAGATTTTCGGAATAGGCAAAATCTTCGAAATTTGACCAATCTTTCAAAAGTTATGACTAAATGAGTTCAGCTCAGTTTTGATAAATTTGCATTTCGAGATAGTGATGAATAATTATTGAAATTTATGTTTGAACCTACACAAACTTCAAAATTTTGGAAAATGATAGAGAACAAATTCGTTTTTTATGCCACTCTCTTATTAATGAAAGAAGAATTGACAAAATCGAATCACAGCATCATAAGTTATAGCTATATTAGTAAAGAACTATAACAACTTTTCCTTATATTTTTATTTTCTTTCGATTGCCAACTATATACCATACTATTTCAAAATTTTCGAAGACATCAAAATCACTTTCATTCAGATATGTTTCCAATTTTTTTTAATATAATTTGTTAATCAAAATCTCACTTTCAAGAATAACTTCCACCTACAAAACATTTCTTTTCCAACATCATTTCAAAAGAGATTTTCAAAACATTTATATCATGTTTGATTTCAATACAAGAATTCATTTTTACTTCATGGTATTAATTTTTATAAATTAACTTCAATATATTTTCATTAACATAAAAATCAAATTGTTTCCATTCATCATTTTTAATGCATCATATTATAAATACCTTCACAATGCGCATCCAAATCACAGACATCACATCATATAGCAGTCAGTCAACCGTAAAACATCACAACCATACTAATTTCAAATTCAAATATATTTATTACTCTTGCGACAATGCCACGCCATGACTTTAGTGGTTGATTTCGCCAATTGGCTGCTGTTAGTACCAAAAAGTGGTAGGAACACCTAAGAAATTATATAAAGAATGAAAACGAAGAAATGTAAATGGAAAATGAGTAAAAACAAAACACCAAACGTTTATAATGGTTTGGCTAATTGTTGCCTTGACTTGGGATTTCTATTGATTATATTGTTGTTTTGCAAGTACAATTCTTATGAATCAATACCATTCCATGGATGATTATAAAGAAATATGTAATAATTGCAAGAAAGCAAAAGGATCCTTCAAAATAAGCCCCTAGCCTCCTATTTATAGCTGTAGGTCGTTGGGAAGTGCTCACAAACGATCTCCACCAAGATCTCCACATTCCTCTATTAGTTAGCCTTGAAGAGACATAGCCTTGTCAGTAAAGTTGGAGGATCGGTATCGATCCATAAGATCTTCTTATGGACTAGTTTTGATATTTTGTGATGTGGCAACTCCAGCAGGAGTTCCTCATTCGTCCATAGATTGTAGTGAGTTACTCGATGAGAAGGTATTTCAAATTCAACTGGGATCGTAGCCTCTGATCCATTAGCTAGGGCAAAAGGAGAGTGGTTCGTTTTGTAAGCCTAAAATGCTAATAGTAATTCATCGGCCCACTTTCCTTGGCTTTCTCCAATTGCTTCTTAAGAGTGGACTTAATAATCTTGTTCACCGCTTCGACCTGTCCATTCACCGCTTCGACCTCTCCATTCACCTAGTGGTGTGCCAATACTATGAATCACTTTTTTATACGATGCATGTAGTAGAAATCTTTGAACTCAACGTTACTGAATTGGGTTTCGTTATCGAAAATAGTCATTTGTGGGACCCTAAAATGATAGATGATGTTTCTGACCATGAAGTCGATTACTTTCTTTATGGTGGTTGTGGCTAATGGCTCTGCCTCAGCCCTTTTGGTGAAGTAATTAACTGCGATGATAGTGTAATTCGTTCCCTTTTAGATATTGGCACACCAATAATGTTAATTCCCCATACTGCAAATGGCTAGGAACTGACCATTTGAGTAATCTCTATTGGCGAGGCTCCTGGATCTTAGCATATCTCTCGCACTTGTCACACTTTTTGGTGTAGTCAACTACATCTTAGCTGACGGTTGGCCAGAAATACTCATAACAAAGTATCTTCTTTGCCAGGGTTTGACTCCTGGTGTGGACGCTATAAGCCCCTTCATGCACTGCCCTTAAAACTCGCTTAGCCTCATTGTTGGCGACACACTGAAGCATAGGAACTGAGAAACCTTTCCTGTAAAGTACCACCTCTTGAATGATGAATCTTGAAGCTTTATGAAGGAGTTGACGTCATTTGTTTTTCCTATCAGGAAGGATTCCTCTACACAGGTAATTCTTTATTAGAGTCATCCATGATTCCTTTTCACACTCGGCTGTCTAAGATCCAATCGACATCCACCTAGTCGATGCTTGGAGTCGATAACACTTCCACCGAGACCAGGCCTATAAGTTGCTTGTTCTTAGAACTAGCTAACTTGGCCAGTGAGTCAGCCTTCACATTTTCCTATCTGGGAATATACGTTATGGTATAATATTCGATATCACTAAGTAGTTTAAGGCTCGGTTGAGATCGAGAGCCAGCCCTATTTCTTTCGTTGAAATTCTTTCCTCACCTGACATACCACCAACTGGGAATCAAAGAAAATATACAGTCTTAGCTCCCAGCTCCTTGAAAATTTTAAGTCCTATAATCAAGGCCTCATACTCCGCTTTATTGTTCGTTGCAGGAAAGTCAAGTTTCAGAGCGTAACAAATCAAAAGTTCCTCGGGAGTCGCCAGCACGACTCGAGCACCGGAACAATGTTCGTTACATGCACCATTCGTATATGTCTTCCATCTGGCATTCTTCTCTCTACTACTCTCTAAAATGTCATCTCACACAGTGTTTTAGCAATAAAATTTGCCAAAGCTTGACCCAAGCTTGCTCTCTGAGGGTGATAGGTTATGTCATACTGGCTCAATTCAATGTTCCATTTCAACAGCCTTACAGAAGTCTCAGGTCATTGCAGGACCCGCCTCAAAGGCTGGTCGGTCAGAACTTTGATCAGATGAGCTTGAAAGTAGGGGCGGTGCTTCCTTGAAGAGATTAACAGGCGGTATGTAAGATTCTCTAGCTTTAGATAATTTCTTTCTATCCTGTTAGCCGCTTGCTGATGTAACACCGACCTCTAGATTTGGGACTCCTTACGCATGAATGCAGCGCTCAAAGCATGCACCGACACTGCCATATAAATAAACGAGTCCTCATCCTCCAATGGCCTTGATAGAATATGTGGTCTCTCTAAGTGATCCACCAGAGCCTAGAATGCGTCTATACATTCTTGCATCCAAGCGAAATTCCTCCTACCTTTCTTGATCACTTCGAAGAAGTAGATGCATTTGTCAGTGACTCTAGAGATGAATCGACTCAAGGTAGCAACCTTCATATTCAAACTTCGGACCTATTTGATCATTTACGAGCTTTGATATTCCACAGTGCTTCGATCTTCTCCGGATTGGCTTTGATTCCACGGGCGTTCATGATGAAGGCTGAGAATTTCCCTAATGCGACACCGAATGAACATTTCAAAGGGTTAAGCTTCATCCCATACTTTCGGAAAATGCTAAACATTTCTGCCAAGTTATCTCTATGGTTCTTTGATCACCGTGACTTCACGAGTATATCATCCACATAGACCTTCATCAAGCACCCTATCCGATCTTTAAACATCTTGTTCGCCAATCTTTGGTAAGTTGCTCCAACATTCTTCAATCCAAAGGGCATGACCAAATAGTAGTATAGTCCTAGATGGGTAATAAAACTAGTGTGTTCCTAGTCTGGGATGTGCATTAAAATCTGATTGTATCCAGAGTACGCGTCTATGAATGAAAGTAATTCATGGTCGGCTGTCGAGTCCACCAGTTGATCAATCTTCGTGTATGGGAAGCTATCATTTGGTCACACCTTGTTTAGATCTGAATAGTCAATGCATATCCTCCACTTCCCATTAACCTTTTTCACCAGGATTGTACTGGATACCTACTTTGGGTATACAATATTGCAGATGTAGCTGTTATCTTTCAATTTCTCCACTTCTTCTTTGTGTGCAGCGGATCTATCCAAACCTAGGCTGCAACGTTTTTATTTCATAGGAACGCGTTTAGGATTTACATTCAATGCATGGCTCGCTATCTCTGATGATATTCCACACATGTCTGAGTGAGTCCAAGCGAACACATCCCGGTTCGCTTGGAGAAAACCAACTAACTTCTTTATCATCCTCACATCGAGCTGCGATCTAACCTCCAGGATCCATGTAGGGTCATCCTGGTTGATCAGGATGTTGATCATCAATTCGACCAAGGCCGCCCTTACATCCTTCGGCTCATTTATGAGATCCATATCCTTATGGAACCGATTGCGCCGCCCAAGCCAGGGCTATGTCGGTGGTTGCTATGCATCCATAGCTTTGATGCAAAGAGTCCTATCCACACCTTTTCCTTCCTTACTTCGCTTTGCATCTTTCAGCCCAGCGACATAACATTCCCGACAAAACACCTGATCTCCTTGCACTATTCCCACACCTTTCTTTGTCGGGAACTTCATCATTAAGCACCAAGAAGCTATGGCCACTCGAAATTCAGTAACGGTTGGTCGGCCCAAGAAGGCATCATAAGTAGAATATATATCAACGCAACAAAAGGCATGACCCATCCTCTCTTATGGTCGCCCTGTCCAAGCATCACCAGTACATCCACATATCCTACTGTCTCAGTAGCAGTCTTATTAAATCCCAAGATTCAAGATTTAAATGGGTTTAAGTCCTTACCCTCTATAAGCACTCCGTCATAAGCTTTCCTGAAACAAAATGTTGGCTGAACTCCTTCAGTCAACTAGTACCTTCCTTACAGTTACAGGGCCAATCGTCATCGATATCACTAACGGATCAATAGTTAGGGCCTCAACCGCATCAGCATCTCGATTTTTGAAAATAATATCATCTATCATAGTCTCGAGTTGTTTTGCCGAAGAACCGTCTTTGATGGAAAAATAGCACTTATTTACTACGTGCTTCAAAGCACCCACATATCATTCCATCTCATTTTTCTTTTCCAAGCTGGATGTGGTTTGCTGATAATGGTATTAATCACTAGACGTTTCTCAAGCCTCTTGCGCTCATCAACACCAAGTCTGAATTTCCCTTGCTAGGGGTTTGAAGTTCCTTTCCCGCATTTATGCTGGGCTTGCATAAAAAGTTGTAATTTCTTCTTACAAATTAAATCATCGACCATGTCACGCAAATATCTACATTCATTGATATTATGACCATGCGCCTCATGAAATTTGCAAAACTTATCAAACTTCTTCTCCTTTTCAATTGACTCCTTCGGACCCGGCTTCCTGTACTGTTCTTAGCCTTGAATTGCCAAGTATATGTTCTTTATCAAGTTATTCATTGGAGTATAGTTGTCATACTTTGGGATTCTTTGATGTCTCCTTGAGTTTGATTTTTTATCTTTAGCTCTATTGTTGTTCTTGCTCTGCTCACCACTCCTATTTTCCACATTAACATCAACATTGCTGGAATTTCGTCCGAACTATTTTACAGCAACATTACTTTGTATCATCTCTGCCGATTGCCCGACATTGGTTTTTCTAGTGGTAATGCTTTCCTCTTCCAAGCGCAAGAACTAAGTCGCCATTCTGCAGAACACATCCATTACCGGTGGGGTTTCATCTTCAACTACCTCAAGAAATCAGTATTGCAATGGATCCCCCTGATCAATGTCATCAATACAATATCTTCCCGAGGATTGTTCGTCTCAGTTACAACAGCATTAAACCTTTGCAAAAAACCTTTTAAGACTCTCCTACTCCTTGGAAGAGGTTGGACACTGACATAACGTCCTTCGAACGGGGTGTTTCAGCCAGGAGAACTACATCATCACCACTCCCTTTAGGAAAATCGGGAAACAACGACAACGTAAAGCATCAGTAGCTCTGGCAGAATCCATATGCCAATTGTACTTCGTCAAATGTTGCCTCAGATCTGTCTTGTTGTTATATAACAACATTATTGGCATCACAAATCTCCTTAGGTATTCCTCGTATAGGATTTCTTCCATGAACGAATTTTGCTTGGGGGAACCCAATCATCATTATTCCGATGTTGGCTCTCGCTTGTAATTCTCGTTACCATTTCAGTAAAATATGTCTTACGTGGATCTACTAAATAGCAGTAATCATGATCTACTCTAAGCATTTGGCCTCAAAAAACACTTTCAGTTACATGGTATTTGAGTTCCCTTAACTCTAGGAGAACTGTTCATTCAACAGTTTCATGTACATAGTCTGTTCGCGGTAAATCCACAACGACTACCTGATCTCTAACATTATGGTCATCCACAGCACCATTAGAAGCAAAAACTACACCATAATTTAGAAGTCGACCCCTCGAACCAAGGTTAGATGGTTAGGTATCGATCCTTCTTGATGGATCGGTACTGATCTATAAACTTTTTCCATAGTTTGGTCTAAGTCTTTTTTTGATTTCCTATTCTCATTTCTAAGCATCTTCTGCTTTTGGCCCCTTTGCCTTTGCTCCGGTGATGAGAAACTGTCAGATTTTGAATCAGAAGGTGTCAAGTCCCTCCTATTCTCCTAAGGCTATTAGTCAACTGATTTAACAAATACAAGCTCTGTTTCATTTGTTGATTCAATTCATCTCGGCTTTCCTGGTGCTTCCTGAACATGTTGGGAATCGACATTCTCAAAATCCTAAGCACCTCTTGAGGAGGTGGATTGATCTCTTCGTGGAGCCATAGTTAATTGCTTCTTATGTAGATTTTCTGAAAACCTAAGTAGTTCAACATATCAAAAATAAAGAAAACTGGATCTATCTCTCGGATTTAGGCAATCCATTAATAGATGATGGATCCAAGCAGACTAAGAATCACGTTTCTTAGTAAGAGCACTAGAACGTTAGTATGAAAAAGTTGCACAAATGGCCAAAAAAATAAGTAGAGAATGAAATGAAGCAATGTAAATGGAAAATGAGTAAAAATAAGATGTTTAATGTTTGTAGTGGTTCATCCAACTATTTCCTACGTCCATTTGAGATTTCTATTGACTATATTGTTGTTTTGCAAGTACAGTTCTTATGGATCGGTACCACTCCATAGATGATTACAAAGAATAATAACAAGGAAGCAAAAAGATCCTCCAAAATAAGATCCTAGCCTCCTATTTATAACTATAGGTCACCAAAAAATGCTCACACGTTCTCCACTATAATCTCCATGTTCCTTGAGCAGTTGGCCTTGAAGAGTTATGACCTTGTCAACAAAGTTGGTGGATCAGTACCGATCCATAAGTTCTTCTTATAGACTAGTTCTAATACTTTGTGATGCGGCGACTTGTTGTTTGCTTCGTGATTCCTATCTTGTTTGCATCGTTATGATCTTGTTTCGGGGTCAATTAGATGGATTGGTTGAGGAATGGAGTTGTTGATTTGACGTGCTCGAGGAGAACGATAGAGAACCACATGTGATCGAACCAATGGGACTTGGAATAGGTTTATGTCATTAATACTTGTGAATAAGGGCAAGTTGGAGCAATTTTGGCGGAGTTCTATGGATTGGTACCGATCCATGGGGATAGATCGTTGCTAATCCATCACTTAGATGGATCTTGCTTTGGCTTTTTTGGGATGGTCTTGGTTCTACCACGCGATCTTAATCATACTTGGTTTTTGAACTCTACGCCTGTCTCTCTGGGCTTCCTGCCTTCATAGCTTTCAATTTCGACTCGTCAAGTCCATCTAGATATTGCCTGGCTGAAAGTTTGGATAACTACTGCAATGTTGACTATGTTATTGACATTGCCTCACCATTGACTTCAACTGTCTACCAATGCTCGATGATTGCAATTATTACATTAAATATATAAATATAAATAAATTAGTATTTTTCAAAACAACTCATTACCTTATTTCAATAGTACTCACCCTCATATACTCACATACATAAACATACTAAAGTCACAACAATTCATAAAACTTCAAAATATTATAATTTGTTTTATAAAATCATCATCTCAAATGAATATCCCTCTTATAAATATATACATATGTGCATATGTATATATATATGTATGTATATGTGTGTGTGTGTATTCATTTCAAAACTCAACCCAAACACTTTTTTAGATATCAATTTCTTCGCAAAATAGCTTTTTCAAAATATTAATTACACTTTTCCTCAAATTAAATATTTCTTTTCAAATAATAACCCTTCATTCATTAGAACATTTTGCTCGCTTCGAAATGCTCTTTGTATCACCCTAATCTCTTTAAATAATTAATATAATTTTCTTTAAAATTTTATTTCAAACATTATTTTTTTAATATAACTCTAAACTCACTCCTCTCTTTATAATATTTCATCACTCTTCAAAATCTTGTGTCCATAAGTTTCGTTCTGGTGTTTAGAAATCCCTATCGATAACGCAGGTCAGCCGCATCAACTAGAGTTCTTAAACACTCAACGGACAAATTAATATGAAATTTTACTTTAATTTTATTAATTATTTACCCGTTAAATAACTTAATCTTTTATAAAACATTTTCTAACTTCTAACAAAACATCTTTCCAAACTAAATATATATGTTATTTCCATAAAGACTATTTATTAACATATGCTTGCTTATATCAAAAGATTTATAAATAATCAATTGAGTACAATAAAAATTCTCGACTTACAAAATCTCAAACATCATTAATCATCTATCTATATTAATAAACAAGCAAGCTCTCATCTTCATGTTAATTTTAATCATATCTAATTTTACATAAAAGTATATTGTTTAATCAATACAACTACGCTAAGAAATCAAAACATCAATCATCCAATTAAAACAATCAGACAATCAAAATAGTAACAGAAAGCAATTTATATACTGCGGTCATGTCACTATGATCACTGCTAGATCTTTTTACTCATCTCACCTCATCATAATTCAAAATCGTGAAATATTCAATACAAATTCGAATTAGGATCTTTTGTAGCTTACCCAAGCAAATAACTTCTTTCTCACATCAGAGCCATATAGAGTTCTAACATTCACCTTCAATACCGACACTACTGGCCGGACCAACTACTTTTACATTTTCAATCTCCTATTTCTTTATATCTCATATAGAGATTTACACTTGGCAAAATGTGTGTATATATATAGACACACACACACACATATATAGACTCAAATATATATACACATACACACGCATATATGCACACACACACACACACATATATATATAATAACAAAAATACAAGTACGTCCTCTGATGTTTACTCTCATAATCATCGTATACTAATACTATTAATTAATTATAAACAATCATCTACCATGGAGAATAAGGTGATATGGGGGAACACACACGATGTTCTCTTGGGCTGACACTGGTACGTATTTAAAAAATCGAATAATTAACTCACCTATTCGTACACAATAGCGTTATAAAGCAATAAACACGCATGCCTTCAAGATAAAACAATACACAATATACAAAAATATCAGAGAACACAGAGTCAATAGCAGCCATAATATACAGTATACAATGCCTATTCAAATACATCTCAAGAATATACATTAATGAATACATCATATATAATATCATGCATCTAAACGTTATAACCAGTTCACTATACCCAGTAAACAAGCTGGTCTCATCTCCCTGACCCTGTAATATCACGGATTAATCCGAGTACTATAAATAACACACGGGTCAGATTATGTCTACTATGATAGGTGTAATATAGTATATGGTGATAACCTATATAAAAGTATAATAGTAATAGCATAATAGTCTCAAAAGGTCTCCAAGACAACATCCATAAGAAACGCATAGAGAAAAATGTCATCACCTATACAAGTTAAAGTAGTAAGAACCAGAAAATCACATATAATGGGTGAAGCATTCATATCTAGAAATCATCCAAATCATAATCAATAAATCGAGGTTATCTCCAAAATACCATATTTAAAAAGCATAGATATATGAGGGCAGACCAAACTTTAGACTCACCCATTCTCTGATATAGCCAACTCCTCATAGGAAGTAGCTATATATGTCAATCCACTACATACACATACCTTGAACCCAACGGGAGACTGATGGTTGTACTCCAGGAACCCAGGTCTACTCACCAACCGCTATTCCTACTATCTTCAGTTACCTCGACAAACATCGTGACCCCATCTATCGACGACTCGTCTATGCATAGTCTCGGTCATAACCCTGCTTTACCCCTAATGGTAACAGACTAATGGCCTATCCGACACAAGGGGCTACCAACTACCAATTTTGTGATGCTCATCGAATATCATAACGGTGTCAAGGATCTAGGGCGTGACCCCACGATCAGGCCACCAGGGTGGATACTAGCTATCTTGTTCACTCTCGTATAATAAAGGAAGCTGGACACAATATGGATGGTCGTTATGTACTCATACCCTATAGCTTCACATATCTCTAATAGCGGGCAGACACACTACTTATGTTAGTCAACACATGACTATATGATACACCACACCGGGTATTTTATATATATATATATATATATATATATATATGAGTGAGGTCGGCACATAACTCACATAAGCCAACACCTGGCTATCGATACCCCACACCGAGTATCATATATACACATGAGTATAATCCCTGTTTAAGTAACGTTTACTTACAAAGAATAATCAAACTAATAACATAATGACGTCCCATACCATTGCATGTTATTTGTATAATTATTCAATGTTCATAAACTTCACTAGGTATCTCTATATGACAAGTCTGATGAACAACTGGAAAGTGTTAACGAAAGTCCTATACCAGACGGTATCACTAATTCGTTTATTTAAATTTCTTATCATAAAGAAATGAAATCTCACAAATCAAATAGAAGGATATCATCATCATATCATATCATATCATATCATATCAAATCTATATCAGCGGTAAATCATTCACAATAGCGAAATCTGTATGAGAAATCAAGAAAAGTAGAAATCATACATAAAATTCCAATTTTAATTCAAACATTGAAATAATAAAAATCGAAAAAAATATTTCTTTAACAATTAAATAAAATATTTAAATATATATACATAACATTCAAATAAATTAATTTTATTTCTAACTATAAAATATAATTCAAAATAAAGATTTAAATACCAAAATTTCATTTATAAATCTTTATTTATATAATTTCAAACATTCAAAAACACTCTATAAATCAAATATCCTTTATTTAAATCATTCAAATAAATAAATTTACGAATCTGAAAAATAATTCTTTTCATTTCAATAATTTATAATTCTAAATCTTCACTATATATTCAAATCTTCACTTTATACTCTAGCAATTAGAAATAAAATGTTTTCTACTTTCAAATCCACTTTTATATCTAAAATAATTTCCAAGAAATTATTTTATTCTCTAATAAAATTTATTTATAAATATACTTCAATTGAAATATAAAATACCAAAAATAATTTATCAAAGCTTTCAAAAAAATTTAAAGCCAGAAAATCAATCGCACTTCTAAAAGTTTGAATTAAGGAGCAAAATCCTCCAAAATCATTAACAATCATCAATATAAATTTCTATCACGTGGCCGAGTCAAATTACATTGTATTTCGACCGTCGATTCATTTGTATACACAATATAAATAATTACACAAATTAAAATGCAAACAGACAGCATCTCCTTTGCATTTCCAACATCCAACAAATACAAATCCAATATCACACAATCAATCAACTATCCCGAACAACAGTTCATCCAAACAATTCAATTTTCATTCGATCAATCAATATTAACCAATAATCCATCCAATCCAAACAAAACAAATTGATATGCAGGTGAGTATGCATAATTTAAATGATACAGACATAGTTGTGAGTGAGATAACTCACCAAAATTCTGAGCCAGAATAACCGCAACTACTTCGCTCCGCTTCATCGTTGTGCCACAATCAGCGATGCCTTGCGGCTCTTTGAATCGCCTAGAACCATCCAAAGTCGCACCCGCTTTGCTATTTTGAAACTCACATCTACCTGACACATGCGCACAATCTTCCACTACACCAGCAGCATCGTCATCGCTGCTTAGGCACAGCCGCATATCCTCCTATCGCTTGAACGCATTAACAACCGCTATCACACCACATGATCGCACTTCCGCCCTGTCCCCTTCAGGTCACTCACAAATCGACGAACCCAGGTCGCACAAACCATCTACTCCAGATCGTACAAACCTCCAAAGCTTCCATGGAAGACACTGGTGGGTCTGGAGTGGTTACCATGGTTGCAGAAGTAGGAAACAGGGAAGTTAAAGGTGGATATAGAGACTAAGGGAGAAGATAGCTGCGTGTATGTGCACAGATATATTTGTGCACATCTTTGGAGTTGGAAGTTGGAAGTTCAAGAAAATCAAGAACGGTAAGAAATAAGATCTGATGTTAATGCAACAAGAACAGAAAATTTGTCTCACAAATGTTAGGAGTTATTCAAAATTCAAAAATTTCAAGTTTTGACAGGATGCATCAATAACTCGAAGAAGGAGCAGGGGGGATACAAAATTTTCTCGGGAAAATTTTACAAGTTCAAAGGAACAGGCAGAAACAAGAATTTTAAGCAATAGACCTAATTGAACCAATTCAAGAATTTACTATTTCAACATGAGACTGAAACAAGCTATTTCACAAAACTAATTGTTGATAATTTCATAAACTTTACAATAAGATTTTAATACCCAAAGATCAACCAATAAGAGTTGAAATAGATCGATTCAGATTACGTTTAATTGGAAAATTCAAAAGACAAGATTTATTACTGCAAACAAAAATTTAACAAGATAGTTAAATGCAGATTCAAGAACGAGACATTAATTCTCAAAGAAACAAAGACTAAAGCAAAATAGAGCATCAAGAACTGGGAAAGTAATAGCATACAACTGAAAAGAAGAACAGTAACTAAGCTAAGATAAAAGATAACAAAAGATTAAAACTAAGTACCAAATTGAAAGAACAAAGAATGAATTAAAAGATGTATATACTGGAAGATGAAGAACATGGGACTACACACATTCAAATGAAAAAATTGATTTTATTGTTTCAGTTTCTTCACACTATTACAACACATACAATACTGCTTATATATGTGCAGTTTTCAACATAATGGGCCAGATCTATACAACAGCCCCATTAACAGCCCACTCAACTCACGACTTAATATACAACAATATGCACATACATGCACAAGCCCACACTCTCTACACCAATGCACACATCCAACTTCCTTAATCCCCTGACAATTAACTGACATTCTCATGATTTGTCTTCAATATTAGTGAAGCTTGCTTTGATGATCTTCGGCCTGTATGATTTTCTTCCTTCATTTTTGTTGTGGAGCTGCTGTTTCTTTTCATTAGCTCCTCAAGAAGAGTTTGGTTATTACATCTCCCCTCTCCTTCAAGAATGGACCTTGTCCCAAGGTCCAAAGTGGAAAACTTTCGAATAGTCGGCCAATAATCTTCCCACGTAGCTTCTTCTACTGGTATATCTTTCCATTTCACCAAAATTTGCACCACTGCATCATTGTCTCGGGGTATCAGCCTCCTATCAATTATAGCTTCTGGTTGCTCCACAATCTCCTCAATAAAGCTAGGAGCATTATCATGTATTACCACATCATTTCCAAGTCTTCTCTTCAGTTGAGAAACATGAAATACTGGATGTATCTTGGCTTCAGCTGGCATCTGTAACTTGAACGCAACCCTTTCAATTTTTTCAAGTATCATATATGGACCATAATACTTTGGAGATAGCTCGCGAGTTCTCTGAATTCTTGCAGCGATTTGCTTATATGGTTGGAGCTTTTAGTACACCAGTCTCCTTGATTAAATTCTCTGTCTGTTCTTCTGTTGTCTGCATATCTTTTCATTCTACTCTGCGCCAGTTTTATACTATCCTTCAAGAATTCTATGATGATGTCTCTAGAGTAAAGTGCTTCCTCTACTTGCTCCACTTTGGCTATGTTAGGTACATAGGATAATAAAGTGGGGGGATCTACACCATACACTACTTTGTATGGAGTTGTATTGGTAGGATGCTTCCAAGTAGCATTGTACCAATACTCTGCTACTGATAGCCACTTAACCCACTTTATGGCTTGTGACATATGAAGCATCTCAAATAACATTCCAGAATTTTGTTCACTACTTCGGTTTGGCCATCACTTTGTGTGTGATAGGAGGTGCTCAACTTCAATGTGCAACCCTGCAATTTAAATAACTCTTGCCAAAACTTACTTGTAAAAACAGCATCCCTATCACTTACTATAGATCTAGGTAGGCCATGCAGTTTGAAGACACCATCAAAGAAAATAGTAGCTACCTCCTTTGCTGTGAATGGATGACTCAGGCGAAAGAAGTGTGCATACTTACTCAATCCATCCACCACTACAAATATAACCGTGTACTTGTGACTTTTTGGCAAGCAAGTAATGAAGTCCGTTGGGATATCAACCCAAATCTTTTCTGGAATAGGTAGGGGCTGCAGAAGTCTAGGAAGTAGTATGTTTTCTTCTTTATTTCTTTGACACTCATCACAAGTCTTTACAAAAGTTTCCACATCTTTTTTCATTTTCTTCCAATAGAAAACTTGTTTTATTTTTTTGAGGGTTGCCTTGATGCCAGAATGTCCTCCCAGAGAAGTAGAATGATGCTCTATTATCAGTGGTAGTAGCAACTCCTTTATGTTATGATCTATCAACAATTTCCCTTTATGATATATCACTTCATCCACTACTTGATATTTATTGTTAGGTGGGGTTTGGTTTTGTAGCTGTAACAACTGTTGCTTGTACCATGTTGAAGAATGCAATGTCTTTTTAATCTCCTGAAACCAAGGGGCCTGTACTATGGTTATAGCCTACAAGTGTAAATCACTGTTATGACCATGCTGCTCTTCTACTTCATCTCTCCTAGACAAAGCATTTGCTACTACATTCTCTTTTCCACTATGGTACTCAACTATGTAATCCAAGCCACGCAACTTGGCTAGCCACTTGTGTTGTAACCCAGTATGCAGTTTTGTGTTAAAAGGTATTTAAGACTGTGATGATTTGTCTTGATTACAAACTGCCTTCCTAACAAATATTGGCTCCATTTTTTGTGGCGATAATAATAGCTAGCAACTCTTTTTCATAAGTGGACAAAGCTAACTTTCTTCCATGCAAGGCTTTACTCAAATATGAAAGGGGTCTATTTTTCTAAGATAATACAACACCTACCCCATACCCACTAGCATCACACTCCAGAACAAATGGTAGGTTAAAGTTAGGCATAGCTAGAATAGGTGGATTAATCAAACACTGCTTCAACTGTTCAAAGGACTGTCTTGATACTTCATCCCATTTAAAGGAATTTTTTTTCAACATCTCTGTCATAGGCTTGGCTATTATCCCATAGTTTTTTATGAACTTTCTGTAATACCCACCGAGTCCTAAAATCCTCTCAGTACTTTTATTGTTTGGGGTGGAGGCCAGTCTAATATAGCTTGAATTTTTGTAGGGTCAATAGCTAGGCCTTTTTAAGAAATCACATGCCCCAAGTACTCCAAAGTCTCTTTAGCAAAACTGCATTTTGATAGCTTGACTACTAATTTATTCTCCTGCAAGACTTGGAAAGTTTTCAAGATGCTGCAGATGATCAAACCATGTCTTGCTATATACTAATATATCATCAAAGAACACTAGTATAAACTTCCTCAAATATGACTTAAAAATATCATTCATCAAAGATTAAAATGTAGAAGGAGCATTAACTAAACCAAAAGGCATCACCAGAAATTCATAATGACCATGATGAGTTTTGAAGGCAGTCTTGTATATATCTGGATCATACATGCGAATCTGATGATAGCCTGATCTCAAATCAAGCTTAGAAAACCACTTAGAACCCTGAAGTTCATCAAAGAGGTCATCAATCAAGGGAATAGGAAATTTATCCTTTAGAGTATGAGAATTCAAGCTTCTGTAATCAACACATAATCTCCAAGTGCCGTCTTTCTTTTTAACCATCACGACAGGTGAGGAGTAAGAGCTACTACTAGGTCTGATAAGTCTAGTTTCTAGCATATCATCAATAATCTTCTCTAGTTCATTTTTCAAGTGGTAAGAGTGTTTGTATGGCTTCATACAAATGGGTTTGGTGTTAGGTTGAAGAGGAATTTTATGATCAGGGGTTCTTTGAGGTGGGAAGGGAGGTTTATCAGTGGTAATCATAGGGAATAGATTCAGAAGTTCAACAATTTCAGTGGGAAGATTGGGGTCTGGTTCATGGTTTGGTAGCATGTAAAGGCATAACAACATGGTAGTTTGGGCATGGGTACTCTCCTTATCCATAGTCTTCCTATCAATCATTTTCACATCTTCTGGCTTAATGCCTTGCCACACATATAGCTTGTTCTTATATTGAAACTTCGCTTGCAAGTGCTCCAGATTCAAAGTGACTTCACCCAGACTTCTCATCCATTGAGCACCAAGCACCACTTGACAGCCCTCTAAAGGCAAGAGTAGTAGTTCAACTGGCATTCTACACCCCTGACATTTCAAAAAGACATCCTTACAAATTCCTGATCCAGTCAATTTCTCCCCATTAGCCACTGTCACTTCATACACTTTAGACTCATCAATTTTTAAGTTTAGTTTTCTTTCCAATTCCTCATTAATAAAGCTATGAGTTGACCCTGAGTCAATTATAATTTTCACTGGTTTCTTATTGAAACTCCTTGAACTTTAATGGTGGATAATGCTGGTATACCACACATGGCTTGCAGAGTTATAGATAAAGTTTCTTCCACTGCAAATTCATCTTCTCCTTCACTACTTTCCTCTGATACATTATCATCATTTGTTTCCTCATTTTTGAGTGTCATCACTCCTTCTAACACATATACTCTTGGAGTAGGACATTTATGGTCCTTATGCCATTTCTGTTTGCAGCTATAACATAAACCTTGTCTCCTTATTTCAACAATTTCAGCAGGAGTAAGACCCTTGGTGCGAGCAATGTTCTCCACAGTAGTGTTGCCTTCTTTGGAATTTGAGGTGGTTTGGAGTAGATTTAATGGGTGGAGTGGTAATGGTCTGGTTATTTTTAGACAAAGATAGATTACTGCTTTTATGGCCTTTCTTTACTTGCATATATTTACACTCATACATCTTGGCTAATGTTACAGCTTCTCTAAAATCATGGGGGTCTAGAAGTCAACACATCGTATCGTATCTCTTTTTTCAATCCACCAATGAAACGGTCTTGTAAGAATTTAGGGGGTAATGTTTCAATCATAGCCTGCAACTGCTCGAATCTGCTCAGGTAAGCTCTGACAGTGATGTATTGTTTTAGCTTAGATAATGTCTCATATGGTCGCTCCATTTCCTCTGTGTTAAACCTCACCAAGATTTCTTCTTTAAACACTGGCCATAACTCATAATTTTCTATTGTATCAGTATACCAGTGGTACCATTGTAAAGCTTCCTTTCTTAATGAAAATGAGGCAATCTCGACCCATTGACTCACATCAGTATAATGGAATCGAAAGTACTGCTCTACTTGTCTCAACCAATCAGTGACAACCTCGTCTCCAGTGAATATAGGGAAATCCAACTTCATGGTGGGAATGGGTTGATGGTAAGCCGGTGGGTAATTATGATTGGGATATTCAGGAATAGGATAATTGGGGTAGTAGTTTCTTGGTTGAGGATGTAGTTCTTGCGGTTGTAGAGGAGGGTTCATTTGCGTCTGAGCATTTCTTGGTGGATGATGGGAGTTCCTTGATGGTGGCATACCAGGTCTAATAGGAGGAACCATGTTTCCGGGGGGGATGATGTATTGGTAGAACATGAGGAGGAACATGTTGATAATATGGGTGAGGTTCATTTGGTTGCTGCGACGGTGGTAAATAAATGGGATTAATAGGTGCTGAGGTATTATTCATTGAAGGTGGGGTAGTAACTGGAAGAGGGGGTGGTGGCATTGATAATGATGTCTACTCTCGTCGTTGTTGTTGCCGCGCAAAAACATTCAAAACATTACCAAATCCCTAAATTTTTTGCATGAGACTATTCAAGAGCGCATCAGTTTTGCTATTGTACTCGTGTTGCAGCTGCCATTGATGATCTGTTGCTTGATCTTGGAGTACTTCTTGGCCATGGATTCCTAGGTTGTCAGGATCGATCTGAGGGTTAAAATTAGGGTTTGTCTCAGAGGCTGGCTCCGATACCAAATTGGAAGACACTGGTGGGTCTGGAGTGGTTACCATGGTTGCAGAAGTAGGAAACAGGGAAGTTAAAGGTGGATATAGAGATTAAGAGAGAAGATAGATGTGTGTATGTGCACAGATATATTTGTGCACATCTTAGGAGTTGGAATTGGAAGTTCAAGAAAATCAAGAACAGTCAGAAATAAGATCTGATGTTGATGCAAAAAGAACAGAAAATTTGTCTCACAATTGTTAGGAGTTATTCAAAATTCAAGAATTTTAAGATTTGACAGGATGCATCAATAACTCGAAGAAGGAGCAGGGGGGATACAGAATTTTCTCGGGAAAATTTGATAAGTTCAAAGGAACAGGCAGAAACAAGAATTTTAAGCAATAGACCTAATTGAACCAATTCAAGAATTTACTATTTCAACATGAGACTGAAACAGGCTATTTCACAAAACTAATTGTTGATAATTTCATAGACTTTACAACAAGATTTTAATACCCAAAGATCAACCAATAAGAGTTGAAATAGATCGATTCAGATTACATTTAAGTGGAAAATTCAAAATACAAGATTTATTACTGCAAACAAAAATTTAACAAGATAGTTAAATGCAGATTCAAGAACAAGACATTAATTCTCAAAGAAACAAAGACTAAAGCAGAATAGAGCATCAAGAACTGGGAAAGTAATAACATACAACTGAAAAGAAGAACAGTAAGTAAGCTAAGATAAAAGATGACAAAAGATTAAAATTAAGCACCAAATTGAAGGAACAAAGAATGAATTAAAAGATGTATATACTGGAAGATGAAGAACAGGAGACTACACACATTCAAATGAAAAAATTGATTTTATTGCTTCAGTTTCTTCACACCATTACAACACATACAATACTGCTTATATATGTGCAGTTTTCAACATAATGGACTAGATCTATACAACAGCCCCATTAACATCCCACTCAACTCACGAATTAATATACAACAATATGCACATACATGCACAAGCCCATACTTTCTATACCAATGCACACATCCAACTTCCTTAATCCCCTGACAGTTAATTGACATTCTCATGATTTGTCTTCAATATTAGTGAAGCTTGCTCTGATGATCTTCGGCCTGTATGCCTTTCTTCCTTCATTTTTGCTGTGGAGCTACTGTTTCTTTTCATTAGCTCCTCAAGAAGAGTTTGGTTATTACATTCCATCTTTATGTCGTGACGTTCAACTTCTTGCTCCTCCCTCTTGCATCGACGTCGAAGTCGATTTGGCCAAGCCTCGTGCGATTTCCTTTTTTTTACATCGTGATTTTCTGATTTAGGAGAATTAGGGCTTAAATCAAATAAAAGGGTATAGTCATGGGTTTGGGCTTAGTCAAGAAGAAAAAGGAAATTTTCAGTAGTATAGAGAGAAGGAAATGGGTTTGTGTTGCGATTGCTATGGCCTCGTCTTTAAATTAACTTTTCTTTGTGTTTGAATTTAATTTTTTAACCCTTGAAATTAATTTCTATCGAATATAAATCAATTGGCATCTCATTCTACATATTGTATTTAATAGTTGAACAATTTTATTAAATTCTGTATCAACTTATTTTTATTTAATAATCCTTCGTTCTATTACAAAATAAATTTATTTCTTAATTGTTCCAACCTTATATTTAAAACTACTTACATTTAAAAATATATTATATTGATTAAAACATTTTATTTGATTTCAACGGATTATTTAAATAGAATTTATTGCATTAATTCAATTTATTACATTAGGTAGAATCTAATTAACTACAAAATTATTTTCAAAATGTATTAATTATCACATGTCAAATTCAAAACTTTTTTTTATTAATTTTTTTTTATTTATATGGCGTAAAAAGCAGGGTTGTTACATTGGCCCAGGTTGTTGCAAAGGTTTCGGTGTCTTGGCGACTCATGGAGATGTGGATATCATAATTTTCCCTTAGAAGGGCCTTGATCATATTGGTAACCTTGTTCTTCCATAATTCCTTCTTGTGCTGTCGGGCAGCCTCCACTTCTACAGTCGACTTACACTCTGTATTGTAGAGGGTAGGTTCGTCTCAACCTCATCCAACTTCTCCTTGAGATCCGCCACCTCTTTCTCCACCCGTTCCCTTGCCTCAATCGCATCTTGTGTTGCTTTGTCCGCCACCGTTGCCACCTACTCAACCTCCCCTTAGGCCTACTTACATTGTCAAACCTTGTCCCTAAGCGCCATGAATTTGTCTTAGAAGCGGACAGAGTGATGGGTGGCCTATAAAAATAAATAGTTCAAAAATTCAGTAAAATAGATAAGAGATCTATACAATAAAAGCTTACTAGCAGAACATCTCAGGTATGGGTTTCAATAACATCCTCCCTAGAGTTTTGGATCCACCTAGATCAAGCCTGTTTGGTCGATGCCAGGATCTGAATTGACGTCATCTCAAACGACCTCAGTAGGAGCTATAGATCATCATGGTTTGAGGCGGTGTTGAGCTTCAGGGATACATGCCTTATCGACATTCATTATTCCCCTTATGAAACCCTTCCCTATCAAAAATGGGCACTTGCCTTGCAAAAATAGCTAAGGACCCGACAAACGTCCTTTTCCTAGCCCTCTTCAACTTCTTGAACTCCTTCTCTAGAGGTACATGCTTAGGACTAGGTCAATGACCCCCATTGGTACTTTGGGTACTTCGATTACAACAACTTTGTTGTCGGAGCTAGAGTGGTCGAAGGTGGCAAAGTTGAACTTTTTGGATACTGCATCAACAAAGAAGAATAATAGAGGTGGTCAAAAAATAAGAAAAATGAATACAAGTGCAAGTAAGCTACCATTTATACCGGCTTGGCCCCTATTTCTTATAAAGGGCTGGCATAATGAGGCCGAGCCACCTACACTAGTCTGGTCCGTTCCTTCACAAGGCTCGCTCAAAGATCCCCCTTCATATCTAGGATACTATGGGTCATATGAAGGAATTTTCCCAAAAGAGGGACCGACGTCCCCACAATGCCCGGCTCTTTATCCTCTCTCGCAACGCTACTTTCCTTAAAGCTCATATCTCCCTCCTCGGGCAGCGGCTCGTGAAAAGGGATCAGAACATTGATTAACTATTGCGGGTTAAATTCTTCCCATTGTGGCATAAGCATTATATCACTTAGTTTATCGAGATCAATTTGTTGTCACTCCTTTTTCTCATCACCTATAAGTATGTCGTCATATCCTCGATTTGCATCCATGACCGGCTTGACGACTGGGTTCAAAAACTGGATTTTCGAATAGTCCCACTTAATTTTGATGGCGTTCACTACTTCGGTCGCACCTTTATCGGCTTCCTCATTGGCTAATTCAACTTCCTAACCATTTTTTGGACCAACCTCATCAATTCAACCCGATAGAGGTTTGCGTTACTCACCAGAAGTCTCAGGTCTTGGTGGCTAAGTGCAACCATCTTCAACAAATTTAGATGCTCATTTAATGTTGAGAATTTGACGCTGTGCTAATCCAGCTCATCCCTTGCCAGTAGACGAGTTAAATAAAGAAAGGCAGAGAAAAATATAAATGGATAAGAAAAGAAGCAAAGACGTACTAGGGAATAGGAATGTGACATTCTCAAGGTGGGGGTTGACCCCATGTGGAACATAGAAATATCTAATCACCCAATCGAGGGCAGCATTATTGGGAACACTCAAAAAAATCATTGGCTTGGTGTTAACCTAGAAGTGGTAGTAGTACCGATTAGGTACCCAACCTCCTTCCGTAGTTGGAATATCATCTCAACAGGTTTAGCGTTAAGCTCTAGGAGATGTAATATCATACAAGCGACATGGACACCGCATATGAACCGATAGCTATTGGGAATCAGTTGACCGGTAGCAAATCTATAAACGTTGAAGATAACCATGAAATAGGGGTGGAGCGAAAAAATAACCTCCATCTTGAAGTAGCCCGTGAAGAAGGAAAAGTGGCCCAAAGGGGGATGATCAAGACATTGGGTAGGAGTAAAGTAGCGTACCATCCACACATTGCATCCATGGCTGGCCAAAACTTGGCCAAGTCAATCTTTCCCTATTCCAGTTTGGAGGCCTTAAGGCTAGTTGCCCCGATTGAAGTTGACGGCAGGTGGAGGTAGATCCAGGGGCTACCATCTAAAATAGTAATGGTTTGATTATGCAATAGCCTAATGACCAAATCCAATAAAGCCCAGAGGCAAGCCCCCAATAAGAGATGGAAACTCAACAACTGCCTTCAACGTGAACCCATGTCGAGCATCCCATGAAGGCCGCATCACGACTTGACTCTTAAGCTAAGTATTAGGTCTTATGTCTCCTACCTGATTCCTACTTTTTAATTAATAGCTCATACTTGTGAAATGGGGCTTGACCCATGGACCATTATCTAAATAAATGCTAATATCTCTATTTAACATACACAGGTCCATTAGAATCCATCAATGTAGACCAACCATACGTAACATAGCAGCGTGGTCG
Organism: Allium cepa; assembly: GCA_030765085.1. Taxonomy (NCBI): domain Eukaryota; kingdom Viridiplantae; phylum Streptophyta; class Magnoliopsida; order Asparagales; family Amaryllidaceae; genus Allium; species Allium cepa. The sequence continues at coordinate 28,628,706 of CM060933.1, read as the reverse complement.
ATCGATGTCAAAAGATGGCAAATGAAGGCAAATTCTGACCACAACCAAACTAAAGCACACCATCCTCAACATTAAAATAGCAATGGCTATAGCAGCATCAAAAACAAAACCAAAAGAAAAAATAGAAAACATGAAAGAATGGCAAAAAACTCAAGGCTTTTCCATGGTAGTGACGCTTGCGATGGCGGAGATAGAGGCAAAGAAGAACACACTTATTTTTTTATCAATGGAAGACCGGGGAGTCAAAGTTTTGAGAGGGTACTAAAGCTTTTTAATGGTGAACAGATTTTTCATTCATAGTAAAGTCTAAAGGAAGGAAAGGGGAAGCTTTCGTAAACCTACCACATCGATCTCAGTCATTGGATCAAATCGCCTTTAGGTCTCGGTCATCTGGGTATAATGAATGCAACTGTCATTTCATCCACATTAGAAACATGAGCCCTCTGCCACATTTGAAAAAGAGAACCGTCACTGCCAATAGCACAACACCATATAGGGAATAAACTAAATGCACAACAAAGAGGTCTGCTGGCAGCATCCCTTGAAATGACAAGCCTACGCCTGCTCTTAGGGATGGGCTTTGGAGACAAAATATTGCTTGATTTTCTCACAATTAAGAAGGCCAATCTAAGTACAACCCGACCCAATCAAAGCCAACCCAGCTAACCCTTGACCGGTCGCTCTTATCGACCCAAGCTAGCCCATCTGCATTGTGCTCACTATGTCGATGATCAGTCGATGAAACCACTTCAACAACTAGCTCATCGAACAAGGATAGAACTAAGCCTATCCCAGCCGGTCCAAATCGGTTTGACTCTCCAACGAATGACTCTCTCATGCCAACCCAAGCTTAGTGTGACCCTGATTCGATCGCCAGTTAGTTCATCGAGCAAGACTAGTCAAAGCGCGATCCTTGTGTAGTTCGGCTTCATCACAACTGCCTTCGACCAATCCCAAGCATCCCATCTCGTCATCTTATAGCTGATCGTGCACCTCACTTGTAACTTGGTCTTCAGCACCGGTCAACTCTCCTAAGAAAACTAGGAAATTAAGCAGTCGGCCCGCTCATGGCAGTCTGCATCCAATCTAGCTCCAAACCAGCCCATCGGACTGACTCCATAATTGGTCGACACTCTCAAGATGGCTCAAATTGTAAACTCACCTGTCAAGATTGACTCAAGCATTAGTTGTCTTCAGCTCGGCATTACAACGAGCCATCCAGTTATATCACAGTTGTCCTGACACATTCTTTGCACCATGTCCTTGATGATTTCCAGCTTCCAGTGTCACTTACAGCCTGAATGAAGTTACTTATTGCCACATAGGTATGTGAAAGTAAATGAAAACTGTACAGTCTACTATACGAGATATTGTAGCAGAGCAGCCAAGAGCGTGCCTACTTCTATAGCTTGCATTTAGTGCAAAGTCTGGTCCTTGTATAGAAGAACAATTGGCATGCCTCTTAGCCATTCGTTTTTTCTTTCTTTACAGCTATCTTCCATCATCCCATATGACTATATCAATGGCCAGGTATGCTTCTTACTTTTTTACTACACAATCTCAAACATCGACCATCCATTTTAGCCATTATATATCTCATGCATTGCCACTTCAAAAGGGTTGGAAATCGTTAGAATTCTGGGTTATTATCTCCTTCTAGAGCTCTCCTTAAAAGAAATCAATATCCTAAGTAATTAAGATTAGCTAGCTTATTAGTTTTAAGTGTTTATTTCTTATCATTCTTAATATGGAAAGAGATTTTCATAGTGGACGTAGGCAAGCTTACCGAACCACTTTATATTTAGTGGAATTTACTTTGTTTTGCTTTCTTTCTTCCTCATTATATTTTTAAATCCTAGTGATTAGTAAGTAACCTTTGCTTTCATAGCGCATTAGGCTAAGTCTTAAGTTGGCTAAATCTCTAATCAGAAATAGCACCCTCCAAATGTTGGAAAATTTATTACTATGGCTGTTGGAGGCACCAAAGGGTTGCATACTTATATTTTGCAGGCAAAATAAAATATTATTATTTTGCACAAGTAAGCCGGATTGTAGTGGCAATTCCATTTACACAACAATTAATACAAGTGTGAGGCAGAGATGCCTTAGCAACTATAGGCAGCTTTATAATGGATCATCCACTTTAGTAAGTACATTAAAACAAGTATTCGACACATGTGCTCGAATAGCTAAAATAAGGAACACGAGCTAGGCAAATGGACCTAGACTGCTACAAAAAAGGAGACTAGTCCCCTACCATCGAGGATGAGCCACTACTTTCGTCCTTAGAATCGGTCCCAATAACATGAATATACCCTAAAAGAGTGCGACCAAGTTTGGAACGTAATCCACTGACTCATGGGAGTATGAATATTTCTAGTCTCATGTGTCATCCTCTAAAACAATCATATTGTTGTCACCATCTTCACCGTGAACAAGGCCTACTCCCAAAACTTGATAACATAATTGACATTCGTCACCATCACCTCCATCAAATAGATGTTAACTATCACATACCAGATTATATCTCATTTTGGATTTTTCGTGAACACAAGCTTGCTTATAGGTGTTCCAAGATATTACATTTCTGGATAAAGGAACCACCATAGGTACAACCAAGGTGCAAACTTCAATAGTTGTAATAGAGGGGTTAGAAGTAGGTAAAGTAACATAAGGAGGAACATCAAGATCGGGTCCTAAAGGCATAATATATGCATTACAACTACAAGTGGGATAGGGATCTTAGGCTTTGGATCCCACTTCCTAATGGGAGGACGAGGTGTTACATACTTATAGTTATTGAATAACTATCGAATGTCTCATTCGAGAGTTTCCTATTGGTTAATAACAACTTGGTTAAATAGGAAATCTCAAAGTGACGATATTACATAGTTCTCTTTACTTGAGAATACCGTTGAACTTCAATATGGAAAATCCACTTTGACTATAACTAAATCATGGCATAGCGACCACTGAGCAACTATAGCTAGGTCTGAGTTGAAGCATTGAAAGTGAAACACAATTCAATAGAGAATTTATCTCCTTGGTCGCATGAGATTAGTCACAGTCAGCTGTAATTAAGTCAAAGTCAAAATCTCTGGTCAGAGTAGTACACTGAATTATAAAGGTTATTATTGAGCCAATGACTTTCTTTATAGATAACCAAGTTGAATGTGGATGGTATAACAATTTTGAATAAAAACCAAATTTCATAAATCATAAAGTGATATAATGACGACGGATAAAATTGTAGAAATAATCGTTATTAAAAAGTACCGCTTAAATGTGTAAAATTGAATTTTACGTAGGGATTTGTAAGCAATGAGTCAGACTATCACACCACTAGCTAAGGTGATGTGTGAACATTAGTATCCGAACTATGTGAATATTAGTTGCTAGTTAAATTCACACATGTGAGTCGCACAACCGAATCTATTCAATCTTTGAAACATCATTGTTCTAATTGATTTATAATAGTGTAAATTAATTAAATTAATGAATATTTATGAAATATTATATATTATTGTATTTATTATATGAGGTGTGAGTGAGCTCTAGAATTATTCAGTGTGTTATTAGTGATTTATTACATGGGTATATAAAGTTTATATATGTCATATATTGATATATGATATTGAGGTATATTTAAACTGGATATAAATTGGATTTAAATTGTACAAATTGCTAAGGAGTCAAAAGTTATTTTAGGTATATGGATGGCCTAAGAATAGGAGGAACGAGGGGTATGAAGTTTGAATTGGTCTGAGATATATATGGAGTTATTTTTTCAAACCACACTATAGATTCAAACTTAAAGCCTCTACTTTTCCTTTGCACTTTGCTTGTCCACTTCATCCATATTGGTTGAAAACACCTTCATTTACACCCCCTCATCTCTAACTCCATCCACCTCCATTCAATCAAATATAGTTAAATCTGGTGTGTACATGCCATTTGCTTGTAACATTGGTGCAAATCTAAGAGATCCAAGAGATTGTTTTGGTCAACATGTGAATCTAAGGTAATATATCTTTAGGTATATTCATATTACATATTTGTACATTTACATATTTGTATGTTGTTATTATATATCTACATGAATATCATTACTTGTATTTGTGTGTCTTTGTCATATCAAATCAAATATTGTTAATCATTACATTAATAATTGCTTATATTCATTGAATCGATTTTGGTGATTTGTTTGAAATATAAATACTTATATATATACATGAATATTTGTTGTAAAATAAATTTATAACAATGACATTTATAATAATGACATTTATAACAAAAGTGATGCTTTAGAAAATATAGAAGTATCTCAAAATTTTAAGTCGAATATCAAATGACATAAAATTGGATTGACTTACTTAATTTAATTCATGGATTAATCATCATAGAAATGGAAATGTGTATTTGACATGTAATGCATTTATGATAAGTTCATTAAATATAGGATGAACATAGAAAACATAACATGCAAAGGAAATAAAAGAATTCGATTTGATCAAATAAGTGAGTGTGTTAGAAAGGATTCCAAAAGTACCAACAAACAAATAAGATTCAGTCTCAAAAGTAACTCTTTCTTATGATACTTAATGATGCATTAATAAGGAGTAATCGAACTTCATCGGAAAAAGTAAGATTGATAATGAGTGAAGTTGAATTAAGTTCTTTCCGTAAGTTTGTGTACTAAAGAGTAAGTGCATAGGGTTCAAATGAATTTCATCTGAAGCATAGTTTACGAGATCACATAAGATAAGAGATAATAACAAACAACTACATATCATAGGTCAATGAGTTGATAGGTTTTTTGAGTCAAAAACCTTCGCGTAATATTTGCTCATGAGGGATCTTATGTTGACCACCCCAAAGACATTTGAGACCGATCAAAATTGGTTAACTAATTTATGTTATGAACATAAATTTCGTAAATTCAAAACCAAACTAGTTGTGTGTCGATATAAATAAAGGCGGTTCACAAAATGTTTATGTATTCTTATTCCGTTACACTAAGAAACTATTGTTGTTTTAAGAAGTGCCAATTTTATTAACCAAGTTATATCTTTCAAAAAATATTGGTAGAAAATTGGATTTGATTATGATCCATAAATAAAACTGATTACATGAGACACATTTCATTACGTAATATGAAATGAAATTAACCAATCCAAAATAGATACAACTCATTTGATTTGTCTAATAAGAACATTGGTACGTTAAAGAGAAACTATAAGTTTCATATCGATGTCAAGAAAAGAATTGCCCAATTGTCAATAAGCTATTAAGAGTATTGACTCGGTCATAGGATACAATGCACAAATCCAAAATGGATTTCAAGTACAATATCAAAATATAATTTTGATAGTAGTACTCCAAGGGATATGATATATCGGTCATAAATGTGTCTTTGAGAAGAAGATTAATGCAATTGGAATATAGTAAGTAATGTTCATAAGAATAACATTGTTAACTTCAATTATTGAAATTAACAAAACAGATTCATCATTCAACGTGCTAAAGTTAATTATAATATTACTCGTAAAATTATCATCCAATATGATATTGAGTTTCTGAACATTTATGTTAAACCAAAAATTCTAAATGATGATTTAGACTAGACAATTTGCATATAACAACCAAAATGTCATAATGTCAGCAAGTGCGATGACTGAGCTTATGAGAATTAGAATACGATCCAAGAACTGATATGATAGTATCATTTGACAAGCATCAAAATTGACCGAATATTTTGATACGCAAATAAAACAGTTTGATTTTCAATCAAAATATAGAGGAAATGTGTGTCTATAAGTAAGAACTACGAACAACACTAAAAGATTTCTAAACTATAATTAAACAGCACGCTAGTACTGATTGTTAACGATGTACCTATGTTAAATTATTTTTAATTCGATGGTTTAATCCTCGACTTTGGATTTGAAAATTGACATCTTGAGTATAAAAAGATGTTGAGAATGCCCCAAATGACATAACCATATTAAAATATTTAATATGGAGCATAAAACATGGATTTCAAACGCATCTGTAATAGGAATTATCATATATGTTGTACTGTCTATTACATCGTATTTCGCTTATTAACTTGATACATTCAGCAGATATCAAATCTGAATTGAAATCATTAAATAATTGTTAAAGAGTACTCTTGCGTATTTATGAAATACTAGAGAATTGTTTATATAAACAAAGAGTTCCTTACGAAGAAGTATTTAGAATCGAACTTCATAAGTGATGTTGAGTATAGTATCTTAATCATAAACTCACAATCAATCTTAAATAAGAAGCTATAAATTGGGAATATCCAAACAAGAGGTTGTAGCTAATTTAACCAATAAGTTATGTACATTGTCTTAAATAAGCACAACAATATAAAGAATGTGTGTGTATATGTGTATGTAAATTTATAAATGATTTAGGGGTGATATGAAATATTGAGAATCCCACAACATAGTTAAATAATAACAATGTTGTGATGTTATTCGCAGTCAAAAAACATAGTCCAAAAAGTTCCATATTATAAAGGCAATTTCTCAACATCCGAGAGAGTTGATTGATAGAGTGATAGTTAAAATGATATAACATACATGGTTACTAAGTAACTCAACTATTTTTGAGAAAACTAATCAAAATGACGGGATTAAAATTCCATAGTTGACCCTAAGTGCAAGTGCGAGATTGAAAGAGTTAGGAGTATGCCTTAGGGTAATTATGTAATTTTTTACATATATCAAAATCTATAACCAATCTTGTTCATAATAAATGTATTTGATTTTTATTATATGCTTTGTTATATAGTGATGTAATTAATTAAGTAATTAATATAAAGTACATTAAATTTAAAATCATTAAATGATATATTATGTGATAATAATTATAATGTAATCATGAGAAAATTATCATAAAATGAAAAAACGTATTATTTAAAATATTCTCAATTAAGATGTTTTGACATAGGATACCAATACATCCGTTGAGACCAGAATACGTAATGCTATCCAAATGTTGGGTAGTGTACTACTCATGGCTACCGAGGCACCAAAGGATTATGTTCCGATGGTTACCAGAAAAATATGAAATGAATCATCCGAGAGTTTCCTGTTGGTTAGTAACAACTTGGTAAAATATAAAATTTCGAAGTGATGATATTATATAGTTTTCTCGACTTGAGAATAGAAATGAACTTTAATATGGAAACTCCACTTTGATTGTAGTTAAATCATGACATAGTGACCATCGAGCAACTATAGTTTGGCCTGATTTGAAGCACTGGAAGTGAAACATTCAGTAGAGAATTCATCTTCTCGGTTTTATGAGGATATTATTCGGTCAACTGTAGTCAAATCAAAGTCAAAATCTCCATTAAGAGTCATACGGTTTGAAATAACTTTTATTACATGACCATGGATTTTGTTTATGGACTAACCAATTTGAATGTGGATAATATTGGAATTTTAACCAAAAAGCAAATTTTTCCGTATGATGAAGAATATTAGTGTAAACAATCGTTACTAAAAGGTACTACTTAAATTTGTAAAATTAGACTTTATCGAAGAGATTTGTAAGCGATGAATTAAGTCAAACTGTCATACCTTTAGTTAAGGTCATGTGTGAACATAGTATTTGAACTGTTCGAAAATTTGTCGCTGGCTAAATTCACACACATGACTCACACAACCGAATTTAGCCAGTCTCCGAAACACCACTGATTTAATTGATTTACCATAGTGTAAATTAATTAAATTAATTGATATTTGTGAAATATCAATTATCATTGCATTTACTGCATGGATTGTGTTTAATGAAATGGAGTACATAAAGTATTTTTTAGCGGCCTATCAGCAAGTTATTAGGTGTGTATATAAAAGTTATATATGTACGTATCATTATGTGATATCGATATATATATATATTTAAATTGGATTTAAATTGCATAAATTGTAATGGATTGAAAGATATTTTAGTCCATAAAGGACTTGGTATATGGTCAGCCTAATAAGAGGAGGAAGGAGGGGGTATTAAGTTTTAACTGGTTTGAAATAAATTTGGAGATATTTTTTAAAACAACGCTATAAATTCAAACTTAAGCCTCCATACTTTCTTTACACTTTGCTTGTCCACTTCATCCATATTGGCTAAAAATACCTTCATCCACACTCGTCATCTCCTAACTCCATTCACCTACATTTAATCAAATATAGTTAGATTCATTGTTCGCACTCCATTAACTTGCAACATTGGGTGCAGATCTGAGATATCTAAGAGACTGTCTAAGTCAACGTGTGAATCTAAGGAGTCATATCTTTAGGTATATTCGTATTTACATATATGTATGTTGTTATTGTATACTTGCATGAATATCAACACTTGTATAAGCATGTCCATTCCATATCATATGTTGTTAAGCATTATATTAAAAATTGTTTAGATTCATTGAATCAATTATAGCAATTTATTCAAAATTTAAACACTTATATATATATATATATATGTGTGTATATATCAACATGTGTATGTGTAAATGTAAATATAAATATAATTTTTAATTAAAATTAAATAGAATAAATGTAACTATAAATATAATTTTATTTTGGCAATTTAAAAAAATCAACTTTATTATATTTATTATTAATTTTTTTTAAATATTTTAATAACTTTATAAAACTTGTTTAATATTTAAATACAATTATAAATATTAATATAACTTTATATATATAGTGCTTTCACGTATAAATAAAAAAATTCGGTCAAAATATTATTGTGTATATGTATATATGTGTCTATACATTCGTACATACATACACACATTCATACATATACATATATATGTGTGTGCGTGTGTGTGTTTTTAAAATATTTAATTTTATGAATTTTTCTTAAAATAATGCATATATGATTTTTATATTATTAAAATTATTTTCGGCATATATTTATATATATATATACATATATATGTGTGTGTGTGTGTGTGTTCGAAATCAAATTTAAGATATTTAGTAAACTTCAAATTTGGATCTCAGATCTAGAATTTAATTTTTGTTTACTAATTTAAATAAGATTGATTTGAAGTATTGATTTAGTTAAAACTTTTTATATTTTAAAATAATACTTTACATATTATATAAATATTTTTGAACTATTTGTGTTTATATTGATTATATATATAATATTTTAACTTTGGCACATGACATATATATAGTGCTAATTAAATACATAGTAGATATAAATCTCAATATCTACTTATGTATAAACTTGACCATTGTAACAACCAATATTTTCGACCATCAAAAGTCGACATTAATACATCCATGGTATTCATTTGTCGAGCATCCAAGTGTTGAAAAGACAGATTGTTGGGGTGAAAGAATGAAAAGACATAATAGAATCCCACATCATGATGAGTAATATATAATATACAACAGATCTTTACAAAAGAAAACTGTAATATACATACATCAATTAAAATTAACTAACCTATCATCAGCCTGAACAGTTATATGCTGATAAGTACAAAACAACAAATGCAACAGAAATAAATGATACATCAATATGTCTTGGAGGCATCCAGCTAATATTTACCCAAAATGTATGATAGTTCCCGCTGAAGAAGCAGGGGTTGCGGTAGCCGTCGAATCTTCTACTGGTACCTGGACAACTGTGTGGATTGATGGACTTACCAGTCTTGATCGTTACAAAGGACGAAAAAAAATAATTTGTTGAGAAGGAAATCCAGGTATCAGATCAATTATCATTTCAATGATCAACTTCTCCCATAATGATATCTACTACACCTTTGATCGTGAAATATCGATTGCTTGTTGAACCCTGTGAATCACGTGAAAGTAGGATACTCCAAATTCGGGGGTCAAAGAGTTTCATAAAACATTCTTGGTGGAAAAAATGTGAGTGAAAGATCCCACTGAATCGAATTTGATCCATGAATCTAAGAAATAGTGAGAATTCAATAGAGCCCATTACTTCAGTTTCTATAATGAAAAATTATTTCATTATTTTTTAGTTGGAACCTTAGGTGGTTCTCGAAAAAAGATAGCGAAAAAAATTATCCCTAAAGTCGAGACTAAAAGGAATGTATAAACCAATGCTTCCATAGATTTGATCGTGGTTTACAATTATAGCTTTCACATCTATTCATTTGATTGAGTGGGATCATTTACCATAAAAAAAGAGGGTAAAGAATCAACGAAAATAAGTTGATTCAAGTCTCTCATGAAGCTCCAAAGCTTCCAAACTAGATCTGGAAATATGCTCGGGCTGACTCGAGCATTATAAGAAAATAACGCCCATATCGGTCTTGCAAACTAGCCTGAGAAACACCGATCAAATGGATTTTTAATGTTATAAAACCTTTCAAAAATAATGGTATATCACAAGATCACGTAGCACATAGACATGGATGGGTTTTACCTTATGACAACCAAACCATTTTATAGGAATTCCAATGATATTATAGTAATGTCTAAGGTTTAAAGTAAATATCGAATCATAGCCGGAATGGTTACATTAATTATATTCGACAATATACATAGTATACAACTAAGTCTGTAAGACATGTATTGGAGAATTGATTCTATATAATGACAAGGCTAGTTAAGTACCATCTGTCACAGTAAACCTCTAGAAAAATATACCAAGGCTGTAAAAAAAATTTGCACCCTTGATAACACAAAACCGACCTACCTCTTCTTGAGTAGTACCGAATATGACATCATCCCTGTTGCTGACTAACAACCATAGCGAGTCACTAGCATACATAAATGTGTCAATATCAATCTAGATCAATTGATGACCATACCCTAATGGTAGTGAACCACAGCCCAGCTGCATATCCCTTGTTTTAGTCATTGCCGAGTGTGAGACTTGAGGCTACGTTTTACCCTTTTAGCAAATCCCACTTGGAATACTAACATTGTCCTTCAGGCAACAATGTAATGCCAGTATTCATCCATACAAGTTGTTCTGGGTCTGAACAAACTGAAGGCACTACTTCTGCTATATCCTTAGGATTAGTACCAAGCAGCTCTTACACTTCAAAGAGCTTTATATACGATTTCATTATCTTCAAGATGTCTCTAATTCAAACATTTATGCCGATTCAAAGTGGTTTTCGGATGACATATATGGTCCCGGTCTTTCCGACCTAATAATCGATAGTTTTAAAATCTGAGCAAGATTTGATAGTTGGTTATTTAACTATCAAATAAACAATCAACCAAGTCAAAGATTTATAAACCAAGCATGATTAAGCACATAAGCAACCACTAAGCCTCTTTAATTAATTCTTTCACTAATTAAACTCACTTTGTAAATTCTCGTATTAAAATATTTTTACGAAATATATGCACAATTATATTACTCATTAACCACACTTTCACTGCTTGGAAAAATATCTATATACTTATCTCATCGGTATAAGTGTAATCATAAACCACTACACTTTCAATACTTTGAAATTATAGCTGTATAATTATCTCAACAGCATAAGTATATTCACAAAACAATTCTCTTTCAATACTTAGAAAACTTTTCCATATACTTATCTCAACTGTATAAATATAGCTACAAATCGTAAGAACAATTTCACTTTCAAAGCCATACTTTTTGGGTTAAAACAAATATCATTTAAAACATTGATAATAATAAACCCAAAACACTTTCCTTTTATAAAATCCTCTTTTCTATAAATCTTCAAATATAATTATAAAACCCCTTTATAAATCTCCAAATATATTTATAAAACTTCTTTTATAAATCTCCAGATATATTTATAAAACTCCTTTTATAAATATATATTTATAAAAATTCTTTTATTAATATCCAAATATATTTGTAAAACTTCTTTTATCAATCTCATTTACAAAACTCTTTTATTTTTACAAACTCCTTTTATCATTTATAAATAAATTTTTATATTTACAAAATACCAGTTATAAATCTATTCTTTTTATGTAACATTTTATACAAAGCACTTCACAAATATTTCTTTCTTCTTTTAAAAATTAAATTCACTTTATTGTAAAAGGCAGATTCCCTTTTATTTTCCTTCAAAATAGACATTCATTATTATGATAACTTTTCTATAAAACTAAATACTTCTCAAAATACTTTGAAAACATTTCTAAAAAAGGTTGGAGTAAAATAGAAAAGGTCAAACGAATTATTTCTACATAAAATATCATAGAAAATCTAAAAGTTAGATTTAGAATCATTCTCCTAATAAAACCAATTCAAATCTAAACAATAAATAATAGTATTTCAAAATACTAAAATAGGGCTGAGAGCTAGCGTAGCACTTAACCAATGCTACATCACCATTATCACTAAGAAGGTTAGACGTTTAACATGTATCAATGTCACATCTAATATGGCCATACTACCAAGTTTTGGCATTCTACAATTTAAATAACAGGCGTATAACTTAAACTAAATTGAATAATATTGAGGAATCCCGATTCTTCTACAAATTCCTAGTATTTCATTTCAAATGTCATTCGCTTTTCAATTTGGAAATTCAACCAAACCAAACCAATAAATCATTGAAACACATAAATAATAATTTATATCTACTATATATATCATATATCCAAAGGTGAGATAACTCACCGAAATTCCAACGGACGCTTAAGCATTTCGGTTCAATAAAAAATCGAACGATTCAAACAAAAATCGAGCGACGTTCAATTTTAGCTCCAAATTCAAACTCGATGAAACCAATTCCAATGAGTAGATAACGCTCTATATGAGAGAAACACAAAAGACCGCATCTATACTGGACCTTGTATGAAGAAGTTATTCATTTTATAAGATTTTGGATTTATAAATCAATCAATCACTCAATTAGCAGATTAATTACTCATTAATTACTAAACCCTTCTTCACCCTTCTCCTAGTACATATGAACAGAGTTGCACACTGATACAACCTACTCCAACCGTGCCTTCTCTCATCCTTTTCTCTCTACGATCGATGAAATAGACCACCACCTTCACCAACGTGTCTCCCTTCACTCCCTCTCTGTGACCATCCCCTTCATATGAAGCTCAGCCTCACCTTTGGAATCATGACCTGATGGTCCAACTCCCGCCCAAAAAATGTCACTTTCATCCATACATGACTAGAGTTGACAAAAACTTAGGAAAATGTGCTCCTTCACTCGACAAGTGTGATGGAAATCTTCGCTTCGCCTAAAACCAACTGATACTCCAACAGGCCTAAACCATATCTCCTCTTATCACGCCAGCCTCCACCAAATCACCACCGTATGACACAATGTTATATAAATTTGAAGATCTTAGCCGCACGATTACAACAAATCTAAAGTTGCGATTTCTCGTTAAGTATTGGATTTGATTTTGAATTTTCAAGGAGGAAGTTGTAACGATCCTAGTTTTGAGTCAAAATTAATTTGATAATTAATATAAATTTTTGGATTTAATTGTGAATTAATTTGAATTTTTCCAACTTAAATAAGATATTTGTTTGTTATATATATATATATATATGTATGTATATATATATGTATGTATGTATATATGTGTATATAAATTAATTATAAATAGAATTTTGATTTGGAAATTCATAAATAGATATATTGAAAATAAATTGGATTTAAATACTCCATGATTTTAAAATTAATAAAAGTTGTTTTCTAATTTTGTGTATATATATATGTACATTGTGATTTGGAAGTTATATTTGAAATCTAATATAATAATTTTTCAAGAACTATTTAAGGGTTAAATTCTAATATAATGTTTATATATTTATTTATTCATTATTAGTTTTAAAAATCATTTCTTTAAAGTTATAAACATTTATAAAAAGAAAATGCATTAATTTTATAATAGAAAATGTATAAAACATATATATATATATATATATGTAAAACTAAATAGGAAAATATAATATATTAATTATATAAAAATATTAAAACATTTAAGGCATGCAAATTGACATTTGTAAGACCACAAATTCAAGTATAAACATTTGTAAATCATAGAAAACATGTTAAAACATTTGTAAGTTTCCTATGCCGTGTAATAACAAGTGTCAAGTATTAATTTTCTTTTAATTTTCAAAAATAATGAGAATAAGATTTATGTATATACAGCTGTCTCCTTCCTTCTCATTTATTTGTTGCATTCAAAGTTAAAACCTGAGAGAAACAAAACTAGAAATAATAATTAAACAACCTCTTTCCAAAATCTTGAACCTGGTAACTAAAGAAATTACAAACCAGAGATAAAATTCAAAGCATTTAAACCTGGGAAGATCTAAACCTGAATCAAAGTAGTTCCACAAAATCAAGTTCTCAGTTTTTCAATTCAAACCTGAACTAGCAAATGAAATACAAAGACCAAGCTTCAGATTCATCTCAACAATTCAAAGCTTCAAATCAAATCAAAACAACATCCTAGATTTAAAGATCAAGCCTATTCTTCGTTTTCAAATCCCAGGCCTCTCTGTTTTCAAAACCAGGTGAGTAAACCACTTGACCCGGTTAATCTTTTGGTGTTTAGATTTGTACTTGAAGTATGATATAAAATATGCTTGTATGATTATGTGGATATTCCTGCAAGTATATGTATATATGTGTATATATAATTGAGTATGCATGTCTGTGTATATGTATATGTACATCTCTGTTGTATTTACAGGCTCAGGTTCACTAAGAAAAAAATTCATATCTCCTCGTCTAATGAAAATTAAGCCGTGATCATTAAAGGAAAAGTATTTGTATTTACCTAATTCAAATTTTAAAAATGGTTTCAAATGTTTATGCTAAGTATTTATTTCAAAAATAATGAATCACAGTAATAATCAAATATAAGACAAAAATCCAAGGTCTGGAATTCATGATTTGAATTTACGATCTCTTTCGTATTGCAATTTGATGAATTTTAATAATCAAATCTTGATTTTTAAGATTGGGGATGAGAAGATTTGTCGAGTTGATCAGAGATTGATTTTTAATCAATTATCGACAATCGGCAAAGTAATGTGTCTCTGGATTGTAGCTGGAAGTAGTTGGTAGGTCGTCGATCATAGGAAAAATGCTAGGAGAATTTTTAGGTGGCAGTGGTGGCGTAACAACGTTGAACTAGGGTTTAAGCCTAGTTTTGGTAATGGTTTAAGTAGAGGTAAATGCGGTGCTGTCGATGCATCGGGGTCAATGGGACCCGGGGGAAATGAAGCAGGGACTGCGGCGAAGCTCTGATGTGGTTCGCCTGGCCTCTGGCGATCTTGGTTGGCGTGGCGAGGTAGTTTTTGGTGACTAAATTTGTTCCAGGTGTTGCTCATTCTTCTCATTTTTCGATTTGACGTCGGAATCTAATTTCTAGGTAGTCATGATGCTTGAGGGGATCGTCAATGACGTGTTGATGAGCGGGGAGTTAGTCGGAAGTGGTTCGGCGCCTCATGCACGTGGATAAGTATTCTGACATGTCTGGGTTGAATTTTGAAATTGAGGGAGGAGGAGAAGCAACAGGCTCGAAGTAGTACTCGGGGACTTGGTTTTTGGCTCGGGGAAGGTTGCGGATGTTCGTGTGGTTAACACGAGTTAACAGTTTTTTTAAGTTTCTAAAATAAAACAAAGTAAAAAGGGAAGGGGAAGGGATTTACTCGAAGTAGTACTCGAGGAAACTGACGTCTGGCTCGATAGTGTACTCGAGATAGTCTCGAGTATAGGTTGAGTCAATTTTGAATTTTTGAAATTTAACAAGTCTTATAAAAGTTTAAATGAATCAAGTTTAACAAATTTTCGTAAACTTATTCTTTGGTATAATATGTGTTTATCTAAGTTTGGAATTAGTGAAAGGTTTTGAAAATAAATTATTTTAAATTTATTAGGTTAAAATGTTTTAAATATATATATAACCTATATTTTGTTTAAAAGTTTATTTTAAATAAACTTAATGTTGTAATTAAGGAGTTAATTAAGAGAATAAAATATTTTTTTTAGAGGTTAATTAACTTCAAAGATTAAGTTAATTTATGTGTTAATGATAATTAATTCCAAGGTTTATTAAATAATGATTTTTAAGTGATAATTAAAGTAATTAATTAAAGATAAATGGTTTATCTTAAGTAAATTAAGGTCTTAATTTAATTAAAGGATTATGATTAATTTATCAAGGATAATTACTTAATGTAATTAAACTAAAGGTTGATTAAGTAGTGTAAGTAATAAAGGATCATTATTTTATGAGATTAATTAAAGGATAATTATTTTATGAGATTAACTTATGAGTCATATGATGAAGCTCTGGGAGAGAGTCATCGAACATCGATTAAGAAGAATGACAAGCGTTTCAAAAAACCAATTTGTTTTCTTACCTAGGAGGTCGACTACGGAGGCTATTTTCTTGATAAGACAACTTATGGCGAGGTTTAAGGAGAAAAAAGGATTTAGACATGGTTTTTTTCGATTTGGAGAAAGCTTATGAAAAAGTACCATGAAAGGTGATGTGGTGGGCTTTGGAAAAGAAGAGAGTCCCAACAAAGTATATTACCCTTATCAAGTATATGTACGATGATGTTGTGACTAGTGTCGAAGCATGCGATGATGTAACTAATGACTTTTCCATTAACATTGGATTACATCAAGGGTTAGCTTTGAGCCCCTACATTTTTACCTAGTGATGGATGAAGTTATGAAGGGTATACAAAGAGAGATTCCTTGGTGTATGCTATTTGCTGATGAGGTTGTGCTAATTGATGATAGTAGGATTGGGGTTGATAGACAACTTGACCTGTGGAGACAAACTTTAGAATCTAAGGGATTTAGGCTTAGTAGAAATAAAACAGAGTATATGAAGTGCGAGCTCAGTGGTGTCAGGTCAGAGAATGGAGATGTCATTCTGGCCGGACAAATAGTTCCTAAGAAGGAATGCTTTCGACATTTGGGATCAATGTTGCAGTGTAATGGTGATATTGACGAAGATGTTAGTTTTAGAATTCGAGCGGGATGGATGAAGTGGCGACAGGCATCTGGCATTCTCTGTGACAAGAAAGTCCTACAGAAGCTTAAAGGTAAGTTATATAGAACGACAATTAGGCCTGCAATGTTATATGGTGCAGAATGTTGGCCTACTAAAAACCAACACGTCCAGAAGATAAACGTAGCAGAGATGCATATGCTACGATGGAGTTGCAGTCATACAAGAAGTGACCAAATTAGAAATGATGATATACGTGGAAAATTTGGAGTTGCACCAATTGAGGAGAAGTTAATTCAACATCGCTTAAGATGGTTTGGACTTCTCCAACGAAGACCGTCCGAGGCACCTGTGCGCGTTGGAATTATGGCAACGTTGTTTGTTCAAAGAGAGGTAGAGGTCGACCAAGGCCGACATGGTAGGAAGTAGTTAAAATGGACATGAAGGATTGGAATATATCCGAAGAGCTGGTAACGGATAGGAGCATGTGGAAGTTAGCTATCCGCATACCAGAACCACGAGCTATGAGTTATAAGTTCTAGATTATAAGATTAAGGAAAAAGAGCCTAAGTCGTAGCGTTTGGTCTTTGATCATTTTCTTTATTTATTATTGTTGTTGTTATTATTATTATTATTATTACATTTTTATTTCTATATTTTTTTACTTAGTCACTATTATTACTAATTTACTTATTTAACTTTATTTTATTGTTGATATTGTTATTATTATTATTATAACCTTTAAACTACTCTTGTCACTTAGTTTCAGGTTCCATCTCTAGCCGACCCCAACTTGTTTGGGAAAATGGCTTTATTGTTGTTGTTATTGTTGATTTGTAATTAAAGGATAATTAATTAAAGGTTAATTAATGTAAGTAATTAAGGGTAATTAATTACTTAAAAATTAATTACTTAAAAATTAATTACTTAATGAAAGTGATTAAGGGAATTAATTTATGATTAAAGGTAAATTAATCAAGTGATTAAAAGATTATTACTTAAGGTAAGTAATTAAAGAGTTAATTTGTTAGTTAATTAAGGGTCAATTAATAATGTAATTTATTTATGTGATTAATTAATTGAATCATTTGATTAATTAAGGGTTAATTAATTAATGTAATTAATTAAGGATAATTAAATAATTAAGGGTTAATTATTTAATGCTTAAAGGTTGATTGATTTATTAATTAAGGTTAATTAATTAATGATTAAAGGTTAATTAATTTATCATTAATGGCCAATTAATAAATGATTAAAGCATAATTAATTAAAATAGTTTGTAATTAATAAATGTTGATTAACTAGGATTAGTAATTTATTCATAAGTAATTAATCTAGTTTAAGTTAATTATAATCAAATAGTGAATTAATTTTGCTTATGAATTATTGGATTCTTTTAGATGCTTTGAATTATTTGATATCTCTGATGTGTGATGTTTGTGATATGAATTGTTTGAATTGAGCTGTGAACTGTGATTTATTTATTTGTAATGAATATAAATTGTTATCTATGAATGAAAGATAAGCGTTAAAGGATTATACCGCTTATCTATATTGTTGTGCTTGAATTGATGATGGTTATGATATGTTATTGTTGTATGTAAAACCCCTGGACTACACCACACACACACAAATATGGATTTCACGGGAAATGGGTTAAATCATAGATTTTTGAATTCAAAATTATTTTATTTAAAATGATGAAATGGTTTTAAAAAGTTGAATTTTGAATCCTAATGGTTTGGAAATGAAATTGAGTTAAATATGAAAAGTTTTTAAAAGGAAATTTTAAAATTGAAATTTAGTTTGAATATAATATTTCTTGTTTAAGTTTTGAAATTATTTTGGAAATTATGGTTTGAAAGGGTGATACAAGTTATACAATATATATGAATTTTAAACCATTTTGAAGTATACTGAATGAATTATTTTGGGAATTTGAATTTAACTCAAATAGAACTTGCCGAGGATACGGCAATTCGCTGATTTCCTTTAAAAGGCTATAACTTGTGCAAATTTAATTGGATTTTCCCGAAATGAAAAGCATTTGCGTTCAAATGATAATGGCTTTCATATAACGAAAAGATTTTCAGTTTTCTTTGAAAAGATTTTCAAGTTATGGGTGAACCAAATTGAAAATAGTTTTGAAAGCTATGAATGAATCTTTGTTAAAGATTGGTGAACCCTGTTTCAAATTGAAAGTGATTTAAAAGGGTGAATCTTTTTTTTAAAAGATTAAAAGTGGAAATTTGTGTAAACCATTCAAAAAGAAAGGTTTTGGGCTAAAAGTTGTGACTTAACTAAGATTTCAATATATCCATATGGTTTTAAAATTTAGCGCTCATTATTCGGTTTAGCTGGGAGAGAACTTTATCTCACAAAACCAATTTCGAATAGTGATACGACGAAATGGATAGCATTTGAAGACGGCGGTGAAGACCGGGTATTTTCAAAAAAAAGGATTACATATCGAATGTCTCTGCAATGAGTCGGGTCGATATAGAGATATCCATATGTGATAGGGAGTACAATCGGGATTGTGAATACCCGGATTTGCAAGGCTTCTTTGGAAGTGCATCAGTTCTGTTTGAACTCAGAACGGACTTGTATGGACGTATGTCTGACATTACACTTTGAGATGTAAAGCTGGTTTCTATCGAATACATTTACGTTTGGTAGTGAAGAATTTGTTCTCTTAGCTTAACACCCTTCTCTGAGACGTACGAGATCAAAGGTTATGTAGTTGATGGTTACTAGTGATACATTCCTAATTTGGTAATGTGGCATGCTAAGTGCTGCTGATAATTTGTTGATCAAAGGATGGCTTTTGTGAAAAGCGTAGCTTTGTGGACGAGACTTCGTCGAGCCTCACCCCATAAATGGTCGAAACAGGAAGAATGCGGCAAGATTATGAGGGTCGCGCCCTTTAGGGTGTGTTCATTTCCTTATGGATAAAAAGTGGTATCATGATATGGAGCCCAGATATTTAACTTATGTGGTTGTTGCAGTTTGTTTGTGAATCCCGGGATAAAGGTCGGTGACGACTGGGGGATGGCATACTCGCGACAGTTAAGTACCTAGTTGCTGAGGTAACCTGACCTTGTGTTGGAAGAGAGCTGGTTAATTTCTTGGGACATCACTCTAGAGGCGTACCCATTCGGTAGAGGAAGTTCCTTAGCCTGACTATTTGAGGGAAATCTAAATAAAATAATACGAGCCATGTACGGTTTTAGTTGTATAACCTGCCATGGAATGTGGGGGTAAACTGCTATTGAACATGGTAGTTATAGTAGGTATACCATAATGGTGGTATAATGGCTAAGATTAATATTATGCTCTCAAAATGTTTTCTGCACTATGCACTGATAATAATATCAAAAGGTTTTTGCGTATCAAGCATGTTTGACTATCATAAGGAGAAATCTCCTCCAATTGTGCGTTTGCATTGTGTATGTGGTGGGAGGCCTTATGGTAGTTTCATTTTCCAAAAAGAATAGCGAATTTCTTTTAAATTCTTTTTGTTTGTTTTTATGTTCAAAATCAACTGTTTTTGTTTGCTCACACCAGTCCCATGACCAAACTAGAGTTTATTGTTCCCTTTCTAAACTCTGGGAGCCCACAATTTTCCACACGAGCAGCCTAGAGTCAGGTTTTCAAATAGTTAGCTAGTAGGCGTAGATTCGATAGCCTTCAATCTTTGGTTTGGCGATCGCTTTGCATTTCAAGTTCAGCATGATGGTGACTCAAGCTTCTGGTTTGGAGTTTTGGAGCTTAGCATTGAAGATGTTGCTTTCCGCTGTTGTTGTTGGTGTTTTCTGCCGTGTCTTCTGCTAGTGTGTATCTTTGATATATGTGTTGATCATTTCATTTGTATCATTGCTGTATCAAATGTTGTGTATTAATAAAATTATTCTTCTTTTTTCGGCTGTGTTGTTATCTCCTGATATTGTTATAAGCTCCGGCGAATCGGATTTCAACGATTGAATCTACGACATTCGAATATGGGTGATGTATTTGGGTGTCGATTTTCGAACGTTGTAATCCGGGTCGTCACATTTGGTATCAGAGCTGAAGGTTGAGTAAGAACTTTAGCTCAGGAGTATAACACATTAGGTGACTCATTAGAGATAGGGTTACAAATACCCTAGAATCCCTAAGATATCTTGTCCGTATGCCACAGTAAATTCTCATACTGTCTACTGATAGTGAGTATGAGTGTAAGAAGAGGTCGAGATAAGGGACAGGGGAGTAACACTATAGATGGTCAATCCATGTAACAATAAGGAAACAACTTTTCTCATCAATCTCTTTGATCATCGTTCACTTCCAATTCTTTGATTGTTTCCTGGCAGCTACAAGAAGAAGCGTTAGTGTGGTGGTGGCCCTGCGAATCTTCAGTTTTCCATCAGCTTTTCATTTTTAACTTTACTGAATTTGATATTTAAATTGAAATAAATTGATTAACCAAATATGAATCTAAATTAAATTGTATCAATAGAAGGATTTCGGTTAAAACCAAATTTGGAAAATTTTGTTGTGATTTCTTGAAAGGATTCAAGTCCAAAGAGGGACAAGCTAGTGTATATTTTGGATGTTCTGACTTGAGTTGAGTATCCATTTATCTATTCTTTGGGGTCCTGATATATTCTACGAAAGGTTAGTTATCCCTTCGAATTAACCAATGCCCTATATATTTCGTGGATCAGATGACCCGAGTATTTCGTAAATTATTGAATAGATTTGTTCTCGTATCTATTGATGATATTCTAATTTGGTAAGCCAAATATAGAATAAATATTTCAGTTTGATCCGATGAACCATTTCTCTATCTTTCTATGTGTTCATCTGTTCTTTGTTGTCTCCCTGTCTAGCAAATTTCAGGGTCAAAGTTTTCTTAAGGGGTGGAATCTGTAACGATCCCGGTTTTGAGTCAAAATTAATTTGATAATTAATATAAATTTTTTGATTAAATTGTGAATTAATTTGAATTTTTCCAATTAAATAAGATATTTATTTGTTTATATATATATATATATATATAAATTGATTATAATTAGAATTTTGATTCGAAAATTCAAAAATAAATATATTGAAAATAAATTGGATTTAAATACTCCTTGATTTTAAAATTAATAAAAGTTGTTTTCTAATTTTGTGTGTGTGTGTATATATATATATATATATATGTACATTGTGATTTGGAAGTTATATTTGAAATCTAGTATAATAATTTTTCAAGAACTATTTAAGGGTTAAATTCTAATATAATGTCTATATATTTATTTATTCATGTAATTAGTTTTAAAAATCATTTCTTTAAAATTATAAACATTTATAAAAAGAAAATGCATTAATTTTATAATAGAAAATGTATAAAACATATATGTATGTAAAACTAAATAGGAAAATATAATATATAAATTATATAAACATATTAAAACATTTAAGGCATGCAAATTGACATTTGTAAAACCATAAATTCAAGTATAAACATTTGTAAATCATAAAAAACATGTTAAAACATTTGTAGGTTTCCTATGCCATGTAATAACAAGTGTCAAGTATTAATTTTCTTTTTATTTTCAAAATTAATGAGAATAAGATTTATATATATATATACATCTATCTCCTTCCTTCTCATTTCTTTGTTACATTCAAAATTAAAACCTGAGAGAAAAAAAACTAGAAAGAAAAATTAAACAACCTCTTCCCTAAAACTTAAACCTGGTAACTAAAGAAATTACAAACTATTAGTCCCTGAGATGATGGTTTTGATGACAACAACCTTAGAATAAGATTATTAACTATAAATACTAACATTATAGTTTAGATATATATGTATATGCAGGATTTAACCATGCAGGTACCAAGAATGAAGACTGTACAGTATAGAGATTCAAGACCGGAGATACCAAGATTGAAGACTCATGAGTATCAAGATTATCAAGAGCTCAAGATTTCAATATAAGTAATTTAGTTAGGAATTTTGTTAAAACTCCTAGAAAAGCACTGACATCTTAAATCCAATTTTTCGTGGAATGGAATCCACTTCGAGCTCGTTAAAGGGAAGAAACCCTAAATAGGATGGAACCTACGAAAAATCTAGTGGAATATTGTTTTGTATCCACTAACTTTTATTCAAATGTTTTACAAAATTTTATCTTGTTTTCAAAATGATTTCAAAATCTTCCTTTTAAAAGAATCAAAAACATCTATCTTGGTTTTAAAATACTTTTAGCCTCAAAATAATCTTTATCTTCAAAATCAAAGTATCATTGGTTTTAAACTATCTTTTAATTATAATATATTTAACTTTTAATATTTATGCTTAGATTTAAATATAAAATTATAGTAAAATATTATATATACTAAAATATTATTCTCTATACTTATTTATGTATTTTAACTATAGTTGAGCATATTTATAAAGTTTAAAATAGCTTTAATATAAGATAGAAGTTATTTTCAAAGAAAAACAAATTACCAAAAATCACTTAGGCCTGTCGACAACCTCAACATACCCTTGTCGACAAGGTGGTAGTTTATTTCAAAAATTTGAATTTCAAAGGAAGTGTCTATTCGTCATATCATTTCACGAATGGACGTGGTTATTGTTCTACAATAAATATGGGCTGTTTTAAACGAATTTACATTCATATTTTCTTTGATTTCACTCCTCTTCTTCTTCCATATTTCTTTACATACATTTTTTCCATTACTCTACCTAAATCATCATTGAATCTAACTAGATCATCTTTGGTTTGATTCTCTATTACTATCTCAACAAGATCTCAGTGCTATTCAGAGTTATAGGCTTCTTTGTAATTAATTGAGTGGGAAAAGTTGTGATTATAGCCTGTAAAATCAATCAAGCAAGAAAAGGTGTGATTGTAGACTGTGAAGTCAATTGGGTGAATTTGTTGCCCGTAAAATCAAGTATCTCTACCCAGATGATTGTGAATCTAGAGTGGTGTACCTCGTGGCTTTGAAATCGAGGGTGTAATTGTAAGAATTGATTTTGAAAGGAAATCCGTACTTGTTTTGCGGGACTGGATGTTGGGTAATTCCGAACCAGTATAAAATTCGGTGTGTTCTTTCCTTTATTGATTTTACTTTATTTTTGCATCTATGTTTGATTCTGTGATCATATCTGTAGCTGAATATTGCATACATTTGTGTTTAAATTAATATAAACTAAAAAAGATTTAGTAATTCCTTTAAACACTATTCATCCCCTTTTAGTGTTAATTCTAGCCTTAAGATCCGTAATCCGTACTTCTCACATTTGGTATCAGAGCAAGGTTTTCAAAGTTTTATAATATGATTTTTGAAAAAGCTTTGAAAATGGCTATGTTTAAAAAACTTGTTCATACTAGTTTAGAAATATTCAGATCATCATTGTCTCTTGAGTCTGCATATAATCAATATTCAAATTCAAGTTGTCTACCAATATGATGTGCATGAAACATGTTTTATGGGTGTTAAGGAATCAATCCACAATGGAAAAATTGTGCAGATCAAAAAGAATAAATGGATACTCGATAGTGGATGCTATAGACACATGACTAGTAATCCAAATATGCTGAATGATATAATGTACAAATACGGAGGACTAGTTAACTTTGAAGACAACTCAAAAGGATATATGATTGGCATCGGCAAAGTCGGTAACTTTGAAACTCCTATTATTACTAATGTTTTGCTAGTTAAGAATCTAAAACATAATTTGCTAAGTATTAGTCAACTTTGTGATAAAGGATATAAAATTAAATTTGAAAAAGATAAGTGTCACATTAAAGATAATAATTCAACCATAATATTTGAAGGAATTAGGAAAAATGTCTATTGGAAAATACAAGTGACCCTTAGATTTGGCATAAGAGATTTGGGCATTTGAGTTTCAAACTCTTATCTAGACTGTCAAAACATGATCTAGTAAGAGGCTTCCTAAAGTGAATTTTAAAGTAGTCAGTTTATGTGACGCATGCCAATTAGGAAAACTTAGAAAAAGTTCCTTTGAATTAAAAGACATGATTTCAACTTCAAAACCTCTTGAATTACTTCATCTTGATTTATTTGGTCGATCTCAAATTCAGTCAATAAATCATAGTAAATATGTTTTGTAATTGTAGATGATTATTCTAGATTTACATGGACAATATTTTTGAAATATAAAAGTGATACTTTTGAATATTTTAAGAACTTTACAAAAAGGATTCAAAATCAACTTTCTCTAAAAATTATAACCATCCGTAATGATCACAGTGGTGAATTTGAAAATGAAAAGTTTGAGGAATTCTACAATAAAAAGGGAATAACTCACAATTTTTCATTTCCCAGAACTCCACAACAAAACGGTGTAGTAGAATGTAAAAATAGGATGATTCAAGAGTGTGCAAGAACTATGCGTTCAGATAGTAAATTACCAAAGTATTTTTGGGCAGAAGCAGTTGCTACCGCCTGTTATATTTTAAATAGAATTTTAATTAGACCTTTAACTGATAAGACATCTTATGAACTTCTTCACACAAAGAAACCTAAGGCATCTTATTTTAGAATTTTTAGAACTAAATGTTTTATTTTAAATACAAAAGATAATTTAAATAAATTTGATCCTAAATCTGACAAAGGTATCTTTATCGGATATTCTAATAGAAGTAAAGCATACAGAGTGTTTAATTTAAGAACTAACACCATCGAAGAAATAATGCATGTTTCATTCGATGAAAGTCTCAAAAATTTTGAAGATACAAATGATGAAGAGGATTTAATCACTCAAAATCAAGAGTCAACTGAAACTATTAATGAAATTAATCATCCTAATAAAAAGATTAAACTTTTAAAAGATCATCCTATAGAAAATATATTTGGAGATATGAAATCTGTTGTTAAAACTAGAAATCAACTAAGTAAAACGAGCAATGTAGCCTTTATATCAACTATTGAATCCAAAAATCCAAAAGAAGCATCAACTGATGATTCATGGATTTTGGCTATGCAAGAAGAACTAAATAAATTCACTAGAAATGATGTTTGGGAACTTGTTCTTAGACCTGAAAATAAAACTATAATTGGAACAAAATGGGTTTATAAAAATAAAATGAATGAACAAGGAGAGGTTGTTAGAAATAAAGTCCGGTTAGTCGCTCAAGGTTATTGTCATGAAGAAGGAATAGATTTTGATGAAACGTTTGCTCTCGTAGCAAGATTAGAAGCCATTGGAATTCTACTTGCTTTCGCAAATCATAATAATTTCAAATTATATCAAATGGATGTTAAAAGTGCCTTTTTAAATGGATTTGTAAAAGAGGAAGTATATATTGAACAACCACCACTTTTTAAAAAAGAAAAATTATCGAATCATGTTTACAAACTTAAGAAAGCTCAATATGGTCTAAAACAAGCTCCTAGAGCCTGGTATGATAGACTAAGATCTTACTTATTACAATCTAACTTTGGAATTGGTAAAGTAGATTTTTGTTAAAAGAAATAAAAATGATATTCAACTAGTACAAGTTTATGTAGATGATATCATTTTCGGATCAACTAATTTTGAAATGAATAAAGAATTTTCTGAAATAATAACAAAAGAGTTTGAGATGAGTTAAGGGTGAATTAAACTTCTTTATAGGATTGCAAATAAAACAATTAGATAATAGTATCTTTATCAGTCAAGAAAAATATGCTAAAGTCCTAGTTAGTAAATTTGGTTTGAATACTGCAAGTGGAAAACCCACTCCCATGGCAACCAATGAGTGCCTAAGCAAAGAAGATCTCTCGAAAGATGTAGATCAAAAATTATATAGAGGAATGATTGGATCACTACTCTATATCACTACTAGTAGACCTGATATCATGCATAGTGTTTGTCTATGTGCAAGATATAAATCTCAACCTAAAGAGACCCACTTAAAAGCTGTAAAACTTATTATAAGATATGGTAAACGCACCCTTGATTATGGCTTATTTTATCCTAAAAATGATTCTTTTGAATGAATATCTTACTGTGATGCTGATTTTGTTGGTTGTTAATTAGTCCGAAAAAGTACAAGTGGAACTTGTCACTTTTTGGGGCATTCTCTGATTTCCTGGTTTAGTAAAAATAAAAATACAGTTTCTTTATCAACAACTGAAGCAGAGTATATTTCTGCAGCTTTGGTTTGTTCTCAGGTAATATATATGTAACAAACTTTAAAAGATTTTGGTTTAAATATCTCAAAATTACCAATTTATTGTGATAATACTAGTGCAATAAATTTATCCAAAAATCCTACTCATCATGGTCGAACTAAACATATTGATATAAGACATCATTTTCTTAGAGATAATATAAGTAAGAAAGTAATTACTCTCGATTATATCAATTCCGAGAACCAAATTTCTGATATCTTAACAAAACCTTAAACGAATCTATATTTACAAAATCAAGAAGAGAATCGGGTATTTGTTCAATAGCTGAAATATGGAATATAAATAACAAAGTATAATTAAAAATTAAATTAAAACAAATCAAATAGTAAAAATATAGGTACCATGTCGACAACCCTCCCTTACCCCTGTTGACATATAACGATTTTTGTTTTGAAATTTTTCCACCATAATTCAAATATGTGGTTATATATTCTTCTTATTTCGAAATTTTGTTCATTCTTTCTGTCCTTTCTCTGATCTATCTTTTGAAAATAATTAAACAATGGCATCCTCCTTCAAATCAAATAAAAATTCAACCTTTTCGTTCCCTTCTCCTTCTACTGGACCATTTCAACGAACTACGCTTGCATGAGTGATGAAAATGGAGGATTCCATGAAGGATGCACTGCAACGAATGAATGAAATTCAAGTAGTGCAACTCAGAATGGCCAAAGAACAAGAACGGCAAGGCAAAATCCTTAGAAACTTACAAAAGTTTCTAATGGACAATCACGCTAATCCGATCTTAATTGATGAAGAATCTTCAGGAGATCAAGTGCAAGAGGACAGCGAGGAAGAAGAAGAAGCCCTCATGGAAGAAGAGCACGCTGAAGATGACGACAAAGTTGTTCACGTTGGTGAAATGTGCTTTGACAAGGATGGAAATCTAGTCGAACAATGTGAAAATTTCCGTTTCCACTACCCAAATTGCTCGGTTCATAGATCTTTCATTTTCAAGGACACACATTAGTTTCTTTTCTCTCTTTCTTATCGTTATATGATTTTACTTATGTTTTCTACGCAAATGCAAATATAACAATATATAATTAATAAATGATTTGTATTCTTATATTTGAATTCTCACATTTGGTAGTATTATAAGTATTATCATATATGGATTCTCTGTTAGGATAGTTAGTAATTAAGGACTAAGTTTTAGTTTTAGAATTAAGTGTTGATTATTTATGATAACACTATCATTATAATCACATGTCATATAGTATTAGATTAAGGGGAAGTTACATAGTTTGGAGTTAGTTTTTGCTGATGACAAAGGGTGAGAAGTATAAAATATGATAGTTAGGCATAGATTAAGGGGGATTTATTAGTTTTAAGGGGGTTATTAGGATAGAAGTAATATTTTATAAACAAAGGTTGTCATCATCAAAAAGGGGGAGATTGTTAGTCCTTGAGAAGATGGTTTTGATGACAAAAACCTTAGAATAAGATTATAAAATATAAATACTAACATTATAGTTTAGATATATATGTATATCCAGGATTTAACCATGCAGGTACCAAGAATGAAGACTGTACAGTATAGAGATTCAAGACTAGAGATATCAAGATTGAAGACTCATGAGTATCAAGATTATCAAAAGTTCAAGATTTCAATATAAGTAATTTAGTTAGGAATTTTGCCAAAACTCCTAGAAAAGCACTGACATCTTAAATCCAATTTATTCGTGGAATGGAATCCACTTCGAGCTCATTAAAAGGATGGAATCCTAAGTAGGATAGAACCTACGAAAAATCTAGTAGAATATTATTTTGTATCCACTAACTTTTATTCAAATGTTTTACAAAATTATATCTTATTTGCAAAATGATTTCAAAATCTTCCTTTTAAGAGAATCAAAAACATCTATCCTGGTTTTAAAATACTTTTAGCCTTAAAATAATCTTTTTCTTTAAAATCAAAGTATCCTTGGTTTTAAACTAACTTTTAAATATAATATATTTAACTTTTAATATTTATACTTAGATTTAAATATAAAATTATAGTAAAATTTATATATACCAAAATATTATTCTCTATACTTATTTATGTATTTTAACTATAGTTAAGTATATTTATTAAGCTTAAAATAGCTTTAATACAAGATATAACTTATTTTCAAAGAAAAACAAATTACCAAAAATCACTTAGGCTTGTCGACAACCCCAACATACCCTTGTCAACATTAATATTTTCTTTGATTTCACTCCTCATCTTCTTCCACATTTCTTTACATACATTTTTACCATTACTCTGCCGAAATCACCATTAAATCTAACTAGATCATCTCTGGTTTGATTCTCTATCACTATCTCAACAAGATCTCAGTGCTATTCAGAGTTATAGGCTTCTTTTTAATCAACTGAGTGAGAAAATGTGTGATTGTAGCCTGTAAAATCAATCAAGAGAGAAAAGGTGTGATTGGAGCCTATGAAATCAATTAGGTGAACTTGTTGCCCGTAAAATCAAGTATCTCTACCCAGATGATTGTGAATCAGGAGTGGTGTACCTCGTGGCCTTGAAATCGAGGGTGTAATTATAAGAATCGATTTTGAATGGAAATCGATACTTGTGTTGCGGGACTGGATGTAGGGTAACTTTGAACCAGTATAAAATCCGGTGTGTTCTTTCCTTTATTGTTTTACTTTATTTCTGCATCTGTGATCATATCTGTGTCTGAATATTGCATACATTTGTGTTCAAATTAATATAAACTCAAAAAGATTTAGTAATTCCTTTAAACACCATTCACCTCCCTCTAATGTTAATTCTAGCCTTAAAATCCGTAATCCACATTTCTTGCACAAACCAGAGATAAAATTCAAAGCATTTGAACCTGAGAAGATCTAAAACTGAATCAAAGCAGTTCAACAAAATCAAGTTCTTAGTTTTTCAATTCAAACCTGAACTAGCAAATGAAATACGAAGACCAAGCTTCAGATTCATCTCAACAATTCAAAGCTTCAAATCAAATCAAAACAACATTCCAGATTTAAGGATCAAGCCTATTCTTTGTTTTCAAATCCCAGGCTTCTCTGTTTTCAAAACCAGGTGAGCAAACCACTTGACCCTGTTATATCTTTTGGTGTTTAGATTTGTACTAAAGTA
Source organism: Allium cepa (assembly GCA_030765085.1). Classification (NCBI taxonomy): domain Eukaryota; kingdom Viridiplantae; phylum Streptophyta; class Magnoliopsida; order Asparagales; family Amaryllidaceae; genus Allium; species Allium cepa. Next base: position 28,598,430 of record CM060933.1, on the reverse strand, counting down.
TGATATAAAATATTATTGTATGATTGTGTGAATATGCCTGCAAGTATATGTATATATGTGTATGATTGAGTATGCATGTCTGTGTATATGTATAAGTACATATCTGTTGTATTTATAGGCTCAGGTTCACTAGGAAAAAAATTCAAATCTCCTCGTCTAATCAAAATTAAGTCATGATCATTAAAGGAAAAGTATTTGCATTTACCTAATTCAAATTTTAAAAATGGTTTTAAATGTTTATGTTATGTATTTTTTTCAAAAATAATGAATCACAGTAATTTTCAAATATAAGACAAAAATCAAAGGTCAGGAATTCATGATTTGAATTTACAATCTGTTTCGTATTGCAATTTGATGAATTTTAATAATCAAATCTTGATTTTTAAGATTGGGGATGAGGAGATTTGGCGAGTTGATCAAAGATTGATTTTTAATCAATTATCGATGATCGGCAAAGTAATGTGTCTTTGGATTGTAGCTGGTAGGTCGTCGATCATAGGAAAAATGCTAGGAGAATTTTTAGGTGGCGGTGGTGGCGGTGGTGCCGTAACGACGTCGAACTAGGGTTTAAGCCTAGTTTTGGGTAGTGGTTGATTTAGGGTAAATGCGGTATCGTCGGTGCATCGGGGTCAATGGGACCCAGGGGAAACGAAGCAGGGGATTGCAACGAAGCTCTGGTGTGGTTCGCGTGGCCTCTATCGATCTTGGTTGGCATGGAGAGGTGGTTTTTGGTGACTAAGTTTGTTCCAGGTGTTGCTCATTCTTCTCATTTTTTGATTTGAAGTCGGAATCCAATTTCTGGGTGGTCGTGATGCTTGAGGGAATCGTCGACGACGTGTTGATGATCGGGGAGTTGGTCGGAAGTGGTCCGGCGCCTCGTGCACATGCACAAGTATTCTGACATGTCTGGGTTGATGTTTGAAATTGAGGGAGGAGAAGAAGCAACAGGCTCGAAGTAGTACTCGGGGACTTGGATTTTTGGCTTGGGGAAGGTTGCGGGTGTTCATGTGGTTAACACGAGTTAACAGTTATTTTAAGTTTCTAAAATAAAACAAAGTAAAAAAGGGAAGGGGAAGGGATTTACTCAAAGTAGTACTCGAGGAAACTGACGTCTGGCTCGGGAGTAGTCTCGAGTATAGGATGAGTCAGTTTTGAATTTTTGAAATTTAAAAAGTCTTATAAAAGTTTAAACGAAACAAGTTTAACAAATTTTCGTAAACTTATTCTTTGGTAAAATATGTGTTTATCTAAGTTTAGAATTAGTGAAAGGTTTTGAAAATAAATTATTTTAAATTTATTAGGTTAAAATGTTTTAAATATATATATATATAACCTATATTTTTTCAAAAGTTTATTTTAAATAAACTTAATATTGTAATTAAGGAGTTAATTAAGTGAATAATTTTTTTTAAAAGGTAAATTAACTTAAAAGATTAAGTTAATTTATTGGTTAATGATAATTAATTCCAAGGTTTATTGAGTAAAGATTTTTAAGCGATAATTAAAGTAATTAATTAAAGATAAATGGTTTATCTTAAGTAAATTAAGGTCTTAATTTAATTAAAGGATTATGATTAATTTATTAAGGATAATTACTTAAAGTAATTAAATTAAAGGTTGATTAATTAGTGTAAGTAATTAAGGATAATTATTTTAAGAGATTAATTAAAAGATAATTAATTAGAGGTTAATTAATGTAAGTAATTAAGGGTAATTAATTACTTAAAAATTAATTACTTAATGAAAGTGATTAAGGGAATTAATTTATGATTAAAAGTAAATTAATCAAGTGATTAAAGGATAATTACTTAAGGTAAGTAATTAAAGAGTTAATTTGTTAATTAATTAAGGGTTAATTAATTATGTAATTTACTTATGTGATTAATTAATTAAATGATTTATTAATTAAGGGTTAGTTAATTAATGTAATTAATTAAGGATAACTAATTAAAGGATAATTAAATAATTAAGGGTTAGTTATTTAATGATTAAAGGTTGATTGATTTATTAATTAAGGTTGATTAATTAATGATTAAAGGTTAATTAATTTATCATTAAAGGCTAATTAATAAATGATTAAAGCATAATTAATTAAAATAGTTTGTAATTAATTAATGTTGATTAGTAATTTATTCATAAGTAATTAATTTGGTTTAAGTTAATTATAATCAGATAGTGAATTAATTTTTCTTATGAATGATTGGATTCTATTAGACGCTTTGAATTATTTGATATCTTTGATGTGTGATGTCTGTGATATGAATTATTTGAATTGAGCTGTGAACTGTGATTTATTTATCTGTAATGAATATAAATTTTTTATCTGTGAATGAAAGATAAGCGTTATAGGATTATACCGCTTATCGATATTGTTGTGCTTGAATTGATGATGGTTGTGATTTGTTATTGTTGAGTGTAAAACCCCTGGTCTGCACCACACATACAAAAATATGGATTTCATGGAAAATGGGTTAAGTCACAGATTTTTGAATTTAAAATTATTTTATTTAAAATGATGAAATGGTTTTAAAAATTGAATTTTGAATCCTAATGGTTTGGAAATGAAATTGAGTTAAATATGAAAAGCTTTTGAAAAGGAAGTTTTAAAATTGAAATTTAGGTTGAATATAATATATCTTGTTTAAGTTTTGAAATTATTTTGGAAATTATGGTTTGAAAGGGTGATACAAGTTATATAATATATATATGAATTCTGATCCATTTTGAAGTATATTGAATGAATTATTTTGGGAATTTTAATTTAACCCAAATAGAACTTGCCGAAGATACAACAGTTCACCGATTTCCTTTAAAAGGCTACAACTTATGCAAATTTAATCTAATTTTCCCAAAATAAAAAGCATTTGTATTCAAATGATAATGGCTTTCATATAACGAAAAGATTTCCATTTTTTGTTGAAAAGATTTTAAAGTTATGGGTGAATCAAATTGAAAATAGATTTGAAAGCTATGAATGAATCTTTGTTAAAGATTGGTGAACCCTGTTTCAAATTGAAAGTGATTTAAATGGGTGAATCTTTTTTTAAAAGATTAAAAGTGGAAATTTGTTTAAACAATTCAAAAGGAAAGGTTTTGGGCTAAAAGTTATGACTTAACTAAGATCGCAATATATCCATATGGTTTTAAAATTTAGCGCTCATTATTCGGTTTAACCGGGAAAGGACTTTATGTCATAAAACCCATTTCGAATAGTGATACGACGAAATGGATAGCATTTGAAGATGGTGGCGGTAAAGACCGGGTATTTTTGAAAACGAAAGGATTACCTGTCGAATGTATCTGCACTGAGTCGCACCGGTATAGAGATCTCCATATGTGATGGGGAGTCCGATCGGGATTGTGAATACCGAGATTTGCAAGGGCTTCTTTGGAAGTGCCTTCGGTCCCGTTCGAACTCAAAACAGACTTGCATGGATGTATGTCTGACATTACACTTTGAGATGTAAAGCTGGTTCTATCAAATACATTTCTGTTTGGTGGCGAAGAATTTATTCTCTTAGCTTAATACCCTTCTCTGAGACGTACGAGCTCAGAGGTTATGTAGTTGATAGTTACTAGTGATACATTCCCGATTTGGTAATGCGACATGCTAAGTGTTGTTGATAATTTGTTGATCAAAGCATGGCTTTTGTGAAAAGCCTAGCTTTGTGTACGAGACTTCGTCCAACCTCACACCCTGGAAATGGTCGAAACATGAAGAATGCGACAATGTTACGAAAGTCGTGCCCTTTAGGGTGTGTGCATTTCCTTCTGGATAAAAAGTGGTATCATGGTATGGAGCCCAGATATTTAACTTATGTGGTTGTTACAATTTGTTGGTGAATCCCGGGATAAAGGTCGGTGACGACCGGGGATGGCGTACTCGTGACAGTTAGTTACCTAGTTGTAGAGGTAACCCGGCCTTGTGTTGGTAGAGAGCTGGTTAAGTTCTCGGGGAGTCCCTCCAGGTGTGTACCCATTTGGTGAAGGAAGTTCCTTAGCCTGACCGTTTGTTAGAAATCCAAACAAAACAATACGAGCCCTATCTGGTTTTAGTTTTATAACCTGCCATGGAATATGGTGGTAATCTGCTATTGAACATGGTAGCTATAGTAGGTGTACCATAATGGTGGTATGCTGGCTAAGATTAATATTATACTTTCTAAATGTTTTCTGCACTATGCACTAATAATAATATCAAAAGGTTTTTGCATATCAAGCATGTTTGACTATCATAAGGAGAAATCTCCTCCAATTGTGCGTTTGCATTGTGTGTGTGGTGGGAGGCCTTATGGTAGTTTCATTTTCCAAAAAGCATAGCGAATTTCTTTTAAATTCTTTTTATTTGTTTTCGTGTTCAAAATCAACTATTTTTCTGCTTACACCAGTCCCATGACTTACCTGGAGTTTATTGTTCCCTTTCTAAACTCTGGGTATCCATAATTTTCCACACAGGCAGCCTAGAGTCATATTTCAGATAGGTAGCTAGTAGGCGTAGATTCGATAGCCTTCAATCTTTGGTTTGACGATCGCAGCATAATGGTGGTTCGAGCTTCTGGTTTGGAGTTTTGGAGCTTAGCACTGAAGATGTTGCTTTCCGCTATTGTTGTTGGTGTTTTCTACTGTGTCTTCCACTATTGTGTATCTTTGATATATATGTTGACCATTTCATTTGTATCATTGTGGTATCAAATGTTGTGTATCAATAAAATTATTCTTCTGTTTTCCGCTGTGTTGTTAGCGCCTAATGTTGTTATAAGCTCCAGCGAATCAGATTATAACGATTGAATCTGTGGCATTTGAATACGGGTGATGTATTTGGGTGTCGATTTTCGAACGCCGAAATCCGGATCGTCGCGGAAGTTGACTATCTTTTTATTGTTAAACGAAAATGAGAGAGAGAGAGGAGGGAAATGAAAAGTAAGAAGGGGAAAAGTTAAAAAATAAAGAATAGTCTAAGGTGGGAGTTTATTTTATTTACAAATTCTAGCACTTCACTACAGAGAATTCCTTCTGTGTACAAACCACGAACGATAAAAACAAAAATATGATCGCATATAAAAATGCGACACGTTCTCAAACAACAATTAAATTCACTGGTTATCTTATTTATAAAAAAGAATACCCCAAAATTTTGTGAAAAATTATTTTAATGAAATAATTTAGTTTTGAAATATTTAGATTTAATTATAGTGGAATTTCTGAGATTGAATAATGTGCAAGGATATGTGTGCATGTGCACACTGGAAATGGCACAAGGAAGGATTCCAAAATTCCTGAAAAAAATAGGGAAAGAAAGCATTTCAAATATGATTTTGAAATGTGAATTATTAACCCAGACCTAACCAAGTTATAAATATGAAATATATGTATATGTATATATATCTTTCTGTGAAGCAAGGAAAATTAAATAAATATATATATCTATATACATGTATACTTTTCTTTGAGTAGAAATATGTTAAAGCTAAGCAAGAAAAATAACATCAAAATGACATGAGACACGATACAAGTAAGCATGTATGTATAGGTAAAAAATAGAAAAGAGGATTTCCAAAAATGAATAAATGTATAAAATATAGCTAAGTCACACTTTTAACATGACTTGAGTAAGTGGAGAGGTATTCAAAAATAGCTATTTTCTGAAAAGCAAAAAGAGGAAAGCACTGACCATAACCAAATAATGTAGCTCGGGGTATTAAGGATGGAAAATATGAATATACAAAATGCAAAATGTCTGATGTTAGCCAGGACAAAAATGGAATTTTATCTTGATAAAACCCTAGTGAAAAATATTCATATAAATAAGAGGTTATGGCCAGAAAATCATTTACCCGAGATACTTAAAAATAAGAAAGGGAGAAAATATTTAAAGGGAAGGAAAAACATTCAAGGGTTTTCTGGATCAAATAGAAGGAAGTACTTAGGTGAGTAATCTCACTAAATTCATGGCATTAAGTCCTGATATGAGGCAGCCAAACTTTTATGTTGTTATTTGCACATTTCTGGTTTTTGCTGAACATAGACTTATTAGATATCTTATGGAAGTTCTTTAAATGGTATTGATCTGATATGATGTTTTATTATGGATGTACATGCCACTGTTTTATTATACTTAGAAAAGCTAAGGCACAAAACCTTGAAATTATGGAAAGAGTACTTACAACTGATATGGAACTATGGCATGAAAATTTCAATAGAGAAAATAATATGAGCTGCATTATACTTTGTATAAGTGCTGAGGCTTAAGAAAAAGGAATTCGGGGTGCAATAGAGATCTGTATGTGTTGAGCCCTTAATCAAATAGCAAACCCACAAGTCAAAAATTATGATTAACCTAGATCTTGAATTTGGTTCAACCATAGTTACATGCAAATCATAATAACTTAATATGCCATGTCTCTATTCTCAGTTGTAAATATTCTTATATTTGATTTAAAGTCAAGACATCTGATGGCAATGTCCTTGAAAATAATTATCTGTTTGCTTTTGAAAAATATGCTTGCATAAATTGAAAATGATAAATATAAATATCATTTTCTGGCCTTAATAAAATATCAAGCATTTGAACTATACTATGAAAGGGCCATGTATTCTGAGATTGTCTTGTCAAGATAAATTATTAGTAAATCATAGTTAGAATGATCAAAAATTATTATGAATAAATATAAACAGGATCTACTCATACATTACAAATATAAAAAAGAATATGGAAATTAATTATGGGTAGATTGATTCAAGTTCAAATCAAACAGAATATGCTCTTATTTACCATAACTCCGATTTAAACAAGAGGGACACATGCATCCTCATATGTATGTGCATATCTTTATGAATACACTGATATATTTATATTAGTAAAAAAATTGGGATCCTGGATAATTGATGGGAAAAAAATTCCTTGAAAAATTAAGATAAAATTTGTGAGAGTGGTTTCATTTGGTATCAGAGCAAATGGTTGAATTGATTGTTGAGTACTATAGAAATATATTATGTCTGTTTGTTTTGGATGAAATAATTTAGATAGGAAAATACTAATTATAGAGAATACTCACAATATACTAATTCCATCTGCCCATAACCTAGCTATCAAACCATGGTAGGAAGGGGATCTCATCACAATGCAGGAACAAGTGTACCACAGATACTGGATCTGCAGGAGTTTGTGAGGGTTTTAAGGGATGGAATTGGGCATAGGCCTGAGAATCCACATGAGGAACTTTCAAAACTATTAAAGGCTTATACAACTTGGGAGGCAAGAGTTTTGAAGGGACTGAGAATGTGATGGAAATTCAAGCATGGTTGAGAACACTGGATCAGATTTTCAATGACATGCAACTTGATGATTAAAGGAAGAGGCAAGTGGCTTCAAGACAGCTGAAAGGAGTAGCTTTAAGCTGGTGGGAGGTGATCGTAGCTGGGAGGATTGAAAATGAAATCACTTGGAATCAATTCAAGGAGATGTTGGAGGCAAGGTTTGTATCAGCATCAGCTAAGACCATATTACTTGAAGAGTTTATTAGACTCAGACAAGGAACTTTGAATGTCACTGAGTATACTCAAAAATTTGAGGGATTATCCAAATATGGAGCAATGCTAGTGGCTGATGAAGCATCCAAAAATGATAGGTATATTAAAGTTTGAACCCAGGACTTAGCAGGGCCATGTTACCATATGCTGATAAGACTTTTGATCAAGTAATAGATCTGGCTTTGAAATTTGAGCAGCATGACAAGGAAAGAGAGAAGTATAGAAATTTTAAGAACAACAATAACAAGAAGAATAAGGGAAGATACCACCCTTATGACAAGAAGAAAGAGGAAAAAGATAACAAAAAAGCCAGTGACACCAAGGCCAATGATGCTAAGAAGAAATTGGTTTTCCATCATTGTGGAAAGGAGGGACACATCAAACCAAGGTGCCCAGAATTAAAAGGAGGAGCCTTCATGTGCTACCTATGTGGGAAAGAGGGGCATATGAAGTGAAATTGTCCTGAGTACAGACAGCAAGGAAAATTGGCAAATCTGGAAGGCAAAAGCAAATCCACGGTGGGGACTAGTGCTGAAAATCATGGTCAAGTGGAAGGTACACTACTTATCTGTACCTTACCCATAGCAGTAGTATATGATACTGGGCAACTCATTCTCTAATTTCTTATGAAATAGTTAAAATGCTAAAATTGAACTGCATATTAGTTGAAAGCCCATTGTTTGTACAAAGTCCACTGGGGAGTTCTAGTGTTTTAAATATGATTTGTGTGGATGTGGAGTTAAACATAGGAGCAAATATTTTTATTTACAATTTATATGTTTTAAACTACCCAAATATAGGTGTTATATTGGGGGTAGACTGGTTAAGGCAATTTAAAGCCAAAATTAATTTAGATTCATCCACCATATCATTGCAAAACCTTAGAGGCCAGAGAATCACAATTTTATGTTAAGTAGCTAAAGAAAGAAAATTATATCATTTAATTGACTTGGAAAAGGATTTCAGTGAACCTTCCATGGAATAAATTCCCATAGTCAATGAATATTTGGATGTGTTTGGGGAGGTTAAAGGTGTTCCACACCATAGACCAGTGGAGTTTCTAATCAACCTCATTCCAGAAGCAAGCCCAATAATTAAGAAACCCACCAGAATGGGGCCAAGTGAACTGAAGGAGTTGAAAAACCAGTTAGAGGAATTAGAAGGTAAAGGGTTTATAAGGCCAAGCAACTCATGATGGGGTGCTCCAGTAGTGTTTGTAAAGAAGCATGATGGTACTTTGAGGATGTGCATAGATTATAGGGAGTTAAATAAGGTTACTATCAAGAATAAATACCCATTGCCTAGGATTGATGATCTTTTTGATCAACTCAGTGTAACTAAGATATTCTCTAGATTAGACTTAACATCTGGGTTCCATCAGATGAAAATTAAAGACTCAAGTGTTAAGTACACTGCATTTAACACTAGGTATGGTTTATATGAGTTTATGGTTATGCCCTTCGGGTTGACAAATGCCCCCTCATATTTTGTAGATTTAATGAATAGGATATTCAGGGATTATCTGGACAAGTTTGTGCTAATTTTTATTGATGATATTTTAATTTATTCCAAAACAGTAGAAGAGCATGAAAATCATTTGCATCTGGTTTTGTCTAGATTGAGGGAAAAAGATTTAAAGGAAAAATTTTCAAAATGTGCATTTTGGAAAGAAGAGGTACATTTCCTTGGTCATGTCATTTCTGCTAAAGGAATTTCTGTGAACCCCAACAAAGTTGTAGCTATCGAAGCATGGAAGAGACCTAGCACGGCGAGTGAAGTTAGATCATTCATGGGGATGGCAGGATATTATAGAAGATTCATAAAAGGGTTTTCCAAAATATCATCACCACTTACTAATTTAACCAGAAAGAATCAAGCGTTTGTATGGACTGAAAAATGTGAACAAGCTTTTATCAAGATAAAAGAAGCTTTAGTTAATGCACCAGTATTAAGGGTACCTGAAGGAAATGAGGATTTAATTGTGTACACTGATGCAAGTGGTTCTGGGCTAGGAGCTGTGTTGATGTAGCAAGAGCAAGTAATAGCCTATGCATCCAGACAATTAAAACCACATGAAACCAGATATGCAACCCATGGTCTTGAGTTAGCAGTAGTGGTGTATGCATTGAAGCTTTGGAGACATTACTTATTAGGTGCAAAATTTAATTTGTACACAGATCATAAGGCACTGAAATATCTTTTCTCACAAAAAGATTTGAACATGAGGCGACATAGATGGGTGGAGTTTCTAGCTGCCTATGACCTAGACATACTTATACACCATGTAAAGCAAACAAGGTTGCAAATGCCTTGAGTAGACAACATGCTAAGATAGCCATGTCGATAATGGAAGAATTTAAGGATTTATCTATACTTGCTGACTTAGAAATTGAAGCAAGCAGTGAGATACACATGATGGCAACTGAAGGAGATAAGAGTAAAGGGAGACTGAGTTTAATAACCTTACAATCATATTTAATTTTGAAGATAGGAAAAACGCAAAAACAAGACCCAAACCTATTAGAGAAGAAGATTCTCATATCAAAAGGGGAAGAAGTGATGAATTACCATATTAATAAAAATGGTTACATAAGGAACAAAAATAGAATATGTGTTCCAGAAGACATGGAGTCGAAGGATGAAATATTAAATGAATACCATAGGAGTAAGTACTCCATACACCCAGGCAGTACAAAGATGTAACAAAATCTAAAAAGGAATTATTGGTGGAAGGGAATGAAGTCAGATGTAGCTAAACATGTTGCAAAATGTATGACTTTCCAACAAGTCAAGGCAGAGACACAAAGACCATCAGGATTGTTACAACCTCTTAGCATACCATAGTGGAAATGGGAGGATATATCTATGGATTTCATAGATGGCCTTCCAAGATCCCAAAGTGGAAACACAAGTATATGGGTAATAATAAACAGGTTAACTAAAGTGGCACACTTTATCCCAGTGAAATCAGAGAGGAATGCACCAAAGTTGGCTCGAGTGTTCATGAAGGAAGTGGTAAGATTGCATGGCATTCCCAAAACTATTGTGAGTGATAGGGATACCCTTTTCACATCAAGATTTTGGAAAAGTTTCCAAGAGGCCATGGGAAGTGAATTATGCTTAAGCACTGCATATCATCCACAATCAGATGGACAAACTGAGGTGGTGAACAAAGTTCTAGAAGACTTATTGAGGGCATGTGCATTGGATTTTGGAGGCAACTGGGAGGACCGTCTCCATTTAGCTGAGTTTACATATAATAATAGTTATCAAAGCACTATAGGGATGGCACCATTTGAAGCCTTATATGGCAAGCCATGCTTATCACCTACAAGTTGGGTAGAGATAGGAGAGAGAGAGATGTCTTAGGGCCTGAGTATATAGAAGAGACTACAGAGAAAATTGAGCTTGTAAGGAAGAGGATGGCAACAGCTCAAGATAGGCAGAAGAAATTTGCAGATATGAAAAGGAAGCAGGTGGAATATAAAGTGGGTGACTTTGTTTTCATCAAGGTTTCACCTATGAAAAAGGTTTTGAGATTTGGCAAGCAAGGAAAGCTCACACCAAGGTATGTTGGGCCCTATAAAATTCTGGAAAGAGTTGGCTCATTAGCATACAAATTGGAGCTGCCAGAGGAAATGAAAGCAATGCACAATGTATTCCATGTGTCACAACTTAGAAGATGGGTACATGATAAGGAGCAAATTCCGGAAAAGCCTACCCAAGTCCAGATCAATCCTAATTTGGTTTATGAGAAAGAACCAGTAGGGATCTTAGCTAAAGAAGAAAAGAAATTGAGAAGAAGAACTTTGAAACTGGTAAAGGTTCAGTGAAGTCTTGATCCTAATGATTGTACATGGTAGTTAGAGGACAAGATTAGGATGGATTATCCTAAGCTTTTTGCAAATTAAAGGTAATTTTAAAATTTCTGGAAAATTTAATATTTATAGTTGCTATGGTGGAATTTGTTTTCTTATACATGTGTTTGATAAATTTTCTAGAATTAGTAGATATTTGTTATAAGTATTAGAAAATTGTGAGGACACAATTCCTAAAAGGAGGGGTGAATGTAATACCCCAAAATTTTGTGAAAAATTATTTTAATGAAATAATTTAGTTTTGAAATATTTAGATTTAATTATGGTGGAATTTCTGAGATTGAATATTATGCAAGGATATGTGTGCACGTGCACACTGGAAATGGCACAAGGAAGGATCCAAAATTCCTGAAAAAAATAGGGAAAGAAAGCATTTCAAATATGATTTTGAAATGTGAATTATTAACCCAGACCTAACCAAGTTATAAATATGAAATATATGTATATGTATATATATCTTTCTGTGAAGCAAGGAAAATTAAATAAATATATATATCTATATACATGTATACTTTTCTTTGAGTAGAAATATGTTAAAGCTAAGCAAGAAAAATAACATCAAAATGACATGAGACACAATACAAGTAAGCATGTATGTATAGGTAAAAAAATAGAAAAGAGGATTTCCAGAAATGAATAAATGTATAAAATATAGCTAAGTCACACTTTTAACATGACTTGAGCAAGTGGAGAGGTATTCAAAAATAGCTATTTTCTGAAAAGCAAAAAGAGGAAAGCACTGACCATAACCAACTAATGTAGCTCGGGGTATTAAGGATGGAAAATATGAAAATACAAAATGAAAAATGTCTGATGTTAGCTAGGACAAAAATGGAATTTTATCTTGATAAAACCCTAGTGAAAAATATTCATATAAATAAGAGGTTATGGCTAGAAAATCATTTACCCGAGATACTTAAAAATAAGAAAGGAAGAAAATATTTAAAGGGAAGGAAAAACATTCAAGGGTTTTCTGGATCAAATAGAAGGAAGTACTTAGGTGAGTAATCTCACTAAATTCATGGCATTAAGTCCTGATATGAGGCAGCCAAACTTTTATGTTGTTATTTGCACATTTCTACTTTTGCTGAACATAGTCTTATTAGATATCTTATAGAAGTTCTTTGAATGGTATTGATCTGATATGATGTTTTATTATGGATGTACATGCCACTTTTTTTTATTATAGTTAGAAAAGCTAAGGCACAAAACCTTGAAATTATGGGAAAGTACTTACAACTGATATGGAACTATGGCATGACAATTTCAATAGAGAAAATAATACGAGCTGCATTATACTTTGTATAAGTGCAGAGGCTTAAGAAAAAGGAATTAGGGGTGCAATAGGGATCTATTTGTGTTGAGCCCCTAATCAAATAGCAAGCCCACAAGTCAAAAATTATGATTAAGCTAGATTTTGAATCTGGTTCAACCATAGTTACTTGCAAATCATAATAACTTAATATGCCATGTCTCTATTCTCAGTTGTAAATATTCTTATATTCGATTTAAAGTCAAGACATCTGATGGCAATGTCCCTGAAAATGATTATCTGTTTGCTTTTGAAAAATATGCTTGCAAGATATATGAGGTGTTTCATGTACACAGTGACATGTTCACTTAGCTATCTGATGATAGGATTAAACAAATATAATTAGTAAATAAACTAGGGATGGTGAGGCAAGAAGGCTGCTGGAATGCTTGTCATATTTGAAGTATGCAAGTTGGCACATGGTTTGTTCAAGCCCTGAGATCTTTGTGCAATGATGTGAATTAGTTCATTGCAATGTGTCCCTGTGATTCCTTGATAGCAGATGAGGCTAGGATTTAAACTGCTATATATAAACAACCCATAAATGATGAAATAGGAACATGAGTATTTCCTAGATTGGTTGGAAAGGAACTATGGTTGTTCCAGTGCATCTATATGTTACTGATTAATGTGCATGTTTGCATAATTATGTATGTGTATATGGTTGATTGATGAAGTTATCATACTTGTACAAAAATTTATCTGAAACATAGCAAAATGATTGATTAAAGAAATGGCATAAGCAACAAGCCAGTACTCATATATCACTTATTTGCTTAATGTTATGGATATATTGTTGTTGCTCACACCAGATCATTGATCTGACCCTTGTTTTCTCATGGCATGTGGAGGTGTCTTATTTTAAAATGAGGCAGCCACTAATGCTCTTTCAGGGAAAGCAGGCCCTAAGTAGGAATGAAAGTTATGGATAATGAGAAAGAATGAATGAGCATGCTTGCTAGTTTTTAATAAGAGCATAGGATGATTTATCTGCATGTAATCATGAAAATTTGTGTTTTAAATTTCCTGTTATGTAATGAACTTGTTATGTTTGATTAAGTTAGTTGTTTCTATTGAATTTGTTATGTGTTAGGGTTTGAGAACTGAAGGATTATCTGAGTTGTGAGCCAAAAGATAAGCTTAAAGTATTATCTATGAAAATCTGGAAAAAAAAATATATTTGAGCAATTGACTTACATAACCTATATTATGTATTAGTCAATCTTGAGTCATTTAAAAGCTTTAAGTTTTGGGGTAAAATATGGTTTTAACTTGGAGTATTCTTTTAAGTATTTAGTTACTTTACATTGAAATATTTTGTAAAAGAGTTCAAGTCCATTTGTGAGTTGTTTTGAGAAGTGTATATATCTTAAAAAAAGGCTTCAAGTACTTTGCAAATGAATGGCATTTCAATTGATATGGTTGGATTGTCTGGTTGACACAGTCACAAGGGTTAACCAGCTTCAAGAGAATGGAGTCTTGGTTGATCATGTTGGTCTGTATTTTGATAGTAAAATGCATTTCATAACCCCTTGTTCATTTAGCAAGTGTTTTACCAAAACTCTCTTTCAAATACTATAGAAAAATATGCATTTTGACTGGTTTGTATTATCAAACCAGGGAGCACTCTGCATTCAAGCCCTGGTTCACCCAAAATCCAGGGATTGCACCACTTTTTAAACACTTTCAAATCCAGTACCCTAGTCACAAAAAACTCAGAAATTAGTATGCAAATGATCAACATATAGTGTTTCTTATTGATCGAGTCAAGAACAGGTTTCACAGAAAACCATAAATTGAAAATGATAAATATAAATATCATTTTCTGGCCTTAATAAAATATCAAGCATTTGAACTATACTATGAAAGGGCCATGTATTCTGAGATTGTCTTGTCAAGATAAATTATTAGTAAATCATAGTTAGAATGATCAAGAATTATTATGAATAAATATAAATAGGATCTGCTCATACATTACAAATATAAAAAAGAATATGGAAATTAATTATGGGTAGATTGATTCAAGTTCAAATCAAACAGAATATGCTCTTGTTTACCATAACTCTGATTTAAACAAGAGGGACACATGCATCCTCATATGTATGTGCATACCTTTATGAATACACTGATATATTTATATTAGTAAAAAAAATTTGGATCCTGGATAATTGATGGAAAAAAATTCCTTGAAAAATTAAGATAAAATTTGTGAGGGTGGTTTCAAAAAATTTCCATTGTTTGCTGTAAAATACGTCAAACTATAATTTGAATATTTTTCAAATTAAAAGTTATAGAAAAATTCTATAAATTGAAATAAAAACACGTCATCAAAAGTTAAGTCGTTTATTAAAAATAGATTTCTTATTATTTATTAAATTTGAATATTTAAATAAATTAAACATTCTCATTCGAAACATTAAAATTCCAGGTTGTAACATTCTCAATTAGGGACGTTCAACAAAATTAAAATTTGTATTAACTCACCTTCTTCTCAAATTTATATGTTAAAAAAGCTTATTTTCTTATATTCTCACAAAAACACTTAGCTTTAAGTTCTCGATTAATTAAGAAGTTTTTGACTGTTCAAAATTGTCGAAAATTCCATTTCATTTAAATCAATGAAAGTTAGTACACAACATATCATAATAAGATGCACCAACCAAGCTATCCTAATGCTTAGGTTACATGCATCCATATAATAATTTAACTAAAACTTCAGAATTAAACACTTGGGTTTTGTTTCAACTTTATTCTAAATAATAATCATATACATATCTCCTTCTTTACATCAAATCATACTTTTAGAATTTAACAATTTTTTTTCCAAAACAACTCCATAGCTAAATTACTACGATAGCAATCCCTCACTTATAAACTCAAAAATGAATGCCGATTTAACGACCTACCTTTTCGACCCTTAAAAATCGATACTAATACATCTACCGTGATCATGTGGCAAATATTCAAGTGCCAAAAAGACAGATTGTTGGGGTTAAAGAAATAAAAAAACAAAATAGAATCTCACATCATGATGAGAATATATATGTGTGTGTATATATATAAACATTATCTTTACAAAAAGGAATCATCTTTATTATACACAAGATCAGAGTATGCTAACCTATTTTCAGCCTAAACAATTATAATAGGCTGTCCTTACAATTGCTGATAAATATTGACAGAAATCAACAACAACAAACAGTGGAAAGATATAAGATATGTGAATATGTCTTGAAGAATACAGCTCGTCTCCTTAATGCTCCAAAGCATCCGGCTAAATCTGGAAAATTTGCTCGCGCTAAGTGTTGCGTAATATAGATTTTTGTTTTGAGAAAGTTTGTCTTGCGGTACCCCGCTACAAAGCATCACATTTGCATATGGATTGCGAATGACAAAAATAAAAATACGATCGCACACAATAATGCGATATGATCATAAAATAAAAATAAAACACACTGGTTATCAAATTCTATGAAGTTTCAAAATTGCAACGTTTGCCGTAATTATTTTATAAATTAAAAATTATGGAAAAAAATCTTATAGTTAAACTAAAAATATGACAACAAAAACCAGGCAATTATTTGAAACATATATTTTATTATAATTTAAATCCAAGTTCGAATATTTAAATAAATTAAATATTCAAATTCAAAGAATCAAAAATATAGATCGTTACATTCTTCCCCCTTAAAAGAATTTTGTTCTCGAAAGTCCAAAGGATGGAAAATATAACGAAATTTAGAATGAACCTTAAAGCAAACATTTCATAAAACATCTCTTTACTTATAAAACATTTCAAAAGCTTACTCAACTTATTCTTAATTATATAACACCTTGCTATATCTACAATTATCCAATTCAAACTTTATTTTGAATTTTACTCGAGCCTTGAATACCCGGTTTTTATCCAAAACACCTTTTAAAATGATATTGTATATATATATATATAGCCCATGTAACCCCAAAAAGAAACCATGGAACTAGGCACTCCCAAACAGTATTATATAACACCTTATCCAAAAGGGTAATACTAAATTGAAGTGTTTACAATCTTAACACATCTACTGCCCATTTTTAGTTATTTTCGAGCCACTCGAACTAGTTAACTTAAAGCACTTTTCTTTCTTTCCTAAATCCATTTTGAAACACTATAGCTTATATTTTCAAATAGTTTTAACAAATTATCTATTTCCAACTTGCTTTGGGTTTGTTTGGACTTGAACTCGTTTCGACCTGTATAATGACAAAAAGAACAATTTACTAAGAGCACTACATCGTTCGCCTAGGCAAACATCCCATCATCACTTAGAAGATTATTTGACCATCACAAAACAAATCGAGACTCACTCCTTAAATCAAACCAAAGAAAAATGTTCCTTACATTAAAATTTCTTTCCAAATATATTTATACTTAAATATTTTTAGGTAAACTAGTACTACAATTTCCAAATATTATTTGAAACGATAATGTACATTATTTCCTTATGTAAATCAAAACATGCTTTTGTGATCAAGCCAAAATATGTTTTATCAAAACAATTTTATAGCAAATTTTCATTGGTAGCAATTTTCCACTTAGAAACTCGAAAATGAACATCGATGATGGTGTAGCCATTATCAGAATTATTTTCCAATGACAAAAGTGAGTTTAGTGCTTCCTATTTCCTTGAAATCCCTCAGAAAAGTTTCTATTCATAAATACCTTTAAATGATACTATTATATATTTTTCCCAAAACGTCTAAATCAATTTCAAAATGCGTTGAGATTTGAATTCTCCAAAAATCCTTTTAATAAAGCACATTTTTATAATCATTTTTTTATAAAATTTGGCTCCTTATATAATTCAGTTATCAAGTATTTATCTTAGTAATATTCTAGTTTTCTTTTGATAAACCTCTTTTATTTAATATTATTCCGAAAATATTTATTTCAAAATATTTCCAACCTTTTCTTTTTAATAAACAATTTTTATAAAAAAACCAAATTTTAACCCCACACTACTAACGAATGCCATATAGTCAATTGTGAAACTGAAGACACAAGGTGTTCATTTCAATGTTCCTAAAATTCCTATCTACCCAACCCAAGTTTGAAAAGGAAGATCAATGATAGATTAAAAAAACAATAGTCAATGCTCAGAACTGGACAAACATGACTAATCAAGTTCTAGATGATGATAATGGAATATTATCATTTCCTAACAAACAAGCACAATCAAGAATAATTATATTAAATTTTTGAAAAATTATTCTTCTGTGTACAAATATAATCGTAGGTAAAATTATTTCGTTTACCAATTTTAAAACAATATTATCTTGATTTGGCCCTTTTCAAGTGTTTTGAAATTTCTATCGATAACGTTGGCTAGTCACATTGACCAGAACCCAAAATTCAGACTTAATGGATCAACCAACATAATATACATTTTTTATGGAAATAACAAATATGCGCTCTTATATATACACACACACTCTCAAACTCATTTTAGGATATTACTAATCTCATCTATAATGGGTTGCTCATTCTAGGGCATTACTAACCCTATGTTTAATGAGTTTACCCCGCCAAGTCCTAGGTGTTCGCTCAACCGATGTTCTTATACCATGCTGTAACGACCTACCTTTTCGACCCTTAGAAACCATACTAATACATCCACGGTACTGATATTTCAATTATCTAAGTGTCAGAAAGACATATTGTTGGAGTTAAAGAAATAAAAGACAGAATATACTCTCACATTGTGATGAGAAGATATATAATATTAACAATATCTTTACAGAAATAAATCATCTTTATTATACACAACATCACAGTACGCTAACCTATTTTTAGCCTAGACAGCTATAACAGCCCGTCCTTATGATTGCTAATAAATACAAATAGAAATCAAGAACAACAAACAACAGAATGATATAAGATACGTGAATACTTCTTGGAGATTCCAGCTTATCTACTGAAAGCTCCAAAGCATCCACCTAAATCTAGAAAACATGCTCGGGTTGAGTGCTGAAGTGTAGATTTTTGTTTTGAATAGACGTTGTCTTGCGGTAACCTACTACACAACATCACATTTGCATATGGACCGTGAAGACGGAAATAAAAAGACGATCGCACACAATGTGACACGATCGCAAAATAATAATAAAACACACTAGTTATCAAATTCTATGAAGTATCGAAATCGCCAACGTTTGCCCTAAAATACGTCAAATAGGAATTTCATTATTTTCCAAATTAAAAATTATGAAAAAACAAATCCTATAAGTTAAATTAAAAATATGATACCGAAAATTAGGCAATTATTTGAAAAATATATTTTATTATAATTTAAATTCAAATCTAAATATTTAAATAAATTAAACATTCAAATTTAGAGTCTCAAAAATACGGTCGTTACAGCCGATGATGCGACAGTCATCATTAGAATAAGTTACTAGCGATAGAAGTGAGTTTAGTGCTTTCTATCTCTTTTAAAATCCCTTTAAAATATTTCTATTCATAAATACATTCAAATAATACTATTATTGTTTTCTCAAAGATTTGAAAAACAATCTTAAAAAATATTAGGATTTAAGTTCTCAAATTCCTAGCTTAAATCCTTTTGATTAACAAACCCTAATTATAAACCATACTTATAATTTCACTTTCTTATATAAAATCATTTCAGAAATGTATATCTTTTTTAGATTATAATAAAAAACCTGTATTAAAATTAAATTTTAACCCAACATTATCACCGAACGCCTTATGGTCAAACCATGAAACTAATTCACAATGTATTCGTATTTAATTTAATCAAATAATGAATGCTTATAAAATAGTCGAGCACAACTAATCAAACAATAAATGACAATAATTGAATATTATCATTTTATAACAAACAAACGCATCATAAATAACTATATCATTTTCTGAAAATTATTCTTTTACATATAAAATATAATCTAGGTAAAATTATTTCATTTGCTCGTTTTAGAAACAACATTGTGTTGGCTTGCCTTATCAAGAGTTTAGAAACCCCTATCGATACCATGGCATCCTACTCTCGACCAGAATTCATAAACCACTCAACAGGTACATCAACACAATACAAAATATTTTTACAACACTAACAAATACGCTTTTGTATATATAATACACTAAAACTCATTCTAGTGTTCGCTCAAGTTGAGCTCCGATACCACAGGTAATAATAGGATTTTTCGACCCTCAAAAGTCGACAATAATACATTCGCGGTATTCACATGCCGAGCATCCAAGTACTAGAAAGGCAGATTATTGCTGTGAAAGAAAGAAAAGATTGCATAGAATCTCACATCGTGACGAGTAATATACAATAGGGCTTTACAAAAGAAAACTGTAATATACATACATTTATTAGAGTAAATTAACCTACCATTAGCCTGTGCAATTATAACACCATGTCCTCATAAATGCTGATAAGTACAAAACAATAAATGCAGCGGAAATAAAAGATACTTCAGTATGTCTCCAGCTTGACTCCTGAAGCTCCAAAGCATCCAGACTAGATATGAAAATGTGCTCGGGCAGACCCGAGCATTTAAGAAAATAATGTCCGAATGAGTCTGGTAAACCAGCGTGAGAAGCACAGATCAAATGGATTTTTAGTATTATAAAACCTTTCAAAAATAAAGGTATCTATTAAGACAACACCGCACATAAGCACAGACATGGTTTTATCATACGATAACCAAATTATTTTATAGGACAATGATATTATAATGATGTCTAGGGTTTAAATAAATAATGAATCATAGTCAGAATGGTTACATTAATTACATTAGATAGCATACACAGTATACAACTACGACTGCAAGGCACGTATTAGAGAATGGATTCCATACAATGACAAGGCTATTAGGCTACCGCCTGTTGCAGTACACCTCTAGAAAAATGTACTAATGTCGCAAAAATATTTTGCACCCCTGCCAACATAGAACTAGCCTACTCCTTCTTGGATAGTACCGAATATGACATCACCTCGATTGTCGGCCAACAACCGTAGCGAGTCACTGATATACATAAATGGGTCAATATCGATCTAGATCGGGAGATGACCATACCCTAATGGTAGTGAACCACATAGCTGTACTGCATATCCTCTATTTTAGTCATTACTGGATGTGAGGCTTAAGGCCACGTTTTGCCTTTTTAGAAAATCCCATTTAGAATGTTAACAGTGTCCTCCATGCAACAATGCAATGCCAACGTTCATCCATACAAGTTGTTCTGGGTCTGAACAAACTGAAGGTACTACTTCTACTACATCCTTAGGATTAGTAGTAAGCAACCCTTGCACTTCAGAGAACTCCATATTCAATTTCATCTTCTTTAAGATATCTCTAAGTTGAACAATTATGCTGGTTTGAAGTGGTTTTCGGATAACATATCCAATCCAGTCTCTCCGAACCGACAATCAATAATTTTAAAAACTAGCCAAGATTTGGTAGTCGGTTATTTAAATATTAAATAAACAATCAACCAAATCAAAAATTTAATTTCACAAGAAAACCAAGCATGGTTAATAAAATAAGCAACCACTAAGCCTCTTTAATTAATCCTTTCATTAATTAAACCCACTTTTTAAATTCTTGTATTAAAATACTTTTACAAAAGATATATATGTGTATATTACTCATTCACCCCTCATTTATACTCTTTCAATGCTTGGAAAAATATCCATATACTTTTCTCATCAGCATAAGTATATTCACAAACTACTACACTTTCAATGCTTAGAAATTGTAATCATATACTTATCTTAACGGTATAAGTATATTCACAAAACAATTCACTTTCAATACTTAGAATCTTTTCCATATACTTATCACAACGATGTAGATATATCCATAAATCTTAAGAATGATTTCACTTTCAAAACCATACTTTTAGGGTTAAAATAAATGTCATTTAAAACATTGATAACAATAAACCTAAAACACTTTCCTTTTATAAAATACATTTTTTATAAGTCCCCAACTATAATTATAACTCCTTTTATAAATTTTTCAAAAATATATTTAAAATCCTTGTTTTATAATTTTCCAAATATATTTATAAAACTCGTTTTATAAACCTCCAAATATATTTATAAAACTCCTTTAATAAATCTCATTTATAAAATTCTTTATTACTTATAAAACTCTTTTATATTTACAAACTCCTTTATATATCATTTATAAGTAAATTCAATTTATAAAATACCATTTATAAATCTATTCTTTTTATACAACATTTTATATAAAATGTTTCATAAATATTTATTTCAAAATATTTCTATCTTCTTTTTAAAACAAATTCACTTTAGTCTAAAAGGTAAATTTCCTTTTATTTTCCTTTAAAATAAACATTCAAATTATAATAATTTTTTTATAAAAATAAGTACTTCCTGAGATACTTTTAAAATATTTCCAAAAAAAGTTAGAGTAAAATAGAAAAGTTCAAAAAAAATTATTTCTACATAAAATATCATAGAAAATCCAAAAGTCAAATTTAGAATCATTCTCCAAATCAAAATCATTTTCAAATCCAAACATGAAATAATAGTATTTCAAAATACTAAAATGAGGCCCAGATCTACCATAGCACTTAAGCAATGCTATAAGTACCTTTATCACTAAAAAGGTTCAACTTTTAATATATATATATATATATATATCAATGTCATATCCAATATGATCAAACTACCAAGTTTTAACATTCAACAATTTAAATAACAGGCATATAATTAAAATTAAAATCAGTTATAATAAGGAATATGGATTCCTCCAAAATTCCTTGTATTACATTTTGAATGTCATTCGCTTTTCGAAGTGGAAATTCAACCAAACTAAACCAATAAATAATTCATATTCAAAAACAATAATTTATATCCACTATATGTCATATAATATTCATCCAAAGGTGAGATAACTCACCAAAATTCCAACGGACACTTATGCGTTCAGGTTCGATCTTAAATTGATCAACATTCGATTTTAGCTAAAAGTTCCACTTGTTCCAAACTCGACGAAACCAATTCTTGCATGCAGATATTGCTCCTATGAGTGCAACGCAAAAGACCGCATCTCCATTAGACCTCATATGAAGAATTTATTCATTTTATAATACTTTGGATTTATAAATTCAGATAATCACTCAATCAGCAAATTAATTACTAAACCCTTCTTCCCTCTTCTTCCTTACACGTGCACAAAGATGAACACTGATATAACCCACTCTAGATGTGCCTTCTCTCATCAACTTCTCTCTCTAGTCGATGAAATAGACCACCACCTTCTCCGATGTGCCTCCCTTCACTCCCTCTCCGCGACCGTCCCCTTCGTATGAAGCTAGGTCCCACCTTTGGAATCACGACCTGATGGTCTAACTCCTTTCCAAAAGGTGTCACCTTCATCCATACATGACCAGAGTTGACAAAAACTTGGGGAGATGTGCTTCTTCACTCAAAAAGCATGATAGTTACCTCCACTTCACTTAAAACCAACACATATTCCAACATGCCTATACCCAAGCTCCACTTATCACGTCAACGTCCACCAAATCACCACTGCTACAATATTCACATAAATATGAATTTTAAGCCACATGAGTACAATTGATCTAAAGTTATGATTTTTAGTTATGTATTTGATTTGATTTTGAATTTTAAACGAAGAAGTTGATTTTCTTTTTACTGTTAAATGAAAATAAAAAAGTGAGAGAGAGGAGGGAAATGAAAAGTAAGAGGGGAAAAAGTAAAAGTGAAGAATAGTCTAAAGTGAGAGTTTAGTATATTTATAAATTTCTAGCACTTTGCTATCATTCACTACGAACTGCGAATGAGAAAAAAAAATACAACCGTGCACAAAAACGCAATACGATCTTAAAATAACAATAAAATACGTTGGTTGTCTTATTCCGAGAAATTTCAAAAATACCAACGTTCGCCATAAAATACGTCAAACGATAATTTAAGTATTTTCCAAATTAAAAATTAAAAATTCTTATAAATAGAAATAAAAATATGTCATCAAAAATTAAATCGTTTAATAAAAATAGATTTTCTTATCAATTATCAAATTTGAATAATTAAATAAATTAAATATTCTCATTCAAAACGTTAAAAATTATGGGTCATTACATGAATCAAATTTGAATATTAAAATTTTATTTTCAAAACGTTAAAAATTCTGGGTCGTTACAACCATGTTGCGCATGCAAGTTATTATACATATGAGTATATATGATAAACTCATTAATCATATAAGATCATTTTTTGCTAAATAAATCATAAATTAAATAAAACTTTGATTTTATTAAATTAATTAGAATGGATCTAATATAACATTTTAGACTTCATAGGCCCCAGTATGATTCAAAATAGAAAAACAATTTGAATTCACCCGTTGTAGATTAGACATGTACCATCAATATTATGGTTAAAATATTTTTTTTATAACATTTTGATTCCAATGTAGTTTGCATGTTATCATTCACCATATGCTAAAATCAAATTTTAAGAACGCGAAGATGCTTATTTGTAATTCGATTCCCACTAACACTAATATTAATGGTCAATATTCACTAAAAATATTGGGAATAATATGTCGAATATCTTAATGGTATATCGATAAATATCGTACATTATATCAGCAATGATATTTTAAGTGATGTTTTGAAATGATTATCGACTAAGGAGCGATATGAGATGTATCAGTAATATATCGACGATATTTATGATATAAACTACTTAGGACATAAATTTTACTTCCAACCTCTTGATCCAAACCAAACACTCTGAGAGATGTTGGGTAAATCCCATTTCTTAACTGCTATGATACCACTTATAGGATTGTAAATATACCAATGGAGGAGGGTGAATAGGGCATTTAATATATTTCATGAACAGTCTAATAAAATAAAATGTGAATATGTAAAATGCAAGAAGTAAATAAGACAAAGATTTTTGCCAGCTTTGGTCACTACCTCATAATCCCTACTGCCTTTAAGGTTACTGCTAGAATTAAATAATTTATCGCTTACAGACTCAAAAATTTACGTTCCTTCGGTAAAATGACTATTCAAATCCCAAGCCTGGTTTCCTGCCCCAACTCAAATCTTGACTCAAAGAATCCATGAACTACAACTCATAGCTCAATCCAAGAATGTTTATAGAGTTCAAATTTAAAAGAAAATCACAAAATAAAAATAAAAATACCCTTATCGATCTAAAGCCTAGGGTGACTTTTGGACTCACGTCGGTGCCAGGAATTATGAGCTATCGGGTTTTTACAACATTACAGGGACTAAGAATATGCAGATATGATCTAGGACATACTATACTTTCAGATCTCACTGCGGAAGGCAACAAAATATAAATATAAATAATAACCATCTCAGAAAATATCTCAAAATATAGTCTTAGAAATAGTATGTAGTCAAATCCAGGGTACACAGAAATGCAATACATAGTTTGATAAATACTAAATACTGAATATGATAATATTTACATGAAGAGTAATGATAAGCAACTCCGATGTCGAGCTTGCCTCTCCACGTACTAATCTCAGGCCTATCACCTGCTGCCCTGTCCTCTTGTAGTGGGGGAAAAGAAATGAAAGGAGTGGATCTAGAAAAAGTCTGGTGAATGAGTACATTATTGGTATAGGATGATCAGATGCAATTGACATTAGTGATACCTAAGTAGTTAATCTCGGTATCGGGTACATATTGGTCAAGTACCGATATGAAATGTTTTAAAATATCTTGATAATATTGGATAATATCGTTAAAATATCGGACATGTGTTGAACATTTTATAAATGATATTATACTATTTTATAATGTTATATTGATGTTAAGTTTTCAAATATTTGGATAAATAATGCCTATTATTATCGAAGGCCAATTACGTATAGTTTACGAGTTACTATACGTTTACTGAGATATTTTATTAAATACAAATCATAATATAGGCTTATAAAAAACTAGGAAATTCGTGTATTGTACATCTTCTTCATATTATATTATATTAATTGTTTCTTTGTCAAATTATCTATATTACTTTACTAAACTTTTCATATTTATAGTTTTGCCGTTTTCGTTTCCAGTTAATTTATCGAATAATCAATGTCCATTTGATACAAATTATTTCATTAGCTTATTCCTTGTCGATATGTTAAATATATAACTTTATAACTCTTCAACTTTTAGTTCGTAGTGCATGATTATAACTAATAAAATAAATTTTCATAAGCTAACTTACCAATTAGAAATGGTGAATGAAAAATAACTAAAAAAGAAGATACTCTTTCATGATCTTGATTTTAGTGATAAAGTTTTCATGGAAAATAAAACATATAAAATATGGAATAAGTAGAGTTTTATTTATGGAAAGACTAAAGAAGAAGACTAAAACTGCATGGTTAAATAAATTAATGCAATAGGGTTTCCAGTATGGTCTAAATATTTTCATTCAACATATACCAAAAATAAATATTGAGAAAGTGAAGATATTTATTTGTAAATATATTTTCTCCAACACATAAAATAATGAATGATATTCTTAAAAAATATCAGGTATTTTACAATAAATATCGGAGTGATATATCGACAAATATTAGACGATATATCGGTAACGAAAGCGATATTTTTAAAAAGTATCGGCTTAGGAGTGATATGAGATATATAGTTGATATATTGGCAATATTATCGGATATTAACAACATAGGGTGACACTCTATGTGACTTAGAATGTCCTACAAGTGTCCGTGAATTATTTATTTCATTTGCCTAAAGGGTTTAGCTTAATACACGCCTACACTAATGACTTGTGTAGGCTCATACTTAGAGTTGAACAACTACTCAAACCTCATGACAACTAATGATCGACTAATAGTTACTGAAACTATTTCTACATAGGGGTTCGCTATAATATCAACCATGGGATTAAGTTTCCCACATACGACTACATGTATCATATCAACCATTGGACTATGTTTCCCACAACTACAGCTACACTTATCCTAGTTATGCATTGATGGGGAGCCTGTAATGCCGACTCAATGAAAGTCTTTTCGTCGTTGCATCCCCGTCCACCTCTCAATGGTAACGTAACACCTCTTATTGCACCATGCTAGGACCTATCATCAACATAACACCACGTCGCGTCACCGTGAATACCAAGGAATTTCCATTAGTTTCGTGCCACACACTTCTCCAAGCATCATCGGTGTTGCGCATCCACCATAGAACCATCTATGGATGTAGACTGCGATAGAATAGCCTCCAGTAGAATATCAACCCTACTGGGTAAATGACATTTATCCAGTCCCATAACATTCTAGTATCATCAACATAGGGAACTAGCTTCCCTACTTATACTAACATCCATTCATATATATATTTAATATATATATATATATATATATATATATATATATATATATAATTCTATTTATAACCTAAGCCTTAGGCCAAGGTCTATACTACACTTAGAAAACCTCAACCGGTCAACCGTTGGTACTGGAGGGTCAACCACTTACTGTCAATCGACTCTAATGAGAACGGTCAATCGGTCATCCATGTTAGTTAGGGATTATAGTTGTTTTTGTTTGTTAACTGATTAATCATGTTTCGTTCCCAAATCTGAAAAGTAAGCCTATAGTTTCACATTATAGCAATTTTTGTGAATCCCAAATTTGTGAAATTTAGGTTGTACTTGTCCAAACTCATATTCGATTTATAGTAAACAGTTTAACCTATGTTCAACATCAACCAATTATATGAATTCATATTTTATTAGGAAAGGGTATAACTTGGATCGATTCTATTTAATAGATTAACATCAAATTATATTTAAATCCTAGATCTAAATAAATTGGTTTCACAATTTTTGTTTTGAATAATCTGAATCAAATAGGGTATACTAAAATTAACTGCATATAAATCATATAACTAATGATATACCCACTTAGCTTAAATCCAAGCTATTCTCCTTTATTTTAACGCTTGGAACCACCTCCATTTGGTATAGATCTCCCTTTTGATCTGATATATTTTCTTCTTCTTCTTCTTCTTTTAAATTTTATTGTAATTTGTTTGAAGAAATTTGGATTGAAAAGGAAAGAATTTGGTAGATTTTGGATGTATTGTTTATATTCTGATGAATTAGGCATTACATTACCTTACTATTTATAGGTATTCAAGCTAATACTAACCATCCACAAAAAGATACAGTTCCATCTATTCCGTTCATAAAAGATAAGGCCTAATCTCACCGTTTAAAAAAAGACACATTCAAATTGGGTCATTTGACCAACCCAAACTCTAGCCGCATACACTCGACCGCTATGATTGGGAGTAGTCGACCCTAGTGGGTGATTGGTCCCAATACACATGTCGACTGGTGGAGCTTTTTATTTCAGTCCATTTTTCTTTTTAAATTTATTTATTACTTATTTCTGTGTGATGTCCCGGAATTTTGGGCAATACTTATTTAATACTTTCATTTATAATTTATTTTAAAATATGTAATATTGATTTAATAATCTAATTTAACCAAATGCTATATTTTCAAAAACTAATAATTAATCTAATTTAACAAATGTTATCTTTTCAAAACTTAATAATAATAATTTAATTTGGAAATGTTTATTCTTTTCAAAGGATAATAATATATATATATAATTAATTATAATTAATCTTTCTAAGTTAATAAAAATATTCTATTTGTAATGTAAATATATATACGTTGTAAAAAGAGAAATTGGTTTCAATTTAAATTTGATAAAATGTTTTCAAATTATAATATATATGTTTATATATTGTGATTTGAAGTTCTGTTTTAAAATTCAAATAATTTCTGAAGTTAATATTTAAAATGTTCTATTTATAATGAATATATATATATTTGTATATATATATTGTAAATAGAAAAATAATGGATTAAACTTAAGCAGAAAATGTGTTTCAAATTTATAATATACATATGTATATATGGTGATTTGGAAGATTTTTTATTTAATTTAATAAAATGCTTTTCAAAAGCTATTTAAAAATTAATCTTATATTTTCAAAACACTTAAAGAAAAGTTTATTTTGTTAAAAGTATAATAGCTTAAAAATAGTATATTATTATAAAAGCTTAATTTGTTTTCTTTTAAATTGGTTTTTGAAAATAAATTTAGTTTTTATATATAATATCAGTGTTAGATATAATAACTTAAGTTTAAACTTTTAAAATAAAAGTTTAAATAAATGTTCATTTTCTTTCTTTTAAACTTATCCTTAGAAAATGGATTTTTAAATTTAAATAAATAAAACATAAAGAGATAAATACATTTCATAGTTATATAAAACATAATTATTTAGGTTAATATTTAATTAAGGTTTAAATCATTAGTAATAATAAGAAATTAATTTAATAATCAAATCTAAAAACACTTGGCAACTTAGGAATTAATGAGAATACACTTGTATACATAATAATTCAAGTTTGGACATTTGTAAATACATGGATTTATGCAAGAAACAAGTGGAAAATCTTTGTTTAAAAGAAAATTTTGTTTATAATTAATGTTTAAAAAAAGAAAAAGGTCTGTTATTGTTTATTTTCTTCAGCTCAAACTTTTTTTATCTTTCTTCTTTAAAAAAAGAGAGAAACGAAAAACAAAATTCAACTGTAATCAAATCTGAAGCTATTTTACAACTTCATATTCTCAGTATTCAACCTGAGAATATGCAATACTATATGAAGATTCAACAAGCAAGATTTCAACAAATTCAATGTTCAACAGTAATCAACTAATAGCAAATTCAATTCAAAACAGCAAGATGCAAAGCAAATTCAAAATTTCAGGAAAACTAAGTAATACAGTGTTCTTTGCTTCTAAAATTATGGTGAGTAGATCTTTTATTTAAAAACAATTTTATATTTAATCTAATATTATGCTGACATATATGGAAGTTGTTGTAGTAGAATAAATGATGTGAATATGTATGTTTGCATGAATGTCTTCAACTTGAAAACTAGCTTGAGTTCCTGCTATGTATTTAAACATGCCTGAATATGCTTTCTGGGTTTGACTCTGTTAAATTATTTGGCAAGAACAACTAAAATAATTCCTATCTCCCAAATGAATGTTATAGTAAATATAATATCAATGTTTGCATGTGTGATTTGAAGATGAATGCACATATATATATAGCAGTGACAGTGAATATGTAGATTTTAAACTCTGTTCTTGTTCATGTTGCAGATTTATAAAAAAAATTCCTAATTTCCAAGTTAATCGCTATTAATCATTGATCATTGAAAGAAATTTTACTATAACGAAGTAATCTTGTGTTTAAAAATAAATTTAAATATTTATATTTAACAAATATACTGTAAATTTTAGATTTACAGTGAAAAATCAAAATTTAATGAAAATCAATCTCAATAATTTAAGTTTCGGATCATATAACCTGAATTGATGTACAAAATCATGAATTTTAACACGAGTTTGGGAATTTTAATTTAGTATTCAAAGAGAAATTAAGGATTTTTCGAATTTGGGTTTTGGGTCGATTGCTGATGATCAGCGTCGAAGGGGAGTTCGAGGTTCAGCATGAAGGTGGACGTAGTGTCTGGGGATGCAGGAAAAATAGTGAAGGCTTATCTGATAGCCGTGGCGATCAGAGTATGGCAGAGTAGGGTTCGAGGTCTTGGCGTTGTCTGTGTTGATATTGTGGTGATCACGGCTTCAATGGTGATTTAGGACGAATCACTTGTGGGGGAAAAGTTTATGTGGTTCGAGACGCGTTTGTGGACGAGGTGGCAGGCCCTCTGGTGATGGGATTCGCCGATGGGAGAGAATTCTTCGGTCGAGTTTCATTTCCTGTTGAAGTGCTGAAGCCTTTTTTCGAATCAATGGTGATTTCGTCAATCCAGGAGGACGAGATGGTCGGTGGGGTCAGGGACGACTTGTGGAGCATTTCGGTGATGGTCGCCGTCGACCAAGTCCAGTGTGCATGTGCACGGTGTTCGTCCTGTGCATCTGAAATTTGGGTCGTGGAAGATGATCGTAGCCGAGATTTCCTCGTGTTTGTCTCGCGTGCAACTCGAAGTCATTAGGAAGGAATGTCGCTTGTGATTGTCTCGAGTAGTTTGGTTCCGGGATTTGTATCCTGTCTGATTTTAACTGTATATCGAGTTTTAGAAATTTAAAGCAAATTAAGTTTTTTTAAACAATGTTTTAAATAGTTTAAAGATGTTTGAAATGTTTAAATTAAAACTTGGCATTTAAACAAGTTTAAGTTTTTTAAGGGTATAGGATTTTAAAGTTAATTTTGCTTTAAAATAGTTGGTTTTAAAAGTTTTAGTACTATCCGGACTTTGTACTATATAAAATGAAGTTTCAAAATTTGAAGGCAAGTTGAATTTTGAACAAAGTGTTTAATTAGTTTTATAAAGAATGAATGTTTGACTTACAAAGATTTTTAGTTTTAAAGTTTGGATTTTCAAAATTTAAACTTTTGTTTAAAATTAGTTTGGTTATAAATATTGCTTTGTTAAATTATATAATAATGTTTTCAAATAAAAACGTTATTGAAGTGATTTAAATGTGATTAAAGTAAGGTATTTAACTCAAATAAATTAAAAGATAATGATAAATTAAAAGATGATGATTTTGTGTAAAACCAAATACAAGCTTTTGAATTTAAAAATTTAATTTTAAAATGATTGATAAGAGTTAATGAAATGTATGGTTTACCTTAATCAAGTTTTATTTATAAGGGTGTAATTAAAGTATAATTACTTAATTAACTTAAATGATTAATATGGGTAATTAAATTAAGGTAAATTAGTTTGTGGAATTAATTAAGTGTAATTAATTATGTTATTAAGGATGTTTAATCTATGTTAATTTAAGCAATAAGTAATTAAGAAGTTTATTACTTAATGATTAAGAAGAATTATTAAAGATAATTACTTAATATAGTAATCAAAGAAATTAATGACTCAGTGTAATTAATTAAGTTATTGTGGATAATTTTAGTTAATTAATTAAGTTAATTAATTAAAAAGAATTACTTAATGATGGGATTAAGTATAATTACTTAATGTAATTAAAAAGGTGTAATTACTTAGTGAAGTAATTAATGATTAATTACTGAATGTAATTAATTAAGGAAATTACTTGATGGATAGTAATGAAAATAACTTAGGAAAGTAATTAAGTGATAATTACTCAGTGTAATTAAAGGATTTTTTAATGTAATTAATCAAGGAGTTGGTTTAATTGGTGAAGTAATTAAAGGAAGTTAATTACTGATTGTGATAAATCTGGTTTGATTAATAAATGTAATTAAGTTTATAATTAATTATTAAATGTAATTATGAGAACACTCGATTAATAAAGTAATTAGAGGGTCATTGATTAATGTAATTAATGAATAATTAATTGTTTAATTAATTAATTAATGTGATTAATTATAAGATAATTAATCAATAAAGTGAGAAAAGAAGTAATAATTAATTAATGTAATTAATTAAGGATTAATGTAATTAATTATAGTTAATTAATTAATTAGAACTTAGTTAAGATTAATTAATGATTAAAGATTAATTAATTTGTGTAATTAATTTAAAGGCTAATTACTTAGTGTAATTAAGAATAACTTATCTAGGGTGATTAATTAAGAATATGATCAAAGGATAATTAATCTGTAACAGAAGATTAATTAATTGGATTATTATGATGATTAAAGAGTGATTAATTAATTAATTGTAATTAATTAATGATTGTTTAAGCAGGATTAGTTGTTTAATTCTCAAGTAATTAATTTAATTTAAGTAGATTAAATTAATTATAAAGGGTTAATGATGCCTGTTTGTGGATGATTGTTTGTGAAATATCTGGATTTGTTGATATCTATTGGATGATATGTTGTGATATTCTGTGATATGATATTTGATATATCAGTGATGAATGTGGGATATTTATCTGTGAATGATGCTGTGTGAATTCAACGTTTTAAATTGAATTAATTTGTTAAACTTAAATCACTTGGACATTAAGATGGTGTTTGGATTCGATGAGACCGGGATCGGTTTCCAAATTTGGAATTCTCGAAAACCACATCAATCCAAATTTAAACGTTAGGTCGTAAATCTCAAGTGAAGAGTGAAGACTCGAGGTGTAAGGACTACTGTCGTTAATACTCTGAGGGTGATTCCAATACGAGTTTAACAGGGGTAGCACTTTCATGTTCGAGATGAAGATTCACAGTGAAAGGGCTATTATCGTTAACTCTGAGGGTGATTCCAAAATGAGTGAACGAGATAGTGCCTTCGGTTTCGTTCGAACTCGAAATGAACTTGTATGGATTGAATGCTTTCAGAACATCGTCAGGTGGACGATGAGCATTCTAATATAGATGTGTTCTATAAAGGTAATCGTAGCTTCAAGCCTTATCAACCGAGAATGGCTAAAACAGGGGAGGTGCGGCACGGTTAAGTGGGTAGCACCCAAGTAGGACGAGATTTACCCCTGTCTAGAGGTCAATTTTCATTTCGGCTGTGTGGGCGGTTGATCATGACAACTGCCGGGGTTGTCTTGTTTGGGACTGTCTAGTAAGGGATGGTTCCGGCCTTGTGTTGTAGGGGATTTAGGATGGATCCTCGGTACGGTGATCTAGGCCACGTACTGTGACAGGCGGTACCCTAGTAGCCCTGCCATTGATGGAAACCCATTCTTCCTACGTGCCCTTTACGGTTTTGATTGTATTACCCACTTTTGTGACTGGTAGCTGGAATTTAATAGATGTAACAATTTCGACTATTTTCTATTTACTTGAAAATCCTAGACCCTATTATAATATCACTGGATTTCCTATAAAATATTTTGGTTAGCGTAAGGTAAAAACTTACCCATGTTTATTTGTGGGGAGTCTTACGTGATACCTTTGTTTCAAAGGATTTTCAAAGTTAAGCAACTTTAACCCGTTTACTCACACCAGACCCATGTCTGACCCAAGTGTTTATTTTCTGTTTTTATTAAACTCTTGGGTACTCATATTATGTATGAGTAGTCGAGGGATTCAGGTTCGCTTTGACGAGTTCTGGAGGAGATATGGAGCAGGTGGCTTCAGTGTGTAGATAAATGTGTAGTGTTCTGCTGTGTTAGAATTGTATCTGTATCTTTATGTTGTACTTGAGTTGTAATATCTAGACAGGTGTTACTGTCTAGTTTGTGTAGTTTGAGCTGTATAACTCTGATTTATATGATACTATGTAATATTTTATTTGATAAATATAATTTATTTGTTCCGCTGTGAGATTCTGATATTGTTTGGTTCTTTCTTTTCTATCTTTTCTCTTTTCTATCCCTTTCTTTCTTCTTAATGATGCGTCTTTCTGTTGTATGAAAAGCGGGTCGTTACATTGTGGTATCAGAGCGCTAGGTTGAGTGAATACCTAGGCTTTGGAATAAATTCTTTCTTGAGAGAGCGTACTTGTATTTATATATATACACACACACACACACACACACCTACCTATTTTGTTGGATTACCTGTTCGGATTTGCCAACATAAAGTTCTAGAAGTAGGAGAGATAGTGGTGTGTATAGCGTGACTATCAATGGAAGAAGTCCGAGTATAGATTAGAAGAGTATCTTCCAGGGCAGTTTTGGGCATCTTGAGTAAGTTTGGCAGCTTGATGTATTGATTTCATCGATCTCTGAAGCAAACCTTTTAAAGGTTCGGAGTTTATCTTTGGAGTATAAGTTTGGATTGCGTTCGTGCGAGCAGATTTTCTAGAATTTGGATCAGTCCGAAGTGATGAAGCAAGTAATGGTATTTTGGCAACCATAGGAAGAAATTCTATCTGTATTAGAGTGGGAGACTCAGTTCAGCTAGGTGTTTATGCTTGGTTTGAAGCCCGATTTTCTTGAGAGGTTTCTGATCATCTTGAAGACTCTTTTTGTGGAGTTGGATGATAGAGATTTGGGATTCAAGGAGCTTTTGGATAGGAAGTCTTCGATAGCAATGGCAGCTCAGAGGTATTGAGTGTGCTGTTAGAAAGATCTCTTGGCTCAGCAGTATCCTAGAGGTGGAGTTCGAAAGCAGTTATGTGGTCCATTTCTTCGATGGTTCAGAAGTCTTTGAGATTCTTCTGTCAGTAGGCCGGGCAAAATGGTGAAGGCTTGTCCACTTCTTCTGGAAGCTTAGCTGGGTAGGATGTTTGTTGTTGAGGTGGACCATCAGTTTCTTCTTTTGAAGGGCTTAAGCTGTTCTGTTATGTAAGAGAGAATAGTTTCTTTGGAATCTGAACTGGGTATTATCGCAAAAGTGACTTGCGATGGTTTGGAAGTTCTTTTAATAATCTTTGCTTCATTTTGAGACAGCTCTAAAGAATGTTTGGAGCTATCGAAGTGGTTTGATACTTTCTGAATATCTTCGAGGTAGTCAAAGGAGTGTGTCCGCATCGGGAGATGGAGTTCTGATTCGATTTGGTTCTTGGATTTTCCGATGGTTTAGCCTAGTAGAGAGAAGGCTCCAGGAGAGAGGATTTTGTGAGCAATAAGGATTAATTGGATCTATTTTTCCGACTGGATTGCTGCTGAAGTATTTGTGACCAAATCAGATAGGTCACTAAGCTTTTATGGAATTTGATGGACAATGTTTCTAGATGAGTTGATCAAGTTTGTGCTTGTGATCATCAACAGCATTCTCATCTTCTTCGGATCAGAGTTGTGCAGCGGAGGCATGGTGGCAGCTATTCCAGAATAGAAGCAACCTCGGATTCATCGTAAGATTTTGTTTGTCTTGGATTTAAGGATTTTTTCAGGAAATTCATTTGGGATTTGAAGGCTTGGTTGTTGAGAGTATCTGTCCTACTTTCCGAATAGAAGAAGCAAGTTTGAAGTCTTTTGATGCTTTTATAGTAGATTGGTGTTCTGAATTTTGATAGATCTTGGGAGAACCATCTTGTTAAGTAGAATCAAGAGATCATCTCATTCTTGATCCAGATTTGATCAGTGAAGCATCTGTAAAGTTTGGTTGATCAAGAAGATTGATGGCAGCCCATGATCGACGGAAGTTGTGGTCAAGAGACGAAGAGATTCGAAATTCGAAGTCGGAGATTTAATTTTGGATAAGTTTTCTCCGATCATAAGAGCGATAAGATTGGGTAAGATGGGAAGCTAGCTCAAAGTGTATTGGTATCCTTTTTTATTCTCTTAAGGATAATTGTTTGATCTACAGGATTGAATTGCCAGTTCGAATGGTTGGGATTCATGAGGTATTTCTCGTATCTCTGACGGAGTACATGGTTGATCTATCACTTGTTTTAGAACCAGCAGGTCAGGGAGATGTGGAAGTTGAATCGGACTTGTCTGTGGTCTGGTATCCTATTTAGATTGTAGATCTAGATATATAGGAGTTCTAGATCTGAGTAGTGTAGTAAGTTTAGATTCTGTAGAGTGAGTATCCCGGCGTTTGTACCTGGGAAACTCTAGGAAATTCTGTCCAGAATTTTATCAGGATAGTAAGAATTGATTGTTTGAATTGGATGTTATGGTTTCTAGTATATGGTTATTAGCATGTATTGCTATTCTAAAATTAAAATCTGTATGGGATTATTAAATTGTCTTTGCTTTTAATTTCGGGGACGAAATTCTTTTAAGGGAGAGGAATGTGATGTCCCGGAATTTTGAGCAATACTTATTTAATAATTTCCATTTATAATTTATTTTAAAATATGTAATATTGATTTAACAATCTAATTTAACCAAATGCTATATTTTCAAAACTAATAATTAATCTAATTTAACAAATGTTATCTTTTCAAAACTTAATAATAATAATTTAATTTGGAAATGTTTATTCTTTTCAATTGATAATAATATATATATATATAATTAATAATAATTAATCTTTCTAAGTTAATAAAAATATTCTATTTGTAATGTGTATATATATATACATTGTAAAAAGAGAAATTGGTTTCAATTTAAATTTGATAAAATGTTTTCAAATTATAATATATATGTTTATATATTGTGATTTGAAGTTCTGTTTTAAAATTCAAATAATTTCTGAAGTTAATATTTAAAATGTTCTATTTATAATGAATATATATATTGGTATATATATATATATATTGTAAATAGAAAAATAATGGATTAAACTTAAGCAGAAAATGTGTTTTCAAATTTATAATATACATATGTATATATGGTGGTTTGGAAGATTTTTGATTTAATTTAATAAAATGCTTTTCAAAAGCTATTTAAAAATTAATCTTATATTTTCAAAACACTTAAAGAAAAGTTTATTTTGTTAAAAGTATAATAGCTTAAAAATAGTATATAATTATAAAAGCTTAATTTGTTTTCTTTTAAATTGGTTTTTGAAAATAAATTTAGTTTTTATATATAATATCAGTGTTAGATATAATAACTTAAGTTTAAACTTTTAAAATAAAAGTTTAAATAAATGTTCATTTTCTTTCTTTTAAACTTATCCTTAGAAAATGGATTTTTAAATATAAATAAATAAAACATAAAGAGATAAATACATTTCATAGTTATATAAAACATAAGTATTTAGGTTAATATTTAATTAAGGTTTAAATCATTAGTAATAATAAGAAATTAATTTAATAATCAAATCTAAAAACACTTGGCAACTTAGGAATTAATGAGAATACCCTTGTATACATAATAATTCAAGTTTGGACATTTGTTAATACATGGATTTATGCAAGAAACAATTGGCAAATCTTTGTTTAAAAGAAAATTTTGTTTATAATTAATGTTTAAAAAAAGAAAAAGGTCTATTATTGTTTATTTTCTTCAGCTCAAACTTTCTTTAGCTTTCTCCTTAAAAAAAAGAGAGAAACCAAAAACAAAATTCAACTATAATCAAATCTGAAGCTATTTTAGAACTTCGGATTCTCAGTATTCAACCCGAGAATATGCAATACTATAAGAAGATTCAACAAGCAAGATTTCAGCAAATTCAATGTTCAACAGTAATCAACTAGTAGCAAATTCAATTCAAAATAACAAGATGCAAAGCAAATTCAAAATTCAAGGAAAACTAAGTAATACAGTGTTCTCTGCTTCTGAAATTCTGGTGAGTAGACCTTTTATTTAAAAACAGTTTTATACTTAATCTAATATTATGCTGACATATATGGAAATTGTTGTAGTAGAATAAATGATGTGAATATGTATGTTTGCATGAATATCTTCAACTTGAAAACTGGCTTGAGTTCCTGCTATGTATTTAAACATGCCTGAATATGCTTTCTGGGTTTGACTCTGTTAAATTATTTGGCAAGAACAACTAAAATAATTCCTATCTCCCAAATGAATGTTATAGTAAATATAATATCAATGTTTGCATGTGTGATTTGAAGATGAATGCACATATATATATAGCAGTGACAGTGAATATGCAGATTTTAAACTCTGTTCTTGTTCATGTTGCAGATTTATAAAAAAAATTCCTACTTTCCAAGTTAATCGCTATTAATCATTGATCATTGAAAGAAATTTGACTATAATGAAGTAATCTTGTGTTTAAAAATAAATTTAAATATTTATATTTAACAAATATACTGTAAATTTTAGATTTACAGTGAAAAATCAAAATTTAATGAAAATCAATCTCAATAATTTAAGTTTCGGATCATATAACCTGAATTGATGTACAAAATCATGAATTTTAACACGAGTTTGGGAATTTTTAATTTAGTATTCAAAGAGAAATTAAGGATTTTTCGAATTTGGGTTTTGGGTCGATTGCTGATGATCAGCGTCGAAGGGGAGTTCGAGGTTCAGCATGAAGGTGGACGTAGTGTCTGGGGATGCAGGAAAAATAGTGAAGGCTTATCTGATGGCCGTGGCGATCAGAGTATGGCAGAGTAGGGTTCGAGGTCTTGGCGTTGTCTGTGTTGATATTGTGGTGATCACGGCTTCAATGGTGATTTAGGACGAATCACTTGTGGGGGAAAAGTTTATGTGGTTCGAGACGCGTTTGTGGACGAGGTGGCAGGCCCTCCGGTGATGGGATTCGCCGATGGGAGAGAATTCTTCGGTCGAGTTTCATTTCCTGTTGAAGTGCTGAAGCCTTTTTTCGAATCAATGGTGATTTCGTCAATCCAGGAGGACGAGATGGTCGGTGGGGTCAGGGACGACTTGTGGAGCATTTCGGTGATGGTCGCCGTCGACCAAGTCCAGTGTGCATGTGCACAGTGTTCGTCCTGTCTGATTTGTCTCGAGTAGTTTGGTTCCGGGATTTGTATCCTGTCTGATTTTAACTGTATATTGAATTTTAGAAATTTAAAGCAAATTAAGATTTTTTAAACAAAGTTTTAAACAGTTTAAAGATGTTTGAAATGTTTAAATTAAAACTTGGCGTTTAAACAAGTTTAAGTTTTTTAAGGGTATAGGATTTTAAAGTTAATTTTGCTTTAAAATAGTTTGTTTTAAAAGTTTTAGTACTATCCGGACTTTGT
The DNA here is from genome assembly GCA_030765085.1 of Allium cepa. NCBI lineage: Eukaryota > Viridiplantae > Streptophyta > Magnoliopsida > Asparagales > Amaryllidaceae > Allium > Allium cepa. The sequence goes on along the minus strand of CM060933.1, from coordinate 28,559,194 downwards.
ACTATATAAAATGAAGTTTCAAAATTTGAAGGCAAGTTGAATTTTGAACAAAGTGTTTAATTAGTTTTATAAAGAATGAATGTTTGACTTAAAAAGATTTTTAGTTTTAAAGTTTGGATTTTCAAAATTTAAACTTTTGTTTAAAAATAGTTTGGTTATAAATATTGCTTTGTTAAATTATATAATAATGTTTTCAAATAAAAATGTTATTAGAGTGATTTAATTGTGATTAAAGTAAGGTATTTAACTTAGATAAATTAAAAGATAATGATAAATTAAAAGATGATGATTTTGTGTAAAACCAAATACAAGCTTTTGAATTTAAAAAATTTAATTTTAAAATGATTGATAAGAGTTAATGAAATGTATGGTTTATCTTAATCAAGTTTTATTTATAAGGGTAATTAAAGTATAATTACTTAATTAACTTAAATGATTAATGTGGGTAATTAAATTAAGGTAAATTAGTTTGTGGAATTAATTAAGTGTAATTAATTATGTTATTAAGGATTGTTTAATCTATGTTAATTAATTAAGCAATAAGTAGTTAAGAAGTTTATTACTTAATGATTAAGAAGAATTATTAAAGATAATTACTTAATAAAGCAATTAAAGAAATTAATTACTCAGTGTAATTAATTAAGTTATTGTGGATAATTTTAGTTAATTAATTAAGTTTAATTAATTAAAAAGAATTACTTAATGATGGGATTAAGTATAATTACTTAATGTAATTAAAAAGGTGTAATTACTTAGTGAAGCAATTAATGATTAATTACTGAATGTAATTAATTAAGGAAATTACTTGATGGATAATAATTAAAATTACTTAGGAAAGTAATTAAGTGATAATTACTTAGTGTAATTAAAGGATTTGTTAATGTAATTAATCAAAGAGTTGGTTTAATTGGTAAAGTAATTAAAGGAAGTTAATTACTGATTATGATAAATCAGGTTTGATTAATAAATGTGATTAATTTTATAATTAATTATTAAATGCAATTATGAGAACAATCGATTAATAAAGTAATTAGAGGGTCATTGATTAATGTAATTAATGAATAATTAATTGTTTAATTAATTAATAAATGTGATTAATTATAAAATAATTAATCAATGAAGTGAGAAAAGAAGTAATAATTAATTAATGTAATTAATTAAGGATTAATGTAATTAATTACAGTTAATTAATTAATTAATTAGAAATTAGTTAAGATTAATTAATTTGTGTAATTAATTTAAAGGCTAAATACTTAGTGTAATTAAGAATAATTAATCTTGGGTGATTAATTAAGAATGTGATTAAAGGATAATTAATCTGTAATTGAAGATTAATTAATTGGATTATGATGGTGATTAAAGAGTGATTAATTAATTGTAATTAATTAATGATTGTTTAAGTAGGATTAGTTGTTTAATTCTCTAATTAAAGGGTTAATGATGCCTGTTTGTGGATGATTGTTTGTGAAATATCTGGATTGGTTGATATCTATTGGATGATATGTTGTGATATTCCGTGATATGATATTTGATATATCAGTGATGAATGTGTGATATTTATCTGTGAATGATACTGTGTGAATTCAATGTTTTAAATTCAATTAATTTGTTAAACTTAAATCACTTGGACAATAAGATGGCGTTGGACTCGATGAGACCGGGATCGGGTTTCCAAATTTGAAATTCCGAAAACCACATCGATCCAAATTTAAACGTTGGGTCGTAAATCTCAAGTGAAGAGTGAAGACTCGAGGTGTAAGGACTACTGTCGTTAATACTATGAGGGTGATTCCAATACGAGTTTAACCGGAGTAGTACTTTCAGGTTCGAGATGAAGATTCAAAGTGCAAGGGTTATTGTCGTTAACTCCAAGGGTGATTCCAAAATGAGTGTAACGAGATAGTGCCTTCGGTTTTGTTCGACCCGAAACGAACTTGTGTGGATTGAATGCTTTCAGAACATCATCAGGTGGACGATCAGCATTCTAAGATAGATGTGTTCTATAAAGGTAATCGTAGCCTCAAGCCTCATCAACTAGGAATGGATAAAACAGGAGAGGTGCAGCAAGGTTAAGTGGGTAGCACCCAAGTAGGACGAGATTTACCCCTGTCTAGAGGTCCCTTTTTATTTCGGCTGTGTGGGCGGTTGATCATGACAACTTCCAGGGTTGTTTTGTTCAGGACTGTCCAGTAAGGGATGGTTCCGGCCTTGTGTTGCAGGGGATTTAGGGTTGATCCTTGGTACGGTGATCTATGCCACGTACTATGACGGGCGGTACTCCAGTAGCCCTGCCATTGATGGAAACCCATTCTTCCTACGTGCCCTTTACGGTTTTGATTGTATTACCCACTTTTGTGGCCAGTAGATGGAATTTAATAGATGTAACAATTTCGGCTATTTTCTATTTACTTGAAAACCCTAGACCCTATTATAATATCACTGGATTTTCTATCAAATGTTTTGGTTAGCACAAGGTAAAAACTTACCCATGTTTATTTGTGGGGAGTCTTACGTGATACCTTTGTTTCAAAGGATTTTCAAAGTTAAGCAACTTTAACCCGTTTACTCACACCAGACCCATGTCTGACCCAAGTGTTTATTTTCTGTTTTATTAAACTCTTGGGTACTCATATTATGTATGAGTAGTCGAGGGATTCAGGTTCGCTTTGACGAGTTCTGGAGGAGATATGGAGCAGGGGGCTTCAGCGTGTAGATAAATAATAGTGTTCTGTTGTGTTAGAATTGTATCTGTATCTTTGTGTTGTACTCGAATTGTAATATCTAGACAGGTGTTATAACTGTCTAGTTTGTGTAGTTTGAGCTGTATAACTATGATGTATATGATACTGTGTAATATTTTATTTGATAAATATAATTTATTCATTCCGTTGTGAGATTCTGATGTTGTTTGGTTCTTTCTTTTCTATATTTTCTCTTTTCTATCCCTTTCTTTCTTCTTAATGACGCGTCTTTCTGTGGTATGAAAGGCGGGCCATTACATTCTGATTCCAAAATATGAAACATTTATAGCTTCTTCATACTAGCTCTAATTTCAAAAAGTTTTATATGAAAATGGTCTAGAAAATCGCAATGAACGTAAGGTGCAATTTTCTTTGCCAGATTCGGACTTTTGCAAAAACTCAGTTTTTACCCTTGTTATATCTAAATTTAATTCTTTTATTTAAATTTTCTCTTAAATTTTTTTAGGGTACTACATTCCCTCCTTAAAAGGATTTCGTCCCTGAAATATCCAAGGATAGAAAAAAGTAACTCATACGTACAAAAATAAATAACTACAGTAATCTACTCATCCATCAACCATTGACAATCATTGTCCTTAATTTAGACTCTAATGCAATGTATGTACATATAGGTATAGAATGAATATGAACCTATACTATTGCAAAGATTAGGAGGTCATATGATTAATCGACCTCCTTAAATGTATGTGCTTATGCTACATATCTAAAATGTATGCAACATCATATGTAAATATACTGGCAATTCTACACATATGCAAAACCATTCATTTCATATGCAACAACCATATGCATATAACTTAGTAAATAAAACAATTGATAGTGTAAGTGTACGCTACCTCAAGAATATATTTGCTCCAAACATGAAAAGATAAAACTAGATAACACATCTGTTAGCATCCATCATCCAAAACATGTCCTACTGACATGTTCGCAACCAATCCTAGCATCTGATGGTTTCCTCTTATGGGGTATACTAAGCTAGAACCTAACACCTAAATATTCTATACTTGTTAGACTAAAATGGAAATGTACCAGAAAAGAGTTGTGGGTGGGTGCTTGGATCATCTCCTCAGGCTTCTATGTACTCACCAATAGATCGTCTCTCCATTGGACCTTAACAAGCTTGATAAACTTATTGCACAATCGCTTTGAACCACGCTCAAGAATATAAGTGGGAGCATAATGAACACGCTACTCTCTCTGTCTCCACCTCCTCTAGCTGACTCGGCTCGACTATGGTTGCCGTATCATGTAGACACTTCCGCAAGTGTGGCATATGGAAAACATCGTGTACTCCCGCTAATTTCTCAGGAAGCTTCACTCTATAAGAAACTTCCCTACTCTACTAGTTATCGAAAAAGGTCCTACGAACCTTGACGCTAACTTTCCCGAATAACCAAATCTCATAACATGCCTAAGCGGTAAGACCTTTACAGAAAATATATGGACCATTTCAAACTCCAACCTTGTGTGCCTCTTATCAATGTCGTACTTCTACCTATCTTGTGTTGTTTTCATCCTCCTATGGATCAAATCTACCTTCTTTGAGATCTCCCTTACCATATCTAGTCCAAGAATAATCCTATTCATAGTGTTCCATCAACATGATAGTGATCTACAAGGCCTCCTGTATAATGCCTTGAATGGTGCCATCCAATACTAGCCTGAAAGTCGTTATTATAGTTGAACTCTAATAGTAGCAAGCGATCCTCCCAAGAGCATCCAAAAATCAATATGCATGTCCTCGGTAGGTCCTCCAACACCTGGTTCACCCTTTTCATCTGTCCACACTACACCACAAAAGGCTTTTAACAGCGTTTGATAAACGCTGTAATATGATACAACAGCGTTATTAGAAACGCTGTATAACGACATGCTGTCGTATATACATAACTTACAACAGCGTTTCTATAAACGCTGTTGAAACATCTCTGTGACAGCGTTTATTACGAGCTGTCAATAATGTTTTTACAGCGTTTCAGACGTGCTGTATTATGTTTCAACAGCAGTTTTATTATGCTTTCAAAAACGTTAATAGTAGTTTTTACAGCAGTTAATAAACGCTGTTGTTAATTTTTCACAGCATTTTTATTATGCTGTTGGAGCAATGTACATTATCTTTTCAAAGAATTAACAACACGGTTTGAACGCTGTTGTTTGTTTGTACTATTTTTACAGCATTCCACCATTGCAATATTTACACACAGATATCATTAATCTAAATAGCATTTTATTATATTTCAACCGGATAATATACATAACATATACAAATCAAACTAAAAAAATATCAAATAAAAACATAACAATCAACTATTTCAATAAATTAAGTTGAATACAATATCCATAAACAAAGTTTACATAAATTCATTACTTCAACATAATACTTCACCAACAAACAGACCATCCTCCATTGCACATCAACCCCATTCCATAAACTGCTCATACGACATTCACAACCCAGAAACAGTGCACATCCATCACTGTACAACTTCCTCCATAAAACTGCTGCATCGCCTTCTTCACACATACTTACAGTTCACAACCATCTCCAAACTTCAACCACTACACTGCAGACCACACTCCCTTATTCAACTACTAGCAACACCATCAAACCATACCACTTGCCTGAAGCCATACTACTGCCATAAACCATCACTTCACCCAACCTCCTTCCAGTGCTTCATCACAACCAACACATACTCACCTGCTGCTACTAACACTGTTGTCACCTCCTTCCAGTGCCTCATCACCTGCTGCTACTAACACTGCTGTCAATACAACAGTGCAACACATACTCACATCACTACAAAACTACAACCCATCAAAACTTCCTTACCACCCACTGACTACTACACATTTTCACCATCATCTAGTCTTAACAACTTCCCCCGACCACATATCCAGACCACTACATCGCACAATGCAACTGTTTGCAATTTGCTGCTTCCAATTCGCTACAGTCTGACCTCACTCCAATTCGCTATAGACTGCGATCATCAGCATCACCCCTCTCCTCGGCCATTCAAGCAACTTCGCAAACTACAAACTTCATACAGCATACCAATTCATCATAGCAATACCCCAAATAGTAGCCTTTTCTACTTCACAGACCTGGCCAACATACAACCCCACTGAACAAGTACACTACGCTATGCACGTGCACACATTTCCTCCATTACACTTCCATCATCCCCTACCTTCTACTGTGCCATCTTATAGCAACAAATATGGAATGATCATGCACAAAGTGTTTTGAAGGACTTTCAAATGTAAACAAATGCATTTCAGGGTGAAAGAAAATATAATCATCTACCTGACATTGTAGGAGTCAACACACCATCTCCAATAACCATGCTAGTACCCAAGAGTACGAAAAGCAACAAAGCAATGCGAGAACTTTTATGCTTCTCAAAGAAATTCTTTATTAGTAAACTTGTTTTTGTATCTTCATTTGGTGTTCCGTCTTATTAGCAACTAATTGATCAGGAATTGTATGTTGTGCATGCAAAAGACTGATCTTAGAGTTCCGACACATTAATGAATATAAAGCAAAGGTTCCACCTGTTAAGTAGTAAATTCTTTATTAGTAAACTATTCAGCTGTACTGCAAAAACTTGAGGGAAAAAAGAAGAATAGCAAAGTATCTTGATTCGACATCAAGTTCTACATGACCAAAATTTGAGAAGTTTTGTTAACTAAACCCAAAATATGACTCTCCGTACTTCCTTGAAAATACGAGTTAGCTAAACCAACAAGAGATCCTAAGAGTAGACTAAACTATTTGTCTTCAATTTTTAAATTTCAAAGTGAGAAAATATAACGATAAGCAAGAATGTCTCTGCTAATAAAGCAAATCCTAAGGAGTAAAGAGTCTAAAGACTTTTTTACAATATAAAAAAGGTCCAAATTTTGAACTTACATCTTAGAGTTTTCTGTTATTACAGTTGGATACAGTGCGTTTGGTTATTAAAACTGAAACTTTATGCAACTGTTTTCATTGTTCAAAACAATCTTGTTTTGTCCATTTCTTCCATAACTCTATACTGCAGAACGGTATTATTACATTCTCATGTGCATTTGTGCACATGTACAGATATAAATGAAACTGATTTGTTTCAAATACCTCATAAATGATAGAAGCACCCTTCTGAGTACCATCACCTCCAATAATGTAGACCTGAGACAGGAAAATTATCAATACTTTCACCGAAGACAGATAGTGAATATGATAAGAGTAGACTAAACTATGTCCTGAAACACCTGCTGCAATAAAGCATAGAACTGAAGCATTGAGAGCAATAGGAAGAACTAATCTGAAGCAGACGATCTGAAACAAACTGAAACAGGCTATTACATCCAGGGACAAGAGGGATTAGCATATCCACATGGCCCATGTATCATATATTGACAAACTGATCGGTATGCAATTGGGTCAGACTTAATATCTTGAATTTCTGCATTGACAACATTGTCAACGTCAACAACTGCCTTCGGTCTCTGATCTCTGTGAATGAACACAAGCATGTGCACATGTGGCAGACCATGCTTCTGAAATTCAACTGTGTATATCACTGCAAAAACAAAAGAGTGGTAATGTTGGTAGTTGCTTCTGCCGAGTTAAAAAAGTAGACAGTGTACTCCTTTTCAATTTGTTCAACATTTCTGATGTATATCATCCATCTAGATTTTCCAGGAAAAGATAGTTGCAAATCAAAGTAATATTGTTAGGTTAAAACTATTGAAGCAAGTCTAGAAATTGAACAGTTGCTGTAACCATAGAGCTATGTGCCGTGAATATGCGAAACTCATGCTGCAAACGTGTATGTCAATGAAAGGAAGAAAGTGTGGTATTTATGAAAACTGCCAATGTCAAGTGAAAAAAGTAGACAGCAGACCGAAAAAACTTACCAGCTTTGACCTTGCCAAATTACTGTCATCTTTATGTCTGTAAGCAGTTCCATAAGCTTGATGTGGAAAACCCAAGAGATTGTCCTCTTTACTGAGATAAAGGCTTTTCGACCTCCAATTTCCACTGATGATGCCTGCAGTTAAATTTATTATTGTAAGGAATAAAATCATTTCATTATCAGCCTCAAATAATCTATGAGCCAAAAATATCTCTTACCATCTATATAACATGTATTAAAAAAATGAGAAAAATGCTCATATACCGTAGGCATACAAATTATCACTGTTCCAATCCCAAAAAAGAACAAAAAAAATTCACATGATTTTAATGAACAATTTGTTTCATTAAGATTTATAAGAAATAAAATATGGAGTTCTTCCCTTTTTTGAGAATTCTGCTTGGAACCAGAATTATTTTTGCAAAATGAAATTTTCGAAATTCAAGAGTTTACACCTTAAACACAATGGAAAAAATTAATCAAAATAACCACAAATTTTGTATATACATGAACTAGATCACGATTCATGCAGAATACGACAGTTTTTATGACAACAGAAACCCAATTTGAGGAATAAAATAGCAGCTGCTTTAGCTGCTAAGAAAAATAAGAAACCAAGGTGTAGCAAAAATGGAAGAAGAAAATAAATATAAAATGCTCGGTGTATATTCTAAATATATTAGTCAATAGAAAATAATGGTTCATTAAAGCTAATAAACCATACATCAAACCTTATCTAAGCTTACCTCAATTGCAGCTTGTCTGGAATCTAAGGATTCAAACTCAACGAAAGCAAAGCAAATATTTCTCAGCTGCAAGAGTAAAAGAGTTTCAAAGAACAAACTTAAAAATTAAGATGCAATACTTCTGAACAAACTAATTAAGGTTCACAAAAATAAACATATAAAAAATTGTGAAAATGTAATACAAATTAACCGCATTGAATTATTACTTCATTTTAAGAATAAGAAAATGATACAAAAATCATTATTGAGCTTGGACACATCAAACTAGTATTACTTGGTTACTACAGGCTGTTGAATATATACTCAAAATAACCATTTTGGGTATTAATTTAGTTTTTGTATAAATTAAATGCTTACGTTTTAAAGTTCAGTAAAGTATTCCCAAATATTGGTCTACCTATTTCTTAGGTTGCAACTGAAACATCAAGATTTTTCAATTGTGTGTTTCTGTAGTGGATGATATAAATAATAAATAGATATTCTTTTTTGCGTAATTAGGATTCTTATTAATAGACTAATAGTATATTTTACCTTCGATGCATTTGTGGTTAAAGTAGAAATTTTATAGACCATGGTATAAAAATTGCACGAACAAATTTTACGTTGATCTTTTTTCTGAAGGTATTTCGTTGATATAAATTATTCATGCTTTTGTAATGTGTTGTCGATAATAGATATTATTTTGACCAGATAATGACATATTTCACACAATATAAACACAAAATTTGACATTTTAACTATTTTATATTTTTATACACTTGTACCTTCTTACAGTATAAATTTTCCAATATGTTCATGATGAACCTCTGCACTATTTGAGTTACTTTAGTGAACAGAACAATAAAGTCTAATGATATGGATTTGAAGCTTAAAATTTAAGTTATCTCTAAATAAGCTTTTTGCCAACATTATTATTTCCTGACTTGTTACGAGCAAAAATCCGAGCTAGGTTTGGGTTTCTTCTCTCCTTCTTACTGTTTGGAAATTTATTTTTTTCCCTTAGTGTGATCACTTTAAAGATATACACAGTGGTTGTTTGTATAAAGACAATGCCTGGGGTATTTAGAAGATTGGTTGATCCCTGAGATATCTTAGTTGCTTATTGATTCGGAGTAAAGTTTTGGAAGCTACTGCACTGTTCGTACAGTTTGTTATTGTGTACTAACTAATTTGGTTGAATTAGTTGTATTCAAGCAACCGGAGCTTCAGCACGATCTTTATTATCAAAGATGGAAAAAATAAATTGGTTTAATTCAATTGCGCAAAAGTGTATTTCGCATAAACAGCTGAATAATTACAACCATCAAGTAAGCATGGTATTCATACACATCCTTTGGTGCTTTTTTTGCTTGGAAAATGGGATAATATAGGTGAAGCAACATAGTCAGAGAGAATGGTGTTACAATTGAATAGGCACTTTGGTGCTACTTCTCAGGTTTATAGATTATACACGTCTATTGATATGTTTACTGATATGTTTAGTTTAGGATGTTTGATTTTAATCCATTTAGGCATCCTAGCGTATGTAATGCCAATATCCAAGATAACAAGTTGGAGCTTTCCATTATTGTTGGTATGCCGGAGGTTTATAATCTTGTTTCGTAGTTGTTTGATCATACTTCAAATGAAAAGCAAGCAATTTTTTACAAAAATTTAAGAAAAACCATGACCTTTAGCCATACATTAGCATGAATATTTATTAATGTTTATCGTGAAGCATGTTATGTATTGAACTTATCGTTTCCAAGTTGTTATTGTCATTTAAATTATTCTGCTATTATCATCTTTGATATTGGCATTCCTACTATAAGTTGTCCAAATGGATGATCTTCTCCAATAACACAAGAAAATCAAACGCCTAGCATGAACATGTTAACAAAAATATTAGCACGGTCATTCCAAATAAGCTATGTGGCTTTCCAATTTGAAGTTTGGATTTAGTAGCGATGTACAATGGTGGCACATCATACAGATACCTTTATTTGAGTGGTGGCACATCATGAGTTGTTCAGTATGGGTAGTTGCTTATTAAGACAACAAAGATGAAGGTTTCCCCGAAAATAAACTAGACAACTCCTATGATAGACATTTCCAACTGTTAACAAGGAAAAAATATCAAATTTCTTAACCACTAACAACTTAACCCATTTTCATAGTTTACCGCCCAACTCAATACTTAAATACATTGATTCAACACATGAAATTTGTTAGATAGAATTAATACATCTTTATATTTTACCTGATCAAACTTCAGCTATTTGGCTACTAAAGATTAAAAAGATACACACAATAAACAAGAACTATAATGTTTGTCTCCTATTACGCACACCAATCTCAAAGCTCTTAAGCACTGTTTTTCTTATTCCTCCTCTTTAGTGACTATTGACATTGAAACACCCAAATTCAACACTTCACGCTTGTGCACATTTTATAATAAGCAAAGCTCAATCCATCAAAACCATTTCATTTTCTCAAAATCTATACTTTATGCTTTTATAAATTGGCAGTAGTGGCAAGTATAGTTCATGTTCTTGTAATATTATTTGAAATGTCAGTAGGAAGCATGTTCATATAGTTCAATATATTTGAAATAAAAATCTCAGCTGATTCATGAATTGTTGTACCTCATTATTCAATGGTGCCGATATGGATCAACTACTCCAGTAAAATATTTGAGTTTCCAGCTCGAGCAATCTTGTATAAGCACTTTTGAATCCATTGGTCTCCAAATTTCTACTGGAAAAATATGAAATTTTACTTTATTGAGTAGCTCAGAATATTTAATGAGTATTTAAAAATTTAACATTTCAAGTCTTCATAACAGATGAGTTATGGAGATGTACATATTTTATATATCAATTTGAAGATTTTTTTGTGGTCCCATCTCTGAAATCTTTATTGATGTCCATAAGAGTTATCCTATTTAACTTTGGTATTTTTGTGAAAGCGGTGGCAAAAACTGTACATGCTTAAATAAAGCTGCTACATCTTGAAATCCCTCATTATAAGATGGTTTCTACAGACAAAAATTACCAAATGATTTATGATTTAGACGGAGACTATATCATCCTATAAAAAATTGCCAATACAAAAAATATCATATATTAACTGTAAAATTTCTAATGGAAATAATGAATAGCAGTATTACCTAACAACACCAAAATGAATCGAACTATGTTCCCAAATGAGTTCACATCCCTCTAAACCATCCCACAATCCACTTCAATCCATCAACAACATTTCCTCCACCTCTATGACACACATCAATCCACATCCTGAACACCTCTGGCCAACCTATCCACCCTCACTTACATACCATTCTTGCTATACACATCATAACATCCAACCTCTGCTGCTCCAGTCTCAACAACCTATCACCAGAACAAGTACCATTCAAACCCGAAACAAAGAAAAAAAAAACAAAACAAAAAATAACCTACAGCACTGTCAATTCACATACGAGCTTCCAAGTGTTCACTTCAAAACAACCCAACCACCTTTGCATCACGCACGACCCCCAAGCAGCGTCGTGACCATTACTGTATCGCCCTCACCTTCTCGACTCGAACCCACCTAAATCGCCAGCAATTGACCGCCGCAACCAAAATCCACGAATTCCACAGCCGCGAGCCAAACAACCAACACACCATCTCTGACCTCCTTCCACACCACAGTCTACCCATCCGCTTCCTCAAAAATCGCGACACGAACTCGAGAATAGTCTTGCCGCAACCAAAATTGCAATCCTCGCCTCTTAGTTATTGAGTGAACGAGAAATTAGGGTCGTGTTCTAATGTTTGCCAAGGACGGATTTAAGGGGTTTTAGGGCTCAATTGAATTGGATACGAGAAGGTGAGAAGGAAGAAAGGAAGGGAGGCAAAGTAACCGCGTAATGAAATAAATTTGAAAATGTAGCGGGTTATTTTAAACAGCGTTCGCACTTTTATTTTTATTATTCAACGTACTATTGTCAGCACTTATCAAAGAAACGCTGACAATTAGTGCTAAGAAAAGCACATTTTCTTGTAGTGCCATCCGTCTACGGATGGAAAGTGGTACTCAAACTCAACTTGGTGCCTAAAGCCTCCTGTAGTCTCTTCCAAAACTCATTGGTGAAAAGCAGATCATTGTTGCTAATGACGTTGGAAAGAACTCCGTGTAACCTAACGATCTCTCTCACATATAGTGTTGCCAAAGTTGCAGCTGTTCTCGTACTTTGAAATAAAAAGAGAGCATTTGGTCAATCGGTCAACAGTGACCCAAATACTCTTATTTCCTCTCCTACTCCTAGGTAGTCTATCGATGAAGTCCATAGAAATACTCTCCCACTTCCACTAAGTAATATCTAATGGCTACAACAGTCCTCCCGGCTTCTTCTGCCCTGTTTTCACCCTCTGGCAAGTCATACATCGGGCCATATACTTTGCCACATGCTTCTTCGTACTCGAAAAATAAAAGACTCTCTTCATACCATTATACACTTTTATCTATAGGGATGAATGGTCATCCTCAAGCGATGAGACTCAGCTAGTACCAGATCAACCAAATCCATAATGAGAGGAACACACAATTTACTATCTCTTTGTAATCATCCTTTTGAGTTAACAACATAATGCTTCAAATGACTCGACTGCTCTCCTCTACCAATCCTTTAGAAAATATCCAACAACTCCTTGTCCTTCTTCTGACTTGATCCTATGTGGTCCATAAGTGTAGGATGCACATCCAAAGCTGCCAACAATTCCAGAATAATATCCGATCATGGTCGAAAGTGAAACGTAGAGATAAAATCCAAGTGCTTCCACTCCAAGAACACATGACTCAACATTGTATGCTTCCTACTCAAGGAATCAACTACAACATTACCCTTGCTTGGAGTATTGGAGATATCAAAGTCATGTGATGCCAAGAACTCCATCCACCTTTGCAGCCTTAAGTTCAAATCTTTCTAGGAGAATAAATACTTCAAAGACTTATGATCCGTATACAGCTCAAACTACTCTCCAAAGAGAGTGTCTTCATGACTTGAGTGCAAAGACAGTGGCTTCCAACTGGAGATCATGGGTAGGGTAGTTTCTCCCATGGACCTTCAACCGTCGACTAGCATAACTTACCAATCTCCCTCTCTACATCAATATCGTGCCCAACCCGTATCATAAGCATCGGTAAATACTATAAATGTCATCATAGGTAACACTAGAACATGTGACCTGGTCAACGTTTCCTTTAACTTAATAAATAAAAGTATCCTTACACTTCGCGTCCCATGAGAAAACCAAATTCTTTTTGGTAAGGTGGGTCAAATGGGCAAAGATCTTCATGAAATCTTTAATGAACTTACTATAGTAGCCCTCCAAACCAAGGAAACTCCTCGTTTTCATTGCATTATTGGACACGTGCCAATCTTGTACTGCAACTACTTTATTAGGATCGATTGCCAACCTACTTTCCCAGACAATGTGTCCCAAAAAGCATACCTCCTTGCGCCAAAAGTGACACTTAGAACACTTTACTTTCAAATTATGCTCATGGAGTGTATTGAGCACTCCTTCCAAATGCAACATGTGCTTCTATTTGCTTTTCGAATGGACTAATATATCATCCAAAAATACCACCATGAACATATTAAGCAACCATATAAAAACTCGACTCGTCGAATCAACAAAGTAGGCAGGTGCGTCGACCAATTCGAAGGGCATGACTAACCATTCATATAGTCCATCTGGTGTAAGAAAAGCAGTCTTCTGAATACTATCCTTAGCAACACGCAACTAATATAATTCAGTAGCCAAGTCAAGCTGTGAGAACACCTTCGCTCTAACCAACAGACCAAAGAAATCATCTATATGAGGCAACGGGTAACATTTCTTCTTCGTCATTTTATTCAGCTTCTGATGATCGATGCAAAACCTCAAAGAACCATATACCTTGGTGGCAAAGACAACTGGTGCTCCTTATTTAGAAATACTCCTACTAATGATGCCCTTCTCCAATAGCTCATTCACTTACTTATTCAAGTCGCGTCTCTCCTTCGAAGCTATATGCCTCAAGGGTAAGGCTACAGGTCTGCGTTCAACACAAGATAAATCCGAAACCCGATCTCTCTCTGGGGTGGGACATTGGTAACCTCGAAAAATACATATGGGTTGTCTCTAAGTACAAGCACTAAATCTAATTCGTCATATGATAGGTCTAATGAATATAGGTAATTCAACACAACTGAACCTTTGGGATCACAATAAACCTCTAGACTACATCCACTATAAGAATCCAACCTAACTGCCTCCCTTTCACAATTTAAGACTGCTTCATAGATTGTCATCCAATGCATGCGCAAAATCAACCCAAACAGAGAAAATCCTAAGACAAAAGCATCACGATCAAACTCGACCCTTAACATAAATAGTTTCAAACCACTACATTCATAGACAAATAAGTCGATCCTTTAACAGGGTTTGATACAACTACAGGGTCTGTAATTATGCTAGTGTTTAAGTGTAATTCATCTAAAAGTCTACTGGAAATAAAAGAGTGTGATGCCCTAGTGTAAATTAAAGTACAAATGGATAAACTAGACAGAGTTAACACACCTTCAATCATGACCTTCTTTCCCTTATCTGTTATTGAAGGCGCACTCGAGCTCCCAATTATTTGTTGTTATAACAATTGATCTTCGAGATGCTCGTCTTGCACTCCTTTGAAAAGTGCCATTTCTTACCTTATCTCATACACTGCATATCTTGCTTCCTAATCTTCCCTTTTGGTCCTACTTCATCTTTGCACTGATTCTATTATGGCACCTCCCCTCCAGAATTCTTAGGCTCATTCTTCACTTCCTCCTTAGAGATGGTATTCAACAAGTCCATCGCTAAAAAACCCTCATAAGTCACACTAATGATAATATGACTAAGAGCCAAATCTTGGAGTGGTTTATTCAGCCCTTTAGCAAAATTCAAAGCTTTCTTGTGAGGAGTATTTATCAGCTGCATCCTAAATCTAGCCAACTCATTGAACTGATTCATATACTCCTTCAACGACATCTTTCCCTGCTACAAGTGTATGAACTTCTCCAACGACACTCCTCCTCTTCTCTGAAAGGAAACTTCATCTCAAAACATCTCCTAAAACTCTCCCAAGTGATCTCTCCCTCATCAATTTCCACTACTACTACATCCTATCAATATAGGGCTACTCTTTGTAAATGCGAAGTAGCAAGTTGCCTCCTCATCTTATCAGCAAGACCCATCAATCCAAGAACACTCTCACAAGTGGGAATCCATGCCTTCAAGTCCACATACGACTTGGTCCTTACATATGGCTCCTCTGTTAGACTGGCAAAGTCCATACATAGCTTAGCATAATCAATGGTAGGTGGTAGAGCAAGAATGCACGTGGCACATGCTTTGTGGGTCCCCTTTAGGGTTAAGCTCGGCTTGCCCTCTTTCTTGTAGATACTAGGAGAACCAAATCAGGTTGTTCACCCTTGGAATCTCAATTGCATCGCTATAGCCAACATGATCGCTCATCCTTTCTATCTATGATTTTAGGAATTTATTAACAACATTTTCATCGATAGTATTGGAAAGAATAAGGGAAGGTGTTATTCACATTAGACTTATATAAAACTTTTGAAAGGCTTTACTTACACGTACATACATATATACTTTGGAAACCTATTTTGAAACCATTTTGGAAAACATTTGGAAACCTTTTTTTTTGAAAACTTTTCAAGTATGTTCTCTTAATATGGCAAGGTTGGTTTAAGATAATAATAAAAGAAACCGTAAGGATGCTTGTAATATAATAAATTATAGAATAAAATAAGTATTGGGCGAATAGGGAACCACATCCAACAAAAATGACGAAAAGAAAAGAAAGGATACTGTGAACAATAGAAAAGGAAATGGGAATGAATTATATTATGACATGTATAAATACGTTGTCAGACTTGTTAAACGTTGTCGGGTACAGAGCTTAGACGATAGCCTAACATTTTATAAAGAATTGCATGTATATGGTAGGAGGCAGTGAATCGCCAAACAGATCTAGAAACTTTTAGGAAGGAAGGAAAGGACTGAACTACGCTGCAATGTATAAAGATCATGATGCATCCCAATTCGGTAGGGAATATTTAAATAAGAAAAGTGTATCGCACTCAGAGTTTGGGAAGAGGAGGAGTGCCATTCAACCGCACTAGGGGTGAAGGTCAGAAAAAAGAATAATCTAAAAAGTAGAATGTAAAGAGGCTACGCCATAGAACTAGCAGAGGTTAAAGAGTAAACTAAAATGGTGAATGTAAAGGTACCGCGCTAGGGGTGTAGTAATAAATAATTAGGGAACAGTCTAAAATGGAAGCTAAATAGGGGACTGCGCTGAGGGCCCAGTAGCCCATGGGAATAATTGATTATTGAATAATCTAAGTATAGAAGCCGAGTTCGGATTGTGCCATGGGTGCGGTAGTAAATGGGAATCTCTTAAGAATGCCTAAAGGCACAATAGTAAATAAGAACTACTTGCGTTGGAACTATGATTGTTTCCTTTATGATGCTTGGGATAGTGAGGGGAAAGCCATTCTGTTCAGTGCAGTCTAGTCTTACCATGTGCGTGTTTGGGGTAAGTATTATTCACACCAGGCTTTATGTCTAATCCGTGTTATTTTTATTATTTTCCTTATAAACTCACAGGTACTTAATTGAGTAGGCTAATATTATGGGATAGACAGGTTAATAATAGGGGTTGCAGTACGAACATCGAAGATAGAGCAATAGGCTTTGTTTGCAAATAAAGATGTTGGTTTCCACTGTATTTGAGGAGTTCAGGCTACATCTTCTATGTTGACCTGACTCTTACTATATTAGTTCCTATTGTTATTTGACCCCTGCTGGGGCAAGATTTTGAGGTTAATTTTGATGGAAATTGTATGTATTCAATATTAAAGAATTTTTTATGTTATGAAATTATTTAGCTACTCAGTTTACTTAGTCTATTTTTGAATATACCGAACTCACTTATGTCGTTGTAAGATATTTCGATGATGACCACAATGTCGTCAACGTTCATCTTTGAGTCTCTAAGTAAGGGATGTTACATGCCTTGTAACTAGATGTTTGAGATTGTATTGATTAATGTTGAGAGATTGCTGGAAAGATGATCAATGCTGGTCGTTGATGACCTAAAACTGATATAGCCTAAGTCATGATTATTGCTCGGTGCTGTTGTAACAAATTTTGTAAATGAAGCTTGGCTATGATACTGAAA
This sequence comes from Allium cepa, assembly GCA_030765085.1. Taxonomy (NCBI): domain Eukaryota; kingdom Viridiplantae; phylum Streptophyta; class Magnoliopsida; order Asparagales; family Amaryllidaceae; genus Allium; species Allium cepa. The sequence continues at coordinate 28,541,521 of CM060933.1, read as the reverse complement.
AGCTTTATTATAAATTCTATATTACTTTGCTAATTATTTTGTATTCATTGATGATATGCATGTAAAAGTGTATATTTTTACTTCCATATTTAATCTTCTTTTAATTAAATAAATGAGCATATTAGGGTTTTAACATGTTCAAACCAAAATTTAAATTGTTTTCAAATCATCATTTACTCATCTTCATTTGGGGGGTTGGGGGGGTAAAATAGTACTTTTGTGTATGATTTAATTTGAGAAAATTTATTTGCACATTTTTATTTTTATTTATGGGAAATGAGGTGCAAATATGAAGAGCTTTTATGAATGTATGCATGCACATATGTTAAATGCAAATGGAGAATGGAAATAAAAGAATTCATGCAATATGGAGGAGCTAACATACCCACTATCATATGATCCATAATTAAAAGCACATGCACATGTTATTGGAGGCTTAAAGGCATGTTAGTGAGGACTAATTATTTTCTTAATGATTACTTGGAGGTTACACTTTCTCAAGGACATTTTAGGTGGTCCCCTAAAATATGAATTAGGGTTTTAACCATGTATAAATACCTTTTATGTTTCATGTAATCATCATCTTCTTTTTATGCAATATCATAGCCATAAATCAATGATAAATAAAATGTTTCTTTAATGGCTTCTTAGCCTTGTTCTTTACCTTCTTGCGTCTTATTTCATGCTTACTTTTATTGCTCTTTTATACTATACTCTCTTACTTTGTGCTCCTTTTGTTTCATGTTAGTAGCATAGATTTTATTATTATAATTAGTTTAGTCATATTTCATGCAAGTAGTTAGCTCTTTTTTCTTGTCATTTTCCTTTTTTATGTTAAAATCATTTTATGTTAACATGTTTTCAAATGCGAGTAGCTAAACCCCTTCAATTTAGGGGTAATGAAGCTCTCATGAAACATATTAAATTAAAATAATGATTTCATTTGTAATCTCTCATTTGTGCTAAATAGAAATTTTTAATGATGGTGGTTTATGTCTTCTTTTTTAGTGAATTTGATGGTCTATGCTGACATCTCAAATAGGCTATGATTATTCTATTTTAAACATAAACTATTTAATCATTTTCCTAAGTGATTTTGATAATGAAAGTCAAACTAGAATCAAAATTTAAAGATTTATGTTACTAATTAATAGTAAATAGATCATGCTAAAAATAGATTTTATTTTTAATTTCATGTCAATTTCAAGAGTTTGGATAAGTGGATTTGAATGGTGTGCTAGAGTTTGATGGTTTAAGTTGTACTAATTAATAACACAAATAAATTATACTTATAATAAGCATATCTATAGTTTCTACTTACTATTTTAATGAGAGATTATAATTGAATTTTGTGTTGATTTATATGAATGACTTGAAGTGGTTTGGCCTCTAAATCACTTCTTAATCACATAGTTTTATTCACCTTTGCTTTAGTTTATTTTCGATAGTAATTTCCGTCATTATCAACAAGTTTTTGACACCATTGCTGGAGAAAGTAATGTGATTTTAATTCTACTCTTCGAATTTTGTTTTATAACGTGTTCATTTTGTGTGTTGATTTGCATAAAAAAGAAAAAAGAAAAAAGTTTATTGTTGTGTGATTATGTTTCATTTTTATTTTTATTTTGTTTGTGTGCATATTGTTTTTTACATTTGTTTTGTTCACTTTTGTTTGGTGTCATTTGTATTTATTTTAATTAGTATTAGCTTTCATATTTTAAAAAAATTCTCAGTTAAGTTTGCATTTTTTAGTGTCATTTTTGTTGTTGGTTCATTTGCATTTTAGTTTGCATTCTTTCACAGTGCATTGCCAGAATCTATTTTCAGTTGTGCACTTTCTACTTTGCATTTGATAAAAAAACAATCTGCTTTGTATTTTAAAAAGAATCAGTGTTCAATTGTTTAAAATAGCATATGTTACATTGAAATTAAGAAAATATTATATTGCATTTACAGTTTTTCTCTTCTTATACAATTTAGAATTCCCCTCGGTTTTTAGTTCATTTTATTTTTGCTTACAGGCATTATAGGAAACAACTCCAAAACTTCATCACCCTTCGCCAGACCGCCACACCCTTGGCTACAACCATAAACTGCTCCATCCCTACCATCCATAAACCAGCATTCTAATTACACTACACATTCGAATTGACCACTTTCATCACATTGCAACATTCCAATTTCCTCTTCACCAAACTTTCACACTTTCAGCCTTCATCCAAACCTCCGCTTGCTTCGCTGCCATAACCCCCCTACACCACTACAACAAGCACTCAATACATTCACAAATCCCCACTTCTTAACACCCATTGCTCCTCCTTACATCAACCTACCCTGCCACCACCTGAAAGTCCTCAGATACCCCCTCCTTACTGCCATTTCAATCACTTCCCACTGCCTACGCAAACAGCCATTGTAACGACCTGTAATTTCGCTACTTCGAAAATGAGGCATTTTAATTTATTTTAAATTTAAAATGGTTTAGAACTCGAGTAAATATGTTATAAATAATGAATAAATAACGAGAAATTATTTATCTTATGACTAATAATGGAAAATAAAGATTTTGGATTTTTATCACAAAACCACCAAAAGGTTAAGTTTTGTTAAAAATAAATAAATGCTTAAATAAATAGTTTTAAATATTTATTTGAAAGGCCAAATTATATCAAAATCACTTAATAATGATAATAAGAAGTATGATAAAGATCTGGAAAATACACTTATGACTGTTTTACATAAATATTCTAATTTTGTCACATTTTGTCAATGCAACGCCAAAATTCAATAAATTGATATTAACCCTAATGGTATGGATTTTTAACCTAAATAGATTTATTTTAATTTATTAGATGTAGTAGGAAGTTCAATTTCTAAGTTGGTTTACATTAATGAGTATTTAAACAAAAATGTCAAATTTTGACTGTAAAATAAATCAACAAAAACAAGTAATTGTCAAGTTGTTGCAACATGATATGTTTCCTAACTCATAACAAACTATGTAACATGTTCATTTACCATAATAAAGGCAAAATAATTCAAATTGGTTTAAATAAAGTTTACAAAACATGATTTGACTAATTTAAATTTAAATTTAAATTTAAATTTATAAAACAACATCATTTCTTACATCTCTTATCTCATTAATGAGATGGTGTGTGTATACATGGAAAACATGCAAAGTTATATGTTTTAATATCAGTAAAAATGGAAATGGTGACACCTCGATTAACACTTACACACTTTTCCTTAACATCATATCTACCATTAATGCATATGCTAATTTGTTAACATGTGTCATGTAGAATCAAATCAAAGCAAAGTTTTCTCTTTAAAATCAAAGTTTAAGAGAAAAAAATGCAAAAGTAGAGAATGTTAGTATTGTCATTTGCCAAGCAAGCTTCTTGTATAAATATCCATGCCATTCTCACCAAATCTTACAGCTTACTCTTTCCATTTCCTTAAGTTCTTTCTCAAATTTTTCACTTCTCTTTCTCCTCCATTACTTTCTATTCCATAGTTCTTCCCTCCACCCACATCCGAGCTAAACTCCACCACCCCAAGGCCATACCCACCCTCCACACCACCTACCCACAACCATAAGCCTAAACCCGAGCCACTACCTGCTTCTATACACCCCCTAGACCCTAACCCGAGGCCTACACCCACATACCTGAGCTCTACCCCCTCCCACACTCACGTGCCCCCACTTAAACACCCATACCCTTCATCTCCAAGGCCGCACCTCTCACACACCCAAGGCCGAACTCCCACACTCCTCCATAATATATAAAAAAAGAAAACGAAAAAGAAAGAAAGGAAAGGAAAGAAGGAAAGAGAGGAACATGTGCTAGTTAATTAGACATAAGCATGCTATTTCGCATAAAGATTGACGGAGTGGAAATAAAGGTAAGAAATTCTCACTGCTTTTTAAATCATGTTTTGTTATCATATAGTAATCAAGATTATTCTGTTTATATGTTATGTTAATTATCACCATTTGATAAAATGGACGTTTAGCTGAAATGAATGTATGAATTCATTGGTTGAATAGTTAAGTTATGATAATATACTTACTTGATAATCACTATGCTATGAGAATGGATGTTATGTTATTGATGAATATTGTGAGTGATTATGTTCTTTGGATTAAGTAACCTCTTTATTAAATATGACCAATTTTATTAATATGGTATGTGTAGGATATTAAACCTCTTTTTGAATAGTGGAATTCAATTTGAAATTGAAATTGAAATCCAAATTGAAATTGAAGTATAATTGAATTTGAAATCGAAATTGGATTTGAAAGCGAAGTTGAAATTGTAAGTTAAATTGATTTTGAAATCAAATTGATATGAATAGTGAAATTGAAATTGATTTAAAAAAAAATTGAAACTGAAATTTTCAATATTTTTAAAATATGATATTTTCATTATTTTAAAAAAGTTACAAATTGATAATTTCAATATTTTTAAAATAAGAAAAATCTCTAAAAATATTTTAAAATGTTTTAAAAGTGATCTAAGTCGAAAAAATGGAATTTGAAATGAAAGAAAAATAAATTTTCTCAATATAGCTTTAAAACACCAATTGCAACGGTTTTTTCAACGTTCTTGCAGCAGTTTCTATACGTTTGAAAATATGGCGATTCTTTCCTGAATCATTTAGAAATGTTTTAAATGAATAATAAAGGAATTTTATTATGATTTAATCAATAATTGAGTATGCGAAAGCGACTAGTACATTTGTCCCGCCTGTTAAAGCTACACGATAAAACAAGGTGTGTAACCAAGGTTAGGGATGGAGCAACCAGTGCCCTGAACTTACTTGGTTTTCACTTCATCTTTTAGACGAGGGGTGGAATAGATCGAAGAAAAAGCCCGGATGCTCTAAAAAGATCATATTAAGTTTTTTCATAAAAAAAAGAGAATTTATATTTTCTAGAAATTAAGCAAGTTAAGTATAGAAGATTTTGATTTATAAAATTACATCTTAGATTGCATAGTAATGATCTTGTTATACTTGGTATTAAAGTCCGAAGATGGAACTCGTCCTATTCGTGGAATTTAAAAAGTGATTTCACCATTATTCCACCCATAACACTTGTTGAATACGGAAATTGAAATTGATTAAAAATAGAATAATTTCCATGATCCTATTTACTCAATAATGTTTTATAAGAATGATTTTTGGGCTTATAGTAAACGACGTATTAAATAACATTGTTTTTGACCCGTTTAAAAGTTGAAGAATTTTGATCGAATATTTAGTAAGAAAATTGGAATATTTTCCTAACAAAAAGTGAATTAACTTAGAATTACTCTAAGGTTAAAAATGGATTTTTGTAACTAAAGGACAGGATTAAATAGAAAAAAGGCTTAATAAATCTTGTGTACTCATATTCAATGTTTATTGATAATTGGATTTCGAAGGAACCGGAGTCAGATTTGGGTGATTCCTATTTGAAGACCACTTCGAACCAGTCATATATTCGAAGTAAAAGATCAGAAGTTGACGATATTGAGATGAATAGCGACAAAGAACTGCTAGAGATAACTCCCGTAATACTTATAGTAGTGGTGGTCTCTTTGTATTGAAAATTTTCAAAAACACAAGGACTATTCGCTACCGATCTTATGATGTGGTAGGAGTGCCTTCGGTTTGTCATGTTCCTGGACAACTTATATGGACGAGTGTCTGACCTAGCATTCTAAATGACAATGAGTGGTCTCTATATATCAGTGGTGGAGAAGACACCTTCACTTAGCTTAACACCCTTTCCCGAGACATTCGAGCTCAGGATGTTATACGTTTGTAGAAATCAATCATGTGACTATGGAATGGCAATGTGGCATTCAAAGTGGAACGAGATGTGCTATGTGTAAAGGTAATTGTTACCTCAAGCCTCATCAACCGGGAAATGACCGAAACAGGGTTAGATGTGGTAAGGCTATGTGATTCGCAACCATTAGGTTATGATCATCCCTTTCTAAATATATTTCTACCGACGTTCGGGTTAAATTAATATGGATGTATGCTAGAACATGCTCGAATAAAGGTCGGTAACAACCGAGGAATGACATATTCGGTACTATCTAAGTGTAGAGGTAGGCCGGTCTTATGTTGGCAGAGGAGAAGATGTTTTGTGGTCCTCGGGACATCCATCTAGAGGTGTATCCATCGGAAGGTAGTCCCTTCACCTAGTCATTTATATAGAAATCCATCCTCCAATAGGATGTTGGAATTTAATAATGGTAACAATTTCTGTTAAGATTAATAAGTTCACTTACAAATGTTTTAAAAGCTATGTCACTAGATCACTAGAAATAATATCAAATGTTTTGATATATAAAAGTGTTTTAGTTATCATAAGGTAAAAACACGTCCATGTTTATGTGTGGGCGTGGTCTTATGAGATACTCTTTCTTTTCAAAGGATTTTATTTAAGTGCTGATATATGACACTATCATTTATTATTGAGTTTTTCTCATGCTGGTATATCAACCCTGATTTGGGTATTTTCAATACTCGGGTCAGATCCGAGTAGTTTCAGGTCTAGTTGAAGACAGTTGGAGTTTCCAGAGTAGAGCTGGAGATATTCACCTACGTATGGACGTATTCCATTTTCTGCTGCTATTCTTCATTTGATTGATGATTGTCAGCAATTGTAAGGACATATGTTTATAACTGTCCAAGCTGAAATTAGGTTATACTCTAATATATGTATATTAAAAGTTTTTCGCTGTAAAGATATTTATTCAATATTATATGTTATTCCCTTCAAGTGGGATTCTGTTCTGTTCTTCTATTTTCTTTATTTTACCCTTGATGATCTGACTTTTTATTCACTTTGGGTTAGACATGTGTAGTTTATTGTCGACTCAAAGGGTATGGATTTTCGAGACGTCATAGCCACACTTCCAACCTGCCATGCCAACTACCTCAGTATCATACACACTTCTTCCTATATCATAAATAACTTCCTCTTCCATCATTCTACCACTTCAAATACTCCATCCCATAAAAACCAATACACTATCAATAGACGGTCAATCCTCTTCAAATTCACCACTGCACATACACCCAAACACAGTTCACCACCCTCTGTCTTACTACTTCAACTCGAGTTGCTCTAACCATTGCTTACAAACCACCATCCACAATAGTTCATCAACTACACCTCCTCTTCCATACCATAAATCCAGCAATCACAATCCTCTTGCCAAAAACATGCACAAGTTTGCATATTCTCATTCACCACTCAAATACAGCAATCTGCTACCACTCCCTGTCACTTCCAACTTGACTGTTGCCACCTTCTTCATCCAATCCTACATCACACTTCAATCCATCAACAACCACCTCAACCTACCATTACAACTCAAACTGCCTATTCTAAAATCAACTACCCTCATTTCTCTACATCACCCAACATATATAACCAACCTTCCCTCAAAATGCCCGGCCACAGCAAGCCTCTGCCACCATCTCTACTAATCAACCATCTCACTCTATCATTCACAATCATAACCTCAATCACAATCACCTAACCCGCTGAACTTCCTTGCCAAACAACCAACTCAATCTCCTTCTATAACCATTATCCTACTGCCACCATCATCATCACTAGAAAAACTCATAAAAAAATCACACTCCTTCAATCATCGCGATAATTAACTCACCAACAACCACGACTGTAACCACATTCCTCAAATTCCACTTCCAAATCCCAAACTCGTTGCCGTAACCTTCCTACCCTCCTCCAATCGCAATGGCATGCAATCAAACCACCATCAACCACTTAAAACTTCACTTAAATCTGGCCTTAATCATCGATTCCATTTGTAACCGGACCCAATTCGCGATTTCTTTTTCTTTCGAGTTTGTGTTTCTTTGTTTTAAATTGAGAAAGTCACCTCTTTTGTTGTTGTTTCATTTTGTTGTAATGCATTTTAACAGGAGGGATAAATGATTGGGGCATTAGTATTATGATGCGAGTTTGGGCCTTAAGTTATTTGATTTATGGGCTTGGGTGAAATCAAATAAAATATTGAATTTCTTTTTATAAGAAAATTGTTTTGTTTTTGTTATCTTTAGGATAATGTTTTTTATAAAAAAAGTCATTTTCAACTCTTTTTCAGGTTGTAAGAAATCACAATGGAAGGAATTGTTTGCTTTGCACTACTTTGCTTGCTTATATAAAAAAATCGCTGCTTAAAAATAAATAATTCTGCACGCTCTGGTATCGTGCTCTTACCACTTTTTTTCATTTTCATTGCATTGTTGGTTGCTTGCATTATAAAAAATAAATTTCAAAAACAAAATCAAATTTTATTCGTAGTTGCATTGTTAATACAAATTTCAATTTCGTTTTCGTTCCATTTTCTTTTTCTTTTCTAAGGGCAACACCCAAATCCACATAAGGTGGAAGATCTAATCATCCCTTCCTTGGTCCACAAGTTGCATTTCATCATAAAATTTGACTAATAATAACGGTTGGACATTGGACTTAGGGGCGTCGCGAGCTTATCTAGGCCTTAATTATATCTTGACAAGTTGTCTTCTTTCGACAATCTAATTTCTTGGTTTCTAGGTTATGGCAGAGCAAAAAATAATTATAAATAACACGGTGATTCATAAATATTATTGTGATTGTTTCTCTAAAGGTACTTAAACTTTCGGCTGCATTGCTATGGTGATTTGTGGTGCACCAACAACCTCTATCCATTACCTGGCTAAGAACTATTTTATTGGATTAAGTCAAAGTGTAATTATACAATTTTAGGTTAGGAGCTACTAAGGACAGAAAATTTGTAATTAAGTCCTTGCATTCATTTAGTTGCATTAGTTCATGCATATATAAAAAAACAAAATCCAAAAGTACTTTTTTTTACATTTTACTTAACTTAGTTTTAAAAATCCAAAAAAAAAGAAAAACTTTTCAAACCTTATCTTTTGAAAAGAAAAAAAAGAAAAAAAATCAAACAAAATCAATAAAAAAAACAAGCATTTTACTTAAGTTGGTTCTTTTAAAGAAAAAAATCCAAAAAAATATTTTCAAAAAAAAAAAACAGTAAAAACATTTAAAAAAAACTAAATCCAAAAAAATAAAAAAAACAAAAATCATATCTCCCTTTTGAAAAATAAAGTCTTTTCGATAAATATTTTCCTTCAAAAAAAAAGAAAAAAAGAAAAAAAATTCATTTCATTTTCTAAACCTTGTTTCATTCTCTTAAACTCGATTCTCACTTCATCCTTTCCTTGACCTTTTTTTCGCTTTTGCATGAGTATCTAGACTCGTGAAACAACAATGAGTCGTTTAACTCGAACATGTGATCCTCCAATGATGGCGAATGAAAACGCTCTGTGAACTCTCATGGATAGAATCTTTCTTGACAGAGTTTTTATTCCTTCTTCTATCACATTACCTACCCCAACAGGTAATCACTTCGCAAATTCATTCTAATCATGTTGCCACGCTTTCAAAATTTGGCAATTTTGACCTTTATCTTCTTAACAAAATTCAAACAAGTATGTGCAACCATTAACTCCAACAATTATGTGATGACAGAACCGAACTTCGATTAATTCTATTCGCCCTTATTGATTACGCTGGAAAATGGTCGTACAACTTACCGTATCAAAACATGGGAAAAATCACTAAAATTTTCTTAAAAAATTCTACCACTTGGAAAAAACGACTAAACTCCGAAATGAAATTGTAAATTTTCATCAATTCAAGGGTGAACCTTTCATAAAATATTTTGAAACTTTTAAAGATCTTTTGATAAAATGTCCACACCATAATTTTGAAAAATGGACTCTTTTCCAAATCTTATACAATGGACTTTAAAATTGTTCATGAACCATGCTTGAATCGATGTTGAAAGTGACTACTGTGTGGCTAGTTTTCACTTAGGATCGTGTAATATGGAATGTATTATAATCTAAATGCGGACACCGATAATAATAGTAAAGTAAATAAGAATAAACACACCAGGAGTTTTTATACTGGTTCGAACTTCCCTTTCTACGTCCAGTCCCAGACTTTCTTCTAGAATTTCACTCAATAACCCCTCACTTAACCCAAAGGAAAAGGTAAACAACACCTGAGTATTCGATCAGGATTTTCCCCTCCAACAACCGTAAGAGGATTTTCCCGCTTAAACAACTGAACATGACTTCACAGTTTCAAATAAAATTGTTTTGACACCTTGTGTTCTTGATAACACTGATTTGTCTTTGATAGTACAACCTTCCTATAATCTTTCCTCAAGTATATATTGTGTGTGTAAAAATTTAGAAAGCAAAATATTGCTTTGAGTCGAAGAATAAGTTAATTGATTCAAAGATTCAAGCAATATATATAAATTGTGATTGCTTGTAGAATGCAGAGATAGTAGCGAGTATGATCAGAAAATAAAATAAAATTCGGTGATTTTGGGAAGTGAATCTCATGTGTTTATATAGTAGATAAACAGCTACAACCATTCACGAAAAGTTTTGACAAAAGATGCAGCCACAACTCTTCAAATTGGATTGTATCTCTTGGTAAATGGAAGTGTCTATTCAAAAAAAATAACTGTTAGAAAGGTTCAGTCGACTGACCCAAAACGACCAGTCGATTGAATATTCAAAGTTGGTGCAAAATAGAGTGTATCTGTGCAACTGAGTAGGTTCAGTTGACTGGTCATATTTGAAGCCTACTCCACCTATTCCGATTGTGATACAATTCCATTGCCTGCTCTATACTCAGTTTTGAAGTCTTGTCTCCTTTGTAGTTTTAGTATCATATCTCTTTCTCTTTTTGTCGCTTGATCATATAGTCTCATCAATGATTTTTTTAAGTTCTTTGCCATGAATCAAAACTTATCATTCAACATTCTCCTCCTTTTTGATTGATGACAATCTGTTATAGATGATACTATATTTTAAAAAAAATATAATGGAAGTTATATATATCTCCCCCTGAATATCTGACGACATATCTAATCCTGCAAGAAATGGTTAGTCATACAAATTTCTCCCTGTTTGTCATCGACAAGAAGGAAATAAACAATAACATCATCATTGAACTAACAACATAATAATCACAAAAAAATGTTCCGAATTGTACTAAGCTACTTATAAAAGCTCATAGAAATAAACAGTAGAGAATGTTTGAAACAAATAAAGATAACTTACTACTACCAAGAAATATCGATATCACTCATCAGAGTCAGACTCTGTTTCTTCTTCCACTTGCATAGGTTCTTTGCCTTTTGAAGAATTTTCCACAAATTGTCTGCCACCCCCATTTCCGCTTGTGTCAGAACTTGTGTGTTCTTCTGATGTAGACCAAGTAAAGCGAGGAGTTGGACATTTGCTCGGATCATGCTTTGAAGTTTCCGTAGTTGTGGAAGAGGCACAAGAGATTGCATCCCATAAAATCTCCAAAAAGCTTTTAATTTTGTCAAATTTCTTGTCGATTTTCTTGTCGAGATTTTTGATGCGAGAATCCAAAATGACTTGATTTCATACAATTAGATCAATGGAATCTCGGGTGCTTTGGGAAAGGGTTGGTGTCCGAATGTTATCTCTTTGTTGCTGTGGAGTAGTAGTTTGTTGACGAGGTCATGATTGCCAGTCTTGAAAAGACATGATAGTGAGAGGTCTAGGAGGCAATTTCATTAGACTTATTGTGCGGCAATTTCGAGTTTTGGGAATGGGGGTATCGGATTCCGGAATAGGAACCTGTAGGTTCATAAGTAGCTGCATAATATATTCACCGTAATAGATGATATTCATTCGACCTTGGTTAAAAGACAAGAGCTCATCAAGAATAAGCTTAGGCCAATTTATTTGGACATCTCCCCAAATAACATATAAAGCTCTAAAATTATTTGGATATACAAGCTCATAAGAACCAGTGCGAGGAAGAATTGTGTGCATCAAGGCTCCATGCACAATTGGAGCTGTAGGACATAAGGCGATAGATTTTAGTTCAGTCATGTCATCTTCCAAAAACCTATGACTTACTTCATCTCGTTCGCCTATAGGAACATTTAATTCTTCCAATGGAATACCATTAGTTGGTGTATGGAGAATGTATACAATTCTATCTAATGACAGGAATACTTGTTGACCACAAACTAAACTCCGTATGCAATTATCATGATTTTGTGGATTTTGATGTCCCAAATTTAAATTTGCATAGAAGATTTTTACCATAGTATGATTAGTTTTGAGATTATTCTGATTGTGGTCAAGAAGAGATGTTAGACGACTTCTCCTTGCAAGCTCTTGAATTATATACGAAGCAAAGTCTGGAAATGCAACAAAAGATCCTTTGAAAAAGCGTGCTTCCTTCATTTTGTTCCATCTTTGGAGAACTGTAGCATCATAATGCCATGGAGAAATTTGGGTGTCAATTAGCTCAGAGGAAGAGGTAGAGGCATGTCTAGATCTTTTAGGTTGTCTTGGAGCCATTTGAAATTATAATGGAGTAAAGGAATTTTAAAATTTTGGGAGCTAGGGTTTTGAAAATCTGAAGTGAGAAGGTAAAAGTGAAGAGTGAAAAGGAGATAGTGGGTTAAAGGGTTAAAAAGGTAGGTGAAATAGTTTAAAAAAGCTCAGATTTGTCATTCAGTCGACTGGACGCATATGGTCAGTCGACTGATCAATATCCCAAAATTCTCTGTTTCATGATTCAGTCAACTGGCCAAATTCGTTTAGTCGACTGAATACTGTCAAGTTTCTGTTTTCAGATTCAGTCGACTGATCGAATCTGGTCAGTCGACTGAATTCTTTTTTTTGCATATATAGTATATTTTGCATAACAAATATATATTCAAATATTTTTTTTAATGCATACAAATAAGAATGAAATAAATTAAAAATATAGAAAGAGAACAAAATTATTTTGACGAAGGAGTGGATGGAGACTTCGAGTTGTCTAGTTCAACCTTCATCTTCTCTTCATATAGTTTTAATGGCGACCAGTGATTTCCACGCTCCCATGAATTCGGAGACACAGGTAGACGTTGTGGTGACTGATCCCATGGATTTCGATAGGAAGAGGTTGTAGGTTGATGCACAACAGATTAAGATGACACGCAGAATTTCCATCCAAGTTGCTCCAGAAAGCTAAGTCGACGTACATTTCACGTTGAACTACTATTGATTCCCTTTGATAATGATGTAAATCATCAATCTTTTGTTTTGTTTGTGGAGAACCAAAGAACAGAAAACAACGTTCTTTTTTTTGGAGTATGGCCAGTATGTTAGTTTGATGGTTTAGCCGGTTCATGATATGGTGTTGGTGTAGGTAAGTTTGATGAACCAGAAGTAGGTGTCGAGAAATCAATAGAGGAATACGCAGAGCCATTTGAGGAGTTTTCTTGTGAAGACATTGTAGTAGGAAGGAATAATGTAGGATTAAGGCAAATTACATGGAAGGATAAACGAAAAATTTTTGAGGTATATTTAAGTTAAAAAATTGTTAAAGATGGACAGATTAACGTAAAACCTGAAAATTAATTAGAGGATGAAAACAAAACACAATTTTCATGGCTGAGAATAGTTCATGAGAACAGTGAAAATAGATAAGGAGAAAAAATTATAATAGAAACAGTTGTGAAACAGCAAATGGTCAAATGGCAGAGATATAGAATTTTCCAAACTATAGGTGCGTAGTTCAAGTACCAGAAAACCCCTTTTTTAAAAAAATTATTATAGAAATTTATTAAATCTTTAAAAGAAATTATTCCTAGTTCTCTTCTTAGTTTTATAAAACAATTTTCATTGAGTGGTTTAGTGCAAATATAAGCTAACTGATTTTCAGAATTTACAAATTCTAAATTTATTATATCCTTCTCAATATTATCACGAAGAAAATGATGACGAATGTCAATGTGTTTAGTTCGTGAGTGATTGACAGGATTTTTAGACAAGTTTATTGCACTGTTGTTATCATAATATATTATAGATTTATTTAATTTTATATCAAAATCTTGCAATGTTTGTTGCATGTAGATTACTTGAGCACATGCTAAAGTTGCAGATATATATTCTACTTCACATTCGATAGTGAAACGCAGTTTTGTTTTTTGCTAAACCAAGATACTAAGGATCGTCCAATGAAATGATAAGTTCAACTTGTACTTTTTCTATCTATTCGACTTCCTCCAAAATCAGCATCACCATAAGATACTAATTCAAAAGGACAATCTTTTGGATAAAATAGTCCTAAATCATTGGTCTTGCTAAGATAACGAATTATACGTTTTACTGCTCCCATATATGATTCTTTAGGATTTTCTTGAAATCGAGCACATAAAAAAACACTCATCATAATGTTAGGTTGGCTAGCAGTTAAGTGATAATCCAATCATGCTACGACATAGTTTTTGGTCGACACTCTTACCATTTTTATCTCTGTCGAAATGTATAGTTGTACTCATAGGAGTTGGTTTGGCAGAAGTGTTTTACATACCAAAACGTTTAATTAGATTATTACAATACTTTTCTTGATTAATAAAAATTCCATTTTGCAATTTCTTGATTTGTAGTCCAAGAAAATATGATAATTCTTCCATATGTGACATTTCAGATTCATTTGTCATGATAGTCAAAAGTTCATGACATAATTTTTCATTTGTTGAACCAAAAATAATATCATCAACATATATTTGAATAATTAAAATATCTTATTTAGATTTCTTTATAAATAAAGTTTGATCAACTTTTCCAATTTCAAAACCAGATTCTATTAGATAGCTTTTAAGTCGGTCGTACCAAGCACAAGGTTCCTGTTTTAAATCATATAAAGCTTTCTTAAGTTTGTAAACGTGATATGAAAATTTTTCATGAGTCAAAAGAGGAGGCTGTTCAACATAGACATCTTCTTTTATATATCCATTAAGAAAAGCACTTTTAACATCCATTTGACATAATTTAAAGTTATGAAAGCATGCAAAAGCCAGTAGAATACGTATAGCTTCTAATCTCGCGACAGGAGCAAACATTTCTTCATAGTCTATTCCCTCTTCTTGATTATATCCTTGTGCTACTAATCAAGCTTTATTTCTAGTTATGTTACCTTGTTCATCAGCTTTGTTTGTGAAAACCCATTTTGTACCAATGACTGATTGATCTTTTGGTCTAGGAACTAATTCCCAAACTTCGTTTCTTTCGAATTGATTAAGCTCTTCTTGTATAGCTATAATCCAATAGTCATTAGTGGAGGCTTCCATAATATTTTTGGATTCTATATTAGAGAG
This sequence comes from Allium cepa, assembly GCA_030765085.1. Classification (NCBI taxonomy): domain Eukaryota; kingdom Viridiplantae; phylum Streptophyta; class Magnoliopsida; order Asparagales; family Amaryllidaceae; genus Allium; species Allium cepa. The sequence continues at coordinate 28,526,261 of CM060933.1, read as the reverse complement.
AAAAGCTATATGGCCTATTTAATTTAATTGATGTCATGTTCTTACATTTGAATTTACTTCTCTAATTATATTTTGAATAGGGTGATATCTAAGAATTCTTGGAGGAGATCTTACTATATTTTCATTATGAAAAATGTTTTCATTTTTTCTAGTATTATCAGTATTATTATTCTGAAAAATAATATCATCATCTTCTGAATTATTTGTTAGAATTTGATTTGAATTATTTTCCAAGTTCGTATTTTTAGAAATTTTTTTGACATTTTCATTGAATGAAAAATGAAGAGTTTCTTCGATTACTTTAGTTCTAGTATTAAGAACTCGATAAGCTTTGCTTCTTTCCGAATATCCTATGAATATTCCTTTATCGGATTTTGGATCAAACTTGCCAGGCTAATCTTTAGTGTTAAATATAAAACATTTTGAACCAAAAACTTCGAAATATGATATATTATGTTTTCTACCATTTAAAAGTTCGTATGGAGTATGTTTTGTTAATGATCGAATAGAAACACGATTCAAAACATAACAGGCAGTTGCAACAGCTTCTGGCCAGAAATGCTTAGGTAAAGTGCTTCCATTTAATAAAGTTCTTGCACATTCTTGTAATGTTCTATTTTTCCATTCTACAACTCAATTTTTTTACGGTGTTCTAGAAAAAGAGAAATTATAATTAATTCCTTTCCTGTAACAAAACTGTTCAAAAGCTTCATTTTCAAATTCACCTCCATGATCACTTCTAATATTTTTAAATTTTAAATTCTTTATATGTTGAATTTACAAAAAAATTAAAATTCTCAAAAGTATCACTTTTATGTTTCATAAAAACAGTCCATGTATATCTTAAAAAATCATCTACAATAAAAAGCACATATCTATTGTGATCAATGGATTGAACTCAGGTAGGTCTAAAAAGGTCCATATGTAGTAGTTCAAGTGGTTGTGTTGTAGATATGATTTTCTTAGATTTAAAAGAAGATTTTGTTAATTTTCCTAACCGGCATGCATCACAAATATTATCAACTCTGAATTTCATATTAGGTAGTCCTTTAATAAGTTTATTTTTAGCTATTTTATTAATAGTATTAAAATTTAGATGACAAAATCTTTTGTGTCATAGCCAAGAATCATTCTTTGTAGCTACTAAACACATGTTTGTGTTATAATTTATATTCATATTTAATATATAAATATTTCTATCTCTTATACCTTCAAAAATTAAATTTTGATTTTTATCAGAAATATTGCATTTATTTTCTGAAAAGGATATATTAAAACCTTTATCACATAATTGACTTATGCTTAATAAATTATGTTTTAAGTTTTTAACTAATAAAACATCAGTAATGAGAGGTGAGTTAGAGATACCGTTATTGCTCACATCGCCTTTGTTGATGATATAACCTTTTGAAATATCTCCAAAATTGACCGATCCTCCATTTGAGTAGACAATGTTTGTTAACATGTCCTTATTACCAGTCATGTGTTTCGAGCAACCGCTATCTAAAATCCATTTTCCTCTCTTTTTAAGTGGTACCTGCAAAAAATAAAGATTAAAATGGTACCCACTTTTCTTTTTAGGGTCCTAGGAGTTAGGTCTTAGGAAACCAAACCCAAGAAGGTTCAGAATTCCCTTTATAAATATAATTCTCATTTTTATGAACAGTTTCCATAAATGTTTTGATATGCTTATTCCTAATTAAGCTATTATTTGTTTTAGGAATCCATATTTTAATAGTTTTAAAGTCTTTAGAAACTGTTTTCTTAATATCTTTCTTAATTTTTTTAAACTTATTTTTAAATTTTCTACATTTCTTTGGACTTTCAATTATCTTATATCCTAGTCCCTTTTTATTTGAAGTTGACCGAGAATTTTCTATAATTTTAGAAAGATTTTCACGTCCTTTATTAAAATTAGAAATATTTTTATTAATATCTTCTAACTTAATTTTGAGACTAGATTTTTCTAACTCTAATACTTTAGTATTAGATTTTAAATCAATAATTTCAACTGATAAATCATCATTTATTTTTCTGAATTTCTAATTCCTGAGTTATCTTAGAAAGTTGATGCTAAATTAGAATTAGATTCTTGAGATTTTTCAAGTTCTTCTTCCAGAATTTTTTTCTCATCTCTTAGCATACTAATTTCTAATTCAAATCTATTTAGTTTTCCTTGTAACTCCTTATTTTTCCTTTTGGTTTGTTTTACAAAGTCCACTAGTTCTGAATTAATTTCAACCAAATCTTCAAAACTTAGTTCACTTACATCATCACTTGTAGCCATGAAGCATATATTTGCTTGCTCTATGTCACTGTCATTTTCACTCTTTGATGATGAAGAAGAATCTAAATCATCCCATGTTACTGAAAATGCTTTCTTCTTGAATTTTTTCTTCTTGAATTTATTTTTCTGTTTTTCTAGACAAACTTTCTTCATATGACCCTTTTTATGACATTCATAACATTCCATGACAGAAGATGATGGTTTGTTGCTATTATTGTTGTTATTAGAGTTATTTTTTAACTCCTGAACTTGTTATTCTTTTTGAATTTCAAAAAAAAATTGAAATTTTTAGCAATAAGTGTCTTTTCCTCTTCATTTGAGTCAGAGTCATCTTTTTCTGCTTGAAATGCTAGATTCTTCTTATCCTGTGCTTGAACTTTCTTTTCCTGCAAATTTACTTCTTATGACATTAGAATTTCCTATTAACTCTTTTGATTTCATATTGGAAAGATTGTTTGCTTATTCAATAGCTAAGACCTTTCTTTCTCAATCATCCGTTAAAGAGTTTAGGATTTTTGATACTATATCAAAGTCAGAAATTTTTTCTCCTAGTGCCAATAGTGAATGATATATATCTTGAAATCTAGAGTACATGTCATTTATACTTTCGTTTCGTTTCATTTTGAAATTTTAAACTGATTTTTCAACATAGAAATTTTTCTTTATTTGACTTTGTTAGTTCCTTCATTAGTTACTTTTAGAGTTCTCCATATCTCTTAAGAAGTTGTACACATACTGACTTTATTAAACTCATTTTTATCTTATGCACAAAATAACATGTTCATAGCTTTAGCATTTGAAGTTGCATCAGCTTTCTGTGCAGTAGTCCAAGTTGAAAAATCTTCTGTTGGAATGGTATATTCATTTTGGGTAATATTCCAAGTTTCAAAACCATTATCTTGCATATATATGTATATATATATATATATATATATATATATTTTCATTCTAGTTGACCAATAATTATAATTCATGCCATTGAATAGTGGAGGTCGTGCAGTAGATTAACCTTCAATAAAACTAGTGTTAATGACAGTGCTTGTGCTGGTGTTGTTTCCCATATTAGTAAAATAAATTATCTAATAACCGTGTTACAGTTATAGGATGTCCTACTCTGATACCAAATGTGAATGACTACTGTGTGGCTAGTTATCACTTAGGATTGTGTAATATGGAATGTATTATAATCTAAATGCGGAAACAGATAATAATAGTAAAGTAAATAAGAATAAGCACACCAGGAGTTTTTAAACCGGTTCAAACTTCCCGTTCTACGTCCAGTCCCAGACTTCCTTCTGGAATTTCACTCAATAACCCCTCACTTAACCTGAAGGAAAAGGTAAACAACACTGGGTAACTGATCAGGATTTTTCCACCTCTAACAACCGAAAGAGGACTTTTACCGCTTGCACAACCGAATAGGATTTCAACAGTTTCAAATAAAATTGTTTTGACACCTTGTGTTCTTGATAACACTGATTTGTCTTTGATAGTATACCATTCCCATAATCTTTCCTCAAGTATATATTGTGTGTGTAAAGATTTAGAAAGGAAAATATTGCTTTGAATCGAAGACTAAGTTAATTGATTCAGATATTCAAGCAATATATATAAATTGTGATTGCTTGTAGAATGCAGAGATAGTAGAGAGTATGATTAGAAAATAAAATAAAATTCGATGATTTTGGGAAGTGAATCTCATGTGTTTATATAGTAGATAAATAGCTACAACCATTCACGAAGTGTGACCAAAAGATGCAGCCACAACTCTTCAAATTGAATTGTATCTCTTGGCAAATGGAAGTGCCTATTCAGAAAAAATAGCTATTAGAAAGGTTCAGTCGACTGACCCAAAATGACCAGTCGACTGAACATTCAAAGCTGGTGCAAAACAGAGTGTATCTGTGCAATTGAGCAGGTTCAGTCGACTAGTCATATTTGATCAGTCGACTGACCTAGTTGTCAGTGCACAGTTCACACATTTTTTGAAGAAATTGAATTTTAAACAACTTTGATTTTGTGTGGACTACTTGAGGATAGATTTTAACAATTCTAAGACTTAAAAAGTTCAACAAATAAACATACTATACTCAGTTTTGAAGTCTTGTCTCCTTTATAGTTTTAGTATCATATCTCTTTCTCTTTTTGTCGCTTGATCATATTGTCTCACCAATGATTTGTTTAATTTCTTTATCATGAATCAAAACTTATGATTCAACAGATGTGCCAAGGCAATTTTATTTCACGGTGATGCTGGGCAATTTCTTGAAAACTTGGCCAAAAAGTTATCCTGATGGGAACGTTCCAACGAAAAGTACATCTATATATGATCGAGTGCTCACTCGATAGGATCATCTTTGGCTTTGGAAGTTAAATCGATGCGATGATTAATAAATTCGACAACTTTTTCTCATCCAACCAAATTAACCAAGCTCTCCAACCAATGTGTTACAAATGCAATGATTTGAATCACATAGACGATCGGTGTCCTAATTCAATAGAACAACTCAATGCTTTTAACAAGGCTAACAATGACCCGTTTTCTCCAACATACAATCCTAGTTGGAGAAATCATCCTAACTTTGCATGGAACCAAAACAATTCCAACAAAAATTGGGTCCGTCTCTACTTTCAAACATTTTCGAACAATGCTTCAAATCCTCCCTTTCAACCCAATCATTTTCAACAAAATTTTGTGCCTCCATCTCAAAATCAACCACGACAATCTTTTGCTCACCAAGACGATAAACAATTGACTTCACTTGAGAAAAGTCTTGAAACTTTGGCTAAAGCAACCACTTAAAGCCTCTAATCGAACAACAATTTGTAAAATTTGTTAACCTCATACATGCAGAATACTAATCAATCGATTGCTAAACTTGAAATGCAAATGAGTCAATTAGCAACGCCTGTGAGTGAATATGAACAAGGCACATTTCCAAGTCAGTCAGTTCCAAATCCCAGAAATCAAAACAAGAGTTCGAATCAAATCCAAGTAGTTCAAGACAGCAACGTAAACCAAATGAATGCTATTACGACTTTGTGTTCCGATGAAAAAATTGATAACCAAGTTGATAATCCAAACGATTTACCGAATGATCCACTTGACACTTCAAAAACAAGCGATTCTGAACTAAACATCGAGCTAAATATCAAATCAAATTCTTTCAGTCCAAATTCTTCTTTTACTCAAGTAAACCAACCTAATGAGTATCAAAATCCATTTCCACATCGCCTTCGACCTAAGAAACATTCCGATCAAATGGAAAAGATGTTGGAAATTTTCAAACAAGTTAAAGTTAACATTCCTCTTTTTGATATCGTTCAACAAGTCCCAACTTACGCTAAATTATTGAAAGATTTTTGTACTCAAAAATGACACACTCATGTACCAAAGAAAGTTAGCTGCTGGTCTTAGCAAAGTTTCATCCTAATCAATCGTCGTTAATTACAAAGGTCCTGGATGTCGGACGATCTTGTGCACGACAGGAGACAAGACGATTAATAAGTGCTTACTTGATTTGGGTGCGAGTGCCAATTTTATTCCTTATTTAGTTTACCAGCAAATTGGCTTGGTTGAACTAAAATCGATGAAAATAATCCTTTAATTTTTTGATCATCCGATAAAGAAACCCATTGGAGAAATTAAGGACGTACTCACTAAAATCATTCGATCCATATTCCCCGTCAATTTCATCATTTTAGAGACACAACCCATGAACAAACTCATGAGCCAATTCCATTGATCTTAGGCCGACCTTTCTTGGCTATTTCAAATGCTCTAATCAATTTTCAAAATTGTTCGGTGAAAATTTCTTTTGGAAACATGACTTTGGATCTTGAAAATTAGCCGGCGAACCACTTGACCAAATGTCGGAAGTTAGCTCCATTTAAGAAAATTTTGATAACAGAACAGTTGACCTAAAGCACGAATTCTAGATCGAATATAAACAACTGTTTCAAGACGAGCGTAATGAGATTGAATATGCTCTTCTATTTTAACCCCTCATTGATGAGTCGGAATTTCAATCAAATTCTTTGATTAAGCAACCCCTAGGCTGGAACTCAAATCTCTTCCTAACTACCTTAAGTATTCATACTTAGGTGACAACGAAGCGTTCTCCGTTATAATCTCTTCAACTCTCTCTCTTATCAAGAAGCTTCCCTTCTTTCAATTCTGTCGAAAAACAAAGAAGCAATTATATGGTCAATTACCGATATAAAAGGAATCAATCCTGCTCTTGTTCAACATCATACCCATTTAGTTGACGATGCCAAGCCTGTTTTTGATACACAACAAAGGCTTAACCCAAAAATGAAGGATGCAGTTCGTGATGAAATTCTTAAACTCCTCAATAACGGAATCATATACCCTATTTGTGATATTTCATGGGTTAGCCCAATTCATGTTGTGTCTAAAAAGTCTAGACTTGCCGTTATTAAGAACGATGCTAGCATACTCATTCCAACTCATAGTCAAACAGATTGGCATGTTTGTATTGATTATCGAAAATTAAATGCTACAATACGTAACACTTTCCTCTTCCTTTCATCGACCAAATGCTTGAACGGTTAGCCGGCCACGAATTCTATTGCTTTCTTGATGGTTATTCTGATTATAACCAAATCCAATTGCTCCCGATGGTCAAGAGAAAATGACTTTCACGTGTTCATTTGGCACCTTTGCATATCGATGTATGCCTTTTGGCCTTTGCAACACTCCTGCTACTTTCCAAAGATGCAAGGTTAGCAATTTTTCCGATATGTCGAACGCATTTTAGAAGTATTTATGGATGATTTTTCCATCATTGGAAACCCTTTTTCCAAATGCTTACACCATCAGGAGTTAGCTCTGAATCGATGCAAGGACAAACACTTAACGTTAAATTGGGGAAAATGTCATTTTATGGTCAAACATGGCATTGTTCTTGGGAATGTCATTTCAAACTAGGGCTATCAACGGATGCGGATATGGCTGTATCCGCATCCGCATCTAAAAATTTAAATCTGCATCCGAATCCGAATCCGCATCCTATATCCACGGATATTTGAGAATTAACATCAGTATCCACATCCGTGGATATTTTTTGGATATCCGACAATATCCGCATCTGAAAATAAAAAGGGAATATTTTCGGATATTCGAAAATATCCGAAATATCCGCATACGAAAATGAATAAGATTTTTATTATACTAATATTTTTGAACTAAAACAATCACTTTCTCAAATGACAATACACACACTACAATACTAATTGGTTTTTCAAATGACAAAATGGCAACATACATATTGTCAAACAAGTTTACACGATATTACAACAATTCAAATGATAAAATAACAACATACATAATGACAAAATGGAAACACACAAAAAAATTTGGATCAGATGAATGTTTTTGGGATATGGATATGCCCATATCCGCATCCGCATCCAATTTTCTTTTCGGATATCGGATATCTGCATCTGCTTTTCAGATATCGAATAATAATCGTTTTTTTGGATATGGATCTGGACGGATTTCGGATTTTTTGGGTATCCATTGACAAGCCTATTTCAAACAAAGTCATTGAGGTAGATAAATCGAAAGTTGACGTATTGTTAATCAACCTATTCCTAAATCTGTCAAGGACATTCGTTTATTTGTTGGACATGCTAGTTTTTATCGATGCTTTGTGGAAAAAAGTTTAGTAAAATCGCTCAACCTCTGACGAATCTTCTTGGAAAAGATGTTCCATTTAACTTTAATTCTGACTATGTTTCTACTTTCGAACATATTAAAAATGAACTCATTTCCCCTCTCATCATTTGCTCATCCAACTGGGATCTTCCTTTCGAAAAAATGTGTGACGCCTCTAACTTTGCAGTTGGTGCTGTCTTAGGACAACGCATCAACAAAATTCTTCACGTTATCTACTACGCTAGTATGACTTTAAATGATGCTCAACTCAATTACATAATCACCGAAAAAGAGCTTCTAGCAGTAGTCTTTGCGTTCGAAAAGTTCCTACCTTATTTGATTGGCTCACACATTACTATTTACACTTACCATTCCACTTTTAAATACCTTTTCACTAAAAAGGATGCTAAGTCTCATTTGATCCATTGGATCCTTTTACTCCAATAATTTGACCTAACAATCAAAGGCAAAAAAGGATCAGACAATGCCATTACCAATCATCTATCATGTCTTCCAAAAGCAACATCTTCTTTACCAATCAACGAGAACTTTCCTTATGAATAGCTCCTTTTCGTTTCCATCGAACCATGGTATGTCGACATAGTGAACTATTTAGTCACTAAGGAAACTCCTTCATTTTGATCGAAACAAGACAAATATAAATTTCTTTCCCAAGTCAAGTACTTCTATTAGGATGATCCATGCTTGTTTAAGTACTCTTCTGATCAAATCATTCGATGTTGCATCCTAGATTGTGAAATCAAGAGTCTCCTTTCATTTTGTCATGACCAAGCTTGTGGTGGTCACTTCGGGCCTAAGAAAACCACGGAAAAGGTGCTTCAATGTGGTTTTTACCGGCTTACGCTTTTTGAAGTTGAATTCGGGTTTTGTAAAACTTGCAATCGCTACCAAATGTTAGGTATAATCTTTCAACGAAACATGATGCCTTTGAACTCCATTCTTATGATTGAAATCTTTGATGTTTGGGGTATTGACCTTATGGGACCATTTTCCAGTTCTTTTGAAAATATGTACATTCTTCTTGCTGTTGATTACATCTCTAAATGAGTTAAAGCCATTCCTTGTAAATTAAAGGACCACAAAGTTGTTGTGTAGTTCATAAAAGAAAATATCTTCTCGAAGTTTGGAACACCTCGCACAGTAGTAAGCGACAATGGAATCCATTTCTTTAATTGTTCATTTGAAACTCTAATGAAGAAATACTTGATAACCCACAAGTTATTCACTCCTTATCATCCTCAAACTTGAGGTCAAATTGAAGTTTCAAATCGCCCAATCAAGCAAATTTTGGAGGAAAATGTAAATAAAAATCGAAAAGATTGGTCATGAAAATTAAAAGATGCGCTTTGGTCTTACAGAACTGCATATAAAGCCAATCTTAGGATGTCTCCTTTTAGGCTTGTATATGGTAAAGCGTGCCATTTACCCATCGAATTTGAACATAAAGCATTGTCGACCATTAAGAACATAAATTTTGATCTTGAAAAAGTTGACGAAAATAGGAAATTGCAACTTAATGAATTAGAGGAGATTAGGGAAAATGCGTATGAAAATGAGAAAATTTACAAAGAAAGAACAAAAAAAATTCATTTGTTCCCTGGGAAATTAGAATCAAGGTGAATAGGACCATATGTCGTACTTACTGCTTTTTCACACGGTGCCATAGAAATAGAAAACCCTAGGGGTGGATCGATTTTTAAAGTCAATGGTCATCATTTGAAACCTTACTAGGAGTTGGCAAGTGATCGAGAGGAGGAGCTCATGATTCTTCATGAGCCATACTATGTCTAGTAAGAAATGTGAACCCTCTCTTGTAAATATGTATATATTTTTCTCTGTTACACTCATTATGTCATGCATTGACTGTGGGGACACAGCCAAAATTAAGTACCGTGGAAGTCTCAGGTTTATTTTAATTTTTCATGGTTTATTTTTTGCATTTTCTTTCCAAAACAAAAAAATCCTAAAACAAATTTTCATTTTAGCATATTGATTTACTTTTGAAGAAACACTATTGGATAAGTATATGTTTTTGGTTATTAGATTGAAATTTTGAAAAATTACTTGTCTCAACAAAAAATAAAAATAAAAAGTTTGATTACAAGTAACCATGGTTTAACTAGTATATAGGAAGGTTCATATGTGATAATTATGAAGTATATACTAATTGTAATCTTTGTTTAAAAGAATGGTTGATTTAAAGTAAAGGCGATGATCTTCTAAGTTAAGTGGTGCTAAGATGATTTTGCATTACTCTCTTTCAAAAAACAGAAAGGAAATTTCTTTTTTACAAAAATAAGAAACGCCTAGAGTTATGTATTCATACATAAGTGTGTACACTCACCATGCTCTGTAACCTTCTCACGTAAGACCAAAAGACAGTGCATGATCGGTATATCTAGCCTCGGTTTATCTGAGTTAGGTGTATGTAAATAAAATTGAAATAATAATAATAAACACATAGAGTCATGTGTTCATACGCAAGTGTGTACACTCGTCACGCTCTGTACTCTTCTCACGTAAGCCCAAAAGGTAGTGCACGATCGGTATATCTGGCCTCAGTTTATCTGAGTTAGGTGTGTAAATAATAATGATGTTAATACTTTTCAAAATAGAGACAACAAGCTATTGAAATCCAAGTACTATTTTCACTTATTTGATTCGACTTGATATTTGAAAGAAATAAAAATACCACTTCGAAAAACTTTGATAATCAACTAAAGGATCCATTTCATAGTTGCACTATGTTTTCAACCAAAACAACATGACAAACTAGAGTCTAATTGTGATGATAACTTAATTTTATTAGAAGTTTTGATGAGTAAAAAGACTAAAATTTCTAGGTAATGACCAAAACATATATTTAACTTACACGTGTCAATTTAAAAGTAAATTCTCCATTTGTAAATATTTCTGAAATCTTGCATCATATAGTCGCATTGAAATTTGCATATCACATTTGGATTTTGTGGGCAGTATCCACTGAGAACCCTCACGAGACAACACTCGTCCTACTAGGGACACCTATAGGCTTAACGGCTTGTGGCATATGCTTAATGCAACCATGTTTCCTTCAAAAGCAGATTAATCCTAGTTTTTGTTTATTCAAGGACAAATAAAAAGATAAGTGTAGGGGTGTTTGATGTGCACGTAAAAGTGTATATTTTAACTTCCACATTTAATCTTCTTTTAACTAAATAAATGAAAATATTAGGGTATTTTACATTTTTAAACCAAAATTTAATTTGTTTTCAAATCATCATTTGGGGGTAAAATGGTAATTTTTTTGTATGATTTAACTTGAGAAAATTTATTTGAACATTTTTGTTTTTATTTGTAGGAAATAAAGTGCTATATAAAGAGGTTTCATGGATGTATGCATGCACATATACCGAAGGCAAATGGAGAATGGAAATAAAAGAATTCATGAAACATGGAGGAGCCCACATACCCACTATCATATGGTCTATAATTAAAAGCATATGCACATATTAATGGAGGCTTAAAGGCATGTTTATGGGGATCAATTATTTTCCTATGATTACTTGGAGGTTGCAGTTTCTCAAGGGCATTTTCAGTAGTCCCCTAAAATATGAATTAGGGTTTTTAGCATGTATAAATACCCTTTTCATGTAATCATCTTCTTCTTTTTATGCAATAATGTAGCCATAAATCAATGATAAATAAAATGTTTCTTTAATGGCTTCTTAGCATTGCTCTTTACCATCTTGCATTTTTATTTCATGCTTACTCTTATTGCTGCTTTATACTATACTCTCTTGTCTACTTTGTGCTCCTTTTATTTCATGTTAGTAGCATATATTTTATTATTGTAATTATTTTAGTTCTATTTCATGCAAGTAGTTAGATCTCTTTCTTGTAATTAGCTCTCATTTTCCTTTTTTTATATTGAAATCATTTTATGTTAACATGTTTTCAAATATGAGTAGCTAAACCTCTTCAATTTATGGGTAATGAAGCTCTCATAAAACATATTAAATTAACATAATGATTTCATTTGTGATCTCTCTTTTGTGCTAAATGGAAATTTTGAATGATGGTGGTTTATTTCTTTTTTTAATAAATTTGATAGTCTGTGTTGACATCTCAAATAGGCTGTGCTTATTCCATTTTAAACATAAACTATTTAATCATTTGCCTAAATGATTTTGACAATGAAAGTCAAACTAAAATCAAAATTTGATGGTCTATGGTACTAATTAATAGCAAATATATCATGCTTAAAATAGATTTTAATTTTAATTTCATGTCAATTTCAAGAGTTTTGATAAGTGAATTTGAATGGTGTGTTAGAGTTTGATGACTTAAGTTATGCTAATTAATAGCATAAATAAATCATAATTATAATAAGCACATCTATCATTTCTACTTACTATTTTAATGAGAGATTATAAGTGAATTTTTTGTTGATATATATGAATGATTGAAAGTGGATGTGCCTCTAAATTGCTCCTTAATCACATAGTTTTATTCACCTTTGCTTAATTTTATTTTTTTACAAATTTTCTTAGTTTAAAATCATTTCAAAACACTGGGCTAATTTGATTGAATTTTATTAGAATTTAATTCTTTCCCCGAGAATCGACCGGTACTCGCATATGTACTACGATTGTATGTCGTGCGCTTGCGGTTTTTATAATGAATATATTTTAGTGACGGTTTTCTAATCGATAGAAATTTCCATCGTTATCAACAGTTGATTTTAAGATAATTGGATGACTAATATATGATAATTGAATTCATGTTCTTTTTGTGTTTGATCAGATTATTCAATTTTGGATATATTCAAGAGATCTTGTGACGACCCGCCTTTTCGAACAACTTAAGCAGATAATAAATCATACGTGTCCAACTTAAACCATTTAAAATGGATAGACTATCAATTTGCGGTTTTAATGTAGAATCAGATACAGAATCACATACAGAATAATAGCAAATCTCGCTACGGAAATAAATAATATACATAGTTGTTCATGAAGATACTAAACCAAATACATCAGAGTTTTAGACTTTAACTATACAATACTAGAGATGCATAGAAGTTCACTAATACATGCCCAAAATGAAATAGATAACTAATACTAGATAGAGTGGAGTCTTCGGCTAAGCCTTGGCTCCTAAAATAAGCACTGCTTACAACTGCAATACTCAGGCTGACAGAGCGTAATGAAAAGCAAAACACTCGAGTCAACACTAGAAGTTCTCATGTAAGTAGTCCTACTCATGTAAAATGTACAAGTAACTCAAGAGATGTTACAGGATTTTCCATCTCTTAAGGATCCGTCAAACTATTTATATATACAATAGGATATGCTATATAAGTAGTGTCTACCAGTAATACCAAAATAGCATTCGGGCTTTACATTAATCCCCCTTAACACGTTTTTAAGCATTGTTGTACAGTTTGCGTATAAAACACCAGTTAAATGGTCAGTGGATAGCGATGCGCCATGATACGACAACACTAAACCAAAATCGTATGGGTCTCATTTAGGGATAACCGTATGACAAGGCACGTGAGGCAATGCCCAAGGTAGGATACTACCAGTTTACCCTTCCCGGCTGGTGGTAACGCATCATAACTATGATCGCCCACCGCGTCCAACACTTCCATAATCGAAGGGTGATCACTAACCGTAACAAATGGAATAAACGAAGAAGTGTGTCCGCTCGGGGTAGCTAGTCCGCTTGGCCGGTACGGCTCCTGTTTTAGCCATTTTAAATTGGCACAAGTGCCAAGCTGCTCCATCATTGTTCTTTTTCTTCAAATCCAACAAACGTACACCAAATCCAACCACTTCATTCTAGATCATCACTCCGCATATACAGTTATTAAAGTGGTTCTGGTATCGGCAGAGAATATGCCCATATCCGGCACTGGTCTCTTTAATAACCAACATCATTTTTCACACCGATTAGATATTTCATAAAATAAAATATCTCTTATCATTTTGCCATTTGGCTTCACAAAATTTGGATTTAAATCAAAAGATTCAACTTTTAACCAAATATTTCGCTTTCACAAATTGAAATTTTTCATTACTATCCAAATTTACAAATTTAATTAAGACTTTAGATACAAAAGTTTTATTATTAAATATTCAGTTTAATTATCTTCGGAATTAATTTACTTAATTTCTTAACTTAGCATTTTTTTATTGAACTTTAATTTAAAACCATTCCGTTTAATCATTATATTTTAATTCAATAAAACCAATTAAAAATTCTCTTTTTAATTAAATCAAATCTTTATTTAAAATTTAATTACATATATAATATTAACAAATTTCATTAATTTCATTAATTTCAAATAATCAATTTAATGAGTTTAAATCCCATTAGTATTTAACATAACCATTTTAATTTAATTTCATAATTTAAAATAGTTGGATTGATATTTCATTTTAAAATCTAAATTAACTTAATAGATTTCAAAATTTAAATATTAACTTCCAACATAAAATTTAAATTATAAATTCGCATTAAATTTCCAAATTATTTCTTAGTTTCAAACTTAAATATTAAATATCCAAATTTTCAATTGACCAATCGACGTCTATTATTTAATTTTCTATCCTAGGCCAAGTGATTTAAATTTTGGGTATATATCATTTCAACCCATATTCCGCTTCAATTTCCAATATCCAATCAATTCATATAATAACAAGGTTACGGGTATATACAACATGAATTAACATACCGATAATCACAATAATAACAGATATGGATTTCACTTGCAATCGAAATCCAAACCAAACATATGTCATCATAATTTTCATATCACACACAATATCAACTAGTCGTGAATTTCAAATTACAATGTCAATATTAATTAGCAATTTTGTCTATCATTTTTGTGGTTTACTTGCAATCGATTTCTAGTCGTGAATTTATAAATATTCGCTTTCCGTGCGCGAAACTGGAATAGAGAAAACGTCGACTCGAGCGACCACACTCACACTAGACAACGGTTGCGACGGCAACGCACCGGATGAGATAAGCTCGTTTCTTCCTTGCTTTGTTTTTTTTCTTTTTTCTTTTTTTTTTGTTTTTTTCCTTTTTCTATACGCACGTGCACTCACTCTCCACCAAAAGTCCACAACAGCCTTTGCCTTCTACTACTTTTTGTTCACTGCAACAATACTTCCTTGTCCACGTTGCCACTCCTTTCCCCTTTCTTTCTCTTTCACGCAAGTTTTTTTTCTCTTTATCTTATGTTACGTTGCTTTTTTCTTCATATACTTATGTATACTTAAAAGATATTTCTAAGCATAGCATGGACCTAACCCATGCAACATCTTGGTCAAACATGCATGCAAATATGCATGAAGCATGAAATAGGCATGAACGTACATGCATATATATATACAAAAGCAAGTATATGCATGAACCCAAACTATGAAGAAATTGAAGCATGTGCATGCAAGTATGAAAACAACAAGCCTCTAGCCGTGAATTCATATAGAGCATTCTCCTTTCTTAGGTTGGTCGGTTGCTCGGAGAAAGGTGAGAAGGCAGGGCTATTGGAGGTGTGAGGATGCAAGTGGCTTCGGCTAGGCTGGAGGGCGGTACGGGCTTCTACGGAGGGGTGCAGGTGTGTTAAGAGAAATAAGAAAATACCGATTCATCTGGTGGTGTTAATATCTCTTTTGTTTCTGATATTAGCAATAATCTTGTAATGGGCTTGGGCCTACATTTCAACCCATGTACCAAAAATAAGGAGTTGTATGAGCTACTGCATATAAATACAAAGACACAGTAGCAACGTTTGTAACATATTATCAATAATACAAACTCTATCATTTCATTCAAATTCTCAACATGGTATCAGAGCTTCCAGCTTAACAGTATTTATCCAAATTCAATCAGAAAATCATTCAGCTTAACATCATCAATCCAAATTCAATAAGAAAATCATTCAATCTGAAGAAATCAAGATAACACCATCAGTTTAATCTTCATCATTTGGTGTTATCTTCAACCCACGGATCATTTTCATCATCGGGTTATTTTCTCAAATTCTGTCTCTAAGAATTTGTGCCCCGCCAAGAAGATCATACAATCTCTGGCTGCTCAAAATTCTCAAAAAAGAAGTATTCGGAAAGATTCACAATTCAGAAAGTAGAAAACAAGAAGTCGCATCAGACAAAAGAAAGAGGCAGTGCCTTGCCAAGAAAACTATTAGAAAACATTCATCATTTAATCTTCTGGCTGCAATATACCTGGAAGATTCAGATTGTGATTCTTGTTTACCGAAAAGCATTTTCTGAGTTCTTTAATTCCTCATTTTCTTCAAGATTCTTCATCATGGGTGATGAAAGCTCAGCCACATCATCAAATCCACAAAATTTGTATCAGACAGCCATTGAAGGCCTTCTTAAAATGATTATCAGCCCTTAGAGTCAACTTATCACAACACAACTCGAAGAAGATAATTATCTTCTCTGGAAAGTTCAAGTTGAGACAGTAGTCAGAGGCTATGGCCTCGAAGGATTTCTTTTGGGTACAGTGCCAATTCCTCCAAGATTCATAACTAATCAAGAAAACAAAACTGTCAATAATGAACAATTCACAAAGTTTCAGAGACAAGACAGTTTAATATGTTCATGGCTTTTATCTTCCATAAGTATGAAGTTACTGCCTCAAGTTATAGGCAGCAAGACAGCAAGAGGAATTTAGACCACAGTTGAGAGAATTTTTAATTCTTAATTTGCAGCCAAGATAATGCATTATAAAAGAATTCGTCATAGTATCAAGAAGGACAATTATCAATGGGAGAATATCTAGCAAAAATTAAAACTACCTATGACTTGCTTGAAGCAGCTGGTCATAGGATTACTGAATCAGAACAAGCTCTAACCTTATTAAGTGGTCTGAATGATAAATATGAGTCATTTGTTGCAGTCATATCATCTCAAAGATCAACACCTCCTATTGAAGATGTGCATTCAATATTACTTGCACATGAAGGAAGAATTGACTTCAAGAAACCAGCAGACTTAGACATGTCAATTAACTATGCAGCAAGCAATAAAAGCAAGAATCAGAACAACACTAAAGCAGATCAACAGAACCAAAGAAGTGGTCAGTCCTACAGAGGAAGGGGCAGAGGAAGATGGAGTGGCAATAACAAACCCAAATGTCAAATTTGTGAAAAGATTGGTCATACTGCACCTAAATGTTACTTCAAATTAAATCTAAACTATATTCCAGGGCAGAATCCAAGTAATCAAAGAAACAACAATTATACTTCAAAATTAGCACAAGTGCAATCTAGGGAAAGCAATCAGCCAGACAACAACAGAAATCAAAGAACAGGACCAGAACATATACAAGATGATGCATGGTATCCAGATTCTGGAGCAACAAATCACATTACAAACAATCTTGACAACTTGAACTTAGGATGCAAGGATTATAAAGGTACACAGTGAATTTCAATGGGAATGGTGAGTCTATAAATATCACTCATTCTGGGAAAGCACATATCAGAGGTGCTAGACAATTATTTTTAAATAATTTATTAAGAGTACCAAAAATCAAAAGAAATTTAATTAGTGTTTCTCAGTTTGCTAGAGATAATAATGTGTATTTTGAGTTCTTTCCAAAATACTGCATTGTTAGAGACATTCTAACTAAAGAAGTATTATTGCAGGGTGATGCTGACAAGGACTTTATTGTTTCAGAGTAGTTAACCAAATCAATCATGGAAAAGATCATCAAAATTGTAATCTGTCTGAGGTAACACAGATTGCTAATCACAAAAATGTTCTAGATCTATGGCATTATAAGCTTAGACATTCAAATATTGGTGTTGTTAAACAAATTCTCAGTGATAATAAAATTGCTTTTGATAATAATTCATCACCATATGTTTGCACTTATTGTCAGATGGGTAAAAGTCACAAGTTGGCATTTAATTCTTCCAGCACTGTTTATACAAATCCCTTAGAACTAGTAGCTATGGATTTATGGGGTCCTGCTCCGGTATATTCAGATTATGGATACAAATACTATATATCTTTTATTGATTCTTGTTCTAGATTTACTTGGATTTATTTCTTAAAAACCAAATCTGATGCATATAATGCTGTAGTACATTTTATATTAGTTGCTGAAAAATAGACTGGTTGTTCAGTTAAAACTGTACAATCTGATGGTGGTACAGAGTTTAAGACTCTCATCAATTATTTCAATAAGAAAGGAATAGTTCATAGAATAACATGTCCCTATACTTCAGAGCAGAATGGGTTAATAGAGAGAAAACATAGACACATAGTTGAGACTGGACTTACTCTTTTAGCTCATGCCTCTTTCCCTTTAAATTTTTTGCCTGATGCATTCAATACAGCAGTTTATTTAATTAACAGACTGCCAATAATAGTTTTAAAAGGAATAAGTCCAACAGAAAAGTTGTATAATGTAAAACCAGACTATCAAAGTCTGAAAATCTTTGGATGTCTATGTTTTCCCTACTTAAGGCCATATAATAGAAATAAACTTGAGTTTAGATCTCAACCACGCACTTTTATAGGATACAGTACTAATCAGAAGGGATACAAGTGCTTGGATAATAGAAGAAGAATTTTTGTTAGCAGACATGTTGTATTCAATGAACATATATTTCCTTTTAGTAATGCAGATATCAGGACAACAAAGAAAGTTGTTAATCCAAGAACTTCAATACCTGACATACCTATTTGCTCAGATAACTTGGAGTACAAGGAAACTAAAAGGACCGTTGAAGATTCTGATTCATCATCTTCATCAGACAATGAACCAGGAGAAGCTTCTAACTATCACAGTCAGTCTCCATTGCAACCTGTCAGTCAAGATCAACAAATTAGTGAAGAAAATACAAGTACTCAACAGAATACCACTGCAAATAACATAGACCAAACAAACAGAAGTATATGTCAGGACAGACCCAGTCATCCCATGATCACTAGGGCCAAGAGTGTTATATTCAAGCCAAAGCTTTATATAGCAACCATGATAGCTGAAGAGCCAGAAAGCTTTGATCAAGCTGTCAAAGACAAGAACTGGAAAGCAGCCATGGATGAGGAGTACAATGCTCTCATTAAAAATAAGACATGTGATTTAGTTCAACCTCCAAGTAATAAAAACATAGTGGGGTGCAAATGGACATAAAAACTTAAAAGGAATCCAGATGGATTTGTTCATAGATATAAAGCAAGACTGGTTACTAAAGGCTATACACAGTAATATGGATTTGATTTTAATGAGACTTTCTCACCAATAGTTAAACCAACAATGAGGATTATACTCACTATTGCTTTGCACAAAAACTGGTGCATTAGGCAACTGGATGTTAATAATGCCTTTATAAATGGTGTTCTACAAGAGGAAATATATATGGAGCAACCACAGGGATATAATCAGAATACAGACTATGTGTGCAAATTAAACAAGGCCATATATGGGCTTAAACAAGCTCCAAGAGTCTGGTTTGATAGACTGAAACATACTTTGATGAAACTTGGTTTTTAGTCTACCAAATCAGACAACTCTCTTTTTATTAGTAATAATAAAGAGTGCATAATATATATTTTGATATATGTTGATGATCTCATTGTTACAGGTAACAATGGAGAAGATATCAACAAACTCATTCTGTACTCGGACAAAAAATTCTCTGTCAAAGATCTTGGACAGATTAACTACTTTCTAGGAATAGAGATTATTAGAAAGCCAAATTCAGAAATAATTCTCAGTCAAAAGAAATACATAACAGAAATACTGTTAAAGTCTAAAATGCATGAGGCAAACCCTCAAAAGAAATACAATAGCCAAGCCTGATATATCGTATAGTGTTAACAAAGTTCCTCAATTCATGCAGGAACCTCTAGATGAACACTGGAAAGCGGTAAAGAGAATCTTACGATACTTAAAAGGAACTGTTAACTATGGTTTATCATTCGAAAAGAGCAATAATCTTAACATCATAAGCTACTCAGATGCAGATTGGGGAACCGATCCAGATGACAGAAAGTCAGTTTCTGGATACTGCATCTATTTTGGAGGAAATCTTATATCATGGTGTTCTAAAAAGCAGGCCACTATCTCAAGATCAAGTACAAAAGCAGAATACAGGAGTTTAGCTAGTGCCACAACAGAAATTTTATGGATTAAATCTTTATTAAGTGAATTACGAATTGAATCAGATTATAAACCAGTCATATGGTGTGATAATCTAAGTACAGTTCACATGTCAGCCAATCCAGTTCTTTATTCAAAGACAAAGCATATAGAAATTGACTTATATTTTATACATGAGCAAATAATCAAGCAAAAACTCCAAGTCAATCATGTACCAGCAACATATTAGAGAGCTGATGTGCTTACCAAGGCACTATCAACAAAGAATTTTACCAGATTCAGAGATGAGCTCAGAGTGAAGTCGAGCCCCAACTGATTCAACATGCTAAAAAGAAAGTGTCAGATCCAAAGAACATCAGTGGACCTGAAAGCTAGACCTCACTTGAAAGTGGTTGTTATGATGTCACTCTCATCTTTTAAGCCATTCCAGAGAAGAAGATTCTGATTACATGAAGATCAAGGTTACAGATCTGAAGAATATCTCCAGATCTGTAACTTACGTGCCACTTGAAGCAGTAGATCGAAGGTCCAAAACCTCGTCTCCACTGATAAATGGAATGCTACTCATCTCAGAGACTTCTCAAAGCTATTCGGCAAAGAAAAAATTCAATCTCAAGCAAAACGAAGCTATAGATCTGAAGAATATCTCCAATCTGCATCACATATTATATTCGCTTGATTTCTTTTTTGCAAAGGAGGGATCTCTCACAATTTCACTCAATTTTCTCAATATTTCTCTTAGAAATTCACCAGATTTGGAAATTTTCATCGCAGCCGCCATAACCCTAGACTCGGTTTTGAGGGGGATGTTAAGAGAAATGAGAATATACCGATTCATCTGGTGGTGTTAATATCTCTTTTGTTTCTGATATTAGAAATAATCTTGCAATGGGCTTGGGCCTACGTTTCAGCCCATGTACCAAAAATAAGGAGTTGTATGAGCTACTGCATATAAATACATAGACACAGTAGCAACGTTTGTAACATATTATCAATAATGCAAACTCTATCATTTCATTCAAATTCTCAACAAGGTGGTTGCGGCCGGGTTGGTGAGACTTCTAGAGGTGGGGTGGTGGAAGTGATACGTGAGGTAGTGATGGGGATAGGGCTTCGGTAGTAGGAATGGGTGGCCGGTGATTGTGCTTGGTTTAGGCGGGTGTGGGAATCCGTGGGGTTCAGTCGTGGTAGAGGGAGAGGGACAAGGGCAAAGGGGAGTTCAGACGAGGGAAGGCTCGGTGGCATGTGTTCGGTTGGAGGTGGATGGCTACAGGAAAAGGATGGTAAAAGAAAGAAGTTACGTGATTTATAAATTTGGTATACTCAAATTTTCTCAGAAAAAGAATGAGCAGAGAGAGCAGAGGAGAAGCACGCTTATATAGAGAAGAATGCACAAACAAGTCTCAATAGATGCAATCAATTAATTCTATTGACTGCACACATAAGGAATATGCAATCTGAAAAGAAATAATATTGGCTGAAAGGAATAAGCTATTGGCTGTGAAAAGAATGCAGGTAATTATGACGTTGGGTATGGTTACGGACTAATATCTCAGCCATTTAGCATTTTGCCATGGAAGGAAAAACACGAAATCTAATATACCGCGGTGATTAGCGCGATGAGACGATACCAACGATGTAATCAAATCTGTGCTACGATGTTCGTAGCAAAATCTCGTCTATTACCGCTGTTATCGCTAGGAAATTGAACAACAACTGCAATTCTAGATAAACGGAGCTACAAAGGTCGGAATTGGATGGAACGAATTTTGGCGTTTTAATCAGAATTTTGTTTAGAACGTTACTATGTAAAAATATTCATACTTCAAAATTTGATAAGTGCTGACCGGGTTTGGAACGAATTTTGACACGAAACAAATTTTATTGGTCTTATTCAAATAGACGCATCTCAAATATCTAGTTTTTGTTGTCAAATTTTTAAATTTAAAAAATATTTTTGTTTCAAAATCTTTGCTAAATTATTATTTTAAAACGTTGAAAAATCCAGGTCATTACAGATGCGTCTATGTTGTCGTATCCGATAAATTTCTCAATGATGTTATTGGGTTTATATAGACTTCAATATGAGAAATATTATGAGAGATATATTTTTGTTGAAGTATACTTTTCTAATTCATAAATTGATTTTCAATTGTTTTAATTGATAGAGAGTATATGTATATGTTTTATATCTCCATCAATATATTCTCTCATTAAGGGGATTGTTTATTGAAACATTTTTGCATCTATGATGATGAAAAAACTATATATATACATATATATTAAAAAGAATCCTTCTTCGTATAGTTAAAAAAAATCATATGTCTATATGAGTAGTTAAAGAAAATTCTTTAAAAAAATCTTTTTCATGTATTTAAAAGATTATTTTTGTTGTACTTAGTATTTTTTTACATCACTATATAATCAATTTCAGCATCACAATCAATAAATAAAACTAAGTATAAATATAAGTTTGTTATCTGTAACGACCCGGAATTTTGGGTAATATCGATTTAATAATCTGTAATAATAATTTAATTGATTTGATAAATTTTCTTTATAATTTTAATTTAAATTGGTGAAATTAATCTTATTAAGAATAACAAATATTTAATCTGGTAGGTGTGATCAATATCTTTTAACAATTTAAAAATTGGTTAGAATTGTTTTTCAAAAGCTAATAAATTTTATTCAATTTATAATATATAATTGATATATTAGAAATATCTTTTGTTTTAAATGAAGTTAAATTCTTCAAATTGTAATATATATTTGTGTATGTTATAATTTGGAATTGTTTGAAATTTAATCTTAATCTATTAATAAATTATATATGAATGAATATTGAAATTGAAGGTTTGTTTTAAAACATAATGTTTTTCAAAAGAAAATTTAGTTTAATTCAATCTGTTTCCAAAAATATAAGATAATAGTTCATTTTTAAATAAGATAGTTTAAAAATGATTTAAACAAGCTTTGTTTTGTTTTCTTTTATAATGTTAAAATTTTAAAATGGTTATAAATGTATATGTATAAATTTTAGATTTTAAACTACATGCATAACAAAATATATTTGTATTATAATTGGCTTTAGAATATTTCTTTTAAAAGTAAACTTATTTACATACATGTAAGTATTTATTAATAAAGAAAGTAAAGATGTAAGTTTATATCTACATTTAAACTAAATAAAGGATTATTAAAATACAAATAAGTATGTGTTATCATCTTAAGTTACATTAATAACACTTGTAAGCTTTTAAAAATAGGTTAGTGACATTTGTTCAAATTAATAACAAGTGGCAACATATAATTTTAATTTTTAATAAATGTCTTTTAAGAAAACAAGCTTCTAATATAACATTTTCATTTTTCATTGTTTTTCTTCCTTTCAAATGTTTTAATGGCAAAACAATAAACCACTTTCTCAAATCTGGAATCATAACCAGAAAGTTTTTCAAACCTGAAACTTAAATTTAAAAAGCAAAGCAAAATATGCAATTAAAAGGGGAGTTCATCTATTACAACAGCAAGTCAGTAGCAGTTTCAATACTTCTTTAATCATCAAATTAAACATGCATGGATTCAATTTCATCAGCAGCTTCAAGATGCATTTTGACAGTAATCAATGCTTTTTCAAAGTCTGGAATAATAAGTTAAACCTGCTCTGCAAACTTAAAACAGGCGAGTAATCATTTTAAAAACAGATTTGGCTTAATCTTTAGTTAAATAATAATGCATGCAAGTGAATTCTTGCTTTGATAATGAATGTTTGATTATGAGAATGCATGATTATCATAAGTACTTAGTTTCTGTAGTTTTGAATTTAAACTCTGTTGTTTATGCAGAATTGGATTTTTATTTTTTTTAAATCCAAATCCTTCAAAACTATAACCTGTTTGGACTTGTATAAATGGAAAGTGTATGTTATAGTTTGATATAAATTTTAAAATTTGTTTTATATTGTTTTTAGCTACAGGAATTTAAATATAGGATATTTACAGTAAACCAAACTTTAGAGGAAAAATTTAACCATCTTAATTTTTGTTTGGAAGAGTATGATTGTGTTTGTGGTATGAAATCATGAATTTAGAAGTAGAAAACATAATTTTTAATAGTGTAAATATGGTGAATTTGGGTTTGTGAGTTTTTGGGGGTTTTGATGATTGCCATTGATCGACACATTGATTGAAACTAAATTTTTGGTGGAAGCTCGCTTAGATGTGGAGAATGTTGGGGAAAATGCTTATGGATTTTTCCAGTGACCAATATGCTTGGAATCGAATGAACTAGGGTTTAGGTTTGTATTATAGTTCGGTCTGAAGGTTGTGACATTGTGACTTGGGTGGTGGACCGAGTTCGTCCGCGTTTGGGTGAGATGATATTCTTGGATATGACGTCTCGATGGTGGTGTCGGAGTGATTTATTGGCGTCGTAATGATCGGTCGTGGGTGATTTTAGGATTGAGGCAGCTGCATTTGTTTGTGCTTGATGCTCGAATTCGACTCAAGTGATTGTTTGATCGAACTGGGTTTGTTTTTGAGTTCGCACGTGAACGTGGAGATGTTGGAGATGGTCGCGCCGATCAACGTTGGTCGGAGTTGTTGGTGCATGTGCACCGTGAGTGTTGTGTGCACTGGGAAGGAAAGAGTTAGGGAAGAAGAGCTTTACTCGGGTGGGTTACCGTGTTATGTTCGTGAACGACTCGAAGCAGTTGTGGGTGGGGAGCGACTCGAAGCTAGCACGGGTATGTGTAAGTAACGACTCGAGTAGATGATGCTGGGAATTAGATACGGGGCAGACTCGTGGGTTTTAGGTTTCTGTGTTTAATTTGGTTCTGTATAATACTAAGTTACAGAATTTATTGTTGATAAAGTAAAGGAGATCAAGTATTTAAATTATAAACAAGTTTTATAAAAAGAAAATAGATTTACAAAGTTAAAAAGGTTTGTCCTTTGAAGAAAGTTAATCAAACTTTTAAAGATGATAATTGAATTTATTTTAAATTTAAATTTTGTTAAAATGATTTCTTTTGAAGTAATTTAATTTAATTTTGAATGATAATTTTAAAGAAGAATATTTTGAATTTAAATATTGAATCAAAATTTAAAGAAAATTTTAAAGTAAGGTTTAAAACTTAAGTTTGAATTAGATAATTTAAGTATTTTAAAATTTTACAATTTGATTTCTTAATGCCTTACTTCCAAATAAGATTATTGTTATAATTTTGGAAAACCAAACAGAATAAGTTGTTTTAAGTTGTTAAAATTTGATTAATTTCAAATAAAATATTTATAAAGATAAATATGGTAAAATTATTTTGTCTTGAAACAAGGAATACTTAATAAATATGATTTGTTAATTAAGATTAATGAATTCTTAATTTATTTAAGGATTTTGAAATATAAGGAATTAGTTAATAAATTATTTAATTAATTTTAAATAATTAGTTAATTATTTATTAATTTTAAATAATTACTTAATTATGGATTAATTATGTGTAGTTACCTTATAAAGTAGTTAATGGTTAATGTTTGAATGATTAAGAATGAAAGTAATTAAATATGAAAGTAACTAGTAGAGGTTACTCATGGAATAATTAAAGATGAGTGATTATTGGGTAATCACTTATTGATATCAATTAAGAAATTGGTTAATATAATTGTTGAAGTTAATTGATTATGAAATAATTAATTAATAAAAGAATTAAGGATTTTGGTTAATGATGAAATAATCACTTGTTAAAGTAATTAATTAAGGAAGTAATTAAGATTTATTAATAGTAGTAACTAGAGATAATTACTTATGTAAGTAATTAAGAGTTAATTACTTGATTATTTTAGATAATTAATTAATGTGATTAATTAATTAATGAATGAGATTAAATAAAGGTTAATTACTAAGTGTAATTAATTAAAATTGTAATTAATTATTAAAGTAATTAATTAAGGATTTGTTAATTAATTTAAATTGATTAATACTTACTTAATGAAGTCATTTAAGATTAATTAATCAAGGATTTATATAATTAACTTAGAAGTTAATTAATTAAGAAGTTAATTAATTCAGATAGGTAATTACAAGTTGTTAATTACTGATTAAGGAAATGATTAATTATAATTTAATTATTTAATTACTCAAAGGGTTAATTAATTAATAAGGATTATTTAATTAATGATATTAATCAAGGTTGATTAATAATAATAATTGAATTAAGTATGATTAATTAATTGTAATTAATTAATTAAGGATTAGTGTAGTTAATTATAGTTAATTAATTAATGAAGGAGCATTAATTAGTAATTAAAGGTTAATTACTGAATATGGTTATGGATAATTACTTTAATGTAATTAAAGGATAATTAATTGAGAAAGATTAATTAAGGAAGATCATTAAGAGATGATAATGAATTTGATTTGTAATAAATCAATAATCCAAGTGGTTAAAGGATAGTAATTAATTTAATTTAATTAAAAGGTTAATTAAATTGATAATCAATTCTGCTATGGGTGATTGATTAATATTGAATGACTGATATTGTATGTTGAATGATATTAGGTGATCAACATTTGGAGATTGATATTAGATGATTGGTTGATATTAGATGATTGGTTGATATTAGATGATTGGTTGATATTGGATGTTTGATATTGGTTGATACTGGATATCTCTGTTATGTGATATGCTGTTGTGAGATGAATGTTGATATGAATTATCTGATATGATAATGTTATTCATCTATTTGTTTATATCATCCTGAATATAAGTTAATTGTTAAACCCTTAAGTACAACTTGGACATTAAAAGGGCGTTTGGTTTCGATGAGATCGGGATCGGTTTTCCATATTTGGAATCCGAAAACCACATCGATTCCAATTAAACGTTAGGTCGTTAATCCAAGTGGAGCAAGTGAAGATTCGAGGTGTAAGGGCTATACGTCAGTATAACTCTGTGGGTGATTCCGTAATGAGTTTGACGGAATAGTACTTATAGATTCGAGATGGAGATTAGAGTGCAAGGGCTATGGTCGTTGACTTTGAGGGTGATTCCAATATGAGTGCAACGAGATAGTGCCTTCGGTTTCGTTCGAACCCGGAACGAACTTGTATGGATGGAATGCTTTCAGAACATGTCAGGTGGACGATGAGCATTCTAAGATAGATGCGTTCTCTAAAGGCAAACGCAGCCTCAAGCCTCATCAACCGGGAATGGCTAAAACAGGGGAGGTGCAGCAAGGCTTCGTGGGTAGCTCCCACTTGAGAACAAGATTTACTCCTGTCTAGAAGACCCTTTTTATTCGGCTGTGTGGGGCGGTTGATCCAGATAACTGCCGGGGTTGTCTTGTTTGGGACTGTTCAGTAAGGAATGGTCCCGGCCTTGTGTTGTAGGGGAGTGGGAGTACTACTCGGTACGGTGATCTAGGCCACGTACTGTGACGGGCGGTACCCCAGTAGCCCTGCCATTGATGGAAACCCATTCTTCCTACGAGACCCTACGGTTTTGATTGTATTACCCACTTTTGTGGCTAGTAGCTGGAATTTAATAGATGTAACAATTTCGGCTATTTCTTATTTACTTTAAAACCCTAGACACTATTATAATATCACTGGATTTCCTATCAAATGTTTTGGTTAGCGTAAGGTAAAAACTTTTCCATGTTTATGTGTGGGAAGTCTTACGTGATACCTTTTCTTTTCAAAGGTTTTTCTAAAGTTAAGCAAATTTTAAACCGTTTACTCACACCAGACCCCTGTCTGACCCGAGTGTTTATTTTCTGTTTTATTAAACTCTTGGGTACTCATATTATGTATGAGTAGTCAAGTGATTCAGGTTAGCTTAACGAATTCTGGAGGGTCATGGAGCAGGAGGCTTCCACATGTATATATATTTTGATTCCGCTGTGTTTGGTATCTGTTTCTTCTGTTGTACTTGAGTTGTATGAATTAGACAGATGTTTATAACTGTCTAATAGGTATTGTTTTAAGTTGTGTACTCTGATGTAATATGATACTCTGTGATATCTATGTGATATATTATATTTTATTCGTTCCGCTGTGAGTTCTCTGATATTGTTGTCTTTCTTCTTCCTCTTTCTTTTCTTCTTCTATCCCTTTCTTTCTTCAAAATGATGCGATTTCCTTGTGATAGGAAGTCGGGTCGTCACATTATCATCGAACAAAATAACTGATTTTCATATCCATAGACACATGCATATACACATGCACACACATATATAGGATCAATGATACCCTTTATGCGTTTGGAAGCCCCCTAATATCATCCATAGATTTATATTTAATATTTGGTTCCTTTGACGGGAGAGAGAAAGTACAAATATTTAAATAAAAACATATGGCTGATATTATGGGGCTATAATATGGTCACTACAACAAAAAAGACATTTCGCAACCTTTTAAAATTGATGCCATACACGTCCGTAGCTTTTCGAAGAAGGCTGTCTAATAACATGCTACAACTTAGTCAACAGATACCACAACATTTACAGAATCGCTGCTAAAAAATTTCTACTAAAGCTTTTTCAAAAGCTGCAGTCAATTAATTTTGCAACGTTTAAAAAAACATTGCCTACTCCTTTCGCAGCGTTTTAAAGAACGCAATTTCACTAGAAGCTTCAATAGACCAGGTTATATCACAGCAGTTTTGAAACGTTGCAAAAGGCATTATTGCAAGGTTTGAGAAAATGCAGTGGTTTTCTACTGCATCAGCTATATGCCATTACATTTAAATAACACAATTTAAAAATTTATTCAACAACAAACTGCTCAATTAAAAAACACTAATAAATATAATATGATAATATAAGCAATTATAAGATTAAACGTAATAGAAGCTACACCAAAATCGTACACTAAAAAATCATATACAACATTTCGTAAACAATGTTTTAGACACAAATGATAGCAACATAGTCATACAAAAAGAGCTTGCTAAAAGAGCAATATATAAATCATGAAAAGTCCAAGCTCGTCTCCTTCAAAGTCCAATATCCTTATAAGAAAAAAAATGAAATTAGAGAGCAGTAGAAAAGAACAAATATAAATTTATTTAACATCAAATATGAACAAAAAAGTACGTTAGGTTATGTAGAAGCAATTATTGTTATGAATATCAATTTTCACAGCTAGTTTGTTATTGTTATGAAGGTCCATTTTCACAGCTCTTATTGTTTTTGTTACCAGTGGTAGTATTACTATTAACTAACTTAAAACCATAATATTAATTAACTTGAAATTAACATATTTAGGGTACACAATAGTGTTTTCCATGTTACCGTTGTGCTGCAAACAAATCATTAGTTTTTATAAACGAATACTGTGCACCATGAGAAACATTAAATTCAACATATAGATAGTCCATCTAACTATTAACCATAACAAAGGTTCAAACTGCAGTAAGCTTATATAAATATGGTTGAAGGTGTGAATGAAAAAGATACCTTGGAGAACATGATGCAATTTGGCTAGTTGACACTACAGTGTAGCTTCCAAAATGCTATATGCCATAATAGCCCTTTTCTCCATCTCTGCCAGCAGAGACATGGCTTTGTCATAGTTTTCCTGCATACATCTAGAAATATGGGGTAAATCCATACAACCAACAAGCAGAATTAGTATAGACACCATAATTTATTAGCATCACATATAATCCTGTAATCACATATAAAGTCATATATTTTAACAAGCTTAGTGAAAGGTTTTATAAGGTCAATAAAGACATAACCTTTCTCTTCTTCTAAAGTTGATGTTAAATTTTACAAGTCATGTGATTTTCTATGGGTCGGGTTTTGTTGGGTATTCCCAGATGGCATCTTGGATTAGGACTTTTCCGCATTTCATCTCAAATAGATATGCTACTTTAAATATTTGGTGGTTTTGGTGTGTTTCATAGTGCAAATTCAAAAGCATAATCATTGACAATTTGAGATTGAATCAAAAATAAAATGGAAAACATTGGCTAACTGGTATAGATTTGTATAATATAACATTTAATACAATTATTTTAACTACTTTGTGAAATTTGGTTTTTCTGTAGAATAGGAAAAAAAATCATAGAGCCAATATGAAGTACAAATTGTAAACCTTAAGAAATATAATCATTTAATTGGTCTTTTCTGTTGTTTAAATTTCGATCGAGCCATTATGAACTTTTTTCATAATTTTAGAAAGACATACCT
Source organism: Allium cepa (assembly GCA_030765085.1). Taxonomy (NCBI): domain Eukaryota; kingdom Viridiplantae; phylum Streptophyta; class Magnoliopsida; order Asparagales; family Amaryllidaceae; genus Allium; species Allium cepa. The sequence continues at coordinate 28,495,936 of CM060933.1, read as the reverse complement.
TGGTGATCAAGCAGTACAATCATTAAAGGTAAAAAGTTTTGTCATATGCGGTATAATTTCATTTCACCACTTACAATATCTTATGACATAGCTTTCTTGCAACAATTATATTCTAGGTTGTCTGAACTTCTTGGCATCCACGATCATTTAGTCCCCCTCGGTATCATTTGGACAAATTGCTATGAACTAGAAGTACTATATAGAGGCGACTGTTCAATTCCATTATGTGACCCATCAAATTCAGATCACCTATGGATCCATTTTTACAGGTATGGGAATCTGTGTTCAATATATCCACACACACAAAATACAAATTTAATTTGTGACGTTTATGTTGAAATTAATATTTCTTCCTTTTCATCCTACTAATGTAATTTTACATAATTACATATAAACAAATTAAAGTACCTAAGTGCTAAAACTTTTGTAGTATTCATCCTTATTAATTTGAATCGTTTAGGATTTTTTTGTTGTTATTGTGCAATTTCACAATTTCAAGGTATAATTTAAATTTCTATCATAAATGCACAGTCATGATTACACTTTATGATAAAAAGCAGTTGTTAACACACCAAGGAAAACTAAACATTGCTTTAATGTTGTGTAGTCAAAAAATCAATATGTTTTCATATTATCCAATTTATAAGAATTTGACCTACTTATATGTATTCTTTATACACACATAATTAACATTTTGTGGTTTACCAAACTTTTAGATGTGTACGCTAATATTTGTTATTTTGTGAAGTCAATTATTTGTCAAAGACTTATTGAATTTTATTCTCTATAGATACATAATACAGCATGCACATTTTTCTAAACATAGTTTATAGTTATACTAATAAACATGTAAAAAAATATAATCTTAGTTATTTAGTTTTTAGCCATGACTTTAACATTTTTCCAAAGTAATGTTTTTCAATGTATGAATTATAGTTATAGCATTGATGAATTGCACTGAAGGTTAAAAGTGAGGAATTAATCTACTGTTGGTCTTAGCTTTATTAGAAGGGTAAAGTTAAACTCCATTTATTAACATTTTTAGCAAATTATATAATCATAGTTATAATAATTATAATTTCAAAGCTAAATTATAGAAGTGGATATAATTTAATTTATTAATGATAGAAATATGCATTTATTTTACGGTATATGGGCAACAAGTATTTTTTATGGCTCAATTGACCTATAATATAGAAATAAGGTTCCATTTTCAGAATTACATTTACGTATGGGTATAGAGGAAATTATGTTAAATAAATTGCATATTATATCTTGAATGCACATAACTCTTGATTATAATTCTTGCCTTGCTGATGCAATGTTGGCCATATTTTGCTTCATGATAATTATGTTTACCATAATTTTAGCTTTACTGATAAATATCTTGCTATATATTAGCTTTGGTTTTAAACTTGCTTAAGGTGATAAGAGTGATGCAAAATATAAAGTTTCGATAATTCAACTGTCAACTCTCTATATTTTATAAATCGCGATAATACTAAAATATGGCTTTTGCATTAACGATTTGTGAAAGATTGACTACTTTTAAGCTAGAGTGGTTAGCAAAGTGTATTCATGAATGCTTATTTGAATCATTGCATTCATTGGATCAAAATTATTAAACTACTAAATTTCTATATGTTGTAGGCAATGACGACAATATTAAAATTTGGAATTGCAAAATGCATAAGCACTGGTTTACCCTATTGAGTCTCCTTGGTTACATTAAAGTAATAGTTTTCAAGCAATAATTATGACTATGTACCACACTTAGAAGATCTCTAAAGTAGCAATAGAGAGGTAAAATTGAAGAATTGAATGTTTTGAGATGGTCAAAAATCAATGGGTAGGGTCGAATAACTAAGAATATAAAAGCTAAAGTATCATAAAATGAGATTATCATGAGATCCCTATGAGCTTGATGCTTTTAAACAATTATTGTTCTATCACAAAAATTGGTTTATATATCTGTGATAATTTAGTTGCATCATTATGAAAATATTGGTGTAATTGTTTCATATTGTATGAGCCTATTATTTTGTTTGCGTTGTGCACCAGCACTATTAAAATATATGCAACTTGACTTGATTATTAGTAAACACTGAGTCATATTTTCAGTTATGAACTTTTATTGTTGTTTATATATGGTTTTGTAGGAGTTTACATATTTCAGTTTGATCTACTTTTAATGCAATTCATATATACGTCCATAGGTGTTTACAAATTTCAGTTTAATCCGCTTAAATTTTGATGATATATTTAAAAGTACAACCAATACAAAAGTTGAAAGTTAATTGCAATAGTGTAAATTTTGATGATATACTTACAGATACAAATATATAGGAGTTTAGTCCACATTAACATCAAAATAGTTGAATATGTGGACATGTTTATGGTTAAAACTAAAAATGAAGAATAAATTTGAACTTATTACAGTATTTCATCAAGTATAATAAATACTTGCCAAACCTGGAATAAATAGCCATTAAAATTCAACGACTGATTTGAACTTTTGCTCATATTGAAATTGTTCCCAAACAATAAAGTTTCACGTTCATTTTTTTCCCAATTCTAGCTCTTGCCTCATTCTTGAACATTTGTCCTATCTTCGTATAAAAACAGTACTCACTGCTAAACTATAAATTTCTCTATGTCGTCTATATTCGTTTACCAAAAGTAGTGATTTCTTTAATATTTATCATTCAATTTGCTTCTACTCAATTTTTTAATAAACTTCTCTCTAAATGGGAAATAATATAATTATAGCCATTTCAAGTAAGCCAACATAGAAGAATGATCAACAATAATAACTAGTTGATTTGGTACAAACATGTTAACTATTTTTTTTTAATATTTCATGTGTTTTATATAATAATAAGTAAGCTTACATTTTTCTATGTGCACGTCCATTGGATGTGCATTAGTAATCGTATATGTTAATGTTACTTGTTAATTTTGTTTAGAATATACATTATCATATTTGATATGTTCATACTTTGTTTGCCGGTAATAGAGCTTTGAATGTGCATAGAAGGATGAAATTAAATTGAATAATATACAATATGGGTACAGTACAAATTTATGACATGGATTTGCCCATGCATAATAAAAAATGAAGTAAAAGAGGGAAACTAAATGAATTTTCACCAACCAATAAAGCAGATGTCATATTTCCTTTTTACTGGTTTACCTCAGTCTTGGTGACTGGCGCAATCGAGGGATTGGAATCATCAATGTCTTCCTGTAATTGTTTTTGAAACTTCATTAGCCTACCAAATTATCTATTTAATGGCCCTACTTTTGCATAGTCTCAAGATTTACTCTTATGACAGCCGAAACATATATATATATATATATATATATATATATATATATATATATATGCATGACTACAATGTTGAAAACAGAGTATAAAATAGCAAATCCTTTCGTGCTAGATTACTTTTTAGCCTGTATTCTAATTAGAGTGGCTGTAGGACTTTATGATTGATTATTAACCGTAAATGAGGTTTATTGAAAGCAGTTTTTAATAGCTTTGATTGGATATTAACCTATTAACATGTCTGTGGGACATCTCCAAATACACCTTAACAACCATCCAGGAGATAATAATGTGACTTCTACAGCTATGATTGATGAGGTAGCACCAATTGTTCAAGAGATGAAAGAATCAATTCCAATAAGTGATAGATTTTATTAGTAGAGGAGGTTTAGCATTTGTTCTGATTGAGAGCAGTTGTAGACTTGTAGCATAATTAGATCAATTAGAGAATCAATATTGTTGTACAATATGTGGTTATCATTCTGACTCGAAGTGCAGCTTGATAAAATAATGCTTTGCTATGAACCTGTACTACGTAGCTCGGTTTTTTTATGTTATGAGCATTGTATAACCTTTATTTCCATTTATTAATCCTGTACATTTGTAATACTATTATCCCCTATATTTTCTGTAACTTACACATTTGTCATTGTATTGAAAAGGTGCTCATAGACTAAGTTAAAGCATTATATTACCAGTTGAAACAAACATCAAAACAATAATGTGTCTAATAACTTGTCAAGGAAAGAGGACTTACCTGACATAAAGATCTTTCAGGTCAGGCGTAGCATCAATGGAAAAAAGATCCTTGCATCCCCATCAATAATTTGTCTAATAACTTGTTGGCCCGTAGTAGAAATTTTAGAAGGATTGTTTCAAACTGAGGCTGGGTAAAGCTATAAATATTTTGATTAGGTAGTAAAAAAGACGCTGAGTAAAAAATGAAAGCAAACCATGAAGACAAAAATAATAATTATTGAAATCCAAATACAGACAAAAGATTGATACATTGCTTCCCTAGGTTAAAAACATTTTCAAAACCTCCAAAAGAAAGTGCAAAGTCCAACAGCTTTTATATATTTGGTTGTAGGAAAATATTATTCCATGCATTTTTATTATTGAATTATTAAATTTGATAATGTGTAATGTTACTCTAACAAAGAAATATACATTGCAAGATGATTAATGCATATCCATTTTCAAAACAGTAACAATTTCAATCAAGTTTCACAATAGTGAAATAACTGATGATGGTCAATAACTTGAATTCATAAGGCTTCAAAGGATAAAATTATCATTCATTATGAGTAAAAAAGTTTGCATGATAAGAGAACACACTCAAATGATTATAAAGTAGCCAAATTTTCTAACCAAAAAGTGAGACTATAAGACTTTTTATATGTTATTACTAAGATGGTGAAAATCCACAGCAAAATTTAGGCAACACTGATAACCAAACGGAAAAAATTACATTGATTAGCTTCTTTGTTGTCAATGCTCCAAAAAGATGTGTTATTAATAATAAAATAAATATTTACCATTGAAAATGATGATCCATCGTAATGGGTAGGCCACTATGATGGATCTCTTATATTCTGTAACGATCCGGTATTTCGAACCATTCGCATCCACACATGTCGGACTTGAATTGCTCAAAACAACAGATTATTAATTTTATATTTGAAAAAACTTAGCATATACAGTAAGTAAATCAATCACAGAATCACAGACAAAGAGTATTACAATAACAAGCAGCGGAAAAGATAAATAGTAGTTCATGAAGCTACTATATAAACAACAGAGTTTGAAAATACAACAGAATATCTCAAATACAATATAGTCTCGAATACAAATGGATGACAAATCTGAACTAAACCATTGGATAGCTGAAAGTTGAATAGATACAGATGGATCTTCAAGTGAAGCTCCAACTCCAAAGGTGAGTCTCAAATGCTTTGATACTCAATCTGACCCGAGCGTAAAGCACAATACAAAACGTTCGAGTCAGGATTAACATTCTTATATTAATAAATTCAACTCAAGTGAAATGTCAATTGAAATACAAGTAACATAAAGGATGTTTGGGATTTCCATCCTCTAAGGATCCGTGAAATTATCTACTATGTAGTAATCTACGCTATTATAATATGTCTATAGTAAAGTAAACTATTAAAATAGCGTTAAGGCGTTACCCATATCCTCCTTAACACATTTTTATATATTCCCATAGTCTATACAGCACCATAATTCCTCCGTAAACTGGAAGGCTATCAGATGGAACTCCATAGGTATGGTACAAACCAAACTCGTAGAAGGCGCGCTAGGGCATGCGACAAGGCACTCGAGGAAATGTCAGGGTAGATATACCGTTTGCGGATCCGGACTGATGGTAATACATAGCAGCTATTACTGCCCACCTCGTGACAGACTCCCAAATCAAAGGTGCACCCAATCAAATCAGAAAAGCAACAGAATGGTATCGAAGGAATGTGTTCGATTGGAGGAATGACCTTACTGAGCCCGAGGTGGCTCCTGTTTTAGCCGCATCAAGCTGACTCACGGGAGTCAGGGCTATGTAAATACCATATAGAATCATCACCAAACCATCCTGCTTCATTCTGGAATCTCCACCGCGGACACTGTTCTAAAGTGGTTTTCGATATTGGCAGAGAGTATGACAATATCCAATCCCGGTCTCTTTAACAACCAAACGCTTATTTCACACCGTTGCCATTTCATTTCAAATAGTTCATACTTCATATCAAAATATCATATTCTTTTCAAACCATATTAATTCAATATCATTATTTACTGTAAACAATATTCATTTCCAGAATCGTAACACTTTAAAAATTATAACACTTTTGAAATCATAACACTTTGAAATCATAGCATTTCTATAATCATAACCGTTTTGAAATTATAGCACTTTGTAATCATAAAACTTTTGAAATCATAACACTTTAGAAACCATAACACTTTCAACTTAAACGGTTTAGATATTGAAAATAGTATATATAATAAATAATTATGAATTAAAATAGTTTATGTATTAAAATAATTTATATATTAAAATAGCTTATGTATTAAAAATACTTTATATAATAAAAATAGTTTCCTCCAATTTTGCAATTCGACTCAAATCATCTTAAATTCCACCATTCAATTTGAATTAGTTCCAGTTTAACCATTTTAATTTAAGTTTAAAGATTCTAGTTTATGTATTCAAACATTTACAATTAAATTTCATTTATATTTCAACATTTAACTTTATTTTATTCCAAATTGAAAAACATTCACTTAACCATTTTAATAACAATTTGTTGAAATCCCAATTTATACATTTAAATCAATATTCAGTCCCAACTTTTATTTAAAGTTGAGAATATTCATTTAATCACTTTTTATCAAATCAAGTTATAAATCATATTTTTCAAAATCTTAAAAATCAGTAAGTTCAAATAAATTCTTATTTACATTCAATTATTAACCAATTTAAATTCCAAGTCAACATTTATTTATCTTCCCATCCTTTATTATTATAGTTGTTAAAAATCTATTTTTAAAATATTAATATAAATTTAAATAAATACTTAAACATATTATGAATTAAATTTTATTAAATTAAATCTTATTATTAAATGTATATTTTTTATTAAATATTATTTTATATATTTTAAAATAGTAAAAGTTTAAAATTTATATATTTTTTTTAAACTAACTTATAAATTAAAATTTCCAAAACATATATTTAAAAAAATCTAATTTTTACAAAATAAAATATCTTCTTATTAAATTTAAAAATCAACATTTCATAAAAATCCATGTACTTCCTTCCAAAACTATAAAAATCATTTTTTTCCAAAATAGACCAACTATGTCCGTATATAATTTTCTATCCTATAGTCAAGCGATATGGATATTTATCATTTCAATCCGCAATTTAATATTTTACGGGTACATATCATTTTAACTCACAATCCCAAAATTAAAATTAATGAAAATCGCTTGGGTTTATCATTTCAACGCATAACGATTTTTCCATATACTATAATATCGTTCGGGTATGTATTATTTCAACCCATAAGGAATTCTACATTAATAGGGAACTTGCAGAGTGAGAACAAATATGATAAATTATCACATATCATCAGTAACAGATTTAAATATAATGAAAATAATAGGTTATGTTGTCGTATGTCATAGGTGAACAGTTACAGATAGTGGCATATCATATATAGCAATTAAATAGTTAATGGTTTAAATTTAACACATATTTCAATTGTCGTTCCAATGTTAATTAAATTTACTAAATATAAGAATGTTAATCATGAGTGATTTTTTACCTTTCGAGGCTAGAGGACAACGATGGGTAAAATGGTGACACAAACATGGATATGGACGCGAGAAAAGTAAATCAAAAGCTGCTGAGCTTTTTGGACAGCGACGAAGCAAGCAAGTGAACCACTTAAATTTGATGGGAAAATATATACATATTTGTATGAAATATATATTTATATAAATTGTATTTTAAATCAATATACAATTCAAAATACATATCGAATAAAATCATCATATATTTTGAAACTGGTATTTATTTAAAACACATATTAAAATAACCATCTTCATATTATATCGAACCAAATATTTGTTAAAAATTCATAAAATTTCTTTTCAAAATTCTCAGATATAAATTTACATCATAATATATACATTACGTTATAACATAATCTATAAGAAAACGTTTAAACATATACCTATACCGTTAAGACATATAATATATATATACACCTTTTTTTTCTGATAGACAACACACACGAACTGGATAAAATATATATATGTGTGTGTCTTAAAAGCCAACATTCGTTCTATGTACATACAAACACAAACTTAAGTATATATGCATCATATTCAAATTAATACTTTGTTAATATATATATATATATATATATATATATATATATACTTAAAAATCAATATCATTATAAACTATATACAATTATTCCTTAAAATCAGTATTATTAAAATCATATAGCCGCCACTATGCAAAAATGAAATAAATGTATATACAAAAATAAACGTAAATGTATACATACTAGCAAAGATATCGAAGCATATAACCTATTTATATACACCCAATATATATATATATATATATATATATATATATATATATATATATATATTCTTACCCTATATATATTACTCTTTATAATCTCAAACAGATAATTTATAAACTTATATAACTGTATCGACTCAAACCTCTAATATATAGGAACTTAAAATATTTTACACATATATCTATATATACATACAATATATATATGTATGCCTTAATATATAAACACTTTAAATAGACCAGTATATATACAGTGGTTACAAAATCTATTTTTGTTTCAAAATAAGTGTACACTACATATATATAAAACTACAAAATATAAAACAAAAGAAACAAAGCAGCTTTCAGCTTGAAAAATATATGCGACTACAAAGCTTATATATACTTACAATAGTATATATATACAATTGGTGCATGTTGCTTGCTGTTAGATGAGGGGGTGATTCGATGGCTGACATGGCAGGCGGAGAAGGACGGTGCCGTGGCACGTTGGCCGGGCAGAGGAGGGGACAGTGTGGGTCTGGGAAGGTCAGGGAGTGCTGTCGGTCGAAGGTCGGAGGTCCGGTATGGAGCTGTGTTGCGTGCTAGGGTAGTGCGAAGAGAGTGGGGCAGTGGCATGGGTTGTAGGCGAACTTGGAGGTGCGGGGCGAGCTGATGGTGGATGTAACTGCTTGGATTCACGTGGGTGCTAGGTGGCTGATGTGTAGTGTATTGGGTGTTGAGGCTTCGGTAGAAGGTAGGCTGCGATGCTAGGTGGGGAAGCCAAAGCGAGTAGGAGGGTGTGTTGCAGGGTGGAAGAGGTTGACGAAGCAGCTGCAATTAGATGGTGGAATAGCTTTCAAAAGGGTGGAAGAAACATACTTAATACACGAAATAATATATGTATAAATTTTATTGTTTTTTTGTAAAGAGGAGAACGAATAAGGAAGGGAACGGGTTTGAGGTGCTTGAAAAAATGGAAGAAGATGTGAGCACGGTCAGTAAGAAAATAGGTAGCTCTAGTTGTAAAGAAGACGAACAGTGTTTAAGCACCATATACAAACTTTATTATTATATATTCCTTTTTTCCAACTGAAAGAGCAATATGAACCGAAAAAGAATTTGAATGAACCTAAAATGAATGGAAATAGCAAGGGGCAGGGAGTAACAAAAGACAGGACCAGAATTCAAGAATAATAAAAGCTAATGACCATTGGGTTAATACACGGTGGGAATTGAATAGACACAAGAAACCAAAAGGCACAAAACGGGTACCAATACGATTACCTTTCGTAGATTTCACCGCATATCGGACCCCAAAATGTACGAATAAATATAGTGCAGAAATCAACTCAATGAGATGAATGGAATGGTACACAGATATGGGTGATATTATCATCCTATCAAAGGTCAATATTCGTTGCCAAATGGCTTTAAATTCGCTGAAAATAAGATAAACGAAGCTAGAGAAGTCAAAATTTGATGAAATAAATATGACATCTCACTCAGAAAATGATTTATATTTTTATTATATAAAAATATTCAGATCTTAAAAATATTTTATTTATATCAATTTTAACTGATTTTAAATTGAAATTAAAATTTTACAACAAAACTAACATTCATATTTTTCAATGAAAATTTACCATTTGCTATGATTAAATAGGCGCATACCAAATATCAAATTTAAGTCATCAAATTTAATTGTTTAATTTCAAGAAATTTTTTAGTTAAATACGTTATTAAATCCGTTAAAATTTACGGGTCGTTACACTCTCCCTCACTCAAAACTTTTCATCCCCGAAAAGGAACGAGATAGGAGAACTGAAACAACCAGAAAGAAAAGATAGATTCAAAAAAATACAAAGAACTAGATACAACAATCAATTCAATACCCATATAAATTTAAATTTTAAACTAATTAATTTTCAACAGTTTGGTCTAATCCATTTTATTCAATCAATAAATAGTCATTCAATTCAAAATTTTGATTTGCTTTCAATATATCAACATTTCTTTCAGACCAATTCATTCTTAAATTAACTCATTTATTTTATCCATTTATCTTCAGCTAAGTAGATTCCATTAAAAATTCAAGTTCACTATTCTTAGGTTCATGTATGTCTGCTTAAATAGTCTTCTCTTTTATTTATCTAATTTATTTCACTTAATATATTTTGCAACATATATTAAGTGTATAAACATATATAACCATATTTTATTCACTTAATTAATTCTCTTATTTTATTCAATTTATAATTAATTTATTATCTGTAATTCCCTTAACCAGATATCATTTTTGGATATCTTATTGCTCACATTAATATTTTATATTATTCAATTACCTATTCTCATTAACATTTAACTATTTCTAGGTAAGCTAAATCAAGGTTTTGAGTGTAATCAAATACTATACAAATTTTTCTTTTATTTTCAACATTTGTATTAATCTAGGTTTTAGTTTGAACAGTTTAATACTTAAGTTTTCTTCTTGTATAACCCTTAACGATATATTCACCCTAACGTTTTAACTTTTTGAATATTTTAAGTAAGTCATATATACTAGAGTGAAATTTAGTATTATACAAATAAGTTTTTATTCAAATTCAACTATTTCAAGTTGGTCTGATTTCATTTATCATTCTAGATATTCCAATTATTCAAAAATTTCACTTTATTTCAATAACTGAAACAATTTCTTAATATAAACTTAAGATTCAAATTTTCCATTTCACTTCAACATATATATATATATATATATATATATATCAAATCGTACTCAAGAAATTCAAATCCATTTTTAAAACAAAAGTGCAGCAAAGCTACTAAGCGGTTTCTTCACCTCGAGACTCGAAAATGAATGTCGATGATGCTACAGTCATCACCGAAATTATTTTTCAGTGATAAAAGAGGAGAGTACTGATTTTCTTCATTTAAAATTCTTTGGAAACAACTTTCATGCAAAAATCTTTCAAATAATATATATTTTTTCAAAACATGGAAAACCGAACTTAGAAATGCACCGAAAATCAAATTCTCAATTCATTAATTTAAATTCATTTCATTTTCAAATTAAATAAACCCAGTTTATAAAATTTCAACACCTTATAACATAATAATAGAAAATGATTTAGTAGTGTTGACAAAAATAATAATGTGTTAACCCGCCTTTGGGCAAGGCCACACACAAGCGGATTTAACCCAATCAACTGCATAAAGGTCGAAGTTGGATTTCACGAGTAACAAGCATGATAACGAAGCCAAAACATAGCATAGTCGGTGAACAAACAAAAGATATGTCTAAAATATGGTTTCGACAAAGGTTGAGTCATTTTAGGTTGCTTGGAGTCTGCTTCGAGTTTTCAGAAGGTTTGCTTTGGGTCATTGAGAGACAAACTACTTCGAGTCACCATAGCACCTGCTTCGAGTCGCCGATAGGTTTGCTTCAGGTTAAAGAGATGATTATTTCGAGTCGAGGCCGCGGATCGGTCGGCAACCAAAGACCGCACCTGGTTTGTATCCATCAAGCATAGATGGCTTAGCTCGTATCGGTCGCCAATCACATCTCTTCGTATCCATCATGCACCCATCAGATCGTATCCATCACGCCTACCATAATTCGTATCCATCACCTGGGGGCATTTTGTATCAATACCACCAATATACAACATGTATCGCTCCTCCTCTCAAGAATTCGTATTGATCGGTTAAAGATCGATATGAAGCATGCATCCCATGAACGATACGAGACGACATTCTTCCATCGGTATGAAATGCTCAAGAACATATCGATATGAATAGGAATAGAAGTCATCGATATGATGTCAACCGAAGCAAGTTCGTGTCGATACAGATCGAGTGCAGATGACATGGGATCGATCATGTGGGCCCACACACGTGCCAAAAGATGTCTCTCGAGATCTGAATGAGATATTGGCATCATACGCCTATAAATAGCATCCCAGAGTCTACATAAAAAGGATATTTGGCTCTTCTACATTGAGATTCTGCCGAAATCACCTTTGTCTACTATTGTAATCAATTATAATTTGCGAGAAGCATCAATAAAATAGAAAACCCTTCAAAGTGGACGTAGGCTACAACGCCGAACCACTATAAATTGTGTGTTTCTACTGCTTTTCTTTGAAATTTTGTGTGTTCTTCATATTTGTGTTCTCTATATACTTGCTATCTGTGATTTGTGACGATAAACGGGTGCTTTCATCGACAATTGGGTGTTTGTAACCATTTTTGGCTCAAACAATTTGGTGCTTTCACTGAGAGTTCTACAACTTGGATCTTGGATCTGTAGACTTAAAGACTTAGATCTGGGAAGCAATGGTGAAGCAATTAGCATGGAGACCAAGAGCAGGAAGGAGCCAGCATGAAGGAAGCCAAGAGGCTTCCTCAGGAGCGTATCAAGCCTCGGTCTTCATCACCCAAGAGGAGATGGAGATGATGATGGAAGCTACGTAGGAGGGAATGCTGAAAAGACAAGAAGAGATGATGCAGAACCTACTCCAACAATCTAAACAAGCTAGAGTGCAGAATCAAGTTAACACAACTGCAGGAAATGCTAGAGATAGAGGTCAGGAGCATGGAGCAATTAGCAACTAGAACAGAGCGGGACCATTAGGAACGGCTTCAGAGCTTGGGGTACTTCCAAGGAGCATGATGATCCAACATCGGGTAGGATACCAGGTGGAGCTGTTCAACATGGCTTTGATAGAGGACGGATGCCCATCCAGGAGAGCAGATTCTAGGATTCCTCCGCGAACTCGGGGGGCAGATCAGAGGCAACAGACGAGGACTACAACTTGACGACAGTGATAGATTGGCGGAGATGGTTAGAAGAACCATGAGAGGCAAACTAGTGAATAGAGATCTGGAAGGTGTTAACAAGAGTCCCTTTGCTCCTATGATCACGCAAGCCAGGAATCCACCAGAATCCAAGTTGCCAACATTAGAGATGTACAACAGAAAGTCCTACTGCTCATATAATGAGGTATATGCGGCATATGGAAGTACTGGGGGCATCAGAGGAGGTCATGGCGCGATGCCTCCCTTTGTATCTGATGGATATAGCGACATTATGGTTTAGGCAATTGGAAAGTGGCTTGGTTAGAACATGGACCGAGCTAACTGAAAAGTTCATGAGACAGTTCAGAGTTTACATCTCGAGGCCCAAGAATGTGCCGAGTCTGGCGGCACTGAAGCAGAAGACCGAAGAGTCTTTAAGGAACTTCTTAACATGATTTAATGCAGCAGCAGCATCGGTGGATCGCCCAGATCCATTCATGGTTTTAATGGCAGCCGTATCTAGCATAGCTGATGGAACAGAGTTCAAAAATTCACTGACAAGTGATCCACCCATGGATCTAGGGGAATTTTATCATGAGGCCGAAGGATTTATACGATTAGGTGATGCAAATGTTGAAAGAGAGGAAGGAGAGGGAGTCAATATATATGCCGTCAAAAACGGAGATCCGCCCGGAAAGGATTCAAGCAAGCACAAAGGGAAACAAAAAGCCGAAGATAACGTTGATGACCAAAGTGACTACAAAAAGAACCGAGATTCACCACTTAAACGAAGTTGAATGAAACTTTGAAACGGATCTATCAGGATATCAGGGGGCAGGTTCCTTATCGAAAGCCAATGAGGAGGGATCCGACCAACAATGAGAGGAAATTAGACAAACTTATTCCATGAGCTAAGCGGCCATAATACCAACGATTGCAGGCGCTTGAGAGATGAGATAGAAGGACATATCCGGAATGGTCTGCTATCGCAATATGTGAGAAAGCGAGCAACAATGGTGGAACGAAAGCAACCCCCGCCTGCATCAAACGAAGGTGGCTCTGGATCGAGGCGTCAGCTTGTCATCAACTGATCAGAATAATGATGAATAAGTGGCAAACTCCACACCAACACGATTAAGTCATTTACACATGTACAAGATCACGAATGGTCCTCGGACATGCTTTGATACGACTACTAATCACATCGGTGTAGGTGTTTACACTTTGACGTCTCTGCTTTGCTTTTGTTTTCTATTTCTCATGTTTGGATGTGGTTTTGTTGGACATTGTTGTTGAAAGACTCGTTATGAATGTAAATCTGCTATTTGTGATTCCATAACGACTAAGCCACTTACAAATGTACGGGATCGCGAACGGTCCTCAGGCATGCTCTGAGATGGCGATAAACTGCCATAACAAACAATTCAGAAATTCACTCGAACGTGAAAATCTGACATTAATGATACTAAGTCCTCCGGGCACACGCAACTCGCCTCGAACGGCACCCGACCGCGAACGGTCATAACTCGCCTCGAATGGCACCCGACCGCGAATGCCTCGAACAGCACCCGATCGCGAACGATCGCAATTCGGCTCAAATGGCATCCGACTGCGAACGGTCACCATTCACCGTAAATGGCATCCGACCTCGAATGGTCACATACCACCCCGAATGACATACGATCTCGAATGATCGTCTTTCATATTCAGGTAAGACTATCAATCTTTTTTAAAGGTCATCAACAAGATACGAACGTCTAGCCTATGTCGCTACAAAACACACATTCCTACCATAAGCCATATTTTTGGGGGCAAAGTGTTAACCCGCCTTTGGACAAGACCACACACAGGCCAATTTAACCCAATCGACTGCATAAAGGTCAAAGTTGGATTTCACGAGTAACAAGCATGATAATGAAGCCAAAACATAGCATAGTAGGTGAACAAACAGCGCGATATGTCTAAAATATGGTTTCGACAAAGGTCGAGTCATTTCAGGTTATTTGGAGTCTTCTCCAAGCCATATTGATGTCTGCTTCGAGTTTTCAGAAGGTTTGCTTCGGGTCATTGAGAGACAAGCTACTTCGAGTCACCACAGCACCTGCTTCAAGTCGCCGATAAGTTTGCTTCGAGTTAAACAGATGATTGCTTCCCTTCGAAGCCACGAATCGATCGGCAACCAAAGATCGCACCTGGTTTGTGTCCATCAAGCACAGATGGCTTAGCTTATATCGGTCTCCAATCACATCTCTTCATATCCATCATGCACCCATCGGATCGTATCCATCGCGCCTACCTCAATTCGTATCCATCACCCGAGGGCATTTCGTATCGATACCACCAATACACAACATGTATCGCTCCTCCACTCAAGAATTCGTATCAATCGGTTAAAGATCGATACGAAGCATGCATCCCATGAACGATATGAGATGACATTCTTCCATCGGTATGAAATGCTCAAGAGCATATTGATACGAATAGGAATAGGAGTCATCGATACGAAGTCAACCGAAGCTAATTCGTGTTGATTCCATTTATATAGTTCGTATCGATCGGCCTACAATCGATACGAATAGCCAACCACGATCAATACAAAGAAACCAATCATGATCAATATGAAGAGACCAATTGTAATCGATATGAAGAGGCCAACCATGATCGATATGAGGAGACCAATTATGATCGATACGAATAGAATAGTTGTGATCGATACGAACAAGGCTCAACTGGGTCGACACGAACAAGGCATATACATAGGGAAGACTTGATCGTTCGACATGAAATGTGGATCGATCCAGAAAACAAGCGCCATGTCAACAAGCGAGAACATGCAGAATCATAGATACGAAGAGAACGACAACCGAAAAGCCCAAACTTGCATTATTCAAAACTCACAATCTACAAGTCCAAATGCCACCAAATTTTCACAGGAGCTTACGTACGACCTAAAAAATGTTCATGCTAAATTTTGACTCGATTGGATCAAATCTTGATCGATACAAAACTCATTCGTATCGATCACGCACCGAGTGCAGACGATATGAGATCGATCATGTGGGCCCACTCACGTGCCAAAAGAGGTCTCCCAAGATCTGAGCGAGATATTGGCATCCTACGCCTATAAATAGCATCACAGAGTCTACAAAAACCTGATCTTTGGCTCTTCTACATCGAGACTCTGCTGAAATCACCTTTGTACTTCACTTCTACTGTTGTAATCAATTGTGGCCAGTGAGAACCATCAACAAAACAGAAAATCCTTCAAAGTGAATGTAAGCTACAACGCCGAACCACTATAAATTGTGTGTTTCTACTGCTTTTCTTTGAAATTTTGTGTGTTCTTCATATCTATGTTCTTTATATACTTGCTATCTATGATCTCTGATGGTAAACGGGTGCTTTCATCGACAATTGGGTGTTTGTGACCATTTTTGGCGCAAATAAAATGATAATCTAGTATTATCATTCCTAACAACAAGTTTAATTAACTATCCAATTTTAGAAAATTATACTTTTATATATAAAATATAATCACATAAATTTTTTATTATTTAACAATTTTAAAAACAGTATTGTGTCAGCTTGCTCTATTCAAGTGTTTTGGAATTTATATCGATAGCGTGGGCCGGAAGAATCGATCGAAAACCCAAATCAACTTAACAAATCAAACAACACAATATAAAACAATTTTATGTTAATTAAAAATACAGTCCCTCATACAACGATTCAAGAATGGATCACAGAACAATGATAGAGATTCAAATTTAGAGTGACCTAAATCAAATAGAATTCTAACTAAGATAGATAGGCTCGAAAGGAAGGTGGATAATTAAATTACAAAAGAGGAAAGATGGATAGACTTATATAAATCGCGGGCGACCTTAACCGGGTCAACCAAGACTTAGAGAGGCGAGAATATCATCAATGAACCAGGACACAAGTTAAGCTCCAGGGATAGGATCTATGCGGAATTCAATTTCCCGCTTAAATGAGAAAGATGCAACTTCACCAAAACATCAGGATATTTCTCGATTATCAGGTGTAGTCAATATCACTAGGCTGAGTATCCAAGAGAAAGATGGAACTTCCTACAAAAATTCTGAGGCATTCGACATTCGATAACAAAAGATTTTTCCCGAGTCATCTACTAGAGAATGGTTCGGGCTTTGTAAGGAACAACAGCGTAAACCGAGGACGTAGGAATCTCCGGTGAATCGATGCTTGTTATAAAGGAGTTTCACCCCTTTTTCAAACCAAACCAAGGTTGGCAGGATAGAAAATGAAGCTATGGGATGCTCCAATATCAAGTAGAACACGAAACGGAAAAGACAAGGATGGATTTTAGAAATGAGGAATGTTCAAAAATTCAAAGGAAATCTGAATCAAAGAGGAGGATATTTAAGCTCAAACGAAGGTGATTCTATAATTAAATTTATTCTATATGCTAATTTTTGCCTAAACCAGAGCTCTGATACCACTTATAATGATCCAATATTTCAAACCATTCGCATCCACACATGTCAGACTTGAATTGCTCAAAACAATATATTGTTAATTTTATATTTGGCAAAACTCAACATACACAGTAAATAAATCAATCACAGAATCATAAACACAGAGTATTACAACAATAAGCAGCGGAAAAGATAAATAGTAGTTCATGAAGCTACTATATAAACAACAGAGTTTGAAATAAAATACAACAGAATATCTCAAATACAACGTAGTCTCGAATATAAACGGATGACAAGTCTGAACAAAACTATTGCTCAACTGAAAGCTGAATAGATACAGATGGATCTCGAAGTGAAGCTCCAACTCCAAAGATGAGTCTCAAATGATGTGACAGTCAGTCTGACCCGAGCATAAAGCAAAACACAAAACACTCAAGTCAAGATTAACATTCTAATATTAGTAAATTCAACTCAAGTAAATTGTCAACTGAAATACAAGTAACTTAAAGGATGTTTAGGATTTCCATCCTCTAAGGATCCGTGGAACTATATACTATGTAGTAATATACACTATTATAATATGTCTATAGTAAAGTAAACTATTAAAATAGCGTTAATGCGTTATCTATATCCCCCTTAACACATTTGTATATATTCCTATAGTCTATACGGTACCGTAATTCCTCCGTAAACTGGAGGGCTATTAGAGGGCACTCCATAGGCATGGTACAATCCAAACTCGTAGAAGGCGCGCTAGGGCATGCAATAAGGCACTCAAGGCAGTGCCAGGTTAGATATGCGGATCTGGATTGATGGTAACGCATAGCAGCTACTACCGTCCACCTTGTGACACACTCCTAAATCAAAGGTGCACCCAATCAAATCACAAAAGCAATAGAATGGTATCGAAGGAATGTGCCTGATTGGAGGAATGACCTCACTTGACCTGGCGTGGCTCCTGTTTTAGCCGCATCAAGCTAACTCACGGTAGTCAGGGCTACGTAAATACAAAATAGAATCGTCACCAAACAATCCTGCTTCATTCTTGAATCTCCACCACGTACACGGTTATTAAAGTGGTTTTCAGTATTGGCAGAGAGTATGACAATATCTGATCCCAGTCTCTTTAACAACCAAACGCCTATTTCACACCGTGGTCATTTCATTTCAAATAGTTCATACTTTATATCAAAATATCATATTCTTTTCAAATCATATTAATTCGATATCATTATTTACTGTAAATAATATTCATTTCCAGAATCGTAACACTTTAAAAATTATAACGCTATCGAAATCATAGCACTTTGAAATCATAGCACTTCTATAATCATAACAGTTTTGAAATCATAACACTTTGCAATCATAACACTTTTGAAATCATAACACTTTGGAACCATAGCACTTTCGACTTAAACAGTTTAGATATTGAAAGTAATATATATAATAAATAGTTATGAATTAAAATAATTTATATATTAAAATAATTTATATATTAAAATACCTTATATATTATAAATTCTTTACATAATAAAAATAGTTTCCTCCAATTTCGCAAATCGATTCAAATCATCTTAAATTCCATCATTTAATTTAAATCAGTTCTAGTTTAACCATTTCAATTTAAAGTTCAAAGATTAGAGTTTATATATTCAAACATTTCCAATATAAATTTCATTTATATTTCAACATTTAACTTTATTTTATTTCAAATTGGAAAATATTCACTCAACTATTTTAATAATAATTTATTGAAATCCTAATTTATACATTTAAATCAATATTCAATCTCAACTTTTATTTAAAGTTGAGAATATTCATTTAATCACCTTTTATCAAATCAAGATATGAATCATATCTTTCAAAATCTCAAAAATCTATAAGTTCAAATAAATTCTTATTTACAATCAATTATTAACTAATTTAAATTCCAAGTCAACATTTATTTATCTTCCCATCCTTTATTATTAAAGTTGTTGAAAATCTATTTTTAAAATAATAATATTAATTTAAATAAATACTTAAACATATTATAAATTAAATTTTATTAAATTAAATCTAATTATTAAATGTATATTTTATATTAAAAATTATTTTATATATTTTAAAATAGTAAAATCTTAAAATATATATTTTTTCCAACTAACTTATAATATAAATTTTCCAAAAAATATATTTTTAAAAAATCTAATTTTTACAAAATAAAGTATCTTCTTATTATATATAAAAATCAATATTTAATAAAAATTCATATATTTCCTTCCAAAACTATAAAAATCATTTTTTTTCTTCAAAATAGACCACCGGTGTCCGTATATAATTTTCTATCCTATGGTCAAGTGATACAGATATTTATCATTTCAATCCGCAATTTAATATTTTATAGGTACATATCATTTCAAACCGCAATCCCAAAATTCAAAATCAATGAAAATCGCTTAGGTTTATCATCTCAATCCATAATGATTTTCCCTTAATCTATAATATCGTTCGGGTATGTATCATTTCAACCCATAGGGAATTCTACATTGACTGGGAACTTTCAGAGTGAGAACAAATATTATAAAATATCACATATCAACAACAGGCATATATCATCTGTAATAGATTTAAATATAATGCAAATAACAGGTTATGGTGTTGTATGTCATAGGTGAACGGTTATAGATAATGGCATATCATATCTAGCAACTAAATAATTAACAGTTTAAATTTAACACATATTTCAATTGTCGTTCCAATGTGAATTAAATTTACTAAATATAAGAATGTTAATCGTGAGTGATTGCTCATCTTTCGAGGCTAGAGTACAACGATGGGGAAGATGGTGACACAGACATGAATATGGATGCGAGCAAAGCAAACCAAAAGCTGCCGAGCTTTTTGGACAGCGACAAAGCAAGCAAGCGAACCACTTAAATTCGATGGGAAAATATATACATATTTGTATGAAATATATATTTATATAAATTGTATTTTAAATTACTATACAATTCAAAATACATATCGAATAAAATCATCATATATTTTAAAGTCGACATTTAATTTAAAACACATATTAAAATAACCTTCTACATATTATATCGAACCCAATATTTATTAGAAATACATATAATTTCTTTTCAAAATTCTCAGATATAAATTTAAATCATAATATATACATTATGTTATAACATAATCTATAATAAAACATTTGAACATATACCTTTACCTTTAAAATGTATAATATCTATGTATATACCTTTTTTTCTCATAGACAGCACAAACGAACTGGATTATATATATATATATATATGTGTGTGTGTGTGTGTGTGTGTGTCTTAAAAACCAACATTCTTTCTATGTGCATACAAACGCAAGCGTAAATATATATGCATCACATTCAAATTAATACTTTGTTAATATATATACACTTAAAAATCAATATCATCATAACCGTATATATATTTATTCCTTAAAATCAGTATTATTAAAATCATATAGTCGCCACTATGAAAAAAATGAAATAAATGTATATATACAAAAATAAACGTAAATGTATACATACTAGCACAAATATCAGAGCATATAACCTATTTATATGCACCCAATATATATATATATATATATATATATATATATATATCTTTTCTTACCCTATATATATAACTCTTTATAAGCTCAAACATATAATCAATAAACTTATATATCCTTATCGACTCAAACCGATAATATATAGGCACTTCAAATATTTTACACACACACACACACACACACACACATATATATGCCTTAATATATAAACACTTTAAATAGACCATTATATATATATACAGTGGTTACAAAATCTATTTTTGTTTCAAAATAAGTGTACACTGCATATATATAAAACTATTAAATATAAAACAAAAGAAACAAAGCCGCTTTCATCTTGAAAAATATATGTGACTACAAAGCTTATATATACTTACAATAGTATACATATACAAAATTGATGCGTGTTGCTTGCTGTCAAAGGAGGGGATGATTCAATGGATGACGTGGCAGGCGGAGGAGGATGGTGATGTGGCACGGTGTTCGGGCAGAGGAGGGGACAGGCAACAGTGTGGATCTGGAAAGGACAGGGAGTGCTGTCGATCGAAGGTCGGAGGTCTGGTGTGAAGCTGTGTTGTGTGCTAAGGTGGGGAGAAGAGAGTAGGGCGGAGGCATGGGTTGTAGGCAGACTTGGAGGTGCGGGGCGAGATGATGGTGGATGCGGCTGCTTGGATTCACGTGGGTGCTAGGTGGCTGATGTGTAGTGTTTGGGGTGTTGAGGCTTCAGTAGAAGGTAGGCTGCGAGGATAGGTGGGGAAGCTAGAGCGAGTAGGTGGGTATGTTGCAGGGTGGAAGAGGTTAACGAAGCAACTGCAGTTGGATGGTGGATTAGCTTTCAAAAGGGAGGAAGAATCATAAATAACATACAAAATAATATATGTATAAATTTTGTTGTTTTTTTGTGAAGAGGAGAACGAATAGGGAAGAGAATAGATTTGAGGTGCTTGAAAAAATGGAAGAGGATGTGGGCAAGGTCAGTAAGCAAATATGTAGGTTGTAAAGAAGACGAACAGTGTTTGTGCACTATATACAAAATTTATTATTATATATTCCTTTTTTCTAACTGAAAGAGCAATATGAACCGAAAAAGAATTTGAACGAACCAATAATGAATGGAAATAGCAAAGGGTAGGGAATAACAAAAGACAGGACCAGAATTCAAGAATACTAAAAGCTAACGTTCGTTGGGTTAATACACAGAGGGAATTGAACAGACACAAGAAACCATAAGGCACGAAACTGGTACTGATACAGTTACTGTTTCCTAGATTCCACCGTGTATCGGACTCCAAAATGTACAAATGAATATACTGCAGAGATCGGTGCAGCAAGACGAACGGAATGGTACACAGATATGGGTGATATTACCATCCTATCAAAAGTCGATATTCACTGCCAAACAGCTGCAAATTCGCTGAAAAAAGATAAACAAAGCTAGAGAAGTCAAAATTTGATGAAAGAATTATGACGTCTCACTCAGAAAATGATTTACATTTTTATTATATAAAAATATTCAGATCTTGAAAATATTTTATTTATATCAATTTTAACTCATTCAAAATTGAAATTAAAATTTTACAACAAAACTAACATTCATATTTTCCAATGAAAATTTACCATTTTCTATGTTTAAATAGACGCATACCAAATATCAAATTTGAATCATCAAATTTAATTGTTTGATCTCAAGAAAAATTTCAGTTAAATATGTTATTAAAACCATTAAAATTTATGGGTCGTTACACTCTCCTCCACTCAAAACTTTTCGTCCCCGTAAAAAAAACGAGATAGGAGAATTGAAACAACCAGAAAGAAAAGTTAGATTCAAAAAAAATACAAAGAACTATATACACCAATCAATTCAATACCCATATAAATTTAAATTTTAAACTAATTAATATTCAACAATTCGGTTTAATCCATTTTATTCAATCAATAAATAGTCATTCAATACGAAATTTTGTTTTTCTTTCAATTTATCAACATTTCTTTCAGACCAATTCATTTTTAAATTAACTCGTTTATTTTATCCATTTATCTTGATCTAAGTAGATTCCATTAAAAATTCAAATTCACTATTCTTAGGTTCATGTTTATGTCCTTAAATAGTCTTCTCTTTTATTTATCTAATTTATTTCACTTAACATATTTTCCAACATATATTAAGTGTATAAACATATATAACCGTATTTATTCACCTACTTAATTCTCTTTTATTATTCAATTTATAATTAATTTATTATCCATAAATTTGCTTAACCGGATATCATTTTTGGACATCTTGTTGCTCACATCTATATTGTATATTATTCAATTACCTATTCGCATTAACATTTAACTATTTCTAGGTAAGTTATATCAAGGTTCTTAGTGTAATCAAATACTATACAAATTTTCCTTTTATTTTCAATATTTGCATTAAGCCATATTTTAGTTTGAACAATTTATTACTTAAGTTTTTTTCTTGTGTAACCTTTAATTATATATTCACCCTAACATTTTAAATTTTTGAATATTTTAGTTAAATTATATATATTAGAATGAAATTTAGTATTATACAAATAAGTTTTTATTCAAACTCAACTATTTCAAGTTGGTCTAATTTCATTTATCATTTTAGATATTCCAATTATTCAAGAATTTCACTTTATTTCAATAATTGAAATCATTTATTAATACAAGCTTAAGATTCAAATTTTCGGTTTCACTTCAATAAATATATACATGTATATTTTTTTATATCAAACCGTACTCAAGAAATTCAAATCCATTTTTAAAACAAAAGTGCAGCAAAGCTACTGAGACTCGAACATGAATGTCGATGATGCTGCAGTCTTTATCGAAATTATTTTCCAGCGACAAAAGAGGAGAGTACAGATTTTCTTCATTTAAAATTCTTTAGAAATAACTTTCATGTGAAAATACTTTCAAATAATATATATTTTTTCATAACATGGAAAGCCAAATTTAAAAATGCACCAAAAATTAAATTATCAGTTCTTTAGTTTAAATTCATTTCATTTTCAAATCAAATAAACCCTGTTTATAAAATTTCAACACCTTATAACATATAACAATAGAAAATGATTTAGTAGTGTTAACAAAAATAATAAATGATAATCTAGTATTATCAACAAGTTTAATTAACTATCCAATTTCAGAAAATTATACTTTTATATATAAAATATAATCACATAAAAATTATATTATTTACCAATTTTGAAAACAGTATTGTGTTAGCTTTCTCTGTTCAAGTGTTTGAAAATTTCTATCGATAACGTGGGCCAGACGAATCGATCGAAATCTCAAATCAACTTAACAAATCAAACAACATAATATAAAACAATTTTATGTTAATTACAAATACACTCCCTCACACGACGATTCAAGAATGGATCATAGAACAATGATAGAGATTCAAATTTAGAGTGACCTAAATCAAATAGAATTCTAACTAAGATAGATAGGCTCGTGGATAATTAAATTACAAAAGAGGAAAGATGGATAAATTTATATAAATCGCGGGCGACCTTAGCTAGGTCAACCGAGACTTAAAGAGGCGAGAACATCATCAACGAGAACCAGGACACAAGTTAGGCTCCATGGTTAGGATCTACGTGGAATTCAATTTCCCGTTTAAATGGGAAAGATGCGACTTCACCAAAACATCAGTATATTCCCAATTATCAAGGTGTAGTCAAGTTCACTAGGCTGAGTATCCAAGCGAAAGATGGAACTACCTACAAAAATTCTGAGGCACTCGACATTCGATAACAAAAGATTTTCCCGAGTCGTCTACTAGAGAACGGTTCGGGCTTCGCAAGGAACAACATTGTAAACCGAGGATATAGGGAACTTCGGTGAATCGACGCTTGTTATAAAGGAATTTCACCCTTTTTCAAACCAAACCAAGGTTGGCAGGACAGAAAATGAAGCTATGGGATGCTCCAGTATCAAGAAGAACACGAAAAGGAAAAGATAAGGATGGATTATAGTACTGAGGAATGTTCAAAAATTCAAAGGAAATTCGAATTAAAGAGGAGGAGATTTAAGCTCGAACGAATGTGATTCTACAATTAAATTTACTCCATATGCTTAGTTTTGCCTAAAGCAGAGTTCTAATACCACTTGTACGATCCGGTATTTCAAACCATTTGCATCCACATATGTTAGACTTTAATAGCTCAAAACAACAGGTTGTTAATTTTATATTTGGCAAAACTCAGCATATACAGTAAATAAATCAATCACAAAATCACAGACATAGAGTATTACAATAATAAGCGACAGAAAAGATAAACGATAGTTCATGAAGCTACTATATAAACAACAAAGTTTGAAATAAAATACAGCAGAATATCCCAAATACAATGTAGTTTCAAATACAAATGGATGACAAGTCTGAACAAAACCACTGGATAACTGAAAGCTAAATAGATATAGATGGATCTCCAAATGAAGCTCCAACTCCAAAGATGAGTCTCAAATGCTGTGACACTCAGTCTGACCCGAGCGTAAAGCAAAACGCAAAACACTCGAGTCAAGATTAATATTCTTATATTAATAAATTCAACTCAAGTGAAATGTCAACTGAAATACAAGTAACTTAAAGGATGTTTGGGATTTCCATCCTCTATTGATCTGTGGAACTATCTACTATGTAGTAATATACGATATTATAATATGTCTATAGTAAAGTAAACTATTAAAATAGCATTAAGGGGTTACCCATATCCCCCTTAACACAATTTTATGTATTCGCATAGTCTATATAGTACTGTAAATCCTCCGTAAACTGGAGGGCTATCAGAGGGCACTCCATAGGCATGGTACAAACCAAACTCGTAGAAGGCGCGCTAGGGCATGCAACAAGACACTCGAGGCAATACCAGGGTAGATATACCATTTGCGGATCTGGACTGGTGGTAACGCATAATAGCAACTATCATCCACCTCGTGACACACTCCCAAATAAGAGGTGCACCCATTCAAATCACAAAAGCAATAGAATGGTATCAAAGGAATGTGCCCGATCGGAGGAATGACCTTAATTGGTCCGGCATGGCTCTTGTTTTAGCCGCATCAAGCTGACTCACGGTAGTCAGAGCAACGTAAATACCATATAGAACTGTCACCAAACCATCCTGCTTCATTTTGGTATCTCCACCACGTACACAATTGTTAAAGTGGTTTTTGGTATTGGCAGAGAGTATGACAATATCCGATCCCGGTCTCTTTAACAACCAAACGCTTATTTCACATCGTAGTCATTTCATTTACAATGGTTCACAATTCATATCAAAATATCATATTCTTTTCAAACCATATTAATTCGATATCATTATTTACTGTAAATAATATTCGTTTCCACAATCGTAATACTTTAAAAATTATAACATTTTCGAAATCATAACACTTTGAAATCATAGCACTTCTATAATCATAACAGTTTTGAAATCATAACACTTTGTAATCATAACACTTTTGAAATCATAACACTTTGGAAACCATAACACTTTCGACTTAAACAGTTTAGATATTGAAAATAGTATATACAATAAATAGTTATGAATTAAAAAAGTTTATATATTAAAATAATTTATATATTAAAATAGCTTATATATTAAAAGTGCTTTATATAATAAAAATAGTTTCCTCCAATTTCGCAAATCGATTCAAATCATCTTAAATTCCACCATTCAATTTAAATCAGTTATAGTTTAACCGTTTCAATTTAAAGTTCAAAGATGCAAGTTTATATTTTCAAACACTTACAATATAAATTTCATTCATATTTCCACATTTAACTTTATTTTATTTCAAATTGGAAAATATTCACATAACCATTTTATTAACAATTTGTTGAAATCCCAATTTATACATTTAAATCAATATTCAATCTCAACTTTTATTTAAAGATGAGAATATTCATTTAATCTCCTTTTATCAAATCAAGTTATAAATCATATCTTTCAAAATCTCAAAAATCAATAAGTTCAAAGAAATTCTTATTTACATTCAATTATTAACCAATTTAAATTCCAAGTTAACATTTATTTAGCTTCCCATCCTTTATTATTAAAGTTGTTAAAACTCTATTTTTAAAATATTAATATAAATTTAAATAAATACTTAAACATAATATAAATTAAATTTTATTAAATTAAATCTTATTATTAAATGTATATTTTATATTAAATATTATTTTATGTATTTTGAAATTGTAAAATCTTAAAATTTATATTATTATTTTTCCAAATTAACTTATAAATTAAAATTTCCAAAACATATATTTTAAAAATCTAATTTTTTCAAAATAAAATATCTTCTTTTTATATTTAAAAATTATTTAATAAAAATCCATATATTTCCTTCCAAAACTATAAAAATCATTTTTTAAAAATAGACCGCCGGTGTCCGTGTATAATTTTCAATTCTATGGTCAAGTGATACAGATATTTATCATTTGAATCCGCAATTTTATATTTTACGGGTACATACCATTTAAACCCCAATCCCAAAATCCAAAATCAATGAAAATCACTTGGGTTTATCATTTCAACCCATAAAGATTTTCCCTTAATCTTTTATATCGTTCGGGTATGTAACATTTCAATCCATAGGGAATTCTACATTAACAGGGAATTTGCAGAGTGAGAACAAATATGATAAAATATCACATATCAAGAACAGACATATATCATTAGTAACAGATTTAAATATAATGCAAATAACAATTTATGGTGTCGTATGTCATAGGTGAACAGTAACAGATAATGGCATATCATATATAGCAATTAAATAATTAACAGTTCAAATTTAACACATATTTCAATTGTCATTCCAATGTAAATTAAATTTACTGAATATAAGAATGTAAATCAAGAGTGATTGCTCACCTTTCGATGCTAGAGTACAATGATGGAGAACATGGTGACATAGACACGAATATGGATGCAAGCAAAGCAAATCAAAAGCTGTTGAGCTTTTTGGACAGCGACGAAGAAAGCAAGCGAACCACTTAAATTCGATGGGAAAATAAATACATATTTGTATGAAATATATATTTATATAAATTGTATTTTAAATCAATATACAATTCAAATTACATATCGAATAAAATCGTCATATATTTTGAAATCGACATTTTATTTAAAACACATATTAAAATAACCGTCTTCATATTATATCGAACCCAATATTTTTCAAAAATACATAAAATTTCTTTTGAAAATTCTCAGATATAAATTTAAATCATAATATATACGTTATGTTATAATATAATCTATAATAAAACATTTAAACATATACATATACCTTTAAAACATATAATATATATATATATATATGTCTTTATTTCTCATAGACAGCACACATGAACTAGATAAAATATATATATGTGTGTCTTAAAAGAAAACATTCTTTGTATGTGCATACAAACGCAAACGTAAATATATATGCATCATATTTAAATTAATACTTCGTTAATATATATATACACACTTAAAAATTAATATCATTATAAACGTATATACATTTATTCCTTAAAATCAGTATTATTAAAATCATATAGCCGCCACTTTGCAAAAATGAAATAAATGAATATACAAAAATAAACGTAAATGTATACATACTAGCATAGATATCAGAGCATATAACCTATTTATCTGCACCCAATATATATATACATATATATACATATTTTCTTACCCTATCTATATAACTCTTTATATGCTCAAACAGATAATCAATAAACTTATATAACCTTATCGACTCAAACCGATAATATATAGGCACTTATAATATTTTGCACATATGTCTATATCTATATATATATATATACATACAGCATATATATAAATATGCCTTAATATATAAATGCTTTAAATAGACCATTATTTATATACAGTGGTTACAAAATCTATTTTTGTTTCAAAATAAGTATATACTACATATATAAAAAACTATAAAATACAAAACAAAAGAAACAAATAGCTTTCGGCTTGAAAAATATATGCCACTACAAAGCTTATATATGTTGATTCATGAGTTTTGATTCATGACACAAGCTTCAGAGATCATACGACGAGAATACTATACCAAAGCGACAAAAAGAGAATAAGTGTATATTATGCATTACAAAGGAGACAAGACTACAATCCAGAGATTAGTATGAATATTTTAATGTATTGAGTCTTAGAATATTGTTAAAATCATTCCTCAAGTAGTCACACACATACACAAATTGATTTATATTAAGATTATACATAAATTAGTGTATACTGTGCAATTGACAACAGGTCAGCTGACCGACCAGAAACCTCGGTCGACCGACCCTGTGTCAAATACACAGATATACATTATTTTGTATATGTTTTTAAAACTCGGCTGATCGACCAGTTTTTTAGGTCGACCGACCTGAACATAACGGCTAGTTTTCCTGAAGAGTTGCCATTGATCATGAAGAGGAATGTCTCTCAATCCAAGAGATACGGACACAACTTTTGATTGAAACTCTTCATGAAAGATTATAACTATTCTACAACTATATAAACATGTTTAAATCAATTTAACAATCACTGATTCTTGTTTATAATTCTGCAATCTATTATCTATTTATTTCTGCAAATAAAAGCTTTCATTCTAATTCAATATCTCTAGAATCTCTGAATTAATTTATATACTTCGATTCTACGAGATTATCTTCCTTCTAAATCTTCACATACACTACATATTCTTGTGGATTTGATTATAGGAAATTGTACTATCAAAAGACAATCCGTGTTATTCAGAACACACTCGTCAACAAAGTATTTGTATTAAGTTGAAGTCCTCTTCGGTTGTTGAGGCAGAAAAATTCCTGTTCCGATGCTCAGGTGTGATATACCTATTCCTCCGGGTTAAGTGAGAGGTTTAGTCTTAATCCAGAGGATATTCTAGGACTGGACGTAGAACGGGAAGTTCGAACCAGTATAAAAATTCCTGGTGTGCTTACTTTAATTTTTATTTTACTGCTATTATTAGTTTCCGCATTTATATATTATATTACACGATCCTTAGTACTGCACGTACACTTTCATTTGGTATCAGAGCAAGGATTCCTATAACCGCCACAAAGTTATTTGATATTTATTTCTAGTAATATGGCAACGATAAAAACTAACAATGTTAGCACTAACACTAATACTAGTTTCACAGAGGGTCAATCAACTTCACGACCTCCACTTTTTAATGGGTTAAATTATAATTATTGGTCAACTAGAATGAGAATCTATATGCAATCTAGTGGTTTTGATATCTGAAATATTATACAAAGAGAGTACAAAACTCCTACTGGAGAATACTCAACTTGGAGTAACACACAAAAACTAGATGCTACATCAAATGCAAAGGCTATGAATATTTTATTTTGTGCATTAGATAGAAATGAATTCAATAGAGTTAGCATGTGCACTTCTAGTTATGAAATATGGAGAACACTTAAAATAACACATGAGGGAACAAACAAAGTTAAATTAAGCAAAATCTCTATGTTGAAAAATCAATTTCAAAATGAGGCCAAACGAATCTATAAATGATATGTACTCTAGATTTCAGGATATTCATCATGCTCTACTATCATTAGAACAAACATTTACTGATTTTGATGTTGTCACAAAAATCTTAAATTCTTTAACTGACGAATGGGAAAGAAAAGTCCTAGCCATTGAAGAAGCAAGTGATTTGTCAACATTAAAACCAGAAGAATTGATAGGTAATTTAATGTCCTAGGAAGTAAATTTGCAGGCAAAGAGAAATGTAGCACGAGAAAAGAAGAATGTGGCATTTCAAGCAGAAAAAGATGATTCCGACTCAGAGAATGAAGATATGGCAATGATTGCTAAAAATTTTAAAAAGTTTCTGAAATTCAAAAGAAATAAATTCAGGGGAAACAAAAATAATTCCAACAACAATATCAACAGTAGCAAACCATCATCTTCAGCAATGGAATGTTATGAATGTCACAAGAAAGGTCACATGAAGAAAGATTGTCCTGAACGTAAAAAGAGCAATTTTAAGAAAGACAAAACCAAATGAAGAGCTTTTTCAGTCACTTGGGATGACAAAGACTCATCATCTTCATCAGAGAATGAAAGTGACTATGAAAATGAACAAGCAAATGTATGCTTCATGGCTTCATCAGACGATGTAAGTGATCTTAGTTTTGAAGATTTAATTGAAATTAATTCTGAATTAGTAGATTTAGCAAAGCAACTTAAAAAGAAAAATAAAGATTTACAAAGAAAATTAGATAGGACAGTCTTAGAAGTAGATATGCTGAAAGATTAAAAGAAAATATTAGAAGAAGAACTTGAAATTTCTCAACAATCAAATTCTAACTTATCTTCTCAAATTTCTTCAATAACTGAAGAACTAGAAATTCAGAAAAGTAAAAATGATGTTTTATCTTTTGAAAATAATGGTTTAAATTCTAAAATTAAAGATTTAGATTTAGAAAAATCTAGTCTAAAAATAAAATCTGATGACGTCTCTAACAATATCTCAAATTTCAATAAAGGAAGAGAGAATCTTTCTAAAATACAAGAAAATTCTCAATCCACTAACAACAAATCTGGACAAGGATTTAAGAAACAAAATAAGTTTGCTAAAAGTAGAATTAATAATAATATTAAAAAGGATATTAAGAAAACAGTTTGGTCAGACACTAAAACCATTAAGATATGGATTCCAAAAACAAATAATGTTTTAATAAGAAATAAACATATCAAAATGTTCATGGAAACTGTCCATAATAACAAAAACTATGTTTATAAAGGGAATTCTGAACCCGTATGGGTTTGGCTTCCTAAGATCTAACTCTTAGGACCCTAAAAAGAAACGGGTACCAACTTTCTATAAAAAAATTGTAGGTACCACATAAAAGGAGAGGAAAATGGATTTTAGATAGCGGTTGCTCAAAACATATGACTGGAAACAAAGAAATGTTGTCAAATATTATCTACTCAAATGGAGGATCAGTCACTTTTGGAGACAACTCTAAAGGTTATATCATCAGTAAAGGCGATGTCAGCAGCAACAGTACCATTAATTTACCTCTCATTACTGATGTTTTATTAGTCAAAAATTTAAAACATAATTTATTGAGTATTAGTCAGTTATGTGATAAGGGTTTTAATATAACTTTTTCAGAAAATAAATATAATATTTTCGATAAAAATCATAACACTATTTTTGAAGGAATAAGAGATAAAAACATTTATATTTTAAATATGAACATTAAAAATGATTCAAATTTGTGTTTAATAGCTAAGGAAAATGGTTCCTGTCTTTGGCACAAAAGATTTTGTCACATCAATTTTAAAACCATCAACAAATTAGCGAAAAATAAATTAGTTAAAGGTTTACCTGACATGAAATTCAAAACGAATATATTTTGTGATGCATGTAAATTAGGAAAATTAAAAAATCTTCTTTTGAATCAAAAAATGTAATTTCTACAGAACAACCACTTAAACTTTTACACATGGATCTATTTGGTCCAACTCAAGTTCAATCTATTAATCATAATAGATATGTGTTTGTTATTGTAGATGATTTTTCTAGATACACTTGGATTTTCTTTTTAAAAAATAAAAGTGATGCTTTTTATAATTTTAAAGTGTTTGTTAAAAGAATTCAAAATATTAAAAGTTTGAAAATTAAAAATATCAGGAGTGATCATGGAGGAGAATTTGAAAATGAAGTTTTTGAACAATTTTGTAACAAGAAAGGTATTAACCATAATTTTTCATTTCCTAGAACACCACAACAAAATGGCGTTGTAGAAAAAAAATAAAACATTACAAGAATGTGCAAGAACTTTATTAAATGGAACCAATTTATCAAAACATTTTTAGGCAGAAGCTGTAGCTACTGCTTGTTATGTGTTGAATCGTGTTTCCATTCGACCGTTAACTAAGAATACTCCATATGAACTTCTAAATGGAAGAAAACCAAACATTTCATATCTTAAAGTTTTTGGCTCTAAATGCTTTATTTTAAATACTAAAGATCAACTAGGCAAATTCGATCCAAAATCCAACGAAGGAATATTCGTTGGATATTTGGAATGAAGTAAAGCTTATCGAATTTTTAATAAAAGAACTCAAATTATTGAAGAAAGCTTACATGTTTCATTTGAAGAAAATTTTAAATATATAAATCCAAATATTACTATCGATTCTGATGATGAAGCTACTCAGAATGAAAATAGTAATACTGAAGAAATTGTCAATAATGATCATGAGAATACTACTACAAATATAATAAAATCTCCACCTAAAATTTTACGACATCATCCTGTGCAAAATATAATTAGAGAAGTAAATATAAACGTTAAAACAAGACATCGATTAAATCAAGTTGGTCATGTAGCTTTTCTCTCTAACATAGAACCTAAGAATATAAAAGAAGCCTCAACTGATGACTACTGGATTCTTGCTATGCAAGAAGAACTAAATCAATTTGAACGAAACGAAGTTTGGAAACTTGTTCCTAGACCAAGTGATCAATCAGTTATCGGTACTAAATGGGTCTTTAAAAATAAAGCAGATGAACTAGAAAATATAACTAGGAATAAAGCTAGATTAGTTGCACAAGGATATAATCAAGAAGAAGGAATAGACTATGAAGAAACGTTTGCTCCAGTCGCCCGACTTGAAGCAATACGAATCTTATTAGCTTTCGCATGTTTTCATAATTTTAAACTTTATCAAATGGATGTTAAAAGTGCTTTTTTAAATGGTTTTATAAAAGAAAATGTTTATGTTGAACAACCTCCATTATTTATAAATGAACAATTTCCTGATCATGTCTATAAACTCAAAAAGGCTTTATACGGTTTAAAACAAGCACCTCGTGCTTGGTATGATCGTCTTAAAAGTTATTTACTAAATTCTGGTTTTGAAATTGGAAAGGTTGATCAAACTCTCATATGGGTGAGTTAAACTATTTTCTTGGTTTACAAATAAAACAAATAGAAAATGGAATTTTTATTAATCAAGAAAAATATTGTTATAATTTAATTAAACGATTTGGTCTAGAAAACACTTCTGTCAAACCAACTCCGATGAGCACAATAATTCATCTTGACAGAGACGAAGAAGGCAAAAGTGTTGATTAAAAACTATATCGTAATATGATTGGATCGTTATTATATTTAACAGCGAGTCGACCCGATATTATGATGAGTGTTTGTTTATGTGCTCGATTTCAAGCAAATCCCAAAGAATCACATATGCGAGCAGTTAAACGTATTATTCATTATCTAACTAAAACCAAAGATTTCGGACTATTCTATCCAAAAGAATGTCCTTCGAATTAGTCTCATATAATGATGCTGATTTTGGAGAAAGTCGGACGGATCGAAAAAGTACGAGTGGAACGTGTCATTTCATTGGACGTTCCTTAGTCTTTTGGTTTAGTAAGAAACAAAACTGTGTTTCTTTATCAACGTGTGAAGCAGAATATATATCTGCTGCTTTGGCATGTGCACAAGTCGTATACATGCAACAAACACTACAAGATTTTAATTGTTATCTTGAAAAATCTATAATTTATTGTGATAATACTAGTGCAATAAATCTCGCTAAAAATCCAGTAAATCACTCACGAACAAAACACATTGATATTCGTCATCACTTTCTTCATGATTGTTTGGAAAAAGGATTGATAAATCTATAATTTATTAATACTGAAAATCAAATTGCTAACATTTTTACTAAACCTTTAAATGAAAATAGTTTTATCAAACTTAGACGAGATTTAGGAATAATGTCTTTAAAATATTTATAGATAAAAATATGCAAAAAAAATTTTAAAAAAAAATTGTTTTATTTCTGACTAAATCAGAATTCGAACTCATGATCTCTGACTAGTTTGATAGATGTTGTATTATAGCCACTTGGGCTATGGATGTTTCTTGTTCCAGTTTACCTTAACATTTGTTTTATCTGTTTTGTTTTTCAGAAACAACTATTTTTAGTTCTAAAACTTATAAATCATACATTTACAAACGGTTTGTTGTTAAACTTCTATGATTATATTTAAAATTAAGTTTTTATCCACTAGTTTTTCAGCAAACAGATGATTATATATATACTATGCTTATTCTTCAAAACATATACTAAGAAAAATAAAATATGAAAAATGTCTTCGAACAATGACACCTATAATTTCGAAAACTCCCATCTATCATACTCATCTCCGGACGATGATATTTCCGATCAAATTCCTGAAAATGGCCCCTATCCTACCTTTCCCATGCCTAAACGTATCCTTGATTTCTCTTCTCCGGATAAAGACCCCCGACACGGGTGGAAACCATGGGATGAATCTCATACAGGCTATACACCTGAAAAGAAAAAGGGAAGAATACAATGGTAATATCTCCATCCACCAAACAACAAATTGATGAAATACATCACTACCAAAACAGCAAATGAATATGCAACGGGAACTCTACTATGATCAAAAAGTCATGGAAAGACGTTTAAGTTTTCTAGAAAAGATTGCCATGAAAGTTTGTTCATCAAAAAAGGATGATGTTGCTTAACCTTCTTATAGAACCCCATCCTCTTCAAATCATGTTCAAACTCTAATAGCTCCAAGATGGTCACCTATAGAAGATGTTCCGTCCCCAAACTCATGGGAACGTAAAGTTTAACGAACGTTGGCTAAAATTATATATATATATATATATATATATATATATATATATATATGTTGTTGTTTTCAATAAGATGTATAAATATAATGCAATGATAATAAAATTTAAATTTCTATCATTTTTTTAATAAACAGCAAAAAAGTGCATCTCTAACAGTATCTGCCGACCGAAGACCCTGAGTCGGTCGACCGAAAGTATCAAATACACATTTTTTCAAACAGGGTCGATCGACCGAAGTGCCTGCACCGGTCAGCCGAACCTTTCCCGAGAGTTTCAGCAACTCTCTGTTAACAAAGTCGGTCGGTCAACCCAGTATTTTCTACCGACCGAACGTGTAGACAGCTGGTTACTTTCCCTTTTTACCTCATATTAGTAACCCATCCTTTCACCTTTTTAACCTACCTCTTCACTCTTGCTTTTCAATTTCGGTTTTTGCCCTAGCCTCCATTAAAAGTTTTCTCAAATTTCTATTTTCACTTCAAAAACAATGGCTCCAAAGAAGAAATCAAAGACTACCGGTGGCTCATCTTCATCAACTCCCGTAGATACTCAAATCGCCTCATGGCTTGTCAATGACGTAGCACTTCAAAGATGGATACAACTTCAAGATGCCAAAATCTTTGAAGAATCATTTGTAAGTTATCCTGATTTCGCTGCCTACCGTATTGAAAATGCCGCAATTAAAAGTGGGCTAGATACTTTTCTAGACCATTGAAAGAATAATTTGAAAATTATCCACATTATGGTCAAATTGTTCCTTGCTAACCTAAATCTTGTCAACCCTCCTAGAAACACTGAAAATTGTGTTTGGACATCGGTATGTGGCACCTCAATTTTCCTTTCCATTGATCGAATTAACCACATTTTAGGTGCTAGACTAGGTGGAATCTCATTACACGATGTAGATTGTAATATATCAAGTCGTGACCACATAAGCCATTTATTTTTCGAAGATGATGCTATGGATTTTAGACAAACATCATCACTTAGACCTAGAGCTAGACTTTTTCATCGTTTCATGATGAAATTCATTATAACAAGAGGCGGCTCCTACCACTTAGTATATTTTGAAAACTTTAAAGCCCTATATGCTATATGTTCGAATACACACGTCAGTTGGGCACAATTACTCATGGATTAGTTTCTCTCATTTAATCAAGGCAAGATGCTTCATATTTACTATGGAGAATACATAATGAGATTGATCAATACCTTCGTCCCATATGCTCTAGAATTCGAAACCTCCAAAGTTCGTACTTTTGATTCATGGACCATAAAACTAATGAAGTTGTCTGATGCACCTCCTAGATTCATACCATTTAACCAATGGAGTACTGCTCCTCGAGAACAACTACGTCGTAGCTTCTCTACACCTCAACCATCAACTCATGCTACGGAACGTCTAACACGCCAACATTCAATTCA
Source organism: Allium cepa (assembly GCA_030765085.1). Classification (NCBI taxonomy): domain Eukaryota; kingdom Viridiplantae; phylum Streptophyta; class Magnoliopsida; order Asparagales; family Amaryllidaceae; genus Allium; species Allium cepa. Next base: position 28,458,551 of record CM060933.1, on the reverse strand, counting down.
AAGACCAACTCCTAGAATTAGTACAGAGGCAGCCATTGATATTTTGGCTCAAAATCAACTAAACTTGGATGCCCGGCTACGAAAAACTGATGGTCGTTTCAAGAAAATCAAGGGTTTCTTCGTGAAATTATGGGATGCCTTATCATGTACTTTCGAAGTCGGTGCCTCTTATGTTTCTCCCGGGGAAAGGCCAGCACCAAACTTCTCTTTTTCACTTCGGAGAATACAAGCTCCGGTACATCAGGAACTCACACTTCTACCGCTCAAAGACGTGGTAAGGAACATGCTCCTTCGAAAGAAAATATCCGTCCAGAATTTTTGGATTCCGATGATGATGAGGAGTGATCATGTTGTTTTACAACTTGCTATCTTATAATTTCTAGTATTCTGTTTTTAGATGTTGTGTACTAAGTAAACATCATTAATATTTCTATGTTGCTTTGAGTAAGTACTATTTAAAACTTGATGTTTTTCTTATGTTGTGTTATATGTTCCATATTTTTTATATACATCAAATAAGTATTCCTTTTTGTTGATGACAAAGGGGGAGAAATATATGAAAACTAACAAATTCTTGCAGAAAAGTCGCCATATATTTAGGGGAGAATATATATACTACTTCGTCACATAAGTATTGTCATCAATCAAAAAGGGGGAGAATGTTGATTCATGAGTTTTGATTCATGACACAAGCTTCAGAGATCATACGACGAGAATACTATACCAAAGCGACAAAAAGAGAATAAGTGTATATTATGCACTACAAAGGAGACAAGACTACAATCCAGAGATTAGTATGAATATTTTAATGTATTGAGTCTTAGAATATTTTTAAAATCATTCCTCAAGTAGTCACACACATACACAAATTGATTTATATTAAGATTATACATAAATTAGTGTATACTGTGCAATTGACAACAGGTCGGCTGACCGACGAGAAACCTCGGTCGACCGACCCTGTGTCAAATACACAGATATACATTATTTTGTATACGTTTTTAAAACTCAGCTGACCGACCGGTTTTTTAGGTCGACCGACCTGAACATAACGGCTAGTTTTCCTGAAGAGTTGCCATTGATCATGAAGAGGAATGTCTCTCAATCCAAGAGATACGGACACAACTTTTGATGGAAACTCTTCATGAAAGATTATAACTATTCTACAACTATATAAACATGTTCAAATCACTTCTACAATCACTGATTCTTGTTTATAATTCTGCAATCTATTAACTATTTATTTCTGCAAATAAAAGCTTTCATTCTAATTTAATATCTCTAGAATCTCTGAATTAATTTATATACTTCGATTCTACGAGATTATCTTCCTTCTAAATCTTCACATACACTACATATTCTTGAGGATTTGATTATAGTAAATTGTACTATCAAAAGACAATCCGTGTTATTCAGAACACACTCGTCAACAAAGTATTTGTATTAAGTTGAAGTCCTCTTCGGTTGTTGAGGCGGAAAAATTCCTGTTCGGCTGCTCAAGTGTGATATACCTATTCCTCCGGGTTAAGTGAGGGGTTTAGTCTAAATCCAGAGGATATTCTGGGACTGGACGTAGAACGGAAAGTTCGAACCAGTATAAAAATTCCTGGTGTGCTTACTTTAATTTTTATTTTACTGTTGTTATTAGTTTCCGCATTTATATATTATATTACACGATCCTTAGTACTGCATGTACACTTTCAATATATACTTACAATAGTATATATATATACAAAATTGGTGCATGTTTCTTGCTGTCAGAGGAGGGGGTGATTCGATGGCTGACATGGCAGGCAGAGGACGACGATGATGTGGTGCGATGGTCGGGCAGAGGAGGGGACATGCGACAATGTGGGTCTGGGAAGGTCAGGGAGTGATGTCGGCCGAAGGTCAGAGGTCCGGTGTGGAGCTGTGTTGCATGCTAGAGTGATGAGAAGAGAGTGGGGCGAAGGCATGGGTTATAGGCGGACTTGGAGGTGTGGGGCGAGCTAATGGTGGATGCGGCTGCTTGGATTCACGTAGGTGCTAGGTGGATGATGTGTAGTGTATGGTGTGTTGAGGCTTCGGTAGAAGGTAGGCTGCGATGCTAGGTGGGGAAGCCAAAGCGAGTGGGCGGGTATGTTGCGGGGTGGAAGAGGTTGATGAAGCAGCTGCAGTTGGATGGTGGAGTAGCTTTCAAAAGGGAGGATGAAGCATACATAATATACGAAATAATATATGTATAAATTTTGTTGTTTTTTTTTGTGAAGAGGAGAATGAATAGAGAAGAGAAAAATGGAAGAGGACGTGAGCAAGGTCAGTAAGAAAATAGGTAGATCTAGTTGTAAAGAAGACGAATAGTGTTTGTGCACTATATACAAACTTTATTTTTATATATTCCTTTTTTCCAACTGAAAGAGCAATATGAATCGAAAAAGAATTTGAACGAACCAATAATGAATGGAAATAGCAAAGGGCAGGGAATAACAAAAGACAGGACCATAATTCAAGAATAATGAAAGTGTGACAACTCGGAATTTTTAAGCCTTTAAAATCGGAATATTTAATTGATTTTGAATATTCAATAGAGTAATTTTAATTTGCATTACGAATATCATGATTTATTTGATAATTAAAATTTTGAATTAAATAATTTGAAATTGGATAAATTATTGAATCTAGAATTTTAAGCCTATTAAAAATAATTTGAAGGCTTGAAAAATTTATATTAATAGTACTGAGGATAATAGAAGTTGTAAAATTGAAATTAGCAGTGGTTTGTTCAGTTTTGAAATTTAATATCATTTAAATTGAATTTTAAAATAGCCTTCCGAGGCACAGTCTCGGAATTCGACGAAATCAGTTCCATTGGGTCCGTAATATTAAATTATTATCAGGTTTTAAATTTCGTTTTGATCGGAGGTAGTGTGTGTGTATACGAGATATAAACGTGCTGAAAAATTAGTTGTTAATAATCTGATTTAATTTAAGCTAAATAGTTGAGCCTTCTAATATACGCTTCCTTCTTTAACTTAAAATCGAATCGAATAAACTTTATCTTCGTTCCTTCCTTTGCAAGCTAAAAATAATAATAATAATAATAATATTACTTGCGTCTTCTTGTGAAAGCCAAGCCGTTTTGTTATGAAAATCACGTGATTCTTCTTATCTTCTCAGTTGTAGACCGAATACTGCAATCGAATAATCAGTTAAAAAAAATGGCTGCCGAGCCTTCTTGAAATTGATTTTTGTTTCTTCGAAAGAGGGATAACATCGAAAAATTCAATTGAGGGCCGAAACCCTTCTCCTTTTCTCAAATCCCATATCCTCAGTTAAAAAAAAATATGGCTCCATCGATCTCGACCGACAGCAGAAGGTCGCGTTTCCACTTCTCGTTGTCGCAAGGCGGCAGATGGTGATGAGGGGGGGGACTCGAACTCGAGATTAGGGATTGAGCTCGAAGTTGAATCATGATCGCGAATGGCAGTAATTAGGGTTTCGCGTGCGATGAGGGTCGATGGGAGTGGCACTTCGATTTGCGTGGAGGCGTCGCGAGTTTGTGAAGACCTGAGCACCTCCTTTGTGACTTCAACAATGGCGACGTGGAGAGGATGGCACGAGGCTAGGGTTTTGCAGTGCAGTGAGCTCGGCATTGGTGAACTCCTGTTCGTGTTTAAGGTATCGAGATGTTTTAATTTAACTAAGTGATTAGTGTTTACAAATACATCAAAGAAAATATTTAGCACCCGAGAAGTTAACATGTATGGTCTAACTTACAGTATATATGATGTTTTAAGGAAATTTTATGAATGTTATAATGTTTAAAGTTTAGGTAAAATTAGAATTTTATAAATATATATATATATATATATATATTGTGTGTGTGTGTGTATAAAGGGTTGGATAAAGGAATATTATAATATTGAAGAGTTTATTATAAAATTGGTTTCTTAAAATCTATATAGGATATTTGGGTTTCAAATTGAAAAAAAAAATATTATTGCGGTAAATTTGTTTAATAAACTTAAAAATTTATTTAATTAGTTTAGTTGCTAAAAATAATTTATGAAATGGGAAAAATAATATGTGGGTGATTAATGTGTTTAACTAATTAAATTTTTAGTTGTGGTTACCGAAAATTAATTATCTTAAGGGAATTAGTTTAAAATAAATTTACTTGTAAAAAAAAATGAAAACACGAGTTAATCAAGTTATAAATGGAAATTTAATTGTTCCAATTGACTCGAATGTTGATAAAAATTTATGGAATGTTTATACAAGGTTTTAAATTATGGAAACAAGCCAGTTTGGAATGGATTGCAAACGAAAAATCAAAGGTGAGTTAATCTCACTCAGTTTAAATTTAAATTTAAAAGTTTGAATTTAAATAATTGTTGAATGGTTGAATTGACTGTTGTGTTATATAGTAGTATATGTGCTAACGTATGTGGATGCACGAAAAACAGGTTGGAGGGATCCAACTGGATCCCTCAACATTTATTTAAATTATTTAATACCCCTGATGTAATTATTTTATATTCTGTGATGGATATTGTTGATAATTGGAATATTGAATGCTATGGTTCGACTGGACGAAATTGGGTATGATGTAGGGGTGTCAATGGGTCGGGTCGGGTCGGGTTTGGGTCGGGTCAAGTCGGGTTCGGGTTGATTTTAAATGGGTCGGGTCAACCCGTTTATTAAACGGGTCATAAAAACTCAACCCGAACCCGACCCGTTTATAAACGGGTTGACCCGACCCGACCCGTGTAACCCATTTATAAACGGGTCGGGTCGGGTCGGGTCGTAAACGGGTCGGGTCAACCCGTATAAGGTGTAAACGGGTCGGGTCAACCCGTATAAGGTGTAAACGGGTCGTAAACGGGTCGTAAACGGGTCGGAACGTGTCGTAAACGGGTCGGGTCAACCCGTATAACCTGTATAAGTATAAACGGGTTGTTAACGGGTCAATTTCGGGTTAGCGGGTCAACCCGAAACCCACCCGTTTATAAACGGGTCAAATTCGGGTAGACCCGAAAATGACCCGCCAACTTATCGGGTCGGGTTAACCTGCTAATTTCCGTGCGGGTTTCGGGTCGTGTTTCGGGTCGTGTAGGAAATTGACAGCCCTAGTATGATGAATTACCAAAACTATAGAGATTGGATTTTGGTAAGATAATAAAAGAAGTGCAATTGTAAGTAAAGTAATTAAAGGAATTTGAATAAATTTCTAAATGGATTGAAAGAAAATAAAGTGAATTTAAACTTCTAATAAATCAATCTTGGGTATGGGGAGGGGAATTTGAAATAACAGAAGTTAATGAAATTTAACATCTTCACTGATATGAATTAAAAGAATAAAACATTTATTTAATATTTAAGATTTTTTTATTGGGAAGAATAAGAAAAGAAATTGGGAAAAGCTGAAATTTGTATATTTCAGTTAAGAGTTCTGAAATCAAATGGAAAATAATAACAATAATAATAAAGGGCATAATTAATGAATTTTGAAATAAATTGAGAAGTTAAAGAAACTTATTTCAAATAAAATAAATTGGAAATCAATTCAGGAAACTGATTTAAGTGCTTGAAGTTGGAGCTCTCTCTGGACTGGCTAAGTACACGTTTTTTAAAAGTAAATTTGTAAATATAAATTAAATGTTTTATAGTTGTTTTTAATGAAAGCAAGTTTTGTAAAAAAAATTATTTCTAATATTTAATTTCTAAAACAAGTATTTTCTTTTAATATATTATAGCATTAGTTATTCAAAAGCTGACTTAGTATTTGTTTTAAAAAGTGGAAACCAGTCTTATATTTTATAAAGTAACCTTATTTTCTCAAATTCATATAGTATGTATTTTTAGCAAATTATTTAAGTAGTTTTATCCTAAATGTTTTAAAGTATATATTTCAAAGTAAAGTGTTTAAAATTATTTTAAAAAAATCTATTTTCGTGCTTGGTGATTTCAGAGGAGATAGAAAATATTTGGGAAAGTTTATTTTGAAAGAAAGGTGGTTTTGAAACTGTTTTCAAGGGATTGAAAATAGAAATATATCTTGTGAAGATATTTTGAAGTTAATAAATAATTTGGGAAATTATTTATTTTGTGATGGATGTTGTGAATATAAATTGATAGTTAAATAACCGACTATCAATATTGGACAATGCGTTAATCGTTTCGAAGAGACCGGGATCGAGATTTATTTCTCGAAAACCACTTCGATCCGGTTTGTACGTTTCATGAATAACGATTTTGGATTCAAAGATGGAGCAGTGAAATGCAAGGGCTAGTCGCTACTAATCCTGAGGATATTTCCAAAATGGATGTAGTAGGAATAGTGCCTTCGGTTCCGTTCGAACCCGGGACGGACTTGTAGGGATGAATGCTTGCGAAACATCGTCAGGTGGACGATGGGCATTCTAAGGGATATATTCTAATAAAGTAACGCTTAGCCTCAAGCCTCATCAAATGGGAATGACTGAAAATCAGGGGATATGCAGCAAGGTTAGGTGGGTCATGCCCAAGCAGGACAAGATATTTCCCCAGTCTAGATGTCCCTTATATATTTCGGCTTAGTGGGTGGTTGGTCGCGCCAACCACGGGGTTTATCTTGTTCGGAACTGTTCAGTAAGGAATGGTTCCGACCTTGTGTTGCAGGGGATGAAGGAAGTAGTCTTCGGTACGGTGATCTAGGCCCCGTACTGTGACAGGTGGTACCCCAGTGCCTAGTCATTGTTGAAAATCCATTCTCCCTACGAGCCTTGTACGTGTTGTGTTTGTATTACCCACTCCGTGGCTAGTAGCTGGAATTTAATAGACGTAACAATTTCGGCTATTTTATAAGTATTTGTAAATAGACCCTATTATAATATCAGAGGATTTCTATAAAAATTGTTTTAGCTATCGTAAGGTAAAAACCCGACATGTTTATCTGTGGCGTGGTCTTACGAGATGCTTTTGTTTTCAAAGGATTTTTAAAACTTTAATAATCAATTGGGTGTGATTTTCTCACGCTGGTATTCCAGACTGACTCGGGTGTTATTTAACTATAATGCTCGGGTCAGACCGAGTATTATAGGATACAGGATATGATGCTATGGAGCTCAGGAGACGAGTTGGATGACGATACGTTCTCCCGTACATGTATATATATATATATTCCGATGTTTGAGTTGTGTATTCTGAGTTGTTGTGTATTCATTGTATGTTATTGATCTGAGCTATGACTGATGAACTCTGATGATGTTATATATGTAAACAGAAATATTTGATGTTGAGTAAAGTTTATATATTATCTATTATATTTTATTCCGCTGCGATGGTTAGATTCTGATGTTGAATTTTGTTTTCTCTTCTTCTACCTCTTCTTCTTAAACCCAAATGGTTCGTATTTCTGTACAACTTGAGTTGATTGTTGTAGAATATTGTTAACTCAAGGGGTACGGATTTGCGGGACGTTTCACTTGGTATCAGAGCTTAGGTTGGAGATAACCTTGGCTCTGGTGGGAATTACTCATTTAAATTAGAGTCTGTAGTACTCTATAATGAGTTGGAGCGTATTAATAGATATGAGTGCGTACTTGTTAGTGAATATGAAATTGTTTTATATTGTGTTGATTTATCGGTTGAGTGTTTATGGATTCTGGTCGATGTGTGGGACGCCATGTCATCGATAGGAATTTCTAAACTCTTGAACAAGATAAACCGACACAGTATTGTTTTAACTAGGGTAAATGAAATAATTTTACCCAAATTTATTTCATGTATATAAAAGAAATTGATTTTCTTAATTATTATAGATATACATGGATGTTTGGATGATAGAAGTGATAAATATTAAATTATTATCATTGTAAGATAATTGAATAAAGTTTGAATAATAACTGGAAAAAAAATTAAGGAATAAATTAACACAATAGATGAAATTTATGAATGTGATTCATAATGGAATAAGTAATTGAATTCATAATTAAAAACTAAGAAACCAATTCATATCAAATGAATTTGTAAATGTAAACTATATTGTAAATTATAGTGTAATTAATTATTAAAGTAAGATAAAATTCCAAAGAAAAGTTTGAATTTAAATCTAAAGAGGTTGGAATTTTGAGATTTAAATTTCTTTGGATTGGATAATGATTCGCAAAAGTTGGGAGGATAATATATATTGAGAAATATTTTTGAATCAGATTTGAAATCTAGAGAGATTTGGAAGTTAAAAATATTGAATGGATTTTAGAAAGAGAATAAAAGCATTGAACTCTTTTGGTTGCTAGAAAATAACTTCGGTGATGACTGCAGCATCATCGATGTTCATTTTCGAGTGTCCAGAAGTGAAATTGCTACCAAATTGTTTTGAAATTGTTTGCAAAACTGGTTGAGTTTTGAAATTCAAAGAGATAAATTGAATTTATCAAACGAATTTTGGATATAGAAAGTTTTAAAGGGAATTTTGAAATGTTGAACGGTTGTTTAAACTTTGGAATTTGTTGGAAAAAAAAATATTTAAACGGTGAAAGTGAAACTGAGTACCGGAATTTAAAATTGAATTGTGTGGAGTTATGTGGAATGGGAAAATTAGTCAGGAAGGATTAAAGATAATAAATGTTTAGACATAACATTTATTGGTTAAATAATGAATTGGTGAATGAATAAATGATCAAATAATGTACTTATAAAGAGAAGTTGATATTAATAAGAAGGGATTGAAAATTTGAATTCAGTAAAAAAAATTTAACTTAAGTAAATGAAAATGAAGGAAATATAAGCTTTGAATAATGGAATTTAAATTTAAAAGGCTAAAATGAAATTAACTGGATTGGAATAAATTTAAATAGGCTGAAATAATATCCAGTTGTATACGAATTAAGTTGAAATCGAATTGAGTTAAATAAAACTGAGTCAAAATAAAATTGAATTGGAATAAGAATTCAATTGAATTATTTGATGGAACTAGATTCACACCTAAGCAAATGGAAATTGAATAAGGATTAGAATTGAAATCCATAAATCAGAATAACTTATAGGAGGATTAAAAATCCATAGAAATAAAATATGCTTGGGCTATGAATAGATAGAAGGCTTGAGTTAAAATAAAGATGAATATATTCAAGCTTATGATGAATGGAATTGTATAAAATAGTAAGTTGTGACTTATAAAATTGGAAATGGAATACAAAGCCCAAATTTAATATTTTGATGAATTGGAAAATGAAAAGAAAATCCAAACTTAAATTATAAAGTATATTGAACTTAAGGAAATAAAATGAAGTGATATTTGGAATAAAAATTCAAGTGTTGGATTATAAATAAGGGACGAACTAATTAGATAATAAATTAGTTAATGAAATTGAATTGTGAGTTTGTGATAAAGTTTGGGAATAAACTCAAGTTTTAAATTAAAATGGATTCAAATTGTTGACGAAGTGGAAGTAATTGTGAATGAAATTGCAATGTAAGTTAATAAATTGGATGGTAAATTAAAAAGTGAATGGTGGAATCAGAACTTGAGTTATCAATTGAAATTCGACTTAAATTGTCGATGAAGTTGATGTAAATGACTTGTGAGTTTAATAAAATCAGAACTTGAGTTATTAATTTAAATTAGACTTGAAGTGTTCACAAATTAAATATAATTGGAAATGTATCAAATCAAGATGAAATTGTATTACAATAATAATGGTTTGAATTGAGAATAAAATCCAACTAAGTGAAAATATATGGAGATGGCCTTGCAATACATTGAATGAGTTAAATGTGGAAAGTTAAATTTTATAATAACTAACCAAAGGAAATTGTGGATTTAAAACGAGATTTAATTGAGATGGAATCAAGTTGGATAAAAGAGAAAAATATTTAATTGTGAAATGGAAATGAGCTTAAGTATAAATTTGAATACATTGAAGTAAATTGACTTAAGCTGAATGAATGAAGGAGAGTTGAGTTGAATTCAACTTAAACAAAGTTTAATAATAATTGGATTGGTTTTAAATCAAGTAAAAAAAATAAATTTCAATTGAAGTAAAATTCGGTGAGTTGCCGATAATATTTAATGGAATGAAAATGCTTAAATAAATAATTGTAAACCATTTAAATTATTAAGGGATTGAAATAACTTGAGGTAATAAGGAAAATAGAATGTGTCAAGTTTATTAGAATAGTTTAAATGAATGTGGATAAACTAATTTTATATTGAATAAATAAATGATGGAATAAATAAGTATCAAATGAAATGTGGTTTTAAATAAGTTGAGAAATGGTTATAAAATGAAATAGCTTGGAGTGTCTTCGAGCTAAATAAAATAGTTTGGAATAAACAAATATGGAATGAAATGCAAATAAATGGATTATAAATGAAATTTAAATGGAGTGTGTCGAGCTAAATAAATGCTTCTGAATGGATTAAAATAAAAAGGAATAAATTGTCGTTGGATGTAAATGGAAGTAATTAAAATTCTATGTGTTGATAAGGGTAAGATAAATTGATTTTGAAAGCAATTGAATTAAATATGAGTTCAGTTTGCTTAAGAATAAATTAAATGTAAGCAATTGAGTTTTAAACCAGTTAAATTGATGAGATTGTAAATGAATGGATTGAAAACCATTCAAATTGAATGAAAATGGTTTATAAATTAATTGAAACAGTTAGATTTGTATGAAAACTGTATAAGTTGCTTACAGAAAAATGTTTAGTGTGAATTTCTTTTAAAATTCATATGCTTTAACTATTGCAAGTAAGTGAAATGTGTTAAACTTCTTATATTTGGCACTTACGAGTTTAAACTAAGTAAGTACAGGTACCTGGAAGCCGTGTGGCTGGATTTGGTTGTGCTATTTGCTAAAATAAATAAGCTGCTTGCTTAAAATGCTACATAAGGTACGCCTACGCAATTAAAATAGGAAATATGAATTGTTTTTGATTTTTCCGACCGGGTGGGTCGATGTATATATATTTATCTCTTTTGTCAAATTGCAAAAGCTCCTCCGTACAAATGGGACTCTGCCAAAATTTTTTAGAAATTTTGGGAGTTAGAAAATTTTTGAAAATTTTGGAAAATTTTGTTAACGACAAACAAATTCAAATTGGAAAATAAAATAAATTAGTAAAGGAAACCAACTTAAAGTAATGATATGAATTAGTTATTAATGGGAAATAAAGTTTAAAAATTTAGGATTTAAGATAAATTGAATTCATATGCAAATGAAAGAATCGATTTGAATAGAAATAGGTCTAAACTAAAAGTGGTAAAGTGAAAATAAAGATAAGAAACATATAAAATGTTTATACTAACTTAAGAAAGGAATGGTAAATTCTAGATTGGAAATTGATATTACAAATATAATCTAAGATAATATTGAAATGAATAAATATTGACATTTCGTAAGAAAGTCGATAAAATGTTTTGGGAATATTGTGATTGGATACTGGTGCTAAACAGGATATGCAGGTATATAAAAGAGAAAAGAAAATTTGATTTTGATTTCAGAAGATAAATTTGAAACGCTCGACAAAAAGGTATGTATTTAAATTTGGTATGAAATTTGATTGGGATTTGGATTTGGATTGAGCCACTTGGCTTTTTGTTTTCTTTTTGGATTTGGGAGGCCGTAGAGCCCTTTTGTAGTTGTACCGAGTCAGCCGCGCAAAGGAAACACTGGCAAAAATTTTTGGGAATTTAGGGAGTTAGAAAAATTTTGAGAAAATTTTGATAATTCAAAATTTGGTTTTAAATTGAAACTTGAATGGTTAAACAAATGGTATAGTCTGAAACTAGAGAAAGGTTTGGGAAGTTAATAAGAATGATAATGGATCTTTTATAAAAGATAGTTGGTAAGATGTTGAACTGTTAGAAACTGTTTGGTTTTGGGAAAAATAGTAACGGGTATTGGATCATTCTTCCTAACTAGTAATTTCGGGGACGAAATTCTTTTAAGGGGGGAGGAATGTGACGACCCGGAATTTTTAAGCCTTTAAAATCGGAATATTTAATTGATTTTGAATATTCAATAGAGTAATTTTAATTTGCATTACGAATATCATGATTTATTTGATAATTAAATTTTTGAATTAAATAATTTGAAATTGGATAAATTATTGAATCTAGAATTTTAAGCCTATTAAAAATAATTTGAAGGCTTGAAAAATTTATATTAATAGTACTGAGGATAATAGAAGTTGTAAAATTGAAATTAGCAGTGGTTTGTTCAGTTTTGAAATTTAATATCATTTAAATTGAATTTTAAAATAGCCTTCCGAGGCACAGTCTCGGAATTCGACGAAACTAGTTCCATTGGGTCCGTAATATTAAATTATTATCAGGTTTTAAATTTCGTTTTGATCGGAGTTAGTGTGTGTGTATACGAGATATAAACGTGCTGAAAAATTAGTTGTTAATAATCTGATTTAATTTAAGCTAAATAGTTGAGCCTTCTAATATACGCTTCCTTCTTTAACTTAAAATCGAATCGAATAAACTTTATCTTCGTTCCTTCCTTTGCAAGCTAAAAATAATAATAATAATATTACTTGCGTCTTCTTGTAAAAGCCAAGCCGTTTTGTTATGAAAATCACGTGATTCTTCTTATCTTCTCAGTTCTAGACCGAATACTGCAATCGAATAATCAGTTAAAAAAAATGGCTGCCGAGCCTTCTTGAAATTGATTTTTGTTTCTTCGAAAGAGGGATAACATCGAAAAATTCAATTGAGGGCCGAAACCCTTCTCCTTTTCTCAAATCCCATATCCTCAGTTAAAAAAAAATATGGCTCCATCGATCTCGACCGACAGCAGAAGATCGCGTTTCCACTTCTGGCTGTCGCAAGGCGGCAGATCGTGATGAGGGGGGGGACTCGAACTCGAGATTAGGGATTGAGCTCGAAGTTGAATCATGATCGTGAATGGCAGTAATTAGGGTTTCGCGTGCGATGAGGGTCGATGGGAGTGGCACTTCGATTTGCGTGGAGGCGTCGCGAGTTTGTGAAGACCTGAGCACCTCCTTTGTGACTTCAACAATGGCGACGTGGAGAGGATGGCACGAGGCTAGGGTTTTGCAGTGCAGTGAGCTCGGCATTGGTGAACTCCTGTTCGCATTTAAGGTATCGAGATGTTTTAATTTAACTAAGTGATTAGTGTTTACAAATACATCAAAGAAAATATTTAGCACCCGAGAAGTTAACATGTCTGGTCTAACTTACAGTATATATGATGTTTTAAGGGAATTTTACGAATGTTATAATGTTTAAAGTTTAGGTAAAATTAGAATTTTATAAATATATATATATATATGTATATAAAGGGTTAGATAAAGGAATATTATAATATTGAAGAGTTTATTATAAAATTAGATTCTTAAAATCTATATAGGATATTTGGGTTTCAAATTGAAAAAAAATAATATTATTGCGGTAAATTTGTTTAATAAACTTAAAAATTTATTTAATTAGTTTAGTTGCTAAAAATAATTTATGAAATGGGAAAAATAATATGTGGGTGATTAATGTGTTTAACTAATTAAATTTTTAGTTGTGGTTACCGAAAATTAATTATCTTAAGGGAATTAGTTTAAAATAAATTTACTTGTAAAAAAAATGAAAACACGAGTTAATCAAGTTATAAATGGAAATTTAATTGTTCCAATTGACTCGAATGTTGATAAAAATTTATGGAATGTTTATACAAGGTTTTAAATTATGGAAACAAGCCAGTTTGGAATGGATTGCAAACGAAAAATCAAAGGTGAGTTAATCTCACTCAGTTTAAATTTGAATTTAAAAGTTTGAATTTAAATAATTGTTGAATGGTTGAATTGACTGTTGTGTTATATAGTAGTATATGTGCTAACGTCTGTGGATGCACGAAAAATAGGTTGGAGGGATCCAACTGGATCCCTCAACATTTATTTAAATTATTTAATACCCCTGATGTAATTATTTTATATTCTGTGATGGATATTGTTGATAATTGGAATATTGAATGCTATGGTTCGACTGGACGAAATTGGGTATGATGAATTACCAAAACTATAGAGATTGGATTTTGGTAAGATAATAAAAGAAGTCAAATTGTAAGTAAAGTAATTAAAGGAATTTGAATAAATTTCTAAATGGATTGAAAGAAAATAAAGTGAATTTAAACTTCTAATAAATCAATCTTGAGTATGGGGAGGGGAATTTGAAATAACAGAAGTTAATGAAATTTAACATCTTCAGTGATATGAATTAAAAGAATAAAACATTTATTTAATATTTAAGATTTTTTTATTGGGAAGAATAAGAAAAGAAATTGGGAAAATCTGAAATTTGTATATTTCAGTTAAGAGTTCTGAAGTAAAATGGAAAATAATAACAATAATAATAAAGGGCATAATTAATGAATTTTGAAATAAATTGAGAAGTTAAAGAAACTTATTTCAAATAAAATAAATTGGAAATCAATTCACGAAACTGATTTAAGTGCTTGAAGTTGGAGCTCTCTCTGGATTGGCTAAGTACACGTTTTTTAAAAGTAAATTTGTAAATATAAATTAAATGTTTTATAGTTTTTTTTGATGAAAGCAAGTTTTGTTAAAAAAAAAAATTATTTCTAATATTTAATTTCTAAAACAATTATTTTCTTTTAATATATTATAGCATTAATTATTCAAAAGTTGACTTAGTATTTGTTTTAAAAAGTGGAAACCAGTCTTATATTTTATAAAGTAACCTTATTTTCTCAAATTCATATAGTATGTATTTTTAGCAAATTATTTAAGTAGTTTTATCCTAAATGTTTTAAAGTATATATTTCAAAGTAAAGTGTTTAAAATTATTTTAAAAAATCTATTTTCGTGCTTGGTGATTTCAGAGGAGATAGAAAATATTTGGGAAAGTTTATTTTGAAAGAAATGTGGTTTTGAAACTGTTTTCAAGGGATTGAAAATAGAAATATATCTTGTGAAGATATTTTGAAGTTAATAAATAATTTGGGAAATTATTTATTTTGTGATGGATGTTATGATTATAAATTGATAGTTAAATAACCGACTATCAATATTGGACAATGCGTTAATCGTTTCGAAGAGACCGGGATCAAGATTTATTTCTCGAAAACCACTTCGATCCGGTTTGTACGTTTCGTGAATAACGATTTTGGATTCGAAGATGGAGCAGTGAAATGCAAGGGCTAGTCGCTACTAATCTGCTACTATTTCCAAAATGGATGTAGTAGGAATAGTGCCTTCGATTCCGTTCGAACCCGGGACGGACTTGTAGGGATGAATGCTTGCGAAACATCGTCAGGTGGACGATGGGCATTCTAAGGGATATATTTTAATAAGGTAACGCTTAGCCTCAAGCCTCATCAAATGGGAATGACTGAAAATCAGGGTATATGTAACAAGGTTAGGTGGGTCATGCCCAAGCAAGACAAGATATTTCCCCAGTCTATATGTCCCTTATATATTTCGGCTTAGTGGGTGGTTGGTCGCGCCAACCACGGGGTTTATCTTGTTCGGGACTGTTCAGTAAGGAATGGTTCCGGCCTTGTGTTGCAAGGGATGAAGGGAGTAGTCCTCGGTACGATGATCTAGGCCCCGTACTGTGACAGGTGGTACCCCAGTGCCTAGTCATTGTTGGAAATTCATTCTCCCTACGAGCCTTATACGAGTTTTGTTTGTATTACCCACTCTGTGGCTAGTAGCTGGAATTTAATAGATGTAACAATTTCGGCTATTTTATAAGTATTTGTAAATAGACCCTATTATAATATCAGAGGATTTCTATAAAAATTGTTTTAGCTATCGTAAGGTAAAAACCCGACATGTTTATTTGTGGCGTGGTCTTACGAGATGCTTTTGTTTTCAAAGGATTTTTAAAACTTTAATAATCAATTGGGTGTGATTTTCTCACGCTGGTATTCCAGACTGACTCGGGTGTTATTTAACTATAATGCTCGGGTCAGACCGAGTATTATAGGATACAGGATATGATGCTGTGGAACTCAGGAGACGAGTTGGATGACGATACGTTCTCCCGTACATGTATATATATATATATATATATATATATATTCCGCTGTTTGAGTTGTGTATTCTGAGTTGTTGTGTATTCATTGTATGTTATTGATGTGAGCTGTGACTGATGTACTCTGATGATGTAATATATGTAAACAGAAATATTTGATGTTGAGTAAAGTTTATATATTATCTATTATATTTTATTCCGCTGCGATGGTTAGATTCTGATGTTGATTTTTGTTTTCTCTTCTTCTACCTCTTCTTCTTAAACCCAAATGGTTCGTATTTCTGTACAACTTGAGTTGATTGTTGTAGATTAGTGTTAACTCAAGGGGTACGGATTTGCGGGACGTTTCAGAAAGCTAATGACCATTGGGTTAATACACGGTGGGAATTGAATAGCACAAGAAACTAAAAGGCATGAAATGTGTACCGATACAGTTACCGTTTCGTAGATTCCACCGCGTATCAGGCCCTGAAATAAACGAATGAATGTACCGTGGAGATCAGCGCAATGAGATAAATAGAACGGTACATAAATATGTGTGATACGATCATCCTATTAAAAGTCGATATTCGCTGCAAAATGACTGCAAATTCGTTGAAAATAAGATAAACGAAGCTAGAGAAGTCAAAATTTGATGAAATGTAATATGACGTCTCACTCATAAAATGATTTACATTTTTATTATATAAAAATATTCAAATCTTGAAAATATTTTATTTGTATCAATTTTAACTGATTTTAAATTAAAATTAAAATTTTACAACAGAACTAACATTCATATTTTCCAATGGAAATTTACTATTTGTTATGTTTAAATAAACGCATACCGAATATGAAATTTGAATCATCAAATTTAATTGTTTAATTTCAAGAAAAATTTCAGTTAAATACGTTATTAAAAATGTTAAAATTTACGGGTCGTTACATATTCATTGTGTCTAAAATGTTGCATTGGGATCTACAAAAGGTGCATTTTAAATAATGTAAGAACAATCAAACATGCATGCTTTTGTTTCAGTTAACCAACATAACACAATATTTACAGCAGGCTGATTTCCAGGAATAGCAAAACATAAGCATTCACAATAGAAATTTCATGCAAGCTAATATAAAGTTGTATTTTATAGACCTAATTTAGTCTGCTTCCAATGTCTAATTTATCATGTCCCTACTAGAAATCCAAAGCATGATTGATCGTGCAGCTGAGATAGGGAGATGTGATCAGATCACATGTTCTTCATCGGCAAACATGAATTAAGAAACTATCGGTTTTAATGGCTTCAGTTTAATATATGCTTACAACTATTGGTTTTATTTTATAAAAAAGGCACATAACAATGATACAGTAAAATTTTGAAAATATAACTTTATAAAAAAGACAATTTTGGTTGCAAGAGAGTATCCAAAGAAATGTTGGATGGAAAACAAAAATTAAGGACGAAATTCACTATGAACATGCGCTATTAATCAACAGTGACCAACTGACTTTCGAAAGAGAGTATATCCTATTAGTATATTATTATTATTGGCCTACTTACATAAAGAAAATTACATATCACTTCAAATTACTATTATTCTTCATTCATCCAATATGTCCTCAGTTTAAAAGGTTTCAAAACAATTTATTTTCTTCATGTATTTTTCAAACACAAAATCATAAGGTAGTCACTTGGCCACCTCAGGTAAAAGTTGGGTCCATCACTACATGCATACAACATATTCCATTTCATGAGTGCTGCATGGTTAGGTTAACAAGAAGTATAACTAACCATGGCTTCAAACAACACGGTTAAGTTATATGTGTATATTACTTGCATAATCCATACCGTTCCTTTAAAAGTTTGAAAGAGATCCTGCACCCTTGCATCGAGTAGCAAAATATTCGATAAATATGCAAAAAGAAAACGGGGACTTTCCTCAACACCACAATTTTATGATTCATTTATTAGTACTTCTAACTTTAGAATATTAATATGTACCACTTTAACAACATCATATAAAATAGTTGTATTTAGTCGTGTCATAGTTTTGGCATACTACCTGTACCACTATTTGATTCAGCATACTCAACTCTCATCTAGTTTTACCTTGCATGAATTTTTCACAAGGAGAGAAATGTAAGATTCACCTAGGGGTAACATCGGTGAAAGAAAAGACTACTGTGGGGTTAAGAGGCCTTTGACACACATGTTAGTTTTCTTTTAATCAACTAGATTTTTTAGTTAAACGATTAGAGGTGGAATATGTTAACTTCCATTTACATGCATATTTAAGTTATTTTCATTACTAGTGGGTTAGTGAAGGAAAAATGTGGAATTACAAACTGGAAAAGAAAAACCGGCCAATTAGTGACAATAGTAAGATATACAATCAATAGATGCATCTTTAAATTATTTTTATGGAATAGAATCTGTATACAAAAAATTTACAGAAACAAACAATACAAATACCCTAAAACTGTGAGAAAGAACTTCGTGGCCAAGCAAGGTATAAAGTAAGCAACTAATTCACCAAAAATCTACTTATCAGACGTTACATGTTTACTTGTTGGAACAAAAAAAGAGAATCATCTGAAATATTGTAACATAGCAATTAGAAACATATGTTGACAACAGTTAGTTGCTTCCATTAACATTGCATTTTTGAGTGATGGTCTAATGCTTCGTTATCAAAAATTCAAAAAAGCAATAGACTCTGAATATAGTAGAAAATTGCAAAAAAACACATAATAAAATATATAAAATAGGGATATACATCTGTCACTCTAACATGCTGCCCCAACCCCCATCCTTAACCCACCCATGACAAAAAATCTATTTCACTTTACAGCTTTCTCGTTTTTAAAGAGATTAACCATTGGAGTCCTAAAACCTTAAAAGAGAACAGTTGCAAATTACAAAGAATGGCTAGACTCAAAGTGATTGTAACTAATATATGAGACAAAAAACATTCGGTAAACAGTTTAGAGATAGGAAATCATATATTTTGCAAATGTTTGTTTGTTAACTACATTGCCTATGTACTATAATATGAAGGAATGAAAAGAAAGGTATTGGTATGAACCTTTTAGCCTTTGTTATATTGGTCTAACATTGGTTCTTAGTTTTTTGTAAAGTCTCACACCGTCATTTGATGTAATCAATACATAAGAACATACTTTACCATTTAACTCATAAGAATTCCTTCAACGTCTATTCTTGCTTTCCAGTTTTCATACGATGCTAAGCCCAGAAAATCAAAATAAAAGAACTAGGATTGTGGAATTAATGCCATGTCAACGAATATTAAAAATAAAATAATAATAATAATAATAATATATAACAAAACAGAGAATTATAGTGGTTGATGATGCATCACAAGCGATGAAGTTATCGTACATGAAAGCATATAATTTTTTCATTAAAAAAAATACCTGGTCAATCAATAGCATTCAATTTAAGGAAGCTTTTGATCAATAGCTTTCGATCTAAAGAAGCTTTCAATCAGTAGCTTTCGATCTAAAAAATATGATGAAAGGAAATACGATGAAAGGTGAGCGATAAACGAATAAATCGATGCGGATCGAAATTTGAAGCGATAAATAGAATATATACCTACGATGAAAGGAACAGTCACCCAATAATTTAGAGCGACGATCAGCGACTTGCAATGTCAAACGACGAGGGTAGGTTTTTTTAGACCGAAAATGAAATAAGGAAAGGGGAAATGGAAAAAAGAGGAAAGAAATTGCATAGAATGAAAAAGAAAAGCGACCGTGAAATCAAGCAGTAACCCATGAACATATTTGCTATTAGGCAGCGGTTTTATTTTTTATATTTTATTGCGTAAGAGTAAAATCGAATCAATAACTGCATTTTTCATAAAACGATGCTACCTATTACTGCAAAACCTAAATTTTCTTGTAGTGGGTGCTAAGCAAAGGGTGCTATTGATCCTAGCGCACGCACACACACACATATGGGGTGTGCATGCGTCGGCAAAGTAATGTTATATAATGTAATTAATATCCTTTTATAGTAGAATATATTGTACTATAGTTGTATATATAATCTAAATAAAGGGTTATTAATTACAATATAAAATATTACTTTGTCAAAAGCGCACACTCTACACACTCATATATATATACACAGACACACACACAAACACATAGACACACACACGTATAATTGTAAATGTGTTTTTGGCCGATTAAGGTTATTTTTTGTTTTTGTCGAAAGTATCATTAAAGTATGTATTAATATACGTACAATATATATTTGAATATGTTACCCTATAAAATATTTAAAACATTTATACTAAAATAAATTTAAATATAAAGCTTTTAAAAAAATTCCATAAGTCCTCCATCTTAGGCGAAACAAGTTTTATATGTATATATATTTTATATAAATGATATGCAATAATTTCACTCTTATTCTAAAACACATATAATTTAAACTAAATATAATACTATATGTACATACATACGTATGTGTATATGTGTGTGTATGACAAAATAATTTTATTATAATAAGATTGAGAAGAATACACACACACATAAAGGGTGCTAGTATTTGCATATACTCAAACACCTCCTTTCACCCACCTCTCCTTCCACTCATCCAAATACTTAACTCACCCACTCACAACTAATTTTTTATATTTTATTTGTGTGTGCTAAATAGTATGTCCTTCTCTTCCAAAAAAAAACTTTTTAAACTAACTTCCAAACCTGATCGGGCTCATTTCTAACTTCAAAGTCAAATCTACTTCATTCAATAATCACATCTTCTGTTTGATGCCTTAGGAATAATTTATGCACACATTCCATCCACTACAAGATCATTGCTATTAATAATTGAACTAGAGCAAACAACATCTTTTATAATCGGTATAGGTTCGTTTATCTAAAAGGTTTACAGTTTTTTTGGAATAATACAAATAGTAGCTAATACAAAACAAACGCTTTTACAAAGTATGTCCATAGAACGGACTTCGGTTTTACGAAACTATTATGTTTTGACAGCAAATAAAACCCATTATTCATAAAAATTATCATTTGATGCTTCTATTGTTGTTTCACCCTAAAAACACCAATGAAATTAAAGACTGTCATTAACCCAAAACTCATTGGTTACCAACATAAATTGTTCCTTAAACAAAAAAATATTACAAGAAAAATATTTAACACATATGAACCTCAAATCTTAAACAACAAAATATGTTATATTTACGATGCCCGTCTCATCTTTGCCCACCATTAATGGATGATATAAGATAGATAATACTTGACGACTAGGATTATTAATTTTCTTTCTATTATGCATAACGTGTAGCACCCTATACAATTTGAATAAGTAAACAAACATTATTAAATGGTAAAATGGTAATTTTATGAATGAGATAAATTTTAGATTTTTGTAAATTGCCGAACTATGCAACGAAACATATACCGTTGCATAAAGCATATTTTTCGGATCAAGTTTCATTATAAGAATTAAAATCAGGTATGTTGATTAAAAATTTCAACTAAAAGAAACATTTAATCTAATTAGGTTGGTTGGATCCAACGACCGATTAGTATCAAAGGGAAAGCTCAGTGAGAAACATACATATAATTATTTACTTTCTTCATTTTCCTCTTTCCAAACAAACCAACCTAAAATCTAAACCTAGATCTACAAATTCAAAACCAATTCTCCATCAAATTTAGCGAAACATGATAATAAAAGGATCGAGATGAGAAGAGCAACAATCCATATAAGAAAAAAGGCAATTTATCTACTTGAATAAGCCGATGCTACGCCGACACCAAAAAGGGCATTGAGGAATGTTAGTAGGGCGTATGTATAGAATTATGTATGGACTATTACTAATGCCTTATGGATGCTATTAAAATGGTGTCGATGTAGCGTTGGTATGATGTTGACCCATTCATGAATTAAGCCTATCGCCTGCCCTTTTCGATTTCCCTATTAGCTTATAATAAAAAATTAAAAAAAATTAGCCCGATATAACCACCGCCTCTCCGAAGTCAAAGATGCAAGCCTTCACCCAGTTGAAGCATCGCCATCACCACCCCCGCCAAGTAGCGTAGGCCTCCCCACCGCAACGTTTCTTGAAGTTACGCGTACAAGCCTTCGCCACTACAACCCACCATAGACAACCACTCCTCAATACTGCAAACATCCACGAGCCTTTTCCATCACAAGTAATACCCATAATCAAGCTTAATTTTTTATGATTTGATTTGGTAATTATATGTTTAAAATTATATGTTTAATTAGGTAATTATTTGTTTGATTATCAATTTAAATAAAGATTTGAAATTATCCCCGATATTATACCTAATATTTTAGAATTTATAAACCCATGATATATTAATATATAAATGATGATAAATTATATATAAGTATCCCTAAATATAAACCCTTCATGTATAAAATTAAAGTTAAAATTAATAATATATATTATTAAAATTTAAATACGCTAATACACACTCCCATACATTGTTAAACCCCGGTATAATAAGTATTCAAATTCTCTTCAAACAGTGACTCCCATATAGTTTTGAAAATATTTTTTGAATTTCATTATTTAACAAAAAATTAAACAAAACCGAGATGGTTATTTAATGAGGATATGATCATAATAGATGATCAACTGTATTAAAATAATCTAAAGGACAACAAAATACTCCAAGTAATAGAAAATATGCAACGAACCAGAATTTTATCGCTTTTATTTATGAATATTTAATTAATTTTAAATATTTGATGTAATGATTCGTAATTCAGTCACTTTAACTATGAGTATTTAATATACTTTTAAATGATTAAATAATGGATTTTATAACTCAAATAATAGTTATATTTTAACTTTTAAGAAGAAAAATTGAACTTTTCTTCTCTCTGACTGGACCACACTTTTTAAACTTATCCTTATAATCATTTATTCTAACTTCTTCCTATTATAAACCTTATCCTAACCTAGCTTCTAACCTTGCCTAATAAAACAAAATAGTATGATAACTTGTCTAAGAAAACATAATAGCATAATTACTTGTCTAATAAGACAATAGTATAAAACAAAATAGTATAATAACCTACCTAATAAAATAGGATAGTCTAATTACTTGCCTAATAAAACAATAGTATAAAAAAATAGCATAATGGTTCTCATTAACTTATATTCCATGCTTATCTATATTCAAGTCTAATCTAAACATAATCATTTTATTTTAAGTCATTTCTATTTTATCCTATTCTAAAGCATTATCCTTATCCTATTATAGCTTATACCCTAAGCTTCTCGAACCAAAGCCTATAAATATCCAAAGGCAACTTCACATTTTTTATTCCTAACCAAAAAGAAAACCATCGTAACTTTCATATTCATTCTTAAGCAAACTATAATTTCAAATCCCTTCATTAAATCAAAATAATAAAAGCTATAGGAGGTGAGTAAAATCAATTTATTTTAATATATAGTGAGTATATTTTAGTTAGTTTCCAATGAGTTAAGCTCACTTTTAAGCGACTTAAAGTTTAAGATATTTTGTTGTAATAATTTTTGTATTAAATGAGGTGTATACTTTTATGAAGGAAAGATGTTTAAGGTGGTTTGGAATTTATTGAATTAAAGGTGTTAACTATCACAAAGGGAAGATGTTTCCATTTTAAATCAAACTTTAGATTAAAAAGGTGATTTTGGAAAATGTTTTCAATAGCAAGTATATTGAAACTCTTGGATCATATTTTAATTTCTATACTTCGAGGTATGAAAATTTGTTTCTATTTTGAAGATAGGAATGTCGAGTTAAGATTCGACTTGAACGGTTTCATTTCTAACCGATAAAAAGAATACTAGTTTGAAATTGAAGAATAGTAACAAGTTTATAAATTTGGTTTTTCGATTCTTTTAAAAAGGACTTTGTTTTATACAAGGGATTTCTATGTCAGCGACATTAAGTAACAAAAAAATAATATGATAAGTAGTTCTAAAATAATGACAAGTTTATAGAAAGTAAGTCATCTTATATTTAGCATTAAAACCTAATGAGTAGGGTTTCCACTATCCGTGAGCTAGAATCAGAGTGCTTTAACTAAGGCAAGGCCAGATGCAACCGGTGTCCTGATTTACGTGGCTTCGATTCTGGGTGAAGAATAGGGAAGTTGAAATGCCAAAAGTGTGATAAGTATAAGAGGATCAATTTCAATAAATATTTCAAGATTATTTAAGTATATGGAAGATACTTCTCTTATACTCGACACTAAATTTCGTGGTATAAAAGCCTGTTTCTATCCATGAGAGTTTAAGAATGTACGTCGAGGCAAGGATAGTTCTCTAACTTATCCGACTTCTTTGTTTATCGAGGGATAGTACGGAGTAGAATTCGAAAAGTAAAGTTAATTATATGATGTCGGATTTTCTATATGCAAATTATATACTTACACCAAATAGTGGTGTGTTCACTATCGATAACTTGACCTATTTTGACTCTGGAAGTATGCGAAAGCTTCTTGATTTTATATGGTTTGATATTCCCTTGGAAGAACTCATTCCGGTAAAACATCTCTCGCTTAAAGGGGTATATTAGAGATCCCCTTGGGACTTTTATATAGTCCGCTTACTTATGAAAGAACATGAATTGACTCAACCAAAAGCTATCAGTTGTTGATTTCAACAAACCAAGATCAGATAAGTTATCTTAAAACCACTTTGAACTGGCATAAGCATTCGACTTGAAGACATCTTGAAGATGATGAAATCGAAGATGGAGTTCTTTGAAGTGCAATAGGCTACTATCCCGAGGGTGATTCTAGAAAGGATGTAGTAGAAGTAGTGCCTTCGGTTATTCATACTGAACAACTTTTATAGATGAATGTTAGCATTGCATTGTTGCTTGGAGGGCAATGTTAGCATTACAAGTGGGATTTGCTAAAAAGGAAAAAGGTAGCCTTAAGCCTCACATTCGGTAATTACTAAAACAAGGGATATATAGCAGGCTATGTGGGTCACGTCTATTAGCGTATGATCATCACTCGATCTTGATCGATATTTATGGATTTATGTATGTTAGGGGCCCAGTTCGGTAGTATGCAGAAATTAGGGTGATGACATATTCGAAACTATCAAAGAAGAGGTAGGTCGGTTTTGTGTTGGCAAGGGGTTCATAAGAGGCCCTCTATACATTTTTCTAGAGGTGTACTATGGTGGGTGATACCCCAATAGCCTTGTTATTGTATGAAATCCATTTTCTAATACATTCCTTTATGGACTTAGTTTTATACTAGATATGCTATTGAATGTAATTAATGTAACCATTCCAAGTATGATTAAATATTTATTTTAAACCTTGGACATTATTATAATATCACAAGATTTTCTATGAAAAGGTTTGGTTATGGTAAGGTAAAAACCAGTCCTTGTTTATATGCGGCGTGGTCTTACAAGATACTTACTTTTGAAGGATTTTATAAATATAAGAATCCATATGATAAGAGTTTCTTAGGCTGGTTTGCCAGACTGTTCTGAATGTTATTTTTTATAATACTCGGGTCAGACCTGGGTACTTTTCCATATTTAGCGATGGATGTTTGGAGCTTCAGGAGACGAGCCAGATGCTTCCAAGACTTAACGTATTTTATTTTCCGCTATATTCCGTGTTTTGTATTTATCAGTATTTGTAAGGATGGACTGTTATAACTTTCCAGGCTGATGATAGGATAGACTCTGATTGTTGTAAAGTTTTCTTTTGTAAAGATCGTTCAAATATGATTTATTGCTCATCACAATGTGAAATTCTATTTTTTCTTTTCTTTCCTTTCACCCCAACAATCTATTTTTCGACACTTGGATGCTCGGTATGTGAATACCGTGGATGTATTAATGTCGAATTTTGAGGGTCAAAAAGGTGGGTCGTCACATTGGGTATCATAGATGAAGATTAAGCAAGAACCTTGGCCTTGGTGGGTGAACTCATTAGAGATAGGGTGAGTGACACCCTAGATTGAGTTTGAGTGTATTATATATGAGATTGCATATTTGTTAGTGCTATAAAAATGTTTTCCATTGTTTTTGAGAATTGATAATGAAATAATTTTACCTAGAATTATATTTTATATGTAAAAGAATAATTTTCAAACATAAATATAGTTATTATTGTTGTGATTTTTTGTTAGGATATGATGACATTTATTTACCATCATTTGTTAACTGATTGTATATGCTCAGCTAGTTTATGAACATTTA
Organism: Allium cepa; assembly: GCA_030765085.1. Lineage (NCBI taxonomy): Eukaryota > Viridiplantae > Streptophyta > Magnoliopsida > Asparagales > Amaryllidaceae > Allium > Allium cepa. The sequence continues at coordinate 28,432,335 of CM060933.1, read as the reverse complement.
TTGTCTGGCTGAATTAAATAAGAACACTTCATGAATACACATTCACGATTTGACTATAAGGCGTTTGTTAATGATGTAGCTTTAGCAAGTTTACTTTTCTAAAAGTGTTATTATAATAAAGAAAGTTATTTTATAAAGATGGCTTTACAATTTTATAAATAAAGAGGGTCTTTGAGAATTAAATCCTAGTGTACTTGAGAAAATTATCAAATGATTTTTTGGAAAATAATAATAGTGTTACCTAAAAATAATTATAAGTATAAATAGTTTAAAGAGAACTTTTAAGCAAGATATATTTTCTTTAGATAGTTCGAAAAAACGTCTCAATTAGTTTTGTGGTGATCTGAATAATTTTCTTAGTGACGATCAGATGTTTGCATAGGCGAATGTTGTAGTGTACTTAGTAAATTATTCCCTCTGTCATTGTGCAATCGAAAAGATTTCCAATTCGAGCAAACCCAAAGCAGGTTAGTAATAGATTATATAGTTTCGAAATTATTTGTGAATTTCATATTTTTAAAAAATTATAACAAAATCGAGATGGTTAGTCAATGGGGATATGATCATAACTAATAATAAGTCATACTAAAGTAATCTAGAAGACAACAAAATACTCCAAACAATAGAAAATATGTAATGAGATGGAATTTTATCTTTTTTATTTGTGAATATTTAATAAATTTTAAATATTTGATGTAACGACCCGTAATTCAGTCACTGTAAGTATAAGTATTTGATACAATTTTAAATGATTAAATAATGGATTTTATAACCCAAATAAAATTTGGATAAAATGCCTCGAGTGGTTTTCGTTTGGATGTAAAATGTTAGTTCAAAGAAAATTCGAGTTACAAAGCGGTTAGGGTACCGATTTATTCAAGAATAAGAAGAAAAAATGAACCTTTGTACTCTCTTATTGAACCATATTTTATCTTTATCCATATAATTATATTTTAACTTTTAAGACGAGAAACTGAACTTTTCTTCTCTCTAACTAGACCACACTTTTTAAATTTATCCTTATAATCATTATATTTTAACTTCTTGCACTTTTAAACCTTACCTTAACCTAGCTTCTAACATTGCCTAATGAAACAGAATAGTATAATTACTTGTCTAATAAAATAATAGTATAAAACAAAATAGTGTAATAACCTGCCTAATAAAATAGGATAGTATAATTACTTGGCTAATAAAATAATAGTATAAAACAAAATGCATAATCATTCTCATTTAACTTATATTCCATGCTTATCTATATTCAAGTCTATCCTAAACATAATATATTTATTTTAGTTCATCTCTATATTTTCCTATTCAAAAGTCTTATCCATATCCATCCTAGCTTACACCCTAAGCTTCTTAAACCAAAGCCTTTAAATACCCAAAGGCAACTTCTCAATTTTCATTCCTAACCAAAAAAATCATCATAACTTTCATCCTCATTCTGAAGCAAACTAGAGTTTCAAATCTCTTCATCAAATCAAAAGAATTGAAGCTTTAGGAGGTGAGTAAAATCAATTTATTTTAATATCAGTGAATATAATTTAATTAATTTACAGTGAGTTGAGATCACTTTTAAGCGACTTTAAGTTTGAAATATGTTCTTTTAATAATTTATGTCGATTTGCTTATATATTCGATCATAACTAAGAGCACATATGTTTGGTTTGAAGATGTATTTTCACTCGTTTAGCGAAGGCTTATGACTTGTATTTTTCATGGAACTATGGAAATGAGTCGGAGTGTTTGTAGTGGAAAGGCTGCGAGGAATACACTTAGAAAGATTTAAAGAGAGATCCAATAGGACCCCTCACAAATGTTGATTTTACTTTACTTACTATGTATGATTTCATGAAGTGGATGTTGGGGCTAGTCGACTTTCTTTGATAATTCGTTTTTATGCGACATTGAAATCATGCAATTTCTTTCTAATGGTTAACTATTTTGTTTTCTAAAGTGTTTTGAAAAGATTTTCGAACTTGACTTTCATTTTCGAACCATTTTGCAAAGATATGTAGTAGTTTAAAATATAGAAATAAATATGGTTTAAAGTTATTTGATTTATAAAAGCAAATTTTAAATGTTATGGCTCATATAGCGATAGTCGCTATGGATGCAGTTTGGAAATCTTTATTTTCAGTAAAGTATAAAAGGGTCATCTATTTTAGATATTTTGTAATTCTTTCCAAATAATTTTTATAAAAGTAGTATAAGTATTTAAAAAGGAGATTGATGATTTAAATATATTTTAAGTTTTATTTAAGTTATTTAAACAAGAGGTTTAAATTTTGTAAAGGAAACTGCTTTATTTCAAAAGTCAAGTTTTATTAAAAACGACCATCTTTAAGGGGATGTTTTTAAAATACAAGTTTCAAACCATAGTTTAAAGATTTTTAAAAGATATTTTAAAAGAGGTAGGAAGCATGTATTATAGCACTATTGTTGTAATAAGTGTTTCCAAGAAAAGGAAAGAGAACATGGACTATAACATTTTTGGTATAGTAAATAGTTTTGGAAAATTGGAAAGGAAGCTTGATTCATAACACTTGGTCATTACTAAATGACGCGTTTGATTTTATAAAGGAAAGATGTTTTAGGTGGTTTGGAATTTATCAATTTAAAGGTGTTTGCTTTTATAAAGGGAAGATGTTTCCATTTTAAATCAAACTTTGATTTAAATAAGTGATTGTAGAAAATGTTTTTAAAAGCTAGTAAATTGGAATTCTTGGATCCTATTTTAATTTCTAGACTTCGAGGTATGGAAATTCTTTCTATTTTGAAGCTAGGAATGTTGTCAAGTCAAGGTTTGAGAAGTATTAATACCCCAACTTGAATGGTTTCATTTCTAACTGATGAAAAACATGAGTTTAAAATTGTTGTCTAGTGATAAATTTATAAAGTTGGTTTTTCGATTGTTTTAAAAAGGACTTTGTTTTATGCAAGGGATTTTTATGTCAGCACTAAACATAAAGAAAATATGATAAGTAGTGCTAAAATGGTGATAACTTTATGGAAAGTAAGTCATCTTATATTTATCACTAAAACCATATGGGTAGGCTTTCATCTGTTTGTGAGATCTAGAATCAAATGTTTTAACTAAGGCAAGGCCAGGTGCAACCGATGTCTTGACTTACCTAGGTTCGATTCTGGGAAAGGGATAGAGAAGTTGAAATGCAAGAAATGTGATAAGTATAAGAGAGTTAATTTCAATAAATAGGTCATGATTTATTAAGTATATGGAAGATACTTTATCTTATACTCGACATTAAATTCTAAGTATGAAAGCCCATTTTTATTCGTGAGAGTTTAAGAATGTACATCAAGGCAAGGATAATTCTCTAACTTGTCCAACTTCATTTTTAATCGAGGGATAGTACAGGGTAGAAACCGAAAAGTGATGATAATTATATGATGTCTGATTTTCTATAGGCAAACTATATGCTTACACCTGATAGTGGTTTGTTCACTATCTAAACTTAACTTGTTTTGACTTAAGGAAGTATATGAAAGCTTTGCGATTTTATATGGTTTGAAATTCCCTTAAGAGAACTTGTTCTGGTAAAATGTCTCTCGCTTAAAGGGGTATATTAGAGATCTCCTTGGAACTCTTATACAGTCTGCTTACTTCTAAAAGAACAAGAATTGAGTCAATCGAAAAGCTATCGATTGTTGGTTTCGACGGACCCAGGATCAGATAAGTTGTCCCAAAGCCACTTCGAACTGGCATAAGAATTTGAATTGGGGACATCTTAAAGATGATGGAATCAAAGATGGAGTTCTTTGAAGTGCAATGGGCCACTTGCTACTAATCATGAGAGTGATTCCAAAAAGGTTGTAGTAGAAGTAGTGCCATTGGTATGTTCATATCGAACAACTTCTATTCTAAACAACTTGTGTAGATGAATGCTGACATTGCATTGCTGTCTGGAGGACAATGTTAGCCTTTCAACTGGAATTTTCTAAAAAGGTAAAATATAGCCTCAAGCCTTACACCCGGTAATGACTAATATAGGAGATATGTAGCAGGGCTATTTAGGTCGCACCTACTAGTGTATGGTCATCATTCGATCTTAATCGATATTTTTAGATTTATGTATGCTAGGGCCCAATTCGATAGTATGCAGCAACTTGGTCGATGACATATTCGGTACTATCCAGGAAGAGGTGGACCCGTTTTGTGTTGGCAGGGGATCCATCTGAGGCCCTAGGTATATTTTTGTAGAGGTGTACCGTGGCAAGCGATACCGTTGTAGCCTTGTTATTATATGGAATCCATTTTCCAATACATGCTTTTATGGACTTAGTTGTATAGTAAATATGCTATTGAATGTAATTAAACCATTCCAACTATGACTATATATTTATTTTAAACCCTAGACATTTATAATATCCCAAGATTTCCTATGAAATGGTTTGGCTATCGTAAGGTAAAAACTCATTCTTGTTCATGTGTGGCATGATCTTACGGGATACCTTTACTTTCGAATGGTATAAATATAACAATCCATATGATTTGAGTTTCTTACGCTAGTTTACCAGGCTGATCCAATTTTTATTTTCTTATAACATTTGGGTTAGACCCAAGTGCTTTTTTAGATTTAGCGATGGATGCTTGGAGCTTTAAGAGATAAGTCGGATGCTTCTAAGACTTGACGTATTTTATTTTCTGTTGTATTTCTTATTTTGTATTTGTCAACATTTGTAAGGATTGGATGTTACAACTGTCTAGGCTGATGATAGGATAGACTTTGATTATTGAAAAGTTTTCTTTGTAAAGAACATTTGGATATTACTTATTACTCATCACGATGTGAGACTCTATTCTGTCTTTACTTTCCTTTCACTCCAACAATCTATCTTTCCAACACTTGGATGCTCGGCATATGAATATCGTGGATATATTAATATCGACTTTTGTGGGTCGAAAAGTGTAACAATCCTGCATTTTGTAATTATTTTAAATTGAATTTCCTGATTTACAAACTTTATTTTATTTATTAAAATGAATAATTTTGTTATTTTAAATATAAATTTTGATTTTGATGTAAATTAGAATTTCAAACATGAATAAATAGAATATTTTTCAGAAATGTGAATTTTGGTCAATATGGTCAAACTTTGACTTTTAAATTTAAAAATTTAAAATTTTAAAAAATTTGAAATTTTGAATTTTATCTTTTATTATGAAAATAAATAAAATTTAAGTATACTGCTTTTCGTTTCGTTGGAATCCGATTAATATTGTGAAAGTTATGCTTTTTACACTATTGTATATAAATTGTTTATTTAACAAAATTGTTTATTTTAATTTATATAAATAATATTTTTGTTTGTCATATCATGTTCTAATTTGTGTATATATGTGTAACATGACATGTTATGTATATATTTTATTTTTTTTAAAACATTTTAAAAGTGTAGTTATATTTTCCAATGTTAATTGTATATTGTTTACAATTTTTAATTCTAGTTTTAATTTAATAAACTATTTTCTTATTTATTTTCTATTTTTCCACAAATTATTTATTTATTTTCCTTTCTACTTTATTTTTTTCATTTTTTTCATTTACTTAGTTTTCTATCGGTTATTTTGATTAAAAGAATTAGAAATTCAAAGAGACGAACCTTTTCATTTCTAGTGACTTTTCATTTGCCCTGTCTTTTCATTTTCCTTTTGACTTTTCATTTTAGCTTTAGCCGTACACTTCTCTTTGTATAGCCATGTATTCCTCATCTTCTATTCACGTGAGAAATTTCCTTCTCCTTAAAACTCACATCTATCTTCAATAAAAAAAACAAAAAATGGTAATGGCTTCTCACTTTTCCTCTTCATTTTCAATGATTTTTGCCTTCCTCCTCTTCAAGCCTTGCTCGGCCCTACCACCCATCATCACCACCATCCTCTCCACCATCACCAGCCATGGCAGCCACCTTCTTTTCATTTGTTCAGATCTGGCCGTGCCACTTTGTGAAGCAATCACCACAAATTTGCAAAGAACTCCACCAAAACCATGCAAGCCGACCACATATGTCACCACCACTTCCATATCTTGCCTTGGCCACCACCCTAGCTCCACCACCATCATGACCTGACCTCTGGCCATCACTTCACCTCTATCCAGATCTGTATTTGACTAAGGTCGAGCCCACATGCCTTTGGCCTCGCCAAAATGTTGAACCAAAACTTCCTATTTTGCCTTGCCTTTGACCTTCCTTCACTAGTACCTCAAAAACCCTTCACATATCCTTGTAGCCATGCCTATATAAGTCCAAAACAGATTCATTTCAACCAAAACACCATCATGGCTGAATCAATAAAGCTTAATGGCGGAGCAAAAGTGGTTAGTGGTTAAGCAAAATCGATTGAAAAACTTGGTGATGTCTTTTGTAAATTCTATTTCCATTTTGTTCCAATAGATTGGCATTGTATTTATATTTATATTTGCTTTGTTTTGTTGTTGAATACAAGATTAATATCTTGGCTCTCTCTTCATTCAAATCAAAAGTCATGTTGTATCGTGCTTGTCATGCCTTTGGAATCGTTCTTGTATGTCGTAGTGGTCTTTAGCTTTGATAAAGGCGAGTCCTTCTCACTTTGACATTTTTACTTATGAGATGGTAAATTGATGACAATTGATTAGTAATAAAAAATGTTATGTAAGTAAATGATGATTATATGATATGTTATTTCATGTTATTACCATGTTAACTTTGTTAATTATCACCTGACACATGATATATGACAGTATATTGTGACATTGACATGTTAGTATAATTATTTATATTGTTTATGCATATGTTCACGCTGCAAGTTCCCTGTTAGAATAGAATCACTATGGGTTGAAATGATACATACCCGAACGGACTTTAGAATAGGGAAAAATCATTATGGACTGAAATGATAGGCCTGAGCGATTTTTATTTATTTTTATTTACTTGGCATTGCGGGTTTGAAATGATAGAAACTGGGTTTTCTTTTTAAACTGCAGATTGAAATGATACATAACCGTATCATTTGATCTAGGATAGAAAATTATACACAGGCCCCGTGGTATATTTTTAAATGATTTTTCTTATGATATAAAAGTATGAAATTTTGATTTAAAAATATATTTTATGGTTTTAAGAAAGCTAAATATTAAGTTGTGAATTTATGTTTGTAAATTTGAAGTAAATGTGATTTTTGACTTTAAATTATAATTTAAAAAAATGTAAGTAAATAATGGAAATTAAATTTTGAAGTTTTGAAATGATATTTGAAGTAACTATTAAGTTTTATTAAATTTATAAGTTAATAAACAGTGAATTTTGACTTAACAAGTGAATTGAGTTTTAAATTGTATATTTAATTATAAAATTTTGTTGTAATAAATAATATGTTAAAATTATTTAAACGTGAAATTTTGAAGTCTAGAATATGATTTATAAATTTAAAATAATAAAAATTGAAGTTTTAAATGTTTCTGAAAGTTATAATAAAAGCTGGAATTTCATTAATAGCATTTCCAAAAATGTTATGGTCTTATGACAGCATTTTTAAATGCTGTTTTTTTTAATTTAACTATGTTGAAATAACTAAATATCTATTACGGTATTTTATAAAGCAGGACAGAAAGCCAAAATTAGGGTTAGAAATCCTAGGTTGAATAGCGGCTGCTCCAGATCATATGCAGATCGTCGTAATGATCTGGTATCCATTTATTTGTTTAATTTATCTATCATTTAAATAAATTAAAATAGGCATATATGATAATGTACTGAATTCAAATTTAGTACAAAGAGCAGCATTGTGTGCCTACATCTTGGCAAGTCTTTTGCAGTACTCACAATATTAAGTCATTAGACGAGGCTATTAGCAATGTAGTTGATGCTTTCGCTGAATTTGTAGTAAGTTATCTATAAACCTTCATTTAAATAACATTTACACACACACACACACACACACACACACATATATATATCAAATTCTAATAAATACAAATATGAGGCATACCAGACTTGAATTAAGGAGATTCGAAGCAAAAGGTGTGGAGATAACATGAGATATGGATGAAGGGGTATTCAATGCACTCAGTAGAGCTATTGCCAAAAGGGCATATCGTAAGCCCAACCACAACAATACTACGAAGGTAATAACTTAAATATTCATTATATACACATGATATTAAATACGTGTGTATAAAATCATATATATATATAAATGCATACACACACACAAACACACGTGTATTTTATACACACGGTTAGCATAATTATTTAACTTAATACTCATTTTCTACTAGATGTTATTTTAAAAATAGATTGAGTTTGAGAAAAATGTAATTAAAAAAATATATAATTAAGTCAAATTATACATTTTTTTCAATAAATTAAACAAATTTCTTTTATTCAAAATATAGGTTTTGTTAAATCACTCGATAAATTAAACAAATATATAAGTTAAATTATATATTTTGTTATAATAAATTAAAATTACTATTTGAGTTAAAATATGAATTTTGTTAAATCACAAAATAAATTAAATAAATATATAAGTTAGATCACTCAATAAATTAAACAAATATATAATTAAGTTAAATTATACATTATGTTTCAGTAAATTAAATAAATTTATTTGAGTTAAATATAGATTGTTAAATAACCCATTAAATTTAAAGATATATACAAGTTAGATCACTCAATAAATTGCCTGAATGTATAATTAAGTTAAACTATACATTCATTTTCAATAAATTAAACAAATTTATTTGATTTAAAGTAGATTTTATTAAATTACCAAATAAATTAAACAAATATACAATTAAGTTAACGTATTCGCCATGTTTTAATAAATTAAACAAATTTATTTGAGTTAAATATAGATTTTGCTAAATCACTAAATTAATTAAACAAATACATAAATAACTCAATAAATTAAATAGATACATAATTAAGTTAAACCGTACCTTTTGTCTCACTAGATTAAACAAATTTATTTGAGTTAAAAATAAATTTTGTTAAATACACAAATACAACAGTTAAAATAAATTTTTACTTATTATTAACAAACAAATTTGGATAAAATATAAAGATCGTCATTAGAGAGGGGTGCCAAATTAACTGTTATAGAAAAAGAAACCAATGTTAGATACTTGTTATTAACAGCAATATTTATATTGTTCCAATATTTATGTTTGGACATTGTTTGGATATTGTTTAGATGTTTATGTAGACATTTGTGTATGTTAGATATTTTTGATATTGGACGGCATGTTTGTGTTGACGGATATTGTGTATTTTGATGTTTGTGATATTAGATATATATATATATATATATATATATATGCGTTAATATATGAATTTGTGATGTTAGATGTTAGTTGGTTATAGTTGTGATGATATAAAAATATATATGAGTTTATGAGGTGAGAAAAATAGCAAAAATGCTTCAGCAAGGCATCAGAATGGCTTCGAAAAAAAATCCAATTTTGTCATTTTATCCGACTTCGAAATGGCATCGACACATGCATTTTATTGGTGGTGAGTGTCAACATGATGTTAAAATATTGTCAATAAGACATCGGTTTGACATCGGTAAGTACCCCCACGAAAGATGTCAACTCGACGTCAATAAATTTTTGTCGTTGTTGTGCTTACTGATGTTTGGTATGAGGTCGGTGAGACATCAGTATTCCGTTTACTGACATCATCTAGATGTCATATTGGCATTGGTGAACATCCTTATTCTTGTGGTGGAGAGATACCAAAATCAAAGCGATACATGAAGTATGGAGATTACCAATTTCAAATAGCGGCAGAGAAGAAGAATTTCTAATCAATTTAGGGCTACTTTAGATATCTTGGTGTGGTGTTTATTCACTATGTCATGTGATTATTGATAATATGGTTCTAATCAATACATGCTTCTAATCTATTATTGATAATATGGTTATCCTATATCTCGCTTGAGATCTCCTTTTAATACTTAGATGAAACAAGCCATCAAATCTCCTTTATATCTCCCTTGACATGCATCTTGTCCAAAATATTTAAATCTCACACAAAATATGGATCAAAATTTCAATCGAAGATCCCACACGAAATTGTATCTTTTTCTTCTTTAATATAATATTTTTTATTTTCATACAGGTTAAAAAGACACTACCCAATCCAAATACTATTTACCAACTCCTTGAACATATTTTTTTACCTTTTATCTGGATTAGTCATACCAAAAGACTTTATTTTTATTTTCAAATAAGAGGATAATATTCGATCATTACCAAATAAATTAAGCAAGTCGAGATACCACTCTTTTTCAAAACATTAATTTCATTATTTTTCTATGCAAATCAAGTATGTTGCACTTTTTATTTTTACTTTGAAAATTATTATTTCTAAATAAACTATTGAAACATTAACTTTAGACACATAAATTACTCTAAGATATTCCCGAGATGTACTTTAAGATCTGAGATGTACACACGAGATACACTCATCTCGCTTGAGATCTCCTTCGATATGAGATAGCTTGTGTGAAAATTCTAAGACAAAATGTGACTGAAATCTGAGATTTAAAACCTTGATAGATAGTCTTTGTTAGGATAATGTTAGATTTGGTATGAAATACATGTTGGTATGGATTCATTTTAAGTTTCTTTTAAAACAATTTATTTTGGGATATAAATGTTAAAAATTAGGTTAGGATAGATAACTGAACATTAAAGACGAATATGAGCTTGGTAATGAATTGGGGAAGAAGGTGATTAAAAAAGATATATGCATATATGTGAACCATAGAGAAGTTGCACCATGAAATTGAAATTGAGGGATATATGTATTCCAAGTGATATGATTTTTTTAATTAATATGATGAAACTATATTTACATGTGGGTAGATATTATACGATAATAATAAATGATAATATGAATAAGAACCATGAAAGTAATAATAATATTATAGTTAAGATGTGTAAAACATGATAAATTCATAGAACAACCTTAATAGTAGTATAAAATGCTTATATAACAAGTAATAAAAGATCCATAAAGTCCAAACGAAGTTTGGCGTAAAGATATAGTAGAAAAATCGGCAAAAATGTGAAATTAATAGATGAATGGTCAACTAATCAAAGATAAATGATCGACTGAATTACTACAATGTAAATTCGAAAGGAAACAATGCAAACTTGGGGTCGAACAGTCGACTAAATTATAACAACAGTCGATTGAACTAGAGAAAATAGTCGACTGAATTTTGGAGTCAATCGACTGATTGGATGAAAGAAAGAAAACTGAATGGATGAAAGAAAGAAAAATAAATTGCTTCAGAGTTCAAGCAAACAGTCGACAGATTGCCTATAATTAATCGATTGAACTCCTATGGACAATGAAAGTTGAACTTGGACCAATGAGGGCCAACATAAATGATTGAGGTTGCCTTTTCTTGATCAAGTGGTAATGTTAAGACATTAGATGTTGTATATCTATAGTTAGTGGAATGATACCATAATATATCAATTGTTAGAGGTACATGTATCGATTTGGGTAAGTTAATGATAAAGAAGTATTGATATAGTTGATATAAATGATAGTAATGAATTAAGGAGAATAATTGATACAACAATAAGATGAGTTGGTTACTATATGTGGTTGGGTCTTATCATAGATGGCACATAGACCGATCGAGATCGAGACATTTATCTAATTCACTACATTGATTATACCAAAATCTTAGCTTTAGCAGATCGGTTGTACTAGAGTAAAGATATGGCATAAGTCTAGTCCTTCATACTGAACACATGGTAAACCAAAAACAAAATATGCAAGGGTGCATTAAATAATTCTAATGCATATCAACAAGGAGACATAGTTAGCCTTTTTCTTTGCCTCAATGATTAGAAATGTTGCTTAATTGAGTCATTGTCTCGAGTACGTAACATTCGTTGTAGATATGTGGTACGGTCATTAGATTGGTTAATGTTGAAATGCGATGAAAAATAGACTAAATTTACAAAGGCAAGTAACTATGAAATGTTCAAAATAGTATTAGTTTACAATGATGTTTTATTAGTATGTTGGTCTCTTATACTTAGAGATATTTTTCACCCACCTGACATATGTCTAACCCCGTATATATTTCCATTTTTATCAATCAACGATACATTGACAGGGGTTTAGGGAATGCTAGACAGGAATGATGACGATGGAGTTCCGGTGGAGCTATAAAGTTTATTTCACTTTAATAGCTATTTAGCGTTTACTGTTTGTGTTGAACTACATTGGATTATTTAAAGTGATGTAATTACATTTATGGCTATTGTTTCGTTAATATCAGATATCCATGTTATATGTTTTATAATATATTATTGCTTCTGCTATAAATTCTGAAAGAATAGTTAAAAGTAGATAGTTATGTTTACTATTTTACTCTATTTCACCTAAACAGTCCATCGTTTATCACCTTTGGGTATGAGAATTGATTAGGATGTAAAATTAGAAGGCAGTATATGGCGGATTATTATATTTAGTATTAGAGCTTAGGTTTCTCGATTCCTATAGTTTAAGGGAGCATTAAGAGCGCGTACTTTTATATTTCCTACACACACTCTCTCTCTCTATCTATAACGATCCGTATTTTACTTATCAAATGATTGTAAAATATAATTTTTAAATTCATAGTAGGTCGTATGATACTATAATTTTGGAGGATGTTTGAGCGATGACATTTTGTACTTGAGGAATTTTATTGGATGATTTTATCCTTGAAAACTTGTAAAGGTTCTAACTTTTGATAGAAGCAGAATTAGCATCCGTGACCACTTCCATTGAAAGATGTGATGGTTTCCCTTTTCGTAGAGTTATTATAAGAACGATATGAATTTTCTTGCTAAGAGATATACCTGTGCAAATTTTGGCAGTTTTTAGAGCAACTTAGTGGGTAATTAATGAGATTGGGGAGAGGCCCAAGAACACATTTCGAGTTTAAGGGTTAAATTGGCTGAAACAAACATCCCCAAATCATTTATACCATCTTTCAAATAGATCTAAGCCTCAAATAAATCATTGTTACTCAAAACCTTCTCTTTTCTCCTTCAAATCAAGTCTAAATCATATATTAAAGGTAGATTAGCAAGGAGGTTAGTTAGAGATCTTCACATCTACATTTTTGGGGAAGAAAAGTCATATCTTTGTTGTTCTTGTCTGGATTTGCCTCTTTTAACATGCAAATCTCCATCTTTTGAGTGTTTGGTGGGTAATTTATTATCTCACCTAATTATATATGTATCTATAGGTTTTGGCATGTTAAATACTCATTTTTAAAGTCAAATCATGTTTGAGACTATTTTAAAATAAAACCTAAAGTAAAATTGAATTTAAAATGCTCTATTCATGTTAATTTGATGTTTGGTTGCCTTATTGTGTGTTAGGATATAGTAATGATAAGGATGATTTGTAATATATTGCTATGTGTTTGCATGTTTGGTTATTGATTGGTGTGTGCTATTTGTGTATATGCTTAAATGGTTGAAAATGCTTATCGGAGCGAATTAAAGATAGGAATCATGAATCCGGACCTCAACGGATATACTCGAGGATGTTAGGAGTTTTATTGATGCATACAGAAGGCACACACATCAAAGAATGGAGCGTAACATTGGAACCAATGCGAAGTTTGAGTTCAGAGAAACTACAACATTTGTGTTCGGTGGCATTTGTTTGAAGATAGTTGGCATGGGCTGAACTTCGGGCTTAGGATTGCTTTGCTCGGTGTATGCTTTGGTTCGGCATGGGGAAATACCGAACATCAAACACTGTCTGGTGGTGCTGTTGTTTGGGGTTGAACAAGAAACGTTGTTCGGTGCTTGCATCGAGGCATGCTCAGTGATTTGGTGGGAGTCTGCAGTCTAATACCCAAGCAAGAATTATGGTCTGGTGCTTTTAGAATTGCTTCGTGCTGAGGGAGTAAACGCTTTAGGTTTGGCCTTAGGGACTTTGGCCTAGACTAGGGAAGAACCCAGATAGAAATGGAGTTTGGGAAATTCTTCATCATGGCACGATGATATTATAGGGTTCCTTTATGGCATATTCTAACGTTTTTATGAGCGATGTGGAGTGGGGTAGACCGCTCCAAATGACTTGGGTAGACCTTAGATCTCATGTGGCGACTAGTGAAGCACCGGTATAACACTTCGACATGACGAGGCCAATGACGACAACTTTGGTACGATTTCTCTATGACTTACTATGGTTGTCTAGAGGTGTTCAAAGTTGAAGACTTAAGGATAGGAGTCGTGACAGTGATCCACAGGGAAAAGTTTAACGATGAGGGCTTCTAAGTATAGTTTGCGATTGTGTTCTACTATGGAATAGCCGCGATGGAATAACGATTGAGTTCTATTATGGATACGCGTGCAAAAAGATCGTTGATAACTTAAAGGTTTTTAGTGTGCTTATAAAGAAGGGGTATTTAGGGATGCCCACCTGGATTTGCGATTGTTTCTAGGTCTTACGATAGTAGATTACCCTAGGCTTTCGCAATTGTGGCCCTAGTTCCTAGCCTTATGAAGTGGCATGGATTCGAGCACAAATGAATCTGGGATTTTGATTGAATCTCTAGTTTGTGATAATGCCATATAAGTTATCATATATCCAATGTACAAAAGTTATAATGAGGATTGTTTGATGGATTCTATGTTTGCCATGTTTGTTATCACTCTAGGGTGTCACATGATATAGTTTTTTCGATCGACATTGTACTATGGTTATAGTACACTTATATGGAAACGATAGTAGATTAATATATATCGACTGTTATATGCTAATTCTTTAGATGCAGGGACATGTCAGGTATGGTTCTTCATACCCCATGTCCATATGTGCTATATACGATTTTTATAGTATTTTTGAGATGATGCATCGCTCATATGAGATTTTTTCTGACCCATGGTTTTATGTGATACTTCTTATCATCTCGGGTACTCTTAAATGAGTTGATCAGGGATAACATGTCTAGACAACGCATGGAGCTACATGGTGTACGAGCAAAAGACGCTTTCATATATCTATACATGAAGCTTACTATCGCTTATATTCCACTATATAGTACTGTGGAGCCAGACCATCACGTGAATTACCTTAGTGATAGTTATATAATTTATTTTGGAGACTTGAGATGTATCAACTCTATTATTTTGGCTTTTTGTATAATCAGTTTACCTATTGCATGCTGATGTCCTTATTAATGGTTCATTTGATTATATCACTGTCTCGCCTTTTTTACATCCATGGTATTATTTTATATTTTATCTATGCCCCATGTGATGTTCTTCAGGTTATGTGTTTGGATTTTCATTACTTTACACCCTTAATTATGATCTTGCATTGACCGGGTACCTGCATAGCACACTATATAGGTATACTGGGCACCGAAGGTGTAGGGCGGTCGTTATGCATAAACACACGCACAGATATGTATGTGTGTGTATCCATGTTTTTGTGAGTTGTTTCTTATTAATCATGTTTACAAATGGTTGAGATATATAACAATACTAAAGCCGATGCAAATGATGCAACCGTAGAAATCCCTGGCGTGAATGTTCTACTTTGGTTCATATGTATCTTAAGGCTAAAGGATAGACCATTACTAACTCGAATGCACATGTGCAACAAACACAAGGAGTATTTCACGTGAATCCACATGCCATGTACTTCTAAAACTATTTGTATATTTTTAGAGCATGGGTGGAAAGCCATGCGTAGAAACTATGTTTTTTGTGTACACAAAGGCATGGTTATGCATGTATAAAAGGATCTCTGGAATGATTAGGCTGGACGATGCTAGTTGGAGATAGCTTGCTTCTTGGTATTTGTAAGGATTTGAACTGGTGGGATGTAATAGTGGCTGAAACAAATGAAGAAGAGATAACATAGAGAAATTTCAAAAGACCATTTGAAGCTAAGTTCTTATCAGTGGTAAAAGGAGTTTAACTTGAAAGGTTTATTCACTTGCAACGAGGAGACATGTCCGTGGATGAGCATGTATGATAGTGTTAATGGTGTGCCCTAGGGGCGTGTATGTAATTTGTCATGTAACTTATATCTTATAATAGAATCATGTTCGAAATTAAGTAGGTTTTTGTTTTTATTTTCTATTATTGTTATTATATAGAGATATAAGTAATGACATTTAACATGTTAAACATATATAAGTAGAAAATCCTTAGGGGAAGCATTTTGCCCACTGTAGTTACAAATGTGTTCATAAGCATGAGTATTGATTCGATATTTAAGTGCGTACCTCTTAAATATTCCTAGTTAAGGTGTATCGAGAAAAGGATAGATGCATCCATTGAGACTAGTTTATGTAACACTCTCCATAAGAAGGATGATGAATTACTCATGATCATTAGGAACATAAGGGGTTACGCACTTGTTATTTTTTGGAACAATAACAGAACGACTCGACAAGAATCTTCTATATGTTAATACAAATAAGTCAAAATAGAATTTACAGGTTAATGCTACTAAGTCAAAATAGAAGATCTCATGTTAAAGACGCATAGTATTCTTCAGATTAAGGGTATTATAAATCTTACGTAGGTAGGCTGCACCTTATTAATGTCAAGCACATGGCATAACGACCATGTTAAGACCATAGTTGGGTACACGTTAAACTACTTAAAGTGTGATGCTACTCAATAGAAGATTTGTCTCCTTCTTTGTCAAAGGTTAGTATCACTGTAAGCGATGGTCAATTTAAAGTCAAAATCTCTAGCTAGAGTAAGTCAGTTTGATATCGGATTGAGCCAAAGACTTTAATATGGTCTACGAAATTAAATGCAGACAATAATAACATTTTTGACCTTAGACCAAACTTTAGATATTTAAGTGACACGTTGATGATGTAAAGAATACGTGTACAAAACATTCTTATCATATGAGCATAAAATAAATTATGAATCATATTTCTCTAAATGATCTATAAGCGATAAACTTGTGTCTGATATTGTACTTCAATAAAGTCTTTACGTGCTTCAAAATTAAATTTGATTAAATATTGACTAAGAATCGAGTTCACACCATGGAGTCAAAGCAACCGCTTGTTAACTAATTTCTCGGCTCATTCAATTTTGAATTAATTTATAAATGTTATAAATCAATAATAAAATTGCAGATTTTGTGTTAATTTTTCATTACATCTGACTTAACTATTAAGGCCTAGAAATGATTAAAATGATATATAATTATTAGGTTGATTTAATTTAAAATTAGGCTTAAATGAATTAAATAAATAGTTAATTTAGTAATTAAATTAATTAAGGCCGATTGACGGGAAAAGAGTAAAAGAGGGAAAGAGTTTCGAAATATGTAAATATCAATGATTGATTGGAAGATGGAAAGTCATATGTTTTACATGGCTTAAATTGTCTATAAACAGATTTCTCCCTTTCAAGCCCAAAAGACAAGAGAAAACCTATCATCCATCTCTCACAAACAAAAGAAAGAAAAATTGGTGAAGCCAAAAAGGGAGGCTGTAACAACTAACAACCATTTAATAACAAAGAATTTGGAATTCAAGGAGAAGGTTACAAACAACCAATGTGTCGGCAATTGGCAGGCTCAAAGGTACATGTTTAAAGATGAAAGAGTTGTTACATAGCGTTTTGTTAAATTAAATAATATAACAATTTACATTCTCAACCCTTCTCATAATTAAAGGCTTTTGCTTTCATTTATGAATGAAAAACTTATAACTTTATTTTATTCAGTCATATACATATACATATTTAATGTAAGTACAACACTTTAATTTGGTTAACAATTTAATTTAAAATTTAAAATTCAAATAGCTTACAAAAGTAAAGGGAAGCTTTTAACACATGCATATAATTTTTACCACATAATTATACAATAAAAACAACGGAAAGACAATGGAGTTGTTACTTATCCTTTTATTAAATTAGATAATATGATGATTCACTTTCTCACTTTGTTCCATAATGAAAGGCTTTTATTTTTGTTTATGAATGAAAATTTTCTCATTTATGTATAGCCTTAGTTTTAATTCAAAACATATATGCATGTAAAGTTCAAAACATATATGCATGTAAACATATAAATAGATGACTATAGACTTATATTGAATACATAATAACTTCAAACATATATAAGGTCGAAGTTTAATGTGATCGTTAACATATATATTAAATGTTTTGTATCTTTGTGGATGTAATTACCTTCATGTATAGATATATTTCCTTTGGCAACATCACTGACATATGAACTTAATCTATATGATTGTTAACCATAAGTCACAATTGTAAATTATATACATGTTCCCATATTACCCCTAGGTTAGATAAAATCTTTTAACATTGTTACAATATCTATATTGTAAATACAATCTTTTCTTTCTAAAATTGGATACTTAGATGGTGGAACATGGTAGTAGTATAAGTCTTATATTGTATATAACATATTACAAATCAATAAATGTCCAGTATTTCAAATCTCGCACATCGCGGGATTTGAACATATGACCTCATGAACTTGTCGAAATGTTAAAGTATAAAATTAAATTAATAAACTAAATTTGAATTAAATTGATAATAAAACATTATCGTTAAACAATAACAAATAAATAATTATCTTATATGCAAAATAATTAAAAACGTAACCAAAACTCTTTTATTAGTAAATACTACATAAGATGTAGTATAAATGTCTATTTTATATAAACACAAAATATGATCTTGTGAAAATTAATAATAGTATTTTTTTTGAAATTCACTATTTTACCCCGTTGCCAATGCACTTGATCCAATAATGGTATCAAAGGATACATTCTATTTATCTGTATAATTAACCAACACATAAGGCGGCCTCTTGGAAAAATCAGTTAGATGGATGTCTAAATAAAATGTTTAACTATGGAGAAGATTACTTAATTAAGGTACGTTCTCATAAATGAAAACCTTCCCGCTCCTTGCCTTGACTTGCCTCATCGAAGAGGTCCCTTTAAGTGTATTTGAATGTAATAAAACCATATAAAGAGATGTAAAATATGAATTTAAAATATAGTCTCGGTGATAAGAGTTTGTCCTTAAAGGGGAGTTGGTGGAATGGTTTGGCTAGTAGATGCATCTTTACCAGCTTTGGGAGATTGAGAAATGTAGAAGAGCATTATCTTGATTAGTAGGAAGAGCGGAAGGAATCTTGGAGTGCTCAATGTTTGAAGTCAATAGAGCTTGCGAAGATGAGGGAATATTGAACTAAATTGAGAAGGTTAGTGGCTTTGAAAGTGTTGTGTGGGGTTGCATCCAATACGAAGGGATCAGAGTCCTACTTAGATCCAAAGCAATCGTGGGAATCCTTATGATTGCCATAACGTAGGTGCCTCTATTCAGTTTTTCTCCACTCGCTCTCTCATTTCTTCTTACTCTTTTACTCTCGGACTCCTAATACGAGTCCTAATGCAGGCGTGAAGCGCCTTGATATTGGGAGCAATAGGAGCCAACCCCATGGTGAAAAATCTATTGGATCGACTTTGCTTGCTCATTGTACTTAAAAGAAGAAATAATTGGATTAGAATCAGTGAATTGGATTGAAAAAAGAGTGTAGGTTGATTATATTCATAGACCTAAAAGATGTGTGAAGTGTTAGCTCGTCCCCAGTAATCTATGAACCATGCTCTTGAGGTTGAAGGGATGGAGTTTCCTCTCCTTTCGGCTGTAAAGTCATGTAAGTCAGAGTAAAGTTGAAGTTAGAAGGATTGGATGCTAGAAAATCATCGAAGTTAGGATCATTAGGAGTGAAGTATAGAAAACTATTTATGTTACCCAATGAGCCGAAGATGGCATTAACGATACCCAAAGATTAGACTCCCCAAAAGGATCTTGGCATGGCTCGGGTGCTAAGAAAGAGGTCTTGATGATGAGTCATCTGGGTTCAGGGGCAAGGGTGACCAGAGTGCCATTATGAGATGTCTCCCCAAATGACTTATCTTCATTTGCATCATGGTTGTCTTTCTTAAATCTTCTTCCTCTTCTTCTTCTTGGCCATTTTCTTTCTCTGGTTCTTTTTTCTCCCGTAGTTCTCCTTCATCGGAGCTTGGAACCTCCTTAGCTTTCATGAAGACCCCTTGAGGAGTAGGGGATCCTTTGTAGCTAAAGCGGCTCCTATAATGTCGATAGGTTGGATTCTCCCACCATTATAGAATAATCGATGTTGGTGCATCCTAGCATTGGTACAAAAGGACAAAGTATGTTTTTGTGATACATCAATCCCTTTATGGAAGTGCAAAGTATCTTTGAGGACAGAATTCACAACTCTTCAAGGGATATCTATGAGAAATGTGAAGGTTAATCACTTAGGCAAAGAAAACCCAAGTGTGATAAAATCATCGGATGAAAAACTTATGTCCTAAGAACCACGTTTCGTGGAAGCTACCGGGCCATCGAGTGAAGAAGTATTTGTCTTTAAAGTAACTTCTCTAGTTGTGTAGCCACTCTACAACTTTGCATCTATTGAATGACTCAAGGATTAAAAGCGAAGGTGGTTGGATCTCTTCTTGGAACATAACATGCAAGATCTCTCTAAATGATGGCGACTTTCCCCGATGGATCCTAAAGATTATATAGAATGGAGATCAGAGCGTCATAGCCATTTGGATGGATTTAAGATGGAGCAAGTCCTAACATCTACAAGATGTATCTTAAGAAGTTGTTGAATGGAGGAATGACCCTGGATAAGCACATATATTGGGTGCGAGTGATAAAACATTTCAAAGGTAATGGGAACTTTGGTTGGGCAAAGGAAGAAACATTTCATTTTCAGGACTCTCGTATTTATCGTAGATCATCCATAAATCTACAATAGTCAACTTAGATGCTGAAGAATCTGAAGGGCTATCTATATCATCATGTCTGGCAGATCAACTTATGGAGCAGTAAGGCCTTGAAGTCACGTAAGAGGAATGATCTGAAGTTGTTGCTGTTGGGTGATTGAATGCCAAATTCTAATAGGGGTTGAAGAAGTAGTTGGGCAGAGGTTGAACCTGCTTCAAGAGATGTGAACCGAGAAGTAGAAGGGCCAACACCAATAGAAAGATGAGGAGGTTATCCACGGTTGGCTATTTTATACTAAAAGCTAGAGAATGAGTACGATTAGGTAAGCTTTATTTTGACATTTTACTTTAAAATCTGTACAGCTAATGTAGAGGATCCAACGGGTGTTGATGTGTGTTGACCAATCGGATTCTGTAGACCAACCGGAGAAGTGTTATTTATCCATTTATGTAGTGTGTATCTTGTGTCCCTGGAAAGACCTACGGAAGCACTGTGTGGTTAGTCTGCTCGTGTTGGAAAGCGAGCTCCAACACAGGATGGAAATGCATGTCTGATTTTATCCATTATTGTAGAACATGTGATAATGAAATCGTTGTTTGAAACGGCAAGGAGACTTTCTTTGCATGACTGCAGGAGTGTTGATGTGCACGTAAATATGCATATTTTTACCACCATATTTAATCTATTTAAATTAAATAAATGATCATAATGCGTGTTTTAAATTGTCTAAACCAAAATTTAAATCAATTTCAAATTGTCACATATTCATCTTCATATAGTGGCAAAATGGTCATTTTTGTGCATTTATTAATTTGTGAAAATTTACTTGGAATTTTCTATGTTGTTTTGTAGGAATTTTAGTGAATTTTACAAGTGGCTTCATGAACATATGCATGCACAAGAGTGGATACGAAGAAATGGAGATGAAAATAATTCAAAGTGATGATCGTGGAGGATCTCACTTACCCTCCTACCTTAATGTACACTTTGAAGCTAATGCACATGCTAAAATGCATTAGATCTTCATGCACACTTAATGAATGATTATTTGAAGTTAACAATAACTTGGCCACCATACTTCCTAAGAGGCATTTTGGGTAGTTCCCAAAAAGTGAATTAGTGTTTTAAACTTGTATGAATGCCCCTTATGTTTCATGTAACCCTCTCCTCTTTTTTTAGTCTCTCTCAGGCTCTCTCTTCTCTTAGCCTCTTAGTTTAGAAAAATAAATCAAAGCTCTTCTTTCTTTTTCCATCGCTACTTAGCTATTTCTTTTATGTAATTTTTTTATGCAATTTCAATACATGTTTTTTTTCTTCTTTTGTTTACTTCCTTTCATGTTAGTAGTGTAGAATTATTTATTTATGCAAGTAGTGTAGATCTTCTTTTATTTTATGCAAGTAGAATAGTTCTTCCTCTACTTTGTTTTCATCTTCTTCTTTTTTGTGTTTCATGTTGCATGCTACTTATGTTGATATGATAACACAAATGAAAGGCTAATCCCTTTTATTAAGGGGTAATGAAGCCTCTAATCATGTAGCTGCAAAATTTTGACAATTATTGCCCTCTTTCTATGCTTAATGAGAATGCATGAAGTGGTTTAACTTGTTGTTTTTGCTTTGAATTTGATTTTCTATATTGACACCAAATAGGCTATGCTGAAAACAATCACAAAACAAAAATTGCATCTTCATCTAAATAAGATTATGGCGAAGAAGTGAATGTTGAAATTAAAATTTGATGGCTTATATTCCTAATTAATAGTTAATAGGTCATGCTTGAAATAGATTTTGCTTTCAACTTTATTGTCGTATTTCATGAGATTTGAAAGTGTATTAGTGATTGTGTTTTAGTTTAATTGTTTATATCGGACTAATTAATAGCACAAGTATGACATACTTATGATAAACACAACAATTAATTCCACCAATGACAAAAAAAGAGATCATAATTTCATATTTTGTTGAACTATATGATCTAGAGAGTGGAATTGTCCCTAAATTGTCATTTAACTCATATTTTTATCATTTTCTTTTTGTTAGTTTCTTACATTTTTAACACTCTCTAAATCTTTGATTAATTTGACTGAATAGGTTTTTTAAATCAACAATTTCCTACGGTTCGACCCGTACTCATTACGTACTACGATGGTACGTCGTGCGTTTACAGTTAAATTTTAATTTGAAATTTATCGACGATTTTCTAACTCGATAGAAAATTCGTCGTTAAACAAGTTTTTGGCTTCATTGCCGGGGAATTGCTTTGATTTTGATTTTCTATTCTTCAAATTATTTTTGTTTGATTTTTATTACGTGTGTTTTGTGTGTTAATATTTAAAAACAAAATTTTGTTTGTTTGTTTTTGGATGCATTTGTTTGTGTGCTTGTTTTCTTTTTGTTTGTTGTTCACTTGAATATTTATAAAAAAAAAAAAAAAAAGCAAAACGTTTTAACTATTGACCATTGTTAGCTCATTACATTTCATTTCCATTTCCAAAAAAAAAAAAGAAAAAAAATAGTTTTTCACATTGCAGTTTCCATTCCATCAAAACAATTTGCATTGCACACTTCAATTTGTAAGTATTTTTTCTTTTTTACATTCCAGTTTCCATACTGTTTTCATTCACTAAAACATTCACTGTGTGCACTTCAGTTTTTAACATCTCTGTTTCCTCTGCAGGCTCCCCTCTGTCCATACACCAACATCAGCAAACCATCTTCACTTCCACCATCACATTGCAAACCATCACAGCCATAAGCACTTCACAACAATACTGTTCACTACACCAGTCTTCCATCATCCTCATACATACAATCTTCACAGCCCAAATTCAACTGCCTCCTCCGTTCTCGACTCGCTTTACTGTCTTTACAGCATAGCATACTTCACTTGAATCACCACATCACCATTCAATACCATACCTCCCATTACTGTACCATACTTCCCATTGCTGTACATTTCCCATATATTACAACTGCCCTGCTTTGCACTTGCCTCCTCATCTAAACTGCCATTCTTCAAACCATGCAAACTTCTACATCACATATCACAACTCTTGCTGTCTTTCATTCCTCATATCACATATCACAACTCTTGCTGTCTTTCATCCCTCATATCTTCCACACTTCTACCAATCACTCCCTACTCATCAACTTCTTCACGAAACTGCATTGCGAACTGCCCACCAACACCAAGTTTACATTCCACTGCCGTGAAAAGCAGCTAGAGGTCAGAAGATTCCCACATCATCTACCAGCCTCTACAAACCACCTCCTCGAACCGCATCATTGTCACTGTACAAACAACCAACAGTGGCCCATCAATAGCACAACACCGTTATATATTCAACTTGCATCTGTCACTACATTTCCTATTTGTAGATACACTGCATACATGTCAAAAACTCAACACTTCAAACTGTCGATTCACCACAGCAAGCATTTCATCACATAATACCACTGCCCCTTTGCAACGGTACCAGACAGTCGCCACATAACTTCATTTGCTTGTCTTCTGTCATTAAGGCTTAATCTCATACTCGAACCACCTCCTACCCCTCTACAAACATCATTACTGCCTCATATTTCTTCATGCAATCTCCTTGTCCAATCTCTCATCCACAACTTCATACATATCACAGCAATAAACTTGCAACCAGAGCATCGACTTCCAAATCATCTACCACCAGAGCACAACATTGACAGCGACCAGCCACCATTCATCTACATACTACTGACCATCGAACAATCAAACAACAATTTGCCATACACTCACCTGTCTGCATTGCTCCACTTCCTTCCATAACAGTGCAGTTCACCATTACAATTCAACTGTGACAAACTGCAACGAAAAATTCCATGGCAATTCAACATTTCATCACTTCAAGTTCACAGCCCCTTACTCACTTCTCATTATACCATATAACTGCTGCTATCACTAAATCCCTCACTCACCACATTCATTTAACAGCCAAACTCTCTTATACAAACCAGAACCCAAACTTCTTCATTTAACAGCATACAACATACCCCTATCCACGACTAAATCCCGCAATTGCCTCAGAAAGAAAAAAATTTAGAAAACAACAGACTCAATTCCACAAACTCACAAACCCGGAACCATTCTCAAACTCACCACCTCACTCGAGGAACCACCAATCGCCGAAAAGACTCAAGCTTCATCACCCAGCAGCACACGCTTCACGAGCCAAGCGATCGCCTCCTCTGCCTGAACCCAACTGACTCAAACCGAACCACAGCAACCCATCTCCTTCGCACAACATCACTTCGACAATCGAACTAAACCACCTCACCTAATTGCCTGAATTCGCGATTTGCTTTTTCTTATTTAGTTGCGTTATTCGTTTGAATTTGGGTTTGCTTCATTTGATTTATTGTTACAGGTAGAGGATAACGGGTCTGGTAGTTTATTGAGCCGGGCTTTTTGTTTTTTGAAAAAAAAAGGAGATTTCAAGCTAGTTATAAACGTTTTTAGATATCGGTGTTTAGCTTATTCAGTGTTCAAATTACTGGTTTGGTGAATTTGTGAATATTCTTGATTATTTGGACCGGGTATTAGTCATGCTTTAATAAAAAAAAGTTTGTTTTAGTATTCTTCTCCTCGATCTTTTAAAAAAAACTTTTGTTTAGATTGTTTTCACCGATAGTTTTTCTATAAAATATATTCAAAGCCTTCAATTTGTTTTGATTTCATTTATTTTGTTTTGTTTGGGTTTTTTTATTTCTTGTTTGAGCTCTTCTAATTACTTTGTTTCAGTTTATTTTGTTTACTTTGTATCACCTCTTTTCTTTTCTTTTAGTTTTGTTTTGTTTAAATTGTTTTAGCTTTGTTTCTTTTGTTTTATCAAAAAAAAACTGTGTGTATATATCTTGTTTTTATTTTTAGGTTGCCAAATCAGATTGGAAGAGTTGCTTGCTTCGCTTACCTCGTCAAAAAAATAACTGCTTGCTTGCTTATAAAAAAAATTGCTGCTTTTAACCTATATCTATTGTTTTTAGTTTTTTTGCATTGTTGATTGCTTGCATTTATAAAAAAATTCAAAAACAAAATAAAAGTTTCATCATAGTTGCATTGTTATAATTTCTACTTTGTATTTCTTCTTAGAATTTTGATTAATAATAACGGTTAAACATCGATAACACTTAATTGTATATTGACAAGTTGTCCTCTTTCGACAATTTAAATTCTTAGTATGTAGACTACGGCAGAGCAATAATCAGTTATAAATATTACGGTGAGTCGTAAATATTATACTGACTTATTTCTCTAAAGGTACTTACACCTTCGGCTGCATTGCTACGGTGATTCGTGGTACACCGATAAATCATGTTCATTACCTAGCTGAGAACTATCTTATTGATTTAAGACAATGTGTGATTAAACAATTTTGACTTAGGAGCTACTTAGGATAATAATTTGTAGTTAAACCCTTTCATTCATTTTGTTGCATTAATTCATGCATATTTTAAAAAAACCAAAAAAATCCCAAATCCAAAGCTAAAAAAATTGCAAGTATCTTTTTTTTTTAAAAATCTTTTCCTATGAAAATTTTCAAAACCAAAATTCCAAAAATCCAAAAAAAAATTACTTCGGTTTATTTTTTGAAAATCAAAAATCCAAAAAAAAAATATAATCTTTTCAAAAACAAGAAAAAAAATTGAAAATCCAAAAACAAAATAATAAAACATCAGTTTTCCCATTTTTGAAAGATAAATTCTATTTGTAAATATTTTTTTCTTTAAAAAAATTAAACCCAAAAACATTCTTGGAAATGACTGAATTTCCATATTCACATGAGTTCTATGATAGTTGTGAAAATTAATGTAATCCATGTAATTTCACACCAAATTCTTATGGATATTTCAACAACAACTATTGTTTAAATGATTCATATTTTGAACCACAAAATTTTCAAAATGATGAGCAACCTTCAAATCTTGAAAATTACATTTCGTCTTTACTTTAAATCTCTATACAACAAAATCAAATGACAAATGATTCGTGTAATTTTTATTTGTGTGATAATTCAAGTCAAAATTTTCAAAGTAATCAAGATTTGAATCCACTTCAAAATTCAAATGATTTTGAGTATAACCCATGCCAATACAACTTCGAACTCCAAAACGAATTTCAAAATGAAAATTTGAATCACTTTTCAAATAATTTTGACAATGGGAATAACCTCGACTACGATGCAAGTGAAAAAAAATCTTATCGACACATCCAAATCGAAAATTCTCAAGTTAATAATTATAAATTGGATTTTGTTGAACAAATGAACGAAATTTACGATGATCATACGGATTTGTTGATTGGAACATACAAAAAAATACATGAACAACAAAACCAAATCCTAACGTGTGAAGAGTCGAGTGATAATCCATCTTTTATCCAATTTGACGATTTTCAAACAACAACTTTTGAAATTGAAAATGATGATCGTAAAGAAGTTGCTGAAAACACGGTAATTGAGTTGGGTTTCAATTCTTTTAAGTGTGTGAAACTCGATTTAAAATTCAATCTTCCTTTTTCTGATTTCGAAAATTTGAATACAAAAAATTTGGATTTTGAAAACAGTATACACAATGAAGTTGTTGATAATCCAATAAAGGAAGACGAATTCAATGGACGTGATTTTTTGGACTTTTCGAAAATGAGTTGTTAAATTTTGAAGGGGAAGATTTAAATATCCATTTTGATTTTGAAATCACTAATTCCGAGGAAGTTTTCAATGATAATTTTGAATTTCAAATTGGTGAAAACAAACTTGAATTTCAATCAATCGTTTTATCAACCCCGAAAACAATCGAAAATCAAACAACTCGTACGATTTTCAATAAATTGACATTCGTTTTTCCAAATTGACATTCAACTTCGAAATCTTTTACGGTTTGGTTTTTCGAGCTTAAGTTGTGTCTCACGTACTTGATGAGACGAATGAATCGGTCTTTGAAAGACTGTTTCATTTACTTTTTGACGATATACTTTATAATCTCGTGTAAATACCAATCACTTTGATTCATATATAGGTCATATTTTTATTTTTGTTTTATTTTTCTCATTTCACTTGGATCGACCGTGGGGACACAATCAAAATCAAGTGTAGGGGTATTTGAGACTCATCATCATTTTCGATTTTTCATGGTTTATTTTTACTTTTTCTTTCCAAAATTAAAAAAAAATCTCAAAAACAAAAAAACAACTTTTTAAAGCATTTTGATTTATTTTTAAAGAAACACTATAGGATAAATATATGATTTTGGTTAATTAAATTGAAATTTTTAAAAATTTATTTGTCTTAACAAAAATAAAAATAAAATTTGATTACAAATAATGATGGTTCAACTAGTATATAGGAAGGTTCATACTGTTAATTATGAAATATTTCCTAATTAAAAATCTTTGTTTTAAAAAGTGGTGGATTTAAAATAAAGGATATAACATTTTGTTGTCTTCTAAGTTAAATGGTGCTAAGGTGATATTGTGAAACTCTATCTTCAAAAAAACAAAAAAACATAGTATTTCTTGTTTATATGTATATATTTTTTTATAAACACCTAGAGTCATGTGTTCACACTCGTGTGTTCGCTCGCCATGCTCTGTACCCTTCTTATGTAAGCCTGAAAGGCAGTGCGCGATCAGTATATCTGGCCTCATTTTATCCGAGTTAGGTGTGTGTATATAAAAAAAATTCTTTTATTAATAACGCATACAGTCAATAAGCGTCTACACTTGTGTGTTCATTCGTCACGCTCTGTATTTCCTTTACATAAGTCTGCAAGGAAGTGCACGGATAATATATGTGGCCTCAGTTTATCTGAGTTATGCATATGTAAATATTGTAAATATCAATAAAATTTTCAAACAAATAGAGAGAGTAAGCAAATGAAATCCAAGCACTATTTCAACTTGTTTGATTTGATTTGTTATTGAAGAGAAATTAAAATACCACTTTGATAAACTTTGATAATTAACTAAGGATCCATTTCATAGCTACACAGTGTTATCAACTGAAACAATGAGTTAAACTATAGTCTATTTGTTATGATAACTTGATTTTTGTTGGATGTTTTGACAATTAAATGACTTAAATTTTCATGATAATAAGCAGAACTTATATTTAACTTATTCGTGTCAATTTAAAAGTAAATCATTCATTTGTAAATATTTTCAAAAACTCGCATTCATCTCTTTGTAAATAAATCTTGCATTCCATAAATATTTTCATCCTGCATTTGAATTTTGTGGGTAATATCTGCTGAAAACCCTTACGAGACAACACTCGTCCTACTGGAGATACCCAGAGGTTTAACGGCTTGTTGTATACGCTCAATGCAATCGTGCTTCCTACGAAAAAGGATTTATCCTAATTTTTCTTTATTCGAGGACGAATAAAAAGATAAGTGTGGGGGTATTTGATGTGCACGTAAATGTGCATATTTTTACCACCATATTTAATCTAGTTAAATCAAATAAACGATCATAATGGGCGTTTTAACCTTTTTAAAGCAAAATTTGAATTTATTTCAAATTGTCACACATGCATCTTCATATAGGGGCAAAATGGTCATTTTGTGCATTTATTAGTTTGTGAAAATTTACTTGGAATTTTCTATGTTGTTTTGTAGAAAATTTAGTGAATTTTACAAGTGGCTTCATGAAGATATGCATGCACAAGAGTGAATACAAAGGAATGGAGATGGAAATAAATCAAAGCGATGACCATGGAGGACCTCACTTACCCACCTACCGTAATGTATACTTAGAAGCTAATGCACATGCTAAAAGGCCATTAAATCTTCATGCACACTTAATGGATGATTATTTGAAGTTAATGATAACTTGGCCACCACACTTCCTAAGAAGGTATTTTAGGTAGTTCCTAAAAATGTGAATTAAATTTTTAAACTTGTACAAATACCCCTTATGTTTCATGTAATCCTCTCCTCTTTTTTTAGTCTCTCTTAGACTCACTCTTCTCTTAGCCTCTTAGTTTAGGAAAATACATCAAAGCACTTCTTTCTTTTTCCATGGCTATTTAGCCATTTCTTACGTAATTTTTTTATGCAATTTCTATACATGCTCTTTTCTTCTTTTTTTTATTTCCTTTCATGTTAATAATGTAGAATTATTTATTTATGCAAGTAGTGTAGATCTTCTTTTATTTTATGCAAGTAGAATAGTTCTTCCTCTACTTTGTTTTCATCTTCTTCTTTTTTGTGTTTCATGTTGCATGCTACTTGTGTTGATATGATAATACAAATGAGAGGCTAATCCTTTAATTTTAGGGGTAATGAAGCCTCTAATCATGTAGCTTCAACATTTTGACCATTATTGCTCTCTTTTTGTTCTTAATGAGAATGCATAGAGTGGTTTAACTTTTTATTTTTGCTTTGAATTTGATAGCTTATATTGTTGACACCAAATACGCTATGCTTAAAACAATCACAAAACACAAATTGTCTCTTCATCTAAATATGATTATGGCCTAGAAGTGAATGTTGAAATTAAAATTTGATGGCTTATATTTCTAATTAATAGTTAATAGGTCATGCTTAAAATAGATTTTGCTTTCAACTTTGTTGTCATGTTTCATAAGATTTAAAAGTGTACTGGTAGTTGTGTTACAGTCTGATGGTTTATATTGGGCTAATTAATAGCACAAATATGCCATACTTATGATAAACACAACAATTAATTTCACTAATGACCAAAAAAGAGAGATCATAATTTCATATTTTGTTAAACTATACGATCTATAAAGTGTAATTATCTCTAAATTTTCATTTAACTCTCACATTTTTATCACTTTCTTTTTGGTAGTTTCTTACATTTTTTAACACTCTCTAAATCTTTGGTTAATTTGATTGAACAAATTTTTAAAATCAACAATTCCCTATGGATCGACTCGTACTCACTACGTGCTACAATGATACGCCGTGCGCTTGCGGTTAATTTGAAATTTAATGGTGATTTTCTAACTCGATAGAAAATTCATCGTTAGACAGGTGTGTTGTACGATTTCGAGTTTCGATGGAATGCAAGTCCCAGAGTATCAACACTTGAACTCGGCGAACGCCGAAGAATGTTCGACGGGGCATTTTATTGAATCGCCTTTATCGGAGGTCAAAGCGTCGATTCATCTCTAAAATCGACTCAAAGGAAACAGGTCAAATTTTTGCCCTTCGCCATCCTTTCAGTAGTTTCATTCAAAGGCACATGACTGTTCATAGATGGTGGAAGCATCAATGGTAGAGGGCAGTGGTATTGACATGGATTAGCGACGATGCAATGGCGTAAACTAAGTGAAGTGACGACGTCCGTTCTTCGAAAGTGACACCGTACCCAGATTAGATCAGGAAAACTACAGTTCAAGAAGAGGCACAACTTTAGATGAAGTTTTCTTAAATCAGTTGGTGTTGAAGTTCCTAGGTGTCGATGACGATTGATCAGATCGGAGATTAGCAAAGCACGACGGTGTTATGGGTCTTGAAAATGGCTTCGCGAGAACACAAATCACAAAGATAAAGAGCATGGGAATGCTGGAAAGTAAAGGTGAAGAAAGAAAATTTCTGTAAGTGTTGATTTATACAACACTAGAAAGCCATTCGACACCGATCACAATCGGTCAGTACCGACATAGTCAAATCCCCATAAAATCCCTGCCGTAGTGCTCTTTAACAACTATATGTTTTCAGTTCAGCATTATCAAACAATGGATCGGCTTTAAACCCAACTATTTTCCGCCATACCTGCCAAATCAAGGTTTTTTAGCACCTGCATTAGCAACATTAATATAAAAAGGTTGATTTGACTAGTTCTCTTTTAAACCAAATAACCAAAGTTAGGGTAAAGTCCAAATTTTAAGGCATAATTACTCAATATAAGTTATAAATCTATTATAGTCACCAAATTTGAACTGCACAAATCATGATATTTTTCGACTTTACTATGTAAAAGTAAAAAATATTTCATTTTACACACAAATGAAGTGAGAATGAAAATAAATTAACTTTAAATATTTGGTTTTATATATAGTGAAGCTTTTTTCACCTTCGCTATTTTTTGCTATATCTCTACTTTGTCCCTGCTATAAATTTTTGAACATCCACCGTTATAGAAACGCTAAGCGCTAATGGCATAGGTCCGTATAAAATGGTATCGGTATTCATCTTTTTTAAAAAAAGAGATCTACTCGACTAGGGATTGAATGAGTTTTCAAAAAATTCTCAGCAATAGTTGAAGACTTCATATAGAAGACTTCGATTTTTATTTCTATAAAGAGGATATGACTCAACAACCATTTCAAGCAGTATGTTAAAATTGACAAAGTAGATGCAAGGTTTTACGGAAACAGATTAGATGATGGGGCCACCATTGTGGATAGAATTCGGATCCTTGTCTCAATCCAAACCATTATTATCACAAAAACACTATAAGAGCGGTCTTATCAGGTATTCAAATCAAGTGACAACTTGATGAATCTGGACTTCAAGATCATTAAAAAATGAATCAAGTAACTTAAGTGATGTAGAGATTGAAAAAGAAAAGGAACCTCTAAAATTTGACCCAGTATAGGGTAAAGAAAAATGTGCAACACCGGATGATGTTCAGCTAAATGAGGTCCATCATAGTCTATGGATGGTACTACTTGCAACTTTGAAGAAAAATACAAGTTTTGGATAGAAAACACCGACCAATTTTGACCACCCCTTGATGGGAAACTTTGTCAATGAAGATTCAACGCTTGGAGATTTAACCAAATATATAGAATAAATAAAAAGGTAGACTGGCAAAACCGTTCGGCACCGAACAAAACCAATCGACACCAAATGGTTAGCTATTGAAAATTTTCCACTATAATGACTTTTTTGCTACTATAAACTCAGATATAGATAATTTCTTATTCAAACTTATTCTGCTGATTATGGTGGAGGAGTACGCCTACAAATAGAGAACTTTGGACAACTAGAGAAGGACATTTTGATCACTGCTGGGATACTTATACTGAATTGCTACTATTTTTGAAATCATCTTTTTTGTAGATCTGAAATTGTGGTAAAGTTGGTTGTAATTACAAAAGTAATCCGAAATATATTTATAGTGGATATAGACTTATGATTCTACTCAAACCACTCAAAAGCTTGTGCGTTCTTGTCTTTATTTTCACTCTCAATCTTTTAATATTTGTTTTTGATCGATTGAGAACATTTGCCCATTTGTTGAGTAAAGAACGTTGTTATTTTTCCATCGAGACTGTGAGGGATCAGTCATGGATTTCACTGAATGTGATGGTCAAAGATAGATGGGAATGCTCGTCTATATCGGTAATCGCCATGAAGTGGCAATAACCACTTTTTTCTCAAACGTATTGTAGTTCAATGGAAATATGTTGACTCATTAGTGTTGAATTCAGATATGTTAACAAATATGATACAGCATTACCCTAGAGTCGGATTGGAGTACCCAATGTTTGGATTATAAGTACAATATGACATTACCTTGGAGCTTTAGCTTATTGTCATATGCACATGGATTCAACATGCCTTTGTGCGATATTCTCGATGATTATATTAGCACTATTATTAGTTGTTCTAACTTGAATGCAAGAGAAGAGCAGGTTTTGATATAATATGGCGTTACCCTTGACTTTTTTCTCATTTATTATATTTACATTTGGTTTACATATGTTCAATATCTTAGGGTACCACTTAGTATATTATTCATGTCATACTAGTATATCGGATATCGTGTTTAGTAACGATGTTTCCTTTCACTAGAATTTATGTTTGACCCTCTCCATGTTTCCTTTTTATCTATTCCTTGGGTAGGTACAGATTAGAAGCTTGGGAAACATTGCTAGCTTACGCAGATTATGAGGCCAAAGATATATATTGCTATTATTATCTATCCAATATTTTTTATATGAACATGTCGGACTTTATCTTGTATGCAAGACACATTATTTTGAGATTGTATTGTTTGAACTTCATATGTTTGGAGCATCATGTATTCAGATGATGGTTCTTATTGTATTCTAATGTCTTCATATTGTTATGATAATTACAGCTGTGTTCATGCATATATTATTATTATATTTTATCATTCGATTGTGAGTTCTGTATGAACCTATGACATGCTTTATCTGTTTTCTTTTACCACCCCTAAGAGTTGTCATTTTCGATACTTAGGAATCCTGGTGCCGCTGTGCATGGATTTTTGGGTATTATGAATGATGGGTCTTTACACTTGGTATCATACAGTGATACAGGTTATTCTGGACGTAAATCAGATAAGAAAATGTACAAGCGGAACTTGTCACTTTTCAGGACATTTATTCATATCTTGGTTCAAGAAAAGCAAAATTCTATCACTTTTATGGTTGGATCATTCAGGCCGAGCAAGATCGGATTTAATTGGATCTTTATGATATTTTCTAATACCCAAACCAAGACTCATTGGGGTTCGGTTCATGTTCCAATCTAATTTGGAGCTTAAACCATTTCTGCACCACATCAAACGATTAATAAAAATTACGAACTGTAGTACTGCTCTTTAATACAATATGGTTTTCAATTCAGCTTAATAAAATATGGTTCTATTTCAATCTAATTTGATTTGAACGTGTATTACATGTACAAAAACATCCTTAATAATTTCTGAGTAAACTAATGAAACTCTTCAAGACTTTAAGCATTTATTATAACTTTTGACAGCAAACAAGTTTAACAATATGTGAAACTAAGTGTTCTTAAAAATTTATGTTATTGATTATCTATAAACAAATCATGTTACATGACTTAAATGCATTACAAAATACATAATCATATGTTACAATAAGCAATATATAGTTCCACTTTATTTGTAAACATTAACCAATGCTTAAAGGAATCTATGTTCATTTAAGTTCTAATTTTTAATCAAAATTGTATAATATAGTGGTTTGATTTGGTTATATTAAGGTCAGTTCAAGCATTAAACCAATAGTCGAATCGTCTTAATTTAGGTTGGCTCAATATGGTGTTTAACAGTGTGATTTGGTTTTATTTGTTGATGTGTGTAACGATAGCGATTTTTGGTTGCCGAAAAACCGAACCATTAGGGGTTAAGAAGAAGAAAACGAGGTAGAAGAAGAGAGAAAGAAAAACAGAACGGAAATAAACAACAGAACAACATCAGAATCTCATAATTCGCAGCGGAACAACATATAATAGATAAATGAATATTCTTTAAACAAAGAACTATATCAGTTATTACATTACATTACATTACATCATATCATCATCAGAGTGTACAACAACAACAAACAGCGGAAAAGAAATACTATATACTAGTAATACGCCATGCCATCCAGCTTGCCTCCAGCAACTCCTGAATTCCAGAATATCCTGATAAACCTTAACTCTTGACTGCCCGTGTAGAAATTGGTGGGCACCCAGAGTTTAGGAAGGAAAACAATAAACTCCGAGTCAGTCATGTGACTGGTGTGAGAACTAAAACAGTTTATTTTTCTTTAAAACAAAAATAGAGGAATATTTTTAAAGTCAATTCGCAATGCTTTTTAAAAATGAGACTACCATAAGGCCTCCCGCACACACACACAATGCAAACGCAGAATCGGAGGAGATTTCTCCTAATGATAGTCAAAGATGCTTGATACGCATTAAAAAGAACATTTGATATTATTACTAGTGCATAGTGTAGAAATTATTTCGAAAATAAAGATATAAATCTTAGCCAGCATAGGCATTTCGCATTTATGCCTACTATAGTTACCATCCAAACAGTGGGGCGCCACCATTAGTGAATGATAGGTTCTACAACTAAATCCGTACAAGATCGTATTGGATGAATGGATTTTCCAACAAATGGTCAGGCCAAGGAACTTCCCATTGCCACATGGAAACGCCTCTGGAAAGACGCCCCGAGAACCAAACCGTTCTCTGCCAAACAAGGCCGGGAACCCCTTTTCCCAAGGGATATTACAAACCCTCAGATATGCCACCCCCGGTCCTTTGGGACCTTTAAACGAGAGCTCTCTAACCAACATCACACCATAATAATAAGTGTTTCAACATGAGTAAGTATCTGGGCTCCATACCATGATACTACCCTTTTCCAGAAGGAATGGTCATACCCTAGGGAAGCGATCCCTGAAAACCTTGCCGCACAATTCCTGTTTCGACCATTACCGGTTTGTGAGGCTCGACGAAGTCACGTCCACAAAAACACGCTTTATACAAAAGTTGTGCTTTGGGTCAACAAATGATCATATAAATGATCACAAAGATAAACGATCAAACAAATGATCCTATCACAAATGATCAACACAATGATCATTTCACAGCAACACTCAGCATGTCACATTACCAAAATTGGGACATTATCGCTGATAACTTCAACTATATAACCTCTGTGCTCGTACATCTCAGAGAAGGGTGTTAAGCTAAGAGAATAAATTCTCCGCCACCAACAGAAATATATTTGAAAGAAATCGGCTTTATATCTCAATTTGTAATGTCAGACATACAATCCATACAAGTCTGTTCCGGGCTCGAACAGAACCGAAGGCACTTACAAAGAAGTCCTTGCAATCTGGATATTCACTAATCACGTTCGAATTTCCCATCACATATGAAGATCTCTGTACCGGGGATCAGCCAGTGCAGAGACAATCAACAAGAAACCCTTACGTTTTCGAAAATATCCGGTCTTCAACACCGGTCTTCGAATGCAATTCATAACGACGTATCACATATTCGGAATGGGTTATACGACCCCAAGGTCCTTTCCCGGTTAACCCGAATAGTGAGCGCTTATTTTAAAAAAATAAGTGTGGCATTCAATTTCAAGCAAATCACAACAAATGCCATTCAAAGGTAAATATCGATAGTCGGTTATTGAACTATCAATGGATATGCACAACATCACCAGATTCCAAATAATTTTCCAAATTATTTATTTCCCAAAAATATCTTTACAAGATATATATTTTTTCATACTTCAAAAATAAATCAATATTTATTTTTAAACCCATTTTCCCCATTTCATTTATAAATTCCATATTGAATTTACATTTCCAAAATATCTGTGAATATACGATTTCAAATCGTTTTCAAATATTCACTTTCAATTTATCTTAAAAAGATAATTCTCAAAACGTTCATTTCTTATTTGAAACCATTTCCATACTTATTTATTTATAAGTAATTCACACGTCTTTTTATTTTCTACACTTGGAAAATATTCAATATACTCTAATTGAAATTAAGTCTATATTTCATTCTTTAAGGAAATCATTCTCTTAAACATATTTATTTGGGCCAAAACGAATGTCGCGTAAAACATCATTACGACAACCCAAAATCACTAGTATTGAGATTCGAAATTAAAATAGATATATAAATCCCAATACTATACAAAACATTTCCTTTCGGAAATCATTTACTATAACAACAGTGTTATAGTCTACCATTTCCTTCTATTTCTCGAAAACGTCTATTTCAACAATGAATACTGAAACCTATGATTTCGAATCTTAACACATTTTTTAAAAATATCGATAGATCGTTTTAATTCTATTTAAAACATCACATTCAAAACAATTTCTTTAACATATTATTCACTATTCAAAAACGTGAATATTCTTGTTAACCAATTTCATCATTCCTGTTCATTTTGTTTTACAGGATTATTCACTGTCTAAAATGTGAATATAACTCCATTAATAAATTACAACAATTTACTTATCAAAATAAGTCGTTGCGGATTTACAAAATAATGTTTATAAATTCCATTTCTATTTATTTTATAACACTTCCTCTTATAAATTTCCTTTATTAACTTATTCGATTTCATATCTCAATGATATACTAAAATTTCATATTATAAGTTAAATACTTATAATTTATTTGTTTACAAAATTGTTTCTTTAAACCTCCCAAATTTATAAATCTTATAACTTATAAGATTCATTTATTTATCCAAAATCTATTCTTTTAATAACTTTACAAATTTTATAAACCTACTGCTTATAAAATTCTATTTATAACTTCACCGTTTATAATTCTATAAATTTCATTCATTTGTGAATTTCATTCGCAATTCATTCTAACACTTATAAAAGCTCGTTTTATAATTCCAATATTTTTAATTTATAAATATCAATTTTATAAATCTTTTAATATAAATCAATTTATATTATTCTTTTAAAACATCTTTAACTCCTTTATAATTTCACCATTTTCTTTGATTTATAAAATAATCAAATTTTATAAATCCTATATTTAAACTTTTTACAATAAATTCAGAAATCCCAGTTTAAACTATTTTATAAAATCATTAATCCCATATTTTCAAAAATCAACTTTTAACTGTATTTCTCAAAAATCATAATTTTTATAACATTAAAATTATAACGTTTATTTATTTAAGATAAATCAATTCCAAAAAATATTTTATAAACGTATACTTCCAAAAATCACTTTAGAAATCCCTTAAAAATCAAAATCGTTATTTTCAAACTTCAAAATTGGATCTGATGATGCAACACATCAAATAGTCAATCACGACTTTCCAATATCATATATCGATATGATAAACAATCAAATATCACAATATCTAAAATCAATAAATATTTGTGAGGAATCCAGTTGGATCCCTCCAACCTATTTCCTTGCATCCACAGACATTAGCACAATACCAATTCCGTTTCAAGACGGAATATCGCGGTATATGGGATTTTATAAAATATTATCCGCTTAATAACGGCGCAATAGGGTCTCTTCCGCTATACAATGTGGGAAATCAATCAACTGCAATATATACATATGCCAATATATATATATATTGCTATATACTAATATAATACCAATTCCACTTCAAGGTGGAATATCGCGGTATATGGGTGTAATAAATAACCTCCGCTTACTAACGGCGTATAGGGTCTATTCACATCCAATATATATATATATATAACAATCATCATTCAAGCATTCAATCAACACAACTAACAATTTTAAATCTAACTATTTAAAATTTAAATAAATCCTTTAGAGTGAGAAGTTCTCACCTTTGCTTTACTTGCAATCCATTTTCCATCTTGACTCGATTTTCCTTGATTTATACCTTGTATAAAT
The DNA here is from genome assembly GCA_030765085.1 of Allium cepa. Lineage (NCBI taxonomy): Eukaryota > Viridiplantae > Streptophyta > Magnoliopsida > Asparagales > Amaryllidaceae > Allium > Allium cepa. The sequence continues at coordinate 28,393,348 of CM060933.1, read as the reverse complement.
ATTTACACAATTTATTAATATTCGAATCAATCGAATAAATTAAATTTCATTTGATAAGTGTAAATTTCCCAGTGGTTTTATTTTGAACAAATTTTCCTTTTAATAAATTTAATTTTCCAATGATTAAATTTTAAACCAATTTTCTCCTTAAAAATATTTAACAATCAAAATAATTCCCTAAGTTAACTAAACAATTCAATTTTAACCAACGATACACTTTTAAATTAATGATATCAAAGAATTAATTTTAAACTAATACCTTTTTGGTTTTAAACCAATACGTTTAACTTTTTTTTTCATTTCAAACTAAATTCCCTTTAAATAAATCTTTCACTTAATAAATTGAATTTCCATTTGATAGGTTTATTTAATTTGGCTAACCATTTTGGGTTTATACTAATAATTTTATTTAAGCTAATTTCTTTTAGTCAAATAAACTTTATTTAACCAAAAATTTATTTTAACAAATTTTCTTTTAAAATAATTCTAACTAGAAATTCCCAATTGAACTATATTTCCTTTTTATCTAAACTAAAATCTCATTTACATAAATATTTCAAACATTTTGCTTATATAAATTTCTTCAATAAATTGATTTAACTGAAAACTAAATTTAAACTAAATTTCCATTAATAATTTATTTCTAGCAACTAAACGAATCAAATAAGTTTTATTAACGAGTTAATCACCTTAATGTAATTATTAAATATTCTTTCCAGTTTTAAACATGATAAACAGTATTTAATTCCAGTTATAACTTCATAAAATTATTTTCTAACCTATATACACCTTTTTTTTCTAAAAAAAAAACAGTTCTGTATTTGAAATCTCACTACATCTTTTTGAAAAATCACTATCATATATACTTTTATTTTACATATGTATTTAAAAATTGAAAAACAGATTTTGAAAGAAATAAAAATTTAAGCCTTACTGCACTCACCAGAGACGAACATCGCGACTACTCGCTGCTCGACATCGCGAACCTCGCCTGCTCGCGAAGCCCTAGCCACTGCAACACTGGCCAGCACGCCTATGCACGCGCGCCACGAATCCCTAGCCTCCATCTGAATCAATGCCTCCAGTCGCGAACGCGCAGAACCCTCCCACGCGAGCACGAACCCTCGCCATCATCTCTTCGAGCTCTTCCAGATGCTTGCCTCATAAATCCCCTTTCTTCGAGCCTCTCGCGACGAAGTCGACCAAATCCTAGCCGAGCGCCCTAAAACTCGATCGCCTCAGCCATCGTACGCGAGCACGATTCGCTTCCAAAAGAAATGGGGCCGAGGGATTTGGTTTTGAAAAAGAAAGAGGACGACCGCCATTTTGATTTCGTTTTTTTTTCTTTCTGAATCAGGAGAGGGGGAGGAAGGTATTTAAAATTAAACTGAGGTATGCTATCACGATTTTAGGCGTGATTCTCTGCTTGAATTTAGGCGTAATAAACGGGATGCTGTCAGGGAGACAACGTGTGTTTGTTTATAACTTTGAATTTAAATTTAATTCAATTTGGTTTCGACGCGTTTACTTACCGTGTGTTCACATAACAGCTCCGAAAAATACGAAATTTGAAATCCGGTAATAATTCAATATTACGGACCCAATAGAACTGGTTTCGTCGAATTCCGAGACTGTGCCTCGGAAGGCTATTTTTAAATATCGATTCAAACGATATATTTTCAAAACTAAACAATTCACTTTCAAATTTAATTCTGAAGCTTCTATTATCTTCAATATTATCAATATGAATTTTACAAGCCTTTGAAATATTTTTAATTGGCTTAAAATTAAAGAATTAAATTTTTATTCAACTCTCAATAGATTAAATTCTATAATTTAATCGTTAAATTCATTCTGATAATTTGAAATTCAAGTCAAACCATCATTCAAATATTTAAAATTAATTAAATATTTTCAAATTAAATTGTTCAAAATTCTGGGTCGTTACAATCTTCCCCCCTTAAAAGAATTTCGTCCCGAAATTACAAGTTAAGAAGAATGCCCTTATCCCGTCTATTATTTTTCACAATCCAAATAGTTTTATCAACTTTCTAAAACAAATCTTTTTACTAGAGATTCATTATCATTTCAACTAGCTTTCCAACTTCAATTATAAGTTTCAACCAACATTGCTCTTATAACAATTCAAATTTAAATTCAAATTCAAATTCAAATTTAAAACTTTCAAAATTTCTCAAAATTTTTCTAACACCCTAAATTTCCAAAAAAAATTCGCCAGCGTTTCCTTTGCGCGGCTAGCCCGGTACGACTACAAAATGGCACCACGGCCCCTCAGAATCAAAAAGAAAAGAGAAAGCCAAGTGGCTGGAGAAGAAAATCACCAAATTTCATACTGAAATTGAAATACGTATCTTTTTGTCGAGCAATTCAATTTTATCTTTGAAATCAAAATCTCAATTCCATTTCTTTTAATACACCTGTATAACCTGCTAGTCATAATATCCAATTCCAACATTCAAACTATTTTGCCAATTCTATTACAAAATTTCCAACATATGTTTCTTATACATTTTTACTTCACTATTGAAGTTACATATCCACTTTCATTCAATATTACATTTCAATTTCATTTGAATTCAATTCACAATTTCAATTCTATTTGAATTCAATTCACAATTTCAATTTCGTTCGAATTCAATTCATAATTCTAAATATTGAATTCTATCGATTAACTTCCATTTACTAATTCATATTACTACATTAAATTAGTTTCATTCACTAATTCATTTTAAATTTCAATTTCCATATTCAATTCATCTCGAATTTACTTAATTACTAACAAAGGGAATTTCAATTTATTTCTTTTACTTGCTTGAACTTATATACAAATTCAAATTTATCTTCAAATTTAGCTCACGACTAAACTTTTAATTTAACCAATTCAAATTTCAATTCATTAGTCCATGAATTAATAATTTATCAAGTTAGTTTACGTGAATTCAATTCATTTTATTTTATTTAATTCCATATACTAATGATAATAATTTAATATTATCACTTCCTAACAATCATGCAACCATATACTATAATAATTCATAGAAAATCATTTCTTTTCTATACAAAATAGTTTTGGGCAAAATTATCTTATTTACCCGATTCAAAAACAATTTTATATTCACTAACAAATACGCGCTCATATCTATTATTACACTCAAACTCATTCTAGAGTACTACTGACTCTATCTCTAATGAGTAACACCCAACAGAACCATGGTTGTCGCTTAACCATATGCTCTGATACCAAATGTAACGATAGCGATTTTTCGTTGCCGAAAAACCGAACCATTAGGGGTTAATAAGAAGAAAAAGAGGTAGAAGAAGAGAGAAAGAAAAACAGAACGGAAATAAACAACAGAACAACATCAGAATCTCACAATTCGCAACGGAACAACATATAATAGATAAATGAATATTCTTTAAACAAAGAATTATATCAGTTATTACATTACATTACATTACATCATATCATCATCAGAGTGTACAACAACAACAAACAGCAAAAAAGAAATACTATATACTAGTAATACGCCATGCCATCCAGCTTGCCTCCAGCAACTCCTGAATTCCAGAATATCCTGATAAACCTTAACTCTTGACTGCCCGTGTAGAAATTGGTGGGCACCCAGAGTTTAGAAAGGAAAACAATAAACTCCGAGTCAGTCATGTGACTGGTGTAAGAACTAAAACAATTTATTTTTCTTTAAAATAAAAATAGAGGAATATTTTTAAAGTCAATTTGCAATGCTTTTTAAAAATGAGACTACCATAAGGCCTCCCGCACACACACACACACAATGCAAACGCAGAATCGGAGGAGATTTCTCCTTATGATAGTCAAAGATGCTTGATACGCATTGAAAATAACATTTGATATTATTACTAGTGCATAGTGTAGAAATTATTTCGAAAATAAAGATATAAATCTTAGCCAGCATAGGCATTTCGCATTTATGCCTACTATAGCTACCATCCAAACAGTGGGGCGCCACCATAAGTGAATGATAGGTTCTACAACTAAATCCGTACAAGTTCGTATTGGATGAATGAATTTTCCAACAAATGGTCAGGCCAAGGAACTTTCCATTGCCACATGGAAACGCCTCTGGAAAGATGCCTCGAGAACCAAACCGTTCTCTGCCAAACAAGGCCGGGAACCCCTTTTCCCAAGGGATATTACAAACCCTCAGATATGCCACCCCCGGTCCTTTGGGACCTTTAAACGAGAGCTCTCTAACCAACATCACACCATAATAATAAGTGTTTCAACATGAGTAAGTATCTAGGCTCCATACCATGATACTACCCTTTTCCAGAAGGAATGGTCATATCCTAGGGAAGCGATCCCTGAAAACCTTGCCGCACAATTCCTGTTTCGACCATTACTGATTTGTGAGGCTCGACGAAGTCACGTCCACAAAAACACGCTTTATACAAAAGCTGTGCTTTGGGTCAACAAATGATCATAGAAATGATCACAAAGATAAACGATCAAACAAATGATCCTATCACAAATGATCAACACAATGATCATTTCACAGCAACACTCAGCATGTCACATTATCAAAATTGGGAATATATCGTTGATAACTTCAACTATATAACCTCTGAGCTCGTACGTCTCAGAGAAGGGTGTTAAGCTAAGAGAATAAATTCTCCGCCACCAACAGAAATATATTTGAAAGAAACCGGCTTTATATCTCAATTTGTAATGTCAGACATACAATCCATACAAGTCTATTCCGGGCTCGAACAGAACCGAAGGCACTTACAAAGAAGTCCTTGCAATCCGGATATTCACTAATCACGTTCGAATTTCCCATCACATATGGAGATCTCTATACCGGGGATCAGCCAGTGCAGAGACAACCAACAAGAAACCCTTACGTTTTCGAAAATATCCGGTCTTCAACACCGGTCTTCGAATGCAATTCATAACGACGTATCACATATTCGGAATGGGTTATACGACCCCAAGGTCCTTTCCCGGTTAACCCGAATAGTGAGCGCTTATTTTAAAAAAATAAGTGTGGCATTCAATTTCAAGCAAATCACAACAAATGCCATTCAAAGGTAAATATCGATAGTCGGTTATTGAACTATCAATGGATATGCACAACATCACCAGATTTCAAATAATTTTCCAAATTATTTATTTCCCAAAAATATCTTTACAAGATATATATTTTTTCATACTTCAAAAATAAATCAATATTTATTTTTAAACCCATTTTCCCCAATTTCATTTATAAATTCCATATTGAATTTACATTTCCAAAATATCTGTGAATATACGATTTCAAATCGTTTTCAAATATTCACTTTCAATTTATCTTAAAAAGATAATTCTCAAAACGTTCATTTCTTATTTGAAACCATTTCCATACTTATTTATTTATAAGTAATTCACACGTCTTTTTATTTTCTACACTTGGAAAATATTTAATATACTCTAATCGAAATTAAGTGTATATTTCATTCTTTAAGGAAATCATTCTCTTAAACATATTTATTTGGGCCAAAACGAATGTTGCGTAAAACATCGTTACGACAACCCAAAATCACTAGTATAGGGATTCGAAATTAAAATAGATATATAAATCCCAATACTATACAAAACATTTCCTTTCGGAAATCATTTACTATAACAACAGTGTTATAGTCTACCATTTCCTTCTATTTCTCGAAAACGTCTATTTCAACAATGAATGCTGAAACCTATGATTTCGAATCTTAACACATTTTTAAAAATATCGATAGATCGTTTTAATTCTATTTAAAACATCACATTCAAAACAATTTCTTTAACATATTATTCACTATTCAAAAACATGAATATACTTGTTAACCAATTTCATCATTCCTATTCATTTTGTTTTACAGGATTATTCACTGTCTAAAACGTGAATATAACTCCATTAATAAATTACAACAATTTACTTATCAAAATAAGTCGTTGCGGATTTACAAAATAATGTTTATAAATTCCATTTCTATTTATTTTATAACACTTTCTCTTTTAAATTTCCTTTATTAACTTATTCGATTTCATATCTCAATGATATACTAAAATTTCGTATTATAAGTTAAATACTTATAATTTATTTGTTTACAAAATTGTTTCTTTAAACTTCCCAAATTTATAAATCTTATAACTTATAAGATTCATTTATTTATCCAAAATCTATTCTTTTAATAACTTTACAAATTTTATAAACCTACTGCTTATAAAATTCTATTTATAACTTCACCGTTTATAATTCTATAAATTTCATTCATTTGTGAATTTCATTCGCAATTCATTCTAACACTTATAAAAGCTCGTTTTATAATTCCAATATTTTTAATTTATAAATATCAATTTTATAAATCTTTTAATATAAATCAATTTATATTATTCTTTTAAAACATCTTTAATTCCTTTATAATTTCATCATTTTCTTTGATTTATAAAATAATCAAATTTTATAAATCCTATATTTAAACTTTTTACAATAAATTCAGAAATCCCAGTTTAAACTATTTTATAAAATCATTAATCCCATATTTTCAAAAATCAACTTTTAACTGTATTTCTCAAAAATCATAATTTTTATAACATTAAAATTATAACGTTTATTTATTTAAGACGAATCAATTCCAAAAAATATTTTATAAACGTATACTTCCAAAAATCACTTTAGAAATCCCTTAAAAATCAAAATCGTTATTTTCAAACTTCAAAATTGGATCCGATGATGCAACACATCAAATAGTCAATCACGACTTTCCAATATAATATATCGATATGATAAACAATCAAATATCACAATATCTAAAATCAATAAATATTTGTGAGGAATCCAGCTGGATCCCTCCAACCTGTTTCCCTGCATCCACAGACATTAGCACAATACCAATTCCGTTTCAAGACGGAATATCGCGGTATATGGGATTTTATAAAATATTATCCGCTTAATAACGGCGCAATAGGGTCTCATCCGCTATACAATGCGGGAAATCAATCAACTGCAATATATACATATGCCAATATATATATATATATATTGCTATATACTAATATAATACCAATTTCACTTCAAGGTGGAATATCGCGGTATATGGGTGTAATAAATAACCTCCGCTTACTAACGGTGTATAGGGTCTATTCACATCCAATATATATATATATATATATATATATATATATAACAATCATCATTCAAGCATTCAATCAACACAACTAACAATTTTAAATCTAACTATTTAAAATTTAAATAAATCCTTTAGAGTGAGAAGTTCTCACCTTTGCTTTACTTGCAATTCATTTTCCATCTTGACTCGATTTTCCTTGATTTATACCTTGTATAAATATTTACACAATTTATTAATATTCGAATCAATCGAATAAATTAAATTTCATTTGATAAGTGTAAATTTCCCAGTGGTTTTATTTTGAACAAATTTTCCTTTTAATAAATTTAATTTTCCAATGATTAAATTTTAAACCAATTTTCTCCTTAAAAATATTTAGCAATCAAAATAATTCCCTAAGTTAACTAAACAATTCAATTTTAACCAACGATACACTTTTAAATTAATGATATCAAAGAATTAATTTTAAACTAATACCTTTTTGGTTTTAAACCAATACGTTTAACTTTTTTTTCATTTGAAACTAAATTCCCTTTAAATAAATCTTTCACTTAATAAATTGAATTTCCATTTGATAGGTTTATTTAATTTGGCTAACCATTTTGGGTTTATACTAATAATTTCATTTAAGCTAATTTCTTTAAGCCAAATAAACTTTATTTAACCAAAAATTTATTTTAACAAATTTTCTTTTAAAATAATTCTAACTAGAAATTCCCAATTGAACTATATTTCCTTTTTATCTAAACTAAAATCTCATTTACATAAATATTTCAAACATTTTTCTTATATAAATTTCTTCAATAAATTGATTTAACTGAAAACTAAATTTAAACTAAATTTCCATTAATAATTTATTTCTAGCAACTAAACGAATCAAATAAGTTTTATTAACGAGTTAATCACCTTAATGTAATTATTAAATATTCTTTCCAGTTTTAAACATGATAAACAATATTTAATTCCAGTTATAACTTCATAAAATTATTTTCTAACCTATATACACCTTTTTTTCTAAAAAAAACAGTTCTGTATTTGAAATCTCACTACGTCTTTTTGAAAAATCACTATCATATATACTTTTATTTTACATATGTATTTAAAAATTGAAAAACAGATTTTGAAAGAAATAAAAATTTAAGCCTTACTGCACTCACCAGAGACGAACATCGCGACTACTCGCTGCTCGACATCGCGAACCTCGCCTGCTCGCGAAGCCCTAGCCACTGCAACACTGGCCAGCACGCCTATGCACGCGCGCCACGAATCCCTAGCCTCCATCTGAATCAATGCCTCCAGTCGCGAACGCGCAGAACCCTCCCACGCGAGCACGAACCCTCGCCATCATCTCTTCGAGCTCTTCCAGATGCTTGCCTCACAAATCCCCTTTCTTCGAGCCTCTCGCAACGAAGTCGACCAAATCCTAGCCGAGCGCCCTAAAACTCGATCGCCTCAGCCATCGTACGCGAGCACGATTCGCTTCCAAAAGAAATGGGGCCGAGGGATTTGGTTTTGAAAAAGAAAGAGGACGACCGCCATTTTGATTTCGTTTTTTTTTCTTTCTGAATCAGGAGAGGGGGAGGAAGGTATTTAAAATTAAACTGAGGTATGCTATCACGATTTTAGGCGTGATTCTCTCCTTGAATTTAGGCGTAATAAACGGGATGCTGTCAGGGAGATAACGTGTGTTTGTTTATAACTTTAAATTTAAATTTAATTCAATTTGGTTTCGACGCATTTACTTACCGTGTGTTCACATAATAGCTCCGAAAAATACGAAATTTGAAATCCGGTAATAATTCAATATTACGGACCCAATAGAACTGGTTTCGTCGAATTCCGAGACTGTGCCTCGGAAGGCTATTTTTAAATATCGATTCAAACGATATATTTTCAAAACTAAACAATTCACTTTCAAATTTAATTCTGAAGCTTCTATTATCTTCAATATTATCAATATGAATTTTACTAGCCTTTGAAATATTTTTAATTGGCCTAAAATTAAATATTTAAATTTTTATTCAACTCTCAATAGATTAAATTCTATAATTTAATCGTTAAATTCATTCTGATAATTTGAAATTCAAGTCAAACCATCATTCAAATATTTAAAATTAATTAAATATTTTCAAATTAAATTGTTCAAAATTCTGGGTCGTTACAATGTGGTTCATATTCAACTGCCATAGTATGGTACAAACACAAAAAAGAAGAAATATTCGACCACCATATAGACCAATCCTCTAGCACCAACCATTTGAGCACTTTGCTGACCTCTAGGTTAACCACTATTGCAACCTATTGCTAATGCACATGCCCTACTAGCCGCCACAACCTAGAATAAAAATTAGAAAATAACATTAAGCTACTAGGACACCGTGAAATGGTAGTGACCTAAGAGAATACATGAAGTTTAAGTCCCAATTTGTGTTTGATAGCACTAAGGAGTTGCATTCCCATACTCACATTTTGCACATTAGCTAAAATTTACCACACCTGTCTTGTAATATATATCTTTTATATAGTTGTCATGATTTTAACTATTTGATACCTATTTGTTAAATCATGTAGCGAGGGGTTAATAACACATCCCACTCACATGATGGGGCCAAGGGTTATCCTCGTATCTACCTATCAAAGAGTAACTATATCATTTGCAGGTCAAATTTCCCAGCCCATAAGGATCAGGAACCCCTTACAATGGCCTCCCCTAATTGAGGAAATAGAGGGAAAGGCATTAAGGATTCTTTAGGAGGGGATGAACAGACACTTTTAAGCTTGTCTCTTCTAAAACGGATGGCGTGAGAATGACCAAGTTTAGCAAATGACTCGAAGAACGTCAATGCCAGAAGACAACACTATCGACAAGGGAACCACTAATACGGGCACTACTTATGCGAGGGAGAATCCCTATATTTCCAATAGTAGCATATGAGGATAGGGTTTCTAATAAATAGGACTTAATGAAGACTTCTACCTCCTCTATAATAGGTGATGCTCATTCAAACATGTTGGATTTGGCTGTTTATTACTGAACTAGAGGCTTAAGCAGGAAGATCTTAGGAGGGATAAGCTCTTGCATGAGGTTCTTAGGCATAACAAACTTAGGTGGCTTGGACTTTGTAACATTGCATAATTTTATCGTTTTGATTATGAATATTTAATTAATTTGAAATATTTAAATAATTGGGTTCTAAAGTTTATTAACTTAATTCCAAATATAGGGTATTTAAATATTGGAATTTTGAACTAAATATTATTTAAATGGATTTAATAGTTTTATTTAACTTCTTTTAATTAATACATAAAAATAGTGAACTCATTTTGTAAATCAACATCAATAAATGGTTCGAATAAATAACAAGAAATAAAATTGTTAATAAAATGATATGAATTTTTAATGACATATCCTTATTTTAATTTATGGGATTTTTCCATAATTTTATATAAATTATCTTTTGATGTATTTTATGGCAAACGATGGTATTTTTGGAATTTCACAGAATGAAATAATTTGTGCATTTTATTGTTGAGTGGGGATCATGTCAAATTTTGGCGCACGATCGTATTATTACTTCTATCGTTCACAGTTCATATGCAAATGGAATATTGTGTACCAGAGTACCGCAAAAAACCCTATTTTCAAAATATTTTAAATCAAATAAAAATAAAAAATTGGTCAACTCTTATTATGTGATGATGGCTTGTAATAGTTGGCTAACTTAAAATTTGATTTGTTATAAAACTAAGAAATTTCACTTTTCCTTCATTTCTTTAGTTTGTTCTTTTCTTCTAGTAAAACAAACTTAGCCGAAAATTTTAAAAATCAAAATCGAATTATTCCCTCAACTAAGAAATTTGTGGTTTTGAGTTTGTATAAGCGAGAGGTTCAACTCCTTACGAGGTTAGTAGTGTTCGGCCATCGTTGGCCTTCATGTCATGAAGTTAGGATTACCTAATTCCGACGATGGGCGAGGTGATTGGCCAAGGTGACTTTGGATTTGAGTTTTTCCATTGTGAGGCAAAGTGGAGGTGGTCGTTTGGAGGCACGCGGTCATAGGTTACAAATCACGAGCTACTGTTGTCTCCTAGTGGGGTTTGGGTTGAGTTTTGCTAGGCTCGATCGAGCAAATGGTTGTATAGTCAAGGATGTAGAGACCACGAAGGGGAACGCGTAGGCGAAGGTGGATCGCAAGTTCTTTGAGTGGTGATGGAGTAACCATGGATGAAAGATTTTGGTTTTTGAGTTTGAGCTTACCTATTATCATTGTGCATGTCTGAGTAAAAGAGAGAAGAAGGATAAAATTTATGATAAGGGTAATGAATATTTGATTAAGTAATTAGTTGAATTTAATTATTTAATTGAAATCTATAACTTATAAAATTAATATCTTGCTCATACTAGGTCGAATTTGAATATGGTTGTAACAACCTGATTTTTCGACGCCCGAAAATCAATATCAATACGTCCACTGTATCAATGCCGAAAAATCGAATGCCGAAAAACCGAACCATTAGGGTTAAAGAAGAAGGAGATAGAGGAAGAAATAAAAACAATAACAGAATGTCACAATCGCAGCGGAACAAAATATAATAGATAAATGAATAATCTTTAAAACAAAAAGAATTATATTCTGTTTATACATTACATCATTGGAGTACAACAAAATTCATAACACACAACTGGACAGTTATCATAACCTATCCTCACAAAACTGATTATGCAGTTAATCAAACACAACGGAATATTCAACAAATACGTGTGATACGTCTCGCCATCCAGCTCGTCTCCTGAGCTCCACAGCATTCCATCTAGAATCTGTACTCTATAATACACGGTCTGACCCGAGCATTATAGTTAAACAACAACCGAGTCAGTTTGGAAAACCAGAGTGAGAAAACACACTCAATTGGATTAATAAAGTTTTCAAAATCCTTTGAAATCAAAGATATCTCTTAAGACCACGCCACAAATAAACATGTCGGGTTTTTAACATACGATAACCAAAACATTTCTTATAAAATCCTCAGATATTATAATAGTGTCTATATATAAATACTTATTCAAATAGCCGAAATTGTTACATTATTAAATTCCAGCAATACTACGATCTACAAACAAAACTGTAAAGGCACGTAGGGAGAATGGATTTTCATCAATGGCAGGGCTACTGGGATACCGCCCGTCACAGTACGTGGTCTATATCACCTTACTGAGGATCCACCCTAATCCCTTACAACACAAGACCGGAGCTATCCCTTACTGGATAGTCTGAATAAGATCAACCCGCGGTTGAGATCAGCAACCACCCACACAGCCAAAAAAAAGGGACCTCCAGATAGGGATGACCTTACCCTAATTGGTTGCTAGCCACTTAGTCTTGTGTGCACCTCCCCTGTTTTCGCCATTCCTGGTTGATGAGGCTCGAGGCTATGCATTACCTTTTTAGCACACATTCACTTAGAATGCTCATCGTCCTACTGACGATGTTCTGATAGCATTCATAAATACATGCCCATTCCGGGTCCGAACGGAACCGATGGCATTATTCCTACTACATCCATTTTGGAATCACCCTTAGGATTAGAGCGATTAGCCCTTGCACTTCACTGCTCCATCTTCGACTCCAAGTCCTTGTCTTCTTCATGAAAACGTTCAAACCGGATCGAAGTGGTTTTCGGAAAATTAATCCCGATCCCGGACTCTTCGAAACGATCGGCGCATTAGTCAATATTTATAGTCGGTTATTTGACTATCAAATAACATCCATAAACAATCATTACATTTAAATAATTTTTCAAATTATTTATTTCAAAATATCTTCGCAAGCTATTTTCTACACTTCAACTCTTTGAAAATAGTTTTCAAATCACTTTTCCCTTGTGGAAGAAATTTTCAAATATTGTTTATTTCCACTAAAATTCACCAAGTCTTAATACTTAGATTTTAAAATAATTTAAATCACTTTATCCAAAATATATACTTTAAAACATTTAATATAAATTTCTCAAAATATTCTGTTTAAAATACAAGTTATGAAACTTTATGATAACTTCTCATGTAAAACTTAAGCTAAAACTAATTTAAAATAAAAGTTATTCTATAAGGTATAAATATTAAATAATTATCTTTAAAAACATAAAAATAGTTAAACCTTTAAAACAATTACTACTATAATTAATTTAAATAAATATTTACTTTAAAATTCTAAACAATTTAAAATAATTAAAATTTCTCTAAAACATTCTTTTAAAACCACTTTAAAACCTCTAACTTATGCATGGAAATCTTTCTTTGAAAATATACTCGGCTTTTCAGGGAAATACACTTTTCTTTCCACACCTTTAAAAATAAATCACTATTTATTTTTATACAAATCATCCTTCCCTTATAAATTCCCATTCTGAATTTATAATTCCAAATTACCCTCTGATAAATATTTCTCTTTATTTATAAACCTCGTTTATAAATTCCATAATCACATTTCCTTTGAAATACTGTTTCAAATCGTTCAATTGATTTGAAAATAGATTCTCTAAATTAAATTCCTCATAGAATTTATTTCTTGATTTATCCAAGGTTTAATTCAAAATCCATTAATTCCAAATTCACTTCTTAAATATGATTTAAAATCTTATTTAAAACTGAAGATATAAATTTCATACTTTATTTCAAAATTCTCCTTTTTTTTCCAAATTCATTCAAATCTTGAATTTTAAAAATATATTTCTTTATACTAAAAATATTGCTTAACTCCTTTAAATAAAATCTCTTTTTCCTACTTATTTAAAATACCTATTTTTCCCATCCTTGAATTTATTATATAGGAATTAAAATCACCTTTATCCATTTCCCCAATTCATTCCTTTAATTTATTTGAATTTATTATAATTATTTTACTTAAAAATTTCCCTTTTTATTCCTTTTGAAAATCCCAACTTTATATATATTTCATTTTTCTCAAATACCAATATAAATATTTCAACTAAGCCATAGCACTTAATAATTTTAATTCCAAATATAATCAATATAATCCATCACAGATTATCATATACATCACATTACTGAATATAAAATAAATTCAATAGTTGAGGAATCCAGATGGATCCCTCCAACCTATTTTGCTGCATCCACAGATGTTAGCACAATATAAAATACCAATCCCACTTCGAGGTGGAATATAGCGGTATATGGGGTCATCCCTATTATACGGGGCGTAGAGGGTCTCATCCGCTATATAATGCGGGAAATCAATCACTCCAACATATATATACACACACTACCATATATATATACACACTACCATATATACTTTTACATCCAGACTGATAATAATAATCAATTCAAGAAATCAATCCAATAATTTAATTTTTTAATTATTTAAATTTAAATGGAAATCCGAATGAGTGAGATTAACTCACCTTTGATTTTTGTTTTGTAATCCGACCCAAACCGGCTATTTCCTTCATGATTACGGACCTTGTACAAACATTGTACGATTTATTAATATTTGAAGTAATCTAAAAATTTACTTCCATTAAATAATTCAATTTACCTAATAATTTAATTTAAACTGATAGTTTCCCTTTTAAAAACCTGTTAGTAACATAAGTAAATTAAATCGGTTTATTAAACAAATTAGCCACTAATATACCTTATTTAAAACAAAACTGTTAATTTTAAACAAACTGTAAATTCTAAATCTATATATATACCTTACTGTCAATTTAAAACAAACTGTTTTTGCCAGTTTAAACTTAAGCGACCTTAAAAATTTACTATTTTGAAACGAATAGTTTAAACTTATTGTTTCCAGAAATCAACATATTTTTTAAATTTATGTTAAAATACCTTACTGCCCAATTCCCTCGCGACGACGACTAAGCAACCCACCCTTCGAGTTGCCATAGCCTCTCCTATCATTATGAACAAGCGATATGCATCTGCATGCATCACGACCACCCCTTCTCTCCATACTACATCATCCGCATTATCACTCCCAATCAATGACTGACCAGCCTTGCCTGGATGATGTCTTAAAGTAGTCTTTCTATTTTCTCTTGGTATTTACTGCAGAACTTAATTGTTCGACTCCCAATATCAGATGGAAGTTCAGTATAAACTAAAGATGATGTCTCTGCTCTAGACTTGTTGTCCTTCTCTTTTGAACTTTGGATCCATGTAACCCGTACATTGCAGCCAAGCAATGGATGAAAATGGTCATTTGAAGTTTAGCGAAATCTGTTTCCACACAAATTCTCATCCCACTACTAAATACCATGAAATTCTCAGACCCATCATTGATTCTTCTTTGTTCCTTATTTTCTTCAAAAATCTTCCTAAACAACTCGGCGGCACAAATTAGTATCGACGTTGAGAGCGAGCGATTATAAATTTTCTAAGTGACGCCCATTACCCTTTCTTATTTAGTTCGTATCTTATCTTTCGATTTTAACATAAAGCCAAAGAAGAGAAATGAAGCTTGTGAATCGAATTGAGGGAATGAGAAGTAAATGCAATCTCTTTCGCTGTTTTTTAAAGAATACGCGTGTCCACAATGAAGACACTTGCGTTAAATTTTTTATGTGTCTACAGCTTGCAATGCAATTATATTACCTATATCTAAATTTAAATTGAAATCATCTCGATTTTCGCAACTCATAATCTCGATCTCCATTCAAGGCATATCGCTAAGCCTTTATAAGGTTATACCCCTATTTCGAACGTAATGGAAAGGTTTCGAGTCCTAATTCGATCGTATGGAGAAGATAGATTTTTGACACATTTATTGTATTGAATTTTCAATATAGTTTTTAGCGCGTTTATATAACGTACGGCCACACGATAACTCCTAACGCTACAAAAATTGAAATCCAATAATAAAACACTATTACGGATCGAATGGAACTAGTTCGTCAAATTCCGAGACTGTGCTTTGGAAGGTTATTTTTATATATCAATTTAAACTATATATTTCAAAACTGAACAAAACACTTTCAAATTCAAATTTAAAACTTCTATTATCTTCAGTATTATTAATATAAATTTTTATAAGCCTTCAAATTATTTTCAACAAGCCTGGAACTCCAGATTCAACGTTTTCCCAATTTTCAATTATTAAATTCAATATTTAAATTATATAATAATATAGCGATATTTGAAATTCAAGTTAAACTAACTTTCAAATATTTAAAATCAATTAAAAATTCCAATTTCAAATGTCTAAGATTCCTGGTCGTCACATTCCTCCCTCCTTAAAAGAATTTCGTCCCCGAAATTACTTGTTAAGAAGAATGGTACAATACCCGTTAGTATTTTCCAAATCCAAATAGTTTCAACAGCTTCCCAAACAATCTTTTTATTAAAGACACTATCACACATATTAACTTCCTAAACTCATCCATAACTTCCAAACAGTATTATTCACTCAATAATTCAAATTTAAATTCAAATTATAAATTATTTAAAAAAATTCTCAAAATTTTTCTAACTCTCTAAATTTTCAAAAGATTTTGCCAACGTCTCCTTTACGCGGCTAGATCAGTACAACTACCAAATGCCTCTACGGGCCCCTAGATTTCAAAAGAAAAACAAAAGCCAAGTGGCTAGATCAGAAAACCATCAAATTTCCTACAGAATTTTAAATACATACCTTTTGTCGAGCAATTCAATTTATCTTCTCAAATCAAAACACCAATTCCCTTTTCCTTTATAACACCTGTATATCCTACTTAACAATAATATCCAACCACAGAATTCAAAATCATTTTATTTAATTCTTTACAAAATTTTCAATATCCATTTCATTCAAGTTCGTATGATGTACATATATCATACGTACGCAATACCAAATCTGATCGCTCACTCGATCACACAATTTCATTTCCGAACTAGTCTCGTTCACCTGACTCCCTAGTGCGGACTCAGATTTGCTTTCTTGATCAGAAACCGTCAATTTCCTTGCATAGCCATAAACTATGATAGAGAATTCCAGAATCCATCAAAAATCCATATCCAGGGTTCGCCGTCGAAAATCGAGTGAAAAATTCCAACTCGGATCGATATAACTATCTCGAAATTCTATGCTCGAATTCTGGATCGAATCGTTATGCGAATAAAATAATATACGTACATCTTATGTATTTATTCCAATTGATTATTGGCTAAATCAATTTTCTTGTTATTCACAATTATTTTGATTTCCATACACTTATTCATAATTATCCCATTTCACAACTTTACTTTAACCCTTATTAATGTTAACTTAGAATATTTCTCCAATGCCAAGTTTTTTCTTCGTATATTTCTCAATTCCGATTTTACTTAAGAATTTACCATCCATTTCTTAAGTTCAAGATAAATATTTTACACTTAAATATTTACTTCCACTTCATTACTGAAGTTATATACCCATTTCCATTCAACTTTGCATTTCAATTCCATTTGAATTTAATTTACCCACAAAGTTTATATATTGAATTCTATTCACCTTATCCCAATCCATATTTGACTATCACTTCGAAAAATTCTACAACTTTACTTTACTTTACACAATTTTTGAATTAAATATTATCCCAATATTCAATTTCAATTCATTTGCAAACCTATTTGAATCAATTAGTTCACGTACAAATTTTTTCTTCAATCCTTCGTTTATTTAGTTCAATTTGACAAAATTCCCATTCTTAAATATTGAATTCTATCAACTATCTTTCATCCACTAATTTATTTCAATTTCCAGTAAATTTTAATTTTTACAACTTTGTTCTTTTAATCCACTCAAACTATATTTTTCAATTCCACTTTACTTAACATAATTCAAATTGATTCCAATATTCAGTTTTCATTTTACTTACTTACAAATGTATTTTCCTTTGTTTCTCTATACATTTATTTACAATCTTAATAAACTTATTTTCAATAATCATTTTCCTCAAAGCTCACTTTTACTTAACTAGATTCACTTACATTCCGATTCAATTAAGTTTTCCACTTATTTAAATTCCATTTGCTAACTTCTTTTAATTCACTTCAATTAATTAGCTTACCTTCCAACATATTTGGGTTTTACTTTTATTTCAATCCTTCTTAATTTAAATTTTATTCTAACATACTCAAAATTTTACAAACTATCAACCCATTTATAATTTATAAACAATTTCAAACCAACTCCAGAGTATTTTAAACAATTACTCATATTTCAAAAGCATTTTTAAAATCAAATATATATACATAATTCATTTGCAAATCAAATCATCCTTTGAATTTTAAAACTAAACCCAGTTTTGCAAACAATTCCAATTTAAAACAATTTGGTAGCAATTTCTCTCTTGTAAAATCGAAAATGAATATCGTTGATGCTGCAGTCATCACCGAAGTTATTTTCCAACGATCGAAGAGAGTTTAGTGCTTTTAACTTTTTAAAACGCTTCAATTATTTTTACATTCCAAATCTCACCAGATTTCAAATCCAATTCAAAAATATTTACCAAATAATATCACTATTATTTCTCCGAAACCTTTGAAAATCATTCTCAAACTCAAAAGTAATTAAATTTTCAAATTCCAAATCCTTTCAACTCATATTCAAACATTACTCTGGAATTTTATCTCATTTTAATTATAAATCACACTATAATTCACATTTATAAATTTCATTTGTTAAATGAATTTATCTCCACATCTTTGGTTATACCATTATTTCCTCATTTCAATTATCATAACAACAATGATAATAATTTAATATTATCACTTCCTAACAACCAAGCAACCATATACTATAATAATTTACAAAATTACTATTTTTATATACAAAAATAATTGGGCAAAATTATTTCATTTACCCTATTTTAAAACAATATTGTGTCGGTTTATCTTGTTTAAGAGTTTAGAAATCCCTATCGATATAGTTAGCCAGACGTCACCGACCAGAATCTATAAACACTCAACCGATAAGTCAACACAATATAAGAGCAATTTTTTATACTCACTAACAAATACGCGCTCACATCTATTAATACACTCAAAGTCATTCTAGAGTACTACGGACTCTATTTCAATGAGTAATCCCCACCAGAGCCAAGGTTCTCGCTTAACCATCAGCTTTGATACCAAGTGTAATGACCCGATTTTTCGACGATCGAAAATCGACATTAATACGTCCATTGTATCAATGCCAAACAATCGAACGCCGAAAAATCAAACCATTAGGGTTAAAGAAGAAGGAGGTAGAGGAAGAAATAGAAACAATAACAGTATCTTACAATCGTAGAGGAACAAAATATAATAGATAAATGACTAATCTTTAAAACAAATAGAATTATATTCTGTTTATACATCGCATCATCAGAGTACAATAAAATTCATAACACACAACTGACAGTTATCATAACATATCCTCACAAAACAGACTATGAAGTGAATCAAATATAGTGGAATATTCATCAAATACGTGTGATACGTCTCGCCATCCAGCTCGTCTCCTGAGCTCCACAACATTCCATCCAGAATTTGTACTCTATAATACTCGGTTTGACCCGAGCATTATAGTTAAAGAACACCCAAGTCAGTCTGGAAAACCAAGTGAGAAAACACACTCAATTGGATTACTAAGTTTTCAAAATCCTTTGAAATCAAAGGTATCTCGTAAGACCACGCCACAAATAAACATGCTGGGTTTTTACCTTACGATAACCAAAACATTTCTTATAAAATCCTATGATATTATTATAGTGTCTATATACAAATACTTATTCAAATAGCCGAAATTGTTACATTATTAAATTCCAGCACTACTAGGTTCTACAAACAAAACTGTAAAGGCACGTAGGGAGAATGGATTTCCATCAATGACAGGGCTACTAGGGTACCGCCCATCAAAGTACGTGGTCTAGATCACCGTACCGAGGATCCATCCTGATCTCCTACAACACAAGACCGTAGCTACCTCTTACTGGATAGTCCGAATAAGATCACCCCGCGGTTGGGATCAGCAACCACCCACACAACCGAAAAAAAGGGACCTCTAGACAGGGATGACCTTACCCTAATTGGTTGCTAGCCACTTAGCCTTGTGTGCACCTCCCCTGTTTTAGCCATTCCCGGTTGATGAGGCTCGAGGCTATGCGTTACCTTTTTAGCACACATTCACTTAGAATGCTCATCGTCCTCCTGATGATGTTCTAATAGCATTCATCCATACAAGTCTGTTCTAGGTCCGAACGGAACCAAAGGCACTATTCCTACTACATCCATTTTGGAATCACCCTCAGGATTAGTAGCAATCAGCCCATGCACTTCAATGCTCCATCTTTGACTCCAAGCCCTTGTCTTCTTCACAAAAATGTTTAAACCAGATCAAAGTGGTTTTTGAGAAATTAATCCCGATCCCGATCACTTCGAAACGATTATCGCATTGGTCAATATTGATAGTCGGTTATTTGACTATCAAATAACATCCATAAACAACCATCAGATTTAAATGATTTTCCAAATTATTTATTTCAAAATATCTTCGCAAGCTATTTTCTACACTTCAACTCTTTGAAAATAGTTTTCAAATCACTTTTCTCTGGTGGAAGAAATTTACAAATATTGTTTATTTCCACTTAAATTCACCAAGTCTTAATACTTAGATTTTAAAATAATTTAAATCACTTTATCCAAAATATATACTTTAAAACATTTAATATAAATTGCATAAAATATTTTGTTTAAAATACTAGTTATGAAACTTTATGATAACTTCTCATGTAAAACTTAAGCTAAAACTAATTTAAAATAAAAGTTATTCTATAAGGTATAAACATTAAATAATTATCTTTAAAAGCATAATAATAGTTAAACCTTTAAAATAATTACTATTATAATCAATTTAAATAAATATTTACTTTAAAATTCTAAACAATTTAAAATAATTAAAATTTCTCTAAAACATTCTTTTAAAACCACTTTAAAACCTCTAACTTATGCTTGGAAATCTTTCTTTGAAAATATACTCGGCTTTTTAGGGAAATACACTTTTCTTTCCACACCTTTAAAAATAAATCATAATCTATTTTTATACAAATCACCCTTCCCTTATAAATTCTCATCCTAAATTTATACTTCCAAATTACCCTCTAATAAATATTTCTCTTTATTTATAAACCTCATTTGTAAATTCCATAATCACATTTTCTTTGGAAATACTGTTTAAAATCACTCTATTGATTTAAATTAGATCCTCTAAATTAAATTCCCCTTAGAATTTATTTCTTGATTTATCCTAGGTTTAGTTCAAAATCCATTAATTCCAGATCCACTTCTTAAATATGATTTAAAATCTTATTTAAAACTGAAGATATAAATTTCATACTTTATTTCAAAATTCTCCTTTTAATTATTTTTTTCCAAACTCATTCAAATCTTGAATTTTAAAAATATATTTCTTTATACTAAAATATTTCTTAAGTCCTTTAAATAAAATCTCTTTTTCCTACTTATTCAAAATTCCTATTTTTCCCATCCTTGAATTTATTATATAGGATTTAAAATCACCTTTATCCATTTCCCAAAATCATTCCTTTAATTATTTGAATTAACTATAATTATTTTATTTAAAAATATCCCTTTTGATTCCTTTCAAAAATCCCAACTTTATATATATTTCATTTTTCTCAAATACCAATATATATATATATATATATATATATGTCAACCAAGCCATAACATTTAATAATTTTAATTCCAAATATAATCAATATAATCCATCATAGATTATCACATAAATCACAATATTGAATATAAAATAAATTCAACATTTGAGGAATCCAGTTGGATCCCTCCAACCTATTTTCCTGCATCCACAGATGTTAGCACAATATAAAATACCAATCCCACTTCGAGAGGAATATCGCAGTATATGGGGTCATCCGCTATTATGCGGGGCGCATAGGATCTCATCCGCTATATAATGCGGGAAATCAACCGCTCCAATATACACACACACACACACTACCATATATACTTTCACATCCAAATTGATAATAATAATCAATTCCAGCAATCAATCCAGTAATTTAAATTTTTAACTATTTAAATTTGAATGGAAATCCGAATGAGTGAGATTAACTCATCTTTGTTTTTTATTTTGCAATCCGACCCAAACCGGCTATTTCCTTCACGATTAAGGACTTGTACAAGCATTGTATGATTTATTAATATTTGAAGTAATCTAAAATTTACTTCCATTAAATAATTTAATTTAACTAATAATTTAATTTAAACTGATAATTTTCCTTTTAAAAACCTGTTTGTAACATAAATAAATTAAATCAGTTTATTAAACAAATTAGTCACTAATATACCTTATTCAAAACAAAACTTTAATTTTTAAAAACTGTAAATTCTAAATCTATATATATACCTTGTTGTCAATTCTACAAGTTTAAACTTAAGCGACCTTAAAATTTTACTATTTTGAAACCAATAGTTTAAACTTACTATTTCCAGAAATCAACATTTTTTTTAAAAACATTTATGTTAAAATACCTTACTGCCCAATTCCCTCGCGACGACGACCAAGCAACCCACCTTCCGAGTTGCTCGAGCCTCTCCTATCATTATGGACAAGCGATCTGCATCTGCATGCATCTTGGCCACCACTTCTCTCCATACTACATCATCCGCATTCTCACTCCCAATCAATAACTGACCAGCCTTGCCTGGATGATGTCTCAAAGCAGCCTTTCTATTTGCTCTTGGTATTTACTGCAGAACTTGATTGTTCGACTCCCAATATCAGATACATGTTCAGTATAAACTAAAGATGATGTCTCTACTCTGGACTTGTTGTCCTGATCTTTTGATCTTTGGATCCGTGTACCCGTACATTGCAGCCAAGCAATGGATGAAAACGATCATTTAAAGTTTAGCAAAATCTGTTCCCACACAAATTCTCATCTCACCACTAAATACCATGAAATTCTCAAACCCATCATTGATTCTTCTTTGTTCCTTATTTTCTTCAAAAAAATTCCTGAACAACTCGGCGGCACAAATTAGTATCGACGTTAAGAGAGAGCGATTATAAATTTTCTAAGTGACGGCCATTACCCTTTCTTATTTAGTTCGTATTTTATCTTTCGATTTTAACCTAGGGCCGAAGAAGAGAAAAGAAGATTGTGATCAAATTGTGGGAACGAGAAGTAGATGCGATCTCTACTGCCATTTTTTAAAAAATACGCGTGTCCTCAATGAAGACACGTGCGTTAAATTTCATTACATGTCTACAGCTTGCAATGCAATTATATTACCTATATTTAAATTTAAATTGAAATTGTCGCGATTTTCGCTACTCACAATCTCGATCTCCAATTGTGGCGTGCCGCTAGGTGTTTATAAGGTTACACCGCTATTTCGAACGTAATGGAATAGATTTTGAGGCCTAATTCGATCGTATGGAGAAGACAGCTTTTTGGACCCATTTATTATATTGAATTTTCAATATAGATTTCGGCGCGTTCATATATTACGGCCACACGATAACTCCAAACGCTACGAAAATTGAAATCCAATAATAAAACACTATTACGGATCCAATGAAACTGGTTTCGTCGAGTTCCAAGACTGTGCCTCGAAAGGCTATTTTCAAATATCAATTTAAACCATATATTACAAAACTGAACCAAACACTTTCAAATTCAAATTTAAAACTTCTATTATCTTCAGTACTATTAGTATAAATTTTATAAGCCTTCAAATTATTTTCAACAAGCTTGGAACTCCAGATACAACCATTTTACCAATTTCCAATTATTAAATTCAATATTTAAATTATATAATAATATAGCGATATTTGAAATTCAAGTTAAAATAACTTTTAAATATTTAAAATCAATTAAATATTCCAATTTCAAATGTCTAAGATTCCGGGTCGTCACAATGGTCAGTTGCTTTGGACTTATAGCAACGTCAACTACGCATTCGAACTAGTTTCGTCAAATTTGAAGCTAGTTGAACTTTGGGCTAAAATTGGACATTGTTCGATTTTTGACCAAACCGGAATGCGAAAGCGTCAACTAGAATTTCAGTGAGTTTACTCACCTCCAAATAAACTATATGATGTCTATATCGTTATATTTTATTATTGAATGCTTCGATGATAGTTTATATTGTTGTTTGATTATAAGTTTGGATTTTATATTTTTGCTTGAAAAGCGGATAGCATAAATAACCATTATGTTGCAGGAAACAAAAACCGAAGGAAATTCAAAATGTATATGTAGTAAATAGGTCGCTATGAAACACTTCAAAAATTCACATGTGTATGTGTGATTTACATGGGACTTTTATAGAGAGAGACCCTAAGAGGTTTCTCACCAATACTTATTTCTTTACTTCTATTCTTATGTTGCTATATTGTTATTTGGTAAAAAAAAATTATGAAATGTTGTTTGGTTGTATAAGTGTCGTTTTAGCAATTATCGTTATACCATTATTTATGAAATATCGTCCCCTTAAACCTTTTTT
The DNA here is from genome assembly GCA_030765085.1 of Allium cepa. Classification (NCBI taxonomy): domain Eukaryota; kingdom Viridiplantae; phylum Streptophyta; class Magnoliopsida; order Asparagales; family Amaryllidaceae; genus Allium; species Allium cepa. The sequence continues at coordinate 28,368,684 of CM060933.1, read as the reverse complement.
GTTTGTTGAACTTGAGCTTGTATTTTTACAAAATAAATGTTTGGCCGTAAATTAGCACTTTAAAAGTTATTTAAATTTATAAAGGTTATTTACCTTAAATATTTTGTAAATTCTTCTCATATGAGTTTATAAGGACTATATAAGTATTTGAAAATAATTGGAGGTTTAAATATATTCTTAATTGTTATTTAACTACAGTAAAGTTAATTAATAAAATTGCCAATAATGTTTAAGGTTAATTGATCATTTTAGTAATGATGTTTTAAAGTAAATTAATGATTTTTGATAATGATGTTTAGGACTAGTTAATCATTTTAATAAATGATATTTAAAGTTAATTAATTGATTTAAATAAAGGTGTTTAAAATTAATTATCGAATTTAATAAAAGTGTTTTAAACATTAATTAACTGATTTGATAAAAGCATTAAAGTTAATTAACTGATTTAATAAAGGTGTTTAAAGTTAACTAATTGATTTATTAAAGGGGTTATAAGTTTGATTAGTTGTCTCTTGGGATAATTAATGTGGTTTTAAATTTATAAAAGAATTACAACAATTATCTTTCAGGATGATTAACCTTGTTTTAAACTTAAAATGCATTTTAATTGATTTATTTTCTTCTGGGAAAATAAATGTTGTTTGAAATTTATAATTGGTATTTTATAAATAAGAAAATCTTTCAAAAAGAACTGTTTGTAAAAATAAAGCGAACTGTAAATTTTTTCGGTTTATAGCAAACAATGTTTTAATAACATTTGTTTTTTTACCCTTCTTTTTAATACGCTTAAAAATATAATTTTGTTTTTAAAAATAATATTTTAAAGAGTTCTTTCAAAGTGTTCTATAAATATTTATGATGTGAAAACCAAGACTAAGTTCAGTTTTCAAAGTTTAAAAGTCTGATTCAATTATGGAAAGGATAAAAAAAATTAATTACATAAACGATATAGCTTATATGGAAAGGATTTAGTCATACTCTTTGCACTGAACGTCGAGGTAAGGAAATGTTTTTCTATTTTAAAGATTAAAAATGGTGTCAAGGCAATGCCTAGAGGAAACACTAGCTTCACTTTCCTGAATTCATTTTTAACCGAGGGATAGTACAAGTGTGAAATCGACGAGTAGTAGGAAGGGTATGAGATTTAATTTCCATATACGATCTTTTTGATTATTCTCGATAGTTGATAGTTGAGTTACTGACTATTGATTCAGCTTTCTTTTTTGTGTATCGTCAATCTAAGATTATTTGTTGCTCATTTTGAGCATTGATATCCTTTGCTAGTAAATGACCAAAACCAGAAAGTGAATGGATGTCAAGCTTTTTGGGGTTGCTCCCATTGTGTATATTCACATCTACTCTAGATTGGATTCGGTTGTATGCGCGTGGAGATGTGAAATAACCGGATTCTCGGTAAAGTTGGCTGGGTTTGGCTTGTACATTTTTGAGAGGCGTCATAGAAGAAAATGACCCTGTCAACTATATTTTCTATAAATATACTTTCAGTAAGAGAGCGCATCCTCCTCGTCATTGTTGAAAAACTTTTCTTTCCTTGCTGTTAATTCAAATCTTTGAATTGTTTTCTTAATTGCATCAAGAAATGATTGGAGCAATTCTCGAGGTTTAATTATTTGGATCCATTCTTTATGTTTGGATTTTGACCTTGTTTATACCCGTCTTTCAAGTTTGGATTTTATTTAATTTGTTTCCCTTCATTCATGTGTGGAAGTTATTCTTATAAGAAAAAACCCATTCCGCGATTTGCAGCGTAGTCTCATAGAGTTATTGTATGTTCATAATATTACTTGAGTTTTCTCATGTTGGTATTTCCTGACTGTTCCGTGTGTTATTTTATTATAATGCTCGAGTCAGACCTAGTACTTTTCAGGTTTTCGTCGGTGGGACATGGAGCTCATGGAGTAGAGCTAGATGTTCACCTACCATAGTTTTTTTTATTTCTGTCGTAATATTATTATATACCCATCAATAGTTGTAAGGACAGGAATTTATAACTGTCCAGGCTAATGAGGTTTGTTTTTAACTATGATAACCCATGTATTTTAGAGTTACAACTTTTACTGTCTTTGTTATATTATATGTGATCGTTCCGCTATGAGATTATGTTTCTCCTATTCTTTTTCTTTCTCTTTTTACCCATACAATCTACCTTTCCAGCGATTGAATGTTCGGTATTTGAATACCATGGATATGTTGAGTGTCGTCTTTCATTGGTCAATAAGACGGATCGTTACACTTGGTATCCGAGCTGAAGGTTAAGCGAGAGCCTTGGCCTTGGTATGGTATGGCTCATTTGAGACAGGGTAAGTGACACCCTGGAAAGAGTTGAGGGTATTATACATATGAGACCGTATTTGTAATTTTTATAGAAATGTATTGTGTTAATTGGTCTATTGAGTTTATGAATTCTGGTCGTGATGTGGGATGCCACGGTGTCGATACAGATTTCTAAACTCTCGAACAAGGCAAACAGACACAATGTTGATTTTGAAAATTTAGTAAATGAAATATTTTACCTTGGTTTATATATTTTATATATATAAAGGAATAATTTTCAAATGTATATAGTTATTAAGATGTGTTTGTTTGAAAGTGATAATATTTAATTATTATCATTGTTGTTTGATTTGTCACGCTCGGATAGTTTAGGATCATTGACTATTGTTCGTTGATCATTAGTTTATGCTTGACCAGTTTATGAGCGTTTATTGACTTATAAATTTAAGTACATTAAAATGAACCCTTGTGAATTGAGTTTCGCAATGTGACTATAAGGTGTTCGGTGAAAATGTTAAGTTAACGATCATTTTTTAATAATGTTGAGTTAAAAGTAGAACTTTTAATAAAATTTCTTTAATATAATCTAAATAGGAAGACGAGACATTTAGAGGATAAACATTTGAGAAAATTTTATTATAACAAAGAAAAATTGTTATAAGATGAGATGATTTTACACAAAGGAAATTTTATATAAATTTCGTTTATAAAATGTGATTTAAGAATGATTTTTGAATTTAAATCCCGGTATTGCTTTAAATGATTTCATAAAGATTAGTTTTTCTTTGGATAGTTTGGGGAGAAAATCTCGATTAGTTTTGTGGAAATCTGAATATTCTTCAAAGTGACTATCAAATATTTTCTTAGCCGAACGTTGTAGTGCACTTAGTAAATTATCCCCTTTTATCATCGTGCGACCAATTGAGTTCGAATCTGAACGAACCTAAAGTGAGTGTTAGTGAATAAATTGTTGAAGTCGTTTTAGATCTAAAAATATATGTAGTATGAATTCAAAACCGGTTTTGAAATAAAAACCAACTATTTAGTCTTAAGTTTCCTTAAAGGAAATTGGTTTAAAATAAAAGTTATTTTGAATAATGATTTGATAAATGAAATTTGTAAACTCTTGGATAGAAAAGAGATAATTAACTCAAGTTTTAAAATAGGTTAAATTGAATAGGAAGGTTTAATAGGCACTCTTTTATTAAAACCGTAACTTGGTTAATCATCTAAGCTATGTAAACAATTTGGTGATACTGTGCCAACTTGTAAACATTTTTCCTTAGAACACTTTAACGTAAAGGAGTCAAAGGGTTGACTCAGTTTTAAAGACCCATATTTTGTTTGGGCCTCCATTTGAATTTTGAAAAATAAATTAAAGTTGACATTTTGTATGTACTCTTAGGATTTTAAGAGAATTTTATATAAGTAAATAAAAAATGGAGTAGGTTTTTATTTAATTGTTTTATAAAGTTGTGTCTTTATAAAATGTTTATAAACTAAAGTGGAAATTTATGAACTAATTCATAAATAATTTTAGTATTGAATGATATGCTATAAGTGAAAAATTGATTTAGAATGAAATCGGTATAATTAAGAAACCAATCAGATTAAGTACGTAAGTTACGCGTAGATCATTTTATTCACACGATTCTTGGTCTAGGGTTCAAATACATAACTCTAGGTTGATTTACACTAGTCTGAAAAAGAATTTCTCACTTGACTCTTATCAACGAACACTTGATTAGGAAACTTGATATGATACTAAGCTTTTCTATCATAGTATGGTGCTATGCAAGGAGAACGGAGGTTTATTGAGGACCGTGTAGTTAATGCCCTGCTATTACCCCGCTACAACTCCGCTATATCTCATAGCGGATTTCTACCGCTACGATTTTTCCATATAGCCCCAGAATATAGCCTTTCCGCTTTAATCTCTGCTATTTCTTCTATACCCCGTTATTTCCGCTGTTCCCGCTATATCTTTTTTAATAAAATGAATTGAAAAAGTGCATCTATACATTATAAAATTATGAAACTAATTTATTTGATTTAATTTTTAATATATTTTCAAAAATGAAAATACTCTAATATTCTACCAAATTCAATTATGTTATATAATAGTTTTTCGTTTATTTAAAGTATATTCGCACATGTTTTTATTTAAAATTATTTATGTATTATTTATAATTTAATTGAATAATAATTTTCATTTAATTACCATTTATATATTTGTAAAAACATTAAGTACGAGTTTTATATGCTATTTTAGAGCCATCCGCTATATCTCGCTATATCCTCGTTGTATCCCCGCTATGACATTTTGCACCTCCACCGCTTTGAATCTACCGAGCGCATTAACTATACAAATTGAGGAACCTGATCGAAGTCCGCACTAAGAAGGTTGAGTAAGCGATACTAGTTTAGAAGTGGAGTTTATGTATCTAAATATGTGGTTAGATAAGATATTGCGTACGGATGATTTATATACATTATACAGGTTTAAGCATATTAATATGCTAAGTTGTGTGGCTTAGGAAATTTTCTTTATCCTTGGAAAATCAAGAAAGTTATAAACCTAAGCAAAATTTCTAAATCTTGTTTGTTAGTCATTTAACATTTTAAATAATGTTAAGTGTTCATTTATTCCTTTATGGAAATTCATTTGATTAATATTGTGATTTTATACACTACGGTATATAAAACTGTTGTTTATTAGGACTTAAATCCCGATGCTTTTGGGAAAAAGTGATTTAAAAAGAATTTTTGAAAGAAATATTATTATTATTATTTTGAAATTTGTATGAAGTGTTATTATTTTAGGATATTTAAAAAGAGTTTTTGTATAGTGATTTTTCGAATATTTTTTGGTTATGACTAAAATAGGATGATTGGGAGTTTTCCAATGTAGAAGACTCACCAATATACTTGTCTACTCTTTGTCTTAGGAGGAACCGGGTACCACTAGATGCTCTATGTTGTTTGATTTTAGAGTTATACCATGCTTCGGTAGGAGAAGCCCCCTCCTTGTCATAATTGATTTTGGTTTTGATATATTTCTCTTTGGAGAAATTTGCAAATATATTCTAGATTTAAAATTTTGAGCATTTAGTTCTAAATTAATCCTTTGAAACGATATGGATGCTTAGTATTTTATTGCAAATACACGCTATACTTTTGTTGCATATGGTTGTTATGATTGTTTGTTTTGTTATTGTCGACAATAGAAATAGCTTGTGTATTGCTTCTTGTCAGTATAGTTCTTTTTGGATTATGAATACAAGATAAGTACAGGGAGTAAGAGATTACAATTTGATTTCTTTTGCACCTGCAATTGCATCAAGATAGTGACTTGCTTGCAAAAATAAAAATCTAATGCAAAAGAGGTACGTAGCAGATTTAGAAATTGGCATTTTGGTCTATTGATGATTTAACGCCCTAGATATGGGAGACCACCTAGTTTTTGTTATCTTGTGGTTGATTCGAGACAATTGTGGTGAGTTGCTATTTTTTTAGATGAGCCGTGCAAAGAAGGTGCTGTCGAAAATTTCCAAAATATAAGGAACTTTAAGAATGTAATAGCTTGTTTTAATTAATAATTTTTGACTATAAAGGTTTGGGTCAATTTTGATGATGAAATTACTTTAGGGGGGATGTAACATCCTAGAATTTTGTCATTCTGATTTAGAATATTTAATTAATTTTAAAATTTTAAATAATTAGGTTTTAAAGTTAATAACTTATATTCAAATATAGGGATTACTTAAACATTTGAATTATGAAATAAATATTAATTAAATGGATTTAATAGCCTTATTTAACTCCTTTTAATTAATAAATAAAAAAGCGAACCCAATTTGTAAATTTATTTATAATAATAAATGGTTCGAATGAATAACAAGAAAATCAATTATTAATAAAATTACTTGATTTTTAATAACATGTCTTTATTTTAGTTTATGGGATTTTTCCATAATTTTTAATTGGAAAATATTTAAATATTTGTTTGACGTATATTATGGCAAATGATGGTATTTTCGAAATTTCATAGAATGAAATAATCTATGCATTTTATTGTTGAGTTGGGATCGTGTCACATTTTGTTGCATGATCATATTTTTATTTCTATCATTCGTGGTTCGTACGCGAATGAAATATTGTGTAGCGAAATACCATATAAAATCCATATTTTCAAAACTTTTTAAGTCAAATAAAAATTTAAAAATTTGGCCAACTCTTGTAATGTGACAATGGCTTGTAATTGTTAGCTAACTTAAATGTTTTGTTTAATTTAGAGATTTTTGCTAGCTTGAATTGGAAGGAGTATTGATTTGTTTATAAAACTAGGAAAATTCAATTTTCCTTCATTTGTTTAGTTCACTTTTTTTCTTCCAGTAAAACAAAGATTGCCGTAAGTTTTAAAAATCGAAATCGAATTATTCCCTCAACTAAAAATCAAGAAACTTATTGCTTTGAGTTTTTATAGGCAAGAGCTTCAATTCCTTATGAGTTTCGTAGTGTACAGTCGCCGTTGGACATAATGTCGTGAAGCTAGGATTAGCTAATTCCAAAGATGGAGGAGGTGGTTGGCCAAGGTGACTTTGGATTTGAGTTTCCTGTTATAAGGCGAAGGGGAGGTGATCGTATGGTGGCGCATGGTGGTGGGTTGTAAATCTTGACTTGCTTTTTTTCCTACTGTGGTTTGAGTTGAGTTTTGTCAGGCTCGATCGAGCCGACGGTTGTGTTCAGGGAGGTGGAGCCTGCGAAGGGGAAGGTGTAGGTGTAGGTGAAGGTGGATCACAATTTCATTGAGTGGTGATGGAGTAATCATGGATGAAAAATTTTGGTGTTTGGGTTAGAGGGTATCTATTATCAGTGTGCGCGTTTGAATACAAGAGGGAAGAAGGATTAAATTTGTGATTAAGGGTAATGAATGTTTAATTAAGTAATTAGTTAAATTTAATTATTTAATTAAAATTGATAACTTATAAATTAATATATTGCTCATACGAGGTTGGATTCAGATGTGGTCAGTTGCATTGGAATACTAAAAACGTTAGCCACGCGTTCGAACTAGTTTCATCGAATTTGGAGCTAGCTGAAATTTGTGCTAAAATTGGACGTTGTTCGATTTTAGACTAAACCGGAATGCCAATGTCAAAAAGGAATTTTCAGCGAGTTTACTTACCTCTAAATAAAATTTATGATATCAATATTGCTATAGATTATTGTGGAATGCTTGGATGATAATTTATGTTGTTGTTTGATTTTTTGTTTAGATTCTAAATTTCTACTTGAAAAGCAGATGACATAAATAACCATTGTGCTGTAGAAAATAAAAAAAATGAAGGAAAGTCGAAGTGTATATGAAGCGAATAAGTCGCCATGGAACACTTCGAGAATTCACACTTATATGTGTGATTTACAAGGGACTTTGTAGAAAGAGACCCTTAGTGGTTTCTCGCCGATTCTTGTTTATTTACTTCTATTCTTATGTTGTTATATTGTTGTTTAGTTGAAAATATTTATGGCATACTATTTGATTGTGTAAGTGTCATTACAGCGATTATCGTTGTTCCATCACTTATGAAATATCATCTCCTTAACCTTGTTGTATGTTGAACTTGAGCTTGTATTTTTACAAAATAATATTTAGTCTTGTTTTTCCACTTTGAAAGTTGTATAAATTTATAAAGTTCATTTACCTTAAATATTTTGTAAATTCTTCTCAGACGGGTTTGTAAGGACTGTATAAGTATTTGAAAGGAATTGGAGGTTTTAAATATATTCTTAATTATTATTTAACTATAATAAATTTAATTAATAAATTTATTAATGATGTTTAAGGCTAATTGCATTTTAATAATGATGTTTGAAAGTAAATTAATCATTTTTGATAACAATGTTTAAGATTAGTTAATCGTTTAATAAATGATATTTAAAGTTAGTTAATTAGTTTAAATAATGGTGTTTAAAATTAATTATCGGATTTAATAAAAGTGATTTGAAGATTAATTAACTGATTTCATAAAAGCTTTCTTCTTTGTGTATCATCAATCTAAGATGATTTGTTGCTCATTTCGACTATTGATGTCCTTTACTGGAAAATGACTAAAACAAGAAAGCGAATGGATGTCAAGCAATGTGGGGTTGCTTCCGTTATGGTATATTCACATCTACTCTAGATTGGATTCGGCTGCATGTGTGCGGAGATGCAAAATACTTGGATTCTCAGTAACATTAGCGAGGTCTGGCTTATACATTTCCAGAGATTGTCATAGGAGAAAATCACACTCTCAAGTACATTTTCTAGAGGTATACTTTTGGTAAAGGAAGCGCACCCTCCGAGTCATCGTTGGAAAACTTTTTTTCCTTGTTGTTGATTAGAATCTTGAATTGTTTTCTTAATTGCATCGAGAAGTGATTGGAGCTCTTCTCGATGTTTAATTATTTATGTCCATTCTTTAAGTTTGGATTTTAACATGTTTATACTCATCATTTCAAGTTTAGTTTTTTTTTTAATTTGTTTCCCTTCGTTCATGTACGGAAGCTGTTCTTGTGAGGAAAAACTCGTTCCGTGGTTTGCGGCATGGTCTCATAGAATTATTACATGTTCATCATATTACTTGAGTTTTCTCATACTGGTCTTTCTAGACTAATCCGAGTGTTATTTTATTATAATGCTCATTTTAGACTGAGTACTTTTCTAGGTTGTCGTTGGTGGGACATGTAGCTCATGGAGTAGAGCTGGATGTTCACCTATCATAGTATTTTTATTTCCGTTGTATTATTATTATATACCCATCAGCAATTGTAAGGTTGGGAAGTTATAACTGTCCAGACTGATGAGGTTTGTTTTTAACTCTAATTTACCATATATTTTAGAGTGACAGCTTTCACTATCTTTGTTATATTATATATGGTTATTTCATTGTGATATTCGGTTTCTCATGTTCTTTTTCTATTTCTTTCTCATTTTACCCCAACAATTTGCCTTTTCTGCAATTGGATGTTCAGCATTTGAATATCATGGATGTATTGAATGCCGACGTTCGAAGGTCAAAAAAGCCGGTCGTTACTGATTTAGAGGATGAAGAGGAGTTTTGAGGAGTAGATTTTTTAATGCAACTTTATAAGACCTCTAAGACCTTGAAGTGTTTCTTGAACAATTAGATATTTACACGTTGATGCAACATGAATAACCCGCACCTTAGTGGACCTGATTTTCCGACCAAATCAAAAATCCAAGTCCATTAGGATATGGTCACTGGTGTTGATAACCTATAATAAACATAAGTATTTCAGAGAGCTATCTATACGAATTCACAAAGAAATAGTTTAATATAGCAGAACATATATATATTGACTGAGGCTGCTACCTTGGAACCAATATCATTCATTAGATATCTAGTTGTCTTGTTAGTGCTGAGCATAAATGAGAGAACCAGTCCATTATCATTCTCATCTTGTAATAGTATCATGTCCCTCTAAACCCATCATGTGGGTTGTAATGAGAAGGGTGATAGAATAGCGTTCTGATGACTAGTAAATTAGATATTTTATCCATAATACTAGTTTAGGTTGATTGATCTCCATTTAAGTGTTATGTCTATTATGTAGGACTCTAGATTTAGTTTCATTTATGCGTATGATTTATCCAACCTACCTCGAGGTATAAGTATGTGTATATGTTTATGTAAGCATCCATATTCTAACCCCTTCACAACGTAATTGATAGTCAGTTGGCCTGAAGGTCGATGATGCATAGACACGGTTTTATAATTTTACTAGCCATACTACTATCGTCTATCAAAGACTTATCTAAGGGTTAACTAGCCAACTTCCAACAAACAAACAAAAAACTTCGAAATTAATGCATATCTTATATTGTATATCCCCCATGGGTCCAATAGTTTGAGATGTCCCACATCAGTAGTACGTATACACAACTACTAGTAGCCTCTTTCTGAGGCAGACTTTTATTGTGTAACTATACTGACCTTGCATCTCAATCTATACTAAACCAAGTCACTTATAATTGGTCTAAATATTGAACTAAGCCCACTAATTCACAACCGTCGCAAACATACTATTGAGGCCATATAATTTCAGTTATGAAAATTGTTACGCCCCCTTAAGTTTGTTATTCATCCCTATTCACTTACCATTACTTATTCTTATCTATTTAGTTTACTACCTTTATTTCTCCTCTTTATTAATGTTATTAATGACAATTATTTATCATTCCTATCCAATTGGTTTTAACGTTTTCACATTTAGCCTTCGTAATTAAATTCATTAAGTGGTTTACTACCTATATTGCCTTGATTACAGTAACTTACCTTTTTTCCTTAATTTATTGCCCTATTCGTATTTAGCATTTACTTAAAATTAATATGGTAACGTACAATTAATTGCAAGTTACCATATGTACTTATATTATAACGAATGTTTATTTATTTATTTATTTATTTAATCTATACTTATACTTTATATTTAATTGGTAAACGTGATTATTTATATTTCTACTTATGACCTTTTAGTTTCTACATTTAGGGATTTCTAGAAGTGCACTTATGTGTAAATTTCCCCAAAATATTTATTTCTACATTTCAATGCTTTGGAATCATATTTTTTTCCCCAAGAATGAAATGTTATCGTTGCAACTTTCCATAAACTACCGAATGTGAGATTATATTGCATTTGCAATTATAAGGATCTCTATCTGCTTTTATTGAAATAGACAGTGCAAACTATTGAAAAACATCCTTACTTCGCACATCTCTTTCCCTCGGGCATATGGATATTCTTAGTTATTTCAAAAGACGCATTTTCATATATAACTATGAAGTTGGATAGTTTATGGAATTTCACATGGTAATTAATACAACTACATTGTATATTCTATAATTCCAACAAATTAAAGTATACAAAACTGGAATCTCAAATCAAAGCAAAACCAAATGAGCGATTAACAATTCATGACCCAAATAACCAAAAATCATGAATAGGCTTCATAATCGTTGCAATATCATATTCCACTAGTTCTAGGGACTATTTCTCTTAAATTATAGGTCTTTGGTGCATATACAATTTCAAACAAGTTAACTTATTTACTGAGCATGCAGGCAAGGATTTCTAATTACATTATTTAGTTAAGCCCGCAATTCAAATGTTTTCACATAGGCATAAAAAAATAGAATTTCAACGATATAAATGTAGTATTATGTAACTTACATAATTTCTCACTCACCTTGTAATTCCAAATCTCTAGATCCAAATCCATTCTTCTTACTTGACTCCTTTTTTATTTTCGCAAAATCGATTCAATCCTTCTTTTCTTCTTTTTTATTTTCTGCCCTTCTCCAATATATATATATATATATGTAAGATTAGTGGCGAAGGAGAAATGGGAGAACTTCGCTGCTCAATTCAAAAAATATAAGAAAAACGAGGGGCTAGGCCATTATTTATAAAACTAGAATCAATTCCATCCGTTAGATTATTATTTATTAAATCTAGGTCACTCAGGCTAAGGTTCATTGCGCCGCCCTAGCGTTGACTAATGAAATGAAGCGTTTGACTGCTAGCGGTCGACTGGCCATTCCACTGTTGTCGATCAGTAGGATTCAAACATTAATTATTATTTATTTCCTTAATATTGAATTCATTTTAATTATTTTCGATCCGAAAACTTCAAATACTTATAACTTCTTCACTAAAACTTTGATCGTAAGACTTTATATATGGAAGTTGATTAGAAAAGCGCCATGAACGCAGTGGTGCAAATTTCATGGTCTGATGTTTGCTCAAATTCTATTTTTGAGCTTAAATAGTTATTTATCAAATAATTTTAATTAGTTATTGTTTATTTTACGAGGTGTTACATTCTTTCCCTCTTAATTTTATCTCCGGAATTCCTCAAGTGCTGAATCATGTAATATAGTGTGCAACCATTCTAAACGATCCAACCAATCAGTATACAACTAATTTTGCAGCCAAATATGACAAGTGCTTGGTGTGTCTCGACACATATAATATGCGTTGTGGTGAAAAATGGCACAGCGCAAAGTAAATAAATCCAAATCAAACAAGTAAATATTTGAATAAAAATAAGAATACACCTGGAGTTATCATATCATATATTATTGAAATCGCTACTACATTAAACCTAGTCAAGTAACTGCTAATGGTCTCTCTAGTCCTCTTCTTCATGCTTGAAACATCATCACATTCTTTGTTCGAGAAACATGAACTCTAAATTGCCTCAAGAATCTGTCTACCAATCCAACTTACGCACTTATGGACCCATCCCTTAATTGTGTGAACCACATAGTAGCCAACTTCATCAAGTATAATGGAAAAAACATCCCATCACTTCTTAGAAGAACTCAACACCTCCATATGTAGGATGTATTTTATTAGATTATCAGTCGGATCTTTCCTCCCAGTACAGTTCTAGTGTCAGCAGTTTAAAATCAAGTGGATTCCTTGAGAACCAGATGTTAAGGGTGAATGAATTCATGTTGATGCCCTCCAACCGCTTATATAGGGTCCAAAACTCACTTTTCTTTTGATCATTGCAGCAATTTGGTCGTTATCACCTAATGGAGATCTCTAATCTATAGCTAAATTCTGCCATCCGTTACTAGTGGGAATTTTGGCACATGCTCCTCTGGTCTTGCATTTGCGTTCTGATTCCCATCTTTAGCTTCATCGTTGTCTTCTCTGGGCATCCCAGCTTACCTCAAATCCAAATTGAAAGTGCCCTTTGTAAATTCATGTTAGTCCCGACCCGATTTAGGTCATTACCTTTCTGATTTTTTTGTGGGGGCACTATCCCAGTTTGATTCGCTACAGCTCCAAATTCTCCCACATTGGTTTCTGGCCTTTATTTCTGAATTCCAGCTGCTCTGACTTTTCTTTGTTGATCCATCCTTTTGAAAAGTCCATCTAGCATCTCCTTTTGTCGAGATTTTATTATGTCTTGCATCTCTTTTACCATCCTCTCCATCTCATCTCTGGTCACATAAACGGACGGATTTGAACTTTAGGAAACTCCTAGTTGTCCCTATGCTCCAAGCCTATTCATCTCCTTCAAACTTCAGATCCAAGCTTTAGATTGTCAAACCTAGCTCTCTCTCAGTGAGAGAACTAAAAATGTTGCATCGAAAAAATTGCACAACACCCCAAAGTAGATAAATCCTATCAAATAAGCAAATATCAGAAGAAAATAAACACTTTTATAGTGCTTTGAAAATTTGAGGCCTACGTCCACTTTAATCTTATAATCATTTTTATTCTCTCTGGAATACAAAGAAATACAACTCAAATATGACTACTATCTAGTAGATCTCGGATTTGATTGAGTTTTAAAGAGTAAAGGTTGAAGAAAATAGAATTTAGATGTCAAAAATGTTAATCACTTTTCTAGTTGCAAGTAGCTTCGCATTTATAGGTAAAATCCAGCATAGATCTCGCCATCTAGATTTGAAACGTCACAACTACAAGATCTGAATATCCAACAGGTAGAACAGGTCACGCCGCATGAATATTAGAAAGAAATTCATATTAGTACCGACCTGAATCAAATCAATATTGAAATGAATTTACACATGCAAAGATAATTTCTTTTCATGTTTAAACTATTTTCATCCATCTCTTTCCATTCCAAGTCTTAAATTCTTATCGGTATCGACAACCCACAACTTAATAGGCTCGAATTTTGACTAAATTGGAACCCAAGTCCATTAGGGCATGAATCGTTTGTTTTAGTTACTGTAAAACACAAGTATATTAGAGTGCGACAAAATATAACTCAAATCAGAATTGAAAAATATAATAGAACATACATATTGACTTAGACTACTACCATGGAATATTATTTCTTTGATATTTAATCACCTCGTCCGCATTTAGCATGAAATAGAAGACTTCATCAACTACTATTCCTATCTCGCACCAATACCATATCCTCCAAAACCTAACATGTGGGTTTTCATGAGAAGTGGGACAGAAAAACATTCTGGTGATTGATAAATTACAAAATCTACCCATCCCGCTTATTTATGCCAATTGATTTCCATTTAAGTGTTATGTCAATTATTTACATTTAATCTGTTTAGTCTTATATGAGCTTACGATTTCTTAGCCAAATCTTATCTAAGGTATCATTATATTTATATATACCAAATATATATCTATATATAAACCTATCTACCCAAAACCTCGATAACTTAATACTTCTTAAATAGGGAGGAGACAGACCCATCAGCCATTTGCTACCTCAAGTCCTTGAAGCGGGCCTTTTGCAATGTCAACGCTAATCAATCGGTTCTAGCTACAGAGATTGATGACTCCTATATACAACTTTATAATATAATATATAATTTAATTATCATACCACTAATGCAAATCAAAGAATCATCTAACGGTTTGATAGCCCACCTCCGTCAAATAAAAAACAAATTGTGTATTCCGTGCGGATATTGCATTAGTGGGAAAAAAATTCATCAAAGAATAATCAGAGTTTTTGCTAACGACCATGTGGAACTACTAGTGGTCAAAGCCTATATGTCAGCCTTATTACTAAATACCGGTCTAAAAAGAACATTAACATAGCCCACCGACCTCCCATGGTCGAAATCCTATTTAGACTAATCTAAGTAGGTCAAAGAAAATGTCCCTTTCGGATACTCACTACCTATTATTAGAACTGAAGCAAACTCTATTTCCTTAAAAGTACTTGGGTCATTTAGTACTTCAAATCCGATGTAAACCCTCGGTATATTTTCCCCTACCCATCTGCAACGCATATCCCTTCCCCACGGGTCCAATGGTTAAAGATGTCTCACATTAGTAGAAGGTGTACACAACTGCTTGTAGCCTTTAGGTAAAGGGTAGACTTCTATTATGTAACTCTACTGACCTCACATCCCAACCCACTAAACCAAACATATCACCCAAAGCCTAAGTGTGGGCTAAGCCTACTGATTCACATTTGTTCCAAATGTATAATTGAAGCTATATAATTTCATATTATGAAAATTATATTACTTTCTACACAAAATTAAGAGTATTAATACCTACTTGTTCCCTATGTTATTATCCCTAATTATTGGCTTTCTTTTAACATCCAATAAATGTGTCCATGATGGAAAACTTTATCGATTAGAATACCGTTGGAAATATATCGTAATAAAAACCACAAGCATATGACGTATAATCGCAGTACGTATGCAAGTATGGGTCAATCCATGGAGAAAGCAAAAATTCTAAAATTGCTCAATCAAATTAGCCAAAGAATTAAGAGAATTTTTAACTAAAAAGTTCAAGAAAATGAGAGTAAAAACTAGAATAAAACTATGATATTAAAGAGTAATTTAAAGGTAAATCCACTTTCAAATTTTCATATAAATCAACACAAAATTAATCTATAATCTCTCATTTTATTTTTAAGTAGAAATGATTGATGTGTTTATTATAAGAATGGTCTATTTGTGCTATTAGTTAGCACAACTTAAACCATCAAACTATAGCACACCATTCAAAACCAATTCTAAAATCTCATGAAAATGAACATGTAGTCAAAAATAAAATCTAATTTAAGCATGATCTATTTACAATTTTGAGATTAGTAATATAGAACATCAAATATTGATTCTACTTTTAATTTCATAATCAAAATCACCTAGACAAATGATCAAATAGTTTATGTTTATATTGGATTAAGCATAGCCTATTTGAGTTCTCAACATAGGATATTAAATTCACTAAAAAACATAAACTATCATCATTATTAATTTCCATTAAGCACCAAAGACGAGACTACAAATGCAACCATTCTTCGTTGATTTAGTATGATTCACGAGAGCTTCAATACCCCTAAATTGAAGGGGTTTAGCTTCTCATAATTGAATTCATGTCAACACAAATGATTTAAGCATAAAAAGCAAGGAAAATGGGAGCTAATTAAAAGAAAAGAGAGCTGACTACTTGCAAGAAATAAAACGAAACTAATTACATTAATTAAACCTATGCTACTAACATGAAATAATATAAGCATAAACTAAATAAGAGAGCATAAAATAAGATAACAATAAAAGAAAGCATGAAATGAAAGTGCATGAAAGTGAAGAACAAGGCTAAGAAGCCATTAAAGAGATGTTATATTTAACATTGATTTTGTGCTATAACTTTGCATAAAAGAGAAGGGATTAAGAGCCTTAATTACATGAAAAATAAGGGATATTTATACATGCCTAAACTTTAATCCTTTTTATAGGACTACCAAAAATGCCCTTGGGTTTGTGCAACCTTCAAATAATCATTAGAGAATTTATTAATCCTCACTAGCATATGCTTTTGCCTTTAAATCTTCACTAACATATCCATGTGCTTTGAACTATGGTCTATTAGTTAGTAGACATGTGGGCTCCTCCATTTGCATGAATTCTTTAATTTCCTTCTTTCTTTGGCTTTGGACACTTGTGCATGCATATATCCATAAAACTCCATCTAATTTGCACAAAATTTCCTGTAGATAAAAATAAAAATATGCAAACAAATTTTCTCAAAATTAATTCATATACTAAATTACCATTTTGCCCACAAATGAAGATGGATGAATGATGATTAGAAAATAATTTAGATTTTGGTTTAAACATAAAAGAAATACCCTAATATGCCTTTTATTTTAATAAAAGAAGATTAAATATGTGAGTATAAATATACACTTTTACATGCACATCAATATCCCCACACTTGTTGTTTTATTCATCCTCAAATAAACTAAAACGAGGATAAAATCCGTTTTCAGAGGAAACATGATTGCATTGAGCGTATACAACAAGCAGTTAAACCTCTAGGTGTCCCTAGTAGGATGAGTGTTGTCTCGTGAGGGTTTTCAGTGGAATATACCCACAAGATCCAAATGCGATATGCAAATTCTAATGCAACTACATGATGCAAGTTTTAGAAAATATTTACAAATGAAGAATTTACATTTAAATTGACATGAGTGAGTTAGATATAAGTTTTGATGATTATCAAGAAATTTAGTCTTTTTACACATCAAAACTTCCAAAAAAATTAAGTTATCATTACAATTGGACTTTAGTTTGGCTAGTTGTTTCGGTTAATAACATAGTGCAACTATGAAATGAATACTTTAGTTGATTATCAAACTTTTGCAAAGTGGCATATTTATTTCTTTTGAATAACAAGTCAAATCAATTAAGTGAATATAGTGCTTGGGTTTCAATTGCTAGCTCTCTCTCTATTAGGAAAAATATTAGCATTATTATTGTTTACACACCTAAATCAGATATACCAAGGCCTGATATACCGATCATGCACTGTCTTTCGAGCTTACGTGAAACGAGTACAGAGGGTGGCAAGTGTATATACTTGCATATGAACACATGACTCTAGGTGTTTATTATTATTAATATTATTATTTTAATTTTAATTGCATACACGTAAATCAGGTATACCGAGGCCATATATACCAATCATGCACTGCCTTTCGGGCTTAAGTGAGAAGGGCACAGAGCGTGGCGAGTGTACACACTTACGTGTGAACACATGACTCTAGGTGTTTCTTACTATTATGACTTATTTTATTTTTATTTTTATATTTTGAAAAGAGAGAGTTATGCAAAATCATCCTAGCACCTCTTAACTTAGAAGATCAAGAATTTCATCGCCTTTACTTTAAATCAACCACTCTTTTAAAGAAAGATTACAGTTAGGATATACTTTATAATTATCACCTATGAACCTTCTATATACTAATTACACCATAGTTACTTGTAATCAAACTTTTATTTTTGTTGAGACGAGTAATTTTTCAAAAGTTTCAATTTAATAACTAAAAACTTATATTATTCTATCATGTTTCTTCGAAAGAAAATCAATATGCTAAATAAAAAAATTATTTTTGTTTTTTTTCTTTCTTCTTCATTTTTTAGAAAGAAAATGCAAAAAAGATAAACCACGAAAAATCAAAATAAATATAAGACTCCCTCCACACTTGATTTTGATTGTGTCTCCATAGTCAATGCATGATATTATGAGTGCAACGGAGAAATATGTACATATTTATAAGTGAAGGTTAAAATTCTTACTAGACGTAGTGTGGCTTATAAAGAATCATGAGCTCCTCCTTTGATCACTCCCAACTCCAAGTAAGGTTTTAAACGATGGCCATTGACTTCCATCCCTAGGGTTTTCTATTTCTACGGCATTGTGTGGAAAAATAGTAGTACTACATATGGTCCTGTGCATTTTGATTTTAATTTTCCAAGGAACAAATGAAGTCAAGAGTCATACAAAAGAACTCTTTGATTTAGAGAAAATATTTTTCTTAGGATTGACTTGTCATGAAAAACTTTAGTTTTTTCTTTATAAATTTTCTCATTTTCAAGCGTGTCGTTCCTAATTTCCTCTAACCCGTTGATTTGTAATTTCATGTTTTCGCCAGCTTTTTCAAGATCAAATTTTATGTTATTAATTGCCCATAAATTCTTTATGTTCAAGTTCGATAGGTAAATGACATGCTTTACCATATACTAACCTAAAAGGAGACATCCCTAGATTAGTCTTATACGCAGTTCTATGAGCCTAAAGCGCATCTGTCAATTTTTTTGACCAATTTTTCGATTTTTATTTACAGTTTTCTCTAAAAATTTGCCTGATTTGGCGATTTGAAACTTCAACTTGACCATAAGTTTGAAGATGATAAGCAGCGGATAACTTATGGGTTATCAAGTACTTCTTCATTAGAGTTTCAAATGATCGATTACAGAAATGAGCTCCATTATCGCTTATTATTATGCGAGGTATTCCAAACCTCAAAAGGATGTTTTCTTTTATGAGTTTCACAACAACTTTATGGTCATTTGTTTTACATGGTATGGCATCAACACATTTAGAGACGTAGCCGATAGCAAGAAAAATGTACAGATTTGGAAAATGGTCCTATAAAGTCAATACCCGAAAACGTCAAAGATTTCGATCGTAAGAATGGGCTTCAAAGGCATCATGTTTTGTTGAGAGATTTTTCCTAATATTTGGCAGCGATCACAGGTTTTACAAAACTGAAATGCATCTTTGAAAAGCGTAGGCCAGTACAAACCGCATTAAAGTACCTTTTCACTATTTTCTTTGGACCAAAATGACCACCGTAAGCTTGACCATGACAAAATGAAAGAACACACTTAATTTCATAATCTGGGATGCAACATAAAAAACAAGTACGGATCATCCCAATAGAAGTACTTGACCAAAGAAGAAATTTATATTCACCTTGTTTCGACCAAAATGAAGAAGTTTCCTTAAAGTGTAAATACTTCACTGTATCCGCATACCATGGATCGATGGAAACAGAAAGGAGTTGTTCATCGGGAAAGTTCTCATTGATCGGTAAAGAATATGGTGTGTTTAGAAGATGCGATAGATGATCAACATTAATGTTGTCAGCTCCTTTTTTGTCTTTGATCGTAAGGTCAAATTCTTGATGTAAATGGATCCAACAGTTCAAACGAGACTTAGCATCCTTTTTAGCAAAAAGGTACCTATGAGCGGAGTGGTCGGTGTAAATTGTGACGACCCAGATTTTCGCGTTCGAAAATCGACATCCATACTTCACTTGTATTCGAATGTCGCAGATTCAAACATTGAATCCGATTCACCGAAGCTTATAACAAGTACAATAACATAGCGGAAGAAAAACAATATATCATTAATATACAACATTGATACAACATCAGATACAAATGAATATCAATATTTATCAGAGATACATAACAGCGGAAAGAAAATCTTCGACAAAGGAACACCAACTTTAACTTCAAAAGGGAGATGGATAGAAATCCCAACAATCCATCTCTAAAGCCAAAGCTCTGAAGCAAAGATAGATTGAACCAAAAGCTCGAATCACCATCATCGATGCATTAAGCAAGGTCAGACCGAACAAATTCTATCGCAAAATCCAAAGGCTAGATGCTATCTAATCTACACCTACTATTTGATTATCTGAAAAACCCAACTCTAGACTGCCCGTGTGAAAAATTGTGGACACCCAGAGTTTACGAAGGGAACAATAAACTCCAGGTCAGTCATGGGACTGGTGTGAGCAAACAAAAACAGTGTATCTTTATCAAAAGCAAAACAAAAGATTTTAAAAGAAATCTGCAATGCTTTTTGAAAAATGAAACTTCCATAAGACCTTCCGCCATACATACAATTCAAGCGCACACTTGGAGGAGATTTCTCCTTATGACAATCAAACATGCATAACACGTGAAAATCCTTTGATATTATTATTAGTGCATAGTGGAAAACATTTGCAAGTATAATATTAATCTTAGCCAGCATACGTACCATTATAGTATGCTTACTATAGCTACCATGTTAAATGGCAGGTTCTACAACTAAAACCGTACAAGGCGCGTATTGGAGATTGGATTTCCAACAATGGTCAGGCTAAGGAACTTCTTGAGCCACATAGGTACGCCTCTGGAGGGACACCCCAAGAACTTAACCAGCTTTCTGCCAACACAAGGTCGGGTTACCTCTGTAACTAAGTAACTAACTGTCACGAGTATGCCACCCCCCGGTCGTAACCAACCTTTATCCGAGGCCTCGATACCAACAACCACAAAGTAATAAATTTGCAGTAACCACATAGGTTAAATATCTAGGCTCCATACCATGATACCACCTTTATCCAGAAAGAAATGGACATACCCTCAGGGGGCGCTACCCCCAAATAACCTTGCTGCATCATTCCTGTTTCGACCATTCCGGTTTGCGAGGCCCGACGAAGTCACGTCCACAAAGCTATTCTTTTCACAAAATCCATGCTTTGATCAACACATGATCAACAGCACTTCGTATCCACATTATCAAATTGGGAATGTATCACTAAACCATCAACTACATAACCTCTGAGCTCATACGTCTCAGTGAATGGTGTTAAGCTAAGAGAATAAATTCTCCGCCACCAAACAGATATGTATTTGATAAAAACCAGCTTTACATCTCAAAGTGCAACGTCAGACATACATCCATACAAGTCTGTTCCGGGTTCGAACATAACCGAAGGCACTTCAAAGAAGCCTTTACAATCCAGATAATCCCTAATCATGTCCGGAATCCCCATCACAAAGGGTGATCAAATCTCCATACCGAGGACCAGTCGGTGCAAAGACATTCGACGAGTTATCCTTTCGCTTTCGAAAATATCCTGTCTTCACCACCGGACTTCAAATGCTATCCATATCATCGTATCGTTATTCGAAATGGGTTTTATGACACAAAGGTCCTCTCCCGGCTAAACCGAATAATGACCGCATAATTTTTAAAAAACCATATGGATATTAGGACCTCAGTTAAGTCACAACAATTTTCCAAAACCTTTTCCTTTAAATGGTTTAAACAAATTTTCACTTTAAAATCATTTAAATAAAAGATACACCATTAAGATCTTCTATAATCAAAACAAATTTCACCAAAATCTTTAATAAAGATTCATTCATAGTTTTCAAAACAATTTCAATTTCAAATCTTTTATACAAAAGATACACCTTTAAGATCCTCTTCAATTTCAAAACAAAGTTTAACAATCTTTCACAAAGATTCATTCATAGCTTTCAAACTATTCCATTTCAAACTTGAAATCTTTTCAAAAACTGGAAGTTCATTTGTTGTATGAAAGCCATTATCATTTGAAAACAAATACTTTTCGTTTTGGAAAAAATCCGATCAAATATACACAAGTTATAGCCTTTTAAATATAAAATTGGGTTGAATTTAAATTTCCAAAGTAATACTTTTAAAATACTTCAAAAATGGTTTAAAATCCATATATATAAATTAGATAACTTGAATAAACCTTTTAAACCAATTTTCCAAAATAATTTCAAAATTTAAACAAGATTCAAACTAAATTTCAATATCAAACTTCCTTTCAAAACCTTTTCACATTCAACTCAATTCCATTTCCAAAACCATTTGGATTCAAATTTCAACTTTAAAACCATATCATAATATTTAATTTAAATATCTGTGACTTAACCAATTTTCTTGTGCAATCCATATTTGTGTGTGTATAGTGTAGTCCAGGGGTTTTACAAAATAGTGCAACATCATCAATCATTACAGATTCAAGCATAGCATTATCGATAAGCCGTATAATCCTATAACGCTTATCTTTATTCACAGATTCACAGATAAATAATATAAGTTCATCACAGATAAATAAATTACATTCATCACAAATAAATAAATTACATTCATCATAGCTCAAATCAAAATAAAGCATCACATATCAGGGATATCAAACAATTCAAAGCATTCCATACAATCCAAACATCCATAAGTAAGATCAATTAATTATCTGATTAATTTAAATCAGATTAATTACTTATGAATAAATTACTAATCTTGGTTAATTTAATATTAATTAATTACAAACCATATTAATAAATTATCTTTTAATCATTTATTAGTTAACCTTTAATTATAAATTTATCAACCCTTAATTATTAATTAATCAACTTTAATTAATAAATCAATTAACCTTTAATCATTAAATAATTAACCATCAATTATTTAATTATCCTTTAACTAATTATCCTTAATTAATTACATTAATTAACCCTTAATTAATTGCCATTTAATTAATTACTCTTAATTATTTACAATAAGTGATTATCCTAATCGCTTATATTAATAAATCATAAATTAATTGCATTGAGTAATTATCTTTTAATCACTTGATAAAACAACTTTAATTATTAATTAATTGCTTAATTAAGTAATTAATTATCTTTAATTACTTGTCATTAATGAATCTTAATTGATTAATTATCTTTAATTAATTTTCAAATAAGTAATTACAACTTAATTACTTACACTAATTAATTCACCTGTAATAATAAATTATCTTTTAATTAAGTATTTATTCTTAAATAAGACCTTAATTAATTTAAGATAAACCACTTATCTTTATTGATTTCTTAACTACATCCTTTAAATTTTTATCGAAATAAATACTTGAAATTACTTAACAAATAAATCAATTAAGATCTTCTTTTGATTAATTAAAGTTTAACACCCTTAACTTAAATCACCTTTTAATTATATCTTTTAAATTTCATTTGAAAGACATTTAGAAATTTATTTATTATTACTCCATTATATAATTATCTTTAAACAAAAAAATTTTACTTTGTGAATCTTTGAAAACTGATTTAAACTTGTAATACTTTGTTTTGAAAACTTGGCAACGTTCTTTGAAAAACTTAATACCTCAAATAACTTTAAAACCTTATTAGTATTTGTATTTTCCCTTCCTTTTAAAAATTGGTTAATTCAGCATAAACAAAAATCTGAGCCAGTTCGTAAATTTCTCGAGCCCAACATCCAAAAGCCCGAGTAAAACCCAGCTTCTTCTTTTTCATTTCCTTTTTAACTTTGTTAGTTTTAAATCTTAAAACCACAACAGCACTTGCTAACAACCCGTAGGCAACCTCGAGCCTTTTTTCTTCTTTCCCGAGTACGAACCCTAGATAAACCTTCCTCCCCAAATCATAACAACTCAGATACTCATGATATATCGTGCACGTGCACCGGCGTTCCAGCACCTTCCGACCATCGTCGATCCCCTCAACCAGTCATCAACGACATCGCTACCTAACCTGAACACCCAGAATCGACGAACTCGACCCAGACCAAAATCGAGCAATTCGAGCATTAACTGGAATAAAACCCAGATCAGAAAAACCGAACGCCGACGACAACCCGTCCACGATCATCCACACTGACTTGAACAAAACTTTGCCAACCTCCCCTGCTTTGATTTCCCAAGGTTCCATTCAACTCGATCCCATGACGACGACGAACTTTTACTTCAAACTTCGTCGAGCAACAGCACCATAAATCCCTAGATCAACTACATTCGGCCACCACGATAGCTAATAAATTTACTTAGCATTTTCCTAGGTCCGCCAACCTCCAGGCTACCCTCAACCTCAAGCACGACCTTCGAATCATCGTGGTTCGTCGGAATTTGAGCAAAGTGCATTTTCTATTCATATTATAATTCCTAATGATTTACTAAACTAAAAATTTGGAAATGATTCTCAAAAATCCTTATTCTCAACATCGAGTCTGGTTATGAAATCAAAATATGATTTCTGGTGACTTGATTGGACTTAAATTTAATTTTTACTGTAATTTTCCTTCTACCTGTAATCCTTTTGATACTTATACTCATAATTGTTTTTAAAATTTAAATCAGGTGATTACAACTAGATTTCATTTGAATATCATTACCAAAATCAATTTAAATTTTGAGATATGAATTTTTGTAAGGAAATCATATGCCTGTAAAATAATAGTATGACGTGTGTGTGTGTGTAAACTGACAAGCACAGGCAATATAAATTTATTCCCATGCATTTACATCCATTTCAAGTTTCCATCATCACAGAACATAGATCAATTTAAAAGATTGGATTTAAAATGGAGTTTACTCACCTTTGTTTGAGCAGAGCAAAGCCTGGAATTTTTATTTTAAATCAGGATTTTGATCTGCTTTGATCTAATCTTGATTTATCATGTTAGGTTGAATTTGTTGTTGAGCTTTTATCTTTACTTCATTGTTGTTCTTTGGAACTTGCATTTGATTTCCAGGCTTGGAACTTTTCTTTGAGATTTTTGATTTTTTTCTCTGTTCCAGGTTTTATCTTTTAGTTCCGGGTTGAAGCTCTGAATTGCTTTTGTTTGGACAGGTTTTTTATTTTGATTTTCGAATTTGTTTTTAGGTTTAAGAATTTTAAGCTGAGAATGATAACCATGTTTCTATTCTCTAATATGTTTTATATGATTTTCATTTTTTAGAATTTTTAAGAGAAAAATTTGTTTTGCCACATATTGATTAAACTAACACTTGTTAATTTCCAAGTTATTTTACTTACACTTGTTAACAAAAGTTAATATTATGTTTAAGCCCTTGTTTAATAAACTATGTTTTAAACCTTATGTTATTAATATTTATGATTCATGTTTCTATCTTTTATTTATTAATGTTATGTACTTATCTCTTGCTTAACTCATTAATTTCAAAAGATAAAAATATATTAATTTCAAATCATAACTTCCAATATATATACACATATATTTATTAAATTAGAAAACACATTTTTTTTATTAAATTTAAAAATGTAGAGTATTTAAATCCAACTTATTTAAAAAAAATTATCTTGAATTTTCAAATTCAAATTCTATTTAAAATCGGTTTATATATATTTAAACAAACAACCAAATATCTTATTTTATTTGGAAAATTCAAATAAATTCACAATTTAATTAAAAAAATTATTTAAGTTACCAATTTAAATTCGACTCAATAACGAGATCGTTACAAATTTCCCCCCTTAAGAAAATTTCGTCCTCGAAATTTGCTGGACAAGGAGACAATAAAGAACAGATGGAGAATGTTTTATCAGATCAAATTGAATATCTATTCTGCGTTTGGCTCACCAAATCAGAATATCAATAAATACGAGATCGAACTTATTCAATACTTCACAAGATACTCGGGTCACCAGATCTACGAAATAAGCATGGGCATTGGTTAGTCCGAAGGATGACTAACCATTCGTAGGATATATCTGGACCCAAAAGAATAGACAAATAGATTAAATCTTCCACAATTCTCAAACACTGGATATGGATTCCAAACTCAGGTCAGAATACCCCAAAGCATACACTATCTTGTCCCTCCTCAGACTTGAATCCTCACAAGAAATTACAATAGAATTTCAAATT
Source organism: Allium cepa (assembly GCA_030765085.1). Lineage (NCBI taxonomy): Eukaryota > Viridiplantae > Streptophyta > Magnoliopsida > Asparagales > Amaryllidaceae > Allium > Allium cepa. The sequence goes on along the minus strand of CM060933.1, from coordinate 28,342,551 downwards.
TTAGTTTTAATCGAAATAGTTTTGTCGATACAAACTAATTTTGTTAATCAATTTATTTCAATTTCAAATTTCAAATTTATTAAGGTTAAAAACGGGAAGATTGATAAGAAACTGATGAGGAGAACACGAAATAGGTACTTATCTACGTGGATCGTAGGGCCACCATCACACCAAAGCTTCTTTCCGGAGCTGCTACGAAGACATCAAAGAATTGATGGTCAAAGAGATTGATAGAGAACATTGCTTCCTAGTTGTTACAGGGTATTGACCATTTGTAGGGGTACTTCCCTGTCCCCTATCTTGTCCTCTTCTTGCACTCATACACGCTACCAGTGAATAGCAAGAGAATTTACTAAGGCATACAGACGGATATCTTAGGGATATATTCATTCTAGGGTATACTTCACCCTATCTCTAATGAGTTACCTAATGTGTTATACTCCAAAAGCTAAAGTTCAACCTTCAGCTCTGACACCAAATGTGACGATCTAGATTTTCGCGTTCGAAAATTCACATCCATACTTCACTCGTATTCGAATGCCGCAGATTCAGATGTTGAATCCGATTCGCCGGAGCTTATAACACATTAAGTACAACAACACAGCGGAAGAAAAACAATATATCATTGATATACAATATTGATACAACATCAGATACAAATGAATATCAATATTTATCAGAGATACACAACAGCGGAAAGAAAATCTTCGACAGAGGAACACCAACTTTAACTTCAAAAGGGAGAAGGACAGAAATTCCAACAACTCCATCTCTAAAGCCAAAGCTCCGAAGCAAAGACAGCTTGAACCAAAAGCTCGAATCACCATCATCGATGCATTAAGAAAGGTCAGACCGAAATGTTGAAGTGGAACAAATGCTATCGCGAAATCCAAAGGCTGGATGCTATCGAATCTACACCTACTATTTGATTATCTCAAAAACCCAACTCTAGACTGCCCATGTGAAAAATTGTTGGCATCCAGAGTTTAGGAAGGGAACAATAAACTCCAGATCAGTCATGCGATTGGTGTGAGCAAACAAAAACAGTTTATCTTTATCAAAAGCAAAACAAAAGATTTTAAAAGAAATCCACAGTGCTTTTTGGAAATTGAAACTGCCATAAGGCCTCCCGCCACACACACAATGCAAGCGCACACTTGGAGGAGATTTCCCTTTATGACAGTCAAACATGCTTGATACACGAAAATCCTTTGATATTATTATTAGTGCATAGTGGAAAACATTTGCAAGTATAATATTAATCTTAGCCAGCGTACGTACCATTATAGTATGCCTATTATAGCTACCATGTTAAATGGCAGGTTCTACAACAAAAACCATACATGGCGCGTATTGGAGATTGGATTTCCAACAATGGTCAGGCTAAGAAACTTCCTGGGCCACATGGGTACGCCTCTAGAGGGACGTTCCGAGAACTTAACCAGCTCTCTACCAACACAAGGCCAGGTTACATCTGTAACTAAGTAACTAACTGTCACGAGTATGCCACACCCTCGGTCGTAACCAACCATTATTCGAGGCCTCGATACCAACAACCACAAAGTAATAAATTTGCAGTAACCACATAGGTTAAATATCCGGGCTCCATACCATGATACCACCTCTATCCAGAAGGAAATGGACATACCCTCATGGGGAGCTACCCCCAAATAACCTTGCTGCATCCTTCCTGTTTCGACCATTCCGGTTTATGAGGTCCGACGAAGTCACGTCCATAAAGCTACGCTTTTCACAAAAGTCATGCTTCGATCAGCACATGATAAGCAGCACTTCAAATTCCACATTACCAAATTGGGAATGTATCACTAGTAACCATCAACTACATAACATCTGAGCTCGTATGTCTCAGAGAAGGGTGGTAATCTAAGAGAAGAAATTCTCCGCCACCAAACAGAAATGTATTTGATAGAAACCAGCTTTACGTCTCAAAGTGTAACGTCGGACATACATCCATACAAGTCTGTTTCGGGTTCGAACAGAACCGAAGGCACTTCAAAGAAGCCCTTGCAATCCGGATAATCCCTAATCATGTCCGGACTCCCCATCACGAAGGGTGATCAAATCTCCATACCGGGGACCAGTCGGTGCAGAGACATTCGACGGGTTATCCTTTCGCTTTCGAAAATATCTGGTCTTCACCACCAGTCTTCAAATACTATCCATATCGTCGTATCATTATTCGGAATGAGTTTTATGACACAAAGGTCCTCTCCCGGCTAAATCAAATAATGAGCGCATAATTTTTAAAAACCCATATGGATATTAGGATCTCAGTTAAGTCACAACAATTTCCCAAAACCTTTTCCTTTAAATGGTTTAAACAAATTTCCACTTTAAAATCTTTTAAATAAAAGATTCACCATTAAGATCCTCTTTAATCAAAAAAAAGTTCACCAAAATCTTTAATAAAGATTCATTCATAGTTTTTAAAACAATTTCAATTTCAAATCTTTTATACAAAAGGTACACCTTTAAGATCCTCTTCAATTTCAAAACAAAGTTTAATAATCGTTCACAAAGATTCATTCATAGCTTTCAAACTATTTCATTTCAAACTTGAAATCTGTTCAAAACTGGAAGTTCTTTCGTTGTATGAAAGTCATTATCATTTGAAAACAAATACTTTTCGTTTTGGAAAAAATCCCATCAAATATACACAAGTTATAGCCTTTCAAATATAAACTTGGGTTGAATTTAAATTCCCAAAAGTAATACTTTTAAAATACTTCAAAAATGGTTTAAAATCCATATATATACATTATATAACTTGTATAAACCTTTCAAATCAAATTTCCAAAACAATTTTGAAAACTTGAACAAGATTCAAACTAAATTTCAATTTCAAACTTCCTTTCAAAAGTTTTTCATATTCAACCCAATTTCATTTCCAAAACCATTTGGATTCAAAATTCAACTTTAAAACCATATCATAATATTTAATTCAAATATCTGTGACTTAACCAATTTCCTTGTGCAATCCATAATTGTGTGTGTATAGTGTAGTCCAGGGGTTTTACACAATAGTGCAACATCATCAATCATTACAGATTCAAGCACAGCACTATCGATAAGCGGTATAATCCTATAACGCTTATCTTTATTCATAGATTCATGGATAAATAATATAAATTCATCATACATAAATAAATTACATTCATCACAAATAAATAAATTACATTCATCATAGCTCAAATCAAAATAAAGCATCACACATTAGGGATATCAAACAATTCAAAGCATTCTATACAATCCAAACATCCATAAGTAAGATCAATTAATTATTTGGTTAATTTAAATTAGATTAGTTACTTATGAATAAATTACTAATCCTGGTTAATTTAATATTAATTAATTACAAACCATATTAATTAATTATCCTTTAATCATTTATTAATTAACCTTTAATTATAAATTTATCAACCCTTAATTATTAATTAATCAACTTTAATTAATAAATCAATTAACCTTTAATCATCAAATATTAACCTTTACTTATTTAATTATCCTTTAATTAATTATCCTTAATTAATTAACCCTTAATTAATTGCCATTCAATTAATTGCTCCTAATTAATTACAATAGGTGATTATCCTAATCACTTATATTAATAAATCACAAATTAATTACATTGAGTAATTTTCTTTTAATCACTTAATAAAACAACTTTAATTATTAATTAATTGCTTAATTAAGTAATTATCTTTAAGTAATTAATTATCTTTAATTACTTATCATTAATGAATCTTAATTGATTAATTATCCTTGATTAATTTTCAAATAAGTTGTTACACCTTAATTACTTACACTGATTAATTCACCTGTAATAATAAATTATCTTTTAATTAAGTATTTATTCTTAAATAAGACCTTAATTAATTTAAGATAAACCACTTATCTTTATTAATTTCTTAACTACATCCTTTAAATTTTCATTGAAATAAATACTTGAATTTAATTAACAAATAAATCAATTAAGATCTTCTTTTGATTAATTAAAGCTTAACACTCTTAACTTAAATAACCTTTTAATTGTATCTTTTAAATTTCATTTGAAAGACATTTAGAAATTTATTTATTATTACCTCATTATATAATTATCTTTAAACAAATTTTTTTTTACATTGTAAATCTTTGAAAACTAATTTAAACCTGTAATATTTTGTTTTGAAAACTTGGCAACATTCTTTGAAAAACTTAATCCCTCAAATAACTTTATAACCTTATTAATATTTGTATTTTCCCTTCCTTTTAAAAGCTGGTAAATTCAGCTTAAACAAAAACCCGAGCCAGTTCGTAAATTTCTCGAGCCCAACATCCAAAACCCCGATTAAAACCCAGCTTCTTCTTTTTCCTTTTCTTTTTAACTTTGTTGGTTTTAAATCTTAAAACCACAACAGCACTTGCTAACAACCCGTAGGCAAACTCGAGCCTTTCTTCTTCTTTCCCGAGTACGAACCCTAGATAAACCTTCCTTTCCAAATCATAACAACTCAGATACTCATGATATATCGTGCACGAGCACCGGCGTTCCATCGCCTTCCGACCATCGCTGATCTCCTCAACCAGTCATCAACGACATCGCTACCTAACCGGAACACCCAGAATCGTCGAACTCGACTCAGACCAAAATCGAGCAATTTGAGCATTAACTGGAACAAAATCCAGCTCAGAAAAACCGATCGCCGATGACAACCCGTCCACGATCATCCACACTGATTTGAACAAAACTTTGCCAACCTCCCCTGCTTCGATTTCCCAAGGTTCCATTCAACTCGATCCCATGATGACGATGAACTTTTACTCCAATTTTCGTCGAGCAACAGCACCATAAAACCCTAGATCATCTACATTCGGCCACCACGATAGCTAATAAATTCACTTAGCATTTTCCTAGGTCAGCCAACCTCCAGGCTACCATCAGCCTCAAGCACGACCTTCGAATCATCATGGTTCATCGAAATTTGAGCAAAGTGCATTTTCTATTCATATTACAATTCCTAGTGATTTACTAAACTAAAAATTTGGAAATGATTCTCAAAAATCCTTATTCTCAACATCGAATCTGGTTATGAAATCAAAATATGATTTCCAGTGACTTGAATTTGGATTTAAATTTAATTTTTACTACAATTTTCCTTCTACCTGTAATCCCTTTGATACTTATACTCATAATTGTTTTTAAAATTTAAGTCAGGTGATTACAACTAGATTTCATTTGAATATCATTACCAAAATCTATTTAAATTTTTAGATATGAATTTTTGTAAGGAAATCATATGCCTGTAAAATAACAGTATGATGTGTGTGTGTGTGTGTGTGTGTGTGTGTGTGTGTGTGTGTGTGTGTATAAACTGACATGCACAGGCAATTTAAATTTATTCACATGCATTTACATCCATTTCAAGTTTCCATCATCACAAAACATAGATCAATATAAAATATTGGGTTTAAAATGGAGTTTACTCACCTTTGTTTGAGCAGAGCAAAAGCATGGAATTTTTATTTTAAATCTGGATTTTGATCTGCTTTGATCTGATCACTATATATCATGTCAGGTTGAATTTGTTATTGAGCTTTTATCTTTACTTCATTGTTGTTCTCTAGAACTTGCATTTGATTTCCAGGCTTTGGACTTTTCTTTGATATTTTTATTTTTTTTCTCTGTTCTAGGTTTTATCTCTTAGTTCCAGGTTGAAGCTCTGAATTTCTTTTATTTGGACAGGTTTTAGATTTCTGATTTTTGAATTTGTTTTCAGGTTTAAGAATTTTAGACTGAGAATGATAACCATGTTTCTATTCTCTAATATGTTTTATATGATTTTCATTTTTTTAGAATTTTTTAAGAGAAAAATTTGTTTTGCCACATGTTGATCAAACTAACACTTGTTAATTTCCAAGTTATTTTACTTACACTTGTTAACAAAAATTAATATTATGTTTAAGCCCTTATTTAATAAACTATGTTTTAAACCTTATGTTATTAATATTTATGATTCATGTTTCTATCCTTTATTTATTAATGTTATGTACTTATCTCTTGCTTAACTCATTAATTTCAAAAGATAAAATATATTAATTTTAAATCATAACTTCCAATATATATAAATATATATACACACATATATTTATTAAATTAGAAAACACATTTTTTATTAAATTTAAAAATGTAGAGTATTTAAATCCAACTTATTTAAAAATGTTTATCTTGAATTTTCAAATCCGAATTCTATTTAAAATCAGTTTATATATACATACATACATACATATACATATATATATATATATATTTGAACAAACAACCAAATATCTTATTTTATTTGGAAAATTCAAATAAATTCACAATTTAATTAAAAAAATTATTTAAATTACCAATCTAAATTCGACTCAAAAACGGGATTGTTACATAAATAGTAGTGTATAAGCCAATGAAATAAGGTCGGAACTTTTTGAGGGAAAAAAACTACCTCTAGAAGCTTTTTTCGGTGGTCGTGTAATTAAGTTGAGCATCGTTTAAAGTCATACTAGCATAGTAAATGACATAAATAATTTTATTGCTGCATTGTCCTAAGACAACACTTGCGGAGTTAGAGGCGCCATACATTATTTCAAAAGGAAGATCCCAATTGGGTGAGCAAATGATGCGAGCGGAAATGAGTTCATTTTTGAGATGTTCGAAAGCAGAAACACGGTTAGAATTAAAGTCAGATGGAACGTCTTTTCCAAGAAGAATTGTCAAAGGTCGAGCAATTTTACTAAATCCTTTCACAAAGTGTCAATAAAAACCAGCGTGTCTTAGAAATGAATGAATGTCCTTGACAGATTTGGAAATGTGTAGATTTGCAATAACATCAAATTTTTCTTTATTACCTCAATGCCTTTGTTTGAAATGACATGCCCAAGGATAATGCCATGTTTGACTATAAATTAGCCATTTTCCTAATTTAATGCTGAGTATTTGTCCTTACATCGACTGAGAACCATCTCGAGATGGTGTAAGCACTCGAAAACGAATTTCCAAAGGTGGAAAAATTGTCCATAAATACTTCTACAAAACGTTCGATCATGTCGGACAAGATGCTGACCATACTTCTTTGGAATGTAGCAGGAGCGATGCAAAGTAAAAATGGTATACATAAATATGCAAAGGTGCCAAAGGGACATGTGAAAGTCATTTTCTCTTGATCTTCGACAGCGATCAGAATTTGATTATAGCCGGAATAACCATCACGAAAGCAATAGAATTCGTGGCCAGCAAAACGTCCGAGCATTTGGTCAATAAAAGAAAGAGGAAAGTGATCTTTACGTGTAGCAGCATTTAATTTTCAATAATCAATGCAAACACGCCAATCCGTTTGAGTAAGAGTTGGAATAAGTTCGTTAGCATCGTTCGTGATAACGGTAAGTCCAGACTTTTTAGGCATGACATGAATGGGGCTAACACATGAACTATTAGAGATGAGATTTTTGGGTTATGCCTTCGTTGCCCGTCACGAACAGGCTTGGCTTTATCAACTAAGTGGATGCGATGTTGAACAAGAGCGAGGCTAATTTCCTTTATATCGGTAATTGACCATTCAATTGCCTCTTTGTTTTTCGACAAAATTGAAAGAAGGGAAGCTTCTTGATCAAGAGAAAGATATGAAGAGATTATGACAGGAAACACTTTGTTGTCACCTAAGTATGTATACTTAAGGTGATCAGGAAGAGGTATGAGTTCCAATCTAGGAGGTTTCTCAATTAAAGAGTTTGGTTGACGTTCTGACTCAACCATGAGGGGTTCAAACGGAAGTGCGTTTTTGATCTAGTTAGGTTCGTCTTGAAACAGTTGTTCATATTCTGTCTCGCGTTCATTGTTAAGGTTAATTGTTTCATTGTTAAGGTTTTCTTAAATGGAGCTAACTTACAACGTTTAGTCAAGTGGTTCGTTCCATTGATTTTCGAGATTGAAGATGTTAAGATCCAAAGTCATGTTACAAAAAAAAAAATTCATCGAACCATTTTGACAGTTTATTAGGGCATTCGAAGTGGCTAAGAAAGGTTTTCCTAGAATAAGTGGAATTTGACTCATCGGATTATTCATAGGTCGTGTCTCTAGGACGATGAAATTGATGAGGAATATGAATTGACCGATTTTTATGAGTACGTCCTCGATTTCTCTTGTGGGTTTCTTTATCGAACGATTGGCAAAATGAAGAGTTACTTTCATCGGGGTTAGTTCACTCAAGCGAAGTTACTGGTAAATGGATTAAGGAATCAAATTGACACTCGTATTCAAGTCTAATAAGCATTAGTAATCATTTTATCTTCAATGATTGAGACGGGACTTTGCTAATACTGGCAGTAAGAAAACTTTCTTAGGTACATAACTGTGTCTTTTTTGAATACGTAGATCCTTTAAAAACTTAGCATAAGTAGGGAATTTTTGAATGATATCAAGGAGTTCCAACATCTTTTCCATTTGATCAGAATGTTTCTTAGGTCGAAATCGATGTGGAAATGGAATTCAATACTCAGTAGGTCGGTCTACTTGAGTAGAAGAAGAATTTGGATTAGAATTTGATTCGATATTTGACTCGATGTTTTGTTCAGAATCGTTTGTCGTTTTCGAAGTGTCAATGGGAGCTTTCGGTAAATCATTTGGATTGACAACTTGGAATTGATTAGTTTACCGAAATGCAAAGTTGTGATAGCATTCATTTGGTTCGCACTACTATCTTGAACGACATGGGCTTGATTCAAGCTCGTGTTTTGATTTCTAGGGTTCGCAACTGGTTGACATTGGAACTTGCTTTATTCACGTTCACTCACAGAAGTAGCTAATTGACTCATTTTCATTTCGATTTTAGCAATAGATTGACTCGTATTTTGCATATACAAGGTTAACAAATTAGCAAATTGCTATTTGATTGGAGGTTTTGAGTGGTCGGTTTAGCCAAAGTTTCGAGACTTTTCTTAAGTGAAGTCAACCGTTTATTGTCTTGGGGAGCGAAAGATTGTTGCGGTTGATTTTGTGATGGAGGTGCAAAATTTTGTTGAAAGAGGTTGGGCTGAAACAGATTATTGTTCAGAAATGCTTGAAAATTGGGTCGAACCAAATTCGTGTTAGAATTATTTTAGTTCCATGCAAAGTTAGGATGATTTCTCCAACCGAGATTGTACGTTGGAGAAAATGGATCATTCTTAACTTTGTTAAAAGCGTGGAGTTGTTCTGACGATTGAGGACATTGATCGGCGATGTGATTTGGATTGTTACATTTATAACATAATGTTGAAAAGCTTGGTTTATTTGATTGGATGAGAAAACGTTGTCAAATTTATAGATCATTGCATCGATTTTCGCTTCCGAAGCCAACGATGATCCTCTCGAGTGTGTGTTCAATCATGAATTGATGTATTTCTCATTAGAACATTCCCATTGGGATGAATTTTCAGCTAAATTCTCAAGGAATTGCCAAGCATCGTCATGATGTTGGGCGAGAAATTTTCCTTGGCACATTGATACAAACATGGTTTGTGAACTATTTTCATGTCCATTGTATAAGATTTAACATAGAGTCCATTTTTCAAAATTCTGAAGTGGACATTTAATCAAAATCTTTTTAAATCATTCGGTATTTTTCGAAAGGTTCAGCCTGAATTGATGAAAATTCATAATTTCGGATTTTGGTTGTTTTTTCCAAGGTGTAGAAATTTTTTTAAAGAAAACTTTAACGAATTCGTCCCAAGCTTTGATCAAATTCGAAGGCAAGCTATACAAACATTTTTCTGCATAATCGGTAAGGGCGAATGAAATTAACCTAAGTTTGATTCCATCGTCACATAATTGTTGAAGTTTAATGGCTGTACAGATTTGTTCGAATTTTGTTAATAAGATGTAAGGTCATCGTGTTCAAAATTGCCAAATTTCAAGAGCGTAGCAAAATGATTCAAAGGAATTTCGAAGTGATTACCCATTAGGGGTGGGTAAATAGGAGGGATAGAAACTCTGTCGGGAAAAATTCTACCCATGAGAGTTTGGGGAGGGATTTCATTAGCCATCGTTGGAGGTTCATTCGTTCGGGTTAAACGATTCGTCGTTGTGGCACGAGTCCAAGCACTCACGCATAAGTGAAAAGATCAAGGAGAGAAAGACGTGAAAATCAAGGTTGAGAGAATGAAAAAAGGTTTAGAGAATGAAATGAAGTAAAAAATGTTATCCCGCCTTTTGGCAAGGCCGCAACACCAAGGACTTGACTATAAACTAAAGACAATCCGTCCTAGAGATCAGTTATCTACAAGTCCACGATGGATACAGGCAAACTTGGTTCAAGTCCGGATCGAGCTACAACTAGCATAGTATAACAAGCAAAGCTATGAAAGGCAACATTTCAAATTTCAGGTCAACTGGAGTTCGTATGTTCAAGTTAAGGATCAATCAAGATGCATGAAGAACTCATCCATTTCGTATCCATCAACTCACATCCATCGTTTCGTATCCAACTAGATCGATACAAAATGAGCACAAGTCCATCACTTATCATCCATCCACTTCATATCCATCAAGCAATAGCGCCTCTCGGATCGATCATAGTTCATTTTCTCAACAACTACCCACTTCGTATCGATCACACTTCTGCATGTTTCATATTGATCAACCAATAGATCGATACGAAGCAAGGGGCCAAGCATTGATACGAAACAACAGACAAGCATCGATACGAAGAGCATGGACTCGGATGGATATGAAGGAATAAGTCAAACCAAAGGAAACGACCTATAAGCATGAAATGTGGATCTCCAGCGCCATGTCATCGACACACAATTGATTAATGCACATTGTATCGATACGAAGACCATCGATACGAATCCTTCAGCCACCTTAGCAACTTCAATCTTGGGTCGATCATATCTCTCAAATTACAAGTCCAAATGCTATGAAATTTTTCCAAGAGCTTGCATATCAACTAAAGAATGTCCATGATCGATCACAGCTTAATTGGAGCTAATCTTGATAGATACGAAGACAACAGGGATCGATCCCAAACAACCCTAGATCGGTCTGGTGGGCCCACCTATTCATGAGAAAGGGTATTTCGAGTTTTGGGGTATATATTTCTAGATCTACTCCTACGCCAACTGAAAAGGGACTTTAGGGACTTCTAGGCCATTACTCTGTTGAAACTCCATTGAAACTTAAGTGTTAGTTATCATACTTTTATAACTCAGTTGAGAATCATCAATAAACAGCAAACGATTCAAAGGACATAGGCTACAATGTCGAACCACAATAAATTCTTGTCTTTTTCTATTACTACTTATTTTTCTTAGTGTGATTGTAATATTAGCCTCTTTTTCCATTTAATTTCTTCATTCTAATCTCTTCAATTACATCCGAAGAGTGTTGTGCCCAATTTTGGTACGAATACTTTAGTGCTTTCACTGAGAAAACTCCGTTTTTCTCTGATTTCGTGGATCCCCTACCGTTGTTGGATTGCTAAAATTTAAGGAGGAGATCCAGATCTGTCTTCCAGTAGTTCCTTCCACTCTACTCAAATTACTCCAGTTCTAGGAAGAGCTATATTCAAAAGGTACGCACTACTAAAACTGCTTCCAATGCTGCAGACCTAGAAGGAAGGGATGGGAAAAATTCCACACAACTGACCACAGCAGGACAAAAGTCAGTTGGAGCTCAAGATCCACTTGGTCCGGTGACTAGAGAGGAGTTCCAGACCCTTATGCAAGAGCTTACTCAGAGCCATCAAGAGCTCACTCAACGGATCCGTGCCAACACAGAACTCGCAAACCAGCTGAACGAGGAAAGGCAAGGGAGATATAAAAGGGAGCATGCCTCTTATTCCTTTTCTGAAAGCTCAGCGTCCTCTGACTTCAGTTACAGGTCTACACCCCGTCGATTGGATCGAAACTACGCAGAAGCCTCCGGGCATCCACATGCTGTGAATCTTCGATAGGCCGGGATTGTTCCTTCTATAGGGCATCAAGCTAGACCCTCCTCCCGAGGAGGGACACTTCCTTATCACACCACTTACGACCACGCAGCTGCTACTGCCATAGATCTGGAAGCCGAGATCCATAATCAACAGGATCCAGCCCCTCATCACTTCATTCATGCTCAGGATCCTCACTTCCATAAAGACCAGGAGCCAAGTGAGTCTTGGAACGGACCGTAGACAGCGACTGGACCGTCCTCATAACATGGAACTCGACCATGCCTTGGCCTCCAATATATTCAAATGCCTAACATTCCAACCATGATACACTAGATGATTAAAGAAAGTAAAGGCCTCACAAATGATGACTGGGGAATCTCTAGAAGTCACACCCCGTTCACTAATGACATTCTCCATGTGGAGCCGCCACGTCGGTTCAGGATGCCGACATTACCGATGTATGAAGGAGTTCCCAACCAACATATTTTGAAATATGAATGGCTTATGAATGTTGCTCGAGCTGACGATGCGGTTAAGTGTAGAAGCTTTCCTATCTCCTTGAGAGGCATTGCAGCTATGTGGTTCACCCACTTACCACCTAGATCCATTTCATGTTTTGACCAGTTAGCTACTAAGTTTATTGAGCAGTTCCGTATGCATGCTATAAGGTCGAAGGATGTCAATACCTTATCCAATGTTACTCAAGCTCCAGGAGAGGCTTTGAGGCATTACCTAAAAAGGTTCCACACTACTTGTGCCGAAGTCAGTAATCCCAATGAAAACTCTATTCTTATGGCATTGACTAAAGGGATCGATCATGATTCTGAATTTGGCGATTAGTTGGCAGGGAAACCCCCAGCTTCGTTGGACCGTTTCTATGCAAAGATGACCCAGTTTCTAAAGAGAGAACACGCCAAACGATCTAGGAAGCAGACGTTGCAGGCCCCAGTAGTGAAGGTATCCAAAGTGATTTTATAATGAAGCAGACCGAGGAGAGTTCTGGTAAAGTACAATTGAACATTAAGAATAAGCAAAGTCAGTAGAAGGGCGAGGGAGGTCAAGGAAATAAGAGAGACCCTCATCGTGGGAGACCCAGAGCTCCCATGTTCGATCAATATACTCCTTTGAACACGTCGCTAGAAAATGTTTATCTTCAGACTTGTAATACCGGGCAGTATAAGAAGCCAGCTCTGAAACCGTCATCCGAGAAACATATTCAGACTGGGAAGTTCTGTAGGTTTCATGACTGTTACGGCCATAACACTAATGAATGTCGTCATCTGCAGGACATTATTGAGAAGTTGATCAGAGAAAGAAAGTTAGAGCAATTCGTTCGGACTCCGCAGAATGGTGGAGCAGGTCCGTCTAATCCCAATCAAGGTCAAGGCCAAGCTAGGCCTGAAGAACCCATGCATACTGGCGAAAGGTTAGTGATTAATACTGTGAGTGGTGGTCTTCATCTGGCTAATCGAAGCCAGAAGGAAATGGAGTCATATGCTAGTTGGATTAGGAATGTGGACTTCGAATGTTGTAGTGGTACTGATGAAGAGGCCCCAGCAAAGCAACAGAGGAGGATGGCAGACGACATCGTTTTCAGAAACCGTGACGCCGACAAAGTCGAGGCACCCACTATTGATCCATTGGTTATTTCTTCCAGATAGGTCCTTCTTGGATGAAGAGGATCTTAGTCCATAGTGGAAGTTCTGTGAACATAATTTTTAGACATGCTTACGACCAAATACTGATGGAAGCAAAGGGTCTGAAACCATGTCAGTCACACATACATGGTTTAAATGGAAGTGCAACCATACTAGCTAAAATGGTGGAGTAACCTGTTAAATTGGGTTTTGGTGATCGCCGGAGAGTCCGGATGTCATAGTTTGTTGTGTTGGATATTTATTCTCCTTATAACGCTTTCCTGGGCCGGCCGGCCCTTGCGGAGTTCAGGGCAGCGATTGCCCCTTGGTTTTTGACTCTGAAACTCCCCACTGATGGTGGAGTCGGGATAGTACATGGTGATCAGGCGGCTAGACGAGCCTGTTATGTTGCGGAACTGCAGGATGCGCAGCGAAAGGAGAAAGGTAAGGACGTGGAGGAATTTCTCTACGTTCGCTCTATGGAGAATTGACAGCTAAGCCTGAGCCGAGGCTCGGGCGCCACAACCAGTTTCCTAAATATCTTGATCCCAGAGATAATGATGACAAAGGAGAAGTCAAAGAATACAAGGCATCCCCGGTTGAATTAACAATTAATGTCTCGGTCAATGATGATGATGATGCTAGAGTAATAAAGATCGGATCGCAGCTCAGCCCTCAGATGGAACAGGAACTGGTTGATTTTCTCCGGACAAACCTCGATGTGTTTGCCTGGACTCATTCAGACATATGTGGGATCTCGCCGAATATCACGAGCCATGTATTAAATAACGACCCGCAGCACGTCCCGGTGAAACAAAAAAGGCACGGTATGGATCCAAAGAGATCTGCTGCCCTGAAGAAAGAAGTGGATAAACTCAAGGCTAATAAGTTTATTCGTGATGCTTTATACCCGGAGTGGGTATCCAATCCAGTGCTTGTCAGAAAGTCAAACGGAAAGTGGCGGACATGTGTAGACTACTCAGATCTGAACAAAGCTTGCCCCAAAGACATTTTCCCTCTTACCAGGATCGATCTATTAGTGGATTCAATAGCCAGACATGAGCTCTTGTCTTTCATGGACGCATACTCTGGCTATAATCAAATTCTAATGCACCTTCCAGACCACGAGCACACTAGCTTTATCACCAATCTGGGACTTTATAGTTAGAAGGTGATGCCGTTTGGACTCAAAAACACTGGAGCAACATATCAAAGGCTCGTAAACTGGATGTTTGCAAACTATATCGGGAAGACAATAGAGGTGTGCGTAGACGATATGCTCGTGAAATCGCAGTTATCCAACGACCACGTCAGAGATTTGGAAACGATGTTCAACATACTCCGACAATATAGGATGAAGATCAATACATTGAAATGTCATTTCGGAGTTGCATCAGGAAAGTTTCTTGGATTCATCGTCAACGCCAGAGGAATTAAAATCAATCTTGAAAAACTCTGGGCGATTCAGAATCTCAAAACTCCCAGGACCATAAAGCAAGTGCAAAGCCTCAACGGGAAGGTGGCAGCCTTAAGCAGACTCATTTCTAGGTCTGCGGACAAGTGCATTCTCTTTTTCGATCTGATTAGAAAAAGAAAAAGGAACTTCGAATGGAGGAAGGAGTGTAAAGGCGCATTCCAAGCACTAGTTCAACATCTGGCAACACCTCCCATCTTGTCAAAGCCGGTTGATCACAAAAGGTTGTACATCTATCGGGCAATTTTGGCAAGAGCAATCAGTGCTGCACTTGTTCAAGAAGAGGATCGGATCCAACGGTCAGCCTATTATGTTAGCAAAAGATTGACGAGGGCAGAAAGAAACTACCCAAAGGTGGAAACGCTAGCTTATTGTCTCATCATAGCCTCGAGGAAGTTCCATCCATATTTCTGTGCTCATCCGATCACCGTTTACACCAACCAGCCGTTACGACAGATCTTAATACGACCTAAGATGTCTGGTAGATTGCTTAAATGGAACATCGAGCTGAGTCAATTTTATATCGCTTATATGCTAAGGCGAGCTATTCAAGGACAAGTTCTAGCGGACTTCATAGTTGAATTCCCCATACCGGAGGATTTGTCCAAAGCCAGTGAGTCTCCCACTTGTACATGGAAGCTATACATTGATGGCGCTACAAACGACCGTTACTCAGGCTTTGGAGTGGTACTCGAAATCCCAGAAGGTCGATCCTTGTGCTATGCTTTAAAGTTTGACTTCCACGCAACTAACAACGAAGTCGAGTATGAAGCCTTACTTGCTGGACTAAGGCTTTCCAAGGATTTGGGAGTCATTGCTATGGAAATTTACTGCGATTCACAACTGGTAGTGTGTCGGGTTCGAGGACAGTATCAAGCCAGAGATCAAAGGTTTCCTTCTACCTCATGCGGGTCCAAGAAGTGTTGAACCAGTTTGACTATTACACTATCTGTTGTATACTCCGAGAGCAAAATCAGAAGGCCGACTCTTTAGCAAAACTGGCCAACACTGGCGAAGCATAGTGGACGGGGCTTGCTCCCGTGGAAACACTTACCGCTTCAGGTATCAATCAGATGGAGATAGACTGGGTGCACGAGGAAACACCCGAGAGAGAGTTGTGGATGACTCCGATTAGAAATTATCTTGAGCATGGAACATTACCCGAACACAGAAGCAAGAAAAGATAGATTCTCCAAAAAGCTTCACGATTTATTAACCAGAATGGAGTCTTGTACAAGAGGGGATATTTTGTTCCTTTACTCTGGCATATCGCCCATGATGAGATCAAACGAGTGTTATATGATACGTACGAGGGAGCATGTGGCGACCACACTGGAGGGGCAAGCCCTTACGAAGAAGATACTCAGGTATGGATATTACTAGCCAACCGTGAATCGATACGAGTCACATTATGCCAAGAGATGTGACAGGTGCCAGAAACATGCCAAAATTCCAAGAGCTCCACCAACCGAGATTACTCAGATGGTCATCCCATGGTCGTTCGCTACAAGGGGCACTGATATAATGGGGTCTTTACCTCTAGCAAAAGGTGGCGTGAGGTACGCCATCGTTGCAGTTGACTACTTTACCAAATGGGCGGAAGCTAAGCCCCTTACCACTATCACGACGAAGAAAGTAATGAACTTTGTTGTGCGCAACATCATTTATTGCTTTGGCCTCCCATAAACAACTGTAACCGATAACGGAGCCCAATTCGACAACGATGAGTATAAGAACTTCTACCGACGCTATCGCATCCAGAAGAAGTTCTCAACAGTAGCTCACCCTTAAGCGAATGGACAAGTCGAAGCTGTCAATAAAGTTATCAAGTCCATTTTAAATAAACGACTGGAAAAGGCCGGAGCCAAACGGGTCGATGTGCTTCCCATGGCCTTATGGGCATATCAAACTACCCACAAGTTCACGACCGACCATACTTCGTTTACACTTTCCTATGGCTCCGAAGCCGTTATTCTAGTAAGAAGAGCTAAGTTCCATCTTACGGTGCGACTTATTCAAATAGAGAGTGAATGTGATCCGACTGGTCACTTGGTAAGCGAAACCCCAAGCCTGGGGGCAAGCAATGAAAAAATAAAGAAGGATTGAAACACGCCAATCCTCCAATGAACTCCAGCTCCCAGAGTGCGAGCTAAAGTGCAAACCCCAAATCCAGACCCAGGAGGATGGATCCGTCCATCCACGACCTCACCTCAATACAGGCTCGAGGAGGATGGATCCGTTCATCCATGACCTCGCCTCAATCCAAGCTCGAGGAGGGTGGATCCGTCCATCCACGTTGCCTTAATCTAGGCTCGAGGGTGATGGATCCGTCCATCCACGATCTCGTTCAATCCAGGCACGAGGTGGATGGATTCGTCCATCCACGACCTCGCTTATTTTCAAAGCTTGAGGAAGATGGATTAGTCCATCCACAACCTCGCTTCTTTTCAAGCTCAAAGAAGATGGATCCATCCATCTACGACTTCGCTTTCCAGATCAAGGCGGATGTGATCCGACCATCCACAACCTTAATAAACTCCTTGATTCCTAGAGCGTGAACAAAATCCTAATACCTACACAGATGTGATCAATCGTCTATCAACTGACTCTAGATTCCTGGAGCATGAACTATAATATAAACGTTAAACAGGTGTGACCCACCACCCGTAAAATAACTTATGTTTCAGGAGTGTGGATATAATTCTAAACATTAAATGGGTGTTACCAACCGTCCATAAAATAACTTATGCCCCCGTAGTGCGGATATGATTCTAAATATTAAGCAGGCGTGACCGACCGCCAGCATACAAGTTTAATCCCTAGAGTGTGGATGCAAATATCAGCAAGTGAGCGATTGTGATTTGACTGCTCAAACTCATGTCACTTTAATTTTGTTCCGACCAAGTTAAGTTGAAGTTAGTGGAGAAGGAGGACGACTGCCAACTGACTACTTTGATTCTCCCCAGAACTGGGGGCATAACTCAAGTACCTGTCACTGACCGAGACAGCACAACATTGGGACTCGACTCGACATTTGATTACAACCTGAAGCCATGACTTCAGGACCTAAAGACTGACTCAAGTTCGACTCGGAGACTGAAACTTCACATGTACATTGAACGGAAATGTGAGTACTAAAGTACTTAGACAAATGAACACATAGTTATGCTAAAAAAACAGGAATTTCATTCACACTATTCTTCTTAAAAGTACGTACAAATCTATTCGAAGAATTCCTATAAGCAGTGGCCAAACCCGCATCTATACATGGCCTACAAAAAGAAAAAGAGAAGCTTATTCTAGCCATCTACAGAAGAGGAAGCAAAAATGCAAATCTACGCCTTCGGTTTCTTCTTGACTTTCTTTGGCGTATATCTGCTCGAGCTACCACACGGACCTCTCTTTGAACCTTTACCTCCCCGGCCTGCTCCAGCTGGCTTGTCTTCGGCCGGGGGAATCGATGCAACCTCTTCTTGAGAACTTACAGGGACTGAAGTATTCTTTGTGTGCGGAATTGGTGGAGTGGTGGCACTCTCGACACCAAAAGAATGAGGTACTCCAGTTTCAATTACGATGCCACCGGGAGAAATCACGAAGATCGGGATCGGATCGGGACCCGCCATACCTCCGTCGGCTCTACGAGCCTCTTCAGCTTGCTCGATCTCGGCCTTGATTTCCTCCATTATCTGTTCTGCCCGATCCACACGTATACCCATCGGAATGCTGCCGGTCGGACCCGAGGAGCCCGTTATGATTACATCTTATCTACATTGAAAGGCACTTCAATACACGGATCACTTTGATGGTCGAGGAGCACTTCCATAAGTTGATTATCAAGCACATAGCTGCCATCAAGTGTCTCCCCAGCTGAAAAGTAATTGTTACTATTATGGCCTCCGTTGTTAACGCCTCATGCTTATGTCGAACTTCTTGAGTTGTAGGAGGGTCAGCCGGTGCAAAATCTAAGACTGAATGAAGATAAGAGAATATATTAGTAATATCATCTGATAATGCTCCTGCATTTTGAGGAATAGGAGAAGTGTATAGAATACCTTCATCAAGTTGGCTCCCAAGTTGGGCCGACGGGCCTTTCGAGCTACGCTCGGTGATCGGAGAGAGATGCGGCATATTAGGATCGTACTTCGGGATGATCGAAGAATCAATAGAGGAAGTAGGCTCAGTTTGAGATGCTGAAGGCACTTCAGAACCAACTCCATGATGTTCACCCCCGGATCCTTCTTCGACCTCCAGATACTTAGCAGCCAGGTCTTCTCTGAAGCGCGATAACTGTGTCGTGAAGGACGTTAGGCTCATCTTCGATTAGCACTTGAGTTTCTAGTTTAAACTCATCAACAGTTGCAACATTACGGATCGCCTTCTCGTCCTTAAGCAAGCGGTTCCAGGGCTTATATAATTAAAAAAGGTAATCTTCGTCGAGCCAGTTAAGGTTGCGGTTTTTTCAAGACATTAACATTGTAAGTGACAAGAAGATCTTCAAATTCGCTTTTCATCCTGGCATCTGTAGCTTTTGTTTCCCTTTCTACCCTATCATTGGCTTTCTTGGCCTTTTTATTCGTAGCATCCTTTTCTTCCCTAAATCTAACCGCCTCCTCACATGCCTCCTGGGCCATTTTGTTAGCTTCGTCTTTCTCTTTAAGGGCCTCAGTCAGCTTAGCCTTCAGCTCGTCTACTTCTTTCCGTGCAGAGTCCTTTTCCCGAATAATGATGGTGTTACAGCGACCCATCTCCTGCACTAAGTCCATGTGAGATTTTCACATGTTTTCCATAGACTTCCTAGCCTCTTTGGCTCTTTGGCTCTTTGGCCAACCTCCATCTCGGTTTTCCTTGAAGACACAAGCTCATTGGTAAGTGCCTTAATTATTCTGCCCTTTTGAGAGAGATCGCCTTTTAGTTTCTCGATAGCCTTGGCCCGCTCAAAAGACACAGCCGAAACCCGTTCTTCCATCTTAATCCATTCGCAATACTGGCTGTACACATCATGCATATAGTCCTGCACTAATTTCTCTATGTCACTTGGAATTTTTTTTAAGTTAGGAGGGAAGTGGAAGACATTGAAGCAAATGTTTCGAAAATCTTTCTTCAACTTGGCGATATGGATGGCTCCCTCCCTTGTGGGCTCTATGGCAGTCTGTTCTGTGATGACAGGGGCTTCTATTTCAGTTCTACGGTGCAGATCACCGAATTTCAAAGTGTGAGATGGCACTATTTGATGTGCAGTGTCAAAAGTGGCTTACCGGAGCCAGACGGTTTTGAAGGAAGATCGCAACCGAGAGTGGTGTTTGCTTTGATATGACCTTCCCTTCTCCCTATCATGGCGCTCTTGGCTAGAGTGATAGTCGCGACCACAGTCTCTCTTACTGTCACGTTGATGTGATTTAGAGTGTGAACTGGAAGAATGGCATGAAGAACAAAGTTTGCTTAGCATGGGCCCTTGTTTCACCATCGTGTCTGTAAAATGAAAAGAGGAGCAGAGTTAGTTATCGCCAAAGATTAAGAAGCATGTGATGAGATGTCGTGTGGTACTGTGAAGTGTTTGTATGCATGTGCAAACCCCCCAACCGACCGGTTGTAGTATCCCTACTTATTGGAGTTGTCTCCCTTATGTCTATTGAAGGTAGGTCTGCCCCAGTTCTTGGTGGGAGTGAAGCCCCTCTAACCCAGGATCAGGGAATGACATTATCTCATTCGGGATAGGAATGTCTGACAACCCTTTAAATGAACCTTCCATCTGCAGAGAAGAGGTCTTCGAACCTGTAGAAGTTGCAACGGGCTGAGTTATCTCGATAATCTTTTTCCTCTTAGCTTTGTGGACGAGTTTTTCCCCTTCTTTTTTATTCTAATGACCGAAGGCCCTTTGGAGGCACGACTACAGGCTCATGTCTAGATGCTATACTCTCGTCATTACCCAGTTCGATGATTGCGACTCCAAGTGCACTCTGAGCTCCCTCGACTGGGGGCACGATAGGAGCCATTCTTCCACTTTGTCTTACTAGGACTACTCTAGGAACCCCTATCATCCCAATATTCTGACCTCTTTCTATAAGCCCAACGACAATCAAGTTATCGCCACTAAGAGCTTCGTCTATTTCTCTGAGTTCGACGGGCACCGCGTGGAGTGTCCTCGCTATCTCTTTAAACTATGCTCCTTCAGGCCGTGGGATAGCTGTGAAAGAAATGCAGTAATGGATTCAGCATCGATTTATATTACCCAGTTAATTGATGAATAAGTTAAAGCACTTCTGACCAACCATCGCCTAGCGAACCCCGGTGGCATCTCACAAAGAATCACTCT
The DNA here is from genome assembly GCA_030765085.1 of Allium cepa. NCBI lineage: Eukaryota > Viridiplantae > Streptophyta > Magnoliopsida > Asparagales > Amaryllidaceae > Allium > Allium cepa. The sequence continues at coordinate 28,321,179 of CM060933.1, read as the reverse complement.
GTCTTGAAGTAGCTAAGTTTACTTCAAGCACCTGCCACCACCTGGCAGTTCCTGACCACTTTTAGAAAAGTAAACAATGTAATGTCCCCTCAACTCTTGACATTAAATAAGTATCTGATCTCACCAATGGTCAGGGATCGAAGGAGATGCTCCATAAATATGATGTATAGACTATTGAGAAGCATTTTTCCATTGGGATGCAGTTGAGAAGGTACATCTACAAGAAAAATTGCATGTCCCGAACGAATTGGTTAAACGGGGGCAATGACCTAGCTGCGCACATGAATCTATTGTATGCGGTGAACCCTTTCAGGGGATTATGTGCTCTATCTTCTGGCCCCGATAATAGAACTTCTTCCAAAGATAGTCTATATCTAAGACAAAATCTGCCTAGCATTTCCTCCGAAATCTTAGATGGACGGAGTCCTCCATATTGATAACTAAGATTGTGTCCCGCGGTTCATCTGGAACAGGGTATACTGTATTTGCCACGATGTTTGGCCTTTCTATTCTAGGAAAAGAGGACTCTGAACTTCCTGCTGCTCGGAGCTTCCAGGATTCATAGCTATTAAACTCAGTAAAAACCATTATTAGATGGTAAGAAACCCATGTTCCCTCTAGTGCAATGTGAGTGACCGTGTCATGTGTAAAGTGCTACATAATACTTCAGATTTCTGCAAGTTCGAAAGATAGTAAAACGACTATACTTTGAGATTTGACCGAAGTGACAGTCATCGATGATCGTCTCAACCGTACCATCCTGACTTCGAAGAACGATCCACGTTAAAATTGGTTATGTTTATCAAGTTACAGTTCCATCGACGAGCTTTGAAGGATAGTCATATATGCAGTTTTACAGTCAAGTCCAAGTATGCAAGGCTAAAGCTTGTCGGAGTTAAGTGTTCGAGTAAGCAAAAGGCTATGTTTCGTATCCACCATGGTCCGAATTGGATCGTTCCCCTGAAGCCTGTGTTCGTATCAATCCAAGACACTGGCCGATAACCTTTTCGTATCGATACATTTCGTATCGATGGCCTGTTCGTATCGATCACTCCAAGTATCGATGCTCTTTGTATCAATAGAAGATATTTTTGATAGAAGATATTTTTGATAAAGAGAAAGTAACTAATCAAAAGATAAGCGCCTATTTACTTAACATCTTTTTACCGCTAATTGGTTCGAACGAACCAGGGTCAGATTTGTGTAATTCTTATCCGAAAACGACTTCGAACCAATTTATGAGTTCAAAAGTGAAGACATGCTAAAGACAATGAAGTTGAAGGTGAGGATCCTCATAACGGAAGGATTGCTTGTTGATAATTCCGGAGTAGCTTCCGAGATAAATAAATAGCAGTGGCGCCTTCATTTTGGGATCTTTGTATGCGAGGACTAATCGCTACTAATCTTAGGAGTAATTCCCGATAAGATGTGTTAGGAGAGTGCCTTCGGTTTGTCCTGTTTTTGGATTAACTTGCATGGATAAATGTCTGACATTGCGTTTCTAGGTCACAGTGTGTTTCTAAGGTCACAGTGCATTGATTTCTACACATGTACATTTGTTTGGTGATATAGAAGGTAACCCATCTTATACTTAACAACCTTCTTTGAGACGTAGAGGTTTTACTTTTATTGAAATCAATAATGTGTTGTTGGAAATGGCAATATGGCACTTTAAGGAAAAATGTTCTAAGAAAGGTAAACGTTATTTCTAGCCTCACACCCGAGGAATTGTGAACCAGGGGTTGCTTTAAGGCTAGTGGATCGCACCATCAGGGTATGATACCACTTTTCTAGATATATTTTGCGCTCGCTATGACGTCGGGGAAAAAATATGTGGTATATGGCATGAGATCTCTCAGATAAGTCTGGAATGACCATGGTGATATCATATTCGGTTCTATCCACCACCAAATGGGTCTGCGGGTAGGCCGTTCTTAATTCGCATAGGTTTCGAAGATGTCGATCTACGGTGCATCCCTATAGAGATGTATTGTATGGGAGGTAGTCCCTTACCTCATTATTCATTGAAAATTCAAATCTCCGATAAGTGCCTTCAGACTTAGTTGTAAACCTATTATGCTATGTAACAATTTCGGCTATTTGAATATATGTTTATTTTGAAAGATTTTCAGATAATGTCATTAAAAATAATACCACTGGATTTTACGTAAAATAATTTGATTATCATAAGGTAAAAACATATTCCATGTTTACGTACGGCGTGGTATTATGAGATACCCTTTGTTTTTCAAATACTTGTATTTTGAGTTTCTCGCACCAGTCTCATGACTGATCCGCGTTTATTTTATTTCCCTTAAATTCTGGATGGCATATTTTTCTGGCCAACCTAGTATTTAGGTTTTGTTTGGAGCATTTTAAAAGAGCTCGGAGCATGGAGTTAGAATATTCTTTTAAAGATTGTTATCCATTTACACCACACTCATGTACTATTGTATTCCACATTTGTAAGGACAGATATTTATAACTGTCCCTGTTAATGTTAAGTTAAACTCTGATAAATATATTTAAAATTTTACACCGTAAAGATTATATTTTGAAATAATATATGTTATTCCATTCGTATAAGATTTTTTTCTGTCTTTATTTTCTTCTTTCCATTAACGGTTGATTTTTCTGGCGATTGAATTTGCGACACATGAATGCCAAGAATGTATTAGTGTCAATTTTCAAGAGTCGAAAATCTGGTTCGTCACGATTTCCTTCTTCTCAAATAGTAAGGGTTAAGTTCTTGTTGCATGAATAGCCATCAAACCAAATTTCCCTTTAAGGTTTTTTTGCAAAAGAGATTTACTTCTTAAAATGTAGGATTTTAACTCAAACTATTTATTAAATTTTGCATTTAAAACAATTGTTAACCAAACCATTTTTAAAAAATGCAACGTTATAGTGTGTCTAAAACATCTTTTATAACTTTAAAAAATGAAATCTGGAATAGATAGGGAAACTTTTATTCTATTACTTTCCTACCACTCGTATTATTTCTACTTCAACCTTCGTGAAGATTCTAATAGCATATGAGGGCAACATTTAAGAGATATGTGCAATTATTGCACACATTTATGGAAACTATCCTTTATTTTATTTCCTATATTATTTCTAATTAAATTACTAACGTTATCTTGATATAAATTCCTAACGTTGTTTTTATTTAAGTTTCATAATGTTACAATTATCTGAATTCCTTCTACCTAAATTGCTTTTATTTAAATCATTCCTTCTTATATAGCTCTTTCTTTTTAATTGATCATTTTCTTCATTGGATCATTGCAGTGCGCTCATCTACTGCTTTAGCCATTGGCTTTTCTTCATTAACTAGAAACATTTTGCCTTTTGTGTATAAATCAATTTCAGCTATTTTTCTCTGTGTTTTCCTTATACGGGAACATTTTCCTAACTTCATTATCGGGCATTCTTACTCTTCTACTCTTTTTATCCTAACTAAACCTAGTATCATTTCCAATCGTCCACCCCTTAAAAGAATTTCTTAAAACTTCAAAGTTCAAAAATAGAAAAAAAATCATCGAATTGAATATACGCTCTATTTTTCATTTGTTTCAAAAAGAAAAAAATTATTTTATCAAAAACCCTTTAATTGAATTTTTTTTAAATCCAACAAATCTTAAATTTCAACTTGGAATTCTCCAAATAGTTCTTTTAATTAAAAATTTCTAAATCTTATTATATGTATGTATATAGGAGCATTCAGTAGCACTCCTATTTTGCAGCACCCCTCTAGCCTCTTGATTTCCACCACATTCTTGGTCTAAATAATAATATTTTCTCCTTCTTTCCACTACACATATTATTTAATTCAGAACTTGTAGTAGAAATCATGAAGCTGGAGGGGTACTGCAAAAATAGGGGTGTCATTGAACTACGTATGTATGTATGTATGCATAAGTCTCAAAGATCTATCTTTAAAAGATATTTTATATGGAGAAAAATTCAGCACATACTTGTTTTCAAAAACAACAACTTTTCAATAGTAGGGTTTTACTATTTTTAAAAATTTTAAAATATATAATTAAATTCTTTTACATGGGGTCGAACTCAGAAATGGATTGTTGTTTGTCCTCACATTTGGACTTTTCTTCTTTTCCTATTATTCATAGCTTATCTTTATCAAGAATATATAAAATCTAGCCATCACCATACGGGAACTTGCTCAATACTTTTTATATCTTACTTCCAGATATTTGCAACATATAGGTTCTTACTTCTCATATGTTTTGTATGAAATGTACGTTGTCAATCAGCAATCCCATAAAATTTACTATCATATGCCAGTCTGGATCTTGCAAAATGGAGCCAAAATACTATCCACCTTTAGAGATTGATCTATATATAGTGCTCATGTTTTTCTTACGTCAACGCCTTGCGATACACCTCTTCTTAAAGCTCAAGAGGTAAGTTAGCTCTCCTAAGAATGGAAGATGGTTCAATTGCATTATAAAGAGAATATATAGGGAATTGAGCAAGACAGATGTACTTGTGTAGGAGCCAACCCAATTTCTTGAAGAACGAATTTGAAGTTGTTAAATGGCGGCATAGTTTCAGATAAGCACATACATTTGTTGCATGTTGTATAACCTGGAGGAAGGACATAAGCCCGACGGTCGACGTTGGAAGGGAGAACATCATACTCGGGAATCCCGTGCTTGAGGCAGAAGCACTTGCTCAATACTTTTTATATGTTACTTCTAGATATTTGCAACATATAGGTTCTTACTTTCCATCTGTTCTGTATGAAATGTACGTCGTCAATCGACAATCCCGTGAAATTTACTATCATAGGCCAGTCTGGATCCTGCAAAAAGGAGTTGAGTACTATCCAACTTCAGGGATTGTTCTATATATCATGCTCATGCTCTTCTTACATCAACGCCTTGCGGTACAACCTACATTCTGTGGAGTAATCAGAGTTGGTGGATAAATTTAACTCAATTAATAGTTCCTAACTCATACTTGCATTATCCATCCTTCCGGAATATGGTTGCAACTACTTCTATAGTCCGAATTTATAGAGTTTGGCATGTAATGTGTGTGTGTGTCTATATTTCTCTGTGTGTGCGTGTAAAAATACAAATACGTTCACTCAAGTATCATAATTCCTACGATTGACTAACTTAAGCTCCGATACTAAATGTAACAACCCGCACCTTAATGAGCTTGATTTTTCGAGTAAATCGAAAACTCAAGTCCATTAAGGTATGGATCGTTATTGTTGCTAACCTGTATTAAACATAAGTATATCAGAGAGCTATCTATACGAACTCATAACGGAATAGTAAAATATAATAGAACATATATATATACTGACTAAGACTGAAACATTTACATCAATATCATTCTTTGGTTATCTAGTTGCCTTGTAAGTACTGAGCATGAATGAGAGAACATATCCATCTATCGTTCCCGTCTTGTACCAGTATCATGTCCCTCTAAATCTATCATGTGGGTTACAATAAGGAGGGGGTCAGAACAACATTTTGACGATTGGTAAATTATATATTTTATACATAATACTAGTTTATATCAATTGATCTCCATTTAAGTGCTATATATATTTTTAAGAATTCTAGATTTAGTTTCATCCATGTGTACGATTTATCTAACCTACTCCGAGGTATAAGTATGTATATACATTTATATAAGCGTCAATGTCCTCTAAAAAGAAAACCCCTTCGCAATATAATCGATGGTCAATTGACCCAAACTCTGATGACTCTTAGCCACGGCTTTATAATTTAACTAGCCATACTACTGTCGTATCTCAAAGACTTATCTAAGGGTTAAGTAGTCAACTTCCAACAAACAAACAACAAACAAATAACCAACTTCGAAATCAATGCATATCCCATACGGACTCTACACCAGTGTGAAGTGTAATTCGAACAAGCGTATCCAAAGTCATTGCTAATCAATCGCTCGGACCGGCGGATGTTTCAACCTATGTCCAGCCCTACTCTACAAATACTTGTATTCTACACAGTTTTGGTTTAGATTTTCCTAATGCAAATCAAGGAAAAATGCCCATTATCGGTTGCTCGATGCCTCTTGTTTGGAATTGAAGCAGACCCAACGGTTATTTACTACTTCAAATCCGAGGCGAGCCATTGGTATATTATCTCAACCCTATACTTGAATGTATATAACCACGGCTCCTATAGTTGGAGATGTCCCATATCATAGTATGTATACACAAATGCTGACAGCTCTTGCAGATGGTAGATTTATGTTGTGCAAATCTACTGACCTCGCATCATAACCCATACTAAACCAAGTCGCTTATAATTAATCTAAATATGGGCTAATCCCACTAATCCACAACCATCGCAAACGTACTATTGAGGCCATATAATATCAGCTATGGAAATTATTATGCACTCTTAAGTTTGTTATTCATCCCTACTCACTTATATACTTACCATTACTTCTTATCTGTTGAGTTTACTAGCTTTTTTTCTCCTCTTCATTAATGACATTTATTTATCATGCCTATCCAATTTATTTTACCATTTCCATATTTAGTCTCCATAATCAAATTCGTTAAATGGTTTATTACACCTATTGACTTGATTACATTAACTACCATTTTTTCCTTAATTCATCATGTTCATATTTATCGTTTTATTTATAATTTGCATGTTACCATATGTATTAATATTGTAACGAATGTTTATTTATTTGTTTATTTACATTTATACTTTACTTTATATATTTAATTGGTAAAAGGGATTATTTATATTTCTACTTATAACTTTTTAGTTTCTAAATTTAGGGATTCCTGGAAATACACTTTTGTGTAAATTTTTCAGATATATTTATTTCTACATTTTAATGCATTGGAATCGTAATTTTTTCCTAAGGAAATGTTACCATTGCAGCTTCCCATAAACTACCAAAAGTGAAATTGTGTCGCATTTGCAATTATAAGGAATTATCTCTTTCTATTTTTATTGAAATAGACAGTGCAAACTACGGAAAAACATATTTACTTTGCACATTTTTTTCCTTTGGATATATATAAATATTCCTTATTATTTTAAATAACGCATTTTTCACATATAAGTGTGAAGTTGGACAGTTTATGAAATAGCAATAGGCAAATTCTATTCATACACCAAAAATTGCTTGACATACTTTTATGTTGCTAAAAAAATCTACGACTAAGTTACCCTACATCTTAATTGCAATTTTAGCTTTTTTTCATATCTTTACTACTAATAAAGAGAATTCATTGAATAACTTTACTCGGTGTCTTTTTGAAATACCAAATATACCCTTACTTTCAACGTGCTTCCGCATCTTTCATAACCATAAAGTGAAAATAGTAGCGGCAAAATAGATAATGAAAATATATATACAAGAAAACACAAAACCGAAACTGTTAACACTTGGCCTTACTTGCAATTACACTAACTCAGCCTACGCCCAAAATTTTCACTCACGCGTGACAAATTTTTTTTTAAAAATAAATATAACAAATATACTAACGCACACACTGACACTACACAACCCAGCACACACACACCTCTACACTATCTTCCATGCAAAAACTCTGCCCATATATATATGGAAAATTTCATGGACTCACTCAATAACTCACACCAAAACAAACACATAAAATCAACCACACGAAAACAACTACTGAAACATAAAATACACAGTGATTCACTAACAAGGATCCTAAACATGCACTGCTGCTTTACATAAGAATAATAAAATGGAGACACGCGTCTATCTAGGTTTGGACACACTAAAACACATGCTGATATTTTTACAGTACACATAATTAACACAGGGGTATGCAAAATAGGATGAGGCAAAGAATGGCTGCTGCTAAATAATCTCTTATCACTATTTCTGCTATTAATAAAGAAAAATCAATCAATATAATTTACACGGTGTCTTTCTGAAATTACAAAAATACATCTTCTATCAATAGAATCTCATTATTGGTTTACAATCTCCACCACCATTCTTTTTTCAATCACCTACCAACGGATTTCACTATCAACTTGCAGCCAACACCAGCAACAACTGCTTGAAATAAAAATGTCGTGATCACCAAAGATTTTGTACTTATATCAGATATTAATACATTAATTTTTTATTAAATAAAAATTAAATATCTTTAGCTATTAAATGCACGTACGTGTGATTTATACTAGTAACTATCAAATTAAAACATCAGAATTAATGTTTTTTGTTCAAATTTATAGATTTTTAACGACGTTAATGAAAAATAAAATATCAATTAAGATAACTTTCACAACTATCTACTCTAATTTAAATGTATTTGAATTTGTTTTCCTACAATTTAATTTGATTTTGACGAAACTAAGAAATTAAAAAAAAATATGACAAAGTTACAATATATGTTGCGAAAATTAAAGTTCGTTTTGTTGAATTTAGTTTAGTAGTACGAATTTCTAATTTTGTATAAATGAGTTTTCAATTTTAAAGAGAGAAGATGGTAAAGATGAAAACAATGATAGTTTTGTAAAAGAGATGGTGTATGTAAAGTAATTTTTGGGATATACCAGTTTATTGTATTTTCTGATGTATGTCAAAAGTTATTGATGTATGGATAAAATTAGCCTTTAGAAATTTCACACAGTAATTAATACAATTAAATTGTACATTCCACAATTCCAAGGAATTAAAATACAGAAAACTTGAATCCCAAACCAAAGCAAAATAATCCAAATGAACGATCAATAATTTATAAACCATATAATCAAAAATCTTGAATAAGCTACACAATTATATCAATATCATATTCCACCAGTTCTAGGGACTACTTCCCTTAAATTCCAAATCTATGATGTATATACCATTTCAAACAAGTTAACTTATTTACTAAATATGTAGGTATGGATTTCAATTTAGATTCATTTATTTAAGCCTACAATTTAAATATATTCACATGGGCATAATAACAAAACAAAATTCCAACGATATAAATGTAGTATTATGTAAATTATATAATTTCTCACTCACCTTATAGCTTCCAAATCTCTAATCCAAATCAATTCTTCTTAGTTGACACCTTTTCCATTTTAGCAGAATCGATTCATTCATTTTCTTCTCTATTATTTTCCGCCCTTCTCCAATATGTGTGTGTTTTTCTGCAATTTTTATGATTTCTAAAAGTAGTGGAGAAGGAGAAAAGCTTCGCTGCTCGGTTCAGAAAATATGAGAAGAAAAGTGAAGGCCTTTATGTATAGGCGCTAGAATCAATCACATCTATTAGATTATTATTTATTAAATACGGACCATGCAAGCCGAGGTTCATTGCATCGGCCCTAACCTTGACCAGTCAACTGATGGAATGCAGCGGTCGACAGTTATGGTTTGAACAGTCATTCCTCTGCTCTCGACCGGTGGGGTCGAGATGTTAATTATTAGTTATTTTCTTAAATTTGAATTCATTTTTAATTGTTTTCGATCCAAAAACTTTAAATGTTTATAACTTTTTCGTTTGAACTCCAATCACAAAACTTTATATATGTAAGTTGATCAGAAAAGTGCCATAATGCAATTTTCATGGTCAAATTTTGATGTTTGCTCAAATTCCTTTTTTGAGCTTTAATAATTATTTATCATTATTAATTAATTAATTATTGTTTATTTTATGGATGTTATACAACATGTCCAAGGATTGCTAAAAAAAGCAAAAGTTTGGCTTATAATAATAAATTAGTAATTTTCTTATAATTGAGTTTTAGAAGTGATGGTTTCCTTTAACAAATCTAGGATATAACAAATTCCCCCCAAAATCTGTTCCTCTTCCTTAAATGGTGCTTCTTAATAAAGCCTTACAGAGATCAAATTAGTTTTTTTTTCTTTAATATTTGAGTGCAGTCGTAGCAAAGAACAAGAGGATGATATAGCAATTTTGTTCACACAACTTATATGTCAAAATAATCCTCTTTATTAGTAGTAAGGATATAAAAATATACCATCAATTCTGCTATTTGTGTAGTTTTTATTGATTCCAGTGTAGAAAAGTCAATAATTAATTCTGATATTCGTGTAGTTTTTATTAATTCCAGTGTAGTATAGTCAAAAGTTAATTCTGATATTTGTGTAGTTTTTATTGATTTCAGTGTAGTAAAAGTCAAAACCTAAAAGGGTTGACTCGAAAATCATAGATTTGAGATATTTATTTTCAAACGTTTTCTCTGATATTCTTATAGTACTTGCTCCTAAAATCATAAAGTAACTAATTCAACTACTAAACAAAATGCATGATATTTTCCATTGTTCAAACATATTTTGAAGTTTTCGTTATTTATACTCATGCAGTAGGAAGTGACTTAAAGAATCATGCATTGCAATATCTACTCTCAAATGTATTTTGACAAAAAATAATCAACGTCTTTACTATTTTCTTCATCTCCGTCGACATCTTCACCATCCCCTCCTTCGAGTCATCTCTACCATTTTTCAAAAATTTTGTATGCATAGCTTCTTCTTTTTCTCATCTTCATTTCATTGGTTAGACAATGAATTACGATTTGATATATGATTTCTACTTTTTGTTCTTAGTTCATCATTGATATTTTAAATTTAGAAGCTATTTGATGCATATGAAAATAGCAAACAAATATGAATTTACGCATTCGAAACTATATGATTCATATATAAGCTTAACCATTCGAACAAAGTTTAAATACATGCATGATATTATTAAAAACAAAAAAGATGATTATCATAAGTTTATTATCCATTAGAAGTAATGAAGAAAGAATCGAAAAGAGAAGTAATTCTTAAACCGCATTGAATCTAACCTAAAAATTCACACAAACTTGGGCATATACTAAAACAAAAGGAACTTAACTTTTATTGGAAAGCATAATGAAGAAGAAGAGAGAAAGATGTATGGTAAAACTGAGAAAATGTGTATCGGAATCCCTGGTATGATCCATATTACTATATAATACGAACTTAAAAAACGAAAAAAGTCTTGGCTATCGTTTATTACATCATCTTCGATTGTGGTCGATATTATAAGAAATATCTGACATTCTACCTCAAATATTTGACAAACACCATTGTCTCAGTGGTTAAGTGATTCGACTTTGGTGCAAGAGGTCACAAGTTCGAAACTTGCGTAGCGTGATTCAAACATATATTGACAAATGGTTTGTGTTTTGTTGTCACAGTGACATGTTGTATGTAAGTACTATTTCAGGAACAATTATTGGTTCAGATGTTTGGCAATATTTTAACGAACAAAATTATGAAATGCTAACTCAAAAATCATAAATTGACAATCGACTAATTTACTAACCAAAATAAACTATTTGGCTTTGGTTCAACATTTTTCTACGTTAACTTTCACAAAAGTGAAGGCTGACTCAAAATCGAAGAATGGCTAGTTTAACAATTGCCAATTAAAATTAGTCCATAAAAAACTAAAATAATGTACATCTCCATTGTCTTCACCTCCGTAGACATGTTTTTTGTACGATCCTTCAACATATGAACACCATTTTCCAAATTATTCATATTCGTATTTTCTAGGCTTCATCCTCATTTCAATAATTAGATAATAGGTTGTTTCATATATGATTCCTATTTTTGTTCTTGATTCACTACCATTATGGCTTTGGTTCAACATTTTTCTACGTTAACTTTCACAAAAGTGAAGGCTGACTCAAAATCGAAGAATGGCTAGTTTAACAATTGCCAATTAAAATTAGTCCATAAAAAACTAAAATAATGTACATCTCCATTGTCTTCACCTCCGTAGACATGTTTTTTGTACGATCCTTCAACATATGAACACCATTTTCCAAATTATTCATATTCGTATTTTCTAGGCTTCATCCTCATTTCAATAATTAGATAATAGGTTGTTTCATATATGATTCCTATTTTTGTTCTTGATTCACTACCATTACATTAAGTTTACAGTTTATTTGATTTATACTTCTTTATGCATCATATCATCAAAAACTAAAAATATGAATTTCATACATTGATTATCCATTACAAATAATAAATAAATGAAAAGAGAAGTACCAATGAAATTGTTTCTAAACATAAAATAATCACACAAAATCAAGTCTATAAAATAGTAAAAGTACTCAACCTTTGTACACCAATGGGCATAATAAAGAAGAGAGAAAAATGTACGATTAAATTGAAGAAAAAACATATTTTGATTCTTAAAGTGATGTATGTATTGTCATTTAATGTATAATGAAGACTTTAAGAATGTAAAGTTTTTTATTTATCATTTCTTCCATCATTTAAGATAATGATCGATGTTATAAGAAATATATTACATTCTACGTCAAATAATTAAGCAATATATCGATAAAGATTGATCGATATATTAGGCGGCATTTCAACTACGACTAATTAAAATAAATATATGATATATTAATGACATTATATGATAGTAACTACTTGGCATTCATATAAATTTTAGTATGAAAATAATTAAGGGAAATATGAAATTTCGGTTCAAAAAATCATAGTGTGACTATCGACTAATTTCGTAACCAAAATAAACTATCTACCTTCAACAAGTTTTAACATTTGTTGATGTCCTAGGTTATTTCCTAATGTTAACTCTTACAAAAAAGAAGCGGATTTTAAACCAGAAACGACACATCTATTAAATAATAGTAAAACAAAACAATTTCTTGCAATCTTATTAATTCTATGATTTTTTTCTGCTCTCCTTAATTTCCTCAAGATATCTCGTTTTCAAATCCCTGTGTAATTTATTATTATAATTATTACAATGTTCTACTAATTCTTTATCGTATCATTTTACATTTAAATACCAACATTTGATAATTTCCACAATTATTTACAAAATTCTTCCAAGTTTTCTCTTTTTTTTACATTTAAATCTACATGTATTTAAATTAATTAGATGATCTTGCATTTAAATTTTTTAAATACAATTAACTAATATTTGTCATTTGGTCCAATAGGTTCAAAAAATGACAACGGTACTATTTACCACATTTATATTGACAAAAATGGTAAAACAAATTTTTCATTCAAGTTCATACAATTCAAAATTTTCACAATAATGTATGAAAATTAACTTTTATTCTCTTACATTATTCTAAATTCAAATTCATCCAATTTACTTCTTTTTAAAATTAGTATTTTATTATAAAGAAATATATACATAATTTTTCCTTCTAATGTTATTCCATTACAAACGTATACACAATTTTTCCTTTTTAAGATTAGTATAATATTACAAACATATACAATGTTTATTTTCTAAAATTGGTATGCCAAGTGGATTTTTTATCATTGATAAAATTTATGTGGGTGAAGAATGACATTAGAATTAATAATAAGTGATGAATATTTTTTATTTTGAAAATTGATTACATTTTTAGTTAATATGTTTTGTGAAAATGTTAAATTTTAATCATTTATTTTCATAATTTACATTAATCAACAGATTAAAATGTACAATACTTTCATAGAAAAAATATTTTTTTCCCTGTGTTTTATTGTCCTTTTGAGATAGGTGTTGCCTTATTTGAAATTCTTTATTATAAAATAAAATTATCGAGACATGAAACATAGATTAAAAATCAAATTATTATTTTAATATAGTTGAAATAAAAATATGATTTGTAGCATACCACGTCTTATTTTCAGTTAACATTTCTTCCAGTTGTTTAATAGATATTTTGTTTATCACTTTTATAATATCATATGCCTTTTTTTAACTATAAGAGTTTTAAATGCATTAAAATATATTAGTCAATACTATCACATATTCTTTTTTTTTGAATATACTCTAGGTGAACCCGACGGACCGGTAAACTCCTGAGAGGAATTAAGTTATGTCTGTCTGCTTCAACTCATGACACATAAAATCCCCGAATACTATTTTTGCCAGAAGTGTGTGCAAGGCAGGGCACAAACCTAGGTATGTTACCAGACATAGGCACCATTTTCTATCGCGCCACACCTGCGGACAATATCACATATTCATTTTTAAGTAGTTTTGTCATTCTCTGAGGTAACATTTGAAATCAGTTTATATTTATCTTTTAATAAAATGTACTAAATGCTAAATAATCTATTTACCTAAACGTTTATCTGTGGAAATTTATAAACATAATAATTTTAAAAATAATTAAGAATACTAATATCCATTTATTTGCTTAATAAATGTAAATTCTAAAAACTAATAAATTACTATATAACTCATTTTTACCTACAAAAGCGACAGTTTAATTTTTATTCAAGTATAAAAATACATTAATCACATAACAAAAGTTGCATTTATAATTAGTTTAATGCATAACTCATTTATCTCAATAAATTCACAATATCATGCATAATAAATTTAAGTTTTAAAAATATTTATAAAACTATTTTTTTACAATATACCGTGTGCAACGCACAGGTTACAGATGTTCTTCAGTTGAGAAATTTATTCCAAAAAAAAAAACAGTTGAACTACTAGTTCTTCAGTCCATCAGTTTAGACGAAGATACAAAGATTTTTCTAGTAAATTTTATGAAATTTTTTGCCTCAGAGCTACATTTCAGTAATACACACGTACCAAGTGCGTTTGCACAGATAAGAAACAGTAGGATACGACATTAGCTCATGTAAACTTGCATACAACAGTGTGGTTCATAGATTGTTTACAGAAGAGCTCTCACAGACAATAGATACGAGGCAAATACATCATCCTCACAATCGGTTAGTTGAAATTAGATCATGTAGGGTTGATACGGACCAATTAGAAGAAAACATGTTGATCATAGGAAAAAGATGAGAACTAGAAGAAATCGTGTTGTACATACATATGTATGTATATACATACATATGTATGTGTATACATACATATGTATGTATAGATGTATATAACCCATAGCACATAGCACATATATATACATACATACATATGTATGTGTACATACATATGTACACAGGGCCGGCTAAACCAATTGGGTTGTCCTAGGCAACATAAAAGTTGGAGGTAAAAATTGTGAGAAAAATATCAACCAATCAAGAAATCGTAGGCAAAGCAGTGAAAAAATTATCAGCCAGCCAAGGATTCAATCAAGGGACCTCGCCATGGACAGGCATATGCACCCCAATCTGATCTGAGAACACTTTTTTGTTAGGCAATACAGCAGTTTATTTAGAACTTGACATCAGTTTAACATTTTTTTCCCAACCTTATTGGCCCCACTCGGAGGTTGCCCTAGGCGGCCGTCTGGCCAGCCTAGCCCTGAAACCGGGCATGTATGTACATACATATGTATGTGTACATACATACATATGTATGTATATAACCCATAGCACATAGATTATAATATCTTAATTTAGCTTTAGTATTCAAAATAGTGTCACATAATCCTTCTGTCCTGCCCTTCACAAATCTTTATATTTTGGAGGATTTGGACCAAATTGCTTCATCTTTACGTAAATTCAGAGCGCTAAGCGCATTCAACTACCACTTCATGATTAAACACTATAGAGAAGACCAAATCAGAAGTTACCTTCGACGCTAAATTTCCATAGATCTAATCATCCCCATAAGCCAAAAAACGATATTTTTCCTCATACTCGCCATTGAAAAACAAATCGGCCTCAAACCATTTGGGATATCGTACCAAATCGCCTTCCACGAACCTCATAAACCTCTCGCCGTCCTTCATGCCCTCAGGCACCACCCTCACCTCTCCTTTGACGACGTAAACCTGCTGGTCCACGTGCCAGTCCCACGGCAACCGGCACACGCCGGTCTTCCAGGTTGACCACCGGTCCACGTTCAGCGATTCTAGCCGGGTTTTCGGCACGTTGCGCTCCACTCGGACGTTGTAGGTTTCCTCCAGGGAAGGAGAGAACTTGCAGCGGATTTTGTTCGGTTGAGTTGACGGTAATTTTGGAATTGCTGCTGTGAATGAAAACGATGCCATTGTTTTGGTGGAACTTACGAGGGCTTTGATTTTTGGGGCTTTGGAAGTTGGATTAAGGGGAGAGCGTTATCAGCGTGCAGTTTGTACTTATTGAGGAATGAACATTGACGGTTATACCCTTTGGATGAAATCGGTTTGGATTAGGAGCTTAATGCATTCAATTATTGCAAGTAAATGCAAGTCCAAATTTGTACTTCATTTTAAATAAATAATATCCAGTTGCTCAATAATCAATATTCATTTGCAACTATAATCAGTAAACTCTGATTGGAATAACTCGAATTCTAGTTAAACTGTTAAATGGTTAAACATGGTGTGTTTTTTTTTTTCCTTTTTGAAATGGTACTTTATACACAACATGTCATAAGGACAACGTATCACATATCAATAAACGTTCGAATCACGCAACGTAAGTTTCGAACGAAAGCTCTCGCACTAAATACGATTCACTTAACCATTTGGACGATGATGCTTGTCCAAACATGGTGTGTTCCCCCTAAACTTTTAAGAACATTGTTTCATCTTTTAAAAAAAAAAAATTATTGTTGTCCATTCAAATCGATACAAATAACGAAAAAAGAAAATAGCAATTTGCTCCGCAGATAGCTGAATCAAAATGATGTAATGCACACAACCACATTTGCAGCCCATGTGCATCTCCGCTGTGCATGCACACATCTCCATTCTTTGTACGTGGAGCAAGACCACTAACGAAGCTACAATGTATCGACATTCCAATTAAACATTACAATCGTCATACATATGACCTTGAGAACACTTTATTCTCGATTCACTACACACTACACCCCATCATTGTGAGCCACAAACCTATTAGTCTCCACCTTACCCAACATTGAGCATTGCTCAAGAAACTTTGAAAAGTGGATCAAACTTCTTACATTAAGTGCTCTATTCGGAAGCTGGACCTGCTTTCGCCATATCCCCAACTAACGAGGATCCCATGATCAACCCATAACCATTTGGAGTCATGCTTCGATTAGGCTTGCATATAGGGTCCCTTGAACCTGCAGCTCTAATAGCATGTTAAGTTTTGGCACTCTGCATAATTTTCATGGTGTGCGCATTTCATATAGTTTAAGTGGAGCAAGAGACTAAACAAGACTCATCTGCCAAAGTCCTGACTGACTGAATGTCCCAATATTGCTTTACATCAAGCATTCAAATGGTCTTAGCAGCAACTTGTTGTAAGAAAAGAAATTATCTTTTTTACGATGTAGGATTATTCCTCATTCAATCCGCACTTCACTCTATCAATGTAAACTACAAGCCTAACATTTTCCATCCTGGCAAACATTACTCAAGTCACTCTAGAATTACACAAAGTCCTTAGAGACACTGGGTCAAGCTTCCTTCACAAAGTATTATTTTCCCATGTTGAGTCAGAGTGCTTTCATCATATTTCCACATTGACTAGCATCCCTGCTCAAGCCACAATCTTTGGGGTCATGCTTTGACTATGCCTACACATCAGTCTCTCTGACTTGGAGCACTAATGTCATGTTAAGTTTTGACATCCCACGTACATATTCACTATACACACACTTCACTTAGTATAGATTTACTATAGATGATTGAATATACACACACTTCGTTTAGCATAGATTTACTATAGATGAAGCAATATCTCCGGACGAAACTCTATTGTGCCAACATTGAAATTAAACATTCCAGTAGCATCTTATATCGGACTTGCATATGATCTGGACACCACTTTGTCCTAAAATAAGAATTCTCCTCTTAGGATGTGATCGTTCAGCCTCTAACAAATAAGCCAAAGGCTGTGATGATGATGAAGAGCAATACTGTCCTTGCTGTAAAGCCAGGCCAGTTTCTGATGCTGAGGGTCCTACATCCCCCAATGCATTGATCCTCGATAGGTATATACATACATAAACATTAGATTCAAAATTATCACGACATACAAATATAAATATCACAGCATACAGAAAAAGTAACCAACATCAGCTTAAAATCAAATCCCAGTTTATTGCTGACCATACTTCAGAATTCATACATATGAAAGAAGAACTAAAAATATTGTCACATCACCTACTCAATATCAGTAGTACATAGAATTGAAACTGAGAAACAAATTAACATAGCTCGCTAATGGATATCCTGAAGAACACTTCTGAAATCATGACCATATAAATAGTAGAAATAAAAACTTCATCCGTTTCAGCTTATACAGCCAGCAACTAAAATGCAACTGAACACCCCCTGTATCAGTAACCTAAAAGTTTAAAACCTATATAAAAAAAAATCACATAGCTTGCAAACAGCTATGGCAAAGAATAATTCTCATAGCACTAATCAAAAGCAAATAAACAGTTTTAAAAAAAAGTACCATATTCATCCTCCCATATTCCAATTTATACAGCCAGCAAGTCAACTGCAACTTAAAACACAACCTTCACCATCCAGCTCAACTTCAAACACAGTTTATACAGATGATAGCTAGATTAACATAAAAGAAGATACAGAGTCATCATCATCTAACTACACTAGCAAAGATCAAAACCAGTCCCTAATTCTGCCCCATTATACACTTAACCAAATCTAAAATCCTAAAATAATCATAAAACAACGAAGAATGCTCGCCTTCGAGCCCATCCCTATGATGTCTATTACTTCCTGCTAGATTATTGCACGGGCTCCCACCAATAACAAGATCAAACGCATTATACGTCTTTATAAAATGCTCCAACCGATCGCTATTAAGCTGCTGCACATCCGAAATATGAATCAAGGTCCCGTTCTGATTCGTCTGATCCCACCAACTTCGGACCACGTTCCTATTGTTATCAGACAGCTCCACCGAAACCACAAGTTTAAGCCTTATCCCTAGCCTGTGTAGGGCCACCTCCGCCCCTCCAATCCCAGAAAACAAGGACAGAACCGTAATTCCATTAGGGAACATGTCCCTAAGCACAGACAGATGGTAGGCAACCGTATCAATTTGGAAGGAGTTTCCCAAGGACTTGTACCTTTCGGTCCTAGAAATGCCCCTAGTGTGGTTTCTTGGAAACCCTAGAAGCATTTCAATTTCATCAGGCTCAAGCGGTGCAACCTTGTTTTTCCCAATCCATACCAAGTTCCATTTTCGACACTCGAACATTATCCATTTTTGAATGTTTTCGGGAGGCGGGTCGGGCGATGAGGCCAAAGCGGATCGGATCCGCTCCGTTAGCTTGGCGCTCGCAATGCAGGTCTGAAGGCAGTTGAGGTGGGTACGGGTGTCCCAGGAAGGCCACCAGTTCTTTGTAGAAGGGAAGGCTTCGAAGATCGTTTTAGGAGGGATGGGCAGTAAAGGGAAGCGGTCCTTTATAGGGAGGTTGTGGATGTACCCTCTCTTTCGGGCGGCGGCGGAGAAGAATTTGGAGTCCACGAACTCAGGCTCGATGTCATAGAGGAACCGGGATATGGTGTCCCAGACACCTTTCGGGGCTAGGGCAACGTTTTCGTAGTAGAAGTAGGGAGGACCCACGGAAGCTTCTGAAAGTCTGCGGAGGTTTAGCTTTGCGGGTTCGAAGGGAAGGCCGAAGCCGATCATGGGTTTCGGGATGGACATCGTGGCTATTTCGTCATCGTCGGTTGGTTTGTGTTTCTTTGTGCCTAAGCTTTTCAAGGTTGAGGTCCGGATTCTTTTTTGCCTCTTTTCTAATGCACGGTCTACTTTCAGCCTTGTACGTAAGATGTGCGATGAACCCTGTAAATTATAATAAGAATTGACGATGATTAGGTTGAATAGTTACGACTTGAAAAACAGACGAACAAAGAGGTTGCAAACCTTCTTGAATCAAAGTAGGAATTACAACTGATCGGGACTTGGCATTAAAAAATGAGGAGTTGGCTGAATTTTAACATGAATTTGTCGCAAATTACTAGCTATGAGAAACAGAAATTAAAATTGTTTTAAAAGGAATAACACTCTTCTTAAAGCCCGTTTGACATGATAGTTTTGAACAAATATTTTGAATCTCTTTAAAAGCAAGTTTGAGTTAATTTCAGGTGGTTTTGAACAAGTATTTCGATATAATTTAACTTTCCATGTTAGGATAAGTTAGTTTTTCGTGTTTAGCTGTTGTGACTTATAAATAACTGGATACTTACATGTAAATGATACATGCGTTTACTTATGAAACCATAAACTTCTTTTAGCCGTTTTGGTTAGTCAAAATGTCTTAAGAAAATCCCTTTTTAAGTTGCAAGCAAAAAATAGTTGCTTCTCAAAATATATAATTCTATATTACCTTTGCAGGCTCCTTAATAAGAATTCCCAGATATTATAATTCCAACAAGTTACTTGTAAATATTTTAACTATTTACAAGGAGTTTTCAAACACATTCTTGGTTGCATTTTTTATCCTATAAAATAAGCCACCCAGAAAGCTGTACCTGTTCATCATTATCATCAGAAGATTCCACCCAAGCCCGATCACCAGAGTCTTCTTGCATTTGTGCAGCACTGATAGAGTCAGCCAGCTCTAAAATTGAGGTGTTTGGGCCTATTATATAAAACAGAAAGAAAAAAAACGTGAACAAAAATGAAATGCACATTAAGCAAAAGTGGTCATTCTAATGCACATACATAATGAAGAATGAATTGGATATTAAAAAACCGAAGTGTTTGGCTTGAAAACAAGTTTTGTGTTGGGTGTTTTCGAAATGTATGTCAAAAATGGCATGAGAGAGAAGGATGAGTTGGAACCATTTTCCAAATCAACCAGTTTTTGCCCCCCTTCTCCTCTTATGCACATTTTATAGCACATATCGAAGACGCAAAACACAAGACTGATTTTCAAACCAACCTCTCATAAAATTTTCTAAAGAAGACAGACCCACTACTAGTTGGGTGTAAGAACTTTTAAAGGAGTCATTGATACATCAATACATTAATAAAATAAGATAAAAAATAGAACACATTCAACTGAATCTAGTAAACTAGCACCTAGTAGAGGAGATAACATACCACATCTATCAATTGCTGAAGAAGCCTCCTCAGCCAAGAAACCCATTTCCACAAGAGTGGAAACAATTCTGTCGTTGTCAGCATTTTGATCTGTGATGTCCTGAAATAATATTTAAACTCAACAACTAAGTTACAGCAAGTACCATTGAATTCATTATGGATTGCTGATAATGCCGGTATCATGAATCTATTTCGGTGAAAGTGGCTAAGTTGCACTACTTTTTTATATATTGCATAATGGTGCTTGGCAGAACCCTGGCGAGTTCTGTCCTCAGCCAAAATATTGCCTATTAGAGACACAGGTCGACACGTCACCACTCCCCAACGATGAGATAAAAAATAGATGGAGAGAATACTTCGACAAGCTATTCAATGAAGACGGTGATAGCACTACAATCGAGCTGGATGACTCTTTTGATGACACAACTAAACATTTTGTTCAGAGAATTCAAGAGTCCGAAGTAAAGAAGACGCTAAAATGGATGAAAGCAGACAAGGTGTTGAGCCCTCGTGACATCTCCATTGAGATGTGGAGATGCCTTAGAGATACAGGAGTAGTCAGGCTAACTAAGTTGTTCAATAATATTTTCAAATCAAACAACATGTCAAATTAGTAGAGAAAAAGCGTATTAGTTCCAATCTTTAAGGATAAAGGAGATATTCAAAGTTGCATAAACTATAGAGAAATTAAACTTATGAGTCATACAAGCTTAGTGAGGGGGTCATTAAACATCGATGAAGAAACATGACAAACATTCCATAAAACCAATTTAATTTCATGCTTGGGAGGTCGACCACAGAGACAATTTTCTTGATAAGACAACTAACGGAGAGATTTATGGAGCAAAAAAAAGATCCACACATGATATTTGAAAGCTTATGACAAAGTACCAAGAAAAATTATATGATGGGCCCTGAAAAAAAGTCTCAATAAAGTACATTACTCTTATCAAAAACATGTATGATGATGTTGTGACTAGAGTCGGAGCATGTGATGGTGAAACCAGTGACTTTCCCATGAATATAGGATTACATCAAGAATCAGTTTTGAGCCCCTACATTTTTGCTCTAGTGACGGATGAGGTTACGAGGGAATACAATGTGAGATTCCTTAATGTATGCTCTTTATTGATGATGTTGTGTCGATTGACGAAAGTAGGATAGGGGTTAATAGATAACTGGAGTTGTGTAGATGGACTTTAAAATCAAAGAGTAACTAAAACAGAGTATATGAAGTGCGAGTTCAACGGTGTCAGGTCACGGGATGGAGACGTCACTCTAGCTTGACAAGTGTTGCATAAGAAGAAATCCTTTCGATATTTAAGATCAACGTTGCAGTATGATGGTGAGATTGATGAAGATGTTAGTTTTAGAATTCGTGTGGGATTGATGAAATGATACTAGCGTCTGACATTTTCTCTAACAGGAAAGCCTCAGAAAAGCTTAAAATAAGATTCTACAGTACGACAATCAGGTCTGCGATGTTGTATGATGCAGAATGTTAGTCTACTAAAAAACAACATGTCCAGAAGATAAATGTAGCAGAAATGCATATGCTACGATGAAGCTGTGGTCATATAAGACGAGACCGAATTAAAAATGATGATATACAATACAAATTTGAAGTAGCACCAACTAAAGAGAATTTAGTCCAACGCCGCTTAAGGTGTCCTGTTTGGACATCTCCAAGAAGATCTCCCGAGGCATCTGAGCGTTGGAATTATAGGTCGTATCGAATACTCAACGAGAGGTAGAGGTCGACCAAGGTTGATATGGGAGAAAATAGCAAAAAAAAATTTGAAGAATTGAAATATATCTGAAAAACTGGTGTTGTACAGAAGCGCGTGAAAGTTAGCGATCAACGGTTAGAACCATAAACTAGGAGTTTTTTTTTCTTAGAGTTGAATTAGGAATGGGTTCGAGTCCGGAAACAGCCTCTTTACAAAGCGAGCGAAATGCTGCGTACAATCGACCTTCGCAGAGCCCGCTATTGCACGGGAGCCTCGTGCAATGGGTTCCACCTTTTGAGGTGTAGCATTGGCGCAATGGTAAGGTCAACCGACTGGAGAGTTGATTTAGGGGTAGTGTTATAAGTTTTAGAATTTAGGACTAGTGAATAGAAGCCTAAGACGTAGTGTATGGTCTTCGGTCTCTATTACTATTAGTACCATTATTACTAGTTGTTTTTTTATATATTTTTATTTTATATTTTATTTTTATTTTATCTATTTATTATTATCGTTATTGTTATTATTATTTGTTTAATTATTTTACTCTATTTTTGTATTATTATCATGCTTATTTTTATTATTACTTTTAAATTGACTTCGTCATTTAGTTTTGGGTTTCATCTCTTGCCGACCCCAACTTGTTTGAGAATATGGCTTTGTTGTTGTTGTTGATATATATATATATATATATATATATATATATATATATATATATATATATAAGGTATTTCATCCTCTTGAGCATCCTATATGTTATGTAATACATTGGTGTGCAGATAATAGGTGCTGCTGCACATAGTGTGATGTATATGTGTGATGTGCGGTTCTGACCAAAAATAGGCCTACAGTAGTCCAAGTGGGGTAGGCTGTACCCAATAGATCCAACTAGTAATGAGTAGATAAAAAACACGCTTTTTTCTACTCATCCAATTACATTTTTCTTAAATCTAATCATCATTTTCTGAGCTAGTTCAAAATGGAGACTAGTCTTATTTCTTTACTAGCGAAACACGGTGGTATCCATAAATCATCAGAGAATAATTATGCATTTTCAAGATTATGTGTTTTCAAGCAACTCTGCATAATTTGTGTTTTAAGTTGTGATATTAAAATTAGTGTGCGAGTTCATCAAGGTTAATGGAAAAATGATTAGGAAGAAGGGTATACGCTCATCAATATAAACAAAAAAATTTGTAAATTCATTTCTGAAGTTGGCAAGGTCTCAAGTTTATCTCCGTTCTATTCTTCCTGAGTTCATTTTTATCCAAAATGTGTATTTTCAGAACCTAGATATGACCAAACCTAAATAAGGTCAGGGCCGTTAGGGCCACTCGAGTCAAATAATAACACTAGACGATGCATATATTTTTCATATTTTGCTGTCGAGATCTTTGGAGCGGATTAGGTTTCCAGGTCGGATTGAATTTTATTGTGTTTGTGTAACATTAGATTACGGCATATAGAGTAAGGTTCCATGGCACCTCCCTTTTCTAGCAGCTCTTTCAAGCCATACAATTTCAGATGCAACGAGACAAAGGTGTTTAATATCCATGTCATGATTATCATCTCTACGAAAAAAACGAGAATATTTCAAAATTTCTAAGATCTTAAATATGTTGCCATCATATATTCAAAATTTGTTAGAGCAATGTAGCTTAAGATATGAATGAGGTGCTAAATATGTGCCTCCCTCAGCAGCCCCCCACCCCCCAACCCCCCTCCCTCCCTCCTTCCCTCCCTCATACATACATACAAAAGGCATTTCATACCCTTCAAATTCTAAATAGTCCCGTACAGATTGGTGTGCAGACGTTATAGCCTACTGGCTCTAACATGGTGGGATATATATGTGTGTGATATGCACGGTTCTTACAAAGAACGGGCATGCAGTAAGCCTAGCAGGTTTGGCTGCACCTATAGATCCTTAGTAATGAGTAGACAAAAAACCTTTTTTTCCCTCATCCATTTACAATTTCTAAATCTATTCGCCATTTCCGAGCATTATTTAGTATATAAAAGATATTCAAAAGGGAGACAATTAGTCTTATCTTATTAGTTGTGAAGCATAATACATAAATTGGAGAATGATTGTGCATTTTCATGATTATGTATTTTCAAGAAACACTGTTTAAGTTTGATATATAGAAGTTTGCAAATTCATCACGAATGATGGAGGAATGATTCCAAGGAAGAAGTTTATATGCTTATCAATATAAAAATATGTGCATTTTAAACTGCATATATTTGCAGTTTAAAATGCACATATTTGTAAAATAAATATTTGCAGTGTAGACTGCAAATATTTGAAGCGTAGAATGCATATTCTTGCGATGTAAAAAATGTGCAGTTATTACTGTAAATACCGTTCATTTGCAATTCCGGCTGCAAAAATGTGCGGTGTAGAATGCACATTTTCGCTGGAAACGTTGAAGAAGGTTTTTCATGAACCATGTTTTTTATAGGGCGGAAGTGAATTTTGGAAGAGTAAATGAGAAAACATCCCTATTTTTTATATCCTATATTGGATTGCCGAATCCTTTTAGCTGGTTTCGTCAATGGATATTTTCGCATGCGGATAGTAACATCGCTGCATCCGAAATCATTTTCGAATATTAAATATCTGCATATGTGGATAAATAGGAAATTTTATTTCAACATAAGTATAATGATTAAGAATTGGTTTTTAGCAGAGAATATTCACAACACACATAATATAAATTATTACATTGATAAAATAAGCGCATAATATTCAACCAACAAAAAGGTCGGAAAAAAACATGTATGCAAAATATTAGATAAAGCCTGAGGTTTCACATGCATGTGAAAAACGGAAATCGTTAAATTGTATCAAAATCGGCAACCATATGAGATTTAATTCATATGCCTATCCATAGGAGTAGCAAGGGTCTATTAACAAACTAAAGACAAAAAAAAAATACCTCAAAATCGAAATCGTCCATATCAGAAATATCATCATCTGATGCATCATTATCACTTCCGGCAGGACACACTGTGGTTGCTCCATTTCTAGAAGGTGATGATCCATCAACAGCCTACAAATTAATAACATGACATGGTGAGGCATTACTCTAAGAAAAAAAATCGTAACTCGGAACGCATGGTCAGATGCATCTCAAGTTCAGATGCATGGTCATGTATGGTGGAAGTGGGTGAATACTTGTTAGCAAAACACGAAACAGCCATCATTTTGCTAGTACACAATTGTTTATAGAACTCAACCGGTGAATATCACATCAAAATGCCTATCTTTGTGAAACAAATAGGCAATAACACATAAAGCTCTGAAGTTTCAACTTGTGTTAAGTCCCAATTTTACGTAGTAAGGTAAAACAAGATTGAGACTATTTAGTGTGTCAGTGAAGCATTCTCTAATATCTATATATAGTATTCTTGAGACACTTTGCATCTATAAGTGATGCCCAGGTGATACAAAAGCTGACTTCAAAAATAAGGGATGTCCCAGTGAAATATCTAGTTCAGGCCAATAGTAAGCTTATAAAACTTATTGATGACCATGAACGAACTCTCTTACAATTCAACTACATGCAATGTGAAATCCATCATATTGGTAACAAATAACGCATATATTCCAATCCTGCGTGGATTGGAATACACTGTAGTTGTGTGTGTGGATGAATGTAAAGGGTATGTAGTCAGGTTATCTATGGTAACAAAAGTAGTCCGTGTTCATGTGGTGAAATCAATGAGGACTATATGCATTTTAAGGATGATAAGCGTAACGCTCTTAAATTAATATAGTCTCAAACTGGTAAGCTCGCAACATTAGCATGATTTATGTGGCAAAGATGGTTATGTCCAGCACAGTATCTATGTTGCTGAATATGTAATTTGTTACACAATATAGCTCAAATTTAATGCTTCTAAACTCTGCAATCGAAAATTTCGGTTTTACGTATGTGTGCACATATAAATTCCGAAGGAAGATCAAGCAACAAATTTGTAAATAATGTGATGTGAATTTACTATTACAATTGACAACAAAATTTGAAGCAATTAATGGATTGAATGCGTGTGTGTGTATAATTTGCCAGTTCACATATACAAATTGAGTTAGGACAATGAAGCAGACTTGAATTAAGTTTGAGGTTTAAATATAAACTTGTGGATGATATCAAAGGGCTACATATGGTGCTAAATAAAGGAGGTTATTGATCCTAGCTCTTCATATATACTAATGATAATAAATAATAGACATACGCCATAAGTAAGCAGTGTCTCGAGGATCCCATCTGTGTCTCCTTCTCCTGCGTTCCAAAAAATATAAGGTTTTAGTTACATGGCAGCAAAACATTGTACTGTATAATTAGCAAAGATATAGAACGCTGACTATTTTGCTCGATTGCTTTTGCGACCAATTTTGCAGAGAATCCCATCGCGACAAAATGAGATAGGTGATTTGTATTAGAAGGGCCTGCTTCAGTAACCTTGAATATTATCAAACAAAGATAAAAAAATAAACAAACATATAATTAAAAACTTCAAAAATAGATTATACAATAATCTGACTGTGAATACCGCAACCGGGGAAAAAAAGACAATTCTTTAAGAAGAGTTTATCTATTTCTATTCATGTTAGTATAGGTCCAACAACCATGTTTGCCATGCCACACAATGTTTATCTATTTGAATGTTTCTCACAAAAAAAAAAGGTGTCTATAAGCTGTTATTTAGAATCGGGTGACGAAGGATACAATAAAAAAAAAAATCATTTCACTGATATTTCTGAAATTTCAGCAAAACAATATTGGCCTGCATAAATATCAGACAACAGATGGCTATAGTTCGACTTAGGTAAATTTTTACTACATGAATTAGATGTTTTTAGTAAGAAAATTTACTTTTATACCATCTCAATCGGCGTGCAAGGTGCTAAATAATAAGCTAATGAGGATGGAAAGAGTAATGTTCAAACAAGGTTAGTTATTTACAACTTAGTTATGTTAGGTGTGACTCGCATTTGAGAGTGCGTGGGTTGAACATTAAGTCTCACATCGCAAGAAACATGACGCATAACATGGTATGTATATGAGATTGGCGGCACGTAACATTAGAGAATTCCTTTTATTACAAGCAAGCGTTGCCAAGACCACATATGTACCCGTTCTAGGAGGCGATGGTGGGATGTTCAATCGGGAAGTTGGCACTATAACATAGTCTAGGTGGGAAGATGTTATACTACATTGTTATACTATTGTATTACACTATCACATAGTCTAGGTCGGAAGATGTTAGAGTCATGTCGCACTTTAAGCAGTTTATGTCTCAATTATGCATCTATCATCAGTATACATTGTTGCCCCCACGGTCCATGAGAATAAGATTTTAGTATCTTCTGGCTTCCATGATATATTATTAATCAAAAGTGTGTGCATCAAGAACTTAACTTCACTGCAATTAGGGGTACTTCTGAGTAGGATTTTTTTGTGGAATTTCAGAAAACTGATTTGTTAACAGCAGTTTTATACCAACAAAATCGCATGCGATGCAGTTTTATACCAACAAAATCGCATGCGCGCGCACACACATAGGGGAGGGATGTAGACCCCTTTGTTACACCCCCACCCCCCAAGGCCCAACAACCCTGCTCTGTTTTTTGTACAGAAGATCCCCAGATAAAAGTGAATTTTCATAGATACGTTCATTATCGAAAGCAACTGCGCAAAATTTTGGAAGCTTTCCAAAGCTTTTGTTACTTCAAAATCATATTTCAAATCAACGGTTAAAAATATATATGTTTTCAATGGTTTGACATGCAATTTTGAAGGAGTTAGAAGTTTCAGAACGATTTCAAGTTTTGTACATATGGTCTTGCTAATTAATATAGCATATCTACAAAAATTAACTTCGATCCAAAAAGAAATTGCACAATAAAACGAAGAGAAGATTAATAATACTAATACATTTTCAAATTTCACATAACACAAATTTATTATTATTATTCATGAATTTCCTCAGATATTCATAACAATAATTTTATTAAAAGCTATTCTATAATTCTTCACCAACAATCTATCACTATTTCTAAATGTTCCACCAAATTTATAGATTATTCCGTGGCAGTTTTATATTTTAATTAAATTAATAGAAGGGATCCATAAAAGGGAATCTAGATCCCTCCACAATGCACATTATGTATGTATTATACATATGTATATGTGTGTGTATCACTTACCCGACAAATATATTTAAAAGGAAAACTGATTTTGCAAGATGCATTTTTACGACCAATGTATCCAACTTTAACCGTTCTAGTGCCATAAATCGCTCAAATAAAAAATTAGATATATCAATGGATACCTGAAAAATCCTAAATCCGTCCGCATTCGTATCTGAAAAGCTGATAAATATCTCATATCCAAAAAAATGGATACAGATGCGGATACGAAGACATCCGCATTTGAAAAGTATCCATTCAGTTTTTGTCAAGATTATAGTTTAAGTTATGTATATTTTAGTATAATAAAATATATATATATATATATATATATTGTTTTATTAAGTCAATAGGTTATAATATATGCATTTAATGCATATTAACTGCTCAAAACTATTTATTATCATCATATTTGTTTATTTTATATTTTCATAATCAATTGGATTGAAAAAATTATTTTAACCAAAATTTTCTATTTACGTTTCTTCATTTATGGATCATCGTCGGATGGGATAATTATTTGATATATACATCCATAGCCGCAGATTTGGATATCTGATATCCAAAAATGATTTCAGATGCATATATGGCATTATCTGCATCCAAAAGTATTCGTTGACAGACCTATAAAAATTCCCCGCTTCCCTAACCTAGATCCTACTAGCCCCCCTCGTCATTCTCGAAAAATGTGTTGAACCATAACAAACATGGGTTTAAATAAGTGTAAAGTTGAGTCCACTAACTCAAGTTAAAATGTTTTGAACCCAAGAGCGTACAAACAGTGACATCAAGATATTAATTATATCAGACACGTCACATATTGCCATTTAATAGAGAGGTAGATGTGGCAAAATAGAAGTTTCAGAGTTTAGTCGAAAGAAGAAAAAAAAAATAGCAATTACCTCTTTCAATGGAATAGAAGCCACGTCATGAGAAGGGTACACTTCATCATTGTCAGTATCCCAGTTAAACTGATCAGTATCATCATCATTGTCATGCAAGGCCTGATAAGACAAGTGGGGTTTCACTTTTTAGAAAACAGAGCTATATTGAAGTTAAATGCTGACTGAATGAGGACGAAATATTCATAAACAAACCCAAAAATTTATTCAGCCTTTATTTGCATAATTTATTTCAAGTCAAAGCGATGGTTATACAACTTAAATATGTCATCTATCCTTTATATCAAGTCCACTAGGTTGCAAATGAGAGTGGAGAATATCACCTTTATAATACAACATCTGTTGTAATCAATATTAAAATATCTGCTTCACCATTATCTTTAATCGACTTCTTGTGTTATACCTATTGCTTACATGGTCATATACCCAAGGTTACCAGTTTTAGACTTGTTCAACCAGGATTACACACTTAAAACATAAATAGCTAACTGTGGTCTTCCATCTTCCTATGTCCTCAAAATACTTGTGTGCATTTAAGCTTATTAATGTTTCACAGTTTCTCTACTTTTTGTAATGGATAACAGGAACATGCACAGTCAGACATTTCCCATAAAAGGAAACTGTAGCACAAGCTGATCAGTCACATAGAACCAGTGTACATGCTCACCTCTGAATTATTAAAATATGTGCAAAGATACCCTTAGCAACATAATCAGGTACTCTGATGCAATATAATCAGGTTACATTGAACAAAACACATGTGAAAAACTGATTTGATTTGATGGGTATTTTGACATATGTTCAGAAAGTACATTCAAAGCTTACAAACAGTATTATTTACTGTTTACCATTTATTTCAAAACATTTGATATCTTAATAAAATATGCTACAAGTAGGAGAAGATTCCAGCTATATGATGCTCAAACCCACACTACTTTAATAGATTTTAACAACCAAATCCATTTGTGCCTTAACTAGTAAAATGTCTGAATACAATTTTTCTTTTTTAGAACACACGTATGCCATTGATCATAATGCAAAACAGTAATGTTGAAAAGTTGTTCATATTGCACCCGATAAATAGGAATGTGAAACGTATCAAAAACACAAATGAATAAAGGAAATTTTAAACCCAAGCGAATAATATTAGACCTAAACATCTAATGTTAAAGATTTACCCTTATGCCCTAACATTTGCAATGATTTTTTTAACTAAAAATTGTTTAGTTTTGATATATTTTGCTATGAAATTTGAAACATAAGGGAGGGCAAGGATGATAAAATTGCACAATAGGAAGTTAAAAGTCCAATATCATCATTGGCATGGAGGGTTATGTTAGAAAATCTCATAAATAAGTGATGTTTATATTAAGGCCAAGGTGGGTGTAAATTTTGATGGGCATGCGGTTGAAAGATTTATTTATTTTTACATGTTTATTTTGGTAGAAGGTTTCTCTAATGTGATACATTAAACTTTATTCATATTCACATTAGCTCCATTCGTATCCCCAGATTGAATGTCTTTATTGTCCAAATAGATCTTAGCCATTGGATTTTAATTATACATAAAAATTAATATTGAAATAAACCAACGTTTAATGACCGTGAACTACTGAGCACATGAAGACATATAAGTTGGGGACAGGCAAGCTCCAAATTACATTCTAGTTCGCATCACCCAAACTCAATGTTTCGCTTATCAAATTGAAATTTTTATTTGGTATAAGGAGTGTACAATTCCGTTTGTACCAAAATCCTCCAAAGCATATGTAACATGGCAATAGATATGTACATTTATTATTTGGTATAAAGCACGTAAAATCTTATTTGTATATTAAACCTCCAAAACATACGTAATCTGGTAATAGGCATGTGCAAATATATGGACAATCCAAATCACCTCCTACACTTCCAACCGGTAAAGAATGATTATATGATTTCAATTTACAA
Organism: Allium cepa; assembly: GCA_030765085.1. Classification (NCBI taxonomy): domain Eukaryota; kingdom Viridiplantae; phylum Streptophyta; class Magnoliopsida; order Asparagales; family Amaryllidaceae; genus Allium; species Allium cepa. The sequence goes on along the minus strand of CM060933.1, from coordinate 28,289,449 downwards.
TATCCTAGTTATGGCTCTAACCATTACTTTGCTGGTGAATAAGGCACCATCTTCATTTAATTTTAAATTTGAATTCTTCTTGACAGCAACGTTATCGATTCAAAACCCACAGCAAGACGCAAGACTTGTGCCTTGAGCTTTTTTGCATCTGGACGTGCATTTTTTTCCCTTTTTTCTTTTCTTTTCTTCTTTTCTGTTTTTCTTTTTATATTTTGGCGAAACTGCAAATATTGTTTTGTTTACTTGTTAATTGTATTATGGTCAACTAAGTTTTTTTTAAAGCTGAATTTGTGAAATTCTCTCTTTAAACAGTTCAAACATTCAGAAATAAAATTATATTGTGATAAATTAAAAACATTTCAAATCAGTAATTAATAATACGTTGAATCTATATAAAGCATAGAATTTTATTGTGATAGATTAATAACATTCTCAAAATTAGACTCATAAAAAAAATTAAAAAGAAACTAAATTAGACATAAAATATAACAAATAATTCCTTCAATCAGCTTCAGATCTAAGCTTCTGAACTAAACTTGAACAGTTGAATGTAAAACTGGGTAAATTTACCCTAGTTGTTATATTCATGAACAACAAGAAAGGGTTTTTTGAAGAAAACGGCAAAAAGAAAAGAAGAGAACAAAATTAACATAATAAAATAAGATCAATAACAAAAAGAAAGGTTGAAACACTCTTTAAAGTATTTAGTTATAAAATCATACAGTTTTTACATAACAAAAATAATATAAGAAAGGCTGATTCACCTTATACACCTAAATTTGTTTTAGGTACATTGGGCTTTTTTGAAAAGAAATTAAAGACAAAATTATCGTTATTTACAACAACAGTAAATAATACGCTCTAATCATTTTACTTTTTACTGCCTAAAACCCTAAAACCCTAATCAAACCAATAAAATATAATAAATCAACTTCTTTTTATCTATAATGAAAATTGGGGAAGAAGATATTGATTCAGGGTTTAGAATAGAAAGAAAAAAATATGATTCTGGGGCAGAAATAGAGGAGGATTGTGATTTTGGAGCAGAATACGAAAGGAAGGTAAAAAGAATATTATTTTTTCTTTTTTTCTATGGGACAAAAGGAGGTGCTTGAATTCTCTATGAACACAAAATCGGTACTCGATACATAAAAGAACCACAAAGAGAGTCTACTAGAATTTTATTTTTTCCTTGTAGTTGCCTCACTAGGTGATGCGATTCCTATTAGGGTTTGTACGTGAATTCTGAAAGAGGAGAAATGAAATTATAAAAGACAAAAAGTTACTAAATGGTAGAACTAAAAATTTCACGGTGTATGTAAAATCAAAAAAAGATGTATAGTGTTTTGTGCTAAATTTGGATGCGCATGTAAAACAAAATAGGGTGTATGAATAAAATCTACATATAAGAAAATGAGAACAAAAAGAAAGGTTAAAACACTCTTTAAAGTATTTATTAATAAACAACATATAGTTTGCCTTTATAGAAATGGAATCAATAACAATTAAAATTCTCAATTTACGTTAAGCAAATATTATGAAAAGGTTGGTTTAAAAATAATAGTAGTATAATAAAAATAGTGAAAGGTTCTTTCTTAAAATTTGTAAATATTTATATAAACTTGATTCTTTTCCAACATTACAAATCATGATTCCAACTTGGCAATCGTATGAAAAGGGATAAACTTTCATAAATATGAACCATTGTTGTCAAGGCGCTCGCCTAGGTGTCAAAAAGCCCTAGGCGCCAGCTCGGAGCTTTTTTCTTGTTGAGGCGATGCTCATGACTGAGGCACAATAAAGACGAGGAAAGCGCTTGCCTAAAGCGCTAAAAAGGCGTGCTTTTTTAGCGATTTGAGGGATATAAAATATTTTGAGATTTCAACCCAAATTTGATTTACTTAACCCAAAACTGATGTGAACTTTTATCTCATATCTATCTCAAACTCATTCAACTCTCTGAAATTCAATTTTAATAGCATTTTCATATGCTTAAAATAGAAAAGTCATGCTCAAGGCGTCCACAAAGCTGCTAGGCGCTGGCCTTGCGCTTTTTGGGGCTTTCTCGCCTTGACAGCTTTGTTATGAACAAAGATATATATATCATAGTTCAACAAATTTGATTCTTTCCCGATCTTCTATTGATAAATAATTAGTTAATAAATTTCAATACACACATGCAGTTCCCAATGAAAAATATAAAATATAGTTTATTGTACAATTAAACACACAATAATTACTGTGTGCATTTTACCATTAACTAAACATAATCATTCGGAGACCCAGTTTTTCTTAAATACCGATAAACAACAAAGTGATAAGTCATATTTACTTCAAAGCATATTCATCAAAAACTAATGACATATAAGAAAATTAGTTTATTTGTAGATAAATAGATAGGTAAAACTTTTATAGGATTCTAATAGTGACGTAATAACGCAATAAACAAACAATCAAAGTGATCATAAAATAACAACTCAAATTTATGATCAAACAGAGACCCTTAGTATTCCCCTAAAAGCTTTTTAAATTTTTAAAAGTGAGTTTAAAATGCTAAAAGAACAAGTTATCAAACGGTAATGATATTGAATACTTTGACAACCTCTCCTTCGTGTTCGGTCGAAAGACATCTAGATCTGGTGTTTAAGATTTCAAATTTCTTTCAAAACTTATATTTTACGATTATGTGAGTTAAGGAATAATCAAGCTAAAAAAGGAGAAATCATACAAATAGAAGAAGCAGGACCAAACCAGAGTTAGCAGCATAGACAGTGATGGATTTGTGAAAAACGATGAATGCCACTGTCTTTACTAGTCTGATCTTAGATTGAAATACCATGCGTAAGAATTCATTTTTGGAATATTTCATTTAATCCATAAACGGATTCCGAAACAAGCCAATAATTCCATAAAAAGCATTTGGTAAGGATGGGCACCCTTATGTAGTGAAAAATAATGCAGCAACAAGTAGATGTGTTGTATTGTTTATATGGATGTGTTGAAACCCAAAAAAAAAGTTCCAAAATTAAGAAAGGAGCTTTTTTAACTTGGGTAGGATAAGAAAAACTTACCTACAGACGGGTTCATTTGCCGCATTTAATTATAGGAAAAAAATATTTAATAAGTTTTGCATCAGGTCAAAAGTATATTGATTGCATTCACAAATAACACAACAATATATATCACTTAAGACTCAATTTCATGAATCAATCCAATATATTTATATGTATAAAAAATAAATTCGCAACAAGGTTGGGTGTTGCTTGAAGAAAGGTTAATATTTATATATCAAGTTATATTGTCATTTTACCAACGTGAGATTTTTCTTCTTTTATTTTATTTTTATTTATTTATTTATTTTGCATTTTTGCAGCTATTACCTACAAAAATCTCAACAGCTATGTTGGTTAAACTATGTTAACATGCATCATTCGGACATAAATTTTTAACCTCATCATGTTGAGTCAAAGTATCCACATCTGCCCAAGCACCACCTATAATGTGTTAAAACGTACAATTATGACAACACATGCTTTGATATCATTTTAATGACCCACAGTTGGAAACAGCTGAACTATCATACCAAAACGGCCACCTTGCAACATAGATCACCCAAGACGCGGTCTTGTTTCTCCCAAGACCTCAATGTTACTGTACAAGGAACATTTATAAGTCTAATTCTAGTATAATTTTGACGATGTGATACTATTATCTTTAGGTGTTAAACTATGTTTATTGGGAGAGTCTTAATCTCTACTTGCCAAGCATTAAACTATACATTCCCTTTTTCGTCATCCACCATTCATCTTGAAACAGTTCTAAACAATACATCAACTTACACACAATTTGGAAAAAGTCTAATGGTTTCGAGTAGAGGCATTTTGTTCACTTAACAGTTAACATCACAATCCCATGAAACTTGTTAAAAGTTTGCGTTTGTTAATTACAGTAGTATGAATGGGCCCAAAATTGTTTACACAAAACAGAATGATTTTTTTTTAAATATAAGTGGTGTAAAGCAAACGCAACTTATTCAACTCTCTCCTTTTTACGTCCTTTTTGTTGGACGTTCAAAATCAAACAATAATCAGCAAATAAGCAAAAAAAATGAGAAAAAATGTGAACATTAAGTTCCTTAACTACGAAACTGATCATCTTATAAACAGAAATAGTTCGTAATAAACTAAAAACCCATTACATGTCTTGATGATCCTCCGTTTTCAGTAATAGGTTTCACCTCATCTGCGTCCACTCCGGAATCACTGTCACTACTCCAATCCTAAACCATAAACAGATTATCGTTTACTTAACAAAGGGCGGATCACAAAATAAAATATCGAACAAAATCTTATATAGCAAACTCAGTAAAAGAAAACTCACCATTATAACTTTTTAAGAACTCGCGAATGCAACAAAAATGGCGATGGAAAGATGGGTTTCCCAGTCCTAATTTCCCCCAAACCCCTTTTTATGATTTTGATCCAAGTGAGGAAAGAGAAGGGGAGGGGGAATGGAAAACAAAATAGCATCGCTTTTTCGGCAGAATTAACCAAGAATTCGTATTGAATTGTGTATCTTAGTACTTGCTGTAGCCGCCGCACACAAAACAGCTTTTTTATTGGTTTATTTTGATCTGGTTAATTAGTTTCCTTTGTTTTTCTTCCACTTAGCACATCCCTAACCTTATTACAAGGTTGGATTTGGTGCGTGTGGTGCATGTGCATTTACATGATTTTGCTTCATTTACTGCAAGGACAAAATCACATGGGCATGGGTCCCACGTTGAATGCTTTGCCTTTTTATTTTATTGTTGTTTGATTCAAATAAATGAACAAATATCCATAAAATATTTTTTGCCATCTTCTTTCATTTGTGTTGGGAAAAACGATTAAAATAATATATTATGTTTTATGTATTCTTTTGAGTAAAATGAGTAATCCATTTGAGGAGAAAACCGTTCACATAATTTTATTTTACTTAAAAAGGTGCTGCCAACCGACCTGACAAGTAGCGAAACGACTGATACAAGTAGAAAAAATAAAAAACTCTCTTCAAAATCTAAAAGCTACAATTAAAAAAAAATTGTATTAAGTATTCTAAATATATATTACCATGTTTGTTAAATTGATTAAGCTTTGAATTGAGCATGCTTCATGTAAAATGTATGATAATATATTCAAAATAAATTGTTTTATGGTCTTCGCTCTATTTTATTACTTCTTAATCTATTTTCGTTTTTTTTATATATTTTTGCAGCTAAAAGCATCATTTTTTATTGTAACGACCCGGGGTTTTGTGACAATTAATTATCGTCAAATTACGATTAAATTGGTTGTTAATTGCTATTGGAGTTTTAATCAGATTGAAATTCTTTTGAAATTTGTTAAAGGGATTATGGGCTTTAAATGAAATTTTGGCCCACGATTTCTTTTGTTAGTGGTACCGTGTTACATTGGAGTGAATACCCATTCCCTCCTCTCTACTCATTTCACTTTGCAACCCTAAACCAAAACATACGAAGAAAATAAAATGGTCGCTCCTATCCAGCCTTATTCTTCGTGATAACATATAGTATTTCTTTTAATATTCTTTATTATTGTGAGCATAGATGTGGGGCGTCACATTTATAGTTATTATACACAATATCAATCTTCACATTTATGTAGGTTAGCCTCGATTCGGCAACCACTATTAAAATTTTGGTAACAATCGATGAAAAATGAAAAGTATATATAAAAAGTGAAAGTTGCTATATATTTTTTTTAAATGGCACTTTATATACAACAAATCATTGAAACAACATATCTCGTGTCAATAAACGTTCGAAAGCAAGTTTCGAACTTGTGACCTCTTACACCAAAGTCGAATCAAGTAACCACCTCGACAATGGTGTTTGTCTGAAAGTTGCTATATTAATATAAATGAAATTTTATTTGCCTTGTTTGGTTGCGTCATATAAACTTTATGGATAGATTTATAGGTTAAGTTGTTGGTGGCAATTTAAATTTGTTTCTTTCTCGCTTTTCCATTATCTATTTTTACTTTCTTACATTTTTACACTAGTTTTGCATCATTTTCCTTTTTCTAATGTTTTCCAGCATTCTTCTTATCATCTTTTTGTTTATGCATCGGTTTTTTTATCCATTCCTTTACATTATAAAATCTTTGATTATTATTATGTATCGAGTAAAGTTCAATAATTAAATCGAGGCCTCGTATTTGAGGATTAAATCTATGTTGGAAGGGTGGTGTTTTACGAACCAATAATGAAAATAAAACGATAGGTCATATATCACGAACTTATTTGCAATAAGTATATTATTTATTATGTATATATTTAATTTAATTTTGTTGTTGATTATTACCTTATACGATGTGAAGTTAAATATGATGTATATTTTTGGGGAGGGTGTGGGGGGTTAATCATGTTTTAAACAACTTGAATCTCATACCTGACCCTACATTTACAACACATCAAAATGACACGCTTGATAGAGCTAGGAGTATGTTATAGGGGCAATTATGTAATTATTACATATATTTAACTCGATAACCAATTTTGTTTGAAATAAAATGTGTTTTCTTTCTATTATATACTTAATATAATATATATTTAATTGATTAATTTAATTTAATTGAAAGTGTATTTAATAGGAAATTCATAAACGGTATTTTTTTATAGTAATTACAATGTTTTGTGATCATGAGTATTATTATAATAAAATTAGACATGTCATTTTAAATATTCTCAGTCAAGATGTATCGAGACTGAATATCGATACATTCCTTGAGACTAGCACACATAATGCTCTCTAAATGTAGGGCAGTGTATTACTCTTAACTGCTGAGGGCACCAATGGGTTACGTACTGATAGTTATGGGATAGCTATGAAATAACTCACTTGGTAGTTTTTTGTTGGTTAATATAACTAATGTCAAATAGAAAATATCGATGTAACAATTTTAAACAGTTCTCTTGACTTGAGAATACTGTTGTTCTTCAATTTGAAAGCCCCGCTTTGATTATAATTAAATCGTGGCACGATATCCATTGAAGGACCATAGTTGGATCAGGTGGAAGCATTGGAAATGAAACACTATTCAAAGGAGGATTTGTCTCCTTTGAGGTTAGTATCACGACCAACTGAAGTCAACTCAAAGTCAAAGTCTCTAATTAGTTTGATTAATAATAATTGTTATTATTGAACCACAGATTTTTTGTTTGGACTGTAAAATTGAATATGGATGATATTAGAACCATTATCAAATTCCATAAGTTCTAAATGATATAGTTTTGACGAAGATAATTAGTGTGAATAATTGATACTACCAGGTAACGCTTAACAAAGTAAAATTGGATTTTACCGAAACCAAGTAAACGATAAGTTTGGCCAAAATATCACATTATCTGCTAAGTGACATGTAAACATTAATATTCGAATTGTTTGATATTAATCGTTGACCAAATTTACACATAAGAGTCGCACAACCAAAACGTTGAATACTCCTTTTATCATTCGATTTAATTAATTTATAATTATTATAAATTAATTAAATCAATTAGTATTTATGAAATATTAATTATAAAATTTTATTTAATGTGAAACAATATTAAACTATCTCTTTATAATAGTTATAAATATACCGATCGATATACGATATCGGTACACATTTAAACTGGATTTAAATGCAGCAATTATTGTTTGGGCTTGGATTGGCCTTGAGGCCCATAAGAGGCTTGGTATAAGCGGTCGTACGGTAGCACATAAGGGTTGTCCATATGATGGTAGAGAGGGAAGGACTTTTGAATTCAAAACAGAGAGAAATGGTAAGAGAAATAAGTGGATCTTGATCCTTATTTCACTCTCTAGTCTCTCTCTCTTATATAATCCTTCTAACCTTCAGTTTGCAAGAAACTTTTTTGGCTTCATTCTTGTTGCTTTATCAGGCCGACCATCCCATTGGAAGCTCAAAATCAAATCCAATTACTTCATTTCAATCGTCGATGGTAAGGCGATTCAGAAGCTGGCGACTTTAGGATTGGAATTTGATTCAAGGAGTTCACTTCTTTGTTCCAACATATACGCATTAGGCATTGGTGAAAGGTATCTATCTTATCCATATTGTCGAATTTATTTATTATATCAGTTGTATATTAGCTAGCTTTTATACGACGAATCTGTATATCAATATGTTATCACATTTGGATGGTTGTATATATGAATGCATATATATATATATAATTACTTTATTACATGCTTACGGCCTGGTAATAAAAAAATTATTTTTCAAATTAAATAATATTATTAAATGAATTTTTAATCAACTAAAAGCCATATTTAAAATATTAGTATTATACAATAGGGTTGGACTTTTTTATCATATTACCACTTACCAGCCATTACCAATCGTTGCCCATTAAAATGGTATCCAAAAAAATGGTAACTAATTTGATTGGTACGGTTTGTCGAACTATGAAAAAATATGTGGTACGGTAATGGTAATGAGCTACTGAATGTGGTAATTACCATACCTATCATAAACCTTAACAAACATATATATCTATATCATTATATTTCTATTATATAACATCACATTTAATGTGTAGTGATTTAATAGAAAATCTAGAAAAATAATATTATGATATCGGATTGAATGCAAATCTTACCTTGTATTTAGAAAAAATCATGCAACATTTTAGTTTTTTTGCTCAGCATTTACTTGTATGTTTGACTACACAAACAATAAGTAATCATATAATAAAAAATAAAATCTCCTGATATTTACTCTTTTAACATGAAATATTACCTCTACTAGCCATTACCAACCAAAAACTAAAATATTGGTTTCCCGATTACTTTGGTTGGTAATGGTATGATTTTTCTATTACCATTAAATCGATATGATAATGGTTTTGAATATGGATTTTCGATATCAAACCGAATCCAACCCTATTATATAATATATATGTTTTAAATCTTAAAAAAATTATTTATGTAAAGAAAAACATTCGACGGAAATTTAATTTTTTATTATGTGTGAGCGTGTGTTATATGTATATGTAAAATGCAATTATTTATTTAACCTAAAATTAATTATGTAATTTAAAATATATATATTGATATTTACAAATAATAAAATTTTGTACAAAATTTTATGTAACATATAATACACTTTATGATTTCGGAAATAATACTTTTTTATTTTAACTTAATTTTACGCATGGATTTTATATGTAATAAATTTTCAATCATTTATTTCTAAAGTTGAAAAGGAATTTTTTAAAAAAATTACCTAACCGAAAGCAAAATGTAGAAATATACTTATTTTTAAAATTTATTTTATCATTTATATTAATACATACATATGTATATATATGTGTGTATAACTGATCATATTTTTATGTGAATTATATGTAAATCAATTTTTTTTATAGCTTTCAAAATATAATGTATATTTGTATTTTCAAGATTATTTTATAAACTAATATTTAAATAATTTTTTGATTTAATTATTTATGTATATTTATATACACATACATACATTTTATAAATGTTTTATATAAATTGTTTACAACTAGGATTTCAATACACACACTCTCTCTCTTGTTTTATATTATATTTTCATTTATTTATGCAATGTTTTGATGAAGACATACACTTGGACAATGTACTTGTATACAAGGGGGCTAACATGTTCGTTATGGTGTACATGCCAATATCTATATATGCGCATGTCAAACCATGTACATATTATTTTGTTGTAGGTACACGGACACACGTATGCTTATATGATACACGTATAAAATATAATACATATTATATAAAATAAATTTTATTTATACGATTAAATAAAAATTGATTTTATTTAAATGAAATTTAGATAAGATCTAAATAAATAATTAGACTTCATGGGCCCAATAAAGATCCAAAATGTAAAAAAAAAAATTGAAATTTACCTAATTACTCCATTGCATATTGGCTCAGTACCAACAAGGCTCGGGTTATGTTATTTTTGAATTCATTTTGTGTACTGCAATTGTTTTTTAATATATCATTTAGTCAAGAAATGTACTCTTTCTATATTTAGTATCTGATTTGTTTCTTCTTGATGATTATTGTGTGAGCTCTACCGATTTATAAAGACTTGAAATGGACGTGGATCAATAACGCGACACGCTAAGTTGGAGCTGACTATATGATCATTGAAATTTGATATTCATCCATCATATTTTCCGACCGAAGATTGGTGATGTTAATTCGTTGTTGTTTATATCTTTTTCCGGAAGCTTTTTATATTGACATGTGGCATTGTTGAATGGTTGAGATTTCACGTTAACATAGCATTATTGTCGCATGTCTGTAGAGATTTCCTTTTTAATTGACCTTCCTTTAATGTTTGGCTAAGTGCCTGTGAATACTTCCTTCACCCCCGTGTTTGAACCATGTACTTGATATAGCATTACTAAAACAAGTTTAAGTATATAAAAGTGCAGTAATTCTTTGACATTTATACCTTTCGTCAAATGGACATTAGTGTTGTAATATAATCATATAAGCTTATTTTCATACATCAGCATGTTCCTCCTACTACATCTCACTACATAGAATAAAACATTTCTTTTAGCTTGTTACAAAGCAAGGAAATGCTTTGCTTTTATTGATTGCAATATTGAAAGATCAAGATAGACCCTTGCAAAGTAGGGTGTAACACATCCCCTCAAAAATTTATTTTGTCTAGGTGCAAAGTGAAATTTGCTGAATAAATGGGTTTGAGTTTTGTTGAGGGCTATATTATAACAATCTATACTTTTATATATCGACGGGTAGATAAAATATTATTTACACAACAATGAACTTAAAATGAGTTAAAACTTTAGGAAATGTAGTAATTGGACATTTTTGGACTTTAGAATAAACTGTAGACATTTTCACCATATAAACCTTTTGATGTCCGTAACTTTTGATAAGAGCATAATTTTGATCTGAAACATGTTTCAAATGAAAGATTTGATTGTTTTCCATTTCATATAATGGTTATAATAGTAATTTGGCTAATTTTTAAGGAGATATCGCAATTTTAAGTTTGACATATTCCATGTAGATTTTTATAGTTAGGAATACTAATCTAATTTCGGGCAGAGGTGACGATTTCAGAAATGTGAGGTTAGTGCATCCTCCAAATCACTTTCCTAACTTCCAAAAATAGGTATAAACCTCCATTAATCATCTCTCTTCCTAAAACCTCATTAAATCTTACTATTTTTGGCTAAAAACTTGATATTAAAGCAAAGCAGGCTTACAGAATAATTAGATATTATCAAAATATCATTTTTTGCAGGAAATTTTGAGATCATTGCTGTTCAAATTCGAATTTTCTTGACTTGTTTCATTTATTTTATATCGATGGGCGAGTGGTTTGTATCTCTCGCATATTATATATCGAAATATATGTTTAAAGTTTTTTGGATTCATTTTTCAAGTCAAAATTGTATTTTTCAAATCTGACCTAATTTAAAAAATGAAAATAAAATGTAGGTTTAAGTGTTTTAAATCATTTGTTTATACAATAAGAATATGCACATGTATGGTATGACATGTTAGATTTGTTTATATGCTTGAATGACTTGGTATGATGTTGTTTGTTGATGGTGTGCTTGCATGTAATAATCGAATGGTGAAACATTTATATGAAGTGAATTGAGATGAATTATTTTATGGCATTACTTAGTTGGAGAGAGGTTCGAGCTGTTTAATGACCATAAAACATTGAAGTACCTATTCTTCTAGAAGGATCTTAACCTTTACTGGTAGCAATGATTAGAGTTCATGTCTCCTATGACTTTGATGTTTTCTGTATGCCTGGTATAGGAAATATAATCGCTGATGCTTTGAGAAGAAGACATGTCAGTTTAGGAGCGATGTTCCTAGAGCAGAAGAAGCTTAAGTATATTATTGGTTATGATTTCATACCTCACCGTGAGATAGAGCCGGATGTGTTGGCTTCTTTGACTATCATACCTACTTTGGTTGAACGGATCGGTACTAGTCAGAAGAGGGATGGTAGAGTAGCGGAGATCATGGCTAAGATAGAGAAAGGAGTAAAGTCTGAGGAGATAAAGTATTACAGGCTCGAACGTGATGGTTGGCTCCATAAGGATGCGCGATCATTCATGTCTGATGTTGATGGATTGAGGGATGAGGTGCTACGAGAGTGCCATCATTTATGACTAACTACCCATCCCGACAGCAAGAAAATTTACCGTGATACGAGGTAGATAATTTATTGGGAGGGGATGAAGAAGGATGCTGGGACATTCATCTCGAGATGCATGAACCATCAACTAATGATGATTGAACAAAATAAGCCAGGTTGTTTGCTACAACTGCTTGAGATTCCCGAACGGAATCAAAAGCATATATCGATGGATTGCCGAGGGCCGAAACAAGGTATGATAGCATCGGGGTTATAGTCGATAGATGATACAGTTAGGGGTATGTGTTGGTAGGCCTGTCAATGGTACGGGTTTCGGCCCGAGCCCGACCCGAACCCACCCTATTTATGCGGGTATGGGTTTTGCCTTTTACCACCCAAGCCCAACTCAGGCCCGATTCGGGTCGGGTATGGTTTTATTAAAATCTGGTTTGGTTAGGGCCCGACCCGACTATTAGTTTTTCATTGTGTCAAAACATGAGTGCGCATCTTATTTATTTACTATTTTGTTTGTTTACATGCAGATGTTTTGAGAGAGGAAAAAGATCTGTTGATTGGACTCTGTATTTCCGGGGTATATATTTTTTTCATACATGATACATACTCTGTTCTGACCGTATTGCACTATGTATAATTTGATAATACAAGAAATACCTATTGTTTCTGGCCCTCAAATTGTATCTGACTAAATCCAGGTATTGTGGACATTCCCTCATTTCCATTCCGAAGCATCTTAATCTTAAGTTTCCTATTTATTTTTATTGGAAAAATTCAATTATTGATTCATCGACCCATATGGATCGACTTAGCAATAATAGAATGTATATTCTGTTTACTGAATCACATAAAATTTTAGTCAACTCCATATATCTATTTCAAACGTATGAACGGAGATGGAACGGCGGAATAAAGAACATTTTGGGCGCAGGTTCAAATTTTCGACGGGTTAAATTGAAAAAATATTTCTGGAAAAAGATTCTGTAAAGAATTGATTGCTGAGCCGTATGAGGTAGGAAACTCTCAAGTACGGTTCTAAGGGAAGGAATTGAACCACCTATTCCAACCGCGGAGAACAGGCCATTCTACAGGGTGATTCTGAAATTGCGGAGGCGTGGTTCGATCAAGCTGCTGAGTATTGGAAACAGGCTATAGCGCTTACTCCAGGTAATTATATTGAAGCACATAATTGGTTAAAAATCACGAGACGTTTCGAATAAAACCATTCGTTAATTCAGTATAATTTATTCTTGGATCCATCAATCAAATAAAATAGATCATTACCATGACATGATAAGATCCAATTTCTAGCATACATTTGTTATGAGCTTGACTACATCATCATCCAATTTATATGTTAGCATTGTTTGTATACAAATTTTACCAAAGCTGCGGTTAAAAATATAGGTTTAACATAAATATTCCGAGTTAGGTATATAGTTATTATCCAGCGGGCTTAAAAAGCCCGACGGGCCGGGCTCAGATATTGGGTTGAAATACCTTGTGGGTTCGGGCCGGGCTCAGATTTCGGTTATTGTAATTGGACTCGGGTCCAGGTTTTATAATACCCGGACCGAACCCTACCCATTGACAGACCTATATGTTGGGGGCAATAAGAATTTGTTACATATATCTAACTCGTTGACCAATCTTGTTCGAAATAAAGGTGTTTTCTTTCTATTATATAATTGATATAATGTGGCTATATTAATTAATTAATTTAATTAAAATTACATTTAACAGAAAATCCATAAATGGTACATTTTCTGATAGTAGTTACAAAGTGTTGTAATCATGAGTAATTTGTCACAATGAAAACAAATATACCATTTTAAATATTCCTAGTCAACATGCATTCCGTTGAGACTATAGTACGTAACGCTCTCTAAATGCTGGGCATTGTATTGCTCATGACTACTGGAGGCACCTAGGGGCAACATGCTAATAGTTATTGGATAACTATAGAATGACTCATTGATAGTTTTCTGTCTGTTAATATAACTAAGGTCAAACCGAAAACATCGATGTGAATAATTTACATACTTTCAACTTGAGAATACCTTGAATTTTCAATATAGCTCTGTTTTGATTACGGTCAAATCATGGCAAAGCGTCCATTGAGTGACTATAGTTGGGTCGCATGGAAGTATTGGAAGTGAAGCACTGTTCAAGAGAGGATTTGTCTCCTCAGTTATATGGGTTAGTATCACAGTCAACTCAAGTCAATCCAAAGTCAAAATCTCTGGACAGGGTAGTTCGATTAATAATAATTGTTATTATTGAGTTAAGGACTTTGTATTTGGACTATAGAGTAGAATGTGGATGATGTTGGAATTTTGACCATTACTAAATTCAATAAATCTAGAGTGATATAAGTTTGACAAAGAGATTTGTTGTAAATAATTGTCAAAACTGGGTAACGCTTATTAAATTAAAATGAGATTTCCTTTGAAAATGTGCAAGCGATAATTTTGACCATATAATCACATCATCTGCTAAGAGAAGTGTGAGAGTTAATGTTCGAATAGTTTGACGTTAATCGCTGACCAAATTTACATCCAAGAGCCACACAACTGAAACGACGAATTCTCTTTAGACCAAACGATTTAATTATTTTCTAATTATAATACATTAATTAAATAAATTAATATTTATGAAATTTTAATTAAGAAATTTGAATGTGATTTGAGAAATAAAATTATTGCGTATATTTATAAAAGTTATGAATATATTGATCGATATGATATATCGATAACAAAATAGGTTAAATATGAAAATATATATTTAACTTAGGTTAAATAGGCTCACAACCCATGAGATTTGAAGAGGATAGGCATTGGTTTAAGATGGGATGGAGGCAGATACAACATAGGATTACGGCTTGGAGATGTGTGGCTAAGATCTAGTGAGAAACTTACATAGTTTGTTCTCTTATCCTACGCATATAAATACCAATTTCAAAACCCTAATCTAAGGCTAATTTCATTTTTTTAGCCATCGCTATTTTCTTCTTTCTTATTTTAATGGCAGCAACTATCCTCTAAAACATTCCAAAAAATTCTCAAGTCCAATTCAAATTAAAAAAAATTAATTTGTAGTAGAAGGTCACTAATTCGAATTAGCAACCTAATGGATTGGGAATTGTTCTAAGAAGAGTAATCATTGTTCAATGTGGACTCAAAGGCTTCATAAGAGGTGAACTTTCATTTATTATTATCGTTTTGATATCAAGTTTATCATATAAAAGTTGATTTACATCCATATCATCTATTTGTATTCAGATCTGTTTATTGTTTAGATTAGGTGAGATTTTTGTAGGTACATGTGTTTGTTATAATTGGATTGGTTATGTGCTTATTGCAATATTTGTTTTTATTGATTTATTATTGAATTAAATTTCTAAAAAAAATTATTTTTGATGTGTGCGTGTGTTAAATGTATAGAGATCCACAAATTGTCAACATGTATAATTATATATATGATTATATATCTTATTTGATAGTTAAATTTTCTTATGATGATTCATATTTATTATAAGTCATAAAATACAAAAATATTTGATTAAATATGTATATACATATTTTATTATTATTTAATTATTTTGTGCATTGTTTACTATGTATAAAACAATTAATGGTTCAAAATTCTAGTTTTATATTTTTTTAATTTGTTGCACTGTATAATAAGCTTACTGTAAAATTTTCAAATTTTTAAAACTTAATTTAATATTTATTAAAGTTTATTTACTTTTGGACTGCGATAAATTATTTAATTAAAATATAATTTTGATTGAAGAAAATTATAAAAAAAATGTTAAGGCTAAAATTGTTTCAGGTGCCTTTAGAATTTTTTTTAGATTTTTATAACTTAATTTAATAATGTTTATAATTAATTTGTTTTCGACTACAATCAATTATTTAATTAAAAATATAATTTCAATTGAGAAAATTCCAGAAATTTTTTCCTAAGCCTAAAATATGTATCGGGTACCTTCAATAAAGTTTAAATATTTTCAACTTAATTTCATATTTTTAAGAATTAATTTTTCGGGCTATTATTAATTATTTAATGATAAATATTATTTTAATTGAGAAAATTCCATAAAGTATTTTAAAGCCCAAAATGTGTTTTTAGATTTTCTAAAATTATAAAACTATAAATTTTCATATAATTATTTTACATTAATTTATTATGGCAGAAATTGTTTTATGCATACATACATACATACATACATATGTATGTATGTATGTATGTATTTATGTATATAAAATATACATATATATATATACATACATTCATGTACATATATTAATATCTTATTTTACCATATTATACAAGCACATATTTGGAAAAATTACAGTACACACAAAATGAGTTAATGTGTCCGTTGCAATGTAGATCCCAACATCTATATACGAGCACATTATACTCTTCAGGGATTATCATGTTACACATGCACACACAAAATATATATATGTGTGTATGTATGTATATATGTATGTATATTTGATACATACATACATACATACATACATATATATATATATATATATATATATATATGTATGTATGTAAATTAAATTTAATCGATCAATTCAAATTAAAGAGACAAATTAAAGGTTCATCTCTCCATTTAATGCAATTAATACTCTCGATTAATTACTTGTTTTAGGGAAAGAAATGAAATGTTTCCTTTCCTACTTATACATTAAATCTTATTAATACTCTCAGGTTTACTTCCCTATATATATTAACTCTTATTAATAAATGTTAGGTGTATTTGATATGCTATACACTAAAAATTAAATTTTTTTATACTTCCCTTTAACTAATTTAAATAAAATGGATGATTTTATTTGAAAAAAATTTAGAAATATTCAAATTAAATTAAGCTTCATAGGCTCAACTAAAATCCAATAGGGTAAAAAATAATTGAAATTCACTCATTTCTTTCGCTGCGGACTGGCCTAGTTTTGCTGAAGGGTGCTAGGTTTATACCCGTAAAGTCTAGAAGAATGGCATCTGAATTGACCGAGTTATATGTGAAGTGGATAGTGCGATTCCATGGTGTGCTAAAAAGCATTATGAGTGACCGAGACCCTTTTTTCACTAGCAAATTTTGGAAGAGCTTACAAGAGGCATTAGGGATGGAGCTGCATCTAAGTACAGCTTATCATTCACAAACTGATGGAAAAACTAAGATGGTGGATCATATGTTAAAGGATCTCTTGCGAACTTGCATTCTCAACCTTGGAGGCTCGTGGGTTGATCACTTGCATTCATTAGAGTTCACATACAACTGTTATTAGTCGAATATTGGTATGGTATCATTCAAGGCATTATATGGTCGACCATGCAATGCTCTTCGTGTTGTTAGGAAGTGAGCGAGAAACTGACATTAGGGCTAGATATAATCAAGGAGACATCAAAGAAGATTTAGACCATTTGGCAATGAATGAAAGCTGCTCAAGGCAGACATAAGAGTTATACTGATAAGAGGAGACGTATATTGAGTTGACTGTCAGCGACATGGTGTTTGTAAAGATCTCTCCATTGTAGAATGTAGTTTGATTTGATGCTAAGGGGAAGTTTGTCCTGAGATTTGTAGGTCCTTTTCTGATACTTGAGAGGATTTGAAACCTAGCTTTCAGAGTCCACTTACCCATGAAGAGGGTGGGTGTTTACAATATGTTTCATGTCTCTAATTAGCAGAAGTTTGTGCATAGCTTAGACACGACTATTACACCAGACCAGCTTGATGATATCGAGATTGAACCAGAAACTTCGAGACTTTGTAGGCTCATTCTTATCGCTAGATGTGATATAAAGCAACTTAGGAGAAAGATGGTAAAGTTGGTGAATGTTTAGTGGGGTGAAAGCGAATGCACTAGGAAAGGCAAATAAAGCACGATGACTACTTATCTACAACTCTTTACTTGATGAGACTTTCTATTTATCGCATTTACTTTCACTTTCGATAACATACAGAGTAGTTTAGTATTCTTAATGTTATGATAGATGTAGATATTATTTCTTGCTTATGTGTGCATGTTTGATTTTTGATGTATTTGCTTGTGGTTATTATGCATGTGGGGTAAACTATTTTGGCTTTTCCTTGGTTGTATTGGAGATTTCGAGAGCAAAACTCCTAAAAGGGATAGAGTGTAACGACTCGTATTTTTATGTATCGGAGAATCATAAAATATATTTTTTAATTCATATAGGATTGTATGACAATGTAACTTTGAGTGATCTTGAGTAGTGACATTTTTTACCCTTAAAAATTTTATTGAAAGATTTTACCCCTAAAAACTTGTAATGTCTATAACTTTCGATAGGAAACGAATTAGGGTCCGAGACCCCTTCCACTGGAAAGATATGATGGTTTCTTTTTCCATAGAGTAGTCATAATGGCTTTTTAGACACACAGACTATGAGATATGGGTGTTTCAAGTTAGATAATTTTTGGGGTAGCTTAATGGGTAAATAATGATGTTTGAGTGAGGCCCAACAACCCATTTCGGGTTTTAGGCTTATTGGCTGTCTTAGACTCCCCAAATCATTTTACCATCATCTCAAAATAGATCTAAACCTCAATTAAACTTCTCTTAGCCAAAACCTTCTCAAAGTGTAGCAAAGTAAAGAATCCAACACATCATGAAAAAAATGTATAGCATAAAGATGCTCTTGCAATTTTAATGCAAAAGAATTGGGCCTCATTAGTAATTTAATTGGAAAGTACTAAAGGTGATTCAAATATGCGCATCTATATTATGAAGTTAGGCACATAATAGGAATTTTATGCAAAAACTAGGTTTCGGTACAAATTCACAAAGCAACCGAATGGCTTGGTATAACATTATCAATCAAAATATGCACGTTTATGAGATAACTAATGTAAAATATACAATAATCTACCTTCGAGAAATAAAGAATGTTAGTATTATGGAGGAAACATGATAGTGGAATTAACTTCCAACGCGATAATTTGGTAAAATGTATAAAGGAACATGTAAACATTTTACCACATCTCACTGCATATCTCAGTTGAACAATTAATACCATAAATCTACTTAGAGTGTTGGACATTTACAATTATGATTGAACATCACAAATACTCTGTTCTGGCATAAGAAAAAAATGCCATGTTATTGATTATTATTGACCGCTAATAGACATCCTTAATCATTTGTGGTCTTTCTTCAAAATATTGTAATGGACAAGCCTCTTTATTAATCAAAGTTGTTATGTCATCAGAACCATCACCATCGATTGAAAAAACATCCTGGATTTGAAGTGATTTGGAAGAACAACAAGGATAACAAATAGGTTAGTCGAGCAATGAATAGAAAGAATTTCCAACAAGGTTCATATGATAAATATATTTTTCATAATCGGGAATACTTTGTCTCTGTAAAAAGTATGTCATTAACAAATGTCACTACAAACTAATTCTTTAACTCTCTACATGACTCATGAAGTTAACAAAATATGCTATTTGGTCGGTCCAAATGGCATGACTAACCACTCATATAGTTCGTGAACTGTGCTGAAAAAGGTTTTTTGAATATAATCATTGGCCACATGCAACTAATGGAATCCAGTAGCCTAGTTTAGTTAAGAAAATATATGTGCTCCAACGTACTGATCAAATAGATCACTAGTTTGTGGTAACAGATAAAGATTCTTCTTGGTCAGCTTGGTCAGTTTACGATGATCGATGCAAATGCATAAAGAGCCATTTGCTTTAGTAGCAAAGACAGCAGGCGATCGCCATTTTGAAATACTTCTTCGAATAAAGCCCTTCTCTAACAACTCATTCACTTCTTTACTAAGCTTGCATCTTTCTCTAGGAGTCATAGAGGTAAGGCAATAAGTATAGCATCCTAACTTAAATAAATTTAGAATTTGATCTCCCTTTGAGGAGGAAAACCAGAAACTTTAGTAAAGACATCTGGGACATCACGAACTATAGATATAGAAATTAACTCATCATGTGACAAGTCTAAAGAACATAGGTAACTCAACATAAACTTTTGGGATCACGGTAAACCTCAAGGTTGCACCCACTACAAGTACCCAAATGAACCACCTTCCTATCACATTCCAACATCGCTTCATACATAGCCATTCAACCATCTCTAGAACTATACCAACCCCAAATTATCCTAATATAAAACATCGTAGAAAAATTCAGCACCCAAAATAAATAATTTATAACTCTTACAAATCATGGATAAATGGATCGATCCCCCATAGGATTCGACACTATAATACGGTCTATGAATATACTAGTCTCTAAGTGCAATTCACCTAACTAACTTACTCGATAAAAATGAGTGGGATGCTCCAGTGTCAAATAAAGTACAAATAGATAAGTTATAAAGAGTTAACATACGTTCCACGATGACTTTTCCCCTTTTCCACACCAGAGGTTATGATTAAGCTAGAAACAGCCTCGAATGCATAAGCTAGAACCACTTAAATATAAATCTTCAACAAGGTTGGTAGTTCTTCTTTATATGTCCAAACAGGTTGCTGTTGCAACATTTGATTTTCAAAAACTTCACTTTGCAGTCCTTTGCCAAATGCCCCTTCAAACTACATTTCCTACACCTAAACTTTGATTTCCTTATTCTTCCTTGAGTTTCCATTCCGCCCTGGCGTTTGTTATATTGAACGGACTTCTTTTTACCTTCTTAGGTTCTTCCCCAATAATTGAATTTAGCAACACCATCTTAACTAATCTCTCAAAAGTTGCTCCAGTAGGTAGATATCTCAAAGAAACATCCTACTAAGATGGATTTAACCCCTTAGAAAATTTTGTCACCCTTTTCACTATTGTATTAGTATGGTCTAGGCCATACTTTTCTAGCTGATTAAACTCGTCGATATACTTCTTGACACTACGGTCTCCCTGCTCTATTGAATGAACTTCTCCAACTCCACCTCATTCAACCTGTGATATAAACTTAGTCTCAAAGCTCATCTTAAAGTCGATCCAAGTAATGTCAGTCTCTTTTGCCTCAACTATAATAACATCTCATCAGTTCAAGGCTTCCCCTTGCAAGTGCCACGAAGCCAATTGTCTTTTTATTGCATCTTTACACATATCGTAGCAAATATCCAATCACAATTTCACAGCCATGCATATGTCTGAACAAATGATTCAATCCCAAAGTCATTCTTTCCACCCAGACTCTAGAAATCCCTTCACAATGTGAGAAAGTCCAAAGTAGGCAGAGGGGCTGGGGCTGCCTTATGTTCCTATGCTAGTGGTTCTACATTGGGGTTGAGTTCAGTATGGTCTCTTACTTGAAGATACCAACGAAATCATGCCCGGGACATTCATGCCCGGAATCTCAATCACTGCAATGGGTTAACGGTTCTGCTACTTTAGAGAAGTCGTTAATAAAACATCTATAGTGTCCCATCAATCCAAGGAAACTTCTCACGCATGTAGCGTTCTTGGGTGGATCCTAATCCTAGATTGCTGCCACCTTCATAGGATCCACAACAATGCCCAGCTCATAAATAACATGACCAAAAAATCACACTCCTCTTCTCTAAAAGTATGTTTAGAAAAATTCATCTTCAAATAGTGCTTCCTAGACACCATAAGCATAATCCTCAAGTGCTTCTATATTCTTCCTTTATCCTCAAATAAACAAGGATATCATCCACGAACACAAGCACAAACTTCTTTTAGTTGATCCCTGAAGATATAATTCATAAGATCAACAAAGTATGCCGGTGCACCGATTAGTCCGAATGGCATGAGAAACCACTCATAAAATCCAAATGGCATGCAAAACATTGTAACTTCTCTGCCACCGTCAGTTGATGAAACCTCGTTACAAGGTCCAACCAAGAGAACACTCTAGCACCATGGAGCTGATAGAATAAGTCATCAATACGTGGGAGTGGATACTTGTTCTTCTATGATACCTTATCCAACTCACGGTAATCTACACACAATCTCAAAGAGTCATCCGTCTTCGTAGTGAATGCTAAGGTGATCCCTGCTCAAATATGCTCCTTTGAATGACCCCCTTCGCAAAAGTTCATTCACTTGCACCTCCAATCCCATTTGCTCTTTGGGAGCCATGCACCTTAATAGAATAATTACTGGCCTGACATCCTTCACCAAATCGGTACGAACCCTATTTCATTATGTGGTGATAACGGCCACCTCCTCGAATATGTCTGAATACTCCCTAACTGTACGCAAAGATAACAACTCGTCGTGTGAGATTACGAGCAAATATAGAAAGCTAACCACCTCTTCATTGGGTAGGCAACCTAACTCTAATCTCCACCCATCGTTAGTCCCTATTGTCACTAACAGCCTTTCATAGTCCACCGCTACTCCATACTTATTCAACCAGTCCATCCTTAAATCATATCGAACCCCACAAAATGCAACACAAAGCAATCACAGATAAATAAACATCCATGAATCGATAAGGCTAAGTCTCAACAGACCATGTAATTATTTATTTTATTCGATTCAAAGTTCAGGGTTACAAATGCATTCGTAATTGCAAATAATTTTCCCAAGGATTTCTACTTATATATATATTTAATGTATTTATAACACTATATATATCTCAAGATAACAATATATATAATAGAAAATAAAACCAAAAGCTTACTTTATTTTGAATTATATTTGTTATAAGAGTTAAATTATATAATCAAATTACATAATTTCTTCTAGGGCATACCATTAACTCTTTCAGTGATGACCTGAATTAAGATGTTGAATTATGATATTATTCTTTGAATCATAGAGTAATGGTTTTAGTAGTTTAGATCTATGGTTATGTGCATGCGATATGTCTGAATGTGTAAGATGATGAGACGGACGAACATTGCGTATTAAGTAGGTGTCTTATAAGTAGCCTACCGACCTAAAGTAAGATCAATTGATATGCGAGGATATCACTTGGATGTCCGATGATAATTCTAGTTCAAGTGATCGATTTGCATAAAAATGGTCTAAGCAGAAGGTCGTTTGTAGCATCGGGTATTCATCTCGTATTTCAGATTATAATTCCTTATGCTAAAGGAATCCTTAGTGTTATACAATGGTCTATAAAAATAAATTATGGTATGTATGAGAAGGCATGTGCAATGACCAAAGTTTAATTAGTAGGCGTACTCCCTATCAGTGTTAAGTAGGTAGGCATATGCATGCGATTGTGTGCTTGAAAATATGTTTTAGACGCATGAAAGATAATTATTATTGTGCAAATGCATGTGCGATAATCATAATAGGTTGTATGAGTGTGCAAGAACAACTAGTAGAGTGAGTAGACGTCGAACCATCTTAGATCCATAAGGGACAAGTAATGTAGCTCCATAGTGTGTGACGACCGGTGTAGATCTATGAGTTTTGGGGGTCGATGAGGTTTAGATAAAATACTCGATGGCAACTCTAAAGCTAATATGGGTGTGTATGATAATTGTAACACACCTAATTTTCGCTTAACATTATTCGGGACATTTAATTGGATAAAATAAATAGAATAATGTGGTTGATTAAGGAGTTGAGGTTTAATTGTCAATTAACTTGGCCGCGGCTAAACTAATGAATGTATAAGTATGGTTTATAATTTACAAGTTAGGAAAATAAAAGGAGGACTACATGGGAATGGCCACACTCATATACCCTTAAACCCTCCCTTATTCTCAACTACCATTTCATTAATCAAAATACACTTAAAAGAGAAGTAGCCAGCCATTAAAACATCTTAGGAGATTGGCAAACTTGGAAGATCCAAGAGGGAAAGATAGATGATTAAAGCTAGGACAAATCTCAAACTCCAACAAATTAATCAAGGTGAATAATAGTGTAAATCATCTCATTTTTCCTTTTTTTGCTTTGGTTATGGATAGTAAACGAATGTATTTTAATGTGATGATCATATTTGGATCTAATAAACATTTTTTGGATAGAAAAATGATTTATGGTGCTTTATTGGAATTTTTATGGAATTAAAATGATGGGGTTTAAAGTAAAAACCTTAGTAAACGACCTCTAAACGATTTTTTTTGGATATGTTGTGTAAAATATAATTTTGAAGATGAGTTTTTAATTTCATAATTTTCGAAGTTAATAGGAATATTTTATAAACTTCTAAGGTGAAAAGGCATTTATTTTGGGTTTTAACCAATAATAAAATAATGAATTTTGCCCCAAAATTTTCATATAATGTAGAAATGTTATTTCAGATTTTTGGTGAATTTTTTAGATTTTTCCCAAATGATTTCAATTTATTATGAATTTTCTAAGCTAAAAACGCTTAATGATTATTTTAAAATATTAATAAATTAATTATTTTGAAAATAATAAAATTTGATCTATAGCATTTTTTCTACAAAGAAAGTGTTAAATTATGTCACTAACCAATGGAAATTTGATAAAAAAAAATAGGAGTTGGTGAAAAGAATATACTTTAATTAGCAAAATAACAATTTTCAAATTATTTACGACTCTGTCATTGGACCTTGTCGAAAGCAACATTTAACTGCATCATTCTATAGCAGTTTTGGACCGTTCTGTAGCATTTTCGTAAGCACCTTTCAACCTTGCCGAAAGCAACTTTCGACCTTGCCGAAAGCACCCTTCGACTGCATCATTCTACTGCAGTTCTGGACCCTTCTTTAGCATTTTCGAAAGCCTTTCGATAGCATTCTTCCGCAGCATTACTAGACCTTTCTGTTGTATTTTGAAAGCACCTTTCAACTCAGTCGAAAGCTCTTATTCGGCAGCAGTTGTAAATATAGCGGAAGCCCTCTTGTAGCAGTTTTCACCAACTATGTTTACAAAACTTCAAATATGCATATCTTTCTAATCGTAATCATTTGAACACCATGGAATAGGTTAGAGATGTTAGTTCTACAGCTATAAAAATTTATAGCTAAAACAAAGTTTCAAATTTTCAAAGGAGTCGATTTCTTTGCTTTCGAATACGTTTGCTTTGTTGTCTTTGCCTTTGAAGGGGATGCTTTCGAAGGGGTTGTATTTTTTTCTTCTTTTAACCAAGTTTTATACTTTTGAAAGGGGTTCTTTCAACTGGTTTCGAAGCTAAGCTTCTAAAATTATATGCTATTACTTTTATATATTTTAAAGGTAGAATTTAAAGTATTATAAGGCAGGAGCCTAATGTTTTTAAGAGATTTTGAAGGAGGTTATCCTATGAAGTCGAAAGCTAGGTTTCGAGGGTATTGAAAGGTTTTATGACCCAAACTCTATTTTTAAAGGAAAAACCCATGACTACATTAAATGAGTTGTTATAACAGTTTAAGCAAATCTATCTTTGATAAATTAAACCCACGGAAGTTGCATTGCTATGTTGTTATATTTCTTCTTCTAATATGAATATATTCACTTTATGATGGACCTATAACTGCATTTTGGGGAAAATGGTAGGAGAACCAGTTAGGTTAAACCGGTAGTGAATATACATTGAATAAACTCTTGAATGAATAGAATTGCATCCAGGAGATCAAGAAGACCAGAATATAGGATGCTAAAATTTAAAGGAAAGATATTGGTAGGGGCCATAGGTTTACAGTAAGCATATGAAAACTGTATGATATTGGCAGGGGCCAATAGGTTCATAGTTAGCCTATGAAAACTATGTGTAAAAGAGGATGTCATATAGACAGGCTCATAGTTAGCCCATGAAAATTATGTGTAAATGAAGATGTCAGATAGACAGGTTCATAGTAAGCCCATGAAAACTATGTAATTGGACAGAGAGTCCATAAATGTTTAACCATTTATTAGTCAGCCCATGAAAACTAATAGGTTAATAGTGATCCTAAAAGCTATAATTGGGACAGATAGTCTAAATTGCATATCATCATAATTTTTTGAAATACTATGTTTTTAACCATTGTAGATGCAGAAGCACAGTATATGGTTTTATAAATGTTTTAGGATACTAGTGAGGGGAAAACCCATTCCACTAAGCGGTGTGGTCTCACTAGATATCCAAATGATTTGAGATGATAGATTATTATTCATACCAGGCTTTATGTCTGAATTGAAAATTTTGTTTTCCCCTTATACTCTCGGGTACTCAATTGATTTTGAGTAGTTTGAGGTTTAGGGTTTTCAGGTTCTCTTCTTAGATGAATAAAGCTTCTGGAGGCGTGCAGGAGGCATATAGTTATTCAAAGGTATCTTTTTCCGATGTGTGTTTTGTTTGTAAAGGCAGATTTATTGGCCTTATTATATACTCTGATCAACCAAGGGGGCATCTTCATATGTCGCTCTTGGCGTGTGTGTAATAATTTTATTTTGCTGTACGTGGTTAATGTTTTGAGATTATGTAATGAACATGAAATGTTTTGAATGGAATGTGGAAATATATTTTTAAATTGTTAATTTTTTTTCCATATTCTTGTGATGTCTGTATCAATGAAGCTAACACCGCCGTATTTAGTCGTCGAAGATTAATAACCATGGATGACTGCAGCATCCGTAACCATTAGCTTTGGAACTCCAAGTAGGGGGATGTTACACTAATAATCGATGACTAGTGTAAAGTGAAGGCCACCTAAATTTTGAGTGAAGATTCAACCGGCCATATATAATTTTATGCGATAAGGTAAATGAGTGACTCAAAATTTTATGATTTGCATATGAGAAAAATCTTACAATGGTTATACATGAGTGAATCCTATACTTTATCCGATGAGTGGATCTAGACATATTTTATGATCACCTTGGGAGGTGTTACCCAAAATAGGTTATAAAAATCACGAGGATGTCCTTAGCATTTATTATGATAGGTAGTCAATTTTGAATTTGACATGCACCCATATTTATAAGAAAAGTGGTCTCAGCTGATATCAGTTAGTTAAGTATAAGCGGAGAGAGTATTTTAGAGTATATATGCGTTAAAGAATGAGTAGCATTAATGAGAGAGTAGAAATGAGAACTATGATGTAGAGAATGCAGTTGTAAAGATGCAAGGAACATTAATATGTGTTATGTACGATCATGTGTGTGGGCATTTAATGCATATTTTATGAGATATGTTTTGCATTATAATATTAATATTAATGTGTTATTCATATAGTAAGTGATACGCATACGTTGATATTATTCTTTAGATAATGTTTGAGAATTATTCACAACAAACTTATGTCTAACCCGAGTGCTTTAGCTATGTGATATTTTAGGAAACTTTTATTCAAAGGTAGACCATGGGAAATAAGATTTTGTGAATTTGGTCTGGTAAAGTGCGATGGACAGAGCATAGCATTGGTTCCTTTTACTTAACTTTTTTGTTAAGATATGTTGTAATAAATGGTGGAACTTGTATTGGTGGTAGGTGCTCGACATAAGAGTTCGAACTATTTTGTTGACATGTTTCTTTATAAATTATTGTTTTGAAAATAATTTATGTTCTCTATGCGATGATATATGTTATATAGGAAAACATGTGCGAAATTATCTGGTCTTGCATCAAGGTTAACATTTTGGCGTTAGAACCTAAAGTAAGCTCACCGGTAGGAGTTTGTGTTGTGTATAACGAGTTAGACCTACGACTACGAGCATATAACGTGGGTTGACAATTAAGTATTTATTAGTGTATATGAAAGGTTTTGAATATTTTCTCCAAATAAATTTCACAAGAGAAGTGTCATTTTTTATATATACATATGTTTTATCGGGTGATATAAACTGAATTGGAGATATTTTGACCTTTTATCATATTTTTTTAGGTCTTGGACGTTTAGCTTGTGGGTTATGATAGACATATTAAGATAGTTTTGTTGTTGTAATTTTTTTAAAAGTTATTTGGTATAAATTTCTGTATAATTGTTTTTAAACTTATGGATGAGGTTTCCAGTTGTTCTCTTTAGACATGGAAGGTCCAAAAAAAGACAATAACAAGAGGCAAGATACCATATTTGACATTCTTTTTCAGGAACTGGAAAATGTTTAGATATAAGTAGGGGTGATCGAGTTAACAGTAAAATTGATTTCTAGAAGTTAAATAGAATGTTTGTTGGTTTCGACAACTGAAGATTTGATGGGAATGAGTCAATAGTTGCAGACTAGTAATGGCCAGGACAATGTGAGTTTGCATATAAGGAGATGAGCATTATTAATGAGTGAAAAAAAGGTTAACCACTTATTAGTTAAGGGGTAATGCTACTTAGTGGAGGGTGACTAAGATTGGGTTATGAGAGTGACCAACGAAATGGGTGGGATTTAAGGAGCTATTACAACATGCAAGGAAGAAAATTTTATTTTAGAAATTTGTAGAGCTGAAATAGACTGAGGTGATGACAATTTTAATGTATCATAATAAGTTCAAGGAGTTAGTTGCTTATGGAAGATACTTGATAGCAATGAAGGGAAATTAAAAGTTAAATCTCATTAGAAGGTTAACAATATCGATAAGGACTTACGTGATGATAAACATGGTGGGATGTTTTTTGATGTGGTGAACACTGCACTAAGGTTAGAGGATGATGAAATAGATCAGGGATAAAGTGAAGTGAAGCAATGCTTTGCTTTTACCAAGGGAAATTTCATAATGCGGAGAAAGAAAAGTTTTTAACATGAGATTGTAGAGGAATGTTAGAGTAGGACAAGATATTGTTACAAATATTCCTTACGAATATATCGTGAGGAGAGTGAAGTGCTACAATTATAAGGAGAGTTTGGTTGTTTTTCTAATTAGTGCAAGAAGCAAAAGGGTGTGTTTCATTGTCTTAATTGTAGGAAGAGAGGACATAAGGTGAAAGATTGTAGGTAAGTGAAATAAATGCAACTAAAGCTATCAAAGGGGAACCAAATGTCATGCAAACCAATTTGGAAGGTACCATTCTTATGCATGGTTTACCTATAAGAGTTTTCTTTGGTGCTGAGATGTCATATTCTTTTATTGTTGCAAGTTTGGTTAATAGAAATAAACTTAAGACAAGGGCGTTGAGTGATTATTACACAGTGGGTGCCATGACATTAGGAACAAGGCGCGAGCAAGTAGAAGTCGAGATGGGCAGACAGATGCACTTGAGAAATCAAATAGTGTTGGATTTGGATGGTTTCAGAGTTATTTCGGGCTGGATTGGCTAGAGGCGTACTGTATGGTAAATGATTGTGCAAAGAGGGTCATGCTGTTATGGGTAGAGGGTGGTTTTTCGAGTGTGGAATTTGTATGCATGAAGGGAGGTTCTGTGTCGAGCACTTTTATGTACACACCGGAGAGATGGATAAGATTAAACTGAATTGTATGCCAACGGTGTGCAAATTTGAAGATGTATTATGGGAAGTTTATAATTTGCCATTGAAGAGAGATATGGAGTTCAAGGTTAATTTACTGGAAGGTGTGAGGCTGTATACATGGGCATAAAATAGGATGACATAGGAGTTAGTTGAGCTGAAGTTGCAAACAGATGAACTATTGCGAAAGGGATTTATTCAATTAAGTGAATCTCCTTGGGGAACCTACTATGTTTGTGTAAAAGAAGGATGGGTCATTGAGGTTGTGCATTAGTTACCTTAAGCTTAATAAGATGACCATGAGGACTGAGTATCCATTACCGAGGATCGACAACTTATTCGATCAGTTGCACGGCGTAAGTGTGTTCACACAGTTTGATTTAGCTTGTGGTTTTCATCAACTTTGAGTGGACAACGAGAGCGTGTCACTAACTACTAGTCAAATACATTTTGGTTCTTTTTAGTATATGGTTATGCCTTTGGATTGACCAACGGGCCATCATATATTATAGATTTGGCGTTGAGTGTTTTGAAAATATTGGATAAGTTTATGCTCATTTTCATTGATGATATTTTGATTTACTCGAAGGGTCAAAAGGATTATGAGGTATACTAGGTGTAACGACCCGCATTTTATGTATCAAAGGATTGTAAAATATTACTTTAAAATTCATATCAGATTGTATGACTCTATAACTTTGGGAAATACCTACCAGTGGCATTTTCAACTTTTGGAATTTTTTCGGTTGATTTTACCCCTAAAAACTTATATCAGCTATAGCTTTTGATAGGGACCAAAATAGCATCTGAGACCACTTCCATTAGAAAGATACGATGGTTTCTCTTTCCGTATGGCAACTTGGACTTTCTAGTTAGGAGATACGACTATTTAAAGATTGACGATTTTTGAAGCAACTTAGTCGGTAGTTAGTGAGTTTGGGGGCAAGTCCACTAAACTATTTCGGATTTGGAGACCTTATTAGGCTAAACCATCATCTTCAAATCACTTTTACACCTTCTATTATAGATCTAAGCCTCCATTAACTCATTCTTCACCCAAAACCTTCTCTTTTCTCCTCCAAATCAAGTCTAAATCATATATTAGCGATTGATTATCAAGGAGATTATAAGAGGTCTTCATGTTTACATTTTTTGGAAAGAAAAATTACACACTTGCTGTTCATTTTTGGATCTACCTCGATTTGCATACTAAACATGCATTTTAGGGGGGTTTGGTGAGTGATTTATCATCTCTCACCTTATTATATGTGTCTATATAGGTTTTAACATGTTTTGAATCTATTTTAAAAGTCAAAATTAAGTTTTTAACGCTATTTTAAAACTGAACCTATAGTAAAAATGTGAATAAATGGATTTTTGGTATTTTAAATATGTTATTTGGATAAGTGGTTGTCTTGATAGATGTTCGGCTATGTTGTATACACTTTGTATGATGATTTCTATAATTGATTGGGTAGTAAAACATCAATTTTCCTATTGGGAAAAAGTTCTATCTTCAAATATTTCTCTAATTTACATGTTTGAAAGTTGTTTGGTGCACATGTGGTGTTTGTTTATGTGCTTGTATAGTTGAATGTGCTCATCCGAGCGAATTAGAGGTAGGAATCGGAGAGACAAACGGATTGGCTCTAGAGCATTTGGAGTCGTATCATTACATAAGTGACGCATGAGGGTTGAAGCGTTAAGCGTAGCGATGGAATCGGTGTGATGTTGAAGTGCCGAAGGAGCTACAAGATTTTGGTTCGACATTTTTTGGTTCAGCCAAAGCATTGGTTCGGCAATGGAATGGTGCGGTAGCTGAGCATGAAGATCGGTTCTATGGTAGTGTTGGCTCGATGACCGAACAAGATTGGTTTTTCGATGGTAGTGTTGGCTCAGTAACCTAACAAGATTGGTTATTCGATGGTGGTGTGTGCTCGATGACCGGACCAAGATAGCTGTTCAACGGTCGAAACCAGTTCAAGGAAGGTGGCTTGGCCAGGCATGTATTGGCTTGCATCTAGCTTAGCTCGGTCATAGGATAGACCGACATGGTTGACTACGGAGTTTAGCTATGGACTTCAAGGAAAGACATAGAGTTGCTTGGTAGTCTTGGAAGTTGGTTTGGGGTAAGGATACCCTAGGATAGTGCTAGATGACTTTGGGATGGCAACCAAACGAAGTACGACGACTTCGTTGACTCGATGTAGCTAATGATTGTAACATCTAGTGATAGACCGATAGGACGAGTTCTGCTTGTTAGCTCGTAGGGTAGAACATGAGGTTGTGATGCACATGAGTAGGATAGGATAGCCTGCATATACCCAAGGTAGTCTACATGTACCCATGTGTTTGGACGTCTGTGTATGGTCGGTCCTTTGATGTCTGTGTGGGCAAGATTTGAGCATCTGTAAGGTAGTTCTACTATCGATGCCTATGCTAAGGGATCGATGGATGACTCTATGGTTGTGATGCTCATTGTTAGGATAGGGTAGTATACGTACCCAAGGTAGTTTATGTGTACCCATATTGTTGGATGTTTGTGTGTCTCCAGCCCTTAGCCATCTACGTAGGCAATGAGTTGAGCATTTGAAAGAGTTATCATATATATGAAGCACTTGAGTGAGAGATGCAAGAATGTGTTATGGATGCTATGTTTATAGTGTTCTTAGTATGTTGTGTAATACCCCTATACGCTATATTTTCAACTTGTGATGGTAGTGTAGCATATATTGTGTTTATGTGCTAACTCTTTGGATGCAGGGACAACTCAGTTGTGGTTGTTTACACCCAATACCCCATTTACTATATATGGTTTTTATAATATTTGAGATGATGTATCACTCACACCAAATAGTTGTCTGGTAAAAGGTTTTATGCTTTGTTTATTAGTACCTTGGGTACTTTTAAATGAGTAGATTAGGGATAATGATCTGGATAGCATATGGAGCTGTACGAAGTACGAGCAAAAGGCTACGTTTTCATATATCTATACTTGGAGCTTACTATCGCTTATATTCCACTATGCAGTACTATGGACCTATGTCGGTACTTGTATTATTAGAGATAGTTATAAAGTTTATTATGGAGGATTGGGATGTATAAATGTCACTTTAGTAATTATGTTATCCAAACTGAACACAGTTAGTAAATTGATCATATCTTCCTTGTTTCTTGTCCGATTTGGATGATTTTTGAAGTTTCGAAAAGCTTATTTTATATGTGACAACTTTACTGTTGAAAACATTTGCATATTTTGAGAATAAATTGATCAAAATGCTGTTGCAAACTCTCAGCTCTGTCACTTTAGTAATTATGTTATCCAAACTAAACACACTTAGTAAATTGATCATATCTTCCTTGTTTCTTGTCCGATTTGGATGATTTTTGAAGTTTCGAAAATCTTATTTTATATGTGACAACTTTACTGTTGAAAACATTTGCATATTTTGAGAATAAATTGATCAAAATGCTGTTGCAAACTCTCAGCTCTGATACCAAGCTGTAACGCCCCACCCCGAGACCCACCTTGGTAAAGAGAATTAACGAGTAATTCCGTCTACTAAAGCGGAGAATAGGGCTGGTTAAGGGCGACCATCTATAACTTTGTCTTAAACATCTACTGAATACGTCGATAAATGCAATATAATTTTTTTCTTTTCTATCTCAATAGATCGACATACATAGTAAATGTTTAATCCAAAACTATAGGTGGTTGACGAATCTATCAGAACAAAATACAATAACTAAATGTAAAGCACATCACAGAACAGTAATCGACATCATATATATATATATATATATACATATACATTTTTAATTCGATTTTTGTACAGTCTGCGAACCTAATGCACTTTGATGTTCTTATTTACGGTTAATTTGATTATACCACTATCTTGAATTTTTTACATCTATGTCGTTGTATTATATTTTATATGTGCACTATGAGATGTTCTACAGGTTATGTATTTGGATTTTCTCTACTTTTTACCTTGCATACCGTCATGCATCGGCTGGGTACCTCCACAGCACATCATGCATATATACTGGGTACCGAAGGTGTAGGGAGGTCGTCACATTAGGCATCAGAGCCTAGGTTTTGTAGACAATCTAAGTTGATACTTGGATCCACTAGAGATAAGGAAGGAGCTATCGCTTTAGAATGGATCCAGCGATATATGAGAGAGCATACTTGTTATATTTTAGTTGTCAAAATTATATAGTAATATATATATATATATATATATATATATATATAGTGTATAACTCGCATTGAATTCATCAACATCACTTATTCCTTTTAGAAAGACTGATCATTCTTATTACAGGTTATAAGAATGAGTCGATTAATAAGGAACGTTACTAGGAACTCCATCTCTGTAGTTGAGGAGGGGCGGGATCAGGTGTTGCTAACCCGATCTATAGAACATGTTCGCTGAGATGGTGCGTAGCATGGTTCAGAATGCCCAAGGAGCTATTGGTGGTGGTGCTCCAGTGCAAGCGTTGAGGGCTGACTTTGCCAAATTAAGCAAGGATTTCTCTACTCTAGGTGCTAACCATTTCTTGGAACGGAATCATCCATTAAAGTGCAGGATTCGTAAGGATGGGATATCGTTTGTTCCTGATGTCGAATGGTTGAGGGATAAGGTGCTATGCAAGTGCCATCATTCGAGATAGATTATACATTTTGGTGACAAAAAAATTTACTACGTTATGAGGCAGACATTTTATTGGGGAGGGATGAAGAAGGATGTTGGGACATTTATCTTGAAGTGCACGAACTATCAACTGGTAAAGGCATGGCAGAGGAAGTCGAGTGGTTTGCTGTAACTGCTCGAGAATCCTGAGTAGAAATGTAACAACCCGCATATTTTACGATTGTATATTTAAATATTTTATTTATTTAAGTCCGAAAAGCTTTTGCAAACAGCCGAATTAGGACTCGAGACCACTTCCATTGAGTCCAAATTGGCGTTTGCAACCTTTTTGAGTATAAACTTTGATATGTTTGGAGCTAGCTAAAAATTTGACCTTTGCACTTTGGACTTTGGGTTTGGGTTAGCCTAAACTATTAACTCTAGCTCCACCCCCACTTCTCTTCATTCACTTTCATTTCCTAATACCTTCAAGCTTTAGATAAAAATGGGGAAAGAGAAAAAGAATTAGAATTCCTAAGCCCTAGTTCCATTGCAAATCCAAGCTCTAACTCCAAATTCAAAGAGAAGCTATTGATAAGCACCATCTTCTTCTTCTCCAACTCATTCTACCTTCAATTTCAGAAATTCCTAAACCTAATTTAGGAAATGTTCTTCTTTTGAGCTTAGATTCAAGCTCCTTGGGTTGTGTTGAAGAGCGGTTGATCCTCCTTTACTTCCAAGCTTCTTCTTCTATGATTTTTGTGTAAAAGGTGAGATTTTTATCTCACGTCTTTGTCTATATCTATCTTTGTAGTTGGGTATGAATTCCTAACTTCTATTCCGTGTTCATTTACTTTGGATTGAATTGGTTTTATAAATGTTTCAATTTTTGGTGTTTTGAAGTTAAATCTTTAAAAATCCTAGCTTTGATATTAGAACATGTTTTTGGTGATGCTTCGGAGAGCCTATAGGGCTGGGTTGCCGATGTACATAAACCCCTAGCGCCCATTGCTCGTCCGATCGCGAATTGGCTAGTGTTTGTTCTCCAATAATATAGGCTGGAAATACTGGGAAACATGCACCAGTCGACTGACCCTTTGAGTCCAGTCGACTGACCTAGAACCCGAGAGTTTTCCAGGCAATTGTCCAGTCGAATGTTCTCAGAGAGCCAGTCGACTGACCTGCTCCTACTTTGCCTATTTGCCAATTATGCCTATTTTGCTTGAGATTCCAATTTTTATCGATCCGTGATTATTCGATTTGTTGTTATCACCTTTGATGACTTCGATAACTTTTTTTCCGGGAATTTTAGGGAATATCCGTTTTGATGGATTTGGTATCGGTTTCTTTGGATTCGATTCACGTCTTCGAATGTGAGCCTTTGGTGATTGATTGTTTTACAATCAACTTTGTAATTTGTCACTTTAAAATACTAAGGTTTCTATATTAGTAGTAAATATTCAAACTCTTTCTTAAAGATGATTTCAACTCTATTTTTTATACAAAGCTCGTTTACAAAACCGTTTTTCAATCTATTAGTATACAAATCTTTATCTCATTCTTTCGAGAAATCCAATTAAACGACTTAGCAAAACAAGTGGTATGAAACGCTTGCGTTTACTTTGTCGGTTAATTCTTAGACTCGTTCTACTGAAACTCTTACGATAATTTTTATGAGTGGAGATCTACAATTTGTTCGTAAATACTTAAGTTAAGCCAGTGGTTATGGGACATGAAGTTAAACTCATTTATTTACTAGCTTAGTGTAATTGACACTTCTTGATGATCGATGAGGATCATTTTTGTGGTTTTGACTAGCGATGTGCAATGTCTCTTTGTCTGCAAGGGAGACTAAACCCCGTTTTGTGGAGTTTCGACTCAAATTGGTGGGGTAGCGACCCATGGTCTTTGGGCCATTTGTGGAGCTTCGGCTCAAATTGATGGTTAGCAACCATGAAATAGCGTTCTGTTTGTGATGCATGTGTTGGTGAGTTTCCATGCTTCCATTTTTGTGATAGGCCTTTCCCTTTTTGTGATTTCTGGATTTCTATTGATGATTTCTAGAATTTTTGTTTCACCAAATTTCATGATTTACATTGATAAGCTTTATCAATATTAGTGCATTGGTGAATTTGTGTTTCACTAACTTTTGTGAATTTGTGTTTCAACAACTTTTACGATTGGCATTGATATGTTTGTCAATATTTGTGGTTTAGTGAATAAAAACAAAGAACACGACATTCTTTCTTGTGCTTCGAGATTTCTTGAGATATTGTATGATTTTTGTTGTTATTTAATGTAAACTTGTCGTAGTATGACATTTTTGTTATTATACGTTTTTATCATATCTCTTATTCTATCTCGTTTTACCTGGCATTTATAGCTAGACTGATCCGTTAATTATTTTCTTCTTAAATAATACTTGGGTCAGACCAAGATATTACAGGTGCTTCTACTTGACTTCTTATCAGGGATCATCGCCTGATTTTTGAGTAACTACTTTAGATTGGTAGTTTTTGTTTTGTATACATTCGAGATAGAGACTCCTTGATGTATACTTATTGTTTTGTCTATCACTTGTGTCTATTCTTTTATGATATTGTGGATCATGTTTGACCACAACTCTGATGTACACTTCCATGTGCTATATTCATATATGTTTCCGCCTTTGAGATGAACATATGTGACCGATTTATGTTATGTTTATTTCTATATTTGTTTCCGAAGACCACATAGCCACTGTGTAGTAGCTTCGAGTTTGTATTTGGTATGTCAGATCTCCTCTTGAAATGAAATGCATGTTATACTATCTGACATATAAGTGCTCGCACAAAGCAATTACACGGATGGTCGCTCCTCAATAGCCTTATTCTTCATGCTAGTTGACGGCGTTACTCCGTAGTGTCCTTGCCTAGTGTGAGTATAGAGGTGGGGCGCCATAAGAAATAAGAACAAGTTTCGATGGAGTTCATCGCTGCAATTCTAAGGATGAGAGGAAGGTATGATAGCATTTGGGTCATGATCGGTAGATTGATAAAGAGTGCCTAATTCATACCCATCAAGTCAAGTAGAACGACATCTAAATTGGCCGAGTTGTACGTGAAGTGGATTACGCGATTCCATATTATGCCAAAAAGCATTGCTAGCGACCGAGATCCTTTCTTCACTAACGAGTTTTAGAAGAGCTTACAAGAGACATTGGGGATAAAGTTGCATCTCAGTATGGCTTATCAACTACAAACTAATGGGCAAACAGAGAGGGTGAATCGTATTCTGAAGGATCCCTTGCGAGCTTGCATTTTCAATTTTAGAGGCACATGGGATGATCATTTACATTTGGTAGAGTTTACATACAATAGTAGCTATCAGTCCAACATCGATATGGCACCATTTAAGGCGTTATATGGCTGACCATGCAACGCTCCTTCATGTTGGTGGAAAGCGGGCGAGAAAATGATACTTGGGCCATATATGATTGGAGAAACTTCGAAGAAGATCAAGATCATTCAATAATGAATGAAAGCTACCTAGGGCAGACAGAAGAGCTACAATGATAGGAGAAGATGTGATTTAGAGTTCTTCGTCGATAATATGGTGTTTATCAAGATCTCTCTATTGAAGAATGTTGTTCTATTCATTACTAAAGGAAAGTTGGAACCGAGATTCATTGGTCCTTTCCTAATACTTAATAGGACTCTATGGTTGTGATGCTCATTGTTGGGACAAGGTTACGTGTACCTATATTTCTGGACATTTGTGTGTGTCCAGCCCCTAGTCATCTGCATGAGCAATGAATTAAGCATCTGAAAGAGTTATCATATATCTGAAGCATTTGAGTGAGAGATGCAATGTTGTGATATAGATGTTATGTTAACTATGTGCTTGGTATGCAATGTGATACCCCTATACACTATATTTTCCACTTGTGATAGCAGTGTATCATATATTATGCTTATGTGCCAACTTTTTTGATGCAGGGACATGTCAGGTATGGTTGATCGTACCGTATGCCCCATTTACTATATATGATTTTTATCGTATTTGAGATGATGTATCGCTCACACCAGACTGTTGTATGACCAAGATTTTATGTTTTTCTTCTTATCACCATTGGTACTATTAAATGAGTAGAGTAGAGATAACATGTTTGGATAGCGCATTGAGTTGTACGTAGTACAAGTAGGAAGCTAAGCTTTCATATATCTATTGTAACAACCCTGGTATTGTTGATTACCTATGAAATTAAATTATAACGATAGTTATAATTTAATATTGAGAATAAAATAATTGGAGAAGATAAATTTTGTTAAAATTGTTTATTTCAAATAAATAATGTGTTTGAGGTTAAATATTAGGTTTAAAATTTGATTGTCGGAGATTTAGTTAAATAAATTGATTTTGTTAATTTTGAGTTAATAAATTAAGTAAGTGAAGTATTTCTCCATTAAATTGTTGAAATAAATATAAATAGTTGAAAATAAAGTTTTAAAAACTTATATTTTGATAATCCACGTAGAAAATAATCATTTTATAATTTTATTTGGGTAAATATAACAATGTTGGAAATTATTGCCAATTATCCTTTTATTGAATTTAAAAGGAGAAATATGAAGTAATTATGTATTTTATTAATATAAAAGATGAAATATTATTTAAAAATAATATTTTGATGATTAAAAAGAGTTAAAAATATTTATTGTGATTTATTTGATAAGAAAGTAATTTTTTTACAAATTGTTGTATTAAAAATAGTGTTTTGTAATGAATTAGTGCAAATTGTGTAATTTGATAAAAATAGGGTTCTATTCATAAAAATAACTTTTTATTGTTAAAATAAATTTCTTTTTTTATAATAACAATTTTAGTTACATAGAAATTGGTTGTATACGTTTTATATGGTTTTAAAATAGAGAAATTAGTGCATATGTTGATAATATAGGTTAAAAGTTTACATATTTCAATTTTTCTCTAAGTATTATTACTTTTGGGCTTATTGGGTTAGGTTTTAAAATCCAAAACCCTTAATCTGGAAACTTCTAGTATGGAGAAAATATTTGGTACATAGCTTAGTTTCTTCTTCTCCTCAAAAGTCATTTACAGTAAATAAAAAATAAGAAACTATGACCATCCTATTATAAATTCAATTTCCACTCAAAATTGCTGCTAATTCAAAGAATAAATCACCAAAACATGAATAGAGAAAGGTAATCAAAACCAATACTATACAAATTTCTTTCAAATCTATGAGCTTGATATGAATTTGTCTGCAACCTGCTCTATTTCTTTTGCATGTCTCTTTTCAAGCTTCTACAGGTTGCTGAAGGTCGTTTCTCCACCCAAAGCCATCATCTTCCTCTTGAAATCACACAAAATCTTGCTAATTTGCTAAGGTGAGTTCCAAAATCAAAATAGCTAACTAAATAATGGGCTACTATAAAGAAAATTTCTCAGAATGACTTACTGTATACGTATATTTCTCTATTTCTTGTTTATATGTGTTTCTCGTTTTTGGTTACTAATTTGAGCAGCTATAACTTCTTGATTTTATCACAAATTGGTGCCGGATCTTTTCCAGATTGTAGTTTAGTTGTTGAACTTTGTCCATGTCAATTTTCATTGCAAAAGACCTCTGTTTGATATGTCAAAACGATGCTGGAAAATCAATACAAACAAGGTTTGCATCAGAAAAAGTTTTCCGGAGCCTAGGTCGACCTCACTATTGACCTAGCCACCCTCCTGGTCGACAAGCCTATCGACTAGGCCTCTCTGCAGGTCGACCTAGAGGTCGACAGGCCCAAAGAAGGGTGTCGACCCCCCATCGACTCGTATGCGTGAGTGGTGTTGCCCTTTTTCCCTTATGATTCCGCAACCTTTTGCCTTCATTTGCTACGCTTTTGACATCATTTCTTTTGCAATTTTGAGATGTTTTTGAACATGTTTGAAGGCTATGATGTCTATCAATGGAGTAGCCAAGATTTGGCGAAATTTAAGATTTAAATTTGATTAAAATTTGAATTGAATTTGAATATTGGTTTTGGAGTATTTTCTTTGTTTTTCCTCGATTTTGAGCACGGTTTCTTCCAAACAAATTTGAGATAATTTTTTAAATAAATTAGCTTTTGAAATTATCAATAAATAATATTTTTAAATTATATCTAAATTATTAAAATATATTTATTTCCTATAATAAGGAGAATTTTCGATAAATTGCTTTCAAATTGATTTTGGAAAAATATTTTAAATTCTTGTTTTCTCTAGTACATTATTTTATAAATAATATATACTATTTTTACACTTTTCGACCATATGAGCAAGAGAATTAAACAATGTAGTAAAATACGTGCTATGGGACACATGCATTTACTTTTTTGGTTAATTTCAGACTTGTACCATTGAAGCAATTCTTGGCTATTAATTTGAGATGATTTCTTGGATTTGCTATTTTATGGCGTGTTTTGAGATTTATAATTTCTATTTTGGGAATTATCTGAGAAGGCCAATATTTGGCGAGATTTGTGGTTCGAGATCTTTTAATTTTGGAGTCATAATCTATGAGAACCCGATATATTATTTTACTTGCCAATTAAATGAGGCGAGTCATGAGATTTCTGAGTATTGATATTTTTGATGATTTTGTTTTCCAATGTTGCATTAACTAGTGGTTAGGAAACCGTTAAGTGAGAACGTGTGGTGTGGAATGCACTATTTCCACTCTTCGGGTTCCTTTATGCGAGTTTGTGACACATTCTGGGTATGTCGGTGCTATAAACCTTCGGGTCATCTGAGTTTACGACTTGGGTCATCTGGGATTTACGACTTCGGTAATCTAGGATTTACGACTTCGATCATCTGGGATTTACAACTTCGATCGTCTTTACGACTTTGGTCGTTTGGGATAGGTACCTAATATATAGCACTAGGCAAGAGATGGCACGTGCAGCATTGCTTCGACATGCAATCGAGCATCTAGCCAATCCGGTTTTTTTTTTGAGTTTTCTGAGTATTATTACGATTTCACCATTTGAGATATTTTTGTCACATTGATAGCCTAGAGCTATATGAGATGTTACACATATATGGTGATTTCATTTTATGAGGTTTTGAACTCTTATTGAGTTCCTTGAGTTATGAGTTTTCATGATTCCTTGATCTTGAGGATATATTCTGAGTTTTGCCATTTTGACTAGTTTGAGTTTTGAGTTTTTTATACATACATACATACATACATACATACATACATACATACATACATATGTATATATATATACATGCCGATGAAATGAGGCATAATTGAGTTGGAGATTTTGATGATTCCTCTTATGGCTTTTATGTTGCTTATATGCATTTATGTTGAATAATCTTGAGTAGGAATCACTTATGGTATGTTAAACTTATTCATGAGTTAACTTTGAGCCATTATACCATTGCCACCCTTGAAATTGTGAATAGAACTTTTTTTTTCTCATTCCTTTCTATTTAAAGGAATGTTTCCCTTATACACTTATATCCGTTTATCTCGTGCTAATCATTATGTTCTAGTTAGCCTGACCCGTGTATTTGTTACTCAGGTCAGACCGAATTACAGATTAGACATTTGGACTTTTGCTAGCTACCTCTTTTGGGTTCACTATCGACCTGGGATAGATGGCATAGTTTTTGTAGTAGTTTTCTTGTTGGGAACTTTGTTATGTATACTCTTTTGTGGGGATGTATGTATATATTGTGGTTGAATACCACTTATGGCATGTTGTATTACATTTGATGTATGTGTATATGTATATCCATCTGTGTTGTTAATCTGTGACTTGTGATTGTTGTTGTTATTATGTTTTGTTTTCTGAATCGATCATGGCCACCATAGTACTATATTTGATAGGAATTGTGTATGTCGAAACACTTGGTACGAAATTAAAAAAAGGAGTACCAAATCGACCTACTTAGCTCTTCTCTAATACAAGACTATGATGGTCTCCCTTAACC
Source organism: Allium cepa (assembly GCA_030765085.1). NCBI lineage: Eukaryota > Viridiplantae > Streptophyta > Magnoliopsida > Asparagales > Amaryllidaceae > Allium > Allium cepa. The sequence goes on along the minus strand of CM060933.1, from coordinate 28,247,365 downwards.
AGCCCTATTCTCCGCATTAGCAGACAGAATTACCCAGTAATTCTCTTTGTTAATGTGGGTCTCAGGGCAGGGCGTCACATCTATACTTAGAGCTTATTGTCACTTATATTCCATTGTGTAGTGTCGTGGAGCTATGTCAATACTTGTATTATCAGAGACAGTTATAGAGTTTATTATGGAGGCTTGGGATGTGCAAACTCTTTATTTTGATTTTTGTATAGTCTGTGAACCTAATGCACCATGATGTTCTTATTTACGGTTTGTTTGATTATATCACCGTCTCACTTATTGTACATCTATGTAGTTATATTTTATTTTATTTGTGCGCTGTGAGATGTACTACAGGTTCTACGTTTAGATTTTCTCTACTTTCACCCTTGGCTACCATCTTACATCAGCCGGATACCTCCATAGCTCATCATACAGGTATGTTGGGTACCGGAGGTATATGGCGGTCATCACACTAGGGGATTATAATAGAGATGCATCATAAGCACAATTTGTTAGCGAAATTTTGTAGTTGTTGGATGAGGTAAATCGAGTAGTGGGTCAAATGAGGCTAGTTAAAAAAATTCCTTTTATTCATTAGCACTAAATCTTTATAATTTTATCATGAAAAATATTGTTGACATTAAATCATATTTAATATTATATTGGATATGTTGATATTTTGTGATTTGAAATTTATTTTGATTAATTATATATATATATTTATTTATTTATATAAACTTAGAATGTTTTATTATCATTATCGATACTAATAACTTTTATTCGTACATGATGTCTACAGAGCATTTCATTATCAATTAGTATATAGTTTATTTAAAGTAAAACATTGAAATAAATTTACCATTAACTCGAATAACATTTATACTAATATAGTATATAACAGAATAATTTTATTGTTAATTGAATGACATTTGTTCTAATATAAATAACAAATTATATATAATGTGTACGTATGTGTATACCTAAATTATAATTTATTTTGGTTCAAATATAAAAATATTCAAATAAATAATAATATGCTCACTTATTAATCTTATAATAACAGTATTAATTTGCTCTTTAATCAAATAATATTGTTACACCCTTTTTTCAATTAAGTAATTGGCACAGGTTCAGGTATACTGAGTCAGTAGACAAAGCAGGGAGGTAGGGAATAAATATGGGTTAAAACCGACATTACGGAGGAACTGCCGAGATACAGATATAACATCCAAGGCCTAATAAACTCCACAATAAACTGCACAGACCAAAGGGCTCACCACTGACAATCAGTGTATCCCCCTTTCTTAGGTGCACCGTCAAAGGCTTAATATCAAAATCCCTTAACATTTACAAAGTATCATGTGTATTCGCAACATCGGTCAGAACTGCCTAACTGCTCAAGTAGCGTAGCACATTGTCGTCAAATAACGAACTTGAACTCCACACCAGACGGTAAAAGCCAAAGACAAGTGGAAGCATCCAATGGCATCTTGCCTATTTCATTACTTCAAATTTAGCTTATCCATCCTAAATCAAATCATCTCACTTATATCCAAAATTATCCTTCTTAAACCACATTACCCCACCAAAATCCAAGTCGGCAATCCACAACATATAAGACTGACAATACGGATAAAGGACACAAAGCAAGATCTAATGGTAGTATTTAAGCATGAGGTATTACACGAGCAACCAGTTTGATGGCTTTTTTGCTATTAAAGGAAAGGACTATAGTAGGAAAAGGAGGTCAAACTTTTGATATCTAGATAATTAATTACTGTAAAAGTTGTACAAAATATCCATTTATTTTTGTGTTTATACAAGAAAAGAAATATAAAGATTGAATGGTTTGACCCATGGATGTAGGATTTCTCAACATTTGAACTAGGTAAATTTTGGGAATTTTCCTAAGCCATAACCATCGTCATTAATGTCTACCAATGCAAGATATATACCTAAGCCACTTATGTAACAACCTCGGTCGAGATTACGTAGAATCTAAATTTAAAGTACGATTTAATTAATTTTAATTAATTGAATGAATTTTGGGAATTTATAAATTATTATATTTTCAAATTTAAAATGGATTTGGAGTTTATTAAATTAGGAATTTTGTGAATTTTCTTTTTATGTTATTTAACTCTTATATTTAATTATATAAGAATAATTTTGTAGAAAATGAATAAATAAGTTGTATGAAAAAAATTCATTGGTTGGAATATGTTTTCTATATTAAAAGTTCATTTTGTCAAAAAATATGAAGAATGACTTTTTTATAAGTTATAGTTAATTTTGATAAAATATTTCATTATTGATGAAAAGTGAAATTTTGACATGTTATTTATATTGGGAAGATTTTAGAAATATATGCTAGTTAAATTAGAACGTTGTTTTAATTAAACTAGTACTTTTAAAGTGTTAAAATGAAACACAACAAATTAACAACACTTTGGTTTTGAAAGAATTAGCAACCCTTGGCTAACGGATCCACATTCTTTACCCACTTAGCCCAAAAGAAAAGAAATAAAAATGAGGAAATGTACGTATATCATTTCTGTCTTCTCATTTTTATATCCAAACTAGAAACTCAAATATACCCTAAGTACAAAAGCCTTAAATCTCCAAATTTGCAAATCAAAGAGTGAAATCAAAGGGCTTTCAATCTATTTTAGTGTGTTTTGATAAAAGGTAATTTCCTCTATCTATCTATGCATCAATATAATGATTTATCTTAGTTTTGATTTCTGAAATTGTTTGATTACTTTCTAATCCTTGTTCATAGCCTAGGTTTATATTATCATATGAGGGAATAGGAGATTTTAAGCTCCAACCTTCCATTGTGGGTTTGTTTAGGTGAGATTATCTCATGATTTCTACCTTGGATAAATGGTTGCTGCAGTTATATGATTATGGTTGAATTTAAAGTGTATAAGATCTCAATATGTTGATGGATTCATTAGCTATTTATGAATTTCATCCAATTATACATGTCCATATGCATGCATGACTGCCTATTCGGTACCTCAGCTCGTTAAAGAGGCAACAAAGGAAGAATGAGCGAAAATGGATCAACGGAAGGTCATCGGAATCGTCTGGATGTCAGCCCACGCATGCCAACCGGTGGATAGGTTGGTCGAACCGGTGCACTAGTTGTAGCCTGAACTAACATCCAGGCTATGTTTCAATATTTCCTAATCGATCTGTTTTCACTTGTTTGCCCAATTAATTTCCAGAAGTTGATTCCTTAATTTTAATACTGCATTTCATATCAGTTTCATTGGTATTTTCTAGATTCATGATTTATGAATTATTGATTTCATTTTGATTTTTTACACCATAGAGATTGTTCTATGGATCTTGGGACAATTACACAGTTTGATGCACGTTTTCAACCTGGAATTATAGATGATTGATTTCTAAATCCAATCGTTTTATTCAAGAATATTTATGTACTAATCTAATACACACACATATGTATTGATACAAAGAAGTTTAGTAATACACACACACACACTATCTATTGCCATCTGCAATGATTTTAGAAATATTTTGGAACGATAGTTTGAAAGCTTACTTATATATATATATATTTCCATTATAAACAGATATTTTAAAAGTTGTATTAAAAGAGAAATATTTTCATAAATTGTACATTATTGATCGAATGAGAAATTGATTTAAATGTTTAAATAAAACAAGTGGTCTGGAACACTCACGTTTGTTTTACCGATTAAATCCTGAAACTGTTCGATTGAACCATTGTTACACATGAGTGGAGTTTACTCTTGTATAGCAAATGTTTGGGTAAACCCGTTTGGTATGGGCCACATGGTCGTTATCTATTTGATTGGTATATAAAAGTATTTAGCACTTTTCGACAAGTTTATGACTTGCTTTTGATGTTTATAGGGCTTGTTCTTATTTGATATTTATAGGTTTTGTACCTACTTGATTTTTATAGGACTTGTTCCTATTCGATGTTTATAGGTTTTGTACCTACTTTGGATTTCATGGGTTTTATACCAATTTCAATGTTTATAGGTCTCATACCTATCTTGATGTTTATAGACTTATACGTCTATCTTGGAGTTAGATGCATGTGGGTGAATTTATATCATTAATCTTGGAGATTAAATTGCTCCCCCCTCCCGTATTTATGAGATTTCTGGATTTATATTTGTGAGATCTTTATATTTAACGTTGTTGGATAATCACCAAATCATTTTGGAGTTTTTTGCTTTTAAGAAGCTATTATGAGTTTTGTATTTGTTGATTTGAAGTTATTGATGCATGTTTGATATTTTTCGACATATGACTATGTTTGAAATCTAGTTTACTTCATCTATCATTCATTTTTGCTAACTCATTTATCTTTGTCTAGATTGATCCGTTTATTATTTTTATAATACTCGGGTAAGACCGAGATGTTTCAAGTCCTTCAGCTTGAGGCTTTAGAGTGGATATCTTACCTGTTAGCTAGTAGATTTCTTTTTTGTCATCATGTATATATGTTTGACATTATGTTGTTTCTTATGTCGATCTGGACTCCTTTTGTGTACTTATTCATTTTGAGATGTAGCACTTTGTATATGTGTAATATACATCATGTACCTAATATGTATCGGTTTAGACTTGTATATATTACATTCTGCTATGATAGATATGATATTCTATGATTTGTATATTATTATATGTTGTTCTGAATTTTTATTATAGCCACCATAATTTTGTTTTAAGCCTGAATTGTATACGTCGACTTCACTTAATTCAAGAAACGTATAGCATATTAATCGATATGCCAATGCTCACTTAAAGTAAAATTCACGGAGAGTCGCTCCTAACCATCCCTATTCTCTACACTAGCCGACAATACTACTTTGCAATATTCTCTGTTAGTGTGGGTCTCGGGGTGAGGCGTCATAGCTTGGTGTGAGAGCTGAGTTTAGGAGAAATTATGATAATACAGATACGAATCGTGGATTAGGAAAGTCTAAGGAATCGTCCCTTAGGTTTCATGAGTATATTCCTTAGTGTCTATCTTTGAAATTCCTAATTCGAATAGAATTACTCTTGAATAATCTTTTATCCTATCTTACTCCTTTCAGAATCTTTGATGGCTCACCTCCTCGTTCTATTAGTGGGCAGTCCATTAGCCCTCCTCTGGATGGAGTGATTTTGTCCGCTGAGCAGATTATGGAACTCGTTATGAAAGCTCAGCGTATCAGACCTCCTTCGGATTCTTCTTCTAGCAAGTCAAGTTTTGCATGTATATGCAGCGACTTTGCACATCTTGGTGACAAGTCCTTCAAAGGTTCTGAGTGTGTGATTAAGGTGTAGACATGGCTCAGGACATGTGAGCAGATCTTTTCTCGCATGGGTCTTGGCGATCAGCAGAGGGTTCAGGTAGCTTCTAGTCAGCTTCAAGAGTGAGCTCTTGATTGGTGTGTGCTTTTTATAATGGCGGTGAATGAGTCTACACTCTCTTGGGAACAGTTTAAGGGAGATTTGAGTTCAAACTCATTCCCGAATCGGAGAAGACTTCGTTAGCTAAGAGGCGGGTTAAAGCAAAGGAAGTCTTCTATGGTGGAGTATGTGTCGACCTTCGAAGCTCTTTCCAAATACAGGGTCGAGCACATAAGTACTCCACTAAAGAAGAATCAAAGATTTATGGATGGTCTGAAGAAGCATCTTAAGAAGGCATTAATGTTGCAATTAAAGGTTTCATTTGAGGAGTTAGCTGATTCGGCCCTTAAGCTTAGAGCGGTCGAAAAGGAAAGTAGCGAGGAAGACGTATCGGAGAAGAAGAACATTCATTTGAAGAAGAAGCAACCGTTCAACAAGTCGAAGCCCTTTCATCCTAATAAAAAGATTAAGAAACAAGGTTCTAGTTCCTCTCCATCATAGCCAACTAAAGGAGGGTGCTTCAATTATGGTTCTAAAGAGCATTTCATTAAGGATTGTCCTAAAGCTCATATTTGTCGTTATTGCAAGAAGAAAGGTCATCTTGTAGCATCATGTCCCCAAGAAGCTAAAGGCCTCACTCTTGGGAAGCTTAGTGTTGTGCAGGCTTCTGGTGGATCTTCTCAGTGTCGAGGTACATCTCCTTCTATTCTTGAAGATGTAATTGTCTTTCAAGACCTTCCTATTCGGGTTCTCTTCAATACAAGTGCATCTCACTAGTTCGTATCGAAGGAACTTGTTGATGCTTTATCTTTGGATATTGTGTGCTTACTAACTTCGTTGAGAATTGCAAACCTAGTTGGTAGGCCTCAGTGTGCTTTGTAGAGATGTCGAGATTATCTTATGCGGTCATTCTTTTCACACCAGTCTTCATGTTATGCATTATCTTGAGTTTGGAATGATTTTGGGAATGGATTGGTTTAATCGTTATGAAGCCCATATCCAATGTCCCAAAAGAACTATTTATCTCAAACATCCAGAATCTATTAAGTGGATTTCTACCATTCTTCATAATGTTGATTCTGATTCGAAATCATCTTTATTTTCTCTTAAGGCTCAAGAAGATAATGACATTTCCCAAATTCCTGTTGTTTGTGATTATCTAGTTATTTTTGAACACGTTTCAGGATTGCCTCCCAAGCGTGCGATTGAGTTCTGAATTGATCTTATTCCTGGGGCTATCCAGTTAGTTGTCCTCCTTATTAGATGTCTATTATGGAGAATGAGGAGTTTAGGAAACAATTATCGGAGTTGGAAGCAAAGCGGTTTATTCAGTCTAGTTCTTCTCCTTAGGGAGCTTCTATCGTGTCTGTGAAGAAAACTGATGGTACTCCTAGGCTTTGCATTGATCACCGTAAGCTTAATAAGCTTACCATTAAGAACAAGTATCCCTTGCCTAGAATCGATTGATCTTTTTGATCAGCTTTGTGGCGCTAAATTCTTTTTCCAGTTAGACTTAGCCACCGGATTTCATCAGCTTCGTCCGGCTATGAATAGCATTCCTCTTACTTCATTCTGTACCAGTTATGGAGCTCATGAGTGGCTCATTATGCCCTTTGGATCAACAAACGCTCCATCTTATTTTGTCGGTCTCTTGAATCATGTTTTTTTATAATTTCTCGATCAATTCGCTCTTATATTCATTGATGATATTCTTGTTTATTCTAAATCTGAGGAAGAACATATGAAACATCTTAGGATTATTTTGGAGACACTTAGAAAGAATCGGTTGAAAGCCAAATTTTCTAAATGCCACTTTTAGCAAAGGCAAGTGAAGTTCTCGGGGCATGTAGTTTCAAAGAAGGTATTTCTGATGATCTGTCGAAGATTGAAGCTATTCAAAATTGGAAGTGGACTAAGAATGTATCAAAGATTCGTAGTTTTCTTGGATTAGTGGTTTATTACTGTCGATTCATAAAGGAATTTTTCATGATCGTCTTACCTCTCATTTCTTTGACTAAAAAAGAGTTAAAGTATATTTGGTCAGATAAGTTTGAAGCTTTTTTTAGAAGTTGAAGGAACTCCTTTCCAACGCTCTCTTTTGTGTGGTTTCGGATAGGAATCAAAACCTTATAGTCTACACGAATGCTAGTATGTTTGATTTGGGTGCTATTCTTATGCAGCGAGACCATGTTCTTGTTTTGCTTCAAGGTAGTTGAAGCCGAATGAGATGAGATACACCACTCATGGTTTGGAGCTCATGACTATAGTCTTTGCTTTAAATATTTGGCATCATTACTTATTGGGTGAGAGATTTGTGATTTATACAGATCATAAGTCATTGAATTATTTATTCACTCAGAAGGAGATTAATATGTGACAACAAAGATGGCTTGTTTTCCTCTCTTCCTAGGATATTGATATTCAGTACACTCAAAGAAAGGGAATCAAGTAGTGAATGCTCTTAGTCGTAAGCAGTAGCCTGTTGTTTCTTTAATGTTAACCGAGTGGAAGGATCTTGAGATTCTATCTTCTTGTGAGATTAGGTATCATATTTTAGATTCTAGTTCTTCCATCTTGTTGTTTAGCTTAGAGGCTCATTCTTGTCTTTTAGATCGGATTGCGGAAGCCCAAAAGCGTGATCTTAATCTATCTCATCTTTTTCAGCAGTGTAGTACTGAAGTGACGAGTTGAAGGATTTTGTTATTGATTCTCATGGTTGTATTCGCAGAAGAGGTCGACTTTTAGTTCCTGATGATGGTGATCTTAGGAGAGATATTCTTGAGGAGTGTCATAGCTCCAAGTATACTATTTACCTCGGAAGTAGTAAGATGTATGCCGATATGAAGCGTCTTTATTATTGGGAAGGTATATTAAGCAGGACGTGGTGGAGTTTGTGAGGCATTGCTTAACTTGTCGGCTTGTTAAAGCCAAGCATCATCATCTCAGTGGTCTTTTGCAACCATTGAAGGTCCCGATGTGGAAATGGGACCTGGTATTATGCTCTTACTTTCATAAGTTAATAAGTTGAATCCTCTTTTGTGTTGATCTTGTAATGATCGTAATATAATTCTTCCTTTTTTTCCTTTTTATGTTTATATGGATTTCATCGATGGTCTTCCTCGTTCAAGGGCTGGCCATGATATCTTATGGGCGATTCTTGATTGTTTGACAAAATCAGTCCACTTTATTCATGTAAATTCCAATCGAACTGCTTCTCAGCTTGCTAAGATCTATGTTAAGGAAATCGTAAGACTTCATGGTGTCCCTACTACCATTATTTGTGACCGGGATCCCTTGTTTACAAGCGGATTCTGGAAGAGTCTCCAGAAAGCTTTGGGTTCAAAGCTTAATTACAGCACTGCCTAGCATCCCCAGACAGATGGGCGGACGGAGCGAGTGAATAATATATTGGAAGACTTAGTTCGTGCTTGTATTGTTAACTTCGGTAGGAGTTGGGAAGATCATATCTACCTTGTTGAGTTTGCTTACAACAACAGTTTTCACTCTAGTATCGGCATGGCTACTTTTGAGGCCCTTTACGGAAGGCTGTGTTGATCGCCTTCTTGTTGGCTTGAGTTTGGGGAGAAGCTTATTCTGGGCCTTAACTCTATTCGTGAAGCTTCTGAAAAGATCAACCTCATTCGACAGAGAATGAAAGAGGCACAAAGTAGGCAGAAATCCTACACAGATAATAGGAGAAAGGCCTTGGAATTCTCTATAGGAGATTGAGTATTTATTCGTATATCTCTGTTGAAGGAAATGTGTAGTTTAGCCGTTCCAGAAAGTTAACTCTGTGATATATTGGACCATCACTATCGTTGAGCGTAACGACCTTGTTGCTTATCGAGTATCTCTTCCTACCCAATTCAGTGGTATTCATGATGTATTCCATGTTTCTTAATTTCAGAAGTGTCTTCATGATTCAGATTCTATTCTTGAGCCAAGAATTCTTAAGGAGCTTGAGATTTCACCCAACCTTGCTTATGAGTAGAGACCTATTCATGTTGGTGCATCGAAGATTAAACGTCTTCGAAATAAAGATGTTCCGCTCGTTAAAGTCTAATGGTCTAGCAATCCAAAAGACTATTCATGGGAGACTAGAGAATTCATCAAGCAAATGCATCCAGAAAACCTTTCTCATGCTCATTAATGGCGAGACTCTTGTTTTGAATTATTTCATGCTTATGATTTTATCCTCTTTAAATGCATTGTTTAATTGTTATTGACTTTTTCTTAAAAAGTTGCAGGGACACAATTTTTATAAAGGGGAAGTCTGTAACAACCTCGGTCAAGATTACCTAGAATCAAAATTTAAAATATGATTTAATTAATTTTAATTAATTAATTAAATGAATTTGGGCAATTTGTAAATTATTATGTTTCAAATTTAAAATGGATTTAGAGTTCAATAAATTGGGAATTTAATGAATTTACTTTTTATGCTATTTAACTCTTATATTAAATTATATAAGAATAATTTTCGAGAAAATGAATAAATAAATTATATGAGAATAATTTCATTGGTGTAATATTGTTTCTATATTGATAGTCTATTTTATTTAACAAATACAAAGAATGACCTTTTCTATAAGTTGTAGTTAATTTTGATAAAACATTCCAATATTAATGAAAAGTGAGATTTCGACATCTTATTTATATTGGGGAAATTTTAGAAATAAATGTTAGTTAAATTACAACATTGTTTTAATTGAATTAATATTTTTAAAGTGTTAAAATGAAACACAACAAATTAGCAACACTTTGCTTTTAAAAGAATTAACAACACTTAGCTAATGGATTCACATTCTTTACTCACTTTGCCCAAAACAAAAGAAATAAAATTGAGAAAACGTACGTATGTCACTTCTCATTTGTATCTCCAAACCAGAAACTCAGATATACCCAAAGTACAAAAACCCTAAATCCTTAAATTTGCAAATCAAAGGTCTTTCAATCTATTTTAGTGTGTTTTTATAAAAGGTAACCTCCTCTATCTATTACGGGTCTTTTAGGTGAGATTATCTCACGATTTCTAGCCTTAGATAAATTGTTGCTATTGTTATATGATTATGGTTGAATTTAAAGTGTATATGATCTCAATATGTTGATAGATTCACTGTCTAATATAATTGAATTTGCTATTTACTGAAAACCACTATGTGAAATCATGAATTTCATCCGATTATACATGTCCGTATCATGCTTGACCGCCTGCTCAGTACCACGGATCGTTAGAGAGGTAACACAGGAAGAATGACCGAAAACGGATCGACGGAAGGTTACCAGAATCGTCTGGACGTTAGCTTAGGCGAGCCTACTGATGGACTGGTTGGTCGAACCGGTGCACCGGTTGCAACCTGAACCTGACATCCGGGCTACATTCCAGTATTTCCCAGTTGACCCGTTTATCACTTGTTTACCCAATTGATCTCCAGAAGTTAATTGCTTAATTTTTAATATTGCATTTCGTGTCAATTTCATTGATATTTTTTAGATTCATTACATGAATTGTTGAATTCATTTTGATGTTTTACACCATATAGATTGTTCTATTGATCTTAGGAGAATTACACACTTTGATTCATGTTTTCAACCTGGATTTATAAATAGTTGATTTCTAAATCCAACCATTTTATACAAGAATATTTTTGTACCAATCCGATATATGTATGTCTATATTCGTACAAAGAACTTTAGTAATATATATACTATCTATTGTCATACGCAATGGTTTTAGAAATGTTTTGGAAGGATAGTTTGAAAAGCTTAATTTTATACATACATACATATATTTCCATTATAAATAAGTGGTCTGGAACACTCACCTTTGTTTTATCGATTAACTCCTGAACTTGCTCGACCGAACAATTGTTACACACAAGTGAGTTTACTCTTGCATAGTAAATATTTGGTAAACCCGTTTGGTATGGGACACATTATCGTTATCTATTCGATTGGTACATAAAAGTGTTAGCACTTTTCGCTGAGTTTATGACTTTCCTTTGATGTTTACAGGACTTATTCCTATTTAATGTTTATAGGTTTTATACCTATCTTGATGTTTATAGGACTTGTTCCTGTTCGATGTTTATAGGTTTCGTATCTATCTTGGAGTTTGTAGGTTTTATACCAATTTCGATGTTTATAGGTCTCGTGCCTATCTTGATGTTTATACTACTTTTATAAAACATCTAAGAAAATAATTACCAAGTACCTAAAATAGGTAACCTTTTTAGTTTATAAAAAAAATCATATATTTCCAAAGTGCATCCATAATGACTACGCTATATGGACCGTAACTTTAAAACTTTGTTTAGTAAATCAAATAACTTTTAATCTCCATTTTCTTCTATATTTTAAACCACTTTAATACCTTTGCAAAAAGATTTGAAAAAAATAGTCAAGTTATGGAAACATTTCAAATCACTTTTAGAAAGCAAAGTGATAAACCACTTAAAAGAAAGCATAAGATTTCAATGTCGCAAAACCAACAGCAAGTTGGTCGACTATAACTATGCAACATTCACTTTTCGCATATACAAACATTTACATAAACAAGAATATATGTAAATGAAAATCAACAAGGTAAGGAATCATTTAGGATCTCTTTATAAAATTTCTATTCTTCGAAGCACTTCCATAGAGACCTATTCACTATGAAACACATTGATTTCCATTTCATTGCTTTTGTTCCTTACAAAACAATGGTTATTTATGTCATCCACTTCCAAGCAGAATTCAAATCCAAACAATAACATATAAGTAATACATAACAACCAAAGCAAGCAGTTATTTTTACAAAAAAATTCACAATATTAATATGACTTTTGAAGTTAGTATTTTCATTTCCAAAGCCAAAGCTTCCACCTTCCTTCACGTCCAAGCCTCCTAGCTCCTCCCCTTGCTTCCTTACGCTCAAGGCCATGGCCTCCTTCCCTTTTGCTTATGGCCCAGGTCCCTCTCTCCTCAAATGCTCATGGCCCATGGCTTTTTGGGGTGTTTTGGGTTCGACTTTGGCATTTTGTGATGATGGTGGTGTTATAAATGTTGATATAAGGTTGCACTGGAAGTTTAAGAAGACAATGAGGAGTTTTGAGGTGGTTTCCTTTTATGGAAGAAGTGAGAATGAAGAAGAAGAAAGAAGAGAGAAGATGACAGCGGAGAGAGAAAAAGTGCAAAATGAATTAAAGATGGAAAATGAAGTGGAAAGTGCTCCTTCTATAGAATTTACAAAAATGGCAAATGACCACAAATACTCCTTAACCAAATTACCATATTACCCCTCTAAAATGGTTTCTTTCATACACTTCTTTAAGTTCCAACTCATGCACCACACCCCCTCCATATGCCTTCCATCACATCACACTCCATTAGTGTACTATTTAGTACTTAAAATAAGAAAGAAAAATCTACTTTACTTTATTACTTTACTTACTTACAATTTAAGTACTTAAGGACCCTTAACTTTAATTACTCCTTTTTTGTACTTTTTAACTTCTTATTAAATGTATATGTACGTTACAAAAGTATGCATGCGTGTGCAATAATGTTGCGGTAACTTTCGTTCGATGAAAAGTCAAAAATCCAAAAAATGAATATTGATCGTATTTTCATTTCACTCCGAATTATTTAATTCTTTGTAAAAAAAATTCAAAAAAAGTTTTCTACCATTATTATTAAATAATAAAAATAGGTTATTTAGGCTTATAAAATTAATTATCTAAATATTTAAAATCAATTAAATATTCTAAATCTAAACGATAAAATTCCGGGTCGTTACATATAAGGCTTTTGTGGTAGCCAAATGATAAGACTTAAAACTTTCATCTACTATTGTATAAGGCATGAGACCTTGGTGGCTGCCTAAGATATAATGTTTTGGGTTTTGATCAGAAAAGAGAATGGTAACTATATGGCATACTGATTAATTTGAATACGGTTATAGCCTTACGACAAGAGTAAGGTGCCTGGGGTTGAACTATTGTTGATCGACGATTTTTCTACCGGTTTAGAAAATCGTCGAAAAATATTGTAATAAAATATCCATAAGCTCACGGTGTACAATGTTAGTACGTGGCGAGTACGGGTCAATCCGTAGGGAATTGAAGTGATTTCAAAAAATTCTACTCAATCAAATTAAACCAAACTTGAGATGTGTTTTAAGCTAAAAAGGGTAAACCAACTAGAACAAAGTGAATGGAAATACGAGATTAAAAGAAAATTTAGAGGTAAATCCCTTCTCATGATCATATAAATCAACACAACGAAATTTTGATCTCTCTTTTTGGTCATTTTTGAATTTAGTTGATGTGTTTATCATAGTATGGTCTATTTGTGTTATTAATTAGCCCAACATAAACCATCAAACTATAACACACCATCCAAACCACTTGTCAACTCTCATGAAATGATAATGAAGTTAAAAATAAAATTTATTCTAAGCATGATATAATTGATATTGATTAGTAATATAAACCATCAAATTTTGATTCTATAATCCACTTCATTGCGAACATCATATGTAGATGAAGATGTAATTTGTGTTTATGTCTGTTTAAGCATTGCCTATTTGGTGTCAACAACATAGGCTATCAAATTCAAAGTCAAACAACAATTTTTTTACTACATCAGACATTTCCATTAAGCACAAAAAGAAATCACAAATATGCTAAATCTACATGATTAAGAGAGCTTCATTACCTCAAAATTGAAGGGGTTTAGCTTCTCATATTTGTTATCATTTCAATAAATGTAGATTGCAGCATAAACATAAACAAAAGAAAAAAGAAAGCTAATTGAAATAAACTAAAGCTAATCTACTTGCATAAAAGAAAGAGATCTAAACTACTAACATAAGAAGAAAAAACAAGAAAAGAACATGAATTAAAAGTGAATGAATTAAAACCGCATTTAAATAAATTACATGAAGAAAAGGCTAAGAAGCCATTAAAAAGAGAAAGAGTGTTTATGTTTACAATTTGTGGCTACCACTAAACTAACTAGAAAGTGGTAAGAGCTTCATTACATGAAATACAAGGGGTATTTATCCATGTCCTTAGGGGACTACCCAAATTGCCCTTGAGGAAGTGTGGCCATCAAGTTATCATTAGCATGCAATTAATCTTTCATTAAATGTGCATGTGCTTTTAATTTCCACTAAGATGTGTATTAGCTCGTAATTGTAGATCATTGTAAGTGAGTAGGTGGAGTCCTCCATGATGCATGAATTGATTTATTTCCATCTTCATTTGTCTTCCTTCACCTGTGCATGCATGAATACATGAAGCCTCTTCAATTTTCCATCCAAATTCCTACAGATAAAAATAAAATGTGCAAGTGAATTTTCATAAAATAATTCACACATAAAAATGACCGTTTTGTCCTCATATGAAGATGAATAAATGATGGTTTGAAAACAATTAAAATTTTGGTTTAAACGTGTAAAATACCCCATATGCTAATTTATTTAATAAAATTAGATTAATTATGGAAGTAAAAATATGCGCTTTTACGTGCACATTAAATACCCCCACACTTATCTTGTTATTCATTCTCGAATAAACTAAAACTAAGATAAATCCATTTTCGTAGGAAACACGATTGCATTGAGCGTATGCAACAAGCCGTTAATCTCTAGGTGTCCCTAGTAGGACGAGTGTTGTCTTGTGAGGGTTTTCGACGGATACTACCCACAAAATCCAAATGCAACATGAAAAATTCCTAAATAGAAGATTTATTTAAAAAGATATGAATGCAAGTTTTTGAAAAATTGAAAAATGAAGAATTTACTTTCAAATTGACACGAATAAGTTAAATATAAGTTCCGGTCATTATCAAGAAATTTAAGTCCTTTTACTTGTCAAAATTTCCAACAAAAATTAAGTTATCATTATAGTTAGACTCTAGTTTGGCTAGTTGTTTCGGTTGATAACATAATGTATCTATGAAATGGATCCTTAGTTGATTTTCAAAGTTTTTTAAAGTAGTATTTTCATTTCTTTTGAATAATAAGTCCAAACAAATAAGTGAAAATAGTGCTTGGATTTCAATTGCTTACTCTTTGTTTATTTGAAAATTTTATTGATATTAACAATATTTACATATGCCTAACTCGAAAAACTGAGACCGGATATACCACCCATGCACTGCCTTACGGGCTTACGTGAGAAAATATGGAACATGGCGAGTGTACACACAAGTATGCACACCTATCGACTGTGGGTGTTATTAATGAAACAATTTTTATATACATACACCTAACTAAGATAAACCGAGGCCGGATATACCGATCATGCACTGCCTTTCGGGCTTATGTGAGAATGGTACAGAGCATGGTGAGTGTACACGCTTACGTGTGAACACATGACTCTAGGTGTTTCTTATTTTCACAAAAAACATTTATATAAATATATATATTTATTTATTTATGAGACAGAGTTTTGCAAAATCATCTTAGCACCGGTTAACTTAGAAGATCAAAATTTTTATAGCCTTTGCTTTAAATTAACCACTCTTTTAAACAAAGATTTCAATTAGGATGTACTTCATAATTATCACCCATGAATCTTCCTATATACTAGTTAAACCATCATTACTTGTAATCAAACTTTATTTTTGTTTTTGTTGAGACAAATAAATTTTCAAAAATTTCAATTTAATAACCAAGATCCTATACTTATATCCTATAGTGTTTCTTCAAAAGTAAATCAATACGCTAAAAAGAAAATTTGTTTTGGGAACTTTTATTTATTTTTTGATTTTTTTTAGTTTTGGAAAGAAAATGCAAAAAAATAAACCATGAAAAATAAAAAATAAAGATAAGACTCCCCCACACACTTGATTTTGACTGTGTCCCCAAAGTCAACCCAAGTGAAAGGAGGAAAAAAATTACCTCCATTTACATGAAAATGAAACGATTATTATTTACATAACATTAGAAAAGATACCGTTAAAAAGTAGATGAAATGGCCTTTCAAAGACCAATTTGTTTGTCGCATCAAGAGACACATAGCTTAAGCATAGAAAACCAAACCATAAAAGATTTCAAAGTTGAATGTTGATTTGGAAAAACGAATGTCATTTTATCAAAAATCGTATGAGTTGTTTTATTTTCGATGATTTTTTGGGGTAGAATGGACAATTGGTTGAAGTTCAAGTTTATTTTCACCATATTTAAATTCAAACTTATTATTAACAAATTCGTCAAAATTATTGATTTTAAAATCAAAATGGTGATTTAAATCAATCCCTTCAGAATGCAGCAACTCATCTTCGAAAAGTCCAAAAAATTCATGTTTATTAAATTCATCTTCCTTTGTTGGATTATCAACAACTTCATTACATATATCAATTTCAGAATCTAAAGTTGTTGCATTCAATTTTAAAAATCGAAAAAAAGAAGATCGAATTTTAAATTTTGTTCCACACTCTTAAAAGAATTGAAATCCAACTCAATTACCGCATTTTCAACAACTTCACTAAGATTCTCATTTTCAATTTCAAAAGTTATTATTTGAAAATCGTCATTTTTGGTAAAAGGAGTATTATTATTTGACTCGTCAATCGTTGGGAGTTGATTTTGTTTCTCACGCTGTTTCATATATGTTTCAACCAATAAGTCCGTGTGATTTTTCTCATTTTCTTCCATTTGCTCATCAAAATCAAATTCATCATTATTAACTAGAATATTTTCAATTTGAAATCGTTAAGAGTAAAAAATTTCACCATCATTGAAACTATTCCCATTGCCAAAATCATTTAAACAGTTGTTGCCATTTTCGTTTTGATTTTGAAATTCATTTTGGAGTTCGAAGTTGTATTGGCATGAGTTATAATCGAAATCATTTGATTTTTGAAGTGAATTTAAACTTTGATTGTTTTGAAATCCTTGACTTGAGTTGTTGCACAGATTACTCAAATCATTAATCATTTGATTTCATTGTTCAAGTAAAGACCAAATCATTTCAATAACATTTTTAAGAGTTGAGGGTTGGTCATCATTTTGAATTTTTTTCTGCAAAATCCAAATTATTTACACAATAGTTGTTATTAAAATATCCATAAGAATTTTATTTGAAATTATATGAATTATATTGATTTTCACAACTATTGTAGAATTCCGACGAGTACGAAAATTCGGACATTTTCAAAAAATGGTTTTTTTATAAAAGAAAAATATTTACCAAAAAGAATTTATTTTTCAAAAGGGCAATTTGATTTTTTTTATTTTGTTCAAAAAAATTATTATTTTATATGTTTTTTTTGAAGAGATTATATATTTTTTTTGGATTTTTGCTTCATAAAAAAAAATTAACTTAATTTTTTTTTTGGAATTTTCATATTGATTGAAAATTTTCAAAGAAAAGATTTAAAAACTAAGTTAAGTAAAATGTATAATTTTTTTTAGTTTTGGTGTAACGTCCGCCTTTTCGCACACTTTAAACCGACACACGTGCCATTCAAACCATACGGAAGGGCGGATTGTTATGGGGCAAATAAGAAAAACAGAGAAAAAAAAACAAACAGAATCTCACAGCGGAAGGATAAAATATAATAATAAAATATACAGTTTATAAAACTGTTTACAAAACATTTGATTCTTCTTTATACAATTAAATATCAGAGTTCACATACCAATAATATCAATGCAGCGGAATATAGTGTGAGTGTAGTGCAATACTATAAATAATAATAATACAAATCTTCGTCTTCGTCCTCCAGAGCTAAATCTTCAAATCCTGAAACGCTCGGACTGACCCGAGCGAATTTGAAAAGACAAAAACATTCGAGTCAGAACTAAAAGATCTTATGTAAGTTAAATTTACAGAAATAAATATGAGTGCAGTAACTCAAGAGATGCTCGGGATTTACATCTCCTAAGGATCCGTTAAACTATTTACTATATAGTATATTGCGCTATTATAATAGTGTCTAATTATAAAATAAACTTACTCTTAAATAGCGTTAAGGGGTTATCCATATAGCCCTTAACACAGAATATATTCCCATAGTCTATACAGTACTGTAATCTCCCCCGTACTGGGCGTCGTCAGAGGGCACTCCATAGGTATGGTACAAAACCAAAATCGTATAAGGCACGCTAGGGTAGGTGACATGGCACAACTAGGCAATGCCAGGGTAGATATACCAATTGCTATCCGGGCTGGTGGTAACGCGTAGCTGCTACTACCGCCCACCTCGAACAAACACCTCCAAAATCAAAGAAATCAATAGTGGCCACCGAATCAATCCAAAGTCAGAGTATAATATCGAAGGAGTGCGTTCGATCAGAGGAATGACCTCATTGGCCCGAGAATCGCTCCTGTTTTAGCCACCTTATGCCAACTCACGGGAGTTGGGTCCACGTATTTACCTTCAGGAAACGCCGCCACCAACCTACTTCATTCTGGAATCTCCACCGCGTATACGGTTGTTAAAGTGGTTTTCGGAGTTGGCAGAGAGTATGACAAATTCCAATCCCGGTCTCTTCAACAGCCAAACGTTATTATAACACCGCGGTCTTTAAAAATAGTTTATACTTTAAAAACCAGAATAAAATTTTCCATTTCAAAACTATATAAATACGATACCCTTTTCATTTCAAAACGAACTCATTTTGATATTATTTTATAAAACCCCAAATCAAAAATATCATTTTTATTCAAATATATTTCTTTTCCAAAATCATGCCACTTTTAAAATTTATAATACATAGAAACCAAATATTTGAATTTTAACTTTCAACATAATACTTCGAAATCCATAGTTTCAAAACCATACTTTCAAAACTTAAATGGTTTGGATATTCATCAGTATATAAAATAAACAGTTAAATTTAAAATTTCTTTCAAATAAATAATTTCCACCCTTTCCCGATTCCTGTTCATTTTAATTTCATTCTAAACCCATAACTTTTAGATTCTCTTTCGGTTTTAATAAAACACTTCGATTTCACTATTTTCAAACCTTGAGAATTTAATGAATTTCAAAACTAAGGTTGGAAATTTCAAATCAACAATTCATTTCCTATTATTTAGTTTGAAAGGTTTATATGATAAATCCATTACCTTTAAAATAACTAAATTTATTAACACTCAAATTTCCTTCCGTTTATTCATTAAATCCAGTTATAAGTATCATACCTTTAAAATTCCAAATTTTAAATAAGTTAACATCAACTTATGGAGTTAATTTTCCAAATAAGCTCAATTCCAATTAAATTTCCAATTTATCTTTCAATCTCAATTTATTTGAAATATTTACACTCTCTATATATATAAGAACTTAAGCCTATACTTAATCGTATAATATAAATTATCAAATGCCATTTTTCAACTTCTTCGTTTTATTTAACAGATTTATACATAGCTTAAATTCAACAATTTAACTTATATGTATATATAATATATACTTATAACATATCCAATTTAATATTTAGTAAACCGTATCATATCCAAACCATAAAAGAAATTATTTCAAAAATAATTTTATATATATACCGCGGTGCCTGTATATAATTTTCTATCCTATGGTCAAGTGATACGGATATTTATCATTTCAATCCGCAATTTAACAATAAAAATGCGGTTGTATATCATTTCAAACCGCAATCCCGAATGAAAAGAAATGCATGATAACTTGCAGATTATATAATATAATTATAACATTCATTCATCCATCAATCATAAATCATCAATTTCAATCATCATCCAATTTTAAATCAATATTAATATATGTCAGATAATACATAACAGGTAATAACTGGCAGTTATATTCAAAATAAATTTAACAACTATTAAAATAACAGTCTAAATTCAGTAATAAATTTTATAACTGTTTTCTAGCAGTTTATATGCAAATAAATAACTTCTAACTGTCAATTAATATGAAATAAATAAACTAAATTAACAGTTAAATTAAATAAATGCGAATTAACAGATATGTTGAATAAACATGCCAAACAGTCATAAATAAATTTCTACTCATATCTAAAATAAATTTAACAAACATAAAAACTTTTAGTAGTTGTGAGTGGGTTAAAACACTCACCTTTGGGATTTAAATCGAATTTAAATTCGATTTAAACCCAAAAATCCGACGGTCTCCAAATCTGTCCAAACCAGCGTCAACAGATCCGAAATGAAATTACGATCCTAACGAAAGAAATTTCGTGAGAAAAGGAAGTCGTATGAGAAAGTTATCATCTTTAAAACGATTCGAAACTTTAAATTAAAAACAAATAAAAGAAAACAAATCTCACTGCCACGTCGTTGCTTGCTTCAGCTACAGGAACGCACATCTTCACGAAACCCTACAGTTTGAAATCGCGTAACCACCTGAAGCCGCCATCATCTCATAAATTTTCCACCTCCCACGGCCATCTTCAGGCCGATCAGACTTCGCCGTCGTTTCCCCCAAGTCAGGCCGACCTCTCCTACCACACGCGGCCCCATGCGACCCCCAAAACGCCTCCGCCCAACTCTTAGTTTCTCATCAGACTGCGACGCCTACGGCCACCCTATGCGCGAGCGAACGAGGATCTAGGGCCTGCTAGAGCTCCTCTTCGAAACCCTACTTCCCGATCGAGTCATCGCTGAAGATCTACCGTTAAAACCCACCACCATACATGAACGGCCGAAAGTGAATATGAATTTTACTGGACGAACGATAGCTTCAATCGAAAAACAAATCACACCGGCAGATTACGAACACTGAGAACTATGACATATATTTTTATGGAATTTTTCTGGAGAGTTTGAATTTTCATTGAAATTTTGAATTGTAGATAGATCTAGGTTTTGCAACCATCGAGGAAGAGAAAGAGATGAAGAAAATGAACGTACAGACAAATGATAGAAGATAGAGGCTAGGGTTTATCACAGCATATATATAGACAAATTGTAGAAGGCTAGGTGGGCACGAATTACGAACGTGCTAATCGGTAGTTGGCCCAAAAAGCCCGTTTTGACCCCGGAACAAAATTTACTAAACCCATATATCCAAATAGGTATTTTAAAATATTCTGAACGCGATGGAAAAAGTTTCACGTCCAAATTCGATCGTATGAAGAAGTTATGCTGAAAACAATATTTTCATATTGATTTCAAATTGATTAAATTGATTTCAAGGCGTTTCGCGTTCGTACGATCAAACGACAAGTCCGATCGATACGAAACTTGAAACCCTACAATAATTCACTGATACGGATCCGATGAAACTTGTTTCGTCGAAATCCGATTCCGTGGCCAAAATGGCTATTTTTATAATAATTAAATAAATTAAAATTAGTAACTAAAATCCAATTTATTATATTTCAGTTTCAAAATTGGCATTTTTTGTTACTTACAATCTCACCAACTTTTAAGATGATCTAACAATCCTTTGTCAATCTCATTAAAGATTAAATCAATATAAATATTTTATTTCACAAAATTCAAATTATAGGTAAATTTCCAAATTTCCCTTTTTAATTGAATTAATCTATATTTATTCCATTCCCAAATTTCAAATATAAGGGTTTACCATTGGATTTAAAAAAATTATTGTATAAATATTTCCCGTTTCAACTCAGGTTTTAAATTAACGCAAAATTTACATTTACTTTTAATTAATTGCAATAAATTCAATTTATCATATCTTAAATCCAAATAAATAAAGCTTGATTCCCATTTTTACTCATTTGATTGCAATTAACCTTTTTACCATAAATTAAATTCCAATATATCAAATAAACTTTATTCCCATTCCTTTTACTCACAAATCATCGTATTATAAAGATATTTACGTTAATCCTCATTTATTACCTTAATTTATTTAGGGTAACATTAAATTAATATCTATTGCAAAGATTTCAAATTTAACTGAAGGACTAAGTATATAACTCAAAATAGTTGTTGTAAAACTCTTAATCTCGCATTTATAAGTATATTATTTCCCCTCAAGTATTATAGATATTTACAGAGTATCGGTTTTCATTTAATCATTATTTATTATATATTACTTAATTGAATTCACTATTCAAATCCGTTAAAATTTATTACCAATACCCATCTACCTTTTCCAATAAATTTTGAATTCCATTCAATTTACAACAAATCAAAATTTCCAATCACTCTTTATTATAAACCCAAATCTGCAATTCATTACCTTATATTAATGTCATCAAATTTTTATTTATCATTATAACTTTACGTTAAATTACTATTCAATGTATATTTATTCATCAATCAAATCCGATATTTACTTTCTATCCTTCTATTTGATAAAAAATCCTGTATACCTTTACATACATTCATTTATGGGTATTGCATTGAAATTAAATTTATTAGCCAATACCACATTATTACCATTTATTACAATTGGATTCCTAATTTTATTCAATACCCTGAATAAATAACATAAATATCTATCATGTTCTTACTTTTGTTTCTCTCATATTTAAAAATCAAATTATAGCATTTAACTTATTTTATTGGATCGATATTTTATTCAAGTCATAAATTATTTACCTGCACAAATATGATACCTTAATTTATTTAAATTTCCATTTACAACTTTTATTGCACTAAATCAAATTAATACTTTCTTAAATTTCTCTTATTAGATCTTATATCCAGGTAAGAATCATTTTCCTACTTACTTCATTTGAATATTATACAAATTTCTATATAAATAGGTTTTTAAGGCATCATTCATATAATTTATTTTAGCCTTTATTTCAATATTTGTTTATAAAGTGAAAATTTTTCCACTAAATTAAATTACAAAGCTCATAAAATCCAACCTAGTTAGATCCACGAATTATACGGGTCGTTACACTCTCCCCCACTCAAAACTTTTCGTCCCCGAAAAGGAAAAAGAAGGGAGAAGAAAGAATTAAATAACAATACATCTTATTCAAAATATTAAATTTATAACAATAATTTACTAAATTTATTACCTTAAATAAAATATACCCGTTTTATAATCATTATATCTTTTTATACTTAGATAAATAAAGTTTGGAAAGCATTTTCAAATAATCTCTAAGTGGTTTCAATCACTAACAACAAATCAATCCAACAACCATCCATTTCAACAAACAGCATACATAACAAATATAAAACAACCATATAATCAAACAAACAAATAGTTGTTCGGATTCAAACTTGAAATGGTATGAAATGAACAATAACTATCCAGTGCATCATTTACTCGACAATCTTAGATGGGACAAAAATAGATTATTTATTCATCCAACAACTTCAAATTTCCTTACCAACCAACCATAGACCAAACAATAACAATTCAAACTAACAATCAATTTACCTTATATAAATTCTTTACATACTTTAGTTATTTGATTTCCTTTCTTTTATTCAAACCACATAAATTTTCCTTTTTATGATTTACATTTATTTCTAACAAACTTCAAATTTTATTTCTCTTTCAATGGTTGTTTCCTTATTTCTATTTATTACTTACAATTATTTATTTTTATTTATTCAGGTTATGTAAGTTTCTTTTATTTGTATTACATTTAATGCACTTCTCAATTTCAATCATTTATTAAATGCTTACATTCTATTATATTTAATTATAGTAATCCTTTTTGAATTTTACTTAAATTCTTAACCTTATAACATTCATTCTTATAAGTAAAAGATTTTATTTATTCATTAACTATGGTTTGCAGTCATTTATTTATATTACCTACTTCCCATTATATTCAACTAGTAGTATTTAAATCATTCTTAAGTTTATAACCCTACACGTCAATCTTTATTTATTAAAGAATTTCATTTTATTTGCTTAAGTTTAAAATCACTTATTTATAATGCTTCCTTTTTAATTTTAGTAAAATTTCAATCATAACTTAAGTTTATACCATTAAATTCTCATTTTATATAACAATTCATTGAATACTTCATTATTTCCAAAACTTCTACTTGTATACTATTCTATTCCAATCTTTTATTTAACATTTCAACTTTTCATATTTGGTAAGTTATATATGTTAAAGAAAATGCAAATGAACTTATACAAGTTTTATCTCATCCTTTAATTATGTTCATTGTTCAATAAATCTTTACCTTTTCTTATAAGTTAAAATTTTAACTTCCTTTATAACTTAGCATTAAAGTCTCTTATTCTATTTAGGTTTCAATTCTTAATTAAATTTTGTTTCACTACCATAAATGAAACAATTAATTAATGGAAATTTTAGAAGTAAATACCGGGTTAAATTTCAATAGATAAATATATCTTTATAACTTATATACCTCTAATTATAATTAAAACAATTTAAACCTTTAGATATTTTCAAAACAAATCTGCAGTAGAATTCACTACAGTAGTCTTTCCTCTTCGAAACTCGAAAATGAAAGTCGATGATGCGGCCGCCATCACCGAAGTTATTTTCCAGCGACAGAGAGGAAAGTACAAAGCTTATTTCTACAAAATCTTCTTTAAACCAATTTTTCCTAATTATACTAAATATTTTTATAAGAAAATACTTACAAACAAATTTATTATATTTCATAAATCCTTTGAAAGCAAATTTTCAAAAATCCCGGACTTAAGTCCTAAAATTTCCAAATTTCATTGATTTTAATTTCAATCTTATTTTACCTATTATTTAAAATTTTATTCCTAACAATCAATCTATTGCAACCAATATATATATATATATATATATATATATATATATAAATAATATCATTTAAATTTAACTTATTTGATTGGATCGATATTTTATTCAAGTCATAAATTATTAACTTGCACAAATATGATACCTTAATTTATTTAAATTTCCATTTACAACTTTTATTGTACTAAATCAAATTAATACTTTCTTAAATTTCTCTTATTAGATCTTATATCCAGGTAAGAATCATTTTCCTACTTACTTCATTTGAATATTATACAAATTTCTATATAAATAGGTTTTTAAGGCATCATTCATATAATTTATTTTAGCCTTTATTTCAATATTTGTTTATAAAGTGAAAATTTTTCCACTAAATTAAATTACAAAGCTCATAAAATCCAACCTAGTTAAATCCACGAATTATACGGATCGTTACATTTGGATTTTGAATTTTTTTTTTAAATATGCATGAACTAATGCAACTAAATGAGTGCAATGACTTAATTACAAATTTTCTGTCCTTAGTAGCTCCTAACCCAAAATTGTATAATCACACTTTGTCTTAATCCAACAAAATATTTCTTAGCCAGGTAATGGGCAGGAGTTATCGGTGCACCACGAATCACCGTAGCAATGCAACCGAAGGTTTGAGTACCTTCAGAGAAACAATCAGTATAATATTTACGTATCACCATAATATTTATAACTGATTATTGTCTGCCGTAGCCTATACACCAAGAAATAAAATTGTTCAAAGAATACAACTATTAAGATACAATTAAGGCATAGGTGAGCTCGCAACTTGCTTATGTCATATGTCTAACCGTTATAATTAGTCAAAATTCTATGCAATTTGTGGGCCAAGAAAGTGATGATGAAATCCCTCATCTTATGTGGATTTGGGTGTTGCCTTTAAAAAAGAAAATAAGATGAAATGAATGCAAAACTGAAAATAAACGTGATTTAAACAATGCAACCACGAATGGATTTTTTTTTTTTTTTGAATTTTTTTAAAAATACAAGCAACCAACCATGCAATGAAACTAAAAACAAGGGATAAGGGTATGACACCAGAGTGTGCCGAATTATTACCAATTTTTTTTAAGCATCGATTTTGATAAGCAAGCAAAGCAATTATTTTTTAGCAATCTAATCTTTTTTTTTATTTTCTGCTTTTGCAATCTAAAACTAAAAACAACACACCGTTTTTTTATATTTTTTTAAGGAAGAAACTAAGAAAAATATGAAACCAAAACAATTTTTTTTTGTAAGAAACTAAAAACAAATGAATCTAAACCAATTCACCGAACCATCATGAACTAAAACAAATGAAACCAAAATGACTCTTTTTTTCTTTCTTTTTTATAGAAGAAGAAGACGACTTAATCTAAGAAAATTTTAAAAGAAAATTTGCAATGCACTCGGCCCACAAGCCCAAACGCAAGCAAAATTAAATAGGTCCAAATCGAACTAAACCCAACTTACTGCCCCCCGTTTCCTCTTAAAAAAAAAAAAAAAAGAAAAAAAAAATCAAAATAAAAGAAACAAAGAGGCGAATTTCAGAAAGAAAAAGAAAAAAATAGTGTCGCAAAATCAAAATCGCGAAATCAAAATCTCGAATTTCAAACAGAGGCGGTTCGATGATGTATTTGTTTGAATGAATTTGTGGGAGGTTCTGTAGTTCAGTGTGTTGGAGTTTTGAATGTCGGAGGCGGGTTGCTGATTCTTTGATTTTTGGAGTTCTTGTCGCGATGGAATTGTAAAGGAGTTCGGGTTTGGTCATTCAGGCGATTGGGTAAGGTTTGTGAGGAGGTTGGCAGTTACAGTGATTGTTGAGGAGGTGGAGACATGGAAGTGCTATGTGTGGTTTTGATTGTGGATGAGATGGTGAATGATGATGAAGTGGGGGGAGTGTTGCATGTCTGGATGGTTGATGAAGTGAAGTGTAGTTGAGTTGTTGGAGGTCGACTGGTGGTATGGTGATGAACTGGGCAGTTTGTGTTGAGGAAAATGAAGCTGTAGTGGTTCTGGTGATGGAGGAAATGACTGTGCAGATGGGTTGTGGTGGAGAAGATGTGGTAACAGGCTTGACTGTGGTGATGATGGAGATTAGGCAGTTTGTGGTGGCAGCACTGTGAACTGTGGATCAGAAGTGAATACGGCAGCATGGGATGGGATATGCAGGCTGATTGATAGTGGCAGTGAGTTTGGAGTGGTGATATGTAGCAGTAAGGTTAGCAGTGGTGAATGAGATAGAGGTATGGCAGCAGGGATATGAAGTGTGGGTATGATAGCGACAGATTGACAGAGTTATTGTAGTTGAGAGTGTGCAGAGACAGTGCTAGTGGCTTGGATGTGAAGGCAGTTGAGGTGTTGTTATGGAAGGTTAAGAAGCTGATGTGATGGGTTTGGTTGGCAGTGAGTGATGGTCAGCAGTGAGTTGCTGGTGAAATGATGTAATGTTGAAGTTATGGTGGCTGGAGATGGTACTAGTTGTAGAAGGTAGTGGAGTTGAATGATTACAGGCAGAGGAAGTTTTGTATGTGTAGTGATGTTTGGGAAGTATGAAATGGTTGGTGAGGGGTTGGAAGAAGCAAGGGGATGGCAGTTGAAGTTGATGAACTGACAGCAGTGGATGGTCTTTGGCAGTTGTTGTATGTTGTTGAAGTTCACAGTGTATTGGTTGAAGTAGCGGTATGATTGGTGAATGTTTATGGATCAGGGGGTGTTGCTGTGAGTTACGAGTTGCAGGTCGGCAATGAGGAGTGGTTGTGAAGTATGGTTGGGAAGCAGGTGGGCAGTGATGAGAGTTGATAGGCAACAGTGTGGCTTGTGCAGATAGCAAGGAGAGGATAAACTGCAGTGGGGAGTGCTTTGTATGTAGTAGTATTGATATGGCACAGTTCTATATGTGCACAGCGAGTATATGATGGTATGGGGATGACTGGTATGCACAGGAGAGGAAGTTAAATTGGTGATGTGATGGTTGTAGTGATATTTTATGGAGAAGTGCAAGGTGGCTGGAATTGTGATAGGAGAAGGCAGCAAGTAAAGGGATGGTGAAGTGGATGTATGTATGTATGCAGTATGTTGAGTTGATGATGTTGTATGTGTAGAGATGTAATGAAATGGTGATGATAGAGTTGCGGTGTGTGCACAGTGTGTTCAGAACAGTGCAGTGGGAATGTTTTGTTGAGTAATAAGGCACTGTTAGACGATGAGGCAGTGCAGTAATAAGGCACTGTTAGACGATGAGGCAGTGCAGTAATAATGCACTGTTAGATGATGATGGTGTGTTATAAAGGGAATTTGATGTGGCTGCTGAGGCAGGAGTGGGGCGCTGGTTGATGATGGATGGTGAGGAGATTGATTCAGGGATGGTGATATGCTCATGTATGTGTGCACAATGTGTCCACAGTTTGAAGAGGAGAGTGTCCAGTGTATGCTCTTGTATGTATTTGTGTTGATGAATCACAAAGCTGGGCAGGGGTGTGCAGGGATGGATGTATGTAAGGTAAATGCACAGAAAATGTAAACGTTGTAAACAGAGCAGCAGTTGTAAATGCAAATGTATATGCTCAAAACAGAAAATGTAAATGCAAATGTGAATATTTTTTTTTTAATTTGTGTATGTTTTTTTAGCAATGCAAATGCAAATAGAAAAAAACAACAATAAACACATTTTCACTATGGTATATCCAAAGGCTGTAACAATCCATGGGGACTTTTTGCCCTGCCTTAACTCTCTGACGTGTCAAACACTTCAAAACGAACTTTGATACATGCTTCTTCATACCTAACCAGTAAAATAAGCTCTTCATGTCTAGTTAAAAAGTTTCACCATTGTGATGAATAGTCATCTTCGAATGATGAGATTCCTCAAATAAGAAGTCAATTACCTTTGAGATGATCGAAAGCCACACAACCTACTATCTCTATGCAACCACCCTCGAGAATCAATGCAATAATAATCCAAACGACTCAAATGCTTGCCTCTACTAAGCTTCTCAAAAATACCTAATAACTCTATGTCTCACTTCTGACTCAAACTGATATGGTTCATAAGTGAAGGCCGAACATCTAAAGCTGCTAATAACCCTAGTGCTAGATTTGATGAAGGTCAAAAGTCAAATGCAGAAATGAACTCTAAATCTCCACTCTAACAACATAGAATGGAGCATTGCATGTCTCTTACTCAAGGCATTTTTTACAACATTGCTTTTGTCTGGAATATATGAACTATCCAAATCATACAATTCCAAGAATTTCATCTATTTATGCTGCCTCAAATTCAAATTTTTATGAAAAAACAAACTTAGGGACTTATAATCTGTAAACAACTTAACCATTCCCTATAAGGTTATTATCTCTAAGATTTGAGTGCAAAAAAAAATAGCTTCTAACTCAAGATCATGAGTTGGATAATTTTTCTCATGTACTTTCAATAGTTGACTGGCATAAAAACAACTCTACCCACTTGCAAACAGTGCCAAGCCCCATACCTCAGCATCAGAATATACAGTAAACGGCTTCGAAGAATCAAGAAGTACGATAACTCATGTACTAGTCAATAACTCATTTAGCTTAATAAAAACATGCTCGCACTCTAAATTCCACGTGAAAAGAAAATTCTTTCTAGTATAGGGCGTTAATCGAAAAGAAATCATCAAAAAGTATTTAATAAGCTCTTTATATACTTTGCCAAACCAAGAAGATATCTTACCTTTCTTCTTCGTTTGGTACATGCCAATCTTGAGCTGTAGCGACCTCGAATCAATCGAAATTCCATGCTAAGAAATAATAAGATTAATAAAGCAAAATTCTTTACACCAAAATCAACAATTCTAATTTTTTGCTTATAATTTATGCATACATAGAGTATTGAGCACTTCTCTAAAATGCAACTTACCCTCTTCTTCGCATTTCAAACAGACAAGTAATCATCTACAAATACGACCATGAATGTAACGACCCGTAAATCCGTATCGCTTGAGTCGACACTATCCTCCATCAATCAACTCAAGGCGTACAGAAATACGAACCATTTGGGTTAAAGAAGAAGAGGTAGGAGAAGAAAACAGAAACAACATCAGAATCTAACCATTGCAGCGGAATAAAATATAATAGACAATAACAGATCTTTACACAAAAGAGAACTATATCTGTTATATAGATATACACACACATCATCAGAATACATCATCAGAGTTCAACAACATCAATAACATACAACTAGACAGTCATATAATCTTACCCTCAAAACTGAATACATAGCGGAACAATAAATCAAGTACGGAAGTACGTATCGCCATCCAGCTCGTCTCCTGAGTTCCACAACATCATATCCTGTATTCTATAATACTCGGTCTGACCCGAGCATTACAGTTAAATAACACCCGAGTCAGTCTGAAATACCAGCGTGAGAAAACCACACTCAAATTAATTATTTAAGTTTCAAAATCCTTTGAAAACAAAAACATCTCGTAAGACCACACCACGAATAAACATGTCGGGTTTTTACCTTATGATAGCCAAACCACTTTCTATTAAAATCCTCTGATATTATAATAGGGTCTATTTACAAATACTTATTAAAATAGCCGAAATTGTTACATGATTAAATTCCAGCTACTAGCCACAAAGTGGGTTATACAAACAAAAACCGTAAAATGCGCGTAGGGAGAATGGATTTCCAACTAATGACTAGGCACTGGGGTACCACCTGTCACACTACGTGGCCTAGATCACCGTATCGAGAATTACTCCCAATCCCCAACAACATAAGACCGGAACTATCCCTTACCGGATAATCCCGAGTAAGATCACCCCACGGTTGGGATCAGCAACCACACCAGTAAGCCGAATAAAAAAGGAACATCTAGACAGGGATGACCTCACCCTAATGGGCGCTACCCACCTAGCCTTGCTGCATAACCTCTGATTTTCAGTCATTCCCGGCTGATGAGGCTTTGAGCCTAAGAGTTACCTTTTAGAACGTTTCACTTAGAATGCCCATCGTCCACCTGACGATGTTCCGAAAGCATTCATCCATACAAGTCCGTCCCGGCTTCGAACGGAACCGAAGGCATTACTCCTACTACATCCAGTTTGGAATCATCATCGGAATTAGTAGCGACTAGCCGTTGCACTTCACTGCTCCATCTTCGACTCCGAACTCGTCTTCCTCACGAAAACGTACAAACCGAATTGAAGTGGTTTTCGGGAAATTAATCCCGATCCCGGTCTCTTCGAAACGATCAGCGCATTGTCCAATATTGATAGTCGGTTATTTAACTATCAATTAACATTCACAACAACCATCAACCATAAATAACTTCACCAAATTATTTATTAACCTCAAAATATCTTCGCAAGATATATTTCCGATTTCAAACCTTTTTGAAAACAGTTTTCAAACCATCTCCCTTTTACAGAATAAATTTCTCAAATATTTTCTATTTCCCCTGAAATCACCAAGTACAAACACTTTAGATTTTAAAATAATTTAAAAAACTTTGTTATAAAATATACTTTAAATATTTAAATTAAAAATTACTTTAGTACTTATTAAAATATATACTTTAAGAATATTTAAAATAAAACTACTTTGTGCAATATAAAACTGAATTTCTAACTTTTAAAACCAAAATACGAAGCCACCTTTAAATGATTAATGCTATAAATAGATTAAAGAAAATACTAATTTTAGAAATTAAACATTTAGAAATAATAAATTTCCTAAACATATTTTTTAAAAACAACATTAAAGCCTTTAACTTATATTTAAAAATTTTACTTTGAAAACGCACTTGGCTATCCAGGGAAATATACTTCTCTTCACATCCTTTAAAAATAAATCACTATTTATTTTTAAACAAAATTTTCCATTCCTTTAATAAATTCCCATCGTGAATTTATTCTTCCAAATATCCACAGATATATTACTTTACTTTTATAAATCCAGTTTATAAATTTCAAAGTCCCGTCTTCTTTAAAAACATAATTTCAAATTCTAAATCAATTTCCAAATTGATTTCAGATTTTATTCCAATTTGAAATAGATGCCTTTACTTTCTCAATTTAACTCCAAAACCCATCAACTTCACTTTAAGTTTAAAATTCATTCTCTCTCTGTTTATTCAAAATCCCCTTTTTCCATACTCAGAATTTATTAATTAAGATTTACAATCACTTTTATTCTTTTCCAATTCATTCTTAAATTTATTCAAATGCTCTATTATTATTTTACTTAAAAATTCACTCTTTTATTTCTTTCCAAAAACCAATTCTATATATTTTGATAACTCAGTGAACTGAAATATTTTCAAGCAAACCATAGCATTCAATATTCCAATTATCAATATGATTCATCACAGAATATCAAATATTCATAACACAGGATATTAAACAATCTAAATAATTTTAAGGAATCTTGTTGGATCCCTCCAACCTGTTTCCCTACATCTACAGATGTTAGCACAAAATACCAATTCCACTTCAAGGTGGAATATCACGGTATATGGGTTTTAAATATAATATCATCCGCTATTATACGGCGCATAGGGTTTCATCCGCTATATAATGCGGGAAATCAATCACTCCAATATATATTATATATACTACTATATTATATAACACATCTAATCAAATCAATCAACCGATCAATTATTTAAATTTAATCATTTAAATTTAAATTAAAACCAGATGAGTGAGATTAACTCACCTTTGATTTTTAGTTCGCAAATCCAATCCATCTCGACTCGTTTCTCCACGATTTTGACCTTGAATAAACAATTCAAGATTATTGACATTTGAATTAACCAAAACAGTTTATTACGATTTGAATTAATCAAATAATTGATCACCATTTACTTATTTAATTTAACTTATTATTTGATTTAAAATTTTTAAACTAATAGTTTCCTTTAATAAATTATTTTAGCAGCCCAATAATTTAAATAAGTTAATTAAAACAGCTTAATTATCAAACCCATTCTTTTTAAAATAAACTAGTAGAATAAAAATTATTTATACATGTATATTATTTTTGAAACTACATACATGTTTATAAAGTAATTCATAAAGATTCCAAAATCAAACTTTACATAAATTCTCTAAACATTTTTAAAATTTCTATATTTTTTTTTTCAGAATCTTATATATACATATATATATATATATTCCTGTTTTTACCTATATATCAAAATATTTGCGTGTATAAGTACATATATATAGGTGTTTATAATTCCTCACTATATATATATATATATATATTTGTCGCCTTTAAACTTAAACTTTAGCCTAACAGTAAAAATAACTTCCTGATTACCTGGTTATGTACTTATATATACTTAATTTTAATAAAAATCAATTTTAAATCTTCTGCAAAATATATATATATATATATATATATATATATATATATATATGTTTTAATTCGCACAGTTAAAAGAGGAAACATAAACCATACCCAAATCCTAGCTTCGCAAACACGATCGATGATCTGGTACCACGCGTGCGTCCAAGCTTCACGCTGATCGATCACGCTTCCTGTAACGTTCCGCCTTTTCGCACGCTTTAAATCGACACACGTGCCAATCCAAACCATACGGAATGACGGTGTTATGGGGTAAATAAGAAAAGTAGAGAAGAAAAAAAAATAGAATCATGCAGCGGAACGATAAAATATAATAATCAAATATACAGTTCATGAAGCTGTTTTATAAACATTTGATTATATTTTACAATACATATCAGAGTTGCACATACCAGTAAATAATAACAATGCAGAGGAATAAAATGGTGTAGAGGAATAATATAGTAGATAATAGTAATATAAATCTTCGTCCTCGTCCTCCAGAGCTAAAGTCTTCGAATCTTGAAATGCTCAGGCTGACCCGCGCGAATTGAAAAGACAAAACACTCGAGTCAGAACTAAAATATCTTATGTGAGTAAAATTAACAGAAATAAATATGAGTGCAGTAGCTTAAGAGATGCTCGGGATTCACATCTTCTAAGGATCCGTTAGACTATTTACTATGTAGTAATATTTCGCTATTATAATAGTGTCTAATAGTAAAATAAACTTACTTTTTTCTTAGCATTAAAGGGTTACCCATATAGCCCTTAACACGTAATAGTCCCAGTAGTCCATCCAATATCATAATCCCTCATGATCGGGAAGCCACCAGAGGATACCACAGGGGCTATGGGAGAAAACCAAACTCGTACAAGACGCGATAGGGTAGGTGACACGGCACAACTAGGCAATGCCAGGGTAGATATACCAATTAAGCATCCGGGCTGGTGGTAACGCATAGCCGCAGCTACCGCCCACCTCGAGCCACACCCCCAAATAAAAAATCAAAAGTGGTCACCGAATCAATCCAAAAATCAAAGTATAATATCAAAGGGAAGTGTCCGATCAAAGGTGCTACCTCGTTGGCCCTAGAATCGCTCCTGTTTTAGTCACCTTATGCCAACCCACGGGAGTTGGATCCACGTATTTACCTCAAAGGAAACGCCGCCACCATCCTACTTCATTCTGGGATCTCCATCGCATACACGGTTGTTAAAGTGGTTTTCAGAGTTGACAGAGAGTATGATAACTTTCGATCCCGGACTCTTTAAACAAATTCTTTTTGCGTTATAATTTCAGATATCACTTTAATGTCTATTCAATCATAAAATTTTTTTGCGTTATAATTTCAGTTTCATTATATTCAGAAAATATAAATTAAATTTTTAGTAATTCCCTTAAATTGACCATTCATTCAATTATTCAATCTATTAGTATCCAATAGATGAAACTAACATTGGATTCATACTCTATTACGTAAATATCTCCAAATTTCATCTAAATTTATATTTACATAATATTTAAATATTTAATTTCATTTTATTGCAATTAAATCCAATTATTATAGTTCGAATCCCAATAAATTTATAAATTTTTATTTCCTTTCTTGTATTCAACTAATTGTCATATTATAAATAGAATTTAATTTCAGTTACTTACCATTAAATTCATTTATTATTGACCACATTCCCGTTAATTAAAAATTTATTCCAAAATTTGATTTGATTTAATTTCCCTCTTTACTAGGTCCATTATACTTAATAAACCTAGTTACATTTAGTTTTATATCCTATTACACAAATATCCCCTATATACGTCTTAGATTTGTATAATTGGTTATATTTCAAAAATATGAAAACTTGTCCATTACACATGTTAATTAAGGTTTAAAACCCAATTAATAAAATTTCCTTTAATTGCAAATTTTATTTCCAAATTTTATTTAACATACTAAATAAAATAAATAACATATATAGATTGTTACCTATTTTCCTTTACTTGCATTTATAAATTTATTACTTAACAATCACAGGTTCAAATTCCATATATACACAAATTTTAATTAATTGTCATTAATACTGTATTATTTCATTAATTAATCAAATACTTACATTATCCCTATTTCACTTATTTTGGTCGTTATTCCAAGCATAGGTCGCAAGTTTTCGTTTTTATATATTATCCTATGGAAACAATATACATTTCAATACCTTTTTACATTTATTGAGATTTATTTTCCAAATTTACTAGATACCATAAATTATGACATTACAGTCATTTCAATTAATTTGGATTGCGCTAAATAAATTATTCATTAACTTACATTAACATAATTGCATAATTTACATGCAGTTACTTTTAATAAATAAATTATTGCATTGGATAATTAAATGCTTACCTTAAATATATATATATATATATATATATATATATATATAAATTTTCCTAAGTATAACACTTTCGCTGCTACCTTTAATAGGATTTTATTCCATATACTAATACTTAGTTTTTAATTACCCTTGCTATATTTCATTTCAGCGTTCATTTCAATATTAGCTTATAAAGTTTTTTCTTTTAAATTTAATCACTAAATTTTAATTAAAATAACCAACTTAATTATTAAAAATTCATGGGTCTTTACACTCTCCCCCACTCAAAACTTTTTGTCCCTGAAAAGGAAAAAGAAGGGAAAACGAAGGAATTTAGAAATCAATATATCTTACTTAAAATATTAAATTTATAAACAAATAGATTTACAAAATTAATTAATTTAAATACAATGTCAATTTATAACTATTAAATCCCTTTATACTCAAATTAGTAGAGTTTGGAAAACATTTTCCAAAAAGTTTTCTAAGTCCAAAATTTTCGAAAAATTTCGACAGTCTTCTTTGTACGAGGAGGCTCGGGAGAAAATATAATATCAAAAATACAATATACAACATATATTTTTCAAAATAATATATATCTCAACACGGGAAAACAATATAATAGCGCTATAAAACGTAATCCGAAAACGTACCTATTTGTCGGGCAATTACGCTTATATTATGAAACCAAAAGCAGTAGCAATTGCTTCCATAACCTGTATTTCACTTATATAATCCAAAAGGTTAACAATTATATAAAATGAAATATTTAAGGTTGTTTCAACCACAAACAATCAATACAGCAACAATCAATTTGCAACAAGGCATACAAGCATTATACAAAATCAACACAAATCAATCAATCATTCATATCAAACAAAACAAATAGTGGTTCGGGTTCAAAACTTTAAATTGTACAGAATGAAAAATAAACTATCAAGTGCACCATTTACTCAACAGTCTTAGATGAAACTAAATAGTTTATTCATACATCCAAAAAAATTTAAAGTATCCTTACCCAAACAACCATAAACCAAAACGAACAACAAATTCAAACAATAAATCAAGTAATTTTTTTTCCAATTCATTTCATAACCTTTGTTGTTTGATTTCCTTTTCATTCATTATTTATTTTTATCCATTTCTATTCATTACCTACTAATTCATTTTCATCTATCTATATAATGCCAAATTCTACTTATTGCATTACATTTATTTATTTATATTGTTCATATTCAATCAAATTTCTTAGTAGGTAAATTTATTAACTTAAGTTTATAGTCAAATTTTTTTCTTTTCCAGTATTCATCTTTTATTCTTTTTTATATTCAAAGGTAACTTCAACCTATTACTTAAGTTTATTATTATTTATTTATAATACTTACCTTTTTTTTCTTAATTACATTAGTAGCATTTCAATTATACTTAAGTCCATAACAACTAGAACATCAATTCTAATTAATAAAAGCAATTTTATTGAACAAATTTCATTACATAAGTTTACTTGTAAAATTTTCCATTACAAATCTTTAACATTTCAACTTTTAATATTTGGTAAGTTGTATATAGGCTTTTAAAGAATGTAATTGAAACTTATGCCAGTCTTACTCATTTCTTTTAATTAAATTAATATTCAATAATTCTATCCTTTGTTTTATAGATTACAATTTCAATTTCTTTTAATTTCATTTATAACCATGCATTTAATCTCTTATTTTAATTAAAGGTTCCAATTTATAAATTAGTTATATTCCATTTTACTATACTTACTTGAAACTATTAATCAATAGGAACTTAAGAACTAAATACCGAGTTATACTTTCAAATCATTTTAAAATAATGGATAAATGTATATACTTACAGTTTATATATCCAATTATATTTAAAACAATTCAAAATTTATATTTGTTTATCAAAATAAATCTGCAGTAAAACTACTACAGCGGCCTTCCCACTTCGAAACTCGAAAACGAATGTCGATGATGCTTGCACTCATTACCGAAATTATTTTCCAACGACAAAGAGGGTAGTACAGAAATTTTTCTTTTCAAAATTCCTTTTAAAACAATTCTTTCAAATTATAACAAAATATTTATATCATAAAATACTTCTAAAATATTATTATTATATTCCAAAACCATTTAAAAGAAATTTTCAAAACCCCAGAACTTAAGTTCTAAATTCCCAATTTCATTTATTTTATTTTCAATCTTATTTCAACTACTATTTATAGATTTCATTACCTAACAACCAATATATTGCAACCAAGTATATATCATTTATAAAACTTTATTTTATATATATAGAAAATATAATAGGCAAAATTATTTCATTCACCTATATTAAAACAAATATTATGTCGGTCTGTCCTATTAAGTGTTTAGAAATCCCTATTGGCGTCATAGCATCCTATGCACCAACCATAATTTATAAATATAAAACGGAACAGATTAACACAATATTAAAACCTTTTTATAACGCTAACAAATACGCTCTCTCATATATATACACTCAGCGACTCTCATAGGGTACTACTACCTTATTAGTAAAGAGTCAGACCCCACAAAGCTAAGGTTTTCACTAAACCAAAGCTCTTATACCAGATGCGCTTCTTATTGACACACGTGCCAATTCAAACCATATTACAAGGCGGATTGTTATGGGGTAAATAAAAAAAGTAGAGAAAGAAAAAAAACAAAATAGAATCTTGCAGCGGAACGATAAAATATAATAATCAAATATACAGTTTATGAAACTATTTTATAAACATTTGATTATATTTATACAATACATATCAGAGTTGCACATACCGGCGAATAATAACAATGTAGCGGACTAAAATGGTGTAGAGAAATAATATAGTAGATAATAGCAATATAAATCTTCGTCCTCGTCCTCCAGAGCTAAAGTCTTCGAATCTTGAAATGCTCAGGCTGACCCGAGCGAATTGAAAAGATAAAACACTCGAGTCAGAACTAAAATATCTTATATGAGTAAAATTAACATAAATAAATATGAGTGCAGTAACTTAAGAGATGCTCCGGATTCACGTCTTCTAAGGATCCGTTAACCTATTTACTATGTAGTAATATTTCGCTATTATAATAGTGTCTAATAGTAAAATAAACTTACTTTTTTCTTGGCATTAAGGGGTTACCCATATAGCCCTTAACACGTAATAGTCTCAATAGTCCATCCAATATTATAGTCCCTCCTGATCGGGAAGTCACCAGAGGATACCACACGGGCTACGGGAGAAAACCAAACTCGTACAAGGTGCATATGGTAGGTGACACGACACAACTAGGCAATGCCAGGGTAGATATACCAATTACGCATCTGGGCTGGTGGTAACGCGTTGCCGCAACTACCGCCCACCTCGAGCCACACCCCCAAATAAAAAATCAAAAGTGGCCACTGAATCAATCCAAAAGTCAAAGTATAATATCGAAGGGATGTGTCAGATCAAAGGTGCTACCTCATTGGCCCGAGAACCGCTCATGTTTTAGCCACCTTATGCCAACTCACGGGAGTTGGGTCCACGTACTTACCTCAAAGGAAACGCCGTCACCATCCTACTTCATTCTGGGATCTCCACCTCATACACGGTTGTTAAAGTAGTTTTCGGAGTTGACAGAGAGTATGACAACTTCCGATCCCGGTCTCTTCAATAACCAATCGTTATTATAACACCGCGGTCTTTTCAAAATAGTTTATACTTTTAAAACCAGAATATAATATCCATTTCAAAACCATATAAACACGATATCATTTTTATTTTAAGACCCAAATCAATATGATATCTTTTATTTCAAATATATCCTTTTTCAAGAAATCATAGCACTTTCAAATCTACATACCTTGAAATCTATAGCTTTGAAACGTAACTTAATATACTTCAATGGTTTACATATTAAATTACTTTATATAATAAAATAGCTTCTTTAATTTTTCAAATAAATCCCAAATACCAATTTGAACCTCTTAATAAACCATTTCAATTCATATATTTCAAAGCTTTAAACATTCCACAATTTCAAACAAATTCTTTGATAATTCCATATATATCAATTTCAATTAATATTATTTAGATTTGAAATGTTTACTTAATAAAACTAATATCATTTAAGCAAAGCGGTTTAAACTTCAAATAACAGGATATACTTTCTCTTTAAATTAACTTGATAATATTCATTAAAAGTGATTGATATTCATTTAATCCTCTAACCAAAATCAAGTTACACAAATCATACCTTTAAAATCTCAGATTTATTTAATTTCACATTAATTTTTATTCGTGGATAATTCTTGAAACACTTTAATTCAAATCAATTCATATTTCTCTTCCAGCCTTTAGTATTAAGTCATTATACTCTATAAATATAATATAAATAAATACTTCACTGTATCATATATTAATAAAATCAACCTTTATTATTAAACTTCTTTTATACTTAAGCCAAATTTTTTCATAGATTAAAACCAAGAAATTTATTATATATATAAATATAACATTTATAAATATCCAAATCAGTATCTCATAA
The DNA here is from genome assembly GCA_030765085.1 of Allium cepa. Classification (NCBI taxonomy): domain Eukaryota; kingdom Viridiplantae; phylum Streptophyta; class Magnoliopsida; order Asparagales; family Amaryllidaceae; genus Allium; species Allium cepa. Next base: position 28,207,071 of record CM060933.1, on the reverse strand, counting down.
ACCATATTTTCTTTACAAACCATAGAAACCTTTCAAAATATTTTTATATATAAACCGCGGTGCCTGTATATAATTTTCTATCATATGGTCAAGTGATACAGATATTTATCATTTCAATCCGTAATTTAAAATAAAAATTACGGCTATCTATCATTTCAAACCGCAATCCCGAATACAATGAAAATGCATAATAACTTGCAGTTTATAACAATATAAAATACAGCATCCATTCATCCAATATAACCATAAACCATTTATCACAATCATCATCCAAATTCAAACAATACATCAATATATAACAGGTGATATATAACAGGTATCAACTATCAGTTTATATTCAAAATAAATTATAACTGTTTAACTGCCAGTCTATATGCAATAAAATAAATAACAATTTAACTGGCAGTTAATATGCAAGAAATAAATAACAATTTAACTGGCAGTTAATATGCGATGAATAATTAAGTAACAATTAAATTAAATAATTTAATTTTACTGGGATGATGATTAAAATATGTCAAACAACCATAAATAAATTTCAAATCGCATCGTATATCAATTTAACAAACATAAGAAATTTTAGAAGTTGTGAGTGGATTAAAACACTCACATTTTGAATTTAAATTGAATTTAAATCCAAAATTCAAACGATCTCAGAATCCTTCCAAACCAGTGCCAAAATATTCAGAATTTCAATACGATCCTAACAAAATAAAACCGCGTGTGAATCGGTGTTCGTATGCAAAAGTTATATAGATTTGAACGCTTACAAATAAAATTTAAATTAAACAACATTAAAAAAAGGGACAAAACGTCACCAAGGCCACATCATCAGAAGCTTGCGCAATTTCCATATCCAGGTAGCACGTACAGGAATTTTCACGACCGAAGTTCGAACCCATATACAGAGCCTTTGACTAGCCCTTTTGACCACCGATTACCGCCGCTACACGCCTCCGTACGCCACGCCGCTACTTCCAGCCGAGCCTCCACCGATGGCCGCCTCTATGTGTGACATCCTGGAAATTTGGGGCAATATCAATTTAATAATCTACATTAAAAATTAAATTGATTTAATAATATTGTTAATAATATTTGAATTGATTTAATAATCTTCTTTTAAATAAATATTTAACTGATAATTTATCTTTTAAAAGCTAATTTAAATTGTTTCTATTTATAATGTATATATGTATATATTGGTATATATTATAAATAGATAAGTTTTGTTTTTAAATTTAATAAATAAAGCTATGTTTTCTAATTCTATTATTTTTGACAATTTGGAAATTTGATTTAATTTAGTATCAAGCTATTAAATAGGTAATTATATGTTTTTATATACTCAAGATAAATTTAATTTGTTTAAAAATAAATTCTAGCCTAAGTTTAAATTTAAATAAAAAGATTGTTTTGTTCGTTTTAATTTAGTTTTATAAAATAAGTAATCTATATTTTGAAGAGATTGTTTCTTTTATAAATCATTTTGATTTAATAATGAGCTATATTAATAATGCAATATCTTTACAAATGGATTTTTATATAAATAGAAATTGTTATTTTAAATTTATTTATTTATATATATATGTATTTTGGAAAGCTATGATTTGTAAATTTAAAATAAAATAAACTTTATAAAAATGAAACATAAGTGTAAACCAAGTATAGGGTTATAAAATAAGTTTGAATACATAAACTTGAGAAATTGTGATATTAACATAACCAATAAAAATAACTATAACAATTTCATATATGTACATAAGCATAACTAAGCATAGAACTTGATACATAAGTTAAAATTTATAACAAACAACTAAAACAAATTTTGAAATGTGTATGTAAAATACAAAAACATGTAATCATGTCTATACAATAGTTATGTTGGCAAATTAAACAAAATAAAGTAAGAAAAAAATAGATATGCAGGCAAGAATCTTATATATATATAAAGATTAGATTAGATATGCTGCAAAGTAAATGTCAACATACACAAGTAAAGATGCTGATAGCTTGTTGATTAAGATTCAGACAAGTATGAAAATAAAGCAAACCAGGCTTTGAATAGTTGCAGGTTAACTCTAGAACAAAGAAATAAAGTAAAGTAAAAGCAAAATATCTAAATATAAAATATGGTATGTAGGAAACATAAAGTACAACAAATCATATGCAGGCATAAGAAAATGTAATCAACCTGTAAGAAAATGCAAAGCAAAGTTAAGAAACAAATAAAAAGGAAATTACATATGCAGGTTGCTTGTAAGAGAAGTGCAAAGCTAAGTAAAAATATCTATACATAAGAAATGATAAAATTAGCTAAGTAGGGAACATAAGTACTTAAACATTAAATGCTAGCACAACTTAAGTCAGTTCGAATTGCTTAAAAAAATCAACCCAGCCTCCTAATTAAAAGATCTGGCCTGATACAAACAAAAGCATAATTGTTCCTGCATGTGCAAACCCAGTTATTACCTTCCCCTGAAACTTCTTTATATATGTCATATTATTTTTGTTCGTTCACTAAACATATCCATCCTAAAACAAGAAATAATGGCAAACATTTCCATTTATACAAACTTGAATAATGTTTGCAAATCCAACAAAGATGAGAAGATTAAGGAAATGAAGGCAAACTACTTTCCAGTTTTAAAGTTCAACTTGTTTCAGACAAAAAGAGGCGCTCTGTTTATTTTCAAAACTATGGTGAGTAACTTAAATTTTAAATTACTTAAGTATATATGTTGCTTGATTATTGTCTGGGATGTGAATAAATCTTAATGCATTCCTGTGTATATGAGTTACTGCATGTATGTGTGTTGATAACTGGTAACACACCTCTGTATTTAAGATTTAAGCTTATGTTTCACTTTCAAAAATCATTACTGCTTGATCTACTTGTTGTTAGGACCTAGGATCTAAACAAAATAAGTTTGTTTGATCATAAAGTAAACTTTAAAATATAAATTCAAGTTAAACAAGGTAGAACTGTTCTGAAAGCCTTAAAGGTACAGTCAATGTTTAATAGGAGTAAAATTTCAAACAACTTAAATTATTAATTCACGTTTATAAATTAAATTCTTATCTGAAATTAGGATTTTTAAAACTAGAATTGTATTTTTTAGTTAAGGTTTGTAGTGGCATTTCTGGTTTAATCAATTTAGGGATTTTGGGTTGCCTCTGGCACTACGGTTGATTGGAGCGGCTGTGGTTCTTCATAGCGGTGGAGAGGTGACTGGAGAGGCCAAGAAAAATGATGGGTGGATGGTCTGAGTATGGTGGTGGAAGCGGTTGTTATTTTGTTTTCCTAAACCTAGTTTGAATAGGTAGTATTTTCTAAATCATAGCGTCGGCTCTGGTTGATCGAGTGTGTCTAAACTCGAGGGGACGAAAGTAGAGAGGTAGGTGATTGTGTGGCCGAAATCGCAGGGGTGCAGATGGTCGGAATCTCGAGAACTAGGTGGTTACAGGTTTTGGGGTTGTTGCTTGTTGTGTTTCCAGGTTTGGGGTAGCTAACTCGATTTTAATTCGAGATGTTGTAGGGGGTATGGATGATCGTGATCATGATTGGTGATGGCCGGCGATGTGTTGAAGCTTGAGTGGATGGACGGAAATGGCCAGAGCCACAGTGCACGTGCACCGTGCCATTGAGGTTCTGTTGAGCTTTGGGTGCGTGCAGAGGGTTGAACTGGGGAAATACTCGAGTCACTCGAGTAGGTGACTCGAAGCAGGGCGATGGAGAACTCGAAGCAATAAAGTGGGTTTGAATTCGAGTTGGCTCCAGGTTTTGAAACTGTCACTGTTTTAGTGTGCAGGGTTTTTGGGCTCGGGAAGACTCGTGATATTCGAGTGTTTAACTCGAAGCGTGGGAGGTGAAGACTCGAAGCAAGATGGGTTTTGTCTCGTAGCAGAGGGTGGTTCCAGGTTGTAATAAACCCGATTTTCCCAGGTTTGAATTTGGTCCAAAATTTCTTAAACAGGATTTTATGCTGTGTTTTAAATTTAGGGGTTAAAGTATAAATTCAAATGAAATTTTGAATCTAAGGTTTTATAAATAAATTTGGATTTTGAATCAAGAATTAAAAATCAAATTTTTTAAAAGTAAGCTAAACCAAATTTTAAATTCAAAGTTAACTAATGAATTCAAGTTTCTCTTGAATTCAAATCTGAAATTTAAAATCAGTTTTTAAATCTAAATATATAAAATAAGTTCACATAAAATAGTTTTGAAAAGTAAATTTGTTTCAAATTAATATTTGAATTGAGTTTGGGTATAGTTCTTATAAAGGAATATTTGAATGGAAAGTAAATAAAGGGTTTTAACTTAAATTTGCAAGTTAAGTATTAATGTCTTTTGGAAATTTAAATTAGAGATTAATGTTATTTACAAAATTTTAAATTGAATTTAAACTTGGTAGAAGTTTAAACAATAATCACTTGGAATCTTAAATTCAAAATGGAATTTGAATTTGAATTTAAAATGTAATGTTCTAATACACATTAATATTAATGAAGTCATTAATAAAGAGATAAATTATCTTAGGAATAGTTAAGATATTTAAATGATTAAATGAATAAGTTAATTAAGGAAGAACACGTGTATTTAATTTATAAATTAATAATTTAGATTAATTTATAATTAGAGATTAATTAAGTAGTGAATTAAGTAATGTTATTAATTACTGAAGTTAATTAACTAAGGATTATTAATTAATTAATTATGGTAATAAATTTTGATAATTAAGCAAATTAGATTAATTTAAGTAATCTATTGTAAATTGTTAAATGTAATTACTTGATAAAGTAATTAAGAGATTAATTACTTTTTGTAATTAATTTTGATAAAATAATTAATTTAAGTTAATTAATTTATTTTAATTAATTTAAGAAAATCATTTGATAATTTATAAGTATAATTACTTAGTGTATTCAGTGGAGCATAATTACTTGAGGAAGTAATTAATGTTAATTACTGAATGTAATTAGTGAAAGATGATGTGTTAATAAAATAATTTGGATAATTACTTTTGAAATTAATCAAAGGATTAATTAAAGGAGATAATTAATTATGGGATAATTAATTTATTAATATGAGTAATTAAGGGTAGTTAATTACTGGTTGATATTAATCAAAGGTGATTAATAATTGTGTTTAATTAAAGATTAATTACTTAATGTAATTAATTTAATCAAAGTAATTTAATTTAAATCTAAATTAAAGGTCATTAATTAATGTAATTAATGATGAAATTAAGAATTGTTAATTAAGAAATAATTAATAATGTGGTGATTAATTTATGTAATTAATTAACAATAAATATAATTAATTATATTTAATTAATAAATGAAGTAATTAAATGTTAACTACTATAAATGATTTAGGATAATTAATTTGGGAAATTAAATAAAGACTAATTACTTATTGTAATTAGAAGGTGATTAACCAAGGGTGTTTAATCAAGATGAATATCTAGAGAATAATTAATTAATTTGATTTATAATTAATTAATGGTTGTATAAGCAGGATTTATTGATGAAGTAATTAATTTAATTTATTTTAAATTAATTAGAGGTAGAAGTAGTTAATTTAATTCATTTTAAATTAATTACAAATGGTATGATTATAAATCATTGCTTATGGATGAATGATATTGATATTCCATTTGAAAATTGTGATCTCAGATATGAGATGAGTAATATCGATGTGATATGGATGTATGGTTTAAATATGATAATATTTATTATCTGTTTGGATGATGATATTAATTATCTGTTTATGATGATGATGATGTGATTATCTATTGTGATATTATGAATTATCCATCTGCGTGTATATTGGTTATATTGAGTTAAACTGTTAAGACTAAATAGACAACTTGGCCTTAAAAGACACGTTTTGGATTTCGATGAGACCGGGATCGGTTTCCTTATTTGGGACATCCGAAAACCACATCGATTCCAAATTAACGATAGGTCGTGAATCTGAAGTGAAGATGAAGATTCATAATGCAAGGGTTATCGTCGTTAACTCTGAGGGTGATTCCAAAATGAGTGTAACGAGATAATGCCTTCGGTTTCGTTCGAACCCGGAACGAACTTGTATGGATTGAATGCTTTCAACACATTGTCAGGTGGGCGATGATCATTCTAAGATTTATGTTCTCTAAAGGTAATCGCAACCTCAAGCCTCATCAACCGGGAATGGCTAAAACAGGGAAGGTGCAGCAAGGTTAGGTGGGTCATGCCCAAGCAGGACAAGGATATTCCCCTGTCTAGATGTCCCTTTATTTTCGGCTGTGTGGGCGGTTGATTGCAACAACTGCCGGGGTTATCTTGTTCGGGACTGTTCAATAAGGAATGGTTCCGGCCTTGTGTTGCAGGGGGTCGGGAGTGATCCTCGGTACGTTGATCTAGGCCACGTACTGTGACAGGCGATACCCCAGTAGCCCTGCCATTGTATGGAATCCAAAATCCAATAAGTGCCAACGGTTTTGATTGTATTACCCACTTTTGTGGCTAGTAGCTGGAATTTAATCATGTAACAATTTCGACTATTTTCTATTTATTTGAAAACCCTAGACCTATTATAATATCACTGAATTTCCTATCAAATGTTTTGGTTAGCGTAAGGTAAAAACTTACCCATGTTTATTTGTGGGGAGTCTTACGTGATACCTTTTGTTTTCAAAAGATTTTCAAAGTTAAGCAACTTTAACCTGTTACTCACACCAGACCCATGTCTGACCCGGAGTTTATTCTTGTTTTTCATAAACTCTCGGGTATCCAAATTTTTACGGGTAGCCAAGGGATTCCGGTTAGCTTTGACGAATTCTGGAGGAGTAATGGAGCAGGAGGCTTCAGCATTGTAGATATACTTATAATTCCGCTATGTTGGTATCTCTGAGTCGTATTGTTTAAGTTGTATTGTGTTGAGTTGTATTAACTAGACAGATGTCTATAACTGTCTAGTATGTGATGTATTGTCTGTATAACTCTGATTGATGTTGTATATTATGTAAATACTTATGTGATTATTATAATTTATTCGTTCCGCTGTGAGATTCTGATGTTGTTGTTCTTTCTTCTTTATCTTTTATATTTTCTCATCCCTTTCTTTCTTCAAGACGGAACGGTTTTCTGGTTGTAGAAAGCCGGATCGTCACAGTTGGTATCAGAGCGCTAGGTTGAGTGAATACCTAGGCTCTTGAGTGATTTCTTTCCTGAGAGAGCGTATTTGTAATTTTGATATATAATATATATTTATTTATTTCTACCTATTGTTGGGTTACCTGTTCAGGTTTTCCAATGAGTTATAAAGGTAGATTAGGTAGTGGTGTGTGTAACACAACCACCAATGGTTGGGGTTTAAATGATTGAGGTTGGAAGTGTATTTGTCGAGACTGTAGACCTAATACCGGCTCGAGTAAGCTTTGGGTGGTGTAAGGATTTCATTAATCTCTGAAGGAAATCTGTTAAGATTCGGAGTTCATCTATGAAATGTAATTTGGTTGAGCTAGAGTTTGGATCTGTCGGTTGGACAGAAGCAAGTCATGATATTTTGATATATCAAGGTGCAGTAGCTGTGTGATGAGACACAGTGACTATGGATGTCTCCGAAGATGTTTCTTTGGGACAAGTTAAGGAAGAGTGTCTGCTTCGGTGTTGTGGCTGTGTTCAGTTGGGTGTTCCTGTTTGCTTTGAGGTCCGAGTTTCTCGAAGAGCTTTGGATTAGGAAGTCTTTTGGCTTAGCAGTTTTTCTTGAGGTAACTTCAAAAGCAGCAGAGTGGTTCCATTTCTTCGATGGATTGGCCACATAAGTGTAAGCTGTTCTGATTTGTAAAGAGAGAGCAGTATCTTTGGAATTAGGCTGGATCGATCGCAAAAGTGACTTGCGATAGTTTAAGTGTTCTTTTGTGTTTCAGAGATTTTCTGGATGTCTTCAAGGAGTCAAAGTTTTGTCAGCATTTGGAGATTGAGTTTGGTATCGACTGGATTCCAGGAGTGATACCGATGGTTCAGCTTAGTAATAGGATGATTTTTGAATTTGGTGAAGTGGCTCAGGTTTTGGAAGAACTTCTGAGTTTTATTTTTTGGATATGTGAACTTTATTTTTGGAATGTGTTGTCCATTCTGTGCTTGAGATCATCATCAGCATTTTCATCTGTTCAGTCAGAGTTGCGCAGTGGAAGCATGGTGGCAGCTGTTTTAGTTGGGAAGCAATGGGATGATTGCAGTGTTTGGATTAGAGAGTTCTACGGGAAAATTTTTCAGGATCTGAGGTCAGATTGGAGTGCGCCTGTTTTATCTTTTCCGGATGAGAGAAGTGAGTTCTGTTTTCTGATTTGGAATAGAGTTTGTGTTCTGAGTTTTGGTTGATCTTGGAAAATTATTTGTTGGATTATTTTTGGACCAGTTTATTTCTAGGACATCAGCAAGAGTTGAGCTGATCAGTAAGGATGAGGGGAGCCCAGGATCGTCCGAAGGGTTTTATGGATAAGAAATGGAGGAATTTGGATTCTGAAGTGGGAGATTTGATTCTGGATAAGTGTTTGATCTTCAGGATTGAATTGTCAGTTTGGATAACTGGAATTCGTTGTGTTTCACGTATCTCTGAGGGTGTACGTGTAAGATCTATCTCTGGTTGTAGAATCAGCAGTTCAGGGAGTTTTGTCTGTTGATTCAGGCTTGTCTATAGTCTGATATCCTATCTTGTTTCGTAGGTCCAGATGAGTGGAAGCTCTGTAGCTTAGTAGTATTGATTGTTTAGATTCTGTAGAACGGGTATCCCGGTATTTATATTTGGGAAACTCGAGAAAATTCTATCCGAAATCTTGTCAGGATAGTTAGATTTGTTTGTTTGGATAAATTGGTTGCTATGGTTGTTAGCATATGATTGATATATGCTTGTGTTTTAAAAATTAATTTTAATTTGATTATTAAATTACCTTTGTTTTAAATTTCGGGGACGAAATTCTTTTAAGGGGGGAGGAATGTGACATCCCTGAAATTTGGGGCAATATCAATTTAATAATCTACATTAAAAATTAAATTGATTTAATAATATCGTTAATAATATTTGAATTGATTTAATAATCTTCTTTTAAATAAATATTTAACTGATAATTTATCTTTTAAAAGCTAATTTAAATTGTTTCTATTTATAATGTATATATGTATATATTGGTATATATTATAAATAGATAAGTTTTGTTTTTAAATTTAATAGATAAAGCTATGTTTTCTAATTCTATTATTTTTGACAATTTGGAAATTTGATTTAATTTAGTATTAAGATATTAAATAGGTAATTATATGTTTTTATATACTCAAGATAAATTTAATTTGTTTAAAAATAAATTCTAGCCTAAGTTTAAATTTAAATAAAAAGATTGTTTTGTTCTTTTTAATTTAGTTTTATAAAATAAGTAATCTATATTTTGAAGAGATTGTTTCTTTTATAAATCATTTTGATTTAATAATGAGCTATATTAATAATGCAATATCTTTACAAATGGATTTTTATATAAATAGAAATTGTTATTTTAAATTTATTTATTTATATACATATGTATTTTGGAAAGCTATGATTTGTAAATTTAAAATAAAATAAACTTTATAAAAATGAAACATAAGTGTAAACCAAGTATAGGTTTATAAAATAAGTTTGAATACATAAACTTGAGAAATTATGATATTAATATAACCAATAAAAATAACTATAACAATTTCATTGTGATAACCCGGGTTTTGGACATCTGGAAATGGGTAATTAACTATTTTAATCAATTAAACAAATGCAATTCTGATATATATAGATATATGGATAAGTATTGGTTTGATAATCTTCCAAGTATAATTATTTTAAGTTGGTAAATTTATTATTATTTCAAACAATAATGATAATGGGTTGTTTTAAATATAGGTAAATAATTTTTTTAAAATAGAATTATTAATTACAAATTGGATTGGAAATGTATATGTATCGTTGACTTGATTTTTAATTAGATTTTCAAACTTAATTTGAAATTGAATTTTTGATTTATTAAGTAATTCAAAGAATAGACATTTTAAAATATTTGGGTTTAAAATATATGTATAGACTTTTATATAATTTGTCTTATTGCATTTTCTTTAAAAAGAAATTCATATATACATTTACATAAATAAATTAAGTAATGGCTTTTACTAACATTTTAAAACCAAATATAAGTTACTTAATTACAAGTGTATGTATATTAAGGCTTCATTATAACAAATGTTGATTAATAATCTATAGTGAATGAACAAATGTAAATTTTAATAACATAAGGATTTAAGATAAATTTATAAATTTAATAATATAAAGGATTTAAACATAAATTTTCTTGTTTATGACACTTGTTAAGTTTTAAACTCATGCATTAACAATGTGTTTTAACAAGTATTACTTAACTTACATGTGTTAGCTCAACAATTACAAGTGGCAATTTTTGTTTCTTTAAAAATTTAATAATTTAATTCTAGTGATTAGAAAGGAAACCCTTTCCAGTTTTTACATTCATTTTTCTGAATTTCTTCTCCCACCAAACAAAAGAAAAAAAAAAATATAATAAAAATCAACCTGAGAAACCGGATTCAAAACAAAAACATTTCAAAGAAATATTTAACTGGTAATCTCAATCCTGGAAGCTAAGCATGATAGTTCAAACCTAAGACTGGAGTAACCAAGGCAGGAACTAAAATCAAACAAGTTTTCAGATCTTATAAAAGTACCGTTCTCTGTAAGGTGAGTAAATTTCATTTTTAAAATCAAATTAAAACCTATGATTTAAACCTGTTGCTTATGATGAATTGTGTAAAAATATAGCCGCTTGTGTTATGGGTATGAATGCATGAATACATGTGTATGATGTGCTGGAATATCAGATGAACGCCTTTAAATTTGGATGGAATAGAGACATGTTATATGTGTGATTATTGAATGCCTGTGTGATTTAAAAAAAATAAAAATAAATAAAAATAAAAATATAGACTCTGTTGGTAACTACAGGTTTAAATTTCTTGATAAATTCAATATCTCAATTTTGAATTCAAATTAGTTTGTGATTTGTGAAAGGAAGTTGTTTGTAACCATACAACCTTTCACCTGGAAACAATTACAGGGATTTAGAATCAACCTTTGGTTTGGAAATTTAAGATTTACAGTGAAATCCTAATTTTGGTCAAAATTTACTCAATGTAATTTTCAGATTTAAGTATATATTTGAGTTCGAAATACCAAACCATGAATTTTAGTAATCATATCACGAATTTTAGTTTAGTTTGTGGCTTGCAAATTGGGGTTGATCGGTTCTTGGGTTTCGAGTAAATTTCGGCGACTGGTGAAGCTTTGGAGGTCGGGTCTTTGGTAGGAGCTTGATTGGTGAACGTCGAGTTAGGGAAAAATAGGGTTGTATTTTATATTGGGCTATGGTGGCCGGAGTAAGGTGAAACAGGGTTTTGCTGCTTGGTTGTGTCGTCGTCGTTCCGAGGAGTTTCTCGATGCCTAGAGGCGATCAGAATCTATCGCTTGATGAGCCGTGGGTGCTGGAGGGTGTGATGAAGAAACGGAGGGAATGGTGAGGATTCTCGAGTGCTTAATCGCCGGTGATGTCGAATTCTTCGGTGGGGTTGTTTCAAGTTGATGGGTGTTAGGGACGTTTTCGAATTTACAGCAAATTGATGCGATGGGTCGGTCTCGTGGAGTTATCGTGTTTGTTATCGACTCGTCTGAGGGTAGGGCGAAGATCATCGGCGACCGGTGGCAATGTGCATGTGCACGTTTCGTGCATCTGGAAAGAGAGTTTGGGGGTTATATTTTTTTCTCGGGTTTAACACGAAGAAGTTGGGTTTTCGCTCGAAGTAGGAGAGGAGGGTTGTGTCCCGTGTTTGGATCGGGTTTGAAGGGTTTTGGGCTCGGGTTCTAATGATGGTCCAATTTCTGTTGTACAGGAAAGGTTTTGGATATGTCAAATGTTTCTAGGTTAAAGCAAAATAAACTAAGTTTCTAAATAAATTATTTGAACAAGTTTTCAAGTTTAACTTTAAAATCAAATGTTTTAATTTGTCTTAATTAAATAATTATATCAGAATTGATTTTGTAATTAATTCCAAATTTCAAATAATGTTTAATGTTACAAATGAAGTTTAAGTTTGATATAGAATTCGTTTTAATTAACTAAGGTTGAGATGAATTAAGAGTAATTAATAAAATTATTTACTTATTGTAATTAGAAATAATTATTTAATGGGGTAATTAGTGGATAGTTAATGAATGTAGTTAAGAGATGAATCATTAACTAGAGTTTGGGTGATGACTGATTGATAAATTAATTAAGGTGATTAATCTTAATTAATTAGCATAATTAGTTAAAGATAATCATTTAATTATAAATTAATTAAGTAGGATTACTTAGAGAAGTAATAAACAGATAATTACTTGATGTGATTAATTAAATGGGGATTACTTAATAAAGTAATTAAAGTATAATTACTAAATGGATGTAATTAAAGGATTAATTACTCATTGTAATTAATTGTATTTAATCTGATTAGTTTAAGCTAATTAATTCAGTTTAATTAATTGAAGGTAATCACTTGTTGATTTGATAAATAAACTATTTAGGTAAGTAATTAATGAATAATTACTGGATGTAATTAATTGAATAAGTGATTTATTAATGAGGGAAATTTGGATTAAATTACCTTGTATAATTAATCAAAGGATTAATTAGAGATAATTAATTAAGGAGTAATTTATTTATTTGATGAAGTATTTAAGGGTAGTTAATTACTATTGTTATTAATCAAGAGTGATTAATAATTATGGTTAGTGATTAATTAATAAAGTAATTAAAGGATAATTACTGTATTGGGTTAAGGATATTTAATATGTGAAATCAAATTGAGGGTTAATTACTTAAATGTAATTAAAGGATAAATAGAATGATATTGTAAGCCTTTGATTAATTGTTATTCCTAATATGTGGGTTGTGATGCTATGTGATAAGATATGTTTGATTTAATTTGAGAAGTTATGGTTATATATTGATAATGAATTACTGTGGCATCCTGTATTAAAAGTGGAATTGTATTTCACTTGAATAATTTAAGTTAAGTTGATAATGGTTTCAAAGAGACCGGAGTCGGGTATTAGAAATACCCGAAACCACTTCGATCCTTTATAAAACGATGGGTGAAATCAATAAGCTGTAATGGAAAGATTTAAGGGGGTTGGACCATTTATTCTAAGTTGTGGTGCTTAAAAATGGATATGTGAAATAGGTGATGACTATATCGACTTGAGGAGTTGTAAATCGATGTAAGTTACCCCGGGTTTATATAAGTTGTATGCATTGGTATTTCTTGTTTGATGGGCTTACTCACGCTGGTTTCCAGCCTGACCCGGGTGTTACTTTGATGTAATGCTCGGGTCAGACCGAGTATTACAGATTTTCAGGTAAGGACGTTCTGGAGCTCAGGAGGCGAGCTGGATGGCAGGAACGTATGAAGTATTTTATCATTGTGATATATTATTGTATAGTTAGGACATGATGTCTTAAACTAGCCAGTGTTGTGTATTGATTGTAACTCTGATGTATAAAAATGTAGATGTACTAATCAGTTTTCCTTTGTAAAACTATTATCTATGTGATATTATATTTTATTCGCTGCGAATGTGAGATTCTGAGTTTGAGTTTCCTGTTTCTTCTTCTTCCTATTTCTTCTTTTCACTACCTATCTGGAAATTTCGAGATCGAAATTTCCGGGTCGTTACATTTGTATCAGAGCCGAAGGTTAAGCGAGAACCTTGGCTCTGTTGGGATTACTCATTAAGGATAGGGTCAGTGATACCCTAGGATAAGTTGAGTATATAAATATGAGAGAGCGTACTTGTTATTTTCTCATATAAAGGTTTTTAAACGATTTCAAAGGTAAATGAATCTTATATAAGAAAAAGATTATCTATTATATTAAGGAAATTGGTTGTAATATTAATTAGATTAAAAGTAATAGAAAGAATTAAGTGGTAATAGAATTACAACCAAATTTAAATTAAATAAAGATAAGTTTGAAATGAATTCAAACTGAATTAGAAATTTGTCATAAGTAGATAGGATCATATGGAAATTTCATATGAAATAAACCTGAGATGGCATTAAGTATGGCATTTAAAGGAGGGAGTGACACGTAGGCAAACTTGTTAATTGGGATGAAAACTAAGGGAGCATGTATCTGTTTGCGCCAAAAATGGTCACAAACCCCAAGTATTGTGAAAGCACCAAACAACGAATATAAATCAACAATATTCAAGCACAAATCTCAGATCCAAGCAAGGACAAGCAGCAATACAAAGATGACAATTAGAAACGCAAGATTTATAGTGGTTCGGCTATCTCCGGCCTACGTCCACTTCAAAGTTTTAACTTTTATTGATATTCTTTGATGGTTACAAGTGATTGCAGTAGTTACAATGATTGAATTTCGGCTATAACAGTGACAGAAGGAAGTAGAATCGAATCCGGCGGAGTCTGGGCGTTGAATGACTAAAAGATCCCTTTTCTGTAGGCTTCAGGGGGCTATTTATAGGCGTAGGAGGCTGAGATCGCGCTCAAACTTCGGGAGACTTCTTTTGGCACGTGAGTGGGCCCACACGACTGACCCCACCAAGTTTCGACTCGATCTGAGATCGATACGAAATGATTTAGTATCCATCAAAAAATGGCCCAATCGAGCTGAAACTTGGCAGGAACAATCTTTATCTTGTATGGAAGCTTCTGTGAAATTTCATAGCATTTGGACCAGGGATTCGTGAGATATGATCGATACGAGGTTAAAGTTTCGTGTGCACTGCCCTGTTCGAATCCATGGCTTCGTATCCATCCTTTTCGAATCCATCCGAAGTAGGTGCGCATGGTGATGCGGAGTGACGTGGAGCGAGATTCTCGGATCGCTCCACCTTTTATGCCGAGTTGAAAGAGTATTATTTGCATCCATCATCGGAGTTGAGTTCGTGTTGACCCTTTCGTACCGCTTGCATCGATAGTAACGGCGCCATTCACATTGATTATTTATTGGATGCGAACAAAGCCTTCACCATCGATACGAGTTGCGCCACTAATGGACCGATACGAAGCGGGGTCCCCCGAGATCGATACGAATAACATGACTCCGGATGGATACGAACCAATTGTCAAGTATGATCGATTCGAAGCACGATGGATACGAATAGTTCCACACTGATCGTTACGAACTCGATGGATTCGAACTAGGTGTGAAGATTCTTGATCGGTTCGAACAGAGCTGAGGTGAGGCCTATCTGATCGCTTCGAAGCTGATCAATTCGAAGACGATCGATTCGAAGTTGATCGATTCGAAGACGATCGGTTCGAAGTCGATCGATTCGAAATGACTAACTCCTGATGGATTCGAACAGGACAAAACCTGATGGATTCGAATGAACCATCACCTCTACCTCTTTATGGATACAAACATCATGCTCTTTCTAACTTGTATCGATCAAATCTCATTCATACGAACTCCGATTAACCTGAAATTTGGAATGCTGGTTTCCATGACTTTGCTTGCCGTGCTCTATCAATTGTAGCCTGATCCGAGCCTGGGCAAAATCCATCGATATCCATGGTTATCCTGCAATGCATAGCCGATATTCATGACAAGCTATTATTGATTTTCAGTCAGTTTTGGGTATCTCAGCTTTGCTAAAAGTTGGGATAACATTTTTCCCCCTAAAACACGCCTTTTGGTAAAAGGTGTGTTTTGATCAGTCTCAGTTCGAATATAGTGAGTTCATATTTTATTTAAATCTTATAGCATTTACAATCAAGTCCACGACTGTTCGAAGCCAAATTGTTATCAATTTCTTCCAGTGGAAATTAAGAATGAATTTCTACAGTCTCTCCGGACTATCGATGGTCACTCCGGACCCTTGCCAAGCTCATTCTAGACTTGGCGATTGAATAGAAAGATCCCATTGCACTCCGGCGTTGCCTTCTATCCCTTGCACTCCGACCCCAGCTAGGGCATATAGCGATGTCTTGGTTGTTCTAAACTGATCATAGCCTCTCCGGGCTCTTGCTGGATCCCATCCTGTCACTCTCCGGTGAAGGGGAGGTGAAGGGGAGGCAGCGTTAAGTGAGTCGATCCTGTCTCTCCGGCGAAGCAACTCACTTCTTGCACTCCGGTTCAGTGTATCTGAACATTAAGCGATGTCATGGCCTAAATCGTGGGCTGATCACAGCCTCTCCGGGCTCTTATCGAATCCCGATCTAATCACTCTTCGGTGAATGGGAAACGACGTTAAGTGAGTCGATCCTGTTGCTCTTCGGCGAAGCAACTCACTTCTTGCACTCCGGACCCTGCCTCTCCGGGTAGGGTCGTAAAGCGATCATTTTCATATTGGTATTCAATATTCGTCCTTTGACTCTCCGGTCAAAGGTTTATTTCAAGAAATTCTAATTTATTTATTTAAGTTCAGGTCCTAGATGTTCAATCTCAAACATCAGGAAAAAGCTAAACATTGCCTCTCCGGGCAATATTGGTCTATCTCCATCTTAGAGCATGCCTAGGGATCTCTCCGGTTCCCGTACATGAGTAATTGGAGTAGCCATTTATTCTGAAAACAAATCTAAATGAAATTACTTGACCGAAGTCCAAATCCTGGACTTGGCCCCTGCCATCTTTAATCAGTCAATGACGAGTCGTGATCCCGATCCAGGATCATTTCTGTTAGGTGGAGGCGGTAGTCGTTCAGGCCTTACCGCCGCTGTCCGTTCTCTGACATATTGTGGCAATCTACCACTCCTGGCATGTTCTTCCACCTCATCCTTTAGGTGACGGCATTCATCTGTAGCGTGCCCATCCAGCTCATGGAATAGGCAATATTTTCCAGTTCTGCGCTCCCGCTCAGTGGGATCTCTCCTGGGTGGTTTTCGATAGGGGAGTTGCCCCCGAGTTTCAGTGTAAATCCTTTCTAGACTTGCCGTCAGATCCGTGTACTGTCTGAATCTGGGCTCTTCGAATTTCTTCCATTTATCAGGACCATCACGTCCATCATCCTGCTTTCTCTTTCCTTTGTCCGCTTCGGACTGTTCCCTGGCGGTTCCTTCGCCCTACACAGCATTTATTTCTCTCCTTTCGGCTCGTGACTCTTCCAGCCGAATGAATCTTTCAGCTTCATGATAAAACTCTCCGAGATCTTGTGGGGGATCTCTTGCCAAAGAATCTTTGAATTCGGTACCTTCCCCGACTCCTGCTACTGCCGCCATCAAAATCATCGGTGGATCCGGGCGATCTACAGAAGCCACCGTTGCATTGAATCGTAATAAGAAATCTTTTATGGACTCTCCGGTCCTTTGCTTGATTGAAGCTAAAGTCATCACGCTCTTGGTTCGCATCACGTGGACCCTGAACTGTCTCATGAAGCATTATACAAGCTCGCCCCATGTTCTGATCGATTCGTTCTCTAGCTGCCTAAACCAAAGCGCAGCCAAGTCTGACAAATATAAAGGGAAGCATCGAGCCATTACTTTCTCGGATTCCCCCAGCACTTCCATGTGCCTAATTTATCGAGTAATATGCATCGTTAGGTCTGACTTTCCATCATAAGGTTCCAGCATAGGCAGTTTGAACTTTGGAGGGTTCCTTGCATTCCTGATATTCGGAGTGAACGGACTCCGACTGACTTCTTGTAATCCTCCACTCGACAATCCTCCTCTCATGATTCGTCGCACTAGACCAATCATTCTTTCATCTCCATCCGGGGATTGCCCCCTTGTCATGTTTCTATCCTGCCCTCCAAGTCTTGAAGGGAACTCTGGTACATACTCTTCATGTGGCTCAGTACAGTAGCATTGACTCCAGCCTGCTGAGCTTCATCTATGGGTCTCCCAGTGTCTGATCCTGAGGGTTTGCCCCCAAGTCCTTGTTGATTGCCTTCATGTCCTGCACTACGGTCTTGAACCTGACCTTCATTGGCCTCCACAATCCTGACTCCTTGTCCTGCACTTGCAGCCGCTGTAGTTGGCCCGAGGTTCTGCACGTTCGCTGCCCTTATCTGCTCAAGAAAATTCTGCATCATCTCTTGGTGAGTCTTCATCATGCTTTCGCGTATCGAATTAGCCATAGCCTTCATCTCATCTCTAGTGATGTACATTGATGCCTGTCCTTCTCCAGCTCCAGAGGATGCTTCTTGGCTTCCTCCTTGTTGGCTCCGATCAGCTCTTTGTCTCGTTTGTCGAGTCATCGTCTCTAAGTCGAGATTCTTCAAGTTCTTAAATCTGAACTCTAAATTTGGTGTAGCGGGTGCTAGTTCTTCTCAGTGAAAGCACCAAAATGTTTGCGCCAAAAATGGTCACAAACCCCAAGTATTGTGAAAGCACCAAACAACGAATATAAATCAACAATATTCAAGCACAAATCTCAGATCCAAGCAAGCGACAAGCAACAATACAAAGATGACAATTAGAAACGCAAGATTTATAGTGGTTCGGCTATCTCCGGCCTACGTCCACTTCAAAGTTTTAACTTTTATTGATATTCTTTGCTGCTTACAAGTGATAGCAGCAGTTACAATGATTGAATTTCGGCTATAACAGTGATGGAAGGAAGTAGAATCGAATCCAGTAGAGTCTGGGCGTTGAATGGCCAAAAGATCCCTTTTCTGTAGGCTTCAGAGGGCTATTTACAGGCGTAGGAGGCTGAGATCGCGTTCAAACTTCGGGAGACTTCTTCTGGCACGTGAGCGAGCCCACGCGACCGACCCCACCAAGTTTCGAATCGATCAGAGATTGATACGAAATGATTTCATATCCATCAAAAAATGACCCAATCAAGCTGAAACTTAGCAGGAACAATCTTTACCTTGTATGGAAGCTTCTGTGAAAATGTCATAGCATTTGGACCAGGGATTCATGAGATATGATCGGTATGAGGTTAAAGTTTCGTGTGCACTGCCCTGTTCGAATCCATGGTTTCGTATCCATCCTTTTCGAATCCATCCGAAGCAGGTGCACATGGTGATGCGGAGTGACGTAGAGCGAGATTCTCTGATCGCTCCACCTTTTATGCCGAGTTAAAAGAGTATTATTCGCATCCATCATCGGAGTTGAGTTCGTGTTGACCCTTTCGTACCGCTTGCATCGATAGTAACGACGCCATTCACATTGATTATTTATTGGATGCGAACAAAGCCTTCACCATCGATACGAGTTGCCACTGATGGACCGATACGAAGCAGGGTCCCCCGAGATCGATACGAATAACATGACTCCGGATGGATACAAACCAATTGTCAAGTATGATCGATTCGAAGCACGATGGATATGAATAGTTCCACACTGATCGATACGAACTCGATGGATTCGAACTAGGTGCGGAGATTCTTGATCGGTTCGAACAGAGCTGAGGTGAGGCCTATCTGATTGCTTCGAAGCTGATCAATTCGAAGACGATCGATTCGAAGTTGATCGATTCAAAGACGATCGGTTCGAAGTCGATCGATTCGAAATGACTAACTCCTGATGGATTCGAACAGGACAAAACCTGATGGATTCGAATGAACCATCACCTCTACCTCTTCATGGATACAAACAGCATGCTCTTTCTAACTTGTATCGATCATATCTTATTCATACGAACTCCGATTAACCTGAAATTTGGAATGCTGGTTCCCATGACTTTGCTTGCCGTGCTCTATCAATTGTAGCCTGATATGGGCCCGGGCAAAATCCATTGATATCCATGGTTATCCTGCAATGCATAGCCGATATTCATGACAAGCTATATTGATTTTCAGTCAGTTTTGGGTATCTCAGCTTTGCTAAAAGTTGGGATAACAGTATCTGTGTACTAGTATTTGCATGAGGTAAGGAGGAATAGTTTCCAATTGAAAAGGAATAAATTAGCCTTGAAGAAAGTCTATAAATATGATGGTAATTTCATTTGATTTTTATACTTTCATTGACCTAAAAATTAAACCAAAGTAAGAAAACAAGAAAGATCTTAGAGGAAGCCAAGGAGTTATACTTTCATTCTAAGAGTAGTGTGTAACTTATAATATGCTTAATCTATATGTTTCACTATTTTAACCCATTTTAGTATTATAGACCGTTAGGTGTATTTCACATTTTTGACTTCAACCAAGTGTTACCAAAATATATTTATAATCTATAACTTTCATGTTTTCCACCTTCAAATTAGAAAATATGATGACCAAAAACCTTGCTACAATGTGAGATTTTGAGATTTGGATTGAACTGGTGGACTCTATTTAACCTCTTTGGTCCCCTTCATAACTCTTGATTTACAAACCCGATTGGTAAACCATAAAATTGTAAACAAATATATGGTTAACTACTAAAATTTTGTCCTTTTGAGCTTTGGAAACTTTGGAGAAGGAATTATTCAAAAGTTGGTTTAACCCAAGCTATGTATAATACGGAGTCAATTTATAATAAAGACTCTTTCCTTCCCAAGGCCATAACTTTTGAATTATGCACCCAATTTTGATCTCATAAACTATGTACGGAATATCTTTTTATTTAATAAATCTTATGTTCTATAAATATTTACAAAGTAAAAATTGCAATACTTCAAATATTTCCAATTCTATAAACTATAGTGATTATCGTAAATAAGGCAGAACACTCTACTTTATAATCGGTATATTTTTTGTTTCTTTACTCGAATTTCGATGAAATAAATTGTGCTCAAAAATTTATTTTCTCTTCTAAAAATCTTTTTTTATAATATCTTGCTAATGTGGTGGTTGGATGCGGTGACACATTTGGTTATGAATTTCAATGTAGTGGATAAAATAACATATCGGTATTGCCCAATCAATAGTTTAAGTCATAGATTCTCATAATACATCCATCCACTCTTTGGAGAATCCACTTCAATTATTCTTATCAAATAAGAACTGAATTACTTCAGAGTTAAAGAGAAGTATCAAGAAACATGTCTAATTTTTTCAATAATACATATCTGCAGCAATTAAATATTATTGTTCATTCACGATAGGATATATCAGAAATTACAAATATCTATGATTTTTTTCACTATAAAATAAAGCTATAATTATAAAGGACCTGAAATACCTTACTTATGTATCATTGGGAAGTGTATTAACATAAATATTGCAGTAAGAAGAGGCAATACAAATGTATGTAAACTATAAAAACGAGTCAAGGTAGACTGGTAAGTTAATAATTTTGGGATTTCTACAATACGACTTATGGTTTTAAAAGCTAAAAAGATGGTATTTTCGATAATACCCAAGTGTATATAATTGATGCTTCAGTTCTTTAAAAGAAAGAATAAGTTTATGGTTATAATGTATTTTGAAGAATACCAATATATATATATATATATATATATATATAGTTGTATGAGCGTGCTTTTGAGTAGTGATTTTTGACTGGAACATTAACTATGTCGGCTTATGGACGAATGCAGCGAAAGATAAAAGATCTAGAATAGTGCACAATTACTTTATTTCAATACTATGTGTTAGGAGGTAGCGTACGTCTCTACTATGCGTTATGATGCAAGTCACGATGGGAAAAAATTCCTAAGAACTAACTCCCTACTTCGTGTTCAGATTAGATCCATGTTTTGTCAAATTGATTTTGACATGGATTTCGCAAGGGTTATGTTCTCAGTTTACAAAATATGTCTATATATGTAAACTTAGTTTTGACAAATATGTTTGGAGAAAATTTACCGATTTTCCTTATGTAATATTTTTTTTTGATGCACAAATATATTTAAAATATGATTTGGACATTTCGGAGAAATTAGTGACATGACGTAGGTTTAGATTAAATAACCACATTACTAGATCAATGTTGTGCATGATGCTACATATAAACATTTCAGGTTTGCATAAATAAAGCTGGAGTTTGGGACTTTTCACGGAAAACTCGAAGTGAATAATTTTTTATAGCTTTTGTTTAGTATTGTAAATCTCGATGTACAAATATGTATGAAGTCAGAAACAAGACCTTACGTAAATTATATTGTAAAGCAAGTATGAATGTATAACATTTCTTCCGCTTGAAATCATTTACTTTGAACAGTTTAATATTTTGGCATTTTTTCTTACGAACTTATGACACTGATCTGATGACACCCACTCTCAATTCTAGCATAGAGTGTCAAATTTGGATATTACAAGTTGGTATTCTAGCTAAGTTTAAGTGGTGCAAAGTTTAAGCTTGCCAAAATAGGAAGTTTATAATATTCATTAACATGTTTATAATTGTCATGGTTATAAATAATGACAAGCCAAAATACAAGAAATACCAGAGATTCATGGGAGGAATAAGTGCACAACTAATCCCAAAGAACGATTAGCCTAAACCATCTCGCAATCAAGAAAGAAGATAATCAGAAGTAAGGCACACAAGATTTAGTAAGGAAAATGCTAAAAGTAGCAAACAAATCATACGACTAGGAAGAGGTGCTGCAAAGAGACTTTGTGCTATACCGTCTACATAGAAAATGAAAGGAAATTAAGAAAGCTATAAAGGATGGCAAAGAAACCAACTGTGGAGTAGTCCGAGAACCTCTTTGAAGGGGAGGTGGAATTCCAACACCTATAAGACTTGTACAAAGGTAAAAGTTCCCAAGGATAAATGAAACACAATTGGATGAAGAGGACTCGAGACCCAAAGGATCAAACGAGGTCTCAAAAGAAGATACACAATAAATGGAAGCACCCATGAAAAATGAATTGGACAATAGTGCGAAATTCTTTCCCTTGCTATGGCTTCCATGGAGAAAGTAATATGAAGAAATGAAGTATTATTTAAAGCTTGGTGGTTTAATGTCCAATTTTTGACTTGTAAATATTAGAGACATATGTGGAAGCTTGTAAATAATAACCCAAATTTTTTTTATACATAAAAAAGGGTTATAAGTAGCAAAATATATCCTTTATTTCTATGACTTGAGTTTAGTTACTTAATGTTTCACATTAAATAACATGGTTATATCCGGTCTTAATTATAAAAAAATTATTTTGTTTCCCTAAAGGTTATGGAAGCTCAAGGATCTAGTATTTCAATTTGTAGTCAAGAGGCTCAAGACATCACACGGCAAAATCTTATGGAGTTGTTCACATCCTTCATCAAATAAATCGGAAAAATCTCCTCAAGATCTTCGAAAAATCTATCTTATAGTTTATTGAGTCATTTTAAGAACTACATCCAAATAAATTTATTGAAGATACCGATCTATTTAGAGTTGAATAGTGGATCCAAAATTTATAAGACATCTTCGAAGTGTTGGATTGTAGTAAAATAGATAAAAGGAAGTTGGTTATTTTTCAACTAGCAGGAGAGGCAGGAAATTGGTGGAAGTTAATCAAGATCATAACTGCTTCAAGCATGATGATCTGAAGAAGTGTTAAGGAAACATTTCTAGAGAAGCATTTTCCAAAACATGAAAGGGAGAAGATGGAAATGAAATTTCAAGCACTCACACAAGGAAACATGATACTAGCCCAATATAAAAATTG
The DNA here is from genome assembly GCA_030765085.1 of Allium cepa. Taxonomy (NCBI): domain Eukaryota; kingdom Viridiplantae; phylum Streptophyta; class Magnoliopsida; order Asparagales; family Amaryllidaceae; genus Allium; species Allium cepa. Next base: position 28,183,517 of record CM060933.1, on the reverse strand, counting down.
ATTTGAGGCATTGTCTCGATTTGCAAGTCATTTAATTACTAAGTCTGAAAAGAAAGGCTAGAAGATTTGCAAAAGGACAGATTCCACCAATGAGGAGACATGTAAATGGTGATCGTCAAAAGACTTATGAGGTAATCATATCTGAAGCTCTTAACCTTGAAGATGACTACATTCAACTTTAGAAAGAAAGGACTTTTTCAAACAAGAGAACTCACAATACTCAAGAGAAATTCAATAAAAGAAATTCAATTGGAAGAAGCCATGGTACAACGAGGAAGAAAGGCAAGGAGATGCACAACAAGGAGTGGGTCTAAGGAAAATAAAGATAACCAGTACATATGGATATTAAAAATGCAGGCCAACCACTAGACCAAATAAAAGTGGTCGGTGATGCAACGACCCGGAAATTTTCGATCTCGAAATTTCCAGATAGTTAGGAAAGAAGAAAGAGATAGAAGAAAAAGAAACAGAAACACAACACAGAATCTCACATTCGCAGCGGATCAAAATATAATATCAAATAATACTGTATTTGTCAATTACATTTTAACACATCAGAGTTACAACATTTCACAAAACACTGGGCATATATACGTATCAACATGTCCTAGATAACAGTAATATATCACAGCGGAAATACTCTATACGTTCCTGCCATCAAGCTCGCCTCCTGAGCTCCAGAACGCCCTTCCCTGAAAATATGTAATTCTCGGTCTAACCCTAGCATTACATCAAAGTAACACCCGGGTCAGGCTGGAAACCAGCGTGAGTAAACTCCTCTAACATAAATTTCAAAAGCATAAAACTTATTTAAAACCCGGGGTAACTCGTATCATTTTACAATCTACAATTTGTTATAGACCACTTATTTCATACATCTATTTCTAAGTACCAAAACTTAGATTAAATGGTCCAATGCACTTAAATCATTCCATACCAACCCATTGATTTCACATATAATCTATAAAGAATCGAAGTGGTTTCGGATATTTAATAATACCCGACCCCGGTCTCTTCAAATTCAATACCCTATTATCCCAAATATTCAAGTGAAACACAATTCAATCTCCAAATACAGAATGTCATCCACATTAATTCATCATCGATAGATAACTAAATTATCTCAGTTTAATCCCAACATATCATATCACATAGCATCCAAATCACATATCCGAGATATCAATCAATCTGAGGCATGCAATATTATTCTATCATTTATAAGCAAGATTTATCACTTCCTAAAGTTAATTTAATTTACCTCTAATTGAATTAACTACAAATCTTAATTACTTAGATTACCATTTACTTAATATTAATTAATTATAAACCAATTAATCAATCACCTTTAATTATCCTCCTTAATTAATCACCCTTGACTAATTATTCTTTTAAATTTTCAATAAGTAATTAACTCCCAATTAATTACACAAAGTAATTATCCTTAACCTTTTTACAGTAATTAATCTTTAATTAATTACTTTCATTAATTACATTAATTAATTACATTAATTAATGATCCTTAATTAATCACTCTTATTAATCAGCCTTAATCAATCATAAACAGTAATTAACCATATTGTAATATTAATCTTAATTAATTAACTCCTTAATTAATTATATTAATCCTTTAATAAATTACGTCAAGTAATTTAATCCTGAATTACTTCTCTTAAGTTATTAACCTTTAATTACTTCCATTAAGTAATTTCCCTTGTATTTATTACAACTTGTAATTTATCCATCAATTACTTCACTAAGTAATTCCTCTTATCAATCCCATTAGGTAATCAATTACCAAAATTCTTTACTTAATTTTACCAGGTAGTTACTCCATTGGTTAACTATTCCCAACAAGTAACCTTTAATTTTATTTATTAATTATCCTCTAATTTATAATTAAATAATTAACCCTTAACAACCAATCATTAATTACTTACATTAAGTAATTATCATTTAAGCAATTAAACTCTAATTACTTAATTAATTTATCCTTAATTATGAATCAATCAAATCTCTAATCAATTAATTTATAATTAATTAAATACCCTGAAAATAATTAATTCATTAAATAAATTTGTTACTCTTAAATTCTTATCTAATTTAATTAGTCCTTAATCATCCAAGGACTTAATTAATCATAAGATAAACCATTTATCTTTATTTAGTTTCCTTAATTTAATATCAAAATCATATTTAACATTTATCTTTAACATTAACTTTCTTGGTTAAATTATTTAATTTAAGTTCATAATAACTTAAGCATCTAACTAACTTAAGTTACCATTTATATACCCTTCCCTCAACCAATTAACTTGTTATATAATTTAAGAAGATTGGTTTCTTTTTTTTAAAGCGATACTTATAAAATTAGACTTTATTTACAAACTCAAATTAAAATTAGAACGGGTCGAAGTCCAAATCGAGTTTGCATCGGGACTAACCCGAAGACCCCAAATTCACAAAACACAAAACACCACTACCTTATTCTCAAATCTCCCTTCCTTTTACCCATCACCAAGCACAAAACTGTGCACGCCGTGCATATACACATCACCGACGTCCACCTTTTCTAGTCGCCGAACATCTTCGCCAGTCACCGATGATCGTCGCAATCCATTCCACTTACCAGAACCTGGTATCACCCCACAAAACGAAAACGACGAATCCTCCCCACCTGGAACAAACATCGCTGCCATTAAACACCACGCTTTGCAAATCTCCGACCATCAGCATCCCTATCATCAAGTTCCGATCCTTGTCGAAGACCCACGACGCCTTTCCCCCTCGACCGATCGAGGCTCGAACTCCATTGACGACATACAAACCTCACGAAAACCAGATATTCCATCAGCACCCAAAACCCTATAACGACGACGCCCCGCCACCATCGAAGTTTAAAAATCAAATGACCATTTTTGCAGCATCGCCTATCTCCAGGCTAGCTTCGGCCATGAACACGAGATCCCTATCTCCACCGATCATCAGAGATTGATGAAAATCCAATATTTGGTCCTCTAGCGATTTCTCTCAAATTAAAAATTTTAAATTCCCGATTTTATTTTCAAAAATCATAAATTTTTATAACAAATCAAACTATATACCTGAAACAATGAATTATTAAAATCGAGATTTTGGGTATGAGTGAATTTTGACTGTTATTCTTACTTAATGTTAAGACTACCCATAAAAACTATCTGAAAATATTTTTATATCAAGTACCTTGTAATTCCAATAAGTTTTGCTTAAAAATATAAGTCTAAAAGAATCAGATGAAGTGCACTAAATTTTGAATTTCATTTGCAACCTGGAAATAAAGAACAGAGGCAAAAATACAAAAGTTCATACATGCACACCAATATCTATATACATAAACTCATACAATCAGATAAAATAAACATGTAATCATTTCAAGATACACCGCATGCAACCAAACTGAAAATAGATTAAACTTGCTTACTCACCTCTTTTGTTGAACATAGCAGGTATTGAAGCAGTTTTAAACTTTGAAACTTGAACTGCCGTTTCTCTGAAACTTATTCATTTGGATCTTGATGATGCTTTTAGATTTGATCCTTACTTGATTGATGATCTTGAAGAGATGAATTTAATCCTGATTTTGAATCGGATTGAAGATCTCCATATTTAAGTTTTTGTTTTCATTTCATTTTTTTTGAATTGCTGTTTTGAATTTCTGATTTTAAAATTGTCAACAAGCTTTCTTTTGATTTTCTCAGGTTTGTTTTAATTTACCTCAGATCTGATTATCCACTATGGCTTTGCTTTTCTTAGTTTTGAAATGAGAATAGGAAAAAAAAAAGAATTGAAGAGAAGAAATAATTGTTATATATATTTACTTATGATTTTAAAAAAATATATGAAGAAAATTAAAGTAAATTGGTGACACTTGTAACAAAACCTAACACTTGTCATTAATATTAGTTAATCACCCTACATTTCTTATTGTTTATATTAACCCCCTTACACTTGTCCTTAAGCAATTTTAAATTATTTTAAAATGTTAATAAAAGCTTTTATATTTATTTTTTCTATAAATAAATACTTTCTTAACTTATGTAGATAAATTATTTTTAAGAAAATATTATAAAACAAATCTTATTTTAATAAAATCTTATTCATGTATTTTATATCCAAAATATTCTAAGATATATATCCTTTGAATTCAAATTTAAATCCAAATTCAAATTCAAATTTAATTTAAAATCCAATCTTAAAAATCAATTCAAATAAATATATATATTGATTTAAACAAACATATTATTTAATTTATGTTGAAGATAATAAGTTTTGCCCATTTTTAAATAATCATATTAGAAGATTATTAAGTAATTATTTTCCCAGATATGAATATTAATTTTTAGATTTATTTGTTTCATTATTAACAATCAGTATTTTAATAGTTAAAATTCATATTTCTATTAACTAACCCAGTTAATTATCAATTAACAGATGCTCAAAATACGGGTTATCACATTCCTTCCCCCTTTGAATCTTTTCGTCCTAAAAAAGGAACGAAGCTAGAATTTATTAAATATTTTAAAACCAGTTAAAATATTCTTTGATCATTTTAAAACACTTTTAAAATCTGTAATACTGCCAAAATAGTTTTATAAAAATACTTTTATAACTCGATGTTTCAACAAGTCCATCTTTGTTCTCACAAAAATTTGGTCATACGTTGATCAGGCGTAGGACTGAAGATCTATAAGTGCTTAGCAGACTCATTTCCAACATCCAGTGAAAATACTTTAGAAAATAATTTTATTGAAAATATAGAAAACATTTTGAAATCGAGGAAATATCTTTGGTGAGAATGATCTGGAAATCATCACCCCCATCCATGGTCGTAGTAACCCGATGGTTACGTTGCTATCTCGACAAAATCCATAAATAACTATAGGTCTCCACGCCCCTCGATTACACCATGGAACCCGCTACAGATCGCAGCTATAACTGGGGTTACGTTGCTATCACAGCAAAAACCCATATAACTCTAGGCCTCAGCGCCCTCGAATTTCACTGCCAAAAGAATGAAACTTCTCCACTCCACTTGACCATAGATCGCAGTCTAACGATCTTACGTTGCCTTCCCGGCAAAATCAAGCGTAGACCGTTGACACTCACCTCCACATGATTTTCGCTATGGTCCACACAGTAGATCGCAGCGACATCGAGTTACACTGTCGTCACAGCACAACCCAAATGCCTCTGTAGGCATCAGCGCCCTCGACTTTCGCTACTCAATAATCCTCAGGAACTAGTTTGTTCGGACTCCTCACAGGATCAACTTTAGAACCTCCCCCTTAGAGGCTCAAGGCAGTACCAACCTATGGTACTCCTGAGAAGTTCATCCAAGGGAGCGCCTTTTTCTCCAGAGCCATTTTCAAAATACTTTATACTATACACATATAGTATCTTCCAAATCATACACCTAGTATGAATCCCATATAAATGTCCTTTCCCAAAATCAATTATCCCAAAATCGATAATTCTCAAGTTAGGCTTTCCAAATTCCGAAATTGATTTTACCCAAAAATCAAAAGGCCATTTCCAAATTCATAGGCTCCCAAAACCTTTTCCAAAATCATTCTCATAAGATCCTTTATACGTATACGTATATATATATATATAACTTCTTAAAACTTTGGATCTCTTCAAACTTGTATAAAACCCCTTTTTATACTTCAAAAACTTTCAAAAATCCCTTTCTTCTGGCTATAGATTCACAAAGGGAGATTTATCTTATAAAACAAAGATATATAACTTTGTTTATTCCCAATCAAATATTCAAATTTGATTACTCTATAAAGTCATTAACTATATTACTTACTTCCATAAAGTAAATTTCTACCATAGAAATATCCAATTTCTATTTTATTTCATCATATATTTCACAAAATATATTTTTCACTTCAAAAACCTTTTCACAATTCTTATCCACAAACTTTCAATATCAATTTCATTCCAATCCGTACGATGTACACATATCATTCGTACACAATATCAATATGATCGCTCACTCGATTACACAATTTCCCTTCCGAACTAGTATCATCCACCCGACTTTCTAGTACGGACACAGATCTGGTTTCTTGATCAGAAACCGTCATTCTCCTTGCATAGCCATAACTATGATAGAGAATATCCAGAACCAATCAACAAACCATATCCAGGTTCGTCGTCAAAAATCCAGTGAAAAGTCCCAACTCGGATCGATATACTATCTTGAAATTCTGTGCTCGAATCTAGATCAAATCACTATGCGAATAGAATAATATACGTACATCCTACGTATTTATCTTCATTGACTATTAACCAAATAAATTCTCTTTTACATTCACATTCACTTAAATTTCTATCCACTTATCCACAATTGCTTAAATCCTCATTTGGATTATCACCTCAATTCTTATCTCAAATGGATATTCAATCATAAACAGTTTAAACTCTGTCCAGCTTAATTTTAGAAAATAGCTTGAAAAGTTACAAATAGATAAGTAGTTGAAAAATGATTATTAGTTTGTAAATATTGTAAAATAGTTAAGTAATTGTAAAATAGTTGGAAAATAGTCAAATAGTTATAGAAATTTTAAATAATAGTAAAATAGTTTGTAAAATAGTAATCAGTTATAAAGTAGTTGAGAGATAGTAATTAGTTTATAAAACAGTTGTAAAATAGTTAAATAGCTTCAAAAATAATTTTAAAATAAGTAGAAAATAGTCTTGGGTTTTAAAAAGAAAAGTTGTATAGTAAACAGTTAGGAAAATAGATTTAAAACAGTTTATATTAAAATAATTTATTTGAAAATAGACCAGGGCCAAACTGTTTAATTTCCAATCTCCATTCCCATCAATTCAATTTAAATTTCCACATCCATTTAAATTGACTCAATTCCAATTTGAGTAACTTCAATTTCCCTTGAACTTGATTTATCCCCAATTCAAGTTGAATTAATCTCAATTTCTTTCCAAATTCAAATCAAATTCCATTTGATTTTAAACCTATTCAACTTAATTACAATTCCAAATTATTCAAATCAATTTGGACTAACTTCAAATTGAACCCACTTCAATTTCAAATCATCTCAATTCCTGTTTGAATAAATCCCAATTCCCATTTGAATTTGAACTTATTCAATTTCAATTTCATTTCAAATCAATCCAATTCAAATTTCAAATTTAAACCATCCCAATTATATAAGTTCAAGTTAAATTTTAAATATTGATTTAATCCTTTAAATCAAATCAACTTATATCTTTAAAACCATTAAATTCTGAATCCAAATTCCATTTTAAACCTATTTCATAGTTCAAATAATAATTCAAATCTCTTTATATACTGTTAAATATTTGAAATTCAATTTATCATCAAATTTTAATTTTGAAACCAAACCTTTGAAGTTTTATCTTAAACATTCAAATCTTAAGTCCAAAATGATTCCATTTTACCTTAATAATGGATATATTACCACACCCCATTTCTTTAAACAAATCAAATTTACAGTTTAAAGATTATTAATAACAACAGGATGGTATCATTTAAATTATTTTAAAACATCCATCCATTTCCAATTTTCGGATCTCAAATCCAATTTGAGATCACTCAAACTCTCAATTCCAATCAAACATTTTACTTCCCAAGTTAAATCTTAATTTCATCTTAAAATTTCCAAATCAGGTTGATCATTCCAACTTATTTAACCTTTTCCCAGGTTAACCTCAATTCACTTAATCCAGTCAACCTTACCCAATTTGAACTTCCATTTCAAATTTTAAACTTCTCACAAAAAATCTTCCCACTTATTAAGTTCAAAAACTTATCACTTTGGGTATCATATCTCATTCCAAATTTAAAACTCAACATTTAGAGTTTATTTCAACCCATCTTTAATATTATGTATATTCCTCACATATATACGTATTTTCTTTTTGGCCCACCAAGCCGAATTTTAAAATTTAAACCACCTTTGGTTTTAATTCAAAATAAGTTCTTTAAAAGTTTACAAACAACTTCTTATTCTAAAATAAAATTACATTCAAAATAGTTTGAATAATATTATATCCTTTAACATTTTGAAAACAATTTTCAAATGTTTAAATTTAGAATTCAGAACTTCACAGTTTGAAACCCACTTCAATTTACATGTCATACTTATTTAAAGGTTACCCCTTTAAAACATTTCATTTTTGCTTACTCATTAATACACATTTCATTATTAAACACAACAATCATTTATGATAATGACCAAGATTATTGCAACTGGAATCCAACTCACCATTATCTTTATTCTGAAAATTCTTCTCCAAACTAAAAATTTTAATTTCAGTTTGAATCCATTTCAAACTTGTTCTTTATTCCACTTAAATTTGGTTGTATCTCTATTATCACTTAATTCTTACTATAACATTTAATTTAATTAATACAACAACCAATTTCATAAATATAATAGATAATCTATTTCTTAATAAACTTATATAAGATTCATTTACTTTTGAAACCATTTTAAAATCTTTATATAAGAAAATAACAAGTACGCTCTCTTATATTTATACACTCAACTCATTTTAATGAGTATCCCACCAGAGCCAAGGTTCTCGCTTAACCCTGCTCTGATACCAAATGTAACGACCCAGAAATTTTCGATCCCGAAATTTCCAGATAGTAAGGAAAAGAAGAAAGAGATAGAAGAAAAAGAAATAGAAACACAACACAGAATCTCACATTTGCAGCGGATCAAAATATAATATCAAATAATAACAATTTACAAAAGAATACTGTATCTGTCAATTACATTTTAACACATCAGAGTTACAACATTTCACAAAACACTGGGCATATATACATATCAACATGTCCTAGATAACAGTAATATATCACAGCGGAAATACTCTATACGTTCCTGCCATCAAGCTCGCCTCATGAGCTCCAGAACGCCCTTACCTGAAAATCTGTAATTCTCGGTCTAACCCTAGCATTACATCAAAGTAACACCTGGGTCAGGCTGGAAACCAGCGTGAGTAAACTCCTCTAACATAAATTTCAAAAGCATAAAACTTATTTAAAACCCGGGGTAACTCGTATCATTTTACAATCTACAATTTTTTATAGACCACTTATTTCATACATCTATTTCTAAGTACCAAAACTTAGATTAAATGGTCCAATTCACTTAAATCATTCCATACCAACCCATTGATTTCACATATAATCTATAAAGAATCGAAGTGGTTTCGGATATTTACTAATACCCGACCCTGATCTCTTCAAATTCAATACCCTCTTATCCCAAATATTCAAGTGAAACACAATTCAATCTCCAAATATAGAATGTCATCCACATTAATTCATCATCGATAGATAACTAAATTATCTCGGTTTAATCCCAACATATCATATCACATAACATCCAAATCACATATCCGAGATATCAATCAATCTGAGGCATGCAATATTATTCTATCATTTATAAGCAAGATTTATCACTTCCTAAAGTTAATTTAATTTACCTCTAATTGAATTAACTACAAATCTTAATTACATAGATTACCATTTACTTAATATTAATTAATTATAAACCAATTAATCAATCACCTTTAATTATCCTCCTTAATTAATCACCCTTGACTAATTATTCTTTTAAATTTTCAATAAGTAATTAACTCTCAATTAATTACACAAAGTAATTATCCTTAACCTTTTTACAGTAATTAATCTTTAATTAATTACTTTCATTAATTACATTAATTAATTACATTAATTAATGATCCTTAATTAATCACTTTTATTAATCAGCCTTAATCAATCATAAACAGTAATTAACCATATTGTAATATTAATCTTAATTAATTAACTCCTTAATTAATTATATTAATCCTTTAATAAATTACGTCAAGTAATTTAATCCTGAATTACTTCTCCTAAGTAATTAACCATTACTACTTCCATTAAGTAATTTCCCTTGTATTTATTACAACTTGTAATTTATCTATCAATTACTTCACTAAGTAATTCCTTTTATCAATCCCATTAGGTAATCATTAATTACCAAAATTCTTTAATTTATTTTACCAGGTAATTACTCCTTTAGTTAACTATTCCCAATAAGTAACATTTAATTTTATTTATTAATTATCCTCTAATTAATGATTAAATAATTAACCCTTAACAACCAATCATTAATTACTTACATTAAGTAATTATCATTTAATCAATTAAACTCTAAGTACTTAATTAATTTATCCTTAATTATGAATCAATCAAATCTCTAATCAATTAATTTATAATTAATTAAATACCCTGAAAATAATTAATTCATTAAATAAATTTGTTACTCATAAATTCTTATCTAATTTAATTAGTCCTTAATCATCCAAGGACTTAATTAATCATAAGATAAACCATTTATCTTTATTTAATTTCCTTAATTTAATATCAAAATCATATTTAAACATTTATCTTTAACATTAACTTTCTTGGTTAAATTATTTAATTTAAGTTCATAATAACTTAAGCATCTAACTAACTTAAGTTACCATTTATATACCCTTCCCTCAACCAACTAACTTGTTATATAATTTAAGAAGATTGGTTTCTTTTTTTTAAAGTAATACTTATAAAATTAGACTTTATTTACAAACTCAAATTAAAACTAGAACGGGCCGAAGCCCAAATCGAGTTTGCATCGGGACTAACCCGAAGACCCCGAATTCACAAAACACAAAACACCCCTACCTTATTCTCAAATCTCCCTTCCTTTTACTCATAACCAAGCACAAAACTGTGCACGCCGTGCACATACACATCACTGACGTCCACCTTTTCCAGTCGTCGAACATCTTCCCCAGTCACCGATGATCGTCGCAATCCACTCCACTAACCAGAACCTGGTATCACCCCACAAAAAGAAAACGATGAATCCTTCCCACCTTGAACAAACATCGCTGCCATTAAACACCACGCTTCGCAAATCTCCGACCATCAGCATCCCTGTCGTCACGTTCCGATCATTGTCGAATACCCACGACGCCTTTCCCCCACGACCGATCGAGGCTCGAACTTCATTGACGACATACAAACCTCGCGAAAACCAGATATACCATCAGCACCCAAAACCCTATAACGATGATGCCTCGCCACCACCGAAGTTTAAAAATCAAATGACCATTTTTGCCAGCATCGCCTATCTCCAGGCTAGCTTCGACCATGAACACGAGATCCCTATCTCCACCGATCATCAGAGATTGATGAAAATCCAATATTTGGTCCCCTAGCGATTTCTCTCAAATTAAAAACTTTAAAATCCCAATTTTATTTTCAAAAATCATAAATTTTGATAACAAATCAAACTATATACCTGAAACAATGAATTATTAAAATCGAGATTTTGGGTATGAGTGAATTTTGACTGTTATTCTTACTTAATGTTAAGACTACCCTTAAAACCTATCTGAAAATATTTTTATATCAAGTACCTTGTAATTCCAACAAGTTTTGTTTAAAAATATAAGTCTAAAAGAATTAGATGAAGTGCACTAAATTTTGAATTTCATTTGCAACCTGGAAATAAAGAACAGAGGCAAAAATACAGAAGTTCATATATGCACACCAATATCTATATACATAAACTCATACAATCAAATAAAATAATCATGTAATCACTTCAAGATACACTGCATGCAACCAAACTGAAAATAGATTAAACTTGCTTACTCACCTCTTTTGTTGAATAGAGCAGGTATTGAAGCAGTTTTAAACTTTGAAACTTGAACTGCTGTTTCTTTGAAACTTATTCATCTGGATCTTGATGATGCTTTTAGATTTGATCCTTACTTGATTGATAATCTTGCAGAGATGAATTTAATCCTGACTTTGAATCGGATTGAAGATCTCCAAATTTAAGTTTTTGTTTTCATTTCATTTTTTTTGAATTGCTGTTTTGAATTTCTGATTTTAAAATTGTCAACAAGCTTTCTTTTGATTTTCTCAGGTTTGTTTTAATTTACCTCAGATCTGATTATCCACTATGGCTTTGCTTTTCTTAGTTTTGAAATGAGAATAGGAAAAAAAAAGAATTGAAGAGAAGAAATAATTGTATATATATTTACTTACGATTTTAAAAAAAATATGAAGAAAAATAAAGTCAATTGGTGACACTTGTAACAAAACCTAACACTTGTCATTAATATTAGTTAATCACCCTACATTTGTTATTGTATATATTAACCCCCTTACACTTGTCCTTAAGCAATTTTAAATTCTTTTAAAATGTTAATAAAAGCTTTTATATTTATTTTTTCTATAAATAAATACTTTCTTAACTTATGTAGATAAATTCTTTTTACGAAAATATTATAAAACAAATCTTATTTTAATAAAATCTTATTCATGTATTTTATATCCAAAATATTTTAAGAATATATCCCTTGAATTCCAATTTAAATCCAAATTCAAATTTAAATTTAATTTAAAATCCAATCTTAAAAATTAATTCAAATAAATATATATATTGATTTAAACAAACATATTATTAAATTTATGTTGAAGATAATAAGTTTTGCCCATTTTTAAATAATCATATTAGGAGATTATTAAATAATTATTTTCCCAGATATGAATATTAATTTTTAGATTTTTTTTTCATCCTTAACAATAAGTATTTTAATAGTTAAAATTAGTATTTCTTTTAACTAACCCAATTAATTATCAATTAACAGATACTTAAAATTCGGGTTATCATAGGTGAATTTGAGAAAGTATTTTACGAGATACTAGGATTACCACCAAACGAGAGATTGATTTTATATCGAATTGGTCCCTGGCACAACCCCAATAGCTAAAATAACTTATCATTTAGCTCCACTAAAAAATCAAGATAAGCAAATTCAAGAGTTAGAGGATCGAGGATTTATTAGACCAAGCAAATCACCTTGTGGAGCTATAGTTTTACTCGTAAAGAAGCATGATGGGTCCCAACGATTATGTGTTGACCACTGAGAACTTAATAAGGTTACAATACAGAGTAATATCCATTACCTCAAATTGATGACCTATTTGATCAACTCTAAGGAGCTACCATATTCTCAAAATTGATCTGAGTTTTGGTTATAACAGCTAAGTATAAAGGAAGAAAATATTCCAAATACAGCTTTCCAAACATAGTATGGACATTATGAATTTTTGGTCATGCCTTTTAGACTAACTAACGCACCTGCGGTTTTCGTGAACCTAATGAATCATGTGTTTCATCCTTACCTTGATCAATTTGTCATAGTATTCATTGACGATATCTTAAATTACTCTAAGTCGAAGAGTATGAGAAAAGTCTACATATAATTTTACAAATATTAAAGGAACACCAATTATATTTCAAGCTAAGTAAAAGCAAGTTTTGGTTAGAAGTAGTAAAATTTCTTGGGTATGTTATTTCAAACGATGTGATAGGAGTAGACCAATTAAAAGTTAAAGCGGTTTCGAAAAATACCTTTAGAGATTTGAAGGGCTCTTGGGCTGGTTGGTTATTATAGAAGATTTATTCAAAGCTTCTAAAGTTAGCGGTTCCATAAACTAAGTCAACACAAAACAAAATTGTAACAACCCAAGCAATAATGGGCTCTAATTTTGACAAAATCGAAACCCGAGTTCATTAGGATACAAGTCCTTAGTTTTGGTAACCTGGAATAAACATAAATATATCAGAGAGCTATCTGCATAAAGTCGCAGCAGAATAGAAATATATAATAGAACATATATATACTGACTAAGGCCACTACCATGGAATCAATATTATTCCTTCAGTATATGACTGCCTTGCCAGCGGTAACATCCCCCATTTAGAGGTTCAAAACTAACCGTTATGGATGCTACAGTCATCCATAGTTATTAATTCTCGGTGACCAAATGCAGTACTGTTTGATACAATGACATACCAGAAACACATAAATATAAAAAAAATTAAATTAAATTTCTCATTTCATTTCAGATTCATTATATAATCCCATATGTAAGCCACATTTAGGATTAAAATTTATTACAAAATACGCTAAGAGCGACATATGAAGATGCTCTATTGGTTGATCAGAGTCTAAATATAGGCACTAAACAACATCACCATTGCGTCCAATATCACAATGGAATCAAACATAAAAAACTCCTAATAGCCAGCTTGCCTCCTGCACGTCTCCGAAAGCTTATTCATCTAAAGGAGAACCTGAAATCCTTAACTCTCAAACTACTCAAAATCAATTGAGCACCTTAGATTTCAAGGGGAAACATAAACTTTGAGTCAAACAAATAGTCTGGTGTGAATGATAACCTACCATCTCAAGCCATATAGATATCTAGTGACACCACGCCGCTTAGCGGAATAGAGTTTTCCCTCACTGGTATCCTAACTCAACTTATAATAAGCATATACTGTGTACCTACATCCACAATGGTTAAGACATAACATAATAAAATGTATCATGAAGATATGCAAACATGCAACATGCTCTGGATTTCCCATTCCTATCTACCTGACTATCTGTCTTATGTTACAGTTTCTAGGGTCACTATTAACCTATTAGTTTTCATGAGTTGACTAATGGCATGTTTAATTCTTTATGGATTTCCTTACCATTTGCATAGTTTTCATAGGATCACTATGAACCTATTGGTTTCCACCAGTACTATCATCCAATTATAGTTTTCATGGGATCACTATGAACCAATTAGTTTCTACCAATACTATCATCCAATCATGGTTTTCATGGGATCACTATGAACCTATTGGTTTCCACCAACAACAACTCTCATGTCAAAGTTTTCATGGGCTATCTATGAACCTATTGATCTCTCTCAATAACTTATTCCGCACATAGTTTTTATGGGATCACTAAGAACCCATTCGTCCTTGCCAATAAAATTTTTCATAACATAGTTTTTATGGCTTACTAAGAACCTATCTACCTATAATCCTTAGATCAGTCTTGGACATCCTATATACTAGTCTGTCTGACCTCCTGGATGCAATTCTACTCACACAGGAGTTAAAATCAGTATATAAATATTCACTAATGGACCAACCTAGCATGTTATTCTCCCCTTACCCCCAAGATGCAGTTATGGGTTATAAATGAATTTAATATAGTTATATAAGCATTAACGATAACTGATCAAATAACATAACAATAAAAACATCTATGGTTAAATTCTTTGTAATCATTTTTCTAAGGAAATATGGTTAATACCCTTAACCAACTATCTTTATTAAGGAAATCTTCCTCTAAAATTCCATAGTTAAATGTCATTTCAAAGTTCTTTCATATTGCTATATATTTACTTTAAAAATGAGATTGGATTCTCAGATTTAAAAACTAAGGCTTTGGCTATATCCTTTGCATAATCACTTAAAACCTTAGATGTTCTTTTTCGAAACCATCCAACATATCTTTCGAATATTTGGAACCATTCCTTTCGAAATACTAAAAAATATAACTTTCGAAACATTGAAAAATGTATCTTTCGAAATACTTAAAGCATACTCTTCGAATGCATTGGGTTCGAGTAAGAGTCTGTGGAAACATAGCTCCGAAACAATTTAAAGTATTCCTTTCAAAACCATTAGACTTAAAATTTAGTATAACTGTAGGGTCAAAGAGACCAGAAGCGAAAGTAACCCATTCAAAAGCATTGATTTTGAAAAGAATTGGGGAAGATGATAGCTTCAAAACCAACCTTTCGAGACCATTGCCTTCGAAACTCTTATTAAAAGTGGCTAAAACAACTCTTTCGAAATCATTGAGGAAGCGACTTAAATTTAAAAGGACGAAAGCATCCCTTTCAAATACTATAAAGAAAAGCGTCTTCTAACTGATTCGAAAGGTATGAACGTGGTAGCTAAGTATTGAATAGGTTCAAAAGCGGAAGCTATTTCAAAAGCTTCTTTTAAGAACAAAGGCAAGTTGATTAATTCGAAGGCTAATAAAAGTGGCTTCAACCCCTTCGAAAGCATGCATTCGACATAGTCCCTTTTGCCTTTCGCCAATCCACTAATACCGGTTGCTTGATACCATATGCATTGGTTTTTTGAATGAGTGCGAAAGATCTATTAGGCATGGGGATGGAAGCAAGCAAATGGAAGCGGTGAAGTTGTAATTCAAAACAAAATCGATTTTATGCTTTTCGAAGTAATTCCTTTTTACCTAACTTTCCTAATTTGTTAAAACATGATTGGTTGCCCAATTCTTTTTCAAAATTCTTTTCTAAAAAGGCTTCCAAATTCAACCACTAACAAGTGAAATTGATTTAGCAAATAAGCCCTCCTCATTAGCAAAACGATTAAAACATTTAAGTCCTCTAACTTAAACAATTTATAAACCATAATAAAACATTTAGGAGAAATATCTAAAAATCATAATTATTCACTTTTAATACGTTTTCTAACATACATAAATTTCTGACCCGAAAATAATTCTTAGTTGCCATAAATAATTTAAACCCAAAATTAACTATTTCTTTTCATTAAAAATTCATAATAAATTATCCATAGTCTGGAAAGTTATGAAAATTTAAACTCATCTCCAAAATAATGTTTTAAATAATATATTCAAACATCACGGCGTTTGAAAATCAATTTTTAACCTTAAAATCGAATTATATTATTCTGCAAAAATCCTTGTTTAAATGATAGGATGGCATATAAATTAAAGCATGTCCTTATTCATCCAATCAAACAGTTTTAAACCTTATACCCAAATTAAAACATTCAAGATGATTTATATGGTATGGTTTAAATCATTATTCACCTTGTTTGGATAAGGAACTTGAGATTTGTTCTTGCTTTAATCTTCCTAGCTTGAATCTGGCTTCTAATCGGATTTTTCTCTTCTTTTGCTTAGGGTTTTGGCCGGCCTTAACTCTCTTTGCCAATGTTTTTGGTTTATAAAATGTAAATGAGAATGAGGTGAGGGCTTAAGGAGTTATGATATATGGCTCTTCCATTTTTTCCCTTGCCTTATTCTCTTAAATTTCTAATTTATAAATCACACTTATATATTCATTTAGTTAAGGCACAACCTTTATTAGTTTTCAAATCTCAATCCCCTTATCACTTTAGTCTTAACATTATTCTATTTAATTTATCTAATTAAATCTCCTTAATAATGTTAAAAAAAATTAAGGCTGTTGCAGGCTCTCCTCCTTAAAGAATTTCATCCTCGAAATTCAATAAGGACTAAATACTAATCATAGCGATCATCTGTAACATCTTCTAACTATCATGCTAGCCTATTTGACTAGGAAACAGTCTATATAAAGTAAATATAGAACGTACCCTTAAAGAAGATCAGGATCTAATCATGTCTTCTGTCTCCCAAGTAAAGCCCTTCTCGTTGTCGCTCCACTGAAATTTCACCAACGTGACTACCTTGTTCCTTAACCTCTTCTCATCTCTCGCTACAACTCGAACTGGTTGCCTAACAAAAGTCAGATTTGGTTCTACTATTAAGTCTTCCAATGTAGTCGAAGGAATAGTAGTCTCTGGATCATGCACACATTAACAAAGATGAGACACATGAAATACATTATGGACACCTGCGAAACAACTCGGCAACTCTATTTTGTATGCAAGCTTTCTGATTCTCTCTATAACTGAAAAGGGTCCAACATATCTTGGTGTCAATTTCCTTGATTTTTCGAATCGCACCACGCCCTTCATCGGTGATACCTTAATGAAAACCCTATCTCCAACTGAGAATTCTAGATTCTTACGCCTCTTATTTGAGTTACTCTTTTGTCTAGACCGAGCTCCCTTCATCCTACCTTGAATCAACTCAATCTTCTTTGTTTCCTTTCTTACCGGATCTAAACCTAAGACTAATCTGTCTCCAATTTCCAACCAACATGCTGGTGACTTGCATGGCCTTCCATACAAAGATTTGGAAGGCGCCATTCCTATACTAGTCCAATAACTGTTATTATAGGAAAAATCAACTAAATGTAGGTGATCTTCCCATGATCCATCAAAATCTAGCACACAAGCTCTTAAAAAATCCTCGAGCATCTTGTTGATTGTCTCTGTCTGACCATCTGTCCGAGAGTAATAAACAGTACTCATCCTGAGAATAGTACCTAAAACATCTTGTGGACTCTTCCAGAACTCAGTTGTAAACAAAGTATCTCTATCACATACAATACTACTACGAATCTCATGTAATCTAACTATGTTCTTCATAAACAATTAGTTAAAATAGACGTCGTTCTGATTGACTTAACTGGAATGGAATGGCACCCTTATCTAACCTATCCACTATGACCCATATACTTTTATTTTCTTGATTCGACTTTGGCAACCCGTCTATAAAATCCATGGATATCGAATCCCATTTCCAAACTAGTATCTCCAAAGGTTGAAGCAACTCACTCGACTTTTGATATTTGGCCTTCACTTGTTGATAGTTCACACACTGCCTTACCCACAAGCCAACATCCTCATACCTTCCCAGTAGAAACTCTTTTTCATGTCTTGATACATCTTGATTCCCCTAGGATGAATTGTAAATTTTGATCAATGACATTCCCTAAAAACCTCTCTCCTTAAGTCCCCAACATTCGGAACACACAACCGTCCCTTTTTTCTCAACCATCCCCTCTAGTCAAGATTAAAATATTTTATACCATCAATCTCCAATCCAACCTCAAGCCTTTTAATCTTCTCAGCTAATAGTAGATCCTCTTTTTTCTTAGAAACAACCTTTTCGATCAGAACCGATCGAAATTCCAAGCAGGATAATATGGCAATGCTTTGACTAAAACTAGCAGTCGATCTTAACTACACACTACTAGTAGTCAAAGCTTCTAGGTCCTTCCATTCTTTTAACATAGCTAACACCACGTTTTGATTTTTTCTGCTAAGAACATCCGTTACTTTATTTCCTTTTCCAGGTGTATACTTTATACCAAAATCATAAGCTGCTAAAAACTCCAGCCACTTCTGCTGCCTCAAATTTAACTCCTTCTGAAAGAATAAATATCTTAAGGACTTATGATCCGTGTATAACTCAAATCTCTCCCCTAAGAGATAATGTCTCCATTCTTTCAGTGCAAAGATCACCGCTAAAAACTCTAGATCATGAGTAGGATATCCCACTTCATGCGATCTAAGCTGTCGTGAAACGTAGGCAATAACTTTACCTTTCTGCATCAACACAGCCCTTAATCCAGTTCCACATGCATCGGTATACACTATTAATCCTTGATTCCTATCTGGAACTACTAATACATGTGCGTTGGTCAACAAGTGATTTAACTTAAGGAATACTTCCTCACATTTATCAAACCAATTAAACTTTATGTCCTTCCCAGTTAGCTTAGCCAATGGCACTGCTATCAGCGAGAAATCCTTAATAAACCTTCGGTGGTAACCAGCAAGTCCAAGAAAACTTCTGATCTCAGTCACCATCTCTGGTCTCTTACAGTTGTTAACAGCCTCGACCCTATCTGGATCAACTGACAAACCCTTCTCTGAAACCACGTGATTAAGAAACTTAACTTCTTTCTTCCAAAATGACACTTTGAAAACTTCGCTTTCAGTTGATGCTGCCTCAGCGTCTCAAGCAATACTCTAAGATGAACTTCATACTCTCTTTCATCCTTAGAGTATATTAAAATGCCATCTAAGAATACCAATACAAACCTACCTAAGTGCTTTCGGAAAACTTGGTTCATCAAATCCATGAAGAAAGCTGGTGCACTCGTTAACCCGAATGACATCACTTACCACTCGTACGAACCATACCTAGTTTGAAACGCCGACAAAGGAATACTGTCTTCTGCTACTCCTAGCTGATGGAAACCAATTGCCAAATCCAATTGAGAAAATACTCTGGCTCCACTCAACTAATCAAATAAATCATCGATTCTTGGCAAAGGATACCTATTCTTGATTGTCTTTTCATTCAACTTACGATAGTTGATACACATCCTTAACGACCCATCCAGTTTCTTCATTAACACCGTAGCTATTCTTCAAGGCGAACTGCTTGGTCTAATAAAATTATTTCATTATAAATCCACCGCTGCACCTTCAACTTTTTCATCTCGATAAGTGTCATCCTGCTAGGGTGTCTACTTACAGGTTCTGCTCTTAGCATAAGATCTATCCGAAACTCAATGGCTTGCTTCAGTGGTAGTCCTGTAACTGGCTCAAAGACATCTGCAAACTAGCTTGCTACTAAAAACCTGATTCAATTCTTCCTCTACTTCCATTGCATTCAGCAAAGCCCAAGCACTTGAATCTGACTTCTCCACTGAGTATATTTTTCGGTCATGGCTATTGGGGTGTCTTAGTGATATTTTCCTATCTTGGCTAAATATCCTAGCATCATATTTATCTAACCAATCCATACCCAAAATTATCCCAATACCTACGAAATCAAAAACATACAAACTGCATGCAAACTTATGACCTAACAATTCAGGTTCTAACCGGTCACATCCCATCCCATCCCTAGAGTTGCATACTCCTATCAGATTCGCAACCCTTAAAGAAGTAACAAGGTATGAGGGTTTAAACATAACTTATCTACCAAACACTGAGATATAAACGAATGCGATGCACCAGTATCAAATAGTACCCTAAATGGTATACTATGAATCAAAAACATACCTTCCATCACAGTCTTTCCCTTCTCGGCAGCAATTGGTCTAGAAGATGATGGTTCCAAAGCAAAAACCTTACCTTGTCCGCTCTGACTAATTCTGGACACCAATTCTTGTAGTGTCCAATATGGTCATAGTTGAAGCACTTCAATCCTTTTTTATATGCAACCTTTATCTCTTTTTCAGTTCGACATTCTGAGCATAATGTCCTTTCTTGTCGCACTTGTAACAAACCACATTAGCCTTCCTTTCTTGGAAGCTCCTCTTTAATGAGTTCCTTTCCTCCCAAAGAATTTCCTCTTCTTACCCTGAGAATCCTGGGTTTCTACCAGCTTCTCTTTCCCAAAATTAGAAAGCATCTCTTCATTCCTGATTGTCATCTCCCCTACAATTGTACTTGGATCACGGAGGTGTGGCATAGTCGTCATGGCAATCTCGATTCTTAACCCTCGAATAAACTTCTAATTCTTTCAATGATGGTGTTAATGGTAGCATATCGTATCTGGACAACTCATTAAACTTTGTAGCATACTCAATCACCGACATTTCACCTTGCACTAAGTCCATGAACTTTCTCAGCAATATTGACTTGGCAGCATCAAACAAGAACCTCTCTTCGAATCTCCTTCGAAACCATGCCCAATTCAACTCTTCTTTGGGAACTCCATAGTAATACCATTCCACCAGTAAAGTGCTGCTCCCTACAACTGTCATGAAGCAAGTATCCTCTTCTTCTCATCATCTAATCCCAAGTCGGTAAAAATTCTTTCACGGCGCAATAACTAGTTTTCTACTTCAACAGCATCCTCTGTTCCAAAATCAGCTTCCCACCAAGATTGGAATAATCGTTGCTCAATTAGGCATAGTTATTTCCAATTGGGACCACATGATTAGCTCCTCCAACATTCACAACATTACCCCCAGCTACTCCTACAGCTGCTCCAGCATACATCAGTTTGACGAAGAACTGATATATCACCTCCATATCTATTGGCAGGGTTCCAACAACTATAATGGCATTTGGATTAGCATTTACCTATCGACCCAGATTCCTTCTAGTATTGGGTCGAGCATTTCCTTTGTTATGATGCTTCCCTCACCTATATTTCCTTTTTCGTTTCCTACCTCCATATCTTCATTTCTCGTAAATCTACATATAGGCCTTTGTAAGATATAGAAGAACGGTCTAAGAGAGAAGGGAAATACGTACTTATGTTTTGAAAATATTTTAGGTACAAATTTTCTTTTAAATTTATATAAACCAATGCCTAACATCCGCTATTTGGAGGCCAAAAAATATAACGACCCTGACTCGACCTTCGAAAATCGGCACCGAATACGACACTCGTATTCAAATGCCGCAGATCCAAACGTCGAACCTGGTTCGCCGGAGCTTATAACACATTAAGTAAAACACAGCGGAAGAAACAGAATAGCATATATCAATATACAACGTTGATACAATTTCAGATACAACATGAATGATAGAATGAATATCAATATACATCAGAGATATGATACAAGATAATAGCAGCGGGAAGAAAAGATAACACAGCAGCGGAACAAAAACTCCAATAGTCTTCGAGGAAGAACTCCAGCATCGATAATCTCCATCTCCAAGGTACCAATCCAGAAATAGCTCGAACTCCCAATAATATTCACTAAGAGAGCAAGACTGGTGTGCAAAGGATTGCCACATCCTAGGCTGAAAGCTATCGAATCTACACCTACTATTGATTATCTGAAAACCCAACTCTAGACTGCCCGTGTGGGAAAATTGTGGGCACCCAGAGTTTAGGAAAGAAACAATAAACTCCAGGTCAGTCATGGGACTGGTATGAGCAAACAAAAGCAATTGGTCTTTAAAACAAACAACAAGAGAATTTAAAATAAAACCGCAATGCTTTTTAGAAAATGAAACTACCATAAGGCCTCCCGCCACACACACAATGCAAACGCAGAATTGGAGGAGATTTCTCCTTGTGATAGTCAAAAATGCTTACTACGCAAAAAAATCAAATCATTTTTGATATTATTATTCGTGCATAGTGTAGAAAACAATTTCGAAAGTAGAATATAAATCCTAGCCAGCATAGACATTTCGAACTATGCCTACTATAGCTACCATCCAAACAGTGGTGACCACCATAAGTGAATGGCAGGTAATACAACTAAAACCGTACAAGGCATGTATTGGATGAATGGATTTCCAACAAATGGTCAGGCTAAGGAACTTCCTACTGCCACATGGGATCGCCTCTGGCGGGACGTCCCGAGAACTAACGTTACGGTTAGATCTCTGCCAACACAAGGCCGGGTTACCTCTGTAACTAGGTAACTACTACACGAGCGTGCCATTCCCCGGTCCTTTGGGACCTTTATCCGAGCGCGCTCACAACAACCACAAAGTATCACAGAGTAATAGATCTGCAGTATCCACATGAGTAAGTATCTGGGCTCCATACCATGATACCACCCTTTTCCAGAAGGGAATGACATACCCTAAAGGGAATAAGCTAAGGGAATAAATTCTCAGAGAAGGGTGTTAAGCTAAGGGAATAAATTCTCAGAGAAGGGTGTTAAGCTAAGGGAATAAATTCTCCGCCACCAAGCAGAAATGTATTTGATAGAGATCAGTTTAATATCTCAAAGTGTAATGTCGGACATACAACCATACAAGTCTGTTCCGGGTTCGAACAGAACCGAAGGCACTTCCGAAGAAGCCCTTGCAAATCCGGGTATCCACAATCCCGATCGGACTTCCCATAACTAAGGAGAACTCTATACCGGAGCAACTCAGTGCAGAGTCAATCGATAGGTTATCCTATCGTTCTCACAAATACCCGGTCTTCACCACCGGTCTTTAAATGTTATCCATAACGTCGTATCACTATTCGAAATGGGCTATATGACACAAAGTCCTCTCCCGGCTAAACCGAATAGTAAGCGTCATATTTAAAAACATATGGATATGGGATTTCGGTTAAGTCACAACTTAAAAATCCAAAGCTTTTCTTTCAAATGATTATCAAATTACCATTTAAATCTTTAAACAAAAAGATTTATTTCACAAAGTTTCACCCGGTTTCACAAAGATCTACTCATAGATTTCAAAACAATTCCCATTCAATTTGGGTTAACCCAATTAAATCTTTAAATTAAAGATTTATAGCTTTCAAAACACATTTCCAAAGATTTATCTATAACTTGGAAAATAATTTTCCTTTTAGACTTGAAAATCCTTTTAACACAACTTGGAAGTCCATTTCTTATGGGAAAGCAAATCTAATTTATACAAGTTGAAATCTTGAGTTGAATTTAAATTCCAAAACGTCACCTTTAAAATGGTTTAAAACCCATATAACCCATTTGTAAGTTGAATAACTTTTTAAACCCTAGTTCTCAAATTATAGGATTCAATTTCAAATATTGAATTCAAATTTATATCAATTCATTTAAATTCCAAGATTCAATCAGGTTATTTAAAATAACTTTTATTTTTGAAAACTCATTTTCAAAAGCTTCAATTCCAATTCCAAAACTAATTTGGATTCAAAAATCAAATTTTAAAACAATTTCAAATCTGTGACTTAACCCATTTCCACGTGCAATCCATATTCGTGTGTGTATAAGTGTGGCCCAGGGGTTTTACACAATAAGAGTGCCACATCATCAATCAGCACAGATTCAATCATTACAATTCGATGTGGGTTTCGGATAACCAAATGGAATCCGACTCCCTGTCGCATCGAAATCCAAATGTCGTTTAACGGGTCAAGGGTTTGCATAACAATATATACATCACAGATATAACAGCTTAGCACAAAGCATTACATAGCATCACATCACACATCAAATATATCAGTCCATCACATGGCATTCGATAACAATCAAACATCTTTAATTAAGATGAATAAACCGTGTGGTTATAAATTTATTATCCACAGTAATTACTTCTATTTGAAATCTTTAAATCAAGGATTAATTATCATTAACTATAATTAATTAAGTCTTAACCACCTTCATTTATTAATCATTTATTTAATTAATTATCTTAATTAATTATCCTTTAATTGTCTTAATCCTTTATTCCTTAATTAAATTACTTTAATTAAGAAACTTTTAATTATTGATTAATTAAATCTTAGTTATAATTAATTGTCCTTAATTGATTAGTCAATAGATTTATTATTCCTTAATTAATTACGATAATTAATTACTTCTTAATTAATATTGATTTCTTAATCACTTTAAGTTAATTAACTTTTAAACACTTGATAATGTAGGATCTAGATTAACCGTAGAGGGGGGGGGTGAATAGGGTTATAGCAAATTTTCTTGATTTAAAACTCAGAAATAAACTGCAGAAATAAATATGCTGAAAAGTAAATCACACACAAAATTTACCCAGCTTCGGCAACCCCTGCCTACTGCTGCATTCACAGATTTCTATTAGAATTAAACAGTATCACACTTACAACAACTCTATTAGACTCGCAGACCCTTTTGCTCCCGCTCACAAACACTCTACTAGACTCGCACACCCTGCTCCCGCCTATAGAGTTTCGCTCACTCGCAAACACTGCTCCCGCCTATAGAGCTTTGCAAACTCGCACACCCTGCTCACTGAACTAATTCAAAATAGACAATCTGACACTACCTAACCTAGGTGGTGATTAACTAACTTTTTGGTTCGTAAAATAAAAAACAATAAATTAAAAAACAATAACCCTAAAACACTATTAATAAAGCCTATAAAAACAAAACCCCCTTTTTTTACTTGGACCCTAAATAAAACTTTTGCCCTTTTATAAAAACAAAAGCTAAACCCCCTTTTTAATAATTAAGCCGGCCCACTATTCTTTCAACCCATTCCCTTCTTTTTCTTGTGAAAAAATGTCGGCCTCTCTTTGTTGAATTAGGGCTTCGGCTCTTTCTCGAATTAGGGCTTCGTTCTGATGCTCGATTCTCTGATTTGATGGCTTGCGTCGCTTGTTCTCTGATATTCGATTGTGGTTAACTTTGAAATTGTGAATTGTTCGGCTTGCTCGTTGATCGAATTCCTTTCTTGCTCGGTATGTAATGCTTTTGCTTTTACTGATTTTGTGCTTTCTGGAATTCGATACATTGATTGCCGATGATGATTGGGTTATATATGCGTTTAATTTCCTGAATCTTCGATCGTATATATTTATTTGAATTTGTCAATTTTGTGCTTCGGCCATTCGATTATACTTGGATGCTCGTGATTTTTTCTTGACCAATTCATTCGTGTAAATCCTCGATTGCTTGATTGACACGGCTTTAAAATTTACTTTCGTGATAACCACGGCTTTGTTGATTTCTTTACCACCACATTTCTGACTTGTTCAACATACTGACTTGGTTCAATTGTGACTTCGGCACTGGTTTTGTGTATGCAAATCCACGTCTTTGAATTTGTTACGTGGTCACCACGGTGTTGAATTCATTTGACTTCAGTTTTGATTGAATTTATTGTTGTAGCATACTTGACCTGTTTGACTGTCATGTGTTATCATCTTGTACATCTCCATCTCGAGTAGCTCTGCATTGTTGGGGCTATGCATTTGTTCGCACTGTAGTATTTCTATTATTGAAATCTCATCTTGTACATCTCGAGTAGACTTCGGTTATGCTTTGTCCTGTATAAGTATTTCTGCATCTCATGTTGTAGTTATTGAAATCTTGAGTTGTTGCACTGGTGCATTTGGTTTGAGTCAGATGTACTGGGTTTGGTTCAGGTTGTTCATGAGTCTTCATTTGGTATTGATCTTCATATATGTTCATATGTACAGTTGCTCGGTCCTTGATTGTTTCAGTATTCATGTTGTTGTGCATTTGTATTACTTGTTGTCTGTGTTGTGTAGTAGCTGTGGTCTTGGTTGTTGTAGCATGCACTCATTGTTACTTCCAGTTGCACTTGGTCATTTTGTTCATCTGTATGATGCTTTGGCTTCACTGATGCTGCACTTGGTCTTGCCTTGGTTCTGGCCATTCCTTGTTGCCTTGTTGCAGTTTGATTACTGGACTAGTTCTGGGTACATTACAATATTGAGATGTTTCAGTTTGTTTGTGCTCTTCATTGACATTATTGCTATCTGGTCGACATTTGATGTTTGTAGCTTTGATCTTTATCGCCACTGGTTGTTGTTTTTGTGAAATTGTTTCAGTCACTTGTGTTCTGGTCATTGTTTGCTTGGTGGTCTTGTACTTGTATACTGCAGTTTGCGTGCTTCATTGACATCTGATTCACTTGCACCTGTATTTGGTCATAATTGATGGTTCAGTGGTGTTTTCTGAAACTTGCAGTAGTCATTGCAGTATTTTCCATTGTTTGATAAAGTTTGATAATTCGTTAGCATGCTACTGATTTGTCTTTGTTGCCTCTTGCATGTAGTTGGTTGTAACTGTGCACCTGCCCTGTGTTGAACCCAGTTTTGCAGCTCGGGTTTGACCTTGCGCTTGTGTCGTGATTTTAAATATATTGCGCGTGCGTTGAACCCGGCTTTGCATTTGGGTTTGACCTGTGCTCACCTGTCCCTGTAGCATTATCAAGTGTATATATCGGTGTGCACGGCCTTGTGGCATATACAGTGATACACTGTGTATGTCACAAGTTGTTCGTGTATGATGAATTCAAATTTAAATGATGACGAACAACCCAAATAACTGAGGCAAATATTATTTTCAAAAACCATATTTTATTTTTGAATTGCAAAAATATTTCTTTTTCAATTTTACTGCGTTAGTTTATATTTTTGCAGATTGCTCAGATGCTGGATTCAAACCGGAATGCAGTTGAAGACAAAAATACGAGTGTGAGTGATATGTAGTGAGGTTATCAATGTAAATGTGATGTGATTGTAATCAAAAATGTATATGTATAGTGAGAGCATGAATTTGTACTATTCAAGTTTGTAATAAATATTCGTTTGAATAAAATATTTGTTTGAATTCAAAAACTGTGTAACTTGTTCTGTTTGAATTCAAATTCAAACTCTGTGTAATTTAGTTCTGTTTGAATTCAAATTCAAACTCTGTGTTTATTTTATTCAACAGATATTTATTTAACCAAATACATACTATACAAAATATTTGTTTGAATAAAATTCCTGTTTGAATTCAAAATCTACATACAATACAAAATATTTGTTTGAATAAAATTCCTGTTTGAATTCAAAATCTGTTTAACTTGTTTTGTTTGAATTCAAATTCAAATTCTGTGAAATTTAATTTTATTCAACAAATATTTATTTAAACTATGAAAAAATAAAATAGTACATTACCAAATACATTTATATGAATGTATATATGTTTATTATCATCAAACAAAAATCATATAGCGCAAAGCGCATGTTCAACAATCTCCCCCTTTTGATGATAACAAACATATATTTAAGATTTTGAATATATTAAATGTATTTGATAATTTCATTTGCTTCCCCTATTTGGATGCTTCCTTTATATGTGATACTCCCCCTACATATATGGCTCCCCCTATATATATGCATACAAATAAAAATATGTAAATGAGCCTATATGCAAATTGAAAGTTATTTGACCTTTGCTTGATTCTATTTGACAAAATCTTAACTTTTCTCTCCCCCTTTTGTTATCAGCAAAAGAATAACAGTGTTATAAAAATAGGGATGAAGTGATAGACATGAATCAAACATTTAACTCAATTAAATATAAATATCAAATTTCAATAAAACTCAAACAAAAATCATAATTACCCTTGTCAAACGCATATTCCACTTTCAGAAGTGATGGAGATAGAATCATCAAAAATTCATATAGATATGTCTATTTGTGGTATATTTATTTCTGGAAATTTGAATATCTACTAACCATGCATAACCGTTAGGACTTTTAAATGAGATTAGTAGTATTCCAATTTAATTTTAAAAAATGAAATCAAGTATCTTCTAACCACGCATGACCGTGAGGACTTTTAAATGGGATTAGAATCAACTTGTCTATTAAATCAATTATTTTTAATATGCGTTCCATACATGCATAACCGTGAGGACTTTTAAATGAGCATGGAAGCACATAATCAAAAATCCAAGTAATTCACCCATGCATGACCGTGAGGAGTTTTAAATGAGAGTGAATACTTTGGATATTTATTTTTAATTGCTGAATATAAGAAATTGAAGCACAAATAATTTCCTTCACCGATTTAAAGATATTGAAGAACAAATGATTTCCTTTGTAAACTACCACAAATTTACATATTAAATATGATTTTGATGAGTGATGTTCGATAGAAAGATGATAGAAATAGAAATGGTCATGGAATTATTATCCAACAAAAAGTTTTTATAACTCTTGTTATGAAATTCTAAAGAAATTTTTAATTATACTTTCTCGAGTTATAATATATGATAAATATCAACACTTATCTCTTTTTCAATCACTATTTATCTTTTCGATAATCAAAGGGAGTCAGATTAGTCAAACTTGTCATTTAAAATCAAATTAAAAATTATAAAATCAATTTTTCAAAAATAATTAAGCTGTAAATATGGTCAAACATGATTTCTTGAGGGAAGTTTTATAAGAAAATTTTCTGCTATTTGAAAATTATTTCAAGTGAAAAATATGCAGATATTTTCTTTAAAAAAAAACGATGCAGCAAATAAATGTTTCACAAATTAATCGCGTTACACTAATAATTTTTCTATCAACTATATTACCAGTGTAATCCGCATCTGAATTTAAATTTCACTCAATATTCACTTGTTGAATCAAACCATGAGATGTGCACCAAAAATTTCAAAAACATCATTCTTTTGAATTTTGAATTTAAGCCGTGTTAACACTCAAAATAAATATCATGATGATAAATTCAGAAACCAGAGGATAAACAATTATTTTCATGAGTAATCAACAGTCAATCAACATCATAATTATTTCAAAAACAATTTCTTAAAATCCTTTTTCTCATGAATTTGAAATCGTGCAAATTTACAAGCAGTGATCAAAATGTCAGAACCAATATATCTACGTGTAGCATGAGTAACCAGCATTTGACTGAACAAATTTATATAAATTAGTTCAAAAATTTAAAATCTGGTTGGTCATCAATTAAGCACAAATTAATGTCATAAATAAGAACAAGTCAAAAAATCATATTAATTAAGTCCAAATCAGTCAACCATCATAATTACTCCAAGTAATTCTATTTAAAGATGGTTAGTCATTATTATTATTTTTTTTTAAAAAAATCATAGCATCAAAATCATCATCTTTTGTTCATCTCAATATTGGCTGATTTTAATTTAGAGTATGGTGCAGATAATCACATTTAAAAAACAATTACCTGTTTTACCTTTACGATAATTTTTCGTGATTGCCCATTGTGATTCTGTCACCTTTATATTAGGCTAAGGAACTTTGTTTTGTCGCCCGTTGTGCTTCTGGAACAGCCGAAATCCAGAGAACACTGTTGTTGTTCCTTAGCCTGCCTCCACACCTGTACGATAAAAGATTTATGTGACCTATTTGTTTTTATAGGTCCATTGTTGTTAGTGGCAGAATATGAAAAATATGTTTTTGGAGGCTCAAAACTATTTATACATGTTCCTTTTGGCACCCAAATTTGTTTGACTTTCAAAGATTTTATATTTGTGCCTTTTGGAACCCAAATTGGTATAGTTTTCACGTGTTTGGGTTTATACCAATAATAATTTCGATTATGTCCAAATTCTCTACAAAACGTGCTCATTAAATTGACTTGATTAAATTTTGTGTTCCTATGACTATGATTTTCAACATGATTTCCAATTATTTAAGATCGAGCAGCACTTTTACCTTTATCATCATCTTGTGATTTTCCAAAACCTAGTCCTTTTCTATTGTTAGAAAAAATTTGATTTCCCAATAGCATGTTGAAAGATTTTTCGCCTCTTGAAAAGTTATTCAAAGATTTTTCAAGATTTTGGACTTTGGTTTTTAATGTTGTATTTTCAGCGACAAGTGAGGTGCATCGATTTATAAAGTCCTTTTTTCTAGTGTCAATGTTTTCTTTAAGACTCAAGTTTTCTTTTTCAAGATTCTCAGAGTTATTCCTAATTTTTGATAGTTCCGAATCTAAAATTTTACATTGGTTACATTCTAGGTTTTGAATATTTTCAAGTTCAGTTTTTAACCTAAAATTTTCACGAGCAAATTCTCTCCTATCAGATTTCAGTTTTTCAATTTTAGATTCAAGAGTATCCACTACCTTAGTAAGATCAGAACACATAAAAACAAGTTCTTTATAAGAAAACTCACCTCCCTCACTAGATTCGTCGGAGGTTGCTTCTGATTCTGATTTTGCCATGCAACACAAGTTAGCCTCCTCTGGGCTGCTATCCGAAGCTTCCTCTCCTTCTTCATCATCCCAAGTCGCTGCAAATACCTTCTTCGCCTTTTTCTTTTCTTTGTTGTTTTTGAGAAGTGGGCATTTTGGTTTGATGTGGCCAGGCTTGTTGCAGTTATAACATATCAGTTCATTATCAGAATTTTCGGAATCTTTTGACCTATTGCCCTTTGTTTTCTTCTTGCGTGGCTTGAATCTAGACCATCTTCTAAGATTATTGACAGCCATTGCAAGCTCTTCAATTGGATCTTCTTCATCGCTTTCTTCTTTACTTTTTAAGGCAATCGTCTTCTTCTTTGGTTCGGAGTTGTTGCGTTCTTCCTTTGCTTTTAACTCAAGCTCATATGTCATCAAGTTTCCAATCAACTCCTCCATGCTTAGTTTGCTCAGATCTTTCGATTCTTGGATTGCTGTGACTTTTGCCTCAAAGTTCATTGGTAAAACTCGTAGTATCTTCCGCACAAGCTCTACCTCAGTGAATACCTTCCCAAGCGCTCTAGCATTGTATACCAAGGTTGAAAAGCGTCCAAACATATCCTTTATGCTCTCGTCTTTGTCCATCACAAAGTTTTCGTATTCATTGCTGAATAGGGCTAGCCGAGACTCCTTGACTTGAGAAGTTCCTTCGTGTGTCACCTCCAAAGTATGCCATATTTCCTGTGCTGTTGTACAATGAGAAATTCTATTAAATTCATTTTTATCAAGAGCACATATCAAAGCATTCATGGCTTTAGCATTTGTCGTTTTTAATTTCTTATCGTTTGCATCCCACCTATCCTTAGGTTTAGGAATCTCAGTACCACCAACGATTATAGTGGGAGGTTTATAGCCTGTTTCAATAATATCCCAAACATCATAATCAACAGAACTAAGATAAATACTCATCCTAACTTTCCAATAAGCATAATCGTTCCCGTTAAACATGGGTGGCCTAGCAATAGATTGCCCCTCAGAAAAAGCATTATTTTGTAGACTCATGACTCTAGAGTTAAAAAAAATATAAACCGGGCTCTGATACCACTTGTAGGATCTAGATTAACCCTAGAGGGGGGGGGGTGAATAGGGTTATAGCAAATTTTCTTGATTTAAAACTCAGAAATAAACTGCAGAAATAAATATGCTGAAAAGTAAATCACACACAAAATTTACCCAGCTTCGGCAACCCCTGCCTACTGCTGCATTCACAGATTTCTATTAGAATTAAACAGTATCACGCTTACAACAACTCTATTAGACTCGCAGACCCTTTTGCTCCCGCTCACAAACACTCTACTAGACTCGCACACCCTGCTCCCGCCTATAGAGTTTCGCTCACTCGCAAACACTGCTCCCGCCTATAGAGCTTTGCAAACTCGCACACCCTGCTCACTGAACTAATTCAAAATAGACAATCTGACACTACCTAACCTAGGTGGTGATTAACTAACTTTTTGGTTCGTAAAATAAAAAACAATAAATTAAAAAACAATAACCCTAAAACACTATTAATAAAGCCTATAAAAACAAAACCCCCTTTTTTTACTTGGACCCTAAATAAAACTTTTGCCCTTTTATAAAAACAAAAGCTAAACCCCCTTTTTAATAATTAAGACGGCCCACTATTCTTTCAACCCGTTCCCTTCTTTTTCTTGTGAAAAAATGTCGGCCTCTCTTTGTTGAATTAGGGCTTCGGCTCTTTCTCGAATTAGGGCTTCGTTCTGATGCTCGATTCTCTGATTTGATGGCTTGCGTCGCTTGTTCTCTGATATTCGATTGTGGTTAACTTTGAAATTGTGAATTGTTCGGCTTGCTCGTTGATCGAATTCCTTTCTTGCTCGGTATGTAATGCTTTTGCTTTTACTGATTTTGTGCTTTCTGGAATTCGATACATTGATTGTCGATGATGATTGGGTTATATATGCGTTTAATTTCCTGAATCTTCGATCGTATATATTTATTTGAATTTGTCAATTTTGTGCTTCGGCCATTCGATTATACTTGGATGCTCGTGATTTTTTCTTGACCAATTCATTCGTGTAAATCCTCGATTGCTTGATTGACACGGCTTTAAAATTTACTTTCGTGATAACCACGGCTTTGTTGATTTCTTTACCACCACATTTCTGACTTGTTCAACATACTGACTTGGTTCAATTGTGACTTCGGCACTGGTTTTGTGTATGCAAATCCACGTCTTTGAATTTGTTACGTGGTCACCACGGTGTTGAATTCATTTGACTTCAGTTTTGATTGAATTTATTGTTGTAGCATACTTGACCTGTTTGACTGTCATGTGTTATCATCTTGTACATCTCCATCTCGAGTAGCTCTGCATTGTTGGGGCTATGCATTTGTTCGCACTGTAGTATTTCTATTATTGAAATCTCATCTTGTACATCTCGAGTAGACTTCGGTTATGCTTTGTCCTGTATAAGTATTTCTGCATCTCATGTTGTAGTTATTGAAATCTTGAGTTGTTGCACTGGTGCATTTGGTTTGAGTCAGATGTACTGGGTTTGGTTCAGGTTGTTCATGAGTCTTCATTTGGTATTGATCTTCATATATGTTCATATGTACAGTTGCTCGGTCCTTGATTGTTTCAGTATTCATGTTGTTGTGCATTTGTATTACTTGTTGTCTGTGTTGTGTAGTAGCTGTGGTCTTGGTTGTTGTAGCATGCACTCATTGTTATTTCCAGTTGCACTTGGTCATTTTGTTCATCTGTATGATGCTTTGGCTTCACTGATGCTGCACTTGGTCTTGCCTTGGTTCTGGCCATTCCTTGTTGCCTTGTTGCAGTTTGATTACTGGACTAGTTCTGGGTACATTACAATATTGAGATGTTTCAGTTTGTTTGTGCTCTTCATTGACATTATTGCTATCTGGTCGACATTTGATGTTTGTAGCTTTGATCTTTATCGCCACTGGTTGTTGTTTTTGTGAAATTGTTTCAGTCACTTGTGTTCTGGTCATTGTTTGCTTGGTGGTCTTGTACTTGTATACTGCAGTTTGCGTGCTTCATTGACATCTGATTCACTTGCACCTGTATTTGGTCATAATTGATGGTTCAGTGGTGTTTTCTGAAACTTGCAGTAGTCATTGCAGTATTTGCCATTGTTTGATAAAGTTTGATAATTCGTTAGCATGCTACTGATTTGTCTTTGTTGCCTCTTGCATGTAGTAGGTTGTAACTGTGCACCTGCCCTGTGTTGAACCCAGTTTTGCAGCTCGGGTTTGACCTTGCGCTTGTGTCGTGATTTTAAATATATTGCACGTGCGTTGAACCCGGCTTTGCATTTGGGTTTGACCTGTGCTCACCTGTCCCTGTAGCATTATCAAGTGTATATATCGGTGTGCACGGCCTTGTGGCATATACAGTGATACACTGTGTATGTCACAAGTTGTTCGTGTATGATGAATTCAAATTTAAATGATGACGAACAACCCAAATAACTGAGGAAAATATTATTTTCAAAAACCATATTTTATTTTTGAATTGCAAAAATATTTCTTTTTCAATTTTACTGCGTTAGTTTATATTTTTGCAGATTGCTCAGATGCTGGATTCAAACCGGAATGCAGTTGAAGACAAAAATACGAGTGTGAGTGATATGTAGTGAGGTTATCAATGTAAATGTGATGTGATTGTAATCAAAAATGTATATGTATAGTGAGAGCATGAATTTGTACTATTCAAGTTTGTAATAAATATTCGTTTGAATAAAATATTTGTTTGAATTCAAAAACTGTGTAACTTGTTCTGTTTGAATTCAAATTCAAACTCTGTGTAATTTAGTTCTGTTTGAATTCAAATTCAAACTCTGTGTAATTTATTTTATTCAACAGATATTTATTTAACCAAATACATACTATACAAAATATTTGTTTGAATAAAATTCCTGTTTGAATTCAAAATCTACATACTATACAAAATATTTGTTTGAATAAAATTCCTGTTTGAATTCAAAATCTGTTTAACTTGTTTTGTTTGAATTCAAATTCAAATTCTGTGAAATTTAATTTTATTCAACAAATATTTATTTAAACTATGAAAAAATAAAATAGTACATTACCAAATACATTTATATGAATGTATATATGTTTATTATCATCAAACAAAAATCATATAGCGCAAAGCGCATGTTCAACAATCTCCCCCTTTTGATGATAACAAACATATATTTAAGATTTTGAATATATTAAATGTATTTGATAATTTCATTTGCTTCCCCTATTTGGATGCTTCCTTTATATGTGATACTCCCCCTACATATATGGCTCCCCCTATATATATGCATACAAATAAAAATATGTAAATGAGCCTATATGCAAATTGAAAGTTATTTGACCTTTGCTTGATTCTATTTGACAAAATCTTAACTTTTCTCTCCCCCTTTTGTTATCAGCAAAAGAATAACAGTGTTATAAAAATAGGGATGAAGTGATAGACATGAATCAAACATTTAACTCAATTAAATATAAATATCAAATTTCAATAAAACTCAAACAAAAATCATAATTACCCTTGTCAAACGCATATTCCACTTTCAGAAGTGATGGAGATAGAATCATCAAAAATTCATATAGATATGTCTATTTGTGGTATATTTATTTCTGGAAATTTGAATATCTACTAACCATGCATAACCGTTAGGACTTTTAAATGAGATTAGTAGTATTCCAATTTAATTTTAAAAAATGAAATCAAGTATCTTCTAACCACGCATGACCGTGAGGACTTTTAAATGGGATTAGAATCAACTTGTCTATTAAATCAATTATTTTTAATATGCGTTCCATATATCAATATACAACGTTGATACAATTTCAGATACAACATGAATGATACAATGAATATCAATATACATCAGAGATATGATACAAGATAATAGCAGCGGGAAGAAAAGATAACACAGCAGCGGAACAAAAACTCCAATAGTCTTCGAGGAAGAACTCCAGCATCGATAATCTCCATCTCCAAGGTACCAATCCATAAATAGCTCGAACTCCCAATAATATTCACTAAGAGAGCAAGACTGGTGTGCAAAGGATTGCCACATCCTAGGCTGAAAGCTATCGAATCTACACCTACTATTGATTATCTGAAAACCCAACTCTAGACTGCCCGTGTGGGAAAATTGTGGGCACCCAGAGTTTAGGAAAGGAACAATAAACTCCAGGTCAGTCATGGGACTGGTATGAGCAAACAAAAGCAATTGGTCTTTAAAAAAAACAACAAGAGAATTTAAAATAAAACCGCAATGCTTTTTAGAAATGAAACTACCATAAGGCCTCCCGCCACACACACAATGCAAACGCAGAATTGGAGGAGATTTCTCCTTATGATAGTCAAAAATGCTTACTACGCAAAAAAATCAAATCATTTTTGATATAATTATTCGTGCATAGTGTAGAAAACAATTTCGAAAGTAGAATATAAATCCTAGCCAGCATAGACATTCCGAACTATGCCTACTATAGCTACCATCCAAACAGTGGTGACCACCATAAGTGAATGGCAGGTAATACAACTAAAGCCGTACAAGGCACGTATTGGATGAATGGATTTCCAACAAATGGTCAGGCTAAGGAACTTCCTACTGCCACATGGGATCGCCTCTGGCGGGACGTCCCGAGAACTAACGTTACGGTTAGATCTCTGCCAACACAAGGCCGGGTTACCTCTGTAACTAGGTAACTACTACACGAGCGTGCCATTCCTCGGTCCTTTGGGACCTTTATCCGAGCGCGCTCACAACAACCACAAAGTATCACAGAGTAATAGATCTGCAGTATCCACATGAGTAAGTATCTGGGCTCCATACCATGATATCACCCTTTTCCAGAAGGGAATGACATACCCTAAAGGGCGCGACCCTCATAACCTTGCCGCATCTTTCCTGTTTCGACCATTTCCGGGGAGTGAGGTCCTGATGCAGTCTCGTCCACAAAGCTACGCTTTGGCACAAAGCCATGCTTTGGGTCAACAGATGACCAAAGCAATGATCACAAAGATAAATGATCAAACAAATGATCATATCACAAATGATCAACCAATGATCATCACACAGCAGCACTCAGCATGCCACATTACCAAATTGGGAATATATCACTGATCAATATCAATTACATAACCTCTGAGCTCGTACGTCTCAGAGAAGGGTGTTAAGCTAAGGGAATAAATTCTCCGCCACCAAGCAGAAATGTATTTGATAGAGATCAGTTTAATATCTCAAAGTGTAATGTCGGACATACAACCATACAAGTCTGTTCCGGGTTCGAACAGAACCGAAGGCACTTCCGAAGAAGCCCTTGCAAATCCGGGTATCCACAATCCTGATCGGACTTCCCATCACTAAGGAGAACTCTATACCGGAGCAACTCAGTGCAGAGTCAATCGATAGGTTATCCTATCGTTCTCACAAATACCCGGTCTTCACCACCGGTCTTCAAATGCTATCCATAACGTCGTATCACTATTCGAAATGGGCTATATGACACAAAGTCCTCTCCCGGCTAAACCGAATAGTAAGCGTCATATTTAAAAACATATGGATATGGGATTTCGGTTAAGTCACAACTTAAAAATCCAAAGCTTTTCTTTCAAATGGTTATCAAATTACCATTTAAATCTTTAAACAAAAAGATTTATTTCACAAAGTTTCACCCGGTTTCACAAAGATCTACTCATAGATTTCAAAACAATTCCCATTCAATTTGGATTAACCCAATTAAATCTTTAAATTAAAGATTTATAGCT
Organism: Allium cepa; assembly: GCA_030765085.1. Classification (NCBI taxonomy): domain Eukaryota; kingdom Viridiplantae; phylum Streptophyta; class Magnoliopsida; order Asparagales; family Amaryllidaceae; genus Allium; species Allium cepa. Next base: position 28,145,732 of record CM060933.1, on the reverse strand, counting down.
TTCAAAACACATTTCCAAAGATTTATCTATAACTTGGAAAACAATTTTCCTTTTAGACTTGAAAATCCTTTTTACATAACTTGGAAGTCCATTTCTTATGGGAAAGCAAATCTAATTTATACAAGTTGAAATCTTGAGTTGAATTTAAATTCCAAAACGTCACCTTTAAAATGGTTTAAACCCCATATAACCCATTTGTAAGTTGAATAATTTTTTAAACCCTAGTTCTCAAATTATAGGATTCAATTTCAAATATTGAATTCAAATTTATATCAATTCATTTAAATTCCAAGATTCAATCAGGTTATTTAAAATAACTTATATTTTTGAAAACTCATTTTCAAAAGCTTCAATCCCAATTCCAAAACTAATTTGGATTCAAAAATCAAATTTTAAAACAATTTCAAATCTGTGACTTAACCCATTTCCACGTGCAATCCATATTCGTGTGTGTATAAGTGTGGTCCAGGGGTTTTACACAATAAGAGTGCCACATCATCAATCAACACAGATTCAATCATTACAATTTGATGTGGGTTTCGGATAACCAAATGGAATCCGACTCCCTGTCGCATTCGAAATCCAAATGTCGTTTTACGGGTCAAGGGTTTGCATAACAATATATACATCACAGATATAACAGCTTAGCACAAAGCATTACATAGCATCACATCACACATCAAATATATCAGTCCATCACATGACATTCGATAACAATCAAACATCTTTAATTAAGATGAATAAACCGTGTGGTTATAAATTTATTACCCACAGTAATTACTTCTATTTGAAATCTTTAAATCAAGGATTAATTATCATTAACTACAATTAATTAAGTCTTAACCACCTTCATTTATTAATCGTTTATTTAATTAATTATCTTAATTAATTATCCTTTAATTGTCTTAATCCCTTATTCCTTAATTAAATTACTTTAATTAAGAAACTTTTAATTATTGATTAATTAAATCTTAGTTATAATTAATTGTCCTTAATTGATTAATCAATAGATTTATTATTCCTTAATTAATTACGATAATTAACTACTTCTTAATTAATAATGATTTCTTAATCACTTTAAGTTAATTAACTTTTAAACACTTGATAAATACTCCTTAATTATATTGATTAAATTAACTAACTTTAATTAATTAAAATAAGTGATTATTCTAATCAATTATATTACTAAATCACAGATTAATTTCTTTGGGAAATTATCCCTTAATTTCTTGATTAATAAATTTAGAACATTAATTAATTATTTTTAATTAAATAAAAAGTTCTTAAGTAATTAATTTCCCTTAATTACCTTTATTAATTAATTTCTCTTAATTAATTAATTATCCTAAATCAAATCTTATAGATTAATTCCTTAATTACTCATCATAAATCCATTGACTCTTAACAAATTAATTAGTCTTTTCAAATAATCTTTGAAATAAATTCATTATTAACTTTAAGTGAAATTAATGTTTTATATAACAAAAACATTCCATCTTACAATATTGAGTTTATTTAAATTAAACTTTTCAAAATAAAGGTTATATAGATTAAATACTCAAAACTCAATTAAATTGAAATAACTTTATTTTTAAAAAAAACCTTTAACAAATCTAAAACTTAGTTAAATTAAAATAAATTTTTTTACTTAAAGCTTTTTGACCAATTTTAAACTCGGGTAACTTCTAACATTTACCAAAAACTTTGGTTTTAGCAAAATTGTTTCCAAAATTTTGGATTTGTTTAAAGTTAAAAACTTTTTTTTTCTCTCAATTCCACAGACCCGAGTCTCCCCCATCTTCCCCAACTCAAACAAATACATGCCATCACGTGTACGTGTACGTGCACGATCGCCTGGGCGATGGTCGACCATCGCCGATCCATTCAACAAATTGTTGATGAACCCATTGTCCATCCTAACCACCTAGAACCTTGCAAGCATCCACGAATCAAATTCGAGTATACCCAGACCTCCTGTAACCAAACGCAGATCAGAAAACCCATTGCCGACGACACTCTAGTTCACCAGAGCTCACACCAACCGACCACGAGCTACGTCACGTCGCCACGCTCCTGTCCTTCTTGGTCCGGTAGAACTCGATGCACTAACGTCGCCGAAATTGACTCCCAAACCTCATCAACCAGACCAGGTCATTAAACCCTACCCCACCACTTTCCGGCCACCACGACCCACGAGAAACTCAGCTGTCAATTTTCCCCCAACCACCGACCTTCAACCTTATTGCAGTGATGATCTTGAGACCTCGCCACACACCGGTCGCCAGAAAATGCCCAAAAACTAAAATCTGATCAACCCTAAATTACTCTCTCGATCCCAGTCTAAAAATTGTGATTTGTCTTTTAAAAATCATGTTTTCAGATGGGGATTCAGATTATAATATTAAAACAAAGGATTTTGATGATTGAAATTTGCATGTTTTTGGATTTCCCTTGTTCCTTTTTTTTAATTTTCTAGAAAATTTCAAACCCAGTTCACTTAAATATAATTTTAAAAATAATATTACACTCTTGTTCACATTTCATCTTCAGAGGTTCTAGCCTATTATTGATTAAAGGAGGAGAATTTGACTTTTTTTTTTTTAAAACTTAAAAATATTTTCAAATCATAGCTTAATCCTAAACAATCATATTTTGTTTGGATATACTAACCTAACAAAGTTTACAGCAAGAAGAATTTATTTTTTCCTAAATTTTATACTCTGTAATTTAAAACAGAGATGCACTTTGATATTTCTACACATGCAAGCAGATTACAGGCAAATACACTCAGTACAACAGCATGCAAACATAATTTCCAACAAGCTTCTAGTCATACATCCAGATTTAAGTTAAAACCAATTAGAGTTTACTCACAGGCAATAAAGTATTAAAGTTTTGAAAATTTTCTCACATTGATGGAACAGAGGCCTGTATATAGATATATACAGACATGCAACTTCAACACTTACTTATTTATAAACATATACACACCAATTTGCATCCATTCAAACATTTCCCATCACACAATCAAACATTCACCACAACATCACAATTGATCAACAAAATTAGGCTTAAAGAAACAGTTTGCTCACTTGGATGATTTTGATGAAGAAAGACAGAGAACAGGAACATAGAGTTTCAAATGAGCATGGCCTGGAAACCTTTTTTGTTCTTTCCTTTCCCACTTAAATTTTTTTTTTGCAAGTTTTAGATCTGCAAGTTGTAAACAGGAATCTTTACTTATCTTTTATTGTATTTGTTTTACTTACTTCATCAATAACTACAAAATTTAATTTACTCACAGTTTGAATTTTGTTATACACAGAGAAGCCCCCTTTTTTTTTCTTCCTGCTACTTGAAATCCAGGAATGAGTTTAATCTTTGAACCTAATTTCTTCCAGCAACTGTTAAATAAAGTTGCTTCAAATTCTTGCTTTATCACTGATTCACAACTCAAAATTCAATTCTTAAAAAGAAGTGACTTGCCTTTAAACTATTTTCCAGAAAACCCTGCACTGTTTTGTTGGACAAAGCCTGATGATGTTTTCCCCTCCAAGCTTTGCTTGATCCAGGCTTTGGTTTTCCAGATTTCTACCCTCTCTTCTTTGTTTTGAAATTTTGTTTTCAGGTTGCTTTGATCTTTATTTATTTTTTGAGGTTAAAACAGATTTTGTTGAAGATGCTTTCTGATCTGAATATTGTTTTGCTCTTGATTCTGTTGCTTGTTGAAATTTTGAACTTTTGACAAGAGGATGGAATTTTCTTTTCTGATTTTTTTTGAACAGTTTTGTTTTCATTTCAGATTTAACTTTGTTTTAGATCTGAGAAGAGAAGGTGATGGTGGTTTGGATCTGTGATACTCAAATCCTTTTTACTGTATATTTTCAGATTTTGTGAAGAGTTATATGATTGCATATGGGGAACTCAAAAGTTTCTTTGTAATTTTAAATTTCATTATTTTATTTTATTAGATATGGTGAATGCCATGTATAAGAAGAAATGATTATGAGATCTATGCATGTTGATTTGCTTTACTTTTGTGATTATACAAAGATAAAAGAAATTTTTGTATACATACACACAATGTTAAAAAAATTATTTTCTAGCCAACATTTACATTTTATAAATTTCACCTCAATGATTTAAAAGCCAAATGTTTATCTTAAAAAAACATTTATTTTAAATGTAGATTCAAATTCCCAATTCATTTGAATTAAAATTTATTTATACCAATTTACATATATTCAAACATTATTTCTATTATTTATTCCTGTAAACTTTATAAAAAGAAAAGAATGATAAAAAAAAAATTGATTTCATATTAACAATAGCCACTCTTATCCATATATGAAAATTTAACTTCAAAATAACATTCTAAAAATGAGTACACAAATTTTTCTTTATATTGTAACTTCCAAATAAAAATTTAGTAAACACTATCATTAGCTTTTTAAAGCTTTTAATTTCTACTTTATTTTTAATGCATTTTATTTTGAAATTCAATATTGTTTTCCAATTCACTTATTCTTAAATTTCAAATTTAAATTTCTATCTAAAATCAAAATTATTTATCTATTATAAGAATTTTCTAATTAATTCACAATTTATTTTCAAAAATAAATTTAATTGCCAAATTAACTTGGCTAAAATTTCAGGAATGTTACAGATTTCCCCCCTTAAAGGAATTTCGTCCTCGAAATTGCAAGGAAGACGAGAAAGAAAAGATAATAGATAAAGAAATGATTGATCAGATCAGATCGAAATATTTATTCTGCATTCGGTTTACCAAATCAGAATATCGATAATATGAGAACAAACTCATATAATTATTTCACGAGATATTTGGGTCCACTGGTCTATGAATATACGAGGGCATTGATTAGTTCGAAGGGATAACTAATCGTTCGTAGAATATATCAGATCCCAGAGAATAGATAGATGGACTTAATTTTCTACAATTCCTCAAACACTAGATAGGGATTCCAATTCGGGTTGGAATATCCCAAAGTATATACCAATTTGTACCTCTTCGCCTTTGATATACACAAGAAATTACGATAGAATTTGGTTTTAATCGATATCGTTTTATTGATACAATTCAAATTTAACTTTATATTTAAGTTAACCAATTTATTTCAATTTATTTAAAATTTTCAATTTCAAATTTCAAATTCAAATTCATCAAGGGTTTAAGACAAAAAGCTGATAAGAAATCGATGAAGATACGAAGTAAGAATTTTCTACAACGATTCGTAGGGTCACCATCGCACCGAAACTTCTTTCTGGAGCTGTCACGAAGCAATCAAAAGAATTTGTGAATCGAATCAAAGGAGATTGATAGAGAAAAGATATTTCCACTGTTGCAGGGTATTGACCATTCATAGTGGTACTCCCCCCGTCCCCTATCTCGTCCTCTTCTCGCACTCATACTTACTATCAGTGGATAGTAAGAGAATTTACTGAGGCATTCGAACGGATATCTTAGAGATATACTCATTCTAGGGTATACTTCACCCTATCTCTAATGAGTTACCTAATGTGTTATACTCCTGAGCTAAAGTTTTAACCTTTAGCTCTGATACCACTTATAACGACCCTGACTCGACCTTCGAAAATCGGCACCGAATACGACACTCGTATTCAAATGCCGCAGATCCAAACGTCGAACCTGGTTCGCCGGAGCTTATAACACATTAAGTAAAACACAGCGGAAGAAACAGAATAGCATATATCAATATACAACGTTGATACAATTTCAGATACAACATGAATGATACAATGAATATCAATATACATCAGAGATATGATACAAGATAATAGCAGCGGGAAGAAAAGATAACACAGCAGCGGAACAAAAACTCCAATAGTCTTCGAGGAAGAACTCCAGCATCGATAATCTCCATCTCCAAGGTACCAATCCAGAAATAGCTCGAACTCCCAATAATATTCACTAAGAGAGCAAGACTGGTGTGCAAAGGATTGCCACATCCTAGGCTGAAAGCTATCGAATCTACACCTACTATTGATTATCTGAAAACCCAACTCTAGACTGCCCGTGTGGGAAAATTGTGGGCACCCAGAGTTTAGGAAAGGAACAATAAACTCCAGGTCAGTCATGGGACTGGTATGAGCAAACAAAAGCAATTGGTCTTTAAAACAAACAACAAGAGAATTTAAAATAAAACCGCAATGCTTTTTAGAAAATGAAACTACCATAAGGCCTCCCGCCACACACACAATGCAAACGCAGAATTGGAGGAGATTTCTCCTTATGATAGTCAAAAATGCTTACTACGCAAAAAAATCAAATCATTTTTGATATTATTATTCGTGCATAGTGTAGAAAACAATTTCGAAAGTAGAATATAAATCCTAGCCAGCATAGACATTCCGAACTATGCCTACTATAGCTACCATCCAAACAGTGGTGACCACCATAAGTGAATGGCAGGTAATACAACTAAAACCGTACAAGGCACGTATTGGATGAATGGATTTCCAACAAATGGTCAGGCTAAGGAACTTCCTACTGCCACATGGGATCGCCTCTGGCGGGACGTCCCGAGAACTAACGTTACGGTTAGATCTCTGCCAACACAAGGCCGGGTTACCTCTGTAACTAGGTAACTACTACACGAGCGTGCCATTCCCGGTCCTTTGGGACCTTTATCCTAGCGCGCTCACAACAACCACAAAGTATCACAGAGTAATAGATCTGCAGTATCCACATGAGTAAGTATCTGGGCTCCATACCATGATACCACCCTTTTCCAGAAGGGAATGACATACCCTAAAGGGCGCGACCCTCATAACCTTGCCGCATCTTTCCTGTTTCGACCATTTCCGGGGAGTGAGGTCCTGATGCAGTCTCGTCCACAAAGCTACGCTTTGGCACAAAGCCATGCTTTGGGTCAACAGATGACCAAAGCAATGATCACAAAGATAAATGATCATATCACAAATGATCAACCAATGATCATCACACAGCAGCACTCAGCATGCCACATTACCAAATTGGGAATATATCACTGATCAATATCAATTACATAACCTCTGAGCTCGTACGTCTCAGAGAAGGGTGTTAAGCTAAGAGAATAAATTCTCCGCCACCAAGCAGAAATGTATTTGATAGAGATCAGTTTAATATCTCAAAGTGTAATGTCGGACATACAACCATACAAGTCTGTTCCGGGTTCGAACAGAACCGAAGGCACTTTCGAAGAAGCCCTTGCAAATCCGGGTATCCACAATCCCGATCGGACTTCCCATCACTAAGGAGAACTCTATACCGGAGCAACTCAGTGCAGAGTCAATCGATAGGTTATCCTATCGTTCTCACAAATACCCGGTCTTCACCACCGGTCTTCAAATGCTATCCATAACGTCGTATCACTATTCGAAATGGGCTATATGACACAAAGTCCTCTCCCGGCTAAACCGAATAGTAAGCGTCATATTTAAAAACATATGGATATGGGATTTCGGTTAAGTCACAACTTAAAAATCCAAAGCTTTTCTTTCAAATGGTTATCAAATTACCATTTAAATCTTTAAACAAAAAGATTTATTTCACAAAGTTTCACCCGGTTTCACAAAGTTCTACTCATAGATTTCAAAACAATTCCCATTCAATTTGGATTAACCCAACTAAATCTTTAAATTAAAGATTTATAGCTTTCAAAACACATTTCCAAAGATTTATCTATAACTTGGAAAACAATTTTCCTTTTAGACTTGAAAATCCTTTTAACACAACTTGGAAGTCCATTTCTTATGGGAAAGCAAATCTAATTTATACAAGTTGAAATCTTGAGTTGAATTTAAATTCCAAAACGTCACCTTTAAAATGGTTTAAAACCCATATAACCCATTTCTAAGTTGAATAACTTTTTAAACCCTAGTTCTCAAATTATAGGATTCAATTTCAAATATTGAATTCAAATTTATATCAATTCATTCAAATTCCAAGATTCAATCAGGTTATTTAAAATAACTTTTATTTTTGAAAACTCATTTTCAAAAGCTTCAATTCCAATTCCAAAACTAATTTGGATTCAAAAATCAAATTTTAAAACAATTTCAAATCTGTGACTTAACCCATTTCCACGTGCAATCCATATTCGTGTGTGTATAAGTGTGGTCCAGGGGTTTTACACAATAAGAGTGCCACATCATCAATCAGCACAGATTCAATCATTACAATTCGATGTGGGTTTCGAATAACCAAATGGAATCCGACTCCCTGTCGCATCGAAATCCAAATGTCGTTTTACGGGTCAAGGGTTTTCATAACAATATATACATCACAGATATAACAGCTTAGCACAAAGCATTACATAGCATCACATCACACATCAAATATATCAGTCCATCACATGGCATTCGATAACAATCAAACATCTTTAATTAAGATGAATAAACCGTGTGATTATAAATTTATTACCCACGGTAATTAATTCTATTTGAAATCTTTAAATCAAGGATTAATTATCATTAACTACAATTAATTAAGTCTTAACCACCTTCATTTATTAATCATTTATTTAATTAATTATCTTAATTAATTATCCTTTAATTGTAATTGGTTAAATCTTAATCCCTTATTCCTTAATTAAATTACTTTAATTAATAAACTTTTAATTATTGATTAATTAAATCTTAGTTATAATTAATTGTCCTTAATTGATTAATCAATAGATTTATTATTCCTTAATTACTTACGATAATTAATTACTTCTTAATTAATAATGATTTCTTAATCACTTTAAGTTAATTAACTTTTAAACACTTGATAAATACTCCTTAATCATATTGATTAAATTAACTAACTTTAATTAATTAAAATAAGTGATTATTCTAATCAATTATATTACTAAATCACAGATTAATTTCTTTGAGAAATTATCCCTTAATTACTTGATTAATAAATTTAGAACATTAATTAATTATTTTTAATTAAATAAAAAGTTCTTAAGTAATTAATTTCCCTTAATTACCTTTATTAATTAATTTCTCTTAAATAATTAATTATCCTAAATCAAATCTTATAGATTAATTCCTTAATTACTCATCATAAATCCATTGACTCTTAACAAATTAATTATTCTTTTCAAATAATCTTTGAAATAAATTCATTATTAACTTTAAGTGAAATTAATGTTTTATATAACAAAAACATTCCATCTTACAATATTAAGTTTATTTAAATTAAACTTTTTAAATAAAGGTTATATAGATTAAATACTCAAAACTCAATTAAATTGAAATAACTTTATTTTTTAAAAAAACCTTTAACAAATCTAAAACTTAGTTAAATTAAAATAAATTTTTTTACTTAAAGCTTTTTGACCAATTTTAAACTCGGGTAACTTCTAACATTTACCAAAAACTTTGGTTTTAGCAAAATTGTTTCCAAAATTTTGGATTTGTTTAAAGTTAAAAACTTTTTTTTTTCTCTCAATTCCACAGACCTGAGTCTCCCCCCATCTTCCCCAACTCAAACAAATACACGCCATCACGTGTACGTGTGTGTGCACGATCACCTGGGCGATGGTCGACCATCGCCGATCCATTCAACAAATTGTTGATGAACCTATTGTCCATCCTAATCACCTAGAACCTTGCAAGCATCCACGAATCAAATTCGAGTATGCCCAGCCCTCCTGTAACCAAACGCAGATCAGAAAACCCATTGCCGACGACACTCTAGTTCACCAGAGCTCACACCAACCGACCACGAGCTACGTCATGTCGCCACGCTCCTGTCCTTCTTGGTCCGGTAGAACTCGATGCACTAACGTCGCCGAAATTGACTCCCAAACCTCATCAACCAGACCAGGTCATTAAACCCTACCCCACCACTTTTCGGCCACCACGACCCACGAGAAACTCAGCTGTCAATTTTCCCCCAACCACCGACCTTCAACTTTACTGCAGTGATGATCTTGAGACCTCGCCACACACCGGTCGCCAGAAAATGCCCAAAAACTAAAATCTGATCAACCCCAAATTACTCTCTCGATCCCAGTCTAAAAATTGTGATTTGTCTTTTAAAAATCATGTTTTCAGATGGGGATTCAGATTATAATATTAAAACAAAGGATTTTGATGATTGAAATTTGCATGTTTCTGGATTTCCCTTGTTCCTTTTTTTTAATTTTCCAGAAAATTTCAAACCCAGTTCACTTAAATATAATTTTAAAAATAATATTACACTCTTGTTCGCATTTCATCTTCAGAGGTTCTAGCCTATTATTGATTAAAGGAGGAGAATTTGACTTTTTTTTTAAAACTTAAAAATATTTTCAAATCATAGCTTAATCCTAAACAATCATATTTTGTTTGGACATAATAACCTAACAAAGTTTACAGCAAGAAGAATTTATTTTTTCCTAAATTTTATACTCTGTAATTTAAAACAGAGATGCACTTTGATATTTCTACACATGCAAGCAGATTACAGACAAATACACTCAGTACAACAGCATGCAAACATAATTTCCAACAAGCTTCTAGTCATACATCCAGATTTAAGTTAAAACCAATTAGAGTTTACTCACAGGCAATAAAGTATTAAAGTTTTGAAAATTTGCTCACATTGATGGAACAGAGGCCTGTATATAGATATATACAGACATGCAACTTCAACACTTACTTATTTATAAACATATACACACCAATTTGCATCCATTCAAACATTTCCCATCACACAATCAAACATTCACCACAACATCACAACTGATCAACAAAATTAGGCTTAAAGAAACAGTTTGCTCACTTGGATGATTTTGATGAAGAAAGACAGAGAACAGGAACATAGAGTTTCAAATGAGCATGGCCTGGAAACCTTTTTTGTTCTTTCCTTTCCCACTTAAATTTTTTTTGTAAGTTTTAGATCTGCAAGTTGTAAACAGGAATCTTTACTTATCTTTTATTGTATTTGTTTTACTTACTTCATCAATAACTACAAAATTTAATTTACTCACAGTTTGAATTTTGTTATACACAGAGAAGCCCCTTTTTTTTCTTCCTGCTACTTGAAATCCAGGAATGAGTTTAATCTTCGAACATAATTTCTTCCTGCAACCGTTAAATAAAGTTGCTTCAAATTCTTGCTTTATCACTGATTCACATCTCAAAATTCAATTCTTAAAAAGAAGTGACTTGCCTTTAAACTATTTTCCAGAAAACCCTGCACTGTTTTGTTGGACAAAGCCTGATGATGTTTTCCCCTCCAAGCTTTGCTTGATCCAGGCTTTAGTTTTCCAGATTTCTACCCTCTCTTCTTTGTTTTGAAATTTTGTTTTCAGGTTGCTTTGATCTTTATTTATTTTTTGAGGTTAAAACAGATTTTGTTGAAGATGCTTTCTGATCTGAATATTGTTTTGCTCTTGATTCTGTTGCTTGTTGAAATTTTGAACTTTTGACAAGAGGATGGAATTTTCTTTTCTGATTTTTTTTGAACAGTTTTGTTTTCATTTCAGATTTAACTTTGTTTTAGATCTGAGAAGAGAAGGTGATGGTGGTTTGGATCTGTGATACTCAAATCCTTTTTACTGTATATTTTCAGATTTTGTGAAGAGTTATATGATTGCATATGGGGAACTCAAAAGTTTCTTTGTAATTTTAAATTTCATTATTTTATTTTATTAGATATGGTGAATGCCATGTGTAAGAAGAAATGATTATGAGATCTATGCATGTTGATTTTCTTTACTTTTGTGATTATACAAAGATAAAAGAAACTTTTGTATACATATACACAATGTTAAAAAAATTATTTTCTAGCCAACATTTACATTTTATAAATTTCACCTCAATGATTTTAAAAGCCAAATGTTTATCTTAAAAAAAAACATTTATTTCAAATGTAGATTCAAATTCCCGAGTCATTTGAATTAAAATTTATTTATACCAATTTACATATATTCAAACATTATTTCTATTATTTATTCCTGTAAACTTTATAAAAAGAAAAGAATGATAAAAAAAAAATTGATTTCATATTAACAATAGCCACTCTTATCCATATATGAAAATTTAACTTAAAAATAACATTCTAAAAATGAGTACACAAATTTTTATTTATATTGTAACTTCCAAATAAAAATTTAGTAAACACTATTATTAGCTTTTTAAAGCTTTTAATTTCAACTTTATTTTTAATGCATTTTATTTTGAAATTCAATATTGTTTTCCAATTCACTTATTCTTAAATTTCAAATTTAAATTTCTATCTAAAATCAAAATTATTTATCTATTCTAAGAATTTTCTAATTAATTCACAATTTATTTTCAAAAACAAATTTAATTGCCAAATTAACTTGGCTAAAATTTCAGGAATGTTACAAAAACTATCCGCTACGGATGATGTAGTCATCTTTTTAATTCTCGATGACCAAATGTTGTAATGTTAGATATATTGATATCCAGAAACACATGAATATGAAAAGAATTAAAATCAATTTAAAACAAATTTCTTATTTCATTTCATATTCTTTACATAATCCCATACACAAGCCACATTCAGAGAAATTAAAATTTGTTACAAAATACACCAAGCGTGGCATACGAAGATGCCCCCTTGGTTGATCAGAGTCTAAATATGCCGAGGCACTAAGCGACTTTGCCAATGAATCTAATAATACAGCGAAATCAAACAAAAAGAACTAATAGCTAACTTGCCTTCTGCACGTCCCTGGAAGCTTATTCCTCTAAAGGAGAACCTGGAAACCTTAACTCTCAAACTACTCAAAATCAATTGCGCATTCGAGAGTTTAAGGGGAAAGCATAAACTTCGAGTCAGACAAAAAGTCTGGTGTGAATGGTAACCTATCATCTCGAATTATATAGATATCTAGTGAGACTATGCCGCTTAGTGGAATGGGGTTTCCCCTCACTAATATCTTAACCCAATTTATAACAACCATATACTATGCATCTGCATCCATAATGGTTAAGACATAACATAATAAAATGTTTCATGATGATATGCAAACATGCAATATGCTCTGGATTTCCCATCCTCATTTACCTGACTATCTGTCCCAAGTTATAGTTTCTAGGGTCACTATTAACCTATTAGTTTTCATGGGATGACTAACAACCTGTTTAATTCTTTATAAATTTCCTTTCCACTTTCATAGTTTTCATGGGATCACTATGAACTTGTTGGTTACTACTAGTACTGTCATCAAATCATAGTTTTCATGGATCATTATGAACCAATTGGTTTCTACCAATACTACCATCCAATCATAGTTTTCATATGATCACTATGAACCTATTGGTTTCCACCATTAACATCTCTCATGTCATAGTTTTCATGGGCTTTCTATAAACTTATTGATCTCTCTCAATAACTTATTTCGGACATAGTTTCCATAGGATCACTAAGAACCTAACGACCCTTGCCAATAACAATTTCTATAACGTAGTTCTTATGGGTTTACTAAGAACCTGTCTACCAATAATCCTTTGATCAGTCTTGGGCATCCTATATTTTGGTCTATTTGACCTCCTGGATGCAATCCTACTCACACAGGAGGTAAATTCAATATATACAATTCACTCATGGACCAACCTAGCTTATTATTCTGCCCTTACCCCAAGATGCAGTTATGGATTATGAATGAATTGAATATAGTTACACAAGCATTAATGATAACTGATCAAATAACATAACAATATAAACATCCATGGTAAAATTCCTTGTAATCATTTTGCTAATGAAATTTGGTTAATACCCTTAACCCACTATCTCTATTAGGGAAAGCTTCCTCTAAAATTCCAAAGTTAAATGTCATTTCAAAACACTTTCATATTGCCATGTATTTATTTCAAAATGGGGATTGAGTTCTCAAATTTGAAAACTAAGGCTTTTGATTATTTCCTTGGCATCATTACTTAAAACCTTAGATGTTCTCTTTAGAAACCATCCAACATATCTTTCGAATACTTGGAACCGTTCCTTTTGAAAAACAGGAAATATTTACCTTTCGAAACAATAAAAAATATACCTTTCGAAATACTTAAAGCATACTCTTCGAAAGCATTGGATTCAAGTAATAGTTTGTGGAAACATAACTTTGAAACCTTTAAAAGTATTCCTTTTGAAACCGTTAGGTTTAACTTTAGTATAACTATAGGGTCAAAGAGAACAGAAGCGAAAGTAACCCTTTCGAAAGCATTGATCTCAAATAAAAGAATTGTGAAAGCGGATAGCGTCAAAACTAACCTGTAATATCCCCGTTTTTAAACCAAATTTAAATCGGTAATTTATTTAATTTTTGAAATTTAAATATGGATTAATTAGGCATCTTTCAAATTTAAATGGATATTTGTTTGTTTATTAGTATAAATATATATAAATATGATTTTAAAATAGAATTTCTAATTGGAAATTCAAAAATAAATATTTTGAATAATATTTTAATTTTTAAAACTTGATTGTGGATTCATTTGAAAATTTTGAATAAATATATATTTTTGAAAGTTAAATTGTGAATAAAATTTTGATTTTGGAAAAATTCAACATGTAAATATTTATAAATATATTGATTTGGAATTCAAAAGTAAATGTTTTATAAATTGAACTTAAAAATCTTTATATTTTAAAAACAAATAAATATGTATATATAATTTGTAATTTGTGTATAATACATTTTAAATCATTTCTTTAAAAAAGTTGTATAAAAATTAAATAATAGAAAAATGTAAATATTTATAAATAAATGGGATTTATTAGGTTTTAAAACATTTTCCTTAAAAAGTTATGTAAGTAAAAAATAATTGACAATGTAGGTAAAATGTATATATTTTAAAACAAGAAGGGATAAAGGTTTTAATATACAAATCTTTTGAGATTAAATAAGATTTGATAAAAGATTTACATTACTTTTCTTTTATACATTTGGAAATAAATATAATTAGTAAATGAATATAAGGCTTTGGCATGAATATATCTTTTAAAATATAAGTATAAGAATTAAAGTACACATGATATCAATTAATTCACAAATTAATAAAGGATTTAAAATAAAATCTATAAATAAAATAAAATAAAGGGGTAAACTTAAATTTATAAATAAAAATGAAGTAACGGTTTAAAACACAAAAATATTTGTTTATGACATTTGTAAAATAAGGGAATGCATTCATATTACTAGTGTTAAACATGAAGATAAGAAAATAACAAGTGGCAATATGAAAATCTTTCAAATTTAATTTATAAAGAAAAAACAAAGCTTAAGTAAAAGAAAACAGGCAGTTCATTTTTTTTCATCCTTCTATTTTTTTCCCTTCATTATTTCTGAAAAACAAACCTGAGAAAAAAATAGAACTGAAAATCATCTCAACAGCCAAGCCTCAAACGTCAACCTGGAAATCAAATGCAATTAAAAAAAATTAAAAGCCAGATCAAAGCAAAAATCCGAGAATAAAATATCAAAGCAAAATCAAAAGCTGATGCAAGTGCAAAGATCTGATTCAAGCTTCGACAACAAAATTGCAGATCAAAACAAGAGAAAAGTCAAACCAAATCAAAACTTCAGCAAAAATCAAACTTCACTATCAAGCAAAAACAAAACTGTCTTCAACATTTTGATCTAGAGTCAAGCTTCAGTCCAAATTGTTATTCCATATCAAAGTAAAACAGAGCAACAATTAATGCAAATCAGCAACTCAAATGCATCAAATCAAACTTCCATGCTAGAATACTTTTCTGTTTTCAAACCATCCAGATGAGCAAACCCTTTAACTTGTTATATCTCTTGAATGTTGATTGTGTACTTGAAGGTGTGATGTAACTATGCTTGCATGATTGAATGTATATATATATGTGTGTGTGTGTGTGTGTGTATGTATATCAGAAACCAAATATGGATGTACAGGTATGTATATACCTGCATTTGGGTTTACAGGTTAAAACAAAAAAAAATCAAAAATCAAAATCCCTTAGATCATTCATTTATAGACTGTGATCTTTAAATAAAAATATTCGAATTAACAAGACAAAAGATTTAAAAATACTTTTTAGAATAATTTGAAGATTATTTTTAATCTGAAACAAGAATATACAGTGAAATTTAAAAATATGTTGAATTTGAATTTCATAACTTCTTTATTCGTTTACATTATTTGGTTCTA
The DNA here is from genome assembly GCA_030765085.1 of Allium cepa. Lineage (NCBI taxonomy): Eukaryota > Viridiplantae > Streptophyta > Magnoliopsida > Asparagales > Amaryllidaceae > Allium > Allium cepa. The sequence goes on along the minus strand of CM060933.1, from coordinate 28,129,586 downwards.
CTTCAGAAATCATGGATTTTAATAATTGAATTGGAATTTTTAGTTTCATATTGATCGTGAATTTTGGAACTGAACGAATTGTGAACTTTTGCCAAATTTCGGCGATCGGCATGAGTAGGATCATTGGAGTTGGGATTGAAGATGGCTGAGGGTTTAGTGATCATCGAAAAAATACTGGAGGAATTTATTACCAATCATGGCGGCAGTTCGATGAAGAATTAGGGTTTAAGGATGGTTTTTGGTTGATGTGGAAAGATGGGTCGTTCGCCGGCGAGGTTGCATCGGAGTCATCGTGACTTTGGGGGATGGATGCGTTGTGGTCTGGTGCAGTCTTGGGTAAGATGGCAGGTGGTCAGTGATTGGGATTGTCGTCGGTGATGGGTTTAGTTGCTAGAGGTTTGGGTCCTGATGGAAACTAATCTGCTTGATTTTGATTCTCGGTGGAATTCGAGAATCTAGGTTATCAGATGGCTTAGGAAGGTTGCCGGCAACTTCTCGGAGCTCGTGGTGATGGTCGGAATCGACCAGGAGGCGTGCGCACGTGCATGTGCACATTCTCGGAGCGCGGGTCGTTGCTCGAGTTCAAAGGCAGTTCGACTCGAAGTCGATGTGGTGGGTGGAAACTCGAAGTATGAAACGAGTGAGATACGGGTTGAACCCGAAGCAGGAGAGAAGCAGAAGTTTTAATCATGGTTTAAAAAGTTTTGAAAACTTAAAAATGGAATTTGTTCTAAAATCTTTTCTTAAGTAAATTCTTTTCCTTTATCAATGTTTCTTGAACCTTTAGTTAAGAAATTATTTGTTTGTTTAACTTAGGTTTGTTTAAAATAAACTTAAAGATATTTAAAACTTAATTTTATAAATATAATTAAGTTATAATTAATGGGTAAATGTTTTTTTTATAAACTGATTAGACAATTAATAACGATTTATCTTTAAGGGAATTGAGATTTTGATAATTAATGAAGCGATTAAAGTATAATTAATTAAATTAATTTTTGATTAAGAATTAAGTGATTAATAGTTAAGGATTACAAATTAATTAATTAAGAGGTTAATTAATTTATAATTAAGGATTGTTAATCAAATGATTAGAGATAATTAATTAATAATTAAAGGTTAATTAATTAACGAAGGTGATTAAGGAATGATAATTAATTGGGGAGTAATTAATTAATGTGATTAATTAAGAATAATTAATTAATTAATGGATAATTAATTAATGAAGGTGATTAAGGAATGATAATTAATTGGGGAGTAATTAATTAATGTGATTAATTAAGGATAATTAATTAATTAAAGGATAATTAATTAAGGAAAATTAATTAATTAAAGGATAATTAATTAATGAAGGTGATTAAGGAATGATAATTAATTGAGGAGTAAATAATTAATGTAAGGATAATCATTTAATGATTTAAGGTTGATTAATTAATAGTTGATTAATTTATTGTTAATTGTTAATTAATAAATCATTAAAGAATACTTAATCAAAATGGTTTGTAATTAGCTAATGTTAATTAACCAAGATTAATTATTTATTCGTAAGTGATTAATCTGATGTAAATTAATCAGATGAGTAATTAATCTAACTTATGAATGTTTGAATTGTATGAAATTCCTTGTATTGTTTGATATCCCTGTTGTATGATGCTTTGTGACCTGAATTGTTTTGGTTTGATCTATGATGAATGTAATTTATTTATCTGTGATAAATTTATATTATTTGTGAATCTGTGAATGGATATAAGCGTTATAGGTTTATACTGCTTATCTATAATTGATATGCTTGAATTCTGTGATGGTTGTTGATATTGCACTACTATTGGGTAAAACTCCTGGACTACACCGTACACATACAAATATAGATTGCACGAGGAATTTGGTTAAGTCACAAATTTTTGAAATGGTTTTAAAATTGAATCCAAATGGTTTTGGAAATTTAATTGGATGAAATATGAAAAGTTTTTGAAAAGGAGTTTTGAAGATAAAAGTTATTTTTAGTAACTTGATAAAGTTTTGAAATTTAAATAGTTTGATTTGACATTAAATTCAAGATTTGAAATTGAATTCTATGTTTGGGCACTATGGTTTAAAAATGTTAAACAAGTCATAAATGTGTTTATATGGGTTTTAAACCAATTTAAAAGTATTGTTTTGGGAATTTGAATTTAAACCAAGGACTTTAACTTGTATAAATGAAATCGGATTTTTTCGAAACAAAAACTAATTGTTTTCAAATAATAAAAGCTTTTATATAAGGAAAGAATTTCCTATTTATGTTGAAAGATTTCGAGTTTGAAATGGAATTGAAATAGTTTTGAAAGCTATGAATTGAATCTTTGATTTAAAAGATTGGATGAGTTAATCCAATATTGAAATGGAATTGTTTTGAAAGGCAATGAATGAATCTTTGTGAAAGATTAGTGAACTTTATGAAGTAAATATTTTTGTTTAAAAGATTTGAAATGGTAATTTATTTAAACCATTTGAAAGAAAAAATTTGGGTTATAAGTTGTGACTTCACTGAAATCCCAATATCCATATGTTTTTAAATATTGCGCTCATCATTCGGTTTAGCCGGGAGAGGACCTAGTGTCATATTACCCATTCCGAATAATGATACGACATTATGGATAATATTTGAAGATCGGTGGTGAAGACCGGATATTTTCAAAAGCGAAAGGATAAATCGTCGAATGTCTCTGCACCGAATGTCCCCGGTATAGAGATCTCCATATGTGATGGAAAGTCCGGACGTGATTAGGGATTATCTGACTTGCAAGGGCTTCTTTTGAAGTGCCTTCGATTCTGTTCGAAGCTCGAATAGACTTGTATGGATGTGTGTCTGACATTACACTTTGAGATGTAAAACCAGTTCTATCAAATACATTTCTGTTTGGTGGCAGAGAATTTATTCTCTTAGCTTAACACCCTTCTCTGAGACGTACAAGCGCAGATGTTATGTAGTTGATGGTTACTTGTGATACATTCACAATTTGGTAATGTGGCATACAAAGTGTTGCTGATCATTTCTTGATCAAAGGATGGCTTTGTGAAAAAGCGTAGCTTTGTGGACGAGACTTCATCGAGCCTCACAACCCGAAAATGGTCGGAATAGGAATTTTGCAGCAAGGTTGCAGGGGTCTCGCCCCAAGGGTATGTCCATCTCTTCTGGATAAATGGTGGTATCATGGTATGGAGCCTAGATATTTACCTATGTGGTTGATGCATACTTATTGTTGTGTGGTTGTTGGTGTCGAGCGCTCGGATAAAGTTTGGTTACGACCGGGGATGGCATATCTTGAGGGTTACTTCCGAGAAGGGGTAACCCGGCCTTGTGTCGGTAGGGAACCATTTTGGTTCTTGGGGGCGTCCCTCCAGAGGCGTTCCATTTTTAAGGAAGTTCCTTAGCCTGACCATTTGTTGGAAATCCAATCATCCAATATGCGCCTTGTACGGTTTTAGTTGTAGAACCTACCATCTAACATGGTAGCTATAGCAGACATACTATAATGGTATGTATGCTGGCTAAGATTAATATTATACTTTCGAAATGTTTTCTGCACTATGCACTAATAATAATATCAAATGGTTTTCGCGTATCAAGCATTTTTGACAGTCATAAGGAGAAAACTCCTCCAAGTGTGCGCTTGCATTGTGTGTGTGTGGCGGGAGGCCTTATGGTAGTTTCATTTTATAAAAGCATTGCGGATTTCAACTTTTAAAATTTTTTATTGTTGTTTTAAAGATAAAACTGTTTTTGTTTGCTCATACCAGTTCCATGACTGACCCGGAGTTTATTGTTCCCTTTATAAACTATGGGTGCTCACAATTTTCCACACAGGCAGTCTAGAGTTGGGGTTTTCAGATAAACAAATAGTAGGTATAGATTCGATAGCTTTTGAAGCCTTTGGATTTGGGGATCGCATTTGCTACACTTCAGCATTCATGGCTGGCCTTGCTTAGTAAACCTTGATTGGGAGTTCGAGTTATTTCTGGATTGGTGCTTTGGAGATGGAGATTGCTGATATTGGAGTTCAAGTTTATGTTATCTTTTTCCACTACTGTATCTTGTCTTTGATATTTGTATAGATATCTAAATTGTATCATTATTGTATCAGATACTATATCTGTTGTATATCAATGATATTGTTATTTTTCTTCCGTTGTGTTGTTATACTTAATATGTTATAAGCTCCGGCACGAGTCAGATTATCAGCGGTTGAATCTGCGACATTCGAGTACAAGTGAAGTACGGGTGTCGATTTTCGAATGCTGAAATTTGGGTCGGGACAACTTGATATCAAAGCTGAAGGTTGAACTTTAGCTAAGGAGTATAACACATTAGGTAGCTCATTAGAGATAGGGTGAAGTATACCCTAGAATGAGTATATTCCTAAGATATCCGTTCGAGTGCCTCAGTAAATTCTCTTTCTATCCACTGATAGTAAGTATGAGTGCAAGAAGGGGACGAGATAGGGGAGTACCACTACAAATGGTCAATACCCTAAAAACAACAATGGAAAAAACTTTTCTATCGATCTCCTTTGATCCGATTTCAATTCTTTAATGGCTTCGTAGCAGCCCGAGGGAGAAGCTTTGGTGTGGCGGTGGCCCTGCAAATCATTATAGATAAGTTTCTATCTCGTATTCTCTTCATCAAATTTCTATCAGCTTTTCTTTTTTAACTTTAACGACATTGAAATTATATTGGAATAAATTGTTAAGTTAAATATGAAGTTAAATATGAAGATTTGTATTGATAAAACGATATCGGTTAAAACCAAATTTAAAATTCTGTTGTAATTTTTGGTGAGTGTCAAAGTCCGAAGAGGGACAAGTTAATATATACTTTGGGGTATTTCGACCTGAGTTTAGAATCTATACTTAGTGTTTGAGAATTATGGAAGATTAAGTCCATTATCTGTTCTTTTTGGGTCCCGATATATTCTATGAATAGTTAGTTATCTTTCGAACTAACCAATCCTCGGCATATTTCGTAGACTAGTGACCCGAGTTCTTGTTTAGTATTGATTGAGTTTGTTCTCGTATCTATTGTTGATGTTCTGATTTAGTAAGCCGAATGCAGAACAAATATTCAGTTTAATCTGGTAAACCATATCATTGACATGTTCATCTGTTCTTTGTTATCTTCCCGTTTGGCAAATTTCGGGGACGAAATTTTCTTAGGGGGGAAGTCTGTAACATCCCCGTTTTTAAATCAAATTTAAATTGATAATTTATTTAATTTTTGAAATTTAATTTTGAATTAATTTGGCATCTTTCAAATTTAAATGGATATTTGTTTGTTTATTAGTATAAATATGTATAAATATGATTTTAAAATATAATTTCTAATTGGAAATTCAAAAAATAAATATTTTGAATAATATTTTAATTTTTAAAATTCGATTGTGGATTCATTTGAAAATTTTGAATAAATATATTTTTTTGAAAGTTAAATTGTGAATAAGATTTTGGTTTTGGAAAAATTCAACACGTAAATATTTATAAATATATTGATTTGGAATTCAGAAGTAAATGTTTTATAAAATGAAGTTAAAAATCTTTATATTTTAAAGAACTAATAAATATGTATATATAATTTGTAATTTGCGTATAATTACATTTTAAATCATTTCTTTAAAAAAGTTGTATAAAAATTAAATAATAGAAAAATGTAAATATTTATAAATAAATGGGATTTATTAAGTTTTAAAACATTTTCCTTAAAAAGTTATGTAAGTAAAAATAATTGAAAATGTAGGTAAAATGTATATATTTTAAAACAAGAAGGGATAAAGGTTTTAATATACAAATCTATTGAGATTAAATAAGATTTGATAAAAGATTTACATTATTTTTCTTTTATACATTTGGAAATAAATATAGTTAGTAAATGAATATAAGGCTTTGGTATGAATATATCTTTTAAAATATAAGTATAAGAATTAAAGTACACATGAGATAAATCAATTCACAAATTAATAAAGGATTTAAAATAAAATCTATAAATTCAATAAAATAAAATAAAGGTGTAAACTTAAATTTATACATAAAAATGATGTAAGGGTTTAAAACACAAAAATCTTTGTTTATGACATTTGTAAAATAAGGGAATGCATTCATATTACAAGTGTTAAACATGAAGATAAGAAAATAACAAGTGGCATTATGAAAATCTTTCAAATTTAATTTATGAAAAAAAAAAGCTTAAGTAAAAGAAAACAGGCTGTTCATTTTTTTTCATCCTTCTATTTTTTTTCTCTTCATCATTTCTGAAAAACAAACCTAAGAAAAAAAATAAAACTGAAAATCATCTCAACAGCAAAGCCTCAAACATCAACCTGGAAATCAAATGCAATCAAGAAAATATTAAAAATTAGATCAAAGCAAAAAACTTGAGAATAAAAGATCAAAGCAAATTCAAGATTTTCAAGCGAAATCAAAACCTGATCCAAGTGCAAAGATCAGATTCAAGCTTCAACAACAAAGTTGCAGATCAAAACAAGAGAAAAGTCAAACCAAATCAAAGCTTCAGCAAAAATCAAACTTCAGTATCAAGAAAAAACAAAAAATGTCTTCAACATTTTGATCGAGAGTCAAGCTTCAGTCCAAATTGGGATTCCAGATCAAAGTAAAACAGAGCAACAATTAATGCAAATCAGCAACTCAAATGCATCAAATCAAACTTCCAGGCTTGGATACTTTTTTGTTTTCAAACCATCCAGGCGAGGAAACCCTTTAACTTGTTATATCTCTTGAATGTTGATTGTGCACTTGAAGGTGTGATGCAACTATGCTTGCATGATTGAATGTATATATCTATATGTGTATATATGTATATTAGAAGCCAAATATGGATGTACAGGTATGTATATACCTGTATTTGGGTTTACAGGTTAAAACAAAAAAATCGAAAATAAAAATCCCTTAGATCATTCATTTATAGACTATGATCTTTAAATTAAAATATTCGAATCAACAAGAACAAAGATTTAAAAATACTTTTTAGAATAATTTGAAGATAATTTTTAATCCGAAACAAGAATATAAAGTGAAATTTAAAAATATGTTGAATTTGAATTTCATAACTTCTTGATTCATCTACATTATTTGGTTCTACTTTAGAAATCATGAATTTTAATAACTGAATCAGAATTTTTAGTTTCGTATTGATCGTGAATTTTGGAATTGAACGAATTTTGAACTTTTGCCAAATTTCGGCGATCGGCATGAGTAGGATCATCGGAGTTGGGACTGAAGATGGCTGAGGGTTTAGTGATCATCGAAAAAATACTGGAGGAATTTATTACCAATCATGGCGGCAGTTCGACGAAGAATTAGGGTATAAGGACAGTTTTTGGTTGATGTTGGAAAGATAGGTCATTCGCCGGCGAAGTAGCATCAGAGTCATCGTGACTTTGGGGGATGGATGCGTTGTGGTCCGGTGCAGTCTTGGGTAAGATGGCAAGGTGGTCAGTGATTGGGATTGTTGTCGGTGATGGGTTTAGTTGCTAGAGGTTTGGGTCCTGATGGAAACTAATCTACTCGATTTTGATTCTCGGTGGAATTCGAGAATCTGGGTTATCAGATGACTTAGGAAGGTTGTCGGCAACTTGTCGGAGCTCGTGGTGATGGTCGGAATCGACCAGGCGGCGTGTGCACGTGCATGTGCACATTCTCGTATCTAGGTTGTTTTGTTGGGTTAGGGAAGAAGGATGAAGAGCGGGTCGTTGCTCGAGTTCAAAGGCAGTACGACTCGAAGTCGATGTGGTGGGTGGAAACTCGAAGTATGAAACGAGTGAAATACAGGTCCAAAGCAGGAGAGAAGCAGAAGTTTTAATCACATTTAAAAAGTTTTGAAAACTTAAAAACGGAATTTGTTTTAAAATCTTTTTTTAAGTAAATTCTTTTCCTTTATCAATGTGTCTTGAACCTTTAATTAAGAAATTATTTGTTTCTTTAACTTAAGTTTGTTTAAAATAAACTTTAAGATATTTAAAACTTAATTTTATAAATATAATTAAGTTATAATTAAAGGGTAAATGTTTTTTTATAAAGTGATTAGACGATTAATAAAGATTTATCTTTAAGGGAATTGAGATTTTGATAATTAATGAAGCGATTAAAGTATAATTAATTAAATTAATTTTTGATTAAGAATTAATTAATTAATAGTTAAGGATTGCAAATTAATTAACTAAAAGGTTAATTAATTTGTATTGAAGGATTGTTAATCAAATGATTAGAGATAATTAATTAATAATTAAAGGTTAATTAATTAATGAAGGTGATTAAGGAATGATAATTAATTAGGGAGTAATTAATTATGTAATTAATTAAGGATAATTAATTAATTAAAGGATAATTAATTAGTGAATGTGATCAAGGAATGATAATTAGTTCGGGAGTAATTAATTAATGTGATTAATTAAGGATAATTAATTAATTAAAGGATAATTAATTAGTGAAGGTGATTAAGGAATGATAATTAATTGGGGAGTAATTAATTAATGTGATTAATTAAGGATAATTAATTAATTAAAGGATAATTAATTAATGAAGGTGATTAAGGAATGATAATTAATTGAGGAGTAATTAATTAATGTAAGGATAATCATTTAATGATTTAAGGTTGATTAATTAATAATTAATAGTTGATTAATTTGTTATTAATAGTTAATTGATAAAAGATTAAATAATAATTAATCAAAATGATTTGTAATTAATTAATGTTAATTAACCAAGATTATTAATTTACTCATAAATGATTAATCTGATTTAAATTAATCAGATGAGTAACTAATCTTACCTATGGATGTTTGAATTGTATGAAATGCCTTGTATTGTTTGATATCCCTATTGTATGATGCTTTGTGACTTGAATTGTTTTGGTGTGATCTATGATGAATGTAATTTATTTTTCTGTGATAAATTTATACTATTTGTGAATGGAGATAAGCGTTATAGGTTTATACCACTTATCTATAATTTATATGCTTGAATTCTGTGATGGTTGTTGATATTGCACTACTATTGTGTAAAACCCCTGGACTACACCATACACACACAAATATGGATTGCACAAGGAATTTGGTTAAGTCACAGATTTTTGAAATGGTTTTAAAATTGAATCCAAATGGTTTTGGAAATTTAATTGGATTAAATATGAAAAGTTTTTGAAAAGGAGTTTTGAAGTAAAAGTTATTTTTAATAACTTGATAAAGTTTTGAAATTTAAATAGTTTGATTTGAAATTAAATTCATGATTTGAAGTTGAATTCTACATTTGGGAACTATGGTTTAAAAATGTTATACAAGTCATAAATGTGTTTATATAGGTTTTAAACCAATTTAAAAGTATTTTTTTGGGAATTTGAATTTAACCCAAGGACTTTAACTTGTATAAATGAAATCGGATTTTTCCAAAATGAAAACTAATTGTTTTCAAATAATAAAAGCTTTTATATAAGGAAAGAATTTCCTATTTGTGTTGAAAGATTTCAAGTTTGAAATGGAATTGAAATTGTTTTGAAAGATATGAATTGAATCTTTGATTTAAAAGATTGGATGAGTTAATCCAATATTGAAATGGAGTTTTTTTGAAAGGTTATGAATGAATCTTTGTGAAAGATTAGTGAACTTTGTGAAGTAAATCTTTTTGTTTAAAAGATTTGAAATGGTAATTTACTTAAACCATTTGAAAGAAAATTTTTGGGTTATAAGTTGTGACTTAACTGAAATCCTAATATCCAGAGGCGTCCCTCCAGAGGCGTTCCATTTTTAAGAAGTTCCTTAGCCTGATCATTTGTTGGAAATTCAATCATCTAACGCGTGCCTTGTACGGTTTTAGTTGTAGAACCTGCCATCTAACATGGTAGCTATAGTAGGCATACTATAATGGTACGTATGTTGGCTAAGATTAATATTATACTTTCGAAATTTTTTCTGCACTATGCACTAATAATAATATCAAATGGTTTTCGCGTATCAAGCATTTTTGACTGTCATAAGAATAAATCTCCTCCAAGTGTGCGCTTGCATTATGTGTGTGGCGGGAGGCCTTATGACAGTTTTATTTTCTAAAAAGCATTGTGAATTTCAACTTTTAAAATCTTTTGTTGTTCTTTTAAGGATAAAACTATTTTTGTTTTCTCATACCAGCCCCATGACTGACCCGGAGTTTATTGTTCCCATTCTAAACTCTGGGTGCCCACAATTTTTCACACGGGCAGTCTAGAGTTGGGTTTTTCAGATAAACAAATGGTATGTATAGATTCAATAGCCTTCGAAGCCTTTGGATTTGGGGATCGCATTTGCTACACTTCATCATTCATGGTTGGCCTTTATTAGTAAACCTTGATTGGGAGTTCGAGTTATTTCTGGATTGGTGATTTGGAGATGGAGATTGCTGATATTGGAGTTCAAGTTTATGTTATCTCTTTCCGCTGTTGTATCTTGTCTCTGATATTTGTATCGATATCTAAATTGTATCATTATTGTATCAGATATTGTATCTGTTGTATATCAATGATATTGTTCCTTTTCTTTCGCTGTGTTATTATACTTAATATGTTATCAGCTCCGGCACGAGTCATATTTCAACGGTTGAATCTGCGGCATTCGAGTACAGGTGAAGTACGGGTGTCGATTTTCGAACGCTGAAATTTGGATCGTGACACAACCTTTCGAAACCATTAGCTCCAAAACACTTATTAAAAGTGGCTAAAACAACCCTTTCGAAAGCATTGATGTGACGACCTGCCCTTTTCATACAACTTAAGCTGACAATAAACCATCCTTATCCATCTTAAACCATTCAAATTAGACAGATTATCAATTTGGGGTTTTAGTATAGAATCAAATACAGAATCACATAGAGAAAAATACAGAATCTTGCAGCGGAATTAAATAATATACATAACATTTCATGAAGCTACTAGACAAAATACATCAAAGTTTTCAGACTTTAATTGTACAATACAAGAGATACATAAAAGTTTACTGATACAGCCAAAATGAACATAGACAACTAATGCTGGATAGAGTGGAGTCTTCAATAAGTATTTGGCTCCCAAAATAAGCACTTCTCACACACTACAATACTCAGGATGACCCGAGCATAAAGTAAGATAATATGCTCGAGTCAGGACTAGAAGTTCTCGTGTAAGTAGTCCTCCTCAAGTGAAAATGTACAAATAACTCAAGAGATGTTGTGGGATTTTCCATCTCTCAAGGATCCGTCAAACTATTTATATATACAATAGGATATGCTATATATGTAGTGTCTATAAGTAAAGTAAATATTTTTCTTAGCATTAAGGCTTTACATTAATCCCTCTTAATGCGTTTTTAAGCATTATCATACAGTTTGCATTTAACACCACCAGTAGCACTTCGGTAGTCAGGGATACGCTGTGATACGACAATACTAAACCAAAATCGTATGGGTCTCATATAAAGATAAAAGTATGACAAGGCACGTGAGATAATGCCCAAGGCAGGATACTACCAGGTTATCCTTCCCGGATGGTGGTAACGCATCGTAGCCATAATCACCCACTGCATCCAACACTCCCATAATTGAAGTTTGATCACCAACAAAAACCGAAATAAGGATATTCAAATGAAGAAGTGCGTTCGCTCGGGGTAGCTAACCCACTTGACCGGAACGGCTCCTGTTTTAGTCATTTAAAGTTAGTACAAGTGTCAGGCTAATCCATCATCGTTCTCATTTTTCAAATCTAGCAAACGTTTGCCAAATCCAACCACTTCGTTTTGGATCATCACTTCACATACACAGTTATTAAAGTGGTTCCGGTGTCGATAGAGAGTATGCCCATATTCGGCCTCGGTCTCTTTAATAACTAACATTATTTTCACACTGATTGGATATTTTATTAAATAAAATATCTCTTATTTTCAAATATCATATTCTCATTTGACTTCAACAAATTTGGATTTAAATCCAAAAATTCAATTTTAAATAAATAATACATAATCTAATAACTTTTAAAATAAATCGAGTTAATTAAGTCTTAAAATACAAAAGCTTTATAATTAAATATTTAATTTAATTAAACTTCGAAATTAATTTAATTAAACACTTTTAATTAAACTTTAATTTAAATAATTTAATCATTATATTTTTAGTTCAATTAAAGATTCTTTTTCAAATCTTTATTTTAAAATTAAATTATTATATTTTAATTCAATCAAATCAAATTTAAATTTAAATTAAATCTACATTTTAAAATTTAATTACATATATAATATTAACACTTCGTTTAATTTCAAATTATCAACTTACTAAGTTTTTTCTAAATCAATAACATTTAACATAACCATTATTAATTTAATTTCATAATTTAAAATAGTTCGATTAATCATGCATTTAAAGTATAAATTAACTTAAACGATTTCTATATTAAATATTAACTTCAACGAAAAATTTAAATTATAAATTCATGTTAAAATTCCAAATTAGTTATTAATTTCAAATTTAAATATTTAAAATCCAAATAAATTTCAATTGACCAGTCGGTGTTTTCTATCCTAGACCAAGTGATTTAATTTGGGTATTTATCATTTCAACGCATATCCCGATTCAAACTCAGTGTCTAAATCAATGCATACAGCAACAATGTATGGTGGCAGGTATCGATGAATCAATCATCATTCACTATTCAAATTTTTCCATAGTTAACGTGTTTATCATGCTATCGGGATTCAAATCAATATTTCGACTATTTCAACCAATTCAAATATCTCTACGTCAACAATCAATAATTTTCCAATTTCAATATCGACTATAATCATCAATCAATTATTTACAACATAGCAGGATACTTGCATATGAAAATCTAATCATGAGCTTAAAAATGCTCACCTTCGCGACTTTCGACGGGTGAATAAGGCGATACAGATATGCATACATGTGCACGCTATGCTACATTGCGACTTTCGGGTTGATGAAGTGGACTACATGTAATCGAGTGGTGATGGACTTCGGGCATGCGGGTCTACTGTGGTTTTGTATTGGTTCGGGAATGAGGCTGGAAGGTTGGAGCGTTCGGCCTAAGCTAGTGGGCTACGACGAAGGAGAGGTGAGACCAAGAGAGGTTATAGGTTCGGTGGCAGGTTAGGGCTCAGCTGTTGGAGTTGCTTCAGGCGGAGGAGGCAATGGGATAGGGTGAGGTAGCAGGTGGCATGCGGTGTCAGGGAAAGGTTGGTTCGGGTGGAGCCGGTTGGACCAAGGTGTGGTGGACCGGTCGGGCGGAGGCTTCGGGTAAGGTGGCTTATGGCAGAAGAGGGTGGTACGTGGTTCGGGCTGCTGAGTAGACGGTGGTTCAGGCCGGGTAGGGAAGCGACAAGGAAGGTATGTTGTGCGGGTTCGACAAAGGCAGGCTGGTGGAGGGGAATGCGGTAGAGGCAGGTGCAACTAGGTGGTTGTTCTGGTGGATGACTGGGTGGTTATGGCAGGGGAAGGTATAGGTTGGCAGTTCATGGGTCGGGACTGGAGGGTGGTAGGAGGATGGAGGCAGGGTCGGCTGAGTTGCAGGGTGGTGGCGACGACTGGGTAGGGAGGTGAGTCGGGCGGTGGGGATGCAAGCAGGTGAGGCTAAGGTGGTGGAATAAAAGAAGAAGGGAGGGAAAAGATAAAGGAAAGAAGAAAAAAGGTACGTGAAGCTAAATATATATTACAGTTTGTATATATTTCTTCTCTAAGTGAAGGCTTAAACAAAGGGAAGAAGAAGCAGCGCATGTATATAAGGAAGGGGTGAAGAATGCAAGGATGATAATAAACACAAGCAATTAATTCTATTAACTGCGCACGCAAGGAATGTGTAGGCTGAAAAGATATAATGTAGGCTGAAAGGATGTGTGCAATTATGACCTTAGGGCACGGTCACAGACTGATATCTTAGCCATTTAACGTTTTGCAATGGAAGCCAAAATACGGAAATAAATACACCACTGTGATCAGCGCGACGAGACGAATCCAACGATGTAATCAAATCTGTACTATTTCGTAGCAAATTTCATATGTTGTTGCTGTTACCGCTTCGAAATTGGACGACAACGGTAATTCTTGATAAACGAAGCTATAGAGTTCGGAATTGGATATAACAAACTTTGACATTTTAAACAGAAAATTTTCTAGATCATTTCAATGTAAAAATATTCATATGTTAAAATTTGATAATTTGCACTAAAAATTTGTACTGACTGAGTTTCGGACGAATTTTGACGCTAAACAAATTTTATTGGTTTTATTCAAATGGACGCATTTCAAATATCCAGTTTTCATTGTCAAATTTTTTCTTTTAAAAGAAATTTTATTTCAAAATCTTTGTTAAATTATTATTTTATTACGTTGAAAAATCCAGATCATTACAATCTCTTCCACTCAAAACTTTTCATCCTCGAAAAGAATAGAATAAGAGAATAGAATGGTAAACAAAAAGTTAGAATAAATTCGGGCATGGACTACATACTCGGCATTAGCAATTCAGGATCTGAAGTACGGATACTCTCTTCCATTTCCTAAGTACAATCTCGATTATCTTTGCTCCATTGAACTTTGACGAGATTTACAACCTTTCTCCTTAGCTGCTTCGTGCTTCTACCTACTATACAATGCGTCCTTCTCTCTACAGTTAGATTGGGCTCAACATCCATTTCTTTAAACAAAGCAGGATGGACAATCACGAATGGGTCGTGCACATATTTGCGGAGATGTGAAATATGGAACACATTTTGCACCTCGACGTCTTCTCTGGTAAGTCAACTCTATATGCCAAAGTATAAATTCTTTCTGAGATGCAGAAAGGGCCAACTAATCTAGGAGCGAGCTTTCCTTTCCTTCAAATCGGATAACATTCTTTAAAGGCGAAATTTTGAGAAATACTTGATCTCCGACAGTAAATTCCAAATCTCCTCTCTTTCTGTCTACATACTTCGTCTGTCGATCGTGGAAACTCTCATTTTCCTTTTAATTTCATCGACTTTCTCAGAAGTTTCCAAAATCATTTCGGGGCCAAGAGCAAGTCAAATTTCCAATTCAACCCAATAAGATGGAGATTTACATGGCCACCCGTATAGAGCTTCGAACAGTGCCATTTCAATACTCGCTTGATAGCTATTGTTATAGGTAAATTCAACGAGATGGAAATGCTCTTCACGCGATCTTCCAAAGTCTGTAACAAAAGCTCAAAGAAGATCTTCCAAAATATGATTTACTCTTTCGGTCTGGCCATCCGTTTGAGGATGATAAGCCATGCTCAGATTTAATTGAGTACCCAGAGTTTCCTGAAAAGCTTTTCAAAAATTGCTAGTGAAGATAGGGTCCTGATCACATACAATGCTAGATGGAACGCCATGGAAGCACACAATTTCTCTTATATAATGCTCGGCTAAACTCGAGGCAGTTTGAGTAGTCTTCACAAGAATAAAGTGAGTAGACTTTGTTAATCTATCGATAATAACCCAATGCACTCATTACCTTTTCTGGTCCTCGATAGCCCATCAATAAAATCCGCTGAAATTTGAGCTCACTTCTAATTCGGAATTTCCAGAGGCTGCAATAATCCTGCTATCTCGTGATGATCAGCTTTAACTTGCTAGAAAGTGGCACATCTGTTGACGTGAATAGAAATATCTCTCTTCATCCCTCTCCACCAATACAACTTCTTCATGTTTTGATACATCTTTGCAACTTCGAGGTGAATGAAAAGTCTGGATTGATGATTTTCTCTAAGTACTTCTTGCCTCAAACCTTCAACATTTGGAACACAAATTCGATTATTAATTCTTAGAATTCCATTTCCATCGATCTATGCACCCCATTTGCCTTGGGTATTATCCTTCCTGCCATGAACATTTTCCTTTATTCGCCTAAGCCTTGGGTCCTCATCATGGTTAGCGGCTATTCCATCCATAAGAGCTGAAAAAGTAACAAGCTGATATAACATGGCTTTGCTCCTACTTAGAGCATCAGCCACAACATTTTCCTTTCCAGGATTATAGTTGATGTCGAGGTCATATGATGATAAGAATTCGAGCCATCTAACTTATCTTTGGTTTAGATATTTTTGGGTAAAGATGTACTTCGGTGACTGGTGGTCCGTAAAGAGTTCAAATTTTGTTCCAAGAAGGTGATGTCTCCATAACTTCAAAGCAAAGACGATGGCGAGCAATTCCAGGTCATGAGTAGCATGATTTGCCTCATGAGTCTTCAGCTGACGACCAGCATAGGCAATAACTTACCATGTTTCATCAAAATAGCACCCAATCCTTTGCTACACGCATCTACATAAATAGTGAACCCTTCACCACCATCTGGGACAGTGAGAATAGGGGCAGAGGTTAGCCTGCGCTTCAGTTCTTCGAATGCTTCCTTACACTTCTTACTCCAAAAAAACTTAACATTCTTCCTAGTCAAAGCTGTGAGTGGTGAAGAAAGTCGACAAAGTTCTCAATAAATCTCCTATAATAACCAGCTAAGCCTAGGAAGCTGCGGACATTGGTAAGGGTTTTAGGAGTTTCCCAATAATTTATTTCGGTGATCTTTACTGGATCAACCGAAATTCCATTCTTCGAAACCACATGCCCAAGAAATCTAACTTCATTTCATCAAAAATGACATTTAGAGAATTTAGCTTTCAATTGATGACTTCTTAGAGTTTTAAGGACAAATTTAAGGTGCACATATGTTCTCTCTCAGTCTTAGAGAAGACTTAAATATCGTCAACGAAAACTAGAACGAATTTGTTTAGAACTTCCTGGAATACTCTATTCATGAGGTCAACAAAGTAAGCCCGTGCATTAGTTAAACCACAAGGCATAACTAACCATTCATAGTAACCGTCTTCTGTTCGAAAAACGGTTTTGGGAATGTTATCTTCTGCAATCCTGAGATGACGAAAACCAGAAGCAAGATCAAGCTAAGAAAATACTTTTGCTCCTTACAGCCGATCAAACATGTCGTTGATACGAGGCATATGGCATCCGTTCTTGTAGGTAAGCTTGTTCATCTCTCTATAATCTACACACATCCTTAGAGAACCATCAGATTTAATAGCAAATACCACAACTGGTTCCATTCTGAATGGCTTCGACGAATCAAACCTTTGGAGAATAAATCCTCGATTTGGACTTTTAATCCAACTTTCTCCCTAGGTGACATTCTTCTTGGAGCAAGTACGACTGGCTTAGCTCCAGGAATAAGATCAATGTGAAATTCAATTTCACGCTGAGGTGGCAAAGAATTCACTTCACCGAAAACATCGGGGAAGTGTTGGACGATAGGAGTAGTGCTAAGATTACTATGACGGGAATTAAGAGAAAAGATAAAACATCTGACAAAATCTTAAGGCAATTGACATTAGATTTCCAGGGGTTCTTCTTTATCGTTCAACATAGAAACTTTTCGAGCCCTGTAGGAAATAAACGCATCGAACTTTCTTAACCAATCTCAACTAACAATATACCAAAAGCTTGGAAACCTAGGATGTAAATATCTTCGGTGAAATGGTGTCTCCCATCCTTAAGAAGTCTCACTCCTTTACAGATCATTCTAAGGTTTACGGTTCCATCGATGGGATTTGATACACACAAGGATTCAGATGCACGTTCGGGTTTTAAAATATGTTCAAGTATGTCACATAAATCAACTGATATACAACTATGAGACACACCGGTGTCAAATAAAACACGAACATGTAATCATGCAATGCAAAAGTACCATGAAGTGTACCTTTGTCATCTTCTACTTTAGGAGTAGAAGTTGTCACTGCAAAGACTCCGGATGGGGTTCCTTTTCTCTGGGTGGGACGATCTCTCTTGAAACGGCTTGGTTGCAAGCAGATGTGGCAAAGGTCTTGCCTGGTCATCTGAACTGTTGGAACAGCTGCTCCTGTGGAAACTGGGCAGCTATTGGCATAATGGCCCTTCTGATCACATTTGAAGCAAGTTATAGAAGAGATATCAATGGGCTTCCTATGAGAATGTCCGATCCTACTATATTCTACCAATTCTTCTTCTCCTGCTCAAATTAGGCTTTCTCTTCTTGGGATTGTTGGCTGCTGCCGAAGGAGTTATGGAGTGAACAACCAATGCTCCCTTCGAACTCGAGTTTTCGTATCTGAGGGCTATATCCACAAGATTGGTGAAAGTACCATGCACATGGGCAATCAGATGGTCATAATATTCAGGATGAGCACCGGCTATGAACTTCTCATTCATCTTCAACAGAGTATCGATCAGACCTGATCCAAACTTGGATAGCTCGTTGAATTTCATTTCATACTCCGAGAATGACATGCTTCCCTGCTTAAGATCCATAAAGCTACAATATAGCTGAGATTTTCCAGCTTTAGGTATCCACTGGGTCATGAAAACTTCCTTGAACTACGCCCTAATGATGTTTGCTTCTATAGTGCGGGCGCTAATAGATTCCTACCAATCTTGAGCAGCATCCTGCAACTGCCAAGCGACTAAATGACGCTTCTAGACATCAGAAATCTCAAGTCCCGTAAAGATTCTTTCCAAGCTCTTAAGCCACTGTTTAGCTTTAATAATTCCCTTGGACCTTGAGAATTTAGTACCCCGCAAGCTGTGCGAACTCTTTGAAAAGCATAGCAAACTTAACTGGTGGAACTGGTGCAACAACATTTGGTATGGGACCCTTCCTCTTCCCTGACCTTGAGTATTTCTTTTGTTGCTCATCCTGAAAAGTAAAGGGTGGATTTAGAACATGGAAAAGCATGAAACTTAAGGAAATCCAAATCAAAGTGAAAATTTAACAAGGAAGAACAATTCGAGTTGATAGTTAATTTTTAAAATAGATTGGATTTTTAAAACATTTTATATTTTCAAAATACGCTCTCTCAAGAATGATTCCACTCGTTACAGGGCATTACTAACCCTATTCCTAATGAGTTTACCCCTCAGGCTATGGTATTCACCAAACCAAAGCTCTGACACCAATTTGACGACCCGTCCTTTTCAAACAACTTAAGCTGACAATAAATCATCCTTATCCAGCTTAAACAATTCAAATTGGACAGATGATCAATTTGGGGTTTTAATATAGAATCAAATACAGAATAACACATAGAACAATACAAAATCTCATGGTGGAATTAAATAATATACATAGTAGTTCATGAAGCTACTAGACAAAATACATCAGAGTTTTCTATTTTAATTATACAATACTAGAGATACATAAAAGTTTACTGATACAAGCCAAAATGAACATAGATAACTAATACTGGATAGAGTGGAGTCTTCAACAAGTCTTCGGCTCATAAACTAAGTACTGTTCACACACTGCAATACTCAGGCTGACCCGAGCATAAAGTAAGACAATATACTCCAGTCAGGACTAGAAGTTCTCATGTAAGTAGTCCTACTCAAGTGAAAATATATAAGTAACTCAAGAGATGTTACAGAATTTTCCATCTCTTAAGGATCCACTAAACTATTTATATGTACAATAGGATACGCTATATATGTAGTGTCTATCAGTAAAGTAAATATTTTTCTTAGCGTTAAGGCTTTACATTAATCCCCCTTAACGCATTTTTAAGCATTGTTGTACAGTTTGCATTTGATACCACTAGTAGCACGTCGGTAGTCTGAGATATGCCGTGATACGACAACACTAAACCAAAATCGTATGTGTCTCGTATAAGGATAAAAGTATGACAAGGCATGCAAGACAATGCCCAAGGTAGGATACTACCAGTTTACCCTTCCTGACTAGTGGTAACGCATCATAGCCATGATCGTCCACCATGTCCAACACTCCTATAATTGAAGGGTGATCACCAATAACAACCGAAATAAGGATATTCAAATGAAGAAGTGTGTCTGCTTGGGGTAGCTAATCCACATAACTGGTACATCTCCAGTTTTAGTCATTTCAAATTGGCACTAGTGCAAGGCTAATCCATCATCATTCTCTTTCTTCAAATCCAGCAAATATTCGCCAAATCCAACCACTTCGTTCTGGATCATCACTTTACGTACATAGTTATTTAAGTGGTTCCGATATCGACAGAGAGTATGCCCATATCCTGCCCCGTCTCTTTAATAACTAACGTCATTTTCACACCGATTGATTATTTTATTAAATAAAATATCTCTTATTTTCAAATATCATATTCTCATTTGACTTCAACAAATTTGGATTTAAAATCCAAAAATTCATTTTTAAATAAATAATTCATTTTTACCAAATTTCCAAATCTAATAACTTTTCAAATTAACCGAGTTAATTAAGTCTGAAAATACAAAAGCTTTATAATTAAATATTTAATTTAATTAAACTTCTAAATTTAATTTAATTAAACACTTTTAATTAAAATTTAATTCAAACAATTTAATCATTATATTTTTAATTCAATTAAAGACTCTTTTTCAAATCTTTAATTTAAAATTAAATTATTATATTTTAATTCAATCAAATCAAATTAAAATTTAAATTAAATCTTCATTTAAAAATGTAATTACATATATAATATTAAAATTCATTAAATTTCAAATTATCAACTTAACGAGGTTTTTAAATCAATAAAATTGAATATAACCATTATTAATTTAATTTCATAATTTAAAATAGTTCAATTAATCTTTCATTTAAAATCTAAATTACCTTAATCAATTTCAAAATTAAATATTAACTTCAACGAAAAAATTAAATTATAAATTCAGATTAGATTTTAAAATTATTTCTTAATTTCAAAATTAAATATTTAAAATCCAGAATAAATTTCAATTAACCAGTCGGTATTTACTATTTAATTTTCTATCCTAGGCCAAGTTATTTAATTTGGTTATTTATCATTTCAACTCATATCTCGATTCAAATTTAGTGTGCAAATCAATGCATACAGCAACAATGTACAATGACATATATCAATAAATCAATCATCATTCACTATTTAAATTTTTCCACAGTTAACGTGTTTTTCATGCCATCGGGATTCAAATCAATAATTTCAACCAATTCAAATATCGCCATGTCATTAATCACTAATTTTCCTATTTCAATATCAACCATAATCATCAATCAATTATTACAACATAGCAGGATACTGGCGTATGGAAAATCTAATTGTGAGCTTAAAATCGCTCACCTTCGGGGCTTTTGATAGCTGAATAAGGCGATACGGTGATACAGATACGTGTACACGTGCATGATATGCTACGCTGCGACATGCGGGTTGATGAAGTTGACTATGTGTAATCGAGTGGTGATGGACTTCGAGTATGCGGGTCTGCTGCGGTTTCGTGTTGGTTCGGGAACGAGGTAGGGTGGTTGGAGCATTTGGCCAGGGCTAGTGGGCTATGGCGAAGGGGAGGTGCAGGCCAAGGGAGGTGACAGGTTCGGTGGCAGGTTGCGACTCAACTACTAGAGTTGCTTCAGGCGGAGGAGGCAGCGGGATAGGGTGAGGCAGCAGGTGGCGCATGGTGTCAGGGAAAGGTGGGTTTGGGTGAAGCTAATTGGAGGAAGGTGTAGTGGACTGGTCGGGCGGAGGCTTCGGGTAGGGTGGCTGGTGACGGAATAGGGTGGTACATGGTTCGGGTTGCTGGGTAGAGGGTGGTTAAGGCTAGGTAGGGAAGTGACAAGGAAGGTTTGTGGTGCAGGTTCGGCGAAGGCAGGCTGGTGGAGGGGAATACGGCAGAGGCAAGTGCAGCTAAGTGGTTGTTCTGGTTGGTGACTGGGTGGTTACGGCAGGGAAAGGTGGAGGCTAGTAGGTCGTGGGTGGGGACTGAAGGGCGGCAGATGGAAGAAGGCGGGGTCAGTTGAGTTGCAGGGTGGCGGCGACGGCTGGGTAGGGAGGTGAGTCGGGTGTTGGTGACGCAAGCAGGTGAGGCTAAAGCGGTGGAATAAAAGAAGAAGGGAGGGAAAAGATAAAGGGAAGAAGAAAAAAGGTTACGTGTAGCTATGTATATATTAAAGTTTGTACATATTTCTTCTCCGAGTAAAGGGTAGAAGAAGCAGTGCATGTATATAAAGAAGGGTAGAAGAATGCATGGATGATAATTAATGCAAGCAATTAATTCTATTGGCTGCGCACGCAAGGAATGTGCAGGCTGAAAAGATATAATGTAGGCTGAAAGGATGTCTGCAATTATGATCTCAAGTTACAGTCACAGACCACTATCTCAGTCATTTAGCGTTTTGCAACGGAAGCCAAACTACGGAAACAAATATACCACGGTAATCAGCGCAATGAGAGAAATCTAACGATGTAATCAAATTTGTGCTATGATGTTTGTAGCAAAATTTCATCTGTCGCCACTGTTACCACTTCGAAATTGGACGACAACGATAATTTTTGATAAATGGAGCTACAGAGGTCGGAATTGGACGGAACGAACTTTGACGTCAGAAAATTTTCTAGATCATTTCTATGTAAAAATAAATTCGATAATTTGCACTAAAAATTTGTGCCGATCGAGTTTCAGATGGATTTTGAGGCGAAACAAATTTTATTGGTTTTATTTAAATGGACGCATTTCAAATATCCAATTTTCCTTGTCAAATTTTACTTCTAAAAATAATTTTGTTCAAATCTTTGTTAAATTCTTATTTTAAAACGTCGAAAAATCCTGGTCGTTGCAATTGAGGAAGCAACTTTAAAATATGAAAGGATGAAAGATTCCTTTTCGAATACTATAAAGAAAAGTAGGCTCTAACTAATTCAATAGGTATAAATGCGGAAACTAGGTATCAAATAGGTTCAAAAGCACCAACTGTTTCGAAAGCTTCTTTTAAAAATAACGGCAAGTTGATTGAATCAAAGGCTAATAAAAGTGGCTTCAATCCCTTCGAAAGCATGCCTTCGACACAGTCCCTTCCACCCTTCTCTAATCTACTATGCACCAATTGCTTGATACCATGTGTATTGGTTTCGAATGGGAGCGAAAGGTCTATTGGGCATGGTGAAGGAAGCAAGCAAATGGAAGTGGTGAAGTTGTAATTCGAAACAAAAATGATTTTATGCCTTTCAAAGTAATTCAATTTTACCGAACTTGCCTAATTTGTCAAAATAAGATTGGTTGCCAATTCTTTATCGAAATTCTTTTCTTAAAAGGCTGCAGAGCACAACCATTAACAATTGAAATTATTTTTAGCATACAAGCCCTTCTCCTTAACAATATAATTAAAACATTTAAGTCCTCTAAGTTAAATAATTAAAAAACCATAGTAAAACACTTAGAAAAAATCCCCAAAAATTACAATTATTCACTTTTAATATGTTCTCTAACCCATATAAATTTCTGACCTGAAAGCATTACTTAATTGGCTTAAATAATTTAAACCAAAAATTAACTATTTTTCATTAAAAATTCATAATAAATTATCCATAGCTTGGAATATTATGAAAATTTAAACCAGTCTCCAAAATAATGTTTTACATAATATATTTAAACATCATGGCATTTGAAAATCAATTTGCATGATTTTAACCTTGTAATCGAATCATATTATCCTACAAAAATCCTTGTTTAAATTATTACATGGCATGTAAATCATAGCATATCATCATTCATCTAATCATACGGTTTCAAACCTTAAACCCGAACTAAAACATTCAAGATGACTTATATGAGATGGTTTAGATCATTATTCACCTTATTTGGATAAGGAACTTGAGATTTATTCTTGCTTTAATCTTCCTAGCTTGAATCTTAGCTTCTAATTGGATTTTTCTCTTCTTCTTCTTAGGGTTATGGCTGGCCTCAACTCTCTTTGCTTATGTTTTTTGTTTATAATAATTTGAATGAGAATGAGGTGAGGGGTTTAGGAGTTATGGTATACGACTAGTCCCTTTTTCCCCCTGTCTTGTTCTCTTAAATTTCTAATTTACAAATCACACTTATATATTCATCTAGTTAAGATATGACCGTATTTAGTTTTCAAATCATAATCCCCTTTTCACTTTAGTCTCAACATTATTCTATTTAATCTGTATAATTAAATTTTCTGAATAATGCTACTAAAAATTAGAGGTGTTACACCAGTGCCGAGCATGTATGCAAAGACTTCACCATCCACAATTCCCCCTTGCACTAGTAGCATGCCCGTTTAAATCTATCATATGGGCTGTAATAAGGAGGGGGTCGGAATAATAGTTTGGTGACTGGAAAATTGCATACTTTATTCCTAATATTAATTTATGCTAATTGATTTCTATTTAAGTATTATGTGCATTATTCATGGCTATTCTGTGTAATTCCATCTACACTTATGATATATCTAACCTCCTCCAAGGTATGACTATTTATATATATACACCTAAATGTTGTACTACCCAAAAAATCTTGCTCACTTAATAGTTCTTGAATAGGGAGGTGGTCATTTAATATCTCAACCCCAAAGCGGACCCTCCACAACGTAATCTGTGACGCCCCACCTCTATACTCACGCTAGGCAAGGACACTACGGTATAATGCCGTCAACTAGCGCGGAGAATAAGGCTGTTGAGGAGCGACCATCCGTGTAATTGCTTTGTGCGAGCACTGATATGTCAGATAGTACAGCATGCATTTGGTTTCAGGAGGAAATCCGACACATCGATACAAACTCAATGCTACTACAAAGTGGCTATATATATTCTTCGAAAACAAATATAGAAATAAACATAACACAAATCAGCCACAGATATCCATATCACAAAGGCGGAAAAAGATATAAATATAACACATGAAAGAGTACATCAGAGTTGTGGTCAAACAAGATCCACAATATCACAAAAGAATAGCTATAAGTGCTAGACGAAAGAATATGGATACATAAATGAGTCTATATCTCAAAGGTATACAACAAAAACTACTAATCTAAGTAGTTAGCCAAAAGTCACGATGATAATCACAGATGTGAAGTCAAGCAGAAGCACATGTAACATCTCGGTCTGACCCGAGTATTATTTAATAAGAAAATAATAAACGGATCAGTCTAGCTATAAATATCAGATAAAATGATATAGAATAAGAGATATGACTAAACGAATAATAATCACAATGCCAAGCTGTGATAACTAAGTAATTGAAAATCAACAAGAGATTAATCAATATCACAAGAATCTTCTCATAGATCAAAAGGAATGTCATACTCTATATTTTCATTCACCAAAACCATGAATATTGACAATAATATCAATGCCAATCACAAAAGTTAATGACACACAAATTCACCAATGCACAAATATTGATAACACAT
This sequence comes from Allium cepa, assembly GCA_030765085.1. Lineage (NCBI taxonomy): Eukaryota > Viridiplantae > Streptophyta > Magnoliopsida > Asparagales > Amaryllidaceae > Allium > Allium cepa. Next base: position 28,104,341 of record CM060933.1, on the reverse strand, counting down.
ATCAATGTAAATCACGAAAATCAGTGAAACACAAATTCTAGAAATCATCAATGAAAATCCAGAAATCACAAAAAGGGGGGAGGCCTATCACAAAATGGGAGCATGAAAACTCACCAACACGTGTATCACAAAATGGAACGCTATTCCATGGTTGCTAACCATTAATTTTGAGCCGAAGCTCCATAAAACGGCCCGAAGACCATGGGCCGCTACCCCACCAATTTGAGCCGAAGCTCCACAGAAACGGGGTTTAGTCTCCCTCGTAGACAAAGAGACATCGCACATTTGCTAGTCTAAATCACAAAAATGATCATCAACGATCATCAAGAAGTGTCAATTACAGTAAGCTAGTAAATATAAAAGCTTAGCCTCATGTCCCATAACCACTGGCTTAACTTAAATATTTACGAACAAATTGTAGATCTCCACTAGATAATTGTCACAAGAGATTCAATTGAACAAGTCCAAGAATTAACCGACGAAGTAAACGCAAGTGTTTCATACCACTTGTTTTACGAAGCCGTTGAATTAGATTTCTCGTACGAGTGAAGTAATGGTTTGTATATTTTTAAAATGACAAATCACAAAAATGATCGTAGAAACGACCAATCACAAAAATTCACATACGAAGATGTGAATTAATTCCAAAGAAATCGATATCAAATCCATCAAAATGGATATTTCCAAAAATCCCAAAGAAAATGTCATCAAAGTCAATAATAGATGATAACAACAAAAGGGAATCAACACGGATCGATTAAAGTTGGAAATTCAAGCTAAATAAGCAAATAGGCAAAAGACTGCGGATTCAGACGTCTGAAAGAAGTGATTCAGACGTCTGAATCTGGAAAACTAAAAGTTTTCCAGAGCATATTTCAGACGTCTGAACCCTATATTTCAGACGTCTGAAATAGGCACTTTTTAGCCTATTTCCTTTCTAGTCCAAAACAAACCAATTCAGACGTCTGAATCTGGAAATAAAAAAATTCCCAGAATAATATTCAGATGTCTGAATCTAACGTTTCAGACGTCTAAAACTGGGGTTCATGGCATTCCCTGAACCTAGACCAAAAATGGCCGAAATAAATACCGAAAGCGATCGGGCGAGCAACGACGACTAAGGATTTACGCCAAGCGACAACCCAGTCTTAAAGGCTCTTCGATACGCCTCAAAATATCATTGTCCAAATATCCATAATAGGATTTTCATAGATTTTGATTTCAAAACACCAAAAATTGGAATATGCACCGAATCAATCCAAACCAAAATCAATTGCACAAGAATAAGTGTTTGGAATTCATACCTAACAATCGAAGATAATTATAGACTAAGATGTGAGATAAAAATCTCACCTTTGAACCCAAAACAAGTGAAGAAGAAGCTATAAAGCAAAGGCAAGGACAATCACTCTTCAATTCCAACCCAACAAGATTGAATCTAAGCTAAAAAGAGAAACACTTCCTAAGTTAGGTTTAGGAATTTCTGAAATTGATAAGAGAATGAGTTGGAAAAGAAGAAGAGCAGGCTTACCAAAGCTTCTTCTATTGATTTGGAGCTAGAACTTGATTTGTAGATGGAAACTAGGGCTTGGAGTTTAATTTCCCATTCCTCTCTCCGTTGCTGCTAAAGCTTGAGTATTAGGAAATAGAAATGAAGTAATGAAGAGAAGAGGGGTGAAGCTAGGGTCTAATGGGATGGAACAAAAAACCAAAGCTCTAAGTGAAAAAGTAGCAAAATTCCACTAACTCCAAACATATCAAAGTTTATACTCAAAAAGGTCGCAGACGTATTTTTGAACTCAATGAGGGTGGTCTCGAGTCCTAATTCGACTGTTTGCAAAAAGTAGCCTTTCAGACACTAATCCGACTAACGATGAAATATTTAACTAAAATATTTAAATACTCAATCGTGAAATATGCGGGTTGTTATAGACTCCCCTTATTAAAGAAATTGCATCCTCGCAATATTTAAGAAGAAAATACGAGGTTACAACCATGAAAGCATATCTACAAAAAAGGAAATTGAAATAAGAAATTCACCTCAAAAAGCACGAGAAAGTAAGTCCGGATGTGTTCGCTCGATGAACTCTCTAGATTCCCAAGAGCAATCCTTAGGATTTGAGGACCATTGAACTTTGACAAGCGGAAAATCTTTATTTCGAAGGCGTTTGACCTCCGAAGCAATAATACGGATAGGATGTTGCTCATAAGTTAGATTAGGCGAAACTATAATTTCTTCCACAACACCGGCTCAAGAATAGAATCGGAATCTCAAAGATATTTCCATAATTGGGAAACGTGAAACACGTCATGAATAGCAGAAAACTGAGCCGGTAATAAAAGGCTATAAGCCACAGAACCAATACGTTCGGTGATAGGAAATGGCCCAATATATCGAGGCGCTAATTTTCCTGATCGACTGAAACGTACAACACCCTTTATAGGTGAAACACGAATAAACACAAGATCTCCCGCAGAAAATTCTAATTTCCTTCTCCGGTTATCGGCATAGGATTTTTGTCTACTCTGGGCTTCTTTCATCTTATGACGAATAAGATCAATCTTTTCTGTGGAATCACGAACAAAATCTGGACCTAAAACCAGCTTCTCACCGACCTCAAGCCAACAAGAAGGAGATCGACATGGCCTTCCATAGAGTGCCTCGAATGGTGCCATACCAATACTAGATTGGAAGCTATTATTATAGGAAAACTCAACAAGAGGAATATGATCTTCCCAACTTCCACCAAAATCAAGAACACATGAACGAAGAAGATCTTCAAGAGTTTGATTCACACGCTCGGTTTGTCCATCGGACTGGGATGATAAGCGGTGCTAAAACTAAGCTTTGTTCCCAAAGCTTTTTGAAGACTCTTCCAAAATCCACTAGTAAACAATGGATCACGATCACTAACAATGAAAGAAGGAACTCCATGCAATTTTACAATTTCTTTAATAAAGAGTTTGGCCAAGAGAGAAACAGTTTGATTGGCCGAACGGGGATAATATGGGCGGATTTAGTAAGTCTATCGACTATCACCCATAAGCTATCATGACCCGAACGAGAACGGGGAAGGCCATCTATAAAATCCATGGAAATTTGGTCCCACTTCCAAATTGGAATTTCTAAAGGTTGCAATAACCCACCAGGCCTTTGATGTTCGGCCTTGACAAGTTGGCAAGTCATGCAACACTTAACAAAGTTAGCAATATCAGATTTCATTCCCTTCCAATAATAAAGTCACTTCATATCCGCGTACATTTTACTACTACCGGGATGAATGGTAAATTTAGAACGGTGTGAATCTTCTAAAATATCTTTACGAAGATCACTAATATTTGGCACGATAAGTCTACCAAATTTTCGAATGCCGCCACGAGAATCAATATCAAAGTTTTTCAAACCTTCAATATCAATTTTATCCCTAAAATTTTGGCCAAGAAGAGCCAATTTGGGATCTAGCTTTTGAGCTTCAAGAATGCGGTCTAAAAGAAAAGGATGAGCCTCAAGGCTACATAAAACAAGAGATGAGCACAACTCGGAAACACGATCTCGAATCTCACAAGTGGATAGAATTCTGAGATCATTCCATTCGGATATCATCATAGAGACAACCACTTGTTGCTTGCGACTAAGGGCATCGACAACAAGATTTCCTTTTCCGGGAGTATAAAGAATATCAAGATCATAAGGTGCAAGGAACTCAAGCCAACGTTGTTGACGCAAATTAAGTTCCTTTTGAGAAAATAGATATTTCAAAGATTTATGATCAGTGTAAAGAATAAATTTTTCTCCCAAAAGGTAATGACGCCAAACACGAAGGGCGAAAATAATATACGCGAGCTCTAAATCATGAGTGGCATTCTAGTCTCGGCTGGCTTCAATTGCCTAGAAGCATAAGCAATAACACGTTCTCTTTGCATAAGAACGACACCCAAACCAATGCGACTAGCATCGATATAAACAATAAAATCTTGATTCCCCTCGGGAATAACAAGAATAGGAGCATCAAAAAGGAGTTATTTTAATTTTTGAAAAGAAGCTTCACATTTGTCCGACCAAATGTATTTAATACCTTTCTTTGTCAAAATAGTAAGAGGCACAGAAATTTTGGAAAAGTCCTTTATGAAACGCGGTAATAACCTGCCAATCCGAGAAAACTACGGATTTCCGTCACACTCTCCGGTCTCTTCTAATTTTGAATCGCTTCAATCTTTGAAGGATCCACAGAAATTCTAGATTCGGAAATAATATGACCGAGAAACTTCACACGAGATTGCCAAAAGTGGCATTTAGAAAATTTTGCTTTCAATTGATTGCTCCTAAGAGTTTCCAACACAATCTGAAGATGCTTTTCACGCTCCTCCTTGGTTTTTGAATACACAAGAATATCATCAATAAAGATGAGAACAAACCGGTCGAGGAAGTCTTTGAAAACCCTATTCATAAGGTCAACGAAATAAGTCGGAGCATTCGTTAAACCAAATGGCATAACAAGCCATTCATAAGATGCATAACGAGTACGGAACGATGTCAAAGGAATGCTGTCCTCTGCAATACGAAGCTGATGAAAACCGGTTGCCAAGTCCAATTGCGAAAAGACTCTAGCACCACTAAGTTGATCGAATACATCATCAATCCGAGGTAAAGCATATTTATTCTTGATAGTAAGATCATTAAGCTTACGGTAGTCAATGTAAAGCCTAAGTGTACCATCGGATTTCTCAACAAAAACAGCCGAAGCTCCCCAAAGAGAGGAACTAGAGCGAATAAATTGCTTCGTCTCCAATTCGAATAATTGTTTGCGCATCTCCTCATTTTCTTTATTGGACATACGATATGGAGGACGAGTGATAGGTTGAGCTCCAGGGATGAGATTAATTCTGAACTCAATTGCTCGCTTAGGTGGTAATCCTAAAACGGGCTCAAATACATCGGAAAATTCACGAACAACGTGAATAAGGGAAATAATATCTTCCTCATCATCATTATCGTCATCATGAGGATTTAAAGAATATAAAGACGCAACCAAGCTGGAATCTGAATCTTTAAGATCAATAGAATTCTGCTCAACAGATTGAGGAAATCGAAGATGAATAGTCCGCTCAGGACATAGGATTTGGGCTTCATAACGGTTAAGCCAACCCATTCCCAAAATCATTCCAAAGCCTAAGTAGCGCATGACATGCAAATCGGCTCGGAAAGAAAAACACACAAAATAATCTCGACATCCTTACACAATAAACTGATTGTTGCGGATCCACCAACCGGATTCGCAATTCTCAGAGAAGTCATTAAACACAAAACATCCAAGGAAAAAGTATCAACAAGTTCTTTTGATATAAAAGAATGGGACGCACCCGTATCAAAAAGAAATCGAATAGGATGATCACGAAATAAAATAAGGCCATCAAGGATGGAATGAGAAATACCTTTACCACGAGATGTTTTGCTAGGGGCTTGAGCAACATTAAGCTTTCCCTCCTTCCTGCCTTGAAGTTTGGGACAAGAAGATAAATAATGATCCAGGCTTTTGCAATAGCGACAAGCATGGGGCTTTGAACACTTGTTCGCATAATAGTACTTAGAACCACAGTTGTAGCATTGCCCACCACTTGGGGTAGAAGTCTTAGTTGCTGGAGAGGCTTGTTTCCCTTTCCTATTGTTGAGATAAGGACCCTTGAACTTATTAGGCCTTTTATTGTTATTGAAGTTTGGTTTAGCACTCACAACTTCAACATCACTCTCTTTATCTACCACTTCAAGACGAAGAGCGATATCAATGAGTTGATCAAAAGAAATTTCTAATTTTAGAAGTAATGGCTTTTTGAGATTTTTATTCAAGCCATAAACAAATCTTTGGTTCTTCTTCAATGGGGTGTTTATGTATTCGACCCCGTATTTAGAAAGTGACTCGAAGGATGCGACATAATCTACCACAGAAGATTCACCTTGAACAAGGTCTATAAAACGGCGAGCCAAAGTCACCTTCTTGGCTTCTGGCACAAATTTTAATTCGAAGCGTTTCCGGAATTTCTTCCAAGTAAGATCCGCTTCAACTATTTCAGAAATAAGAAGCTCATACCAATTTAATGCTCTTTCTTGGAGCATGCTAGAGACCACCTGAACATGGTGAAGATCAACAAGATTCATGCGAGAAAAGATTCGATCGCACGTTCTCAGCCAAGCCTGGACTTCAATAATAGTTTCAGAACCTTTGAATGGCTTCCCACCCAAATTGGTAAAATCGTTGCACAAACATGCAAATCCAGACTTAGGGTGAGTAGATTCCGAATTTGAACCGGCTGCCTAAGCATCCCTTACGAGATCAAGAAGCTGCTAGGCAGACATAAATACTCCATCTTGGGGAGTAGTACGAGATTGACCGGCGCTGGGATGGCCAGGTCATTTCTCTTCCTTTTTGAAAGAAAGAATGAAGAAGGATAAGGTTATTCACCAAATGAATATCAAGCAATCTTGATAGATAAACAAGGAATAATAATGAAAATAGGATGAATCGGTACGAAGACTCGAATTAAATCCTAAAACACGATTCCTAAGATGGACTTAGGACGATGATCCTTGCTAGATTATTCTACATTGTTTCGAAGTTTGGCTCTGAGACCAAGCTGTGACGCCCCACCTCTATACCCACGCTAGGCAAGGACACTACGGTGTAATGCCGTCAACTAGCACGGAGAATAAGGCTGTTGAGGAGAGACCATCCATGTAATTGCTTTGTGCGAGCACCGATATGTCAGATAGTACAACATGCATTTGGTTTCAGCAGGAAATCAGACACATCGATACAAACTCAAAGCTACTACAAAGTGGCTATATATATTCTTCGAAAACAAATATAGAAATAAACATAACACAAATCAGTCACAGATATCCATATCACAAAGGCGGAAAAAGATATGAATATAACATATGAAAGTGTACATCAGAGTTATGGTCAAACAAGATCCACAATATCACAAAAGAATAGCTATAAGTGCTAGACGAAAGAATATGGATACATAAATGAGTCTATATCTCAAAGGTATACAACAAAAACTACTAATCTAAGTAGTTAGCTAAAAGCCAGGATGATAATCACAGATGTGAAGTAAAGCAGAAGCACAGGTAACATATCGGTATGACCCGAGTATTATTTAATAAGAAAATAATAAACGGATCAGTCTAGCTATAAATATCAGATAAAATGATGTAGAATAAGAGATATGACTAAACGAATAATAATCACAATGCCAAGATGTGATAAATAAGTAATTGATAATCAACAAGAGATTAATCAATATCACAAGAATCTTCTCAAAGATCAAAAGGAATGTCATACTTTATATTTTCATTCACCAAAACCATGAACATTAACAATAATATCAATGCCAATCACAAAAGTTAATGACACACAAATTCACCAATGCACAAATATTGATAACACATATCAATGTAAATCACGAAAATCGGTGAAACACAAATTCTAGAAATCATCAATGAAAATCCAGAAATCACAAAAATAGGGGAGGCCTATCACAAAACGGGAGCATGAAAACTCACCAACACGTGTATCACAAAATGGAACGCTATTCCATGGTTGCTAATCATTAATTTTGAGCCGAAGCTCCATAAAACGGCCCGAAGAACATGGGCCGCTACCCCACCAATTTGAGCCGAAGCTCCACAGAAACGGGGTTTAGTCTCCCTCGTAGACAAAGAGACATCGCACATTTGCTAGTCTAAATCACAAAAATGATCATCAACGATCATCAAGAAGTGTCAATTACAGTAAGCTAGTAAATATAAAAGCTTAGCCTCATGTCCCATAACCACTGGCTTAACTTAAATATTTACGAACAAATTGTAGATCTCCACTAGAAAATTGTCACAAGAGATTCAATTGAACAAGTCCAAGAATTAACCGACGAAGTAAACGCAAGTGTTTCATATCACTTGTTTTACGAAGCCGTTTAATTAGATTTCTTGTACGAGTGAAGTAATGGTTTGTATATTTTTAAAATGACAAATCACAAAAATGATCGTAGAAACGATTAATCACAAAAATTCACATACGAAGACGTGAATTAATTCCAAAGAAATCGATATCAAATCCATCAAAATGGATATTTCCAAAAATCCCAAAGAAAATGTCATCAAAGTCGATAATAGATGATAACAACAAAAGGGAATCAACACAGATCGATTAAAGTTGGAAATTCAAGCTAAATAAGCAAATAGGCAAAAGACTGCAGATTCAGACGTCTGAAAGAAGTGATTCAGACGTCTGAATCTGGAAAACAAAAAGTTTTCCAGAGCATATTTCAGACGTCTGAACCCTATATTTCAGACGACTAAAATAGACACTTTTTAGCCTATTTCCTTTCTGGTCCAAAACAAACCAATTCAGACGTCTGAAATATAGATTCAGACGTCTGAATCTGGGAATAAAAATCTTCCCAGAATAATATTCAGACGTCTTAATCTAACGTTTCAGACGTTTGAAACGTTAGTTCATGGCATTCCCTGAACCTAGACCAAAAATGGCCGAAATAAATACCGGAAGCGATCGGGCGAGCAACGACGACTAAGGATTTACACCAAGCGATAACCCAGCCTTAAAGGCGCTTCGATACGCCTCAAATATCAATGTCCAAATATCCATAATAGGATATTCATAGATTTTGATTTCAAAACACCAAAAATTGGAATATACACCAAATCAATCCAAACCAAAATCAATTGCACAAGAATAAGTGTTAGGAATTCATACCTAACAATCGAAGATAATTATAGACTAAGATGTGAGATAAAAATCTCACCTTTGAACCCAAAACAAGTGAATAAGAAGCTATAAAGCAAAGGCAAGTACAATCACTCTTCAATTCCAACCCAACAAGATTGAACTAAGCTAAAAAAAGAAATATTTCCTAAGTTAGGTTTAGGAATTTCTGAAATTGATAAGAGAATGAGTTGGAGAAGAAGAAGAGGAGGCTTACCAAAGCTTCTTCTATTGATTTGGAGCTATAACTTGATTTATAGATGAAAACTAGGGCTTGGAGTTTTAATTTCCCATTCCTCTCTCCATTGTTGCTAAAGCTTGAGTATTATGAAATAGAAATGAAGTAATGAAGAGAAGAGGGGTGAAGCTAGGGTCTAATGGGCTGAAACAAAAAACCAAAGCCCTAAGTGAAAAACTAGGAAAAATTACTAACTCCAAACATATCAAAGTTTATACTCAAAAAGGTCGCAAACGTTATTTTGAACTCAATGGGGGTGGTCTCGAGTCCTAATCCGACTGTTTGCAAAAAGGTGCCTTTTGGACACTAATCCGACTAACGATGAAATATTTAAATAAAATATTTAAATACTCAATCGTGAAATATGCGGGTTGTTACATAATCGCTAGTCAATCAGCCCTAGTTATAAAGACCGATGACTCCTAGATACATTTTTAAAATTTAATTGTCGCATTACTAATACACTTCAAAAACTTATCTAAAGGTTAACTAGATCACCTTTGACAAACAAGCAAAAAATTAAATAATAAGTTCTTTGTGTATCTCATACAGATTCTACACAAGTAGGAAGCGAAATTCGTTGGGGCATAACCCAAATCTTCACTAACGACCGATCGAAACAGCTGGTAGTCCAAGACTATATGCCAGCCCTACTACTAAATACCGGTCCAACAACAATACCGACATAGCCCGTCGACCTCCTACAACCGAAATGTCGTTTAGACTAACCAAATGTTAGTCAATGAAATATACCGATCCTAGTTACTTAATATCTCTTGTTAGAAATGAAGCATACCCCCATTTTTCTATTAGGTCCCATCATAAGTTATTTAAGACTTCTTATGTGGGAAGGAGGCGAACCCAATGTCCATTTTGATACCTTCCACACCGAAGTAAACCCTTTGACATCCGTAAAGGTACCGAGTCATTTAATACTTTGAATTCGAGGCGAACTCTTGATACATTTCCCCTACCTATACACAAACATATATCCCATCCCCATGGGTCCTATGGTTGGAGATATCACACATTGGCAGTAAGTATACACAGCTGCTGGTAGCCTGTAGGTAAAGGGCATACTTCTATTCTGTAAATTTAATAACCTCGCATCTCAACCCATTCTAAACTAAACCAGTCATTCTAAGCCTAAATATTGGGCTAGCCCATGCAACATCCTCCATTCTGAAGCCTAAAAATAAGCGCTACTAATGTTATAGTCATCAATTGTATTATTCTCCAGCGATAAAATAGTATCAGTTAATAGTATATAACATCAGAAGCACCAGAATATAAAAACTCTCAAAACATTTTTCATTAATGAACTTTCCTATTTATTTTATAATCTCATTTTTTCCCCTTTTTCAGAGAAAATATAATAATTATATTATACTCCAAGAACGACATATGAAGATGCCCCTTCGGTTGATTAGAGTCAAATACCGAAAGTTATAATTTCTGTCATTACATCCATTCAAACCAGAAAGACATCCCATCAGAAAGTAAAAGCTCCTAATAATAGTAACTTATTTAATTTTCCTCTCGACCTCCATAATATTTTTTTTGATATTGTAGTTGTCTGTTATAGTTTACTCCTAATATTACTCCTCTTGCATCTTTATTTAAACTATTGCATCTTAATTTATATTGATTAAGGTTGAGCTATCAAAATATATTGATAGTTATCGGTTAAGTATATTGATAACTTATGCTTATTGGACACTATCATGCACCTCAATTTAATTGATGACCGTTTGATATAAGAGAAAGGAATAAACTATTCCAAAAACATTTTCCTGCATCATTGATATGCTAATAATCATCTGATATTGTATTGATTAGAAATACCTATTGCAACAACTTAACTAAATATCCATGTTAATAATTTAGTCATAGTTTCTTCTATTGCAATTTAACATCAAACAATTTTTCAGGTGCATATCATTTAAAGTTTGCTAAAGGGTTGCATAATTTTCACAATAATTCATTTTTATAACCTTTTGGGTTTTATATAAATTTGGAGTCGGATCTTCACTCAAGCATTCTTTCTATTATTTATCAAAAAACAAACGAAAATTGGATTAATTTTTTAAAATAAAGAATAAAACTAAGAATGAAACCATTTCATCCTTTTTTGGTAACAAAAATTAAGCTTTAACATGTTAGATGGTCAATATGAGAGGTGTTGTCCTTTTTAAATTTATAAGTTATTAGTACCAAAAGTTAATGTTCAGCTCGTTGAAAGCGATTTTGATTTATTAAATGTGAAACAATAAGTGGATTTTTTTGGCAACTAAAGACTTTTAAATTTGTGTTTGATCACTAAATTTTAATTGCCATGTCATTTTAAATTTGTATCGATCATTAACTTTTGAATTTCTTCATTATAGGTAATTAAAAGACTTTGGTGCAAAAATGTAAAGATGACATGATTTTCAGTCGTTTAAAGCTCATTTTGGCATAGTAACATATTTTGGTTGCGCATTTTGTAATTACTATTTGGAGCAAATTAGTTTTATTGATATTGTGATTTTGACATCATAATGTCGTGTCTTTGTATATGGACGTTGTGCGAACTTGGATTATGAATGATATCTTTCTTTATAGAAGTAATGTACTTGGGTTATGAATGACATCTTTCTTTATAAAAGTAATGTAAAATTGGTTTGTGAACTTTAACTTTATTTACGGAAATGATTAATGGTTGTGTGTTTATATGATAGTTTTTTATTTTGTTTCGAATATGTTATGTATACTAGCAGGGTGAATATATTTAAATGCAGTTTAACCACGTGTATAAATATTGTGATAAAACAGCAAAATATGAATGCTGCAAAATCATAATAACAAAAGATAGCATTTAATCTATGTTGTTAATGCTTCTAACAATTTATGCATATTAATACGATAGCATAATGTAACACTATGAAAAGTTAGGAATAAAATTGACCAATTGCTTTTAAAAATGTAAAACACAAATGCAACATTTTTGACAACAAACTATATACGCTGTGAAAAATTAATAACTTCATTTATCTATTGCTGTTGAGAAAATATGACATAAATGCAAACATTTTTAACAGAAATTTAATAAACACTACAGAAAACTATTAACATCTTAAAATAAACGTTGTCAAAAATAATTTTTAACCACGTTTTCAATTTGCTGTTACAGATTATATATCTACGATAGCTTGTCGTTGTACGACGTTTCTAATAACGTTGTTGTATCCTATCATAACATTTTTAGAACACCGTGAAAAGCTATTTCTGGTGTAATGCCATCTCTACTATCACATAAAATGGGTCTGAGATGCGGCATGATTGCTCTAGTAATCTCTGGAGTCAACCCCTATGTGAACTTCTCATTCCTTTTAGTCACAGTATCTATGGTAACATATCCATATCTGGACAATTCATCAAACTTGGTCGCATACTCCAGAAAATACATTTATCCTTGCTCCAATTCCATAAAATTCCTAAGCAGAGTTGAATTGGCTATCTCAGACAAGAACCTCTCCTCAAATCTCCTTCTAAACTAAGCCCAAGTCAATTCCTCTTTTAGGACACATGCGGTCGCACCGTTCCACTAGTACAAAGAAGCACCTTACAACTGCCTAGAAGCCTACCTCCTCTTCTACTCATCATTCAAGCCCAAGTCAGAAAAGATTCTCTCATAGTGCAACAGTCAATTCTCAACTTCAATAGCATTCTCCATTCTTAGAAAAGACTTTCCTCCAAGACTGGTATAATCTCGGCTCAACTTAGCATAGTTGTTGCCAGCCGGTACCCCGGGATGAGCTCCTCCCGCATTAGCAACATTTCCTTCCGCCAAACCAGCAATAGCTCCAACTTGCATCATATAGACAAAGAATTAACACATGGTCCCCATATCTACTGGTAGGGTTCCAACACCTACACTAGTATTGCTTGTCGACCTGATTCCTTCTCGTATTAAGTCGACCCATTTGTTGTGGTGTTTCCTCTACCTAGATTCACTCTTCCATTTCCTACTTCCATATCTTGCCTTCTCATAATCTACATACAAGCCTTAGTAAAATACTGGAGAATGGTTTAAGAGTGAGGGGATAACAGTGATAGGTTACATACTTATATATAGAAAATACAAGTACATTATAATAACGTTATCCCACACCCCCAATCTTATTCTCTGACCAATTCGGTTATGTTTTCAAAACTCTTGTTGGTTCAAATTTACTTTAAGTTTTACACAAACCTTCTCTGATACCAAGTTGCAACATACCCATTCCAAGGCCCGAGAATAAACACTACTAATGTTGCAAGCATCAATAGTATTATACTACGACGACAAATGGGATCAGTTAATTGTATATAACATCAGAAGCACAAGATTATGAAAATTCTCAAAATATATTTCATTAAAAATATTTCATATTCATTACATAATCCCATTCATTGCCCTCGTTAAGAGAAAATATAATAATTACATAATACTCTAAGAGCGGCATATAAAGATGCCACCTCGGTTGATCATAGTTTAATACTGACGGTTATAATTCATGTCATTACATCCATTTAGACAAGAAAGATCACATAGCAGAAAGTAAAAGCCCCTAGTAATGGCTAACTTGCCTCCTACACACCTCCGGAAGCTTATTCTTCAAACTTGAAAACCCTACTCCTAGCCTGCTCAAGTGAGTACCCGAGATTTTAAGGGGGAAAACATAAACTTCAAATCAAAAAAAAAAAGTCTGATGTGAATAACAATATACCATCTCGAACCAAATTATATATCTAGTACCTTAACCAAATATTTCAATCATTAACCGTGCACCTACAACCACAATGGTGAGAACATCATAACATAATCATATATAGGCATGCAATATGGTTATTCTAACTATTTTGCCTTGTAGGGTTATACACTCCCTCACCCAACTAACTTCATAAAATAGACTATCTGTTTTAAATTTAATGGTATATCCATCTCAATTCATATGGACTACCCATCTCACATATTCTATGGATTATCTATCTCAGCTTATGTGGATTGCCCATCACACATGGTCTATCTACTTAAGGTTATATAGATTATCCATCACACATGTCGTATTTTTCCTAGGATTACTATAAACTCACCAAATCATTGACTCTATCCATGTTGTACATGTCATGTGGACAATCCATCACACATCTCATAGTCTTTTTAGGATACTATAAACCCATCATAAATCATATAATAACAAGAATGTAACATATTCATTCAAATATATTAAATCTACATTCATTGGTATTCCTGATTAGGCTGTCGAACGTCCAAAATATATGGCTTATCTAGCCTTTAAACAAAAACTATTCAATTTGTAAACCTGCTGCATCCATGCTGCCAGAATAGGATGTCGACAACAACATTCTGATTTTGTAAAACATAAGGCTATGATACCGAAAATATAGGGCTATCGACTTTCAAAAACACATGGCTATCGTGTCTTTAAAAAAAAGATTTCAGTTTGAAAAACATAAGGCTTTCAAGCCTATAAATAAGGTTGTCGAATTTATAAACATACGACATCTCTGTCGTAAAACATGGATGTTGAATACATGAACATATGGCAACAATGCAACAAAAATATAGATTTCGAAAATATAGGTATCGAGTTTAAAACATTTAGGGATGCCGAACTTTTATATCCTAGAGGGTATCGGACCTTAAAAAACATAAGATATTGTAACTTTAAAAAGCTTGAGGGTTTTCGAACCCTTAAAACAAAGAGGGTGCTGCACTTTTAAACAATGTGGAGTTCTGATATTCTAGGGTGTTGAGCCTCTACAACCTTGAGATATCGAACTCTCACCATAATGGATGTTGCACTTCTATATAAACCAATACATCACACGTCTACTAAGTAGATATCACATGTATGACTCCATACAGATGCCGAACCTATAACCTGATACCTTATATAACTTTCAGTCAGATACTTCAGGTATCGGCTTTATATATATCAAGTAACAAAAGGGTGGGGTGCCGAATATCAACAGTGGCATTTCTATAATTAAATATAATTTATTTATTTTTAAAGCTATTTCTTTTCACCAGCTCTTGCCTCTTCTCAAAATATCATTGGTTAACTAAAATCTTTTCCTCTTCTTTCTAGAAATTTATTGGAAACACGTTTTACGTTCCCTAAAAAAATTGTCAAACATTTGTGATTAACATAACTAATAAGTATTAATTAATTTTCTTTTCTAACATAATTAATTCATAAATAAATCATAACCCCTTGGAAAAATCCCTAAAAATCAGAAAAAATTAGAATTCACGTCTTCTTTCACACATAAAAAATTTGAGGCCAAAATAATTATCTAATTGTTTTTAACAATTAAAACCCAAAATAAACCTTTATTTTCTCTTAGGAAATTTATAAAATATTCATATAAACTTGAAGAACTATGAACTTAAAAAGCCATCTCCAAAATAATGTATTATACATAATACCAAAATTTCAAGTCAATTAGAGATCATGCATTAGATTTGTGTCCTTAAAACCTATAATAATAATTTCATAAAATTCCTATAAATCATCAATCATCCAATCAATGATATAACCAACCTTAGTATGACATATAATCACAAAAAAATTCATAATTCTTATCGAGATCCTAAAACAACATAGCAAAAGGCGATGGATACTATTATTCAACTTAGATTGGATAAAGAGATTGAAATTTGTTGTTGATTGATTTCCCTAAGCATTACCCTTGATTCCCTTAGAGTTTCCCCTTTCTTCTTCCCTTGTTAATGGTCGGCTCTTATATTTAGTTTTGATTATGTGAAAATGAAAATGAGGATGATGAGGGAGGAAAAGGTTTCAGCAATGAAATAAGGAATTATTCCCAATTTTCCCATCTCATTAATTCTCTTCTATCTTATGTTTAAAACAATCTTATTAATCGATTAATTAAGGACTGACCCACATTAATTATCAAATCTCATGTTCGCTATCGCCACACATCATATTATTCTATTTAATTTGTCTAATTAATCTACTGAATAATGTTAACAAAAAATTGGGGGTGTTGTAGGCTTCCCTCCTTAAAGAATTTCGTCCTTAAATTTTCCTCCTTACAGAATTTCGTCCTTGAAATTCGGTAAAGATCACAACAAGCATAACAACAATGCTAGTATATCCTACTAACTAAATGTCTATATAACAGATATAGAACATACCATCAAAGTAACTCAAGATAAGTATCCCTAATCCTATCCTCTGTCTTCCAAGCATAGTCTTTCTCATTGTCACTCCACTAGACTTTCACTATGACTATCTTGTTTCTTAACTTCTTCCCATCTCTTGACACAACACAAACTGGTTGTCTAACAAAAGATGAATTTGGTTCTACTACTAAGTCTTCAAATGTAGTCGGAGTAATAGTAGTCTCTAGATCATGCGCACACTTTCTAAGATGAAAAATATGAAAAATATTATGGACTCCTACCAAACTGTTTGGTAACTCTATCCGGTAAGCGATTTCCCTATCCTCTCTATAATATGAAATGGTCCAACATATATAGGTGTCAATTTTCCTGACTTTTCGAGCCATACCACACCTTTCAATGGTGATATTTTAACAAAAACATAGGCTCTAATTGAGAACTCTAAATCCTTATGCCTCTTATCTATGTAACATTTCTACCTAGACTGAGCTTCCCTCATCCTTTCTTGAATCAACTCAATCTTCTCTGTAGGATCTCTCACCATATCTGGACCAAGAACCAATCTATCTTCGGTCTCGAACCAACATGCTGGCGATTTGCATGGCCTTCCATACAAAGCTACAAAAGATGCAATTCCGGTACTAGTCTGATAACTATTATTATATGAAAACTCAATTGGGTGCAAATAGTCTTCCCATGACCCTCCAAAGTCTAGTACACAAGCCCTTAACAAATCTTCAAGTACCTTATTGACTCTTTTCGTCTGCCCATCTGTCTGTGGGTAAAAAGCGGTACTCATTTTTAGCTTGGTACCTAAAACTTCCTACAGAGTCTTCCAGAATCGCTAGTAAACAAAGTATCTTTGTCACTGACTATACTACTAGGAATTCCATGCAGTCTAATAATATTCTTCATGAACAACTTAGCAAAAATAGATGTCGTCCTTGTCGAATTAACAGAAACGAAATATGCACTCATATTTTCCTTATTCGACCTCAGTAACTCGTCAATGAAATCCATTGGTATAAGACCCCACTTCAAAAGTGGCACATATAAAGGTTGAAGTAACCTGCTCGGTTTTTGATGCTCGAATTTCACTAGTCGGCAATTCAAACATTGCTTAACCCATAAGCCTACATTCCTCTTCATACCTTCCCAAAAGAAACTCATCTTCATATCTTGTTACATCTTAGTTTCTATTGGATGAATAGTAAACTTCGATCTATGACACTCCTTACGAAATTCCTTCCTTAGGTTATCACTATCTGGAACACACAACCATCCCTTCCTCCTCAACTATCCATTTTGGTTGAGACTAAAGCCTTTCAAATCATCAATCTTGGTTCCTACTTCAAGCCTTCTGATCCATTCAGCTAGCAATGGATCATCTCTCTGCATAGAAGCGATTCTTTCGATCATTACTAGTTGAACTTTCAAACATGATGATATGTAAGTTTCCTAACTAGAACTATCCGTTGATCTTAATTGCACACCAAGTAGTCAGTGCCTTTAAGTCTTTCCATTCTACTAACATAGCAAACACCACAGTTTGATGTTTTCTGCTAAGTGCGTCTGCAATTTTATTTCCTTTCCCTAGCATATACTCAATTCCAAAACCATAAGCTGCTAAGAACTCTAATCATCTCTGTTGTCTCATATTCAACACCTTTTGAGAGAATAAATACTTCAGAGAATTATGATCGGTAAACAACTCTAATCTTTCTTCCAAAAGATAGTGCCTCCATACTTTTAAAGCAAAGATCACTACAGCCAACTAAAAATCATGAGTTAGATATCTCACTTCGTATGGTTTAAGCTATCGAGAAGCGTAGGCATTCACTTTACCTCTTTGCATTAACACAGCTCCCAACCCTATTCCACATGCATCAGTATACACCACCAAATCTCGATAACCCTCTGGCACAACAAACACGGACGCATTTTTCAATAAATGTTTCAGCTTTGAGAATGCTTCCTCACATTATCGATCCAAACATACTTTGCGTCCTTCCTTATTAGTTTAGCAATGGTGCCTCTACACAAGAAAAATCCTTAATGAATCTCCGGTAATAGCCAGATAGTCCAAGAAAATCTTTATCTCGGTCACAATCTTAGGTCTCTTTCAATTATTGACAACTTCAATCTTAACTGGATCAATGGACAACCCTTCTTCTGAAACTAAATGACCAAAAAACTTCACTTCTCCATTTCAAAATGATATTTCAAAAAATTCACTTTTAGTTAATGCTGCGTCAACGTCTCCATCTTCATTTTAAGGCGAGTATGGTTTCCCACGTTCTTAGAATATACCAGAATGTCATCTATAAACACCAATACGAACTTATCCAAATCTCCCCAAAAATCCGGTTCATCAAATCTACGAAGAAAGCAAGCGCATTAGTCAATCCAAATGGCATGACTAACCACTCATATAGACCATGCCTCATTCGAAATGCCATAAAAGGAATAATATCCTCTGGCACTCTCAAGTGATGGAACCCTGTTGCCAAATCCAATCGAAAAAATATTTGGCTCCACCGAACTGATCAAATAAATCATCCATTCTTGGCAATGAATAATGATTCTTTACCATCTTCTCATTCAACTTACGATAATCAATACACATCCTCAATGACCCATCTAGTTTCTTCATGAATACTGTGGCTTCTCTCCAAGACAAACTGTTTGGTTTAACAAAGCTCTTCCCTTCTAAATCTATTGGTTGCACATTTAATTCTTTCATCTCCTTACATCTTGCTAGGTGACCTACTAACAGATTCAACTCCATGACAAGATCTATTCTAAACTCAATTTCTCTTTTCAGTAGTAATCCGGTAACTTGTTCAAAAATATCTACAAACTCTCTTAAAACAAGAACCCAACTCAACTCATCTTCCACCTCCATTGTATCCAATAAAGCACAAACGTCTAAACTCGAATTCTCTACTAAGTGTATAATTCGATCACTACTATTAGAGTGTCTTGATGATATCTTCCTATCCTGGTAACATATGCTAACATCATCTCTACTTAACCAATCCATACCCAGAATGATCACAAAGCCCACAAAATCAAACACATACAAATAGCCTACAAAAGCATGACTGAACAACTTAATTTTGAAATGGTCATATCTCGTCCTAAGAGTTGCATGCTCTCCTATTGGATTCATAACCCTAAAGGAAGTAAGTAGGTATAATGGTTCTAGACATAACTTATCTACCAACTAATGCATAATAAAAGAATGTGATGCGTTAGTATCAAATAATACTCTAATAGGTATGCCATAAATCAAAAGCATACTTTATATCACAAACTTTCCCTTCTCCTCTGCAGTCAGCCAAGAAGCCGATGACTCTAGAGCAAAAACCTTCCCTTTATCAGCCCTGTCTGCTTTTGTACATTTATTCTTGTAATGCCCTACCTGGTTGCAGTTAAAACATTTCATGTTCTTCTTCTCCAGATCGACACTCATTAGCATAGTGTCTTTTGTTATCACACTTGTTGCAATATCCACTTTCCCTTTCTTGGTAGCTCTACTCTCTTAAGCTCTCTTCTTCTTAATAGCTTTCTCTTCTTGCCTTAAAGACCTTGAGTCTCAACATGCTTGTCCTTTTCAAAGGTTGAAAGCATTCCTCATTCTTTATCGCCACACTACAAGAGAAGTTATTTATAATAGCATGGAAGCTTAGTGTTTAGGTGCCTACTACAATTGTAAATCCTTTTACAAAAAGGAGAAGAAAAAAATCTAAACAAAACATAACAGTATATTCCCAAGCCCTCCTAAGTTCCCTTTTTTCCATTCACCGCTTAAAACATTTCCTCTTCTACCCCATAGTAAGAAACCCTAAGTCTCAAATTTGCCACTGGTCTCCTTAGATTTTTCTAGAGTTGCAACTTCATTAGAACTCCTTACTGTGCCCTAACATCATGACTTTATTAAATTATTCCAATTAATTTCACACAATTTTAGGCATATATCCCACACACTTGGTCCCATTACCACCACATGATGACTTCACGATCCAGACTTTAACACTTTTGACCTATACCTCCCTTACATTTGACAAATTGAAACCCTGCATCAACTACCTACATAATGCCCTTATTTGCTGTTTGTGCTCTGCCTCTAACCTCAACCCACTATCACATTAGGTTGTGACTTTTCGACGTAAAAGCTGATATCAGAGCCGTTGATTTTATTTTAGATTTGTTGAGGCATTATGTTATAGTGCAGTGAATCGAGATATTATTTAAATGATGTGCGTTGATTATCTAGATCAATATATGGTTAGTGTGAGCATGTATTGTGTTGCTGACTGAAAGGAGATTTCTTTATTGTTTGTTCGAATTTTTATGTAGCTTAGTGATGATCTGTAGGTGAAATAATCGACATCAATGCTTAAAATGGGCTGTGCTTTAGAATTTGTATCTACTGATTATTAAGTAGGATTGAGTTATTTATGTTACTTGTTAGGTTAGGATTGACTAATGATGAAATCTGTTTTTAGAGAAAGTGCATGAAATGATTAGATGTGCGGTGAAAACATATGAAATATGAAGTAATTATGTAATGACAATATGAATAATAATTATACGCATGTAGTTGAAAGGAAGTAAAGTGCAAGTCAGATAGAATATAATGTGGACATGAACACTACAAGAATTACTGTTTATAGCAACGGGCGGGGGCAACGGCCTCTAACGGCAATTGACCAACGGTTTCCAACGGCTAGCAACGGCAAGCTTTTTCCCGGAATTTTTTAATAACAAAGAACACTTGCCATTGGAAGCCATTGGAAATATGCCGTTGGCGGCCGTTGCAAGACGTTGAAAAACCGAGACTAACCTGCAGCTCGATCTTCTTCCTCCTCATTCCTCTTTCACCCGAAATCAAATCCAAAAACCCCCATTTTCCCCCCTAAAACATTTCCAACCCCATTTTATCCCCTTCTACACGTTCTAGCATCCCCATCTTCGTTTGCAAGCTTCACAACCTCCAAAATCAGGTATTATTTGCTAAAACCCTAATTTTGCTAAATTTTTTATTGTAGGTTAAATTGGTAATTTTAATGTATGTATTGTGCTATTGTTCATGTATTGTAGTGTATTGGACCTTAATTACTGTTATTAAACTAATTATTGCATGTTTAACTATGATTTGTTAAATTAGGTTTATTATTAAATTAGTTTCAAACTTAATAATTGTCACTAACCTAAGCGTGAACCTCACTTGTTATTATATTGGTGATTGAATTGCGTAAAAACGTACATAGAAATTAAGTGATTATATTGACATATAAATTGTTCACTTTTGACATGTTATGATACGATATATACGTGATACAGTTTGTGCATGACTGAATGTGATTTGTGATGCGATTATATGTATAACATTGTTCGTTTATTTTAAAAGTTGCACGCACACATTGGATTTTTTTTGTTTTAGGAAAAAATCATTATATATGCGTTGATTCAACAATTTGTTTATTGATATAAAAGTTTAAATTTTATGAAAATAAAATTTAAACTTTTGTATCGCTAATTTAAAAATTTAAACCCTTAGAGTGTTTTTGGCCCCGTCTGATAAGTATTGTATATGATCGTTGTGTGGATATTCGTTTTTTAACAGAACGTACATTTATATTCATCGTATACAGTATTTGTTGGATTTGTCCCTGTATTGGACAAGTTACAAAAACAATAACGTAATTAAATCTCGTAAATCATTTCAGTTTAAACGGTTCGCAAAATTTCGACAGCGCTTCCCTTTATGTTCCCTGTGTACACGCAATTGTGTACTGTTCAGGGAACTAAAGCGAAGTGCTGTCGAAATTTTGTTGGATCGTTTAAATTGAAATGATTTATGCGATTTAATTACGTTATTGTATTTGTAATGGGAGGTAGGATGACCCATCAACAAAGTGTCAATGATCAATTAATATCAAATTCGCTAATAAAATTGTTTAAATAGAATATAATGTTCATTTCAAAATAAGCTTTAAGTATTATTTTAACAGATATAACAAAAATAAGAAGAATGTTTATAAAATTGTTTTAATAAAAAATGTCAATGCAAAATTATATCGTACTTTTTAATTATATGCGTAGGTAAATGGACAATTATTTTACTGATCGGAGCTGGATGTACAAAAAACGAAGGGTCGATACTGAAGGCTCAACAAATGAACATTTTAATAATGGTGTTAGCGTATTTTTGGATTTTGCATTACGTAATAACGGAAACTACAAAGAAATCCGTTGTCCATGTAGTAAATGCAAACTGTTAAAGCATTTGATACCACAAATGGTTAGAGTTCATTTGCGTCAGTACGGTTTCGTATCGAACTATTTGATTTGGGATCGTCATGGGAAACAGTTAGCATCTAATCTTGTACAAGATGAGGAGGTGGTGAGTAATGAAATTGGCACGACAAATCTTGTAGAACATATGGTTGAAGATGCTGCACGTTCAATGTTTCATGTTCCTCAATTAACTGATGACGATGGTAATGCTGAAGAAGAACCAAATATTGGGGCAAAAAAAATATATGATTTGTTAGATGCCGCGAAAAAACCCCTTTGGGAATGCCGCACAAGCGGAACCCAGTTATCAATAACTGCTGAATACATTGCGATGAAATCCAAATACAACCTCACAGAATCTGGATTTACGGCTGTTGTACAAGCTGCGAAACGACATATGCCTTCTAATAATCTAATGTGCGAAAATCATTACGAAGTAAAAAAACTGATGTCGGCTTTCGGTTTACCGTATCAAAAAATAGATACGTGTCTAAAGGGTTGCATGTTGTTTTGGAAGGAAGATATCAACTTTAGAAATTGTAAAATATGTAATCAGGAAAGATACAAACCAAGAAAGAAAAAGGGAAAGAAAGTCCCGTATAAGCGTATGCATTATTTACCAATTACTCCTAGACTTCAAAGGTTATATGCATCTTCTGTAACTGCACAACATATGAGATGGTACGGTGTGAGAACACAGGAAGTAGGTACGTTAACACATCCAGCTGATGGGGAAGCATGGAAGCATTTTGACCAGAAATATCCCAATTTTGCATCCGAAATTCGTAATGTTAGACTTGGTTTATATACAGATGGATTTTCCCCATTCTCTCAATTTGGTTCGAAATATTCGTCCTGGCTTATAATTGTCATACCTTATAATTTACCTCCTTGGATGTGTAAGAAAACTCCATATATGTTTCTTATAGTTGTCGTCCCTGGTCCCGATGATCCGACACAAGGAATCGATGTTTATTTACAACCATTGATTGATGAATTAAAAAAATTGTGGTACGAGAGAGTAGAGACATATGATATTTTCCAAAAAAGAACTTTCACATGTATGCTTCTTTATTGTGGACAATCAGCGATTTTTCTGCATATGCAATGCTTTCAGGTTGGAGTACGGCCGGTCGTCTAGCTTGTCCTTATTGCATGGAAGAAACACGAGCAATTTTTCTTACCTCATGGAAAGAAATTTTCGTGGTTTGACTGTCATCGATGTTTTCTTCATATTAATCATCCTTTTAGAAGAGATAAAAAAAACTTTACAGCTAATAGACATGAAACTTTGAGACCACCTACGGTTTGGTCAAGCGAAGAAATTTATGAACTTGTAAAGGATTATCCAAAGATACATGAAACCGGAGAACAAATTGAAATTCAGGGTAAATCATCGATACATAACTGGTGCAAACAGAGCATATTTTGGGAATTGCCTTATTGGAAAAATCTCTTGATTCGTCATAATATTGACGTGATGCATAATGAGAAAAACGTGTTTGATAATCTGTTTAATACAATTTTGAATGTTAAAGGGAAGACGAAAGATGATTTGAAATCAAGACGTGATATATAAGTAATATGTAATCGTCCTGAGCTTTATATAAAACCAAATGACACAAAAAAGACAAAAGCTTGCTATGAGCTAGACAATAATCAAGTTAAATTACTTTTAAAATGGGTGGAAGGATTACGATTCCCAGATGGCATATCTTCTAATCTTCGTAGATGTGTTGACTATAAGAACAATAAACTTGGCGGGATGAAAAGTCATGATTGTCATGTTATGATGGAAAATTTGTTACCCGTTGCTTTTAAAGAACTGTTGCCCGTAAAAGTTTGGACTGTTGTAACAGAACTTAGTCTGTTTTATAAAGAGATTTGTTCAACTACATTAAAAGTTGATCATCTACGTAAACTTGAGGAAGAAATCCCGATATTGCTTTGCAAACTGGAAAAAATATTTCCTCCAGGTTTTTTCAATGTTATGGAGCATTTACCAATTCATCTTCCACTTGAAGCACGTCTTCGAGGGCCTGTGCAATATGGATGGATGTATCCATTTGAAAGGTATATTACTATTTAGTTTATTACATATTGGTTTAATTAAATGTATACAAAATTAAATTAAAATAATTTTTGCTAGGTATTTAAATCATCTAAAGAAAAAAGTGAGACAGAAAGCTCGAGTTAAAGGTTCGATTTGCAAATCGTACATCGAAGAAGAAGCTTCGTTTTTTTTTCTCTCACTATTTCAGCGACCATGTGAACATATCATTTGAAAGTGCTACGCGTAATGATGAAGGCATTGATGAAGATGATTGTCAAGCGACTTTATCTATTTTTAAAAAAAACTGGTCGACCTGCTGGTAAATGTGTGGAAGTATGGTTGGATGATAGAGATTATCAAGTAGCGCACACGTACATTCTTCTCAATTGTGCCGAAGTTGCACCATTTATTAGGTAATATATATACACATACGTCTACACATATGTATACACAAATATATATGCACACATGTATTTTAATCATAATGCAACATTTGTTCTATAATTGCAGTATTTACGAATCACAACATCCAAACGACGATATCGGTAAAGAATTTGTTGCTTGGTTTTCTAACTACGTTTTTGATACAACAAATTGTGTTGTAGACGAAGGATTGAAACATTTAGCTATGTGACCAAAAAGGATAGTCAAGACATATCCAATATTCTTTGTCAACGGATATAAATTTAATACCGAAGAATACGGTGCCGAAAAATCAACTAACAATACTGGTGTATTTGTCAAAGGTAGTGATGATCCAAATGATCACATAAATGACTTTTATGGCGTGCTGACCCAGATTTTGCAGTTGACATATTTTACTCGACCCGCGGAAGAATTATTTTTGTTTAAATGCAACTGGTTCAACAACGTTCCAGGTTCTGGAATAAACGTGGATCCAAAATATAATCTTATAGAAATAAAACATACTTCGAGGTATTATAAGTACGACCCTTTTGTACTTGCCAAACAAGCTCTTCAAGTTTATTATGCTCCTTACCCATCTTTAAGAAGAGATAAAATAGATTGGTCAGCTGTTTTTAAAACCAAACCAAGGTTTACATTTGATGGACGAAATATTCCTGAACAGCAAGCTTACCAAGCAGATATCGAGGAAAATAGAGGAATAATATTAACCGACGATCAAATAAATTTTGGACCTCTAAACGATGAATCAAATGCATTAATTGAAGCATTTGAGAGTATAGAGGAACAAAATATAGAGTGCGAAGAAGAGTCAGAATCCGAAAGCGATGAGGATTGACCACTAATCAATATTTTGAGAAGGTAATTTTTTTTCATTTTTCTATTTCCAAAGTAATTTTATATGATATGTATCACAAAGTTTCTTTTATGTTACGCCATAATGTATGTTACGTCATGTTCGTTATTCTGACACCATTTGCATATTAAATTAATCAATGTTACCCTTGCTTTTCTTTATACTATGATTTCATATAGGTATGTCGGGACGCAGACGTTCACACTCCGGTTCTTCCAGCTCACAGAGAGGTGATGATGCTGGTCCTTCACAGCCGGGTGTTCGGCCTATGGTATGGCTGAAATCCAAAGCCAATGGCAGGTAAGTATAAAGTTTCAAAATTGAATTTTATTCCATACAATCTTTTATCAAATATATATATAGTAGTAACGGAATATTAAATGTTTTTTCTGTTTTTACACAGCGGTGGGTTTTCGTTGGAGCCTTCCAACATAGTACTCACGATCTCGCGACAGGCGTATATGGCTCATATGACCTCGTGTTGGCCGAGGTGGACTGCGATACCAGAGGGGGTGCGGGAGGCTATCTGGCAGGACTTTTTGGTATGTGTAGTATAGCAATTATTGCATTATGTAGTCATGTACATTATGTCAATTCATGTTTGCACTATTTATAGCAACTGTATAACTCATATTTTTTCAAACGTGCAAGGGGAAGTTGACTTGGTCGATTCTGATGTTTCAGTTGTTCGTCGCCATTGGAGCAGCAAAATTGCAAAAAACTATCGCGAAACGATTAACAACATCAACACATCGGGAAAGAGGCCTCATTGGATGAGTGAAGCTGTTTTTGATGAGTTCGCCACCTGGTGGAGCAACGAGGATTTTGTGGTAAATCTCTATCATATATTTAATTTAATTGTTTGAGGCAAATAATATATAAATAATTAAAACTGTCAAAAAAAATTTTGTTTTCAATTTAAATTTGCAAAGGCAGTCCGAGAGGAATTCTGCAAACAGGAGCAGGAACCCCGTTACACATCGCGGTGGTTCCAAGTTTTTCCAGTATCACCGGGAAGATTTGGTATAATTATTAAATAAGACAAATAGTTAATTATTTTAAGTTTTAATTTGTTAAATTATAAATAATGTATATTTATATGTGCATATTTCAGGAGAGACAACGCGGAGGGACAGTTAGTTATTGGGATGTGTTTACCCATACACATGCATTGACTCAGGTCGATGATTCCGGCGCAGTTTCTTACTCTTGGGACCACGATGACAAAGCGCGTGCTGCCTATGTAAGTATAACACAAGTAACTAAAACTTACAAGTTAATTGAAATAACGTAATTAACTAAATTCAATTATATTTTGCATGACAGCAAAAGTTTCAGGAAGCGCGGACAGCCTTACTTGAGAGTACGGGACGAGCTCACTTGACCCCCGATGAGGAGGACGCCATTTTCGAGTCCGTCATGGATCCAGTGACCCGCGGCAGATGCTACGGATATGGAAGCCAATCTGTTAGTTAATTTGCAATTATTTTAATACTAATTTTTTAGTGCAGTTGATAATTTAAATTTGTTTACAGGTTCAGACAGCCCAGAAAGAATATCAAAGGGTTCAAGATAAAGAAGAGATTGCGCAGCTACGAGCCGAG
The DNA here is from genome assembly GCA_030765085.1 of Allium cepa. Taxonomy (NCBI): domain Eukaryota; kingdom Viridiplantae; phylum Streptophyta; class Magnoliopsida; order Asparagales; family Amaryllidaceae; genus Allium; species Allium cepa. The sequence continues at coordinate 28,076,877 of CM060933.1, read as the reverse complement.
CTTGCTGAGATGCGGGAACGCAATTTGCTGCATGAAGTGAGGACGGAGGAGTTGAACCGGCATATGGCGGAGTTCATCGCACGGTATGGACAGCCTCCTTCATCTGGTGGTTCTGGTGCTGAGTGATTTAGGTATGTTTTGTTATTGGCATGTATATTTTGGAGTTGGTGAGAATTTGATACATTTTGATGTGATGGTTTGTGTATATTTGGATTTCATACATTCTGATGGTTTGGTTGTGGATGTTGGTTTGGATTTGTTGATGTTTCTTTGGATTTTTTAATGATGGTTATGTTGTGTTTTGTTTGGTTGTTGGTTTATGTTGAAATATATGTAAGATTTGGTTATATATATGTTTGGATATAGTTGTTATATGTATATGCTCGAAATGGAGCTGTTTTGATATAATTATGGTTATGTGTGGCTGGAAGCAAGCACAACTTCTTTTATATAAAAAAAATACCCAGATTTGCAACGGCTTCCAATGGCGACCAACGACCAATTGGCCATTTATCTCCAACGGCTTCCAACGGCGTCCAACGGCATATTCCAACGATTTCCAACGTCATGTTGGTCAACAGGCTTTGCCACGTTGGCAAATTTGCCGTTGGAAGCCGTTGGTATTTCCACGTTGATCCCGTTGGAGGCCGTTGGAAACTGTTGAAGTGTATACCAACGGCAATTCCAACGGCCTCCAACGGCCATTCGCCGTTGGAAATAGCCGTTTCTCTTGTAGTGGAAGCTTGATAGCAAGAAGTGCATAGGTGTGATAGTCTAATCAATGAACTATTAGTGAGAATTACTAGAACATCACCGATTTTTTTTATATGTACGTTAAATCCAACTGATTATTTTCTTTGTTATACTTCTTACATGATTAGTTTGCTTGATATTTAATTTAAAACTCATTATTTAGTTTTAATTAGGACATAATGATTACAGGCATGTAGTTGAAAGGAAGTGAAGTGCAAGTCAGATAGAATATAATGTGGACATGAAGCTTGACAGCAAGAAGTGCATAGTTGTGATAGTCTAATCAATGAACTATTAGTGAGAATTACTAGAACATCACTGATTATTATTTTTTGTTATATGTACGTTAAATCCAACTGATTATTTTCTTTGCTATACTTCTTACATGATTAGTTTGCTTGATATATAATTTAAAACTCATTATTTATTTTTAATTATAACATAATGCATCTAATAACATCAGAGAGTGCATATCTAAAGTAATGTTGCTTTATTTCATTATGTTAACATGTGTAGAAGTATTATGACTGTATTGGACTTTAATTATTTTTTTATCGCTAAATCTTTTCATCTAATTAGTCGAAGGGTTAAAATTGTAGATATGAATGGTTAAAATTATACATAGAAATCTCGTGCATACTATTTTCCTTAGTGATATATAAATTAAAAAAATAGGAGAAAAATTAGTTATACTAAGACTTATGATAAGGATGATGTGTCAACCAAATCTTACGGTTGGGTATTTTCAAATTATGATCATGTGGCATAGGGGAGAAGAATAATGATGGATAAGAGTGAGATAAAATGGTTCCAAATGGCTACATCATTGTATGTAAAAGCAAGGACAGAAGGTGGGAAGATTATTAAAGTTTAGCATATCAGACTCCAAACCATCACCGACAATTCAGGTACTCTTGACAATCAATTTGCACAAAATGTAATTTATCCAATACCTTCTTGATATTTAAATGCAGCATCCGTTTATGACACTGCATATTTCACATCATACATGTTTCATAGATGAAGGTTGTTCTTGATTCTAATAATGTGATAGATCATAATTAAATAATTAGCCTTAGACATAACTTCAAGGTTTTAACATTACATGATTTTTTTTAGTTAGAGCAATCGTTTGGCCACGTTTCAAAATAGATGTTAGTAAGCTCCAATAGATACTATATTTGTGACATTAACACTCCCAATGGCATGATCAACTGATTTTAAAATAAAAATTAAAAGAAGTTTTCACATGCTTGGTAGAGTAAAAGCGAAATATGAAAGCGAAAAGAGATTAAACTGAAATTGGTCGCATTGAATACAAAATCATCACTATGTACTGTATTAGGAAACATTCTTGAACATTTATTTGTTCATTATTTCCTATTGACGCAGCGGATAATTGACAAAACGATATGGATCGATGAAAGTAGCAATCGGTGGATTGAAGATACTGAAATGCCCAAATTCGTTGATCACAAGGATACCGAATTCTAGCTATCTTCGACACGTTGATCGCGCACGATACCGTGAGAGAAGATCTTCAATTCTTCAAGCGTTGATCAAGCGCACTTGATTCCGCGAATCGGCTTCAACAATCGTTGATTCGAGCGCACTCGAATAACCGAAAGTGGAGATAGGAGATCACACTCAACTACCAATTTAGATGAAAGCACAAAGCTAACAAACAAGAATTTTATTCAACAATCAACCAGTTACAAATGACCAACACAATGCCTAGGTCGCACGCGACCTAACATTGTTACGCGACCCAACTTAGGTCGTTCACGACCTAACACACTTGCCCTTACACGATCCACCGACCTAATATAGGTCGCTAACGACTTAGAGACAACGTTACAACAGCGTACACACACGAGCTAACAATATACAAAGTACAACGACTCAAAATACATACACGACATACGACACAACGTTACATGCGACTCAACAAACCCAGCATTTACATCTTAACATCATTGCGACCTACGACCTAAGTTAGGTCGTTAACGACTTAAACTCCCAGCGACTCAAGCCTCTTAGGTCGGTAACGAGTTAACTTCCAGAGTAGCTTTTCTTCCAGTGCGACATAACTCCGAACGACTCATCTCCAAGTGACTCATCTTCAGGCGACTTAACTCCGAACGACTCATCCCTCCGTGACTCATTATCCTTCACCTTGTTAGGTCGCGAACGACTTAACGCTTTGTTAGGTGATGACTCCTCTTCGCATAGCTCTTCACATAGCTTGTTAGGTCGTGGCCGACCTAAAACTCCTCCACTAGGTCGTATACGACTCATGCCTTCATTTTCTGATCTGTTAAGTCGTGAGCGACTTAAACTCCCACTAAGTCGTAACTTTTTTTCATCTGCTTTGTTAGGCTGAAGACGACCTAAAGCATCCTCATTAACTCGCAGCTCCTTTTCGTATAACTCCTTAGGTCGTAACTCGTTATCCTTCACTCTGTTAAGTCGCGAACGACTTAAGGCCTTAACATTAGGTCGTGAATACCCTTTGTTAAGTCGTGAGCGACTTATAACCCCCGAACGACTTAAAAACGAAGCCAACTCCAAACGACTTAAAGGCCTTGAACAATTTAAACATATTGATTCCGTAGTTCGTACTGCATCATCCTCCCCCGGTTGACAGAAATTCGTCCTCGAATTTTCACTTTCTCTTTCCACAACAAATTTATTTCCATGATATGGAATCAAATGTTTAACATTGAACACGTCAGAGGTATACACATCCTCCGGCAGCTTCAGCTTATAAGCGTTTTTATTAATCCGTTTCACAACTTCCACAGGACCAATTTTTCTGGCTTTCAACTTGTTATAAGCGCCTGCTGGAAAACGATCCTTGGTTAACACAACATAAACCAAATCACCTTCGTTAAATTCAACACTTCGTCGCTTCAAATCTGCTGTCTGCTTATACTTCTCATTTGCTTTCTCCAACCGTTCCCGAACGATTTTATGACATTCAGTCAACCCATCAACAAAGTCTACAGCTCGTTTAACCGTCCCCTTCGGCTGTGGCACTACTGCTAAATCCAACGGTCCCCTGGGTAGATTTGAATATACAATCTGAAATGGACTGAATCCCGTGCTACGATTCACTACATGATTATGAGCAAACTCTGCTTGGCATAACTTCATGTCCCAACTCTTCAGATTCTCCTGTACAAGACATCGCAACAAATTTCCCAATGATCTGTTAACAACTTCTGTCTGTCCATCTGTTTGCGGATGATAAGCGCTACTACATTTCAGCTTCGTTCCAACCATCTTCCATAAACTTGGCCAAAAATGACTCAAAAATCTGGTATCCCTGTCTGAAACAATAGATTCTGGTAACCCATGTAAACGATAGACTTCCTTTAAGAACAATTGAGCAACACGAACAGCATCCGCCGTCTTCTTACAAGCAATAAAATGTGCCATTTTCGAAAACCTGTCCACCACAACAAATATAGAATCATTCCCCCTTTGAGTTCTAGGCAAACCCAAAACAAAATCCATGCTGATATCAACCTATGGTTTGTTAGGTACTGGTAACGACATATATAATCCTGCATTTGTCGTTGTTCCCTTCGAAACCTGACAGATATGACATCTCTGAACAAACCTTTCAACTTCCTTCCTCATCGATGGCCAATAATAAGATTGAGAAATCAAATGCAACGTACGATCACGGCCCACATGTCCTTCCTCATGCAACTCTTTGATAATCTTCAATCTAAAACTGCTCTCTGGAATACATAATCGATTTCCTTTAAACAAGAATTCATCAACCAACATAAATTCATCAGTATCTCCATCCTTAACTTTCTCAACGAACTTTGCAAAGTAAGGATCTTTGTCAATCAACTCTGGCAATAATTCAAACCCCATCACCTCAACTTTTATTGTAGTCAACAAATGACTCCTCCTACTCAAAGCATCAGCCACACGATTCGTTGCCCCAGATTTATGTTTCACGACAAAAGTAAACTGCTGCAGATAAGCAATCCATGATGCATGTCTCGCAGAAATCTTATCCTGTCCTTGCAAATGCTTCAACGCCTCATGATCAGTGTAAAGAACAAACTCTTTCTGAAATAGATAATGCCTCCAATGTTTAACAGCTTGCACAACAGCATAAAACTCAACATCGTATGTACTGTATCTCATCTTTGCCCCTGATAGCTTCTCACTGAAATATGCAATAGGACGTCCCCTCTGACTCAACACTCCACCAATCCCAACCTTTGATGCATCAGTGTGTAACTCAAACAACAACTGAAAATCTGGTAATACAAGAATTGGTGCTGTCGTCAAAAGTTCTTTGATCCGTTCAAAAGCAACTCCTGCTTCCTCTGACCAAGAAAACTGCTTTCCTTTCATACAATCGGTAACTGGTGCCATCACGCTACTGAAGTGTGGAATGAATCTTCGGTAGAATGATGCCAATCCATGAAAACTTCTAACTTCAGTGATAGTTCTCGGTTGTGGCCAATTTCTAATAGCTTCAACTTTACTTTGGTCCACTTGGATTCCCTTCTCAGATACAACATATCCCAAGAATAAAACACTTCGAGTCATGAACACACATTTCTTCGTAGCTGCATAAAATTGTTCCTCACGAAGAATAATTAACACCTTTCTCAAATGTTGAACATGCTCCTCCGTACTCCTGCTGTATATCAGAATATCATCAAAATACACCACCACGAATTTCCCAATGAATGGTCTAAAGATTTGATTCATCACCCGCATGAACGTACTAGGCGCATTTGATAAACCAAATGGCATAACCAACCATTCGTATAACCCCTCTCTCGTCTTGAAGGCTGTCTTCCATTCGTCTCCAGGTCTACTCTGAATTTGATGATATCCGCTTTTCAAATCAATCTTTGAAAAGATAGTAGCCCCACTCAACTGATCTAGTAAGTCATCCAACCTCGGCATTGGGAATCTGTACCTCATAGTGATCTTATTCAGCGCCCGACTATCGGTACACATCCTCCATGTTCCATCCTTCTTTGGTACCAACAAAGCTGGTACTGCACAAGGACTCAAGCTTTCCTGAACACGTCCCTGTTCTAACAACTCTTCCACTTGCCTTCTCAACTCCTCATGTTCCTTCGGAGTCATTCGATAATGTGGTCTATGCGGTAAAACTGCTCCCGGAACAAGATCAATTTGATGTTGAATGTCTCTCAGTGGCGGTAACTCCTTAGGCAACTCCTCTGGAAATACATCTTCAAACTCTTTCAAAACTGGCTTCGCTTCTTCTGGAATTTCAACCACTTCATTACACTCTCGCTCGATCAACAAAAACACTTCACGCTCCTCTTCAACTTCCTTAACGAACTCCTTCAAAGTTAGCAAAGTTTTCAGCTCTTCAATCTCCTCCAACTTGCTCTCCTTCTGTTGTTGCTTCTTGGGAACCAAAGTGATTTTAGTACCCTCGAACATGAAACTATAGCTATTAGCACGACCATCGTGTTGTACTGCTCGATCAAACTGCCACGGTCTGCCCAACAACAGATGACACACATCCATGTCCACTACATCACACCAAATTTCGTCTTTGTATTTCTTCTCGATTGAAAATTTCACACAAGCTCTTCTTCCAACTTTCACCTCACCTCCCTTCCTTAACCAAGCTAACTTATACGGTTTAGGATGCTTCTCAGTTTTCAAATTCAACTTCCTTACTGCTTCAGTAGAGATAATATTGTCACAACTCCCAGCATCAATGACGAACTTGCAAACCTTTCCCAGGATAGTGCATGTCGACTGAAAAATATTGCTTCTCAACCAACTAGTATCATCCTCTTGCTTTGGTGTAAGACAAGACCTCCTCATCATAAGGTTACAACCCTCATCTCCGGACAATAAGTCTTCCTCCTCAACAAGTGGTGAATTGGAATATTCAGCTTCTATTTCCTCATCCTCAATCTCTGCAACCATCACTCGCTTCTTAGGCTTTGGACATTCATTGCTTTTATGACCCAACTCCTGACAATTGTAACACTTGAAACTGCTATTGACCTTTGCCTTCTCACCCTCCTTCATAACTGGCTTACTGACAGGTTTAGGAACATTAGAACTTCCACTAACACCCTTCACCTGATTGTTGGAATTAGTAAACACACCACCTCCACGCCTTCCCTGCTTCTCCGAAGCCAACGCGTTTTGATGTGCTTCCGCCACAGATCTTGGATCAAACATATTAACCATATCCTGGATCTGCACCCTCAACCCTCCAACAAATCTAGCAGTCAATTGTTCTTCTGTCTCCATTATATCATTTCTGGCAATGAGTTGGTAAAATTCATCCGCATAATCATTAACCGACTTCGTTCCTTGCCTCAGATTCTGCAATCTCTGGTACATAAGTGATTGATAATTGTAAGGTAAAAATGTAGCTCTCATCAACCTCTTCATCTTATCCCAAGACTCAACCTTTGACTTCTCCATTCTCTCTCTCGTAAGTTTAGCTTGCTGCCACCATGCCAAAGCTCTCCCCCTCAACCTAGTAGCAACCAACTTCACTCGACGATTCTCCGGAACCTCCTTGAAATCAAAGATCTCCTCCACATTTGACAACCAGTCTAAGAATTCTTCAGCAACCATCCCACCTTTAAATTCTGGAATCTCCATCTTCATTCCCGATTCCCAACGACGATCATCATCTACATCCCGATATGAATTTCGAACTTGGTCTCGATCTTGATAATGAATGCTAGCTCTATCACCCTCTTCACCAAAATCAAATGTATGTCTATATCGATCTCGACCATCAACATCTCTTCGATCACGCATGTCTCTTCTACTATGTCTCTCTTCATCTCTATATGGCTCATTTTCAAACTCTCATGGAGTTCTCCTCTCTTCATGTCCATAGTCATGCTGATCTCTCCTTGATGAAATTGATGTTTCTCTTCTCTCTCTAAAAGATTGCGGTGATACCCTCCTCGCTTCCGTAACCGATGGCGAAACTCGGTTTCCTCCATGGTTCGAGTTTGGTGATCTCCTCCTTTGAGTTTGATTTAAATCATTCATCAATTTCTCTAACTTTCCAATGCCTTCATCAAATTTCTCATTAATACGTTGTTCCATAAGCTCGGCTTCTTCTCTTCTATATAACGCTTCAACATTTTGATGACGATTAGCTCTCCTTGGTGGCATGGTTAAATTTCACAACACTTCAACAAATACTTCAATACAAGACAGACAAGTCACGGCCTAACACTTATCTCGGCCTCAACTTAGCTCGGCTCAAGTATGTAACGACCTACAAACACTTCTCCAACTCTAGATCCAAAATGAAATGGATTTAAAACTTCAAACTTCAACTTCAAAAATTGGCTCCAAGACTCGGATTAGCTATGATTGGCTAAGTCTAGCTCTGATACCAAAAACGACGCAGCGGATAATTGACAAAATGATATGGATCGATGAAAGTAGCAATCGGTGGATTGAAGATACTGAAATGCCCAAATTCGTTGATCACAAGGATACCGAATTCTAGCTATCTTCGACACGTTGATCGCGCACGATACCGTGAGAGAAGATCTTCAATTCTTCAAGCATTGGTCAAGCGCACTTGATTCCACGAATCGGCTTCAACAATCGTTGATTCGAGCGCACTCGAATAACCGAAAGTGGAGATAGGAGATCAAACTCAACTACCAATTTAGATGAAAGCACAAAGATAACAAACAAGAATTCTATTCAACAATCAACCAGTTACAAATGACCAACACAATGCCTATTTATAGGCTTATAACCCGCGCCTCACTAGGTCGTACGCGACCTAACATTGTTACGCGACCCAACTTAGGTCGTTCACGACCTAACACACTTGCCCTTACACGATCCACCGACCTAATATAGGTCGCTAACGACTTAGAGACAACGTTACAACAGCGTACACACACGAGCTAACAATATACAAAGTACAACGACTCAAAATATATACACGACATACGACACAACGTTACATGCGACTCAACAAACCCAGCATTTACATCTTAACATCATTGCGACCTACGACCTAAGTTAGGTCGTTAACGACTTAAACTCCCAGCGACTCAAGCCTCTTAGGTCGGTAACGAGTTAACTTCCAGAGTAGCTTTTCTTCCAGTGCGACATAACTCCGAACGACTCATCTCCAAGTGACTCATCTTCAGGCGACTTAACTCCGAACGAATCATCCCTCCGTGACTCATTATCCTTCACCTTGTTAGGTCGCGAACGACTTAACGCTTTGTTAGGTGATGACTCCTCTTCGCATAGCTCTTCACATAGCTTGTTAGGTCGTGGCCGACCTAAAACTCCTCCACTAGGTCGTATACGACTCATGCCTTCATTTTCTGATCTGTTAAGTCGTGAGCGACTTAAACTCCCACTAAGTCGTAACTTTTTTCATCTGCTTTGTTAGGCTGAAGACGACCTAAAGCATCCTCATTAACTCGCAGCTCCTTTTCGTATAACTCCTTAGGTCGTAACTCGTTATCCTTCACTCTGTTAAGTCGCGAACGACTTAAGGCCTTAACATTAGGTCGTGAATACCCTTTGTTAAGTCGTGAGCGACTTATAACCCCCGAACGACTTAAAAACGAAGCCAACTCCAAACGACTTAAAGGCCTTGAACAATTTAAACATATTGATTCCTTAGTTCGTACTGCATCACCTATGCATTTGTTGGTGCGAGATTCCAATACAAGACTACTCAGATTGAAACCCCACAAGCACGGCGGAAGACGAAATCATGGTAAGAAGTGTAAAAACAACCAATCAACAACTCAATTTAAATCTCAATCGATCCAAAAGCAATCACAATCCCAAACAAGCAATATAGAAATCAAAACAATAATGAAAAACAAATCACATAGGAATTGATAGTGGTTCCACTAACGTTGTGTTAGTGTACATCCACTTTAAGAGAGAGCTTTTATTAATATTGATGAGAAGAGTACAAGAGATTGAATACAATGATCAAAATTCTATTTAGAATTGATTTGTGGAGAAGAGAATTGAAGAAAATTAGGTTTTGATAAACCCTAATTTGGTGGAGGCTAATCTCTTTCCATTGCTTGCACGCATGTAGATCTGAAACCTGAGGCTAGCTTATATAGGAGAATAGAAACCCTAGGAAATATTCCAAAATTGCCCCTGCAGATATCACAAAATTTCACCCAAGTCTGTGTGAGAGAAAACAGATGAAAGCCGTTTCGGACGTCTGGCCTAACCCACTGGAGTGCCTTTGCTCCAGTTCAGACGTCTGACCCATTTGGTCAGACGTCTGACAGAGTGCTCTGGAAGCACTTTTGTCTCAAATCAGACGTCCGAAAAATGGGTCAGATGTCTGAAAATGGGTTCTGTCCCAACTTCGCATTCTTCACATTTTCTCTTATAACTTCCACCTTCGAACTCCGATTCGTGAACCATTTCCTCCGTTGCGAAGCTACTTCCGACCTCTACAAATCCCCATATAGTGTCGTCAAAATTCAACACTCCACCTCGACACTATATCTATCTTCAATTCCAATGGTACCATACCATCAACGAAAACCGATAGTGCCAACTATCTCCTCTTCTACCTTCAACCAAACATGAATGTTTTTCCAATGAGCTCCGGCAAAGCCACCGCCCATTGCACTCCACCAACGAGCTCAGGCAAAGCCTCCGCCCACTAATGAAATATTGAAAACATCCAAATCCTAAGCTATCTCACCATAGACTAGCGCTAACCAAGAAGATATAGCCTCAATCTCTCACCGATACTCTTCCTCATCTACCACAAAGCTCCTCCCTTAACCGTGCCACCCCGTGGCTCCTAGCACTTCTATAAGCAAATCAAGTTCGAGCAATGCTCGAACTTTCCAACCGGCAATGCCTTAGTGAACATATCGGCCGCGTTATCCTTTGTGTGCACTTTCTGAAGATATACTTGCTTATCTTCATCCATGACTACTAGAAATGACTCTCTCACCTCAATATGCCTAGTCTGTGAGCTAAATGCGAAGTTCTCTGCCAAGTGAATAGCACTCTGGCTATCACATCGAACATCAATACTATCATGCCCGAATCCCAAGTCACGCAACAATCGCTTCAAATAGAGTGCCTCCTTTGTCGCCTCTACTGCGGCTATCAATTCCGCCTCCGTAGTGGATAAAACAACTATGGTCTGCAATCTAGATTTCCAACTTATGGCTGTACCCCCAAGTGTGAAGACATATCCGGAAGTTGATTTTCTTCGATCTCTATCACCGGCATAGTCCGAATCACAATAACCAACCAACTTACAATCCATCGCCTTATTACCGTCAAAAACAAGACCATGAGATGATGTGCCTCTAAGGTATCTCAGTATAAGCTTCACAGCTTCCCAATGCGATTTTCCCGGATTAGCCATGTATCGACTAACCATCCCGACGGCATTTGCAATATCGGGTCTTGTACACACCATAGCATACATTAGACTTCCAACTGCACTAGCATATGGCACCTTTGCCATATATGTCTTGTCTTCCTTCAAGATATGTGATCCTTTACTCGAAAGCTTCATATGCAAAGGTAAAGGTGTATTTGACGGCTTTGCATTCTCCATGCTAAACCGGCAAAGCACTTTCTCAATGTACTCCTTTTGAGTTGGTTTCAACTCAAAATGCTTTCGATCCCTTACAATTTCCATGCCCAATATCCTTCTTTCTTATCCAAGATCCTTCATTTCGAACTCCGATTTCAAACTCAGTTTTAGATTATTGATTTCATTCTTATCCATAGAAGCAATGAGCATGTCGTCCACATACAAGAGTAAATACACCCAACAATCATTTTTCAACTTGTTGAAATAAACACAAGCGTCTTTGATGCTTCTCTCAAAACTATTTTCAAGCATAAAATGATCAAACCTCTTATACCATTATCTAGGTGATTGCTTTAAACCATATAGTGATTTTTTCAACTTGCAAAACAAATTTGACTTACCATCTACAACAAAACCTTCTGGTTGCTCCATGTAGATGTCTTCATCCAAGTCCCCATGCAAAAAGGCGGTCTTCACATCAAGTTGCTCCAACTCCAGGTCGTGAATAGCAATAATAGCAAGTAATATCCGGATAGAAGTATGGCGCACAACCGGTGCGAATATCTCATCATACTCCTTTCCCTTCTTTTGTGCAAACCCCTTAGCCACTAGCCTAGATTTGTATCTTCCATCGTCCTTCACCTTGTATATCCATCTGCACCCAATAGCACGGTTTCCTTTAGGAAGTGGAACCAAATCCCAAGTTTGATTCTTCAACAATGATTGCATCTCTTCCTCCATGGCATAAATCCATTTCGAGCTATCACTCGACTTCATGACATCATCAAGGTCCATCGGCTCATCTTCGACTACATGAAGAGCATAGTCCAAATTATCACAAAAGCTAAGACAGTTCCAATCACCATATCTTTCGGGTGGTCTTATAGTACGACGACCATCCCGAGTAGCAATACCATCACCCAAACTCCCTTCGGCTCCACCTTGAACCGAATCTTCTCTAGAATCATGTATATCACTAACACCACTAGAGGCACCCTTGGACTATGTGATGTAACATCAATCGCTACTTCCTCACAAGCATCTCCTACTACTCTACTCTCACTATTCCTTCGACAAAATATGGAAATAATTTCCTTCTCCTTTGATTCATCATGAACCAAATCCGAAACATCCGATGAGCTCACATTCTCCTTGCACATCGCCGACTCATCAAAAGTAACATGACGAGAATTCACCACCTTCTTCGTTTTCGGATTCCAAATCCGATAGCCTTTTACACCGTCCGTATAGCCAAGCAAAACCCCCTTGAAAGCTCTTGGTTCAAGCTTATCATTTCCCGAATCATGCACATAAATCGGACTGCCAAACACACGAAGATAACTCAAGTCAATGCTCTTTCCCTTCCACACTTCCTCCGGAATTTTGTTACCAATAGCTGAGCATGGAATTCGATTAATAATATGTACTGCGGTTGATAAAGCTTCAGTCCAAAATCCCTTACCCAAACCCGATGTCAATCTTAAGCATCGAGCTTTCTCAAGTAGAGTACGATTCATCCTGTCCGCAACACCATTTGACTGCAGGTCTCCAGGTGTAGTAAAATGCCTCTGCATGCCATGATGCTTGCAAAAATCAAAAAATTCTCCGAAAACATACACTCCGCCATTGTCAGACCTAAGGACCTTCAAAGACTTTCCACTCTCATTTTCAACAAAAGCCTTCCATACTTTGAACTTTGCAAATGCCTCTAACTTGGCCTTCATTACATACACCCAAACTTTTCGAGAAAAGTCATCTACAAAGGAAATATAATAGCGAGCTCCACCTAAAGAAGCTACAGGTGTCGGTCCCCTAACATCCATGTGAACATACTCAAGAACCCTTCCTGAATCATGCTTTCCCTCACCGAATGAAACTTTAGTTTGCTTCCCCATGACGCATTCTTCGCAAAACTCTAACTTGTTGAAACTTTCTCCATCGATCATCTCTCTCTTCCGAAGAACATCTAAACTCCTCTTCAAGACATGACCCAACCTCAAATGCCACAGCCTAGTCGCATCGAAGCCACGAGAACTATCAACTCCTACACAAGTTTCACCTTCTACAGTCACTCCTTGAAGCAAATAAATACCATGAGTCCTTGCACCCTTTATCACCACAAGCGCCCCCTTCGAAACCCGCAAGCTATCACTCTCAATAGTGATCTTACAACCTAAACAATCCAGCTGCCCCAATGAGATAAGAGACTTCCTAAGTCCCGAAACATAGCGCGCATTAGTGAGAGTACGAACCACTCCGTCTAACATTTGAATTTGCACGGAACCAATGCCTTTCGACTTGCAAATAACACCATTTTCCATAACAATCGAATTTCCTTCTTTGTCGATGTAAGAGGAAAAAAAAAATTCTATTTGGCGTCATATGATAAGACGCCCCAGAATCGAGCACCCATTCGTTACCTGAAACATCCGATGCTACCGCCGACAAAACATCTACATCTCCCTCACCAACTGCACTCTCCACCGCTACTGATGAAGATGCTACTTTCTTCTTTGCCTTCTCCTTGTCCGGACACTCATTCTTCCAATGACCGGGCTTCCTACAAATATAGCACTTGTCTTTTCTTTCCTTCGACTTTCCTCTCCAACCGGGGCTCTTGATTTAGAACGTCCCCAGTTCACATACCTCTCATTCTCCACAAATAAACCATGACCACTACTAGAACCACTACTACCATCACCTAAGTCTTTCATTTGATCCCGCAACTTCTCGCTAAGAAGACCCGTCTCGACATCATCAAGTGTCAATGTATCCCGGTTATAGATCAAACTATTTGAAAAACCTGTATAGCGATCTGGCAACGAACACAACAGTATCATTGCCTTTTGCTCTTCCTCAATCTTCAAATCTACCGCCTTCATCTTCATTAGCAAATCATCAAAAATATTTAAGTGCGCCTTCAACGAAGTACCTTCCTTCATCTTGTAGGTAAAGAACGTTTGCAATAAGATCAAATGATTTGTCAGTGACTTCTTCATATACAATTCCTCTAACTTGTCCCAAATACCATTAGCGGTTGTCTCACCACTAATTTCAGAGATAACATTCTCTCCCATGGCAAGTTGAAGTGTAGTGAATGCCTACTCTTCCATCTCCTCTCTCTCAACATCTGAGATGTCTGTTGGCAATAAATGTGTGTCAAACACTACCCGATGCACCCGATTCCTCCTTAGAACTGCTTTCATCTTCCATTGTCATTTTTCAAAATCATTATCGCCATTCCACTTGTCTATTACCAATTTTGATCCTGAAGCTGCGCAAGAGCCACGTACATAAGGAGCTACACCACTTGGATTACCCATTGAGGAGCTACTAGAGTTACTACTTGATTCAGGCATTTCTATAACCACCTACCAACACCAATGCTCTGATACCAAATTTTGGTGCGAGATTCCAACACGAGACCACTCAGACTGAAACCCCACAAGCACAGCGGAAGACAGAATCGTGGTAAGAAGTGTAAAAACAACCAATCAATAACTCAGTTTAAATCTCAATCGATCCAAAAGCAATCACAATCTCAAACAAGCAATATAGAAATCAAAATAATAATGAAAAACAAATCACACAGGAATTTATAGTGGTTCCACTAACGTTGTGTTAGTGTACATCCACTTTAAGAGAGAGCTTTTATTAATATTGATGAAAAGAGTACAAGAGATTGAACACAATGATCAAAATTCTATTTATAATTGATTTGTGGAGAAGAGAATTGAAGAAAATTAGGTTTTGATAAACCCTAATTTGGTGGAGGCTAATCTCTTTCCGTAGCTTGCACGCATGTAGATCTGAAACCTGAGGCTAGCTTATATAGGAGAATGGAAACCCTAGGCAATATTCCAAAATTGCCCCTGCAGATATCATAAATTTTCATTCAAGTCCGTGTGAGAGAAAACAGACGAAAGCCGTTTCAAACGTCTGACCTAACCCACTGGAGCGCCTTTGCATTTGGTCAGACGTCTGACCCATTTGGTCAGACGTCTGACAGAGTGCTTTGGAAGCACTTTTGTCGCAAATCAGACGTCTGAAAAATGGGTCAGACGTCTGAAAATGGATTCTGTCGCAACTTCGCATTCTTCACCTTTTCTCTTATAACTTCCACGTCCGAACTCCGATTTGCGAACCGTTTCTTCCGTTGCGAAGCTACTTCCGACCTCTACAAATCCCCATATAGTGTCGTCAAAATTCAACAGCATTAAAGTATTAATGTATTTTACATTGTCTACTTATATTCTATATCAATGGACTTAAATAACATTCATCTCTATGTGGACGAAAATAAATAGGTAAATATCAAGACTTTCAGATTTGGGAGAAAGAGAAAGAATGCATTCTAGAAAAGTTTACGCATTTTAACTGTAGTAACTAAATAAATTCTATACTCCAACGTTTGGTTCTAATGCTCTAACCATGGAAACTTAAATATAGGACATGATTTTGCTGCTATAATTACAAGCTTAATTTTAGGATATGATGCATTTATACACCTTGATATGAATAATTTGGTAGGAAATAACTGCATATTTTGGTCAAATGGTCTACACATATGTTACTACACATCTGAATGGAGGGTAAAACATCAGTGCTTGAATCATGATTTTGTTTAAAAGGATTTCAACTTGCTGATATTTGAAGTTAAATATCATCTATAAGTTCCGTTTGCATTAAAAAAGAATGTAAGTTTTTGCATACCTTACCCATTTCATAAAAGATCTTATTTCGGAAGAAGAAAAACACAAAAGAAGCTTGTGTGAGTGTATTTTGTCCTTGTGAGCTATTAATGTATTTATAATCATTTACCAAAAAAAATTAACGTTGCACTTACACGACATGGCTTAGTTTGTTATGCCTTAGCTATAGGTATCTTAAGCTTCATGCATAAGTTAATGCTTTAAACTGAAATATTTGATCTCCATCTAAATAAATAATTATTTGTAACTTAAGATTCCTACTTAAGATAGAGTTTTGAATTGGATATTTAATTTCCATCTTAATAATGGAAGAAGGACCCATGATGAAAACTTCACATTCACAGTTACAGTACTATAAATATATTCAAGTTCTGGTACGATATTGTATGAAAGTTGAAACAAAGTGATGATAAATATAGAATGCAAACTTACAGGAACAGGGTCAGCTATATAAAGAAGGAAGGAGAATGTGAGATAGATGGTGGTTGAATCATAGCCTGAGGTTAGTTCAAGACCATCCCTTCGTCTGCATATTCAATCCACCCTATGACGTCAGTGTGTTGCTTTTATTTGGGTTCTTCATTTAATTTAAGTTGTTCTGGTTACGTTAAAAAACAAAAATGAAAATAAATTAGGTGCATGCATGATTTGAAATTTTGAGCGTTATTCCTATGTATTAAACTATTAATGTGTTTACATTTTTCTAAAGGGAGAATTAATTTAAAGGACAAAAATTTCTATATTTTGTGCCTCAAGGACACGACCTCAATATTTTTACCAGAAGGACAAACATTCTTCTAAAAATTATTCAGAAGGACAAACATTTTTCAAAATTATTCATAAGGTCAACAAAACTGATACCGAGCTAAAAACTGATACCTAAAAACTACTACCGATAACTACAAACTGATACCTAAAAACTGCTATCAATAACTAAAAACTGATACCTACAGAAAGTTGTCCTTCAGGATAAAATATTGAAGGTCTGTCCTTGAGGCTAAAAAGCTGTGAAATTTTGTCCTTGACAATAATTTCCTGTTTTCTAAATATGTTTCTTTAACAAAAGATTTAAATAACATTCATTTCTATGTGAATGAAAATAAATAGGTTAATACCTAGATTTTTAGATTTGGGAGACAGAGAAAGAATGCATTTTACGAAAGTTTGAGCATTTTAACTATGGTAACTAAATAAATTTCATACTACAATATTTGGTTTTAATGCTCTAACTATTGAAACTTAAATTTAGGATATGATTTGCTACTATAATTAAGAGCTTAAATTAGGATATGATGCTTTCATACACCTTGATATGGATAATTTGGTAGGAAATAACTGCATATATTGGTCAAATGGTCTACATATGTTATTAGACATCTGAATGGAGAGTAAAACATCAGTGCTATAATCATGCTTTTGTTTAAAAGGATTTCAACTTACTGATATGTGAAATTAAGTATCATGTATAAGTTGCGCTTGCATTAAAGAGAATGTAAGTTTTTGCATATTACCCATTTCATAAATGATTCTTTTCAGAAAGAAAAATACAAAAGAAGCTTGATCTTGATGTATTTGTCCTTGCGAGCTATTAATGTATTTATACTCATTTATCGAAATATTTAAGTTTGCATTTACACCACATGGTTTAGCTTGTTATACCTTAGCTATAGGTAATTTAAGCTTCATGCATATGTTATAGGTTAATGCTTTAAACTGAAATATTTGATCTCTATCTAAATAAATAATTATTTGTAACTTAAGATTCCTACTTACGTCAGAGTTTTGAACAGAATATTTAATTTCCATCTTAACAAGGGAAGAAGGTCCCATGAAACTTCACGTTCACAGTTAATAATGCTATACTGTAAATAATTTCATGTTTTGGTATGAAACAAAGTGATGACAAATATAGAGTGCAAACTACAGGAACATGGTCGGCTATATAAAAAAAAGGAAGGAGCTTGTAAGATAGAAGGTCCCATGCATTGAACCATATGCGTTTAAGTAATATAACTTATTACTCCTATGACGTCAGTATATGAGTTTTTGATTTAATTTAAGTTGTATTTGTTACGTTAAAAGATAAAAATGAAAGAGTGCTACTATTAACATTATAAAAGCCTATGCAAATTACCCAACCCAAAATAATACCCAAAAACACTTAATATTACCAATACCCACCAGAGCCGTCTGGAGGTAAGACCACCAAGCCCATGGACTAGGCCAACCCGCCGGGCTGAGACAACACTAAAAATAAAAATAAAAATTGTATGCATGATATGTCAAATTGAATTCGAATTCTAATTCTAACAAAATGTACTTTGGTTCGTGGTAGGACCGTGTACTTGTTTTCGGGGTGGCTAGAGATCAATTCCTAGCAAGATGATTTTTTTTCGAGACATTATGCAATTTTGGACTAGGGCAATCATTTCTCTGGACCGGGCCTAATACCCACCACCCAAATAAAAAAAGGCACTTGAATTCATAATGTTTCAAACACGTTCGAGTTCAAACAAACTCTAATCTCTTTTCTATTATAGTAAATCACAGTGAAACCTACATCCAAGAAAAACATCTTCGCATCACAAGCCTCAACTCATTTTGTTCAAGAAAACAATTGTTTATAGATTTTTAATAAACAAATTACTACAAGATTAGTGAAATCTATTCAATACACACATACACAAATATTGATCATCAATTATAATTCATTAATTCAATCAATGACAAAATTTTGAAAATACCTCAAATTTTTAATTCGATTCTCTATCTGATCTCTACTATCAATGTTTTCTAATGATTAATCCTTTTGTTTTACTTTCACAAATTGAAAGATGATTAGTGCAAGTAATTAGGATTTAGACTCTAAGAGGAAGATGGAGTGAGTAATAAATTAGGGACAATAATTAGAACGCCAACTAGATTAGTGGGTAATATTAAGCCTTTCAAATTGTTGTTTTTTAATTTTTCGTCGGGTAATTTCTAGATGATTTTATGGTGCTAATTATAGTAGCACTCAAAATGAAAATAAATGAGGTGCATGCATGATTTGAAATTTTAAGTGTTATTTCTGTGTATTAAAGAATTTATATACTTTACAGTTCTCTAAATATATTCTATATCACAAGATTTAAATAACATTCATTTTTATGTGAAAGAAAATAAATAGGTTAATAACAAGATTTTTAGATTTGGGAGATAGAGAATGAATGCATTTTACCAAAGTTTTAGCATTTTAACTGCAGTAATTAAATAAATTCTATACTACAATATATGGTTTTAATAATGCTCTAACTATGGAAACTTAAGTTTAGGATATGATTTTGCTACTATAATTATGAGCTTAAATTTAGGATATGATGCTTTTATACACCTAGATATGGACAATTTGGTAGAGAATAGCTGCATATTTTGGAATGGTCTACACATATATTATTAGACATCTGAATGGAGGGTAAATATTAGTGCTTGAATCATGATTTTGTTTAGAAGGATTTCAACTTGCTAACATATGAAATTAAGTGTCATTATGGATGTAAAGTCTTAAAAGTTAGAACTATGAGATGCCAATTTCACATTTGCATATTTGAACCTATGAGAATGATAGAACGTTTTATAACTATATATATGGATACGTGGTAGTTTCTAAATCTGAAACATATTTTTAACTTAATGGATATTATATGTAGTTAAGTACCGTTGTTTGTACACGAATACAGGGTATGAAATATAGAGGTCAAAACGACAGTTATAAGTATCATGTATAAGTTTCGCTTTTATTAAAAGAGAATGTAAGTTTTTTTATACCTTGCTTATTTCATAAATGATCTATTTTCATAAAGGAAAATACAAAAGAAGCTTGATGTGGATGTATCTGTCCTTGTGAGCTACTGATTTGTTTATACTCATTTACCAAAAAATTTAAGTTTGCATTTACATGGCATGGTTTAGCTTGGTATGCCTAAGCTATAGGTAACTTAAACTACATGCATAAGTTAATGCTTTAAACTGAATATTTGATCTCCATCTAAATAAATAATTATTACCAAAACTTCATGTTTAGCGTGGTTGCCTAAGCTATAGGTATGCCTAAGCTATAGGTAACTTAAACTACATGCATAAGTTAATGCTTTAAAATGAATATTTGATCTCCATCTAAATAAATATTTATTAGTGACTTAAAGTTCCTGCTTAAGTTAGAGTTTTGAACTAAATATTTATTTTTCCATATTAATAAAGGAAGAAGGTACCATAATGAAAACTTCATGTTTAAAGTTACTAATGTTATACTGTAAATAATTTCGTGTTTTGGTACAATATTTTACGGAACAAAGTGATGATAAATATAGAGTGCAAACTCATAGGAACAGGGTCAGCCATATAAATAAGGAAGGAGAATGTGAGATAGATGGTGGTTGAATCATAACATGAGGTTTAGTTTAAGACCATTATAATCAATCTCTTGTACTCTTCTCATTGGTATTAATAAAAGCTCTTTCTCAAAGTGAATGTACACTAACACAACGTTAATGGAACCACTATAAATGGGTATGTGATTTATTTTTCGTTATTGCTTCTATATTATATTGCTTGTTTTGGAGATTGCGATTGGTCTTGGATTGAATTGCAATTGGGATTGAGATATTGATTGGTTGTTTTTACACTTCTTACCACAATCTCGTTTTCCGCTGTGCTTTGGATTTTTCATTTGAGTGATCTCGAGTTAGAATTTGCCATAACAATACGTATCAGAGCTTTGGTGTTGGTAGGTGGATGTAGAAATGCCGGAATTAGATAATACCTCAGGTAGTTCCTCAATGGTTAGTCCAAGTGATGTAGCGCCTTATGTATGTAGATCATATGCGGCTTCAGGATCACAATTGGTTATATACAAGTAGAATGACAATAATAATTTTGAAAAATGGAAATGAAAGATGAAAGCGGTTCTAAGGAGGAATCGAGTGCATCGGGTAGTGTTTGACACACATTTGTTGCCGGCAGACATCTTAGATGCTAAGAGAGAGGAAATGAAAGTGTGGACATTCACTACACTTTAACTTGCTATAGGGGAGAACGTTATCTTCAAATTAGTGGTGAGACTAGCGCTAAAGGTATTTGGGACAAGTTGGAGGAGTTGTACATGAAGAAGTCACTAACTAATCATTTGACGTTCTTCACCTATAAGATGAAGGAAGGTGCTTCGCTAAAGGTGCACTTGAATACTTTTGATGATTTGATAATGAAGATTAAGGCAGTAGATTTGAAGATTGAGGAAGAGAAAAAGGTGATGATATTGTTGTGTTCGTTGTTGGACTGTTATACGAGTTTCTCAAATAGTTTGATCTATAGCTAGAATACTTTGACTCTAGGTGATGTCAAAATGGGTCTTTTTTGCGAGAAGTTGTGGGATCAAATGAAGGAGTTAAGTGATGGAAGTAGTGGTCATGGTTTATTTGTGAAGAAGGAGAGATATGTGAAGAAGGAGAACCGTGGGCGTTCTAAATCAAGGAACCCCGGTGGGAGAGGAAATTCGAAGGAAAGAAAAGGCAAGTTCTATATTTATAAGAAGCCCGGTCATTGGAAGAATGAGCATCCAGACAAAGAGAAGGTAAAGAAGAAAGTTGCATCTTCATCCGTAGCGGTGAAGAGTGGAGTTGGTGAGGGATACATAGATGTGTTGTTGGCGGTAGCACCAAATGTTTTGGGTAGCGAATGGATGCTCGATTCTGGGGCATCTTATCATATGACGCCGAACAGGAATTGTTTTTCTTCTTTTATCAACAAAGAAGGAAATTCAATTGTTATGGGTAATGGTGCTATTTGTAAGTCAAAAGGCATTGGTTACGTGCAAATTCATATGTTTGAATGAGTGGTTCGTACTCTCGCTAATGTACGTTATGTTCCACGACTTCGGAAGTCTCTTATCTCTTTGGGGCAGCTGGATTCTTTAGGTTGTAAGATCACTATTGAGAGTGATAGTTTGCGGGTTTCGAAGGGTGCGCTTGTGGTGATGAAGGATGCTAGGACTCGTGGTTTTTATATGCTTCATGGTGTGAATATAGAAGGTGAAACTTGTGTGGGAGTTGATAGTTCTTGTGGCTTGGTTTCGATCAGGTTTTTGGCATTTGAGGTTAGGTCATGTCTCGGAGAGGAGTTTTGATATTCTTCGGAAGATGGAGATGATTGATGAAGAGAGTTTCAACAAACTAGACTTTTGTGAGGAATGTATCATGATGAAGCAAACTAAAATTTCATTCGATGAGAACATGATTCGAGAAGGGTTCTAGAGTATGTTCACACGGATGTTTGGGGACCGACACCGGTAGCTTCTTTGGGAGGAGCTCGCTATTATATTTCTTTCATAGATGACTTTTCTTGAAAGGTATGGGTGTATGTAATGAAGGCCAAGTCGGAGGCATTTTCAAAGTTTAAAGTATGGAAAGCTCTTATTGAGAATGAAAGTGGCAAGTCTTTAAAGGTTCTAAGGTCCGACAATGGCGGAGAGTATGTTTCAAGAGAGTTCTTGGAATTTTGCAAGAATCATAGCATTTAGAGGCATTTTACTACACCGGGAGATCCGTAGTCGAATGGTGTTGCAAAGAGGATGAACGGTACTCTTCTTGAGAAACTCAGTGCTTGAGATCGACATCGGGTTTGTCTAAAGGATTTTGGGCCGAAGCTTTGTCAACCGCGGTGCATATTGTGAATCGAATTCTATACTCAGCTATTGGTAACAAAATTCAGGAGGAAGTGAGGGAAAGAGCATTGACTTGAATGTTTGGTAGTCTGGTTTGTGTGCATGATCCGGAAAATGATAAGCTTGAACCTAGTGCTTTCAAAGAGATTTTGCTTGGTTATAAGGATGGAGTAAAAGGCTATCAGATATGTAATACACAGACGAAGAAGGTTGTGAATTCTCATCATGTTACTTTTGATGAGTCGGCTTTGTTTAAGGAGAATGAAAGCTCATCGGATGTTCCGGATTTGGTTCATGGTAAATCAAAGGAGAAGGAAGTTATTCTCACATTTTTTCCAAGAAGCAAAGAGAGTAGAGTAGTTTGGAGATGCTTGCGAGGAGGAAGCGGTTGATGTAACAGCACATAGTCCATAGGGTTTCTCTAGTAGTATTGGTGATGGACATGATTCTAGAGAGAATTCGGTTCAAGGTGGAGCCGAAAGGAGTTTGGGTGATGGTATTGCTAGTTGGGTGGGTCATCGTGCTATAAGGCCACCCAATAGATATGGTGATTGGAATTATCTTAGCTTTTTTGATAATTTGGATTATGCTCTTCACGTAGTCCAAGATGAGCCGATGGACCTTGAGGACGTTATGGAGTCGAGTGATAGCTCGAAGTGGATTTGTGTCATGGAGGAAGAGATGCAATCATTATTGAAGAATCCAACATGGAATTTGGTTCCACTTCCTAAAGGAAATTGTGCTATTGGGTGCAAATAGATATACAAGGTGAAGGACAATGGGATATACAAAGCTAGGCTAGTGTCCAAGGGGTTTGCACAAAGGAAGAAAAAGGAGTATGATGAGATATTCGCACCGGTTGTGCGCTATACTTCGATCCAGATATTACTTGCTATAGTTGCTATTCACGACTTGGAGTTGGAGCAACTTGATGTGAAAACCGTCTTCTTACATGGTGAC
This sequence comes from Allium cepa, assembly GCA_030765085.1. Lineage (NCBI taxonomy): Eukaryota > Viridiplantae > Streptophyta > Magnoliopsida > Asparagales > Amaryllidaceae > Allium > Allium cepa. Next base: position 28,053,173 of record CM060933.1, on the reverse strand, counting down.
TTGGATGAAGACATCTACATGGACTAACTAGAAGGTTTTGTTGTGGATGTTAAGTCAAATTTAATTTGCAAGTTAAAGAAATCAGTATATGGTTTAAAGCAATCACCTAGACAATGGTATAAGAGGTTTGACCATTTTATGCTTGAAAATGGTTTTGATAGAAGCATCAAGGATGCTTGTGTATATTTCAAGAAGTTGAAAAATGATTGTTGGGTGTATTTACTCTTGTTTGTGGATGACATGCTCATTGCTGATAAGGACAAGAATAAAATCAACAAGTTAAAATTGAGTTTGAAATTGGAGTTCGAAATGAAGGATCTTTGAGAAGTAAGAAGGATATTGGGCATAGAAAAATAAAGGAATCAAAAGCGTTTTGAGTTGAAATAGACTCAAAAGGAGTACGTAGAGAAAGTGCTTTGTCGGTTTAGCATGGAGAATGCAAAGGCGTCAAATACACTTTTTCCTTTGCATATGAAGCTTTCGAGTAAGGGATCACTTACCTTGGAGAAAGAAAAGGCTTATATGGCAAATGTGTCATATGCTAGTGCAATTAGAAGTCTAATATATGTTATGCTGTGTACAAGGCCCGATATTGCGAATGCAATGATTAGTCGGTACATGGCTGATTTGAGGAAATCGTATTGGGAAGCTATCAAGCTTATATTGAGATACCTTAAAGGTACATCATCTCATGGTCTTGTTTTTAGCGGTAGTAAGGGGATGAATTGCATGTTGGCGGTAGTAGGCGGATGTGTTCACTAAGGCACTGCTGGTTGGGAAGTTCGAGCATTTCTCGAACTTGATTCACTTGGAGAAGTACTAGGTGCCACGGAGTGGCACGGTTAAGAGAGGAGCTTGATTATAGATGATGAATAGTATCGACGAGAAATTGTGGTTCTATCTTCTTGGTGTGTTTTAGTATTTGGTGAGACGGTTTAGGATTCATATTGTTTCAACACTTCATTAGTGGGCGGGGGCTTTGCCTAAGCTCGTTGATGGAGTGCAATGGGCGGTGGATTTGTCGGAGCTCATTGGGAAAGATTTCATGTTTGTTGAAGGTAGAAGTGGTGATAGTTGGTGTTATCGGTCGTTGATGATGGTATGATACCATTGGAGTTGGAGATGTATATAGTGTCGTGGTGGAGTGTTGAATTTTGATGACACTATATGGAGGAATTGAAGAGGTCGGAAATAGCTTGGTGACAAAGAAAACGGTTCGCAAATCAAAGCTCGGAGAAGGAAGATATGGCGAGAAAGTGGAGTGCAGTGGCCAGCATCAGGCGACAGATGTCTATCATACAGTGAAAGAGGTCTGTGGCTACAAGGTTTGGAACCCGAGAGTTTGGATAGACGTCTGTCACTTGTGACAGACATTTGTGGCTTCAGGAAATATTTCCCGAGACGTATGACAGACATCTATCACTTGTGACAGATGTCTGTGATGACTTCCTGCCCATATTTTGACCAGGTTTTGGAGTCAAGATTTGCGGTATCCATAGGGGCAATTTTGGAACTTTGCCGAGGTTTTCTACTCTCCTATATAGGCTATTTTATGGATTTAGATATGTGGGCGACTGAAAAGCGACTACAGGGGTTTTAGCCTCCACTAATTAGGGTTTTATTAAAACTTAATTTTCTTCAATTCTCTTCTCCACAAATCAATTCTATTAGAACTTTGATCATTGTAATCAATTTCTTGTACTCTTCTCATTGGCATTAATAAAAGCTCTCTCTCAAAGTGGATGTCCACTAACACAACATTAGTGGAACTACAATAAATCGGTGTATGATTTATTTTTCGTTGTTGCTTCTATATTATATTTATTATTTTGGAGATTGTGATTGGTCTTGGATTGAATTGCAATTGGGATTGAGATATTGATTGGTTGTTTTTACACTTCTTACCACGATCTTGTTTCACGCTGTGCTTTGGGGTTTTGATTTGAGTGGTCTCGAGTTAGAATTTCCCCTATCAGTTCATTGTAGAAAATGGCATGAATGCATAATTTTAAATTTGATCATGATTGGGTTAACCATATATCATACATGTTTTCAATGTACAAGTAATTTATAGAAGGGCAACTAATCTTAGTTTCTATGAACCTTGGCTACCTTGGGATCAGGTTAAGATTATACCGACTTGGTAGAATATTGGATGAGTATAAGAAAGTGGTTAGGTTGGGATTTACAGCGTTCTTTGGAATAAAACAACAATTGTTAGATCAGGAAGTTAAGTAGGAGGTTAGCATAGATTGGCTCGGTTTGTATGAATAACCTGTTTGTATGTGATTGGGTTTATATATGCATATAGTATGTTATTTGTTAACTTGTTAGATATAGGAGGTGCATTTGGCTAATGTCGAGTTGATTTGGGTCATGTTTAAAATGGGTTCTAGTTAGATGAAATAATCCAAACTCAGTTTATGAATGCATTAGATTTGTTTAAGTTAAGACTTCAAACTTTATGCTTAACTAATTTGCCACTGCTTTCTGTAGACTATCTCTCCATGTGTACTCTTTATGAATAGTTTAGGGCTAATCGGTTACCAGTCAGGTTACTTATCTTAATTTTTCGAATGGGATAACTGAAATGGTGGTGCTAAGAAAATGGCGGCAAAGGTCTGTTTTACTTGAACTTATTCCTATGATTGCAGATGAGAAAATCAAATGGATAATTTTCGAATGCGGATGCCTTCTTATCTGTATCCATATCCGTTTTTTCAGATATTGGATATTTATTCGCTTTTCGGATACAAATGTAGACAGATTTTCTCTTGCATCTCCCATTCTGCATGACTCGTTCCTTTTCGTTTTTTTATTTCAACAAAAATTGTATATATTTTATTACAATTGTTATTGTTATATTTGTAACAGATAAAATAAAGTTTGTACTGAGGTCTAAGAATTACAAAAGGCTAAGAATGAGTCACACATGTGGAACAAAAACTTTCATGATATATCTTGCTGAATTTGTAACTAATCATAAGCACTTCTCATTGCATTGTGTTTGACTTTTGTTTAATTTTTCTCCCAGACTCCATTTTTTTTTTTGATATTATAGTTGTTTGTTATCATTTACTCCTAATATTATTCCTCTTGCATCTTAATTTATATCGATTAGGAATGAACTGTCAAAATATATTGATAGTTTATCGGTTTAGTATATTGATAATTTATATTTATTGGACACTGCCATGCACCTCAATTTTATTGATGAACATTTGATATATAAGAAAGGAATAAACTATTCTATAAACATTTGCATGCATCTTAGGTATGCTAATAATCATTTGATACTGTACTGACTAGAAATACATATGCAACAACTTAACTAAATATCCATCTTAATAATTTATTCATAGTTTCTTCTGTTGCAATCTAACATCAAACAATTGCTCAGGTGCAGATCGTTGAAAATTTGCTAAAGGGTTGCCTAATTTTCACATTAATTCATCTTTATAACCTTTTGTATTTTATATAAATTTGGAGTCGGATCTTCACTTAAACATTCTTCCTATTATTTATCAACAAACTGAAGTTGAATTAGTTTTCTAAAATAAAGAATAGAACTAAGAATGAAACCATTTCATCCTTTATTGGTAACAACAAATCATGCTTTAGTTTGTTAGATGGTCAATATGAGTGGTGTTTTCCTTCTTTATTTTATAAGTTACAAATACCGAAAGTTACCGTTCAGTCCGTTGAAAGCGATTTTTGTTTATTAAATGTGAAACAATAAGTGGATTTTTTGGTAATTAAAGACTTTTAAATTTTTATTTGATCACTAAATTTTAAATGCCATGTAATTTTAAATTTGTATTGATCACTAACTTTTGAATTTCTACATTATAGGTAATTGATGACTATGGTGCAAAATGTACAAGATGACATGGGTTTTAGTTGTTTAAAGCTCATTTTGGCATAGCCAGCATAATTTTGGTTGTGCATTTTGTAGTTAATATCCAGTGCAAATTAGCTTTATTGACATTGTGTCTTTGTCAGTTGATGTAGTGTCTTTATTTACGGAGGTTGTGAAAACTTGGGTTATGAATGATATTTTTGTTTATTGATGTAATATAAAATTGGTCTATGAACTTTGTCTTTGTTTATGGAAATGATTAATAGTTGTGTGTTTATATGATAGTTTTTTATTTTTTTTCAAATATGTTAAATGATGTGTGTATACTAGCAGGGTGAAATATATTTGAATGCATTTTAATGATGTGTGTATAGATATTGTGATAAAACAGCAAAATATGAATGTTGTAAAGTCATAACAGCGTTTAATCTATGTTGTTAGTACTTCTAACAATTTATGCATATTAATACAACAACATAATGTAAAAGTGCTAAAAGTACATTAACCAATCGCTGTTAAAAATGTAAAACACAAATGCAAACATTTTTGACATAAACTATATACGTTGTGAGAAATTAATAACATCATTTATCTATTATTGTTGAAAAAATATGACATAAATGCAAACATTTTTTAACAAGTTAATAAACATGGTAGAAAACTATAAACATCTTATAATAAATGTTGTCAAAAATAATTGTTAACTGTGTTTTCAATTTGCTATTGCATATTATGTATCTACGATAGCATGTCGTTGTACGACGTTTCTAATAACGTGGTTGTATCCTATCATAGCTTTTTTAAAACGCTATGAAAAGCTATTTCTGGTGTAGTTCCATCTCCACTACCGCATAACATAGCTCTGAAATGCGGCATGGTTGCCATAGTAATCTTCGGCTTGAACCCCCGTATGAACTTCTCATTCTTTTAATCACAGTATCTACGGTAGCATATCCATATCTGGACAATTCATCAAACTCGGTCACATACTCCAGAACGTACATTTCTCCTTTCTCCAATTCATTAAAATTCCTAAGCAAAGTTGACTTGGCTATCTCAGACAAGAACCTCTCCTCAAATCTCCTTCTAAACTAAGCCAAAGTCAATTCCTCCTTTGGGGCTCCTACGGTCACACTGTTCCACCAATACAAAGAAGCTCCTTGCAACTGCCTAGAAGTCAACCTCCTCTTCTGTTCATCATTCAATCTCAAGTCAGCAAAGATTCCCTCACGGTGCAACGGCCAGTTCTCAACTTCAATAGCGTTCTCCGTTCCTAGAAAAGACTTTCCTCCAAGAATGGTATAATCCTGGCTCAACTTAGCATAGTTGTTACCAGCCCGTACCTCGGGATTAGCTCCTCCCGCATTAACAACATTTCCTCCGGCCAAACTAGCAACAGCTCCAGCTTACATCATATTGACAAAGAACTGACACATGGTCCTCATATTTACTTCTTGGGTTACAAAACCTAAGCTACTATTGTTTGTCGACCCGATTCCTTCTCGTATTAGGTCGTTACGTCCCCATTTGTTGTGGTGCTTCCTCTACCTAGATTTACTCTTTCATTTCCTACTTCCATATCTTTCTTTCTCGTAATCTGCATCAGATCCTTAGCAAAATATATGAGAATGGTCTAAGAGAGAGGGGAGAATAGTGATAGGTTGCATACTTATATATAGCAAATATAAGTACTTTATCACAATGTTATCCCATACCACAATTTTATTCACCGATTCATTCGGTTTTGTTTTCAAAACACTTATAGTTCAAATTTCTTTTAAGTTTTACATAAACCTTGCTCTGATACTAAGTTGTAACAACCTTCATTCTAAGGTCCGAGAATAAGCACTACTGATGTGCAGTCATCAATAGTATTATTCTCCGATGACAAAATGGGATCAGTTAATAGTATATAACATCAGAAGCTCAGGATTATGAAGATTCTCAAAACATATTTCATTAATAAACTTTCATATTCATTACATAATCCTATTCGGTGCCCTCATTCAGAGAAAATATAATGATTACATAGTACTCCAAGAGCGACATATAAAGATGCCACCTAGGTTGATCAGAGTCTAAATACTGACGGTTAGAATTCCAGCCATTACATCCATTCTAACAAGAAGAAGACCTAGCGGAAAGTAAAAGCTCCTAATAATAGCTAATTTGCCTCCTGCACGCCTCCGAAAGCTTATTCGTCGAACTTCAAATCTTGAAACCCTACTCCCCGCCTACTGAAGTGAGTACCCTAGATTTTAAGGGGGAAAACAAAAACTTCAAATCAGACAAAAAGATTGATGTGAATAACAATATACAATCTCGAACCAAATTAGATATCTAGTATCTTAACCAAATATTTCGATCATAAACCGTGCAGCGTCAACCGCAATAGTTAGAACATCATAACATAATCATATGTAGGCATGCAACATAGGTAAGTCTGACTATTCTGTCTTTATAGGGTTATTCACTCCCTCACCCTACCCAACTTCATAAAATAGACTATTTGTCTTAAATTTAATGGTCAATCTGTTTCAATTCATATGGACTGCCCATCTCACATATTATATGGATTATCTATCCCAGGTTATGTGGACTTCCCATCACTCATAGTTTATCTAATTAAGGTCATGCAGACTATCCATCACACATGTCATAGTTTTCCTAGGATTACTATAAATCCATCAAATCATTGACTCTATCCATCTTGTATATGTCATGTGGACTATCCATCACACATCTCATATTTTCCTAGAACTACTATGAACCAATCATAAATCATATAATAACAAGAATGTTACATAATCATTCAAATGTATTAAATTTATATTCATTGGTACCCCTAATTAGATTGTCGAACCTCCAAAATATATGGTTTATCTATCCATTAAACAAAAACTATTCAATTTTTTAACTTACTACATCCATGCCGCTAAAATGGGATGTCGAAAACAAACATTTTGATTTTGTAAAGCTTATGGCTATAATATCGAAAATATATGGTTATCGACTTTCTAAAACATATAGGCAATCGTGCCTTAAAAATGAAGATTTGATCTGCAAAACATAAGGCTTTTAAGCCTATAAACAAGGTTGTCGAATTTATAAGCATACGACATCTCTGCCGTAAAACATGGATGTCAAACACATAAACATATGGCATCAATGCCACAAAAATATAAATGTTGAAAATACAAGTGACAAGGGGTACCGGGTTTAAAACATTTAGGGATGTCGAACCTAGAGGGTGTCGGCCCCTTAAAAACATAAGATGCCATGACTTTAAAAAGGTTGAGGGCTCTGAACCGTTAAAACAAAGACGGTGTCATACTTTTAAACAATGTGGAGTTCTGAAACCTTAGGTTATCGACTCTCTATAACCTTGAGATATTGAACTCCCACCATAATGGATGCCGTACTTTTATATAAACCAATACATCACACATCTACTAAGTAGATATCACATGTATCACTCCATATAAATGATGAATCTATAACCTAATACCTCATATAACTTTTAGTTAGATATTCCAAGTATCGGCCTTAAAGATATCGAATATCAGAAGGGTGGGGTTACCAAATATCAACAATGCATTTATGTAAATAAGTATAAAACTAATTTATTTCTTTTAAAGCTATTTCTTTTCACCAACACTTGCCCCTTATCAAATTATCATTGGTTAACCAAAATCTTTTCCTCTTCTTTTCAAAATTTAGTGGAAACGTTTTACATTCCCAAAACAAATTTGCAAGCCTTTGAAATTAACATCATTAATAAATATTAATAAATAGAATTTTCTAAAATAATTAATTCATAGAAAAATCATAACCCCTTGGGAAAAATCCCTAAAAATCATAATTTATATCTTCTTTCACATATAAAAATATAGAGGCCAAAATAATTATTTAATTATTTTTAATATTTAAAACCCGAAATAAACCCTTATTTCCCCTTTGGAAATTCATAAAATATTCATATAAACTTAGATTATGAAATTAAACACCAATCTTAAAAATAATATTTTATACATCATATCAAAATTTCAAGTCAATTGGAGATCATACATTAGGTTCATGCCCTAAAAACCTATCATAATAATTTCATAAAATTCTCATAAATCATCAGTCGTACAATCGAAGATATAATGACATATAATCACAAACAATTTGGAATTACTATCTAGATCCCAATACAACATAGCAAAAAGAGATGGATACTGTTATTCATCTTAAATTTGATAAGGAGATTGATATTTGTTGTTGATTGATTTCCCTAAGCTTTTCACTTGAATCCCCTAGAGTGTCCTCCTTCATCTTCCCTTGTTAATGGTCGACCTCTTGTATTTAATTTGATTGTGTGAAAATGAAAATAAGGAAGAATGAGGGAGGAAATGGTTTTGGGATTGAAATAAGGAATTATTCCCAATTTACCTCCCCATTAATTCTCTTTTATCCTATGTTTAAAATCTTATTAATTGATTAATTAAGGCCTGATCCAAATTATTATCATATTTCATTTCCTTATCTCCACGCATCACATTATTCTATTTAATTTATCTAATTAATCTCCTGAATATTTTAAACAAAAATTAGGGGCGTTACAGTCCACTAATTCATGCTTATGCTAAACGTAAAATTAAGGTTATATAATTTTCCATTATAAAGATTATACCACCACCGAGTATTTAATTCCAATCTTATATGCTTATTTCCTATATACCATGAATGTCAAACGTTTGTAATATACGTCATTATTAATTGGACAATCTCTATTGATATTTATTTATTCGTTCTATTCAATCTGTCATGCCTACTTTATTTTCCTATAATTATCATATTAAATCCTTTAACGGTCTTACTAAATACACTAATTATGGCCCAATTTAATTCATGTAACTATCTATTAACTGCATATTTATTATCATACAAATTTTGGAGTTGCTATCCCTTTCTACCTACACCTCCTAGTCCTATAATTTAATACGCTATTAAAAACTTTTCATCCTAATAATAGTTAATATGAATATCGACATATATACACTGTACATATACATACATACATATACATATATATTCCTATCTCTAATTCTTTTATTCCTACGCTTAGGAATTCCATAACATACACTATTTGTGCATTATATAAGGAACATTTATTTCTATATTTTAATATACAGGAAATTATTGTCAAGGATAAAATTTCACAGCTTTTTATCCTTAAGGACAGACCTTCAATATTTTATCCTGAAGGACAACTTTCTGTAGGTATCAGTTTTTAGTTATTGATAGCAGTTTTTACGTATCAGTTTGTAGTTATCGGTAGCAGTTTTTAGGTATCATTTTTTAGCTCGGTAGCAGTTTTGTCGTCCTTATGAATAATTTTGAAAATTGTTTGTCCTTATGAATAATTTTTAGAAGAATGTTTGTCCTTGTGATAAAAATATTGAGGTTGTGTCCTTGAGGCCAAAAATATAAAAACTTTGTCCTTTAAATTAATTTCCCCTTTGATATATAAGAGCTATCCTTCCCAAAAAGGATTACCGTTATAATTTTCCATAAATTAACCAAAAGTGGGACTTTTTCTCCATTTGAAATCACAAGGAATGGTTTATTTTCTTTTGTAAAAATAAACAATGCAAATTTTTAATACCTCAAATATTGATTTCGATGACAACAACCATATATATGTATGTATGTATGTATGTATGTATGTATGTATGTATGTATGTAATAATATTTTGCCAAGTTGTATATTATATACTCTAGAATATTACACAAGTATAGAATGATTAAACCTAAAGACTTATTAGTATAAAAATTAAAGTTCAAGATTCAGAGATGATCAAGACTTAGAGTTTAAATACAAAGATTTGAAGAGCTCAAGACTTTAGTATGAATCATTAGAATAAATTGTTAAAGCCCCTGATAGCGGATTCTAAATTTTATCACAAATTTCTGATCTTTGTTATTTTATCAGAATAAATTATTTAAAATGCCAAAATATATTTTACAAACATTTTATAAAGGTTTTAATATGTTCAAAGTATTTAAAACCCATGTTTAAATTATTTTACAAAAACATAGAAGTTTAAAAAGAAAATCATTTTTTCAAAATTATAAAGGTATGTCGACATACCCCTCCTAGATGTCACATAATGATGGTTGGTTCGTTTTTTAAAATTTGAAAAAAAGTATCTTTTGGACGCACCTCTTCACGAATGGATAATTTGGTCATTCACTGTACAAATGGGAGTGTAAATGAATTTTCTTACTTTCTTCTTACTCTTTACTCTCGTGAAATATTTCTTGAAAACTACTTATAGCTTTCCTCAGAACCATATTGAATCAATCCGTACATTACTAGATTGATTCTCTAAAATTATTTACTATTTTAGAAGCATCCTCTCTACAAACTTAAAGATCAAACTGCTATCAAAAGGGCTATAGGATATCTTGTATTCCAAATACAACTATTTGTATTTGGAAATCAAAAAATCTACTTTTATTTGTTTAGGTGTGTTTTGTTGCCCATTCAAATCAAGTAGGTATACTTAGTAACCCATTTAAATCAAGTAGGTGATCTTACTACTCGGTAAATTAAGATAGTTACCACAGACTCGTAAGACGATAGGGTATACCTCATAACCTTGAAAAATAAGACTTTGGTTTGCTTGCTACCGGGTTAAAGTAGGCGATTGAAAAGAAATCAATACAGTATTTTATAGGATTATTTAATCCAAACTAGTATAAAATTCCTGATGTCGTCTCTCTTACTTTTATTTTAGTTAGCTTTTATATTTATCCGTGATTGCATCTGTGATTGCTTGATTAATATAGATCTGTGTTGACAATCTATGATTTGATTTAAATCTTGAAACTAAATTAAAAAGATTCACAAAAGCTACAAAGCACTATCCACCCCTTCACCCCCTTTATTGTTAAAGTAGCCTTAAGATCCGTTACACCGTAACCCATATTTGGTATTAGAGCATTAGGTTTTCAAAAACTCATAATTTGACTTTTGAAAAGTATGAACGGCTAGTGATAATATTAGTATACTATTTAACACTTTTGTAGAAAAATAAATTTATAAAATCTGTAGTTACCAGCAAATAGATTAGAAACTAATTAGTTTGAAAAAGTCACTTGATATTTTGGAAAGGTATAATGTGAAATTGCAAGAACAAGTATGTTGCATGGCTAATGGTGAACAGACACTTGATATTCATACATCACAAATCAAGAAGGACAACTAAATACTAGATAGTGAATGCTCAAGACACATGACTAAAAATCCAGAGATACTAAAGGATATAGTTTGAAAAGATGGAGTATCAGTTAACTGTGATGACAACTTAAAATGTATGTGATTAACATCGACAACGTCAGTGACTCTAAAACTTCTATTATTTTTAATATTTTGCTAGTTAGGAATTCGAAACATAACTTTTTAATAATAGTAAATTATGTAATAAGAGTTTTAAAATTAAGTTTGAAAAAGATATTAGCCACATCGACGATAGTGAGTGTAAAATTATCTTTTAAGGTTTTAGGAAACGTAATATTTACACCTTGAGAATGAAAGTATCTGATGACAATCTTTGTTTTTTGGCTGAATCTAGTGTCCCTTGGATTTGGCACAAAAGATTTGGTCATTTAACTTTAAAACACTTATCAAAAGTTGTTAGATATGAAATTGTTATAAGACCTCCTAAAATGTGTTCTAATGTCAACAATTTAAGTGATGCTTGCAAACTAGGAAAACTTCATAAAAATTCTTTTAAATCAAAACATGTGATTTCAATTTCTCAACCCAAAGAACTTCTACACTTAGATTATTTGGACCATCGTAAATACAATCAATAAATCATAAAAGATATGCTTTTTTAATAGTAGATGGCTTTTCAATATATACAAGGATAATATTTCTAAAACATAAAAATTGAAGCATTCGAAATGTTTAAAAATTTTGCTATGAAAATTCAAAATTAAAAATCAATTAAAATTAAATGATCAGGAGTGATCATGGAGGTGAGTTAGAAATTGAAAACTTTGAAAAAAAAATTAACAAAAAATGAATTACTCATAACCTTTCTTTCTCGAGAACTCCTTAACAAAATGGAGTAGTAGAACGTAAAAATAGAACCATACAAGAATGTGCTAGGACTATGCTAAATGACAATGATTGACCTAAAAAATTTGGGCTGAAGCAGTTGCTACAACATGCTATATTTTAAATAGAGTTTTAATAAGATCATTTACCAAGTAAACTCCTCATGAATTATTTTATAATAAAAGTCCTAAACTATCTTATTTTAGAGTTTTCGGTGGTGAATGTTTTATACTAAATACAAAAGAATATTTAGACAAATTTGATGGTAAATAAGACAAAGGAACTTTTATTTGTTATTCTAATAGAAGTAAAGGTTGTAGAGGTTTTCACACCAAAATTAACACCATTGAATAAACATTACATGTTTAATTTGATGAAAACTTTAAAGTAGATAATACCAGTATTGATGAAGAAGAAAATATTAATCCAAATGAAAATAATGAAATTCAAATAATGAAACCGCTAATAAGGAAAATAATGATAATTTTGAAATGTCATATCCAAATTAAAAACAAAATATTTGAAAGATCATCCTCTAGAGAAATTCTAGAAATTACAGAGTCAGTCGTAAAAAGAAGAAATCAATTAAATAAAATGAGTATGTAGCTTTTATCTCAACGAATGAACCTAAAAATCCAAAGGAATCTCATTAGATGATTCATGGATTCTTGCTTGCAAGAAGAATTGAATCAGTTTACCAGAAATGATGTCTGGGAATTAGTTTCAAGACCTGGAAGTAAAACTGTAATAGGAACTAAGTTCGTCTATATAAATAAAATGAATGAACAAGGAGAAGTCATTAGAAATAAAACACAGTTAGTTGCTCAAGATTATAGTCAGGAGGAAGATATAGATTTTGATGAAACCTTTGTCTTTGTAGCAAGATTAGAGGCGATTAAAGTATTACTTGCTTTTGCAAATCACAATAATTTTAAATTAAGTCAAACGGTGACTTTTTGAAGGTTTTATAAGTAGATGTTTATGTAGAACAACCCCCACTTTTCGAAATAAAAACTTTCAAATCATGTTTATAATTAAAGAAAGCTTTATATGGATTAAAATATGCTCCTAGAGTCTGGTATGAAAGACTTAAATCTAATTTAATCCAGTCGAACTTTGAAATAAGAAATGTAGATTGTACACTATTTATTAAAAGAAATAATAATGATATTCAACTTATACAAATATATGCGGATGATATTATTCTTGGATCAACAAATGAACAATTAGATAAATAATTTTCCGATATAATGGTTAAGAAATTTGAAATAAGTCATATGGGAGAACTAGCTTTCTTTTTAGGATTACAAATAAGACAATTAAATAATGATATATTTATAAGTAAAGAAAAGTATGCTAAGGAACTAGTAAAAAAACTTGGTATGTCTAATAATAGTGGTAAGCCAACTCCCATGAAAACTAATGAAAAACTAACTAAGGAGGAAAATTCAAAAGATGTAGACCAAAAGCTATATAGAGATATGATAGGATCTTTGCTTTATATAACTGCTAGTAGACATGATATAATGCATAGTATATGTCTCTATGCAAAATATCAATCTCAACCTAAGGAAACTCATTTAAAAAGCCATAAACATATTCTAAGATGGGTAAACAACACACTAGACTATGGACTCTTCTACCCAAAACAAGGCACCTTTAACTTAATATCATATAGTGACACTGACTATGTTGGATGCAGATCATACAGAAAAGTTACAACTGGAACTTGTCACTTTTAGGAACTCTCTTGTTTTCTAGTTTTGAAAAATGCAAAATTATGTATCTCTATCCACAACCAAGGTAGAATATATCTCAGCTGCATTAGCATGTTCACAGGTTATCTATATGCAACAAACTCTTAAAGATTTTGGTCTTAATTTAAAACAGTCTCCATTAATTGTGATAATATTTTTTTAATAAATTCATCTAAAAATCTGACACAACATACCATAACAAAACATATAGATATAAGACACCATTTCCTTAGAGATGATGTTAACAAAGAAATTATTACACCAAAATTTATAAATATAGAAAATCAAATAGCTGATATTTTAAATAAACCAATGGCATAAAATTCTTTGATAAAATTAAGAAGAGAACTTGGAATGTGTTCATTTACATAAATCTAGAAATAATAATGTTTATTTACAAAATTGAAAAGAATAATGAAAAATAAACTTTTATGTATATGTCGATATACCCAAAAAGCATATGTCGACATAACTGGCAATTTAAAAAACTATTTTTTCCCTCGTTAATTTAAAATTCGAAAACCTTCTAACTAACCACCATATTTAGATTTCAAACCCAATACATCATCTTCTTCCTTCAAAAGACTCTAAATTAAATATAAAAAATGGATCCCTCGAATTCCAAGCACCCTAGAGAAAATAGTAGCCCTTTCCACAACTTCACTTTCTCCAACTCTATAAAATCGAAGAAGATTTGAAGCATGTTCTCACCGTGCTCGCTGAAATAAAAGTGCTGCAAATTCAATTCAATAATGAATAAGACAAGCAAGGAAGAATGCTTAGAAATTTACAAAAACACTTATTGGATAATGAAGCAAATCCAATAATCATCGAAGAAGGCGACTTTGAAAATCTTGCAATTCATAATCCTATGAATTAAGATAATGAATAAGGGGAAGAAGAAGAAGAGGATAATGATGATATGAGGATGAAGAAGGAGTGTGTGGTGTTGGAGAAGTCTTTTACGATATCCACGGAAATCTGAGAAACAAAAGGGAAACCTTTGTCTTCACTATCCAAATTGCTCCATTCACAATTCTCCAATAACTAAACCAAAACATTAATTTGTATTCTAGGCATGTACATATGTTAGTTTGTTTTGTATGGCTTAGATTTGTCTTCATTTTAGGTTTGATTGCTTGTTTAGCGTTGTTCGAATATGATTACATCATTTGATTAGTATTTAAAACTTATGTAATTTGTGTTTGACTTTGACTGATCTTATAGTTTTGTTTTGAATGATATGTCTTAAATATATATAGTTATTAATATTGATTTTGACTCGATAATTCATATTTATATATATATCACATTTAAGGGGGTTTTGTTTTTCACTCATTTTTGTTCATGACAAAGTGAGAGAAAAATATAAAATATAACACATGCATATACAATAGGGGAGTTATATTATATTTTATATACATTACATCATTGTCATCTTCAAAAGGGAGAGATTTTTAATACCTTGGAAACTGATTTTGATGACAATAACCATGTAAATACAAATACTAATAATTTGTCAAGTTATGTAGTATATATTGCAAAATATTACATAGGTACAGAATGATTAAACTTAAAGACTGATCGGTATAAAGACTAAATTTCAAGGTTCAGAGATGATCAAAACTTATGAGTTTAAAGACAAATATTTGAAGAGCTTAAGACTTTAGTATGAGTCATTAGAATAAATTATTAAAGTCCCTTATAGAAAATTCTGATCTTTATCACAAATTTATGATCTTTGACATTTTATCAAAATAAATTATTTAAAAATTCAAGACATATTTTTACAAATATTTTGTAAAGGCTTTTATATGTTCAAAATATTTAAAAACTATGTGTAAATTATTTTACAAAAACATAGAAGTTTAAAAAAACCATTTTTTCAAAATTTACAAGGGTATGTTGACAAACCTCTCCTAGATATGTCAAATAGTGGCCGTTAGTTTATTTTTTAAAATTTGAAAAGAAGTATCTTTTGGATGCACCTCTTCATGTATGGATACATCTGTTCATTCATTATATAAATGGGAATGTCAATGAATTTTCTAAATAATTTTCTTCTTTTCTTCTTACTCCATACTCTCTTGAAATATTTCTCAAAAACTACTTACTATATTCTTCAAAACTACAAAAAATCAATTCATACTTTACTAGATTGATTCTCTACAAATTATTTACTGTTTTGAAAGCATTCTTTTTATAAACTCAAAGATCGAACCGCTATCAAATGGACTATAAGATATCTTATATCTCAAGTATAACTAATTGTATTTGGAAACCAACAAATCTACTCTTATTTGTTTGGATGTGCTTATTACCCATTCAAATCAGGTGGGTGTGCTTAATAGTATGTCTAAATCTAGTGGGTGATCTTATTGTTTGTTAAATCAAGAGAGTTTGCCCCAAACTCGTAAGATAGGAGGATGTATCTTGTAGCCTTGAAATCGAGACTGTATTCTGGTTTGCTTGCTACCTAATTAGGAAGGCGATTGAAAAGAAACCTTTGTAGTATTGTACAGGATTAGATGTAGTATTGGTTAACCTTAACCAGTATAAAATTCCTAGTGTCGTCTCTCTTACTTTACTTTCCGTTTTATATCTATCTATGATTGCATCTGTGATTATTTGATTAGTATATATTTGTGCTGATAATCTGTGATTTGATTTAAATCTTGAAACTAAGTTAAAAAGATTCATAAAAGTTATAAGACACTATTAACCCCCCTCTTGTGTTAAAGTTGCCTTAAAATTCGTTACACCATAACCCATATAAACTATGGAAAAGAATATCTGTACTTACACGTCTCTTTCTTTTCTAGTAGATTCTTTATTATTTCAAACAACGTACTTTTTATATGTGGATTAGATAATTTACGGAAATTACACCTAAATAGATACAACTAAATTGTACTTATAACGCTTCTAATAAATTAGAATATAGATTCCAACCCTAAGTTAAATCAGAGCATCTAAATTTATACTACAAATTTACAAGCCGTTTATCATAAATGAAATAAATCTCGCAATTCAATCAACATTCAAATTTAACAAATTTAGGAACTGATTACAAATTTCCAGATTAGGGTATAACTACCATTCCTATTCCAATTACCTAACTTACAAAATATGTAGGTGAGATTCCATCTTCCTAAGCCGATAACTCCACAGATCTTGCACATGCATAATAACTAAATAAAACTCAACCATATATATTTCATTTTATATAAAAATCATAGAATTTCCCACTCACCTTTCAAGCTTTCAGAATCCCCCAAATCTGACTTCATCCCTTTAATTTGACTTGCTTTCCTTTCCAATCCAAAAGAATATGTATAACAAGATATATATACATACTATTATAATCACGGATCTGAGAAAAGATTTGGAGTTAAGGGGAATATAGATTTATAATTATAGAAATTACCATTTCCACGATATCGAAAATCGCTCCTTCTCTTTTTATTATTTATTTTACGTCCTTCACTGATTATATATGTGTGTGTGTGTGTGTATATATATGTATGTATATGTATATGTGTGTGGGTATATAATATTTTATAATTAATAGGAATAGTGGAGAAGGGATAATGGCAGAACTACGTTGCTTTGATCAGAGAGAAGAAGAGTGAGGGGATAGGACTGTATTTATAGAGATTTGAATCAATCGTATCCATTTGATTTAAAATAACTAAATCCAAACCATTTGGCTAAGGTTCAACCATAACCATCGGCACTTTACTGATCGACCGTTCCTCTATAGGTGGTCATGCTTTAGCGGTTAATCGACCCAAGGAAGGGGTCAGCCGATGGGGTCCCGCACTTATTTTATTTATTTCCTTTTTTAAAATATTTTCGTTCCAAAAACTTCAAATGCTAACAAATTCTTCATTTGAGCTCTGATCGCAAAAATTCAAAATAAAGGTCGCTCGGAAAATAGCCACGAACACAATGGTGCAAGTTTCGCAATCAAATTCCAATATTTGCTCAAATTTTATTTTTGAGCCTTATTTTAATTATTTATTAGTTACTGTTAACTTTATAGGGTGTTACATTCTCATCCACTTAAAAGAATTTCGTCCTCGAAATTTCTTATGAATTAAGTCATGTAACATAGCACGTGACTATTCTAAATTATCCAACCAATTAGTGCACAACCCTAATATGGGAATATTAGGGTTATTTTAATCGGTGTATTTCATTAGATTATATTTTAATCGGTGTACATATATTTTAATCGGTGTATCCAACCAATCGGTGTACATATATTTCAAAATATATATAATTCTGTACACCGATATATTTAGATTATATAATTCATATATTTTGATACCCATATATAATTTATATAATTCATATATTTTGATACCCATATTTATTTCCAAATCTGCTATATATACCTTTAAACTAAAGTAAGTATGTGCGTTCATTTTTTTTATTTTACTCTTCCTTTACTGTACACACACACATATATATATATATATATATATATATATACATATATATATAAATTTTTAAAACAAATTATTTTTTGTAAATCTTACTGTTAAATTTTTCTCTCTATATGTTTACACATATATGAATTATTAAAACTAATATAAAATCAAAATACCTTACTCCTAGTCACATGGCATCGACCAGACCCATCGTCACCAGAGTCGCCATCGACCTGACCTAATCCATGCAACCCCGAGCGTTGCCTCTTCCCTTCACAGGCGATGAAACCCTAGCCTCGATGTTTTGCATGAGAGCCCTCGCGTCATTGCCTCACCACGCCGCCGTGCCGTAATTGCCGAAGTAGAAGATGTTGACGAAGCCTCCTCCACGCGCGACTTCCCATCGAGCTTCGAACGAGCTTGCCTCGATCGCGGCTACTTGATTTCAACACGAAGCCCTTACTCTCGATTCAGGAACGAGACGATTTGATTCTGTTCCTCTTTTTTTATCAAATCAAACGAATTTGATTTCTGGGTTTTGATTTGAGGAAATGGACGCGGCCGTTGCTTGCTTTCGAATTTGTTTTAGTTTGAAGCGAAGAATCGATTTGCGAACGAAAGAAAGATTTATATTTTTTTTATCTGGAAACAGACTTTGTTTTCTTTATATTATTATCCATAATATTTAACTTCTTTCTTCCACGCATGTGGATTTACACAGAGAAAAGGGAACACCTATTTGAAAAGGCATATATGTGTCATTTGCCTTGTAAAAAGATTATTAAATCCATATATATATATATATATATATTATATATATTTAATTTAAATACAAACTCAAAATCAAATCCAATCGTCTCGATAAATGCAACTTACAATCTCGATCTCCAATCGAGGCATGCCGCCAGGTGTTTATAATGTTATACGCCTATTCTGAATGCAATGGAAATGGTTGCGAGTCCAGATTCGATCGTATGGAGAAGATAGCTTTTCGAACCCAGCTTTTTATATTGAATTTTCGATTTAATTTCAGCGCGTTTATCAACTGCATGGTCACACAATAACTTCAAACATTACGAAAATTGAAATCCAATAACAATACAGTATTATGGATCTAATGGAACTAGTTTCGTCAAATTCCAAGATTGTGCCCCAACAGGCTATTTTAAATATTGATTTAGACGATAAATTCAAAAGTGAACAAATCATTCCCAAATTCAATTCTGAAGCTACCATTATCTTCAGTATTATAAATATAAATTTTCTAAGCCATTAAATTATTTTTAACAAGCTTAAAATTGAAGATTTAATTTTTTTTTCTAATTTCAAATAATTAAATCCAATAATTTAATTGTCAAATTCATAGTTATATTTGAAATTCAAGGTGAAAATAACTTCCAATAATTTGCAATCAATTAAATATCTCAATTTCAAATGTTAAATTTTTCGGGTCGTCACACCCTTCCCCCTTAAAAGAATTTCACCGAAATTACTTGTTAAGAAGAATGATCCTTAACCCGTTTATCATTTTATAAAACCCAACAGTTTTATTAACTTGCCAAAACAAATCTTTTTATTAAAGAGCTATTATTGCTTCAACTAACTTTCTAAAATCTTCCATAGATTAATCAACATTGTTTTCTTAATAATTCAAATTTAAATTCAAATTTTAAATTATCAAAATTTCTCAAAATTTTTCTAACTCCGTAAAGTTCCCAAAAAATTTCGCCAGCGTCTCCTTTGCGCGGCTAGCTCGGTACGACTACAAAATGGCACCACGGCCCCCTACATATCAAAAAGAAAACGAAAAGCCAAGTGGCTAGACAAGAAAGTCATCTAATTTCATGCTGAAATTTAAATACATACCTTTTCGAGCAATTTAAATTTATCTTCGAAATCAAAAATCACAATTCCATTTTCCTTTAACACACATGTATATCCTGCTTATCATTTTGCACATTTCTTTACAAAAGTTTGAAATAATTATTTTATTCAAATCTGTACGATGTACATACATTATTCGTACACATAATCAAATTTGATCGCTTACTCGATCACACAATTTCACTTTCGAACTAGTATTGTCCATCCTACTTCCTAGTGCGGACTCAGATCTAGTTTCTTGATCAGAAACCATCGTTCTCCTTGCATAGATGTAAACTATGATAGAGAATTTCTAGAATCAACCAAAAATCCATATCCAGGTTCGCCGTCGAAAATCGAGTGAAAAATTCCAATCGGATCGATATAATTATCTCGATATTCTGTGCTCGAATTCTGGATCAAATCGTTATGTGAATAAAATAATATACGTACATCCTACATTTTCATTCATAATTGATTATCAGCTATATCAATTTACTTTTATTCACATTGGTTATTTTCATTCCCTTATTCACAATTTCCAGTTTATCCTTCATTAAGTTATTAACTTTGTATATTTTCAATATCTAAGTTACTTAAGAATTACACCATTTTTTTCTTAAGTTCGATTATAAGTATTCTATATACTTACTATATTTTATTTTCAATTCACCATTTTGGTTTATAACTACCTATATTTAAACTGGATTTCCGATTCCATATGAATTCAATTTACCTTTTTATAATTACTGAATTCAATTCATTTCAAACCATATTAAATTTGTTATTCCTTCAATTAGTTTCACTTAATAATTTCATTTCAATACCTTGCTTTGTTTATCAGAAATCAAATTCAATTCCAATTCCAGTTCTATTTACTTACAAATTCGAAATGAATTTCAACATTCCATTTCACTTTCATTTACTTGCAATTGTAAATTCATTTATTCATTCACAATTTTATTTTCCACCTTAATAAATTTTATTCCAATCATTTGGTCTATAAGACTTCTTAAATTCACCTTTATTCAAATTAACTCAAGTTAATTTCAGTTTAAATCTGAATTTTCTGAGTTTTCAAACTTATTTATTATTTCATAACTATTTTTAATAAGATTCCAGAGTCTTTTCAACCTTTCAAAATCATCTTTGAAATCAATTCAAATAATCTTCTGAATTCCCAAAACCAAACCCAGTTTGCAAACAACTTCCATTTAAAATAATTCGGCAGCAATTCCTCTCCTGGAAATTCGAAAATGAACACCGATGATGTCGCGATCATCATTGGAATTATTTTCCAGCGATCGGAAAGAGTTTAGAGCTTTTATCCCTTCAAAAAAAATTCCAAACCTTGAAAATCATTTTCAAACTAAAAGGGGATTTAATTTCCCAAATTTCAAATCCTTTCAATTTCTTCCAAAGATTCCTCTAGAATTCTATGTCAAATTGTAATCACATTTACAATTTATATTTACCAATCCCATTTGTATACGGATTTTATTTCTTAACTCTCGGTTATGATTTCAATTTCTTATTCAATAATCAGTGATAATAATTTAAATATTATCACTTCCTAACAAGCAATCAACCATATACTATAATAATTTACAAAGATTATTTTCTTTTATATACGAAAATAATTTGGGTAAAATTATTTCATTTACCCTATTTTTTAAAACAATATTGTGTTGGTTTATCTTG
Source organism: Allium cepa (assembly GCA_030765085.1). Taxonomy (NCBI): domain Eukaryota; kingdom Viridiplantae; phylum Streptophyta; class Magnoliopsida; order Asparagales; family Amaryllidaceae; genus Allium; species Allium cepa. The sequence goes on along the minus strand of CM060933.1, from coordinate 28,031,444 downwards.
TTTAAGAGTTTAGAAACCCCTATCGATACAGTTGGCCAAACTGCACCGACCAGAATCTATAAACAATCAACCGATAAGTCAACACAATATAAAACAATTTTATATTCACTAACAAATACGCGCTCATATCTATTATTACAATGAAACTCATTCTAGAGTACTACTGACTCTATCTCTAATGAGTAATTCCCACCAGAGCCAAGGTTATCACTTAACCAAATGCTCTGATGCCACATTTCTAACGACCCGATTTTTTCGACGTCCGAAAGTCGACATCCATACGTCCACTGTATCGAATGCCGCACAATCGAATGCCGAAAAATCGAACCGTTAGGGTTAAAGAAGAAGAAGATAGAAGAAGAAATAGAAACAATAATCGAATCTCACATATCGCAGCGGAACAATATATAATAGATAAATGAATAATCTTTAAAACAAAGGACTATATCATTTTATACATACATCATCAGAGTTTACAACGACACAATACAAACACTGGCAGTTATTTTAACTTGCTTACATAGAGATTTTGATTTGCACCAACCCAAAAGCAACGGACACTACATAATATAAGTGATACGTCTCTCATCCAGCTTGAACTTCAGATCTCTATAGAAACTTCTAGACTTCGCTCCAGAATAATGATAACCTGGCTCTAGGCTGTCCGTGTAGAAAATTATGGGCACCCAGAGTTTAAAGGGAACAATAAACTCTAGGTCAGTCATGGTACTGGTGTGAGATCTTAAAAACGGTTATTTTCACAATGAAAAGAAATCTGTTATGCTTTTTGAAAAATAAAACTACCATAAGGCCTCCCACCACACACACAATGCAAACGCATAATTAGAGATTTCTCCTTATGATAGTCAAACATGCGTGATATGCAAAATCCTTTGATATTATTATTATTAATGCATAGTGTGGAAAATCTTCGAAAGTGTAATATTAATCATAGCCAGCATAGTCATTTCGCACTTATGCCTATTATGGCTACCATGTTCAATAGCAGGTTACCGCCACATTCCATGACAGGTTATACAACTAAAACCATACAGGGCGCGTATTGCTTCTTTGGATTTCCAACAAATGGTCAGGCTAAGGAACTTCCTACTAGCACATGGGTACGCTTCTTGAGGGACACCCCGAGAACTTAACCAGCTCTCTGCCAACACAAGGTCGGGTTACCTTTGTAACAAGGTAACTACTGCGAGTATGCCATCCCCCGGTCATTTATGACCTTTATCCGAGGATCCTCAATCACAAAGTATAATAAATTTGCAGCAACCACATAGGTTAAATATCTTGGCTCCATACCATGATACAATCCTTTTCTAGAAGGAAATGACATATACTGAGGGGGGCTACTCCCAAATAACATTGCTGCATCCTTCATGTTTTGACCATTTTCGGGGTGTGAGTTCCGACGAAGTCTCGTCCACAAAGCCATGCTTCGATCAACAAATGATCAGCAGCACTTCGTAGGCTAGATTACCAAGTTGGGAATGTATCACTAGTAACCATCAACTACATTACCTCTGAGCTCGTACATCTCAGAGAAGGGTGTTAAGCTAAGAGAATAAATTCTCCGCCACCAACAGAAATGTATATGATAGAAACCAGTTTTACATCTCAAAGTGTAACGTCAGACACACATTCATACAAGTCCGTTTCGGGATTGAAAGGAATCGAAGGCACTTCAAAGAAGCCCTTGAAAATCCGGATGTTCACCAATCACGTCCGGAATCCCCATCACAAAGGGTGAAAAAAATCTCTATACCGGAGCAACCCGGTGCAGAGACATTCGAAAGGTAATCCTTTCGCTTTCGAAAATACCCGGTCTTCAACACCGTCTTCAAATGCAATCCCATTTCGTCGTATCATTATTCGAAATGGGTTTTATGACACAAAATCCTCTCCCGGCTAATTCGAATAATGAGCTCTTATTTTAAAAATAAATGTTACATTCAGATTTCAAACAAATCACAACAATTTCCACTTTGATCTTTTAAATGAAAAATCCATCACAATCATAAAGGTTCGATGTGGTTTTCGAATATCCATTTGGAATCCGACACCCGGTCGCATCGAAATTCAAATGCCATTAAAAGGCCAATATTGATAGTCGGTTATTTAACTATCAATCAACTTCACAACAATTACCAGATTTAAATAATTTTTCCTAATTATTTATTTTCAAAATATTTCACACTTCAACCATGTGGAAACAAATTTCAAATTACTTTCTACATTTCAATCCTTTGAAAACAAATTTCAAATAATTTTCCACATTTCGATACTTTGAAAACAAATTTCAAATCACTTTTCCTTACGTGGAATACATTTCCAAAAATTTATTCATTTCCACTGAAAATCTACCGAGTTCAAATATTCTAAAATAATTTAAAGTACTTATCCAAAATATACTTGGAAACATTTAAAATAAAACTATTTTAAAACACTTATTTCAAATATTAGCTATGAAAACATTATACTAATATCTCGTATAAAACCTCAAATCCAAACTAATTTAAAAATTAGCAGATAGGGTATAACTATTTAAATATCCATTTTCTAAATCAAATATCAATTTTAATCTTTAAAATAATCCCTTCTATAATTAATTAAATAAATCTTTACTTTAAAGATTTGAAACCAGCTTAAGAAAATAATTTCTCCACAAACATCTTTTTTAAAACCAACTTCAAAGCTTTTGATTTTGAAAGCTACTTTAAAACAGACTCGGCTTTCCAGGGAAAATACACCTTCTATTTCAAAATGGTTCACTAAGATCGATTAATAAATCCTTCTTGATTTATTTTAAATTTACGTTCCACATCCGTAAATTCCTTTCCACACGAAGAAAATAAATCAATATTTATTTTTAAAATAAATTTCCCTATCCTTTTTAAATTCCCATTGTGAATTTAAAATTTCCAAATATCTACTGAGATACGATTTTCAAATTGATTTCAAAAAATTATTTCCAAACACCAAATCAATTTCCAAATTGATTTCAAATTTTATTTTAAATACCAAATCAAATTCCAAATTGCTTTCTAAATTAATTTCAAACACCAAATCGATTTTCATTCAAACACAAAATCGATTTTCATATTGATTTCCTAAAAATTTATTCTATTAACACCAAATCAATTTTCGAATTTATTTTTAAAATAAATTCCTTTATCTCTTCCAAACTATTTAAAATCCGTATTTTAAAATAAATTCTTCAACTTTTGAATATTATTACTTGAAATCCATTTAATAAATTCTTTTTCCATATTTTTGGAATTTATTCAATAGGATTAAAAAAAATTATCCTTTTAAAATTCGTTTTTTAAAATTTATCCAATTCTCAAAATTAAATTTTACTATAACTTTCAACTTGAATTTTAAAAATCCAATTTTATTTATTTCTAATATCTTGCGATACCAGAAATATATTCGGCTAAACTATAGCCTTCAACGATTTCATTCACAAATATGATCACACACAGATTATAGATAATCAACATATAACATTGAAACAAATTCAAATGTTTTGAGGAATCCAGTTGGATCCCTCCAACCTGTTTCCCTACATCCATAGATGTTAGCACAACAATTAAATACCAATTCCACTTTGAGGTGGAATATCACGGTATATGGCATCAATATAATATCATCCGCTATTATGTGGTGCATTGGGTCTCATCCACTATATAATGTGGGAAATCAATCACTCCATATATATATATATATAATATCAATTTCACTTCGAGGTGGAATATCACGGTATATGGGTTTAATATAATATCATCCGCTATTTTGCGGCGTAATGGGTCTAATCCAATACAACTTATAATAATTTATCATCTATGCACACAATCAACAATTTTAAATTTAACTATTTAAAATTAAATCGAAAAATCCGATTGAGTAAGAAGATCTCACCTTTGCCTATGCATGCAATCCACTTTCATTCCAACTTGATTTCTTTCAGATATTGACCTTGTATCGTCAATTTTATACAGTTCATTAATATTCGAAATAAGTCGAATAATAAATTTCCATTTAAATAGATTCAATTAACTAATTATTTAATTTAAACTATTCTTCCTTTATAAATAAATTATTTTTATTAACTAAAATAATTAAATAGGTAGATTAACCCATTTAATCTCCAAAATATTTTTATTTTGGAATTTAGAGTAGTAAGTGAAAAATGTGTGTGTGTATATCAATTATAAAATAATCTAATTTATATAAACTTTCATACATTTTAATACCCATATTTATTTCCAAAGGTCTGCTATATATACCTTTGAACTAAAGTAAGTATTTGTGTACATATTTTTTTTATTTATACTCTTCCTTTACTGTACATGTATAAATTTTCAAAACAAATTGTTTTTTGTAAATCTTACTGTTAATTTTTTTCTCTATATATTTACACATATATGAATTATTTAAATTAAAATAAAATCAAAATACCTTACCGCGAATCACATGGCATCGACTAGACCCATCATCGCTAGAGTCGCCATCGACCTGACCTAATCCACGCAACCCCGAGTGTCGCCTCCTCCCTTTACAGGCAACGAAACCCTAGCCTCGACGTTTTGCACGAGAGCCCTAGCGTCATTGCCTCACCGCGTCGTCGTGCCATAATTGCCAAAGTAGAAGACGTTGATGAAGCCTCCTCCATGCATGACTTCCCATCGAGCTTCGAACGACCTTGCCTCGATTGTGGCTACTTGATTTCAACACGAAGCCCTTACTCTCGATTCACGAACCAGACGATTTGATTCGCTTCCTCTTTTTTTATCAAATCGAACGAGTTCGATTTCTGGTTTTTGATTTGGGGAAATGGGCGCGGCCATTGCTTGCTTTCGAATTTTTTTTGATTTGAAGCGAAGAACAGATTTTCAAACGAACGAAAGATTTATATTTTTTATCTGGAATGAGACTTCGTTTTCTTTATTATATTTTTATCGATAATTTTTAACCTCTTTCTTCCCCGCGTGTGGATTTACATAGAGAAAAGGGAACACCTGTTTGAGAAGGCATATACGTGTCATTTTCCTTGTAAAAAGATTATTAAATCCATACATACATATATATATTTTATTTAAATACAAACTCAAATTCAAATCCAATCGTCTCGATAAATGCAACGTACAATCTCGATCTCCAATCGAGGCGTGCTACCAGGTATAAATTTATTTAAATTGGAATTTACATGATTTAAATTAATTGCTTATTATGTAATTCAAGTCTATTATATTCTGGTTGTTTCTATTCTCCTACCTCCTTCCTTTTCGAGGACGAAAGATTTTGAGTGGGGGAGAATGTAACAACCCGGATATTTTAACGGTTTTAATTAATTTAATTAACTGAATTTGGGTGAATTTAAAAAAAATAAATATAAAATGTTGAAATATAAATTTGATATTTGGAATGCGTCTAATTAAATATGGCAGCTGGTAAATTTTCATCCGAAAATATGTAAGTTTATTTCGTGCGTAAATTTACTTCAATTTAATCAGTTAAAAAGCGATGAAAATAAAACGTTTTCGAAACCTGAATATTTTTACATAGAAAAATTCTAAAACATCTTCTGAGCAAGCACCATTTTTCGTTTTTCAAAATTCGGACATCTTTAGCTCCGTCGATCTTATTTTTCTGTGTTTTTCATGCATTTTCCGCTAGTATAAAAATTTCAAATTTTTGTAATTCCATCGATCTATATACCATTTTGATCGCCTTGTCGTGCTGATCTCTACGATATATTCAATTTTGTGTTTTGATGTTCGGTGCGTGGCAGAATCTGCGGAAACGGTAATCATATCGGTACCCGTTTTAAAACTTTTGGTTTACTTTGTCCTTTCAATTTCCACCGTGTTAAACCATATAGCCATTTGCGTTTACAAATTCCAAGATTACAGCTGTTGTCTGTTGTCATTCCATCACTTAAATTTATTGTCGGTCCGTTCACGTTCCTTCTTTCTCTGCATTTTTTTTAGTTCTACGCTTACGCTTATTTCCAAAAAAAAGCACAGAAGAATACAATAAGCCGCATTTGTATTTGAACCTGCCTATTCATGTTCATTGTCTTATTTTTCACAAAACGTTGCCCTTTTTCTTCTGCTCTTCTTCATTAAAAAAAAGGGGGGAAATGAAGAACAAGTTGACATCACATAATTTCATATTTGCATGACAAAGCCTACTCCTTCTTTTATTTCACTTGGAGTTATATCTTCGCGTCCCTTTCACTTGCTAACCCATTCCCATCCTCTCCTTTCCCAAGGCTTGCGCATATGGCAACTCCACCACAACCGCTCGGCCACCCACCGTCTTCCGCCTATTCTCTCACCTTCCTCCTCAGCCCAAAGCTTTAGCCGAGCATGCCTACGTCTCCTTCTCTTTCCGGACCATATCAGCCTGCTTGTTTTAATACATAGGTATATAGTTTGCCTTGTTTTGAATTTTTTTTTACATCTGGGTCTTCATGCGTGAGTAATATAAGCTTTATCTAAAAAAAATGTTGTTTGTTATATATATTTCATGCATGAGTAATACTGGGAGTACAGGGCATTATGGCGTGTGCGCATGATGATTGTATGTAAGTTTAAGTCATGGTGAAAATTTAAATATGCATTAAAATATGGGTTTTATTCGGAACTATACTATATTTTATTTAGTTATAATATAAATATTTATATTACAGTATCTATGTTAAGTTGTAAGTAGGGTGGATTCCTGTATATATATATTTGTTGCTGTAGGTATTAGTTACAACATGTTATACATAGTTTTCTTTTCAGTTGCTGTATAGGTTAGATAATAGTTTACAATGGGTTTGTGTACTGGTTTATGTGCGGTTATCAAGTTTTGCAGTTTATGGAAAATTTATACAAGTTTTATATAATTTGTTTAAAATGTTACATATACATATATGCGTCTGTTGTGTATAGGGTAAGTTTATTTTATTTTGGGTTTTGTTGACAAATTGTTCTCAAAATATTTTATTTCCAAAACTTGTATAGATTGTTAGCTTATATTTTATATATGTTGGCCTACCTACTTTTGTACTAAAGTATATATACAGTTAATGTTTAATGCCGTATGAAGTGATGGAACAAAGTACATACAATATAAGTTGCGTGTCAATTTAAGTATGCACTATAAGTTGGTATGTTTTATATAGTTCTGAGTTATATTTTAAGCTATTGACATATATATTTTATTTTGGGTATTGAATTTAATATACATTTGAAAATAATATAGGTTTTAAATTTATTTCAGAGAAATTATATATATATCATAATTTACATTGAATGTTGTTTTTAGGATAATTATAATAATAACAGTTTATATATACTTCTTTACATTGAGCTTAGTTGACTCATTCTTATCGATTTATATCTATCAGCTTTGATCGTCGAATTGTGCCAATCTAGCATTACTTCGAAATTTATGCTTGGCTTCATAACTCAATTTCAGTGTCCGTGTCTGTGTGCGTATCCATGTCATCTCCTGTTCTCTCTAGCCTCGAAAGGTGAGCAATCACTCAAGATTAATGTTCTTTTATTTATTAAATTTGATTTCAATTGAAACGACAATTGAAATATGCTGCTGTTAGTTATTTACACTGCTATATATGCTATTATCTGTATCTGTTCACCTATGACATCTGACACCGGTATCTGTTAATTATTTATGCGATGATAATACAGTTTTGTTGATAATTGATTGATTGATTGATTTTTGTTTATATTGGATGTTAAATTGTAATGTATAAAGTGATAAATATTATGCAATTGAATTTGACATAGGATAGTTAAAATTTGAATCGAAATATGTGTTGAACTTGATTAGTTAAATTTGTAAAATATGACCCCTTAAATATTTAATTATTTGACTCGTAGAAAATGGTAAATTACCCTTGAACCGTTTGAATTTATGTTGTATTAATTGATGAAGTATGAAATTGAATAATGAATGTCAAGTATAGAATTGCACTGAATAATAAGTGTAATAGTCTTTAATCTACATGAAATGATAGTGTGGATTCTAGAAATAATTATATTAATCCGCACAAACAACAACGTGAATTAATACGACTATTTCGGGATTATTTAATTGAATTAATTATAGGATTGTTATGGATGTTTGCTATTGCATGTTTATTTACTATGACACCATCACAGTTATCACACTGCAAGTTCCCTTTGCTATGCTTTGAATTTTGAATTGGACATGGAATCGGGTTGAAATGATAAATACCCAAATGAACTTGACTTAGGATAGAGAATTAAATAAAAATCCAATTGGTCAATAATTTGATTTAGAAATAAAATAATGATTTTATTCGAATAAATAATAAGTTTTGAAATGAAGTTGGAATTTGAATTTTTATGAAAGGAAAATGTAAATATTGAAATCTGAAACAAATATTAACGTAGTAATTGATGAAAGAACGTTGTTTGAAATTTAATTATTTAATAATTAAATTTGGAATTATTAATAAATAAATTGGAATTAGTAGTAATAAAGTTTTGAAATTATTAAGTTTGAAATCATTTAATAATTAAATTTGAAATTATAATTAAGTATGAAATTATAATTAAGTTTGAAATTATTAAGTTGAATTTATTTAATAATTAAGTTGAAATTATTTAATAATTGAATGAGATTGAATTAATTGATAATTAAATAAAAAATTGAATTCTTGGATAAGAGAAATTGAGCTTTTGAATAAGCGAATTTGAACTTCATTAATAAATGAAATTTTGAATTAAGCTTTAGAAAACTTAAGTGAGTTAACAAGTGAAATTTGACTTCTTGAATATGTGAAATTTAGTTTCTTTATTTATTTGAGTTTTGAAATTTGTAACTAAGTAAATAAATAATTGAAATTGAATTTCTTTAATAAGAAATAAATTGTGATTTATTGAAATTAATGAAAGACTTGGAATTTCAAAGAATTTGATTTGACGAATTTAATTTAATTCAATTTGTAGGTTTTGAGATAATGGAATTGAACTTAAGAAATTGATTTAATGAATTGGAATTTAAATAGAAATAATTTTGAATGATAAATTTAACTTAACGAATATTGAATGAAGTTGATGAATGAATTTAAATTGGTTTAAATGTTAAATTAAATTAATTTAAATAATTACGGAATGAAATTTATATTCGAACTTGAATCAATATTTGAATTGTTTAAATAAAAATTGAAATTGAATTATAAGATTTTGAAATGGTAATTTGGAAGTTTTGAAACGTAAATTTTGGAAATTGACTTAAAAAGACAAATGAAATGTTGGTTTACGAATTGAAAATGAATTTGATTTGGTTTTGAAATATATTAAATGACCAATCGGTGTAATAATTACGAAAGTTGTTAAAGAAACTGGAATCTGTTATGGACATACTCTCTGCCTAAACCGGAAACCACTTTAATAACTATACGCGGAGTATGATCCAGAATGAAGTGGTTGGAAAGATGTACGTGATGACTGAAGAAAGAGAACGATAATGGATAGCATTTGTAACGACCCTAGATTTTAATTTAATTTAAATTTATAATTAAATGAATTTTTGAATAAAATTGTAAGATAAATTGATTCAATGGAAGCGAGTTTCCCCGATTCGACTAGAAAATATATAAAGTCATATGGATTTGACAATTTGTATATATGTGAATATATATGTATATATTGGATTAGAAATAAAATCTTAAATAAATGGTTTTAAAAATAAATAAATTTTTATTGTTTTATTCGATATAAAGTAAATATATATCTTAGTAAATCAATACAAAATAATACCAAGTAATAAAACAAACAAAAATATACAAAGAAAAAAAAACACAAACAAAATTGTACTTAATAAAAACAATAAATATACATGAAGACTAAGCAAACATAGTCAAGTTGAACAAAAGAAGACAGCATTTTATATGTACAAGTATGTATACTTGTAAAATGAAGAAATACAAAGCAATGACAAAACAAAGTTTTGTATATAAGTATGAAGACAAAATAAAATAACATAACTAAAAATAAGTATGTAAATAAGATTATGAAACAAAACAAAGGAAATAAATATAAACAAAACAATTTAAAAATGTATATGTAGCTGTAAATATGCAGGCAAGGCAAGATAAGAGAAAAAGGTAAAGTAAAGCAACCTGGGAAAGCAAGCTAGGCAAGTAAGTCATATAGGAATGTAGTTTTGAAATACTATGCAGGCAAGTAAAAGAATAAATAAAGAAAAATAAAAGTATCTATGTACTAATGAGATTAGAATAAAACATAGGGTACATATACATTTAATGTTTGCACCTCTAGCATACAAAAGAAATCATCAGCCGAGTAAAAAAAAAAAGAAATGAAAGCATCTTCAACCATGCTTATAGTACAAAGAGAAGGTAACATCACCTTGTATAAAATAATAATCAACCTGTACAACTCCTCTTTTATATATATCAACCTATAAACTTGCTTTTCTATATATTTTCATCAGTTCGTTCCATGAAGCTAAAATCTGAAGTAAACAAATCATTCAAACTTAAACACCATTCAACTTAAACAATACAATCAACTTCAAACCAGAGGATCAAATTAAAAGCTTCAGCTTGAAAATGATCTCTGTTTCAAGATGGAAGAAGTCTCTGTTCAAATTTATTTCCAGGTGAGCAACTTCAAATTTTTCTAAAACCAGTTTTTTTTTCTTTTTTCTTCCATTGCCTGTGAATCTGTGAGAAAACTATTCTTTTATTGATTATGTTGTGATGATTTAAGCAGTAGAATAGTTGCAATGGTTTTGTGAAGATGATTGTAGGTATGTACATAAAGATGATATGCTTGTATAATGACTGTATTTATATATATAAGTAGGCTCTCTGTAGTTTACAGGCTTAGATCACTCAACAAATTCAAAATCTGAACACACAATCAATTTTAAGTCTTGATTTATAAATGAAAGATGATTGAATTTATGTAACATCATTATTAAAAATAATCACAGGAATTCATATTCAATATTAGTCTCAAAATTTTGTAAATAACAGTAATGTATACAATTGGGTCAAAAATCAATGATCGAAATTTTTTGTTTTGAATTGATAAACAAATTCGAATTCGAAAATGGTGATTTTAGCAAATCACTTCAGTTTTTTTTGTTCATTAAATTGCGAGAAAATGGGGGTTGAATGGAATTTGGCTTTTGAGGTATCTCTGGTGATCGGTAGCATAGTTTGCTTCGCGATCGTGGATGAAGCTTGCTAGGGGGTAGAGTAGTTTGGGAAAAATGATCGAATAAATTTCAGTTCATCGTGGGTGGTGGGCGAGTTGGATTTAGGGTTTAGAATTCAAAATGTGTTAAGGTCGAAAATCTGGTCACTGCGCCGACTCTTGGCCATCGGCGATCATCGGACAGTGGGGGATCGGAGCGTTGATGTGTTCCGATGCTTTAGACGAAGTTGTGGAGGTTTTGGTGAGCTAGTTCGTCGGGGCGAAGAGGTTTTTCCATCGGCAAATTTGGTCCCAGTCAAGCCAAAGTGATCGATTTTGATCGACGAAGAAATTGAATTGTTCATTGATACGTGGTTGATGTCGAGGGCATTGTCGACTTATGGGAGATCGGGAGGATGACCGGAGGTGGGTGGTGTGTCGGTACGCGTGCACCGTGCACGATCTTCTGGGTTCTTGGTAAAACGAAATGGGTTGAAGAAAGGAAAATGGACTCGAGTTTCACTCGAGTGATTCCTGCGTTTTGTTCGAAGCAGGTAGGGGATGGACTCGAAGCAAAATGGGTTTGTCTCGAGTCAGTTTAGCCTGGTTACAGTTTTTTTTTGTAAACCTGTCTGAAATTTGAATTTAAGCAAATTTAAATGGAATTTAAATTTGTGAAATAGATTTAAACTAAGTTTAAATCCGGTTTTAGCTAGATTCAAATGAACTTAGAATCTTAAAGTTTAAAAAAATGAAATTTGGTTTTTAAATCAAAATTTGAATTAAATGGTTTTTAAAAATAACAATAATTTGTAAGTTAAAAATTAATGAAATTTGAAAGCTTAATTTTTTAATAAAAAATTAAGTAGATTAGTTTTAAGAGCTTTCTCTTATAAGTAATAAATGTTATTTACATTTATTTTTAAGAATTTTAAATTGAAATTTTAAATTGGTTAATATTTGAATATAAGTTCATTTTGAATCTTAAGTTCAAATGGAATTTAAATTTAAATCTAAAAGTGTAATGTCTAAATTACACTTAAATGATTAATGAAATCATTAATAAAGAAATTATTATCTTAGAGATAATTAAGGTAATAAAATGATTAAATTAATATGGTAATTAAAGAATGATTTATTTAATTTATAAATAAATAATTTGGATTAATTTATAACTAGAAATGATTAATAATGAATTAATCCAAGATAATTTCTTAAGAGAGTAATTAAAAAATATTATTAGTTAATAAAGATAATTAACTAAGGATTATATAAGTATTGATTAAAGTGATTAATGTTATTAATTAATTGGATTTATTAATTTAGATAATCAATTATAAATTGCTTAGATGTAATTACTTAATGAAAGTAATTAAAAGATTAATCACTTATTGCAATTAATCTTGGATAAATTGATTAATTAAAGTTAAATTATTTAGTTTAATTAATTTAAGAATTTTTTTTGATAATTGGATAGGTGAATTTACTTAGTGAAATTAATGGAGATAATTAATTATGGGATAATTAATTTATTTAATGAGTAATTAAGGAATTGATTTATTGATGTAATTAATTAAGGTGATTGATTAATAAATTTATATCAAATGATCTGTAAATAAATAAATCAAGATTTGATACTTTATTCATAAGTAATTAAATTGAATTATCGTATTATATGTGATGCCTTGAATTGGTTGTCCTATCTGATCTGTGATATTTGGTTCTGTGACTGTGTATAATTTATTCATTTATTTACATTTGTATATTATCTGTGAATGGACGGTGAGCGTTATAGTTTATATTGCTTATCAACTATATTTCTGTGTTTTAATCTGTGATGATTGAATGATGTTGCACTATTGTGTTAAACCCCTGGACCACACTTATACACACACAAATATGGATTTCACGAGGAAATTGATTAAGTCACAGATTTTGAAATAATTTATAAAAATTGAATATTTGAATTCAAATGTTTTGGAAATGGATTGAGATTAAAGTGAAAAGCTTTTGAAATGGGATTTCAAAGATGAAAGTTATTTGGAACAACTTGATTAAGTTTGAAATTTGAATAATTTGATTAAAATTGGAATTCAATATCTGAAATTGAATTCTATATTCAGTATTTATAATATTAAACGGTATACAAGTTTATATGGGTTTTAAACCATTTTTTTTAAAGTGTTGTTTTTGGGAATTTGAATTAACCCAAAAGATTTAACTTGTATAAATAAGATCGAATTTCTTCGAAACGAAAACTACTTGTTTTCAAATAATAACAGCTTTCATTTTAAAGAAAGAATCTCCCAATTATGTTGAAAAGGTTTCAAGCTGAAATAGAATTGAAATGTTTTGAAAGCTATGAAATAAATCTTTGATTCAAAGACCGAATGAGTTAATTCAACTTGAATTGAAATTGTTTTTGAAAGGCTATGAATGAATCTTTGGAAATGATTTTGAAAATTATAAGTTGAATCTTTGATTTATAGATTCAACAAGTTAATCGAATTTTGAAAGCTATGAGTTAAATCTTTGATTTAAAGATTTAACGAGTTAATCCAAAGGAAATGGAAATTGTTTTGAAATCTGTAAATGGAATTTTGTGAAATAAATCTTTTTGTTTAAAAGATTTGAAATGGTAATTGATTTAAACCATTTGAAAGAAAGTTTTGAATTATTAAGTTGTGACTTAATTGAAATCCCAGATCCATATGTTTTAAATGTTGCGCTCACTATTCGGGTTAGCCGGGAAAGGACCTTTGGGTCGTATAACCCATTCCGAAAATGTGATACGTCGTTGTGGATAGCATTTGAAGACCGGTGGTGAAGACCGGGTATTTGCGAGAACGGTGGGATGACCTATCGATTGTCTCTGCACCGAGTAGCTACGGTATAGAGACTCCCTAAGTGATGGGAAATCCGATCGGGATTGTGAATACCCGGATTGCAAGGGCTTCGTAAGAAGTGCCTTCGGTTCTGTTCGAACCAAGAACAGACTTGTATGGATTGTTATGTCTGACATTACAATTTGAGATATAAGGCAGATTTCTTTCAAATATATTTCTGTTGGTGGCGGAGAATTTATTCTCTTAGCTTAACACCCTTCTCTGAGACGTATGAGCTCAGAGGTCATGTAGTTGAAGGTTATCAGCGATATATTCCCAATTTGGTAATGTGACATGCTGAGTGTTGCTGTGAAATGATCATTGTGTTGATCATTTGTGATAAGATCATTTGTTTGATCGTTTATCTTTGTGATCATTTCTATGATCATTTGTTGACCCAAAGCACAGCTTTTGTATAAAGCGTGTTTTTGTGGACGAGACTTCGTCGAGCCTCACAAACCGGTAATGGTCGAAACAGGAATTGTGCGGCAAGGTTTTCAGGGATAACTTCCCTAGGGTATGACCATTCCTTCTGGAAAAGGGTAGTATCATGGTATGGAGCCCAGATACTTACTCATGTTGAAACACTTATTATTATGGTGTGATGTTGGTTAGAGAGCGCTCTCGTTTAAAGGTCCCAAAGGACCGGGGGTGGCATATCTGAGGGTTTGTAATATTCCTTGGGAAAAGGGATTCCCGGCTTTGTTTAGCAGAGAACGGTTTGGTTCTCGGGGCGTCCTTCCAGAGGCGTTTCCATGTGGCAATGGGAAGTTCCTTGGCCTGACCATTTGTTGGAAATCCATTCTTCAAATACGTACCTTGTACGGTATTAGTTGTATAATCTGCCATGGAATATGGCGGTAACCTGCTATTGAACATGGTTAGCTATAGTAGGCATACGATAATGGTCGTATGTTGGCTAAGATTTATATCTTTACTTTCGAAATGATTTTTACTACACTATGCACTAGTAATAATATCAAATGTTTTTTTTTTGCGTATCAAGCATCTTTGACTATCATAAGGAGAAATCTCCTCTGATTCTGCGTTTGCATTGTGTGTGTGTGCGGGAGGCCTTATGGTAGTCTCATTTTAAAAAAAACATTGCGAATTGACTTTGAAAATCTTTTGTTGAATGTTTTAAAAAAAAAAGATAAACTGTTTTTGTTGCTCACACCAGTCCCACGACTGATCCGGAGTTTATTGTTTCTTTCCTAAACTCTGGATGCTCATTATATTTCTACACGAGCAGTCTAGAGTTGGGTTTTTCAGATAGTCAGATGTAGTAGATTATCTGGAGTTAGTTCAGTCTTTGGATCGCACCAGTCTTGTTGAGCTTGGTGCATCGTTATTGGGAGTTCGAGCTATTGCTGGATTGATTCTTGGAAATGGAGTTGCAGTTCTCGGAGTTCTCTTTTGAAGACTATCTTGAGTTATATTGTTCTGCTGCTAGATGTTATCTATTTTCCTTTTCCGCTGCTATTTATTGTATCATATCTCTGATGTATATTGATATTCATTGTACCAGATGTTGTATCAGTATTGTATATCAATGTATTATTCTTTTATTCCGCTGTGTTATTTACTTAATGTTGTTATAAGCTCCGGCGAATCGGATTTGAACGGTCGAATCTATGGCATTCGAATACGATATGAAGTATGGATGTCGATTTTCGAGCGGGCAAAATCCGCGTCATTACATTTGGTATCAGAGCTAAGGGTTAAAACTTTAGCTCAGGAGTATAACACATTAAGTAGCTCATTAGAGATAGGGTGAAGTATCCCTAGAATGAGTAATCCCTAAGATATCTGTTTGAATGCCTCAGTAAAATTCTCTTACTATCCGTTGATAGTAAGTATGAGGGCAAGAATAGAACGAGATAGGGAACAGGGGAATACGACTATAAATGATCAATACTCTGTAACGACAACGGAAACAATTTTTCTCTTCCCAAATTTCTTTTGATTCATTTCAAAATTCTTTTGATTTGCTTCGTGACAGCTCCAGAAGAAGTTTCGATGTGATGATTATCAGTTTTTAATTTAAGCTTTAATGAATATGAATTTGAAAATTAAAATTGGAATTCATATCTTAAGTTTGAGGAATTATAGGAGATCGAATCTGTTTATCTCTGTGTTGTTTTCATGCCTGCGAATTTCGAGGACGAAATTCTTTTAAGGGGGGGAAGTTTGTAACGACCCTAGATTTTAATTTAATTTAAATTTATAATTAAATGAATTTTTGAATAAAATTGTAAGATAAATTGATTCAATGGAAGCGAGTTTCCCCGATTCGACTAGAAAATATATAAAGTCATATGGATTTGACAATTTGTATATATGTGAATATATATGTATATATTGGATTAGAAATAAAATCTTAAATAAATGGTTTTAAAAATAAATAAATTTTTATTGTTTTATTCGATATAAAGTAAATATATATCTTAGTAAATCAATACAAAATAATACCAAGTAATAAAACAAACAAAAATATACAAAGAAAAAAAAAACACAAACAAAATTGTACTTAATAAAAACAATAAATATACATGAAGACTAAGCAAACATAGTCAAGTTGAACAAAAGAAGACAGCATTTTATATGTACAAGTATGTATACTTGTAAAATGAAGAAATACAAAGCAATGACAAAACAAAGTTTTGTATATAAGTATGAAGACAAAATAAAATAACATAACTAAAAATAAGTATGTAAATAAGATTATGAAACAAAACAAAGGAAATAAATATAAACAAAACAATTTAAAAATGTATATTTAGCTGTAAATATGCAGGCAAGGCAAGATAAGAGAAAAAGGTAAAGTAAAGCAACCTGGGAAAGCAAGCTAGGCAAGTAAGTCATATAGGAATGTAGTTTTGAAATACTATGCAGGCAAGTAAAAGAATAAATAAAGAAAAAATAAAAGTATCTATGTACTAATGAGATTAGAATAAAACATAGGGTACATATACATTTAATGTTTGCACCTCTAGCATACAAAAGAAATCATCAGCCGAGTAAAAAAAAAAGAAATGAAAGCATCTTCAACCATGCTTATAGTACAAAGAGAAGGTAACATCACCTTGTATAAAATAATAATCAACCTGTACAGCTCCTCTTTTATATATATCAACCTATAAACTTGCTTTTCTATATATTTTCATCAGTTCGTTCCATGAAGCTAAAATCTGAAGTAAACAAATCATTCAAACTTAAACACCATTCAACTTAAACAATACAATCAACTTCAAACCAGAGGATCAAATTAAAAGCTTCAGCTTGAAAATGATCTCTGTTTCAAGATGGAAGAAGTCTCTGTTCAAATTTATTTCCAGGTGAGCAACTTCAAATTTTTCTAAAACCAGTTTTTTTTTTCTTCCATTGCCTGTGAATCTGTGAGCAAACTATTCTTTTATTGATTATGTTGTGATGATTTAAGCAGTAGAATAGTTGCAATGGTTTTGTGAAGATGATTGTAGGTATGTACATAAAGATGATATGCTTGTATAATGACTGTATTTATATATATAAGTAGGCTCTCTGTAGTTTACAGGTTTAGATCACTCAACAAATTCAAAATCTGAACACACAATCAATTTTAAGTCTTGATTTATAAATGAAAGATGATTGAATTTATGTAACATCATTATTAAAAATAATCACAGGAATTCATATTCAATATTTGTCTCGAAATTTTGTAAATAACAGTAATGTATACAATTGGGTCAAAAATCATTGATCGAATTTTTTTGTTTTGAATTGATAAACAAATTCGAATTCGAAAATGGTGATTTTAGCAAATCACTTCAGTTTTTTTTGTTCATTAAATTGCGAGAAAATGGGGGTTGAATGGAATTTGGCTTTTGAGGTATCTCTGGTGATCGGTAGCATAGTTTGCTTCGCGATCGTGGATGAAGCTTGCTGGGGGGTAGAGTAGTTTGGGAAAAATGATCGAATAAATTTCAGTTCATCGTGGGTGGTGGGCGAGTTGGATTTAGGGTTTAGAATTCAAAATGTGTTAAGGTCGAAAATCTGGTCACTGCGCCGACTCTTGGCCATCGGCGATCATCGGACAGTGGGGGATCGGAGCGTTGATGTGTTCCGATGCTTTGGACGAAGTTGTGGAGGTTCTGGTGAGATAGTTCGTCGGGGCGAAGAGGTTTTTCCATCGGCAAATTTGGTCCCAGTCAAGCCAAAGTGATCGATTTTGATCGACGAAGAAATTGAATTGTTCATTGATACGTGGTTGATGTCGAGGGCATTGTCGACTTATGGGAGATCAGGAGGATGACCGGAGGTGGGTGGTGCGTCGGTACACGTGCACCGTGCACGATCTTCTGGGTTCTTGGTAAAACGAAATGGGTTGAAGAAAGGAAAATGGACTCGAGTTTCACTCGAGTGATTCCTGCGTTTTGCTCGAAGCAGGTAGGGGATGGACTCGAAGCAAAATGGGTTTGTCTCGAGTCAGTTTAGCCTGGTTACAGTTTTTTTTTTGTAAACCTGTCTGAAATTTGAATTTAAGCAAATTTAAATGGAATTTAAATTTGTGAAATAGATTTAAACTAAGTTTAAATCCGGTTTTAGCTAGATTCAAATGAACTTAGAATCTTAAAGTTTTAAAAAAATGAAATTTGGTTTTTAAATCAAAATTTGAATTAAATGGTTTTTAAAAATAACAATAATTTGTAAGTTAAAAATGTAATGAAATTTGAAAGCTTAATTTTTTAATAAAAAATTAAGTAGATTAGTTTTAAGAGCTTTCTCTTATAAGTAATAAATGTTATTTACATTTATTTTTAAGAATTTTAAATTGAAATTTTAAATTGGTTAATATTTGAATATAAGTTCATTTTGAATCTTAAGTTCAAATGGAATTTAAATTTAAATCTAAAAGTGTAATGTCTAAATTACACTTAAATGATTAATGAAATCATTAATAAAGAAATTATTATCTTAGAGATAATTAAGGTAATAAAATGATTAAATTAATATGGTAATTAAAGAATGATTTATTTAATTTATAAATAAATAATTTGGATTAATTTATAACTAGAAATGATTAATAATGAATTAATCTAAGATAATTTCTTAAGAGAGTAATTAAAAAATATTATTAGTTAATAAAGATAATTAACTAAGGATTATATAAGTATTGATTAAAGTGATTAATGTTATTAATTAATTGGATTTATTAATTTAGATAATCAATTATAAATTGCTTAGATGTAATTACTTAATGAAAGTAATTAAAAGATTAATCACTTATTGCAATTAATCTTGGATAAATTGATTAATTAAAGTTAAATTATTTAGTTTAATTAATTTAAGAATTTTTTTTGATAATTGGATAGGTGAATTTACTTAGTGAAATTAATGGAGATAATTAATTATGGGATAATTAATTTATTTAATGAGTAATTAAGGAATTGATTTATTGATGTAATTAATTAAGGTGATTGATTAATAAATTTATATCAAATGATCTGTAAATAAATAAATCAAGATTTGATACTTTATTCATAAGTAATTAAATTGAATTATCGTATTATATGTGATGCCTTGAATTGGTTGTCCTATCTGATCTGTGATATTTGGTTCTGTGACTGTGTATAATTTATTCATTTATTTACATTTGTATATTATCTGTGAATGGACGGTGAGCGTTATAGTTTATATTGCTTATCAACTATATTTCTGTTTTTTAATCTGTTATGATTGAATGATGTTGCACTATTGTGTTAAACCCCTGGACCACACTTATACACACACAAATATGGATTTCACGAGGAAATTGATTAAGTCACAGATTTTGAAATAATTTATAAAAATTGAATATTTGAATTCAAATGTTTTGGAAATGGATTGAGATTAAAGTGAAAAGCTTTTGAAATGGGATTTCAAAGATGAAAGTTATTTGGAACAACTTGATTAAGTTTGAAATTTGAATAATTTGATTAAAATTGGAATTCAATATCTGAAATTGAATTCTATATTCAGTATTTATAATATTAAACGGTATACAAGTTTATATGGGTTTTAAACCATTTTTTTTAAAGTGTTGTTTTTGGGAATTTGAATTAACCCAAAAGATTTAACTTGTATAAATAAGATCGAATTTCTTCGAAACGAAAACTACTTGTTTTCAAATAATAACAGCTTTCATTTTAAAGGAAGAATCTCCCAATTATGTTGAAAAGGTTTCAAGCTGAAATAGAATTGAAATGTTTTGAAAGCTATGAAATAAATCTTTGATTCAAAGACCGAATGAGTTAATTCAACTTGATTTGAAATTGTTTTTGAAAGGCTATGAATGAATCTTTGGAAATGATTTTGAAAATTATAAGTTGAATCTTTGATTTATAGATTCAACAAGTTAATCGAATTTTGAAAGCTATGAGTTAAATCTTTGATTTAAAGATTTAACGAGTTAATCCAAAGGAAATGGAAATTGTTTTGAAATCTGTAAATGGAATTTTGTGAAATAAATCTTTTTGTTTAAAAGATTTGAAATGGTAATTGATTTAAACCATTTGAAAGAAAATTTTGAATTATTAAGTTGTGACTTAATTGAAATCCCAGATCCATATGTTTTAAATGTTGCGCTCACTATTCGGGTTAGCCGGGAAAGGACCTTTGGGTCGTATAACCCATTCCGAAAATGTGATACGTCGTTGTGGATAGCATTTGAAGACCGGTGGTGAAGACCGGGTATTTGCGAGAACGGTGGGATGACCTATCGATTGTCTCTGCACCGAGTAGCTACGGTATAGAGACTCCCTAAGTGATGGGAAATCCGATCGGGATTGTGAATACCCGGATTGCAAGGGCTTCGTAAGAAGTGCCTTCGGTTCTGTTCGAACCAAGAACAGACTTGTATGGATTGTTATGTCTGACATTACAATTTGAGATATAAGGCAGATTTCTTTCAAATATATTTCTGTTGGTGGCGGAGAATTTATTCTCTTAGCTTAACACCCTTCTCTGAGACGTATGAGCTCAGAGGTTATGTAGTTGAAGGTTATCAGCGATATATTCCCAATTTGGTAATGTGACATGCTGAGTGTTGCTGTGAAATGATCATTGTGTTGATCATTTGTGATAAGATCATTTGTTTGATCGTTTATCTTTGTGATCATTTCTATGATCATTTGTTGACCCAAAGCACAGCTTTTGTATAAAGCGTGTTTTTGTGGACGAGACTTCGTCGAGCCTCACAAACCGGTAATGGTCGAAACAGGAATTGTGCGGCAAGGTTTTCAGGGATAACTTCCCTAGGGTATGACCATTCCTTCTGGAAAAGGGTAGTATCATGGTATGGAGCCCAGATACTTACTCATGTTGAAACACTTATTATTATGGTGTGATGTTGGTTAGAGAGCGCTCTCGTTTAAAGGTCCCAAAGGACCGGGGGTGGCATATCTGAGGGTTTGTAATATTCCTTGGGAAAAGGGATTCCCGGCTTTGTTTAGCAGAGAACGGTTTGGTTCTCGGGGCGTCCTTCCAGAGGCGTTTCCATGTGGCAATGGGAAGTTCCTTGGCCTGACCATTTGTTGGAAATCCATTCTTCAAATACGTACCTTGTACGGTATTAGTTGTATAATCTGCCATGGAATATGGCGGTAACCTGCTATTGAACATGGTTAGCTATAGTAGGCATACGATAATGGTCGTATGTTGGCTAAGATTTATATCTTTACTTTCGAAATGATTTTTACTACACTATGCACTAGTAATAATATCAAATGTTTTTTTTTTGCGTATCAAGCATCTTTGACTATCATAAGGAGAAATCTCCTCTGATTCTGCGTTTGCATTGTGTGTGTGTGCGGGAGGCCTTATGGTAGTCTCATTTTAAAAAAAACATTGCGAATTGACTTTGAAAATCTTTTGTTGAATGTTTTAAAAAAAAAAGATAAACTGTTTTTGTTGCTCACACCAGTCCCACGACTGATCCGGAGTTTATTGTTTCTTTCCTAAACTCTGGATGCTCATTATATTTCTACACGAGCAGTCTAGAGTTGGGTTTTTTAGATAGTCAGATGTAGTAGATTATCTGGAGTTAGTTCAGTCTTTGGATCGCACCAGTCTTGTTGAGCTTGGTGCATCGTTATTGGGAGTTCGAGCTATTGCTGGATTGATTCTTGGAAATGGAGTTGCAGTTCTCGGAGTTCTCTTTTGAAGACTATCTTGAGTTATATTGTTCTGCTGCTAGATGTTATCTATTTTCCTTTTCCGCTGCTATTTATTGTATCATATCTCTGATGTATATTGATATTCATTGTACCAGATGTTGTATCAGTATTGTATATCAATGTATTATTCTTTTATTCCGCTGTGTTATTTACTTAATGTTGTTATAAGCTCCGGCGAATCGGATTTGAACGGTCGAATCTATGGCATTCGAATACGATATGAAGTATGGATGTCGATTTTCGAGCGGGCAAAATCCGCGTCGTTAGAGCCTTGACACTCGTGTCAAGTTGGAAATGACTAAAACAAGAGCTGTGCCGGGCCAAATGGGGTTAGCCACCTCGAGCGAACACATTTCTTCGTAAACTACTCATTACTTATTATTGATTGGTGCACCCTTGGAATTTCAGGAGTGTTGTTTCACGGTGTTGCGATCGTTGCGGTGATGCGTTCTCACCAGTCCGGATCAGGCAAACGGTAGTTTCACTACCTTGGGTACATGTGCCTTTTCATACTTGTATCCCTATATACGCGACCACTATGAATTTGTTTTGTGTTATACCTATGGAGTACTCCCTGATATCCCACTAGTTTACGGTGGAGTTTACAGTACTGTATAGACTATAACGCTTATATAAATGTGTTAAAGGGGATAATGGTAACGCCTTAACACTATTTTGATATTTTATATTACTGATAGACATTATCTATTTAGCGTATACTACTACATAGTAGATAGTTTAACGGATCCTTAGTGGATGGTTATTCCAACATCCTTTGAGTTACTTGTATTTCAATTGTTATTTCACTTGAGTCGGATTTATTAATATAAGAATGTTAATCCTGACTCGAGTGTTTTGTGTTTTGCTTTACGCTCGGGTCAGACTGAGTAGTTCAGCTTTCGAGACTCACCTTTGGAGTTGGAGCTTTGTTTGAAGATCCAGCCATCTATTCTGCTTTCAGCATTCGAAGATTCCAGCGATGTATTCTGACTTATACCTGATGTATCATGTTATTTTTCTGTTGTATCTGGTTTAACTCTGATGTATCTTATATATTTATATAGTAGCTTCATGAACTACTACCTCTTTTACTTCCGCTGCATATTATTACTCTGTGTCTGCGATTCTGTGATTATTTATTTACTGTATATGTTCAGTTTTGCCAAATTTAAATTAACAATTCGGTATTCTGAATTAT
Source organism: Allium cepa (assembly GCA_030765085.1). Lineage (NCBI taxonomy): Eukaryota > Viridiplantae > Streptophyta > Magnoliopsida > Asparagales > Amaryllidaceae > Allium > Allium cepa. The sequence continues at coordinate 28,007,941 of CM060933.1, read as the reverse complement.
TCAAGTCCGACACGTGCGGATGCGAATAGTCCAAAATAGCGGGTCGTTATAGTTGGTATCAGAGCTTTGGTAGCTCTAGGAAAAACTTAGCATATAGGGTAAATGTATTTACAGAATCACTCTCATTCGAGTTTCAATCTCTTCCTTTTGATTCAATTCCTTTGAATTTTGGAACGTTCCCTACGGTTTCATAATTCATTCGTGTCCCTCACTATTCGTTTTCATTCAATTCTGGAGCATCCCATAACTCTATTTCGAACGACCCTTATAATTAATCGGCGGTCTCGCCAAACTTCGAATGATTTATAAATGGGCGAAACTCCATTATAATAGGCATCGATTTACCGGAGATTTCTGTATTCTCAGTTTACGATGCCGTCTATCTTCCGCTACGTCTGAATTCTATTTCTTGAGATCGAATGTTGATTTGCCTCGGAATTCTGTATCAATCTTATTTTTTAAGTCACGGTCGACCCGGTTAAGGTTGCCTGTGAATTAAATGAGCTTATCCATCTCCCGATTCTGTTAATCGAATCATTTTATCTTCTGTTTCGAACTTATTATTGAATCAAAATTCTCTTGATTTGATTTCCATCAATTTTGAATCCCTATACTTATTTTGAAATCCATCCTTGTATCGTCAAGCGAGGAAGTGCATTTGTAAATTAATATTTAAATGTTTTAATATATATTGTGTTGTTTGAGTTGTCGATGTTGATTTGGATTTTCGATCGATTCGTCTGATCAACGCTATCGATAGGATTTCCAAAGCACTTGTACAGAACAAACCGACACAATATTGTTTTCAAATTTGGTAAACAAAATATTTTTGTATGATTATAGTATATATAAATAAAAGTTTTCTAAAATTAAATTGTTAATGAATCTGTTGTTCGAAATGATAATAATTGATTTTTATTTATTGTTTGTAAACCGTTGACTATTGCATAATATACATAAATGAATTTATAAAATTTAGTTATAATTTGATTTAGAATTTGAAGTGAATTTAAATTGAAATTTGAGAATCCAATTTCCGATAATTTCGAATTATGGTTTTAAAGTTTTGAAATTTTTATTATTTAAGATATTTTTGAATAGAAATGGTTTTCAAAGAAATTTTAAATGTTTAAATAAGTGCTCTTCTCTTTGTCGCTGGAAAATAATTTCGGTGATAACGGCCGCATCATCGACATTCATTTTCGAGTTTCGAAGTGGAGAGACCAATTCGTAGCTTTGCTATAGTTTTGTTTGGAAATTAAAACAATTTAAATTTCTTAAGTATAATTTGATTTATATATAGGTATATTACTTTAAATTTAATTTGATTTGATATATATAGTATATACATAATTATCACTAAATGTGTAAAGTTAATCGGAAATTTAATTCTTAAAATTTGGGTAAAAGATGATTTCAATTATAAATGAAACCAAAATTTTGATTTAATATTTAAAACTTGAGAGAATTGAATTAGAAATCTACTTGTATAAAACTCTATTGCATTATATATATAACTTACCTAAATTTTTCAAAGGTTAACTATGTAATTGAATTTTATACGGTAGAAAGGATATCAAAGGAATTTTTAAATAAATTTGAGTAGTTATATTAAATGTAAATATACTTAATATAAATGCGATAAGATATATTAAGTAGAATAAATTTAATAATAATTTGGAACAAAAAGAATTAATTTGTTGAATAAAGTAGGATTATAATAAATGACTATTCAAATTTATGATCTTTGAAATTTTTAATTTAAGATAATTGGATAATATATAATATAAATTGTCTTTATAAATAAAATGTGAGTGCGTATAATGAATGTATCCACTTAAATTTTAATTATAAAATGTTTATGGAGATAAATAGAATAATAAGTTAGATAAATAATAGGTATGATTAATAGAAGAAAAATTTGTTTTGAAAGTTAATAAATTGAATTAAATCAACTTAATGAGATATCTTGAATTAATTGAATTTAAATTAAATTTCATTTGAAAGAAACCTTTGGTACTTAACGTTAATAAATGTGAACCAAATCAATTAAATGAAAATCTTGAATTTAATAACAAATTGTTGAATATAAATTTATTTAAATTGGAATTTACATGGTTTAAATTAATTGGTTATTATGTAATTCAAGTCTATTATCTTCTGGTTGTTTCTATTCTCCTACCTCCTTCCTTTTCAAGGACGAAAAGTTTTGAGTGGGGGAGAATGTGTAACAACCCGCATATTTTACGATTGAATATTTAAATATTTTATTTTAATATTTTATCGTTGGTCGGATTTTAGTCCGAAAAGTTACTTTTTGCATACGGTCGAATTAGGACTCAGGACCACTTCCGCTGAGTTCAAAACACCATTTGCGATCTATTTGAGTGTAAACTTTGATATGTTTGGAGTTAGTGGAATTTTGCCACTTATTCACTTTGGGTTTGGTTTAGCCCATTAGCCTAAGCTATTAACTCTAGCTCAACCCCCTTCTCTTCATAACTTGACTTTCATTTCTTAACACTCAAGCTTCATCAAAAATAGAGGAAGGAATGGGAAATTAAAACTCCAAGCCCTAGTTCTTTGCAATTCCAACATCTAACTCCAAATTCAAAGAGAAGACATTGATTCAAGCTTCTTGGGTTGATTCTCCTTTGCTTTCAAGCTTCTCTTTCTTTGATTTTGTGAAAAGGTGAGACTTTTATCTCACATCTTTGTCTATAACTATCTTAGATTGTTGGGTATGAATTCCTAACACTTATTCATGTGCATTTACTTTTGGTTTCGATTGAATTGGTGAAAATCCAAATTCTTAGTGTTTTGGGTTCAAATCTTTTAAAAAATCCAATCTTTGATGTTTGAACACGATTTTGGTGATGCATCGAGGAGCCAATATGACCGGGTAGCCTATGGGCATAATCCCCTAGCGTCCGCGCTCGATCGGTTGCAATTTGAGTGAGTTTTTGGAGTTCAAACCCTTAGGTCGCTCGGCCTGCACATGAGGCATTTTCGGCCTGCAGTTAGCTCGGTCGGCATTAGGTCGTTCGTGTTAGGTCACTCGGCTTTAGGTCGCGCCGGCTAGGTCGCTCACAACATAGGTCGCTCGGCCCTCATTACGTCTTAGGTCGGCTTCATGCGTTAAGTCGCGCCGTGTTAGGTCGCTAGGCACTACTTATGTCGCTCCACTAAGTCGTGACATGTTTTAGGTCGCTCCGTTAGCTCGCGACATGCATTAGGTCGCGTGCATGTTAGGTCGCACGTCTCTTTATGTCGCGCATGCCTTTAGGCCGCTGACCTCCATTGGTCGCTCCGTGTTAGCTCGCTACTGCTAGGTCGCGCCTTGTTGTTTAGGTCGTGCCACTTTTGGTCGCGCTATGCTTTTTATCCCACCTTGTTGTTTAGCTCGTGCCACTTTTGGTCGCGATCCTTTGGTCGCGCCATGCTTTTTGTCCCACCTTGTTGTTAGGCCGCATGTTCCCTTAGCTCGCTCGACCATGTTTGGTCGCACATCTCCTTAGGTCGCTCGGCAGTTAGAACGCGCAATGTTGAGCTGTAGGGATATTTTCACTTTGATGAATTTGAAATTGAATTCTTTGGATTTTATTCACGTCTTCGAAAGTGAATTTTTGTGACCTATTGTTTCTATAATCATTTTTGTGGTTTGTAACTTTAAAAACATAAAGGTTTCTATACTAATAGTAAATATCAAAACTCTTTTATCAAAACGATTTCAACTCTATTTTCAATATCAAGCTTGTTTACAAGACAGTTTTCCAACCTACTAGTATATACAAACCTTTGCCTCACTCGTATGAGAAATCTAATTAAACAACTTAGTAAAACAAGTGGTATGAAACGCTTGCGTTTACTTCGGCGGTTAATTCTTTGACTTGTTCGATTGGACCTCTTGTGACAATTTTCGAGTGGAGATCTACAATTTGTTCGTAAATATTTAAGTTAAGCTAGTGGTTATGGGACATGAAGCTAAGCTCATATATTTACTAGCTTATTGTAATTGACACTTCTTGATGATCGATGATGATCATTTTTGTGATTTAGACTAGCAAATGTGCGATGTATCTTTGTCTACAAGGGAGACTAACCCCCTTTTTATGGAGCTTCGGCTCAAATTGGTAGGGTAGCGACCCATGGTCTTCGGGCCATTTTGTGGAGATTCGGCTCAAAATTAATGGTTAACAACCATGGAATAGCGTTCCATTTTGTGATACACGTGTTGGTGAGCTTTTATGCTACCGTTTTGTGATAGGCCTCCCTCTTTTGTGATTTCTGGATTTCCATTGATGATTTCTAGAATTTTGTGTTTCACCAATTTTCGTGATTTTCATTGATATGTGTTATCAATTTTTTTGTATTGGTGAATTTGTGTGTCATTAACTTTTGTGATTGGCATTGATATTATTGTCAATATTTATGGTTTTGGTGATTTGGAAAATAAGGAGTATGACATTACTTTTGATCTTTGAGAAGATTCTTGTGATATTGATTAATCTCTTGTTGATTTTCAGTTACATACTTATCACAGTATGGCTTTATGGTTATCATATGTTTATGTCATATCTCTTATTCTATATCATTTTATCAGATATTTATAGCTAGACTAATCTGTTTATTATTTTCTTATTAAATAATACTCGGGTCAGACTGAGATGTTACATGTGCTTTTGCTTGACTTCACATCTGGGGTTATCACCCTGACTTTTGGCTAACTACTTAGATTAGTAGATTTTTTTGTATACATTTGAGACATAGACTCATAGTTGTATCCATATTCTTTTGTCTAGCACTTGTAGCTATTATTTTGTGATATTGTGGATCTTGTTTGACCACTACTCTGATGTACACTTTCATGTGTTATACATTCATATCTATTTCCGCCTTTATGATATGGATGTCTGTGACTGATTTGTGTTATGTTTATTTCTATATTTATTTCCGAAGAATATATATAGCCACTGTGTAGTAGCTTTGAGTTTGTATCGGTATGTTGGATTTCCTCCTTCAACCAAACGCATATGGTACTATTTGACATATCGGTGCTCACACAAGGCAATTACACGGATGGTCGCTCCTCAACAGCCTTATTCTCCGCCCTAGTTGACGGCATTACCCCGTAGTGTCCTTGGCTAGAGTGGGTATAGAGGTGGGGCATCACAGCTTGGTATCAGAGCAAAACTTCGGAACAATGTAGAATAATCTAGCAAGGATCATCGTCCTAAGTCCATCTTAGGAGTCGTGCTTTAGGATTTAATTCGAGTCTTCGTACCGATTCATCCTATTTTCTTTATGATTCCTTGTTTATCTATCAAGAGTGCTTGATATTCATTTGGTAAATAACCTTATCTTTCTTCTTTCTTTCAAAAGGAAGAGAAATGGTTAGACCTGGCCGTCCCAGCGCCAGTCAATCTCATGCTACTCCCCAAGATGGAGTATTTATGTCTGCCCAGCAGCTTCTTGATCTAGTAAGAAATGCTCAAGCAGCTGGATCTAATCCGGAGTCTACTCATCCTAGGTCTGGATTTGCACGTTCGTGCAGCGATTTTACCAATTTTGGCAGGAAGCCATTCAAAGGTTCTGAAACTATTATTGAAGTCCAGGTTTGGCTGAGAACGTGCGATCGAATCTTTTCTCGCATGAATCTCATTGATCTTCACCGTGTTCAGGTGGCCTCTAGTATGCTCCAAGAAAGAGCATTAGATTGGCATGAACTTCTTATTTCTGAAATAGTAAAAGTGGATCTTACTTGGGAGAAATTCCGGGAATGCTTCGAATTAAAATTTGTGCCAGAAGCTGAGAAGGTGACTTTGGCTTGCCGTTTTATAGACCTTGTTCAAGGTGAATCTTCTGTGATAGATTATGTCGCATTCTTCGAGTCGCTTTCTAAATATGGGGTCGAGTACATAAACACCCCGTTGAAGAAGAACCAGAGATTTGTCTATGGCTTGAATAAAAATCTCAAGAAGCCATTACTTCTAAAATTAGAAGTTTCTTTTGATCAGCTTGTTGATATCGCTCTTCGACTTGAAGAGGCAGATAAAGAAAGTGATGTTGAAGTTATGAGTGTCAAACCAAACTTCAACAACAAGAAAAGGCCTAATAAGTTCAAAGGTCCTTATCCCAACAATATGAAAGGGAAGCAAGCCCCTCCGGCAACTAAGACTTCTACCTCTGGTAGTGGGCAATGCTATAACTGTGGTTCTAAGGACCATTATGCGAACAAGTATTCAAAGCCTCGTACTTGTCGCTATTGCAAAAGCCCGGATCATTATTTATCTTCTTGTCCCAAACTTCAAGGCAGGAAGGAGGGAAAGCTTAATGTTGCCCAAGCCCCTAGCAACACATCTCGTGGTAAAGGTATTTCTCATTCCATCCTTGATGGCATTATTTTATTTCGTGATCATCCTATTCGAGTTCTTTTTGATACGGGTGCGTCCCATTCTTTTATTTCAAAAGAACTTGTTGATACTTTTTCTTAGGATGTTTTATGTTTAATGACTTCTTTGAGAATTGCGAATCCGGTTGGTGGATCCGCAACAATCAGTTTATTGTGTAAAGATGTCGAGATTATTTTGTGTGGTTTTTCTTTCTGAGCCGATTTGCATGTTATGCGCTACTTAGGCTTTGGAATGATTTTGGGAATGGATTGGCTTAACCGCTATAAAGCCCAAATCCTATGTCCTGAGCGAACTATTTATCTTTGACATCCTCAATCTGTTAAGGAGATTTCCATTGACCTTAAAGATTCAGATTCCAGCTTAGTTGCATCTTTATATCATTTAAATCCTCATGATGACGATAATGATGATGAGGAAGATATTATTTCTCTTATTCACGTTGTTCGTGAATTTTCTGACATATTTGAACCCATTTTTGGACTACCACCTAAGCGAGCAATTGAGTTCAGAATTAATCTCGTCCCTGGAGCTCAACCTATTACTCGTCCTCCTTATCGTATGTCCAATAAAGAAAATGAGGAGATGCGTAAACAATTATCCAAATTGGAGACGAAGCAATTTATTTTCTCCAGTTCCTCGCCTTGGGGAGCTTCGGCTATTTTTGTGAAGAAATCCGATGGTACACTTAGGCTTTGCGTTGACTATCGCAAGCTTAATGATCTTACTATCAAGAATAAGTATCATTTACCTCGGATTGATGATCTATTCGATCAACTTAATGGTGCTAGAGTCTTTTCACAATTAGACTTAGCTACCCGTTTTCATCAGCTTCGTGTTGCAGAGGATAGTATTCCTTTAACATCTTTCCGTACTCGCTATGGATCGTATGAATGGCTTATAATGCCATTTGGTTTAACGAATGCTCCGGCTTATTTCATTGACCTTATGAATAGAGTTTTCAAAGACTTCCTCGATCGGTTTGTTCTCATCTTTATTGATGATATTCTTGTGTATTCTAAAACCGAGGAGTAGCATGAAAAACATCTTCATATTGTGTTGAAAACTTTTAGGAGCAATCAATTAAAAGCAAAATTTTCTAAATGCCACTTTTGGAAATCTCGTGTGAAGTTTCTCGGTCATATTATTTTCGAATCCAGAATTTCCATGGATCCTTCAAAGATTGAAGCAATTTAAAACTGGAAGAGACCGGAGAGTGTGACAGAAATTCGTAGTTTCCTTGGATTGGCCGGTTATTACCGTCGTCTCATAAAGGACTTTTCCAAGATTTCCATGCCCCTTAGTAGCTTGACAAAGAAGGGAGTTAAATACATTTGGTCGGACAAATGTGAAGCTTCTTTTCAGAAATTAAAAGAACTCCATTCCGATGCTCCTATTCTTGTGATTCCCGAGGGAACCAAGATTTTATTGCTTATGCCGATGTTAGTCGCGTTGGTTTGGGTGCTGTTCTTATGCAAAGAGAACGTGCTATTGCTTATGCTTCTAGGCAATTGAAGCCAGCCGAGTCTAGATATGCCACTCATGATTTAGAATTCGCAGCTATTGTTTTCGCCCTTCGTATTTGGCGTCATTATCTTTTGGGAGAGAAATTTGTTCTCTATACCGATTATAAATCCTTGAAGTATCTATTTTCTCAAAAGGAACTTAATTTGCGTCAACAACGTTGGCTCGAATTTCTTGCAGCTTATGATCTTGATATTCTTTATACTCCCGGAAAGGGAAATCGTGTTGCGGATGCACTTAGTCGTAAGCAATAAGCGGTTGTTTCTATGATGATATCCGAATGGAATGATCTCGGAATTCTATCCACTTGTGTGATTCGGGATCGTGTTTCCAATTTATGTACATCTCTTGTTTTATGTAGCCTTAAGGCTCATCCTTCTCTTTTAGACCGCATTCTTGAAGCTCAAAAGCTAGATCTCGAATTGGCTCTTCTTGGCCAAAATCTTAGGGATCAAAATTGATATTGAAGGATTGAAAGACTTTGATATTGATTCTTGTGGCGGTATTCGAAAATTTGGTAGACTTATCGTGCCAAATATTAGTAATCTTCGTAAAGACATTTTAAAAGATTCTCATCGTTCTAAATTTACCATTCATCTCGGTAGTAGTAAAATGTACGCGGATATGAGGTAACTTTATTACTGGGTGGGAATGAAATCTGATGTTACCAACTTTGTTAAGTGTTGCATGACTTGCCAACTCATTAAGGCCGAACATCGAAGGCCTGGTGGGTTATTACAACTGATGTGCACGTAAATGTGCATATTTTTACCACCATATTTATTCTATTTAAATTAAATAAATGATCATATTGGGTATTTTAACTTGTTTTAACCAAAATTCATAATAATTTCAAATTTTCACATATTCATCTTCATATAAGGGCAAAATGGCCATTGTGCGCGTATATTAATTTGAAAGAATTTAATTGGAAATTTCTATAATATTTTGCAGGAATTTAGCTTCTCATATTAGTGGGTTCATGAAGAAACATGCATGCACAAAATGGATATAAAGGAATGAAGATGGAAATAATTCAAAGTGAAGATCATGGAGGACCCCACCTACCCACCTACCTTAATGTACAAATTAAAGGCTAATGCACATGCTTTTGGAGTTAATGGCTTCATGTACACTTAATGGGGGATTAAGACATGTTAATGATTACTTGGCCTCCACACTTTCTAAGGGGCATTTTGGGCATTCCCCAAAAATATGAATTAGGGTTTCATACATGTATAAATACCCATATGTTTCATGTATCCACTCTCTCTTCTCTTAGCCTCTCTTAGTTAGTTAGTTTTAGTTTAGAAAAAAAATAAAATCTCTCTTTCTTTCCATGACTACTTAGCCATTTCTTCTCTTATGTAATTCTTTTTTTTATGCAATGTTAATTATTGTTTCTTTTTAATTACATGTTCATTTCCTTTTATGCAAGTAGTGTAGATTTTCCTTTATGCAATTAGAATAGTTGTCTTTTCCATTAGCTTCTTTTTTTTCTTTCTTTTTTGCTTTCATGTTGCTTTCTACATTTGATTATTTGATAACAAATATGAGAGCTTAATCCCTACAATTTAGGGGTAGTGAAGCTTTCTAGTATGCAGATGCAACATTTTGATGTTTATACTCTCTTTTTGTGCTTCAATGGAAACACTTGAAGTGGTTTAATGATGTTGTTTAGTTTTGAATTTGATAGTCTATGTTATTCATAACAAATAGGCTATGCTTAAACAAACATAACACAAATTGCCTCTTCATCTAAATATGATTATGGCAAAGAAGTGAATGTTGAAATTGAATTTTGATAGCCTATATTTCTAAACAATAGTTAATAGGCTATGCTTAAAATAGATTTTTATTTCAACTTGTTGTCATATTTCATGAGAGTTAAATGTGTATTAGTGGTTGTGTTATAGTTTGATGGTTTATATTGGGCTAATTAATAGCACAAATATACCATACTTATGATAAGCACATTAACTAATTACACTAATGAAAAGAAAAGAGAGATCATAACTTCATTTTGTTGATTTATGTGATCTAGAGAGTGGATTTATCTCTAAATTGTTCTTAAACTCTCACATTTTTTATCAATTTTCTTTTGTTTGTTTGTCTCTTTTTCTAGCTTAAATATTCTCAAGCTTTTGGTTAATTTGATTGAATAGAAAATTTAAATCTACAATTCTCTGCGGATCGACCCGTATCCGCCGCGTGCTACATTCGCACACCGTGCGCTTGCGGTTATTTTTAATTTAAATTCGTTCGACGGTTTTCTAAACAGATAGAATTTCCGTCGACGAACAAGTTTTTGGCGCCGTTGCCGGGGAAGTTTGTCTTGATTTTATTTTCTATTCTTCGAATTATTTTCTTTTGATTTGATTGTGTGTTTTTATTTTGTGTTTGCTTACATTTTAAGAAAAAAAAGAAAAAAAAACATTTTCTTGTTCATTTGATTAATTATTGTACTCTGGGTCTATTTTGTTAGGTGGTGTTTGCTTCTGTTTCAACTTCCTTCATTTCAGCTTCCAATTCTGTTTTCTTATTTTCTGATAACTTCTAAACTCTTTCATATTCTCTGTTCGCTTCTTTCCATTCACTCTGTTCATTTTATTCTGCTTGTCTATTTTCATTTCATTAAAAAAAAAACTCTTCAATTTTCACTTGAAATGGTGCATTGCTTAGTTCTCGGTTACAAAAACTTGTGATTACATCCTACATTGCTTTCTGATTTCACCATAACTCCACAACTTCACAGTTCACTCCTCTTCCTAACCTCTCCCTTTCTAACACCAATACAAACATTTGCAGCATCAACCACAAACCACAACTTCACCGTCAATACATGTTCACCACTCCATCAACATTCTCCTCCTACAAATTCACACTGCATTTCCATTAACAGACCATCTTCATCCCTACATTACTGTCTGCAGTTCAACCATTAGTGCCATACTGACCAACTTCTTCTCCCCAAACCACCAAACTCCGACAACCAATCAAATTGCCTTCATCACTACCAATTCAAACAGCAACATCCCTTTGGCGAACACACCTCCCTGAACCACATTCACTTATCTTACAGCCACCACAGACCTTACAGTGCATTCACATACATAACTCCTCCACCCATACATCCATCACATTACTTCGGTTCAATCAACAACAATCCCCTTGCAACTCCATCACAACTCAACATCAACCCTTGCCACAACAACAAACAAGCGCTTCCAGTCTCCTCCCCTATCCATTGCAAACTCCTCCGTTTCAAACTGACCATTGTCACAAAAATTCATCCATTAACCAATCCCCTACCTCCCCTGAACTTCTCTGTCCCAAACTGCTGCAATCATACAACCTTATACAACAGCACTTTCAACTTCACCATCCAGTCACACCTCCTACAACCGACCTTCGCTTCCAAGCATCATCCACTTGCCTTCATCCATCTCGCTGCCTCGGCCCGCATATCATCCACCGCAACATCAATTACCAAACAGCTTCAACCCACATAGCGCTCTCCAAGTCATCAACTTCACCACTGCCTAAACCATCAACTTCCTTCAATTCGAATCAACATACAACCCATACAGCCTGCAACTATCTGATCATCCCTCTGGCACTCCTCAAATAGCACTTCCCTACCTAGTGCACTGCCTTGGAACATATTGCAACATAGTCCATCTTCTCGCCTACAACCACGATACATACCAGCCCAAAATTCAACAACTTACATACTCCTCTGCAAATACATCATTGCCCTCCAACATCACACTACAGACATCACCTCTCAAACCTTCCACCCTCTGCAAGATTGCTGCCTCCAGTTCAACTACTGTAGTTCGAGCATACCAACCTCCATTGTCAGCCATAACTGACCTCATCCACACTGCCGTCAAACCACGACAATCCCCTCCAGACTTCAACTGACCACTGTCTGTTCCACCAACAACCGTGACCAAACCCCCACATCTCGACAACACATCGGCACGAAAATCGAACAAAACCACAGCCTCACAACAGAAATCACCATATCACCAAGTTGCCGCGAACTCCTTCATCCCCAACAAACTCGCGACCATCTCCTCATCGCAGAACCACCCAATTCACAAACGCTTGAAGATCCGCAATTTTGAGTGGCGGATTTAATTGCAAATTTGAGTTGGAAGTTCTGTTAGATTATTTGATTTAATTGCTGAATTATCTGATTGTTGAATTGAGGAACCGTTTAAGAGCCCAAGAATGGAATAAAAGTGGTTTTGGGCCGGGTTATAACTCGTAGGCTGTAGTAATTTTTTTCCCCCTTTTCCTTTTGCTTTGTTTTAATTTGTTGGTTTTACCTTTTTTTTCATCCTTGTTAAACCAAAATTTTTTTTTTTAAAAGTAAAACCCTACTTTTAAGTTTCCTTTCAAAAAAAAACCAAAAAAATATATTGTATATATCTTAGTTTTTAATTTTCAGGTTGCCAAAGCAAGAAATAAAGGAAGAATAGCTTGCTGAAAATTGCTTTCTTAGCTAGCCAAAATAAATTGCTCTGCTTGCTAAAAAATTCTGCTTTCATTTCTAGTTTTATTTGAATTGAATTATTGGTTGCTTGCATTTGCATTTTAAAAAATAAAAAAATTCATTCGTAGTTGCATTGTTAATACACGTTTAGTTTCTGTTCTGCATTTCATCTTAGATTTTGATTAATAATAACTAGACATCGATAACACTTAATTGTATATTGACAATTTGTCTTTTTTTGAACAATTTAATTTCTCGGTGTCTAGGCTACGGCAGAGCAATAATCAGTTATAAACATTACGGTGATTCGTAAATATTATACTGAATTGTTTCTCTGAAGGTACTTAAACCTTCGGCTGCATTGCTACGGTGATTCGTGGTGCACCGATAAACCCTGTCCGTTACCTGACCGAGAACTATCTTGTTGATTTAAGACAATTTGTAATTATACAATTTTGGGTTAACTTAGGATAAATCATTTGTAATTAACTCATGCATTCATTTAGTTGCATTAGTTTATTCATATTAAAAAAAAACAAAAAAAAATTCAAAATCCAAAACTAAAAAAAAATTGTAAATATTCATTTTCCTTTGAAATTTTCAAATCCTTTTTCTTTGAAATTTCAAAAATCCAAAAAAATTTAGAAAAACTAAAGTCCAAAAAATATATATAAAACATTTTCAAAAACAAAGAAAAAAAATTTGAAAAAAAAAAAAACAAAAATCAATTTTCCATTTTGAAAAATAAATTCTATTTGTAAATATTTTTCCTTTATAAAAAAAACCAAAACCATTCTTGAAAATGTCCGAATTTTCATATTCACTTGAATTTTATAATAGTTGTGAAAATCAATATAACCCATATGATTTCACTCTGAATTCGTATGGATATTTTAACGACAACTATTCTTTAAACAATTCAAATTTTGAACAACAAAGTTTTCAAAACGATGACCAACCCTCGAATCTCGAAAATAGCATTTCATCTCTACTTGAAATATCTATACAACAAAATAAAATGTTAAATGAGTTGTGTAATTCATATTTGTGCGATAACTCGAATCAAAGTTTTCAAAATAATCAAATTTTGAATTCACTTCAAAATTCAAACGATTTCGAGTATAACCCATGCCAATTCAATTTTGAACTCCAAAATGAATTTCAAACTCAAAACGAAAATGTGATCCACTTTTCAAATAATTTTGGCAATAGGAATAATCTCGATAAGAATGAAAAAATTGGTTATCAACAAATTCAAAATGAAAATTTTTCAAATTAATAATCATGAATTTGATTTTGTTGAACAAATGGAAAAAGATAACGGGGATTTATTACTTGAAAAGTACAAAACTTTTCGTGAAAATCATAATCAAATCTCAACTTGTGAAGAATCAAATAATAATCTACCGTTTGTCGAAATTGACAATTCTTGTTCTCAACAAGTCCAAATCGAAAATTTTCAAGTTAATAATTACAAATTTGACTTTGTTGAGCAAATGAATGAAATTTACGATGATCACATGGATTCTTTGTTTGAAACTTATATGAGACAACGTGAACAACAAAATCAAATTCCAACGTGTGACGAGTCAAACGATAATCCATCTTTTACCACAATCGACGATTTTCAAACAACAACTTTTGAAACTGAAAATGATGATCTTAATGAAGTTGTTGAAACCATGGTAATTGACTTGGATTTCCATTCTTTTGAGGGTGTGGAACTAAATTTAAAATTCGATCTTCCTTTTCTCGATTTCAAAAATTTGAATACAACAACTTTGGATTTTGAACTTGACACATGTAATAAAGTTGTTGATAATTCATTAAAGGTAGACGAATTCAATAAACACGATTTCTTTGGACTTTTGAATGACGAGTTGTTAAATTCCGATGGGGAAGATGAAAATCACCATTTTGATTTTGAAATCAATAATTTTGAAAATGTTTTAAATGATAAGCTTGAATTTCAAATTGGTGAAAATAAACTTGAACTTCAATCAATTGTTTTACCAACCCAAAAAATCATCGAAAATAAAACAACTCATACGATTTTCAATAAAACGACTTTCGTTTTTCCAAATCCACGCTCAACTTCGAAATCTTTTACGATTTGGTTTTTCGAGCTTAAGCTGTGTCTCGTATACTCAACGAGACAAATGAATCGGTTTTTGGAAGACCGTTTCATTTACGTTTTGACAATATACTTTCTAATCTCGTGTAAATACCGTTCGTTTTCATGTAAATAATAATAAACATCCCTTTCACTTGGGTTGACTGTGGGGACACAGTCAAAATCAAGTGTGGGGGGAGACTCATCTTCTTCTTGATTTTTCAGGATTAATTTTTCATTTTTCTTCCAAGAACTCAAAAAAAAATCCAAAAACTAAAGAAGAATTTAGTTTTAGTGTTTTTGATTTATTTTTAAAGAAACACTATAGGATAAATATATGGTTTTGGTTTATTAAATTGAAATTATTGAAAATTTATTTGTCTTAACAAAAATAAAAATGAAGTTTGATTACAAATAATAATGGTTTAACTAGTATCTAGGAAGATTTATATGTGTTAATTATGAAGTACATCCTAATTGAAAATCTTTGTTTTAAAAAGTGGTTGACTTAAAGTAAAGGATACAACATTTTTTTTGTCTTCTAAGTTAAATGGTGCTAAGATGATTTTGCAAAACTCCCTCTCAAAAAATATAAAAATAAAAAATAATAACATCCAAGTATTCATTCTCATTTAAAAGTCCTCACGGTTATGCATGGGTGATTATTTGGAATTTTTGATTATGTGATCTCATACTCATTTAAAAGTCCTCACGGTTATGATGTATGGAACACATGTAAAAAAAAGACTTAATAAAAACCATCTACGGTCGATAGTGTATGCATGAAAGTGTGTGCACTCGCCATGCTTTGTACTCCCCTCACATAAGCCCGAAAGGTAGTGCATGGGTGGTATATGTGGCCTCAGTTTATCTGAGCTAGGTGAGTAAATTTTCTTGCAAATAATGAGAGAGCAAGCAATTGAAATCCTAGCATTATTTTTACTTAGTTGATTTGATTTGTTATTGAAAAGAAATGAAAATACCACTTTGATAAACTTTGATATCAACTAAGGATCCATTTCATAGTTACACTTTGTTATTAACCAAAACAACGAGTTAAACTATAGTCTATTTGATATGATAACTTGATTTTTGTTGGAAATTTTGAACGAGTAAATGACATAAATTTTCAAGATAATAACCAAAACCTATATTTAACTTATTCGTGTCAATTTAAAAATAAATCCTTCATTTGTAAATATTTTCAAAAATTTGCATTCATCTCTTTGTAAATATATCTTGCATTTTGTAAATATTTTCATCCTGCATTTGGATTTTGTGGGTAGTATCCGCTGAAAACCCTCACGAGACAACACTCGTCCTACTGGGGACACCCGGAGGTTTAAGGGCTTGTTGCATGCGCTCAATACAGTCGTGCTTCCTACGAAAATGGATTTATCTTAGTTTTAGTTTATTCGAGGACGAATAAAAAGATAAGTGTGGGGGTATTTGATGTGCACGTAAATGTGCAAATTTTTACCACCATATTTATTCTATTTAAATTAAATAAATGATCATATTGGGTATTTTAACTTGTTTTAACCAAAATTCATAATAATTCCAAATTTTCACATATTCATCTTCATATAAGGGCAAAATGGCCATTTGTGCGCGTATATTAATTTCAAAAAATTTAATTGGAAATTTCTATAATATTTTGTAGGAATTTAGCTTCTCATATTAGTGGGTTCATAAAGAAACATTCATGCATAAAATGGATATAAAGGAATGAAGATGGAAATAATTCAAAGTGAAGATCATGGAGGACCCCACCTACCCACCTACCTTAATGTACAAATTAAAGGCTAATGCGCATGCTTTTGGAGTTAATGGCTTCATGTACACTTAATGGGGGATTAAGACATGTTAATGATTACTTGGCCTCCACACTTCCTAAGGGGCATTTTGGGCATTCCCCAAAAATATGAATTAGGGTTTCATACATGTATAAATACCCATATGTTTCATGTATCCACTCTCTCTTCTCTTAGTCTCACTTAGTTAGTTAGTTTTAGTTTAGAAAAAAAAATCAAATCTCTCTTTCTTTCCATGGCTACTTAGCCATTTCTTCTCTTATGTAATTCTTTTTTTTATGCAATGTTAATTATTGTTTCTTTTTAATTACATGTTCATTTCCTTTTATGCAAGTAGTGTAGATTTTCCTTTATGCAATTAGAATAATTGTCTTTTCCATTAGCTTTCTTTTCTTTCTGTCTTTTTTGCTTTCATGTTGCTTTCTACATTTGTTGATTTGATAACAAATATGAGAGCTTAATCCCTACAATTTAGGGGTAATGAAGCTTTCTAGTATGTAGATGCAACATTTTGATGTTTATACTCTCTTTTTGTGCTTTAATGGAAACACTTGAAGTGGTTTAATGATGTTGTTTAGCTTTGAATTTGATAGTCTATGTTGTTCATAACAAATAGGCTATGCTTAAACAAACATAACACAAATTGCCTCTTCATCTAAATATGATTATGGCAAAGAAGTGAATGTTGAAATTGAAATTTGATAGCCTATATTTCTAAACAATAGTTAATAGGCTATGCTTAAAATAGATTTTTATTTCAACTTGTTGTCATATTTCATGAGAGTTAAATGTGCATTAGTGGTTGTGTTATAGTTTGATGGTTTATATTGGGCTAATTAATAGCACAAATATACCATACTTATGATAAGCACATCAACTAATTACACTAATGAAAAGAAAAGAGAGATCATAACTTCATTTTGTTGATTTATGTGATCTAGAGAGTGGATTTATCTCTAAATTGTTCTTAAACTCTCACATTTTTTATCAATTTTCTTTTGTTTGTTTGTCTCTTTTTCTATCTTAAATATTCTCAAGCTTTTGGTTAATTTGATTGAATAGAAAATTTAAATCTACAATTCCCCGCGGATCGACCCGTATTCGCCGCGTGCTACATTCGCACACCGTGCGCTTGCGGTTATTTTTAATTTAAATTCGTTCGACGGTTTTCGAAACCGATAGAATTTCCGTCGACGAACAGCAACCTTTAGAAATTCCAATTCGGAAGTGGGATCAAATTTCCAGGGATTTTATAGACGGTCTTCCCCGTTCTTGTTCGGGTCATGATAGCTTATGGGTGATAGTTGATAGACTTACTAAATCCACCCATTTTATTCCCGTTCGGTCCAATCGAACCGTTCCCCGTTTGGCCAAACTCTTTATTAAAGAAATTGTTAAATTGCATGAAGTTCCTTCTTCTATTGTTAATGATCGTGATCCATTATTTACTAGTGGGTTTTGGAAGAGTATTCAAAAAGCTTTGGGAACGAAGCTTAATTTTAGCACCGCTTATCATCCCCAGTCCGATGGACAAACTGAGCGTGTGAATCAAACTCTTGAAGATCTTCTTCATGCGTGCGTTCTTGATTTTGGTGGAAGTTGGGAAGATCATATTTCTCTTGTTGAGTTTTCCTATAATAATAGCTTCCAATCTAGTATTGGTATGGCACCTTTTGAGGCACTTTATGGAAGGCCATGTCGATCTCCTTCTTGTTGGCTTGAGGCCGGTGAGAAGCTAGTTTTAGGTCCAGATTTTATTCATGATTCCACAGAGAAGATTGACCCTTATTCGTCATAGGATGAAAGAAGCCCAGTGTAGGCAAAGATCATATGCCGATAACCGGAGAAGGAAGTTATAATTTTCTGTCGGAGATCTTGTGTTTATTCGTGTTTCCCCTATGAAGGGTGTTGTACGTTTCAGTTGATCAGGAAAGTTAGCGCCTCGATATATTGGGCCATTTCCTATCACTGAATGCATTGGTTCTATGGCTTATCTCCTTTTATTACCGGCTCAGTTTTCTGCTATTCATGACGTGTTTCACATTTCTCAATTACGGAAATGCCTTCGAGATTCCGATTCTGTTCTTGAGCCTGGTGTTATGGAAGAAATTGAAGTTTCGCCTAATTTAACTTATGAGCAACATCCTAATCGTATTATTGCTTCGGAGGTCAAGCACCTTCGAAATAAAGATGTTCCGCTTGTTAAAGTTCAATGGTTCTCAAATACTAAGGATTGCTCTTGATAATCTAGAGAGTTCATCGAGCGAACACATCCGGATTTACTTTCCCGTGCCCTTTGAGGTGAACTTCTTATTTCAAATTTCTTTTGTGTTGAATATGCTTTATGGTTGTTACTATATATTTTCTTCTTAAATATTGTGAGGACACAATTTCTTTAAGGAGGGGAGTCTGTAACAACCCGCATATTTTATGATTGAATATTCAAATATTTTATCGTTGGTCGGATTTTAGTCCGAAAAGTTACTTTTTGCATACGGTAGAATTAGGACTCGGGACCACTTCCATTGAGTTCAAAACACCGTTTGCGATCCTTTTGAGTGTAAATTTTGATATGTTTGGTTAGTGGAATTTTGCCACTTATTCACTTTGGACTTTGGGTTTGGTTTAGCCCATTAGCCTAAGCTATTAACTCTAGCTCAACCCCCTTCTCTTCATAATTTGAATTTCATTTCCTAACACTCAAGCTTCATCAAAAATGGAGGAAGGAATGAAAAATTAAAACTCCAAGCCCTAGTTCTTTGCAAATCCAACATCTAACTCCAAATTCAAAGAGAAGACATTGATTCAAGCTTCTTGGGTTGATTCTCCTTTGCTTTCAAGCTTCTCTTTAATTGATTTTTTGAAAAGGTGAGATTTTTATCTCACGTCTTTGTCTATAACTATCTTAGATTGTTGGGTATGAATTCCTAACACTTATTCATGTGCATTTACTTTTGGTTTCGATTGAATTGGTGAAAATCCCAATTCTTAGTGTTTTGGGTTCAAATCTTTTGAAAAATCCAATCTTTGATGTTTGAACACGATTTTGGTGATGCATCGAGGAGCCAATACGACCGGGTAGCCTATCGGCATAATCCCCTAGCGTCCATGCTCGATAGGTTGCAATTTGAGTGAGTTTTTGCAGTTCAAACCCTTAGGTCGCTCGGCTTGCACATGAAGCATTTTCGACCTGCATTTAGCTCGGTCGGCATTAGGCCGTTCGTGTTAGGTCGCCGGCTTTAGGTCGCGCCGGCTAGGTCGCTCACAACATAGGTCGCTCGACCCTCTTTACGTCTTAGGTCGGCTTCATGCGTTAAGTCACGCCGTGTTAGGTCGCTCGGCACTACTTAGGTCGCTCCACTAAGTCGCGACATGTTTTAGGTCGCTCCGCTAGCTCGCGACATGCGTTAGGTCGCGTGCACGTTAGGTCGCACGTCTCTTTAGGTCGCGCATGCCTATAGGTCGCTGACCTCCCTTGGTCACTCCGTGTTAGCTCGCTACTGCTAGGTCGCGCCTTGTTGTTTAGGTCGTGCCACTTTTGGTCGCGCTCCTTTGGTCGCGCCATGCTTTTTGCCCCACCTTGTTGTTTAGGTCGTGCCACTTTTGGT
Source organism: Allium cepa (assembly GCA_030765085.1). NCBI lineage: Eukaryota > Viridiplantae > Streptophyta > Magnoliopsida > Asparagales > Amaryllidaceae > Allium > Allium cepa. The sequence continues at coordinate 27,987,968 of CM060933.1, read as the reverse complement.
CGCGCTCCTTTGGTCGCGCCATGCTTTTTGTCCCACCTTGTCGTTAGGTCACACGTTCCCTTAGCTCGCTCGGCCATGTTTGGTCGCACATCTCCTTAGGTCGCTCGGCAGTTAGGTCACGCAATGTTGACCATAGGGGTATTTTCACTTTGATGAATTTGGAATCGAATTCTTTGGATTTTATTCACGTCTTCAAACGTTAATTTTTATGACCTATTGTTTCTACAATCATTTTTGTGGTTTGTCACTTTAAAAACATAAAGGTTTCTATACTAATAGTAAATATCAAAACTCTTTTATCAAAACGATTTCAACTCTATTTTCAATATCAAGCTTGTTTACAAGACAGTTTTCCAAGCTAGTAGTATATACAAACCTTTACCTCACTCGTATGAGAAATCTAATTTAATGACTTAATAAAACAAGTGGTATGGAACGCTTGCGTTTACTTCGACGGTTAATTCTTGGACTTGTTCGATTGAACCTCTTGTGACAATTTTCGAGTGGAGATCTACAATTTATTCGTAAATATTTAAGTTAAGCTAGTGGTTATGAGACATGAAGCTAAGCTCATATATTTACTAGCTTATTGTAATTGACACTTCTTGATGATCGATGATGATCATTTTTGTGATTTAGGCTAGCAAATGTGCGATGTCTCTTTGTCTACGAGGGAGACTAAACCCCGTTTCTGTGGAGCTTCGACTCAAATTGGTGGGGTAGCGACCCATGATCTTCGCGCCGTTTTGTGGAGCTTCGGCTCAAAATTAATAGTTAGCAACCATGGAATAGCGTTCCATTTTGTGATACACGTGTTGGTGAGCTTTTATGCTCCCATTTTGTGATAGGCCTCCCTCTTTTGTGATTTCTGGATTTTCCATTGATGATTTCTAGAATTTTGTGTTTCACCAATTTTTGTGATTTTCATTGATATGTGTTATAAATTTTTGTGTATTGGTGAATTTGTGTGTCATTCACTTTTGTGATTGGTATTGATATTATTGTCAATATTTATAGTTTTGGTGATTTGGAAAATAAGGAGTATGACATTCCTTTTGATCTTTGAGAAGATTCTTGTGATATTGATTAATCTCTTGTTGATTTTCAATTACATACTTATCATAGTATGGCTTTATGGTTATCATATGTTTATGTCATATCTCTTATTCTATATCATTTTATCTGATATTTATAGCTAAACTGATCCATTTATTATGTTCTTATAAATAATACTCGGGTCAAACCGAGATGTTACAGGTGCTTCTGCTTGACTTCACACCTGGGATTATCACCCTGACTTTTGGCTAACTACTTAGATTAGTAGATTTTTTTGTATACATTGGAGACATAGACTCATAGTTGTATCCATATTCTTTTGTCTAGCACTTGTAGCTATTATTTTGTGATATTGTGGATCTTGTTTGTAATATCCCGGAATTTCCAGGAGTTTAAAATGTTGATAATCTCTTAATTTAAATTATTTGAATTGATAAAATTGTTGTTTTCAAAGGATAATTAACCAAGAAATAAAAATATAATATTTTAATTTTGGTTATAAATTGGTTTTATATTAAGATTTATTATTTTATTTGTGTAAATAAATTCTAAATTGATATATTGTTTTCAAAATTTATAAGTATGTTTGAATATATTTATATCTGTATATTTAAATCTGTGTATTTTAAATTGATTTTAAAATAGGATATATTACTTGTAAATAATAGTGAGCTTGTTTTTAAATAGTTATTTATATTGATTTAAATTTATTTTAGGTTTGACTTTTTAATTTGACTTTGAAAATGAATATAAATTTGAATTCAAGAGTATACATACATCTTAAAATATAACAATATAATTTGGTTATATATAGATAATATTTTAATTAGAAATAAGATTTTTATTTTATTTTTCTTTTATAGAAGTTTATCTAAACAAATTTGATTTGTGTTTATTTAATAACTACAAAGGGCTTTTTAAAATAGTATTTAAAATAAGTTTGAAATGTTGTATATAATTTTATTTAAATTTTATTTTGTTTCATTTCTTTTTAAAGATTGTATTTAATATAAACTAGAATACATTTATAAATGTATAAGTGTATTTGTTTATTAGATATTTAATAGAAAAGTATTTTAAATTTAGAAAACATGTTTGGTTAATTAGGAAAATAATTTTAAAAGTCTTTTGAATTTTCTTTTAAAACAAATACATAAGAAGTAACAAATGTTTAATTTTAAAACACCTTGTTTACAAGTGTTACAACATTAATGCAAAGTTAAGACAAGTGTCAATTTTCTTTTAAAATTTTCTTTTAAATTTATAAAATCTGAAAATTCTATTTAAAACACCATCTCTATATCTTTCTTTTTCTTTAAAATTTTTTGTTCATTCCTAAGAGAAACTTGAACTATCAATGCAACATTCAGAAATTCTTCAAAACAAACCTCAAATTTTAAATCTGAAAACTTTCCTCAAGTTCAAATCTAAGACCTGATCAATTTTCAAAAACCAAATTATGCAAATGTGTTAATCTGAAAGCATCATAGTTTAAAACCCAAACCTGCATCATGTTTTCAAGCATCTTTGCAAGCTCTGTTAATCACTAAAGCCTGTAAACCTTTTCTTGAGCAAATCTAACTGCAAGTCTGCAGTTATTCTAAAAACAAAAATCAATTCCTCAAAATTGAAAATCTGCATCAACTCCTCAAAACTCAAGTTCAGATGCCTGCAATATTTGTTCCAAATCAAAACTGCACATTTACAGTTTATTCTCAAAACAAAAACAAGTGCAAGTTCCAATTCATGTCTGCATCAAATTTTCAATTGCATGCAAGTCTGAAAGGGGTATTTCCTGAAGCAATTTCTGTTTGGAGGCTTCAAGTTCAATTCTTTTGCAAAACTTCATGTTCCAGTCGTCTTCAAACCTCTTTATTTCTAAATGATGTGAGTAAACTTTTTTTTTTACTAAAACTTAATTAGTTATTAGCTGTTGCTATGAGTTGTGATGATGTTTATATACATATAAGCGGCCTCTAGTAGATAAATGTTATTATGTCTGTTATGCTTGATACTGTGCATGCTTGTTGCATAAATCCTCTCAATTTTCTTTCTTACTGCAGAATTAAGTTTAAATCTAAACTTCAAGTTATTTTGTTTAATCAACTACTAGAATATAGATTCAAAACAAAATAAGTAGTTTAAGCATAAACTAACAACTAAAAATAGAACAAAGTTTCTGTTTTTTTTTTATTATTCACCTGGAAATTAAACAATGCAGTAACAACCTATTACAAATATATGAAATCAAATGATAAAATTTGATGAAATAACTTTATAATCTGGAGTGTCATTGGAAATTATGAATTTTGAAAAGGAATTCAAAATTTTTAAAACTGTTTTGAGTATGAATTTGGGTTTTTACTGCAAATTGGGTTTTGATCTATAACTGATCTATTCATTTGGATTGCTTGAAAATCTTCATGGAGTTACTGTTTACATCTGTGAGTATAGCAAAAATAATAGAAGAATTTTTAAATCATTGTGATGCTTGATTTTGTCTGAAATTGGTTGTAAACCTAGTTTAGAAGATGTCTGGAAAATTGATCACTGCAACCTCATAATTGCATCGAGTTAGGTGGAAATTGGTGTGAAGGAAGCGTGGTGGGTCTGTGATACATGGCCGGAGTTGTAGTAATTGTAGTTGATCAGCGGCAATGAATTTGGGGTTCTTGCTGATGATGTTGGGTTTCAGTAACCACCAAGATGCTTGATGTTGATTCGAAGCATGGGGTGTTGTTCTGTGGGTCGTAGGTGGATGTAGGGGGCTTGGATGACTCGGCGGTGGGTTCGACGTTGGCCAGAGGGAAGCCGGCACTGGTGCAGGTTGCACGAGAGGGGCTGGGTGTCAGAGCTTTTGGGTTTTGGTATGTTTTGTGTTACTGGGTTATAGCTAGGGTAATAAGGGAGGAGACTCGGGAAATAACTCGAGTGCATTTGGATGTGGCTCGGGGTATTACTCGCGTGGACACAATGGTTTAAATTGCAGGGTGTAAACTGTTATGTGTTAACAGTTTTTAGTTTTTAATTTAAAACGGTTTAAAAATTTTTAAAAGGGCATATCAATTTAAAGGAAGTATATGTAGTTGTACTTGAATTCAGGTATATAAAGGGGGTTAAACCCAAATTAATGTTCAACCTGATATTTTATTTAAAATATAAAATAAGTCTTAAATTTTAAAAAGTTAAAGTTAAATTAAAATTCTTGTTTTGAAATTGAATTGTTTCCAAAAATAAACTTGTATAATGTTTTAATCATCTTAAGTTAAAATCTTAATATTATTTCAAATCTTATTTTGAAATATAAAGAGAATTTTAAGTAAATGTTTTATTTAAATTAATTAGAGGAAAATGATTTATTAATTAACAATTAAGTTTAAGATAATTTATTACTTGGAATTAGGAATTGTTAATTAATAATTAAGGGAAAAATAATTAATGATTTCTTTATAATTTAATTTAATTTATGAATTAAGCTAAATAAAGATTTCCAAGATTTATTTAAGATAATTATTTTATCTTAAATAATAATTAAGTATTAATAATTTGTAATTAGTTGATTAATTAAAGAATTTTAAGTTAATTCATTTATTTAACTATTATTTTAAAAGGGGTTAATTAAGTAATTAATTGAGTATATTTAATTATTTAATTAACTATTAATTGAGATGATGATTTTAATTAATGACAAATGATTAATTAAATTGTAATTACTTATTAATTAAGTAATTAAGAGTTAATTGGAATAGTAATTAATTAACAAAGGTTTTATTAAGTTTGATTGTGTTTTCTTAATTAATAATTAAAGGATTATTAAAATAAATGCTAGTTAATTAAGAATTAATTAACTATTTTTATTAAAGGTTAATTAATTGTAATTAAGGATTAATTAATTTTATTTATGGATTAATTAATTTGAATTAAGATTGTTAATTAATAGTTAAGTTTATTAATTAATGAATAAGAGTTGATTAATTAGTTAATTAAGTTTAATTAATTAATTATAAAAGTAATTAGTGATTAATTACTTTTGATTAAAAAATTGATTAATAATTAAGGTTTATTAATTAATATTTGAAGATAATTAATCTGATAATTGAAGATTAATTAGGGTTAATGAGTAATTAGGGATGGATTACTCAATTATAATTAATGAGATGAGTGGAATCAAGTAAATTAATTAATTTGTTAATTAATCAAATATGGTCACCTGATAAATGGATAAGTATGTTTACTTAATAAAGTGTTGATAAGGTTAATTACTTAAGATAAGTAATTGATTAATTACAGAGGTAATTGAGTTAGGTAAATTACTGATTGGGAAGTAATTTTAAATGGGTAATTACTTGTTAAAGTAATTAAAGGTTTATTACTTGGTGTAATAAATCAAAGAATCTATAAGTAATTAGAAGTAATTAAGAATAATTAATTACTGTTTATTTAAGTTGATTAATTGAAAGTAATTAATTTAAGCATGATTAATTAATGTAATTAATTAAGGAATAATGTAATTAATTATAATTAATTAATGGAAGTAATTATTTAAGGTTCATTAATTGATATGATTAATGAAAATAATTAAGGATTAATTACTTTATTAAGAGTTAATTAATCAAGGTTGATTAGGATTAATTAATTGATTTAACTAATGGTTATTTAAGCAAGATTTATTTTGATGAAGGTAATTAATTTAATTAATTCTAAATTAATTAAGAAGTAATTAATTTAATTCACTTTAAATTAATTAGTGATAGAGATGGTTAATTTAATTCACTTTAAATTAATTATACTGGTATGAGTAAGTCATTGTGTATGATGGATGACATTGATTGTCTTGAATGTTTTGTGATCTCAGTAATGAGATAAGTATGGTTGTGTGATATGAATGCTTGGTTGCATTGTGATGATTACATAGATTATCAATTGGGATGATGATATATAGATTATCTATTATGATATTGATAATGTGGATTACTTGTTATTTGATAATGCTGAATATCAATTATGATTTGTGAATTATCTATTCTGTGTGTATATAGATAGTTGAATTGATTTGTTTAAACCATTAAAACAACTTGAACTTAAAAGACACGCTTTGGATTTCGATGAGACCGGGATCGAGTTTCCATATTTGGATATCCGAAAACCATATCGATTCCAAATAACGTTAGGTCGTGAGTCAAAGTGGAGCTTTGTGAAGACTCGAGATGTAAAGGCTATATGTCAGTATAACTCCGTGGGTGATTCCGTAATGAGTTTGATGGAATAGTACTTATACATTCCAGATGGTGATTTAGAATGCAAGGGTTATTGTCGTTAACTCTGAGGGTGATTCCAAAATGAGTGTAACGAGATAATGCCTTCGGTTTCGTTCGAACCCGGAACGAACTTGTATGGATTGAATGCTTTCAAAACATCGTCAGGTGGACGATGAGCATTCTAAGTGATGTGTCCTATAAAGGTAATCGTAACCTCAAGCCTCATCAACCAGGAATGGCTAAAACAGGGGAGGTGCAGCAAGGCTTCGTGGGTCGCACCCACTGAAGAGTAAGATTTACCCCTGTCTAGAGGTCCCTTATTTTTCGGCTGTGTGGACGGTTGAATAGCTACAACCGTCGGGGTTGTCTTATTCGGAACTGTTCAGTAAGGAACGGGTCTGGCTTTGTGTTGCAGGAGGTCGGGAGTGATCCTCGGTACGGTGATCTAGGCCACGTACTGTGACGGGCGGTACCCCAGTAGCCCTACCATTGTATGGAATCCAAAATCCAATAAGTGCCCACGGTTTTGATTGTATTACCCACTTTTGTGGCTAGTAGCTGGAATTTAATAAATGTAACAATTTCAGCTATTTCTTATTTATTTGAAAACCCTAGACACTATTATAATATCACAGAATTTCCTATCAAATGTTTTGGTTAGCGTAAGGTAAAAACTTTTCCATGTTTATGTGTGGGAAGTCTTACGTGATACCTTTTCTTTTAAAAGGTTTTTAAAGTTAAGCAACTTTAACCGTTTACTCACACCAGACCCATGTCTGACCCGGAGTTTATTCTATTTTTTTCATAAACTCTTGGGTACTCAAATTTTTACGAGTAGCCAAGGGATTCAGGTTAGGATTTTAGGTTGGCTTGACGAATTCTGGAGGAGCAAATGGAGCAGGAGGCTTCTGCGTATAGCTATAGAGTTTTCCGCTGTGTGTTCTCTGAGTTGTTGTATTGAGTTTTATAACTAGACAGGTGTTTATAACCGTCTAGTATGAGTTGATTATGCTGTGTATCTCTGATGTATATGATACTATGTAAAGTATTATGTTATTAATATAATTTATTCATTCCGCTGTTTAGATTCTGATGTTGTTTCTTTCTTCTTCTCTATCTTTTCTCTTTTCTATCCTTTCTTTCTTAAAGATGATGCGATTTTCTGGTGGTAGAAAGACGGGTCGTCACATTTGGTATCAGAGCATTAGGTTGAGTGAATACTTAGGCTCTGTAGTGGTGTCTTTCTTGAGAGAGCGTATTTGTAATTTTTATGTAACTATAAATGTATATTTCTACCTATCTGTTGGGTTACCTGTTCGGGTTTTCCGATATAAGTTATAAAGGTAGATGAGGTAGTGGTGTGTGTTACACAACTACCATTGGTTGGAGTTTGAATGATTGAGGTTGGAAGTGTATTTATCGAGACTGTAGACCTAATACTGTCTCGAGTAATCTTTGTAATTTGGTGTAAGATTTTAATCTTTGAAGGAAACCTGTTAAGGTTTGGAGTTCATCTTGGAAGTGTAAGTTTGATTGCGCTCGTGTGAGCGGATTTTTGAGAGTTTGGATGTGTTGGTTGGGCAGAAGCGAGTAATGGTATCTTGGAAATCTCAGGAAGTAGTAGCTGCGTGATGAGATGCAGTGACTATGGAAGTCTCCGGAGATGTTTTCTGTCGGAGCAAGTTTAAGAAAGTACATTTGCTTTGGGTTGTAGCTGAGTTTAGCAGGATGTATGTGTTTGGTTGGAAGTCCGAGTTTCTCAAGGAGCTCTGGGTAAGGAGTCTTTGGCATCTGTGTTAGCGGTGTAGCTCAGGAGTGTTCTGTGTTTCAGCAGGAAGATCTTTTTGGCATAGCATTTCTTGGAAGTGGAATTCAGAAACAGCAGTGAGGATCTGTTTCTTAGATGGATTAGTTGGTTAAGGATAAACTGTTCTGATTAGTGGAGAGAGAACAGTATCTAGTATATTGGATTGGGTGATCGCAAAAGTGACTTGCGACGGTTTGGTGATTATCTTAGATAGTCTTTGCTTGGATTTGTGGCATCTCTAGAGGATGTAGGAGTTATGGGATTGCTGAAGATTTTTCTGGATATATCTTCAGGAAAGTTAGAGTTTTTCCGCATTAGAGTTTAAGTTCTGAATCGACTTGATGTCAGGAGTGATAATGGTGATTCAGCTGGATTAAAGGTTGTTTCCTAGGTTGGTTGTTTGGTGTAGCAGCTCTGTATTTCTTGGAATTTCTGTTGAACCTTATTTCCAAGATGTGATGTTTAGTCTGTGCCTGTGTTCATTCAACGGCATTTTCATCTGCTCCAGATCAGAGTTGTGCAGCGAAAGCATGGTGGCTGTTGTTCTTGAATAGAAGCATCTGGGAGTTGAAGTATTTTGGATTAGAGAGTTTCTTCTGAATTTATTTTTCAAGATCTGAGGCAAGTTGGCGAGTGATTCTGTTCTGTCTTTCCCGGATAGGAGAAGTTGTTTTCTACTGTTGATAGTAGAGTTTGGTTTTGATTTTGGATTGATCTTGTGAGGATCAGTTTGTGAGTTGATCCAGTTTGTTTGTTGAAGCATCAGCGAAGGTTGAACTGATCAGGACGGATCTGTTGGCAGCCCGGATCATCCGGGAAGTTTTGAGGTTAAGAAATGGAAGAATTTGAAATTCGAAGTTGGAGACTTCGATGTTGTTGAGTTTTCTTTGGTATTGGAAGCAATAAATTTTGGTAAGCTTCAAGGTACATTGGATTGTTCTGAGTTTTTGTAGGATCAGTGCTTTGGTTTGAAGAGTTGAATTTCCAGTTTGGAAAACTGGAATTCAAAATCATTTCGCGTGTCTCTGAGGGAGTACGTGTTTGGTCATCACTGGTTTTTGAGACCAGTAGTTCTGTGAGGTTTTAGTAGTTGATCAGACTTGTCTTTGGTTTGATATCTTGTGTAGATTATAGATCTAGCTGAGTGGGAACTCAGTAGCTTATAAGTATAGCTAGTTTGGGTTTAGTAGAGCGAGTATCCCTGTGTCCGTACTGGGGAAACTCGAGATATTTTAGGAAGTTTATCCGGATCTGTGTCCGGATAGCTAGTGTTGTTTGATTAAATTGGTTGTTTGGATAAATTTGTTTGTTTGATTGATAGTATGGCTGTTATGTATGTTTGAATTGGTTGAAAATAAAATAAAACTTTGGATTATCTTTGTTTTAAATTTCGTGGACGAAATTCTGTTAAGGGGGGAGGATTGTAATATCCCGGAATTTCCAGGAGTTTAAAATTTTGATAATCTCTTAATTTAAATTATTTGAATTATTGTTTTCAAAAGATAATTAACCAAGAAATAAAAATATAATATTTTAATTTTGGTTATAAATTGGTTTTATATTAAGATTTATTATTTTATTTATGTAAATAAATTCTAAATTGATATATTGTTTTCAAAATTTATAAGTATGTTTGAATATATTTATATCTGTATATTTAAATCTGTGTATTTTAAATTGATTTTAAAATAGGATATATTACTTGTAAATAATAGTGAGCTTATTTTTAAATAGTTGTTTATATTGATTTAAATTTATTTTAGGTTTGACTTTTTAATTTGACTTTGAAAATGAATATAAATTTGAATTCAAGAGTATACATACATCTTAAAATATAACAATATAATTTGGTTATATATAGATAATATTTTAATTAGAAATAAGACTTTGTTTTATTTTTCTTTTATAGAAGTTTATCTAAACAAATTTGATTTGTGTTCATTTAATAAATACAAAGGGATTTTTAAAATAGTATTTAAAATAAGTTTGAAATGTTGTATATAATTTTATTTAAATTTTATTTGGTTTCATTTCTTTTTAAAGATTGTATTTTATATAAACTAGAATACATTTATAAATGTATAAGTGTATTTTTTATTAGATATTTAATAAAAAAGTATTTTTAAATTTAGAAAACATGTTTGGTTAATTAGGAAAATAATTTTAAAAGTCTTTTGAATTTTATTTTAAAACAAATACATAAGAAGTAACAAATGTTTAATTTTAAAACACCTTGTTTACAAGTGTTACAACATTAATGCAAAGTTAAGACAAGTGTCAATTTTCTTTTTAAATTTTATTTTAAATTTATAAAATCTGAAAATTCTATTTAAAACACCATCTCTACATCTTTCTTTTTCTTTAAAATTTTTTGTTCATTCCTAAGAGAAACTTGAACTATCAATGCAACATTCAGAAATTCTTCAAAACAAACCTCAAATTTTAAATCTGAAAACTTTCCTCAAGTTCAAATCTAAGACCTGATCAATTTTCAAAAACCAAATTCTACAAATGTGTTAATCTGAAAGCATCACAGTTTAAAACCCAAACCTGCATCATGTTTTCAAGCATCTTTGCAAGCTCTGTTAATCACTAAAGCCTATAAACCTTTTCTTGAGCAAATCTAACTGCAAGTCTGCAGTTATTCTAAAAACAAAAATCAATTCCTCAAAAATGAAAATCTGCATCAACTCCTCAAAACTCAAGTTCAGATGCCTGCAATATTTGTTCCAAATCAAAACTGCACATTTACAGTTTATTCTCAAAACAAAAACAAGTGCAAGTTCCAATTCATGTCTGCATCAAATTTTCAATTGCATGCAAGTCTCAAAGGGGTATTTCCTGAAGCAATTTCTGTTTGGAGGCTTCAAGTTCAATTCTTTTGCAAAACTTCATGTTCCAGTCATCTTCAAACCTCTGCATTTCTAAATGACGTGAGTAAACTTTTTTTTTTACTAAAACTTAATTAGTTATTAGCTGTTGCTATGAGTTGTGATGATGTTTATATACATATAAGTGGCCTCTGTGTAGATAAATGTTATTATGTCTGTTATGCTTGATACTGTGCATGCTTGTTGCATAAATCCTCTCAGTTTTCTTTCTTACTGCAGAATTAAGTTTAAATCTAAACTTCAAGTTATTTTGTTTAATCAACTACTAGAATATAGATTCAAAACAAAATAAGTAGTTTAAGCATAAACTAACAACTAAAAATAGAACAAAGTTTCTGTTTTTTATTATTATTATTCACCTGGAAATTAAACAATGCAGTAACAACCTATTACAAATATATGAATCGAATGATAAAATTTGATGAAATAACTTTATAATCTGGAGTGTCATTGGAAATTATGAATTTTGAAAAGGAATTCAAAATTTTTAAAACTGTTTTGAGTATGAATTTGGGTTTTTACTGCAAATTGGGTTTTGATCTATAACTGATAATCTATTCATTTAGATTGCTTGAAAATCTTCATGGAGTTACTGTTTGCATCTGTGAGTATAGCAAAAATAATAGAATTTTTTTTAAATCATTGTGATGCTTGATTTTGTCTGAAATTGGTTGTAAACCTAGTTTAGAAGCTGTCTGGAAAATTGATCACTGCAACCTCATAATTGCATCGAGTTGGGTGGAAATTGGTGTGAAGGAAGCGTGGTAGGTCTGTGATACATGGCCGGAGTTGTAGTAATTGTAGTTGATCGGCGGCAATGAATTTGGGGTTCTTGCTGATGATGTTGGGTTTCAGTAACCACCAAGATGCTCGATTTTGATTCGAAGCATGGGGTGTTGTTCTATGGGTCGTAGGTGGATGTAGGGGGCTTGGATGACTCGGCGGTGGGTTCGACGTTGGCCAGAGGGAAGCCGGCACTGGTGCAGGTTGCACGAGAGGGGGTGGGTGTCAGAGCTTTTGGGTTTTGGTATGTTTTGTGTTACTGGGTTATAGCTAGGGTAATAAGGGAGGAGACTCGGGAAATAGCTCGAGTACATTTGGATGTGGCTCGGGGTATTATTCGCGTGGACATAGTGGTTTAAATTGCAGGGTATAAACTGTTATGTGTTAACAGTTTTTAGTTTTTAATTTAAAACAGTTTAAAATTTTTTAAAAGGGCGGATCAATTTAAAGGAAATATATGTAGTTGTACTTGAATTCAGGTATATAAAGGGAGTTAAACCCTAATTAATGTTCAGCCTGATATTTTATTTAAAATATAAAATAAGTCTTAAATTTTAAAAAGTTAAAGTTAAATTAAAATTCTTGTTTTGAAATTGAATTGTTTCCATAAATAAACTTGTATAATGTTTTAATCATCTTAAGTTAAAATCTTAATATTATTTCAAATCTTATTTTGAAATATAAAGAGAATTTTAAGTAAATGTTTTATTTACATTAATTAGAGGAAAATGATTTATTAATTAACAATTAAGTTTAAGATAATTTATTACTTGGAATTAGGAATTGTTAATTAATAATTAAGGGAAAAATAATTAATGATTTCTTTATAATTTAATTTAATTTATGAATTAAGTTAAATAAAGATTTCCAAGATTTATTTAAGATAATTATTTTATCTTAAATAATAATTAAGTATAAATAATTTTTAATTAGTTGATTAATTAAAGACTTTTAAGTTAATTCATTTATTTAATTATTATTTTAAAAGGGGTTAATTAAGTAATTAATTGAGTATAATTAATTATTTAATTAACTATTAATTGAGATGATGATTTTAATTAATGACAAATGATTAATTAAATTGTAATTACTTATTAATTAAGTAATTAAGAGTTAATTGGAATAGTAATAATTAACAAAGGTTTTATTAAGTTTGATTGTGTTTTCTTAATTAATAATTAAAGGATTATTAAAATAAATGCTAGTTAATTAAGAATTAATTAACTATTTTTATTAAAGGTTAATTAATTGTAACTAAGGATTAATTAATTTTATTTATGGATTAATTAATTTGAATTAAGATTGTTAATTAATAATTAAGTTTATTAATTAATGATTAAGAGTTGATTAATTAGTTAATTAAGTTTAATTAATTAATTATAAATGTAATTAGTGATTAATTACTTTTGATTAAAGAATTGATTAATAATTAAGGTTTATTAATTAATATTTAAAGATAATTAATCTGATAATTGAAGATTAATTAGGGTTAATGAGTAATTAGGGATGGATTACTCAATTATAATTAATGAGATGACTGGAATCAAGTAAATTAATTAATTTGTTAATTAATCAAATATGGTCACTTGATAAATGGATAACTATGTTTACTTAATAAAGTTTTGATAAGGTTAATTACTTAAGATAAGTAATTGATTAATTACAAAGGTAATTGAGTTAGGTAAATTACTGATTGGGAAGTAATTTTAAATGGGTAATTACTTGTTAAAGTAATTAAAGGTTTATTACTTGGTGTAATAAATCAAAGAATCTATAAGTAATTAGAAGTAATTAAGAATAATTAATTACTTTTTATTTAAGTTGATTAATTGAAAGTAATTAATTTAAGCATGATTAATTAATGTAATTAATTAAGGAATAATGTAATTAATTATAATTAATTAATGGAAGTAATTATTTAAGGCTCATTAATTGATATGATTAATGAAAATAATTAAGGATTAATTACTTTATTAAGAGTTAATTAATCAAGGTTGATTAGGATTAATTAATTGATTTAACTAATGGTTATTTAAGCAAGATTTATTTTGATAAAGGTAATTAATTTAATTAATTTTAAATTAATTAAGAAGTAATTAATTTAATTCACTTTAAATTAATTAGTGATAGAGAAGGTTAATTTAATTCATTTTAAATTAATTATACTGGTATGAGTAAGTCATTGCTTATGTATGATGGATGACATTGATTGTCTTGAATGTTTTGTGATCTCAGTAATGAGATAAGTATGGTTTTGTGATATGAATGCTTGGTTGCATTGTGATGATTACATAGATTATCAATTGGGATAATGATATATAGATTATCTATTATGATATTGATAATGTGGATTACTTGTTATTTGATAATGTTGATTATCAATTATGATTTGTGAATTATCTATTCTGTGTGTATATAGATAGTTGAATTGATTTGTTTAAACCATTAAAACAACTTGAACTTAAAAGACACGCTTTGGATTTCGATGAGACCGGGATCGAGTTTCCATATTTGGATATCCGAAAACCATATCGATTCCAAATAACTTTAGGTCGTGAGTCAAAGTGGAGCTTTGTGAAGACTCGAGGTGTAAGGGCTATACGTCAGTATAACTCTGTGGGTGATTCCGTAATGAGTTTGATGGAATAGTACTTATAGATTCGAGATGGTGATTTAGAATGCAAGGGTTATTGTCGTTAACTTTGAGGTTGATTCCAAAATGAGTGTAACGAGATATTGCCTTCTGTTTCGTTCGAACCCGGAACGAACTTGTATGGATTGAATGCTTTCAAAACATCGTCAGGTGGACGATGAGCATTCTAAGTGATGTGTCCTATAAAGGTAATCGTAACCTCAAGCCTCATCAACCGGGAATGGCTAAAACAGGGGAGGTGCAGCAAGGCTTCGTGGGTCGCACCCACTGAAGAGTAAGATTTACCCCTGTCTAGAGGTCCCTTATTTTTCGGCTGTGTGGACGGTTGAATAGCTACAACCGTCGGGGTTGTCTTATTCGGAACTGTTCAGTAAGGAACGGGTCCGGCTTTGTGTTGCAGGGGGTCGGGAGTGATCCTCGGTACGGTGATCTAGGCCACGTACTGTGACGGGCGGTACCCCAGTAGCCCTGCCATTGTATGGAATCCAAAATCCAATAAGTGCCCACGGTTTTGATTGTATTACCCACTTTTGTGGCTAGTAGCTGGAATTTAATAAATGTAACAATTTCGGCTATTTCTTATTTATTTGAAAACCCTAGACACTATTATAATATCACAGAATTTCCTATCAAATGTTTTGGTTAGCGTAAGGTAAAAACTTTTCCATGTTTATGTGTGGGAAGTCTTACGTGATACCTTTTCTTTTAAAAGGTTTTTAAAGTTAAGCAACTTTAACCGTTTACTCACACCAGACCCATGTCTGACCCGGAGTTTATTCTATTTTTTTCATAAACTCTTGGGTACTCAAATTTTTACGAGTAGCCAAGGGATTCAGGTTAGGATTTTAGGTTGGCATGACGAATTCTGGAGGAGCAAATGGAGCAGGAGGCTTCTACGTATAGCTATAGAGTTTTCCGCAGTGTGTTCTCTGAGTTGTTGCATTGAGTTGTATAACTAGACAGGTGTTTATAACCGTCTATTATGAGTTGATTATGCTGTGTATCTCTGATGTATATGATACTATGTAAAGTATTATGTTATTAATATAATTTATTCGTTCCGTTGTTTAGATTCTGATGTTGTTTCTTTCTTCTTCTCTATCTTTTCTCTTTTCTATCCCTTTCTTTCTTAAAGATGATGCGATTTTCTGGTGGTAGAAAGTCGGGTCGTCACATTGTTTGACCACTACTCTGATGTACACTTTCATGTGTTATATATTCATATCTATTTCCGCCTTTGTGATATGGATGTCTGTGACTGATTTGTGTTATGTTTATTTCTATATTTGTTTCCGAAGAATATATATAGCCACTGTGTAGTAGCTTTGAGTTTGTATCGGTATGTCGGATTTCCTCCTTCAACCAAACGCATGTGGTACTATCTGACATATCGGTGCTCGCACAAGGCAATTACATGGATGGTCGCTCCTCAACAGCCTTATTCTCCGCCCTAGTTGACGGCATTATCCCGTAGTGTACTTGGCTAGAGTGGTTATAGAGGTGGGGCGTCACAGAATGTAACAAGCCGGATATTTTAACGGTTTTAATTAATTTAATTAACTGAATTTGGGTGAATTTAATAAAAATAAATATACAATGTTGAAACATAAATTTGATATTTGGAATGCGTCTAATTAAATATGGCAGCTGGTAAATTTTCGTCCGAAAATATGAAAGTTTATTTCGTGCGTAAATTTACTTCAATTTAATCAGTTAAAAAGCGATGAAAATAAAACGTTTTAGAAACCTAAATATTTTTACATAGAAAAATTCTAATCATCTTTGAGCAAACACCATTTTTCGTTTTTCAAAATTCGGACATCTTTAGCTCCGTCGATCTTATTTTTCTATGTTTTTCATGCATTTTCCGCTAGTATAAAAATTTCGAATTTTTATAATTCAATCGTACCACAGAGATCTATATACCATTTTGATCGCCTTGTCATGCTGATCTCTAGGATATATTCAATTCAGTGTTTTGATGTTCGGTGCGCGGCAGAATCTGCGGAAACGGTAATCATATCGGTACCCGTTTTCAAACTTTTGGTTACCTTTGTCCTTTCAATTTCCACTGTGTTAAACCATATAGCCATTTGCACTTACAAATTCTAAGATTATAGCTATTGCCTGTTGTCATTCCATCACTTAAATTTATTTTCGGTCCGTTCACGTTCCTTCTTTCTCTGCATTTTTTTTAGTTCTACGCTTACGCTTATTTCAAAAAAAAAGAAAAAAGAAAACACAGAAGAATACAGTAAGCCGCATCTGTATTTGAACCTGCCTATTCATGTTCATCGTCTTATTTTTCACAAAACGCTTCTCTTTTTCTTTTTCTTTTCTTCATTAAAAAAAAGGGAAAGGAAGAACAAGTTGACAACACATAATTTCATATTTGCATGACAAAGCCTGCTCCTTCTTTTATTTCACTTGGAGCTATATCTTCGCGTCCCTTTCACTTGCTAACACATTCCCATCCTCTCCTTTCCTGAGGCTTGCGCATATGGCAACTCCACCACAACCTCTCGGCCACCCACCGTCTTCCGCTTATTCTCTCACCTTCCTCCTCAGCCCAAAGCTTTAGCCGAGCATGCCTACATCTCCTTCTCTTTCCGGACCATATCAGCCTGCTTGTTTTAATACAGAGGTATATAGTTTGCCTTGTTTTTAATTTTTTTTTTTTACATCTGGGTCTTCATGCGTGAGTAATATAAGCTTTATCTAAAAAATGTTGTTTGTTATATATATTTTATGCGTGAGTAATACCGGGAGTACAGGGCATTATGGTGTGTGTGCATGATGATTGTATGTAAGTTTAAGGCATGGTGAAAATTTCAATATGAATAAAAATATGCGTTTTATTCGAACTATACTATATTTTATTTAGTTATAATATAAATATTTATATTACAGTATATATGCTAAGTTGTAAGTAGGGTGGATTCCTGTATATATATCTTTGTTGCTGTAGGTATTAGTAACAACATGTTATACATAGTTTTCTTTTCAGTTGCTGTATAGGTTAGATAATAGTTTACAATGGGTTTGTGTACTGGTTTATGTGTTTATAATATGCGGTTATCAAGTTTTGCAGTTTATGGAAAATTTATACAAGTTTTATATAATTTGTTTAAAATATTACATATACATATATGCGTCTGTTATGTACAGGGTAAGTTTATTTTATTTTGGGTTTCGTTGACAAATTGTTCTCAAAATATTTTATTTCCAAAACTTGTATAGATTGTTAGCTTATATTTTATATATGTTGGCCTACCTACTTTTGTACTAAAGTATATATACAGTTAATGTTTAATGCCGTGAAGTGATGGAACAGAGTACATACAATATAAGTTGCGTGTCAATTTAAGTATGCACTATAAGTTGGTATGTTTTATATAGTTCTGAGTTATATTTTAAGCTATTGAAATATATATTTTATTTTGGGTATTGAATTTAATATACATTTGAAAATAATATAGGTTTTAAATTTATTTCAAAGAAATTATATACATATAATAATTTAAATTGAATGTTGGTTTTAGGATAATTATAATAATAACAATTTATATATACTTCTTTACATTGAGCTTCGTTGACTCATTCTCATCGATTTATATCTATCAGCTTTGATCGTCGAATTGTGCCAATCTAGCATTACTTCGAAATTTGTGCTTGGATTCGTAACTCAATTTCAGTGTCTGTGTCTGTGTGCGTATCCGTGTCATCTCCTGTTCTCTCTAGCCTCGAAAGGTGAGCAATCACTCACGATTAATGTTCTTTTATTTATTAAATTTGATTTCAATTGAAACGACAATTGAAATATACCGCTGTTAGTTATTTACACTGCTATATATGTTATTACCTGTATCTGTTCACCTATGACATCTGATACCGGTATCTATTAATTATTTATGCGATGATAAAACAGTTTGGTTGATAATTGATTGATTGATTTTTGTTTATATTGGATGTTAAATTGTAATGTATAAAGTGATAAATATTATGCAATTGAATTTGACATAGGATAGTTAAAATTTGAATCGACATATATGTTGAATTTGATTAGTTAAATTTGTTAAATATTACCCCTTAAATGTTTAATTATTTGACACGTAGAAAATGGTAAATTACCCTTGAACCATTTGAATTTATGTTGTATTAATTGATGAAGTATGAAATTGAATAATGAATGTCAAGTATATAATTGCACCGAATAATAAGTGTAATAATCTTTAATCTACATGAAATGTTAGTGTAAATTCTAGAAATAATTATATTAATTCGCACAAACAACAATACGAATTAATAAGACTATTTTGGGATTATTTAATTGAATTAATTATTGGATTGTTATGGATGTTTGCTATTGCATGTTGATTTACTTTGACACCATCACAGTTATCACACTGCAAGTTCCCTTTGCTATGCTTTGAATTTTGAATTGGACATGGAATCAGGTTAAAATGGTAAATACCCAAATGAACTTGACTTAGGATAGAGAATTAAATAAAAATCCGATTGGTCAATAATTTGATTTAGAAATATAATAATGATTTTATTCGAATAAAGAATAAGTTTGGAAATGAAGTTGGAATTTGAATTTTTATGAAAGGAAAATGTAAATATTGAAATCTGAAACAAATATTAACATGGTAATTGATGAAAGAACATTGTTTGAAATTTAATTATTTAATAATTAAATTTGGAATTATTAATAAATAAATTGGAATTAGTAGTAATTAAGTTTTGAAATTATTAAGTTTGAGATCATTTAATAATTAAATTTGAAATTATAATTAAGTATGAAACTATAGTTACGTTCGAAATTATTAAGTTGAATTTATTCAATAATTGAATGAGATTGAATTAATTGATAATTAAATAAAAATTTGAATTCTTGGATAAGAGAAATTGAGCTTTTGAATAAGCGAATTTGAACTTCGTTAATAAATGAAATTGGGTTCCTTTATTAATTAATATTTAGAAATTTAAGTGAGTTAATAAGTGAAATTTGACTTCTTGAATATGTGATATTTAGTTTCTTTATTTATTTGAGTTTTGACTTTTGTAACTAAGTAAATAAATAACTGAAATTGAATTTCTTTAATGAGAAATAAATTGTGATTTATTGAAATTAATGAAAGACTTGGAATTTTAAAGAATTTGATTTAACGAATTTAATTTATTTCAATTTGTAGGTTTTGAGATAATGGAATTGAACTTAAGAAATTGATTTAATGAATTGGAATTTAAATAGAAATTGTTTTGAATGATAAATTTAACTTAACGAATATTGAATGAAGTCGATGAATGAATTTAAATTGATTTGAATGTTAAATTAAATTAATTTAAATAATTACAGGATGAAATTTATATTCGAACTTGAATCAATATTTGAATTGTTTAAATAAAAATTGAATTATAAGATTTTGAAACGGTAATTTGGAAGTTTTGAAACGTAAATTTTGAAAATTGACTTAGAAAGACAAATGAAATGTTGGTTTACGAATTGAAATTGAATTTGATTTGGTTTTGAATATATTAAATGACCAATCGGTGTAATAATTACGAAAGTTATTAAAGAAACCGGAATCGGTTATGGACATACTCTTCGTCTAAACCGGAAACCACTTTAATAACTATACGCGGAGTGTGATCCAGAATGAAGTGGTTGGAAAGATGTACGCGATGACTGAAGAAAGAGAACGATAATGGATAGCCTTGACACTCGTGTCAAGTTGGAAATGACTAAAACAGGAGCCGTGCCGGGCCAATTGGGGTTAGCCACCTCGAGCGAACACACTTCTTCGTAAACTACTCATTACTTGTTATTGATTGGTGCACCCTCGGAATTTCAGGAGTGTTGTTTCGCGGTGTTGCGATCGTTGCGGCGATGCGTTCTCACCAGTCCGGATCAGGAAAACGGTAGTTTCACTACCTTGGTTATTGCCTCATGTGCCTTGTCATACTGGTATCCCTATATACGCGATCACTACGAATTTGTTTTGTGTTATACCTATGGAGTACTCCCTGATATCCCACTAGTTTACGGTGGAGTTTACAGTGCTGTATAGACTATAACGCTTATATAAATGTGTTAAGGGGGATAATGGTAATGCCTTAACACTATTTTGATATTTTATATTACTGATAGACATTATCGATTTAGCATATACTACTACATAGTAGATAGTTTAAGGGATCCTTAGAGGATGGTTATTCCAACATCCTTTGAGTTACTTGTATTTCAATTGTTATTTCACTTGAGTCGGATTTATTGATATAAGAATGTTAATCCTGACTCGAGTGTTTTGTGTTTTTCTTTACGCTCGGGTCAGACTGAGTAGTTCAGCTTTCGAGACTCACCTTTGTAGTTGGAGCTTTGTTTGAAGATCCAGCCATCTATTCTGCTTTCAGCATTTGAAGATTCCAGTGATGTATTTTGACTTGTACCTGATGTATCATGTTGCTTTTCTGTTGTATCTGGTTTAACTCTGATGTATCTTATATATTTATATAGTAGCTTCATGAACTACTACCTCTTTTACTTCCGCTACATATTATTACTCTGTATCTGTGATTCTGTGATTATTTATTTACTGTATATGTTCAGTTTTTCTAAATTTAAATTAACAATTCGGTATTTTGAATTATTCAAGTCCGACACGTGCGGATGCGAATAGTCCAAAATAGCGGGTCGTTACACGTATATAATGTTATACGCCTATTTCGAATGCAATGGAAAAGGTTCCAAGTCCAGATTCGATCGTATGGAGAAGATAGCTTTTCGAACCCAGCTTTTTATATTGAATTTTCGATTTAATTTCAGCGCGTTTATCAACTGTATGGTCACACAATAACTCCAAACGTTACGAAAATTGAAATCCGATAATAGTACAATATTACAGATCTAATGGAACTAGTTTCGTCGAATTTCGAGACCGTACCCCGGAAGGCTATTTTTAAATATTGATTTAAACGATAAAACTCAAAACTGAACAAATCATTCCCAAATTCAATTCTGAAGCTACCATTATCTTTAATATTATCAATATAAATTTTCTAAGCCATCAAATTATTTTTAACAAGCTTAAAATTAAAGATTCAATTTTTTTTCAATTTCAAATAATTAAATCCAATAATTTAATTGTCAAATTCTTAGTTATATTTGAAATTCAAGGCTAAAATAATACACAATCAATTAAATATCTCAATTTCAAATGTTAAATTTTTCTGGTCGTCACAATTATACTACAAGAAAAAGTATTTTTGGTGACACACAAAAAACGCGACCAAAACTTATAATAGAGTTTTTAATGAATGCCACGATAAAACCCGATCAATGGTTTTTAGTTTCATATATTTCATAGCCACTATAAAAAAATTTATTGCAGCATTTCTCGAGCGCAACCATAAATCTTTTTGTAGCATTTTGCAAATGCCAACAAAGGCTTTTTGGGCTACTAATAGAGTTTTCAGCTTTACCACTGCTTTACGGTTGCATTTATTCAACCCCGCTATTTGTATTTCTGTAGCATTTTTGAAAGGCTACTAAAAGTTATTAATTATTTTGCAACATTTTTTCATGCTATTATTCCCTATTAATGGTCTATTTTATTTCTAATATATCAATCGATGATCACTCACATAATTATCATATTCAAATAATTAAAAAAAATATTAGCCATATAATCAAACAAGATATCCATAACCATTCCAATACAATAGTTTTTCGACAAAATGACCTAACACATATACAATGACCATTCATATACAAAGTTACACGCCTAGTGCTAATAAAATGTCAAACCTAATTAGTGCTAACAAAACGCTTGATTACCCATAATTATGTGTTGCATGCACTGAAAGCTAGCACCATAAAAGTCCAACCTCGCTATCTTCGAAAGTCCAATACCTACGCAAATGAAAGCACAACATCACTCAAACAATTATGCTAATTTGTAGGACTTCAAATCTGATATCAAACATCTACAACATTGTACAAGTATATCATGCTATAAGTAATGTCATATAAATAATGAAAGTTAAACAAAATGAAATAAATAAAGTCTAATCTTGCACTTATATATAAAACTTTGTTAAATTAGTTATATTATTATTATTTATAAAATTTAGTTAACATAAACTTAGTTAATATTATAAATCTTGTTTAATTTTAGCAAAACTTGGTTAATTTCTATTAACTTGGTTAACTTAATAAATTTATTATTATGATTGTTATTGTTATTAATAATAAAACTCGGTTAACTTAATTATATTATTATTATTATAAATTTTGTTATTTTTTACAAAATTAGTTAATTCATCATCACATTATTTATAAAACTTTGTTAAATTAGTTATGTAATTATTATTTATAAAATTTAGTTAAGTTAAATTTAGTTCATTTTTATTAACTTGGTTTACTTAGTTAGTTTATTATAATTATTATTATTAAAAATCGATTAACTTAATTATAATATTATTATAAACTTAGTTAATTTTTTTGAACTTAGTTAATTTTAATAAAATTAGTTAATTCATCATCATAATCATCGTTATTATTTATAAAACTTTATTAAACTAGTTATGTTATTATTATTTTAAAAATTTAGGTTACTTAAACTTTGTTAATTTTATAAAATTTGTTTAATTTTAACAAAAACTTAGTTAATTTTTATTAACTTGGTTGACTTGGTTAATTCATTATTATTATTATTATTAAAACTCAGTTAACTTTATTATATTATTGTTGTAGTTGTTGTAAACTTAGTTAATTCATCATCATCACCATCATTTTTATTTATAAAAATTTGATAAATTAGTTAACTTAAACTTAGTTAATTTTATAATACTTGTTTAATGTCAATATAACTTAGTTAATTTTATTAACTTGGTTAACTCAGTTAATTTATTATTATTATTATTAAAACTGGTTAACTTAATTATATTGTTGTTGTTATAAACTTAGTTAATTCATCATCATCATTATCATTTATAAAACTTTGTTAAAAAGTGTGCAAGCTAAACATTAGTCATTTGGAACTTTAGTTTAAATTTAGCTATGTTAAACGAAATATATTTACACATAACCATGAATTCGACCTTAAATTCATCTACGATTTTGACCTTTTGGTTTAATATTGACTTAGTAACCGAGGAGTGATTAGCCCATAAATTTATGGTTCTGCATCCTTTAAGATAACCGGCATTCTAACCACTCCAAGCAAAAAAACCAATGGTGATTTGTTAAATAGCAAGTAACTGCATCAACATTCATAAGAGGTACGACCTACATAATGATCTAGCAAGAAACTTAATAATATAGTCAGTATCTAATCTGCTTGTACAATGTCCAAGTATCGTATGAAAAAATTTCCATGGAAGGAAATTTACTGATTTGCATATCAATATTAAGTCAATTCAATATGTACCTGAAAAGTATGATTCAAATTCCATCTTGCCTGGAAACTATTCTTAGCTCTATCAATAGCTCTGCGGTCCCTATATCTAGTGTTTCAGTACATTTAGATGGCTTCCAAAGTGCATGTGCGACGAAGTTTCAAAAGAGACACTCTCCAAAATATGAACTACATGATTGCAAGCGTAACTAGAAAAAAATCATGAACTGATGCACACCAAATAATATACCGAACAATATCAACATGCTCCAAATGCTAGTATGTTACAAACAAATGATAAGATGTGTTAAATAAAATCCAATTTCAAAAGTTATAAATAAATGAATTAAATAATCATGATGTGCAAACAATTTGTGAAATGAGAACTTGACTCATCATATCTCTTTCCTTCCTTGAACGAACTACCGTTAGGTGAAAATGCATCTCTTAAGTGAAAGTCAAGCAAAATATCTTTATGTCATAAAATAGTAAAGCCTAAATGAATGAACTGTAATGAAATTATGAAAACCAACTGAAAAAATAAAGTATCCAAAGGTGCATATGTTGGTAAACTGACACATCTGGGGCAAGATTTTGCACTCACACCATCCTTTTTTAGAAGAGTATAGAAGGCAGCCTCGAGGTTGCATAAATAAGCAGCAACGTCTTTAACATAAAATGTTATCCATTTCAAATCACATATTCACAAGAAACCTTTTCAAAAGCACTTGAATGTTTGGTATGTTTACCTAAATAAACTCGAAGAATGTGAAGAATACAGTAGAACATGTCACTATAAAAGAGATGAAGAAAAAGAAAACCGTAATAAACTAAGTGAAGAATGCAACATATTTCACCTTCAGGTGTTCAGCAATCCGCAGGACACTAATTTTCTATAAAGACACTAAAGTAGGCTTAATAAACTGCAAAAAAATATGCATAATCAAGTAGTAAATATGTATCAAAAGGAATAAATTGATTGACTAATGAAAGGCGAAGAAGCTACTAGAATGTACTCTTACGCCATAGTGGATATCCTTTTATCTTACCCTGTATAAGGTAAAAAAAACATAAATAAGGTCTAAATATCATCTATTTTATTAATTATTTTATTCACAAGTTAGAATGTAAATTCAACTTACCAAAACATTCAAGGCTGCTAGCGTATCAATTCCTTCCCTGTCCATTGTAGTATAACCCAAAGAGAATGGTCAGTTTTGTAACTTAATGGTTCTACATCTTTGTATGTAAACAGTCGACCTTAACCCTCTAAGATCATGCACAAGTTAGTATCTGAATCTCATTGTTCCTTTCTTTCAATCCATCATTCTATGATTTATGATGAATTTTGTAAATGTTTCGAAATAACACAAATTTTTGTGCAGATGGTCTAGGTCACATAATTTTTAAACCAACCATACAATCCCAGTTCCAAGGACACAATCGAAATTTAAATATTAATAAAATAAAGTACAACACAATCAAGAACATAACCATGCCTATAATTGCACCCGTTCGTTACTTACAGCTTTGGTAGTAGGAAGTGGTAACTCGGGTATGGAGATTGCCTATAATCTTTGCTCTTTCGATGCTAAAACTTCAATTGTAAATCAAAGATCTATAACCTGAACACATGATACAAACATGATAGATTAGAACCCACACGTATACACGAAGAAAAACTTAAATGAATTATAAGCCATTAATTTGTACTATGGAAGTGGTATAATTAAGAACTCCTTTTCCTTTTTTGATACAATTTTCCTTTTATATGTTCCATTTTATTACTTTTACATGTTTCTATGATAGATATAAGTTTGGAAAAACAATGCCAATTGCTTTTGCATTTAACTTGCAGTCCAAACTGGGCGCACATCCTAGTTAGACTGTGGAGGTTTTGAATTCAACCATAAAACAGTAATTACTTTGACAATTTCAACACCTTCTTGATGTCAAATTAGTGAGTTAAAATAGTTTTCAGTTCCAAATTTACAATGATTATCGTAATTACTTTGATAACTAATTTATTACTCTATCAAAGACGTGGTAATTTGTAGTAAGAACTGCATTATGCAGTCTTTAAGCGATGTTTCAAGCATAAATAACTATAGCCAAATTTTGTTTGAAAAGAAACGTTAGTTTTGATTCTGAAATTTCAACAGTAGGTGGGCTAAAATTTTGAATAAATAATATTACATATGAGAAAACTTCTACAAAAGAGTCATTAAGCATATGAGCTTTCTCCAATGGCTACATTTCTTGTAAAATTGGTGTAGTTACAAGCTTATATTTATTACCTATGGTACGACGCTTCATTGTGCAGTTAAAGACCATGGATTTTAATGCACATACTATATTTAAGTTCAAAAATATTGCATCAAAAAAAGCTCATATAGTTAAAAATGGGTAATCCATATTTCATAAAATGGAAACAGTAATTAAAAACACATTAAAAAAGAAAAGAAAATATATCTCAGATGTGATTGGGCGGGTTGAAGTCTAAATTCAACTATAAATGACATGTAGTTTTGTATCACCCTCGTTTTTTTTGCAAAGAGTTGTTGGATGTTTATTATCTTTCCACTGCAGTCTCCAATATTTCATTTTAACTCTAAAGAATTTTCGCAAATATTGTACAAATACCAAATGAGTTGGTATAGAATCCTATATCATCAATTTGGTAACTGGCAGAAGTTCAATATATCACAACTGTGTCATTATGGAAACTAGTATGAACCCATGCTTCACACACGGGCCATAGCTATATTTATTTTGGTAATTTTTGTTGAACCTTTGTGTTATTGTAGGATTATTGACAATTAAATTGACTATTTCTCACTTCTTGACATATGCTTAAGATATTGTCCAAAAGGCGATTTTGTTTAGCAATTGTTTTAGTAGAAATATCAAATTATGTTCTAATCAATGCAATAAAATAAACATATCAATTTTTTATGCTCATGAAAGTGGCATAAAGGCAAAGATATAACCATGCATGTTGTTTACAAAGATCCTTCAAATAAATCAAGTAAATAAACCAATGAATCAAGTTACAGTATTAAGTCCCATATGAAGAATTTTTTTATTTACGGTATTTTTTAATCCAATGTGAAATGTTTTGTTTATAAAAATTTATTTTAGTCGCATGGATATAAATATCTAATTTCATAATCTACCCCAAAAAATTTAATATTAGATTGATGATTGCAAACTAAAATGAAATGAAAGATGCAAAAACTTGGATCACAAACCACAAAGCAATGCAGTACATTATAATATATTACACATAATGAGCAACCTTTCTAAAAAATGAGCTTCATTCTTTATTACAAAATTATATAATCGAAGTACATGTCATTGTAAACCAATATCTATCTATATAGCAATTAATACATTATTAATCTAATGAAGCCCATACAGTCTGATGTGTTATTACAACAAAGCTACAACTTTTCAATATGTAAGATATATGTCCATGTTAGATATAAATTCATAAAAATAGACATAATACTCTATGCAGATATGCTTATATTTTTCTGAACATATATTAATGATGTCGGTAAGTTTAAATTTCAAGATTTATGAATCAAAATATCAATCACCATCCATCACCGCTGTTATTTAATAAAATCATTGTTCTATTAGCACATCACAATAAGTTTAGCCCCTCCTTCGTAATACAATAAAGAGTTCAAAGTAAAAGAAGGAAAAGTAAGTTTTAATGTTGTATGAGATTACTTACACCAGAAGTCGTATGTTTGGGAAATAGGACACCAAGAGGGATAAATGCAACTTTTGACATGAGTGTCACTACATTCAATATGGTTATTAGCCATGTCATAAGGTACATTGCATATAATACTATCAAATCATTAGGTTAAACTTATAAATTAATATGATTTAGTAATATCATTTTAAAGCATGTACCAAAAACTTATAAACTAATTTTTGAGGCAGCATCATCTTCTATCTGATGATGTCAGTAATATGCCTATATACTGCTAATAATAAACTTTGTCAATACTAAAACATCTGGGACTTCTTCAATCCGATAATGTTAAAATTAAGAATAATGTTTTCAAACCATTTTTTCAGCAATCGGCTCGACCTACCTGAACCACTGAAGAAATTTTATGATCAAACAAAAGTTTATTGCAACCTAATACAACATTCACTAATTGAAAATGTTACCGTTTGAAGAAACGGTTAAAGATTAGTATTAATAAAATCAAATTTTATTATAATAAGCTCATAAACCATGGGAAAAGTTTCAAAGCCTCAATCCAAACTTTTTATAGGTTCAACTTTTGCTATGCAAAAAAGTAGATTAGATTGCTCACTTTCTAAAGATTAGTTTGTCCATTTGCATAAGAAGGTGGTGCATATGGTCTCACCAAATATTTAATTACGGCACTTCACACTAGTATATTAATAAACAAATTTATTTCTCTTGATACGCTGGTAAATGTTAAACTATTGAATTCAAGAGTTTGGATAAAGTACAAAAAGTAAAATCAACTTGCTAAGAGTCCTTAAACTTTAATTTCAACTAATCTAAGTTTGTAATTGTAACTAAAGAAAAAGATTGATTTAACAATAAAGGGAACCCAAAGAATTATATTATCATCTATAATTACATAAATTTAGAGATTAATGATCTAGTTTTCCATAATTGGTGTAAATGGAGTAGTAAGAAGTTTAACCAACAACCACATTGTAAAAGGTATAATTTATGTACCTCTATGTAATTAAAGGGTTCCAAATTCTTTATTGTGTGCTGACAGCACCATTTCATTCATAATTTGTCAATTGATTTGCAACCAGTTATATGTCGTTGAATCATATGCAATTCAACAATTTCATACTTCTAAAATTTTAACCACGGTCAAAAATATATAAAAATAAATGGGATGCATCGCATGCGTACTAAAATATCGGTATAAATAAAACATGCCATATAAATGGAGATTTCATATGCAAATTTATTTTGTAAAATACAACGAATATCAATTTATTTTATATTGAAGACTAATATACAACTGTTGAAACTAATATAATCTTGATTTCAAGTCCTAAGTGGCCATGTTGTTGGTTTCAAGAATCTAATATAACTACGAAATTAATATTAAATGAATTATAAGTTTATGTATTATAAATACTATATCCTAATAAAGTCAAAATTACTGGAAGGTCATAGACTAAATAAAACCTTAATCCCAAATAAAATGAGTACAAAAAGTCCAATCTAATAATATTTGCATGACAATATTCGATGGTGCATATCCAATAGATATTATACCAGCTCCATTTATGCTTGCCTCAGACGGTAACACACCTTTGTGACATACATTACTCCAATTACCCAACATATAAATCAGAGCAAACATGTTTTCAACTATTCAAGTTATAGTACTTTAAGATACACCCTCATTTGATGTCATATATGATCAATGCAAGGACATGTTAAATATAAGTATAACGCATGGAAATAGGCAAAAGAAATCTATTTTTACAAATTAACAACCTTACATTCATTGCCCACTGCTATATCATTATTAGTTTGAATGCTATGAAAATAAATTAAGTTGCATATATCTTTGTAGGAATTTATTTATTGTTATTTCTATACTTTTTAGTGGAGAATTTGAGTATTGAAACCTCTCGTGAAATAAGAATACTTAAAAAATGATAAAAAAAAAACTATAAAGAATGTGATTGTTGGATTATGACTTCATTTACAATAGTAAAATAATAGAAATCAAAGAAATTAGTTTATACATGATATTACGATTTAATCAGGTTTGATCAAATTTTATATCAAGATAGTTAGATGACATGAGGACATCAAAGTAATCAAACAATCAAAACTCAAAAATATAAATTTTGCATTAAAACAGTAAAAGAATTAATTTCATTATTTTTTAATAAATCGTGATAATACACAAGTTCATCGTTAAAGTTGATATCACGATTTATTAGGTCTTTCAGTTTGTAAATTGACGAAACGAATAAAGTATTAATAGTTTATACCAGTATGATAATTAAATATTCATATGGCTAGCTATTAATTTACATAATCAATTATAAAATTATAGCTAGTGGAATATAATAGTGGTCATCTTTACACTATTATGGAGTAATTACATTTAGTTTAAATTTAGGAAAAAATGATGCATAAAATTTACGATTCTTCACTCCACAAATTAATAAAATATATGCAGTGTTAATAGTTAATGTCACTATATAATTATTGATTTCGTATATGGTTGGCTTTCAAATAGCCTAATCATTGAAAAAATTATTGCTAATTGAATATGATGGTGGTCTATGTTAAATGTGAATGGAATAAAAATATTTCACATGATTATTCCCATATTTCTATAAAGATGCAGATTCCATAACGGTGCTTCTATGTAATTATGATTGTTATACAATTTCATAGTAGGCTATTTATTGAAAAACATCTTGTAATAATATTTATTGAAAGAAACAACAAATTTTTAATAGTTTATAGAAAAGTTAAGATATTAACACATATTTAATATATATAAATTATTCAAAAAGGAAGAAATAATTCATATTAATTATCAATAGATCTCCAAGTCTTTCTTAGTAATACGTCTGGATGTTATTACCACTGGTTTCATCGCATCAGGAGCAACCAAAACATAATTGCAACTTTAAGTTATGGGAATAACCATTAGGAAATTATATTGTTTAGTAATCTTTAAAATAGGTTTAGAAAAAATGAAATGGGAATTTAATGAATGCACTGACGATTGCAAGTTAATAGCAGGGAAGTAAATTGAACACAAATAATCCGATAGCTATGTCCATTGCAAATACTATTCCACTGTGTATTCAATATAATAATACATTTGTCAATAGCTAATACTAAAACAGACAGAAATCATTTAGTGACACTGTCCGTGTATGTTATTTAACAAATAATGTTTCATTGTGTTACTTAATGAAATAACGTTTATTACCAGTTTCTTAAACACCCAATATCTTTTTCTGAAAAAATATATAATGAACTTAACTAATAATAGGCGAACCCAGTATCTCTATATAAACTATAACCAAACTAAACGGTAGCTTGAAAGTAAAACTAATGCAAATATAGTAGTATTTATTTCTACTCATTGAAGCATGCTTTAGGAGAAGTGTTATTCATGGTTATTTATTTACATTACGGTAGGGCGTAGTAAAAATGTTAAAACTTGAGAGTCTCATATCAGGATAAAGCATCGGTTATTTTAGAACATGTCTATTATGCATTTTTTTAGTTCTATATACATGATTGGACTTCTGCTCGTTACTATGGAAACTGTTCTAGAATTCCTTCCTAAATATAATTACACAAATGCTCCTAGTGGTAAATATGAGAGTTTACAGCAAAATGTAGATGAGAATGACAACCAGGTGTTTCCACAAAAGATGGCTTTGGTTTTCAGTTATCATGTATTATGTCCCATTTTTCTTTTCTTTTTCCCGTGCAATACAATAGCTTGTTGATTGAATTTAATAAAGTAAGTCTTAAATTTTAACATCGTAAAAAAACTATATAAACAAACATTTGTAATCGGCTAAATTACATTATATGATATATATATATAAGGATTCATGAAACTAAAAATCAAAAATAGCCTAAGATAAATCGTAAACGTAGTATTTACATATAAAATCGTAGCTAATCATTAACTTATCCTTTTATGCATATCCAGATTACAAAATGACCTGAAATAAATCATCATTGTGATATTCTAAATCAAAAGAGTTTTGCATCCTTCCTATGACTCTTTAAAAAAGTGGAAAAATTATAAACCAAAGCTAACAGAAATGAAGAAGGCTGTTATATTCACCCAAAAAGTTGGAATAAAAATAGAAAACCCAGAAAAATTGGTGGTACTAAAGGAAAAAGGCTAATCTGATAGTAGTAAGTATATGCACCAGAAAGTATGCAAGTACCGGAGAATGGAACAATTACGTTAAATTCCAGAGCTGCAAGATGAATACTGAAATTAGATATACAAAAATATAATTATTTTATGTGGGAGCTGAAGAAACCTACTCAATTTCCCATCTCAGTTCAAATAAGAAGAGAAACATCCTTATATTAATATATACTACTAAGGTAGTTGATACTTTAAAAATCACAAAGCTTGATTAATCAGTTTTCTTCTTACTATCTATATAGGGTATAGATTATAGCGAATATATAAATCTCTAACAACTACATATCAGCAATAAACATGGATTACTTCTTCCCATTCTCCTACCGATACACTTGAGTCGAACCAAGCTTTCGATTGATGTCTAATAGTGCATTTATAAAAACAGAGTGAAATATCATTACATTGTCATACATTGTGCATCATTTCATTATCGTCCAACTAACATAGAGAGCATAAATAAATATAGAACTGTTCAAACATCCCAAGTACAATATTGGTGGTGTGCACTCTTTTTTTGAAAATGCATTCATTGAATTATAACTGTTGAAAAATGCATAAACGACAATTTTGAATAAAACTAAAAAACAATATTATAGGAATTACTAATGGGCGGTATTTCTATTTATAAAAATATAGATGATATAGTGCAAGGAAGAATGCATGGAAATTTATAGTAACATGCTGGAAAACTATGTCATATCCATCAAATTTAAATCAATTTTAATATGATCATCAATTAAACATAAGGTAAAAATTAGTTTTAAAATGTCAGATGCTGAAATAAAATTAACTGATAATATTCTTAGCCATAATTATATACTAAAATAAAGTGCAATATAAAATAATTTTTCTTTAATAGTTTTAATAATGCATGGATTAATACAAGAAATGTTTAACTTTGACATGTAACTATGACTTCAAAGTACATCAATAAAATTTGTAATTAAGGAAAAATTGTTACTGCTTTTCTTCAATGTTTCTTACAGTTATTTTATTTCGCTACACAACTCTGTATATTCATTTTAATTTCATATTTATAAGCCCTTAGTTGTAAAGATCTTATTGTTATTCGAATGATGTTTAAATAGGGAGTTTGCAATGAACGATTCCATTTTGTACTATAAAAAAGCCTATTTTTTACTTTAGCTACACTTGCACCCACCTTTCTTGATATAGCAGCAGCCACACGATAAGTGCCTAAAATTGTTATTTGTGTGGGTATAAATAAATACATACTAATTTTGAATAACTAAAGCTATCTTAAAATGGTATAGTCAAGAACTTGAAGGTAGACAAGCACCATTGTCCCAATGGTTAAGTGGTTCGGCTTTGGTGCGAGAGGTCACAAGTTCGAAACTTGTGTAGCGTGATTCGAATGTTTATTATTAAATCAGAAAATCATAAAAGAATGCACTCAGAAACACCTGATGTCTTACAAATTCTTTTTTCTTAAGCAGATGTAAATCTTTATGTCAATTCTTATAATACTTAGATTAGTTATGACTTTAGAACTTCCACAATTGTTATTCAACTTACTTATACGAAGATAGCAATTTTTTCTTTATTCGTTACATATATGATCACAGTAAGAAAACATTAAAATAAACCTTACTTGCTATGTAGCGGCTGAGCTCAAAATGCACTTCGTTATAGGTTTTCCATTCTATTGTTAAGGTTTTCCATTTTGTTGAAATTATAATTGAAAATAAATTCAAACAACATGTCCCAGATCATTCGCTTTTCCCTCCAATTAACTGTGCGAATAAAACAATAATAATCTATATAGTTACTTATAGAAAAAACAATGGAGTAACCTTAATTAGAGCAACCTCAAATCATCTAACAGATCTGACTGTTCTAGCCAAATATCAAAGCATCATGCTCTAAATATTAAACCAATCCAAATTATCATCAAATCCTAAATATGGATAACATAATAATTAGAAGAATAGTGTAACGACCCAGAAATTTGAACAATTTAAATTGAAAATATTTAATTAGTTTTAACTATTTGAATAATGGTTTGGATTGAATTTCCATTATAACTTTAAAAATTGCGAGTAAATTATAAAATTTAATCTATTTAAAGTTGAATAAGAATTTGAATCTTCAATTTTAAGCTGAAGAAAATATTTCAAACGGCTTGAAAAAAAAATTCGTATTGATAATACTGAAGATAATAGAAGCTTCAGAATCGAATTTGAAAGTGGTTTGTTTAGTTTTGAAATTTTATCGTTTTAAATTGAATTTGGAAATAGCCTTCCGAGGCACGGTCTCGGAATTCGACGAAACCAGTTCCATTGGGTCCGTAATATTGAATTATTATCGGATTTCAAATTTTGTATTTTCGGAGTTGTTAGGTGAGCACACGGTGAGTAAACGCATTGGAATTGAAATCAAATTCAATTTGAATTTAAATATTTAAATTGTCAACATCAACCACCCTATATTTACGTACTTCAGCCACCCTACTCTCTGCTAAACCACGTTCCTTTGTCTCCTCCCCTCTCCTTTTAAAAATCATGCAACTTCATTTCTACTCCTCAGTTCCAAATCGAACGAGAAAAGAAAAGAAAAACAATCAATGGCCGAGCTTGAAAAAAAAAATTCTGTCTCCCTCATTTCTTCCCCTCTCCCTCATTCGACCTTCAGCACAAATAAAAAAAAGAGGAAGGGGGGCGATCGGCAACTGAAATCGCGCACACGAGGTGGTTCGCGAGCCGAGCAAGCAGGGCGACGAACGGCGATGCAAATGGACGAGGCGACTGGCGGCTAGGGTTCAAGTGAGGCGGTCGCGTGGGCGTTCACGTGACAGAGACGATTCGATTTTGGGAGAGGCGACGGCGTGAAGCTTGCAACTTGGGTCGACGTCAAGGCAGTGGAGGGCGCGCGCACGTGGGTCGATGTAGATGGTAATTTCGTTCGCGGCTAGGGTTTCTTGTTGAAGGCCGTGGTGCTCGAGTAGGTGAAGCGGCGATAGCAACAGTAAGGTATACAAAAGATTTATTCTTTGATTTTAAATTTTAAATATGTATATAAATTTTTCAGTAAAGATAAAACAAATTTATTCTTCTCAGGTTTAAAAGATTTTTAGTAAAGCACATATATATGTAGAAGTATACGGAAAGAAAAAAAAAGAAAGAAAATGTATATGCACAGTAAACAGAAGATTTTGGGTAAGTAAAGAATTTTAAAATGCATATAAACCATTTTGACAAGTATATATGTTTTAAAAAATAATGATATAATACGATAATATACATATTTACATTTTTAAAATCTATTAGTTTAAAAAATAATAATAATAATATATGTAGATATTTGTAATTGATTTGGTTAATAAATGGATTGAATTTATTTAGGGCACTAAAAGATATTTTATTAAAGGAAAATTAATTTAAATGAATAATTAGTTAAGTAAATTTATCAAAAGGAAAATTAGGTAAGATAAAAATTTTAGGATAAAAATTTAATTCATTTAACACTTTTTAATTGTTCGATTGGGTTAAATATTAATAAATCATATAATCATTGTTACAAGGTCTAAAATGGTGAAATCGAGCCGAAAAAAGAAATGGATTGCAAATAAATAGCAAAGGTGAGAACTTCTCACTGAAAAATTTAAAGTTGGAATTGCAGTTATTTATTGTTTGCCTGATTGTGATAGTAGATATAGTAGGATATACTATATATAGCAGTATATATATATTGGCATATGTATATATTGGAATTGATTTACCGCCTTGTATAGCGGATGAGACCCTATTGCGCCGTTAGTAAGCGGATAATATTTTATAAAATCCCATATACCGCGATATTCCACCTCGAAGTGGAATTGGTATTGTGCTAACATTTGTGGATGCAGGGAAACAGGTTGGAGGGATCCAACTGGATTCCTCACAAATATTTATTTGATTATAGATATTGTGATGATTGTGATTATCATATCGATATATGATATTTGTGCAGTGATTGACCATTTGATGTTGTGGCATCATCGGATCCATTTTTAAAGTTTAAAGTAGCAATTTTTATTTTAAAAGGATTTTAAAGTAATTTCTCAAAGTATATGTTTTATTAAATTTTCGAATCTGATTCACTTTAAATAAATTAAGATTTTAATTTTAAACTTATAGGATTAATATTTTTGTGAAATATAACCAAAGGTAGTTTTTAAAAAAATAAATAAATTTATATAATAATTTAAAATTAGATTTCTGAATTATTATAAAGGATGAATATAAAAGATTTTATAAATTGATATTTATAAATAAAAATATTGGAAGTATAAACGAGTTTATTATGTGTTAAAATGAAGTATAAAATGGATCATTGAAAATTATAGATTTGTAAATTGTGAAAGTTATAAAATGAATAGATATTGAAAATAAAAGATTCATGAGTCATTAACTTATAAAAATGGATTTTGGGCATTTAAATGAGATATTTATAGAAATTGTAAATAAAGGAATTTTTTTTTTTATAAGTTGAAATTGTCATGGAATATAAAAGAATCTTATAAGCAATAAGTTTTGGAAGTTGTGAAGCTTAAAAAGAACGATTTGGTAAATGAATGAATGAATTATAAGTACTTAACTTATAATATGGACTGTTGGTATAAAATTGAGTTATATAATTTGAATTGGATTGATAAGGAAATTTATAAATCGAAGTTTATAAATAGGAATAGAATTTATAAACATTTGTTTATAAATTCGTAATCAATTGAATTTGATCAATTGAATATAAAAGTTTATTAAAGGAGTTATATTCACGTTTTTGAACAGTGAATATATCGTTAAAGAAAATGGATATATTTTGGGAAAGGAATGTTTTAAATGGAATTTAAACGATTTAAAGGTGCTTTAAAATGCATTAAGTATCGAATACCTAGATTTCAACATTCATTGTTGAAATAGACGTTTTCGAGAAAATAAGGAAATAATGGACTATAACACTATTGTTATAGTAAATGATTTCCGAAAGGAAATATTTTTGTATAGTATTGGGATTTATATATCTATTAAATTTCGAATCCCTATACTAGTGATTTTGGGTTGTCGTAACGATGTTTTACGCAACATTCGTTTTGACCCAAATAAATGTGAATAAAAGAACGTTTTCCTTAAAGAATGAAATATATACTTAACTATGGGTTAAGTATATTGAATATTTTCAAATTATTGAAAATAAATAAGATTTAGTGAATTACTTATTAAATAAGTATGGAAATGCTTTTCCAATATGAAATGGAATGTTTTTAAGAATTTATCTTCTTGAAGATAAATTGGAATTAAATATTTGAAATCTATTGAAAACTGTAGATCAGTAGATAATTTGAAATATAAATTCACTATGGAAATTATAAATGAAAAGGGAAAATTGGTTTCAAAATAAACGTTGTTAATTTTGAAGTGTGGAAAATTATATATCTTGTAAAGATATTTTGGGAAAATAAATAATTTGGAAAATTATTTGGAATCTGATGATGTGGCGCATCTTTATTGATAGTTAAATAACCGACTATCAATATTTACCTTTAAATAGGTATTTGTTGTGATTGCTTGAATTTGGATGCCACACTTATTTTAAAATAAGCGCTCACTATTTGGGTTAACCGGGAAAGGACCATGGGGTCGTATAACCCATTCCGAATAGTGATACGTCGTTATGAATTGCATTTGAAGACCGGTGTTGAAGACCGGATATTTGTGAAAACGGATGGATTACCGTCGAGTTACTCTGCATCGGCTGATCTCCGATACAGAGGTTTATCACCCTTAGTGACGGGATGTCCGGACGTGATTAGTGAATATCCAGATTTGCAAGGGCTTCTTTGGAAGTGCCTTCGGTTCCGTTCGATCCCGGAATGGACTTGTATGGATTGTATGTCTGACGTTACAATTTGAGATGTAAAGCTGGTTTCTATCAAATATATTTCTGTTGGTGGCGGAGAATTTATTCTCTTAGCTTAACACCCTTCTCTGAGACGTACGAGCTCAGAGGTTATATAGTTGATGGTCACTAGTGATACATTCCCAAATTGGTAACGTGGCATGCTGAGTGTTGCTGTAAAATGATCATTGTGTTGATCATTTGTGATAGGATCATTTGTTTGATCGTCTATCTTGATGATCATTGCTTTGATCATTTGTTGACCCAAAGCAGCTTTTGTATAAAGCGTGGCTTTGTGGACGAGACTTCATCGAGCCTCACACCCCGGAAATGGTCAAAACAGGAAAGATGCAGCAAGGTTATTAGGGGGTAGCGCCCCTTTAGTGTATGTCATTCCTTCTGGATAGAGGTGGTATCATGGTATGGAGCCCAGATACTTAACCTATGTGGTTACTGCAAATTTATTACTTTGTGGTTGTTGGAAATCGGGGATCCTCGGATATAGATCGGTTACGATCGGGGAATGACATATTCCTGTCAGTTGTTACCCAGTTAGGGGTAACCCGGCCTTGTGTTGGCAGAGATCCGGTTAGGTTCTCGGGACGTCATTCCAGAGGCGTTTCCATGTGGCAATGGGAAGTTCCTTGGCCTGACCATTTGTTGGAAATCCATTCTTCAATACGAGCCTTGTACGGTTTTAGTTGTAGAACCTGCCATCTAATATGGTAGCTACAGCGGGCATAATATAATGGTACCTATGCTGGCTAAGATTTATATTCTATTTTCGAAATTGTTTTCTACACTATGCACTAATAATAATATCAAAAATGATTTGATTTTGCGTAGTAAGCATCTTTGACTAACATAAGAAGAAATCTCCTCCAAGTCTGCGTTTGCATTGTGTGTGTGGTGGGAGGTCTTATGGTAGTTTCATTTTTCAAAAAGCATTGCGAATTTTCTTTTAAAATTTCTCCTATTCTTTGTTTTAAAGATAAATAACTGTTTTAGTTCTCACACCAGTCTTGCTTATGCTAGGTGATATGTGATGGGGGTTCTCGCTTCGCAGTTTGGTGGCGAACGGGAGACTCTTACCCCCACACGTCCTCTTTGCGGGGTTGGTTAGGCGAAGCCGTGACATCGAAAGGGTGGCCGTAAAAGCAAGTTTGGGATACCAGTTGTTGCCACGGTGGGGCTGGGATGGTTGAAAAGCCTACCGGTTGTGACTGCTGTCGACGGTTGAAAAGCCTGGATCTGACATTTGGTATCAGAGCATATGGTTAAGTGACAACCTGCTCTATTGGGTGTTACTCATTAGAGATGGAGTCATTAGTACTCTAGAATGAGTTTGAGTGTAATAATAGATATGAGCGCGTATTTGTTAGTGAATATGAAATTTTTTTGTATTGTGTTGACTTATCGGTTGATTGTTTATAGATTCTGGACGGTGCAGTCTAGCTAACTGTGTCGATAGGGGTTTCTAAACTCTTGAACAAGATAAACCGACACAGTATTGTTTTAAAAATCGGGTAAATGAAATAATTTTGCCCAAAACTATTTTTGTATATAAAAGAAATGATTTTCTATAAATTATTATAGTATATGGATGCATGGATGTTAGGTAGTAATAATATTAAACTATTACCATTGAAATTGAATAAGAATCGGAATCGTTGTTATATGAAAATTGAAATAAAGAAAAAAAAAATCCATATACAAAATGAAATTGAGAATATAAATGTGACATATAATTGGAAATAGAATTCCAGAGAAGTTTTTGGAAATGTTTTTGAAAAAAATTGGAAATTTTAGAAATTAAATTCCTTTTTGATTTGAAAATGATTTTCAAAGGTTTTTGGAAAATTGTTTTGAAGGAATGAAAAGCTCTAAACTCTTGTCGGTCGCTGGAAAATAATTCCGATGGTGATCGCAACATCATCGGTGTTCATTTTCGAGTTTCCAAAAGAGGAATTGCTGCCAATTGTTTTAAATGAAAGATGTTTGGAAAATTTGGGTTTGGTTTTGGAAATTCAAAGGATAAATTTGAATTGTTTTCAAAAATGGTTTTGAAAGGTTGAAAAGACTCTGGAATGCTATATAAAAGTAAATTTGAGAATTTAATCTAATGGACTCAATAAGTTGAGATAAATGAAACGGTGAATGAACCAATGAAGCTACATTAGCAAATAAATGAAATTGGAAATTGTTTACAAGGAAATGAACTTGAGTTTGAAGTGAACTAGCTTAAGTAAATTCGAGATGAATATGAATATGGAATGTAAACAAAATTGAATGGAATCAATTGCAAATTGACCTGAAGTAGAATTAAAATAAATTGAATTGGTATCAATTTAAATTAGTTATAAACTAGAATGAATATGAATTCGTTTTGTTTAAAAATGAATCGAATGTCAAGAAACTGCATTGTAAGCCATTGAATTGAATGTAAAATTTGATGGAAGTGACTAAAATTTGTATTGAAACTTGATAAATTGCAAATTGAAGTAAATTAGTAAATGAAACTAATTCAAACTAATATGAATCAATTGTAAATGAGAGCTGCAATTGAAAGATAAAAATCCAATATTCAGAAGTTAAATTGAATTCAAATGAAATTGAAATGCAAAGTTGATTGAAATTGAATGTATAACTTCGATAGTAAACTAAAGATGATATAAGAAACATATATTGAATATTTTGTGATGGGAATGTGCAAAATGATTTGAATGTTGGAATTGGATACTACTACTAGCAGGTTATACAGGTATATTAAAAGAAATGGGAATGGGATTTTGATTTCAAAGATAAAATTGAATTGCCCGACAAAAAGGTACGTATTTCAATTTCAGTATGAGATTTGATGATTTTCTTCTCCAGCCACTTGACTTTCTCTTTTCTTTTTGATTCTGAGGGGCCGTGGTGCCATTTTGTAGTCGTGCCGAGCTAGCCGCGCAAAGGAGACGCTGGCGAAATTTTTCGAAAATTTAGGGTGTTAGAAAATTTTTGAGAAATTTGAAAGTTTAAAATTTGAATTTGAATTTAAATTTAAATTTTGAAGTAAACAATGTTGTTTGAAACTTGTAAGTGAAGTTGGAAAGCTAGTTGAAATGATAATGAATCTTTAATAAAAAGATTTAGGTTAGTAAGTTGATAAAACTATTTTGATTGTGAAAAATAGTAAACCAGTTAAGGACCATTTCTTCCTAGCTTGTAATTTCGGGACGAAATTCTTTTAAGGGGGGAAGATTGTAACGACCCAGAAATTTGAACAATTTAAATTGAAAATATTTAATTAGTTTTAACTATTTGAATAATGGTTTGGATTGAATTTCCATTATAACTTTAAAAATTGCGATTAAATTATAAAATTTAATCTATTTAAAGTTGAATAAGAATTTGAATCTTCAATTTTAAGCTGAAGAAAATATTTCAAACGGCTTGAAAAAAAAATTCGTATTGATAATACTGAAGATAATAGAAGCTTCAGAATCGAATTTGAAAGTGGTTTGTTCAGTTTTGAAATTTTATCGTTTTAAATTGAATTTGGAAATAGCCTTCCGAGGCACGGTCTCGGAATTCGACGAAACCAGTTCCATTGGGTCTGTAATATTGAATTATTATCGGATTTCAAATTTCGTATTTTTCGGAGTTGTTAGGTGAGCACACGGTGAGTAAACGCATTGGAATTGAAATCAAATTCAATTTGAATTTAAATATTTAAATTGTCAACATCAACCACCCTATATTTACGTACTCCAGCCACCCTACTCTCTGCTAAACCACGTTCCTTTGTCTCCTCCCCTCTCATTTTAAAAATCACGCAACTTCATTTCTACTCCTCAGTTCCAAATCGAACGAGAAAAAAAAAACAATCAATGGCCGAGCTTGAAAAAAAAAAATTCTGTCTCCCTCATTTCTTCCCCTCTCCCTCATTCGACCTTCAGTACAAATAAAAAAAAGAGAAAGGGGGGCGATCGGCAACTGAAATCGCGCACGCGAGGTGGTTCGCGAGCCGAGCAAGCAGGGCGGCGAACGGCGATGCAAATGGACGAGGCGACTGGC
This sequence comes from Allium cepa, assembly GCA_030765085.1. Classification (NCBI taxonomy): domain Eukaryota; kingdom Viridiplantae; phylum Streptophyta; class Magnoliopsida; order Asparagales; family Amaryllidaceae; genus Allium; species Allium cepa. The sequence goes on along the minus strand of CM060933.1, from coordinate 27,946,207 downwards.
GGCTAGGGTTCAAGTGAGGCGGTCGCGTGGGAGTTCACGTGACAGAGACGATTCGATTTTGGGAGAGGCGACGACGTGAAGCTCGCAACTTGGGTCGACGTCAAGGCAGTGGAGGGCGCGCGCACGTGGGTCGATGTAGATGGTAATTTCGTTCGCGGCTAGGGTTTCTTTTTGAAGGCCGTGGTGCTCGAGTAGGTGAAGTGGCGATAGCAGCAGTAAGGTATACAAAAGATTTATTCTTTGATTTTAAATTTTAAATATGTATATAAATTTTTCAGTAAAGATAAAACAAATTTATTCTTCTCAGGTTTAAAAGATTTTTAGTAAAGCACATATATATGTAGAAGTATACAGAAAGAAAAAAAAAGAAAGAAAATGTATATGCACAGTAAACAGAAGATTTTGGGTAAGTAAAGAATTTTAAAATGCATATAAACCATTTTGACAAGTATGTATGTTTTGAAAAATAATGATATAATACGATAATATACATATTTACATTTTTAAAATCTATTAGTTTAAAAAATAATAATAATAATATATGTAGATATTTGTAATTGATTTGGTTAATAAATGGATTGAATTTATTTAGGGCACTAAAAGATATTTTATTAAAGGAAAATTAATTTAAATGAATAATTAGTTAAGTAAATTTATCAAAAGGAAAATTAGGTAAGATAAAAAATTTAGGATAAAAATTTAATTCATTTAACAATTTTTAATTGTTCGATTGGGTTAAATATTAATAAATCATATAATCGTTGTTACAAGGTCTAAAATGGTGAAATCGAGCCGAAAAAAGAAATGGATTGCAAATAAATAGCAAAGGTGAGAACTTCTCACTCAAAAATTTAAAGTTGGAATTGCAGTTATTGATTGTTTGCCTGATTGTGATAGTAGATATAGTAGGATATACTATATATAGCAATATATATATATCTCTCTCTTTTCCTCCTCCTCCGTTGTTGTTGTTGAGAGAGATATCTCTCTCTTTTCCTCCTCCTCCGTTGTTGTTGTTGAGAGAGATTAAGCAGATAATATTTTATAAAATCCCATATACCGCGATATTCCACCTCGAAGTGGAATTGGTATTGTGCTAACATCTGTGGATGCAGGGAAACAGGTTGGTGGGATCCAACTGGATTCCTCACAAATATTTATTTGATTATAGATATTGTGATGATTGTGATTATCATATCGATATATGATATTTGTGCAGTGATTGACCATTTGATGCTGTGGCATCATCGGATCCATTTTTAAAGTTTAAAGTAGCAATTTTTATTTTAAAAGGATTTTAAAGTGATTTCTCAAAGTATATGTTTTATTAAATTTTCGAATCTGATTCACTTTAAATAAATTAAGATTTTAATTTTAAAGTTATAGGATTAATATTTTTGTGAAATATAACCAAAGGTAGTTTTTAAAAAAATAAATAGATTTATATAATAATTTAAAATTGGATTTCTGAATTATTATAAAGGATGAATATAAAAGATTTTATAAATTGATATTTATAAATAAAAATATTGGAAGCATAAACGAGTTTATTATGTGTTAAAATGAAGTATAAAATGGATCATTGAAAATTATAGATTTGTAAATTGTGAAAGTTATAAAATGAATAGATATTGAAAATAAAAGATTCATGAGTCATTAACTTATAAAAATGGATTTTGGGCATTTAAATGAGATATTTATAGAAATTGTAAACAAAGGAATTTTTTTTTATAAGTTGAAATTGTCGTGGAATATAAAAGAATCTTATAAGCAATAAGTTTTGGAAGTTGTGAAGCTTAAAAAGAACGATTTGGTAAATGAATGAATGAATTATAAGTACTTAACTTATAATATGGACTGTTGGTATAAAATTGAGTTATATAATTTGAATTGGATTGATAAAGGAAATTTATAAATCGAAGTTTATAAATAGGAATAGAATTTATAAACATTTGTTTACAAATTCGTAATCAATTGAATTTGATCAATTGAATATAAAAGTTTATTAAAGGAGTTATATTCACGTTTTTGAACAGTGAATATATCGTTAAAGAAAATGGATATATTTTGGGAAAGGAATGTTTTAAATGGAATTTAAACGATTTAAAGGTGCTTTAAAATGCATTAAGTATCGAATACCTAGATTTCAACATTCATTGTTGAAATAGACGTTTTCGAGAAAATAAGGAAATAATGGACTATAACACTGTTGTTATAGTAAATGATTTCCGAAAGGAAATATTTTTGTATAGTATTGGGATTTATATATCTATTTAATTTCGAATCCCTATGCTAGTGATTTTGGGTTGTCGTAACGATGTTTTACGCAACATTCGTTTTGACCCAAATAAATGTGAATAAAAGAACGTTTTCCTTAAAGAATGAAATATATACTTAACTATGGGTTAAGTATATTGAATATTTTCAAATTGTTGAAAATAAATAAGATTTAGTGAATTACTTATTAAATAAGTATGGAAATGCTTTTCCAATATGAAATGGAATGTTTTTAAGAATTTATCTTCTTGAAGATAAATTGGAATTGAATATTTGAAATCTATTGAAAACTGTAGATCAGTAGATAATTTGAAATATAAATTCACTATGGAAATTATAAATGAAAAGGGAAAATTGGTTTCAAAATAAACGTTGTTAATTTTGAAGTGTGGAAAATTATATATCTTGTAAAGATAGTTTTGGGAAAATAAATAATTTGGAAAATTATTTGGAATCTGATGATGTGGCGCATCTTTATTGACAGTTAAATAACCGACTATCAATATTTACCTTTAAATAGGTATTTGTTGTGATTGCTTGAATTTGGATACCACACTTATTTTAAAATAAGCGCTCACTATTTGGGTTAACCGGGAAAGGACCATGGGGTCGTATAACCCATTCCGAATAGTGATACGTCGTTATGAAATGCATTTGAAGACCGGTGTTGAAGACCGGATATTTTTGAAAACGGATGGATTACCGTCGAGTTACTCTGCATTGGCTGATCTCCGATACAGAGGTTTATCACCCTTAGTGATGGGATGTCCGGACGTGATTAGTGAATATCCAGATTTGCAAGGGCTTCTTTGGAAGTGCCTTCGGTTCCGTTCGATCCCGGAACGGACTTGTATGGATTGTATGTCTGACGTTACAATTTGAGATGTAAAGCTGGTTTCTATCAAATATATTTCTGTTGGTGGCGGAGAATTTATTCTCTTAGCTTAACACCCTTCTCTGAGACGTACGAGCTCAGAGGTTATATAGTTGATGGTCACTAGTGATACATTCCCAAATTGGTAACGTGGCATGCTGAGTGTTGCTGTGAAATGATCATTGTGTTGATCATTTGTGATAGGATCATTTGTTTGATCGTCTATCTTGATGATCATTGCTTTGATCATTTGTTGACCCAAAGCAGCTTTTGTATATAGCGTGGCTTTGTGGACGAGACTTCATCGAGCCTCACACCCCGGAAATGGTCAAAACAGGAAAGATGCAGCAAGGTTATTAGGGGTAGCGCCCCTTTAGTGTATGTCATTCCTTCTGGATAGAGGTGGTATCATGGTATGGAGCCCAGATACTTAACCTATGTGGTTACTGCAAATTTATTACTTTGTGGTTGTTGGAAATCGGGGATCCTCGGATATAGATTGGTTACGATCGGGGAATAACATATTCGTGTCAGTTGTTACCCAGTTAGGGGTAACCCGGCCTTGTGTTGGCAGAGATCCGGTTAGGTTCTCGGGACGTCATTCCAGAGGCGTTTCCATGTGGCAATGGGAAGTTCCTTGGCCTGACCATTTGTTGGAAATCCATTCTTCAATACGAGCCTTGTACGGTTTTAGTTGTAGAACCTGCCATCTAATATGGTAGCTATAGTGGGCATAATATAATGGTACCTATGCTGGCTAAAATTTATATTCTATTTTCGAAATTGTTTTCTACACTATACACTAATAATAATATCAAAAATGATTTGATTTTGCGTAGTAAGCATCTTTGACTAACATAAGAAGAAATCTCCTCCAAGTCTGCGTTTGCATTGTATGTGTGGTGGGAGGTCTTATGGTAGTTTCATTTTTCAAAAAGCATTGCGAATTTTCTTTTAAAATTTCTCCTATTCTTTGTTTTAAAGATAAATAACTGTTTTAGTTCTCACACCAGTCACATGACTGACCTGGAGTTTATTGTTCCCTTCCTAAACTCTGGTTGCCCGCCAATTTCCACACGGGCAGTCTAGAGTTTGGTTATCAGGTCATCCTGGATTTAGGAGTGCTATGGAGCTCGGGTGGCGAGCAGGATGGCGTAGTCTATTATTTATTGTATCTATGGTATATAGTATTTCTTTTCCGCTGTTTGTTTGTTGTAAACTCTGATGATGAAATGTAATATGATGTGATGTAATGTATAAAATATACAGTTCTTTTGTTTAATGAATATTCATTTATCTATTATATGTTGTTCCGTTGCGACTGTGAGATTCTGATATTGTTTCTGTTGCTGTTCTGTTTTTCTGCTATCTTTTTCTCTCTTCTTCTACCTCTTTCTTGTTCTTTAAACCCTAACATTTTGGTTTTTCGGCAACGAAAAATCGCAAACGTTACAAATAGTGAGGAAGGATAACAATACCTGAAATATAAATGAAGAAAACCAATGAAGCAACTACGTTTGTTCCGAAGATTAAGAAGGTAAAGCAAACAATAAAGACATAAGAAAATCAAACAAATAAGGAGCTAAATCAGGTTTGAAAATCGAAAAATACATATCCAAAAAATTAAAAATTACCTGAATAATTAGGGGACTGGAGGAGAAATACGCAAACAGGAAAATTAAGGTGGAAGTTTTCATACTGACAAAGAAGGAAAGAAGCAATCATTGAATTCCACATCAGTCGATATCCATCTTCATTATTTTGTGAGCTGGGGTTTTATGGAATAGGCAAGAAGTAACTTACATTTTTTAGTTAAATGTGAGTAGGTTTAGGCGCAAATAGAAAGAATAAACAAAATAAAAAACATGACTATTCATTTCACAAAATACTTAAAGAGCTTGTGAGCTCTTTAAATCTAACTCAGTAATAATAGTATAGTATACATTTGTTCATTGCTTTTGATTTGAGTTAAAAATTAAAATTTATATACATATGCAAACTTAAATAATGGAAGAAGAAAAACATACCGGTAACATGTAGTTTCTTGTTGGGTAAGCTGAAAGACGACTGTACTAGGTCATGAACATATGTAACTTCATCAATGGAGGAACAATAAGGACTAAATGTAAAGGCACCTTTTAGTAATGCAGGTAAGCCGAATGTCCATTGTAGATTTAATAGCACAAGAGATCAATAATGCAGACTTTCTGCTAAGCCGAGCATACATTGCACTATTGATCTCTAATGCTGTTAAATCCACATAAAAATCTTTTGAAACTCCTCCATAATGAAGTAGTGCAATAAGGAACTTGGCCAAACATTTTCGTCGAGGTAAGCTGTTGAAAAAAAAAGAAAAGCAGTTAAGTACTGTGGATATATCAATAAGGCTCGGATTATTAGGAAAATAGTACATTCTTGTAGCTTAGCTCAGCAATATAATCCTATAAAACCTTTTTTTATTGTTTAATATATAAACTGTGATTATAAAATGAATACCTAGAAAGACACTTTCAGAAGAAAAATATATAGAAAAGTGCAAAGTTTTATGGAATATGATACATTTTAGTGTATAATTGTAAGTAACAGTGTTCAAGGTATTGTAGTGAACGCCAAAAGTTTAAGTTTATTTTGTAGCATATTAATTTTTCTTCCAAAGTAGTTCAAACGTCAAATAACACAAATGATTTGCATATACAACCAACAGCTAAAGGAAACACAAAAAACACACATACGAATATAACGATTGATACAAACCTTTAGTGCCTCGATGGAGATTCCTCCAAGTTGTGGGAAGCACCGAGGATGCTCACTCATTACTTTTCCTGTTCAACCTAAGAGGAAATTGAAACATCATTTACAAATAATAAGTACAATTAACTATCCATATATTTCCACTGGAATATAAGTTAAAGATGCTTGTCAAAACCTACAAAAAAATCACTGGTTTGTTGAAGAAAAAAAATCTTATTTGTAAATATATATGATTATATGAAAAAAATTGATTAGAACTTCATCGCGCAAAACAAGCAAAAATACTTATGCACATAACTGCATAGATTTGCGCATATTGATTGCAAAACGCAATTGCTAGCTAGCATTATGACTAATTTACTATACTAATATACTATAACATAATAAGCTAATCACAAATAATGTAGTTAAATTCAGTACGATCTATACTCCAATTTCTTTCTTTTAAAAGATTAAGCATGGTGCTTTTAAAAACTGCCATATAAAAAGCACACAATCTTATACTTTTAAAGAAAATTAAACTAAATTCAGTAAAATGTGAATTCAAAACAGTGGATAACTATTAACGAATAAAACAAGGAAACTGAAACTCGGCAGATAGAAAACTTATTATGCAACAAGTAAAGATAAATGGAATGCTTCTAGGAACTATAAATATCTTTAAGTTGAGCAATAGTATCATCATGATTGGTCGTAGGAGAAAGATGAGTGCCAAGATTTATCGTGGATGCACAAATCGTATTGAAAACGAAATCAATAAAAAAATTACATTAAGATAAAGAGAGGAATTTGCAGTGAAGGGAGAAGTGTTCATGGGTGGCAATCGACGAACGAAGGAAAAATTGATAAATCTAAATTTGTGATTTAGGTTTGCTTATTTTAGAAAGAAAGTAAAATAAATTTTAAGCGGTAAATGAAAATGAAAGAGGGAGGAAGAGATTTTGTGCGAAAAATTAAGTCCCACCTTAAAAAAAATTTCCCTGCATTGATTAGACTTAGATAAACACTCCGTAAAATATTGGTTTCACTTAAATAACTTTTTGATGGCACTTGATAATAAACGCTACTAATAAATGCAACTAAAATTGATTTTTCTGGTAGTGTTAAGAAACCCTAACTATATTTAAGGAATAAATACATACGTAAAGTAAGTATACCGTGATTTCTGATATACCAATTTAAATGTGTCGGCCCGCCCTTCTTACTTCGAAAGATGAGTCGTAATAGAGAAAGAAATAGGAAGAAAAGAAATAGGTAGAAAGAAAGAACTAAACAAATCATAGAATCACACAGCGAAACGGATAATATATATTACATAACATATATCACATAGTCACTAGTACAATACGTCAGAGTCATAACTATAAATACATCATACCTAGATAGTTGTAGTGACCTGTCCACTCATTACAACCCAAATACAGACATAGATACCAATACAGCGGAATATAGATATAGCTAGACACGTTGAAGCCACCTGCTCTAATTCCTCCTCCAAAATACGTCGAGGGCAAACCTGAAATCACTTGGCTACTCATAAAAATTTGAATACCCAAGAGTTTAGGAAAAACAGAAAAATAAACTCTAGGTCAGACATGGGTCTGGTGTAAGTAAAACGGTTAAATTACTTTAAATTGAAAACTTTTAAAATCAAGGGTATCTCATATGACTCACCGCAAATAAACACGGACGAGTTTTTCCCTTACGATAGGCAAAACACTTTCATAGGAAATCCAGTGATATTATAATAATGTCTAGGGTTTTCAAAATAAATTATAAAACAGCTGGAATGCTTGCATCTCATGTTCCAACATATTTAGGCACAATCAAAACGTACGGCACTTATTGGAGATTTGGTTTCATACAATGAACGGGCTACTAAGGTATCGTCCGTCATGGTGCATCTCTAAAAAAATACCGAGGACCACTCCAGGATCCCCTGCTACACAAGACCGGGCTACTCCTATTGTGGATATTACCGTATAAGATTACCCCACGGTTGGGATCAGCAACCGCACCACACAGCTGAATAAAAGGGACTCTATATAGGGGTAACGTTACCCTACTTGGGTGCGACCCACTTAGCCTTGCTTCATCTCTCCTGTTTTAATCATTCCCGATGGATGAGGCTTGAGGCTATGATTAACTTTTCAGAGCACATTCACTTGGAATGCTCATCATCCTCCAATGACGATGTTTTGATAGCATTCATCGATACAAGTTGTTCTGGATCCGAGCGGAACCGAATGCACTACCTCTACTACAGCCATATTGGAATCACCCTCAGAGTTAGTGACAAATAACCTTTACATTCTGAAATCTTTATTCCGGATCTTCCTTGGAATCTTCACAACCTGACCGTTTATTTTGGATCGATGTGGTTTTGGATAATACTAATATCCGATCCTTGTCTCATCGAATCCAAACGATCTTAAAGTTTAAGTTGTTTTAACAAAACAACTCAAATTCTGGGTGTCAACATTCACATGGAAATTTCATTACAGATATCTATTTCCAATAAAACGTCTCAATGTTCCATTTCAATCATTCAATTCATTTAGCCACTTAATATCACAGGCATAGAACAACTTGAATTGAATACACAAGAGAAATCAAGTCAAACCACATATCCTGAACAATTTAACGATATATAGTCTATATTAACCAATCACAAACCATCATCTATTTATTTGAAAACAAAATTAATTATTTTTCAAATCCTACTTACTTATAAATAAAATAAAATAAAAAACTATTTACTAACAAAATTTAAATAAATTTTTAGAAATTCATCAATAATTAAAGAAAATAAGTGTTTAAAAGTTAATAGGTTTTAAATGAAAACATTGGTAACATTTTTTTATTTTTGTTTTTCATAAACAAGACCCGACCCATCAGCCCAAAGCCAAAGAAAACTATCCCCCCTCTTCTTCTCTTTATCATCCACAGTTTCCCTTCTTCCCTCCCAAACGTGCACACAGCAATGACTCAACCCATGTGTGCAAGTGCACACGCCTTTTGACCACCCTCTACCGGCGTCGACCAACTTCCCAGGTCGCCTCCGACCCCCCAGTCCCACTGGCCCACATAGATTTCGTCGGCAACCTCTAAATCAAAAAAATCAAACTCGAACCCACCTCCAGGAATGCACCCGACTCCCTTTTCCCACCTCGTCCGGCCACCTCCGACCACCGGCGTCCACCGAACTCCCCTCGTAGGACCACCACACTTCCCTCCTCCTTTCCCCCCATACCACAACCCTAGAACTCCACTGCATCGCCACCATTGCCAAAAAACCGACCACGACCTAAACTCGACCTTCAAACCCTACACTGACCCTAACTGACCACCACACCACCTTGTAAAAGGTCCCATAATTTTTCCTGAGCTCCCCCTCCTTCGAGGTTCCTTCTGACCAAACCCCGACCTCCACCATCGACGGCTTTGTCGGAATTTGATCAAGGACCAAAAAACCATCATCTCCTTTTATCCTATCATATACGCAATGAATAATCATGAAACCACCTTCAAAAGTCCTCATTTTCACTGACGATCATGTTTATATAAATAAAAGCATAAAATATGATTTTCGAATTTCTTACAATATCGGGTTACCTACTGTATAATACACTTTTCAACCTCTATGATTAATAATATTCAACAAAACAAATTTTAAAACAAAGTACAATAAAAAAAACAAACAACTTTTCTTTAAACATCATAACCTTAGACTAATTCCGTTGTGATGTAGGAAATTTAGAAGCTAAGCATCGCATTTTTTAATATATATAGAGCAATGTTGAAAAGAAAATGATGAACAGGCCTGCGGTTTCTCTAGGTATAACACTTAGCATATATTCATATATAAGTGTATACATACATTCCTGTATAAGCATACATATCAACAATACTTCAATTTACAAATCCAAGCATATAACACAGGTTACAGTAAAAAGAAGCTAAGTTCTACTCACATTTTTCTTCTTTTCTTTGAACAAAAGAAGCCTGCTTTCTTTTTTGTTTGATTCTATCTGTTGGAGCCTGATTGTTTTGGTTTTAACCTTTCTTTAAGTTTTTAAATAGCAGCTTGTATTCTTTTTATTTCCTTTATGTTCGAATTGAAAAAAATATGAAACAGGGCAGTGGTATTTATAAATAGAAAATAGGCTATAGCTTTTGCATGTACAGTGATTTCATTTTTCTTATGTATTTTCTTTTCCTGTATATTTTCTTTGATTTGATATTTTCATAACCTGATTTAATAAAAAAGTGATTTGATTAATTGAAAGGAAGATTTAATATAATATATGCTTTAGAGGATGTGCATTAAATGTTATGTTCCCTTATGTGTTTAGATGTATACATTCATCTTTGAATATACATATATACTACATGTATATGAACATAGTTTTTGTCTTATTTTACCTTATACAAATATATATATATATATATATATATATATATATATATATATATATATATATACGTATGCCTAGCCTTGTGTCATTTATATAAATTTTACTTATATTCTATAACAACAAAAAATATAATTAGCCACTCATGTGTATTTATTCCTACTTTTTATACATATATATATTATTTTAAATTTTATACCAAAGTTATGCATATACACATATATATCTATAAATATAATAATATCCTAAAATAGAAAAGTGGAGTTTTGATTTAAATGTTTTTGAGAGATTAAAGTTTTAGATTTTAAATCATAGCTTCCCAAATGTGTATATATATATCTGTAAAAATCAGGATTTGTTATTGTTTGACCGATGAAAAATTATATTATCAATAATTAAATCGGTAAATTATCCAAATAATAAGTGTCGAAACCCCGGATCGTTACATTCCTCCCCCCTTAAAGCATTTCATCCCCGAAATTTAAAAGCAAGAAACAATTCAACTTTTAGCAAAAAGTTTTTATATTCACACAGCAAAGCATGCACATCATTTGTATTCTAACAACCATAGCAACAGCTATACACAGAACAAAATAGACCTAACTACCCTGACAACAATTCTGGATAGGCTTCCTTTACATTATCCAGAGTTTCTCAGGTAAAACCTCTGGGATTCTTGCTCCATTGAATCTTAACTAACTTTACCATTTTATTCCAGAGCTTATTTTAATCCTCATCCACAATCTGAACTGGATGCCTGACTTCGGTTAAGTTCAGTTCAACCTTCAAATCTTCCTGGACTGATGGTTCTATAATCAATTATGGGTCATGCACGTATTTCCTAAGATAAGATACATGGAATACATTGTGAATCTAAGCCATCCTTTCTGTTAATTCAATCCTATATGCCAGAACATCGATCCTTTCGAGAACACGGAATGGTCCTAAATATCTTGGAGCCAGCTTTCCAGTCTTACCAAATCTGATTGCTCCTCTTATCGGAGAAATCTTAATGAATACCAAGTCTCCAACTGCGAACTCCGGATCCCTTCGTCTTTTATCAGCGTAGCTCTTTTGGCGATCCTGGGCCGCCTTTATTCTTTTCTTAATTAGCTCGACCTTCTCAGATGCTTCCCAATCATATCCGGACCAAGGATTAAACAATCCCCCGAATCCACCCAACAAGCTGGCGATCTGCATGGTCTTTTGTAGAGAGCTTCGTAGGGTGCCATTTCAATGCTTGCCTGGTAACTGTTATTGTAGGAAAATTCCACCAAGTGTAGATAACCTTCCTAAGATCCACCAAAGTCCAGAATGCAGGCCCTCAACATATCCTCTAGAATATGGTTCAGCCTCTCAGTTTGCCCGTCTGTTTGAGGAAGGTAAGCAGTGCTTAAACTTAACTTCGTCCCAAGGGATGTTTGCAGAGCCTCCCAAAATTTAAAGGTAAAAATCGGGTCATGATCACTTACTATGCTTATGGGAACTCCGTGTAATCTCAAAATCTCCCTCATGAAAATCTCCGCCAAGGAAGCTGCGGTTCTGGTGATTTAACCAAGATAAAGTGGGCGCTCTTAGTTAGCCTGTCAACAATAAGCCACACCCCCTCATTCCCCTTTCTGGTTCTGGGCAACATATCAATGGAATCCATTGATATCATCTCCCACTTCCGCTTTAGGATCTCTAGAGGTTGTAACAGTCCCGCTGTCTTTTGTTGATCACCTTTTATTTGTTGATAGCTTGCACACTTATTAACAAAGATAGAGATGTCTTTCTTCATTCCCGACAATCAAAAAAAAATTCATATCTTTGTACATCTTATTCGCTCCTGGGTGGATATTTAGCCCAGATTTATGGCTTTCTAACAAAACGTCTTGCCTCACTCCATTCACATCCAGAACGCACAGCCACTTATTAATCCTTAAAGCACCTCGACTGTCAATCTCAAAATCCGAATACCGACTCTCTTCAATTCCTTGAATCAATTCTTTGAGAGTTTCATCCTTCCCTTGATTGCTCACAATCCTTTCCTGAAGAGTCGGGTAACTTCCAAAAAAGCCAAGACTGCATTTCTACTTAAGGCATCTGCCACCAACTTTGCTTTCCTCAGTGTATAGAGAATGTCCAAATTATAGGATGCCAGGAATTCCACCCACCTTTGTTGCCTTAGGTTCAGGTCCTTCTGGGTGAAAATATACTTCAGGGGCTTATGATCCATGAAGAGTTCACACTTTTCACCTAATACAAGAAAGAAGCTCACTCCTAAATCCCTAAAAGTTAACAAGAAACTAACAAGAAATAGAGGGATCCTTACCCAACAGATAGTGCCTCCATATTTTTAGGGTAAAGACAACTGCAAGCAATTCCAAGTCATGCGTAGCATAGTTCTTCTCATGGGGCTTCAACTGTTGATACGCGAAGATTTTGATCAATGACAATGTGCTTCAACAAAAAAGTAAGAGATATGTGCAAAGCTAAAGGAAGATCGATGAAGACCAAACAAACATTAGTATGATTTTTATATAGGTCTTAGTCTAGATTTATTGTTAAAATCTATCCTCAAGAGGCTTGCACGAACACTAGAACACATTTTATGAACTTCATTTTTATTTAAACTTTCACCGTGCATATTTTAGTAGTTCAGTCGACTGAACAGGAATGGCCAGTCGACTGAAACTGGTACACATATATAAACATGCACAGTTTCAGTCGACTGAACTTCCTGCACAGTCGACTGAATTTGTTCCTGAAAATTTTACTTCATATTTTCAGTTGACTGAATTCCCTGCTCAGTCGACTGAATTTGAACCTACGAATTTTCTCTGAAAAGACACCTTCTTCCTCCCAAGAGTTGCAACCATTCTCCAATGGAAATGGAAGCATCTCTTGTTTGCAACCTTTGACAACAAATGCACCTCTTCTACAAGTATAAATACATGATTCTAACATCATTCAATTTACCGAATTCTCTTGCTTTAATCTTACTATTTTCTTGATCATATTCTCTAGATATTCTCAAAGCAATCACCAATCTATTGCTTGAATCACTGTTTTGTTTATAACATTCTTTTGATTCATAACAATTCACATTTCCTAAATCTTCACAAACACATTGCATACTCTCGAGGATAAGATTATAGGAATATTGTACTACATTAGACTCATTAGTGTTGATAAGAACACAACAAGTCGAATATTGTTTTTAGTAATTGAGTTGAAGTCCTCTTCGGAAGTTGAGGCAAGAAATCCCGTTCGGTTGTTCGGGTAAGTTGTAAACCTATTCCTCCGGGTTAAGTGAGGGTTGTTAGTAGAATTCCAAAGAGAAGCTTAGGGACTGGACGTAGGACAAGAGGTCCGAACCAGTATAAAGTCTTGGTGTCTACTTTACTTATTGCTTATCGTTATTTATCTATATCATTCCGCTATTCCATATTATACGGTCCTACCGCATAGCCCCCTCTTTCATCAACTGCCTACTCGCATACGCAATCACACTTTCGTGCTGCATCAAAAAAGCTCTTAGCCCTACTCCACAAGCATCAGTGTACACTGTGAATTCACTGTTCCCATCACGAACAGCCAAAATTGGTGCACTGGTTAACCTCACCTTCAATTATTGAAACGCCTCTTCGCACTCTAGAGTCCATTCAAATTTCACTCCCTTCTTAGTTAGCTTGGTCAAATGGAAGGAAATCTTAGAATAATCCCGAATAAATCTCCTGTAGTATCTTGCCAAACCAAGAAAACTGCGAACCTCCGTAGGAGTCCATAGTTGCTTCCACTCCTGAATAACCATCACCATTTCTGGATCCACAGAAATACCATATCTCGACACAATGTTCCCTAAAAAAATTTACTTCTGATTGCCAGAAATGGAACGTTGAAAACTTTGCTCTTAGTCCACATATTGTCTATGCTCCTCCTCTGATTTGGAGTAGATAAGAATGTCGTCAATGAATACTAGCACAAACTTGTTTAAAACATCTCGGAAGAAATGGTTCGTTAAATCCACAAAATAAGCCGGTGCGTTGGTTAGCCCAAAAAGCACAACCACCACTCAAAGAAACAGTCAGGCCCTCTGAATGCAGTTAAGGATATACTGTCTTCAGCAACCCTCAGTTAGTGAAATCCTGAAGCTAAATCCATTTGGGAGAATACGGTAGCCCTATGAAGTCGGTTAAAAAGGTCATCGATGTGAGGTAAGGGTTACTTATTCCTAATGGTCAGCTTATTTAACTCCTTATAGTCAACACAAAGCCTTAAGGATCCATCTGATTTGGCTGCAAACACTACAACAGAACCCCATCTCGAATGAGTGGGTCTGACCAACCCTTTCCTCAATAAATCCTGTGTTTGAGTCGCCAACTCTTCCCTCCCTCTCAGAGCCATTCTCCTTTTTGGTTGGACTACAGGTCTTGCCCCTGGCTAAATCAATATGGAATTCAATCTCTCGATGCGGGGGTAAACCTTTAACTTCTTCAAAAACATCTGAGAAGTTTTTAACAACTTTAGTGGATCATAATCCTTCTATAGATGCTTCGAGCACATGCAAAAGACTACACATATGAATCTTCGGGCTATCACAAGCCACCCTTGCAGTCCTTCCTAACTCAATTTCCAAAATACGGTTCTTTCCTCACGTTCGAGAATAGCTTTATACTTTGTTAACCAATCCATTCCAAGTACAAGGTCAAATCCATTAAAATCTAATACATAGGGATCACATGAAAAACTGTAGGAAAGATAGGAAATTTTCAAGCCTTCATAAATCATATTAAGTTGGTTCACTCCCCCTTGGGGATTTGATGTGAAAATAGAGTTGTCTACGATACTAGGGATAAGGTGAAATTTCTCTACCGTTTCCAAAGAAATAAAGCTAAGAGAAATACCAGAATCAAATAATACTCTAACATAAACACCATTTAAAAGCAAAGTGCCTACGATGATGCTTCTACCCTTCACATTCATTGATGCTAATGGTCCATTCTGGATGGCAAATACCTTGTTTGGCTGCGCCTTCTGTAGAAGTGGGCATGCTATCACCGTGTGCCCTGGCTGATGGCAATTGAAGTACAGGGTTTTTTGAACCATTTGAGAAATAGGTCCGCTTGGTTGCTTCGGAGCTTCACTTCTTGGACAGAATTTGGCAATATGACCTTCTTGTTTGCAATTATAACATTTTCTGATCGAATGGTTGCCTCCTTGTTTTCCTTTACCTTATTTCCTCTAATTCGGGTTAAACATCTTCTTATTCTAATTTGTACCACCGCCACTTGGTGTTGCAATAGCTGCCAAGGGCTTCTTTCCAAAAGTTCTTCATACCTCAAAGCCATATTCATACTGGGTATTTTAGCTTGTTTAAACCAAAATGCGAATTATTTTCAAATTGTCATATATTCATCTTCATACAAGGGTGAAATGGTCATTTTTGTGCATTTATTAAATTATGAAAATTTTCTTGGAATTTTCTATGTTGTTTTGTAGGAAATTTGGTGAATTTTACAAGTGGTTTTATGATGAAATATGCATGCATAAAAGAATGAAGATGGAAACAATTCAAAGTGAAGAACATGGAGGACCCCACCCACTTACCTTGATTTTCAATTAGAGGCTAATGCACATGCTTATGGACCTTATGGCTTCATGAACACTTAAACGATGATTTGCAGAAGCTAATGATTACTTGGCCTCCACACTTTCTCAATGGTATTTTGGGCATTCCCCAAAAATATGAATTAGGGTTTAACACATGCATATATATCTCTTATATTTCATGTAACCCTCTTCCTTAGCCTCCACTTAGTCTCTCCTTAGTTTAGTTTAGGCTCAAAATAAAAGATAAGTTCTCTTTCTCTTTCTCATGGCTACTTAGCCATTTTTATTTTCATGTAACTTCCATAATTTCTATGCAATGTTAATTAGTTCTCCCTTTCTTTTACATGCTTTTTTTGTTTATTTACTTTCATCTTAGTAGTGTGGATTTATTTTTCCTGCAAGTAGAATAGTTTTTTCTTCACTTTGCTCTCTTTTTCCTTTTTTCATGTTCCAAGCTATATTTGTTATTTTGATAACAAATATGAGAGGCTAATCCCTTTAATTTAGGGGTAATGAAGCCTTTAATCATGTAGCTTCAACATTTTGATAATTAAAGCTCTCTTTTTATGCTTAATGACAATGCTTGAAGTGGTTTAATTTGTTGTTTTTATTTTGAATTTGATAGTCTATATTGTTGACACCAAATAGGCTATGCTTAAATAATCACTAACACAAATGCTTCTTCATCAAAATATGCATAAGAAAGTGATTTGAAATTAAATTTGATGGTATATATTTCTAGTTAATAGTTAATAGGCCATACTTAAAATAGATTTCATTTTCAACTCTGCTGTCATTTTCATGAGAGTTAGTAAATGGTTTAAAGGTTGTGTTATAGTTTGATGGCTTATGTTGAGTAATTAATAGGACAAATGAGCCACACTTATGATAAATACATCATTTAAACTTACTTTTGACCAAAAAAAGATATTATAATTTCATTAATTGTTGAATTAGATGATCTAGAGAGTGGATTTATCTCTAAATTGTCATTTAACTCTCATATTTTTATCTATTTTTCTTTTGCTAGTTTTTGTTAGTTTCTTTAACTTTTAGCTAATCACACTTTCAACTTTGGTTAATTTAATTGAATAGAAATTTAAAATCATTAATTCCCTATGGATCGACCCACATTTGCCACGTACTATTCATTTTTCTTATGTATTCTCTTACCCTGTATATTTTCTTTTATTTGAGATTTTTATGACCTGATTTGGAAAAAAGTGATTTGATTAATTGAAAGGAGGATTTGATATAATATATGTTTGAGAGGATGTGCATTAATGCTACGTTCCCTTATGTGTTTACATGTATACATTCATCTTTTAATATACATATATACTACATTTGTATGAACATAGTTTTTGTCTTATTTTACCTTATACAAATATATATATTCATATGCCTAGCCTTATTCATTTATATAAATTTTACTTATATGCTATAACTACAACAAATATAATTAGCCACTCATGTGTATTTATTCCTATTTTTATACATGTATATTTTATTTTAAATTTTATATCAAAACTACGCATATACACATATATATCTATAAATCTAATAATATCATGTAATAGAAAAGTGGAGTTTTTATTTAAATGTTTTTGAGAGATTAAAGTTTTAGATTTTTTTTAATCATAGCTTCCCAAATATATATATATATATATATGTGTGTGTGTGTGTGTGTGTGTGTGTGTGTCTATAAAAATCAGGATTTGTTATTGTTTGACCATTGAAAATTTATATTATCAATAATTAAATCGGTAAATTATCCAAATAATAAGTGTCAAAATCCTGGATTGTTACATTAAAACTTGCAGAAAATGTCTACACCAAAAATAAAAGCGACAAGCTTATAGAACCCGACAATATCAATTGGCTAAAAGAAAGTAAGATAATGTTGACTTACGAACGTCTTTGTTTTTCTATTACCTATGGTCCCAAAGAACAACCAATTGATGATGTAGACCTCAAACCAAGGCTTTCTTATGAGAAATGGATTTCAAACCTAGAGATTGCCCAGGCTTTCATGTTGTCAACATTATATAAGTTGTTGCAAAGGCCGCATGGAAACATGTATGTCCATGAGATATTTGATAGCCTCAAGGCCCTGTTTAGTGAACAGTCTCGTTCCACAAAGTATAAGTTTATAAAGAAGCTTCTTGATACCAAAATGACTAAAGGATATAATATGGGCGATTATGTTCTAAGGATGAAGGGCTATACTTATAGACTTTTACAATTGGACATAGCGATAAGCAACGAGTTACAAGTTGATTCGATCCATGGGTCTCTTACACCCCAGTACGAACTGTTTATATTGCATTACAATATAGAACAGTTAAACGTTAACCTTATGGAGCTCATTAATATGTGAGGCCAGCCGAGTCAACATCTAAGGATTAAGGGGTTGTACATGCTGTTAAGGCTAATGCATCATCTTCGAAAGGTTCAAAGAAGCAGATGAGAGTTACCAAGAAAATCTAGAAAACTAACACTACTAGCAAGGGTGGATGTCATCATTGTCACAAGAAAGATCATTGGAAACAGGGTTATTTAGAGCACTTGAAGATGTCAAAAAGAAGAAGTATAATGGTTATGCCACATCCACGGGTATATTTACAATTCAAAATTGTTTTGCAATTAATAAATCATATTGGGTTTTAGTTTACAAATGACCTAGCACCCCTTTAGTGGGAGCACCAAAAGAGTTTATGAACTACTGGGTCTTGTACATAGTGATTTATATGGCCCGATGCCCATAATCACTAAGGATAATAGTTCTTACTTTGTAACATTCACTGATGATTTCTTAATATTAGGATATGTGTATCTTATGTTGAAAAAATTCAATGTCTATGAGAAAATTATTGAATATAAGAATATTATAGATAACTAAACGAACCAAAAGATTAAGATTCTCCGATTTGATTGAGGAGGTGAGCATGTTGGACAAAAACTCCAATAATTCTTAAAAGATAATAGGATTATCTCTTAGGTTACTCCATCTTTAATTCTGAAACACAATAGTGTCTCAGAGCAAAGGAATTAAATCTTATTAGATATTGTTCATTCCATAGTGAGCAAGGTTGAGTTATCTTTGTCCTATTACGGATATGCACTGGAAATTGCGGTGCATGTATTGAACTTGTTGCCCCTTAAATCTATGCCTAAAACACCATATGAGATATGGTGTGAAAGAAACCCCAACTCAAGTATTTGAAGGTGTGAGGTTGCCCAGCCTACTTAAAAAATGTTGGTCCGAATAAACTCGAGGTAAGATCGATATTATGTAAATTTATAGGATATCCTAAAAACTCGATGGGGTATATTTCTACAATACAAAGGAACAAAAGGTTATCATTTCTCAACATGCTGTCTATTTAGAAAAGGAATTTATATCAAAAGAAATTAATACCGGGGTTGTAGACTTGGATGAGATCTAAGAAATTAATATTAACGCCGAACTAGTGGGAGAACCAAGTTCGCCCATATACGAAAACACACAACTTATTAGAAGATCTAGTAGAGAATCTCGTGAACTAGAGAGACAATACTATTTTATTGTGGATAGCGAGAAGGAGGACTATGTCCTATATTACAACACTCCTATGACGACCCGAAATTTTTGAGCATTTGAAATTGGAATATTTAATTGATTTTAAATATTTAAAAGTTAATTTTAACTGGAATTCAAATATCACTATTTATTTGATAATTAAATTTGAAGTTGAGTAAAATATTGAATCTGGAATTTTAAGCTTGTTAAAAATAATTTGAAGGCTTATAAAATTTATATTGATAGTACTAAAGAGAATTGAAGTGATGGAATCAAATTTAAAAATGGTTGTTAAGTTTTGAAATTTATATCATTTAAATTGGATTTAAAAATAGCCTTCCAAGGCACAGTCTCGGAATTCGATGAAAACAGTTCCATTGGATCCATAATATTATATTATTATCGGATCTCAATTTTCGCAGTGTTTGGGTTTACCGTTCGATCGTACAACCCGTAAATGCATAGAAGAATTAATTAACTTTAATTTTCTTAGTCAAACCTTTTCATGGAAGCCTCACTCTTTTAGCTTCTCACGCAAACTTTTCCCCTCTTTTATAACTCGAGCCTTGTCTTTCTTCAGAAGAAACGAAAAAAAAGGAAGGGCCGAAGCCTTCATCTTCAATCGGTATAAACCAAAAAAAAGGGGGAAAAACACGAGATTCTCGTTATCTTCGTTTAAACTAAAAATCAAACCCAGATCTATCTCCTCTTCTTTAATTTCATTCATATCGAATGCGACTTTGATTCGATTTAAGACGATACCGAGCGTGCGCATGGGAGGGTTTAGATTTGTGTGTGGCCGACGAGTACTGTGAAGCAGATGGCGTTCGAAGCTCGGCCATGTCATAGAGCTCGGAAACTCGAGTGTTGAGGCAAGTGGAGCGACATTTGGAGTCGTGCGACCGAAAGAGTGAGCTAGGGATTGGAGCATCGCGATTTTAGGGACGATGGTTCACGATTGAGTCGCGTTTGCACAAGGAGGAGGAAGTTGCACGAGGTCGCGTGTTCATCTAGGGTTAGGAGGCGTGTGTGTGTCTCGCGTGCGAAGAGGATGGCATTCGCGTGGGTAGCTTGGAGGGAGCAGAGATTCGATAGTAAGGTATAATTTAAATTTTATTTAATTAAAATTAATTTATATATATGTATATAGGCAGGAAAATGTTTACAACAAGTTTAAAACTTATATTAGTTTTAATTATATATATATCTAGGCAAATTTAAAGAAAAAGAATAAAATAAATATACATATTTTAAATATCTGCTAGGTTTGTTTTTAATAATGGGTTTGGAAAAAAATTGTTTAATTAACTTATTTTAATTGTTTATGTACTAAAAAGAAATTTATCAAAGGAAAATAATTGTTCAAACTTTCCAAATATTAACAAATCTTCTAATGTGTTTAAACCAAACTTATTAGTTTAGTTTTGTATTAATAATAATGTAAGAGGGAGATTAATTTATTTGGTAAACTTATTAAATTTTTAGTAACTAAAAATATTTTATTTCAGGAAAATAAATTTAAACCAAATTTTTTAGTTGCTTAGTTTATTAAGCGGGAAATGTATATGTAGATAAGCTCAAGAAAAATAGAAATTTTAAATGAGAATATAGATTACTTTTGTAAGCATGTATGTGTCCAGAAATAAATATACATATTATACACTTACTAGTTTATTTTCGAAATGGTAAGTGATTTTTCAATTAGTTCAAATATTTATTTAAAGGAAATTTTATTTATAACCAAATTAATAGTTAAAACCAAAGTATTAGGAATTAATTGATCGGTTAATCCAAATATTAATAAACTGCAAAATATTTATACAAGGTTAAAAATCGATAAGGAGGCAAGCTGGATTGGAATGGATGCTAATAAAATAAATAGGCGAGTTAATCTCACTCAGCTGAATTATAATTTTAAATTAAATTGGTTAAATTTAAATGATTGATTGATTGGTTTGGTGTGTTATATTATATAAAGCAGTATATATTACACCTTGGAATGATTGATTTCCGCATTATATAGCAGAGATATTTATGTTGTGCTAATGTCTGTGGATGTAGGGAAAACAGGTCGGAGTGATCCAATTGGACCCCTCAACATTTATTTAAATTATCTAAATACGTCTATTATGATTATGTGATATTCTATGATGAATTATATTGGAATATTGAATGCTATGGTTTGATTGGATATAATTGGGTATAATGAATTACCAAAAATATATAAATTGAATTTTGGAAGGAAAATAAAAGAAGTGAATTCGTAAGAAAAACAATTATAGAAAATTTGAATAAATTTAAGAATGAACTGGAAAAGTAATAAAGTGACTTTAAAATTCTAATAAATAAATCTTGAGTATAGAAAGGAAATTTGTATATACAGAAAGTTAATGAATTTTATTCTTCAGTGATATTATTTAAAAGAACAAAACATTTATTTAAAATTTAAGATTTAAATTATTGAAAAGGATAAAGAAGAAATTGGGAAAAGCTGAAATTCGTATATTTCAGATAAATGATTTAAAATCAAACGGAAGATAATAATAATAAAAAATAAAAAAATAAAGTCCATAATTAATGAATTTTGAAATGAATTGAGTAATTAAAGAAACTTATTTCAAATGGAGTAAATTGGAAATCAATTTGGGAAATTGATTCAAGTGATTGAAGTTAGAATTTTTCTCTAGATAACCAAGTACGTTTTCAAAGTAAATTTTTAAATATAAATTAAAAGTTTTAAAATTGTTTTAAAAAAAGTATGTTTGAAAAATTTATTATCTCTAATATTTAAATTCTAAAGTAAGTATTTTCTCAAATCTATTATAGTAGTAATTACTTTAAAAGTGGCTTAGTATGTTGTTTTTAAAAATGAAAATCTAGTTTTATATTTTATTAAGTAGCCTTATTTTCAAATATTCATATAGTATGCATTTTTAAAAAATTATTGAAGTAGTTTTAACTTGAATGTTTAAAAGTATATTCTAAAAAGTAAATTGTTTTGGATTATTTTAGAAAAATCTAGTTTTGTGCTTGGTAATCCCAGAGGAGACAGAAAAATATTTGGGAAATTTATTCAGAAAAGGAAGATAGTTTTGCAAACTGTTTTTCAAAGGGGTTTGAAAAGTGGAAATATATCTTGCAAAGATATTTTGAGATAAATAAATAATTTAGGGAAATTGTTTATTGTTGGATGGTTGTTTGTGAATATTAGTTGATAGTTAAATCACCGACTATCAATATTGGACAAATGCGTTGATCGTTTCGAAGAGACCGGGATCGAGATTTATTTCTCGAAAACCACTTCGATCCGGTTTGTACGTTTTCATGGAAAACGATTTTGGATTCGAAGATAGAGCAGTGAAGTGCAAGGGCTAGTCGCTACTAATCTTGAGGATATTTCCAAAATGGATGTAGTAGGAATAGTGCCTTCGGTTCCGTTCGAACCCGGGACGGACTTGTATGGATGAATACTTTCGTAAACATCGTCAGGTCGACGATGGACATTCTAAGGGATATGTTCCAAAAAGGTAACGCTTAGCCTCAGCCTCATCAAATGGGAATGACTGAAAATCAGGGGTTATGCAGCAAGGTTAGGTGGGTAGCACCCAAGCAGGGTGAGGTCATCCCTGCCTAGATGTCCCTTTATTTCGGCTTAGTGGGCGGTTGCTGATCCCAACCATAGGGTGATCTCACTCGGGATTATCCAGTAAGGGGTAGTCCCGGTCTTGTGTTGCAGGGGAGCAGGCGTACACCTCGGTACTGTGATCTAAGCCACGTACTGTGATAGATGGTACCCCAGTGCCTAGTCATTAGTTGGAAATCTATTCTCCCTACAAGCCTTGAACGAGTTTTGTTTGTATTACCCATTCTGTGGCTAGTAGCTGGAATTTAATAGACGTAAAAATTTTGGCTATTTTATAAGTATTTGTGCATAGACCCTATTATAATATCAGAGGATTTCCATAAAAAAATTGTTTTAGCTATCGTAAGGTAAAAACCCGACATGTTTATTTGTGGCGTGGTCTTACGAGATGCTTTTGTTTTTAAAGGATTTTTGAAACCTTAATAATCAATTGGGTGCGATTTTCTCACGCTGGTATTCTAGATTGACTCGGGTGTTATTTAACTGTAATGATCGGGTCAGACCGAGTATTATAGGATCCAGGACATGATGATGTGGAGCTCAGGAGACAAGCTGGATGACGATAAGTACTTCCATACTTGTTTATATATATTCCGCTGTGTTGAGTTGCTATGTATCCATTTGTATGTTGTTGTTGTTGAACTGTGATTGATGTACTCTGATGATGTAATATATAAACAGAGATATTTGATTTTTGAGTAAAGATTATTTTTTTCTATTATATTTTATTCCGCTGCAATGGTTAGATTCTGTTATTTTTTTTCTATTTTCTTCTTCAACCTCTTCTTCTTTAACCCAAATGGTTCGTATTTCTGTACAACTTGAGTTGATTTAGGTAGAACAGTGTTGACTCAAGGGGTACGAATTTGCGGGTTATTACAGTTGGTATCAGAGCTTAGGTTGGTGATAACCTTGGCTCTGGTGGGAATTACTCATTTAAATTAGAGTCCGTTGTACTCTAGAATGAGTTTGAGCGTATTAATAGATATGAGCGCATATTTGTTAGTGAATATAATTTTTTTTAATATTGTGTTGGTTGGTTTATTGAGTGGCATATGAACCTTCGTCGGCACAGTCTGGACAACTGTATCGAAAGGGTTTCTAAACACTTGAATAGAACAATCGACAAGGTATTGTTTTAAATATGGGTGAATGAAATAATTTTACCCAAAAATATATTTTGATATAAATGAAAGTTTTTGTAAACTATTTTAGCTAATATATGGTTGCTTGGATGTTAGAAATGATAATATTGAATTATTATCATCGTTGTGTAAAAATTTAACTAGAAATTGAAAATATAACCAAAGTTTAAGGGAATAAATTCATTATAAAATGAAATTTATAAATATGAATTATAAATGTAACTTATAAATTGAAATATAATCAAATGGAAATTTGTATAAGCATAAACTATACCAATGAATCATAGTTAAAATTGATTTAAGCAGGATTTGGAAATTCAAATCCCGGAGATTTGAAAGTATTTGAAGATAAATAATAACATTATTGTTTTGGGGGTATTTCTGAAAGGAGATTTGTTTAAAATGAATTTTGAAAGTGATATGGCATAGGAAATATTTCTGATGATGACGGCCGCATCATCGATATTCATTTTCGAATTTCTAAGTGATGGATTGCTGCCAAATGGATTTGTACAGAAGAACAAGTTTTGTTTGTGAAATTTCAGAGACAATTTGATGGAAATAAAAACCAGGATTGGTTTAAATTTTTGAGAAGTGTGATTTGTGATGTTGGAGATTTCAAAATGATTTGAAACCAAAAGCCGGGTGTTTGAAAATCCTGATGAGATAGTGTAAGCTTATAAATTGAGATAATTTTTAAATCAGGAAGGAGACATAAGCTTTGAATGTTGGAATTTAAATTTAAAGGGAAAAGTTAAAAAAGAAATAAACTTGGATTGAGGGAAATAAAAATTTAACTGGATTGAAATGAATTGAATAGGCTGAAAATAATATCCAATTGTATTCGAATCAAGTTGAAATCGAATTGAGTTAAATAAATCTGAGCTTAAATAAAATTGAATTGGAATAAAAATTCAATTGAGTTATCGAATGGAATTAGGTTCTTACCTAAATAAATAGAAATAAGTTGGATAAGAAATAAATTGGATAAGAATTGGATTGAAATAATTAAATTAGTATAAATTGTAAAAGAATTAAAATGCATGGAATAAAATATGCTTGGGTTATAAATAAGCGTAAGGCTTGAGTTGAAAATAAAAGAAGAATATATCCAAGCCTAGAATGAATGGAAATGTGTAAAATAATAAGTTGTGACTTATAAAATTTGAAAGTGAAATAAGAAAACCAAAATAAATATTGTTTGATGAATTGGAAAATAAAATAAAAATCAAAACTTGGGTTAAATATAAATAAATTAATAAATAAATAATAAATTGAACTTAAGAAAATTAAATGAAGAGATTTTGAGATTTAAAATCAAGTATTGGATTTTAAATAGGGGAAGAACTAATTAGATACTGAATTAATTAGTGAAATATGTAATGGAAACCTAATGTAGTTAAATAGAAGCTGAATTGTGAGTTTAGGATGAAGTGGGAAAATAAAACTCAAGATATAAATCAAATTCGACTTGAATCATTAGTGAAGAAATATAATTGAAAGTGGCCTTGCAATTAATTAAATGAATTGAGAATGTAATTGAATTGTGAGTTCATAAAATTGGATGGTAAATTAAAAGAGAATGGTGGAATCAGAACTTGAATTATAGATAAAAATTTAACTTGAAGTGTTAACAAATTAAATATAATTGGGAGTGTATCGAATAGAAATGAAATTAGATTAAAATAGTAATGGTTTGAATTGCAAATAAAATCCAAATAAGTGGAAATAAATTAGAAATGGCCTTGTAATCAATTGAACGAGTTGAATTTAAAAAGTTAAAATTTATAATAACTAATCAAATAAATTTGTAGTTTGAAATGAGATTGGATTGAAATAGAATTAAGTTAAATTGAAAAAGGGAAATTTATTTGTAAAATGAAAATGAGCTTAAGTATAAAAATTTGAAAACAAAATTTTGAAATAAATTAACTTAAGCTGAATAGATGGGGCAGAGTTGAATTGAATTCAACTTAAACTAAGTTTATTAATATTGGATTGGTTTTAAATCAAGTGAAAATAAATTTAAATCAAAATAAAATTCGCTGAGTTACCAATAATATTCAAGGGAATGAAATGCTTAGATAAATAATTGTAAACCATTTAAATTGTTAAGGGATTGAGCTAACTTGGAGTCAATAAGAAAAATAGAATGGTTTTAAATGAAACGCAAATGAATAGATCATGAATAAAATTGAAATGGTTATTGAGTGAAATAGCCTGGATTGTTTTCGAGCTAAATAAAATATTTTGGAATAAACAAATATGGAATGAAATGTAAATGAATGGATCGTGAATAAAATTGGAAAGGAATAAAATCTAATAGAATGTGTCGAGCTAGATCAAGTGGTTTTGAATGGAACTTGTTTGAATAATGAAACTAGTTTGGTTAATAAAATGAAATGCAAGTGAATGTATTCAAACTTAAAATGCAATGAAAATGAAAATATATGGATTGTGAATAAATTTAAAAATGGAATAGAATTAAGTATAAATAGAGTTGAAATCCATTTAAATTGGTTATAAAATATAAATACTTATTTATTCACATAGATCTCGTCCAATTACATAGAATAAATTATCATTGGATGTAAATGGAGGTAATTAAAATTCTATGAATTGATAGGAGTAAAATAAATTGATTTTGAGAGCAATTGAATTAAATATGAGTTCGGTTTGCTTAAAAATAAATTAAATGTAAGCGATTGAGTTTTAAACCATTCAAATTGAATGAAAATGGTTATAAATTAATTGGAAAAGTGGAATTTGTATGAAATTGTATAAGTTGCTTAAGGAAAAATTTTTGGTGTGAATTTCTTTTAGAATTCATGTGTTTAACTATTGCAAATAAGTGAAATATTGTTAAACTTCATATATTTGGCACTTACATGTTTAAATTGAGTAAGTACAGGTACGTGGAAGCCGTGTGGCTGGATTTTGGACACGCTAACTGCTAAATAAAAAAGCCGATTGCTTAAAAATGCTAAATAAGGTACGCCTACGCAATAAAAATAGGAAATATGAACTGTTTTTGGTTTTTTCGACGGGGTGGGTCGATGTATATATATTTATATCTTTTGTCAATTTTCAAAAGCTCCTCCGTACAAAGGAGACTGCCAAAAAATTTCAGAAATTTTGGGAGTTAGAAAATTTTTTGAAAAATTTTGTTAACGACAAAACGATTTCAAATTGGAAATTGAAATAAATTAGTAAATGAAACTAATTTAAAATAATGACATGAATCGGTATAAATGAAAAATAAAATTTAAATATTCAGAGTTGAAGAAAAAATTGAATTCATATGGAAATAAAAGAATCAATTTGAATAGAAATAGATATAAACTAAAGTGGTAAGGTGAAAATAAATATAAGGAACATATTTAATGCTTATACTAACTTAAGAGGACTGGTGAAGTCTTAAATGAAAATTGATACTACTAATATATGCTGAGTTAATATTTGAATGAGTAAATATGGACACTTTGTAAGAAAGTCGATAAAATGTTTAGAAAGTTGTGATTGGGTATTAGTACTAAGCAGGATATGCAGGTATTATAAAGGGAAGGGAGAATTGGTTTTTATTTCAAAAAGATAAATTTGAATTGCTCGACAAAAAGGTATGTGTTTAAATTTCTATATGAAATTTGATTGCGATTTTGATCGAGCCACTTGGCTTTTTGTTTTCTTTTGGAATTTGGGAGCCCGTAGAGGCCTTTTGTAGTTGTACCGAGCTAGCCGTGCAAAGGAAATGCTGGCGAAATTTTTCGAAAATTTAGAGAGTTAGAAATTTTTTGAGAAATTTCAAAAATTTTAAACTTGGTTTTGAATTATAATTTGAATAGTTGAATAAGTAAAGTTATTTGCAAACTGTGGAAAAGCTTGGAAAGTTAATAAGAATAATAATGGGTCTTTTATAAAAAGGTAGTTGGTAAGATGTTGAATTGTTAGAAACCGTTTGGTTTCAGGGAAAAAGTAAACGAGTATTGGACCATTCTTCCTAACTAGTAATTTCGGGGACGAAATTCTTTCAAGGGGGAGGAATGTGACGACCCGAAATTTTTGAGCATTTGAAATTGGAATATTTAATTGATTTTAAATATTTAAAAGTTAATTTTAACTTGAATTCAAATATCACTATTTATTTGATAATTAAATTATTGAATTAAACAATTTGAAGTTGAGTAAAATATTGAATCTGGAATTTTAAGCTTATTAAAAATAATTTGAAGGCTTATAAAATTTATATTGATAATACTGAAAAGAAATGAAGTGATGGAATCAAATTTAAAAATGGTTGTTAAGTTTTGAAATTTATATTGTTTAAATTGAATTTAAAAATAGCCTTTCGAGACACAGTCTCGGAATTCGATGAAAACGGTTACATAGGATTCGTAATATTATATTATTATCAGATCTCAATTTTCGCAGTGTTTGGGTTTACCATTCGTCGTACAACCCGTAAATGCATAGAAGAATTAATTAACTTTAATTTTCTTAGTCAAACCTTTTCATGGAAGCCTTACTCTTTTAGCTTATCACGCAAACTTTTCCCTTCTTTTATAACTCGAGCCTTGTCTTTCTTCAGAAGAAACGAAAAAAAAGGGGGCCGAAGCCTTCATCTTCAATCAGTATAAACCAAAAAAAGGGGGGAAAACACGAGATTCTCGTTATCTTCGTTTAAACAAAAAATCAAACCCAGATCTATCTCCTCTTCTTCAATTTCATTCATATCGAACGCGACTTCGATTCGATTTAAGACGATACCGAGCGCGCGCATGGGAGGGTTTAGATTTGCGTGTGGTCGACGAGTATTGTGAAGAAGATGGTATTCAAAGCTCGGCCATGTCATAGAGCTCGGCAGTTCGAGTGTTGAGGCAAGTGGAGCGACATTTGGAGTCGTGCGACCGAAACAGTGAGCTAGGGATTAGAGCATCGCGATTTTGGGGACGATGGTTCGCGATTGAGTCGCATTTGCACGAGGAGGAGGAAGCTGCACGAGGTCGCGTGTTCATCTAGGGTTAGGAGGCGTGTGTGTCTCGCGTGCGAAGGGGATGGCATTCGCGTGGGTAGCTTGGAGGGAGCAGAGATTCGACAGTAAGGTATAATTTAAATTTTGTTTAATTTAAATTGATTTATATATATGTATATAGGCAGGAAAATGTTTACAGCAAGTTTAAAACTTATATTAGTTTTAATTATATATGTACATATATAGGAAAATTTAAAAAAATTAATAAAATAAATATACATATTTTAAATATCTGCAAGGTTTGTTTTTAATAATGAGTTTGAAAAAAAATTGTTTAATTAACTTGTTTTAATTGTTTATCTACTAAAAAGAAATTTATTAAAGGAAAATAATTGTTCAAACTTTCCAAATATTAACAAATCATCTAATGTGTTTAAACCAGACTTATTAGTTTAGTTTTGTATTAATAATAATGTAACAGGGAGATTAATTTATTTGGTAAACTTATTAAATTTTTAGTAACTAAAAATATTTTATTTCAGGAAAATAAATTTAAACCAAATTTTTTAGTTGATTAGTTTATTAAGAAGGAAATGTATATGTAGACAAGCTCAGGAAAAATAAAAATTTTAAATGAGAATATAGATTACTTTTTTAAGCATGTATGTGTCCAGAAATAAATATACATATTATACACTTACCAGTTTATTTTCAAAATGGTAAGTGATTTTTCAATTAGTTCAAATATTTATTTACAAGAAAATTTATTTATAACCAAATTAATAGTTAAAACCAAAGTATTAGAAATTAATTGATCGGTTAATCCAAATATTAATAAACTGCAAAATATTTATACAAGGTTAAAAATCGAGAAGGAGGCAAGCTGGATTGGAATGGATGCTAATAAAATGAAAAGGCGAGTTAATCTCACTCAGCTGAATTATAATTTTAAATTAAATTGGTTAAATTTAAATGATTGATTGATTGGTTTGGTGTGTTATATTATATAAAGCAGTATATGTTACACCTTGGAATGTTTGATTACCGCATTATATAGCAAAGATATTTATGTTGTGCTAATGTTTGTGAATGCAGGGAAAACAGGTTGGAGGGATCCAACTGGACCCCTCAACATTTATTTAAATTATTTAAATACCTCTATTGTGATTATGTGATATTCTATGATGAATTATTTTGGAATATTGAATGCTATGGTTTGATTGGATATAATTGGGCATAATGAATTACCAAAAATATATAAATTAAATTTTGGAAGGAAAATAAAAGAAGTGAATTAGTAAGAAAAATAATTATAGAAAATTTGAATAAATTTAAGAATGAACTGGAAAAGTAATAAAGTGACTTTAAAATTCTAATAAATAAATCTTGAGTATAGAAAGGAAATTTGTATATACAGAAAGTTAATGAATTTTAATCTCTAGTGATATTATTTAAAAGAAAAAACATTTATTTAAAATTTAAGATTTAAATTATTGAAAAGCATAAAGAAGAAATTTGGAAAAGCTGAAATTCGTATATTTCAGATAAATAATTTAAAATCAAACGGAACATAATAAAAAAAAAGTCCATAATTAATGAATTTTGAAATGAATTGAGTAATTAAAGAAACTTATTTCAAATGGAGTAAATTGGAAATCAATTTGGGAAATTGATTCAAGTGATTGAAGTTGGAATTTTTCTCTGGATAACCAAGTACGTTTTCAAAGTAAATTTTTAAATATAAATTAAAAGTGTTAAAATTGTTTTAAAAAAAGTATGTTTGAAAAATTTATTATCTCTAATATTTAAATTCTAAAGTAAGTATTTTTCTCAAATCTATTATAGTAGTAATTACTTAAAAAGTGACTTACTATGTTGTTTTTAAAAATGAAAATCTAGTTTTATATTTTATTAAGTAACCTTATTTTCAAATATTCATATAGTATATATTTTTGACAAATTATTGAAGTAGTTTTAACTTGAATGTTTTAAAGTATATTCTAAAAATTAAAGTGTTTTGAATTATTTTAGAAAAATCTATTTTTGAGCTTGGTAATCCCAGAGGAGACAGAAAAATATTTGGGAAATTTATTCAGAAAAGGAAGATAGTTTTGAAAACTGTTTTTCAAAGGGGTTTGAAAAGTAGAAATATATCTTGCAAAGATATTTTGAGATAAATAGATATTTTGGGGAAATTATTTATTATTGGATGGTTGTTTGTGAATATTAATTGATAGATAAATCACCGACTATCAATATTGGACAAATGCGTTGATCGTTTCGAAGAGACCGGGATCGAGATTTATTTCTCGAAAACCATTTCGATCCGGTTTGTACGTTTTCGTGGAAAACGATTTTGGATTCGAAGATGGAGCAGTGAAGTGCAAGGGCTAGTCGCTACTAATCCTGAGGATATTTCCAAAATGGATGTAGTAGGAATAGTGCCTTCGGTTCCGTTCGAACCCGGGACGGACTTGTATGGATGAATGCTTTCGTAAACATCGTCAGGTGGACGATGGGCATTCTAAGGCATATGTTCTAAAAAGGTAATGCTTAGCCTCAAGCCTCATCAAATGGGAATGACTGAAAATCATGGGTTATGCAGCAAGGCTAGGTGGGTAGCACCCAAGCAGGGTGAGGTCATCCCTGCCTAGATGTCCCTTTATTTCGGCTTAGTGGGCGAGTGCTGATCCCAACCACGGGGTGATCTCACTCGGGATTATCCAGTAAGGGGTACTCCCGGTCTTGTGTTGCAGGGGAGCGGGCATACTCCTCGGTACTGTGATCTAGGCCACGTACTGTGACAGGTGGTACCCCAGTGCCTAGTCGTTAGTTGGAAATCCATTCACCCTACGAGCCTTGTACGAATTTTGTTTGTATTACCCACTCTGTGGCTAGTAGCTGGAATTTAATAGATGTAACAATTTCGGCTATTTTATAAGTATTTGTACATAGACCCTATTATAATATCAGAGGATTTCTATAAAAAAATTGTTTTAGCTATCGTAATGTAAAAACCCGACATGTTTATTTGTGGTACGGTCTTACGAGATGCTTTTGTTTTTAAAGGATTTTTGAAACCTTAATAATAAATTGGGTGTGATTTTCTCACGGTGGTATTCCAGACTGACTCGGGTGTTATTTAACTGTAATGCTCGGGTCAGACCGAGTATTATAGGATCCAGGACATGATGATGTGGAGCTCAGGAGACGAGCTGGATGACGATACGTACTTCCGTACTTGTTTATATATATTCCGCTGTGTTGAGTTGCTGTGTATCCATTTGTATGTTTTTGTTGTTGAACTGTGATTGACGTACTCTGATGATGTAATATATAAATAGAGATATTTGATTTTTGAGTAAAGATTATTTATTATCTATTATATTTAATTCCGCTGTGATGGTTAGATTCTGTTGTTGTTTTCTATTTTCTTCTTCTACCTCTTCGTATTTAACCCAAATGGTTCGTATTTCTGTATAACTTGAGTTGATTTAGGTAGAATAGTGTTGACTCAAGGGGTATGGATTTGCGGGTTGTTACAACTCCTCTATCATTCCAACAAGCGCTAGGGAGTAAAGACTTTGCACTTTGGCTTGGAGCAATGAAATCCAAGATGGATTCCATGTACGAAAATAGAGTATGAAAGTCAGACATTCCTGAAGGGATAAAACCCATCGGCTGCAAATGGATTTTTAAGAAAAAATTAAATGCAGATCAAAAGATAGAGACTTATAAAGCTGGGCTAGTTGCAAAAGGATTTTGTCAAATTTAAGGTGTTGATTATGACTAGAACTTTTCATCCTTAGCTAGGCTTAAGTCCATTTAGATTATGTTGGATATTGTTGTATTCTTTGACTATGAAATATGGACGTAAAAATGGCATTCCTAAATGGTGATTTAGAAGAGATTGTCTATATGTCGCAGCCCGAGGATTTCAAAATCAGTTGGAGTGAGGGTAAGACTTGCAAGTTGTTAAATCCATATATGGACTCAAACAAGCTTCAAGGAGTTGAAACAAGTATTTTATAAAGTAATCAAACAGTTTAGTTTTTATTAGAGCACAAAGAAAGCATGCATAGAGTGAAAGGAACAGACAATGGCGCTGTCTTAGTATTATATGTCGACGATCTTCCTTTGATTAGCAATGACATTTCCTTATTGCAATCAGTGAAAGCTTGGCTTTCCAAGAACTTCTACATGAAGGATTTGGAAGAAATAAACCATATACTAGGTATAAAGATCTTTAGAGATAGATCTAAGAGTTTATTAGGATTGTTCCAATCCCTATACATAGATATCATACTGAAAAGGTTTGGTGTGGAAAATTCCATGCGTGAAATGTTCCAACGCGATCTGGAGTCCTCCTTTCTAAGAGGGACGCTCCTTATACTAATGAGGAGAAGGAGCGTATGAAGAGGATAATGTATGCTTCTGTAATAAATTCCATATTGTACGCTATGTAATGTAGTAGACCGTATGTGGCATACGCATTTGGATGCATAAGTCGATACCAATGTAATCATGGGGAAAAATATTGGATGGCTATAAACTGTATACTGAAGTATTTAAGAAATACTTGGGACTTAATCCTAATATATAGGAATGGAGATCTCCTTATGAAGGGGTGTACCGACTTTAGCTTCAGGGTGATGTTGGTTGGAATTAGGCTAGCCCATAGCGAAAGGAATGGGTGAATTTCAATTTTTTTTATCATTTTGGATCTTTATTGGGCCTATGAAGTCTAATTCATTTTAGAACTTTTTTCTCAATTTCTTTTAAATAAAATCATTTTTTTAATTTTATAAATAAAGTTTTGTTTTATATTATTTTGTACTATGTTTGAATATGTGTATCATATACGATTATGTGTGTACGTGCACGTGCAACATAATAAAGTTTGTATGGTTTGACATGCCCATTTATATGTACTGGGATTTACACTGCAATGAACATGCTAACCGCTCTAGTATTCTACGTGCTATTTAAATGAATATATGTGTGTCTGTGCGCGCGCATCAAATGTTATACATATATTTATCAAAATTATACATATGTAAAATACAATTATATATATATGTATGTATGTATGTATGGAAATAATAATTGTACTGATTTATGTAAAGTATTTAAGATGTACTTATACAAATGTTCATTTATATTAAATAACAAAATTACTTAATAATTAATATAAATCATTTGAAACAAATTTTTTTGAACTATTACTTCAAACCCAAGAACAAAATTAAACCTTTTCGTATTTAGTTATAAATATTTATAAATACACACACATGTGCATATACATACATATGCGTGCACGCGCACACACACATATACAAAATGATGCAAACTGACTTTAAGCTTGCGACATAGAATTTTTCTTCGGATTTATAAAATAATTTTTAAAAATACAATTATTATTAAAATTATTAAAAACCGTTTTATAAATTTGAATATTGTGTAATGTTACTGTATAAAATTTTATACTTAATTTCAAATTATATTCAATTTATATTTATTTATTTTGTATACGATTAATTTCTAGTTAAATAAATAGTTGTATCAATATTTAAATATATAATAAATATAAATATATATTAAAATAAAGTAATTTTGCTACCAAATTATTATTGTACGGAAAATTTTATAAATTTAAAAATGTTTATTATATGATTTTAATTTCTAGGATATAATTTATTATTTAATTACCAAAAAATGTTTTCTTTCTATTTTAGGCTATGAATTTAATACCAGCAAGCATACAAAAATATTTTTTAACACATACATAGAAGCACACACATATATATATGCCCCAATATATTTAACCATCTAATATGTGAGAACATCGATACACTCGATTCGTAAATAATCTAACAACCTACAATATAATGCAATATTGCATTAATATATTAAATGAGTCAATAAACAAGATGAACACCTTTCACCAAATCTAGGGTTTGCACATTAAGATGTTGAAATGAAATCCTTGAATCTTATCAAAATCCAGAAGATGCTAGCTTCTAATTACTGATTACTGACTATCATATAGCTTTGATTATATTTGATTTAAGCTTAAAAATTATGGAAAAGGGAGATCTGTAAGTTTCGGCCAACAAGAGGATTAATGGTGGCTTTAAAACTCATTTTAGAATGAGGGTTAAGATCCTTATATAAAGGACAGACTAGGGAGCAAATATATGATCTAGATCCTTACTTTTCTCTTACTCGTCCTCCAACCTTTTTAACACATAAAATCAACACCCCAATGCGATCATATGGCTAGCCATACCATGATCAAATCATGGCCGAAAATGTCATGCCCCCTACACGCTTCAAACCTACTTCAAGCCCAAATAATATATTTATAACTATTATACTATAAATAGAATATTTTTTATAATTAATATTTCATAAATATTAATTAATTAAATTAATTTATAAGAATTATAAATTAATAAAATCATGTGGTCAAAGGAGTATGCAATATTTCGTTTATGTGACTCCTAGGGGTAAATTTTGGTTAGTGGTTAATATCGAACAATTCGAGTGTTAATGTTCACATGTTACTTAGCAAATACTGTGACATTATGGCAAAATTTTTCGCTTACTTGGTTTTAGTAAAATCCAATTTTACTTTATTAAACACTACCTGTTAGTGACAATTATTTACACTAATTCTTTTTGTTAAAACAATATCACTTTGGACTTATGAAATTTGGTAATGGTCAAAATTCTAGTATCGTTCATCTTTAATTCTATAGTCCAAACACAAAGTCCTTGGTTCAATAATAATAATTATTGTTAACCAAACTACTCTTACTAGAGACTTTGACTTTAAGTTGACTTCAGTTGGCCGTGATACTAACCTCACAAAACCGAGGAGAAGAATCCACTCTTGAATAGTGTTTCACTTCCAAAGCTTCCACTCGACCTAACTATATTCGTTCGATGGACGCCATTCTAACTTGTAACTATAATCATAACGGAGCTTCTACACTGAAGATCAACAGCATTCTCAAATCGAGAGAACCGTGTAATTTGTCACATTGATATTTTCTGTTTGACCTTCTGTATATTAACAAATAGAAAATTATCGAGCGAGACATTCTATAGTTATCCAATAACTATCAGTATGTAACCTCTTGGTGTCCCCAACAGCCATAAGTAATACATTACCCAACATTTGGCGAGCGTTATGTACTTTAGTCTTAACAGATGCATCGATATCCAGTCTCGACACGTCTTGACTAGAAATATTTAAAATGGTATGTTTATTTTATTGTGATAAATCACTCATGGCTACAACGCATTGTAACTACTATCACAAAACATACTATTTATGAATTTTTATTAAATATACTTTTGATTAAATTATAATCAAAATATAACACATTATATCAAGTATATAATAGAAAGAAAACACCTTTTATTTTGAACAAAATTGGTTATCGACTTAGATATATGTAATAATTACATAATTTCCCTAGACCTAGGGCATATCCCTAACTCTATTAATCTTCCATTTGCACTTGAGGCCAATTATGGAATTTCAATCCCATCCCTTGGATCAGTTTAATGAGAATGATTGAGTTAGACCTTTCGTGAATGGATCTGCTATTTTGTTTAGTTATCTATTCCATCAATCAACCCTATTTGATGCTGATAAACTACCTTTATCATGTGAAATTATTCGGAGTATGTTTATCGTCATCTAATGAGCTCTTATTATTACATTATTATCATATAACAATGATTAGTATTCTTAATACTTGGAATCGCCCTTAGCTCGGTTATAAATTTGTGCATTTATATTTATACATTGCTTTTATCGTGGTGCTATTCAAGGCAATATATTTAGTCTTTCGTTAAATCGGCCATAAACTTTCGTTTGGAACATTTCCAAATTAAAGCTTCTTAATTAAGATTTGAACATGAATTTTATACCGACATATTATACTCAATATCACTTATGAAATTTGAGTTCGTACACTCCTCCTTAAGGAGTTCATTTTTCTATATACAATTCTCTAGTATTTCATAAATACTTGAGGATACTCTAAACTACCATTTAGTAACCTTAATTTGGATTTGATATTTGCTTCATGCATCAATTACATAAGAAAATTACGATATTATAGACAAAACAACATGTATGATAATTCCTATTACTAAAGTACAAGGAATCCATCTTATATGTTCCTTATTAAACATTTTAACAAGGAATCTTTGCATGCCATTTTAGGACATTCCCAATATCCTTTATACTTAATATAAGAGATATAATTTACAAATCCAATATTGAGCCTTAAACAACTAAGCTATTATTGATTGTAACATAAGTACATCGTTAACAATCAATATGTATTGTTTACTTATATTTAAGAAATGTCTTTACACATTTTAGTGGTTCCTTCTTATAGACACATGCTTCCTCTACATTTTGAATGAAAATCAAACTATTTGATATTTCTAGAAAAATACTTATTCAATATTGATGCTTATAAAATGATACTTTCGTATCATTTCTTGGATTGTATCCTAAAACTCATAAACTTAATATCGCTCCCACTGATTTCAAGATACTTTGGTTATTATGTGTAAACAATCTATTCTAAATCATTATTTAGAGCTTTGTTTTCAATACATATGTACCAAAACATGAAGTCATATCAAGCGAGAAATTTATGAGTAATACGAATTAACTTGAGCAAGTTGAATGACGAATCTATTGCTTTGATTTCAACAATTGAAATTGACGATGTTGTTCTCATTAACATTTCACATTAAATTTCAACTGCATTAGTCCTGCACTTGAAGAAACATTCGCGACCAATGGATCATATCCCTTCGGGTATAACCACCAAACTCATATTTTGATGATGTACTTAGAATCCGTTCAGATTTTCACATCATACCCTATCATGGAGTCAATAATCTTAATGGTTTAATTGACAACTGCGGATTATCTTTCTCGATGTGATAGGAAGTTCATAGTTTCTCTTCAATATGTGAGAATATTTATTAGACATCCAAATGCATTGTGTTCATTTGGGTTTGGTTAATTTCATTTTATCCCTCGTAGTCATATTTATCTTTGAATCGTATCCAAATCCATTTTACTACTAATAATTTCTAATGAAATTCCTTCATTATGAAATCGGTATTTCTGAAAACAACAATAGTTTCTCATGCAACAGAATAGGTACTTATAAACACTTATGAATTGCCATATATATGAAATTGATTTGGTTTTAATTTACAATTCGTATGTTCAAAACATAAATGAGTCATTCAATGACAATCATTTTCAAAAAAATTTTGAGGCGATTCATACAAAATCCCTCACGAAAAATTATTACATGTAGCCTTTCGACTCGCACAACCTGCCAACTCCTTGATCTAGGATATATTGGGGTTTCTTATAAACCCTTATCTTATATGATTTTATAAACCATTCTTTATATTAAATTAATTTTAATGTTGTTTGCTATTCTTAAGTACATGACCTTACACAAAGAAGTTAACTCGACTTCACTCACAATTAATTATACTTCATTCAACAAAGTTCGATTACTCCTTATCGATACATCATTATGTAACATAGGGAGGAAGACTTTGAGAATGAATCTTTATTCGGTTTTAGGTACGTTTGGAACTCTTCCCAATATACTCACCTATTTGATCCGGTCGAATCATTTTATTTTTAATTGCATGTTATTTTATTTACTTTCATTTTTATATTCTATGAACTCATCATTAACATACCACATATGTATTGTA
Source organism: Allium cepa (assembly GCA_030765085.1). Lineage (NCBI taxonomy): Eukaryota > Viridiplantae > Streptophyta > Magnoliopsida > Asparagales > Amaryllidaceae > Allium > Allium cepa. Next base: position 27,907,196 of record CM060933.1, on the reverse strand, counting down.
TACACATGTTCATATTTGTGATGGTTTATTGGTGAATACAACTTAGTACATGGAACCTTTTTAGAACTAATGGACTTTCAGTTGCGTACATCTATATGTATTAATCTGAAAAGTTCATCAACTTTTACGTCGCTTCCACTCTTGGGTGCTTTGCCCTTTATTATTTGATATATAGTCCACTAATACCATAGAAGTCACAATCATATAACCAAAGAATAATTTCTTCAAACTGTGGTTTAATCCATAATTCTAAAATAACAGAAAATAAATTTAGATACTTCTGTATTTTCAAATGCATCATAAATACAACACTAAAGTTTTATTTTATATCGAACATTCACAATATTCGGACTGAAATAAAATTATATTTACTTTTCAGTAAATACTAAAAAAATATTATTATTTCATAAATAACATTTAGTACATTTTAAGAAAACAACTTTCGTAACTTGATGCAATCAACAAGTGTTACATGGCAAGCTCCCGCTATTTTCACCAACACTATAGCGTATGAAATACTAAACTCCATTCAACTACTTAATATATGCTATTTATTTCATTTATTGTAACTGTTCTAAAGCCGAGAATTTTCAAATCATGTATCTTTAATTCGAAGAAATAATTATCACAGAAAACATTTTTCTACGTGAAAATAATTTTTGAAATAGAATCATATTTCTCATTCTAATGGTAAGTATCTATTATCATTTTACAATTCTTGTTTCCTAATTAATTTATGAAGCAGAAGTCACCATTCACTCTCTTCATCCCAACCGTGTTATAGGTCACATCCACTCTTATATTCGATTTTCGTTCTAAACGGTTGAACCATTCAAAGAAAATCCTTGCTTCAATATCACAACAAACTCTTGACAAAAGTGCATTTTGTTATCCTTAACTTTTAAGGATATCAGATAAATTGCATTTTATGTAAACTGATCAAACTGATATTTTAGTGATCAAATTCTTATATCTATCTTGAAGCCTTTGGTCCGATGTTGCATTTAACACAGTAAGATCATTCTGTAATCAATCATACCGAATACATGATAGTTTACTTGATTATTTCAATGAAATGATTTCATCAAGGTTCGTACAATACGAATTGTGATCGTTCACTATATAATATTTGTATGTGATCGTATATGGATCAAATATCCATATTCTTGTATTGCTTTTGGAGTTTGAAACTCTTTAATATATTTAATGAGTGATATCGACTTATGGAATAATGTATTTCTTATGAAATACCCTTGTGATTCAAGTGTCGGATACATTAGAAATCGGTAAACATACTATACATATGTATTTATTCCTTAAATCTACTTGTGTTTCTTATTGTTCCACTGTTATTTTTTACATTCAAATTGTATAAGTTTTATTATTATATAACTTTTTACTTTATTTAACCTGTATAATATTTTATACATAACATTATATTAATTAAATTTTATGTAATTAATTTAATTAACTAACATTTTAATTAATATATTATTCAATTTTAACATATTATATTAAAAATATATTATAACCTTTATAGTAATACACATATCTTGCATGTATTTTTATTTATTAATTAATTTTTAACTTGTTTATTTAATTAAAAAATTAGTTAAATTTTATTAGTTTTGAAATTCTTTTTTACATATATGTATGTTCATACTGTCTTAATAATTCATGACAACATAACATGTACCATTATATATATTGTATATGTATATTTAATTAATTACCTTATTTAATTATTCATTTATTTTATTAATTTTTAATAAAAAATATCGTTGAAACTAATTTTCATAACATTTTCAAACTTTATGAAATGTATATTATAACTTTCTAATATGTGTTTTATTTTGAATTTAAGTTTTAAATTTAAAATTTTTAGTTTGATTTTCAAAGCAATTTGAAAATCTATATTATAATATTTATAATTTTTTTCTTATTTTAAATTTAGTTGGGTAATCAGGTGCCCTATCCTACATAGCTATCCACTTGGCCTAAGAAGTTATGTAAGTCCAAAGGTTGCTTCTAATAGAAAGTCGCAATTAGAATTGGGCCTCGGCTAAATTCAAAATTATTTTGAAATCAGCTCAAGGCCTAATTCAAATTGCACCTTTTCTATGAGGGGCAACCTTTGGATTTACAAACTGTTTGGTCTAGGTTGGTAGCTAGATAGGACATGGTACTTAATTATCCAACAATCAAACCTAGACACTATCTTTCATAGACACCCTACTAACTGGATCATAAGCTAAATTAGTTAGCCTTGATATGATATTTTTTTCCACATGTGCTATTTGGTTCCGATACTATTGTTGGAACCGAACTAGTCAATGGCGAAAGAAATGGATGAATTTCAAATAAGTATTATCATTTTAGATCTTTATTACGCCTATGAAGTGTAATTCATTTAGAACTTTTTTAAATTTCATTTAAATAAAATCAATTTTAATAATTTTATAAATAAAGTTTTACTTTATATTATTTTGTATTATGTTTGAATATGTGTAACATATATACATATATGCATACGTACACATGCAACATAACAAAATGTGTATGGTTTGACATACGCATGTATAGGTTCTCAGATTTACACTACAATGGACATATTAGCCCCTCTGGTATTCTATGTGTTGTCTATACACACACACACACACACGTGCATCAAATGCTTAATAAATTTATAAAAATTATACGTATGTAAAATACAACCATATACATATACATATACATATACATATACATATATATATATATACATATACATATACATATATATGGAAATAATAATTGTAATAATTTATATAAAATATTTAAAATGTATTTATACAAATGTTTATATATATTACATAACAAAATCACTTAAAATTAATATTAAATAATTTTAAATAATATTTTTGAATTTGATCTACAACCCCAGAATAGAATTATATATATATATATATATATATATATATGTATGTATGTATATATGTGTGTGTGTGTTTAATTATAAATATTTATAAATGTACAAACGCATGTACACATACATACATACATACATACATACATAATTTTATAAAGATGATGCAAGCTGACTTTAAGCTCACAACATAGAATTTTTTTGGATTTATAAAATATTTTTTTATAAAAATTATTAACTAATTTAAAAATTAATCAAAATTATTAAAAATCATTTTCAAAATTTGAAAATTATGTAATGTTATTATATAAAAATTTATACTTAATTTTAAATTATATTAAATTTATATATATAATCAATTTCTAGTTAAATAAATAGTTGTATTAATATTTAAATATATAACAAATATAAATTTATACTACAATATTATTATTGAGTTAGATTTCAAGAGCACACAGGTCTCCTTCATATTTTGGGAAATGAACAGTCACGTCTTTTATTTCTTTCTATTCCAAACTTTGAAATGTGATAACTTTTTTTACATTAATTGGATTTAAGAATTGATTTCACTATTAAATCGCAAATTTAATATGCTTTCCAATGATATCCATGGTTGATAGCTATAAATAAATTTGTTAAAATCATAGTTTTTCAAATTATTCATATTATTAAAGTTATTAAATCTGTTTGACTTTATTTCTTTTAACTAATCTATGTCGTTGATTGTTTTGAAAATTTCCAGCCTCTGCTTCTACTTTCACAAATTGCAGTCAAGTCTGGTGAAATCCAATATTAACAAAATACAGCAACAATGTTAGATGGAATTAGAAATGGAACCAGAAAGCTCAAGAGCATTAAATACAATTATATGCTTCTTATTATATTGAATTTTCTTTAACTGTAAAAGAAATATAATGATATTCTTCACATTAAAATAAATAATGTTGAATAATGGTTATTAGTTCCAACACTTCAGACATAAAATATGTATGCTTTAGATTTAGCATATTTTTCACAAGAATCGTTCAAAACAGAAATAAATCTCTTTATCCTCTAATCTTATCATTCTAAAATAATATGATGCTGCATAATGTATTCCTAGACATAGTCAGTTATGGGATCATCATCAACACTTGCGTTCTCATGAATCATGTCAACATTGCTTTTGACATTTTTGGATCAATGGCCAAGTGTAAACCAAATGTTTATCTGCACTGCTCTTATAGATAGTTATTACCGAAGCAGCAAATGGAATCAATGACATCAATTATTAAAAGAAATGATTGATAAAGGTATCTCACCAAATGAAGTTACATATAATACAGCTGATACATGGAGCAACAGCTGATGCACACAATAAATTTATATGTGTATTGTGTGGAAATTTATCTTTGAAATCATTTTTGGTCGATATTTTGCAATTTTTTATCAAGTACCAGTACTATCTGCATTACTGTTTTTAAAGATTTATACACAAGTTTTAGACAAAATGCAAACTTATGTGAAAATTGATAAAAAAAATCATTATTTCTTAATCAATGAATCAAATAAATCATTTAAACATGTTATGATGATACGAGGTTGAGTGCGGTCCGTATGCGAAGCACGGGTTCGCACTGGTATATACTAAAATAAAGTAATCTTTGCAACCAAATTATTATTATGAAAAAAAATGTTTACTATATGATTTTAATCTTTAGGATATAGTTTATTTAATTACCAAAATATGTTTTCTTTTTATTTTAGGCCTTGAATTCTATACCAACAAGCATATAAAAATATATTTTTTAACGCACACACACACATAAACGGATTATATATATATATATGCTCCAACATATCCAACCATCTAATATGTGACAGAGCATCGATATACTGGATTCGTAGTATAATCTAACAACCTACAATATAATGCAATAATGCATTATAATATTAAATGACTCAATAAACAAGATGGACACCTTTCACCAAAGCCTAAGGTTCACACATTTAGATGATGAAATGAACTCCTTGAATTTTATCACAATTCGGAAGATGCTAGCTTCAAATTACTAACAATCGACTATCATATAGCTATATATGATTAAAGCTTGAAATTATGGAGGAGGGTGGTCTATAAATTTTGGCTTGCAAGGAATTAATGGAGGCTCTAAGACTTATTTTAGAATGAGGTTTATGATCCTCATATAAAGGAGAGACTAGAGAGCAAATGAAAGATCTTGATCTTTACTTTTCTCATACTCTTTCTCTACCATATTAACACATCAAAACCATACCCCAATGCCATTATATGGTCGACCACACCATGATCGGATCATGGCTGAAAATGTTATGTGCTATATGGGCTTCTAACCCACTCCAAGCCCGAATAATATTTCTTGCATATAAATCCAATTTGGACGTGTATCAATATCGTATATTGATTAATATATATATAACTATTACAAACATAATTAGTTTTGTTATTCAACATATCAAATAAAAAATTTATAATTAATATTTCATTAATATTAATTATTTCAATTGATTTATAATAACTATAAATTAATTAAATCATATGGTCAAAGGAGTATTCAAAGTTTCGGTTGTTTGACTCTTAGGTATAAATTTGGTCAGTGATTAATATCGAACAATCAGAATATTATTATTCACATGTCACTAAGTAGTTGGGTGACATTATGGCCAAATTTATCGTTCACTTGGTTTCTGTAAAATCCAATTTTACTTTATTAAGTTTTACTTATAAGTGATAATTATTTACATCAATTCTCTTTGTTAAAACTATATCACATTGGACTTATGTAAGTTGGTAATGGTTAAAATTCCAATATCGTCCATATTCAACTCTATAGCCTAAATATAGATCCTTGGTTTAATAATAACAATTATTATTAATCGAAACGCTCTGGCCAAAGATTTCGACTTTGAGTTGACTTCAGTTGATCGTGATACTAACCTCATATAACCGAGAAGACAAATCCTCTTTTGAATAATGTTTCACTTCCAATGCTTCCACTAGACCCAGGTATAACCATTCGATGGATGTCGTGCCATGATTTAACTATAATCAAAGTGGAGCTTCCACATTCAAGATCAATCGTATTCTTAAATCGAGAGAACTGTGTAATTTTGTCACATTGATATTTTCTATTTGACCTTAGTTATATCAACCAACATAAAATTATCGAGCAAATTATTCCAATATTATAGAATAACTATTAGTGCATAACCTTTTTGTGCCTGCAACAGCCATAAGCAATACATTACCGAACATTTGGAGAGGTTACGTACTCTGCTCACAAAGGATGCATCGATATCCAATTTGATACATCTCAACTAAAAATATTTAAAATAGTGTTTATTATGATAAATGATTCCTAGTTACAACATATTGTAACTACTATCATAAAACATACCATTTATGGATTTTCTTTTAAATATACTTTTAATTAAATTAATTAATTAGTATATAACACGTTATATCAAACATATAATAGAAAGAATATGCCTTTTATTTCAAACAAGATTAGTTATCGAGTTAGATATGCGTAATAATAACATAGTTGCCCCTAGGGCAACCCCTGACTATATTAATGTCAATGATAGTAATTCAGTGTTGGGTTATGATTTTACACTTAACAATGGGCAATTATTTGGATAAGTTCCAACCTGGAAACAATAGTTGATTCCACGATTGAGGCCGAGTAAATCACCCTTAATGAAGTAGTTAAAGAAGCAGTATGGATGTGCAAGTTTTTTAGTGAGCTCGGGGTGATTCCCAGTATAGAAAATCCAATAGCATTGTTCTATGACAGCAATGAGGCGATACCGATCGCAAAAGAGCCTAGAGCATGCAAGAAATCATGGAATATTCTTCGAAAGTTCTACCTCATTAGAGAGTTTGTTGAGAGAAAAGAATTTGTGATACAAAGGGTAGATACCAAAGACAACATAACAAATCCATTCATGAAGGGTCTAGTTCAGTTGGCTCTCGAGAAGCCAATCGAAGGGATGGGATTGTGATTCCATAATTCGCCCCAAGTGCAAATGGGATATTGATAGAGTTAAGGGTATGCCTTAGAGGAAATTCTATAATTTATTGTAAATTATTTACTCTGTAATACAATCTCTTTTGAAATAAAGGTGTTTTTCTTTCTGTTATATAATTATTATAATGTTTTATAATTAATTGATTATTTGATTTAAGTATATTTAACAAAAAAAATCCATAATTGTGTGTTTGTAATAGCAATTACATATGTCATAATTATGAGTGTTTTGTCATGATTTAATAAACACATTGTTTTAAATATTCATAATCAAGATATATCGAGATAGGATATTGTTGCATCCATCGAGTCTAGAGTACATAACGCACTCCAAATATTAGATAGTGTATCACTCATGACTACTGGCGCACCTAGAAGTTACATACTAATAGTTATTGGATAACCATGAAATGATTCACTCGATAATTTTCGATTGCTTACTAAGGTCAAACAGAAAATATTGATATGCCAATATTACACAGCTCTGCCGACTTGAGAATGGTATTAATTTTCAATATAAATGTTCTGCTTTGATTATAGTTAAATTATGGCATGATGTCCATTGAAAGACTATAGTTGGGTCTAGTAGAAGTATTGGAAGTGAAACACTATTCCAGATAGGATTCTTTTCGTTGTTTACATGCGGTTAGTATTATGATCAACTGAAGCCAACTTAAAGTCAAAATCTCTGGCCAGAGTGGTTTGGTTTATAATAATTGTTATTATTGAACCAAGGATTTTTGGTTTAGACTATAAAGTTGAATATGGACGATATTGGAATTTTGAGCATTGCCAAATTCCATAAGTCCTGATGTGATATAGTTTTGACGAAGAGAATTGGTGTAAATAATTGTAACTAAATTTAGATTTTACCAAAGTTAAGTAAGCGATAAATTTGTCCATAATATCATACCACTTGCTAAGTGATATGTGAACATTGTTTTTTTAATTGCTCGATATTAATCGCTGATCGAATTTCCACCTAAGAGTCACACAACCAAAATGTGGAATACTCCCATTACCACCTGATTTAATTAATTATAACTGTTATAAATTAATTTATTTTTGTGGAATATTTATTATAAAATTTTGTTTAATTTGTGTTGATCAGTAGTAAATAATGTGTATATAATAGTTATAAACCTATGTATCGATATACGATATCGATGTGCATTTGAATTAGATTTAAATGCAATATTCGTTGACTAGGCTTCAAGCAGGTTCGAGGCCCAAATGAGACCATGAGTGGGCCGGCCATATCAGGTAGGAAAGGGGTGGAATTTTGAATTCAAAAGGAGGAGATTTGTAAGAGGAAAAGATAGATCTAGATCCTCCTTTCATCTTCGACTCTTCCTATTTATTTGCCTCCAACCCTCATTCTTTTTTATTTTCGTTTTGCTCCATTATAGACTAACAAGCTGACCTCTCATACTCCTCTACTCCTTAAAATTCAAGCTCTGAAACGCTGAAGGCAGCTGGATACAAATTGGTGGCAATTTTTGGACTAAGGACTTGATTCAAGGAGTGATTTGATTCAGCACTATAAGGTGTGTCAATAAGGCTTTGGATAAGATAAAATCCTTGTTTATAATTTCATATATGTGTACAAAATGTTCATCATGTATGCATAGATAGTGAATTGACATCGCATATCCCTATATGTTATTGCCATCAACATTTGATGAATATGTTTGTTAATATGTATATAAGAAAAAAATTATTTTGTTCATATACGGATACCTATAGTATTCGGCATCAAATTTTATTTATTTATTTAATTTTCTAAATCAATAGTTTAATAATACTTAAACAATATAGTCTAAAATACATATGCATTGTATGTATATATATTTAATATACATATAAATTTTTTGTACGCTCATTATAGTTTTTGGATTTACAAAAATTTTCTTTTATTTAAAACCGTATATATACACGCACTTTATACATAATTTATTCAAATAAAATACCTATGCATTACAGTATCTATATATTTATAAAATAGATATAAAATATGCAAACAAATAGTAAAATTTTCATACATTTTTAACATTGCTTACTGAAATAAATTATATACATTTTAAATGATTTCTATGGAAATCATAATTAAACAATTACATATATACATAATACATTTATTTAAAATTAATATACTAATTTAAGTTTGAATTTATTTGATTTTAATTACGTCATATTATATTATTAATTATACGTACATACAAATACATACGTATATTTATTAACTTGTATATGTTTTACATACATTATTTTATAATATACTTAAATTTAAATATTTACACATATACATATATAGTATAAGGAGGGATAATATGTCCGTTATGATGTAAATCCTAACATTTACACATAGGCATGTTAAACCACTGTTATCTGCTTTATGACCAAGCCATGTTTAGACGGGCTAGATCGGTCAAACATGAGAATTACAAAGTAAAAAATTTGGAATAATAACTTCCAAACCCAATTGCTAAGAAAGATCAATGGATGAAGCCATTAGCACGTCAAGGACTTTCAAGAATAGCCTACATACCAAACTACTTCAAATGTCAAAGCCAAAAATCCAATATCCAAGACAGTGTTGGATCGGTACAAACTGTAGCCTTGGATTGGTATCGATTCCTAAATTTGCTTAAATTCACTACATGATTCGTGCTGCATAAGGTTAGAGTGGTTGTTAGTCAATGCATACAATATAGGATGGTTTGTTCGCAACCCATGGTTTATGCGATCAATGGACAGATTCAAGTTCCAAAATAATTTAACCAAATGCTTTTACCTGACCATCGAACCAAAGACTTCATCGAAGTTCAAGCTCATACTGAGGCATTCAAGTTATAAAAATGTAGATGCAAGCCAACCAAACAACCCTGAAGGATCAAACAACATTCAACAATCCATTTTATGAATTAGTATCGATCCATAGGAGATGGTTCGATACTAATCTATAAGACTTGCTGATTTGGCTATGATCTCTTCAAGGTAACTCCTTCTAGATGTGGAAAATGTAGGGAGAACATGGTAGAGATAAATCTGTTGATCTTGGGCTATGGATAGAGGGTGATAGGCTCTATTTCGGGATCCTTTTTATGCATTCTAACTTTATGTATTATTACTACAATCTCATGGATTATCACCGATCCACAAACTATTTATCCATAAGATCACGTTGTAAAACCTTTGCAGAATTATAAACAAAGTTCAAACAGACGTATACCAGTATTTAGCCGAACCACTGTAATTGTTTTGTGTTTTTTCCTCTTGCTTTTTCATCTAATTTTCTTCACATTATTCTATTCTATATATCTTTAGGGTGTTTGTGCCAACTTTTGGCGTAAACATTTTGGTGCTTTTACTGAGAGACGTATCAATCTCTCGTTGTTTGGAACTATTTTATACCTCTCGATTGTTTTAGTCCACGAAGAAGATCCGTAGATTTCAATCCTAAGGTCCATGGTTATTTAAATATTGACAAGTCTATCATAGGATTAATCGAAGTAATAGCCTTAGGAAATGCCAAGGAAAAATCAACGGCTTCCCGATCTACCATGAAGTTGAGAATGCTGGTACCCACCATATTAAAGAAATCTCTCGGCCAACGTAGCTAAAATTCAAAGTGCTTTGGATATGATAATACAGGTCAAGATGGATAAGATGATAAAGGAGTTAAATGACAAACTACATGAAAGCAAGGGTGAAATAAGGAAACAGATAAAGGAAAGTCCGGACTTGCTGAACTAGTTGTCTTATGGGTGTAGAAGGAATAGAAAAGAGTTATCGCCTTTCGATTTGAAAGAAGACTGCTTTTAATCATTTGATGGAAATCGTAAGGAAGCAAAGCAGAAAATGAAAAGGAAGGAGGTCGGGACCTCGGAAATTAAATTAAACGGAGCTTTGAATACACATACGCAGGTCGGTACCGAACTATGCCTTCAGGCCGGTACCAATCCATCTCGTCTTGGATTGGATGTTGAGGTGTTGTTAACTTGGATGGTGACATTGGTGGTAGAGATGGTCATGTTGTTGATAGCCAAAATGTTGAAGTTCATTTAGCTCCTGTTGATCCATCATGTAGAGATTACAAAAGCAAATAAATTAAATGAACGGTTCCCCCAGAGATAGGAAATCTAGGTATCATAGGACTAACCGAGATCATTTGCAGAGCCAAACACTTGGGGTAGACCATGATTATCATTGTTTAGTAGATCCAGTAGAACCAGAGTACTTGGCAGATACGGTAAGGAAGCTAGTAAATGAAAATCAGCATAGAAACAATGATGAATGGGGTTCTTTACTGAGTAGGAATCCATTAATAGAAGAGATATTGCGTAAGGAGTACCCCAAAAGGTTTGCTATACCTACAATGTTGTCTTACAACGAAACGACAAACCAAGACAATACCTATTAAAGTGAGACGTCGATGCTTCCCTATATTTTTGGAGGGTGTTGTTATGATGTGGTTCACTCAGCTTATGTTGAAATCCATATTTTCATTCGATCGGCTAGTAAGGTGATTTGTTGGGATGTTTCGATTACATGCATCCTGTCGAAAAGATGTAATGTCATTATCGAACCTTTTCCAGAATTCTGGAGAATTTTTTAAAAACTTTTGAGTAGATTTAACACTGCTGTAACGGAGGTAAGCAATGCCAAGGACAATATTGTTTTGATGGCTTTGGTCAGAGGAATACATCCCGATATGGGATTTCAATAAAAGGCTAAAAATGAAACCACCGCCAACTATGGAAGGGTTTTATGGAAAGGTGGCTCGATACTTGTGCTTGGAAGAGGCAAGTAAGACTATCAAAAAAATCGATGGTGGACAATCAAATAAAGTGATTCAGAGTAATGTGGCTATGAAGCAAACCGTCAAAGGTTTTGGTAATATTGCAGTTAATGTAGGGAATAAAGGCAATAATCAGAAGAGAAATAATTAGGGTGATGGAAGATGGAAGCCAGATTTCAAGAAATGTCCGAGGCTTTTGAAGTATAAGGATTATACACCATTCAATAATATAGTTGAAAATATCTAACTTGCAACACATAACTAAACATTACAAGAAACTGGCTATGAGGGAATCGATTGAAAGGGAGAAAAGGTCTTGGAAGTATTGTGCTTTCATGATACTCATGTCCATAATACGAAGGAGCGTAGACGTTTATGCAATGTGATTGAAGATCTAATCTGAAAAAAGAAACTCCAAAAGTATGTGAAACCCCATCGGATGGCGGGTAGAAAAATGCTCAACCTCATGAATAATCGTTCCAACGGGGCCAAGCTGGGCCTAGTAATGACAAGCCTAGGCAGCTTGGAAAAAGACTCGTTATTAATACAATAACTGGTGGGCCAAGTTGCTTTTCTGTTGAAGATGGAGCTTCGATAAAGCAATTAAAAACTATGAAGGATAACATTGGCTTTAGAAATCGCGATGCGAACAGGATCAAAGTGCCTGCACTTCATCTCTTGGTAACAATGGCCATGATTGGGATAGCAACTGTAAAGAAAGTTCTTGTCGATTGTGGATGTTCTATCAATACTTTTTTTAAGAAAGCTTATGACCAGATGATGATGGATGGTCAGGATCTGAAGCCTTGCAAATCCCAAATTCAACAATTTATCGAAGAGGCGACGGGCTTGTAAGGTGCATAGATTTACTTGTGGTTTTAGGTAAAGGTGACCGCAAGAGAGTGTGAGTTGTAACCTTCATAGTAATGGACATTTTTTCCACATAAAATGCCTTTTTAGGTCAACCGACCCTTGCTAGTTTTCAGGTGGCCCTGTCTTCGTGGTTCCTAACAATGAAATTCCCCATAGAAAATAGAATGGGGGTCATTCGAGGTGACTATAATGTAGGATGGGAATGCTACATCATAGAGCTGAGAGAAGTGAAGCAACACGAAAAGGGAAAGGTAGAGAAGACACTCTACATCAATTCAGTTGCGCACAGCAACCACCGCCTAAGCCCTGGCTCGGTCGGCAAAGAAAATTCCATAAAGTTATGAATATAAGGAAATGGCTAAGGGATGTAAGGGCGGCTCTAGCATGCCACACGTATTCTAATGTATGGAAAATCACCATGGATAGCATGCCACACGTTGAATGTGAACCCCGGATGTCTCCTAGTAAAGCAAAAGCAGTGTATCCTTGGTCCAGAGTGATGCACTGTGCTGAAAGAAGAAGTGGATAAGCTAAAAGCCAACAGCTTCATCTACGATGCTCGATACCCTAAATAGGTATCAAATCCTGTCCTAGTCAAGAAGTCCAATGGGAAAGGATAGACGTGCATCGACTATTCGACTTGAATAAGGCATGTCCGAAAGATAGCTTCCCACCACCAAAGATCAACCAACTGGTGGATTTGACGACCGGCCACAAATTGCTATTATTCATCTATGCTTATTCTGGCTATAACCAAAATCCAATGCCATCCCAGATCAGGAACGTATCGGTTTCATAACCGATCTAGGATTACAGTGTTAACTTGCCATGCCATTCAATCTGAAAAACGTTGAAGCCACTTACCAGAGATGGGTAAACTTCATGTGCAGAGATCAGATCGGTCAGTCGATGGAAGTCTACATAGACAATATGCTGGCGAAGTCATGGCGATCGATGAACCATTTGGAAGATCTCTTAGAAATGTTTGGCGTGCTCCTAAGATATGAGATGAAGCTTAACCCGCTGAAATGCTTATTTGGAGTTGCGCAGGAAAGTTCTTGGGTTCAATTGTAAACTCAAGAGGAATAGAGGCTAATACAAAGAAGATTGAAACCTTGAGAAATGTTGAAGCCCTAAAAATGATAAAGGAGGTACAAAGCCTAAATGAAAAGGTAGTCGTGCAAAGCTGATTTATTTTAATGGCTATAGAAAAATGTTTACTGTTCTTCAATACCCTCAAAATGAGGAAAGAACTTTTGCTTGGACACGGTTGTGCAAGGATGCTTTCAAGCTTTGGTAGATCATCTAGAAAGACCACCTATCTTGTTAAAGCCTTTGGAAAGGGAAAACTTTGTTTGTTTATCCAGTAGTATTTTTCCATGCTTTGAGTGCTGCCCTTGTACGTGAAGAGACCAGAATCCAAGTACCAGTGTATTATGTTAGCAAGCGATAAACATGAGCAGAAATAAATTATCTAAAGTTAGAAAATCTTGCCTATTGCTTGTGTATCACATCACTAAATCTTTGTCCCTATTTTTAAGCTCATCAAATAAGGTGTTGACTAAACATTTAAGGCAAGTTCTACAATGACCCGAAACTATAGGAAGGTTATTGAAATGGAACATCGAATTAAGTTAGTATGAAATATCGCATCATCCCAGAAGAGAAATCCAGGGAAAGCACTGGCCGATTTTATTACTAAATTTACCACTCGAGATGATGATAGAGAGGATGTGATGGAGCAAAATTCTTAGCAGAAGTTGTACATAGACGGAGTGCCCAATAAATGTTGCTCGAGGGTAGGAGTGGTTTTGGTAACCCATGAGGAATGATCAATTTGCCATGCCCTAAAACTTGAATTTCCTGTAACAAGTAACGAGGTCGAATATGAAGCACTGATCACGGGGATCAAGATAGTGAAAGAATTTGAAGTTAAAACTCTACACATGTATAGTGACTCTCAATTGGTGGTTTGCCAAGTAAGGAAAGAGTTTCAGGCCAAGGGAGCAAGACTAGCCCCCTATCCAACAAAAGTTCTAGAACTACTCAATGACATTGAGTATTACACGATAACATACAACCCCAGGGAAAAGAATAAGAAAGCCTATTCACTAGCCAAGTTGGCTAGTTGCATAGATGCACAACTGATGGGTTTGGTTCCAGTAGAGGCATTATCACCTCCGACCATCGAGCAAATGGATGTCGATTGGATCTTGGAGGCTTAATCTAAGATAGAATCATGGATGACTCTGATTAAAGAGTATTTATTGAAGGAAACCCATCCAAATGGAAGGAATGAACGTAGAAAAATCTTACGAAAAGCTCCATGGTTTATTGTTTAGGAAGGAATATAATATAGATGAGGGTTCTCTATTCCCTTACCGCAGTGTGTCGCCAACAAAGAGGCCAAAAATCTTGTGGATATACATTAAGGAGCCTATGGACATCTTTTGGGGGCCAAATGTTGGCGCAAAAGATTCTTTGTTACGGATATTTTTGGCCAACTATCAATAGGGATGCAGCCGATTGCACAAGGAGGTATGATAGATGGCAAAGATTCACGAAGATTCCCAAAGCTCCGCAAATGAAAATTATGCAGATGGTCAGCCCATGGTCATTTGTGGTCTGGGAGATTGACAATATTGGTGTGCTACTAATGTTAAATGAAAAAACAAAATACGCCATTATTGTAGTTGACTATTTAATGAAATAGACCAAAGTAGAACCGCTCGCCACAATCACCATGAAGAATGTGATCAACTTCATAGTCAAAAAAATTATTTGTCAATTTACGATCCTACAAACGATCGAATCTGATAATAGAACCCTATTTGACAGCATGGAGTTCAAATTTTGTTACAGCAAATATCGAATATAGAAGATATTTGTGGTGGTGATGCGTCTACAAGTAAATGGATAGGTAAAGGAAATGAACAAAATCATCAAGTCCATTTTGAAAAAATAATTGACAAAGGCCAAAGCCAAGTGGTTCGATGAATTACCTTGGGCACTTTGGGCTTACCAAATTACCTACAAGTCCATGATTGGTCGTACTCCATTTGTTTTGGCCTATGGATCATAGGCCATGATTCCAACTGAGTTTGAAGTACCATCTCATAGAAAGATCCATTATGATCCCAAAAAGAATGAGGAGTTCCTACTTGAGTTCCTCGATATGATCGATGAGAAATGTGATGAAGTTGATTTGAAAGCTCTGCTTACCAGAAATGAGTGGCTCGACATTACAACACAAAGGTCAGGAAACGACCCTTTGAGATCAACAATCTCATCCTTAAACGACTCTTCCCTGTCCTAGTGAATATGGGCATTCCATATGTTTTTGAACACAAGCTTAGAGACAGAACATTCAAGTTGGCAACAGTTAATGGGATTTCACTCTCGAGAGAGTGAAATAGGGAACATTTATGATGCTATTAGCCTTAAGGCTATCTTTGTATATATTTAGTTGATTTCAATGTAACAAGGAAGGATCTTCCATCTTTGCTGATATAAAATGAATTTGCTACAGGGACCGATGAATATGCGTTCTCATTAGCTAAACCTTGTGTAGTAAACAACAACAAAATCAAACAAATACATGTGTTAATTGAACTTTGCAGTCCATGACTAGACTTAAGGAACATGACCATTCAGTTATCAAGAGTTTGATGCAAAATAAGTTTTTTGACCCGTGACTCGGGCGTTGGAGTATAAACACATAAGTGTCGAATGAAACAATGTGCCTCAGGAATTTTGCATGGAGATAGGCAAAGCATTGAATTATTACCCACAGGTCGGCAAAACCAATTATCAACGCTTAGAGTTAGACGAGATCTAATGCAAACGTCCGAAGATTGACTTTACGATGCCTAGAGATAGGCATCATGCTCACTTAGCCTTGTATGTAGGGCATATATGGTCAACGCCTGGAGCTAAGCGAGATCGAATAAGAACGTCTACAAAAAGATGGCTGAATCATCGTTCAAGGTGATTAGTCTCGCTTGATTCCCGAAAATGAGCAGGACCAAGCATGGATGTCCAGAGGTTAACGTCTGGGATGCTACTCTTTATAGATAAATGGAGTGGTACAAGAATCCAACCTTGTCTCTAGTCAAACAAAAACTCGACTAGAGTTAAGCGAGGCAAACTATTGGGTTAACCAAGTAATAATGAGGGAGTCATTCACATGTATACAGATGTAGTGGATGAAAATATCACTCAAACCCAGACACTCTTGCAATAAACATAAAAAACTAAGTTCATGGACAGAAAAATGCAAAGTCTAAAGAGAAACTCATTTATTCTTTATTGGCAGAATTTTTCATCAAAAAGCGATGGTTGTACCTGCACAACCTTAGCCTATGTACACAAGTTCAAAGCTAAACCAAAACAACATAGAACAAAGGAAACTACAATTAAGTCTTCTTCATCCTCCTCTTATCCTTCCTCCCTTCACCGGAGGAATATGTACCAAATTTTTTGGGTTTTCTTCTACTTAATTACTTGTAATTGCCCTATTTTGAAATATCCTCTCAGGTCAATCTCCCAGTCATAGTCACTCCCCAAGGAATTGAGATCCTCACTCTGAGTACCACCGAAGATGGGGTCATATGCAGGAATGACAATGGGTATCAAAGGCAACGAAAAGGATAGAGAAGGAGGAATGTCATTAGACTTTTCTTTTTTAATTTCTTTCATCAGCATGGCCTACAACTATTGCATCTCCAACGTTAAATCTCATCACGATAGTTTGATGACTCTAGTAATAATAATATCTTCATCTCCCTAAGTCCCATGAGGATCACCCACGGCCTCCTCATCCAAAGCATGAAGGCCTGGAGTGGTACCCGCTAGAGAGGCCAGAGTCGAAATGGGAGCAGACACAATGACTAATTTGGTTAGTGTAGCTTGTGTGCCCAATGATAAGCTTCCCTTGGGCAATGGGACAATGGGAGGTTGACATAAAACTTGAAAAAGGGAAAAGTAAAAATTAATGACATCGACCGATGTCATATGAGCCATCTCGAATACAAGTGAGATTATTGATATACCTCCAGGAGATATGGACTCAGTGTGAGTTGGAGTGCTGCTAGAAACTTCTTCCATGATAGGAGATAAAGTGGGAAACTTCAAAAGTAAAGGCTCTTCAAGGTTATATTGAGCATCCGATGAAGATGCTAGAACAGTTGAAGTGTTGGAAGCTACCCCGACAAAAGAAATAGCAGTAGAGCCAGGAAGAGAAGTGATGGTCTCAATAATGGAAAGCTCTGAAGTCAAAGGAGTGGCATTGTCTACTACTAAATCATAGGCAGTAGAATCAGAACTCTCACCGAATCTTTTAGACTAAGCTCAGATTGAGCCTTGGTAGTTACTTCAGGATGTACGATGAGCTCGCCAACCTTGAGCACTTCAATATCTTCATCCTCCAAAAGGTCACGCTTTAATTTCTCCTCGTTGACCTCAGCACTGTTGGAGTGCTCTCGCTCCTGGTTGAAAATCTTGTTCCAGGTTATGGCCAAAGCCTGGGGATACCCTTGTTCTAACCATCTCAAGTTGTTGAACTTTACAATATTTGCATAGAATTGCACAGAAAAGGCTCAAGTTTAGATTTAACTTTATCCTCTGTAGTATTAACCTACTCATCGGCCATCTTTTCATGGGCCTTAGCATCATCTCTCTTCTTGCAAGTATCTAATAACTCCTTGCAATAATCCTGAGCTTGAGAAAGTGCATCATCCTTTTCTTTCTTTTTAACCGTTGGTGGCTCCTTTAACTTCATTATTTTTTAGGCCTCTTCCTCCACAGTCTTCTTGAGTTTTTCATTCTCTAATGAAAGAGTCTGACTCCTATGATGAGCAGCCTCAACTTGCTTCATTTGGTTCTAACAATCTTCTTCAAAGGACTTAGTCTGTTGCTCCAACTTTTTCTTAGCCTCAACCAATGAGGCATTAAGCCCTTCAACCTCCTTATCAAGATTAGAGATAATACACTGGTCGTCTTGTTGAATCTGATTTATTCCCTCGAGCTCTATCCTTCTTTTGTAAGATACTTCCAAGATAGCCTTAGGAGGGATATACTTTAAGAAAGGAACGAACACAAAATAATCAAAACATATTTTCGGAAAGGCTTTCTTCATAGCAGCCACCTAAGGGTTTGAAATAGCTTCAATCTCTATAGTGGTAGTGGGAGCATGGAGCAGCCTCTTATCAGGTCTCTGGTGATGAACACCATAGGATACTAGCCTAGATGACTGTTCAGATTGTCGTGGCACATGAGAGTACATCGTATGTTGTGTCGTAAAAGAGACCAAAACAAGGGCAATCGAAACCTCGATTAAAGGGATGGGATTAGGTCTTATTTAATACTTATCTATCCTGTGCGACAAAGGTGAGTGAAACTTACATCATGGTGATGACTCGTAGGACCTATAGTCTTTATCCTGTCTTTTATAATCCCACCTCTGACGCCTTTCTGAATCTAATTCATGGGATGAAACGTGAGAGCGATTAGATGGTCCAAGATTTTTGTATTTACTATTCTGACTCTTTAGAGTTTCATGCATATGCTTATGTTTCATGTAGTTTAAAAGAAAAACATAGATGAGTTAATGCAAGAAAAATGAAAAATGCTACATACAGACAAGGTTGTAAAATGCTAGGCAATTAGTACGGATTAGGGAATAATCGTTTGGGCATATTCAATGACTGATTGGAGCTAGGAATTTTTTATAAGTCATGTATTTTGTATAAAATTTTAGTGTTTTGTTTAGTGTTGAATGATGTAAATTGGAATTTTCAGATTTTGAATGTTCTTAGAAGTAGCCATGGTGGCAAAATGGCCTAAAACTAGCATATTGATGCTTATATGGGGCATCGAACCTCAACTGATGCATAGCATTACCTAATACTTTTTTTGATTCATACATGAAAGTGTAAACCTTATCTAGGAGGGCCTAAGAAAACTGCTAGGTGGTAAGCCTCGCTTAGCGCCTAGTCGAGACCTAGGCGGAGGCCTAGAAGGATGTTTACAATAATGGTACAGTACAAAAGTGTATTGTCATGTAGTGTGGATGTGTCCTAGTGTGGATGTGTCCTAGTGCCCCCATACACCATGGACTTGGAGTTTTCTAATAAGGGTTATTTCCTCTACACCAATAGTAGGCACTTCATTAGGCATACGATCAATATCCTAGATACTAATGTTGCCAAAGCCAAAAGAGCCAATTTCATCATGTTACTCCCAAATAATCCATAAATGTCCCCAGATGGAAGAATGGGAGTCTCTTTGATTAAGGATCTGAAGGAGGCTATGTAGATGTTTGAGAAATGAGATTACCTTTATCTTAGACCATCGGAAGATAAGTGGCACATGAGCCCCCTCGCTCTCGTCACCAGAGGACTCATGGCCAAAATCACCATCCTCATCGCCTCCTCCATCACTCTCCTTTTCTTTGGCATGTTTTCTCTTTCTCCATCACTATTTTCGGCCCCTTGCCTTGTATTAAGAGTACTATCAAGATCTTACGTAGGGAGCACTGCTTGATCCTCACCAATATTGACTTTAGCTTCAGGCTCCTGTTCAGTACAAACACCCCCTTGAACCTCAAGTACGTAGCATACGCTAAAGTTTTCCTCTAGAAGGTTATAAGCATGCAAGTTCGCATTCATGAGAAGATATATCATGTCTCTCTCTTCAAGTAGAATTTTGTGAAGATTTGTTAAGATACCTGCCAAAGTTGCACCACTGGATCTTCTCAAATCATCCATAGATACCAAAAACAATGAATTTAATGGTTGGGGATAGTAAGGAGAACAAACTCAAGACTTATGTTAACATAACCATTTTTGCACAAAACTAGGTGGACAATGCACAAAGAAGAACTAATATTTGAAATAACTTAACTTGTTTTAGAGCACCAACACTATTTGACATCCCTTGGTAGGTTCCAAGGAAGTGAGTGAAGGGGGTCCCTTTCGGTGCTTGAAGATGTATAAGTAGCATATTTCCTGGGCAGTAGGGATCCTATTCAAATGTCAAACGAATATCATGTACATACTATTCAAAAGAGCACAGCTGGTTGGATGTAACAGGGTTAAGGCAAGCTTCATAAACTGTGGAACTATATGAATAAAGTGATTAAAAGGTAGAACACATCTAGCCATGCATATATATCGATTACAGGTTGTGTGCCCTTAAGGCGGGAGATGTTCCCGTTAATAACGCGAGGGAACCAACACAAAGGAATCCGGTGCTTCTCACATATTCTTCTGAGGGATGCTGCATCAACCTTAACAGTTGGAGTATCTAGAGGATCTGTCAAAATGACAACATCACCTATGTCAATGTTAGGGGCAGCCCCTATGGTAGGCTCTTCAACCAAGTCAAAAAGAACCATTTCTAAAGGTTGCTCCATTCGATGAGTAACCAACTAAGATCGGGATGGTGTAGAAGTAGACATTGTTGTAGGCACTGTCGTTGAACTAGATTCGGTGCGGGCTCGCCGTATCTTGATGTGGAAGGACCTAAGATCATTGCAGAGAGACGCAATGAACATCTACGATCCACAGCCATTAAACACTTCACACATAAGAGATATTAGGCATATTAAAAGCTTTAATGTTCATGCTATAAAAAGAGCCATGTATAGTCAATATTTTATGTACCAGACCCGATGGTTGCTAACGTGTGTTGATCGACCATAAGCATGAATGGTATCATCTCATATTGTGACCCGTACGCAGCCTATTTTCGACATTATTTTCAAAATTCCCTGATGTACTTAAACTATTGACCCGATTCATGGTATCATGTGGACCACAGTATTTACACCATGATACCAGTATTCCATGATACCATTATGGTAGGTTGTATAAGTACCGGTATCATGGTGTAAATTCACATCAAGGAATTTATGGTAGGTTGTTTAATGGACCCGATAAACAGAGAACTGTTAACATGCGTTAATCTGTGGACTGAAGTATTTATCGGAAAATGGTGAAATAAAATCGTTTTCGACGATACCTACAAAACTTTTCTCTCTACACACACACACACACACAGATATATATATATATATATATATATATATTAATGAGTCCTAGCATCACATCCAGTACTCTGATTCAGTGTCCTTGAACATTAAGTGATGTCTTGGCTTAATTCCTAGGCCGATCGTGGTCTCTCCGGACTCTTGCTAAGCATAATCCACACTCGATGACCAGAGTAGGTCGATCCTATCGCTCTCCGACGAAGCGACCTACTCCTTGCCATGCATAATCCATACCTAACGTGCTGTTGGGTTTTATTCTCCAACCTTGACGCTCCAGTCGAGAACTTAATCCACGTACGAGTCCATTCTGTCGCTCTCCGACGAGGAACTCGCACCTTGTTGTTACCGCCCCATCATTTCGGTCGGGACAATATTCGCGTCCTAGTTTATTTATTGCAGTAATGCGAATCATAAATAACCTAATAAATAAGAGTTCATACATCTAGAAATCTAAAAGCCTAAAAAACCCAAAGGGTGCCTCTCCTGGCACAATGGTTCATTATCATCTCAAAGCATGCCTAGGGACCCTCCTCGATCACGTACATGTGTAAGTGACCTAGCAACCTTATTATAGAGTTTATTATGATTACTATAGCTGGAGTTCAAGTCCTAGACTCGCCCTTACCATCAAGATCAATTGATGATGATCCGTGACCCTGATCCAGGATCATTCATGTTTCTATTCGATGCGGACGATGACTACTCATGTTCCACCACTGTTGTTTGATTCCTCACGTACTACGGCAGTCTACCATTCCTAGGTGCTCCTTAATCATATCCTTTAAATGCATGCATTCTTCCACGGCGTGTCCATTCAATTTATGAACAAGCAGTACATTCTAGGTATACACTCCTACTCCGTGGGATCCCTCCTTGCCGATTTACGATAGGGGAGTTTCCCCCTAGTGTCCAACTAAATTTGTTCTAGGCTTTCCATCAAATCCAAGTAGGAGGAAAACTTCGGCTCCCGATCTTTCCATTGCATTTTTGTCCCATCGTATCCATCATCTAATTTTTGTTTTCCTTTATCATTCTTGTTCGCATCTCCTGATGATCCTCCATTTTGCACATCTTTTACCTACGGTTTGTCAGCTCGTGCATCTTTCGAGCATAGGAACTTTTCTGCTTTATGATAAAACTCCTCGAGATCCATAGGTGGATTCCATGCCAATGAATCCTTGAAATCCATGCCATTAGCAATTCCTGATATAGTTGCAATCAAAACCATGGATGGATCTGGCCGATCCACTGATGTTGCCGTGGCATTATATCATGCTAGAAAACTCCTTAGAGACTCTCCAATTTTCTGTTTCATTGTGACCAGGCTCATTATATTTTTAGGTCTCAAAATGTGAACCCTGAACTGCCTCATAAATCTTTTGACCAATTTCGTCCACGTGCCAATAGAACCGCTCTACAACTGCCCGAACCACAGTGTAGTTATATCCGTTAAATACAAGGGAAAGAATTGTTCCATGACTTCTTTTAATATCCCTAGTACTTTCATGTGCTATATATATCTCATCGTATGCATAGTTGGGTCCGACTTTTCGATATATACTTCCAGCGTTGGTAGTTTAAACTCCGGTGGATTCCTAGCATTCATGATATTAGAAGTGAATGGACTTCTATTTACGTCTTTTAGATCCTTGTTCATCAATTCTCCACGCATAACTCTCTTAATCATCCCTATAAACCTATCATTATCATCCAACGATAGTCTCCTATCATCATTTTCAAACCACCCTCCCCTCCCCCCTCCGAGTCCGTGAGGGAATTTCAAAACGTACTCCTCTGGATAAGCATCCAAATTTCTATTTGCACCAAGCTCCATGGGATCAACCGCAGGTCCTCTAGCGTCACGATCAACCAGACCCGGGGGCATGCACCCAAGCCTTTGGGGATTGCGCCAATCCCTCTAAGATGGCCAAGGACTGCCCCCGGGTGCTCTGTTACATTCCTTTGTCCAATAACTCCATCCCTATGGTCTCGGTTCTGATTTCCAACGACTAATGTTGCACAAATTCCTTGCTTTAATTTACCACTGGTTCCTACTACTCTATTCCCTTAGTTTTGTGCTCCAGCTTGTCCAATCTGTTGGAGTAGATTTTACATCATTTCCTCTTGTCTTTTTAGCATCCTTTCTTATATAGCATCCATAATCATTTCCATTTCATCCCTGGTGATGTAGACAGATGCTTAATGAGCTTCAGCTCTTGAGGAAGCCTCCTAACTCCCTCAATGGTGGATTCTTTCCGATAGGATTCTCCTTGTTGATTTTCTCACCATTTCTCCAAATCTAAGCTCTGGATCTTTTCCAAACTCTGAATCGAAATTCCAAATCCATGAGGTCTAGCTTTCTCAGTGAAAGCACCAAAATGATGGCGTCAAAAATGGCCATAACACCCGATTAAATGTGAAAGCACTAATATCTAATAACAATATCCAAATAGAGATAAGAACAAAGATCAAAGAATAAATTGAAGAAAAGTAAATGAACACGCAAGTTTTATAGTGGTTCGACAAACTATACCCTACGTCTACTTTGATAATCTTTTATTTATACTGTAAGATTACAAGTATAGTTGTTGTTTTATGCCTTATAAAAGTAATAAAGGAAGAGAGTGAAGAAGAAGAGCCAGCCGGAAAAAGATCCTTCAAATGAATAATGCTTATATTTATAGGGAAAGGCGGTGAAGTATCTTCCTAAAATTTTGGTTGCGCGGTCTCTAGATCCACATGAGGTCACCCTATCGATCATGGGCCCCACTTCCAAAATAACAGTCGGCGCCGATCGTTTTTCTTGCTCCTTTTCATGTGCGATTGATATGGTGGGTCCCACCATGTAATAGCTTGTTATTCCTAAAGTTTCATGCATAGTTAACTTCTAGATTTTAAGTTACCGATCGATCGTTGTTGATTTGTACTGTCAATCCAAGAGATCCGTATCCATATCGATTCATGCTAATCCATAATAAAGATGTTCCATATACGATCTATATTGGGGATGGATCATAGCCAATCCATTTTGGAGATGGATCATAGTCAATCCAAAATGGAGGTGTTCCATATCCGATCCATATTGGGGATGGATCATAACCGATCCATTTTGAAGATGGATCATAGCCGATCCATTTTAGAGATCGATCATAGTGGATCTATTGTGAAAAAAGATTTTAGCTGATCGTTTTTTGTTTGAAATGTGAAATTCATACTTAGCCAATTTTGTAATGTTATTCGCATGAATCCATACGACTATCATCCATAGTCTTGTCCATAATCGATCTCCAATCTTGATAACCATTTCTTCGGGCATTCTCCCTTGATGATCATGAAGTCTGTTGGGTACCACCTATGTACAAAAAGCGGGTTAACATGTGCCAACTTTTGGCGTAAACAACCATGTACACCATTTATTGTTGCACATGCACGTACACACATATGTTTACATGATACACATATTATATTACATAATATAAAGTTAACATTAAATAAAACTTTATTTATTAATTAAATAAAATATTGTTTTATTTAGAATAAGTTTGGATAAGATCTAAATGAATTTAGATTTCATAGGCCCAGTAAGATCCGAATGAAAGATTATTTTTGAAAGGTACTCATTTACCCCCATTGCATGCTGGCCTAGATCTAACACATGTTATGTTACGACCACCCTATATCACTAGCATCCAATATACCTATATGGTTCACTTTAGCGGTGCCCGGTCGATGTAGGACAGCCGTCAAGGGTTGTAAGTTAAATAGAACATCACAGAACCTGTCATATATCTCATAGTACATTAGTAAATAACCGAATGAACCACAGAATAGATTGCATAGTTCCATATAACATACAACATAATAAATAGAGTTATACTTCAAATAATAACTCATAAATAACTGTCTCTAGGTGATAAAGGCACTAGCAAGCTCCATAGTGCTGTGCAAAGGAATAGAAAATAAGTAAGTATTGTAATATGAGAATATGACGTCTTATCCGTCCTCTATCCAGCTCACATGCTCATAAGACCTGATATCTCTAATCTACTCATTTAGGAGTACCCAGAGTAATAGGAAGCAAAAAATAAAACTTCAAGTCAGAAACAGCCTGGCGTGATTGGTATCTACCTCTAAATACTAATAAATCAGTATAACAAGACAAACGGTACAAATGATTATACATGGCCTTTCCCTGCATCCACAGAGTCAGTACATACACAAGATATACGCTACTCTAAATCATAGTCATCATGGGTGTACTATACATCAAAGTACGAAGAGGTGTCTGCAACACCTCAAAAATTTAACGAGAAATTTTATAAGAAAATTAAATTAAAATAAAACAAGGACCAAAAATAAAATTTTCACGAACATCCGAATTTGGCTATGAAACCAGTATCAATGCATTCATAGCGATTTTCTAGATGATTTTTAAGTTGCGAATGTTGGAATAAGTGGAAAATGGAATAAAACATAAAATAAAAATTACACAATTTAACATAGGAACCGGTAAACCGATGGGCGTCGATGGTCTATCCATAGTGGTCGACCTAGGAGGGTAGCGGTCGACCATGATTCTTGTAAAATTATGCATTTTGAATTTCCTGTGACGTGTGTAAAAGGACCAAATCAATTGTTGTACAACGACATTGTTTATAAGCGAACCTGATTTTAGAAAATATTGACTAACCTGGATTTAACGGCCAAAACTAATTCCAACCCCTATAAACTCTAGTTTAATCTAACCCTAATTCTCACATAACTCTTTACAGTAACCAAACTCTGCCAAAATTTATCCTCTTCCCTCGCTCCAAAAATTATTAAAAAACAAAATAAAATAACCTAGAAGAACTTAAGTGTGAAGCAAGGCGGAGCAAGCGGAGATAACATAAGGAGGGGCGATTTTCAAGGAAAGCGAACATGAAGAGCTTAGGCTTGAGGTAAGTGGGAACAATTTTAATATGATGATTATTACAGTTAGGTTTAGACAATTTTAATTGATTTAGGATGTTAGAAATTTAATTTGAACGTGTAAAAACCCCTAAATTAAAATCTATAATCTTAAAATAGGAATCACATTAAATTGTTAACTTGATATCGATGTATACACCTCTTTTACAGTTAAATTTGTAAACCCTAAATCAATAAACCCAAACTGAATTGCAAATTGAAACATGGACTGGTCATCTAGTAATTAGGGTTCACCAAAGAGTGCTAATGACATGAATTAGACAATATAATGATCAACAGTTAAAACTTTAAGGAAACCCTAATTTTAGTATGTGACTGATCGACCTTGGAACCCTAGCGGTCGATCTGTTGCAAACGACCGATTAGCTCCAGCAGTGGACCGTTTGTAATGTACCTCGGCCTAAGGCCCAAGTTAAAGAATACAAATTATATAATTTCGTTAAAAAAATTATAATAGAAATTTGATTTTTTGAGTCTATTTTGGGCTAAGTACACATGCTAGAGATAGTATGGAAGTCAGTTCCCTATCAATGGATAATAGGTCATTGCTATTTGGGTAATAGTTAGGTACCCAAATGAGAGTTAAGAGTCGACTAGGGCGATGTATTTCGCAAACACTCAAGGGGTACTCCATAGTGGACGTGCAACATTAATGGAGACACCAAGTGAGTGAGCCCGGTGCTAACAGGGAATTTTAAAGAACAGTAGGGACCGACGTAGCGCAATAAGTGGCTATAGAATAGAAAGGAGCCTAGTATTTATGGGAGTCCTTGTACGCACGGTTTTGGTGCGACGTGGTACAGGTGGACACTGGCATTATACGATAAGAGACATTTTGCCACTATGGTCGAGAGTTGAACATGGGTGCTTATAATGAGATTGTGAGTTTGCATTTTGGTTTCCCCCTCTCCAGGCATAGTGATGGTTATAGGTTTATGGGAGAGAAGTTCTCGCAGCCGCCTACGGGCGATATTTTCTTATTGGACAACTCTAGGAACGTTGGCCGATCATTAGTGTGAGGTTCAATCAATAGTTCGACCCTTGTGTTAGATAAGAACCATTAGGTAATGGACCATAAGAGTTCACGAACACTTGTAGCACACCCTATGTCATTTAGAATAGCTTTGAGGTTAACTGGATATTATCATCACATACTAAACCTGTACTCATTCACTATACTTTTGTCTGACATGTTCTCTTTACTTCTTTTACGCATAACAGGTGGACAGGGCAGTAGGCGACTGGCTCATTCTTGATAGCTGGAGAGTCAAGCCTATCTTCGGAGACTGCTTTTTATCATATTTTCTCTCTTATTCTATCTTATCAGTATATTTTATTTCTTTTATCAGATTTGGAGGATATTTTCTATGTACCATGTATTGGACCACATACTGATTTTCTGAGACTGTGACTTGGATATTTTCTGAGATGACATTTTTCCATGTTATATGTTTTATTCCTTCCACTATGAGTTCTAAAACTATAGTATATCTTAGACTATATCTTTATTTATTAGTCTCTGTGATGTTAAAGTAAAACCTTGACAACTCGCCTTTCTCAACACGACATGACGCCAAAAGCCACATTGAACTTTGGATCGATGTATCAGGAGGTTCGGGTTGCCGCATTTGGTATCAAAGTGTAGGTTCAAAGTTCCTTAGGGATTAGGACCGTATTGAGAGAATGTATTTGGAAAGTTATTGGAAAAAAATGGTTTTCGAAAAAAGATTTTTCAAAATAGTCTCCAAAAGTTTTCAAAATGGAATTTAAAAAAAATATTATGTATGTAAGTAAAGTTTTTCAAAAAGCTTTCCAAAGATTTTATACATACTGTAATCTCCCTTTTCGTGCCTATGTTATCTCTTTTATTTATGCTTACACTATCTGTGAAAATTTGCTGATAAAATTCTTAAAATTTACAAATAGAAGATGAGTGATGTCGCTGGTTCAGGCTCTGGCGATGCAGTCGAAGTCTCAGGTGTGAACATCCCGATATGGTTCCGCCGGTACGTTCAGGCGAAGGGACAGGATGTGCTTAAACCCACCTGAGATCCCACAAAGAGAGCAACAAGTGCGGTTCCTTCTCACCCACCCATCACTGTAGATTTCGCTAAGCTGTGCAAGTATTTCACAAGTCTTGGGGGTAAGCCATATATGGGGACTGAGTCTACGCGGATTTGAGGACATGGATCCACGCTTTTGAGAGGATCTTCGGCTTAATTGGTTTGACTGATGAGATGAGGAGGTAGTTAGCTACTTGACAGTTATAGGGCGAGGGATTGAGATGGTGGGAGGCTTTTGAGTCTGAAAGTGGTGAAGGAGATATTTCTTAGGAGGAGTTCCGTAAGATATTTGAGATGAAGTTTTTGCCTAAAGCGGAGGAAGGCATTCAACAAGAGAAGTTTATCCACTTGAAGTAAGGAAATCTATCTATTAAGGAATATGTCGACAAGTTTAATAAGTTAGCTAGGTTTGCACTACACCATTATAAGCTATTAACAACGGGTAAAACCCGTTGTTAAGGAAAAAAGCAACGGGTAAAAACCGTCTTCAAATGAGGAGTGGTTGAATTACACGACGGGAAAAAACCGTTGCTTTATGTCCAAAAGGCAACGGGTAAAAACCGTTACAAATGAAGGAAAGGCAACGGGTAAAAACCATTACAAATGAAGGAAAGGCAACGGGTAGTAACCGTTGCAAACTTGAACAAAGACAACGGTTAAAAACCGTTGCAAACAGAGACAAACGTTGGTCATAAAGCAACGGGTTTTAACCGTTGTTTTATTTTCAATAGGCAACGGGTGTAAACCATTGCTTACTGTACATTAAGCAACGGTTACAAACCGTTGCTTAATGGGCAAAATATCAACGGACATAAACCGTTGCGTTCTGCCAAGTAAACAACGGTTAAAAACCGTTGCTTTATGACCAACGTCACACATAAAGCAACGGTTAACACCCGTTGCACATAATGTTTGCTCCTGCTCCGTAACTCACTACTGCGTTAAACGCATATCTCAGTATACATACCAGAATATCAATATATATCAAAATATGTCAGAATATCAAAATATTGGTACACAAGCACTATAAACATATTGCACATATACCATACATATAAAATTATCAAACTTATAATTACGCTCATTGTTTTGCAAACAGAATGATGCCGTGCCGGAATATCATACTTAGTACACTGCATTGTTTATTATCACTACAGTACAAAGATTTCATTAATTACACTACATTGTTTTGCAAGCTAAAAAGTCTTTCACCTGAGAAGAAAATAAAATCAAAAGGGCAAAGCATTCCAGTTTTCAGACTTCAATGTTCAACCTGGTTCATGAGCAACTTGAAGATTTAATTCAGAGGCAGTTCAACTTCATAAATCTGGAAAGAATATTCCAGTTCAAAAACAAACAGCATCTACCTGATTCAAAAAGTCTGAAACAAATTAAAACAAAGTAGAACCCAAGCAAAGAGAAAATCAAATAATGCAAAGCAATTCAAAGCAAACAACGGTTAGGATAAAGCAAATTTGATCAAGCCTCAATTTCCAGATTTTGAAATCTTATTCAGGTTCTCTTTCATCTCTGTCAAACTATCCAGGTGAGCAAACCACCCTTATAAATTCTTAAAACTTGATATATCTATTTTGCATGTGATAAGTCTTGAATGTAAATTGTGAAAGGTGCGTGCATGCTTGTATTTACGTATGCATGACTGTGTGTACGACTGTGTACAGGCAACATGCATGACCGTGTGTACGATTGTGTACTGGTAATCACTTTACATGGCGAGGAGGCTATACATGTTTTATGGGATAGGATTGAAGATATGGCAGTAAATACAAAGGTTCTGAATGTATCAGTCGAGGAAATAAGGGTTTGGAATCTTGTTCAGTTACTCCATTTTGTATATTGTGATGTAGTGATACAAATAAATGTGCAGGAAACTTTGATGGATTGTAGAGTCTTGGAAAGTTGTTTGAATATTGATGTAAGTATTGGTACTGGTTGTAGTAATGTTAATATTTCTGATGAGGGTGTTGATGCCTTGTTGTGTGATATCGATAACGTGCACATGATCAGAGATGTAAACATGCATAGTGATAAATCCTTTGTTTTTACTTTGAAATCTTTGAAACTACCTAAAATTCATATATATGTGACAATTAGCCAAAATTTACTGTTATCTATATGCGGATTTGGGTGTTTGCTGCTGGTAGCAGCAGTTTGCAATATGAAGGCAGTAGTGTTTGTATGTGATGGATAGTGGGTGGATGGAAGAGTGATTGAAGATGAATGATCAGTGTATGATCAGTGAATGATCAGGCAGGGAGGTCAAAGGTCAGAGGTCAAAGGACAGTTTTGCATGGTGGTTGATGGAGGAATGGTTTCAGGGAGTGGAATGGTTTCAGTTAGAGTGAAGTGGGAGGAAAGTATGAAGTTTGTATTGTATTTTGGTGACAGGCTTGTGTTGAGGCAGGAATTTCATGTTGAACTGTGTGCAGGGGGAGGGGATATGTTGGCAGTTGTTAGCAGTTTTGGTGACAGGATGAGGAGTTTGGAGTTATGGTAGTATGGTGAAGTAGTTTGCGGGTAGTGTGGTAGAAGCACTGGCAGGTTGCTGTTAAACTGTAGAGCTTAGTTTCGAGTGAAGTTTGATAATGAAGTTTGTCGAGGCTAGAGGAGTGCAGAGATGTGACTGTGATATGGTGTGTTGGTGTTTGGGAAGGGGCAGAGTGATGAAATTAGGTGGTTGAGGACAGTGAGTCGATGTATGATCGATGTAGAAGTTTGACAGAGGAGAGTTTGAAGTGGCTGTCAATGAAAGTGGCAAGCGGTAAGATGTATTGTTGATGGCACGGTGTGGTAACTGCACAGTTAGATGAAGAAGCAGTCAAAACTGTTGTCTTTCAAATTGATGACAACAGTTCAAATTGTAAACAAAAAATTGATGACAACAGTTCAAATTGTGTCTCCTAAAAGCCTCGGACATTTTTTTCATAATAAGGTCCTTTGATAGAGGATCGAGCTCATAATATTTCTGCATAACAAAAAATGCATGTAAACCATTTTTTATTTATGTATTGAAAGCATTATAAATGAATTTAAACCATCAAAGTTCATGCAGTTTACGTTTCAAAGTATATGGATTTTTACATTTCAATAAATTTATCATACATTTCATTGTAAATTCTACTTTAACTTCAAATACCTACATTTAAAATTATCATAATTATTCACAAAATTTACCTCACTTTTCTTTTAATATTTTACTTCTCACCCTATATGTATCATTTAATTTTGCGATTTAAATTTAAACTAATTAGATAAATCTAACTAACTAATATTCGTTAATTCGTTTACTAATTTATAAAAATATCAATATGTACACTATATTCATATTAACAAAATTTAAAAAAAATGATTAATGTAAAGATACCTCCAATTGATTCCACACGTCTTCCTTGTAATTTGGCGGAACTTTTTTCCAACTTGGATATGAGATTGGCACATGATTTCTTACTAGTTTACCAATCTTCGTAGCGACCTTTGAACCATTTTTTCCAACTGGAGAACCGTAGTTGTCCATATCAACTTTCTCCCGTTTTAAAGTGGATGATTGTGAAGTTGTATTATTTGACGGTGGTGTGGCATCTTGTGACATTATGTCCTGCAAAGTTTAAACTCCTAAAATAATCCCAAGAACATTATGACGTACATTTCTTCCCCTTCCGGCCCATCCCTGTGATGCCCGATTGCTGTCGGCTAGATTATTGCACGGACTTCCCTCCACAACAAGATCAAACGCCTTATATGTCTAAATAAAATTTGCTCCAAGCGATCACTGTTAAGCTGCTGTACATATGATATATAAACCAACGTCCCCTTATTGATTTGTCTGATCCCACCAACTTCTCACCACATTACGATTTTTGTCAGTCCGACTGACAATAATCGTAATGTGATGAGAAACTGGTGGGATCAGACAAATCAGAAAGGGACGTTGTTTACTATATCAGATGTACAACAGCTTACCAGTAATCGCTTGGAGCAATTTTATTAGGTCATATAATGCGTTTGATCTTGTTGTGGAGGGGAGTCCGTGCAATAATCTGGCCGACAGCAATCAGGCATCCTAGGGATGTGCGGGAAGGGGAACATTCACTTTTATGCGGCAATGATAAAGTCTTCCTGCATCACCAGAATTTTAAACTTAAGCAATATCAAAAATACTGACTGAAATAAAGGATGCAAATACAAAAATATATTACCTTAGCACTGCTGAACCAAAATATATTGCCACCATTTTCAGCAACAAATTTAACGAAATTTCTCACACCTTCCACATATTCTGTATTTCTTCGATTAGATTGATTCATCCATTGTTTGTCTATACTAAAAGACATACTGAAAGAAAATAACAAAAGCTAATAAGAAATCATGGGTAACAATATCTTATGGCTTTCCACCAAGTTCAACTCTGATATTAACTAAACAGATGTCTATTCTTCTGATTTCACTTGAAATTTAACATTAGCGTCAAACTGTTTCCAAAAAATTTGCCATTACAACGGCGCCATTTTGTAGCACCAGAGTAATGTCTATGCATTACCCCTCTCCTGATACTTGGCTTGCGCCATTAACAACAATTTTATCCACTTACTAAATATGGTCTCATATTTAGTAAAACAAAATTCATTGCATCAACTTATACCCTAGCAGTCACTATAAGCAGCTATGTCTAACTAGCATGCAGTGCAGTACAGTACAATACATTGCAATTTGTAAAATCACATATTAAACTATAACATAACAAAGTACCAACTTTTTATACAAAAGTTGCCACATTAAGTGGGCTGCACTACTTATAGTATCAAATAGTTTACAAAACAGTGTATTTAATTTTGAATGAAATGTATCAAGTTTACAAACTAGTGTATCTCGTTAAGTGTACAGGCAAATCATATTGGGTTCTGCCTAAATGTTTGCGGGTAGACATACACACACTGCATGAAAAAGTACATCAATGTAAATATCAGTTCCTAAATAATTATTAGTTTGTTAGCTTCAGCTTTCAAATTTCAATTCCTAAACGATTATTTACAGAAAACTAGTTGTTTGTAACTAAATACTAATAAGTTATTAGCTTCAGATGTTTTCAAGGTTAATGAAATCGAAAGCAGTAAAAGGGCGACTCAATTTTTGA
This sequence comes from Allium cepa, assembly GCA_030765085.1. NCBI lineage: Eukaryota > Viridiplantae > Streptophyta > Magnoliopsida > Asparagales > Amaryllidaceae > Allium > Allium cepa. The sequence continues at coordinate 27,873,333 of CM060933.1, read as the reverse complement.
AAATTAGACAACTCAAAACAAGAAATTCGCGTACTTAATTAGCAGTGGCAGTATAGAGACTGTAGCAGGACTTCAAATCAGCAGTAGAAAATATCGCGTAGGGGGCAAGCAAGAGCCGACGATGGCTGATGGCTATAAAATAAAGTAAATAAATTAATCTTTTTTAACTTAATGAAATTTATTTACCTTTTTAGCAAAACAAAATCAAAGCACGACAAATTAAGCAAAAGAAATTCGCATACTTAATTAACAGTGGCAGTATAGAGACTGTAGCAGGACTTCAAATCAGCAGTAGAAAATATCGCGTAGGAGGCAAGCAAGACGCGACGATGGCTGATGGAATAGCCGAGTATGCAGCGATGATTATTTAGAAAGCGTTGATTTTTGAAACCCTAGTTTTTTGGGTTCGAGCATCGCCGACATGGAGATTGCTATTGAGCTATAACTTTGAAGTAAAACAGATTTTTGGTGCTGCCCGGTTCAGTTGGTTGCCCCATCCCATGGGCTTGCCCCTGGGCCGGCCCTAGCTAAAAGATTTACAACGGTTAATAACCGTTGCTACTTAACCACGGTTCAAAACCGTTGTTAATTATAACGAAGCGCGCCAAAAAAGTATGGCGCGAAAGGATGAAATTCACCGCGCCCATTTGTCTCCAAAGAAGCTACGGTTAATAACCGTTCCCAATTAGCAACGATTAAAACCCGTTGCTAATTTAACCAAGACGGTTACTAACCGTTGCTAAATGGCAACGGTTATTAACCATTGCTAAATGAGCGGATGGTTAGTGGCAAATCACAGTATTTGGTGTAGTGTTGGTATGGGGCTGACTGACATACCACATGAGAAGGCTCATAAATTTGCTAAAGGGATGAACCAACCTCTCCAAGTTTTAACTTTGAGTCACATTCCTATGGGCGATACTTATGAGGGTCTAATGGAGATGGCTTTACTCAATACAATCTCCAAGGAGGAAGTGAAAGAGGAGGCTTGGAAGGTTGGAGGGAAAGGGCACTAGAAGAATAAGAAGAAGGAAGGATTTGGGCAAAAGGGAAAAATTCAGAAGAAGGATATGAAATGTAATAAGTGGGGAAAATTATGGCACTTAGCTGAGGAGTGTAGGATGGATTGCTCAAAGATAAAGTGTTATAACTGCGATTGGTATGGTATTTGAAGCAAGTTTTCACAGCACCACCGAGAGCTTCTACTCAGACTTTTGCTTAGGTAGTTAAAGCTTATGCACTAATGGCAGTCACTAGCTTGAGTGCACAGCTAATGATGGACAAGGGTAAAAAAGTGGCAATCGAAGGTGTGTTGACTCTTTCTGGTTTATCTATTCGTACATTATTGGACAGCGGGGCTTCATATTCTTTCATTTCTAGTAGACTTGTTGATGGCTTACACTTACACACTAGTACAATCACAAACCCTATAGTTATGTCAAACCTCATAGGAGGATCGGCCTACTTGTCTATGTTATGTAGGGGTTTGAAGTTTTTTGTCTTAGGGGTCAAGTTTGATTTTGATGCCTTTGTATTGGGAATCTCTGAGTTTGGGTTGATGATAGGCATGGATTGGATGAATTTGATGAGACAATTTTAGATTGTGATAGGAAGGTCATTAGATTAAACACATATAGTGGACATAGCTTGAAGGTTTATTGCAATCCCTGAGGATTTGTCATATGTAGTAATGTTAATATATCGAATAGATGATGTAAGATAACTGCACATATTTGTTGAGCTTTCCTCAAGGTATGTGCATTATACTTAGGCCTTCGCGAAATGGGTCCTAGTGAAAAATCCCCCTTTACTTGTTGAGCTTTCCTCCAAGTAATGGCGGGAATAGAATGAAGAACCATGAGTTAGGATTTGTATGTAATATAGACAATAAGGAGTTATCCATCGTATATGAGAGTATGGTTTTTTAAGCTTTCCTTAAGGTCTAAGTCCTGAGATATAAGACTCCTAACACCCACTATTGAAGTCGAAAGACTTCTATGTTTCACTTAGGATTTAATGAAACATAAAAGACTAGTGAGAGCCTTATTAGAAAAATGAAATGATAACGTCTAACTTTTCTAGTACTGTAAGAACATATGTTATATAATGTTATAATAATCTACATTGATAAATTTGTGCATTTAATATGATTGATAAAATGTTTATCAATTAAGATATATAATTGAACTGAATTGAAGATTGACAAATAGAAATATAACATATACTTACTAATAAATGCTTCTTGCATGTTAATGTTTCAATACCCATGCAAGCACTTGATTTTACAACTAGTAAACTTATTTATAATTTGGTCGCTTACGCATTTATTTGGTCAAGATCGTGTATTGCATTCTATGAGTTTCGAACTCTAAAAGTGATACAAGTCTACATATGTGTTCTCCATATATTATTGCATATAAGCACTATGTGGGGAACGATTATAGTTCAAGATGTACGATACTCCGATAAATTTATTTTATTTGAAATAAGCCAATAAATAGTACTATGAGATCGAGTATTCAATTTCATTGATTACAAAAGGGTCGTATTATGTTAAGTGTAACACTACACCAAAACTACAAGAAAGATCTAAGAATTTGATCACTGAATTGTCAGTTCGATCAATTTACATAAGGTGCATCATGCTTGATATCCTTAAATGTTAAGGATGATCAATGCATCTTTGTAAAGAGTTTGTTATGATGTTGTAGTAGGAGTTTTCTTTTGAATCGTTCGATCAATTAGAGAGAATAAAAAAGTATAAGAGTTGATGTGATTTAAGGTACAATTGGGATGAAGAGAGTAAATGGTCATTTCTTCTTCATAAAGAAACACAGAATTGTAATAATAATGAGTAATACTTAATATTAGAATAACAAAATGATTCCCATTCCAATATGTATTTTCATGTAGAAAAATTTTTCTACGATATTTACTTCTTTGAGTTCAAGATAATTTATCAAAGAGCTCTCCATTGTAAACTAGTTGCGGTTTATGAAATCAATTGTAACGACTCCCCTTTTCGACCCTCCAAAGTTGACACTATTACATCCATGGTAGTCACATGTCGAATATCCAAGTGTCGAAAAGACAGATTGTTGGGGTGTAAGAAAAGAAAAGATGGAATTGAATCTCACATCGTGATGAGTAATATATAATTTCCAAATTATCTTTACAAAGGGAACTTTAATATTCATACAAGAAATCATAGTAACTAACCCATCATCAGTCTGGACAGTTATAACATCATGTCCTTACAATTGCTGATAAATACAAAACAAGAAATATAGTGGAAAATAAAATTCATCAAGTCTTGGAAGCATCCGACTAGTTTTTGAAGCTCTAAAGCATCCATAACTAAATCTAGAAAAATACTCGGGTCTGACCTAAGTATTATAAGAAAATAACATCCGGATCAGTTTAGTAAACCAGCGTGAGAAACTCAAGTCATATGGATTGCTATATTTATAAAACCCTTTCAAATATAAAGGTATCTCGTAAGACCATACCATAGATAAACACGGATGGGTCTTTACATTATGATAATCAAACCATTTCAAATACAAAATCCAATGATATTATAATAATGTTTAGGTTTAATATATATATATATATAATCTGGAATGGTTACCCACAATTACATTCAACAGTGCTAGGTTCTACAACTAAAACCATAAGACGTCTCCAATACACCGGTGCCTTATCATTGTATGGAATCCAATCTCCAATACACGTCTTGGAGATTGGATTCCATACAATGATAAGGCACCGGTGTACCACCTCCCATGGTACATCTCTAAATAAAATGTACTAAGAGCCTTAGCTAACTCCCTACAAATCAGGACTGGCCTACCCCTTCCTGGATAGTACTAAATATGTCATCACCTCGGTTGCTTTACAAGTTTTCCTCGAGATCTCTCATGCACATACCAAATGCATAAATAGTGACCTAGAAAGTTGATAACCATACCCTAATGGGTGCAATCCATATAGCCCAGAAGCATATCCCACGTTTTAGTCATTACCGGGCATGAGGCTGGTGAGGCAATGATTACCTTTTTCCTTAGCAAATCCCACTTGGAATGCTAACACTCCCCTCTAAACAATAATGCAATGCCAACACTCATCCACACAAGTTGTTCAGGATATGAACAAATTGAAGGCACTGCTTCTATATCCTTTTTGGAATCACCCTCAAGATTAGTAGTAAGTAGCCCTTGTACTTCAAAGAACTTCATCTTCGATTTCATCATCTTCAAGATGTCTCTAATTTTAACGCTTATGCTGGCATGCTTATCTGACCTCGGTCTCTCCAAACCAACAATCAGTAGTTTTCAGTTGACTCAATCCCGATTCTTTCAGAAGTAAGCAGACTATATAAGAATCCCAAGGGGGTCTCTAATATACTCCTTAAAGCGAGAGACATATTACTAGAATGAGTTATCCAATGGGAATCTTAAACCGTATGAAATCGTGAAGCTTTCTTATACTTCCTTAGAAAAAATAGGTCAAGTTGTCGATAGTGGACAAACCACTATCTGGTGTAAGTAATTAGTTTGCACATGGAAAATCGGACATTATATACTTATCACCAACTTTTGATCTCAACCCTGTACTATCCTTTGATTAACAATGAAGTCGAACAAGTAAGCGTACTATCCTTGCCTTGATGTGCATTCTTAAACTCTTATGGACAGAAATGGCTTTCCATACCTTGAAATTTAGTGTCAAGAATAAGATTGGGTACCTTCCACGGATTTAATTAATCATGACCTATTTATAGAAATTAACCCTCTTATGTTTATCACACTTTCGGTATTTCGACTTCTCTATCCCTTGTCAGAATCGAAGCCAGGTAAGTCATGGAACCGGTTGCTCCTCGCCTTGCGTAGATACACTGATTCTAGATCTCACAGATAGAGGAAAATCTACTCATCGGTTTTGTGCTAAATATAATATGGCTCTCTTTCCATAAACGTGTCCACATTTTAGCACTACTTATCACTTTTAGTTTATGTTACTTAATGGTACCGATAAGAAATCCCTTGCATAAAACAAAGTCTTTTTAAAACAATTGAAAAACCAACTCCTTAACTTATTTCTAGTCTTTTACTTCAAATAGTTATAAAAAAACATTTTCCACATAACCTTTTTAAACCAAAGTTTGATTTAAAAGGAAACATCCTTTCTTTATACAAAGTAAACGACTTATTAGTAATATCCAAGTGTTACAAGCCAAACTTCCTTTTAAATTTTCCCGAAACCATTTACTATAACAAGAATGGTATAGTCCACAATATCTTTCTCTTTTTCCAGAAACATTTATTACAATAATAGTGTTGTAATCTATGCTTCCTTCCACTCTTAAAATTACCTTTTTAAACTCTTTAAAACATAGTTTGAAACTTGTGCTTAGACATCCTTTTAAAGATGATCGCTTTTAACAAAACTTGACTTTTGAAGCAAAAAAGTAAAATTTAAACCTCTTGTTGAAATAAATAAATAAATTCTTAAAAATACATTTAAAACTTCAAACTTCCTTTCATATACTTATAAACACATTTGAAAGAGAATTTTAAAAATATCTAAATATAGACAGCCCTTTTTATTTTAAAAAATCATCGATTTCCAAACTGCGCCCATAACGACTATCGCTATATGGACCGTAACTATACAAATTTATTTTGAAAAACAAATAACTTTTAAACCATATTTATTTCTATATTTTATAACACTTTAATAACTTTGCAAATGGTTTGAAGATAAAACTCAAGTTTGGAAACCATTTCAAAACACTTTAGAAAATAAGTTGTAAATCGCATAAAAGCGAGCGTGAGATTTCAATGTAGCAATAAAACCAATAGAAAGTTAACTATAACTAAGCAACATTTACTTTCCATACGCACCGACATTTACATAACAAATAATATATGTAAATAAAAATCAATAAGGCAAGAAATTCTATAGGATCCTTCTACAAAATTTTCAATTTTCGAAGAGCTTCCATGGTGACCTATTCGTTATGAGGACACTTCAACTATCAATTGCTTTGCTTTTGTCCCTTGCAACACAATGGTTATTTATGTCATCTGCTTTCAAGCAGGAACCAATAAAAAACAATAGCATAAGCACATCACAACAATTACACATACACAACCATAAAACAAGCACTAAATTATTACAACATGTAATCATTTAAAACTAAATCAAAGTGAGATATCTCACTTTTATCACTACCAAACTCCACTATAAGAAACCATCTTCCTACCAATAACTAAAACAACACAAAACCACCTCCTCTTCATTCCTCATGCTCACATAAGGCCCTCCTTTCCTTAAATGCTCATGGCCCTAGGTCTATTTAGGGAATGGACACAAAAGTTTGCATTTTTAGGTAGGTGGTAGTGTTAGCTATGATGTAGAGAGGATCATTATTTTTTGTTTGATTTGGAATAGATTTAAAGAAAGAAAAGAGTGAAGAGGAAGAAACGAGTTTTTGAGAAGAGAAGGAAAAAAATGAAAGAATAAAGAATGAAAATGAAATAAAGAAGAGAAGTGAAAAGGAAATGTTTATAGAAATTAAAAGTGGGAGATTACTAACATAAAATTTACATTAAATATACCACTACCCTCCTCAATAGTTTGACAACACATCCTCTTATGTCACCAAGCCATCACATCATCTTTTTCTTAAGTCCTTTAAGTACACTTAATCTTCTTGCACTTAAAATAAGAAGGAAAGTTCTTTTCTTTACTTTATTAGTTTAATTAATTACCTTTTAAATCCTTTAAGTATACTTACTTTTATAAAAGTATAGGCTTCAGAAGTGTACATATGTGTGAAAACAATTTGCGACAATAATCGTTCGATAAAAATTCTAAAATTCGAATAATGATTTTCGGTCACATTTTCAATTTTTCATCAAACTATTTATTTTTTAAACAAACTTCAAAAATAAGTTCACTGTCATTATTAATTAATCAAAAGAGGGTTATTTGGCCATTAAAACCCATTAATTAAATATTTAAAAGATATCAAATATTTATAAATCAAAGAGATAAATTCCGGATCATTACATCATCCCCTCCTTAAAAGAATTTCGACCCCAAAATTTCATCATAATAAATAACCAAGAAATAAGCCATATCAAGTCTTAAATTTTTTATTAAATGACTAACAAACAAACTTAGAGTTTTTCCTAGTTTACAACTTTCTCATCACACAAGGATGATAAATAATTTGCTGAGCATACATCGTGCTCAATAGCTATAGTTTATTATCCAATCGAATATTCACACTACCTTATAACAAATCGAAGAGTCATCTACCCAAATCCTCATAAACCATTAAAGGAAAATATACTTAAGCCCATACGATGTATACAGATCATCTGTTTCCAGTATTTGATTTGATCACTTACTCGAATACACAAGCTTTTCTTCTCACTGAGTATCAGTCAGCTAACTTTTCTAGTGCGAACTCCAATCAGGCTCCTTGATTAGGAACCTCCGTTCTCCTTTTATAGCCATATACTATGATAGAAAACATCGATACCGTATCAAGAACCCTCACCAAGTGTTCACCGTCAAGAACCCAGTGATAAATCCTTATTCGGACTGGTGTGAATCACCTTAAAGTCATGTACTTGAATCTTGGATCAAGAACCGTGCAAGGAAATGATCTACGTATAACTTACATACTTATTCTTATTGGTTCTTACTTATACCAATTTCTTTTTTACTTCTAAAATTATTCATGAAAACATTTCATAAAAGCATAATTTAAGTTTTGAACTTGTATAATACCCAATTAAATCTTGAGAGTATATACAACTATTTGATTTAATTTTTTATCTTTTGTTAAATTCATTTGCAGGCCCAAAATAAATCTGGGTCTTAAAACCGAGTCGACCTCTTCAATCTCTTTAGCCATCTTGTCTGGTAAGTAGCTAAGAAGAGTAGGATGCTGGTATCCAAACTCAGTCCTAGAATATACTTTTCCTTAGACACCTCTAATGTAAAGATGTTTATTAGTCGGCCCAATAACATTATATAATTTATACAACTTAGATGTTAAAACAAAAGACATGATTTTAATAAAACAAAGTTTATCAAAACCTTCTTGTTAAATTTAACCCATTAAAATTTATGTTAAAGTATTTCTTCCCTAACCAAGTATGATATAAACCCATATTAAAAATATCATTTGTAACACACTCCTTTATCAAAATATTTGTTTATATTGAAACCATTCTCTTTAAGGAAACTAAAGAACTAAATACTCGGTTTTTATTTCGAATCCTTTTGAAATTTAATTCATAGAAAATATAAATATAGACTGAATATCACCAAAATAATACCAAGGAACTGAGTCCTACCAAATAGTATCACACACGCCCTTACCAAGAAGGTTAATACTTAAGAGAAGTGCTTGCTGTCAGAACACATCTTCTCCCATTTTTAGTCATTTTCGAGCCACTCGAACTAGTTAATGTAAAAACACTTCCTTTTCGAATCCCATTTTAAACCCATACCATTTCTATTTCTCATATATAAATAAAATAGCTTTAGTACATATTTTACTAAAATTTTCTTTCAGTTCGCTCGGTTTGAACTCGTTTTGATCGCACAATCCCTATTCACTACGAAAACGCTTCGACTCCCATTCGCTTTGCTTTTGTCCCCTACAAATGGTTTTTTATGTCATCCGCTTTTAAGTTGGAATCATAAACAAACAAGAATATAAGCACATCACAATACATACATACAACCAAATACGCAAGCTTAAATTATTACATGTCATCATTTAAAACTAAATCAAAGTGAGATATCTCACTTTTATCACTACCAAACTCTACTACACGCAACTATCTTCCTACCGACAACTAAAACAACAGAAAAATACCTCCTCTTCCTTCCTTATGCTCATCCAAGGCTCCTTCTTTCCTTAAATGCTCACGCCTCTAGGTCAATTTGCAGAATGGACACAAAATTTTGCATCTTTGAGTAGGTAGTGGTGTTAGCTATGATGAAGAGAGGATTATTTTTTATTTTTGTTTGATTTGAAGAAGATTTAAAGAAAGAAAAGAGGAAAGAGGAAATAGCCGTTAATGAGTTTTTATGAAGAGAATGAAAAAAAGGAAAGAAAAAAGAACGAAAATGAAATAAAGAAGAGAAGTGAAGAGGAGATGTTATTTTATAGAAATGGAAAGTGGAAGATTACTAACATATCCTTTACATTGAAATAAAGCACTACCCTCCTTAATATTTTGACAACATGGCATCTTATGTCACCTAAGCATCACATCACCTTTTTCTTAAGTCCTTTACGTATTTTTAATATTCTTACACTTTGAATAAGAAGGAAATGTTTTTTCCTTACTTTATAAGTTTAATTAATTGTCGTTTTAAATTCTTTAAGTATACTTACTTTTACTAACCTTTTTCACTTTATTAAATCGCTTACTATATACGTAAGTGTATATTACAAAAGCGTACATATATGTGCAATAACATTTCGACAATAATCGTTTGATAAAAAGTTGAAAATCAGAAAAACAATTTTTGATCTTATTTTCAAATTTTCATCGAACTACTTATTTTTATAAACAAACTTCCCAAATGAATTCACTATCATAATTTATAAATTAAAAGAGGGTTATTTGACCATTAAAAACTGTTAATTTAATATTTAGAATTTATCAAATATTCATAAATCAAAGCGATAAAATTTTGGGTCGTTATATAAATAATCCATACTAAGTGAATGATGGACCTTCGAATCTTGCATGATATTATAGTGATAGCGAAAATAGTGGGAGAATGCCATATAACACTTATTGAATGTATCAAATTATGAAAATTATTTTCATCATATGCACCACATATTATTTATGAAATAATGACTATTATTCGGTGCCGATTGAAAAATAGACATAACTATATTTCAACGTGAATATTATGATTATTCATTATGAAATAAAACTATAATGTAGTATATGTTTTCACAACAAAAGTGATGCATTTGAAAATACTGAAGTATCTACAATTATTTTGGAATTGTAGAATAAGTCATAGTTTTGAGAAATAATTTTTAGTATTATATGATTATGAATCATATGATACTAGTTAATTATATCTCAAACAATTAAGGGCTATACATCCATTTAGTGGGAGCATCATAGGAGTTGTTGAACTCTTCGGATTAATACATATAGATGTATGCAGTCATAAGTCTATTAATACCAAAACGGTTCCGCGTACTTCGTCATATACACCAATGAGTCATCACAAACATGGACATGTGTATTTGATACACATATATAAGTTTATGATATGCTCATATAATATAAAATGCAAGTAAATAAAATAACATGCAACTGAAATGATTTGATTTGATTGGACGAGTGAGTATATTGGAAAGATTTCCGAACGTACCTAAAAATGAATAAAGATTTAACCTCAAAAGTCACTCCTCCCCATGATATATAATGACGTATCTATAAGGAGCAATCAATCTTTGTTAGATAAAATACGATTAACCGTGAGTGAAGTTGAGTAACATCTTTCCATAAGATCGTGTACTTAAGAGTAGTATATAAGGTTAAAATTAAACTCATCCGAAGAATAATTTACAAAACCATATGAGATACGGGTTTGTAAGAAACCCTTATATATCCTAGGCCAAGGAGTTGGCAGGTTATGCAAGTCGAAAGACTACATGTAATAATTGTAAGTAAGGATCCTGTATGAATCATCCTAAGAGAGTTTTGAGAATGATGGTCATTAGATGACTAATTTATGTTGTGAACATAAATATATTATGAACTAATGCAAAATTAGTTTTATATAAGCCAATTCATAAAATGCTTATAGAGCCCGGTCTATTGCATTGAGAAACAACTGTTGTTTCAAGAAAAACCAACTTTATAGTGAAGGAATTTCTTCAAGAGATCATTGGTATAAAAATGGATTTGGATACGATCCAATGATAATACTGATTACAAGGGTTGAAATGAAATTGAATGTACCTAAATGAATATAAATACATTCGAACGTATAATGAGTATTCTTGTACATTAAAGAGAAACCATGAGTTTCTTATCTATATCAAGAACAAGTACTCATCGGTTGTTTAATTAAACAATTAAGATTATTAATGTTATGATATGGTACAATGTGCTAATCTAAAATAGAGAACAAGTACGTTATCAAAATATGATTTTGATAGTTGTATCCAAGAGGATATGATCTATTGGCTATAAATGTGTCTTTACGAGAAAGACCAATGTAGATGAAGCATAGCGAGCCATATTGATAAGAATAATACCGTGAATTTCAATTGTTGAAATTAATATATCAAATTTACCATTTGATGTCCTCAACTTGTTTTGGATTTTAATCACAAAATTATCGCCTAGTATGACTTTTATGTTTTTGTATATATATGTTGAAACAGAATGCTCTAAATATAGATTTAGACTAGACTATTTGCACATAACAAACAAAGTGTCTTGAAGTCAGTGGGAGCAATATTGAGTTTGTGTGTTTTGGGATATGATCTAAGAAATGATAGAATGCATCATTTTATAAGCATCAGAATTAAATAAATATTTTGATAGAGATATCAAATAGCTTGATAATCAGTCAAAATGCAAAGGAAGTATGTATTCATAATAAAGAACATTGAAAGGTGCATTGATATTTTTAAACTATAAGTAAACAACACAGTGCTAACTTTTAACGATGTACTTACGGTAAAATCAGCCTTAGTTGTTTTGATGCTCAATGTTGGATCTATAAATAATGTCTTTTATAGTAAGTATAAAAGATATTGAGAATGTCCCAAATCGATATGTAAGGACACCCTACTAAAATATTAATACGGAACATGTAAGATGAATTTCTTATGCATGGGCAATAGGAATTATAATACATGTTATATTGTCAATGATATTATGATTTGTTTATGTATTTGATCCATGAAGCAAATATCAAATTTAAATGGATATAATTAAATGGTTATTTGGGGTGTTCTAGTGTATTTTTGAAATACTAAAGAACTGTTTATAGAAACAACGAACTTCTTATGAAGGAGTGTTCGAACTCGAACTTCATAAGTGATATTGAGTATAATAATCGATATAATCATCTTTAAATTGGAAATGTTCCAAATATAATACTGCGGCCGATTTAATGAAAAATGCTAAGTACGTCACCTTGAATGGTGCCATAATATGTATATAAATATAAATGCACAAATTTATAACCGAGCTGAGGGTGATTCCAAATGTTGAACCCCAAAGCATTGTTATAAGATTACAATGTCACGATATAGTGAACTTAGAGCTCATTGGAAGTCATGAGACATACTTTGAATCGTTCCATATAATAAGGTAGTTTATCAACACCAGAGAGAGATATTTGACATAGTAGATGATTAAAGCATAATGGCATACCCTCACCAAGGGACTGACCCAGTTGGTTTTGAGAAAACCTACTGGAGAAGTTGGAATAAGATTCCATAATTAACCCCAAGTGTAAGAGGGAGATTGACAGGTTAGGGCTATGCCCTAGGCGCAATTATTTAATTTGTTACATATATCTAACTCGATAACTAATCTCGTTTGGAATAAAACGTTCTTTCTACTATATACTTGATATAATGTGTTATATTAATTAATTAATTTAATTAAAAGTATATTTAATAAAAAAATATCCATAAATGATATATTTTGTGATAATAGTTACAAAATGTTGTAACCGTGAGTAATTTATTACAATAAATTATAAATATACCATTTTAAATTTCCTAGGCAAGATGCATCGAGACTGGATATCATGTATCTAATGAGACTAGAGCATGTAACGCTTTTCAAAAGTTGGGTAGTGTAACTCACGACTACTGGAGGCACCAAGTGGTTACTTACTAATAGTTATTGGATAACCATGGAATGACTCACTCGATAGTTTTCTGTTGGTTAACACAACTAAGGTCAAATAGAAAATATCAATGTGAATTATTTACACAGTTTTCTCGACTTGAGAATATCGCAAATCTTCAATATGAAAGTTCCGCTTTGATTATAGTCAAATCATAGCATGACATCCATCAAGTGACTATATTTAGGTTGAGTGGAAGTATTGGAAGTGAAGCACCATTCAAGAGAGATTTCATCTTCTCGGTTATATGGGATTAGTATTACGGTCAACTTAAATCAACTTAAAGTCAAAGTCTTTGGTCAGAGTAGTTCGGTGAATAATAATTGTTATTATTCAACCATTGACTTTGTGTTTGGACTGTAGAGTAGAATATGAATGACATTGGAATTTTGACTATTATCAAATTTCATAAGTTCAAATGATATAGTTTGATGAAGAGAATTAGTGTAAATAAAAGTCACAACCAGGTATCGCTTAACAAAGTAAAATTGGATTTTACCAAAACCAAGTAAGCGATAAGCTTGGCCAAAATGTTGCACCACCTAATAAGTGACATGTGAACATTAATATTTGAATAGTTCGATATTAACCGCTGACCAAATTTATACATGACGAGTCACACAACCAAAACGATGAATTCTCTTTTGATCAAAAGATTTAAATAATTTATAATTGTTGTAAATATATTAATTTAATTAATATTTATGAAATATTAGTTATAAAATTATGATTATGATTTGAGGTATGAATATTATTAAATATATTTATAATAGTTATAAATACATCAGTCGATATACAATATCATAAGCGATTAAATTGGATTTAATTAAACAATATTTTCTATGGGCTTAAATGGAATCTTGGCCCATCATGATGGGTATGATTATTGGCTAAAATGGGAAGATAAGGGTGGCTCAATTATGGTAGAGGAGTGGGTTTCTGGATGGCTCAGATTAAGGGTATGAGATGTGATCCATTATTTTCTCTCTTTCTACTATTTAAACACCCCTGACCCTAATTGAAAATAACTTTTTGTTGCCGCTCCTTCCTTCCATTGCTAGCGGACTTCATTCCTTAGGTACCCTTTCATATCAAGCTCAAATCAATTCAATGTTGATTACTATCTGATAGTCAAAAGTTAACTGTTCAAGGATTAGCAATCTATCGAATCAAAAAGCTTTGAAAGGAGAGAGAGTTCATCGTTACAAGGTGTGCTTCAAGACATTGGTTTTAGGTATATTTCTCACCAAATTATAGTTTATAACTTCTAAATAATATTTCATTATATATACATATTATTATTATACTATTAGTCAGGTGACGATTCTTATATGTATTAATGTTGTCACAAGCTAGACTGGTTATATGTATGTATTCACTTTTAAAATAAATAATTTTTTTTGCATGTATAATTCAGATATGTATAGCTAAATACTTTATATATAATAATTATTGTTTTATTAATTTATACATATATATATATCATTTAATTATACGTATATAGTTTATATTTAACTATGATATCATTCTGTAGTAATAATTGATAATATAATTTTATACACGTATATTTATAACAATAATAATTTTTCACATCTATAAAATAATTTTTATAATTATTTAATATTATTTAATCAATATACTATCCAAAAAAATCATATAAAATAAAATATGTTTCGAAAATTATTTCTTAAATTTTATAAGATTATTTTATCATAAGGTAAGCCCTTTGCCAAAAAATGAAGAAAAAAAATCAATTTCGCTATTTTTAAATTTTTCTATAACAAATAGCCAGAAACAATAAATTAATAAAAAATAAAATTTTAGCGAAAGAAGTTGTGGAAAAATTTCCAAGCTTTAAAACATATACTTTGTATAAAATGTTTCAAAAGCGTTTTTTTGTTAATATTATTTCTATTTTCGAGTGAATAGTAGATTAATATATATTTTAAACAATAAAAATCAATTATAAAATTTTAAAGAATTGTACATATGATCTAAAATTTTATTTTAAAAAATTATTTTGTTAATATATATATATATATATATATTCAAATATTATGAATATGCTTATGAATAAATATATATATTAAAAAATTATTTTGATTTTATAAATATATATGGTTCATAAAAAAATTATATAGTACGTATATGTATTATTTTAAAACTTATTATATTAATATGCATATATATATAATTAATATAATATAATATAATATAAATGCATATATACATACATACACACACACACATATAAGTTTAAATATTTTCACTTACATACAATTATTTAAATAAAATTAGCATATACATTTATATATATAATATTTATATAAGCAGCAAGTTTAAATACATACATATATTTGGACAATATACAATACATATTGGATGAGCTGCATGTCTATTGCGATATAAATCCCAACAGTTATACACGAGCATGTTATACGTTGCACGGGCTATCATGTTAGACATGCATACACATACATATATGTATATGATACATATTGTATATTTATATGTTGGAATTGAGCCAGCCCACAACGAAATATGTGGGTGAATTTCAATTTTTTTACCCTATTGGATCATTATTAAGCCTATGAAGTCTAATTTATTTAGAACATTTCTAAATTTAGTTTAAATAAAATCATGTATTTTATTTAAATTTATAAACTATAGTATAAAATTTATTTGATTTTGATTTTATTTAATATATAAATATATATACATGTATCATATACATAAATACATACATACTATATATATATATATTTATATGCGTGTGCGCAAGTGTAACACAGTAATTCGTGCAAGTTATAACATGTCTGTATATAGATGCTGGGATTTACATCGCAGCAGACACATTAGCTCATTTTATATGTAGTGTATGTTGTCCAATTATGTATATGTACAAATAGTTATAAAGTCCAAGTGATTATATATATGTATATGGTATTTATGTATTTATATATTTATATAATATATTAAGTAATAATTAATATGTGTGTGTATTTAATAAAGTGATTTTTTAATACCATAAATTAAAATAAACTATTTATTTAAATTATATATATAGCAAATATGATTATTAATGGTAAATTACTTCATAATATTATATATGTGTGTGTGTACGTATGTATATGTACGTATGTATATATGTGTGTGTTATCCTGCGTTTTGACCAGACAGTATACAGACGAATCCGGTGAGTTAACTTCAAAGTTATCATAGCAAGACGCTCGGAGAGATTACCATAAAGCCCAAAAACAAAGTACAACCAAGGTTACAACGAAAATACAAATTCCCCACAAAAATTCAAGGACCCAAACCCAAAATGTAAGGTCGGTACTGACCCATAAAAGCATCACCATTGGAGTCCCTCTTCTGCCTGTGATCCCTCCTTGATGCTAGACCCTATTTTCAATGTTTTATTATGATTCCATGCAACTCTTTATCAATTTTCATTAACTCCTGAATCATCAACTTCATTCTTCCATAACTTCGTCATTAGAGCTCCGAAATAAACTATTATTGATGCAAACAACTATGGAGTCACGAAGCTAACCATAAGACAAACCGAAAAAAAAAAGTTCAAGATGACCAAATTGACCATCTTAGAGGTCAATACCGACCTCTATCCTTGGAGTTGTGCTGATCCGTAATTATTTGATGAGGTGGCAATCTATTTCATGGAGAACTGGTCCATAGCAAGGAGAATGGCATGGAGATATTTTGTGCGAGATATTAGGCTCCCTACCTATATAAATAGAGGGGCATGGCTCATTTTTAAGGATCATTTGGCACTACTTCCACTCTACTATATATTCTTGTAATTCTAAAAATCTAAGTGTCGGAGTTGTACATAAGCTGGAATTTGCCGAGCCAACATAAACCTCCGTGTGTTCATTTCTTACTCGTTTCAATTTGCTTTCTTCAATTTTTAATTTCTACTTACTTTCCTTGAGTGTCTGCGCCATTTTTGATTCAAACATTTTGATGCTTTCACTGAGAGCCACTTGAACTTACTGATTTAAGACTTGGAAAGATTCTCAATGATGAGAGAATTAACTAAGAAAGACATTACTGTTGGAAATCAACTAGGAGGCAACCAAGAGGCGTCCTCAGGAGCTCATCCCCCATCAATCTACATAACCAGGGATGAGATGAAAACTATGATGAATGGATTGTAAGAAACTATAATGGCACGTCAGGAAGGGATGAAGGAGAATTTCTTCAAAAGGATGTGACATATGGGAATAACCGACGTTGTAGAAAATCAAGAATCAAAGACCTGAAGCTGAAGTGCTGCAAGCTAGAACTAGAGTAAAATGACTCGGGGAAAACCTCAAGCCAAATATACAGGTCGGTACCAATCCCCAAGCAAATCTCTGTGCCGACCCCTAAGGAGTCAGGGGCATGGGTCGTTCTAGCCTTAGAAGGAATGATATGCGAATTGGAAATAAAGTGGAGCATTTAAATGTGAATCAAAATGCAGGAGCATAACCGTAGGAGTACATGCCAGAATTTCCCCATAGGAACGAGGGGCAGGTTGAAGTTATAGATCAAAAACTCCCATTGGATGACAATCCCATGTTCGGTATGGCTTAGAGTCAGGTTCGAATCCTTATCTCGCTTTTTTTTCCTCAATGAATGCTATAAAATTATCTTAGGCCGCTTGTATGTGTATAGGATCCCAAACGGTCCCCAGGCACGTTCTGAGTTGGATGTTTGAAATGGTTATTTATGATATTTGTGTAATAATATAATCTAGCCACTTACTAATGTATTGGATCTCGGTCGGTCCTTAAGCCCACTCTGAGTTGGATGCTAGGTTGTAACGGCTGGAGAGGCAACTATCATAATATTTGATTCAAAGATTAGTAAATGAACTCTCGATTATTAAAAAACATGGAAATAAAATAACCTTAAAACATAAATCATCTGCCAAAGAGTGAGCGGATGGACTTATGCGGCTTGGATCAAGTCTTGGAGAGTTGAGGCCAGAGAAGAGAATACAAGTCCCCTTGCCTAGGAGAGGGCGGATTGACTTGTATGATATTTATCGCTATATATCCCGACCGAAGAGTCAGGACTGGAGTACAAGAAGCAAGTCCCCTCACCGGATCGTGAGAGGATGGTCTTGCTTATCATTAAGTCCCCTCATCGGAGTGTGAGCAGATTTCACTCGACAAGGATCCGGAGAGACCATGGACTTTAATTACGTTAAGCCCTAACCGAAGAATCGGGACCGAAGGGTAAAAGGTAGGTCACTTCGCTGGGGAGCGACTGAATGGACTTACTTGTCGTTGAGTCCCCTTGCCGGAGCGGGAGTGGATTGGGCTTAACAAGGGTCCGGAGATGCCATGGATTTGATTACTGGCCCCGAACATCCATCGATCTGATTATCGGCCCCGAACATCCATCAATCTGATCATCGATCTTGAGCGACCATGGATTTGATTATCGGTCTCAAACGACCATGGATTTGATCGTTGGTCTCTAACAATCATGGATTTGATTATCGACCCCGAATGACCATCAATCCCAAACAACCATGGATTTTGATTATTGGCTCATGATGGTCATGAATTTGTTTACCGACCCTGAATGGTCATCGACCTAATTAAGGTCTCGAGAGACCATAGATTTTATTAAAGGTCCAGAGAGACTAAATATTTAACTATCGACCCTGAACGACCACGAACTCAATTAACGATTCGGAGAGATTATCCTCTTAACTTGAACAATAAACGGTTTGGAGAGATCGCACGTTAAATTAACTATAAAACGATCGGGAGAGATTGCATGTTGAAAACTGAATCTGAAATGATCCGAAGAGATCAAATCTTAGAACATATACTGATCTGATATAAGGATTTGAATGCCTTAAGATTAAAACGAAATAGATAAGTCTCGGATGAACACCGGACGATTTTGATATATAATAACTCTAAATGAAATCAAAATGATAATGATGTAATTCTCGGATGAATACAGGATGGTTTTGATATGTGATGTAATAACTCCTAATGAAATTAGAAAGATGATGATGTAAGAATAGACTTACGCACAGTCTAGAGTCTTCGGCTATAACAGGTATAGACCGACCAATAATTGACAAGAAAATCCAAAGAAACTAGACATTAACCAAGGTTGAAGTAGCCGGAGAGCTCACTTATCAAAGATTAACATCACAGTTGTTCTTCAATAAAACATGTCTTCCATTCGCAAGGCAAGGCATGCTTTGAGGGCAAGTGTTATCCCGTCTTTTGACCAAATAGTATATGGACGAACCCGAGAGTTAAACTTCAAAGTTACCAAGGCAAGGCGCCTGGAGAGATGACTACGAAGCCCAAAAACCAAAGTACAACTAAGACCACAACGCAAATACCAATCCCCTATAAAAATTTAAGGACCCAAAGCCTCGTAACGTGAGGTCTGTACCAACCCATCCCTATGGGTCGGTACCAACCTATAAAAGCTTCACCATTGGAGTCTATCTTCTGCCTATGATCCTTCATTGATGCTAGAACTCTATTTCCAATGTTGTTTTGTTGATTCCATGCAAATCTCTATCAATTTTCATGAACTCCAAAATCAACAACTTCGTTCTTCTATCTCCATCATTTGGGCTCCGAAACAAGTTATTATTGATGCAAACAACTATGGAATCACGAAATTAACCACAAGACGAGCTGAAGCGAAGAGTTCAAGATGACCATATTGGCTATCTTAGGGGTCAGTACCGACTTCTACTCTTTGAGTCGTACCTATTTCCATGGATAACCGGTCTATAGCAAGGAGAACGGCCTAACGATCTTTTGTGCGAGATATTAGGCTCCCCACCTCTATAAATAGAAGGTTAAGGCTCATTTTTTCAGGATCTTTTGGCTCTCGTTCCACTCTACTATGTATTCTTGTAATTCTAAAAATCTAAATGTTAGAGTTATACCGACCCCTAATAATTTATGCCCCCAAGTCAAAAGTTAAGCACTAAAATCATTAAGTGGACGCAGGCTGAAGTTTGCCGAACCACAATAAACCTCTATATGTTCATTTCCTTCTCGTTTTAATTTGTTTTCTTCAGTTTTTATTCTTTACTTACTTCTCTTTGATGTTTTATCATTTTTCGTTCAAACGATACACACACACACACAAAATAATTGTTGTTCGGTTTGAAATCATCTCAGATTTGAAGTTACTGTGAATTTAATATTTTAATATACATATATTATAAATTAGTTGATAGTTTCAGCCTTAATTAATTAATAAAAAATAATTATATAACAAAAGTTCAAATATCAAACTTTTTTGAAAACCTTAGATCACCATTTAGAGGTTAGAAAAAATTCCTAGATTTTTCAAAATTTAAATAATATTTATTATTAAATAATGGTTAAGCGACTGAAATTTAAATTAATTTAAAAAAATATAAAAATAAATTTAAAGATTTTGAAATTTTTCTACAAACTTTTAAACTATTTAATTAATTTTAAAAATGAAAAAAAATTCGAAATATTATTAGTTTTATATAAATTTATTAGTTCATATATTCATTAAATATTGATAATTAATATATAATAACAATATAAAATTATTTTCAGTATCTATAATTCATAATAAACATGTATTAGAAATTTTTTAGATCAATATTATATAGTATGTATAAACATATATGCTTTAATATAAATTGTGTATGCATATTAATTGACAAAATAATATATATATATAACATTAAATGAGAAACTTATTTAACCTATAATATAGTTAGTATAAATAAATTATGAATATGAACATTAAATTTTATACACATAACAACTCCATTGGGCAACAACATTACATATAAAAATTTCATCTAACTAATTAAATAACAATAATACGTATAAATATGCAGGTGTACATGGTTAGCATATTATAAAAGCATGATAATACATTTAATATATAAATAAATGTTACCTATTATAGATGCCCTTAAGTCCATGTTGAAATAGTGAATTCTCTTCCTCTGAATGTTCCTTGATTCGATCGATTGCAAGTTTGGAACCACCGACCTTTCACTAACGAATAATCTTAGTTTACACCTGAAATTGATTTGAGTATTTAGGGATTGTTTTAGAGATAGATTTCATCCAAGAAGAAGAAAGGATATGGTAGCCAAAAGAAGTGAAAAATCAGGGTTTGAGATCATTATTGAAATGGTTGAATAAGAGAGAAAATAGTTTAGTATCTAATACTCCTTCTCAGTTAATCTTATTTACAAATCCCCAAGCCTATAACCCATGTTTTAGCTGCCCCTAATCCATGCTAAACCAGCCCATTTTTCTCTCAAAACATCATGGGCCATTTAACCCATTTTAACTCAAATTAAATATATACAATTATATTTAATCTGTTATCGATATCTAATATCGATTGATATATTTATAATTATTATAAATAAATATGTATGTATATATATACATAACGATGTTTATTTCTCAAATCATATTCAAATTTTATAATTAATATTTCATAAATATTAATTAATTAAATTAATTTATAACAATTACAAACTAATTAAATCGCTTGATCTAAAGAGAATTCATTTTTCGGTTGTATGACTCTTGAGTGTAAATTCAATCAACGATCAACATCAAACTATTCGAATGTTAATGTTCACACATCACTTAGCAGGTGGTGTGACATTATGGCCAAATTTACAGCTTATTCAGTTTCGATAATATCAAATTTTAGTTTAATAAGCGTTATTCGGTTGTGACATTTATGTACACCAATTCTCTTCATCAAAACTATATCACTTTAGACTTATGAAATTCAATAATGGTTGAAATTCTAATATAGTCCATATTGAACTTCATAATCCAAACACAAAGTCCTTGGTTCAATAATAACAATTATTATTAATCAAAATGCTCTGGCCAGATACTTTGACTTTAAGTTGACTTAAGTTAACCGTGATAGCAACCCCATATAACTGAGGAGATGAAACCTCACTTGAATAGTGCTTCACTTTCAATACTTCCACTGGATCCAACTATAGTCACTCAATGGAACACCATGCCATGATTTGACTATAATCAAAGTGAAGCTTTCATATTAAAGATCCACACTATTCTTAAGTCGAGATAACTGTGTAAATTAGTCACATTGATATTTTCTTTTTGACCTTAGTTATATTAACCAATAGAAAACTATCGAGTGAGTCGTTCTATAGTTATCAAATAACTTTTAGTATGCAACCTCTAGGTGCCTCCAACAGCCATGAGTAACACACTGTCCAATATTTGGAGAGCGCTACATACTCTAATCTCAATTAATACGTCGATATCCAACCTCGATGCATTTTGACTAGGAACATTTTAGATGGTATACTTATTTTATTGTGATAAATTATTCACGGTTACAACACTTTGTAACTACTATCACAAAACATACCATTTATGGATTTTCTGTTAAATAAATTTTTAATTAGATTAATTAATTAAATATATTAATTAAATATAGCCACATTATATCAAGTATATAATAGAAAGAAAATGCCTTTGATTTCCAACAAGATAGGTCATTAAGTTAAACATATGTAACAAATTACATAATTTCCCCTAGGGCATACCCCCAACTCTGTCATTATATATATCAATATATAAATAAAATAAAATTATGTAATTGTAAATTTAAATAAAATAAGAGATTTTAATTAAATAAAATTTAAAAATGTTCTAAATAATTTAGACTTCATAGGCTCAATATAGATCCAATAATGATTTTTTTTTAAAATTCACCCATAACTTTCGCTGCGGACTAGCCTAGTTTCGACGCTTAAAACGGTCATATCTCGAGTATACGAATTCTAAACAACTTGACACTTGAAATGTAGCCTTATGAGGTCTTCCTTGTCGTCCCATATTGGTAGCATGAAATTTGGACCCATATCGATTGATAACTACCGATCCCTAACGTATTCCTATAACTATTCACATTTGTTCAGTGTTTTCAACCAAACAAACATCACACATTCAAGCCGTTATCGTGTATAATCTACACTAACAAGCATATATCCATACACATCATTGTGAAATCCTAAATCTAAGGGTAGCATCCATAAGTACAAAGGAGATCTATAAGAACACTAATTTCATAAAATATTTCCAAATTGTTTAAAATTTACACATGTTATTTAAGAAGATTTAAAACATGTTTTAGCGTTTGAAAATCATTTAAACATATTATTGAACATCTAATAATGGCTAATTAGCGAGTAGAGGCATAAACCACTCACCTAAAACCAAAGTAATCCAATCCAAGCCCAAAGATACACGAATCCGGAGGTGAGCAGCGGCTCCAAGATGATCTCCGGCACCAAATCTTCAATCCAATGTGCTAATCTCGCTAATCTTTCTCTAATGACATGTTTTGGCTACTTAAAGTATGCATTATAGTAATTTTTAAGCTAAGAAGTGATTAATGGGTGTTTCTCTCTATTTTTGGGAAGTATGAGATAATGGAGAGAAGTCTCATCTGCCCTAACCTCTTGCTAATTCCGAAATGAGCTTTGGACCTAACCATTCGCTAATTACCCATTAAGCTGGTTAAAATCAGCTGAAACTTCAAAAAAACCATAACTCCCTATAGGTAAGTCTATTTTCCTATTATAACAATTCTATAGAAAGAGAAGCCATCATTCCGGTCTAATGGAAGCAGTTTTAGACCCCACTTTGGCTCCTATCGAAAGTTATAGACCGTATAAGATTTTCAGGATCAAAATCATCTGATAAAAATTCTAAGGATGGAAGATGTCTCCAATAGTCATTTTCCAAAATCATAGAATCATAAACCTTATATAAAAATAATATTAATATTATATGATCTTCCGATACGTAGAATACATGTCATTACACACTACGCCCACCATGAAGTGATACTACTCATTGCACTTGCTCCACGAAGCTACATGAAATCCTAACAGTCAATACATTAGGATACAAGTCCCTTACCTCGTACTACTTAGCCTACACCAGATCTAGGTTAAACCTCTGCTTTCTAAAGCAATTCAGTCGCCTGGTTACATATTTCAGACGTTTGACCATCACTTTATACAAAAAGACTTTTTTATGCATTCAAACATCTGACTCTTTTTTAGACATCTGAGTTCGATTCTAGGCGTCTAAAAAAGGATCCAGACATCTGAATTGAGTCAAATCCGAACTAGCTACTCTCAAGTTGGAATTTCCTGAAATCCAGATGTCTAATTCCACATTCAAACGTCCGGTGAAATTTTCAAACGTCCGATCAAGATGTTTTCCAAATTCTGAAATTTGTTTATTTTGCTTGTTTTTGTTCCTCTTCCTTGTGGTTTCGAATATAGGATTAAGGACTTATTTTCAACCAGATTTCTTGTGTATAGTCTGTACCTTTGTTTACACAAATTTAACTTGTTAATTTCACGACTATGTATGTATATCTACACCATTTTATTAAAATTACAGATGTGCTTCTAATGAAAATTCTATGTATATTTAATACAAGGTTTTGAATCTCGCTCACTGGTCGAGATCTTATTTTCAAGCCCGGGCAGTTCAAAACAGGATATTTTGTTGGAATCACATCTGATTCAAATCTCGGACGATATTACGATATCTCGCCCGACGTATCGTACGAGATTTAAAAGCGAGATATCGGTCGAGTTATTGAATTTTGCATAAAATCAACTCTTTTTTGTATTGGGCTGGACCATCCCTTATCCAAATTTAAGTCTTTTTAATTGTACCATTTTAACCTTTACTTCTCATATTAACGTCACTTACTCTTTCTGTCTTATTTTGCAGTAGTGACGAGTATTAGAAGATAACAAAATATACATCGATTCTGGTAAGTATTTCACATTTTGATTTTCCTTTAGGTTTCTGATTCAAGTTAATTTCTGATCTGATTTCATTTTTCTTCTTTTGATACTTTCTCTAGTTTCTTTTTCTAACCCTATTCTTTTATGGCTATAATTGGTGGGTTTGACCGACTTATTTTTTTTTTGCTTCAAATAGATTCCCGATATCATTTCATTAAGTTTTTTTGTCCTAAATGTTTATTTTCAACCAATAAAGGAATTCTCTCTCATCTAATAATTTCATTTATTGATTTCATGCTCATTCGTACATCCTTTTTTACCTTTCTTAATGTGTTATTGTTTGCTTATACTTCAATGCTATAATCATACGTAGAATATTTTACTTGTATTTGAAGTTAAAATATTATGATTTTCCTTACAACACTATAAATTATAATAAGTATAAAAGAGATATTATATTGTGTAGGAAAGTCAAATGAATGATCAAACAAAAGAAAACGAAGGTGCATATGCGATGGTTTGTTTCATGTTTGTTTTATCTCGTATGATATTATATTTAACTTTATTCACGAATCCTTGTTATTTATTTGCATTACATGATATGGATGATTTTTTTTTTCATACTAAATTACAAATGATAAGCATGTGGTATATTCAAGATAAGTGCATAATGTGTTCTTTAAGATATTGACTAGCTTATAAATTTGGATGTAAACTAATTTTCAACATGACGTATACTCTAAGATAGCTTCGAAATAAATTTTAGAAACCAAGATGTAAATTCAAGTTGGATGTCCGAGACGCACTGATCTTGTAGGATCTAGATTAACCCTAGAGGGGGGGTGAATAGGGTTATAGCAAATTTTCTCGATATAAATACAGAAACAAAACGTAGAAATAAATATGCTGAAAAAGTAAATCACACACAAAATTTACCCAGCTTCGGCAACCCCTGCCTACTGCTGCATTCCCAGATTTCTATTAGAATTAAACAGTATCACGCTTACAAACACTCTACTAGACTCGCAGACATTTGCTCCCGCTCACAAACACTCTACTAGATTCGCAAACATTTGCTCCCGCTCACAAACACTCTACTAGACTCGCACACCCTGCTCCCGCCTATAGAGTTTCGTTTACTCACAAACTCTGCTCCCGCCTATTAGGCTTTGCTTACTCGCAAACTCTGCTCCCGCTTATAGAGCTTTGCAAACTCGCACACCCTGCTCACTGAACTAATTCTAACTAGACAATCTGACACTACCTAAACCCTAGGTGGTGATTTACAAATTCTTTTGATTCGAAAAGTAAAAAACAACAATTAACAGACAATAAGAAATAACCCTAAACCCTAATTAAAAAATATACTAAAGCCTTTATAATAAAATAAGCCGGCCCTATTTTCTTCTTTATATTTTTTATCGGCTCGTTCCTTTGTTTGTGATGGCGGCTCTTGTTTCTTCGTTCGTTCTTCTTCCTTTTAAAAATTAGGGCTTTGTGTAAAATTGAAGAAGCCGACTTTAATTACTTAGATCAGGTGGATTGTTCTTCGTGATTGCTTGATGATCGATGCTCTATTCTCTTTGCTTCACAGCTCCTTCAATTTTTACCGAGTTCGATTCTTCCTTCTGGTAAGAATTTATGCTTTGTTACCTTTCGATTTTCGTATTCGAACTCTGATCTGTTGCCGATGATGTTGAATGGTTTATATAGGGTTCAATGCCCTGAATTTTCGTTCGTACAATTATATTTGAATTTGTCAAATTCTTCATCTCGGCCACTTTATTATTCTTGAACGATGCTGATGATTTCTGACCTTTTCAATTCCTGTATATTCATTGCTTGGTGGTCATGGCTTTGATTCATTTTCGTGATGACCACGACTTGATCGTTTCTGACTTTGACTTCGGTCATTTTTTTTTTTGATTTCATAAATTCAAATTCTCTGGCCCTTCCATGATTTCGACTCCACTGTGAACTATTGCTTGTTGCCTGTCGAACTTGTTTTGTATCACTGCAAAACTTGTTGTCTGTACATTTGCATGAGTGCCAGTTTGCCTTGTATCTTTGTGCATCGTTGTAGTTGTTCATATGCCGGTTAGCTTGCATCTGCTTGCTGTTGTTTGGATATTTGCAGTTGGTATTGTGTATGGTTCTCTGTTCATGTTGGCACTGGATTGCTTCTGTTTGATCATTGAAGTATCGTTATATCTGTTGCCGTTGCTTGTCTAATTCATCATGCATCATTCTGTACGTACTCGGTTTGCTTTTGATGTATTCTGTTGCGGCCTTTAATGAGCTCGATTCATGCTGTTAGGATTGGCTTGAATCTGTATTCATGTTGTTGTGTTGCTCACTGATGCATTGTTGTAACTGGTTAATTGATGCATTCATTGTAGCTCCATCTTGACTTGGGCTTTTTCACTGTAACAGATGCTACATTTGTTCATGTATTCGACTTCACTGTTGCACTTGAGTTTGTAGCTTGCCACTGACTTGTTTGTTGCATTGCTGTTATTGCATTCACTTCATGTTTGCATGAGCTCTGTTCATTTGCACTTGCAGTTGGTCACTTGATTCAGTTGTGTTGGAACTTGTACTTGTGATCACTGATGCATTTGGAATTGGTCTGTTGTGTCCTCTGTATGCTACGGCTCTGACCATCTGATTGTTGCATTGCATGTTGCTGTTTCATCGTTTCATGCATTATTGATTTTCATTTTACATCACTTGAACTTGCTTTTGACTCGGCCTGAACCTTTGTATTACATACATATGTATATGCTCACTGTATCTTCATTCATGTTGGTTTAGTTTGTGCACTTGAATCTCTTGGCACTGCTATTAGCTTTGGTGTATGTAGCTTGGTTCATGTGTTGCATTGCAGTTGATTCATTAGCATGCTACTGATTGGTCTGACTTGTATGTTGATATTGTGGTATACTTGAGCTTCAGTAGTTATACTCTGGTTGGTCATTGTTGCATTACTGTACTTGGTTAAATTCATTGCTGAGTTGATCATGTTTCTGGTTTTGTTTGATGGTCTTGTGGCACTGCTTGCAGTCATATTGGGTTTGTTTATGTTGCATCGACTTTGCATACTGCTCTGATCTGTGTTGAATCCAGCTTGAGGCTCGGGTTTGACCTTGTGCTCGTGTCGTGATTTTCAATGTATTGCACGTGAGTTGAACCCGGCTTTTCATTTGGGTTTGACATGTGCTCACATGTCCCTGTAAATCAATCAAGTGTATATAATGGCGTGCACGGCCTTGTGGCATATACAGTGATATACTGTGTATGTCACAAGTTGTTCGTGTATGATGAATTCAAATTTAAATGATGACGAACAACCCAAATAACTGAGGCAAATATTATTTTCAAAATTCATCTTTTATTTTATATTGCAAAAATATTTTATTTTCAATTTTACTGCGTTAGTAAATATTTTTGCAGATAGCTCAGATGCTGGATTCAAACTGGAAAGAAGTTGAAGATAAATACGAGTGTGAGTGATATGTAGTGAGGTGAACTGTAAATATGAAATGTGATGTAATTGTAATCAAAGTTGTATAGTTATAGTGGGAGCTTGAAATTGTACTATTCAAAGTTGTAATAAATATTTGTTTGAATAAAATATTCGTTTGAATTCAAAATCTGTGTTATTTATTTTATCTAGCAAATATTTATTTAAACTGTGAAAAATAAAATAGTATATTAGCAGATACATTTAAACGAATGTATATATGTTTATTATCATCAAACAAAAACCATATAAGCGCAAAACGCATATTCAACAGATCTCATTCCAGATCTCACCGAATACAAGATGAGCTCTCTAAATTCTTCGAGGCAAGACCCGATCGAAATACAATATTTAAAACCTTAATTTCAAATTACAAAAAATCAATTCAAGGTGAAATAAAACGTATTTTGGTTTCTTCATTTATCCAATTCAACCTAAATACTATCAACAAGGATATATCTTTATAGAAACTAATATGGATTTCACTAATCTATTCTCCATTTCTATTTCAATAATTATTCCATTAAACTAATAAATAATGTTTCCACCGTCACCATTTATTTTAATTCGTAACTGAAATTTTAATTCAAAATAGATTTAAGTTGGAATTATTATTAAAATTCAAAAACTTTGTTTTCAATTTGTATAGAATTATAAAGAAGTTCAATTACTTATAATCACATAAACGTAGCAATCAATTAACTCAGCTTTTTGAAGCTACCTGCCTCCTAGCTTTATTTGCCTCCCTTTCTCGTTTTCTCTTCTAATTTAGATTCATTGTCGCTATCTTGATTCTATTTTGTTTTATTTTTATTTAGAAATCTTTGAAAGAAATGAAGAAGTCTGTTTAGCTTGGGGAGTCTCCGAGAGAGAGAGAGAGAGAGAGAGTAAAGAGACCTCTACGTACATGTGAAGACTGGGGTTGTGGGATAAGAAATAGTGGAGACTAAGGTCTAATTTATAATTGAAAATTAAGGTTTCTAACTTAGGTCCGAAATCCATTTTTACGAAAATATCACATGCCATGTTTTTCACTATTTTCAATTCGTTTTACTAAATTTAAGAAGTCATACATGTTTCTTAACTATAAACGAATTTCCGGACGCAATAGTATAAGTTTCGTGGTCTAACTTCAACGTTTGTAAAAATTTATATTTTTATTCTTTATTGTAAAATTACATTTTGGTCTTATTATTGTTTTGAGATTCTATTACTGATTTATTATTCATTGGGTGATGACTAGATGTCTTAGGAATCTACTTAGTTACTTGATAACATGATTGAATATTTGTTGGCCATTTCTCGATGACAAAATCAAATTCAATTTCCCATCACGACACTAGTACTGGCTTAACGGGCCAAGAAAATTCACATCACGTGGTCGAACCAGACAGAATAAATCAACTTTTACAAACTCCCTCCAAAAACCCGATGTTTCGAATTTCAAATCTCAAACATTGAACCGTTGATCTCACCCGTAGTTGTAAATATAACCCCCCTATTCTTCCTTTCACTCCTACCAGTACAATTTCTCATTGTCTCTCTTTTCCCTTTCAAACAAACCAAAGTCCGCCATGGCCACAAAGGTTCCCCTCCAGCCATCCACATCCCACAACTCAAACAAGACAATCGAACAAGTCTACCAAAAGAAAACCCAGCTTGAGCACATCCTCTTGCGTCCCGACACCTACGTCGGATCCATCGAAAAGCACACCCAAACCCTATGGGTTTTCGAGAACAACACCATGGTGTACAAGTCCATCACCTACGTGCCTGGGCTCTACAAAATATTCGACGAGATCCTCGTCAACGCAGCCGACAACAAGCAGAGAGATCCCTCTATGGACTGCGTGAAGGTTGAAATCGACGTGGAGGAGAATCGGATCAGCGTGTATAACAACGGAGATGGAGTTCCGGTTGAGATTCATGCGGAAGAAGGGGTTTATGTACCGGAGATGATTTTTGGGCATCTGCTTACGAGTAGTAATTACGATGATAACGTAAAGAAGACGACGGGTGGAAGGAATGGGTATGGTGCGAAGTTGACGAATATTTTCTCCACCGAGTTTATTATTGAGACCGCAGATGGGAAGAGATTGAAGAAGTATAAGCAGGTGAGGTTATTTGATGTAGCAGTAGGGTTTTCTGATACAACGCTTTTGTTCTGGTCTTTGTTTATTTTGGTTAACTTAGTAGGCTTCTATGTTTATTGATTAGGGTTTGTGCTTCTTGATAATCGAGAATCTTGGTTAACCTTTAAGTTGGTTTTGGTTCGAGTAGGCTAAATTTTGTGTTCGATTTAGGGATTTACTTTATTAGGGTTTTCTCTGTCTTTTATATTCAAGAATCATGTAGATCCGTGTCTTGTGTATATTGATGATTAGGTGTTTGAAGATCTGCGACATAAGTATGAAAGCTTGGTAGCATTAGGTCATTGTTCTTAGAATTAAGTCCCAAATTTTGTCATTATTGTTCTTGGACCAAAGTTTCGAGTTTTATGAATAATTCTCATTTTACATACTGGAGCTTTAAGTTCAGCTTTGGAAATTATCACAGTTTTATTACCTTTGTCCCCACGTTATATTTAGATCATATTTCATCCTTGTACATTTTACTCACACAGGTTTCAAGTATACTAGATTTTTCTTAATTACTTCACTCAACCCTGGCTTATCTATTATTTGAATTTTAAATGATGTATACCCATTAACTTTAAGTTAGTAAAACGCAAAATGATAATTAATTTCTTGATGTTCTGCAATAGAAGATAACATGCTTAAAATTTATAGAGAAAAATAAAAATAAAATTCTTTAAAAACAAAACAATCAATTGTTGTTTAGACTCGTAAACATGAAATAAAAGATGTCAAATGTTCTAGTTTGTGAGTTAGCTATAATTTATGTTAATAGATATCTGATTGTCATGTTATTGAATGTAGGTTTTCAACAACAATATGGGAAAGAAGGGTGAGCCAGCTATCACCAAATGTAAATCTGGTGAAAATTGGACAAAAGTAACGTTTAAACCAGATTTGCCCAAGTTCAACATGACTCATCTCGAAGATGACGTGGTTGCACTTATGAAAAAAAGAGTTGTGGATTTAGCTGGAACTTTAGGAAAAGGTGTGAAAGTTGAACTGAATGGCACACGAGTGCCTGTCAAAACTTTTGCGGATTATGTTGATTTGTACCTGAAAACTGCTAACGCATCACGGGAAGAGCCCCTTCCAAAGTATGTTTATCCTCCTTGAATCTGTGTTGGATTTGCGTTCATTGTTACCCATATTTCTTAAAGACTGAAATAAATAATATTATTTTATTACATGCATTAAATGCTTTAACCAAAGCTATAGATATCAGTAAGAACAAATTATGAAGGCCGTGTATCACGTATGTTAGTATTCTCCTGCTAAGCTCTAATCTTTTTTCATAGTTTTGTTAAATAGGATAACAGAATGCTTTAACCAAAAAGACATAGATAGCAGTAAGAACAAATAATGAAGATACCGATGCTAGTATTCTCCTGCTAATCTCTAATCTTTTTTCATACTGTTGTTAATTAGGATAACAGAAAAGATGAATGATAGGTGGGAAGTTTGTCTGACTCTAAGTGAAGGGCAGTTCCAGCAGGTATCTCTCTCTCTCTCTCTCTCTCTCTCTCTCTCTTCCAATTGGTCTTCTTCTTAACTTCAAACTACTTTTACTCCTTTTATATAACGCTGTCATATTATTTATTCAGGTTAGCTTCGTCAATGGGATCAACACAATAAAAGGTGGAACTCATGTTGATTATGTTACAAACCAAATTACCAATCATGTGGTCTCTGTTGTGACAAAGAAGAACAAAAAAGCAAATGTCAAAGCTCACAATGTGAAAAATCATTTGTGGATATTTGTAAATGCACTTGTAGACAATCCTGCCTTTGATTCACAGACAAAAGAAACTTTGACTACTCGATCAGGAAGCTTTGGTTCTAAATGCGAGCTTTCTGCTGAGTTTCTCAAAAAAGGTTTATTTTTCTTTTCCTTTTTTTCCTCCTAGTTAGGTTATACTTAGCTATGAACCAATATATAATTTCTAATATTTGTTTTTTTCCCATTCAATTCAGTTGATAAGTCGGGAATTGTTGAAGCTCTTTTAAGTTGGGCTGATTTTAAACAAAGTAAAGAACTGAAGAAAACTGATGGAGCTAAGAAGGAAAAACTTACTGGAATCCCTAAGCTTGATGATGCTAACGACGCTGGTGGAAAGCAATCTGAAAAGTGTACATTAATATTGACCGAAGGAGATTCGGCCAAAGCACTTGCCGTGAGTTCTTTTGTTAGATGTTTTCCACTTAAAAATGCATTGTAATAACTTGACAATTTCTTGGTCATTTGATTTATTGCTAACATATAATTTAACTTCAAACATGTAGATGGCTGGGATCTCAGTAGTAGGCAGAGACTATTATGGTGTCTTCCCCCTAAAGGGAAAACTATTGAATGTCCGTGAAGCAAGTCATACTCAAATGATGAATAACGCAGAAATACAGAATATAAAGAAAATTCTAGGATTGCAGCATGGAAAGGTCTACGACAGTGTCAAGGGTTTAAGATATGGTCACCTTATGATTATGACTGATCAGGTTTGTTTAGGGACGTTTAATCGTATAAACTGTTTATATTGGAGTAATTTCACACTTGACGGGCTATTTTGTAAACAGGATCATGATGGCTCTCATATTAAAGGTCTGCTTATCAATTTTATCCATAATTTTTGGCCCTCTCTTCTTAAAGTGCCGGGATTTATGGTGGAATTTATCACTCCAATTGTAAAGGTAGGTGCACTAATTTCTCTCCAAACATTTGGTGATAGCCTGCTAATTTTTACTACAGCAATAATAGTTCGTATTGCATATTCATTACAAAGCTCAACCTCATTTAAAGCCTTTTTAAACCATAATACTTCTTTAAATCAGTTTCTCTAGTTCTGGCTAACTAAGTAAGCAGAATACCACAAAATAAACACTGTTAAGAAAAAATTACAATCTTGTTCCATTCAATGGAGTCTCTTCATTTTATATTTTAATTCTGCAGGCAAGTCATAGATCTGGGAATGTGTTGTCATTTTACACCATGCCTGAGTATGAAGCGTGGAAAGAAAGTTTGGGTGGAAATGCTAGTGGCTGGACTATAAAGTACTATAAGGTTTGATATCTTTTATCTATTTATACCTCATTTACATATTTTTTAGTCCTATATTTTCATTAATATTCACAACCGTACCTGTGTTTTAGGGGCTGGGTACAAGCACTGCTAAAGAAGGTAAAGAATATTTCAGTGATTTGAACAAGCACAAAAAAGGTTTTGTTTGGGAGGATGAACAAGATGACGATGCTATTGAGTTAGCATTCAGCAAGAAAAAGATAGAGGCACGAAAAAACTG
Organism: Allium cepa; assembly: GCA_030765085.1. Lineage (NCBI taxonomy): Eukaryota > Viridiplantae > Streptophyta > Magnoliopsida > Asparagales > Amaryllidaceae > Allium > Allium cepa. The sequence goes on along the minus strand of CM060933.1, from coordinate 27,839,607 downwards.
GCTGCGTCAGTTTGAGGTATAACTTATCATGTTTTTTGTGAGTTTTATGTTCCTTTTGATGAACATTTGTAATTTGTTTGCAGCCTGGTACTTTTCTTGACCAAAAAATAAAAAACATAAAGTATCGTGATTTCGTGAATAGAGAACTTATACTGTTCTCTTTGGCTGATTTGCAACGTTCAATCCCATCCATGGTCGATGGATTGAAACCTGGTCAAAGGAAGATTTTGTTCTGCGCATTCAAGCGCAACTTTATAAAGGAAGCTAAGGTGTGTATTTCAAGTTCAAGACCTTATATCAGACATAGATGTACATAGTGAGCATTTGTATAAACCATGGTCTATCATTGCAGGTGGCTCAATTTTCTGGATATGTCTCTGAGCACTCAGCCTACCATCATGGAGAAGCTAGTCTTGCTAGCACAATAATTGGAATGGCACAGGATTTTGTGGGAAGCAACAATATAAATCTCATGCAGCCAAATGGACAGTTCGGCACAAGAAACAAAGTAAACATGATATTCTAATTTACATATGTTGATGTGCAGAATATGGCATGACCATGCATTTAACTCCTTTTTTCGCTTCTCTTCAGGGTGGTAAAGACTGTTCAAGTCCTAGGTACATCTACACTTGCTTGTCACCTATAACTCGGTATTTGTTTCCCAAAGACGATGATGTGATTCTTGACTACTTAAATGAAGATGGTCAAAAAATTGAGCCTATTTGGTAAAGCTCAAATACATTGATTACCTTACATTTTCATAAACACGCTTCCATATACATTTAGGTGACAATGCATTGACCTTTGTGTAGGTATGCACCAATTATACCAATGGTTCTAGTAAATGGAAGTGAAGGCATTGGTACTGGCTGGAGTTCATTTGTTCCTAACTACAATCCTAGAGATATAGTAGAAAACATAAGAAGGATAATTAAAGGAGAAGAAATGCAGCCAATGCAACCTTGGTATCGAGGTTTCAAGGTACGATTTTAAATTATAGCCAGACTAAAATTTTGGCATGTAGAAACTTCATCATATGCATTTCATTTTGCCAGGGTACTATAGAGCAAACTGCTGTGAGGGATGCTGGGGGTCTGACCTATACAGTTACGGGGACTGTAGAAGAAGTGGATGAAAGAACATTGAGAATCACAGAGTTACCAATTCGTAGATGGACTGATGACTACAATGAATTTATTGATTCCATAATGAAATCTGATGACAAGAACAAGGAGCCTTTTATTCAGGTTCAAAGTTGTTCATATTAATATTACATTTTTAGAATTTATATACGATGTTCTTGAAAGTACATCTTCTTAATAACTTAACAGGATAAACGGTCTCATAATGATGACAAGAGTGTGCATTTCGAGATTATATTAACTGAGGATAATATGAGACTTGCCAAAGCAGAAGGTCTTGAGAAGAAATTTAAGCTTACAACAAACATTAGCACTACCAATATGCATCTGTTTGATTCCAAGGGTGTCATTAAAAAATATGACACCCCTGAACAAAGTAAGTATTATTTTGAATTTGTGTACGTTCTACCTAACCGTAGTTTTTTCCTAACCAATTTTTTTTTAACTTCTTCACAGTTATTCAAGATTTTTACGAGCTAAGAATACAAATATATGAGAAGCGAAGGGTTAGTTAGCTCATTTTTATTGAGTAATATTTATAGTTTGATACAAAAATGTAATGTGTAAAATGATTGAAATGCAGAAAGTATTGCTGGACAACCTTGAGCTAGAGCACCTGAAAATGGACAACAAAGTCAGATTCATTCTAGCTGTTGTCAATGGTGAAATAATAGTCAGTAACCGGAAAAGGTCAGACCTATTCCTTGAACTGCATCAAAAAGGATTCACTCCTTTCCCAAAGAAAACAAAAGGAGTAGAGGCAGCAATAGCTGGAGCTCTTGTAGAAGGAGAAGAGGATGCCGAGGATAGTGCTGAAATGATCAAAGGTGGAGTGAAAGCAAGCGATTATGACTATTTGCTATCCATGTCAATAGGAACGTTAACTCTAGAAAAAGTTCGAGAACTATGCGGAGAAAAAGCAAAAATAGAAAACGAGCTAGTGGAGTTGAGAAATACATCTCCAACTGGGTTATGGCTAAAAGACCTCGATGCTTTAGAAAAGAAACTAGATGAACTAGATGCGCAAGACATTGAAGACGAGAAATTGAGGAATGAGAATAGAAGAAACAATGCTGTCGGCCTTGCTGCTGCTAAACAGGCTCCGAAAAAGCCTAGAAAAAACAATGCAGCTAAGAAAAATGCTGTTGACGATGGTAAAACCTTGTCCTTTGAGAAGATTCTCCCTTTTTTTTTGTTTAATGATGGCATATCACATAAACTTGCTTGTTTGTTCATATAGAATATGCACCTGCTGCTGCAAAACCTAAAGCTGCGCCTAAAAAGAAAGCTGCACCCAAGAAGGTTTGTTTTTAGTTCATTTTTTTCTTAATTCTTTGTCTTTGGAGTTGCAACATCACGGTTCTTATATTTGAATTATTGAACTTATAGGCTGCTGTTGTTGAAAGTGACGATGAGGATGCTGATGTGCTTGAGCTGAAAGATCGATTAGCTGCGTACAACTTGGAATCTTCGCCGGAACTAACATGTAACATATTCTATCTAGAAACTTATACTTCATTGTCTACCCTTTGGACTCTTCGCCGGAGCTAACATGTAACATATTCTATTTAATAACTTTTTTTATATATTCTTTTGTTTGTGCAGCGATGGACACAGAAACACAACCCGAAGTGCCTGCAAAGAAGCCACCAGCTAAAAGAGCAGCAAGAAAGCCCAAAGCGACAACAGTAATATCGGATGACGAAGAAGAAGATATCACCATCGAAGAAGCAGAAGACGACGATGATTTTCAGGTGATGGAAACTGCTCCGAAAGGGAAGAAAGCAGCAGGAAACTCAAAGGCAAAGGCTGCAGCTACTACCGGTACAACTGCAGCAGCTGCGAATGGTAGAAAGAGAGGGGTGCAAGCGAAAAAAGCACCTGCGACTCAGAAGCTGATAACAGAAGTGCTGAAACCGGTAGTGGAATCGCCTGAGAAAAAAGTGAGGAAGATGAGAGAATCGCCATTCAACAAGAAGAGTGGTTCAGTGCTTGGAAGCGGAGGAAGTGGTGGCTCATCGTCGGTTAGTAGCAATCTGGAAAGCGAAATGAACAACGCGGTTGGGGTTGCTGTGAGCAAGCCGAAGAGGGAGAGGAAGGCACCAGCTAAGGTTACGTACATTGAGAGTGATTCTGAAGAGGAGGATTTGGAGTTGAGTGAGGAGTCCGAAGAGTCTGATTTTGAGGAAGATGATGATGATTATTGATTTATGTAATGGATTGTCGTTGTTGTTGTAACTCTCTATCTGTCATATGTTGATGACAGTAAACGAAGTAGTTTTTTTCCCTTTTGAAAACGTTGTGGTATTTGTTGATGATTATTGATTAGCTATTGTTATGCTCATATGGGTAAGCAGTTGAATTTTCTATGTGTATAACAATAATCTATTACTTACATTACTTTATTAAACATAAAAGCACAAATTAAAATCTGCTTACGTGGCATCAGGAGTTTCTATTATTTCAAAATGCTGGACTCGTGTTCAATCAATAATTTTCATTTGATAGATCCAAAAACGGATCCATCCCATCATCTCCCTAATTTTCTCTCTCCTACCAATAGCGGTTCTAATGGAAGCACCCAGTTCCTATTCCATTCTTTGACTCCTACCACCCTCCAAACTCATTTATCTGTACTTAAACCTTTTCCAATTTTTCTGTTGTTTTTCCGTGATAACTGATTATTACATATAGAGTTAGTTGTTATGATAGGTCATACCATTGTTGTTGTTAGCTACGATTGTTGTACTTGAATAATCATTGATGATGATAGCCTGATACATGATCGATATCCAAGAATGGAGGAATATCTGATTCAGTTGACTATTTAGTATGTGTTAGAACTAATGTGATAATTAATGTGAAGTTTATTGTCTCTATAATTCTACTACAGTGAATGTTGTTGAATCGGTTAATTATAGTTTATTTTAGTTTGAATATAGAACACATCAATGTACAATGTTTTCACGAAGTCACCACTGATTAAATGAATGTAAAAATGAAACGATACTTCCAACGCTTATTGTCATGGTAAATTAGCATCAAATTGACAACCGTTTTTGTAAAAGAAAACTTTTTTGCATAATTATATATTTGAAGGCATTTTCTTATTTCCAGCATGGTTCCTGGATCCGTGACATTGTTATATTGATGATTTTGTTCACATATTATATCATAAGGGAAAAGACAAATTTTCGAACAAGGTCCGACCAAATAATTATTTGTAATATGGATTGCGCAAACTACACACACACATATATATACACACACACACACATATATATATAACTTGCGCAATCCATATTTGCACAAGCTTTATATTTATAGCTTGCGCAAATATGGATTGCGCAATTTATAAATCGAGCTTCAAAATTCCACAAGCTTCAAAATTCCACAAGTCTATCATCCACTTCTCAAATCCCTCTTCTTTTTTCTCAAAATCCATCTCAATTCTCATTCCAACTCAACTATTTTTTCAAATCAAACCTTCCATTTTATTTCCAATCAAGCAATTATTTAGTCTCTGGATGGAAGTCTTTTCTTCATCTTTACAAAATAGAAGTAATAGTTTATGTTGTTAAAATTGTTGTTAAAAATTTTAATTTTTGTTGTTGTTGATAATTAATAGTTATTGCTGTTGGGGTTGATAAGTTTTAGCTATTGGTGTTGTTATTGATGAAATATTAGTTAATGGTTAATGAAACTGGAAACCCTATACTCTAATTGAAATGTTAATATTGTATTGTTTATTTTGACGATAGACATGGTTGCTTAGAAGATTGATGATGAAACATCAACGAAACATTGTGATGTACCTAAAGCGCAAATCGGTATTGCGAGCTCAAGTCACATTGACGTTGATGTTGATCTTGTTCCAGAGACAACGTTAGATCCAATACCGTGTAAATTCCACTCTGGATCATAAACCTTACACGCTCGTTTACGCGAAGTTGTTTCTAACCCAAGAGTCGGTCATCAAATTTGCATTGATGGGAATATGCTAACACCTCTACATCCTATTGGTCCACCCATGCCATAGGGGTAACGCCATATCCAATTAGTGATCGTGGAGATACGTGTGTAGTTGTCATTTGCGGAAAGGATAAGAATGTCGGACGAAGAATTTTCGGTTGTAGTTCGTACAACGAACATTAATTGAACCCTTGTGAATTTGATTGTTGTAATTATTTTAAATGGATTGATCAACCATTGTGCGAAAGGAGACTCGAGTATGCCCACGAATTACAAACCGAAATATGACATTTGAAAAAGGTGAATGAAGAACTAAGAGAAACAAGTTGAGGGCCAAGATTTTGCTTGTTGTTTGGGCCTAGGAGAACATCGTCACTTTCTTGTTTTTATTGAAATGTAGTATTTGAATTTGAATTTTCGAATTGTTTTTTGATGTTTTGTAATATGTATTATGTGCAAGCACATACCTTAGATAAATAATGAAGTGATTTTGGGTTTAAATGTGATGTAGAACTATAGTCTTGATAATGTTGGTGAAATATACTGGTTATGTTATTATATTGATTTGCTTGTTTTTGCTTGAAGATTGATTTGACTGCTTATGGTTGAAAATTACCTACGGAAACAGCATTTACTTGGAAAAATAAGGTATTAATTCAACAAATTTTTGTTTAGCATTTTGTCATAGAATCAAGATTTTTAATGTTGTCTTGTAATTGATTTTGTAGATAATGTGAATGGTTCAAAAACTATATTTTACTATGATGGGGAATTGTTAGTCGATGAAGAAGGTAAACCTAGATATGTTGGTGGAAAGCGAATAAGATCGAAAAGATCGGAAAAAAAAATTATTGTAGTTTTGTAGAGCTTAACAACGGGCATTTGAAGTGACAAAAGTCAATCCTTTTGAGTATGATTTAAAATTAGCGGTGAAACTAGATTAGAGATGATGATTCATCCACTATTGATTTGGAAGATGATGATGATTTGAACTCTACGTTTTCGGTTGGAATGAGAGTGATAGAAATATTTGTTGCGAAAGCAAAATATGTTAATGTGGTAGAAACACACCGGTCTGTAATTTCTATGGATGAGCATGTACCCACCACATAGTTTCAAGAAACACAATGGTCAGCATATCCTTCTTATTTGACAAGTTATCTAGGCGCGGAATTCACAAATTTATTGCATAGGTATAGCAGAATAGTTGAAGTATCTTCAAATCAAGCACAAAATATGTGACATAATTCTGTACATTCAAATCAATCACAAGCATTGGAAAAATGAGTAATATTACACTCTGCAGTTTGACTTACGTTCACGGAATTAACTCTTGCCGTTATTTTTTGTATTTGTAGTGTCGGAATAAATGCAGCGGAAGAAGCATTCGTAGGTTTGCTAACGACGACGACGACGATCATGTTGATATTGCAAACGATAGCGAAGTGCAATTGGATAGCATGTAATTAGCTTGTGCAGATGATGTAGATCGAACTTGGGTTAATCAAATGGAGGTTAATGATGATGCAATAATATATGAAGACAGTCAGTAGGCCGGCGATGGAAGTGTCGAAGATGAGCAAATCACATATGAAGATTTCCTAGTCGATGATTTATACACTGCAACAATGATGTTGAAATCGATTATGGATAATTATATTAGAAGTGGAAGTGTTTGAAAGTGAATGTGTTGAAAAAGACCACAAATTGGGTTAATTTTTGAAATTAAACAGAAATTCATTCAACTATTATATGAATGAGCGATTAAATGTTCAGTTTCTTTTCAAGTACTGAAATAGCATCCAAATCAATGCATGGTTTGTTGTGATGTGGATGAAACATGTCCTTGGAGAGTGCATGCTAGCCTATCGGTGAGGAAATCTCAAATTTGGTGGAAAATAACAACATATGGCCGCGAACACACTTGTTTAAATGAAATCTTCAACTCAAACCATTGACAGGCAACATCAAAGTTTATATGTAGCAAAATACTTTCCTTGATTAAAGTTGAAACTAATAGGACTGTAAGAACAGTTTAAGAGACAATGTCAAATATGCTTCATATAAAAGTGAGTGAGCGTGGCATGGGATACAGAAAGTGGTTGCACTAATTTATGGAGATTGAGAATCGTCATACGCATAATTGCCAAAATATCTTAGAGCTGTCTAATGTACCAACCTTGGAACTGTATATGATGTTATCCATAGTCGTGGTGTTTTTGATGGTTTTTTTGGGGATTTCGGACCTTCTACCAATAGTTTCATTCACTGTCCACCTATATTGTCTATTGATGACACTTATTTATACGGAAAGTATCTGAATACATTACTAGTTGCTACTGGTGTAGACGCAAACCATGGTTTTTTTTTCGTTATCCATTGTTATTGTACAAACAAAGTCTAGGCAAACGTGGATTTGGTTTATTCTTTGTATATGGAATTATATTCCATCTATATGTACCCGATGTATTACATTTATCTCATATTGTATGAAAGGAATTCCACGTGCGCTAAGACAAGCTTGGCCAAACGAATATCATCATCGCTACTGTATTTGTCATATTAAAACAAATTTCAAGAAAGCACGGTTTGGTACGGATGAGCTACAAAATTTGATACATTGAAGGTTGTAAAACATAATGAACTAAGAAAACAATTGAAGGCTGTAAATCGAAAAGCCAATGCATAGATTGAAAGAAGTTTGAAAAATCAGGAATCAAGCTGGACTCTTTGTCACGTAGTTGGCGTAAGATTCAATATTTTGACAACTAATGTTTCTGAAAGCTTCAACGGTGTGCTGAAAGGAACTAGGAATTTACATGTTAGATCATTGGTTGCACGTACGTTTCATCAATTAAACCATTACTTTTCGAACATCGAACTCAAGGAGAAGAGCGGATGTCATAATTGACACCGAAGTGGGAAGCATTAGCAAAGAGAAGAATGAAAGAATCAAGGCTCCTGTTTATAGAATGATATAGCTTAGTAGAATGACAGGTGAAATATGTTCATATGTTTGATTATACGGTGAATAACGATGATAATGTCGCTAGGTGTTCGTGCAACATTCCAACTTTAAATCATTTTCCATTCTCGCATGTACTAGCAGCACGTTCACGTGGGTCAGGTGGTGCGAATAGAGCGTATTTTTACTTAATCTCAATGTGGTACAAAACGGTTAAGTATATCGCTGCTTATGCTCCTTTATTCCACTATGTACCTAATAGTCATCATTGGGATGTCTATGAAGGTTCTACTATACAACCACCGCTGGTGCGTAGAAATTCAGGACGTCCACGATCTGCTCGAATTTTAGGTTTCATGGATCCACCATCTTCATTCGGCCATGATAGATGTAGCAAATGTGGTGCTTTTGGCCATAAGAAGAAATCATGTCCTTGTTGATTTCCTATGTATGAGTTGTATTTAATTCTTGTTGCATATGTAAGAAACGTTGGATTCTAGTCTTGTTGTTTGTTTTAAGAATTATTGAACTCTAATATTCTCTTCAATGTAAAAATTGTTGAACTCTATTCTCGTTTTCTTTGTTGTAGCAATATGGAGTTTAATTCGTGATACAAGATGTTAACTTGGTTATATGGTGTTGTATTGGTGCAATAACAATGAGTTTTGAGGTTATAAACATATGGGAATGGAGCAGCATATTGTTGTTTTTTGAACACAAGAATATGGCTTACGCATTTTTGAAATGCGCAAACTAAATTCGCAAATATAACTTACACATTTCAAAAGTGCACAAGTTATATTCTAGTGTTCTAAAAGACAGCGACATGCTGGTCCTTCCTCCAATACACACCACGCTCATACCATCAACATTCCATCAACGTAAAATGATTTATACGCCAACACGAACAACAAACTGTCATTGATACAACTGAATATCATCGACACAAACCATTAACATTACATATCAAGATCACGTTCCAACAAAATAACGCACATACCAACCCCAACATGAAGTTGAACAAAATATACCATCCATACACTACATAAACATCAACAACTACATAAACAACTAAATAAACATCTACATGATATATCATCCAAACAACAAAACCACTCAATCGTAAAGCCTTCTAACCTCAAGAGGTTTGTCTCTTTTCTTCTTCTTCTTCCTTTTATATGTGATTGGAGCTGAATGTTGAGATTCGTCAAAGGCTGAAACAGGTATTTCTTGTTCTTGGGTAGGACTGAACGCTACAACAAAACAACCATTTTACATCGGGCATTGCCCGTTGTAATATGGCTTTCGCAACGGGCATGCACCCGTTGTATTAGACATCGTTGTAGTAGGTCGATCATATTTTACAACGGGCAATGAACGTTGTAATGCACATTTTACAACGGTCATCGGCCCTTGCAATAGGCTCTATGACAACAATTAAGGCCCGTTGTAAAAGACTATAATACAACTGGCATAGCCCGTTGTAGTACATGATATTGCAACAGTTTTTGACCGTTGCAAAATAAATGCAAATTTAAAAAAAAATTACAGCAGCATTCATGCAGTACATCCATACCAATAATGAATAATTTAACGAGCAATAAATATTATCATAAAACAATCAAAATCATTTCATTTCAAGTGTGTTTGCATTTCATTTACATTTTCACTGTGCACTGTACATTTCTTTATAAAAAATAAAAAAGAATAGTTACAATCACATAAACACTGTGCACACCACTGCATTACTTCAAAACTGTGCACATTACTTCAAAACTGTGCATTACTTCAACACTGCAGATACACTGTGCATATAGCAACTTCCATATCAACATCCCACTTCACCATTCGTACATACATACTACACATCCTTCCTCCATCATCCTTGCTGCCTACCCCCATCGAAACTTGCAGCCCCCCATAATTTCTGCCATCATCACAAAATTCCCCTGCAATACCCTGAACTTCTGCCACTACCAAATACATTACAACTGCATCCACTTCCAACTTCATCATTGACCTCTGTACAAACTCTGCCTCTCCTATCATTCAACCTTCACACCAGAGCTCAGTTGTTACCACTTCCCAAAACTGTCATTGCCTGCCCTCTGCACTTCACAAACTCTACAACATATCCATATACACACTGTCTCTTTACAAACATCCTCTGCCATAATACAAACTTCCTACAACAACATCCAAACTTCTGCTCTGCCTCAAAACCACTTCCTTCCGCAGCCTAAACTTCCATCTGCTTCACAGAAATCCACTAAATAACCCCTTTGCTTGCTAGCAAATTGACTGCAGCTTCTCCATCACTACCGAACATTTCCTTTTTTACCAAAGTGGATTGTCACGAATCTATTCATCGAAAAAATATTATAACCCAAAGAAGAAAAGAAGAGGAAAAAATAAATGATCGAATGAAAGAAAGATGAAGAATTAATACTTGAATACGGGGGGATATTAGCATGCGAACTGATAGAATAAAGAAGGATGTGAAAACCCACAATCCTGAAGGTTAATAAGATTCCTTGTTGTCATATAAATATAGCATGGTGTATACCACGATATCACATGCGAAAGTTTGCTACCAATATGAACATATAAAGTATTGCAAGATATGCACTTTTCGTAGGTGAGGTAAGAAAATAAACAAACAAACAAACACAATTCAAGCATGAATTCAACAGTGTATACTAATATTCTCTACTTGCATGTTCAGGGAAATGAATGATATCATTTCTTCTAGAGGTAACTTTTCAAAGAGGAAATTATTCTTACAAGGAGGTAATATACATTGCAAATCAGGGCTTATGCTGTCAACTGATGCTAAGCCTAGGTTAAAATGGACAACAAAATTGCATGAGCACTTTATCGAAGCTATGGATCAACTCGGAGGGCCAGACAGTAAGTACTAAAGTTACCACATTTGTTTTTGTTTTCTATTTATTTGCTTCCATTTTCTTATATATAGATATGTGTGTGTAAGAAAGAAATAGAAACAGAAAAAATAAAGTGAACTATATAAATAAATATAAAAGCTAAAATTGGTGTTCATGTGCAGAGGCTACTCCAAAAACAGTCATGAGGCTCATGGGCATTCCAGGTCTAACATTGTATCACCTTAAAAGTCATGTGCAGGTACAAAACAATGAGTGTGCACTGCCCCATCCATGTGTATACAGCAGTGTATTATACATCGTTGCATGTGTTATGTGTCTATCTTCTATGGTTGCATGTATTGTCTGAGAACCAAGAATTACAACTACTTTGAGGGCTAACTGGGAATTCATCATTATTAGGATCAGCGCTAGCTAACAGGCTGTATTTGCCAATGGAAAATATTTTTTACGTAACAAATTTTTTACCAAATGTACTTGTAGTAATTTTTACCAAACCAACACCAATGGTTAGAGAAAGTTGTACTCTATAATTAAAATAATAACAAATGTTGCCTAATATATTTTCTACTTCTTCCACTAAAATTAAAGCCTAAAAAAATTAAGAAAATTTTAGAATATGCTACATGTTTCCTACTTCATTACAACCACACAAAGATCCAAGAACACTGTGAATGGGCAAAAAATGTAGAGTTTTCAAATTCACACTTGCTTGCATAGTAAAAATAAAAACGTAGAGGACCATCAATGTGGTGAAAGTATAACCTGGAAGACCACTTACATTGTTAAAATAGTTTTTTAACACTCAACATACGAGGTAAAAGTTTAACCTAAGGTGAATCACTACGTAGAGTACTACTTCAAACAATGTATAGTAATAAAATTTGCATATCACATAAATATGGATTAACTAGGTTGTTGCTTTTCCCCTGAGAGATTACCCTAGCCAGCGGGTTTGCTTATCTTACCCTTGGGTTGGGCCAGATCATTATTTTCTTAAATGTTTCATTTGGAATAAAAAAAAGTCAACTTTATAAATGAGGTGTACCATGGTTTCAAAATTTGAGTCAAGGATAAAGACCATGGTAAACTACATAATTCCACTCGTCTACATGTGTCTGTTTAGTTATTCATCCTTTCATTTTACAATGAAAATTATTATTAAGTTAATTTCCTCTCTTTCTTTCAGAAACATAGGCTTAGTGAAAATCTTCGAGCTCGATCGACTGCTAGCCCTACCAAACATGGTAAGGAAATGCATCTTCTTCTCCTTTTCAATTCTACTTGCTACAATGATGAATTATAACAAAACATGCCGATTGTGATAAAATAAACACGTTGACATAATATTTACTCGTAGCATCATCTTCATTCGAAAATATGACATGGTAAAGGATTTTCTTTGGTTCTTATAATGACCATACAACTAACAAATATGTACATGAAGATAGTAGTAGCATAATAGGTGCACTGCAGGCAGTTTTTGATAGCCCCAGATAGCAATCACATTCCTTACAAAGGTAAATGTAAAATTTTGGTAAAATATGCATTCATAAAAAGGTACAACAAGCACAATAAAGCTAGGGCATGTGAGAAGTATCAATCTTGTTTCATCAATTAATAAGTAGAAACCAAGTCAAGCATATTGCAACAAATGAAACAAGAGAAACCATGAGGGGCTGCGGTTCATGAAAGTAAAATGCACACAGAATACAGATTTTAGCAAGCTAAGCATTTAAACAACTGCATAACGAACATAGCTAATCGACAGTAGCAACCCAAAACTTGGACAGGCTTAAAGAGTTGAAACTATTCTTAGTCAAGCATTGACGCAAACACATGATAGTATACTGTACACAACAATCCAAGCTTAAAACTTTCAATAACGTTATATGGATATTATTGTAAGATAAAATGAAACCTGGAATGCTTCCATCAAGTTTTTTTGATGCCGTAAGCAAGCTGAAGGTTTCCAAAAGACTTAAGATCAGTAACTACTCCATTTCCTTGGTCCAAAGAAGACCAAGTCGCTTTCCTATGTACGTTCTTCTGTCGTTTGCTTATCAATGCAGATTTTCCATATCTTATATAAATATATGTTGCATTCAACTTCATTCTCCTGTCAAAGAAAACCCTTTAGTCGATTTCTTCTTTGGAAATGCACACTGAAGTAGAACTGATACCAGGTTTTCCCAATGATATAGCAAGAGAATGTCTAATTCGGATCCCATACACCCATCTATACTCAACCCGCTCTGTAAGAAAATGCTGGAATCACGAAATCAGTTCCATCAAATCCGCAAGCTCCGTAAAATATCCAGAACCATCGCCGTATTTATGCAAGCGGATCCTGCATCCGCGTCATCTGGACCCGCTCGCAAGTACTACTCCGCACCCATCTCGATGACCTACAGGCTCACATCTTTCGACACCTCCACGGCCACCTGGCGCTCTCTTCCTCCAATCCCGGGCATGCAACGTAGCCTTCCTATATTCTGCCAGCTAGCTGCTATTGGGTACGAAGTGGCGGTTGTAGGAGGGTGGGACCCGGTCACGTGGTCCGTGGTTGAAGACGGCAACTTCAATTTTTCCCAATGCCCTAATTTCGAGCAAAGAGGAACGAGAGGCCAACATTTTTACAGAGCGGAACGAAATAAAAGAAATAAAGGCCGGCCTTGTTTTTTAATTGAAAACTAGGGTTTTGATTAGCACCTATTACAACGGACGTTTTTAGCCCGTTGTAAAATTGGCATCTATTACAACGGGCCAAAATGGACCGTTGTAATAGCATTCTACTACAACGGACAACCAATGCCCGTTGTAAAAAGGGCATTGTATATGACATCTTTTACAATGGGCCTGAATGGACCATTGTAATAGCCTTCTATTACAACGGGCAACCAATGCCCGTTGTAAAATGGGCGTTGTAATAGGGTAATTTTGTTGTGGTGGAAATTATTTCCTCTTGTTGTCTTTCCCACTGCGGCCACTCTTCATTTTGCTCTAGAGTTGGTTAACCAACATACCCAAATTATTGTTAGCCTTCATTCCAAATAGGCCACTGAGGATGAATTTCTCCCTCGACAACATATGTTCCCCCTACTTCTGTATGTGGTTCCTTCCCTGCCATTTGTCCTTCCTCTGCTTCCTCCATCATTGTATGTGTCTCCTTCCTAGTATGTGGTTGTTCTTCTACAATACACAAAGATTTTGCTGGCCTTCTTAACTTGTTTCTACCTAGAATCCTATCAAGTATACGTCGTAAGTCAATACATTTAGTTTTCTCCTTCTTCGGCTCCATACGATTCTCTTCAATTTCGTCAACCACATCCAAAGCGCTATATATCCCACTTACCTATGCGAAATACAAAACAATGTAACAATGAAAATGATCTAATAGTATGGATAATCAAAATTTGTGAATTAAAATACTAACCTCGTCACGCTCTAGTGGAGCTTGGAGAATGTAAGCAACCAATTTCCTGGCTGGCTTTTTCAAAATATAACAACGAGTTACTTACCAATACCAATATTCATACTCACTCACTGGGAGGATTACGTGCTCGTTCGGCATGATCAATTCTTGAATCCCATAAAGCGATACTTTCCTGAAGGAAGTCCATCTAACTACTGGATTCTAGGTCTAATGGCACCACGGGATTGGAAATGTGTTGGTGGTCAAAGCCAAACTGTCTCATCATTCGGTCCGGAGCATATAATTCAAAGTCCAAAAAAAGGATTAGTCTACACTTGGCGATCCAACATGCATACATATACTCAACGTTAGGATGCCCAAATTTAATCAAAAAATAATATGTTTCCCAGGTCACGGCGTCATCCGCTAACAAATCCAATTTATTTCGGTAAAATTGTACATTGTCGGAAGTTTCACGCCAACTCCTAGCACAATTCCACCTACACCCGAATGGAAGATAATGATCTAAATCCGTAGGAATTCTTACAACGGGCTGTCCAATAACGATATGAGACAAAGACCAAATTTGCAACAATGTGGCAGAACCACCTAAAACTTTTCTTTTCTAAAGCAACATTTGTCAACTCACTGTACAATTAACAAAGTACTGCACTACCCCATGAAGGGTAACAACAATTTGTTAAATGTTCCAGAAATGGAAAAAATTTCAAATTCATTCTACCTTTTGAATGATCTGGAAAAAGACGATAACTTAAAAAGCACAAGATAACAACACGACTATGACGAAGTATATCTAAATCTATTGTATCTTCAGCTAATGGTTCAAAAAATTCACTTCACTTTTAAACCAAGTCATTGCTAGCTCACTTTTAGATGTTACTGCCTCTTTTGGTGGAAATATACCAAGCAAATTATGACACTACTCCATATAATAAACATCCAAATTTGTAAACATACGGGGAAACAGTCCATGCCTAGACCAAATAAAAAGTAAGCATCGGCTAGAGTTACAGTCATCTCTCCCACTCTAAAATGAAAAGTATTTGTCTCAGATCTCCATCTATCACACAATGTTGTAATTAGATGACGATATAGTCTAACGTAACAACTTGCATTGCTTTTCAAAACCTGGCTATTCTTAGGTTTTGTTCCAACCTAAGATCTTTAAAATCTATTTCTTTAAGCTTGCTTGAATGATCACAAAGTTTAATTGTTTCTACATCCTGATTTATAACAAGGAATTGCAATTAGTAATTCATATTTGCATTTTGGATTAACAATAATTCAATGTGTATAAATTAAATACCTCCATAAGCTAATCATTTCGACTTCTATGATGATCTTGACTATAAAGAACACTTCTATCTTTGGGTCCAGGAGGCAATTCTATAATATATTTATCACCCAATTATACACTCAAAAATCAGTTTTGCAACTATGGTTTTTGGAATGATTTATCAATAACTGAAGTTTCAACTATGACAACAATAATAGACGGTAATTATCATCGACAACACTAGCAATACATAGTACCATTACTAACAACAATCACTTGTTAATTTAACATAAATTTCAATAAATAAAAATTTACCCCTAATTGCCATGGATGAAGAAGTTCCTTCCATTTAGAGCTAAAATTTTTATTACTTTAAAGTATACCTAAGATTAATGTAAGAGGTATGATTTGGGAAAATAGTTCGGTGGGAATGAGGATTTAGATGGATTTTGAGAAGAAGGAGAGGGGTTTGAGAAGTGGGAGATAGATTCTGTGCTTGATAGAATTTTGAAACCCGATTTATAGCTTACGCAATCCATATTTGCGCAAACTATAAATATACATCTTGCGCAAATATGGATTGCGCAAGCATAATTTTTTTTAAATATAGCTTGCACAATCCATATTTGCGCAAGCTATATAAAAATGAGACCTATTTTTGCAATTAGTTTTTCACTGAGCCTATTTTGTGCAAATAGTTCTCTGGCCGAGCCTTGTTTGAAAATTTGTCCTAATGAAAAACACTAACAACATCCTTATCTACATCTCACGAACATTTACATACACACACTACAAACTTATATAAACACTTGCTAATAATATATGTCCGTTTTTGTTTCAAATGATAATATATTGCTATAAATCTTTTTGCAACCAAAGAAATATAATAGTTATTGTATATACTTATGAAGAATCGAAGTGTATAGGAAGAAATTAATTAGTTGCATTTTCTACACCCTCTGGTATTAATGCATGACTAATAATTAGTTTATGTTTCATTGTGACAAAGCTGTTATTGATATGTTCATTGAAATTATATTTCCTTTAACTTGAAAACAAAAGTGTTTGACCTAGATTATTCTAACTTTCTACTTGTAATTCTCTAAACCTAAAAAATTGTAAGTAGGCTTACATGTTCACAGTAGACCCTTTTTGGAGTTTTCTGCACACACATAGAAATGTATGTACACACTACACACATATAGAGATATTCATATACATATATTTATATACACGCATACATATAATGCATATGTAAATATAGTTGTGTATAGTCAAAAAAGTTATCTTCATTTTTTGAAGAAATAATATTAATTACATTGGATGATTAATTAGTAAGTTACTAAAATATGACTACAAAAATAATGATCATCTCTTAATTTTCATATATAAATGACTATTGAACATTGATAACTAAGTAGTAAGGTTGTGCTCAATGACGTCTTCGGCAATGTGTCTACTTATAATGTTTCTGATATTACACGGTACATATGCTTCTGAGTGTACAATTTCATCTTCATTGGTAATTTACTACTTTTCCATGAAAATATATGTATTTTTGACTAGTGACAGTTACAAACATGTTTTACAACATAAAGTTACATGTTACAAATGTAGTATCATAACTATAAACACTATTATCTTGGAGCCTTATAATTATTTAAATATTATTTTACAGGAAAATGGGCCAATAAAGTCAATTTTTTTTTGATAAAGTTGTGGGGACTGACTTTATTTTTGAGTTTAGGCTGAAAAACTTGGAAAAATATTGTTATTCTTTTACTATAAAAAAATACCATAGTAGTTTTGGACCAGTCATGTGCTATTTTTTTTCTTGGTTGGAAACTAAATTGCTATTATCTTTTTTACATACAATATTGTAAATGGAATAAAATTTATTTATTTTGTTTACATACATAGTATACTCTTTTATTTTACTAGACAACTCAAAGTTACCATAATACGGGTATTGACAATGATGCATCAGTGACCACTAAGAGCTCCTTAAATGTTGCAGACGCGAATATAAAAGTGATGTATGCTACAGCCTATTTATTATGTATAATTCAAAATTGTTGGAGGAATACCATCTCAAACAGTTTTATTTGCAAAGTACGATGAGAACCAAGATATCAATACCATGAAAATTAATTCTAACAGCGTCCTCGACAATAGTCAGGATAGGAGCCAGAAGAGGCATCACCAGACTACTGTTATACTCAAACAGAATCAACCCCAAACACATTTATACATGTCAGAAACAACTTAAGTTTTATCCAACAAACTCATAGGTAAAATACTAAATCAGAAATATATTTGGTAGTGGGAACACATACTTGTAGTACATTACTGATTTCAGGATGTAGAAGAAGTGGAAATCATCTCTGGTTGCACCAGTGCGAAGAATGTAAACATAAGATGCAAAAAGGAAATTTGAGAGTTCAACAATAAGTAGTTCAAATATCACCCACCGTTACAAATCAACATTTCTGATTTGTTTTACTATGTTTTATTTATCACGATGTATGTTTGCTTGTGTCATGAGTGCTTTGTTCCTATAAATTATTTTAGCCTATGTATTAGTATGTCCATTACATTTAATCTATCCTATGTGCAAATTTATCGCTCTGCACTCAAATTTTGAATGCTCTTTACTACTATTCATTTTATCCAATCTGCTACACCATTGATTAATTATTTACGCACAAAATCTAATTTTATTGACAAACCAATGTCAAAATTTATTTAGGACCAACGATATCTATTATATCATTATAAACAAAATACTGAACTACCACCGACCTAAATGGATGAACATATTCCACTTCTATTAATTTTTGAGAAAATAATGTCAAATTTGTATTTCTCAGCAACTTACAATGACATCTATGAAATCGTCATAAAACTCCTTATAAAATGAAATAATGAATTATCAACAACTTTATTACATGGTTTAAATAAGTATTTCTAACCACCGAAAAAATGTTCCATCGTGTGCATGTATGCGAAGCATGGGTTGCGTGGTAGTTAATATAATAACTAGAATAAAGCTACAATTTTTGGGTCTGATTGCAAAGTTCAAAAAATGCTCTCATATACAAATAAGAGATCAAGAATTCAAATCCCGCTCAAAACAAAAAAGTACATGTTTTCGAATGAAATTTTTTATACGAAAATTTTATCAAAAGTTCAAATTCTAATCTCAATGTAATTTTCACAATGTTTTTCTTTATAATTTTAAACTTTTACTTATCAAAACTATATAAAAAATTAAATTTGAACAAGCATCGAATCTCGCTAAAAATAAAACTATTTCTAAATGAAATTTTTTATACATAAATTGTATCAGAATTTCAAATTCTAATCTCAACGTAGTATTTTTCTTTATAATTTTGAATTTTTTACTTATCAAAACTATGTAAAAAATTAAATTTTAACGATTTCATATTATCGTGTAGGGGATTTTTTACATGCATGTGCATTGCACGTGCCAAAAAATCTCATATGTATAGTATGTGATGCAGATGCTTTGCTAAGGTGGTACCGCTACTTTTCTTTATTTCCAACACTAAATTTCCTTTAGTTTCAACCCTTAATTTTAATATACTTTATAATATCGAATTAAGTATACAACTTTCCCAAATCCTTCACCGCACTTATTTAAATATAATTAATTTTGATTTTTGAACAACACAACTTTGCATTGTCGGTATTTTTAAAAAAGAATAGATTGTGCTTCATTTTTTAGTAGACGACTTTAGTGCTTCAAGAAATTAAGACTAAACACAAGTCTAATCAGTAGTGATCTATGCATGCTTTTGATTTTCTTTTTCAAACTAAAATTCGGTATATCATGAATAATGGTACATCCTATTGCAATATCTTACAAAATTATAGCTATTCACTTGTACGTAGATTCCAGAAGCAATGCATTATTAAAATTTTCACCTAATACATGCATTAATACTGTTTCAAATGAAACTTTTAATTTATATATACATTTCAAAACAATGAATATTAGTCAGAAAATATTATTTATATCCATGTAACCATTCAGTTGATCCACCATAATTTAATTTTGTTTGACTTTAATATGTTAAATAAAAAATTATCATTCAATCTACCAACATTTTTTTTGTAACACTCCGCTCCCGCACTTTTGGTCAAACTCGTGAGTCTACTCACAAAATATGGTGACATCGTATTAGTGTCACAGATTCACAAGGAAAAATGCCAGAATAGTAAATCATCCAGAGCAAATGATTTCAAATAGAAGAAATATTATATATTCATGCTTACTTTATAATATAATTCACATAGGGTCTAGTTTTCGACTTCATGCATATGTGTACATCAAAGTTTACAAAACTAAATAAAAACCACGAAAAATTCTCCACTTTAGGGTTTTTATGAAAAGTCTCAAATTCCAACTTTACTTATTCGAACCTAAATTGTTTATATGTAGCATCATGGGTTACACTGACCTAATGTGGTAGTTACTTAACCTAAATATCATGCTATGTCAATAAATTCTTCAAGGTATCCAAACCATATGTTGCCATATTAAACACATATTATGCAAGGAAAATAGGTAAATTTTCACTGAACATGTTTGTCAAAACTTATTTGACATATATAGATATCTTTTGTAAACTGGGAACATAACCAATCTGAAATCCATGTCGAAATCAATTTGACTACACATAGATCTAATATAAGCACTGAGTAGGGAATAAGATCTTAGATGACATTCTAACACGCATTATGGATGTATATTACCCCATGACATATGGTATGGAAATAAAGTAATAGTGCATTATCCTAGATCTTTCATCTTTTACAGCGTTCGTTTGAAAGCCAACATAGTTATCTTCTAGTTAAAAATCGTTGCTCATATATATAAGTATTCTTCAAAATACTTTAGAATCATAAACCAATATAGGTTATCGTTTCTTTTAAAGAACAGAAGCATCAACTATACACACTTGGGTATTATTGAAAATATCGTCATTCCAACTATAAAAACCATAACTCAATTCACAGAAATCCCATAATTATTAAACTTATCATTTTGCAAAATGCCATATATGATTTTTTTTAGAAGAGGAAATAATCTTTTAAACACAATTGGTTTCATCCAAAATAGAGTAAAGAAAAAAAAAGCTATACCGATTTTAAAATAGATAGTCCTGCCTTATTTAAGGCAGTCACTTTAGTTTATAGAATGGAAAATAGTTGAAGCACTTCCACATTTATTTGATGTTTATAGAAAATTAGTTTTAGTAAATAAAAAGAACTTTCATACATATTTTATGAGGACAAAATTGGGTGTATAGTTCAAAAGTTATGGTTTTTGAAAGGAAATGATACTTTAAACTTTATTAAAAATTGGCTTATAGTATTATACATAGTTTATGGTTTTCGAAGGGAAATGGTACTTTAAACTCCATTAAAAATTGGTTGGTAGTGTTATACATAGTTCAGTTTAACCAAGTTTTGTATCATTTATTCTCTAAATTTGCCAAAGGTCATAAGGACAAGGTTTGAATCGATAATCGTATATTTATGTACAGTTTTGTTAATTACCAATCAGGTTTGTAAATCAAGAGTTATTAAGCTGGAGACCAAAGGGGTTAAAATAGGGTCTACCGATTTAATTCAAACCTCAAAATTTCACACTAGCAAGGTTTTGGATTATTGTATTTTGAATGAGTGGTTAACATGAAAGTTATAGGTCATCAAAATATATTTCAGTAACACTTGGTTGAGGTCAAAATATTAAGCATAACATAAGATATGTCTATAATACTAAAAGGGGTTAAAATAGTGCAACATATAGATTAAACATTTTATAAGTCACGCACCACTTCATGGGATGACTTGAAATTTTGAAATTAGATAGTTTCCCTTACCTTAATGATTATAGTTTCTAGTTTAGTTTTTATGTATTTGGAAGTATGAAACTAAAATGGAATTATGCTCCTATTTATAGCCTTTCTTCCGGGCCAATTTATTCTTTTTAAATTGGACGCTTGTTCTCCTTATCGCATGCAAATATTAGTGCAAGGACACTTGCCCCCTTAGTTGTTATCTTGATAAACAAGGTGATTTTACAGGCTTTCTCACCATTAGCTTATGTGTCACTCTCTCCTTTAAATGCCATACTTGATACCACCTCATTATTTTTTCATATGGAATTTTCATGCGATCCTACCTACTTATGTTAAAAAATTCAGATTTTAAAACTTTGACTTAAACTTTGCTCAAACCATTGAAAAGAAAGGTATCACGTAAGACTTCCCACACATAAACATGGAAATTTTTTTACCTTCGCTAACCAAAACATTTGATAGGAAATCCGGTGATATTATTATAGGGTCTAGGGTTTTCAAGTAAAATGTAGAAATAGGTGGAATGCTTACATCTCACGTTCCAACATAGTTGGACACAACTAAACGTACGACACTTATTGGAGTTTGGATTCCATACAATGGTTATAAAATAGATTTTTATAAAAATACTTTTTATAACTCGATGTTTCAACAAGTTCATCCTCGTTCTCACAGAAATTCGGTCGTATGTTGATTAGGCGTAAGAC
The DNA here is from genome assembly GCA_030765085.1 of Allium cepa. Classification (NCBI taxonomy): domain Eukaryota; kingdom Viridiplantae; phylum Streptophyta; class Magnoliopsida; order Asparagales; family Amaryllidaceae; genus Allium; species Allium cepa. The sequence continues at coordinate 27,817,312 of CM060933.1, read as the reverse complement.
TGAAAATCTACAAGTGCTTGGCAGACCCGTTTTCAACATCCAGTGAAAATACTTTGAAAATAATTTTATGTATAGGAAATCTTACGTGATACCTTTCTTTTCAAAGGTTTGAGCAAAGTTTAAATCAAAGTTTTTAAATTTGAATTCAAAACTAAGAAATGTAACGACCCGAAATTTTCAAACTCGAAAATTCCAGATAGTTAAAGAAAAAGAAGAAAGAGATAGAAGAAGAAGATCAGAAGCACCAACGTCTCACATTCGCAGCGAATAAAATATAATAATAAATAATAACAGTCTACAAAAGAATATTATATCTGTCGATTACATTCAAATACACCAGAGTCACACACATATATATAGACACTGAAATACTCAATTATCATGTTACAGTTACACAGTAATATTATACAGGGGAAGCACTCCATACGTTCTTGCCATCCAGCTCGACTCTTGAGCTCCAGAACGTCCTTACCTAAAAATCTGTAATACTCGGTCTCGCTCGAGCATTACATAACTTGAAAGATTGTAAATAAAAATAAATTTTTAAAAGATTTTATGAGGTCGGGACCATTATTTTCTCATTTTCGAACTATTCAAACATAATTTTGGTATTTTATTTCCTAGTCATTTTTAACCAATCAAGCAGCAAGATTTTCTTTTGGTTTTTGAAACAAGGTTGTAATTTAGTATTTCATATTTCCAACTATTATAATATCATTTCATTTTGATATACAATTTTTACGAACACGCAAGAATGTAAGTTGATCAGGTTCTTATATTCTACCCCCGTTAAAAGAAGATTCCGTCTTCCAAATCTAGACTTCAAATAACCCTGGATAATCTAAGCATTTTTGATTCAAGTCCCCATGATGTCTCATTTTCGTTATGACTATTTCATTGAACTTTACAAAAGAAACTACTTTTGTCCGTAATTTCTTGACTTCTCTATCGAGAATTCAGATTGGTCATTCAATATTTGAGGTACCCTTCTTGACTTCAATGTCACTCAAATCAACCACATGCAATGGGTTAGGAATATAATTTTATAGCATTTATATATTGAAAACATTATGAACATCTGATAATTTCTCAGGTAATGCAAGTCGATATGCAACTTTACCCATTCTTTCAGTAATTTGAAATGGTCCAATAAATTTGGGTGGCAATTTTTGTAACAAGCCCTCCGAGCTATCCATATTATTAAAGAACATTACAAGTAATATTGTCTAATAATACGGAGAATATGGTTGGTTAAGGGCAATCGAATATAAATATATCTTTATACTAACACCGACACGCCATTATTACCTTTTTAGGATCTGAACTGAAAATTTTAACGTGTACAGAATTAATATAAAGTACTAAATACACCGATTAAAATATTTAGAATAGTATATAATTTAATATTAGGGAAATTAGATTATTATTTCATTAGATTATTTCAAAATATATAATTCATATATTTTGATATGGGAATATATGGGTATCAAAATATATTTTGATAATTCATATATTTTGGTTTAGAATTATATAATCGGTGTACAGAATATATGGGTATCAAAATATATGAATTATATAAATTAGATTATTATTTCATTAGATTATTTCAAATGAATTAAGTAGAGAAAGAAAGAAAAATTCTTACCTGTACATAAAATTTAATATGGGAATATTAAACCAATTTAATGCAATAAAAGATTGTGAACGATAAATTGAATAGATTAAGAAACCCTGTTATTGCAAGTCAATAAATTTGTAAACCCTAATGAACATCTCAAAATTTATAAATTTATTGAAATTTAAGACATAGCATAAGCGTAGAACTATAGGTATGATGACAAACTTTTATAAATTGTCTAATTAAGGGTCAGCAAATTTATTTGGAAATCAAACTCAATTAAGGGTAAGTAATTATGATGGATTGATGGCATAAACGTTACTAATTTTTATCATAGTAACGGAAGTGCAGATGGAAGGCAACTGTAGAAATTTAAGTACGTATTAACAATTGAAAGGGACTGTCGATTGAGTGGAGTACTTTAGGTTGTCTTACTAAATTTAGAATTTAACATAAGACAAATAGAAATAAATCAATAAACGTATAGATTTTAAGTTTATTATGATGAATTATTTTAGTGATATGACTTAGAATAAATGAAATAATTTGGGTTAATTGGTATTTAATGGAATTAAAGGTTGCAATATTCATAGGTAAGGATTTAGATGAAATAGATTGATGTATGAAAAATTTAATTTGATAAATGGCAATTAATTCCTTTAATTTGTGCAATTAATGTATGTTTAATTGATAACGATAAAAAGTTGATTTTTTTCAGTGTAACCAACGTAAAATATTATCATAGCATGATACTTGGTTTGAATAGAAGGATTTGATTTAATGTGAAAATTTTTGTTCTAAGTATTGAATAAAATTGGGAATCAATTTTTTTTTTTATGATAATAACGTTAGTATTGGTTAATAAATAGATTTCAATGCAGTAACCAAATAAATGGAATAAGATGAGTATATATTGCATAGAAATGAAATGATAAATTATTGATGTAATGGAAGATATAACCATGTCAATTATGCATATAAGGTAATAAGGTAATGAAACCGAGGTAAATTAATTAATTGAGACTTTAAGTAAAATTAACGTGTGGAATTGACCAAGGTTCAATAAAATGAGAATTTGATTGGTTATATTTATTGGTTGAGAAATGTAAATGTGTATTTGGGGAATAAATTTAGTCAGACTTAAGTATTGAATTTAATTAATTAATATATATGATAAATGATGATTAAATAAAAACCCAATACTCTATATATATGTATAATATTTGAGTGAAAATAATAATACACTTATAAATGTGGAATTAAGAGTTTACAACAACTATTTTAAGTAAAGAAATTGTTCATTCAAGTAAATTTGAAACATCGCAATAGGTGTAGATTAAGTGTTGCGTTAAATAAATTATAAAGGAATAAATTTATAGAAACGTAGGAACGGAAGAATGAACATTATAGTAACGTAAAACGTATTGTATGATAATAATTAAGTATAGGCTTGTAAATTAGATGTATGACAATAAATTTTGTATGTAAATCTTTCTATTAGTTGATAAGTCTTATTTTGATCAATTTAAAGGAATACACTAAATTTTGTAGTTAGTACGGAATATTGATGAGTGAATGAATAAGATGAAACAAAGGTGGAATGTATTAGTTGAGGTTTTAAGTTATTTATGTGATAAGTTACCAAAATTATAATTTTATCTAAATACAGTAATTTATGCAAACAAAAGATGAACATTTTGAAATATTACCACAGTGATATATAAAAGAAACGTTAACTATGTAGTTGGAGAATAATTGATATATTTTGAGTTGGATAATAGAAATCAAGTTATTTATATAATTAGATTTAAGATGAGAGTATAAGTATATGATTAAATAATTGGGTTTTGCGAATAAAATTTATAATTCCCAAATAATAAGAAAACGCAGAGGTTAACACTGCGAAATTTATATACTTATAAATTTTAATTCACATCCAAGCTTGCTAAATTATTTGGAATTGATTGGATTATATAAGTAATGAAATTTGGTCAATATTTAAAGTTGAAAGAAAATTTGGATTTTATGATTTATTTTAATTTATTTAATAAATATTAAAAATAGCCATTTTTGTCACGGACTCGGATTTCGACGAAACTAGTTTCATCGGATCCGTAACGGTGAATTATAATAATGTTTCAAGTTTCGTTGCGATCGGACTTGTCGTTTGATCGTACGGACTCGAAACGCCTTGAAATTTACGCATTTTGAAATCAATTTGAAATTTTTATTTTTTTAGCATAACTTCTTCATACGATCGAATTTGGTCGCGAAACTTTTTCCATCGCGTTCAGAATATTTTGAAACACCTATTTGGATATATAGTTTTAACAAATTCGACTCCGGAGGCAGAACGGGCTTTTTGGGCCAACTATCGTTTAGCACGTTCGTTATCCGTACCCATCTAGCCTTCTTTTATCTGTCTATATATTTGCGATTATAAACCCTAGCCACTCCTTATTTTCATTTTTCTATACGTACATCTCCTTCTCAACTCCTCATTCCAATGGCAGAAAACCTAATTCCCAAATTCCAAAATTTTATTTCAAAAAAAAAAAAAAAAAAAAAAAAAAATTTTGTGGATCTGCAGCAGCTTCTGGTCGCGCTTCGGGTTTCAGAGGAGAAAACCCTAGAGCAACTTCGGGTCAGGAAGAAAATGACTCGGGTCGCTCCGGGTCGTTTTGGCGAAAACTCCAAGCAAGCATCGGGGAAATGAGGCGGCGCCCCGAAGTCGAACCCGAAGTTGACCCAGGACCAGAATTTTTCATTTTTCAAATTTTCATAACTTTTGCATACGAGCTCGGATTCACGCGCGGTTTGTTTTGCTGGGATCGTATCGGAATTTCTGACGTTTTGGCACTGGTTTGGATGAATTTGGAGACTGTCCAATTTTTGGGTTTAAATTGGATTTGAATTCAATTTAAATTCAAAAGGTGAGTGTTTTAACCCACTCACAACTACTAGAAGCTTTTATGTTTGTTAAATAAATTTTAGAAATGAATAGAAATTTATTTATGAGCTTTTGGCATGTTATTTCATTCATATCTGTTGAATTGCATTTTATTGAATGTAACTGTTAATTTAATTGATTTATTGCGTGTTAATTGGCTGTTAGAAATTTTTGGTTGCATATGAACTGCTAGTTAACAGTTATGTCAATTATCACTGAATATAAATTGTTAGATTAATAGTTGAAAAATTTAATTTGAATAAACTGCCAGTTATCACCTGTTATATATGATCATATATATAATTGTTATTGATTGATATTGCTTGATGTTTGTGATTGGATGATGGATGTGTTATTGAAGGGATGTTTTATTTGATATCATTAAACTGCAAGTTAGTATGCATTTTTCATTTCATTCGGGATTGCGGTTTGAAATGATATACAACCGCAGTTTTATTTTTTAAATTGCGGATTGAAATGATAAATATCCGTATCACTTGACCATAGGATAGAAAACTATATACAGACACCGTGGTCTATATATAACTATTTTTAATGTGATTTCTATGGTTTGGATGGAATACGGTTTATAAAAATCTTAACTTTTATACTGAATAAATGTTTTCTTCCATAGTTATATGCATATGAAGTTGAAATTTTGAAATTAAAAGGTGAATAAATTTCTTTATTAAAAATGGAAGAAAATTAAGAAAATGGAGTTTGATGATTATATCCTATGTTTAAATATTAAGTTGGAAATTTTAAAGATATGATATTTATAATTGGATTTTTTTCCCAAAATATTTTGAAATGAATATTCTAGTAAAAATTGAATTTGGAAATATATATATATATATATATATATATATATATTTTACTAGAAATTGAAGTCTTATTAATTATGGATTTTATGTGAATGGTCAAGATTAATTAATAGAATATTGATTTTTGAAAGGATAAAAATCCAACTTTAGTTGAAATATTAATGCTCCAAAATGGATATAAATATATATAAAATTGAAATGGTTTTGCGACTTGAAGTAATATTTTGGATTTTGGTTTAACTTTAAAAGAAGAAATATTTGGAAAGCCATGTAATTTATTTCTTTATAAAGCAACAGTAAAGTTAAACTTTTTTTTAATTCGCATACCATTGAATATCCAAACCATTTAGTTTTGAAAATAATGGTTTTAAAATGCTATGGATTTTCGAAGAATTATGTTGAAAGTTACAAACAGAATATTGGTTACATGGGATATTAAATAATAAAAAGTGACATAATTTTTTGGAAAGGAATAATTTTATTTGGGATAAACGATATCATATTGTTTTGGGTTTTAAAAGAAGAAATGATATCGTAATATTACGGTTTGAAATGGATTATATTCTGGTTTTAAAAGTATAAACTATTTTTAAATGACCGCGGTGTTATAATAACGATTGGTTGGCAAAGAGACCGGGATCGGATATGGACATACTCTCTGTCGATACCGAAAACCACTTTGACTAACCGTGTACGCGGTGGAGATTCCAGAATGAAGTAGGTGGTGGCGACGTTTCCTGTAAGGTAAATACGTGGATCCAACTCCCGTGAGTTGGCATAAGGTGGCTAAAACAGGAGCGATTCTCAGGCCAATGAGGTCATTCCTCTGATCGGACGCTCCTCTTCGATATTATAATTTGACTTGGATTTGATTCAGTGGCCACTTCTATATTTTGATTTTGGGGAGTTAGTCCGAGGTGGGCGGTAACTGCGGCTACGCGTTTCCACCAGCCTGGATAGCAATTGGTATATCTACCCTGGCATTGCCTAGTTGTGCCGTGTCACCTACCATATCGCGCCTTGTACGAGTTTGGTTTTCTCCCGTAGCCCGTGTGGTATCCTCTAGTGGCTTCCCGATCAGGAGGGGCTATGATATTGGACGGACTACTGGGACTATTACGTGTTAAGGTGGAAAATGTAAAGCCTTAACGCTATTTAAAAGTAAGTTTATTTTATAAATAGACACTATTATAATAGCGCAATATACTACATAGTAAATAGTTTAACGGATCCTTAGGAGATGTAAATCCCGAACATCTCTTGAGTTACTGTACTCATATTTATATTCTGTTTATTTAACTCACATAAGATATTCTAGTCTGACTCGGGTGTTTTTGTCTATTCAAATTCGCTCGGGTCAGTCCGAGCATTTCAGGATAGCAGATTTTAGCTTTGGAGGACGAAGACGAAGAATAAGTATTATGTTATATATAGTATTACACCACACTCTTTCTATTTCGCTGCATTGCTTGTATTGGTATGTGTAACTCTGATATTTATTGTAAAAGAAGAATCAAGCTTTTGTAAACTGTTTATGAACTGTATATTTGTTATTATATTTTATCCTTCCGCTGTGAGATTCTGTTTTGTTTTATTTCTTCTCTGTTTTTCTTATTTACCCCATAACAATCCGCCCTTGCGTATGCTTTGAATTGGCACGTGTGTCGGTTTAAAGTGTGCAAAAAGGCGGGATGTCTTTTGAAATTGGACTAGTTTTACCCGTAACTTTAGGTAGCATTTCCTAAGTGCTATAGAATCTGGAATTTGATTGTTTTGAAATTTAAGGAATTTGATAAATTATATTTATGTTTAAGTTTTGGAGACCTTTAAGATATGAGATTTATAACTGGATTTTTCTTAATAAATTTAAGATGAACATTCTAGTGTTAAGTAAATTTTGAAATTATTTAATGGCATAATTTTGGAGTTTTATCTATGGAATTTATGGGAATATTCAAGACGAAATAATAAACACTAATTTGTTGAAAGAAAAAATATCCAACCTTAGTTTTGAATATTAATACTCCAATTGGATATATATATAGGAATTGAAATGGTCTTGGGAACATGAAGTGATATTTAAATTATGGTTTAAAATAAAGAAATATATTTGTAAAGCTATGTAAATTATCTTCTTTACAAAGTAACCATAAAGTTAAACCATTTATATCCAAACCATTTGTGTTTTGGGAGTTATGTTTTTTTTAAAGAAAAATTTCCAATATATTATGGTTTAAAGGTATAATTCAAATATTTGGTTTCCAGATATTATAAATTTTAAGCAGTATGGTTTTGGAAAAGAATTATATTTGAATATAACGATATTTGGAAAGCCATGTAATTTATTTCTTTATAAAGCAACAGTAAAGTTAAACTTTTTTTTAATTCGCATACCGTTGAATATCCAAACCATTTAGTTTTGAAAATAATGGTTTTAAAATGCTATGGATTTTCGAAGAATTATGTTGAAAGTTACAAACAGAATATTGGTTACATGGGATATTAAATAATAAAAAGTGACATAATTTTTTGGAAAGGAATAATTTTATTTGGGATAAACGATATCATATTGTTTTGGGTTTTAAAAGAAGAAATGATATCGTAATATTACGGTTTGAAATGGATTATATTCTGGTTTTAAAAGTATAAACTATTTTTAAATGACCGCGGTGTTATAATAACGATTGGTTGGCAAAGAGACCGGGATCGGATATGGACATACTCTCTGTCGATACCGAAAACCACTTTGACTAACCGTGTACGCGGTGGAGATTCCAGAATGAAGTAGGTGGTGGCGACGTTTCCTGTAAGGTAAATACGTGGACCCAACTCCCGTGAGTTGGCATAAGGTGGCTAAAACAGGAGCGATTCTCAGGCCAATGAGGTCATTCCTCTGATCGGACGCTCCTCTTCGATATTATAATTTGACTTGGATTTGATTCAGTGGCCACTTCTATATTTTGATTTTGGGGAGTTAGTCCGAGGTGGGCGGTAACTGCGGCTACGCGTTTCCACCAGCCTGGATAGCAATTGGTATATCTACCCTGGCATTGCCTAGTTGTGCCGTGTCACCTACCATATCGCGCCTTGTACGAGTTTGGTTTTCTCCCGTAGCCCGTGTGGTATCCTCTAGTGGCTTCCCGATCAGGAGGGGCTATGATATTGGACGGACTACTGGGACTATTACGTGTTAAGGTGGAAAATGTAAAGCCTTAACGCTATTTAAAAGTAAGTTTATTTTATAAATAGACACTATTATAATAGCGCAGTATACTACATAGTAAATAGTTTAACGGATCCTTAGGAGATGTAAATCCCGAACATCTCTTGAGTTACTGTACTCATATTTATATTCTGTTTATTTAACTCACATAAGATATTCTAGTCTGACTCGGGTGTTTTTGTCTATTCAAATTCGCTCGGGTCAGTCCGAGCATTTCAGGATAGCAGATTTTAGCTTTGGAGGACGAAGACGAAGAATAAGTATTATGTTATATATAGTATTACACCACACTCTTTCTATTCCGCTGCATTGCTTGTATTGGTATGTGTAACTCTGATATTTATTGTAAAAGAAGAATCAAGCTTTTGTAAACTGTTTATGAACTGTATATTTGTTATTATATTTTATCCTTCCGCTGTGAGATTCTGTTTTGTTTTGTTTCTTCTCTGTTTTTCTTATTTACCCCATAACAATCCGCCCTTGCGTATGCTTTGAATTGGCACGTGTGTCGGTTTAAAGTGTGCAAAAAGGCGGGATGTTACAGTTGGTATCAGAGCTTTGGTTTAGCGATAAACCTTGGCTTTGTGGGGTTTGACTCTTTGTTAATAGGGTAGAAATATCCTATGGGAGTCGCTGAGTGTATATATAAGAGAGAGCGTACTTGTTAGTATTAATAAAAAGATTTTAATATTGTGTTAATCTGTTCCGCTTTGTATTTATAAATTCTGGTTGATGCATGGGACGCTATGTCATCAATAGGGATTTCTAAACACTTAATAGGACAGACCGACATAATATTTGTTTTTAATATAGGTGAATGAAATAATTTGCCTATTATATTTCTATATATAAAAATAGTTTTATAAAGATATATATATATTTGGTTGCTATAGATTGGATGTTAGGCAATAAAAATATTTATAATAACTGAAGCTAAGTGAAATTATAATAAACCAAATTTGGAGATTTAGAACTTAAGTCCGGGATTTTTGAAAATTTGCTTTCAAAGAATTTGTGAAATTTATTGATTTGGTTTATAAGTATTTTCTTATATAAATATTTCGTATAAATTGGAAGAATTGTTTTAAAGAAGATTTTGGAAAAGAATTAAATTCTGTACTTTCCTCTCTGTCGCTGGAAAATAAATTCGGTGATGACGGCCGCATCATCGACTTTCATTTTCGAGTTTCGAAGGGGAAAGGCCACTGTAGTAAATTCTACTGCAGATTTATTTTTGAAATTTTCTAAAAATTTTCTTTTATTGTTCTAAATATAATTAGAGATATAAAAGTTGTAAGAACTTATTTATCTATTATTTTGAAATAGATTAAAATTTGACCCGGTATTTAATTCTAAATTTTTCCGTTAATTAATTGTTTAAACTTTGTTAGTGAAATATTAAGTAAGAAAGTTAATGCTAGGGATAAGGGAAGTAAAAGTTTTTAACTGATAAATAATGGAAAAGATTTATTGAAGAATGAATGAATTGAAACCTCTAATTGAAATAAGAGAATAACTGCAAAGCTATAAAGAGGAATTTGCATACATATGAGACAAAGGGTAATATGAATAAACATTAAATTTAATTAAAAGAATGGAGATTAAACTTGTATAAGTTCAATTGCAATTTCCTTAACATAAATAACTTACCCAAATATAAAAGTTGAAGTGTTAAATGAGAAACTGGAATTGAATATTTTACAAGTAGGAATTTAGGAAAAATGAAGTATTCAATAAATTACTGTTATAATAAGAATTTATTGGTATAAACTTAAGTGATAATTGAAATTTTACCCAAATTAAAGGTGAGTATTATTAATAGGTGATTTTAACTTAAGTAAATAAAATGAAATTCTTTAATAAATAAAGATTGATGTGTACGGTTATAAACTTAAGTATGTTTTAAAATGCTACTAGTAATATAATAAAAAGTAGGTAATATAAATAAATGTCTGTAAACCCTAGATAATGAATTAATAAGATCCTTTATTTATAAAAATGGAGGTTTTAAGGTTAATAATTTAAGTGTAAGTAGAGGGTTACTGTAATTAAATATAATAAAACGTAAACATTAAATAAAGGAATGAAATTAAGGGTAAGTTGAAATTGTAATTTATAAAACGAATATATATTTATTGAACCATTAATAAATAAAAAGGAATTGAGAAGAAACTTGTAAATTTTCACTTGCATTCTTAAACATACATAACTTACCATATAATAAAAGTTGCAATGTTAGTAAGAAAATGTAAGGGGAAATCTTACAAGTGAAGCTTGAGGTAATTAAGGTATTCAATAAATTTGCTGTTATAAATGAGAATTAATTGTATAAACTTAAGTTAAATTGGAAATTTTACTATATAAGAAAGGGTAAGTAGTATAAATAGATGATATAAACCTTAGTCAATAAATTGGAATACAATATAATGAATTTTGTAACAAATGGAAAATGAAAATTGTAAGAAACAAAGAAATCCCTCCATAAATGAAAGAAAGAAAATAAAACCACTGAAGCATGAAATAAATGTATAATAAGCTATTGTGGTGTTGATTTGAATTGTTTGGTTGATGTATGGTTGTTGGGTAAGGAATTTTGGAGTTGTTGGAGGAACAATAATCTATCTCTATTCCATCTAAGACTGTTGAGTAACGGATGCACTTGATAGTTATTTCTCACTCCGTAAAATTTCATAATTTGAACCCGAACAACTAACGGTTGTTGATTGAATGATTGTGGTTTGTGGTGTGTGCCGTTTGTTAAAATGTATGGTTGTTGCATTTGATTTGGATATGAATGATTGAATCTACCCAAACATTTCACTGTAATATAGATATTTAACTTTTAGATTTTATAAGTGAATACAGGGGTTGGAAGCAACTGCTACTGCTTTTGGTTCCAAAATAATAAGCGTATTGCCCGACAAATAGGTACGTTTCCGGATTACGTATAAAGCGCTATTTTATATATTTTCCCGTGTTGGGATATTTTATTTTGGATAATATATGTAATATATTTGTATATTTGGATATTATATTTTCTCCAGAGTCCCTCCGTACAAAGGAGACTCTGCCAAAAATTTTCGTAAATTTTGGACTTAGAATTTGGTTAAAGATATTTTTCCAACTTTAATAGTTCAAGTATTAAAAGACATAATGATTATAAAACAAGTGTATTTCATTAAAGGAAATTAATTTAGTAAATTATTGTTATAAGTTAATATTTGAAATTAGATATACTGTTTTATTCTTCCTTCTCCCTTCCTTTCCCTTTTCGGGGACGAAAAGTTTTGAGTGGGGGAGAGTGTAACGACCCGTTAAGTTCGACCATTTAAAATTGTTTGTTTAATAGGATTTTGTAATTTATTTTAGTTGAAAGAATAAAGGTGGTAGATAAGTATTAAAATGAAGGCTAGAATAAATTATATAGAAGTGACTTAGAAACCTATTTAAAGACATTTGAATAAAATTCAAATGAATTAAGTAGAGAAAGAAAGAAAAATTCTTACCTGTACATAAAATTTAATATGGGAATATTAAACCAATTTAATGCAATAAAAGATTGTGAACGATAAATTGAATAGATTAAGAAACCCTGTTATTGCAAGTCAATAAATTTGTAAACCCTAATGAACATCTCAAAATTTATAAATTTATTGAAATTTAAGACATAGCATAAGCGTAGAACTATAGGTATGATGACAAACTTTTATAAATTGTCTAATTAAGGGTCAGCAAATTTATTTGGAAATCAAACTCAATTAAGGGTAAGTAATTATGATGGATTGATGGCATAAACGTTACTAATTTTTATCATAGTAACGGAAGTGCAGATGGAAGGCAACTGTAGAAATTTAAGTACGTATTAACAATTGAAAGGGACTGTCGATTGAGTGGAGTACTTTAGGTTGTCTTACTAAATTTAGAATTTAACATAAGACAAATAGAAATAAATCAATAAACGTATAGATTTTAAGTTTATTATGATGAATTATTTTAGTGATATGACTTAGAATAAATGAAATAATTTGGGTTAATTGGTATTTAATGGAATTAAAGGTTGCAATATTCATAGGTAAGGATTTAGATGAAATAGATTGATGTATGAAAAATTTAATTTGATAAATGGCAATTAATTCCTTTAATTTGTGCAATTAATGTATGTTTAATTGATAACGATAAAAAGTTGATTTTTTTCAGTGTAACCAACGTAAAATATTATCATAGCATGATACTTGGTTTGAATAGAAGGATTTGATTTAATGTGAAAATTTTTGTTCTAAGTATTGAATAAAATTGGGAATCAATTTTTTTTTTTATGATAATAACGTTAGTATTGGTTAATAAATAGATTTCAATGCAGTAACCAAATAAATGGAATAAGATGAGTATATATTGCATAGAAATGAAATGATAAATTATTGATGTAATGGAAGATATAACCATGTCAATTATGCATATAAGGTAATAAGGTAATGAAACCGAGGTAAATTAATTAATTGAGACTTTAAGTAAAATTAACGTGTGGAATTGACCAAGGTTCAATAAAATGAGAATTTGATTGGTTATATTTATTGGTTGAGAAATGTAAATGTGTATTTGGGGAATAAATTTAGTCAGACTTAAGTATTGAATTTAATTAATTAATATATATGATAAATGATGATTAAATAAAAACCCAATACTCTATATATATGTATAATATTTGAGTGAAAATAATAATACACTTATAAATGTGGAATTAAGAGTTTACAACAACTATTTTAAGTAAAGAAATTGTTCATTCAAGTAAATTTGAAACATCGCAATAGGTGTAGATTAAGTGTTGCGTTAAATAAATTATAAAGGAATAAATTTATAGAAACGTAGGAACGGAAGAATGAACATTATAGTAACGTAAAACGTATTGTAGGATAATAATTAAGTATAGGCTTGTAAATTAGATGTATGACAATAAATTTTGTATGTAAATCTTTCTATTAGTTGATAAGTCTTGTTTTGATCAATTTAAAGGAATACACTAAATTTTGTAGTTAGTACGGAATATTGATGAGTGAATGAATAAGATGAAACAAAGGTGGAATGTATTAGTTGAGGTTTTAAGTTATTTATGTGATAAGTTACCAAAATTATAATTTTATCTAAATACAGTAATTTATGCAAACAAAAGATGAACATTTTGAAATATTACCACAGTGATATATAAAAAAACGTTAACTATGTAGTTGGAGAATAATTGATATATTTTGAGTTGGATAATAGAAATCAAGTTATTTATATAATTAGATTTAAGATGAGAGTATAAGTATATGATTAAATAATTGGGTTTTGCGAATAAAATTTATAATTCCCAAATAATAAGAAAACGCAGAGGTTAACACTGCGAAATTTATATACTTATAAATTTTAATTCACATCCAAGCTTGCTAAATTATTTGGAATTGATTGGATTATATAAGTAATGAAATTTGGCCAATATTTAAAGTTGAAAGAAAATTTGGATTTTACGATTTATTTTAATTTATTTAATAAATATTAAAAATAGCCATTTTTGTCACGGACTCGGATTTCGACGAAACTAGTTTCATCGGATCCGTAACGGTGAATTATAATAATGTTTCAAGTTTCGTTGCGATCGGACTTGTCGTTTGATCGTACGGACTCGAAACGCCTTGAAATTTACGCATTTTGAAATCAATTTGAAATTTTTATTTTTTTAGCATAACTTCTTCATACGATCGAATTTGGTCGCGAAACTTTTTCCATCGCGTTCAGAATATTTTGAAACACCTATTTGGATATATAGTTTTAACAAATTCGACTCCGGAGGCAGAACGGGCTTTTTGGGCCAACTATCGTTTAGCACGTTCGTTATCCGTACCCATCTAGCCTTCTTTTATCTGTCTATATATTTGCGATTATAAACCCTAGCCACTCCTTATTTTCATTTTTCTATACGTACATCTCCTTCTCAACTCCTCATTCCAATGGCAGAAAACCTAATTCCCAAATTCCAAAATTTTATTTCAAAAAAAAAAAAAAAAAAAAAAAAAAAATTGTGGATCTGCAGCAGCTTCTGGTCGCGCTTCGGGTTTCAGAGGAGAAAACCCTAGAGCAACTTCGGGTCAGGAAGAAAATGACTCGGGTCGCTCCGGGTCGTTTTGGCGAAAACTCCAAGCAAGCATCGGGGAAATGAGGCGGCGCCCCGAAGTCGAACCCGAAGTTGACCCAGGACCAGAATTTTTCATTTTTCAAATTTTCATAACTTTTGCATACGAGCTCGGATTCACGCGCGGTTTGTTTTGCTGGGATCGTATCGGAATTTCTGACGTTTTGGCACTGGTTTGGATGAATTTGGAGACTGTCCAATTTTTGGGTTTAAATTGGATTTGAATTCAATTTAAATTCAAAAGGTGAGTGTTTTAACCCACTCACAACTACTAGAAGCTTTTATGTTTGTTAAATAAATTTTAGAAATGAATAGAAATTTATTTATGAGCTTTTGGCATGTTATTTCATTCATATCTGTTGAATTGCATTTTATTGAATGTAACTGTTAATTTAATTGATTTATTGCGTGTTAATTGGCTGTTAGAAATTTTTGGTTGCATATGAACTGCTAGTTAACAGTTATGTCAATTATCACTGAATATAAATTGTTAGATTAATAGTTGAAAAATTTAATTTGAATAAACTGCCAGTTATCACCTGTTATATATGATCATATATTTAATTGTTATTGATTGATATTGCTTGATGTTTGTGATTGGATGATGGATGTGTTATTGAAGGGATGTTTTATTTGATATCATTAAACTGCAAGTTAGTATGCATTTTTCATTTCATTCGGGATTGCGGTTTGAAATGATATACAACCGCAGTTTTATTTTTTAAATTGCGGATTGAAATGATAAATATCCGTATCACTTGACCATAGGATAGAAAACTATATACAGACACCGTGGTCTATATATAACTATTTTTAATGTGATTTCTATGGTTTGGATGGAATACGGTTTATAAAAATCTTAAATTTTATACTGAATAAATGTTTTCTTCCATAGTTATATGCATATGAAGTTGAAATTTTGAAATTAAAAGGTGAATAAATTTCTTTATTAAAAATGGAAGAAAATTAAGAAAATGAAGTTTGATGATTATATCCTATGTTTAAATATTAAGTTGGAAATTTTAAAGATATGATATTTATAATTGGATTTTTTTCCCAAAATATTTTGAAATGAATATTCTAGTAAAAATTGAATTTGGAAATATATATATATATATATATATATATATATATTTTACTAGAAATTGAAGTCTTATTAATTATGGATTTTATGTGAATGGTCAAGATTAATTAATAGAATATTGATTTTTGAAAGGATAAAAATCCAACTTTAGTTGAAATATTAATGCTCCAAAATGGATATAAATATATATAAAATTGAAATGGTTTTGCGACTTGAAGTAATATTTTGGATTTTGGTTTAACTTTAAAAGAAGAAATATTTGGAAAGCCATGTAATTTATTTCTTTATAAAGCAACAGTAAAGTTAAACTTTTTTTTAATTCGCATACCGTTGAATATCCAAACCATTTAGTTTTGAAAATAATGGTTTTAAAATGCTATGGATTTTCGAAGAATTATGTTGAAAGTTACAAACAGAATATTGGTTACATGGGATATTAAATAATAAAAAGTGACATAATTTTTTGGAAAGGAATAATTTTATTTGGGATAAACGATATCATATTGTTTTGGGTTTTAAAAGAAGAAATGATATCGTAATATTACGGTTTGAAATGGATTATATTCTGGTTTTAAAAGTATAAACTATTTTTAAATGACCGCGGTGTTATAATAACGATTGGTTGGCAAAGAGACCGGGATCGGATATGGACATACTCTCTGTCGATACCGAAAACCACTTTGACTAACCGTGTACGCGGTGGAGATTCCAGAATGAAGTAGGTGGTGGCGACGTTTCCTGTAAGGTAAATACGTGGACCCAACTCCCGTGAGTTGGCATAAGGTGGCTAAAACAGGAGCGATTCTCAGGCCAATGAGGTCATTCCTCTGATCGGACGCTCCTCTTCGATATTATAATTTGACTTGGATTTGATTCAGTGGCCACTTCTATATTTTGATTTTGGGGAGTTAGTCCGAGGTGGGCGGTAACTGCGGCTACGCGTTTCCACCAGCCTGGATAGCAATTGGTATATCTACCCTGGCATTGCCTAGTTGTGCCGTGTCACCTACCATATCGCGCCTTGTACGAGTTTGGTTTTCTCCCGTAGCCCGTGTGGTATCCTCTAGTGGCTTCCCGATCAGGAGGGGCTATGATATTGGACGGACTACTGGGACTATTACGTGTTAAGGTGGAAAATGTAAAGCCTTAACGCTATTTAAAAGTAAGTTTATTTTATAAATAGACACTATTATAATAGCGCAGTATACTACATAGTAAATAGTTTAACGGATCCTTAGGAGATGTAAATCCCGAACATCTCTTGAGTTACTGTACTCATATTTATATTCTGTTTATTTAACTCACATAAGATATTCTAGTCTGACTCGGGTGTTTTTGTCTATTCAAATTCGCTCGGGTCAGTCCGAGCATTTCAGGATAGCAGATTTTAGCTTTGGAGGACGAAGACGAAGAATAAGTATTATGTTATATATAGTATTACACCACACTCTTTCTATTCCGCTGCATTGCTTGTATTGGTATGTGTAACTCTGATATTTATTGTAAAAGAAGAATCAAGCTTTTGTAAACTGTTTATGAACTGTATATTTGTTATTATATTTTATCCTTCCGCTGTGAGATTCTGTTTTATTTTATTTCTTCTCTGTTTTTCTTATTTACCCCATAACAATCCGCCCTTGCGTATGCTTTGAATTGGCACGTGTGTCGGTTTAAAGTGTGCAAAAAGGCAGGATGTTACAATTGCTATGACTTTGTCTGATCTTTGTTAACACCATCTTGATCTTCTAAGTACCATCTCCAAGATTTGAACTAATATTAGCTCCATTTTATATTTTATGTCGCCTTTGTTTTTCTTTGTTTCTCTAAACTGTCTATAATAACTCATATAAATATTAGTAGCATTTGTTGTATAGTTGGGATCATCAAAACGTGTAATTGTGGTTCTAACTTTTTCCTTTTACCAAATTTCCTCCATTTGAATTCAAAAGTCCACCCCCTTCCTTCTTGATATAGATGGACCACTTTTGGCCCCATTTAGGCCTCAAACCCGCTACAAACTTGATCAATAAATATTGTATTTTAATCCAAATCAAATGCAGATCAATATCGTATATCAATACATGTGTTTATAACCATTATATACACACTATTTAATATTGATCATCACAAATTAAATAGAATCTCATAATTAATATTTCATAAATATTAATTAATTTGATTAATTTATAACAATTATAATTAATTAAATCATGTGGTAATAGAGTATTTAATATTTTAGTTTTGTGACTTTTAGGTATAAATTTGATCAGCGATTAATATCGAATGTTAATGTTCGAACATCAAGTTAGTAGATGGTGTGACATTATAGTCAAATTTATCGCTTATTTAACTTCATTAAAATCCAATTTTACTTTATTTAAGTGTTACCGAGTAGTAATAATTATTTACACCAATTCTCTTTGTCAAAAGTATATCATATTAGGACTTATGGAATTTGGTAATGGACAAAATTCTGATATCATCTATATTCAATTTTATGGTCCAAACATAAAGTCTTTGATTCAATAATAACATTTATTATTAATCGAAATGTGTGTCCAGAGATTTTGACTTTGAATTGACTTCAATAGACCGTGATATTAACCCGATATAACCAAGGAGACAAATCCTCACTTGAATAGTGTTTCACTTCCAATACTTCCACTCAACCCAACTGTAGTCTTTTGATAGACGCATTGTCATGATTTAACTGTAATCAAAGTGGAGCTTTCATATTAAAGATCAACAATATTCTTAAGATGAGAGAACTGTGTAGTATTGTCATATTAATATTTTCTATTTCATCTTAGTTAAATAAACCAATAGAAAACTATCAAATGAGTCATTCCATGGTTATCCAATAACTAACAGTACATAACCTCTAGGTGTCCCCAATACTACTGAGTAATACACTTCCCAACATTTAGAGAGTGTTACATACTTTAGTCTTAACAGATGCATCGATATCCAGTCTAGATACATCCTGACTAGGTATGTTTAAAATGATGTGTTTGTTAAATTGTGATAAAATACTCATGGTTGCAATATTCGTAGTTACCATCACAAAGCACCATTTACGAATTTTCTATTAAATACACTTAAATTAAATATTTAATTAATTATATACATTAAAATAAGTATATAATAGAAAAAAACACTTTTATTTTAAATGAGATTGTATTATAAAGTTAATAATTTACAGTAAATTATAGCATTTCCCATAGGGCATACTCCTAACTCGATTAGTATGGAACTCAACGGGACGGGTGTTAATAACGCAACTAGAAGCTCTTATTGTTATCGAGGTACACCCGATCACATTTTAAACATATAGGAACCACGGATGGTGAGACAGATGCATCTGCATAGTACGGCTACACAGTTGGACCTACGGGGAATCATTATAGTGATTTCTTTGAATACTTCAGGTTGAACGATTGAGAGCATATGACACATTTACCATTAATATATTGACACGAATGCTTAGGTAGGCCATAAATTGTCGAGTTAGTATACTTGGCGCAAGCCCAGGCATTGCGATGTTCGCTGAGTGTGTACGTGCGATATACATAGCTTGTCATTTGGGAATGTTAACCAATGTTGGTTATAAAATTAATCATTATGATTCACATACTAGGAATTGACCTAAAGTGGTTAGATGTTAGTTGTTCAATCCTTGGTTGGAAGCCTTTGTAAGTTGTTTATGAGTGTAGGTGTAATTTGAGTTATACCCTTGATTTATAAATAACCAAACCTTTATATGTAGTAACTGAACATAAATAGACACCCTTGGCTATGTAGGTTATAAATGAATTAATTACTTATGAACACCATGCACTAATAATAAAATTCATTCACTAGACTTTGTCTAACTCGCTCCTTTTCTTCCCCTTTAATACCCACTGTAGAAGGATAGGTCAGTACATGATTTGGCCTAAATACAGTGCATGGAGGAGGGGACTAGGCGTAGAGTTATATCTTTTTATTGTTACTCTCCATGTACTCTATTTTGTATTATGTTAATTCTATTTATCATACTCTATATGCTACTATTTAGAGATATTATTGTATGGACCATGCTATTGAGGTTATTATCTGATCAAGATTATTTTCAGTATTTATATTTTATTTCCTTCCACTATGAGATATAAAAGTGTAGAATACCTTAAATTTTATATTAGTCTCTATATCATGAAATTATTAGAATCTTAGTGGCTTGTACTTCTTAGCACGACATGAGTATGAAAGTCATTTTAGACTTTGAATTGGTGTGTCCGAAGCAAGTTGCCATAGTTGGTATCAAAAGTTAGGTTCATGGTTCTTTAGGAAACAGGCACACTGAGAGAGCGCACTTGTATATTTTCAAAATTGTTATTACATACAAATAAGTATAACGCAAACACATTCTTATGATTCCTATAATGCTTAAACACTATCAAAGGAAAGTTGCTAATATTCTAATATACCGAAAGCCGAGAATGAGCAATCAAATTGGAAATGGTTCTGGTAAGGCAAATGAGATTCCGAGAATGAACGTTATTATGTGGTTTTGCTGGTATCTTCAGACAAAAGGCCAGACTACACTCAACCATAGAGGACCCGCAGTGCAAGCGAAAATTATAGCCTAGCTCCTCCGTCTTCTTTGGTCTTCCCAAGCTATATAAGAATTTCTATAGTTTGGGTAGAAAAAAATTTCACGGGGGTGAATCCTTTGTTAAGATACGTGCACGGCTGAGGAATTATGATAGCATATTCACTATGATGGGTGTGGAATATGCAATAAAGAGACAGTTATCTTCATGCCATTTGCAAGAAGAGGCCTTAAACTGGTGCGAGATCATTGTTGCTAAGATAGATGAGATTGGTATTTCCTAAACTAGTTTTAAGAGGCGCTTTGAAACTAAATTCATTTCAAAGGAAGAATAGGGAGTAGAGCTAGAGAAGTTCGTTCACTTGGAGCAAGTGACCGGATTATCAAGGAGTATGTGAACGAGTTTAATTAACTAGTGAAGTATGGCTTGGATCTTACTAATAAACCGGCAAACAAGGCGATGAAGTTTGCTAAAGGGTTAAATCAATCTTTGGGAGTTATTGCTTTGAGTCATTTACCTATTGGAGCTACTTTTGAGTGCTTGGTGGAGATAGTGTTGTTGAACTCAATTAAGAAGGAGGAACCTAAGAAGGCAGCGACAAAGCCAGGTCAGCAAGACCACTGCAAAAGTGGAATTAGAGCTCAGAGCAAGATAAAGAAGCCAAAGTTCAAGCGTAAGAAGTGCCAAGGCAGGGGAATCTGGCAAAGGATTGCAGGCCGTTCATTGCAAATATCAAATGCTACAACTGTAATCAATTTGCTCATATGAAGAGAGAGTGTCTGAACGCACAATAAGCTTCTACACAAGTGGTTCCAACATATGCACTAGATGTCATTCCTTGCTCGAGCACTGCTCCAGCTGTGGATAAGGGAAAGAAAGTCGTTATTGAAGGTGTGTTAACTCTTTTTGATTTATCTATTTGTATTTTATTTGACATCAGAGCATCACATTCCGCCTATGTAGTTTTCTATGCAGCCTGTCCCAAACCAAAATAAAGGAGGAGGGTTGTGATAGGCTTGGCAAGCCAACGCAAAAAACCACGGCTCTCTTATGGAGATGGAACCTAGTTATATTTCGTTGGGGCGTAACCCTCTTAGCGACGTGCCATATCGAGGTTCGGGTATGGTGAAAAGTGAGCAAGGGCTGGGTCGTCACTCCTTTAGTGGCGCGCCATATCGACGCTTGGATATGGTGATAAATATGGAAGGACTGGGTCGTCACTCCCTCCCTTGGTGGCACGTCACATCTACTCTCCGGTGTAGTGATAAATGAGCAAGGGTCTTCGCATTTTACTCGGTGGGTGCGAGGGGCAAGGAAGCTGGTCGATGATAGTAGGATTCGGTTAGGTAGTTGAAATGTAGGATCGTTAATAGAAAAGCTAAGAGAGATAGTTGATACTATGACTAGAAAACGTGTAAATATTTTATGCATTCAGGAGACGAAATGAACGGGTCAGAAGGCGAAGGAGGTGCAGAATATAGGCTTCATGTTATGGTACGTGGGAAAGAGCGTAACAAGAACGGGGTAGGCATCTTAATTGAAAAGAACCTTAAAAACGGAGTTGTCGACGTTAAGAGACAAGGGGACAGGATCATCCTAGTAAAGCTGGTAGTGCACGATATGATTCTGAACATCATTAGTGCCTATGCCCCACAAGTAGCTCTAGGTGAAGTCTTCAAGAGGAATTTCTAGAAAGAGTTAGATGTTATGGTTAGAGATGTGCCTAGTAGCGAAAAACTTTTCATATGAGGAGATGTCAATGGGCATGCTGGTACGGCTAGTGGTGGGTTAGAGAGAGTGCATAGTGGTTTTAGGTATGGCGATAGGAACCAAGAAGGAGAAGAAATACCGAGTTTTGCTGTTGCTTATGACCTCATGATAGCTAATACCTTCTTTAGAAAAGAGACAATCACACTTAGTTACTTTTAGTAGCGGTCAACACTGTAGCCAGATTGATTTTATCCTTACTAGAAAAGATGACAAATGAGCTTGTGTAGATTGCAAAGTCATACCTAGAGAATGTGTTGTCTCACAACATCATCTTTTGATATCCGAGTTTCATCTTCGGATACGTGTTCGACGGGATAAAGGAGCAAAGATTAGTACGATGAAATGATGGAAGCTCAAAGAAGATGCTTCACGGGTGTTTAAGGATAGGGTGATGAGAGAAGGGGCATGGAATTTGAAAGGAGAAGCAAATCACATGTGGGATGAGATGGCAACGCACATTCGGAAAGTGACTACTGAGGTGTTTAGGGTAACGAAAGGAAATAAACGCAAACCTAAAAATTCGTGGTGGTGGAACAGTGATGTGCAAAAGGCTATCAAATAGAAGAGGGAATGCTATAAGTGCTTGCATCATCACATGAGCGAGGACAACATGCAAAGGTACAAAGTTGTAAAGAAGAACGCAAAGAGAACGGTGAGTGAAGCAAAGGGTCAGACGTATGAAGACCTGTATCATAAGCTAAGTACGAAGGAGGGTGAAAAAGACATCTATATGATAGCTAAGCTCCGTGAGAGGAAAACAAGAGACTTCAATCAAGTTAAATGTATCAAAGATGATAATAATAGACTTTTGGTGAAGAACGATGAGATAAAAATAGATGGAGAGATTACTTCGACAAGTTATTTAATGAAGAAGGTGATAACACTTTGATCGAGATAGACGACTCTTTTGATGACAACGGTAGGCATTTTGTTCGTAGAATTCAAAAATCCGAGGTAAAGTAGACGCTAAAATGGATGAAAGTAGGCAAGGCATTGGGGCCTGATGGCATCCCCATTGAGGTGTGGAGATCCCTTGGAGATGCAGGGATAGTCTGGCTAACTAAGTTGTTCAATAATATTTTCAAATCAAACAAGATGTCAGATGAGTGGAGGAGAAGCATATTAGTTTTAATTTTTAAGAATAAAGGAAATATATAAAGTTATTGCACAAACAACAGAGGAATTAAGATTATCAGTGATACGATGAAGCCATGGAAGACAGTCATCGAACATCGATTAAGAAGAATAACGAGTGTTTCAGAAAATCAATTTTGTTTCATCATGGGAGGTCGACCACAGAGGCTATTTTCTTGATAAGACAACTTATGGAGAAGTTTAAGGAGCAAAAGAAGGATTTACACATGGTTTTTATCGATTTGGAGAAAGCTTATGACAAACTACCACGAAAGGTGATGTGGTGGGCTCTGGAAAAGTAGAGAGTCCCAACAAAGTACATTACCCTTATCAATGATATATACAATGATGTTGTGACTAGTGTCAGAACATGCGATGGTGTAACCAACTACTTCCCCATTAACATAGGCTTACATCAAGAGTCAGCTTTAAGCCCCTACATTTTTGCTCTAATGATGGATGAGGTTACGAAGAGTATACAAGGGAGATTCCTTGATGTATGTTATTTGCTGATGATGTTGTGCTAATTGATGATAGTAGGATTGGGGTTGATAGACATCTCGAACTGTGGAGAAAGACTTTAGAATCTAAGGGATTTAGGTTTAGTAGAACTAAAACAAAGTATATGAAGTGCGAGTTCAGCGGTGTCAGGTCTGAGGATGGAGATGTTATTCTA
Source organism: Allium cepa (assembly GCA_030765085.1). Taxonomy (NCBI): domain Eukaryota; kingdom Viridiplantae; phylum Streptophyta; class Magnoliopsida; order Asparagales; family Amaryllidaceae; genus Allium; species Allium cepa. The sequence continues at coordinate 27,793,275 of CM060933.1, read as the reverse complement.
GCGGGACAAATAGTTCCTAAAAAGGAATCCTTTCTATATCTAGGATTAACATTGCAGTGTAATGGTGAGATTGATGAAGATGTTATCTTTCGAATTCGAGCGAGATGGGTGAAGTGGCGGCAAGCATCTTTCATTCTCTATGACAAGAAAGTCTCATAGAAGCTTAAAGGAAAGTTCTATAGAGCGGCAATTAAGCTTGCGATGTTGTACGGTGCAGAATGTTGGCCTACTAAAAACCAACACGTCCAGAAGATAAGCGTAGCAGAGATGCGTATGTTGCGATGGAGTTGCGGTCATACAAGAAAAACCGAATTAGAAATGATGATATACATGAAAAACTTGGAGTAGCACCAATTGAGGAGAAACTAATTCAACATCGCTTAAGATGGTTTGGACATCTCCAACGAAGGCCGCCCGAAGCACCTATGCGCATTGGAATTATAGGTCGTGTCGTCTGCTCAAAGAGAGGTAGAGGTCGACCAAATTTGACATGGAAGAAAGTTGTTAAAAGGGACTTGAAGGGTTGGAATATAGTCGAAGAGCTGGTAACGGATAGGAGCGCATGGAAGTTAGCGATCCACGTAGCAGAACCATGAGCGATGAGTCTTATAAGTTTTAGATTATAGGATTAGGGAAAAAGAGCCAAAGACGTAGTGTTTGGTCCTTGATCGATGTTATTATCAGTACCATTATTACTATTTGTACTGTTATCATCACTTTTATTTTATTTTATTTTATTTATTCATTTATTATTATTTTTTCATACAAATGTATTTCTATATTTATTTTACTGAGTTACTATTATTATTAATTTGCCTATTTGACTTAATTTTATTATTGCCATTGTTAATGTTGTAACATTTAACTTACTTTTGTCATTTAGTTTCGGGTTCCATCTCTAGACGACCCCAACTTGTTTGGGAATAATGGCTATTGTTGTTTATAAGAGTTTGAAGTTATATATTTTGGATGTCAATTTCGACCGCGATACTTTTGGAATTTTCTGGGTTTGATTTAAATTTGGAAATGGATTGGATGACTAGTGTGGAGCAGTACTAGATCGTGATAGGTAGGCGGTTCGGTTAGGTACATGCAGTGGGTGAAGCCTTGAGTTTACCACGACCCCATGAGTTCAGTTATGTTGAGTTACCTATATTCTTTAGACCTTTCACATAATGAGTTTGCTTCAGTACTAGTAGTTTGCGACTACCCGGATGTATTTTTCAAAGTTTTCGGTCTTTCACCCCATAGGGAGATCAAATTTTGAATCTATCTTAAAGAGAATGCTAAACTTGTCTCCTTACCCGTTAGGCTCTTAGGCATATGACACCTAGAGAAAGATGCAAGCTAAATAAGCAAGAAAATGAATTATTATAAAAGGGATTCATTTAGAGAAGTATCTCGGAGTGGGGAGTACTAGTTGTCTTTGCTAGTAAAGCAGATGGCTCATTAAGGCTTTGCGTCGATAATCATGAATTGAATAAACTGACAAAGAAGAATCATTATCCATTGACCCATATAGATGATCTTTTTGATTAATTAGTTAGAGCAAAGGTATTCTCTCTAACTTGACTTGGCTACCAGATCCATCAGTTGCGTGGAGCCGAGGCTAGTATTCAGAAAACTAATTTTCATACACCCAATGGATTTTATAAGTGGCTAGTCATGTCATTTAAACTGACCAGTGCACCAGGATATTTTGTCAACCTAATAAGTCGAGTCTTTGGAGGAATGCTAAATAAATTCATGGTGGCATTCATCGATGACAATACTTGTCGATTCGAGAAACGAAAAAAGATAGGCTCGACAAAGTGGAGAGAATGAGAGTGGCTTGGTTCTTGGCTCAAAACAAAAGACATAGATGGAATGAGGCACCGAAGGCCAATTTTGACTTAAACCAACTCATCTCATATATTTTATCTATAGCAAAGGAAGAAATGGAATATTCGATGCTAGAAAAAGCCAAAACTTTCCCAATCCCAAACAAAGGAGGGGACTTCCTTTTCACAAATTGAACGGACATAAAATTGATGATTATCGAGTCTTGGCTAGGATTATCAAAAATTTGATCAAAAGAGGAGCCCTAAACCAATTTTCTACGAAAAATCAAAGGTTCCTCTACACTAATAATAATAAAAGACCATCATCTAATAACGCAGATTTTCCAAATAACGAACCCCTACAAGAGTTCCCACCACCATTCAATCATATTGATGTGATTCATAGTGGGCCTCATATTGCTAGAATGAGTAAGTGTGCAAGGAATTGAAACATTAGTGAAGCCAAAGAGGGAGAATCTATTCTATAGAAGAGAAGCTTATGGGTTTCATAGCTAATAGGGCAACATATTGCTGTAAAGTGATGCCCTTTGGGCAAAAAATGCAGTGGCCACATATCAATGATTGGTAAATAAGATGTTCAAAAACTAGGTAGGAAAAACGTGGAAGTACGTGGATAATACAATGGTGAAATCCAAAGAAAGGATGGATTATATAAAAGATCTAAATACGATTTTTGAAGTATTGCAAAAATACAAGAAGAAATTGAACCTGCAAAAATTTTCTTTTGGAATCCAATTTGAGAAGTTTTTGGGATATATATATATATATATATATATATATATATAAGCGCACATATTAAAGGAGATAATAACTAATGCTAGAGACAGTTATGCCAACCGATGATTCGAGGAAGAAAGGAAAATTCGCCAGCGACAGGATGTCAAAACCATCGAAAACCGGGACTAATAGATCATACAAAGATGCAGCGTCGACAAATATTCAAAATCCTACAAAAAAATTGCACTACTACAACTAGAACAAGAAAATTTTGTGGATTTGCACTTCTTGCTGATGGTGTCTTACAAAGATCGGAAAATAAATGGACAAATACTCCGTTTTGTTCTGTTTATGGCTACAAACCAACTTTCAATCAATTCAATAATCACATTTAGAGAATTTGGAAGCCGAAGGATGCATATGTGCTAGAAGTTCATTCAGGCAATTTACTTATGTAATATTTCTGATCTTGACAAAATTCTAGACAATGGCCCTTTCACATATGAATCTTGATACATAATAACAAAGAAATAGGTCGTTGGCATGAATTTAACTTAAGAAATACCAACTCAGATGCCAATCTGGGTTAAATTGTGTGATTTGAAATTGGAACACTGGGACATAGAGGCTCCAAGTAGGATAGCAAGCGTGATTGATATTCTCGTTCAAACGGATACTATAACTACATCAAGGAAAAGAACCAATTATGCTAGGATATTGGTTAATGTTACCGCTGACACAAAGTACCCTAAATCTATTACTGTTAAGACTAGTAGAGAAAATGTATGTGAGATTCATGCAGATCACGAATTCAAACCCTATATCTTTTTGCATTGCCAATAATTTGGTCATCAATCAATAAAATGTAACAAAAACAGACCAAATAGGCAAAGCACTGAACATGGAATGAAATCTAATACAAATAAAACCACATTCCCATCATCCTTTATGGGTTAGAACAACCAAAACATGGCTACACAATCTACCCCTACAACTTCTACCCAGAGCACATCAACAGAGGCCATAAATGGCAACCATTCAGGCACACAGAAAACAACGTCAACCGAAGACTGGCATTGTGTAGGTAAAGCAAAAGTACCACAACCACATGCATATAAGGACCAAGTAACATAGCTACTTTGGATAAAAAGGAAGGTAATAGCACAACTCATCTAAAAGGAATACAACAAGTGACACACAACATCAAAGAAGCAGAGCAAACTGAAATTACTACTAAAAATAAGTTTGGGATGCTTTGCTCACCAGAAGAGGAGGAAATCGCTGACCAGTCTAACCAACCAAACCAAGAAGAGTTAAGCCCTGCACATGAAGAATTCACAAATGAGACAGGATTTATAGAGCATATTACGCAACATATTGAAGAGTCAGGGGAAGAACATGGACGGGAAGCAAAGTTTGAAGCATATGTCTCAAGTGGTCCTCTTTATGAGTAAGAAGTCATGGCCTTATCATCCAGCACTGATCCTAAAACTTCCAGCCTCACGAACCAACCAGAGCCCCCTAAAAGGATGACATGGGTTCGAGAACATGGTAAATGGCTATCATTATTTGGAATGTCAGGGGGATTAATGTTGATCCCAAAATGGATCAGATTATTTCCACCTAACACCATATAGACCAAGTATAATAGTCTATTAGAGAACAAATTGCCAACTCAGAAAATACCATGTTCTTGGGGAGAATCTTACTACTTTGGGACCAGTCTGTATGTACAGTTTAACTTATTCAATCCAGCACTCAACACATCACTGCTATTATTAATAACTTAGGTGGCTTTTCTAGTATCTAACCATTGTATATGCGAGCAATTTGTTTGTAGACAGGGAACTTTTATGTCATGAGCTATCATAGTTGTCAAGTGTTGTAAACAAGGCATGGTTACTAAGAGGGGAATTTAACAATGTCTTTAACCCTAAGGATAAGAAAGGGGGACTTCCAGTACTCTTTTCTCACCTCAGAGGCTTTTCCAATTTTCTGTTTCACTGTGGTCTTGCTGAAGCCAACATACAAGGCTTTAATTTCACATGGCAGAGAAGGGGCGCTACAACTCATATCGACAAAGTACCTCACCTCTAAATGATTATACCCCTATCATCATTAAACTTCACACATACAATGATCAAGAAAAGGCGCACCTTTCAGATATAATAATGGATAGCACTTAGTGGATGGATATGAAGAACATGTACCTATTCTATTAGACTTAGCATGGGCTCACCAATCCAACAGTTTATGATTAAACTAAGAAGGATAAAATTTTTTAAAGGACTGGAACAGAACAAGGCCAAAAGACACATAAGATATGGCAACATTACAAGCTACATATCAACAGAAGTTATTGGAAGCAGACAAGCATCCAGAGGATGTATTTACATGTGATGATATGATAATTACTTGCAATAACCTAAAACAAAAGATACATAGCAAATATATCAAGGCCAAACAAAAATCCAAAATTACTTGGTTAAACGAGGGTTACACTAACTCTAGTTTTTATGCCAGGATGAACATGAGGAAATACAGAAATAATATCAAGGCTCTGTATGATGTAAATAGTGATCTCATCTTCGACGCCATCCAGATTTAGGAATAAGCAGTACAATACTACGCCAATCTATTCAATGGACAACGGGATACTGTCTTTCTAAATATCCATTGCAGGAAACTGTTAAAAGATGATGGAAGAAACTACATGATGTTGCATGTATCTGAAAAAGAAGTGCATGATGATGTTTACTCCATCAAGAATGACAAATCACTAGGGCCAAATGGATTCTCATCAAAGTTTTTCAAGATCCATTGGTCTCACATCAAAGATGAGCTTACTCTTGCTATAAATTATGTCTACACTCATGCTGGTATCCCAGAAGGCTTGGACCACACTTTTATTCCATTAGTGCCAAAAACAGAAAAACCTTCTGAGATATCTCATTTTAGACTTATATCCAGTTGTAACGTACTTTACAAAATTATTTCCAAGGTACTTTGCAATAGAATAAAGGGTTTCCTCCCCTTCTTGATTTCTAATGCTCAGTGTGCATTTGTACTTGAAGACACATGGCAGACAACATATTACTAGCACATGAGAACATCAAAAACTTCAATAAAAGGGGCATTAAAAATTATATATTAAAGTGGATCTCCAGAAAAACTATGGCAGGTTGAATAGGAATTTAATATGTTTCATGCTGCAACAAATGAAATTCCCAGATTAGATCATCAACCTCATTAGAGCATGCATCACTATAACAACCTTTTCTGTTCTGATAAATGGAGTTCCACAAGGGATGATTGCATCAAATAGAGTAATCAGGCACAGTGACCCCCCGTCTCCCTATCTCTTCTGCATAGCAATGGAGCACCGGTTACTAGAACTAGAAGTAGTTAACAGGATGGGAGCAATCACGCCTATCAATAACATACAACACATTATCTCACATTTGTTGTATGCAGATATGTCATGATCTTTGCAACAGCAGACACTAAGAGCCCAACCAGTCTTAGGAACATCACAGACTGTTTGAGTAACATGGCAAGCCTAACTTTAAATCAATTGAAGACTAAAGTTTACTTTAGCACTAGCTACACCAATAAAGAAGAAATACTGGGCATTCTCCAACCATAGGAAGTATCACTACCTGTAAAATACTTAGGGGTGCCAATATCAACTGACTATTTACACTATGCTGAATGCACTTCTCTATTCCAGAAAATTATGGGGAGATTTGATAATTGAGATAGCAGCATGCTACCAATGGCAGGTAGAGCCAAATTGATTCACACATTTTTTACGCCTATGGTTTTACATTGGTTACTGGTCTACCATATGCCTACTGCTACTCTTAAAATTGATGACTTATGTGCTGACTTTTTTTAGGCTGGGAGGTAACATAAAATAGCATAGAATAAGCTATGTAGACATAAGCTAGAAGGAGGCATTGGCATTAAATAGTTTTAAAGAGCTTAGAACAGTAGCATGTTTAAAACTAGTTTGGCAACTTATTGCAAAAGACAACATGCGGTCCAGACGGATGCTGAATAAATATTGTAACAAAACAAACTTCTGGAAACTTCAGTTTAATAACAACATATCTTGCACTATGAAGAATATGCTGAGGCGTAGAAATGATAGCCTAAAATGTATAAGAAGGATGATTGTTGATGGTGGATCCACCTTTTTATGGACTGAATCTTGGATCAATCACAAGTCCCTTGTTGACATCCTAGGTTGGGATAGGTATTATTTAACGTCGTCTAAATATGCTGCAGTATCAAGTATATTATAGAACAATTAGTCGAACTCATCTAGGTTTCTAAAACCTGAGAGCTTTCACATTTAATATCACAAGTACACATTGATACTCATGGAATCTTAGACTATTGGCAATGGTATGGGGAGGCACATTTTTCTTTCAGAAAAACTTGGCAAGCAACAAGGCAAAATTATGATGAACTATACTTGTGCCCTTTAATCCAAAACTCTATCAATAGTAGGAAAACATTCTGCTACGCATATAGGGTCCTGTTAGGCCGTATAAACACGACAGTATATTTAAGGGAATGGAGAATACATTATGATGATAAATTTGTCTTGTCCAAGGAACAGATAGAAAGAATTAACCACTTATTTTTCAACTACAGCTATACAAGCTACTTGTGGGTGCTTATGAAGTTAAAATTAAAAATTACAAATAATAATATTGTCCTATATCTTGACGACGAAGTTCAAATGATCAAACACCTCTTTCGAAATAAGACCAAATCAGCCAGCTGGCCTCCGGTTGTCTTATGACTGTTATATATCTTATCTGGAGGAAAGGCACAAACATGTGTTTGAGAAATCGGAGGTTAACAAAATTGAAAAGGCTAAACTGATTTAGATTGAGATTACTTATCTTATAAAGAAATCAAGGTTGAAGACTACTCGATCGCACCAGAATGAGCAGATTTGTTGAAGTGGGGCATCGATTTGAATAATGCTGGATGATTTTCTGGTTTCCCCAGTTATGTTCTCTCGAAGTTTCCATGATCGATAGCTTTAAAATCCTAATTTATTTTAGGGTTATGGTTTATTGGCTGTGCGTGGAAAATTTGTTTGTCATGTTACATTGTTATTATTTGTTTTGTAGTTTACATGCTTCGACCCGAATTTCTTTGCACAGGCCAATGTGGTGTGTAATGTACTGTTGTTTCTACCGGAACGAAATTTCAAAACACACACACGGAATTGAGGCAAACCTTCAACAAATAAATGCAATTCAAGATATGGTGAATCCTAGAACAAGTAAAGATGTGGTCTTAAATGGCTGAGTGGCAGCGCTTAACTGGTTTATATCAAAAGTCATCAATAAGTGTATTTCGTTTTTCGATGTGATCGAGAAAAGGAGAACTTTTGAATGGACAAAGGAATGATAAAAGACACTCTAGAACTTGAAAGGTCATTGGTTAAGCCAATAATACTCTCCAATCCAATAGAAGATGAAGACACGTTCTTATATATGGCAGTAGCTGAGCATTTAATTAATTCAGTCTTAATAAGAGAAGAAAATGAAGTTCGATTACTAGTGTACTATTCAAGCAAAAGGTTAAAGGATGCAGAAGTAAGATACCCAGTTATAGAAAAGTTAGCTTATTATTTAGTGTTATTTGCTCAGAAATTGAGATCTTATTTCCAAGCACATGTAGGTATGGTCTTAAACAATTACTCATCCAAATTTTTTTCAGTAAACCAAAATATTTGGGAGGTAAATAAATTAGGGGATGGAATTAGGTCAGTATGATATCGAATATCTACCTCATTTAAAGGGATAAACGATGGCTAACTTTGTAGCAGAATGTACGGGGTTTATGAAAGACCAGTTTGAAAAGGAAAGAGAGCTTGAACGTAGATTATAATTGTTTGTCAATGATGCATAAAATGAACAAGGAGCCGAAGTTGGATATGTGATAGTTACACCCAATGAACATCGTTTACATTATGTAATGAAATTGGTATTTACCACAACTAATAACGTGGTTGAATATGAAGTATTGGTAGCTAGCTTGACTTTAGCTCAACAATTGAAATCTCCCAAAATTGAGGTATTTAGCGACTCACAATTGATGATGAACCAATTAAACAAAACTTACCAAATAAAATATGAATGGTTAGCCTATTACGTAAAGAAGATCCATGAAATGTTAGCCTAATTTGAGTATTTTTCAATTCATCAGGTGCCAAGGGATAAAAATGCTCAAGCACATTCACTAGCAAAATTAGCTAAATTGCATGGAGCACGAGAAGCAAAGATCGTCCCTATTAGATTCCATGAGTTCAAGGAAAAGGAATCAAAATGCTAGGCGCTAGTTTTAATTCAATCACAAGCTCACCAAATAAAAAGAGACAAAGAAGATTCCGAGAGTAAGGACGATCATGACGAAACTCACAAGGAAATATAGAAGGATAACTGTAAAGATCAATATGTGTGTGGATGGATGACACCGATAATAGAGTACTTACATAAAGGGATGCTAAACAAAAGATAAGAATAAGTTAGCAAAATTAAGATACAAGGAGCCTTTTTATACTATGATCGATGGGAAATTATAAAAGAAAGGATACTCGGTCCCTTATTTGAGATGCATTACCCTAGGAAAATGAATGAAATTATTAAAAGAAGTACAAGAAGGGTTTTGCAGTGATCATTCTAATGGCATAAAATTATCCAAGAAAATAATGAGATAATGGTATTATTGGAAAGAATGAAGATGCTTTAGCCTATGTTAGAAATGTGAAAAATGCCAGTGATTCTCAAGAATCCTATGCCTACCTCTAAATGGATTAACTACTATCACAAGCTCATGACCATTCGATGTTTAGGGGATCGATCTAATAGGGCCCTTGCCTATCTCAAGGGGGAATTTTTTTTTGCAATAGTTGTGTTTGACTACTTTACCAAATGCATTGAGGATGAAACATTGTCCAACATAAACTATAAGGAAAGTATTGAAATTTGCGATCAAAAACATAATTAGCCACCTTGAGCTTCGAAATAAAATTAATTCCGATGATTGGACTCAATTTAAAAGTGAAGAGTTTACTCTCTTTTATGGAAGGAATGAAATAACAAAGATTTTTTCTTTGGTTGCTCATCTAAAAGCTAATGGTGTAGTAGAAGCTACAAATAAAACACTTAAGAACATTTTTAAATAGTAGATAAAGCAAAGGGGAATTGAGTTAAGTAATTTCCACAATTTTATGCTCGTATAGAACTTCCTCGAAAACAGCCACTAGGGATAACACATATTCTTTAACATATGGGTTTGAAGCAATATTTTCAGTCAAAGTTGTAATCCTATCAAATTGAAGAATAGCATATGCCTACGGACCAAATCAAGAAATAAAAAAGGAATCCTTGGATTTGGTTAATGAGCTAAGAGATAAAGTTGTACCAAGAATAGCAGAATATCAAAGAAGAATTACTAAATGTTCTAACTTAGAAGTAAGGTAAAGAACCTTCCAAAAATGTGATTCGAAACTTAGAAGAGTAATTGCGAATACCAAAGATCAGGCAGATGGATCGTTAGGGCAAAACTAGGAAGGACCTTGGTTATTCGCGATGTAATTCCACCAGGAACTTATCGATTGAGTAAGCCTAGTGGGAATGTGATAGCAAGAAAATGGAATATTGAGCATTTGAGACATTACTTTAGTACTTTGGATGAATAAAGATTTGGATGAATAAAGAGGCAAAGCTTTTTAAGGCTATTCTAATAAATTACTCTCAAAATAAGATGCATTGCATCGCTTTTGGAAAGTTAACACAAAGATCTTTCAGCATAGTGATTAGTGTGTGGTGTTGCTTTTCGAGACGCAAGAGGTTCGAATCCCACTGTCTTCACATTTGGTATCAGAGCCTATACTCAGTCAGAATTGTGTGTTGTGATGCTACGGATGTTAATGGTTGTGGTATTGATACGAGTTACAAGAGCAACGCATAGCTGATGTGTGTGATGAGCCAACAGGAACGTTGGGCTCTTTAAGAGGATAATTTATAACATCCCTTTTGGAAAGTTAACACAAAGTCTTTTTGAAGAGTGGTTAGTGCATGATGTTGCTTTCTAAGATGGTAGGGGTTCGAATCTCGCATTCATCATGTGCATTATGCTTAACATATCTCATAACCTAACGAGGTAAATGAGATTCATTGAGCAAAAGCACACCTCATACCTGGAAGAGGACCGGTCGTAACTCTCATCTAAAAAGTGATGGTCAAAATAAGCCTTTGGTCCCGCTTCCATGCTTAGCCAAAGCACCCATACAAAAACTAATGGTCAAATTAAGCCTTTGGTTTGCTTCCATGCCTAGCTAAAGCATCTATCCATAGAGTGATGGTCGAATTAAGTCTTTGGTTCTGACTCTATGCCTGAACAAAGCAATGGTCTAAATAAGGATACCCAGCTAAGCTCCAATAACGAAAAAATATCTTAAAAGGAAGACTTCCAATCAGAAATTTGGCTGAATCAATGTCCATCTATGAAAAAAGATATATCACAGTGGAGAAAGGAAAAGTGAGAGGAAAAATCAACATCCAAGAAAAAGAGAAAAGCTTAAGACATAAGTTCTCTTAAGCTAAAGCATAAGAAAACTTAATATGGTGGCAAGTGTTACACCCCTAATTAAAAAATTGAACAAGAATGTGCTATCGAACATGAAAGAGCAATGTTATCGAATGTTTAATGCCATCGAGAATCAAGACCTATCGAATGCTGAGGAATTGTGTCATCAATGAAGGAAAGAGCTATCAAGTGTCAATGTGCAAAGCCATCGCGTAATGAAGATCAAGGCTATCGAGTGTCAAGGTGGAAAGAGCTATCGAGTGTCAAGGGTAATTAAGTGTCAAGAAAGATATCAGCGACAAAGAGAAAAGAGTTATCGAGTGTTAAGGCGCAAAAGATATCATATATCAAAGCTATTAGAGTTATCAAGCGACAAGGCATAAAAGTTAACGTGTACCAGGAAATAAGTCTATCGAGCGTTAAAGATTAACAAACTACCGTGAGCCAAAGGTTAACAAATTATCAATGTTAATGTGAGAAATTATCATATATCAGAGGTTAACAATCTATTGCATGTTAACGATAGAACTATTGAGTATTAAAGATTAATAAGCTATCACACAAAGCTATCGTGCGTTGAAGAACAACAACAAACCATCACGTGTCGAAATGTGGGCTTATCAAATGCCAAGGCATAAAAGCTATCGCATACCAATAAATGAGGTTATCGAGTGTTAAAGGTTACCTAGCTATTGAGTTTCAAGGATTGACAAGTTATCGCATGTCAGCAATAGTGCTATCGAGTACCTAAAAATTGCAACTATTATACGTTTGCAAAATAAGCATTGAAGCGTTATTGTTGTAAAGTGATCGGGGAACATATTGACATAAAGCGATGTCCTCTGGGATAAAAAATGCATGAGCCACATACCAACAATTGGTAAATAAGATGTTTAAAAACCAGATAGGGAAAATTGGGAAGTATACGTGGATTATATGTTAGCGAAATTCAAAGCAAGGATGGATCATATAAAAGATCTAAACAAGATGTTTGAAGTATTGCTTGAAATACAAGATGATATTGAGCCTGTAAAAATGTTCTTTTGGAATGCAATATGGGAATTTTTTACGAGGATCTAAACAAGATGTTTGAAGTATTGAGAAAGTACAAGATGAAATTGAACCTGCAAAAATGTTCTTTTGGAATCCAATATGGGAAGTATTTGCGATATATATATATATATACTCACATATATAAGTGAATAAGGAATTGAGGCAAACCTTCAACAAATAAATGCAAACCGAGATATGGTGAGCCTAGAACAAGTAACGATGTGATGATATTAAATGGCCGAGTGAAAACGCTTGAGTGGATTATATCAAAAGTCATCAATAAGTGTATTCCATTTTTCGATGTGATCAAGAAAAGGAGAACTTTTGAATGGACAAAGGAATGGAAAAAGGCATTCTAGAAGTTGAAAGGTCATTGGTTAAGACATTGATACTCTCTAATCCAATATAAGATGATGACATGTTCTTGTATATGGCAGTAACCGAGCATGTAATTATTTCGATCTTAATAAGAAAATAAAATAGAGTTTAGTTACCAGTGTACTATACAAGCAATAGGTTAAAAGGATGTAGAAGTAAGATATCCACTTATAAAAAAGTTAGCTTATTATTTAGTATTATCAGCTCAGAAATTGAGATCTTATTTCCAAGCACATGCAATTACCGTCTTAACCAATTACCTGCTCAAGCAAATTTTTAGTAAACCTAAATATTTAGGAGGTTAATAAATGGGAGTTGGAATTACGTCGGTGTGATATCAAATATCTACCTAATTAGCAATGAAGGGATAAGCAACGACCAACTTTGTAGAAGAATGTACGGGGTTTATTAAAGACCAATTTAAAAAGGAAAGAAATCTTGAATGAAGATGACAATTGTTCATTAATGGTGCATCAAATAAACAAGGAGCCGAAGCTAGATATGTGATACTCACATTTATGAACACCAATTACATTATGCAATGAAATTGGTATTTACCACAACTAATAACGTGGTTGAATATGAAGTAATGGAGGCTAGCTTGTCTTTAGCTCAATAATTGAAAATCCCAAGGATTGAGGTGTTTAGCGACTCACAGTTTATGGTGAACCAATTAAACAAAACTTACCAAGCAAAAGATGCATGATTAGCTCATTACGTAAAGAAGATCCATGAAATATTATCTTAATTTAGGATTTTTCAATTCATCGGGTGCCAAGGAATAAAAATTCTCAAGCACGTTCACTGGCAAAATTAGCTAGATCGCTTGGAGCACCAGAAGTAAAGATCATCCCTGTTGGATTCCTGCAAAATCCAAGTTGAGTTCGAGGAAGAGGAATCACAGTGCGAAGCACAAGTTTTAACTCAATCACAAGCTCGCCAAATACAAATTAATGAAGAAGGTTCCAAGAGTAAGGATGATCTTGAGGCAGCTCGCAAGGAAATACAGAAGGATGACCATAAACATCAATATGTGAATAAATAGATGACACCAATAATAGAATACTTACAAAAAGGGATGTTAAAGAAAAGATTAAAACGAGTCAAGAAAAGTAAGATACCAAGCACCTTCTTATACTCTAATCAACGGTAATTATATAAGAAAGGATACTCGATCCCTTATTTGAGATGCATTACCCTAGGAGAAGTAATGGAATTATTAAAAGAAGCCTATAAAGGGTTTTGCGGTGATCATTTCAATGGCTTAAAATTATCAAAGAAAATAATGAGACAATGTTACTATTTGCCTTAGATGAGTGAAGATGTTTAACCTATGTTAGAAATGTGACCAATGCTAGTGATTATCAAGAATCACATGCCTTCTTCCTAGTGGATTAACCCCTGTCATAAGCCTATGGCCATTCAACGTTTGGGGGATCGATCTAATAAGGCACTTACCTATGTCAAGGGGGAGAAAAAATTTCAATAGTTGTGATTGATTACTTTGCCAAACTCGTTGAGGCTAAAACATTGTCCAACATAACTGCAAGGAAAGTATTAAAATTTGTGATCAAATACATAGTTAGCCACTTTAGGCTCTAAAATAAAATCATTTCTGATAACTGAACTCAATTTAAAAGTGAAGAGTTTACTCTCTTTTGTAAAGAGAATGGAATAACAAAGAGTTTTTCTTGGGTAGCTTATCCAAAAGCTTATGCAGCGATAGAAGCTGCAAATAAAACCCTTAAGAACATTTTTACAAAGTAGTTAGATAAAGCAAAAGGGAATTGGGTTGAGCAATTTCCACTTTTTTAATGGTCGTATAGAACTTCCTCAAAAATGGCCACCGGTAGACCCCATATTTTTAACATACGGGTTCAATGTTTCCAGTCAAAGTCCCAGTCCTATCACATTTAAGAATTGCGTATGCCTACGGACCCAATCAAGAAATAAAAAAGGAATCCTTAGATTTGATTAATGAGCTAGGAGATAAAGCTACACCGAGAATAGCAGAATATCAAAGAAGAATTACTAAATATTATAACTCAATTGTAAGGGAAAGAACATTCCAAAAAGGTGATCTGGTTCTTTCAAAAAGGTGATCTGGCATTTAGAAGAGTAATTGCGAATACCAAAGATCTGGCAGATGGATCACTAGGATTAAACTAGGAAGGACCTTTGGTTATTCACGAAGTAATTCCACCAAGAACTTATTGATCAAGTAGGCCTGAGGGAATGTAATAGAAAGAACATGGAATGATGAGCATTTGAGACGTTACTTTACTACTTTGGATGAATAAAGAGGCAAAGCTTCTTAAGGTATATTCTAACAAATTGCCTGTGGAATGAGATGCATTGCATCCCTATTAGAAAGTTAACAAAAAGATCTTTTAGCATAGTGGTTAGTGCATGGTGTTTCTTTTCGAGACACAGCTGGTTCGAATCTCATTTTCGTCACATTGGTATTAGAGCCTATACTCAGTCGAAATTATGTGTTGCAATGTTACGGATGTTAATAGGTGTGGTACTAATGTGGGTTACAAGAACAACACCTGGGTGATGTGTGATGATGTGTCAACGGGAATGTTAGGCTCTTTAAGAGGATAGTCTGTAACATCCCTTTTAGATATTTAACACAAAGTCTTTTAGCAGAGTGGTTAGTGTGTGGTGTTGCTTTTCGAGACGGTAGGGGTTCGAATCCTACAGTCATCATATACATTATGCTTAATGTATCTCATAACCTAACGAGGTAAATGAGATTCATTGAGTAGAAGCACACCTCATACCCGAAAGAGGACTGGCTGTAACACCCATCTAAAAAGTAATGGTCAAAATAAGCCTTTGGTCCCGCTTCCATGCCTAACCAATGCACCCATACAAAGAACAGTGGTCGAATTAAGTCTTTGGTTCCGCTTTCATGCCTAGCCGAAGCACCCATTCGTAGAGTGATGGTCGAATTAAGTCTTTGGTTCTGATTCTATGCTTAACCAAAGCAATGGTCCAAAGAAGGATACCAGCTAAGCTCCAATAAAAAAAACATATTAAAAGGAAGAATATCCAATCAGAAAGTTGGCTGAATCAATGTGCATCTATAAAATAAGATATATCACAGTAGAGAAATTAAAGGAAAGTAAGAGGAAAAATCAACATCTAGGAAAAAATGTAAAGCTTAAGACATAAATTCTCTTAAATTAAAGCATAAGAAAACTTCTTATGGCCGTAAGCGTTACACCCCCAAATTAAAAAAAATAGACAGGAATGTGTCGTCGAATGTGAAAGAGCAATTGTTATCGAATGTTTAAGGTCATCGAGAATCAAGACCTATCGAATGCTAAGGAATTGTGCCATCAAAGAAGGAAAGAGTTATCAAGTGTCAATTTACAAAGCCATGTTCAAAACAAGCACATAATGAAGATCAAAGCTATCGAGTGTCAAGATGGAAAGAGCTATCGAGTGTCAAGAGTAATCAAGTGTCAAGAAAGCTACCAAGTGACAAAGAAAAAGGAGTTATCGAGGGTCAAGGTGTAAAAGATATCATATATCAAATTTATTAGAATTATCAAGAAATAAGGCATAAAAGCTATTGCGTACCAAGAAATAAGTCTATGAGGTGATGAATTTTAACAAGCTGTCATGTGCCAGGTTAACAAGCAATCACGTGTTAATTTGAGGAATTATCATGTATCAAAGGTTATCAAGCTATCGCATGTTAATGAGAGAAGCTATTGAGTATTAAAGATTAATAAGCTATCGCATGAAGCTATCGAATGTTAAAGAACAACAAGCTATCACATGCTAAAATGTAGGTTTATCAAATGCCAAGGAATAAAAGCTATCGCATAAAAGGTTATCGAGTGTTGAAGGTTAACTAGCTATCGAGTGTCGAGGATTGAAAATCTATCGCATGTCGGCTATAGTGTTATCAAGTACCTAAAAATTGCAGCTATTGTACATCTGAAAAATAAGTATATAAACGTTTCAGTTTACCATGTGGCAGCTCTTGGTTTTTCCAACTATGTCATGTCATCTTGAAGGAAGTAAAACCAAGTTGTGCCATAAGTCACATCAATAATGTGTCATGTCAGCAAAATATCAACCATCCAAGCCCAATAGATGCCGCGTGTCAAAGATATAAGGATGTAATTAGCTATAAATAGATATCTACCCCCTACTAAGAAGGGTATGATTCTAAATTGTACATTTTCGTCATTTTTATTTTTACTCAAGCATAAATAAAGAGCTCATTTGGGACTTTACTAGTCATATAGGTTAAATTCTGTTTAGGACTTTGTGATCAAGAATTTGCATAGTTGTCTATTTGACTATGCAATGACTTGCATACTTGACTTAACCACATAAGTTAGACCTAACTTTTGACCTAATAAATAACAAAATGATAGGTTTAAAAGTAGGAACGTTACATTAAGAGACATTCCCTCTACATAACATATAGGCTGACATAATCGCTATTACTAAATGGATGCTAAAATATCTTTGATTTATCCAGCCTAGAATCAATCTACTTATCAATAACATAATATATTCACCAAGATTCATTGTTTGGTGTCTTATGTTCCTAACTGTACAAATATATACATGGGGGAAATGGAGATTCATCTACCTCTACCATGAGAAAATGAAAATTATGAGTAAGCTCAAAGAATTAATACTCAATCAACTCTCAAAATTCACATGATGAACCTTTGAATCGTTCGTAGCACATTGTATATCTAACCACCAATGCAAATAGTTAATATAGCGGTGTCCTAGTCTTACATGGAAGTGTGACCAAAATTCATAGTAGCCTTTGGAGTATATTACTATCGGTAACCAAATATAGAACTAAGATGAATACTAGGTCATGGTCCTACCAATTTTTTTACAAGGAAACGAAGGTAAATTAAACCCTATGCAAATATCGAAGAGCATAGAGAAGTTCAAAAGAACAAGTTCTAACACTCTGCACTTTAAATGGAAGGCGTGGGTAGTTTTATATCCGTTCTTAAAAGAATACGAATAGCAAAAATTTGAATTAAATTAGAAGTTAGCAGCCAATATCTACATAATGTTAAGATATTATGATGTAGCTGCTTGAGAAATATGTAACAACCCTAGATTTTTGCATATAATTTAAATTTGATTTTATTTTATTTTGAAATTATTTTAAACTTTTTTTATTTCAAACATTTCATTTTTAAATATAAATTTTGATTATTATATGAATTTTAATTTCAGACTGGTATAAATTGAATATTTTGCTGAAAAATTGGAATTGTAGTTAAAACTGGTCAAACTTTGACTTTTAAATTTTAAATTCAAATATTTGAATTCTTTAATTTTGTCTTTTATTATGAAAATAGATTTAATATCTTGAATATTGCTTTTCGTTTCGTCGAAATTGAATTTAAATTGTGAAAGTTATACCCTTTACAATATTGTGTGTATATAGGGTTATTTAACAATATTCTTTGTTTTAATTTATATAAATGATATTTTTACTTTATAAATCTTATTCTAATTTGTATACTTATGTTATATTATGTAAATTTTAACTTTTAAATATTTTTAAAGTGATGTTTGAATTTTTCCAAAGCTTATTGAGTTTATTTTCTATTTTTAAAGCCTAGTTTCTATTTTCTTCGCTATTTTCTTCATTTAAATTATATTTAAATTAAAATTTATATATTTATTTGTGAATGAATTTTATTTTTATGTTATTATCTTTTTTATAAACATTTTTACAAGTCCATATAAATTTTCCAAAGTTCATTCTGTTTATTTTCCATTTTTCTAAACTAGTTTGCAATTTTGTGCCATTTTCTTATTTTTTACCTTATATAATTAATACAGGTAAATAGGCATAAGGAAGAAGTTACAAAAAAAATTTAGTCTAAGGGACAACAAGTTTATTTTTTAGTCTCAAGGACATTTTTTAGTATAACTGAAAATGATAGTTACAACTATCATTCTGTGATTTACACTAAAAAGCGTCTTTCAGCCTAAAAAGCAAACTTCTTGTCCCTAAAACTAATTTTTTTCAAACTTTTTCCTTGAGCCTAAAAACCTCTAATTAATAATTATTTATTTATATTTTATATTTTGTTGCATTTTCGAAATCTTTACTGAAATTATGATTTTTCTCAGTAATTTAAACTTATATAAATAAATAAAGGTAATGTGAAAAGGTTTTGACTTTTGGTTTCCAATGGCTCTTTATCTCCCACCTTTTCACATTTCAACCTTACTTTTCATTCAATTGGCCACATCTCCTCATTTCTTCAGCCGTCTTTTTTTTTCTCATTTACGTAAAACATTTCTCTTCTCATCTGAAAAAAAAATTCGGCCTCCATCATTTCCATGAGTTTGGTAAAAAAAAAATTCTTTTTCCATTGTTTTTCTACTTGTTTATGTTGATTGTACTTGCCTTCTCTTCTACTTCAGGTTCGGCCCCACCACTCCAGCCACCATGGCCGCCTCCTCTACCACCTGAACCACCCAAAACCTCCTCTCCAGCCCCAAGCCACTGGCCATGCCCAATAGTTGATCAAACTACGCCTAAATCTACACAAACTTCACCTATATGCACCATAGCCACACCTATGCCTTCATCATCTTCAACCTTTCTTTGACCGCCACTAACTCCACCACCCATGGATGACCTTAAACCCTCTGCCACACCATCCTCCAGCCCACTACAGAGATGGTCGTGCCTGGTCTTGCTTGGGCCGAGCCAATGTTGCCTTGAATTCAGGATATTTTGCATTGTAGTTGTAATCCTTGCACATATCTCATGCATCATCACTTTTGCTCCATCTCATACATGTTTGGCCAACCTCTTATGAACCCAAACCAGATCCTTGCCCTTGCTTTAGCCGTGCCTTTCTGACCTATGTCTGAAGCATTAGTGGTAGAAGGCAAGTGCAAAGACTTTGGAGATGATTTTGCATTTATCTCTAACATTGTTTAATTGTATTTTTAGTTGAAAACTTATGTTGTTTGTATTGTCTTGTTTGAATGTGTTCAAGGCAACTAATTTTGGTTCTCGCAAACTCGAATCTTTGTCATGCTATCGTGCCTCTGAAGATCTCAGTTTGTTCTTTTGATTGTTGTCTCCAGCTTATACAAGTGAGTTATTCTCACCTGAAATATGTACATATATAACTAGTAAATTGACCCCTTTTGAATCTGTAAAAATGCATAACCATATCACATCTGCTATGTTATGATAATATGATGTTCACCCATGCTTAAACACCTATTATATCATATGTTACTGTTATATTATGTTGTTCTGTTATTTTTATCAGTTTATCACACTGCAAGTTCCCTTTAGATTAGAATCACTATGAGTTGAAATGATACATACCCGAACGGACTTTAGAATAGAGGAAAATACTTATGGGCTGAAAAGATAGGCCTGAGCAATTTTCAATTTATTTTATTTACTTGGGACTGCGTGCTTGAAGTGATAAAACTCGGATTTTCTTTGTAAATTACGGGTTGAAATGATATATTACCCGTATCACTTTACCTAGCGTAAAAAATTATATACAGGCCCGTAGTTAAAATATGTTTTTCTAAAAATTTTAAAATATTTTAGAAATGTAATTATTATAATATTTTGATTTAAAATTAATAAAAGAAAATAATTTTTGTAAAGTATTATTGATTTTCTGGAAATTTATAAGTTAAATAAATTATGGAAAGGTTAGAAAATCTGAATGTAAGTTATTTTGGAAATTTTGATTTAATATCTAATGGAATTTAAATTAACTTTGAAAATATGATAAATTTATGATATTTTGAATTTAATTTAAAATGATTTTTATACCATATTAATGATTTTTGAATAAAGTTAAAATGTTAATGAATGAATATTGAGTTGAATTTGGAAATATAACTTAAATTGAAATTTATGAATTTGATTTAAAAGTGAAATTTTAAGTTAAGTTAAATAAAATGGAATTAAGTTATATTTGAAATTTTATACTTAAGTGTAATGAATTTAAATTTGAATGTTGCAATTTAATAAGTGAATTATTAATAAATATTGATTCTTGAAAGGAAACTTAACTTTATAAAAAATCATGAATTTAAGGAAAATTAAATGATGATTATAAAAATGTATGATTTTATAAGTTAAAAATGATTTAAATAAAAATATAAGCATTTTTGAAATTCTATTGAATATTTGAAGTTAATTAACAGCATTTTAAATGCTGTCTTTTGTTAAATTGAATTGTTTTGAATGTAACTTTCTGTAGCATTTTCCAAATGCTGCGAAACTTGAATTTTTATTGCTTTAATAAATTTAAGTGAATAAATGAACATTGAAAAGTTTAAAATTTTGAAATTTAATAATTTAATTATTAAATGTAATAACTTCATTTTTATGATTTAAAATGAAGTAATTTGTTTTGAAATATAACTATTTTGATAGATTAAAACGATTTGAAATGTGGTTTCGAAAGGATATGATATTTTGGTATATTAAAACGATTTGAAATGAAGTTTTGGAAAGATATGATATTTTGGTATATTAAATGATCTGAAAAATGGAGTTTTGAAAGATATGATATTCTGATATATTAAAATGATTTGAAACGAAGTTTTGAAAGATATGATATTTTGATATTAAATGATTTGAAAAATGGAATTTTGAAAGATATGATATTTTGATATTAAAATAATTTGAAAAGAAGTTCTGAAAGATATGATATTTTGGAAATGAAGCTTTGGAAGGTTGCGATATTTTAATATATTAAAATGATTTGAAACGAAGTTTTGAAAGATATGATATTTTGATGTTTAATGATTTGAAAAATGGAATTTTGAAAGATATGATATTTTGATATTAAAATGATTTGAAAAGAAGTTCTGAAAGATATGATATTTTGGAAATGAAGCTTTGGAAGGTTATGATATTTTAATATATTAAAATGTTTTGAAACGAAGTTTTGAAAGATATGATATTTTGATACTAAATGATTTAAAAAAAATTGAAGTTTTGAAAGATATGTTATTTTGATATTAAAATGATATGAAAAGAAGTTTTGAAAGATACGATATTTTGGAAATGAAGCTTTGAAAGGTTATGATATTTTGATATATTAAAATGATTGGAAAGGAAGTTTTGAAAGGATATGATAATTTAATATATTGAAATGGTTAGAAATGACTTAATATTTATTTTGATAAATATTTGAATTTCGAAGATATGGTACGATGATATATTGAAATGGTTTGGAAATGATTTAATCTTTATTTTTTATAAAGATTTGGATTGAAATGATATTTTATTTTGAAGTATAAAATATTGTTTTAAATTTATAACTACGGGTTATAATAACGATTGGTTGGCAAAGAGACCGGGATCGGATATTGGCATACTCTCTGTCGATACTGAAAACCACTTTGACTAACCGTGTACGCGGTGGAGATTCCAGAATGAAGTAGGATGGTGACAACGTTCTTGAGGTATATTACGTGAACCCATCTCCCATGAGTTGGCATAAGGTGGCTAAAACAGGAGCGATCTCGGGCCAAGTGAGGTCATTCCTCCGATCGGACACATTCCTTCGATACTATACTCTTACTTGTGATTGATTAGATGGCCATCCTTCGATTTTGATATGGGAGTGTGTTCTGAGGTGGGCGTATGTGGCTGTTGCGTTACCATTAGCCCGTGTGTGTAATTGGTATATCTACCCTGTAATTGCCTTGTGTGCCGTGTCACCTACCATACCGAGCCTTTACTACGAGTTTGTTTTTCTCCCGTAGCTCGTGTGGTATCCTCTGACAGTCACCCGGTGTAGAGATGTCATGATATTGGATGGACTGTTGGGACTATTATGTGTGAAGGGTGATATGGGTAGCCCGGAACGCTATTTAAAAGTAAGTTTATTTTACTGTAGACATTATTATAATAGCGCAATATTACTATATAGTAAATAGTTTAACAGATCCTTAGAGGATGGGCGGTCCCAGGCATCCTTTAAGTTACTTGTACCTTATTACTGTTCACTTGAGTTGGTTTACATTATATAAATATATATTGTCCTGACTCGAGTGTTTGTATTTTTATTTACGCTCGGGTCAGCCTGAGTTATTCACAGATTTGGATTCCACTTTCTGGAGATTGGAATCGTTGGAGATTATCTGCTTATCTAGTTTTATCTATTCCAGTTATGTTTTTCTATTCAGTTTGTACTTGGTTATCATCTTGAGACTTCTGTTGTACTTTATTTCTTCTGTTATACTTTATTTCTTCTGTTGTATTTTATTTAACTCTGATATATTTATATAGTAGCTTCATGAACTACTATTTCTTTTACTTCCGCTGCATTATTAAATACTCTGTGTCTGTGATCTGTGATTTTTATTCACTGTATATTCTGAGATTTGCCAAATTTTGTTTACAACGTGGTATTTTGAGCAATTCAATTCCGGCATGAGTGTCTACCAATAAACTTATAATGGATGCGAATGGTTGAAAATATCGGATTGTTACAGTTGGTATCAGAGCTTTGGCTTTGAGGCAAAACTTAGAATATATGGTAAATTTAATTTCAGAATCACTTTCATTCGAGCTTGAATCTCTTCATTTTTATTCGATTTCTTTTGAATATTGGAACGTTCCCTGCGGTTCCAAAATCCATTCTTGTCCCTCACTATTCATCTTCTTTTGATTCTGGAGTATCTCATAACTCCATTTCGAATGATCTTTATAGTGAATTGGTGGTCTCGCCAATATTCTAATTTTCATGTAAAGGGGTGAAACTCCTTTACAATTAGCATCGATTCACCAGAGATTTTATCCTTGGTTATTGTAACGACCCAGAATTTTTAGAAATTAAAATATGAATATTTAATTAATTTTAAATATTAATAAGTGAATTTATAAGTCAAATAAATTTTTATTTGAATTATTGGATTTAATTGAATAATTAAATCGATAACTTAATATGTTAAATTATGGAAATAATTGAAAATATAGTTAAATATGATTAGAAATAATTTGGAAAATTTTATTTAATCATACTGGAGTTATAGAAATATTTTAGAACTTTTAAAATCGAATTAAAAGTAAATCTGTGAAAATTGAATATTTTAATATTTAATAATCGACTGTAAAATAGCCAATTTTTGAACAGTCTCAGAATTGAACGAAACCAGTTTCATTGGATCCGTAATAGTTAGTTATTACCGGATTTCAATTTTCGTGTCAATCGGAGTTATCGTTTGAGCGTGGCAGCTCGAAACGCATCGAATTATTTTTAATTTAAATTTGGCGAGTTAAAATAGCCATTTTTCAAAAGTCTCGGATTTCGACGAAACCAGTTTCATCGGATCCGTAATGTGATATTATTGTAAGGTTTCAAATTTCAAGTCAATTGGATTTACCGTTTGTCCGGTACAAATTAAAACGCCTAGAAATCGACTTAAATCGGTTTAATTTAAATTGAGCGTTTATAGCCATAACTCGCACATACTTCCGAATTAGCTTCCGAAACCTGTTCCATTGTGTCCGGAACGCGGGATAAACCCTAGGTACGCTGGTTACGGCGTCTAAATCGGAGTTCGGAATTTCCGGGTGAATAGTGTCGTTCGTTTCTCTATAAATATGCCACCCTACCCCTTCATAATTAAAAAAAAAAAAAAAATAACAACATAAAACCCTAGCCGCCACTTTAGCAATGAAGGGCCAGAAATTCACAAGCTTCCTCCCTCAAAATCTCTCAATCCATTCATCGATTCACGAAGCCATCAACTACAAAGTTATAGAGCTTCGCAAGATCTTGAAATCCATACGGATTTGATGAAGTTTGGAGCATCGTAGTGTGAGATAGGTGTGGCCGTTCCCTACAGGCCGTGCACGACTTTCTAGGTGAATGTCATAGCCGAGCTCTCTAAGGGTCAGGCCGAGCATGGCTATGGTGTAGGGCTTCGACATGAAGCTTCCCGATCGAGTTCTAGTTGAGTGTTGTTGATGGAAACTCTAACCCTAGTGTTAGCAAATGGGTTCATATGCACGTATAAATTATCTGGAAGAGGAAAGATGCGTGAAGAAGGAGAAAGGGGGGGTTGGGGACGCACGGGCCTGATGGGCTTGGGATAGAAGTGGATGGCCTAGATTTAGTTGAGTTGAAATTAGTTAAGTATATGTTGATTATGTTATTTAAATCGTGTGTAAACTTTGAAAATACATAACTTTTTCATACGAGGTCGAAAAAATGCAAACTCAGTTGCGTTGGAATCGTATGGACGAGCACTACGCGATGGAGTTGGTTTGGAGTCGTTTGGAGTTAGTGAGAATTTCGGGTAAAATTAAACGCGCGTTTAATTTTATTCGAAATAAATCGCTAAAACGGAAATTAAAACCAAGGTGAGAACTTCTCACTCAATCGAATAGATTTCGATTTTTATTTTAAATAGTTATATTTAAAATATTTGAATGCATGTTTGAATGATGACTGTAAATTATTGATTGTTAAAATAGACATTATGCGCCGTTAGTAAGCGGATGTTATTTAGTAAAAACATATACCGCGAATATTTCATAAACAGTGAAATTGGTATTATATATAGTATCAATATATATATATTGGCATATGTATATATTGCAGTTGTTGATTTCCCGCATTTTTTGTTTAGCGGATGAGACCCTATTACGCCGTTATTAAGCGGATAATATTTAATAAGAACATGTACCGCGATAATTTCGTACTGGAGCGAAATTGGTATTGTGCTAATGTTTTTGGATGCAGGAAACAGGTTGGAGGGATCCAACTGGATTCCTCAACATTATTTATTTTATTTCAGATATTTTGATATTTGATTGATTATCATATCGATATATGATATCGTTGTAGTGGTGATTGACTATTTGATGTGTAGCATTCATTGGACCCAGATTTTGGGATTTTAAAATGGTTTTAAAGTGATTTTTTGAAAATATACTATATTTTTGGAATTGATCCATTGTAAATAAATAAACGTTATAATTTTTAAAGTTATAAAAATTATGGTTTTTGTGAAATATAGTTAAAAAGCTGATTTTTAGAAATACGATTAAAAGTCGATTTTTGAGAAATATGAACTAATGATTTTATAAAATAATTTAGATTGGATTTTTGAATATATGATAAAAGTTTAAATATAGGGTTTATAAAATTTGATTATTTTATAAATCGAAATGATGAAATTATAAAGGAAATTAAAAGATGTTTTAAAGAATAATATTAATTGATTTATATTAAGAGATTTATAAACAGATATTTATAAATCGAAATATTGACATTATAAAACGAGTCTTTATAAGTGTTTGAATGAAGTGAAAATGAAATTCATTAATGAATGAAATTTATAGAATTATATAACGGTGAAGTTATAAATGGAATTTTATAAACAATAGGTTTATAAAATTTGTAAAGTTCAAAGGAACGATTTTTGCAAATAAATAAATTATAAGTGTTTGACTTATAATTTGGACTTTTGGTTTATAATTAAGATTATAAATCGAATAGGTAAATAAAGAAGATTTATAAAGGAAGTTGTTATGAAATAAATGGAAATGGAATTTATAAACGTTGTTTTATAAATTCGCAAACGACTTATTTTGATAAGTTAATTGTTATAACCTATTAATGGAGTTATATTCACATTTTTGAATAGTGAATAATCCTTTAAAATAAATTGAATAAAAGGGATGAAAGTTGTTAACGTAGTTTATTCACGTTTTTGAACAGTGAATAACACGTTAAAGAAATTGTTTAGAATGTGAATGTTTTAAATAGAATTAAAACGATCTAACGATGTTTTAAAATGTGTTGAGATTCGAAACCATAGATTTCAACATTTATTGTTGAAATAGACGTTTTCGAGAAATAAAAGGAAATGGTGGACTATAACACTGTTGTTATAGTAAATGATTTCCGAAAGGAAATGTTTTGTATAGTATTGGGATTTATATATCTATTTTTAATTCTGAATCCCTATACTAGTGATTTTGGGTTGTCGTAACGATGTTTTACGTAACATTCGTTTTGGCCCAAATAAATATGTTTAAATAAATGATTTCCTTAAAGAATGAAATATATACTAAATTCGATTTAAGTATATTGAATATTTTCTAAGTGTTGAAAATAAAAAGATTTGAGAATTACTTATTTTTAATAAGTATGGAAATGTTTTCCAATATGAAGTGAATAATTAGAATTTATCTTTTTGGAGGATAAATTGAAATGAATTATTGAAATCGTATATGCACGAATATTTTGAAATATAAATTCATTATGGAATTTATATGTGAAAAGTGAAATTGGTTAAAAATAAATATTGATTTATTTTTGAAGTGTTGAAACTATATATCTAGTAAAGATATTTTGGAAAATAAATAATTTGGAAAATTATTTGGAATCTGGTGATGTGTGCATATCCATTGATAGTTCAATAACCGACTATCAATATTTCCCTTTAAATGGGTAATTGATGTGATTTGTTTGAATTTGAATGCACACTTATTTTTGAATAAGCGCTCACTATTCGGGTTAACCGGGAAAGGACCATGGGGTCGTATAACCCATTCCGAATATGTGATACGTCGTTATGAATTGCATTTGAAGATCGGTGTTGAAGACCGAGTATTTGTGAAAGCGATAGGATGACCTATCGATTGTCTCTGCACTGGGTAGCTCCTGGTATAGAGATCTCTTAAGTGATGGGAAATTCGATCGGGATTGTGAATACCCGTATTGCAAGGGCTTCGTAAGAAGTGCCTTCGGTTTTGTTCGAGCCCGGAACAGACTTGTATGGATTGTATGCCTGACATTACAATTTGAGATATAAAGCCGATTTCTTTCAAATATATTTCTGTTGGTGGCGGAGAATTTATTCTTTGCTTAACACCCTTCTTTGAGACGTACGAGCTCAAAGGTTATATAGTTGAAGTTATCAGCGATATATCCCATTTTGGTAATGTGACATGCTGAGTGATGCTGAAATGATCATTGTGTTGATTATTGTGATAGGATCATTTATTTGATCGTCTATCTTAGTGATCATTGTGTTGATCATTTGTTGACCCAAAGCACGGCTTTTTGTACAAAGTGTGTTTTTGTGGACGTGACTTCGTCGAGCCTCACATCCCGGAAATGGTCAAAACAGGAAAGATGCGGCAAGGTTATTAGGGGTTGCTGTAGCTCCCCTTAGGGTATGTGCATTTCCTTCTGGAAAGGGGTGGTATCATGGTATGGAGCCCAGATACTTACTCATGTTGAAAACACTTTATGATTGTGTGAATTGGATATCGAGCGCTCGGTTGAAAAGGTCCTAAAGGACCGGGGAATGGCGTGCTCGTGTCAGTAGTTACCCAGTTAGGGGTAACCCGGCCTTGTGTTGGCAGAGATCCGGTTTGGTTCTCGGGGATGTCCATCCAGAGGCATTCTCAGTGGCAATGGGAAGTTCCTTGGCCTGACCATTTGTTGGAAATCCAATTCTCAATACGAAACTTGTACGGTATTAGTTGTAGAACCTGCTATTCACTTATGGTGGTCACCACTGTTTGGATAGTAGCTATAGTAGGCATAGTTCGAAATGTCTATGTTGGCTAAGATTTATATTCTACTTTCGAAATATTTCTCTACACTATGCACTAGTAATAATATCAAATGTTATTTTAAATGCGTATCAAGCATCTTTGACTATCATAAGGAGAAATCTCCTCCGATTCTGCGTTTGCATTGTGTGTGTGTGCGGGAGGCCTTATGGTAGTCTCATTTTTAAAAGCATTGCGAATTGAATTAAAAATATTCCTCTATTTTGATTTTTAAAGATAAATAAACTGTTTTGAGTTCTCACACCAGTCACATGACTGACTCGGAGTTTATTGTTTTCCTTCCTAAACTCTGGGTGCCCACCAATTTCCACACGGGCAGTCAAGAGTTAGGTTTATCAGGATATTCTGGATATTCTGGAGTTGCTGGAGGCAAGTTGGATGGCATGGCGTATTACTAGTTTATATAGTATTTCTTTTTCCGCTGCACTGTTTGTTGTTGTATGATGTTGTACACTCTGATGATATGATGTAAAGTATAAAATGTAATAACTGATATAGTTCTTTGTTTAAAGATTATTCATTTAATTATTATATGTTGTTCCGCTGCGAATTGTGAGATTCTGATGTTGTTGTTCTGTTGTTCCTTCTTCTCTATGTTCTATTTTAAAATTTTCTATCTGTCTGTTTTTCTAATTCTCTATTTTCTTTTCTGTCTTTTGTTCTTCTTTTTCTCTCTTCTTCTCTTTTCTTTTCTTAAATTCTTTTTAAAACCCATAACATTCCGTGTTTTCGGCCTTCGATATTCGGCAGTCGATAAAGTGAGTGTCGATGTCGGATTTTTCGAAAGTCGAAAATCCCGCGATCGTTACATTTGGTATCAGAGCTCTGATGGTTAAGCGACAACCATGGTTCTGTTGGGTATAATTCATTAGAGATAGAGTCAGTAGTACTCTAGAATGAATTTGAGTGTAATAATAGCTATGAGAGCGTATTTGTTAGTGAATATAAAATTGTTTTATATTGTGATGATTGGTTTATTGAGTGGCATATGAACCTTCGTCAGCGTGGTCCGCAAGACTATGCCGAAGGGGTTTCTAAACACTTGAATAGAACAATTCGACATAATATTGTTTTAAATTAGGTAAATGAAATAATTTTACCTTGAGTATATTTTGTATATAAAGAAATAATTTTTTAGAATTATTAAAGTGTATATAAGTTGATTGTTAGGTTGTTTGAATAATCTAAATTAAAGAATAATTGTATAAGTAAAAGAATTATAAGAATTGAATTATAATTAAAGTAATTTACAATTGTGAAATAAACTTATATATATAAGAAGTGAAACTATATGAATATATTTATGAATATGAGTTATAAATAAGAAATGAATTTAAAGTTAAATGGAAGTATAACTTAAGAATTGTTGAATGAAGTTGATATTGGTATCAAACTAAATTAATTAAGTTAAGTGATGGATATGAACTTGAGCTATGTAATAGAATTCAACTTTGCAATTGAATTAAATGAATGTTAAGCAATTAAATGTAAATCAAGTTGATATGGAATAATGAATGTAAGTGTTAATTCATTAAAATCTAATGTTATTAGAAGTTGAATAAAAAAATCAATTTAATTAAACCAATTGGAAAAGTGATGGTGTTAAACCAAATTGAATGAATATAAGTAAAGGAATTTGGTTGAAATTAATAAACATTGATTGTTATATGATTGTTAGATGATTGTATATAATTCATTAAGAGTTAATGAAATTGAATTAGTGAAATTTAAAGCTATGTAATTGAATTCAAATTAGAAGTGAATAAATTTGAATAGAATTGAATGTGAATTGGATTTAATTAGTGAATGCAAACTAATTAAAATTGAGAATGAATGTGATAAAATCCAATGTAAATAAATCAAATATGATTTAAAGTGAAAACCCAAATTCATTGAATATGAATGAGAATATAAATGAATATTGATTGGTTATGGATGTAATTGGTTGATGGTTGAATATATGTTGTTTTACTACATGTGCTATGTGACATATATAGTTGTTATGGAGATATATGTTGTATATTGAGATTATTTACATATATGCATGATTCTCATGTTGTTTGTTGAGTTTAGTAGGTGCGGATCGCTTTTGCTTCGCATTTGGAGTTCGCTTTAGCGCTATATTAGCCGTATATGCTTGCTAATAAAATATAAGGTACATATCTCGGATTAAATACAGTACTTTTACACTTTTTTCCCTTCGGGATGCCTCATTACTTGATGAGATGTATATTTGTGATATATATACTGTCATTTTTTTTTCGGATCGAGCCGCGCAAAGGAGACATGGCGAATTTTTCCGGAAATTTAAGGCGTTAGAAAAATTTTGAGAAAATTTTGGAAAATTTTTGAAAACTTTAAACTTTGATTTGGAATTGAAAGTTAAACAATAGTAGTTGTTTTTGAAAAGATAACTAAGTATGATTTGAAAACTTAGTAAAGATTTGTAAGAAGTTTAATTATGAATTTTGGAAAGTTAATAGATTTTGTAACCTTTCTTACTTATAATTTCGAGGACGAAATTCTTTTAAGGGGGAAAGATTGTAACGACCCAGAATTTTTAGAAATTAAAATATGAATATTTAATTAATTTTAAATATTAATAAGTGAATTTATAAGTCAAATAAATTTTTATTTGAATTATTGGATTTAATTGAATAATTAAATCGATAACTTAATATGTTAAATTATGGAAATAATTGAAAATATAGTTAAATATGATTAGAAATAATTTGGAAAATTTTATTTAATCATACTGGAGTTATAGAAATATTTTAGAACTTTTAAAATCGAATTAAAAGTAAATCTGTGAAAATTGAATATTTTAATATTTAATAATCGACTGTAAAATAGCCAATTTTTGAACAGTCTCAGAATTGAACGAAACCAGTTTCATTGGATCCGTAATAGTTAGTTATTACCGGATTTCAATTTTCGTGTCAATCGGAGTTATCGTTTGAGCGTGGCAGCTCGAAACGCATCGAATTATTTTTAATTTAAATTTGGCGAGTTAAAATAGCCATTTTTCAAAAAGTCTCGGATTTCGACGAAACTAGTTTCATCGGATCCGTAATGTGATATTATTGTAAGGTTTCAAATTTCAAGTCAATTGGATTTACCGTTTGTCCGGTACAAATTAAAACGCCTAGAAATCGACTTAAATCGGTTTAATTTAAATTGAGCGTTTATAGCCATAACTCGCACATACTTCCGAATTAGCTTCCGAAACCTGTTCCATTGTGTCCGGAACGTGGGATAAACCCTAGGTACGCTGGTTACGGCGTCTAAATCGGAGTTCGGAATTTCCGGGTGAATAGTGTCGTTCGTTTCTCTATAAATATGCCACCCTACCCCTTCATAATTAAAAAAAAAAATAATAACAACATAAAACCCTAGCCGCCACTTTATCAATGAAGGGCCAGAAATTCACAAGCTTCCTCCCTCAAAATCTCTCAATCCATTCATCGATTCACGAAGCCATCAACTACAAAGTTATAGAGCTTCGCAAGATCTTGAAATCCATACGGATTTGATGAAGTTTGGAGCATCGTAGTGTGAGATAGGTGTGGCCGTTCCCTACAGGCCGTGCACGACTTTCTAGGTGAATGTCATAGCCGAGCTCTCTAAGGGTCAGGCCGAGCATGGCTATGGTGTAGGGCTTCGACATGAAGCTTCCCGATCGAGTTCTAGTTGAGTGTTGTTGATGGAAACTCTAACCCTAGTGTTAGCAAATGGGTTCATATGCACGTATAAATTATCTGGAAGAGGAAAGATGCGTGAAGAAGGAGAAAGGGGGGGTTGGGGACGCACGGGCCTGATGGGCTTGGGATAGAAGTGGATGGCCTAGATTTAGTTGAGTTGAAATTAGTTAAGTATATGTTGATTATGTTATTTAAATCGTGTGTAAACTTTGAAAATACATAACTTTTTCATACGAGGTCGAAAAAATGCAAACTCAGTTGCGTTGGAATCGTATGGACGAGCACTACGCGATGGAGTTGGTTTGGAGTCGTTTGGAGTTAGTGAGAATTTTGGGTAAAATTAAACGCGCGTTTAATTTTATTCGAAATAAATCGCTAAAACGGAAATTAAAACCATGGTGAGAACTTCTCACTCAATCGAATAGATTTCGATTTTTATTTTAAATAGTTAGATTTAAAATATTTGAATGCATGTTTGAATGATGACTGTAAATTATTGATTGTTAAAATAGACATTATGCGCCGTTAGTAAGCGGATGTTATTTAGTAAAAACATATACCGCGAATATTTCATAAACAGTGAAATTGGTATTATATATAGTATCAATATATATATATTGGCATATGTATATATTGCAGTTGTTGATTTCCCGCATTTTTTGTTTAGCGGATGAGACCCTATTACGCCGTTATTAAGCGGATAATATTTAATAAGAACATGTACCGCGATAATTTCGTACTGGAGCGAAATTGGTATTGTGCTAATATTTTTGGATGCAGGAAACAGGTTGGAGGGATCCAACTGGATTCCTCAACATTATTTATTTTATTTCAGATATTTTGATATTTGATTGATTATCATATCGATATATGATATCGTTGTAGTGGTGATTGACTATTTGATGTGTAGCATTCATTGGACCCAGATTTTGGGATTTTAAAATGGTTTTAAAGTGATTTTTTGAAAATATACTATATTTTTGGAATTGATCCATTGTAAATAAATAAACGTTATAATTTTTAAAGTTATAAAAATTATGGTTTTTGTGAAATATAGTTAAAAAGCTGATTTTTAGAAATACGATTAAAAGTCGATTTTTGAGAAATATGAACTAATGATTTTATAAAATAATTTAGATTGGATTTTTGAATATATGATAAAAGTTTAAATATAGGATTTATAAAATTTGATTATTTTATAAATCGAAATGATGAAATTATAAAGGAAATTAAAAGATGTTTTAAAAAATAATATTAATTGATTTATATTAAGAGATTTATAAACGGATATTTATAAATCGAAATATTGACATTATAAAACGAGTCTTTATAAGTGTTTGAATGAAGTGAAAATGAAATTCATTAATGAATGAAATTTATAGAATTATATAACGGTGAAGTTATAAATGGAATTTTATAAACAATAGGTTTATAAAATTTGTAAAGTTCAAAGGAACGATTTTTGCAAATAAATAAATTATAAGTGTTTGACTTATAATTTGGACTTTTGGTTTATAATTAAGATTATAAATCGAATAGGTAAATAAAGAAGATTTATAAAGGAAGTTGTTATGAAATAAATGGAAATGGAATTTATAAACGTTGTTTTATAAATTTGCAAACGACTTATTTTGATAAGTTAATTGTTATAACCTATTAATGGAGTTATATTCACATTTTTGAATAGTGAATAATCCTTTAAAATAAATTGAATAAAAGGGATGAAAGTTGTTAACGTAGTTTATTCACGTTTTTGAACAGTGAATAACACGTTAAAGAAATTGTTTAGAATGTGAATGTTTTAAATAGAATTAAAACGATCTAACGATGTTTTAAAATGTGTTGAGATTCGAAACCATAGATTTCAACATTTATTGTTGAAATAGACGTTTTCGAGAAATAAAAGGAAATGGTGGACTATAACACTGTTGTTATAGTAAATGATTTCCGAAAGGAAATGTTTTGTATAGTATTGGGATTTATATATCTATTTTTAATTCCGAATCCCTATACTAGTGATTTTGGGTTGTCGTAACGATGTTTTACGTAACATTCGTTTTGGCCCAAATAAATATGTTTAAATAAATGATTTCCTTAAAGAATGAAATATATACTAAATTCGATTTAAGTATATTGAATATTTTCTAAGTGTTGAAAATAAAAAGATTTGAGAATTACTTATTTTTAATAAGTATGGAAATGTTTTCCAATATGAAGTGAATAATTAGAATTTATCTTTTTGGAGGATAAATTGAAATGAATTATTGAAATCGTATATGCACGAATATTTTGAAATATAAATTCATTATGGAATTTATATGTGAAAAGTGAAATTGGTTAAAAATAAATATTGATTTATTTTTGAAGTGTTGAAACTATATATCTAGTAAAGATATTTTGGAAAATAAATAATTTGGAAAATTATTTGGAATCTGGTGATGTGTGCATATCCATTGATAGTTCAATAACCGACTATCAATATTTCCCTTTAAATGGGTAATTGATGTGATTTGTTTGAATTTGAATGCACACTTATTTTTGAATAAGCGCTCACTATTCGGGTTAACCGGGAAAGGACCATGGGGTCGTATAACCCATTCCGAATATGTGATACGTCGTTATGAATTGCATTTGAAGATCGGTGTTGAAGACCGAGTATTTGTGAAAGCGATAGGATGACCTATCGATTGTCTCTGCACTGGGTAGCTCCTGGTATAGAGATCTCTTAAGTGATGGGAAATTCGATCGGGATTGTGAATACCCGTATTGCAAGGGCTTCGTAAGAAGTGCCTTCGGTTTTGTTCGAGCCCGGAACAGACTTGTATGGATTGTATGCCTGACATTACAATTTGAGATATAAAGCCGATTTCTTTCAAATATATTTCTGTTGGTGGCGGAGAATTTATTCTTTGCTTAACACCCTTCTTTGAGACGTACGAGCTCAAAGGTTATATAGTTGAAGTTATCAGCGATATATCCCATTTTGGTAATGTGACATGCTGAGTGATGCTGAAATGATCATTGTGTTGATTATTGTGATAGGATCATTTATTTGATCGTCTATCTTAGTGATCATTGTGTTGATCATTTGTTGACCCAAAGCACGGCTTTTTGTACAAAGTGTGTTTTTGTGGACGTGACTTCGTCGAGCCTCACATCCCGGAAATGGTCAAAACAGGAAAGATGCGGCAAGGTTATTAGGGGTTGCTGTAGCTCCCCTTAGGGTATGTGCATTTCCTTCTGGAAAGGGGTGGTATCATGGTATGGAGCCCAGATACTTACTCATGTTGAAAACACTTTATGATTGTGTGAATTGGATATCGAGCGCTCGGTTGAAAAGGTCCTAAAGGACCGGGGAATGGCGTGCTCGTGTCAGTAGTTACCCAGTTAGGGGTAACCCGGCCTTGTGTTGGCAGAGATCCGGTTTGGTTCTCGGGGATGTCCATCCAGAGGCATTCTCAGTGGCAATGGGAAGTTCCTTGGCCTGACCATTTGTTGGAAATCCAATTCTCAATACGAAACTTGTACGGTATTAGTTGTAGAACCTTCTATTCACTTATGGTGGTCACCACTGTTTGGATAGTAGCTATAGTAGGCATAGTTCGAAATGTCTATGTTGGCTAAGATTTATATTCTACTTTCGAAATATTTCTCTACACTATGCACTAGTAATAATATCAAATGTTATTTTAAATGCGTATCAAGCATCTTTGACTATCATAAGGAGAAATCTCCTCCGATTCTGCGTTTGCATTGTGTGTGTGTGCGGGAGGCCTTATGGTAGTCTCATTTTTAAAAGCATTGCGAATTGAATTAAAAATATTCCTCTATTTTGATTTTTAAAGATAAATAAACTGTTTTGAGTTCTCACACCAGTCACATGACTGACTCGGAGTTTATTGTTTTCCTTCCTAAACTCTGGGTGCCCACCAATTTCCACACGGGCAGTCAAGAGTTAGGTTTATCAGGATATTCTGGATATTCTGGAGTTGCTGGAGGCAAGTTGGATGGCATGGCGTATTACTAGTTTATATAGTATTTCTTTTTCCGCTGCACTGTTTGTTGTTGTATGATGTTGTACACTCTGATGATATGATGTAAAGTATAAAATGTAATAACTGATATAGTTCTTTGTTTAAAGATTATTCATTTAATTATTATATGTTGTTCCGCTGCGAATTGTGAGATTCTGATGTTGTTGTTCTGTTGTTCCTTCTTCTCTATGTTCTATTTTAAAATTTTCTATCTGTCTGTTTTTCTAATTCTCTATTTTCTTTTCTGTCTTTTGTTCTTCTTTTTCTCTCTTCTTCTCTTTTCTTTTCTTAAATTCTTTTTAAAACCCATAACATTCCGTGTTTTCGGCCTTCGATATTCGGCAGTCGATAAAGTGAGTGTCGATGTCGGATTTTTCGAAAGTCGAAAATCCCGCGATCGTTACAGTTTAGATGCTAATATCTTTATTATTTCAAACTCTATCTCTTGAGATTGAATGTAGATTTACCCCAAGAAATCCATATCGATCTTATTCTTTAAGTCATGGTTGACCGGTTAAGATTGTCCGCGATTTATATAAGCTTATCCATCTTCTTATTCTGTTATTTAATCATCTCATATTTGTTCCAACTTATCTTCAAATCATTCTTGAAGTGTATTTATAAACTAATATTTAAAATGTTTTATATATTGTGTTGTTTGAGTTGTTGACGTTGATTTGGGTTTCCGATTGATTCGTCTGATCAACGCTATCGATAGGATTTCTAAAACATTTTGACAGAACAAACTGACACAATATTATTTTAAAATTTGGTTAATGAAATAAATTTTGATATAAGTAAATTTATGGAACATAATAAATTGATTTAAATTGATCATTTGAAATGATAATACTTGATTTATCATTTATTGTTCTATGAATGAATTTATAAATAGCTGTTTATAAATTGATTTGGGAACTGAAATGAGTTTAAAACAAGAAATTTGAGAATTTAATTTCCGATGGTTTCAAACCTTGTGTTTAACGTTTTAAAATGGTATATTACTTAAAGTATTTTCTAATAGAAATTTGTTCCAAGAAATTTTAAAGTTTAAAATTAGTGCTCTTCTCTTTGTCGTTGGAAAATAACTTCGGTGATGACCGCGGCATCATCGACGTTCATCTTCGAGTTTCAAAGTGAAGAGACCGTTCTGTAGTCTTTCTACAGTTTTGTTTTGGGAAATTTAATTGATTTGAATTTCTAAAATAAGACTGGATTTATAATATATATATACAGATATATGATTTAAATTTGATTTGACATATTATGTATATATATTTATTTATCTCTAAATGGTTTGAAGGAATCGGAAATTTTATTCTTAAACTTTATCTTAAAGAATCATTTCAATTATAAATAGAAAATCAAAATTTTAGATAAATGATTCAAACTTGAGATGAGGGAATTAGAAAGTTTTATTTGTATAATACTCAATTGCATTTAAATATACTTACCCAAATTATACAAAAGTTAACAATGTTATTGGATAATATACAATATAAAAAGATTTTATAAATAAAATTTGAATGGTTAAAATAAATGTTATACACTTAAATTTTAGTTATAAAATGATTAACAGGAGTAAATAGAATAAAAGGTTAATTGAATAATTTACAATATAAAATGATGTTAATGGAACTAACAATAAATTAAAGCAGTTATAATAAGAGTAAGTATAATGGGCATATATGATAAAATATATTGAGAGGAATAAGTTTAACTTTGAGTAGGAATAAGGAAGAATTAAATTTATTAAGTACATTATGAGTATAATGAATGATTATTTTTCAAACCCATGATATTAGAAATTGTTAATTTAAGATGATTAGAAGATAAGATAATAAAACTTGAGATAGTTAAGATTCAATTAACTCGTGCAAAAAAAAAATTATTTATTTATTTAAGTTGAAATTTCCATGGTTTCTAACTTATTATCTTATTTTATTTTTCAAACTATCTTTTGGTTGTCCTTATTTTCCTTATCTTGCTTCAGGCTGGTGTAGGGATTTTTCTATAATTTTTCTGCTTAGAAGTCTTTCTATAATCTTTGATAATCTCCACTTTGTTAAACTTACCTATAACAATATTTATCGGGTATAATTTCAATATCCTTGTCATCCTGTCTTAATCTTATTTCACTTTATCTGTTCTATGCTTTTCCGTACCTCATTCCTTTTCGAGGACGAAAAGTTTTGAGTGGGGGAGAGTGTAACAACCCTAGATTTTTACATATAATTTAAATTTGACTTTATTTTATTTTTAAATTATTTTAAACTTGTTTCATTTCAAACATTTCATTTTTAAATATAAATTTTGATTGTTATATGAATTTTAATTTCAAATTGGTATAAATTGAATATTTTGCTGAAAAATTGGAATTGTGGTTAAAACTGGTCAAACTTTGACTTTTAAATTTAAATATTTGAATTCTTTAATTTTGTATTTTATTATGAAAATAGATTTAATATCATGAATATTTCTTTTCGTTTCGTTGAAATTGGATTTAAATTGTGAAAGTTATACCCTTTACAATATTGTGTGTATATAGGGTTATTTAACAATATTCTTTGTTCTAATTTATATAAATGATATTTTTACTTTATAAATCTTACTCTAATTTGTATATTTATGTTATATTATGTATATTTTGACTTTTAAATATTTTTAAAGTGATGTTTGAATTTTTCCAAAGCTTATTGAATTTATTTTCTATTTTTAAAGCCTAGTTTCTATTTTCTTTGCTATTTTCTTCATTTAAATTAAAATTTATATATTTATTTGTGGATGTATTTTATTTTTATGTACTTATCTTTTTTATAAATATTTTTACAAGTTTATATAAATTTTCCAAAGTTCATTCTGTTTATTTTCCATTTTTCTAGACTAGTTTGCAATTTTGTGCTATTTTCTTATTTTTTACCTTATATAATTAATAATTATTTATTTATATTTTATATTTTGTTGCATTTTAGAAATATTTACTGAAATTATGATTTTTCTCAGTAATTTAAACTTATATAGATAAATAAAGGTAATGTGAAAAGGTTTTGACTTTTGGTTTCCAATGGCTCTTTATCTCCCACCTTTTCACATTTCAACCTTACTTTTCATTCAATTGGCCACATCTCCTCATTTCTTCAGCCGCCTTTTTTTTTTCTCATTCACGTAAAACATTTATCTTCCCATCTGAAAAAAAAATTCAGCCTCCATTATCTCCATGAGTTTGGTAAAAAAAAAAAAATCTTTTTCCATTGTTTTTCTACTTGTTTATATTGATTATACTTGCCTTCTCTTCTACTTCAGGTTCGGCCCCACCACTCCAGCCACCATGGCTGCCTCCTCCACTACCTGAACCACCCACCACCTCCTCTCCAGCCCCAAGCCATTGGCCATGCCCAATAGTTGATCAAACTACGCCTAAATCTACACAAACTTCACCTATATGCACCATAGCCAACACCTATGCCTTCACCATCTTCAACCTTTCTTTGGCCGCCACCAACTCCACCTCCACCACCCATGGATGACCTTAAACCCCCTGTCACACCATCGTCCATCCCACTACCGAGATGGCCGTGCCTGGTCTTTCTTGGGCCGAGCCAATGTTGCCTTCAATTCAGGATATTTTGCATTGTAGTTGTAATCCTTGCACATATCTCATGCATCATCACTTTTGCTCCATCCCATACATGTTTGGCCGACCTCTTATGAACCCAAACCAGATCCTTGTCCTTGCTTTAGCTGTGCCTTTCTGACCTATATCTGAAGCATTAGTGGTAGAAGGCAAGTGCAAAGACTTTGGAGATGATTTTGCATTTATCTCTAACATTGTTTAATCGTATTTTTAGTTGAAAATTTAGGTTGTTTGTATTGTCTTGTTTGAATGTGTTCAAGGCAACTAATCTTTGGTTCTCGCAAATTCAAATCTTTTTCATGCTATCGTGCCTCTGAAGATCTCAGTTTGTGCTTTTGATCATTGTCTCCAGCTTATACAAGTGAGTTATTCTCACCTGACAATATGTACATATATAACTAGTAAATTGACCCCTTTTGAATCTGTAAAAATGCATAACCATATCACATCTGCTATGTTATGATAATATGATGTTCATCCATGCTTAAACACCTGTTATATCATATGTTACTGTTATATTATGTTGTTCTGTTATTTTTATCAGTTTATCACACTGCAAGTTCCATTTAGATTAGAATCACTATGGGTTGAAATGATACATACCCGAACGGACTTTAGAATAGGGGAAAATCGTTATGGGCTGAAATGATAGGCCTGAGCAATTTTCAGTTTATTTTATTTACTTGGGACTGCAGGTTTGAAATGATAAAACCTGGATTTTCTTTGTAAATTACGGGTTGAAATGATATATTACCCGTATCACTTTACCTAGCGTAGAAAATTATATACAGGCTCGTAGTTAAAATATGTTTTTCTAAAAAATTTAAAATATATTAGAAATGTAATTATTATAATATTTTGATTTGAAATTAATAAAAAAAATAATTTTTGTAAAGTATTATTGATTTACTGGAAATTTATAAGTTAAATAAATTATGGAAAGGTTAGAAAATCTGAATGTAAGTTATTTTGGAAATTTTGATTTAATTTCTAATGGAATTTAAATTAACTTTGAAAATATGATAAATTTATGATATTTTGAATTTAAATTAATTTAAAATGATTTTTATACCATATTAATGATTTTTGAATAAAGTTAAAATGTTAATGATTGAATATTGAGTTGAATTTGGAAATATAACTTAAATTGGAATTTATGAATTTGATTTAAAAGTGAAATTTTAAGTTAAGTTAAACAAAATGGAATTAAGTTATATTTGAAATTTTAAACTTAAGTGTAATGAATTTAAATTTGAATGTTGCAATTTAATAAGTGAATCATTAATAAATATTGATTTTTGAAAGGAAACTTAACTTTATAAAAATCATGAATTTAAGGAAAATTAAATGATGATTATAAATGTGAAAATGTATGATTTTATAAGTTAAAAATGATTTAAATAAAAATATAAGTGTTTGTGAAATTCTATTGAGTATTTGAAGTTAATTAACAGCATTTTAAATGTTGTCTTTTGTTAAATTGAATTGTTTTGAATGTAACTTTCTGTAGCATTTTCCAAATGTTGCGAAACTTGAATTTTCATTGTTTTAATAAATTTAAGTGAATAAATGAACATTGAAAAGTTTAAATTTTTGGAATTTAATAATTTAATTATTAAATGTAATAACTTCATTTTTATGATTTAAAATGAAGTAATTTGTTTTGAAATATAACTATTTTGATAGATTAAAACGAAATGTGGTTTCGAAAGGATATGGTATTCTGGTATATTAAAATGATTTGAAATGAAGTTTTGGAAAGATATGCTATTTTGGTATATTAAATGATTTGAAAAATGGAGTTTTGAAAGCTATGATATTCTGATATATTAAAATGATTTGAAACGAAGTTTTGAAAGATATGATATTTTGATATTAAATGATTTGAAAAATGGAATTTTGAAAGATATGATATTTTGATATTAAAATGATTTGAAAAGAAGTTCTGAAAGATATGATATTTTGGAAATGAAGCTTTGGAAGGTTATGATATTTTAATATATTAAAATGATTTGAAACGAAGTTTTGAAAGATATGATATTTTGATATTAAATGATTTGAAAAATGGAGTTTTGAAAGATATGATATTTTGATATTAAAATGATTTGAAAAGAAGTTCTGAAAGATATGATATTTTGGAAATGAAGCTTTGGAAGGTTATGATATTTTAATATATTAAAATGATTTGAAACGAAATTTTGAAAGATATGATATTTTGATACTAAATGATTTGAAAAAAATTGAAGTTTTGAAAGATATGATATTATGATATTAAAATGATTTGAAAAGAAGTTTTGAAAGATACGATATTTTGGAAATCAAGCTTTAAAAGGTTATGATATTTTAATATATTAAAACGATTGGAAAGGAAGTTTTGAAAGGATATGATAATTTAATATATTGAAATGGTTAGAAATGACTTAATATTTATTTTGATAAATATTTGAATTTCGAAGATATGGTATGATGATATATTGAAATGGTTTGGAAATGATTTAATCTTTATTTTTTATAAAGATTTGGATTGAAATGATATTTTATTTTGAAGTATAAAATATTGTTTTAAAGTTATAACTACGGGTTATAATAACGATTGGTTGGCAAAGAGACCGGGATCAGATATGGGCATACTCTCTGTCGATACTGAAAACCACTTTGACTAACCGTGTACGCGGTGGAGATTCCAGAATGAAGTAGGATGGTGGCAACGTTCTTGAGGTATATTACGTGAACCCATCTCCCGTGAGTTGGCATAAGGTGGCTAAAACAGGAGCGATCTCGGGCCAAGTGAGGTCATTCCTCCGATCGGACACATTCCTTCGATACTATACTCTTACTTGTGATTGATTAGATGGTCATCCTTCGATTTTGATATGGGAGTGTGTTCCGAGGTGGGCGTATGTGGCTGCTGCGTTACCACCAGCCCACGTGCGTAATTGGTATATCTACCCTGGCATTGCCTTGTGTGCCGTGTCACCTACCATACCGAGCCTTTACTACGAGTTTGTTTTTCTCCCATAACCCGTGTGGTATCCTCTGACAGTCACCCGGTGTGGAGATGTCATGATATTGGATGGACTGCTGGGACTATTATGTGTGAAGAGTGATATGGGTAGTCCGGAACGCTATTTAAAAGTAAGTTTATTTTACTGTAGACATTATTATAATAGCGTAATATTACTATATAGTACATAGTTTAACGGATCCTTAGAGGATGGGCGGTCCCAGGCATCCTTTAAGTCACCCGGTGTGGAGATGTCATGATATTGGACGGACTGCTGGGACTATTATGTGTGAAGAGTGACATGGGTAGCCCGGAATTCTATTTAAAAGTAAGTTTATTTTACTGTAGACATTATTATAATAGCGTAATACTACTATACCATAAATAGTTTAACGGATCCTTAGAGGATGGGCGGTCTGAGGCATCCTTTAAGTTACTTGTACCTTATTACGGTTCACTTGAGTTGGTTTACATTATATAAGTATATATTGTCCTGACTCGAGCGTTTGTATTTTTATTTACGCTCGGGTCAGCCTGAGTTATTCACAGATTTGGATTCCACTTTCTGGAGATTGGAATCGTTGGAGATTATCTGCTTATCTAGTTTTATCTATTCCAGTTATGTTGTTCTATTCAGCTTGTACTTGTTTATCATCTCGAGCCTTCTGTTGTACTTTATTTCTTCTGTTGTGCTTTATTTCTTCTGTTGTATTTTATTTAACTCTGATATATTTATATAGTAGCTTCATGAACTACTATTTCTTTTACTTCCGCTGCATTATTAAATACTCTGTGTCTGTGATTTTTATTGACTGTATATTCTGAGATTTGCCAAATTTTATTTACAACGTGGTATTTTGAGCAATTCAATTCCAGCATGAGTGTCTACCTATACACTTATAATGGATGCGAATGGTTGAAAATATCCGGTTGTTACAAAATATCTGAAAGCAAGTCTATTCATACAGTCCTATATTCGAAGTATATTATGAATGTTGCTATGGCAGGATTTCATAATTTTTGCAAGTGATTTCAAATCCACGAAGATCATGAGACTCTTTAAAGTTAGTTTATCATTATTCTTTTATGTTCGTATAATCGATATAATACATTAAATACTTCAAATAATACAATGAAAAAACACTTATAGTTAAAGCCGATCTTGACACTGACATATATTCGTCATTCGAAACAACATAAAAAAATAGCGTCTTCTAAGCACTTAAATTCGGGTCTTTGAACTCACTTATTTTGTCCATTTTATCGTTTTTTAATGCGCAAAACTCGACGATTACGA
Organism: Allium cepa; assembly: GCA_030765085.1. NCBI lineage: Eukaryota > Viridiplantae > Streptophyta > Magnoliopsida > Asparagales > Amaryllidaceae > Allium > Allium cepa. The sequence continues at coordinate 27,749,381 of CM060933.1, read as the reverse complement.
GTTCCCTTACCATCTCGACCATCTTTACAACCCGATCCCTCCACGATCATCGTCTTTATCGATAAACGGTGGAATGTTGCCATTTTGATTGTCATTGGGTTATTATGTGTTTGTTTGTTCAGTTCATGTGGTTTTTAGATGTATTAAGTATATGGTGTTATTTCGTTTAGTATTTTCTAATATAAAAATGACAAGGGAAAGGGGTTTCAGTTGCTTTGGTGAATTCGAAGAGATGGAGGAGAGAGAGAGCGACGGCCATTACTCGATTCTATTTAGAATATTAATAAAGCTGTAAATGTTTATTCAAGGTTTAAATCTTGGAACAAGCCAGTTTGGAATAAATTGCAAACAGCAAAGGCAAATGTGAGTAAACCTCACTCTGTTGGATTTTTATTTAAATTTAAATGGTTAAATTTAAATAATTGGATGAATGATTGAATTGTTTGGATGTGTACTGATGATCTAGTGAATTTAGTTTTGGTTGGTTCTCGGGTTAATTGTTGTTTGACTCGAAGTATTCGGGGTTTAAACTGTTTTAAACTTAAAAATAAATAAGAAAATGTTTTCATTCTAAAGTTAATAAGGGCTTATGAATTGTGATTCATTTAAATAGTAGGGTAATTAAAATGGATAATTAATTAATTCAATTAATTAATGATTTGGGTTGATTAATTTAGTAATTAAGGGTTTGAATTAGTTAATTAGGGTTTTAAGTTAATTAATTAAGTTTAATTAATTTATAATAATCAATGGATGGTTTGATAGATAATTACTTGAAGTAATTAGTAAGATAGAATTACTCTGTGAATTAATCAAGAGATTAATTAAGATGGTTAATTAAGGAGTAATTGATTTATTTAATGAAGTAAATAAAAAGATAGTTAATTACAGTTTGGGATTAATCGAAGATGATTAATACTGTGGTTTAATTAATGTAATTAAATTTGATTAGAATAAATTAAAATATAATTGGAAATCCTTAATTTATATAATTAATGATGTAATCAAAAATTGATTAATTAAGATTGGTTAATCCGTAATAAGTGACTTATGAGAAATTAATTAATATAAGTAATTAAGAATAAATAAAATTAATATAGTTAATTAATTTATGAGGTAATTAAAGATTACTTATTGATTTTGGTTAAGAATAATTAATATCGTGAAATTAATTAAAGATAATTACTTGAATGTAATTGAAAGATAATTAATCCAGGGCGATTAATTAAGATGAATAATAAAGGGATGATTGATGAATTGATTTGAAATTAATTAATGTTAAATGAAGAAATCTAAGTCGTTGATGTTAGTAATTCAATCGGGATTAACTAAATTAAATGTGTATGTGATTAAGCTTTGCTTATGGATGATTGAATGGTATTGGATGCTTTGAATGAGTTGATATCTTTGACATGAAATGTTGTGTATTTCATTTGGATAACTTGGGTTAGGATAACATGAGTCTCGAAGAGACCGGGGTTGGGTATTAGGAAATACCCGAAACCACGTCGAATTTTCATAGGTTGATATGTGAAATCTATAGACTGGAATGAAATGACTTAAAGGAATTGGACTATTTAAATCTAAACCATGGTACTTAGAAAATGGATGTGTGGAATAAGTGATGTATGTAATAAATTGTGGCTTTGTGAATTGATTCGAGTTACCTCGGGTTTTATATAAGTTGTATGCTTTGTATTCCATGTTAGATGGGTTTACTCACGCTGGTTTCTAGCCTGACCTGGGTGTTACTTTGGTGTAATGCTCAGATCAGACCAAGTATTACAGATTTTCAGGTAAGGACGTTCTGGAGCTCAGAAGTCGAGCTGGATGGCAGGAACGTATAGAGTATTTCCACTGTAGTATATTTTTGATTATCTGAGGCATGTTGATTTGTATATGTACAGTGTTTGAGTATGTGTGTAACTCTGATGTATTAAAATGTAATCGACAGAATAGTATTCTTTTGTAAACTGTTATTATAATTTATTATTATATTTTATCCACTACGAATGTGAGATGTTGATGTTTCTGATCTTCTTCTTTTTCTATCTCTTTCTTCTTTTTCATAACTAACTGGATTTTTCGGCTTTGAAAATTTCGGGTCGTTACACAAAGTAATTGAATTTAGGTGTTAGAAATATCCTCGAGCTAACTCCATCTAAAACCTCAAACTTGGATCTCAAGGAGGAAACGTGTTGATTTTTCTGTATAAGAATTTGATTTTGGGTGCAACTTTATCATTGAAATGTAAAGTAGGTCCCTTACCCGTTAATTTTAGCAAATTAGTCCTTGCCTTGTTAACATCACACCATCATTTATTTAAACCCATTATTTAAAGTATTTGACATGTAATCCTAGGCCTAAAAGCATACATTTAGGATTTTCTTCTGCCATGGGGAAACTATCTCTTCTCATAAAAATCAATCCAATCTTCTCCTTCCTCGTCCTTCTCCTCGGGATAAACCAGCTGAATCTTATATTAGAAAGCCAAATGGTGTCATCATAGATGACGATGACTTCCAATTGGTTTAGCCAAGATCGCAAAGAGGATACCAGCTCAGAAATGATCAAGTTCGATCATATAATAATGGTGCCCCGAAAAAGGAGGGCCTGTCGACCAACTCCAATTAGATTAAGGCCAAACCAATGCAACCGCATAAGCCGACCAATTTCTCTCTGAATAAAGAACAAGGACAAAAATCCTGGGCTGATATTGTCTCAGAGCAATCAAAGAAACCAAGAGATAAAGAATGCAGTCTTGAAACTATTTCTCCTATAAAAGTCAACAACAGGAAATATGGTTTGATGAAGGAGGCAGTTTGTAAAAGAGCCATAGAAAGTTGGCATAACTCTGTTTTTGTTTGTGTGGTAGGCACCAAACTCTATTTCTTGTTTTTTAAAGAGTATATAAAGTGAGTTTGGAAACCGGTTGGAGAGTTCAAAATCTTTTCTAGAGAAAATGGGTCTTTTCTTGTCAAATTCAATGAATCTCAAGATTGCAATTCAATTATTCAAAACGGTCCTTATTTTTACAACAACAAGCTCATTGTTAGCACTAGAATTGGTTACTAATACCCTTAAGTTGTAGAGAGATTAATGAAGAAAGTAAAGTTAAACGGAGGATAATATGCAGATTTTAAATGCAGAAAATACAAACACCAGATTTATAGTGGTTCGGCGTAATTGCCTACATCCACTTTGAGGTTAATCTTTATTGCTTTTCTCGATAATCGATTACAGATACAATCCGTATACCAATTATATTGAATACAATTGCTAAGCAAAAAAGATAAGTCTTGAATGAGTCTTGAATGCGGTAGAGTCTCCCCGGTGTTCTCGAAAAAAGGTTCATTTCACTGTGCCCCTGCCTCTCTATTTATAAACGAAGATGGATTAGACTTCCCTGGAGGGCAAGGTAGCTAAGTAGCTTGGTCCAAAAAGAGTGATATCTGTATGCCGATCCATATATGCCGAATGGCAAAATACTGAACAAGGCATGAATGCCGAACAGTATCCTCATGCCAAACGAAGTGATGCCGAACACCCTGATTGCCGAACAAGGTATTTGTGCCGAAAGACACTGGATGCCGAACGATCCCGAATGCCGAACGAGATTTATGCCGAACAAAGTGATGTGCCGAACAAGGTTTGGATGCCGAGCAGTATGGAATGACGAATGAATCAACCATGCCGAACGTCCATAGATGCCGAACGATATACAATACCGAACGTCTCTCAATGCCGAACGCTCACGCATGCCGAACGTCCCATAGATGCCGAACAATATACAATACCGAACGTCCCTCAATGCCGAACGCTCATGCATGCCGAACGTCCCATAGATGCCGAACGATATACAATACCGAACGTCTCTTAATGTCGAACGCTCATGCATGCCGAACATCCTATAAATGCCAAACGAACTTGAATGCCGAACGAATCATATGTGCTGGACGACTCTGGAAGCCGAGCGCTTTCTAATGTCGAACACTCCTAAATGCCGAGCGATCCTGAATGCCGAGAGTTCTCTAATGTCGAATGATCTGGATGCCGAACGACTCATAAATGCCGAACAATATGCTAGTGCCGAGTACTTAGTTGCCTGGTCAAATCTCCAGGTAATACTTGCCCCTTAAAGTGCATCACGTGGTCGAACGTGGTGCGCTTTGAATCATATGTCCACTGTGCCTTGCTCCAAGCTGTGGTTTAGTTTCCTCAATGGTGACTTCCCTTGATTGCCAGGTGAGGCGATGTGTGCCGAACACCATACTAATGCCGAACAGTATAGCCGAAGCCGAATGCTCCATGTATGCCGAACGGCTTTGTATGCCGATGCCAAACGATGTAGTTTTGACCGGTTCTACCGGTCATAGTCTCTTCGACTTCCCCTCTTCTCCTATAAAAGTCGGCATTTCTCTTCTTATTCTCTTTTCACTTTTTACCTCTGTTATTTTTCAATAACTTGCAACTTACCTCTCTGGAATCCATCATGCCTTTCTTAAGTTAAGTTCTAACGACCTTCAATCCTAAACTCACATATCCTTGAGCTCTCTCCGTACTCTTCGGTAAGAAGCTTTTGATCACCCTCTCAAATTAGAAGACATTAGATATTACTCGAATTTGTGAATCTTTCATAGATCGTAGAGAGTAAGGGGAGTGTGAATAAGGGTGATGAATTGAGGCTCGGTCGTGTTCTAGGGCTGGAACTTAGTATGCTCTTAGGTGGTTTCGAGGTGGATGGATCGGAGAAGAGAAAGGTGGAAGGTGCATTGTAGCGGATCGGTATGATCTTTCAATGCCGAGCGGTCCTATGGTAACATGAGAATGGAGTAAGAGATTAGGTCGGTTGGTGTAGGTTGATACGGCCACGGTTTGGCATGACCTCCCCGTGTCGAACGAAATCGGAGTGGAAAAATTGAAAGGTAGCGGGGAATGGACAGGATGCTGATCGATATTTAGGCCGAACAGCGCTTAAGCCGAACGGCTCGAATGCCGATCGATATTTAGGCTGAACGATGCTTAGGCCGACCGATAGTTCATCCGAACGACACTTAGGCCGAATAACATTTAGGCCGAACGATAATTAGGCCAAACAATATTTTGGCCGAACGATACTTAGGCCGACCAATAGTTTATCCGAACGACACTTAGGCCGAACGACACTTAGGCCGAACGATAATTAGGACGAACGATATTTCAGCCGAACGATACTTAGGCCGATCAATAGTTTGGCCGAACGATAATTAGGCCGAACGATATTTCGACCGAACCATAGTTCGGCCGACCAATAGTTGGGCCGAACGATACTTAGGCCGATCAACATTTACTTTGCCTAATCTTATGACAAAAACAAGGACAAGGACCTAAGTAAACTAACATATCGAACTTCCTAGTTTCAGTAATCACAAGCCCGAACCTAAATCGACAAAAACGGATAATTTCCTCTAACATATAGCGCCAATGTTTGAGTCCGAAATTGAAAACACGATAGGGCAGGTTTTTGGAGACGGTCAGTGATGACGGTCTTCGAAGGCGACGATTCGAAGCTCAACTTTATACCATTAACTCTATGTCTTTCATTTTCTCAGCAATTATACTTGAATTATCACACTAGTCCACACACCACACGGGAGGAATACTTGTGTTGTTAATACTAACGTCGATTGTTTTTCAAGTATAGTTCAAACAGGTACTCTACTAGATTCAATTTCCACCAAAGATGTCTAAAAAATCTAGCTCCGCCACGATCTCAGATAGACCTGGGTCGTCTTCCAAACAAGGAGTTGTAGATACTTCAAACCCGTCGACTTTCCCTGCTCATAACGTATCTCCCGACGCCCTGGAGGCATTAATTTTCTTGGACAACCCGGTCGATTCACAGACTTCGAAGTTCAATGAAAGTGCACTCCGTCGGATATGCTCCGTCCAAGGAATCCCCTTCGACGACGTAATAGTTCCATCGGGGCATGATCGTCCACACTTGCCTCCAGTTGGATATACAGCTTGTAATAAGTTTATGTGCTGGGTCGGCAGTGTGCCACCTTTCAACTTATTTCTTCCGGACGTGCTGCAGTACATTGACATTGCCTCGTCACAACTGCACCCGAACGGTCACGCCTTCATTTACGGTACCTACATCTTCTTCATGAATGTCCTCTCCATGCCTTCAACCCCGGGTGACATCAGATATATATATATGATCAAGAAGCGGAGAGATTGCCCCTCTTTCATGTTTCTCGAGCCGCACCACAAATGGCAAATCTTAACTGGGGCATGCAGCAAGTTCGCCCTGTACAAGCAGGATGGTTTTATGTGCGTTGCCCTCCCAGTTTCGCGAGGAGATGGGTGGAAGGGAGTAAGTCTTTTCTTTGGATCGATATCCATGCTTGGTCAAAGCCGTGCCTCTTCTAAATCTTTTTTCCACCTTTTCAAGTATCAATCCACGTCTTGACGGCCGTGGATATTTTGAAGCCGTCGAAGCTATTAGAGCCCTTCCTGCCGACAAACGGGACATTCGAACTCTCATTTCAAATGAGTCACTTTCGAGGTTTGGATTGTTGGCAGAAGGCCGTCGGATAAGCCTTCCTCAGGGCGTTTCCATACCCAGGCCCGCCTCTGGTAAAGGGAAAAAACAAGCCGAGTCTTCAGCATGCAACGCTCCTGACGCACTGGAAGAAGGAGAAATCAAAGAAAATGAAACAACCAAAGCACAAGATGATAGCGTTGGTCCTACTAAAGACCCATTAGTTAAAGTTTATGACATCGAAACATCATCCTCCCCTTCGAAGAGGAAAAAGAAACCGACGTACAAGATAAGGAGGGAAAAAGTTGGTGCAACCTCTAAAGTTACTCTTATTCCAACAGAGAAAGAAGCTTCCTCACAACATTTAGAAAGTTCTTTGAAGGGCCTCTCGAACTTCTCGATACCTGACGATCCGGAGGCACTTAAACTTCACTCGCCCATCAGAGGCGATGCAGACGTTCAAGCTCAAACTCAAGAAGAAAAAACTCCCATTAGTAAAGAAACTGGTCCGTCAGGGGAAACACTAGGACACACACAAACACATGCACTTCACCTTGCACTTAAATTTCTGTCGTCACACTACTCTTTGCTAATTCGTTGTTTTTTAAATTCTGTGCAGGTGACATGGGGCGTACACACGGAATCGATCGTCTCCGCGGGTCGTCTATCTTCCATCACTCTGGACGGGACTCAGGTTCCGGAAGACGTCGGGATAGAGACAGCGATGGCGATAGGTTCATCTCGCTATCGCCTGTACCAACGACGTCTATGTTCAACATGACGCGTTCGTTCCAGATTCATAGTGGTTCGGCGTAATTGCCTACGTCGACTTTGAGGTTAATCTTTATTGCTTTTCTCGATAATCGATTAAAGATACAATATGTATACCAATTATATTAAATACAATTGCTAAGAAAAAAGATAAGTCTTGAATGAGTCTTGAATGCGGCAGAGTCTCCCCGGTGTTCTCGAAAAAAGGTCCATTTCACTGTGCCCCTGCCTCTCTATTTATAGACGAAGATGGATTGGACTTCCCTGACGGGCCAGGTAGCTAAGTAGCTTGGCCCAAAAAGAGTGATCTCTGTATGCCGAACGGCAAAATGCCGAACAAGGCATGAATGCCAAATGGTATCCTCATGTCGAACGCAGTGATGCCAAACACCCCGATTGCCGAACGAGGTATTTGTGCCGAAAGACACTGGATGCCGAACGATCCCGAATGTCGAACGAGATTTATGCCGAACGAAGTGATGTGCCAAACAAGGTTTGGATGCCGAGCAGTATGGAATGCCGAATGAATCCGCCATGCCGAACGTCCATAGATGCCGAACGATATACAATACCGAACGTCTCTCAATGTCGAACGCTCACGCATGCCGAACGTCCCATAGATGCCGAACGATATACAATACCGAACGTCCCCCAATGCCGAACGCTCATGCATGCCGAACGTCCCATAGATGCCGAACGATATACAATACCTAACGTCTCTCAATGTCGAACGCTCACGCATGCCGAACGTCCCATAGATGCCGAACGAATTTGAATGCCGAACGAATCATATGTATCGGATGACTCTGGAAGCTGAGCGCTTTCTAATGCCGAACGCTCTAAATGCCGAGCGATCCTGAATGCCGAGCGTTCTCTAATGCCGAACGATCTAGATGCCGAACGATCTGGATGCCGATCATAAATGCCGAACAGTATGCTAGTGCCGAGTACTTAGTTTCCTGGTCAAATCTTCAGGTAACACTCATCATCATAAGAAGGTGGTCCGAATCATTGAAGTTGGACATGGATTTACTGTCAACTATGCCGATATGGGTTAAACTTCCCAGTATAAACCTTAAACTGTGGGATCGTGAGGCTTTTAGCATTATAGCAAGTATTATCGCAAAACCCAAAAAAATGGACGCAACTACTACCATGAAGACGAAATTGAATTACACTCGGCTTCTAGTGGAAGTATTTGCGACCGATGAACTTCCAGATGAAATCAGTCTCAATCTTTATAATGGTGAAATCATTACATAAAAAGTTGAAAATGAATGGGTTCCACCAAAGTGTAGCATCTATAAGTGTTTCGGTCATACTAGAGAGCAATGCAATCCGAAACAGATGTGGATACCCAAATCCAGTGATCAAAATAGAGATGATGTTCAAGAAAATAGATCTAAAGAGTTTCAAGAAATAATTCTTAGTAAAGATACAGAAAATCAATCAAGAACTCAAGGGGCAACAATCGAATCAACTAAGATAGTATCATTTTCGATCAAGAAAACAATTCAAAGGAGCTCATTGATCAAGATGATCAGATCACTACTATGGAAGTTCATCAGTTAAAAGATTGTGAAAGAAATTCAAAAGATTCGATACAGAGTAATACAGAGAAGGGTAAAAATAAAAAGGTCTTTAGCTCTGCAACCCCTCATATTTCAGAGCCATGTTTAGTTACAGAGAATAATGTTAAAAAATAATCAACAACTCTCATCAAAGTAATAGCTAGAATCGAGAAAATGATATGGAGAAGGAATCCCCTTCTAAGCTTGCTGCAGATGTTGAGGAGAGTAATTGCATCCACTCAACATTACCTCGCAAGTGTGCTTCTCCCCCATAGTAGGCTGCAGTGACTGAATGTAATGACTCAGCCATGCTTCGCATAGCTTCTTTTGATATTTCCCTAATTAAGGTCCCAGAATCTGCACAAATGGAAGAAGATGAAACTGAGATGGTTGATGCTAATGAAGAGTTTGATATATCAGAATTACATATCCCAAAACCAAGAGCATCTGGCAAGTTAAAGGGAAGCAAAGAGAAGAAAATTTTCAAGCAAAAATACATTTCAATCAATCCAGAATGGGATCAAACATCTACTAGACTAAAAGCTAAGGGTGTAGATAATAAAAGGAGAGGTAAAGGTACTATAGTGTCAGGTGCCATTTAAATTTCTTCTTTTCATTAGATATATATATGGCTCTATTTGCTTGGAATGTTTAGGGGATGAACACCCCTGCCAAACAATCTGATATTCTTCGTATGTTTAATGTCTACAAACCTTCTATTATTGCTCTAATTGAGAATAAATTGAATGATTAGAATTATGATAGGTTTTGTCTCAAGTTATCTAGTAATTGGAAATCTATAAATAACAATAATTGTGGCTGTAAAGGTAGAATCATTGTTATTTGGGATTCTAATATCTGGACTAGTATGAATATAAATAAAGATAATCAAGTTATAGATTGCAGTTTTAAAATATTGAGGGTGTCTCTTTGCAGGTTACTGGTGCTTATGGTAGTAATTTTGAAAATGAAAGAAATGAGTTATGACATAATCTTAAATCTCCGAACTTTATATATGATTTCCCTTGGATTATTTTAGGTGATTTTAATATTGTTTTTCATGTCAAGGAAAAGTTTGGAGGTATTAAAATTCTTCAAAGTAAGTTGGATAGAGTTAATAGATTTCTTTTAGATTCTGGCCTTATTCAACCAATTGTTAGTGGGAACAAATTCACATGGAAATCTGATCTAGCTAAAAATATTCACTGTAAGCTAGACAGAATTTTATATAATAAAGACTTTTCAAAAAAATTTCCTTATTGTGTTTGTTCCACTTTAGAACGAAATTCGAGTGATTACACTCCTTTGTTGGTTAATCTTTTTGTTAATGTTGAATCTACTAGTAAAGTATCTCCTTTTAGATTAAAAAATGGTTGGGTTTTTGAAGAAGATTATAAAACTTCGATGGAAAACAATCTGAACTTCTCTTGTGTGGGTACTAAACAATAGCAGTTTTGTATGTTTTTGAAATACACTAAAAACAATCTTAAAAACTGAAACAGAAATAACTATATGAATAAAAATAAGCTTACTATCTTAAAAAATGAAGGAAATTTTTTACAGGCTATATCTAACAATAATCCTGATGATATCTATGTTATCAACAAATTTATCAATAATCAGAAAGTGCTTTCTATTGAAATGTATAAAAAATCTGTTAAATAGACAAAAAGCTAAAGTTGATTGGCTTAGTCTAGGTGATGACTGCACCGAATTCTTTCATGCTAAAATGAGTAATATAAAGCACTTAAACAACATTGGTAACATTATAGACAAAGAGGGTAATTTGTCAAATGCATATGATAAAGTTGCTAAAGAAGCTATCAGCTTCTATGAGGATCTTTATTTTTCTGATAGTACTGTAAAAAAATTCCTCCTATTGCTTGTAAAAATATTTTGAAAGATAATACATCTGAAATTTTACTTGCTTCCGTCAATTGAGATGAGATAAAACACATTGTTTTTAATGCTGGCGATAATAAAAGTCCTGGTCCTGATGGGTTCAATGCCGAATTTTATAAAAATAATTGGGATAATGTTTAGGAGCAAATTTATGACGTTATTGAAGAATTTATGTATAAAGGGAAAATTCTCAAAAGTATAAACCATACATTCATTACCCTTATTCCTAAAAATAAAAATCACGCTAATATTGGTGATTATAGACCTATTTCTTGCTGCAACTTTATTGATGAAATTATTACTAATGTCCTTAGTAATAGAATCAAAGTATTTTTTCCTTCTCTTATTTCTAAAAATCAGGGTGCTTTTGTCTCTGATAGACTTATCTATGAAAATTCTCTTTTAGCATATGAGATGGTCAGAAAATTCAATACAAAGCAGGGTGATAATGTTTGCATCAAAATCGACTTGCAAAAAGCATATGATAAAGTAAACAGACATTTTATTCATCATATTATGAAATGCATGAGATTTCCTACAATGTTTTGTGATTTGGTTTTTGAATGTATTAATACTCCTACATTTTCTATACCGATTCAAAGAAAGGCTTGAGGATTTATTAAAAGCAATAGGGGTATAAGGCATGGTGATCCCTTATCACCATATCGTTTTGCTATGGTTATGGAATATTTTTCCATACTTATGGATAGAGAAGCTATTAAAGGTAATACTTATCCTATAAATAGGATTCAACGCTGTATTAATCGTTTGATTTATGTTGATGATCTCATGGTGTTTGTGAAAGCTAATAAAGCTAACGCAGACACTATAAAGAAATTTTTTGAGAACCTAAAGTCTTATGTTGGGCTATAGCCTAATGTTAATAAGTTTAAAGTTTACTTTAGTAAATATAGCAAGTATAAAAAAGTTTTTTTTAGATGTTTTAAAAATAGCTAAGAGAAATCTTCCAATTAAATATTTGGGACTGCCTCTTTCTATAAATCAGATTAAAGATACAGGTTGTTCAGTTCTTATTGAAAAAATACAAGAAAGAATGAAGACTTGGTTTTGTAAGTTACTTTCTATTGCTGGTAGACTTGAACTTATTAAGACTGTGATTTATGCAATTATTTCATATTGGCTACAAACTTTTTATATTTCAGCCGCATCTATTAAAAAATTGGAAAGTAGATGTGCTGATTTCCAATGGAGGGGTAAATATCATAAAATTAGCTGGAAAAAAGTTTGTAGACCTAAAAATGAAGGAAGTTTTGATATTAGAAACATTAATGACCTTAGTGTTATTTGGCACTTAAAATTATTTTGGAGATTTCGCAATTCAGACTCTTTGTGGGCTAGATGGATGAAATCTAAATATTGGAAACATAAATTTTTTTGGACTACTGTGCCTAACAGTAATCAATTTAATGCTTGGAAGCAAATATTAAATTGTAGAGAGTTAGGCAAAACATTAGAAAATTTAAACAAGGAGAAGAAACCAGTTTATGGTTTGATCCTTGGTTTAAAAGTGAGTCTTTTATAAATAAAGTTGGTTGGAACAGTTTGGTTATCTGTGGTGGCTCAAATGCTTAAGTATCTGATATTATTATAAATAATCAGTGGGAACCACAGTTACACCCTATTACTAACCCTCATGAATATGAAATATGCATAATTCAACTTGATCCTTGTGCAGAAAACGACTACTGGGAATGGAAAGCAAGCAACAAAGAGAAGTTTTCATTCAAATCAACACGAAATATTGTTAGAAATAAATTCCAAAAGGAAGATTGGTATCAATGCATATGGAACAGAGTGAACCGTCTCAAGATGGCATTTTGTACATATTTTGAAATTAATAACAGATTGTCAATGTGGGATACACTTAATAAATGATGCAATAATCTGAATTCACTCTGTTCCTTATGCAATATTTTAATGAAAGTGCTAATCACCCACTTTTTGAATGCAGTTACTCTTATTTTATTTGGAATAAAATTAGAGCTACTCTGGATATTGATGACAACAATCAAATGGACCTGATGCATATTATCAAAATGATCAACAACAAATTCAGATCTAAGTCTAAGGAAAGAAACTATGCTCACATTGTTTTAACTACTGCAATGTTCAACTTGTGCAAAGAAAGAAACTTACGTGTGCATAACAAAGGTAGTAGAAATAAATAGCAGATTCAATTACTTATTAGTACCGAGAGCAAGATTATTCTTCAAAAATCAAGGAAAATATTTTAAAACCCAACCAAATTCGCTTCCCTTGTTGATGACCGGAGTTCTGAAGCTGGGAGCAAACATTTAGAAACCTGTTAAGCATGCTGACGGTATGATTCGAGAGTCTAGCTTCCACAACCAGCAAAGACTTGCTGCTAATAATGATAGTATGCGCTCTCATGTGGCCAATAACAGTTATTTTCACCCCAGCAAGTTCCAGCTATCAACAACTCGAATCTTAGAGCTAATGTGGGTGGTAACAGCAATTCTAGAATAACATCGTTAGATCTAAGTCGCGATGATGCTAGATCTAACAATTCACCGCTTTTCATCAGAAGTTTTGAAGATTCAAGCAATTTTTGGAACAGTGGAGGTACGAGAGAAGGTTTTAATGATAGTTTATTTGATTGGGAGCACGGAGAAGTTAGTGGAGTGAAGAAAGACGAAGATTTGACTAAGATTTCATGAACCGTCTCCGCCATTTTTAAGGCTTCTGTTTTGCTTTGGAAGAGATGGGTTATGTTGGCAACACTAGTTGATGTGTTGTTTTATCTTTTGTCTTTTCGGATTACCCGACCCTATCTGTTTGGGCTGGGCCCTTTTTAACAATCTTCAAAAAAATAGTAGTTGATATGTTATAGCCATTTATATGAAAGTCGGCTACAAGATTTGATGTCACAATTAAATCATAAATATTATAATACATCGTTGATTTATAAAAGTTATCTTCTGAAAATCATATTCTTTAAAGGAACCTTCAAATGTTTTTGAAAAGCGATCAAAGATTATTATTATTATTATTATTATTATTATTATTTTAAATACTGCGAATTCATCTTGATGCAATTTTAGCTGTATCATATTGATGTAGTTTAAAATTATATTATGGCGATGCGGCTAAAACAGCATCATTTTCCTGCACGTTCAATTGTCATCTAGTTGTGCAGTATTAATTTTAATTGCATCAACAAGATGCATTTGATATAACCATATTAATGACTTTTAAGCATAGTTTGAACTACATTGCTTTAGTGCAGTTAGATTGCATGATTTCTATGTAGTTAAAATTGCGTACGAGTAATGCAGTTTTAACCATATTATCTCCACTTAGCTGAAGTAGCATTTGAGAAATACAATTTTGGCTGCATATGTGTAATGTAGCTAAAACTATCATAGTTTTTAGTCATGTTGATGTTTTAAGACAAATTGAAGACATTAAAATAATTTTGAGAGGCGCAGTTAAAAATGTCCATGAAGACTAATCAGTACGATAATTATGTAGCAACTTATGGAGTTTCTATAATAAATGAATTTTCAAATTTTAATTTTTACATATGCATAATGGTTATCATTAGAAAGATTATAAAATCTGCAATTTAACATCTGCAATTTAACGATGAAAATGATTTGTTAATCTCATGCTGCTATAAAACGTTATTATATCTTAAAGATTGGAAATACAATGTGTTGTAAAATACAGAATGACGGTTAACAGTAAATAAAATGAAAAGGGACTAAATAATTATTAGATAATGGTGTTTTATCAATGATTAAGCGTGTCGCTATGGACTTAACGTTTTTGTTCACCATGAAATTTTTAACAGATTTCAATTTTAAAGTCAAGACCAGACTTATTCTTTCCATTCGATGCTAAATAACCATGTGTCTTTACTTTTCAACAGATATCAATTTTAGATGTTAAGACCAGACTTATTTTTTTCATTCGATCCTAAATAACCATGCGTCGTTACTTTTCAACGATCGTTGCCTGCTGTACGGTGATTAACAACCGAACAATATCAATAAACATGCATAATTCAATTAGCACAAAGTACACATTATTAATACAGCTATTGATGATGTAAGGCTAATCCAAACCCCACAAAGCACAAGCTCAAAATAAAATATCTTGAGCTGTTTATTCCGGAGATGCTCCAGGCTACACAGATTGAACATCTCCCATGGTTTTGTCTTTAGAAGCAACATAAAACTTCAATCAGAAGCAATGACGAAGTCCAGCAATTGTTTCAACTCATTTGAATCACAAATTCATTTTGTACGGCAAACCATTGGCTGCTTTGAAAAACTCCTGAAGAACTTTGTACACATATTGGACTGGTAAAATTTCTTAATTGCAAAATTACAGAAATCAGAATCTCTGTAGCAAAATTACAGAAACTACAACAATTATGTAAATGAATGATGAACAAAAACTAAGCAATCTACCAAGAAATTATTCAAGTTAGCACATTTACATAAACCATGCTTCTCACAAACCTCTACCTCTATACTACAACCCCACACCCTCATCTCTTCCATACAAATGTAAAAAGAAGAAAAGAAAAAAAAAAAGGAAAAAAGAGAAGGAAGTCAATTTCAGAGAAATCTAGCTATCTGGTTAAAACCTGTACTACTTTATTTCATCCTAAACAATTTAACCACTGTTTTCCTTTTTTTCACTTTTAAACTAACTCCTATAACATACCTCTCCTATGAGCCGACACCGAAGACGACCTACCCACCATTTCCAAAATACGACTGAAAACAACTTTCACAGGTATGCACGTAACAATAGGGATTCGATCTTCTGCCTTAATCAACCCATCTAAAACGCTACTGCTTCTTCTAGAATGCTTCTTCTCACTCCCTAAAGAAGAAAGCGTCCTCGTCTTCTTCTTCGAAGTCCTCCACTTACTCGATGCGTTACTCTTCTTAACCCTTTGTTTCTCTTCATGATCGGAGTAAAGCGGGTCTCCATCATCGTCTACACTGGATCGAGGTATTCTGTAACTCGAGGTTCTTTTCGCAAATTTGTGAAGAGCAGGGGGTTCCTCGTAAATTTCATACTTTAACACTAGGCCATCTGTGGAGCCTTCCTCGAGCACTTCGACTTGGATGGGATGGCCGACAATTGGCCTTCCGTGATTGCCCTTGCTCGATAGAGAAACCCAAGGGACATGCTCGGTATTGTACTTATAGCTTTGCTTTTCGACTTCTACATTAACATCTACTACATCGTTGTAGTAATATAGGTCGTCGTCTTCTTCATCTTCTGATGATGGAGAGTTTGCATCGAATGGGTATTTTCTTTGGGAAATGCCTTGTTTTCTGGAAGATGAAAGCATTCTCCTTAGGTTGATGCTGTTTCTTTTGAAAGAGTCTGAAAATGTGGCATTTTCGTATATGAAGTCTGATGATTTCTTTGATGTATTTCGAGTGTTTCGCTTCCCTTTTATGTGCCAATTTGAAACTCCAGCGTCGGGAATTTTGTGATTTGGATTGCTGAATTTTTCTGCTGCTCTGCGATGTCTGGGTGCTGGCACTATTGACTGAGTTGTATCTGCGATAATGAATTAGAATTTGTTTTGTATGAGATCGTGTTGAACGGGATAAGAGATAGAAGATTGATTAGAACTTGTCCTGGAACATCATGTGATTTATGTACATAAGCAACGCACCAATTGATATCTAATAAGTTGAAATAAGATCGACAATCTTATTTTCAGGTTTCATCTTTCAGAAACTCATCCCAATAAAATAATTTAAAGACACACCCATTGGTCTCTTCTTCTCATATGTAATTTTTACTTCTGATTGAATATATTTTATATTGATTTATTTTGCATATTTTTTTTGCTGAACAGGCATTCATTTACAGATGTTTACAAGGTCGAAAAAAATATTGAAAATTCGCAGTTTTTTCTATAAATATCTGTATAAAAAGATGCAACTTTTTTGCATATATTTGCAAAACGCTGGGCTTTCTGCAAATAGTCGCACTGAATGCATATTTGCAAAAACATCTTAATTGTTTCAGAAACACTTGGCAAATATTTGCAGAAACGTTTATAAATATCAGGAAATTATTGTCAAGGACAAAATTTCACAGTTTTTTAGCCTCAAGGACAGACCTTCAATATTTTATCATGAAGAACAACTTTCTGTAGGTATCAGTTTTTAGTTATTTATAGCAGTTTTTAGGTATCAGTTTGTAGTTATCGGTAGCAGTTTTTAGGTATCAGTTTTAGCTCGGTAGCAGTTTTGTTGTCTTTATGAATAATTTTGGAAAATGTTTGTGCTTATGAATAATTTTTAGAAGAATGTTTGTCCCTGTGGTAAAAATATTGAGGTCGTGTCCTTGAGACAAAAAATATACAAATCTTTGTCCTTTAAATTAATTTCCCTTATAAATATTTGCAACATATGAATGTGCAAATATCTGCAAAATGAACATGTATTGTTGATATTTTTATGTCTCATTTTTGTTTCGAATCAATTTCTCTTTATACTTTCTTTGATTTTTGGTCTTTGAGGATTGATTATGTTTGTTTGATTTAGTTGGTAATTATGTGAAGATCGAATGAAAAATGAAAGATTATGGCGTCGCTTGAATTTTTGTTGTTTAATTGGAAGGGGTTCTTTTGCGTTCATGAAACTAAAGTAAGGGCGTTTACCAAAATTACCTGACAAATTATACAGTTAATGTTCTATGGGCCAAGGGGAAAAAGGTAACAACAGCAAGCAAAATAATTGTCTCCTCAAAAAGTCAAATGTGAGGGACTCCGGCTACTACTCTCACCTAATGCAAGCCAACAATAGTTTGACTCAATGTGGCATATTTAGGTGTAGATCTTTACAAACCACAGCTATTGCATATGAAGCAAACATAGACGGTAGGCTGTAATGCAAGTTAAATAAAAGTGAATAAATTGGAATACGTGGAACTTCTATTAATAAAAGAATCTTATTTCATATGATTAAGGTTGAAAATACAAAAGTATCATTTTTAAGAAATTGTAATTGAGTTTTGGCTGGGAAAAAAATGGCTAGGGGAGAAAAAAGAAAGATGAGAGAGTTGAGTTATGGTGAATTCCACAGATGTACATAAATCTTACATGTGGCCATGCTAGTCCATTTATAGATTGATATAAATAGATCCAGTACCCTACAAAGTTAATTTGGTCAAGTTTCCTATACTTAAAATAATATCTACTTCCAGTCATGATATACATGTCAAATAGAAATAGAACAGTTCACACACCAATGTTTATGTTTGTATGTTGGTACCAAACTCCAAATAAATTCACAAAACATGTACATGTACATGTCTATCAAACACACTCCTGAACTTGCATGCATAAGAAACTATGTAAAAATCAATTTACTGACGGCAAATTATCCGATAAGCTAGTTTAGAGGTAACCAAAACCATCGTGCCATTTATCATTTAAACTGGAAAAGAAATCGCACTTTCTTGCTATATTTCAACAGAAAGATGACTAGCATCAAAGCGAAGAAAATTCAAAATGGTATAAAATCGATATGTATGCATTTAAAAGATACCTGTTAAGCTTTCATCATCCTCAGTATCATGTTCCAAATATTCAGTCCCCATTGAATCAGACTCGGTCTCTTCAGCCATTTCAGAAGAGGAGTATTCATCTTGCAGATGACCAGAATAATTACTCGAATCTCCAGGTACTTCTTCAGTAGGATCACCATTATTGCCTAACGAATCATACGAATTACTCACATTGTCTCTCTCACTGTGTTCGAATTGAAGGGGAAGTGAAGCTGGTAACTTCACACTATTCTTCAAAACTTGAACAATCGGTCTACGTTTCTTTGCATGAGAATCATCATAACTACCGCCTATCATTTTTCTTTTACTTTTGCCACTGCCATAATGACTTGCATCAGGTATATCAACTCCTATGTTGGGGATAGAATTTCCAGAAGCTTCCTCCCAAGGAACAAACTGCGAATGTTTTTTCTTTGGTGGAGCAATCCTGAGACCAAAATTTTGCAATCCACGCATTCGAGCTCCTGCTCTAGGATCAGTGTCTGAATTGTAAACATCTAAAGCGAAGATACTCGACTCTTGTTTATGAGCATTTGATATCCTAGGTTTTGAGGTTCTCATCTCAAGCTGTTGTTGTTCTAGTTCAAGAGCATGAATGATAGCATCTTCTCTACGAGCATATTTTTCACGCTTCTTTATAGGCATGCCTTGAGAGGCTTCTGCCCTTGCAATGCAAGCATCAAACTCTCCACATCGAAATGCCTTGACACGTTTAGATTTTTCAAGATTGTACCAGTCTCTGGAGAAAAACAACATGATGAACATGAAGTGTAGTACAGATGATTAAGTTTTGAATTGCTTCAGAGAATCAATTAACTGTAAAATAAACAAGTTCTTATGTGACAACAATGTATTACAATAGAGAATTAAAAGCTACATTGTGGAATACCTTCTCACTTACTTTTTCCACTTAAATGGATAAATTATCAAAAAAGAGAGGAAAATGCTGAAACTTTGTTGTTGTTGAAAATTGTCACAGACTATGTTTATCAACTCATGGACAAGTCCTAGTTACACAAACCAAGATTTTCAAAATGATATTCAAATTGTAAATGAGATTTCAAGCTTTAAATTAAAAGTTGATTTAAATAGTGAATCATGGATTCAAAGAATTCATATTTTGATGTTTATACCAAGGTTTGAGGTTTCAACCGAATCATCGAGATTTCGGTCGTTTCATTTCGGTTTTAGTACGGACTATAACCAAACCAAACCGAAACTCCGGTTCAATAATAAAAACTATTAAACTTCAAATTTTACAAAAGAAACAAAAAGTAAAGAATTAATTTGAGTTTCAAACATATGATAATATGAATATTCAAAATCTGAAATTATAACCAAAGAAACAAAATCACATCATGTGTAAATGGTGTAACTAAAAAAAGTTAAAAAAGAAGTACTCAATAAACATTATTTTAGTGTTAAAAATTATAATTAATCAATATTGTTTGTTTATATCTTAATTTTCAATTAAAGATAAATTGTACATTTTGTTTTAATAAATTAAACATATATATGTGTGATTATAAGAAACATAAAAACAAAATATGAAACGGACGCTAGAATAGAAATTTTCGAAATTTACGAATTAGATCGAAATACAAAAGACTAAAACTAAGAGTGAAACAGAGATCCCAAACCTTGATTTATACATGCGTGTATGCAAGAAATTATCCCTTATCTAGACAATTATGAACAAACCTGGATTATTGTTTTTATAGTAAAAAGAGTAATAATTTATATTTATAAAATTGATTCTATGTTTGGTCTCCAACTATTAAACCGAACATCTAAGGACCCATTTAGTTTCATTCCGTTTGATTCCAATTTGAGTTTTGTGTTTTCGAAATTCATTACAAAACATGGAAAGAGTGGAGGAAAATATTTAAACTTTGGGTCATTATGACGATGATGGAATGACAAGGATGGAGGGGAGACGAAGGGGATGGAGTGATAGATCGTTTCTCGTGCTTTTCTTATTTCTGAAAACACGGAAAACAAAATAAATTTGTTTTTCATTTTGTATGCTAACTTCATTTTTTAAATTGTTTGTTCTTCAAAAAATACATGCGTCGTGTGTTGTTTTGTTTGGACGAAAACCCAAAATGGCAAACTAACCGGAGTCTAAGGAAGTGTTTGGTTTAAAAACGAATTGTGTTTTGGGTTTTCAATATGTATCTCATCTATGAGAAGAATGAAGGGATGACGCGGGGAATGAAAGAAAGACGGATGGAAGGACAAAGGGATCAATGGACGATGGAAGAATGAATTGTTTCACGTGCTTGTGTTATTTTTCAAAATGCGGAAAATGAAAAAAAAATTGTTTTCTATTTTGTATGTTAACTTCGTTTTCTAAATTGATCGTTTTCGACAATATATATACGTTGCGTGCATTTTTGTATGGACGAAAATCCAAAACTAAAAATAACAAATCAAACACAACCTTATCTCAATTTCCTTTTTTCTAAATAAAGAAATAAATAATGCAGTTGAATAAGTACCATGATTATTTTTTATTTCATGGATAGAATGATTATTGTCAATCAATTTAATCAAGTTTTGAATCGGAGTCTGAGAAAAATCGGAGAGAGTTGTTTTGAAATAGGATTTGACACATGATTTTAAGGCTTTAGTGATCACTACTTAGACAACATTCAATTTCTAAGTTGAAATAGAAATTTAATGTAATCATGAAAACAAGATATTCTGTATCTAAAACATTTCAATGAATATAACTTAATTTTTAGAAATAGAGTTTCCATCGCTAAAGGATATTTTTTCAAACATCACTTTAGTTATTCATTCCTTCAGTGCGATTACTTTTTATCTTATCCGAATAAATCAGTTAAAGAATATTTATTGAACCCATTGAACAATTCAACTACAATTCAAAAAATTGCAAATATCGCCCTTCAACTACTTTTATATCATCAAATGAAGCAAAAGCCATTAATCCAGTAAACTGTCAATGCAACATCACCCTTCAACTACTGAACATTGAATCACATTGCTACCATATAAAATTTCATCCAAACTAATCAAAATAAAATCTTTGTACACATATCTAACAATTCAATCACTGTTATGAAATAGAAAATGATCATAATCAGAATTACAGAAACAACATCAAATCAAACATGATAAAGTCTTGCACACTAGCATCATCCCGGCCCAAAATGCTTAACAGGTGTGCCTGATCTAGAAGACATGATAATTTGAAAATAGTTAAGCAACAATCGAATTTGAAACACAGTTCTTGATGACAATAATGCAATACACTACAGAAGAAAAAGCTACATTGTATTATATCTTCTCATTTATTTATTTTCATTCTAAAAACCAAATTATCAAGAAAAGTGTTTTTTTTCCTTTTTTTTCCTGAAATGCTATGTTGTTGCAAATTGTCACAAACTGCGTTCGTCAACTCATGCACAAGTCTCAGTTACTTCAACAACATTCATCTTCTAAAGCTTACAATAAGAAAACTGATTGGTGAATGTTGGTCATTTTTATAACGTAATAAGCATTAAACACTTCAATAGGCATAAAAGGATTTTAATACTTATTAGTTATAATCCATCGCAAAACACTTATTTTGAAAATGTTTATTTTAGCATTTAGAATTTTTATATTAGTGCAAAACAACTGAACTTATGTTAGAAACTTATTGTGAAAACACCGTGATTAGAAAATAGAAAAAGCACAAGGAACATAACTTAATTTCTCCAAATGGAACTTTCGGTCAAGGAACTTTGTCCAAACATCACTTAGTGTTTATCCCTTCATTCTCAAAAAATTTTACCTTATCCAAGCAAATCAGTCAAAAATATATTTATCAATCCACTGAAGATTTTAACTACAGTTCAAGAAATTGCAATTAACACCATCGCTACTGCATTATTTCTCACTCCTTTCATATCATTAAATGAAACTATAACCATTAAATCCGGTAAATAGTCAATGTATCATCACCCTTTCACCCCTTGGACATCAAGATTACACCGATATAATTTAAAACCTCGTCCTAAGTGATCAAAATCATATCTTTTTTACACTTACCTAATCATTCAACCACTACTATTGAATACTACTTAAATTAACAAAAACGATATCGAAACAAAACTAAAAATATCTTACACGCTAGCATCATCCCTTCCTAAAAGCTTAACAGGAGTGCCTGATCTAGGAGACATGAGATGCGAAGCAGATAATTCATCAGATCCGAGAATTCTGCCAGGCCACCACGACCCATTCCTTCTTCTCACCCAAACTATTGTCCCAACCGAACTATCAACTGCACCGCTCGATCCTCCTTCGTTCCCATCCGAACCTCCCATCGCAGCTGTTGTTTTACAAGAGCTTGATCGCTGCAGTTGAAATAGATCGATCACAACCAACTGTAAATGCGAGATCCTGCGAAGTGCCCATTTACATGCTGGAAGATCTCGTCTTTTCCGTTTTGTCTGGTGTAGGTCGAACTTGATTTCTGGTTAGTGAAGAAATTTTTTCTGTGCTTTTAATGTCTTATATTTCTTGTTTTTAAGACTGGTTTGGACAGGGATTAAAAGATAAAGATAAGTGTTACTGAGTTAATGAGTAGACTAAAAAGTAAAACTTCCTCTTTTATATGCGTAGGATAGAGCGTATATAATTGATTGTAATTTGTGGCATGGGGGTAGTATTTTGAATTTGAAAAGGAGCAAAAATCGTTCTTTATTTTGAAACTTAATACCAACCAGTCCCTTTTAAAAAGTAAAAACAAATGACACATCCTTAAAATCAAATTTAAGGTATTGATAGAAGTTTTTAGATATCAGATTTTAGTTATCGATAGCAGTTTTTTTTATCAGTTTTTAGTTCGGTAGCAGTTTTGGAAGAATGTTTGTCTCATGAATAATTTTGGAGGAATTTTTGTCCTTATGATTAATTGTTAGGAGAATGTTTGTTATTGTGGTCAAAATATTGAGGTCGTGTCCTTGAGGTTAAAAATATACAATTTTTTTTCCTTTAAATTAATTCACCTTTTCAAATACTATAGTTTTCTTTGCTATAGTATCATTATTCTCCGTTGCAGCAATGTTCCATAGTTAAAATTTGCATTCCATTAATTATTAATATTTAAAACACAATAGCTTCTTGTAGAAACGATTGATTAACAATCTGTTTTCATCGTTAAATCACAAATTTTATTATATTTCTAACGAGTGACATTGTGCACATGTTTTGTGTATTTCAAACCTCGGCATTGATGTATGCCAAACACACCCTTTTAAAAACAGGTTTTATGAAACGTCTCTGTCGTTATTTTCAACAAAAATGTAGAACATAGACTGTAAACTGCATATATTTATAGTTCTAACTGTAAATTCTTGTAAAATAAATATTTGCAGTATAGACAGTAAATATTTGCAGCTACAAATCATTTACAGACCGCATATTTTCACTGAATACAATGACAAACTGTTTTACATGAAACAGTTTTTAGAAAGAACGGTGTGAATTTTGAAACTTAGTTTTAAACTTCTCATTTGAATTTTTGTCTATGCATGTTTTGAAATTAAAACCTTTTTTCTCAAAAATGAAAAAATCCTAAAGATTTGAATACCGTGCTGGATTGACCGCTATTGTTCTCAGCTTGATTCTTGAACTTCGGTTTAGAATTTAATCTTAGTACATCGACAAAATATCATTAATACATAATGAAATAAAAGATAGTGAAAATTAAGATTCATCTCTTCCCTTATTTTCAAGTTTAAATGTAAAAAACCTTTGTCAAAAACAAGTTTTAAATTACACATCTAATTTTATTTTTGGTAAAAAATTGATTTTGACAAGTTTTAGATTACACCTCTAATTTTATTTTCGGTAAAAAAAATTCGATTTTTAAACTAAATCTAAAAATAATCGTACGTTTCTATGATCAAAATTATTTTTAAAAAATGATTATTTTTTAAAAAAGGTAGAGATATTTGCAGATTTTTCTTCAAATATGCTGAAACTAAAAACATGCTTATTTTTTAAAACTTATTTTTTAGGAGGGATGACTATGTATTTTGAAACTTAAATATGACTTTTTATATAAGTTCTTAAAAGATATTAAATATCGAGGGTATTAAGGTCGTATTTCTATTATTAATTAAACTTAAGCGGAAGGGTTTGCAGATTATACCGAAAGGGTTTATTATTGAAATTTTGAACTAAAAATAATATAAAACGATATATAATCAAACTCCCTATAATTTGGGAAGTACCGTGGATTTTTGTGCACTTCCAAAAAATGGAAAGTGCATACATTCTGCACTTTTGAAAGAAATGCAAATTATAACAAAATAAATAATAAAAAATATACAAAATATGCAAAACGTAAGAAATGTTGCTATCAACTTATTGATGTTAAGAAACTAAGAAAGAAAAAACTTATTTTACGAAAATGCAGAACACTGCACTTTTTAAAAATAGAACTTGCAAATATCCACGCTTTTGAAAGAACTTATGCAAAAGATAAATAAATGTAGATTGATTGTAGTTGATAAAACCATTATAACACACCATTTTGCAACAAAAAAACTACAAAAACAACATGGTTTTTGACATTTTATATAAGAAGTACACACTGACACATTTTCAAAAATAAAAAATAACATGCAAAACACCAAATCTTGAGCAGCAGTGTAACAACGTGTAGTTGAGAAGCAATTAATTAATAATTAAATAATAATGAATAATGAATATATTTAGAATATTAGAATAATAATAATTTTGGAAATAAAAAGAAATATTGAGTTAAAAGAATAAGTACGATGGTATAGATTTAAAATTTATTAGCAAATGAATTAAGTAAAATGATTAATTAAATAAAAATTATGGAAAATTATTTTAAAAAAAGTCGTGATTAATTAGGAAGTGATTTGGTAAAATAATTAAATTAGGCATGAGTGCATTCGTTTTATAAAACAAATAAAAGAGGGAAGAAAGAAAAGAATAGAAATAAAAATAAAATAATAAAGCCCAAGCCCAACTTCTTTATTAAACCCAAACTCAATTTCATATATCACGATGTTTCCTTATTTAGAGATTTCTAATCTCCTGAATCTTCTACCGTAACCATAAATATAACCTAAACGCTTTTATATATCACTTAGAAACTTGACTCATTCAGAAAAACCCTACTGCATAAATTAAATCAAAAATTCTACAAATCAAAATCTACCCAACCTCTCAACATCTCTACACCGCTACACAATCTAAGAAGCAGCACAGATTCAAGTAGTGAACGTTTTGTAATAACTCACACCTTAATGGGCCTAAATTTCGACAAAAATTGAAATCCAAGTCCATCAAAGCACGGATCGGTGGATTTGGCACCTGCAAATAAGTATGAGCATTATCAGAGATTGATAGAAATCTTAACTCACAACGGAAACAATAATAGGATAAGAATACTGACTATAACTACTACCTTAAAATTAATGGTATTCCTTGGATAGCAGATTGTCACATCAGCAACGAGCGTGAGAGAAAGAAGACTCTTCGACAACAAAGCATATCCAGCTCCAATGACATGTTCCTCTAAATTCTGTCATGTTGGTTGTAATGAAGAGGGAATCAGAACAATGTTCTGGTGACTAGAAAAATATAATCTGTCCATAATATAAACTTATATCGATAGGTTTCCATTTAATTGTTATGTCCATTTAGGTTAGCAATTCTAATCTAACCTTGCATTGCACTCACGATTACTTACTTACCCCTTCCCAAGGTACGAAATACTAATGAAGTCATATCAACCACCCAATACTTTCAAACTCATTAGCCACTTAGTATTTCTAAATATGAAGCGGGCTTCTATAATACTTTTAAAAGGAGAAATAAGAAGACTCTGTCATTTACGACCTTAATTGAGGCAGACCCCTTTATTTAAGACCTATTCCCAAGATGGTTTCTAATAATGTTGTCAATGGTCGGTGGGTCCTAGCTACAAGACCTCTAACCACTATTTAAGACTTCTTACATTTAATGTCCAATTATTACCGCATTTATCGCCGATAAATTTGTAGTCCTGTAATAAACGGTGCCGAGCCACTTAATACCTTTTTATTAGAAAATATGCAGACTTTGGTCATTTAAGACCTTAACTAAGACATACCTCATTATTTAAGATATATCCCCAAGGTGTGCTCCTAAATGGTACTATTATTATTTTCACTTTAGCAATGTAAGAGACTGTACTCAAGCACTTAATACCTCCCAGTGGAAAATAGACAGACCTCGTCATTTAAGACCTACTTCCAGAAGCGTGCTTCTCAACGGTACTATCTAGCTGTCATTGCTTGAAAATCTCATTGGACTACTTAATACTTCTTTTATTGAAAAGAGGGGACTTCATAATTACTTAAGACTCCAAATCTGAAGCGAACCCTTTCCGAGATATCCACCCTCACTCTTTAATTATAAATATGGCATCTTATTATGTTACTTCTTTCGGTAGGGAGGCGGACCTTTCAACCACTTAAGACCTCAACAATGAAATAAACCCTTTTTAGAGACGTCCTTATTTATTCATTTGGAATCTCACTGATTTACTTAATACTTCCATTTAGGAGAGAGGTGGTCCCTTCAGCCACGTAAGACCTCAAACGAGAAGCAAAGCCCTATGGAGATATCCCTCACCACTCCTAATTTCAAATTTGGACCATTTAATACTTTCCAATTAAGAAAGCATGCTCAAGCTCTCACGTCGTTACATGTCGTTGGATTAGTGATATCTCACATCAATAGTAAGTACAACCGACTATTGGTAGCTTCAAAGTGAAGGGCAGACTTCCGTTGAGTGACTCTACTGACCTCACATCACTAACCTACAAAGTCCAATTAACCATTTTAAGTCTTTATTTATATTATATTAAGTAGACATTGGACCTAGCATACTAATTCCATTTTTTTAATTTAAGGTAATAAGATTTACCTTAAATATTTATCTACCCATAAATCCCCGTTTAATGCTCATAAATGTCAATTTGTCCATAAAATCATAACAGATATTTCCTAAGACATTTATGTATAATTACTAATTTTAAATTAGTGACCTTTTATATATATTCCATTTTTATCAATTCAACTTCTTTATTTATCAGTTCTATAAATCCATTTACCCTATCAAATCATTGCAACTCCCATATTTATTATCATTTATTAGAGTTACAACCTTTTAAATCATTTTCTCTTAGTTAGTTATCCTAAACGTGAATATTACGTGCAAGCGTCGTTATTAGCTTTTTATTTAATTATTATAAGCGCAGCGATCCAATATAAATATTTTTTTTATTAAATATGTTCTAATTGTATACCTTTACTAGAATATACTTTTCCATGTTAAATTGTTGGAATCATATCTAAAAAGATTATCTGTTATAATTTCCATAAATTAGTTCAAAATAAAATATTTAACTTTAATATATAAAAAATTACATCGTTTGATATTACAAGAAATAATCATTTCTTTTTATTATTGAAATAGATAGTGTAAATTATAATGAATTCATACTTTACATGTCTCTTTCTCTTTCAATTTTCATATATTCCTTGTTAGATCAAACACGTATCTTACGGATCTAAATTCCAACAATTCCAAATATAGAAAAGTTTATATTCTAATAAGATTAGGGTAATAATCCAAATTTATAGCATTATTATATAACCTATTTCAGATCTGAAATAAATTCATTCAAATTAATATTTTAATTCATACTTTTGGAATCGATTTACAGATCAGGTTGTATATAATACTAAATCAATTCATAAATAAAAATATGTAGCCGATATCTATTATATTTAGATCGTATTCAATTTATTGCTTACAACTCACATATAATTCTCCAATTAGGCATAATAATCAAATAAATATCAATGGGATAATTTTCATATTATAACAATTTATAAAAATTCTCACTCACCTTTTAAAAGTGATCCAAATCTCCAGATCTGAAGTGGAACCTTTTATTCATCTCCAAATCTATTTTAATCCAAGAGATATGTATAAAAGGTTACATACATACATTAAAATTATAGATCTGAGAAGAAATTTAGGATTGGGAGAGTAAATAGACGCAAATACATACATACATACATACATACATACATACATACATACATACATACATACATACATATATATATATATATATATATATCACCTCAACACGCATATGGTTGATTTTCTTCTCTTCTCTTTTTTATTAGCTTTCTACTCTTCTCCGATTTGTGTGAATATAGATGCAAATATCTTATCTTTATAATTTAGAAAGAAAGTAGAGAAGAAGAAATGACAGAGCTTCGCTACCTCCTCCATAAAAATATGAGAAGAGAAAATAGGGTTAAACCTGAATTTATAGACGCTAGAATCAACCAGAACCGTTCGTTCAAAATATATTAAATCCGGGCCATTACGGCCTAGGTTTATTAGAGCCGTCAGGTTGCCATCGGTCGACCGCCCTTGGATGATCGGTCGACCGCTAGAGGTCGATCGTCTCCAATGATGGGTCGGCTTATGGGTCCTGTTAATTAATATAAAAACGTTAATTATTTTCGTTTCGAATTCATTTTTCCTCTCTAACTTCTTCGTTTGGACTCCGATTGCAAAACTCTAAATATGAAAATTGCTCATAATTTCTCCATAAATGCAATGGTGCAAGTTTCATGGTCAAATTATATCGTTTACACAAATTCTATTTTCGAAGCCTAATTAATAAAATAACCAACTAATTAAATAACTAACCCCAAATTACGGGGTGTTACATCCTTCCCCCTTAAAAAGAATTTCGTTCCCGAAATTTCGTCAATAAATAAATCAAGGTTTCGACTACTAATTATCATAAACTACACAGCCAATGAGTGTACAACCAATTTTTACAATCAAACGTACATAAGTGCATAGTGTATTACTGTATCACCATATAGAAAATGTACATGCAGAATAATTCTAAATCGGACCCTCCTATATAAATGCATTTCTTTTGAAAACATTTTTGAAAAATATGATGTGAACAACATATATATATATATATATATATATATATATATATATATAATGACAGTTTTACATGCATGCAACTTTTTGAAAAAAGATTCAACCAAAACCCCCATACTCCTACAAATAGAAGTATGAAGCAAACAATTTTGCATCCACTTCCTAGCATCCAATAATCCAACACGTCGAAAAATCGCTTCCTAAACTTTATTCCTATGCCGGAAAAAGGAATTTGGGCAGAGAATTTAATATTATTATCACACTATAATCTTTCTATTCTCATAGTACAATGGAAATTTCTTCGCTGCCCCAGATATACTCTAAATTTGCCACGCACAAAATGCATAAGGAGACTTATTTCAAGCTCTAAAACGGAACTGAGTCTAAAAATAGACTCGTGTGGATTGTCTTTTAGGTATGGAAATAGAAATTCCCCGGCTAAAACAACTTTTTTTCTTTTTATCGCTTGCATTTATCGCATCGTCGACCCTAATGCACCGCTAAATTCGCAAATTCTAACTCTACTTGCCTTCCCTACGCCTAACATGTGGCTTACAAAATCAAAGTTTTCACAAAAAATCTTTCTCACTTTTCGAATTTGTACGTCATTTAAAAAGTAAAATCCCAAAATATTTTGTCGCATATTTTTCCTTGAAATAAAATTTTGAACAAAACTCTATAAAATTTAATTTAAGAGTTAAAAATAACTAAAATATAAAAGCTTTTTTCTTACTTTCTTTTTTTGCAAAGGGAAAAATTTTCAAATCAAGGGGAAATTTTCCAAAATATTTTCTTCTCAAAATTTTGATAAATCAAGCTGCACTTTCAGTGTAGTCGAAAGTCGGTTATGCGCTAAACGCATAAATCAAATTTCAAAATTCTACAATTAAAATTTACCCAAAATTTGACATTTTATTTAAATCAGTCTGCACATCTATTATTCAAAAAAATTATTTTTTAAGAAAAATAAGCAATGATCCACGATATCAAAATAACTGTCACGTCCTTTGCTAAAGTTTCCAACTATTCTAGGCTTTCAGTCTTACATTGCATTTACGGTAGTATCTTTATGATATTTCCATATTTATATTGTTTCTCTACTATACATACATATATAGGAGCGGTTTGCATTACTAGAAACAATAACACAGAAATGAATAGAAAGTCATAATATTGTGCGTGCCTTTTGTTAGAGACAACTAACAGCTTTACAACTCAACAACCAAAAAGAAAAGAACAAATGTTGGACATAAAAAGATACAATGGTCCTAAATAAAAACACCGCTTGAGAAATGTGAGAAGGTCTCACTCCGCGGTTGGAGTTCAAGCCATTATCACGACCGCGGAATGGTCGTAACATGGCAGTTATGCACACAATCTCATTCCTTGGCGTTGTTGCTCTGTCCTAATCTTTCAGAGCTATGCTTGAACCTAACGGATAACAACAAGCTCAGGACTCATATATCCGTTGAAGCCCTGTGCTATCCCATGCCCTTACTGCTGCAGTTCTGGTGGCGGTACAGGTGGTGCGGCATGTAACAAAGGGATATTAATTCTCTTAATGGTGGTCCAGTTGATGGCAAGAGGGACCTTCCTCACTACCGACTCTCAGCTCAAATTTACCTCGTAATGCCTAAACACTCAAATGAGCAAGTTGCAATATGGAAAGCGAGTCCTCAGGGTATCAACTCCTTGATCGACCATATGGATTATCAAGACATGAGCCCAATTGACAGCTACGCCGCCAATTATAGCATAGGTGGCTTTTCGCACTGAGGCTTAGATCCGGACAAGGCTCACTTTCTTTGGAATGATGTTGTGTTGAATGATGCATAAGACGAGAAGGACCCTCGGTCGTAAATTGTCGGTCCTCCAATCATTGACATTACCAGAAAAGATCCGCTGTAGAATCTCAGGATTAGTCATTTCAATGCCGTCCAAATCTACACCTACTTCAAATATCTTCAAGATCCCAGCGAGATCATAATCTGACAACTCAATCCAAGCCCCCTTCACCTCCGAATCAATATAGCCATTGCCATCATCAAAATTATATGCCATCTGTGCATCGAAAAGACGGATGCAACGGGGATAATATTTTTGATCATAAGTCTTAAGGCGGAGGATAGGTGTGAGTCCTGCCATGACGAAAAGCTCTTCAAGCCCAAGAGCGGCGAAATCTTCAAACTTCATTAGTCATCCATGAAGGAAATCAAAATCCACCGTTCTGAGATAGGTGGCGATCTTCCACTCGCTCTGGTCAAGCCAAACGGCTTCTTCCAAAGTGAGGCTGAGATGACCAGAGGAAGGGCCACCGGTACATGGCGAGGCCATGCGTTGAGAGGCAGTGGAAAAAGGGAGAAAAGGGTTTAGATCTGGAGTAGTGGTGGGGCAAGATCCGACACACAAGAATTTTGGCGTCGATTGTTGGAGGAATAGAGGAGAGAGGTTTTGGTTAAGCGGTGGCAGAGGGAGGTAGAATTGGGTTCGCCAAAGAAA
Source organism: Allium cepa (assembly GCA_030765085.1). Classification (NCBI taxonomy): domain Eukaryota; kingdom Viridiplantae; phylum Streptophyta; class Magnoliopsida; order Asparagales; family Amaryllidaceae; genus Allium; species Allium cepa. The sequence continues at coordinate 27,717,493 of CM060933.1, read as the reverse complement.
AATTGAAAAGGAGGAAGAGCGTGAGTGGATCCGGTGCCTGAAGGTTTGGATGCGACTTATAGTCGCATTCCAGGTTCGAGTTCGTCCCGAATCCCCCTAGCAGTCGATCGTTATTAGGTCAACCGGTTTACCGCTACTGTCGACCACCTACTCGATCGCTAGTTGGGCGTGGCCTGAATCTGGATCCAATGGGGCTAGTTAAATTAATATATATTCTAATGACCATTCCGCACACCATCTTCAGCTTAACCCATCCAAAAAAATTCCACCTTCCACACGACGATATCCACCTTACCGTGTAGACCTTTGCTTAGCAAGCTTGTAATAGCCTCAACAAAATTATTGCAACTAACAACACTTCCAAAAACCCAAAAATATTCCAGCTGCTATTCCCTGCCTACTTCGCATAGAAATATCTGATCCAATAGCTGGTGGGTTTAACAACACTTCAAACTATATATCCCAATAAAATTAAATGTCATTCCAATTTTTCCATACCTTAAAGAGAGAAAATATAAAAAACTCTCGATTTTATAAACCGAACAATCACTGAGCTAAGTATATGCTCCTTTGTATTTGTATCTAAATAACAGAACCACTTCATACTAAAACTTCCTTCAAAAGTCAAACTTATATATATATAAATATTTCAGGGTTTCCAAAAACCTTTTTAAATCACAAATTTCCCAAATTTGGAAAACTATTTGCTAATCAAAAATCAATATCAAACCTTTATTGATATATATACATATAAATATTTAAGTATTTAAAGAAAATCTTTCATAAACTAGAAATCTCTTAACATGACCAACTTAGTGGTATACATGTTTCTTTGAAAATTAAAATTTCAAAACCTTCCTAAAATAAAATTTCCAAAATAAATTTTTGGGAAAAGAAATCCTTTGATAACCCTTTTTTCAAAACTCCAATGAATTTTCAAAATAAAATTTATAAAAATTCTCTCACAGGTTTTTAAACTAAGAAATTGACATTAATTATTCAAATAAAATCGGGTTTGCCATCAAAACGATGATCAGTGAATGCACCATAGCAAAGATTTGCTTCCAAATAATTATGACATACAAAATCTAATTTCTCATCCATCTAGAATAATTGTGTGTCTCCGACTGGAACTCAAAATCCAAAATCACAAGGTAGCAAGAATCTCAACCATCAGGTCGAACACATCCAGTCTCCAAAATTCAGCTATATGTCGTACTTATGCTCTTCACCAATAGCACTTTACGCATCGCCAGCACTTAATGTGGTACTTCAAAGTCGGCATGAAAATCATAGCTCCAAGTTATTTCTAACTCATAGTTGCTTTTCCCATTCCTTCGGAGTGGAACGACAACTAATTTTGTAGTCGAAACTCTTAAAATCTGGCGCAAAAATATAATATTACTAGATAGAAAAGTACAAATACGTTCTCTCAATTTATCCTAATCCCTTTGATCTACTAACCTAGTGCTTTGATATCAATATAACAACCCATAACTTAATGGGCCTAAATTTCGACAAAAATCAAAACCCAAGTCCATCAAAGCACAGATCGTTAGATATGGTACCTGCAAATAAGCATGAACATTACCAGAGATTGATAGAAATCTGATTTCACAGCGAAAACAATAATAGGATAAGAATACCGACTGTGAATACTACCTTGGAATTAATGGTATTCCTTGGATAGTAGATTGTCACATCAGGATCAAGCTAAGAGAAAGAAAACTCTCCAACAACAAAGCACATCCAGCTCCAATGATCTGTTCCTCCATATTCTATTATGTGGGTTATACCGAGGAGGGGGTCAGAACAACTTTCTGGTGACTGGAAACTGACCATAACACAAACTTATACCGATAGGTTTGCATTTAATTGTTATGTCCGTTTGGGGTAGCAATTCTAATCTAACATTGCATTACATACATGATTACTTACTTACCTTTCTCAAGGTATGAAATACTAATGAAGCCATGTCAACCACCCAATACTTGCAAACCCATTAGCCTCTTAGTGCTTCTATATATGAAGCGTGCTTCTATAATACTTCTAAAAAGAGAAATAGATAGATCTGTCATTTACGACCTTAACTAAGGTAGCCTCTGTCACTTAAGACCTATTCCTAAGGTGGTTTCCTAACAATATCGTCAATAGTTAGTGGATTCTAGATACAAGACCTCTAACCACTATTTATGGCTTTTGACATTTGTTGTCCAAATATTACTGCATTTATCGTCGATAAAATCATAGCCCTGTAATAAACAGTACTCAAGCCACTTAATTAATTTTTATTAGAAAATGGATAGACTATGGTCATTTAAGACCTTAACTAAGGCCGAGCCCATAATTTAAGAGTTATCCCAAAGGCGTGCTCCTAAATGGTATTGCTATTATTTCGGCTTTAGCAATGTAAGAGACTGTACCCAAGCCACTTAATACTTTCCAATGGAAAATAGGCAGATCCCATCATTTAAGACCTACTTTCAGAATCAACCTTCTCATCTGTACTATATAGTTGTCATTACTTGGAAATCTCATTGGTTGCTTAATACTTCTTTTATGGGACAGAGGAGGACTTTATAGTCATTAAGACCCTAAACTAAACCTGAAGCAAACCCTACCCGAGATATCCACTCTCACTTTTTAATTATAAATATGACATCTCGTTAGGTTACTTCTTTCGGTAGGAAGGTGGACCCTTCAGCCACTTAAGACCTCAACATCGAAGTAAACCCATTTTAGAGATATCCTTATTTATTAATTTAGAATCTCACTAGGTTACTTAATACCTCCATTTAGGAGAGAGATGGACCCTTCAGCCACTTAAGACCTCAAACCAGAAGTGAACCACTATGGAGATATCCCACACCGCTCCTAATTCCAAACTCGGACCATTTTATACTTTCTAATTAAGAAAGCAAGCCCAATCTCTCACATCATCATGAGTCGTTGGATTAGTGATATCTCACATCAGTAGTAAGTACACCCGATTGTTGGTAGCCTCAAAGTGAAGGGTAGTCTTCCGTCGAGTGAATCTACTGACCTTGCATCACTAACCTACTATGTCCAATTAACTATCCTAAGTCTTTATTTATATTATCTTAGGTAGACATTGGACCTAGCTTACTAATTTTATTTTTTCATTTAAGGTAATAAGATTTACCTTAGATATTTATCTATCCATAAATCCCCGTTTAATGCTTATAAATATCAATCTTTCCATAAAATCCTAACGGACATTTCATAAGACATTTATGTATGATTACTAATTTCAGGTTCGTAACCTTTAATATTTATTCCATTTTTATCAATTCAACTTCTTTATTTATCAATCCAATAAATTCATTTACCTATCAAATTATTGCAACTCCCATATTTATTACCATTTATTGGAGTTACAACCTTTTAGATTCTTTTCTCATTAGTTAATTATCCTAAACACGAATATTACGTGCAAGCGTTGCCATTAGCTTTTTATTTAATTATTATAAGCGTATCGATTGCGTTAAAATATTTTACTTTTATTAAATATGTTCTAGTTATATACCTTTAATAGGATATACTTTTCCACGTTAAATTGTTGGAATCATATCTAAAAGATTATCCGCTATAATTTCCATAAATTAGTCCAAAACAAAAGATGTAACTTTAAAATATAAAAGATTGCATCGTTTGAAATAACAAGAAATAGTCATTTCTTTTTATTATAAAAATAGACAGTGTAAACAACAATGAATTCATATTTTACACATCTCTTTCTCTTTCTATTTGCATCTATTCCTTGTTAGATCGAACGGGAAAGAAATCAAACTAATTTACAAATATTGAACGGATCTAAATTTCAAATATAGAAAATTTTATGTTCTAACAAGGTAGGGTAATAACTCAAATTTATAACATTACTATACACCATATTTTGGATCTGGAATAAATTTCACTCAAATTAATATTCTAAATTCATACTTTTAGGTCTGATTTCTATATCAGGTTGTATACAATGCTAAATCAATTCATAAACAAGAATATGTAGGCGATATTTATTATATTCAGATTGTAATCAATTTGTTGCCTACAACTCATATATAATTATCCAATTAGACATAAAAATCAATTAAACACCATTGACATAATTTTCATGTTATAATAATTTATAAAAATTCCAACTCACCTTTTAAAAGTGATCCATATCTCCAGATCTAAAGTAGAACCTTTGATTCATCTTCAAATCCTTTTTAATTCAAGAGATATATATAAAAGAGTATGTACATACATTAAAAGTATAGATCTGAGAAGAGATTTGGGATTGGGAGAGTAATAGACACAAATATACATACATACATACATACATACATACATACATACATACATACATACATACATACATACATACATACATACATAGATATATATATATATATATATATATATACAATCATTAATATGCATATGGTTGATTCTCTTCTCCTCTCCTTTTTATTAGATTTCTACTCTTCTCCGGTTTGCATGAATATAGATACAAATATCTTATCTTTATAGTTTAGAAAGAAAGTGGAGAAGAAGAAATAACAGAGCTTTGCTGCCGCCTCCATAAAAATATGAGAAGGATAAGGAGGGTTAGGCCTGAATTTACAGGCGCTAAAATCAATCAGAACTGTTCAATCGAAATATATTAAATTCGAGCCGTTGCGATCTGGGTTTACTGGAGCCGCCAGGTCGCCACCGGTTGATCGCCCTTGTGTGACCGACCGACAGCTAGGGGTCAACTATCCCTAATGATGGGTCGGCTTGTGGGCTCGGTTAATTAATATAAAAAAGTTAATTATTTCTTATTCAATTATTTTGGTTTCAAATTTAATTTTTATTCGTTACTTCTTCGTTTAGACTCCAATCGCAAAACTCCAAATATGAAAGTTGCTCAAAATTTCACCACGAACGCAAGATGTAAGTTTCATGGTCAAATTTCTTCATTTGCACAAATTCCATTATCGGAGTCTACTTAACTAACTAACTAGCTAATTAAATAACCAACGCCAAATCATGGGATGCTACACGTTTATAATGAGCAACACAAAAGCAAGAAAAAGGAGCTCCGATCCAAATGAGTAACCCTACTTCTATAAACTATGTCAGTAAGTTATCAACTTCGATGCCAAAAATAATGGAATGCTTACATGCTTATTTGTACCCGATCCTTGAAAAACAACACATGCTTTGATCACACAGTCGATCAACCTATTACCCTAGAAATGAAGCTAGAATGATCGAATCATCGTATAGAAGGAGGTATGGCAGCTATGGTGATTGTAACCTATCACCAAAGCAATAGCTGAAGCCAAATTGCTTCACCTACCACTGACTGGTCGACCGGTCATATTGGACCGATGCACCAACGAAGGAAGGCATGAAGTTCCAGGTCAGAACCTCATTTCCATATCTATGCGTGTGTGTCTAGTTTTTTAGTGGGTGCATCTTCTTCCATCTATGTGTGTTTGTGATCAATGAAGTGTGTAAGAACGTGTACGTGCATGCTTGTATATGTCATCCCTATCTTCTTGTATGTGTTAATGATGAGTAGGTGATACAGTGTTTATATAATTCAATAATTTGGAATATATGTTTTCCAAGCTGGAAAAGAAGAAGAACTCACGTATAAAAAAGAGAGTAGTGGGAACTACGTATATATGTTCAAACTGAAATCTAAATTTGTATTAAAAGATAATAAACTAAATAATTACATGTATAGATATAATTAATTGAATACTTATATGGATATAATATATAAATGAAAAGTTATATATATAGTTTGCGGGCTTGGTCGGGTGGTGGGGCGATACGCCTCCCTTATGGAAAGTTTGAGGTTTGATTCACACCTCCTTCACCATATCAACCGAAAGGTCTGGCTAGCCTGGAATAGCTGTTATGGCAGGCCAGTCGTCTATTCCCTAGGTTTACTGTTTAGGAATCGCAATGTCGATAGTGATTCAAGTTTCTCTAGTTTCAAAAAAAGTTATATATATATATAAAGATTTATAAATAGGAAAAGTATGTTATATATATATATATATATATATTACATAAGAATGTAATTGTGAATTATAGCTTTGTAAATACATAAGAAGTGTTATAAATAATAATAAAATAGAAGATTGAAAAGATTAATAAATTATTGAAATATAGTTATTATATCAAATACATTTATATAACTGGTGAGGATTGTAAACCTATATATTATTTGAAAGGAAGTTATCTAGCGAATAGGTATTTTGATTGGGTTTTACCTTGTATCGAGCAAAGTTTATATTATATAGTGAATTATTACGCTTTTCTCGTATAATACACACATACACTTATTTATTGACTATTTTGGATATTATTTATTCGTTTTATTTCTGTGTGACAAGGAATTTGAATAAATGGTTTAGTAACGTATGGTATGAGACTTTCGGTAATACTTTTTTGGTTATTCATCGGATTTGTCGTATAAAGATATCCAGTATGGATTGAGTGTTTTTATGAGCTTTGAATAATTATTCGAATAACATGCAGTGGTATGGGATATCGTTATCTTATTTATTTGACTATTCTCTATAAGTGAATGTCACTCGAACGAGGATTGCACTCATGGTAGTTGTAATATTCCTTGCGATGAGTGTTTGATGGTCACGTGGTGATTTATAAGCGTCGTGTGTCAGTCTACGATTAGAGATATGTGTAGTAATAGGGTGAGTGCTATATGACCATCTATATTGTGTCTAACTCCCTTTACGGTTCGAGAGTGAACCGGATTGGCTAGAATCCACTCTAGCGGCCCAATCGTGAGGTCGTGCCCCAGATCCGCAACACCGTATTATATGCTATATTAGATGCGATATTGTTGGGTCAGGTGACCCATAGGGTAGGGGCCCCACATCATAGTAATTTGGGTTAGGTGGCCCGTAGGTTAGGTGTCCTAAGCCCCTTTGTTATATCGCATAGGACATCAGTCTATTATCTATAGGGGCAAAGCAGGGTCGTGATCGAGGCTACGCGTTATGAGCCGCTGGTGGATTTGTGTCATGATGTCCGTTGAGGTAACTAAAGGCCGTAGGAGAAGATCTGGTTATATAACCCTGGGTTCCTGGAGCGAGCATACAGCTAGCAGTCTCCTATTTGGGTCTGGTTTATGTGTGTAGTAGATTGGCATATATTTTGCTCATTCTTATAATGAGTTGGCTATACCAGAGACATTGTATTAAAGTGTATTCAGTCCCCGTATATCCATACTTATGATTATTGGATATTTTAAAGATAACCTTTGTGTCTTGGTTGTGGTTTGGATTGTGATCATTTATCTTTATGACTTTTATAATATGGGTATTCGATTGGACGTTTTGATAGGCTATCTCACCTTGTGTCCTGCATTATATGATATTCTCACTCCATTGTGGACTTTACTATTCCCTTATATTATGAATAGACATAGTCTGGCCCGTGCATTCTTTGTAATACTCGGGTCAGTCCGAGAGACTTCTAATACAGGTACTCAATGACAATGAGCTTTGCATGGACTTATGGGAGGCTAATCAGAATTATAAGATGATATATTCCTTATACGTTTTTGTAGCATCATTATTATATCTATTATGTAGTAATTGATAACGTATGATGTATTAGGCTAGAGACTTTCATTTTGTAGCCTATGGACTTACATATTGTATTATGCATTATATTTTATCTGCGGCTTTCTGACTCTATGTTCTCTGATTAATATTTATCATCTATGATTGTGTATTGTTCATCTTGGAGCTACACGCTCTTATTGCTCTGTACCAAGACCATGTGTGAATATGATAACTAATATTGATATTTGGAATACGTACCGGTGTTGGTCCAAGGGAATATTCATGTGTGTGTCATATACCACTTCATTCTTCGTATTACTTGATGGTATTGCTTAGTGATACTCTTAAGTGGTATGGTTATAGAAGTGGGGACATTACAGAATGGTATAAGAGCAAGGTTTGAACAATAAATATCATGAAGAGACCCAAGTCATTGGCCTAGATGGACTTAGGAAACCTTTTACCTTGGGGTAATGAATAGATAAACTAAATATTACCTAGGTGTTAATGGTAATTACATGATGTATTCATCAGGGTGCATACTTGTTATTTGTAGTTGTTATAAATTCATTATTATTTTTAGATATACTTAACTAATATCTCACATCGTTCAGTGGGAGATGAATAGACCATGTTCAAGACAAGGTGAACCTGGTCAGCCTTTTGGCACCGGATCTGGTGGAGTTCATATGACCACTTAGCAGTTTATGGAGCTAGTGAGGAGCATCCGACAATCAAGTGCTTCCATAACTCCAAACCCACACACTCCCCGATTTAATTTTGCCAGGCATTACGAAGACTATGCTATGCTTGGAAGAAAACCGTTCAAGGGAATAGAGGGGTGATAGGGGTACAGGCTTGGCTGAAGACGTGTTAATGCATCTTTACACATATAGGTATTACAGATCAATAAAACGTCTAGATTGCTTTTAGCCAAATGTAGGAAAGAGCTATAGATTGGTATGAATTTCTTGTAGCTAAGACTCGTGAATTAGAGATTACTTGGGAGGATTTCAAGGTAAGATTTAAGAGGAAATTCCATCCAGAAGCCGAGAAAGCAGCCATAGTGCGGGAATTTATTGACTTGAAATAGTGCACTAAGTATGCACTGAATATGTAGTAAAGTTTGAAGCTTTGTCCAAATATGGTCCGAAGCGTATCGATACACCCTTGAAGAAGAATTAAAAGTTCATTTATGGCCTTAGGCAGTCTTTGAGGAAACCCCTTCTTCTTCAACTGGAAACCACATTTGAGAAGGTTGTTGATGTTGCACTGAGACTCGAGGAAGAAGAGAAAGGCAGCAATGAAGATGAAGAGCCCAAGAGCAAGATAACAATTGGGCAGAAGTGTAGATTTCCTTTCAAGATGCAGAATCCTATATTCTTCAAGCAAAAGCAAGCTATGTCAGATACAAAAGGAAACTAGAAATGATTTAGAGACCATGTAGCGTGTTATGATTGTGGAGAGAAAGGGCATTACTCAAAGAAGTGCATGTAGTTCGCAGTCGATATGTAAGATCTGTAAAGCCGTTGGGCACTTTTCTAATGATTGCAAGAAGGGAGCTGGAAGCTTAATGCTATTGAGACTATGGTGGGCACTTCTCATGGCAAAGGAAAGACACCTGCAGTACTTAAAGGTATGATTCTATTCAAAGATTTCCCTATTAGAGTTCTGTTTGATGCGGATGTGTCCTACTCATTCGTATCAAAGAGCTATTAGATAAATTCAATCTTGATGTGGTCAACCTAGTCACATCTTTATGGATTGAAAATCCCATTAGAGGATACACAACTCTTAAGATGTCGTGCAAAGTTGTTGAACTGATTCTGGGCGATTATTCTTTTTATTATGACTTGCCTGTGTTTCAATACTTAGGGGTGGTATTATATTCGAAATGGATTGGCTTGAGCATTACGAAGCACATCTTTTATGCCCTGAAAGAATCGTGACTTAAAGCCATCCTGATTTGAAAGGAAGGATTCATATAGCTCTTAGAAACATTAATGAGGATTATGGAGGATCCCTTTTTGCTATTGAAGCTCGAGACGAGGATGACATCACTTGGATTCCAGTGGTTAAGGAATACCCCGATATCTTTGAGGTTAACCGATTTACCTCCTAAACAAGCTAAAGAGTTCTGAATAGACCTTGTTCCTGGAGCTCAATCTGTGAGTCGACCTATGACTAGAATGTCAATGAAGGAGAATGCGGAATTAAAGAACCAGTTGAAAGATTCTAGAGTCGAAGCATTTTATGAGATCAAGTAGTTCACCCTGGGGAGCCGCAGCAGTGTTTGTGAAAAAGGTAGACGGTTCTCTTAGGCTTTACATTGATCTTAGGAAACTTAATGACCTGACAATCAAGAATGAATATCCCCTCCCTAAAATCGATGATATGTTCGATTGGTTAAGCGGAGCCAAAGACCTTTCACAAATGGATCTATCTATTGGATTCCATCAACTCAGGATCGTGAAAGATGACATCCTATTGATAGCGTTTAGAACTAGATATGGCTCGTATGAATGGTTGGTAATGCCATTTAGTCTAAGGGCGCTCCTGCCTATTTTGTGTATTTGATGAATAGAGTATTCAGAGACTATTTGGATAAGTTCGTCCTAGTATTCATCGATGATATTTTAGTTTACCCTAAGTCTGAGGAGGAACATGAGAAGAACCTCAAAAAGGTATTGGAGATACTTAAGCTGAAAGCTAAGTTCTCCAAATTCCATTTCTCGTATAAGAAAGTGAAGTTTCTCGGCCATGTTGTTTTAGGAGAAGGTATATCAACAGAGCCATCCAAGGTTGAAGCTATACAGAATTGGAAGCGTCAAAGACGGTATTCGAGATAAGAAGCTTCTTAGGATTAGTTGATCATTATTGGTGATTCATCAAGGACTTCTGGAAGATAGTGCAACCACTGACTAACTTCACTAGAAAAGGAGTTAAGTTTATATGGACGGATAATGTGACGCCCCACCTCTATACTCACGCTAACCAAGGACACTACGGAGTAATGCCATCAACTAGCATGAAGAATAAGGCTGTTGAGGAGCGACCATCCGTGTAATTGTTTTGTGTGAGCACGGATATGTCAGATAGTATAACATGCATTTATTTTAAGAGGAAATCTGACATACCGCTACAAACTCAAAGCTACTACACAGTGGCTATATGATCTTCGGAAACAAATATAGAAATAAGAGTAACACAAATCAGTCACAAATATCCATATCACAAAGGCGGAAACATATATGAACATAACACATAGAAGTGTACATCAGAGTAGTGGTCAAACAAGGTCCACAATATCACAAAAGAATAGATACAAGTGCTACACAGAAGAATATGTATACATCAAGGAGTCTCTATCTCAAATGTATAACAACAAAAACTACTAAACTAGAGTAGTTAGTCAAAAGTCAGATATGTTCCCAGAAGAGGAGTCAAGCAGAAGCACCTGTAACATCTCAGTCTAACCCGAGTATTATTTAATAAGAAAATAATAAACGGTTCAGTCAAGCTATAAATATCAGATAAAGTGAGATAGAATAAGAGATATGACAAAAACGTATGATAACAACAATGCCATACTGCGGCAAGTATACATTAAATAACACAAAAATCATACATTATCACAAGAAATCTCAAAACATAGAAAAGAATGTCATATTCTTTATTTTATTCACCATACCACAAATATTGACAAAAATATCAATGCCAATCAGAAAATGGATGAATCAAAAATTCTAGAAATCATCAACTAGAAATCCAGAAATCACAAAGAGGGGGAGGCCTATCACAAATAGGAGCATGAAAACTCACCAACACGTGCATCACAAAGGAACGCTATTCCATGGTAACTAACCATCAATTTGAGCTGAAGCTCCACAAATGGCCTGAAGAACTTTGAGCTGAAGCTCCACAAACGGCCCGAAGACCATGGGTCGCTACCCTACTAATTTGAGCCGAAACTCCACAAACGGGATATAGTCCCCCACGCGGACAAAGAGACATCGCACATCGCTAGTCTAAATCACAAAAACGATCATCATCGATCATCAAGAAGTGTCAATTACACTAAGCTAGTAAATAAATGAGTTTAGCTTCATATCCCATAACCACTGGCTTAACTTAAATATTTACGAACAAATTATAGATCTCCACTTGAAAGTTGTCACAAGAGTTTCAATCGAACAAGTCCAAAAATTAACCGATGAAGTAAAGCAAGCATTTCATACCACTAGTTTTACTAAGCCGTTTAATTAGATTTCTCAAACAAATGAGGTAAAGATTTGTATATACTAATAGATTGGAGTACAGATTTATAAACGAGCTTTGTATTAAAAATAGAGTTGAAACCATCTTTGTGAAAGAATTTGATTATTTACTACTAGTATAGAAACCTTTATATTTTAAAGTGACAAATCACAAAATTGATTGTAAAAATAATCAATCACAAAAAATTCACATTCGAAGACGTGAATTAAATCCAAAGATATCGATACCAAATCCATCAAAATGGATATTCCCTAAAAATCCCGAAAAAGAAGTTATCAAAGTCAACAAAGGTGATAACAACAAATTGGAGAAATAAGAATCGACTAAAAATTGGAAATTCAAACACAAAAGGCAAAATAAGCAGAGACAGCAGATTCAGTCGACTAGACCAGGGTGGTCAGTCAACTGACACAAATCCTGGAAACTTTCTGTTTCCAGGTTCAGTCGACTGAACCTGGAGGGTCAGTCGACTGAATCATGCCTGGAAACTTTCGGTTTGCAGACTCAGTCGACTGACCCATAGTGGTCAGTCGACTGATACTGGCCCAGAAAAATTCCTGGGTTCGGTTCAGTCGACTAACTTCCTGGTTCAGTCGACTGAACTGGAAATTCCAGTAATCTCAGCCTAGCCTCCAAGGGGCAAAATCCCATACAATTTGCAATCGATTGAGCGATGGGCGCTAGGGGTTTACGCCAATCGGCAACCCAGCCCTATAAGCTCTTCGATACGCCACCAAAAGCATGATCAAACATTAAAGCTAAAATTTTTAAAGATTTAACTTCAAAACGCCAAAAATTGAAATATTCATAAAACCAATTCAATCCAAAGCAAATGGACAAGGAATAGATGTTAGGAATCACTACCTAACAACTATCAAAGATATAGACATAGATGTGAGCTCAAAAACTCACCCTTAAACCCAAAAACAATGAAGGAGAAGTTTGAAAGCAAAGGAAGATCAACTACTCTTCAACTTCAACTCTAGAAACTCCAATATAAGTCTAGAAGCAATAATTTTCCAAATTAGGTTATAGGAAATTTCTGAAATAGGAGAGAGATTGAGATGGAGAAGAAGAAGGAGATGCCTACCTAAGCTTCTCTTTGATTTTGGAGCTAGAACTTGAATTTGCAAAGAAACTAGGGCTTAGGAATTTCTATTTTCAATCTTTTCCCCCATTTTTCTAAAGCTTGAAGTGTTAGGAAATATTAGAATGAATGAAGAGGAGAGGGGGTGGAGTTAGGATATAAGATGAGTTGGGTTAGTGGGCTGAAATACAAAACCCAAACTCAAAGCCCTAAATGAAAAGGTCGAAATTCTAGCTAACACCAAATATATCGATGTTTATACTCAAAAAGGTCGCAAACGTCATTTAAAACTCAATGGAGGAGGTCACGAGTCCTAATTCGACTATTTGCAAAAAGAAGCATTTCGGATTAAAATCCACTAACGATGCTATGTTTAAATAAAATATTTAAATATACAATCGTAAAATATGCGGGTTGTTACTGACTCCCCTCCTTAAAGAAATTGCGTCCTCGTAATATTTAAGAAGAAAATAAAAAGTAACAACCATAAAAGCATATCAACACAAAAGAAATTTGAAATAAGAAAGTTCACCTCAAAGAGCACGAGAGAGTAAGTCCGGATGTGTTCGCTCAATGAATTCTCTGGATTCCCAAGAGCAATCCTTAGGATTTGAGGACCACTGAACTTTCACAAGAGGGAAATCTTTATTTCGAAGGCGTTTTACCTCCGAAGCAATAATACGAATAGGATGTTGCTCATAATTCAAATTAGGCGAAACTTCAATTTCTTTCACAACAACGGGCTCAAGAATAGAATCGGAATCTCGAAGGCATTTCGGTAATTGAGGAACGTGAAATACGTCATGAATAGCAGAAAACCGAGTCGGTAATAAAAGGCGATAAGCCATGGAACCAATGCGTTCGGTGATGGGAAACGGACCAATATATCGAGGCACTAATTTTCCTGACTGACTGAAACACACAACACCCATCATAGGTGAAACACGAATAAATACAAAATCTCCCACAGAAAATTCTAATTTCCTTCTTCGGTTATCGGCATAGGATTTTTTTCTACACTGAGCTTCTTTCATCCTGTGACGAATAAGGTCAATCTTTTTTATAGAATCACGAATAAAGTCTGGACCTAAAACCAGCAACTCAACGGCCTCAATCCAACAGAAGGAGATCGGCATTGCCTTCCATAGAGTGCATCGAAAGGTGCCATACCATACTAGATTGGAAGCTATTATTATAGGAAAACTCAACAAGAGAAATGTGATCTTCCCAACTTCCACCAAAATCAAGAACACATGCATGAAGAAGATCTTCAAAAGTTTGATTCACACGGTCGGTTTGTCCATCGGACTGAGGATGATAAGTGGTGCTAAAATTAAGCTTCGTTCCCAAAGCTTTTTAAAGACTCTTCCAAAATCCACTAGTAAACAATGGATCACGATCGCTAACAATAGAAGTAGGAACTTCATGCAATTTAACAATTTCTTTAATAAAGAGCTTGGCCAAAAGAGGTACGGTCCGATTGGACCGAATGGGAATAAAATGGGTGGATTTTGTAAGTCTATCAACTATCACTCATAGGCTATCATGACCCGAATGAGAACGGGGAAGACCATCAATAAAGTCCATGGAAATTTTGTCCCACTTCCAAATTGGAATGTCCAAATGTTGCAATAACCCGCCGGGCCTTTGATGATCGGCCTTAACAAGTTGGAAAGTCATGCAACGATTAACAAAGTTAGCAATATCGGATTTCATTCCATCCTAATAATAAAGTCACTTCATATCCGTGTACATTTTACTACCGGGATGAATGGTAAATATAGAACGATGAGAATCTTCTAAAATGTCTTTACGAAGATCACTAATATTTGGCACGATAAGTCTACCAAATTTTCGAATACCGCCACGACCACCAATATCAAAGTCTTTCAATCCTTCAATATCGATTTTATCCCTACAACTTTGGCTAAGAAGGGCCAATTCGGGATCTATCTTTTGAGCTTTAAAAATGCGGTCTAAAAGAGAAGGATGTGCCTCAAAGCTACACAAAACAAGATATGAACATAAATCAGATTCATGATCTCGAATCTAACAAGTGGACAAAGTCTCGAGATCATTCCATTCGGATATCATCATGGAAACAACCGCTTATTGCTTACAACTAAGGGTGTGATAACTCGAATTCTGGAGTATCTGTTAATTGATAATTAACTGGGTTAGTTAATAGAAATACTGATTTTTACTGATTGTTAAGGATGATACAAAAAATCTAAAAATTAATATTCATATCTGGGATAATAATTATTTGATAATCTCCTAATAGGATTATTTAAAATAAGCAAAACTTGTTATCTTCAACATAAATTTAATAATGTATTTTTTTAAATTAATATATATTTGATTTGATTTTAAATTGAATTTGAATATGAATATTTGGATTTAAAATTTGAATTTAAAGAATAATTATTTTGAAATAGTTTGGATACAAAAATATACGAATAAAGTTTTCATTAGGATATAATTTGTTTTATATTGTTTTTCCTTAAAAGAATTTATTTATATAAATTATGAAAGTATTATTTGAATAGTAAACAAATACAAAAGTTTTATATCTACATTTATAAATGAATTAAATACACTATATATGATTTTACTTGAAATATGATTGATTTTATATTTTTTTAAAGGTTTTATTTTTATAAATTTACATAAGCATTTATTAATTAAGAAATGCACTAAATTAATTAGGAAATTTATATAAAAGCTTTTTAACTCATTTTAAAAATATATAATAATGAATAAATACATGTGTTAGCTTTTAAGTGCACTTGGTAACATGTGTTAGATAGTTAAATGTGGTACAGGGCAAGTGTCATGATTTATTTTCTGTTTTTTCTTCATTTTTAATAAACCATAAATTAGATTATGCAAGCATACATCTTACCTTTCTTTTTCTTTTTCTCATCTCATTTCTAAAACAAAGGAAAGAAAGAAAATCTCAAATCATAACCGAGAAAATCTGTAACCCATTTTCAAAAAGATCAACCCTGTAAATTATTTTTCCAAATCAAAGGACCAAAGCCTATAACTCATTTTCTAGGCAAAACCTGTCAACAATTCTCAAAGCAAATTTCTAAACCTGTAAAAAAAATTCAAATGCAACCTGGATTTTCAAAGCTATCAGCTGCAAATTACAGTTTCAACCTGCATCAATTAAACAAGAATCTGAAGTTCATTCCAGTTTCTCAATGCTTCAACTCAGTTTTCAAAGATCACTGCAATTCAAAGTCTCCTGTTTCAAATATTCATCTCTCTGCTTTTTGAAAAAAAGGTGAGTAAACGTTTGAATTTTAAAATAGTTTTATACCTGTGTTTATGCTTAAATGTTGTGATATGGTTGCATGTGTTTATGGATGTAGATGCATATATATATATATATATATATATATATATGAATGGCTCTGTGTATATGAATGTATATGCATGTATGTATCTGTCAGGTCCATGTTATGATTTCTATTCTAAATAACAAAACAAAATTTCGTATCTCCTAATCCAATAAAATGTAAGCTTAGATCTGTGAATGAAAAATGATTTTAGTGGTGTAATGTTCATTGTAAAAATATTTCCAGAAATTTATATTAGGAAATTTTCTCAAAAATTTATAAAAGATAGTGAAAATCAAAAATGAGTTATAAATCGATCTTGTTAATTATAAGTTTTGATCATATATCCAGATTAGTACTTTATAATGATGAATTTAGGAATTAAAATCACGATTTTTAAATATGTTTTTGGTGAGATATCTCGGAATGAACGGAATGTGGGTTTCTGTTGATTACTAGTGATCGCAAGGTGGATGGGGGTCGTAGTTAAGGCTGGAGGATAGTTGATGGTCTGGGATCATTGGAGAAGTGGAGTGACATTTTTAAGATCACCATGGTGGTTGAGGGACGGTGAAGTAGGGTTTTGGAGGCTGTTATGGTCGAGGTTGTTGAAGTGTTGATTTCATCGTCGGTGATGGTTCGAGGTGGACCGGACCGAGGGGAAACATGGCATGGGGTATTGACGAGGCTTTGGTCAGAGTTGCGAGTTATCTGGTGGTCAGTGGCGATAGCAGGTGGTTGTTTTGGTCTGCAGGGTTGGGTTCCAGTGGGAATCGAGTTGCTCGATTTTGTTTCTTCATGTTTTCATCGGTGCTGAGGGGTGGGAGCATTTGTATGGATGATCGCCGACTTGCTAAAGGCCTCGGCGAGCCGTTGGAGTCGATCAGATCGACGTACACGTGTACGCGTGCATGTTCGTATATGATGTTGTTCGATTAGTTTAGGAAGAAGCATCGTGCTCGAGTTGATCTCGAAGTTTTCTGGAGTTTGTCTCGGAGTAGAGTGACGAGGTGAGTTTCTAGGGTTTTTATTCGATTGGCACGGGATGGACTCCGGGAAGTTTAAGGGTTTGGCTCGGGCTTGGGTATTTCGAGCCTGGTTTAAATTTAAACTGGAACATGTTCAATTTTTTTTATGTGAAGTAAATTTTGAATCTAAGTTAAAGCAAAAATGCTTTCATAGGTTTTAAATTGTTTAAAAGGATTTTTAAAGTTTTTAAACAATTTGTTTCCAAAAGGAAATTTTTTAAACAAGTTTAAAGTTTGGAAATTTTGCAAGTAATCAATTTTTCAAAAAAATGTGTAACTAAGTTTTAATATATTTAAAGTGGATAAGTTTTAAAAGGAATGTTTAATTAAGTTTTCAAAGAATAGGTATTTATTTAAACAAGTTTGAATAAGTTTTCAAAGACTTTAATAATTAAGATTAAATGTTTTAAATTATTTTGTTTTAAGAAAGTTATATACTTTTAACTTTTAAAGTTGATTGCAAAATGTTTTCAAATGGAACTTAAATGATGTAATTAAGTATTTATTAAAGATAAAGAATTTATCCTTAAATTATTTAAGTTGTGATAAATTAAGATTTATAAACAATGTAACTAATTTAAGAGGATAATTACTTTGAAAGTAATTAAGAAAAATAAATTAGTTAAATAAACTAAAGGTTAATTACTTATTGTAATTAAAAATAATTACTAAATGAAGTAATTAGTGGATAGTTAATGAATGTAATTAAGAGATGAATCATTAACTACAGATTAAGAAATGATTAATTGATTAATTAATGTAATTAATTTTAAGTTAACTAATTAATGTAATTAATTAAAGATAATCACTTAAATATGAATTAATTAAGTGTAGTTACATAGAAAGTTAATTAATGGATAATTATTGAATGTAATTAATTAAATAAGGAATTACTTAATGAAGTAACTAGAGTATAATTACTTAATGAAATTAATTAAGGATTAATTACTTAGTGTAATTAATTTAGTTAATTAATTAATGGAAGTAATTAAGGATTAATTACTTAAAGTAATTAATTAAGGATTAATTGTTTTAGGATGATTAGTCAAGGGTGATTAATTAAGATGGATAAATAAAAAGAATGATTAATTAATTGGTTTGTAATTAATTAATGTTAAGTAAAGGTAATCTAAGTGATTAAAGATTAGTAATTAATTTAATTAGAGATGAATTAAATAAATTTTGGGAGGTGGTCAATCTTGTTTATGGGTGATTGAATGATGTTAAATGCCTTGAATTGGTTGATATCTATAATATGATATGTTTGGGTGGACAGTGATAATATGGTTATCTATCGATGATGAATTGCTGTGTATAAAGTGACAACCTATATTTAAAGATGAATTTTATTTCAGTTGAATAACTTTGGTTAAGATGGTATTGAATTCGAAGAGACTGGGGTCGGGTATCAGTAAATACCCGAACCCACTTCGATTTGTAACCTACAATGATTCTTTATAGGTTGGTATGTGAAATCAACAGGTTGAAATGGAATAATTTAAATGACTGGACTATTTAAAAACTAAGTAAAGGTACTTGGGGATTGATTGTGAAAATATGTGTTGACTATAGCAAGATGAGAACTTGTAGTGATGAAAGAGTTACCCTGGGTTTTAAGTATATTCTATGCATTAGTATTTCTTATTAGATGGGTTTACTCACGCCAGTCTCCAGCCTGACCCGAGTGTTACTTTGATGAAATGCTCGGGCAGACCGAGTATTACAGATTTTCAGGTAAGGACGTTCTCGAGCCCAGAAGGCGAGCTGCATGGCAGGAACGTATGGAGTGTATTCCGCTATGATATATTGTTTTTATTTCTGGGACAAGTTATTTTAATTCCCCGGTGATTGTGAAATATTGTAACTCGGATGTATTAAAATGTAATTGACTGATTCAACTTTCTTTGTGTAAATAATATTATTCGATATTATATTTTATCCGCTGCAAATGTGAGATATTGGTGTTTCTGTTTCTTCTTTTTCTTCTATCTCTTTCCTTCTTTTCCTAACTATCTGGAGTTTTCGGTATCAAAAATTCCGGGTCGTTACATTTTGGTATCAGAGCTGAAGGTTAAGCAAGAACCTTGGTTCTGGAGGATTTACTCATTGAGAATAGGGTCAATGGTACCCTAGAATGAGTTGAGGATGTGCGTGTGTTTATATATATATATATATATATATATATATATATATATATGAGAGCGTACTTGTTATTTTCTTATATAAAGGTTTGAAAATGTTTTAAATGATTTTCATATATATATATACAGTAATAGATTTTCCAATATATAATAAGGTAATTGGTTGTTAATTATTGAAATAAAATAAAATAATGAGAATTAAGTGGTAATAAAAAAAAATGTACAACCAAACTGAAATTGAATGAAGATAAGTTTGAAATGGATTCAAACTGAAATTAAAATTCTAAATTGGGAGAAGAGTTTTCAAAATAAGGTAGTAATGAATTGGTTTCTAGATTTGATAACCTTGGTTAATATTATAAATGGTTGTTGCAATAATGAAATGAAATATTTTAGGGAAGTAAAACATTTAGGGAAGTATGACTTATAAATTGGAACCGAAGATGATCTAAATTGTGAAGATTTAAGTCTAGGCCCAGAAATTTGAAATTTGTTTCAAAGTTATAAAGAAAAGAATAAATAATATTATTCAGACTATTTTTGAATGTAATCTTATTTAAAAATAAGAAGTTGTTTGGAAATTTTAAAGGAATTTGTTTTGAATTAAAAACCAAGGGTGGTTTAAAATTTAAAGTATAACTTGGTGGGTAAAGGAAATTAATATGTATTTATGTGGATATGCATAATATCGAAAGATGATTTGAACTAAACTCTAAAGTGATGAGTTTTGATTTTCCCTTGGAATGTGATGAGAAAACCAAAAGTGATAAGTTTTTGAACTTATAAGTGGGAAGATTATTAATGTGAAGTTTAAAATTTGAAATGGGGATTCAAATTTGAGTAAGGTTAACGGGACTTAATTGAATTTAACTAAGAAGAAGTTAAATAAGTTTGAATGATCAACCTGATTTGGGAATTTCAAGATGAAATTAAGATTTAACCTGGGAAGTTAAATGGTTGATTTGAATTGGGAGTTTGTGTGATCTCAAAATGGGTTTGAGATTTGAAAATTGGAAATGGATGATGTTTAAAAAATTTGGATAATATCATCCTATTGTTATTAATAATCTTTAAACTGTAAATTGGATTTGTTTAAATGAATGAAGAAATGGATTGTGGTAATATATGCATTATTAAGATAAAATAAAATCATTTTGGACTTAAGATTTGAATATTTAAGATAAAATTTCAAAGGTTTGGTTTCAAAATTGAAATTTGGTGAAGAATTGAATTTCAAAGATTTAGTTGTTTAAAAAGATTTGAATTATTATTTGAACATTGAAATAAGTTTAAAATGGAATTTGGATTCAGAATTAAATAGTTTAAAGATATAAGTTGATCTGATTTAAATGATTAAATCAACCTTTAAAATTTAACTCGAATTTATAATTCGAGATGATTTAAAGTTGAGATTTAAATTAAATTAGTTCAAATTGGACTTGATTTGAATTAATTGGTATAGTGATTGAAGATGGATAAGTTTTAAAATTCAAATGGAAAATTTGAATTGGATTGATTTGAAATGAAGTTGAAGATGAATGAGTTCAAATTCAAATGGGAATTGGGATTAGTTCAAGCAGAAATTGAAATGATTTGAAATTGAAGCGGATACAATTTGAAATTAGTCCAAATTGATTTGAATAATTTGGAATTGTTATTAAAGTTGAATAGGTTTAAAATCAAATGGAATTTGATTCGAATTTCGATAGAAATTGAGGTTAATTCAACTTGAATTGGGGATAAATCAAGTTCAAGGGAAATTGAAGTTATTCAAATTGGAATTGAGTCAATTTAAATGAAAGTGGAAATTTAAATGTAACTGATGAAATGGAGATTCGGAATTGAACAGTTTCGCTCTGAACTATTTTCAAAATAAATTGTTTTAATATAAATCTATTTTTCCAAGCTATTTACTATATACAACCTTTGTTTTTAAAGCCAAACTATTTTATACTTATTTTACAATTATTTTTGGAACTATTTAACTATTTTATAATTGTTTTATAAACTAATTACTGTTTTTCAACTACTTTATAACTAATTACTATTTTACAACTATCTTGCAATTATTTAAAATTTCTATAACTATTTGACTATTTTCCAACTATTTTACAATTACTTAACTATTTTACAGCTATTTTACAAACTAATAATTACTTTTCAACTACTTATCTATTTTTAAATTCTTCAAGCTATTTTCAAAATTTAAGCTGGTTAGAGTACAAGCTATTTATAATTAAAGTAATAGTCCATTTGGGATTGAAGAAATTGTGGATAAGTGAATAGAATTAAAGGAAATGTGAATAGAAAAGGAGGTTGATTTGGCTAATAACCAAAAGATAAATGCGTAGGATGTACGTATATTATTCTATTCGCATAGTAATTTGATCCGGATTCGAGCAAAGAATTTCGAGATAGTTTATCAATCCGAGTAGGGATTTTTCACTCGATTTTCGACGGCGAACCTGGATATGGATTGTTGATTGGTTCTGGATATTCTCTATCTGGTTATGACTATGTAAGGTGTGATGACTCAGAATTTCTAACAATTTAAATTGAACTATTTAAAGTTAATTTTTAACTTGAATTCAAATATCACTATTTATTTGATAATTAAACTATTGAATTTAATAATTTGAAGTTGGGTAAATTGTTGAATATGGAATTTTAAGCCTGTTAAAAATAATTTGAAGGCTTGTAAAATTTATATTGACAATACTGAAGATAGTAGAAGTGTTAAAAATTGATCAGGAGGTATTTTGTTCAGTTTTGAAAATATATCGTTTAAATCGATGTTCAAAAATAGCCCTCCGAGGAACAGTCTCGGAATTCGACGAAACCAGTTCCATTGGATTCGAAATAGTTAGTTATTATCTGATTTCAAATTTCGTAGCGTTTGGATTTACCGTTTGCTCGTACGGGTGGGAAACGCGTTGAAATTAAAACCGAATTTAATATTTTAAATCGATTTAAAAAAGCTAACTTCCACATACGATCAAATTAGCCTCCGAAACACGTTCCATTGTGTTCGAAACGTGGGTAAAACCTTATAAACACCTGACGGCTTGTCTGATTCGGAGTTCGTTCGAAAAGCTTGTAAAATTTGAGAATATTAATAAAATAATAATTATATAAACGTATATATCATCACGTCTAGGGCCGAACCCTACGGCCGCCACTTATAGTATTAATGGCCGATAATCATCTTCGTGTTTCCTCGAAAATCTTTCAATCCATGCCTTAATTTCATAAACTTTCTAAAGGAAAGTTGTAGATCGTGGAGAGATCTACTCATCCAACGGGTGGTTCGAGCTATTATCGTCGATTGGAGGCGTTATGGGGTTGCGTTGTCGGCCGTTCGCGCTCGAATTTCGAGTAATCAGAAGCACCGAGCTTCACGTGGCTGCGGCCTAGGATAGAGCTCACGAAGGACTTTAGAGTGGTGGCCTTCGATCGAGGTGAAGGGCACCAGGGTGGTCGCGATTTCCGAGGTGAGGTAGCAACAGTGGGTTTTGAACTTACAGGGTCTCGCGTATGTGATTTCCAGGAAGGGAAGGAAGTTGAGAAGTTGCGGCCTGAATTCTTTTGGTAATATTATAATAAAAAAAATTGATTTTTGTTATAAATTATACGTTCAAAATTTTGAAATAACATATCTTTCTCATACGAGGACGAAATCATACGAATTTGGTAGCATTGGAATCGCAGCGTTGCAATCTACGCTGCAGTGAAGATCTAGAGACGTTTGGTGCGAGTGGAAATTTTAGAATAAATTGAACGCGCTCGATTTATTTCAAAATTTGAAACGTCGATGCACGGTGAGTAAATCTTACTCACATCTGGATGTCGTTTAATTTAAATAGCTAATATTTAAATGAGTGATTGATGGTTTGAATGCGATAATTTTTATCAGATTTGATCGATATTTATTGTCGTGCTAACATCTGTGGATGCAGAGAAGCAGGTTGGAGGGATCCAACTGGATTCCTCACAAATAGGATTATATTTATAATCTATGATATATTTCATTGATATCCCATGATAGAATGATTTAAAATTTTGTTATGTTGTATTATGGTTGAATAATATAATTTGGTATAATGATTAAGATGATTAATTAGATTAATTAATTAAAGACAATCAATTTATGGAATTGTTTAAGTATAATGACGTAATGAAAGTACTTAAGGAATTAATACTTAATGTAGTTAATTAAATAATGTGATTGATCAAGTTAATTAATTGGTTTAATTAAGATAATCACATGATGATTTGTGAAAATATGATTACTGAATGTAATTGGAAGGAGAAATTACCGAGTAAACTAATTAGTGGATATTTACTGGATGTTAATTTTAATTGGAATGGTAATTTTAGTGGAAATGATTTTGGATTAATTACCTTATGTAATCAGTAAGCAGGGTAATTACTTAGTGAAAGTAATTAATAATTAATTACTTAGTGTAATTAATTTAAGAATTGATTAATAAAGTTATTTGATGATAATTAAGTAATGAAATTAATTAAGGGTAATTAATCTCTAATGTGATTAATCAAGGCTGATTAATGCATAATTAATTTATGATTTGTTATTAACTATAATTAATAATTAATTAAAAGAAGTAATTAAGGATCATTAATCAATGTAATATATGAGAGTAATTAAAGGTTAATTACTGTAATGGTTAAGGATAGTTAATTTGTGAAATTTATTGAAGGATAATTACCCTATGAAATTGAAGAATAATTAATCCAGGGTGATTAATTAAGATGAATAATAAAGGGATGATTGATTAATTGATTTGAAATTAATTAATGACAAGTGAAGAAATCTAAGTGATTGAGGTTAAAAATTTAATTTGAATTAACTAAATTAATTTTGCTAGCGATCAAGCTTTGCTTATGGATGATTGAATGGTATTGAATGCTTTGAATGAGTTGATATCTCTGATATGAAATGTTGTGTATTTCATTTGGATAACTTGGGTTAGGATGACATGATATGTGAAATCACTTTGAATTTTTCATAAATTGATATGTGAAATCTATAGGCTGGAATGAAGTGATTTAAAGGAATTGGACTATTTAAATCTAAATCTTAGTACTTAGAAAAATGGATGTGTGGAATAAGTGATGTCTATAATAAATTGTGGCTTTGTGAATTGAAACGAGTTACCTCGGGTTTATATAAATTGTATTCTTTGTATTCCATGTTAGATGGGTTTACTCACGTTGGTTTCCAGCCTGACCCAGATGTTACTTTGGTGTAATGCTCAGGTCAGACCGAGTATTACAGATTTTCAGGTAAGGACGTCCTGGAGCTCAGGAGGCGAGCTGGATGGCAAGGACGTATAGAGTGTTTCCGATGTATTATATTGTTGTATTTCTGTGACATGATGATTGTGTATATCCAGTGTCTGTATATATGTGTGACTCTGATGTATTAAAATGTAATCGACGGATATAATATTCTTTTGTAAACTGTTATTATTTATTATTATATTTTATCCACTGCGAATGTGAGATGTTGATGTTTTTGACCTTCTTCTTCTTCTTCTATCTCTTTCTTCTTTTTCATAACTATCTGGAATTTTCGGTTCGGAAATTTCGGGTCGTTACAGTTGGTATCAGAGATGAAAGGTTAAGAGAGAACCTTGGCTCTGGTGGGGATTACTCTTTAAATAGAGTCTGTAGTACTCTAGGATGAGTTGAGAGTGTGTGTGTGTGTCTATATATATATATACACACATACATACATACATACATACTTATATATATATATATATATATATGAGAGCGTACTTGTTATTTTATTATATAATTTTTTTAAATAATTTTATATAAAAATTTATTTTGATATATAAAGCAATATTTCCTTCTAATAAATATTAAGGTGATTGGTTGTTAAATTATTGAAATTAAATTAAGAAGTAATATAATACAACCAAATTGAAATCTTGAATTGGAATTAAATTAGGTGGTAACAGAAATACGACCAAACTAAAATTAAATTGATTGAAATGAAATTCTAGAATTTGAGCTCAGAAATTAAATTGTTTAAAAACTTTAAATAAAGGTTAATTTGGTTTAAAAAGTTAAACCAACCTTTGGGAATTTAACTCAATCTGTATAATTCGAGATGGTTTAAAATTGAGATTGAAATTGAATTAGTTCAAATTTGAGTTTGATTTGAATTAATTGGATTTGTGATTGAAGATGTATAAGTTCAAAATTTTAAATGGAAAGTTTGGATTAGATTAAATTGGAATGATTTGAAATTGAAGTGGGTTCAATTGATATTAGTCCAAATTGATTGGAATAATTAGGAATTGTAATTAAAGTTGAGTAGGTTTAAAATCAAATGGAATTTGATTCGAAATTGGAGTTAAGTCAATTTCAAGGGAAATTGAAGTTATTCAAATTGTTGAGTCAATTTAAATGGAAATGGAAATTTAAATTGAATTGATGGGGAGGTGAACAGTTTTGACTCTGGACTATTTTCAATATAAATTATTTTAATATAAACTTATTCTTCCAAGCTATTTAATAAATACAACCATTCTTTTTAAAGCCGAATTATTTTATATTGGTTTTACAGTTATTTTTGGAACTATTTAACAATTCTTCAACTGTTTTATAAACTAATTACTATTTTTCAACTATTTTACAAATTAATTACTATTTTACAACTATTTTGCAATTATCTAAAATTTCTATAACTATTTAGTTACTTTCCAACTATTTTATAATTAGTTAACTATTTTACAGCTATTTTGCAAACTAATAATTATTTTTCAACTACTTATCTATTTTTTAAAATTTTCAAGCTATTTTCTAAATATAAACTTGTAACGACCCCGGATTTTATAAAATATTTAAATTAATAATTAATTGAATTTTTGAATTTAAAATTGTTAAGTAATTTCATTTTGAATAAAATTCGTGAAATTAATCGATTAAGTGATGCGAGCTTCCCCGGATCCAAGTATATTTTGTATAAATCATTTACATTTAAAATACTGTAAATATGGTATATATTGAATGTATATATATATATATTTGGGTATATATGAGCAAATTTTATATAATATATATGTATATATTGAACTTGAGTTAAAATCTCAAGTAAATGGTTTAAAATTAATCATAAAATACAGATATTTGACATGAGTATAAAATAAATAAATAAGTAATAATAAATATTTGAATTGATGGTTAATAATGATTTGAGTTTATAAAATAACATAAGATAATAAATTTGAAGTAAAATAATAATAATTATTATTTATTCTAGAAATAGAAATTAATATAAGATAGATTTTTATAAAAATAGAAAGTAGAACATTTGCTAAATTTAAACAACAATTTTAAAATAAAAGTTTATTTGTAAAGTAATATTATAAATACAAGTTAAAAGAAAGAAAACAAAAGAAAGAAATAAAATAAAATATACGTTGTAAATTTAATACGTATGTTAGAAAATATGATTAGAAGATAAAATTACAAAACAATACAATATATTCAGGTGTAGACAATAAAAAGACAAGTATATAAAAGCAAATACCAAGCAAGCTATGTAAATAATAAAAAAAAAATATAAAGTATATATTTTTACATAAATAAAACAAGCTTGCATAATATACAAAGAAAATAAAAAAAATGTGTATGCAGGCAAATAATTGAGTAAGTATAATACAAGATAGTAAATTATATTTAAGTATAAAGACAAGCATGCAGGCAAGAAGACAATGAACATATAATTAACTCAAGCAAAGTACAAAGAAAAGGAAACAGTGCAAATACATTTATATCTATAAAACAAGACACCTGCATTTAATGAAACATACCTCTAGCATTTAATGCCAACATCTTCAACATGTTTTTGTACAAAGCATTATAATATCACCCAGTACAAGCTTGTAATCCCTGTACATCCTTTCTATATATATCATTCAACTCAAACATCAAGAAGCAAGATACAAACCAGTTCCAAATTGAAGAAACCTGTTCTCTGTCTTCCACAGAACAAAGTGAGTAACTTGTCTTTTTAGATATTTTTAAATTATAAAACAGTTGCTTACATATATATATAGGTATATCTGTGAACAACTTCATGTTGTCTGAAACCAGTTTTTCTTTTTTTTTCATTGCCTGTAAATCTGTGAGCAAACCCACTTTCTTTTGCTTATATTCCTCGATGGCATATTGATGATGCTCTGGAGTGGTTGTTAATAGGTCTGCATGTGTTTAAGTATGGATTGTTATATATATATATATATATGTGAATGAAATGTTTGAAATATCTGTGTAGAGTTTATAACACTCTGTTAAACTCTACAGGCTCTCTGTTTTAAAACAGATAATAAGTGAGTAAACAACATAATATAAAAGATTAAGTTGATTATAATCAGTGTATAACTAATATCTAATATGGAGGCCTGGACATCTTCTTTGTTTTGACACTGAGTGTATATGTAATTGTATTGGACAGTGCTGAGTGATGTTCTTCTTCCCTGTTCTTTTGAATGAAACAAATAGAAAAAAAAATTCGATTCCTCCATTTCTAATCATTATCAAGCTTTGATGTTTAAAGCAAAAAGGTGTATTTAAGTAAGAACTTTATTCTAAAAATAATTTCATGAAGTAGAAACGTATGCAGGGAGAAAAATTTAAATTTTTACAGAGGATACTCAACATTTTGAAATTTTCGAATTTAATAAAATCTCGATTCAAATATATAACTTGAATTCATACTGGAAATGATGATTTTTGAGATGGGTTTCGTGATTTTTAGTTGTGTAGTTTGGGTGCAGTTCGAAGTTGAAGGGAGAGTGGTTTTTGGGGAATTTCTGGCAATTGGGTGGATCGTGGTGGCTGCGATTCTTCCTGGAGGTAGTGGAGTTTACCAGGGTGCTGGGAAAAATGGGTGGTGGCGTCAGTAATGACGGTGGTGACAGCGGCAGGCAATTTCTTTTCGTAGCCCTAGTTTTAGGCAAGATCAGGAAATCGCTTCGTTCGTTCCCTCTGTTGCATCGAGTTCGATAGGACCACGAGGGATGGGTTCGTGAATGGTCATAGCGTTCGTGGCCGGAAGCGCAGCGTTTATGGTGGTCGGAGTTGATGATGTGGCGTGTTGACAGGTTTGTGGGGGTCGACAGTATCGAGTGTTCCAGGTTTTCAAACACGACCCAAAATTTTGATTTTGAATTGGTGGGACGGTGCGAGGGGTCGGAGCTCGATCTAGAGATGATCGTGGACATGCTCGTAGTCGCGGCGATGACTGGAGCTGGCCAACGTCATCGTGCACGTGCACGCGGTATCATCCAGTGCCTGATGATGTTGAGGGTTGGGGGGAAGAAGAAGGAAGAACTCGGAGTATATTGCGTGCAAATGAATATTTACTCGAAGACAGTGATGGAGAGCCTCGGGTAGATGGTATGTTATAGTTAAAACCTGTAGATTTTAAACAATTTAAACTTGATTTTAGAATGTAAAAATAACCTTTAAACAAAGTTTAGAAAAAAAATAATAGCTTGGATTCAAATAGAGTTGAATCCCAGTTTTGAATAAATGAAGTTTTTTTTTAACAACTTTAAAGAGGTTTAAATAGTAGGAATTGAAAAGTAAAGTTTTGAATAAAAAAATAGAGATTCAAACTAAACTTTAAATCTGAGTTCGAATATAAATTTGAATCTTAGTTTGAAATAAAAGAAGTTTAAATTTAAATTGTTTTAAACTTTGCTAAGATAATTTGTATTCATTTTAAATCTTAAGTTTTAAATAAAATCTAAAAGTAAAAATTTGAAGTAAATTGTTTAAATAGCTTATTAATGAAAATTTGATCATTAATAAGAAGAAAAAAAAAATGTTTTATTCTTGAGTAAATAAAGATTAATAATTTAATCATTAAGTTAATTTAAAATGAATAATTAACTAATTGAATTTATTAATATTTTGATCAATAGTTAATGAGGGTCATTAACTAAAGATTTTATGGTAAATTAATGTGATTTAATTTTAATATTTAATTAGATTAATTAATTAAGATCATCGTTTGTAAATTGATTGAGTGTAATTACTTGATGAAAATAATTAAGGATTAATTATTTATTACAATTAATTTTGATAATATGATTAATTTTAATTAATTAATTTAGTTAATTAATTTAAGAAATCATTTGATAGATTGATAAGTGTTTGATAAATTAATTTAAATCAAATGATTTGTATAATAAATCAGAATTTGAAAAATTTATTCATAAGTAGATAATTTAATTTAAAAATAAATTAAATTACTTGGGATTAAACAATTAATTACTCCTGCTTATAAATGACTATTGAATACTGGACCTTACCTATAAATGATTATATTGTATGAGGTGCCTTGAATTGTTTGCCCTAACTGACCTGTGATATTTTATTCTGTGGTTTGCGCCGTATATGATTTATTCATTTATTTACATCTGCATATTATCTGTGAATCTGTGAATGGGCGATAGGCTTTATAGCTACATCGCTTATCAAATATATCTCTGTGTTTTGATCTGTGATGATTGAATAATGTTGCACTAATGTGTTAAAATCCTGGACTACACCATACACACACAATGATGGATTTCACGAGGAAATCGGTTAAGTCACAGATTTTGAAATAGTTTAAATTTGATTTTTTTTTTTAAATTCAAATGTTTTGGAAATGGAATCGGAATAAATGTGAAAAGCTTTTGGAAAGGAATTTCAAAATAAAATTTATTATTTTTAAATTACTTGATTAAGTTTTGGAATTTAAATAATTTGATTTAAATTTGAATTCAAGAAATTAGGAATTTAATTCTGTAATTTGAAACTAGGGATTAACGATGTTATAAATATGTTTATATGTAGTTAAACCATTTTAAAAGTATAATTTTGAGAATTTGGATTTAACCAAAGAACTTTAACTCGTATAGATGAATCAAATTTCAAAATGAAAACTGTTTGTTTTAAAGAGAATAAAAAGCTTTCAGATAAGAGATGAAATTCCAGTTTAATAAAAGGAATTTCAAGATTGAATTGAAAAATGGTTTCCCAAGTTATAAATGAATTCTTTTGAAAACTATGAATTAAATCTGTTTATTTTTAACAGATTTAAATTGATGATTTGTTTAAATCAAATTGAAATGAAATTGTTTTGAAGCTATAAGTTAAATCTTTGATTTAAAGATTTAACGAGTTAATCAAATTGATTTGGAAAATCTGTGAATGAATCTTTTGTTTAAAAGATTAAAATGTGAAAATTGTTTAAAACCGTTAAGGGTTGTGAAAATGAATCTTTTTGTTTAAAGATTGAAATGGTAATTGGATTAAACCATTTGAAATAAAGTTTTGAATTATTAAGTTGTGACTTAATTGAAATCCCATTATCCATATGTTTTTGAAATACTGCGCTCACTGTTCGGTTTAGCCGGGAGAGGACCTTTGTGTCATATATCCCATTCCGAATATGTGATATATCGTTATGGATGCATTTGAAGACCGGTGATGAAGACCGGGTATTTGCGAGAGCGATAGGATGACCTATCGATTGTTTCTGCACCGAGTCGCGCCGGTATAGAAACTCCCTAAGTGATGGGAAATCCGATCAGGATTGTGAATATCCGGATTGCAAGGACTTCTTTGGAAGTGCCTTCGGTTCTGTTCGAACCCAGAACAGACTTGTATGGATTGTTGTGTCTGACATTACAATTTGAGATATAAAGCAGATTTCTTTCAAATATATTTCTGTTGGTGGCGGAGAATTTATTCTTTTAGCTTAACACCCTTCTTTGAGACGTACGAGCTCAAAGGTTATATAGTTGAAGTTATCAGCGATATATTCCCAATTTGGTAATGTGACATGCTGAGTGTTGCTGAAATGATCATTGTGTTGATTATTTGTGATAGGATCATTTATTTGATCGTCTATCTTAGTGATCATTGTGTTGATCATTTGTTGACCCAAAGCATGGCTTTTGTATAAAGTATGTTTTTGTGGACGTGAATTCGTCGAGCCTCACATCCCGTGAATGGTCAAAACAGGAAAGATGCGGCAAGGTTATGAGGGGTAGCACCCTTTAGGGTATGTCCATTTCCTTCTGGAAAAGGGTGGTATCATGGTATGGAGCCCAGATACTTACTCATGTTGAAACACTTTGTTTTTATGATTGTGTGAATTGATTAGAGAGCTCTCGGATAAAGGTCCCAAAGGACCGGGGGATGGCATATTCGGTCAGTTGTTACTCAGTTAGGAGTAACCCGGCCTTGTGTTGGTAGAGATCCGGTTTGGTTCTCGGGGATGTCCATCCAGAGGCATTCTCATGTGGCAATGGGAAGTTCCTTGGCCTGATCATTCGTTGGAAATCCAAAGAAACAATACGTGACTTGTACGGTTTTAGTTGTAGAACCTGCTATGGAATGTGGCGGTAACCTGCTATTGAACATAGTTAGCTATAGTAGGCATACGATAATGGTCGTATGTTGGCTAAGATTTATATTCTACTTTCGAAATGAATTTTTACTACACTATGCACTAGTAATAATATCAAATGTTCTTTTTAATGCGTATCAAGCATCTTTGACTATCATAAGGAGAAATCTCCTCCGATTCTGCGTTTGCATTGTGTGTGTGTGCGGGAGGCCTTATGGTAGTCTCATTTTTAAAAAGCATTGCGAATTGACTTTGAAAATCTTTTGTTGAATGTTTTTAAAGATAAACTGTTTTTGTTGCTCACACCAGTCCCACGACTGATCCGGAGTTTATTGTTTTCTTTCCTAAACTCTGGGTGCTCATTATTTTCTACACGAGCAGTCTAGAGTTGGGTTTTTCAGATAGTCAGATTTAGTAGATTATCTGGAGTTAGTTCAGTCTTTGGATCGCACCAGTCTTGGTTATCTTGGTGCATCGCTATTGGGAGTTCGAGCTATTGCTGGATTGGTTCTTGGAAATGGAGTTGCAGTTATTTTTGGAGTTCTTCCCTTGAAGACTATCTTAGAGTTATTTGTTCCGCTGCTAGTTGATATCTATTTTTTTCTTTCCGCTGCTATTTTATTGTATCATATCTCTGATGTATATTGATATCTATTGGATTATCTGTTGTATCAGATATTGTATCAAAGCTGTATATCAATGTATTATTCTTTTATTCCGCTGTGTTGTTTACTTAATATTGTTATAAGCTCCGGCGAATCGGATTTGAACGGTCGAATCTATGGCATTCGAATACGATATGAAGTATGGATGTCGATTTTCGAGCGGGAAAATCCGAATCGTCACATGTGGTATCAGAGCTAAGGTTGAACTTTAGCTCAGGAGTGTAACACATTAAGTAACTCATTAGAGATAGGGTGAAGTAAATCCTAGAATGAGTAATCCTTAAGATATCCGTTTGAATGCCTCAGTAAAATCTCTTACTATCCACTGATAGTGAGTATGAGCGCAAGAAGAGAACGAGATAGAGGACAAGGAAATACGACTATAAATGGTCGATACTCTGTAACAATAGTGGAAACAACTTTCTCTATCAATTTTCTTTGATTCGTTTCCAGATTCTTTTGATTACTTAGTGACAGCTCCAGAAAGAAGAAGTTTCGATATGATGGCTCTACGAATCGTAATAGGAAAATTCTTACTTCGTATTTCATCGATTTCTTATCAGTTTTGGATTTAAACCTTAATGAATTTGAAATTGAGATTGAAATTTTGAATAAATTGGAAATTTTAAAATTGAGTTAAAATTGATTAATAGAATATGAAGGATAATTTGAATTAAATCAATAAAACGATTTCGTTTAAAACCAAATTTTGAAATTCTATTGTAATTTCTTGTGAATACCAAAGTTCGAAGAGGGACAAATTGGTATGTATCCTGAGATATTCCGACTTAAGTTTGGAATTCATATCTTATGTTTGAGGAATTATAAGAGATCGAATCTGTCTATCTCTGTGTTGTTTTCGTGCCTGCGAATTTCGAGGACGAAATTCTTTTAAGGGGGGAAGTCTGTAACGACCCCGAATTTTATAAAATATTTAAATTAATAATTAATTGAATTTTTGAATTTAAAATTGTTAAGTAATTTCATTTTGAATAAAATTCGTGAAATTAATCGATTAAGTGATGCGAGTTTCCCCGGATCCAAGTATATTTTGTATAAATCATTTACATTTAAAATACTGTAAATATGTGTATATATTGAATGTATATATATATATATTTGGGTATATATGAGCAAATTTTATATAATATATATGTATATATTGAACTTGAGTTAAAATCTCAAGTAAATGGTTTAAAATTAATCATAAAATACAGATATTTGACATGAGTATAAAATAAATAAATAAGTAATAATAAATATTTGAATTGATGGTTAATAATGATTTGAGTTTATAAAATAACATAAGATAATAAATTTGAAGTAAAATAATAATAATTATTATTTATTCTAGAAATAGAAATTAATATAAGATAGATTTTTATAAAAATAGAAAGTAGAACATTTGCTAAATTTAAACAACAATTTTAAAATAAAAGTTTATTTGTAAAGTAATATTATAAATACAAGTTAAAAGAAAGAAAACAAAAGAAAGAAATAAAATAAAATATACGTTGTAAATTTAATACGTATGTTAGAAAATATGATTAGAAGATAAAATTACAAAACAATACAATATATTCAGGTGTAGACAATAAAAAGACAAGTATATAAAAGCAAATACCAAGCAAGCTATGTAAATAAAAAAAAAAATATAAAGTATATATTTTTACATAAATAAAACAAGCTTGCATAATATACAAAGAAAATAAAAAAAATGTGTATGCAGGCAAATAATTGAGTAAGTATAATACAAGATAGTAAATTATATTTAAGTATAAAGACAAGCATGCAGGCAAGAAGACAATGAACATATAATTAACTCAAGCAAAGTACAAAGAAAAGGAAACAGTGCAAATACATTTATATCTATAAAACAAGACACCTGCATTTAATGAAACATACCTCTAGCATTTAATGCCAACATCTTCAACATGTTTTTGTACAAAGCATTATAATATCACCCAGTACAAGCTTGTAATCCCTGTACATCCTTTCTATATATATCATTCAACTCAAACATCAAGAAGCAAGATACAAACCAGTTCCAAATTGAAGAAACCTGTTCTCTGTCTTCCACAGAACAAAGTGAGTAACTTGTCTTTTTAGATATTTTTAAATTATAAAACAGTTGCTTACATATATATATAGGTATATCTGTGAACAACTTCATGTTGTCTGAAACCAGTTTTTCTTTTTTTTTTCATTGCCTGTAAATCTGTGAGCAAACCCACTTTCTTTTGCTTATATTCCTCGATGGCATATTGATGATGCTCTGGAGTGGTTGTTAATAGGTCTGCATGTGTTTAAGTATGGATTGTTATATATATATATATATATGAATGAAATGTTTGAAATATCTGTGTAGAGTTTATAACACTCTGTTAAACTCTACAGGCTCTCTGTTTTAAAACAGATAATAAGTGAGTAAACAACATAATATAAAAGATTAAGTTGATTATAATCAGTGTATAACTAATATCTAATATGGAGGCCTGGATATCTTCTTTGTTTTGACACTGAGTGTATATGTAATTGTATTGGACAGTGCTGAGTGATGTTCTTCTTCCCTGTTCTTTTGAATGAAACAAATAGAAAAAAAAATTCGATTCCTCCATTTCTAATCATTATCAAGCTTTGATGTTTAAAGCAAAAAGGTGTATTTAAGTAAGAACTTTATTCTAAAAATAATTTCATGAAGTAGAAACGTATGCAGGGAGAAAAATTTAAATTTTTACAGAGGATACTCAACATTTTGAAATTTTCGAATTTAATAAAATCTCGATTCAAATATATAACTTGAATTCATACTGGAAATGATGATTTTTGAGATGGGTTTCGTGATTTTTAGTTGTGTAGTTTGGGTGCAGTTCGAAGTTGAAGGGAGAGTGGTTTTTGGGGAATTTCTGGCAATTGGGTGGATCGTGGTGGCTGCGATTCTTCCTGGAGGTAGTGGAGTTTACCAGGGTGCTGGGAAAAATGGGTGGTGGCGTCAGTAATGACGGTGGTGACAGCGGCAGGCAATTTCTTTTCGTAGCCCTAGTTTTAGGCAAGATCAGGAAATCGCTTCGTTCGTTCCCTCTGTTGCATCGAGTTCGATAGGACCACGAGGGATGGGTTCGTGAATGGTCATAGCGTTCGTGGCCGGAAGCGCAGCGTTTATGGTGGTCGGAGTTGATGATGTGGCGTGTTGACAGGTTTGTGGGGGTCGACAGTATCGAGTGTTCCAGGTTTTCAAACACGACCCAAAATTTTGATTTTGAATTGGTGGGACGGTGCGAGGGGTCGGAGCTCGATCTAGAGATGATCGTGGACATGCTCGTAGTCGCGGCGATGACTGGAGCTGGCCAACGTCATCGTGCACGTGCACGCGGTATCATCCAGTGCCTGATGATGTTGAGGGTTGGGGGGAAGAAGAAGGAAGAACTCGGAGTATATTGCGTGCAAATGAATATTTACTCGAAGACAGTGATGGAGAGCCTCGGGTAGATGGTATGTTATAGTTAAAACCTGTAGATTTTAAACAATTTAAACTTGATTTTAGAATGTAAAAATAACCTTTAAACAAAGTTTAGAAAAAAAATAATAGCTTGGATTCAAATAGAGTTGAATCCCAGTTTTGAATAAATGAAGTTTTTTTTTAACAACTTTAAAGAGGTTTAAATAGTAGGAATTGAAAAGTAAAGTTTTGAATAAAAAAATAGAGATTCAAACTAAACTTTAAATCTGAGTTCGAATATAAATTGGAATCTTAGTTTGAAATAAAAGAAGTTTAAATTTAAATTGTTTTAAACTTTGCTAAGATAATTTGTATTCATTTTAAATCTTAAGTTTTAAATAAAATCTAAAAGTAAAAATTTGAAGTAAATTGTTTAAATAGCTTATTAATGAAAATTTGATCATTAATAAGAAGAAAAAAAAATGTTTTATTCTTGAGTAAATAAAGATTAATAATTTAATCATTAAGTTAATTTAAAATGAATAATTAACTAATTGAATTTATTAATATTTTGATCAATAGTTAATGAGGGTCATTAACTAAAGATTTTATGGTAAATTAATGTGATTTAATTTTAATATTTAATTAGATTAATTAATTAAGATCATCGTTTGTAAATTGATTGAGTGTAATTACTTGATGAAAATAATTAAGGATTAATTATTTATTACAATTAATTTTGATAATATGATTAATTTTAATTAATTAATTTAGTTAATTAATTTAAGAAATCATTTGATAGATTGATAAGTGTTTGATAAATTAATTTAAATCAAATGATTTGTATAATAAATCAGAATTTGAAAAATTTATTCATAAGTAGATAATTTAATTTAAAAATAAATTAAATTACTTGGGATTAAACAATTAATTACTCCTGCTTATAAATGACTATTGAATACTGGACCTTACCTATAAATGATTATATTGTATGAGGTGCCTTGAATTGTTTGCCCTAACTGACCTGTGATATTTTATTCTGTGGTTTGCGCCGTATATGATTTATTCATTTATTTACATCTGCATATTATCTGTGAATCTGTGAATGGGCGATAGGCTTTATAGCTACAT
Source organism: Allium cepa (assembly GCA_030765085.1). Classification (NCBI taxonomy): domain Eukaryota; kingdom Viridiplantae; phylum Streptophyta; class Magnoliopsida; order Asparagales; family Amaryllidaceae; genus Allium; species Allium cepa. The sequence goes on along the minus strand of CM060933.1, from coordinate 27,680,331 downwards.
CGCTTATCAAATATATCTCTGTGTTTTGATCTGTGATGATTGAATAATGTTGCACTAATGTGTTAAAACCCTGGACTACACCATACACACACAATGATGGATTTCACGAGGAAATCGGTTAAGTCACAGATTTTGAAATAGTTTAAATTTGATTTTTTTTTAAATTCAAATGTTTTGGAAATGGAATCGGAATAAATGTGAAAAGCTTTTGGAAAGGAATTTCAAAATAAAATTTATTATTTTTAAATTACTTGATTAAGTTTTGGAATTTAAATAATTTGATTTAAATTTGAATTCAAGAAATTAGGAATTTAATTCTGTAATTTGAAACTAGGGATTAACGATGTTATAAATATGTTTATATGTAGTTAAACCATTTTAAAAGTATAATTTTGAGAATTTGGATTTAACCAAAGAACTTTAACTCGTATAGATGAATCAAATTTCAAAATGAAAACTGTTTGTTTTAAAGAGAATAAAAAGCTTTCAGATAAGAGATGAAATTCCAGTTTAATAAAAGGAATTTCAAGATTGAATTGAAAAATGGTTTCCCAAGTTATAAATGAATTCTTTTGAAAACTATGAATTAAATCTGTTTATTTTTAACAGATTTAAATTGATGATTTGTTTAAATCAAATTGAAATGAAATTGTTTTGAAGCTATAAGTTAAATCTTTGATTTAAAGATTTAACGAGTTAATCAAATTGATTTGGAAAATCTGTGAATGAATCTTTTGTTTAAAAGATTAAAATGTGAAAATTGTTTAAAACCGTTAAGGGTTGTGAAAATGAATCTTTTTGTTTAAAGATTGAAATGGTAATTGGATTAAACCATTTGAAATAAAGTTTTGAATTATTAAGTTGTGACTTAATTGAAATCCCATTATCCATATGTTTTTGAAATACTGCGCTCACTGTTCGGTTTAGCCGGGAGAGGACCTTTGTGTCATATATCCCATTCCGAATATGTGATATATCGTTATGGATGCATTTGAAGACCGGTGATGAAGACCGGGTATTTGCGAGAGCGATAGGATGACCTATCGATTGTTTCTGCACCGAGTCGCGCCGGTATAGAAACTCCCTAAGTGATGGGAAATCCGATCAGGATTGTGAATATCCGGATTGCAAGGACTTCTTTGGAAGTGCCTTCGGTTCTGTTCGAACCCAGAACAGACTTGTATGGATTGTTGTGTCTGACATTACAATTTGAGATATAAAGCAGATTTCTTTCAAATATATTTCTGTTGGTGGCGGAGAATTTATTCTTTTAGCTTAACACCCTTCTTTGAGACGTACGAGCTCAAAGGTTATATAGTTGAAGTTATCAGCGATATATTCCCAATTTGGTAATGTGACATGCTGAGTGTTGCTGAAATGATCATTGTGTTGATTATTTGTGATAGGATCATTTATTTGATCGTCTATCTTAGTGATCATTGTGTTGATCATTTGTTGACCCAAAGCATGGCTTTTGTATAAAGTATGTTTTTGTGGACGTGAATTCGTCGAGCCTCACATCCCGTGAATGGTCAAAACAGGAAAGATGCGGCAAGGTTATGAGGGGTAGCACCCTTTAGGGTATGTCCATTTCCTTCTGGAAAAGGGTGGTATCATGGTATGGAGCCCAGATACTTACTCATGTTGAAACACTTTGTTTTTATGATTGTGTGAATTGATTAGAGAGCTCTCGGATAAAGGTCCCAAAGGACCGGGGGATGGCATATTCGGTCAGTTGTTACTCAGTTAGGAGTAACCCGGCCTTGTGTTGGTAGAGATCCGGTTTGGTTCTCGGGGATGTCCATCCAGAGGCATTCTCATGTGGCAATGGGAAGTTCCTTGGCCTGATCATTCGTTGGAAATCCAAAGAAACAATACGTGACTTGTACGGTTTTAGTTGTAGAACCTGCTATGGAATGTGGCGGTAACCTGCTATTGAACATAGTTAGCTATAGTAGGCATACGATAATGGTCGTATGTTGGCTAAGATTTATATTCTACTTTCGAAATGAATTTTTACTACACTATGCACTAGTAATAATATCAAATGTTCTTTTTAATGCGTATCAAGCATCTTTGACTATCATAAGGAGAAATCTCCTCCGATTCTGCGTTTGCATTGTGTGTGTGTGCGGGAGGCCTTATGGTAGTCTCATTTTTAAAAAGCATTGCGAATTGACTTTGAAAATCTTTTGTTGAATGTTTTTAAAGATAAACTGTTTTTGTTGCTCACACCAGTCCCACGACTGATCCGGAGTTTATTGTTTTCTTTCCTAAACTCTGGGTGCTCATTATTTTCTACACGAGCAGTCTAGAGTTGGGTTTTTCAGATAGTCAGATTTAGTAGATTATCTGGAGTTAGTTCAGTCTTTGGATCGCACCAGTCTTGGTTATCTTGGTGCATCGCTATTGGGAGTTCGAGCTATTGCTGGATTGGTTCTTGGAAATGGAGTTGCAGTTATTTTTGGAGTTCTTCCCTTGAAGACTATCTTAGAGTTATTTGTTCCGCTGCTAGTTGATATCTATTTTTTTCTTTCCGCTGCTATTTTATTGTATCATATCTCTGATGTATATTGATATCTATTGGATTATCTGTTGTATCAGATATTGTATCAAAGCTGTATATCAATGTATTATTCTTTTATTCCGCTGTGTTGTTTACTTAATATTGTTATAAGCTCCGGCGAATCGGATTTGAACGGTCGAATCTATGGCATTCGAATACGATATGAAGTATGGATGTCGATTTTCGAGCGGGAAAATCCGAATCGTCACAAAACTGGTCGGAGTTCAAACTGTTATTGATTAAATACCCAACCGAGATAAGGATTGAAGTGATAATCCAATGGAATTGAGGCAATTGTAAATAAGTGAATGAAAATTCAAGTGAATGTGAATAGAAAGGAAATTGATTTAGTTAATAATCAATAAAGATAATTACGTAGGATGTACGTATATTATTATATTCGCATAGTGATTTGATCCAGATTCGAGCACAGAATTTCGAGATGGTTATATCGATCCGAGTTGGGATTTTTCACTCGATTCTCAGCGGCGAACCTGGATATGGATTGTTGATTGGTTCTGGATATTCTCTATCATAGTTATAGCTATGCAAGGAGAATGATGGTTTCTGATCAAGAAACCAGATCTGAGTCCGCACTAGGTAGTCGGGTGAAAGATACTAGTTCGGAAGTGAAATTTGTGAATTAGCGAGCGATCAGATTGGTATAGTGTACTGATGATATGTGTACATCGTACGGTTTTGAATGAAATTGATATTGAAAAGAGTAATCAAATTGAAATACTTAATTTTGAATAAACAAAGTTATTTATCTTTATAATATATAAGATAAATCTCCCCTTGTTGTATTTATTGCCGGAAGGAAAGGATTTCTGAAGGTGTTTGAAGTATAAAAGGAGTTTTATACAAGATTGAAATGATCCAAAGTTTTAATATATATATATATATATATATATATATATATAAAGGATCTTATGAGGATTTTGGGAAAAGGTTTTGGGAACCATTGTATTTGGAAAGGCTTTGATTTTTGGGTAAAATCAATATTGGAATTTGGAAAGCCTAGTTTGAGAATTATCGATTTTGGGATAATCTATTTTGTGAAAAGGAGATTTTTATGAGATTCATACTAGGTGTATGATATGGAAGATACTATATGAGTATAGTATAAAGTGTTTTGATAAAGGCTCGGGGGAAAAAGGCGCTCCCTTGAAATGAACTTCTCAGGAGTGCCACCGGGTGGTGCTGCCTTGAGCCCAAGGGTGGGGGTTCTAAAGTTGATCCTGTGAGGAGTCCGGACAAAACTAGTTCCTGAGGATTATGAGTAGTGTGTACCATAGCAAAAGTCGTGTGTGCCACTAAGAGCCAACAGTCTGCGTTTGATTTTATATCGGTAGACAGTGACCTATGGTAACATAGCGAAAGTCGTGTGTGCCGTTGAGAGCCAACCGTCTGCGTTTGATTTTATATCGGTAGACTACGACCTATGTAGGAGTGGAGAAGTTTCATTTTGACAGCGAAAATCGAGGGCGTTGATGCCTACATTTACATGGACTTTTGCTGCAATGACAACGTAACCCTGGAATGTAACTGCGATCTGTTGTGGGTTCCATGGCGTAATCGAGGGGCGCAGAGTGCCTACAGTTACATGGACTTTTGCTGCGATGGCAACGTAACCCAGGATGTAACTGCGACCATGGATGGGGATGATGATTTCCAGAGCATTCTCACCAAAGATATTTCCTCTATTTTCAAAAACTATTTTATATATTTTCAATAAAATTATTTTCACAAGTATTTTCACTGGGTGTTGAAAACGGGTTTACCAAGTACTTATAGATTTTCAGTCCTACGCCTGATCAACGTATGACTGAATTTCTGTGAGAACAAGGATGGACTGGTTGAGACATCGAGTTATAAGAAGTATTTTTATAAAAAGCTATTTCAATAATATTATCTGAATTTAAAAGCATTTCTAAAATTTTAAAATAAAAGTGATGGAATTTTTGAAAATGAAAGGAAATCCAACTGGAATTATAAAAAAAAGGATTTGAACTTGGGGAAATTTAATGAAGTGATTTTTTTGAAATAAAATCGAATATTGATTTAAAAGTTGAAAGTAAGCTAATTAGGTAAATAAATTATTTGATAGAGTATGTTAATAAAATTTAACTCGGTTAAATAAAATGGAATTGAATTACAATAGACATGGTTTGAGTTGCAAACAAAACCCAGGTAAGTAGAATGGCTTTGTATTAATAAAATAAATTTGAAAATGAATTAAGTAGGTGAATTAAAAATTTAAAATGGGGTGAATAAATGGGTTAAATTGAATTAAATAATAAATGGATGAAGTCTGATTGAATAAAAATTAAATCAAAGTTTTAATTGGAATTGGGTTATTGGAGTGAACTTAAGTTATGAGGCATATAGATTCGAAGTAAAATTACTTAAGTCAATAAAAGCTTGGTTTCGAGTAAGAATGGATGACTATTAAATAAAAAGTTTGGGTTAAAGTTATTTGGAAAATGGATATTAATATAAGCATCGATGTGTCAAGCTTAATGAAATAGTTTTAAAATGAAACCAATGCGGAGATGAAATGAAATGCAATGTATGATTGGTGAATAAATTAGAAATGAAATGGAATTGAATACGGAATGAGTTGAAATTAATTTGAAGTGGTTATAAAATTAAAATGGATACTCTATTAAGCAAATATCACCAAATTTACAAAAAAATAGTTGTCGTTTGACGTAAACAAAAGTAATTAAAATTCTATAAGTTGATAAAGATTAAATAAATTGATCTTAGGATCAATTGAATTGAATATGAGCTTGATTGGATTAAAAATAAATTGAATGTAAGAAATTGAGTTGTAAACCATTAAGATTATATGAAATTGCATATAAGTTTGGTTGGAAGCAATTGGATTAGCTTTAAATCATATAATCGCTTATGGTAAGCGTTTGGTGTTTGTTGCTTTTGAAATGCATGTGTTTAGCTATTGAAAGTAAGCGAAATGCTAATAGATCTTCTATATATGGCACTTACATATTTAAATTGAGTAAGTACAGGTACCTGAAGGCCGTTTGGTTGGATTTGGTTGCGCTAATTGCTAAAATAATAAGCCGCTTGCTCAAAAATGCTAAATAAAGGTACGCCTACGCAATAAAAATAGAAAATATGAACTGATTTTGCTTTTCCGATCGGGTGGGTCGATGTATATATATTTATATCTCTTGTCAAATTGCAAAAGGTCCTCCGTACAAACGAAACTCTGCCAAAAATTTTCGAAAATTTTGAGAGTTAGAAATTTTTTGAAATTTTTTGGGAAATTTTCTGTTAGCGACAAAACGATTTCAAATTGAAATAAATTAGTGGATGAAACTAATTTAAAATAATGATATGATTCAGTTATAAATGGAAGATAAAATTCAATATTCAGAATTGAAGACAAATTGAATTCATATGGAAATGGGGAAAACTAATTTGAATAGAAGTAGATACGAAACCTATGTAAGGAAATGTATAAAATGATTTGAAAAGTTATGATTGGATATTATGGCTAAGTAAGATATGCAGGTATTGTAAAGGGAGAGGAAAATTGGTTTTGATATCTGGAGATAATTTGAATTGCCCGACTTAAAGGTATGTGTTTAAATTTCTGTATGAAATTTGATTATGTTTTTTATCTAGTCACTTGGCTTTTTGTTTTCTTTTGGAATTTGGGAGCCCGTAGAGGCATTTTGTAGTTGTACCGAGCTAGCCGCGCAAAGGAGACGCTGGCGAAATTTTTCGAAAATTTAGAAAGTTAGAAAAAATTTTGAGAAAATTTTGATAATTCAAAATTTGGTTTTAAATTAAAATTTGAATGATTGAGTAAGAGGGTATTGTTTGAAAAGTGTGGGATATTTTAGGAAGTTAGTAAGAATGATAAGGGGTCTGTTATAACAGATGGTTGGTAGGATGTTGAACTGTTGATTCTGGGGGGAAAAAGGTAAACGAGTGCTTAATCATTCTTCTTAACTAGCAATTTCGGGGACGAAATTCCTTTAAGGGGGAGGAATGTGACGACCAGGAATTTCTAACAATTTAAATTGGACTATTTAAAAGTTAATTTTTAACTTGAATTCAAATATCACTATTTATTTGATAATTAAACTATTGAATTTAATAATTTGAAGTTGGGTAAAATGTTGAATATGGAATTTTAAGCCTATTAAAAATAATTTAAAGGCTTGTAAAATTCATATTGATAATACTGAAGATAGTAGAAGTGTTAAAAATTAATTTGGAGGTATTTTGTTCAGTTTTGAAAACATATCGTTTAAATCGATGTTCAAAAATAGCCCTCCGAGGCACAGTCTCGGAATTCGACGAAACCAGTTCCATTGGATCCGAAATAGTTAGTTATTATCTGATTTCAAATTTCGTAGCGTTTGGATTTACCGTTTGCTCGTATGGGTGGGAAATGAGTTGAAATTAAAACCGATAATTTAATATTTTAAATCGATTTAAAAAGCTAACTTCCACATACGATCTAATTAGCCTCCGAAACACATTCCGTTGTGTTCGGAACGCGGGTAAAACCTTATAAACGCCTGGCGGCATGTCTGATTCGGAGTTCGTTTGAAAAGCTTGTAAAATTTGAGAATATTAATAAAATAATAATTATATAAACGTATATATCATCACGTCTAGGGCCGAACCCTATTCTTCTTTCTTGGCCGCCACTTCACTACTAATGGCCGATAATCATCGTCGTGTTTCCTCAAAAATCTTTCAATCCGTGCCTTAATTTCAAAAACTTTCTAAAGGAAAGTTGTAGATCGTGGAGAGATCTACTCATCCAACGGGTGGTTCGAGCTATTATTGTCGATTGGAGGCGTTATGGGGTTGAGTTGCCGGCCATTCGCGCTCGAATTTCAAGCCATCAGAAGCACCGAGCTTCACATGGCCGCGGCCTAGGATAGAGTTCATATGGACTTTGGAGTGGTGGCCTTCGATCGAGGTGAAGGTCAATATGGTGGTCGCGATTTCCAAGGTGAGGTAGCGACAGTGGGTTTCGAACTTACAGGGTCTTGCGTATGTGATTTCCAAGGAGGGAAGGAAGTTGAGAAGTTGTGGCCTGAATTCTTTTGGTAATATTATAAAAAAAAATTGATTTTTGTTATAAATTATACGTTCAAAATTTTGAAATAACATATCTTTCTTGTACGAGGACGAAATCAGACGAATTCGGTAGCGTCGGAATCGCAGCGCTGCAATCTACGCTGCACTGTAGATCTAAAGATGTTTGGTGCGAGTGGAAATTTTAGAATAAATCGAACGGACTCGATTTATTTTAAAATTTGAAACGCCAATGCAAGGTGAGTAAATCTTACTCACATCCAGATGTCGTTTAATTTAAATAGCTAATATTTAAATGAGTGATTGATGGTTTGAATGTGATAATTTTTATCAGATTTGCTCGATATTTATTGTCGTACTGACATCTGTGGAAGTAGAGAAGCAGGTTGGAGGGATCCAACTAGATTCCTCACAAATAGGATTATATTTATAATCTGTGATATATTTCATTGATATCCCGTGATAGATTGATTTAAAATTTTGTTATGTTGTGTTATGGTTGAATAATATAATTTGGTATAATGATTAATTAAGATGATTAATTAATTAAAGATAATTAATTTATGGAATTGTTTAAGTATAATGACGTAATGAAAGTAATTAAGGAATTAATACTTAATGTAGTTAATTAAATAATGTGATTGATCAAGTTAATTAATTGGTTTAATTAAGATAATCACACGATGATTTGTGAAAGTATGATTACTGAATGTAATTGGAAGGAGAAATTACTGAGTAAATTAATTAATGGATATTTACTGGATGTTAATTTTAATTGGAATGGTAATTTTAATGGAAATGATTTTGGATTAATTACCTTGCGTAATTAATAAGCAGGGTAATTACTTAGTGAAAGTAATTAATAATTAATTACTTAGTGTAATTAATTTAAGAATTGATTAATAAAGTTATTTGATGATAATTAAGTAATGAAATTAGTTAAGGGTAATCAATTTCTATTGTGATTAATCAAGGCTTATTAATGCATAATTAATTGAAGATTTGTTATTAACTATAATTAATAATTAATTAAAAGAAGTAATTAAGGATCATTAATCAATGTAATAAATGAGAGTAATTAAAGGTTAATTGCTGTAATGGTTAAGGATAGTTAATTTGTGAAATTTATTGAAGGATAATAACTCTATTAAATTGAAGAATAATTAATCCAGGTTGATTAATTAAGATGAATAATGAAGGGATGATTGATTAATTGATTTGAAATTAATTAATGACAAGTGAAGAAATCTAAGTGATTGAGGTTAAAAATTTAATTTGAATTAATTAATTTTGGTAGTGATCAAGCTTTGCTTATGGATGATTGAATGGTATTGAATGCTTTGATTGAGTTGATATCTCTGATATGAAATGTTGTGTATTTCTTTTGGATAACTTGGGTTAGGATGACATGAGTCTCGAAGAGACCGGGATCAGGTATTAGGAAATACCCGAAACCACTTTGAATTTTTCATAAATTGATATGTGAAATCTATAGGCTGGAATGAAGCGATTTAAAGGAATTGGACTATTTAAATCTAAATCTTAGTACTTAGAAAAATGGATGTGTGGAATAAGTGATATCTATAATAAATTGTGGCTTTGTGAATTGAAACGAGTTACCTCGGGTTTATATAAATTGCATGCTTTGTATTCCATGTTATATGGGTTTACTCACGCTGGTTTCCAGCCTGACCCGGGTATTATTTTGGTGTAACGCTCGGGTCAGACCGAGTATTACAGATTTTCAGGTAAGGACGTCCTAGAGCTCAGGAGGCGGCCTAGATGGCAAGAACGTATAGAGTGTTTCCGATGTATTATATTGTTGTATTTCTATGACATGATGATTGTGTATATCCAGTGTCTGTATATATGTGTGACTCTGATGTATTAAAATGTAATCGACAGATATAATATTCTTTTGTAAACTGTTATTATTTATTATTATATTTTATCCTCTGCGAATGTGAGATGTTGATGTTTCTGATCTTCTTCTTCTTCTTCTATCTCTTTCTTCTTTTTCATAACTATCTGGAATTTTCGGGTTCGAAAATTTCGGGTCGTTACTTAAGGAGAATGACGGTTTTTGATCAAGAAACCAGGTCTGAGTCCGCACTAGGAATTCGGGTGGACGATATTAGTTTGGAAGTGAAATTGTGTGATCGAGTTAGCGATCAAATTGATATAGCGTACGGATGATATGTGTACATCGTACGGGTTTGAATGAAAATGATAATGGGAACTTGTGGACAAGAAATGTAAAATGGTTTTTGAAATGAAAAGTATATTTTGTGAAATATATGATGAAGTAAAGTGGAAACTAGATATTTCTATGGTAAAAATTCACTTTATATAAGTAAGTAATATGGTTAGTAACTTTATAAGAGCAATCAAATTTGAATATTTGATTTGGAATAACTAAGTTATATATCTTTGTTATATAAGATAAATCTCCCTTTGTTGAATCTGTTGCCGGAAGAAAAGGGTTTTTGAAAAATATTTGAAGTATAAAAGGGAATTTATACAAGTTTGTAACGATCCAAATATTTTTAAAGTTATATATATATATATATATATAAAGGATCTTATGAGAATGATTTTGAGGAAAGGTTTTTGGAACCTATGGATTTTGGAAAGGCTTTTGATTTTTGGGAAAAATCAATTTTGGAGATTTGGAAAGCCTAATTTGAGAATTATCGATTTTGGGATAATCGATTTGAGAAAGGAGATTTATATGGGATTTATACTAGGTGTATGATTTGGAAGATACTATATTTGTATGGTATATAATGTATTGAAAATGGCTCTGGAGAAAAAGACGCTTCCTTGGAACGAACTTCTCAGGAGTACCATAAGTTGGCACTACCTTAAGCCTCAAAGGGGGAGGTTCTAAAGTTGATCCTGTGAGGAGTCCGAACAAAACTAGTTCATGAGGATTATGTATAGTGTGCAGCGAAAATCGAGGACGCTGATGCCTACAGAGGAATTTGGGCTATGCTGTGACGACAGTGTAACTCGATGTCATTACGATCTACTGCATACCATAGCGAAAGTCATGTGAGCTGCTGAGAGCCAATGGTCTACGTTTAATTTTATATCGGTAGACTGCGACCTATGATGGCATAGCGAAAGTCGTGTGTGCTGCTGAGAGCCAACAGTCTACATTTGATTTATATCGGTAGACTACGACCTATGGTGACATAGCGAAAGTCGTGTGTGCTGCTGAGAGCCAAAAGTCTACGTTTGATTTTACATCGGTAGACTGCGACCTATGTGGGAGTGGAGAAGTTTCATTCTTTTGGCAGCGAAATTCGAGGGCGCTGAGGCCTATGGTTACATGGACTTTTGCTGTGATGGCAACGTAACCTTAGATGTAACTACGATATGTAGCGGGTTCCATGGCGTAATTGAGGGCCGCAGAGTGCCTACAGTTATCTATGGATTTTGCCGGGATGGCAACGTAACCGTCGGGTTAACTGCGACCGTGGATGAGGGTGATGATTTCCAGAGCATTCTCACCAAAGATATTTCCTCGATTTCAATTTTTTTTCTATATTTTCAGTAAAATTATTTTCCAAGTACTTTCACTGGGTGTTAAAAATGGGTTTACCAAGTACTTGTGGATTTTCAGTCCTACGCCTGATCAATGTATGACCGAATTTCTGTGAGAACAAGGATAGACAGATTGAGACATCGAGTTATAAAAAGCATTTTTATAAACTATTTTGGCAACATTATATAGATTTTAAAAGTGTTTTAAAAATGATCAAAGAATAATTTATCTGATTTAAAATTATTTAATAAATTCTGGCTTCGTTCCTTTTCGAGGATGAAAAGATTTTAAGGGGGTGGAATGTGATAACCTGAATTCTGGAGTATCTTTAATTGATAATTAACTAGGTTAATTAATAAAATACTGATTTTTACTAATTGTTAAGGATGATACAAATAAACCTAAAAAGTAATATTCATATCTGGGAAAATAATTATTTGATAATCTCCTAATAGGATTTATTAAAATAGGAAAAACTTATTATCTTCAACATAAATTTAATAATGTGTTTGTTTAAATTAATACATATTTGAGTTGATTTTAAATTGAATTTGAATATGAATATTTGGATTCAAAATTTGAATTTAAAGAATAACTATTTTGAAATAGTTTGGATATAAAAATATATGAATAAAGTTTTCATTAGGATATAATTTGTTTTATATTGTTTTTCCTTAAAAGAATTTATTTATATAAATTATGAAAGTATTATTTAAATAGTAAATAAATACAAAAGTTTTATATCTACATTTATAAATGAATTAAATACACTATGTATGATTTTACTTGAAATATGATTGATTTTATATTTAAATTTCTTTTAAAGGTTTTATTTTTATAAATTTACAAAAGCATTTATTTAATTAAGAAATGCACTAAATTAATTAGGAAATTTATATAAAAGCTTTTCAACTCATTTTAAAAATATATAATAATGAATAAATACATGTGTTAGCTTTTAAGTGCACTTGATAACATGTGTTAGATAGTTAAATGTGGTATAGGACAAATGTCATGGTTTTTTTTCTTTTTCTTCTTCATTTTTAATAAACCATAAATTAGACTATATAAGCATACATCTTACCTTTCTTTTTCTTTTTCTTTTTCTCATCTCATTTCTAAAACAAAGGAAACAAAGAAAATCTCAGATCAAAACCGAGAAAATCTATAACCCATTTTCAAAAAGATCAACCCTGTAAATTATTTTTCCAAATCAAAAGGCCAAAGCCTGTAACCCATATTCTAGGCAAAACCTGTCAACAATTCTCAAAGCAAATTCTAAATCTGTAACAAATTTTCAAATGCAACCTGGATTTTCAAAGCTATCAGCTGTAAATTACAGTTTCAACCTGCATCAATTAAACAAGAATCCGAAGTTCATTCCAGTTTCTCAAAGCTTCAATCAGTTTTCAAAGATCACTGCAATTCAAAGTCTCCTGTTTGAAATATTCATCTCTCTGCTTTTTGAAAAGAAAGGTGAGCAAACATTTGAATTCAAAAACAGTTTTAAACCTGTGTTTATGCTTAAATGTTTGATATGGTTGCATGTGTTTATGGACGTAGATGCATATATATATATATATGTGTGTGTGTGTGTGTATGTGTGTGTGTGTATGAATGGCTCTGAGTATATGAATGTATATGCCTGTATGTATATATCTGGTCCCTGTTATGATTTCTGTTCCAAATAACAAAACAAAATTTCATATCTCCTAATTCAATAAAATGTAAGCTTAGATCTGTGAATGAAAAATGATTTTAGTAGTGTAATGTTCATTATAAAAATACTTCCAGAAATTTAGGAAATTTTCTCAAAAATTTATAAAAGATAGTGAAAATCAAAAGTGGGTTATAAATCGATCATGTTAATTTGAAGTTTTGATCATATATCTAGATTAATATTTTATATTGATGAATTTAGGAAGTAAAATCATGATTTTTAAATAATTTTTTCGTGAGATATCTTGGAATGAACGGAATGTGGGTTTCTGTTGATTGATGATGATCGCGAGGTGGATGGGGGTCATGGTTAATGCTGGAGGATAGTTGATGGTCTAGGATCATTGGAGAAGTGGAGTGACATTTTTAAGATGACCATGGTGGTTGAGGGACGGCGAAGTAGGGTTTTGGAGGTTGTTCTGGTCGAGGTTGTTGAAGTGTTGATTTTATCGTCGGTGATGGTTCGAGGTGGACCGGTCCGAGGGGAAACATGGCGTAGGGTAGTAACGAGGCTTTGGTCGGAGTCGTGAGTTGTCTGGTGGTCAGTGATGATAGCAGGTGGTTGATTTGGTCTGTAGGGCTGGGTTCCAGTGGGAATCGAGTTGCTCGATTTCGTTTCTTCGTGTTTTCGTCGGTGCTGAGGGGTCGGAACATTTGTATGGATGATCTCCGACTTGCTAAAGGCCTCGGCGAGGCATCGGAGTCGATCAGATCGATGTACACGTGTACGCATGCACGTTCATATCTGTTGTGGTTCGATTAGTTTAGGAAGAATCATCGTGCTCGAGTTGATCTCGAATTTTTATGGACTTTGTCTCGAAGTAGAGTGACGACGTAAGTTGCTCGAGTTTTTATTCGATTGGCATGGGATGGACTCGGGGAAGTTTAAGGGTTAGGCTCAGGCTTGGGTATTTCGAGCCTGGTTTCAAATTTAAACTGGAACACGTTCAAGTTTATTTTATGTGAAGTAAATTTTGAATCTAAGTTAAAGCAAAAATGCTTTCAAAGGTTTTTAATTGCTTAAAAAGGATTTTTAAAGTTTTTAAACAATTTTTTTCCAAAAGGAAAATGTTCAAACAAGTTTAATGTTTGGAAATTTTGGAAGTAATCAAGTTTTCAAAAAAAAATATGTAACTAAGTTTTAATATATTTAAAGTGAATAAGTTTTAAAAGGAATGTTTAATTAAGTTTTCAAAGAATAGGAATTTATTTAAACAAGTTTGAATAAGTTTTCAAAGACTTTAATAATTAAGATTAAATATTTTAAATTGTTTTGTTTTAAGAAAGTTATATACTTTTAACTTTTAAAAGTTGATTGCAAAATGTTTTCAAATGGAACTTAAATGATGTAAATAAGTATTTATTAAAGATAAAGAATTTATCCTTAAATTATTTAAGTTGTGATAAATTAAGATTTATAAATAATGTAATTAATTTAAGAGGATAATTACTTTGAAAGTAATTAAGGAAAATACATTAGTTGAATAAATTAAAGGTTGATTACTTTAGTAATTAAAAATAATTACTAAATGAAGTAATTAGTGGATAGTTAATGAACGTAATTAAGAGATAAATCATTAGCTAGAGATTAAGAAATGATTAATTGATTAATTAATGTAATCAATTTTAAGTTAATTAATTAGTGTAATTAATTAAAGATAATCACTTAACTACGAATTAATTAAGTGTAATTACTTAGAAAAGTAATTAATGGATAATTACCGAATGTAATTAATTAAAGAGGGAATTACTTAATGAAGTAATTAGAGTATAATTACTTAATGAAATTAATTAAGGATTAATTACATAGTGTAACTAATTTAGTTAATTAATTAATGGAAGAAATTAAGGATTAATTACTTTAATAATTAATTAAGGATTAATTGATGTAGGATGATTAGTCAAGGGTGATTAATTAAGATGGATAAATAAGAAGGATGATTAATTAATTGGTTTGTAATTAATTAATGTTAAGTAAAGGTAATCTAAGTGATTAAAGATTAGTAATTAATATAATTAGAGATGAATTAAATAAATTTTGGGAAGTGATCAATCTTGTTTATGGGTGATTGAATGATGTTAAATGCCTTGAATTGGTTGATATCTATGATATGAAATATTTTGTGATATGATATGTTTGGGTGGACAGTGATAATATGGTTATCTATCGATGATGAATTGCTGTGTATAAAGTGACAACCTGTATTTAAAGATGAATTGTATTTCACTTGAATAACTTTGGTTAAGATGGTATTGAATTCGAAGAGACCACGGTCGGGTATCAGTAAATACCCGAACCCACTTCGATTTGTAACCTACAATGATTCTTTATAGGTTGGTATGTGAAATCAACAGGCTGAAATGGAATAATTTAAATGACTAGACTATTTAAAAACTAAGTAAAGGTACTTAGGTATTGATTGTGAAAATATGTGTTGACTATAGCAAGATGAGAACTTGTAGTGATGAACGAGTTACACCGGGCTTTAAGTAAATTTTATGCTTTAGTATTTCTTGTTAGATGGGTTTACTCACGCCGGTCTCCAGCCTGACCCGAGTGTTACTTTGATGTAATGCTCGGGCAGACCGAGTATTACAGATTTTCAGGTAAGGACGTTCTGGAGCGCAGAAGGCGAGCTGGATGACAGGAACGTATGGAGTGTATTCCGCTATGATATATTATTTTTATTTCTGGGACAAGTTATTTTAATTTCCCAGTGATTGTGAAATATTGTAACTCAGATGTATTAAAATGTAATTGACTGATTCAACTTTCTTTGTGTAAATAATATTATTTGATATTATATTTTATCCACTGCGAATATGAGATGTTGGTGTTTCTGTTTCTTCCTTTTGTCCTATCTCTTTCCTTCTTTTCCTAACTATCTGGAGTTTTCGAGATCAAAAATTCTAGGTCATTACAAAGGGCATCGACAACACGATTTCCCTTTCCGGGAGTATAAAGAATCTCAAGATCATAAGATGCAAGGAACTCGAGCCAATGTTTTTGACGCAAATTAAGTTCCTTTTGAGAAAATAAATACTTCAAAGATTTATGATCGGTATAAAGAACAAATTTTTCTCCCAAAAGATAATGACGCCAAATTCGAAGGGCGAAAACAATAGCCGCGAGCTCTAAATCATGAGTGGCATGTCCAGTCTCGGCAGGCTTTAATTGCCTAGAAGCATAAGCAATAACACGTTGCCTTTGCATAAGAACGTCTCCCAAACCAACACGACTAGCATCGGTATAAACAATAAAATTTTGGTTCCCTTCGGGAATCACAAGAATAGGAGCATCGGAAAGGAGTTCTTTTAATTTCTGAAAAGAAGCTTCACATTTATCCGACCAAATGTATTTGACTGCCTTCTTTGTCAAACTAGTAAGAGGCACAGAAATTTTTGAAAAGTCTTTTATGAAACGACGGTAATAACCCACCAACCCGAGAAAACTATGGATTTCCATCACACTCTCCGGTCTCTTCCAATTTTGAATCGCTTCAATCTTTGAAGGATCCGTGGAAATTCTGGATTCGGAAATAATATGACCGAGAAATTTCACACGAGATTGCCAAAAGTGGCATTTAGAAAATTTCGCTTTCAATTGATTGCTCCTAAGAGTTTCCAACATAATCCGAAGATGCTTTTCATGCTCTTTCTCGGTTTTAGAATAAACAAGAACATCATCTATAAAGATGAGAACAAATCGATCGAGGAAGCCTTTGAAAACTCGATTCATAAGGTCAACGAAATAAGCCGGAGCATTCGTTAAACCAAATGGCATAACAAGCCATTTATAAGATCCATAACGAGTATGGAACGACGTCAAAGGAATGCTATCCTCTGCAATACGAAGCTGATGAAAACCGATTGCTAAGTCTAACTGTGAAAAAAGATTCTAGCACCGCAAAGTTGGTCAAATAAATCATCAATCCGAGGTAAAGGATATTTATTCTTAATGGTAAGATCATTAAGCTTGCGGTAGTCAATGCAAAGTCTAAGTGTACCATCAGATTTCTTCACAAAAATAGCCGACGATCCCCAAGAAGAGGAACTAGAATGAATAAACTACTTCGTCTCCAATTCGGATAATTGTTTATGCTTCTCCTCATTTTCCTTATTAAACATACGATAAGGATGACGAGTGATAGGTAGAGCTCTAGAGATTAGATTAATTCTGAACTCAATTACTCGCTTAGGTGGTAATCCTAAAACAGGCTCAAATATATCGAAAAATTCACGAACAACGTGAATGAGATAAATGACTCTTTCTCATCATCATCTCGTCATCATGTGGATTTAAAGAATACAAGGATGTTGCCAAATTCGAATCTGAATCTTTAAGAACAATAGAAACCTGCTCAACAGATAGAGGATGTCGAAGATGAATAGTCTACTCGGAACAAAGGATATGGGCTTCATAACGGTTAAGCCAATCCATTCCCAAAATCATTCCAAAGCCTAAGTAATGCATGACGTGCAAATCGGCTTGGAAAGAAAAATAAAATAAAATAATCTCGACATCTTTACAAAGCAAACCGAGTGTTGCGGATCCACCAACCAGATTTGCAATTCTCAAAGAAGTCATTAAAGCCATAACACCTAAAGAAAAGGTATCAACAAGTTCTTTTGATATAAAGGAATGGGATGCACCGGTATCAAAAAGAACTCGAATAGGATGACCGAGAAATATAATAATGCCATCAAGGATAGAATGAGAAATACCTTGACCACGAGAAATGTTACTAGGGGCTTGCACCATATTTAGCTTTCCCTCCTTCTCGCTTTGAAGTTTGGGACATGAAGATATATAATGGCCCGAACTTTTGCAATAGCGACACGTAAGGGGCTTTGGACACTTATTTGCATAATGGTCCTTAGAACCACAATTGTAGCATTCTCCACGGCTAGAAGTAGGAGTCTTTGCTACTTGTTTCCCTTTCTTGTTGGGATAAGGACATTTGAACTTATTAGGCCTCTTCTTGTTGTTGTTGAAGTTCGGTTTACAACTCCCAACTTCAACATCACTCTCTTTATCTGCCTCTTCAAGTCGAAGAGCGATATCAACAAGTTGATCAAAAGAGACTTCCAATTTTAGAAGTAAAGCCGTTTTGAAATCCTTATTCAAGCCGTATACGAACCTCTGATTTTTCTTCAATGGGGTATTTACATACTCGACCCCATAATTATAGAGGGATTCAAAAGATGCGACATAATCTGCCACAGAAGATTCACCTTGAGCAAGGTAAATAAAATAGACGGTCAGAGTCACATTTTCAGCTTCTGATACAAACTTCGATTCAAATCTTTTCTGGAATTGCTCCCAAGTAAGGTCCACTTCAATAATTTCAGAAATCAGAAGCTCATACCAATCTAATGCTCTTTCTTGGAGCATAATAGAAGCTACTTGGACACGATGCAAATCAAAAAGATCCATGTGAGAAAAGATGCGATCACATGTTCTAAGCCAAGCTTGGACTTCGATAACGCCCTCGAAACCCTTGAACGGCTTTTCACCCAAATTTGTATAATCGCTGCACAGGCGTGCAAATCCAGATTCTGGGTGAGTAGGCTTTGGAATGGGTCCGACAGCTTGAGCATTCTTTACAAGATCGAGAAGCTATTGGGCAGACATAAATACTCAATCCTGAGGAGTAGCACTAGATTGACCGCCGTCGGGACGGCCTGGTCTAACCATTTCTCTTCTTTAAGAAAGAAAAGAAAGAAGAAGAGAAAGGTTATTCTCAGAATGAATATCAAACAATAATGATTGATAAAATAAGGCATCACAAAGAAAATAGGATAGAACGGGTCCAATGACTCGAATAAAATCCTAAAGCACGACTCCTAAGAAGAACTTAGGACGATGATCCTTGCTAGATTATTCTATATTGTTCCAAAGTTTGGCTCTGATACCATGCTGTGACGCCCTACCTCTATACTCACGCTAGCCAAGGACACTACGGAGTAATGCCGTCAACTAGCGCGAAGAATATGGCTGTTGAGGAGCGACCATCCGTGTAATTTCTTGTGCGAGTACCGATGTGTCAGATTGTATAACATGCATTTCATTTCAAGAGGAAATCCGACATACCGCTACAAACTCAAAGCTACCACACAGTGGCTATATGATCTTCGGAAACAAATATAGAAATAAGCATAACACAAATCAGTCACAGATATCCATATCACAAAGGCGGAAACAGATATGAATATAACACATAGAAGTGTACATCAGAGCAGTGGTCAAACAAAATCCATAATATCACAAAAAAATAGATAAAAGTGCTACACAAAAGAATATGTATACATCAAGGAGTCTCTATCTCAAATGTATAACAACAAAAACTACTAAACTAGAGTAGTTAGTCAAAAGTCAGATAATGTTCCCAAAAGAGGAGTCAAGCAGAAGCACCTGTAACATCTCGGTCTGACCCGAGTATTATCTAATAAGAAAATAATAAACGGATCAGTCTAGCTATAAATATAAGATAAAGTGAGATAGAATAAGAGATATGAAAAAAACGTATGATAACAATAATGCCATACTGCGACAAGTATACATTAAATAACACAAAAATCATACACTATCACAAGAAATCTCAAAATACAGAAAAGAATGTCATATTCTTTATTTTATTCACCATACCAGAAATATTGACGAAAATATCAATGCCAATCACAAAATGGGTAAATCACAAATTCTAGAAATCATCAACTAGAAATCCAGAAATCATAAAGAGGGGGAGGCCTATCACAAACGGGAGCATGAAAACTCACCAGCACGTGCACCACAAACAGAACGCTATTCCATGGTAGCTAACCATCAATTTGAGCCGAAGCACTGTAAACATCCCGAAGACCTTTGAGCCGAAGCTCCACAAACGGCCCGAAGGCCATGGGTCTCTACCCCATCAATTTGAGTCAAAACTCCACAAACGGGGTGCATTCCCCCATGCGGAGAAAGAGACATCGCACATCGCTAGTCTAAACCATAAAAATGATCATCATCGATCATCAAGAAGTGTCAATTCCGCTAAGCTAGTAAATAAATGAGTTTAGCTTCATGTCCCATAACCATTGGCTTAACTTAAATATTTACGAACAAAGTGTAGATCTCCACTCGAAAGTTGTCACAAGAGTTTCAATCGAACAAGTCCAAAAATTAGCCGACGAAGTAAATGCAAGCGTTTCATACCACTAGTTTTACAAAGCTGTTTAATTAGATTTCTCAAACGAATGAGGTAAAGGTTTGTACATACTAATAGATTGGAATACATATTTATAAATGAGCTTTGTATTAAAAATAGAGTTGAAATCGTCTTTGTGAAAGAGTTTGATTATTTACTACTAGTATAGAAACCTTTGTATTTTAAAGTGACCAATCACAAAATTGATTGTAAAAGCAATCAATCACCAAAAATTCACATTCGAAGACGTGAATTAAATCCAAAGAAATCGATATCAAATCCATCAAAATGGAAATTTTCCAAAAATCCTGAAAAAGAAGCCATCAAAGTCAACAAAGGTGATAACAACAAATTGGAGAATCAAGAATCGATTAAAAATTGGAAATTCAAACACAAAAGGCAAAATAGACAAAGATAGCAGATTCAGTCGACTGGGCCAGGGCGGTCAGTCGAATGACACAAATCCTGGAAACTTTCTGTTTTCAATTTCAGTTGACTGAACCTGGGGGGTCAGTCGACTGAATCATGCCTGTAAACTTTCGGTTTCCAAGCTCAGTCGACTGACCCATAGTGGTCAGTCGACTGATATTGGCCCAAGAAAATTCCTGGGTTCGGTTCAGTCGACTGACTTCCTAGTTCAGTCGACTGAACTGGAAATTCCAATATTCTCAGCCTAGCCCTCAAGGGGCAAAATCCCATACAATTTGCGATCTGTCAAGTGATCGGCGCTAGGGTTTACGCTAATCAGCAACCCAGCCCTATAGTCTCTTCGGTACGACACCAAAAGCATGATCAAACATCAAAGCTAAGATTTTTAAAGATTTAACTTCAAAACACCAAAAATTGGAATATTCATAAATCCAATTCAATCCAAAGCAAATGGACAAGGAATAGATGTTAGGAATCACTACCCAACAATTATCAAAGATATAGACATAGCTGTGAGTTCAAAAACTCACCTTTAAACCCAAAAACAGTGAAGGAGAAGCTTGGAAGCAAAGGAAGATCAACTACTCTTCAACTTCAACTCTAGAAACTCCAATCTAAGTCTAGAAGCAATAATTTTCCAAATTAGGTTATAGGAAATTTCTGAAATTGGAGAGAGATTGAGATGGAGAAGAAGAAGGAGATGCTTACCTAAGCTTCTCTTTGATTTTGGAGCTAGAACTTGAATTTGCAAAGAAACTAGGGCTTAGGAATTTCTATTTCCAATCTTTTCCCCCATTTTTCTAAATCTTGAAGTGTTAGGAAGTATTAGAATGAATGAAGAGGAGAGGGGGTGGAGTTAGGATATAAGATGAGTTGGGTTAGTGGGCTGAACCCAAAACCCAAACTTAAAGCCCTAAGTGAAAAGGTCGAAATTCTAGCTAATCCAAACATATTGATGTTTATACTCAAAAAGGTCGCAAATGTCATTTATATCTCAATGGAGGAGATCTCGAGTCCTAATTCGACTGTTTGCAAAAAGAAGCAGTTCAGACTAAAATCCGACTAACGATGCTATATGTAAATAAATATTTAAATATACAATCATAAAATATGCGGGTTATTACAGATAAATGTGAGGGAGCCCACTAGAAGTTAAAAGAGCTACTTACAAATGCACCTATGTTGATAGTGCCTGAAGGAAACCGAGATTTGCAAGTCTATACAGATGCATGTGGCTCAGGCTTGAGTGTTGTTCTGATGCAAAAGGGTAGAGTTTAGCATATGCATCAAGACAGTTAAGACCCAATGAAATTAGATGTGCTACGCACGACTTGGAGCTAGGAGCTATAGTGTTTGTGTTGAAGATATGGTGACACCATCTACTTGGAGAATGATTTGTGCAATACACAAATCAAAAATCGTTAAAGTATCCGTTCATACAAAAAGACCTGAATATGAGACAACAACGATGGATAGAATTTCTGGCAGCCTACGATTTCGATATCTAGTATACTCGTGGTAAAGGGAATCATGTTGCTAATGCATTAAGTAGAAAATACTAAGTCGTGGTCTCTATAATGATAGCATAGTGGAAGGATTTAGAACTTTTTTCCATGCATGACATTCATAAAAGAGACTCAAAAGCAGACTTTAGAGCGATAATGTTTAGTCTCATTACCAAACCATCATTAATAGATTGGATGGCTGATGCTCAAAGGCAAAATCTTTCTACTCTCACAATGATAGAGATAAAGATCTCAACGATTATTCCATGGATTAACAACATTGTTTACGAAGAAAAAAAAGTTGACTTGAATAATCTCCTTAAAGAGGTGATGGATGATTGCAATGGATCATATTATGTGATTCATCCTAGAGGAAGAAAGATGTATATGGATATGAAGTGTCTATATTATTGGGAAGGTATGAGGTGTGATATAGAGATGTATGTGAAAGGCTATTGACATATCAACTAGTAAAGGCAGAACATCAAAGACCCAATGTTCTTCTATAGCCATTAGAAATACCCCAATGGAGATGGGATCGAGTATGAGTGAATTAGTAACCAAGGATTCACTTATATATATCCCATTAGAATAGTATTGACCCTTGTGATTTCAGGTATCAATGGACTTTGCTGAAGTGGTCACGACAGCATCTGGGTGACTGTGGATCAGTTGACCAAATCAACACACTTCATTTCCATAAAGTCAACTTGAACCACACCATACTTAGTCAAGCTGTACATGAAGAATTTTGTAAGACTACATAGAGTTCCAAGCTCCATCGTTTATGATCGTGATCTACTAGTCAACAGTCGATTTTAGAGGAGATTTCTATAAGAATTAGGGACTAAACTGAATTTCAATACAGCCTATCATCCCCAAACAGACGGGAAGACGGAGTGAGTCAACTAAGTACTTGAAGATTTACTTCATGCCCGTGTTTTAGATTTTGGTGGAAGTTGGGTGGATCATTTCCATCTCATCGAGTTTTCTTGTAACAATAGTTTCCAATCCAACACTAGCATGGCACCATTCGAATCTCTATATGGAAGGCCGTGTCGATCACTAGAATGTTGGTTGGAGACTACAGATAAGTTTGCTCTAGGTCCTCTTTCTGTAAGGGAAGCTGCAGAGAAGATAGAGCAAATCAGACAAAGAATGAAACAGGCCCAGGATCAAAAGAAATCCTATGCAGACCGCAGAAGGAGAAAAATTGTAGTATGCAGTTGGAAATTGGGTATATGTAAATATATCTACACTAAAAGGAGTAACAAGGTTCAGTAAATCACGGAAGTTGGCACCTCGATATATATGACCATACTCGATTATTGAACGAGTTGGGCCAAAGGCATATAGAGTTGCATTGCCTAACAACTTCTCTGGTATTCATAACGTCTTTCATATTTCTCAGTCAAGGAAGTGTTTAAGAGATAGTTATTGAATCTCGAGACATTCTAGAGATTAAGATATCTCCTAACGTAACTTATGTGCAATATCCAGTTCGTATAGTCGATTCTGAAGTCCATCGGTTTAGGAGCAAGAAGGTCTCATTGCTGAAGGTGCAGTGGTTTGACCACCTGTCAGATTGTACCTGGGAGACTGAGGAGCATATGATATGGACTTATCTTGAGTTATTTAGAGATGCATATGAGTCAGGTATGTAATCTGCCCCTCATTTATTGTTTATTAGTTAATTATTGGTATAGAAAGCTAGATTATATCCAGCTAGTTATAGACTCTCATTAAGTAGGAGTTTTGAGGACTCAATTTTCTTAAGAGAGGAGTCTATAACAAACCGTAGTTGAGAAGCGATTAATTAATAATCAAATAATAATGAATAATTAATATATTTAGAATATTAGAACTATAATAATAGTTTTGAAATTAAAAATAAATATTGAGTTAAAAGAATAAGTTCGATAATATAGATTTAAATTTTTTTAGTAAATGAATTAAGTAAAATGTTTATTAAATGAAAGTTATAGAAAATTATTTAAACAAAGCTATAATTAATTGGGAAGTGATTTGATAGAAAAACTAAATTGGACATGAGTGTATTCATTTTGTAAAAAAAATAAAAGAGGAAAGAAAGAAAAGAATAGAAATAAAAATAAAATGATAAATTCCATGCCTAACATCTTTATTAAATCCAAACTCAATTTCATGTATCCTGAAGTTTCCTTATCTAGAGATTTCTAATCCCCAGATTCTTCTACCGCAATTATAATTGTAACCTAAACGCTCTTATATATCACTTAGAAACTCAGCTCCTTCACAAAAACCTTACTATGTAAATTAAATCAAAAGTTCAACAAATCAAACCAACTCTCTATCCAGCCTCTCAACACCTCCACCCCTACACAATCTGAGAAGTAGCACAAATTCAAGCAGCGAATGTTTATAATTAGCAATAGAGGAGCAAGAAAGAGGAGCTTCTATCGAAGTGAGTAACCTTAACTCATAAACTATGTCAATAAATTATCGACCTTGGTGCCAAAAACAATGTAAGCTTGCACGCTCATTTTACCCGATCCTTGAATAATAATGCACACATTGGTAACAGAATTGATCAACCTATTACCCTAGAAATGAAGCTAGAATGATTGAATCATCATATAAGAGGTGGTATAGGCAGTTGTGGTGATCAAAACCTATCACCAAAGCAATAGCCGAAGCCCAAATTACTTCACCTATCTCCGATCGGTCGACTGGTTATGTTGGATCGATGCACTAGTGGAGGAAGGGGTGAAGTGCTAGGCCGGCACCCCATTTCCCTGACTACACGTGCATGCCTGGTGTTTTAGGGAGTGCGTCTTCTTCCATCCATGTGTGTTTGTGATCAACGCAGTGTGTAGGAATGTGCATGCCATATATATCTTTCCCATCTTCTTGTATGTGTTAATTGTGAGTAGGTAACATAGTGTTTATACAATTCAAAGATTTAGAATATGTATTTGCCAAGCTTGAAAAGGAAGATGAACTCACATACAGAAAATAGAGTAGTGGGAACTATGTACGTATATTCAAACTGAAATCTAAATTTGTATTAAAAGATAATAAATTAAATAAATAAATGTGTAGATATAATTAATTAAATACTTGTATGGATATAATATATAATATACAAATGAAAATTTATATATGTATATATAAAGACTTATAAGTAGGAAAATTAAATTATATATACATAAAGATTTATAAATAGGAAAAGTGAGTTATATATATATATATATATATATATATATATATATATTACATAAGAATGCAAACGTGAGTTATAACTATGAAAATACATGGAGGAGCTATAAATAATAACCAAATAGAAGATTGAAAAGATTACTAAATTATTGAATATGATTATTATATCAAATACATTTATATAATTGGTAAGGATTAAACTTACAAATTATTTAATACGAATTTATGAAGAGAATGGTTTTCCAATTGGGTATTACTTTGTATCGAACAAAATTTATATTTTGTAGTAAATTATTATGCTTTTCTTGTATAATATACACATACACACACTTATTTATTGACTATATTGGATATTATTTTTTCGTTTTATTTTTGTGTGACGAGAAATTGAATAAATGGTTTAACGATACCGTCTGGTATGGGAATTTCGGTAACATTTTTCCAGTTATTCATTGGATTTGTCATATAGAGATATTCAATATGGATCGAGTGAAGTTTATGGGCTTTGAATAATTTTTCGAATAATATGAGGTGATATGTGACGCCCTTATGTTATTTGTTTGATTATTCTCTGTAAGTAAATTCACTCGAACGAGAATTACACTCATGTGTATGTTGTAATACTCCTTGCGATTAGTATTTGACAGTCACGTGGTGACTTATAAGTGTTGTGTGTCCGCCTATGATTAGAGATATGTATAGTAAGAGGATGAGTACAATACAACCATTCATATTGTATCCAACTCCCTTTATGGTTCGGAAGTGAACCAAATTGGCCAGAATCTGTCCTGGCAGCCTGATCGTGGGGTCACGCCCCAGATCCGTGACATCGTTATTATGTATTATATCGAATGCGATATTGTTGACTTAGGTGACCCATGGGTAGGTGCCCCACCTCATAGTAATTTCGGTTAGGTGACCAGTAGGGTAGGTGCGCTACAGTCTCTTTGTTATATCGCATTGGCCGTCGAGGTGACTAAAGACTCTAGGAGCAGATCCGATTAGGTGACCCTAGGCTCATGGAGCAGGCATACGGCCATCAGTCATCTGTCCGATTCCAGTTTGTGTATGTGGTGAATTGGCATATATTATTCTCATTCCTATAATGAGTTGGCTATAATGGAGACAGTGGATCTAAAGTGTAGTCAGTCTCTGTATATCCTTACTTTTGATGAATGGATATTTTAGAGATAGCCTTTGTGTATTGGTTTTGGTTTGGATTGTGATAATTTATCTTTATGATTTTTATGATATATGTTTTTGATTGGTCGTTTTGATAGGATATCTCACTTTATATTCTTCCTTATATGATATTCTTATTACAGGGTGGACTTTACTATGCCCTTATATTATAAATAGACATAGCATGACCTGTGTGTTCTTTGTAATACTCGGGTCAGTCCAAGAGACTTTTAATACAGTTACTCAATGATAATGGAGCTTAGTATGGACTTATGGGAGGCCAGTAGGGGTTATAGGATGATACATTTCCTGTACATTTATATATCCCCATTATTATATATATTATGTAGTAATTGATGATGTATGATGTATTAGGCTAGAGACTTTCATTTTGTGCCCCATAGACTTATGTATTGTATTATGTATTATATCTAATCTGCTGTGTTCTGACTCTGTGTTCTCTGGTTTATTTTTCTCATATGTAATTGTGTATTATTCATCCTAGAGGCACGCATGCTTATTGCTTTGTGCCAAGACCGTATACGAATATGATGAGTAATATTGATATTTGGTATACGTACCGGTGTTAGTCCATGGGAACCATATCACTTTATTCTTCATATTAATCGACAGTGTTACTTAGCGATACTCTTGAGTAGTATTGGTACAGAAGTGGGTGTGTTATAAGTAGATTGAATGTTTAATTATAAGTTGGCGTCTTATGTGCACATAAAAAATAATGATGATTTTTTATATTTGAAAATACACATATCTCAAAAAAATTGTCTCCTCCTCTTAATATAGGGACGGTGGCTATTTTCCTTTGATGATTTCTTGAAGCCCGCTCCCTCCTCTAACTTTTTTATCGACCCTCCTCTAATTGCTTCTATACTTCTATGCCTAACTCGAACACAGTAACTCGTTTGATTCATTCTCATAGGAGCTTGCTTGTGACAACTAGATTCGGATGGGTTGCCAACTCCATTGCAAAACAATTTGATCCCCTTGTTGCTTTGTCGGATAATCCATCCACTTTGCTTTTCTGGTATTGATTCAGCGCTTGTGGTTGTGATAGATGAGAATCCTCTCTATGTTTTGGAAGCCTCGCTGTGGTGATTGAACCTGTCGCCAATTTCTGGTATGAATTCTATCGCTAAGTTAACTCCTTAGTCTCTGATGCTTGCGCCAACTAGTGTGGCCAATCAATGTCAGATTGTAGATACTTCTAATGTTGTTGTTGGTAATGATTCTGTTTGTGTTGGTTTGAACGAAAATATTTTATGTGATGGACTGGCAATAGATAGTATTGTTGAGCGCATGCCCGTTGTTTGTGAAAATGTGCCTTCCAATTTTTTAGAAACCGATGCTTTTATTCCTTTCTTGTCTAACCTAGTTTAGCCAATCCCTCCTTATTAGCTCGGCTATCAATCTATATGATTAGAAGTCCCCAATCAGCTACTTCCCTCTCTGATAAAGCTACTAAGGATTCGTGAAATTCATGGTTATCTCTTTTTTGATCATTACCTAAGAATGCTAGCGCATGTTCATCCCCAACTTTTGAAACATCTGAATTCGATGGTGTGATGCCCTCCAGAGGTAATTCAAGCCGAAGTTGACTTTTGGTTGGAATATTTGATTGGTTTGTTCCTTGATTCCATCCCCACATATCATGTGGTCAAGCACAAATGTTAACAATTTTTGAAGCTTACGGGTGGCTTGCTAGTTACTACAATAACTCAATGTTTTACTTCAAGTTTTCGAAGCCCGAGGAGAGGATTCATGTTCTTGAAGCTGATCCATTTTTCATTGAGGGGAAGCCATTTATTATTACCTCTTGGAGTGAGCCAATTGATAGTTCCAGGGAGCAAGTGTTATCTTCTCCTGTCTGCGCTCATTTCTCTCACATTCCGTCAGTACTACAACCAATGATTGGGTTGGATTGGCTGGTAAGTCTGATGGGAAAATTAAAGTGTTTTGATGTAAATACGGTAGTTGGGAAAAAGATTATATATGCCAAGGCCCTAATTGAAATAACCCCTGATAAACCTCTTCCTTCCAAACATAGGGTTTTCCCTGCTCTGGGATATGTAACTATTATTTATGTTCTTGACTTGTCACTCTTTTGGCCATACGGCGCATTCTTTTAAGCATGTTTTTCTTGTTTGGACTTCTCTAGTGTTAGTTCTGCCTCTTCTCTTTTCTGCTAAGGTCTCTCTTCCTCGTCCTTCGACTAGAACGTAGGTTCCAAATCCTAAAATTGTAGAGATGGTTGTTCCTCTTGTCCCTGAGAGCCCATCTGCTAGCTCTCCTTTCGAGGTCAGTCCTCCTAAATCGCCAAAAATCTCCCTTACTACCTTGATTTTGATTCTTGACATTGTCCCTTCGCTCGTAGTCCTTTTTAAAGATATTGTTGATGTTCGCTCTATGGTTGCTGTTGCAATTTTGCCTTCTGAGATCGTGTCTCCTATCATTGATGTACGCTTGGTTGATGTTGAGTTTAGTTCAATCGGTATTCTAGATTTGGTTCTCCCTCGGATGACCTCTTTTAGGGTTCATTTAAGCGGGCTTGAATTCTCGAGCCTTCTGAAATGAGATTTGACCCAAAGTATGGTAGGTTCTACAAGTATGTTGGTGGAGATGATGAAGAAAGACTGTTATTTTACCATGTTAAGGATAAAGGTCTAGTGATCACGGATATAGGTCTATTGGGTTATCTGAATTGCCCTGTTCTCTCTGATTCCTCTTGGGATAGGAATTACCTTTATGGTTTCGATTCTTTTAATTTTATTCCTACATTAGCTTCTCTTTTCTCTGGGTATTATCATGTTATTGATCTTAAATCTTCGAATGAGGGAAATGGATCTAAATCCTTAAATGAAGTCTAGCTTAGGTTTTTATAGTTTAGTAGTTTAGTACTTTCACTAAACTCCTATGCTTTATTTTCAATTAGCTATTCTGGTGCATGTACCTGAACACATGTTTACATATTCATTTATACATGTGGACGTCCTACTATAAACACTGGCTAACTTTGCTAAAAAAAGAAAATGCACATATCATGTACTTTGTTAAAAAATATAAAAAATAACAATTCAAAATATGCAAATCACCATTAGAAAAATAAAACCAAAGTGCATAAGGCATGCAGTTGATTTTTGCACATTAATAATGTGAAAAAACATTCAAATAGGAAAATGCACGACTTGTAAGTTTTCGTGTGTTCAAAACTTACATAAAACTTTGAAACACTTTAGATTTGTCCGGTTCTTGACTTATACTAATTTCTATATTTATTTTCATTTGAAAATATGATTTTTTTTCATTTTTGGGGTTGATCATTTTTAGTTACGGTTTGGAGGGATGTTGGATGTATTGTTGGAAAATGGCCTCTTACACAATTGCACTACAATTTTGAATTATACAGATCCTTCTGCCTAACCCATATTAATTATGGGGATCCACACTATTTTCTTATTAGTATTTGGTTGAATCAACCATACATTTTTTCTAAAGAAAATTAGTAGTTTATTTACAAAAAAAATCATAAAAAGGTATTAGTATCCCAAATAAATATGGTACAATACATAAACCCATGTAAGAAAAACATTCGTACATGATTCACTAACACATAAGAACCAATACAATAAACAATCCCCATAACAAAAAACCAAAAAACCTTGCATCCACCTATAACACAACAAGATGAATATATATATATATATATATATATATATATATATAAGTGATATTTAATAGCCTAAATAAAGCAAAATATCGCACATAGGTATATATGTCCACTACACTATGAATCTTTCAAATTTGCGATCCACGATTCAAAATCATTTTCAAGTTAAATTTAAATTTTACGATCTATAATTTGAAACCAAATTTGAAAATCTTATTGTGTAGTGTCATAAGTAAATTTTGTGTTAAAAAAATTATACCTCTACTACTACTAATAAAATGATTCGACAATATAGGGTTTAATAATCGTCATTTCAATGGTTTATGAAGTTACATAAATAACTTTCTGAATTTATTTTGAAAGAGAAAACAAGGATGAAAAAGTGAATATATGTATGTATATAAGTAAATGTGTGGGAATATTCTGGCTACTGACATACTTGTTTTTACAAAGGTATATCAATAAATAATAGGTAAATGGAATGCTATTTTCCAATTAAACGTCACATTATGTGTATCATCTTTTTTGATGCTTAACAAACTTAACTATTTTGTAAGTCCTTATCAACCGTCAACCAACTAAAATTTTCATATAATAATCGTATAAATATATTTGTATAATGGAATTTCTCTTACCTTTTGTTTTTATGGAGTTACTTAGTAGATTTGGTATTACTGTTAGTAGTGAAACGTTTTTTGTTCCCTTTGTAAGAACATGAATTTCTATCAAATGATATAGACAATTTATAAAAATGTTGAAGGTTATTTGTTAAAAGAATATTTGGGATTTTAAAGTGAATTGACAGTGAGTTGCCATTAGAGATGAATTTTTATTTCCAGTCCCATCATTCCTAACCAAACCTACTTATCATCTACTCTTTATTATCCCATAGGTCATTAGTTCTTAATTGGATTAAATAATTTCTATGACAATTTGACCTTAAGCCTAGGATTAGAAAGGAATAAGAAATAGAAAAGGATTCATCACTCACTCTTCATGAAATGATAACTAAGGAGGAGAGAAACTTGATAAAGTAAGATGAGAAAGCATGTAACACCCGAATAGTTAATCAGAGTATATAGATATGCGATAACAACAATAAAAAATTATAATGTCACCAAATATCACAAAATAAAATAAATCTAAGTAATACCAAACATCAAAGTAATTCACTCCATTGAGTATCTTGCAACACCAAATAAATGTTCACCATATCCAAACTTTATACAAAATGTACTTAGACCATATAATACTAGGTATATACTCCTTCGTGCACAGTCATTGAATCTCACATTTACTTAGAGCATGTATCTAAACCCATACTCGCTCTCTATGAATTACTGTCGCACTATAGCGTTTCGAGAGGTAACATAGGCAACCACATGAGTCAAGCACAAACTCTCGTACGAACAATTCACAAACTTCACTTAAAGTATAACATCATATAATTTGTAAACATAAAAGACATACCTAAACCTATTTTACTTGTGCTCACCAAGTTAGCATAATATAATTGTTGGATTAGGCCCGTCTTGGTGGCGGGGGAAATGGGTATATTTCAAGAAAAAAG
Organism: Allium cepa; assembly: GCA_030765085.1. Taxonomy (NCBI): domain Eukaryota; kingdom Viridiplantae; phylum Streptophyta; class Magnoliopsida; order Asparagales; family Amaryllidaceae; genus Allium; species Allium cepa. The sequence continues at coordinate 27,648,646 of CM060933.1, read as the reverse complement.
TCCCTATTTGGATAATAATGGGACCATGAAGTATATTAACTAACACTGGATCCAATCTACTTACTAAACAAAAATAATATTTTTATTTAAAATTATTTTAATAATTTATTAATTAATCATATTAATTAACTTGGTTAAATGTGATATAGTTAGGGGTATGGCCTAAGGACAGTTCTACAATTTATTATAAATTACTAACTTTGTAATCAAATCTCATTAAAAATAAATGTATTTTTTTCTGTTATATATTTGGTATATTATGATATATTAATCAAATAGTTAATTTAAAAATATTTAATAGAAAGTCTTTAAACAATATGTTATGCGATAGTAATTACAAAGTGTTGTAACTATGAGAAATTTATCGCATTGTAAAATAACTTATTTGTTTAAATATTCCTATTCAAGATATTTCCAAAAATGATATCGATTCATCCCTTGAGATTAGAGTACGTAACGCTCTCCAAATGTTGGGCAGTATGTTACTCTTGGTTATTAAGGGCACCAAGGGGTTACATATTATAGTTATTGGATAATCAATGAATGACTCCCTCAAGAACCTCTTATTGGTAAGTATAACTCAGGTCAAAATGAGATCTCGAAGTGATGATGTTGCACAATTCTCTCGATTGAGAATACTATTGGACTTTAATGTGGACACTCTAATTTGATATAGTTAATCATGGCATGGTAACTATTGAACGAATTTGGCTAAGAAACTTGCACCATTGAATTCATAGCGATTTAATGGACAATTTTCATATATAACACAATTGGAGTTGGTAAGGAGATGTTATCGATGGTTAAAAATTTGGAAAAAGAAAAAAAAACCTTACCTAAATTAAACATCTTCACTGGTCGACCACTAGGGTCCAACGATCAATTGGTGGCGGTCGACCGATCTCTATAAATGGTCAACCATAGATGTGTAAATTTCAGATCTGGAGCGTGAATTTGAACGGAGATGATTGTACCAAGTATTTTTCTTTGGGACCAAGTTTTTGATGTGTAGTTGAGATTATAACAAAGATTCTCTAGTGTAAATCCAACGCTCCAATTTAATCTTTAATCTACATAAATAAACACCTAAGCTAATCCTAATTTCATTAAAACTTCACTACATATAGAAACTCTTCCAAAATTTCTTCTCCCTACTTATAGAACTTCTTTCAAAACAAACTAAAAATAAAGTAAAAAACACTAGTAGAGCAGATCAAGGAGGAGGTAAACTAATGTGTGATGGTTCTCCGACGGAGTTTAGAATTAGAGGTTGGATCCGAGGTGAATGGGAACAAACTTAATAGGCTGATTATTTACAGTTAAATTTTACATATTTTATTTGATCTAGGATGTTAGTAATTAAATTGGAAGCCCCAATTGTTTAAATCTGAAGTTGAACTAGAAATTGGAAATGATATAAATTTGTTAATCTGATTTTAACCTAAGTTAAACCCCTCTTGTTATTGAATTAAAACCCTAAAATTTTATTTACCCTAAATTCAACTACTATATGTAAACTGTACAAAGCTATGAATTTGAATTAAATAAAAAGTAAGCTAAATTGCAAAGACTAGTCACTGTAATTGCTTAGTGTTCACTGTGTGTAATTAGAATTAAATTAATAGAATTAACATATAACTAAAATCGAATCGTTAAAATAGAAAACCCGAAATTTTATACCACGATCGGTCAATCGTTGGTCAACCGTTCACCATGAGCGGTCGACCAACAAGGTGTAACAATCGACCGTTAAAGGCTTAAATGCGTAATATGAACCTCGGCCTGAGGCCCAGGTTAATATATAAGTATTATATGTACGTATAAGTATATATATACATATGGATGTAGGGATAGCACGGAAGCTAGTTCCCTATTAGACGACGTTAGAACGTTACGGGGTCGGAAAATGTACTTTACCTAATGGGGCTTGATTATTCGATTAGGGGCGATTCTATCATAAATAGCACTCATAAGTGGTTTTATAGTGGATGCACAATACTAACTGATGCCTGATAAAGTGTGTGATCCCAAAACAACGGGATTCCATGGTATTCATGATTTTGAGCGGCATGATACTGTGTTGTTAGTGGAGCCTGATGCGTGCAATAAAAGGCATATACTACGATTGAGAGGTGGACACAGATGCAGACGATGAGACACACCGACGGGTCGGCATTGCAGGCTCTCCCTTGATGCATAGTTGGGTTGCATGTAGTCGTAGTTATGGGAAATTTATTCCTTTATAGTAGCTCTAGTAGCGTTGTTTCCATATTGAGTAGCTTCGGTAGCGGTGTTTCCATATCGAGTAGCTTAGTAGCGGTATTCCCATATTGAGTAGCTTTGGTAGCGGTGTTTCCATATCGAGTAGCTCTAGTAGCGGTGTTCCCATATTGAGTAGCTATAGTAGCGGTGTTCCTATGTTGAGCAACTCTAGTAGCAGTGTTCCATATTCAGCAGCTCTAAGAGCGATGGTTGATCATTAGTTATTGAGGTTCGATCCTTGTAGTAGCATGTAGAAGTCGTGTAGATTTGTGTTGAATAAAACCTTAAGTAATGGACCCTAGGAATGCACGGACACTTATAGGACACCCTAGTTCACTCAGAGTAGAATTAAAGTCAACTACACATGATTATCATATATTAAACCTGTATTCATTCACCAAACTTTTGTCTAACCCACCTTTTTCTTTTCTTTCCCCATCATAGGAAAACATGGTAGCAAATCTTATTTAGTTCGGTTTCAATATGTGGAAAGGCGAGCTCATCATAGGAGTTGCTTATCCTTTATTTACTCTCGATGTAACTGTTTACCTTATCAGTACTTAGTATTTCTTTTATCAAAATTTCAGTGGTATTTCTATGTACTATGTATTTGACAATGTTTTTTCAAAGATCATGTTTTGGGATATTTTCCAAGATGGATATTTTTTGTATTTATATTTTGTTCCTTCCACTGTGAGTTCTAAAAGTGTAGTATATCTTATATTATATCTGTTCAATATTAGTCTCTGTAATGTTATAAACACTAGATAGCTCATACTTCCTAGCATTGATGCGAGTCTGAAAGTCACCCTAGTCTTTGGATCGATGTGTCAAGGGGTGTGGGTTTTCAAAGGGAGTGAAACTTTATTCAATAGAGAATTCATCTCCTCAGTTATATGTGGTTAGTATCCTGGACAACTATAGTCAAAGTCTTTGGTCATGATAGTACGGTTAATAATTATTATTCTTAGTGAACCAAGGAATTTGTATTTGGACAAAGCAAGTTAAATGTGGATGATATTGGAATTCTGACTAAACCAACATCTATAAATCCTAAAGGGATATAGCATTGACAAAGAGAATTGATGTAAATAACCGTTGTTAGGTACTTATTAATATTGTACAATTGAATTTTACCAAAAATACGCATAAATGATATATTCGACCAAACCATCACACTATTTGCTAAGGTGAATAAGTGTTAATATTTAAATCATTCGATATTAATCACAGACTAGATTTACATCCACGAGTCGCATGACTGTATTGATGAATAACCCAAAATATCACTCGATTAATTTAGTATATGTTGTAAATTAATTAAATTAAATAATATTTACGAAATATTAATTTATTATTTATTTGAATTATTGCTGCCATTGGTAATTTTTTAGGTGTCGTTAGTAGTTATTTGGGTGCGTATATAAGTTATATATATACAAATCGATATACGATATCAATACGCGTTTAAATTGGATTTAATTTTAATTAATTATCAAATGGGTTTGAAGTGATTAAGAACCCAAAATGCTCTACACATGGCTGTCCAAGAAGAGAGTAGGAAGGGGGTTCAAATTTTAAATATTGGATTTAGAACTTAGTGAAAGATGGATTAGAAATTTATGGAATAATTCTCTTTAGCCCTCTCTATAAAAGCCACCTTAACTCCTTACTTTTTGAAGATCTATTTCTTCCATCTCACTTGCTCTTGCCTCCACCATATTTGTGCATACCCAACTCCCTTAGTTGAAAAGTTCAAGCTCTAATCTAGATCAAATCAAATACAATACGTTATAGTCTGATTGTTTGCAACAATTGGAAGGTGATTCAGACAAATCTAGAAGTTGTTCAATCAATCGAAGTGTGTTCTAATGCGACATTTAATTAGGTATAATTCCTTTTACTATGATTTATATTCTATCATATTAGTAAATCTATAATATTGTTTGAACGAATTTATATGCATAGCTGTTGTCCCTTTATCAATATATTATTATGCAAATAGTAAAACTATTTTTAATTAATTTAAATTTGCTTTAAATGCAAATATATATATGTACGTACGTACGTACGTATGTATGTATATACATGTAAAATCATTTTAAAATAATTTATATATCAAATTATATTTGGTAACTAAATTTTTAATGAAACATAATTATATTTTATCTATAAATAAAAATTTACATTTTGTTTTTTATGTAATGTATTTTATTAATATGTATATACATTTATAAATTAATAATTTTTCATTTTATAAAATTATGTTTTATTTTATTATATACGGATTTTAGCAAAAAGAATTTTATTTTATGTATACTATATTTAATTTAATAATTTTTTAGTATAAATTAAAATAAATAAACATATATAAAAATAAATTATTTTTTCCAATCATATATTATTTGAAATATTGCGATATTTTAGTTTTAATATGTATATTAGGTATATCCGTATATACATACATATACATACATATAGATATACATACATCCATACATACATTCATATACATACATACACACACACAAACATATATATATATATATATATATATATATAATTTTAAACTTTTTGATCAAGATCTGATTCTAAGAAATGTTTGACTAAGTAAGGAAATTAGATATTTTGAAAAAAAAAGTTGAATTTCAAAGTTGTTGACTTTGACAAAATAATTTATTTTCATTGATTTTTTTTTGAAATATATATATATATATATATATATATATATATATTTATATGTATGTATACATACGTTAAATTACTTTGTACAACAATGTGCATATAAAGGGCCAATGTGTTTGCACGGCATAAACCCCAATGCCTACGTATGTACACGTTAACCGTGTACACAATACATATATGTTGCATGTGCACAATACATGCATGAGTATATGTGGATATACTTAAATTCAAATTCAAATTGAATTCATTATTTAATTAAATCAATGAATTAAATAAAATAAGATTTTATTTAAATCGTATTTTGATCAGATCTAAAGTTAATTTAGACTTCGTTGGCCCAATAAGATCTAAATTAGGTATAAAAAAATTACAATACCCTATTTTTCCACTTTCGACTTGCCCGGATCCAACAATGGTATCAAGGCCCTGATAGTCTATACTGTCTAAACTAGCAACTTCAAGACCAACTTGTTAGTCCGTGAGATGATGGTTTTGATGACAACAACCTTAAAATAGATTACAAAATATAAATACTAACATTATAAGTTTAGAAATATACGTATATGCAGGTTTTAACCATGCAGGTACCAAGAATGAAGACTGTACAGTATAGAGAGTCAAGATATCAAAGATTGAAGACTCATGAGTATCAAGACTATCAAGCGTTCAGGAATAAGTTTTTTATTAGGAATTTTGTTAAAACTCATAGAAAAGCACTGGCATCTTAAAATCCAATTTATTCGTGGAATGGAATCCACTTCAAGCCTGTTAAAGGGATGGAACCCTAAGTACGATGGAACCTATGAAAAATCTAGTGGAACATTGTTTTGTATCCGCTAACTTTTTATTCAAAATGATTTTTCAAAATTATATCCTGTTTTCAAAATGTTTTTAAAACATTCCTTTTAAAAGCATCAAAAACCTCTATCCTGATTTTAAATAATTTTAGCCTTAAAATTATCTTTAATATCAAAGTCAAATTACTCCTGATTTTAAACTATCTTTTAAAATAATATATTTAACTTTTAAATATTTATACTTAAGATTTAAATATAAAATTATAGTTAAATTCTATATATATATATATATATTATTCTCTATATTTACTTATGTATTTTAACTATAGTCAAGTATATTAGAAAAGTTTAAAATAGTTTTAATATAAGATAAAGGTTATTTTCATAGAAAATCAAATCATCAAAAATTGCTTTGGGATGTCGACATGCCTATGGTGACCATGTCGACATGGTGTCAGTTGAGTTCAAAATTTAAATTTCAAAAGTAGTGTCTATTCGCCATAACTCTTCACGAATGGACATGGCTGTTGTTCTTCTATAAATAGAGGTTAGTTTCAACGAATTTTATATCAGATTTTCTTGTTTTTCACTCCTCTTCTTCTTCCACGTTTCTTAATACATACTCTTAACATTACTCTGCCGAAATCAACATTGAATCGAACTCGATCTTTTCTAGTTTGATTCTCTATCACTATCTCAAGAAGGTTCTCAGTGCTATTCAGAGTTATAGGCTTCTTTGTAATCTATTAAGTGAGAAAAGGTGTGATTGTGGCCTTGAAAATCAATCAAGCGAGATAAGGTGTGATTGTAGCCTTGGTAAATCAATTGGGTAAACTTGTTGCCTGAAAATCAAGTATCTCTACCCAGAGAATTGTGATTCTGGAAGGTGTACCTCGTAGCCTTGAAATCGAGGGTGTAACTGTACAATTGCTTTTGAAAGGAAATCCATACTTGTGTTGCGGGACTGGATGTAGGGTAACTCTGAACCAATATAAAATCCAGTGTGTTCTTTCCATTATTGCTTTTACTTTATTTCTGCATTTGTGTTTGTTTCTGTGATCATATCTGTGTCTGTATATTGCATACATCCGTGTTTAATTCAACATAAATTCAAAAAGATTTAGCAATTCTTTATTAACACTATTCACCCCTCCCTCTAGTGTTAATTCTAGCCTTAAGATCCGTAATCCGCATTTCTAACAATTGGTATCAAAGAAAGGTTTTCAAAGTTTTCATAATATGAATTTTGAAAAAGTTTTTAAAATGGCTATTTCTCAGGATTTTATTAACACTATTTTCATACGAATATGTCACATAATCATCATGAAATTTTTGTTTAAAACTATATTTAGTTATTTTGAAAAGTCATTAAAAGGTTATTTTGTTTTGCAGAAGAAGAATTATGTCTAATGACTGTGGATTAAAAGATATCAGATAATCATTTATCGATCAAGAAGAACAAGTGGATATATATTGGAAATCGACAAAGAAACGGGTACCAGATCAATACAAACTTTTGGTTCTCATCTACAACTTGATTTGATACTGCATTTCTCTCTATCTGCTTTGCAATGCTACTGGTTTCGTGTGAATCCGTCAAGAAATGACCAAGTTATGGTCAAATGAAGTTTTGGTGAACAAAGAGAAAAAAAGGCAAAACTGTCATAGGTATTCTTCAAATTGTGTCCATATATTTAAGTATTTTGTTCCCACTCCTTTTCAAGGTTGTATTTCTTGTTCTCGCGGTCGTTTTGATGGGTGGATTATAAAATTGGGATCAAAATTGAGTGAGATATGACAGTTTGAAGTTGGCTATACAAAACTGAAAAACTGTGCACGGGATCTTCTACATTTCTTCCACTGTTCGGCCTGTTGCATCACAATACCATTCAAATTCGACACTAAACTATTACTAATCGTAGTCCTTCCCTTCCTCTTCGATTTGCCGTTGGTTTCATCCAATTCCATTAAGAAACGAAGGAGATATGCCCTCTAGAAGTTTGATAGTATATAGAAAAACGGGAAGAAGAGGAAGAAGATGAAGAAGTGGAATTTTTATGAAAAGTGGTGACCGTTGGGCCTATTTATAGTGGTTGAAGTGTCCATTCATTCAAATTTTGAATTCAAAGTTTTGGCGCCAAGTTAGTCGATCTACTAAATCATCTGTATCTTTCTCATACGGTCTTCAAATTCAGCAAATGAATGTACTACGATGATCAGAAAAACGAGCCCGTCGCAATAGAACAAATCTCGTCGTTAAATTCTGAAAGTTATAAATGTGTGGTTCACGACAATGGAAGAGCAAAAAAGTTAGAAAGATGGAGTGCAAAAATTGGTACGCTTTACTATTATTTCATCTTTATTATTGCATTTAGGAATGTATACTTATGCATTTAGTTAGGTATAGAAATTTATCTCTTTTATAAGTTTTGATATTTTGGTCCATATATCGACACACTATAGTATAAATATCGATATATAAGTCTAAGTTTTTTTAAAAAGTCTTTTAAAATGTGTTTTCTTTCAAACAAAATCTACAACCAATTTATTACAACTATACTAAGTAGAAAAGCATACCTTCATTCATGATTTCAACTTTTCTAATGTTAATTTTACTTCTCATACTCTATTTCTTTTAAGATACTAATTTTATATCTATAAGAAATTAATAGAATGAATTTAGAATGTTAGAATAAGATTCTATTTATATATTTCTTCAAATAATAAGATTGCACCACATTACATGACCGGAATTTCAAATAGCATTTCTAAAGTGCTTCTTTTCTTCTATAATGTTTTGTAAGTACTACAAATTCGTTTTTATAGTATTACTATGCTTTGAAACGCTGTAGAGTTTCAGAAACTTTACACAACGTTTGGTAAAAGCTACAGTTTCAGTTTTATAAAGTTTCAAATATTTTTTACTACAAAAACTTTTTATAGCATTCTTTAAATACTATTTTTTCTTTATGAAACTTTAAACTATGTAAAAATAATATTTAAATTAAGAATTTTTCTCTATTTTTTTAGAAATTATTTTCTAACTTATATTAAAAAAATTAAGTTCATGTTTAATTTTTTTTTAGTTAATTAAATTTTTTAAAGTAAGAGGCCTTAATATAACACATGTTTATTTTACTTTTTCAATCTTTATTATTTTATTTCATTATGATATTTTGTAAATTTAAAAGATGTTTAAACATGTTTCTAAATATTTAAACCAATAATAATTTATTTTTAAAAAAATGAAAAGGGGAATTAAATAAGGAGGATATTAATCTGTATAAAAACCATATTTGATCATATATAGTATAAGTCCTTATTCCTTAGCATTTGATTTTAATATTAAGTTTGATTACTACCTTTCACAATTATGTTATAGTTTTAATATCATTATTACCTTCAAACTCTTTCTTTACAACTCTTTCAGTCACATTCATTAGTTTCCTTAACTTAAGTCTAGTAATTGGTGAGTTTTACCTTTGTGTGGTTGAAGTATAATAAATAGTTTGATATATGTATACATACACACACACACACACACACACATATATATATATGCTTGCCAATTATATTACTTATCACTCATGTTTATCTTATAGTCTGAATATCTCTTACCATAGTATATATATCATCATATCATTTTGCAAATTATTTTACTTTATTGTCATTTTATTACATATCATTATGCATCCTATTTCATATCACATTTTATTGCAAATTACATCATAAATTACAATGCATATCATAATCATTTGCATCATAAGTTGCACTTCATTTTGCATATTATCTCATGCAACATTGCTTATGTCATACATTTCATACTGCATTACATAAGTGTATTTTATTTAGGAGGAGTTTGTAGTATTGTTTTATAATATAGGATTATTAGTTTTTGATTTGTTTGGTATGTTTTGATTGACCTTTTTGATTTGATTGACTTGATTGACTTGATGGACTTGTTTGACTTGATTGATTTGTTTGACTTGTCTGATATGATTGGTTTTGATGAGTGTGTTGAAATATACTTAATAAATAAGTTATGTTCTTATATTTGATTTCTAACTATTATAAGTATTATCATAGATTCTTAGTTAGGATAATTAGTAATTTAGGATTAAGTTCTAGTTTTTAGAGTTAAGTGTTGATTATTTATGATAACACTATTAATATAATCACATGTCATATAGTATTAGATTAAGGGGGAGTTATATAGTTTGGAGTTAGTTTTTGTTGATGAAAAAAGGGGAGAAATATAAAATAAGGTAGTTAGGAATAGATTAAAGGGGAGTTATTAGGATAGAAGTAATATTTTATAAACAAAGGTTGTCATCATCAAAAAGGAGGAGATTGTTAGTCCGTGAGATGATGGTTTTGATGACAACAACCTTAGAATATATTATAAAATATAAATACTAACATTATAAGTTTAGATATATATGTATATGCAGGTTTTAACCATGCAGGTACCAAGAATGAAGACTGTACAGTATAGAGATTCAAGATATCAAAGATTGAAGACTCATGAGTATCAAGATTATCAAGCGTTCAAGATTTCAAGGATAAGTTTTTTATTAGGAATTTTGTGAAAACTCATAGAAAAGCACTGGCATCTTAAAATCCAATTTATTCGTGGAATGGAATCCACTTCGAGCCTGTTAAAGGGATGGAACCCTAAGTAGGATGGAACCTACGAAAAATCTAGTGGAACATTGTTTCGTATCCGCTAACTTTTTATTCAAAATGATTTTTCCAAATTATATCATGTTTTCAAAATGTTTTCAAAACCTTCCTTTTAAAAGCATCAAAAACCTCTATCCTGATTTTAAATAATTTTAGCCTCAAAATTATCTTTAATATCAAAGTCAAATTACTCCTGATTTTAAACTATCTTTAAAATAGTATATTTAACTTTTAAATATTTATACTTAAGATTTAAATATAAAATTATAGTTAAATTCTATATATATATATATATTATTCTCTATATTTACTTATGTATTTTAACTATAGTCAAGTATATTAGAAAAGTTTAAAATACTTTTAATATAAGATAAAGGTTATTTTCAAAGAAATTCAAATCATCAAAAATTGCTTTGGGATATTGACATGCCTATGGTGACCATGTCGACATGGTGTCAGTTGAGTTCAAAATTTAAATTTCAAAAGAAGTGTCTATTCGCCATAACTCTTTACGAATGGACATGGCTGTTGTTCTTCTATAAATAGGGGTTAGTTTCAACAAATTTTATATCAGATTTTATGGGTTTTCGCTCCTCTTCTTCTTCCAGATTTCTTAATACATATTCTTACCATTACTCTACTGAAATCAATATTGAATCGAACTCAATCTTTTCTAGTTTGATTCTCTATCACTATCTCAACAAGGTTCTCAGTGCTATTCAGAGTTATAGGCTTCTTTGTAATCTATAAAGTGAGAAAAGGTGTGATTGTGGCCTTGAAAATCAATCAAGCGAGATAAGGTGTGATTGTAGCCTTGGTAAATCAATTGGGTAAACTTGTTGCCCGAAAATCAAGTATCTCTACACAAAGGATTGTGATTCTGGAGGGTGTACCTCGTAGCCTTGAAATCGAGGGTGTAATTGTACAATTGCTTTTGAAAGGAAATCCGTACTTGTGTTGCGGGACTGGATGTAGGGTAACTCCGAACCAGTATAAAATCCAGTGTGCTCTTTCCTTTATTGCTTTTACTTTATTTCTGCATTTGTGTTTGTTTCTGTGATCATATCTGTGTCTGTATATTGCATACATCCGTGTTCAATTCAACATAAATTCAAAAAGATTTAGTAATTCTTTATTAACACTATTCACCCCCCCTCTAGTGTTAATTCTAGCCTTAAGATCCGTAATCCCCATTTCAAACACAATTAATAAAGCAAATTTATCATTTGGGTATTTAGAGTAATAATGTTTATGCTCAAGATTGGATAATCAATTATTCTCCCTTCCCCGGCTACTGGTCTAGCTCAACGATTCAGTCCAAAAGGTTAGCCCGACTATAAAAGCCCAAATTGATTTAGGCCTTGGGTTTATTTTCAAAATTCAGTTTGAAAGTTTTTAAAATATTTTGAATTTAGAAGTTATAAAATATTTTTTGAAATTTATTTTTGAAATTAAATTAATGTTTTCAAAATTATTTAATAATTTAATTAACTGGATTAATTAAATAATTAATGATTTTAATAGTTAGTCAATAAAAAATGAATATATATGTATATATATTGATGGGTATATATATATCTAAATGTTATAGTTGAATATATATACGTATATCTCAAATTGTTTAAGGTAAATTACAAATAAATATTTTTAAATTATTTAATAGAAATATTTTTAAGTAAACAAATTTAATTATTAAAGAATTTAATTAAATGTTAGTTAATAAAATAAAACACACGCATATATATTGATATATGTGTGTGTGTGTAGTTACGTATATTAAACTATAAATATTATAGTTATATTTACCTTAAATTATTTAGGATGAACAAAAATAAAATTATGAATTTCAAAATTATGTAATTAGTTAGTATTAAATCAATAAATTAAAATTAATTAAATATTATTGTTATATATATATATATATATAAGAATATCATATAAGTTAATTAAATTATAAACATTTGTAAATATATTAAACCAATATAATATGAATGCACAATATAAGTGGAACTGTAAGAAATCTAATTTAGGTTTAAGGAACGAGTACATACGTATTTTACATATACCGTGATTTCAGATGTGTTTGATACTTGAATCGCGATGGTATTTCATAAGAAATACATTGTTCCTTAAATCACCGCCATTCAATGTGTGTGTGGGTATAAAATATTATGAATACTTAATATATTAGTGGTCATCTACTACGTGGATATTACTGGATCACTTGCATACTTTCTAGCTGTCGATCTTCCTTAGTCTAGAGACTCCATGTTTAGTACTATTAATATATTGACTAGACAAGTTAAGATACATGTAGGTATTTATTGATCTTCGTCATTGTACGTGCATTATACTTAGGATGCCGCGAAATGGTTGATACGTGTGAATAATGTCTTTCGGTTTGTTGATCTTCAACAAGGTCGAGATGAGATTAGGAAAAGACCACTGGTTAGGAGTTGTTTATGATACAATCGAAAAATCGCATGTGAGCCTATGATTTATTGAACATACTCAAGGTGATAATCTTAAGGCAAACAAGTCCTACCACCCACTAAAGAAATCGAAAGATTCCTATGTTCACTCTTAAGTTTTGAGAAACATAAAAGTCTAGCGGAGCCCGTTAGATAAATGAAATGTAACATTTAACATGTCTAATAAAATAAAAACATATGCTATGTATAAATTATCCTTGTCTACTTAAATTAATGTTGCCACAAGATGACCAGCCTAAGATTATTTTCAAAAAACGATAAACTCCCCTAAGCAAACTATACTGATTGGCTAAGAGTAATTAAGATAGCACTCACGTATGAATAATTATAATTGTTGATAACTGAACCTTTAAGAGAGAAACCAGCTAAGGGCGCTGACATTGAGATAGTAAAAGCTCATAACACTTGGGTAGCTGACTACGAAATAGATGAAGTTTTTGTTATTGTCTGCATTATACAAGCCGTTGCAAAGGCAATACGAAAACATTTCTATCCATAAAATCATCAAAAGCCTTAAAATTATGTTTGGGAAGAAATCTTATTCCACATGTTATGAGATTACTAAGAAATTATTCAAAATGAAGATAAGCAAGGGCAGTCATATTGAGGTTTTCTTCTTGACCATTAAAGGCTTGATAGAGTTAGGGGTATGCTCTAGGGGCAATTATGTAATTTGTTACATATACTAACTCGTTGAACAATCTTGTTCGTAATAAAGGCGTCTCTTTCTAATATATACTTAATATAATATGGTTATATTGATTAGTTAATTTGATTAAAAGTATAGTTAATAGAAAATCCATAAATGGCATATTATGTAATAGTAGTTACAAAGTGTTATAACCGAGAGTAATTTATCGTAATATATACCATTTTAAATGTTTCTAGTCAAGATGCATTGAGACTGGATATCAATGTATCCATTGAGACTAGAGTATGTAACGCTCTCCAAATGTTGGACAGTGTATTGCTCATGACTACTGAGGGGGCACCTAGGGGTTACGTACTGATAGTTATGGGATAACCATGTAATGACTCACTCGATAGTTTTTGGTTGGTTAATATAATTAAGGTCAAAGAGAAAATATCGATGTGACCGATTGACACAGTTCTCTCGACCTGAGAATACTGTGGATCTTCAATATGAAAGCTCTACTTTGATTATAGTTAAATCATGGCATGACGTTCCATCGAGTAACTATAGTTGGATTGATTGGAAGTATTAGAAGTGAAGTACTATTCAAGAGAGGGTTCGTCTCCTCAGTTATATGAGGTTGTATCGTGGTCAACTTAAGTCAACTCAAAGTCAAAGTCTCTGGGCAGAGCATTTTGGTTAATAATAATTTTATTATTGAACCAAGGACTTCGTGTTCGGACTATAAAGTTGAATGTGGACGATATTAGAATTTTGACCATTACCAAATTCCATAAGTCCTAATATGATATAATTTCAACGAAGAGAATTGGGATAAATAATTTTCACTATCAGGTATCGCTTATAATGAGTAGAATTTGATTTTACCAAAAAGACCTATAAGCAATGATTCAGCCAAACTATCATACCACTTGCTAAGTGACATGTGAACATTGATATTTGTATTGTTCAATATTAGTCGCTGATTGAATTCACACATATGAGTCTCACAACCGCATTTTTGGTTTCTCCGAAAACCACACAATTTATTAGTTTGTAAATATTGCAAACTGTTTAAATTAATTGATATTTATGAATATTAATTATTGTTAATTTATTTGATGTTTTGAATGTTGTTGGTAATTATTTTAAAGCATATATAAAATTTATATTTGCATATATCGATATGCGATATTGGTAAAATGTTAAACATATTTTAAATAATAAAATAGTTACATAAAAGTTGTTTTCATTTATTTGGAATATGCTTGGATCAGCCATATAATGGTAAGAGGAGGTAATCAATTAATGAGATTAATTGAAATTTAAATAGAAGAAAAAATGAGGAAATTCTAATAGGAGAATAGGAAAAGGTTCCTTTAATTCTATTAAAAACAAAACCTCCTCATTTTTGAAAATACAGATAACATAACATGACTTTCATTTTTGTTCTCCTTTTCTTCCTCTTCTCTATCATTCATCCATGGTTGAAACTTCATCCAAAAGAAAAAAATGTCAAATCAAATTTAAATCAACATCAAACTAAATTAAAAAGGTTGTTCATTCTTCTCTTGCAAAATGGGATGATGATTTTTTGAAATCTAAGGAAAAGCTACAAATTAAGGTATGATGAAGGGAAATGTTTATTGGATCTAGGGAGTGATCAATCAAATCTAGGTATTCTTCTATCATTCAAAGTGTTTCTACATGCTTCATCCTAAGGAAATTATATGTGCATATAATTCGATATTTACATGTTTATTGTATTATTATTTTGATCTATGTTTGTTTATCATTTTCTTTTAATGTATGTTTATGATAAATCGACATGTCTTGAATCTCATATTACTTCTGATAAATTGTCATCATTCTATGTGCTATTGGATCTGTAGTTTCTTATCACAATTTTACGCATGCCTACCGTGTTCGAATTTATTTTATTTTATTGTAGATAGTTATGAAATTAAAATTTGACTTTGAATGAGATTTATGTATACTATTTGATAATCTTTACTTATTCAAATGCTTGTGGGTTATATATATATATATGTGTGTGTGTGTGTGTGTGTGTGTTAAGTTATTTACAATTCCTTGAATCTGATTTTAATTACATATGTTAAATTTTTGTACAATTGTTACAATACCTATTAAAACAAAAGTGGATACCCTGATTTAATATTAATGAATGAACTTTACTACAAATTTGAATTATTTTTGTTTTCTATATTTAAATTTTGTGAAAAGTTTGATGTATTATTTTAATCCTAAATTAAAAATTTAATGAAAACTTTTAACTTGAAAACCAATAACCTTTTGTACAAATGTATGTACACATATACTATATGCTACATTGTTTGTAAATATATGCTTTCAGATCCAAACTATTAATTAGTTATCAGTTATATGTAATATAAATGTTTTTTTAATCAAATTTGTACAAAGATTTTGAGGAATAATTAACGTTTTTTAAACATTTTTTCAATTGGAATTTTTTCAATTGGAATTTTTTCTGTTAATGTTAATTTAGGATTTCAAATTATTTCAAACAACCAATAAGTTTTCACTTTGTATGTATGTATGTATCCATAATTATGAATGTATGAATATATTTCATTAACAAAATTTAGACAACAAAGGCATGTGTAGGTTTGGTTGATAAGTAATCAATGTCATTTAATGTATTAATTGTTACAGCTAAATGGTGAAAGAAATGAAAGGTTTTCCTCTTTTCATATTCTATCATATCCATGTGTAGATTTGATTGATATGCAAGAAATGTCATTTAATGTATTGATTGTCACAGTTAAATAGTGAAAGAAAAGATAGGTTTTCCTCTTTTCATATTCTATCATATCCATGTGTAAATTTAATTGATTAGTAATAAATGTCATTTAATGTATTAATTGCTATAGTCAAATGTTTAAAGAAATAATAAGTTTATCTCCTTTCATATTTTGTCATATCTTCCCTTTATTAATTGAATATAGTAATAGAGGGAAAGAAATAATTTCCTTCTCTTAATTTATTTTTTACATGTACACCACTTATACACTGCACTTACACTTAACATAAGTGAATGTATTTGATACATTCATCATATCACATACATTTGTATATCTAAAGATCCCTAAATTACCGTATTGAATAAAATATTGATTTTATTTCAAAGAAAATTTAGATAAGATCTTAATGCATTTAGACTACATAGGCTCGTTAATGATCCAAAATGGTAAATTTTTTGAAATTCACCCATTCTTCTGCTGCGGGCTGGCCCAGTTCTAACAATGGTATCAGAGCCTAATAGCCTATGCGGTCTAAATTAGTCATGCTAGGGATAACTAATTAAGCTTGCTCACTAAGTATGGTGTCTACAAAGGTAATATCTAGGATTGGAATTGGGTGATCAAGTACCCTATCCTACCTGGTTACCAGCTTGGCCTGAAGGTGTAGTAAGCCCAAAGTTTACCCCTAATAGAAAATGCCCAATTTAATTGGGCCTTGGGCTAATTTTCAAAATGGTTTTGAAAATGATAAGATTTTAAATTTAAAAGTTAAATTTAAAATAAAACATGTTTATCATAAAAGGTTATAACATAACATAAAATTTCAAAATGTTTGAAAATGTATCGAAAACTTCAAAATGTTTGAAACTATGTAAATATTAATTTTGAAATTTAAAATTGTCAATAAGATTAATAATATAAATTAATTAAATGGGTTAATTAATTAATATTTATATGCATGTATTATGTATGTAGATATATGTTAAGTTATTTTAAAGTGTTTAAGATAACATATGCAAACATGTATGTATATGAGATAAATTTTTGAAACTAATATAATTTATTTAAAATTGTTTAATTAATAAAGTAATTAAAGGTTAGTTAAATAACTAAAAATATGCAAATATATAAGATATATGTGTCTTACTACAATTGTTATAGTAGATATGTTTAATATAAAAGTTGTAATGGAATACTAATTTAAAATTAATTAAAGAGTTGATTGATTTAATTAATTAAATAAGATTTAATTAATAAAATATTATACATAAATTATTGTATAAATTAATTAAAATATTAAAGTTATATAACAATGAAACTCAATATGAGTGTATAAACTAAAGGTGGAGCATTAAAGAAACCCAAATAGACATAAGGAATAAATACATATATAAATGTACGTATACTGTGATTTCTGATGTGTTTGGCACTTGAATCACGAGGTTATTTCATATGAAATACATTATTCCATAAGTCTATATCACTCAATATAATATACTAAAGATTATGAATCTTCAATATAATGTTGTCCTCTACCATATATATTAATAAATTACTTGCTACTCCTTAGTTGTTGAGCAAACTCAAGGTAAGGATGTTATGTGTAGTATTATTAATATATTAAATAGACGAGGTAAGATAACTATATATAGTTATTGAGCAAACTCAAGGTACATATACTATACTTAGGCTGTTGCGATGTGGTAGGTATGAGTGAATAATCTCTTTCGATTTGTTGAGCAAACTCAAGGTCGAAATGAGATTAGGACAAGGAAAAATAGGTTAGGAGTTGTATGTGACACAACCGATAACAAGTTATTCATCGTTTGTGAGGCTATGATTTGTTGCGCAAACTCAAGGTCAAAATACCAAGACAGACGAGTCCTGACACCCAAAAGTGAAGTCAAAAGACTTTTATGTTTCATCTTAGGGTTTAGAGAAACATAAAATACTAGTGGGAGCCTTAGTAGAAAAATGAAATGGTAACATTTAACCTTTCTAGTACTGTAAGAACATATGCTAAATAATGTAATAATTATCTACAGTGATAAATTTATGCATTTAATATGATTGATAAAATGTTTATCAATTAACATATAAAAACGAACTGAATTGAAAGTTGATAGATGGAAATATAATACCCACTATTAAATGCCTATTACATGTTAATGTTTTCTATACCCATGCAAGTGTCTAATTTTTACAACTACTTAATACATTCGTAAAATGGTTACTTACGTGTTTATCTGGTTGAGACCGTATATTGCACTCTATGAGTTTCGATCTCTAAAAGGAATACAAGACTATGAATATTTGATTCATATACTATCATTTATAAATGTTATGTGGTGAATGGTCATAGTGCGTAATGTACGATAATTCAATGAATATAGTTCATTGGAAATAAGCAAATAAACAACATTTTTGAGATCATGCATTAAACTTGATTTATTACAAAAGGGATCATACTATGTTAATGTAACACAAGACCAAAAACAACAAGATAGATCTAAGAACTCGATCGCTGAAATGTCATTTTGATAGGTTAACGTAAAGTGCAACATATTTGGTGTCGTTAATTGTTTATGATTATCGAATGCACTTTTTTAAAGAGTTTGTTATGATATTATAGTAAGTTTTTCTTTTGAATAGTTTAATCATTTGAAAGGAAAAAAAATGTATAAGAGTGATGTAATTTAAGGTACAGTTAGGATGAAAAGAATGAATAGTCACTTCTGCTTCATAAAGAAACATTGGAAACGAGAATTATAACAATAATTGATACTTAATATTGGAATATGAAATATGATTTCTATTCCAAAATTTATTTTCATATATAAAATTGTTTTCTATGAGATTTATTTCTTTGAGCTCAAGATATTTGATCAACAAACTCTCCAATGTAAATAGTTGCAGTGCATGAAATAAACCAATTGTATTAAGTGAATGACGGACCTCCGGATTTAGTACGCTACTATAATAATGGTGGAAATAGTAGGATCATTCTATATAGCACTTATTAATTGCATCGTAGTACGAAAATTGTTTTCGTAAAACCTGCCGTACATTATTTATGAAATAATGTTTATTTTTCGGCATCGATTGAAAAAAATAGATATGGCTATATTTCAATATGAATATTATAAATATTCTTTGTGAATAAAACTATAATGTGGTAACTTTTTATAACAAAAGTGATGCATTGAAAAATATAAAAATATCTAATATTATTTATAGTTGTTTTGGAATTATAGACTAAGCCAAAGTTTGGAGAAATAATTTTATTGTATGATTTTGAATCATATGTACTTGTTAATAGTACCTCAAACAATAAATGACTACACACCCATTTAGTGGAGTATCATAAGAGTTGATGAACTCTTCGGATTGATACATATAGATATACAAAATCGTAATTCTATAAATACCAAAACGATTCCACGTGTTTCGTCATATTCACCGATGAGTTATCATCGACATGGGTATGTGTATTTGATGCACGTGTAGTATGCTATGGTAAACTTATAGAATATAAAATACAATAACTAAAATGACATGCGATAGAAATGATTTGATTTGATCGAATGAGTGAGTATATTGAAAAATGTTCCGAATGTGCCTAAAATAAATAAAGATTCAATATCAAAATTACTCCTCCATGTGATACATAATGATGCATTGATATGGAGTAATCAAACTTTATTTTACAATGTACAATTAATTATGAGTGAAGTTGAGTTAGTTTCTTTCTATGAAATAATGTACTTAAGGGTAGTACACAAGGTTAATATTATTTCATATGAATAGCAGTTTACAAAATTTTACAAGATAAGTGTTTATAAGAAACTCCAACATATCATAGGCCAAGGAGTTGGTAGGTTATGCAATTCGAAAGTTTGCACACAATAATTGTTCACGAGGGATCTTGTATGAGTCTCCCCAAAAGGATTTTGAAAAGACTGTCATTCAATGACATATTTATGTTTCGAATATAATTTTTGTAAACTAAAACCAAATCTGATTTATAAATAAAGAAATTCGTAAAATTTTTATGAATACCTATTCTATGGCACTAAGAAACAATTGTTGTTTAAAGATATACCAACTTCATTATGAATAAATATCTTTAAGGAATTATTGGTAGTAAAATGGAATTGGATACGATCCATAGATAGAACTGATTATATGAGATGAAATGAAATTAACTAACCTAAACGACACATAGCATTAGAATGTCTAATAAGTGTTCTCGCATATCTAAGAGAAACTTTGAGTTTCTTACTTGTATCGAAAGTATATAATTATAGATTGTTTAATTAAATCATTGAGAGTGTTGACTCTATATGGTATGATGCGCAAATCCGAAAGAATTCCATGTACGCTATCAAAATATAGATTTTGGTGGTCATAACTGAAGGGATATGATCCATCGACCACGATTGTGTCTTTATGAGTAAGACTAATGCAGTTGGAACTAAATGAGAAATGTTGATAAGAGTAATATCGCAAGTTTCAACTGTTGAAATTAGCGTAATAGATTCGATATTCAACAATTCAAGTCAATTCGGATTTACCACAAAATTATCGCTTGATAAGTTCTAGTGTTTTAGTATATAGGAAAATAGGTACAAGGACAAACTTAGAAAAAAATTAGGCTAAAGGAAAATAAGTTGTTTTTTAGGCTAGAGGACAATGCTAGTTATAACTAGCATTTTGTATAGTGCAAAACTGAATAATGCTACATATAACTAGCATTTTGTATGGTGTAAAAGTTGAATATAATGCTAGATATAACTAGCATTTGTCCTTCGGTCTAAAAATTAAACTTGGAGTCCTTCAGCCTATTTTTTTTTCAAAGTTTGTCCTTTTTCCCTAATTTCCTCTTTAGTATACATGTATTGAAATAGAAAATTTTAATAACAATTTAGAGTAAGATGTTTACACATATTAACCAAAATGTCTCAAAATCAGTGGGAGAGATATTGTGTGAGTCGTTGGACATGATCCAATAAATGATACGAAAGTATCATTTTATAAGCATCAAGATTGAATAAGTATTTCGATAGAAATATCAAATAGTTTTATTGTAATGACCCGTAATTTTCGTTAATTAAAACTCGTTGATTTAATAAGATTTTTTGAGTTAATAATTGAAAGAGAGAAATTTTTTGCAATTTGATAATAAAATGAATACTAAAATGAAATGTAACAATGTTAATTAAAGCTAATTATTAACAATTTGAATGGAATTCCAATTAATTGAAATAATAATGCTATACTTGGTTATAAATTGAATATAAGGGAATAAATGAAAATATTGGATTTACCAAGGAAATAATATATTGTTATTGGAAATTGAATGAAATTAGTGTTATGAAAGAAATTGTAACATTTGTTGCAAGTAATAAACTCATTGGTGTGATTTAAGAAATGGTGACAATTAAAATATGTTACCTATATAATTATTTGGTTTATTAAATTTAATTAGAAATCAATTGCAACTAATTCACTTAAGTAGTGCAGTTAATGTAGATTTAGTTGACCATTGCATAATGTTAATTCAATAGGATGTACCCAATGTAAATTTTAATCATAATATGACTATTGATTTGAACAAAAAGAATTGGAACCAAGTTTCACCAAATTTTTGGAATTTAAATTATAATAGGCGAATTATTTCAATTAAATAATTAAAGATTACTTTAATGGAAAATAAGATGAAACTGTGAATATACATGTTGTAATAAATGTATGGGAAAGTCATTATAAGTGTAAGACAACAATTGATGTAATGAAGGAGTGAAACAAAGATAAACTAAATTTGTTGAGATTCTATATTATAAGATAATTGAAAATTTCAATATAAGAAAATTATAGTAATTATTACTAATAAAAGTGAAATTAGAGAATATTAATGTTATAAAGTATAAAACAATATTAATTATGAATGTAGAATAATAATTGTTGAATATAAAGATTGAAATTCAAATAAAATTAACTTATTGGAATTAATTATAATTAATTGAATTTAATTACAGTCGTACTTGAACACTGTAATTTGTGAGAATATTTGACACTGAAGCATACGTAGACTTGTTTTAAATTGTCCAAATTATCTATGAAATCAAAAATGATAAAAATTGGCAAGTTAATTTATTTGAATAAAAAAGTGATTTATTATTAATTTATTTAATCAACTTGAAATATAGCCATTTTGGCCGCTGACTCAGATTTTGACAAAACCAGTTTCATCGGATCCATAACAGTAAATTATTTTAGGATTCAAGTTTCGTAACGATCGGACTTGTCGTTTGATCGTACGGACTCGTAACGCCTAGAAATCAATTTAATTGAAATCAATTGAAATTAATTTGAAATAAGCTGATTTTACCATAACTTCTTCATATGATGGAATTAGGACATGAAAACTATTTCATTGAGTTTAAAATTATCGAAAACATCTATTTTGATATATGGGATGACCTATTTTCGTTTCGGAAACGAAATGGGATTTGCGGGTCGTTTATCATCGATTTTCAAATAAATCTTATCCGTTCTTTAATTTTCTGATCTACCAATAAAAACCTCATTATAAACCCTAATTATTTCTTGTTCCTTATTATAGTACGTACAGAAGTTTCTGTTGCTCCTCTTTCTCAATGGATGAAAAACCCTAAATTGTCCAACTTAATTTCAATTCAAAATTCAACTTCAAAATCAAATCTCCTCAAAATATATCGAATTATATATCGATTTGAAGATCTCGACGAGCGCATCTCGGATCTGTAGTTTGTTTTTCGATCGAGGTTGCTGTGTGGCCGAAAACGAGTGATTTATTCATGGTGGTACATGCTAGGGCTCGAGGATTGACGGTGGATCTTGGCCATGGCGACGAACGAAGGGCATAGGCTTATAGAGTTCATCGAGCAACTCACATCCATGCAGTTGGTTGGTCGCGAAGTTGAGCGAATCGGCCGGAATTTCCCGACCTAGCTAGCGGCGGCTGAGGTCGTTTCTGGTCAAGGGAGATGGCAGCGCGATGGGGGATAGGTCGTTTGGACGTGGGTAGGTCGGCGCCGATCGTGGATCATGGGGGCGTGGGCGATAGTGGTGGCAATCGTGAGTTTTAGGATGGTCGCATTTTTGATGTAGGGCTGGGGTTCCTCATGTGCGAAGATGGCGACGCTGATGTGGACGTTCTGAGGATAAAATTCTTTTTTATTTAAATTTTGTTTTCAAATGTTCTAACATGAATAAATTTTACATACAAGGTCCGATTCACGCGCGGTTTGTTCCCTTGGAATCGTATCGTGATTTCGGACATTCTGACGCTCATTTGAAAAAATTCTAAGACTATTTGAATTTTGGGCTTAAATTAGATTTAAATTCAATTTAAATTCAAAGGTGAGTGTTTTAACCCTTTTCACAACTTCTAAACCTTCTTATGTTTGTTAAATTAAATTTAGGATGTGACTGGAAATTTATTTATGATTGTTTGGTATGTTTTAAATCATCATCTTTGTTAATTTGAATTTATTTGAATTAAATCATTATTTAATTTATTATTGAATATGAATTGCGAGTTAAATACCTGTTATTGATTTTCAATTATCTATTGATGTTTATTGATTGATTTGGATGATGATTGTGATGGATGATTTGATTGTTGATATTGGATGAATGGATGTTGTATTTTATATCGTTATAATAATGCAAGTTCACTATGGATTACATAACCGAACGATCTTATAGATTAAGGTAAAATCATTATGGGTTGAAATGATAAACCCGAACGGTTTTCATTGATTTGAAAATGTGAATTTTTGGTATTGATTGAAATGATATATATATATATATATATATATATATATATATATATATAACCATATAAATTTTTGAATTTGGATTGTGTATTGGAATTGAATTATTTAGAAAGGTTAAGTTATACTTTGAATTTTTTTGAAAATTAAAGTGGTTAAAAATTTGAAACCTCGAATTATTTGAAATCTTTCAATAATTATATTCACGTTGTACACTTGATAAGAGATGGAAAATCCCGTAACATCCCTGAAGCCATTACACTTTTATATCATTTTAGATTAATTTGACTTACATAAGATCTTTTAGTTCTGACTTGAGTGTCTTGTTTTTATTATGGTCGGGTCAGTCTGAGCTTTTTCAGTGTATTGAAGACCATTTTTTTGAAGGACGAAGATGAAGATTCAGTATATTATTACTATTTATTATAGTTATTCCACCACATCATGTATTCCGCTATATTATTGTTTATTCCTACTATATGTACAACTCCGATTTGGATTGTAAAAGTGTAATCACATGTAAATTGTAAAACAGCTTCATGAACTGTTTGTTTGATTATTATATTTTTTTCATTCCGCCGCGAGATTCTGTTTTATTTTCCTTCTTTTCTTTTATTTTCCTATTTACCCCATAAACAATCCTCGCTTTTGAATTGTGTGAATTAGACATGTGTGGTTTATTGTCGATTTATACCATCCAAAAAGATGGGTCGTTACATTTATTTTCAATCAAAGCGCAGAGGAAGCGTGTGTTCATAAGAAAGAATGTTAAAAGGCATATTAATATTTCTAAATTATAAGTAAACAACACGTTGTTGATTTTAACGATGTACTTGTGTTAAAATCAACCTTAGTTGTTTTAAGACTCAGCATTGGATTAATAAATGATGTCTTTTATAGTGAGTATAAAAGATGTCGGGAATGTCCCAAATGATATGCAAGGGCACCTCATTAAAATGTTTAATATAGAACATGTAAGATTGATTCCTTTGCATTGGCAAAAGGAATTATCATACATATTGTGTTGTCTACGATATCATGATTTATTTATGTATTTGATACATGCAAATATCAAATCCAAATTGATACCGCTAAATGGTTATTTGAAGTGTTTTCGTGTACTTATGAAATACTAGAGAAAACAAAAACTCTTTATGAAGGAGTGATTGAACTCAAACTTCATAAGTCATATTGAGTGTAGTATGTCAATAATAAATTCAAGTTAAGAATCTTTAAGTTGAAAATATTCCAAATTAAAGACTATGGCTTATTCAATGAAAAAAGGCTATGTACATCGAATATTACCACAATAAAAATAATGTATATGAAATTATAAATGCATAAATTTATAAACGAGTCGATTCTAAATGTTGAGAATCTCATAACGTTGTTATATGAAAACAATGTCGCGATATGGTTCGTAATAGAACTTAGAGCTCATTAGAGGTTGAGAGACATACTCCGAGTTGTTCCACGTGATAAGGCAGTTTATCACCATCGAAGAGAGTTGATTGATAGAGTAGATAATTGAAATATAATAGCATACCCATTCACAAAGGGAATGACCAAACTGGTTTTGAGTAATCTACTGGAGAAATTGGAATAAGATTCCATAATTGACCCCAAGTGCAAGTGAGAGATTGATAGAGTTAGGGGTATGCCCTAGGGGTAATTATGTAATTTGTTACATATATCTAACTCGTTGAACAATCTTGTTCACAATAAAGGTGTTCTTTCTATTATATACTTGATATAATGTGGTTATATTAATTAATTAATTTAATTAAAAGTATATTTAATAGAAAATTCATAAATGGCATTTTTTCTATAGTAGTTACAAAGTGTTGTAACCCTGAGTAATTTATCACAATAAACAAATATATCATTTTAAATGTTCCTAGTCAAAATGCATCGAGACTTGATATCGATGTACCATTGAGACTAGAGTATGTAACGCTCTCTAAATGTTGGGCACTGTATTACTCATGATTACTGGAGGCACCTAGGGGTTATGTACTATAACAACCCACAAAATTTCTAAAATATTTTAAATGAAAATTCATTTGAAACTTTGAATATAATTATTTTAGAATTTGGTAAACTTGGAATTTTAATGTAATATTTTGGGATTTGACGTGAAATGTTCTTCCAAATTTAATAAAATAAAGATTTTTCTTAAAATGCAAATTTTGGTCAACTTTTGTCAAAGTTTGACTTTTTGTGAACATTTTAAAATTTTGATTTTGAAATTTTACATTTTTTTATGAAGATGAATTTAATTCTAACATTTTCTTTATTTTTCGTTTTGTCAAATTTTGGTTTCTACTTCTCAAATTTTACAACTTTTGGCGCATTACACGCAGTTATTTTCCTTACAACTTTAATCTTATTTATATGTTTATTTGTTTGGAATTGTACTATTAGGCTAGGAATTTCTTTAGTAGATGAGAAGCCACCTGTTGATATGAATATATAATATCTTAGGGTTTTGGTTAGACTCCTCATTCTTCAATTATGCATCCATAAAAAATCTATGTAAGCATTCTTCTTCATCTTCCTCCTCAAAACCCTAGACCTTCTTCCTCTTCTCCTCTAAAATTTTCCTCCTCCTTCCCTTTTCAGTTTCAGCCACAATTATCCCATCACCTTCCCATCACTAAACTCTATCCAAAAACCCACTTCTCCTCCTTTCTTTTCCCCTTTCCTCTTCACTAATTTCGACCTCCTTCCTCCCTTCTCTATTTTCGGCCACCACCTTAGCAAAATCCTACAAAAGCCGAGCCAAACCCTCACCAAAACCTTACCCCTAGGCCGAGCCTTGCCATCTAAAACCCTACCCAAATCCAAGCCTCCACCTCTCCAAAACACTAGCCTAGACGAACCCTACACCAGCCGTGACTTTGCACCACAAAACCTAGTCCAAAACCCTATGGCCGAACCCAAACCCAAACCCTAACCCTATGGCCGAACCCCAAACAAGCCTTTGCACCCCTTAGACAATCCCTCTTATGTATTTTAAAAATATATAATTTTCTACTTTTATTTCTATGTGAATTATTTGTTTACGTATGGAATTTTTTTATTTTTTTCAAAGCGTCGGATTTGGATTATTCTCTTACTCAAGCTTGTTCGTAATTTGTTGTGCTTGTCGTAGTCGTTGTGTTGCACTTTGAATCACTTCTCTAACCAAAGAAAGGTGAATAATCACTCTTAACAACATACTTATATTTTGGTGAATTGATGACAATTGAATTGTATGGATTTGTATATGCAAGTTGAGAATTTCACCTATGATTTTATTATGTTATTTCATATGATTTTATTATGTCATTTCATGTGATATTGAACCTGTTGTGACCATATGCCATGATATGTTATTTATTGTTCTGGTTATTTCATATTCTGTTCTCGCACTGCAAGTTCCTTCACTATGGGTTGAAATGATACATACCCGAATGATCTTTAGATTAAGGAAAATTGTTATGGGCTGAAATGATAGGCCCGAGCAATTTTATTTGACTTGGGATTGCGGGTTTGAAAGGATATAAAACCCGAAAAATTAATAAATTATAGATTGAAATGATATATGCCCATATTTACTTGACCCTAGGGTAGAAAATTTTATACAGACTCCGTGGTTGATTTAAAATGATTTTTTTCTAAAAGTTATTAAGTATTTTGGATTTTATATATGAATCTCAACTAAAATTTAATGCAACGATTTCTGTAAATTTGCTTGTAGGTGTTAAATTTTTTATAAGAAATAAAAAGTTTGAAATGTAAATTTTGGAATCTAATTTACAATATGAAGGTTAATTGAAATTTAATAATCTGATTTGACTTAATAATGGTATTTTATTCTAACCTATAAATTGTAAGTTTTAATTCATGCAGTAGTGATTAAAATGATAAATGGTTTTTGTGAAAAAAGTAAGTTAAAATGTACATTTGACATGTAGGTTTTAACTAATGTAAATGATATAATTTGGTTAATAAAAATGATAAATGTTATTTACCGAAAAGAAAATAAAGTGCAAGTTAATGACCAAATAGCCAAAATTAGAGTAAGATAATAGGAATGATATAATGACTATGATAAAAACTGTAAATACATATACTATTTGATTATATAAACTATTGTAGTAGGAAGTATTACAGTAACAATTTAAAACTGCAGCGATTTCTTACGGTAACAATTCAAAACTGATGCGATTTATGACTGCAACAATTCTGTGCTGCTATGGATTTTTACAGTAACAGTTCTGCACTGCTGCGAATTCTTACAGTAATAGTTTTGCACTGCTACGAATTCTTACAGTAGTACTTTTGTACTGCTGCGTTTTCTTAAAAGTGACATTTGCAGAATGCTACAAATAAAAGGTTTTAGTTCCAAATGATATGGTTTTTAAAGGTTACATTTTAAAGTGCTATGATCTCTTAGATTTTATGTTCCAAGGGGTTATAATTTAATGAAATTGGAAGTGTTACGACTTGGGGAAAAATGAATATTATTTTAAAAAGAATAACGATATGAAATTTATATAGTTTGAAAGGAAAATGTTTGATATGAAATATAAACCATTTGAAAATTATATAACCATGGATTATAATAACGGTTGGTTGTTATAGAGACGGAGATCTGATATGGCCATACTCTCTGTCGATACAAAAAACCACTTTAACAACTGTGTACGCGGTGGAGATTTCAGAATGAAGTAAGATGGTGGTGACGATCCTAAAGGTATATTTACGTGGACCCAACTCTCGTGAGTTAGCATAAGGTGGCTAAAATATGAGCAATCGACGGGCCAAGTGAGGTAGCTCCTCCGATCAGAAATACTTCTTCGTTAGCCATTCTATTACATTGTGATTGATTTGGTGCGCACCTTTGATTCGAGAGTGTGGATCGAGTTGGGCGGTAGTTATGGCTATGCGTTACCAACAGTCTAAAGGTGTAATTGGTATATCTACCATGGCATTGCCTAGTTGTGCCGTGCCACCAACTCTAGCACGCCTTCTACGAGTATGTTTTGTACCATACCTATGGAGTGCCCTCTGACAGCGTCCAGTATGGGCGGGATTACGATACTGTATAGACTATGAGAATATATAAAATGTGTTAAGGGGGATATGGATAACGCCTTGACGCTATTTTAATAGTTTACTTTACTTTAGACATTATTACAATAGCGTATATTACTACATAGTAGATAGTTTATCGGATCCTTAAAAGATGGGCGATCTCAAACATCCTTTAAGTTATTGATGCATTTCTTTTGCAGTTCACTTGAGTTGATTTACATTTTATAAGTATGTATGTCCTGACTTGAGTGTTTTGTGTTTTTCTTTACGCACGGGTCAGCCTGAGTTTCACAGCTTTTGAGACATCCCTTTGGAGCTGGAGATCCGCTGGAGATTTAACTGTCTACTTTATATTTCCATTTCAGTTATTTCCACTCAGATTTTGCTTTTGTAGTAGAGAACTTATGTACCTAGAATTTCCAAGTGTATTCATTTCTAGACTTTGGTATTATGTATTAGTTTTGGGACTCCGTATCTAGTAGCTTCATGAATTACCATAGTTATTTTATTCCGCTGCGAGTTATTCTGATATTATGTGTCTGTGATTCTATGTTTGATTTTATTTGCCCTAAATTTTATTAACAATCTGTTGTTTTGAATTATTCAAGTCTGACATATGTTGTTTTATTGTCGATTTGAATGGTCCAAAATGGCGGGATGTTACAGTTGCTATCGGAGCTTTTTTTTTTAGGCAAACCTTAGCCTAAGGGGCAGAAAACGCATTAGAGATAGGGTATAAATACCCTAGAATGAGTAAAATAAATCTTAGAATCATTCTTTGTGGGAGAAGTATATTTAAGTATAAAATGATTTTAAATGATCTTTAAAAGACTATTTTTGGATATAATTTTTTTTTCTTGTTTAAAATCAAATTTCCTTAGAATTTTCCTTCCTTTCGAATCCTCCTTGTTTTGTAGAATTCTTTGATTAGGATTTCCAGTGTAGTTGGGTCTTTTCTTCTATATTTTCCTTTATCTTTGTCCTAAAATTCATTCTTGAATTTCCAGGATGAATCGTAGGAATGCATGAGGTCATGGTGTTGCCCCAGTTCCAGC
The DNA here is from genome assembly GCA_030765085.1 of Allium cepa. Lineage (NCBI taxonomy): Eukaryota > Viridiplantae > Streptophyta > Magnoliopsida > Asparagales > Amaryllidaceae > Allium > Allium cepa. Next base: position 27,618,353 of record CM060933.1, on the reverse strand, counting down.
ACCAATTGCACCCATTAGGTTTACTACTCTATGTAAGGAGTTTTCTCAACTAGGTGGTACTAAATTTTTGGGATCAGAGACCATCATTGAGGCTCCACAGTGGCTGAGGGGTTTGGAAAGGATTTTCGCTGGTTTGGAGATCACCGACGCTCAAAGTGCCAGTTAGCAGCTTGGCAGTTGAAGGAGGCAGCCCTGGATTGGTAGGAGTCTGTTATAGCCAACACTATTGAGGCAGATATTTCTTGGGAACAGTTTAGTGAGGTTTTGTGACAAAGTGGATGCCAGAAGCAGGTAAGTCTCAGCTATATAGAGAGTTTATGGATCTTAAGCAAGGGGATATGTCATATGCTAAGTATGAGCGGAAGTTTGACGAGCTTTCAAAATTTGGTCCTAGCTTGATTGATACCCCTCTTAAGAAGAATGAAAAGTTTATAGTTGGAGCTCGCCTGGAGTTTTTTGATCATCTGATTTTTCATGTGCATAGCCCATTTAATGGATTGATGGATATGGCCATTAGATATGAGAGCCCCACTTCTAAGGAATCATCTGTTGCTCGTGCACCTTCAGCTCAGCCTTCTTCTGGCAACTCTAAGAAGAGGAAGTCTAATTTCCATCGTTAGAAGTAGAATTGGATTAAGAATCCATGTTTAGGATCTTCTTCTCCCCGGAGGCAGCTTATTGATCTTTCTTCGATCACTTGCTTCAAGTATGACCGGAAGGGGAACTATGCCAATAGTTATCCTACTTTAGCCGAAGCTGCTGTTCCTCCAGTTCAGGTGACTACACATGATCTTTGCCATATCTGCTTGCAGCCTGGCCACTTCAAGCAGGATTGTCCTACTCAGTAGAAGAGCAAGCTATTTGGTATCTTTGCAGTTACTTCATCTACTCCACCTGCTCCTAGTGAGACCGAAGGTACTCTCCAGAGCACCTTTACCTTGTTTAATCTTCCTGTTCGTGTTTTATTTGACATTGGAGCTTCACATAGTTCCATTTGTATGGATCTTTTTGATAAATTTGAGCATATCCTTTCACCTGAGTATGCAATTGTACCTTTGTGTGTTACTAATCCTATTGGTGGTCCCACGAGCCTTAGTAGGATTTGTAACAACATGAAATTCTTCGATTCTGGCTATCGTTTTTCTGGTGATTTCTACGTTGCTTTCGATCTATTGCTTGGAGGAGATTGGCTGAAGAATCAGAAGCTGTTATTTTTTGTAAAGGCCGTACCGTTTCTCTTGTTGGTGATAAAGGCGACCCTTTGGTGATTCAGTGCCGTATACCTCAGGAGTATGCAGGCAGTTTTATCTATTCTCTTGATTCTTCCCCTAGTGATCTTGATTCTACTCCTATGGTCAAACTCTTTTCCGATGTATTTGGTGAAGTCACTTCTTTACCTCCCAATCAGGAAATCAAATTCCATATTGATCTCATTCCTAGAGATCGACCTGTAGTTCTTCCTCCCAGAAGAATGGCATCCCGTGAGAAGGTAGAGTTGAGGAAGCAAATCGAAGACTTGTTCTTTAAAGGTTTGATCAGACTGAGCCATTTCGAATGGGGAGCAGCAGTGGTTTTTGTCACTAAGTCTAACGGTTCCTTAAGGATGTGTGTTGATTATAGGGAGCTAACAAGCTCACTATGAAAAACAGATATCCAATGCCTCGCATTAATGATATACTTGATCAGCATTATGGAGCAGCTGTATTCTCTCAGCTTGATCTTGCCACTGGTTTCCACCATCTTAGAATTGTCGAGGAAAGTATTTCCAAAACTTCTTTCAATTCCGAGGATGGTTTGTTTGAATGGTTAGTTATGCCTTTTGGTTTGATTAATGCCCCAGCTTTCTTTGTTGACTTATGAACCGAGTTTTCCGTGATGTTCTTAATAAGTTTGTTCTAGTCTTCATCGATGATATTCTCATTTTTTCTAAGTCTAAGGCGGAACATGAAATCCATTTGAATTTTGTTCTAAAGACTCTTAGGAGTCATCAGTTGAAGGCTAAATTCCCAAAATGCCATTTTTGGAAAGATGAAGTCCGATTTCTTGGACATATTGTTTCTGGTAATGGAGTTTCAGTTGATCCAGTTAAGATCGTTGCGATCAATGTAAGACTATCTTCTCGTTCTTTCCTTTGTACATTAATTATTCTATCTCTTTCTCTGTTCTTATTCACCCTATTCTATTTTAGAATTGGGAAACTCCAAGGACTCCATCTGATATCCATAGTTTTTTAGACCTTGCCGGTTATTATCGGAGAATCGTTGAGAATTTTGCTCGGATTGCTGCATCTCTCACCGCTCTAACTCGTAGGAGTGCTACATTTAGATGGAATGATAAGTAAGAAGCTACATTCAATGAGTTGAAGCGCAAGCTTACTTCCGCACCAATTCTTACCGTTCCAAATGGAAATGATGGATTAACGGTATACACTGATGCCAGCCGTAAAGGTTTGAGAGTCGTTTTGATGTAGGACGGGAAGGTTATCGCTTATGCCAGTCGTCAGTTGAAGACTCATGAAGCCAATTATGCAACCCATGATTTGGAATTGCTTGCCGTAGTTTTTGCTTTGATGCTTTGGAGACATCATCTATTGGGAACTAAGTTTGAGCCCTTTACGGATCATAAGTCTTTGAAATATATTTTCACCTAGAAGGACTTGAATTTGAGGCTGGATAGATGCATTGAGTTTCTAGCTTCTTATGACCATGACATCAACTATACCCCTGGAAAAGCTAATGTTGTAGCCGATGCTTTGAGTCGAAAGAAGGCGATGTTATGTCAGCTTGTTGTTTCTTCTCCTCTTATGGATCATATTATTGCTAAGCAAGATGAGGATGAGATGCTTAGGCTTATTAAGGAGAATGTTCGCATCAGAGTTGGTGGTAGTAGCCAAGATGGAAGTGGAGCTCAGATCGATGACAGAGGGATTTTGAGGATTAATAATCGGATTTGTGTCTCGAATGTCGATGGATTGAGGCAAGAGTTACTTCGGAAAAATCATCGGTCCAGACTTTCTATTCATCCAGGTGTTGCAAAGATGTACCATGATATGAAGAAGCTGCATTGGTGGAGTGGAATGAAGCGTGATACCTCCCTTTTTGTTAGTAGATGTGACTTGTCACCAGGTTAAGGCTGATCATTAGAAGGCTTCTGGATTGCTGCAACCCCTTGAGATTCTAAATTGCAAATGGGAACAGGTTTCTATGGATTTTACTGATGGATTACCGAGGATTAGGAGAGGTAATGAGAGTATTTGGGTTACTGTGGATAGATAAACAAAGTCAGCTCATTTCATTCTGGTTAGATCTAACCGTTCTGCTTTGAGTTTAGCTGATTTTTATGTGAGGGAGGTTGTTCGTCTTTATGGTGTTCCGATCAGTATTGTTTGTGATAGAGACCCCATCTTTACTAGTCTGTTTTGGAAAGCTTTTCAGGAATCTTTAGGAACTCGTCTGAATCTGAGTACTGCTTACCATCCACAGATCGACGGTCAAATGGAAAGAGTGAATCAGATTCTGGAAGATCTTCTTCGTGCCTGTGTCCTTGATTATGGAAGATCTTGGAAAGATCATCTTCATCTCGTTGAATTCACCTATAACAATAGTTATCAGGTATAATCTCAAATATTTGTTTAAGGTTGTCTTAAACATTTATCTATCTCATTCTTTTTAAAATTCAGGTAAGTATCGAAATGGCTCCATTTGCTACTCTCTATGGACGCCCTTGCAAATCTCCATCTTGTTGGATTGAATCCGGTAATCATTTGGTTCTTGATCCAGATATGATTCTAGAAGCATCTGAGAAGGTTGAGGAGATTAGGAGAAAGATGAGGATTGCTCAGGATAGACAGAAGAAGTATGCCGATAGGCGTAGGAGGAGTTGGAGTTTTCTATTGGTGATCAGGTTTTCCTTAAGGTTTCTCCATTAAGAAATGTGATTCGTTTTGGTTGGAGAGGGAAGCTCGCTCCTAGGTTTATTGGTCCTTTTTGCATCTTAAATAGAGTTGGTTCCTTAGCTTATCGCTTGGATTTGCCTAAGAAACTTTCTGTAGTGCATAATGTGTTCCATGTTTTGCATCTTTGTCGGTACCTTCATGATCCATCTTTGATTGTTCAACCTTCTGCTCTCAAGAGTTTGGATGTTGAGCCAAATATTACTGTCGAGAGGAAGCCACTTCATATTATCGATAGAGGTACAAAGCAGCTTCGAAGAAAATCTATCAATCTAGTCAAAGTGCAATGGAGCACTGATGATCGGGACTGTACTTGGAAAATGGAAGAGAAAATTCATGCTTCGAATTCGGAATTGTTTGTTCCAGGTACTATTCGTTATCATACCTTATCCTTCTTCTTTTTCTGGGACTCATTCCTTTTCGAGGAAGAAAAGCTTTGAGTAGGGGAGAGGGTGACAACCCGCAAAATTTCTAAAATATTATAAATGAAAATTCATTTGAAACTTTGAATATAATTATTTTAAAAATTGATAAACTTGGAAATTTAATGTAATATTTTGGGATTTGATGTGAAATGTGCTTCTGAATTTAATAAAATAAAGATTTTTCTTAAAATGGAAATTTGGTCAACTTTAGTCAAAGTTTGACTTTCTATGAACATTTTAAATTTTGAGTTTTGAACTTTTACTTTTTTTTATGAAGATGAATTTAATTCTAACATTTTTTTGTTTTTTGTTTTGTTAAATTTTGGTTTCTACTTCTCAAATTTTACAACTTTTGGCGTATTATACATAGTTATTTTCCCTATAACTTTTATTTTATTTATATGCTGATTTGTTTGGGCTTGTACTATTGGGCTAGGAACTTTAGTAGATGAGAAGCCACCTATTGAGATGACTATATAATATCCTAGGGTTTTGGTTAGACTCCTCATTCTCTAATTATGCCTCCGTAGAAAATCTATGTAAGTTTTGTTCTTCATCTTCCTCCTCAAAACCCTAGACCTTCTTCCTCTTCTCCTCTACAATTTTCCTCCTCCTTCCCTTTTCAATTTCGGCCACACCTATTCCATCACCTTCCCATCACCAAACTCTATCCAAAAACCCACTTCTCCTCCTTCCTTTTCCCCTTTCCTCTTCACTAATTTCGGCCTCCATCCTCCCTTCTCTATTTTCGGCCATCACCTCACCAAATCCTACCAAAGCCGAGCCAAACCCTCACCAAAACCCTACCCCTAGGCCAAGCCTTGCCATCACAAATCCTACCTAAGCCTCCACCTCTCCAAAATCCTAGCCTAGCTTAGCCCTACAGTAGCCGAAACTTTGCACCACCAAACCTAGTCCAAAACCCTACGGCCGAACCCAAACCCTAACCCTATGGCCGAACACAAACAAGCTTATGCACCCCTTAGACAAGCCCTCTTATGTATTTTGCAAATATATAATTTTCTACTTTTATTTCTAAGTGAATTATTTTTTTCATTTTTTTCAAAGCGTCGGATTTGGATTCTCCTCTCACTCAAGCTTGTCCGTAATTTGTTGTGCTTTTCATAATCGTTGTGTTGTGCTTTGCATCACTTCTCTAACCAAAGAAAGGTGAGTAATCACTCTTGACAACATACTTATATTTTGGTGAATTAATGACAATTGAATTGTATGGATTTGTATATGCAAGTTGAGAATTTCACCTATGATTTTATTATGTTATTTAATATGATTTTATTATGTTTTTTCATGTGATATTAAACCTATTGTGACCATATGTCATGATATGTTATTTATTGTTCTGTTTATTTCATATTCTGTTCTCACACTGCAAGTTCCTTCACTATGGGTAGAAATGATACATACCCGAACGATCTTTAGATTAAGGAAAATTGTTATGGGCTGAAATGATAGGCCTAAGCAATTTTATTTGACTTGGGATTATGGGTTTGAAATGATATAAACCTCGAAAAATTAATAAATTGCGGATTGAAATGATATATGTCCGTATTTACTTGACCCTAGGGTTGAAAATTTTATACAGACTCCATGGTTGATTTAAAATGATTTTTTTTCTAAAAATTATTAAGTATTTTGGATTTGTATATGAATCTTAACAGAAATTTAATGTAATGATTTCTATAAAAAAATTATAGGTGTTAAAAAATTTATAAGAAATAATAGTTGGAAATGTAAATTTTGGAATCTAATTTACAATATGAAGGTTAATTGAAATTTAATAATCCGATTTGACTTAATAATGGTATTTTATTCTAACCTATAAATTGTAAGTTTTAATTCATGTAATAGTGATTAAAATGATAAATGGTTTTTGTGGAAGAAAGGTAATTTAAAAAGTACATTTGACATGTAGGTTTTAACTAATGTAAATGGTATAATTTGGTTAATAAAAATGATAAATTTATTTATCGAAAAGAACAAAGTGTAAGTTAATGACCAAATAGCTAAAATTAGAGTAAGATGATAGGAATGATATAATGACTATGATAAAAACTGTAAATACATATAATATTTCATTATATAAACTATTGTAGTAGGAAGTATTACAGTAACAATTCAAATCTGTTGAGATTTCTTACGGTAACAATTCAAAACTGCTGCGATTTCTTACTGTAACAGTGCTACACTACTGTGGATTCTTATAGTAACAGTTCTGCACTGCTGCGAATTCTTACAGTAGCAATTCCGCACTGCTATGAATTCTTACAGCAGCACTTCTGCACTACTGCGAATTTTTATATTAACATTTATGTACTGCTGCCTTTTCTTAAAAGTGATATTTTCAGAATGCTACAAAATTTTCTAAAAGGTTTTAGTTCCAAATGATATGGTTTTTAATGGTTACATTTTAATATGCTATGATCTCTTAGGTTTTATGTTCCAAGGGGTTATAATATAATGAAATTGGAAGTGTTATGACTTTGGGAAAAATGAATATTATTTTAAAAAGAATAATGATATGAAATTTATATGGTTTGAAAGGAAAATGTTTGATATGAAATATAAACCATTTGAAATTTATATAACCACGGGTTATAATAACGATTGGTTGTTAAAGAGACAGGGATCAGATATGGGCATACTCTTTGTCGATACCAAGAACCACTTTAACAACTATGCACGCGGTGGAGATTCCAGAATGAAGTAGGATGGTGGCGACGATGCTAAAGGTATATTTACATGGTCCTAACTCTCATGAGTTAGCACAAGGTGGCTAAAACAGGAGCAATCGACGGGCCAGGTGAGGTAGCTCCTCCGATCGGACACACTTTATCATTAGCCATTCTATTACATTGTGATTGATTTGGTGCGCACTTTTGATTCGGGAGTGTGGATCAAGTTGGGCGTTAGTTGCGGCTATGCGTTACCAACAGTCCGAGAATGTAATTGGTATATCTACCATGGCATTACCTAGTTGTGCCGTGTCACCTACCCTAGCATGCCTTCTATGAGTTTGTTTTGTACCATACCTATGGAGTTCCCTTTGACGGCGTCCAGTACGGGCGAGATTACGGTACTGTATAGACTATGAGAATATATAAAATGTGTTAAGGGGGATATGGTTAACGCCTTAACGCTATTTTAATAGTTTACTTTACTTTAGACATTATTATAATAGCGTATATTACTTCATAGTAGATAGTTTATCAGATCCTTAGAGGATGGACGATCTCAAGCATCCTTTAAGTTACTAATGCATTTTTTTGCAGTTCACTTGAGTTGATTTACATTTTATAAGTATGTATGTCCTCACTCGTGTGTTTTGTGTTTTGCTTTATGCTCGGGTCAGCCTGAGTTTCACAGCTTTGGACTAATCCTTTTGGAGCTAGATGATCCGTTGGAGATTTAGCTATCTACTTGATATTTCTGTTTCAGTTATTTCCACTCATCTTTTGCTTTTGTAGTAGAGAACTTATGTACCTAGAATTTCCTAGTGTATTCATTTCCAGAATTTGTTATAATGTATTAATTTTGGGACTTTGTATATAGTAGCTTCATGAACTACTATAGTTATTTTATTCCGCTGTGAGTTATTCTGATATTCTGTATCTGTGATTCTACGATTGATTTTATTTACCCCAAATTTTATTAATAATCTGTTGTTTTGAATTATTCAAGTCTGACATGTGCGGTTTTATTGTCGATTTGAATGGTCCAAAATGGCGGGACGTTACATGTACTGATAGTTATTGGATAACTATGAAACGACCCACTCAATAATTTTCTGTTGGTTAATATAACTAAGGTCAAACAGAAAATATCGATGTGACTGATTTACGCAGTTCTCTCAACTAGAGAATATCGTGGATCTTCAATATGAAAGTTCTGCTTTGATTATGGTCAAATCATGGCATGGCATTCCGTCGAGTGGCTATAGTTGGGTCGAGTGGAAGTATTGGAAGTGGAGCACTATTCAAGAGAGGATTCGTCTCCTCGGTTATATGGGGTTAGTATCATGGTCAAATCAAGTCAACTCAAAGTCAAAGTCTCTGGCTAGAGCATTTTGCTTAATAACAATTGTTATTATTGAACTATAGACTTTGTGTTTGGACTATAAAGTTAAATGTGGACGGTATTGGAATTTTGACCATTACCAAATTTCATAAGTCCTAATATGATATAGTTTTGACGAAGAGAATTGGTGCAAATAATTGTCACTATCAGATACCGCTTATAATAAGTAGAACTTGATTTTACCAAAAAGACCTATAAGCAATGAATTCAGCCAAACTGTCATACTGCCTGCCAAGTAACGTGTGAATATTAATATTTAAATTATTCAATATTAATCACTGAATGAATTCACATCTCTGAGTTTCACTACTGCATTTGTAATTTCTTCGAAAACCACATAATTTAATTAGTTTTTAAAATTTTGCAAACTAGTCAAATTAATTAATATTTTTGAAATATTAATTATTGTTAATTTATTTGATGTTTTGAATGTTGTTGGCAATTGATTTAATGCATATATAAAAGTTATATTTGCATATATTGATATGCGATATCGGTAGAATTTTAAACATATTTTAAATAATAAAATAATTACATAAAAGTTGTTTTCCTTGGAAAAGTTGCATATTTGGAATGTGCTTGGATCGACCATATAATGGTAAGAGGATAAAAATAAATTAATAAGATTAGTTGAAATTTAAAAAGAGAAAATAAAGGAGGAAATTTTAATAAGAGAATAGGAAAAGGTTCCTTTAATTCTATTAAAAACAAAACCTCCTCATTTTTGAAAGAATAGAGAACAGAACGTGACTTTCATTTTTGTTCTCCTTTTCTTCATCTTCTCTATCATTCATCCATGGTTGAAACTACATCCAAAAGAAAAAAAAGGTCAAAACAAATTCAAACCAACATCAAACTAAATTAGAAGGGTGGTTTAGTCTTCTCTTACAAAGTGGAAGGTGATTTTTTAAAATCTAAGGAGAAGCCACAAATTAAGGTATGATGAAGGGCAAGGTTTATCAGATCTAGAAAGTGATTAAACAGATCTAGGTATTCTTTTATCATTCCAGGCGTTTCTACATGCTTCATCCTAAGGTAATTGTGTATGCACATAATTCGATATTTACATGTTTATTGTATTATTATTTTGATCTATGTTTATTTATCATTTCCTTTTAATGTATGTTTATGATAATTCGACATGTCTTGAATTGCATATTACTTTTGATAAATTGTCATCATTCTCTGTGTTGTTTGGATCTGTAATTTCTTATCACAAATTTACGCATGCATATCTTATTCAAATTTCTTTTATTTTATGGTAGATAGTTATGAAATTAAAATTTGACTTTGAACGAGATTTATGTATACTATGAGATAACCTTTACTCGTTCAAATGCTAATGGATTTATATATATATATATATATATATATATATGTATATGTATGTATATGTTAAGTTATTTATCATTCCTTGAATCTGATTTTAATTACATATGTTGAATTTTTGTACAATTGTTACAATTCTTGTTAAATGAATGTACGCATATATTTCATTAACAAAATTTAGATAATGAAGGCATGTTTAGATTTGGTTGACAAGTAATCAACATCATTTAATGTATTTATTGTTACAGCTAAATGGTGAAAGAGATGAAAGGTTTTCCTCTTTTCATATTTTATCATATCCATGTGTAGATTTGATTGATATGTAAGAAATGTCATTTAATATATTGATTGTCACAGTTAAGTGGTGAAAGAAAAGATAGGTTTCCCTCTTTTCATATTCTATCATATCTATGTGTAAATTTGATTGGTAAGTAATTAATGTCATTTAATGTATTAATTGTCATAGTCAAATGTTTAAAGAAATCATAATTTTCTCTCCTTTCATATTTTGTCATATCTTCCCTTTATTAATTGAATATAGTAATAGAAAGAAACAAATATTTTCCTTCTCTTAATTTATTTTTACATGTTTCATATATACACCACTTATACACTGCACTTACACTTGACATAAGTGAATGATTTGATACTTTCATCATATCACATACATTTGTATATTTAAAGTTCCTTAAATTAACATATTGAATAAAATATTGATTTTATCTAAAAAAAAATTTGGATAAGATCTAAATGCATTTAGACTACATAGACCCATTAATGATCCAAAATGGTATTTTTTTTTTGAATTTCACCCATTTCTTCCACTACGGGCTGGCCCTGTTCTTACAAGGCTATATTTATAGACTATCATAGCTAGATGTTAAAATAAGCAATGAATACAAGTGGATTCGATCCTAGGCTCACTGACTCTATAGTTTTAGCCATTTATATTAAACTACAATATAAACTAGTTAAGCGTAAACCTCATCGAGCTACTTAATATGTTGAGGTCAGCCGAGGGATCTTTCAAGGAACGAAACACTATGTCAATTGTAAACGGTAATGCCACATCTTTTAAAAGTTCAAGGAAATAAAAGTAGAGCTCTGAAAAATGTAAGCATGGTGCTCCTACCGACAAAGGTGAATATCACCATTGTCATAGAAGGGGCACTGGAAGTGCAATTATGCAAACTTCTTGAAGATGGTTAAAGAGAAAAAGGAAAATGTATGATTCAAAACTCTATTGAATCAATAAATTATCTTGGGTTTTAGATATTGGATCCGCATCTCATGTCTGTAATTTGTTATAAGGACTTAGGAGCAGATGGCATGTGGCAAAGGGTGAAATGAGGCTTCAAGTCACTGAAGGGTCTCTAGTAGATGCAACTACAGCTGGAAAACGTTACTTAACATTGCAAATGGATTTTATTTAATTTTGTTAATTGTTATTATGTTAAGTACTTTATTTGTGGAATAATATTTTTGTCTATCTTGTTTAAGATTGGATGTAGTTTTTATTTTGACAACAATGTGATGAATATATTGTTTGATGGAAATTAAATCGGCAATGGTGTTTTGGATAATGATATTTATGTACTTAATTTTAATCATATTTGTGTTATTAATAAATCTGCTATTGACATTAACAATAGTTACTTATGGCACTGTCAGCTAAGTCGTATTAGTAATGAAAAATTGCATAAACTAAAAACCAAAAATTTTCTACCGCCATTTGATTATGAATCATTTGACACTTATGAGTCATGTCTTAAAGAGAATAACCAAGCAACCCTTCAGTAGGACCAACATAAGAATTAATGAACTCTCAAGTCATGTATATACTGATATATGTGGCCTAATGCCTATAGTAACAAAGGTTAATTCGACTTACTTTTAACTTTTATTGATGATTTCTTAAGACTAGGATTATATATCTAATGAAGAATAATATGATATCCATGAGAATTTAAAGAGTATAAGAATGAGGTTGAAAATCAAATGAATCGTAGTTATAATACTTCGATCATATCAAGGTAGTGGGTATGTTGTAACTCCAACTGTACTTAAAAAGATAATATGATTATCTTTGGATTACTCTCCGCAATATAATCGTGTTTCCAAATGAAGGAATCGAACTCTATTAGATACGCTTTGCTCCATGATGACTAAGGCTGAGTTACCTCTTTCATATTTGGGATATGTGTAAGAAATCGCAGAGAATTTTTTAAATTTGATAACTACTAAATTTGTGCCAAAGTCACCATATGTGATGTGGCATGGGAAGAAAGCCCATCTTAATCATTTGAATATGGGGTTGTCTAGCCTATGTTAAGTACGTCGGTCCCAATAGACTTGTGGCAAGATTGGTTTTGAGTAAACTTATAGGATATCCTAAGAATTCATTGGGATATATTTTCTATAACACCAATGAACAAAAGATTATCTTCCTCGACATGCTATCTTTTTTGAGAGAGAATTTCTAATTAATAGTGAAGCTATAAACTTGGATGAGATCCGAGAAGCAAAAATATAGAGGCCGAACCGATAAAGGAATTAAATTCACTATTATATGAAAACATGCAACCTATTAGAAGATCAAATAAGGAATCTCGCACACCAAAGAGATAATATGATATTCTTGCCGATGGTAAGAACTCTACACTTTAGCTTGAAGTCATGAAATTCAAGATGGATTTCATGTATGATAACAAAGTGTGGACTTTGGATGACACACTTGAAGAGATAAAACTCATAATATACAAATGTATTTTCAATAACAAGCTAAATGCAAATGGAGAGTTAGAGATTTAGAAGGCAAGATTAGTTGCGAAAGGTTTTCGTAAAATTTAAGGCGTTCATTATTTTGAAACTTTTCACCTGTAGTCATGCGTAAGTTCGTACCAATAATGTTTGCTGACGCTTCATTACATGACCGTGAAATATTGCTGAGGCATGTGAAAATTGCATTTCTAAATAATGATTTAGAAGATACCATTTGAATGTCATAGCCCAAAGGTTTTGAGGTGGTAAGGGTGAGAGGAAGGCATGCAAATTGTTAAGATCGATTTATAGTCTTACATAAGCTTCAAGGAATTGAAATAAGTACTTTGATAAAGTAATCAAATAGTTTGATTATTATCACAGTATAGAGGAAACATGTGCATACCAGAAAGAATAGGGAAGTGCTATTGTGTTTAAGTTTTATATGTCAATGATTTGCTCTTGATCGATAATGATATTATGTTGTTGCAATCGATCAAAGCATGGTTGCCCAAGAATTTCTCCATGAAACGAAGGGAAAGAGACTTATATCCTTGGTATAAGAATCTATAGAGTTAAATCTAAGAGGTTGATCGATTTGTCCAAATCCTCGTACATAGATACCATACTAAAAAGGTTCGGTATGGAGAATTCTAAGCATGGAATTTTTCCGACGCAATCTGGCATCACCCTTTCTAAGAAGGACGCTCTCATACTAATGAGAAGAAGGAGTGCATGAAGAGGATTCTGTATGCATCTCAATCATTTCCATAATATAAGCTATGTTATATACTAGATTAAACGTGACACATGCATTAGGATGCGTAAGCCAATATCAATCTAATCCTAGGGAAAAACATTAGACAGTAGTGAAATGTATTCTTAAGTATTTAAGAAATACATAAGACTTATTTGTTATATATAGAAATGAATACATCCTTATAAAGGGGTGTACAGATTCTAGATTTCAAAGTGATATCGATGATTGTAAACCAGGGTATGTTTATGTGTTTACAATGAACGGTGGAGCAATCATTTGGAAAAGTTCCAGCAAGAGACAGTATTTGATTCAATGATGGAGGTTGAATGCATAGTCCTCAATAATGTAGCTAGAGAAGTAGTCTGTATGCCCATGTTTATGGCTAAGCTAGAGGAGTTTTCGAACGTTAAAAAACTCATAACATTGTCATGTAATAATGTAACGACCCCCAAATTGATCAATTTGATAAATTATATTTATTTTTAAATATTCATATATAATCTTTTCAAAATATAGATTATGATGTTTTGAACAATAATGATGATAATTTTATTTTGAATAAGTATTTACAAAAATATAAACTTTGAAGGAATATCGATAAAATGGTCGAAAATCGTTTTATCAATAAACAACTCTATAATTATCAGAAGTCGCGCATGAAGCTGGATACATACACTTATTATCCATTTAGACAAGAATATAAAATAAAAAAATTATTTTATTTTTGAGACTAAAATATCTTTATGACATCATTAACAATATCACTATTTTGGAATAATTAACTTTTGAATTTAAATGGAGTTTAAATGGTTTAATAATTATTTTAAATATCAAATGAAGCCCTTTTAATTATTATATAATGATAGAAATATTATTTTGAAACTTTGTTCACAAATATATGTATATTAACTAAGAACTGAAAATATAACCGGAAATCGAAATCAGAATTCATTACGGTTCAACGTAGAGAAGTTGTGCAACGTTGTGGATTGTCTGTGACAAACATATGAACATATACATGAATACATACACATGCACATGAATATGCACACATACACAAAATTAATAATAAAGGATAAAAGAAAATATCAATGTATTATTTATAAATATCATGATATTTCTTTAAGCCAGTGTCAACCTCTTACATACAAGTATATGCACATGAAGTAGCCACATGGGAGGGGGGTAGTTCGACCAAAATCGTGATGGAGGAGGAGGGTGTGGTGGTGATGAAATTATGATGTGTTTGCACTTAAATATCATGATATTTTATCACTTCCATTTGCCTATAAATACACACCATCCATTTTCGCTTCCATTCATATTTTCTTCTTCATTTTCCTAAGCTCTCTTCACTTTTTCTCTCCACTTTAATGGCTTCTTACCTAAAGAAAATAAAAAGAAATTAAATTAATATAGTACATATATTATCAAACACCTTAAAACCAAAGCTAAACTCCTCCCTTCCTCCTTGCGAACCCATGGCGACACACCCCACCATCCATGACCGAGCCTTCCACCCTTTTGCAAGCCAAGGCCAAGCCCCCTTGGAAGCATTAGTGCAAGCTTTGTGAGCTTCAATTTCGAGATAGCGAAGCTATAGTCATTTTAAAGTTAGAACAATTGAATTTAAGGTGCGATAAATTTATTTATATTATGATATGGATTATTATATGTTTGGAATGATTGATTTTTATGTTTTGATCATCATGTTTTGATTGTGAAAATATGGTTGTTTGGATGTGTAGACATCTCACGTTTAATACACGTCGAAATTACACAATGGAAATAACTTTTCAAAATGAAATATAAAAGTGTTACGAGATGATTAAACTTCTTTAAATTTGTTTATAATCACTAAAACTTAGTTTGGTGAAGTTTTGAAAAGAATTGAAATTGGAGTCAAAAAATAGGTGCGTCGTGGAACGACAGTTCGCTTTGGCAGTTCGAAAACCCAAGCGATAAATTCTTTAAATGGATATTCTTATTTCCTTACAAATATGAAATACTATAAATATATTAAAATATTATAAAAGATATCTTATTTATGAAAATGGACTTCCAATTGATAGAAAAGTTATTTTGATCAAAGAAGCCTTAAAATTATTATTTGCAGCATTTTTTTGCAGCACTTTCTAGTAACTTTTGCAAACAACAGTTATAACTTAATTATTCTTTCCCAACTCTTTTAGGAACATTTTCAAATAAATAATTAAGTATTTTAAAGATGATTTGGAATTTTAAAATTACTTTTAAAGGAGTTTAAATAAATGGTTAAACGAAAAGCTGTTGTAAATAAACGATTTAAACTTGGCTCTAAAAGTTGATGAGTAGATTGGATTTTTCTATTCGTGAGATCCGGATGTGGGGTTCTCAAACTAAGGAGATTTTAGGAGAAACCAGTGATCTAGCTCACCCGGCCTCTTTCCTAGACGAGGAATAGATAAGGTTGAAACGTCTGAAACGAGGCAAGTATAAAAGATTCAAATTTACAAATTTATTACAACTTGGATTATGTAGAAACAATCTTTTTATACTTGGTGTTAAATTCCAAGGAGGGAAAACGCACTATCCATTTGAATTTAAAAGGTGATTCCACCATCATTCGATGGATGGAAAAGGTTGAATACGGAAATTGATATTGAGTAGAATTAGTCAAATTTCTATCGAACCTTTTTACTTAATAAGGTTTTGCAATGTGATTTATGAGAGATGATTTTGATTTGGTATTTCCAAAGTTAAAGAGAGGTTTAATGATTCGGTATATATTGGAAAAGAATATGATTTGAAGATTTATATCTCTAAAGGAGATAATTTATTTGATAAGAGTTATTGATAAATGTAACGATAATCACCTGCAAACTTTACATATTTTACCAATGATTGGTTCGAAGGAACCGGGATCAGATTTGGGCGATTCTTATCGAAAAAACACTTCGAACTAATATACGCATTCAAAGTGAAGACATGAAATGATAATAACTTAGAAGATAGAATGTAGGGCTGCTTGTCACTGATCCTCGAGGGAAGTTTCTCATATCATATATATATATATATATGACAGTCATTTGATCTTCGATGCGAGCGCTGCTCGTTAGTAATCCTAGGGGTGATTCCCGATAGGATGTAATAGGAAAGTTCCTTAGTATGTCCTATTCTTGGACAACTTGTATGGACGAATGTCTGACATTGCATTTTTAAAATGCACATACATGGATTTTTACAAACATACATCTGTTTGGTGATGTAGGAAGTAACTATCCTATACTTAACACCCTTCTCTGAGACGTACAAGCTTAGAGGTTGTGCATTTTCCAAAATCAATACTATGTGATGGAATTGACAATGTGGCATTTAAGTGAAATGTGTGCTATGAGGAACGTAATCGTTACCTCGAGCCTCATCACCCGTAAATGACTTAAACAGGACATATGCCGTAAGGCTACGTGGTTCGCAACCATTAAGGTTTGGTCATCATCTTTCTAGATTACTCTCCATATGTCAAATATGTTGTGTATGCTATGAGATCCTAGATAGGTCGGTTATGACCGGGGTGATGCCATATTCGGCTCTATTTCCAACACCAGATGGGTCTTTAGGTAGACCGCTCTTGCCAGGTACAGAGATTTCAAAGTTGTTTATCCTTGGTACATCCCTCTAGAGATGTACTATACGAAAGGTAGTCCCTTATCTACCATTGTATGGAAATCCATTCTCTAATAAGTCCCATCGGACTTGATTGTAGAACTTATTATGTTGGAATTTAATCGATGTATTAATTTCGGTTAAGATTATATTAGTTTACTTGAAAAGTGGTTTCAAAAGAATGTCATTAAAAATAATATTTTTAGATTTTTCATAGCAAATATTTTGGTTATCATAAGGTAAAACCCCCTTCCGTGTTTATATGCGGCGTGGTCTTATGAGATACCCTTTGTTTCAAATTATCCATACTTGAGTTTCTCACACCAGTCCCATGACTGACTCAAAGTTTATTTTCTTTTCTCTTAAACTCTAGGTACCCCATTTCTCGAGCAGCCATGTAGTATAGTATGGAGCATTTTGGAAAGGAGCATGGAACATTTTGGGTACTTTGTAGAAGTTATCTATTAACTCCGCTATATTATGTACTATGTATTTACTAGCACTGGCAAGAATAGGTAGTTATAACTATCCTGCCTCGATTAATACTTACTCATATGCATAATTAAACGTTGAATGCGATGTGAGACTCTATTCCATTTTGTCTTCTATCTTTATTTTCTTTATCCCAAGATAATTCGCCTCTCCGGCACTTGGATTTACGGCACGTGTATAATGGGGATGTATTAGTGTCGATTTCTGAGGATTGAGGAGGTGGGTCATCAAAATAATAATGCAGCAATGTAGATCACAAAGGAGCCTAGATCCCACAAGAAACTAAGATACATTCTTTGAAAGTTTTATTTTTAGGGAGTTTGTCACTAATAAAGAAGTCGTGATTTAAAAAGCGAATACTAAGGCAACATAACAGATCCATTCTTAGAGAGACTAACTTGACTAGTTCTAAGCAAACTGGTCGAAAGGATGGGATTGAGATTCCACAACAGGCCCAAAGTACAAGTGGAAGATTGATATAGTTAGGTGTATGTTCTAAGGACAATTCTGTAAAAACCTGCCTTTTCGACCCTCTAGTTTAATGCCTAAATTGAAGTTCAAACTATAACGAGCCAAAATGATAAGTCGTTAGGAGATGATAATAAGAAGCAAATATGTATCTCTAACTATGACTTTCAGAGCTTGCAACAAAAGAAATAGAATTATAACATCAATAACATACGCATATATTCAAAACACACTAATATCGGTTATATTATTTCATATGTCTATATGATACCAATCACAATCACACTACTTGCTATATACATGTCAAATGGTGTATTTATGTACAATATATATAATACAAGGTCTTCATCACCATGTCCTCCACACTTAGAGCTCCATAAACCTATACAATACACGTATAAAGGAAAAATAGAGAGGATCAAACATATGTTTGAGTGAGTGAAACATGTATACTCCACATATACTACAAAGATACTAGCATAATATAATTAGTGTCTAACATATATGTAAACATTCCTAGACTCACCTCATGCGCTATCGGTCGTGCTACATCAACCTATCGAATATATATGTAAATAGGACCTAGACTAGTCTAAGGCCCTATAGGATCGTACTACCATCGGCTATCTAATACATAGACAAATACGTCTCTGACTAGCCCCAAGGCCCTATAGGATCATATTATCATTGCATACCTAACTTTGTACTGACGTCATGGACTAGGCCGAGGCCCTACAGGAACACTTACCATCAAATCCATCCTCGACTAGCCCTGGACCCTACATGATGTACCCTTATTCACCTCTATACTAGCTCGAAGCGCAATACGGGCACATTGCATATCTTCGTTACATATCACATTCTAAACCATCGAATGCCTGCACCCAAATTTCTATACTCGCTTTGCCTCCTCGTTGTCTCATGGGTAAATCAACTTAAAACAATCAAGTTAAATCACACAAACTCGTTTAGGTTAGATCACTTTTCGATATGACCCGATAGGGTCATGTTCAACCTGCAGCCCTACTGGCGCAACCGATTGCGTTTAGGTACAACCGGTCGACCAGTTGTACTTGTAGTTGAATGTGCAATTTCACTCTTGTTTCATCTTTTTGATTAATTTTCATTTTTAGGTTGATTGTTTTGGTTTTGTCGCTTAATGTATTGACTTATATTTCATATTTTAGTATTATACACTTTATAAAACGAAAATCTTCTTGATTTAATTTTAGATCACTTAAGAGCCTATTTCATATTATATCATTTTATTCATTTAACGAGTAATTAAATCTTATTGAATTTGAACTTAATTTTACATAGACTTTAAATCATTATCATGTCAGAACCAAAGCATTATAGAAGGATTTAAACAAAATTCACTGACTGAACCTCCAAAAGAAGAAGAAATATACATGCCCCAAGGTACTATTAATTTTGCATCTAGGGTTCTTCATAATTTGCCACCAATTTCTTCTCCAAATCCTAGATCTTTTCTGCACGATCGTTTCGAAATGAAGGAGATATGCCATTTTGAATTTTGATGTCCATGGTGGGAAATGGTGTACGAGATTTCCACCATTTTCCTTGTTGTATGGGCCTATTGGGCCTCCACTCCTTTGAGCTTCACCTCCAATCTAGTACACATGAATGGTTATATCTATCACTGTTTTCATCAAAATCTGTTGAGAAATAGAAAAGATATGACAAATTAAAAATTGAAAGAGAAGAGGGTGGTAGAGAAGAGGAATGAAACAGCGAGAAATGAATTTAAAAAATTGAAACATATGTTCATAAACTAATTTATAGGTGGAGAAAAAAATTCAAATGACTCTATTAAATTTAATTTCAAATTTTGGAGCCAATCGACCTAGCAATTCATTCGTTTGTATCTCCTTCGTGTGGCCTCTAAACCAAACAAACTTATTTACTATGGAGATCATAAAAACGAGTCGGATAATGGTGCATGTCCTATCATCAAATTTTGAAGTTGGAAAAATGCCTATTTTGCTCCTACATCGGTTTAGTTAATTAATTTATCACTTTTAATTCAAATTATTATTATCAATATATTAATAAATTTTAAGGGTATCACAACTTCTATAATAAATTGTAAATTTTTAACTCGGTATTAAACAGTCATTTGAAAGAAGTAATGTTTGTTTTCTATTATGTATTTTGTTATATTATGATATATTAAACAATTAATTTAAATATATTTAATAGAAAATTCTTAAATAATACGTTATGTGATAGTAAATACAAATTATTGTAATCATGAGAAATTTACTACATTTTAAAATAAAATATTTTTTAATATTCCAAATCAAGTTGTGTTTAAAAAGGATATTGATTCATCCATTAAGACTATAGTACATAACGCTTCCAAATATTTGGTAGTGTATTACTTATGGCTCTAGGGGCACCAAGAGGTAACGTACTAGTATTGATAGTTATTGGAGGACCATCGAATGACACACTCAAGGCTCTTCTTGGTAAATGCAACTAAGGTCAAAGAAGAGATCTTGAAGTGACGATGTTACACATGTTCCTTGACTTGAGAATACTGTTGAACTTCTGTATGGACACCCCACTTTGATTATAGTAAAATCATAGCATGTCAATCATCAAACAACTGTGGTGGGTTCTAAGTTGAAGCATCAAGTCTGAAACACTATTCAGTAGACAATTCGTCTTTAATTATACGAGGTTAGTATCACAGGTAGTTGCAATCAACTCAAAGTCAAATTCTCTGGTCAGAGTAGTATAGTTAGTAATAATTGTATTATTAAACCAAGGACTTTGTGATTTTACAAACCAAGTTGAATGTGGACGATAGTGGAATTTTAACCAAAACCAAATTACATAAGTTTTAAAGCGATATTGTTTAACGAAGATAATTATTGTAAATAGTCATTAATAAACATACCGCATAATACCTTAAAATTGGAATTCACCGAAATGAAATAAGAGATAAATTCGGCAAAATTGTGAAACCATTAACTATGGTGAAGTTTAAATGTTCATATTCGTATTGTTTTATATTAATCATTGATTGAATTTACACCCATGAGTAGCGCAACCATATTGATGAATACACCGAAATTCCACTCGATTTAATTAGTTTATAATTATTATAACATAATTAAATTAATTAATATTTGTGAAATATTAACTATTTATTTATTTTATGTATTGATTTCATTAGTAATTTTTTTGGCGCCATTAATTTTTGGTTGGGTATATAAAATTCATATACATACAAATTGACATACAATATTAATATACGTTTAAATTTAGATTGATTACAATTAATTACTAAATGGTTAGAAGTGATTAAGGGTCGAAGATTCCCTGTACATTATCAGCCAAGAGTGGAGAAAGGAGGGGTTTTAGTTTTGAATTTGATAGATCGAGGCCTGTTTCAACAGGTGAATTAGGTGGATTTAAAAAAAAATCCTGATTGGATCATTATTGGGTCTATGAAGTCCAGATGGTTTTATTAAATCCGATCTATTTGCTTTAAAAAAAATCTAATTTATTTAATTTTCTGATTAGGCAATCATAAAATTTGATTATTTGCTAGTTGTACATTATATGAGCACATCATAATATATTCATATTTATATAAATTGCATGTGTAACATATAATATATTGTGCATAATTAATATGTATGTATATGGATGTTGGGTTTACATTTATAACTAACACATTAGCCATCCTTATATGCGTCTATTGTTCGAACTATTATTTAAATTTGTATCTCGACTCCACTACTTCTGGCATAGCCTCTCCCATCATCTATGCTATGAGTTGCAAGAACAAGACATTTACATCCTTTCCCCTAATAGGTGGTATTATTTCCTTCACTACTGCTAGTGGCACTTCTTTACTGTTGCCTTCGATTATTTGATTACTATCATTCTCTCTCCCAGCATTTGTTCCTCCTAAGGTAACTCTTCAACTTTCCAAATCTATTTTCTTCTAAGAAAGTTTTCATCGAAAATGGAAGAAAGATAGCGATTTAACAATAGAAAATCCCTACTAAAATATATAGACACACACACACATACACATGCACATACACACACACACATAAACACACACATATACACATACATATACAAATATACATATAGATGGATAGAAAACTACAAATACATCATATGGAGTGCATACCCTCCCCAAGGTATTTGTTGTCCATTATCTAATGTTACTTAACTCTATTGAATTTAAATGTCCCCTAATGTAACACCCCTAATTTTTGATAACATTATTCATGAGATCTAATTAGATAAATTAAACAGAATAATGTAAATGAATGCGATAAGAGGGCTGAGATTGGAAATAATTAATTAAGGCTGTGCCTAATGAACTAATAAATGGGCTTAAGAATGCGTTTTGGTAAATTAAGTCACATAAGGTTATATTGGGAATTGCCGCCCCAAGCTCCCACCCTTATATATATTTCGTTCCTACCTTCTTACTTCCTATTCATGTCATTTTAAAATGCAAACAAAATGATAGAGAATGGCAACCCATTAAGAGGAAGAGAAAATTCAAATTAAAGCTAGAGGTTCAAGCTTAGAGGAAAATCAATCTCAATCCAATCTCCTTGTCAAGAGCAAGGTGAATAATAATACCATCTCTAATTTGGTTTTAAATCATATTTTTTGGGATTTAAGGGATAAATTTGTTTTTATGATATATTGGATGATGATATGCATGATTCATGATTTATTTGATTTAAACAAGGTTGTTTAAAAGGGATTTTATACGGTTTAGATCAAAATTGAGATTAAATGATGATTAAATGCCATAGGAGAAATTTATGATATGAGAAACATGATTTTGGAGTTGAGTTTCAACTTTGAGAATTTTCCAAGCTATGGGAAGAATATTATGAATTTTCAAAGGAAAATATAGTTATTTGGGGTTTATAATTTATTTTGGAAAATATATTGAGAATTTAGGTTTGAAATTTTGACATTTTAGATAGCATGATTAAAATGAATTTCTGGAATTTTTGTGGATTTTTCCAAAGTGATTTGCTATGCAAAATAAATTGTTTTAGAAGAATGACTTCTTTGCAAAAATTGGAAGGGCTAGTTTGATAAACTTAACCATGGATTAGGTCTGGATTAGCAGCAGTTATTTTTGAAAAAGTATTTGAAAATTTTAAGACAACCAATCTGGAGTTGACATGTGACAGGCTAGTTAGAGAAAAGTTTACTTAAACAAGAATTTAACCTGGTTTTGCTCAGAAATGTGGTTTCGCCTACTTAGGAAAGTGCCTTTCGACACGGTAGCTTCATCCTTCATCCTTGTTGAAGCCAATTATACCAAAACCAATACACACGGTATCACTATGATGGTACGCAGTAGATTAGAGATACGCGGAAGGTAGGGTGTTGAAAACAAAGCTTCCAAAGGGGTTGAAACCTTGATTTGTTTTTAAAAGAAAAATGCCTGCTTATGTTTTGTTTTTAGCCTGCGACAGGGTCGATGCAGAAGGCTTCGAAAGTGGTTTTAAAAGGATTTTGAAAGAGGTTGCCATTAACTTAAGGTTGTTTTCAGCTGGGTTCCTTACTTATAAAAGATTTTTTTAAAGAAGGGGTTCCGACCTAGTCGATACCCTACTGCCATTTTATATCCTTTCGATGGCGTTGAAGATATCAACGTTGTCGAAAGGTACTTTGTTTTATAGAGTTTCAGCCACTTCCTAAAGCTTTCGAAAGGGGCTAGGGGTTAGGGGTTTCGAAAGCGGTTTCGACACCAGCCTTCTTATGTTTTACCCAGATGTTTTATGCTTTCAAAAGAGATGGTGCCGATGCCATCATGGTTCTCTAATTATAAATGATAAAGATGGTTTCGCAAAAGATGTTTTTGACTATATTTACTTTGACCCAAACTATGTTTTAAGTATAAACCCAATGCTTTCGAAAGGGGTTCTTTTAATGGTTTCGGAATGGTTACTTCCATCAGCGTCGAAAGGGGTACTTTCAACTGGTTTTGAAGCTAAAGCTTCAAAACTAATATGCTAATACTTTAAAATATTGGAAAGGTTTCAAAAGATAGAATTTAAAGTATTATAAGGCAGGAGCCTAATGTTTTTAAATGCATTCAAAGAAGGTTATCCTATGAAGTCGAAGGCTAGGTTTTGAAGTTATCGAAAGGTTTATGACCCAAACTCTATTTTTAAAATAAAAACTCATGGCAATATTAAAGGATTTTTTATAATGGTTTTAAGACGAACCTATATTTTCGATAAAGAAATAGGTTAAGAGGACTAACTATGTTTTATTTTAAACCCACAAGAGTGGTATTGCTATGTTTTATATCGCTTCTTCTAATATGAATATATTCATTTTATAATGGGCTCATAATTGCATTTTGGGGATAAAGGGTAGGAGAACCAATTAGATTAACCCAACAGTGAATATAAATTGAACAAACTCCTGAATGGGTAGAATTGCATCCAGGAGGTCAGGAAGACCAGAATATAGGATGCTAAAATATAAAGGAAGGATATTGGCAGGGGATAATAGGTTCTCAGTAAGCCCACGAAAACTGTATGATATTGGTGAGGGCCAGCAAGTTCATAGTTAGACTATGAAAACTATGTATAAGAGAAGATGTCAGTTAGACAGGTTCATAGTAAACCCATGAAAACTATGATTGGATACTAGCAGGGCCAATGGGTTTATAGCTAGCCTATGGAAGCTATATTCGGATGAAATATTGACAGACGTCAATAGATTTCTAGTCAACCCATGAAAACTAGGGTATGAAGAAAAGATATAGGGGTTACTAATAGGTTCCTAATCAACCCATGAAAACTGGAATAAGAGTAATATTGGAGTTACCAATAGGTTCATGATGATCCCATGAAAACTATATAATTGGACAGGGAGTCCTAAAATGTTTAACCGGTTATTAGTCAGCCCATGAAAACTAATTGATTAATAGTATTCCTAGAAACTATAACTGAGACAGATAGTCTAAAATTTAATGGGGATGGGTAATCTAGAATTTATTCAATTGTTCTAAATATCATCATATTATACTATTTTGAATTGTTTTAACCATTGTGGATGCATGATCTCAGTATATGGTTTTGTAAAAGGTTTGGAGATACTAATGAGAGGAAACCCGTTCCGCTAAGCAGCTTGGTCTCACTAGATATCTAAATAATTGGAGATGGTAGATTATTATTCATACCAAGCTTTATGTCTGACTCAAAGTTTATGTTTCCCCTTAAAATCTCAGGTACTCAATTGATTTTGAGTAGTATGAGAGTTGAGGTTTTTAGGTACCTCATAAGATGAATTAGCTTTCGGAGACGTGTAGGGGGCATGATAACTGTTTAGAGATCACTTTCCTTTTGATTTCGATGTGTTGATTATAATGGCAAAGTTGTTATATTTCCTGTATATACTCTGATCATCCATGGAGGCATCTTCATATGTCGCTCTTGGACGTATGTTGTAATAAATATATTTTCTCTAAACGTGATTTGTGAATTTGGAATTATGTAATGAATTTGGAAATATCTTGAAATGGAATGTGATATTGTTTGAAGTGTAAATTTTTTCCATATTCATGCGTTTCTGTGTATAAATGAATCTAACACCGCCGTATTTGGTCGTCGAGGATTAATAACTATGGATGACTACAGCATCCATAGCCGATTGTATTGGGCCTCTAAGTAGGGGGACGTTACACACAACCTAAGCTCTGATATCGACTGTAACATCCCTCATTCTTAAACCCAAAGATGGACTCTAATATGCTACAACCACGTTAGAATTATCTTTTGGCAACAAAGAGTAGATCAATTATATTAAGTAGTCTGAAAAAACAGAGAAAATATAACTAAAATGGAACACATCATTGAAGATTAAGTTTAAAAAATTAAATCCCAAAGGCATGTCCACGCAGGGTCAAAAATATAGTACAACATAGTCAAAAGTGTCATGTCCAATATGTAAAGATGTTGATACAAACAATTAATACAGTAGAATAAATATAACACCCAAGCCTCCTACTTTATCTTTGACTTGCATTATTCATCTTCTCGAATGTATCTAAGCCATATACTCTAACTTATCAAATGAGTACCCATGATTTTATAGGGAAAATAATAATAAAAACATTGGTCAGATTTAAAGCTTGGTATGAGTAATGTAATACCTTAAACAAAGAAGTACGACCGTTCTGCTAATATGCAGGGCCGGTACCTCCATTTTGCTATGCCAAAGCAATAAATTATTCGATTTATAATTAATCAAAATTATTGGTTCATTTCAAAGAAATATAATAGTAGCATAATGAATGAAATATCCTGGCCTTGGATGCCACTATGGCCTTATGCCTTCTGCTAAAGATACAGTGTTAAAGTCCCAACCTTTTGCTCCCACCTAGCCTTTCCCACTTTGTTACTAAGTTCAAACAATATGCTATCAGTCTCGATTGTCACTTAGGCCTTATATATCTCTATTTTACTTCAGTTGCCACTCCCAACCTCATGCCTACTTTTTCGTATTTTGGTTTCCACCCTAGGCCTTACACGAACGCTATCATATTTCAATTGTCACTCTGGGCCTTACACCTGCTCCATTCTAGATTTCTTGACTGCCATCCCCAGCATTATGTCTTCCACTATTCCCCTAGTTGTCGCTCTAGGCCTTATACCAATTGCTTTCATAGTCCAGACGGTTGCCTCTTCATGGCTTACACTAATGTTATCGTGTTTTAATTGCCACTTTAGGCCTTACACCTATGGTCTCACTTCCTCGACTGCCACCTCTACCAAACATCCTATCTAGTTATTTAATATTATGCTTTTCACTTAACTATTTATTATGCTAACATTTGATCTAAGAACCTCTCGATTAACAATATTTCTTAACACATTATTATTAATGTCTTAAATTCTAGTTTTGGCCATCTTAAGCCTTATTGTAAATTCTCTTCTAGAAGACAATTAGCTCCAATTTCAATATCTTGCTGAAAGCTACACTGCCTCCAACAGTACCATCTCTCAGTCTTGTCCATGTAAGTTTGTCCTAGTTTAGCCTTGGTGATTTGTGACATTTAATCTTTAAATTTCTAAAATAACCTCCTCTATCCATATTTCCTCCTTAACCATCGACTGCCTTTGGCTCTCAGTTAATACCTCCGATCTGCTAACCTTAGCTTCATATTCTCTTTTCTAAAAATTCCTACTTAAGTATTTTATACTTAAGGTTTAGGTCTATTTACTTCGATTTAGGTCCACTTCTTTTGGCACTACCCTTTGGTACACATTGGGTGTCGTTTCTACACCTTTGCTACCAATTTTTCCATGTATCAACTTATGATTCATTTGACTTAGTCCTTTTTGACCATTATGTAATACTTTGTTGACACGTTCAACGTAAAAAGTGGATCTAGTATATTGACCCAGTCTAAAATACTGGTTTAATTAAACTACCTTTCAACAACTATCGTTTGCCTCCCAACTCTCTATAATAACCCTTCAGTCACACTTATTTTCTTTTAAAAATTACATAACTTATTTTTAGAGATCTATAGTAAAATTAATCATGATTAGCTTATGTATATTTTCTTAAACATCCGAATTTTTAGCCAAATCTAAAGAAGGACAGAACTCTCTAGATGAGACCGAGAGATGGACCGCTAAAGGTAGTGTAGCTTTCGACAAGATACTGAAATCGGAGATAATTGGCTTTTGGAAGAGAATTTATGATAAGGCTTAAGGATAAGGTTTAAGATGGCCGAACTAGAATTTAATACATCGACAATAATGTGTTCAGTAATATGGCAAATGAAAGGTGGTTAGATGAAATGTTAGCATAATAAACAATTAAGTGAAAAGCCTAATAGCAAATGGTTTGGTAGAATGTTCGACAGACGATACATGGTCTGTAGAGGGAGTTGAGGAACCCAAAGCATATGTGTATGTCCTAGAGTCAAAATCGAAACACGATGGCATTGGTGTAAGGCCCGAAGACAAAACCGTCTAGAGTTGAAAGCAATTGGTGTAAGGCCTAGAGTGGCAACCAAGGGATGATAGAAGATGTAAGGCCGAGAGTGGCAGTCAGAAAAACTAAGAATGGAGTAGGAGTAAGGCCTAGCGTGGCAACCGAAACATGATAACATTGGTGTAAGGCCTAAGGTGGCAACTGAAGTACGAAAATGAAGTAAGCATGAGGCTAAGAGTGGCAACCAAAGTAAGTTAGAGAAGGTATAAGGCCTAAATGGAAACCAGGGCCAATAGCATGTTTGTTGGAACTTAGTAACTAAATGGGCATAAGGCCCAGGTGGCAACCGAAGGCTGGAACTTAATTTTATAGCTTTAGCAAAGGTGTAAGGCCATAATAGCTACCAAAGCCTGGATATTTCGATTACATTATGGTACTATTATATTTTTATGAAACGAACCTATAACTTATGTTAATTTTAAATTGGATAATTTATTACTTTGGTGTTATGGGAGGAATCCATCCCATATATTAAAGGAATGTTCTTATTATCTTCTTTGTTTAGAGTAGTACATTATTTATACCAAATTTATGTTTGACCCATGTTTTAATTTTTGTATTCACTTAAACTTATGGATAATCATTTGAGTGAATTGAGTTTACAGGCTTAGGAAAGTTGCTTTAGGGATGGACGAATAATGCAAGTTGAAGATGAAGCATGAAGCTTGAGTGTTATATTTATGCTTTTATTTTTGATGTATTAATGGTTTACATCAGCATCTTCACAAGTTAGGCACGACCCTTTTGACTGTGTTGTATTATATTTTTGACTCCTACGTGGCACGACATTGGAATTTAATTTGTTAAACTTAATATGCAATGACATGTTTCATTTTAGTTATATCTTTTTTTTTACTTAAGACTATTTAATGTAACCAATCTTATCACTATCACTGAAAGATAATTACAAAATGACTGCAACACATTGGAGTTCCATCTTTGGGTTTGAAATTAGGGATAGTACATAGCTATAGGCCAACTTAATTCCTGGGTCATTAACCCTATAGTTTGACTTGTTCATATTCAATTTCAATATGAACTCGTTGAAGTGTACTATCATTAATCTGCTTAAAATGTTAAGGACTGCTAAGAGTATGTGTAAAAGGAATCGAGTGCGGTACTCGCTGTCAAGAGTGGCTCTTCATAGAAAGGTACAAAGAAGGGAAAGCATAAGTCAAAGGATGCAAGGGTAAGTCAAAGGCTGAAGAGAAAGGTAATTGTCACTTTTGCTTGAAGAAGGGACATTGAAGTAGGAACTGTCTCAAGTACTTGAAGATGTTGAAGCGAAAAGAATACGACTCTACTCCTGAAGGAATTTTCAAAATGGAAAATTATTTACCTATACGTGCTTCTAGTTGGGCTTTGGAAACTTGATCTAGAACTTTAATTCTTACAGGGAGTTAGGAGCAAGAGGCTCGTCGCTAGAGGAAGTATGGCTTTTAGTTGCGAATGGAGCTAACATAGCTATAGAATCAATCGGAGAATACCATGTTAAATTAGTGAGTAATTATGATTGAATTTTTAAAGTTATTATTATGTACCTAATTTTATTTGTAGAAAATTGTCCATCTCACGTTTGATTGAGGGCAAATGCAATTTTATTTATAAAGACAATACTATGAATATTTATGTTGGAAATAAAACAGTTAGTATTGTAACAGGATTTGTATTCTTAATTTAAATCATATTTTTACTATTAAAAATTATTTTATGTTTAAGGTTAATGATAATTATCTCTGGCATTATAGACTAGGCCACAGAGTAAGAAATGACTTAATGAGTAAAGAAACCAAGAGTTTTCAACATTGTTCGATTCTAAATCATTCGATACTTGTGAGTGATATCTTAAAGGTAAAATGGCCAAGCACCTATTCAATGGGAGCAAAAAAAAAGCTGATGAAATCTTTAGACTCATACATATTATGTATGTGGTCCAACGTTTGCAATGACAAAAGGTCGTACCTCGTACTTTGTTACATTGACCGATGATTTTTATTGATATGGATATATTTATTTATGAAACACGAATTAGAGGTCTATGAGAATTTCATTATATAAAAGCGAAGTTGAAACAAAGTAATAAGATAAGTTAGATTGTGGAGGTGAGTACATTAGATCGAAAGTCCAGTAGTACCTAAAAGAGAAAGGGATTCACTGTCAAGTAACTCCTTCATACACTCTACAACGCAACAATGTTTCAGAGAGGTGAAATTGAACCTTATAGGACATGGGTTGATGGTGGATGAGTGACATTGAATTACCACTTTTTTTTGGGGATATGTACTAGAAACGATGGCCTATATGTTTAATAATGTACCATCTAATTCGATGCCTAAAACACCATATGATTTACAGACTGATAAGAAACCCCACCTTTATTATCTTAAGGTTTGAGGTTATCCGACTTATGTTAAGAATGTATAAATCTAGTAAGTTAGAGGCAAGATGGGACTTGTATAAGTTTACAAGGTATCCATTCTCATTGAACACATATTCTATCACATCAAGGAATAAAAGTTTACTGTTTCTTGTCATGCCACCTTTTTATAAAAGTAATTTCTTTCACAAGAAATTATTGGCAATACGATAGACTCAGATGAGAACTAAGAAACTTCTGTAGCATATAAGTATAATGATAGTACAACAAATCCCATTGAAAAATTGTAACTTATAAAAGCTCTAATAGGGAATCTCATTTGCCAGGGAGATACTATAGGTTTCTCGTTGATGATGATAATGCAAATTGTTCCATCCACGATGAAGATCCTTGCACATACTAACATGCCTTAGAGAATAATGACTCTATTATGCTATGAAATCCAAGGTGGATTCCATGTATAAAAATTAAACTTGGACTTTGGAAATGTACCCAAAGGTATAAAACCCATCGGCTGCAAATGAATCTTAAAGAAAAAGATCAGTGCAGATGGAAAGTTTGAGACCTACAAAGTAAGGTTGGTCACGAAAGGTTTCCGTCAAATTCAAGATGTTGGTTATGACAAAAAAAAATTCACTAGTTGCCATGCCTAAATCCATTTGGATTCTAGTTGGGGTTGTTGCATATTATAATTAAGAAATTTGGAAAATGGAAATTAAACTGGTGTTATAAATGGTGAATTAGAAGAGACAATTTATATATCACAAGCAGAGGGTTTCGAGGTTAGTGGGAGCGACGGTAAAGCTTGTAGACTCTTAAGCTCGATTTATGGACTTAAGCAAGCATCTTGAAGTTGGAATGATTTTTTGATAAAGTAATCAAATAGTTTGGTTTTTGACAAAACACAGACGAAGCATGCGTATACAAGAAAGATAAAACCTATATTGTAACATTCTTAGTCTTATACATTAATGTTTTGCTACTGATTGGTAATGATGAAACATTGTTACAATCTATGAAAGCATAGCTATTCAATATCTTCTCGATGAAGGATTTAATTGAGGAATCCAAATACTATGTAATAAGATCTACAGAGGTTGATCGAAAAGATATTGGAGAGTTAACATGGAGGATTCCAAGCGCAGAAATGTTCTAGTGCACTATGGAATTGTCCTTTCTTAGAAGACTCCCCATCCATGGAATAGGAATGGCAACATATAAGCTAAATTATTTATGCTTCAACAATACGATTGATCACGTATATCATGCTATGCACTAGGTCAGATATCACTTTTGCACTATGTTCAATAAGCCAATATTAATCTATTCGATAGAACCATTAGACGGGTGTCAAAGTCATCCTTAAGTATTTAAGAAACACTAAGGATTTGTTTCTGATTTATTGAAGCGACAAACTCCTTATTAAGGGTTATTTAGAGTTGATTTTTCAAAGTGATATCAATAACAAAAATTCAATCTTAGAGTTTGCCCTTACTCTTAATAAAGTGGGTTGTTATTTGGAAGAGCTCCAAACAGGATGTTGTGGTGGATTCCACCATAGAGGCCGAGTACATTGCTTTAAACGACTCTACAAATGAAGTAGTGTAGATACGCAAATTCATTAAGGAGCTAGATGTGATTCCAAGCATAGAAGGTCCAATGTTCATGTGTTATGCAACAGCCTAGCAATTCATATTGCATGTGAATCGTAACCTTACAAGAGGTCAAGGCATATACTTTCTAAATTCCATGTGATAAGGCAGTTTATCAGTGGTGGAAAGATCATGATCTGGAGATATATGTAAAGACACATTGCAGATCCATTCGTTAAGGTGCTCTCTCAGTCTATTTTAGGAAGGCTAATCGAAGGCATGGCGATGAAGCTCCCTATTTGGCACCAAATGCAAGTGCAAGACTAATAGAATTAGAGGTATGCCTTACGGACGATTATGTAATTTATTATGTAATCCTGATCATGTAAACAATCCCATTCAAAATAAAATATGCTTTTGGTACCGTTTTCAATTGTATGTGTTTTTTATATTGTGATATAAGTAATGAGTACCCTACACATGTAGAAAATCCTTAGGAGTAGTGTTTTATCAATTGCAATTACGAATAATTTTGTAACCATGAGTATTGAATCGATATTAACAAAAACATCATCCTTAGATATTACTAACCAAGAGGTATTAAGTAAAGAATATTGATACATATGTTGAGACTAGTGTAAACAGCACTCTTCATGCAATGAGTGGTGATCTATTCATGACCGTCGGAGGTAACAAGGGGTTATGTACTTGTGGTTGTTTACAAAAATCATAGAGAGATCAACGAGAGTTTTCTAGACGTTATATAACTTAGTCAAAATAGAAGATCTCAAGTTAATGACGTACAATAGTTTTTGACTTGAGAGAACTGTTAGTTTTGAGTACGTAGACTATACTTTGATTATGGTCAACCATATGGCATAGTGATCGTGTTATTATAGCCATAGTGGGTGCATGCTTAAATACTTAAAGTTAAATATTACTCAAGTGAGAATTCATCTCCTTAATTATAAAAGGTCACTATCACTGTAATTGGTAAGTCAAATTAAAGTCAAAATCTCCAGCCAGAGCAAAACTATTGATTGATAAATGTTACTGGATTGAACCAAGGACTTTAAAATTAACCTATGTAATTAATAAGGATATAAAAAGAGTTTTTGAACTTAGATGTCTAAGTGATATAATGATGACGAAAATAATATGGAAAAAATTTAAACAACAAACAAATTCCACATTCCGTTTCAAAATATTCCAAATTGAGTACATAATCCTAATTCGCAGACCATGTTCAGATAACATATAATTATTACAAAATACGCCAAGAGCAACATATGAAGATACCCCCTTGGTAGATAAGAGTATATAGATAGGCAAGAAAATAATTTTCCTTTACAAATAAAACACACAGTGAATATAAAAGAACTCTAGTAACAAGCTTGCCTCCTGCACGTCCTCGGAAGCTGGAAGCTTTATTCGTCTAAAAGAACGCCCAAGAACGTTAACTCTCAACCTACTCAAAATCAATCGAGTACCCGAGAGTTTAAGGAGAAAACAAAATTTTGAGTCAAACATAAAGTCTAGCATGAATAATAATTTGCCATCTCAAACCATTTAGATATCTAGTGAGACCACACCATTTAGTGGAACAGGTTTTCCCCTCACTAGTATCCTTAAACATTTATAAAACCATATATCGTGCTTCTGCATCCATAATGGTTAAAACATAGTATTTCAAAAGCTTTATGATGATATGAAAAACAAGTAAATCAAGCCTAGATTACCCATCCACATTCATTCTAACTATCTGTCTCAATTATTGTTTCTAGGATTACTATTAACCTATTAAATGTTTATAGACCATCTTTTCAATATCACAGTTTTCATAGGATCAATAAGAACCTATTGGCAGCTTCAATATCTTATCTTTTATCCTAGTTTTCATGGGAAAACTAAGAACCTATTGACTAAATGTCAATATCTTAATCCAGATATAGTTTTCATGGGCTAACTACAAACCTACTGGCCATTGCCAGTATCAAATCATAGTTTTCACAGATTGACTATGAACCTATTGGCCCCTGCCAATATCATACAATTTTCATGGGCTTATTATAAACCTATTGGCCCTTGCTAATATCTTTAATTATGACTTTAAGATCTGTTAAGTTATATTCACTACTGGGTCAACCTAACTGGCTATTCTGCCCTTTCCCCAAAATACATTTATGGATTAATAACAATGTGAATAATATTTCCAAAATCTTTATTTATGCCTTTTTTTTCCTATAAAAATGATAATGGGTTATTTATTTTGAAACTTTAAAACATCCCTTTCAAAACCGCTGGATGACCTCCTTCGAAAGCATAGAAAACCTCTTTTCAAAACTCTAAGTATGTACCTTTCGAAACCATTGATACCTTTCAATGGTATCAAGAAAACATTTTTTAAAACATAGCTTCGAAACAAATAAAGTACCCTTTCGAAAGCTTTGGGTTTACTCTTTAAAAACATCATTTGGGTCAAAATGGTTATATACGAAAGTATCTCTTTCGAAACCAGCTAAAATTAATTTATGGAAAAGTGGGTGGTGTCGGAACCATCTAGTCGAAAGCAAAAACCTTTAAAAATTAAAATTCGAAGGACAGATTCGAAACCCCCTTTCGACTCCATTACCTTTGAAACCCTCAAATCCTTTCGAAAGCAATTAGGAAGTGGCTAAAACAAGGTAAGATCAAAGATAACCTTTCGAAGGCATTGATAACTTCAGTACTTTGGAAGGAAAATAGCGATTAGGTTTCGACTAGGTCGAAACCAACCCTTTTGAAAGCTCTTATTTAAAGTAAAAAGGCCGCTTCGAAAGCTGATACTTTAACATAATACGACGACCTTCTTCGAAAGCTATTTATAAAACCCCTTTCGAAAGCATATGTTTCGGTTATGCCGAAGGATTTTAAGTAAAACAAGGAAAGAACTTCAACTTTCGAAACCAAAGTAGGATTTCGACCCTATTAAAAGCTTACCTTTTAACACCAAGGCTTCCACCTTCCTTCCAATCCATTGCGTACCACTAGGTGATGCCTTGTGTATTGGTTTTAACTATGTGGGTTTCGTTAAGTAGGTTTCAACTAGGATGGGGTGGAATCTTTGAAATCGAAAGGGGATACTAATTGAGGTGGAACACCTTTTTCTGAATTAAAGGCTGAATGTTGCTTCTTTTAGTAATTGCTTTACAACAACTTGCCTATTTGTAAACCATTGATTGACTGCTATAAAACTTTTCAAATACTTTACAGTTAAAACCATCGCATCTATACCAGATCTAAACTATAAAATTATAATGTTTGAGCCCTTTATATAACAAAGGTAATATTCGCAAAAATCCCTCTTTTAAAATAATTTATCTTCCCCAGTAAATTAATTAAGAAAAATCCCCAAAAATCACAGAAATTTAATTTCTTCATGCAATCAAACATAATAAAATTTCAGACCCAATTTCTAACTGAAATTCTCAAAATAAATTTTAAACCCAATTATATCATATTTTTCGTTAAAAGTCATAATATAATTTCCATAACTTGGAAAATTCTGAAAATTAGAAATCATCTTCAAAGTCATGTTTTACTTAATATAAAAAAATTCCATGGCATTTTAAAATCAATAAATCATGGTTTTGACCTTAAGCCGTATGAATTTTGCATATAAATAAATTGTTTAAATCAAAAATCCATAACTTTAGCATATTATCATAAAAACAAAATAAATACTTAAATCTCAAATCATAGGAATGTAGAAACCAAAAGGAGATGGAATGAATTATTATTCGCCTTAGATTTGATAATATGGCCCTTGATATGACACTTCCTACATAAAATCGTCTACATCTTACGTGTAACACCCCCTAACATTTAAAATAATAATAATTAAAAGATTAAAAATGGATATTTTGAAAATGTTGAAATTTGGTCATAGAAGTTGCACTATTGCATCTGTGATGATTTTCTAATCTATTTTCATATATAAAATGTAGAAATTCAAGTTCAAACATAGAAGTTATGGACATTTTAATTTTGAGATTTAAAATTTAAATATTTGAATTTGAATTTAAAAGCTTGAATTTTAAATCTAAATAGTTTGGAATTTAAATATTTGAAAATTTGAATTTAATGTTAAGGTACTTTATGTTTAAGTAAGCACTAATATAACTTGGGTAACTTATTAATTTAATAAAGTAATAAATAATAACAAACGGGAACGAATAATATATGGTCAAAACTAGAAGACCAGTCGTCCACTTAAAAATGAGTGGTCGACTAGTGGATGTCAGGCGGCTAGAGTTTTGTTTATTTTAAAGATTTAGATTTTATTATTTGAATCTGTTGGATTTGATTTCTTCTCACATATGTAAATAGACCTCTAGACCCCTCACTTTTCTTTATAAAATTATGAAAGCAACAACGTAGCTCTGTCAAATTCTTTTCCCTTAGGTTTTTAGAAATAGTAGGATTGCAGGTAAGGAATTCTAATCTCTAATTTAATTAAATTCCCCAATCCTTCTTCTCTCTAGTTTCTTACTTTTAATCTAATATATATACAATCAATTTGCTGTATATTCAAAAGGGGAAGATTTAACAGAGAGTTGGAAGCGGCATAAATAAGATCTCATCTTCTTCTTCTTTTTCTTTATATTTCAGAATCAGTTAGGATTTTTAAGTAAGAGGTTTAGATGCTTAAGTCTTTTGATTTCTAATTCTATTTCTCGTTAGTCTCTGATTCTAAATTTAATTTCTACATAAAATTCACTTTGTTGTACATTCCAAAAGAGGAAGATCTAAAAGGAAAGTAGGCGTGGTGGAATCAAATCCAGTTACGAAGCAAATAATTCTTTGTGAGTGGAAATATCAAACATTTGTATAATTGAGCAGTATTTATTTTGATTTGATGTATGCCTTGGAAATTTTTGTAGTGAAAACATCACGTTTAAAGCCCTCAAAATTTTACAAAATAAATGTGAATCTTTGAATATGTTGGAATTTCAATTGTTTTTATCAACATGGTAGGATCAGATCAGATCTATAGTTGAGATTTAAATAATTTATATATATTCTGCTTTATTTCTTTTGATTTCACTTCTATTAGCAAAAAGATTCTAAAAGAAAATAAACTTAGAAATGGTGTGCAAAGTATGAATTTGATATATTGTAGTTTGTACCACCTATTTTTATAAATTAAATATGCATGGACTCTTTTTTACTTCAAGTTGCTGTGTGTAAAAGTGAATAGAAAATATAAGATCTAAATTATAAGGATTATTTACCTTGAATTAAAGGAGGTAAATTTTATTATGTTGGGATGAGTTTGGTATTATTCCTTTTTTGTATACAAGTCAGTTGTTGGCTAAGAATATTAGCTATATTTTTGTTTGGAGCTTGAGACTTGTATAAGTATGGCATTTAAATTGATGGTTCCTTTGCATGTGATTAGAGATATTTTGTTCGAATCTCGTGCGTGTATGTATATAATATTACGTATTGATTATTAAAATTAATAACGTAATGATTATAGCGTATTGATTAGTATTAATAGTGTAATTGATAGCATAAATTTCATAAGAATGTAGTTAATAATAATTGTACGAATTAATCCATAATTAAAGGCTAAATTAGGAGTTACCTTATATGGCCTTAATTATTAACTGTATAGGATAGCATATACACGCACAATTGGTATATATGAAGTATGACTAGTTTATAGGGATGCGAGGTCGATTTGAAGTTACATAGAAGCCTGTCCAGTTAAATCTGGCTACCTGCAGTGTTATTTTAAGAATTGATGGGGGACATTGCCTATAAAAAATGATCCCAAAAGATGCTAGATTAGTCCCAATTCTGTAAGGTAATTCTGTCCAGTCAATCTAGCTACTAATACTTACGAATACTCAGGTTAATATGAGATGTCACGATTTTGGTTATGGGTCATAATCACGCTATTGATACGGTAAAAGGAATCTTGGAGGGGTCTGTTTCGGATTTAAAGGTATTAGTTGGCTATTGTAGGGCCCGCATATTTCCTTTAGGACAAGTACTAAATAACCTGATGAGATTTCTTACGATATCAGTTAGTGAGAACCACGTAGGGATCCACCTTAGGTTTGGTATTAAATAACGAGGACTTGCCTATTTTTATAGATATTAAATGGTCAAAGTCTTCCTAATTCCTAATAAAAGGTATTAAGTGGTTTGGAGGCTCTCTCTCTTGCATCGTCAACGATAGTTGCATTAGTAGTTGGAAATAGATTGAAACGGGTTAGGTATTAAATGACAGAGACTTGCCTATTTTATACATATTAGAAGGTTAGAGTCTGCCTAATTCCCAATAAAATGTATTAAGTGATTGGGATGCATTCTCGTGCATTGTAAATGGCAATTGCATTTGAATTTTGGAATTGGATTGGTTATGCCTTTGGGCTTACAGTTAAAGTTATTAGTATGGTATAGTTTTAAATACATAAGGCATATTTTCTTATCTAAATGATATTAGCCAAATACAATTACGGCAAACCCAGATATTCTCATTCATCAGACGTTTGTTATGCTGACCCACTCCTCATTGCAACAACATAGGTTAGAGGAGGCAATATCGATTTTAAGGACGAAGGTGGAGATGAAGACTTATGGTAGTTATCTATCTATTAATGCTTTTTAAATATTTTTAATGTGCCTAGTTCGGACAGTTATGTTTTTTGGAATATTGTACTGTGGAGGTTTTATTGTAGACACATTGTAATATTTTATGATAACATGTTATGTTTATGAAATGGTTTTCTTTTGTGAAATGGGTACTTATTTCAGATATTATTTATCTACTTCGTTATTAGATTGTGAAAGTATAGGTAGATAGCCTTATGTATTGCGCATGGTTTAAATTTATCTACTTAACAGCAAGATTCGATAGGCTTTTATTGTGTTAAAATTAAGTCATTCCAGAATGGGTTGTTATATTCGGTATCAAAGCTTAGGTCATCCGATCAATGGGAATAGGTATACATATGAGTGGCGTATTTGTTATTTTTATAATTACTTTCAAAAACTCTACTATACATAAATATATACGTTTACTTAGTTTGGACTTACTTTATAAATCCTTACTATTGAAGTATTCATGGCCATATTCCAAAAGGATGGACGAAGTGACTATGTGCTGGAAAAATAAATAGAGTTAAAGTTATACTTGTACCCTGATTACCCACGGGGCGGAGGTCTTATTGATAAGAATGATTTTCAAAAGAGATTGTAACTCGCAAATTAATAGGGTAATAAATGTGGAATAAATATGGAGCTATAATAACTTAATAAGGAAGTGAATGGATTGATTAAATAGATAATAAGAGAAACTATGGAAAGATAATAGGAAATATTGGAATGAATAAATAAATGTTATTAAAAGTTGTCTGATTAGAATAATAATCATTTATTATGGACAATCAATGTTAATAGAAATAGCGAATAAACATGTCGGGTAATAATTGAATATTATAAGCAATATAGTTGTAAACATCCAGAAGCAAGGATAAGGGAGGAAAAAAATTCAATGGAAAGGACAATTAAAGCCAACTCCTAAAAATCCAACCCTATGTGAAAGAATTAGATAAAAATGATTTTTGGAAACTTCCTTGAAATGTTTTGAAAAAGTATTTCAAAGAATTTATTGAGAAGTTGTTGTTTCAAAGAAACATGGTAAATTTGGAAATTCATAAATTAGCAATTTTGTTAAGGAAAAAGTTTGTGACTTAAAATTTTCAGGGAAAAAGGGTTTTCATTTTTGAAACTCTTAGTTTGAAAATTTAGTTGGATCAAAAAGTTTTCGGTTTAAAGATTTTCAATGAAGGGATTTTTTTCTTTTGAAATAAATGTAAAATATAGCGTAGGCAGGACTTGATGATTTTTCCTATTTCATAAATTTAGAAGTTCTTTAAGATTCTTTTTTAATGGAAATTGAACTTAACTAAAATGATGTAGATTCCATTTAAATAGGATAAATACAAACAGAGGTAATATTTGAAGATTTGGACAAGTATAGCATTAGGAAACTATAAAATAAGATTAGTAATCTAGTCAGGGTTAATGTAGGAGAGAAGTGATGAAAATAGAATAGAAAAATAATAGGATGGAAGTTATCTTTGTGTACTCCGCTTTTCAATGTTTGAAGTTATAGAAGATGTATTTGAATATTTAGAATTAAACAACCAACATTTTAAAGGAATAAATCTTTAATGTATAAGTTTTTGAAAGAGGGAAATTATTTTGCTTCTTTTTAGGATTATGCAATCCTTTTTGAATTTTTGATGGTTTGATTTAACAATTGAGTTTTTGAATGTTCGGGCTAAAGTCCCTACCTTTAAAGAGTCTTTGAGGTAAAATATTTGAGAAGGGAAATTATTTTACTAAGCAATTTTGGAACCTTTAATTCTGTGGTTAAGAATAAAGCAATAAATGTTTTGAAAATTGTGAAAAGTTGGGTTTAAATATTTTTGGAAAGTTTTTTCCAGATGTTTAATAAAATGGAATAGATATATGGAATAAAATAAAATTTGATGCTTAGATGCTTTTGGGAATTTAGTTCCCCAAAATGTTTTTATAAGTTGGAGATTCTTTTGGAATGTATGCTTAAAGGTTTTCTTTTGAGATGTGGAAATTCTTTTGCAAGTTTGAATAGGAAAGAAAGGTTAAAGGTTTAAGCATATGAATAAAATAAGAATATTATGGACAACTTGATCTAGAAATTTGAACCAGTCTCTGGTATTTGTTTGTAAAATGTTTTAATCTCGTAAAGGTATTCCAGATTTATAATTGGGTTGTAAGTTAGGTTATCCTAGAAATGTGAATTTCAATATTTTTTTTTATTGGAAGCAGGTTCCGTGTAATTTTCATAAATTATCCTATTTCTTAAATGTATAAAAGTGCAGCATTTTAGATAACAAAGGGTATACCAAAAAGTGAAAGAGAGTGTAACATATGGATATTCTTTTTCGTAGTTTACATGGTCCATTTCAATAAAAGAAAAGAAGCAATCCCTTACAATCTCAAACAAAGCAAAAATCTCACTTATGGTTAATTTATGTGAAATATAACGATAATCCTTTTTGGAAGGATAGCTCTGATAAAATAAAATATGGAAAGGAATGTTATAGTTTAGAAATTAATAATTAGAAATAAGAAACAGATAAATAGCATAATTTACAATGGTATTCGTATTAACTATAAACAGTGCAGTAATTATTGGACTCGGATTTGTGGACATTAATTACAGATTTAATGTGCAATAAATTTGTAATTAATAGCGAATAAAAAGGAATTAAATAAGGGACTGATTAAGGAATCTAATATGGTATTTGTAAAGAAATTGAATACTCATATAAGTGAATTTTGAAACTGGCAAATGGATTAAAAGGGATTAAATAAGGACTGATTAGAAATAGTCAATTTTGACTTTATTGATCAATTATTACGGGTAAATGATATTTATTAGAATAATAAAATAAATTAAGAAAGGTGGCTGATGGTTGAATGACATTCTAGGAATGTACATCTTAAATTGGGAAGAAGCATTTGAAAACCAACATCAGTAATACCAGTTGATGAGGGCAGCTTCCAATAAAAAATTCTTTTAGAGTTTTAGGTAGTAATCACTGGTTGCCTCCTTTAGGAAAAGTGTTTGACATGGTATAAGACATGTTCTTGTTTTATCACTATGTTGATTTTATGGATGGGGTAAAATTGCTAAATAAATATATACATATGAGGAACATTGTATATAAGGAAACTTCTCAAGGACACTTAACTAGTGATAAACCATTGGTAAGAATGGAAGTTAGTGAGGAAATTGGATTAGAACGCTTCAAACCCTAAGCTTGCAGAGTGTCACCATTCACCCCGAATGAGTCAAGATGTATAGGGTTATGAAGATAATTTTTCTAATTGGTCAAGGATGAAGGTAGAGTCGCTGAATTTGTTTCCAGATGTTTGACATGCCAAAGGACTAAGATCAAGCAAGAAAAACTCAGAGGGTTGTTATTATCATTGGAGGTTCTAACATGGAAATATGAGCATATATCAATGGACATTTA
The DNA here is from genome assembly GCA_030765085.1 of Allium cepa. Lineage (NCBI taxonomy): Eukaryota > Viridiplantae > Streptophyta > Magnoliopsida > Asparagales > Amaryllidaceae > Allium > Allium cepa. Next base: position 27,576,332 of record CM060933.1, on the reverse strand, counting down.
TAGATGGGTTGCTTAGGAGCCAAAAGGAGCAATGATGTTATTTAGGTTACAGAAGATATGCTCATTTTATTCCCAATTAGAGTAATAGTACCGCAACATCTCTAGCATAGATTTATGTCAAGTAAGGGGTGCGACGACATGGAGTTCTAGTTAACATTGTTAGTGATCGAGACCCTTTGTTCACTAGGGAATTTTAGAGGAGTTTGTAACCTGCTTCGGAGACGACTTTGGATCGTAGCACCACTTACCACCGTAGACCGATGGTTAGACGAAAAGGGTGAACAAGAATTTTAAAAGATTTGTTAAGAGTTTTCAGCATGGATTTTGGAGTGTCTTGGAGAAGGTAGAAATTCTTAGGCGGCGAGTGAAGGCCGAAGAGGACCATTAGGAGTCCTATGCTAAAAGGCAAAGAAAGCAATTGGACTTTTCAGTTGGGGATATGGTATTCATTAAGGTTTCCCTCTTAGAAGGTTATGAGGATCGGTTATGAGGTGATACATTTTGGCAAGTTGGCACCAAGGTTTATTGGGCCTTTTCAATTTTAGAGAGGGTGGGAAAACTTGCTTATTAGGTTGAGCTTTTGGACTAGTTATGTAACGAACGGGATTTTCGATCCTCGAAAATCGACACTAATAGGTCCACTATACTGCGTGCCGAGCAATCAAATGCTCAAAAACCCGAAAGTTAGGGGAAAATAAAAAGGAAAGAAGACAGAAAGAAAACTAAACAACACAGAATCTCACAGTGGAATGAATAATCTATAATATGCAACAAATATTTACACAAAAGCAAAATTGCAATATGTATATATATATATATACACACAGAAACCAATCAAAGTATGCTAACCTATTTCAGCCTGGACAGTTATAACAGTTTGTCCTTACAATTGCTGATAGATACAACAATGGATACATCGAAAAAATAACAATCTACGTGAATATGTCTCTGGGCCTCCAACTCGTCTCTTGAAGCTCCAATGCATCCAAACTAATATGTAATATGCTCGGTCTGACCCGATCATTATAATAAAAGAACACCCGAGTCAGTCTGGAAACCAGCATGAGAAAAGACACCTAATTGGATTTTTAAGTCATAGAAAACCTTTGAAAAATCAAGAGTATCTCGTAAGGCCACACCGCATATAAACACGGATGAGTTTTTACCTTATGATAACCAAAACATTTCATGTGAAATTCTCAGATAATATTATAGTGTCTAAGATACAAATACTTATTAATCTAGCCGAAATTGTTACTTTAATTAAATTCCAGCATAATAGGAATACAAGTAAATCCGTAAAGGCTCGTATTAGCAAATGGATTCCATACTATGCTAAGGTAAGGGACTACCGTTCGATGTTACACCCCTAGAAAATGCATCGGAGTCTGACAAGAACTTCTTGTACCCCTGCTACACGGAGCTGGCTGCCCTTTAACATGATGAGCCGAATTACCCGATCCCTTTTTGACATCGAGGCCTTATACTACCATCGTGTTTGCACGCGAAATAATTTGAATATGGACAATCTAGAATGGGATGGCGGCTCCTAATGGTAGCTGACCACATAGCTCAACTGCATACCCCGTTTTTACCATTTCCTGATTGCGAGGCTCCTAATTCTTCCTCCTAGCAGACCATCTTAGAATGCTAACATCGTCCTCCTGGCAACAATGCAATACCAACATTCATCCATACAAGTTCATTCTGGGACTGAATGAAATACTTAAGAGCTCCGTCTACAATTCCATCATCTTTAAGTTGTCTTCACTTCAAAATGCATTTGTTGGATCGAAGTGGTTTTCGGGTAACATACCCGATCCTGGTCTCTTCAAAACAACATTCGAAAATTTCTGGTAAACTCAAACCCGATTCTTTAGGAAATAAACAGTCAAATAATAAGATCTAAGATCACCTCCTAATCGTTAGTGGATGGGTTTCCTTATCACCGTCCTAAGAGAATGAAATGAGATTTATATGCACAGTACAACATCATCGAAAATGACCGTGCCATATGACTCACGTGTTTCTCCTAGGTATTTCCAAAGTTATGTTTGGGTCCAAATTCGATAGTCAGCTATTTAACTATCGAATAACAATCATTCAATCGGGGATTTAGTCCATAGGGAAAACCAACATTGGTTAAGCATATAAGCAACGACTAACCTCCTTTAATAACACTTTCATTCATTAAATACTTTGTAAACTACTTGTATAAAAATACTTTACAAAGGTATATCCGCAAATCCCCAAAGGGGTGAATATGGTGATACTAATAATAGTAAAAATCTAATGCGAAAATATATAAAATAACTGCAGCACTGATAATAACAGAATAATAGCAGCACAGATAATAGCAGAATATTAAAAGCAGAAAAAGAACAACACAGATTTACCCAGCTTCGGCAAAATCCTGCCTACGTGCTGCCCTCAAGGTTTCTACTAGAAATTAAGTAGTCGGAAGCTTAGACACGTTAACTTGCGACATCCGCTATCGACTAACCTAACTTTACGCTCAAAACCCTGCCACAACTCAGCCACTGAGTTGTGAATTCTCAAACTACACCACCTAGTTCGTCCCCTAGTCACAATACTAGAATTTACAAATGTTTAAAAGTAAATTACAAATAAAAAACAACTTAAAACAATAAAAATCCTAATTTAAAAATAGAACACCAAAGACAATTAAAAAAAGCCGGCCCAAAATAAGTAAAGTGATAAAAATATTCTCTTCTCCTTTTTATTATCGGCCGGTATCTCTTGCGTTGAAAAATGTCTGTCTTCTGCTCGTTCGTTCCTCTTTAAGAAATCAGGGCTTTGGAAATTAAGGTGCCGCTTGATATTATTCAATTACAGTGATGAATACTCTTTGATTTGGCTTGTCAATTAATCCCTCTGCTAATTGTTGCTTGCGGCTACTCCAATTTGTCGAGCGCATATACTTGGTTTAAAAATTGGTACGTGATATTCCCTTTTTATTTCGATTGTGCTCGACTTTGATTCAAGTTGTTGATTTTGAACTTAAATTGAAACTTGGCTTTATGATTTTTTTGAACTCGAATGAATTTCATGCCGATGATGAGATTGGGTTAAATAGGATTTGAATTCTTATAATTGTGTTCGTATATATTTTATTGAATTCGTCTACTACTTTAGCTCGATCATTTGATTTTGCTTGGATTCTTGTGATGTTTTCTAACCTTTTCAATTCGTATATTTTTGTTGCTTGATTATCATGGTTTGCAATTTGTCTGGATTTTGTTCCGTTCTTTATGCTGTTGACTTCGGCCATTTTCTACTATGACTTTGATACTTAGATCTTTTCAATTCGAACTTGTTATTATCTTGGTCACCATAGCTTTGATTCTGGCATGATTATCGACTTTGTTTGAAACATGGCTACCCTGATTTTTGTAACTACAAATTGACTTCGGCCAATTTGAATTTGTGATAATTGTTAAATGCTGTAGTATTTTCAACCTGATGCTTGATCACTGTTTATCCTGTCACTGCATGTCAATACATGTATACATGTGTGTTTGCGTATGTATATATGTATGTTTGTGATAATCTATACTAATGTATGAAGTTGACCATTGGTTAGTTGTTGCCTCTTGTTGGTTGTCTCCACTTGTGTAGTTATATTCATGTCTGAACCTTCATTGATCTTTGACATTTAAGTTGATCTGGTCACACACACACACACACACACACACACACACATATATGTAGTTTACTTCTTCATGTACCTTATGTTGATTTGGATCTGGTCTTGTTTCTCTTCACTGTTCATTGGTCTTTGGTTTGTGTACTCGGTTGCACTGTCCACTTCCTAACATCATCATGTAGGGTTGCTCTAACCAGTTCATTACATTCATGTGAGCTTCAAGTGCTACTTTGGGTAGTTCCGCAATCCACTCCATGTAGTTTTCTTTGTTACCTTCATGTTTTCATATATGCATATGTTTTGTTGTACTGGTGCACTTGATGTCTTCACTTGTGCATGTCACTTTATATTTTTTTAAAGTTGAATCTGGTTTGCAGCTTATATTCTTTGCATATATATCTTGCCGTACTGGTGTGTACATTTGAACCTTTAAACTGGTTCCATTGTTGCCAGACAAAATAAGAGAGTTCCATATGAAGTCATTATTGTATATGTGTCTTGTATTTAAAAAAAGTTTGCAGTTTTCTTGCTATTTAATGTTTTGGTACTGTTTCAATTTGGTATGGTTCACTTTGAAATTTTGATCTGGGTTCATCTTGATTTTGGAACTTTTCTGCACTTTGGTTGATGGTCTTTATGCATATATACATTCATATATGTACGCATATATATGTATGCTTGACTTGATTGCACTTGTGTCCAATGTGTTACTTGCTGTATAAACCTGAACTGATGTTGCCATTGATATTTGTATATGCTCTTTATTGTATCTGTGATGGTCTCTAGTTCCTTTTGGTTTGTTGTTCCACTGGCATGTGTTAGTACATTTTCTTGAGTTTGGTTACTTCAAGTATAGTTCATTGTTGATTGTGAATCCATGCCTTTGATATTGTATTGTGTCTTGTCCAGTTGCATTTATATTTCATCGATCCATTATGGTCAGGTTGCTCTTTTTTCTTCTATCTGGTCTATTTGCCTCCATGCCTTCATGAGTCTGGTTGTATATGAAATATTTTTATGCATGGTATATATATGCCAGTGTTGATCTTTTGTGTGTTGTCCACCTCTTTTTATGCTGGTTCATTGTGCTCGAGTCTAGTTGGACCATCTAGCCTCTGTTGTTGCTAGTTTCATGTGTACATCACTTTACACCTGAGTTGAATCCTGCTTATAGCTCGGGTTTGACATTGTCGTGACTTTATTTTTATTGCACTTAAGTTGAACCTGGCTTTTGATTGGGTTTGAGCTTGTGCTCACCTTTCCCTGCAATTTTATCAAGTGTATATCGGTGTGAACGGCCATGTGGCATGTACAGTGATACACTGTGCATGTCACAAGTTGTTCGTGTATGATGAACTCAAAATAAATATTAACGAACAACCTAAATAATCGAGACAAATACTATTTTCAAAATACACATTTTATTTTACACTAAAAAAATATTTCTTTTTCAATTTTATTGCATCAGCGTTATTTTGAACATAACTCAGATGCTGGATACAAATTGGAATACAGTTGAAAATCAAATATGAGTGAACACGTATAATGAAAAATGTGATGTAACTGAAATTGTAATGTAATTGAAAAATATGTATATATAGTGAGAGCTCAAATTTGTACTATTCAAAATTGTAAAAAATATATTTATTTGAATAAAATATCTGTTTTAATTTAAATTTTATGTTATTTATTTTATTCAGTAAATATTTATTTAATTATGAGAAAAATAAAATAGTACAATAACAAATACATTTAAATTTATATATATATATATGTTTATTATCGTCAAACAAAAATCATATACTAGCATATTCAACAATCTTCCCTTTTGATGATAACAAACATATATTTAAGATTTTGAATTTATTAAATGTATTTGATCATTCAATTTGCTCCCCCTATTTGAATGCTCCCTCTCTACAATAAAGCTCCTCTTTCATATATGCATGAAAATAAATAAAAATATGCAAATGAACCTAGATGCAAATAGAAAATACAAAATGAAATATTTGACCTTTATTTGCCAAAATCTTAACTTTTCTCTCCCCTTTTTATTATCAGCAAAAGAGTAATAATATTAGAAAATAGAGATAAAGTGATAGACATTAATACAATATTAATACCCAATCGAGTGTAAATATTAAATTTCAATAAAAAATCAAACAAAAATCATAGATACTCTGTTAGGCGCATATTCCACTTTGAAACGATAGGGATGACGTAAAACCGTATAGTTGTGTCTATTTATGGTATATTTATATCAGGAATTTGAATATCTACTAACCATATATAACCGTTAGGACTTTTAAATAAGATTAGTAGTATTCCCAAATTTTATAAAAAAAATAATATAAAAAAATGAATTCAAGCATCTTCTAATCACGCATAACCATGAGGACTTTTAAATAGGACTGAATCAACTTGTCTATTTAATAATCAGTTTTGATATGTGTTCCATACATGCATAACCGTGAGGACTTTTAAATGAGCATGAAAGCACATAATAAAAAATTCCAAGTAATTCACCTATGCATAACCATGAGGACTTTTAAATGAGAGTGAATACTATGGATGTTTTTATTGCTAAAAATATAATGAAATGAAAAACGATTGATTTCCCATTTAAAATACCATATATTGACATACCATATTGGATTTTGATGAGTGGTGGTTGTTAGAAATATGATGGGAATAGAGATGATCATGGAATTTTTACCCATCAAAAGTTATTATAAATCTTGTTTAAAGTTTTTAAAGAAATTTACAAGATATACTATCTCAATTCATAATATATGATTAATATCAACACTCATCACTATTTCAATCACTGTTTATCTTTTCGATAATCAGTAGGGAGTCAGATTAGTTAATGTAGTCATTCAAGATCAAAACCAAAAATAATTATAAAATCGAATTTTCTAAAATGACTAATCTGAAACAAAGTCAACAAAAATTATTTTCTGGAAGGGGTTTTATCAGAAAAAATGTCTGCTATTTGAAAATTAGTTGAAATGAAAAATATGCAGATATTTTCTTTGAAAATGATGTAACTACTGAAAATCTCAACATAAATCACGTTCCACTAGTAATTTTTCTACCAACTAGATTACCAATGTAATCTACATCCGAATTTTTCTTTGGCTCAAGATTATCATTAGATATCATAGACCAGATCATGAAGTGTGTGACAAAATACCTTAAAATCCTTTTTATAGCTTTTGAATGAAATTCTTTTGAATTTGAATTGAACCCGTGCAAACAAACAGTGAATCATAAAACACCATCATTATTCTAAACAATTTTATGTGAAATAGTTCAAAGACTCTTGAGGTACTTATAGTGTTCTCGACATAAAAATATATAATTGGCCAACAATTTTGAATAAGTCAGAATCAAAATCAACATTCATTTCTTCATCACCTAACTGGCTGATTTAATTCAGATTATGGTGCAGATTATCACATTTAATATACCGTTCAAGATAGATGTACCGTTACCTATTTTGCCTTTATGATAATTTTTCATTTTTGCCCACTGTGATTCTTCCACCTTTATACTAGGCTAATGAACTTTGATTTGCCATCAGTTGTGTGTCTGGAATAGCCAGAATCCAGGTAACACTGTTGTTGTTCCTTAGCCTGACTTCTACACGAGAAAAGATTTTTGTGACCTATTTGTTTTTATAGGTCCATGGCTGTTAGTGGCAAAAGATTTTGAAAAATATGTTTGTGTTGACCCAAGATTATTTATATTTGTTCATTTTGGCACCCAGATTTGATTTAACTTTAAGGGATTTTATATTCATGCCTTTTGTAACCCAAAGTGGTATGGTTTTTACGGTTTTGAGTCTATACCAACAATTGTTTTGATTATGTCCAATTTTTCTACAAATTGTGCATTCAAATTTGACTTGATTAATTTTTCTTCTAACAAGTTCAGGTTGATTATACCCAAGTCCTTGTCTATCTGTATTAACATTTTGTTTTCCTAATAGCATATTTAATGATCTTTCTCCTTTGGAAATTTTTTCTAAAGTTGTAGACAATTGTTGGACTTGTGTTTTGAGAGATTCATCTTCATTCAATAATTGAGTGCACTTTTTAATAGAATTTTCTCTCCTAGTATTTTCACTTTCTTTCAAAATCAGAATTCCATTCTCAAGCGATTTAATTTTAATTTATGATTTTTTTATTCTCTTATTCAAATGACGGACACTTGTCACACTTAGGGCTTTTGGTTTGATAGTTTTTAACCAATTGATCAAGCTGTTTATTTAAATCTATCAATGTATCTCTTTGTGATTCAATTTAGCATATTTCTCCTTAAGTCTTTCGAAACAATCATTTACTTCATGAAAATATACGAGTAATTCTAAATGAGTAAGTTTTGATACCTTGCTTGGCTCGTCATCATCACTGTCAGTTATATCACCTCGAAGACACAAATCTTCTTTTTCACTCTCACTGCTAGTGCTTTATCATCTTCATCAGTTTCATACCAAGTGGCTGCCAAACTTCTCCTTTTTGGTTTCTTTCCTTGGCTGAATCGATTCTGAGGACAATTGGGCTTGATATGACCAGGTTTATTGCACTTGTGACAAATGATCTCCTGAGTTGTCTAGTGCTTTGAATATTCTGCTTTTCAATTGTTGATTTAGAGCCGGATTTTCGTATTTTCAGTTTCACTTTTTGAATCTCTTTGTTAGTAGCACCAGCTCAGCTGATCCATCGTCGTCGTCGTCTCTTTCCGCTGTTCCTTTAAGAGCTACCGATTTCTTTCTACATCACCTCCTTCTCGTTCTTCCTTGAATTTCATTTCTAGCTCATAAGTGGTGAGATTTCCAAAGAGCTCTTCAATTTTGATTTGTTTCAAATCTTTTGATTCTTTAATGGCTGTAACTTTTGCTTCAAAACTTTGTGGAAGGACGCTGAGGATTTTTCGAACTATTTCCAACTCTGTGTCTGATTTTTCAAGAGCTTTTGATTTGTATACAATACTGGAAAGTCGTCCATACATCTCTTTGACATTTTCATCAATGGCCATTGTGAAGTTCTCGTATTTGCTACTAAGCATGGCAAGGTGAGATTCCTTGACTTGAGATGTTCCTTCATGAGTCGCTTCAAGTGTGCGCCAGATTTTCTACGCAGTTAGACATTGTGAGACATGATTAATTATGATTTGATCCAATGAACAAATAATAGAATTCATAGCTTTAGCATTAGCATTCTATAGTCCATTTTCAAGATCTGTCCATTGATCCATCAGTTTATCTATTTATTGATTATCTACCGCTATAGTTGGTGTCCTATAACTTATCTCAACAATATTCCAAGCATTAATGGTTTTTAGAAAATTTCATTCTATTTTTCTAGTAAGCATATTCACCATTGAACATTGGTGGTCTAATTATGGATTGTCCCTCAGCAAAAGCATTATTAAAAGAAGCCATTTAAAAATTTTAAAATAATAATTTGTTTTTAAAAAATCAAAATTTTAAAATCAAAAATTGGTTTTGTACCTAGTTCTAATACCACTTGTAGGATCGATTTCACCATAGAGGGGAGTGAATAGGGTGATACTAATAATAGTAAAAATCTAATGCGAAAATATATAAAATAATTGCAGCACTAATAATAGAAGAACAATAGCAGCACAGATAATAGCAGAATATTAAAAGTAGAAATAGAACAACACAGATTTACCCAGCTTAGGCAAAACCCTGCTTGCGTGCTCCTCCCAAGGTTTCTACTAGAAATTAAGTAGTCGGACGCTTACATACGTATACTCCGACACCCGCTATCGACTAACCTAACTCTACGCTCAAAACCCTGCCACAACTCAGCCATTGAGTTGCGAATTCTCAAACTACACCATCGTAGTTCGTCCCGTAATCACACGACTAGAATTTACAAATGTTTAAAAGTAAATTACAAATAAAAACAACTTAAAACAATAAAAACCCTAATTTAAAAATAGAACCCCAAAGACAATTAAAATATGCCGGCCCAAAATAAGTAAAGTGATAAAAATATTCTCTTCACCTTTTTATTATCGGTCGGTATCTCTTGCATTGAAAAATGTCTGTCTTCTGCTCGTTCGTTCCTCTTTAAGAAAATTAAGGCTTTGGAAATTAGGATGCCGCTTGATATTGTTCAATTGCAGTGATGAATACTCTTTGATCTGCCTTGTCAATTGATCCCTTTGCTGATTGTTGCTTGCGGCTACTCCAATTTGTCGAGCGCTTATACTTGGTTCAAAAATTGGTACTTGATATTCCTTTTTGATTTCGATTGTGCTCGACTTTGATTCAATTTGTTGATTTTGAACTTAAATTGAAACTGGATCTGTGATTTTTATTGAACTCGAATGAGTTTCACGCCGATGATGAGATTGGGTTAAATTGGATTCGAATTCCTATAACCTCGTTCGTATATATATTATTGAATTCGTCTACTACTTTAGCTCAATCATTCGATTTTTCTTGGATGCATGTGATGTTTTTTGACTTTTTCAATTCGTATATTGTTTTGCTTGATTACTATGGTTTGCAATTTCTTTGGATTTGGTTCTGTTCTTTATCCTGTTGACTTTGGCCATTTTCTATTGCGTCAGCGTTTATTTTGAAGATAACTCAGATGTTGGATACAAATTGGAATACAATTGAAGATCAAATACGAGGGAACCAGTGATATGTAGTGAGGTGCAAATGTATGTATAGTGAAAAATGTGATGTAATTGAAAAATGTGTATATATAGTGAGATCTCAAATTTGTACTATTTAAAATTGTAATAAAATATTTGTTTTGAGTAAAATATATGTTTGAATTTAAATTCCATGTTATTAATTTTGTTCAGTAAATATTTATTAATTATGCGAAAATAAAATAGTAAAATAACAAATACATTAAAATAAATACATATATGTTTATTATCATCAAACAAAATTCATATACTAGCATATTCAACAATAAGCAACGACGAACCTCCTCTAATAAAACTTTCATTCATTAAACACTTTGTAAACTACTTGCATAAAAATACTTTACAAAGGTATATCCGCAAATCCCTATATTTCAATACTTAGAAAATATTCAAATATTTATCTCAATGGTTTAAGTATATCCATAATATTGAGAAAGAATTTTTTATTCGATTCAAAAATCATTTATAAAACTCCTTATAATTCTCCAAAACCATTTATAAACCATTTATAATTTTTGAGAATCATTTATAATCCCTTTTATAAATTTCAATCACTTCTAAATCCTCTTTGTACATTTCTAGAACTCATTTATAAATACTTTATAAATCTCTAAAATCATTTATAAAACTTCTTTTATAAATCTATTAACCAGTTTCTTAAGTCCATTCATAAATATCTAACCATTTATAAAACTCTTTCACCTTGTGAACAATCTTCCCTTACGTTTCCAAACCAATTTATAAACTTCTCGCATTCAATCCAAGTTCACTTATAAAATTACATTTATGAGTCTCGAACATATTTATAAACAATTAAAGATCATTTTCTCCTAAATAGTATTATCTAAAATTAATTATTAAAACTTAACATTATGAATAAATAATAATTATTATAAATCTTAAAACATCTTAAAATAATAATTAATCATTTTAAAAACAACAATAATCAATCTTTACCCTGTTTATAAATAGTAATAACTTATTTTCAAAACTTTATAAATAAATCCTTATTATTAATTTCAAGCCATAATTAATCTTAAATAATTACTTTTTCAACATATTAACATTTTTATAAATACTTTAAAACAATATTAACTATAAACAAATAACTTTAAACAATATTAATAGAATTAAATAATTTTAAACAATATTAAATATAACTAAATAACATTAAAATAATATTAAATATAATTAAATAGATTTAAAACAATATTAAGTATAATTAAATAACTTTAAAACAATATTAAATATAAATAGATAATATTTTAAACAAAATATTAATATAAGTAGATAATCTTTATAATAATATATTAATATAAATAGATAATCTTTAAAACAAAATATTTTCGAAACTCAATTTCGGATTGAAAAATCATTTCCTGTCTCAAAACCCAATTCCAACTCAAATGGAAATTCATAATATTTTTAAAACACTAATTTGAGGCCAATTGTTGTCGAACGCTCAACCAATATCGATATTGATTTTCAATCACTAGCTGGTTTCACTTTTTAATACATAACAATGTTACAACTAACATTTCCCAAAAATCAGGTTTATTATCCAATAATTCATATAACTTGAATATTACTGACTTCAATTCAACAATAACGACGAATCTCGTTGGATCCCTCTCTCCCTCTAACCTGTCCTCCTGCATCATAACTCATATATATCGGCACATATATGTGTAAGTAAAATCAACATTAGTGTGGAATCCTGTTGGATCCCTCCGACATGTTTCCTCTGTATCACAAACATTATATAATCATAAAATATAAATAAACCACTTTGAGGTGGGATTCATATACAAAGGGTCATCCGCTCTTACATGAGAATGTAATAGGGTCTCATCCACTCCTGGGTTGGGAATATATCCAAACCAACTAATAAATATAGTAATTCATCCAGACAATCCATTCAATAACTTTTATCAACTATATATCATACTAGTTAACCAAAAAGACGAGATTAGCTCACCAAAATTTTCTGTGGTTGCCAAGGCGTTCCGGTTTGGAACTAAAATCGAACGACGTCTGATTTTAGCCCAACTTTTAACTGTCTCCAAATTCATCCCAACCAGTTCCATTATGAAGCTCGTCTTTACGAGCACAACTTAAAAATCCACGCCTCGATTACACCTCGTATGAGAGAGTTATGCAATTTTTAAGTTAACGAGATTTAAATAAAATTTATTATTACTAATTTCTTTAGTCGTCAACTAATTACAATATTTATTTTAATTACAATTCTGAAGCCTTCTTCCACTCGCTTACGTTCGCGCTTCCTAGGTCGCGTGCATTTTCAAATGATGTCGTCGCCCCTTTGCTCCGCCGCCGCCGATCACACTTAACCAGAGAGAATCCCTACCCAACCCGACCCCAACCCCACACGACCTAACCCCATCAACGACCCAACTCGCTAGAAAACCCATAAAAACACGACAGTTTTCATGACCAGATTTAGGTCAACTTCAGCTATCCTAGCACAGTCGTGCCATTCACAAGCTTTACCTTGCCGAGACAAACATTTTTTGTGGTTGGGAGCGAGGGCTGACTATGCTTATAGTGGCACGAAGAATGGTGGCCGTAGGATTAGGCAGTTTGAATTCTTTTTTTCATTCGTTTTTTCTTCAAGTTTTGAAAATAGAGAAGGCTCCCAATTTAGTTGTAGGCAATTTTAAATAGAGTGGGAAAGGTATGGTTAAGTCATGGGGGGTGTATAGGCTAATAGTGCAAGTATGGCTGATGGTATGGCACAGTTATGGGCATTATATGTATATATATGTTAATTTAATATATCAAGCTTTTAAATGTCTGAAAATTTTGAACTCCTATAGAGACGTGCTGCCTGGCGTTCTATATGTACCCCTATTTCGAACGCAATGGAATTTGTTTCGTGACCTAATTCGATCATATACAAAATATAGCTTTTTAAACCTAATTATAATATAAAATTTTGAAATTAATTTATACGCATTTCGATCTCGCATGACCAAACGATACGTCCAATCGTCATGAAATTCGTTCTCATACAATAATACACTATGATGGATCTAATGAAACTGGTGTCATCGAAATCCAAGATAGTGCCCCTGAAGGTTATTTTTATGCGTTATGCAACGACCTGGTATTTCAAACCATTCATATTGACAATCATTCACTCATGTTAGACTTGAATTGCTCAAAATAACAGATTGTTAACTATTAAAATACGCTACACAAATAATGTCTAAAGTAAATAAAACTATTAAAATAGCGTTAAGGCGTTATCCATATCCCCCTTAACACATTTTATACATTCTCATAGTCTATACAACACCGTAATTCCTCCGTACTGGAGGGCTTTCAGAGGGCACACCATAGGTATGGTACAAACCAAACTCGTAGATGGTGCTACAAGGCATGTGACAAGGCACGCGAGGCAATGCCATGGTAGGATTCTACCTTTTGCACCCCCGGACCAATGGTAACGCATAGCAGCTACTATTGCCCACCTTGAGACACACTCCCAAATCAAAGGTGCACCCAATCAAATCACAAAGTAATAGAACAGTGTCGAAGAAATGTGCTTGATCGGAGGTGCGACCTCACTTCGCCCGGTATATCTCCTTTTTTAGCCACATCAAGTTGACTCGTGGGAGTCTGGGCTACGTTAATACCTCAAACAGAATTTTCGTCAAACTATCCTACTTTGTTATGGAATCTCCACCACGTACACGGTTTTTAAAGCGGTTTTCAGTATTGGCAGAGAGTATGGCAATATCTGATCCCGGTCTCTTTAACAACCAAATGCTTATTTCACACCGTGGTCGTTTATAAAACCACTTTTATAATCATTTCAAACAGTCCATACTCATATCAAATATCATAATCCTTTCAAAATCATATAACTTTCAAAATCATATAACTTTCAAAATCATAACCACTTTCGAAATCATATCACTTTCACAATCATAACCACGAAATAGTTTAAACCATCATATTAAAATATTTGTATTTAAATCCATTAAATCTAAATCATAACAGTTCCAACTTAATAGTTTAAACAGTAATTAATATTAAAACAGTTATAATTTAAAAATAGTTTATAATAAAAATAGGATATAGATTAAAATAGTTTATATATGAAAATAATATATATATTAAATCATATATATCGAAAATAGTTAGAATTATTTCTTCCAATTGCACAAATCAATTCAAATAAATTTTAGTTCCAAAATTCAATCTCAGTTCAACAATTTCAAATTCTCATTAAAACCCTTCTTAATCTATACCAATTTCAAATCCAGGTTTGAAGTACAATTTAATCCACTTCCAATTACAATGGTTTTAAAGTATAAATATTCAGAAAAATTTATAATAACCCAAATTGATACATTTCATTTATAATTTAAAATTCAACATTTAATTTTATTTAAACTTTAAATATTCACTTAATCATTTTAATAAACATTTAAATAAATCCTAAATTACAAATTTAAATCAAAATTAAATATTGAATTTCAATTTTATTTAAACTTGAAATATTCATTAGTCCTTTTAACCAAAAACAAGTTATCAAGTTATAAAATCATATTTTTAAATTCTCAATCATATGTTTCAAAGAAATTTTATTTAAATCCAATTCTTAAATAAATCAAATTATAAAGCAGCTACAACTTATCCGTTGGCACCAAAATTGGTCACCAACACCCATAGAAAGATTGTGTAGAGAGATTAATGAAGAAAACAAATTAAAACAGAGGAGAGTGCCTAAATTAAAGTGCAGAAAGTAAGAACACCGGATTTATAGTGGTTCGGCGTAATAGCCTACGTCCACTTTGATGTTGATCTTTATTTCTTTCCTTGCTACTTGATAACAGATACAATCTGTTTCTAAGTATTTGAATACAATTGCAAAGTAAAAGAAATAAGTCTTGAATGAGTCTTGAAAATGGCAGAGTCTCAGTGTTCTCTAAAGACTGATCCCTTTCTCTGTGCCCCTGCCCCTCTATTTATAGACGAATGTGGGTTGGACTTCCCTGGTGGGCCAGACGGCCAGACAGCTCGGTCCAGATAGGACGCGCCCTGCAAGCCGAGTGGAATAGGCCAAACAGTCGGCATGCCGAGCCCTCCTTTCCAAGTCGATGGATCTCTCTGTTGAATGGAGGAGACGGGCCGAACAATGCTACAATGCCGAGTGAAGCATGGGTGCCGAGTGAAAGGCTTGCCGTGTGAAGGATTTTGCCGAGCACAGGACATGCTGAGCAAAGGTTATGCCGAGCAAAGGATATGCTGAGCACAGGACATGCCGAGCAAAGGTGATGCCGAGCAGAGGATATGCCGAGCAGATGGAATGCCAGATGAAGAACATGCCGGATGAAAAGCTTGCCGTGTGGGATGCTGAATGCCGAACTATCGCCTGGATGCCGGACGACCTTAAGCCGAGCAGGCTAACTTCCTTTAAGGAGCAATCGTGCCGAGCGAATTAAGCCGGACGACCCTATGCCGCGTACAATCTTGGTCTGCCGAACCCCCTTCGACGCCGAGCACAGCCTTGGAAGGCCGAGCGTACTTCAATGCCGTGTAAAGAGCTGAATGGCCTTATGCCGAGCATCCACTTATGCCGAGTACAACTCTTCATGCCGAAAGTCCATGGATGCCGAGTATCCACTTATGCCGAGTACAACTCTTCATGCCGAAAGTCCATGGATGCCGAGTATCCACTTATGTCGAGTACAGCTTTGTACTGCCGAACGTTCAAACGTGTCGAGTGCTCATTTGTGCCGAGTTCAACCCTGCATGCCGAACGTTCTAGTTGCCTGGTCGATTCTCCAGGTAACATTTTGCCCCCCAAAGTACACCGTGTGTTCGAACAGGGTGTGCTTTGAACTACTGGATTAGTGCATTGCCGCTGAATGCCAAGGATGCCGAACGATCTTGCCGAACGATGCAAGTACCGAATGACTGGAAGCCGAGTGAAACCGTTTTGACCGGTAGAGTCGGTCAGAGTCCCTTCATCTTCCTCTTCTTATCTATAAAAGCCGCCTTCTTTCCTTCTCTTTTCTCACTCCTTGCTTCTACAATTCCGAGCTCTCAAGCCATTCGTGCGATCAGAATTCAAGAGTTCCTCATAACTTTCCTACGCTCGATTCACGTACTAGGTACAGTCTTCTCACCCGAGTTCCTTTTCTGGCAATTTCCCATCGATTCGCATAGATTTAATGTTGGTGAGGACTCGAGTTCGATTTGGAGCGTTTCCAAGGTCGAGCGTCTAGAGGTAGGGAGAGAGAGAGCTAAATTCGAATGCCTTGTAGGATTTTTAGTGGGTGTTCGGTGGAGGAGAGGAAGGTATGGAGGACATGTCGAGTGTTTGGACTCGGTCGTGATCTTAGTTGGCACGGCGTAACGATGGCCGAACAAAGGGGTTAGAAGGATGAAGTGTGAGCCAGCGGCAAGGCCGGGCGTTGATTTGGCCGAATTGTACTCTGGCCGAACGTCACATTCTCAGTGCGAACTGAGCTTTGGCCGAACGATGGATGTAGGCCGAACAATGGCCTTGCCGAGCCATCAGTTAACCGAGCAAACTGTCCTGCCGACCGTAGTTAGATGCCGAGCAAACCCTAATGCCGAATACATACACATGCCGGACATACCTAAATGCCGAACACTCTTAACATGCCGAACATTGCTAGGCGCCGAACAGACCTAAATGCCGAACACAAGCAAATGCCGAATATACTTAACATGCCGATCATACATAAATACCGGACCTATCTTCATGCCGAACATAGCTAGCATGCCGAGCATAATTAGGTGCCGAGCACACATAAATGCCGGACATATACAAATGTCGAACATACTTTCCTTGCCCAATTTCATAACTAGTCTTTACTTGGCATAATCAGATAATTACCTCTAGTGTCTTACTGCAGTCGTTATTCAGAAGGCTTTCGGAAACGGTCAGCGATGACGGTTTTCGGAAGCGATGTTTTTAGGCTTGACGTTATATTAAATGCTTATGCACGATTGATTGCACTAGTTCACACACCACACGGGGGGGGGGGGGGGGTTATCTGCGTTGTTAATTCTAACATCGATCATTTTTCGAGTATAGTTCACACAGGTGCTTGGTTGGGTCTGTTATTTATTCAAGATGTCCAAAAGATCCAGTTCTGCTACACTTTCCGACAAACCTGGGCCGTCTTCTAAGCGAACGGCCCCCGACACAACTGACCCGTCAGTTTCTCCCGCTCATGACTGGGCTCCCGATACTTTGGAATCGTCGATTTTACTGGATGACCCAGTTGACTCACAGGCTTCGAGAGTCACTGAGGCCGCTCTTAAGTGGATATGTTCTATTCATGGCATTCTGTTTGCTGACGTGCTCGTTCCTTCGGGGCATGACCGCCCACATCTGCCCCCAGTAGGATATACGGCGTGTAGCAAGTTCATGTGCTGGGTTGGTAGCGTGCCACCTTTCAATCTATTTCTTTGCGACGTGCTGCAGTATCTGGACGTCGCCCCGTCTCAACTTCATCCAAATGGTCACGCTTTCATTTATGGCACGTACATGCTTTTCATGGACGTCTTCTCCAGGCCTCCAACTCCTGGCGATATAAGGTACATCTATATGACCAAGAAACGGGGAGAAATCCCCTCTTACATGTTTCTTGAGCCACATCGGAAGTGCCAACTTTTCACTAGCGCGTGGAGTAGCAAATTCGCCCTGTACAAACAGGAGTAGTTTTACGTGCGCGGCCCCCAAGGCTTTGCGAGGCGGTGGGTTGAAGGAAGTAAGTCTTTTCTCTGAGTTGATGTCCGTTCCCGATTGAGGTTGAACTTCTCCTAACTCATTGTTCTATTTTTTCAGATCTCGTCCCCCGTCCCGAGGGCCGGGGGTACTCCGATGCTGTCGACGCCATTAGAGCTCTTCCTGCTGAAGAGCGAGATATATGAGCCCTTATTTCTAATGAGTCACTATCGAAGTTCAGCTTGCTAGCCCCTGGCCGCCGGGTTAGCCTTCCAGAGGGCATATCGCTTCCCAAGTCCGTGCCCGGCAGAGGGAAAAAATTGCCTGAATCATCCGTTCGCCCTTCTCTTGAAGCACTGGAAGAAGGGGAAATTCTAGGCGAGCCACCTAAAAAGCGAGGTGAGGATTTAGGTTCTGCAGCTGAAGTTCATGATATCGAAACGTCATCTTCCCCTTCGAAGGGGAGAAAGGAGCTGGCGCGCAAGTTGAGCAAAGAGAAGGTTGGTGGGACTTCCAAAGCTACGCCTGTTCAGCCAGAGAAAGAGGCTTCTTCACAGCGCGTTGAAAGTTCTCTGAAAGGCTTATCGAACCTCTCCATTCCCGACGACTTGCTCGACTATGATTTCGATGACCCGGAGCTGTTTAAGTTTCGCTCACCCGTCAGGGGTGATGCGGGCATCCCGGCCCTGATCCAAGGGGAAAAAACTCCCGTTAGCAAAGCCACTGGTCCGTCGGGGGGTAGCACTAGGACACACATAGACACATGCATTTCACGTTGCACCTACTTTTCTTTCACCATTCTGCTCTCTCGCTAATTTGCTATTGTTTGATTGCAGGTGACATGGGGCGCTCTCACGGATACGACCGCCTTCGCGGTTCGTCGACTTTACGCCAGTCTGGTTGGGACTCGGGCCTCGGGAAGCGCCGAGACAGAGACAGCGACAGCGACCAAGATTATCATGCCCGGGACTTGTCATCCCGGAAGAAAACTTATTATCAGCCCGAACACCGCCAGGAGACCTCTTCCTATCAGGAGCGAAGCAAAGACAAACGTGGCCATAAGAGGTCGCATTCTGATGCTCCCCGAGACCAACACTCTGACTCCTCTTCTACCCGGCACTCCCGAGATTCTCATAGGAAGGGCGAACTTTCAAAGCCATCTCCTCCCGCTCCCGTAACAGACCCGATAGTGTCGGAGAGATTGAACGAACTTAAGGCTAAGTTTCCGAAGATTTGTTTTGATGGGTTAAAGTTCCTCCCTGCGATTCATCCTATTCCCAGGGATGTCAAACAAAATGCTATCGCCTGTACCAATGACGTCTACGTGCAACATGACGCGTTCGTCCATCTTGCCGAGAAACTTTCGGAAGTCTCTATGGAGCGCCAGCATGAAATTGTCCGCCTAAAGCTTGAAGCTATTCATGACAGGGATATCATTAAGGCCCAGGATAAAGAAATTGCCGCCTATAAGTCCGAGCTTGAAGCTACTCGTCAGAGCGCTAAGGACACCGCCGAGGCTGTTTCCCGCCTTGAATTGACTCATAAGAAAGAGCTCGATGAAGCGGTTCAACGGTGTGGGGCATTAGCTTTGGAGAAAGACTCCGTTCAGAAGGAGAGGGACACACTTAGTTATCGGGTTAAGGAACTCGAAGAGCAACTTTTCGAGGAGAGGAAAGAGAAAGTGGCTGTCCAGGTTGAGGCACAACATTATTGTGATGAGATTGTCGCCACCCGACTCCTAAAGGGGAAACTTGAAGACGATCTCTCCAAAATCGAGGCACTGAGGAATGAGGCCCGTGAGGAAGGTAAAAGGGCAGCAACTGTCGACATCGACTCTCGCCTCGAGGCGGCCAGGGAAGAAGGCAGGGAGGAGATAAAGACCGAATTCGACCCGCTCATCGCTGAGTTCAATGCCCGAGTTCTCATGCATCGAGATCTAACTTTTCTGGGCGACGGCTACCTTGAATCATTGGCCGAGGCATGGGAGACCCTGATTCAGATCAGGAAGGTTGAGAGCGGCGCCGGTGAGGTCGACGAAGAAGCATTGATAAAAGAATTCCTGAGGGGGAAGGAGCCTTCAGATTTATCGGCGGCTAAAGCCCTCTACAGCAAAGGTTCTCCGTCCAGGAAAGGGAAAGAGGTGGCTACGGACCCTTCCGGCGTTGTGCCCCCAGTTCACGTGCCTACCCAATCGGCCAGTCGATCAACACTTGACCCCTTCGAGCAGCACGTTGGTTATGACCCGGAAGCCCCCGGGATTGGCATTCATGTTTTATCTCCCATCCCGGAGGGCGGGTTACCCCTGGCGACTGAGAACCCACCGGCATCTGGTGAGTAACCTCTGGGCTTCACAAAGATCTTTCTCGTTCCCTCAGAAGTTGTTGTGTTCTAACACCTGTTTATTTTCGTGTCTTTTGTGCAGGCTGTTCTGACCCCGAGCCCACTCCGAGGAGCGATGCCGCCAAGGAGGTGGAGATAAAGGAGAGTGAGGCTACTCAAGTCGGCGGAGATCCTGGTCCAGATGCTCAAGTAATCGGGGCACTGGATGAAGGAAAATCTGAATCTTCCTCGGAGAGTTTCGAAGTAGAAATCACAGGCGCCTCTGAGCACACATCCGACTTGAGCATGAAGGAACGGCTCGAGAAAGAGAAAAGAGATACGACCTCGGTCAAGGTCGAGCCACGTGAAGTGGACCTGGACGATCCTCTGAACAAACCATTGAAGGTCATTCTTCCTGACAAGTCCCAGCCCATGGATGTTCCCCCTACGTCTTCGGTCGTCACCCCTCCGTCAGGGAAGGATTCCAAGAGTAAGCGCTCTGGGAAGGAACCATCCGGGAAGAAGTCAAAGAAACACAAGAAATGACCGTCATCCCCATTCAACGAGAACTAGTTTAAGTCATGTACTAATTTTTGTAGACTGTGTAAATAGGCTGTCGGCTCCGGACTTTGGAGCGTTTTTGTAATGGGAAGCTTTTTGTGAATAAAATTTGATCTTCACTTTTGTCTTCTCAAAAGACTTTTATTATTCAGTTTCTTTTATGGTTGTGACTGAAATCTGAATTGTTATGGGTGACTTAGACTTCTTGGTTCATCTTTACATGGCTTGGGAGCTTCCCTGGATTTGATCAATTCCCACTTGGTGCTTCAAGCACTCAGAATATTTCATAGCCCGTATGTTGGGGACTTGACATATCCATGTCATTTGCGTCGTAGTTCCTATTCAAGGAACTCAGAGGTCTGAACTGCTTGTAATTAAGTCTATACACCGGACTTCGAGTACTCCAGTCCGTGCTCCGGGGACTTGGAGATTTCGAGTCATTTGTATTCGAGTCCGCACTCTGGGGACTTGGAGATTTCGGATCGTTTATACTCGAGTCTGCATTCTGGGGACTTAGAGTACTCCAGTCCGCGCTCGGGGGATTTGGAGGTTTCAAATCGTTTATACTCGAGTCCGCACTCTGGGGACTTAGAGTACTCCCGTCCGCGCTCCGAGGACTTGGAGATTTTGAATCGTTTATACTCGAGTCCGCACTCTGGGGACTTAGAGTACTCCAGTCCGCGCTCCGGGGACTTGGAGATTTTTTGTCGTTTATACTCGAGTCCGCACTCCGGGGACTTAGAGTACTCCAGTCCGCACTACGGGGACTTGGAGATTTTTTGTCGTTTATACTCGAGTCCGCACTCCGGGGACTTAGAGTACTCCAGTCCGCACTCCGGGGACTTAGAGATTTTTTGTCGTTTATACTCGAGTCCGCACTCCGGGGACTTAGAGTACTCCAGTCCGCACTCCGGGGACTTGGAGATTTTTTGTCATTTATTATAAGCATTCGTACGCTAGCCAGGATATCATAATTTTTAATTGCGCGTCATAGGAATATCATACGAAGAGACATTGGTCATTCATGGAAAAGATGGCTTCAAGCCTTTATTGATGAAAACAAGCTAGATGATCTTATTACATGCCAAGAAGAAAGCATACTGGAAATAAATGCAACTACCGCATAAAGGAAATAGACTAAGTGTAATAACGCCGCAAATGCTCACTGTTCCATTGTCGGGGGAGTGTCGCACCATCGACGGTCGTTATCTTGAAAGTTCCTTCTCCAAGCCTCCGTTCGATGACGTATGGACCTTCCCATGCGGGATTCATGTGCGAAGGGGTTGGAAAGACTCGTTTCAAAACGATATCTCCCACACTAAAGGTTCTTGGCTGGACTTTTCCATTATAATATTTAGCGACTCAGTGTCTGTATGAGGCTGCTCTCAAATCTGCTTCTTCGCGTTTCTCATCAATGAAGTCTAATGATTCCAATAGGAGATCCTGGTTTGACGCAGGATCGTAATAGGTTACCCGGTGTAACGGAACTTCAAGTTCTACGGGTATGACGGCTTCCGTGCCGTACGCCAGTGCGAATGGTGTGTGGCCAGTCGCGGTCTTGTGGGTAGTTCTATAGGCCCAAAGCGCTGTTGGGAGTTCATCCACCCACTTGCCTCTAGCCTTTTCCAAACGCTTCTTCAATATGGACTTGATGATTTTATTGACGGCTTCTACCTGCCCATTCACCTTCGGGTGAGCAACTGCTGCGAACCTTTTCTCAATGCCATACCTCTGACAGAACTCTTTGAATTCCTTGCTTTCGAATTGAGTTCCGTTGTCCGTTATGACGGTCCGCAGGAGGCCAAAACGACATATGATATTTCGTACAACGAAATTAATGACTTTCTTGGTGGTGATTGTGTCCATTGGCTCTGCTTCCGCCCACTTGGTCAAATAATCGACTGCCACTATTGCATATTTCGCGCCTCCTTTGGCTATGGGCAGAGATCCAATTAGGTCGATTCCCCACATTGCAAATGGCCAGGGACTAACCATTTGTGTGAGTTCCGTTGGCGGGGCTCTCGGAATCTTTGCATATATCTGGCATTTGTCGCATCTTCTCGCATAGTCTGCAGCATCCCGGTTTATAGTCGGCCAATAATATCCATAGCGGAGGATTTTCCTCGCCAAAGTTTGCCCCCCGGTATGATCACCACATTCTCCCTCATGGACTTCTTCCAACACCCGTTTTATCTCGTCATGGGCCATGCACCGGAGTAAGGGGGTCGAGAATCCCCTCTGATACATTATCCCGTCTTGCATTACATAACGCGAAGCCTTACGAAGGACTTGGCGTCTTTCGCTTCTTTTCTCAGGTAAGTCCCCGTATAGCAAGTATTGTTTGATCGGGGTCAGCCATGATCCCCTTTCGAGTTCGGTCTCCAAGACGAGATCTATCTCCATCATGTCTATACTTGGAGCAAGCAGAGTCTCGACAGGGAACAATCCCATCTGCTGTGCATCGCCAGTACTCGCGAATTTAGCCAACGAGTCGGCCTCCCTGTTCTGTTCGCGCGGGACATGCGAAATGTCATAATATTCCAGGTTTACTAGTAGCTCCCGGACCCGAGCAAGGTAAGGAGCCATTCTCTGTCCTTTCGCTTGGTAGTCTCCCCGTACCTGATATACCACCAGCTGTGAGTCGCAGAAGATTTCGATGGACTTTACCCTCAGTTCATTGGCAAGTCTTAAGCCAGCAATCAGTGCTTCGTATTTGGCTTCGTTATTTGTCGCTGTAAACTCGAGCTTCAAAGCGTAACAAATCGATCGGTTTTCGGTAGTTACCAGAACTATCCCAGCTCCCGACCAACGATCGTTAGATGCCCCGTCAGTGAACATCTTCCATCGGACAGGAGGGATTACTTTGTGACTTTCACTCGGTTCATCCGAAATGGTGAACTCAGCAACGAAGTCAGCTAATGCTTGCCCTTGGATGGTCCTTCGCGGTGGGTAGGTGATATCAAACTGGCTTAGCTCGATGTTCCACTTTAGCATCATACCGGAAGTTTCTGGTCGTTGGAGTACCTGTCGCAAGGGTTGGTCGGTGTAAACACTAATTAAGTGCGCCTGAAAGTAGGGACGAAGCTTGCGTGATGCAATCACCAGGCAATAGGCAAGTTTCTAGATCTTTGGATAATTCTTTTCTGCCCCCGTCAGTCGTTTACTAACATAGTACACCGGCCTTTGAACCTTGTCTTCTTTGCGAACTAGGGCTGTACTGATAGCGTGTTGAGACACAGCCAAATATACGTACAACGTCTCGTGGTCTACTGGTTTTGACAACACTGGAGGACTTTCCAAGTGTCTTACCAGGGCTCGGAACGCTTCCTCGCAGTCAGTCGTCCATTCGAAGTTTCTCTTTCCTTTCTTTATGACATCGAAGAAAAGAACACACTTATCTGTGGCTCTGGATATGAATCGACTGAGCGCAGCTACTTTTCCGTTCAAGCTCTGTACCTGTTTTATGGTCCTAGGTGCCTGTATATCTCAGATGGCCTGGATCTTTTCTGGGTTAGCTTCAATTCCTCGTGCATTCACAATGAATCCCAAGAACTTCCCTGATGCCACGCCGAATGAACACTTTGAAGGATTGATCTTCATCCCATAGTGCCTTAGTACACCGAACATTTCTGCCAAGTCTCGGATGTGGTCGTTTGACTGTCGTGACTTCACGAGCATGTCATCCACATAGACTTCCATTGTTCTACCAATCTGATCCTTGAACATTCGGTTCACCAGACGTTGATAGGTTGCTCCTGCATTCTTCAACCTAAAAGGCATTACTACATAGCAATACAGCCCGACGTTTGTGATGAATCTGGTGTGTTCTTGGTTCGGGATGTGCATTGGGATTTGATTGTACCTGGAGTATGCATCCATAAAAGATAGTAGCTCATGCCCGGCAGTCGAATCGACCAACTGATCAATTCGTGGTAGTGGGAAGCTACCCTTCGGGCATGCTTTGTTTAAATCAGAATAGTCAACGCAGGTTCTCCATTTCCCGTTTGCTTTCTTTACCAACACAGGGTTGGACACCCATTCCGGGTAGTGGGCGTCGCGGACAAACCGATTGGCTTTGAGTTTATCCACCACCTCTTTGAGAGCTGCAGACCTTTCCGGGTCCATGCCTCTCCTTTTTTGCTTCACAGGTACGTGTTTCGGGTCTATATTCAACATATGGCTCGCAATTGCAGGGGAAATCCCACGCATATCAGAGTGTGTCTAGGCGAAGACATCAAGATTCGCTCGGAGGAAATCAAATAAATTCTCTGCCATTAGGGGATCGAGCTGTGACCCAATTTTAAGAACTCGTGTCGGGTCGCTGTGGCTAACTGGAATATCAATTGTTAGTTCGGCCGGTGCTGCGTCTGGTTCCTTGGGTTCCCCTTCGTCATCTCTCGGATCTATGTCTCCAATGATCCGAGAATGTCGCCCGAGCCAGGGCTCGGGCGCTAATTGTCAATCATCAGAATTCGGGATGCGGACGATGCCGTCCACAGTCTTCCCCTTTTCTCTGCGCTGGGCCTCTCTCAGCTCAGCCACGTAACATGCACGTCCGGTTGCTTGGTCGCCATGCACTACGCCAACTCCTTTGTCCGTCGGGAATTTCAGTGTGAGACACCACGGGGCCAAGGCTTCCCTAAAATCTGCGAGGGCTGGTCATCCCAAAAGCACGTTGTACGGTGAATCAACATCCAGCACTATGAATGGTAGGATTCGCACTCTCCTGCGTTCACCTTGTCCCAGTTCAACTGGTAACTCCACATATCCTACTGCGTCTGTGGCTGCGCCGTTAAAGCCGTGGATTCGGGCTTTAGATGGCTTCAAATCCTTAGGCTCCAGCTTCATTTGGTCATAGCTTTCTTGAAGATGATGTTAACGGAACTTCCGCAATCAATTAGGATTCTCCTTACGAATGTCGGTCCGATGGTTGCGGATATGACCAATGGATCGATGGTGGGAGCTTCCACCTTATCCGCGTCTCTACTCCTGAATACAATATCGTCGTGCATCGTGCGTTGCTGTTTTGCGGGAGTTCCATCCTCCGCATTTGAGCAGCACTCATGCTCTGTATGTCTCAAGGAATTAGCATATCGCTCCATTTCCTGCCAATTTTTATCCGCAGGATGAGGTCCACCAGCAATTGTGTTAATAATCAATCTTCCCACAGTTCGAGTAGGTTGCTCTGGTTGGTGTAGAGCTGGGCCACGTCCGGGGTCTGAAGTCTCTTGTCTTCCTTCTGGCGTATCTTTGACGAATTCCTGCAGCTTCTTCTGCCTAATCAATTTCTCAATAGCATCATGGAGATGCCTGCATTCGTCTGTGTTGTGCCCATAAGACTCGTGAAAGCGGCAATACTTTCCAGTCCGCTTTTGCTCCTCTGTTGATTCCTTAGGGCGTGGTTTTCTGTATTGAAAAGCGTTGTAGGTCGATAAGTAGATGTTTTCAAGAGACGCATTCAGTGGAGTGTATTCGTTGTAGGTTGGGATCCTTGACTTCCATCTCTCCGTTTCCTTCTTCTTTCCAGGATTTCCACTTCCAGTTCCCTTAGATTGCCCGGGCTTATTTTGGACGCTGGCCTGAGTCTTTCCAGGGTTATCGTCGGTTGCTTTCATGTCGATGTTGCCCTTTACAGACTCCTGAACGGACCCTGGTGCCTTGTCTTTCCTTATCCACCGAGCTTCTTCCCTCCTTATGAACTGGTGGGCTTTCGAATAGAAACGTTCCAACGTAGCTGGTGGCTTTCCTGCCAACCAATCTCCAAACTCAGAATCTGGATCCACTCCACGCATTACTGCCATCAAAATTGCGTGGTCGTTGGGATTGCTCACTTCAGTAGCGGCAACATGAAATCTCTGCAAGTATACTTTCAGCGATTCTCCAGGAGCTTGGGTCACGCTTGATAAGGACATCACATCCTTGGGTCGAGTGGCGTGTATCCTTAATTACTCTATGAATTTTCTTGCTAATTCCTCGAAGTTTGAGATTGACCGTGGAGGAAGTCGAGTGAACCACATGGTGGCAATTCCGGACAGGGTTATTGGAAAGCACCTGCACTTAGTTGCGTCGTTGGCCCTTGCTGAATCCATCATCCATCCATACCTCATTACATGTTGTTTAGGGTCAGTTTTTCCTTCATAGGCGGGTATGGTGGGCATGTTAAACTTCCTTGGGTATTCAGCCTGTAGAATGGTATCTGTGAAGGGAGTATGACTCTTAGACATTCCCCAATCTTCATTAGTCAAACCTTGATTCTCTCTCATCAACTGCCTGACCATAGCTGTCAAATCCGGGGTTTGTATGGTAGGAGGAAGGTTGGGTTCCGCTCCACGGGCTTGATTTCTAGTAGAGCGATCAGTGGCACCTGCTTGGTCATCTTCATCCTTGCGGCGTCTACACCTGGGTGGTTCATCAGCTGAAGTTGAGCTATCATCTTCAGAGTAGGGGACAGGGCTACCTCCAGCATTCTGATGCTGTTGTTGAGCAAGTTGGGCCATGAGGTCAGCATTAACTTGCATTTTCTCAGCGAGTTGCCTTCTGCTTTCCGTAAGCTCTTTTATCAAGTCATTCAATTCTGCTCATGAAACAGCTTCCACTTGGTTTTGGCTGGAGGGCCCCGTGCCTCGAATTGCTTGTTGACCGTTAGGTCCACGTTGTTGAACACTAGCAGTTTCGCGGGCATCTACATTTTGGGAGGTCGATCTTGTTCGTGGTCTTCCCATGGTAGAGTCATTGGTTGCAACTCTGAGTAGGATCAACAGATGCCTTATGGATAATTACGGATCTTCTTCGGGGGATTTAAGCAATCCAGTACCTACAAAGTAGATCCTCACAACCTGAGAATTTGGCTCTCAATGAAAGCACCAAAATGTTGGCACCAAAATTGGTCACCAACACCCTTAGAAAGATTGTATAGAGAGATTAATGAAGAAAACAAATTAAAACAGAGGAGAGTGCATAAATTAAAGTGCAGAAAGTAAGAACACCGGATTTATAGTGGTTCGGCGTAATAGCCTACGTCCACTTTGAAGTTGATCTTTATTTCTTTCCTTGATACTTGATAACAGATACAATCTGTTTCTAAGTATTTGAATACAATTGCAAAGTAAAAGAAATAAGTCTTGAATGAGTCTTGAAAATGGCAGAGTCTCAGTGTTCTCTAAAGACTGATCCCTTTCTCTGTGCCCCTGCCCCTCTATTTATAGACGAATGTGGGTTGGACTTCCCTGGTGGGCCAGACGGCCAGACAGCTCGGTCCAGATAGGACGTGCCCTGCATGCCGAGTGGAACAGGCCGAACAGTCGGCATGCCGAGCCCTCCTTTCCAAGTCGATGGATCTCTCTGTTGAATGGAGGAGACGGGCCGTACAATGCTAGAATGCCGAGTGAAGCATGGGTGCCGAGTGAAAGGCTTGCCGTGTGAAGGGTTTTGTCGAGCACAGGACATGCTGAGCAAAGGTTATGCCGAGCAAAGGATATGCCGAGCATAGGACATGCCGAGCAAAGGTGATGCCGAGCAGAGGATATGCCGAGCAGATGGAATGCCAGATGAAAAGCTTGCCATGTGGGATGCTGAATGTCGAACTATCGCTTGGATGCCGGACGACCTTAAGCCGAGCAGGCTAACTTCCTTTAAGGAGCAATCATGTCGAGCGAATTAAGCCGGACGACCCTATGCTGCGTACAATCTTGGTCTGCCGAACCCCCTTCGACGCCGAGCACAGCCTTGGAAGGCCGAGCGTACTTCAATGCCGTGTAAAGAGCTGAATGGCCTTATGCCGAGCATCCACTTATGCCGAGTACAACTCTTCATGCCGAAAGTCCATGGATGCCGAGTATCCACTTATGCCGAGTACAACTCTTCATGCCGAAAGTCCATGGATGCCGAGTATCCACTTATGCCGAGTACAACTCTTCATGCCGAAAGTCCATGGATGCCGAGTATCCACTTATGCCGAGTACAGCTTTGTACTGCCGAACGTTCAAACGTGTCGAGTGCTCATTTGTGCCGAGTTCAACCCTGCATGCCGAACGTTCTAGTTGCCTGGTCGATTCTCCAGGTAACATTATCTTTCCAACCTTTATGTATTAAAGTTGATACAAAAATCTTTTTAAAATATTAAAATAATTTTAAACAGATATTCAAATATTATATATATATATATATATATTATTTAAATTAAATTTTATCAAATAAAACTAAATCAAACCTTATATTAGACTTATTTAAATCTTATTATATATTTTAAAAATAATAAAATATACGTAAAATCTTAAAATTTACATTTTCGCAACTTAACTTAAAATTTTAAAATTTTCAAAACATATAATTTTCAATCTAAATTATATATATATATATAATATATATATATATAATATATATATTTTAAAATCGATATTTATTAAAACTCATATATTTCCTTTCAAAAACTTGGAAAATCATTTTCAAAAATAGACCAACGGTGTCCGTATATAATTTTCTATCCTATGACCAAGTGATATAGATATTTATCATTTCAATCCGTAATTTAAATTTAATATTTTACCTGTATATATCATTTCAACCCGTAATCCCAAAATTTCAAAATAATGAAAATCGATTGGGTTTATCATTTCAACCCATAATGATTTTCCTTAATCTATAATATCGTTCGGGCATGTATCATTTCAACTCATAGGGAATTCAAAACTAACAGGGAACTTGCAGAGTGAGAACAATGATAGTAATATAACATATCAACAACAGGCATATTTCATTAGTAACAATTTTAAATATAATATATACAACATGTGATGTTGTCATATGTCATATGTAAACAATTGCAGGTAATGGCATATCATGTTTAACAGTTAAATAATTTAACAACTCAAATTTAACCACATATTTCAATCGTCATTTTATGTGAATTAAATTTACTAAATATAAGAATGTTAATAGTAAGTGATCGCTCACCTTTCGAGGCTAAAGAGAACAACGAGAATGGGAAGCACAGTCATGGATATGTACGAACAAGCTAGAGTTGCGGAAATAATCTCCGAATAGCAACGAAAACAAGCAAAACAAGGTGGACGAACTTGGATTTGATGAAAATACAATTTTTTTTGAAACTTGGTAAGATTTTATTAAGGCAATTTCAGCCTATGGATGAGGCCCAGTTCCGGCCCAAGCAAACATACAAACTTACAATATTAATATGTTTAGTCAGGATCATACAACTCATTTCATACCAAAAATAAAATACCGACAGCTAACTTCTTCTTCCTCTTGTTTCATGGCGGCCAGTGGGAGTAGCTTGTACTTGGGTTTCTTACCGATGGATTATTTAGATCCTCTACTCCAGTTCGTGCTTCATCTCCTCCCCGAAAGGTTGATGAAAATACAATATATATATATATATAATATCTTTCCAAAATCAATACTCAATTTAAAACACGTATCAAAATAAAATCTTTATATAATAAAATCTTTATAATATATATTTGAAAATCAATATTAAATTAAAACATATACATATTAAAATCAAAATCTTTAAATATATATATATATATATATAAAATTAAAATCATTATTGAATTTAAACGCATATATTTGAAATATATACATATTATATTTTAAAATCAGTACTTATATATATATACTTATTTAAAACCAATACTAAAATCAGGCAAGTTCTCAATTATGAAAACAAATATATGTATAAAAATCAAAATACCTACATATATTATACTTTGAAACTCTATATATATTTAAAATCAAAATATCAATATATATAATATACAAAAACATCGATATTTATATTTTAAAATCAAATAAAATCTTATATAATTTAAAATCAATATTTCTTAAAACACCTTTCAAAATCATAAAATATTATATTTTAGATCATTAGCTTAAAATCAATATGAAAATTTAAAACACCTATCAAAATTAAACATATATACACAAACACATACATATATATATCGTATTTTTCAAAAATGGAACTTAAATAATATTTATATATACATAAACCAAAGAGATCAGCAGGCAGATCCAGGTAGTACGGGTTGAAGCACGGGTGGGTGCTGACTGTTGCGGGGTGGGTTTCATAAGACTAGCAGTGGCCGATGGAGGATAAGATGCTGGAGAAGGCAAGTAATGGTTGCTTAAGAGTTCAGCGATGGGCTCTGGGCTTGGTTGCTCGGGTTCGAGAAGATCCGTGCTAGCTAAAATGGCAGAGTTGTTGAGGGTTCTCAGCAGTCGAAGGCTACAGGTTGAATCTCGCCAAGGTCAAGCGGCAGTGGCGGTAAGGAGGGACGGGCGGAGCTAAGAGGTGAGTTGTCAAATGCTGTATGCGTAGGAGGAAATGAGCACGTGGTGGTTGTCGCTTTTGAGTGATAGCACAGATGGAAAGTGCATCAATGAGATCATGAATTATTGGAGGGCTGATGTGGTAATGGCGTTCACGGTGGGATATGGCTGACATGGCTATGGAGGCTATGGGGTAGGAGTAAGCAGGTTGAGCGAATCGAGAAGGATGGGTTTTGGCGTTTGGCAGAGCTGCGTGGTGGGCGTGGCACAGGACAGTGGAAGGTGATTAGTGAAGCGGTGCATGAGGTTAATGAAGTTGACGTGTGGTTCGATGATGAAATTTTGCATGGCAGTGATGAACGGCTGGGTGAACAAAAGGCATGGAGGCAAGTGCACAATGCAAGCTTTAGAATATAACAGGATTTCTCTTATATATATATATATATATATATATATATATATGATAATAAGACAGAACGGAGAAGAATGGAAAAAACTCAAAGTGGATAAAAGAGCCTGGTAATATAAATGGAAGCTAGGGATAGCAAAGGTCAACAGTTGTATCCAGAGGATATTAATAGCCAATGGCTATTTGATTTTATACGGTGGACAATGAATGGCCACGGAAAACCAAAAAGGCTCAGATGGATAACTTTGCGACAAAATGTTATGCCGAATTCGCCACTTATCGGATACCGAAATGCACAAATGAATATACTGCGGAGATCAGCACAAGATGAATAGAATGCCACATAGATATCATCAATACAACCAAGTTATCAAAAGTCGATACTCGTTGCCAAACTGCTGCTAATTTTCCAAAAATAAGATAACAGGGCTATAACATTTCAAATTTGAAGAAACGAAATACGATGTCTCACTCAGAAAATGATTTACATTTTTATTACATAAAATATTCAGATTTCAAAGATATTTTATTTTCATCAAATTTAACTGATTTTAAAATGAAACTGAAAACTACACAATAAACTAACTTACATATTTCCCATTAAAATTTACAATTTGTTATGCTTAAATAGACGTATTCCAAATATCAAATTTTCGTTTCTTCATTTTATTAATTAATTTCATGAAATACTTAGTTGATCACGTTATAAAAATAGTCAAAATTTCCGGGCCATTACAAGTTAGTTAAAACGAGTTATTTTCAAAATCATTTAAATCACTTTTAGATCGAATTTAAAAGTTTTACTATCTTTATTCTTATTAATAGAATCTTAAATAAGTTTTGAAATCATTTTTATCTAATTAAAACCTAAGATTCAATCATTTAAATAATTTCAGTATTAAATTCAATAATTAAATTGCCCAGTAAATCGCTATATTTGATATTCGAGTTATTTAATCTATGAAATTAACTTTCAATATGAAATCAGTTAAATATTTCTAATTTCAAATGACCAAAGTTTTGGGTCGTTATACTCTACCCCTCTTAAAAGAATTTCATCTTTGAAATTTCCAAGGTAAGAAAAATGCTCAAACCTGTTAACCTTTTTAAAACAAATTAGTTGAAATAACTTACCAAATCCTTTTAAGCCTTTAAATTTTTCCAAAAATCAACTTGTTGAAACTTTATTATTACTTTTACTAAGTTTCCCAATTTCATTCATAGATTCCAACTAATATCTTCCCATTTAATCATTTCAGATTATAGCTAAAAAATCAAATTTTGATTATCAAAAATTTCTCCAAAATTTCTCAAAAATTTTCTAACGCCTTGAATTCTCGAAATTTTTTGCCAGGGTCTCCTTTGCGTGGCTCGATCGAAAAACTATCACTCGCCACTACGGCCCAAACTAATAAATGAAAACAAAAGTCAACTGGCTCAATCATGAAACCATCAAACCGAACGACAATATAAACATGTACCTTTTAGTCGGGCAACCAATTTTTACATTTGAATTCAAAGACATCAAACTAGCTCTTTCTTTTATATACCTGCATCTTATTTACCAATGATATCCAAACATATAGTTCATAATCAAATTAATCTTCAATTTCAATTTCAATTTCCAACACTTACTTTACTAAAGCCCGTACGATGTACATATATCATATGTACGCAATGTCAAACTCGATCTCGCTCGATCTTGCAATTTAACTTCTGAACTAGTATCGTTCACACGACCATTCTAGTGCGGACTCAGATCCGGTTCCTTTATTAGAAGTCGTCATTCTCCTTACATTGCCATATACTATGATAGAGAATTCCAAAATCAACCAAACAGCCATGCACAATGTTCGCTGTCGTGAATCGGGTGCAAAATTCCAAATCGGACCGATGTAAATCGTCTCGAAATCATGTACTCCAATCCGTATCAAAATGTTATGTGAAACAAATAATATATGTACAACTTACGTATTAGTTTCCATTTTCTTAATTCAATTGATTTGCACTCAATTCCTTTTAGATTCATTTGATATGTATTCAATTTAAATCAAATTCCTTTATTCATATTGATTTCACTTTCATTCAATTATTCATATTGCTTTATCCATATCCATTTATTACTTAGTATATTCCTTTTAATACTAATGTCACTTAAGAACTATCCCATTAACTTTTCTTAAGTATATTATAAACATTTTATACAAAACTTCTTATATTTACTACCATTTCACAACTTAAGTCCATATCCATTACAAATCGATTTCAATTCCATTTAACTCAATTCATTTTCCAATTTCAATATTCAATTTTATCCACTAACATTCCGAAACCATAATCAGTTCACTAATTCAATTAACTAGCTCATTTCATTAAAACCTTTCAAATCTTAATCAACTTCGTTTTCAAAAATTATTTCATTTAACCTAACTTAGGTCAAATCCCTTTTCAAAAATTCATTTTATTTAACTTATCTTAAGGTAAATTACATTCCAAATTTCAATTTCAAATTCAATTTTCTTAACATTCATATTCAATAATTTTTATCTTTGTTTTGCCAACTAATTCTCAAAAATTATAAGCTATTAAACTTATTTTCTCATATTTGATAAAACATTTAAATGAAAATTACCATGTTCTTATTTATTTAAAACCATTTTGAAATCATATATATACATAATCCCCTTGGCATATCAAATCATACTTTTCAACTTTAAAATCCAAGCTATTTTTACCAAAAACAAAATCCCCATGGTAGCGATTCCTTGCTTGGAAACCTCAAAATAAACGTCGATGACGCTGTGGTCATGATTGAAATTATTTTCCAGTGACCAAAGTGAGTTCAGTACTTTTATTTCCTTTAAATTTCGTTTTAAAATATTTCCATTCAAAAATATTTTCCAAATATTATTATTATTATTTTCCAAAACTCTGAAAATCCATTTCCAAAACTAACAGGATTTAAATTCTTAAATTTCTAGCTTCTAAACCCTTTTACTTACAAATCATATTTATAATATACTTTTGAAATTCATTTCCTTTCAATTTATAAATCATATTTATAAACTATAAATATATATAATATCACTTTGGTTATATAAAACCATTTTCTTCATTGTTTATCTTGTTTGCGTTATAATATCAATTGTGGAATATGCGAGCGTATGATTTTTTGTTTGATGATAATAAACATATATACATTCATTTAAATGTATTTGTTAACGCGCTGTTCTATTTTTCATAGATTAAATAAATATTTGTTGAATAAAATAAATTACACAGAATTTGAATGGAATTTGAATTCAAACAGAAATTTTATTCAAACAAATATTTATTACAATCTTGAATAGTACAAATTCAAGCTCTCACTATTCATATACATCTTTGAATACATCACAATTCAATTTACATTAATAACCTCACTACATATCACTCACACTCGTATTTTGTCTTCAACTGCATTCCAGTTTGAATCCAGCATCTGAGCAATCTGCAAAAATATTCACTAACACAGTAAAATTGAAAAAGAAATGTTTTTGCAATATAAAATGAAATACGGTTTTTGAAAATATTATTTGCCTCAGTTATTTGGGTTGTTCGTCATCATTCACACTTGAATTCATCACATACGAACAGTGTGACATGCACAGTGTATCACTGTACATGCCACAAGACCGTGCACATCGATATACACTTGATAATGCTATAGGGACAGGTGTGCACAAGGTCAAACCCAAACATAAAGACAGGTTCAACTCGGGTGCAATATAAATGAAATCTCGTCATCAGCACAAGGTCCAACCCGAGTTTTTAAAATTGGGTTCGACACAAGGCAACATGAAGAATGCAAAGCTTTGACAAATCAAAACTGCATCAAAGCACAAATACATGGAACAATTCAACTCAATCAGACAAGTGCATCCAGAAGAACAAAATTGCCACCAACATAACAGATCAAATGAAACACAGTGGCAACATCAAAATACAGGCCAGAAGCTCAAGACACAAGTGATACAAGTCAGACCAAGTAGCAGTATGAAGAAACTGTGAACCTGAACAGGTACACAAGTGTGCCAGAGAAAGAAAGGTCACAACACAGCATCATGAATATACACAATGCAGACACAAGTCAGCTGCAACATGAAACAAGACTAAAACCATGCATCAGTGAAGTCACAATGAAACTGCAGTGGACATGTATACAACAGAAGAAGCCACGATCAAAGACAACAGCCAGTGCCGATAAAGATCAGAGACACAACTCAAATGAACACAATGCACATGTCAACAGCAATGAAAGCAACATGACCAATAGATCACACTATGCAGTGTACAACAACAAGTCCAGCAACATGAAAGATGCAAACTGCAGACGCAAACTACAAATGTGATACATGAATAAGCCAGCAGATACAATGACTACAAAATCAAGTTCAGGAAAATCAAGCAACAGTCAACATACCAGAAGTGCATTTATCAAGTACACAATGAAGCAATGACCAAAGCACAAAGAAGTACAAAATGAAAACTACAAAGAACATCAACAATGCAACAATGTGCACAGGTCAGAGACAATACAGCAAGCTACAAGGATCAATGAATTGGATGAACAAAACTCAAGTGCAACAGTGAAAGTGCAGACCAAATGCAAAATGCAACAGTGAATAGCATGGCAATGTGTCAAAGCATTTGTGTCAAAGCGAACAATGTCGAATACATGAACAAGTGTAGCATCTGTTACAGTGAAAAAGAAAAGTGCAGGGATGAACGCAGATAAGGATGCAGACGTGCCAAAATAGTCAATGCCGTGTAAATCGATGATACAAGATGAATGAAGTTCAACAAGTACAGAGAAATTCACAGTGAAGACGAAATCATGGAAGGGCCAGAGAATTCGAATTCATGACAGTGTACAATAAAAAAAAATCAAAAAAATGTATCTTTGAAATAGGCAAAGAAAATTAAAAAGGGAAAGTTTTTGCCATGTGACACAAGAAGGATCGAACGCTCTCAAGTTAAAGCCGTGAGCATCAAGGTTGAAAATATATCAGGAAAGTCGTGCGCATCAGGGAAGCAGAAATTTGGAAAGTATCGAATTGAAGCAAGTGTCGAATTCATATAAATACCAAACCCAAAATTCATCATCAGCATCGAGTTAAAAAGAAAGCAATTTAACCGGCAACAAAAAGAAAATTACATACCAATCTATCGAACTCGATCAAAGGAGCAGCTGCAAACGATTCACAATCTCGAAGTCAACCAAGCAACCGATCTCAAGTGAATCGATCATCAGAGAACGAGGCAAGCAACACAAACCATCAATCATCAGAGAAGCCGCGAGCAAGAGCAAAACCAGAGAGAAAGCCCTAATTCGAGAAAGAAGCCGAAGCCCTAATTCGACAAAGAGGAACGGTCATCATTTTTCCAAGCAAGAGGATCGGGTTAAAGAAATAATGGGCCGGCCGTATTTTATAAAAGGGGTTTTGTTTTAAAGGGCTTTAGTTTTTGGGTTTATATTCAAATAGGGTTTTAGTTTAATTTCTGTTTTTAAGTTTGTTTTTTTTTCTTTTCGAATCAAAGAATTTGTAAATCACCACCTAGGTTGTAGGTAGTGTCAGATTGTCTAGTTAGAATTAGTTCAGTGAGCAGGGTGTGCGAGTTTGTAAAATTCTATAGGCGGGAGCAGAGTTTGCGAGTAAGCGAAACTCTATAGGCGGAGCAGGGTGTGTGAGTCTAGTAGAGTGTTTGTGAGCGGGAGCAAAGGTTTGCGAGTCTAGTAGAGTGTTTGTAAGCGGGATACTGTTTAATTCTAATAGAAATCTGGAAATGCAGCAGTAGGCAGGGGTTGCCGAAGCTGGGTAAATTTTGTATGTGATTTACTTTTCAGCATATTTATTTCTGCAGTTTGTTTAAATCGAGAATATTTGCTATAACCCTATTCACCCCTCCTCTAGGATTAATCTAGATCCTATAAGTGGTATCAGAGCACGATATTTTTCTTTAACTGTAGAGTCATGAATTCATCAAATAATGCTTTTTCTGAGGGGCAATCTATTGTTAGGCCACCCATGTTTAACGGGAATGATTATGCTTATTGGAAAGTTAGGATGGGTATTTATCTTAGTTCTGTTGATTATCATGTTTGGGATATTATTGAAACTGGCTATAAATCTCCCACTATTACCGTTGGTGATACTGAAATTCCTAAACCTAAGGATGGGTGGGATGCTAACGATAAGAAATTAAAAACTACAAATGCCAAAGCAATGAACGCTTTGATCTGTGCTCTTGATAAGACTGAATTTAATAGAATTTCTCATTGTACAACAGCACAGGAAATTTGGCACACTTTGGAGGTGACACGCGAAGGAACTTCTCAAGTCGAGGAGTCTCGTCTAGCCCTATTCAGCAATGAATACGAAAACTTTGTGATGGACAAAGGCGAGAGCATAAAGGATATGTTTGGACGTTTTTCAACTTTGGTGTACAATGCAAGAGCGCTTGGGAAGGTCCTCACTGAGGTAGAGCTTGTGAGGAAGGTGCTACGAGTTTTACCAATAAACTTTGAGGCAAAAGTCACGGCAATACAAGAATCGAAAGATCTGAGTAAACTAAGCATGGAGGAGTTGATTGGTAACTTGATGACATATGAGCTTGAGCTAAAAGCAAAGGAAGAACGCAACAACTCCGAACCAAAGAAGAAGACGATTGCCTTAAAGAGCAAACAAGAGAGCGATGAAGAAGGAGAAGATCCAATTGAAGAGCTTGTAATGGCTGTCAATAATCTTAGAAAATGGTCAAGATTCAAGCCACGCAAGAAGAAAACAAAGGGTAATAGGTCAAAAGATTCTGATAACTCCGATAATGAACTGACGTGCTATAACTGCAACAAGCCTGGCCACTTTAAACAAGAATGCCCACTTCTCAAATACAACCAAGGAAAGAAAAAGATGAAAAAGGTCTTTGCAGCGACTTGGGATGATGAAGAAGGAGAGGAAGTTTCGGATAGCAGCTCAGAGGAGGCTAACTTGTGTCTTGTGGCAAAATCGGATTCAGAAGCAAGCTCAGAAGAATCTAGTGAGGCAGGTGAATATTCCTATAGAGATGTTGTTTTTATGTGTCTTGATCTCACTAAAGTAGTTGATGCTCTTGAATCTAAAATTGAAAAACTGAAATCTGATAGGAGAGAACTTGCTCGTGAAAATTTTAGGTTAGAAAATGAACTTGAAAACATGCAAAACCTACACTGTAAAAATTGTAAGATTTTAGATTCAGAATTATCAAAACTTAGGAATAACTTTGAGAATCTTGAAAAAGAAAACTTGAATCTTAAGCAAACCATCGACACTAGGAAAAAGGATTTTATAAATCTATTCCCCTCACTTGTCACTGAAAACACAACACTAAAAAGCAAAGTCCAAAATCTTGAGAAATCTTTGAATAACTTTTCAAGAGGCGAAAAATCTTTCAACATGCTATTGGGAAATCAAATTTTTGCTAACAACAGAAAGGGACTAGGTTTTGGGAAAACACAAGTTGAGGATAATGCAATAAGTAAGAGTGTCTTTGATAGATGTGAAATAATTGGACATCATGTTGAAAATTGTAGTCATAGGAACAAGAACACAAAATTTATACAAGTTTGGGTTCCTAAGAATTCTACATACAAATTTCATGTCTATTGGAACAAGAATAAAAGGACTAAACAAGTTTGGGTTCCAAAGAGTTTGTTTATTCATAATTCTTCTGCCACTAACAATCATGGACCTATAAATAGGTCACAAAAATCTTTCATCGTGTAGGTAGGGTGGCAGGCTAAGGAACAACAACGGTGTTCTCTGGATTTTGGCTGTTCCAGAAACACAACGGGAAACAAAGCAAAGTTCCTTAGCCTAGTACAAAGGTGATAGAATCACAATGGGCAATCACAAAAAATTATCGTAAAGGTAAAACAGGTGAAGGTATATTAAATGTGATAATCTGCACCATATTCTGAATTAAATCAGCTAAAATTGTGATAATGATGTGATGATGATTTTGATTCTGACTTGTTCAACATAGTTGGTCAATTACATTTATGCTAAAAACACTATACTTTAAATTACTTCATACATATTTGTTTGGATTAAACATAGTGTTATTTTTCCGGCTAACTCTATATTCTCAGTTTCTGATTGTTTACATGGCTTCAATTCAAATTCAAAGAATGTCATTTAAATTGTTGTTAAAATTGAGTTTGAGTTTCTTATGCACACTTCATGGTCTGGTCTATCAAATTTAGTTAGTGATATTTTGGAGTGAAAGAGGAATTCGGATGCAGATTACACTGATAATATGGTTGATAGAAAAATTACTAGTGGAACGTGATTAATTTTTGAAACATTCGTTTGCTGCATCGTTTTTTCAAAGAAAATATCTGCATATTTTTCACTTGAAATAATTTTCAAATAGCAGAATTTTTTTTCATATAACCCCTTCGAGAAAATCATTTTTGACCATATTTTCAGATTAGTCATTCTTATTTGATTTTAAATGACAAATTTTGACTAATCCGACTCCTTGCTGATTATCGAAAAGATAAATAGTGATTGAAAAGATGATAAGTGTTGATAATTAACATACATTACTCAAGAGAATATATTTGAAAAATTTCTTTAGGAATTTAAACAAGGATTATAAAACTTTTTGTTGGGTGAAGATTCCATGATCATTCATATATCTATCATATTTCTATCGACCATTGTTTATCAAAACTTAAATATAGTTTGTCGATATGTGGTACTATAATCATGGATCATTTGTTTTTCATTTCACATTTTTTTGTAACAATAAATAAATACCCAAAGTATTCACTCTCATTTAAAAGTCCTCATGGTTATGCATGGGTGATTTACTTGGATTTTTGATTATGTGCTTCCATGCTCATTTAAAAGTTCTTACGGTTATGCATGTATGGAACGCATATCAAAATTAATTGATTAAATAGACAAGTTGATTCTAATCCCATTTAAAAGTCCTCACGGTCATGCGTGGTTAGAAGATACTTGATTTCATTTTTAAAATTAAATTGGAATACTACTAATCTCATT
The DNA here is from genome assembly GCA_030765085.1 of Allium cepa. Lineage (NCBI taxonomy): Eukaryota > Viridiplantae > Streptophyta > Magnoliopsida > Asparagales > Amaryllidaceae > Allium > Allium cepa. The sequence continues at coordinate 27,535,560 of CM060933.1, read as the reverse complement.
TAAAAGTCCTAACGGTTATGCATGATTAGTAGATATTCAAATTCCTGATATAAATGTACCACAAGTTGATACAATTGTATGATTTTATATTTGAACATTATATCCATCATTTCTAAAAGTGGAATATACGCCTAACAAGGGTAGTTATGGTTTTTGTTTGATTCTTATTGAAGTTTAATATTTATATTCAATTTGAGTTTAATGTTGGATTAATATCGATCACTTTATCTCTATTTTTCTCTCACACTATTATTCTTTTGCTGATAACAAAAGGGGGAGAGAAAAGTTAAGATTTTGTCAAATAGAATCAAGAAAAGGTCAGATAATTTTCCATTTGCATCTAGGCTCATTTATATATTTCTATTTGTATGCATATATGTTGGGGGAGCATCATGTAGAGAGGAAGCATTTAAATAGGGGAGCAATTAGTGTATATCATTGTTCAAATACATTTAACACAGTCAAAATCTTAAATATATGTTTGTTATCATCAAAAGGGGGAGATTGTGGAATATGCGAGCATATGATTTTTTGTTTGATGATAATAAACATATATACATTCATTTAAATGTATTTGTTAACGTACTATTCTATTTTTCATAGATTAAATAAATATTTGTTGAATAAAATAAATTACACAGAATTTGAATGGAATTTGAATTCAAACAGAAATTTTATTCAAACAAATATTTATTACAATCTTGAATAGTACAAATTCAAGCTCTCACTATTCATATACATCTTTGAATACATCACAATTCAATTTACATTAATAACCTCACTACATATCACTCACGCTCGTATTTTGTCTTCAACTGCATTCCAGTTTAAATCCAGCATCTGAGCAATCTGCAAAAATATTCACTAACGCAGTAAAATTGAAAAAGAAATGTTTTTGAAATATAAAATGAAATATGGTTTTTGAAAATATTATTTGCCTCAGTTATTTGGGTTGTTCGTCATCATTCACACTTGAATTCATCACACACAAACAGTGTGACATGCACAGTGTATCACTGTACATGCCACAAGACCGTGCACATCGATATACACTTGATAATGCTATAGGGACAGGTGTGCACAAGGTCAAACCCAAACATAAAGACAGGTTCAACTCGGGTGCAATATAAATGAAATATCGTCATCAGCACAAGGTCAAACCCGAGTTTTTAAAATTGGGTTCAACACAAGGCAACATGAAGAATGCAAGGCTTTGACAAATCAAAACTGCATCAAAGCACAAATACATGGAACAATACAACTCAATCAGACAAGTGCATCCAGAAGAACAAAATTGCCACCAACATAACAGATCAAATGAAACACAGTGGCAACATCAAAATACAGGCCAGAAGCTCATGACACAAGTGATACAAGTCAGACCAAGTAGCAGTATGAAGAAACTGTGAACCTGAACAGGTACACAAGTGTGCCAGAGAAAGAAAGGTCACAACACAGCATCATGAATATACACAATGCAGACACAAGTCAGCTGCAACCTGAAACAAGACTAAAACCATGCATCAGTGAAGTCACAATGAAACTGCAGTGGACATGTATACAACAGAAGAAGCCACGATCAAAGACAACAGCCAGTGCCGATAAAGATCAGAGACACAACTCAAATGAACATAATGCACATGTCAACAGCAATGAAAGCAACATGACCAATAGATCACACTATGCAGTGTACAACAACAAGTCCAGCAACATGAACAATGCAAACTACAGACGCAAACTACAAATGTGATACATGAATAAGCCAGCAGATACAATGACTACAAAATCAAGTTCAGGAAAATCAAGCAACAGTCAACATACCAGAAGTGCATTTATCAAGTACACAATGAAGCAATGACCAGAGCACAAAGAAGTACAAAATGAAAACTACAATGAACATCAACGATGCAACAATGTACACAGGTCAGAGACAATACAACAGGCTACAAGGATTAACGAATTGGATGAACAAAACTCGAGTGCAACAGTGAAAGTGCAGACCAAATGCAAAATGCAACAGTGAATAGCATGGCAATGTGTCAAAGCATTTGTGTCAAAGCGAACAATGTCGAATACATGAACAAGTGTAGCATCTGTTACAGTGAAAAAGAAAAGTGCAGAGATGAACGCAGATAAGGATGCAGACGTGCCAAAATAGTCAATGCCGTGTAAATCGATGATACAAGATGAATGAAGTTCAACAAGTACAGAGAAATTCACAGTGAAGACGAAATCATGGAAGGGCCAGAGAATTCGAATTCATGACAGTGTACAATAAAAAAAAATCAAAAAAATGTATCTTTGAAATAGTCAAAGAAAATTAAAAAGGGAAAGTTTTTGCCGTGTGACACAAGAAGGATTGAACGCTCTCAAGTTAAAGCCGTGAGCATCAAGGTTGAAAATATATCAGGAAAGTCGTGCGCATCAGGGAAGCAGAAATTTGGAAAGTATCAAATTGAAGCAAGTGTTGAATTCATATAAATACCAAACCCAAAATTCATCATCAGCATCGAGTTAAAAAGAAAGCAATTTAACCGGCAACAAAAAGAAAATTACATACCAATCTATCGAACTCGATCAAAGGAGCAGCTACAAACGATTCACAATCTCGAAGTCAACCAAGCAACCGATCTCAAGTGAATCGATCATCAGAGAACGAGGCAAGCAACGCAAACCATCAATCATCAGAGAAGCCGCGATCAAGAGCAAAACCAGAGAGAAAGCCCTAATTCGAGAAAGAAGCCGAAGCCCTAATTCGACAAAGAGGAATTGCCATTATTTTTCCAAGCAAGAGGATCGGGTTAAAGAAATAATGGGCCGGTCGTATCTTATAAAAGGGGTTTTGTTTTAAAGGGCTTTAGTTTTTGGGTTTATATTCAAATAGGGTTTTAGTTTAATTTATGTTTTTAAGTTTTTTTTTCCTTTTCGAATCAAAGAATTTGTAAATCACCACCTAGGTTGTAGGTAGTGTTAGATTGTCTAGTTAGAATTAGTTCAGTGAGCAGGGTGTGCGAGTTTGCAAAACTCTATAGGCGGGAGCAGAGTTTGTGAGTAAGCGAAACTCTATAGGTGGAGCAGGGTGTGCGAGTCTAGTAGAGTGTTTGTGAGCGGGAGCAAAGGTTTGCGAGTCTAGTAGAGTGTTTGTGAGCGGGATACTATTTAATTCTAATAGAAATCTGGGAATGCAGCAGTAGGCGGGGTTGCCGAAGCTGGGTAAATTTGGTGTGTGATTTACTCAGCATATTTATTTCTGCAGTTTGTTTAAATCGAGAAAATTTGCTATAACCCTATTCAACCCCCCCTCTAGTGTTAATCTAGATCCTACATCAATGACTTTTATTAAAACGCAGGGACAACAAATGATAATAATCAAATATTAGCATTCTCTAACAACCAAGCACACCATATGTACTATAATAATTTCTGAAAAAATATTCCTTTATATATAAAATGTAATAATGGTAAAATTATTCCATTTACCCAATTTCAAAACAATACCATGTCAAATTGCTCTTTCCAAGTGTTTAGAGATTCCTATCAATAATGTTAAGTATCGTATTGATCAAAATCCATAAGCCACTCAATAGATCAACCAACACAATATAAACCATTTTAATATCACTAACAAATATGCACTTATATATATACTAAAACTCATTCTAGGGTGCTACTGACCCTATCTCTAATGAGTTACCCTACCAAAGCCAAGGTTCTTGTTAACCTTAAGCTCTAATACCAAATGTAACGACCAGGATCTTAGACCCTCGAAAATCGACACTAATTCGTCCGCTATATTGCATGTCAAGCAATCGAATGCCCAAAAACCCAAAAGTTAGGGGGAAAAGGAAAAGGAAAGAAGATAGGAGGAAAACTAAATAATACAGAATCTCACAGCGGAACTAATAATCTATAATATACAACAAATCTTTACACAAAAGCAAAACTATAATATGTATGTGTGTGTGTGTGTATACAGAAATCAATCAGAGTATGCTAACCTATTTCTGCCTGGACAGTTATAATAGCATGTCCCTACAATTGCTGATAGATTCAATGTAGCATCTCGCCTTGTTCGACGCTTTAAGCAGACACACATGTCGACTCAAACCATATAGAAGGGAGAATTGTTATTGGGGTGAATAAGAAAAAAAAAACAGAATCTCACAGCGGAATGAAAAAAATATAATAATCAAATAACAGTTCATTAAGATGTTTACAAAACATTTGATTATACTAATACAATGCAGAATAAGAGTTTCACATATCAGAGATAAATAAATAACAATGCAGCAGAACAATGTGATGTAGTGGAATAATATAGTAAATAATAATAATAACACAATCTTCGTCTTCGTCCTAAAGAAATAAGGTCTTCAAATCCTGAAATGCTCAGGCTGACTCGAGCGAATTGAAAAAACAAAACACTCAAGTCAGAACTAAAAGATCTTGTGTAAGTTAAATCAAGGTAAATAAATATGAGTGGAACGACGTCAGAGATGTTTACAGGGTTTGACATCTCCTATCCAGTGTCTAACATGAGTGTAGTAACTTAAGAAATGCTCAGGATTCACACCTCCTAAGGATCCGTTAAACTATCTACTATGTAGTAATATACGCTATTATAATAATGTCTACAATAAAGTAAACAACTAAAATAGCGTTATGGCGTTAACCATTTCCCCTTAACACATTTTATAATGTCAATAGTCTATACAGTACCGTAACTCCCTGTAAACTGGAGCTGCCGGAGGATACCCTATAGGTATGACATAAAACAAACTCGTAGAAGGGGCGCTAGGTTAGGTGACATGGAACAACTAGGCAATGCTAGGGTAGATATACTAATTACGCATCCGGACTGTTGGTAACGCATAGCCGCAACAACCATCCAACTCGAAACACACTCGCGAGAAAAATTGTTGGTGGCCACCAAATAAATCAAAAGTTAGCATATAGTATCGATGGAGTATGTCCGATCAAAGGAGCTACCTCACTTGGCCCGAGAATCGCTCCTGTTTTAGCCACCTTAAGCCTACCCATGGGAGTCGGATCCACGTATATACCTTATATAGGATCGTCGTCACCATCCTACTTCATTCTGGAATTTCCATAGTGTACACAATTGTTAAAGTGGTATTTGCTATCGACAGAGAGTATGCCCATATCCGATCTCGGTCTCTTTGACAACCAATCGCTTATTACACACCAAATAGTTCTTTTACTTTTCCAAAATCATTTTATAATTGATATCAAAATATCATATTCAATTCAAACCATATCACATTCAAAATTATTACTTACTTTCAAATCATTTCACCTTTGAAATCATAGTTCGATAATTATATTTCCTTTCAAAGTCAAATTCACAATTTATATCCAAATACCATGTTCTCAAAAAAAACTATATCACTTTCAAATCATTTTCTTCCAAAAATCATATTTCCAAAACAGATTAAGTTTTTGCTTCAAAATCATCATTTTGATTAGTTAACATTTAAACCCCAACTTAGTTTATAACATCGTTAACCTTATTCACTTTAAAATCGAGAATTTGAATATAACCCATCCATTTTACTTAGTTTGGAATTTAGAAAAAAAAATAGTCTTAAATAGTTAAATAAATTTAAAGTAGATTAAATAAAATTAAAATAGATTAAATAGATTTTAAATAGATTAATTAGATTTAATATAAGTTAAATGGTTTAATTAGTTTTATAATAATTTAAATGGTTTAAAATAGGTTAAATTGATTTAATATAGTTAATATAGGTAAAAATAGTTTATAAATCTGAATATCTTAAGATTTAGAATCTTAAAAATAATATAATTTAAAATGGTTTATATTTGAAAACATGAATTTGGAATTTATATCAATTTAAAACTGTTTATTTCATTTCAACAAAATCAGACCATTTTAATTTAATTTCTTAACACAATTCCTTTTAAGCCAATTAACATTTCAACACAAAACTTGATTTTCCAAAAATACTTCAATTTATACAAATCAAATTTTTCTTCAAAATATAATTTAATTCCATTCAAAAATTAAGGATTTTAAAATCATTTAATTTAACCAACCCGATGTCCGTATATAATTCTGTACTCCATGGTCAAGTGATATAGATATTTATCATTCCAATCCGCAATTCAAAATTTTACGGATATATATCATTTCAAACCGCAATCCCGAAATAAATAGCATCCACAAAATCGCACAAGTCTATCATTTCAAACCTAAAATGATTTTTCCCTATTCTATAGATCATTCGGGTATGTATCGTTTCAACCCATAGTGAACTTGCAGTTTATAACGATATAAAATACAACATCAATTCATCCAATATCAACAATCAACATCCATCATAATCATCATCCAAATCAATCAATAAATATCAAAATAGAACTCATAATCGATGACAGGTAATTAACTGGAAATTTATATTTAATAATAAATTAAATAACGATTTAATTCAAATAAATTCAAATTAACTGCGACGATGATTGAAATATACCAAACAGTCATAAATAAATTTCCTATCACATCGTAAACATAATTTAACAAACAAAAGAAAATTTAGAAGTTGTGAGTGGGTTAAAACATTTAAATTGAATTTAAATTCAATTTAAATCCAAAATTCGAATAGTCTCAGAATGCGTCCAAACCAGCGTCAAAATGTCCGAAATTCCGATACGATCCTAATGGAAAAAACCACACATGAATTTGACCTCGTATGTAAGTTATATAGGTTAGAATGGTTGAATTTAAAATTAAATTAAAATAATAATAATAACCCCTGACCAATCAGATCATGCCACGTCACATTACCTATCTTCCACGTTCACCCGTCTTTCTGGAACCCTAACATCTTGGATACACATGCGACATCGAAGGCCGCCGTTGCTCGGTCAACCCTAACTTCGCCTACGCCAATCGTGGTTGCACCGCCGCATCACCAGAGGAGGCTCTCGACTTCGCCTGAACCTAGGAACGCTGATCGATCCAAAGAAGCACAGCCATCGCCGAAAGGATAAAACCCTAATGAATTTTGGCGAGAAATTCGACCATCAAATCGACGAATAAACTACTCCGATGTGCCATGCTCGGTCTCCTCTACATGACCCTACCCTCGATTCAACGATCAATCGATGATCTAACCGTGATGAATGACCGTGACTTCTTTACCCAATTCTAACCATAGAGGGACTCGGATCAGAAAACGAATCACATATTTGACTTGCACTCGTCGAGAGCATCAAATCGATATATAATTTGATATGTATTGAGGAGTTTGAATTTTTAATTTGGAATTTGATTTGAAATTGAACTGGAATTTGTTTGTCTGCCATTGGAATGAGGAGTTGAGAAGAAATGTACGTATAGAAAAATGCGAATATGGAGTAGCTAGGGTTTATAACGAGGTATATATAGGAACGACTGAAAATGGAATAGGTGGACAAGATTGATCGAAGGATAAACGACCCGAAAAGCCCGTTTCGCCTCCGGAACGAAAATGGGTAAACTCATATATCAAAATAGACGTTTTCAAATATTTTAAACGCAATGGAACAGATTGCAAGCCCAAATCTCATCATATGAAGAAGTTATGCTAACTTATTTCAAATTGATTTCAATCGATTTAAATTAAATTGATTTCTAGGCGTTTCGAGTCCGTACGATCAAACGATAAGTCCGATCGTTACGAAACTTGAAATCCTACAATAATTCACGTGTACGGATCTGATGAAATTGGTTTCGTCGAAATCCGACATAGTGGCCAAAATGGCTATTTTTTCATAATTAAATAAATTAGTATTAAATTAAATTAAACCACTTTTCAATTCAATATTTAGTTATTTATAATTTCATCGGTTTGGATTACTAGGTAGTTTATAATCCTTTATAACAAATTCCTATATCAATTTGATATTGAATATTCAACCAATTATAATGTTAAATCTCAATTTCAGTAAATTCAATTAATTATTATTTATTCCAATAAATTAATTTGATTCAATTTAAATCCTTTTTATTTAAATCAATTATTATTTTATAACAAAGTTAACATTCGTTTTACATTTCATTACATTAATATACCCCTATTTCCATCTTCTATTTGTACTTACAGTTAAATTTCCATTATATTGGATTTTGCCAAATTTACACATAAATCAAAATTTTAAAGTCCCAATTGATTATTTATCATAGTTTCATTCCTTTATTAACTCGATTATTACCTTACGAATAAATTTACATTCTCACTCATTCTAGTACATTCCTTTTTGAAATTATCGTCTAAATCTCATTAATGTTACATTAAATTTTAATTTATTAAATAGACCAAATAAACAAGTAACTTACAACAATCGTTACTATAACTTTTAATAACACTAATGAATTCATTACTCACAAACAAATGTTACAATTCTTATATAACCCAAATTTTATTCAATGGTCATTTATTTCGTATTATATCATTTATCAATTTAATGTTTGAATTTGTTTTCTTATATCAATTTATAACCAAGTATAACAATTCACATTATTTCAATTAATTGTAATTTCATTCAAATTGTAAATTATTAACTTTAATTATCATTTGTTACTTCATTTCAGTATTCATTCATTATTAAATAACCGATTTTTCATTTCTTCCAAATTTAATTACCAAAATCTTATTGAATTAATAATTTAAATCATCGAAAATTTATGGGTCGTTACACTCTCCACCACTCAAAACTTTTCGTCCCCAAAAAGGAAAAAGGAGGGAAAGAAGGAATTAAGCAATCAATATATCTTATTCAAAATATTAAATTTACAAACGAGTAAAATTATAAAATAAAATAATTTAAATAAAATATATTAATTTATAATAATTAAATCCTTTTATATTAAAGTAACAAAATTTTGGAAAATATTTCATAAAATTTTCTAAGTCTAAAATTTACGAAAATTTTGGCAGAGTCTCCTTTGTACGGAGAGGCTCAGGAGAAATAATAATATCAATAGTAATTATATATATCGAATAATTTCCAAAATAATATATTCCAACATGGGAAACAATATAATATCGCTAGAAAACCGTAATAAAAAAACGAACCTATTTGTCGGGCAAATAACGCTTATTTTATGAAATCAATAGCAGTAGCAGCTGCTTCCATAACATGTATTTCGCTTATGTTATCCAAAAGGAGTTAATAATTATATAAAATGATATATTTAAAGTTGTTTCAACCACTAACAAACAAATTAATATAAACAACAATCACTTGCAACCACAACATACAATCATCATATGAAGTAAGTATAAATCAATCATCCATTTCAACCAAAAGAAATAGTTTTTTCGGGTTAAGACACTTTTAATCACATAGAATGACGAATAACTAAGTATACCATTTCCTCAACAGTCTTAGATAAAACTCAATAGGTTATTCATACATCCAAACAATTAGAGGTATCATTCCCCAAACAATCAATAAACCAAGCAAAAAACATATTCTAACATTATTTATATTTATTCTTATTTATTCCTTTACACAAGATTTGTTGTTCATCATTTTTTTTCATTCATTCAGTGATTACTTCATTTATTACTTACAAAAATCCATTTTCATTTATTCATATCATATCAATTTCTTTTTATTGCATTATATTCATTCATTATTTTTTCATTTATTTACATTCATTTATCTATAGTACTCATGTTCAATTCAATTACTCAGCATGTCAATTCCTTAACTTAAGTTTATAATCACTTACTTACAATACTTACTTTCTTTCACATTTTATGTAGTAACATTTCAATTATAACTTAAGTTTATAACAACTATAACATCAATTTCTTGTTTATAAAAGAATTTCATTAAATACTTTCATTACTTTAAGTTTTACTTGTATAATATTCTATTACATTTTCTTATTAAACAGTACAACTTTTAATATTTGGTAAGTTACATATATATGCTTAAAGAATGCAACTGAAAGTTACACAAGTTTATCTTATTTAATTTAATTAATTTAATGTTCACTAATCATATCCTTTATTTTATAGGTTACAAATTTCAACTTTCTTGTAATTTCATTTATAACCTAGCATTTAATCTCTTATTTCATTTAGAGGTTCCAATTATTAATTAGTTATATTCCATTTCATTACAATAATTGAAACTATTAATTGACAGAAACTTAAGAACTAAATACTGTGTTCCATTTCAAATCATTTTAAAAATAATAGATAAATGTATATACTTACAACTTATATATCCATTTATATTTAAAACAGTTTAAAATTTATATTTGTTTATCAAATTAAATCTGCAATAAACTACAATAGTGGCCTTCCCACTTTGAAACTCGAAAATGAACATCGATATTTCCCAACGACAAAGAGGGGAGTACAGAATTTATTTATTTCCAATATTCCTTTAAACAATTCTTTCAAATCATATTGAAATATTCATATCAGACAATACTTCTAAATAATAATATTGTTATTATATTCCAAAATCATTTGAAAGAAATTTCAAGAATCCTGGAATTCAAGTTCTTAATTTTCAATTGATATTTATTTTGTGACGACCAGAACTCGATGTTCGACAAATAACATCGAATTTGTATCGCCGGAGCTTGCAACAACATTAGATGATAAATAACACAGCAGAAACAAAAGATGATATCACTAATACAAAATGAATACAATATCCGATACATCAATTTGATACAATGATAATCATCAACATCAGAGAATATATATACAAAACAAAATACAGTGGAACATGACACAATATGAGATAAGTCTTCACAGAATCCAATACTGTAACTCCAACCCAAAACTCCAAATCCAAAGCTCTAAAACTCCAAGCTCGAATCTCCATCAAGATTGCACAAAGCTAAGCAAGTCTGGTCCATTATGGACTCCAAAGACTCCAAAATGTATCAAACAGGAAGCTGAAGGCTACCGAATCGATATCTCTACCTGACTATCTGAAAAACCAAACTCTAGACTGCCCGTGTGGAAAATTGTGGGCACCCAGAGTTTAGGAACGGAACAATAAACTCCAGGTCAGTCGTGAGACTTGTGTGAGCAACAAAAACATTTGGTTTTTAAAACAAACAAAAGAATTTAATTTTTTTTGAAATCCGCAATGCCTTTTGGAAAATGAAACTACCATAAGGCCTCCCGCCACACACACCATGCAAACGCAGAATTGGAGGAGATTTCTCCTTATGATAGTCAAAAATGCTTGATACGCGAAAACCATTTTGATATTATTATTAATGCATAGTGGAAAACATTTTGAAAGTATAATAAACCTTAGCCAGCATAGACATTCCAAATTATGCCTACTATATCTACCATCCAAATAATGGGTCGCCACCATAAGTAGATGGCAGGTAATACAACTAAAACCGTACAAGGCGCGTATTGGATGATTAGATTTCCAACAAATGGTCAGGCTAAGGAACTTCCTATTGCCACATGGGAACGCCTCTGGAGGGACGCCCTAAGACCCTACCCGGCTCTCTGCCAACACAAGGCCGGTCTACCCCCTTCCTAGGAAGTAAAACCTAAGATATGCCACCCCTGGTCGTTTGTGACCTTTATCCGAGGATCCTCTACACCAACAACATCACACAGTAATAAATATACTACAGTGTCCACATGAGTAAGTATCTGGGCTCCATACCACTTACTCTGGGCTCCATACCATGATACCACCCTTTTCCCAAAGGAATGGACATACCCTAGGGGAGATACCCCTGAAACCTTGCTGCATCTTTCCTGTTTCGACCATTACCGGTTTGTGGGGCTCGATGAGGTCTCGTCCACAAAGCTACGCTTTTTCACAAAGCCATGCTTTGATCAACAAATGATCAGCAGCACTGCGTATGCCACATTACCAAATTGGGAATGTATCACTAGTAACCATCAACTACATAACCTCTGAGCTCGTACGTCTCAGAGAAGGGTGTTAAGCTAAGAGAATAAATTCTCTGCCACCAAGCAGAAATGTATTTGATAGAAACCAGCGTTACATCTCAAAGTGTAATGTCAGACACACATCCATACAAGTCTGTTCTGGATTCAAACAAAACCGAAGGCACTTCCGAAGAAGCCCTTGCAATCCGAGTATTCACAATCCCAATCGGATTTCTCATCAATTAAGGAATTCCCATACCGTAGCTACTCAGTGCAGAGGCAATCGATAGGTTATCCTATCGTTCTTGCAAATACTCGGTCTTCACCACCGGTCTTCAAATGCTATCCATAACGTCGTATCATTATTCGGAATGGGTTATATGACACAAGGTCCTCTCCTGGCTAAATCGAATAATGAGCGCAGTATTTAAAAAAACATATGGATATGGGATTTCAGTTAAGTCACAACTTTAAAATTCAAAACTATTTCAAATGTTTTAAACGATTTACCATTTCAAATCTTTAAACAAAAAGATTCATTTCAAAAAGTTCACCCAGTTCCACAAAGATCCATTCACGGATTTCAAAACAATTTCCATTTCAATTGGATTAATCATTTAATCTTTAAATCAAAGATTTAACTCATAGCTTTCAAAACCGTTTATGAAAACCATTTCAATTCAAACTTGAAATTCCTTTAATACAAATTGGAAACTCGTTTCTTATATGAAACCTTTTATTAATTGAAAAAAAATAGTTTTTATTTCGAAAAAATCCGATTTCATTTATACAAGTTAAACTCTTTGGGTTAATTCAAATTCCCAAAACAACACTTTTAAAATGGTTTAAATTAATGTAAACTTGTATAACCTTTTTAAATCATAAATTCTCAACATAGAGTTCAATTTCAAATTTTGAATTCAAATTTAAATCAAATTATTAAGTTTCAAAACTTTATTAAGTTATTCAAAAATAACTTTTATCTTTGAAATCCCTTTTTCAAAAGCTTTTCACTTTAAATCCGATCCATTTCCAAAACAATTGGATTCAAAAATTCAATTTTAAAATTATTTCAAAAATCTGTGACTTAACCGATTCCCACGTGCAATCCATATTTGTGTGTGTATAGTGTAGTCCAAGGGTTTTACACAATAGTGCACAACATCAATCATCACAGGTTCAATCATATCAATATCGATAAGCGGTATAACCCATAACGCTTATCTTCATTCACAGATTCATAGATTAAATAAATTTATCAATCACAAAGATTCACCATTACGATTCGATGTGGGTTTTGGATAACCAACTGGAATCCGACTCCCTGTCGCATCGAAATTCAAATGTCGGTTTACGGGCCAAGGGTTTTTCATATTCATTCCATGGTATATTCATCATAGATATAACAGCTCAGCATAAAACATTTCATAATACATAGCATCACATCACATATCTAATATATCAACCCATCACACAGCATTCAATAACGATCAAACATCTTCAATTAAGATGAATAAATTGTGTGGTTTTTAAATTTATCAGCCACATAATTACTTTCATTAGAAATCTTTAATTAATTACATTAATTAAATTAACCTTGGATTAATTATCTTCAAATTAATTACTTTAATTGATTAACCATATCAATTAATTATCCTTTAACTAATCATTTAAATTAATCAACTTTAATCATTAAAATAAATTATCCTTAATTACTTAAATCAATTAATTAATCTATTAAACATTTAAGATTTTAATAAAATCAAAAGATAATTCCTTTATCTTAAATTGATTGCTTTAAATATCAAAGGTTATTTTTAAATACATTAAAACATTTTTTTCTATCAAATAAATTTTAAAATAAGCGATATTTAAAAACCTTTTAATCAATACAAAAGTAAACACATATTGTATAAAAGAAGTTGTTTGACAAAGTTTTTTTTAGATTTGATAAAATTTATAAAACTTGTTTAGAATTTAAAAACTTTTAAAAACTGTTTATTCCCAATCACCCAAACCCGGGTCAATTTTTAAGTTTTCCCAAGCAAATCTTCGGGCTACTCGCTCTTTCATTTGCTCCGAGTTGTTTCATGTGTTCCTTCGAGTTCGTCCCCAATAAAGCATCATCTTCCTCAATCCTTAAATCAACGCAGACACACAATATCACACGTGCACATGCACCGGAGTTCTGGTGATCCCCAGTCATCCTCGTTGTTTCCCTTAAGTCAACGATCACCTACCTGTCGCTTCTTACCACCCAGATCGATGTGATCAACAGTAAAACAAAATCGAACAATTTCGAGCCAAACGAGCCACTACTGGAAACAACCTGATCAATTAAAACGTCTTGCGCCTGCGATAGCAACCACCTGCAACCCCACCACCTTAACCAGAGCAGCTTCGTTCAAACATGCTTCGATTTCCCTTGGTGCGGCAGCATTCGATTCATCCATGACAGAGAATTTGATTCGAAAGCATTGACTAACACAACTGCTATTCAAACCCTAAATCAACATTTCCTGATCTCCACGGTGAACTAGAATTCAAACGAATATTTTTCTGATAATTCATGACTTTCAAACATGCTTCCCCCTCAATCATAATTTTTATTATTACTTTGATCATTTAGAATTATCGAAAATGCATAATTCGTTCATCTCATAAATTCACATGATTTACTTATTTAAAAATTATGAAACCTTCATCTAAATTCATCATTAACCAATTCGAATACGATTATGAAGTTCAAACACAAACTTTTGATGATTGAATTTTGAGCATATCCTTGATTTTCACTGTATTTTCTATTTTTTCTAAATAATTGCTTAATATAATCACTTGGAATTAATTTTAAAATTTGAATTTGACCAACACAAATAAATTTTGTTTAGAGATCAAAATCCAATATGGATTCCTTTGAGTAGTATAAATTTTTTAAACAGATCCTTAAAACCTGTCATATGTGCACAGAGGGAAGTTTCTGCCTATATATGCATACTTTATTTATACACATATATCACGGGTAGGTATTACAAATACCTTTCCTAACAACATTCAAGTATTTACCATAACTATCAAGCAATCATCATCACAAATATCAAAAAAAAAACTAGGTTAAATATAAGTTTGCTCACCTGGGATTTGAAAGACAGAGGACACAAGGTTGAACTCGAAACTGGAAATCAAATTTTATTTTTTTTGTATCTGAGCTTTGGTTGTTTGATCTTACTTTGCTTGCTTTTTAAACTAAGTTGGATTGCATGCTCTTTTGAACTTGCTTTAAATCTTCAGATTCGATCTTTGCATTGATATTTTGATTTGTTGTTCTTGAACTCCTCTGCTTGATTACAGGTTCTTGCTTTTCCAGATTTTTGTTTTGATCTTGCAGCCTTGAACTGAAGCTTTGTTTGATATTGAGATAACTTTTGTCTTTGATTTTTTTTTCAGTTTTGTATTTAAACTGAAAATGATTTTGCTTTTGCTCTGATTCAAGACTTTGATTTCTATTTCAGAAATGAACTGAAGCTCTTTTTTTTTTCTATTTTCCTTTTTTGTTGAGTTTGTGATGTTCAAGATTTCTTTAACTTTTTTTAGAAATCTATGAGGCTAAATAATTGAAAGGAGAAGCTGAAAAGCTTATATGATTTTCTTTTGTTTTATTTTTTCTTTCAAAGGTTGAATGCCACTTGTCCACATGACTAACACTTGCACCATTATTTCTTTAAATGTTCTAAACTTTTTGAAAGTTATAAAAATTGTGTTTAAATCCTTACTCTAAGTTATTTTGTAAATTTTTGTTTTAAACCTTTATGTAAATATATTTTCATATGTATCATATGCCTCCATTTCAAAATTGTTTATATCTTCTTTTATTTTCATCTTTACACAAATAGATTTTTTATCTCCATTGTTTTTCACATTACAACCTTTAATTTAGCTCACTATATTTACATACATATATTTTTATATATTTTACATTCATGCATTTCTTATCATTTATTTTTTGTACAATTTTTAAAAAGAAAAGAATGATTTAAATATTTTGATTTCATATTAATAATTAATCACTTTTATTTATATAAGAGAATTTAGCTTAAAAATAATATTTTGAAAATGAGTACATTAATTTTTTTAAATTACAACTTCCAAATATTAATATATTTAAAATTTAGAAAACAACCTTTTATTAACTTTTTATTAATCTCAAAGCTATTTATCCCTATTTATTTCCAATACATTTATTTTTTCTAAATCCAATATTTATTTGTAAAATCCTTATGCTTAAATTTCAAATCCAATTTCTATTTATAATTTAATTTTTTTATTTATTCTAGAAATTTCTAATTAACTCACAAATAAATTCACAATTTAATTCCAAAATTAAATTAATTATCAAAATAAACATGGTTGATTTTTAGGAATGTTACAGATTCTCCCCCTTAAAAAATTTCGTCCCCGAAATTTGCTAGGGAGAGGAGAAAGAATAGATGATAGATAAAAAAACGATTGATCAGATCAGATCAAAATATTTGTTCTGCATTCGGTTTACCAAATCAGAATATCAACAAATATGAGAATCAGCTCATTCAATTATGAAATAATTGGGTTATCTGATCTACGAAATATGCAGGGCATTGGTTAGTTCGATGGGATAACTAAGCGTTCGTAGTTTATATCAAAACCCAATGAACAGACAAAAATAGGTTTGACTATGATCTCAGATTCAAGATTTAACTTATTTACGACTTTCTAAGAAATAGAACTATGTATAGCTCTTGTGTCGAACAAACTTGAAAATTTTAATCGTAAACGAGAAGGTTACCTTATAAAATTTCCTTTCCTTTATCAGCCTTTGAGGTTGAAGAATCATCTATGATCGCATACACCCTTGCTACTAGAGCTTGCTTCTATGCTGGACAGTCCTTGATCCTATGTCTCGGCTTGCGGCAGTAATAGCATCCCGTAGATTCCTGATCTGGCCTCATAAATGGCTCTCTCATTCTTGGCTTCCAAGGATTCTTACATTTATCCGAGTAATGACCTTTCTCCAAGCAACTGAGACAACTAACATCTTTCACCATTTTCTTCTGTATATTCTTCTTTCCTTTATCTTTCCTCGGCTTCTTTCCACCAAACTTCTTTTTCTCCAATTCAGATTGCTTGTGTTTCCATCCTCCTCTGGAACTTCCTGCTTATCCATAGTATCGTATCTATAACCCATATCAACCATTTCAGAAAACGATTCCTTAACGTGAGTAGTCATCCTCTCCTGGAACTCCTTGTTCATTCCCCGAATAAACTTTTCATTCTTCTTTAATGGTGTATTCACCAATTCTGGACCAAACTGAGATACTTCATTGAATTTGTTCAAGTATTCCTCAAATTATAAGCCTCCTTGCTTCAAATCCACAGAGTCCTGGTACATTCTAGAGATACCAGCTGACGGCATATATCGCTGCTCGAACACCTCCTTGAAACGACTCCAAGTAAATTCATCCACCGGCTCCTCCAATGTAACCGTTTCCCACCAAACTAAAGCCTCTTCCTGGAGTTGCCAAGAAGCTATCAATCGCATACGATCATCTTCCAATTTTAGTCCCTTGAAAATCCTTTCACACGATCGGATCCACGCTTGTGCTTCAATAACAGATTCTTTACCAGTGAATGGCTTTCCACCAAGTCTAGAAAAGCTTCGATATAAATCGGCCAGATTTGATTGAGATTGAAAAGGAATATCTGTCATTGCAGGGTCTTGACCAGTTGAAATGGTACTTCCCCGTCCCCAATCTCGTCCTCTTCTTCCACTCATTCTTACTATCTATAAATAGTAAGAAAACCGATTTAGGCATTCAGACGAAATATCTTAGAGAATAACAACAGATAAAGAGAATAGACTGAGTAGTTTAGGTTTTGGTTTCAATGGTTGTACTCATTCTAGGGTATACTTCACCCTATCTCTAATGAGCCATCTAATGTGTTAAACTCCGTAGCTAAAGTTCTTACTCAGCCTTTAGCTCTGATACCAAATGTGATAGTCTAGGCTTTTTGTAACAGCCCTAGTTTTAGATATTTATTTTATTATTAATTATTTAGTTTCAAAGTATATTTTATATAAATTGTGTCTAAAGATATAGTTTAATTATTTAATTTGAAGATATATTTTATAAAATTGCATATGTCAATAAAATCTAATAATAACTGTGAAATTTTAAGCTAAGTTAAACAGTTGAATTTCGCGTTCAAAAGACGCGTCAATTATAGGGTATAAGTGACGTAATAAAACGTGTGTTTTTAAAATGTTATTTTTATGAAAATTTTTGATGTTTTGGACTGCGTCTGTTTAGCGTAGTGTAAAAATCATGTTTTCGTAAAATTTTGGAGAAAAATATCAGTCAGAGATTTTATAACAACGTTACGTTGCATTAACTGACAGTCTGATTTTAAATAAATTTGTATACGTTTTTCTAAGCTTTGCATAAATTCTTGCCATTCCATTTATTGTTTTCAAACTAAAATCAAATAAATAAAATGAAGTAAAAACTTAACATGGAAGTAACGTGTGAGACAAAAATCCAAGGAGAAATTTGTGCATGCCTAAATTGATACGATACATATCAACTCTTTCGTTCATCCTCTGATGTATACTTACCTTTATTTCTCCCCATATCAACGTATGCCTTAATTAAACCTTTTGTAAATCAAAACTGAATTGAATATGAGTTTGCCTTTCCTTTTCTCAGAAATAAAATCATGCATTGATAACTTCCCTTGTTTATTTCTTCAATCACGTATAAGCATTTATTCAAAGAGAAAACTGAAGCAAATCTCTCGGCCTTCCAGTAAATTCAAAAACTTATAATTTTTGCAAACTGAAAAAAAAAAAAAGAACATAAAGTTACGTACAAACTTTATATCCAGGCTTATATCACGCAACTTTTCATTTTGTACGTTTCTTTTTAAAAAGTTTTGCATTAAGTCTGGCCAGTTTGTTTATTAAATCAAACATAGGAGAATCAAAGCATGCTGAAATCACGCATGCATATTTACATATTTTCAAACTTTATATGTTGTGTAACTGCCTAAATCTTATATCACGTAAACATATTTATAACTTTTGTAACTGAAAGCTTTAAATCTCTACAGCTTCCTCTTTTTCCCCTGTGTTTTTGCCTATGATCTAGTATGGTATCTGCGAACGTCCAAATACATTTGTAAACATATTTAATACAAATCAAAATTTATGTAAATATAAATGAATCATCACACACGTATTCATATTTATATATATAAAACTGATACTTTAAACCATTTAAGCTGCTTGCCCTTTTCTCCCCATTTGTCCATTTGATTCCGCCTCAAACAAATCCTTTTATCTGCAAATCATCAATCTAAAATCACGCCTACATTAAATAGTATAAGATTTTGAAATCAAAGCTTCTCATAAAAATTGCAGTTATCGCATGCATTAAATCTAGATTTCAATTGGCAGTTTTAAATCACGCATTCATACTTAACCTTGCCTATCTTTTCAACTTCTCAATTCCCATGTATATCTCTCTATTTCACCTTTATTGTGCAATAAATAAATAAATAAATAAATAAAATTTTCCGTTCCTAATCACACATATAATTCAAGCAAAGTATCCTGGAAGGAAATTACACAGTCCATATTCATCAAATCTGGAAATTTATAAGGCACGCATGCTTTTGAAAAAAAAAATTTCTTATAACGTGCAAACATTTATATTTGGAAGATATATCACGCATGCATTAAAACTGGAAATGAATCACGCAACCTACAGTTAAAACAAATCTATATGTATTTGCTTGAATCACTAGTTGTATCAGCACCTCTGCCGTTTCTTAAGACCAAGGGAATATTGCATTGTATCACTATTTGCCGTTTGTTTGCCTATAAATCAATGTATAAACTAAATCACGTATAAGCATTTATCATATAGAAACTGATGTTTTCATTCCCATTTATCTCTCCTTTAATTCATACGAAGATTTAAAGCAAATATTTACCAAATCAATGCTTGAAATGTGAACGTATTCCCTGACATCTTGTATAATTGATAACTATTGATTTATCTCCTCTGATTTAGCTCGTCAGTTATATTCAAAGCCCTATATATTTATCCCATTGCTTTAATCACGTGAGTAAACAATTAACATAAGAAACTGATGCATTCAATCAATTGTGTATAACTGGCAGCAGATTTGATTTCTCTTCCTCTTAATATTGAAACCTTTATTTCTTTGAAACTGAAAGGAGAAATCACGCATATATGCAAAACGTTCAGATTTCAAAGCAATGCTCCGTTTCTATTCTTGCCATTTTCCCCATAAATCTCTGCAACTACTTCAAAGCATGTTTGCTTTAACCATGCAACTGTTTAATTGGAACATATTGTGAAATCAAAATATATTCATAATGAGCAGTTTAAAATCACACATATCATCTGGAAAGAAAAAAATATAAATCAAGCACCCTTCAAATGCGCATCAGTTCAAATTTATGTGCCTTGCCGTTTTATCATTTAATCACACATCACATAAATTTGAAGTTATAACAATGTATACCTGCCAAGATACCAGTTCTCTGGTATGAGCTCAAATCACGCAGGAAATTAATCTGGCATTAAATTATCATCAAGCTTTATACGTTGTGAAACTCTTGGCTTCCCCTGTATATTTCGAAGATTTATCCTTTTGCAAACTGATCAGTAAATCACGCTCATAACGTTCTAACAGAGGAGTGGTAGGAGAGATCAACGCTTACATTAATACTCGTACGTTTCATATCTGACTATTTCGCAAAATCCATCTATATATACTTTGCTTTATCTTCTTTAGTTTCATTCTCTCTTGTCTGTTCTTCTCGGGCTCGAACTCTTATCAGGTAAATGGTCTATGTCATTTTCTTTTCTTTGTTCAGATATTTCCTCTTCCTCGAAAATTTTGTTTTATCTCTGCCTTGCTCGGCCACACTACCATTTATCCACTTTGTTTTCTCTAAGAATCTTATCATATGCCTTGAACAACATATGGATCTGGGTTTATAGAGTTTTCTTTTTTTTTCTTTTTTTTTTTTTGTATACATAATTAAGTCAGAGGTACTAACTTTATAGAACTGAGAGGTTACTTTGAAAAAAAAATTTTACATATGTAAAACCAAGTTCTATCAAACATCTCATTAACCTGAGTTTTCTTTTGATTTCAAAATCATGGGTTCGACTAGGGGTATAATAAGGAATTTGCTCATTTTTCTCCTTTCAGACAAACTGTATTTGTAAACTTAGACCAGGTTTGGGTTCTAGTTTGGGTAAGTCATTGCAAAAGAGGATAGAAGAAGAAAAGAGCATAGAGGCATATATGAGTGAATTAAGAAAAACGTAGTTGAGTGGTAGTCTGCATTTATAAAATTCATAGGCTGTGCATATCTGTGTATCACACGGTGCACGAATGGATCAGTAAAAACTTGCTTTGGATATGATGACCAAGCCTTGTGAGTGAATTCATCTAACCTGAGTGTTTAGTAAAAGGCTGGAGTTTGGGGATGCTAGTAATAGTTGAAGATAGGATGAGGTGTGTCTGTACAGTTTTTAAGCCTGGAAAGTTTAGATTGAAGATGGATGAAGTCATAAAGCAATGATGCAAATTAAGTTTAAAATGTAAGATAGTAGCTGGATTTGAAAAAGTGACTCTAAGTTTGAGGAAAATTTAAGCAACAACATTTTCATAATACATAGGAATGCAAGTGTGCACGTGTATGCGTATTCAACATTTTGCCGTTTTTGTTTTAGGAAATTTTGTCGTAATTTTTGTGTTAGCACGGTTCACGTTTGGGTATATTTAGGTCACATTATACGGTGGAGTGGTCGAGCAAGTCAAAACAATTTCCGTTCTATTTTAATCCTTTCTTGACCATACATTCTAAAGTCGCGTTTCAAAATATTTGAATTTGTTCTAGATTTGAATCTAGGCGACATCAGAAGAAATTTGATTGTTATTTTCTGTCGGTCTTTACCGGTGAATCGTCGTTTTGAATTCAAATTTTCTGCAACTTTCAGGTGAGTATTTCTCACCAGACATACGTATTTATATTTCGTAAATTATTGCAAGTGTATGTGTAAAATTTTATGTCACTATTATCTGTCTGTAGTGTAATATAAAATGATGAACCCCATTTAAATTGACACCTCATCAGTTATTATCTGTTGTATTATATCTGCAGTTATATTATGTTATTGTTTATTTACTGCTTAAATCACACTGCAAGTTCCCTGTTATACGTAGATTGTTATGGGCTGAAATGATAGGCCTAAATGATTATTATTGTTAAATTATGCTGTTAACTGTTAAACTGTTAAACTTGGGATTGCGGGTTTGAAATGATAGGACCCGGGATATTTGTAAACTACGGATTGAAATGATATAAATCCGTACCACTTGACCTAGGCTAGAAAACTATATACAGGCCCGTGGTCCTTATAATATTTTCTGAAATATTTAAAATTATTTTGGAAGTTAAATATTTGATTTATATCTTTAAAGGAATTTATATTGATTTTTAATAAGTTATAAATAAAGAAATAAATAAATATTTGAATAAATTTATGGAATATAACTTATTTGGTAAATCGGGATTTTGAAAGAATAAGATTTCAGTTAATAAATGAATAAATAAATAGGTTATATTTGGAAATATTTATCAAGTTAAACAATCTATTACAGCATTTAAATGCTGTCTTTTGAAATTTGACTAGTTTTACCCATAACTTTAGGTAGCATTTCCTAAGTGCTATGGAATCTAGAATTTGATTGCTCTAAAATTTATGGAATTTGATAAATTTTATTTTACCTTAAGTTTTGGAAAAACTTAAGACATAATATTTATAACTGTATTTTCCTAAATAAATTAAAGATAAATATTCTGGTATTAAGTAAATTTTGGGAAAAATTTAATGGTTAAAATTTGGAGTTTTATTTATGGAAATTATGGGAATATTCAAGACTAAAAATATAAAACATTGATTTGTGAAAGAATAAAACCCAAACTAAGTTTTGAATAGTAAATACTCCAATTGGATATATATAAAAATTGAAATGGTTTTGGTAACATAAAGGGATATTTAAATTATGGTTAAACTTTAAATAAAGAAATATATTTGTGAAGCTATGTAAATTATCTTCTTTACAAAGTAACCATAAAGTTAACCCATTTATATATATACCGTTGAATGTCCAAACCATTGTGTTTGGGAGTTATGGATTTAAGTAAAGTTTCCAAAACATTATCCTTTGAAGATATAATTCAAATATTTGGTCTCCAGATATTATAAACAGTATGGTTTTGGAAAGAATTATATTTGAATATAACGATATCCTATTGTTTTGGGTTTTAAAATGATATCGTATCTATAGTTTTGAAATGGAAATGTTTATTCTGATTTAAAGTATAAACTGTTTTAAATAACCACGGGTTATAATAACGAAGGGTTGGCAAAGAGACCGGGATCGGATATGGACATACTCTCTGTCGATACCGAAAACCACTTTGACTAACCGTGTACGCGGTGGAGATTCCAGAATGAAGTAGGTTGGTGGTGACGGTTTCTTGAAAGGTATATACGTGGACCCGACTCCCGTGAGTTGGCATAAGGTGGCTAAAACAGGAGCGATTCTCGGATTAATGAGGTAGCTCCTCTGATCGAACGCACTTCTTCGTATACCATTCTATTGCTTATGTGATTGTTTGGGTGCACCCTTTGATTTGGGAGTGTTGTTCGAGGTGGGCGGTTGCTGCGGCTTCGCGTTACCACCGGTCCGGATAGCAATTGGTATATCTACCCTGGCATTGCCTAGTTGTGCCGTGTCACCTACCATATCGAGCCTTGTACGAGTTTGGTTTTCTCCCGTAGCCCGTGTGGTATCCTCTAGTTGCTTCCCGAGTAGGAGGAGCTATGATATTGGATGGACTACTGGGACTATTACGTGTTAAGGGCTATATGGGTAACCCCTTAATGCTAAGAAATAAGTATGTTTACTTTATAAATAGACACTATTATAATAGCGCAATATACTACATAGTAAATAGTTTAACGGATCCTTAGAGGATGGGCGGTCCCAGGCATCCTTTGAGTTACTTGCTATATATTACAGTACACTTGATTTAGCTTACATTATATAAGTATGTATGTCCTGACTCGAGTGTTTTGTTTTATTGTACGCTCGGGTCAGCCTGAGTTGCAGCTTCAGTTTCCTCTCCGGAGCTAGGACATTCCGTAGACCATTCGTGCTGGAAGTTTGTTTCAGTCTTTATCTTTTCTGGAATCCCAGACTTTGAAGACTCTATCTCTATTTATGTTTTAAAATTGTATTGAGGATTATAAACAATGAAATTCCTGTTTTGTTAAAGATGTATCAGTGGCTTCATGAACCACTAAATTTTAATTTCCGCTGCGAGATTCTGATATCTGTGTATGTGATTCTGTGATTTATTTACTGTATATTCCGAGTTTTGCCAAATTTATTCTACAATCTATTATTTTGAACTATTCCAGCTCGACATGTTCTATTATTGTCGAATTCGAATGGTACAAAATAGTGGGTCGTTACAGCTGGTATCAGAGCTTTGGCTCTAGGCAAACTCAGAATATATGGTAAATTTGATTTACAGAATCACCTTCGTTTGAGATTGAATCTCTTCCTTTTCGAATTTGGAACATTCCCTGTGGTTCCAAAGTTCACTCGTGTCCCTCACTTTTCATCTACTCAAGATTCTGGAGTATCCCATAACTCCACTTCGGATGATCTTTATAGTGAATTGGCGGTCTCGCCATCGTTCTAATAAAGGGGTGAAACTCCTTTACCATTAGCATTAATTCACCGGAGATTTATATTTATCCTCGGTTTATATGCCAGTATCTTTGGTTATTCCGAACTCTATCTCTTCGGATCAAATATAGATTTACCCAATCATATCGATCCGACTCTTCAAGTCACGGTTGACCAGGTCAAGGTTGTCCGCGATTTATATAGACTTACCCAGTTCCTTATTCTGTTATTTAATCATCGGACCTTCTGATTTTAACTAGCTTGGATTCTATTTGATTTAAGTTCATCAAATTTGAATTTCTATCCTTGTTTTGGAAATTTACTCCTATATTTGAAAGGAAATCTAAAATATATATAAGTATAAATTTTCAGAAATTTTAATATTTAATTTAACTAGTGTCAGGAGATAATAGTTTGATTTTATTTATGGTTTTGTAAACTATGTGTTTGTCTAAATAATTGAATATAAACAATGGTTATAAATTAATTTAGAAACAGAAATGAATATAAAACAAGAACTTGAGAATTCAATTTCTGATGGTTTCAAACTTTGGGATTAAAATTTTAAAAGTATATATTATTTAAAGTATTTTCAAAATAGAAGTTTGTTTCCCAAAGAATTTTAAAAATTTAGTGCTCTTCTCTTTGTCGCTGGAAAATAATTTCGGTGATGACTACAACATCATCGACATTCATTTTCGAGTTTCGAAGTGAAAGACCATTCTGTAGTCTGGCTACAGTATTACCTTGAGATTTTATTTGATTTGAAATTTCTAAAGTATGACTTAATATATATATATATATAGATATATAATTTAAATTTGATTGACATATTATGAATATATACTTATTTATCTGTAAATGGTTTGAGGGGAATCAGAAATTTA
This sequence comes from Allium cepa, assembly GCA_030765085.1. Taxonomy (NCBI): domain Eukaryota; kingdom Viridiplantae; phylum Streptophyta; class Magnoliopsida; order Asparagales; family Amaryllidaceae; genus Allium; species Allium cepa. The sequence goes on along the minus strand of CM060933.1, from coordinate 27,509,909 downwards.
ATTCTTAAAATTTTATCTTAAGAAATTTCAATAAATGGAAAATAAAATTCTGAATAAGAAATTCCAACTGGAAATAATTAAATTTGGAAGTTTTAGTTGTATAATACTCAATTTCATTTCAATATAACTTACCTTGATTTTCAAAAGTTAAAAATGAATTTGGAAAATATACAATATAAAAAGGATTTTATAACTAAAATTCGAGTGTATAACATTTATTATAACCACTCAAATTTTATTTATAAAATAGGTATTCCAAATAAAGTGTTAGGTTATTTGTTAAATTAAGAATTAAGAAAAATGTTGAACTAATTAGAAATATTATTATATCTGCTGTAGCATATTTTAAGTGCTGCTGTTCTAAAAATAAAATATTATGGAAATTTATAACTGAATAAATGAAGATTATTTTAAAAAGGTGTTATGATTTTAGTAGTATTTCCAAATAATAATCTATAAATTTTAATGACTTTCAAAGTATTATGATTTCAAATTTATTATCTTATCTTGTTTTCCAGACTATCTTAAATGTCCTTGGTTTCCCTATCTTCTACGGATTGGGATGCTATCGCTTATACCAGTCTATTTAGAAATCTCTCTATAGTCTTTAGAAATCTTTGTTACTCCTCAGGATCGGGACATTGTCCCATAGACTGACAGTCGAACTGGAAGGGTAAAACCGACTCTAGAAGATCTTCTTCGTGCTTTAAAATCCGGAACCATCCGTTTAAAATACTTGTTATCTAGCTTATCTTCTTTGTTTCTCTTCTTTCGTTCCTTTTCGAGGACGAAAAGTTCTTAAGTGGGGGAGAGTGTAACAGCCCTAGTTTTAGATATTTATTTTATTATTAATTATTTAGTTTCAAAGTATATTTTATATAAATTGTGTCTAAAGATATAGTTTAATTATTTAATTTGAAGATATATTTTATAAAATTGCATATGTCAATAAAATCTAATAATAACTGTGAAATTTTAAGCTAAGTTAAACAGTTGAATTTCGCGTTCAAAAGACGCGTCAATTATAGGGTATAAGTGACGTAATAAAACGTGTGTTTTTAAAATGTTATTTTTATGAAAATTTTTGATGTTTTGGACTGCGTCTGTTTAGCGTAGTGTAAAAATCATGTTTTCGTAAAATTTTGGAGAAAAATATCAGTCAGAGATTTTATAACAAACGTTACGTTGCATTAACTGACAGTCTGATTTTAAATAAATTTGTATACGTTTTTCTAAGCTTTGCATAAATTCTTGCCATTCCATTTATTGTTTTCAAACTAAAATCAAATAAATAAAATGAAGTAAAAACTTAACATGGAAGTAACGTGTGAGACAAAAATCCAAGGAGAAATTTGTGCATGCCTAAATTGATACGATACATATCAACTCTTTCGTTCATCCTCTGATGTATACTTACCTTTATTTCTCCCCATATCAACGTATGCCTTAATTAAACCTTTTGTAAATCAAAACTGAATTGAATATGAGTTTGCCTTTCCTTTTCTCAGAAATAAAATCATGCATTGATAACTTCCCTTGTTTATTTCTTCAATCACGTATAAGCATTTATTCAAAGAGAAAACTGAAGCAAATCTCTCGGCCTTCCAGTAAATTCAAAAACTTATAATTTTTGCAAACTGAAAAAAAAAAAAAGAACATAAAGTTACGTACAAACTTTATATCCAGGCTTATATCACGCAACTTTTCATTTTGTACGTTTCTTTTTAAAAAGTTTTGCATTAAGTCTGGCCAGTTTGTTTATTAAATCAAACATAGGAGAATCAAAGCATGCTGAAATCACGCATGCATATTTACATATTTTCAAACTTTATATGTTGTGTAACTGCCTAAATCTTATATCACGTAAACATATTTATAACTTTTGTAACTGAAAGCTTTAAATCTCTACAGCTTCCTCTTTTTCCCCTGTGTTTTTGCCTATGATCTAGTATGGTATCTGCGAACGTCCAAATACATTTGTAAACATATTTAATACAAATCAAAATTTATGTAAATATAAATGAATCATCACACACGTATTCATATTTATATATATAAAACTGATACTTTAAACCATTTAAGCTGCTTGCCCTTTTCTCCCCATTTGTCCATTTGATTCCGCCTCAAACAAATCCTTTTATCTGCAAATCATCAATCTAAAATCACGCCTACATTAAATAGTATAAGATTTTGAAATCAAAGCTTCTCATAAAAATTGCAGTTATCGCATGCATTAAATCTAGATTTCAATTGGCAGTTTTAAATCACGCATTCATACTTAACCTTGCCTATCTTTTCAACTTCTCAATTCCCATGTATATCTCTCTATTTCACCTTTATTGTGCAATAAATAAATAAATAAATAAATAAAATTTTCCGTTCCTAATCACACATATAATTCAAGCAAAGTATCCTGGAAGGAAATTACACAGTCCATATTCATCAAATCTGGAAATTTATAAGGCACGCATGCTTTTGAAAAAAAAAATTTCTTATAACGTGCAAACATTTATATTTGGAAGATATATCACGCATGCATTAAAACTGGAAATGAATCACGCAACCTACAGTTAAAACAAATCTATATGTATTTGCTTGAATCACTAGTTGTATCAGCACCTCTGCCGTTTCTTAAGACCAAGGGAATATTGCATTGTATCACTATTTGCCGTTTGTTTGCCTATAAATCAATGTATAAACTAAATCACGTATAAGCATTTATCATATAGAAACTGATGTTTTCATTCCCATTTATCTCTCCTTTAATTCATACGAAGATTTAAAGCAAATATTTACCAAATCAATGCTTGAAATGTGAACGTATTCCCTGACATCTTGTATAATTGATAACTATTGATTTATCTCCTCTGATTTAGCTCGTCAGTTATATTCAAAGCCCTATATATTTATCCCATTGCTTTAATCACGTGAGTAAACAATTAACATAAGAAACTGATGCATTCAATCAATTGTGTATAACTGGCAGCAGATTTGATTTCTCTTCCTCTTAATATTGAAACCTTTATTTCTTTGAAACTGAAAGGAGAAATCACGCATATATGCAAAACGTTCAGATTTCAAAGCAATGCTCCGTTTCTATTCTTGCCATTTTCCCCATAAATCTCTGCAACTACTTCAAAGCATGTTTGCTTTAACCATGCAACTGTTTAATTGGAACATATTGTGAAATCAAAATATATTCATAATGAGCAGTTTAAAATCACACATATCATCTGGAAAGAAAAAAATATAAATCAAGCACCCTTCAAATGCGCATCAGTTCAAATTTATGTGCCTTGCCGTTTTATCATTTAATCACACATCACATAAATTTGAAGTTATAACAATGTATACCTGCCAAGATACCAGTTCTCTGGTATGAGCTCAAATCACGCAGGAAATTAATCTGGCATTAAATTATCATCAAGCTTTATACGTTGTGAAACTCTTGGCTTCCCCTGTATATTTCGAAGATTTATCCTTTTGCAAACTGATCAGTAAATCACGCTCATAACGTTCTAACAGAGGAGTGGTAGGAGAGATCAACGCTTACATTAATACTCGTACGTTTCATATCTGACTATTTCGCAAAATCCATCTATATATACTTTGCTTTATCTTCTTTAGTTTCATTCTCTCTTGTCTGTTCTTCTCGGGCTCGAACTCTTATCAGGTAAATGGTCTATGTCATTTTCTTTTCTTTGTTCAGATATTTCCTCTTCCTCGAAAATTTTGTTTTATCTCTGCCTTGCTCGGCCACACTACCATTTATCCACTTTGTTTTCTCTAAGAATCTTATCATATGCCTTGAACAACATATGGATCTGGGTTTATAGAGTTTTCTTTTTTTTTCTTTTTTTTTTTTTGTATACATAATTAAGTCAGAGGTACTAACTTTATAGAACTGAGAGGTTACTTTGAAAAAAAAATTTTACATATGTAAAACCAAGTTCTATCAAACATCTCATTAACCTGAGTTTTCTTTTGATTTCAAAATCATGGGTTCGACTAGGGGTATAATAAGGAATTTGCTCATTTTTCTCCTTTCAGACAAACTGTATTTGTAAACTTAGACCAGGTTTGGGTTCTAGTTTGGGTAAGTCATTGCAAAAGAGGATAGAAGAAGAAAAGAGCATAGAGGCATATATGAGTGAATTAAGAAAAACGTAGTTGAGTGGTAGTCTGCATTTATAAAATTCATAGGCTGTGCATATCTGTGTATCACACGGTGCACGAATGGATCAGTAAAAACTTGCTTTGGATATGATGACCAAGCCTTGTGAGTGAATTCATCTAACCTGAGTGTTTAGTAAAAGGCTGGAGTTTGGGGATGCTAGTAATAGTTGAAGATAGGATGAGGTGTGTCTGTACAGTTTTTAAGCCTGGAAAGTTTAGATTGAAGATGGATGAAGTCATAAAGCAATGATGCAAATTAAGTTTAAAATGTAAGATAGTAGCTGGATTTGAAAAAGTGACTCTAAGTTTGAGGAAAATTTAAGCAACAACATTTTCATAATACATAGGAATGCAAGTGTGCACGTGTATGCGTATTCAACATTTTGCCGTTTTTGTTTTAGGAAATTTTGTCGTAATTTTTGTGTTAGCACGGTTCACGTTTGGGTATATTTAGGTCACATTATACGGTGGAGTGGTCGAGCAAGTCAAAACAATTTCCGTTCTATTTTAATCCTTTCTTGACCATACATTCTAAAGTCGCGTTTCAAAATATTTGAATTTGTTCTAGATTTGAATCTAGGCGACATCAGAAGAAATTTGATTGTTATTTTCTGTCGGTCTTTACCGGTGAATCGTCGTTTTGAATTCAAATTTTCTGCAACTTTCAGGTGAGTATTTCTCACCAGACATACGTATTTATATTTCGTAAATTATTGCAAGTGTATGTGTAAAATTTTATGTCACTATTATCTGTCTGTAGTGTAATATAAAATGATGAACCCCATTTAAATTGACACCTCATCAGTTATTATCTGTTGTATTATATCTGCAGTTATATTATGTTATTGTTTATTTACTGCTTAAATCACACTGCAAGTTCCCTGTTATACGTAGATTGTTATGGGCTGAAATGATAGGCCTAAATGATTATTATTGTTAAATTATGCTGTTAACTGTTAAACTGTTAAACTTGGGATTGCGGGTTTGAAATGATAGGACCCGGGATATTTGTAAACTACGGATTGAAATGATATAAATCCGTACCACTTGACCTAGGCTAGAAAACTATATACAGGCCCGTGGTCCTTATAATATTTTCTGAAATATTTAAAATTATTTTGGAAGTTAAATATTTGATTTATATCTTTAAAGGAATTTATATTGATTTTTAATAAGTTATAAATAAAGAAATAAATAAATATTTGAATAAATTTATGGAATATAACTTATTTGGTAAATCGGGATTTTGAAAGAATAAGATTTCAGTTAATAAATGAATAAATAAATAGGTTATATTTGGAAATATTTATCAAGTTAAACAATCTATTACAGCATTTAAATGCTGTCTTTTGAAATTTGACTAGTTTTACCCATAACTTTAGGTAGCATTTCCTAAGTGCTATGGAATCTAGAATTTGATTGCTCTAAAATTTATGGAATTTGATAAATTTTATTTTACCTTAAGTTTTGGAAAAACTTAAGACATAATATTTATAACTGTATTTTCCTAAATAAATTAAAGATAAATATTCTGGTATTAAGTAAATTTTGGGAAAAATTTAATGGTTAAAATTTGGAGTTTTATTTATGGAAATTATGGGAATATTCAAGACTAAAAATATAAAACATTGATTTGTGAAAGAATAAAACCCAAACTAAGTTTTGAATAGTAAATACTCCAATTGGATATATATAAAAATTGAAATGGTTTTGGTAACATAAAGGGATATTTAAATTATGGTTAAACTTTAAATAAAGAAATATATTTGTGAAGCTATGTAAATTATCTTCTTTACAAAGTAACCATAAAGTTAACCCATTTATATATATACCGTTGAATGTCCAAACCATTGTGTTTGGGAGTTATGGATTTAAGTAAAGTTTCCAAAACATTATCCTTTGAAGATATAATTCAAATATTTGGTCTCCAGATATTATAAACAGTATGGTTTTGGAAAGAATTATATTTGAATATAACGATATCCTATTGTTTTGGGTTTTAAAATGATATCGTATCTATAGTTTTGAAATGGAAATGTTTATTCTGATTTAAAGTATAAACTGTTTTAAATAACCACGGGTTATAATAACGAAGGGTTGGCAAAGAGACCGGGATCGGATATGGACATACTCTCTGTCGATACCGAAAACCACTTTGACTAACCGTGTACGCGGTGGAGATTCCAGAATGAAGTAGGTTGGTGGTGACGGTTTCTTGAAAGGTATATACGTGGACCCGACTCCCGTGAGTTGGCATAAGGTGGCTAAAACAGGAGCGATTCTCGGATTAATGAGGTAGCTCCTCTGATCGAACGCACTTCTTCGTATACCATTCTATTGCTTATGTGATTGTTTGGGTGCACCCTTTGATTTGGGAGTGTTGTTCGAGGTGGGCGGTTGCTGCGGCTTCGCGTTACCACCGGTCCGGATAGCAATTGGTATATCTACCCTGGCATTGCCTAGTTGTGCCGTGTCACCTACCATATCGAGCCTTGTACGAGTTTGGTTTTCTCCCGTAGCCCGTGTGGTATCCTCTAGTTGCTTCCCGAGTAGGAGGAGCTATGATATTGGATGGACTACTGGGACTATTACGTGTTAAGGGCTATATGGGTAACCCCTTAATGCTAAGAAATAAGTATGTTTACTTTATAAATAGACACTATTATAATAGCGCAATATACTACATAGTAAATAGTTTAACGGATCCTTAGAGGATGGGCGGTCCCAGGCATCCTTTGAGTTACTTGCTATATATTACAGTACACTTGATTTAGCTTACATTATATAAGTATGTATGTCCTGACTCGAGTGTTTTGTTTTATTGTACGCTCGGGTCAGCCTGAGTTGCAGCTTCAGTTTCCTCTCCGGAGCTAGGACATTCCGTAGACCATTCGTGCTGGAAGTTTGTTTCAGTCTTTATCTTTTCTGGAATCCCAGACTTTGAAGACTCTATCTCTATTTATGTTTTAAAATTGTATTGAGGATTATAAACAATGAAATTCCTGTTTTGTTAAAGATGTATCAGTGGCTTCATGAACCACTAAATTTTAATTTCCGCTGCGAGATTCTGATATCTGTGTATGTGATTCTGTGATTTATTTACTGTATATTCCGAGTTTTGCCAAATTTATTCTACAATCTATTATTTTGAACTATTCCAGCTCGACATGTTCTATTATTGTCGAATTCGAATGGTACAAAATAGTGGGTCGTTACACTTTTCAACCATCGACATCGGCTAATCTCGACTGGTAGGCTTTTCAACCATCCTAACTCCGCCGTGGCTCACAATGGTACCCTGCCCTTGCTTTTACGGCCAGCCTTTCGACTGTCATGCCTTACGGCTAACCAACCACTCGCGAGGACGTGTTGGGGTAAGAGTCTCCTGCTCGCCACCAAACAAAAAGCGAGAATCCCCCATCACGTTTGACAAAGATAAGCAAGGTCAATCGTGGGACTGGTGTGAGCAACAAAAACATTTGGTTTTTAAAACAAACAAAAGAATTTTTTTTGAAATCCGCAATGACTTTTGGAAAATGAAAGTACTATAAGGCCTCCCGCCACACACAACATGCAAACGCAGAATTGGAGGAGATTTCTCCTTATGATAATCAAAAATGATAGATATGCGAAAGCCATTTTGATATTATTATTAGTGCATGGTGGAAAACATTTCGAAAGTATAATATTAATCTTAGCCAGCATAGACATTCCGAACTATGCCTACTATAGCTACCATCCAAACAGTGGGGCGCCTCTATAAGTAGATGGCAGGTGATACAACTAAAACCGTACAAGGCGCATATTGGATGATTGGATTTCCAACAAATAGTCAGGCTAAGGAACTTCCTATTGCCACATGGGAATGCCTCTTGAGGGACTCCCTGAGAACCTACTCGGCTCTCTACCAACACAAGGCCGGTCTACCCCCTTCCCGGGAAGTAAAACCTAAGATATGTCACTCCCGGTCGTTTGCGACCTTTATCTGAGGATCCTCTACACTAACAACATCACACAGTAATAAATATACTACAGTGTCCACATGAGTAAGTATCTGGGCTCCATACCGTGATACCACCCTTTTCTAGAAGGAATGGACATATCCTAGGGGAGCTAACCCATAAACCATGCCGCATCTTTCCTATTTCGAGCATTACCGGTTTGTGAGGCTCGGTGAGGTCTCGTCCACAAAGCTACGCTTTTTCACAAGGCCATGCTTTGATCAACAAATGATCAACAACACTTTGTATGCCACATTACCAAATTGGGAATGTATCACTAGTAACCATCAACTACATAACCTCTGAGCTCGTACGTCTCTGAGAAGGGTGTTAAGTTAAGATAATAAATTCTCTGCCACCAAGCAGAAATGTATTTGATAGAAACCAGCTTTACATCTCAAAGCGTAATGCCAGACACACACCCGTACAAGTCTGTTCCGGGTTCGAACAGAATCGAAGGCACTTTCGAAGAAGCCCTTGCAATCCGGGTATTCACAATCCCAATTGGACTTTTCATCACTTAAGGAATCTCTATACCGTAGCTACTCAGTGCAGAGACAATCGATAGGTTATCCTATCGTTCTGGAAAATACCCGGTCTTCACCATCGGTCTTCAAATGCTATCCATAACGTCGTATCATTATTCGGAATGGGTTATATAACTCAAGGTCCTCTCCCGGCTAAACCGAATAATGAGCGCAATATTTAAAAAAACATATGGATATGGGATTTCAGTTAAGTCACAACTTTAAAATTCAAACTATTTCAAATGGTTTAAACAAATTACCATTTCAAATCTTTAAACAACAAGATTCATTTCACAAAGTTCACCCAGTTTCACAAAGATCCATTCACGGATTTCAAAACAATTTCCATTTCAATTGGATTATTTCATTAATCTTTAAATCAAAGATTTAACTCATAGCTTTCAAAACTGTTTCCAAAGATTCATTCATAACTTGGAAAACCATTTCAATTCAAACTTGAAATTACTTTAATACAAATTGGAAATTCATTTCTTATATGAAACCTTTTATTAATTGAAAACAAATAGTTTTTATTTCGGAAAAATCCGATTTCATTTATACAAGTTAAAATCTTTAGATTAATTCAAATTCCCAAAACAACACTTTAAAATGGTTTAAATTCATGTAAACTTGTATAACTTTTTTAAATCATAAATTCTCAACATAGAGTTCAATTTCAAATTTTGAATTCAAATTTAAATCAAATTATTAAATTTCAAAACTTTATTAAGTTATTCAAAAATAACTTTTATCTTTGAAATCCCTTTTTCAAAAGTTTTTCACTTAAAATCCGATCCATTTCCAAAACCATTGGATTCAAAAATTCAATTTTAAAATTATTTCAAAAATCCGTGACTTAACTAATTCCTACGTGCAATCCAAATTTGTGTGTGTATAGTGTAGTCCAGGAGTTTTACACAATAGTGCACAACATCAATCATCACAGATTCAATCATATCAATATCGATAAACGGTATAACCCATAACGCTTATCTTCATTCAGATTCATAGATAAAATAAATTTATCAATCACAAAGATTCACCATTACGATTTGATGTGGTTTTTGGATAACCAACTGGAATCCGACTCCTTGTCGTATCGAAATTCAAATGTCGGTTTATGGGCCAAGGGGTTTGATTAATTATCTTCAAATTAATTACTTTAATTGATTAACCATATCAATTAATTATCCTTTAACTAATCATTTAAATTAACCAACTTTAATCATTAAAATAAATTATCCTTAATTACTTAAATCAATTAATTAATCTTTTAAACATTTAAGATTTTAATCAAATCAAAAGATAATTCCTTTATCTTAAATTGATTGCTTTAAATATCAAAGGTTATTTTTAAATACATTAAAACAATTTTTTATTAATAAATTTTAAAACAATCGATATTTAAAAACCTTTTAATCAATACAAAAGTAAACACATATTGTATAAAAGAAGTTGTTTGACAAAGTTTTGTTTAGACTTGATTAAATTTTATAAAACTTGTTTAGAACTTCAAAACTTTTAAAAACTGTTTATCCCCAATCACCCAAACCCGTGTCAATCTTTAAGTTTTCCCGAGCAAATCTTCGGGCTACTCGCTCTTTTATTTGCTCCGAGTTGTTTTACGTGTTCCTTCGAGTTCGTCCCCAATAAAGCATCATCTTCCTCAATCCTTAAATCAACGCAGACACACAATATCATGCGTGCACATGCACCGGAGTTCTGGTGATCTCCAGTCATCCTCGCCGTTTCCCTTAAGTCAACGATCACCTACCTATCGCTTCTTACCACCCAGATCGATGTGATCAACAGTAAAACAAAATCATACAATTTCAAGCCAAACAAGCCACTACTGGAAACAACCTGATCAACTAAAACGTCTTGCACCGACGATGGCAACCACCTACTGCCCCACCACCTTAACCAGAGCAGCTCCGTTCAAACATGCTCTGATTTCCCTTGGTGCGGCAGCACTCGATTCATCCATGACAGAGAATTTGATTTGAAAGCATTGACTAACAGAACTGCTATACAAACCCTAAATCAACATTTCATGATCTCTGCGGTGAATTAGAATTCAAACGAATATTTTTCTGATAATTCATGACATCCAAACATGCTTCCCCCTCAATCACGATTTTTATTATTACTCTGATCATCTAGAATTATCGAAAATGCATAATTCGTTCATCTCATAAATTCACATGATTTACTTATTTAAAAATTACAAAACCTTCATCTAAATTCATCATTAACCAATTCGAATACGATTATGAAGTTCAAACATGAATTTTTGATGATTGAATTTTGAGCATATCCTTGATTTTCACTGTATTTTCTATTTTTTCTAAATAATTGCTTAATATAATCACTTGGAATTAATTTTAAAATTTAAATTTGATATTTTGATTTGTTGTTCTTGAACTCCTCTGCTTGATTACAGGTTCTTACTTTTCCAGATTTTTGTTTTGATCTTGCAGCCTTGAACTGAAGCTTTGTTTGATATTCAGATAATTTTTGTCTTTGATTTTTTTTTTCAGTTTTGTATTTAAACTGAAAATGATCTTGCTTTTGCTCTGATTCAAGGCTTTGATTTCTATTTCAGAAATGAACTGAAGCTCTCTCGCTTTTTTTCTGTTTTCCTTTGGTGTTGAGTTTGTGATGTTCAAGATTTCTTTACTCTTTTTATCTGCAACCTATGAGGCTAAATAATTGAAAGGAGAAGCTGAAAAGCTTCTATGATTATCTTTTTTTTTCAAAAGTTGAATGCCACTTGTCCACATGACTAACACTTGTACCATTATTTCTTTGCATGTTTTACATTTGTTGAAAGTTATAAAATTGTGTTTAAATCCTTACTCTAAGTTATTTTGTAAATTTTTGTTTTAAACCTTTATGTAAATATGTTTTCATATGTATCATATGCCTCCATTTCAAAATTGTTTATATCTTCTTTTATATTCATCTTTACACAAATAATTTTTTTTATCTCCATTGTTTTCACATTACAACCTTTAATTTAGCACACTATATTTACATACATATATTTTTATATATTTTAAATTCATGCATTTCTTATTATTTATTTTTTATACAACTTTTAAAAAGAAAAGAATGATTTAAGTATTTTGATTTCATATTAACAATTAATCACTTTTATTTATATAAGAGAATTTAGCTTAATAATAATAATTTGAAAATGAGTGCATTAATTTTTTTTAAATTACAACTTCCAAATATTAATATATTTAAAATTTAGAAAACAACCTTTTATTAACTTTTTATTAATCTCAAAGCTATTAATCCCTATTTATTTCCAATACATTTATTTTTTCTAAATCCAATATTTATTTATAAAATATTTATGCTTAAATTTCAAATCAAATTTTTATTTATAATTTAAAATTTTTATTTATTCTAGAAATTCTAATTAACTCACAAATAAATTCACAATTAAATTCCAAAATTAAATTAATTATCAAATTAAACGTGGTTGATTTTTAGGAATATTACATATTTACTTACAAATATTATTTTTTTTACCAATATTTATATGTTTCGGTTCCTAACAAACAAATAAATTTCAACCAAAAGATATCATTTATAAAATCTATTATTTTATATGCAAAATACATAATAGGCAAAATTATTTCATTTACCTATATTTCAAAACAAATATTATGTCAGTCTGTCCTATTAAGTGTTCAGAAATCCCTATTGATGTCATAGCGTCCTATGCATCAACCAAAATTTATAAATACAAAGCGGAAAAAATTAACACAATATAAAAACCTTTTTATAACACTAACAAATACACTCTCTCATTTATACTCTCACCGACTCATTGTAAGGTATTACTGTCCTAGTTAATATGAGTCAAACACCACAAAGCTAAGGTTTATCGCTAAACCAAAGCTCTGATACCAGTTGCAACATCCCACCTTGTTGGACGCTTTAAGCGGACACACATATCCACTCAAACCATACAGAAGGGCGGATTGTTATCGGGATGAATAAGAAAAAAAAGAAATAAAACAAAACAGAATCTCACAGTGGAATGACAAAATATAATAATCAAATAACAGTTCATGAAGATATTTACAAAACATTTGATTATACTAATATAATGCAGAATCAGAGTTTCACATATCAGAGATAAATAAATAACAATGCAGCGAAATAGTGTGATGCAGTGGAATAATATAGTAAAAAATAATAATATAATCTTTGTCCTCCATAAATTAGGTCTTCAAATCCCGAAATGCTCAGGCTGACCCGAGCGAATTGAAAAAACAAAACACTCGAGTTAGAACTAAAAGATCCTATGTCAGTTAAATCAACGATAAATAAATATGAGTGGAACGGCGTCAGAGATGCTTACAGGGTTTGACATCTCCGATCTAGTGTCTAACGTGAGTACAGTAACTTAAGAGATGCTTGGGATTCACACCTCCTAAGGATCCGATAAACTATCTACTATGTAGTAATATACGCTATTATAATAATGTCTATAGTAAAGTAAACTACGAAAATAGCGTTATGGCGTTACCCATTTCCCCTTAACACATTTTATAATGCCAATAGTCTATACAGTACCGTAACTCCCTGTAAACTGGAGCCGCTAGAGGATACCCCATAGGTACGACATAAAACAAACTCGTAGAAGGCACACTAGGGTGGGTGACACAGCACAACTAGGTAATGCCAGGGTAGATATACCAATTACGCATCCGGAATGTTGGTAATGCATAGTCGCAACTACCTCCTAATTCGAAACACACTCCCGGGAAAAATCGTGGGTGGCCACCAAATAAATCAAAAGTTAGAATATAGTATCGATAGAGTGTGTCCGGTCGAACGAGCTACCTCTCTTGGCCCGTGAATCGCTCCTGTTTTACCACCTTAAGCCAACTCATGGGAGTCGTGTCCATGTATATACCTCATATAGGATCGTCACCACTATCCTACTTCATTCTGGAATCTCCACCGCATACATAGTTGTTAAAATTGGTTTTTGGTATCGACAGAAAGTATGCCCATATCTGATCCCGGTCTCTTTGACAAACAATCTCTTATTACACACTGGATGGTTCTTTTACATTTCCAAAATCATTTCATAATTGATATCAAAATATCATATTCTATTCAAACCATATCACTTTCGAAATTATTACTTACTTTAGAAATCATATTCGCCTTTGAAATCATAGTTCGATAATCATAATTCCTTTCAAAGTCAAATTCACAATTTATATTAAAATATCATGTTCTCGAAAAAACTATACCACTTTCAAATCATATTTCTTCCAAAAATCATATTTCCAAAATAGGTTAAGTTCTTGCTTCAAAATCATCATTTCGATTAGTTAACATTTAAATCCCAACTTAGGTTATAACATCATTAACCATATTCACTTTAAAATCGAGAATTTGAATATAACCCATCCATTTTACTTAGTTTGGAATTTAGAAATAAAATAGTCTTAAATAGTTGTAAATAGTTAAATAGATTTAAAATAGATTAATTAAAATTAAAATAGATTAAATAGCTTTTAAAATAGATTAATTAGATTAATTATAAGTTAAATGGTTTAATTAGTTTTAAAATAATTTAAATGGTTTAAAATAGGTTAATTTGATTTAATATAGTTAATATAGGTTAAAATAGTTTATAAATCTGAAAATCTTAAGATTTAGAATCTTAAAAATAATATAATTTAAAATGGTTTATATTTGAAAATATGAATTCAGAATTTATTTCAATTTAAAACTATTTATTTCATTCCAACAAAATCAAACCATTTCAATTTAATTTCTTAAAACAATTCCTTTAAAGAAAATTCACATTTCAACACAAAACTTGATTTTCCAAAAATACTTCAACTTTTACAAATCAAATTTTTCTTCAAAATATCATTTAATTCCATACAAAAATTAAGGATTTTAAAATCATTTAATTTAACCAATCCGGTGTCCGTATATAATTTTCTACCCTAGGGTCAAGTGATATGGATATTTATCATTTCAATTCGTAATTTAAAATTTTACGGTTATATATCATTTCAAACCGTAGTCTCAAAATAAATAACATCCATAAAATCGCTCGAGTCTATCATTTCAACCCATAATGATTTTTCCCTATTCTATAGATCATTCGGGTATGTATCATTTCAACCCATAGTAAACTTATGGTTTATAACGGTATAAAATACAACATCCATCACAATCATCATCCAAATCAATCAATAAATATCAATATAGAACTAATAATCGATGATAGGTATCTAGCTGGCAATTTATATTCAATAATAAATTAAATAACAATTTAATTCAAATTAACTAAGATGATGATTAAAATATACCAAAAAGTCATAAATAAATTTACAATCACATCATAAACTTAATTTAATAAACATAATAAATTTTAGAAGTTGTGAGTGGGTTAAAACACTTACCTTTGAATTTAAATCCAATTTAAACCCAAAATTCGAATAGTCCTAGGATTCGTCCAAACCAATGTCAAAATGTCCAGAATTCTGATACAATCCTAGCAGAGAAAACCGCACGTGAGTTTGACCTTGTATGTAAAAGTTATATAGATTAGAATATTTGAATTTGAAACTAAATTAAAATAATAAAAAAATCCCTGACCAATCAGATCACACCACGTCATCCTACCTATCTTCCACGTTCATGCGTCTTCCTGGAACCCTAACATCTAGGACACACATGCGAAATCGAAGGTCGCCGCTGCTCGATCAACCCTAACTTCGCCTACACCAGTCGCGGCTGCACCGGAATCACCAAAGGAGGCTCTCGACCTCGCCTGACCCTAGGAACGCCGATCAACCCAAAGCAAACATAGCCGCCGCCGAAAGGTTAAAACCCTAATGAATTTTGGCGAGAAATCCGACCATCAAATCGACGAATAATCTACTCCGATGAGCCACACTCGGTCTCCTCTACCCGACCCTACCCTCGATTAAACGATCAGTCGATGATGATTGAACCGTGATGAACGGCCGTGACTTCTTCACCCAATTCCAACAACGGAGAGACTCAGATTCGAAAATGAACCACATATTTGACTTACGCTCGTCGAGAGCTTCAAATTGATATATAATTCGATATGTATCGAGGAGTCTGAATTTTTGATTTGGAATTTGACTTGAAATTGAACTGGAATTTGTTTGTCTGTCGTTGGAATGAGGACTTGAGAAGAAATGTACGTATGGACAAATGAGCATAAGGAGTAGCTAGGGTTTATGACAAGGTATATATAGGCACAGTTGAAAATAGAATAGACGGACATGATTGATCGAACAATAAACGACCCAAAATCCCGTTTCGCCTCCGGAACGAAAATGGGTCAACCCATATATCATAATAGATGTTATCAAATATTTTAAACCCAATGGAATAGGTTTCAAGCCCTAATCTCATCGTATGAATAGGTTATGCTAAAATCAACTTATTTCAGTTGCATTCAATTAAATTGATTTCTAGGCATTTCGAGTCCGTACGATCAAAGGATAAGTCTGATCGTTAAGAAACATGAAATCCTACAATAATTCACCATTACGGATCCGATGAAACTAGTTTCGTCAAAATCCGAGACAGCGGTTAAAATGGCTATTTTCTCACTAATTAAATAAATTAATACTAAATTAAATTAAACCACTTTTCAATTCAATATTTTGTTATTTATAATTTCTATCAGTTTGGATTACTAGGAAGTTTATAATTCTTTATGACAAATTCCTATATCAATTTGATATTGAATATTCCACCAATTATAATGTTAAATCTCAATTTCAATAAATTCAATTAATTATAATTTATTCTAATAAATTAATTTGATTCAATTTCAATCCTTTTTATTTAAATCAATTATTATTCTGTAACAAAGTTAACATTCATTTTACACTTCATTACATCAATATACCCCTATTTCCATCTTCTATTTGTATTTACAGTTAAATTTCCATTATATTGGATTTTGCCAAATTTACACATAAATTAAATTTTTAAGTCCCAATTAATTATTTATCATAGTTTCATTCTTTTATTAACTCAATTATTGCCTTATGAATAAATTTACATTCCCACTCATTTTATTACATTCCCATTTTGCAATTATTGTCTAAATCTCTTTAATTTAACATTAAATTTCATTTAATTTTAATTTATTTCCTATTTTAATTAAATAGACCAAATAAACAGGTTTTTTACAATAATCGTTACTATAACTTTTAACACACTTATGATTTCATTATTCACAAACAAGTGTTACGATTCTTATATAACCAAAATTTTATTCAATGGTCATTTATTTCATACTATATCATATATCAATTTAATGTTTGCATTTGCTTTCTTATATCAATTTATAGCCCAGTATAATAATTTACATTATTTCAATTAATTATAATTTCATTCAAATTGTTAATTATTAGCTTTAATTATCATTTTTACTTCATTTCAGTATTCATTTCATTATTAAATTACATATTTTTCATTTCTTCCAAATTTAATTACCAAAATCTAATTGAATTAACAATTTAAATCACCGAAAATTTACAGGTCGTTACATGCGATATGAATACAGTGAAAAGATAACCATCTACGTGAATACGTCTCTAGGCCTCCAGCTCGCCTCCTGAAGCTCCAAAGCATCTAAATTAACATGCAATATGCATCGATCTTACCCGAGAATTGTAATAAAATAACATCCGAGTTGGTATGGAAAACCAGCGTGAGAAAGCACACCCAATTGGATTTTTAGGTGATAGAAAATGTTTGAAAAATCAAGAGTATCTCGTAAGACCACACCGAACATAAACATGGATGGATTTTTACATTACGATAGCCAAAATATTTCATATGAAATTCTCTGATATTATAATAGTGTCTAAGATACAAAAACTTATTAATCTTAACCGAAATTATTATATTAATTAAATTCCAGCATAATAAGTATACAATTAAATCTATAAAGGCTCGTATTGGAAAATAGATTCCATACTATGGCAAGGTAAGGGACTACCTTTCGATGGCACACCCCTAGAAAATGCACTGGAGTTTGACAATAACTTCTTGTACCCCTGCTACATAGAGCTGGCTGCCCCTTTAACTTGACGAGCTGAATTACCCCATCCCTTTTTAACATCGAGGTCTTATACTACCAAGGTGTTTGCGCGTGAAAAAATTTAAATATGGACAATCTAGAATAGGATGATGGTTCCTGATGGTAGTTGACCTCATAGCTCTGCTACATACTTTGTTTTCCATTTCCCAGTTTGTGAGGCTCGCAAGGTATATCTTTATCCTCTTCCTTCTAGCAGATCATCTTGGAATGCTAACACTACCCTCCAGGGAACAATGCAATACCAGCATTCATCAATACAAGTTCGTTCTGGGACCGAATGAAACACTTAAGAGCTCCATCTCCAATTCCATCACCTTCAAGTTTTCTTCACTTCGAAACACATTTTTGGATCGAAGTGGTTTTCGAGTAACATACCCGATCTTGATCTCTTCGAAACAACATTCGATAATTCTCAGTAAACTCAACCGCGGTTCTTTAAATTTAAAAATAAGATTGGGGATCACCTCCTAACCGTTAGTGAATAGGTTTCCATATCATTGTCCTCAGAGATCGGAATGAGATTTATATGCATAGTACCGCATCATCGAAGATGACTATACCATATGACTTATGTGTTTCTCTTAGATGTTTCCAAAGTTACGTTTGGGTCCAAATTCGATAGTTGGTTATTTAACTATCGAATAACAATCATTCAACCAGGAATTTACACCATAGGAAAAAGCAACATTGGTTAAGCATATAAGCAACTACTAACTTCATTTAATGCATCTTTCATTCATTAAAATCACTTTGTAAACTACCTGTATAAAAATACTTTTACAAAGGTATATCCACAAATCCCTATATTTCAAGACTTAGAAAATATTCATATACTTATCTCAATGGTATAAGTATATCCTCAATCTTGAGAAAGATTCTTTTTATTTGATTCAAAAATCATTTATAAAACTCCTTATAATTCTCTAAAACCATTTATAAAACATTTTATAATCTCTGAGAATCATTTATAAATTTCAACCACTGATAAATCCTGTTTGTACATTTCTAGAATGCATTTATAAATCCTTATTAAATCTATAAAATCATTTATAAAATTCTTTTATAGATCTTATAAACTGTTTCTTAAGTCTGTTTATAAATATCTAACCATTTATAAAACTCTTTCACCTTGTAAACAATCTTCCCTTACGTCTCTAAACCATTTTATAAACTTCTCTCATTTAATTCAAGATCATTTATAAACGTGTTATAAAAAATTAATGATCATTTGCTCCTAAACAGTATTGTATAAAAATAATTATTTAAATTTAACATTATGAATAAATAGTAATTATTATAAAGTGAATATGAGGCTCAGGTCCTTAAAATCAAACTTAAAACACGAAAATTCCTCCTAAAAAAAGATTGTAAATTAGGTCCCTAGAATTAAGTTACTGAATAATTGCATACATTTATGCAGTTATTCAGTGAATAGTTACAGACATTTATGCAATTATATCCAAAAATTACATAAATGTCTGCAATTATTCAATGTATTTGCAGAAATTTCAGCAATTTTTTTGGTGAATAATTGCGGAAATGCTTGCAATTTTTGAATATAATTGCATAGATATCTGTAATTATTTATTGAATAATTGCATAATGTATGCAATTATGCAGTAACTTAATTTTACGGACCTAATTTACATACTTTTTCTGGCAAGGTTGTTTGGTGTATTTTAAAACTTAATAGGGACTTTAGCCAAACCGTCCCTATTATAAATCTTAAAAACATCTTATAATAATAATTAATCATTTCAAAAACAATATATTTGCTCTATTTATAAATAGAATTAACTTATTTTCAAAACTTTATAAATAAATCCTTATTATTAATTTCAAACCATAATTATTGTTAAATAATTACTTTTTTCAAGATATTAACATTTTCATAAATACTTTAAACAATATTAACTATAAGTAAATAACCTTAAACAATATTAATAGAACTAAATAATTTAAAACAATATTAAATATATTCAAAACAATATTAAATATAATTAAATAACTTTAAAACAATATTAAATATCATTAAATAGCTTTAAAACAACATTAAATATAAATAGATAATCTTTTAAACAAAATATTAATATAAGTAGATAATCTTTAAAATAATATATTAATATAAATGTATAATATTTAAAACAAAATATTTTCGAAACTCAATTTCGGATTTAGAAATCGTTCCTATCTCAAAACCTGATTCCTACTCAAATGGCAATTCATAGTATTTTGAAAATACTAATTTGAGGCCAATAGCTGCCAACACTCAATCAAAATCGATATTGATTTTCTATCACTACTGGGTTTTAGTTTTTAACATATAATGATGTCATAACCAATATTTCTCAAAAATCAAGTTTATTATCCAAAAATTCATATGACTAGAAAATTATTGAAATCAATTCAACAATAACAAGGAATCCCATTGGATCCCTCCAACCATCCCCTCGCATCACAGCTCATATATATCAGCGCACACACACACACATATATATCTGTGTGTGTGTGTGTGTATGTAAGTAAAATAAACATTGGTGAGGAATCCTACTGGATCCCTCTGACTTGTTTCCTCTGCATCACAAATATCACATAATCTTAAAATATACACCCGCTTTGAGGCAGGACTCATATACAAAGGGTCATGCGCTATTGCACGGGAACGTAATAGGGTCCATTCGCTCTAGGGGCGGGAATATATCCAAACCAACTAATAAATGTAGTAATTCATCCAAACAATCCATTGAACACTTTTTATCAACTATATATCATTCTAGTTAACCAAAAAGGTGAGATTAACTCACCTCACCAAAAAAATTCGTATCGCTGAGGAGTTCCGATTTGGAACTAAAACCAAACAACATCCGATTTTAGCTCAAATTTAAATAGTCTTCAAATTCGTCCAAACAAGTTTCTATGCAAAGCTTACGTTGTTACGAATGCAATGCAAAAATCTGTGCCTTGGTTGGACCTCGTATGAGGGAGTTATGCAATTTTTAAGTTAACATGATTTAAATAAAATTTAATTTTACTAATTTATTTAATCATCAACTAAGTACAACATTCACTTTAATTACAATTCTAAACCCTTCTTCCTCCCCTTACGTTGATGCTTCTTAGGTTGTGCACATGTTCAAAATCAATGTCGCCGCCCCTCTACTCCACCGTCATCAATCGCACTTCACTAGAGGGAAGCCCTACCCACACTGACCCTGACCTCACGCGACCCACGCCCCATCGACGAACCAGCTCACCAGAGAACCCATAAAACATGGCTGTGTTCATCACCAGAATCAAGCCAACTTTGGCCATCCTAGCATAATCGCACCTTCACTAGCTTCACCTTGCCGAGACAAACATTTTTGTAGTTGGAAGCGAGGGCTGATAATGCCCCTAGCGGCATCGAAGAATGGTGGCCATAGGATTAGGCAGTTTGAATACTTTTCTTTCATTCCTTTTTTCGTTAAGTTTTGAAAATAGAGAAGGCTCCCAATTCAGTTGTAGGTAATTTTAAATAGAGAGGAAAAGGTATGGTTAAGTCATGGGGTTACGGGCTAATAGTGCAAGTATGGCTAATGGTATGGCACGGTTATGGGCATAAAATCATATATATATATATATATATATATATATATACATATTAATTTAAAATATCAAGCTTTTAAACGTTTGAAAATTTTGAACTCCTATCGAGACGTGCCGCGTGGCATTCTATATGTTTTACCCCTATTTCGAATGCAATGGAACTTTTTATGAGACTTAATTTGATTGTATACAGAGGATAGCTTTTTAAATCCAGTTATAATATAATTTCTAAAATTAATTTATACACATTTCGATCTCGCATGACCAAACATATGTCCAATCGTCATGAAATTCATTCTTATACAATGATATACTATTACGAATCTAATGAAACTGGTTTCATCAAAATCCGAGATAGTGTCCCGGAAGGCTATTTTTATACGTTAATTAAAATGAATTATTTTTAAAATCAGTTAAATCACTTTTAGATCCAATCAATAAGTTTTACTATCTTTATTATTATTAGTAGAATTTTAAATAAGATTTAAATCACTTTTATCTAACTTAAAACCCATGATTCAATTATTAAATTCAACAATTAAATTATCCAATAAATCATTATATTTGAAATTTGAGTTACTTAATATATAAATTTAACATTTCAATATTTAAAATCAACTAAATATTTCCAATTTCAAATGACTAAAATTTTGAGTCGTTACAAGTTAGTAGTAGCCCATGATGTCTTTCATGTTCCATATTTAAGGAAGTGTCTGCAAGATTTGCTTCTATAGTACAGCCTGATCAGTTAATAGATGTTGAGATGGAGCCGATAGCCCCCCGTGCCACCACTCATAAAGCGAGGCACGGTATCGAGAAGCTTTGTGACATAGGTATTCTGTTGGTTTGAGTTCAATGGGGAGATATCCTAGCGGAAAGCACATGGAAAAATGAAGAAAAGATGAAGGTTTCTCATCCCGAGCTTTTATCTGGTAAATTTTTTCTCTTTAAAATTATAGGAATTTAGTTTCATTATAGTCGCCAGATTGGATAGTAGGAGATGATTTCCACACTTTTTACTTTTTTTGCACCCAAATAGAAATTTATGTATATTTCAGATGCTTGCATACAAGCCTATATGTCACAACCTTGCATTCACGCTAGGATTGAGCTTACCTATAATATGTTACATACATAATTACATTGCATTTTTTGCTGTATAGATGGTTACATAGATTATTATAAATAATTTGGTTGTATAATATGGTTGTTGAGTGCGCGTTACACTATCTGCTCTTGGTGATTTCAAGGTTGAAATCCTTTTAAGGTGGGAGAATGTAACATCCCATAAAATTTAATAAGAAATTAAATAATTAAAAGATGATTAAAAATGAAAATTTTGTCAGTGTTCGAATTTAGTCACGGAAGTTACACCATTGTGTCCATGATGATTTTCCTATCAATTTCCATATATAATTATATTGAAATCGAAGTCCAAACATAGAAGTTATGGACATTTGAAGTTTTCGGATTTAAAATTTAAATATTTGAATTTGAATTTAAAAGCTTGAATCTAAAAGTTAAAAATCTAGGAATTTTAATATTTTGAATTTTGAATTTATCATTAAGAGGTATTTAACGTTTAAGTAAATGTTAATTATATCTTGGGTAATGTATAAATTTAATAAATAATAATTAATAAGAAACAGGAATGAAATAATATGCGGTCAAAACCAAAAGACCAATCGACCGCCTAAAAGCAAACAGTTGACCGCTAGCGGTTAACTGGTGGATGTTAGATAGCTAGGATTTGTTTATTTTAACGATTTGGATTTAATTATTTAAATCTGACGGTTTTGGTTTCTTCTTACCTCTATAAATAGACCCTTAAACCCATTTCTTTTCTTCATAAAATTATGAAAGCAACAACGAAGCTCTATCAAATTATTTCCCCTTAAGTTTTCAAAAACAGTAAGATTTCAGGTAAGGAATTCTAGTATTTAATTCAATTAGTTCCCTAATCCTTCTCCTCTCTAGTTCCTTATTTTTACATCTATATACAATCCATTTGATGTATATTCAAAAAGGAAAGATCTAACAGAGAGTTGGAAGCGGTATAAATAAGTTCCTATCTTCTTCTTCTTCTTTAGATTCTAGAATCAGTTAGGATTTTCAAGCAAGAGGTATAGATGTTTAATTCTTTTGATTTACGATTCTATTCCTCTCTAATCTTATTCTAAATCTAATTTCTATATACAATTCATTTTGTTGTATATTCTAAAAGAGGAAGATCGAAAAAGGAACTAGGAGTGGTGGAATCAAATCTAGTTAGGAAGCAAACAATTCTTTGTGAATGGAAGTATCAAGTTTTTTAATTTTTATAATTGAGTAGTATTTATTTGGATTTAATGTATGCCTTGGAAATTTTAGTAATGAAAAAATAACATCTAAAAGACCCAAAAGTTCCCTAAATAAATGGCAATCTTTGAATATGATGAAATTTTAATTATTTGTATTAACATGGTATGATCAAATCTATAATTGAGATTTAGTTAATTTATAATCTACTCCACTTTATTTCTTTTGATTTCGCTTGTAGTAGTAAAAGTTTTCTAAAAGCAAATAAAGTTAGAAATGGTGTGCAAAGTATGAATTTGATTATATTGCAGTTTGCACCATCTATTTCTATAAATTAAACATATATGAACCCTTTTCCTTTCAAGTGGCTATGTGTAAAAGTTGAATAGAATATTAAAGATCTTAAGAATTGGTTTCGTTGAATTAGAGGAGGTAAATTCTACTATGTTAATATATGAGTTTATTATCGTTCCTTTTTGTATACAAGTCGGTTGTTGGCTAAGGATATTAGCTATATTGTTGTTTGAAGTTTGGGACTTGTATAAGTTTGACATGTAAATTAATTAGTGATTTCTTTACGTGTGATTAGAGATATTTTATTTGAATCTCAATTGTGTATGTATATATCATATAATGTATTGATTATTAAAATTAATAACGTAATGATAATATCGTACTAAACACGTTGATTAGTATTAGTAGTGTAATTAATAGCATATATTTCTTAGGATGGTAGTAAATGATAATCGACGGAGTTAATCCATAATTAAAGGAAAAATTAGGAGTTGCCTTATATGGACTTAATTATTAACTGTGTAGGATAGTGTGTGTGTGTATATATACACAATTGGTATCTATTAAGTATTTATAGGGATGCGAGGTAGGTGTAAAGTTACATAGAAGCATGCCCAGTTAAAACTAGCTACCAGCAGTGTAACTTTAGGAACTGATGTGGGGCATCACCTGTAATAAATAACCACGGTATACGTGAGGTTAATCCAAATTATATAGGGTAAATCTGCCTAATTAATTTGGATACCAGTACCTACGATAGTTAGGTTAATTTGAGATGTCACGGTTAGAATTATAGGTCATTATCACGCTATTGATACAGTATAAGGGATCTGCTTTGGATTTAGAGGCATTAAGCGTCTATTATTGGGTTCGCCTCTTTCCTTTAGGATAAGTATTTAGTGACCTAATGAGATTTCTTACGATGTCAGTTAGTGAGAGCCACGTAGGGACCTACCTTTGGCCGGGTATTAAATGACACGGACCTAGGTATTAAATGGTCGGGGTCTGCCTAATTCCTAATAAAAGTATTAAGTGGTTTGGAGTCTCTCTCTCTCTCTTGCATCGTTAATAGTAGTTGCGTTAGAATTTGGAAATTGACTTAAATGGTTCAGGTATTAAATGAAGGGGACCTACCTATTTTATAGGTATTAAAATGTTAGAGTCTTCCTAATTCACAGTAAAAGATATTTAGTGATTGGGATGCTTTCTCTTGCATCATAAATGGTAATTGCTTTAGAATTTTGGAACTGGACTAGAAAGGCCTTTGGGTTTACAGTTAAAGTTATTAGTATGGTATAGTTTTAAATATGTAAGACATATTTTCTTTTCTAAATGATACTGCCAAAATACAATTATGCTAAAGCCTGATATTCTCATTCACCAAACACTTGTTGTCCTGACCCACTCCTCATTACAACACACAGTTTAGAGGAGACAATGCCGATTTTAGGGACGAAGGTGGAGATTAAGACATGTGGCAGTTATCTATCTATTTATGCTTTTTAAATATTTCTAACATGCCCAGTTCATACAGTATGTTATTTTTAGTATTGTACTGTATAGGTTTTATGTAGGCATGTTATAATATTTGATGATAACATGTTATGTTTATGAAATGGTTTTCTTTTATGAAATGGGTACTTGTTTTAGATATTGTATTTTATCCATTCCACTATGAGATTCTAAAAGTATAAATAGATAGCTCTATGTACTGTATTTGTTTAAATTATTAACTTAACAGCTCGTCTTGCAATGGGCGAAGTTTCGATGGACTTTTATTGAGTCGAAATTAGGTACGTTTCGAGATGGGTTGCTACATTACTTTACCTTTCTTTGTGTCCATTCTCGTTGCACTTTCCTTGTTGTTGACTAAACTCCTTCTTAGGTTGCTCCTTACTCATTTCCCCATTAATCAAATTCAACATAGCCACCTTAACTAACCCATCGAACGTAGATCCATATGGAATCTAATTCAATGCCAGCTCCTTGAGTGGTGTTTTTAGTCCCTTCACAAACTTCATTGTCTTTTTGTCTGGGCTATTTACCAAATCAACCTCGAACCTCACAAGCTCGTTGAACTGATCAGGTATTCTCCAACTATCATGTCCCCCTGTTTCAAGTAGGTAAACTTCTCCAGTAATAATCCCTTCTCGGCTCCTAAGTAAAACTTAATGTCAAACTTCCTTTTAAAATCTTCCAAATGATATTCTACTAATTGACATCAAAAATAACTGTGTCCCACCAATTTGCTGCTTGTAAGAAGCCAGTCGTCTCTTATTAATATTAGTCAAACCCAAAAGAAAAAAGATTTTTTCATACATGCTCAGCCATGCCCACGTCATGGCATAAGGTTCGGTTCCAACATAGGGATTACCATCGAAAATAAAGTAGTTCTTGCATTACTTTAGGATATTCACAGGTGGTGGTTCGATATGAGCCACTCTTTATGTAGTAGGCGTAAGTTCTACGAGGTTAACACTATTCAGGCTTATAAATTGCAAAAGTCGAGGGAACCAAATGGGAATGTTCACACCCAAAATACCATAGTATCGACTTTAGTGTCATTTCGAGTTCTTTTCAACCCTAACAGCATAAGCCTTTGTTTCAATTTCTGTCTCGGTTGAGCTACTCATTCTCCGCTATCTATAATTTGGATTGATTAGCAACTCCCAAATAGGTAGTTAACACAACTAAAATAGAAAATGGTATGTACATATGTACTCAACTTATATGAATATATTTATTATATACATTTAAATACATACATACATCGATCTTGGTCCTTAAATTAGTGTAAGTTTTTCTTTTATACCAAATGTAATGACCTACCATTTTCGACTCTATGATCTAATGCTTAAATCGATGACAACAGATCATTTAAGTTATGATAATATGAAACAAAATATACTTTAACAATATCTTTCAACACAAATAATAGAAGGAACAAATATACAATATTAAATAATCATATATCCAAACTAATCCAACTCTATAGCCATATATATATACAATCAACCCAATCCACACTAAAATACAATAATGTTGGATAATATATACACAATATATACAGAAGTAACGTCTTCATCACCTTTATTGGCTTAACTCCATATTCCTTTAACCTATCAGTAACTTGTACAAAAACAATGTGGAGGGGGTCAAACATATGTCTAAGTGAGTGAAATAATCCTATATCATGTATACTACAAAAATAATGGTATAACAACTTTATTATATAACACATTAGTAAACATAACATACCAAACCTACATTTAAAGAGTATATCAACACCATAACATAGCAACTACTTGATCAAGGTCATATTTCACCCAGCTAAATGATATATATCAATGACACGACAAAATGCATCCCATGCTCACTATTCATTCAGTCGATGACATAATTGTAGTTCCTATCCCTCAAAGGTCGTATAAGCCTACAAATGTCACCACCATTCTATCACAGTCCACGTATTCAATATGTGCAACATGTGATGCCCCACGATAAGTCATAGGAGCCACTACATGTTAATGCCTATTCGAGACAATCACTGAACATCAATAACTACATCAAATAAATCCAAGTCCATATACCGAACATTTAAACATCCAATAGTACAAATGCCTTATCATATCATATGAGTCGCCTCAGAAATAGTTGAAAAGTCTCGAAATCCCGTTTCAGAATATATTAACCATTTGATATGCCTTTGTTGGGTCGAGGTTAAATCTAGCCCAACATTCGGCCAGCGGTTTACCACTGGGAAAACATATGGTCAACCACTGCACTCGCAGTGGCCAACACCCTACATACTCAGAGGTCGACCCATGCAAGTGCCAATGGTCGGCCATTGAGTTCATGCGGTAGATCACTGCGAATACAGGTCCATTATACTATTACTATTATTTTGTTTCTTTGTTCTATTGTTTTAATTTGTCATTCTATTCTTCTTCTTTTTGGTCTCTACCTTTTATATTTTGATTTTGTCCCCGAAATATTTCAATAACATGATCATTAAAGGCTCTTATACAAGAATGTTTTCAAAAATTGACTACAAATTAAATATCAAGTCTTCTTTGCTTGTTTCTTAGTCATTAATTCTAAGATTAATTTGGTAGTTATACTTAATACAAATTTGAATTTAATCCCTATATTAGATTAGTAATCATACTGTAATGTTATAATTGCCATATACAAGAGTATAACCACCCCACTCATCAAATTGACGAACAAAAATCAAGTTTTGAGGAAGATACTTTGCAATCTAGAAATACGCACCCAGTAATCACTTTAGTTTATCTTGAATCTTATTTCTAGTAGTAGCCCTTGCTCCATTAATTATTTCAGTATAAAGATCGTCCAATTCCATCGAGAAATGAGTGAGATATATTCTATCATTTGCAAAATGTTATTTTTCAGTTTTCATTAAATTGACAAAAATATCCTTTTAATATTGTTAAAATTTCCATTGTATTACAATCAATAGGAGAAAGTTTTGATCGAACCATTTGGCTCTTACCAAAATATCAATACTGAAGTCAGTAAGAGGCATAAATATTTATGGATCGGTTTGGAGGCATTTTAATTGACTTTGAAGGGAAACGAAAAACCAACTTGGTAGGCAAGCATAAAAGGGATATAAATATCATCCTCTATATCTTTTTGGAATTTGTGCAAATTCAAAAGATTAATAAATAGATAAAGGATAAAAAAAGAAGATAAAATAGGAAATAAGAGATTGATTACTAAGAACTAATATATATGAGTTAATGTAGGTTCAATGGTTGATCTGGGAAGTGATATTGGTGGGTAATTCTCACTTGCATATTCTCAACAACCTATGTTTGACTAGTATTCTATTATATTGTTAGATAATATGAATTATGTTAATGTTGTATGATTTTGGATTTTCAATGATGATTTTGATACATATTAAGTTTGATATGAAGTTGTTTAGGAATTAATGGGGAATTGAGTATTAGTATAGGTTTTATTTGGATTATTATCATACATTATATTATGTATATTAGGAATTGGATTTTGATAATTAGGAGCTTGTATCGTTATAAAGGAGGGAACTTTCTAATTTTTCGTAGATTGCATGATGAGGTTCATGTTAGGGTAGAAATGGTGTTATATGGTGGTTGGGTAGAGTCGGACATTTTTTAATATTGTTTAAGTGTTTAGGCAATGTCATTTTAATAATGTCATTTTAATAATGCCTGATTTGATTGTTTGTGAGTAGATAATGAATAGGAAGAATTACATCCTATAAGAGACTTTAGCGAATTATGAAACGTGAGTTGTTTAAGTGGGAGAATTAATTCTTTCAATGGTGATTTAATGTAATGACTCATGAATTTTTAATAATTAAGTTGGTTATTTTAATTAAAATTTAGTAATTAAATTTAGATGAAAAAAAAACTTTATAAGTTAATATTGAAATGAACGCTGAAATAAAATATAGCAAGGGTAATTAAAAACTAAGTATTAGTATATGGAATAAAATCCTAATAAAGGTAGTAGTGAAAGTGGTATACTTGGGAATTTTTATATATATATATATATATATATATATATATATATATATTTAAGGTAAGCATTTAATTATCCAATGCAATAATTTATTTATTAAAAGTAACTACATGTAAATTTAGGCAATAAAGTTAGTCAAAGCTGAATTTGTATAAATTGAATGAAATGGGTTTATGTAAAGGTTATATTAGGCTATAAATCAAATGGAAGAAAACGAGCGTAAAATTTGAATTAATTTATGAAATTAAATATATTAAATAGTAGTTGAATGAAAATTTATGTGATAAGGTTAATGCAAGTTGATAAATAACGATATTTGTGCAATACCCATTAATTGGAAGAAAAAAATTGTAAAAGTTATAATTGAGTGAAATTGTAAATTTGAAGTTAAGTAATAATGGACATAGTAAAGATGGCAATCAAATCAAATATTTGGGAATCAAATTTTATTTAATTTTGAAGATCAATAATTTATGAATTAAATGGCAAGTAATTAGAATTAAATGCTATATAATTGAAACTGAATGTAGATTTGATGTAATAACATTAAGGCTAACTAAATTAGCGCAATCCAAATTTATGGAAACCAATTACAATAAAGGTTAGAAAATTAATTTTAAATGTTCATTGTCGATAATAAACCTTACTATAGTAACGGAAGGGTAAATGAAAATTAAATAGAAACATAAGTTTATTTTAAGGTAGTAATTGATAAATTGGAAAAGATAGTTCAAAGTATGTTAATTTGATGAATTAATACGCAATGTATGTAGAGGGATAAATTGGTATAAGAATAGAATTAAGGTAAATTCATTTATTGGTTTTAAAACTTTAATTAATGCGTTTAGTTGATAGAAGTACGTTTAGAAATATAATATTTTTCAAATTTAGTTGTAGATAGGCGTATATTTATGTCATGAATAAATTTTTTTTAGCGTATATAAATTTGTAAATCCGGATTGATAAGTAACGAACTTAAATGCAATTAAACGCAAATAGGTGGCAATTAATATAGGCTGCTTATTGTGTCAAATAAATTTTTGGTAATCGATTACAATAAATCATAATTTAACATTTGGTTAATGTAAATTAAAGTAACAATTGATGTAATAAAGAATGGATCCAAGGTAAAATAATTTGTTGGATTTAAAATCTAAATTTATGGGTGAAATTGACAAATTTCAATATGATTGAATTTTGTAGTTATTACACAATTAGTGGAAATAAAATAGTTAATGCGAGTAAAGGTGAAGCGGAAGGTATCAGTGTAACGAAACGTAACCAAATGTTAAATGTGTTTATAGGATAATGATTTTTTTGAATAAAAAGAATGGGAATCAAGATTTGTTTATTTATTTGAATTTAAATTATGGAAATTCGGTTATTGCAATTAATTGGAATTAAATGTTAAATATTACGTTAATGGAGTTTAAGATGAAAATTGAGAATAACCATATAATAAACCATGAACTAATGTTAATTTATCTACTTGGTGGTAATGGAGAGAATAAAAGGATTTAAATACCAAATAAATGAATTTCATGGGAATTTAAGTTTAATTACTTGATAAATTGAAAATTTAAACTTAATATTGTAAATTGGGAATTTTCAATGATAAATTGACGTAGAAATTTGTTTAAAGGATCCTAAATTTACCAACTAAGCTAAAGTGATAAAATTTGCAAATAATTAAAGTTGAATTGGTAAAATTTGATTTAATTAACTTATTTTTAATTTATTTAATTAATATAAAAATAGCCATTTTGGCCACTGACTCGGATTTCGACGAAACTAGTTTCATCGGATCCGTGACGGTGAATTATTGTAGATTTCAAGTTTCGTAATGATCGGACTTGTCGTTTGATCGTACGGACTCGAAACGCCTTGAAATCGGTTTAATGAAATCAGTTGAAATCAATTTGAAAATATTGTTTTTAGCATAACTTCTTCATACGATGGAATTTGGACTTAAAACTTGTTCCATCGCATTTAAAATATTTTAAAATATCTATTTTGATATATGGGTTGACCCAATTTCGTTCCGGAGTCGAAACGGGCTTTTTGGGCCACTTTGGCGTTAGCGCATATATCTGTTTTATCCATCTATTCTATTTTCAATTCTGCCTATAAATATCCTGCTATAAACCCAAGCCTCCCTAATTCTCATTTGTACATCTCAACTCTCTCCTCCTCAATGGCAGATAAACAACTCTAGATCCAATTTCAAATCAATCCAAAGCATAAATTTCAAAGTCCTCAGAAAATTTTGAAAAAAAATATGTTGAAGCTCTCGACTAGCGTAATTCACTGGTGGTGTTCGTTTTTCATTTTGGATTGTCGTTTGATCAGTAGAAATTGAGAAAGTTTCGCCCTTCATGGTTAAGCGTTGGATTGTGCGGTGGATCTACATCCGTTTGTAGATCGGGCAATGTCGTTGTGTAGCTGCCGCGATGCAGGCCGCGTGGATAGGCTCGTTGGTCACGACGTGGTCTGGAATCGTTGCGATTTGGCCAAGATCTCTCACGGCGTCGCTATGAGTAGGGGGTCGGAGTTGCTCGTGTGGGGTCCAGGAAGGCGTCGTGGCGAGGGCAGTTCAGTGGCAACCTCTGATCTCAGTGGTTGCTTGCAGGGTCGGCGCAATAAAGTGAAGGACGGTGGCGGCTGCATCGTATAGATGCGTGTGTGTTTAGGGTTGGTAACGGGTAGGAGATGATGACGTGTTTGGTTATTTAATTTATTTATTTCTTCTTCTTTTTTTGTAGTCGTAGAGCTTCTAACACGTATAACTTTTACATACGGACTCAGATTCACGCGCTTTTGCTCCGCTAGGTTCGTATTTAAATTCCGGAGATTTTGAAGCTAGTTTGGACAGATTCTGAGGCTGTTGAATTTTTGGGTTTAAATTGGATTTGAATTCAATTTAAATTCAAAAGGTGGGTGTTTTAACCCACTCAGAATTTCTAAAATTTCTTATGTTTGTTAAATTGATATATGATGTGATTTAAAATTTATTTATGGTTGTTTAACATATTTTTAAACAATCATCTCAGTTAATTTCATTTATTTAAATTAAATTGCTATTTAATTTATTCATTGCATTTAAACTGCCAGTTAAAATTTTAATTAATTATTCATTGCATTTAAATTGCCAATTAAAGTTTTAATTAATTATTCATTGCATTTAAACTGCCAGTTAAACAGTTATTTAATTTATTATTGAATATAAACTGCTATTTAATACCCGTTGTTTATTATCCGTTCTATATTGATGCTATTGTTTGAATTTGATGATGATTGTGATAAATGGTTGATGGTTGATATTGGATGAATGGATGCTGTATTTTTTGTTATAAGCTGCAAGTTATTATTTATTTTCATTTCATTCGGGATTGCGGTTTGAAATGATATACAACCGCATTTTATTTTTGAATTTCGGATTGATATGATAAATATCCGTATCACTTGACTATAGGATAGAAAATTATATACAGACACCACGGTATATATATAATAATATTTTGAAATGATATCTATGGTTTGTAAAGAATATATATAATTTTTGAGATATTGATTTGGATATTTCATAAAGGTTATTTTATATATAGTTAAATTTTTGGTTTTAAGCTATGTATAAAATTTGGTTTAAAGTATAAAATAAAGTTTGATTTTATTGAATATAATATGGATAAGTATTTACTTAAATTATATTTAATATATAGTTTATATTGATTTTATAAATCAAGGTTGAGAAGATAGTTGAAATTGATTGAAATTTTACTTAATTAAGAATTATATTTAATAAGAGTCCATTTGGAACTTATTGAAATTTAGATTTTAAAAGAATATTGTTTTATAACAAAATTCGGGGTTAAGGTGATTTAAGTGAATATATCAAGTCTAATTAAATTGAGGAATATTAAATTGTTGAAATCTGAATTTTATTTAAAGGATACTGGATTTATTAAATTAAATATTTCAAAACTAAATGATAGTAAAGAAAATTTGGTGTATATATATATATATATATATATATATATGAATTATAAAATTTAGTTTTGAAACATTGAATATTAAAGCTTTGAAATGTATGAAATTTGAAATGGCCTATTTGAGGATTTAAATCTGTATTAGAAGTGATTATGAAATTAAAGAAGCTAATTTATTCTATTAAGTAATTTAATATTTAAACCATTTAAGTGGTATAGTTATATTTCAAAGTATGAAATTCAAAGTTTTATGTTTTGCAAGGCTATATTTCAAGTATTTGGTTTCAAAATATTATAGCTTTGAAATGAGTTTTAGAAAAGGGTATATTGAAATGATATCATATTTATTTGGTGTTAAAAGAAGAAGTAATATTGTATTTATATGGTTTTGAAATGGGTATTTTATTCTGGTTTTAAAGTATAAATTATTTTGAAAAGACCGCGGTGTTATAATAACGTTTGGTTGTTAAAGAGACCGGGATCGGAAGTTGCCATACTCTCTGCCAACTCCGAAAACCACTTTAACAATCGTGTGCGCGGTGGAGATTTCAGAATGAAGTAGGATGGTGGCGGTGCAACGACCCAGAATTTCTGTCATTTGAAATTCATATATTTAATTGACGGGTAAAAATAGTCATTTTTCAAACAGTCTCGGATTTCAATGAAACCCGTTTCATTGGATCCTTAATGTTATATTATTGTAAGATTTCAAACTTTGTGTCAATCCGATTTACGATTTGTCCGGGGCAAGCTAAAACACACTGAAATCGGTTTAAGTGAATTTTAAATTTAAAATAGTCGATTTAAAAACATATCTTCCAAATACTTTCGAATTGGCTCTCGATATATATTCCATTGCATTCGGAATAGCGGTAAAACATTATAAACGCCAGGCGGCACGCTTCTTATGGAGTTCGAAAAAATTCTGGGTGAATAGTGTCGCGTAATTTTCGATATAAGGACCTCATTTATTTCATTTTGCGTCAAACCGAGCAAGGGTTTCAGGCCGCCACCTCCAGATTTAATGGTCGATATTTGCTCGTTTCTTCTTCCTTTGATCTCTTCTAATCCACGCATCAATTCAAGAAACTCTCAACTACAAAAACGAAGAGGATGATGAGATCTATCGATCTATACGGTGATGATCGAAAACGAGGCTATGAATCATTGGCAAATCGAGCTCGAACGGCTGATAGTCACGCACGTTTTTCAAGCAAATAGAGCAGCCGAGTTCAACATGGTTGCAGGCATTGGTGGCACACGTGGAGAGCTTCGATGTGGCATCTCCTGATTGAGGTATAGATGAACGTTGGAGTCACGGCAAATAGGGTTTTGTGGCGGCTATGGGTGTTCGTTCGCGTTTGTTTACTGGGGGGAGAAGAAGGATGCACACGGCCGAGATTTGATGCAGAAGAACATGCGGCCCAGATGCATTTTGAGGTTTAATAGAAATAAAATTGAAAAATAAATTGTATATTAATTTGTGTAAACTTTAAAAAGCTGTAACTTGCTCATACGAGGTCAAAAAATGACGAAACGAATTGCGTCGGGATTGTATTGTCGAACACTACGCAATGGAGCTGGATTGGAGTTGATTGGAGCTAGTGATAATTTTAGGTAAAATTAAACGCGTGTTTAATTTTATTCGGAATGAAACACTGAAACTGTTATTGAAACAAGGTGAGAACTTCTCACTCAATCGAATTGTGTTTCGTTTTAAATTTTAAATAGTTAAATTTAAAATTTGCTTGATTGTGTGATTGAATGATAAATTGCTATATGTTGTATTGAAATAGACCCTATACGCCGCATATTAAGCGGAGGTCATTATATTAAACACATATACCGCGATATTCCACCTTGAGGTGGAATTGGTATTATATATGTACTTGGAGTTGATTTCCCGCATTATATAGCAAATGAGACCCTATTGCGCCGCATAATAACGGATAATATTTTATATAAACCCATGTACCACGATATCCCATCTTAAAACAGGATTGATATTGTGCTAACATCTGTGGATGCAGGGAAACTGGTTGGAGGGATCCAACTGGATTCCTCAAATAATTGAATCTGTTTCAATGTTGTGTGTTGATTATTTATAATCTCTGTGTGATTATCTTTGTGATTGAAATCGTTGAAGGCTAAAATTTAGCCGAATATAATTTTGGTATCGTTGGATACCGGAAATAAAAAAAATTTGTTTTTGAAAATTTAGGTTGAAAGTTTATATTAAAATTTTTGATTTTTTGAGAAATATAGTTGAAAGGTGATTTTTGAAAATATGAAGTTGATTTTTTCTAAAATAATTTAAATGGTCATTTTTGAATTTATTATAAAAGCTTTATATATAAGATTTAAAAAATTAGACTTTTATAAATCAAAGTGATGGAATTATAAAAGAGTTTTAAAGACGTTTTGAAATGATGTTATAAATGGATTTTATAAAAGAACAGAATCTACGATTTGTAAAGTTATAAAATGAATGAATTTTTAAATAGAGAATATTAAGTAATTTGCTTATAATTTGGATTTTGGCGTGTAAATGCGATATGGATAGAATTTGTTAATAAAGTGCTTTTATAAGTTGAAGTTGTTATAAAATATAAATGGAATTTATAAACATTGTTTTATAAATTCGAAATCGACTTATTTTGATAAGTTAATTATTATAGCTTATTAAAGGAGATATATCCACGATTTTGGACAGTGGATAATCCTTTAAAATAAAATGTGTAGAAACGTTGAATTTGGTTAACGAAGTATATTCACGATTTTGGACAGTGGATAATCCTTTGAAATAAACTGTGTAGAAATGTTGAATTTGGTTAACGAAGTATATTCACGATTTTGAACAGTGGATAATCCTTTAAAATAAAATGTGTAGAAACGTTGAATTTGGTTAACGAAGTATATTCACGATTTTGGACAGTGGATAATCCTTTAAAATAAAATGTGTAGAAACGTTGAATTTGGTTAATGAAGTATATTCACGATTTTGGACAGTGAATAATATATTAAAGAAATGTTTTGGGGAAGTGATATTTTAAACAGAATTAAAACGATTTAAAGGTGTTTTAAAATGTATTAAGTATCGAAATCATAGATTTCAACATTCATTGTTGAAATAGACGTTTTCGAGAAACAAAAGGGAACAGTGGACTATAACACTGTTGTTATAGTAAATGATTTCGAAAGAAAATGTTTTATATATATTGGGATTTATATATCTATCTTAATTTCGAATCCCTATACTAGTGATTTTGGGATATCGTAACGATGTTTTACGCAACATTCGTTTTGACTCAAATGAATGCGTTTAAGAGAATGTTTTCCTTAAAGAATAAAATATATACTTAATTGTGATTTAAGTATATTTAATATTTTCCAAATGTTGGAAATAAATAGATTTGTGATTACTTATTATTAAATAAGTATGGAAATATTTTCCAATATGAAGTGAAATGTTTGAGATTATATCTTTTAAAGATAAATTGAAAGTGAATATTTGAAATCGATTTGAAAATCATATATCAGTGGATATTTGGAAATTTAAATTCACTATGGAATTTACAAAGGAATGGGAAATTTGTTTAAAATAAACATTGATTTATTTTTGAAGCGTGGAAATAAATTTACAGATTTGGAACGTAAATTTGAAGTAAATCGGTAAGGATTTATTTAATTGGTTTAAATGAACCATTTTGAAATGAAAGTGTATTCTCCCTGGAAAGCCGAATAAAATTTCTGAATAGCTTTGAAAGATATATATATATATATAATTCTAGAATTGGTTTTGAAAAGGATACTTTGGAGAAATTAACTTCTTAAATTGTTTTAATACGTTAAGTAAAGATTTATTAAGTTGATATAGAAAAGATTATTTCTAAGATTTATTCAATAATTGTTTTAGAAAATAGTTATTTAAACAGTAATACTCTATCTACTAATTTTATTTTGAAAATTAGTTTGGACTTAAGTTATATGTAATATTGGTATAATATTTTTTATAACTAATATTTTAAGTAAAGTGTTTAAAGAAAAATAGTTTTATTTCAAAGTGTTTTCCCGTTATATGTTGGATAAGTGTTATAAATTATTTTAAAGTATTTGAACTCGGCAGATTTCTAGTGAAAATGAATAAATATTTGGAAGTGTTTCCGCGTAAGGAAAATGATTTGAAAATTTGTTTTAAAAAGTTGTAAAGGTGAAAAACGATTTTAATTTTTTTTTCAAATGGTTGAAGTGTGGAAAAATTTATCTTGTAAAGATATTTTTAGAAAATAAATAATTTGGGAAATTATTTGGAATCTGGTGATGTTTTGCATATCTATTGATAGTTAAATAACCGACTATCAATATTTACCTTTAAATGGGTATTTGTTGGGATTTGCTTGAATTTGAATGCTACACTTATTTTAAAATAATCGCTCGTTATTCGTTTTAGCCGGGAGAGTACCTTTGGGTCACGAATCCCATTCTGAATAGTGATACGTCGTAATGGATAGCATTGAAGACCGGTGTTGAAGACCGGATATTTTCGAAAACAGAAGGATTACCATCGAATGTCTCTGCATCGGCTGATCTCCGATATAGAGATTTTATCACCCTTTGTGGTGGGAATTCCGAACGTGTTTAGTGAATTTCTGGATTGCAAGAGCTTCTCTGTAAGTGCATTCGGTTCCGTTCGATCTCGGAATGGACTTGTATGGATGTGTGTCTGACGTTACAATTTGAGATGCAAAGCTGGTTTCTATCAAATACATTTCTATTGGTGGCGGAGAATTTATTCTCTTAGCTTAACACCCTTCTCTGAGACGTACGAGCTCAGAGGTTATGTAGTTGATGGTTACTAGTGATACATTCCCAATTTGGTATTGTGGCATACGAAGTGCTGCTATTCATTTGTTGATCAAAGCATAGCTTTTGTATAAAGCGTAGCTTTGTGGACGAGACTTCGTCGGACCTCACACCCCGGAATGGTCAAAATAGGAAGAATGCAGCAAGGTTACAGGGAGTAGCGCTCCTTAGTGTATGTGCATTTCCTTCTGGATAGAAGTGATTTGATGGTATGGAGCCCAGATACTTAACTTATGTGGATGTCGCAAATATATATGGCTTTGTGATTGTTGTTGGTTGAGGATCCTTGGATAAAGGTTGTTTACAACCGGGGGATGGCATACTCGTGTCAGTAGTTACCTACTTTTGCAGAGGTAACCCGGCCTTGTGTTGGCAGAGATCCGGTTAGGTTCTCGGGGCGTCTCTCCAGAGGCGTACCCATGTGGAAATGGGAAGTTTCTTGGCCTAACGATTTGTTGGAAATCCAAACTCCAATACTCACCTTGTACGATTTTAGTTGTAGAACCTGACATTTACTTATGGTGGTCACCACTGTTTAGATGGTAGCTATAGTAGGCATAGTTCGGAATGTCTATGTTGGCTAAGATTTATATTATACTTTCGAAAGGTTTTCCACTTTACACTTATAGTAAAAATATCAAAGAAAATTTCTTGTATCAAGCATGTTTGACTATCATAAGGAGAAATCTTCTCCGATTCTGCGTTTGCATTGTGTGCGTGTGCTGGAGGCCTTATGGTAGTTTCATTTTCTAAAAGCATTGCGGTTCTATTTTAAAATATTTCTTTGTTTTTTTTTAAAGATAAACTATTTTAAGTTCTCACACCAGTCCCATGACTGGCCTGGAGTTTATTATTCCCTTCCTAAACTCTGGGTGCCCATCAATTTCCACACGGGCAGTCTAGAGTCAGGTTATCAGGTCATTCTGGAATTCAGGAGATGCTGTGGAGATCAGGAGCAAGATGGATGGCATGGCGTATTAACTAGTTTATAGTATTTCTTTTCCACTGTGTAACGACCCAGGATTTTTATTAATTAAAATTTGAATATTTAATTAATTATAAATATTAATAAGTGAATTTATAAGTCGAATAAATTTTAATTCGAATAATTGGATTTAATTGGATAATTAAATCGATAATTTAAAATGTTAAATTATGGAAATAATTGAAAATTGGGTTAAATATGATTGAAAATGATTTGTAAAATTTTATTTTATCATATTGAAGTTAGAATGATATTTTAGAACTTTTAAAATCGAATTAAAAGTTAATTTGTGAAAATTGAATATTTTAATATTTAATCGACTAGTGAAAATAGTCAATTTTTGAACAGCCTCAGAATTGAACGAGACCAGTTCCATTGGATCCGTAATAGTTAGTTATTACCGGATTTCAAATTTTGTGTCAATCGGAGTTATCGTTTGATCGTGGCAGCTCGAAACGCATCGAATTATTTTTAATATTAATTTGGCGAGTTAAAATAGCCATTTTTCAAAAAGTATCGGATTTCGACGAAACCAGTTTCATCGGATCCGTAATGTAATATTATTATAAGGTTTCAAATTTCGTGTCAATTGGATTTACCGTTTGTCCGGTACAAATTAAAACGCCTAGAAAATCGTTTAAATCGGTTTAATTTAAATTGAACGTTTATTGCCATAACTCGCACAGATGATCGAATTAGCTTCCGAAACATGTTCCATTGTGTCCGGAACGCGGGGTAAACCTTAGAAACACTGGTTACGGCGCGTGAATCGGAGTTTGGAAAACCCGGATGAATAGTGTCGTTTTAATTTCCTATAAATAGCCCATTATTCTCAAGAAAAATAAAATAAAAATCTAAACCCTAATTTTTATTCAGGCCGCCACCAACAAAACCGAAGGCCGAAATCATCCCTCCTTCCTCCTCCTTTTTCTCGAAATCCATTCACTTTTAACAAGAATTATCAACTACAAAAAGGTAGAGCACATCAAGAACTACAGATCCAACGGTGGATTCGTGTTGAAGTGGCTTCGATTTTCCAAAAATCGAACGTGAATGCCTGGAAGTCGCACGCGTTTCTAGGCAGAAAGACACGACCGAGCTCATGGAGATGGTGGCCGAAGATAGAGCTCACGCAGGGCTTTCAAATGAAGTATTCTGATCGAGGTGAAGTTGATCGTGGAGGGAGTGGTATTAAACCCTAGTTTCAACTATATGGGTTCGGTTTCGTTCATATGATTTGTAGACGCGAGTTTGAGAAGATGAAGGTGCGCACGGCTGTGATGCACTGCAGGTTGGATCCAACGGCCATGAGCTAGTGTAGGTTTTAAAATAAATAAAATGTTGTAAATTATATAAAATATAATTCGTGCAATCTTTGAAAATTCATATCTTTTTCATACGAGGTCGAAAACGCGCGAAACCAGTTGCGTTGGAATCGTATGGACGAGCATTACGCGATGGAGTTGGATTGGAGTCGTTTGGAGTTAGTGAAAATTTCGTGTAAAATTAAACGTCCGTTTAATTTTATTCGAAATAAATCGCTAAAACGAAATTGAAATCAAGGTGAGAACTTCTCACTCAATCGAATCAGTTTCGATTTTTATTTTAAATAGTTAGATTTAAAATATTTGAATGCATGTTTGAATGATGATTGATATCTATTGATTGTTAAAATAGACATTATGCGCCGTTAGTAAGCGGATGTTATTTATTAAAAACATATACCGCGAATATTTCATAAATAATGAAATTGGTATTATATATAATAGCAATATATATATATATATATATATATATATATATATTGGCATATGTATATATTGGAGTTATTGATTTCCCGCATTTGTTTAGCGGATGAGACCCTATTGCGCCGTCTATTAAGCGAATAATATTTTGAATCCCATATACCGCGATAATTCCGTATTGGAGCGGAATTGGTATTGTGCTAATGTTTGTGGATGCAGGAAAACAGGTTGGAGGGATCCAACTGGATTCCTCAACAGTTTTTATTTGATTTCAGATATTTTGATATTTGATGGATTATCATATCGATATATGATATCGTTGTTGTCGTGATTGGCTATTTGGTATGTAGCATCATTGGACCAAATTTGGAATTTTAAAGTGATTTTTGAAAGAAAACGTTTATAAAATATTTTTGGGAATTTATCCATTTTAGATAAATAAACGTATAATTTTTAATGTTATAAAAATTATGATTTTTGAGAAATATAGTTAAAGATTGATTTTTGAGAAATATAGTTAAAGATTGATTTTTGAGAAAATGATGCTAATGATTTTATAAAATAGTTTAATCGGGATTTTAGAATTTATTGTGAAAATTTTAAATATAGGATTTATAAAATTTAATTATTTTATGAATCAAAATGGTGAAATAATAAAGGAGATTAAAGATGTTTTAAAGAATAATATAAATTGATTTATATTAAGAGATTTATAAATGGATATTTATAAATTGAAATATTTGAATTATAAAACGAGTTCTTATAAGTGTTTGAATGAAGTGAAAATGAATTTTGTAAATGAATGGAATTTATAAAATTATAAATGGTGAAGTTATAAATGAAATTTATAAATAGTAAGATTTATAAATTTTGTGAAATTATTAAAGAATATATTTGGATAAATAATTGAATCTTATAAGTTATAAGATTTATAATTATGAAGTTTAAAAGAACGATTTTGTAAAATAATCGTTTTATAAGCATTTAACTTATAATATGGACTTTTAGTTTATAATTGAGTTATAAACTGGAATAGGTTAATAAAGGAATTTATAAACGTTGTTTTATAAATTCGCAAACAACTTATTTTGATAAGTAAATTGTTGAAACCTATTAATGGAGTTATATTCACATTTTTGACTGTGAATGATCCTTTAAAATAAAATGAATAGAAGTGATGAAAGTTGTTAACGTAGTATATTCACGTTTTTGAATAGTGAATAATATGTTAAAGAAAATGTTTAGATTTGATGTTTTAAATAGAATTTAAAACGATCTAACGATGTTTTAAAATGTGTTGAGATTCGAAACCATAGATTTCAACATTCATTGTTGAAATAGACGTTTTCGAGAAATAGAAGGAAATGGTGGACTATAACACTGTTGTTATAGTAAATGATTTCCGAAAGGGAATGTTTTGTATAGTATTGGGATTTATATATCTATTTTAATTTCGAATCCCTATACTAGAGATTTTGGGTTGTCGTAACGATGTTTTACGCAACATTCGTTTTGGCCCAAATAAATATGTTTAAGAGAATGATTTCCTTAAAGAATGAAATAT
Source organism: Allium cepa (assembly GCA_030765085.1). Lineage (NCBI taxonomy): Eukaryota > Viridiplantae > Streptophyta > Magnoliopsida > Asparagales > Amaryllidaceae > Allium > Allium cepa. Next base: position 27,467,205 of record CM060933.1, on the reverse strand, counting down.
ATACTTAATTTCAATTTAAGTATATTGAATATTTTCCAAAGGTTGAAAATAAAAGATTTGTGAATTACTTATTAAATAAGTATGGAAATGTTTTCCAATATGAAGTGAATATTTAGAATTTATCTTTTTGGAAGATAAATTGAAAATGGATAATTGAAATCGTATATGCATGAATATTTTGGAATATAAATTCACTATTGAATTTATAAAAGGAAGTGGAAATTGTTTAAAAATAAATATTGATTTATTTTTGACATATTAAAATAATATATCTTGTAAAGATATTTTTGGGAAATAAATAATTTGGAAAATTATTTGGAATCCGGTGATGTTGTGCATATCCATTGATAGTTCAATAACCGACCATCAATATTTCCCTCTGAATGGGTAATTGATGCGATTTGTTTGAATTTGAATGCCACACTTATTTTTGAATAAGCGCTCACTATTCGGGTTAACCGGGAAAGGACCATGGGGTCGTATAACACATTCCGAATATGTGATACGTCGTTATGAATTGCATTTGAAGATCGGTGTTGAAGACCCGATATTTGCGAGAGCGATAGGATGACCTGTCGATTGTCTCTGCACTGAGTTGCAACGGTATAGAGACTCCCTAAGTGATGGGAAATCCGATCAGGATTGTGAATATCCGGATTGCAAGGACTTCTTTGTAAGTGCCTTCGGTTTTGTTCGAGCCCGGAACAGACTTGTATGGATTGTATGTCTGACATTACAAATTGAGATATAAAGCCGATTCCATTCAAATATATTTCTGTTGGTGGCGGAGAATTTATTCTTTTAGCTTAACACCCTTCTCTGAGACGTATGAGCTCAGAGGTTATGTAGTTGAAGGTTATCAGCGATATATTCCCAATTTGGTAATGTGACATGCTGAGTGTTGCTGTAAATGATCATTGTGTTGATTATTTGTGATAGGATCATTTATTTGATCGTCTATGTTGGTGATCATTTCTATGATCATTTGTTGACCCAAAGCATGGCTTTTGTATAAAGTATGTTTTTGTGGACGTGACTTCGTCGAGCCTCACACCCCGTGAATGGTCAAAACAGGAAAGATGCAGCAAGGTTATGAGGGGTAGCGCCCTTTAGGATATGTGCATTTCCTTCTGGAAAAGGGTGGTATCATGGTATGGAGCCCAGATACTTACTCATGTTGAAAACACTTTGTTATGATTGTGTGAATTGATTGCGAGCGCTCGGTTGAAAGGTCCCAAAGGACCGGGGGATGGCATATTCGGTCAGTTGTTACTCAGTTAGGGGTAATCCGGCCTTGTGTTGGTAGAGATCCGGTTTGGTTCTCGGGGATGTCCATCCAGAGGCATTCTCATGTGGCAATGGGAAGTTCCTTGGCCTGATCATTCGTTGGAAATCCAATTCCCAATACGAAACTTGTACGGTATTAGTTGTAGAACCTGCCATTCACTTATGGTGGTCACCACTGTTTGGATGGTAGCTATAGTAGGCATAGTTCGAAATGTCTATGTTGGCTAAGATTTATATTCTACTTTCGAAATAAATTTTTCCTACACTATGCACTAATAATAATATCAAATGCTCTTTTTAATTCGTATCAAGCATCTTTGACTATCATAAGGAGAAATCTCCTCCGATTCTGCGTTTGCATTGTGTGTGTGTGCGGGAGGCCTTATGGTAGTCTCATTTTTAAAAGCATTGTGAATTGACTTTAAAAAATATTCCTCTATTTTGATTTTTAAAGATAAATAAACTGTTTTGAGTTCTCACACCAGTCACACGACTGACTCGGAGTTTATTGTTTTCCTTCCTAAACTCTGGGTGCCCACCAATTTCCACACGGGCAGTCAAGAGTTAAGGTTTATCAGGATATTCTGGATATTCTGGAGTTGCTGGAGGCAAGCTGGATGGCATGGCGTATTACTAGTATATAGTATTTCTTTTTCCGCTGCACTGTTTGTTGTTGTATGTTGTTGTACACTCTGATGATGATGTAATGTAATGTATAAAATGTAATAACTGATATAGTTCTTTGTTTAAAGATTATTCATTTATCTATTATATGTTGTTCCGCTGCGATTGTGAGATTCTGATGTTGTTCTGTTGTTTTCTGTTCCGTTCTATTTTCTGTTTTCTTTTCTCTCTATTTTCCTATCTTTTCTCTCCTCTTCTCTCTCTTTCCTTTTCTTAAACCATAACATTTCGGGTTTCCGTCCTTCGATTTCTCGGCAGTCGATAAAGTGAGAATCGATGTTGAATTTTCGAAAGTCGAAAATTTCCGGGACGTTACACACTGTTTGTTGTTGAAAACTCTGATAATGAAATGTAATGTGATGTGATGTAATAACTGATATAGCGATTCTGTTTAAAGATTATTCATTTATCTATTATATGTTGTTCCGCTGTGACTCTGAGATTTTGTTATTATTTCTGTGTTCATCTTTCTTTCTTCTCCTAACGTTTTCTTCTTCTTAAATCTTAAGGGTTCGGTTTTCCGACATTCGATTGTTCGGCGGTTGATACAGTTGACGTATTAATGTCGACTTTCGTGAGTCGAAAATCCCGTTCGTCACATTTGGTTTCAGAGCATTTGGTTAAGAGACAACCTTGGCTCTGTTGGGTGTTCCTCATTAGAGACAGAGTCAGCAATACTCTAGAATGAGTGTGAGTGTAATAATAGATATGAGTGCGTATTTGTTAGTGAATATAAAAATTATTGTATATTGTGATGATTGGTTCGTTGAGTGGTATATTGATTCTGGTCAATACGAGTAATTAACGTTATTGATAGGAATCTCTAAACACTTGTACGGAACAAATTCGACACGATATCGTTTAAAATAGGGTAAATGAAATAATTTTACCTAAATTATTTTCGTATATAAAAGAGAAATATTTTCTGTGAATTATTATAATATATGATTGCTCGGTTGCTAGAAAGTGATGATATTAAATTATTATCCTTAATGTTGAAAAAGAAATTGAAATCGTAACTCCAAAGTTAAGAAATAAATTCACATACAAATAGAATTGGAGAATATAAATTGTAAATGTGATGTGACAACCCGCCCTTCTCACTACCAGAAAGACGCATCATCATTAAGAAAGAAAGGGATAGAAATAGAAAAGGATAGAAAAGAAAGAACAACAGCATCAGAATCTCACAGCGGAATGGAACAAAATATAATATATCGCATAACTATTACATAGTTTTACACATATCAGAGTCATACAATATCATATACATGGCTGATATACATACATCTGCCACTATAAACATCAGAGATACAGTATACATCAACTAACACAGCGGAACTAGATAGATATCTACAACGGTGAAGCCTCCTGCTCCATTGCTCCTCCAGAAGTCGTCAAAGCCAACCTGAATCCCTTGGCTATCCGTAAAAATTTGGGTACCCGAAAGTTTATGAAAACAAAAATAAACTCCGGGTCATACATGGGTCTGGTATGAGTAAACGGTTTAAATTGTTTAACTTTGAAAACCATTTAAAAACAAAGGTATCACGTAAGACTTCCCACAAATAAATACGGAAAGTTTTTACCTTACGCTAACCAAAACTTTTTATAGGAAATCCAGTAATATTATAATAGTGTCTAGGGTTTTCAAGTAAAATACAGAAATAGCTGAAATGCTTACATCTCACATTTCAACGTAGTTGGGCACAATCAAAACGTACAGCGCTTATTGGAAATTGGATCCCATACAATGGCAGGGCTACTGGAGTACCGCCTGTCACAGTACGTGGTCTAGATCACAGTACCGAGGAGCCACCCTAACTCCCCTGCAACACAAGGCCGGAACCATTCCTTACTGAACAGTCCCGAACAAGATAACCCCGCAGTTGGTGCGCAATTCCAACCGCCCACACAGCCGAAATAAAGGGACATCTAGACAGGGGTATATCTCGTCCTGCTTGGGCATGACCCACCTAACCTTGCTGCACCTCCCCTGTTTTAGCCATTCCCGGTTGATGAGGCTTGAGGCTGCGATTACCTTTAGAGAACATATCACTTAGAATGCTCATCGTCCGCCTGACGATGTGTTGAAAGCATTCAATCCATACAAGTTCGTTCCGAGTTCGAGCGAAACCGAAGGCATTATCTCGTCACACTCATTTTGGAATCACCCTCAGAGTCAACGACGATAATCCTTACATTCTGAAAGCACCATCTTGATCTTCACTTGGGAATTCACGACCTAACGTTTAATTTGGATCGATGTGGTTTTCGGTATATCAATTGGATACCCGATCCCGGTTTCATCGAAATCCAAACGCCATTTTAAAGGCCAAGTTGTCTAATTAAATTAAATAGTTTAATAATTTAAATTCAACAATTGAATTAATATAGCACTTATCACAGATAAATCATATCCAAATATCATAGATATATCACAGCATATCACAGAGCATCACAGAATATCATCCATAAACATCACAAACAAATATACAACACATACAACATCCATAAGCAATCATCTTAAGTTCTTAATTTAAACAATTCAATTAAACCAATTACTTGAGGATTAACCTCTTAATCCTGTTAGATTAATCATTAGTCAATAAGTCATTACTTATTCCATTACAAATTATTTAATTTAATAATCAACTCTTAATAATAATTATATCTTAATTACTTAGTTAATTACAAGTAATTATTAATTAATAACTTTAATTATTAATTTATAGAACTTAATTATCAATTACTTAATACTTGAGAGTTAATCTCTTAACTCTGTTTAATCACTTACTTCCCTTCAAATTATTTAATCAACAAATCATTTCTTAATTAGTATATATATGTGTCTTAATTGCTTTATTACTTAATTATTTTATTCACATTATTTAACTAATTACTTTCTTACTCAAGTTATCTAATTTTAATAACTTAAGTAATTATTTCTTAATCACCATTCTTAGGCCTAAATAGAACTTAATCACTTGTTTATTTTTTTGCTAATTGCTTCATTAATCATTTTTCAATTCTTAATTAAATCACTTGATTAATTAACTGTTACTCGTTTATTAATTAATTAAGTGATTAATTACAATTTCCCTTATTATTTATAATACATTACTAATTAAAATTACAAAGTAATTACTCTTAATTACTTTTGAATTTAATCAACCACTATCGATTATTTACTTAATTAACATTCGAGTTTTCTTAAACTTGATATCAATTATATTACTAACTCAAACATTATTTGTTAATTCACTTAATTTATTACCAAGATTTTAAAACATGGTTAAGCTTAAACAAAATAATTTGTTAATTCAAATAGTTAATCACGAGTTAAAAACAAATGTTAAGTCTTAACTAGGCTAATTAATACTTGGATTAAATTTAAACTAAAACTTTGAACAGTATTTGTTTTTCACTGTGATACCTTACTGAATCCCATATTTATTAACAAATTTTATAATCAGCTTATACTCAAGTACAAAAACCCGAGCTCTCCCCTGCAAAAACGCAAGCATTGCTTCGAGTAAATCGTCCCTTCACCCGAGTCACTAACCAGAAAGGCGACTTCTCCTTCTTCCCTCGGTTTGATTTACAGCAAGCTTTTATAAAACTTTAATTATAAAGTAAACATCAGAGTATTCACGCACTCAAACTCCAAAGGATAACCCAAAGCATCCACTAAAAATTCTCGAGTATAACTCGAGACAGCACCCCCTTCACCCCAACGTCAAACACTGATACGCCCCAGTGCATGTACACGTGTACGTCGCCGTTCATGGCTCCAGCGATCATCTGAGGCGTCGCGCAAATCACAATTTACACGAATACGAGAAAAACCACAGCCACAGTACCATCAACTTTCACAATCGAAAAATTACAGTTCGAACGAAAGAAGGCATTCTACCCACGGCAAACAAACGCCTCGCCACCAAAACGCAGACCACCATAGATGATGCAACCTCGTCTACACCTCGTCAACGTCACCAGAAACCTTCCTCTCCAGCCTCGTTTCACTCGGTCACGTGCGCGAGTCGAAACCCATTGTTTACTGGCATGAACGAAATTGTACAGTAAAACCCTATTTCGATCTCGTATCAAGATTCTATGCAATAGAAAAATTAATGGACATTTTTCCTAAGATCACTAACCTTTAAGCTAGCTTCAATATAAATTTCAGTACATAATATTGAATAAATTTCGAGAATTGGATAAAATTTCAATTTTTGTTCAAAACCGATTTGCTCTTGAAATACTGAGCTACAAAACCCCATTCAACTTTTAAAAATCATATCTTTTAGTCATAATTCAAGATATATATTTGGATTAGCTGTTCATATGCACTAATTTACCAGTATTTTACCTGATTGACTGTACGCAGACAAGTATTAGTTACTAATATGTTGAAACAGATTTTTAAACATTATGATTTAAGTTCAAGCAACAAGATTTGATGAAAAAAACAATTTAAAAACATTCCATAATCAAATGAAAACAATTCTAAGTTCAATTGTTTTCAACCCTGTAACATAAAGCAGAGAACTGTATCTTCAATATTCCAAGTTCAACTTGTATAAAATCTCAGACACATATCAAAACAAAGCACATGTCAATAATTCTCATGAATGTTCTTACTGATATAATTAGCTTATGCTTGAGAAAAGTTAAGTTTACTCACCCAAGACATGCAGCTGAACAGAGAGGATGTTTGCTTGATGCAGAAAGAAGACAGCTATGAAAATTTGAATGTCTGTAACTCTTCTTACTTCCTGACTCTTATTTAAGTTTGAAAAATATGAAGTTTTGTTTAATTACTTTGCTTATCTCAGTATTGACTATTGAAGTTATAAATGATCTCAGTATATAACTTTGAACATCAAGTCTTCTTGAACAAGCCTTTTTCTTGACAAAATATCTTGCTGTATTATATTAATGTTTGCTGTCAAATTTTTAACTTGTACAAAAATCTGAGATGCATTATGAAATTTCGGCTGAGAGATAGCAATTAAATGTTCATGTTTGTGAATTAGTAAACACCAATAAGTATTGACTGACACATACATTAAGTACAAAGATATTGGCAGATTTTGTTCCTGTACACCTGCAGGCTAACAAAGCTTGCATAAGAAGTCATTTCTTTGTTTATATTTGTATTATACCTTAATTTGTTTGCATAATTATTAACATATTTACATAGTTATCATGTTTGCTATATCTTCTCTGTCATTAAATATTTTATATGAAATTGATTAGTATACTTGCAAGTAGGTCTAAGGCTTGTGAAAGAAGATGTGTTCATAAGTATTTGTTTTTGTTTTTTTTTAACAGCTTCTAGTTTACATATTTTGCATATTACTGTCATATTCCATTTTATTTTGCTTACAAATTTTAAGAATATGTTGTATGGTTGTTTATCTATTTAAATTCTACTTGTGTTATTTTATTTTATATATTTTTTTTATTTTACTTTATACCTTGTTCTTAATCATGTGTTATAGTTAATATCCTTATATTTATATTTTAACTGTCTATATTTAAATTAGATTCACGAGTTTACCCATTCTTTATATTTATTTGTATTTATCTATAAATATTTAAATTATGAATAATATGATTTATTTACATTTATACTTATTTATCTCCATTTGTATTTTATTTAAATTATAAGCATAAGTTAACTTATATTCCACATTTATATTTTAATTCTATTTCAAACATTATCATTCATATGTATACTTACCAAATATAAACAAAGTAAGATATTTTAATTTAATCACAAAAGACAAATTTTGTTATGAATATTATTGAGATAATTTATTACACTTCCAAATCAATTTCTTTAAAAAAACCATTTACATAAACAATGGCAATTATTTTCAAAATCACATCCTTTTCAAATGATTAAGTATACATTTTATTTAAATTGATTTGACTATTTATTAAAATAAATAGGGCCAAAATCCAGGGTCGTTACATTCCTCCCCCCTTAAAAGAATTTCGTCCCCGAAATTTAAAACAAAGATAATTTAAAAATTGTAATATCAACCATTCAAACATACATATCATTCATATATTAGCAAACAACCAACAATCTATCCTAACAAACATCACTAACTATCCAGGCATAAATCCAGATAAGCTTTTCTAAACTATCCAGAGTTTCTAGGTAAAATTTCTAGAATCCTCGCTCCACTATACTATGATAAGCTACTGTACTATTTTCCTGAGTTGCCTTCTACCTTAACTAACAATCCGAACTAAATCTCTATCCACAGTCACATTCGGCTCATCGTTCAAGTCTTCCTGTACTATTGATTCTGCAACTAATACTGAATCAAGAACAAATTCCTTTAGATGGGTCACACAGAATACACTATGTATTCCAGACATCTTTTCTGACAATCCGACTCGGCAAGCTACAGTTTCAATTTTTTTTTCAATATCCGAAATAGTCCAATATATCTCGGGTCAAATTTTTCCTCCTTCTGCATCTAATAATTCCTTTTTAATAGGGAAACTTTGGCCAAAACAAATTACCAAACTCAAATTCCAATTGTCTCCTTCTTATCTGTGTACTTCTTCTAACGGTCTTGAGAAGCTCTCATCTTATCCTTTGATAAGCCTAACCTTATCAGAAACTTCACAAAACAAAACTGGTCCAAACACAAGATAATCTTTCCACAATCTACCAAAATTCAAAACTCAAACTTGCCGCATATCCTCTAAAATACGGTTCAGTCTCTCTGTTCTTCCAAGGATAATAGGCTATACTAAATTTCAAACGCAATCCCAAAGCCAATTGTAGAACCTTCCAGAATTTTGCTGGTGAAAAAATAGGATCACGGTCACTTATTATACTAACAGGAACACCAAGCAATCTTATTATTTTCTGCAAGAAAATTTTAGCCTGAAATTATAGTCCAAGTTATCTAACTAGTATAGAATGAGCATTCTTAGTTAACTGATTCACAATAATCCATATTCCATCGCTTCTTCTCGTTTCTTAGCAAACCGTCGATGAAATCCATCAAAATCAACGCCCACTTTCATCTGAGATTTTCTAAAGATTGCAATAATCCTGGACAACTTCTATAATCACCTTAACTTGCTGATAGAAAGTACAACTATAAACGAAAACAACTACGATCCTCTTCATGCTCGGTCTTCAGAAAATTCTCTCAAATCTTTATACATCTTGAAGATTCCGGGTGAACATTCAGTTTGGAGTGATGTCATTTATCTAAAACTTATTGCCTCACTTCATCCATATCAAGCACACAAACGGCCACTAATCCTTTAAGCACCTTGATCATCCACTTACAATCTGAACACCTTCATGTTGCTTTAATTACTAACACACATACGCAGATACTCTCCACTCTTGCATCAACACTGCTTCCCAAACCAATTATACGAGCATCCGAATAAATTCCAAAGCCGCCCTTTCCTTCCAGAGTAACAATCACTGGAGCACTGGTCAGCCTCGTCTTCCATTCTTAGAATAGATTCTCCCTTCGCTGGGTCTACAGAGATATCTTTATCCAAAATAATGTGCCTCAAAATAATAACTTCCGATTTCCAAAAATGGCACTAAAAGAACTCTCCTTCAAAACATGCCTCTTCAGTGTCTCCAACACTATCTTCAAATACAGCTTGAGCTTCTCTTCAAACTTAGGATATACCAAAGTAAACTTATTCATTAATTATCAATCCTAAATCTGTTCAACTAACTCTTCTTCCTTTCTCGGAACCAACCTCCATCTAGACTAAATTACTAGCACTACCCTGAAATCAAATCAACACGAAACCCTATCTCTCCTCCAATTTGGATCACATCAATAACTTAAATCTTCTTTTTGAGAAGTCCCAACTCCAATAAAAGACTACTCAAATGAATTCCAGAATTGTCGTACAACATCCTGGTAATTCTACCCAAATAAGTTTGTTCTCCCTTCAAAATCCAAAACAGTCATATACTGTTCGGATCAATCCACTCTGCTACTTCTGAAATCACCTCAAGAAAACTGCTAACCAATAACCTTCTTGACAGCACACAGAACACTTCAAGCTATGGGGTTAACCTCGATGACCAAAGACTTCCATTCAAAGCTCTTCGATGAACTCGGGCCTCATCCAAACAAAAACACCCTTCTGGACTTAGTCACCATTCCGAAACGGACATACTTCCTTAACTTGTTCCAAAGAAATATCTTCGGAGACATCCAAACTCACTGAGTCTCATTACATAGCTACTACACCCTGAGATATCAAGATATCATGACTTGGTCATGTCCATCCAATAGATCCAAACTCAAGTTCATCCAAAATTACATTTCAAACAATGAAATCCTCACATCACCCAAAGTTCACTCGAGACGATAATAGGTCTTCAGTCTCGACAGATACACTTCAACTACAAATATTCAAAACTCTAACCATCGGTAGTCGTGTTTCACACACCATTATCTTATCTACCTTTATAACTTATATTGGAAAACCCGAATAGGTAACCCAATAAATAGGTAGAAATAAATATATATATATATATAGAAAAATTACAAATACGCTCTCTCAAGAAAGAAATCACCTAAGAGCCTAGGTACTCACTCAACCTAGCGCTCTGATACCAGGTGTGACGACCCGCCCTTCTCACTACCAGAAAGACGCATCATCATTAAGAAAGAAAGGGATAGAAATAGAAAAGGATAGAAAAGAAAGAACAACAGCATCAGAATCTCACAGCGGAATGGAACAAAATATAATATATCACATAACTATTACATAGTTTTACACATATCAGAGTCATACAATATCATATACATGGCTGATATACATACATCTGTCACTATAAACATCAGAGATACAGTATACATCAACTAACACAGCGGAACTAGATAGATATCTACAACGCTGAAGCCTCCTGCTCCGTTGCTCCTCCAGAATTCGTCAAAGCCAACTTGAATCCCTTGGCTACCCGTAAAAATTTGGGTACCCGAAAGTTTATGAAAACAAAAATAAACTCCGGGTCAGACATGGGTCTGGTATGAGTAAACGGTTTAAATTGTTTAACTTTGAAAACCATTTAAAAACAAAGGTATCACGTAAGACTTCCCACAAATAAATACGGAAAGTTTTTACCTTACGCTAACCAAAACTTTTTATAGGAAATCCAGTAATATTATAATAGTGTCTAGGGTTTTCAAGTAAAATACAGAAATAGCTGAAATGCTTACATCTCACATTTCAACGTAGTTGGGCACAATCAAAACGTACGGCGCTCATTGGAAATTGGATCCCATACAATGGCAGGGCTACTGGGGTACCGCCCGTCACAGTACGTGGTCTAGATCACAGTACCGAGGAACCACCCTAACTCCCCTGCAACACAAGGCCGGAACCATTCCTTACTAAACAGTCCCGAACAAGATAACCCCGCAGTTGGTGTGCAATTCCAACCGCCCACACAGCCGAAATAAAGGGACATCTAGACAGGGGTATATCTCGTCCTGCTTGGGCATGACCCACCTAACCTTGCTGCACCTCCCCTGTTTTAGCCATTCCCGGTTGATGAGGCTTGAGGCTGCGATTACCTTTAGAGAACATATCACTTAGAATGCTCATCGTCCGCCTGACGATGTGTTGAAAGCATTCAATCCATACAAGTTCGTTCCGGGTTCGAACGAAACCGAAGGCATTATCTCGTCACACTCATTTTGAAATCACCCTCAGAGTCAACGACGATAATCCTTGCATTCTGAAAGCACCATCTTGATCATCACTTGGGAATTCACGACCTAACGTTTAATTTGGATCGATGTGGTTTTCGGAATATCAATTGGATACCCGATCCCGGTTTCATCGAAATCCAAACGCCATTTTAAAGGCCAAGTTGTCTAATTAACTTAAACAGTTTAATAATTTAAATTCAACAATTGAATTAATATAGCACTTATCACAGATAAATCATATCCAAATATCATAGATATATCACAGCATATCACAGAGCATCACAGAATATCATCCATAAACATCACAAACAAATATACAACACATACAACATCCATAAGCAATCATCTTAAGTTCTTAATTTAAACAATTCAATTAAACCAATTACTTGGGGATTAACCTCTTAATCCTGTTAGATTAATCATTAGTCAATAATTCATTACTTATTCCATTACAAATTATTTAATTTAATAATCAACTCTTAATAAATAATTATATCTTAATTACTTAGTTAATTACAAGTAATTATTAATTAATAACTTTAATTATTAATTTATAGAACTTAATTATCAATTACTTAATTACTTGAGAGTTAATCTCTTAACTCTGTTTAATCACTTACTTCCCTTCAAATTATTTAATCAACAAATCATTTCTTAATTAGTATATATATGTGTCTTAATTGCTTTATTACTTAATTATTTTATTCACATTATTTAACTAATTACTTTCTTACTCAAGTTATCTAATTTTAATAACTTAAGTAATTATTTCTTAATCACCATTCTTAGGCCTATATAGAACTTAATCACTTGTTTATTTTTTTTCTAATTGCTTCATTAATCATTTTTCAATTCTTAATTAAATCACTTGATTAATTAACTGTTACTCGTTTATTAATTAATTAAGTGATTAATTACAATTTCCCTTATTATTTATAATACATTACTAATTAAAATTACAAAGTAATTACTCTTAATTACTTTTGAATTCAATCAACCACTATCGATTATTTACTTAATTAACATTCGAGTTTTCTTAAACTTGATATCAATTATATTACTAACTCAAACATTATTTGTTAATTCACTTAATTTATTACCAAGATTTTAAAACATGGTAAGCTTAAACAAAATAATTTGTTAATTCAAATAGTTAATCACGAGTTAAAAACAAATGTTAAGTCTTAACTAGGCTAATTAATACTTGGATTAAATTTAAACTAAAACTTTGAACAGTATTTGTTTTTCACTGTGATACCTTACTGAATCCCATATTTATTAACAAATTTTATAATCAGCTTATACTCAAGTACAAAAACCCGAGCTCTCCCCTGCAAAAACGCAAGCATTGCTTCGAGTAAATCGTCCCTTCACCCGAGTCACTAACCAGAAACGCGACTTCTCCTTCTTCCCTCAGTTTGATTTACAGCAAGCTTTTATAAAACTTTAATTATAAAGTAAACATCAGAGTATTCACGCACTCAAACTCCAAAGGATAACCCGAAGCATCCACTAAAAATTCTCGAGTATAACTCGAGACAGCACCCCCTTCACCCCAACGTCAAACACTGATACGCCCCAGTGCCTGTACACGTGTACGTCGCCGTTCATGGCTCCAGCGATCATCTGAGGCGTCGCGCAAATCACAATTTACACGAATACGAGAAAAACCACAGTCACGGTACCATCAAAATTCACAATCGAAAAATTACAGTTCGAACGAAAAAAGGCATTCTACCCACGGCAAACAAACGCCTCGCCACCAAAACGCAGACCACCATAGATGATGCAACCTCGTCTACACCTCGTCAACGCCACCAGAAACCTTCCTCTCCAGCCTCGTTTCACTCGGTCACGTGCGCGAGTCGAAACCCATTGTTTACTGGCATGAACGAAATTGTACAGTAAAACCCTATTTCGATCTCGTATCAAGATTCTATGCAATAGAAAAATTAATGGACATTTTTCCTAAGATCACTAACCTTTAAGCTAGCTTCAATATAAATTTCAGTACATAATATTGAATAAATTTCGAGAATTGGATAAAATTTCAATTTTTGTTCAAAACCGATTTGCTCTTGAAATACTGAGCTACAAAACCCCATTCAACTTTTAAAAATCATATCTTTTAGTCATAATTCAAGATATATATTTGGATTAGCTGTTCATATGCACTAATTTACCAGTATTTTACCTGATTGACTGTACGCAGACAAGTATTAGTTACTAATATGTTGAAACAGATTTTTAAACATTATGATTTAAGTTCAAGCAACAAGATTTGATGAAAAAAACAATTTAAAAACATTCCATAATCAAATGAAAACAATTCTAAGTTCAATTGTTTTCAACCCTGTAACATAAAGCAGAGAACTGTATCTTCAATATTCCAAGTTCAACTTGTATAAAATCTCAGACACATATCAAAACAAAGCACATGTCAATAATTCTCATGAATGTTCTTACTGATATAATTAGCTTATGCTTGAGAAAAGTTAAGTCTACTCACCCAAGACATGCAGCTGAACAGAGAGGATGTTTGCTTGATGCAGAAAGAAGACAGCTATGAAAATTTGAATGTTTGTAACTCTTCTTACTTCCTGACTCTTATTTAAGTTTGAAAAATATGAAGTTTTGTTTAATTACTTCGCTTATCTCAGTATTGACTATTGAAGTTATAAATGATCTCAGTATATAACTTTGAACATCAAGTCTTCTTGAACAAGCCTTTTTCTTGACAAAATATCTTGCTGTATTATATTAATGTTTGCTGTCAAATTTTTAACTTGTACAAAAATCTGAGATGCATTATGAAATTTCGGCTGAGAGATAGCAATTAAATGTTCATGTTTGTGAATTAGTAAACACCAATAAGTATTGACTGACACATACATTAAGTACAAAGATATTGGCAGATTTTGCTCCTGTACACCTGCAGGCTAACAAAGCTTGCATAAGAAGTCATTTCTTTGTTTATATTTGTATTGTACCTTAATTTGTTTGCATAATTATTAACATATTTACATAGTTATCATGTTTGCTATATCTTCTCTGTCATTAAATATTTTATATGAAATTGATTAGTATACTTGCAAGTAGGTCTAAGGCTTGTGAAAGAAGATGTGTTCATAAGTATTTGTTTTTGTTTTTTTTGACAGCTTCTAGTTTACATATTTTGCATATTACTGTCATATTCCATTTTATTTTGCTTACAAATTTTAAGAATATGTTGTATGGTTGTTTATCTATTTAAATTCTACTTGTGTTATTTTATTTTATATTTTTTTTTTATTTTACTTTATACCTTGTTCTTAATTATGTGTTATAGTTAATATCCTTATATTTATATTTTAACTGTCTATATTTAAATTAGATTCGCGAGTTTACCCATTCTTTATATTTATTTGTATTTATCTATAAATATTTAAATTATGAATAATATGATTTATTTACATTTATACTTATTTATCTCCATTTGTATTTTATTTAAATTATAAGCATAAGTTAACTTATATTCCACATTTATATTTTAATTCTATTTCAAACATTATCATTCATATGTATACTTACCAAATATAAACAAAGTAAGATATTTTAATTTAATCACAAAAGACAAATTTTATTATGAATATTATTGAGATAATTTATTACACTTCCAAATCAATTTCTTTAAAAAAAACCATTTACATAAACAATGGCAATTATTTTCAAAATCACATCCTTTTCAAATGATTAAGTATACATTTTATTTAAATTGATTTGACTATTTATTAAAATAAATAGGGCCAAAATCCAGGGTCGTTACATGTGATTTGTAATTTGAGGTAAAATTCCAGAGGAATATTTGGAAATGTTTTGAAAGGGTTTGCAATTTGGAAAAGATTAAATTCCTTTTTGAGTTTGAAAATGGTTTTCAAGGGTTTGGAAAAATGTTTTTGGAGGGATAAAAGCTCTAAACTCTTCTCGGTCGCTGGAAAATAACTTCAGTGATGACTGCAGCATCATCGGTGTTCTTTTTGGGTTTCCAAAAGAGGGATTGCTGCCAAGTTGTTTTTAATGGAAGTTGTTTGGAAAATTTGGGTTTGGGTTTTGAAATTCAAAGGATAATTTGAATTGGTTTCAAAAAAAATGGTTTTGAAATGTTGGAAAGACTCTGGAATCTGATAAAAATAATTATGGAATAAAATTTATTAAGTTGAAAATAAATTTGGGGTAGAAACAAAAGAATTGAAATTGAGTTTGAGTTATGAAAACTAAATGTTGGATCAAATGAAGCTAAGTATTAAAATAAAAATTAGTAAGTAAAACTAATTGAAGAAATGAGAAATTTAATATGGGTTGAAATGAATTGAATTCAACAATTATAAACAAAGGGTAAATTAAATTCATATGGAATTTGAAATCCAGTTTAAATATAAGTGGTTATAAACCGAAATAGTGAATTGAGTTGTGTTTGGGAACGAACAAAAGAATAGAAGCTGAAATTGAAAACTGAATATCGAAAACGAATTTGAATTGTGTGAGATGAAATGAGTTAGAACTTGTAATGAATTAGTAGAAGAAACTAATTCAAAATAGCAGGATATACAGGTGGATTAAAGTAAATTGGGATTTTGATTTCGAAGATAAAAAAATTGAATTGCTCGACAAAAGGTATGTATTTGAATTTCAGTATAAAATTTGATGATTTTCTTGTCCAGCCACTTGGCTTTTTCTTTTCTTTTTGAAATCTGGGGGCCATGGTGCCATTTTTGTAGTCGTACCGAGCTAGCCGCGCAAAGGAGACGGTAGCAAAAAATTTCGAAAACTTAAGGCGTTAGAATATTTTTTAGAAAATTGCAAATTTTTGAAAACTATAACTTTGATTTCGAAGTGAAAAGTTAAACGATATAGTTGGTTTCGAAAAGATAACTAAGTATGATTTGAAAACATAGTAAAGTTATTGTAAGAAGTTTAACTATGGATTTTGGAAAAGTTAAAATGTTTAAATGAATTTGAAATTTAATTCAAACAAATGGTTTTGAAAAGTTAATGGATTTCAAGACTTTATCTTACTTGGAAATTTCAAGGACGAAATTCTTTTAAGGGGGAAGTTTGTAACGACCCAGAATTTCTGTCATTTGAAATTCATATATTTAATTGACGAGTAAAAATAGTCATTTTTCAAACAGTCTCGGATTTCGACGAAACTAGTTTCATTGGATCCTTAATGTTATATTATTGTAAGATTTCAAATTTTGTGTCAATCAGATTTACGGTTTGTCCGGGGCAAGCTAAAACGCACTGAAATCGGTTTAAGTGAATTTTAAATTTAAAATAGTCGATTTGAAAACCTATCTTTCAAATACTATCGAATTGGCTCTCGATATATATTCCATTGCGTTCGGAATAGGGGTAAAACATCATAAACGCCAGGCGGCACGCTTCGTTTGGAGTTCGGAAAAATTCCGGGTGAATAGTGTCGCGTAATTTTCTATATAAGGACCTCATTTATTTCATTTTGCATCAAACCGAGCTAGGGTTTCAGGCCGCCACCTTCAGATTTAATGGCCTATATTTGCTTGTTTCTTCTTCCCTTAATATCTTCTAATCCACGCATCAATTCAAGAAACTCTAAACTACGAAAACGAAGAGGATGATGAGATCTATCGATCTATACGGTGATGATAGAAAACAAGGCTATGAATCATTGGCAAATCAAGCTCGAACGGCTGATAGTCGCGCACGTTTTTCAAGCAAATAGTGCAGCCGAGTTCGACATGGTTGCAGGCGTTGGTGGCACACGTGGAGAGCTTCGATGTGGCATCTCCTGATCGAGGTATAGATGAACGTTGGGGTCACGGCAAATAGGGTTTTGCGGCAGCTATGGGCGTGTTCGCGTTTGTTTACTGGAGGGAGAAGAAGGATGCGCACGACCGAGATTTGATGCAGAAGAACATGCGGCCCAGATGCATTTTGAGGTTAAATAGAAATAAAATTGAAAAATAAATTGTATATTAATTTGTGTAAACTTTAAAAAGCTGTAACTTGTTCATACGAGTTCGAAAAATGAAGAAACGAATTGCGTCGGGATCGTATTATCGAACACTACGCAATGGAGCTGAATTGGATTTTATTGGAGCCAGTGATAATTTTGGATAAAATTAAACGCGTGTTTAATTTTATTCGGAATGAAACACTGAAACTGTTATTGAAACAAGGTGAGAACTTCTCACTCAATCGAATTGTGTTTCGATTTAAATTTTAAATAGTTAAATTTAAAATTTGCTTGATTGTGTGATTGAATGATAAATTGCTATATGTTGTATTGAAATAGACCCTATATGCCGCATATTAAGCGGAGGTTATTATATTAAACACATATACCGCGATATTCCACCTTGAGGTGGAATTGGTATTATATATGTACTTGGAGTTGATTTTCCGCATTATATAGCGGATGAGACCCTATTGCGCCGCATAATAGCGGATAATATTTTATATAAAACCATGTACCGCGATATCCCGTCTTGAAACGGGATTGGTATTGTGCTAACATCTATGGATGCAGGAAAACAGGTTGGAGGGATCCAACTGGATTTCTCAAATAATTGAATTTGTTTCAATGTTGTGTGTTGATTATTTATAATCTCTGTGTGATTATCTTTGTGTTTGAAATCGTTGAAGGCTAAAATTTAACCGAATATAATTTTGGTATCATTGGATACAGAAAATAAATGAAAATTTGATTTTTGAAAATTCAGGCCGAAAGTTTATATTAAAATTTTTGATGTTTTGAGAAATATAGTTGAAAGGTGATTTTTGGAAATATGAAGTTGATTTTTTATAAAATAATTTAAATGGTGATTTTTGAATTTATTATAAAAGCTTTATATATAAGATTTAAAAAATTGGATTTTTATAAATCAAAGTGATGGAACTATAAAAGATTTTTAAAGACGTTTTGAAATGATGTTATAAATGGATTTTATAAAAGAATAGAATCTACGATTTGTGAAGTTATAAAATGAATGAATTTGTAAATAGAGAATTATGAGTAATTTGCTTATAATTTGGATTTTGGCGTGTAAATGGGATATGGATAGAATTTGTTAGTAAAGTGATTTTATAAGTTGAAGTTATAAAATATAAATGGAATTCATAAACATTGTTTTATAAATCCGAAATCGACTTATTTTGATAAGTTAATTATTATAGCTTATTAAAGGAGATATATCCACGATTTGGGACAGTGGATAATCCTTTAAAATAAAATGTGTGGAAACGTTGAATTTGGTTAACGACGTATATTCAGGATTTTGGACAGTGGATAATCCTTTAAAATAAAATGTGTAGAAACGTTGAATTTGGTTAACGAAGTATATTCACGATTTTGGATAATGGATAATCCTTTAAAATAAAATGTGTAGTAACGTTGAATTTGGTTAATGAAGTATATTCACGATTTTGGACAGTGGATAATCCTTTAAAATAAAATGTGTAGAAAGGTTAAATTTGGTTAACGAAGTATATTCACGATTTTGGACAGTGGATAATCCTTTAAAATAAAATGTGTAGAAACGTTGAATTTGGTTAACGAAGTATATTCACGATTTTGGACAGTGAATAATATATTAAAGAAATGTTTTGGGGAAGTGATATTTTAAATAGAATTAAAATGATTTAAATGTGTTTTAAAATGTATTAATTGTCGAAACCATAGATCATTCATTGTTGAAATAGACGTTTTCGAGAAACAAAAGGGAATGGTGGACTATAACACTGTTGTTATAGTAAATGATTTTTGAAAGGAAATGTTTTATATATTATTGGGATTTATATATCTATCTTAATTTCGAATCCCTATACTAGTGATTTCGGGTTGTCGTAACGATATTTTACGCAACATTCGTTTTGACTCAAATGAATGTGTTTAAGAGAATATTTTCCTTAAAGAATAAAATATATACTTAATTGTGATTTAAGTATATTGAATATTTTCCAAATGTTGGAAATAAATAGATTTGTGAATTACTTATTATTAAATAAGTATGGAAATGTTTTCCAATATGAAGTGAAATGTTTTGAGATTATATCTTTTAAAGATAAATTGAAAGTGAATATTTGAAATCAATTTGAAAATCATATATCAATGGATATTTGGAAATTTAAATTCACTATGGAATTTACAAAGGAAAGGGAAATTTGTTTAAAAATAAACATCGATTTATTTTTGAGGCGTGGAAATATATTTGCAGAATTCGAACGTAAATTTGAAGTAAATCGGTAAGGATTTATTTAATTGGTTTAAATGAACCATTTTGGAATGAAAGTGTATTCTCCCTGGAAAGCCGAATAAAATTTCTGAATAGCTTTGAAAGATATATATATATATATATATGTATGTATATATATATAATTCTAGAATTGGTTTTGAAAAGGATGCTTTGGAGAAATTAAATTCTTAAATTGTTTTAATACGTCAAGTAAAGATTTATTAAGTTGATATAGAAAAGATTATTTCTAAGATCTATTCAATAATTGTTTTAGAAAATAGTTATTTAAATAGTTATACTCTATCTACTAATTTTATTTTGAAAATTAGTTTGGACTTAAGTTACATGTAATATTGGTATAATATTTTTTATAACTAATATTTTAATTAAAGTGTTTAAAGAAAAATAGTTTTATTTCAAAGTGTTTTCCCGTTATATGTTGGATAAGTGTTATAAATTATTTTAAAGTATTTGAACTCGGCAGATTTCTAGTGAAAATGAATAAATATTTGGAAGTGTTTCCGCGTAAGAAAATGATTTGAAAATTTGTTTTCAAAAGTTATAAAGGTGAAAAATGATTTGAAATTTGTTTTCAAATGGTTGAAGTGTGGAAAAATTTATCTTGCAAAGATATTTTTGGAAAATAAATAAGTTGGGAAATTATTTGGAATCTGGTGATGTTGTGGATATCTATTGATAGTTAAATAACCGACTATCAATATTTACCTTTAAATGGGTATTTGTTGTGATTTGCTTGAATTTGAATGCTACACTTATTTTAAAATAAACGCTCGTTATTCGTTTTAACCGGGAGAGTACCTTTGGGTCATGAATCCCATTCCGAATAGTGATACGTCGTAATGGATAGCATTTGAAGACCGGTGTTGAAGACCGGATATTTTCGAAAACGGAAGGATTACCATCGAATGTGTCTGCGTCGGCTGATCTCCGATATAGAGATTTTATCACCCTTTGTGATGGGAATTCCGAACGTGATTAGTGAATATCTGGATTGCAACGGCTTCTCTGGAAGTGCCTTTGGTTCCGTTCGATCTTGGAACAGACTTGTATGGATGTGTGTCTGACGTTACAATTTAAGATGTAAAACTAGTTTGTATCAAATATATTCTGTTGGTGGTGGTGAATTTATTCTCTTAGCTTAACACCCTTCTCTGAGACGTACGAGCTCAGAGGTTATATAGTTGATGGTTACTAGTGATACATTCCCAATTTGGTAATGTGGCATACGAAGCGCTGCTGATCATTTGATGATCAAAGCATAGCTTTTGTATAAAGCGTAGCTTTGTGGACGAGACTTCGTCGGACCTCACACCCCGGGAAGGTCAAAACAAGAAGAATGCAGCAAGGTTATAGGGAGTAGCACCCCTTAGTGTATGTGCATTTCCTTCTGTATAGAAGTGGTATCTTGGTATGGAGCCCAGATACTTAACTTATGTGGATGTTGCAAATATATATGACTTTGTGATTGTTGTTGGTTGAGGATTCTCGGATATAGGTTGTTTACAACCGGTGGATGGCATACTCATGTCAGTAGTTACCTACTTTTGCAGTGGTAACCTGGCCTTGTGTTGGCAGAGATCCGGTTAGGTTCTCGGGGCATCTCTCCAGAGGCGTACCCATGTGGCAATGGGAAGTTCCTTGGCCTGACCATTTGTTGGAAATCCAAACTCCAATACGCACCTTGTACGGTTTTAGTTGTAGAACCTGCCATTTACTTATGGTGGTCACCACTGTTTAGATGGTAGCTATAGTAGGCATAGTTCAGAATGTCTATGTTGGCTAAGATTTATATTATACTTTCGAAAGGTTTTCCACTTTGCACTTATAGTAAAAATATAAACGAAAATTTCTCGTATCAAGCATGTTTGACTATCAGAAGGATAAATCTCCTTCGATTCTGCGTTTGCATTGTGTGTGTGTGTGTGCGAGAGGCCTTATGGTAGTTTCATTTTCCAAAAGCATTGCGGATCTATTTTAAAATATTTCTTTGTTTTTTTAAATATAAACCGTTTTAAGTTCTCACACCAGTCCCATGACTAACCTGGAGTTTATTGTTCCCTTCTTAAACTCTGGGTGCCTATCAATTTTCACACGGGCAGTCTAGAGTCAGGTTATCAGGTCATTCTGGAATTCAGGAGATGCTGTGGAGATCAGGAGCAAGCTGGATGGCATGGAGTATTAACTAGTATATAGTATTTCTTTTCCGTTGTTTGTTGTTGAAAACTCTAATAATGAAATGTAATGTGATGTGATGTAATAACTGATATAGTGATTCTGTTTAAAGATTATTCATTTATCTATTATATGTTGTTACACTACGACTGTGAGATTCTGTTATTGTTTCTGTGTTCTTCTTTCTTTCTTTCTTCTTCTATCCTTTTCTTCTTCTTAAACCCTAAGGTTTCGGTATTCCGGCATTCGATTGTTCGGCAGTTGATACAGTGGACGTATTAATGTCGACTTTCGTGAGTCGAAAATCACGTTCGTCACAGGCGACGTTTCCTTTAAGGTAAATACGTAGACCCAACTCCCGTGAGTTGGCATAAGGTGGCTAAAACAGGAGCGATTAACGGGTTAATTGAGGTAGCACCTTTGATCAGACACATCCCTTCGATATTATGCTTTGACTTTTGGATTGATTCGGTGGCCACTTTTGATTTTTTTTATTTGGGGGTGTGGCTCGAGGTGGGCGGTAGCTGCGGCTACGCGTTACCACCGACCCGGAAGCGTAATTGGTATATCTACTCTGGCATTGCCTAGTTGTGCCGTGTCACCTACCCTATCGCGCCTTGTACGAGTTTGGTTTTCTCCCGTAGCCCATGTGGTATCCTCTGGTGGCTTCCCGATCAGGAGGGACTATAATATTGGATGGACTACTGGGACTATTACGTGTTATGGGCTATATGGGTAACCCCTTAATGCTAAGAAAAAAGTAAGTTTATTTTACAATTAGACACTATTATAATAGCGAAGTATACTACATAGTAAATAGTTTAACGGATCCTTAGGAGATGTGAATCCCGAGCATCTCTTAAATTACTGTACTCATATTTATTCTTGTTGATTTAACTTACATAAGATCTTTTAGATCTAACTCGAGTGTTTTGTTTTTTTCAATATGCTCGGGTCAGTCCGAGCGTTTCAGGATTTGAAGATTTTATTCTGGAGGACGAAGACGAAGATTTGAAATACTATTATCTCCTATATTATTCCACCACACCATTTAATTCCGCTACATTGTTATTATCCTTTGGTATGTGAACTCTGATGTTTATTGTATAAAGAAAAATCAAATGTTTTGTAAAACATTTTTATGAACTATATATTTGATTATTATATTTTATCCTTCCGCTATGAGATTCTATTTTGTTTTGTTTCTTTCTTGTTGTTCTTTTTACCCCATAACAATCCGCCCTTTTGTATGTTTTAAGTCTGACGTGTGTGGTTTATCGTCGATTTAAAGCGTGCGAAAAGGCGGGCTGTTACATCTGGTATCAGAGCTTTGGTTTAGCGATAAACCTTAGCTTTGTGGGGTCTGACTCTTTATTAATAAGGGAATAATACCCTATGGGAGTCGCTGAGCGTATATATATGAGAGAGCGTATTTGTTAGTGTTATAAAAAGGTTTTAATATTGTGTTAATCTGTTCCGTTTTGTATTTATAAATTCTGGTTGGTGCATGGGACGCTGTGACATCAATAGGGATTTCTAAACACTTAATAGGACAGATAGACATAATATTTGTTTTTAATATAGGCGAATGAGATAATTTTGCCTATTATATTTTCTATATATAAAATAAATTTTTAAATGATATATATATATATATATTGGGTTGCAATATATTGGTTGTTAGGTGATAAATTTATAATTAATAGTCGAAATAAGATTGAAAATAAGATAAATGAAATTGGAAACTTAAAGCTTAGTTCTTGGATTTTTGAAAATTTCTTTCGAATAATTTTGGAATATAATAGTATTGTTTATAAGTATTTTCTGATATAAATATTTCAATATAAATTGAAAGAATTGTTTTAAAAGAAATTTTGGAAAGATAAAAGTTGTACTCCCCTCTATGTCGCTGGAAAATAATTTCGGTGATGAGTGCACGCATCATCGACATTCATTTTCGAGTTTTTCAAAGTGGGAAGGCCACTGTAGTAGTTTCACTGAAGATTTATTTTGATAAACCAATATAAATTTAAATTGTTTTAAATATAATGGGATATATATATATATAAACTGGAAATATACATTCATCTATTATTTTATAAATGATTTGAAATTAAACCCAGAATTTAAATTCTTAAGTTTCCATTAATTTATGGTTTTAATTGCTTTAGTGAAATGGAATTTAACAAATAATTGAAAAAAAAAGAAATAATAGATTTAGTGCTAGGTTATAAATGGTATTAAATGAAATTTAAAATTCTAACCTATAAAATAAAGGATATAATTATTAATCATTAAATTAATTAGAAGAAATAGAATAAACTTGTATAACTTTCAAATTATATTCTTAAAAATATATATATAACTTACCGAATAAAGTTGAAATGTTTAATAAAAAAATGTAATAGAAATTGTACAAGTAAAAGTAGGTAATGAAAGTGTTCAATAAATTTCTTTTATTTATAAGAATTGATGTTATAGAGTTATAAACTTAAGTTGTAATTGGAATGTTACTATTATTAAATATAATAGAAATGTAAGCACTAAATAAATAAATGAATATTAATAAAGGAAATTATGTAATAATTAATAAATGATGGAATTAATAAATGAAATAAGATTTGTAAGTAATAAATGAAAATAAACGAATGTAAATTAATGAAATCAAGTATGAATGGAATTAACAAGGATAAAATTATTATGTTGTTTGAAATTGTTGGTTGATTGTTGATTTATAGTTGTTTGGGTAAGGATAGTTTAAAATTGTTTGGATGGATGAATAATCTATTCAGTCTCATCAAAGACTGTTGAGTAAATGGTGCACTTGATAGTTTATTTTTCATCCTGTACAATTTAAAGTTTTGAACTCGAATAGCTATTTGTTTTATTTGTTACGGATGGTTAGTTGAGTTGTGTTGATTCTATGTGATGGTTGTATACCTGGTTGAAAGTGATTGTTGTATGTATTAATTGTTTGTTGGAGGTTGAAAACAACCTTAAATATTTCATTTTATATAATTATTAAGTCTTTTCAGATTATATAAGTGAAATACAGGTTGTGAAAGCAATTGCTACTGCTTTTGGTTTCATAATTAAGCGTAATTGCCCGACCAATAGGTACGTTTCTCGAATTACGGTTTATATCGTTATATTATTTTTTCCGGGTTGGGATATATTATTTTGGAAAATATATGTTATATATTGTTATATTGATATTATATTTTCTCCCGAGACTCCCTGTACAAAGGAGACTCTGCTAAAAATTTCCGTAAATTTTGGACTTAGAAATTTTTTGAAAATGATTTCCAAACTTTATTAATTTAAGTACTAAAAGATTTAATGGTAATAAAATAGTATATTGTATTTAAATTAATTAATTTTGTAAATCTATTTGTTTATAAATTTAATATTTTAAGTAAGATATATTGATTTCTAAATTCCTTCGCTTTCCCTTCTTTTTCCTTTTCGGGAACGAAAAGTTTTAAGTGGGGGAGAGTGTAACGACCCGTGAATTTTTAATAATTAAGTTGGTTATTTTAATTAAAATTTAGTAATTAAATTTAGATGAAAAAAAACTTTATAAGTTAATATTGAAATGAACGCTGAAATGAAATATAGCAAGGGTAATTAAAAACTAAGTATTAGTATATGGAATAAAATCCTAATAAAGGTAGTAGTGAAAGTGGTATACTTGGGAAAATTTATATATATATATTTTTTTGAAACTTGGTTAATATCTTTATTACTCACAAAGAGGCCGCAGCCCAATATTTTTACAGCGAATGTTTAATTGTGAACTACAGGACGCGAACTGGAACATTCCATTTCTGAACCTCTTTGTCTTCTACATCGCAGAGTTGATCATGGAGGCTCCTGAATCTCTGATAGATTTCCTCCATCGTCTACCCTCCTCTTCCACTTCTCCAGCAGTAATTTTTCTTGTTCCTTTAGGCTGGTAAGCACTCTCTTGTTTATTCTCATCATCATCAATTTGACATCTCTGTCAATTTGAGCATTCACTGACTCCGTGTTTTTTTCTTTTCCGTTGAAAGCCCTGTTATTCCTTTCTCGCCAGACGTGCCAAATGGTAGCTGCGAAGCAAATTTTGAATATTTCCTGCAGAAGGTTCGCACTGTTTCTCCGATTGTTCAGGTAAAAGATTTCATCTTTTAGTGTTTCAGCTGATGTCAATCCAGTACATTTCATTTTTTGAATACCCCAGACTTCTTTAGTGAATTTGCATTCAAAAAATAAGTGTTCATGACTTTCATTCCGTTCCTTGCATAAGATGCATGTGGTCTCATCTATTATCCCCCATTTTTTTAAACGATCTTTAGTGGGAAGTCGGCCAAGTACTGCTTTGTATGTTGTGTGTGCCATTTTAGGGGTGACCGATTTGCTCCATATAAGACTGTACCACTCAACCTTTTGATATTTAAATCTGATTTCCTCCATCACTTTACTGAATTGAAATTTCCCTGTTTTTGAATTTTTCATGATCCACTCATCACATTCTCTTTGTGAATATATTGGAATATTCTGAATTTCGTGAACAAAATTTCTTGTAACAACTTGTTTTTCACATTTCCAAATTCCTCCTTCAATAATGTCTGCAACACAATGTTCGGTTGTCCATAGTCTGAATATCCTTCCAAACCTAATCTGTCAATTAAACTTCTATTTTCAAACCAGGGATCCTTCCATAGATCAGTAGACTTTCCATTAGCTATTTTCCTTTCTATCAGAGTTTTCAACACACCTCTTTGCTGCATGATACTTTTCCATACCACTGATGCATTATTATCCAAGGAGTCTGTCCAGAAATTTGTCTTGATGTATTTAGTTCTCATCCATTTTGGCCATAAGTTATCTGATGATATTATGTTCCATGCCAATTTGATTCCATAAACTTTTTTGAGTTCAAATAGATTTTTAAGGCCTACTCCACCTTCTTTTTTAGGTCTGCACAAGTCATTATAATCGATTTTGTGAAATTTTCCCCTCCATATAAAGTCTGCACATATGGAATTTATTTTCCCAAGAGAGCAATCCGGAATCTGGAATGTTTGGAGCCAATATCTGACTTTGGATGTTATTACTGTGTGTACTAGCTCCACTCTCCCGGCAAATGATAACAACTTAGATCTCCATCCTTATAATTGTTCTCTAATTTTATCTAGGAGTTTAGCACATTCTTTGTCTGTAATTGAGTTTGTAGATAAAGGAACACCCAAGTATTTAACTGGGAGAATTCCTTCTGTCACTCCAATTCTGTCTATCAAAATCTGTTTGTTCCTGCAGTACTTGTTAAAATAGCATTTGGTTTTGCTTTCATTGAGTTTTAGCCCTGCATATTTTTCTAATTCACAGAAATTTTTTTTGAGTTCATCAATTGCATGTGTAGTAGCTTTCATGACTACTAGCAGATCATCAGCGTATATAAGGTGATTTACCTTTGGTGATATTTTGTGGACAGGGATGATCTTATTATTATGACATGCTATTTCCATTTGTAGGGAAAACCACTCCATTGCTACTGCAAATAGGTAAGGGGACAGAGGATCCCCTTGCCTAATTCCTCTATTGCTAGAGATGTGTCCTTTAGGAATCCCGTTTATCAGAATTGAGAAAGTTGGGGAGAAAATACAACACTTTATCAGCTTTAAAAGATTCTCTGGAACCCCCATTTCCTTGAGCATATGAATAATAAAGTATCTGTTCACTTTGTCATAAGCTTTGTGCAAGTCTATTTTGAGGCACATTTTGTCTGCTCCAGGTTTGTTAAAATCTCTAACAAGTTCATGAGCTAACAGAGAGTTTTCAGAAATCAATCTTCCTTTTATAAAAGCATTTTGATTTTGTGCAATCAGGTTTGGGAGGACTTTATTCAATCTATTACATATAATTTTGCTCAAAATTTTGTAAGAAACATTACAACATGATATGGGTCTGTAGTCTTCTATTTTGTTTGGTTTTTTGATTTTTGGAATCAGAGATATAAAAGTGTGATTAATTTCTTGTATAAACTCACCACTGTCCATAGCTTCCTGATAGGCCTCTAACATGTGTTCTTTCAGGTATATCCAGTGCATTTTGAAAGCAGCTGCCCCCATACCATCTGGTCCCGGACTGGCATCAATATGGATGGATTGAATAGCTCTCTTCAGTTCCCTTTCCGTAATCCTAGCTGTGAGCATGGCGCAGCCCTCTTGAGAGATTCTCCTTCTACATTGAACTTCAGGTAAGTTTTGAAGAGACTCCCCATTGTATAATTCCCTGAAATAGGTAATAGCCTTGTATTCCATTTCTTTCAAATTATTAACTACATTTCCTTCTTCATTTAGACAGTTCATGATGTTATTATATTGGGTTCTTTGTGACATTTTAGTATAGAAATATTTAGTGCATTCATCCCCCTGTGTCATCCATTTTTCTTTTGCTTTTTGCTTGATCTCCATTGATTGTTTTTGAAGTTCTTCTTTAAGTCTGCTCTTTAACTGATAGAATTGTTTGTTAAGCTCTTCATTCAATGGGTCTTTATCTAAGGAATCTTGGATGTTCTGAAGCTGATTTTGTGTTTTTATAATGATATCCCGATCTTTTGGCCTTTTCTTGTTCCATTCTTTGAGTCTTTGCTTCATTGTCTTGAGCATCATTATATATATGTACATTTTATTACCTGGGGGATGTATTATATTTTCTATGTTTAAAGCTTCATTATATCCCTCTAGTAGATGCCAATTATTTGAATATCTGAAAGGCTTGCCTTTACCAACTTTATAGTCATTATTAAACCTTACTAGTAGAGGACAATGGTCACTAATTCAACTAGGAAGAACTATTGTTTGTAATCCCGGGATAGTGTTCATTAGCTCTGAATTGCATAAACATCTGTCAATTCTGAAAGATATATTTTTCCCTTCACCACTCTTCCATGTAAAATGCAGGCCTGTATGGGATGTTTCCATGAGTCCACTTGCCAGAACACATTCATTGAACTCTGCTAATTGGGCTACGGTTAGAGTATTACCTCCTACTCTTTCTTTTGCTTTTAAAACTGCATTGAAGTCTCCCAATACTAACCATGGTTTTATAATATGACTGGAAAGCTTTTTTATTTGCTGCCATAGTTCTATTCTTTCAGATGCTTTATTTTTTGCATATACGAAAGTAATACATATTTCCAGACCTCCTTCATTTTTAACATGTATAGTCATCTGCTGCTCTTTATTGTCAATAACCGTACCTGTCCATATATTCTTTTCCCATAGTACTAGGATTCTCCCTTTCATAAGCTGGGTAATATTATGTTCCATCTGCCATTGAGCACCTATTTGGTTTTTAAAACTTTCCAAATTATTATCTGAAAATTTATTTTCTAGTAAACCAACTATGGATGGCTTATGATAAGCCATAATATTGTGGAGGTCTAACTGATGAGTGTCATTGTTTAGGCCTCTCACATTCCAACAAATTACTGTCATTAGGTCTTATTGGATTTGCTCCTAGTAATTGGAGCATCTCCAACTTTAACCCTTTTGAAGGTTTCTGTACTTGCTTTGGTATTAAATATATCGTTGAACTTCTCATTTGCTTCAGTGTATTTACTAATGTCTTCTATATCATCTTCACTCTCTTCTGCAGACGACTCAATCTGGATATTCATCCTCTGAATTTCCTCCAGAGATTCTGGCAACTTATCATCCTCAAGAGATTCTGGCAGATTATCATCCTTCTGGAGTAGGTCCTCCCCAATTTGAGCATGCTGATTTGTCTCTGGACTCTGAGCTGGATGAGTTCCTTGCACTGTTGTAGAGCCCTCAAAACTGACTGACCTCTGACTAGTATCTTTATTTAGTGTATCTTTTGTAACTATATCATTTTTTGGGCAGCTGGGTGGAGACTTTTGTATTTTGTTTTTCTCTACCCATACTTGTTCTGGCTTATTGTTGTTAATATTACAGTATGTAGTAGTATGGCCAAAACACTTGCACTCAGTACACCTAGGGGGAACGAACTCATACTCTATATCCTGTGTGTATACCACACCACTCTTATTTTTTGCTTTGACACTAGCTGGTAGTTGACAATCTGCCTTTATTTCAAAAAGTACTCTGGCATAATTTATTCTTTTCACTTTCCTTGTATTCTCATCAATTGCCAATGGTTTTCCAATCATACTAGCCAATTTACTAATGCATCTTGTATTCCATAATGTTAAATCTAGGCTCTGCATTTTAATCCATATTGGATATGATGATAACATATCTTTCTCAAAATTGAAATCTGCTTCCCATCTTTTCATAATGATTAATTTACTATCCATAAACCATGGTCCCTCTTTCAGGATTCTTTCAAAATCCTCTTGCTTTTCAAATTTTATCAAATAGAAATCATTGTCTCTGTGAAAAACATCCCATGAACCGGTGGGGTTCCAGACACGTTTTATGTAAGCATTCAAGTGAACAATATAAGGTCTCTTTCCTGACATATATATGTATATAGAGTTTTCCCAGATCTTCTGAGCTTCGGCATAATCTTCTTCATCAATTAATTGATAGATCTCTTCTCCTTCCACAATTGGTTCTATGTAATTCAGATCTCCTTTGATTTCGATTTGTTTCCCCATCGCCTCAACCCAAGATCTAGGGTTTGGTCTTTGTTTTCTTTGGATAACTTCCGCAAATGTCTCCTTCCTTCCCTCCTTCTCCTTCCCCTTACCCTTTCGTCGCACCTCCACCCAATCATCTCCAGGATCGAACGTTCTGGTGGGATCTGGGATCAGTTGTCTAGGGTTGTCGGTCGCCATTGATAATACGTCGAATTATAGTTAACAATATCAAATGCATGCAGCGGGGCTCGAACCCGGGTTGGGAAATTATATATATATATATATATATATATATATATATATAAGGTAAGCATTTAATTATCCAATTCAATAATTTATTTATTAAAAGTTACTGCATGTAAATTTAGGCAATAAAGCTAGTCAAAGCTGATTTTGTATAAATTGAATGAAATGAGTTTATGTAAAGGTTATATTAGGCTATAAATCAAATGGAAGAAAACGAGCGTAAAATTTGAATTAATTTATGAAATAAAATATATTGAATAGTGGTTGAATGAAAATTTATGCGATAAGGTTAATGCAAGTTGATAAATAACGATATTTGTGCAATACCCATTAATTGGACGAAAAAAAATTGTAAAAGTTATAATTGAGTGAAATTGTAAATTTGAAGTTAAGTAATAATGGACATAGTAAAGATGGCAATCAAATCATATATTTGGGAATCAAATTTTAGTTAATATTGAAGATCAATAATTTATGAATTAAATGGTAAGTAATTAGAATTAAATGCTATATTAATTGAAACTGGATGTAGATTTAATGTAATAACGTTAAGGCTAACTAAATTAGCGCAATCCAAATTTATGGAAACCAATTACAATAAAGGTTAGAAAAGTAATTTTAAATGTTCATTGTTACTATAGTAACGGAAGGGTAAATGAAATTAAATAGAAACATAAGTTTATTTTAAGGTAGTAATTGATAAATTGGGAAAGATAGTTCAAAGTATGTTAATTTGATGAATTAATATGCAATGTATGTAGAGAAATAAATTGGTATAAGAATAGAATTAAGGTAAATTCATTTATTGGTTTTAAAACTTTAATTAATGCGTTTGATTAATAGAAGCACGTTTAGAAATATAATATTTTTCAAATTTAGTTGTAGATAGGTGTATATTTACGTCATGAATAAAAAAAATTTAGCGTATATAAATTTATAAATCCGGATTGATAAATAACGAACTTAAATGCAATTAAACGCAAATAGGTGGCAATTAATATAGGTTGCTTATTGTGTCAAATAAATTTTTGGTAATTGATTACAATAAATCTTAATTTAACATTTGGTTAATGTAAATAAAAGTAACAATTGATGTAATAAAGAATGGAGCCAAGGTAAATTAATTTATTGGATTTAAAATCTAAATTTATGGGTGAAATTGACAAATTTCAATATGATCGAATTTTGTAGTTATTACACAATTAGTGAAAATAAAATAGTTAATGTGAGTAAAGGTGAAGCGGAAGGTATTAGTGTAACGAAACGTAACCAAATATTAAATATGTTTATAGGATAATGATTTGTTTGAATAAAAAGAATGGGAATCAAGATTTGTTTACTTATTTGAATTTAAATTATGGAAATTGGGTTATTGCAATTAATTGGAATTAAATGTTAAATATTACGTTAATGGAGTTTAAGATGAAAATTGAGAATAACCATATAATAAACCATGAACCAATGTTAATTTATCTACTTGGTGATAATGTAGTGAATAAAAGGATTTAAAAACCAAATAAATGAATTTCATGGGAATTTAAGTTTAATTACTGGATAAATTAAAATTTTAAAACTTAATATTGTAAATTGGGAATTTTCAATGATTAATTGATGTAGAAATTTGTTTAAAGGATTCTAAGTTTACCAAGTAAGCCAAACTGATAAAACTTGTAAATAATTAAAGTTGAATTGGTAAAATTTGATTTAATTAACTTATTTTTAATTTATTTAATTAATATAAAAATAGTCATTTTGGCCACTGACTCGGATTTCGATGAAACCAATTTCATCGGATCCATAACGGTGAATTATTGTAGGATTTCAACTTTCGTAACGATCGGACTCGTCGTTTGATCGTACGGACTCGAAACGCCTTGAAATCGATTTAATTAGAATCAATTGAAATCAATTTAAAAAAATTGTTTTTTTGCATAACTTCTTCATACGATGGAATTTGGACTTAAAACTTGTTCCATCGCATTTAAAATATTTTAAAATATCTATTTTGATATATGGGTTGACCCAATTTCGTTCCGGAGTCGAAACGGGCTTTTTGGGCCACTTTGGCATTAGCGCGTATATCTGTTTTATCCATCTATTCTATTTTCAATTCTGGCTATAAATATCCTGCTATAAACCATAGCCTCCCTAATTCTCATTTTTCTGTACGTACATCTCAACCCTCTCCTCCTCAATGGCAGACAAACAACTCTAGATCCAATTTCAAATCAATCTAAAGCATAAATTTCAAAGTCGTCAGAAAATTTTGAAAAAAATATATGTTGAAGCTCTCGGCTAGCGCAATTCAACGGTGGTGTTCGTTTTTGTTTTGGATTGTTGTTTAATCAGTAAAAATTAAGAAAGTTTCGGCCGTTCGTAGTTAGGCGTTGGATTTTGCGGTGGATCTGCATCCGTTTGTCGATCGGGCAGTGCCGTTGTGTAGCTGCGCGATGCAGGTCGCGTGGATAGGCTCGTTGGTCATGACATGGTATGGAATCGCTGCGATTTGGCCAAGATCTCTCACGACGACGCTACGAGTAGGGGGGTCGGAGTTGCTCGTGTGGGGTCCAGGGAGGCATCGTGGTGAGGGCAGTTCAGTGGCAACCTCTGATCTCGGTGGTTGCTAGCAGGGGCGGCGCAATAAAGTGAAGGAAGGTGGCGGCTGCATCGTATAGATTCATGTGTGTTTAGGGTTGGTAACGGGTAGGAGATGATGACGTGTTTGGTTATTTAATTTATTTATTTCTTCTATTTTTTTTATTTGTAATCGTAGAGCTTCTAACACGTATAACTTTTACATACGGACTCAGATTCACGCGCGGTTTTCTCCGCTAGGTTCGTATATAAATTTCGGAGATTTTGATGTTTGTTTGGTCAGATTCTGAGGCTGTTGAATTTTTGGATTTAAATTGGATTTGAATTCAATTTAAATTCAAAAGGTGATTGTTTTAACCCACTCACAATTTCTAAAATTTCTTATGTTTGTTAAATTGATATATGATGTGATTTAAAATTTATTTATGGTTGTTTGACATATTTTTAAACAATCATCTCAATTAATTTCATTTATTTAAATTAAATTGCTATTTAATTTATTCATTGCATTTAAACTGCCAGTTAAATTTTTAATTAATTATTCATTGCATTTAAACTACCAGCTAAATTTTTAATTAATTATTCATTGCATTTAAACCGCCAGTTAAATAGTTATTTAATTTATTATTGAATATAAACTGCTATTTAATACCTGTTGTTTATTATCCATTCTATATTGATGCTATTGTTTGAATTTGATGATGATTGTGATAAATGGTTGATGGTTGATATTGGATGAATGGATGCTGTAATTTTTTTTGTTATAAACTGCAAGTTATTATTTATTTTCATTTCATTCGGGATTGCGGTTTGAAATGATATACAACCACATTTTATTTTTAAATTGTGGATTGAAATGGTAAATATCTGTATCACTTGACCATAGGATAGAAAATTATATACAGACACCGCGGTATATAATAATAATAATAATAATATTTTGAAATGATATCTATGGTTTGTAAAGAATATATATGATTTTTGAGATATTGATTTGGATATTTGATAAAGGTTATTTTATATATAGTTAAATTTTTGGTTTTAAGCTATGTATAAAATTTGGTTTAAAGTATAAAATAAAGTTTGATTTTATTGAATATAATATGGATAAGTAGTTACTTAAATTATGTTTAATATAGAGTTTATATTGATTTTATAAATCAAGGTTGAGAAGATAGTTGAGATTGATTGAGATTTTACTTAATTAAGAATTATATTTAATAAGAGTCCATTTGGAACTTATTGAAATTTAGATTTTAAAAGAACATTGTTTTATAACAAAATTCGGGGTTAAGGTGATTTAAGTGAATATATCAAGTCTAATTAAATTGAGGAATAATAAATTGTTGAATTTGAAGTTTATTTAAAGGATACAGGATTTATTAAATATTTCAAAACTAAATGATAGTAAAGAAAATTTGGTGTATATATATGAATCATAAAATTTAGTTTTGAAACATTGAATATTAAAGCTTTGAAATATATGAAATTTGAAATAGTCTATTTGATGATTTAAATCTGTATTAGAATTGATTGCGAAATTAAAGAAGCTAATTTATTCTATTAAGTAATTTAATATTTAAACCATTTAAGTGGTGTAGTTATATTTCAAAGTATGAAATTCAAAGTTTTATGTTTTGCAAGGCTATATTTCAAGTATTTGGCTTCAAAATATTATAGCTTTGAAATGAGTTTTAGAAAAGGGCATATTGAAATGATATCATATTTATTTGGTGTTAAAAGAAGAAGTAATATCGTATTTATATGGTTTTGAAATGGATATTTTATTCTGGTTTTAAAGCATAAATTATTTTGAAAAGACCGCGGTGTTATAATAACGTTTGGTTTTTAAAGAGACCGGGATCGGAAGTTGTCATACTCTCTGCCAACTCCGAAAATCACTTTAACAACCGTGTACGCGGTGGAGATTCCAGAATGAAGTAGGATGGTGGCGGCATTTCCTTTGAGGTAAATACGTGGACCCAACTCCCATGAGTTGGCATAAGGTAGCTAAAACAGGAGCGATTGACGGGTTAATTGAGGTAGCACCTTTGACCGGACACATCCCTTCGATATTATACTTTGACTTTTGGATTGATTCGGTAGCCACTTTTGATTTTTTTATTTAGGGGTGTGGCTCGAGGTGGGCGGTAGCTGCGGCTACGTGTTACCACCGACCCGGAAGCGTAATTGGTATATCTACCCTGACATTGCCTAGTTTTGCCGTGTCACCTACCCTATCGCGCCTAGTACGAGTTTGGTTTTCTCCCATAGACCGTGTGGTATACTCTGGTGGCTTCCCGATCAGGAGGGACTATGATATTGGATGGACTACTGGGACTATTACGTGTTAATGCCTATATGGGTAACCCCTTAATGCTAATAAAAAAGTAAGTTTATTTTTCAATTAGACACTATTATAATAGGGAAATATACTACATAGTAAATAGTTTAACGGATCCTTAGGAGATGTGAATCTCGAGCATCTCTTAAGTTACTATACTCATATTTATTCTTGTTGATTTAACTTGCATAAGATCTTTTAATTCTTACTCGAGTGTTTTGTTTTTTTCAATATGCTCAGGTCAGTCCGAGCGTTTCAGGATTTGAAGATTTTATTCTGGAGGACGAAGACAAAGATTTGTAATACTATTATCTACTATATTATTCCACCACGCCATTTAATTCCGCTGCATTGTTATAATCCTTTGGTATGTGAACTCTGATGTTTATTGTATAAAGAAAAATTAAATGTTTTGTAAAACGGTTTTATGAACTGTATATTTGATTATTATATTTTATCCTTCCGCTGTAAGATTCTATTTTGTTTTGTTTCTTTCTTGTTTTTCTTATTTACCCCATAACAATCTGCCCTTTTGTATGTTTTAAGTCCGACGTGTGTGGTTTATCATCGATTTAAAGCGTGCGAAAAGGCAGGCTGTTACATTTAAATTTGGGGAAATATTATTGTTATTTATTAGACCATAGTGTTTAAATGGGTAATCTAACATTTGGAAGGCATCTTAATATGTGATGGTCGATTTTATGGATTAATTAGATTATTTTAAATGCAAGAATACTTATTAGGATTTAAATGACAACCCTATGTTCAAGTGTTTGAACTTGTGTTAAAATAATTGGCGTAAATAAATTACTAATCACATAAGATTTTTGGCTTTTATTCAGGTTATAGATCTATTTACGAGAAGAAATATAAAGGATATGTAATAATGTGTAAAATAGAGATAAATATTATGAGACTGGTGAGATGCGAGCAAAAGAGCAAAGTGGTTGTATGCTTTAGGGTGGATTCATGAGGCAGGTTATTTGCATTCCTTGTAGTAAAAGTTGACTGGTTAATTATGAGCATTTATTTTACTACCGGTGTCTAATTTACTCGATGTTTAGATAGTGCTTAACATCAACAAAAGCATGAAGAATGCATGTGTAGCGTTGTCATTTTAGGCCATGTTTTTTACCTTGTGAAAAGAGTCTAAGTGTAAAGTTTCCTTTGTAGGTCAAATGCAGGTGCGAAAAATGGTTAGTATATTGTCTTTGGTTTTAGATTTGATATATGAGCAGTGTGAAACTGTATTGAACTAGTCATCATTGTAAGGAATGGATAGACTCTTTAGTGGATATGCATAAATGGGCATGTGGATATGCTACACTTTTAGATCTCGTAGCGAAATAAAATAAAATAAAATATATAAAATAATCCAAATAACATAGTCTCAGAATAACCATAGTCCATATGATACAAAAAAGGTCTCCTAATGCTGATACAATATAAGCTTGATAAAGATAATGTCTCCCAATAATACCATTATAATAGTCCGACTAAAAGATACAATAAGGTACATAAAGAAAGATTGCAAATAAATAAATCTCCAACGCCATGTCGCCATCTCCACGCACCTTGACCAAATCATCTCACTTACTATCTCGTCCTTCTATAATAGGTAATAAAAGGAAGAAATGAAGGTGGTCGGACAAAATCTGGTAAATAAATTATATCACTAACATGTGATTAAAGTTCAGTTACATCCTACTCCTAAGGGTGTTCCTTAGAGTGTGCTATATACAAGGAGCTTGTTATTCTATAATTTAGGTTAAGAGTGTCCGGCTATTCTTGCCATCTATCATTGGTTTACTAAATGGAGTATGTATTCAATGCCCAGCCCATAGTCGAATCACTGTTCGACCTTTCTTGCCATCTATGCATTGGTACATCTCTTCATCTAGTTTGCTTCCTAATTTATATATTGTTTCAAGGTGTGTTTATAGGCAACATTCAAGGTACTTTTCGATTTATTTATTTATATGTCTCCTCATTCATATGTTTGGTTTTTGTGTGATTCATTACATGAATCGATCGACTTGTAATATATAAATCAAAATTCTCTTTCATCTCAATCGAATATATGACTATTGAATTGTTTTATTTCTGATCTTTATATCTTTTCCCCTTTTTATACGTTCATCTCAAATTAGTATTTTTGGATTCTTTGTCACCTTTGTTTTTTTGTTGTGATTTTATGTTTTGTTTGGATATTTTTATTCTTATCATGAATCTATACAAGCCATACTCGTCTATTTCATTTTCTTTTGTTTTAGTGATTTTGTTTATATGAAAAGATTTGAAAGTTAACTTTGATTTTGATCTATTTTT
This sequence comes from Allium cepa, assembly GCA_030765085.1. Taxonomy (NCBI): domain Eukaryota; kingdom Viridiplantae; phylum Streptophyta; class Magnoliopsida; order Asparagales; family Amaryllidaceae; genus Allium; species Allium cepa. The sequence continues at coordinate 27,428,925 of CM060933.1, read as the reverse complement.
ACTTTTATAAAACTTACATACCGTTGTTATGAATTATTTATGCTAATTACTTACTATTCTTGAATTTTTTATCTATAATTACATAGCTAATTTTGAATATAAACACATTTGAATATTGTACATGTAAGAATGAAAATTTTTGGTTTAACTTTTATGAATGGACTTTTGTACAAAATATATTTTGTCTTCTTTTCTAAGTTTAATTGCTTAAAAATTCCTAAAATCTAGCTTCCTCTTTTATTAGGAGTTAACCTTGATTGTTTACTATGATACTTATTTTTCTTCTGTAAACATATGTGGTGCAGGTCCATGATTCAAGTGTAAGAAATAAACAAACTATACAAGAAAAATAAAAGGCATGACAAGCCACAACTTTGACAAAAAGAAACTGCACAACATAAAAGTTAAGATAAACATGGTACAAAGATCATTCTGAATCAAGTGTAAATCACAGCTCCCCCTTCAAAAGAAAAACCAAGCTGATTCAGTCTATAAAGGCAGGAAACAAAGAGCATACTTAAAAGCCGCACATTTCAAGGTAACAGACCAACATACTATGCACACATAGAGATAAATTCAAGGTCAGAGGTTAAGTTAATACAACGTCATCAAACTTTGCTAACACAGTCAAATGGGATGCGCAAACAAGGCTAAAGCAAAACATAGCATTAACTGTAACTGAATTGATAGTAGATATGATGTGCTGCCATCCTAGATAAGACAGCCTTGCTATCTCCTAGAAGACTATGTCGTTGCATCTAAGAAGAAACTAGTCGACTCTCTAAAGCTGACTATGCCCCACATCATGCCACATCCATGCATCCGTACTCTAGGTCAACTATGACATTACAAACAAGTTAAGTGAAATTTTCATATCGAACTTAGAAGTGAACCCATGATGCCCAAAGTTCAAATTTTCTGCCTAAACTCCAAATTCATAATTCCTGCCTTTAGCTAAATCTTCTCGCTTAGGGAAATTTCCCATGCCTTTTGGTACGTTAGGAATCTATGTATAAATCAAAGAGCAAAGGGATGAATGACACGTAGAAGGATCAAATGGTGGAGAAGAAATACAAGAGAAGGGAATTGGTTATCCATGTGATGTCAGAGTACTATAAATAGAAGAGTATTGTAGCAGAGGAATGAACTTTTGACAGTTTCTCTAAATTTCATTCTAAATATACTTTTACACTCTATTATTAAGAGTTTGTACCAACAAGAAGAATATAAGAAAAGCTTTGATCTAAAAGATTCCCTGAAATCCAAACCGCGAATTTTTTTATGTCTCAAGCTTTTTTCTGCATTTTTTATTTTTTATTTTCGGTACTAGATTCTTTTTTATCTTACTTAAATTGGATGTAATTTGAACTTGACAATTTAACAAATAGTTAAAGTGCAACTACATAATTATGCAGCAGCATAATTGTTACCCTTAATCTAAATATAGTACTACTTTAATATGTTAATTCATACTTATGGAAGTGTTGAGTACCCAATTGTTTCATAATTAGTTTGGCATTGTGAGAGGAAAAATCACAAATATTTTGGCGCTAGAAGAGGGCTTGAATCTCTGGAAAACCTTACATAATTACCCACATCCTCGATCTCTAGAATTTCCTTGGAATTTGAATCATGCAACTTATAAACTATTCCACCTCTCCTCAATAAGAACTTAATCATCTAACTGCAAAAATCAGTAACAAACCCTTTATTTCCTCAACCAAGCCCTTCTTCTCACCATAAAAAATAGCTAGTGACCACACAGTTGATTCCATTAACACCTTTTTAACACAAATCAATGAAAGGATGACTGGGAACAAAAAAAATAGTATTCCAAAATCCCCTACTAAGGTCATCCAACTCCCATGACTACTCAGCTCACTGCGGTCTTTCACTTACTATGCAACAAGTGTAAGTAGGGCACAAATATGACAATCTTGCTAATGAGAATAGTGATGCTGGATTGTTAAGCTTAGGACCCAGGACAAAGAACAAGCCATGGATAAGCCCGAATATTAAATCTAAGCCAACTAATATAACATATTGTTTTTGGAAAAACACAATAGTCAAACAGCACAAGATGTAGAAGAGGCTGTCTTGGTCTATAAAGGCGATTCATCGCAAGTGAGTGTAAAAGATGAAAAGATATATGAGCTTAAAATGCGTATAAAGAAGTTGGTTAAAAGTGAGCAGAACAACAAAGAAGGTGTAATAACCCACCCCGAAAAAGTCCTGAATCCAAACTCGAAAAAGACACATCGAAACTTGGACCATTCCAAAGCGTGTTGTTGGTTGGTAAAAAAAACAATACAAAGCTATTTATCTATTCATTCAGAACTCACAGCGGAAAGATAAAATATAATAGCATAAACAATACCCATTCTATTTAAATTTCCAAATGTCGCAAAACTATAACACAATGTCAACAATAACCATTACATAATCATGTTCAAATATACATTATCATCTTCAAATGGGTACATTAGAAAATAGAATAAATAGATAAATAGACTACGGCAACAACTCCTCTCATTGTCATCTCCATCTTGATCATCATCTCCTTCTCCAACCTATGTTGTAAGAGGAGGGAGTCAGAAAAATAATGTATGGTGAATATAAATCTTGAGACTTTTTATATCGGTACCTTGGGTAGTATGATTTAAATAAGGTTATGTTTTTCGTATTCAAACTATATTCAACCATTTAATACTTCATAAAGGAAAAAGATAGGCCCTCAAACAACCACTTAATGCCTTAACTCCCTAAAGTCGGCTCTTCATCTTATTAAATTCAATAACTAATAACCAATAATTATCGTTATTAACGTCTACCAGTGCAAGAGATAACACTTAAGCCACTTAATACCTTTTAATGGAAAATAGGAAGACTCTGACCATTCAAGACTTCGACTGAGGTAGGCCCCGCCATTCAATACATATTCCCAAGACAAACTCCTCACAGGTACCTATCTAGCTGACATTGCAATTAATCTCTTTGGACAATTACTACTTCCATAGAAGCGGACCTTTCCGAGATATCCTCAACCGTGCCTAAACCCAATCCCGACCATTTAATACTTGGCAAGCCCCCAAACAACCACTTAATACCTTCAATTCGTAAAGCAGGTCCTTAGTATTATGACCCATACCTTACGGGGTCATCTCACATTAGTCGATTATTTGTAGTAACTGGTAGCCAGATTAGCTAGGCACATTTACCCAATATAATTGTGACTAACCTCGTGTCATTTGTAGTTACGTATTATAGGCGATGTCTTAATATAGCCCCAAAGTCACCTTGCTGGTAACTAGATTAGTTGGGTAGACTTCTATGTGCTTTTGACTGACCTCGCATTCCTATAATTTAATCATATTTTATAGCACTCTTTAAGTATATTATCACAGATCTCATTGTATTCATTATTTAGGCCTTATAAGAAATCCTTCTTATTTTGCCTCTACAATTAATTATTTTCCTTAAGGGGGATTTAAATTATAATTGTCAACCTAATCGTCATTAATTCGTTATAATTGTATGTTATTTATGCTAGTTTATATATGTGTAAATACGCACTTGGTAATTTCTATGTGTGTACAGATTACGCCTTAAACTAATGTTCGAATGTCAAATCTTTCAAAATTAAAGAAGTCTCATTTCCACGATAACATATATACCTCCAATATTGAAAAATCAAATCAATAGACTTGTATATAGAACACATATCCAAATTAATTCATATTAAAACAACGGAGTAAACCAATAATGGAAAGTTATAATCGAATTAACTTTATGCACCATTCAACTTCTTTTACATGAAATTTATATAAGAGAATTTCTATTCAATTTATAAAAATAAGTGGTGCAAACTATAAATAAGAATTCATACCTTACATACCATTTCTTAAAAATACCTTAATTAGATCCAAAGAAAAAGAATAAGAAGTGGAATAGAAGGTAAAACACATAAATTGCTAAACCCACACAAACTCCATTATTTTAATACAAAACAATTAAGATTCCAACCTAATAATTGACATTTCGCTTTAGGGGAATATTTGAAATTTTTAATGTGATGTTTTCGTAATCCAAAACTCTCCAATGCAAATATCAAAACCCAAACTACATTAATTACTAAAGCAGAAAAACTGAGATTCCACTCACCAAGGTCCTTAGCTTTGCCTTCTTTTGGATTCGACATGCCTTCAATGAACTCTTTTAGATCTCTTCTTTTTGACATATACAACAGGGATTCGCATATACGTTAGATTCAAAAATTTAGAGGTTTGGAGGAAAATACGCTGAGAAAATTAACAGTAAACAAATAGGTATATAGGATTTCTTTTCTAAAAGCTTAATGGAGTTTTCTGAATCTATGAAGAGACGAATAGACAGAGCTTCGCTAGTATTCCCAAAATAATTTGTAAAGAAAAGTAAGGGGGTTAGGCTCTTGTTTATAGTGGTTGGAACACACCAGAACCCTCGAATCTAGGTCGACTAAAAATATTATAATCTGACACTTTGAAACACACAAACTCTAGCCGCCATTCACCATCACCGGTTGACGGGTCGTAGGTCAGGGATCGACTGGTCCCCTATTTTGGGAAAGTTTAATTGTTTTTCCATTGTATATTTATTTAATTCCTTAATTATATTTAATGTTAACGTTAATTTTAATGATTCCTTAACCCCCAAGTATAATTATTTTTAACTTTTGAATTTCAAATTTTAGAATTAACAATTTATTTGAATTTGAACTCTATTTAAATTAATTTGAATTTGAAAACTTCAAATATCTATAACATTTTCGTTTGAGCTCTGTTTTCAACATATTATATGTGGAAATTGATCAGAAAATCATCACAAATACAGCGACATAACTTTCGTGGTAAATTTTGACCTTTACAAGATTTTCCTTTTTTTACCTCAGTCTTATTTAAATTAACTATCTAATTTATTTATTTATGGTTGATTTCACGGTTACATTCTCCCTCGCTTAAAAAGAATTTCGTCCCTAAAATATTTCCAAGGAGCGAACCGCATAATGCGCAATAAACATCCATGTTATACAACCAAGTTATCTACACAGCCACATACTCAACCAAAAGTGTAATGTGATTTGTACGCTAGACATACTATGAGTGAGCTCAATCCTAGCATGAGTGCAATCGTGAAAAATAAGTATGTACGCAAACACCCTAGATATGCATAAAAATTTCTACATAAGTGCAAGGTGATAGTAAAATTGTAGCAACCATCTCCTATCATCCAATCTAGTAAGCACGATGCAACAAAAACTTAATCTTGGAGAGGAAAGTTTATCAAAGAAAAGCTTAGGATAAGAAGTCCTTATGCTTTCCAATGGTGGATTTTCTACCCGTTGTATTCGAACCAACCTAATTATGGAGCTTTCTAGTTTTGTGCCCCATAATGCATGTGGTGGTTACGAGATACTATTAGCTCCATCTAAATATCCCCTAATCGATTATGCTCTACCCCAATGGTTGTGTTGTGAAGGTGTTTCCTCAAACGCAGAATGTGAAAAATGTCTTAGGCTCCGCCAATTTATTCAGTAACTTCGCAAGTTTTCCTACTTTCCAAAATTAGGAAAGGTCCAATAGATCTTGGTGCCAACTTTTCGACCTTCCAAATCTTACAACCTTCACATACGGCCTAATCAACTCTATCTTTTCGTTGTTCTATGAATTAAATCTGGTGCAAGTAGGATTTTGTCGGTGATTTCCCTTCAACAATTTGGCGATTTGCATGGCCTTCCATAAAGCACTCAAAAGGTGTCATAACAATCGTCAATTGGTGACTATTAATATGCGCAAATTCTATAAAAATTAACTGATGATGTGTGCTCCAAAGTCCATGATGCAAGCTCTTAACAAATCCTTTAGGATCCTGTTCAATCTTCCAGTTTGTCCGTGTTTTTGCAGGTGGTAAGCAGTGTTAAGACAACGAATTTCCTAAAGCTTTCTACGAACTCCTCCAAAATTCACAGTAAATAATGGGTTCCTATCACCAACAACATTAACCAAAATTCATGAATTTGAATCATCTTCTTGATATAAATCCATGTTGGAGATGCTATGGTCTTTTTGCTCCTAACAGAAAATCCTACTACCTTTTCCTTATCCTTGTCCGATAGAAATTCTCTTTACATCCCTATAATTCTATCTCTTTCTTAAATAGTGATATTCTACAAGTTAAAATTTATTTTTCCCAAAATCCTATTATTTTTATGATTGAAGCATTCTTTTATTTTTGGTTACTAAACTAATTTTCTCATTAAGGTCCTATCTTATACAATCCATCGCTACTTAAGTGTCCCTGTAAAATTTCTTTATTTATGTTGCTTCTCAATACACATATATTTATCAAGCGTTTCAATACCATCTATAAAATTAACATAGTGATAAAACATGGACACGTCTTATATCATATCTTATGCTTTTCTAATAACTAAAGGAGACAACTGGCGATTACAATCCAAAAACTCTAAAAGAAAAATTTGCTAGAAGCTGCCATTTGTCATCAACTAGTTTAAACGGTGTTGAAGCCCTAATACTCCTTACTAAATTAAGATGGGCATTCCTAATGTGTCATTCCCTTGTCGCCCGCTTTCCTTATTTTTCCATCTCGGTTTCTAATAAATGTGGCCATTTATTACTTCAGTTAATGTACCAATAAGAAATGTTTATTATATCAAAATTGGACCATCTTTATTTGAACCTCATTTAATCTTTTACAAATTTTAAAATCCATTAATCACTCCAATTCAATTATTCTATAAATGCCATATTAAACTTTTCCTAATCAATCCCCTTTTTAATTCCTTTTAACTCTCATTAATAACAAATTTATTGTTTGTTATATTTGTAATCAATGTCCATAAATCTTAATCTTTTAATTACTAACTAATTCATACATAATCATAAATTATGCCATATATGTATATATTTAGTTCTTAAGCGTGCTTATACGTGTATGTGTATTTCTACCTACAAATTTTAAAACTAGAACATTTACTTTCATATTTTTAATTTATCAGAGTTATCCTTCTAAAATTAATTACCATTATAATTTTCCATAAATTAGTCATAAATGAGATTCTTTCCTTTGTTTAGATTACAGGTGATTTTTTTTCTTCTATTGAAATAGACAGTGTAAACTACATAAAAGAATATCCATATCTTACACATCTCTTTCCCTTCTTGGTAAGACTCTTGTTAATTCAAACAACGTGCTTTTATATGTATTTTGAAATTGGCTAATTTATGGAAGTTGCACGAAAACCACTCCAAAATCAAAATATAAAAATTCATATTCTACGGGCAACCTATTTTCAACCTAACTACAGATCTGGAATATCTTAACAACCTTACCACCTTCTACAAATAAAGATTTGATAATTATTTCAAATTTCCAGACGAGGTTGTACATACCATTCCCATTTATTCATATCCTAAAACTTTTAACCCTTTTTATCTAGGTAGCGATCCATATCTACTCGATAAAAATTTGTTTTAGCACTAACCATTCCTTGTAAAACTAAAATTTCGCAGCCATAAAGTGCCAAATATGAAATCTTTACCTTTGAAAATATAAAATTAGAAACGTTTATCAATAATTCAAAATTACTTGGTTTAAAAATGGAGTAAAATTATTTTTTTTCTCAAATACTTTCTACATCAAAGGTTTACTCTTTTAAAATATGGACTTTTCATTCATAACATTCAAAAGTTGATATATTTTCAAAAAGGAACTATGAAAATTTCCTTTCTTAATTACTTCCTATAACAACAGATTTCTTCTTTTGAAAATAGGAATTTTAGCTTAAAAAATTCAAAAACACAATTATCATACAAAATAATCACTTATTTCAGTTTTTCAAAAACATCTTGTATAAATTTAAACAATGAAAAGTGGAGTAGGTAGTGATAACTTCCATCCTATTATTTTCCTCTTATATTATTTCTAACTGTATTACTAATTATACTTTATATAAATTCCTAATGCTTTTACTGTCTGTCTCAATTACTATTCTCTACAATTCTTATATGGGAACGTTCCTCCTACCTACCTTATCTAGCATTCTTAACCTTTTATTCTTTCTATCCTATTTTAATCAAGTGTCGTTTTCATTTATATATCCCTTTAAAAGAACTTTACGAAAAAAGCTTCCAATTTTATAAAGTAGGAAAATCATCAAGTCTAACTTACGTTCTATAAAAAATGAAAAATCCCTTTATCAAAAATCTTTAGATCGAAAACTTAGTGGCTCAATAAATTTTAAACTAAGAATTTCAAGAATGCAAAATCCTTTTAGGTTAGAACTTTTTAACTCAACTAATTTATAGATTACGAAATTCCAATTTCTTGCTCTTTCAAAATAACAACAAATAAATTTGTAAAGTGAGGAATATCATTAGATCTAACACGCGCCATATTTTTCATTTATTCAAAAATAAAGAATCCAGAAATTAAAAACTGTTTAACTCAACTACTTTTAAACTAAAATTTTAAAAATCTAAAACACTTTTTTTCCAACTCTTCATATCATCAGATTTACAGTTTGAAGTTTATCGACCATTTTGTTTTTAAAATGTTCCACCACTTTTAGAATTAGATCCTCTTTCCAAACTTTTCACCCAACAATTAACACCATATTTCCAAATCTGACTAAAATCACTTCCTTTCAAAAAAATTCAAATTATGATACATAAGATCTTCTTTTAATAATCCTTTGAAACGCCCTTTCAAAACATTCCAAAAACCCTTTATTAAATTCTTTTTCATGAGATCAGATTTAAAAATTGACTTTAATTGTTCATTCTTTTGAACTTTCCTACTCAACTTTTAAAAACCTTGTTATCTTCTTATGGTGTTTAACGTATACCTTCTTACAGAAACTTGTTACATTCCTTCTTTACATCTTACTTTTGGATGTTAACAAATATATTGCCTTATAATTACTACCTAACATGTTATTTGCTATTTCTATAAATGTCAATTGTCTGTAATAAACGTGTAACGATCGACTTTTCAACCCTCGAATGTCGATACTAGTACATCCACGGTATTCACGTGTCGAACACCAAAGTGATGAAAAGACGAATTGTTAGGGTAAAATAAAAATAAAATGAAATAGAATAAGGAAGAAGAGAACATAACATCAGAATCTCACTAGCGGAACCATAATATATAATATCAAAAGAACGGTACGAAGGGTTACTCCAATACAGAAATATTGGAGTTACAACACCTAAGTACGATCATCGGCTTGGTTAGTTATAACTGCCTATTTTCACAATTATTATGTCTAGTATAATGATGAGAATACTACGATTGGTGCAATGTTTGGCTCATCTTCTCAAGCTTTAGAGAACATCACCGAATACCTGCCTTTCTCAAACTATTCGAAAGAGCATGTGTGGAATTTAGGGAAAACAAAAACCAAGTGTCATAAATCTAGTATGAAAAACTCAAGAAATATATGTATAACATAAAACAGTACTTTTGAGACCACATGGAATGCCATTACGGTTATCCCTTCAAAAGAGCCACTATCTAATAGGTACATATGGTGATATAATAGATAATGTCTAGGTTAAAGAATATAGATATATAACATAGCTGGAATGTTTACATTCAACATCATGTTAGAGGGTACAATCAAACCTAATAAGGACGTTAGCATAATGGATTTCCCACAGAGATCCCTTCGGTCAAGTCGAAATCCAATCTTCATGCATAGGGGTTAGAAACTACCTCTAAGTGTCATATATCTCTAGATGGAATACACCATAAGGTAAACTTAACTGGTCCACATCTAAAACACATGATCTCGAGTACCATCACCCTCCCATGCAACATCGATAAGCATACTCTAGATATGGAGTGATAATACCCTATCGTGGGACAGCAATACTCTAAGCCATGCTTCTAATTTGTTTTTGCCATTTCCGATACGAGATCATGTTCAACATCTTTCACACGAGTCTTCATCACTCGAACCGAACAAAAATTCCAAATTGGATTCCCACATCTCGAACAAATCTCGTAACAACACATGGATTCCAGCATCTCAAATAGTTCCACTTCCAAGAGATAGAACATGTATCTCAGTCTTGAAATGGTTTTCGATAAGTAAAACACTTACTAATCTTGGTCTCTTTAAGACCGAGTCAACGAATTTGGTCATATTCAACAATAATGAGAACAATCGTGCAGTACTTATCACATTCTGATACTTTCATCTCACACCATCCGTCGGTCAAGCGTAAAGTCGGTGGTTAGAGCTCTATTGCTTATATCCTTACTCGAACATCAATCTTAACTCCTATAGAAAAACAAATCTACTTCATCGAATTTTAGAGCTAAGTATACGACTAAATGTTTTCCATAAACGAGCGAACATATAAAGCACGATCAAGTCATACAAAGCACGATTAAGTCACATAAGCGACTTTAAATCCCCTTTTCATTTAATTAATATTTTATTAATTAAAACCTCGTTCATTAGTAAAAATATTTTTTGTCTAATGAAATATCATTTATCAACTTCTATTATTCATTTGTACTCATTTCAATACTTCGAAAAAAATTCATAAACTTATCTCAAATGGTACACGTACATTCACAAATTATTAACAAGATTTCTTACTTAAACCTTTACTCTTTCTCTATATTTTCCAAAAGATTCCTTAGTTATAATTTTCTTTAAAATATCCATTTTAAGGATCTAAGTATTTTTGCAAATCCATTCAAAAAGGTTTAAGACTAATGTTACCTAAAACATTGCCATACAAACCTAAAACCATTTCACTTATACTTATTAACACATTCTTTTAAAGATCTATTTACATTCATAATTATAATAAAAATGGGTTAAAGACGAATGTTATAAACACATTTTCACAACAAATTGAAACCATTTCATACTTATACCATCTTTAATAACATTCTTTTAAAGATCCAAGTTAATATTTGGTTAAGTTCGATGGTCGAGTAATCGACTATCCGATTAAAACAATTGGTTATACAAATCAATGTTCATATACTTAACTTATTTCCAACATTATAACTTAACTGTTCCTGACCCAAGAGTGAAGCCAAGTAGGTTAGAGCGCTGGTTGTATTAAAGCCTTGCCTAGACACTTCGCTCTTGAATCTCACAGATAGATAAATCTACTTATCGGCTTTTAGTGTTAAGTATATTATTAATGATTTCCATAAACAAGTAACAAACAACATGATTAACCCATTTTTAACATTCTAGACTTATCTATATCTCGTTCAAGAGGGAAACCGGTAGGTTAGAGCTCTGTTGCTCATATTCCTACTGGACATCAAATATAACTCTTATTAATATATAAGCCTACTTCATTGGCTTTTAGCATTAAGCAAATTTAGTTACCTTTTTCAAAAATTTAAAAATACTTGTAAATAGGTTTTAAATATCTATGTAAAATATTATTGGAAAATAACTAATTTATAATTTGATGAAATATATGTTTTATTTTATAAAACCTCTTTACTTTGAAAATACATATATAATTATTAAAAGTATATTTAAATTCGAACCAACTTCAATACAGATCAAAAAATGTTTGAAAACATCTTTAAAAAGAATAGAGAAAAATACCAAATTTTAATATCATTTTAAATACTTAAAACCTAAGTTATTTACTACAATGTTTATAAATGCTTAAAAGTCCATGCTATTAATAACATTGAAAACACGATCTTTGTGTCTAGTTTTAACCACTTTAAAAAATGATCTAAGACTTGAAATCAAGTACTGCCCTTAGTGTACTTAAAAATCAAGGAAAGAAACTCCTTATAATATCTTTCAGTTTATTTAATAAAATTCCCGAAAGCATGCTATATTTTTGCAAAGTGTATTTATAACCACCTTTTTGTTAAAAATTTCACAACTTTTGTTCGCAATTTATATAATTTACAAACATTTATTTGTTGTCCAATACATCAATATGTCTGTAGAGAACAACCAAATCAAATTATCCAAAGTTAAGATCATAAGTATCCAGTTTACATGAGTTAAAGTTAAAGGATATCGAAATGCACTTATAACGACTATTCTAGCTTCAAACACTTTCGACATACTTCAATTAAACATACAATCTAAACAAACTATTTAAACATCAGGTCAAAGCCATGCCACATGTTTAAGAGGATTAATAGAAGTGATATTATATAATATAAAGTTGTCATTTACTTTCAAAAATAAAAGGGGTCCAAAGTTTATAACTTACTTAACTACTCTCACTTTAACTTTACAATTCAAACACAACATGTACACACAATATATACAAATAAGATAGTGAGATAATTTACTTAGATCCAAGACAAAAACAAGCACAAAGCCATAAGAATCAAAGAACCACATCCTACCACTACCAAAAGCCTAAAGATCCAACTTTTGGCACTTTTAAACCAAGGCAATACCTCCCCTCCTCGACCCATCTTGGAACTCCTTGTTCCTCTCACTTTTCTTTCACTTTGATTTTATATCTAAGCTTTCTAAGGTGTTCTTAGGTGTTGGTGAAAGTGTGTAAGAGATTGAGGTGATTTGGTTTGGACATGAAAAGGTTAGAGAAGAATTAGTGTATTAGTGTTAACCACTTCACCATTTTTATCCCCTTACTTCATTTCAAGCTTTTGCGAATTTGTCGTTTACCATTACCTTAATGGTGTATTTATAGGTTTTTCAAGTGGTCATTAACATTTTCTACCTTCCATGAAAACTCACAAAGAAGCCTCCCTCTCACATGCACCTTACACCATTACATCATCACTAAAAAGTTTGGACTATCCTTAAAAGCTCATTTTCAAAATATCTTTGATGACACCACCCATGACATCATCAAAATGTTTATTTCCAAAAATTGTAAAAAGTATTTATTACATTTTGTTGATTTCTAAATCAAATAAGTGTATGTGAAAAAAATCCGAACAACCCATGACAGTTGAAAAGCTGTTTATCGATATTTCTTAAAAGTATTTATTTTTGTAAACATTTTTCCAAAACCATTTTACCATCATTAGTTATGATTTAAAATAGGGATAACAAGCTTATTAAATTATTTTAGTAACATTAAATTCAAGTGTTTTCCACATAATTTCGATACTGAGATAATAATACGGATGGTAGCACTATGAAGGAATCGATGCCGCTAGGCTTTATGCTAAGAACCAATAGCGTCATTGGGCATGATAGTGTAGCCACAAGGTTGCTTTAAAATAATGATGAAGTGGTGATGAGCCAAAGCTGAAGCAATAAAGATAGATTAATGTCGCTTCTCATCCATATCACCTTCCTCGACGACGCCTTTCTCCAAAAGAAGCGATGATGATAACGGCAATCAACATCCTAAGCCATCAATGCAACGACGATGTCACCTATGTCATGTTTCATTGACGTTGAACCTTATCAAGGTCGTCATCCGCTAATAAAATAGATATCATTGATAAGCCTTACCGCAAGTCACTAGTTTATTGATGTTGCTCCTTCGGTGGTGTCGAATCTCATTGGAATAAGTTGTAATCAATACCCCACTATAGGGAGTATCATCACTGTCCATCTTCGCAATGTCAACAATGAATATCGTCAACGTCCATGAAGATAGGATGATAGTCAATGCTGCTTCGACTCAATACTGCCACCAACAAATGAAGAACACCAATCATAAAAATGGAGGTCATCAATGCCGAGAGTCATCAACGTCGACACTATATTGGATGAAGTTTCTCTTTTACAATACTGCCCTATATCGATGTCGCCCCTCATCAATGCTCTGTGCCGCCTTCAACTGATGCCACCAACAATCAATCAAGATCATTTCAACACATTCACAAGATCCATCAAAGCCGATGTCCTAAAGAACGATATAGCTTTATGATAATATGACACTATAGCCAAGTTGTGCTTTATTAGTGTCAAATACTACTGAAGCAACAATCATAAACGATGAAGCTGATGACAGGAGATGTTGTTGACATTGCCAAACTCAAGCTTGCTGAAGACATTAGAGGCGATATGCGGTTGAATGCCAAGCTGCTCAAGCCTATAAATATGGACCTAGGGGTTTGCAAAAGGGGCGATGATTTCTTTTCTCCATTCTCAAAATCAAATACTTGTAACCCTAAGTTGAATTCGGGACAAAATCAATTTGACTGCAATCATACATAATTTATATAGAAAAGGACATGGTTATGCCTATTATTTTGGTTATGCCTTTTTGAACATTACTGACATGGACGTGCATATATTTGAATCCTCTTAGTTCAAAACTCGACATGATAATTTAAAAGGAGTTTAGACTAAGCAAATACATGCACATTAATATGGACATTGCACTTTGAATATTAGAACAAATTACATAGCTCATTGACAAGCTTAATGTATTATTGCACAAATTTGTTACTTATCTTCTTTACCTCATACGAACATATGACATGACATGGGCCCTTTTTGGGACATTTTCTTTTGAAAGCCCATATGGACTTTTGAATATGTTAACTCCCTGTGACTTCAAGAGAATCGAGTAAAATATTCTAAGAAAACATATGAATCTTCATATATTTCACCTCAAAGGCCTATTAACATCATAAATCCATCCTTTAATGATTCCATCTCACATTAAATATCAAGTGATAAATTGGCCCTTGAAAACACTATTCAATCAACATTGATTGGTCTATGCTTAATCAAATACAAATCAAGGATTTATTTATCAAAATTAGCATCATGGGTGTTACACTAGTTTTTGATCTAATATTTTGGCGTTAAAAGGAGGGCTCAAACCTCCGACCCTATTTAATTCTTTCCTTAAGCTAATGAAGCAAGTTGTTGTTTTAGGAAAATGAGATTAAGAAAACTTATTGCTCCAAATGAAGAGGTCATGCAAACAAAAACATTAGAAGAACGTAATTCTCAACTTCAACTTGAGAAATACAGAGCTTGGGCAACCATCAGAACCAGCACAACCTACCAATAGCGAAGCTAAGATTAAAATCTTAGAGCAACAAATATTAATGATGAAGGAACTTTTGGAAGGAGATGAAGTAGGACCTCTAAGGAGATATTTAAATGCCTCTTTTCTTAGAAACAAAAGCAAAGGAAAATGTATACTATCTCCATAAAAGGGAAGAAGTGACCAGCAGGCTAAGGCAAACTATCAGGGATGGTTAAAAGAAAAGTCCTAGAACAATCTGGAAGCTCAACCTTCAAAGGGTACAAACATGAAAGAAACAACTGCCATAGTGATGAGGCATACCTGAGAGACATGATAGAAAAAATAGTAAGTGATACGATTAACCTGAGTTGAAAGAGAATTCTAGACGATTGGGTCGACGATAATCATTGAGAAGCTCCCTTCATAGACAAAACCATGTCCATCAAAATTCCTATATAAAAATCTCATACATCGGATACAATGGAACGACTGATGCAGATGATCACTTATTGGCTTTCCAAATCCAGATGGACTTATACAATGCATCCGGAGCTGCGCATTACAAGCTTTTCCCAACTCCTTTTAAGGAAGCAACAACTAAATGGTATCGACAGTGCTAAGAAAGGACTATCTATTCCAAAAAACAATACTCTTATGAATAATAAAAACAATTCTACATCTACAATGATCCTGCTATCGACTACACCATGGTAGCTAATACCAAACAGAGGCCAACGGAGTTGTTGGGCGAGAATCTTAAGAGGTTCATATAAAGGTCTTAAAAGAGAAAAATATGACCGATAGGGATAAGCTGGTGGCGGAACATTGGGGGCTGATTGCACAAACCCTATTTTGGTAAGAACTCTATATACATGGATGTAAGTATTTGCAAGATTTTTATTTTCAAGTTGAAAAATTCATCTGCAAGGTGAAATCATGTTAGAAAGAAGGTCCAAGCCAAAAAGGAACCAGGGAAAAATAGCCACAATCGCAACTATAAGAAGCCTAAATGAGAAGAACCCGTAAGTACTAACCATGTTGCTTTAAACAAGCCAATATGTTGCATATATACTACAATGAAGGAAAGTGATGACTTTCTAATCTTTTATAGAATTAAAACTGATCCTGAACCAAGGAAGGGGGGATTACTACGCTTATCATAAATCAAACAGGCAAAAAACAGATGAGCGAGCACTGGCAGGCATAATTCAACATATGATCCATTCAGGACGTCTGGAGGAATTTATTAAAGATAACCAGGAAGCTGAAAATGGAAATCAAAGACTACCAAACAATGCTGCAAATCTAGTGGAAAGTGATATTCAACCAGATTTCATTCCACCTCTCAACTGAATTGACGTTATCCATGAAGGTCCACACCTGGCTGGAAATAGAAAAGGAGCTAAAAGTCGTTATGTTAGGGAAGTGAAAGAAGGGATTTTCTCTATTCAAGAGGAGCCATCGCTAAAGAATCCAAGAAATCCAGATGCATAATTTGACCATCACTACACAAGAGCTAAGAGGGGTTTGCTACTTGCATAGTGACCCGCTTATGATTACTGTGCATATTGGACTTTCTGTGGTTACCAAAATTTTGGTAGATACGGAAAGTGCTATCGACGTAATTTTAAAACATGGATTTGACCAAATGGGGATTTTGAGAGAAAAGCTTGAGCGGAGTTTTGAACCTATTTTTGGGTTTAACGATAAAGGGTCAACTCCAGTTGGGAAGATAAGATTTCCAAGCAAATGGGAGTCCCACTGCATTCTTGGACTTTTGAGACTCTTTTTGTCATCATGAATCAACCTTCATATTATAACACCTTTTCTGGAAGACCGCATTTGGAGGAAATTGATGCTTTTGTTTTGCTAAAGTATTTGATGGTGAAGTTCCTAACCAAAAGCAGGTGGGGAACCATAAGGGGAGAATAATTTAGTGCTAGTGAAATGTACTATGCCACTATTAAGCAATATAAACAAGACTATTCTTCTTGTTATGATTCAAAAGAAAATGAATTAATTAGAACTGATACTAAAAATCCTTTGGTTGATGATTCCTCAAACCCATCTCCCAAAGCAAAAATAGAGCCTAAACTTGTGTTGAGAAAATTTGACTTCTCCAAAAAGAAATGAAAAAGGAAGGAAGAAAACTTGGCAGAAGGCAAAATAGAAAGTGAGGAAATTGTCACTGAACCAGACTGTAGAAATGAATAAGAGAGAATGAAGCCCATAGAAGATTTTAAGGAAATATGCTTAGATTCAATCGATATGACGAAGGTAGTTAAAATTAGAAAAGAGCTAGATAGCAAATTCAAGGGAGAGCTGATTCAATTCCTCTAATCTAATAAAGATTTATTTACTTGGACCCACTTAGATATGGTAGGAATAAATCCAATCATCATGTGTCATGCTTTAAATATAACCCAATTGTCACACCAATCCCACAGAAGAAAAGATAGTTCGATAAAGTTCAATCCAATGCTTTAAAAGAAGAAGTCAAAAGATTGGTCGAAAATGGATATATCAGAGAGGTGTTTTATCCGAAGTGGTTAGAAAATCCAGTGCTAGTCAAGAAATCCAATGGGAAGTGGAGAATGTGTGTCTATTACATTGACTTGAATAAAGCATGCCCAAAAGACTATTGTCCTCTTCTAAGAATAGATCAGTTAGTTGATGCAAGGAGCGGACACCAACTCTTATATTTCATGGATGCGTAATTTGGATACATCAAATTCCAATGTTCAAACCAGATGAGGAAAACACCAATTTTATAACAGACTGGGGAACATATTGCTATAAGATAATGCCCTTTGGTTAAAGAATGCAGCAGCAACGTACTAGAGACTAGTGAATAGTATGTTCAGAGAACAAATTGGCCAAAACATGATAGTGTATGTGGATGATATGTTAGTCAAGTCCCAAGAGAGAGGCGGTCATCTAAAAGATTGAAAGAAACATTTGACGTATTATGTAGATATCAGATGAAGTCTAAAACACAAAAGTGTTCTTTTGGAATTCAATCCAGCAAATACTTGGGATATATCGTCAGTGCAAGAGGAATCAAAGCTAACCTTGACCAAATTCAAGCTATTAGAGATATGGTAGAACCTAAGGCAATCAAAGATGTAATGAGCCTCAATGGAAGAGTGGCAGCATCGAACATATTCATTTCCAAGGCTAATGACAAGTGCATTACATTCTTCAATGTGATTAAGAAGAAGAAAAACTTTGAATGGAGTGAAGATTTTCAAAATTCTTTTAAGGAGATGAAAGACCATTTGGAAAAATCATCAAATCTCTCTAGCCTTGTTAATGGGGAAAATCTTTATCTTTATATGGTCATTTCTGAACATGCAATTAGCTCAGTGCTAATGAGAGAAGAGAAGGGAATTCAGCTTCCAGTATATTATACTAGTAAAAAAAATAAAAGATGTAGAAACTAGATATCTAACTGTACCGAAATTGGTGTACTGTTTGATGCTCACCTCAGGAAAACCGAGAGGTTATTTTCAAGCACATGTAGTCAAAATCCAAACTAATTTGTCACTCAAGCTAGTTTTTAGTAAGCCAGAAACATCAGGAAGATTACTCAAATGGGGAATAGAGTTTAGCCAATATGATATCGAATTCCTGCCCCGGGTATCAATTAAAGAACAGACTCTAACCGTTTTTTCAACGGAAGTACATGATTTATTAAAGAGCAATTAGAAAAGAAAATTGATCAAAAACCTAAGTGGAGACTATTTGTGGATGGATCCTCAAATGAACAAGGAGCTGGGGCCAAAGATGCGATTATAATCCCCAATAGATATCATTTGTATTCACCTGGTATTTCGAACCATTCGCATCCATACATGTCAGACTTAATTGCTCAAAACAACATATTTTAATTTATGTTTGGAAAAAATTAGCATATACAGTAAATAAATCAATTATAGAATCATAGACACAAAGTAATATAACAATAAGTAGCGGAATAGATAAATAGTAGTTCATGAAGCTACTATATAAACATCAGAGTTAAAACAAAATACAATAGATATCTCGAATACACAGGAGTTACTAATACAAATGCCAATGACAAGTCCGAACAAAAAATGGAATAAACTAAAGTAACTGGAAAGCTGAATAGACAAAATCAGATCTTCAAGCAAAGCTCTAAGCTCCCAAAGGTGAGTCTTAAATTCTATGTAACTTGGTCTGATTCGAGCAAAAAGCAAAAAAACAAAACATTCGAGTCAGGATTAACATTCTTATACCAGCAAATTAACTCAAGTGAAATGTCAACTGAAATACAAGTAACTTAAAGGATGCTTGGAATTTCCATCCTCTAAAAAATCTGTGGAACTATCTACTATGTAGTAATATACGCTAGTATAATATGTCTATTAGTAAAGTAAAGTATTAAAATAGCGTTAAGACATTACCCATATCCTCATTAACATATTTTATATATTTTTATATTCTATACAGTACCGTAATTCCTCCATAAACTAGAGGGCTATCAGAGGGTACTCCATATGTATGGTACAAACCAAACTTGTAGAAAGGCGCGATAAGACATGTGACAAGGCACGCGAGGCAATGCCAAGGTAGAAATACCATTTGCACTCCCGGACTGATGGTAACGCATAGCAACTACTACCGCCCACCTCAAGACACACTCCCAAATCAAAGGTGCATCTGATCGAATCACAAAAGCAATAGAATGGTATCGAAGAAATGTGCCCGATAAGGGGAATGACCCCACTTGGCCAGGTACAGCTCCTATTTTAGCCACATCTAGCTGACTCACGGGAGTCAGGGCTACGCTAAAACCTCATATAGAATCTTCGCTAAACCATCCTACTTTGTTCTGGTATCTCCACCACGTACACAGTTGTTAAAGTGGTTTTCGGTATTGGCAAAGAGTATGACAATATATAATCCCGGTCTCTTTAACAACCAAACGCTTATTTTACACCGTGGTCATTTCATTTCAAATAGCTATACTTTATATCAAAATATCATATTCATTTCAAAACCATATCAATTCGTTATCATTATTCACTTTAAATAATATTCATTTTCGAAATCGTAACACTTTCAAAATTATAACATTTTTGAAATCACAACACTTTTGAAATTATAACACTTTTGAAATCATAACACTTTCGTAATCATAACAATTCCAACTTAAAAAGTTTAGATATTGAATTAATATATATATATATATATATATATATATTAAAATAGTTATAAATTGAAAATAGTTTATACTTATTTAAAGAGATTATACTGAAATAGGTTCCCATTAGAATTGTTTCATCCAATTTCACAAATCGATTCAAATCAACTTAAATTCCAAAATTCAATTTAAATCAATCCCTGTTCAACACTTTCAATTTAAAACGTTAAAGATTCAATTCAAATTCTCAATAAACCATTTTAATTTTAATCGATTTCAAATCCAGGTTTGAACTATCATTTCATTTCCAATAAGATTCAAGGTTTAAATATTCAAACAATTTCAATATAAGTTTCATTTATATATCAACATTTAACTTTAATTTTATTCAAATCGAAAAATATTCACTTAATCATTTTAATAACAATTAAATAAAATCTCAATTTATAAATTTAAATCAATATTAAATATTTAGTCTCAATTTTATTAAAGTTGAGAATATTCATTTAATCACTTTTTATCAAATCAAGTCATCAATCATATCTTTCAAAATCTCAAAATCAATAAGTTCAAATAAATTCTATTTAAATAAAATTCTTAAAAAGATACAAATACAATTAAATTAAATTTTATTAAATTAAATCTTATTTTATATATTTAGAAAAAATAAAGTTATAAGAAAATCTTAAAATTTATATTTTAAAAACCAACTTATAATTTAAAAATTCCAAAACATATAAATTAAAAAAAATCTAATATATATATATATATAACATTTATATATTGTATTTTGAAAAACCACTATTTATCAAAACCCATATATTTCCTTTCAAAACTTTGGAAATCATTTTCAAAATATATACCAACGATGTTCGTATGTAATTTTCTATCCCGTGGTCAAGCGATACGGATATTTATCATTTCAATCCGTCATTTAAATATCTACGGGTATATATCAATTCAATCTGCATTCCCAAAAATCCAAAATCAATGAAAATCGCTTGGGTTTATCATTTCAACCCGTAACAATTTTCCCCCAATCTACAATATCATTCGGGTATGTATCATTTCAACCCATAGGGATTTCTAAACTAACAGGAACTTGTAGAGTGAGAACAGATATGATAAAAATAAAATATATCAACAACAGGCATATATCATCAGTAACAATTTGAATATAATATATAAAACAGGTAATGGTGTCATATATCATAGGTAAACAATGGAAGATAATAACATATCATATTTAACAATTAATTAACTTAACAATTCAAATTTAACAGCATATTTCAATCGTCATGTTATATGAATTAAATTTACTAAATATAAGAATGTTAATCGTGAGTGATTTCTCACCTTTCGGGGCCATAGAAATTTGATAACTTGACTAGCTACAAATGTTGAATCACGAAATCGACAATCGACCAATTCAAACGAAAATCGCAATGCAAAGCATGATGGAATCGAGATCAATGGAACAAAGCTGATAATTGGAAATCGATGAAAACAAATCAAAATCAGCTTGATATAAATTGGAACGCGATGTATATTATATAAAATCAAAATTAAATTTAGAAATACAAATTTAAAATAAAATCTCCATATATATATATATATATATATATATATATTATAACATAATATATTAACAAAAATATATATATATATATTATATTACACTCATTTTTAATTTAAAACACATATATTTTAAAATCAAACATATATATATATATAACAGGATAACATAAACAATCACAATGATTCACTGAACTAATATATATATATATATATATATATATATATATATATAAGTACCAGATATACATATATATAAGCTTCAAAAAATCAAAATATATATCATTTTCTCTAAATCAATACCTAAATAAACTTATATATATAAGCTACACACACACATATATATATAACAAATATATAAACTGATATATAAACTTACACTTGATACTTCGTTTCAAAGTTCCAGATAACTATACACAGCAATATATATATTATGAAAAAACTGCTTCCAAATATAGTCCTAGATTTAGATAAATAAACATATTATAATGTTTTAAACAAGATCTAAAATATATAAGTACACATAGATATAAATGAATCTCTATATATATTATTATAACATATATATACACACTAACTGGGAAAGGAGGTCTATAACAAAACTTTATAAACTCATATATAATATATAAATAATTTATAGAATATGACATATTATATATACATTTTCTTACTTTGAATATAATGGTAAAATCAACTGGCCAAAACTTTGTAATATAATATACATATATATAACATATTTTTTTCATAAAACCAAAGAAGCTACACCTTATAGATATATAAGCAAACGAAAATAAAGCAAATGGAATTAATAAAGCAATATATATAATATACAGACCTATTTATGACTTATATATACAAACAACAGGAGAAACTTTATAACATAATATAATATAATACTTTTTATTTCAAAGAAGCTGTAGGCTTATATATACACAGACCAAATATACATATATATAAAATCACATCCAAGGAAGGCCACGGAAGCAGCAAGGGTCGGCTGGGTGATTATGTTAGGCGGCGGACGTGGGAGGCGCTACAGTGGAAGCTCGGCAGTGGGTTGCTAAGTGGCGGAGATGGGTTCGGCAGTAGGGGCTGTAGGGTGGTTATGATGGCGGGGTCCAGAGGAGAGGCAGTGGTGCGGATGCTAGGTGCCGTGGATTGGAGCAGCAAGGCGGCGAAGGCTAGAGGTGTCAGGATGGTCACTTTAACGTGGAGGGTGAAATCTGAGGCGATGGAAGGCTTAGATGTGGGCAATGGGACGTTTAAGGCCAAGGCTCGGTTATCGGCTGCAGATGTGGGTTTGGGAAGATATGAATGGGTAGGGTTTTCAGGCATGCTGTTGAGAGAGAGGTAGAGGCGGATGGGAAAAAGACGAGCAGGTTTCACGGAATGAAGGTGAGCAGGCGATCTCCAAAACCAACTTACATATAAACTTATATATATTATAGGAATAGATGCAGGATTTAAATTGAGAGAGAACGAGGATGACGGTTTCAGAAACAAATATATACGAATGCCTTTGTATATTTTATTATTATCTCAATTGAAAACAGAGAGGAAGAAATGTAGAGAAAGAGAACGAACCAACCAAAATAAAAGTGAACCATCAAATTGATTTCTGGGAAAAATAAAAGTCATGGCATTGATTTCTGGAGACAATAATAACTGATGGCTATACAGTTTTACATGATGGAAAATGAATGATCAAAAAGGAAACCAAAAAGACTCCAGAATTGGGTACCGATTCGGTTAACAGTTTCGCGAATTTCGTAGCGTACTGGACGTCGAATTGCAGGAATGAATATACTATAGAGAGCAACACGACGAGATGAAAAAAATGGTACATAGATATCAACGATACGACCATCCTATCAAAAGTCGATATTAGCTGCCAAAATGCTGATAAAACGACGAAAATAAGATAAACGGAGCTAGAGCAGTCCAATTAACGAAATATGAGGTCTCACTCAGAAAATGGTAACACTTGTTATATAAAAATATCCAGATTTCGAAAACATTTTATTTTCATCCAATTAACTAATTTTACATTGAAATTGAAAATTACACAACAAAAATAACATCTATATTTTCTGACGAAAATCTATCATTTGCTATGTTTAAATAGATGCATTCCAAATATCAAATTTTTGTTACCTAATTCAATTGTTTAAATTTTCACAAAAATTCAGTTAATTACGTTATAAAATCATTAAAATTTATGGGTCATTACATCATTTGCATTATACATTGAAGTTAGGATTTCCGGCCACCAACAATGTGGCGGAATATGAATATATGATAGTAGGACTTACCATAGCCTTCCAATTGAAAATCCCTAGAATAAAGATTTTCAATGATTCATAATTAATGGTTAATCAGTTAAATCGGAAATATCAAACGAAAGACGCCAAACTAACTCTATATGTCAAAAAGATGTTGAAAATGTTAACCCTGTTCGAAGATTTCTCAGTACACCAAGTGCCAAGAAGAAAGAATTCCCAAGCTAACTCTTTAGCTAAGTTAGCAAGCTCACAAGGTGCACCAAAAGCCCGTATCGTGCCATTAGGCTACCAAGAGAATCCTAGTATAGAGGAGAAAAGCTCCAATCCAAAAAATGAATCCTTAGTGCTGACTAGGTCTCAAGCCTTAACACATAGGGAGAGAGAAGACAAACTGAGATTCTTCAAGAAAAACCTCCTCATATGGAAGCTAACAATCAATATGTGAATAATTGGATGAGGCCTATCATTGAATATATAACAAAAGAAAGACTATCAACGGATAAAAAGGAGGCAAGGAGAATAAAACGTCAAGCTCCAACTTTTGTCATGGCAAACGGGATACTTTATAAAAAGGGATGTTCGCTCCCTTATTTAACATATATTGATCCAGAAACAGGAGTAAGATTACTATGGGGAGACTATAAAGGATTCTGTGTGTACCATTCCTTTGGTATGAAACTAGCCAAGAAAGTTATGAGACAAGGTTTCTATTAGCCTCAAATGACTAGTCAAGCCGATGATAATGTAAGAAGATGTGAAAAATGTCAAAAGTTCTCTAAGATCACCATCTACCATCAAGCGAATTGACTTCAATCTCAAGACCATGGCCATTCAATGTATGGGGAATTAATGGGCCATTGCTAATATCCAAAGGAAGAGATAAATACATAGTAGTAGCCATTGATCACTTCACGAAGTGGGTAGAAGGTGAGCTGCTTCCAAATATCATATCAAGAAAAGTTCACACGTTCATAATTAAGAATATCATTACAAGACTCGAAATTTCATACAAGATATTATCCAACAATGGAACTCAATTTGAAAGTGAAGAATTCACCCGATTCTATAATAAGAGTTGAATCATCAAAAGCTTTTCATCTGTAGCTCATCCCAAAGCAAATGGAGTTGTTA
The DNA here is from genome assembly GCA_030765085.1 of Allium cepa. Lineage (NCBI taxonomy): Eukaryota > Viridiplantae > Streptophyta > Magnoliopsida > Asparagales > Amaryllidaceae > Allium > Allium cepa. The sequence continues at coordinate 27,403,786 of CM060933.1, read as the reverse complement.
AAAGCAGCTAATAAAACTATAAAGACCATCCTAAAGAAGCGGTTGGACATAGCAGAAGAAAAATGGATAGAGGAACTACCTCTTGTTCTATAGGCATATAGAACCTCTACTAAAAATGCAACAAGAAATACTCTATATTCCCCAACATATGGATGTGAAGCCATGCTCCCAATTGAGGTTGAAGTACCTTCTCATCGAAGGTTTGCATATGCTTTTAATCCAAATCAAGAAGTAAAGAAAGAGTCTTTAGACCTAATCAATGAATTAAGAGATGAAGTGGCCATACGAACGGCTGAACGTCAATGAAGAATATCCAAGTAATATACCTCTAGAATAAGAGGAAGATCATTTCAAAAGGAATACTTAGTACTCCAAAGAGTAATGGAAAATACTAAGAATCTAGCAGATGAACCACTTAGGTCAAATTAGGAAGGGCCCCTAATCATATACAAAGCAATCCCACCTAGAACCTATTGTTTCCTAGAGATTTGACCAGGAAACTTGGTACTCGGCATTTTAAACGTTTGGCATATAAGGAACGTTCGGTATCCATGAAGGTTCGGCATCCATGAAGGTTCGGCCTGAATCTTGTTCGGCATCCCGAGACCGTTCGGCATTCGGGAGCGCTCGGTAGTCAGGGGCGCTCGGCATTCAAGAAGCACTCGGCATCCAAGTTCGTTCGGCGTCAACGTAACGTTCGGCATGGTAGAGCATTCGATATTGAGAGACGTTCGGTGTGGAATAACGTTCGACATGTGAGAACGTTCGGCATGGCAGGATTGTCCGGCATCAACTACCGTTCAGCCTAACTATTTCTCGACCTAAGAATCGTTTAACCAAGACATAGTTCGGCCTGGGTAACGTTCGTCCAAAATATCGTCCGGCCTAAGTTCTTCTCAACGTACAAACATCGTTCGGCCAATTCACCGGTTCGGCTTCCAGTATCGTTCGGTGCAAGTGCTTCCCACGGCATTCAGATTGTTCAGCCTCGCTGCGCTCGGCATGAGGAGACTGTTCGGCATTCGTGCCCTGTCCGGCATTCGACGTTCGGCATCTATGGGCGGCACACAGAGATTACTCTATTTGGGCCGATATATACATCCACCAGGTCCACCAGGGAAGTCCAACCCATCTTCGTCTATAAATAGAGAGGCAGGGGCACAGTGAAAGGGATCGGTTTTTCAAGAACACTGGGGAGACTCTGCCATTTTATATACCCTCTTCTTTTTAATTCAAGCTTGTATTCAAGTGATTGATTTACGGATTGTATCTATACTCAAGTAATGGAGAAGGCAATAAAGATTAACTTTAAAGTGGACGTAGGAAATTATGCCGAACCACTATAAATTTGGTGTTCTTGTTCTCTGCATTTAAATTTATATTCTGTTCTCTGTTTTAACTTACTTTCTTCATTAATCTCTCCACACAATCTTTCTAAGGGTGTTAGTGACCAATTTTGGTGCTAACATTTTCATGCTTCCATCGAGAATTGAATTCTCAGGCTATTAGGATCTGCTTTGTAGCTACTGGATTGCATAAATCCCCCAGAGGAGATCCAAGATCATTTACAAGGCATTTGTTGGTGCTATTCAGAATTGCAACCAACAACTCTACTATGGGAAGACCACGAACCAGATCGGCCTCTCATAACGCAGATGTCGATGAAACTGCTAGCGTACAACAAGTTGGACCTAGAAATCAGCAAGCACCTAGAGTTGCAAGGCCCTCCACCCAAAACCAAGCGGAAGTCGTTTCCCGAACGGAGTTCAACGACTTGATAAGAGAACTCAAGGAAAGTAGAAGGCAACTTGCTGAGCAGATTCAGGCTAACACTGACCTCATGGCTCAGCTCGCTCAGCAGCAGCGCCAGAATGCTAGAGGTAACCCTGCCCGTTATTCTGAATCTGATAGTTCAACGTAAGCTGATGAACCTCCTAGGCGTAGACGCCATAAGGATGAAGGTGCACAGGCAGGTGCTGGGAATCAAGCCTGTGAAGAGACCGGACTCCCGAACCTCCAAGACCCAAATTAGGCGGGATATCAACCCACACGGTCCCGTGGAACAGAACCCAACCTTCCATCCTCTATACAAGCTCCGGACTTAACAGCTATGGTCAGGTAGTTGATGAGAGAGAATCAAGGCTTGACCAATGAAGATAGGGGAGTGTTCAGAAGCCATACTCCCTTTACGGATGGTATCCTGCAGGCTGAGTACCCCAAGAAGTTCAATATGCCGACTATCCCAGCCTACGAAGGGAAGACTAATCCCAGGCAGCATGTGATGAGGTACAGATGGATGATGGATTCTGCAAGAGCTAATGATGCAACCAAGTGTAGGTGCTTCCCAATCACTCTGTCCGAAATTGCCACCATGTGGTTTACTCGACTTCCCCCGCGATCTATACCCAGCTTTGACGAATTAGCAATGAAATTCATATAGCAATTCAGGATACACACCACTCGTCCAAAGGATGTGATGTCCTTATCAAGTGTAATCCAAGCTCCAAGAGAGTCATTGAAAGCATACTTGCAGAGATTTCATGTTGGTGCTACCGAAGTGAGCAATCCAAACGACCACGTAATTTTGATGGCGGTAATGCGTGGAGTGGATCCAGACTCTGAATTTGGAGATTGTTGTCGAGAAAGCCCCTAGCCATGCTGGAGCGTTTTTATTCGAAAGCTCATCAGTTCATAAGAAGGGAAGAAGCTCGATGGACAAGACGAGACAAGGCACCAAGGCCCGCATAAGAGATTGAGAAAAGTACCGTCACCATGAAGCAAACCAGCGACAAATCAGAAAAAGCCCGAGTTAACGTCCAAAACAAGCCTAGGCAGTCTAAAGGATCCAGTGGTGGAAATCCCAAAAAGTAAAGAGAGACGGGGAAATGGAAGTCAAGGACCCCGACCTACAATGAATACACCCTGCTCAATGCATCACTTGAGAACATCTATTTGTCAACTTGCAACGCTTTTCAGTATAGGAAACCATGCCCAAAGGAATCAACGGAGGAACAGAAGCGGACTGAGAAGTATTGCCGCTTTCACGAGTCTTATGGGCACAACACAGAGGAGTGCAGACACCTCCATGACGCCATTGAAAAGTTGATTAGACAGAAGAAGCTGCAGGAGTTCGTCAAAGACCCACAAGACGGAAGACAAGAGACATTTGACCCCGGACGTGGGCCAGCTCCACGCCAACCAGAACAACCTACTCAAACTGTGGGTAGATTGGTTATCAACACCATTGCTGGCGGACCTCATCCTACGGATAAGAAATGGCAGGAGATGAAACGATATGCTAAATCCTTAAGACATGCGGAGTATGAGTGTTGTTCGAATGTGGAGGATGAGACTCCAACAAAGCAGCAGTGCACGATGGATGATGATATTGTATTCAGGAGAAGAGATGCGGATAAGGTAGAGGCCCCTACCATCGACCCAATGGTTATATCTGCGACAATCGGGCCGACGTTTGTGAAGAGAATTCTAATTGATTGCGGAAGTTCCGTTATCATCATCTTTAAGAAGGCATACGACCAAATGAAGCTGGAGACTAAGGATTTGAAACCATCCAATGCCTGAATCCATCGCTTTAACGGCGTAGCAACGGATGTAGTGGGATATGTGGAGTTACCAGTTGAACCGGGACAAGGCGAGCGTTGGAGGGTGCGGATCCTACCATTCATAGTGTTGGATGTTGACTCTCCATATAACGTATTTCTAGGACATCCAGCCTTGGCAGAATTTAGGGCAGCATTGGCCCCTTGGTGTCTGACGTTAAATTTTCCCACGGATAGTGGTGTTGGAGTGGTACACGGTGATCAGGTGACCGGACATGCATGTTATGTGGTGGAGCTAAGAGAGGCTCGGCGTAGAGAGAAAGGAAATGTTGCGTCCGAGCCCTGGCTCGGGCAACATTCTCGGATCTATAGAGACATAGATCCGAGAGACGATGATGGGGGACCCAGGGAAACCAATACAGCACCGGCTGAACTCACAATTGATATCCCAGTCAGCCGGGATGACCCGTCACGAATTCTTAAAATTGGATCACAACTCGACCCCGTGGTGGCTGAGAACCTCACTGGCTTCCTTCGAGCGAATCTTGATGTTTTCACTTGGACTCACTCTGATATGTGTGGGATTTCTCCAATAGTTGCGAGTGATATGTTGAACATAGACCAAAAGTATGTTCCCATAAAACAAAAAAAAAGAGGTATGGACCCGGAGAGGTCTGCAGCTCTCAAAGAGGAGGTGGACAAACTCAAAGCCAATGGATTCGTCTGCGGCACCCTCTATCCTGATTGGGTATCTAATCCGATGCTGGTAAAGAAAACAAATGGAAAGTGGAGAACTTGTGTTGATTATTCCGATTTAAACAAAGCATGCCCGAAGGATAGTTTCCCATTGCCTAGGATTGACCAACTGGTCGATTCAACTGCCGGACATGAGTTACTATCATTCATGGATGCATACTCTGGATATAGCCAAATCCAGATGCACCTCCTAGATCAAGAACATACCATTTTTGTCACAAATGTTGGGTTGTATTGCTATGTAGTGATGCCCTTTGGATTGAAAAACGCAGGAGCAACTTATCAGCGTCTGGTAAATCGGATGTTCAAAGACCAGATTGGTAAAACGATGGAAGTTTACGTTGATGACATGCTCGTGAAATCACGGCAGTCAAACGACCACATCCGAGACTTAGCTGAGATGTTTGACATTCTCAGGCATTATGGAATGAAGATCAATCCTTTGAAGTGTTCATTTGGCGTAGCGTCAGGAAAGTTTCTGGGTTTCATTGTGAATGCGCGGAAAATCGAGGCTAACCTGAAAAAGATTCAAGCTATCCGAGATATACAAGTACCCAGGACCATAAAACAAGTGCAAATCTTGAATGGAAAGGTGACCGTGCTGAGCCGATTCGTATCCAGAGCCACAGACAAGTGTATTCCTTTCTTCGATGTTATAAAGAAAGGAAAGAGGAATTTCGAGTGGACGTCCGACTGTGAGAAAGCATTTCGAGCTCTTGTAAGGCACTTGGAAAGTCCCCCGATATTGTCGAAACCAATAGACCACGAAATGCAGTACGTATACTTGGCTGTATCCTAGCACGCTATCAGCACAGCCTTGGTTCACGAGGAAGACCGGGTTCAAAAGTCAGTCTACTATGTTAGTAAACGCTTGGCGGGGGAAGAAAGAAATTATCCAAAGATTGAAAAACTAGCATATTGCTTGGTGATTGCATCACGCAAGCTTCATCCGTACTATCAGGCACACTCAATCAGTGTTTATACTGATCAGCCTTTGCGACAGATACTTCAACGACTGAAAACTTCCGGAAGGATGTTAAAATGGAATATTGAGCTAAGTCGGTTCGACATTACCTACCTGCCGCGAAGGGCCATACAAGGACAAGCACTAGCTGACTTCATTGCTGAATTCACTACGACAGATGAATCAAGCGATCACAATGTCATACCTCCCGTTCGATGGAAGATGTACACCGATGGGGTATCTAACGACCGTTGTTCGGGGGTTGGCATAGTTCTTGTAACTCCTAAAAACCAATCAATTTGCTACGCTTTGAGGCTCGAATTCACAGCGACGAATAATGAAGCCGAATATGAAGCGTTGATCGCCAGCTTAAGACTTATCAAAGAACTGGGCGTAAAATCAGTAGAAATCTTTAGCGACTCTCAGCTGGTGGTGTACCAAGTGCGAGGAGACTACCAAGCAAGGGGGCAGAGACTTGCCCCATATTTGGTCCGAGTTTAGGAGCTGCTAGCGAATTTCGAGTACTATGATATTTCACATGTCCCGCGTGAGCAAAACAGAGTAGCCGATTCATTGGCAAAATTCGCAAGCACAGGCGATGCACAGCAAATGAGATTATTTCCTGTTGAAACACTCCATGTTCCGAGTATAGATATGATGGAGGTAGATTTCGCTTTAGAAACAGAAATCGAGAAGGAATCGTGGATGACCCTTATCAGGCAGTACTTGCTATTCGAGATTTTACCCGAAGAAAGGAGCGAAAGACGACAAGTCCTTCGTAAGGCTTCTCGTTATGTAATACAGGATGAGATAATGTATCTAAGGGGATTCTCAACCCCATTACTTCGATGCATTGCCCATGACGAGATAAAACGAGTCCTGAAGGAAGTCCATGAGGGAGAGTGCGGCGACCATACTGGGGGGTAGACAGCAAAGAAAGTCCTCCGTTATGGATATTACTGGCTAACTGTGAATCGGGATGCCGCAGACTATGCAAGAGGACGTGACAAATGCCAGATATATGCAAAAATCCTGAGAGCTCCGTCGATGGAACTCATGCAAATGGTTAGTCCCTAGCCATTTGCAATGTGGGGGATCGACCTAGTTAGTTCTTTACCCATAGCCAAAGGTGGAGCGAAATATGCAATAGTTGCAGTCGGCTATTTTACCAAATGGGCAGAAGCAGAGCCTCTGGCCACAATAACCACCAAGAAGGTTATTAATTTCATTGTACGAAATATCATTTGTCGTTTTGGCCTTCCACGGACCATCGTTACAGACAATGGAACTCAATTCGAAAGCAAGGAGTTCAAAGAATTTTGTCAGAAACATGGCATTGAGAAGAAGTTTGCAGCAGTTGCTCACTCGAAAGCCAACGGACAAGTGGAAACCGTGAACAAAATAATCAAGTCCATATTGAAAAAGCGTCTAGTAAAGGCTAGAGGTAAGTGGGTGGATGAACTTCCAATGGTGCTTTGGGCCTACAGGACCACCCACAAGACCGCGACTGGCCACACTCCATTCGCATTTGCCTATGGCATGAAAGCTATCATACCTGTGGAACTTGAAGTTCCATCACATCGGGTAACTTATTACGACCCTTAGTCGAACCAGAATCTTTTATTAGAATCGTTGGACTTCATTAACGAAAAGCGCGAAGAAGCCAATTTGAGAGCGGCCGCATACAGACATAGAGTCCCTAAATATTATAACGAAAAGGTCCGACCGAGAATCTTTGGTGTGGGAGACCTCGTTTTGAAACGAGTTTTTATGATCCCATCTCATATGAATCCTGCATGGTAAGGTCCATACGTCATCGAAAAGAAGCTTGGAGTAGGAACTTTCAAGCTAGCGACCGTCAATGGTGCGACACTCCCCTAAGCATGGAACAGCGAGCACTTGCGGCATTATTATACTTAGTCTATTTCTTTCATATATTAGTCGCATTTATTTCCAGTATGCTTTTATTTCTTGTTCTTGAAATGTAGTAAGACGATTCAGCTTGCATTCATTAATAAAGACTTGAAGCCACCTTTTCCAGAAGTTACTAATGTTTCTGTGTATGATGGTCCTGTGACAGGCGAACGAAACCATATTATTCTGGCTGACGTACTAACACGTATAAAAGACTCAAAATCTCCAAGTCCCTGGAGTGCGGACTGGAGTACTCTAAGTCCCCGGAGCGCGGATTCGAGTATATATGACTCAAAATCTCCAAGTCCTCGGAGTGCGGACTGGAGTACTTTAAGTCCCCGGAGCGTGGACTACAGTATAAACGACTAAAAATCTCCAAGTCCACAGAGTGCGGACTGGAGTACTCTAAGTCCCCGGAGCACGGGCTCGGGTATAAATGACTAAAAATCTCCAAGTCCCCGGAGTGCAAACTGGAGTACTCTAAGTCCCAGAGCACGGACTCGAGTATAAACGACTAAAAATCTCCAAGTCCCTGGAGTGCGGACTGGAGTACTCTAAGTCCCCGGAGCGCGGACTCGAGTATAAACGACTCAAAATCTCTAAGTCCTCGGAGTGCAGACTGGAGTACTCTAAGTGCCCGGAGCGCGGACTCGAGTATAAACGACTAAAAAATCTCCAAGTCCCCGGAGTGCGGACTGGATTACTCTAAGTCCCCGGAGCGCGGACTCGAGTATATACGACTAAAAATCTCCAAGTCCCCGGAGTGCGGACTGGAGTACTCTAAGTCGCCGGAGCACGGACTCGAGTATAAATGACTCAAAATCTCCAAGTCCCCGTAGTGTGGACTGGAGTACTCTAAGTCCCCGGAGCGCGGAATCGAGTATAAACGACTCAAAATCTCCAAGTCTCCAGAGTACGGACTGGAGTACTCTAAGTCTCCGGAGCGTGGACTCGAGTATAAACGACTAAAAATCTCCAAGGCCCCGGAGTGCGGACTAGAGTACTCTAAGTTCCCGGAGCACGGACTCGAGTATAAACGACACAAAATCTCCAAGTCTTCGGAGTGCGGACTAGACTACTCTAAGTCCTCGAAGCGCGGACTCGAGTATAAATGACTCAAAATCTCCAAGTCCCCGGAGTGCGGACTGAAGTACTCTAAGTCCACAGAATGTGAAGTCAAGTACAAACGATTTAAATGACTAGGTCCCCTGAAGGCAGACTGGGTATAAATAACTTGAAGTCATCGAGCCTTCGGTGCACGTAGTAGAAAATATTCTAAGTGCTTGGAGCGCGGAAGAAAAAACAAACAACTCCCAAAGCATTTTCGAGCTATATGAAGATGAACCAAGAGGTCTATGTTATTCACAACAGCTTGGATATGAACCACAATCACAAAGAAAATTGAACGACAAGAGCCTTTCGAAAGACAAAAAAAAGGAACTAAGCTTTATTCAGAAAAAGTTTCCACTACAAGCGCTCCAAAGTTCGGAGTCGACAATCTATTTACAAAGACTATGGAAATAGGTGAAAATAATTACACAACTTAAACTAACTCTCGTTGAACGAGAGCGATGATCACTTCTTGTGCTTCTTCGACTTATTCACCTCCGTTGTCTTCTCAAACGGCTCCTTCCCAGTGCGTTTACCCTTGTTACTCTTCCTTGATGGAGGGGTAGCAACAGAAGAGGTACGGGGAACATCCCTGGGCTTGGACCTGCCAGGGAGAATGACTTTCAACGGCTAGTTCAAGGGATCATCTGGGCCCACAACTCGAGGCTCAACCTTGATCTCGGCTATCTCTCTCTCTTCTCCTTCTCGAGCCGCTCCTTCATACTCAGCTCAGATGTGTGTTCGAAGGCGCCTGTAGTCTCTACTTCATAACTCCCCTCGATGGGAGAAGAAGAATCAGATTTGTCTTCATCTAGCGGTCCAATCACCTGAGCATCTGGCCCAGGAGCCTCTCCAGCCTGAGTGGCCTCACCTATCTTCTCCTCCACCTCCTTGGAGACATTTCTCCTCGGAGTGGGCCCGGGATCAGAACGGAAAGCGCAAAATCAGGAAAAACAAGCATTAGAATACAATAGTCCTTCATAAAGAATGACAACTTTCGAAATCTTAAAGTGAAGGGTTATCTACCAGGTTCTGGCAGGCTCTCAGCTGTCAAGGGGGTCTCACCCTCCGGAATGGGAGACAAAATATGGACGCCAAGGCCGGGGTCCTCTGGATTATAACCGATATACTGCTCAAATGGATCGAGTATCGGTTGATTGGCCAATCGAGTAGGCGCATGAGCTGGAGGCACAACCCCGGATGGACTGGTAATCACTTCTTTCCCTTTCTTCGAGGGGAAGCCTTTGCAATAAATAGCTTTAGCTACTGATAAGTCGGAAGGCTCGTTCCCCTTGAGGAATTCCTTTATCAAGGCTCCCTCATCAATCTCATCGGTGCTATGCTCGGCCTTCCTGATTTCTATCAAAGCTTCCCACGCCTCAGCTAAAGATTCAAGATAGCCCTCGCCCAAAAAAGTCAAGTCTTGGTGCATGAGAACGCAGGAGCTGAATTCAGCGATTAGCGGGTCAAACTTGCTTTTGACCTCTTCCCTGCCTTCTTCCCTAGCCGCCTCGAGACGCGAGTCGATATCCATGGACGCTACCTTCTTGCCCTCTTCACGGGCTTCACTCTTTAACGCCTCAACTCTGGAAAGCGCGCCCTCAAGTTTTTCTTCTAAGAGTCGAGTGGCAACGATCTCGTCACAGTATCATTGTGACTCTTCTTGGGCAGCCGTTTTCTCCTCCTTCTCTCTGCGGAGCTGCTCCTCAAGTTCCTTGACTCGGAGGCTGAATGCGTCCCACTCCTTTTAAACTGAGTCCTTCTCTAAAACCAAAGCCCCACATCGTTGAACTGCCTCGTCAAGTTCTTTCTTATGAGTTGATTCCAGACGAGTGACGGCCTCAGCGGTGTCCTTGGCGCTCTGATGGGCGACCTCAAGTTCAGACTTGTAAGTGGAAATTTCCTCATCCTGAGCTTTGATGATATCCTTGTCGTGGATAGCCTCAAGCTTCAGGCGATCGATTTCGTGTTGGCGCTCCACGGAGACTTCAGAAACTTTTTCAGCTAAATGAACAAATACGTCATGTTGAACATAGACGTCGTTGGTACAGGCAATGGCGCTCTGCTTGACATGTCCGGGGATAGGATGAATCGCCGGAAGGAATTTCGGGCCATCGAAGCAGATTTTTGAAAATTTATCTTTAAGCTCGGCCAGCCTCTCCGATACTGATGGGAACGTTGCAGGAGCGGGAGGAGACGACTTTGAAAGTTCGGCTCTCCTGTGAGAATCTCGGGACTGTCGAGTGGAAGAGGAATCGGAGTGTTGGTCCCGGGGAGCATTAGATTGCGACCTCTTATGGCCGCGCTTGTCTTTACTTTGCTCCGGGTGAAAAGAGGTATCCTAGTGGTATTTTGGCTGATAGTAAGTTTTCCTCCGAGATGACGAGTCCCGGGAATGATAGTCTTTATCGCCATTACCATCTCTATCTCGACGTCTCCCGAGTCCCGTCCAGATTGATAAAAAATAGACGAACCACGAAGGCGGTCGAATCCATGAGAGCGCCCTATGTCACCTGCACAGAATTCAAATGACAACGAATCAACAAAGAGTAGTGTGACGACAAAAATCTAAGTGCAAATTGAAGTGCAAGTCTCCGTGTGTGTCCTAGTGTTTCCCCCCGACGGACCAGTCGCTTTGCTAATGGGAGTTTTCTCTCCCTGATTTTGGGTTAGAGCACCCGCGTCTCCTCTGACGGGTGAATGAAGCTTGAATGCCTCTGGATCGTCAATGTCATAATTGAACAGATCATCCGGAATGGAGAGACTCGATAAGCCCTTTAAAGAACTTTCTACGTGCTGTGAAGAAGCCTCTTTCTCCGTTGGAATAAGCGTAACTTTCGAAGTTCTGCCAACCTTCTCCTTCCTAATCTTGTACGTCAATCCCTTTTTCCTCTTTGAAGGGGAAGATGACGTTTCGATATCGTGCACTTCGACTATAGGATCCTGAGCGGGGCCCAAGTTCTCACCTTGTGCTTCGGGTTTCTCGTTCCCTTGAATTTCCACCTCTTCCTGTGCCTCAGGGGTGTGACGTGACGACGACTCATCTTATTTTTTCCCTTTACCGGATGCAGGCTTGGGTACGGAGATGCCCTCAGAAAGGCTTACCCGACGACCTTCTGCTAACAGTCCGAACCTCGATAGTGACTCATTTGAAATGAGAGTTCAGATGTCTCGTTCTTCGATGGGAAGAGCTCTAATAGCTTCAACGGCTTCAGAATACCCGCGACCGTCAGGGCTAGGATTGATACCTGAGAAGACGAGAAAAGAATCGAAAAAAACATGGCTTTGACCGAGTATGAATATCAATCCGGAGAAAAGACTTACTTCCTTTCACCTATCTCCTCACGAAACCGGGTAGGCAACGCACATAGAACCATTCATGTTTGTACAGGGAAAACTTGCTCCACGCCCCGGTTAAAATCCGGCATTTGTGGTGCGGTTCACGGAACACAAAAGAAGGGCTATCTCTACGCTTCTTGATCATATAAATATATATGATATCGCCCAGAGTTGGAGGCCTAGAAAGGATGGTCATGAAGAGGATATAGGTGCCATAGATGAAGGCGTGGCCGTTCGGGTGCAGTTGCGACGGAGCGATGTCGATGTACTGTAGCACGTCCCGAAGAAATAAGTTAAACGGTGGCACACTTCTGACCCAGCACATAAATTTATTACACACTGTGTATCCAATTGGGGGCAAGTGTGGACGATCGTGCCCTGAGAGAACCAGCATGTCGTCGAAAGGTATTCCATGGATGGAGCATATTCGCCGGCCGCAACTTCATTGATTTTTGAAGCCTGGAATCGACAAGATTGTCCAAGAAAATAGATGCCTCCAGGGCATCGGGGGCTAATTTATGTGCAGGGGAGGTTGACGGATTTGAAACATCTGCGACTTCTTGTCAAGAGGATGGTCCCGGTCTGTCAGAAATCGTGGCGGAGCTGGATTTTCAGACATTTCCAATAAATAGTGAATTTGGCAGAGCACCTGTGTGAACTATACTTAAAAAACAATCGACGTCAGAATTAACAACACAAGAATTCCCCCGTGTGGTGTGTGAACTAGTACGATCATTCATGTGTAAGCGTTGAAAAATTGAAAGTCACAGAGTTAATAATATAAAATTGAGCGTCGAATCGTTGTCTTCGAAGACCGTCATTGCTGACCGTCTCCAAATGCTTGCCTTATGGTGTTTACTATTTCGGATTCAGAAAATGTTAGAAGAAGTTATCCGATTATGTCGATTTAAGTTCAGGTTCGTGTCTACCGAAACTAGGAGGTTATCAGTCCGGATCAGTTCGATATGCTAGTATGCTGGAGTCCTTGTCCTTGTTTTGTTGTATGATTAGGCAAGGTAAACAAGTGTTCGGCCTAAGCTAAGGGATGGTTCGGCATTCATAATGGCTTGACCTAAAAGTTGTTCGGCCTAAGTATCGACCGTCCAATCTGTCGTTCAGCCTAGCTACCGTTCAGCCTAAATATTGTTCGGCCAAACTTTCGTTTGGCCCAACTAACGTTCGACCTAGGTAGCACTCGGCAAAGTATCGTTCGGCCAAGATTCGGTTCGGCCGAAACAGCACTCGGCATCCCATCTAATTCATGCTTCCTCCCTAACCTTCCAACCCACTGTTCAGCATGTGGTGAGACACGTCGAACCAGAGCTACGCCGAGCCCCAACGCTCGGCAATCCTCCCTTAACTACGGTTTCATTTTTTCCTCTCTTCCTCCATCCACACCGAACCACCAGAACGGGTCGTTTGGCGATCCATACCAGAACATGTCGTTCGGCATCCTAGCCACTTCGTACTCCTCCTCAATCCTTTCTTTTCCTCCAACCTCATTCAGCACAAGAGAACCATGCCGAACCACAGCACACCTCCCAACATCACCCTCGTGTACTCGACTCAGGCCACTTCTCTCTTCATCCATACTATCTAGCCCAAAGAAATATCCTAATCGAACTTCGATTCCTCCATCCGCGCAACACCTATCCACTACAGTTCTAATTTACGGACTCGAGCCTCGTGTTAAAAACCATTGATTCGGGGAAAAGACTTAGATACAGGGATCATTACCTAGCTAGTAGATCGAGACTTGGAGAAATCTTGGGTTAAGGCACGACTTTAGTTAATGCCGAATGGATTGGGAAGGAATGGCTGTTAACAGGTGAAATTTGCAAGTACGAGATAGCGGAGGTAAAAAGGTGAAAAGAGAAGAAAGAGGAAGACGCCGGCCTTTATAGGGAAGAAGTAGAAGTAGAAGAGGCTATGGCCGGTGGAACCGGTCAAAGCCGCATCGTTCGGCTTCGGCATACAAAGTCGTTCGACACATGTGGAGCGTTCGGCTTCGGTTGTAGCATTCGGCATTCGCGTTACGTTCGGCACACACCACCTCATCAAGTGCTCTCAGGAAAACAACCACCAAGAGTGATAGGCCAAGGTTCGAAGCAAAGCACAGAGGACTCGTAGTTCAAAGCCTATCACGTTCGGTCACGCGATACACTTTAGGGGGCAAGTGTTTTCGGGAGATTTGACCAGGCAACTTGGTACTCGGCATTCTAAACGTTCGGCATACAAGGAACGTTCGACATCCATGAAGGTTCGGCCCGAATCTTGTTCGGCATCCGAGAGCGCTTGGTAGTCAGGGGCGCTCGGCATTCATGAAGCACTCGGCATCCAAGTTTGTTCGGCGTCTACGGAACGTTCGGCATGGAAGAGCATTCGGCATTGAGAGACGTTCGGTGTGGAATAACGTTCGGCATGGAAAGATTGTCCGTCATCAACTACCGTTCGGCCTAACTATTGCTCGGCCTAAGAATCGTTCGGCCAAGACATAGTTCGGCTTGGGTAACGTTCGGCCAAAATATCGTCCGGCCTACGTTCTGGTCGGCGTACAAACATCGTTCGGCCAAGTTACTGGTTCGGCTTCCAGAATCGTTCGGTGCAAGTGCTTCCCACGGCATTCAGAGTGTTCGGCCTCGCCGCGCTCGGCATGAGGAGACTGTTCGGCATTCATGCCCTGTCTGACATTCAACGTTCGGCATATATGGGTTGGCACACAAAGATTACTTTATTTGGACCGAGATATTCATCCACCAGGGAAGTCCAACCCATCTTCGTCTACAAATAGAGAGGCAGGGGCACAGTGAAAGGGATTAGTTTTTCGAGAACACTGGGGAGATTCTGCCATTTTTATACTCTCTTCTTTTTAATTCAAGCTTGTATTCAAGTGATTGATTTACGGATTGTACCTGTACATAAGTAATGGAGAAGGCAATAAAGATTAACTTCAAAGTGGACGTAGGCAATTACGCCGAACCACTATAAATTTGGTGTTCTTGTTCTCTGCATTTAAATTTATATTCTGTTCTCTGTTTTAACTTACTTTCTTCATTCGTCTCTCCACACAATCTTTCAAAGGGTGTTAGTGATCAGTTTTGGTGCTAACACCTATAAAGTATACCCATCTGATGGGAACATAGCAAGAGTATGGAATGCTGAACATTTGCGACTGCATTTTCCAATAATGGATTAATAAAGAAGTTGAAAAAGAAGAATTTTCTAGCTCATCCATATGAAGGAGTAAGCCTCATCTAAGACAAAAAACCTGGCCATCAAAGGCATATGGCCATTAAAGGCCTTGTAATAAAATTCCTTTAGTACCATCATGAAAGGCCTCACTAAAGTAAGGGAGGACAGGTAAGTTTTTGCCCTGTCCAAAGCATCGAACAAACTGTCAATACTATCATCAAAGGCCTTATTGAAGTGCCTCCTAGAGGGAGGACGGAGTAAGCCTTTAGTGCCATCATCAAAGGCCTCACTAAAGCACCGAACCAGCCTTTAGTGTCATCATCAAACACCTCACTAAAGCACCGAAGCAGCCTTTAGTGCCATCATCAAACGCCTCACTAAAGCGTCTCCTAGAGGGAGGATAGATAAGCCTTTGGCCTGTCTAAAGCACCATACTAGCCTTCAGTGCCATCATCGAATGCCTCACTGAAGTGTCTCCTAGAGGGAGGACGGATAAGCTTTTGGCTTGTCCAAAGCACCGAACCAGCCTTTAGTGTCGTCATCAAAGACCTCACTAAAGTGCCTCTTAGAGGAAGGTATGGTAAATCTTTGATTCTGCTTCAGATAGCTAACCAAGCATACCAGACAGTAGACCTAATCATCACCTAAGACGGCGAAAAAAGGTCTGATCCAAGTAGAGATCATCAACTAAGATGGTGCCAATCATATCTATCAAAAATCAGAGCCAAGTAGCACTCC
This sequence comes from Allium cepa, assembly GCA_030765085.1. NCBI lineage: Eukaryota > Viridiplantae > Streptophyta > Magnoliopsida > Asparagales > Amaryllidaceae > Allium > Allium cepa. Next base: position 27,388,213 of record CM060933.1, on the reverse strand, counting down.
AAATCAATCAATCTTCTAGAGGAAGATCTATCAAAAATTAGATCCATTAACGCCTCAATTCAAAAATCTTCTAGAGGAAGATTCTTCAAATATGAGCCATTTGTGCCCCTCAATAAACACAATCTTCAGATGCCAGATAAAGATTTCCAGTCTTCTATTCTTATTGCCAAATAATGCCTTCTCGTCTTCTTCTATTATTGGCGGATAAGGATTTCTGATTTTCTTTTATTATTGTCGGATATGGATTTCTGGTCTTCAAATATCGTTGCCAGATAAAGATTTATGGACTTCTTCTATTATTGCTAGATATAGATTTATGGTATTTTGTTATTTTTGTAAAATATGGATTTCTGGTCTTTTTCCATTATTGCTAGACATGGATTTCTTTTCTTCTATTACTATTGCCACATAAGGATTTATGGTCTTCTTTTATTATTTCCAAATATGGATTTCTGGTCTTCTATTATCATTGCTTGATAAAGGTTTTTGGGCGTCTTCTATTATTGCTAGATATGGACTTCTTGTCTTCTTATATTTTTGCCTGATATGGATTTCTAATCTTCCATTATTATTGTCAAATATGGATTTCTGGTCTTCTTCATATATTGGCAGATATGGATTTCTGGTCTTATATTATTATTGTTAGATATGGATTTCTGGTCTTCTTTTATTATTGCTAGATATGGATTTCTGATCCACTATTATTGCCAGAAGGATTCCTGGTCTATTAGTATTATCAAATGAATTTTTTGGCTTTTTGTTATAATCATCAAACGGACCAACTGATATTCTATTAAGGATTTATGGCCTTCCCTCCTATGATAATTCCATCTAGGAAATTATAATTCATAAATAGTTATCTAGTTTTCTATTCATGAAAATCTTTATTAGATAATTTTCTAAACTTCAAAAGTAACGTTAGGTTACGGACAAAAGATCCTTTAGAATCTACTAAAAGGTTCGCTAAAAATCAGATTGAAAGATTAACAATAAAAGCATGACTAGTTTTACAAGAAAACATCACTAGAAAGGAGATCTCACTAAAGATTGAGCAATATAAAGAAATTCATGATTTTTCCTTAAAGAGTAAAAAAGCCATCACTTATACTAAGAGTGGGGAAAATGTTATCCAAATAATTTGGATACTGAGTTCGTACAACGAATGGTGGCATCATGAAGGAATCGATGCTGCTAGAATTTATGTCAAGGACCAATAGCAACATAAGGCACGGCAGTGTAGCCATAACATTGCTTTAACAAACAATGTCGATGAAGTGGCGATAAGCCAAAGCTAAAGGAATAAAGATGGATTGATGTCGTTTCTCATCTATATCACCTTCCTCGATGACGCCTTTCTTCAAAAGAAGCGATGATGCCAAAGGTAATCAGCATTGTAAGCCATCGATGTAACGTCGACATTCCCATGTCACATTTGATTAATGTCGAACCTATCAAGGTCGTCGTCCACTTATAAAATAGGTATCGTTGATAGGCCTTGCCGCAAGTTATCGGTTCCGCTTCTTATTGATGTTGCCCCTTCAATGGTGCCGAATCTCATTGGAATAAGTTGCTATCAATATCCTGCATTGGGGAGTATCGTCGCAGTCTATCTTCACGACGTCAAGGATGAATATTGTCATGTCCATGAAGATAGGATGATAGCCAATGCCGCTTTGATTCAATACTGCCATCAACCAATGAAGAGCGCCAATCATCACAATGGAGGTCACGAATGCCAAAGTCATCTACATCGACACTGTATGGGATGAAGTCTCTCTTTAACAATGCTGCCCTATATTGACATCACCCTCAGTGCCACCTTCAACTGATGCCACCAACAATCAATTAAGAGCATATCAATACGTAAAGGTTCGCAAGATCCATCAAAGCAGATGTCCTACAGAATGATATAGCTTCATAATGATATCACACTGCAGCCAAGCTGCCGCTTATTAGTGCCTATTGCTATTGAAGCAACAACCATGCACAATGAAGCTAATGACAGGCAACATTGTTGACGATGCCCAAGTAAAGCTTGCCAAAGACATTAGAGGCGGGATGGGGCTGAATACCGAGCCGCTCAACCCTTATAAATATGGACCTAAGGGTTTGCAAAAAGGGGTGATGATTTCATTTCTCCATTCCCGAAATCAAACTCTCATAACCCTAAATTGAGTTGGGGACAAAATCAATTTGACTGCAATCATGAACAATTTATATGAAAAAGGACTTGGACATGCCTATTATTTTGATTATGCCATTTGAATGTTATTGATATGGACGTGAATATATTTGATTCCTCTAAGTTCAAAACTCGACATGATAATGTAAAAGCAGTTTGGACTAAGCATATACATGCACAATAAATATGGACATTGGACTTTGAATATCAGAACAAATTAAATAGCCTATTGATGAGCTTAATGTATTATTGCACAAATTTGTTACTTGTCTTCTTTACCTCCTAAAAACATACGACATGATATGGGCCCTTTTAGAACATTTTTTTCTTGAAAACCCATACAAACTCTTGAATATGTTAACTCCTTGTGACCTCAAGAAAACTCGAGTACAATACTCTAAGAAAACATATGGATCTTCGTATATTTCACCTTAAAGGCCTATTAACATCATAATCCATCCCTTAATAATTCCATCATGGAGTAAATCTCAAGTGATAAATTGGCCCTTGATAACACTATTGAGTTACTAGTGATTAAGCTATGCTCAATCAAATACAAAGCAAGAATTTATTTATCACAATTGGCATCATTGGCCTTATACCAGGTTTTGATCTAACACCAGGATTCAAATATTTAAGTAGTTCAGATATTTAAATACGAAGTGTCTGAAACTCCGGGTCGTTATATTCTCCCCCACTTAGAATATTTCATCCTTAAAATTTTGCCATGAGCAACAAAAGAAACAATCACATAGCAATACTTAACAGTATTCAAAATCACTTAGCAAACAAAACTCATGGTTTGCTCAAGTTCAAATTCCTCTCATCGCACAAGAATGATAAACAACCTATTAAGCATACCATACGCTCAACAGCCTCAGATTATTACTTAGTAGAATATTTATGCTACCCCATAACAAATCGAAAAGTCATCACCTAAACTCCCCACAAGCCAATAAAAATAGTATGCATATACTAAAACCCATACGATGTATATGGAGCATCTGTATGCAATAGTAATTCTGATCATTGCTAGAACATATAATTTCACTTCCAAACTAGTATGGATCACTTGACCTCTCTAGTGTGGACTCTGATCTGATTCCTTGATTAGAAATCTTAATTCTTCTTGCATAGCCATATACTATAATAGAAAACTTTAGGATTGTACCAGGAATCTATATTAAGTGTTTGCTGTCAAGAATCTAGTGAAAAATCCTTGTTCGGACCGGTGTAAACGCCTTGAAGTCACATACTCGAATACTGGATAAAGAACAGTCATGAGAATAAAATGTTCTATGTACAACTTATATACTTGTTCTATTGCTTTTTAATTACACAAAAAACATTTAAATTGCATCCTTTTATCCAAATAGTATATCTTAACACTAAAATCATTTATGAACCATTTCATAAAACATAACTTCAAGCTTATTAACATTTTACATCTTAGTTCGTACTCGTATAGTAATCCATGACATCCTAAGAGTGTATACAAAACATCAAATTCAATATATTTAACAAGGATGTTCAAAGAATATAAAAATTGTTTTAACTTACTACCATCTCAATTCAAGTGTTACATAAACTCGAATTTTATAAAAAAAACTTTTTGCTTCAAGTTTTATAGCGGTTCAGAAGTTTTTGACTATCAAAAATCGCTGAAATTTTACTTTAACAAATGAAATCTACTAAACAACATAAAATATCAGGATATAAATACCATACAATCATACAACATAGGCTACATGTGTTCATAAAATAACTTAAAAAATTTCAATAATTTATAAACACACTTTACTCAAAAAGGGAAAGCATGGAAAGTTCCAACATTTATTCCGGGCTATGCCACTACCACTCGGGCACCATACATGGCATACATATAAAACTTTTGTATATAAAAAGTTCATATCAGATTTCTTTTAAAGAAAATCTTTGGAACTAAACACCGGGTCTTATTTCAAATAATTTTGAAATAATAATACATACATATACCTTTTATAACAAATCATGCTTTTTGGACTCAAATAAGAATCTATTTTACAAAAACAACCTTGTAGCATCCCCTACTTAGAAACCCGAAAATGAACGCTGATGATGTGGAAGTCATCACTAGAATTATTTTCAAGCGTCAGAATTAAGTTCAATACATCCTAATTATACCTTTCAGACTTAACCAAAATCATTCCACAACGGTATCAAATACTTGTAAATATTACTAAGTACCATGATCTTAACTTTTTAAACCAATTTCCCAAATATTTACTTTCAAATAGTACTATTATTATTTTCTAAAAAATCTTGAAAAACAATTTCTAAGACAATGAGATTTTAAGTTCTCATAATATCAGCTTAAACCTTTTTTATATCAAATAAACATCATTACTAATTAAAATATTAAACCAACATTATTACCGAAAGCCTTATAGTATGAAACTAAATTCATAAGGTGTTCATTTCAGTGTATCTATAATTTCTATCTATCCCACCCGTGCAGTAGAAGGTAAAACTGTTAATAAACTACTCGAACATAAATCAAACATCAATGAATGAAATTCAATGACTATAAACTGGTCAACCATAACTAAACAAATTAATAAGGGGCAACGAATGAACATCATTAATCCCTACATTAATTGAACAACACTTAACAGTTCACACTTATATAAGTTACATCAGATAAGATCTTTAATTTTCATAGTTATAATTACCTTTAAGGTATACATTTGTAACAAATATAAATACGCTCTCATATGTATAATACACTCGAATCATGCTAGGGCATTACATTACCCTATCTCTTAATGAGTTATACCCACCAAAGCCAAGATTCTCGCTTAACCTTCGGCTCTGATACCAGCTGTAATGATTAGACTTTTCAACCCCGAACATCAACACTAATACATCCACCATGTTCACATGTCGAACACCCAAGTGCCGAAAAGATGAATTATTAAAGTAAAATAAAAGGAAAAATAATTAGAATAAGGAAGAAGAGAACACAACATCAGAATATCACTAGTGGAATAGTAATATATAATATTAAAAGAACGTTAAAAAGGGTTACTTCGATGCAGAAATCTTGAGTTATAAAACCTAAGTACTATCATCAGCCTCGACAACTATAATTGCCTGTCTTTACAAATGCTAATATGTATATAATGTAGTGGAAATAAGAATATTATGTTAGGTAAAACATCCGGCTTGTCTTCTCGAGCTCCAAAGAATATAAACGAAATCTTGCCTTTCTCAACTACTCAAAAGATTATGTGAGGAATTTAGGGAAAAGACCAAGTGTTAGACATAAGTCTGGTATGGAAAACTCACGAAATATGTGTACAACATATAACGGTACTCTGATAACTCATGGAATGCCACAACGGCAATTCCCCTAAAAGAACCACCATCTAATAGGCATATAAAGTGATACAATAAATAATGTCTAGGGCAAAGAATATAAATATATAACATAGCTGGAGTGGTTACATTGGTTACATTCAATAACATATTAAATGGTATAATCAAACCTGACAAGGACATTCACATAATGGATTTGGTGTGGAGATCCCTTCGATCAAACATAACTCCATATACAAGGGTTAGAAACTACCTTCGAGCATCGTATATCTTTAGATAGAATATACCATAAGGTAAACATAACTGGTCCACGTCTAAAACATGTGATCTCGAATACCATTACTCTCATGCACAAAATTTTTAAGCATACTCTAGATATGGAGTGAATAACCTGTCATAGGTCAGCACAACCCCAAGCCATTCTTCTACTCTGTTTTCTACCATGTTCAATGTCGACGTCACATTCGACATCTTTCAACGAGTCTTCATTACCCAAACAAAACATGAATCCCCAATTGGATTCCCACATCTCGAACAGATCTTGAAACCACACATGGATTTCAGTATCTCGAACGGATCCACTTACAAGAGATAGAACACATATCTCAGTCTTGAAATGGTTTTCGATAAGTGAAACACTTACTAATCCTGGTCTATTCAAGAATGGATCGACGAATTTGGTCATATTCAATAATAATGAGAACGATCGTGTATGGAAACCAAGTCTTGTATACTTATCACGTTCCGTTATTTTCATCTCACGCTATCTCTCGGTCAAGAGTAAAGCCGGTAGGTTAGAGCTCTATTGCTCATAACCTAGTTGAACATCAGTCTTAACTCCCATAGATAGACAAGCCTACTTCATCAATATTTAGTGATAAGTACATGACTAAATGTTTTCCATAAACGGGTAAACATATAAAGCACGATCAAGTCATACAAAGCACAACTAAGTAACATAAGAGACTTCTAATCCCCTTTTTATTCACTTAATCTTTTATTAACCTCTTTTATTAATAAAACTTACTTTATCTAATAAAACATTGTTTATCAATTTCTATTTTCATTTGTACTCTTTTCAATACTTCAGAAAGTATTCTTTTACTTATCCTAAATGGTATAAACATATTCACAAATTGTTAACAAGATTTCCTAGTTAAAACTATTACTCTTTTTCCAAAAGATTGCTTTCTTATAATTTCCTTCAAAATATCCATTTTAAGGATCTGAGTACTTTCACAAATCCATTCAAAAAGGTTTAAGGCTAATGTTACTTAAACTTTGTCGCTACAAAACCAAAACTATTGTGCTTATTCTTAGTTTTAAAACATTCTTTTAAAGATCTATTTACATTCATAAGTATAATAATAAAAAGGGTTAAAGATGAATGTTATTAACACATTGTCAAAACAAACCAAAAACTATTTCATACTTATATCATTTAAAAAACATTCTTTTAAAGATCCAAGATAATTTTTGTTAAGTTTGATGGAAGATTAATCAACTATCCAATTAAAACAATTGCTTATGCAAATCAATGTTTGTATAATTAACTCGTTTATGACATTTCAACTTAACTACTCCTCGTTAAGGATGAAGCCAGGAAAGTTAGAGCACTGGTTGCATCAAAGCCTTGCATGGACACTTCATTCTTGAATCTCACAAAAAGATAAATCTACTAGTTGGCTTTAAGTGCTAAGTACAATATTAATGATTTCCATAAACAAGTAAAAAAACAACATTATTAATCCATTTTCGACATTTCTTACTTAACTATTGCTCGTTTAAGAGGGAATCCGATAGGTTGAAGCTATATTGCTCATATCCCTACTTTACATCAATATTAACTCTCACAAATAGATAAGTCTACTTCATCGGCTTTTAGTGTTAAGCAAAGTTAATTAACTTTTTCAAGACTTTAAAAATACTTGTAAATATGTTTGAAACATCTATGTAAAATATTATTTGAAAATAACTAATTTATTATTTGATAAAAAAACATGTTTTATATTATAAAATCTCTTTGCTTTGAAAATACATATATAATTATTAAAAAAATATTTAAACTTCAATCCAACTTTAATATACTTCAACTTTTTTATGAAAACATCTCCAAAAAGATTAGAAAAAATACCAAATTTTAATATCATTTTTAAATAATTAAAACTATAAGCGACTTACTACAACATTTATAAATGTCGTTAAAGTCCTTGTTTAAAATAACATTGAAAAACACAATCTTGTTTACTAGTTTTAACCACTTTAACAAATGATTTAAGACTTGAAATTTTATAGTAAGTACCACCCTTATGGTACTTAAAAACCATGCAAAGAAACCCTTAAGAATATCTTCCAATTTATTTAATAAAATTCCTAAAAACAGCCTAAATTTACAAATGTGTTTTCAACCACCTTTTAGTTCTAACTTCTATAACTTTTGTTCACGGTTTCTATGACTTCCAAATGATTTCTTTACTATCCAATACACCAATATGTATATAAAGAACACCCAAATCAAACTTCCAAAGTTAAGATCATAAATATCCAATTTACTTAGTTAATGTCACTTTAACTTTATACTTTAAACACAACATATATGTACATAATTTATACAAATAAGTTAGTGAGATAACTCACTTAGATCCAAGCCAAACATAAGAACAAAGCCATAAGAATCAAAGAACCACCTCCTACACCACCAAAAGCCTAAAGATCCATTGTTTAGCACTTTCAAACCAAGACAACACCTCCTCTCCTCTTCCATTGCTCACATCCTATCTTGGAACCCCTCTTCCTCTTGCTTTGCTTCCACTTTGACTTTACATCTAAGCTTCCCAAGGTATTTTAAGATGTTAGTTAAAGTTCAGAAGAGACTGGAGTTCATTTGGCCTAGACTTGAAAAAGTTAGAGAAGAATTAGTGGATTAGTGTTGACCACTTCCACCATTTTCATTCCCTTACTTCATTTCAAGCTTTTTGAATTTGTGATATACTATTACCTTAAGGGTGTATTTATAGGTTTATGCAAGAGGTTATTATCACCTTCTACCTTCCATGAAATGTCATAAAGGAGCCTCCCTCTCACATGCACCTTTACACCTTTACATCATTACTTAAAAGTTAAGTCTTTCCTTAAAAGCTCATTTTCAAAATATCTTTGATGACATCACCCAATGACATCGTTAGAAAGTTTATTTCCATAAATGGTAAAAAGTTATTAGTTCATTTTATTGATTTCCTAAGCAAATAAGTGTATTAAAAAAATATGAACAACTTCTGACGGCTAAAAGTTTATTTATCGATAAAACGATTTTCAGTCACATTAGCAATATTTTTTCAAAGTAATTATTTCTGTAAATATTTTTCTAAAACTAGTTTACCATCATTTGTTATGATTAAATAGGAGGTTAATAAGCTTATTAAATCATTTTAATAACATTAAATTCAAGATTCAAATATTTAAATAGTTTAGATATTTAAATACGAAGTGTCCGAAATTCCAGGTCATTGAAAAATGGTTATAATTCTAACAGACAATTCTTAAAGACATTTATTTATTCATTCTAATATTACTAATTATGCCTTCCTGGTCTTTCAATACTTTCGCTAATAATCTCTTTAATTAGTTTCATATCTCTATTAAATCCTTGTGACTCCCTAATCATTTCACGTTTATTGCCGCATTAGTCTTAGAGTTACAACCTTTTACATTTACATTTTCGATCCTTATTATTTATTAGGCGATTTATGTTAATTAGAACATTGATGTGTATTATGCTTATAGAATTCATAATTATAAGGAAGCCTAGTCAACAAAGGAGTCAAAGTATCATTTAGCTTTTAGGGTGCTTCTATATGTCCCACTCATGCTCTTCTTAGTCCACTCCTTACAATACAACCTTCACCCTATGGGTAATCGAGGAAGGAGTATAAATTTAACTCTACTTATTTTTCCAACTCATAGTCACTTCACCCATCGTTTCAGAATATGGTCGCAACTACTTCAAGAAATTATAGAGTTAGGCATATATTCAAAATAAGTATATATATATTTACATATGATAGGGTTTTCGAAAAATACTTTCAAAGGTAAAAAATGCGCCACTCGTATCTATATTTTTCCCCGTTGATCAAGTAACCTAATCCCTGATACCAAATGTAACAACCCGTTCTGATACAGGCCTAATCCCGATCCAGAAAAGGCAAACTTAGACTCATTGTAAAGGTGGTTGTTGGTTGGTAAAAGAACAACACAAAGCTATTTATCTATTTATTCAGAACTCATAGTGGAAGGACAAAACCTTTCCCAAATACTTACAAAAACATATGTTAATAATAACCGTTCCATAATCATGCTCAAAAATAAATTGTCATCTTCAAATGGGTACATCAGAAAATAACATAAATAGATAAATAGATTACTGCCACAAGCTACTCACATCGTCATCGTTGCCTTCATCTTGATCATCGTCTTCTTTCCTAACCTATGTTGTAATGAGGAGGGAGCCAGAACAACAATATCTAGTGAATAGAAATCTCGATCCTCTCTATTTCACTACATGGGCAGTGTAATTCAAATAAGGATATGTCTTTCGCATTTAAACTATAATCAAAACTATTTAATACTTCATATAAAGGAAATAACGGGCCCTCAACAACCACTTATTTCCTTCAATCCCTGAACCGGGTTCTTCATATTATCCAATTCCATAATCAATAACCCACAACCATCGTTATAAATGTCTACCAATGCAAGAGATAGTATCCAAGCCACTTAATAATTTTTAACGGAAAATAGGCAGAATCTAACCATTTAAACCTCAGTTGAGGTAGCCCCCATCATTTAATACATACTCCCAAGGTGGACTGCTCATAGATACCTATCTAGCTGACATTACATGGAAATCTCTTTGGATACTTACTCCTTCCAACTTTCCCAGATATCCTCAACCATGCCTAAACTTAATCCCGACCATTTGATACTTCATATAAAGGAAGGAGGAGGGCCCTCAATCAACCACTTAATACCTTCAATCTCTCGAAGTAGGTACTTTATATTATGACCCGTACCCACAGAGACGTCTCACATTAGTCTGACTATTCATAGGAACTGGTAGCCATATTAGTTTGGCAGGTTTACCCTATAAAATTAGGACTAAACTCACGTCGTCCATGATTACTTATTGTAGGAAATGTCTCACATCAGCCCTAAAGTCACACTATTGGTAGCCAAATTAGCTGGGTAGACTTCTATGTGCTTTTGACCAACCTAACATCCTTATAATTTAGTTATATTCCATAACATTCTCTAATAATTTCATCACACATCTCACCGTATTCATTATTTTAGACTATATAAGAAATCCTTCTAATATTGCGTCTATAATTAATTATTTTCCCTAAGGGGAATTTAAATGATAATTATTAACCTAATTAACTAGGCTATTATTACATTATAATTGTACATTATTTACACTAGTTAATATATATTTTTTTAAATATGCATTTATTAATTTCTATGCATGTGGAGATTATGCTCTAAACTAACATTCAAATGTCAAATCTTCCGAAACTATACAAATCTCATTTGCACAATAATATATATACCATAAATCCAATATTTCAATATCAAACTAATAGACTGTATATAGAGTCAATATCCAACTTATTTCATATTAAAACAATGGAGTAAATCAATAATTGAAACTTACAATTTAATTAACTTTACGCTCTATTCAACTTCTTTTGCATAAAATTTTACAAGGGAATTTATATTCAATTTGTCGAAATAGGCGATGTAAACTACGAATAAGAAATCATACCTTACACACCATTTCTTAATCAAATTCCTTAATCATATCCAAAGAAAAAGAATAAGAAGTAGAATAGAAGGTAAAACATATAAATTGCAAAATCCTAACAAACTCCTTTATTTTAATAGAAACAATTAAGATATCAACCTAAGAATTGAAATTTTGCTTTGGGGTAATTTTAGGGATTCTTAATGTAATGTTTTCGTAATCCAAAACTCCCTAAGGAATATATCAAATCCAAACTACATTATTCAATTACTAAAGTAGAAAAAACTAAGACTTCTACTCATAGAGGTCCATCGCTTTGCCTTCTTTTAGATTTGACATGCCTTCAATAAACTCTTTCAGATCTCTTCTTTCTGATATATACAGCAAGGGATTTGTACATATGTTAGATTAAAAAAATTAAAGTTTTGGAGGAGAATAAGCTGAGAAATAAATAATAAACAAAATAGATATATAAGATTTCTTAACTAAAACCCTAATGGAGTTTTCTGAATCTAAGAAGAGATGCACCGATAGAGCTTCACTAGTGGTCCCAAAATAATTTATGAAGAAAACTGAGGGTGCTAGACTCTTATTTATTATAGTTGGAACGCACCAGAACCATCGTGTTATCCCGCTTTTTGGCAAAGCCGTGATACCAAAAGATTGTTCGAAAATGAGAGACAATTCGCCTCAAAGATTGATCTCATTCCACTTCACTATGGATATCGATGAATTTTGTCTGAGCCCGGATTTGGCTACAATTGATAGGACATGGCTAGCAAATCCACGAGAGCTAACGTTTCAAATTTCGAGTCAATCCGAGTTCGTATGCTCAAGATATGATGGATTAAGTATGAGAGAAATAGCCCTTGTTCGGTTCGAATCCATTGAGTCGACTCCACCCCCGTATCCCTTAGTTCGAATCCCTCAGGAATAGCATAGGTTCGAACCCATCGGCCTCCTCTTACTTCGAATCCATGGGATCACCCCCACTTCAAATCCATCACCCGAGGCAACATGTACGAGTCCATCAAGTCACCTCTCCTTCGAATCCATCAGGTAGCCAAGCCTTGTGTCCATCCCACGACCTTCCTTCGAGTCCATCAGGTAGCCAAGCCTCATGTCCATCCCACGGCCTTCCTTCGAATCCATCAGGGCAAAGAACCTCGGACCCGTAAAGCAACCATACTTCGAATCCATCGCTGTAACACATAATCGAATCCATCATGTTCCCCCTACTTCGAATCCATAGGCGTTGTTGTGCTTCGCATCCATCCAAGACACCCCTGCTTCGACTCCATGAATGCACCTTGCCTCGAATCCGTTCCTTCGAATCCACCAAGTCAAATGGCGAAAATGATGGAGTCGACCCAATAAACTTGGAGAAAAAGGAGGATTGACCCGAAGCATACGCACCACGTCATCACTTTCACGTGCAGAAGCATGGATTCAACCCTATGAATTCGAACCATATCGATTCGAACGAATCCATAGGACAAGGAGCACCAACTTGAATCGATCATAACTTGAGATCTACATGTCCAAATGCTATGAAATTTTCACGGGAGCTTGCATATACATTGAAGAATGTCCATGCCAAGTTTCATCATGATTGGACACTTTTTTGATCGATTCGAACCAATGGTCGAATCGATCCCAAAGTGGGCCCGGATCTCCAGAATTCGGCCATGTGGGCCCCCTCATGTGCCAGAAGTGGTCCCACCGGATTTTAGGCGAAATATCAGCCTTCTACGCCTATAAATAGAGCCCCAGGTCATTCAGGAAAGGGAGGGAGAATTCTGAAGCGCCAAGACTCTACCGGATTCAATTCTACACCTTATCATCGTTGTTGCATTCGAGTTTCAGAGCTATAGTCCATTGTAACTTGCTGTAACCAACTGTAATCATCAAGAGAATATCAATAAAGATAGAAAACTTCGAAGTGGACGTAGGCAAGATCGCCGAACCACTATAAATCCTGTGTCGTCTACTTGTTGTCTGTAATTTCTGTTGAGTGTTGATCATTTTTGTTATCTACAAATTTGTAAATTGTGACTTGTGACTGCGAACGGGTGCTTTCACGACTATTGGCTGTTTGTGGTCAATTTTGACGCAAACATTTTGGTGCTTTCACTGAGAGGAGCTGATTCAGGATAATTTGAATTTGAAGGCTTAAAGATTTAGATCTAAGAACCATGACGAGACAAACAAGTAAGAAACAAAGGCCAGAGAGAAGTGAACACCAAGGAAGTCAAGAGGCTTCTTCAGGAGCGAATCAAGCATCGATCTTCATCACTAGGGACGAGATGGAGACAATGATGAAGAAACAGGAGAAGCTGATCCAAAGTTTGTTTCAACAGATAGGACAACTTGGAGCGCAGAATAGAGAAGCGGATGGAATTCAGAACGAAGCACAACCACCTGGCGTAGCACCTGGATTAGGAGGCACACCGATGGAGAACGTTGATCCAATTTCAGAGAGAGAGGAACATCTGCACAACCTGGGAGTAGTAGAGGAGTGAACTCTCGGTCAAGGGGGCAAATCCCAGAATTCCCTCATGGACTCGAGGGGCAGGTTGAAAGTAATGAACGGAGATTGCATCTTGGAGACGATGACAAGTTGGCAGAGATGGTTAGAAGAGCTATGAGAGGCGGTTTGGAGGATGTTAATAGGAGTCCTTTTACTCCAGCAATCAGACGAGCTAGGAACCCACCGGATTTCAAGTTACCATCATTGGACATGTATGACGGGAGAACAGACCCCACGGTTCATCTAACGAAGTATATGAGGCATATGGAAGTGCTGGGGGCATCAGAGGAGGTTATGGCCCGGTGCTTTCCATTGTACTTGACGGATATTGCAGCATTGTGGTTTAGACAATTGGAGAATGGATCCATCGGAACGTGGGATGGTTTAATTGAGAGATTTATGAGGCAATTCAGGGTTCACATTACAAGACCTAAGAATGTGATGACTTTGGCAACCCTAAAGCAGAAAGCCGGAGAGACCTTGAGAGTTATCTAGCGCGATTCAATGCAGCAGCAGCTTCGGTGGATCAAGCAGATCCATCTATGGTGGTGATGGCAGCTGTGTCCGGAGTAGCTGATGGCATAGAGTTTAAAAATTCATTGACTAAAGATCCACCCGTGGATCTAGAGGAATTCTACAACGAGGCAGAAAAGTTTTTACGATTAGAGGATGCGAATGCAGAAAGAGAAGAAGGAGAGGGAACAGAAGTTTATGTGCTTAAGGACAAAAAGCCTCTCGAAAAGGACTCAGACAAGGATAAAGGAAAATGAAGGGCTGAGGATTATAATGACAGGTCAAAACGGCAACGGAGGGAGCCGCGATTCACTACTTACACCGAGCTGACTGAGAGTTTGGAGCGGATTTATCAGGATACCAAAGAGCAGGTTCCCTATCGTAGACCGATACGAAGGGATCCAACTTCTGACGAAAGGAGATCAGATAAGTTTTGTGTATTTCATGAATTAAATAGACATAGCACTAATGATTGTAGGCATCTGAAGGACGAGGTGGAAGGGCATATCAGGAACGTTATGCTCCTTCAATATGTGAGGAGGCGAGCTTCAGCGGTGGAGGCAGAGCGGCCACTGTCTACAACAGCTAGGGGCAACCCTGAACCAGGACATCGTTTGATCATCAATTAATTGAAATAACGATGAACAAGTCGCAAGCTTCCACTAACGCAATTAAATCATTTACACATGTACGAGATCGCGAACGTTCTCCAGGCATGCTCTGGATGATCATTGATTGTTTCGTAGTGGGAACTTACACTTTGACATCTTTGCTTTGCTTTTGTTTCATGTTGATTTGGGCATTTGAACTTGGTTTGTTTGGACATTTCTGTTTTTAAATTCATCTATTGAATAGATATTTGATTCTGATAATTCTGAAATGGCTAAGCTACTTACACATGTACGGGGTCGCGAACGGTCCTTAGGCATGCTCTGAGATGGCAATAAACCACCCTGACAAACGATCCAGGGACCCACGAGAACGTGAGCCTGGTATCGATAATACCAAGCCCTCCGGGGCACACTTTCTCGCCTCGAACGGCACCCGACTTCGAACAGTCACAACTCGCCATGAACGGCACACGATCGCGAACGGTCACAAAAACGCCTCGAACGGCACACGATCGCGAATGGTCACGACTCGCCTCGAACAGGCACAACTCGCCCCAAACAACACAACTCATCTCACCTCAAATGGCTCGATCGCAAACGGTCGTCATTTGAGGTCCGCCACTTGACCGTGCACGGTCGCACTTCACCTCGAATGGCTCGATCCCGAACGTTCGTCATTTGAAGTCAGGCGCTTGACCATGAACGGTCGCACTTCATCTCGAATATCTCGATCCCGAACGGTTGATATTTGAGATCACATAAAACTATAACTTCCTTTGCAGGACATCAACAGGATGTGAACATCCAGCTCATGGCATTACAAAACACGCCTTCCTACCGCAAGGCGTATTTTGGGGGGCAAATGTTATCCCGCTTTTTGGCAAAGCCGTGATACCAAAAGATTGTTCGAAAATGAGAGACAATTCGCCTCAGAGATTGATTGCATTCCACTTCACTATGGATATCGATGAATTTTGTCCAAGCCCAGATCTAGCTACAATTGATAGGACATGGCTAGCAAATCCACGAGAGCCAACGTTTCAAATTTCGAGTCAATCCGAGTTCGTATGCTCAAGATATGATGGATTCAGTATGAGAGAAATAGCCCTTATTCGGTTCGAATCCATTGAGTCGACTCCACCCCCGTATCCCTTAGTTCGAATCCCTCAGGAATAGCATAGGTTCAAACCCATTGGCCTCCTCTTACTTCGAATCCATGGGATCACCCCCACTTCGAATCCATCACCCGAGGCAACATGTACGAGTCCATCAAGTCACCTCTCCTTCAAATCCATCAGGTAGCCAAGCCTTGTGTCCATCCCCCGACCTTCCTTCGAGTCCATCAGGTAGCCAAGCCTCGTGTCCATCCCACGGGCTTCCTTCGAATCCATCAGGGCAAAGAACCTCGGACCCGTAAATCAACCATACTTCGAATCCATCGCTGTAACGCATAATCGAATCCATCATGTTCCCCCTGCTTCGAATCCATAGGCGTTACTGAGCTTCGCATCCATCCAAGACACCCCTGCTTCGACTCCATGAATGTACCTTGCCTCGAATCCGTTCCTTCGAATCCACCAAGTCAAATGGCAAAAATGACGGAGTCGACCCAATAAACTCAGAGAAAAAGGAGGATTGACCCGAAGCATACGCACCACGTCATCATTTTTACGTGTAGAAGCATGGATTCGACCCTATGGATTCGAACCATATCGATTCGAACAAATCCATAGGACGAGGAGCACCAACTTGAATCGATCATAACTTGAGATCTACATGTCCAAATGCTATGAAATTTTCACAGGAGCTTGCATATACATTGAAGAATGTCCACGCCAAGTTTCATCACGATTGGACACTTTTTTGATCGATTCGAACCAATGGTCGAATCGATCCCAAAGTGGGCCCGGATCTCCAGAATTCGGCCATGTGGGCCCCCTCGTGTGCCAGAAGTGGTCCCACCGGATTTTAGGCGAAATATCAGCCTTCTACGCCTATAAATAGAGCCCCAGGTCATTCAGGAAGGGGAGGGGGAATTCTGAAGCGCCAAGACTCTGCCGGATTCAATTCTACACCTTATCATCATTGTTGCATTCGAGTTTCAGAGCTATAGTCCATTGTAACTTGCTGTAACCAACTGTAATCATCAAGAGAATATCAATAAAGATAGAAAACTTCAAAGTGGACGTAGGCAAGATCGCCGAACCACTATAAATCCTGTGTCGTCTACTTGTTTTCTGTAATTTCTATTGAGTGTTGATCATTTTTGTTATCTACAAATTTGTAATTTGTGACTTGTGACTACGAACGGGTGCTTTCACGACTATTGGGTGTTTGTGGTCAATTTTGACGCAAACACATCGGATCTAGGTCTGTTAAAAATAATATAATCTGGTACATTAAAACACGCAAACTCTAGCCGCCATTCACCATCATCGGTCGGTCGCCTCCAACCACCTGTTCTACTGCTAGCAATCGAATGATCATAGGTTAGAGGTCGATCGATCCCCTCTTTTAGGAATGTTTAATTGTTCTGTCGTTGTATATTTATTTCCTTCCTTAATTATAATTAATGTTAACGTTAACTTTTAATGATTCCTTAACCCTGAAGTGTAATTACTGTTAAGAATTAATTATTTATTTGAATTTGAATTCTATTTAAACTATTTTGAATTCGAAAACTTCAAACGTCCATAGCTTTTTCTTTTAACTCTGTTTTCAGCATTATATGTGGAAATTGATTAGAAAATCGCCAAAAACAAAACGACATAACTATTATGCTCAAATTTTGACTTTTGTAAAATTTCCATTTTCACCCTATCTTATTTAAATATATTTATCTAATTTATTTATTTATGACTTGTTTCACTGGATGTTATAGTAGAAAGGAGAGAAGAGTTCTATTTCCTATTCAGCGAAGCAATTATTAAATTGGATTTCCCAAATAACTTCAGGACCCCAAAAAGCATAATGGATCATCCAACCCAAATGATCACCAAGGTACATTTAAATATTACATGGACATATTGAAGGTGTCGAGCTTAGCTCGCAGCAAATTTCTCCCAACATACCTTGCAGGGGTAGCCTCTAGCTAGTTTTGAGGTATTCGTTGGGAGAAATTCATCCTTCGATGCAACTGTCGGTGGATTTCCACAAACAATTCCTTGTAGGAAGAGAAACCTCTTTAACCCTAATGCCCTATCTTATGTTAAAAAAGAGACAATGAAAGCTTAACATAACTACATCAAATGCTTCAAGGAACAAGCTATGAAGATCGAGGTTACAAATGAGGCGCATTACTGATGGCGGCTCACTCAAGGGTGAAGAGAAATTTAGATATATGGGATAATAGTAGTAGGAAACAATGTAGGAGTATGAGGTCTTTTATGAAAGGACTAGAAGGTATACATGTATTGAAGAGGTAAGAGCAGTTGGAGGGGTTTCTATAGAAAGAACTACTCCAACACATAAAGAAAGAAAGCGGAGGTAGAAATTTACAACAACCCACCTGTAAAAAGGCCAAGAGAGTTCAACTTTGCAACGAAACATCTCTCACTTATACTCTAGGAGAAATCTACGAATTGACTAGAATAATATTAGCATACAACATCCCCAATAAAGGGAAAAAGGCAGAGCCAAATAAAGACGATGCATACAGTAGATTTCATAGAGTGAATGGACACCTCACTGATAATTGTCACCATTTAAAAAATGAAATTGATAGGTTCATATAGAAGGGATACTTGGGCGCTTATCAAAAGGATAATCTAGTCACCCTACATTGATTTAGTCACCTAATCCTCATAAATATCTAGTGGGGTACCTCAATACTTTCATACCTATAATTGATGAAGGATCCCACCATGTGGTCTAAAGTAAGAAAGTGTAGGAAAAGTACATCCAGGAGGCCCGCGCTAAGCATTGAACCCTATTCCATATCAGGAAAAAAGCCCATGCTAGACATCACATTCATCTGGGATTACATTCCCACATTAGGATCCTCTAGTAATAACTTTATAGATCTCAAATTGCACTATAAAGAAATTTTTTATGGATTCGGGAAGTTCATTAAATATCATCTTTAAAGTAGCATACGACAAAATGGGACTCCCAATCTAAATCTTGAAGTCAAGACTGGAACCTATATATAGCTTCAACATCGCATATGGGAACTTCACTACTGCACAATTCTTTCTATGCGAGCTTCCTTGTTATAGACTAACAATCCCCATACAATGCTGTTATCCAGCATTTTGACCAGGCAATATTCAAATAGATTAGACGAGTCAAACTCAGAATTATCAAGGCAGAGCATAGAGAGATAGCCCAAGAATTTAGAAACCAAGAAAAAATAGAGCCACGGGACAAATACTAAACCAACCCAAGACAATAGAGGTAGAAACCCACCTATGTGGTGGATCGATACCAAACTAACCCCTGGATCGGTACCGATCCAACTATTCTACTCCAATGGTGCCCAACTTCCGCCTACTCACTCAACTTGATGTAAGAAGCCTGCTCCAAGTGTTATTTTGTTGTTCCAATGCAATTCTCTGTTGGTCTCCATAAGCACTCGAATCAGCAACTTTGTTCTTTCATGGATCCATCGCTTGAGCTCAGAAACAAGCACATCTTTATGCGAACAAGCATGGAATCACGAAGCTAACCATATACTGATGCTAGAAAAAGAGTTCAAGGAAACCAAAATTGGCCGTCTCTTTAATTTGTACTGATGTAAGCCCAAGAATCCGTACTGATCCATGAAAACTGATGAGGTGTCCCTCTATTTCTTTGGAGAAATAGTCTATGGTGAGGAAAACAATGTGGAGATCTTATGGGCAAGATTTTAGACTCCCTCTTCTATAAATAGAGAGAATGTCTTTTTTTAAGGATCTTTTGGCTCTTGCTTTCCCTAACCCTAATTTTTTGTAATCACTGACGTATTTATACCGATCCATAAGAACACCTGCTTATAATCAGCAAGATAATCAATAAAATCACTAAGTGAACGTAGGCCAAGATTAACCGAGCCACTATAAATAGTTGTGTGTTCTTTCCCACTCATTTTCATTTAAATTTATTTGCTTTTTATTCTCCATTTAATCTTCTGGGTGTTTGTGCTAATTTTTGTTCAAATATTTTTGTGTTTTCACTATGAGTTGAACTCAAGCTACTTAGATCCATCATCTACTGTTGGGTTTCATAGATCCAATTTTTCAACTTTACAATTCTACTATTTAGATTTTCAATAATCTAAGAGAAATTATTCATCATGATACCATTAAAGAGAGAATGTGCTACAACTTATAGAGCTACTAACAATGTTGAGAATCAAGACATTCACTATGCGAATGGCGCTACCCAAACAGAACAACCAAAGTTCCAGAATCCAGTTAATGTCGTGGCCAGAGTGGAAATGGACTGGATGATGAAACAGATGAAGGAAAAATTCCAAGAGAGTCATAACCAAATGAACCAGCAAATGCAGCAGAGCTTGATGAATACCAGACAATTGTTGATAATGCTACGCAATCAAACAGAGGAGACTACTGGACAAATGGATCTCCTGGAGTCTGGAGAACCCATGTATCGAGAGTATGCCCAAAAGCATTCATCGATTCAAACACTCAGATTAGATCTTGATCACCGCCATTTAACTGAACTTGTGGACCCCGTGTACTTGGAGGATATGGTCAGGAGACTTGTGGGTGAAAATCAATTCAAAAGCAATGATGAATGGGGTACTTCTCCTAGTTGAAATCTATTTACTGAGAACATTCTGCATGAGAAGTGTCCATGGAGATTTGTAATGCCAACGAAGCTGTGCTATGGTGGAAAGACGGACCATGGGAAGCATTTGATGAAGTACGAATGGTATATGCACTCAGCCAGAGCATTTTATGTCGTAAGATGTCGTTGTTTTTCAATTTTCCTAGAAGGAGTAGCAACGATGTGGTTCACTCGACTCCCACCGACATCCATATCATCTTTCGCTGAGTTGTCATGAAATATTCTAGAGCAATTCCGTTTACACGCTGCATGTCCGAAAGATGTGATATCGTTATCAAATCTCTTCTAGGGAGCAGGAGAGTCGTTAAAAGATTTCTTAAATCAGTTCTATACAGCTGTGACGAAACTAATGAATCCCAATGAAGATATAGTATTGATGGCGATGTTTAGGGGGATGCATCCCGAGATAGATTTTGGGAATTGGTTGAAGACGAAACTCATATTGATGATGAATGCTTTCTATATGAAAGCTAATCAATACTTATGCCTGGAAGAAGCGTGCAATCATCTTGGGAGGAACGGTGTTGGAAATTCAGATGAAGTGATAAAAAGCAAAATTGTTGTAAAGAAATCTGGAGGCATGTTCAGAAAATGTGGATGTGAATATTGAAAATAAGAATGATAGCCAGAAAAAGAGCGATAACAGGGCCAAAAAACGAAAGCTAGATAATAGGAATCATCCTAGGATTCCCAAATAAGATAACTATATTGAACTGGAGAACATCTATCTATCAACTCAAGGTACCAAGCAGTACAGGAAGCTAGCTCCTAGAGAATCAACCGAGAAGGAGAAGAGATCTGGCAAGTTCTATAAGTTTCATAAGACGCGCGGTCATAATACCAATAATGCAGGCACTTGCGCGATATGGTTGAGGAACTGATTCGAAAGAAAAGAATTCAAGAATTTGTGAATTCCTAGCTGAATGGAGGATAAGGAAATTCTAATCCAACTGAGTTGACATTCAAACAGGGGTAAGCTGGTCCTAGTAGTGAAGAGCCTAGGTGACTTGAAAAATGCTTGGTGATAAACACAATCATTGTGGACGACATCCAACCGACAAGAGTTTGAATAAGATGGACAAGTATGCTAGTGCTTAGAAGCATACCAAGTATAAGAGTTGTTTGGCATTTGAGGATGGAACTCCTACTAAATAGTTCAGAACCATGATAGATGACATCATTTTCCGAAATAGAGATGCTGATGGGGTGGAGTCCCCGACGATTGACCCATTGGTTTTAACGGCCATGGTTGGCCCTGCTATTGTACAAACAGTGTTAGTTGGCTGTAGAAGTTCAGTCAACATTCAATTCAAAAAAGCCTACGACTAGATGCTTTTGGAGGGTAAAGACTTGAAACCATAAAAATCTCGGATCCAGAGATTCAATGGGACAGCTGCGGAGATAGTCGGATATGTAGAACTACCGGTAGTGCTTGGATAGGGCGACTATAGGCGAGTATAGGTCATGCCTTATTTGTGTTGAATATTTACTCTACTTATAACACATTCTTGGACCGATACGTTGAGGCTGAGTTCAGAGCGACTATAACTCGTTGGTGTTTGAACTTTACGTTTTCAACGGAGAATGATGTTGGAGTAATGCATAGAGATCAAGGTCTTGGCCATGATGTTATGTCACTGAGCTAAGGGTGGCGAGGAAAAGAGAGAAAGGAAAAGGTGCAAAAGGGACTCTTTGCATCTAGGATTTGGATGCAGAAAGCAATGCATGAGCCCTGGTTCGGGTAGCACAGTTGGTTCATAAGGATATCGACCTGCAAAAAGAGACAATGGATGGAAGAGCAGTTCTAGCCGAACTAATGATTAATATCTCAATCAGTCGGGATGATCCAACACGGATCCAGAAAGTCAAATCATAACTTGATGTCAGGATGGTGAAGGAGTTGATTGGTTTTCTCTAGGCGAACATGGATGTGGTCACCTTGATGCACTCTAATATGTGTGGGATCTCATCGAATATAACGAGCCATGTACTGAACATAAATCCCAAATGTGTTCTTATGTAACAAAAGTGCCACGGCTTAGGTCAGAGAGATCCACTCACTCAAAGAAGAAGTGGAGAAGCTGAAAGATGATGGCTTTATCCATGATGCCTTATACCCAGAATGGGTATCCAATCCAGTCTTGATAAAGAAGGCTAATAGGAAAATGAGGACGTACGTCGATTATTCTGACTTGAATAAGGCATGCCCGAAGGACAGCTTCTCACTTCCGTAGATTGACCGGTTGGTGGATTCAATAACCGAACATGAATAGCTTTCATTCATAGATACATACTCTGTATACAACCAGAATCCAATACACGTCTCCGACCAGGAACATACCAGCTTTATTACCAACTTGGGATTGTATTACTATCTGGTCGTGCCTTTTGGATTAAAGAATGCCATAGCAACTTACCAGAGAATGGTAAATAGGATGTTCAAAGATCAAATTGGACGTTCATTGAAGGTCTATGTTGATGACATGTTCATGAAGTCACAGTGTTCGGGAAACCATGTTGATGAATTGGCATAAATATTTGGCATTCTCCAAAAATACGGGATGAAGCTTAACCCTTTAAAATGCTCTTTCGGCATTATATGAAGAAAGTTCTTTGGCTTCATTGCGAATTCTTGTGGAATTGAAGCCAATCTAGAGAAGATAAAGGAATAAGGGATATGGAGGTTCCGAAGGCAATTAAAGAGTTCCAGAACTTGAACAGGAAGGTCATTGCCTTAAGTCAATTCATCTCCAAAGCTACCAAAAAATGCATCCCTTTCTTTGATGTGATTAAGAAGAGTAAAAGTTCAAAGGGAAAAAGAACTTTCGCTTGGATGAAGGAATGCGCAGACGCATTCCATGCTCTAGTTGATCACTTGGAGAGACCTCCCAACCTCTTGAAGCCGGTGGATGACAAGGACTTCTTTATATATTTAGGAGTGTCGGTGCGTGCTTTGAGCACCGTACTCGTACATAAGGAATCGCACATCCAAGGACCGGCCTATTATATTAATAAGCAATTGACAGGAGCGGAAAGAAATTACCCGAAGCTAAAAAAGCTTGCATACTCTCTGTTGATTGCTTCAAGGAAGCTTTTCCCTTGATTTTAAGCTCACCAGACCAAATTTCTTATAACCAGCCTTTGTAACAAGTCTTGCAGCGACCTGAGACTTCTGGAAGTCTGATGAAATGGAATATTGAATTTAGCCAATATGATATAACATATCACCCTCGGAGAGCTATCCAGCATCAAGTTGTCGGGTTTCATAGTTGAATTCACTACACGTGATGATACTTTGGAGAGTAGTGGTGAACAAAATGCTAGGTGAACGATGTACACGGATGGTGCATCAAATGAATGTTATGCTGGTGCTAGAGTTATACTTGTAGCTCTCGAGGAACATTCAATCTGTTATTGCCATAAGACTCGATTTTCCTACAATAAACAACGAAGTGGAGTACGAAGCTTTGATTGTGGGACTCCATATTAACAAAGAACTGGATATAAAGACTTTACATATTGATGTGCATGTAAGTGTGCATATTTTTACCACCATATTTAATCTATTTAAATTAAATAAAAGATCATATTGGGTATTTTAAACTGGTTAAACCAAAATTCAAAGTATTTTCAAATTGTCACATATTCATCTTGATATAGGGGAAAAATGGTCGTTTTTATGCATAAATTAATTTGAGAAAATTTAATTGGAAATTTCTGTATTATTTGTAGGAATTTGAACTCAGTTACAAGTGGTTTCATGAGGAATATGCAAGCATAAAGAAGATACAAAGGAATGAAGATGGAAATAATTCAAAGCGATGAACATGGAGGACCCCACCTACCCACTTACCTTGATTTTCAATTAGGAGCTAATGCACATGCTAAAAGGCCATTAAAGCTTCATGCACATTTAAGTAGGGGATTAAGACATGCTAATGATTACTTGGTGGTCATACTACCTCAAGTGTATTTTGGGTATTCCCCAAAAAAATGAATTAGGGTTTCTAACGTGTATTAATACCACATATCTTCATGTAACCCTCTCTTCCTCTTACTTTATTTTAGTTTAGAGTTAAAAAAAATGACAAGCTCTCTTTCTCTTTTCATGGCTACTTAGCCATTTTCATTTCATGTACTTTTCATTTTTTTTATACCATGTTAATTAATGTTTTATTTTACTGGAATGCTCTTTTTCTTTCATGCTAGTAGTGTAGATTTTATTTTATGCAATTAGATTTGTTTTATTTTCCATTAATTTGCATTTTTCTTTTTCTTCTTGTTTATTCCATGTTGCAAGCTATATATGTTGATTTGATAACAAATATGAGAGCCTAATCCCTTCAATTTAGGGGTAATGAAGCTCTCTAGTATGTAGATGCAACATTTTGATGTTATGCTCTCTTTTTGTGCTTCATGGAAAAATGATGTTTATGTAATTTTGTGTTTAGTATTGGGTTTGATAGCTTATGTTATTCAAAACAGATAGGCTATGCTTAGTCATATGAATCACAAATTGTCTCTTCATCTATATATGATTATGGCAATGAAGTGAATGTTGAAATCGAAATTTGATGGCTTATATTTCTAAACAATAGTCAATAGGCCATGCTTAAAATAGATTTTGATTTTCAACTTTGTTGCCATTTTTCATGAGAATTAAAAGTGGATTAAAGGTTGTGTTATATTTTGATGGCTTGTACTAAGCTAATTAATAGCACAAATGAGCCATACTTATGATAAACACATCATTTAAATTCACTAATGACCAAAAAAGAGAGATCATAACTTTATGTGTGTTGAGCTATGTGATCTAAAGAGTGGATTTATCTCTAAATTGTCCTAATACTCTCATATTTTTATCAATTTTCTCTTGTTAGTTTTCTACATTTTTAGCTAATCACATTTTTAGCTTTGGCTAATTTGATTGAATAGAGATTTAAAATGTAACAATTCACTACGAATCGACCCGTACTCACCACGTACCACGATAGTACGCCATGCACTTGCGGTGTAAATTTTATTATGAATTTTTCGACGGTTTTCTAATACGATAAAAATTACGTCGTTAAACAAGTTTCGCCAGCTTTAATGACGGAATTTCTATCGAGTTAGAAAACCATCGAAAATTTATAACAAAATTTATACCGCAAGCGTACAGCGTACTATCGTAGTACGTGGCAAGTACGGATCGATCCGCAGAGAATTGTTAGATTTTAAATCTTTATTCAATCAAATTAATCAAAGTTGAAAATGTGATTAGCTAAAAATGAAGAAAATGCAGGAGAAAATTGATAAAGATATGAGAGTGTTAAGACAATTTAGAGATAAATCCACTCTTTAGATCACATAGTTCAACACATATGAAGTTATGATCTCTCTTTTTTGGTCATTAGCGAATTTAAATGATGTGTTTATCATAAGCATGGCTCATTTGTGCTATTAATTAGCTCAACATAAGCCACCAAACTATAACACAGCCTTTAAACCACTTTTAGTTCTCATGAAAAATGACAACAAAGTTGAAAATCAAAATCTATTTTAAGCATGACTTATTAACTATTTTAGAAAAATAGGCCATCAAATTTCAATTTCAACATTCACTTCTTTTCCATAATCATATATAGATGAAGAGTAAATTTGTGATTCATATGACTAAGCATAGCCTATTTATTTTGAACAACATAAGCTATCAAACACAAAACCAAATACAAAATTACATAAACATCATTTTCCATGAAGCACAAAAAGAGAGCATAACATCAAAATGTTGCATCTACATACTAGAGAGCTTCATTACCCTAAAATTGAAGGGATTGCACTCTCATATTTGTTATCAAATCAACAAATGTAGCTTGCAACATGAAATAAACAAGAAGAAAAATAAAAATGCAAGTTAATGGAAAAGAGAACTAATCTAATTGCATAAAATAAAATGTACACCACTAACATGAAAGAACGAGAGCATTTAAATAAAATAAAACACTAATTAACATTGCATAAAAAAGTACATGAAATCAAAATGGCTAATTAGCCATGAAAAGAGAAAGAGAGCTTGTCATTTTTTGATTCTAAGTTAAAACTAAGTTAGAGGAAGAGAAGATTACATGATGAAATGAGGTATTTATACATGTTAGAAACGCTAATTCATTTTTTTGGAGAATGCCCAAATACCCTTGAGGTAGTATAGCCACCAAGTAATCATTAGCATGTCTTAATCCCCCATTTAAATGTGCATGAAGCTTTACTGGCCTTTTAGCATGTGCATTAGCTCCTAATTGAAAATCAAGATAAGTGGATAGGTGGGGTCATCCATGTTCACCACTTTGAATTATTTCCACCTTCATTCCTTTGTATCTTCTTTTTGCATGCATATTCCTTCATGAAACCACTTGTAATTGAGTTTAAATTCCTATAAAATAATATAGATATTTTCAATTAAATTTTCTCAAGTTAATTATGCACCATTTTTCCCCTATAAGAAGATGAATTTGTGACAACTTGAAAATACTTTGAATTTTGGTTTAACCAAATTAAAATACCCAACATGATCATTTACCATATTTAAATAGATTAAATATGGTAGTAAAAATATGCACACTTACAAGCACATCAAATACCCCCACACTTATCATTTTATTCATCCTTGAATAAAGGAAAACTATGATAAATCCGTTTTCGTTGGGAGCACGATTGCATTGAGCGTATGCAACAAGCCATTAAACCTCTGGATGTCCCCAGTAGGACGAGTTTGTCTCGTGAGGGTTTTCTACGGATGCTATCCACAAAATCCAAATGTAGGATGAAGATATTTATAAAATGCAATATTATTTACAAATAGATGAATGCGAGTTTTTGAAAATATTCATAAAGAAAGATTTACTTTTAAATAGACACAGATAAGTTAAACATAAATTTTGGTTATTATCGAGAAATTTAAGCCATTTACTCGTCAAAATTTCCAACAAGTATCAGGTTATCATAACAAATATACTATGATTTAACTCGTTGTTTCAGTTGATAACAAAGTATAACTATGAAATAGATCCTTAGTTGATTACCAAAATTTATCAAAGTGGAAAAATATGATCTATATTTACATTAAAACGAGATGATTATTATTTACAAGAGTTCCTAAAGTATATCGTCAAAAAGTACATGAAGCGGTCTTCTAAAGACCGATTCATTTGCCTCGTCAAGTATACGAGACACAGCTTAAGCTCGAAAAACCAAACCCTAAAAGATTTCAAAGTTGAATTTTGATTTGGAAAACGAATGTCGTTTTATTAAAAATCGTACGAATTGTTTTATTTTCGATGATTTTTGGGGTTGATAAAACAATTGATTGAAATTCTAGTTTATTTTCACCAAATTGAAAATCAAGCTCGCCAACAACAATTTTTCAAAATTATTGATTTCGAAATTGAAATGGTGATTCAAATCTTCCCCTTCATAATTTAACAACTCATTTTCGAAAAGCCCAAAGAAATCTCGTTCATTGAATTCGTCTTCCTTTATTGAATTATCAACAACTTTATTACACACGTCACGATCAAAATCCATAGTTTTTGTGTTCAAAATTTCAAAACTAGAAAAAGGAAGATCGAATTTTAAATCGAGTTTCTCAACCTCAAAAGAATTGAAATCCAACTCAGTTACCGAATAACAACTTCATTAGGATTCTCATTTTCAATTTCAAACGTTGGTATTTTAAAATCATCAATTTTGGCAAAAGATGGATTATTACTTAACTCGTCACATGTTGGAATTTGATTTCGTTTTTCACTATGTTTCATATATGTTTCGAACAACAAATCTGTGTGATCATCGTAAATTTTGTTCATTTGTTCAACAAAATCCACCTTATAATTATTGACTTGAGAATTTTCGATTTGGATTTGTTATGAACAAATTTTCCACTTGTATCGTAATCAAGATTATTCCCATTGCCAAAACTATTTTGAAAAGTTGATCACATTTTCGTTTTGATTTTGAAGTTCATTTTGAAATTTGAAATTGAATGGGCATGGGTTATACTTGAAATCATTTGCATTTTGAAGTGAATTCAAATCTTGATTACTTTGAAAATTTTGACTCGAGTTATCACACAAATAAGAATCACACAAATCAATTATCATTCGATTTTGTGATGTAGAGAGTTCAAGTAAAGATGAAATCGTTTCGATGTTATTTTTGAAATTCGAGGGTTGTTCCTCATTTTGAAAATTTTGTGGTTCAAAATTCAAATCATTTAAACAATAGTTGTTGTTGAAATATCCGTAAAAACTATAAACAAGATAATCAAGCCCATTCTTAAGAAGCGATAGGAAAAGGCTAAGGGCAAGTGGGTCGATGAACTTCCATTGATACTTTGGGCTTATCTAACAACCCGTAAATCAATGACGGGTCATTCTCCATTCTCTCCAGCCTACGGATTAGAAGCTATGATCCAAGTTGAACTAGAAGTACCTTCTCATCAGGTAATTCATTACAATCCACAGACAGATGAGCAACTCATTTTGGAATTTCTTGATATGATCGATGAGAAACTAGACAAAGCTGACTTGAGTGCAGTTATGCATCACAACCGAGTCGCCTAGTACTACAACACTAAGGTTAGGAATCGAACCTTTGAAATCGGCGACCTGGTCCTCAAACAAATCTTCCCAAGTCCTAGAAACATGGGCCCGGCATAGGAAGGTCCGTATGCTATAGAATAAAAGCTTGGAGATGACACTTTCAAGCTTACAACGGTTGATGGAATCTCACACCCTAGGGCGTGGAATAGTAAGCATTTACAATGCTATTTCACTTAGAAATTAAACTGGCACATAATTGAATGAAGCCATGTAATAAGATAGAATATTTCATTTTTCGTTTCCAATAAATGGCTTCTCAAATATGTCTTTACATTGCTTAAGAGTTTTGAAATGTAACCGACTTGAATGAATTTGCATGTGTGTAATTTAGGTGTTCAGGTATCTGGAGGTAGGTGCTAACCAAACTTCTATGGTCCATGATCGGACCCTTGAAGTTCAGTCACTTTTGGTGTCCAAAGATTGATACCACATAACTCTTGCTCCTGACATGGGGCCAGGAGTATAAACTCGAAGCAGACGTGATGCGACTATCCATACGCTAACTCTTACTCTTGATGTAGGGGGATTATAAAATAGTGAGGACAAGACCTGCACTTCCATCGACTATCTCTTACCCTTGATGTGAAGATAGGAGTATAAATCAAAATGAACGTGATATGATCGTTCATTCGCCGACTCTCACTCTTGATGTGGACCAGGAATGTAACTTAAACTGGGTGTGACACAACCACCCAATCACCGACATCTTGCCTGGAGAGGCAAGGCCAAAGATCCATGCCTGACGTAAGGCGGGATCTTGCTTTTAAACTTCGGTCAGCACTCGGACTTTGGCGTGATCGATAATCACTATCTTGGAAAAGGATATTAGAACAGCTAATATAAGTGGTCTACCATGGCTAGTGCCAAAGTTTGGGCATTTCTATGGTCACTTAACATTCGCTGGAGCAACAAATTGCTAATAAATTATGGAACGGGCCAATGACTTAGTCCGGTGATGATAATGAAAAGAGATGGATCACGAGTACATTGAATGGAAAGTGCATCTCTTGAATAACTTAGGCAAATCCATACAAAGATTAACAAAATAAAAACCTTTTTTATTTGCATATAACTTGGAAAGATAAGTACAGGTTTTACTTATGCCTAAACAAAAAGAAAAGGCGAAGCCCGAATTAGCACAAAGCCAACCAAGAAACTAAGAAGACTCCTATAAGTGCTAAAAAGTGAGTCTATTTACACTAGTCTGATCGACAGTCGCTTCTTCAGCTCGTGCTTCCTCTGCTTCTTTGCTCTACCAGGAGATCCTTTACTCGAGCCGCACCCTTTCTCCTCCCTCCTTTTCCTCCACTCCCTTTACCATTTAGAGGTGAACTAAGTAACAGAATGATGGACTCGCTTTGTGCGCTCCCAAGTGGAGGAAGAGAGACCAGGATGTAGATAGTCTGTCCAGGTAGGGCTATGGATAAGGGAACGGGGATGTTCCCTATCTTCTCCAACTTGATTTCTATGTCTTAGAGACGTTCTCGCTAAAGTGTACTCATAGTGCAATCTGACAGGGGCTCAAAGACTCCAGTAATCACAACATTGTCATCGGTCTGAGCACCCTGAGTCCCATCCAATCCCTTCCTCCCACAAAGCATCTATCATTTGTTCATTAGGTCTAGGGGTCTCTTTAGCTGAATGCTTGGGATCGTTGTTGAAGTTGTAATAGTTGTTGATTCTATTGTAGGTGCTTGTTGTCCTAACTGAGGCTCCTTATCGAGAAGTGAGATGCTTTGAAGTTGACTTGAAACTAAAGAGATACAACATGAGAGATTAGCAATGTCAATCAGTGACATATGAACTCTCTAAAATATAGAAGAAGTAAATGACATACCTCCTTCAGCGTAGGTTTCTACATGGGCTAGAGTGCCGTCAGAGTTCCCCTCCATGATGAGAAAGGATATCAAGTTAATGCATTTGGGTTGATCTGAATTGTATCCTAGAACAAAAGATGGATCAGGAATCATTTTAGGTCCGAGAGTGTTCCCAACAGCAACATCTTAAGGCAACGATCCAGAGCCTTCGCCTAAGTCTTTCTGCACTATAGAGGTTAGCTCTGGATGTAGAATAAGGTGAGCGTATTTCAGCACCTTGAGCTCGTCTCCAACCAAGATTTCTTTCTCTAACTGATCCAGATCCACCTCACCACCTTTAATAAATTTCTTTTCTTCCTCGAAATTTTTTTCCCAAGCAAGGGCAATAACTCTACAGTAACATTGTTGAACCACTCCAAGTTGCGGAATTTGACCATGTTAGCGTTTTACTTGTTAAGCAATGGCTCGAACTTCTCCATTATCCGTTGTTCTGTAGCTTCAACCTCCTTCTTGACAAGTGCATCCATATCTTTAGCACGTTCTACTGCCTTATCTCTTTCACCATAAGCAGGAAGCAGCTTATAATAGTCTTGAGCTTGTTGGAGAGCATCATTCTTCTCTTTTGTCTCACTCTCAAGTTCAACCGATATCTTAATCACTTTCTTGTTTAAGGAGTCTCTTTCCAGCACTAAGGCGAGATTCCGATGATGCGTAGCCTCAATCTCATCTCGTTGCTTTTCTCTCTCATCTTCAAGTGCCTTAATGGCGTCATTGGCCTTCTTATCAGCTTCGGCTTATGATTTCCTTAAGTTTTCAACCTTAGCATTGAGGTGGGCAATGATTCTTTTGTCTTGCACTGCCGTGGGATTCAAATTATCAATCTTGAGTTACCTTTTCTCTCGAGACCTTGGATATTTTCTCAGCTACCCACAACCATTCATTGTACTAGTTATAAGTGTTAGTTACATAAGCAATGATCATATCTTGGAATCATGTAGAATTCTCTTCAAGTTGGGCATGAATAAGAGTCCACCAAAATAAAGACATGGAAATTAGTCTTTAAGTTCAGCTGTTTGGGTGCTGCTGGCAAGTTGTTGCTCCATAGTAATGACCGGAGCTTCGATTGGTTATCTACTGATGCTATGATGGGAGTCTCAGAACTACTTTGATGGTGCCTATGGTCGAAGGATCAGTTGGAGTGAGAGGGTGCCAAGTGCTACACTAGAATGGAAGATGGAGGAGGTACATAAGAAGCATCACCTGGTGGCAAGTCGTCGTGGAAATTAGAATGCCTATATAAGCCTGTGGACGGAGGTGACCTAGATCTAGAACGACATTTGGAAGTAGATTCATGCAACGGATAATCCCCATCATAAATACCTCTATCGGGACTGCCTCTACCTCGGCTAGATCAGTAACCAAACTTAGAATCCCGATCACTGCCCTGATGATATGAGCATGGGCGATGCCTATATGATCGAGATGCATTTTCCTTAAGAGATTGATATATATATATATATATATTTCTTCTTCTCTATGGATCCTACAAATGAAACAAGAATGAATTAGTTTCGACTAGAAAGGATGCGAGTCAAGTGCAACATAGTTCCATGAAGTGCATGTGTGCGTTAGTGTCCTAGTGTCCCCCGCCCCCCGACGGACCATCTACTAGAGCTTTGCTCGTAGGAATGATATCCCACATGCTGATGGGCGGAATCCCATTGTCAAAGAGGATTGGGGAGTCAAGACCCTCAAGGCTTATGTCACCGACGCCAAAGGAGCTAAACTCGGTAGGAATTGGCCTTAACTTAGCAAATATATCTATGGAAGGAAGAGGAGTTTCCTTAGCAGCCGTAACAGGCGGAGGCTGTGTAGAAGTCCGCGCCTTAGAAATTTTCATGACTAGTCTCTTCTTCGGGGTAGACTGTTGGTCGTCTATGGCTTATTCAACCGAGGACTCACGATCCACATCAGTATCATAGCCAGCTTCATCGTTTCCACCTACAATTTTGCCTTCTTTAGCGTGTTCTTCCCTTTCTTCAACTTTTTCCCTTAAACTCTAGATTGGTGGCACATCTGGATTAGCCTCGCCTCCTCAGGGTGAGTCATCATCATCGTCATTATCATAATCGTTGGCAGCCATTTGAACTAGACCGGTGTAGTGGTTTGCTTCTAGCAGATGATCGACTAGGAGATTCTCGTCGGAGAGAAGAACTCCAATGTCTCTTTCCCTTTCTGAAAGTTTCATGAGAACTCTGACGACATCCATAAGAGCCATGCTGCTGGGCCTCGTCGAAACATCTGGATGACAGAAAGAATATGATTTGAGTTCGATAACTAACAAGGCGGACTCGTACTAAATGAATGAGATAAAACTTAGTCTATATATCCATCTTCGAGTAAACCCAGGTGGACAATGTATGTAAAACCATTCGCTTTTAAAATAGCTCAACTTGTTCCACGTGCCAGTGACAACGTTGCAATTCTTTTATGCTGGCTCCAAGTAAGTCAAGGAAGGACATCCTTTCGGTTCTTAAAACTGTATATATACCATATTTCATCATCATTGGGCACTCGGTGCAAATGCTGAATGAAAACAATATATGTCCCAAGCAGGAAGGCATAGCTGTTCGGGTGTAACTGCATCGGAGATAATCTCATAAGGTTTAGAACTCGATGAATGATTGAATTGAACGGTAGAACACATCCTGTTAGAAACGTATACCTGTTGCAAGCAGTGTAGCCTTCTAGAGGGCTATAGGCACTTTGATGGCAAGAAGGGACAAGTACATCATTGAATGGAATTTTGTGCTTGTCACAAATTCTACTAAGAGATCCCTCATCAATCTTCAAAATAACAAAATCGATAGGATCATCTAAAAAGAAAGCATCTTCAAGAGTATTAGGAGCAGGTTCAACCTCTGGCCCCTACGCGGGCTCATAGGATTTTCAGGAACTTTTTGTTTAACCTATGGATTTTCTTATTAATGTGCATGATGAGTTGGAGTTTGTTGTACAAGTGGTGTCGTAGTTAAACTTGACTCGGGATTAGATTCAATGTATTTAGAATAAGATGGCCCTGCAACTAAGGTGGCAAGATGCTTGGTACGTTTGTGCTTCATTTCTAACAAAACTCAGCATATAGTCAACTTCAGATAAATTGTGCATTATGCCCCCATGCCAAAGCGAAACCTAATGCAATGTCGCGTAGTGTAGTGCAGTTTGGATTTTAGATATCATTTAACTATTTATTTCAAAATAATTTCACAATTTCCCGAAGTGCCCATAATTACTGACAGTCCCGACGAACTTTACGTCAACAGCGTGGCACTGAAAAATGTTAAGGGATTCGAGGGGAAGTGTTCGACACAATTCATGTTCAATCGATAAAACAAAGTTCAATTAGAATTTTCAAAAAATAGAAAACCCACCAAGGGTTGGATCGGCACTGATCCAAACCCTTGGTTGGAGTTTTGACCTCTTCTTCCATCTTTCCCTTATCTTCAAAGCACGGCCGCTGACATAAAAAATCCATCCATGTTCGAGTTCTTCTTTGTTCATACGCGGTTCCAGTCCATTAACTCATCTACCTAATCATGCGAGTTGAGAGTGAGTTCGATTATGGAATGCTAAAGCCAAGGGGAGATTCTCCTAA
Organism: Allium cepa; assembly: GCA_030765085.1. Classification (NCBI taxonomy): domain Eukaryota; kingdom Viridiplantae; phylum Streptophyta; class Magnoliopsida; order Asparagales; family Amaryllidaceae; genus Allium; species Allium cepa. The sequence continues at coordinate 27,353,319 of CM060933.1, read as the reverse complement.
GTCTTAGGTCGATGGGGAAACATGTAAAGTCTTGGATCGGCGGTGGGAGTTTGACCATGGTGAGGTGCGCGAGACTAGGTTTAGGCAATGTAGAGCGGCGGCGTTTCTAGGTTTAAATGGAGGAGGGATTTGACCAGGGAAAGCGAGGTTTTTTAATGGCGGCTCAAGGTCTTAGATCAGTGGAAAATAAAGTGAAGTGAAGAATCGAAGGATACAGGCTATATAACCCTTTAGACCTAAAGTCATCGACTATAAAATTAGAAATCTTCTCCAACTTTCGGATCGGTACTGATCCAAAGAGATAGATCGATATCGAGCCTTGAACAAAAAAATGAAAAGGGATGATGGTGATGATACATGCATGTGTGTGTCCGAATGTATATGCCAAAAGCTGTTCAAGAATGTGTGTATGCATGTACGTGAACCCATCCAGAACCGACGACTAGAATCAAAGGCAGTTGGATTCAAACCCAGGAAATCCATGAAAGGAACCAGTTCCAAATTACAAAGTTTGGAATAATAGATCACGAGAGCATGCTCCAGATTTATAATATCAAATGCTAGTGGAACGTTGCGAAAAATGACTATAGATAAAAAATTCACAAAATCGATTCAGAAATAGGATAATAACCATTTGGAACATAGAGTGGTGTTCTTCATAACATTTCTTACTTATCTCGATTCAAAGCATATAATGTTTGAAACGAGACGTGTTTTGGGGGGTAACTGTTATGCAGCCTTTTGACTAGGCAATATTCAAACAGATTGGACGAGTCAAACTCGGAGTTATCAAGGCAGGTAGTCCAAAGAGATAGCCCAAGAATCTTGGAACCAAGCACAAACAAAGCCACAGGACAAGTACTAAACCAACCCGGGACAAGTGATGTAGAAATCCACCTAAATGGGGGATTGGTATTGATCCGACCCCCTGGATCAGTACAGATGCAATTTTTCTCCTCCAATGGTGCCCATCTTTTGCCTACTTACTCAACTTGATGTTAGAAGCATACTCTAAGTGTTATATTGTTGTTCCAATGCAATTCTATGTTAATCTCCATGAGCACTTGAATCAACAACTTTGTTCTTTCACGGATCAATAGCTTGAGCTTAGAAATACGAAAATATCAATGCGAACAAGCTTGGAATCATGAAGCTAATCATCAATTGAGGCAAGATAAAGAGTTCAAGGAAACCAAATTGGCCATCTCTTAGATGAGCACCGGTCCAAGCCCATGGATTGGCACCAATCCATGCAAACTGATGAGATATCCTTATATTCCTTTGAAGAATAATCTATCTCATAGAAGCCGATGTGGAGATCTTAAAGACGAGATTTTAGGCTCTCTATGTCTATAAATAGAGGGCATGGGTTAAGATTAGTCAAACCACTATAAATTGTTGTGTTCTCTTTCTTACACGTTTTCATTTAAATTTCTTTACTTTTTATTCTCTACTTAATCTTCTGTGTGTTTGTGCCATTTTTGGTTCAAAAAAATGCCTTCCTGGTGAGGCCTATAGCGATAGAATTAGGGCAGTAATCTCCAAGAAGTACTTGCTTACGAAGTTTAATACCTCCACCTGAGTAGGGAGTGCAAGAGGAGAACAATTATTAGCTAAGGAATTATACAATGCAACTTTGAATTTCAATAATAAAATTATTTGAAATTATACCGTTGTCACTTCAAGTTTATGTAAAAATGAATATGAAAATATTAAGCAAGTTCTCCAGTTCAAATAACTGCATCGAAACTAAGTTCCAAGGCAGATACTCAAACATTTCAACCTACGACCACAGTATCTGCAAAGAAAGCTAAAATAGACTATCTGCACAAGTTTGGAATGGATGAATATGATTCCATGTTCATTGAATATATATCAAATGTCTCTCCGTCTTAGGAGAGGCAGTCTCATCAAAGTCGCAGTTGATAGAGTTAGGGGTATGCCCTAGAGGCAATCATGTAATTATTATATATATCTAACTCGATAACCAATATGTTCAAAATAAAAGATATATTTTCTTTCTATTATATACTTTATATAATGTGTTATATTTATTAATTCAATTCATTAAAAGTTTATTTAATAGAAATTCCATAAATGGTACGTTTTGTGATAGTAGTTACAATGTGTTGTAATCATGAGTGATTTATCACAATAAAATAATCATACTATTTCAATATTCCTAATCAAGATGTATTAATACCAAAAATCGACACATCTGTTGAGACTAGAGTATGCAATGCTCTCCACATTATAGGTAGTGTATTGATTACGGTTGATGGAGGCACCAAAGGGTTACGTGCTGATAGTTATTGGATAACTATGGAATGACTCATTCGATAGTTTTCTGTTGATTAATATAACTAAGGACAAAGAGAAAATATTGATGTTATAGTATTATACAATTCTCTCGACTTGAGAATATCGTCGAGCTTCAATGTGAAAACTTTGCTTTGATTATAGTTAACTCGTGGCATGATGTCCATTGAATGACAATAGTTAAGTCGAGTGGAAGCATTGGAAGTGAGACACTATTTAATAGAGAATTTGTCTCCTTAGTTATATGAGGTTACAATCATGGTGACTATAGTTAACTCAAAGTCAAAGTCGCTAGCCAGAGTAGTTCGATTAATAATAATTGTAATTATTGAACTAAGGACTTTGTATTTGTACAATAAAGTTGAATATGGACAATATTGGAATTTTATTCATTACCATATTTCATAAATCCTAATGTGGTATAGTCTTGACGAAAAGAATTAGTGTAAATAATTACTACTACGTGGTAACGCTTGAATAAAGTAAAATTGGATTTTACTGAAACTATTAAGCGATAAATTTGGGAATAATGTACACCACTTATTAAGTGATGCGTGAATGTTAATATTCGAATTGTTTGATATTAATCATCGACCAAATTTACATGTAAGAGTCACACAACTAAAACATTGAACACTCCTGTTACCACCTAATTTAAATAATTATAATCCATTATAAATTAATTAAACTAATTAATATTTATAAAATTTTAATTATAAATTTTAATGTAATTTATGTTTATCAATATTAATTAGTGCCACATAATTGTTATAAATAAACTTATTAATATATGACATCGATACACATTTAAATTGGATTTAAACGTGTTATTTATTGATTAGGATTGAAGTTGTTTAGAGGCCTATATTGGACCGTAAGGAGGCCGTCCAAATCAAGAGTAGGAGGGTGGAATTTTAAATTCAAACGGAGGAAATTTGGTAAGAGGAAAAGAAGGATCTAGATCCCATTTTCAACCCTTGACTCTTGCTATTTATTTATCTCCAACCATCATTATTTGTTTCTCCCTTTTGCTCCATTCTAGACCACCTAAGGCTGACCTATAGTTCCTCTCTTCTCTTAAAAATTCAAGCTCTTAAACACTAAATCAAATCAAATTCATACCTTGGTAGTAGCTGCATTCAGACTGATGGCACTTTCTATATTCAAGACTTGATTTGAAGGAGTGATTTGATTCAACGTTTCAAATTGTTTCATGTAGGCTATAAATAAGAGGCAAGGTGTGTGTGTATTCATATATTATTGTTTACATAATATTGTATGCTTAAATAGTACATTAATATAACGAATCATATATGTTAGTTTTGTCTTCATTATATGAAATTATATGTGTGTGTGTGTATTTATGTATGTATGCATGTATAAAAAAAATTATGTATATTTGCATACATAATGCTCACGGCCTAAAACAAATTAGAACATAATAATATTATAACGATTTTAAAATAAAAATTGATTTTAATAAAAATACTATTATATGAAGTATGTTTTATGTTTATTAACATATGTGTGTGTGTATGTTTATTGTTTTGTAAATAAAAAAAAAATTCTTATATATAAATATATTTCAAAATATGAATATAATATATATATATATTACTCAAATTAAATATTGTATCCATTATATGAAATCATATACACATAAATGTCATAAAATATATGTATATAAATATTTTAATACAATATGTATAATTACAGTAATGTTTTTAAAAAAATGTTTTTACGTATTAATTAATATTAATTTTTTTAAAACAACGTTAAAAATATAAGTAAAATAAATAAATAATCCTTTATTGGCGAATATGTTTGTATGTGTGCATACGCATGCGTCTATATATGTATGTATGTATGTATTAATAATTTACGTTAAAACTCATATGTGTGTGTGTGTATCTTTTATATGTATAATTTTTATTATTATTCTAAAATACATAATATATGTATATTTAAAAAAAAAATTCGATGTACATTCATATTCTTTTTTTTTTGAAAATCCAGGAGAACCTGGCGGGCCGGTAAACTCCTGAAGAGGGTATAGTAAAGCCGTCCGTTGATCCAAGCCCCCATACCCCTGGGTAAATTTATATAGGATAGGGAAGCGCATGGTAGGAATCAAACCTGGGTCTTTTCATTAAAGCCCAAGCCTCCTTTCCACTGCGTCGCACATGCAGACTTATTCATATTTTATATATACTATATCTATTTAAAATTAATATATTAATTCGAATTTGAAGTTACTAGATATTTATTATAGATCTAGATCTAAATCAAAAAATTGAAATACAAATTTATGTTAACTTTCATAGTTATTTATACTATATTTATAATTATGTTACATTACAATATAGTGTATGTAAATATATGTAAAATCTATTTATACGAATGCTTATATTTACAAACACTATTTTACAACAATATAAAACTATATATGTATGTATGTATGTATATGTATATATGTATATGTGTGTGCATATATACGCACATATATATTTGATTGCACGCATGTATATAGAGGGACTAATATGTCTATTGCAATATAAATCCCAACATCTATACACGAGCATGTTAAACTGTGTACACTATTTATATTACATGTGCACGTACATATATATGTATATATGATACGCATATTATATTATAAATTATAAGTATAACATTAACATAAAACTATATTATAAATAAAATAAAATATTTATTTTATTAAAATTATATTTAGATAAGAACTAAATAAATTTAGACTTCATATGCCCAATAAGATCCAGGTGGAATTTTTTTACCCATTTACTCCTCTGTGTGCTAGCTTAGTTCCAACAATAGTGTCAGAGCGCAATAGCCTATAAGGTCTAAATTAGCTATATCAGGGCTTACTTATTAAAACCTACCAATATAGTAGGGTGTCTAGAAAAGTAGTGTCTAGTTGGGTTTGGATAATCAAGTACCCTATCTTATTTGCTACTAGCCTGGCCCTAAAGGACGAGCTAAACATAAAGATTATTCCGAATATAAAGGCCCAAATTGATTTGAGCCTTGGCCAATTTTCAAATCCGCTTTGAAATTAAAATAAGATTTTAAATTTAAAAGGTTATAGTCATAAAAATCATATTTTAAATTTAAAAGGTTAAATTAAGTAATTATTCTATAAATGTTATAAATTAATTTTCAAAATTGTTTTAAAAATAAAGTAGTTATTTTTGAAAATAATTGATTATTAATTGGATTAATAAATTGAATAATTTATTAAGTTAAATAACATGTATATTAATATATATATATATATATATAACATTATCTTAAAATGGTAATGTAATACATACACACACACTCTCTCACACACTCTCACACACACACACACACACACACATATAAATTTCAAAATAAATTATAAGTAATTAAAATTACTTTAATTAAATAAGTTAATTAAAATTAATAATAATATAATACATAGATATAAGATATATGTGTATAATACAAATGTTATAGTGCATATTTCAAATTTTTAATTAAAATGTTTAAAACAAAATTAATTAAAACATTAATTAATTAATTAAAGTAATTAAATAATATTTAATTTATAAAATTAATATAAGATATACATAGATTATTACATAAGCTAATTATGTTATAAAATGTTATGTAAGAATTAAACTTATATACAATAAATGTATAATAAAAGGTGGAATGGTAAGAAACCCAAAATAGATTTAACGAATAAACACATACGTATAGTACGTATACCTTAATTTTAGATGTGTCCGACACTTGAATCACTAGGGCATTTTATAAGAAATACACCATTCTATACATCAATGTCATTCAGTTAAATATATTAAAAATTATGAATCCTTAATATAAAGTTATCCTCTGCCATTTGTATATTAATAGACTACGTACAAACTCCTTAATTGTTGAGCTTTCCTCAAGCTAAGGATCTTATATGTAGTACTATTAATATATAAAATAGATAAGGTAAGATAACTGCACATATTTATTAAGCTTTCCTCAAGGTATGTGGATTATACTTAGGCCGTTGCAAAATGCTAGGTACGAGGGAATAATCTCTCTTTATTTGTTAAAATTTTCTCAAGGTAAAGGTGAGATTACGATAAGGATCACGAGATTAGGGTTGTATATGATACGAGATAAGGGGTCATTCATCATGTGCGACCCTATAATTTATTCTACTTTCCTCAAGATCATATACCTAAGGCATACGAGTTCTAACATTCACTAGTAAAGCCAAAATACTTCTATGTTTCGTCTTAGGGTTTAGAAAAACATAAAAGACAGGTGGGAGCCTTATTAAATAAATGAAATGATAAAATCTAATCTTTCAAATATTGTGAAACATCTGTTTTGTTTACATTAAAATAATCTACAATGATAAATTTGTCCAGCTAATAAAATTGATAAAATGTTTATCAATTTAAATATTCTAAGGAACCGAACTAAATATTGATAAAGAAATAATAAATATATTTACCTTAAAATCTTTGGAATGTAGTCACTTTAAGACCCATGCACGAGCCTAACTGTCACACTGCTAAATACGTTCATAACATGGTCACTTACAAGTTTATTATCGAACTTTAAAACAATATAAGAATATGGATATTTTGATCCATATTCGATTATAAATGTTATATAGTAAACAATCATTATTCACATGAAACTCCAATAAAATTAGTTCAGTTGAAATAGGAAAGTAAACCATAATATGAGATTATATATTCGATATGATTGATTACAATGATGATCTTATCGTGTTAAATGTAACATTAAACCAAGGGCTTCAAGATTGATCTACAAATTTGATCACTGAAAAGTCATTTTGATCATATTACATAAAATGAAACTTATTCGATACCCTTCAATGTTAAGAATGACCAAATGCATTTTTGTAAAAAGTTCATTATGATTGGTAGTAAAATGATTTTAAAATAAAATTTGATTTTAATACAAATATTATTAGATGAAGTATATTTTATATTTATTAACATATGTGTGTGTATTGTTTTGTAAATTAAAAAATATTTTTTTAATATAAATGTATTTTAAAATCTGTGTATATATATTACTCAATTTAAATATTGTGTTCTATTTATAAAATTAAATATATACCTGAATGTCAAAAAATATATGTATATAAATATTTTAATATAACATGTATAATTATAGAAATGTTTTGGAAAAAAGGTTTTTTATGTTGATTTCCATACAAAAATTAATATATTAAAAATTGAAATAACTTTAAAACCGCAAGTAAAATTAAATAAATTATTATGGTTTGAATATGTATATGTGTGTGTGTGCATTTAATAACTTACATTGAAACGCATTTGTGTATGTATATATCTTTTGTATGTATAATTTTTAATATTATTCTAAAATACATATTATGCGCACATGTTTAAAAAAATATTAATTTTAAAATATATTCATATTTTATACATACTATATTTATTTGAAATTAATACAGTAATTTTGAATTTGAAGTTATTGGATATATATTTTATAGATTTAGATCTAAATCTAGAATTTGAATTTCAAATTCTAGACTAACTTCCATAGTTATTTATAATATATCTATACTTATGTTATACTATAATATAATGGATGTATGTTGGTGTCATATATATAACTTATTTATATAAATGATTATATTTACAAACACTATTTTACAATAATATAAAACTATGTATATATAAATACATACAAAGATATATATATATATATATATGCACATATATATTTAACAGCTCACATGTATATAGAGGGGCTAATATGTCTATTGCGACATAAATCTCGATATATATTCATGGACATGTTAAACCATATACACAATTTATGTTGCACGTGCACGTGCACCTACACACATATATTTATATGATACACATATTATATTATAAATTATAAATATAACATTAATATAAAACTTTATATTATAAATTAAATTAAATATTGATTTATTTAAAATAAATTTGGATAAGACCTGAATAAATTTATACTTCATCGGTTCAATAAGATCCAAATGGGATAAAAAAAATTAAAATTTACCCTGCTTCGTGTTAGCTCGGTTCCAACGGCATGAGAGGCTGATTAGGTGGATCCACATCTAGGAATGAAAAGCAAAGATCTACAGCCATTAGATGACTTAGAAGATTTCCAAATAGATCCTTTGGATCTGACCAAAATTGTAAAGACTGGAAAGAACCTTAGCATTAGGCTGCTTAAAGATTTAATTGACTTCTTAAAGAGATTTCATGATGCTTTAGCTTGAAATCACTCAAGTTCAAAGGGAATCGACCCAACTATAATCTGTCACACCATTAACATAGATCCTGATGTATAACTAGTCAAGCAAAAATGGAATACCCTAGATCAGGAAAGATACAATGCCCTTCATGAAGAAATCAAGAAGTTGAAGGATAATGGATTCATCTAAGAAGTACGTTACCTAAAGTGGTTAGCGAACCCAATTTTGGTAAAGGAGTCTAATAAAAAATAGAGAACCTATATAGATTTTACAAACCTTAATAAGGCCTACCCTTAAGGACAACTTTCCATTGCCTAGAATAGGTCAGTTGGTTGATGCTAGTAGTGGACATGAACTGCTAATGTTTATGGATGTGTATTCAGGATACAACCAATTAGCCATGCTTGTGCCAGATCAGGAACATGCAAGATTCGTTACCGACAAAGGATTCTACTACTATAAAGCAATGTCATTTGGGTTAAAGAATATGGGGGCAATATATCAGATGCTAATTAACATGATGTTCAAGGACCGTATTGGGAAGAATGCCGAAGTTTATATTGATGACATGTTTGTTAAATTAAAACAGCATCAAATGGTGTGCATGATTTAGAAGAAACTTTTTCCACCATAAAGCAATACAGGATGAAATTGAATCTATTAATGTGTACATTTGCAATTTAGTTCAGAAAATTTATGAGACACACAGTGAGTGCAAGAGGAATCGAGTTCGACCTCTGTGAGAAAAATGGCATAGTCGGAAGCTTCTCCTCAGTAGCTCACCCATAGAAAAATGGAGATCGAAGCAGCAAACAAAACAATAAATAAACTGCTAAAGAAAGAGACTCACAATGCCAAAATTTGGTGGAGGAGCTACCTTTAGTTTTATCAGTATACATGACATCCACGAGGTCTCTTATGAGTCATACCCCAGTCTATCTAATATATGGTTTTGAAGCTATGTTGTCGGTCGAAGTAGACAAGCCATCACATCGATATTTATCGTATGTGAGAAAAAAATTCACATATGCAAGATACCGCCTTAGAATTCATTCAAGAAAGAAGGGATGAGGTAGCGATTAGGTTCGCAGTCAATAGGCAAAGAATGGCCAGGACTTATATTTGCAACTCAAAGAAAGGAAATTCCACAAGGGAGATCAAGTCCTAAGAAAAGTAATGCCTAACACAAAAGACCCAACCGAGCAAGCGCTTCAACTGAATTAGGAAGGACACTTTATAATTGTTGAAACACTCTCAAACGACGCATACCACCTCTCTACAGACCTGATAGGAACCTAATCCCAATGGAATGGAACTCGTAACACCTTCGGCCTTACTTTATTTTATATTTCATTTCTTGTAATGAAGTATGATGTACAGAGTTGTGATTGAAAGAGATTAATAAAATAATAAACTGAATGTAGGGATATTAGACTTCTCGAACCAAATTAAAAATCTACTTGTCAATTTTATTTCCTTGTAAATCACATAAGAGTTATAACGACATAACTCGACTTTTCTGCCAAAACTTCATGGACGTAGGATAGTAGACTGCTTGAACTGGTATAAAAAACTATGAGCATGAAATAAGGAGTTGTAAACACATGACATGACTTCACAGTCCAAACACAAAAATTTCACACCCCAAAGTTGGGAAGATCATGCCAAGCGCATGACAAAAATTATTCCACATTCGGAGTTAATAGTTGATGTGAAAAGAAGAAAAGGAAAATCATGTAGTATGGATTAAGGGAAAATCTAAAGAAAATCTGCGCGAAGCTCAAAGAAGTATGCATACAAATTTATAATTTCTTTTCGAATTACATTACAATTCGACATAAAATGTTAAACATATACAAATGAAATACACATTTTAAGCTAAGATTCCATGAAGTCACTATAGTTAGACTCTAAATCCATCCTCCTTAGGAGCTTTCTTTTCTTGCTAGAAACTTGAGTAGTATTAGTCGGAGGTATCTCAATTATAACAATTGAAGAACGACAATGCACATTAGTGGTAAGGAGCCTCGCGTCATAGTTTGCACCAGCCCAAGGATTACCAAGGTTGGCCTTCTAAAAACGTAGCTAGACCAATTATAAAGAAAAATTAAGTCTATTTTCAGCAAGAAATGGTTAAATACATTTATTGTGCACTTTATAGCTATGTCGGGCTTAACGCGCCTATCCTTCTCTTGTCTTAACTTTCTACTGAATCTGACTATGTGGGTATAGGAACTTTAGGTGTTAATGAGTGTGAGCATGGGGACGTCATATTTAAAGATTGCATAATGGGATTCGATTCAAATATCTAATTTTCCATCTCATTGATTCTTTCAATAGCTATACACCACAACCGTTCTAAATCATCCAAAACGTTTACCTTTTTCTTCTTCGTTTTCTTTGGTAACACGTCGAATAATTTATAAGCGGATAAGCGCCCTTCAACCTTCCTCTATCTCTTAGAATCCTTCAACCTCTTTTCATGGACAACCTTCAGCTTATCAACTTTGTTTCGATAATAAGCTACCAACTCTTTTTTCCATTGTAAGGCCGTTTTGTTGTCCAAACCGAGAGGAGTCAGGCTGCCCTAAAATAAGATGCCTTAGGAGGAGAAATATCAGATAAAGGATTGCCTTCTTTAGCTAGTAGACGAGCAACCGGCTGGGATAGCTCCTCGACATTTTTTTTGAGCTTCTTAATCTTATCCTCATAAGAAACTCTATACACCCTTCGGCGCCTTTTAACAACTTCTCCAATTCAGCAATGCAGTCTTGTGCAGTCTTTAGCTCTTTTTCCAACTCTTGTATTTTATTTTATGTGGATGCTAAATTAGCCATTTGTTTAGTAAAGCAATTATAATTTCGAATGTTGGCTTACTTAGACTCTTCAATTTGTCGCGTTTGTTGTTTGTATTCCACATATAGTTCATTTCTAACGTAATCAGAAATCAGTTGTTTTTCTTTAATGAGGTCTACATTGGCGATCTCAAGTAACTTAATTCGAGTTTCATTGCTCTCAAAGATAGTTGATTAAGCTTGCTCCCTAAGGCAAGAATTGCAAAGAACGTCAAAAGGGCTATTTCTTCCATGAAGAACAAACAGGGAAGTTTCAATTGAAGGAGTAAGGATATCCTTTTGTAAGATAACTAAATAGGAAATCGATGAACAATCAAACAAAGCAAACATAAAAAATGTATGCACGATCAAAATAAGAATATAAATATACATAAGTCATGAAAATATTTTATTTAATCAAGATCAAATGTAAAGACACTATTCCTACCTATGATTATGCCTATTTTTAAACCATAACAAATAAGGATGGCCTGATGGAAGCAGTTCACTCTTCAATGAAGAACCACATTTACGCAGTACTAAGTCATAGAGTACATCCATCTCTTTAATAACTTGTGTAACTCTGAATAGTAGCTCCTCAGATTCCCTCTTTAATTAGGTGATAGACTTTTCTAGCTCAGTTTCTCTCCTACGTATGAAGGTGGTCCTCCTTGATATTCTTTCTACGGCTTGTTTTCTAAAACTTTCAACATACCCCTTTGAATATTGAATTAGGTTATCTTTTTTTAATGGCTCTAATAAAAGAGGTTTATCAATGTAATGATTCCTACCTAAAAGGAAAATAATATTAATCTATGCACTCTACTATATTCAACGAGAACATCAAAAAAATTAGAAATCATAGTAATATGCATACAACAAACTTGGTTTAAATCTTTAAGCACCCAAATCCATTCATCAGTTACAAAATTTTCAGAAAAACCACCATAACTACAACTAAAAGTATGGCAGTATCAAAAATGTTATTAAAAATTTCACAAAACTTAAGCAACAACTAAAGATAATAAAGCTAGGGGTCAAGAATTTATTGCAGCAGAACTGGAAGCCTTATAGGAATGAATAGCTTTAGAATCATCCTTGAAATCGGAGTTATCCAATAGCTCATGTACAAAGGATGAGGCGGAACCTCCATTGCATTCCTTGGCCCTTAACTTGTGATAATGCTCTTGGGCGGACTTGGTGAATCTTGGGTTAGTTAAGAACTCGAAGCATACTTCTATTTTAAGGTCGTTGAGATGCTTCGTGAAAAACTATCACTTAATCTGTGCATAGATCTTATAAAAGACATTAAAAGAGATGCCGAAAGTGCCTTCGACATCTCTTATCATTTTTTCCAGTTTCCTTTCCAACTGGTTCCCCTTTTTCTTTGCTCCAATAAGTGCATCCTCTACCTTTATTACACGAATCTTCCTCTCCTTGTAGTTTTCATTAAGCTCATCAAGTTGTTTCTTGTAGTTCTCTTCCTTTTGGTGAATAATCTCAATGTCAAGTGTGGCCACACTCAAGTCTCCCTTGATTTTTTGAACATCAGCTATAATGCTTACTATTAGGCTCAAAAATCTCAATCCAACTGTGTAGTTCCATGGCCAAGGCCGCCTTTACAAGAACTGAGTGAATAAATAAATGACAAAAATAATAGTAAAAAATGAATAATTACCCAGCAGATGGTAATATAAAATGAGTTTATATAAGTATGAACAAACTATTACATGAAATAAGCTTTTACGAAGACCATGGAAAACTTCTGCTGTAGGAGGCTCTAAAGCTGGGAGAAGCAAAGGAGGTGAAGGACTAGTGCCAAGGATTGAAATGTCATCGATCATGAGACGCTCCATCTATTTGGCCAAAGCAAAAATAACCCTAACTTTTGAAAGAGGTAAGAAGCATTGACAAGCTAAGAGCATGTTGAAGGGAGGCAGGAGCATGGACCAGAGTGTTAGCAAAAGACATAGAAGGAGGAGGAGGAGAACCACCATGGGTAATCTGCCCCTACCATCACCCGTAGGGATGTTACTTTTCCTTTTCTTATGCAACTTTTTTGCATTGAACGAATCAAGTATGTCAGACATTCTATCTATATAATTCAATCAACAACATACTTTAGAAACATATAGCAATAAACAAGAAATGACTAAAATAAGATCGACCATCACTCGAACACATGGAAATACACATATATCACAAAAATCTACAGTAACATGTTTGCATAAATAATATAAATACTGTATGGCGTAGATATAACAAAATACGTAAACGAACACTGAATGAGAAAAACGATATTGTTGGCCTAAGAAACCATGCTTATGCAGCAAAGCTTCAGTAAAGATGTTAGAACCCATGCGAGTGTCTTTACCAAGCCAAAGTGTGTTGGCTTGTGTATCTAAAATGAATTCCGATCCACGCAGCAGAAGTTATGGCATTTAGCTATAAGAAAGAAAAAAAAAATATGCTAGTTGGTGTGGTATTGATGTGCACGTAAATGTCCATATTTTTACCACCATATTTATTCTATTTAAATTAAATAAATGATCATATTGGGTATTTTAACTTGTTTTAACCAAAATCCATATTAATTTCAAATTTTCATATATTCATCTTCATATAGGGGCAAAACGGTCGTTTGTGTGCATATATTTCTTTAAGAAAAATCAATCGAAAATTTATATATATCTGTGTAGGAATTTGATCTCAAATAAGAGTGGTTTTATGAAGATACATGCATGCACAAAATGAATACAAAGGAATGAAGATGGAAATAATTCAAAGTGAAGAACAAGGAGGACCCCACCTACCCACCTACCTTAATGTACAAATTAGAGGTTAATGCACATGCTTATGTAATTAATGGCTTCATGTACGCTTAAATGATGATTAGTAGAAGCTAATGATTACTTGACCTCCATACTTTCTCAATGATAGTTTGGGCATTCCCCAAATTATGGATTAGTGTTTCATATTTGTATAAATAACTCATTATGTTCATGTTAACTTCTTCTACCTTCTTTTAGGTCTCTCTTTTAGGCTCTCTTCTCTTAGTCTCTTCTCTTAGGAAAATAAAATGGGAGCTCTCTTTCTTTTCATGGCTACTTAACCATTTCTTCTTTTCATGTAACTTTTTTATGCAATTTAATTACTTGTTCATTTTACTTTCCTTGTTCATTTACTTTCATGTTGGTAGTGTAGATTTATATTCATGTAAAGTAGATTGGTTTTAATTCTTGTTAGTTAGCTTCTCTTTTCCATTAACTTTCATTTTCCTTTCTTTCTGCTTTCATATTGCTAGCTACATTTGTTAATCAAATGAAAAATATGAGAGGCTAAATCCCTTCAATTTAGAGGTAATGAAGCTCTCTAATTATGTAGTTTCAACTATTTTTTAATTCATGCTCTCTTTTTGTGCTTAATGATGATCAATGAAGTGTTTTATTTGTTGTTTTTGCTTTGAATTTGATAGCCTATATTGTTGACATCAAATAGGCTATGCTTAAACAATCACTAACACAAATGCATTTTCATCAAAATATGATTATGGCATAAGGAAGTGATTTGAAATTCAAATTTGATGGTCTATGTTTCCAATCAATAGTTAATAGGCCATACTTAAAATGGATTTCATTTTCATTGTCAAGTTTCATAAATGTTGGTAAGTGCTTTAAGGGGGTGTGTTATAGTTTGATGGCTTATGTTGGCTAACCAATAGCACAAGTATGTCATACCTATGATAAACACATCAATTAAATCACTAATGACGATAAAAGAGAGATCATGATTTCATATGTGTTGAACTATATGATCTGAAGAATGGATTTATTCTCTAAATTGTCATTTAACTCTTATATTTGCATCTCTTTTTTATTTAGTTAGTTAATCCTCATTTTCTAGCTTAAATACTATCAAAATTTTGGTTAATTTGATTGAATAGAAAATCTAAGTCAACAATTCCCTACGGATCGACCCGTACTCGCCACGTACTTCAATAGTACACCGTGCGCTTGCGGTTTTTTTAATTTGAAATTTTTCGACGATTTTCTAATCCGATAGAAAATTCGTTGTCAAATAAGTTTTTGGCGCCAATGCTGGAAAATTGTTTTGATTTTATTTTCTATTCTTCGAATTAATTTTGTTTGATTTTTGTGTTTTTTTCTTGTGTGTTTGTTTGCATTAAAAAAAAATTTGTGTTGTGTGTCTGTCGTTTTCATTTTTGTTTGTGTGATTGTTGTTTTCTACTTGTTTTGCATTTACATTTTTATACGTATAAAAAACATACACAGGTTCATTTGAAAAAGAAAAAAAATGATTTCATTCCACATTTGCATTTACATATTTTTACATTTACATTTTTTCTTCTTTTGGTTTTTTTTTTTTTCCTGTTTACAGTTCACTGTGCACCATCTCTACTGCTCTACATCACTTCGGTTCAGAGACTCCCACTCTACATCACTTTAACATTACAACCTCCTCTACTTTAAACAGCTTCCTGCCTCGGCCAAGTTCAGCCACACCCCCTGCCAATCTGCCTTAACATCACTCCTACACATTCACACTTCCTCCACTTCCATACTTGCCTGTCAAACTTCCTCCAACTGCCATTGATCACCTTATCCTCTTCCATTGATCACTTCCAACTGTGCAACCACACTCACTCACTTCTCCACTTCTTCATACATCAATCCTCAATCAACACTTCTGTAACACACTTACAACTTCACATTCACATACCACAAAACTGTCATTCAACTTGAAACATCACACATCTGGCCATCTGACATTTCCAACTACACCTCTCTGACCCAAACTCCACTTTCCTCTGTCACTCTCCCAGTCACACTATCACTCCTCTGCACTCTGACAACAACCAGTTACCCCAGACTTCAACCAGACAGTGACCACCAAACAGAACCATACTCATACTCTACAAATCACTCACCTTCAACCACCTTGCCATCTAACTGCCACAAACATTTCTGCCAACAACATAACAACACTTCCCTTCACATACATCTACACACTGTCTAGCCTACATTGCCACAGCAAACATTCCATTCTTTACCTCCTACTTCATATTAATTTCCAACCACTTATAACATCCTCTTACCATCCTTCATATAAACTTCACAGCATCCCATTTCCATCTCACTTCAACCACCAAACTTACCATTACCCCTCTGCAAGCCTGAACCATCACCCATCCCATACAGTCCATCACAAACACCTTCCCACCATTACACTCCCCTTCCTTGACCATCCACGATTTGATTTCTACATTGCCACTGCACTCTACATCTCCACTTGCTAAAACCATTGCCTGTACACACCGACCACCTCCTCCCAATACAAACCAACCAAAAAGAAAAAGAAAAAACCAACCAAGAACAGCAGTTCAACTCACCTTCAACAACTTCACCTCGCCTACATCGATTTCGCAACCACCTGCAACACAAATCGCTTCCCCCTATAACGAACTGTCAACAACCAAGAATCCACACTTCCTCACCTACGTCATCCACGACCAATTCTGCTTCTCACAGCACACCAACACTCGACAACTGTCGCCTACTCGTACAACCCATCTCCTCAGCACAGTCGCCAAACCACAAAATTGAATTCAATCCACATCCTCGCCTCAAACTACCACCGCAATTCATGACTTCATGCAACCCAACTTGCCAAGTCGAACAAAGTAGATCGAACAACTGCACCCAAATCCTCAACAACAGCCTCGCACTTCGCTAACCCAGATGCCTGCTTTTGACTTTTGGATTTCATTTTGAACGATTTTGGGGTCGAGTTTCAATTTTGAGAGATTTTGGAAAAAAAATTCTAAACGAGGAAACCAAAAGTTGTTTAATTTTTTTTTATGTGATTATTCTTCTGTGTCATGAATTGAAGGCATTTAGTGGGCCGGGCTTGATGCATTAATACAATTTGTTTTGGTTTTAGTTTATTTCCATTTTGTTTTTGTATAGTTTTCTTTGTCAAAAAAAAAGTGAGTTGTTTTCGGTTGGTGCTAGTGTGTTGTATTTTTCCTTTGTTTTAGGACTTCTTTCTTCTTACTTTCATTAAAAAAACTTTTGTTTTAATTAGTTGGTTCTAGTTTTAATTTGTTTTGTTTTTAATTTTTTTTGGTTCCTTCTTTGATATATATTAAAAAACTATATATATATATATATATATATATATATATATATATATACACATACATACATATATATATATTGTTTTTATTTTTAGGTTGTCAAAGCAGAATTGCAGAAAGAGCAGAAGTGCTTGCTAAAATAAATTGCTTGATTTGCTGATCTTGCCAAAATATAATAACTACTTGCTTATTTATAATTTTCTTTTTATTTGCCGTGTATTGTATATATTTATTGTTTTTGTTTATCTTGAATTGTTGTTTACTTGCGTTTTAAAAAAAATTCAGAAAAAAACAAAATCCATTCGTAGTTGCATTGTTAATACACGTTTAATTTCAGTTTTGCATTTCATCCTAGAATTGTGATTAATAATAACGATTAGACATCAATAACTTTTAATTGTATATTGAAAATTTGTCTTCTTTCGATAATTTAATTTCTTGGTGTCTAGGCTTCGACAGAGCAATAATCAGTTATAAATATTATGGTGATACGTAAATATTATACTGAATTGTTTCTTTGAAGGTACTTAAACCTTCGGCTGCATTGCTACGGTGATTCGTGGTGCACCAATAACCCGTGCCCGTTACCTGGCTGAGAACTATCATGTTGAATTAAGACAAAGTGTGATTATACAATTTTGAGTTAACTTACGATAAGTCTTTGTAATTAACCCTCGCATTCATTTAGTTGCATTAGTTCATGCATATTTAAAAAAAAATCAAAATTCAATCTTAAAAAATTTGTAAATATTTCTCAACTTGGTTTTTTTTGTTTTCCATTGAAAATTTTCAAATCAAAATTCCAAAAATCCAAAAAAAAAAATTACTTAGTTTTTTATTTAGAAAATCAAAAATCAATATATATATATATATGAAATATTTTCATAAAAAACAATTTTTTTTTGAAAAAATCAAAAACAAAACAAAAATAAATTTTCCATTTTGAAAAATAAATTCTATCTGTAAATATTTTTCCTTTAAAAAAAACCAAAAACACTCTTGAAAATGTCCGAGTTTCCCTACTTACGTGAATTTTACAATAGTTGTGAAAATCAATATAATCCATACGATTTTACTCCAAATTCATATGAATATTTTAACATCGACTATTGTTTAAATGATTCAAATTTCGAACAACAAAATTTTCAAAACGATGACCAACCCTCAAATCACGAAAATAGCATTTCATCTCTACTTGAATTCTCTACACAACTAAATCAAAGTATAAATGAATTGTGTGATTCATATTTGTGCAATAACTCGAGTCAAGGATTTCAAAATTTGATTTCAATTCAAAATTCAAACGAGTACGATTATAACTCATGCCAATTCAATTTCGAGCTCCAAAATGAATTTCAAACTCAGCATGAAAATGGGAACAACTTTTCAAACGAATTTGCAATGGGAATAATCTTAACCACGTTACAAGTGAAAATTTTTATTCTCAACAATTTCGAAGTGAAAATCCTCATGTTAATTACTATAAATTGGATTTTGTTGAGCAATTGAACGAAATTCACAAAGATCACACAGATTCGTTGTTTAAAACATATATGAAACAACATGAAAAATAAAACCAAACCCCAATGTGTGACGAGTCGAGCGATGATCCATCTTTTACCCAAATCGACGATTTTCAAATAACAACTTTTTAAATTGAAAATAATAATCTTAATGAAGTTGTTGAAAACATGGTAATTGAGTTGGGTTTCAATTCTTTTGAGGGTGTGGAACCAAATTTAAAATTTGATCTTTCTTTTCTCAATTTCGAAAATTTGAACACAACAAATTTCGATTTTGAACTTAACATATGTAATGAAATTGTTGATAATCCAACAAAGGAAGACGAATTTAATGAACACAATTTCTTTGGACTTTTCGAAATGAGTTGTTAAATTCTCAAAGGAAAGATTTAAATCACCATTTCAATTTGAAATCAATAATTTTGAAAAATTTGTTGCTAATGAGCTTGACTATCAATTTGGTGAAAAGAAACTTGAATTTCAATCAATTGTTTTGTCAACCCCGAAAATCATCGAAAACAAAACAACGTATCCAATTTTCAATAAACGACATTCGTTTTTCCAATCAACATTCAACTTCGAAATCTTTTACGGATTGGTTTTTCGGACTTAAGCTATGTCTCGCATACTTGACGAGACAAATGAATCGATCTTTGGAAGACCGTTTCATTTACTTTTTAACGATATACTTTCTGATATTGTGTAAATGCATTTCATTTTCATGTAAATAATAATAAACGTTCCTTTCACTTGGGTTGACTGTGGGGACACAGTCAAAATCAAGTGTGGGGGGAGACTCATCTTCATTTTCAATTTTTCGTGATTTATCTTTACTTTCTCTTGCAAAATCTAAGAAGAAAAAAATAAGCATTTTTGATTTATTTTTAAAGAAACACTATAGGATAAACATACGGTTTTGGTTTATTAAATTGAAATTTTTGTAAATTTATTTGTCTTAACAAAAATAAAAATGAAGTTTGATTACAAATAATGATGGTTTAATTAGCATATATGAAGATTCATACGTGTTAATTATGAAATATATCCTAAATGAAAATCTTTGTTTTAAAAAAGTGGTTGATTAAAAGTAAATGATATAACATTTTTTTGTATCCTAAGTTAAGTGGTGCTAAGATTATTTTGCAAAAACTCTCTCTATCAAAAAAAATTTGAATAAAAAAACAAATAAAAAAATTGTATATCTGTAAATATTTTCTATTAACACCTACGGTCGACAGGTATACACACTTGTGTGTACGCTCGCCATGCTCTGTACCTTTCTCACGTAAGCCCGAAAGGCAGTGCATGATCAGTATATCTGGCCTCAATTTATCTGATCTAGTTGTATGTATATAAAAGTTCTTTTCTTTTATTAATAACGCCTACAGTCGATAGATGTTCACACTCGTGTGTTCACTCGCCACGCTCTGTATTCCCCTCACATCAGTCCACAAGGCATCGCATGGGTAATATATCTGGCCTCAGTTTACCTGAGTTAGGTATATAAATATTGTAAATATCAATAAAAAAAATTCAAAACTATAAGAGAGAGTAAGCAATTGAAATCCTAGCACTATTTTTAACTTATTTGATTTGACTTGTTATTCAAAAGAAATGAATATACCACTTTGATAAACTTTGATAATCAACTAAGGATCTATTTTATAATTACACTTTGTTATCAACCGAAATAATAAGTTAAATTATAGTCTATTTGTTATGATAACTTAATTTTTGTTAGAAATTTTGACGAGTAAATAACTTAAATTTTCAAGATAATGGCCGAAATCTATATTTAACTTATTTGTGTTGATTTAAAAATAAATCCTTCATTTGTAAATATTTTCAAATACTCGCACTCATCTCTTTGTAAATAAATCTTACATTTTGTAAATATTTTCATCTGATATTTGGATTTTGTGGGCAGGATTCATTGAAATCCCTCACGAGACAACACTCGTCCTACTGGAGACACTCAGAGGTTTAACGGCTTATTGCATATGCTTCACGCAATTGTGCTCCTTACCTAAATGGATTTCAGTTTTTTCCTTTATTCGAGGACGAATAAAAGTATAAGTGTGGAGGTATTTGATGTGTACTTAAATGTGCATATTTTTACCACCATATTTATTCTATTTAAATTAAATAAATGATCATATTGGGTATTTTAACTTGTTTTAACCAAAATCCATATTAATTCCAAATTGTCACATATCCACCTTCATATAGGGGCAAAATGGTCATTTGTGTGCATATATTTTTTTGAGAAAAATTAATTGGAAATTTATATATATTTGTATAGGAATTTGATCTCAAATAGGAGTGGTTTTATGAAGATACATGCATGCACAAAATGAATACAAAGGAATGAAGATGGAAATAATTCAAAATGAAGAACATGGAGGACCCCACTTACACATCTACCTTAATGCACAAATTAGAGGCTAATGCAGATGCTTATGGAATTAATGGCTTCATATACACTTAAATGATGATTAGTAGAAGCCAATGATTACTTGGCCTCCACAATTTCTTAAGGGTAGTTTGGGCATTCCCCAAATTATGGATTAGGGTTTCATTCTTGTATGAATAACCCATTGTGTTCATGTAACCTCTTCTACATTCTCTTAAGTCTCTCTTTCAGGCTCTCTTCGCATAGGAAAATAAAATGAGAGCTCTTTTTCTTTTCATGGCTACTTCGCCATTTCTTCTTTTCATGTAACTTTTTTATGCAATTTAATTACTTGTTCATTTTACTTTCCTTGTTCGTTTACTTTAATATTGGTAGTGTAGATTATATTCATGCGAAGTAGATTGGTTTTAATTCTTGTCACTTAGCTTCACTTTTCCATTAGCTTTCATTTTCCTTTCTTTTTGCTTTCATGTTGCTAGCTACATTTGTTAATCAAACGACAAATATGAGAGACTAAACCCCTTCAATTTAGAGGTAATGAAACTCTCCAATTATGTAGCTTCAACTATTTGTTAATTCATGCTCTCCTTTTGTGCTTAATGATGATCAATGAAGTGTTTTACTTTAATGATGATCAATGAAGTGTTTTACTTATTGTCCTTGCTTTGAATTTGATAGCCTATATTGTTGACACCAAATAGCCTATGTTCTAACACAAGTGCCTCTTCATCAGAATATGATTATGGTATAGGAAAGTGAGTTGAAATTCAAATTTGATGGTCTATATTGTAATCAATAGTTAATATACCATACTTAAAATAGATTTCATTTTCATTTTCATTGTTAAGTTTCATGAAAGTTGGTAAGTGCTTTAAGGGGTGTGTTATAGTTTGATGGCTTATGTTGGCTAATCAATAGCACAAATATGTCATACTTATGATAAGCACATCAATTAAATCACTAATGACCATAAAAGAGAGATCATGATTTCACATGTGTTGAACTATATGATCTGTGGAGTGGATTTATTCTCTAAATTATCATTTAACTCTTATATTTGCATCTCTTTTTTTAGTTAGTTAATCCTCATTTTCTAGCTTAAATATTCTCAAACTTTTGGTTAATTGATTGAATGGAAAATTTAAATCACCAATTCCCTACGGATTGACCCATACTCGCTCGTACTTCAATAGTACGTCGTGCGCTTGCGATTATTTTAATTTAAAAAATTTCAATGGTTTTCTAATCCGATAGAAAATTTGTCGTTAAACAGATATAAAAAAAGTAAAAAAAAGAGTGGAATTAATACCAGGAGATTAAAACTAGGAAATAAAGTCATCTCAATTAGAAATGTGGAAAAAATTGATATGCCCACCTTTGAGTTGGTGAGGAGGTAACTTATAAGGTAGATTTCGCAGCTTGAACATAATGATACCCATCGTAGCTCGCAACAGCATTTTCACGAACCGAATACAAGAACAATAACTCATGACAAGTGGGCACAGTCAATTTCTCAGCATACAAAATGAAAGTTAATGTAAGAAGATACTAAAAGACGGGAGAAATTGAACCGAAGACAATTTATAGTGGCTAACCACTCCCTAATAAAGGTATGAAGTGGAAGATAGAACTCATTTCTGATGTGTTTAGATGTAATAAAAACGAACCCTTCCAAAGACATATGGATGCGACCGGAAGGGGCAGGAATCTAAATGCATAATCCCTCAATCCAAAATGGATGAGAATCCCTCCGCCTAGCTATCTTCATAGATAGTCGAAGTCAACTCAATATAATGAACTGAAATCCTAGCCGAAGTACTTGGAAGGTTGTCAATAGTCATGAATAACTAAAAGAGAAAAATAAAATATAATGGGAGTATGCCTTTTGGATCTTTTAGCAAAATAAAAAAGAAAATTTTATTCAATAGGCAATCTCTAAAAAATATATAATAATAATAAAAAATCGGCCCAGTTGAAGAATGAATAAAAAGTGATATTATCTAAGTGTTGAAACAATAGAACAACCCACATAGACATTTCATCAAACATGTTAAAGGAATGAGTATACATATTAATATAAATAAAAAGGGAATGAGAAAGATATGAAAGAAAGTATGCATCAGAGAAAAGAAAACGTAAACAATAGAGAAGAATCTTATTTACAGCTTGAGATGCGTCGAAGGCCTGAAAAGAGGGAATGGTGTTAAGGAAAGAAAACCACGACGATACAAAATTAAGAAAATTTGAGTAAGCAAAAAATAAAAGGAGAAGAGGAAACTTATATGGTTTCTGGCAAAGGAATCTCAACCCTAAAATTCTAATGACATTATGACGTTTAGATATTAATAATGACAAACCCAAAATACATTAAAAACAAAGTAGAATTATTGGAGTTTCAAATGATTTGCATGCAAACGGTCAGAAAAAGTAGGAATTTGCAATGAGATAAGTGTAAAGAGCATAAAATGTGAAGTGGTTGACCGGACAGTTGGAAAAAAGAAAAGCTAGCTAGAATATAACAAGTCTATCCTAATATACATTAGCACAAACTTGGGGGGCAATTGTTATACCCATTTTTCTTTGGTAAATATATGTAGGGCAAGTCCATGATCTAAGTATAAGAAATAAAAACACTACACAAGACAAATGAAAAAGCAGGACAAGCCATAGCTTCGTCAAAAAGAAACTACATATAGAGCCCAATAAGCTATGTTCAAGTAGAACCAAAAGATCCAAAATTCTTATGTAACCAGCAGCATGACATTAAAGTCAAGATAAAAACACGGTACAAAGATCGGTCCGAATCAAGGGTAAATCACACCTCCCTCAAAAGAAAAACCAAAATGATTCATCCCTATAAATGTGGGAAGCAAGAGAAAAATCAAAGCCGCACTTTCCAAAGCAATGAACCCACATATTGCACACACACAGACAAATACAAATCAGAGGTTAACTTAATATGATGCCATCACAATTTGTCATGCAACCAAATAGGATGTGCAAACAAGGTTAAAGTAAAACATAGCAAAAATTGTAACTGTACCAATAGTAGATAAGTTATATAGCCATCCTAGAAAAGACTGCGCCGCTTTCTCTGTGAAGATTGCATTGTCACCCAGAAAGGGACTGCTTTGCTTACATCTAATAAGAAACTGTCGCCACTATCCAAAGCAAACTATGCCCCTACTTCAAGCCACCTCCATTTATTTTCATGACAAGTCAATCCTAAGGAAAAAAAATTCGCCTAACCAGAAAGTTCTTTTATATGACTCGAGACTTCATTTATTCCCTGGGAAACTTAAATCAAGGTGGACTGGACCATTTGTGGTACGAACTGTTTTTCCACATGGTGCCATAGAAATAGAAAACCCAAAGGATGGATTGATTTTCAAAGTCAACGGTCATCGGTTAAAACCCTTCTTGGAATTTCCCGGTAACCAAGAGGAGGAGCTCATGATCCTTCATGAGCCAAGCTACGTCTAGTAAGAATGTTAACCCCATTTTGTAAATATGTACATATTTTTCCCCGTTACACTCATTATATCATGCATTGACTGTGGGGACACAGTCAAAATTAAGTGTGGGGGGAGTCTCATTTTCGTTTTTTCTTTTAGTTTTTCATGGCATTTTCGAATTTTCATTTTCTTCAAAAAAAAATCTCAAAAACCCCTAAATCTCAAAAACATTTTCTTTTTACCATTTTGATTTATTTTTGAAGAAACACTATGGCATAAGTATAAGTTTTGGTTAATAAATTGAAACTTTTGAAAATTTATTTGTGTTAACAAAAATAAAAATGAAGTTTGATTACAAATAACAATGGTTTTACTAGTGTATAGGAAGGTTCATCTATGTTAATTATGAAGTATGTTCTAATTGAAAATCTTTGTTTTAAAGTGGTAAATTTAAAGTAAAGGATATAACATTTTTTTCTTCTAAGTTAAATGGTGCGAAGATGATTTTGCAAAACTCTTTCTCTCTTAAAAAAATATATTAAAAAAATACAAAATAATAACATCTAAAGTATTCACTCTCATTTAAAAGTCCTCACGGTTATGCATGGGTGAATTACTTGGAATCTTTGATTATGTGTTTTCATACTCATTTAAAAGTTCTCACGGGTATGCATGTATGGAACACATACAAAAAAACAGACTTAATAAAAAACCCCTATGGTCGATAGGTGTATGCACGAAAGTGTGTGCACTCGCCATGCTCTGTACTCCCATCACATAAGCCCGAAAGGCAGTCCATGGGTGGTATATCTGGCCTCGGTTTACCTGAGCTAGGTGTGTAATTTTTCTTGCAAATAATGAGAGAACAAGCAATTGAAATCCTAGCACTATTTTAACTTGTTTGATTTAACTTGTTATTGAAAAGAAATGAAAATACCACTTTAATAAACTTTGATAATCAACTAAGGATCCATTTCATAATTATATTGTGTTATCAACCGAAACAACTAGCCAAACTATGGTTTATCTGTTATGACAACTTGATTTTTATTGGAAATTTTAACGAGTAAAAATTTTCAAGACAATGACCAAAACTTGTATTTAACTTATTCGTGTCAATTTAAAAATAATTCCTTCATTTGTAAATATTTTCGAAAACTCGCATTCATCTCTTTGTAAATAAATTTTGCATTTTGTAAATATTTTCATCCTGCATTTGGATTTTGTGGGTAGTATCCGCTGAAAACCCTCACGAGACAACACTCGTCCTACTGAAGACCCCAGAGGTTTAACGGCTTATTACATACGCTCAATGCAATCGTGCTCCCTACGAAAACGAATTTATCTTAGTTTTCCTTTATTCGAGGACGAATAAAAAGATAAGTGTGGGGGTATTTGATATGCACGTAATTGTGCATATATTTACATCCATATTTTATCTCTTTTAATTTAAATAATCATCATATTTGGGCATTTTAACATATTTAAAACCAAAATTCAATTATTTCCAACCATCATATTTTCATCTTCATTCAGGGGCAAAACGGTCATTTTGTGCATGTGTCAATATAAGAATTTTTACTTGGACATTTTTTGACAATTTTTATAAGAATTTGGATGCATATGGAAGAGGCTTATATGAAGATATATGCATGCACAAATGAGTACAAAGGAAAGAAGAGGGAAATAATTCAAGCCATGAATATGGAGGACCCCACCTACTTACCTAAAAGTACAATTTGGAGCTAATGGACAACTAAGTGGAGGTTAAAGCTTCATGCAAAATAAATGATGGATTAATTAGTGGTTAATGGTTACTTGTTGGCCAAACTTCCTAAAGGGCATTTTAGGTAGCCCCCTAAAAATAGAATTAGGGTTTTATGCATTATATATAGCCCTCTTATGTATATGAAACCATCATCTACTCTTTCATTTTACTTAGGATATTAAGAAATCAAAGTGTAAGATCAATGTTCTATGAAATAAAAATGGCTTCCAAGCCTCTTTCTTCTCTCTTTTCTACATGTTTTTCTTTGTTTTATTGTTAATGTTTATTTCTATGCTCTCTTTTCCTTTATGTTCATAGCTTAGATTTACATTTATGCAAGTAGTAAGTAGCTAATCTCTTTTGCTTTCTTTGCTTATTTTCTATTCTCTTTTCTTTTTAATGTTGAAATTTGTTTGTGTTGCTTCAATGCCACAAATGAGTAGCTAAACACCTTCAATTTAGGGGTGATGAAGCTCTCTAACTTTATGTAATTTCAACATTTTTATGATGTATGATCTCTTTGTTTATGCTTCATGAATGTGAATTTTGATGTAAGTTTATACAAGTGGGTTTGATAGCTTATATTGCTTATGCAAATGAGCTATTCTTATTCAACATAAACACAATTTACATCATCATTTGCTAATTAATTTTTGATTATGAAATGAAAGTAAAAATGAAATTTGATGATCTATGTTACTAGTTACAATAGTAAATAGATCATGCTTAAAATAGTTTTTGCTTTGGCTTCTTTTTCACGAGAATAATAAGTGGTATAATTGTTGTATTATAGTTTGATGGTTTGAGTTATGTTAACTAATAACATAAACAAACCATACTTATGATAAATGCAATGATTATTTCACTTAATATCAAAGTTAGAGATCATAAATTATGTGTTTGTTGATTTACAAAAATTTGAGAGTGGATTTGCCTCTAAATTGTTCTTTAGTCTAATAGTTTTTGAATCACATTTTTCTAGTGTTGGCCTCATTTTATTTCTAATTAACAAATCATCCTCCATTTGGTTTAATTTGATTGAATAGAAGTTTAAAATCATCAATTCCCTGTGGATCGACCCGTATTCGCCACGTGCTACATTTGTACACCGTGCGCTTGCAGTATAAATTTTATTTCTAAATTCGTTCGACGGTTTTCTAATCCGATAGAATTTCCGTCGACGAACAGCAGCCATACTCCATTCCAGCTACCATGCTATAAAAAAGTTAAGTGTGGCTTTTAGGTCAACCTCAAAAGTAAACCTAATGCTCAAAGTTCAAATTTCCCACCTAAACACTAAAATTAAAATTTCCATCTTCAACTAAATCATTATGCCTAAGGAAAATTCCCATACCTTCACCGCATTAGTAATCGATGCAATCAAAGAGCAAGGGGGTGAATGACATGTTGAAGGATCAAACGACAGAGAAGAAATGCTAAATTTGGAAATAGGTAATCCTTTTGATGTCATAAAACTATAAGTAGAAGGGTACTATAGTAGAGAAAATGACTTTTGATAGTTTATCTAAATTTCATACTAAATATACTTGCATTCTCTATCATTAAATTTTTGTACCAAGAAGAAAAATATAAGAAAAGCTTTAATCCATGGACGTGGGATTCCTTGAAATCTGAACCATGTAAATTTCCACATCTCTTTCTTTTTTGCACTTATTATTTGCTATTTTCAGTACTAGATTTGTGACATCCCACCTTTCTGACCCTTGGGAACGACACTTAACACATCTACGACATTTGTGTGTAATTTCTAAGCATCCGAAAGATGAGTTATTGTGGGGTAAAATAAAAGATCAAAGCATAAAATCTCACAGTGGAACGGTTAATATAATATAACAATACAACGGTACATGAGGTTACTCCTTAGTATGGAG
Source organism: Allium cepa (assembly GCA_030765085.1). Taxonomy (NCBI): domain Eukaryota; kingdom Viridiplantae; phylum Streptophyta; class Magnoliopsida; order Asparagales; family Amaryllidaceae; genus Allium; species Allium cepa. The sequence continues at coordinate 27,324,687 of CM060933.1, read as the reverse complement.
TTATAAGAATTACAACAAAAATACTACCATCAGCCTAGGCAGTTATAACAACATGCCTTTATACCGCTGATACAAAATACACGTACATAATAAACATAGTAACGGAAACAAATTTCTATATAGATAAGGAGCCTCCTGCTCACCATCCCAAAAAAATTCACTACTCTCGGACTACTCAAATACAAGAGTTTAAGGAAAACAAATAACTCAGGTCAGATAATTTGTCTGGTATGAGTAAAACTCTAAACAAAGAATGTAAAATAAACAGCAATATGTGAGACCACACAGCCAAATGCAGAATGGGTTCCCCTTCACTAGAGCAACATCCAACCATAAATAATGGATACAACTAGTTAAGCATCACGAAGCGTGCAAGACACTTCTCGATGCAATTAAGAAAGAAATATATTCAATGGTCTGAATCAAAAACAGAAAAAGGGAAATTTTCCAAGAATGACTAGTGGGTGCACCCCCTTACCAAAAGTATACCTCTAGAATATACTTGAGAACTACGATGGCTCTCGGAAACCTCCAAGTCGGACCCCACCAATCTTACTGAGAATCAGCGTATTTCACATCTTGGTTGGCATATAATTGAAACCAATATAGAGTAGATGTGATAATACCCTAATGGGAGCAACCTCATATAACTTGGCCCCTCTCGCTCTTTTGTTTTAGTCATTTCCAACAAAGAATACCAATGCTTAAATGAGCAACAAATCATCTTAGATTGATGATACAACAAGAAGACAGCGGAATCGACAGTCAATGAATCAATTATCGGAAATAATTAAAATGATCGTATATGAAAATTAAATCTCATACTCTTGCCACTGCTCCTCGATTTTAATCATGTACTATCACTCGGTTAAAATGAAACCGAGCAAGTGAAGGCAGTACCTCTAAGCTTTGCCTTGAAAACATTTTTAACGTTCGAGGTAGAAACGAGTTTCTATACCTCGATGTCTAGTGCTAAGAGTATGACTAAATCCTTTCCATGTAAGCGATATCTTTTACGAAAATTAAATTCTTATCTTTTAATAACCGAATCAAACATTTAAACTTTTAAAATTGAACTTGTGCTTGGATTTCACATCATAAATATTAACTTTAAACGGAATTATTAAAAATGATTAATTAACTTTAAACATGATTAATTACTTTAAAATTCTTTATTTATAATAATTAATTTACTTTTAACACGATTAATTACTTCAAATATCATTATTTATAATGATTACTTAACTGTAATCATCATTATTGAAATGATTAATTAACTTTAGACATCTTTATTAAAATAATTAATTAGCCTTAAACATCATTATTAAAAATGATTAATTAATCTTTAACACATCATTATTAAAATGATTAATTACCTTAAACATAATTATTAAAATGAGTAATTAATTTTAAACATCATTATTAAAATGATTAATTAACCTTAAACATCATTATTAAAAATGATTAAGTAATTTTAAGTATCATCATTAAAATAATTAACCAAATTATTGTTGTGTAAAAACCCGATCAACAAAAAGATTTTCAAAAGAGATGATATTTTCAAAGTGTCGATATAGCAATAATCGCTATATAAACACTTCCATAAAACATTTTATATGTCATATATTCATTCAAACATCTCATAAGCATATATATATATATACTCAAATGTAAATAACATTCTAAAGGCAAGGTAAAACTTGTCACTTTATAACTTTACTTCGAGGTGTGTCGTAGCGGCCTATTCGCTATGAACACTTTGACTTCATTTTCAAGTCCTTTACAAACATCTTACGTGCCATCCACTTTCAAGTGGGAAGCAAACCAAATAATTTTATTCCAAACTTATAACATAAGCAATCAATTAACTAATATTATTATCACAAACGACAAAGTTTAATTTTTTGGTTTTAAAAGTGAGATTTACTCACCGAAACAAGCTCAAACTTTAATCAACCCATCACAATTATTCAATCGAGAAACGGACTTAGCTTTCACCATCAAAAAATCAACTCAAAGACCTAAGCGAGGACTTTTATTTTCATCCTAGGGGGTATTAGGCTCGACTAGGGAAGAAAATATGGCCTTTGGTCTTGTTTTTTTTGGATTAGTGGTGATAGAGAAGAATATAAGTGATTTAAGGACTAGTTTAAGTGTTTTAAAGAGAAAATAAGGAATTTTTAAATATAAAACCTTTGAGAAGCCATGGACATAGAGAAGGGAGCTTAGAAAAAGAAGATAAGGGTTGAAAAATGGAGGAAGTGAAATAGAATGGGAAATGGAAAAAAGTGAATTATTTTTATATAAGTTGAAAAAGTGAAATGACTCAAATGCCCTTGATACTCACAAAATAACATACTCTCCACATTTTGATGCAACACCACCATCTTTTATGCCTTTCCACATATTACTTGTCACCGTCCCTATCTCATCACATCGCTTCATCACTTTCTCATGATTTGATGTTACCTTTTGTATATATTTTCTTAAATAAAGAAAAGTCAAACTTATTTATTTACTTAAGTAAACAATTTTAACTTATTAAGTCATAACCAAAGAATATATCATTTATATATGTATGTATATACATAATCTAATGTACATAACATGTTTCGATAATTTTTAGACGATGAAAAGACGAATATCCAAAAATCAATTTTCGATTTTTCTCCAAACTAATTATTTTGTAAACCAAGTTCTAAAACAACTTTACCATCATTGGTTATTATTAAAAAGCGGTCTATTTTAGTTAAAAAATCCATCGGTTAAATATATATTAAACATTCAAAATTCAAAGTGATTAAATTACGGGTTATCACATTCTTCCCTCTTTACAGGAATCCTTAAAATTAATCACACACAACAAAAAATATCAAAAGAAACCCAAATGATATCATTCAACAAACACGTACAAATAATATGAATTCACCATAACCAATGAGTACATTAAAAAAATTACAGCAAAATGCAAACAATTGTGACAACAACTCCGGATAAGAATCTCTAATATAGTCATCGGTTTCTCAAGTACAATCTCTATTGTATCCACTCCACTGAACCTTAGCGAGATTCACATCCTTCGTCCTTAATCACTTTATATCTCGAGCGATGATACGAATAGGCTGTCTACGAATAGATAGGTTAGGCTGAACTTCCAAATCAACTTGTTATGTATATTTCCATTATCGTCGAAGGGTCGTGTACATACTTACATAGATGAGATGCATGAAATACATTGTGCACATCTAATAGTCTATTTGGTAACTAAGAGACCTTTATATGAAAGTCTACCAATCCGGTTCAGGATAGGAAAAAGGCTAATATATCGAGGGGTTAGCTTCCTTGATTTTCCAAACCTCACAAAACTTCTCAATTAAGAGACCTTCATAAACACCAAATCTCCTACCAAGAACTCTATATCCTTGCGCCTTCGATCCGCATAACACTTATGCCGATCTTGTGTTATCTTCTCACTGGCTTCTAAGATCATGTCGGGCCTAAGAATAATTCTATCACCAGATTCAACCCAACACGAAGGAGAACGGCATGGTTGACTATATATGGCTTCAAATGGGGCCATAGTAATGCTTTTTTTTATAGTTTTTGTTGTAAGTGAATTCAACTAAGGGTAAATGATCTTCCAAAGAACCCTCGAAGTCGAGAATGCATGCTTGCAATAGATCTTTTAAGATCTGGTTCACTCTCTATGTCTACCTATCTATTTGGGGATGGTAAGCTGTACTCAGACTTAGTTCAGTCCCTAAAGCAGTTTGCAGTCCCTCCTAAACCTGCTAGTGAACATCGAGTTTTGGTCACTTACAATACTACAAGAAATACCATGGAGTCTCACAATCTTCTTCACATACAAACTCACCAAACTTGTAGCAGTTCTAGTCAGCTTAACAGGAATGAAATAAAAACTCTTGGTCAGTCGATCCACTTTAGCCCAAATACCTTCATTCCCTCTTCTTGACCTAGGAAGCCCATTAATAAAGTCCATAGAGATTTGCTCCTACTTTCACTTCGGGATCTTAAGTGGTTGAAGCAATTTAGTTGTCTTTTGCTGGTTTCTTTTAATCTGTTGGTGGTTTACACACTGGCTCACAAAGATTGAAATTCTCCCTTCATCCTCTTCCATTAGAATATCATCTTCATATCTTTGAACATCTTGGTCACTCCTAAATGGAAAGATAACTTTGAATGATGACATTCGGTTAACACTTCTTGCCAAAGTCCACTAACGTTTGGAACACATATATGCCCATTCATTTTCAATACGCCCTAGGGATCAATCTCAAAACAAGAAATAGCACCTTCTTGAACATCCTTTTTAAGTCGAGCTAAAATAGAATCTTCTTCCTAACTATATTCAATCCTCTCCATTAATACTAGATTAACTTCTAAGTTAGCAACCATTGCTACATTCCTACTCAACGCATCCATAACAGTCTAGGGGTATAAAGAATCCCCAGATCATAGGAACCGAGAAACTTCAGCCATCTCTACTACCCCAAATTAAAATCCTTCTAGGTAAAGAGGTAATTCAAGGATTTGTGGTCCGTGTATAACTCAAACCTTTCACTCAAAAGATAATGCCTCCACATCTTTAGCGTGAACACAATAGTCAAAAGCTCCAAATCGTGCGTAGCATAATTTTTCTCATATGGCTATAGCCATCATAGGCAATAACTTCCCATGAAACATGAGGACTGTTCCCAATCTGGTGTTCAAGCATCCGTATATGCGGTTAAACCTTCGCTTCCATTTGGAATGATCAAAACAGGAGCGCTTGTCAACTCCTCATTTAAATCATTGAATGCTTGATCACGCTTAGGTATCCATACGAACTTAACTTCTTTCTTTGTCAACTTCGTTAGATGAGAAGCAATCTTCAAGAAGTATTTGATGAACCTATGGTAACTAGTCAATCCCAAGAAACTTCTAACTTTGGTCGCACTTTCAGGATTTTATCAGTCTTGAACTGCAACAACTTTAGCTCTGTCAACTGATATGCCTTCTTTCGAAACAATATACCCCACAAACCTAACTTTAAATTTTTCGTAATGGCACTTAGAAAGTATAGCCTTCAACACTTGGCTCCTTAAGGTATTTAGTATGACACAGAGACAATATTTGTGCTCTTCTTTCGTCTTCGAATAGACAAGAATGTCATCAATAAAGATGAGAACAAATTTATTGAGAACATCTCGAAATATTCGATTTATTAAGTCCATAAAGTAAATGGGTGCATTAGTCGGCCCAAATGGCATGACTAACCACTCGTAGAAATGTTCTGGAGTCGTAAAGTTATTATAGGCACACTGTCCTCTACTACTTTTAATTAGTGGAAACCGATGGTAAGATCCAATCGAGAAAATATCCAAGAGATGTGGAGCTGGTCAAACATACCATTGATCCTTGGTAAAGGATATTTATTCTTCATAGTCCTTTTGTTCAACTCCCAGTAGTCTACACATAACCTTAGAGAACTTTCCATCTTTGTAACAAAGACGACTAGTGATCCCCAACTTGAGGTGCTGCATTGGATCAAACCCTCTGCGACAAGTTAAATGTCTGGCCATTTAACTCCCTCTTCCCTTTCAGAGTCAACCTTTGCGACAGTTGTACAATAGGTTTGGTTTCTGGAATCAAATCAATACAGAACTCCATTTCACAATGACGAAGCAAACTATGCACTTCATTAAAATTATCAGTGAAATCTCAAACAACCGGTACATCTCTTAGCTCCTCTTTAGCCACTTCGAGCGAATAGAGAAAACTTCTCATTACTTGTTAGGCTTTTCACAACAAATATCTACACCAATATCTCCAGCATCACTAACTCTAGGAATCCTTATACTAAAATCCAAGATAACTCTGAACTTAGATAACCAATCCATTCCCACCAACACACCAAAACCCATGAACCCAAGAACAAACAAATCAGAAAGAAAGAGATGATTTCGACAAGAAATAGGTACTTTTGAACACACCGGGTTAATCTCGCTCGAACCTCTAATAAGGTTTAACACACAAAGAGGATTACTCAAAGGATGAGTTTAAGGTTAAGTTTATCAACGAGATCAACTGAAATAGGAAACACCCGTATCAAATAATACTCTTATAGGAATATCAAAGATAGATAATAAACCTTGCAACACTTACTTAACCTTTTGATCTATAAAAGGGATGGTATCTCTTCAATGGTAAAAGCCTTCCCATGAGACTTATTCTTGGGGAAGGGCAGTCATTCCTCATCTATCCTTGCTGACCGCAATTAAAAAGGTGGCAATTGGGCACTGGTTCGCAAAGTGACCCATCTTGTTGCACTTGAAACGAAGAACGTTGGACATGTTGGGATGCATCTTATATGTTGGAGCCCCACCTCTAGGTTTCTTTCCAACCCACTGCTTCTTTCCCTTAAACTTACACTTGAAACTTGGCTTTCCTCCAACCGGTATCAAATGCCAATGGCTTGGCACTAATTGCATGCACTACTCCCATGTGGACGCCTTCCCTAATATCTAGAGTCCTTAAAGACATACTGATAAGGTTGGTGAATGACCAATAAGATGATTGATCATTTCATGTTGGAACTCTAATTACATCCCATTCGTAATTATTTCATTCTTTTTGAGTGGTGTGTCTACTAATCCAAGTCTGAAATGGCATAAAGCATTGAACTTATGTTCATACTGCACCACCATCATATCACCTTGATTTAAATCAAGTAAACCCCTCAACAACTGAATCCTTCCAACTTTTGGAATAAATTGCGTTTCAAATACTTCATTAAACTAGGCTTGAGAAAACTCCCCTTTCAGAGTATTAGCTGTTATCGAATCCCACTAATCCATCATCGACTTTTGAAGTTGTCATGATGCCAACGGCCATTTCTTTGCATCTCCCAAACAAAGATTTCTAAATATTCTTTCACAATTTTGAAGCCACATCTGCACTCTAAGAATGTCTTCAGTTCCAAAGAATGGTTTCTTGCCTAAAATGATAAAATTCTTACACAACGCCAAAAAGTTCATAGGGGCTGAACTTGTGCTACCACTTCCTCTACCAGATCCACAGCTGGCATAGTAACGTTCCTAGGAACCTTATCGAGCTAGTTCCAGATCGCCTCCCTCATCCTCTTCCTATATTCATCTTCTATTACCTGAACAAACAGCAGGAATCTTTAGAATACAAGAATTGGATCAAAATAGTTTTAGGGAAAACAACACCAAAAGATTTAAAATGTGACTTTAGAGGATATATATTATTATTCTAAGAACTACAAATACGCACTCTAAAGATTAACTCATTCTAGGGCATCACTTAAGCTATCTCTAATGAGTTATACCTCAATCAGGATAAGGTGTTTGCTCAACCAAAGGTACGATACCAAATACGATGTCCTACCTTTCCGACTCTTGAGAACGACACTTAATACATCTACGGTATTCGTGTGCTATTGCCCAAGCATCCGAAAGATGATTGACAGCTAGGTCTAAAGACAGTATTCGTATGCTATTGAAATCAATAAAAGATTAGAACACAAAATCTCACAACATGTAACGATCCTTAATTCCATACATTTTAAGTTGAAAATAAACCATACATAAAACTAAAAGGTGGACAGTTATGGGGAAAATAAAATAAAGATGTAGAATAGAGTCTTATATTAATGGAATAACATATATTATTTCAACATATAATCTTTAAGGTGGGAATTTTTTAAATGCATTTATCAGAGTTTAACTTAACATCAACATGGACGGTTATAAATCTCCGTCCTTGAAAATGCAGAATAAAATAGTACATAAGTGTAGTGGAAATGGGTAACAATCTTCAAAAGAGTCTTCTAGCTTCATACTCCGAGCACTTTCAAAATGCTCCAAACTAAACCTGACTACTAGGCTGCCCAAAAAAATTGGGCACCCATAGTTTAAGAGAAAGAAAATAAACTTCAAATCAGCCATGAGATTGGTGTGAGAAACTCAAAATATGAGTATTTGAAAACAAAGGGTATCTCATAAGACCACGCCGCACATAAACACGGAATGGGTTTTTACCTTATGATAACCAAATCATTTCTACGTAAAATCCAGTGATATTATTTTTAATGAAATTCTTTGAAAACCTTTCGAATAAACATATTCAAATAACCGAAATGTTACATTGGTTAAATTTGATGGCATAATAGGTTCACAACTAAGTTCAAAGACACTTATTAGAGAATGGATTTCCAATGAATAGCGGGGTAAGGGACTACCTCCCATATAGTACATTTCAAGAGGAATATATCGAGGATACCAATAGATGGTCCTCTACGAATTAAGATTGGCCTACAAGAGACCTACAGATGGTATAGATAACACCGAATATGATATCACCCTGGCCTTTTCTGACCTCTTCGAGACATCTCATAGCATACACCACAAAATTTAAACCTGACATTATAACAGGTAAAAATAAATAAATCTAGAGAGGTTATATCATAACCTAATGGTTGCAGACAACTTAGCCTTAAAGCAACCCCTGTTTCACAATTCCTCGGGCGCGAGGCTTGAGATAACGTTTACCTTTCTTGAACATTTTCACTTAAAATGCCACATTGCCATTTCCAACAACACACTATTGATTTCAACAAAAGTATTATCTCTGAGCTCGTATGTCTCAAAGAAGGGTGTTAAGTATAAGATGGGTTACCTCCTACACCACAAACAAATGTATATTTATAGAGATCAATGCACTGTAATCTTAGGAATACAATGTCATACATCCATCCATACAAATTGTCCAGGAACATGACAAACCAAAGGCAGCGTGTAGTCCTTACATATGAAGAGGGAATTCCAAATCATTTCATCCTTTACTTAGAAAAATATCTCCAAATCATTTATTTAAATCTTAATAAAGATTTCTTATTTCCAAATCATAACTTTTAAGTGGGTCAAAAAAATGTTATTTAAGATATCATTTACTTTAAACCAGAAAAAACTAATTTTAAGTAAATGGATCCATAGGAATAAAATAATTTCAAATAATTTATTTAAATCCTGACAAAATGTTTCTCATTTCCAAATCATAACTTTATAATAGGTTGAAACTATGTTATCTAAAATGGTAAATCCAAATTAGTTATTATTCAAGTAAAACAGATCCATAGAAATTATACTAATTTTACTCGACATTAAGTTCCGCATTCAACCTTTACTATACGTCGAAAAGCGATGAAATCACCTTTTAAATTCACACGGATAGCATACCCTCGTCAGAATTTAATACTAAGTATAAGAAGATTATTTCTATGCAATCCAAGTTGTGTTAACTTTGGAAAATTAAATCTTTTATACTTGCCTCGTTTTTGAAATTTCGACCTTATCTATTCCTCGCCTAGGAAAAAAGCCAGGTGAGCCAGGGCACTGGTTCCTTCTGAACATCTCCTTAATTTAAGCATCTCACATCTAGACCTCATGAATAGAAAAATCCAGTCTATTCATCGGCTTTTGAAGCTAAAATTAAATCACTTAATTATAACAGCTTTTCTTTAAATCACTTATTTAAACTCTTTAAAATAAATTATAAAACCTCCATACTTTCTTTAAAGTAATTAATTATCTATTTTAAAACATTTTTAAAAGATTTGGGAAAGAATACTTAAGTTTATGGCCATATTTCAAGTTATTAAAAGTGCCGTGTATAATGCTACGAATAGTGTTTTCAAAGATTATTTGATCGAAACAACTTTTCTGTCATTTAGAAATCCATTTTGTTAACCCAAATATCTTTTAAAATATTTTAAAATATTTAAAGAATTTATTCCATATTTTTTAAAGAACTAAAAATATCAATTTTAAAGAATTTATCACTTTGGTTTTAGAACTGCCAAAGTGCGATTATTTTGAAAACTTGTTTTACTTATATTTCAATGTCTACTAAACTAAATCTCAATCTTTTTCTTTTGTTTAAAAATATGATTATAAGAGTCAGAAAATTCTTATTTTAAAGAATTTCAGCTCTGATCCACCGAATAAATTGGTTTAACTTTCTACAACGCGAAATCGCGAATTGCTGTTATGCGACGCGTCTATTTTTGACTCAATTTCATAACTTGTCAAAACTATGCCAAAATAGATTTTAGTATTTATAAAACATATATAATCCTTTTTAAAATATTTTAAAGAGGTTTAACTGTCTCATATACAATATTTCAATATTTAAAGGAAAGTGATTTCCTTTGTGATATTCGGCGTGTATTAAACATAAATTGCTTACACAATTTAAACAGCTATATTAAGCAACCAAACTTTATGACCAAAGCATAGCAAACATCCATGGAAAAATTATCACATCATCACTGTCATACATATACATATACATATACATATGCATATACATATATAGAGAGAGAGTTTTATAGATTTTTCTCACCTTTATTGGATATTAAACTTAAGAAAACGGACTATAGCTTCGCAATGATCGAATCAAAGCCTATGGAATCAAGCCTAGGACCTTGCGCAAGCTCGATCTAGCTTGGAAGGAGGTGGACTGCTCGACCAAAGCGATAGAGGGTGGTGGTCGTGAGTTTGGAAGTTGGAGACGAGGTGTTTGATTTGGTTTTGGAGATTTATTGACATGGTATATACATGTGTATATATTTTACTTTATTTTGGAATACTTTGTCATAGCTTTGCTACATTTTTTTCTATGAATTAGAATCCATTAATGAGCTTCAAAAAGCGAAAGAAGAAGAAGATTACTGTGTGAATGAATGTGTGAATGTAGGTGGGTATCTATAGGAAAGTTTTGCACCTAAAATATCTTATTCCCACCCATCATCTTTTGGCCGACCATGAAGCTCACTCCTCCCTCCATGTTTTTTTGGGATATGATATGATGTGGTGCTTTGTTTTTATTCTTGTTTACACATAGGGAGCTTGTATATATATACATATATGTTTGGATATTTTCTTTTCCCTAATTCCTAAACATAATTAAATGTATATGTGTTCATGTATGTGTATATGTATCGCAATGTTGTATTGATTTATTTACAACTTTTATAAGTTAAACCGTTACGAATTCTGATTTCGATCTCCGATCATATTTTTACTTCTTAATTCATATAAAAGCAAACAAAATTTGAAAAATAATTTATTATCGTTATTAATTAATTATAATATCTCATTTGAATTATAAAACCATAAAAATCCATATTAAATAATTGTTTACACAAAGTGCCGTTATATCGATAAAGCGATATCAATTTTCCTTTATATTTTCAAGTCAAGTGTATATCTCTATAAACTAATATAAATGATTTATTAGCACTATATAACTAATTAAAATGATTTATTACAATTTTAAAAATAATTATTTGAATAATTATAATAATTATTAAATCATTAAATCTCAATTTATAAATCAATCATTAAATATGACAACATATTGATGATGTCAAAAATACATTTTATTACCAATAATAAAAAATTCATATTCTTATTTATGCGGATAAATAAGTGTATATATCCAGGCTCATGCACCAAAATACTAAGAAAATATCCTCTCTGCTAAAAATCAATTTATCGATGAAAATTTGTATATGAAGCACGTTATTTATAGAACAATATTCCATAATTATATTTTAAAACAAGTTTCTTATCAAAATTTTAGGGTTTAAATCTTTATAGTTGGTGTTATAAAACCTTATATTTGAATATTTCAAAAATTAAATATCATTTATCAAAGTGATAAATTTATGGGTTGTTACAGACTCTCCTCCTTAAAAGAATTTCTTTCTCGAAATTACAACATAAAACCAATAGCACTTTATTCAAAATAAATTTTGAAATTTCAAATATAAACTTGTTCTTATATTTACAGATTATTTGTACGCACCATCTTATTTGATCTTAAATACAAATATCCACTTTGCTTCCGAACAAGTATTGATCTACCGATCCTCTAGTGCGGACTCTAGTTAGGCTCAAAAATTTCTATTTTCCTTGCATAGATCTAAAATATGATAGAAAATGTAAGGATCTGACCACAAACCCTCATCAACGTTCGCCATCAAGAATCGAGTGATAAATCCTTTTTCGGACCGGTGTAAATAACTCAAAGTTCTGTACTCGAATCTTAGATCAAAACGTTATGAGAATAAAATGATTTATGTATAACTTACATATTTATTCCAATTGGTATTCTTAACTATACCAAATCAAAACCAATTCTATATCACTATCAATTTATGAGCCATTTCATAAAACTATTTCTTAAGTTTATTACATCTTTTGCGCACAACTTAGTTTAATTAACACTTTTAAGTTTCATAACCACTCATTTCACACTAAATCCATTATTGGATTACCTCTTACAACATTACTTAAATATATAAATAGTTCACAATTCAAGTCTATATTTGTGTAATACTCCATTACATCCTAAGAGTATGTATAAAAATCCCAAATTTCAGATTGGTTTTACTTAAATCAGGGTGTTTGAAAAATTTAAAACTTGTTGTAATTTACTATCATCTCAAATTCAAAATTATAAAACTCATCTCTTACATTTTTATTCAAAAATACTTTCAACTAATACTATTATTATTTTCTCCATTTTGAAGAACAATTTTCAAAATTACGAGGATTTAAATTCTTAAATTCTCATCTTTTAAATACTTTTTATTTATAAATCACATTTATAAATTATACTTATATAATTTTATTTACTTAAAACATTTTATAATTGTTTATCTTTTATATTTTCAAAATTTCTTAGTTCTGAGTTAGATGTGATTCGAAAATTTCTGACTGTCCAAAGTCATCGAAAATTACATTTTATTTTTTCAATTATTGATTCAAATTATCTTCGGTTTAACACTTTTATAAAGTTGTTTATAATTACCAACCAATTTATCAATTGATTATTCTCATTATATTTTAACTTAAATTTTTTTATAGATCGAGTAACTCTAAATGGATACTGGGGACCTAGGTAATAACAATAGTATCATATATCCCCTTGACCAGAAGGGTAATATTTAAGAGAAGTGTTTACTATCCGAACATATCTCCTGTCCATTTTTAGTTACTTTTGAGCCACTCGAATTGGTCATCCTAAGATTCTTCTTTTCAATTCCTTTATTTATAAAACTTGACTTATACATTCATTTCTTAGGATCATCTTATTTTCACATTTTTAGACTCATACGTATTTATCTTAAATAAATGTAAAGATCTCGGTTTTGAGTTAAATTCAAATTGTGATTTACATGAAATTTTGGGTTAAATTTATGAATTGATTTGAAATTTTTGAAAATAAATAGGATTTGTGTTATTAAATGTATGTAAATTGATTTCAAATTGAATTATGGGTTGGAAATTCAAGAATAAATGTCTTATAAAATTAATTGGATTTAAAACTCTATAATTAAATAAACTAATATATATTTATATATATGAGTATACGATTATTTGTAGTGTATAAATTAAGTTCAAATCATTTTCTTTAAAAAGTTATATAAGTATAAATATAGAAAATGTATGAATAAAATATAAAGACATATATACATATCTAAAGTTGGATTGTAATATATAAAATGAGATTTAATTAAATATTTAAAATACTTTTCTTTTATATACTTGAAAATAAATATAGCTGGTACGTATGTAAATAAATATAAACCTTTGATATGTATATATCTTTTAAAAGTATAAGTATAAAAATTTAAAATACATAACAAATATGTAAATAATATATAAGTAATTTATAAACAAGGGTTTAAAAATAAATTATAAAACTACTTAAAACAAGGATTTAAACACAAAATGCTTATTTTTTGTAGGATCTAGATTAACCCTAGAGGGGGGGGTGAATAGGGTTATAGCAAATTTTCTCGAATTAAACACAGAAACAAACTATAGAAATAAATATGCTGAAAAGTAAATCACACACAAAATTTACCCAGCTTCGGCAACCCCTGCCTACTACTGCATTCACAGATTTCTATTAGCATTAAAAAGTATCCCGCTTACAAGCACTCTACTAGACACGCAAACCCTTGCTCCCGCTCACAAACACTCTCATAGACTCGCACACCCTGCTCCGCCTTTAGAGTTTCGCAAACTCGCAAACTCTGCTCCCGCCTATAGAGTTTTGCAAACTCGCACACCCTGCTCACTGAACTAATTCTAACTAGACAATCTGACACTACCTACAACCTAGGTGGTGATTTACCAATTCTTTGACTCGAAAAAGAAAAAACAGACTTCAAAATTTAAAGCAGGAGCAAAAATTAAAATACAAACTTGACTCCATAATTTTTGCTCAAATAAAACTCAAAACAAATTAAACATAAAACCCTTTTAAAATAAACCCTAAACCAAATCCCCTTTATAATATAAAGCCGGCCCTTTTATATTTTTTAACCCGATACACTTCTTTTGTTTGTGAAGGAGAAATGGCGGCCTCTGTTGTATTCTTTGTTCGTTCTGAATTAGGGCTTCGTTCCCTTTTCCTTTGCTACTGTAAACTGGCGGCCGATCCTCTTTTCTCCTAAATTAGGGTTTTGCGGCTCTCTAATGATTGATGGTTTTCTTTATTTCTCTGTTGATCGATGGTTATAACTTGGCTCGCTCGTTCTCTGATGATCGAGTTCGTTGTTGATTCGGTATGTAATTTCTCTGTTTGTTGGTTTGATTGTTTGCCTTTTACTCGATGCCGATGATGACTTTGTTGTTTGGTATTTATATGAATTCGTGACACTTGTATTTTCTTCGTTTCAATTCGATACTTTCCAAAACTTCAATTGCCTGATCTCACGGCTTTCCTGATATAATTTTTGTCTTGTTACTCATGGCTTTGATTTTCACGCGTTCGATTTTTCTTGAATAAAAAGGCAGAAACTTTCCTCTTTTTAATTTGCTTGACTTTCCTATTTTCAAAGATACTCATCTGAATTTTTTAAACACGAATTTTATCACTTGACTTTAGCATCCTTTCATGATTTCGACTTCACTGTTGCACTTGAGTTTGTAGCTTGCCACTGACTTGTTTGTTGCATTCCTGCACTCATGTTGGTATAGATACGCACTTTCTTATTACTGCTTCATGGTCGTTGTGTCACTTCTGCATTGTTGCATGATGTATTTGCTGTTGCACTCGGTGTTTGCTTCCATCCATTTGGTTGTTGCATTTGTATCACTGCATACTGGTGGATTGAACTTCAGTAGTGTTATACTTGAGCTTCACTGAGTTTCTGGATGGTGCATTGCCACTCACTGTCGCATTACTGTACACTTTTGGTCATGTTGTACTTCTGGTTCTTCATTCTGGTTGATCTGCATTTTTGGCCACTTGAATACAACAGCTTGATATTGTTTGTGATTGTTTCCACTGTGTTGCATTGAGTAGCTGAACTTGTTATTGTACACTACATAGTGTGATCTGTTGGTTATGTTGCTTTTATTGCTGTTGACATTGAACTTGAGCTTTGTACATGAACTGTGTACATTTGCCTGAGTTTGTTTACTTGGTGGCATGCATTTCTTTGTGGTCTGCCTTGTTGCTTGACCTGTCCGGTTCATCATGTTGCATTCATGAATTTTCTGTCTTTGTACCTGTAGTTGTATTCATGTACACTACTGCCTTGAACTTCTGGTTGGTCACTTGATTCAGTAGTTTGTTTCATTTGGCTTGACAGTGTTTGCTGTGTTGGAACTGGATTGATTTCATGTTCATGTGTGTCTTCCCATTCACCGTTGCCTGGTTTTAGTCTTGAATGCATCTGTGCATATTATTGTGTCACTCTTGTAGTTGTAACTGGACATGTTGGTTTAATTGTATTGCAGTTGCATTCACTCGAATCTTGTATCACTGCATCCATTCTGTAACATGATTTGGAGTTGTTGTACTTGTGGTCTTGCATCATTCTGGTTATTAGTGCACTGTCACTTGTGTATTGCCTTTGACATCCATGTTCTTCACTGTTTACATCACTGGACTTTGACTTGGTCTTTGTTGAACTTCTGGATGCACTTGTCATCTTCACTGTGTTGCACATTTGTGGTCTGTTCACCCATTACTGCACTTGCATTTGGGTTGCTGCACATGTGGTTTTGCATTTGATTGATATGGAGACCTGTAGTCTTCATTTGCAGCCTTGACTTTGGTTGATGTTGTTTCATTGTGTTGTTGTCTAGACACATGTTTTATCACTTGAGCTTGCAGTCTTCATTTTTGCTGTGACACTTGTGATATTCATGTTGATTGCTTCATGATTTGGACTGTTTGCATACACTTCATGCAGTCCTGATTTGTCGAAGCTTTGCATTTGAGTTGAGTCATGATAACAATGACTTGACCTTTGCATTCAGTTTATTGTGCCTTGTGTTGAACCCAGTTTTAAAAACTCGGGTTTGACCTTGTGCTCGTGTCGTGATTTTGAATATATTGCACGTGAGTTGAACCCGGCTTTTCATTTGGGTTTGACCTGTGCTCACCTATCCCTGTAGCATTATCAAATGTATATCGATGTGCACGGCCTTGTGGCATGTACAGTGATACACTGTGCATGTCACATTGTTCGTGTGTGATGAATTCAAATGTGAATGATGACGAACAACCCAAATAACTGAGGAAAATCATACTTTCAAAAATCATATTTCATTTTATATTGCAAAAATATTTCTTTTTCAATTTTACTGCATTAGTGAATATTTTTGCAGTTTGCTCAGATGCTGGATTCAAACTGGAATGCAGTTGAAGACAAAATACGAGTGTGAGTGATATGTAGTGAGGTTATTAATGTAAAAACAATTGTGATGTAATTGTGATGTAATCAAAAATGTATATGTATAGTGAGAGCTTGAATTTGTACTATTCAAGATTGTAATAAATATTTGTTTGAATAAAATTTCTGTTTGAATTCAAATTCTGCGTTATTATTTTATTCAACAAATATTTATTTAATCTATGAAAAACAAAATAGTACATTACCAAATACATTTAAATGAATATATATATGTTTATTATCATCAAACAAAAACATATAAGCGCATATTCATACAATCTCCTCCTTTTGATGATAACAAACATATATTTAAGATTTTGACCGTGTTAAATGTATTTGATCAATGATATACTCTAATTGCTCCCCCTATTCAAATGCTTCCTCTCTACATGATGCTCCCCCTACATATATGCATACAAATAGAAATATATAAATGAGCCTAGATGCAAATGGAAAATTATTTGACCTTTGCTTGATTCTATTTGACAAAATCTTGAATTTTCTCTCCCCCTTTTGTTATCAGCAAAAGAATAATAGTGTTAGAGAAAATAGAGATAAAGTGATCAATATCAATCCAACATTAAACTCAAATTGAATATGAATATTAAACTTCAATAAAAATCAAACAAAAATCATAACTACCCTTGTTAGGCGCATATTCCACTTTTAGAAATAATGGAAATGATGTTCTAATATAAAATCATACAATTGTATCAACTTGTGGTACATTTATATCAGGAATTTGAATATCTACTAATCATGCTTAACCGTTAGGACTTTTAAATGAGATTAGTAGTATTCCAATTTAATTTTAAAAATGAAATCAAGTATCTTCTAACCACGCATGACCGTGAGGACTTTTAAATGGGATTAGAATCAACTTGTCTATTTAATTAATCAATTTTGATATGCGTTCCATACACGCATAACCGTAAAGACTTTTAAATGAGCATGGAAGCACATAATCAAAAATCCAAGCAATTCACTCATGCATAACTGTGAGGACTTTTAAATGAGAGTGAATACTTTGGATATTTATTTATTTTTACAAGAAAAATGTGACATGAAAAACAAATGATTCTTGATAGTACCACATATCGACAAACTATATTTAATATTTGATAAACAATGGTCGATAGAAATATGATAGATATAGAAATGGTCACGGAATCTTTACCCAACAAAAAGTTTTATAACTCTTGTTTGAATTTCTAAAGTAATTTTTCTAAAATATACTCTCTTGAGTAATGTATGAAAAATATCAACACTCATCCCTTTTTCCAATCACTATTTATCTTTTCGATAATTATTAGGGAGTTAGATTAGTCAAAATTTGTCATTTAAAATCAAATAAAAATGACTAATCTGAAAATATAGTCAAAAATGATTTTCTCGAAGGGGTTATATGAGAAAATAATTTCTGTTATTTGAAGATTATTTGAAATGAAAAATATGCAGATATTTTCTTTGAAAAACGATGCAGTAACTAAATGTTTCACCATAAATCACGTTTAACTCATAGGTTTTCTATCAACTGAAATACCAGTATGAACTGCATCTGAATTTCTCTTTCACTCCAAAACATCACTAATTTGATAAACAAGACCATGAGAATGTATCAAAAATTTCAAACTCAATTTTAACAACAATTTAAATGACATTCTTTGAATTTGAATTGAAGCCATGTAAACAATCAGAAACTGAGAATATAGAGTTAGCCGAATTATGACCAAATGTAACCACCAAAACACAATGTTTAATCCAAACAAATATGTATGAACTAATTCGAAGAATAGTGATTTTGGCATAAATGTAATTGGCCAACTATGTTGAACAAGTCAGAATAAAAAAACATCATCTTTACAACATCTCAATATTGGCTGATTTCATTCAGAATATGGTGCAGATTATCACATTTAATTTATCGATCAAATAAATATACCTTCACCTGTTTTACCTTTACGATAATTTCTCGTGATTGCCCATTGTGATTCTGTCACCTTTGTACTAGGCTAAGGAACTTTTGCTTTGTTGCCCGTTGTGTTTCTGGAAGAGCCAAAATCCATAGAACACTGTTGTTGTTTCTTAGCCTGCCACCATACCTACAAGATGAAAGATTTTTGTGACCTATTTATAGGTCCATGATTGTTAGTGGCAGAAGCATTGTGAATAAACAATCCCTTTGGAAACCAAACTTGTTTTGTCTTTTCATTCTTGTTCCAATAGACATGAAATTTGTTTGTAGAATTCTTAGGAACCCAAACTTGTATAAATTTTGTGTTCTTGTTCCTATGACTGCAATTTTCAACACGATGTCCAATTATTTCAGATCTAGCAGAGACACTCTTTCCTATTCCATCATCATCAACTTGTGTTTTCCCAAAACCTAGTCCTTTTCTGTTGTTAGCAAAAATTTGATTTCCCAATAACATGTTGAATGATTTTTCTCCTCTTGGAAAGTTATTCAGAGATTTCTCAAGATTTTGGACTTTGGTTTTTAGTGTTGTATTTTCAGTGACAAGTGAGGTGCATCTATTTATAAAATCCTTTTTTCTAGTGTCAATGATTTCCTTAAGACTCAAGTTTTCTTTTTCAAGATTCTCAAAGCTATGCTTAAGTCTTGATAATTCTGAATCTAAAACTTTACATTTTTCACATTCTAGGTTTTGAATATTTTCAAGTTCAGTTTCTAACCTAAAATTTTCACGAGAAAGTTCTCTCCCATCAGATTTCAGTTTTTCAATTTTAGATCCAAGAGCATCAACTACTTTAGTAAGATCAAGACACATAAAAACAAGTTCTTTATAATATAGTCACCTCCCTCATTAGATTCCTCTGAGCTTGCTTCTGAATCTGATTTCGCCATAAGACACAAGTTAGCCGCCTCTGAGCTGCTATCCGAAACTTCCTATCCTTCTTCATCATCCCAAGTCGCTGCAAAAGCCTTCTTCTTCTTTTTCTTTCCTTGGTTGTATTTGAGAAGTGGGCATTCTTGTTTAAAGTGGCCAGGCTTGTTGCAATTATAGCACGTCAATTCATTATCGGAATTGTTAGACTCTCTTGACCTATTACCAGATGTTTTCGTCTTGGGTGGCTTGAATCTTGACCATTTTTTAAGATTACTGACAGCCATTGCAAGCTCTTCAATCGGATCTTCTTCTTCTTCATCGCTCTCTTCTTTGCTCTTTAAGGCAATCATCTTCTTCTTTGGTTCGGAGTTTTTACGTTCCTCCTTTGCTTTTAGCTCAAGCTCATATGTCATCAAGTTTCCAATCAACTCCTCCATGCTTAGTTTACTCAGATCTTTCAATTCTTGTATTGCCGTGACTTTTGCCTCAAAGTTCATCGGTAAAACTCGTAGCACCTTCCTTACAAGCTCTACCTCAGTGAATACCTTCCCAAGCGCTTTAGCGTTGTATACCAAAGTTGAAAAGCATCCAAACATGTCCTTTATGCTCTCGCCTTTGTCCATCACAAAGTTCTCGTATTCATTGCTGAATAGGGCCAGACGAGACTCCTTGACTTGAGAAGTTCCTTCATGTGTCACCTCCAAAGTATGCCAAATTTCCTGTGTTGTTTTACAATGAGAAATTCTATTAAATTCATTCTTATCAAGAGCACAGATCAAAGCATTCATGGCTTTAGCATTTGTAGTTTTTAATCTCTTATCGTTAGCATCCCACCTATCACTAGGTTTAGGAATCTCAGTATCACCAACAGTTATAATGGGAGATTTATAGCCAGTTTCAATAATATCCCAAACATCATAATCAACGGAACTAAGATAAATACTCATCCTAACTTTCCAATAAGCATAATCATTCCCGTTAAACATGGATGGCCTAACAATAGATTGCCCCTCAGAAAAAGCATTATTTGATGAATTCATGACTCTAGAGTTAAAGAAAAATACCGTGCTCTGATACCACTTGTAGGATCTAGATTAACCCTAGGAGGGGGGTGAATAGGGTTATAGCAAATTTTCTCGAATTAAACACAGAAACAAACTACAGAAATAAATATGCTAAAAAGTAAATCACACACAAAATTTACCCAGCTTCGGAAATCCCTGCCTACTGCTGCATTCACAGATTTCTATTAGAATTAAACAGTATACCGCTTACAAACACTCTACTAGACTCGCAAACCCTTGCTCCCGCTCACAAACACTCTCATAGACTCGCACACCCTGCTCCGCCTATAGAGTTTCGCAAACTCGCAAACTCTGCTCCCGCCTATAGAGTTTTGCAAACTCACACACCCTGCTCACTGAACTAATTCTAACTAGACAATCTGACACTACCTACAACCTAGGTGGTGATTTACCAATTCTTTGACTCGAAAAAGAAAAAACAGACTTCAAAATTGAAAGCAGGAGCAAAAATTAAAATACAAATTTGACTCCATAATTTTTGCTCAAATAAAACTCAAAACAAATTAAACAAAAAACCCTTTTAAAATAAACCCTAAACCAAATCCCCTTTATAATATAAAGCCGGCCCTTTTATATTTTTTAACCCGATGCACTTCTTTTGTTTGTGAAGGAGAAATGGCGGCCTCTATTGTATTCTTTGTTCGTTCTGAATTAGGGCTTCGTTCCCTTTTCCTTTGCTACTGTAAACTGGCGGCCGATCCTCTTTTCCCCTAAATTAGGGTTTTGCGGCTCTCTGATGATCGATAGTTTGCTTTGCTTCTCTGTTGATCGATGGTTATTGCTTGGCTCGCTCGTTCTCTGATGATCGAGTTCGTTGTTGATTCGGTATGTAATTTCTCTGTTTGTTGGTTTGATTGTTTGCCTTTTACTCGATGCCGATGATGACTTTGTTGTTTGGTATTTATATGAATTCGTGACACTTGTATTTGCTTCGTTTCAATTTGATACTTTCCAAAACTTCAATTGCCTGATGCTCACGGCTTTCCTGATATAATTTTTGTCTTGTTATTCACGGCTTTGATTTTCACGCGTTCGATTTTTCTTGAATAAAAAGGCAGAAACTTTCCTCTTTTTAATTTGCTTGACTTTCCTATTTTCAAAGATACTCATCTGAATTTTTTAAACACGAATTTTATCACTTGACTTTAGCATCCTTTCATGATTTCGACTTCACTGTTGCACTTGAGTTTGTAGCTTGCCACTAACTTGTTTGTTGCATTGCTACACTCATGTTGGTATAGATACGCACTTTCTTATTACTGCTTCATGGTCGTTGTGTCACTTGTGCATTGTTGCATGATGTATTTGTTGTTGCACTCGGTGTTTGCTTCCATCCATTTGGTTGTTGCATTTGTATCACTGCATACTGGTGGATTGAACTTCAGTAGTGTTATACTTGAGCTTCACTGAGTTTCTGGATGGTGCATTGCCACTCACTGTTGCATTACTGTACACTTTTGGTCATGTTGTACTTCTGGTTCTTCATTCTGGTTGATCTGCATTTTTGGCCACTTGAATACAACAGCTTGATATTGTTTGTGATTGTTTCCACTGTGCTGCATTGAGTAGCTGAACTTGTTGTTGTACACTGCATAGTGTGATCTGTTAGTTATGTTGCTTTTATTGTTGTTGACATTGAACTTAAGCTTTGTACATGAACTGTGTACATTTGCCTGAGTTTGTTTACTTGGTGGCATGCATTTCTTTGTGGTCTGCCTTATTGCTTGACCTGTCTGGTTCATCATGTTGCATTCATGAATTTTCTGTCTTTGTACCTGTAGTTGTATTCATGTACACTACTGCCTTAAACTTCTGGTTGGTCACTTGATTCAGTAGTTTGTTTCATTTGGCTTGACAGTGTTTGTTGTGTTGGAAGTGGATTGATTTCATGTTCATGTGTGTCTTCCCATTCACTGTTGCCTGGTTTTAGTCTTGAATGCATCTGTGGATATTGTTGTGTCACTCTTGTAGTTGTAACTGGACATGTTGGTTTAATTGTTTTGCAGTTGCATTCACTCGAGTCTTGTATCACTGCATCCATTCTGTAGCATGGTCTGGAGTTGTTGTACTTGTGGTCTTGCATCATTCTGGTTATTAGTGCACTGTCACTTGTGTATTGCCTTTGACATCCATGTTCTTCACTGTTTACATCACTGGACTTTGACTTGGTCTTTGTTGAACTTCTGGATGCACTTGTCATCTTCACTGTGTTGCACATTTGTGGTCTGTTCACCCATTACTGCACTTGCATTTGGGTTGCTGCACATGTGGTTTTGCATTTGATTGATATGGAGACCTGTAGTCTTCATTTGCAGCCTTGACTTTGGTTGATGTTGTTTCATTGTGTTGTTGTCTGGACACATGTTTTATCACTTGAGCTTGCAGTCTTCATTTTTGCTGTGACACTTGTGATATTCATGTTGATTGCTTCATGATTTCGACTGTTTGCATACACTTCATGCAGTCTTGATTTGTCGAAGCTTTGCATTTGAGTTGAGTCATGACAACAATGACTTGACCTTTGCATTCAGTTTATTGTGCCTTGTGTTGAACCCAGTTTTAAAAACTCGGGTTTGATCTTGTGCTCGTGTCGTGATTTTGAATATATTGCACGTGAGTTGAACCCGGCTTTTCGTTTGGGTTTGACCTGTGCTCACCTATCCCTGTAGCATTATCAAGTGTATATCGATGTGCACGGCCTTGTGGCATGTACAGTGATACACTGTGCATGTCACACTGTTCGTGTGTGATGAATTCAAATGTGAATGATGACGAACAACCCAAACAATGAGGCAAATCATACTTTCAAAAATAATATTTCATTTTATATTGCAAAAATATTTCTTTTTCAATTTTACTGTGTTAGTGAATATTTTTGCAGATTGCTCAGATGCTGGATTCAAACTGGAATGCAGTTGAAGACAAAATACGAGTGTGAGTGATATGTAGTGAGGTTATTAATGTAAAAACAATTGTGATGTAATTGTGATGTAATCAAAAATGTATATGTATAGTGAGAGCTTGAATTTGTACTATTCAAGATTGTAATAAATATTTGTTTGAATAAAATTTCTGTTTGAATTCAAATTCTGCGTTATTATTTTATTCAACAAATATTTATTTAATCTATGAAAAACAAAATAGTACATTACCAAATACATTTAAATGAATATATATGTTTATTATCATCAAACAAAAACATATAAGCGCATATTCATACATTTTTAACAAGTGTAAGAAAATTAATTCATGCAATTACAAGTGTAACTTAATATTAACAAGTGGCATACTTGAAATCTCATTTGAATTACAAATAACATGTATTAGAGAAAAATCCTGGTTAATTCATTTTCAGTTCAAAAGTCTCTCATCTTAATTTTCAAATCTGAAACCTGGAAACAAAGAAAAAAAATCAAAGAGCAAACTAAAATAAAAGAAGAAACTCAAGCCTGAAGTAAACAACAAAATCAAAGCAGATCAAAAGCAAATTAAATCAAAACATATTCTAGTTTTTAAATCAAGTGGTTGTTCCAAAGTTTGAGATCTAGATTCGACGTCAATAACAAACAGATTATATCAAACAAAGATGCAAAACAAAAGTTCCAGATTCAAGCAAAACTTAGATCAAATAAAAAGAAAAATACTGTCTTTGTTTATATTCCAGGCGAGCAAACTTTTACTTTTAACCTTGAATTTGCTGATATAACTTAATGTTGCGATTGGTATTGAAGTAAAGTGGTGAAAGATAATTGAATTGATGCAAATATGTTTTTATATATACATATAAATATTCCAAGGTTGAATATGCATGTCTGTGAACATGTATATTTATATCTGTTCTTAGTTTACAGGTTCTAAAATCAAGATTTAAAATTCAATATCTCTTCATACAATCCCTTTAGGGCTACAACTTCCAAATGAAAATTGATTGTAAGGTTATAATATCAATTGTAAAAATGGTTTCAAAAATTTACATTAAATATTTAATTCAAAATAGGAGAATACAGTAAGAAATCAAATTTAAGTCAAAAATTGATGATCATGATTTCCAGTTTCCTCTACATCATCTTGTTTGTCTTGGAAAACCATGAATTTTAAAAGTAAATTCAAGATTTTTAGCATTATATCGATTGAGGAATGCATGGTTGAACGGAAACTAAATTTTGGTCAAATTCTGGTGATCTCGGAGGTTAGGGGTATCGGGATTGCAGATTGGTTTAGCTTGGAGGTTGCCGAGGTTGGAAAAATAATAGGAAAATTTCCCGATCACTTCGGCGACGAAACGGTGGTTTTGTAGGGTTTTTGGGCCCAGTTTGGTCGACAAGGGTTAAAGAGGAAGTTCATCGTCATCGTGGAACCGGAGTGGACCAGTTCAAGGGGGATCGAAGCTAGAGGTCGAGGTGAATCTATGGTGTGGTCGGCGTGTATGATCTAGGCTGGGATCGTCGGTGGTGGCAGTCTTCATCGATTGTGTTAATTCCTGGAGATTGCTCGATCATTCATTTTTTATTTCAGGTCGAACACGTCGAGCTGGGTGATCGGGCTATGAGGCAATGTCGTCGATGACTGGTTGAGGGGATCGGCGAAGGTCGGAAGTTGTTTAGGCAATTGTGCATGTGCACACTTGCATGTGTGTATCTAGTTGTTCAAAGCATCGAGGGAAGAAAGGGGGATGCTCGGGTTTAATCGCATGAATTTGAGTGTTTGCCTCGAAGTAACGTAGCACGGGTAGGGTGCTCGAGTTTTTTTGAGTTTAGCTCGAGAATTTCGAACTTGGGCTCGGGTTTTTGTGTTGTTAACCTGCTTTGAAATTTAAAATAAATTACTAACAAGGTTTTAAACAAATTCCAAAGTTTATTTCTAAATGGTTAAATATTTTAAAAATTTATGGATATGATTTTGTAATACTTTTTATTAAGTAAATTTCTAAGTATTTTAAAATGTAATAATGAAACCAAGAAGTGATTAACCAA
Organism: Allium cepa; assembly: GCA_030765085.1. Taxonomy (NCBI): domain Eukaryota; kingdom Viridiplantae; phylum Streptophyta; class Magnoliopsida; order Asparagales; family Amaryllidaceae; genus Allium; species Allium cepa. Next base: position 27,298,994 of record CM060933.1, on the reverse strand, counting down.
AAGTTCTCAAGTAATTTTGCATCGAATTTATGATTAAGCATTTGATTTAATTAAGCAAGTAATTAAGATAAGGGTAATTAAACTTTAAATAAATAAAAGAGCTTAAGTGTTTTTGAATAAATTAATCACCTACATTTCTTTTAAATGAGATTTAAATGATAATTAAAGTAATTAATCAAGATACTTTAAAGTCTTGAGTAATTAAAGATTGATTGATTACTGAATTGATTAAAGGTTAATTACTTAATTAAAGAATAATTAATTAATCTAAGTAATTAAAAGAAAAATTACTTAATGAAGGTAATTAAAGGTTAATTATTTAGTGTCATTAATTAAGATGATCAATAAATGTTATTAATTAATTAATGTGATTAATTAAAGGTCTACTTACTTAATTACTTAAAGATTAATTAATTAATATGATTAGTTAATACGATTGGTTAAAGGTTAATTTATTGATTAGTTCAAGGTTAATTAAATTATGGTTAAAGGATAATTAATTAATTAAGGTTACTTAATTTATAATTAATTAAGGATAATTATTTAAGGTTGATTAATTTATAAGGTTGATTAATTAATAATTAAAGGTTAATTAATTTATTATTAAAGGTTAATTAATAAATAATTAAATGATAATTAATTAAAATGGTTTGTAACTGATTAATTTTAATTAACCAGGATTAGTAATTTATTCATAAGTAATTAATCTGGTTTAAATTAATCAGGTGATTCATTGATCTTCCTTATGGATGTTTGGAGTGTATTGAATGCTTGGAATTATTGATATACCTAATGTGTGATATTCTGTGATGTGAATTGTTTTGAATTGTGCCGTGAATTGTGATTTATTTATCTACGATGAATTTACATATTTGACTGTGACTCTATGAATGAAGATAAGCATCATATAATTATACCGCTTATCGATATTGTCGTGCTTGGAATTATGATGATAGATGATATTGTATTGTTGTGTGTAAAACCTCCGGACTATACCACACACACACACAAATATGGATTTCACGGGAAATCGGTTAGGTCACAGACATTTTGAATTTAATATTATTTTTTTAAATGGTGAAATGATTTTAAAGATTGAATTTTGAATCCAAATGGTTTTGGAAATGGAACTGGGTTGGATATAAAAAGCTTTTGAAAAGGAAGTTTTTGAAATTGAAATTTAGTTTGAATAAAATATGTCTTGTTTAAGTTTTGAAATTATTTAGGAAATTATGATTTGAAAGGGCCAGACAAGTTAAATAATATATATATATATGGATTTTTAAACCATCTTTAAAGTATTTTAAAAGTATTATTTTGGGAATCTAAATTTAACCCAAGTTTATACTTTAAAGGCTACAACTTGTGCATATTTGATCGGATTTTTCCGAAACGAAAGACTTTTGTTTTTAAATGATAACAGCTTTCATATATAGGAAAATTTTCAGTTTTTGTTGAAATATTTTCAAGTTATGGGTCAATCCAATAGGAAATAGTCTTGAAAACTATGAATGAATCTTTGTGAAAGATTGGTTTCAAATTGAAGTAGATTTTTAAATGTGAATCTTTTGTTTAAAGATCAAAAGGTAAATCTTTTGTTTAAAAGATTAAAAGGTGAATCTTTTTTTTAAAAGATTAAAAGGTAAATCTTTTGTTTAAAAGATTAAAAGGTGAATCTCTTTTTTAAAAGACTAAAGGTGAATCTTTTGTTTAAAAAGAGATTAAAGTGGAAATTTGTTTAAAACATTCAAAAGGAAAGGTTTTGGGGTAAAAGTTGTGACTTAACTAAGATCCCAATATATCCATATGCTTTTTAAATTAAGCGCCCATTATTCGGTTTAGTCGGGAGAGGACTTTATGTCATAAGACCCATTCCGAATAGTATACGACGAAATGGATAGCATTTTAAGACCGGTGGTGAAGACCAGGATTTTCGAGAACGAAAGGATTACCTGTCGAATGTCTCTGCACTGAGTAGCTACGGCATAGAGATCTCCATATGTGATGGGAGTCCGATCGAGATTGTGCCGGATTGCAAAGGCTGCTTTGAAGTGCCTTCGGTTCCTTTCGAACCCGGGACAGACTTGTATGGACATATGTCTGTCATTACACTTTGAGATGTAAAGCTGGTTTCTATCAAATATATTTCTGTTTGGTGCCGGAGAATTTATTCTCTTAGCTTAACACCCTTCTCTTAGACGTATAAACTCAGACGTTATGTAGTTGATGGTTACTAGTGATACTTCCCAATTTGGTAATGTGGCATACTAAGTGCTGCTGATCATTTGTTGATCGAAGCATGCCTTTTGTGAAAAACGTAGCTTTGTGGGACGAGACTTCATAAAAACCTCACAACCCGAAAATGTTCGAAACAAGAAGAATCTAGCAAGGTTACGAGGGTCGCGCCCTTTAGAGTATGTCCATTTCCTTCTGGAAAAAGGTGGTATCATGGTATGGAGCCCAGATATTTAACCTATGTGGTTTTGTTGGTGAATCCCGGGACAAAGGTTGGTAATGATCGAGGGATGGCATACTCGTGTCAGTAGTTATGCTAGTTATAGAGGTAACCCGGCCTTGTTTTGATAGAGATCCGGTTAGGTTCTTAAGGAGTCCCTCCAAAGGCATACATATGTGGTGTAGGAAGTTCCTTAGCCTGATCATTTGTTGGAAATCCAATCAAACAATATGAGCCCTTTACGATTGTAGTTGTATAACCTGCCATCTCAGGTGGTAGCTATAACAGGCATAATATAATGGTACATATGCTGGCTAAGATTTATATTATACTTTCGAAATGTTTTATGCACTATGCACTAATAACAATATCAAAATGATTTTGTGTATCAAGCATGTTTGATTATCATAAGAAGAAATCTCCTCCAATTGTGTGCTTGCATTTTGTGTGCGCGGGAAGGCCTTATGGTAGTTTCATTTTCCAAAAAGCAATGGGGATTTCTTATTATTCCTTTTGTTTGTTTTTGTTCAAATAAAACTGTTTTTGTTTGCTCACACCAGTCCCATGACTGATCTGGAGTTTATTGTTCCCTTTCTAAACTTTGGGAGCCTATAATTTTCCACACGGGCAGTCTAGAGTCATATTTTTTAGATAATCAGCTAGTAGATATAGTTTTTGGCAATCTTTCGAATCTGTTGTTTGGAAATTGCATTTGGATCGAGTTTGCTTCAGTTCAGCATTGATGGTCGTTCGAGCTTCTTGGATTGGAGTCTTTGAAGCTTTGGCATTGAAATTATCCTTTTGTTGCTGATGTTATCTCTTCTGCTGTTGCTAGTACCTTTACGTTGTTGTCTTGTATCTCTGATATTGATAATCATTTGTATCAATGTGTTGTATCAAATATTGTATATCAATAAAATCATTCATTTCCCACTGTGTTGTTTGCTTAATGTGTTATAAGCTCCGGAAAACCAGATTCGACGTTTGAATCTGCGGCATTCGAATACGGGTGATGTATTTGGGCGTCGATTTTCGAAGGTCGAGTCAGGGTCGTCACATGTGGTATCAGAGCTGAAGGTTGAGTAAGAACTTTAGCTCTGGAGTATAACACATTAGGTGACTCATTTGAGATAGGGTTACAAATACCCTAGAATGAGTATATCCCTAAGATATTCGTCTGTATGCCTCAGTAAATTCTCTTGCTATTCATTGATAGTAAGTATGAATGCAAGAAGAGGACAAGGTAGGGGATATGGGAGTACCACTACAAATGGCCAATACCCTGCGACAACGGGAATAACTTTCTCTATCAATCTCCTTTGTTCATCATTCAATCTCAATTCTTTGGCGGTTTCCTGGCAGCTACAAGAAGAAGTTTTGGTGCGGTGCTGGCTCTGCGAATCGTTGTAGAAAAGGTTCTAATTCCTATTTCGTATTCTATTCATTAATGTTCTATCAGCTTTTCATTTTAACCTTAATAAATTTGAAATTTAAAATTGAAATTGAAACAAATTGATAACAAAATATGAAGTTAAATTGGATTGTATCCATTTGTCTATTCTTTGGGATCTCGATATATTCTACGAACGGTTAGTTATCCCTTTAAACTAACCAATGCCCCTGCATGTCTCATAGGACTGATGAACGGAGTATTTCGTAAAGTGTTGAATAAATTCAATCTCATATTTGTTGATGATATTCTGATTTGGTAAGCCAAATATAGAATTGATATTCAGTTTGATATGGAAAACTATTTCTCTATCATTGTATGTCCATCTGTTCTTTGTTGTCTCCCTGTCTAGCAAATTTCGGGGACGAAATTTTCTTAAGAGGGGAATCTACAACGATCCCGGTTTGAGTTAAATTCAAATTATTGATTTATATGAAATTTTGGGTTAAATTTATGAATTAATTTGAAATTTTCCAAAATAAATAGGATTTGTGTTATTAAATGTGTATAAATTGATTTTAAATTGAATTGTGGGTTGGAAATTCAAGAATAAATATCTTATAAAATTAATTGGATTTAAAACTTTATAATCAAAGAAACTAATATATATATATATATATATATATATATTATATATATATAAGTATATGATTATTTGTAGTGTATAATTAAGTTTAAATCATTTTCTTTAAAAAGTTATATAATTATAAATATAGAAAATATGAATAAAATATAAAGAGATATATACATATCTAAAGTTGGGTTGTAAATATATAAAATGAGATTTAATTAAAGATTTAAAATACTTTTCTTTTATGTACTTAAAAATAAATATAGTTAGTACATATGTAAATAAATATAAAGCTTTGATATGTATATATCTTTTGAAAGTATAAGTATAAAAATTTAAAATACATAACACATATGTAAATAATATATAAGTAATTTATAAACAAGGGTTTAAAACATAAATTACAAAACTACCTAAAATAAGGATTTAAACACAAAATGCTTATTTTTAACAAGTGTAGGAAAATTAATTCATGCAATTACAAGTGTAACTTGATAATAACAAGTGGCATACTTGAACTCTCATTTGAATTACAAATAACATTTGAATTACAAATAAAATGTATTAGAGAAAAATCCTGGTTAATTCATTTTCAATTCAAAACTCTCTCATCTTCATTCAAATCTAAAACCTGAAAACAAAGAAGAAGAAAAATCAAACCTGAGCAAAATAAAACCAAAAAAGAAACTCAAGCCTGAAGCAAACGGTTAGTCCTTAAGATGATTGTTTTGATGACAACAACCTTATAATAAGGTTATAAAATATAAATACTAACATTATAGTTTAGATATATATGTATATGCAGGATTTAACCATGCAGGTACCAAGAATGAAGACTGTACAGTACAGAGATTCAAGATATCAAGATTGAAGACTCATGAGTATCAAGAATATCAAGAGTTCAAGATTTCAATAATAAGTAATTTAGTTAGGAATTTTGTTAAAACTCCTAGAAAAGCACTGGCATCTTAAAATCCAATTTATTCGTGGAATGGAATCCACTTCGAGCCTATTAAAGGGATGGAACCCTAAGTAGGATGGGACCTATGAAAAATCTAGTGGAACATTGGTTTATATCCACTAACTTTTATTCAAAATATTTTTTACAAAATTATATCTTGTTTTCAAAAAATATTTTAAAATCTTCCTTTTAAAAGAATCAAAAACATCTATCGTGGTTTTAAATACTTTTAGCCTCAAAATAATATTTATTTTCAAAATCAAATTATCCTTGGTTTTAAACTATCTTTTAATTATAATATATTTAACTTTTAATATTTATACGTAGATTTAAATATAAAATTATAGTAAAATCTTATATACACCAAAATATTATTCTCTATACTTATTTATGTATTTTAACTATAGTTAAGTATATTTATAAAAGTCTAAAATAGTTTTAATACAAGATAGAAATTAATTTTAAAAGAAAAATAAATTACCAAAATTTCCTTAGGCTTGTCGACAACCCAAATCTAACATTGTCGACAAGGTGGCAGTTTATTTCAAAATTTTGAATTTCAAAAGAAGTGTCCATTCGTCATATCCTTTCACGAATGGACATGGCTGTTGTTCTACTATAAATAGGGGCAGTTTTAAACGAATTTCTATTCATATTTTCTCTGATTTCACTCCTCTTCTTCTTCCACATTTCTTTATATACATTTTTACCATTACTCTGCCGAAATCAACATTGAATCTAACTAGATCGTTTCGAGTTTGATTCTCTATCACTATCTCAACAAGATCTTAGTGCTATTCAGAGTTATAGGCTTCTTTGTAATAAACTAAACGAGAAAAGGTGTGATTGTAGCTTGTGAAATCAATCAAGCGAGAAAAGGCGTGATTGTAGCCTATGAAATCGATTGTGTGAACTTTTTGCCCGTAAAATCAAGTATCTCTACCCAGAGGATTGTGAATCTGGAGTGGTGTACCTTGTGGCCTTGAAATGGAGGGTGTAATCGTACAATTGCTTTTGAAAGGAAATTCGTACTTATGTGCGATACTAGATGTAGGGTAACTCCGAACCAGTATAAAATCAAGTGTGTTCTTTCCTTTATTGATTTTACTTTATTTCTGCATTTGTGTTTGATTCTATGATCGTATATGTGTCTGAATATTGCATACATTTGTGTTCAAATTAACATAAACTCAAAAATATTTAATAATTCCTTAAGAAACTATTCACCCCCCCCCCTCTAGTGTTAATTCTAGCCTTAAGATCCATAATCCGCATTTCTCACATTTGGTATCAGAGCAAGGTTTTCAAAGTTTCATAATCTGAATTTTGAAAATTTTTCAAAATGGCTACCAACACTGGCACTATTAACACTACCAACACTGGTTCTATTATCTCTGTCACTAGTTCATTTGTAGAAGGTCAGTCTACTGTCACAACCATTTTTTAATGGCAGTTACTATGCATATTGGGCATGTAGAATGAAAATATATTTACAATTTATAGGACTAGACACTTGGAATGTCACACAGACTGAATATTCTGAACCCACAACTGATTTTGCACAGTGGACTACTGAGCAAAAGATTGTTGCACAAAATAACTCTAAAGCAATGAATATTCTATTTTGTTCACTTGATAGAAATGAATTTAATAGAGTGTCAATTGTAAGTCTGCATATGAAATCTGGAAAACTTTGCAAGTTACCCACAAAGGAACAAGAAAAGTTAAACAGACCAAAAATTCCATGCTCACAAATCAGTTTCAATTATTTAAAATGAATTCTAATGAGTCTAACAGATATGTATAGTAGATTTCATAACATTGTGCATTCTCTAATATCCTTGGAAAAGGAATGTTCGAAAAAAAGATCAAGTCAGAAAAATCTTAAATTCTCTTACTCCGGAATGGGAACAAAAGACACTTGCGATCGAAGAGGAAAATGACATCAGTACCTTAAAGATAGAAGAATTAATTGAAAATCTAATGTCATTTGAAGTCCAAATGATTGAGAGAAGAGAAAGAAAAGCATCTGAAAAGAAATCAATGACATTCAATGCATTGACCGATGGATCAGACTAAACAGCGATAATGATGAAGAGATAGCCCTTATGACCAAGAATTTTTGAAAATTACTAAAATATAGAAAGATGAATAATCTTAATAGAAACAGCTATAAGAACTCTAGAAATCAGAATATAGTGCCAAACCATATCAAATGTTTCAACTGTGACGAATCGGGCCATATCAAAAGAGACTATCCGTATCCGGATAGGCAAAATCTTCCTATAAACAATGATTTCACAAAGAAACAAAAACGTGCATTTATTGCTACTCTAGATGACTCAGACTCGTCTTCGAGCGATGATGATCAGAAGACAGATAATTCAAATATGTGTTTCACGGCAGTTCACGACTCCGACGAATTCAGAGAAACGAACTCAGAAAAAGGTAAACATTTACAATACATTTGTTGAAATTGCATGCTTAGAATTGGATGCTTGATTGATTGATTTTGAATTGGTGTGTTGTTTGAATTTGAATTTTTTTATTTTTATTATTTTTACTATTATTTTATTATTATTATTATTATTTTTTATTTTTTATGTATCATAATATTTTATGGAATATACTATAATTCTAGTAATATTCCAAAGATATATATATATACATTAAAAATAATATATATATATATATATATATATATTAGAACATTTAAGAGAAATAAATCATGAAAAGTCACAGACACCTGTCGACAAGGTTCCCACCATGATGTCGACGAGGGTATAGAAATTCAAAATTCAAAATGTTAAATTTCCCTCCATCTTTTCATCTGAAAGCTATGATTCTCACTCCCTGGGTTCTAAAATTAATATATTTCATTCAATTCTCTGAAAAGTCACCTTTTGACCAGAGAACATGTCCTTTGAGAATCTATTTATTCACTATCTTTTATCACAATTTTTCACTCTCATTTTCAAATTCAAACTCTTATCTCAAAATTTCAAGATCTCTACTCTCTACTCTAATAGCTTCTTTAAGCAACCCTTCCACAATGAGAATTTCCAGAAAGATAAAAGAGCATCTATGCAATGATCCGGAGGCTATAAAAGCATATATCAATTATGCTAACTATGAAAAAGTCCATCCTGGGAAGTTCGCTTCATTTCAAGATTTCTCTACTTATGAAATCGATTCTCCTTTTGCAAATAATCAAGTTCTTAGTCTTGTTGATGCTTCTCAAAATGATTTTGTTTGTTATCCAAATCTTTTTAAAATTTTCTTTGCGAATCTCAACCGTGGATTTTATAATGGAAATGATGATGAAATTTGAAGTAGTGTCGAAGGCACTAGAATCGTTTTAAATTGTGATCTTTTGGATACCATTCTCAATTGCAAGAGCACGGGAATGGATCCTTCTAGTTTTAATATCGATGAAAATGATTGTGAGACATTTCATCACATTTTTTAAGGAAATGATAACTTTGAATTCAAAAATCAAAACTTTCGACCAAAAGCTAGAATTGTTAATCTTATTTTGCAACATACTTTAACCCCAAAATCAGGGAGTTTATACAATCCAACTTCAAAAGTTTGCAAAGCACTTTTTGCTATTTTTGAAAATTATGATATTAATTGGGCGCAAGTTATTTTGGATGAATTTCGTCCCAAAAATCTTGAAATGGGTGAAAATACTTTATATCATAGAATCTATCTCACTCGGATTTTTAACTATTTTGGAGTAGATTTCAAAGGAGAAGAATTTGTTTTAAGAAAAGTTTTTAATCACTCAAACATTTCTCTTATGAAAATTCCATTTATTTTTCAACCTTATGAGACTCTTGCCGAAAAGGAAGAGCGTTTGGCGCATGAGGAGATGGAAGAGGAGGAAGAGGAAGAAGAAGAAGGGGATGAAATGGAAATAGAAGAAGAAGAAGAAGGTGAAACCTCTTTGGAAAGCATTGACTATCCTCCTAATCCAACCAACAAAACCTTACTCAAAAATCAAAAGACCATTGTTGAGAATCAAAGGATTCTTAAACGGTCCGTTAGCAAGAAATTGGATAAAATGTCATCCAAGATGAACAAGTTTTTCTACAAAGTCAGCAAGAAGCTTGGATTATCTTCATCATCCTCTAACTAATTCTACCTTTTCATGTCTTGTTGTATTAGTTTTAGTTTGTTTTGATCTGAATGTTCGTGTAGTTCTTAATGTTTAATCATCGTATCATTCAATTATGAAATGAAATTGAATTTCTTTTCTGTTATCTAGCTTATCCTATCTCTAGAATAAATATTAGTATATTATATAAATATATATATTTATATATTTATATACACAATTATTCACAAAATCAAAATAAGTCATCAAAATTACTGACCCCTGTCGACAACCCTACCTAGACTATGTCGACATGTACTGGTCAGAAATGACTTTTCATTTTAAATTTGAATAACTACCTTATGTTTATTCATTTCAGACAAATTTCTACACCTATAAATACCTATTTCTTCCAGAATTCATCACTCAGAATTATTTCTTATCTAATTTATCTCTAATTCTTCTCACAAACTCAAATATGGCCAATCCAATTCATAATTTGACCGAGAATCTTGAAGAAACCCTTAATTCTTTCAAGAATATTCTTTCTTTCATTCTTTGTAACCAGCAACACTTAGAGTTGAGTCAAATGCAGATGATCAAGGAGAAAGAAAAGCATTTCGATGCGGTAGGATGGATGATTTCTTCCCTGCACAAAGATGATAATGAAGCGCATCCACCAGTCTCTCTCACCAATGATAATGAAAATTGGGATGCCATAAAAGCAGACCCTATATTTGGAGAAGAAGGATGGGTGGAAGTTCCTCGTAATGTTTGATTTTATTTGATTGCTTTGTTTGATTTTAATTGATTGCTTGGATTGATTTGATTTGATTTGGTTTGGTATGGATTGATATTTGGTGTGCAAAACGTATATAAAAACACATTGATATTTATATGATCTTTGATTAGTTATCATGTCTATCAGTATAATTATCTCTTAATCTATCTATTATATACTCCATTGAATATTATATTAATACAGGTATTTTAGTACAAGAATAAGGGGGAGTTATATAGTTTGGAGTTAGTTTTTATTGATGACAAAGGGGGAGAAGTATAAAGTAGGATAGTTAAGCATAGATTAAGGGGGAGCTATTAGTTTTAGGGAGAGTTATAAGGATAGAAGTAATATTTTGTAAACAAAGGTTGTCATCATCAAAAAGGGGGAGATTTTTGGTCCTTGAGATGATGGTTTTGATGACAACAACCTTAGAATAAGATTATAAAATATAAATACTAACATTATTGTTTAGATATATATGTATGTGCAGGATTTAACTATGCATGTATCAAGAATGAAGACTATACAATATAGAGATTCAAGATATCAAGATTGAAGACTCATGAGTATCAAGATTATCAAGAGTTCAAGATTTCAATAATAAGTAATTTAATTAGGAATTTTGTTAAAACCCTTAGAAAAGCACTGGCATCTTAAAATCCAATTTATTCATGGAATGGAATCCACTTCGAGCTTGTTAAAGGGATGGAACCCTAAGTAGGATGGAACCTACGAAAAATCTAGTGGAACATTATTTTGTATCCACTAATTTTTATTCAAAATATTTTTTACAAAATTATATCTAGTTTTCAAAAATGATTTTAAAATCTTCCTTTTAAAAGAATCAAAAACATCTATCTTGGTTTTAAATACTTTTAGCCTCAAAATAATCTTTATTTTCAAAATCAAATTATCCTTGGTTTTAAACTATCTTTTAATTATAATATGTTCAACTTTTAATATTTATACTTAGATTAAATATAAAATTATAGTAAAATCTTATGTATACCAAAATATTATTCTCTATACTTATTTACTTATTTTAACTATAGTTAAGTATATAAAAGTTTAAAATAGTTTTAATACAAGATAGAAGTTATTTTCAAGAAAAATAAATTACCAAAATTTCCTTAGTCTTGTCGACAACCCAAATCTAACCTTGTTGACAAGATGGTAGTTGATTTCAAAATTTTGAGTTTCAAAAGAAGTGTCTATTCGTCATATCCTTTTATGAATGGACATGGCTGTTGTTCTACTATAAATAGGGACAATTTTAAACGAATTTATATTCATATTTTCTCTGATTTCACTCCTCTTCTTCTTCCATATTTCTTTATATGCATTTTTACAATTACTCTGCCGAAATCAACATTGAATCTAACTAGATCATTTCTGGTTTGATTCCCTATCACTATCTCAACAAGATCTCAGTGCTATTCAGAGTTATAGGCTTCTTTGTGATAAATTAAACGAGAAAAGGTATGATTGTAGCCTGTGAAATCAATCAGGCGAGAAAAGGTGTGATTGTAGCTTGTGAAATCAATTGGGTGAACTTGTTGCCCGTAAAATCTAGTATCTCTGTCCAGAGGATTGTGAATCTAGAGTGGTGTACCTCGTGACCTTGAAACCAAGGGTGTAATTGTACAATTGCTTTTGAAAGGAAATCCGTACTTGTGAGCGGGACTTGATGTAGGGTAACTCCGAACCAGTATAAAATCCGGTGTGTTCTTTCCTTTATTTCTTTTACTTTATTTCTACATCTGTGTTTGATTCTGTGATCATATCTGTGTCCGAATATTGCATACTTTTGCGTTCAAATTAACATCAACTCAAAACGATTTAGTAATTCCTTAAAACACTATTCACACACACCCCCTCTAGTGTTAATTCTAGCCTTAAGATCCATAATCCGCATTTCTCACATAAACGTCAAAATCAAAGCAGATCAAAAGCAAGTTAAATCAAAACATTTTCTGGTTTTTAAATCAAGTGGTTGTTCCAAAGTTCGAGATCTAGATTCAACATCAATAACAAACATATTAAATCAAAACAAAGCTGCAAAACAAAAGTTCCAGATTCAAGCAAAACTTCCAGATAAAATAAAAAGAAAAATACTGTCTCTGTTTATATTTCAGGTGAGCAAACTTTTATTTTTACCCTTGAATTTGCTTATATAACTTAATGTTGTGATTGATATTGAAGTAAAGTGGTGAAAGATGTTTGAATGGATGTAGATATGTATATACATATAAATATTTAAAGGTTGAATATGCATGTCTGTGAACAGGTATATTTATATCTGTTCTTGGTTTACAGGTTCTAAAATCAAGATTTAAAATTCAATATCTCTTCATGCAATCCATTTCAAGCTACAACTTCCAAATGAAAATTGATTGTAAGGTCATAATACCAATTGTAAAAATGGTTTGAAAATTTTACATTAAGTATTTAGTTCAAAATAGGAGAATATAGTAAGAAATCAAATTTAAGTCAAAAATTGATGATCATGATTTCCAGTTTCCTCTACATCATCTTGTTCATCTTGGAAAAACATGAATTTTAAAAGTAAATTCAAGATTTTTAGAATTGTATCGATTGAGGAATGCATGGTTGAACGAAAACTGAATTTTGGTCAAATTCTGGTGATCTCGGAGATTAGGGGTATCAGGATTGCAGATGGGGCTAGCTTGGAGGTTGCCGAGGTTGGGAAATATAATCGAAAAAATTCCCAATCACTTTGGCAGCGGCACGGTGGTTTTATAGGGTTTTTGGACCCAATTTGGTCAACAAGGGTTGAAGAGGAAGTTTGTCGTCATCGTGGAGCCAGAGTGGACCGATTCAGGGGGATCGAAGTTAGAGGTCGAGGTGAATCTATGGGTTTGTCGGCATGGATGATCGAGGCTGGGATCGTCGGTGGTGGTATTCTTCGTCGATTGTGTTAATTCCTGGAGATTGCTCGATCATTCATTTTTGATTTCCAGGTCAAACACATCGATCTGGGTGGTCGAGCTGTGTGGCGATGTCGTCGATGACTAGTTGAGGGGACCGGCGATGGTTGGAAGTTGTTCAGGAAACTGTGCATGTGCACACTTGCATGTGTGTATCTGGTTGTTCAAAGCATCGAGGGAAGAAAGGGGGATGCTCGGGTTTAATCACGTGAATTTGAATGTTTGCCTCAAAGTAACTAGCAGAGTTAGGGTGCTCGGGTATTTTTGAGTTTAGCTCGATAATTTCGAACTTGGTCTCAGGTTTTTGTGTTGTTAACCTGCTTTTGAAATTTAAAATAAATTTTATTTTATTTTTTTGGCATGGCCGACAGTTTTATAGTGGACCGACCACTATTTATTACGAACGTAATAAAGTTGAGGTACAGGAGTAAGGTAAAGGCACCTTAGCTACTAAAAATGAGAATATAAAAATACAGCACAGGAGTATGACAGACACGTCACAGCTACATGAAATAAATAACAAGGCTAGTTCTCCTCCGCAGAGGAAGAATCACCAACGCCCTCATCAAACCTGGAAGAATCCATTGAACCACCCTCGAGAATACCAAAATTGGGGCAAAAAAGAACAGCAAGAGAGGGATCATAACAGTCGATGTCAGAAGAGTAAACGAAGGATCGATCCCAGGCAGAATCAGCTAGAAGAACAGAATTAATCTCAGCAAACGAACCATCCATGTCAAGAACTAAGGAATCACCAGAAGTACTGTAATAAAGGCATCGAAGATCCAATAAATCATCAGATACATATCTAAAATAGGTGTCATCCACAGGGTTGAATCTCATATCAGTACGAAGATCAACCCAACAATGTTCAGTCTCAGCCCAAACAACGCGCGGCGGAGAGAGAACAGGATCAGCAGGGAGAACAGAGGGATCATCAGCAGGATCTGAGGGAGCAGGACGCACCAAGGAAGGACCAGAGTCAGTAGCTACCAGAGAGGCTTTGGGAACCCATTTTCTTAGCGGAGGCCGAGGCAGAGGGATCTTAGGAGCATCAGCAAGAACAACAGATCGCACGCAGGCAGAGGCAATATGTCCAAAATAATGACAGGAGGAACATATGTCAGGGACCCATCCATAGCGAACACGAACATCTACTACGTGACCAACAGCTAACTGGACAGGAATAGAGGTAGGAAGAGGCTTATGGGGAGTAATCTTAATCAGGGCCTTGGCGTATACAAGCTTATCACGCGCAACTGTATTAGAGTCAAAACATTTCAATTTACCTATATTGCATGCAAGCCAATTCAATCCAAGCAACGGTTGTAAAGCAGAAGGTATTTGGGAGAAATAAACCCAAACAGGGAGAGAAAATACTTGCTCACGAACGCTAGCTACCGTCGGAGACCAGAGGGTAATAATAAAAGGCTGTCCATCAAAGAAGGAAGGCTCAGACTCTAGAACACGACAACGTTCCTCAGAGGAGGAGAACAATAGGTAGTACAAGGAATCAACCATCTTAACTTTAATCCCACCCTGAAGTCTCCAGGCCCTACGACAAACAGCAGCCACATCATGAAGACGATGTTTAGGGTCCAAAAAGAATCCAACTACGTATCCCGACCAAAAGTCAAATCCGGCTTGCATAACACAGGGGGGAGGGATCATCACTCCGTTTTCCTCAACGACGTCGAACTCAACTGGTTCATAAACACCCGCATTTCGGGGCTTGGAAGTAAAAAGAGAAGACCAAGTTTTGGTAACAGGCGGGCATGATGCATCAGGGCGACACACATCAACAGCAGTGTTGGCCTGAGGATTTGGGCATTGTGCATTACAGGGAGAAGAAACTGCGTGCATGCTAACGCCAGGATTAAAATTGTTGGTCACTGGAACAACAGAGGCAATGAAAGTATTCCGAAAGGAGCCACTAGCTGTACCACCATTGGTACTGGCAAGGGGAGGCCCTGGACATACCAAAACAGATGGCAGGTTAGGATTAGCATCACACAGAGGGGAGGCCGTACTTTTAACACTGAAGTTAGTTCCAGATCCCGTTGTTGCATTTACAGTCTTAACCATGGCATTGTCATTACCTACCAAACCACCAAAAACACGGTCACGAACCAAAGAACCCATGACAAGATCACCCAATACGCAACCAGACTTAACATCGCAACACACACTGGATCCGGACAGTAAGCGCGGCGAGCCAGAAATGGACGATGTCGTAGTCACTGCAAGAGGACAGATATCATCAGCAGATGCTTCATTCGAGAGAGGGGGGTCAGAAGGCACTATGGGAGACCTATTGCTAGCGCGTAGGGGGGGGGGGAAACACGGGACGAGTGAAGGTCAGGGGGAACGAATTCTTCAGCAACCATTTTGAAACGTCTGCCTGAACGAGTAGAAGAGGGGGAGGGGATACGTTGAGAAATGTTTAAGGGAGGTGAAGAGGACATGTAGAGGAACGGGGGAACGGAGAGGGATTCACGGTGAAGGAGGAGAAGGCACAAAAGACAGAACAAGCCTGGCACCCATTAAAGATTGAATTTTGATGGAAAACTTTGGGGCCAAGGAAACTATGTTTACCCTGGCCTTTGGTTAGACCGGGATTTATAGTGCCCGGACACTTATGTCTCATTATTATGGCCGCTGGGAGTCGAACCGGTGCCACTACAACTACGTGTAGCAACTCCACTATGTCTTAACCACTGGACCACTAGAACTCCAAGGTTTTAAACAAATTCCAAGTTTATTTCTAAATGATTAAATGTTTCAAAAAATTATGGATATGATTTTGTAATAATTTTTATTAAGTAAATTTCCAAGTGTTTTAAAATGTAATAATGAAATCAAGAAGTGATTATTAACAAAAAGTTCTCAAGTAATTTTGCATCGAATTTATTATTAAGCATTTGATTTAATTGAGCAAGTAATTAAGATAAGGGTAATTAAACTTTAAATAAATAAAAGATGTAACGACACGTATTTTTACGGATCGAAAGATCGTGGAACTGTTGGCATTGGGTTGTTGGTATTGTTAAGTCGTTCAGAGTTTAAGTCATTTGGAGCTTGAGTCGTGTAGGAGATATGTCGTGTTGAGGTTGAGTCGTATGGAAGCTTATTTCATGGCCGACTTAAGAAGCATAGATGACTTAAGGTGTTGCCGAGTTAAGGGTTTGGCCGAGTTAAGGTGTGGCCGACTTAAGGTAGGTAGTGACTTATAGGAGTTATCGGTTTAAGGATGGTTGCCGAGTTAAGGGGTTAACGACTTAAGGATTTGGACGGCTTAAGGGATTGACCGACTTAGTGGAGCTAACGACTTAGGGGTTAGCGAGTTATTGGGTTGGACCGACCTAAGGGACTAACGGCTTGAGGAGGGAGTTACGACCTAGTGGATAGCGACTTAAGGAGTTAAGGCTTAGGTCGTGTGTGGGTGTTAGGTCGTGTATAGGGTTAGGTCGTTGGGTCGTAGGATTGCTAAGTCGCTAAGTCGTAGGTAGTTGAGTCGGTTGAGTCGGCAAGGGTTAAGTCGTGAGCTGTGAGCCGTGTTGAGCTGTGTTTGTGTTGAGCCGTGTTAAGGCATGAGCCGTTGAGTCGCGTGGGAACTGGAGTCGTTAGGTCGGCATGTGTATTAAGTCGTAGGCTGTGGGCTGTTAAGTCGCGTACGACTTAAGAGTTAGGTCGTGGATGACCTAAGGGGGAGGCGACCTAAGGATTTCCAGCCTATAAATAGAGGGGTTTGGTTCACTTTTTGGCACCGGATTTTAAAGCGACGAAGTGCTGCCATTTTTAGAGCTCAACTACAACACTTCTTCACTTCTTTTCTCCACTCTAATCTAGTGATTCCTTCCATCTAAATTGAAGATCAAATCAAAGATCCAAGAGCCAAAGTTGAAGATCTCCATCCATTGAAGAGAGATTTCATCGATTGAAGCGAGATTTTACCGGATCAAGCTTAGTCCTTTGCTGTCCAGATCTGGAGTTGGTTGTTTTTGAGGTGTTAAGGTGATTCGGTGAGTGGTGGTTATCTCTCACACGGACCCAAAGGAGTATATTGGATCGGTGGCTTGTTTATGTGTTAAAGATAGTGATTTCGTGCATTTTCTTAAGTCTGCATGTAGATCTATGGTTAATGATGATTCAACATCTATTTTACTATATGTTCACTTATGCAAGTTCATTCATCAAGTTGTAGAGATATTGTTCATAATCCATACTTGTTAGAATGCATGTTAGATTTGGACTCTTTATTTACGAAATTGCCATTATTGTTATAATTGTTTATTTAGATCTTGTTTGAATGATTGATTACTTGGACTAATGTTTGATTTGATGGATTAGTTGATTGATAACTTGATTTGGACAAGTTGGTCGAAGATGATTCAAAAGCTAAGTGGAAAGGCTCTTGAATAGTGAAAGCTGCCTGTGGCATATGAAGCGGATATTGAAGCTCATATGGATAGATTTGATGATGATGGACTTTGCCATGATGCGATGAGGCAAACCATGATGTTGAGATGGGACTTTGCTATGATGCGTTGAAGCAAAGCATGATGTGTGAAAGCCTTGGTTTAATCCAGACGAGATCATCCCAAGCATGTTGATAACTCGGTGATGCGGTCCGGGTTTGTGGATAATGGTGGGCTCGAGAGGCGCTTGAGCTAGTATGAGAATAGTCGTCGAGGAGGATGACTAGGAGGCTTAGATCTTATCGTTATTGAAGGTTCTAGCATACTCAAAGCAAGAGTACGTTCGGACGGGTCACGATGACGTTCCAAGCACGGGTCACGATGACTTGCTAGTACTCTGGGCAGATGCGATAGTCCTTGGCACGGGTCATGACGACGTGCGGAGTTATGTCTAGAACCGGGGTTGCCATTAGCCCTTGACGGACGGCTGAAAGAAGGTGTCGGTCATTCAATTAACGGTGATATCGAGGCAATGACAACAGTGATAACCAGAGTCATGGATGTTTGGTTGCACCATCATTCGATCTCAAGAGCGATGCTTTCTGGGTGCTTATCTGATCTTGGTTTAGGCCTTGGGGGTTTGTACTTGGAAAACATTGACCTTGACTCGAGTGATAATTACTTTACTTTAAATGTCTGCTTTGTTATGCTTGTTTCTGCTTGGTGTGTCTGGGGGCTATCACTGTAGAATGAGGTGGAGTGGGATGGTTGAGTTCCTATTCCTTTTACCCTTTATGCTCTTTTGGTATGTTTGATAGTTGATTTACTGCTCACTAAGACTGTTATCTGACTCAAGGTTTTATGTTCAAATCTTATTACCTTGGGCTGTTCATCCATGTTGGGATGGGCAGACTAGGTAGCAGGTGACAGGTGTTGTTCTTGGCTACCAACGCTGTTGATGACGAAGACGAGCTGGAGGCTTTTGCATATTGTTTTCTTACTATATGTACTGGATGTTCCGCTGTTTGTTTGATACTCTGAGTGTTATGTAGTGAGGCTTGATGTATTGACTATTCAGATGATTGTATAAAACTACTATGAGTTTATATGATGAGACTTCTGTTCTATAGAGCTTCATTATGTATACTTTCTATTGTATTTTATCCATGGGCTGTGAGTAATACGATAGACTATTCTGTTTTATCTTACCCTGACCATCGTCCATGGCTGCCTGGCACACCTTTCAGCGCACCATTCCCTTGTTTTCGTGCGGGAGTCATGGGCGGTCGTCATATTTGGTATCAGAGCTTTGGTTAATCGATTTTAGCCAACGCTCGCTGACGTAACTACGTATGAGAGACGTAATTGTAATTTTGATGGATGATTACTATATATAATATAGTAGTTTAGAATGATTTGAACTCCTAATGTAGTTGTTTCTCAAGGTGTTCTAAATCATTCTTTTTTGTAGATATTAAGGATGAGTCGAAGTGAGAGACAAGCTGCTAGGGAAAGTCGTGCTGTTGGGGGAGCTACTGACTATGCTGCAATGTTCGAAGCTATGATGACTTCGATCATGAGAAGGATACCAACTTCAGGACCGTCAGTAGATGTTGGATTTCAAGTTCAAGCTCCAATACCAGTGGATTTTGCTAAGTTGTGTAAGGACTATACTGCTCTTGGAGGAAAGGTTTTCTTAGGGACAGAGTCAACCATTGAAGTCCAAAGATGGATAGATGCTTGTCGAAGGATCTTTGGTGATTTGGGAATTGAGGATGCAACTAAGAGGAAGCTTACATCAAGGCAGCTTCAAGGGAGAGCTTCTGATTAGTGGAACTCTATCACCATTGATACTCCAGAGGAAGAGATTACTTGGGAGCAGTTCCAAGTTAGATTTGAGGCTAAGTTCATCTCTACGGCTCAGAAATCTGTTTTGTTTAAGAAGTTTGTGGAACTCAAGCAAGATGGAAGATCAGTTCTTGAGTATGTTTCTGAGTTTGAAGCTTTGTCCAAGTATGCCAGATCGTATATTGAATCTCCCTACCAGAAGAACGAGAAGTTTGTGATAGGTTTGGATAGTTATCTTGGGAGGCAGTTGGTGGATCATCAGGACGATCCGTTTGAGAAGCTTGTGGAGAAAGCTCTCAGGCACGAGAATCTGTTTCCTAAGGAAGTATCTGTTGTTGCTGTGACCAAGGAGCAAAGTGGAAACAAGAAGAGAAAGCAGCAGCAGCAGAAGGGTAAGGATGGCCAGAAGAAGCCGAAGGGCGAAATGATCTGCTACAATTGTCGGCAGAAGGGCCATTTCTCTAGAGATTGCAAGAATCCAAAGGTGCAGTTGAAGTGCCACAACTGTGATAAGCTGGGGCATATCAGGATGGATTGTCCGGAACCGAGGAAGGACAAGCAGATTGTGCAAGCTTATGCTTTAGAGGTTGTGCCATCGTCTTTGAAAGCTCCTGCTGCAGATGAGAAAGGAAAGAGTGTGGTGGTTCAAGGTACTCTTTCCATTTGTGGTGTTCCAGTCAGAGTGTTGTTTGATACTGGAGCGTCGCATTTGTTTGTTTGTAATGATCTTGTAGACCGGTTGGGTTTGGAACCGGATATTGTTGATAGGCCATTGGTTGTGACTAATCCAGTTGGGGGTTCGTCTTGTTTGTGTATGATATGCCGTGGTCTAGTTGTATCGAGTCATGATTGCTCTTTTGTTTGTGATTGCTTTGTTCTGAACTTTGCGGGGTTCGGAATTATTTTGAGTATGGACTGGCTTAGGAAGTATGCGGCAAAGGTTGATTGTGAGAGGCTGGAGGTGACAGTCGGGAATGTGGAAGGGCGAAAGGTTGTGATACGATGTAAGCATGAAGAAGGCGTCTTCATGAGCTTCATGTATTCGTTGGTTGTTCCACGGGATGGACTGTCATCGATGCCGGATGTGAATGGATTTGAGGGCGTCTTTGATGAGGTCAAAGGGTTACCGCCGCATAGGGAGATCGAGTTTCGTATCGATCTAGTTGAGGGAGCCAGACCTATTGTGATGCCTCTTAGGCGTATGGCGCCTAGAGAACAGCAAGAGTTGAAGGTGCAAGTTGATGACCTTTTACAGAAAGGATTCATTCGGCATAGTGTGTCCGAATGGGGTGCACCAGTTGTGTTCGCAACCAAAGCGGATGGATCGTTGAGGTTGTGTGTGGATTATCTGAGCTGAATAAAGTGACTAAGAAGAACAAGTATCCATTGCCGAGAATAGATGACTTGTTTGATCAGCTTCACGAAGCTAAGGTGTTTTCTCAGATGGATTTGGCAACGGGATTTCACCAGTTAAGAGTGGCTAAGGATAGCGTGCCGAAGACTGCTTTCAGGACACCGTCTGGGTTTTATGAGTGGCTGGTAATGCCGTTTGGATTGACCAATGCACCAGCATATTTTGTGGATCTTATGAATAGAGTATTCAGAGATTAGTTGAACAAGTTTGTACTTGTGTTCGTGGATGATATTTTGATTTATTCCAGAACTAAAGAGGAACACAAGACACACCTGCGGATTATTTTGGAATCTTGCGGAAACATCAGCTAAAGGCTAAGTTTTCGAAGTGTCACTTCTGGAAGAGTGAAGTGAGGTTCTTAGGCCATGTTATCTCTGGAAATGGAATAGCGGTTGATCCCGCTAAGGTGGCAGCAATCCAGGATTGGGTTAGACCTAAGAATGCATCTGATGTGAGAAGTTTTCTTGGATTAACAGGATACTATCGTCGGTTTATCAAAGACTTTTCCAAGATAGCTGCACCGTAACAGGATTGACGAAAAAGAATCAGGTATTCAGATGGGATGATAAGTGTGAGCAAGCTTTCGGAATCCTGAAAGAGCGACTGACAAGTGCTCCTGTTTTGACTATTCCAAGTGGGAATGATGAGATGGTTGTTTACACCGATGCATGTGGTACTGGACTTGGAGCAGTACTGATGCAGAAGGATAAAGTTGTTGCGTATGCAAGTCGACAACTGAAGCCGCATGAAAGGAATTATCCGACTCATGATTTGGAGTTAGCGGCGATTGTATTTGCTCTGAAGATGTGGAGACATTATCTATTGGGAGTTCGATTTGAGTTGTTTACAGATCATAAATCGTTGAAGTATCTGTTCTCCCAAAAGGATTTGAATCTTCGACAGCAACGATGGCTAGAGTTCTTAGCATCATATGATTTTGGTATAGCCTATACTCCGGGAAAAGGTAACGCAGTGGCAGATGCGTTAAGTCGAAGACATGCAGGATTGGGAGCCATGTTTTAAGAATGGAAGAGTCTCGAGTATTTGGATGGATTTGACTTCAGGCCCAGATGTGAATTGGAACCTGAGGTGTTGGCAAACTTATCAATAAGACCTACTCTTGTGGAAAGAATTGGCGAGAGCCAAAAGCGAGATGGTAAGCTTGTCAAGATTATCCGTGATTTGGAATCTGGATTGAATCTAGAAAAGGATAAAGGATTTGAAGTCAATCGAGAGGGTTGGCTTCGGAAACAAGGACGACTAGTTGTTCCCGATATAGATGAATTGAGAGATGAAGTTCTAAAGGAAAGTCATCACTCGAAGTTGACAATTCATCCAGGTGGAAATAAGATGTATCGGGATATGAAGAGAACCTACTACTGGGAATGTATGAAGAAGGATGTTGGAAATTTTATTTCCAAATGTATGAACTGCCGGTTGGTAAAAGCCGAGCAGAAGAAGCCCAGTGGACTGCTTCAGCCATTAGAGGTCCCTACATGGAAGTGGGAGCAGATATCGATGGATTTTATCGATGGTCTACCTAGAACCAGGGCAGGAAATGAAGGGATTTGGGTCATTGTAGATCGTTTGACTAAGAGTGCAAGATTCATTCCTGTTCGATCAACTAGGACTGCATCGAAGTTGGCTGAGCTTTATGTTAAGTGGATAGTTCGATTCCATGGTATTCCGAAGAGTATAGTGAGCGATCGAGATCCATTGTTCACTAGTGGATTCTGGAAGAGCTTCCAGGAAGTTTTGGGAACCGAGTTGTGTTTGAGTACAGCTTATCACCCCCAAACAGATGGTCAGACCGAGAGAGTCAACCGAGTTTTGGAAGATCTCCTCAGAGCATGTGTTTTGGACTTCGGAGGATCATGGGAAGATCATCTTCATTTGGTGGAATTTGCATATAATAACAGTTACCAGACAAGTATTGGTATGGCACCATATGAGGCACTGTATGGAAGACCGTGTAACTCTCCGACATGTTGGTTGGAAACTAGAGAAAAGTTGATACTTGGGCCAGAGATGATTCGACAGACTTCGGAATGCATAGAGATCATTCGGCGACGAATGAAGGCAGCCCAAGATCGTCAGAAAAGTTATGCCGATAAGCGTCATAAGGATTTGGAATTCGACGTAGGCGATATGGTTTTTGTGAAGATTTCTCCACTGAAGAATGTTATTCGATTCGGGAAAAAAGAGAAATTGACTCCGAGATTTGTTGGACCATTCCCGATCATCGAGCGAATTGGAAAGCTCGCCTATAAATTGAAGTTACCAGAAAAGATTGCGGGTGTGCACAATGTTTTTCATGTATCTTATCTACGGAAGTATGTGCACGACTCGAATACAGTGGTTTCTGCTGATAGCCGTGAAGATTTAGAGGTTGATCCAGTTGTTACGAGACCTCGTAAGCCGCTTCGTGTTGTTGAAACCGACACGAAACAGCTTAGGAGGAAGGCGATTACGTTGCTCAAGGTACAATGGAGTGATGATGTTGACGACTGTACATGGGAGGAGGAAGAGAGGATGAAGGCAGCTCATCCTGAACTCTTCGAGGTATGGCCCTAAGGTGTCGTGACATCTCATGAATTTGTAACTTGTTCTACTCTTAGAATTCTGCATGCTAGGCTAGTAATTGGATGCATGGTTTGTTGATTGCTATGGATGGTAGGCATGCAGAATAGTTTTGATTGTTCTTGTTTGTTTGGAATTTCGGGGGCGAAATTCCTAAGGGGGAGAGAATGTAACGACCCGTATTTTTACGGACCGAAAGATCGTGGAACTGTTGGCATTGGGTTGTTGGTATTGTTAAGTCGTTCAGAGTTTAAGTCATTTGGAGCTTGAGTCGTGTAGGAGATAAGTCGTGTTGAGGTTGAGTCGTATGGAAGCTTATTTCGTGGCCGACTTAAGGAGCATAGATGACTTAAGGTGTTGCCGAGTTAAGGGTTTGGCCGAGTTAAGGTGTGGCCGACTTAAGGTAGGTAGCGACTTATAGGAGTTATCGGTTTAAGGATGGTTGCCGAGTTAAGGGGTTAACGACTTAAGGATTTGGACGGCTTAAGTGATTGACCGACTTAGTGGATCTAACGACTTAGGGGTTAGCGAGTTATTGGGTCGGACCGACCTAAGGGACTAACGGCTTGAGGAGGGAGTTACGACCTAGTGGTTAGCGACTTAAGGAGTTAAGGCTTAGGTCGTGTGTGGGTGTTAGGTCGTGTATAGGGTTAGGTCGTTGGGTCGTAGGATTGCTAAGTAGCTAAGTCGTAGGTAGTTGAGTCGGTTGGGTCGGCAAGGGTTAAGTCGTGAGCTGTGAGCCGTGTTGAGCTGTGTTTGTGTTGAGCCGTGTTAAGGCATGAGCCGTTGAGTCGCGTGGGAACTGGAGTCGTTAGGTCGGCATGTGTATTAAGTCGTAGGCTGTGGGCTGTTAAGTCGCGTACGACTTAAGAGTTAGGTCGTGGACGACGGGAGGCGACCTAAGGATTTCCAGCCTATAAATAGAGGGGTTTGGTTCACTTTTTGTCACCGGATTTTAAAGCGACGAAGTGCTGCCATTTTTAGAGCTCGACTACAACACTTCTTCACTTCTTTTCTCCACTCTAATCTAGTGATTCCTTCCATCTAAATTGAAGATCAAATCAAAGATCCAAGAGCCAAAGTTGAATATCTCCATCCATTGAAGAGAGATTTCATCGATTGAAGCGAGATTTTACCGGATCAAGCTTAGTCCTTTGCTGTCCAGATCTGGAGTTGGTTGTTTTTGAGGTGTTAAGGTGATTCGGTGAGTGGTGGTTATCTCTCACACGGACCCAAAGGAGTATATTGGATCGGTGGCTTGTTTATGTGTTAAAGATAGTGATTTTGTGCATTTTCTTAAGTCTGCATGTAGATCTATGGTTAATGATGATTCAACATCTATTTTACTATATGTTCACTTATGCAAGTTCATTCATCAAGTTGTAGAGATATTGTTCATAATCCATACTTGTTAGAATGCATGTTAGATTTGGACTCTTTATTTACGAAATTGCCATTATTGTTATAATTGTTTATTTAGATCTTGTTTGAATGATTGATTACTTGGATTAATGTTTGATTTGATGGATTAGTTGATTGATAACTTGATTTGGACAAGTTGGTCGAAGATGATTCAAAAGCTAAGTGGAAAGGCTCTTGAATAGTGAAAGCTGCCTGTGGCATATGAAGCGGATGTTGAAGCTCATATGGATAGATTTGATGATGATGGACTTTGCCATGATGCGATGAGGCAAACCATGATGTTGAGATGGGACTTTGCTATGATGCGTTGAAGCAAAGCATGATGTGTGAAAGCCTTGGTTTAATCCAGACGGGATCATCCCAAGCATGTTGATAACTCAGTGATGCGGTCCGGGTTTGTGGATAATGGTGGGCTCGAGAGGCGCTTGAGCTAGTATGAGAATAGTCGTCGAGGAGGATGACTAGGAGGCTTGGATCTTATCGTTATTGAAGGTTCTAGCATGCTCAAAGCAAGAGTACGTTGGGACGGGTCACGATGACGTTCCAAGCACGGGTCACGATGACGTGCTAGTACTCTGGGCAGATGCGATAGTCCTAGGCACGGGTCATGACGACGTGCGGAGTTATGTCTAGAACCGGGGTTGCCATTAGCCCTTGACGGACGGCTGAAAGAAGGTGCCGGTCATTCAATTAACGGTGATATCGAGGCAATGACAACAGTGATAGCCAGAGTCATGGATGTTTGGTTGCACCATCATTCGATCTCAAGAGCGATGCTTTCTGGGTGCTTATCTGATCTTGGTTTAGGCCTTGGGGGTTTGTACTTGGAAAACATCGACCTTGACTCGAGTGATAATTACTTTACTTTAAATGTCTGCTTTGTTATGCTTGTTTCTGCTTGGTGTGTCTGGGGGCTATCACTGTAGAATGAGGTGGAGTGGGATGGTTGAGTTCCTATTCCTTTTACCCTTTATGCTCTTTTGGTATGTTTGATAGTTGATTTACTGCTCACTAAGACTGTTATCTGACTCAAGGTTTTATGTTCAACTCTTATTACCTTGGGCTGTTCATCCATGTTGGGATGGGCAGACTAGGTAGCAGGTGACAGGTGCTGTTCTTGGCTACCAACGTTGTTGATGACGAAGACGAGCTGGAGGCTTTTGCATATTGTTTTCTTACTATATGTACTGGATGTTCCGCTGTTTGTTTGATACTCTGAGTGTTATGTAGTAAGGCTTGATGTATTGACTATTCAGATGATTGTATAAAACTATTATGAGTTTATATGATGAGACTTCTGTTCTATAGAGCTTCACTATGTATACTTTCTATTGTATTTTATCCATGCGCTGTGAGTAATACGATAGACTATTCTGTTTTATCTTACCCTGACCATCGTCCATGGCTGCCTGGCACACCTTTCAGTGCACCATTCCCTTGTTTTCGTGCGGGTGTCATGGGCGGTCGTCACAAAAGAGCTTAAGTGTTTTTGAATAAATTAATCACCTACATTTCATTTAAATGAGATTTAAATGATAGTTAATGTAATTAATCAAGATAATGATTTATCTTTAAAGCCTGGAGTAATTAAAGATTGATTGATTACTAAACTGATTAAGGGTTAATTAATTAATTAAAGAATAATTAATTAATGTAAGTAATTAAAAGATAAATTACATAATGAAGGTAATTAAAGGTTAATCATTTAATGTCATTAATTAAGATGATCAATAAATGTTATTAATTAATTAATGTGATTAATTAAAGGTATACTTACTTAATTACTTCAAGATTAATTAATTAATGTGATTAGATAATATGATTGGTTAAAGTTAATTTATTGATTAGTTCAAGGTTAATTAAATTATGGTTAAAGGATAATTAACTAATTAATTAAGATTAATTAATTTATAATTAATTACGGATAATTATTAAAGGTTGATTAATTAATAAGTAAAGGTTAATTAATTTATTATTAAAGGTTAATTAATAAATAATTAAAGGATAATTAATTAAAATGGTTTGTAATTAATTAATGTTAATTAACCAGGATTAGCAATCTATTCATAAGTAATTACTCTGGTTCAAATTAATCAGCTGATTCATTGATCTTACTTACGGATGTTTGGATTGTATTGAATGCTTGGAATTATTAATATACCTGATGTGTCATATTCTGTGATGTGAATTGTTTTGAATTGTGCGGTGAACTGTGATTTATTTATCTGTGGTGAATTTACATATTTGACTGTGAATCTGTGAATGAAGATAAGCGTTACAGGATTATACCGCTTATCGATATTGTTGTGCTTGGATTTATGATGATAGATGATATTGTATTGTTGTGTGTAAAACCTCTGGACTACAACACCACACATACAAATATAGATTTCACGGGAAATCGGTTGAGTCACAGATATTTTGAATTTGATATTATTTTTTCAAATGGTGAAATGATTTTAAAGATTGAATTTTGAATCCAAATGGTTTTGGAAATGGAACTGGGTTGGATATAAAAAGCTTTTGAAAAGGAAGTTTTTGAATTTGAAATTTAGTTTGAATAAAATATGTCTTGTTTAAGTTTTGAAATTATTTAGGAAATTATGATTTGAAAGGGTCATACAAGTTATAATATATATATATATATATATATATATATATATATATATGGATTTTTAAACCATCTTTAAAATATTTTAAAAGTACTATTTTGGGAATTTAAATTTAACCCAAGTTTATACTTTAAAGGCTATAACTTGTGCATATTTGATCGGATTTTTCCAAAACGAAAGACATTTGTTTCTAAATGATAACAGCTTTCATATATAGGGAAAATTTCCAGTTTTTAGTGAAATATTTTCAAGTTATGGGTGAATCAATTTGGAAATAGTCTTGAAAACTATGAATGAATCTTTGTGAAAGATTGGTTTCAAATTGAAGTAGATTTTAAAAGGTGAATCTTTTGTCTAAAAGATTAAAGGTGAATCTTTTGTCTAAAAGATTACAGGTGAATCTTTTGTTTAAAAAGAGATTAAAGTGGAAATTTGTTTAAACCATTCAAAAGGAAAGGTTTTGGAATAAAAGTTGTGACTTAACTAAGATTCCAATATATCCATATGCTTTTTAAATTAAGCGCTCATTATTCGATTTAGCTGGGAGAGGACTTTATGTCATAAAACCCATTTTGAATAATGATACGACGAATGGATAGCATTTGAAGACCAGTGGTGAAGACCGGGTATTTTCGAGAACGAAAGGATTACCTGTCGAATGTCTCTGCACTGGGTAGCTATGGTATAGAGATCTCCATATGTGATGGGGAGTCCGATCGGGATTGTGAATACCCGGATTGCAAGGGCTTCTTTGAAGTGCCTTCGGTTCCGTTCGAACTCGGGACGGACTTGGATGGACGTATGTCTGACATTACACATTGAGATGTAAAGCCGGTTTCTATCAAATACATTTCTTTTTTATGGCGGAGAATTTATTCTCTTAGCTTAACACCCTTCTCTGAGACGTATGAGCTCAAAGGTTATGTAGTTGATGGTTGCTAGAGATACATTCCCAATTTGGTAATGTGGCATACTAAGTGCTGGTGATCATTTGTTGATCGAAGCATGGCTTTTGTGAAAAGCGTAGCTTTGTGGGATGAGACTTCATCAGAACCTCACAACCCGGAAATGGTTGAAACAGAAAGAATGCAGCAAGGTTATGAGAGTCGCGCCCTTTAGGGTATGTCCATTTCCTTTTGGAAAAAGATGGTATCATGATATGGAGCCTAGATATTTAACCTATGTGGTTATTGCTATTTGTTGGTGAATCCCAGGATAAAGGTTAGTAACGACCGGGGGATGGCATACTCGTGTCAGTAGTTACGCTAGTTATAGAGGTAACCTAATCTTGTGTTGGCAGAGATCCGGTTAGGTTCTTGGGGCGTCCCTTTAGAGGCACTCCCATGTGGTATAGGAAGTTCCTTAGCCAGACCATTTGTTGAAAATTCAATCAAACAATACGTTCTCTTTACGATTGCAGTTGTATAACCTGCCACCTCAGGTGGTAGCTATCGCAGGCATAGTATAATGATACCTATGCTGGCTAAGATTAATATTATACTTTCGAAATGTTTTCGGCACTATGCAATAATAATAATATCAAAAAGATTTCGCGTATCAAGCATGTTTGACTATCATAAGGAGAAATCTCCTCCATTTGTGCGCTTGCATTGTGTGTGTGCGGGGATGCCTTATGGTAGTTTCATTTTCCAAAAAACATTGCGGGTTTCTTACTACTCCTTTTGTTTGTTTTTGTTCAAATAAAACTGTTTTTGTTTGCTCACACCAGTCCCATAACTGATCTGGAGTTTATTGTTCCCTTTCTAAACTCTGAGTACCCACAATTTTCCATATGGGCAGCCTAGAGTCATATTTTTCAGATAATCAGCTAGTAGATATAGTTTTTGGAAATCTTTGGAATCTGTGGTATGGCAATTGCATTTGGATCGAGTTTGCTTCACTTCAGCATTGATGGTGGTTCGAGCTTCTTGGATTGGAGTCTTTGAAGCTTTGGCTTTGAAGTTATCTTTCCGCTGCTAATGTTATCTCTTCTGATGTTGCTATTATCTTTCCATTGTTTTCTTGTATCTCTGATATTGATAATCATTTGTATCAATGTGTTGTATCAAATATTGTATATCAATAAAATCATTCATTTTCCATTGTGTTGTTTGCTTAATGTGTTATAAGCTCCAGCGAACCAGATTCAACGTTTGAATCTGCGGCATTCGAATACCGGTGATGTATTTGGGTGTCAATTTTCGAAGGTCGAGTCTGGATCATCACAATAAATCTCTTAACTCTAAACTAATATTACTAGCAAACACCATATAGTCAAATCTCTTGAACTTAGTTCATTAGGCGTTCGTGTTTTTTTAAATCAAGTAATCAATGAATTGATGATAATAATTGGATATTATTATTCTCTTAATTACAAACTCACACTATAAATAACTATATCTTTTAAAAGATATTCCTTTACATTCAAAATATAATTCTAGGTAAAATTATTTCATTTACCAAATTTTTCAAAACAAAAATTGTTTTTTATGTAACTTTAACAAATACGTGCTCGCATATAATATGCTCAAACTCATTCTAGGGTGTCACTTACCCTATCTCTACTGAGTTACTTATCCTAGGGTATTACTAATCCTATCTCTGATGAGACACACCCCAACCAGGCTAAGGTGTTCGCTCAACCCAAGCTCTGATACCATTGTAACAGCCCATAATTTCGTATATTTTAAGCTGACAATAAACCACACATGTCCAACTTAATTTTAATGAAAAGGAAGATAGTTATGGGGAAAATAAAATAAAGACAAAGAAAAAAATCTTATACGAAGAACAAAAACTTATACGAATGGAAAATCATATATTATATCAAGATATAGTCTTTACAGCGGGAAATCTTTAAATACATTTATCAGAGTTTAACTTAACAATAACATGGACAGTTATAAATCTCTGTCCTTATAAATGCGAAATACAATAGTATATAAGTGTGGTGGAAATGGATAACAATCTTCAAAAGAGTCTTCTAGCTTCATACTTCGAGCTCTTTCAGAATGCTCCAAACTGAACCTGACTACTAGGCTGCCGGGAAAAATAGGTAATCCGGAGTTTAAGGGAAAGAAAATAAACTCCAGGTCAGTCATAGAACTAGTGTGAGAAACTAAAAATATGAGTATTTGAAAACAAAGGGTATCTCAAAAGACCATGCTGCATATAAACATGGAACTAGTTTTTACCTTGTGATAACAAAATATTTCCATGTAAAATCCAGTGATATTATTTTTAATGACATTCTTTGAAAACCTTTCAAATAAACATATTCAGATAGCCGAAATTTTTACATTGGTTAAATTTGAAGGCATCCTAAGTCCGAAGGCACTTATTGAAGAACGGATTTCCAATGAATAGCGAGGTAAGGGACTACCTACAATACATTTCCAGAGGAATGTAATGAGGCGACAAACAGATAGTCCTCTACGAATTAAGACCAGTAGATGGTATGGATAGCATCGTATATGATATCACCTCGACCGTCCAGACCTCTTCGAGACGTCTCATAGCATACACCACAAAATTTGAACCCGACGTTATAACGGGTAGATAAAAATAAATCTAGAAAGGTGATATCATGCCTTAATGGTTATGAACCACTTAGCCTTAAAGCAACCCATGTTTCACAATTCCTTGGGTGTGAGGATTGAGGTAAGGTTTACCTTTCTTAGCATATTTTAACTTAAATGGCCATATTGTCACTTCCAACAACACACTATTAATTTCTAAAAAGGTACAACCTCTAAGCTTGTATGTCTCAGAAAAAGGTGTTAAATATAAGAGGGTTACCTCCTACACGCCCAACAGATGTATGTTTGTAGAGATCAATGCACTGTGATATTAGAAAAGGAATGTCAGACATCCATCCATACAAGTTGTCCAGGAATATGATCATCTTGTTAGGCATCACCCTTAGGATTAGTGGCGAGTAGTCCTTGCAACGAAGATCCCAAAATGAAGGGACCACTGCTATTTATTTATCTCGGGAGCTACTCCAAAATTATCAACTAGCATCCCTTCCATTGTGAAGATCCCTGCCTTCAACTACATTGTATTTAACACATCTTTACTTTCGAACTCATAAATTGGTTCGAAGTGGTTTTCGATAGGTATCTGCTCAAATCTGATCCTCCAAATCAATCATCGATAAAAAATTGTTAAGTATGTGGATGATTAATATTACATTAATTAATATCTTTTTATCCAAAATATCTTCTTAGAGATATATATCTTTTTAAAACCATTTCCTTTAGTATACATGGGATCACTAAACGTCATTTATCAAATCTTTGTTTAACTAAAACCTTTTTAAACCTTGGGGTAATTCTAAATCATTTCATCCTTTACTTAAGAAAATATCTCCAAATCATTTATTTAAATCTTAACAAAGATTTCTTATTTCCAAATCATAACTTTTAAACGGGCCAAAAACAATGCTATTCATTTATCAAATTAACAAATCATAATTTTACTCGACATCAATTTCAGTATTCAACTGTTACTATCCGTCAAATAGTGGTGAAATCACCTTTTAAATTCACATGGATAGTACGGGTTCCCTCCACGAAATTTAATACCAAGTATAAGAAGATTATTTATATACAATCCAAGTTGTATTAAATTTGGAAAATTCAAATCTTTTATACTTGCCTCATTTTCGACATTTCGACCTTATCTATTCCTCGTCCGGAAAAGAACCCAAGTGAACCAGGGCACTGGTTGCTCCTAAACGTCTTCTTAATTTAAGAATCTCACATCCAGATCACACGAATAGAAAAATCTAGTCAACTCATCGGCTTTTAGAGCCAAGGTTAAATCACTTAATTATAACAGCTTTTTTTAAATCACTTATTTAAACTCTTTAAGATAAATTATAAAACCTCAATATTATCTTTCAAATAATTAATTATTTATTTGAAAACATTTATAAAGGATTTGGGAATACTTAAGTTTAAAGCCATATTTCAAAAGCTATTAAAAGTGCTAAAAGTGCTGTAAAAAGTGCTGCGAATAGTGTTGTGGATAGTATTTTCAAAGCTTATTTGATCAAAACAACTTTTTCGTCATTTAGAAATACATTTTTATAAATCAAATCTATTTTTAAAAAAATTAAAATATTTATAGGAATTATTATATATTATTAGAGAACCAAAAATATCGACTTTAAAGAATTTATCGCTTTGGTTTTCAAACTACCAAAGCCCGACTATTTTGAAAACTTGTTTTGCTCATATTTCAAAATCTACTATATGAAATCTCAAACATTTTTTCTTTGAAAATTATGATTATAAGAGTTTGGAAACTTCCTATTTCAATGAATTCCGACTCCGAATCCATCGTATAAATGGATTTTACTTTCTATGATGCGAAATTGCAAACAGTTGCCACACGACGCGTCTATTTTTGATTCAATTTTCATGACTTGTCAAAACTTCACCGAATTGGATTTTAATATTTATAAATTATTTATAAACCATTTTAAAGAGGTTTAACAATCTTATATACACCATTTCATTATTTAAAGGAAAGTTATTTTCTTTGTGATATTCGACGTGTATTAAACGTGAATTGTTTACAAAATTTAAAAAACTGTATTAAGCAACCTAACTTGATGATTAAAGCATAGTAAACATCCATGGAAAACATATCACATCATCATTGTCACACGCGCGTGCGCGCGCGCGCGCGCACACACACACACACACATATATATACACACACACTAAGTTTTATAGAGTTTTCTCACCTTTATTGGCTATCAAACTTAGGAAAACGGACTATAGTTTCGCTACGATCAAATCAAAGCTTACAGAATCCAATCTGGGACCTTAGGAAAGCTCGGCCTAGATTGGAAGGAGGTGAAGTGTTGGTCCAAAGTGATGGAGGATGGTGGCCATGAGTTTGGAAGGTAAAGAGGAGGTGTTTGATTTGGTTTTGGAGGTGTATTGACATGGTATTCACATGTGTATATATTTTACTTTATTTTGGAATATTTTGCCATAGCTTTGCTACATTTTTTTCTATTAACTAGGAGCCGTTAATGAGCTTCAAGAAGTGGAAGAAGAGAATAGTGTGAATGAATGTGTGAATGTAGGTTGTTATTTAAAGGAAAGTTTTGCACCAAAAATATCATGATATTATCTCCTTATCCGAGCGTGCTTGCATCACCATTCCACCTCATTCCCTCCCATCATCTTTCGACCGACCATGAAGCCCACTCCCCCCTCCATGTGTTTGGCTTGTGATGTGATGCTTTGTCTTTATCTCTTGTTTACGCATAAGGAACTTGTATATATACATATGTGTTTGGATATTTTCTTTGCTTGATTTGACTAATTCCTAAAATAATTAAATGTATAGTGTATACATTTGTATATGTGTTCACGTATGTGTATATATATATCACATTGTTGTATTGATTTATTTAAAGCTTCTACACGTTAAACCGTTACGAATTCTGATTTCGATCTTCAATCTTATTTTTACTTCTTAAATGAATTTCATATAAAACTAAACAAAATTTGAAAAATAATTTCTTATCGTTATTAATTAATTATAATATCTCATTTGAAGTATAAAACCATAAAAATCCATATTAAATAATTGTTTACAAAAAGTGCTATTACATCGAGATTATGTTGATAAAGCGATATCAATTTTCCTTTATATTTTCAAATCAAGTGTATATCTCTACAAACTAATATAAATGATTTACTATCACTATATAACTAATTAAAATGATTTATTATAATTTTAAAAACAATTATTTGAATAACTAATAATTAGTAAATCATTAAATATCAATTTATAAATCAATTATTAAATATGATGACATCAATTTATGATGTCAAAATTACATTTTATTCCCAAAAATAAAATAAATAATTTCATTTCATATTCTTGTTTAAATAGATAAATAAGTGTATGTATCCAGACACGTGCACTCGAATACTGAGAAAATCTCCTTTCTATTGAAAATGATGAAAAATTGTGTACAAAGCACGTGCTTTATTTATGAAACTATATTCCACAATTATATATTAAAACAAGTTTTTTATCAAAATTTTAGGGTTTAAATCTTTATAGTTGGTGTTATAAAACCTTGTATTTGAATATTTCAAAATTAAATATTAATTATCAAAGTGATAAATTTGTGAGTCGTTACACAATGGAATGGTTAATTATAATATAATATACGATAATACATGAGGTTACTCCTTAACATGGAGTTATCAGAGTTACAACAAAAGTATTACCATTATCTTAGGCAGCTATAACAACCTGCCTTTACACTTGCTGATACAAAATACACATACATAAGTAAACATAATAGCGGAATAGAAAGCTAGATAGATATGGTACCTCCTTCTCATCCATCATCTTCAAAAGAGCCTAAAGAAACCTGCTGCTCTTGGACTACTCAAATATAAATGAGTACCCGATAGTTTAGGGAAAACAAAAAACTTGGGTCGGACAATAAGTCCGGTATGAGTAAAACTCTATACAAAGTGTGAAAATAAACAACATTATGTGAGATCATGCCGCCAAATGCAGAATGGGTTTCCCCTCACAAGAACAACATCTAACCATAAATAATGGATACAACTAACTAAACATCGCGAGTGCGCAAGGCACTTCCCAGTGCAATTAAGAAATAATAAATTCAATGGTTTGAATCAAAAATAGGGAAAGAGAAATTTTCCAACAATGACTAGGATAGTGGGCCCCCTATTGAAAGTATACCTCTAGAATATACTCGAGAGCTACGATGGCTCTTGGAAACCTCCAAGTCGGACCCTGCGAACTTTATCGAGAATCCGAGTATTTCACATCTCAGTGCTCATATGGCCGAAACCAATCTAGAGTAGATATGATAATACCCTTATAAAAGCAACCCCACATAGCTTGGTCCTCGTTCACTTTTTTGTTTTAGCCATTTTTGACAAAGGATATCAATGCTTAAATGAGAAATAAATCATCTTAGATTAACAATATAATAAGAAGATAACAGAATCGATAGTCGGTAAATCAACTATCGAAAATAATTAAAATGATTGTATATGAAAATTAAGTCTCATACCATTACCAGTGCTTGTCGATTTCAAACTTGTACTATCTCTCGGTTAAAAATAAAGCCAGACAAGTGAAGGTAGTGTCACATTTAAGCTTTGCCTTGATGACATTTTTAACCTTCGAGATAGAAATATGTTTCTATACCTCGACGTTTAGTACTAAGATTGTGATTAGATCCTTTCAATATAAGAAATATCGTTTATGGAAATTAAGTTTCTTATCTTTTCCATAACCAAATCAAACTTTTAAATCCAAACTTGTGCTTGGATTTTACATCACAAATATTAATTTTAAACAGCATTATTAAAAATGATTAATTAACTTTAAACATGATTAGTTACTTCAAACATCTTTGTTTAAAATAATTAATTAGCTTTAAGCATGATTAATTACTTTGAACATCATTATTTAAAATAATTAATTAACTTTAATCATCATTATTGAAATGATTAATTAACATTAAAATATCATTATTAAAATGATTAATTAACTTTAAACATTATTGTTAAAATGATTACTTAATCTTAAACACCATTATTAAAAATGATTAATTAACTTTAAAATATCATTATTAAAATTATTAATTATACTTAAATATCATTATCAAAATGATTGATTGATTTTAAGTTGTATTATTAAAATGGTTAATTAATCTTAAACATCATTATTAAAAATGATTAATTAACTTAAAGCATCATCATTAAAATGATTAACCAAAATTTTGTTTTGTAAAAACCCAAGCAAACAAGAGATCAACAAAAAGGTTTTCAAACGAGTTGATCTTTTCAAAATGGCGATATAGTGTTAGTCGCTATACGGACACTTCCATAAAACATTTTATATGTCATATATTCATCCAAACATCTCATAAACATAAGCATATATACACTCAAATGTAAATAACATTCTAAATGCAGGTAAAACTTGTCACTTTATAACTTATGTACTCGAGGTGGGTCGTAGCGACCAATTCGCTACAAACACTTCGACTTCATTTTCAAGTCCCCTCCAAACATCCTATGTGACATCCGTTTTCAAGCGAAAACCAAATCAAATAGTACTATTCCAGAATTATAATATAAGCAATCACTTAACTAATATTGTTATCACAAATGATAAAAATTAAATCTTTGGTTTTAAAAATAAGATTTATCCATCGAAACAAGCTCAAACTTTAACCAAACCACCACAACTATTCAATCGACAAATGGGCATAGCTTCCTCCTTTAAAAATTTGACTCTAAGACCTAGGGAAGGACTTTTATTTTCAGCCTAGGGGGTACTAGGCTCGGCTACGGAAGAAAATGAGGCCTTCGGTCTTGTTTTGGTTGGATTAGTGATGATAGAGAAGAATAGAAGTGATTTAAGGACTAGTTTAAGTGTTTTAAAGAGAAAAGAAGGAATTTTTAGATTTGAAAATTTTGAGAAGCCATGGACATGGAGAAGGGAGCTTAGAAAAAGAAGATAAATGTTTGAAAATGGAGGAAGTGAAATAAAATGGAAAATGGAAAATATTGAATTATTATATATATAAATTGAATATGTGAAATGACTAAAATGCCCATGATACTTACAATGTACCATACCCTCCATATTTTGATGCCACATCACTACCTCTTGCCCCTTTGCATACGCCACCTATCACCCGCCCCATCTCATCACATCACTTTCACATGATTTGATGTTACCTTTTACATTTTCTTTTTTTCTTTTTTTAAAGAAAAGTCAAACTTACTTAATTACTTAAGTAAATAATTTAAAATTATTAACTCAAATCATTTCCTTAACCAAAGCTTATGTTATTTATATATGTATATGTATGTACACTCTAGTGTACACAACATGTTTCAACAACTTTTAGACAATGAAAAGTTGAAAATCCGAGAAACTATTTTTGGTCACATTTTCGATTTTTCTCTGAACTAATTATTTTTGTAGACTAATTTTAAAACAACTTTACAGCCATTAACTTTATTAAAAAGAGGTCTATTTGAGTTATAAAATCCATTATTTAAATATTTAAGAATAAATTAAAAATTCAAATTCAAAGTGATTAAATTACGGGTCGTTACAAGATTCTCTTTGATCTTACTTAAAATGGATGTAAGTTTAACTTGACATTTTAGTTAAAGTGCAACTACGTAACTGTATAAGAATACAGCAGCATAAGTACTATCCTTAAGGTGAATTTAATACTACTTAAGCTTGTTAATTCACACTTATGAAAACGTTTAGCACCGTAATTGCTTCATAATTAGTTTGATGTTGTGAGACGAAAAATGTCGCTAACATTTACTTTTAAATCCACTTCTACATACACACACAGAGATTATATATATATATATATATATATATATATATATATATATATAAGATACCATGTTCACAATTATAAGTTTTTCAATTATAAAATGTTAAATTTGTATTTTACACATATACATACATACATAGATATATGTATGTGTGTGTGTGTGTATATGTTCACAATTATAAGTTTTTCAATGATGAAATGTTAAATTTGTATTTTTTATGTACATACATACATATATATATATATATATGTGTGTGTGTATGTATGTATACATATATGTACATATGTATGTATGTATACATATATGTACATATGTATATATATACATATGTATATATATGTGTGTGTATGTATATGTATATTGAAAATTAGTTCTTTATTGATGACGTATAAAGAACATTGTTGGTTGTGTCTCCTTAAAAAAAACCATACCAAAGAAGTAAGAAAAAACAGTGTAATAACCAAACAATAGTTACAATTTAAACTTTTGTTGCATTTTCATATATAAATACACACATACACACACATACATGTGTTTTCTTAATGCAAGTTTATAAAACAGATCTTATGTAATTATGTAACTTTTAATCACAAACCTTACTTTAATAGATACCAAATTCATTAATATTAATTTTGGATTTTAATTACAAAAAATATCAATTGCTATTTATATACACACACACGCAATCAATATCTTGGCGACAAAAGAAATATATAAAAAGGAAATGAATCTGTTGCGGCGTAAATCCTAACACCTGCATACATTTCCATTAACTATGTACACTTCTTATCTATAACACGTACACTTTGCGCGAATAAGTGTATTTAATATACTTGTAAACAAAAACAAAAAAAAACCTTTTAAACATAATTGAATAAAATAACATATTTTATTTAAAATTAATTTTAGATTGCTTTAGACTTCATGGACTTAACTAAGACGAAAACGGAAAGAAAATTTTAAAATCTACCCATATCATCCACTTTCAACTTGTCTGGTTTTATTAGTATGGAGGCTCTATGTGCTCAAAAACCTCAAGAATATTCTTTGAATGGTAGTGCATGCACTACATATGTATGCACTCTTGTACACGTGCAAATGAGATTTCTACCGAGCTTCAAGAAAACCGTCCATATGATTCCAAAATTCCATTGGCCATTCCACTCATTTTATTTCTAAATTTTTACCGTGCAACTTTCATCCAAATACGAACAAGAGCTCAACGAGACTCCTTTAGATCTTTATTCACGCGTTATCGGATTGTTTAGACCAATGGATAGTCTGATTCAAATAATTTCTCTACCATTGGTCTTATAGTGAATAACTCTTCTTAAAAAGTAACTGTATTTGTCAGAATCTCACAATGCCCAGCGGTGCGCATGCCCCGCGTTTACTATAGCT
The DNA here is from genome assembly GCA_030765085.1 of Allium cepa. NCBI lineage: Eukaryota > Viridiplantae > Streptophyta > Magnoliopsida > Asparagales > Amaryllidaceae > Allium > Allium cepa. The sequence continues at coordinate 27,259,637 of CM060933.1, read as the reverse complement.
TTTTCTTTAATATTTACTAGTGCAAATTTACTTATAACACTTTTTCTTCAAAGTATGCTTAGCATGTTTTCTACAAGAATGAGCATCAACATTTGGTGGATTGGACAACAAAGATTTCATCACAAGGGAAGAATATGTCATCATCGTTGAATCTCAATATTCGTCATCGACTAACCGATTGTAAATAGGCACATCGGCCGCTTGGCATGGCTCTATCGAGAGGGCTAAGTAGAGAGTCATCGCATAAAGAGTTCTGAATACTAAATGTGCTTAGCATTTATATTAATCATTCAATCACAAGTAGCTATCATGGTCTCATGAAATCTCGTGTCCTTCAAGTTCGAAAATGCGATCTCAAACGAGATCTCGAATGAGATAAACAAGATTTGAAATAATGGTTCTAATCACAGTGCATGCCATTCGTATCATTCCTATTTGCACTAACAGTTTTACTTCGCATGTTTTATTCTAAATGGTTGATTCTGAGATCTATGTACGATTGAAGATAGTTCATGCTAACCGAATAAGGGAAACAAAATGTTGAAACAATTGATAACACAATAAATCTGGACCATTGAATTGTTCATTGATTTCAACCTCAGTAAGATCCAACGATTCAAACCTATTGTGTAATCAATTGTATTTTATTTTGTGTTCAAATTGTAAATCCCATAAAATAATGCTACAGTAATCGTATTATATACTACTTACAAACATTTTATACAATTCAAATAATCATATCAGAAATTCTAAGCTCACTAGCTACTGGAACAAGTACTCACGGTTCATTATATCCATTACAGATCCTTACAGGATCAAAAAATTAGTAAAAACTACGGCCCCGATTGGCTTGTCGTTTTTAGTTTTGTATTTTCGTCTATACAAAAACGCGTCCGTCATATGTATTGTTGAAAAACAAACAATTTAGAAAAAAAATTAACTTTTAAAATAAAAAATAAGTTTATGTTTTTCATGTTTCAAAAAATAACAAAAGCACGGAGAGCATTCCAACTTCATTGTCCGTTGATTGTCGCGATGGCTAAGAATTATTTACATTCTTCTCTTATTTCTTGGTATTTCTTAGTGCAAATTGAAAACACAAAACTCAAAATTTAAAATGAAACCAAACGTATCCTACCTTTTTCAAGAAAAGACCTCGTTTTTTTTTTCCTCCTTGGGGCACCATGTCTGATAAAAATTGGAGAATGTGAGCGAATACACAGAAATGACTACAAACTTTAGTATATCATATGCCTCAGTTCATCATATTCATTACAAATCATAAATTAACATGTACATATATCAGCAGCTTCACCAGTATAATCTGAAACCAGTTCATCATATTCATTACAAATCATAAATAAACATATACATATATCAGTAACTTCACCAGTATAATCTGAAACCAACTCCAATTATTCACTCTTTTCTGCAACAGCAGACCACACACACATATAAAACATAAAACCAGACTTTCAAATATATACATAATCAGTAACACACACTTGCCTTTGGTGCAGCAGCAACATCATCAAACCCACTGCTACCCACACCCATCTTTTCCACCTCCTCACCACACCCACCCTTAACCCTACCCTTAAGCCTGATCCTCTCAGCCCTAGACCCAATGGTCTGCCCTAAAATGGAAGCAGCAATAGTAAAAGCCATGGCAGTCTTAGGCATCAGCACAGATTTCCTAAGCATGGCAATGAAAGGCACAGCAGCATGAACAGCAGCAAACCACTGAGGTGAGAATTTTTGGGTGTGTTCCCTCCATACGCCGAGTGGAATGTTGGCTGCCATTCCGAGGAGGGCGATGGCCAGCATTTTGGAGGGTAGAGGCTGAGGGCGCAGATTTTTGACTAGGGCAGTTCGGGCTAGGGCGGCCCTAGCAGCGACTATTGCAGGTGGGCATTTGAACTTCATGCCAGGGGGTGGTTGTAGGGCTTTTGCTACCAAGGGGAGGACGGAGCTTACTGCTCTGTAGGACTTGGCTATCGGGCATTGACCTGATTGCAGCCACTCGTTGCCTGTTGCTTCATGTGATGTGTTCCCTCCCTTCTGAAATTAATTTTTATAATTGTAAATTAGTGTTAAGTGAACAAAAATGGTATTCAAGAAAAATTGTAGGTGATAGGCCTACTTCTGGATATCCGAAGATCTGAAATCCATCTGCATCCGTGTTCAAGAAATGAAAAAATATATGATATTCAAGAAAAACAGACATGGATGCGGATATGATGGCACTTGGATCCGAAATTATTCGCCCAGGTTTTAACAAGATAATAGTTTATATTATGTAAAAAAAAAAGCACAATGAACAACTAGTATTTCGTCATTTATCAAGGTAATAGTTTATGATAAACTTGTATTCACTACTCAATCTAATTTTACGAGTTGGACTGCAACTTAAATTGATTTTTCTCATCTTATTGTATGTAACTTGACGTGTTAAAATGCAGTATTATATGGAAACTACCACCATTGTACCTGAGTTTTTATTTTTCAGCAGGAAATTGGATTAGAATTTAAAAATTCCAAGGCACCATTGGATAGTTATGTAATTTATTTATTTTAACATTTTGAAAGCAGAAATCAAAAAGTTAATTTATCTGAATACAAATCAATAACATGTAAAAATTACACTTTGGCTTAATTTATAAATGTAATTACTTGTTAATGAATTTTTTGCTTGAGTGACTTTTTGACATTATTAAAATAAGACCTTTAACAAAAAATTTGAAAAAAGTTCTGAAATTGGTTGCAAAATGAACCTTTAAAACAGTCTCTACACCATTTCATAATTTTTTATAACATATTACATCTAGCGTTTCCTTGAAAGGACTCTTAAATGCACATGGCTTGTGGATACAAATAGAGGTGAAGTCATTGGTTGACCACTCTATATTATCAGTAAATTTTGTTAAATTAGGCCAGTTTTCAAAACTCATCACGCAAATAAATCTGTTTGGAAACTATTTAAAGATACAAGTCACTTTTACCCACATCAGCGTCAAGCTGACAAAAATGAAACGATGACATTTTAAATAACGCTCATATTAATTAATTAGTAAACCATACTGGCGACTTTTGACAACATTTGAGATGTCGTCAGTTTATTTTTCCCAACATTGCATTGACGTGGCTAAAAGCGGCATATATTTGCAAATAGTATTTAAACAGGCTTATATGCGTGCTGAGTTTTGAAAACTGGCTTAAATTAACAAAATTCTCTTTTGGAATTTGTGTAAGATAGGGTGATTTTGTATTTTGACCATACTGTTCTTGGAGCTGTAACCAAATATAGTCAATAACAACCAAAGATGACTATCCCATCCTAAACTAAACTCACGACTCAGTCTATGTTAACTAGCCCCTCTTAAACTAAACTCATGACTCAGTCAATATAATAACCAGAAGCATCACATAATAATATTGTGCAGTCTCTCCATCAATTTATTACATTCTGGAGTTGAGTATTATCCAATATAAAAACCCATTTTACATGGAAGGCTATAATAGCAATTACACAGGTAATTACACAGGTAAGAAGAAGTGAGATAAGGATGAACCAACTAGTAGCTACAATTTTACGGGTAGCATCTTTACCTATGGGTAAAAGTTATGGTATAAGGTACAAATTTGTGCCCACAGTTAATATGGAAGTTAAGCATCCAAACTATGATCCGAAACGATGAGGTTATGTAGACAATCCAAAAAAAAAAAAGTACTCACAGACACGTATGTCATTAATGATAAGGTTTTTCAGAACTCTACCTGAGAAGTATGCTCTTTCTTGGACGGATTCTTGTTCTTCTTAAACTTATTGAATTTCTTGTTAAAGAAATTAAACCCAAAAAAGCCATCAGATCCAAACGGCGCTAAGCTAATTGTGGCTGCTTTTGCCGCTAAGGGATTAAATTGAGAAAATTCTTCATGTTCCTCTTGATAATCCCTTTGCGTAAAGGACCTTTCAGATAATGGTACGACTCCATTCTGACCATGGAAAAACTTGAATGCATTTTCAAAATCAGGCCCTTCTTCAAAAATTGGTCCTTTTGCTCCATGTGCCTAATATTAGATGGTTATAATACAATAACAATGCATAACTATGATATTTCACCTACATATTTTATATCATATAAAACCCTATATTTCTTTATACTTAGTTAACAGTCTATGAATTTATAACATTGGTACAAACTTTATTATGTACTATTACAAATGAGAAGTTTTTGGATAATTTTCACGTAATTTTATACAATGTTTAAATATCAAAGAACTTCTGATTTGTACAGTGACACAGATAAGGAAATAACAGGTTACATTTCTCTTCAGTTAGAGTTATATATGTCTGCACCAATGATACAACTCTTATCTGCACCAGTGATACAGAATCTTATTTGTACCACCGTAAAAATCGCACGCGCATATATAGTTTACACATTATAAATAGTTATTTTTCCTAAATTGAGATGATTTCAGAAACGTGCTAGCTAATACTAGCAAAAGAGGGCAGATATAAGCCAAAATTCTACGGGATTTAAATGAAAACAACAATTTATAGAGGAAGATTCACTCACAGGTACAATAAAGTTGAACGAAGAGGACAAAAAATTTGTGGGTTCATTGATGTTCCTCAAGAAAGGGCATCTTTCAATGCCCTGGAGAGCATTTGAATCCTCGGAACAAACTGATTGGGTAAAAAAATTGACCTGATGAGAATCCATTAGATGTTTTAACCTGCATAACAAAATACGTTAATGACGTATTATCAAATTTGGAAGATAATAGCCTGCTTCGGAACAACCTTTTTTTACTTAAAAGTAGTGTAAATTTTAAATAGTTTTACGTGAATAGCAAATAATGGATGTGTTTGTATGTTTAAGTTGAAATATTAGTTAAATGTAGTTGTAGTAAATACAAAATGATATACAAAAACTATTCCCTCGCTGTGAATTATAACTAAACTGACACTTGTAAGTCAAAACAAATTAGTTATTAACATTGTATCATCATCCTCGGTTTTTCCATAATTCAACTTAAGTATAAATATATGATTTATACTTATAATTTACTTTTTAACTTCTTTATAGTATTAGAAACAAAATTAAAAAAATAGCAAACGTCAAAATAATAATACAGAATAAATTTTACAACATATGATAACTACCAATTATGTCTACATAATTGCATGCAAAACCTCTTCAATATCACAAGTCCGGCATACACAATAATTTAGAAGAATCGTTGTAATTTTAAGAGATTGTGAAATAGTGTTATTTGTGCTACTCTAATATTGTTTTCTACCAGTACTCATTAAAGTCTTTTTGTATTAATCCTATATCACTCAATAAACTTTATTGTCACCATTGTAATCAACATTAGATCATGCTGGAACTACTAGGAGTGAAGAATTAGGGATTTGTGGATCTAAAATCCGATGGAAAGAAAATAAAGGGCTATATAATTATGCAGTAATGATCTGTGCCGCATAAGGCTACAGATTAATTCCCCAGTTTAAGTAGCAAAATATATCAACATCACTCCCATACCTTTCTAGTCTTCATTGGTCCTCACTTAATTGCTGAATCATATTTTATGCAAATGAGATTGTAACATATTATACTGAAATCGTCCTCAGATCATGAATCTTTGACCCATTTGACTTACTCTGAATTATTACGTTGTGGTATGTATATTACAATAGTCATCTTTTATCAATAAACAGTGGCATAAGGAACAATTACAAGTCTTCCATGCTCCATAAATATAATTGTCTCTATCCTTCTATCTATAAGCTATTAGCACCTTAAATTCTTTTTCAAAAACACCTAAATTTTACATTACCCGAAAGTACATTGAAATCCAAAAAAAAGGCCATGCTAGATCAATAATAAAATTAATAAATTACAAACAAAAATAACTGAACGAATTGGCATGAAATTGAACAAGACTATACTTCGCCCCACCAACAACTACTCAAATCTATCAATAATCCACAAACAGTCGGCCACAGTTCGGAGATATTGAAGAAAAGCATAGATCCTATAGAAGAATTGACTCTACCTGATGAAGAATAGCGCAAAAATTCGTATTGGCGGAATTAAGCAGCAGCAGCTGTAAGAACTGAATTATAATTCGCGTGGAGAACACAAGATCTTAATTTTGCAATTTATTTCCCTCTTTTAATTTATTTGGATAAATATATAACCATAAAGCAGCCGGCCCAACTCATTATCAGGGAAAATTTACCTCTGCCCCCTGTTGAATTAGATGTTGTTTTGCAGCTGTCACAAAAGCCTCAGGTTTGTTTTTACAAAATTATCTGAAATGTTTATACATTTTCTTATCAAAGTCCTCCCATCCATCTTACTTACTAGACTAGAACTATATATTACGCCGTCGTTCGCAACCGAAAAATCCCCTTTTACCGTCTTATCAACGTTCCAAATCCAAAAAATGGACTATTCGACCAGTTTAAGGGAGATAATATGTTCGCTTCCAACGCGCGTGTCGATTCCCTCGAACAATTGTATTTTTTCGGCTCCCTCCTCCTTTATATGTTCATCCTTCCCACATGCTCTTCCCACACCGGTAGCAAACAGCCCCCAATCCTCCACTTTATCAATTTCTACCAAATTGGTCGAACATATTTTCAGGTATTTTTTTCCACTATTATGTTTGTTTATTTTTCTATCTATAACATATAGTTTTCCAAGATTTTTTTTCTTCTGTATTTTGCCATTTTCATTTTTTAGTATACCACAACCCTTTTTTGGTTCTGTTTCCTCCCAGCCTATTGTTTTATGGACATCCGAAAGGTAGGAACATTTTATAGATTCATGTGTTGATTTTCTGCCGTATAGACTTCAGTCAAAGAGTTTTATGCTTCAGTGGCGGCTGCATTTAACGACAGGTTGAACCTTGACTGGTCTCACACACAGATAAAAACACAGATGAAGAATAAATGGAATAATTTGAAATGTTGTTGGACTGATTGAGACAAACTTCTATAGATAGAAGAATGATGTGGGATTAAGAGAACGATCAGTTGGACGGTTCCGATGAGTGGTGGAACACCACTGCATGAAAATATAAGAGATTCAGAGAAAAATTCCCTCCTTAAATTCAAAGAGTTGGATGAGCTTTTTGGAGACTACAAAGAAAATGACACTTGCAAATATCTGATACCTCCTATTCCGCCAGTTCAATCTTTCACTCCTATCGATGTAGATTTGTACTCCAATTGGATGGTCCGTGACACTACATCCGTTCAGCCTAAACGCAGCAGATATACCGAGCATGGCAGCTTGAGCAGACATGATGTTGGACGGTCGTTCGTTCAGACGGACCGTTTCACCAATGCCATACAACATTGTTATGCTATACTGTCTGCTATTGTATATGTTCAGCGGTTGGAGATTATAATGATTTTGCATGATTATTCAACAAACTTGAATATGGTGGAAACATTGTTCGATGAAGAGGTATAAGGATGTATGATGTTAAAGTTGAATTTGTTTCGTAGTCGTCATGTATAGTCTTAGTTGTTTTTTTTTCGCATATATTTGAATTTAAAATATATTAATTTGTTTTAATGAAAGATCGAGCAATTCAACTTTTATTATTTTCAATCATTAAACTCATATTACACAATAAAAATAATAATTAATAAACTATAAATCGATTGAATTAAAAATCACAACTTGAATACCACGCTCAAATACCATGTTCATACTACCAAACACATTTCCCGTTCACTTAACTTCCCCGCTCAAATTGTCTGCTCAGATTCCTCGTTTCCGTTCATTAAAAACACACCCTGCATTACATTGTCTTCGTTATTGTTAATTATTTATTGGAATCAATGAGCTTAAGATTACATTATTACACATAAACTTAATATTGCATTGTTTTGTTATTATTAATTTTTTTTATAACAAGGGTGAGCATAGCACTCATTATAAGTTCTCAAGGGCTCGAACTCATGACCTCTAAAACTATTATCTAAAATATCATATGTTTAACTACGGGATATAGAGCTCCTAGACTGCATTGTTTTGTTATTGTTGATTATTTATTAGGATGGCTAAACTTAAGGCAAAACTGTTTTTTAAGCAAAACAACTGTTTTTATTGTTGAAACATTGTGAGGTGGTTGTGTAATAAATAATAAGACGAACAGAAACAGACCATTTTTTTCTCAAACAAACCAGGAAGGAAGGGGAGTCGTGAAAATTAACACGTATAAATAGTTTGCTAGAGCAAATAAATGTTTGAGTCCACTTTTGAGTGGGATCGACCGTCTTGTAGCCCTCGTCGAGATAAACAAGTTGACATATTATTTTGATTAATTTCGACATTATATAAGTGAGATATTCGCATTATATTTACAAATACGTATGGCAAATCCATTGGATATGCAAACATACATGTGTGCCAACTTTTGTTCAGTGCAAAATAATATAAAGTTTAATGTGATTTATTTAATTGTAACATACTCATGAATGTTAGTATAAAGTTTTAATAAATGAAATGAGAAAAAAGAAAGCATTACTTTATACCAAAATTTTAACAATGATTTTTCATCTCTATTGTAACTTGCTCTTAAATGTTAGTATAAAGTTTAAATAAATGAAATGAAAAAAAGGAAAGCATTATCTCACACCAAAAACTATATGATGATTTATCATCTCTGCTTTTTTTTAGAAAAGCTAAACAACGTACATTATTTTTAGCTCCTCTGCATGTTCGTCATACATTCCTTTTGAGCAACTTTAGGTTTTACGGCATGCATCACTTTAAGTAATGCCTTCAAGTAAAGAAAAAAGAACTTTTATCCTCTTATTTATCACTATAACTATATATTATGATATTTGGATTACAATATGATTAACCAACCAAGTAAAGCAAACTGCTCCATACAAATGAACTTGAAAACATTGTTGTTTAATTACAAATATGTACGTAATATGTATATTTGAATGTTGTTGATCAAATGAGAATGAAAAAAACTAAAATTTGTAATATAAGGAAGTGCCAATTTTTATATGCTCATTAGTCCACATTTCAACAAACAACTTATCACAATAAAAGCCAAAGCAGAATATTGAAAATAGCTTGAAAAGACCAACAATTGGATAACCATGAATGAAATATATTTAGTTGATGTTTAGCAACATTGTCCCAATGGTTAGGCACTCTGACTTTGATGTGTGAGGTCACAGATTCGAATCTTGCATAGCATGAAAAGTTGAAGCGAAAAGGTGTACCAATTAACTACAATAGATCATATATTGACCAGTAAAAAAGGATAAATAAAAAAAAATTCGTTAACATTATGCTCAAATACAGCAAACCATATCAGAACTGATCTATGTTTAAATCTTCAGTGTACAAAATAAATTAGTAAAACAAAATTGACTTATGACAAAGTTATAAAGTTTAGAACCTGCGTGAAATGGTATAGAAAATTTTAATTTAAGAATGTATAGTGAGAGCACTATTGTTGCTTTGAACTATAGAGTAGCAATCAATTGAAGAAACAATATGAATCTTTAACATTTTTATAAACCTCTCATGCTGGATCTACTCATTAAAAAGAATCGATTCGATGAATTTCTTATGTGCCCATAGTTGCTATATTGAATTTGAATCAGATTCCAGATCAATCTATATTGATTGACTGCCTCATGATGTTGTTGCTAACAAATACCGTTGTTTTTAGTTTTGGATCTTCCAAATCATTCCCGTAGTGGATTCAGACCAATTTTTTTTATCATTCGATAAAAAGATTCATTCTCCTCATAAAAAAGAGAAGGTTCGACATTCATCGAGGAAGCGGAAACCTTTTTGAAGGAAACTATTCAGGAGCACACTGAACTGTTTCTACTTGAGAAACAAGCATAAATTTATAACTCTGATTCTATTGTTAGAACAAGAGTTATTCTTGCGAATTATTTCTAATTCAAATCATTCAAAAAGGGTTTCTTGGTATCGCCAATGAGTTTATACTCAAAAGAATATGAGCCAACTGATATAAAGAAGTTGCGAGAATGGGTGATTTTTGAAGAGGGAGCTCGAGGATATGACAACGTGGAAAAGTTGAAGCCCAATAACCCAACCATCTCAAGTGAAAATGACGAAAATATGTTTTTTTTTTCTTGTACGTAGGTGATTTATTAATTGCAAAAGTTTCAAAATGAGGCATTCTCACTATAATATTGAAGATTTAGATAGATGGAAAATAGTCCCACATCGGGAGAAATCAAAACGAGAATGTGTGTATATACTAGCTTTCGATCTCTATACCAAATTAATAAATCGAAAGAGACAGAAAATCTACAACTGGGTATGTATTTATGTTAGGAAATGGAACAGTCTCATGGAAAGCTTCTAGACTGACTGGAATAGCAAGATGAAATATGGAATCAGAATTCATTGTTTTAAATAAAGTTGCAGAAGAAGTAGGCTGACATCAAATTTTTCTAGAAGATATTACAAATTGGGACAAACCCATTACTTCAATATATATATATATATATATATATATACTGTGATAGTCAATCGATTGTTGAAAGAGCAGGTATTAATTTATACAATGGTAAGTCAAGGTGTATCTGTAATAGACATAAGACTGTAAGACAACTTCTGTCTAATGGTGTTAACACTATTGACTATATGGGGTCAAAAGATAACATTATGGTCCTACTAACCAAAGACTTCCTTAGAAAGAAAGTTTAAACCTCCATGGGAATGGGCTTAAGGACTATACATTAACCAAAAAAATTTCCCCAATGGAAATACCACCTAGTTGACTAGAGATTTCAAGATCTAAGCTCAAATGGACAACTAAGTTTAGGATAAGCTCATAGCACCGGGAGATAAAATTTTCAACCTTCCTATTATAAGTCAGTAAACCATCCACCAGAGTATATGATAAGCTTAGCATTTAATGATGTTTATAATATGTTATATAAGGAACCTCATGGGATATTATGGGATACGCTTTATGGAATCATCCATGTGAGTGTGGGTGTGCATCTTCAATGGGAATTGTAAGGCCAAATCCTCATACGCACTCAGGAGACCAAATTGATGCTTATGCCAAAAGCGAACATAAATAGAGAACCAAGATTGATAAGAAATGTTATTTTGTATTTTGTATTGTGTATTATCTTGACTTACATAAACAATTTACAACTCAAGGACTCTTAGTCTATTGATTTTTTAAGAAGCGCAATAGATAATTGTTAGGAAAGTACAAGGGTATTGTGCTACTTCAATTGATAATATAACATTTCCATTCATAGTAGAACAACAGAGTATGCAAAAAGTAATTGTTTGTACAAGGCTAATATAGATTCATGAAGGGGATTGTTGGAGCAAATAAATGTTTGTGTCCACGTTTTAGTGGGACCCATGCTCCAATTATGTCAGATCGGTCAACCATCTTGTAAACCTCATCGAGACCTATTCATTTAAAGTGATGTTGAAGCCTTACTAATGCCCCATTAAAGAACTTAACGCACTTCAACTGCTATATTTTTAAATTTAACATATCAAATAGTTGATATGCTTAAAACCCTGCTATTTTCCACTACGCCTGCTAAATCAGGGTTTTTAGCACCTACTTCTACAACTTTAATATGAAAAGGTTAATTTAGACAGTTTTTTTATAAACCAAATCATCAAATCTAGGGTATAGGTTTAAGTCTAAGTCCTAAGTTCTCAGCATAAGTTAGAACTCTATTATGTTCACCAAGTATGAACTGCATGGATTGTGATATTCTTCAATTTTGTTATATAAGAGTTAATGATGTTTCTTCTTTTTACAAAAATGAAGTGGGACTAAGAATAAATCAACTTTGGAGATTTGTTGTTATCTTCAATAAAGATATTTACACCTCTCCTAATTTTTGATATATCTCCAGTTTATCTCGGCTATAACTTTTTGCACATTCACTGCTGTAAAATCGCTAAGCACTTTAACTACACAAGTCAAGACAATCAAAATTGTATATCTGTTCGATTAAATCTGATACTGTATGAATGAGAATTCAGATTATATATATTGGAGAATAGTCCCACATCGAGAAAAATCAATGTTAATCAGATGCGTGGGCAATGGGTCAAAGAGGGAAATTTTAGAAAAAATGCTTTTATTAATTTTGCACCAGACCTTATTTGTGTTTGTATGAATAATTTATTTACACTAAACTATACTTAATGAATACTAGAAAAACGATTTTGTTACTTTAATCTAACTTTGTGTTTAATTTAAAAACTTTGTATACATACATGTGTGTGTGTATGTGTATGTTATGATTTATATTTATTTATATATATTTTAACTTTAGTGTGTCTATCTAAATATATATAGATGTATGTTTTAAACTTGAATGAATATATGTATATATACTTGAATATATATATATATATATATATATATATATATATATCAAGTATAATTTAATTTTCAAACATGGATAGATATCTATATAATTTTTAGCGAATAATTTTTATTATTGCCAAAAAATATTATTATTACTTTATTAATGGTAGAAAGTAAAATAAACACATACACACATATGTCCTGGGTTAGTTTATAAATTTTATATGAAGTATTTTATCGATTGCAGTTACAAATGTATTTGTAACCAAGAGTATTTAATCGATATATATATATATATATATATATATATATATGTAAACACTAACTCATTAGATGTTTCTAGTCAATATGTATCGAGTAAAGGATATCGATACATCCGTTCAGACCAGTCTATGTAATGCTCTTCATACGATGGACGATGAATTACTCATGACTATTGGGGAACCAGGGGATTATGTAGTTGTGGAAAAATCATAGAATGACTTGGTAACAGTCTTTTATAAGTTAATACAACCAAGTCAAAATAGAAGATCGAATGGTAACAACGTAGGATAGTCTTTGAACTTGAGGGTATTATCAATCTTAAGTAACTTAACTATACTTTGATTATGGTCAATCACATGGCATCATGACCATGTTATGACCATAGAACGTTAAATTACTTAGAATGAAACAGTAACCAAGAGAGGATTCATCTCCTTAGTTGTAGAAAGTAAGTATCACCATAATTCTTAGTCAACTTAAAGTCAAAATCTCTGGCCAGAGTAAATCGGTTAATCGATAAATGTTATCGTATTGAACCAAGGACTTTAAAATGGTCTACACATTAAATACAGGTATTAATGGAGTTTTTAACCTTAGACCAAACTCAAGATATCTAAGTAATATAGTAACGATGAAAATAACATATGTATAAACTGTCATTACTAGGTGAGCTTGTTAAAAATTAGAAATTGAATGTCTCTTACATAATCTGTAAGCATTAACTTATGCCCGATACCAAACTTTAGTGAAGTCCATACAGGTATTAATATTTAAATTGTTTAAATATTGAGTAAGACCGAGTTTACATTAGAGAGTCATCACAACCGAGTTGTTAGTTATTTGCAATTCTGACCAATGTAAAAATTGATTTCTAATTTTTATAAATTAATAATAAACTAGTATATTTGTTATATTAAATTTTGGTGGTAATTTAATTATTTGTTTGAAGCCAAAAATGAATTAAAATGATGTATAAATGTTGTATGTCAATATAACTAAAGAATATGCTTAAATAATATAATTAAATAGTTGATTCATACCAAGTCAATTAGGCATTTTGACTAAGCAATGGGTCGAATAGGGGCCAACCATAGCAAGGGGGCAAATGGGACCTAGTCTTCTAGGGTTTGAAATAAAAGGAACAGGTATTTGTTGTCTTTTTGGTTATAAATAGATAATCTCTCTTCGTGTTCTCTCTACACTAAACCAACCCAACCCTAGCCTCTATTACTGAAGCCAATGAGATGATGTTGCAAACTGTAGCTATGGAGATGGAGGAGATAACCAATAATCAAGGTGTCCGACAATCGGCCTGATCGCAAGGAGGAGGTAACTTCTTAAAATATAAATTATGTTCATATGTATGTGATGGCTAAAAATTTAGCCAACCTCGGAATTATGATTAAGATACAATATTAGCAAATGTTACTTGCTATTTGGAAATAATGAGATAATGTTTGGAAGAAAAAAAAAGACACAATATGAAGAATCTTCTATTACTTTACTTCTCTTATGATAGTTGTGATTACAAGAAATAATAAGAAAAAATTACAATGCTTGAGAGGTTAATTTCTTCACCCTTCAAGAAAATGAATGCCTTGATGCATTTATAGTTGCTAACGTTGGTGTTGAATGATTAAGATTGCATTAAGGTATTGAAATCATGTCGAGCTATTTAACATGTCACTCGGTTCGACACGTGATGGTTGGAATGCCAATTGGACTGCGTGGTTGAGATGATGCCAGCTGGCGGGCCATACCTTGAGCATGCTTTGCACAGGAACAAAGGACATGAGACCAGAGAGTTGTTGTTGTGAGGTGCTTTAGTGGCAGCAAAGCACATAGAGTTGTTGCTACATGGTGGTGCTTTTGTCATATGAACAACGTCGTTTATGTCCGTCTTTTCAAAGAAACAGTACAGACGAACCTTCTTTTTGCAGGGGTAGTTAGGTGCTTTGGTCGAAGCCTAATATGTAAATACAAAGGTGCTTCAGTGAATGCAGGTGGTGGGTGATGAGGATGAATAGAGAACCTAGCCGGTGATCAAGTTGATCATCAGGCTAGTTGACTATTGACGGGTGCTTCACATGTTGAGCCGCTATCTATTGTCTTGCTCATTATTATTTAAGAGGGTGCTGATAGGGCCATTCATGCTTAAGCTAGGCAGGATGTTCATGGAGTAAGCCTTGTTGTCTTTAACTGGGGTTGGCCATACCTAGCGGAAGAACCAATGTGTTGGGTCTTGGAAGTATGTGGGCTAAGAGGCAGACCAAGATGTGTGTCATTGTAGTCACATGGGCCCATTAAACGTGCAGGTCGACCCATCCTTGCAACTGAGCTACATTTTGCCCCCAAACCATGCCTATGAGCAGGAGTAGGATTGTTAATTATGCATTTAATGCGGCTATACGTGTCACCATGCGATTGGCAATGGCTATTTATTTCCCCATATGTTTGCAAAGATGGTTCGCTTTTTCAATATGTGATTTGACAATGGTATTGATGATACCTAGATGGCTCAAATTGATTTCCATGTGGCCAATCCATCGATCTAGTTCATTCTCCACTGTCTATAAATACCTCTCCTCCTTTTCTTCCTATTTAGTCATAAGAATTCATAAATTTTCGCTATTAAAAGAGAAAAGAGAGCTCTCCTTCATCTTGTTCATTTTCGTTCAACAACGGAAAGCCTTCAATTCGGTCAGTGAATATTACTAACTTTGCTACACTGTTACTGCTAAGTAGGATTTTATGTGCTTTTGAAATATCATTATCCTCGTCGTTGTTTTTTCCACCATTTTATGTCTATATTTCATTTCATCTCTTACAGCTATTGTGATAACTTGAATGGCATCATTGCATTGATGAACTCCCACTGCACACGGCATCTAATGACCATCATTGTGTCATTAATTGTGATCATTCGACGTTGAATAGTGGACAAACCACGTCGATCTTTGAGTTATCAATATTACAGGACTACCCCCGATTAAAGTAGGAAGACGATAGAACCCGGGCCTGTAACTAGGATTAGGTAGCGGGACAATAGTGTTGTGAGCCATATGGCCTGCCTTGAGTTTAGGTTAGGGATCAGATGGCTTGTTGTGGTTTACTTGCACTAGCAATAGAGGAAAAGTTTTCCCCGAGACCAATAAGTATTTAAGTAGGTTGGGAATGTTCATTAATTTAGGTTCGTTATTATTGTTTACAGGTGGCTAAATCATGTCCACCAACGAACAAACTCTTCTTCAAGGCTCCTCCAAAGTTAGGGAGGATTGAGTTGATCTAAACCGCTCTTTGGCCTATTATGATTGTGAGAACATCAACACCTTTATCTGTGGTTGTCAATTAAGCTAGTCAGCCCCTAATGGGCTATTTCACCCACTCGCTTACTTACATAAATACTAGGGTGATGCTCCCCTTCTACCCCTACTTCGTCATATTTTTGAATGCATGTCATTAGTGCTTGGATAGCTTGCCTCAAACAGCTACAATCTCCTTGCATAGTTTTTCATTGTCTATCGTGACATGAACATTCCATAAGCCGGTCCAATTCTAATCAGGTTGATCTTTAAATTATGTCAGCAAGCCAAGATCGACCTTAACAACTATTACCACCTCCAAGGGATCAACAAGCCTGCCCCTTCTTTGGTCTTCCAAATAAGCTATCGAGATACCGATACTGTTTTTCTTTGTGTCGTCCATTATCAACCCGAACTTCATCACATAGCTTCTCAGCATGCCTGGTATGTTATTTACTTAATACATTTCCTTTTTTGAGTTTCCACAATAAGTAGTAACCCATTCTTATTTTTTTATTGCAGTAACCTCTGCTTGAACCAGCATAATTACTCCTGTCTATGAAGCCATATACACCGGATCAAGGCGACTAGCAACGATGCCTATGATTTGGACATATGAGAACCTCTACTGGGTGGGGTTGTTTAGTCCGATGAAGAACTTGGAGGTGAGTCGTAGATAGGGTACTAAGTGGGCATCTAACTAGGACCATAGGGTTCATTATTAGGGAGCAGTTAGAGTTTAAGCCGATAGTGGATATAGAGGACACAAAGAAAGAATAATCTACCGCGTCGAACCTGGGTCACAACAATGAGTGGGAGGCCTATGATTTGGCTCTGTTGGAGGATATTATCATTCCATACCATGTTATTAAGTGGTCTTCAATTTATTCTACCAGACCTGAGACACCTTAGGTGGAGAATATAAGTACATGGGCGCATGAGCCGGATACGCCAATATGCGAGGGCTCCTCTTCGAGACCCCTCCCGTCCATGGGTCTCCGACCCAATTAACCCACACCATACCCCAGACACACAAAACTTTAAAGGGACACACTCTATCAGTAACAACATGGGGTCCTGCTGCCAGATTTTAGTTAGAAGCTAGTGAGGGGACTAGTCCGATAAGGATAGCTTAGTCATGTCTTGCCTTGCCTTTGTTTTCTTTGAAAATTTTCAAACTCGTTTACTTGTTTGTGTTTTGTAGTGGTCCATCTAAACCTTGCGGCAATTATTGATTTTGCCATGATAGGAAGCACCCAGGGGTAGACCCTTATCTCACAACTCGCACAAACACCATTGACAAGTAACAAGCGTCGCTCACTTCCCAATCGACCCGCTCAAGGGCGGATACCCTCGTGACCACGTCATCCCTGACCTGATGCTCCCTATCACCTCCAATTCAATCCAAGCCAAGTTAACCCCCCAGGTCAGCAGCAAGGTCTGACTCGATTAGATTTAAGACAAAGGAGATGGGGAGGAGTTGGAGAGCCATGCTGCCTTGGCACTAGTTCTCTACCCGATTGGAGGGACAGGCAGCATCACGAGCAAACGAATCAGGACCATGGAATAGATTGCAACACCATCGGTTCCTCGATGCCTTTGACACAGAAGGGAGTATTGAGTGACTCGCGTATCCTTATGGAGTAGCACTACAAATGTCAAGTTCGGGGTTACAGTGTAGGTAGCCACGGCCTTGGCACCAGTGTCTATCCCCGTTGGAGGGACAGGTAGCATCACAGGAAAAAAATCAGGATCACGACATGGGTGGTCATGCCATCGGTTCATCGATGCCTCCAGCATGGAAGGGAGCGTTGAGTGGCTTGTATATACTCATGGGGAAGCACTATACTGCCAAGTTTGGGGTTACAAAAGTAAGTAACCGCTCCGCCTTGGCTCCAGTGTCTTATCCTTTTGGGTTGACGGACAATATCATGGGCAAACGAATCGGAACCATAGAGTGGGAGGTCTCTCCATCAATTCTTTAAAGCCTTCGGCATGGAAGGGAAAGTTGATTGGCTCATGCATCCTCATGGAGCGGTTTTAAATTCCCCGACTATAGAGGAGGGCCCTCGATGGCCCATCCTCTATGGACAGTCATGAGTGCGACTTTATTAGTCAGGAAGAGAGCATTGTTTGGCTCATTCCCACTAGATAGCCTTGAATACGACATTCCTAATTGCAAAAGAGGGCCTCTAGTGGCCTGTCCTTTTCGGATAGCCTTATTGTATCGCTTTAGTGATGAATGTCGGAGAACACTTTGTTTTCCTTCTATACTAAGAAGTTTACAAGATTCTTTTCCTTTTAATTATGGCTTATAAAGTATTACACACTATACACTCGAATATGCTCCGGGTTCCAAGTGCAGGGCATGTTCGTGCCATCTGGGTGAGCGTCAAGGTGAGTGCGTCACTGATTACGTATGGGCCTTCCTAGTTTGGCCTTAATACTCCTTCAGTCGGGTTCTTGGTGTTTAC
This sequence comes from Allium cepa, assembly GCA_030765085.1. Taxonomy (NCBI): domain Eukaryota; kingdom Viridiplantae; phylum Streptophyta; class Magnoliopsida; order Asparagales; family Amaryllidaceae; genus Allium; species Allium cepa. Next base: position 27,241,201 of record CM060933.1, on the reverse strand, counting down.
AAAGACCCCATTCAGTACTATGTCTCAGACCTTGAATCCAAGAAGCTTCACCCTTTTGTTGTAGTGCTTTTCTATTTTTTCCTTATATGTCTCAGTGTGGAGATCTTTAGCATTGTCGTCTAGCTCCGTTCTTCTTTTATCTAAAATGTCGATCCTGAGTTTTAGTAGTTCTTCATTTTGCTTGGGTCCTGGGTAAGATGGCTTGGAGGGGGTACGTCGACTTTGATGGCCAGAATGGCTTCACATTCATAGGATAAAGAGAATAAGGAGGGCCCGTTGATGTAAGGTCAATGTTTGATAGGACCAAAGTACGAGTGGAATGTCTTTCGCCCAGTTCCCTTTTGCCTTTATGAGATGCTTCTTTAGCATTGTCTTGATGGTTTTATTCAGAACCTCAACCTTGCTTGTGAGTGGGCGACTAAGGAGAAGCACTTCTCTATTCCATTTTATTTGGAGAACCTTTGGACAGCCCGTCTCGAATTGCATTCCATTGTCCATTATGATTTTATTTGGAAGACCGGAGCATCATGCAATGTTCAGGATTTTAGACGATCCTAGTGACAAACTCCACCTAAGCCTACTTAATGAAGCAGATAATGGCGACCATGATATGATTGTATCCACCTCTAACATTCGGGGCCTTTCAATTTGGTTGATTCCCCAAGTGTCGCACAACCAAGGGGACGTCATATAAGTTAGAAAATTTATGGAAACTCTTAGAATCTTGGCAAACTGCTAATACTAGTCGTACTTCTTGACATAGTTCATTGAATCCTTATTTATAGTGGACCAGTAGTAACCTTGGTGTGTAGCCTCTTTTGCTAGGCTTTGCCCCTGGAATGATCTCCGTAGAAACAGGCTAAATTCCTCATTTGTTACGCACTGTTGAAGGGAAGTTGTGTTCCCTCGCCAGTAGAGCTTTACGTCTATGATTGGGTATTGGGGAACCTAGTATATAATTTTTCGAGCTTCCTTTCTATTCATTGGTAATTCTTTGCCCATGAGGTATTTCAATAGTAGGTTCATCCAGGCACCCGTTTGGACCTCATCAATTTCCATGGCAGTTGCCCCTGATTCAAAGCAGGGGGTAGTCCACACCAAGGGATGCATTCTCTAGGGTTTCTTTCCCTAGGCCAACTGGTAGGCCATAACATCCTTCACATGGGGGATTTGCTATAACTTGAAGTCTATGAAGGCGTTGACGAGTTTGTTGGCTTATGCGATATAGATGGTCAATGTTTTGCCCTTAACTTGGAATTGCTTTTCGATCTGGTTAATAACCAGTGAAGAGTCACTGAAAACATGTAAATGTTCTATTTGCAGCTCCCTAACCATCACGAGACCGGCCAGGACGGCTTCATTGTATTTAGCCTTAAAGCTAAGGTAGAGGCGAAGCACAGCTCTTTCCCCTCGAGTGTGACTACACTATGCCAAAAAGTGAATCAGACAACAGCGATCACACAACATAAGGTAGATTCTCTGTTATCCCACTTTTTCACATAATACATTGAAAAATCATCTATTGTGTGACAAAATAGCGATCGGATAACATTTTCTTTCAGATAACATTTATCTATTGTCTGATTGAAATTATCAAAAAAAAAATTGTCTCCTTATTGAAATTTTGGTTTCCCTCTTAATATTACCTACATTATTTCGTGGCTGCGTTCCTTCACTTATTTCCCTCCCTATTTCTTTCATTTCTAAAAGGAAAAAAGGCGTTCCTTCAGTTTATTCATGGCCGCCTTATTTCCTTCGATTATTTTCCCACTTATCAAAAAAATCAGACAACCTAATACTCTCTCTCTCTCTCAAAACCTAATCTCACAGAACCTAATGGAAGCCGCTTGTAATTAGGGTTCATTCAATTTTGGAAGGTTCATTCAATTTGTTGAGTATTCTTTAATAATTTTGTCGAGTATCCTTCAATCAACAACGCTGAATTAAAGCCGCTTTAATTAGGGTTCATTCAATTTATTGAGTATTCTTACATTTATATGTGGTATGATTTCTGCCCTCTTTCAATTTTTTATTAACCTCGACTTGATTTGACTGTGATGATTCGGGTGTTTATATATGAATCAATTTACTATATATTTATATATACTTTTGTTTGTGATTTTGTATTGATCTTGCCTTGATTTGCTTGTGATGATTTGAGTATATTTTATTATAACTTGACTTGTTCATTGTTAATAGTAAAGAGTTAACTGAAGTTGATAATTTTTGTAATGGTTTCTTTTGAATTTTCATTGGTTTTATGATTAGGCCACTTCATTGTTTCACTGGTTGCCCCTTATTTGTATTTTTGAACATGTATACATGTATACATCCTTGCCTTGTTGAAGTTATGTACACATATATACATCCTTGGCCTTGTTTTGTTGGCCACTTCATTGGTGAGACTGTGCACATGTATGCATGTATATACATATATGCACATGGCTGAAGTTATATATTGTGCACTTAAGTATTGCACTTGTTGAACCCATACACACATCCTTGCCTTGATGAACTTCCTGGACTTATTATTATGTGATACTGTTCTATGTATATACATACATATGTAATTCATTTGATAGTTCATCTGTACATTTGAGTTCCACTTGCATTACCATGTCTGATTTCATGTGTACACTTGAGTTCCACTTGCATTACCATGTCTGAGTTCATGTGCACACTTGAGTTCATGTTCAAGTTAGTGTACACTTGAGTTCATGTGTACACTTGTCCCTGCCTTGTACTTGTTGTATTCTCGATGGTTTGAACTTCCATGTATATACATACATACATACATACATACATACATACATACATATATATGTATATATGTATGAATATTTGTGGTACTACCTTGTTTTAATTGTTTTGTTTAATTTGTTCGTGCATCTTTATGAACTAGTTTGAGCTGAACCATTTTCTAAACCATTTTGAGTTGAACTTGATTTGAGTTGCATTTTCACTACAATTGAACCAGTTTTTTAATTTGTAGCACTACCTTATTTTAATGTGTGAATGTTCGATTTTCCTAGAGCTTTGATGCTTATGTTGATATTAGTTCATCCATGTATATACATGCATGCATATGTATGTATATATGTGTGAATGTTCTTTTGATTCTAGTAATACATTGCATACGTATCTTTGCAATGTTCTTTTGATGAGCCAGTGCACCGATTATTCATTTCTCTTTGGCCTTGTACATATGCAGTTGTTTCTAGGTGCATGTTTCTGGTTATGTGTACATTAAAGTGAGGCGGTTTGATTTTTGAGCCATAAACAGACTCAAGCAACCAAACTCTATTTCTGGTTATTTGTATGAATGTTTTCATATATGTATGTATGTATGTATGTATAAGTATGTATGTTTATATCTGCATATCACTACATATGTGTGTATGCGTATGTGTGAACTTCCATGTATATACATACATAGATACATACATACATATGTATGTATGCATGTATGTAAGTGTGAATGTTCTTATATCTACATATATATGTTTGAACTGCCTTTTGTACATAAGTCTTATGTGGTTCATATCAAATAATTTGAGACTTCCATGCATATACATATATACATACATATGTATGTATATATGTGTAAATGATGCCACTGCTTCATATCAAGTAATTTGTGGCACTTGTTGTTTATGGTACTGTCTTATTTTAATTTGTGGCACTGCCTTGTTCAATTTTTGGCCTTCGTTGTTTTAATTTGTGGCCTTCCTGTTTTAATTTGTGGCACTTTCTTTTGCACCGTTATTTCTTGTCACACTTTCAATTTGTTGTTTTAATGTGTGAACTTCCATGTTTGAACCATTCTGGGGTATAGTTGAACTTGTTTTCAATTCTGAACCATTTTGAATTGCATTTGAGTCAATGTGTGTGCTTGGTTTTGCTGCCTGGTTCAAGGCAGTGTTGAGATACTTTTGATTCCGCCATAAATGTGGTTTGCTAGTGCTAGACTTCTTGCATCTCCATATGCACTAAACTTGTTTGTGCACTTTGGCATTGCTTACTTGCTGGTTTGCTATAAATCTGTTTGCTGCTTGCTTTGACTTTGTGATCTCTATGCTGAGTTTCCTAAGCTTGTTTATGTTCACTATCTTGAATTATTGCCTAGTTTTTGTCTGGTTTATGCATGTGAATTTCCTATATTTCCATGTACTTTCTTCTCCTTGTTTTTGTCTGGTTTATACATGTGCACTTCAGACTTGTTCATGCTACCTTGAGCTCCTATATGCACTATGCTTAAACTATTTTAAGATTTCTTGCCTTGTACGCACTATGTACACTTGAGTTGTTGAATTGCTGAAACTTGTTTTTATGATCTGTGCACCTGAGTTGAGCTCGAGGAGGCTTGGGCTTGACCTTGTGCACATTTGCACTATGTTGAGCATTTGGGCTTGACCTTTGCAATAGTCTGTGAGATTTAATCGAAGCCTGGCCTTGTGATATTCACAATGATACATTACGCATATCATAATTTGTCTGTGCATGTATATATTTGTTCCTGTCTAAACATGAACAGAAAAAAACCCATAAACCGAGGCAATATAAATACTCAATTTTATTTTTTCTATTTAGGTTTTTTCCTTTTTTATTTTACTGCATTGTTTTTTTGATAGGTATAAGAGATGGCTAGACACAAGCTGGAGCAAGCAAATCAAGATCAACATCAAAATTAAACTCGATTAAGTTTGAACAAGTGCTGGTAAAAATAATGTTATATACGAGAGTGTAAAGAAAAGTTGTATATATCAGAGTGATAGTGAAAGTTGTATTGTATTTGAAAATGTAAGTATTGTGAAAGTTGTATTGTATTTGAATTTTATTTGAAATAAAATATTTGTCTAAATAAAATTACGAATCATTATTTCATTCTACAAGTGTAACATAAGTGTAATTGGTTTGCTTATTAGTCAATATATATGTTGTCTAATATGAAATTATAGAAATGATACTATAACATCAGACAACATATGGTTTTTGTTGTTGTGTTAGTGTATATCAGACGATGAGGCATACTTTTTGTCTGATATGCAATTAGATGGCATGGGATTTAACGATAGATAGATATGCAATAAGACAATGGAGCATATCTATCATTTGATGTGTTTTTTCCCATAGTGCTAGGACAATACTAGCCTCAATCCCTTTCTCGTTTGAGGTACCATTAACGTATAACTGTCATGCTTAGGGATGGATGTTGCTTCTTCATTGCCATTATATGAGCTGGAGTAATCCAAAATAAAGTCTGCCACTACTTAGACTTTGGTTGAGGTGCAGAGGTGGAACGTTGTATGGTGTTTCCCAAGCTCCACTGACCACTTCAGGAGTTGGCCCGGTATGACGGGCCAACTCAACACTTGCTATAGTAGTTGGTTTGAAAGGAACTTGTTTCAATGTACTTCAAAGTACGGTAGTAATCATCGAGCTACCATCAAAAGGCGATAGGATAGCTTTTCTAACTTGGAATATCTTGTTATTGGGCCCGACAACCTCTTGCATACATATTAGATTGGCTACTGTACCTTCTCTCACCACCAACCAGGGCAACACTGATTGCGTGTTCAGTTATTGCTATAAGTCTTCCCTGTTTACAGGATTGGAAAGAATAGTGGGTATGGCCAGTTTCCTTTTCAGGACTTCAAAGGCTTTAGTGCATTCTTACTTCATAAATATAATTTATCCTTTTTGATGAGGTCGAAGAAGGGAATAAGGCGGTTGTTGGATTTTGACGCAAAGAGCCATTCCATTCAAGATCTGCACTTATTTGATTGTGTGAGGTATCTGCATGTCTTAAATTTCCTGAATTTAGTCAAGACTAACCTCAATTCCTTTGGCGCTTCCATAAAATCAAAGAACTTACCATATTGGATGGAAATGGAACACTTCTTTATGTTGAGCTTTATGTTACTTATGGATGATGTTGAAAATTTTGGCTAGGTCTCTATATGCTCTAGTCTTTTCGAATTTCAAAAACATGCTTTCCATGTATACCTCTATGGATCGGCTAATCTATTGGGAAAACATTACGTTGATAAGATATTGATAGGCCACTCCTGCATTGAATATTTCAAATGGCATGGCCTGGTAACAATTGATTCTGACATTGGTGATTAAGGAGGCGTGTTTCTGATCGAGGTCGTGTATGATGATCTAATTGTACCCAGAGTAAGCATCCATGAATGTAAGTAGCTCATATATGCTAGTTTCATCCTTGAGCTGGTCGATGTAAGGCAGTGTGAAGTAGTCTTTTAAGCAAGCCTTATTAAGGTTTAAGAAATCAATACAAGACCTTCGGGCCCTATTTGGCTTTTGAACAACCACCGGGTTGGCTACCCAGACTGGATATGCAACTTTGTGAATGAGCCCATTTGCAAGTAGCTTTTCCACTTCTTCCTTCAGCATCCTATACCATTCAGGGTTGGGGGTCGTCTATTTTTTCGGACAGGATGAGTTGCTTGGTTAATGTTGAGTGCATGGCAGATAATTAAGGGATCTAGGTCATTGTTGCCCATATATCTCGCTTCAAGTAGAGTTGACGGCCCATCGCCAAGGTTTGAATCTCCCACACAGGGGTCGAGGGTTATCATCGTTGTTATCCTTCGCGCTTTCTTTTAGGTCACACTAGTCTAATGCATATATAATGCCCTCAATAACGTCTTCAGTCGGGATAGACATCCGAGGATAGACTAGAAAGCTTTGGCCATTTCGACTCTCACAGATGAGTTTGCCAGTGTTGAGAGGGAAGGAGCGGTGCTGTCCTCTACTCCCGCATACCAACAGTGGTAAAGTTTCTCATTCCATGTTACTATGAGCTCCCTTGTCTTGTTCGAGCTGGTTAGAGAAAGAATTCCCATCAGTAATGTTGTATGGAATCCTAGCATGAATGGGAGCATTAAGCTACTCACATGTTCTCTCAAGAATAATGATTGTTATGGATTCTTCGACTTTAAGGCTTTCTGTAACGACCCAGAATTTTTATTTATTAAAATTTGAATATTTAATTAATTTTAAATATTAATAAGTGAATTTATAAGTCGAATAAATTTTTATTTGAATTTTTGGATTTAATTGGATAATTAAATCAATAATTTAATACGTTAAATTATGGAAATAATTGAAAATTGAGTTAAATATGATTGAAAATGATTTGTAAAATTTTATTTTATCATATTGGAGTTAAAATGATATTTTAAAACTTTTAAAATCGAATTAAAAGTTAATCTGTGAAAATTGAATATTTTAATAATTAAATCGACTAGTAAAAATAGTCAATTTTTGAACAGTCTCAGAATTGAACGAAACCAGTTCCATTGGATCCGTAATAGTTAGTTATTACCGGATTTCAATTTTCGTGTCAATCGGAGTTATCGTTTGATCGTGGCAGCTCGAAACGCATCGAATCGTTTTTAATTTAAATTTGGCGAGTCAAAATAGCCATTTTTCAAAAAGTCTCGGATTTCGACGAAACCAGTTTCATCGGATCCGTAATGTGATATTATTGTAAGGTTTCAAATTTCAAGTCAATTGGATTTACCGTTTGTCCGGTACAAATTAAAACGCCTAGAAAATCGCTTAAATCGGTTTAATTTAAATTGAGCGTTTACAGCCATAACTCGCACATACTTCCGAATTAGCTTCCGAAACCTGTTCCATTGTGTCTGGAACGCGGGATAAACCCTAGGTACGTCAGTTTCGGCGCGTAAATCGGAGTTCGAAATTTCCGGATGAATAGTGTTCGAAAATTCTCTATAAATAGCTCAAATTTCACAAATTAAAAGAAAAAAATATATTAGGGTTTCATCATCTTGTGGCCGCCAGTTTTAGGCATGAATGGCCGAAAATCACCCTCGTTTTTCTTCAATTATCTCTTCATCCACTCAACGATTCATGAAAGTTTCAACTAGAGTATTGTAGAGGGCAACACGAACTACAAGATCAACGGTGGAGATCGCGAATAGCTTCACGGATTGATGGGAAATCGAGTGCAAACGTGGCCGTTCATCACACGTGCGCGCGCATCACGAGGAGGCCGAGTGCCACCATAGTCAGGCCGAGCATAGGGGGGGTTGAGTGCTTCGAGATGGCGGTGGTTTGATCGAGTTTCATCGAGTAATTGGTTTGCAAATTCAAACCCTAATCATGCTAATGGGTTCGAATGAAACGTGAGTGGTCTGTAGCTTGCGTGAGTGAGTGGGAAGAAGGGGAAGCTAATACACGGCTGAGATGTGTTGGCAGTGGATCCAAAGGCCTGGATTGCATAGGTTGAAAATTATATAGTTATGTTGTAATTTTGTTTATATAAATCGTGTACAAACTTCAAATATTCATAACTTTTTCATACGAGGTCGAAAAAATGCAAACTCAGTTGCGTTGGAATCGTATGGACGAGCACTACGCGATGGAGTTGGTTTGGAGTCGTTTGGAGTTAGTGAGAATTTTGGGTAAAATTAAACGCGCGTTTAATTTTATTCAAAATAAATCGCTAAAACGGAATTTAAAATCAAGGTGAGAACTTCTCACTCAATCGAATCAGTTTCGATTTTATTTTAAATAGTTAGATTTAAAATATTTGAATGCATGTTTGAATGTTGATTGATATCTATTGATTGTTAAAATAGACATTATACGCCGTTAGTAAGCGGATGTTATTTAATAAAAACATATACCGCGAATATTTCATAAACAGTGAAATTGGTATTATATATAATAGCAATATATATATATTGGCATATGTATATATTGGAGTTATTGATTTCCCGCATTTATTTGTTTAGCGGATGAGACCCTATTACGCCGTTATTAAGCGGATAATATTTAATAAGAACATATACCGCGATAATTTCGTACTAGAGCGAAATTGGTATTGTGCTAATGTTTTTGGATGCAGGAAAACAGGTTGGAGGGATCCAACTGGATTCCTCAACAGTTTTTATTTGATTTCAGATATTTTGATATTTGATGGATTTCATATTGATATATGATATCGTTGTAGTCGTGATTGACTATTTGGTGTGTAGCATCATTGGACCCAGATTTTGGGATTTTAAAATGATTTTTAAAGTGATTTTTGAAAATATACTATATTTTTGGAATTGATCCATTTTAAATAAATAAACGTTATAATTTTCAAAGTTATAAAATTATGATTTTGTGAGAATATAGTTAAAAGCTGATTTTTGAGAAATATGAATTAATGATTTTATAAAATAGTTTAAATCGGGATTTTTGAATATATTATAAAAGTTTAAATATAGGGTTTATGAAGTTTGATTATTTTATAAGTCAAAAGGATGAAATTTTAAAGGAGTTTAAAGACGTTTTTTTTAATATTAATATGAATTGATTTATATAAGAGATTTATAAATGGATATTTATAAATTGAAATATTGACATTATAAAACGAGTTTTTATAAGTGTTTGAATGAAGTGAAAATGAATTTCATTAAGGAATGAAATTTATAGAATTATAGACGGTGAAGTTATAAATGAAATTTTATAAGCAATAGGTTTATAAAATTTATAAAGTTATTAAAGAATATATTTTGGATAAATAATTAAATCTTATAAGTTATAAGATTTATAATTATGAAGTTTAAAAAGAACGATTTTGTAAAATAATCGTTTTATAAGTATTTAACTTATAATATGAACTTTTAGTTTATAATTGAGTTATAAACTAGAATAGGTTAATAAAAGAATTTATAAAAAGGAAGTCTTTATAAATAAATAGAAATGGAATTTATAAACGTTGTTTTATAAATTCGAAATGACTTATTTTGATAAGTAAATTATTATAACTTATGTATGGAGTTATATTCACGTTTTTAGACCGTGAATAATCCTTTGAAATAAAATGCATAGAATTGATGAAATTTGTTAACGTAGTATATTCACGTTTTTGAATAGTGAATAATACGTTAAAGAAATGTTTAGAATGTGAATGTTTTAAATAGAATTAAAACGATCTAACGATGTTTTAAAATATGTTGAGATTCGAAACCATAGATTTCAACATTTATTGTTGAAATAGACGTTTTCGAGAAATAAAAGGAAATGGTGGACTATAACACTGTTGTTATAGTAAATGATTTCCGAAAGGAAATGGTTTGAATAGTATTGGGATTTATATATCTATTTTAATTTCGAATCCCTATACTAGTAATTTTGGGTTGTTGTAACGATGTTTTACGCAACATTCGTTTTGGCCCAAATAAATATGTTTAAGTAAATGATTTCCTTAAAGAATGAAATATATACTTAATTCGATTTAAGTATATTGAATATTTTCTAAGTGTTGAAAATAAAAAGATTTGTGAATTGCTTATGTTTAATAAGTATGGAAATCTTTTCCAATATAAAGTGAATATTTTGAGAATTTACCTTTTTGAAGATAAATTGAAATGAATAATTGAAATCATATGCGTGAATATTTTGGAATATAAATTCATTATGGAATTTATATGTGAAAGTAGAATTTGTTTGAAAATAAATATTGATTTATTTTTGAAGTGTGAAAATTATATATCTTGTAAAGATATTTTGGAAAGTAAATAATTTGGAAAATTATTTGGAATCTGGTGATGTATGCATATCAATTGATAGTTCAATAACCGACTATCAATATTTCCCTTTGAATGGGTATTTGATGTGATTTGTTTGAATTTGAATGCCACACTTATTTTTGAATAAGCGCTCACTATTCGGGTTAACCGGGAAAGGACCATGGGGTCGTATAACCCATTCCGAATATGTGATACGTCGTTGTGAATTGCATTGAAGATCGGTGTTGAAGACCGAGTATTTGCGAAAGCGATAGGATAACCTATCGATTGTCTCTGCACTGGGTAGCTCCTGGTATAGAGATCTCCTAAGTGATGGGAAATTCGATCGGGATTGTGAATACCCGTATTTCAAGGGCTTCGTAAGAAGTGCCTTCGGTTTTGTTCGAGCCCGGAACAGACTTGTATGGATTGTATGTCTGACATTACAAGTTGAGATATAAAGCCGATTTCTTTCAAATATATTTCTGTTGGTGGCGGAGAATTTATTCTTTTAGCTTAACACCCTTCTCTGAGACGTACGTGCTCAGAGGTTATGTAGTTGAATGTTATCAGCGATATATTCCCAATTTGGTAATGTGACATGCTGAGTGATGCTGAAATGATCATTGTGTTGATTATTTGTGATAGGATCGTTTATTTGATCGTCTATCCTTGTGATCATTGTGTTGATCATTTGTTGACCCAAAGCATGGCTTTTGTATAAAGTATGTTTTTGTGGACGTGACTTCGTTGAGCCTCACACCCCGTGAATGGTCAAAACAGGAAAGATGCGGCAAGGTTATGAGGGGTAGCACCCTTTAGGATGTGTCCATTTCCTTCTGAAAAAGGGTGGTATCATGGTATGGAGCCCAGATACTTACTCATGTTGAAAACACTTTGTTATGATTGTGTGAATTGATTACGAGCGCTCGGTGATAAAAGTCCCAAAGGACCGGGGGATGGCATATTCGGTCAGTTGTTACTCAGTTAGGGGTAACCCGGCCTTGTGTTGGTAGAGATCCGGTTTGGTTCTCGGGGATGTCCATCCAGAGGCATTCTCATGTGGCAATGGGAAGTTCCTTGGCCTGATCATTCGTTGGAAATCCAAAGAAACAATACGTGACTTGTACGGTTTTAGTTGTAGAACCTGCCATCTAATATGGTAGCTATTAGTAGGCATAATATAATGGTACCTATGCTGGCTAAGATTTATATTCTACTTTCGAAATGAATTTTTTTCTACACTATGCACTAATAATAATATCAAAATTGATTTGATTTTAATACGTATCAAGCATCTTTGACTATCATAAGGAGAAATCTTCTCCAAGTCTGCGTTTGCATTGTGTGTGTGGCAGGAGGTCTTATGGTAGTCTCATTTTTTAAAAGCATTGCGAATTGAATTTAAAAATATTCCTCTATTTTGATTTTAAAGATAAATAAACTGTTTTGAGTTCTCACACCAGTCACATGACTGACTCGGAGCTTATTGTTTTCCTTCCTAAACTCTGGGTGCCCACCAATTTCCACACGGGCAGTTAAGAGTTAAGGTTTATCAGGATATTCTGGATATTCTGGAGTTGCTGGAGGCAAGCTGCATGGCATGGCGTATTACTAGTTTATATAATATTTCTTTTTCCGCTGCATTGTTTGTTGTTGTATGATGTTGTTGTACACTCTGATGATATGTTGTAATGTAATGTATAAAAAGTAATAACTGATATAGTTCTTTGTTTAAAGATTATTCATTTATTATTATATGTTGTTCCGCTGCGAATTGTGAGATTCTGATGTTGTTCTGTTGTTTTCTATTCCGTCCTATTTTCTTCTATTTTTCTTTTCCGTTCTATTCTCTTTTTCTTCTATTTTAAAAGTTTTCTATTATCTTTCCTCTCTCTCTTCTAAATTTTCTGTTCTCTTTTCTATTTTCTTTTCTCTCTATTTTCTATCTTCTCTCTTCTTCTCTTTTCTTTTCTTAAATTCTTTTTAAAAACCCATAACTATTCGGTTTTTCGGCAACGAAAATCCGCGTACGTTACAATTTGGTATCAGAGCATATGGTTAAGCGACAACCATGGTTCTGTTGAGTATTACTCATTAGAGATAGAGTCAGCAGTACTCTAGAGTGAGTTTGAGTGTAATAATAGCTATGAGAGCGTATTTGTTAGTGAATATAAAATTGTTTTATACTGTGATGATTGGTTTGTTGAGTGGTATATAGATTCTGGTTAATACGAGTAATTAACGTTGTTGATAGGGATCTCTAAACACTTGTACAGAACAATTCGACACAATATTGTTTTAAAAAATGGGTAAATGAAATAATTTTACCTTAAGTATATTTTATATATAAAGGATAATTTTTAAAAAAAAATTTTATTAAAGTGTATATAAGTGATTGTTAAGTTGTTTGAATAATCTAAATAAAAGAATAATTGTATAAGTAAAAAGAATTATGAGAATTGAATTATAATTAAAGTGATTTACAATTGTGAAATAAACTTATATATATAAGAAGTGAAACTATATGAATATATTTATGAATGTGAATTGTAAATAAAAAGTGATGTTTATAAAATGGAATATAACTTAAGTGTTGTTGAATGGAATTGATTTTGATATCGAAGTAAATAATCAAGTGGATTAAATGAATATGAACTTGAGTTATATAAATGAAATTCAACTTTTGTAATTGAATTGAATGAATGGATTGAATATTAATCAATTGAATGTAAATTAAATTGATAAGAAATAATGGATGTACGTGTTAATTCATTAAAATCTAATGTTATTGGAAGTTGAATAAATTGAATGAGAACGAATATAAACAAAGGAATTTGGTTGGAATGAATATACTTTGGTTGTTATATGATTGTTAGTGATTATATATAATTCATTAAGTAGTTAATGAAATGGAAAGCTAAAGTAAATTGAATTCAAATTGAAAGTAAATAAATTTGAATAGAATTGAACGTGAATTGGATTTAATTAGTGAATGCAAACTAATTAAAATTGAATAAGAATGAAAGTTGATAAAATCCAATGTTGATAAATCAAATGTGATTTGAATTGAAAACCCTTTCATTGAATATTAATGAGAATATGAATGAATATTATTGATTATGAATGGTAGTTGGTTGATGGTTGAATATATATTGCTATTGAATGCATTTCTATGTTAGCATATATAGTTATTATGTTGCTATATGTTGTATATTGAGATTATTGTCTATGTACATGTTCTCATGTTGTTTGTTGAGTGTTTAGTAGGTGCGGATCGCGTTTGCTTCGCATTTGGAGTTCGCTTTCGCGCTATATTAGCCGTATATGCTTGCTAATAAAATATAAGGTACATATCTTGGATTAAATATCGCACTTTTATACTTTTTTCCCTTCGGGATGGCTCATTACTTGATGAGATGTATATTTGTGATATATATACTGTCATTTTTTTTTCCGGATCGAGCCGCGCAAAGGAGACTATGGCGAATTTTTCCGAAAATTTAAGGCGTTAGAAAAAAATTTAAGAAAATTGGAAAATTTGTGAAAACTTAAACTTTGATTTGGAATTGAAAGTTAAACAATAGTAGTTGTTTTTGAAAAGATAACTAAGTATGATTTGAAAACTTAGTAGAGATTTGTAAGAAGTTTAACTATGAATTTTGGGAAAATTAATAAATTCTGTAACTTTTCTTACTAATAATTTCGAGGACGAAATTCTTTTAAGGGGGAAAGATTGTAATGACCCAGAATTTTTATTTATTAAAATTTGAATATTTAATTAATTTTAAATATTAATAAGTGAATTTATAAGTCGAATAAATTTTTATTTGAATTTTTGGATTTAATTGGATAATTAAATCAATAATTTAATACGTTAAATTATGGAAATAATTGAAAATTGAGTTAAATATGATTGAAAATGATTTGTAAAATTTTATTTTATCATATTGGAGTTAAAATGATATTTTAAAACTTTTAAAATCGAATTAAAAGTTAATCTGTGAAAATTGAATATTTTAATAATTAAATCGACTAGTAAAAATAGTCAATTTTTGAACAGTCTCAGAATTGAACGAAACCAGTTCCATTGGATCCGTAATAGTTAGTTATTACCGGATTTCAATTTTCGTGTCAATCGGAGTTATCGTTTGATCGTGGCAGCTCGAAACGCATCGAATCGTTTTTAATTTAAATTTGGCGAGTCAAAATAGCCATTTTTCAAAAAGTCTCGGATTTCGACGAAACCAGTTTCATCGGATCCGTAATGTGATATTATTGTAAGGTTTCAAATTTCAAGTCAATTGGATTTACCGTTTGTCCGGTACAAATTAAAACGCCTAGAAAATCGCTTAAATCGGTTTAATTTAAATTGAGCGTTTACAGCCATAACTCGCACATACTTCCGAATTAGCTTCCGAAACCTGTTCCATTGTGTCTGGAACGCGGGATAAACCCTAGGTACGTCAGTTTCGGCGCGTAAATCGGAGTTCGAAATTTCCGGATGAATAGTGTTCGAAAATTCTCTATAAATAGCTCAAATTTCACAAATTAAAAGAAAAAAATATATTAGGGTTTCATCATCTTGTGGCCGCCAGTTTTAGGCATGAATGGCCGAAAATCACCCTCGTTTTTCTTCAATTATCTCTTCATCCACTCAACGATTCATGAAAGTTTCAACTAGAGTATTGTAGAGGGCAACACGAACTACAAGATCAACGGTGGAGATCGCGAATAGCTTCACGGATTGATGGGAAATCGAGTGCAAACGTGGCCGTTCATCACACGTGCGCGCGCATCACGAGGAGGCCGAGTGCCACCATAGTCAGGCCGAGCATAGGGGGGTTGAGTGCTTCGAGATGGCGGTGGTTTGATCGAGTTTCATCGAGTAATTGGTTTGCAAATTCAAACCCTAATCATGCTAATGGGTTCGAATGAAACGTGAGTGGTCTGTAGCTTGCGTGAGTGAGTGGGAAGAAGGGGAAGCTAATACACGGCTGAGATGTGTTGGCAGTGGATCCAAAGGCCTGGATTGCATAGGTTGAAAATTATATAGTTATGTTGTAATTTTGTTTATATAAATCGTGTACAAACTTCAAATATTCATAACTTTTTCATACGAGGTCGAAAAAATGCAAACTCAGTTGCGTTGGAATCGTATGGACGAGCACTACGCGATGGAGTTGGTTTGGAGTCGTTTGGAGTTAGTGAGAATTTTGGGTAAAATTAAACGCGCGTTTAATTTTATTCAAAATAAATCGCTAAAACGGAATTTAAAATCAAGGTGAGAACTTCTCACTCAATCGAATCAGTTTCGATTTTATTTTAAATAGTTAGATTTAAAATATTTGAATGCATGTTTGAATGTTGATTGATATCTATTGATTGTTAAAATAGACATTATACGCCGTTAGTAAGCGGATGTTATTTAATAAAAACATATACCGCGAATATTTCATAAACAGTGAAATTGGTATTATATATAATAGCAATATATATATATTGGCATATGTATATATTGGAGTTATTGATTTCCCGCATTTATTTGTTTAGCGGATGAGACCCTATTACGCCGTTATTAAGCGGATAATATTTAATAAGAACATATACCGCGATAATTTCGTACTGGAGCGAAATTGGTATTGTGCTAATGTTTTTGGATGCAGGAAAACAGGTTGGAGGGATCCAACTGGATTCCTCAACAGTTTTTATTTGATTTCAGATATTTTGATATTTGATGGATTTCATATTGATATATGATATCGTTGTAGTCGTGATTGACTATTTGGTGTGTAGCATCATTGGACCCAGATTTTGGGATTTTAAAATGATTTTTAAAGTGATTTTTGAAAATATACTATATTTTTGGAATTGATCCATTTTAAATAAATAAACGTTATAATTTTCAAAGTTATAAAATTATGATTTTGTGAGAATATAGTTAAAAGCTGATTTTTGAGAAATATGAATTAATGATTTTATAAAATAGTTTAAATCGGGATTTTTGAATATATTATAAAAGTTTAAATATAGGGTTTTTGAAGTTTGATTATTTTATAAGTCAAAAGGATGAAATTTTAAAGGAGTTTAAAGACGTTTTTTTTAATATTAATATGAATTGATTTATATAAGAGATTTATAAATGGATATTTATAAATTGAAATATTGACATTATAAAACGAGTTTTTATAAGTGTTTGAATGAAGTGAAAATGAATTTCATTAAGGAATGAAATTTATAGAATTATAGACGGTGAAGTTATAAATGAAATTTTATAAGCACTAGGTTTATAAAATTTATAAAGTTATTAAAGAATATATTTTGGATAAATAATTAAATCTTATAAGTTATAAGATTTATAATTATGAAGTTTAAAAAGAACGATTTTGTAAAATAATCGTTTTATAAGTATTTAACTTATAATATGAACTTTTAGTTTATAATTGAGTTATAAACTAGAATAGGTTAATAAAAGAATTTATAAAAAGGAAGTCTTTATAAATAAATAGAAATGGAATTTATAAACGTTGTTTTATAAATTCGAAATGACTTATTTTGATAAGTAAATTATTATAACTTATGTATGGAGTTATATTCACGTTTTTAGACCGTGAATAATCCTTTGAAATAAAATGCATAGAATTGATGAAATTTGTTAACGTAGTATATTCACGTTTTTGAATAGTGAATAATACGTTAAAGAAATGTTTAGAATGTGAATGTTTTAAATAGAATTAAAACGATCTAACGATGTTTTAAAATATGTTGAGATTCGAAACCATAGATTTCAACATTTATTGTTGAAATAGACGTTTTCGAGAAATAAAAGGAAATGGTGGACTATAACACTGTTGTTATAGTAAATGATTTCCGAAAGGAAATGGTTTGAATAGTATTGGGATTTATATATCTATTTTAATTTCGAATCCCTATACTAGTAATTTTGGGTTGTTGTAACGATGTTTTACGCAACATTCGTTTTGGCCCAAATAAATATGTTTAAGTAAATGATTTCCTTAAAGAATGAAATATATACTTAATTCGATTTAAGTATATTGAATATTTTCTAAGTGTTGAAAATAAAAAGATTTGTGAATTGCTTATGTTTAATAAGTATGGAAATGTTTTCCAATATAAAGTGAATATTTTGAGAATTTACCTTTTTGAAGATAAATTGAAATGAATAATTGAAATCATATGCGTGAATATTTTGGAATATAAATTCATTATGGAATTTATATGTGAAAGTAGAATTTGTTTGAAAATAAATATTGATTTATTTTTGAAGTGTGAAAATTATATATCTTGTAAAGATATTTTGGAAAGTAAATAATTTGGAAAATTATTTGGAATCTGGTGATGTATGCATATCAATTGATAGTTCAATAACCGACTATCAATATTTCCCTTTGAATGGGTATTTGATGTGATTTGTTTGAATTTGAATGCCACACTTATTTTTGAATAAGCGCTCACTATTCGGGTTAACCGGGAAAGGACCATGGGGTCGTATAACCCATTCCGAATATGTGATACGTCGTTGTGAATTGCATTGAAGATCGGTGTTGAAGACCGAGTATTTGCGAAAGCGATAGGATAACCTATCGATTGTCTCTGCACTGGGTAGCTCCTGGTATAGAGATCTCCTAAGTGATGGGAAATTCGATCGGGATTGTGAATACCCGGATTTCAAGGGCTTCGTAAGAAGTGCCTTCGGTTTTGTTCGAGCCCGGAACAGATTTGTATGGATTGTATGTCTGACATTACAAGTTGATATATAAAGCCGATTTCTTTCAAATATATTTCTGTTGGTGGCGGAGAACTTATTCTTTTAGCTTAACACCCTTCTCTGAGACGTACGTGCTCAGAGGTTATGTAGTTGAATGTTATCAGCGATATATTCCTAATTTGGTAATGTGACATGCTGAGTGATGCTGAAATGATCATTGTGTTGATTATTTGTGATAGGATCGTTTATTTGATCGTCTATCCTTGTGATCATTGTGTTGATCATTTGTTGACCCAAAGCATGGCTTTTGTATAAAGTATGTTTTTGTGGACGTGACTTCGTTGAGCCTCACACCCCGTAAATGGTCAAAACAGGAAAGATGCGGCAAGGTTATGAGGGGTAGCACCCTTTAGGATGTGTCCATTTCCTTCTGGAAAAGGGTGGTATCATGGTATGGAGCCCAGTTACTTACTCATGTTGAAAACACTTTGTTATGATTGTGTGAATTGATTACGAGCGCTCGGTGATAAAGGTCCCAAAGGACCGGGGGATGGCATATTCGGTCAGTTGTTACTCAGTTAGGGGTAACCCGGCCTTGTGTTGGTAGAGATCCGGTTTGGTTCTCGGGGATGTCCATCCAGAGGCATTCTCATGTGGCAATGGGAAGTTCCTTGGCCTGATCATTCGTTGGAAATCCAAAGAAACAATACGTGACTTGTACGGTTTTAGTTGTAGAACCTGCCATCTAATATGGTAGCTATTAGTAGGCATAATATAATGGTACCTATGCTGGCTAAGATTTATATTCTACTTTCAAAATGAATTTTTTTCTACACTATGCACTAATAATAATATCAAAATTGATTTGATTTTAATACGTATCAAGCATCTTTGACATCATAAGGAGAAATCTTCTCCAAGTCTGCGTTTGCATTGTGTGTGTGGCAGGAGGTCTTATGGTAGTCTCATTTTTTAAAAGCATTGCGAATTGAATTTAAAAATATTCCTCTATTTTGATTTTAAAGATAAATAAACTGTTTTGAGTTCTCACACCAGTCACATGACTGACTCGGAGTTTATTGTTTTCCTTCCTAAACTCTGGGTGCCCACCAATTTCCACACGGGCAGTTAAGAGTTAAGGTTTATCAGGATATTCTGGATATTCTGGAGTTGCTGGAGGCAAGCTGGATGGCATGGCGTATTACTAGTTTATATAATATTTCTTTTTCCGCTGCATTGTTTGTTGTTGTATGATGTTGTTGTACACTCTGATGATATGTTGTAATGTAATGTATAAAAAGTAATAACTGATATAGTTCTTTGTTTAAAGATTATTCATTTATTATTATATGTTGTTCCGCTGCGAATTGTGAGATTCTGATGTTGTTCTGTTGTTTTCTATTCCGTCCTATTTTCTTCTATTTTTCTTTTCCGTTCTATTCTCTTTTTCTTCTATTTTAAAAGTTTTCTATTATCTTTCCTCTCTCTCTTCTAAATTTTCTGTTCTCTTTTCTATTTTCTTTTCTCTCTATTTTCTATCTTCTCTCTTCTTCTCTTTTCTTTTCTTAAATTCTTTTTAAAAACCCATAACTATTCGGTTTTTCGGCAACGAAAATCCGCGTACGTTACACTTTCAGTGATCCTTCCATGAACAGGAGCATTGGATGGCTCTGTGTTCTCTCATGTATTTCATCGTTGAGCATTGCTAGCTCTTGTAGCACGGTGTAACGAGTGAGACTTTTCGACGCTCGAAAACCGACATCAATACGTACACTGTATCAACTGCCGAGCAATCGAATGCCGGAAAACCGAAATGTTATGGTTAAAGAAGAAGAAAAGGATAGTAGAAGAGAGAAAAAGATAGAAGAAGGGAACAGAAAGAAGCAACAGAACAATATCAGAATCTCACAATCGCAACGGAACAACATATAATAGATAAATGAATAATCTTTAAACAAAAAACTATATCAGTTATTACATTACATCATATTACATTACACTACATCATCAGGGTGTACAACAACAAACAGCGGAAAAGAAATACTATATACTAGTAATACGCCATGCCATCCAGCTTGCCTCCAGCAACTCCTGAATTCTAGAATATCCTGCTAACCTGACTCTAGACTGCCCATGTAGAAATTGGTGGGCACCCAGAGTTTAGGAAGGATAATAATAAACTCCGAGTCAGTCATGTGCCTGGTGCGAGAACTAAAACAGTTAATCTTTTAAAAACAAAACAGAGGAATTTTTTTTTAAAGTCAATTCGAAATGCTTTTAAAAATGAAATTACCATAAGGCCTCCCGGCACACACACAATGCAAACGCAGACTTGGGGGAGATTTCTCCTTATGATAGTCAAAGATGCTTACTACGCAAAATCAAATCATTTTGATATATTATTAGTGCATAGTGTAGAAAACATTTCGAAAGTAGAATATAAATCTTAGCCAGCATAGGTACCATTATATTATGCCTACTATAGCTACCATATTAAATGGCAAGTTTTACAACTAAAACCGTACAAGGTTCGTATTGTTTCTTTGGATTTCCAACAAATGGTCAGGCCAAGGAACTTTCCATTGCCACATGGGTACACCTCTGGAAAGACGACCCGAGAACCTAACTGGATCTCTGCCAACATAAGGCCGGGTTACCCTTCAAACTGGGTAACTACTGACACGAATATGTCATTCCCCGATCGTAACCGATCTATATCCGAGGATCCTCGATTCCAACAACTGCAAAGTAATAAATTTGCAGCAACAACATAGGTTAAGTATCTGGGCTCCATACCATGATACCACCTCTATCCAGAAGGAATGACATACACAAAAGGGGCGCTACCCCCTAATAACCTTGTTGCATCCTTCCTGTTTTGACCATTTCCGGGGTGTGCGGTCCGACGAAGTCTCGTCCACAAAGCCACGCTTTATACAAAAGTTGTGCTTTGATCATCAAATGCTCAAAAGCACTTCGTATGCCACATTACCAATTTGGGAATGTATCACTAGTAACCATCAACTACATAACCTCTAAGGGTGTTAAGCTAAGAGAATAAATTCTCCGCCACCAACGGGAATATATTTGATAGAAACCAGCTTTACATCTCAAACTGTAACGTCAGACACACATCCATACAAGTCCGTTCCAGGATCGAACGGAACCGGAGGCACTTACAAAGAAGTCTTTGTAATCCGGATATTCACTAATCACGACCGGACTTCCCATCAAAGGGTAATAAATTTCTATATCGGAGATCAGCCGATGCAGAAACATTCGACGGTAATCTTTCCGTTTTCACAAATATCCGGTCTTCAACACCAGTCATCAAATGCAATCCATAACGACGTATCACATATTCGGAATGGGTTATACGACCCCAAGGTCCTTTCTCGGCTAACCCGAATAGTGAGCGCTTATTTTGAAAATAAGCGTGGCATTCAAATTCAAGCAAATCACAACAAATACCTATTTAAAAGTAAATATTGATAGTCGGTTATTTAACTATCAATAGATATGCACAACATCACCAAGTTCCAAATAATTTCCTAAATTTTTTATTTTCCCAAAATATCTTTACAAGATATATAATTTCCACACTTCAAAATAAATCAATATTTATTTTTAAACAAATTTCCCTTTATTTTATAAATTCCATAGTGAATTTACATTTTTAAAATATCTATGAATATATGATTTTCAAATCGATTTCTAATATTCATTTTCAATTTATCTTTAAAAAGATAATTCCCAAAACGTTCATTTCATCTTGGAAAAATATTTCTATACTTATTTAATAATAAGTAATTCACAAATCTATTTATTTTCAACATTTGAAAATATTCAATATAGTTAAGTATGTATTTTATTCCCTAAGGAAAATATCCTTACAAACACATTTAGTTGGGTCAAATCGAATGTTGCGTAAAACATCGTTACGACAACCCAAAATCACTAGTATAGGGATTCGAATTTAAGATAGATATATAAATCCCAATACTATATAAAACATTTCCTTTCGGAAACCATTTACTATAACAACAGTGTTATAGTCCACCTTTTCCTTCTCTTTCTCAAAAACGTCTATTTCAACAATGAATGTTGAAATCTATGGTTTCGATTCATAATACATTTTAAAACATCTTTTAAAACAATTAACTTCATTTTATAATATCATTTTCCCAAACCATATCCATTTTATTTAATAATATATTCACTGTCCAAAATTGTGAATATAATTCCCAACCAAACTCTTATTATTACAACATTTGACTTAAAGGATAATTCGCTGCCCAAAATCACGAATATATCTCCTTTAGTAACTTCTATGTTTAATTTATCAAATTCAATTGATTTCGGATTTATAAAACAATGTTTATAAATTCCATTTGTATTTATAAAAACTTCAATTATAGAATCCCTTTTATAAATCAATTCAATTTATAACTCAATTTTATACCCAAAATCCGATTTATAAGTTAATTATTTATAAATCTTTTATTTTACAAAATCTATTCATTTCATAACTTCACAATTTATAAATCTATAAATTTTATTCACTTGTGAAATCCATTTATACTTCATTTTAACACTTAATAAAACTCGTTTCACAATTCCTATATTTTTAATTTATAAATATTAATCTTAGAAATCTTTTATATAAACCGTTTATAATAATTCAAAAATCTCAATTTAAATAAACCAATCATTTTAATAATTTACAAAACGTTATTTAAAACTTATATAACTCCAAAATCATACTTAAGTACTATTTTCCAAAAATATAACTTTTATGACAATAAAATTATAATGTTTATTTATTTTAACAATTCAAAATTTAATAAAACATATACTTTCAAAAATCACTTTAGAATTCTTTTTAAAATCAAAATCATTATTTTAAAACTTCAAAAAAATGGATCTGATGATGCAACAACACCAAATAGTCAATCACGACAACAAAGACATCGTATATCAGTATATGATAATCAACAAATATCACAATATCTGTAATCAAATAAATATTTGTGAGGAATCCAGTTGGATCCTTCCAACCTGTTTCCCTGCATCCACAGACATTAGCACAACACCAATTCCGTTCCAATACGGAATATCGCGGTATATGGGATTTATAAAATATTATCCGCTATTATGCGGCGCAATAGGGTCTCATCCGCTATATAATGCGGGAAAATCAACTCCAAGTACATATATAATACCAATTCCAATCAAGATGGAACTATCGCGGTATATGTTTTTAATAAATAACCTCCGCTTAATAACGGTGTATAATGTCTATTTCAATCATCAATAGATAATAATTTATCATCCAGGCATACAATCATCAATTTTAAATCTAACTATTTAAAATTTAAATCGAAACAATTCAATTGAGGGAGAAGTTCTTACCTCGCTTTCAATTCAGTTTCCGCGTTTTATTTCGAATAAAATTAAATGTACGTTTAATTTTACCCAAAATTCAAACTATCTCCAATCGATTCCATTCCAGCTCCATAGCGTAGTGCTCGACAAAACAAACCCGACGCAATTTGTTTCGTCCAAAACGGACCTCGTGTAAAAGTGTTACAGCATTTTTAATATCACACGAATTTATAAAATATAAATTCACAATTTTATTTCTATTTTTTTATACCCTACTCAATATGGCCGTTCGTTTTCGTTCACGAGATCAAGGCCGTGCACGCCCTTCTCTCCTTCATCGCGATATCCAGGTTATCACGGCCGAAACCCATATTTGCTGTCTTCTAGGGTTTGAAACCACCATCTCCACGAACGCCTTGGCAACGATCAGCCACCACCAAAACGCTCGTCTACATGAGCTTCACCCACGACATGAATGCGGCTAGGCTCGGCTGCACCCTAGCTTCGAAAAACGCGCACGAAAAACGCCCCTTCACGCTCGATTTGCGGTCGATTGCCTCAACTATACACGATCATATCCGTATGGATCGCAAGATCTCACCTAGCTCTTCAACTTTCGTGTTGAAAGTTTCTTGAAATATTATGTAGATTGGAAGAGATTAAAGGAGAAAATTTCGAGCTTCCATGGCCATTCAATAGCAAACGGCGGCTAGGGTTTCGGGTAGGTTTGTTTGCAAAAGTGAAATATTTAGGTCCTTATATAGAAAATTTCACAAACACTATTCACCCGAAATTTTCCGAACTCCAAACGAAGCGTCCCGGTTGGCGTTTCTAAGGTTTACCCCACGCTTCGGACACAATGGAATGTGTTTCGGAGGCCAATTCGATCATCTGTGTGAGTTACGCCAATAAACGATCGATTTCAAATTAAATCGATTTAAACTAATTGCTATGCGTTTTGGCTTGCCCCGGATAAACCGTAAATCCGATTGACACGAAATTTGAAACCATACAATAATATAACATTATGGATCCGATGAAACTAGTTTCGTCGAAATCCGAGACTGTTTGAAAAATGGCTATTTTAACCCGTCAATTAAATATTAAAATATTCAATTTTCACAAATTAACTTTAAATTCGATTTTAAAAGTTCTATAACATCATTATAACTCCAATATGATTTAATAAAAAAATTCAAATCATTTTCAATCATATTTAACCCAATTTCCAATTATTTCTGTAATTTGATATATTAAATTATCAAATTAAATCCTTATATTCGAAATAAAATTTATTCGACTTACAAATTTCACTTATTAATATTTAAAATCAATTAAATATACAAATTTTAATTGACATAAATTCTGGGCCGTTACAAACTTCCCCCCTTAAAGATTTTCGTCCTCAAAATTACCAAGTAAGAAAAAGTTACATAATCCATTAACCTTCCAAAACAAACCATTCAAATTGGATTTTTCAAATCTCTTAAGTGTTTAAATTTTCCAAAATTCATAGCTAAACCTCTTACAAAATCTTTACTAAGTTTCCAAATCCAAACCTAGTTTTCAAAATTTTCAATTTTCTCAAAAATATTCTAACGCCTTAAATTTTCGAAAAATTTCGCCAGCATCTCCTTTGCACGACTCGATCCGAAAAAAAAATGACAGTATATATATCACAAATATACATCTCATCAAGTGATGAGGCATCCCGTAGGGAAAAAAGTGTAAAAGTACGATATGTAATCCGATATATGTACATTATTTATTATGAGCGAGTGTATACGGCTAATATAGCGCGAAAGCGAGCTCCAAATGCGAAGCAAGCGCAATCCGCACCTACTAAATACTCAACAAACAAATGAGAAACATGTATATATGAAAATAATATCAATATACATCATATAGTAACATATCAACTACATGTTCCAACATAGCAATGCATTCAATCAACAAATGCAACCATCAAACAACTATTATCCGATTAACATTCAACAAACCCATAACCAAATCAATATACATTCACTTTTCATTAATATTCATTGAATTGGTTTTCCAATTTAAATCACATTTGATTCATTAACATTGGATTTACTAACATTCATTCATTCATATTCAAGTTGGTTCATTTCCAAAACAAATTCATTTCTATTTAAGATTCACTTAACTTTCAATTTGATTTCAATGATTTATAGCCTTCCATTTCATTAATTCATTTTCATTTAACACTTAATGAATTATATACAATCAACTATCAATCATATAACAACCAATGCATATTCAACATAACCAAATTATTTAATTTACATTCAATTTGGTCCAACACTTTTTACTCTCAATTGGTTCATATTAAATTGTCTTCCATTCAATTTATTCAATTTCTCAACTTCATTAGCTTCTAATGAATTTACACTTACATTCATTATTCCATATCAAATTTGTTTTACATTCAATTGATTAACATTCAATCCATTTATTAATTCAATTGCTAATTCCTTTAACAATATAAGGTTGAATTTCATTTATATAACTCAAGTTCAAATTCTTAATGACTTTATTTCATTAATTCACTTATTAATTTACTTCGACACCAAAATCAACTTCATTCAACATCACTTAAGTTATATTTCATTTCAAACATCATTTGTTTAACTTAACTTAAGTTTTCACTTATAAATTCAATTCAGATTCCAATTCTGAAGAAAATTTTATTTAACCTTTAGCAAGTCAAATTTATTATCTCATATCACTATCAAATTTAGATTTTTTTTTTCTTAACCAAATTGTTTTTACAGGAAAATAGGCGCAAGGAAGAAGTTACGAAAAATTTAGTCTTAGGGACAACAAGTTTGGATTTTAGTCTGAAGGACATTTGTTAGTGTAAACAGAAAATGATAGTTACAACTATCATTCTGTGATTTACACTAAAAAGTGTCCTTCAGCCTAAAAAGCAAACTTATTGTCCTTAGAACTAAATTTTTCTACGACTTCTTCCTTGAGCCTAAAATCCCCTTGTTTTTAACCATTTTTAACAATTTGTTTCACTTTCATTTTCTCATTTCATAAGTTATACAACTTATATTCAACAATTACCACTTGGATTTTTATTGATTCACTTATACTTCCTTTAATGTAACTCCATTCTTTAAGTTAAATTTATTCTATTAGAACTCAAATTGTATAAGTTATCAACTCATTTATCATTCCCATAATTTTAAATAGGATTCCAAAGTTTTTCAACCTTTCAAAACCATTTTTGAAATCAATTCAAATTATCCTTTGAATTTCCAAAACCAAATCCAAATTTTCCAAACAACTTTCACTTAAAATAATCTGGCAGCAATCCCTCTTTTGGAAACTCGAAAATAAACACCAATGATGTCGCGATCATCATCGGAATTATTTTCCAACGACCGAAAAGAGTTTAGAGCTTTAATTTCTCCAAAATAATTTTCCAAAATATCAAATCCTTTCAAAACACTTCTCTGGAATTTTATTTTTAGATTATAAATCACATTTATAAATCTTTTTCTTATATAATTTCACTTCTTATATATAAGATTATTTCACAATTGTAAATCACATTAATTATAGTCCCATACTTATAATTCTTCGCTTATACAATTATTCTTTTACAACTGTGGTTTTATTTAACTTATTCAACAACCAAATAATCAATTCATATACACTTTAATAATTCTAAAAAATTATTCTTTTATATATAAAATATAATCAAGGTAAAATTATTTCATTTACCCAATTTAAAATGATACCATGTCAGTTTATCTCGTTTAAGAGTTTAGAAACCCCTATCGATAATATGGCGTCCCATTTACCGACCAGAATTCACAAACAGCTCAACGGATAAGCAAACACAATATAAAACATTTTTATATTCACTAACAAATACGCGCTCGTAGCTATTATTACACTCATACTCATTCTAGAGTACTACTGACTCTATCTTTAATGAGTAATTCCCAACAGAGCCATGGTTGTCGCTTAACCATATGCTCTGATACCAAATGTAACGAGTGCGACTTTTCGACGCTCGAAAACCGACATCAATACGTACACTGTATCAACTGCCGAGCAATCGAATGCCGGAAAACCAAAATGTTATGGTTAAAGAATAAGAAAATGATAGAAGAAGAGAGAAAAAGATAGAAGAGGAGAACAGAAAGAAACAACAGAACAATATCAGAATCTCACAATCACAGCGGAACAACATATAATAGATAAATGAATAATCTTTAAACAAATAACTATATCAGTTATTACATTACATCATATTACATTACATTACATCATCAGAGTGTACAACAACAAACAGCGGAAAAGAAATACTATATACTAGTAATACGCCATGTCATCCAGCTTGCCTCCAGCCACTCCTGAATTCCAGAATATCCTGATAACCTGACTCTAGACTGCCCGTGTAGAAATTGGTGGGCACCCAGAGTTTCGGAAGGAAAACAATAAACTTTGAGTCAGTCATGTGACTGGTGTGAGAACTAAAACAGTTAATCTTTTAAAAACAAAACAGAGGAATATTTTTTTTAAAGTCAATTCGAAATGCTTTTAAAAATGAAACTACCATAAGGCCTCCCGGCACACACACAATGCAAACGCAGACTTGAGGGAGATTTCTCCTTATGATAGTCAAAGATTCTTACTACGCAAATTCAAATCATTTTGATATTATTATTAGTGCATAGTGTAGAAAACATTTCGAAAGTAGAATATAAATCTTAGCCAGCATAGGTACCATTATATTATGCCTACTATAGCTACCATATTAAATGGCAGGTTCTACAACTAAAACCGTACAAGGTTCGTATTGTTTCATTAGATTTCCAACAAATGGTCAGGCCAAGGAACTTCCCATTGCCACATGGGCGCCTCTGGAAAGACGACCCGAGAACCTAACCGGATCTCTGCCAATACAAGGCCAGGTTACCCTTCAAACTGGGTAACTACTGACACAAATATGTCATTCCTCGATCGTAACCGATCTATATCCAAGGATCCTCGATTCCAAAAACTACAAAGTAATAAATTAGCAGCAACAACATAGGTTAAGTATCTGGGCTCCATACCATGATACCACCTCTATCCAGAAGGAATGACATACACTAAAGGGACGCTACCCCCTAATAACCTTGTTGCATCCTTCCTGTTTTGACCATTTCCGGGGTGTGCGACGAAGTCTCGTCCATAAAGCCACGCTTTATACAAAAGCTGTGCTTTGATCATCAAATGCTCAACAGCACTTCGTATGCCACATTATCAATTTGGTAATGTATCACTAGTGACCATCAACTACATAATCTCTAAGGGTGTTAAGCTAAGAGAATAAATTCTCCGCCACCAACGGGAATATATTTGATAGAAACCAGCTTTACATCTTAAATTGTAACGTCAAACACAAATCCATACAAGTCCGTTCCGGGATCGAACGGAATCGAAGGCACTTACAAAGAAGTCCTTGCAATCTGGATATTCACTAATCACGACCGGACTTCCCATCACAAAGTGTAATAAATTTCTATATCGGAGATCAGCCGATGCAGAAACATTTGACGGTAATCTTTTCGTTTTCACAAATATCCGGTCTTCAACACCGGTCATCAAATGCAATCCATAACAACGTATCACATATTCGGAATGGGTGATACGACCCCAAGGTCCTTTCCCGGCTAACCCGAATAGTGAGCGCTTATTTTGAAAATAAGTGTGGCATTCAAATTCAAGCAAATCACAACAAATACATATTTAAAGGTAAATATTGATAGTCCGTTATTTAACTATCAATAGATATGCACAACATTACCAAGTTCCAAATAATTTCCCAAATTGTTTATTTTCCCAAAATATCTTTACAAGATGTATAATTTCCACACTTCAAAATAAATCAATATTTATTTTTAAACAAATTTCCCTTTCTTTTATAAATTCCATAGTGAATTTACATTTCCAAAATATCTATGAATATATGATTTTCAAATCGATTTCTAGTATTCATTTTCAATTTATCTTTAAAAAGATAATTCCCAAAACGTTCATTTCATATTGGAAAAATATTTCCATACTTATTTAATAATAAGTAATTCACAAATCTATTTATTTTCAACATTTGAAAATATTCAATATACTTAAATCAAAGTTAAGTATGTATTTTATTCTCTAAGGAAAACAACCTTACAAACACATTTAGTTGGGTCAAAACGAATGTTGCGTAAAACATCGTTACGACAACCCAAAATCACTAGTATAGGAATTCGAATTTAAGATAGATATATAAATCCCAATACTATATAAAACATTTCCTTTCGAAAACCATTTACTATAACAACAATGTTATAGTCCACCATTTCCTTCTCTTTCTCGAAAACGTCTATTCAACAATGAATGTTGAAATCTATGGTTTCGATTCATAATACATTTTAAAACATCTTTTAAAACAATTAACTGCATTTTATAATATCATTTTCCCAAACCATATCCATTTTTTTTAATAATATATTCACTGTCCAAAATCATGAATATAATTCCCAACCAAACTCTTATTATTACAACATTTGACTTAAAGGATAATTCGCTGCCCAAAATCACGAATATATCTCCTTTAGTAACTACTATGTTTAATTTATCAAATTCAGTTGATTTCGGATTTATAAAACAATGTTTATAAATTCCATTTGTATTTATAAAAACTTCAATTATAAAATCCCTTTTATAAATCAATTCAATTTATAACTCAACTTTATACCCAAATTCCGATTTATAAGTTAATTATTTATAAATCTTTTATTTTACAAAATCTATTCATTTCATAACTTCACAATTTATAAATCTATAAATTTTATTCACTTGTGAAATCCATTTATACTTCATTTTAACACTTAATAAAACTCGTTTCACAATTCCTATATTTTTAATTTATAAATATTAATCTTAGAAATCTTTTATATAAACCATTTATAATAATTCAAAAATCTCAATTTAAATAAACCAATCCTTTTAATGATTTACAAAACTTTATTTAAAACTTATATAACTCCAAAATCATACTTAAGTACTATTTTCAAAAATATAACTTTTATAACAATAAAATTATAATGTTTATTTATTTTAATAATTCAAAATTTAATAAAACGTATACTTTCAAAAATCACTTTGGAATTCTTTTTAAAATCAAAATCATTATTTTAAAACTTCAAAAAAATGGATCCGATGACGCAACAGCACCAAATAGTCAATCACGACAACAAAGACATCGTATATCAGTATATGATAATCAACAAATATCACAATATCTGTAATCAAATAAATATTTGTGAGGAATCTAGTTGGATCCCTCCAACCTGTTTCCCTGCATCCACAGACATTAGCACATACCAATTCCGTTCCAATACGGAATATCGCGGTATATGGGATTTATAAAATATTATCCGCTATTATGCGGCGCAATAGGGTCCCATCCGCTATATAATGCGGGAAAATCAACTCCAAGTACATATATAATACCAATTCCAATCAAGATGGAATTATCGCGGTATATGTTTTTAATAAATAACCTCCGCTTAACAACGGCGTATAATGTCTATTTCAATCATCAATAGATAATAATTTATCATCCAGGCATACAATCATCAATTTTAAATCTAACTATTTAAAATTTAAATCGAAACAATTCGATTGAGCGAGAAGTTCTCACCTCGCTTTCAATTCAGTTTCCGCGTTTTATTTCGAATAAAATTAAACGTACGTTTAATTTTACCCAAATTCAAACTATCTCCAATCGATTCCAATCCAGCTCCATAGCGTAGTGTTCGACAAAACGAACCCGATGCAATTTGTTTTGTTCAAAACGGACCTCGTATGAAAGAGTTACAGCATTTTTAATATCACCCGAATTTATAAAATATAAATTCACAATTTTATTTCTATTTTTTTATACCCTACTCAATCTGGCCGTTCGTTTTCATTCACGAGATCAAGGTCGGGCACGCCCTTCTCTCCTTCATCGCGATATCCAGGTTATCACGGCTGAAACCCATATTTGTCGTCTTCTAGGATTTGAAACCATCATCTCCACGAACGCCTAGGCAACGATCAGCCACCACCAAAACGCTCGTCTACACGAGCTTCACCTACGGCATGAATGCGGCTAGGCTCGGCTGCACCCTAGCTTCGAAAATCGCGCACGAAAAACGCCCCTTCACTCTCGATTTGCGGTCGATTGCCTCAACTATACACGATCATATCCGTATGGATCGCAAGATCTCACCTAGCTCTTCAACTTTCGTGTTGAAATTTTCTTGAAATATTGCGTAGATTGAAAGAGATTAAAGGAGGAAATTTCGAGCTTCCATGGCCATTCAATAGCAAACGGCGGCTAGGGTTTCTGGGTAGGTTTGTTTACAAAAGTGAAATATTAGGTCCTTATATAGAAAATTTCACAAGCACTATTCACCCGAAATTTTCC
Organism: Allium cepa; assembly: GCA_030765085.1. Lineage (NCBI taxonomy): Eukaryota > Viridiplantae > Streptophyta > Magnoliopsida > Asparagales > Amaryllidaceae > Allium > Allium cepa. The sequence goes on along the minus strand of CM060933.1, from coordinate 27,209,040 downwards.
GAACTCCAAACGAAGCGTGCCGGTTGGTGTTTCTAAGGTTTACCCCACGTTCCGGACACAATGGAACATGTTTCGAAGGCCAATTCGATCATCTGTGCTAGTTACGGCAATAAACGATCGATATCAAATTAAATCGATTTAAACTAATTTCTATGCGTTTTGGCTTCTTCGGATAAACCGTAAATCCGATTGACACGAAATTTGAAACCATGCAATAATATAACATTACGGATCCGATGAAACTAGTTCCGTCGAAATCCGAGACTGTTTGAAAAATGGCTATTTTAACTCGTCAATTAAATATTAAAATTTAAAATATTCAATTTTCACAAATTAACTTAAAATTCGATTTTAAAAGTTCTATAACATCATTATAACTCCAATATGATTTAATAAAAAAATTCAAATCATTTTCAATCATATTTAACCCAATTTCCAATTATTTCTGTAATTTGAAATATTAAATTATCGATTTAATTATCAAATTAAATCCTTATATTTGAAATAAAATTTATTCGACTTACAAATTTCACTTATTAATATTTAAAATCAATTAAATATAAAAAATTTAATTGGCAGAAATTCTGGGTCGTTACACACGGGCACTCCCTTTTCTGCTTGTTGTAGTGATACTCTATAGCAATCTCTAGTGGCATGTTGGTTGCTGTAAACACATTGTATTCTTCCTTCGATGGGGAACGTCATTGTAAGCCACAAATAGGCCATAGTAGCATCCAAGTCCACCGGTGTTGGTCTTTCTATGAAGATATTATAAATAGATGGGTAGTCTACTAAAGGAAGATCTTATAAGCAAATGGGCACTCTACTACAGTAAAATTTACGTTGAAAGAGGTTCCCAACCGAAGGTAACTGTGTGCCAAGTTGTCTTAATGGGTACTATGCCGACACCCCAAAACCCGCAGATAGGCAATGCATAAGAAGTGAGGCTGGAGGCGGGAAGCTTTGTCTTATCAAAAACTTCCTAGAATACCACGTTAATGGAGCTGCCCCTTTCAATTATAACATGGTGCACTTTGGTCATTGACCGATAGGACCATAGGGTCATGACCAAATCCTCTCTTGTCTTCCACATTAAAGGTAATATCTGCTACATCTTAGTCGAATCTAAGGGCCTTTGAGGCCCAGATGTCGACTGAATATACTTGATTATTGAAGGAAAGCTCTCTTTGATACTAGGCTAATTCCTCTCTGTTGCTTTTGACACATGTGGACCACCATAATTTTGTCTTTGTGATGATTATGGCTACGTTATTGCCATCTGCTCTTTAAGGTTGGACAAGTGGATTTTGCCAAGTTGCACTGTTCTACCTACCACCTCACATACTATACTAATATGCCTCGTGGATCAACCACTCTATTTCATCTTTAAGATGTCGGTACTCATTGGTGGAGTAACCATTGAAACTGGCGGAATTCATATTATTTTGCATTACCTCCAGCCTCTTCCCTCCACCTAGTATAGGAGGGAGTGAAATATTGGAATGGCACATGATCTCGCATGGCCAGATAAATTATTTCCATTTCATAGTTTAGAGTTCAATGATTTGTGTACCTAAGCCTGAAGCATGAACCATCTTCCACACGTTTCTTGTTGTTTTCCTATCGACCATTCTTTCAGTGGTTATCTAACCTTAGGTCAGCATTATTAACCCTCCCTCCCCTCTCTCCTCATCATTTTCAGAGATATAGCCTCTTCCACCATCGTTATGTTATTCGTCCTTTGGAGAAAATCGATCAAGGACAAAGCGAGTTTCTTATGCGGTTCCTTCCACATTTGAGACTGCTACTTAGCCTTAAACGTAGGCAACCACCAAGCTATTCTTGTTCGCTCCCCTATCATGGGTTGATTGTTTGTTGAAGTGGTCGACCTATGATTGAAGGGACTTGGTCAGACCTTGCCTTATGTCGCCTAGCTCTCTAGCCATCATGAATATGGTATTTGATACAAAGAAATAAGCTTTGAAGTTGGAACACAACTGGGCCCAAGTGTACTACCGATTGTAAAAGAAGGAACTAGCGGGAGGCCCGCCCGATCAGCATGAAGGCGAAGAGAAGGCACTTAGTATGACCGGAGAGCTAGGAGACACGTGTAATTAAGTTGAAGGTAGTAGTATGGTTGAATAGGTCAGTACTCTCGTCGTATGTATCCATGGAAGGCAAAGCGTACCTTCGATGGTTGTAAGTGCATAGAATTTCAATAGAGAAAGGGTCTCCATTTTCATTTTCTAAGAGATCTTCAACTCCGTTGTTCCAACTTTGTATTCAACGCATCTGCTAGTGCATGATAGCCATTTCTTCTTATAGACCGGCCCCATGTACCACGAATGGCACTAGCCCCTTGGTGGGGTGGGACTCCTTCTGTGAGAAATGCAAATTATAGATCTTAAGGCTGGAATAACACTAGAGGGGGTGAATAGTGTTTTATGGATTTTCTAAATCTTTTGAAACTTATGTAATTTAGTCATCAACAAATGCAATTCACAGGCACATATATGATCGTAGAATCAGACACAGATGCAAATACTGAATAAAAGTAGTAAAGGAAAGAACACACCAGGATTTTATACTGGTTTAGAGTTACCCTACATCCAGTCCCGCACAATTGTACAGATTTCTTTTCGAAATAATCTCCCAGATTATACCCTCGCTTTCAAGGCTACGAGGTACACCCTCTTATACTCGAATCCGAGGAAAAATCTCTTGATTTAACCAAGCCACAAGATCACCTAATCGATTTTTGAGGGAACGATCACACCCAGTTGATTTCAAGGCTCAACCGCACCTTTTACTCAATAGTTTGATTTATAAATGATCCTATAACTCTGAATAGCAATGAGATCTTATGGAGAGAGTGGCAAGAATCAAAAAAGAGATAATCGAGTTTGATTCACTTGGTTTTTCGACAGAGTATAGTTTTGGATTCTTTAGAATAAATGAGGAAGATGAAGAGGAGAGAAAATAGTTGAAAATATGGTTAAAAATTCGTTTAGAACTACTAGTATTTATAGAAGATCAACAACCATATCTATTCGTAAAAGGATATGACAAATAGACACTTCTTTTGAAAATTTGAATTTTGAATTTAACGGGCATCATGTCGACATGGGGGGTTGAAGGATGTCGACATGCTCTAGGAAAAATTGGTGATTTTGATTTTCTTATTAAAATTGGTTTCTATAATTTGTTAAAACAATTTCTAAACTTTGTAAATATATTTGAATATAGTTTGAACATATAAAAGTAATTTTTGATATATAATCTTAATTTATAAAGTGATTTAAAATCTAAATATATAAATATTTTAAAGCTAAATATTTAAAACAAGAGATAGTTTAAAAATAAGGACAATTTTGAAATAAAAATGTTAAAAATGATAAAGATAATTTTGTGGCTAAAATATTTCAAACAAGAGAGATGTCTTTTTGAAAAGAAGGTTTTGAAAACATTTAAAATAAGAGATATATTTTTGAATAGCATTTTCATAAAATTAGTGGATATCAAAATAGGACCACTATATATTCCACAAGATATTATTGTGGGTTCCATCCCACAAGGGTTCCATCCCTTCAATAGGCTCAAAGTGGATTCCACTCCATGGATAAATTTTTAATAAAGATGCCAGCACTTTCAAGAAGTTTTAACATAATTCTAGACTCAATACTTATCTTGAAATCTTGAACTCTTGATATCTTGATACTCATGAGTCTTTAATCTTGGTATCTTTGATCTTTAAATTCATCAGTCTTGTATCTCTATACTGTATAGTCTTCATTCTTGGTACCTGCATGTTTATATCCTGCATATACATACATACATACATACATACATACATGCATGCATACATACATACATACATACATATATATATATATATATATATATATATATATCTAAACCATAATGTTAGTATTTATATTTTATAACAAGTCCTAAGGTTGGTGTCATCAAAACCATCATCTCAAGGACTAACACCTTCATCGTCCATCAGGTCACAGGGATCAGTGATGTTAGTATGGTAGGGGAGAATGATGACGTCTGGTTGGTGTAGGAGATCCACTTCAGGCGATTGAGGGTGAATTGGATAGAAAAGGCCGCCTTTCACGAGGTCTTGCCTAAGACATCTCCTGCTAGGGTCGGGAGTGGACTGATGGTTATTTGGGTTCTGAGTTTCTACCTTGACCATTGCTACTGAGATGGTCAAAGTGTAGATCACACGCTCTATTCGTATCCCGAAGGTGATGAAATTCCGATAATCTTTCAACCAAGTGGGAATGATGATCGACATGGACCTTTTGATACACTACAAGTTCAAGTTCTAGGCATTGTGGATATTTTCCAGCTCATGGATAGAATGCACATACTATGATGGACAAGAGCACCTCCTCTGGGGTTTCCAACACCACCCCCTCACGACGTCATGCATTATGTTGTAGGTGCTGCAAATGGAAGGCTGAACCGAAGTTTAGTTAGCTGCTTGGTAGACTGTTGGGTCGAAGTTTACAATTTTCTATAATAAAGTTATGGGTATGCCTTAGAGGCAATTCTGTAATTTATTATGAATTATTAACACTGTAATCAATTTTCGTTCGTAATAAATGCATATTTCCTTTTGTTATATATTTGTTATAATATGTTATAAATAATTAAATATTTAACTAAAATATAATTATCAAAATATTCATAAATGGTGTGTTTGTGATAAAAATTACAAATAGTTGTAATCATGGATGTTATATCATAATATAATAAACACATCATTTTAAATATTCCTAGGCAAGGTGCATCGAGATTAGATATCGATGCATCTGTTGAGATTAGAGTATGTAACGCTCATCAAATGTTGGGCAGTGTATTACTTATGACTGTTGGGGTCTCCAAGGGATATGTACTGATAGTTATTGGATAAATATGGAATGACTCGCTCAATATTTTCCGTTTGTTAATAAATCTAACGTCAAACAGAAAATATCACTGTGACTAATTTACATAATCCTCTCGACTTGAGAATAGCATTGATCTTCAATAAGACAGCCTCGCTTTGAATCTAGTCAAATCATGGCACAATGTCCATTGAGTGACTATAATTAGGTCAAGTGAAACACTAAGAGAGATTTATCTCCTTAGTTATATGGGGTTGGTATCACGGTCAACTGCAATCAACTCAAAGTCAAAATATCTAGCCAGAGTAGTTTGATTAATAATAATTTGTATTATTGAAATAAGGATTTTGCATTCGGACTATAGATTTGAATATGAAAGAGATTGAAATTTTGGCCATTACCAAATTCCACATGTTCAAAGTGATATACTTTTGACGAAGAGAATTGGTGTAAATAATAATCACTACTAGGTAACGCTTAACAAAGTAAAATTGGATTTTACTGAAACCAAGTAAGCAATAAATTTGGCCATAATGTCACATCACCTACTAAGTGACATATGAATATTAATATTTGAATTTTCGATATTAATCGCTGATCAAATTTACACCTATGAGACACACAACTGAAACGTTGAATACTCCTTTTTACCATATGATTTAATTAATCTATAACTGTTATAAATTAATTACATTAATTAATATGTATGAAACATTAATTACAAAATTTTATTTGATGTATTGAACGATGTTAGATAATGTATTTATAACAATTATAAATATGTTGATCGATATAAGATATCGGTACACATTTAAATTTGAATTTTAACGCAATGAACATTGTTTGAGTTTGATATATTTTGAGCCCCAGAATGGGACATGTTATAGCCGACCTGTATGGCCTTGTTGTGATCGGCCATTAGATGGCAAGATAGGGAGGTTTTTGATTTGAAAAAGGAAAAGAAAGAGTAAGAGAGATTTTAGGATCATGATCCTCTTTTCACTCTATAGCCTCTCCTTTTAATTTAGATCTTATCCCTCTCTTACCATAACTTTCCTCTCTTGGTAGAAAATTTTCGACCATAAACATCCTATGCCAACCACAAAATTCAAACACAAATTCACTTCAAATTTAGCGCTATTCGACAGTCGATGGTTGGCAATTCAAGAGGCAACACCTTCAGAGTTGTAATTTGATCCAGGAGTTCATTACAATGCTTGAAGGTGTGATCTTTTGGCATTGGTGAAAGGTGATTATCCGATTTTCCAATTTATATTAATGTGTGTTTAATTATTATTCTTATATAAGCTTATCAGATATACTACGAATCAGTATATGATTGTTTTGTAACATATGATGATTATTTGTATATCAGCTTATCAGATATACTTATATCAGCTTATTAGATATACTACGAATCAGTATATGATTGTTTTGTAACATATGATGATTATTTGTATATATGTGCATTATTAATAATAATAAATTTACATTTGCAAATATTATGATGCTCATGGCCATTTATTAAAAAAATTATTTTTTATTAAATAATATTATTTTTGAAATTCATTCATTTCTTCGGATGTGGATTGACTTAGTTACAACAATGGTATCGGAGTCCAATAGTCTATATGGTATAAATTGGTCATGTTAGGGTTAACTAATTAAGCTCACAGCCTAGATAGTATGGTGTCAAGAAAGGTAGCATCAAAGGATTGGATTTAGGTAATCAAGTACTCTGCCATTCTTCACTACTAGCCTGGCTTGAAAAAATATATGAGCCCAAAGGTTGTCCCTAATAAAAAAGGCCCAATTTGAATTGGGTCACGTGCTAATTTTCAGAATCATTTGAAAATTTAAAATATAAATTTTCAAGTTTAAAAGTTAAATTTAAAAAAATATACATGTTATAAAAGTTATAATATAATCATCTTTTTAAAAATGCTTTAAAATTAATACAAATTAATTTCAAAATTAAATTTATTAATAAGATTAATAAAATAAACAAATTAATTAATGAAAATATATATTCATGTATTACATATTTTGATAGAGGGAATCAAAGAGAAGGACAAACCTTGAAAAAAATTAGGCCGAAGGACACTAAGTTTCATTTTTAGACATAAGATAAATTCTAGTTATAATTAGCATTATATTCAACGTTTACACTATACAAAATGATAGTTATATCTAGCATTATATTCAGTTTTATACTACACAAAATGCAAGTTATAACTAGCATTGTCCTTTAGCTTAAAAAACAAACTTTTGGTCCTTCGGCCTATTTTTTTTTTAAAGTTTGTCCTTATGCCTATTTTCCTGATTTTGATATATGTTACGATATTTTAAAATGTTTAAGATATCATAAGTATACATGTAGATATATAAAATTAGTTTCGAAATTAATATAATTTAATCGAAATTATTTAATTAAATTAATTAATTAAACTAAAATACATACATACATACATACATACATATATATATATGATATATATACAATACTACAACAGTTATAGTATTTATATTCAATATAAATGTTATATTAGATTAATATAAAATTAGTTTAAAATGTTGATTAATTAAATTAATTAAATAAGATTTAATTAATATAAAAGTATACATAGGACTATTATATAACTAATTTTAAAATTTAAAAGTTATATAACAATAAAAATTATATGATATAAATGTATAAACTATAGATGGAACATTAAGGAACTCAAACAGACTTAAGGAATAAATACATACATAAATGTACGTATACCATGAATTTCGACGTGGCTAACACTTGAATCACGAGAGTAGTTCATAAAAATTACATTCCCATAAGTCAATATCACTCGATATAATATATTAAATATTATGAATCTTTACTATAATGTAGTCCTCTACTATTTATATATTAATAAATTACTTGCATACTCTATAGTTGTTGAGCTTTCTCCAAGCCAGGGATGTTATGTGCAGTACTATTAATATATTGAGGTGAGGTAAGATAACTGCACATATTTGTCGAGCTTTCCTCAAAGTATGTGCATTATACTTAGGCCATCGTGAAATGGTACATCCATTGACTATCCTACTTTATTTATTGAGCTTTCCTCAAGGTAAAGGCGAGATTAGAATAAAGAACCATAGGTTAGGAGTTGCATAGTGCCTGTAATAACCAAAGATAATAGTTCAAACTTTGTTACAATCACGGATGATTTCTCGAGACTAGGATAAGTGTATCTTATGAAGAAAAAATCCGATGTCTGTGGAAAATTTAAGGATTATAAGAATGAAATTGAAAATCAGACGAACCAAATGATTAAAATTCTTCGATCTGATCGAAGAGGCGAGTACATTGGACAAGAACTCCAACATTACTTAAAAGATGATGACATTATCTCTTAGATTACTCCACCATATACTTTGCAACACAATGGTAGGTCGAAGCAAAGGAACCGAACCCAAATAGATATGGTTCGATCCATGATGAGTAAGGCTGAGTTGAGTCTATCCTATTGAGGATATGCATTGGAAACCACAACGCATATGCTGAACTTGGTACCAACTAAATCTACGCCTAAGACATCATTTAAGATATGGTATGGTAAGAAACCCAACTTTAATTATTTGAAGGTGTGGATTGTCCGACCTATGTTAAGAACGTTGGCCCGAATAAGCCAGAGGCAAGATCAACTTTGTGTAAGTATACAGGATATCCTAAGAATTCTAAGGATTCATTTTCTATAATACATAGGAATAAAATGTGATTGTTTCCGCACATACCATCTTTTTATAAAAGTAAATTCCATCAAAGGAAATTCACGGCGAAGTTCTAAACTTGGATGAGATCCGAGTAACTAACATTGAGGCTGAACTGGTGGGAAAACTGAGTTTACCAGCATACAATAACACAAAACCTATTAGAAGGTCTAGTAGGAAATCTTATGCACTAGAGAGGTACTACGGTTTCCTTATGGATGGCGATAAGGAGGACTGTGTCATAAATAACGCCACTCTTATATCTTTCCAATAAGCACTATAGAATAATGACTGCACTTTTGGCTTGGAGCATGAAATCTGAGATGGATTTCATGTACGGAAACAAAGTATGGACTTTGTCAAACGTACCTGAGAGGATAAAACCCATCAATTGCAGATGGATTTTTAAGAAAAAGCTAAATGCAGAGGAAGAAGTAGAACCTACAAAGCTACGCTAGTTGTAAAAGTATTTCATCAAATTCAAGGTGTTGATTATGACAAGACCTTTTCACCCTATCCATGCTTAAGTTAATTTGCATCATGCTAGTCATTGTAGCATTCTATGATTATGAAATTTGGCAAATGAACATGAAGATGGCATTTCTAAAATGGTGATTTAGAAGAGACCGTCTATATATCGCAACCCAAGGGTTTTGTGGCCAGTGGGAGTGAAGGCAAGGCTTGCAAGTTGTTAAAGTCCATCTATGGACTTTAATAAGCTTCGAGGAGTTGAAATAAGTGTTTTAATATGGTAATCAAACAGTTTTGTTTTTATTAAAACATAGAGAAAGCGTGTGTATACTGAAAGGAATAGGGAAAATCCATCGTATTTTTAGTGATATATTTCAACGATCTATTATTGATTGGAAATGATACTATGTAATTTCAATTAGCGAAAGCTTGGCTTTCCAAGAATTTCTCCATGAAGGATTTAGGAGAAGCAACCTATACACTAAGTATAAATTTCTATAGAGATAGATCTAAAAGGCATTTGGGATTATCCCAATCCCTGAACCATACTGAAGAGGTTTAGTATAGAAAATTCCAAGCATGCAAATGTTCCAATGCAGTCTGCAGTCATCCTTTCTAAGAAGCACGCTCCTTATACTGATGAGAAAAAGAGCATTTGAAGAGGATCCCATATGCTTCAAGCATAAGATCCATAATGTATGGTATGATATGTACTAGACCAGAAGTGACATACACATTAGGATGTATAAGCCAATACCAGACTAATTCAAAAGAGAAAAATTGGAAGACTATAAAATGTATACAAAAGTATTTAAGAAATACTCGAGACTTATTCCTCATATACAAGAATGAAGACCTCCTTATGAACATGTATACAGATTCAAACATTCAAATTGATATGGATGATGGTAAGCCTATGTTTGGTTATATCTTTATGCTTAATGGCGGAGCCGTTAGTGGGAAAAGTTCCAAGCAAGAGATAGTAGATGATTTAACAATGGAGGCCAAGTACATCGCCCTCAATAAAGTAGCTAAAGAGGTGGTTCAGATGCACAAGTTTAAGTGGGTTTAGAGTGATTCCCGATAACGGGAATCCAATTGCATTTATCTGTGATAACAATGTGGCAATACAGGTCGCAAAGGAGCCCAGAGTACACAAGAAGTCACGTTATACTCTTTGGAAGTTCCATCTTATTAAGGAATTTGTTGAGAAGAAAGAGGTTATGATAAAAAGGGTATATACAAGGAAAACATAATAGATCCATTCACTGATGGTTTAGCTCGATCAACTCTCGAGAAGCTAATTGAAGGGATGAGATTGAGATTCCATAATTGGCTCCAGGTGCTAATGGGAGATTAATAGAGTTAGTCGATATGCCCTAGGGGAAATTCTATAATTTATTGTAAACTGTTAACTCTGTAATCAATTCTCGTTCGTAATAAAGTTGTATTTTATTATATTATATATTTGTTGCAATTTGTCATAAATAATTAAATGTTTAATTAAAATATATTTAACTGAAAATCCATAATGGTGCGTTTGTAATAATAATTACAAATAGTTGTAATCATGGGTATTGGATCACAACATAATAAACACATCGTTTTAAATATTCCTAGTTAAGATGCACCAAGATTGGATATTGATGCATCTGTTGAGACTAAAGTACGTAACACTCTTAAAATGTTGGGCAGTGCATTATCCATGACTGTTGGGGCACCAAGGGGTTACGCATTAATAATTATTGGATAACTATGGAATGACTAAGTTGATAGTTTTCTATTGGTTAATATAACCAAGGTCAAGCAGAAAATATCGATGTGGTTAATTTACACATTCTCACGACTTGAGAATACCGTTGATCATCAATATGAAAGCCCCGCTTTAGTCAATTCATGGCACGATGTTCATTAAGTAACTATAATTAGGTCGAGTGGAAGTATTGGAAGTGAAACACTATCAAAGAGAGGATTCGTCTCCTCGGTTATATAGGAGTAGTATCACGATCAACTAAAGTCAAAAATCTTTGACCAAAGTAGTTCGGTTAATAATGATTGTTATTATTGAATCAAGGACATTGTGTTTGGAATATAGAGTTGAATATGAATGGTATTGGAATTTTTACCATTACTAAATTCCATAAGTTCAAAGTGATACAGTTTTGACGAATAAGATTGGTGTAAATAATAGTCACACTGGGTAACATTTAACAAAGCAAAATTGGACTACCAAAACCAAAGTAAGCAATAAATTTGGTCATAATGTCACACCACATGTTAGGTGATGCGTGAACGTTAATATTCAAATTGTTCGATATTAATCACTGACCAAATTTACAACTATGAATCACACAACTGAAACGTTGAATTCTCCTTTTTACCACGCGATATTTAATTAATTTTTAAGTATTATAAATTAATTAATATTTACGAAATATTAGTTATAAAATTTTATCTGATGTATAGAACGATGTTAAATAATGTATTTAAAATAATTATAAATATGTTGATCGATATAAGATCGATACGCGTTTAAATTTGAATATAAATGTAATGAACATTGTTTAGGTTTGAAATATTTTAAGGCCTGAATGGGACATGTTGTAGCTGGCCTTGTTGTGGCCTGCAATTAGATGGCAAGATAGGGAGGAATTTTGATTTAAAAAGGAAAAGAAAGAGCAAGAGAGATTTAAGGTCATGATCCACTTTTCACTCTTTAGCCTCTCCTTTTTATTTAAATCTTATCCCTCTTTTATCGTGAATTTTTTCTCCTCTATTGGTTGCAAATTTTCGGCCACTAACATCTCATTCTAATCTCAAAATTCAAACACAAATTTACTTCAAATTCAACTTTATTCGATAGTAGGTGGTTAGCAATTCAGGAGTTCATTACAATGCTTCAAGGTTTGACCTTTTGGCGTTGTTGAAATGTGATTATCTAATTTACCAATTTATATTAATATACATTTAATTATTGTTCTGCATACCAGCTTATTAGATATATTACGAATCGATATATGATTGTTTTATCTCATATGATAAAACTTTGTATATATGTGCATCAATGATAATTTTTTTACATTTGTAAATATCATAGTGCTTACAACCATGGATTAAAAAAATTAATTAATTTATTAAATAATATTATTCAAATAATTTAATTACCTTAGTTTTAATTTAAAATGATTATAAATATACAATGCATGTTTTAAAATTAAAAAAATTATGATAAAATAAGTTCGACCAGGGAATTTTAAAAAAATATTTATTAAATAATATTATTTATTTTATTTAATTATCTAAGTCTTAATTTAATATGATTATAAATATACAATTCACGTTTTAATTTCTAGAAATTCCATTTATGTGAAAATTAACTTTTGGAAAAATAAAATTATTGTTATTATTATATATAATATTTATTAGATTCAAAATCATTTATAAAATTGTAAATACAACTATAAATTTAAAAATACTAATAATTTTGATCAAAATTTTACATTTAATGTTATAATATGTTTCCTTTTAGAAATAATTTATTTATTTATTTTTAAATTATAATTTCATGCGATTTTATAATTTAATAATTAGTTGTAAATAAATAATTATAATCAAAAAATATTTATAAATGTAGACCCGGGTCAAGTGTAAAAAAATAATTTTTATGTATATATTTTATATACACATATATATAACTTATTTAATGTTTATATATATATTTATTATTTAACAAAAACCTGTTAGAATTTTAAGAATATTATAAACATTAAATATATAGATAAAATAATTTTATAATTTAACTATATTCGTATGTAAACAAAATTATATATATTACAATGTTTTATATTTAATTTTTACATTAAGTATTTTATAATATATACATATATATTGATGGACACATATTTAAATATTTAGACAACACACTTGTATACACGAGGGACGAACATATTCGTTGCGATGTACATCCCAATATCTATACATAAACATGTTAAACCATGTACACATTATATTTTGTTACTTGTGCGCAAACACACATATGTGTATATGACACACACACACACATGTGTGTGTGCGTGTATAATATAATACAAATGATATAATACAAAGCTATATTATGATTTTAAATAATAATAATTTTATATAAAATAAATTAGAAATGTTCTAAATAAATTAGACTTCATAGGTCTAATAAATATCCAAACGGTAAAAAATATATTAAAACTCAAAATTTCTTCCACTGCGGATTGGCTTAGTTCCAACAGTTTGAACGTCCATTGTAACCCAAAGGTCGTGCACATCACTAGCAAGGTTTCCTACGTTGGTCAAGTCATTGATCATGCTGAGTCATACGTCATTCCCAGCCCAGAGATGGAGACGACATTTGATCTAGTAGCTTTGTTGGTATTGCAACCATTGGAGTTGTCAATTTCGTTATTGCCAAGATTTTGCATGATATGAACCATGAAAGGGGTTTGCAAAGAAGAAAAATCAGGAAAATTGAGAGCTTTTATGGATAGCCCTCCTTCCAGTGCCAAAATTTAACTAAAAGCTTGGCCAACCTTAAAATTATGATTAAGATATGATATTAGAAAGGTCAATTACTAATACCTTGATTTAAAATGGAAAACGAGGAGATAATATTTGCAAAAATAAGTAAAGATATACAATATAAAGTGGTTCGATCAACATTGATCTACATTCACTATGAAGAATCTTTTATTACTTTGAATCGCTTATAATAGACGTAATTAGAAGAGACAATAATAAGAAATTACAATTCTCAAAACCTTAGGTTCTTCAACCTTCATGAAAATGAATGTCTTAGTGCATTTATAACTGCTAAAATTGGTGTTAAAGGGCTGAAATTGCATGGTTGAGACACTGAAATTACTTTGGGCCATTAATCGGGTCGCTCAGTCTAATGTGTAACGAGTAGAATGCCAATTGGACTGCATGGTATAGATAATGCCAGTTGATGGGCCATACCTTGAGCATGCTTTGCGAAGGGGCAGGTGGTAAGGAACTAGGGAGTGGTTATTGTAGAGGTACTTTGGTGGCAGTAAAGGACATGGATTTGTTGCTACATAGTGGTGCATTTTTTAGAAGAACAACGTCATTTATGCCATTCTTTTTTAGAGAAGTAGAGCAGGCGAAGCTTTTTTTTTTGCATGGGCAGTTATATCTATGTCAAAGCTTGTTGTTTTAAGACAGAGGAGCTTCAGTGAATGCAAGCAGTGGGTGTTGAAGATGAGAGGAGGACCTGGTCGGTAACTAAGTGAATGGTCGGGCCGATTGACTGTTGAAGGGCGCTTCGCATTTTAAGTAGTTATTTGTTGTCTCGCCCACGATTATTCGAGCGAGCAATGTTAGGCCAATTCGTGCTTGAGTCGGGCTGGTTGTTCGTAGAGTAAGCCTTGCTTTCTTGAGCTGGGCTGGCCATGCCTAGTGGGCGAGAAAATATGTCGTGTCTTTGAAGTATGCAGGCCAAGAGGTGGGCCTAGATGTTTGCCTCTCCAATCACAAGGGCCAGTTGAATGATGCATGCCGACCAATTCTTCATTTGTGAGAAAACCGAACAATAATATGCATGCAATTCCCTTAAATATCTATTTGGCCATATTTAAAAGAAAATTATTTTCAAAAAATTATTTTTAAAAATTAATTAATAACATATTTTTTTAAATATGTTATATATACATAATTTAGTTCTGTTTTTTATATATTTTGTTTTCAGATCTAAAATTATATATACATGTGTGTGTGTGTATATATTAATACGCGCATCATACATACATATATATATATAACACTATTTGACTAGTTTAGGTTTTTAATGTTTAGAAAAAATTATTTAGATTTTGGTTTCATATAGATACACACAAACGTAAATTTTCCATGTGGAAATTTAAATAATAAATAATAATAATTTTTGTTGTGAAGCTTTCGGCTTCTATAAATAAAAAAACATTTTTTTTAATTTTTAAAAATTCAAGAGATTCAAAATTCAAATATTTGAAATATTGAAAATAATATTTTTGTGTATATGTCTATATTTTAATCCCCATGGATTTATCTATTAAAAAACTGGTTAATTGGGTTTCAAAAATTTATTTATTTGAATTGCCAAACTACTTTAAATTTTGAATTATTAGATGTCTAACCCCTTTTTAATTTAATACATATATCTTTGTATGTATGTATTTTATAAATAAATAATTAATTATGAAATTAATTATAAAATGATGGTTAATTGTTTTCATAAAGGAGTTAAATAATGGAATGAATGAATTAATAAATTAAATATTCATGGGACATTTATTTACTTACTATAGACACATAATTAAATTAACAATGGGAAACTATTAATTGATGGTCAAGGTAGATAAGAAATAATTAATCAAATTAATATTTGAAAAGAAGGTATATTGTAAAAAGGGAAATAAACTAATGAAATGGGATAAGAAAGCCAAAAACCATAACTATATAATAATACAAAACATCTCATCTACCTTATTTTACATTCTCTTCAATTTAAAACAAATGAAAACATAGTCGGTCATCATTATTAAGAGAAGAAGAAGAAGAAAAGAGGTAAAGTTAAAAAAAACATAAAGCTTTTATAGATCAACGCAAGTCAAATATTTAGATGAGCAATATCATTTCTTTTATGCTCGTTTTCACCTATGTTGATTGGTCTTTGACATTTTATGATAAAGATCCATAAAATGTGTTTCTAATTGATAGATCTAGATTTAGTGAATATTATGGGTTGAAATAGCTTTACTTGGGAAGTTTTTCTATGATTCCTTACTCTAATTATTTTGAAAAATCATGAAAATTGATAACAATGGATAAAACATGTTTTAAAGATAGGTTTTGATGTGGAGAATTTCCAACATTAAAATATTTATTTTTGGATTTTTAAAGGAACTCATGCATAAAATAAATAAGAAAAAATAGCTTAAATATGAAAACATGGGTAAAAATATGTTAAAATAATTATTCATGAATTTATGGAAATTTATAAGTATTTTTGTAAGTACAAATAATCATCTTAAAAGCTTAACTTGAAATGCCGAAACTAGATATGAGGCAACCAATGCCTAAATTATGCATGTAGTTTAAGTGGATAAGTGATAAGAGTACAAGATTCTATAATATTATCGTAAAAATAAATAAAGGATACTGCCACTAACTAAAAGTGGAGGCGAGACGAATAAGGAGGTGCAAGTGGAAAGCTATGCGTAGATGTATAGATGTGAGATATGCAGATTTGAGTCATTAGTATTGTGGGCTTTATACGTGGACTTAAGAAAGAGACTAGGCCGAAAGTGATATGCCAGGGGTCAAAACCTAAATTGAATTAAGAAATACCAAAGGAATCTCTTAGTAAATGAACCGAGTTATAGTATAATAGAAGGACATGGCTGAAGATTCCAGTGTCGAATGAAGAAGTTCACAACAGTGGTAAACCATGCTTCCCTAGGATGAGACATACGGGTAGTGATTCGATGGCTGGGACCTATTAATTTTTACAGAGAATCAATATCGAAACCTAAGTCTTAAGATGGCCGAAGGAAGAGTTTATAGTTTTGTAAAGCATAATGATTTATGGAAGATAACCGAAGATAGGCTGAGAACCTAACGAAGCTAAAAGATTAGCTAAAAGCCAAAACCTTATGAATGAACAATTAGAAGAATTTGGAAATTTAAAGTATCTAAGAGGTAAATAAGAAAGAACTACAAACGCGGGTTCGAAGGGCTGTTGATACCCAGTGAGGACGGTAACCCGTATATGCCTACTTTAAGAGGAAAGGTTCGACATTCGCCCACCAAAGGGGTGTGGGACGTCCAGGTGGGTTGTATGCTTTCGCGAGAATGGATGTAATTCTCAAGGGTTACGAGCTTAAGAAAAGATAAAGAGACTGCTTGGAGTTTTATTTTGCAGTATAAAATATAAAGAACCGAGACTGCTTAGGGTTGTAATTTGCAGTATCATATATAAAGAACCGAGACTGCTTATGGTTGTACTTTACAGTATAAACTAAAAGAACGTACTTTATAGTATAAACTAAAAGAACTAAGACCGCTTAGGGTCGTGCTTTATAGCATAAAACTTAAAGAGTTGAGACTGCATGTGGAATGTACCTTGTAGAATAAACTAAGTTAAAAATAAATCAAGAATGCTTCGGGTGGTACCTTGCAGTAAAAAATTAACTAATGGGTTACGAGGTCGGGAGAGGTTGTACCTTTTGGTATAGAAATTATAGTAAATAAAATCTAAGACAGTTTATATAACAACCCTGGTTTTAGTGATTATCTGGAAATTTAATTATAACAATGGTTACAATTTAATAATGGAGAACTAAAAATAAATTGGAGATTTAAAATTGTTTATTTTGAATAAACAATGAATTTGGAAAGAATAAAATGGAGTTAATATGATAATGTTGGTAATAAATGGTGAAAAATGAAAATATGCTAATTTGGTGATTTATTGAATTAAATAAAAGACAAAAAGAATTAATTATATCATAATTTGTTAAAATAAATGTAAAATATTGAAATAAAGTTTTAAAATTTTTATTGTGTTATTTTGGAAGAAAATGAGCATTATAGGATTTTAATTTGATAAAATGCAATAATTTTTGCATATTATTGCCAAATATTGGTTTTTGTAAATTTTAATGAAGTATAAAATTTTATATGTTTTAATAAAAATAGGAAGGTGAAATATTGGTTAAAAATAAGTTTGGATGTAAAAATGATGTTAAAATGGTTTATTGTATTTAATTATACAAGAAAATAATTTTTATGTAATTTTTAATGTTAGAGATAGTGTCTTATGTAAATTATAGTGTAAATTGTGTATTTAATTAAAATAAGAGTTTTAATAATGAAAAATATTTTGAAGGCTAAATTATTATTTTATTTGTTTAAAAATGTTTTTTAAACATAGTAATATGAGTGTAAGATTTTATTGTGTCAAAATCTTCTATATATATTGTTTTATTAATAACATAAGTGTATATTAGTGTCTTAAGAGATAATTTAATTTTATTTGGTTAATTCTTCTTGGTATTGGGTCCAAGCCCATTTTCATCTCTAACCAGTAAAGAAGTGAGAAAGGTTCTCTCTTTCTCAAACAACCAGTACATACATTTTTACTGTAAACAAAAACAAAGGAGAAAAACTCAGAAACCTTTCCCTCTTTCAAACCTAAGCTCAAATCCACCCATTTTCTTCAATTATTTGTTGTTTCCAATCAAATTAAAGCTATTTTTCTCAGGTAATCACCATGAAAACTAATTCTATTTCATCAAATTTTGATTTTACAAAAGTTGATTGTCTGTAATTGGTTTTTCTTGGTTGCATGTCTCTGTATTGTTATTTTACAGGCTTCTGAAACTTATTCTAGAGAAAAGTTTGCAACTTCTTTCAGTTTATTCAAGTTTAATCTTCGATTTGAAAAGGTGAGTGCTAAACTCACAAATAGCTAGCTGAGACAAGAGTTTGATAGACATAAACTGCTAAAATTCGTTTACTGTAATGTTGATTTTCTGAGCTGCTGCAAACATGGTCTGAGTCCAAGTTTGAGACAGCGTATCTCTTTCATCTCCTGTTGGAATCCATCAATTCTTTTTCCAGCCTAAAGTATAAGTGTTAAATTTTATACGTGCTAAATTTCAGGTCATTCCGACCTTTGTACCTTATAGAAATCTGCTGCCGAACTTTGATTTGGAGTATGTTTTTGCTCCAAATTTTCACAGTGAAATCATTGCCTGGGTGCAACTTTAAGACATCATAACTTTCTCATTCCTTGTCCAAACCGTGTGATTCTTTTTTCAATTTAAAGTATAGTTGTTGAATTTATGATGTCAAATTTCAGGTTATTCTGACCTTCGTAGCCTATAGAAACGTGTTGTCAAACTTTGAATTGGAGTATGTTTTGCTCCAGCTGTTGACAGTGAATTCTGGCCGTTAGTCCAACTTTGAGAGGTTATACCTCTCTTGTTTTATGTCGGATTGTGTCCATTCTTTTTTTTGGATATTATTGTTGTTGAACTCTATGCATGTCAAATTTCAGGTCATTCCGATCTTTGTAGCTTATAGAAACTTGTTGTCAAACTTTGAGTCGGAGCTTGTTTTGCTCCAGTTGAAAATTTGAGTTGTTTTTACATGGGTTTCTGAAACAAATTTTGATGTTGATTTCTAAAGGCTTTTATTCTACATGGACAAGCCAATATTATAGTAAATCCATACATTGGATTAGTAAGGTTATGCGTGTATTTTGAATGTTGATTTCATGAAGAATTTTGTACATTTGCTGACACCTTGCACATTTTATAAAATAATTCCTATAAGAGACTTATATATATATAAACTTCTATCGTTTTGGGACAAATGCTTTTTCTGGATTTGTTTTAAAATTAAATCGCCTTAAAGCTATATAATATACAATACTTTCAATATATAGATTTTTTCGAAGAAAATATTCGAAGGATTTGAATTTTTTTTATAAACTCGTTGTCTCAAACAAATTATTTTCTATATAAAATACATGTTTTTGCACTCTTCGAGTGTATGAGAAAGAGAATTAAACGATTTAGTAAAACACGTGGTATGTGACACATGCGTTTACTTTTTCGGTTAATTCCGGACTTGTTCATTTGAAGCTATTGACCTTTGGGTCGTATTTGCCGATGAGATGAGGCAATTGTTGTGATTTAGATGATTTGTTTTCTAGTGTGGCATTAACTACCAGTTAGTAAACTGATAAGTGATAATGTGTGGTATGAGACGCACTGTTACCACTTTTTAGGTTCCTATCTGAGAGTTTGTGACACATTCACGATATTATTGCCAGTACTTAGGCTGTTAGGCCACATATTGGACTGTTGGGTCCTATTGAGACAGTTGGGTCTCTTATAAACTGTAGCTGGCAGGCTGTTGGGCCACTTATTGGACTGTTGGGTCCTATTTCATATAGCTGTTGGGCTAATTTTTGGACTGTTGGGTCCTATATTTTGTGTTGTTGTTTTCTAGATTTCTTTATGTTGATTTCTAGAATGTTGATGATTTATAAATGTTTGCACCATGGTTGCCTTTTGTTGGATTATTTATATAGCCTGAGTGTTATTGTGTGGATTATATGGTGATTACATTTTTGGAGTTTTGAACTCTTTGTTGAGTTCTATATATTGTGATTCATTGTTTCCATTTTTTGGTCTTTTTGAGATTTGTAATCTTCTATTTAGGAATTTGAGTTGATGAATGCCATTATCTTGGCTATTGGTGTGCTGATGATATGAGGCGTACATTTGTGACATTTGATGTTGTTGTTTAACTTAGCCATTATATTGGCTATTGATTATGCCGATGATATGAGGCGTACATTTATGGATATTCGATTGTTGTTGAACTCGCCTCTTTCGAGAAACTCTTACAATATACATTTATATTTGCTTCTTCTCTTTCGAGAAGAATTGTTATCATTTATCCTTGTACCTTACTTATCTCATACTAATCTGTTGTTTAAGCTAGACTGACCTTTGTATTTTTATATACTCGGGTCAGACGAGTTGTTTCAAGTTAGTTACCTGCTATAGGATTATGCTATGTTGCTTCCGCCTTGGATATTCTACTTATCTTTTTTGTGTAGTTTTGTAGTCGTTTTGTATGACTCTAATATGTATCTATTGTTTTGACTCGTTGTATATTGTGTAGTCCTTGTACTACTTCGATGTATCATTTTGTATTATACTGGGATGTATCTGTGTATATATGTGTATATGTATGTGTGTGTGTATGTTGGACTGTTGTTCTGTGATGTGCTGTACATATTGTTGTTATATTTTGTTCTTATGGATCCGTTAGCAACTGTAGTTTTTTATTAAGCGTTTATTGAATATGTCAATCCACTGGAGAAAGGAAAAAAAATTAGAGTACTAAATCAACGTATTTAATACATTTTTAAGGCAAAGCTATAGATGGTCGCTCATAACCATCCTTATTCTCCGCATTAGTAGACAGTATTACCCAATAATACACTTTGTTAATGTGGATCTCGAGGTGGGGCGTCATAGTTTAATAGATAGTATTTTTGAAACATGAATATGATTCTAGGTTAAGTATTGCTTTTTGAGACCCTAAACCTAAGGTTGAAAAGGGTAATGTTTTATTGAGACATGTTTATGTATGTTTAAGTGAACACATATTTTGTTATGACTTAAGATAGCCTTGTTTTGATTGTACAACCGAGGCTAGTGTGGGAGAAAACACGTTTCATGCTTCAACGGCGTGGTCCCATTAGCGGAGGAACTTAGGTAGAAATGATATTACTCATACCAGACTTATGTCTGACCTGTGTGTTTATCGTTATTCTCCCTATAAATTCAACGGTACTCTTTTAAGTAGGTTGAGTTTATAGCTTTTCATACTACATATTTTAACCAGAAATAATTATCGAGACTAACTCAAAGACGGAGAAGGGCATGAGGCCTTACTATTTTTTTAAAGTAGCTCATATTTTGTTGTATAACTTAAATATTTGTTAAGTCCAAGGGATTACAAGGGTTCGGCATCATCATATGTCAAACCTTTGTTGCTACCATGTAATGATTTATATTTACCCCTGCGTGACCACGGTTTGGAATTATGTGAAAATTATGTAAAAACTATTCTGTGAACTTTATATAGTTTCTTTGTTTACGTAGACTGTTGTACATATACTGGACTTATTTTATCGCCGAAAGATAATTTCAAGGCGACTGTAGTACATTAGGATTTCATCTTTGGTTTTCGAAATAAGGAATGTTATATATACACACGCAGACATACATACATGTGTGTTTTATTAATTCAAATAAATGATTTTAGATGTATACATTTTTATCTATATGCGTTCTAATTTTTTTCAATAATATATATATATACATATTATATGTATATAACAATATTACACACACACACACACACACACACACACATATATATATATTAAATAATTGGAAAAAATAATAATAATTTATATTAGTGTAAATATAAGTAATCAATAAATGTGTGCGAATATATCCCTTTGACATCATTGTTGACATATGACCATCACCTATACATTTATTAACCGTAAGCCCTAACATTTAGATATATACATGTTCCTATATTACCCCTAAGTTAAATTATTCCTTTTAATATAGTTATAATGTTTGTATTTAGGTCTGTCAACGGATACTTTCGGATGCGGATAGTGTCATATTCGCATCCGCATTCTAAACCATTTTCGGATATCGGATATCTGCATCCGCAGATACAGACGAATATCGGATAATTGTCTTATCCGCTAATAATTGATAAATCGGGAAATATTAATAGAAAATTTTAGTTTAACATGAGTTATTTTCAGTCTCATTGATTATAAGTGTTAAAAACAAACAATATGATAATAATAAATTGTTTTGAGTAGTTAATATGCATTAGATGCATATAATATAAACTACTAACTTAATAAAATAATAAATATATATCTTTCATTGTAGTAAAATACACCTAATTTAAATTATAATCTTGGAAAAAACCGGATGAATAATTTTCGAATGCGGATGTCTTCGTATCCGCGTCCGTTTTTTCGAATATCGGATATTTATCCGCTTTTCGGATACGGATACGGATGCGGATGGATTTCAGATTTTTTTGGGTATTCATTGACAACCCTATTTGTATTGTGAATATGAACATATTAAAATATTAAAACTTCACTAAAATTAATCTATTAAATTTAAATTTATTTAATAAAATATTATTATTAAACAATACCAAATAAATAAATATATTAATTATAATTAAATAAATTAAAAATATTTCTCAAACTCTTTTGTTGATAAATACTAAATATGATTTAATATAAAATTTATTATTTATGTAACCAAAAATAAGATCTTGTTAAGATCTTTCGGATAAGCTTTTAGAAAATATCCATTTAGTTTGGTGCAGTAAGCCTAGACCTGGACTCATAGGGATAGTGCCCTTTGCTACCGCTCAGCTTGGAAGATTTTCTCAAAGTGGATTTCTAACGATGAAAAAGATGAGCCGGAACTTTCTAACATGTTCTTGGATGATTAGTTGGTCCTCTGCAGCGATAGTGACTTTGGCGCTAACAACAAATTGATTTAGCTATAAAAGACTAATGCGACAAGTTTATTTTCTTGCCTCACATGCTAGGTTTCTGTCCATAGATTATAGCTTGGTCATGTAGATGCGTTGGAATTTAGTTTCATTTGCTTTGTTCTAAGATGTCATATGTTGCTGAGTTCGCCTATATGTATTTTAAGAATATTGATCCTCCTTCTGCTATTTTGCCAGGCATGTTGGCTTTATTTGTTTATTTTTGTGCTATCTCGTCAGGCATTTTGGCTTTGTGTTTGATGTGTGGACCCATGGGTCTTGCACTTTTGTATCTTACATATGTATATGTATGTATGTGCATGTGAGAGAGAGAGAGAGAAGTGTTCAATGACACTTCAAATAGTGCAGCACCCAAATGCCCTTCGATTTCCATCAAGCTCCGACTTAAATAATAATTGTTTCTCTCTCTTCCCACCAGTTATCACTATCATTTAAATTGGAGTTTGCGGTGGAAATCATAAGAAATTTTGGATGTTGTACTATTTGAAATGTCATGAAACACTCATGTGTGTATATGTGTGGGCTCTTTGGATCATACATCCTTTATATAAAAAACAATTTATGCAAATTAACAAAATGGTTGTTTAATAAAAAAATCACCATTTTTACCTTACGGTCAACGCATCTAATCCAACAATGGTATTAGAGCCCGCATCGTGTTTAGGTGAATAATTAACCGAAGTGCCATTTGAAAAAACCAATTAGATGATTGTACAAGAAAACAATCCTTAAACTAAAGAGAATGTTATTTTAACTAAGACTCGTTCTTATGACCAAAATGTTTAATTAAGTAAAGAATACATCTGAAAATATTATATATATATATATATATATATATATATATATATATATATATATATATAAATCCATTTCAATCCAGTACCGTCTTATATTTTGTTTTAGAGGATTATTTGTTTCATAATCTTTTACATGCTGCGGTGCCTTGATGACAATAACTGTGCTGCTGGTTTCTCGAATAAACCAAGTGACGTACAAGTTTACTCAATATTAGCTAATTAATCAAACCGACCGTTAGGGAGGTTTGCTTACCGTCGCTGACCAAAATCAATTTTTCTGAAGCCAAAAAAAGTGGATCTTGTCTCATCGCGGTTTCCCTAAAAACGTGGATCTTGTCTCATCGCGGTTTTCCTAAACTTCCTTCTTTTATTTTACGCATCAAAGATTGCAAATTCAAATCTATTATGATTTTCAAATTCTAAAATTTCAATTTCAAATCGACATTTTTGAATGCTTTGATTAATATTTGAATTTGAAATTCATATTTTCAGATTCAAATCTCAATTTATTCTTTTTCAACATATTATCACTTAACGTTTAAGTAATATTAACAAAAATTTTAAATATATATTTCTTATCAAAGTTATACAATCGGGCGGTCGGTTTCTCCACCGTTGTGCGGTTATATTAGTAGTTTAAAAAAATTACTAGTTCGTATATTTACAAGTCATAAACTAATCCAAGTCATAAACTAATCCCAAGCTAACGTTTCAATGCATGCTGCTTTATGACTTAAACTCGTTTTTCTTTAATACAAGTCAACTTATTTTTATATAAAAATTACTTTGACAAATAGGAATGAATTAGCTATTCAAAATTGTTAAATGACCCCTTAGTAGTATCTTAATTCTTTCAAGGGGTAAAAGAATGTTAGTTATTTGGTTAGTTGACTGCAAGCACGTAGTTGCCAGAAATGAAAATAAAGAAATTCTAGTAATGTGAAGTTGGAGTAAGTTGGTTGGATTTAAAATAGTCAGTGGTTGTGTAGGTATTACGCTTTGGGTCAATAGGGTTGGTAAACCTATTGTGTCTTAGATATTTACGGTACTTATGCATTACGTGTGACTTGACCATAAAGGTAATACCAATTGTGTCTTAGACATTTATGGTACTTACTTATGCATTACGTGTAAACCTATCCTAGTCAAGACCTCATAACTGGACTTTGTTATTCTTTGTATTTTGATAAGTACTACCTAATCTATTTTGATTCAACTACTTTACATGATCTTCTTTATTAATAATGCACACACCTTTTCTATTAAAAAGTGATTAATTTAGGGAACTTGTCTAAAATTCCTTAACATTTTCAAAATATATCTCAAATACTTCTATTCATAGCATACAAATTTTTTTATTTTTTTTATTTTTTTATACTTTTTAAATTTAGTGAAGCATAAGATGTTATAAATACACCATTGATTTCAACACACAAATCTTAACATTGTTTATAGAGATATAAGATGAATTTTGTTTTCAGCATAAAGTTGCTGATTTTTTAATTTTCTTAACAAGACACCTATATTATGGAAAAATTGAATTGTAAGTATACTTGCGGTTTCTATTTCGAATTGCAATATATACTTGTATATTTTATTAACAAAATTTTAGAAAACTATATCACATATGAATTATGCTAAAAAGCTTTTATTATTTTGGATGTAACGAGGAAAATGAAATTCCAACCAAAGTGAGATAAAATTTGGCATTTACTATTTCAATATACATAAAAAACCGCAAACATTTTTTGCAATTTCTGCATTAAACTGTAAATAAGATGCAAATAATTGTAAATGTTTGTAATTTCTATTTTGAACTGCAAACATATGCACCAATAAAGCTTTACCGAATTATACAACATTGTTAAGAAACATGTGCTTTAGTCTACGGGCATAGCTCAGTTGATTGAGAGTATCTTAGAGCATCTCTAACAATTCGGAGTGTGAAAATAAGATTTTTCACACTCCGAAATATTGAAAGCCTCATTTCTCCAACAGAAACAAGGCAATAATCGTTAAGGCAAGAAAGTTGGCATCCTCAACTCTCTCCAAATATCACAATAATCACATCAAAAAAGATATTAGGTAATATCACGTTAAGCAAGGTTTATGTTCCCAAAAAAAAAGGTCAATATACCCATGATAAGCGCACGCATGCATCATGATAGAAATGATTCAGAGCACTGTGTAGAAATCTAAAATACAACACAGATATGACAAACGATTTCGTCTTGCCCCTTCCTTTCATCTTGCTTTCAGTTATTATTTCATCATAAATGTCTCATTAATATGTACGCTCATTACTTAAAAAAAATTCTTTTTCAAATGCCCTTTTAGAAAGAGGGGGTTAGAATTTTTTTTTTTCTTTCCTTCATATTTAGATCACTCGGCCTAGCCGAGTTCATTGAAACCATGCAAGATTTATCTTTAAATTTTATACCGTCATTTCATTTGACATAGATTTTTCTCTCTAGGTACTTACTGCACTCCAAGGAAGTTCACATTGTTCATAACTTAGGGACCTCCGGTCACCACTTAAACATTCTTTTCGCCGCTTTTTACCTAAAAAATATCGAATGCCTTAGAATTGCATCCATTGATGCATCGATGGTTGAAATTGTCTAATGTTGTGTGATTTTTTTTTTATTGTCTGTAAATGTCAGAGTTCCACATTTCAACCGCAACACACATATATTGTGTGCCTTTTTTTTTATAACAAGATGATCCTATATAGAGCACTCATTTTGATGTATTGGAATCGTATCGAAAATTCCTATTTTTTAATTTGTATTGGAATCGTATCGAAAATTCCTATTTTTTAATTTATGTATCGCTAATTTTATAATAATAATAATAATAATTCATTTCAACATCAATCGGTATCTTTTCACAAAGCGTTGCATCTCTATTTTTAAATTATTGAAGTTAGCTTCATAATATAATTTCTCTATAAATATCAATGCAAACATTGCATATATCACTGTTTTGTTCATAAACATCTGCCAATAAACTAAAGAATGATAACAATATATGTGCCTCATAATAATCAACTGCATATATAACGCATATATACAAATTTATAGATCAAAATTGTTCCGGGATGACCGACTCAAGAAAACTAAGAAAACGTTTAGAATACTCCTCAGGTTTGACTGCAGAAATGGATTGCAGGCTGAACTTAAAAGATTTGAAGGTATGCTCCACTTTCTTTTTCATATTGTAATCCTGCAATATGTCGATGATTCCTAAGTAGAGAACTACGTCGTATACCTCAAACAGATCACTTTCCGACGCTGGGTCGTCGTCGCTGTGTACGAGTTTCCGGTTTGCTTGTGCTGGCATGTTCACTCCCAGTTGCACCGGTAGTCTGTTTAAAATATGGCAATAGTTTAGTAAATGTGTATATTGACAAATGTAGTGTAGACTCCTTTCTCTCAGCTCTCAAGGTTCATTTTGTTGATTAATCTTTGTGCTCTCATTCTTCTTGAGTCTTGCTTAAGGGCTCGAATAAAATCTTACGATTTAAATCTCATTTCATATTGGATCTTTCCCGTCATGATTCGGTTTACATTTCAATTGAAACTCGGTTAAAACCGCGGTTGAGGAAAACATTTAATTCATACTCATATACCCAAAATGCTTATTTGGGTCCATGATTCTAGCTGTGATTATTGCTAAACAAAATCAAAATGGAACAAGACAGACAATTGAGTATTAAGTGTAGCCGTAGAAGTTCAAACATCATAATCAAATTCAAAATGTATACAAATATTAAAATATGGATTTTTTGAATCTACGATTTAAGTTGCGTTCTGATTTAAAGTCCGAACTTCACATTTTACGAATTTAATTCCTCTTTGAAAAAGTTGTTATCAGAGCAATCCTTTTATCTCATTGGTCGGTAACAAAAAAAAGGAACAAGTGACTCTGATTGGTTGGAAATCACCAGGTGGACAATATTGACATTGCAAATTGTCGGTCACCACAAGAGGGCCAAGTTTATTTAGAAGTGGCAGGCAAAATATTACCTAGTGAACAAATATTAAATCTAATATTATACAACATGCGATTTTTTTATATTTCTCAAACGATTAAAAGAGAGAACACTAAATGGTGCCCTTAGCAATATTTTTTTTGCACAAAATAATCTATCAACTATTAAATCCAATTCTAGTTAATGTTTTAAACCCGTTAATTTGCCAAGTTTTGTTTGACTTTATATTTTATTTTCAGTTTCAACCAAAAAAAAAACAAACAAACAAACGGCGGGTTGGGTTACCACACAGGACCATTGAGTGGTAAACTTTAAATACCACGCAGTTGCACCAAGTGGTAATATTGGTTGCCACGTAGGTGGTCTACTAGACTGTATAAAGAATTCTGTAGTCGTCCTTCTGCAAGATTTTAACATTTTGTATGAAATGAAAATTAAAAAATAAAATAACTCGAGTAGTTCTTCATAATGTCATGGTAACTCATTCTTTTAGTCAAGATTCATCATGTTGAAGAAGATTTTGAATTTCTTTTATCATAATTTATTTATTTATTATATTTTTGCTAGAATTTTTAAACTGGTCATATAATTTGGTAGAATGTAGAATAGATAAAAGGAAATGCAAGAAGGGTAATTTTGTTCATATATTTTTATTGCAATAAAGGGGAAAGGAGGACCAGGCCCGGGGGAAAGGGCGGGGGGGGGGGGGGGGGGGGGGGTGGGATGGGGGAAGGTGGTACTTAACAGTTCTATGAGTTCAAATATAATCAGCTAAAGTCTAATAAGCAAGACCTGAATATATAATAAAAGGAAAGTGAGAAAATATGTGTACCTTCCAACACCAGGCAGAAGAAGGTCCACTTCTCGATCACCAGTAGATGATGCTCTCAACATACTTCCTCTGATGTGAGAACCGAATACGTTACTTGCTAAGCATGGTTCATGTGTTACTAAAAGCAGCCCTTTTGGTGTAACTGTGCTCTCATTATCCAAAGTTACACCAACTAATCAAAATCAAGGATGTCTAGTTAGTGCATTTTTTCATTGAATAAACAATTTGAATATTTTCAATCCTTGTAATTTGTTTAAAAAAAATGCTACTTTGCAAATCTTGCTCATAACTTAACAGATATTATTTGTGCTATTTTGATTGTTCAGAAATCATTCCAACGACTGTGAAAGTTGTTTCAAGAAGAATTGATCCAAATATATAGTGTATATTGCCAGTATGAACTATATAATAAACTATACTAATTCAAACAATGTTAAAATTCTTAGCACATATGTACACAGGTACATGAATAGACATTCACATTGAATCATCTTGTCTCTTGTCAAATAGTATTCTAGTGTAGCTATTTTATTACTATTATTTAGAAATCATCTTGTCAAATAGTATACATTGTAACTTTAATCAGCGTGTAGTCAAATGAATATGGTTTTATTTTTTTTATTTTTTTTTATTTTTTTTATTGGGTTTAAATACCAGTGTATGTACAACAAATTTAGGTGTACAAACAGAATTGGCTTATTTCAAATTCATAAAAATAAACAACTTAAATATTAAATCTCAAAATTTCCATAAGACTAAATAACTTAAATATTAAAATCCCAAAAAGTCATAACACAAGGGAAAACAGTTCATAGCACAGTCAGCGGGAGCAGTGGATCTAGATGATTCTAATGGATGTCCGCCACGTTTGCGTTTATTCATGCCTTTTAAATATGTTTTAATTTACTGAAAGAAAATCAATCAGCGCTAAAAATAATTAAATTCAATCAAATTTTACTTAAATTAGATTACTTTTTGCAAGAGAATGCAAATGGGATAAATCGATCAATGTTTGTTTAATAGATTTAAATGAAAAGAAGACAAAATAGCTTAGTAAACTAATGTGGTGTGAATATATGAAATTTTCGTTATGATGTCAACCCATTAAGAAATTTCTACCAAGACTATTAGGATCTAGATCTGTCGACTATCTACCCACATCAATCAAGAGCAATAACAACATCATACAATCAACTAAGTCAATCACCAACAAATTGACTACAGAGATGCAAAATTCAACATGTTTTAGATCAATTTGATCTATATTCGTGAACTAAACCATTTTCATATTTTTCCTCTATACTAGAGCTTAAAAGATATTCAATTATAATTACAAGATTATTGATTAATATAGTGAAACAATATTAACAATAATCTTCACACAATAGTCTGCATGAAGAAGAGAATGTTCAACTAGCGAAATCCTCAGCTTTTTATCCTAAAGTTAATATTTTATTGCTTGAATTTGATTTGATTTGATAGAAAATTATTTTTTGATCTGATGTAGGCGATGGAGATGGGGGGAGAGGCAGTGGTGGTGATGGACAACGGTTGGTGTTTCGGGCGGTGATCAGATGTTGGATTTGGAGGTGGGATTGCTGTCAATGAAAGAAAACATGGTTTTGTCCTTCAACCTAAATTTAAAATTTTGTGTATTAGATCCCAATTTATTTGCTAATGTTTGTTCTTTTAATTAATTCTCTTACATAAAACTAATAAAAAAATTATCATCACTTTCTCACTTCTCCTAACACAAGTCGGAAAGTAGAATTATGATGTTTTTCGCTTTCAAAGTCAACTACGTTTCCTTCTTTGCACTTCATTTTATACACTTCATTTTGAGAAAAATGCTGCAAAAGTTTGTTTAGAGCGGAACAAAAAGCGCTAATGTTGTGAAAAAAAATGTTAAAATTTTAATTTATCTTATTAAGACAAATAAATCTTAGATTGAATTTAGTATTTTTCTAAAATTCAGTACTTATAACCAAGGTTCGAGATCTCGGTTTCGATCTTTCGTAATTTTAGAAATTCGACCTAATTTGTAAATTTTGAAAATTTCGATTCCAGATTCGTTTTCGGATCTTTATTTAATTTTCATATAATTATACAAATATTTGTTTAATTTATTGAAACAAAACGTATAATTTAAACTTAATTGAAAATTACGATATACGCAAACAATACCAGTTAACTATAAATATTTAAAACACTAAAAAATGTTCATTCATTACTTCATTTTGAACTTTTTTAGTTACATCATTTATATATTTTGTGAATTTGTATGTTTTCTAAGTTAAAATTACATATTTTGAATATTCCTATATTTGAACATTCAAATTAATTAAATTTTTGAGTTTTTTCTTTATAATTTGAAATTCAATAGGTTTTTTTGTTGAATCAGAATTTCGGTTCGGTTTCGTTTCGGCCCCTACTGAAATCTAAATGGAACGATTGGAATCTCGGTTTTTCGGTCGGAACTTCAAACCTTGCTTTTAACATGAATAAATGAATGTTGATTAGTTGTTTTTTTTTAATAAATTTGTTGAGATAGATATTTATGTTGATAAATTTTGAGTTTGTTGCTTATGGACAGTGTTGTGAAAATCATTAGGCGGACGGTAGGTGGCAAGAATGGACTAGGTATTAATCGTCCAGACGGGTATTAATCAGGGATTACTTGCAGCTGGGCTTTTTTGATAATCCATGTATTTTGGATAAGTCTTTAGTATATGGTTCAGTATTAATTGATCAAAATTAGACATTTTTTGTTTT
The DNA here is from genome assembly GCA_030765085.1 of Allium cepa. Taxonomy (NCBI): domain Eukaryota; kingdom Viridiplantae; phylum Streptophyta; class Magnoliopsida; order Asparagales; family Amaryllidaceae; genus Allium; species Allium cepa. The sequence goes on along the minus strand of CM060933.1, from coordinate 27,177,339 downwards.
GGATGGGCTTGATGATAGACAAGGAAGTGAAATCGCCTAAATTAGCACGTAAATGCTTGTACGAGGCATCAACCCTAAATTAATCTCTAACTAGTGTCGAGATGCCCATTTGGATTCTTAGATGAGTCATTAGACTTTCCTAGATGGACAGTTATGCGGTAAGCCTTGCCTAGCGTCTAGGCAGAGACCTAGAAAGATATTTACTGCAGAGCTTATGAATTTATATTGAGATAAATGATTGTTAGATTTGAAATGGAAAGGATTGTAAGTGGATATATTTGTTGAAGATATGAAGTACTTGGATAGTTTGCAATTAACATTAATGGTAATTGTACAGATTAGAGTATTGGTGACGATATGAAAGAATTTGGATAATAATTTTGAAGATGTGAATGATTTGAATGAAAATTTTGATGAGGAATAATGGAAATACATGCGAAGTTAGAAATGTTGAATCCTAAACGAAAAATATAACAAGGGGATTAAAAAGAAGAGAGAAAATACTACCGTTTTTCTAGTATATAATAATATAAAAAACTAACATGACATATTTCTTAAACTGTCAATGGTCCAATATGCAAGCCCAAATTTATGGTAGCGAGCTAAACCTCTTAAATTGCAGCAATCAGATAAAATCAGGGCATCCTTGTGGTTTTGATACCAAGCGTATGCAACTGTGTGGCACACTGCTTACGCATGACCACTCGACAACTCGCCGGTTTTCTAAGTTGTCTTTGATGTAACAAGTCACTTGGTAGGATATACCCCAACTAGGTTTCTATTGATGTCCTTATTCAAAATAACGTGATAATGTCTCAGTGTTTACTCTCTTACAATGTTGCAACATCCTCCTTTATCCCAGTCTTGGGACTGGTAACATTTCCAGTCGGGGTAACCGAAATCTCAAAATATTTTACAGGTTTCAATGCATTTACTAGGTTCAAATGCACTGATCACACTGTACTTCTTGTTCTATAGGTAGTGACTAACAACCAATGAGTGATTTGAAATGTTAGAGCAAATTGAGTAGTGTAGAAACTGGCACCTCTTTAAAATGAAATTTATCAATTTGCATACACCAAATGAGAGAAAATGTGGTGCGATTTTATTATTGAATCATTAAATGAGATACCTACAATTATCGCCCAAAGAACTTGGATAGCTTTGAAGTGAGTTTTGAGGTTCTAAAGAGCTCCTCAAATGTTCTGGTGCTCTATAATGTAATCCCAATAGCATGCTGTAATCCATTATGCTTTGTGATTCCAAGAATGCGCAGTCTAATTTAATTTGTCTGTGCAAATTAAATAGTATTACAGTTAGAATGTAATTATTTCAAAAAAAAAAAAAAATAGAATGTTATTTATTATCAGGACAAATTTTAGTTTTAGGCTTTGAGAAAAAAAACCTATTTCGACTTCAAGCCTCATTCAACCCTTACTGCAAAAATAGATCTCGTTTTTACCATGTCGGCATTTCATATTTGCACAATTTGAAATAGCGCAAGCAGTATGTACTTGCACATTTTTGAAGTCTGCAAGTACAAACTATAAATCTGTGCTTGCGCACTTCAAAATTGCGCAAACACAAATCCTGGTCTGGTAAAAACCAGGCCTTTTTTGTAATAAGTTTGGAAAGAAACCTAAAGTTAAAATATGTTATTTTCTCTAGCCTAAAACTAAAATTTGTCCTTGTTACAATTATGTTGCATACACAGAATAAAATATTTACATCACACATGTTCACACTAATGAAGTAGCTTTACTAAGAACAGGAACACTTGGAATGATGAAGCCTGAAAATGCTGAAACCACCCATGGTCTCCAACTTTAAAAGTTTGTATAGGTCATATAAACATAAAGAGCAAAGAGTATTTTCTGAATCAAAGAACATGAGTAGTGGTTTTAGATGAGACGAACATGGGTAGTGGTTTCAGATGAGACGACATGAATAATTATTCTATTATCAAACTGATAATCTCTCTAAGTCGGATGTATGTGCATGCCCATGCAGAATTATTAGTATATATTACTGTACAATTCGATAATAAAGACAAGCAGAAGAACTGACCTGAAAAGGGACTCTCTCCAAGATTTGTTCAAATGAAAAACATAAGCGAGATCAAGATCTTTCAATATGGTATTTTCATTTACATTGTGTTTGGATGTCGACCTTCCAAAAGAAGAACCTTTCAGATCATACCTTCGATGAATGTGTAATTCTGTATAAAACATATTTCCCATCACTACAAACCTGATCTGCAAAATAAATTTGTTAACCACAAAAATATTGAGACCAGGTTGATTGATTCTGTGAATTAATTATATACCTTCTTTCCACCTTTTACTGTAATGCAATGGAGACCAAAAAACTTAGTTATGAGAGTATTCTCATAGGCATCAACATGAGCATAGTAACTGGGAAGCATTTTCAACAGAATCTGCATAAAATTATGCAAATTCATTGGTCAAACTATTTACAAAATCAAAAAAAAAAAAAAGTGAGAAAGAAAAAGTATCCTATGCAAGTATGGAAATAATCAGAACTGCCCTTTTTCAGAAACATACTTCTACAGATGAAACTAAGTGTTGATTAGGTCCCCATAAGATATTTACTGATTTTACACAGATCGTGAAGACTCTACAATTAATATGTTTCCTAACTGAAAAAATGTTGCAAAGAGGAAGCACCTTAAGTTCATGTTTATTGAGGGTCTTAATAACAAATCTTTGATCTTGAGAAAGATAAAATATGGAGGCACTTTTTCCAGGCGAAGGAAGCTCCTTTAGACCACGATCACCACATATTGACATCATGTAATCTGCAGATTCGATCTTAAACATTTCACGCAAATTCCTGAAAATATAATTTGTTGGTAAATAATAATATAAACACAGCAACTCCATAAGGTTGCCAAATCGAGGTTTGGTGTGTTGAGTTGCTTGAGTGACAAATAATCACGAGTTCGAGACTCAGTAACAGCAGAGGACATACAAAAAAAATGTGATTTACCTACAGTATGTGTTGTGATTATGATGCATATTTCCTCAAAGTTTACAAGCAAAACTTGATTCTCACTTCTTAAAAAAGGAATTTAAAAATAGTAAATACAAACAATATGCCTAGCTGAGTCAATCAATCAATGGTCCATAAAAAAATGTCATGCGTTTCAGAGTGTGAAAGTAATTAAAACTTAATCATATCTATGGAACTACAGAGAACTCTATCAGTGTATCTTTTATGTAACGTGGAAACTTTAAGTCTGCAACATGGTATATTGTACGAAACCAAAATTTACCTGAAAACCATTGGGTAATAATCCTTCCAAAAGAAATCAATGGAGGAATGAGAAGGTGTTAAATTGGAACCTTTTCTTGGGAAAAACATAGTCAATCTAGCTTGAGAACCAAAATCCGATGAACGAATTTCACGATTAGGCATTGGTGCTATTTTTCCCACTGTGTGCCTGTCATTTTTAGGTCAACAATTTAGTTGCTTTATTTCTATGTGTGTGGATATATGTATATGTGTGTACGTTCGCGCATGTATAAAAGACAGTAGGTATGCATAAGAGTAGGGACAAAACTATACTTCTGAAAGGGTTGATGAAATATGTTTGTCAACAAAGGCTTTGCTTAATAAACTTGATACTCACTAAAAACAATATGATATGCTTTTACAGTGGCACGCAACTATTGTCACTATTCATAAAAATGAAATAATGACAAATCACTAGAGAAGGAAGAATAATGAACCAGAAATCATGCACAGGAGCTCTATTCACAAGCTTAGAAGTAGTTTTTCCAACAAAACACCCCAAATAATCTGCATAACTTTCATTTAACTGAGCTTTATGTGAAATATGCTAGAAGAAATAACTACCTTATTCCAAGCTGCAAATTTAACATCAAGAAATAATTCTTGTGGCCTTTGAATATGATTTCACCGGGCCCTTTCAATGATTTTGCTTCAGCTTCAAATGTTTCTTTCCATTTATAAGAAACTTCAAGATCATTGCTTCTTCTTTTTTCCATTATCATCACCCCTTGAACGTATTCTCTCTCATAAAATACGTATTTATCATCTAGAATATGTTCTGATGAAATCGGCAACTCAAGAGCAATCTCATGTAACACTACATTTACATCTAATGAAGCAGGCTTATGTGATTTGCGGCCTGAAGTTCTGAAAAGGTTGTTAAGACTTGGTATTCTTAATACTTTCTTTCTCAAAATAGGTTCCTCGTTCATAAATTTTTGTTTATCGACATTGCTATTATGAGGAACTTTGCTTCCAACTGCATAAAAAATTCCCTCGCCATCCTTCAGCCCTTTACTCCATGTTCCAAAATAATGTGACCCATCTGCGTACTTATAATAACCTGGACCATGCTGCAATCCATCTAGCCAAATACCATCATGCAAATCACCATTATCCCATTTCATTACACCTCTACCACTCATTTTTCCACCTAACCAATTCCCTATATACATATTTCCACAACTCCATATATATTTACCAATACCTTCTAGCAACCCTTCACGCCAAGAACCCTCGTATATATCTAAATTTGAATACGTTTTAGTCCCTAGGCCATGCTTTATGCCCATTCTCCAAGAACCTTCATAGATTGATTCATCAACCGAAAAATATGTGCCACGGCCGTGAAGGAAACCTCCACTGAAATTGCCGGCGTATTTAGCACCGGATGGATAGTGAAGTTGCCCTATTCCTGTCATTTTCCCTTTTTCCCACTCACCTTCGTAGAAAGTACCATCTGACCAAGTGTATGTCCCTTTTCCATGAAACTGTAATCGAACTATGTTCCCTACATAGGTGTCTCCATTTGAAAAAACCCTCTGGCAGAGCCTGTAAAAGAGAAAACACGTACATTAATATAGTATATACTGTTAGAAGATGTGGTTTTGACAATTATCGCTGATTACATAATTAACTCCAAGTCACAATAATGACCTTTGTTTCTAAAAGATGTTTCCTTTCACTCTGTCACAAAGGAAATAATTGAGAAAATTCTCTCTCAGAATAAAGCTGAGTTTGTTTGATTCAAGTTGTGACTGAAACAAAAGAAATGATGAACCAAGGAGGAAGCTTTAATTCGAAATTGTGTGTGTGCCTATTCCAGTCAACAATTGTATCTTATAGGTGGGAATCGATGACGAGTCATTACTTGAGATGCAACAGTTCATTTCAGACAGTCATGACAATTTGAAAATATAGGATTGTTATGTTGTCACATCCTAATTGTTCGAAATTCAAACAGAGTCCAGTCGAGATATAAAGTAATTAAAATTGTTCACCTTTCATCCACCTCATGGTCGCTCATCTCGTTTTATTTATCTGCATTTGAAACATTAAGTGTAAATATCATAGACCATGAATTATGCTTTGAGCTTCTTAGAAGCTAATATCATATGTGAAAATGGCAAAACAAACTGGATGAGTGTGATAGTCTACATATTTATAATTCAGGCAAATCATAACGGTTGCATCACAAACTTGATTGACTAGTAATAATGGATATGTAGAAGGATGTTCATTTGACAATGAGCTACACATCCGTGAATGTTTGATAAAGTGAACTAATGCCAAAACTCATTACATTCTTACATTGAATTGCCTGTCAAAAGAAAAGTTGATTCAGTTCCATACTTGTATAAGAACGATCAATGCATACACACACACATAGACATATTATATATAATGGAAGTCCTACTATGTCATGAAAAAATATATAGATTTGGTGCTCCTAACATGATAAAAAGAACACAACATCAACATATGCTCATATCACACAATATTCACATGCTCAAGATCACCAAGAATAAGATATTCTTAAGCATCTAGTTCCGCATAAACTATTGCAACTAGTTTGTACACATTTATCACCGTTAACCCGAAAATTATAACTTAATCTAGACCCATTAACGGATACTTTCTGATGTGGATAATGTCATGTTTGCATCCGCATTCAAAAACATTTTCGGATATCGGATATCCACATCCGCGGATATGGACGGATATCAAAGAATTATCCAATCCACCAAATATCCGATAAATCAAGAAAAATAAATAGAAAATTTTTGATTGACACACAAATAATTCGATCTCATTGATTATAAAAGTGAAAAAGAAACAAATATGACGATAATAAATAGTTTTGAGCAGTTAATATGTATTAAATGCATACAATATAAACTATTAACTTAATAAAATAATAAATAAAATCTTTCGTTGGACTAAAATTACACATAATATATACTATAATCTTAGTAAAAAACGTACAGATAATTTTTGCATGCGCATGTCTTCTATCCGCTTCCGTTCTTTCAGATATCAAATATTTATCCGTTTTTCGGATACGGATGCAAATCAACTTTGAATTTTTCAGATATCCATTGGCAGCTTAAAAGTTAATGTTATACTACCTAAATTAGCAGTCAACCACAATTTACAGCTTCAAAATTTTCATTTTATTTTGGAAAACCTTCTCATTGTCATGAAATTATTTCCTAAAGAGTGTTTACATCAACATACAAGTAGCCAGATGAAATCAGAAGTTAGTTTTTCAGTTTGTGATGTTTAAAAAAGAACTAATATTCAATTTAAAAATCAAATGCTACCCAAGCACATAAACTTAATAACATTTTAAACTGTTTGAAAGTGCAAATCGAAACTAAAGTTAAGAAATTATGGAGAGGAAAAAAAAAAGTGTTCTCAAACAGCCTCTAACCAGTTAAAAATCATACAGTTTTCACAAATTTCGCATAGTTGAGTTGAGTCTATCATAAAAGCATATTTACTTGTAAATATTTCAGCTATGATATCATATTTCTCAACATATCATAAATCCTTTAATCTAGTCTCAACACCTGGCGACTTGCAAATTTTATAAGTAATATCAACACATTACATTACATATAAGGTTGAGAAATTAATGCTCAAGAACTGCAGCGTATTGTACATCAATCGAACTGAAAATACCACTTCTACTTCTAATCCAATAAATAAATAAATAAATAAGAAAAAAAGAAAAAATCAGATACACTAACCAGTCGCTTTGATACATTTATTTACAGAATCAAAAATGGATCAGAATTTCATTGAAGTTATTTTCCCTTATGTTCCAAAGAGAGTTTCCATTTTTATCTTTAGAGAAAGATGTTTGAGAGAGAAATACAGTCACAAGCGCCATATAAGACCATTTTTTATTGATTCGAATTGATGAGCGAAATTATTATAGATAATAATAATTAAAAATAATGATAATTTTCACTACTGCTTATTCTAATATTCTTACCTCAGTTGTATGATTTTCATCACGTCATTAGTAGCTCGAGTGTTTTCATAAAATATAATTGCATTGGTTGACCATTATATATTTAACTAGAAAGCAAAAGGTAAAAAGTTAAAAGTTGGATTTAATTTGATTTTGCTAATCAAGCTGTGTTGAAAATTCCAAACCACTTGCTTTGATTGAAAAATTAGAAAACAACAGAATGATAGTTAACGCTTGAAGCAAAATAAATCTTTGACTTGCAAGAGTTCAACGTGATTTATTGTACCTCTCGAAAGACAGATCAATATTTAAGAAAAAACATATTGATCGTTCCAAATATATCAGTAAACAACAATCCTAAACTAAATCTCATTAATTCCAATTTTTCCATCTACAAATTTCCAATAATTCAAAACTAATAGAAAATTGTAGATAATTTCATAATTTTTGTACGTTAATCCATTATAATGTTAGAAAATTTCATTTGAAATATCTTTTCTAACAATAAAAATTACAAATACGATAAAGATGCAAAGAAGCAATTGTTTTAAGTTGATAAATAAACTTGATGTGGGATCATCTACAACGTGCATAAACGTTTAAATCTTTTGAGTTCACTACAATGATGAATGTTTTAACTGTTTGTTTTTATTTATTTTTTTGTTTATTTTTAGTAGCATTAAATGATATATTGCTGTACGTGTACAGTATCACTCTGAGAAATAAATACAGTCAGATAAATTACTAATTTTGGTGTCTCGAGAGAACAACACAAGACCTCCAGAGCCACAATGTAGAGATCTTATCGCTTTAGTTAATAGTCTTTTAAGGTGATGTTATATTAATCATCGAACAAAACAAATGTAGGAAAGAAAATCTAATTGAGTCATGATTTTATTCGTTTTTCACTTTCTCATCTTCAAATCAAGTGCATTAAAGTGGAATACGAATTGATGTTATAATAAAGTAAAATAGTTGTCTTATATGACGGACTTTTGCCGGACAGCAAAATTTTCTTTTTCTTGCATTTATACTAAGCTCCTAGCTTAAGCCAACTAAAGCAGCTTGATTCTACTTTTGGTTTAAATCATTACAAATAAAAGACAATAGGAATAAACTATTGCATGAGTCCATCTACGTGAGTACAAACACCTCATCAATGCATATTCTCTATTCCCAGAGGCTAATCACAGAGCACCTTGTCGACAAATGAATCACTTTTCAATTAAATGTATTCATGAACAAATTAGTATTAACATCCAATATAAATCATACAGCTTGATCTTCAAACAACTAACATACAACGTTGTCAATTAATTTATCTGTCTTCGTCTTTGTCCTGTTACAAAATGCAGCAGAAAATAGCGGAATCTCAGAGATAAACTGAAGTGAGTTTGATTACCATAACAATTGCTGTCGGAAACTTCATTCAAAGAAAGTCTACTGTATAAAAATAAGATAATGATATAATGATTGGAGTATAGTTGTACAAAAAACATTTAATAAAGTTTGGCATATAAAAGCGAACATGAAAAGATTCGCGATAGCTATAAATGAAAGCACAAGTAGGTAGGCAACGTCGCCAACATTTACTAGCTAGCTACAACTTACAAGTACTAGATCACTGCATCGAATAATTCGCATTTTGGACTAACATCTGAAACGGGTCCAATAATTCTCTCTACTTTTGGACTATTATCTTTAGTCACTGTCAACGTCTTTCACCGTATTATTGAAACGAAAACTGAAGAAAAAATTACAACTGTAAATGTGTTTACGATTATTCTTACAAAGTTAAAAATTTAAAAACAACATACTGAAATGGTAGAAACATCGAACATGTAATTTTAAAGGAGCAGTTGGCAAATTAACAAAAGAAAGAAAGAAAAATAAGGCTAGCTGCATATAGCTAGTTTTACCAACTAAATTTAACATGTGCAGATCTTCTAAATTGACAGCATTGGATTAAATAAACAACAGCCAATAATGGCAGAAAGAAGCTATTGTAAAAACAAGATTTTAACAAAAGTTAACTTGTAAGATTTAGATCCAATAAGTACTTAAAAGTCATTGGTACACAGTTTAAATTACAGTTTGTAGAGCTAAAGGCCAAAGAAAAGTCCTTGTTTCTTCGCTAGCCTTTGATCCTTTCGTGCACGTCTTCTACTTGGGGACAAAAATATACTTGTCCCATGCAATGAACTTGAAGCATGCCTGCAGTAAAAAAGGAAGATTCATGAGACTTGTATAGTAATATTTGTAATTGTATAGTTGTGGAAACTGCGACAGTTCATATACAATCATATGTCATGTGTACCAGTTGCATTGTTTCATACGTCATGCACTCTCCCCCAGTTGCATGTTATATATACATTATAGGCATATAGCAGCCTATCATAATGTAGAGAAATAAAGAAACACTTGACGTGTCTTTGTTATTGGCAGGTAGAAGAGTTAATAATTGTTTAGTAAATATCAAGAAGTTAAAAAAATGTTTATTACAACTACATTGGGAGGAGATATAATAAAAATACAATTATCATGGAGATGGAACTATCAAATGCATCTACAATCACTTGTTTAGGATCATCTAAGACTTAATGTCCATTTCTTTTTATTTGAGCTTTAAAAATCAATTTTTGATGTCAATGTATTTTGGCACATAGTGGGTCGGTAAGTAAGCTTTGTTAAAACAACTGCTGATCTCATGAAAAGGATTAGAGAAGCTTATGATTTGTAGAGAAAGCTCCATAAGTGTAACAATTGTGGAAATAGTCAATATAGATGATTAACTCTCTGCTAGATGAATTTGCAAAGCATGAATCCGACATTAGAAATGCAATATATATTAGCAGATTGGGACAAAAGATTGAGAAATTCTTTAATTAAATAGCACAACTTAAGCAATTAAACTACGAGTTTTGGTGGAAATCATAAACACATTAATAATATACCCATACATTGTGCAGGAAAACGAGAAGGGGAAACCAGTGCACGAGGCTCCCGCACAATAGCGGGCTTTGGGGAGATTGATAATGTACACAGTCTTTCCCTCTTTTCCTCGCATTGCGAAGAGACTGTTTCCGGACTCGAACCTGGACTTCGAGATTACCGTGCAGAAAAAGGAGAATTTGATATAATTATCTTAGTTTTTATCAGGACCGCGATAAAAAGCTAAATATATTCATTTCCCTGCTCGAATTTTTCAACATTGATATTCATTTGCCATAATTCTAGGCATATAAATCTAAATTAAGTGCGACCTAAGTCAAAAAAATTCAGCATAATTTGCAAGTTTAACATGAAAAAAAAATCTAGACAGTTTACAACTTCAAACATTTTACATAGTTATTTCAAAACAAATACCCAAGGGTCGACCATGTACATATCACACTAGTCCAACAAGGAAATATAATGCAAGTGATTAGCATATAAGCAGATAATATAATACATAAAAGAAAGATAAAACCAGAGTAGTACGCACTATCATCAAGAAGATCTGGCTCCTTCCCCAAGTTTAGCTTCACGTTCTTTTCGAAGCCGCTCTCTCTAGAAAATATTAAATTTCAAAGTATATTAAACATAGTTGTGTCATAAGGCTTCATATAGAGGCTTTATCTAAATGCCTTTTATTATGAATCATCCTTATTCTCTTTAACATACCTAATAGGCATTGCTTACAAGGTTATTTATCATAGCTTGGGTATTTTTTATTCAAGAAATACCTAAAGTTCTTATACGGTCTTGTTAATTGATCAAAAGCAAGAGATGGTTACCTATGACAATAAATTAGTTTGTTAAATAGTGCAACATAGAACATGCCACTGATGTATGTATCTGTATGGATCTTTCAGAATGGCTGTTTAATTTCAATCAGAAATCAAGACTATAAAATCAATGAGCTTCTTGGTATATACATAAATAGCAGAATGAGATCCTCTACTCTAGGTGAGAACCAGAGTAAGAACACTCTTGAGTCGAGCACCACACTGGTGCATTTTAGGAAAAGATGTGCGCTTTTATTTTGTACTGTGAAGCCTCACCCGCTTTAAGATTTTCCATATCCGATTCTCAACCTGAGTAGAGTATCTCATTCAATATATAGCTTAAGCAACAGGAGAAGAAATAATAGTGGCAGTAGCAGTAACAACAACAATAATGATATAAAATACATAAGCAGAGAAATATTGGCATGCTGAAAGAATCAAGAGACTCCATAACACATCAAATTTCATGAATCCATGACCAAAGGTATACCAATAACGGTATTACTACCATTTTTAAATTTAAGTATTAAGAACAACAATTTTTAACAGCAAAAGGAAGAGATCAAAGAAGATATTATGACACAGATTTCAGAATAAAATGAAAATCGATCGGATTTAAGCATTAATTAATAACCATTTTCAATAAAAACCAGTTGGAAAAAAAAACTATTAGATAACACATTCTGTACATGGATGAATAAAACATATAGAATAGAAATTATAACTCTAAACCTATGACAACTGTGCATTATGCTGCAAATATGCACACAAGGAAATATAAGAAAGATGCATAGGCTACTTCTAAGTTTGCAAACAATAAGAAATGTACAACATAGCGATAATACTCCCATGTACGCAAACAATTCGATTAAATTCTACTAACAATCAATAACAATTAATCCATCAGCTAACTTGATGTCACCAAATCCACTACCCATATTGGTGCAATCTAAGTCAAAAAAAATCAGCAATAATTTGCTAGATCCTTTAATTTGTGTGCCATATCAGATTGGCGAGGTCTTTTTCCTTCAAAGAAAGTTGATTCACCAAATCCACTACCCATATTTTCTGCACCTTTGAATGATTCTATTTGATACTCGGAAGCATGGTTAATTGGTCTAAATTATCGTGGTAACTTACAATAATATGATGTAAGCATACATGATTCTACAAGGTGAACTTGGAACATTGAATCTTAGATTATACGAATAAAGTACTATTCTGTAAATGGCAATGATATTTACTAGAAGCATGGAAATCACTGTGCCAGAAATGGGTTTCAAATCTTTCCTATGAGGATCATTTTGATCTCCACATATTTTTTGCTGTTGTGTTTCAGGACCCATATGGAACTCATAAAAATTATGAAGTAGAGGATTATATGTTACATAAGAAGATTTTCAGTGGAATCTTCATTCTAGCATAGCGCTTGAGCATAGATTGAAACTTTTCTCATGGATGTTAAGAAAGATGAGGTAGTATGATATTGGAGCTCCACCAAAGAATACTGTCAAATTCACGTACATAAAGATAAAATTACATTCTTTAGATGAATTGAATTCAATTATAACATCATATAGTAGAATTTTAGATTTTTATAAATATAAAATTGTTAATGGTATAATGACATTAGATTACAAAAATATCATTACAATTAGCGCAAATTCATATACAATTAAATCCGAATCATAAAGCATTTAAGTTCAGATTATGGTAATATTACTCACCTAAATCCTACGAGAATTGTTTACCTAAACTTCCTTGGCCATTTTCTCAAAGGTGCCTCCTCACTTTATGCAAAATTTGGTCAAATCAACTTCTTCTTCCCCCAGTTTCCCTGCCAACTTTTTAACTTGGTCCACCTTCTTTCTGAGGTTGCTTCTTAAACTTTTCAGGATGCAAAGTCAAAAATCATCATAGTCATGGAATGCTAAAGTAACCTCCAAAGGGAAACTGAAGACTTGGATGATCATGCAAGAAAACTTATACTAGAGATGCTTGCTTAGAACTAAGAATTTTCACATTACCAAACTGTGCTTCTTTTGTCCACTTGGAACCAGAAACTCAAGTTCACACATAATACTCCAATTGTGCTCAGACCTCAGTGTTATAGAGAGCATGCATAATTAACATTGTACCAGTGTGGAATTCAAATTTCTGACCAAAAGTCATACTGATGACCTAAAACTATATAATACTATTAATCTGACATTTTGATGGGTGATATGTTTTGAGAGAAACCAAAGATGTTTCACTAATATTCGTACAGGAAGAAGAGAGATATTCAGGAATGTAATGATGAGGAAGCAGCTACTGGGAATGCTTGTGATGTGAGCATATGCATTAAAGGAGGTGAAGCTGATACAATAAAGGAGGTGAAGTTAATACCGCTGATCATAAATAAAGCTTTGTTAAAACTTGTTGTGCACACATATCGGTTTTTTGCTGTTGTCATTGCTTATTTTATTTTATTTTATTTTTTGAATAGCAATCCCTGGCTGATTGACCTACAGAAATATGATGGACTATGTAATATCTATGGGTTAAATTATCCATTAGCAAAACTCTGAAAGGTGCTATAAACATATTGTTAACCCGTTTCCTAGCAAAACAGATTTCAACTGAACTTAGAGATCAAAACAAGAATGAAATGATTCACAGACTTGCAAACACACTAAAAACGGCTAGAAAGTTGAACTCAAGAAATTCGAGTGGAAATTTGGCTAAGGACACAACTCGGTGCCGAGTTGTTTAGGTCGGCACCAACTCAGCACCGACCTATTTCCTCTTCACTTTTTGTCTCCTAAACATCATGTCTCTCTTATACTACTTCAACAACTCGTGGTCAAGCAGTTTTTTCAAAGGTTGGACGAGCAATTTCAAGAACTGATGAGAAGAAAGCAAAGAAAGCAGTTATCAGAAAGATCGTTAACATTAACTGCAAGTTAATGGAAAAGAATCTCGAACAACTCAAGAAGGAGATAGAAAAGCAAGCAAATGAAAGAAGTTAGCTTTTTCACCAATGAAAATAGGTCGGTATTGAGTCAAATGACTCGTTACCGAGTTATGCTTTGATTCGTGGGCCCCCAGGTTCCTTTGTGTAACATCAGACTATTTTCTGGACCTCAATGCAAGCAAACTTCTGACCATGTACCTCCGTTTCCCTATAAATACTAGCCTAGCTACAACCAAAAGGGGATCTACTTCCTGATCTTTTCCCTTCACTCCAGATTTGGTACTCCGCTTCTTCTTCACTCCTATCTCCTACCTCAAATAACCCAGAGACTCCAATGTAAATCTGAGATCCACTAGATGGTGGTCAGATCTGATATAACTAATTGTAATTCAAAGAGAAATCAACTAAAAACAAAGATTGAAGTGGATATATAACGGAGATTACGTCGACCCACTATAAAAAAAGATTACGTCTTCTTTTACTTTTCTGTTTTTTCCTTTATTTTTACTAGAACCGTGCTTTCAGATGATACTTGGGTGTTTGTGCCATTTTTGGTACAAACACATATCCAGGACTTGTCTGGTTACTCCATGGAAAATTATAAAACCTAGTTCAGGAGTTTCCTAGTTTTCCGAAGTAAGCATAAGCAATAATTAAACAAGTCAATTCTGTATTATTCTACCAATTGCCATGAAGTAGGCAGCTATCAACTGGGTACAGCATATCAATCGTACAAATAAGCAAACAACGTCACCATATTAAGTGAAGAATGCACATCCAGACGTCCGTAAACTTCTAATCCTCTACACCTTTTAACATATCTGTAAAACTATACCATTGCTATACAATAGGTAACTACCACTTGCATACAGAAAGTCATGATGAACTAAGCATATGAATAAAAACAAAATTAGAGATTAAGTTCAAAATCATAATAAAATTCCACACCAAAAGTTGTACAGATTCTGCTATGAACAAGCAAACGGACACTATAAATTTGAGACCTAAAGTTAACAAGATATGAGAATATATATAAAAAAAAAGTTCATAAAAAAGGAGATCATACCCTTCTTTCCCAATATGGATTAAAGCATACAAAATCATAGACGGGCGTGATTGTTGTTAACAATGCAAGATTTACTCCCATGAACACTAGAAGTCCTGCCAATGGCCGCCTTCTATGAGGCATCTCTGTCAATTATCCTTCTTTTGCAGATAATTTTTTTTAACTACGAAATAAAATCAAACAATTAGCGAGTTCGAAATATTATGATAACACGCGAAATAATTTTCTCATATAAAATTGATTCTTGAATCGAGCTTATGATATACTGACCCATAAACCCTAATTATAAACTGAAAATGTGTACAAAAATACCCAGTCACCGCTTCTGGTAGCTGGAATGCTCGTTGCCGCCACCCCTGGTCTCAATTCTGCTAGCGCCGGCCTCACTTCTGCTGCTCGATGATTCGCGATCGGATTTTTTGAAATTGGGAATTATGGATTTGAATTTATGATTTAGCGTATTTTTTGTCGTACCATGGCATGTGGGAATAAAATGTTGGGCTGGATTTGGTTGCAATTTTTTCTTTGTGGGCTTTTCCCATTTCCAGCCGTCTGAACTATTTTTATATAACAGTTTCCTAAAATTATTTTGCTGTTGAAGGTTCCCAGATCTTAAGAACGTAAAATTCTCAAGAAACCAGTTTGAAATGCATATTTGAGGCCTTTATTCCAACAGTCCGTTCATCTAAGACAAAGCTGTTAGGACAAAATTAGCGCATGCAATAGGAGGATACCACAGGATTTAACTTAAGCAAGAGCAAGGGCCCTCTTCTAGTTATATAATGTCCATCAAACCTTTTACTTTCAAACATCTAGTTATATAACGACAAACACCATTGTTCAAGTGATTAATTGATTCGACTTTGGTGCAAGAGATCACAAGTTCGAAACTTGCTTTCAAAAGTTTATTGACATGAGACATGTTGTCCCAATGATTTGTTGTATATAAAGTACCATTTCAAAAAAAAAAAAGGATTTAACCCATATCGTCGGCTTGTAGGGTGAACACTGATGCAAGTCTGAAGATAGATGGTTGTAACTATAGCGGCGACGACGTTGGATTAAAAAGTCGACTAGGGCTTTAGAGTTAGATAACGACAACTGTTTCGAGGTTGTAGTGTCTGACGATGGCGATGATAATGAAGAGAATGGTTATGATTTGAAGATAATGTGGTGATGATGGTTAAGAAGTAGCTTCAAATTGGAGAAGAAAAGATAACATTAGTAAAAATAATGTCTAAAATCATTTATATACATCTTTTCTTCAAAAAAAATGTTATACAAATGTCTGCCCATAATTTTACTTTGTGGTAGTATTATGTTAATCGTAAATAATAGTTGTAGATAAAATATGTATAATTTAGCCCACAATGCTATTTTATAGTAGCAGATTAAGAATTGTAGTAGTGATTTTTAAATGATAGTAGCATGTTATAAACAGTAGTAGCATTGTTTAGATTAAGTGCTTATTTTAACTTTGCTATTTTATAGTACCATTTATGAACCTAGTGTCAGTTTTTGATTTGCAGCAGTATTTTATAAATTGTAATATTATTTTGTAAATGAAATATTTAATACTATTTTACAATGCTACATTGTATTAGAATTTTATGTTTAAATGCTACGAAAGAGTAGAATTTTGTAGTTATTATTTCACATGATTTTTTTCATATAATGATACTGTATAATATCATCTTGTAAGTATTTAAATGGTACTTTATGAAATCAATTTGTAATATAATACGTATTTCGCAACAATTTTTTAAGAAGACAGTGCTTTATTCACATACATAGAAAGTTTGGATACTATTAGAGTAGGTGCTTCTAATAATAAAAAAATTACAATATAATAAAATAATTTTTTTTACTTATATGGTCGCACCTACCATATATTCATGCCACATCATTCAATGAACACACACTTAACTCGACACTTCACATTATTACGCTGACTTACTTTCTCATTTCTTTAAAACTTAAAGATGGTGGAAATCTTCTCCTTCTTCATTTTAATCTAGCACAATCCTACTGAATTAACCATCTAAAGCCACATGAGTATCACTTAGGCCACTAGTTCTATTTTCTCTAGCCATTATTTGCTTGAGTTATTTCAAGATAAGCTTCTTCTCTACACTTTGTTTGTACCCAGACTTTGGTTTACTTAGTAGATTAGTGATGTCGATAATTATAAGTTCCATTCCGATTGCAAATGAAGTATGCTTAGATTGAAACGTTCTTTGATTTCACTCGAACTGTATGTACCAGATAACCTAATGTTCATTAAATCAAAGCTCTTGTTCTATTGATTGATTGTGAAATATTTCAGAACTTCATCGATGTTTAAACAGCTAACCTAAGACATATTTGACTGCTTACAACGGTCCTCCAAATGCTATTTGCAACATTACACCCAAAAAACAAATGAGAGATTAACTCTTCTTCTGAGCTGCAAAAACATCTCAGATCTAAGACATTAGACCATTTACTTAATCTCTCCTTAGTGGGTAGTCTATTCATTATGGAAAAATAACATATCATGGATGTTTGAGAGCAAAACAACTATTCCACACGTGCTTGTACTAATTTTAAGGCTCTTTCTTTTGTCTAATTGCATCCTATATAGATTTTAATGTAAATTTCCCACTATCTAAGATCTAGTGCCAACTATTTTGAGATATCCTTGTGAACTTTATTTTAATTTATTTTTTCCAATTTTGCTGCAAATATTTATAGATGAGAAGTCTCACTCACCAATTGTTGATAACGTGGCCAACTAATGAATTATGAGATTGGATAATGTTATGTAAGACCATCCTAGAATATTAGTCATGAATCAACCATTTATCCATGGATCTATACATAAGCTAGTACTTCTTCTTATTGCAATTTTCCACGGCAGTAGTTGACTATATTTTCTCTTTTATTCCAATACTAACTTCTAAGTAAATGATGCATTATTGTCAAATTTTAGAATCCAGGAGTTTTTGTTCTGGTCGTGCCTTACATTCATCCACTTTGACCACAATGAATCTTGTTGAAGACTCTGATCTTTTAGTTTCCTCAAGTCCAACTTTTATTCATTTTTTGGCTACATACTATTTGTCAGTTTTTTTAATAATGTTTACCGCATAAAATTAGCACATGTCTGCTCTGTTTTATGCATCATGGCTTTTGGAACTTGACATGTTTGCATCCAGAATTGTACTATTTGTAAGCTACCGATTTAACCAATTCAAGTCTGTCACATTTAAGAATTTGTAGCTCCATGCATCTAAGCTTCTATTAATTTTGTCTATTAAATCCCTAAAGTCTAGAGTTTCAAATTTATTGAATGAGAGTGAAACTCCAATTTATGTTTGCACTTTGCATATTATTTGCTATAAAATCTTTTTTTCTCAACTCCTTTCCCAAAAATGGCTTTGTTTTCATGGCATTGACAGCTAAATTTGCATCGTCTTCCAACTCCTTTAAAGCCTATTAATTGCTTCAGCACTTTGTGAATTGGCTTTTGATAGTATTAACAAGTCATCTATATAAATTAAGTGGTTTATAACACAGTCTGCATTCTATATCAAACTGATATTACCTTGCAAGTGGTCACTTTTCATATTAATACACAAAAATTTCATTGTAATGACAAATAGATAAGGGGATAGTGGATCTCCATGTCTTAACCCTCTGTTACTATATAAGAATCCCTAGGGATAACCATTGGTGATGATAGAGAATGTAAGAGTAGAATTACATTAGCAGTAGATGAGGGATAGGAAATGAGGAGGAAAATCCCCTATAACCATCATGCAGATTATGAATTCTCTGCTAACATTATAATATGCCGTTGAAGGTAACCTTTCATGCCTATGTTTTTACTTGATTTTCTATTAAAGATTTTTGTCATTTCATAAGCTAATAGAGAATTCTTTAATATAATTCTGCCTAAAAAAAAGCAGATTGGTTATGTGAGATGACATCATTCATTTGCCTTTTCATCATATTGTAAATAATGTTACCAAGTATTTTATATAAAACATTGCTTTTTTACTGGAATAAAAGCACTTTTATTTACTGAAGCAAATAGCATTTACTTTTTTATTTTACCATCCAGTAGCACCTCATGTTTAAATACTACTGTATAATTAAAATTGGCATTACCTTTTGATCTAACATTGTAGTGCATTTTATGCTTAAATATCATGACTTAGTAGAATTTTATATTTACTGAATCAAAAAAATATAGCATTTACTTTTTTTGACCTTCTAGTAATATTTCATAGTTAAATGCTACTGCATAATAGCATTTTATCTTTGCTGAATTAAAAAAATAACATTATTTTTTATCTTACATTATAATGGCATTCTTTGTTTAACAACTACAGCATGGTAGAATTATCTACTTATTATTGATATTGCATAGTATCAGTTTGTGTTTGGTGTTATTTTCTCTATATACTGATTATTGATAGGCAAGATGAGATTGAAAAGGATATCGTGGCGTACTGGAGGATTAGGTGGGGTGATAGGTGGCCAGTTTAGGCATGAATTTATTTGTAGTTTTAGAATTTGGAAAGGTAAGGGCCAATTGTGGGTGGTTGGGGAAGAGGTTAATTAGTGGTGGCGGTTGATGTGGCAGCTGTAGGGCAAGTCGATTGCATGTGGAATGCTAGTTATTGGTGCACGGTTGTGGTGGAAAGTATCGACTTTTTGAGAAATGTTAACCATAAAGTCCACTTAAGAAAAAAGGTACATGAAAGATGTTTCGACGGTATTAAAAAGAATTTCGAAGAGGTCGCAAGCACCAAGCGTCATCACAAATGATAAACAGTATGAAAGCTTTCGAAAAAGATAATAAAGAGAGCAGAGCTACCCTTGCGCGTCATTCAAACCTTTCGATGTAGATGGATTCACATATATAGAAAAAGCAAGGATGGGTTCAGAACCCTTCGAAGGCAATGAATAATAACCCTTCATATGCGCTCCAGACCTTTCGAAACCAAAGATTTCACCTTCATTCAAATTACTCAAAAAAACCCTTTTGAAAGCACAGTCGAGTCTTTCGAACTGGTCAAAACCTATAACCTTAAGAAAAGGTTCCGCATCAATTCGCTAGCACGCATTCGGAAGCTACTACCCGCGTCGAAACCATCGATATTTCATCACTTTCGTAACCCTAGTAAACAACATATCAACAGAGTTGGAAGCTCATATCTTTACTTCTCATGACAACAAAGCAACACGAAGAAAAAAGTGCATCTGTGGCCCATTCGATGATGTCGAAAGCAATTCTGGAAAAATAAAAGAAAAGGACACTTAAAACTTAATAATGGTGGAAGGTGGATAAAGGACCCTTCCGCAAGGTAGAAAGGTCTGGAATAAGGATATGAGAAGCGTAAGGATGAGTTAGAGAACTCAAAAGGGGAGCCTTTCGACAGCATCGAAAGTAGATGAAGCCTTTCGACCATGTCGAAATGAATGATGCGTAAGATAAACAGGTCTTTCGACTGAGTAGAAAGCATTAACGCGAAAAAGTGTCAACCTGCATCTATAAATAAGACCCAAGGGATCTGATTTTGGGGACCAGATTTTGGAATCAAAAGCTCACTCTTTTACTTCTACCTCTTTGCAACAACGAAATTATTGTAATCTTAAATTGATTGGGGAAAAGCTCTCAATCTTGTAACTCTTTTGGATTAATAGAAAAGGAAGAAATGCACGGATTCATTAAGGATTTAGATTATGAGAAAGATCATTACGATCATTAGCTAGACTAATGATCAATAACACATGATGCTATCTTATCTTCTTAACTTCTTTCTGTCTATTGCAAAGCTATGGGATCAACTTGGATATTATACATGTGAAACACATTATCATCACGATAAACAAAATATAATAATGAACAAAGATGATGATGTTTCAGCATTGGTAAGTTTGTAGAACTTACAAATAACCAAGATGATCTTCTATTGAATACAACAAATGGAGCTTGCTCAATTGTGATTGGATTTATTACGAAAGTATGAAGTCCCTTTCATAATGATCGAAAGAGATGTCATGAAAGGAATCTGGTTCATAAATGACAAGCAGTCTCTAAAGTTGAATTCCTTCGAAAGGAGCATACATGCAACCCCGTCTTCAACTCTTTCGAAGAAGTTCTT
The DNA here is from genome assembly GCA_030765085.1 of Allium cepa. Lineage (NCBI taxonomy): Eukaryota > Viridiplantae > Streptophyta > Magnoliopsida > Asparagales > Amaryllidaceae > Allium > Allium cepa. The sequence goes on along the minus strand of CM060933.1, from coordinate 27,156,101 downwards.
CTATAATGGACTAATCCAATGATGTCGAAAGCAGCTATTTACTTTCAAAGACTGAGCAAACCTTCCGACATGGTCGGAAGGATTTAAGTGGATCTTTCGACATGGTCGAAAGGGATGAATGTTTAATATGACTAACTATTTTCGACTCATTCAAAAGAGGGGTTTCAAATAAGATGCATGCTCCTTTACTTTCCTTTCGATGAGGATAATTCGATTAATGATTCACTAGCAACATATCAATTATCCTCCGAAAGTGGTTTGGACAAATCAATCAGATCGAAAGGGGGGTTTCGTGGGGAGTGATCTTTTCAATCCTCTCAATATACCTATTTAGTTGTCAAAATAATCCTATTTTCTATTCACATAACGTTGGAGATGTTGACAAGTTTTCTTGTTAACATTTTTGGTGCTACAAGGAGGGCTTGAACCTCTGACCTTGTGATTACCATATAGACTAGTTTTGGTTTGTTTAACTTGGCATAAAAAATGAAATTTTAGAGACTTATCAGGATGGATGAGAAGGATCTTCACACCACTACCTTAGAAGAAAACATCACTCCAACTTTCAAATTGAAGGGGGTGGTCCTAGGGCAACCATTAGCTTCAGCTCAGCAAGATGACAACGCCTCCAAAATAAAGTGCTTAGAACAACAATTACTCGAGATGCAAGAATTTCTCAAGGTGGCATTGTCCTAAAAGTCCTCTAAAAAAGCAAGACCGACAAATAGAGACGAAGTAATCTCTCCAAGTAGGAACTCAAAAGCTTATACAAATAAAGGAAAGAGAAAATTTGATTTAATATCTTCAAAAAAGAAAGGCCGACTTCCAACCAAAGCTGATCATCAAGGAAGAATGTTAGATAAATCTCTTGAACAGTCTGGTAGCTCCACATTGTAAGAATACTATCCAGACCATAAAAATTACCTAGACGTAGAAGCCTATCTAAAAGATGCAGCAGAAAAAGCAATTAAAGATGTGCTGAATGTTAAAGGAAAGAGGACCCTCGACAAGAATGGGAATGATAATGAGCATGTGCCACCTTTTACAGATGAAATCATGGAAACAACTATTCCATCATACGTGAAGATCCTGACTACGAAATATCATGGGACTACAGACCCAGACGACCACTTGATGGCTTTCGATAGCTAGATGGATCTATATAATGCATCAGGAGCTGTTCGGTGCAGGTTATTTCTAGTGATTCTCCAAGGTGATGCAACTAAATGGTATAGACAATACTGAGAAAAGACAATCTACTCATGGAAGCAATTTTCTTACCAATTTTCTACCCAGTTCAACATATGCAAAGACCTAACCATTGATTACACAGTCATAGATAACATAAAGCAGAGGCAGGGAGGGTCTTTTGGGAACTATCTTAAAAGGTTCAACATTGAAGCTTTAAAGGCTAAGGTCAAGAATGACCGTGATAAGCTCATCGCGGTGCATTTAGGATTAACTAGAAAATACCCTATTCTGAAAACAACTCTTTGTTAACGAGTGCAAAGGTTTACAAGGCTTCCACTTTCAAGCTGAAAAGTTCATTCGAATGGATGAACTATATCACATTAAATGGAAAACGATCCCTAAAAAGGAAGGAAGATTTAGGCAGGACCAAGGGCATAAGATAGCAAGATGGGAAGAACCTATTGCTAATTCAATCGCTTTGAACAAGCCGTTGTCTTACGTCTATGCTGTGGGAAAAGAGAGAGTTTATTTCCCAACTTCCTTCAAAGCTAAGAACCACCCAAAATAAAGAAAAGGGGATGACTGTTGTGTATACCATAAAGAAAATGGTCACAAGACCGACGAATGTCGAGTCTTGGCAGGAATCATCCAGAAGTTGATTCGTGAAGGTCTTTTAAAAGTGTTTATGCAAGACAAGCAGCAAGTTCCGTAAAGAGGAGATGGTCCACAAAAGATCCCGAATTATGTTGTTAATATTCTAGAGGAGGATGACCCTTTGAGATTCAGTTTACCGTTGAACATGATCGATGTAATTCATAGTGGGCCACATCTAGCAGTAACAAGCAAAAGGGCAAGGAACAAATATATTAAGGGGGCTAGAGAGGGTGTATTCTCAGTTCAAGAGGAGCCTCCGCTAAAAAATCCACGACTCAGTATTCCAATGCCAAATCTTATCATTACCCTCCAAGAGTTAAAGAAGGGAGTTCATCGTCCACACAACGATCCCTTAATGATCGCATCTCAAATTAGACAGTCTATCGTGTCTAAATTCTTGTGGATACGAGCAGTGCAGTCAATATCATCTTTAAACATGCCTTCGATCAAATGAACATCCCTGAGAACTGTAACGACCCAGAATTTTTGTTAATTAAAATTTGTATATTTAATTAATTTTAAATATTAATAAGTGAAATTTATAAGTCGAATAAATTTTATTTCGAATAATCAGATTTAATTAGATAATTAAATCGATAATTTAATATGTTAAATTACGTAAATAATTGAAAATTGGGTTAACTATGATTGAAAATGATTTGTAAAATTTTATTTTATCATATTGAAGTTATAATGATGTTATAGAACTTTTAAAATTGAATTTAAAGTTAATTTGTGAAAATTGAATATTTAATATTTAATCGACTAGTGAAATTAGCCATTTTTCGAACAGTCTCAGAATTGAACGAAACTAGTTCCATTGGATCCGTAATAGTTTGTTATTATTGGATTTCAATTTTCGTAGCAATTGGAGTTTTCGTCTATTGCCATAACTCGCACAGATGATCGAATTAGCTCCCGAAACACGTTTCATTGTGTTCGGAACGCGGGGTAAACCTTAGGAACGCCAACCGGCACGCTTCGTTTGGAGTTCGGAAAATCCGGGATGAATAGTGTTCGCTGAATTTTCTACAAAAGCCCTTCACTCTTCACATTTGCAAGAAAACCTAACCCTAAAACTACAGCCGCCGTTTCTAAATAATCAATGGCCGAAAATCACGTTTCTTTCCTCCTCAATTACTCTCAATCCACAAGCAATTACGCGAAGTGTTCAACACGAAAGTTGAAGAGCGTGGAGAGAACTTTCAATCCATACGGGGTTGATGGGGTATGGCGCAACGAAGGGGGAGAAATGTGACCGCGTTCGTGCTCGTCTATGGCACGTTTTTCGAGGTGATAGGGTGACCGAGCTCAGCATGGTTCTGGGCGTGGCTGGCTCACACGATGGCGCGCGCATTGGAGGTGGTTGATCAACTTAGAAATGCTCTTGGAGGTGGCGATAATTAGTTGTTAGGGGCGGCAGTTGGGTTTGAGGTTGCACGGTAAAATACTGATTAGGGGAGATGAAGATAGGGACGGCCACGATGTTGCAGGGGTAAAGATCAACGGCTTGATGCAAATTAGGTTTAGAAAATATAATATATGTTGTGAATTTATAATTATAAATTCGTGTAACTTTAAAAATTCATATCTTTTTCATACGAGGTCGAAAACGCACGAAACAAGTTGCGTTGGGTTCGTATGGACGAGCACTACGTTATGGAATTGGATTGGAGTCGTTTGGAGCTAGCGAAAATTTCGGTTAAAATTAAACGTCCGTTTAATTTTATTCGAGATAAAAGCTGAAAACGAAATTGAAATCAAGGTGAGAACTTCTCACTCAATCGAATCGGTTTCGATTTTAATTTTAAATAGTTAGATTTAAAATTCTTGAATGTATGTTTGAATGATGATTGTTATCTATTCATTGTTAAAATAGACATTATACGCCGTTAGTAAGCGGAGGTTATTTATTAAAAACATATACCGCGAATATTTCACAGTACAGTGAAATTGGTATTATTTATGTACTTGGAGTTGATTTCCCGCATTATATAGCGGATAAGACCCTATTGCGCCGCCTATTAACCGAATAATATTTTATAAATCCCATATACCGCGATAATTCTGTACTGAAACGGAATTAGTATTGTGCTAATGTTTATGGATGCAGGAAAAACAGGTTGGAGGGATCCAACTGGATTCCTCAACAGTATTTATTTGATTATGGATATTTTGATATTCGTTGATTATCATATATAGATATATGATGTCGTTATTGTCGTGATTGACTATTTGGTGTGTAGCATAATTGGGCCAATTTTGGAATTTTAAAAGGATTTTTAAAGTGATTTTTGAAAGTATACGTTTATAAAATATTTTTGGAATTGATTCATTTTAAATAAATAAACGTTATAATTTTAAGGTTATAAAAATTATGGTTTTTGAGAAATATAGTTAAAAGTTGATTTTTGAAAATATGGGGTAAATGATTTTATAAAATAGTTTAATTGGGATTTTTGAATTTATTGTAAAAAGTTCAAATATAGGATTTATGAAATTTGATTATTTTATAAATCAAAATGATGAAATTATAAAGGAGTTTAAAGACGTTTTTAAAATAATAATATAAATTGATTTATATAAAAGATTTATAAATTGATATTTATAAATTAAAATATGGGAATTATAAAACGAGTTTTTATAAGTGTTAGAATGAAGTGTAAATGAACTTCATAAATGAATGGAATTCATAGAATTATAAACGGTGAAGTTATAAATGGAATTTTATAAGCAGTAGGTTTATAAAATTTGTAAAGTTATTAAAAGAATAGATTTGGGTAAATAATGAATCTTATAAGTTATAAGATTTATAATTTGGGAAGTTTAAAAGAACGACTTTGTAAACAAATAAATTATAAGTATTTAACTTATAATGTGAACTTTTGGTGTATGATTGAGTTATAAATTGAAATAGGTTAATAAAGGAGATTTATAAAAGGAAGTTGTTATAAAATAAATAGAAATGGAATTTATAAACATTGTTTTATAAATCCGCAAACGGCTTATTTTGATAAGTAAATTGTTATAACTTATTAATGGAGTTATATTCACGTTTTAGACAGTGAATAATCCTTTAAAATAAAATGTATAGAAATGATGAAATTGGTTAACGAAGTATATTCACGTTTTTGGATAGTGAATAATATGTTAAAGAAAATGTTTTGGATGTGATGTTTTAAATAGAATTAAAACGATCTAACGATGTTTTTAAAATGTGTTAAGATTCGAAACCATAGATTTCAACATTCATTGTTGAAATAGACGTTTTCGAGAAATAGAAGGAAATGGTGGACTATAACACTGTTGTTATAGTAAATGATTTCCGAAAGGAAATGTTTTATATAGTATTGGGATTTATATATCTATTTTAATTTTGAATCCCTATACTAGTGATTTTGGGTTGTCTAACGATGTTTTACGCAACATTCGTTTTGGCCCAAATAAATATGTTTAAGAGAATGATTTCCTTAAAGAATGAAATATATACTTAATTTCGATTTAAGTATATTGAATATTTTCCAAGTGTAGAAATAAAAAGATTTGTGGATTACTTATTAAATAAGTATGGAAATGTTTTTCCAATGTGAAATGAAACGTTTTGAGAATTTATCTTTTTGAAGATAAATTGAAAATGAATTATTGAAATCGTATATTCATAAATATTTTGGAATGTAAATTCACTATGGAATTTATAAAGGAAGGGGAATTTGTTTAAAAATAAACGTTGATTTATTTTTGAAGTGTGGGAATTTATTTACGGATTTTGAACGTAAATATAAAGTAAACCGTTAAGGATTTATTTTATAGGTTGAAATGAACCATGTTGAAATGAAAGTATTTTCGCGTAAGGAAAATGTTTGAAATTTGTTTTCAAAAGTGGTAAAGGTGAAAAGTGATTTAAAAATTGTTTTCAAATGGTTGAAGTGTGAAAATTATATATCTTGTAAAGATATTTTTGGAAAATAAATAATTTAGAAAATTATTTGGAATCTGGTGATGTTGTGCATATCCATTGATAGTTCAATAATCGGCTATCAATATTTACCTTTAAATAGGTATTTGTTGTGATTTGTTTGAATTTGAATGCCACGCTTATTTCTGAATAAGCGCTCACTATTCGTGTAACATCCCGCCTTTTCGCACACTTTTAAACGACACACGTGCCAATTCAAAGCATGCGCAAGGGCGGATTGTTATGGGGTAAATAAGAAAAACAGAGAAGAATTAAAACAAAACAGAATCTCACAGCGGAAGGATAAATTATAATAACAAATATACAGTTAATAAACAGTTTACAAAAGCTTGATTTTACTTATACAATGAATATCAGAGTTACACATACCAAATACGAAAATGCAGCGGAATATAAAGAGTGTGGTGCAATACTATATATAGAATAATACTGATTCTTCGTCTTCGTCCTCCAAAGCTAAAACCTGTTATCCTGAAACGCTCGGACTGACCCGAGCGAATTTGAAAAGACAAAAACACTCGAGTCAGACTAGAATATCTTATGTGAGTTAAATAAACAGAAATAAATATGAGTGCAGTAACTCAAGAGATGCTCGGGATTTACATCTCCTAAGGATCCGTTAAACTATTTACTATGTAGTATATTGCGCTATTATAATAGTGTCTATTTATAAAATAAACTTACTTTTTAATAGCGTTAAGGGGTTACCCATATAGCCCTTAACACGTAATAGTCCCAGTAGTCCGTCCAATATCATAGTCCCTCCTGATCGGGAAGCCACCAGAGGATACCACACGGGCTACGGGAGAAAACCAAACTCGTACAAGGCGCGATAGGGTAGGTGACACGGCACAACTAGGCAATGCCAGGGTAGATATACCAATTGCTATCCAGGCTGATGGTAACGCGCAGCGCGCAGCTGCCGCCCACCTCGAACTAACTCCCCCAAAAATCAAAATATAGAAGTGGCCACTGAATCAATCCAAGTCAAAGTATAATATCGAAGAGGAGCGTCCGATCAGAGGAATGACCTCATTGGCCTGAGAATCGCTCCTGTTTTAGCCACCTTATGCCAACTCACGGGAGTTGGGTCCACGTATTTACCTTACAGGAAACGTCGCCACCACCTACTTCATTCTGGAATCTCCACCGCGTACACGGTTAGTCAAAGTGGTTTTCGGTATCGACAGAGAGTATGTCCATATCCGATCCCGGTCTCTTTGCCAACCAATCGTTATTATAACACCGCGGTTATTTAAAAACAGTTTATACTTTAAACAAGAATATAATCCCTTTCAAAACCATAATATTACGATATCATTTCTTCTTTAAAAACACAAACAATTTATTTTCATATTATTTTATAAAAGCCCGAATCGATGATATCGTTCCCCAAATAAAATTTTCCTTTCCAAAATTATGTCACTTTTTATTATTTAATATCCCATGTAACCAATATTTTGTTTGTAACTTTCAACATAATTCTTCGAAAATCCATAGTATTTTAAAACCATTATTTTCAAAACTAAATGGTTTGGATATTCAACGGTATGCGAATTAAAAAGGTTTAACTTTACTGTTGCTTTATAAAGAAATAAATTACATGGCTTTCCAAATATTTCTTCTTTTAAAGTTAAACCAAAAATCCAAAATATTACTTCAAGTCCCAAAACCATTTCAATTTCTATATATATGAATCCATTGGAGTATTAATATTCAAAACTAAAGCTGGAATTCATTCTTTCAACAAATTAAATGTTTTATTATTTAGTTTTGAATATTCACATAAACCCATAAATAAATAAAACTCCAATTTCTAGTAATTTAATATATATAAATTTTTTCAATTTCAATTATACTAGAATATTCATTTCAATTTATCTTGGAAAAAATCCAATTATAAATATCATATCTTAAATTTCCAAACTTAACATTTAAACATATGATATAAATTTATCAAACTCCATTTTCCAAATTTTCTTCCATTTAAATAAAGGAATTTATATGCCTTTTAATTTCAAAATTTTCAACTTCATATGTATATAAATATGGAAGAAAAATATTTATACAGTATAAAATTTAAGATTATTATAAACCGTATTCCATCCAAACCATAGAAATCACATTTTAAAATAATTATATATATACCGCGGTGCCTGTATATAATTTTCTATCCTATGGTCAAGTGATACGGATATTTATCATTTCAATCCGCAAATTAAAATAAAACTTTGCGGTTTTATCATTTCAAACCACAATCCCGAATAATGAAATATGCATGATAAATTTTGCAATTTAATGATATGCAATAAACATTCACTCATCAACAACATCCATCATCCAATCGCAACCATCAACCAATCTCAATCAATAACAAAATATATATATGAACATATACAACAGGTGATAACTGTCAGTTTTATTCCAATTAAATTTATCAACTATTAATCTAATAGTTTTATATTCGGTAAAAATTTATATAACTGTTAACTAGCAGTTTATATGCAAACGATAATTTCTAACAGTCAATTACTACGCAATAAATCAATCAAATTAACAGTTTAATTCAATAAATTGCAATTCAACAGATATGAATGAAATAACATGCCAAAAGCTCATAAATAAATTTCTATTCATTTCTAAAATTTATTTAACAAACATAAAAGCTTCTAGTAATTGTGAGTGGGTTAAAACACTCACCTTTGTAATTTAAATCGAATTTAAACCCGATTTAAACCCAAAAATTCGTCCATCTCAGAATTCGTCCAAACCAGCGTCATCGAGTCTGGAATTAAATTACGATCCTAACAAAAGAAATTTCGTGTAAATCCGACTTCGTATGAAAAAATTATGACGAAAAATCGATTTGCAACAAAATTTAAAATTAGCAAAAAAAGGAACACATTCACTCACAAATAGCATGTCCACGTCAGCATGTTTTGTTTCATCTTCTACAGCCTGGAACGCACGCAACTGCCAACGCACGCACGCGACAACCAACTCCAGTCCAAACCCTAGCACCTCGTCCATCTCGAACGCATGCAAGCTAGCTCCAGCTTCCATCACTCTGGCCGCTTCCCCCATACCCTCGCTACCGCCAGCATCAACGAAATTTGATCAGATCTAAGCCACAAACAGCAGCAGCCGCCCTATAATTCGAAACCCAAATCAATAATTCCTCCACATCCAACCGTTGAATTGCCAAACAAATTACATAGATGTGCTCCCCATCGTCCATACTACAATACCCAGAAACAGAATCTCGATCCGATGAAGTTTTGTGCGACGATGATGAACGGTTTTGGGGCTGTTTGAATTTATTCTGGATGAACGACAGCTCCAATTGAAAAACGAATTGCACCACTAGATTACGCGTATCGAATACTTCAACATATATTTTTTTGAGAATTTTCTAAGATGTTTGAATTTTCACTGAATTTTGGATTGAAGCAGATCCAGATTTTGCAACCATTGAAGAGAAGGAGGAGATGAAGAAATATGTACGTATATCCAACTGACAATAGAAAGGAGGCTAGGGTTTATCACGGTATACTTATAGTTAGGGTTGGGTTAGAGCGTATAGGCTAGAAGGGTGAACGTACGCAACTAACTATGGCCTAAAAAGCCCGCTATACCTCCGGAACCGAATTTGTTAAAACTATATATCCAAATAGGTGTTTTAAAATATTCTGAACGCGATGGAAAAAGTTTCACGACCAAATTCGATCGTATGAAGAAGTTATGCTGAAAACAAGATTTCCAAATTGATTTCAAATTGATTTTTAATAAAATTGATTTCAATGCGTTTCACGTCCGTACGATCAAACGACAAGTCCGATCGATACGAAACTTGAAACTCTATAACAATTCACCGATACGGATCCGATGAAACTGGTTTCGTCGAAATCCGAGTCCGTGACAAAAATGGCTATTTTTAATATTTATTAAATAAATCAAATAAATTAAAAATCCAATTATTTAATCTTATACTTTTATACTCTCCTCTTAAATCAAATTAAATAAATACTTGATTTCCATTCCAACTCATCTTTGGATTGCAATTAACCTTTTTACCATAATTAAATTCCAAATTATTAATAAATTTTCTCTCCATTTATTCGCCTTAATTTATTTAAGGAAATCCTAAATTAATATCTATTGCGATGATTTCAAATATCATTCCCTCATTTTCCTTAACTATTATTAATTCCAATTTTAATGAATTCAATATTATAGGTTTGATAAATCTATTAAATTCACTCAATTGTTTACAAATTACATTTTATATTCAATAACGTAATATTTTACGTTCAATTCTATTTTATATGCAGCAAATACCACTTGTTGAATTAAATACTCAAATCATAAATAAATCCTGCTTCTAAAGTTATACCAACAATGGTCCAGTTAAATTTGAATTAGCTTTACCTTTATTTTATGAAATTAACTAGTGTAATAAATCCAAATTAATAAAGAAGGTTAGATTCCCATACTACTTCTTTGGGTTTCAATTAACCTTTTATGGCGAGTATGAATTTCAATGTATAATTGAAACCTTTATATCCATTAAATTTTTACTATCATTCAATATCTACATATTCTAGCTAAATTTCAACTAACATATAAATTAGCTATTCCAACTTCCATAAATTGCGATTATCATACTATAGAAATTAAATTCCATCAACCACATAAATAAAAGTTGATCCCCATCTATTTACCTTATCACGTTTGCATAAATTTATTCGATGGTCACTTTTAATTAGTAACTATCCATTTTCCAAATCCAAATGTAAATCTTCCACTTTTGAATTCTTATATTAAATGGAATTTATTCTAGGTAATATTTTTACTAATATTTACTGATTCAACATTTATATGTTTCTAAAAATTAACTCCAACCAAATGTGACAGGTTACATTTCATTTCTATGCAATATATACTCATTTTTATTCCATTCATTTGGTTACTGCGTCGAAATCTATTTATTACTAATACTAACGTTATTATCATCAATTATAATTGGATTCCAAATTTTTATTCAATACTGTGAAAAATAACTTTCATATAAATCAAATCCTTTTTATACCTAATTCAAATTGGATTATATTCCAATTCCTATAACTAGGTCTTAAGTCACCATTTACATATTTAGCGTTTATTTAAATCTCCGTTTATAAATTTAGAGTTTCTACTAAATTGAATTATACAACTTATGAACTTTAACAAATTTAGTCCACCTAATAAATTTTCTAATGTTTATATATTGGAAATCCGATTCAGCTATCATTTCATTAATACCTTTTAAATCAACTAATTATAACTAATAACTACCCACCAATTTACGTTAATCCAATCTATGCCACATAAATATTTAATTGTTAACATTGAATTATAATCACCATATCAATCCCTATATTTACTCAAAAAAAAAAAAAAAAATCTTAAGACTTATATTTCCTTCTACATTAGATTAGCAAATTCTATTAAATTCAATTCATTAAATATTATTAATTTAACGGGTCGTTACAATCTCCCCCACTCAAAACTTTTCGTCCCCGAAAAGGAAAGAAGGGAGGAGGAAGAATAACAGTGCATTTTACTTCAAATATTAACTTATATTTTACTGGATTAATTTCCTTAAATGAAATACACTGGTTTTAAAATTATTATATCCTTTAATACTTGAATTATTAAAGTTGGAAAAATATTTCAACAAAATTCTAAGTCCAAAATTTACGGAAAATTTTGGCAGAGTCTCCTTTGTACGGAGGAACTCTGGAGAAAATATAATATCCAAATATACAAATATTTTACATATATATCCAAAATAAAATATCCCACACGGGAAAAATATATAAAATAGCGCTTTAAACGTAATCCGAAAACGTACCTATTTGTCGGGCAATATACGCTTATTATTTTGGAACCAAAAGCAGTAGCAGTTGCTTCCAACACCTGTATTCACTTATAAAATCTAAAAGGTTAAATATTTATTTTACAGTGAATGTTTAGGTGGATTCAATCATTCATATCCAATCAAATGCAACAACCATAGATTTTAGCAAACAGCACACACCACAACAAACAATCATTAAATCAAACAAACAATTTGTTGTTCGGCTCAAATTCTGAAGTTGTACGAATGAAGAATAACTATCAAGTGCATCCGTTGCTCAACAGCCTTAGATGGAACAAAGATAGATTATTTGTTCATCCAACAACTCCACCATTCCTTACCCAACAAACATACATCAACCAACAATTCAAACCAACACCAAAATAGCTGATTATACATTCATTTCATAATTCAGTGTTTTGATTTTCTTCCCTTTATTTATGGAGGAATTCCTTTATTTCTTACAAGTTTTATTTTCCAATTATCACCAAATTCATTATATTTGTATTTCCTTTTTATTACTTAAGTTTCCTTTTTATCACTTAAGTTTATAAAATAAATTCTCATTAATAACAACAAATATTTTGAATATCTTCATTTCCTTACTCTTCACTTGTAAGATTTCCTTTAAATTCTAAATCTGCTAACATTCATTCTTACAAGTGGAAGTTTTTATTTATTCATCAACTATGAATTGCAGTCATTTCAAATTTTCCTACTTTCCATTATATTAAAATAGGGGAGATTAAAACATACTTAGGTTAATAATCATCCAATCAATTCTTATTTTTGAATTTCATTTTATATACTTAGGTTCATATCATCTATTAATAATTCTTAACCCTTTTCAGTAACATTTCAATTATAACCTAAGTTTATACCATTAAATTCTTATTATAACAGTAATTTATTGAATACTTCATTATTTCTAAAATTCCTACTTGTAAAATATTCAATTCTAGTTTCTCCTTTAACATTTCAACTTTTATATATTGGTAAGTTATTTATGTTAAAGAAAAAGCAATTGAACTTATACAAGTTTAATCTCCATTCTTTAATTAATTAAATGCTTATCCATATTACTCTTTATCTCATATGTATGCAAATTCCTCTTTATAGCTTTGCAATAATTCTCTTATTAAATTAGAGGTTTCAATTCATTTATTACTTAACTCATTTCATTAACAAAATTTTTCATCAATTAATTAATGGAAATTTAAGAATTAAACACCGGGTCAAATTTCAAAATTACTTTAAATAATAGATAATTAATTTCTTACAACCTTTATATCTCTAATAATCTTTAAACAATTAAAATTTCAATTTATTTCAAAATAATGGATGAATAAGTTCTTACAACTCACTATCTCTAGTTATAGTTAGAACAATAAAAGAAAATTTTTAGAAAATTTCAAAATAAATCTGCAGTAAAATTTACTACAGTGGCCTTTCCCCTTCGAAACTCGAAAATGAAAGTCGATGATGCGGCCGTCATCACCGAAATTATTTTCCAGCGACAGAGAGGGAAGTACACATTTATTTCTCCCAAAATCTTCTTTTAAAACAATTCTTCCAAATTATACTATATTTATATAAGAAATTACTTATAAACCAAATCATTATCTTTCACAAATTCTTTGAAAGCAAATTTTCAAAAATCCCGGACTTAAGTTCTAAAATCTCCAAATTGGTTTTATTATAATTTCAACTTAGCTTCAGTTATTAAAATATTTTATTTCCTACCACCCAATCTATAGCAACCAAATATATATATATATATATAGTATTTTTATATATAGAATATATAATAGGCAAAATTATTTCATTCACCTATATTAAAACGGATATTATGTCGGTCTGTCCTATTAAGTGTTTAGAAATCCCTATTGATGACATAGCGTCCCATGCATCAACCAGAATTTATAAATACAAAACGGAACAGAGCAACACAATATAAAATCTTTTTATAAAACTAACAAATACGCTCTCTCATATATATACACTCAACGACTCCCATAGGATATTACTACCCTATTAACAAAGAGTCAAACCCCACAAAGCCAAGGTTTATCGCTAAACCAAAGCTCTGATACCAACTGTAACATCCCGCCTTTTCGCACACTTTTAAACGACACACGTGCCAATTCAAAGCATGCGCAAGGGCGGATTGTTATGGGGTAAATAAGAAAAACAGAGAAGAATTAAAACAAAACAGAATCTCACAGCGGAAGGATAAATTATAATAACAAATATACAGTTAATAAACAGTTTACAAAAGCTTGATTTTACTTATACAATGAATATCAGAGTTACACATACCAAATACGAAAATGCAGCGGAATATAAAGAGTGTGGTGCAATACTATATATAGAATAATACTGATTCTTCGTCTTCGTCCTCCAAAGCTAAAACCTGTTATCCTGAAACGCTCGGACTGACCCGAGCGAATTTGAAAAGACAAAAACACTCGAGTCAGACTAGAATATCTTATGTGAGTTAAATAAACAGAAATAAATATGAGTGCAGTAACTCAAGAGATGCTCGGGATTTACATCTCCTAAGGATCCGTTAAACTATTTACTATGTAGTATATTGCGCTATTATAATAGTGTCTATTTATAAAATAAACTTACTTTTTAATAGCGTTAAGGGGTTACCCATATAGCCCTTAACACGTAATAGTCCCAGTAGTCCGTCCAATATCATAGTCCCTCCTGATCGGGAAGCCACCAGAGGATACCACACGGGCTACGGGAGAAAACCAAACTCGTACAAGGCGCGATAGGGTAGGTGACACGGCACAACTAGGCAATGCCAGGGTAGATATACCAATTGCTATCCAGGCTGATGGTAACGCGCAGCGCGCAGCTGCCGCCCACCTCGAACTAACTCCCCCAAAAATCAAAATATAGAAGTGGCCACTGAATCAATCCAAGTCAAAGTATAATATCGAAGAGGAGCGTCCGATCAGAGGAATGACCTCATTGGCCTGAGAATCGCTCCTGTTTTAGCCACCTTATGCCAACTCACGGGAGTTGGGTCCACGTATTTACCTTACAGGAAACGTCGCCACCACCTACTTCATTCTGGAATCTCCACCGCGTACACGGTTAGTCAAAGTGGTTTTCGGTATCGACAGAGAGTATGTCCATATCCGATCCCGGTCTCTTTGCCAACCAATCGTTATTATAACACCGCGGTTATTTAAAAACAGTTTATACTTTAAACAAGAATATAATCCCTTTCAAAACCATAATATTACGATATCATTTCTTCTTTAAAAACACAAACAATTTATTTTCATATTATTTTATAAAAGCCCGAATCGATGATATCGTTCCCCAAATAAAATTTTCCTTTCCAAAATTATGTCACTTTTTATTATTTAATATCCCATGTAACCAATATTTTGTTTGTAACTTTCAACATAATTCTTCGAAAATCCATAGTATTTTAAAACCATTATTTTCAAAACTAAATGGTTTGGATATTCAACGGTATGCGAATTAAAAAGGTTTAACTTTACTGTTGCTTTATAAAGAAATAAATTACATGGCTTTCCAAATATTTCTTCTTTTAAAGTTAAACCAAAAATCCAAAATATTACTTCAAGTCCCAAAACCATTTCAATTTCTATATATATGAATCCATTGGAGTATTAATATTCAAAACTAAAGCTGGAATTCATTCTTTCAACAAATTAAATGTTTTATTATTTAGTTTTGAATATTCACATAAACCCATAAATAAATAAAACTCCAATTTCTAGTAATTTAATATATATAATTTTTTTCAATTTCAATTATACTAGAATATTCATTTCAATTTATCTTGGAAAAAATCCAATTATAAATATCATATCTTAAATTTCCAAACTTAACATTTAAACATATGATATAAATTTATCAAACTCCATTTTCCAAATTTTCTTCCATTTAAATAAAGGAATTTATATGCCTTTTAATTTCAAAATTTTCAACTTCATATGTATATAAATATGGAAGAAAAATATTTATACAGTATAAAATTTAAGATTATTATAAACCGTATTCCATCCAAACCATAGAAATCACATTTTAAAATAATTATATATATACCGCGGTGCCTGTATATAATTTTCTATCCTATGGTCAAGTGATACGGATATTTATCATTTCAATCCGCAAATTAAAATAAAACTTTGCGGTTTTATCATTTCAAACCACAATCCCGAATAATGAAATATGCATGATAAATTTTGCAATTTAATGATATGCAATAAACATTCACTCATCAACAACATCCATCATCCAATCGCAACCATCAACCAATCTCAATCAATAACAAAATATATATATGAACATATACAACAGGTGATAACTGTCAGTTTTATTCCAATTAAATTTATCAACTATTAATCTAATAGTTTTATATTCGGTAAAAATTTATATAACTGTTAACTAGCAGTTTATATGCAAACGATAATTTCTAACAGTCAATTACTACGCAATAAATCAATCAAATTAACAGTTTAATTCAATAAATTGCAATTCAACAGATATGAATGAAATAACATGCCAAAAGCTCATAAATAAATTTCTATTCATTTCTAAAATTTATTTAACAAACATAAAAGCTTCTAGTAATTGTGAGTGGGTTAAAACACTCACCTTTGTAATTTAAATCGAATTTAAACCCGATTTAAACCCAAAAATTCGTCCATCTCAGAATTCGTCCAAACCAGCGTCATCGAGTCTGGAATTAAATTACGATCCTAACAAAAGAAATTTCGTGTAAATCCGACTTCGTATGAAAAAATTATGACGAAAAATCGATTTGCAACAAAATTTAAAATTAGCAAAAAAAGGAACACATTCACTCACAAATAGCATGTCCACGTCAGCATGTTTTGTTTCATCTTCTACAGCCTGGAACGCACGCAACTGCCAACGCACGCACGCGACAACCAACTCCAGTCCAAACCCTAGCACCTCGTCCATCTCGAACGCATGCAAGCTAGCTCCAGCTTCCATCACTCTGGCCGCTTCCCCCATACCCTCGCTACCGCCAGCATCAACGAAATTTGATCAGATCTAAGCCACAAACAGCAGCAGCCGCCCTATAATTCGAAACCCAAATCAATAATTCCTCCACATCCAACCGTTGAATTGCCAAACAAATTACATAGATGTGCTCCCCATCGTCCATACTACAATACCCAGAAACAGAATCTCGATCCGATGAAGTTTTGTGCGACGATGATGAACGGTTTTGGGGCTGTTTGAATTTATTCTGGATGAACGACAGCTCCAATTGAAAAACGAATTGCACCACTAGATTACGCGTATCGAATACTTCAACATATATTTTTTTGAGAATTTTCTAAGATGTTTGAATTTTCACTGAATTTTGGATTGAAGCAGATCCAGATTTTGCAACCATTGAAGAGAAGGAGGAGATGAAGAAATATGTACGTATATCCAACTGACAATAGAAAGGAGGCTAGGGTTTATCACGGTATACTTATAGTTAGGGTTGGGTTAGAGCGTATAGGCTAGAAGGGTGAACGTACGCAACTAACTATGGCCTAAAAAGCCCGCTATACCTCCGGAACCGAATTTGTTAAAACTATATATCCAAATAGGTGTTTTAAAATATTCTGAACGCGATGGAAAAAGTTTCACGACCAAATTCGATCGTATGAAGAAGTTATGCTGAAAACAAGATTTCCAAATTGATTTCAAATTGATTTTTAATAAAATTGATTTCAATGCGTTTCACGTCCGTACGATCAAACGACAAGTCCGATCGATACGAAACTTGAAACTCTATAACAATTCACCGATACGGATCCGATGAAACTGGTTTCGTCGAAATCCGAGTCCGTGACAAAAATGGCTATTTTTAATATTTATTAAATAAATCAAATAAATTAAAAATCCAATTATTTAATCTTATACTTTTATACTCTCCTCTTAAATCAAATTAAATAAATACTTGATTTCCATTCCAACTCATCTTTGGATTGCAATTAACCTTTTTACCATAATTAAATTCCAAATTATTAATAAATTTTCTCTCCATTTATTCGCCTTAATTTATTTAAGGAAATCCTAAATTAATATCTATTGCGATGATTTCAAATATCATTCCCTCATTTTCCTTAACTATTATTAATTCCAATTTTAATGAATTCAATATTATAGGTTTGATAAATCTATTAAATTCACTCAATTGTTTACAAATTACATTTTATATTCAATAACGTAATATTTTACGTTCAATTCTATTTTATATGCAGCAAATACCACTTGTTGAATTAAATACTCAAATCATAAATAAATCCTGCTTCTAAAGTTATACCAACAATGGTCCAGTTAAATTTGAATTAGCTTTACCTTTATTTTATGAAATTAACTAGTGTAATAAATCCAAATTAATAAAGAAGGTTAGATTCCCATACTACTTCTTTGGGTTTCAATTAACCTTTTATGGCGAGTATGAATTTCAATGTATAATTGAAACCTTTATATCCATTAAATTTTTACTATCATTCAATATCTACATATTCTAGCTAAATTTCAACTAACATATAAATTAGCTATTCCAACTTCCATAAATTGCGATTATCATACTATAGAAATTAAATTCCATCAACCACATAAATAAAAGTTGATCCCCATCTATTTACCTTATCACGTTTGCATAAATTTATTCGATGGTCACTTTTAATTAGTAACTATCCATTTTCCAAATCCAAATGTAAATCTTCCACTTTTGAATTCTTATATTAAATGGAATTTATTCTAGGTAATATTTTTACTAATATTTACTGATTCAACATTTATATGTTTCTAAAAATTAACTCCAACCAAATGTGACAGGTTACATTTCATTTCTATGCAATATATACTCATTTTTATTCCATTCATTTGGTTACTGCGTCGAAATCTATTTATTACTAATACTAACGTTATTATCATCAATTATAATTGGATTCCAAATTTTTATTCAATACTGTGAAAAATAACTTTCATATAAATCAAATCCTTTTTATACCTAATTCAAATTGGATTATATTCCAATTCCTATAACTAGGTCTTAAGTCACCATTTACATATTTAGCGTTTATTTAAATCTCCGTTTATAAATTTAGAGTTTCTACTAAATTGAATTATACAACTTATGAACTTTAACAAATTTAGTCCACCTAATAAATTTTCTAATGTTTATATATTGGAAATCCGATTCAGCTATCATTTCATTAATACCTTTTAAATCAACTAATTATAACTAATAACTACCCACCAATTTACGTTAATCCAATCTATGCCACATAAATATTTAATTGTTAACATTGAATTATAATCACCATATCAATCCCTATATTTACTCAAAAAAAAAAAAAAAATCTTAAGACTTATATTTCCTTCTACATTAGATTAGCAAATTCTATTAAATTCAATTCATTAAATATTATTAATTTAACGGGTCGTTACAATTCGGGTTAACCTAGAAAGGACCTTGGGGTCATATAACCCATTCCGAATATGTGATACTTCGTTATGAATTGCATTTGAAGACCGGTGTTGAAGACCGAATATTTTTGAAAACGGAAGGATTACCATTGAATGTTTCTGCACCGAATGGCCCCGGTATAGAAATTCCATATGTGATGGGAAGTCCGGACGTGATTAGTGAATATCCGGATTGCAAGGACTTCTTTGTAAGTGCCTTCGGTTCTGTTCGATCCCGGAACAGACTTGTATGGATAGTATGTCTGACATTACAAATTGAGATATAAAGCTGATTTCTTTCAAATACATATCTGGTCGTGGCGGAGAATTTATTCTCTTCGCATTAACACCCTTCTCTGAGACGTACGAGCCCAGAGGTTATGTAATTGAAGGTTATTAGTAATATACTCCCAATTTGGTAGCGTGATATGCTGAGTGTTGTTGAGCATTTGTTGAATCAAAGCACAGCTTTTGTATAAAGCGTAGCTTTGTGGACGAGATTGCGTCGGACCTCACACCCCGGAAATGGTCAAAACAGGAAGGATGCGACAAGGTTATTAGGGGGTAGCGCCCCTTTAGTGTATGTCATTCCTTCTGGATAGAGGTGGTATCATGGTATGGAGCCCAGATACTTAACCTATGTTGTGATGCAAACTTATTGCTTTGTGGTTGTTGGAAATCGAGGATCCTCTGATGTAGATCGGTTACGATGGGGGATGGCAAATTCATGTCAGTAGTTACCCAGTTAGGGGTAACCCGGCCTTGTGTTGGCAGAGATCCGGTTTGGTTCTCGGGTCGTCTTTCCAGAGGCGTACCCATGTGGCAATGGGAAGTTCCTTGTCCTGACCATTTGTTGGAAATCCAAAGAAACAATATGAACCTTGTACGGTTTTAGTTGTATAACCTGTTATGGAATGTGGCGGTAACCTGCTATTGAACATGGTAGCTATAGTAGGCATGAGTGCGGAATGCCTATGCTGGCTAAGATTTATATCTTTATTTTCGAAATGATTTTTCCTACACTATGCACTAGTAATAATATCAAATGTTTCTTTTTAATGCGTATCAAGCATCTTTGACTATCATAAGGAGAAATCTCCTCCGATTCTGCGTTTGCATTGTGTGTGTGTGCGGGAGGCCTTATGGTAGTCTCATTTTCTAAAAAGTATTGCGAATTGACTTTAAAAATATTCCTCTATTTTGTTTTTAAAGATAAATAAACTGTTTTAGTTCTCACCCCAGTCACATGACTGACTCAGAGTTTATTGTTTTCCGTCCTAAACTCTGGGTGCCCACCAATTTCCACACGGGCAGTCAAGAGTCAGGTTTATCAGGATATTCTGAAATTCAGGAGTTGCTGGAGGCAAGATGGATGGCATGGCGTATTCACTAGTATATAGTATTTCTTTTCCGCTGTTTGTTGTTGTTTGATAGTTGTTGTAAACTCTGATAGTGTAATGTAATGTAATAACTGATATAGTTCTTTGTTTAAAGATTATTCGTTTATCTATTACATGTTGTTCCGCTGCGATTGTGAGATTCTGACATCGTTCTGCTGTTTTCTTTCTGTTCTGTTCTATCTTTTCTCTCTTCTTCTATCTTTTTATTTTTTTTAAAACCCTAAGAATTTGTATTTCCGTTCACCTTGAGTTAATCAATGGAGATTAGTGTCTATTCAAGGAGTACGGATTTGCGGGTCCTCACATCTGGTATCGGAGCATATGGTTAAGCGACAACTATGGCTCTGTTGGGTATTACTCATTAGAGGTAGAGTCAGTAGTACTCTAGAATGAGATTGAGTGTAATAATAGATACGAGCGCGTATTTGATAGTGAATATAAATTGTTTTGTATTGTGTTGACTTATCGGTTGATTGTTTATGGATTCCGGTCGATGTAGTCTAGCTAACTATCGTAGATAGGGGTTTCTAAACTCTTAAACAAGATAAACCGACATGATATTGTTTTAAATTGGGTAAATGAAATAATTTTACCTTGATCATATTTTATATATAAAGGATTAATTTTTCAGAATTATTAAAGTGTATATAAGTTGATTGTTTGGTTGATTGAAAATGTAAGAATATATATAAGTTAATTAAAAGTTGTTTGAATGATCTAAATAAAAGAATAATTGTATAAGCAAATGAATTATAAGCATGAAATTATAATTAATGTGATTTACAATTGTGAAATAAACTTATGTATATAAGAAGTGAAACTATATGAATATATTTATGAATATGAGTTATAAATAAAAAATGAATTAAAAGTTAAATAAAATTTACTTTAGAATGGGAATCTGAATTGATTTATAAGTGGGAATTTAAGTTAAGTAAAGCCAAATAATGTTTAAATGGAATATAACTTAAGATATGTTGAATGAAGTTGATTTTGGTATCAAAGTAAATTAATAAAGTTAAGTGATAAATGTGAACTTGAGTTATGTAATGAAATTCAACTTTAGTAATTGAATTGAATGAAGAATTGAATATATAATCAATTAAATGTAAATAATTGATATGAAATGAAGAATGTAAGTGTTAATTCATTAAAATCTAATATTATTGGAAAATTGAAAGATTGAATGTAAATCAATTTAATTAAACCAATTGAAAGCAAAGGTGTTAAACCAAACTAAATGAATATAAGCAAAGGAATTTGGTTGTAATTAATATACATGGGTTGATATATGATTGTTAGTTGATTGTATATAATTCATTAAGTGTTAATGAAATTGAAAGCTAAAGTAATTGAAATCAAATTGGAAGTTAAGTGAATCTTAAATAGAAGTGAATTTGATTTGAGAGTGAACCAACTTGAATATGAATTAGTGAATATAAACTAATTGGAAAATGAATGTTAGTAAAGACATCCATTGTTAATGAATCAAATGTGATTAAATTTGAAAACCCATTTCATTAAATATTAATGAGAATATGAATGAATATTTATTGGTTATGGATGTTAGTTGGTTAATGGTTGAATATATTGCATTTACTGCATTTGCTATGTTGACATATATAGTTATTATGTTGTTATATGTTGTATATCGATACTATTGTCTATATACATGTTTCTCATTTGTTTGTTGAGTGTTTAGTAGGTGCGGATCGCGTTTGCTTCGCATTTGGAGCTCGCTTTCGTGCTATATTAGCCGTATAAGCTCGCTAATAAAATATAAGGTACATATCTCGGATTAAATATCGTACTTTTACACTTTTTTCCTACGGGATGCCTCATCACTTGATGAGATGTATATTTGTGATATATATACTATCATTTTTTTTCGGATCGAGCGGCGCAAAGGAGACTATGGCGAATTTTTCCGAAAATTTAAGGCGTTAGAATATTTTTGAGAAATAAATTGGAAAATTTTGAAAACTATAAATTTGATTTGAAATTGAAAGTTAAACGATAGTAGTTGTTTTTGAAAAGATAACTAAGTTGGATTTGAAAACTTAGTAAAGATTTTGTAAGAAGTTTAACTATGAATTTATGGAAAGTTAATATATTCTGTAACTTTTCTTACTTGGTAATTTCGAGGACGAAATTCTTTTAAGGGGGGAAGATTGTAACGAACCAGAATTTTTGTTAATTAAAATTCGTATATTTAATTAATTTTAAATATTAATAAGTGAAATTTATAAGTCGAATAAATTTTCGAATAATCAGATTTAATTAGATATTAAATCGATAATTTAATATGTTAAATTGCGTAAATAATTGAAAATTGGGTTAATTATGATTGAAAATGATTTGTAAAATTTTATTTTTATCATATTGAAGTTATAATGATGTTATAGAACTTTTAAAATTGAATTTAAAGTTAATTTGTGAAAATTGATTATTTTAATATTTAATCGACTAGTGAAATTAGCCATTTTTCGAACAGTCTTAGAATTGAACGAAACTAGTTCCGTTGGATCCGTAATAGTTTGTTATTATCGGATTTCAATTTTCGCAGCGATTGAAGTTTTCGTTTGACCGTGGCAGCTCGAAACGCAACGAAATTGTTTTAATATTTATTTGGCGAGTTAAAATAGCCATTTTTCAAACAGTCTCGGATTTCGACGAAACTAGTTTCATCGGATCCGTAATGTGATATTATTGTATGTTTTCAAATTTCGTATCAATCGGATTTACCCTTTGTCCGGGACAAGCCAAAACGCTTAAAAATTAGTTTAAACCGATTTAATTTAAAATCGAACATTTATTGCTATAACTCGCACAGATGATCGAATTAGCTCCCGAAACACGTTCCATTGTGTTCAAAACGTGGGGTAAACCTTAGGAACGCCAACCGGCACGCTTCGTTTGGAGTTCGGAAAATCCGGAATGAATAGCGTTCGCTGAATTTTCTATAAAAGCCCTTCACTCTTCACATTTGCAAGAAAACCTAACCCTAAAACTACAGCCGCCGTTTCTAAATAATCAATGGCCGAAAATCACGTTTCTTTCCTCCTCAATTACTCTTAATCCACAAGCAATTACGCGAAGTGTTCAACACGAAAGTTGAAGAGCGTGGAGAGAACTTTCAATCCATACGGGGTTGATGGGGTATGGCGCATCGAAGGGGGAGTAATGTGGCCGCGTTCGTGCTCGTCTATGGCGCGTTTTCCGAGGTGATAGGGTGACCGAGCTCAGCATGGTTCTGGGCGTGGGTGGCTCACATGATGGCGCGCGCATTGGAGGTGGTTGATCAACTTAGAAATGCTCGTGGAGGTGGCGATAATTAGTTGTTAGGGGCGGCAGTTGGGTTTGAGGTTGCACGGTAAAATACTGATTAGGGGAGATGAAGATAGGGACGGCCACGATGTTGCAGGGGTAAAGATCAACGGCTTGATGCAAATTAGGTTTAGAAAATATAATATATGTTGTAAATTTATAATTATAAATTCGTGTAACTTTAAAAATTCATATCTTTTTCATACGAGGTCGAAAACGCACGAAACAAGTTGCGTTGGGTTCGTGTGGACGAGCACTACGCTATGGAATTGGATTGGAGTCGTTTGGAGCTAGCGAAAATTTCGGGTAAAATTAAACGTCTGTTTAATTTTATTCGAGATAAAAGCTGAAAACGAAATTGAAATCAAGGTGGGAACTTCTCACTCAATCGAATCGGTTTCGATTTTAGTTTTAAATAGTTAGATTTAAAATTCTTGAATGTATGTTTGAATGATAATTGTTATCTATTCATTGTTAAAATAGACATTATACGCCGTTAGTAAGCGGAGGTTATTTATTAAAAACATATACCGCGAATATTTCACAGTACAGTGAAATTGGTATTATTTATGTACTGGAGTTGATTTCCCGCATTATATAGCGGGTGAGACCCTATTGCGCCGCCTATTAACCGGATAATATTTTATAAATCCCATATACCGCAATAATTCCGTACTGGAACGGAATTGGTATTGTGCTAATGTTTGTGGACGTAGGAAAAACAGGTTGGAGGGATCCAACTGGATTCCTCAACAGTATTTATTTGATTATGGATATTTTGATATTCGTTGATTATCATATATAGATATATGATTTCGTTATTGTCGTGATTGACTATTTGGTGTGTAGCATCATTGGGCCAATTTTGGAATTTTAAAAGGATTTTTAAAGTGATTTTTGAAAGTATACGTTTATAAAATATATTTGGAATTGATTCATTTTAAATAAATAAACGTTATAATTTTAAGGTTATAAAAATTATGGTTTTTGAGAAATATAGTTAAAAGTTGATTTTTGAAAATATGGGGTAAATGATTTTATAAAATAGTTTAATTGGGATTTTTGAATTTATTGTAAAAAGTTCAAATATTGGATTTATGAAATTTGATTATTTTATAAATCAAAATGATGAAATTATAAAGGAGTTTAAAGACGTTTTTAAAATAATAATATAAATTGATTTATATAAAAGATTTATAAATTGATATTTATAAATTAAAATATGGGAATTATAAAACGAGTTTTTATAAGTGTTAGAATGAAGTGTAAATGAACTTCATAAATGAATGAAATTCATAGAATTATAAACGGTGAAGTTATAAATGGAATTTTATAAGCAGTAGGTTTATAAAATTTGTAAAGTTATTAAAAGAATAGATTTGGGTAAATAATGAATCTTATAAGTTATAAGATTTATAATTTGGGAAGTTTAAAAGAACGACTTTGTAAACAAATAAATTATAAGTATTTGACTTATAATGTGAACTTTTGGTGTATAATTGAGTTATAAATTGAAATAGGTTAATAAAGGAGATTTATAAAAGGAAGTTGTTATAAAATAAATAGAAATGGAATTTATAAACATTGTTTTATAAATCCGCAAACGACTTATATTGATAAGTAAATTGTTATAACTTATTAATGGAGCTATATTCACGTTTTAGACAGTGAATAATCCTTTAAAATAAAATGTATAGAAATGATGAAATTGGTTAACGAAGTATATTCACGTTTTTGGATAGTGAATAATATGTTAAAGAAAATGTTTTGGATGTGATGTTTTAAATAGAATTAAAACGATCTAACGATGTTTTTAAAATGTGTTAAGATTCGAAACCATAGATTTCAACATTGTTGAAACAGACGTTTTCGAGAAATAGAAGGAAATGGTGGACTATAACACTGTTGTTATAGTAAATGATTTCCGAAAGGAAATGTTTTGTATAGTATTGGGATTTATATATCTATTTTAATTTCGAATCCCTGTACTAGTGATTTTGGGTTGTCGTAACGATGTTTTACGCAACATTCGTTTTGGCCCAAATAAATATGTTTAAGAGAATGATTTCCTTAAAGAATGAAATATATACTTAATTTCGATTTAAGTATATTGAATATTTTCCAAGTGTAGAAAATAAAAAGATTTGTGGATTACTTATTAAATAAGTATGGAAATGTTTTTCCAATGTGAAATGAAATGTTTTGAGAATTTATCTTTTTGAAGATAAATTGAAAATGAATAATTGAAATCGTATATTCATAAATATTTTGGAATGTAAATTCACTATGGAATTTATAAAGGAAGGGGAATTTGTTTAAAAATAAACGTTGATTTATTTTTGAAGTGTGGGAATTTATTTATGGATTTTGAACGTAAATATAAAGTAAATCGTTAAGGATTTATTTTATTGGTTGAAATGAACCATGTTGAAATGAAAGTATTTCCGCATAAGGAAAATGTTCGAAATTTGTTTTCAAAAGTGGTAAAGGTGAAAAGTGATTTGAAAATTGTTTTCAAATGGTTGAAGTGTGAAAATTATATATCTTGTAAAGATATTTTTGGAAAATAAATAATTTGGAAAATTATTTGGAATCTGGTGATGTTGTGCATATCCATTGATAGTTCAATAACCGACTATCAATATTTACCTTTAAATAGGTATTTGTCGTGATTTGTTTGAATTTGAATGCCACACTTATTTTTGAATAAGCGCTCACTATTCGGGTTAACCGGGAAAGGACCTTGGGGTCGTATAACCCATTCCGAATATGTGATACGTCGTTATGAATTGCATTTGAAGACCGGTGTTGAAGATCGGATATTTTTGAAAACGGAAGGATTACCGTTGAATGTTTCTGCACCGAATGGCCCCGGTATAGAAATTCCATATGTGATGGGAAGTCCGGACGTGATTAGTGAATATCCGGATTGCAAGGACTTCTTTGTAAGTGCTTTCGGTTCTGTTCGATCCCGGAACAGACTTGTATGGATAGTATGTCTGACATTACAAATTGAGATATAAAGCTGATTTCTTTCAAATACATATCTGTTGGTGGCGGAGAATTTATTCTCTTAGCATTAACACCCTTCTCTGAGACGTACGAGCCCAGAGGTTATGTAGTTTAAGGTTATTAGTAATATACTCCCAATTTGGTAGTGTGATATGCTGAGTGCTGTTGAGCATTTGTTGAATCAAAGCACAACTTTTGTATAAAGCGTAGCTTTGTGGACGAGACTGCGTTGGACCTCACACCCCGGAAATGGTCAAAACAGGAAGGATGCGACAAGGTTATTAGGGGGTAGCACCCCTTTAGTATATGTCATTCCTTCTGGATAGAGGTGGTATCATGGTATGGAGCCCAGATACTTAACCTATGTTGTGCTGCAAACTTATTACTTTGTGGTTGTTGGAAATCAAGGATCCTCGGATGTAGATCGGTTACGATCGGGGGATGGCATATTCGTGTCAGTAGTTACCCAATTAGGGGTAACCCGGCCTTGTGTTGGCAGAGATCCAGTTTGGTTCTCGGGTCGTCTTTCCAGAGGCGTACCCATGTGGAAATGGGAAGTTCCTTGGCCTGACCATTTGTTGGAAATCCAAAGAAACAATACGAACCTTGTACGGTTTTAGTTGTATAACCTGCCATGGAATGTGGCGGTAACCTGCTATTGAACATGGTAGCTATAGTAGGCATGAGTGCGGAATGCCTATGCTGGCTAAGATTTATATCTTTATTTTCGAAATGATTTTTCCTACACTATGCACTAGTAATAATATCAAATGTTTCTTTTTAATGCGTATCAAGCATCTTTGACTATCATAAGGAGAAATCTCCTCCGATTCTGCGTTTGCATTGTGTGTGCGTGCGAGAGGCCTTATGGTAGTCTCATTTTCTAAAAAGCATTGCGAATTGAATTTAAAAATATTCCTCTATTTTGTTTTTAAAGATAAATAAACTGTTTTAGTTCTCACACCAGTCACATGACTGACTCGGAGTTTATTGTTTTCCGTCCTAAACTCTGGGTGCCCACCAATTTCCACACGGGCAGTCAAGAGTCAGGTTTATCAGGATATTCTGGAATTCAAGAGTTGCTGGAGGCAAGATGGATGGCATGGCGTATTCACTAGTATATAGTATTTCTTTTCCGCTGTTTGTTGTTGTTTGATAGTTGTTGTAAACTCTGATAGTATAATGTAGTGTAATGTAATAACTGATATAGTTCTTTGTTTAAAGATTATTCATTTATCTATTATATGTTGTTCAGCTGCGATTATGAGATTCTGATATTGTTCTGTTGTTTTCTTTCTGTTCTGTTCTATCTTTTCTCTCTTCTTCTATCTTTTTCTTTTTTTAAAACCCTAAGAATTCGTATTTCCGTTCATCTTGAGTTAATCAATGGAGATTAGTGTCTACTCAAGGAGTACGGATTTGCGGGTCCTCACAAGAACAAGCTAGAGCCTGGCATGGAACCAATCTTCGGATTCAACAACAAAGGGTCAACTCCATTAGGTCAAATAAAATTGCTAGTGCAAATGGGGGTGCCACCATTTTGCCAAACATTCAAGACTCACTTTATGATCATTAACCAACCATCCTACTACAACGTCTTCTTTGGCAGACCTGTGCTTGACGAGATGGATGCTTTAGTCTCGCCAAAGTATTTGATGGTGAAATTCTTGATGAAGAGAGGCTAAGGCACAGTCCATAGGGAGCAGTTCAGCTCTCGAGAAATGTATTTCGCTACGATTGATTAGTATAAAAGGGAGTCTTCTGTTTATTTTGATTCTTCCAATGTTTTTCAACCTTGGAATGATGGATTTTTACATCTAACAATCGAAGCAAAAATTAAATCTAATAAGACTAAAAACGCATGTATGAAAGGTACATTCCTTCTTGAGGCAAGAGGAAGAGAATTGATGCTAATTCTATTGAAGAAAGCTTAATCACCACTGAATTTGATTGCCGAGTGGAAACAGAAAGAATAAAACTCGTAGAAGACCTTGAGGAGGCGTACATAGATTCAGATGATACCAACGAAGTAGTCAAAGTAGGAAAGGAATTGGATAGCAACTTGAAGAAAGACTTAATCCAGCTTCTTAAGACCTATAAGGACGTATTTGCTTGGTCTCATTCAGAGATGGTGGGAATTGATCCATCGGTCGTGTGTCATGAGTTAAACATCAATCCAAAAGCAACCTTCATTAGACAGAAAAAGAGATAATTAGATAGAGTACGATCTATTGTTTTGAAAGAAGAAGTTGGAAGACTCCTCAAAAGTGTGTTTATTCGGGAAATTCACTACCCAAAATGGTTAGCAAACCCCTTGTTAGTAACGAAGTCAAATGGAAAGTGAAAGATTTGCATTGATTATACTGACTTGAATAAGGCTTTTCCAAAAAACTGTTTCCCGTTATCGCGAATTGATCAACTGGTCGATGCAACTAATGGGCATAAATTGTTATCTCTCATGGATGCCTACTCTGGATATAATCAGATACTCATGTTCAAGCTGGATGAGGAGCACACTAGTTTCATCACTGATTCGGGAATCTACTACTGCAAAGCAATTCCCTTTGGACTAAAGAATGCAGGGGATACATATTAAAGGCTGGTCAACAGAATGTTTAAAGAGCAGATTGGCCAAAATATGGAGGTTTATGTGGATGATATGCTAGTAAAGTTTAATGAGGCTAAAAATAATCTTGAAAATCTAAAAGAGATGTTTAAAATACTGTGGAAATATCAAATGAAACTAAACCCATAGAAATTCTCCTTCGGGGCCATTTAGGGACATTTTTAGGTTATCTTGTTAATGCTCAAGGGATTGAAGCTAGCCTAGACCAAATCCAAGCTATCAGGGATATGGCCGAATCCAAAACTAGTAAAGAGGTAATGAGTTTGAACGGAAGGATAGCCACTCTAAGCAGATTCATTTCCAAAGCAACCGATAAGTATATCCCATTTTTTAATGTAATTAAAAAGAAGAAAAACTTTGAATTAGGGGAAGATTGTAGGAAAGCTTTTCAGGAGTTAAAAAGCCATTTGGAAAAGCTACCAATACTATATAGTCCCGAGAATGGAGACATTTTGAACTTGTACATGGAAGTTTCGGAGCATGCGGTCAGCTCAGTTGTTGATTATAGGGGGAAGTGGGGCTTAACTTCCTGTGTATTATCTAAGTAGACGATTAAAGGATGCAGAAGTTCGATACCTAGTGATAGAGAAGCTAGCTTATTGTTTGATCCTCATAGCACGAAAACTAAGAGCATACTTTCAAGCATATCCAATCAAGGTACTGATCAACTTTCCACTCAAACAAGTTTTTAGTAAGCCGAAAACTTCGGGTAGACTCATAAAATAGGTAATTGATCTTAGCCAATATGATATTGAATTTCAGCCGCGAGCCGCCATCAAAGGTCAAGCATTGGTGGATTTTATTATAAATGTACTAACTTCATTAAGGAGAAATTGGAAAAAGAAAGGGATCAGAAACCTATGTGGCAGTTATTTGTCGATGGTGCATCAAATGAACAAGGAGCAGATGTGGGATATGTGATAATAACACCAGATGATTGCCGATTACTTTATGCCATGAAGTTAGGATTTCCCGCAACGAATAATGTGGCCGAATATTAGTCAATGGTGGCTGGGTTAACTTTGGCATTGGAACTCAAAATCCCATGGATTCAAATCTTTTATAACTCCCAATTAATGGTAAATCAAATATAGTAGGCATGTCAGACAAAAGATGCCAAGCTATCTTTATACATAAAGAAGATATTGAAGATGTTGGCTTTATTCGAAGATTTTACTATACATCTAGTTCTGAGAGGAGAAAACTCACAAGTGGATTCTTTAGCAAAATTGGCTAGTTCAAGGGGAGTCGCAAAAACTTGGACTGTGCTAGTGGGATATCAAGCAAATCTGTGTATAGAAGAGGGTATATCTGAACAAGGAAAGGAATTGTTAGTCTTAACCAGATCCCAAGCCACGTCGTGAGAAAGAAAAGAAAAGGAATCGATAGGGAAATCCCCAACAAGAGGTTAAGCCAACCAAGGGTGAAAAACTATTATTATAACACTTGGATGTCACCTATTGTTGAATATATTTTGATGGAGAAATTGCCATCTAACAAAGGGGAAGCTAGGAAAATCAAGCGACAAACTCCAATTTTCACAACAATGGATGGAATTATTTACAAGAAAGGATACGCACTACCTTATTTAAGATGTGTAAGCTTGGAGGATGGGAAGAAATTTCTAGCAGAAGCATATGAACGATTTTGTAGGGACCACTCAAATGAAACAAAACTAGCAAAAAAGATAATGAGTTAGGGTTTCTACTAACCTCATATGGTAAGTCAAGCATAGAATATGCAAAGAGAAGCGAGAAATGCTAGAAGTGCTCAAAGATCCCCCGATTACCACCAAGTCGGTTAAGCCCAATTTCAATTCCATTGCCCCTTGACGTGTGGGGAATTAATTTAATTAGCCCGTTGCCAATTTCTAAAAGAGGAGAAAAATATGCGGTAGTCTCATAGATTACTTCACTAAATGGGTTGAAGCAGAACCGCTCCCCAAAATCACTTCTGGAAAAGTACTCAAATTTGTCATCAAAAACATTATAACTAGATTTGGAATTCCCTAAGATTATTTTCGATAATGGAACGCAGTTTGGGAGTGAAGAATTATCTCAGTTTTTTCATAAAAACGGAATCATTAAGAGTTATTCCTCCGTTGCTAATCCAAAGGAAAACGGGGCTGTTGAAGTTGCAAATAAGACCATAAAGACTATTTTGAAAAAGCGACTGAACAATGCTAAGGGAAATTGGGTAGAAGAGTTGCCACTTGTATTATGGGCGTATTGAACATCTACCAGAATAGCAATGGGACATGCTTCCTATTCATTAACGTATGGGTGTGAGGCGATGTTACCGACTGAGGTTGAAATACCCGCACATCGAAGGATCGCATATGCATTTGATTTAAACTAAGGGCTAAAGAAAGAATCATTGGATTTGATACATGGGTTGAGAGATGAAGTAGCAATTCAAACAGTAGAATATCAAAGAAGGATTTTGAAATATCACAACTCAAAAGAACAAGATCATTCCAAGAAGAAGATCTAGTGCTCCGAAGAGTAATGGCAAACACGAGGAATCCCGTGGATGGATCACTGGGACCAAATTAGGAAGGACCCCTAATCATACGCAAAGTAACTCCACCGGGAGGTTACAAGTTATGTCGACCAAACGACAATATGGTTCATAGAACATGGAACGCAGAACATTTGAGACCATATTTCCCTACAATTAATGAATAAAGCATCTCTTTCATCAAAAGAAGAATATACATATATGAGAGTGGAATGCTCCTTTCATTTGGACATTACCTTAAACCGTCAAAGTCTTTGTCTGCGCCGAGATGGCCAGGGCAGAGCACCTCCTCGAGGAAGGAGTGTAAGCCTTTTGTGACGACCCGGAATTTTCAAGCATTTAAAATCGGAATATTTAATTGATTTTAAATTTTCCATAGAGTAATTTTAACTTGAATTATGAATATCACAATTTATTTGATAATTAAATTTTTGAATTAAATAATTTGAAGTTGGGTAAATTGTTGAATCTAGAATTTTAAACCTGTTAAAATAATTTGAAGGCTGGTAAAATTTATATTGATAGTACAGAGGATAATAGAAGTTGTAAAATGGAAATTAGCAGTGGTTTGTTCAGTTTTGAAATTTTATAGTTTAAATTGAATTTAAAAATAGCCTTCCAAGGCGCAGTCTCGGAATTCGACGAAAAACCAGTTACATTGGGTCCGTAATATTGAAGTATTATCGGATTTCAAATTTCGTTTTGATTGGAGTTAGTGTGTGAGTGTACGAAATATAAACGTGCTGAAAATTTAGTTGTTAATAATCTGATTTGCTTTAATTTAAATAGTTGAGCCTTCTAGTATCCGCCTCCTCCCTTAACTTAAAATCGAATCCAAATCGTCTTCTTGTAGAAGCCATTTTCTTCCCCACTTTCTCTATAAAAAATTTACTTTCCTATTCCCTTCTTTCTTTAATCCAATCGCAGAAAAAAAAGAAATCATGGCCGCTCCCTCTGTTTTTGACATATCGATACGATCGTGTTTTCCTTCTCCAGTTCGTACGCCCTCAAGATTTGTTTCGAAAAAAAAATTCTAATGGAGGAGAGTTGCGGTCGCTAGAATGAGGCCGACGGTTGTTGTTCGACTTCGGGGGGGGGGGGATCAAAGGGTTTGTGGTCTAGTTGCGTCGTGAGTTAGGGCTCGAGTGGAAGGGTTCGATTGAGGCTAGGGTTAGGAAGTAGGGATGCGAGTTCAATTCGAGGGCGCGCTTCGATTCATGTGAGACGTCGGCGGTGATGCAGCGGGATTGTGGCTAGGGGTTTGCGTGCGTGGGTAGTTGGAAGGGAGTAGGGTTCTCGGCAGTGAAGGTATTTTTTTTAATTTAGTAACGCTTATCTATGAATATATACAGAAGAAAATGTTCAGAAGAAAAAAAATTTTGTGTTTAAAATTAATTTTAATCTGATTTTAAATTTAAGATTTACAGTTGATTATTTAAGTTAGAATCTGAATGGTGATAACTAATTTAAATTTAGTAAGGTCAGAAAAGCTGAAGAACAAAATTATTGACAGTAAAGCAAATCTGAAAATTTTAATGACACAATAAAATTTGGTAATTACTGAAGTTTTAAGAATGAGGTAGGATTTTTAAGCTGGATTTTTGGAAATGTCTTGACTTGGAGATATTATTTAAAATTTAGATTTTTGGAAATTTTACAGATTATTTTATGTAACATACTTTCAAAAACAACCAAACGATTAATTTTAAATAATGGTCAATTTAATTCATTAAATAGTGAATTATTTATGGGTAAATTCAAATATTAATAAATTATATAAATTATATATTTAAGGTCAAACATCAACGAATCCAAGGCAATATTGAAGTGGGTTGCAAATGAAAATCCAAGGTGAGTTAATCTCACTCAGCTGAATTTTAGTTTAAATTTAAATAGTCAAATTTAAACAATTGATTGATTTGATTTGGTGTGTTATGTTATATACAGTAGTATATAGCCTATCTTGGAATGTTTGATTTTCCGCATTAAATAGCGGATGATCTTTTATTTAAAACCTATATACCATGATATTCCGCATTTAGTGGAATTGATATTTTACGTTGAGCTAACGTCTGTAGATGCAGGGAAAAACAGATTGGAGGGATCCAACTGGACCCTTCAACATTTATTTAAATT
Organism: Allium cepa; assembly: GCA_030765085.1. Lineage (NCBI taxonomy): Eukaryota > Viridiplantae > Streptophyta > Magnoliopsida > Asparagales > Amaryllidaceae > Allium > Allium cepa. The sequence goes on along the minus strand of CM060933.1, from coordinate 27,121,863 downwards.
ATTCTATACCCTCTGTTGTGATTATTTGATACTTTATGATGAACTTTATTGGAATATTGAATGCTATGGCTCGAGTGGTTATGATTGGGTATAATGAATTGCCAAAAATATATAAATTGGATTTTGGAAAGAAATTTAAAAGAAGTGAATTTGTAAGTAAAATAATTATAGAAACTTGAATAAATTTAAGAATAAATTGGAAAGGAAACAAAGTGACTTTAAAATTCTAATAAATAAATCTTGAGTATAGAAAGGGAAATTTTAAACAATCAGAAGATTAATGAATTTTAAACTGCAGTGTTATTATTTAAAAGAACAAAACACTTATTTAAATTTTAAGATTTAAAATATTGAAAAGAATAAAGAAGAAATTGGGAAAAGCTGAAATTTGTTTATTTCAGTTAAAAGATTTAAAATCAAACGGGAAATAACAACATTAATAATAAGTCCATAATTAATGAATTTTGAAATGAACTGATAAGTAAAGAAATTTATTTCAAGTGGAATAAATTGGGAATCAATTTGGAAAAATTGATTTAAGTGATTGAAGTTGGGAATTCTCTCTAGATAACCAAGTACGTTTAAATATAAGTTAAAAGTTTTAAAGTTGTTTTAAAAACCAAGTTTTGGAAAATTTATTATTTCTAATATTTAAATTCTAAAGTAAGTATTTCCTTTAATCTATTATGATAATGGTTATTTAAAGAGTGACTTAATATTTTGTTTTAAAGGAGAAAATATAGTTTTATATTATAAAGTAACCTTATTTTCCAATATTCATATAGTATATATTTTTAACCAATTATTGAACTAGTTTTAACTTAAATGTTTTAAAGTAAATTCCAAAACAAGCATTTTGATTTATCTATTTTCGTTATAATTATTTAAAGAATGATTTGGTATTTTGTTTAAAGAAGAAAATCTAATGTATAGTTATAAGGTAACCTTATTTTAGTTATTTCTAAAGTATTATCATAAATTAAGTATTAAAGTAATTTTTTCTAAATTAAATGTTTAACATATTTTCAATAAAGTGTTTTTAAATTGTTTTAAAAATCCAGTTTGTACTTGGTAATTTCAGTGGAGATAGAAAATATTTGGAGAAGTTTATTCTGGAATGAAAGATGGTTTTGAAAACTGTTTTCATAGGATTGAAAATAGAAATATATCTTGTGAAGATATTTTTGAGATTAATAAACAATTTGGAAAAATTATTTATTGGTTGATGGATGTTTATGAATATTAATTGATAGTTAAATCACCGACTATCATTATTGGAAAAATGCGTTGATTGTTTCGAAGAGACCGGGATCGAGATTTATTTCTCGAAAACCACTTCGATCCAGTTTGTACGTTTTCGTGAAAAACGATTTTGGATTCGAAGATAGAGCAGTGAAGTGCAAGGGCTAGTCGCTACTAATCCTAAGGATATTTCCAAAATGGATGTAGTAGGAATAGTGCCTTCGGTTCCGTTCGAACCCGGGATGGACTTGTGTGGATGAATGCTTGCGAAACATCGTCAGGTGGACGATGGACATTCTAAGGGATATGTTCTAAAAAAAAGGTAACGCTTAGCCTCAAGCCTCATCAAATGGGAATGACTGAAAATCAGGGGTTATGCAGCAAGGCTAGGTGGGTAGCACCCAAGCAGGGTGAGGTCATCCCTGTCTAGATGTCCCTTTTTATTTCGGCTTAGTGGGCGGTTGCTGATCCCAACCACGGGGTGATCTCACTCGGGATTATCCAGTAAGGGGTAGTCCTGGTCTTGTGTTGCAGGAGAGCGGGCATACTCCTCGGTACAGTGATCTAGGCCCCGTACTGTGACGGTGGTACCCCAGTGCCTAATCATTAGTTGGAAATCCATTCTCCCTACAAGCCTTGTACGAGTTTTGTTTGTATTACCCACTGTGTGGCTAGTAGTTGGAATTTAATAGATATACCAATTTCGGCTATTTTACAAGTATTTGTATATAGACCCTATTATAATATCAGAGGATTTCTATAAAATTGTTTTAGCTATCGTAAGGTAAAAACCCGACATGTTTATTTGTGGCGTGGTTTTACGAGATGCTTTTGCTTTCAAAGGATTTTTGGAACTTTAATAATCAATTGGGTGTGATTTTCTCATGCTGGTATTACAGACTGACTCGGGTGTTATTTAACTATAATGCTCGGGTCAGACCGAGTATTATAGGATACAGGATATGATGCTGTGGAGCACAGGAGACGAGCAGGATGACGATACGTACTCCCGTACTTGTTTATGTATATATATATATATATATATATATATATTCCGCTGTGTTGAGTTGTTGTGTATCCATTTGTATGTTAGTGATATTGAAATGTGATTGATGTACTCTGATGATGAAATATATAAACAGAGATATTTGATTTTTTGAGTAAAGACCATTTATTATCTATTATATTTTATTCCACAACGATGGTTAGATTCTGTTGTTGTTTCTTTTTTTTCTTCTTCTACCTCTTCTTCTTTAACCGAATGGTTCGTATTTCTGTACCACTTGAGTTGATTTTGGTAGAATAGTGTTGACTCAAGGGGTACGGATTTACGGGTCGTTACAGTTGGTATCAGAGCTTAGGTTGGTGATAACCTTGGCTCTGGTGGGAATTACTCATTTAAAATAGAGTCCGCGGTACTCTATAATGAGTTTGTGCGTATTAATAAATATGAGCGCGTATTTGTTAGTGAATATAAATTGTTTTAATATTGTGTTGGTTGGTTTATTGAGTGGCATACGAACCTTCATCGGCACAGTCTGCGCAACATATTGTGTTTGTTGGTTTATTGAGTGGCATACGAACCTTCGTCGGCACAGTCTATGCAACTGTATTGAAGAGGTTTCTAAACACTTGAATAGAACAATCGACACGGTATTATTTTAAATGTGGGTAAATGAAATAATGTTACCCAAAAATATATTTTGATATAAAGAAAGTTTTTGTAAACTATTTTAGCTAGTATATGGTTGTGTGGATGTTAGGAAGAATGATATTAAAGTATTATCATTGTTAAGTGAACATTTAACTAGAAATTGAAATATAACCAAAGTTAAGGGAATAAATTCATTATAAAATGAAATTTATAAATATGAATTATGAATGTAATTTATAAACTGAAATAGAATTAAATGAGAATTTGTAAGAGCATAAGCTGTGTAAATGAATTATAGTAAAATTTATTTAAGCAGGATTTGGAAATTTAAATACCGGAGATTTGGAAGTATTTGAAGATAAATAATAGTATTATTGTTTTGGAGATATTTCTGAAAGAAAATGTGTTTTGAATGGATTTTGAAAGTGATATAGCATTGAAATCACTTGGATTATTGGGAAATAATTCTGATGATGACGGCCGCATCATCAGTATTCATTTTCGATTTTCTAAGTGACGGATTGTTGCCAAAATTTTATTTGTTCAGAAAAGCTATTTGTTTTTGAAATTTCAAAAGAAATTTGTTGGGAATAAAACCAGGATTGGTTTAACTTTTGAGAAATGTGATTTGAGATGTTGGAGATTTCAAAATAATTTGAAAACAAAGCCGGGTGTTTAAAGATCCTGAAGAGATAGGTGGTAAGCTTATAAATTGGGATGATTTTTAAATCAGGGAAATATAAGCTTTGGATGTGGGGAATTTAATTTAAAGGGAAAAGTGAAACAATGAAATTAACTTGGATTGGGAAATAAAAATTTGACCGGATTGAAATAAATTGGATATGCTGAAAATAATATCCAGTTTTATTCGAATTAAGTTGAAATCGAATTGAGATTAAATAAATTTGAGTTAAAATAAATTTGAATTGGAATAAGAATTCAATTGAATTATTGAATGGAATTAGATTCTTACCTGAATAAATGGAAAATAAGTTGGATAAGGATTGAATTGAAATAAATAAATCAGAATAACTTATAAGAGAATTAAAAATCCATAGAAATAAAATATGCTTGGGCTATAAATAAATAGAAGGCTTGAGTTAAAAATAAAAGATGAACATATTCAAGCCTATAATGAATGGAATTGTGTAAATAATAAGTTGTGACTTATAAATTTGAAAATGAAATACAAAATCCAAAATAAATATTGTTTGATGAATTGAAAAATAGAATAAAAATACAAACTTGAATTATTAAATAAAATTGAACTTAAGAAAATTTTATGAAGAGATTTTGAGATTAAAATCAAGTCCTGGATTATAAGTTAGGGAAAGACTATTTAGATGATAATTAGATAATGAAATATGTAATGAGAACCCAATGCAGTTAAATAAAAGCTGAATTGAGAGATAATAATGAAGTTTGGAAATAAAACTCAAGTTATAAATTAAATTCGACTTAAATTGTTGGTGAAGTAAATGTAATTGAATTGGGAGTTCATGAAATTGGGTGGTAAATTGAAAATGGATAGTGGATTTAGAACTTGAGTTATAAATAAAAATTTGACTTGAAGTGTTAACAAATTAAATATAGTTGGAAATGCATCGAATAAAAATGTAAATGGATTAAAATATTAATGGTTTGAATTGCAAATAAAATCCAAATAAGTGGAAATAAATTGGATATGGCCTTGTAATCAATTGAATAAGTTGAATTTGGAAAGTTAAATTTATAATAACTAATCAAAAGAAATTGTAGATTTAAAATGAAATTTAATCGAGATAGAATCAAGTTGAATAGAAGAGGGGAAAAAAATTACTTGTAAAATGAAAATAAGCTTAAGCATAAAAATTTGAATAAATTAAAGTAAATTAACTTAAAGCTAAATGGATGGAGGAGGGTTGAACTGAATTCAACTTAAACTAAGTTTAATGGTATTGGATTGGATTTAAATTAACTGGAAATAAATTTTAATCGAAATAAAATTTGGTGAGTTACAGATAATATTTAATGGAATGAAAATTCTTAAATAAATAATTGTAAACATTTAAAATGTTAAGGAATTGAAGTAACTTGAGACAATAAGAAAAATAGAATGTTTCAAGTTTAATAGAATGGTTTTAAATGAATGCGAATAAGAAATGAATCGCAAATGAATAGATCGTGAATAAAATTGAAATGGTTATTGAGTGAAATAGCTTAGATTGTCTTCGAGCTAAATAAAATAATTTGGAATAAACAAATATGGAATGAAATGTGAATGAATGGATTGTGAATGGAATTTAAAAAGAATGTGTCGAGCTAGATCAGGTGTTTTTTAATGGAACCTGTTTGAATAATGAAGCGAATGGATTCAAATTTAAAATGCAATGAAAATGAGAATATAGGGATTGTGAGTAAATTTAGAAATGGAATAGAATTAAGTATAAATGGAGTTGAAATCAATTTAAATTGGTTATAAACATAAATACTTATTTATTCACATGGATCTTGTTAAATTGCATAGAATAAATTGTCATTGGATGTAAATGGAAGTAATTAAGATGCTATGAATTGATAAAAGTGAAATAGAATTGATTTTGAAATCAATTGAATTGAATATGAGTTTGTTTGGGGTTAAAATAAATTGAAGGTAAGAAATGGTATTGTAAACCATTAAAATTAAATGAAATGGCGTATGGATTGGTTGAAACAAATGCGTAAGTGTTAAAAAACCATATAAGTTGCTTATAAACGTTGTTTAGTTACATTGCTTTTAATATTCATGTGTTGAAATTGTTTAAAAAGAGTGAAATGTTAATAAACTTCATTTATATGGTACTTACATGTTTAAATTGATTAAGTACAGGTACTTGGGAGCCGTGTGGCTGGATTTGGTTGCGCTAATTGCTAAAATTATAAGCCGCTTGCTTAAAAATGCTAAATAAGGTATGCCTACGCAATAAAAATAGGAAATATGAACTGTTTTTGGTTTTCCGACCGTGTGGGTCGATGTATATATATTTATATCTTTTGTCAAATTGCAAAAGCTCCTCCGTACAAGGGAGACATGTATTTATATCTTTTGTCAAATTGCAAAAGCTCCTCCGTACAAGGGAGACTCTGCCAAAAATTTTCGAAAATTTTGGAAGTTAGAATTTCTTTTGAGTCTTTTGAAAATTTTCACTAACGATGAATGAATTAAAATTGGTAAGCAAATAAAATTGAAACTGAATATTGGAATGTAATTTAAAGTGCATGTAAAGTAAAGTGAAAACGAGAAATGGTTCGAAGAAATTAAAGTATGAAAAAGGTTTACAAATAAACTTTTATTTGAGATTTTAAACAAATTAGCAAGTGGAACTAATTTAAGAAAGGGTTAATCAAATATTTAATTGTAAAGGGAAGTGCGCTAATTTGAAATAAATTAGTAAATGAAACTAATTAAAATAATGGCATGAATCAGAGATAAATGGAAAATAAAAATTCTATATTTAGAGTTAAGGATAAATTAAATTCATATGGAAATGTAAGAATCAATTTGAATAGGAATGGATATAAACTAAAGTGGTAAGATGAAAATAAATATAAGAAACACATAAATGCTTATACTAGCTTAAGTAAGGAATGATGCATTCTCAATTGGAAATTGATATTTCAAATATAATTTAAGTTAGTATTTGAATTAATAGATATTGACATTTGTAAGAAAGTCGGTAAAATGTCTTTGAATATTGTGATGGGACATATTGCTGTGTAAGATGTGCAGGTAATATAAAGGTAAAGAGAATTGATTTTGATTTCAGAAGATAAATTTGAAATGCTCGACAAAAGGTATGTGTTTAAGTTTCTATATGAAATTTGATTGGGATTTTGGATCGAGCCACTTGGCTTTTTGTTTTCTTTTTGGATTTGGGAGGCCGTAGAGCCATTTTGTAGTTGTACCGAGTCAGCCGCGCAAAGGAGACGCTGACGAAATTTTTGAGAAATTTAGTGAGTTAGAAATTTTTTGAGAAATTTTGAAAATTTTAAACTTGGTTTTGAATTATAATTTGAATAGTTGAATAATTAAAGTTGGTTGGGAACTAAGGAAAAGTTTGGAAAGTTAGTAAGAAAGATAACGGGTCTTTTGTAAGAAGGTCGTTGGTAAGATATTGATTTGTTTGGTTTTGGGGATAAGTAAACGGGCATGGGACCATTCTTCCTAACTAGAAATTTCGGGGACGAAATTCTTTTAAGGGGGGAGGAATGTAACGACTCGGAATTTTCGAGCATTTAAAATCGGAATATTTAATTGATTTTAAATATTCAATAGAGTAATTTTAACTTGAATTACGAATATCACAATTTATTTGATAATTAAATTTTTGAATTAAATAATTTGAAGTTGGGTAAATTGTTGAATCTAGAATTTTAAACCTGTTAAAATAATTTGAAGGCTGGTAAAATTTATATTGATAGTACAGAGGATAATAGAAGTTGTAAAATGGAAATTAGTAGTCGTTTGTTCAGTTTTGAAATTTTATAGTTTAAATTGAATTTAAAAATAGCCTTTCGAAGCGCAGTCTCGGAATTCGACGAAACCAGTTACATTGGGTCCGTAATATTGAATTATTATCGGATTTCAAATTTCGTTTTGATCGGAGTTAGTGTGTGAGTGTATGAAATATAAACGTGCTAAAAATTTAGTTGTTAATAATCTGATTTAATTTAATTTAAATAGTTGAGCCTTCTAGTATACGCCTCCTCCCTTAACTTAAAATCGAACCCAAATCGTCTTCTTGCAGAAGCCATTTTCTTCCCCACTTTCTCTATAAAAATTTTACTTTCCTATTCCCTTCTTTCTTTAATCCAATCGCAGAAGAAAAAAAAAATCATTGCCGCTCCCTCTGTTTTTGACATATCGATATGATCGCTTTTCCTTCTCCAGTTCGCACGCCCTCAAGATTTGTTTCGAAAAAAAATTTCTAATGGAGGAGAGTCACGGTCGCTAGAATGAGGCCGACAGCTGTTGTTCGTCTGGGGGGGGGGGGGGGGGGGGGGCGATCAAAGGGTTCGTGGTCTAGTTGCATCGTGAGTTAGGGCTCGAGTGGAAGGGTTCGATTGAGGCTAGGGTTGGGAAGCAGGGATGCGAGTTCAATTCGAGGGCGCTTCCTTCGTGCGTCGATTCATGTGAGACGTCGGCGGTGATGCAGCGGGATTGTGGCTAGGGGTTTGCGTGCGTAGGTAGTTGGAAGGGAGCAGGGTTCTCGGCAGTGAAGGTAATTTTTTTTAATTTAATAACGCTTATCTATGATATATACAAAAGAAAATGTATAGAAGGAAAAAATATATTGTGTTTAAAATTAATTTTAATATGATTTTAAATTTAACATTTACAGTTGATTATTTAAGTTAGAATCTGAATGGTGATAGCTAATTTAAATTTACTAAGGTCAGAAAAGCTGAAGAACAAAATTATTGACAGTAAAGTAAATCTGAAAATTTTAATGACACAATAAAATTTGGTAATTACTGAAGTTTTAAGAATGAGGTAGGATTTTTAAGCTGGATTTTGGAAATGCCTTGACTTGGAGATATTATTTAAAATTTAGATTTTTGGAAATTTTACAGATTATTTTATGTAACATACTTTCAAAAACAACCAAACGATTAACTTTAAATAATGGTCAATTTAATTCATTAAATAGTGAATTATTTATGGGTAAATTAAAATATTAATAAATTATATAAATTATCTATTTAAGGTCAAACATCAAGGAATCCAAGGCAATATTGAAGTGGGTTGCAAATGAAAATGCAAGGTGAGTTAATCTCACTCAGTTGAATTTTAGTTTAAATTTAAATAGTCAAATTTATACAATTGATTGATTTGATTAGGTGTGTTATGTTATATATAGTAGTATATAGCCTATCTTGGAATGTTTGATTTTCCGCATTAAATAGCGGATGATCTTATATTTAAAACCTAAATACCGTGATATTCCAAATTTAAGTGGAATTGGTATCTTATGTTGAGCTAACGTCTGTGGATGCAGGGAAAAACAGGTTGGAGTGATCCAATTGGACCCCTCAACATTTATTTAAATTATTTTATACCCTCTGTTGTGATTATTTGATACTTTATGATGAACTTTATTGGAATATTGAATGCTATGGTTCGATTGGTTATGATTGGGTATAATGAATTGCCAAAAATATATAAATTGGATTTTGGAAAGAAATTTAAAAGAAGTGAATTTGTAAGTAAAATAATTATAGAAACTTGAATAAATTTAAGAATAAATTGGAAAGGAAACAAAGTGACTTTAAAATTCTAATAAATAAATCTTGAGTATAGAAAGGGAAAATTTAAACAATCAGAAGATTAATGAATTTTAAACTGCAGTGTTATTATTTAAAAGAACAAAACACTTATTTAAATTTTAAGATTTAAAATATTGAAAAGAATAAAGAAGAAATTGGGAAAAACTGAAATTTGTTTATTTCAGTTAAAAGATTTAAAATCAAACGGGAAATAACAACATTAATAATAAGTCCATAACTAATGAATTTTGAAATGAACTGATAAGTAAAGAAATTTATTTCAAGTGGAATAAATTGGGAATAAATTTGGAAAAATTGATTTAAGTGATTGAAGTTGGGAATTCTCTCTGAATAACCAAGTACGTTTAAATATAAGTTAAAAGTTTTAAAGTTGTTTTAAAAAGCAAGTTTTGGAAAATTTATTATTTCTAATATTTAAATTCTAAAGTAAGTATTTCCTTTAATCTATTATGATAGTGGTTATTTAAAGAATGACTTAATATTTTGTTTTAAAGGAGAAAATATAGTTTTATATTATAAAGTAACCTTATTTTCCAATATTCATATAGTATATATTTTTAACCAATTACTGAAGTAGTTTTAACTTAAATGTTTTAAAGTAAATTCCAAAACAAGCATTTTTAATTATTTATTTTCGTTATAATTATTTAAAGAATGATTTGGTATTTTGTTTAAAGAAGAAAATCTAATGTATAGTTATAAGGTGACCTTATTTTAGTTATTTCTAAACTATTATTATAAATTAAGTATTAAAGTAATTTTTTCTAAATTAAATGTTTAACATATTTTCAATAAAGTGTTTTTAAATTATTTTAAAAATCCAGTTTGTACTTGGTAATTTCAGTGGAGATAGAAAATATTGGGGAAAGTTTATTCTGGAATGAAAGATGGTTTTGAAAACTGTTTTCATAGGATTGAAAATAGAAATATATCTTTTGAAGATATTTTTGAGATTAATAAATAATTTGAAAAAATTATTTATTGGTTGATGGATGTTTATGAATATTAATTGATAGTTAAATCACCAACTATCAATATTGGACGAATGCGTTGATCGTTTCGAAGAGACCGAGATCGAGATTTATTTCTCGAAAACCACTTCGATCCGGTTTGTACGTTTTTGTGAAAAACAATTTTGGATTCGAAGATGGAGCAGTGAAGTGCAAGGGCTAGTCGCTACTAATCCTGAGGATATTTCCAAAATGGATGTAGTAGGAAAAGTGCCTTTGGTTCCGTTCGAACCCAGGGTGGACTTGTATGGATGAATGCTTGCGAAACATCGTCAGGTGGACGATGGGCATTCTAAGGGATATGTTCTAAAAAAAGGTAACGCTTAGCCTCAAGCCTCATCAAATGTGAATGACTGAAAATCAGGGGTTATGCAGTAAGGCTAGGTGGGTAGCACCCAAGCAGGGTGAGGTCATCCCTGTCTAGATGTCCCTTTTTATTTCGGCTTAGTGGGCGGTTGTTGATCCCAAACCGCGGGGTGATCTCACTCTGGATTATCCAGTAAGGGGTAGTCCCGGTCTTGTATTGCATGGGAGCGGGCGTACTCCTCGGTACGGTGATCTAGGCCCCGTACTGTGACAGGTGGTACCATAGTGCCTAGTCATTAGTTGGAAATCCATTCTCCCTACGAGCCTTGTACGAGTTTTGTTTGTATTATCCACTCTGTGGCTAGTAGCTGGAATTTAATAGATGTAACAATTTCGGCTATTTTATAAGTATTTGTATATAGACCCTATTATAATATCAGAGGATTTCTATAAAAATTGTTTTAGCTATCGTAAGGTAAAAACCCGACATGTTTATTTGTGGCGTGGTCTTACGAGATGCTTTTGCTTTCAAAGGATTTTTGGAACTTTAATAATCAATTGCGTGTGATTTTCTCACGTTGGTATTCCAGACTGACTCGGGTGTTATTTAACTGTAATGCTCGGGTCAGACCGAGTATTATAGGATACAAGATATGATGCTGTGGAGCACAGGAGACGAGCAGGATGACAATACGTACTCCCGTACTTGTTTATATATATATATATATTCCGCTGTGTTGAGTTGTTGTGTATCCATTTGTATGTTAGTGATATTGAATTGTGATTGATGTACTCTGATGATGTAATATATAAACAGAGATATTTGATTTTTGAGTAAAGACCATTTATTATCTATTATATTTTATTCCGCAGCGATGGTTAGATTCTGTTGTTGTTTCTTTTTTTTCTTCTTCTACCTCTTCTTCTTTAACCGAATGGTTCGTATTTCTGTACAACTTGAGTTGATTTTGGTAGAATAGTGTTGACTCTAGGGGTACGGATTTGCGGGTCGTTACACCTTTATCTGCACCAAGATGGTCAGGTTAAAGCATCAACAAGCCCATGTCCGCACCACGCTATGTCCTGGGCAGGGCACCTCCTGGAGGGAGGAGTGTAAGACTTTATCCATTCCATGCTATGGCAAGGTTAAAGCATCGACAAGCCCCTATTCATGCAACGCTATAGCTAGGGCAGGGCACCTCCTAGAGGGAGGAGTGTATGCCTTTATCCGCGCCATGCTATATCCAGATTAAAGCATCGACAATCCCTTGGTCGTGCCTTTGGTTAGGTCAAGGCGCCTTCTGGAGGGAGGTTGGGTATTTCATTGGTTCTAGCTTGAGAATGAGATAACCAAGAGCACCAGACAACAATAGACTAAGATATCCAAGCCCAAGAAGAGGCTCATCCAACAAAGGACTAAGATGTCCAAGCCGAGAAGCAGCACATAAAACAATGAACTAGGATGCCCAAGCTTAAGAAGAGGATCATCCAATAATGAACTAAGATATCCAAGCCCTAGAAGTGGCACATAAAACATCGGACTAATACGTCCAAGCTCAAGAAGTGACATATCAAATGATGGACTAAGATGTTCAAGCTCGAGAAGCAGCCAATCAAACTATAACTACTAAAGGGTTTACACATGTCAAAGAAGACAGAATATAATGAGTAGAAAGGAACTCCACATTTTAATACTCCAATTTGGGTTTCGGGTTTCTTATTTCTAAACTTCATCCATTAATTCCTGAATATGGGTTTTGGGTCACTCATTATTGAAATATGAGACTTCACACATAAATACCCGAATCTGGTTATGGATCTTTACCCGAATCTGGGTTTCGAAACTATAACTGGAATTCACTTATTAATGCCCTAATCTAGGCTTGAGATGTCTATTATGATGATAATCATTATGGATTTCTGATTATCCAACATATGCCCTAATCTAGGCTTGAGATTTTTGTCACTAAGATAATTATTATGGACTTCTGATTATCTAACATGTGCTCTAATCTGGGCTCAATATTTTTATCATAAAGATAATTATTATGAATTTTTGATTGCACACCACTCATACCTGAAACTGGGTTTGAGAGTTCTATTATGAAAACTGTTTCTGAATCTTACTTATTAAAACATGAATCTGGATCCTAGACATCTTACTATTAATTTATAAACTTTGTTTGTTGATACCCTAAATTAGGTTTCGGATTTCTTAACTTTTCAATACCCGAGTTTGAATTTCGGGTCTTTTAACATCAGTTCTAGATTCTATTTATCCATTCCTTAACCTTGGTTTTGAAACAGCAATATTGAAAACACGGTGGACGTTTAAGCCTTCAACAAAAGGACTTCAAGTTTGTCTTCTTAATACCCAAATCATGGATATCAGTTTGCAACTCTAAACAACGTCCAACCATATCTGAATTTAGACTCCGAAATTATCCTTATCAATAAGAGGAGTTTCTAAATACATATGTCTTATTCCCCCAAATAAAGATTTATGAGTTACAAACACTTATTTCCAAACAATAGCATATGGCCTTCTATTTCCAGACATTGGCTATCTCTGATGGGAAATTCTTAAACTTCAATTATTATATGCAGGGATAACTATTGATTACGGATCTGATATCCTTTATTAAATTAGAATTATGATTAACTAACCATTAAATTTAGAAGCACCATACAGACTTATCATAAAGCACATATATAAGATAATGAGTTACCAATGAGAAATATCACTTGCTTCAAATTTTGCAAGAAAACAGGGTTATTAAGAGCAAAGAGGTTGTGAAATTTTTATCCTAAAGAACAAAAGCTTCTTTAATACAAAGGGGGAAAAATGCTAACCATAAATTCCACTTAAGAAAAAAGGTACATGAAAGATGTTTCGAAGGCATGAAAAAGGATTTCGAAGAGGTCACAAGCACCGGGCGCCATCACAAATGATAAACAGTTCAAAAGCTTTCGAAAAAGATAATAAAGAGAGTAGACCTACCCTTCCGCCTCATTCAAACCTTCGATGTAGATGGAATCACATATATTGAAAAAGCAAGGACTGGTTCGGAACCCCTTTCAAAGGCAATGAATGATAACCCTTCATATGTGCACCAAACCTTTCAAAACCAAAGGTTTTGCCTTCATTCAAATTACTCAAAACAACCCTTTTAACAGGCCTTTCGGACCGGTCGAAGCCTATAACATCAAGAGGAGGTTCTGCATCAATTCACAAGCATACATACGGAAGCTACCTACCATGTCAAAACAATCGATATTTCAACACCTTCATAACCCTAGTAAACAACCTATCAATAGAGTCTGTCACGACCTGCCATTTCGTACCATTCAAATCGACAATAATCCACACATGTCAGATTTGAATGATGCAAAATAACAGATTGTAAATAAATTTGGATCAAATGAAATCAAATACACAGAATCACAGACACAGAACAATCATAATAACTGGCAGTAGAATATAAAATAACATAGTAGTTCATGAAACTACTATAATAGAGTCTCAACCCAAAAACATAATAATAGTCTGAAACAACATAATAGAAAATCCAAATACATAGAAGTTCCCTAATATATGAGATAAACTAGAATAACTGAAACAGAAATAGATATAAATATAGATAGGCAGAATCTCCAACAAAGACCAGTTCCAGAAAGAGAATCCAAAGCTGTGAATACTCAGGCTGACTCGAGTGCAAAACACAAAACACAAAACACAAAACAATCGAGTCAGGACAATATATACTTATATAATGTAAACCAACTCAAGTGAACTGTAATAAAGATACAAGTAACTTAAAGGATGCCTTGGACCATCCATCCTCTAAGGATCCGTCAAATTATTTACCATATAGTAATATTGCGCTATTATAATAATGTCTACAGTAAAATATACATACTTTAAAATAGCGTTCCAGGCTACCCATATCACCCTTCACACATAATAGTCCCAGTAGTCCATCCAGTATCAGCATATCTCCAGATCGGAAGACTACCCTAAATACTCCATGGGCTACGGGAGAAAAAACAAACTCGTAGTAAAGGCTCGGTATGATAGGTGACACGGCACACAAGGCAATGCCAGGGTAGATATACCAATTACGCACACGGGCTGGTGGTAACGTAGCAGCCACTACGCCCACCCCGAACAACACTCCAAAATCAAGGGGTGCACCCAATCAATCACAACAGTAATAGAATGGTATCGAAGAAGTGTGTCCAGCCAGAGGTGCTACCTCCTTTGGCCCGAGATTGCTCCTGTTTTAGCCACCTTAAGCCAACTCACGAGAGTCGGGTCCACGTAATGTACATCAGGAACGTCGCCACCATCCTACTTCATTTTGGAATCTCCACCGCGTACACAGTTGTTAAAGTGGTTTTCGATATCGACAGAGAGTATGTCCATATTCGATCCCGGTCTCTTTAACAACCAATCATTATTATAAACCGTAGTTAAAATTTTAATAAGGGTATTTATATTTCAAAAATCAAATATCATTTAACAATTCAATATCATTTCAAATCTATTTCAAATAATCAAAATATCATATCTTTTAAACCATATTCATTTTATATAAAATATCATTTCAACTCACATTTCAACATAGTTTATATTTCAAACAAATACTCTCAAAAATGAAGTCATTATATTTAATAATTATATTATTAAATTTTCAAAATTTTAAATTTTTCAAAGTTCAGTTATTCACTTAAATTTATCAAAACGGTGAAAATTCATCTTTCGCGGCACTTAGAAAATGCTACGGAAATTTATGTTTAAAACAGTTTAATTTAACAAAAGACAGCATTTAAAATATTGTAATAGGGTTACATTGGTTCCAAATAAAACTTAGTTAAATTTAGCAATTACAGCACTTTCAAAGTGCAATAATAACCGTTTATTAAAAAAAAGTAGCCATTTGGTTCATTTATATCAACTACATCATTTACAAATGCTGTAATATCATTTACATTAGAAATAATAGCATTTCAAAAATGCTGTTAATTAAATTTCCAATATTCAATATAATTTCACAAATAATTAAATTTTATTTATATCATTTTAAACTTATAAAATCATACATTTTCACATTTATAACCATCATTAAATTTTCCTTAAATTCATGATTTTATAAATTTAAATTTCCATTCAAAAATCAATATTTAATAATAATTTACTTATTAATTCAAACATCCAATTTCAATTCTTTATAATTAAATTTTAACTTAACACTTAAGTTTAAATTTCCAAATATATCTTATTTTCATTTTATTTACTTAACTTCAAAATTCACTTTTAAACAAAATTCACAAATTTTCCAATTTAAGTTATATTTCAAAATTCAACTTAATATTCATTCATTTAACATTTTAACCTTATTCAAAAATCATTAATAGATTATAAATCATTTAAATTCATTTCAATTCAAAATATCATGAATTTATCATATTTTCATATTTAATTTAAATTCCATTTATCACCAAATTATAATTTCCAAAATAACTTACATTGCAAATTTTCTAACTTTACCATTAATTTTTTTTCACTTATAAATTCTCAGAAAATCAAAATACTTCAAAAAAATCATTTTAATTAAGTTTAAATCAAAATGTTATAATATTTACATTTCTAAAATATTTTTAAATTTTTTAGAAAAACATATATTAACTACGGGTCTGTATATCAATTTCTAGCCTAGGTAAAGTGAATACGGGTAATATATCATTTCAACCCGTAATTTACAAAGAAAACCCGGGTTTTATCATTTCAAACCCGCAGTCCCAAGTAAATGAAATAATTTGAAAATCATTCAGGCCTATCATTTCAGCATATAACGATTTTCTCCTATTCTAAAGTCCGTCCGGGTATGTATCATTTCAACCCGTAGTGATTCTAATCTAAAGGGAACTTACAGTGTGATAAATTGATATTGTTGATACGCTAAGATTCTGATCAATGACAATGTGCTTCAATAAAAAGGAAGAGATACGTGCAAAGCTAAAGAAAGAACGATGAAGACCAAGGATAAACATAAGTATGATTTTTATATAGGTCTTAGTTTAGATTTATTGTTAAAATCTATCCTCAAGAGGCTTGCACAAACACTAGAACACATGTTATAAATTTTATTTCTTAATACACATTCACTGTGCACAGCTTAATAGTTCAGTCGACTGAACAGGGATGATCAGTCGACTGAACCTGTTACATATACAAAAATGTACAGTTTCAGTCGACTGAAACACCCTGCTCAGTCGACTGAATTTGTTCCTGAAAATTTTACTTCATATTTTCAGTTGACTGAATTCTCTGTTTAGTCGACTGAATTTGAACCTACGAATTTTCTATGAGTGGACACCTTCTTCCTCCCAAGAGTTGCAACCATTCATCAATGGAAATGGAAGCATCTCTTGTCTGCACCCTTAGCCAACAGATGCACCTCCTCTACAAGTATAAATACATAATTTTAACATCTTCAATTTCACCGAATTCTCTTGCTTTAATCTTACTATCTTCTTGAACATATTATCTAGAAATTCTCAAAGCACTCACAATTCTATTGCTTGAATCACTGCTTCGTTTTCAACATTCTTTCGATTCATAGCAATTCACGTTTCCAAAATCTTCACAAACACATTGCATACTCTCGAGGATAAGACTATAGGAATATTGTATTACATTAGACTAATTAGTGTTGATAAGAACACAACAAGTCGAATATTGTTTTAGTAATTGAGTTGAAGTCCTCTTCGGTAGTTGAGGCAAGAAATATCGTTCGGTTGTTCGGTTAAGTTGTAAACCTATTCCTCCGGGTTAAGTGAGGGTGTTAGTTAGTGAAATTCCTAAGTGAAGCTTAGGGACTAGACGTAGGACTAGAGATCCGAACTAGTATAAAATCCTGGTGTCTCCTTGCATTTACTTACTTTATCTAACTAGACTATTCCGTTATTCCGTATTACACAATCCTATCACATAGCCTCTTTCAATTGGTATCAGAGCAAGGCCGTCCTATAACCATAACACCGTTATTAGACATATTGATAATATGGAAAATAATGCAAGTACAAGCACAACATCTGCCTATAGTTCTACATTTGCGGAAGGACAATCTACCCAAAGACCTCCTCTATTCAATGGACTAAACTATAACTATTGGGCTACAAGGATGAGGATTTATATGCAAGCAACAAGTTTCGAAACCTGGAATGCTACTCAAGCAGAGTTCGTTGTACCCACAACCGATTATCCTACATGGACACAAACTTAAAAGAATGAAGCTAGTGTAAATGTCAAAGCTATGAATATGCTATTTTGCACCCTGGATAGAAACGAATTCAACCGTGTTAGCATATGTACTACTGCACATCAAATTTGGGAAACACTTAAAGTCATACATGAAGGCACAAACAAAGTTAAACAAACAAAGATATCCATGTTGAAGAATCAATTCCAAAACTTTAGAATGCGACAAAATGAATCCACCAATGACATGTACTCGAGATTTCAAGACATTCATAATGCTTTAATCGGACTAAGAGAAATATATACGGATTTTGACATTGTGTCTAAAGTTCTAAATTCACTCACTGATGAATGGGAGAGAAAAGTACTAGTAATCGAGGAAGCAAATGATCTATCTACAATGAAACCAGAGGAATTGATTGGAAATCTTATGTCATATGAAGTAAATATGCAAGCTAAGAAAGATCAAGCTCAAGAAAGAAAGAATGTTGCTTTTCATGCAGAAAAGGAAGAATCAGATCTGAAGATGAGGATTTAGCATTTATAGCCAAAAATTTCAAGAAATTCTTAAGTATAGAAAAGGAAATAAAAACGGATTCAATAAGAATTTCTTGAACAAACCTACATCCTTGAATATAGAATGTTTCAACTGTCACAAGAAAGGTCACATGCACAAGGATTTCCCAGAGCAAAAGAAGGAGAATCAAAAAGCTCTCAACAACAAAAACAAGAGAGAGAAATTCAAAAAGAAGGCATTCTCTGTGACATGGGATGATTCGGATTCATCTTCATCTGAAAGTGAAAATGATAGCGACAATGAACATGCAAATGTATGCTTCATGGCTCAAGAATCTGAAGTAAGTAATTTAACTTTCGATGACTTAATTGAAGTAAACACTGAACTTTTGAACGCAATAAAAACTCTTAAAAAGAAACTCATGAAAATCAAAACAAAGCTGAATTTGAAAGGGATATGTTAAAAGATGAACATAAAATTTTAGAAGAAGAACTTGAAAAAGCTCAAGAATCTCATTCAAATTCAGAAACTCAATTATCACTTTTAAGTCAAGAAATTGAAACTCAAAAGACAAAGAATAATATAATTGTTTCTGAAAATCATGAGTTAAAAACTAAGATTAGACAAGTTGAGTTAGAAAATAATAGTCTTCAAGCTAGATTAGATAACATCACTAAAAATGTTTCTAACTTTAACAAAGGAAGAGAAAATTTATTTAAGATTTTAGAAAATTCTCAATCCTCTTCAAATAAACATGGATTAGGATATAAAAAGGAGTCAAAAATTCCTAAAAAGCAAAATACAAATTTTAAGAGGAATATTGATTCAAAACAACAATTATTATTAAAAGAACCTATTAAAACAAAAGTAGAAACCAAGATAGTCAAAATTTGGGTTCCAAAGACTAATAATATTTTAATTAGGAATAAATATATTAAAACATTTATGGATAGTGCTCATAATAATAAAAACTATATTTATAAAAAGGACACTAAACCAAATTGGGTTTGGCTTCCTAAGTTCTAACTTTTTAAGACCCTATTAAAAGGTGGGTACCAATAATTTTATATTTATTTTCAGGTCCCACTTAAAAAGAAGAAATGGATATCGGACAGTGGTTGCCTAAAACACATGACTGGAGACAAAGATATGCTTACAAACATCACATACTTTGATGGTGGCTCGGTTACCTTCGGACACAATTCAAAAGGCAATATCATTGGCAAAGGAGATGTGAGCAATTACGGTACATCAAATTTACCTTTTATAACAAATGTTTCATTAGTTGAAAATCTAAAACGTAATCTACTTAGCATAAGTCAACTTTTTGACAAAGGCTTTAAAATAACTTTTTTGGAAAATAAACGTAGTATTTTTGATCAAAACCAAAATCTTGTTTTGGAAGGAAAAAGAGATAGGAGTATTTACATTCTAAACATGAATATTAATCATAATACAAGTATGTGTTTACTAGCCAAAGATAATGATCCTTAGTTATGGCACAAAAGATTTTGTCATATAAATTTCAAAACTATTAGAAAACTTTCCAAAAATGAATTAGTAAGAGGTTTACCCAAAATAAACTTTAAAATAAAAAATCTTTGTGATGATTGTCAAAAAGAAAAATTAACAAAATCATCTTTCAAATCTAAGAAAAATATTTCGACTTTACAACCATTAGAATTACTACATATGGATTTATTTGGACCAACACAAGTTCAATCCATTAATCATAACCGATACGTGTTTGTAATAATTGATGATTTCTCAAGATATACATGGACTATTTTTGTGAAAAATAAAAGTGATACTTTTGAGCATTTTAAAACATTTGTCAAAAGAATTCAAAACACTAAAGATTTGAAGATTAAAAATATACGAAGTGATCATGGAGGCGAATTCGAAAATGAAGCTTTTGAAACGTTTTGTAAAAAGAAAGGAATAAATAACAATTTTTCATTTCCTAGAACTCCTCAACAAAATGGAGTTGTAGAAAGAAAGAATAGAACATTAAAAGAATGCACTAGAACATTATTAAATGGAAGTTTTCTACCAAAACATTTTTGGTAGAAGCCGTAACTACTGCATGCTATGTATTGAATAGAATATCAATTAGACCATTAACTAAAAATACTTCATATGAACTATTAAACAACAAAAAGCCAAATATATCTTATTTTAAAATATTTGGATCAAAATGTTTTATTTTAAATACAAAAGATCAACTAAGTAAATTTGATTCAAAAGCCGATGAAGGAATTTTCGTAGGATATTCAGAACGAAGTAAGGCATATCGAGTATTTAATAAACGAACAACTGGAATCGAAGAAGGCTAAACGTGGTCTTTTTATCTCACCAGATACGAAAAGAAAGATTGATGAGATTCATCACTTTCAACAACAACAAATTGATCTTCAACGAGAATTATCTTCCGAACAAAAAGTAACGGCGAGACAATTGAGCTTCCTAGAGAAAATAGGTTTACGTATTTTCGGCTCATAGAAAAACGAAGTGACTGAGCCTCTACCTCGACCAGTTAGTTCGTATGATCCATCTTCGTCTTATCGTACACCAGCCGATCCCGTGAATCCTTAGATGTCTCCAAAAACTCCTCAGTATAGTCCAAATTCATGGGATATAAACTATATGGTGAATGAAGGACGCAAAAAGAAAAATAGTCCATCTCCAAAGAAATGATTATTTCGGTGGCCAAATCATGTTAATATATCGTATTTTGTTGTAATCAATTATTGAATTTTTTATAAATTTTAGAATTCCAAAAACTCAAGGTTCAGTCGACTGAACCTTCCTACTCAGTCGACTGAACACTAGGCAGAAAAAAGATATACAATAGTTCAGTCGACTAAAACTTCTGTTCAGTCGACTGAATTTAACACAGAAAATTTCGGCCAAAAATTCAATCGACTGAACAGACTTTTCAGTCGACTGAACGCCAATTCCCAGGCAACTTTTCCCCTTTTATCAACCAGTTTTTACCCTTTCACCTTCACTTTTTACCTTCCAGAAAATATCTCTCTTCCCCATTGTTTTCCAAAACCCTAGCCCCCAATTCACAAATTACTCTCAAAACTCACGACAAATGGCCCCAAAAAGATCAAGAGCTTCTTCTTCTTCATCCTCCGAGCCAATTGATGCTCAAATTACACAATGGATCTATTATGGCGTAGCTGTAACAAGGTGGAATAAAATGAAGAATTCTTGCATTTTCGAGCACTCCTTCGTTGATTTTCAAAGCCTTCAAACATACAACATTCAAGCATTAACGGATCGGGCAGGTTTAACTTCTCTTTTGGATTTGAAAAGAAATGACCATGCAATAAACCATATCATGGTCAAATTATTTTATGCAAATCTTAATCTTGGTCACCAAACTCCAAGAAATCCAAATGATAGTGTTTGGAGTATGGTGTGTGGGAAGAAAGTTTGGTTCTCCTTAGATCGTATGGCACACATCTTAGGATCACCTAACATAGGGAGAAAGCTTGATGAGGTAGAATTCAATCCTCAAATTCGTGATAAAATAAATCATCAATTTCTGGATGATAATGTTAACATTAGAGATATTAAGTCCACTTCCCTACGACCTAGAGCTAGAATCCTTCACAAAGCTCTTATGAGAACAATTACTCCACGAACGGGTTCATATGAACTTGTCTACCCAATAAATTATCGAGCTATATACGCTATTTTCGGCAATATTCAAGTCAATTGGCTCCAACTAATCCTTGATGAGTTTCTCACATTTAATAATGGTAAAATGCGAACTATATATTTTGGAGAATATATCATGAGACTTCTCCTCAATGTTGATACGCCATTACCCGAGTCCGAAAATACAATGGTCCATCAAATTAACCAACGGACAATAAGCCTTATGCAACTCCCGGATAGACCTCCTCGGATTATATCTCTTGCCGAATGGGAATCTAGGCATCAAGCACAACAACAACCTCCACAAGCGCAACAACCTCCACAAGCTCGACATGAAGAACCCTTCGACCAAGAAGATGAAATTCGTATCATTGAGCCATGTTTTACTACCAATCAATCGTTAGGAATTTTATCAAGAAATCAACAAATTCTTGATAATCGCCTCAAGAAGGTAAATCACAAACTTGATAAAATTAAAGGATTCTTCAATAAATTATGGGATGTCATATCATGCTCAACTTCCACTACCGCTTCAACATCACGCGGTAAACGTCCTGCATCTACCTTCACATGGACATCGTCCGAAGAACATACAAGCAGCAGCACGAGTGGCGCTAGTGGTGGTCGAGGAGGAAGTTATAGACCTCCCACAGGTGGACCCGCTATCCGCGAACCAAGGGGAGGGAGAGAAGCCTCATATGATTGGGATAAAGATGAATAAACTCTTTTGTGGCTTCTTATTATCACAAGGCTTGTATAAATACTCTTTTATGCTACATTTTATGTTTTATTCATTCATGCAACATTCTATTTCTCATGCTACATTTTATGCTATATTCTATGCTACATTCTTAAACGATAGACATGCATATCAGTGATTGCTTTGACAATATATTTCTGTGATTATTACTTCCTTTTTGTCGATGACAAAGGGGGAGAAATCTATGTTACTAACCTTGTTTTGTAGAAAATATAGTGCATATATTCAGGGGGAGGAAATAATCTCTATACACATGAGTATTACACATGAGTATTGTCATCAATCAAAAAGGGGGAGAATGTTGATACGCTAAGATTTTGATCAATGACAATGTGCTTCAACAAAAAGGAAGAGATATGTGCAAAGCTAAAGAAAGAATGATGAACACCAATGATAAACATAAGTATGATTTTTATATAGGTTTTAGTTTAGATTTATTGTTAAAATCTATCCTCAAGAGGCTTGCACAAACACTAGAACACATGTTATAAATTTTATTTCTTAATACACATTCACTGTGCACAGCTTAATAGTTCAGTCGACTGAACATAGATGATCAGTCGACTGAACCTGTTACACATATACAAAAATGTACAGTTTCAGTCGACTGAAACACCCTGCTCAGTCGACCGAATTTGTTTCTAAAATTTTTACTTCATATTATCAGTTGACTGAATTCTCTGTTCAGTCGACTGAATTTGAACCTGCGAATTTTCTATGAATGGACACCTTCTTCCTCCCAAGAGTTGCAACCATTCATCAATGGAAATGGAAGCATCTCTTGTCTGCTCCCTTAGCCAACAGATGCACCTCCTCTACAAGTATAAATACATAATTTTAACATCTTCAATTCACCGAATTCTCTTGCTTTAATCTTACTATCTTCTTGAACATATTATCTAGAAATTCTCAAAGCACTCACAATTCTATTGCTTGAATCACTGCTTCGTTTTCAACATTCTTTTGATTCATAGCAATTCACATTACCTAAATCTTCACAAACACATTGCATACTCTCGAGGATAAGATTATAGGAATATTGTGCTACATTAGACTCATTAGTGTTGATAAGAACACAACAAGTCGAATATTGTTTTAGTAATTGAGTTGAAGTCCTCTTCGGTAGTTGAGGCAAGAAATCCCGTTCGGTTGTTCGGGTAAGTTGTAAACCTATTCCTCCGGGTTAAGTGAGGGTGTTAGTTAGTGAAATTCCTAAGTGAAGCTTAGGGACTGGACGTAGGACTAGAGATCCGAACCAGTATAAAATTCTGGTGTCTCCTTGCATTAACTTACTTTATCTACCTAGACTATTCCGTTATTCCATATTACACGATCCTACCGCACAGCCTCTTTCAGATATAAATAACAGAATAGTATTAAATAACAGTAACAGATGTTATAATAGGTAAATAAGCATGGGTGAACATCATATGATCACAACATAGTAGACATAACATGGTGATGCATTTTACAGATTCAAATGTGATCGATTTACTAGTTATATAAATATAAAACTGTCTGGTGAGAATAACTCACTGGTATAAGCTGGAGACAACTATCAAATGCACAAACTGAGATCTTCAAAGGTATGATAACACGACAAAGATTCGAATGTGGGAGAGCCAATGATTAATTGCCTTGAACGCATTCAAAAATAATAATATAAACAACATAAATTTTCAACTCAAATATAATAAAACAATGTTAGAAATGAATGCACAAAACATCACCAAAGTTTTTGCACTTGCTTTCAACCACTTGTGCTTCAGCCTAGGGTCAGAAACACACGCCTAAGCATGGGTTAGGATCTGGTCTTTGGGTTCATAGGGTCGGCCTAGCATGGGTTTGATGATGGTGGAACATTGGGTGCATGAACTACAACACAAAGGCAACACAACCTAGAATTCAATGCACAATTGGGCTCGGCCAAAGCAAAGGTGGGCACGGCCAACTCCAGGTGGGTCAGGTGATGACATGGAAGAGGGTGATAGGTCAGGTTTAAGGTGGTGGTGTAGATGGCGTCAAGGAAGTTAGAGGTGGTGGAACCTAGATGTGTTCGGCCATGTTCATATAGTTGAACTTTGGTGCAAGATGGTGGTGGATCTTCAACCTAGGGTGGCTTAGCTTGGCTAGGGGGTTGGAGAGGAGTGGTGATGACTGGTTTAGGTGGTGGTAGAGGTAGAAAGGTGGCTGGAGTTGTGGGGCCGAACCTAAAGATGAAGAAGACAAGTGAAAATTTACAACAAAAACAATAAAAAGTAAATAAAAAAAAGAAGTTTACCAATTTTTTTCACAAGGATGAGGCCGAATTTTTTTTGTGAGTTGAGAACTTTTCTTGTACGTGAAATGATAGTGGAGTGGTCAGCTGAAAGAATGGAGTTAAGGCAGTAAATAATGAGGAGATGTTGGTTGAAAATGAAAAGATGGAATATAAAAAGCCTTAAGTAAATCAAAGGTCACAAAAACTCTTCAAATTTCCATATTTTCTTTTGAAATTTTAAATAACTGAAAAATATATATAAATTCAGATAAAAAAACGAAAATATAGTAAATAAACAAAAATAAATAAATAAATATTAATTATATATAATTAAATTAAGAAAAATGGCAAAAACTGCAAACTAGTCTTAAAAATATGAAAATAAATGCAACAAATTATGGAAATTTTTATGTACTTGAAAAATATTTATAAATAAAGATAAGAACATAAAAATAAAATGCATGCATAAAAATTAATAAATAAATTTTAATAAATATAATCTTAATGAAGAAAATAGCAGAAAAATGGAAACTAGCCTTTAAAAATAGAAAATAAATGCAATAAATTTTGGAAATTTTTTATTATCATTTTAAAAATATTTAGAAATGAAATCTTACAATAAAAATAAATTTAAAATAATTTCAAACAAAATAAAGTCAAATTTAAATTATATTCAAAAATTAGGATTGTTACACTCTCCCCCACTTAAATCTTTTTGTCCTCGAAAAGAACGGGCAAGGAAAATAAAGAGAAACAAGATATAAAAACAAAATAGTACCTGAAATGAATAATTCCAGATTCGAAACACGAATGCTCTCCTCCGTTTCCCAGGTATAGTCTCAATCATCGGTACTCCACTGTACTTTGACCAGATTAACAGATTTCCTTCTGAGTTGCTTCGTACATCTGTCGACAATACGAAATGGCTTCCTCTCAACAGTCAGATTAGGCTCAATATCCAAACTATCAAGAACAGAAAGCTGGACAATAAGAGATGGATCATGAAGATGATGGCGAAGGTGCGAGACATGGAATACATTATGTACTCCAGAAAGCTTCTCTGGCAAATCCAGACGATTAGCCAAAGAACCAACTCTTTCCACAATGCGGAAAGGACCAATGAACCTAGGAGAAAGCTTCCCTCTACGGCCAAAACGAATGACATTCCTCAAGGGAGAAACCTTAAGGAATACCTGATCACCAACAACAAATTCCGAATTCCACCTACACCTATCAGCATACTTCTTCTGCCTATCCTGAGCAGCTCTCAACCTCTTCTTAATCTCCTCAACTCTCTCAGACGCTTTTAAAATCATATCAGGACCAAGAACCAAACGATTACCGGATTCAATCCAGCAAGATGGGGATCTACAAGGTCGTCCGTATAGAGCAGCAAACAGAGACATTTTGAGACTGGCCTGAATGCAAAGATGGAATGAGATAGATAAAAAGATTAAGAATAAACTGAAAAATAGAAGATAAGATTATACCTGATAGCTATTATTGTAGGTGGATTCGGCAAGATAGAGATAATCTTCCCAAGATCCTCCATAATCAAGCATACAAGCACGAAAAAGATCCTCAAGAATCTGATTCACTCTTTCCGTTTGAACATTGGTCTGTGGATGGTAAGCAGCGCTCAGATTCAGATGAGTACCTAAAGATTCCTGAAAAGCTTTCCAGAACTGACTGGTAAAAATAGGGTCACGATCACAAACAATACTGAGAGGAACACCATGGAGACGAACAATCTCTCTCATGTAGATCTCAAATAAGCTAGAAGCAGAATGAGTAGACTTGACCGGAATAAAATGAGCGGACTTGGTCAGTCTATCCACAATAACCCAGATACTCTCATTACCCCTCCGAGTCCTCGGTAAACCATCAATGAAATCCATGGAAACCTGTTCCCACTTCCAATTGGGAATCTCAGGGGGCTGCAACAAACCAGGGGTCTTCTGGTGAACGGCTTTGACTTGTTGACAAGTAGCACACCGACTAACAAAGATAGAGATAAGAGAAGAAAGAAAGAAAGGCTTACATTGATCGCAGCAATCTTGACTGGATCAACAGAAACTCCATTAATAGAAACATTATGCCCGAGATATCGGACTTCATCCTTCCAGAAATGGCATTTAGAAAATTTAGCCTTCAACTGATGATTTCTGAGAGTCTCTAGAGTATATTTCAAATGTGACTCATGCTCTTCCTTGGTCTTAGAGAAGACAAGGATATCATCAACAAAGACTAGCACAAATTTATTAAGCACATCACGAAAGACACGATTCATCAAATCAACAAAGAAAGCAGGAGCATTAGTCAAACCAAAAGGCATGACTAACCATTCATAGAACCCATTCTCAGTGCGGAAAGCAGTCTTAGAAATGCTATCCTTAGCAACCCTAAGCTGATGAAAACCCGTGGCAAGATCAAGCTGAGAGAAAACAGTGGCACCATAAAGCTGATCAAACATGTCATTGATACGAGGCATTGGATATCTGTTTTTTCATAGTGAGCTTGTTCAGCTCTCTATAATCAACACATATCCGAAGAGAACCATCAGACTTGGTGACAAAAACCACTGCAACTCCCCATTCAGAAAAACTAGGCCTAATCAGACCTTTGGAAGACAGGTCCTCAATTTGCTTTCCCAACTCAACCTTCTCGCGGGGTGCCATTCTTCTGTGAGGAAGAACAACAGGTCGAGCACCAGGAATAAGATCAATCCGAAAATCAATTTCCCGCTTCGGAGGTAAAGAAGTGACTTAACCAAATACATCGGGATATAATCTCACCACAGGAGTTGAATTAAGATCACTAGGAAAAGAATCCGGAGAATAAATAAAGTTGCCAGCAAAATCCTGAGGCATGCGGCACTGAATAATCAAGGAATTCCCTTGATCATCAACAAGATGAACAGTTCAGGCTTTACAAGAGATATGAGCATCATGATGCCCTAACCAATCCTAACCAAGTAATAAATCAAAAGCATCGAAGCCCAAAACATAAAAATCACCACTAAAGCGATGATCAGAATGGAGAAGTTTCACTTGCTTACAAATCCGATTAAGGTTAGCAGGACCCCGATAGGATTTGAAACTAATGGAACAGAAGCATACTCAGGTGATAGGAGATGCTCAAACTTATCACACAAATCAATAGAAATAAAATTGTGTGAAGCTTCAGTATCAAACAAAACATGAACAGTATGATGGAATAAAGTAAATGAACCCTGGAGAGTACCTTGGTCATCACTAGGAGCAGGAGCTAGTGGAGGAATTGGAGATGAGGCAGAAGTGACAGCAAATATACCAGAAGGAGTACCCCTCTGCTGGGTAGGGCAGTCTTTCTTAAAATGACTAGGCTAGAGACAGATATGGCAGAGATCACACCTAGCCAACTGAGCAGGTGGAGGAACAACAACACCAGCTAATGTAGGACAGCTATTGGCATAGTGCCCCTTCTTGTCACACCTAAAGCAAGTGATGGAGGAGAGATCAACTGGTTGTCTCTGAGTAGGAGAAGATGATCAAGATCCCAAACCAGGACGCTTCTGCCAATTCTTCTTCTGCTGCTGGAATTAGGCTTACGCTTCTTGGAATTAGCAGAGGAAGACTGAGCTGGAAGAGCACCAAAAACAGCAGAACCCTTAGATGTGGGGTTCTCATAGCGAATAGCCATATCCATAATCTGGGTGAAAGAGCCATGAACATGAGAAATGAGGCGACTATAATACTCGAACGAACAACAACAATGAATTTCTCATTCTTCTTGAGAGGAGTATCAATCAGGCTAGGACCGAACTTGGAAAGTTCATTGAACTTCCTCTCATACTCAGCAAAAGACATTCTACCCTGCTTAAGATCCATAAATTCACGATAAAGCTGAGATTTCCCGGCTTTTGTGGCAACGACTTCTAGCATTCGTTTTTCCACAAAAGCCTTCCTGGAAAAGAGGTATAGAACAAGCTTAAGATAGATTCAAAAAGAAAAGGAAAAATAGGAACAAAATTCAAGATAACACAAAGGATACCTAAACTGCTCCCAAGTAATATCAGCTTCGACGGTGTCAGCCGTAACGGACTCCCACCAATCTAAAGCAGAATCACGCATCTGCCAAGCTGCTAACTGACGCTTTTAGACATCAGTAATATCAAGACCAGTAAATATCCTCTCAAGACTCCGCAACCACTACCGAGCCTCAATGATTCTCTCTGAACCGGTGAATGGGGTTCCACCAAGTTGAGAGAATTCCTTACAAAGAACAGTGAATCTGACAGAGGCAACAGGTTGAGGAGCTGGGGAAATACCACGACCCCTACCTCTGTCATTTCCTCGATTCATCCTGAAAAAATATCAAGAATGAATTAGGACAAGATAAAGAAAGGCCAAAGATAAATTAAAATAAGACAACAGAATTCACTTGGATAAATATCCTAAAGAAAGAAAATCTAACAAGGTAGATACGAAAGGAAGTTAGAAAAACATTTGAAAATCCTTTGAAAACAATTTAAAAAAATCATTTTATACTTTGAAAATACGTTTCTCACAAAGATATGATTCTGAGATCGATTCCACTCATTCTAGGGTATCTCTACCCTATCTCTAATGAGTTTTTGCTCCGTAGAGGCAATTGTTTGCCAAAAACCAAAGCTCTGATACCAACTGTCACGACCCGCCATTTCGTACCATTCAAATCGACAATAATCCACACATATCAGATTTGAATGATGCAAAATAACAGATTGTAAATAAATTTGGAGCAAATGAAATCAAATACACAGAATCACAGACACAAAACAATCAGAATAACTCGCAGCAGATATAAAATAACATAGTAGTTCATGAAGCTACTATAATAGAGTCTCAACCCAAAAACATAATAACAGTCTGAAACAACATAATAGAAATCCAAAATACATAGAAGTTCTCTAATACATGAGATAAACTAGAATAGCTTAAACAGAAATAGATGTAAATATAGATAGGCAGAATCTCCAGCAAAGACCAGCTCTAGAAAGAGAATCCGAAGCTGTGAATACTCAGGCAGACCCGAGCGTAAAGCAAAACACAAAACACTCGAGTCAGGACAATATATACTTATATAATGTAAGCCAACTCAAGTGAACCGTAATAAAGATACAAGTAACTTAAATGATGCCTAGGACTGCCTATCCTCTAAGGATCCATCAAACTATTTACTATATAGTAATATTGCGCTATTATAATAATGTCTACAGTAAAATAAACATACTTTAAAATTGCGTTCTGGGCTACCCATATCACCCTTCACACATAATAGTCCCAATAGTCCATCCAGTATCAGCATATCTCCAGATCGGGAGACTACCATAAATACTCCATGGGCTATGGGAGAAAAACAAACTCGCAGTAAAGGCTTGGTATGATAGGTGACACGACACACAAGGCAATGCCAGGGTAGATATACCAATTACGCACATGGGCTGGTGGTACCATAGCAGCCACTACGCCCACCCTGAAAAACACTCCAAAATCAAGGGGTGCACCCAATCAATCACAACAGTAATAGAATGGTATCGAAGAAGTGTATCCAGCCAGAGGTGCTACCGCCTTCGGTCCGAGATCGCTCCTGATTTAGTCACCTTAAGCCAACTCACGGGAGTCGGGTCCACGTAATGTATCTCAGGAACGTCGCCACCTTCCTACTTCATTCTGGAATCTCCACCACGTAAACAGTTGTTAAAGTGGTTTTCGGTATCGACAGAGAGTATGTTCATATCTGATCCCTGTCTCTTTAACAACCAATCGTTATTATAATCCGTAGTTAAAATTTTAAAAATGGTATTTATATTTCAAAAATCAAATATCATTTTACAATTCAATGTCATTTTAAATCTATTTCAAAATAAGCAAAATATCATATCATTTAAACCATATTCATTTTATATAAAATATCATTTCAACTCACATTTCAACATAGTTTATATTTCAAACAAATACTCCATTTAAATCAAAAATGAAGTTATTATATTTAATAATTATATTATTAAATTTCCAAAATTTTAAACTTTTCAAAGTTCAGTTATTCACTTAAATTTATCAAAACAATGAAAATTCATCTTTCGCAGCACTTAGAAAATGCTATGGAAAGTTGTGTTTAAAACAGTTCAATTTAACAAAAGTCAACATTTAAAATGCTGTAATAGGGTCACATTGGTTCCAAAGAAAACTTAGTTAAATTTAGCAATTATAGCGCTTACAAAGTGCTATAATAACCCTTTATTAAAAAATTTAGCCATTTGGTTCATTTATATCAAGTACAACATTTACAAATGCTGTAATATCATTTACATTAGAAATAATAGCGTTTCAAAAATGCTGTTAATTAAATTTCCAATATTCAATATAATTTCACAAACAATAAAATTTCATTTATATCATTTTAGACTTATAAAATCATACATTTTCACATTTATAACCCTCATTAAATTTTCCTTAAATTCATGATTTTATAAAGTTAAATTTCCATTCAAAAATCAATATTTAATAATAATTTACTTATTAAATTCAAACATTCAATTTCAATTCTTTATAATTAAATTTTAACTTAACACTTAAGTTTAAATTTCCAAGTATAAATTATTTTCATTTTATTTACTTAACTTCAAAATTCACTTTTAAACAAAATTCACAAATTTCCAATTTAAGTTATATTTCAAAATTCAACTTAAATATTCATTCATTTAACATTTTAACCTTATTCAAAAATCATTAATATATTATAAATCATTTTAAATTCATTTCAATTCAAAATATCATAAATTTACCATATTTTTATATTTAATCTAAATTCCGTTTATCACCAAATTATAATTTCCAAAATAACTTGTATTGCAAATTTTCTAACTTTACCATTAATTTTTTTTCACTCATAAATTCTCAGAAAATCAATAATACTTTACAAAAATCATTTAATTAAATTTAAATCAAAATATTATAATATTTACATTTCTAAAATATTTTTAAATTTTTTAGAAAAACATATATTAACTACGGATCTGTATATCATTTTCTAGCCTAGGTAAAGTGAATACGTGTAATATATCATTTCAACCCGTAATTTACAAAGAAAACCCGGGTTTTATCATTTCAAACCCGCAGTCCCAAGTAAATGAAATAATTTGAAAATCATTCAGGCCTATCATTTCAGCCCATAACGATTTTCCCCTATTCTAAATTCCGTTCGGGTATGTATCATTTCAACCCATAATGATTCTAATCTAAAGGGAACTTGCAGTGTGATAAACTGATATAAATAACAGAATAACATTATAAATAACAGTAACAGATGTTATAACAGGTAAATAAGCATGGGTGAACATCATATGATCATAACATAGCAGATATAACATGGTGATGCATTTTACAGATTCAAATGTGATCGATTTACTAGTTATATAAGTATAAAACTGTCTGGTGAGAATAACTCGCTGGTATAAGCTAGAGACAACTATCGAATGCACAAACTGAAATCTTCAAAGGCACAATAACACGACAAAGATTCGAGTGTGGGAGAGCCAATGATTAATTTCCTTGAACACATTCAAACAAAACAATATAAACAACGTAAATTTTCAACTCAAATATAATAAAACAATGTTAGAAATGAATGCACAAAACATCACCAAAGTATTTGCACTTGCTTTCAACCACTTATGCTTCAGCCTAGGGTCAGAAACACACGGCTAAGCATGGGTTAGGATCTGGTCTTTGGGTTCATAGGGTCGACCTAGCATGGGTTTGATGATGGTGCAACATTGGGTGCATGAACTACAACACAAAGGCAACACAACCTAGAATTCAATGCACAATTGGGCTCGGCCAAAGCAAAGGTGGGCATAACCAACTCCAGGTGGGTAAGCTGATGACATGGCAGAGGGTGACAGGTCAGATTTGAGGTGGTGGTGGTGGTGTAGGTGGCGGCCAAGGAAGTTAGAGGTGGTGGAACCTAGATGTGTTTGGCTATGTTCATATAGTTGAGGTTTGGTGCAAGATGGTGGTGGATCTTCAACCTAGGGTGGCTGGGGGGTTGGAGAGGAGGTGGTGATGAGTGGTTCAGGTGGTGGTAGAGGCGGCAAGGTGGCTGGAGTTGTGGGGCCGAACCTAAAGATGAAGAAGACAAGTGCAAATTTACAACAAAAACAATAAAAAGTAAAAAAAAGAAAGAAGTTTACCAATTTTTTTCACAAGGATGAGGCCGAAATTTTTTTGTGAGTTGAGAAATTTTCTTGTACGTGCAATGATAGGGGAGTGCTCGGCCGAAAGAATGGAGTTAAGGCAACAAATAATGAGGAGATGTTGGTTGAAAATGAAAAGATGGAATACAAAAAGCCTTAAGCAAATCAAAGGTCACAAAAACTCTTCAAATTTCCACATTTTCTTTTGAAATTTTAAATAATTGAAATATATATATAAATTCAGGTAAAAAAAAGGAAAATACAGTAAATAAATAAATATTAAATATATATAATTAAATTAAGAAAAAGGGCAAAAATTGCAAACTAGTCTTAAAAATATGAAAATAAATGCAACAAATTTTGGAAATTTTTTATGTACTTGAAAAATATTTAGAAATAAAGATAAGAATGCAAAAATAAAATGCATGCATAAAAATAAATAAATAAATTTTAATAAATATAATTTAAATGAAGAAAATAACATAAAAATGGAATCTAGTCTTTAAAAATAGCAAATAAATGCAATAAATTTTGGAATTTTTTTATTATCACTTTAAAAATATTTAGAAATGAAATCTTACAATAAAAACAAATTTAAAATAATTTCAAACAAAATAAAGTCAAATTTAAATTATATTCAAAAGTCTAGGGTTGTTACAGAGTCGGAAGCTCATATCTTTACTTCTTATAACAACAAAGCAACACGAAGAGAAAAACACATCTGTGGCCCATTCGACGATGTCGAAAGCAATTCAGGAAAAAAGTAGAGAAAATGACACTTAAAACTTAATAACAACGAAAGGTGGATATAGGACCCTTCGGACAAGGTTGAAAGGTTTGGAATAAGGAGATGATAAGCGCAAGGTTAAGTTAGAGAACTCAAAAGGGAAGCCTTTCGAAAACATCGAAAGCAGAAAAAGCCTTCGACCATGTCAAAAGGAATGATGCGTAAGATAAAGGGATCTTTTGACTAAGTCGAGAGCATTGACGTGAAAGGGGACTTACCTACATCTATAAATAAGACCCAAGGGGTCCAATTTCGGGGTCCGGAGTTTGAAATCAAAAGCTCACTCTTTTACTTCTACCTCTTTGAAACAAAAAAAATATTGTAACCCTAAATTGATTTAGTGAAAATCCCTCAATCTTGTAAATCTTTTGGATTAGTGGAAAAGAAAGAAATGCACGGATTCATTAAGGATTTTGATTATGTGAATGATCATTACGATCATTAGCTAGACTAACATGATGCTATCTTATCTTCTTAACTTCTTTGTCTCTTTTGCAAAGCCATGGGATCAACTTGGATGTTATGCATGTGAAACACATTATCACCATGATAAATAAAATATAATGACGAACAATGATGATGATGATGTTTCAGCATTAATAAGTTCGTAGAACTTACAAATATCGAAGATGATCTACTATTGAATGCAACAAATGGAGCTTGCTCAATTGTGAATTAGATCTATTACGAAAGGATTAAGTCCCTTTCGACCTGATCGAAAGAGATGTCACGAAAGGAATCTAGTTCATAAATGATAAGCAGTCATCTAAAGTTGGATTCCTTCCAAAGGAGCACACATGCAACCCCATCTTCAACTCTTTCGAAGGAGTTCTTCAATAATGGATTAATGCAATGATTTCGAAAGAAGCTATTTACTTCCAAAGACAAAGCAAAGCTTCCGACATGGTCAGAAGGGTTTGAGTGGAACTTACGACATGGTCGAAAGTGATGAATGTGTAATATGACTAACTATTTTAGACTCATTCGAAAGAGGGGTTTCAAATAAGACGCATTCTTCTTTACTTTCCTTTCGATGAGGATAATTTGATCAATGATCCACTAGCAACATATAAATTATCCTCCAGAAGTTGTTTGGACAAATCAATCTGATCGAAAGGGGGATTTCGAGAGGAGTGATCTTTTCGATCCTCTCAATAAACTTATTTAGTTGCCAAAATAATCCTATTTTCTATTCACATAATGTTGGGGATATTGATAAGTTTTCTTGCGAACAAGAAACATGATTTGAAGAGAAGAATGTATATCTCTTTTGTTTTGTCCTTATGACTCTTAATGTGGTGAACTATTGTAAATTTTGGTACAAATTCATCCTCTAAACAAAGTACCCATAAATTTCTAGATGTTTATAAAAAATAAAGGTTACCTTTTTTACTCGTAAATAGAAGAAGAATAAAAACCATAATGATGTGAAGTATCCAAAAGATTCGTAATTAATATTTCTTCCGACCATCGGCATAATCAATGAATACTTCATTATTTTTATTTACTTAGTTAATTTAAATAGGAATCATGGAAATATAGTTCTTTAGATAAACTTCAAGTTGTAGATCTACGATTAGCAATTAGAACCAAGAACCATAAACCCAAACCAACCAGGAAATATCCATTCTCAACTCGAACTAGATGGATCTTGGGTCCAGAATAGATGGTGAGAAATTCAATAAAGGTCCAAGCAAACCCGACCCAAGCAGACGCAATTCGAAAAACTTGATCCTAAAACATTAAAATAAATGCATTTTCTAGGTTATTACCTAAACAGACCTAAACCAACCAGATCCGACCGAACCGAATCTTTGATCAGGTCGGGTCTAGGTTTTAAATTATATATTTCATATTCAACAAAATCTGACCTGCTCAGAGCCACACGGATCCGGGTTTGACCCGACGAGTGTAACACCCCTATTAAATGTACAGTATTTACTTATATATGCAATGGATGAATTTGAAACTAAAAAACGTATATTTCAATGGATATTAGTTTTGAAAAAGGCGAAGGACTTAAGTGGAATTTTGTATTTAGGTGGACAATAATTTAAAAATTCAAATTTTTTGTTTGAAATATTGATAATGATATTAAGTAGATTAGAGCTTAAAATTTTAGAGAATGTAAGTGAAACTATTGAAGATAAAGAGAATGAAAATGTAATGGTAACATATTTTATAACATTATTTATTATCTTCTATTCATTTAATAATTGTTGGATATATCAACTAATTTAGATTACAATATTGTAATGCCTAATTTTGTGTAAATACTTTGCCAAATAAATAATATAATATTAAAAGTGTTGTATGGTTTGAAGAAGTTGAGTTAGTAAGTCCAAACTTATCAAGTAACTCATATTAATTACTCTTCAACTCATTCTCCCTTCCTTAGTTCTATTTCATTTAAATCGACGTTATGTCTCCTCTCAAAACCCAAATTTCCAAATAATATTGTCAAGAGAGTTATTAAGGTGACGAATTTAGGGTTTTTCCATCATCCATCATCTTCCGACAATATGCAATGTGTGTAAACTAGAGTTTTAGGAGTATGCCTTAGGGATAATTATGTAATTTATTACCTATATCTAGCTCTATAACCAAAGTTGTTTGTATTTAAGGTGTTTAATTTAAATTATATACTATGCTATATAGTGAAATAGTTAATTAATTTATATAAGGTATATATAAATAGAAAATCCTAGAATAATATGTTATGTGATTATAGTTACGAATTGTTGTAATTGTGAGAAAATTATCACAGCATAGAATAAAACATTATTTTAAATATTCATGGTCAAGATATTTTGAGAAAGGATATCGATACATCCATTGAGACCAAAGTGCATAAAACTCTCCAAATATTAGACAGTGTTTACTCGTGGCTGTTGGAGGCACAAAAGGGTTACATACTTGTAGTTGTTGAATAAATATGGAATGACTTATCTGAGAGTTTCTTGTTGGTTAATGGCAACTAGGTCAAACAGGAAATCAAAGGGCGACGATGTTACACAGTTCTCTCTACTTATGAATACCATAGATCTTCAATGTGATTACTGCACTTTAATTATAGCTAAACCATGGCATGACAATCCACTAGGCGCTTATAGTTGGGTCAGAACCGAAACATTGGAGGTAAAGCACTATTCAATAGAAAATCCGTCTCTTCGCTTGTATAAGGTTAGTATCATGGTCAACTATAGTCAACTCAAAGTCAAAATCTCTAGGCAGAGTAGTGAGGTTAATAATAAACATTATTATTGAACTAAGGACATTTTATGGACTAACCGAGTTGAATAAGGATGATGCTGGATTTTTACAAAACCAACTTCCATAGATCCTAAAATTATGTAGTGTTGACGAAGAGAATATGTGTAAATAATTTATTAAAAGGTACCGCTTAAGAAACTGTGAAATGGGATTTTACTAAAAATATCTATAAGTGATGAATTCAGCCAAACTGTCACTCAACTAGCTAAGGTGATGTTTGAACATTAATACTTGAATTGTTCAATATTAACCACTGACTAAATTCATACATTTAAGCCTTACAACCGCTGTTAACCCAAAAAAATGGATCAACATCTTGGATTGAGTGTGAAAGCATCAACTCTGTTCTCATAGGGCAATAATATAGAGAATAAATGTAAATGAGCATAAATAGAAAGAAGACAAGAAGATTTTATAGTGGTTTGGCTATTAATGAAGCCTACCACTTTATAGTTTTTATTACTATTGACTGATTGCTGTTACAAAGTTAATCGGATTACAAAGCTCTTAAATATCCCTAGTTAAATCAAGTCCTTAATGCTAGAGTTCACCGGAGGATCACGGTGAACCCTTTGGATGATCGTTGTGAGGAAGGAGAAGAGTGAAGGAAATTTTCTACAGAGTTTCAGCAACCAGTCCGGATGACCTGCTTTATGTTGCAGATAGGCGCGTATTTATAGAGGTTGGAGTGCTATTGGGCAAAGCCTATTCGCCATAGGCTTGCTGATACTCGTAAGGAGACGCACTGAAGATGGCACTACAATCCGAGCCAAAACAATGGATCGCTAGTGTTCCATAGATCAAGCTCGAAGGTGACTCAATGCCTTAGTACTTTCCTTTGCTCCGTTCCACAAGAGTGCAATGAACCGATGACGTATGGATCGCTGGTGATCCATATACTTAGCATATTTAGGGCCTTGCCTTTAAGATAGCCTTTGTCATCTTGCGTCGATGTCATTCATGAACTCACAAGTTAATACCATGGATCTCTAGTGATCCATACCCTTAGAGTATTTTTCTTTCTTTTTTCCTGACTTCCTTTAGCTCCTTGTTCTAGTCCATTCAGTTGGCTTTCAGGCTATTCTGACTCGATGAATTTGTTCTGATTTCTTCTGGGTTCTACTGGGTTAGAAACCTAGATAACGTTTTCCTCCCAGAGTACATCTTCTCTGGAAACAAGGCGTGCTCTGGAAGTAATCGCTTTTCAGTTTTTGCTTGTTGAATTTCAAGTAGTCATGTTAGGGCTACATGGATTTGAACTAGGTTAGATTGTCGCTTGCTAAGCTTTGCCTTGGACTGCCATTGCTTCTCATGAAAGACCAAAATTTTCCTTATAGCTTTTTGGAATGTCTTGGAGTAGTGTGTAGGTTTCGCTAGACAATTTTGAGAACAAATGCATGCAACTCTATGGATCACTAGCGATCCAATAACTTAGGATTTTTTGGCATCTCATTCACTCCTATTTAGACCATTCGAGCCGACTTACCTTAGTTCATACTTGCTTCTCACGTCCCTATCCTCAACTTTCTGTGATTTGAGCTACCTTTAGGATTTGATCCACCACCTCTAACGACTCAATCCAACCTTGACCAAGCTTTCACCGTGATTCCATCAACACCATCGATTTCACTTTGCCGCTGACTTTAGTACATCACCGCCACCTCAATCTCTGCCATGCCAAGCCCTAGTTCTGTTGTTTGCTTCCTTGGATCACCGACGATCCATCACAATTAGCTCGCTGATTTGAAAATTTCGACCGCCTCTGTATTTTAATCATAGATTCAAGGTGGGTTTGCTGATTATGACGTTTGTTTATCGATTTAGCGATGGAGTTGTATTCATGATGTTAGTCATGGAAAGCCCAAGTTATTTGCGGTTTAATGGAGGAAGATAGTAAATTGAGTCTTGAGTTCTTCACGAAACGACATTCGAGCCTTGCCCCGGTGCATGACATGTTTTGCTGTCTTCGTCCATCGAACCAGAATTGACTTGTGCTAGGTTTCATTACTGATACCACATGACACATTGTGAATTGGTTTCACCCTTCTGGAAGATTTAGATTGGTTTTTCTTTCTTTTGCATGCACGTTATACCTGTACTGGGAGGAACTTTCCGCGTCGTTTCGGATAATGGATCCATTATCGATCGTGGATCGATAACAGGTGAGTGTAGAAGAAGTAATTTTGAAAAGGAAACGATACGGTAAGTCCTTTTTCCTTTTATCTGCGAGCATACTATCTACACGGGATAGAGTTTTTGTAGTGTTCAAGACACCAAGTTCACTATCTATTGATAACACACCGCACTCACCCCGGTACATACTTGAAATTCGACATGTCAAACAATATTTCTTCGAAATTCAAGTATAGTAGGGGGAATTCTTAGTTTAGAGTTGAATTACCTAACCGTTTTAGATGCAAGTCCTATTCTTTAGAATGAAGTACCCGTCTTCTCGTTCTAAGTCTAGCAGGGGAAGTCCTACACTTTCGAAGGCTGAGTCGTTGTTTGTCACCCTTCCTTCTTCTGCTTCACAGGCTGAATATGGCCAGCTAGTTCTAGTTAGTCCGGTCTTGGATTGAACTCCTTCTAACTTTAGAGTTCTTCTTAATCCATCGAAGAGATTCTCCTCCATGATATATGCTAGTCTTGCATAATTTCTGCTTGCAGCATGGCATTCCGGAGCAAGACATGCGCTTTCCAGAGAAGGATGAATTTGCTCATATGCCACCTCCGAGATATACTTCTTCTCATTGGTATATGTGCTTGAACGGAGCAGAGCTCCCCTTCGACGACTTTTTAAGAGAAACCCTCTTGAACTTGGGAATTGCTCTATTGCAGATTCACCCCAATGGATACGCTATACTAACCTGCCTACACATTCTTTTCATGCGAACTCTCAATCATGCCCTGACTTCGACGAGTTAAGATATTTTCTCTCATTCAAAACAAGAGATGAGTATCCATCCTTGGTTGTGATTGAGGCCCAAAGAAATCGTAAAATTATGTTGCGATCACTGAGCGATTTATCTCAATTCAAGACTCAATACATTTTTTATTAGATGTCTCGAGGGATTCAATCGCCTCTGGACAACAGGGGGTATGTTCTTTTTCTTACTTATAGAGCTCTGATATGTTGTTATGGGATTTCTAAAGAGTCAAATACTTCCTACAGTTATTCCAAGGCCGAACAAGGACTTATCTCTTTACGAAACTTTCCGTACCCTAAAGGCTATCGATTCTAAGGAGAGATCGATTAAATTGTTGTTGAAAGACGGGGACTATTACATCCAGGGAGATTGGCAGTCCTAATTGAGGTTCAATCCCCTTTTCGATCTAGGATACATACGCGATTCACTTCTTAATCTCATGGTTCCTAAGAGGATGTTTTTCAAGAGAGGGAAGGCTTGTTCGGCAAGTCGGCTGAAGAGACTCACGAGGGAAAAGGCACCATGACCGAGGCAAGTTGCCCGACTAGAATACCCCCGATTCTGGAAGAAAAGGAAGAGGAGTTTAATCAGAGAGAAGGCAAGGCCGCGATAGACATAGAAAAGGAGGAGGGTGAAATTGAGAGTAGTAGCGATGAGTCCTTCTCCAGTGACGACGATGATTACTATGCAGAATCTGACGATGGAGATTCTGAATCATGCAACGAGACTCCGAGGATAAGTCTGATTGTCCCAAGCTCGCCTCCCCTAGACATGAGTGCTAAAGATGATGCTCCAAAAGTCAGACGACGTCAGGATTCCCGGATTAAAGATGCTAGCATAGACTTCGGAGATTTTAGCAATGTCTACATCGATTTTGACGCACTCATGGGGGAAGACTTCAAATTTAAAGAGATGCCTCCTCACTCGGGCCATGTTGCGCATGAAGTTAGTCCAATTCCTTCCATGACGGCTACCTGATCTGGTTTGTGATGTCGTTTTAGGCTCTTCCCCAAACACACTAAACGTTTCACTAGGGTTACACTCACTTATACACATATTTTTCATGCTTATTCTCCTTTACTAAGGCTCTTTATTTATTCTTCATGTCAGGTATCATGAGAGGACGTGGCCTTTGCGACGATCTTAATGAATTTACCGACTCTCAACGCTAGTCGAAACGATATTCTGGCCATCACCAACCTTGCAAAATAGAGGAGGAATGGATAAGAAGAAAAAATTCAGAGGCAAAAGCTCATCGCCGAGACCAGAGTGAACGGGGTCGAGCGTACAAAGGCGAATACGTGAAAAGAAAGGCTTTCAATGAGCAAAAGGAGCCGTCTAAAATGTCAAAAGTTGATCATGGCTCTCATTCTTCGAAACAGCGGGCCTTCGCCACGGCACCCACTTCAATCGGTCCTAAAATTTTGATTTCTTCTGTCTTTGTTCCATCATCATCTCAAGTTCCCTCATTTCATATGGCGCTTGCCTTTGATTCTTTACTCTCGCACCGGATATATGCCTATGTTCTTCCGTCTGGTCCTCCCAGGCTTGAAGCGGCGCTTCCCATATGGTTTTTAAGGGGAGTTAAATTTAATCCCGATCTTCATTCAGTTCGCAAAGATACATACATGCCCCACCTTCAGGAAATCTAGAATGATTTAGAGCAAGTCGAGGGGTGGGAAAAATTATGCAAACAACTGAAAGATGTGAACCATAATAAGTATCAAGAAATCCTCTTCTTTGAATCGGAGAAGGATGACTTTGAAAGAGCGTTGGTGGACTGCGATGCCAAAGTCAAATAAGTTGAAGAAAAAAGGGACGCAATGCTTTGAGAAAGAAAGAGCAACGCTGACCTGGTGAAAGAGCTACAAGAGGTGCATGCGAAGATCGAGATCGTCGTGAGAGATGAAATTAAGAAATTGCATGTCGAAGAAGTTAAGTTGCAAGCAGAATTTAAAGCTCGCAATACGATCATCAAAGCCCAAAGGAAAACCATTTTCGACCATGACAAGAACGTAGAGGGGCATAATAAAACGATCATAGAATACGAAGAAGTCATGAAGTCGTGCGATAAAACCATCTTCGACCAGGCTAAGACGATCGCCATGCTCTAGGATCGAGTTACGCGGCTTAGTGTTGATAAAACTCGTGTCGAAGTTGAAAAGCCCATCGTTGCGATAGATTATTTGATGCTTTAGGACACCTTTGATAGAAAGATGGAGAAGATGGATGAGACCA
The DNA here is from genome assembly GCA_030765085.1 of Allium cepa. NCBI lineage: Eukaryota > Viridiplantae > Streptophyta > Magnoliopsida > Asparagales > Amaryllidaceae > Allium > Allium cepa. The sequence continues at coordinate 27,079,429 of CM060933.1, read as the reverse complement.
TCTTAAACTTTTATGTCAACTCCCTGCTGCACCAGAGGAGTCTCAGTTACTTGGGCCCTAAATTTCCATGCACTCTCTCTGTGGTTTTAGAGAAAATCTTGACCCGTTTCCATGATAGCAGGGATGTTTATACCCAGCGGGAGCTAAAAATGCTTACCTCAGTGAAGAATCAAAGAAAGCGTTGCTAGAAGGGCGGGAGATTTTGCGGATTGAAAGGGATAAGGAAGTTGATGATGCTGCCACAATAGCGGCTGCTGAAGCGTTGCCGAAGCCTTTTATTTCCAGCCCCAACGAATCATCGAGGGAGCCATGTAATCCACCGACAAGTTCCAGGGTTGAAGATTCTCCATGGGTTGTGGAACCGTTCAAGGAGGGAGAAGGCGGTGAATATGAGGTTGACATTCTGGGTCACTTCTCTGGTGCAGGTAATCTTCTTGTTTCCTCCGAGCTCGAGAACTTTCAACTCACACCGCTAGAGCAGGACAAACTTAATTCTTTCATTTTTGATCTTATAGGTCCACCTTCCTTATCAACCGATCCTCTAGTTTCCTCGATGCTTGGACCTGTCGCTATTCCAACCACGTCCGTGCTCGTCTCTATAGCTGCTTAGGTTGCCGAGTTTGTGTCCGTGTCCGTGTCAGGCTCGCAGCTGGGGCTGGAGTCTGAAAAAATCACAGTGTTACATGGCTTGGACGATCCTTCCATATCTTTGGAGGGCTACTCTATGACAGCTGAAGTTTAGGAGCAGGAGATTCAGATAGAGTAGCCGTGCAAATCTCAAGAACAATTGCCATCAAGTAGGAGAAAGTTGAAGCGATAAAGTCCTCTAATAGCTGTCGTAGGTCTCAAAAGCACAAGACTAATAGGGAAACTTCCGAGAAAGTTAATGAGCAGGAAGAAGACATCAGCACCAGCGATACTACTCTCAAGGCGAAGCAGAAACTTCAGACGAAAGGTGGGAAGGGGAGTGGCGGAAAAAGGCGTTGAGAAGCTTGAATGGTGGTTAATACGATTCTGAGTCATTTTGTGTTGTTTTATTCAAGTGCAGAGTCTGCAATTACTGCTTTATTTGCATTGTATGTATTTTTTCTTTGTTGGCCAGTATTGTGTGGGTACGGTCTCCTACATTTTGACCTTATATAGAAAAGAGTTATAAGTAATATATTGCTTATATTTTGACTGTAACTTCACTTGTCTGCTTATCTGTGTTCTACGCACTTATGTCTACTTTGCTTACTTCTATTTTATTTTTCTAGTCCTATGATTACAGCCAAAATTCTTTGTTTGAAGTAACATAACTTGTTAAGCGTTTTTTTGAGCATTTCTATTGAGTACCAGTTTATACCCCCTAGTTCACAGGGTTGTTTACTTCGAACACTTGACAAACGACTAGTAACTTATGATTTGATAGTCTGCATACCGAAGCTTGGAATAAAACTAAGTTACAAATTGATTTTTTGTAAATTTTACGACTTTAGTATATGTTTTACGTTTTTATGTAATTCGAGAAAATGTGTAACATATGTATGTTAGAAATGTGCATAAATATATAGTTGTAAGATAAACTACTAAAGAATTCAGAAACAATCTTCATGTAAAATGAATAATCTTTGCAAATTTTTGAAAGTTAAACCACTTTTCACTTCTCAAGAACGTGAGTAAATACTTATGCACACTATTTCTTACGAATTTTGCAATCTTCAAACACATGCTTCATTGCTTAGAGCATGCATATTGTATGAGTTAACTGTAACATTCTCGGTTTTTGAGTCAAATTTGAATTAATGATTAATATAAATTTTAGGTTAAAATTTTGAATTAAATTGAATTTTTCCAAGATAAATAAAGACATGTGTTGTTTATCTATATATATGTATATAAATGGATTTTTAATTTGAATTTTGGAATTAAAGTTCTAAAATCGATATTTTGGAAAATAAATTGAATATAATATTCTATATTCTAAAAGTCTATTTTCTAAATTTTAACATATATATATATATATATATCTATGTATATGTAGTTTGAAAATTATGTTTTGAATATTATATAGAAAGATGTATATAAATAAATAAACATTTATTTTAAAATTTGTATTGATATTGGAAACTATATAATTTAATACTAATAGAAGAATTTGTTTTGTATTTATAATATGATGATTTGAAAATTTTATTTTGAAATTGATATCAATAAATTTACAAAAACTATTTAAAGAATTAAATTCAAATATATACTTATTTATTAATGTTTATTTGATTTTAAATCATATTCTTTAAAAATATAAATATGTATGTAATAGCAAGTGGATTATTTAAATTTAAAATTTGATATAAATTTTTTATTTAAAACATAAATATAAAAGACATGTGTAAATGTTTTAAAAATATGAATGAACAAATGTAAATTATAATAACATAAGAGTTTAAGACAAAAATTTATAAACTAATTAAATTTTAGGATTTTTACATAAAAAACACAAATCTATGACATTTGGAAGACAGACAAAATATGATTTAACAAATGTGAGATAAGTAACTGTATAGATTAACAAATGTAAGCCTTGTTGATAAATGGCAACTTTTGTTTCTTTGAAAACTTAATAATTTAAATATAGTGTTAGAAAGAAAGCCATTTCCAGTTTTTATCTTAATTTCTGAATTTATTCTTCCACCATTTAAAAGAAAAATCAAAAGAAATCAAAATAAAATCAAACCACCTCAGTTTGAAAAACCTATAAGTTGTAACTAGAGAAAAACAAAACAACCCAAACACATATTCCAGTTTTTATTTAAGATCAAAACCTAAAGATCATCTAAAACAATCCAAACCTGGAAATCAAAAAATTTGAACAAAGCCTGAAACAAATCTTCAACCTGAGAAGATAAACATTCAAGTTTTCAGTTTTAAAACAAGTTGCTATTTCAGAGCAACTGAGCAAGGGATCAAGCAAACAATGGATCCAAATTCAACTCAACAAAGTAGCAGATTAAGTAAAGCTTAAAACCAAATCAAGTATCAAGCATCAGATCGAAGTTTTCAAATTCCAGAGCATTTCTAGGCTCAAATTCTTTTCTGCCTTACAAACTCAGGTGAGAAAACTTTCCACCCATAATCTATTTCTATGTTGATACTTGTGAATATACCTTTTGAAATTCTGGAATTTAATCCATTGTTTGAGTTCATGCTTGAAGTAAGGTTGAAAAATTTCTTACATGTGTATAAATATGTGTATATATGTATGGAGGTAGCTGTGCATGTCTGGAAACAGACAATAAGTATCTCTGTTTCAAAGGGTTACAAGGTTCAAACCTATTTAAAAATCAAAATCTCATCCTACAATCATTTATAGGCTTTAATGTCTAAGTAAATTATGTTTGTAAGATCAGTATTTAAGTGTTAAAATTAATTTCAAAATTAAATTGTCAAGGGGTTGCTGGAAAACAAGCAAACACAGTTAAACTCTAAAATATGTCAAAATTCAAGCATCATGTTGCCTTGTTTCGACAATATCATCATTTTATCTTTGATACCACCATTAACGTAATTAATTATTATTGACCACTTAACTTAAACCCTTAAGTTAAATTAACGATTTGAACACTTCATCTTTTGAAATTATCTCCTTAAATCACATCATCAATTTCTATTTGAAAACACTTAAGAATATAATTAACCTAATATAATTATTCCAGACACAAAACAATTTTAAATATATTTTTAACTTAAAAATCAAATCTCTGAATACTTAACTTAAAAACTTGTTTATAATTTAAATTCGAAAACATGGTTTTTATTTTTCTTTAAACCTTATTTATTATAATATACTTTTTAAAATTTATTTTAGCTTTAAAACTAAATACTGTCTCCTTACTTTTTTAAACTTTGTTTTCTCTTTGTATTTGAAAAATTAATTTCACATCTTCATTTATTTTCAAACTGGCACATAACTAATTTTTAAATTTAAAACCTTAAAACATGTTCTCTTTTAAAATCTAAAAATCTGGTTTCAAATTATCAAACCCGAGCTAATTCAAATTTCTCCCGAGTAAAACCCTCGGTTTACAAATCATCATTCCTCTCCGAGGCAATCACATAAAAACTTCGAGTAAAACCTGAGACTTATGCCTCTTCACTGATCCAACATGTTTTCAGACACACGAATATGAATATGCACGTGTACTCACGAATGAACGACTTCCGACCATCGCCAGAACTTCCGACAAGTCGACGACTACATCGGCGACTAGCTCGACCTTCCCTAACCTTCAATCTTGCCGTAAATAAAAATTGGGCTACTCGATTTAAACTGGAACCAAAACCAATCACTAAAAGCGCCTCGCCCCGATCATCTCGACCATATGACACCACGTCTCCACGTCCACAGCTTCACCACAACCTCGAGCATTGATCCCCTCCGGACCGGACGACTCCGATCAACCCACGTCGTTACACGATGACGATGAACACATCGACCCAACTGGGTTCTTAAACCCTACTTTTCCTTCCCCAGGCTACTCCGGCCAGCGGAATATTTTTCTATTATTTTTCCCGAGTAATCTATCCTTCGATCTACCTTTAGTATCAATCGCGTTACCCAGTTCGTCTTTGATCAACGAAATTTGACGAAAAGGTCAATTCCGTTCAACTCGATAATTCACAAGATTTTCCAACTTAAAAATCGAGATTCAACATTAAAATTCATTATTCTTCAATAAAAATTTGTTTATATGATCAAAACTTGAATTTTTAAAGATTTAATTTTCGATTTGAATCTGTTTATACTGATTTTCTTTATTTCTAGTAAACCCATCCATTAATTATACTTAAACCTATTTTAAAAATAATAATTAAATCTGATGTTTTCTAATAACCTTTCTTTTAGAATCCTATCCTAAAAGAAATCAGAGAAGAAGGAATGAATTTTTGAACTAAATTGGGTCTGTAAGATTAGCAGAAGCCTGCATATATATGTCTACAGACACGCACACAAAATCCTATATATATATACATATACATGCGGCCATATTATACATTTTCACAGCAACTTCAATCATCAATATATATATATATATATATATATATATATATATAATTTGAAGTTTTAAATTTAAAGGTTTGCTCACTTGAATGTTTTGAAACAAAGACGGTATTTCCTTTATTTTTTTCTTTTCTTTGATCTGGAATCTCTGATATCTTTTGATATGTTGAAAATTAATGTTGATCTATTCTTACTTAGGTTGAAATGCTTTCAGGCTTGTAGTTGTATTTGTTTGAATTCTTGTTGAAGCTGTGCTGTTGATTTCCGGGCTTGATAATCTTTTCTGTTTTGATCTTTCATTTTGATTGAAATTTTGTTTCCAGATTGAAGCTTTAGCTTCAGGGTTTTGATTTGTTTTTGACTTTCATTTCGGTTTTAATCTCAGACTTTATTTCTGAAAGAGAGAAAAAAATTTGAATTGATCAACTAGCCTGGTTGATTCTCTTTTACATGTTGTTTAATTAATTTTTTTTATTAATCTTAAATTTTAAGAGAAAGATCAAAGTGCCACTTGTTCATTATTGTTAACACTTGTACAAAGTCATATTATTTTTCTTACTCTTGTTAACATATTTAAATTTATGTTTAATCCTTTTCTTGAATTATTTACAAATTATGTTTTAAACTTTACTTCATTTTAATTTGTGAAACAAGTTTTTTTATTAATATGTTTTATACTTCAAAAAAGGTATATTCATATCAAAGCCTTTATATCTAAAAGAAATGATTCTTTTATAAATCTTATTAAATTAAAAAAATATATATATATATGTATATATATATCTGTGTGTGTATGTAATTTTAAATCTTTAAATTAAATCTCATTTTACATATTTACAAACCAATTTTTTTAATTCATATATGTTTTCGTATTAAATTCCAAAATATATGTATATTTTAAATTTTTTATTAACGCTCATTTTAAATTCAAATTATTATGAATGTTTATATCTATGCATTGTCTATTATTTGTACTTATATAATTTTTTTTAAAGAAAAATGATTTGAAAATCGATTATACATGAATAAACAGGCACATATCTTATTTAAATTTGAAAAATTCAAATTAATTCACAATTTAATTCAAAAATTTATTTTAATTGCCAGTTTAAATTTAACTCAAAAATCGGGATCGTTACTAACATTCGCGGTTTTTGAGTCAAATTTGAATTGATGATTAATATAAATTTTAGGTTAAAATTTTGAATTAAATTGAATTTTTCCAAGATAAATAAAGACATGTGTTGTTTATTTATATATATGTATATAAATGGATTTTTAATTTGAATTTTGGAATTAAAATTCTAAAATAGATATTTTGGAAAAGAAATTGAATTTAATATTCTATATTCTAAAAGTTTGTTTTCTAAATTTTAACACATATATATGTATGTATGTATATGTAGTTTGAAATTATGTTTTGAATATTATATAGAAAGATGTATATAAATAAATAAATATTCATTTTAAAATTTGTGACAGATTGGAAACTCTATAATTTAATACTAATAAAAGAATTTGTTTTGTATTTATAATAAGATGATTTGAAAATTTTATTTGAAATTGATATAAATAAATTTACAAAAACTATTTAAAGAATTAAATTCAGATATATACATATTATATACTTATTTATTAATTTTTAATTGATTTTAAATCATATTCTTTAAAAATATAAATATGTATGTAATAGGAAGTGGATTATTTAAATTTAAAATATGATATAAATTTTTTATTTAAAACATAAATACATATAAAAGACATGTGTAAATATTTTAAAAATATGAATGAACAAATGTAAATTATAATAACATAAGAGTTTAAGATAAAAATTTATAAATTAATTAAAGTTAAGAATTTTTACATAAAAAACACAAATCTATGATATTTGGAAGATAGACAAAATATGCTTTAATAAATGTGAGAGAAGTAACTATATAGATTAGCAAATGTAAGCCTTGTTGACAAATGGTAATTTTTGTTTCTTTAAAAACTTAATAATTTAAATATAGTGTTAGAAAGAAAGCCATTTCCAGTTTTTATCTTCACTTCTTCTTCCACCATTCAAAAGAAAAATCAAAAGTAATCAAATTAAAATCAAACCATCTCAGTTTGAAAAACCAATAAGTTGCAACTAGAGAAAAACAAAACAACCCAAACACATTTTCCAGTTTTTCTTTAAGATCAAAACCTGAAGTTCATCTAAAACAATCCAAACCTGGAAATCAAAAATCTGGACAAAGCCTGAAACAAATCTTCAACCTGAGAAGATAAAGCATTCAATTTTTCAGTTTTAAAATAAGTTGCTTTTTCAGAGCAACTGAGCTAGGGATCAAGCAAACAATGGATCCAAATTCAACTCAACAAAGTAGCAGATTAAATAAAGCTTAAAACCAAATCAAGCATCAGATCAAAGTTTTCAAATTCCAGAGCATTTCCAGGCTCAAATTCTATTCTGCCTATCAAACTCAGGTGAGCAAACTTTCCACCCATAATCTATTTCTATGTTGATGCTTGTGAATAAACCTTTTGAAATTCTGGAATTTAATCTATTGTTTGAGTTCATGCTTGAAGTAAGGTTGAAAAATTTCTTGCATGTGTATAAATCTGTGTATATATGTATGGAGGTGGTTGTGCATGTCTGGAAACAGGCATAAGTATCTCTGTTTCAAAGGTTTACAGGGTTCAAACCTATTTAAAAATCAAAATCTCATCCTACAATCATTTATAGGCTTTAATGTCTAGGTAAAATTTGTTTGTAAGATCAGTATCTAAGTTTTAAAATTAATTTCAAAATTAAATTGTCAAGGGCTTGCTGGAAAACAAGCAAACACAGTGAAACTCCAAACTATGTCAAAATTCTAACATCATGTTGTATTGTTTCGATAATATCATCAAAATCATTTTCGAAACTGATGATTTTTAAAATTTGAATCAAGATTTTTAAGTATGTAATTATGGACAAATTACGAGTTGAACGGAATTGCATATTTTATCAAATTCTGGCAATCGACAAGACATTGGATCTCGAAATCATAGCAGTAGGTTGCTGGGAGGTCGGCGAGCTTAGGAAAAATGCTCGATTAAATTCCAGATCATGTGGATGGTGAACAAGGTCATATTAGGGTTTTAGCTCGTGTTTTTGTTAATGTCGAATTTTGAGTTGCTGACGTCTCGTCGTCGCGTCCGAGTCGATCGCACCAGTGGCGATCGAAGCAGGGAAGCCTGACGAAGCTCTGGCCGGGATCTTGACATCGCTGGTGGCCTGAGGCGATCAAACGAGACAGTTTCTGATGATCAAGTTTATTCCCGTTTGGGTTAAATGGTTAGTTTGAGAGTTCGTCGATGGTGGTGGTTTCTGAATGGTCGGAGGCTTAGGTGAGGTGGTTGTCGATTTTTCGATGACCACGGCATCAACCAGAGGTGGCCGGAGTCTTTGTGCACATGCATGATATATCAATGGTGTCTGGTGAAGTTTGGGTTCAGGAAGATGATGGATTTTCTCGGTGATGAGCTCATGAAAGTTGAAGATAGGCTCGAAGAAGTGATGAGTGCAGGAGTGTTCGTGGATGGATTGAGGAATTTGAGCTTGTGTCTCAAGTTAGAACCCGAAGTGGTTTTGGGTTTGGGTCGAAAGCAGTTTTTAATTTTTAGAAATAAAACAAGTTTTCAAATTTTAAATTTAATCAAGTTTTAAATATTTTCCTAATTAATAATAAATGTCTTACACTAGTCGTTGGAAGTAGATAATTTTTTTAAGAAATTATTTCAAATTAATTTAGTTTGGAAGCGTTTTTATATACATATATAATCTTTATTTTAAAAGTCTATTTAAATAAATTTAATATTGTAATTGTATAATTAATTAAGGAAATGTTTTCAATCATGGATTAACTTAAATGTTTTTTAGTTAATCCATGTGTTAATAATAATTGATTTTAAAAGTTTACTAAATAAACTTGAATATAATTAAGTAATTAATGTGTTATTTTAATTTGAAACTCGATTACTTAATTAAAGGTTAATTAGGTATTAATTAAGGATTAATTAATCATGAGTTACGTGATTAATGATAAGTAATTAAAGTATAATTACTTAATGAGATTAAATTAAGTATAATTACTTAATGAAAGATTATTACTTAATGTAATTAAGGTACAATTACTTTGTGTAATTATAATTAAAGAATAATTATTTTATAAGGATAATTACTTAATTAAAAGATTGATTAAGGTTAATGAACTTAATAATTAAGGATAATTAATTAATGGTAATTAATTAAGTTTTAATTAATTAATGTAATTAATTAAGGATAGTTAATTAAAGAATAATTAAATAATTAAGGGTTAATTATTTAATAATCAAAGGTTAATTGATTATTAATTAAGATTGATTAATTAATAGTTAAAGGTTAATTTATTTATTATAAAGGTTAATTAATAAATGATTAAAGGTTAATTAATTAAAAATGGTTTGAAATTAATTAATGTTAATTAAAAAGGATTAATAATTTATTTATAAGTAATTAATCTGATTTAATTTAATCAGATGACTAATTGATCATACTTATGGATGTTTGGATTGTATTGAATGCCTTGAATGGTTTGATATCTCTGATGTGTGATGCTTTATGATATGAATTATTTTGATTTGAGTTGTGAGAATGTAATTCATTTATCTATGATGAATGTAATTTATTTATCTGTAATAAATTTATATATTTATCTATGAATCTATGAATGAAGATAAACGTTATAGGATTATGCCGCTTATCGATATTGCTGGTGTTACACTATTGTGTAAAACCCCTGAAATACACCACACATACAAAAATATGGATTTCATGGGAAATCAGTTAAGTCATAGATATTTTTATTTAATATTATGAAACGGTTTTAAAAGTTGAATTTTGAATCCAAATGGTTTTGGAAATGAAATTGAATTTAATTTAGAAAGCCTTAGAAATGGAAGCTTTGAAATTGAAATTTTGTTTAGAATATACTATATCTTGTTAAATATTATCTGAAATTATTTTGGAAATTATGGTTTGAAAGATTGATACAATATATATATATATATATATATATATGAGTCTAAAACTATTGTTTTGGGAATTTGAATTTAATTTAAATTGGAACTTGCTAATAATGCGGCAGATCGTTGAATCTACGGTTTATACTTTTAAAGGCTATAACTTGTGTATATTTGATCAGTTTTTCCGAAACAAAAAGTGTTTGTTTTCAAATAATAATAGCTTTCAAATAAAGAAAGGACTTCCAGTTTTTATTGAAAGGGGTTTCAAATTTGAAAGTGAAAAAGGGGTGAACTTTGTTTCCAAAATAAGAAGATCTTAAAGGTGTATCTTTTGTATAAAAGATTTGAATTGTAAATAGTTTTTGAAAGCTATAGACGAATCTTTATGAGAGCCTAGTGAACTTTTCTTTTCAAATTTAAGTGGATCTTAAGGGTGTATCTTTTGTATAAAAGATTTGGAGTTGGAATAGTTTTGAAAAGCTATGAATTAATCTTTGTGAAAGATTGGTGAACTTTGTGAAGTGAATCTTTTTGTTCAAAGATATGAAAATGGTAATTTGTTTAAACCATTTGAAGAAAGGTTTGGGCTTTAAGTTGTGACTTAACTAAGATCCCAATATCCATATGTTTTTTAAATATTGCGCTCATTATTCAGTTTAGCCGGAAGAGGACTTTGTGTCATATAACCCATTCCGAATAATGATACGACGTTGTGGATTACAATTGAAGACCGGTAGTGAAGACTGGGTATTTTCGAAAGCAAAAGGATTACCTGTCGAATGTCTCTTCACTGAATGGCCCCGATATAGATATTTGATCACCATTTGTGATGGGGAGTCCCGACGTGATTAGGGAGTATTCGGATTTGCAAGGGCTTCTTTGTGAAGTGCCTTCGGTTCTGTTCGAACCCGGAACAGACTTGTATAGATGTGTGTCCGACATTACACTTTGAGAAGTAAAGATGGTTTATTTCAAATACGTTTCTGTTTGGTGGTGGAGAATTTATTCTCTTAGCTTAACACCCTTCTCTGAGATGTACGAGCTCAGAGGTTATGTAGTTGATGGTTACTGGTGATACATTCCCAATTTGGTAATGTAGCATACGAAGTGCTGCTGATCATGTGTTGATCGAAGCATGGCTTCTGTGAAAAGCGTAGCTTTGTGGACGAGACCTCATTAGGACCTCACAACCGAGTAATGGTCGAAACATGAAGGATGCAACAAGGTTATTTAGGGGTAGCTCCCCCTGTGGGTATGTCCATTTCCTTCTGGATAGAGGTGGTATCATGGTATGGAGCCCAGGTACTTAACCTATGTGGTTGCTGCAAATCTATTGCTTTGTAGTTGTTGGTGAATCCCGGGATAAAGGTTGGTTACGACCGGGGGATGGCATACTCGTGACAGTTAGTTACCTAGTTATAGAGGTAAATCGGCCTTATGTTGGCATAGATCCGGTTAGGTTCTCGGGGCATCCCTTCAGAGGCGTACCCATGTGGCTCAGGAAGTTCCTTAGCCTGACCATTTGTTGGAAATCCAATCACCAATACGTGCCCTTTACGATTGCAGTTGTATAACCCGTCATTCTTAAACGGTAGCTATAGCAGGCATAATATAATGGTACCTATACGGGCTAACATTAATATTATACTTTTGAAATTGTTTTCTGCACTATGCACAAATAATAATATCAAAAGAATTTTAAGTATCAAGCATGTTTGACTATCACAAGGAGAAATCTCGTCCAATTCTGCGTTTGCATTGTGTGTGCGGCGGGAGGCCTTATAGTAGTTTCATTTTCAAAAAAAAGCATTACGGATTTATTTCATTTCCTTTTGTTTGAAAACTATTTTTTTTTGCCAACACCAGTCCCATGACTGACCTGGAGTCTATTGTTCCCTTTCTAAACTATGGGTGCCTACAATTTTCCACATGGGCAGTCTAGAGTTGGATTTTTCAGATAATCAAATAATAGATGTAGACTCGATAGCATCCAGCCTTTGGATTTGGCGACAACATTTGTTCACTTGGACTGATCTTGCTTAATACAACTTGATGGTGGTTCGAGATTTTGATTTGTGAGCTATTTGTCTAGGAGATTTGGTATAGAGATCTCCATATGGAGATCTGCACTGAGTTGATCCGGTATAGAGATGGTGGTTCGAGCTTTTGAGCTTTTGATTTGTGATTTTTTGATGGTGGTTCGAGCTTTTGATTTGTGAGCTATGACTCTGCACTGAGTTGCTATGGCATAGAGATCTCCATATGTGATGGGGAGTCCAATCGGGATTGTGGATAACCGGATTGCAAGGGCTTCATTGGAAGTACCTTCGGTTCCGTTCGAACCCTGAACGGACTTGTATGGTTGTATGTCTGACATTACACTTTGAGATATAAAGCTGATTTCTTTCAAATACATTTCTGTTGGTGGTGGAGAATTTATTCTCTTAGCTTAACACCCTTCTTGAGACGTACGAGCTCAGAGGTTATGTAGTTGATGGTTATTAGTGATATACTTCCAATTTGGTAGTATGGCATGCTGAGTGCTGCTGATCATTTGTTGATCAAAGCATGGCTTTTGTGTAAAGCGTAGCTTTGTGGACGAGACTTCATCGAACCTCACAACCCAGAAATGGTAAAAAAAGGAAGGATGCAACAAGGTTATTGGGGGTAGCGCCCCTTAGGGTATGTGCATTTCCTTCTGGATAAAAAGTAGTATCATGGTATGGAGCCCAGATATCTAACTTATGTGGATATTGCAATTATGTTGCTTTGTCGGTTGTTGTTGTTGGGGCCTCGGATAAAGGTCGGTTACGACCGAGGGATGGCATACTCATGTCAGTAGTTACCTAGTTACAGAGGTAACCCGGCCTTGTGTTGGTAAAGAGCTGGTTAAGTTCTCGGGGTGTCCCTCCAGAGGCGTACCCATGTGGCATTGGAAGTTCCTTAGCCTGACCATTTGTTGGAAATCCAATCACAATACAAACCTTGTATGATTTTAGTTTTATAACCTGCCATTCTTAAATGGTAGCTATAGTAGGCATAGTATAATGGTACCTACGCTGGCTAAGATTAATATTATACTTTCAAAATGTTTTCACACTATGCACTAATAATAATATCAAAAGAGTTTTCTCGTAAGCATATTCGACTATCATAAGGAGAAATCTCTCCCAAGTGTGCGATTGCATTGTGTGCGTGTGCCGGGAGGCCTTATGGTAGTTTCATTTTCCAAAAGCATGAACGGATTTATTTTATAAATTGCTTTTGTACAAACCACTGTTTTTGTTTACTCATACGAGTCCCATGACTAACCCGGAGTTTATTGTTCCCTTTCTAAACTCTAGGTGCCCATAATTTCCACACGGACAATCTAGAAGCAGGTTATCCATGTTTTGGAGCTATCTTGGATTCAGAAGTCTTTTGGAAGCTATCGGATTTTGGAAAGCTTTTGGGTTTGGAAATCTTTTGATGTGTTTGGAGTTTCGAAAGACCTCATCAAAGTCAAAGTATGTTGGCAAACCTTTTTGAAGACTCTGATGTCGTTCCGTTGTGGTGCTGTTATTATTCTAATGTTGTATTATGTGTAGCACTCTGATGATGGTGTTGATTTGTTGTTACCAAATATTGTGATGATGTTGTAGTCAATGTTGTATCTGTATTGTGATTAATGATATCATCTTTTGTTTCCGCTGTTTATATTCATCTAATGTTGTTATAAGCTCCATCCAAACTGGAGTTCAACGTTTGAATCTCCGGTAGTCAAACTCCAGTTCAGATGGAGCTTATAACAACATTAGATGAATGTAAACAGCGGAAATAAAAGATGATATCATTAATCACAATACAGATACAACATTGAATACAAAATCATCACAATATCTGGTTACAACAAATCAACACCATCATCAGAGTGCTACACATAATACAACATCAGAATAATAACAACACCATAAGGGAACGACATCAGAGTCTTCAAAAAGGTTTTCCAACATACTTTGACTTTGATATGGTCTTCCGAAACTCCAAACACTTCAAAAGATTTCCAAACCCAAAAGCTTTCCAAAATCAGATAGCTTCCAAAAGACTTCTGAATCCATAATAGCTCCAAAACACGAATAACCTGCTTCTAGGCTGTCCGTGTGGAAATTATGGACACCTAGAGTTTAGAAATGGAACAATAAATTCCAAGTTAGTCATGCGACTGGTATGAGTAAACAAAAACAATGGTTTGTACAAAAACAATTTATAAAAGAAATCCGTTCATGCTTTTGGAAAATGAAACTACCGTAAGGCCTCCCAGCACACACACACAATGCAATCGCACACTTGGGGGATATTTCTCCTTATGATAGTCAAATATTCTTGATACAAGAAAACTCTTTTATATTATTATTAGTGCATAGTGTGAAAACATTTCAAAAGTATAATATTAATCTTAGCTGGCATAGGTACCATTATACTATGCCTACTATAGCTACCATTTAAGAATGGCAGGTTATACAACTAAAATCTTACAGGGTTCGTATTGGTGATTGATTTCCAATAAACGGTCAGGCTAAGGAACTTCCTATGCCACATGGGTACGCCTTTGGAGGGACGCCCCGAGAACTTAACCAGCTCTCTGCCAACATAAGGCCGGGTTACCTCCGTAACTAGGTAACTACTGACACGAGTGTGCCATCCCCCGGTCGTAACCGACCTTTATCCGGGGCGCCAACAACAACAAGCACAAAGCAACATAATTGCAATATCCACATAAGTTAGATATCTAGGCTCCATACCATGATACCACTTTTTATCCAAAAGGAAACGCACATACCCTAAGGGGAGCTACCCCTATTAACCTTGCCGCATCCTTTCTTTTTTGACCATTTCCGGGTTGTGAAGTTTGACGAAGTCTCATCCACAAAGCTGCGCTCTACACAAAAGCCATGCTTTGATCAACAAATAATAAGCAGCACTCAGCATGCCACACTACCAAATTGGGAGTATATCACCAATAACCATGAACTACATAACTCTGAGCTTGTACGTCTCAGAGAAGGGTGTTAAGCTAAGAGAATAAATTCTCTACCACCAACCGAAATGTATTTGAAAGAAATCATCTTTATATCTCAAAGTGTAATGTCAGACATTCAACCATACAAGTCCGTTCTGGGTTCGAATGGAACCGAAGACACTTCCAAAGAAGCCCTTACAATCCAGGTATCCACAATCCCGATCAGACTCCCCATCACATATGGAGATCTCTATACCGGAGCAACTTAGTGCAGCGTCATTTGATAGGTTATCCTATCGTTCTCGAAGACATCCGGTCTTCACCACCATCTTCAAATGCTATCCGTTTTGTCGTATCACTATTAGGAATGGGTTATATGACACAAAGTTCTCTCGCGGCTAAACCGAATAGTGAGTGCTTAATTTAAAAACATGTGGATATATCATTCATAGAGATTCACCATTAAGGTTCGATGTGGGTTTCGGATAACCAACTGGAATCCGACTCCCTATCGAATCGAAATTCAAATGCCATTTTACAGGCCAAAGGGTTTTCATATTCACACAGTAATATATTCATAGATGTCACAGCTCAACACAAAGCAATTCATATCACATAGTATCACAACCACATATTAGGGATATCAATCAATACAAAGCATCCAATAACAATCAATTATCTATAATTAAGTC
Source organism: Allium cepa (assembly GCA_030765085.1). NCBI lineage: Eukaryota > Viridiplantae > Streptophyta > Magnoliopsida > Asparagales > Amaryllidaceae > Allium > Allium cepa. The sequence continues at coordinate 27,063,663 of CM060933.1, read as the reverse complement.
GAACTAAACGTGTGGTTATAATCAATTAATTATTTTCATTAATTATCCTTAATTAATGATTAAATATATTAATTATAAATTAATTAGTCCTTAATTATCACTTAGTTAATTTTAATTAATAATTAATTAACCTAATTATCATTCAATTAACCTTTAATTATTAATTAATAAATAAATTAATTATTCTTAATTAATGCTTAATTATTAATTAATCAATCTTACTTACTTTCATAATTAATCTTAATTACTTTCATTAATTAATTATTCTTTAATTAATTTAATTAATTAATTAATTCTTAATTATAAATTAATTATATTAAATTAAAAATTAATTAACCTTTAATTAGTTATTCTTTAATTAACTAAATGATTATAAATCACTTATCTTAATTAATCATTATTAAACCACATAGTTAACATCATTAACACATACGTTAATTCAAGGGATTAAGGTTAATTAAAACATCATTTAGTCGTAATTAACTTTTTAATTACACTATTTACTTGAAATAAATTAAGAATTAATTTTGAAATTAATGATCACATAATTATTAAATTAATTATTTTAAAAAATAACTTACTTAAAACCTTTATTAATACAAATATAAACCAAAATAATTACCTTAAAACATGGGTTAAAAATGTTTAAAATTTAAATTTGGTTTTAAAGTAAATTTTTTTATATGACAAACTTGAGACCTACTTCGAGTATCACCCGAGCTACATGCCTATTACTTCGAGTCGTCCCCAAGATAACCACCAATTTCTTCTAAAACTTAGAATTTGTTTAAGTTTTATAAAAACCCGGTGCAACTCAAACATCTCCCAAATCCATACTCGAGCCATCACCCTGATTCCCCGAAGATCACTTCGAGTCACGCCTTTCTTCCCAATCCATTACCTACTGACACAAACCAACCTATGTGCACGTGTACGATCGACTGGTCGACTTTCGATCATCGCTGAGACTTTCGGCCTGACGACGAATACGTCCTCATCCCTCCATAACACTCAGATCATTCGATTCGGCAAGAATTTGAAATCGAGCATCTTAACTCAAACTGAAACTCAACATAGTTCATCGAAAAACACCACGCACTCCCTCATCACGACACCAGGACCCTCGTGACCCCGACCACAATTGCTCCGAAGACCCACAATGCTTTCCTCCCTGTCCGATTCTCTCCGATCCACCAGAGATGACGCAATGCTTACGAAAATATCGATGACCAAAACTGGGCATTCAACCCTATTTCGTCGCCGCCTGTAGAATCCAAACAAATATTTTTCTCGAGTAATACAACCCTCCGGCCATCTCCAAAACCAACCACGACCTCCATAGCTTCTCCGTTCATCAGATATCGATGGAATTGCATTTTCTGTTCAACTCATAATTTCTGAAAATTTATCAAAATTAAAATCCTGATTTTTTTTCTTAAAATTCATAGTTTTGAAATCTAGTTAGGCAATGTAAATGAAATTCAAAATCGTGATACTTGAATATGCCATGATTTTAAGTTTTCACTGTACATTTCAAATTTTCAGAAGAAACTTTAATTGATTTTGCTTAAATTTATTTTTAATACTTAAAACATGTTTAAACAAACAATTTTTGTTTGAATCTTAAAGCTTAATAGGAATCAGTGAAGGAGCAAACGAATTTTGAATAGTTTTTTTCGAAACCTGGGAACAACAGAGGCACTTATGCCTGATACTAAACATGTATAATTATCTCTGCATATAAATATCCACATATGTTTGCATGCACAAAAATAATTTACAATTTATCTCAAGAATCATCACAAACAACACCTAATACTCCAGATTTAAGGGTTTACTCAACTTTAATTTGAAAACAAAGAACCTGTCTGGGTTTTAAAACTTGAAGGCTGAAAGATGGGTTGATTGCTGAGGTTTTTTTTTTTTGATCTTGAACTTGAAAATCTGATGTTCATCTTGAAACTGAAATTATTGAATTGATAACTTGCTTGCTATTTGTTTACAAACCTTATTTGTTGATATTTGTGATGATTTCCAGGCTTTAAATTTTGAATTGAAAAAGGTGTTTGAATTCCCAGATTTTATGCTTTGATGATTTTTCTGGTTTTAAAGTTTTTGATTTTTCTTCTCAGATTTGTTTTTGAAACTTTTTATTCTGTTTTTAAGAATTTGTATAGGCTTTGGTAACGAAGATGAAAAAGAATGAAAAGGAGGAAGAGTGTATGTTTATATAATCTTGTTTTCTTATTTTAATTAATTTTCTCAAAAATAAAAACAAAAAAATGAAACTTGTTAATAAATCGATAAGATCATTACACTTGTATATCTATTTGTTAAAAATTAAACACTTGTTAAATTGGATGTCTTATTAACTAACGCTTGTAATTTTACATGATTACATGTTTTTAAGTAAAACATTTTCTTATTTGTATAAATACATTTCTTCTATCATATATATATATATGTAACTTTTTTTTAAAAGAATTAAGGTTTTAAAACTAATTTATACATTAATAAAAATCATACATATATAGTTTCCAGTTCAAATTATTTTACTAAGACATTCTTTTAAATTTTAAATTCCAATTCAAATTCAAATTCAAAGTCAAACTCAAATCTACTTATATATGCACATATATATTAAATTCAAATAATTTTTAAAACATTTATTATTTTAAATTTTAATCCCAAATTCAAATTATACACAAATCAATGGTTATCTAATTTGTCTTGAAAATTTCAAATCAAATTCAAATTAAATTACAGAAATTCATATTAATTTCTAATTTTAAATTGATAAAATTTGGGATGTTAACATGATGTTTGAATTTTGACATAGTTTAGAGTTTCACTGTGTTTGCTTATTTTCCAGCAACCCCTTGATAATTTAATTTTGAAGTTAATTGTAAAACTTAGATACTGATCTTACAAACAAAATTTACTTAGAAATTAAAGCCTATAAATGATTGTAGGATGAGATTTTGATTTTTAAATAGGTTTGAACCCTGTAAACCTTTGAAACAGAGATACATATGTCTGTTTCCAGACATGCACTACCACCTCCATACATATATACAAAGATTTATACACATGCAAGAAAATTTTCAACCTTACTTCAAGCATGAACTCAAACAACAGATTAAATTCTAGAATTTCAAAAGGTTTATTCACAAGCATCGACATAGAAATAGATTATGGGTGGAAAGTTTGCTCACTTGAGTTTGAAAGATAGAAAAGAATTTGAGCTTGGAAATGCTATGTAATTTGAAAACTTTGATCTGATGCTTGATACTTGATTTGGTTTTAAGCTTTACTTAATCTACTACTTTGTTGAGTTGAATTTGGATTTATTGTTTGCTTGATCCCTAGCTCAATTTCTCTGAAACAGCAACTTGTTTTAAAACTGCAAACTTGAATGCTTTATCTTATTAGGTTGAAGATTTGTTTCAGGCTTTGTCCAGTTGATTTTCCAGGTTTGGATTGTTTTAGATGATCTTCGGGTTTTGATCTTAAAGAAAAACTGGAATATGTGTTTGGGTTGTTTTGTTTTTCTCTAGTTTCAACTTACAGGTTTTTCAAACTAAGGTGGTTTGATTTTATTTTGATTTCTTTTGTTTTTTCTTTTGAATGGTGGAAGTAGAAATTCAGAAATGAAGATAAAAGCTAGAAATGGTTTTCTTTCTAACACTATATTTAAATTATTAAATTTTTAAAGAAACAAAAAATTTCATTTGTCAACAGGGCTTACATTTGTTAATCTATATAGTTACTTATCTCACATTTGTTAAAGCATATTTTGTCTATCTTCCAAATGTCATAGATTTGTGGTTTTCATGTAAAAATCCTTAACTTTAATTAATTTATAATTTTTTATCTTAAACTCTTATGTTATTATAATTTACATTTGTTCATTCATATTTTTAAAATATTTACACGCCTTTTATATGTATTTATGTTTCAAATTAAAATTTTATATCATATTTTAAATTTAAATAATCCACTTCCTATTACATACATATTTATATTTTTAAAGAATATGATTTAAAATCAATTAAACTAATAAATAAGTATACAATATGTATATATTTGAATTTAATTCTTTAAATAATTTTGTAAATTTATTTATATCAATTTCGAAATAAAATTTTCAAATCATCATATTATAAATACAAAACAAATTCTTCTATTAGTATTAAATCATAGAGTTTCCAATTCCAATACAAATTTTAAAATAAATATTTATTTATTTATATACATCTTTCTATATAATATTCAAAACATAATTTTCAAACTACATATACATACATACATATACATATATATATGTTAAAATTTAGAAAACAAACTTTTAGAATATAGAATATTAAATTCAATTTATTTTCCAAAATATCTATTTTAGAATTTTAATTCCAAAATTCGAATTAAAAATCCATTTATATACATACATACATACATACATATATACATATATATATAAACAACACATGTCTCTATTTATCTTGGAAAAACTCAATTTTATTCAAAATTTTGACCTAAAATTTATATTAATCGTCAATTCAATTTTGACTCAAAAACCGACAATGTTACATTAACTATAGATTGCTAAATGCCATCCACATTATATGTTATAATTAATCACTGGGTTTTAGCAATTAGGTTTTTCTTCCAGTTTGTAGCACTTCGATTTTCTTGGATTTGTGCCCGTTACTCCTGATAATGGGATTAGGTTGATCCTCGTTATTCCTGTAATGGATAAGTTTTTCGGTATTGCCAGAGCAATTCTGCTACTTAAAAGTGTGTGAGGCTTTTATAGAATTCGTGGCTTTTGATACTTCTCAATGTTGCTTATCTTCGGGCAAACATGAGAAGTTTATGTATTAAGAGCGTGATTTCACGGCTTGAAAAGTTAATGCGCGGCTTATGGAATCTGTGACTTTTTATACTTCTCAATGTTTCCTATCTTTGAGAAATGTGAGGAGTTTATGTCCTAAGAGCGTGATTTCACAACTCGAAAAATTTAGTACGCGGCTTATGGGATGCGCGACTTTTTATTTGAGCCTTCCCGATGTCGTCGGGGCAACACCGGTTCTTAGAAGGCGAGGATCGGGTTCCATCGATCCAATGATTTGAGTTGATTTGCTTCCGTTGACCCAGCGGGTAAGTGGGGCACACTTGGGCATGATTCTACTTTCTTAAGTAGCGATTGAATGGGTTTAAGCCGATTTGACCCCGTCGACTCAGCAAGTTACTATTATGAATACAATTTTGTTGGTACAAAAAGTGAATTAATTTTATTAACATAAGTTGGGGAAATTTTTGCCTATTTACAACATCCCAGGATGTCTATTTTGCTGAAAAATAGAAAGTACATATGGTAATTTTCAAGCGAAGTAACGGCGCAACTATTCGATGTTATATGTTCTAGGAATTTAGGTTCCGTCCACGGTTGTCAATTTGAAAGTTCCACCCCTCAGCTTTTGATTGATCACATACGACCCTTCCTAGCTTGGTTCAAAGGCTCCCAACATGGGATAGACTCATTTGAGGATGAGGTCTCCCACTTTGACGGTTTGGTTGTGAAATTTGGAGTTGAAGTATTGCACGACTCTTTTTTGGTGGGCAACGGTCCTCAACTTGGTTTCTTCCCTTCTTTCGTCAATTATATCCAGTGATTCGAGTAGGAGCTGCACATTTTGCTTCTGATTAAAAAATTTCCTTCGATGAGAGAAGACTTCTAGTTCGACAGGAAGCATTGCTTCTGAGCCATATGCCAAGGCGAACAGAGTGTGACCGGTTGCCGCTTTATGGGTTGTTCTATAAGCCCATAGTGCAAGTGGAAGTTCATCAACCCAGTTCTCTTTTTCTTTATTTAGCCACTTTTTCATATTGGACTTGATTATCTTTTTTATTGCTTCCACTTGATCATTTTCTTGCAAATGAGCGACTACAGAAAAGCTCTTCTTAATTCAAAAGCATTTGCAAAAGTCTTTGAACTCAGTGCTTTCGAATTGGGTCCCATTATTAGTGATGATTTTATGTGGCACACCAAACTTGCAAATAATGTTTATAGTAACAAAATTAATGACTTTCTTTGTGGTAATGGTGGCCAGTGGTTCCGCTTCGGCCCATTTCATGAAATAGTCAACAACAGCTATAGTATATTTGGCGCCTCGTTTAGCTATCGGCAATACGCCAGTCAAGTCGATTCCCCATATTGCAAACAGCCACGAGCTGACCATCTGTGTTAATTCTGTTGAGTGAATTCTTTTAACTGTGCTGAATCTTTGGTAACGATCACATTGTCTGGCATAGTCTGCTGCATTGTTGTTTATTGTTAGCTAGAAGTATCCATATCAGAGAACTTTCTTTACTAGGGTTTGCCTCCCCCAATATGGTCTCGGCATTCACCTTCATGCACTTCCTTCGGGATCCATCGAGTTTCGTCATTGGTCACGCATCTAAGAAGGGGGTAGAGAATCCCCTTTGGTAGAGTATTAAATCCCATATTACGAATCGCGACGCTTTCCAAAGAAGCTTTTTATTGATTCCGATCAGATGGAAGGTCCTTGCAAGTAAGTGGTCCTTGATTGGCGCCATCCTTATTTCTGGTTCGGCGGTGGGCTCGAGAATCCAGTTGATATCTATTTCGTCTATATCAAGGCAATCAAGTCTTAACCGGGACTAGTCCCAATGATTGAGCTTCTTCGGAGTTTGCCAGTTTAGCTAAGTGGTCAGCTTTGGTGTTTTGCTACCATGGAATGTGAGTTATGGTATAATGTTCAATGTCGCTCAACAGCTCTTGTATCTTAAATAGGTACGGGGAAAGGTTCTTCCCTCGAGCCTGGTACTCGCCTTTTTCCTGGAAGACAACTAAGTGGGAGTCGCTGTAGATGTGAACAGACTTTATTCTGAGTTCTTTCACAACTTTCAACCGTGCCATCAATGCTTCGTATTTCGCTTCATTATTTGTTGAACGAAATTCCAAGCGTAAGGCATAGCAAATTACTCGTCCTTCGGGGGTTTCAAGCACAACCCCCACCCTTGAACAGAGGTTGTTAGATGTGTCATCAAGAAAGAGTTTCCATTGATTCCCCACTTTCGACGGTGTTTCTTCTTCGTCATCCTATATGGTAAACTCGACGATGAAATCTGCTAGCGATTGCCCATTGATAGCCTTTCTCAGACGGTAAGTAATACCATATTGGTTTAGTTCATTATTCCACTTGAGGAGTCGTCCGGAAGTTTCGAGTCATTATAGTACTTGCTTTAGAGGCTGATCAATCAATACTTTGATTGGATATGCTTGGAAATACGGTCGTAGCTTCCTAGACGCGATCAGGAGGCAATACGTTAGTTTTTCCAGCTTTGGGGAATTTTTCTCGGCTCCAATAAACCGCTTGCTAATGTAGCATGCGGGTTGCTGGATTTTTGCTTCTTCATGCACAAGTGCAGCACTCAATGCATGAGGTTAGATTGCTAGGAAATGAATAGGTCCTCTCCTTCCACTGGCTTTGGTAGGATCGGCGGGGTTTCCATATGTCGCAACAATTCTTCAAATGCAGTTTGACATGCCTCACTCCATTCAAAATTTTATTTTCTTTCTTTAATGCATGAAAGAATGGTATGCACTTATCGTTGGCTTACGAGATAAATCGATTTAATGCCGCGACCTTCCTATTCAAGCTTTACAATTATTTCTAATTCTTTGGGGATTGGAATTCTCGGAGAGCAGTTATTTGCTTTGAAACCGCTTCAATGCCCCTGGCATTTACTATAAATCCTAAGAACTTTTCGGAGGCTACTCCAAAGTGACATTTGAGTGCATTGAGTTTCATTCCATACTGCCAGAGTATTTCAAACATTTTAGCAAGATTATCTAGGTGATTGGCAACTACTTGCAATCTGACCAACATGTCATCCACATAAACCTATATGGTTTTCCCGATTTGACACTTGAACATAGTATTTATCAATCTTTGTTGGTTGCTCCAGCATTCTTTAAATCAAATGGCATTACCATGTAGTAGTATATTCCTAGATCGGTGATGAAGTTGGTGTTTTCTTGATCAGGTTCGTGCATCAAGATCTGGTTGTACCCTTAGTATGGGTCCATGAGTGATAGCAGTTGGTGTGGCGCTGTCCCATCCACAAGCTGGTTAATTCTGGGCAGAAGGAAGTTATCTTTTGGGCAAGCTTTGTTTAAGTCCGAGCAGTCGATGTAGGTTCGCCACTTTCCATTTAACTTTTTGACTAAGACCGGGTTAGATACCCATTCAGGATAAGTTGCGTTATGAATAAAACCGTTGGCCATTAGCTCGTCCACCTCTTTTCTTAACGCCTTGGACCATTTAGGGCCCAGGCTGTGCCTCTTTTGTTTTACTGGTGTGAACTTGGGGTCAATGTTGAGTGTGTGGCATGCGACTTCTAGTGATACCCTACACACGTCAGAATGCATCTAAGCGGACACATCTAAGTTGGCGAGAAGAAATTTAGTAAGTTCAAATAGCATCTTGTTTCTAAGGTGCGATCCAATTTTCAAGACTCTTGTTGGGTCATCCATATCGATTGGGATAGACACCATTAGTTCTACCGGTGCTGCCCGATCCTCCCCTAAATTCTTCTTTCTAGGGTCCAAAGCCTTGTCGAATTGGCTATGGCCCTCGATCTAGGGGCGGCTCTGTAGTCGCTATTCAGAAGGTTCATGTATGTGAAGACTTCTCCCCATATCCTTCCCCTTTTCCTTTTTTTAGATTCACGTAACTCTACAATGTGACATTCTATGGTGGCGCATCGATCTCCTTTGACTACTTCGATTCCATTTACCGTTGGGTACTTTATGGTAAGGCATCATTAGGCTAGAGCAACTCTGAAATCTGCTTAGGCGAGCCATCCCAAGAAGGCGTTATACGCGGAAGTTTTGTCCATAATTACGAAAATCTGAATGAGAGTGACTCTTCGATCACCCTTTCCAAGTTCAACTGGCAAGTCAATCGTCTCTACGGGTTGTTTGGGTTTGCTAGTAAACCAGTGGATTTTTTTTGACATGCAGACACATTTTTCATGCCGATCTTCATTTAGTCAAAGGTGTATTTGAAAAAAATATTAACAGAATTGCCGATATCGACCAATACTCGTTGGATCACAACAGGTCTGATTCCTACTGTCACCATCATTGGATCGAGAGTTGGAGCTTTGATCCCTTCGGTATCTCGATTTCTAAATACAATATCGTCATTCAAAGTTTTTTGTTACTTGGTTGGAGCACCATCTTCGATTGTGAGACATGATTCCTTCGGAGAGTGCTTTAATGAACATGGATACTGCTCCATCTCTCCCCAACTTTTCTGTGCAGGATGTGCCCTCCAAATATCGTTCCAACGATGAGTCTCTGGTCAGTTTTCTTTGATCCCTCTTCACTGGTTCCGGCTTGGTTTCTTTGATTCGTAGAGGCTTGAGGAGCTATGGGCTGGTCAGGATTCTATGATTTTCTCACGTATTGTTGAAGCTTGTTTTCCTGAATCATCTCTTCAATCAAGTTCTTTATGTAGTGGCATTCGTTTGTGCCATGACCGTGCATCTCGTGAAAGCGACAGAACTTCCCTAAGTGCTTTTATTGTTTAGTTGCTTCCTACTTAGGGTTTTTTATTTATTTTCCTCAGTCTCCTATGTCGTGAGGTAGATGTTTTCTAGTGTACTATTGAGAGAGGTGTAATCTTCAAGCCTAAAGCCTTTAAAGCATTTATTGTTTCCATTTCTTTTATTGAAATTTTGATTATTCCTCTTTTGATTTCCATCTTTCCCTATGATTCCCTCAGTAGTCCTGGCAGCGTTTGTATTTTATTTCATCACAATGTCACTTTACATGATGTTCATTGGTTGCATGCTAGTAGACTTCCTTTCTAGCTCTTGAGCCTCCTCCAATCTCAAGTGTTGACTTTCTTTGCGATTGTAATCCTTCCTCGTAGTGGGTTGCTTCATTTTGATCCACTTTCTGAATTCAGTTTCGAGGTGAATGGCACAGAACAAGGCCATAAACACCATGTCCTTACTTGGATTGCTCACCTGTATCACTGCAGTATTGAACCGGTTCATGAGAGACTTCAACGATTCATTTCGTCCTTGGAATATTCCGGACAGGGACATTACTTCTTCAGGCTGCGCGGTATGTAGCCTGAACTGATCGAGAAGTCTTGTTGCTAATTGGTTAAAAATGGAGATGGATCTCACGGAAGCCTAGTGAACCACATGGAAGCAATTCCTTTCAGAAAGATGGAAAAACATCTACACTGAACAGTCTCCGAAGCATTTGCTCCGTCCATGTACCAACTATATTTATATAAATGGGGTTTTGGGTCCTTTGTCCTGTCGTAGGACTTAATATTTAGCATTGTGAATTTGTTTGGATATCACTCATTTAAGATCTTATCAGTAAAGGAGTCCGACTTGGTGCAGATCCCTATTCATCATCTCTCATGTTTTTATTCTTGTTCGTCAATCGCTTTATATCTGCGATAAATGCATCTGATGTCTGGTAGTCCTGGGGACGGCTATCAATCACTACACCAACTGTTTGGCTTTGCAAAAAGTCTTGGTGAGTGGGGTGAAACCTAGGCTCTCCTGCCTTTGAAAGAACCACTCCCTCGTGATCCCGTTGGCTTGCGGTTGGCCTGACTGGGGAAGTTTGGACATTTCTAGCATTATATAATGCTTTGGCGTTTTCTTCCAACTTATCGGTGTTAAATTGTTCTCCATCTTCTGAGTCGGATAGGTCCATGTCTATATCCTCTCGTGTAGTTTTCGCCCCTTGGTTCAAGTTCAAAGTTGTTTGCCTTGTGGTGAGTGGAGTACTTGTATTTCCTTCTGCATTGATTCCCATGGTTCCTGTTGTCACTCTTCTTTGCGGCAACTTCCCATTTCTTCTATTTAGGCCAGAAACGGAAGAATTTTCTTATTCTATGACAGCCGTGGGTTCAGCCATAGTTCTTGAAGCAAGATTTGACTGTAACGTTAAGAGAGTATTGAACATATCCATCAAAGCTCTCCGATTGCTTTCTTTTTTTGGTTGATTTCATCAACCATTTTGTTCAACTCGTCTCTTGTAACGATTCGTGTTGATTGGAGGATGCCAACACCTGATCTCCTACGTTGGCACCATTCACTTCAGTTTGCTGATGATTCGTATCTTCTCCAACTACTACTGCCCCTATGGACATTCTAGAGGCAGTTCTCTTCATTCCTGGAGCCATCGATTCCAAGAAGTTGATTTTTTAAGAAACGATTGAGAATCTAACTCCTGGACCTATCTGACCCAAAGTAGATAGCTAGATCTGAACCCAGAGTTGGGTTCTCAGTGAAAGCACAAAATGTTAACCCAAAAAATGGATCAACACCCTGGATTGAGTGTGAAAGCACCAGCCCTTTTCTCATAGAGCAACAATATAAAGAATAAATGTAAAAGAGCAGAAATAGGAAGAAGACAAGAAGATTTTTATAGTGGTTTAGCTATTAATGAAGCCTACGTCCACTTTATAGTTTTTTTTATTAACTACTTGCTGCTACAAAATTAATCCGATTACAAAACTCTTTAATATCCCTAGTTAGATCAAGTTCTCAATGCTAGAGTTCACTAGAGAATCACATCAAACCCTTTGGATGACCATTGTGAAGAAGGAGAAGAATGAAGAAAGCTTTTTGCAGAGTTTCAATGACTTAATCGGAAGATCCACTTTATGTTGCAGATAGGAGAGTATTTATAGAGGTTGGAGTGCTAATGGGGCAAGCCCATTCGCCAAAGGCTTGTTGATACTCATAAGAAGACGCACTGAAGATGGAATCACGATCCGAGCTAAAACGATGGATCGCCAGCGATCCATAGATCAAAATTGAAGGCGACCCAATGCCTTAGTACTTCCCTTTGCTCCATTCCACAAAAGTCACAGCGAACTGATGACGTATGGATCACTGGTGATCCATAGTATATGGATTGCCGTCGATCCACATACTTGGCCTATTTAGGGCCCTGCCTTCGGGATTGCCTTTGTCTTCTTGCGCCGACATCGTTCATGAACTCATGAGTTAATACCAGCTATGGAAAGCTAGTCATCCATGACTTTAGAGTATTTTTCTTTCTTTTTCCCGACTTCCTTTGGCTCTTTGTTCTAGTCCCTTTGGTTGGCTTTTGAGCTATTCCGAGAAACCTAGATAACAACCACATTTGTGAATATTCTTCTAAAAATTACATGATTTAATTAGCATATAAAATGTTATAAATGAATGAAATTAATTTTTAAGAATTATTAATTTATTTGATATTTTGGGTGCTGAAAGTAGTTATTTAAATGTATGATGTTAAATTTTGATTATACTGAATCACAAATAGAAGGAATAAATATGCAAAAAGGAAGAAAGAGAAAATTTTGTTTCTCTATTTGGTTATATTTATTTCTCTCTCTAATTAGATAACCAATTTTTTTTTTTCCATTTACTAATAACTTGGGCATTAAGTAATTGATATTAAAAATAGAGCCTAGAAGAGAGAGTGTAAAATGTGCGAAAACCTATTGGTAATTTTCTCTTCTTCCATCTTTGTTCTTCTCCTCTAACAATTTTAGGCATAAAGATCAAGGCACTCTTTCTCAATTTGGTTATTGGTTCAATTTGTATTTTGTCTACTTTTATTTGTTGAATTAATTGTAAACAAATTTTGATGAATCAATAAAGAGGGTGGTTGGGTTGAATCTCTTGTGTATTATATTTCGTTTTTATGTCTATTTATTTTCTATCCAAATTTATCTCTTTGTGATTTGGATGATAAAAGATCTGTTGGGAAAATCTTCCATGAAGCAAGACTTTCACTATAGATTGGTATTGGAGCAAGGTAATCGTAAAGCTTAGAGCAATTTTGGATTTGAAAAATTATTGTGATATCGGATATGATTTCCTTTTCAAAGACGATTATTTTAGATGGAAATTTTTTGGGTATTTGGAAGACTAGGATGGAAGATGTTTTATATCAATTATCTTCATGATCCAATTGATGGATATGTGAGGGAGCTCTCTGATGGAGAGGAGGAAAAATGAAAGAAGATGGATAAGAAGACAATTGCATTGATTCGTCAGCATCTTGATAATTCAGTCTTTCATCATGTGGCTAGTTGTGAATCCACGAAGGTTTTGTGGTTTGTATGAGTCGAAGAGTGCTACAAATAAGGCTTTTCTTGTTAGAAATTTGTTTAACTAAGGTTAAATGGAGAAAAGTCTGTTATAGAGTGTTTGAACGAATATCAAGATGTAATTAATCAATTGGCAAATATGAATGTCAAATTTGATTATACTTGCTCTTTTATTGATGAGTTTGCTTTTAAAAAGTTAGGAAACTTTGGTAGTTTCATTGAGTAATTCCAATGCTAATGAAACTATCTCACTGGAAACTGTTCGAAGTAGTCTTTTGAATTAGGAACTTAGAAGAAAAGGGTCATGTGTGAAATTAGTTCAAGATGAGGCTATGGTAGTAAGGGACTCGAAAAAGGATACAAGTCCGAAGATGAAAGTTGCTAACAGTAAAGATATATAAAAGGGTACCATTTATTATTATTGTCATAAAAAGGGTCATATACACAATGGGTGGGAAGCGTATAAAAGGGATCAAAAGAAGACTATACATAGTGATAGTGATAGTGATACATGGGTGGTCATAGTTGAAGGTAGCGATAGTGGTACTTCTTGTGATGTCTTCATTAGTGAAGAGAAGCCTTGGAAGATGAATTCGAGAGCCAGTTTTGACATTTATAGAGATGTGAATTGTTTTTGTTCGTATGAGAAGAGCGTCGACATAATTAGGATAGCTAATGGAAAAGATCTACTGATTCGTGGTATTGGATCTATCCGGTTTTTGTATGCATGATGATGTGGTTAGAGAAGTCTCTAGAGTGAAACATGTACCTACTTGTTCGCGTAATCTTATTTCTCTCGGTCAGTTGGATCACCGTCGTTGCACTTATGAGACACAAGGTGGAGTTTTTAGAGTAAAGAAGGGTGGTCTTATAGGGATGAGAGGAGTATTGGAAGAAGGAAAGCTTTATAGTTTGGTTGGTCATGTAATCGACTACGGGAAGCGAATGATAGTTGGAGAGCCTAGTCGACAGTCAGATGGAGAGGTTAATGTGTTCACTACTTATGATGTTCGTTTTGAGGATCATATTTTAGATAGGGGTATTGATGTTGATGATGCTCAAAGGATTGATAGCGATCATGTAATACGATCAGCTGAAGTGGCAGACGGGAGTAAAGTAAGAAAATCCTCAAAGACTATATGAAGGTCTTTGTGGTATTGCAAACGCTTTTGAGACCGATTGGTGTGGTGCACCTCATGGTGGGAGATGCATAACTTGTAGGGGGTGGTAAAGGTTTGTAATTTTGTATGATTAGGATATAGAGAGTTGTGATAGATCTAGAAATGGCATGCGTGATATGTTGGAGATATGTGATTTTGCATCAAGGTAGAGTGTTAAATTTTGATGACCAAAATCACAACTAGAAGGAAACAAATATGCAAAAAGGAAGAAAGAGAAAATTTTGTTTCTCTATTTGGTTTTGATTATTTCTCTCTCTAATTAGCTAATCGATTTTTTTTTTCCATCTAGTAATAACTTGGGCATTGAATAATTGATATAATAAATAGATCCTAGAAGAGAGAGTGTAAAATGTGTGAAAATCTATTGCTAATTCTCTCTTCTTCCCTCTTTGTTCTTCTCCTCAATAATTTAGCCATAGAGATCAAGATTCTCTTTCTCAATTTGGTTATTGGCTCAATTTGTATTTTTTTACTCTTATTTTGTTCAATTAATTGTAAACAAATTTTGATGAATCAATAGAGAGGGTTAGGTGGAATCTCTTGTGTACTGTTTTTTGGTTTTATGTCTGTTTATTTTTTATCTAAATTAATCTCTTTGTGATTTGGATGATAAAAGATCTATTGAGAAAAGTTTTTGCAAAGAAAAGTTTCACTACACATATATAAAAGTTTTATGTCGATGTGTTGATATATGATATCAATATGTCTTCAAATGGGTTTTGAATATAGTTAGTTACTTAATGGGCTTTTTAGAAAATTAATCCATTTAGGAGTACATGTTTGGCCGGTCATGTAAAGAAAAGGAGGTGATTTTTCTTGATTGAAAATTGATTAGGAATTAAAAGGAGAATGTTTTAAATAAAGAAAATGAAAGTGTATATTTTTCCATTAAAACAAATCCCTCTCATTTATTTCCTTATTCAATTTTCTTTTCTCTCTTCCTCTCCATTGTCGCAAATTCCTTATGCCAATTCTAAAAATTGTCGACTCCAAATCAATCAATATATCAAATAAAATAAAGACTTCGTGGTTCATCCGTCTCTTACAAATATTGGACGTTGATTTAAGGATCTAAGGAGGGATTTCCATATCAAAGCATAACTTTAGCTATATCTGAAAGGTATGTTCCAATTTTAATTATTTATTTGGATATAATAAATTTATCATAATTTTATGCATATGTATTATTACCACATCTTGATTAAAATTAGTTATGTAATTTAAATAATTTGTTAAATAACTGTACTTGTTTTAATCTTAAAATCAAAATAGAAATTTATATATGATTAAAACAATGTTTTAGTTATGGATTTATGTTTTTAAATTACTTATATTAATATTTTAAACATGTTATACAATTTAATATTTTAAATGTCTCTATTTGAATGTTTTCAAAATATAATTAACATATTGTTTGATGTGATATGCACAATTTGGTTTTCTTAATATTTTGAATGTTTAATAATTAAAAACAAAATTTCAAATTGGATTCAAAATTTATAGTACATATGTAGATGTATTTTATCAATTAATTTAAGTATACATATGCTTGCAAATACATTGGGAAATTTTAGCATAGCATGGATGTTTGTTTTTGAATCAAACAGAAAGTTTTCGATTAACCATTATGCATGTGCATGTGTAAAAATATTATATTTAACTTTTATTGTTAAGGCATGTTTTAGAAACATTTTTATATTATTGAACAGCTTAAAATTAAGGCAATAATATGTACATATAAATTGCGAATATATACATGATAGATATAAATCCCTGTATCTACACATGTATTTGTTGGTTTTGTCATTTTATTGTATCATATAATTATTTGTTGTTTTTGTCATTTTATTGTATCATATAATCTCTTGTATGTTAATTAAATGTCATGTTAATTAAATTTTTCTAAAGAGATAATGTGGAATTAATCAATGGTTCTCCCTTCTATCTCTTTCTGTTTTAGATCATGCTCTGGTTATATATATATAAAATTTCCCGTTTAGTACCATCCTTTAACACCCAATAATTACAATTACTTTATGTTTCACATATTTGTCAAAAAATTAATTATGAATAATCTTTTCAAATTCCACACTTAACTACAATAGAATTAATTAATAAGATTAAGTCAATATTAATAAAATATGATTAAAAATAACTTGATTGAATCTAGTGAAACATATTAGACTTCATAAACCTACTATGATCCAAATTAAGATTTTCTCAAATTCACCTAATTTACCAACCATGGACCGACCTAGTTCCTTCAATGATATCAAATTCTAAATGGTCTATGTGGTCTAATTAGCAACTTTAGAGCCAATTGATTAAACCTTCCCATCCGACGGTTGTTTAGAAAACTAGTATCTAGGTTTGGAGTTGAATAACTAAGTATTTTCCCCACCTTGGCTATCGGTTCGGCCGGGTGGAGTGAGTATGAAAAGTTGGCCCAATTGTAAAGGCCCAAACTGATTTAGTCCATGGACTACTTTTAAAGATTAAGTATAAAAATTTAAGATATATTTTAATTTAGAAGTTAAGTTTAAAATATAAAAGGAAAATTATATAAAAGTGATAAAATGTATTCAAATCTTTCAAAATTACATTGATAAAATAAATAAATAATTTTGAATTTATAATACATTAAATTAAATTAAACTAAATAATTTTCATCAAAATAATCAAACAATTAATTAAGACATATAAGTATATTGGTATATGCATGTAGCTGTAATAATTATCATTGTATATCCATCCTAAATTTGTTTAAGGCGAATTAAATTAAAATTTTAGAACTAAATAAAATATTTAATTAAATTATATAATTAAATAAATGTGTCAAATGAAATTAATTAAAATGTATTTATATGTAAACGTTCAAACTATAAATGTTACATCTGATCATCTATCTTAAATAGTTTAAGGTAAATAGTATAATATTTTAGAAATTTTATATAAAATAACATTAATTAATTAAATACGATTTAACTAATAATAAAATAAATTAAGTATAACTAATATTTTTTTGAGAAAAATGTGTGATCCTCTTATAAAAGAGGAGAGCACACATGGAACACTATATATATAACAAAAAGGATGGAGCTGCCAACATGCCTGGCAGGTGGCAAGACTAAAAACTAAAAAAAAAAGAAAAAGATACCCCTCAAATGAGCTCCGGAAAAGCCACCATCCATTACACCCTATTACCGAGCTCCGGCAAGGCCACCGCCCAATAATAGGGTGTTAGAGGTATCTAAAAAACGAGTCACACATGAAAGAGCATCCAAAGAGACGAACTCCAATAGGAGGACCAAAATGGAGAACTCCTCACTGAAGACCTGGAGAAACCAAAGAGAAATGCCAAACACAATCCGAATCCCTGAGAAAAGCAATCCTAACAACCTGCAAAAAGCTGAAAGCTATCCTGCAAACTAGATAATAGAAAAACCAGCAACCTTCCTAAACCAAACCTGAAACAAAACTAGGGAAACAAGTTAGAGTGAATCACATATATGTATATAAATGGAATTTATATACATATATGTGAGTGAAATAAATCAAGGAACAACTAGAACCAAAAACTATCTATTCTAAAAAGTAAAGGAAAAATGTGAAAATAAAAGAAAAAGAAGAAAAACAAAACAAGAAACTAAATTAAGGGCCTAAAATAGAAAGGGAATTATGATGTATCATGTGAACATTATTATAATCAGAATATGGATTAATAAAAGTATTATTAGAAGCAAAATTATTGGTGTTAAGATTGAATAAGTTAATATTATTTCTAACCTTGTTATGATAATCCTTAAAGCAATTGTTTTTGGCTAACTTATATTTGGGATTAGATATCCAATTTAAACAGAAATTTGAAATTAAAATTATCAAATTATTATATTGTTGCTTTTTATTATTAAAATCCCTTTGATTTCTTTCAAACCAAATGAACCAACAAGAAATAGTAAATAATGTATCAAGCAAGTATCTATAATCCTTATTGAACATAAATCTAAAGGAGTTCCAATAGAAAAAACAATCAGAAACTTTAGAACTAGTATTAAACTCAAAGATATTCAGGGTCTTAATAAGAATAAAGTGTGTATCCATGCATTCATAATAAATATGATTAATATCTTCAGAGTGTGAGTTGCAAAAGTAACATTTATTATCAATGTTAATATTTTTCTTTTTTAAAAGTTCAATAGTGTTTAATTTACCATGAATGATAAGCCACATATGGATCTTTAATTTTGGAGGAGCGTTTGATTTCCTAATAAGTTTAAAACGATTGACTGAAACCCCCGAAAAGTTAATAAATTTGTAAAAGGAATTAGAAGAATATTTCTTACTCTTATCCCACACCCAACTAATATAGTCATTATCATTGTCAATGTAATAAAGATTTAATTTAGCATACAGCAAGAAAAGTTGCCTAAGGGTAGGGCCTATTAAAATACAATTAAAATTAAAAATCCAAGGAGGGTCACTTTCAGAATTGAAAACATCAGAAATAAACGCAAATTTAAAGTTACAAATATCATATAAATCTTTAAACTCATTCTTAAGAGGAGTAGAGGAAATCCAACTATCATGCCAAAAAGATGTATTATTACCAGAATGAACAATAATATTTATACCTAAGTTGAAAATATCACTACATTTTAATATTGATTTCCAAAAATAAGAAAGTTTACTATAAAAAGAAGGACAAGATTGATAGAGATTATAACTACCATTGTAGTAATATTTAGATATAATCTCCTTCCAAATGGCATTATCACTAGCATCTCTGAATTTCCATAACCATTTACCAAGAAGAGACAAATTCATATTATGTAAATTAATGACTCCTAAACCACCCTCTTTTTTAGATTTACAGACAGTATCCCAATTAACTAAACATTTAATGCTACTGTTAGGGTTTTCACCACTCCAAAGGAAATCCCTTTTAATTTTATCTATTTTATCTATCACCCATTCGGGAAAAAGGTGCATAGACATCCAATAGATAGGGAGAGCTGATAAGACAGAATTAATCAAAACCAGTCTACCAGCTCTAGATAAGAATCTCACATTCCAATTAGTAATCCTAGTTTTAATTTTATCAATGATTATTAACCAATCATCATGCTTAAGTTTTGAAGGTCTAATTACAAAACCAAGATAATCAAAAGGAAAACTCATAGTTTTACAATTTAAAGTATTAGCAACTAAATTCTCTACATTATCAAAATCATTTAAAACTAAAACAGAACTTTTATCAAAGTTTATTTTTAAACCTGATAAAAGTTCAAAACTATAGAGAATAAACTTGAGAGCAATAATATGACTAGGAAGATGAGAGGAAAAAAGCAAAGTATCGTCAGCAAATTGAAGGATAGACAAACCAAAACTAGAAATATCATTATCAATAGAACCCAAAAGGTTATTATTCACAGCATTCTTAATAATCTTAGAAAAGACATCAGCCGCTAAATTAAATAGAAGGGGTGATAAAGGATCCCCTTGCCTTAAGCCTCTCTTGGATTGGATCTTATTACCTAAAACACCATTAACCATAATACTAGAGTTGCCCGATTTGAGCAAGTTAATGATCCAATTAATCCATCTATTGCTAAAGCCTCTGGAAAGGAATATATCAATAAGAAAATCCCAATCCACCGAGTCAAAAGCTTTAGCAAAGTCAAGTTTTAAAATAGCACATGTTATATTATTTTTACAACAAAAATTAATATATTCTTGAACAACAGCAACACCATCGGTAATATTTCTACCTTTAATGAATGCTGATTGAGAACAGTCAATAAGATCATTCATTTTTAAGCTAAGCCTATTAGCTAAAACTTTAGAAATAATTTTAGCTGAGCAATTAATCAAAGAAATGGGTCTAAAATCTTTTAAAGTATTAGCACCAACTTTTTTATGTAATAAAATAACGTTTGCAAAATTGAGCCTACCTAATTGGAGATTACCATTATAAAATTCATTAAACATACAAATTAAGTCTACTTTTAAAACCTCCCAAAAAGATTAATAAAAGAAGATAGGAAAACCATCCGGGCCTGGAGATTTATCTCCAGGTAAGTCAAAGATGGCTTTTCGAATTTCCTCTTCAGAAAAAGGAACATCTAAATCAGAAAGATTAATATTAGAGACGGATGGATAAAGATCATTCCATCTAACACTAACTCTATGTTTATTTTTAATGCCAAAGATATCTTTATAATAATCAGTGAAAGCATTGTTAAGATCACGTTGTTCAACTAATTCCACATTATTAACTAAAATGGAATTAATTGTATTACTACGTTTTCTACCATTAGCTCTATTATGAAAAAATTTGGTGTTATTATCACCTTCATTGATCCATTGAATTTTTGATCTTTGTTTCCACATGAATTCTTCTTTTTCAAGAATAGAATTAAGATCTTCCTTCAAATTATTCAGAACATTTCCCTCACCTAAATTTAAATGTCTAGATTCTTCAATCTTATTCAGCTTAAGCATCTCATTTAGGATATTATTTTTTTTAATTTTAATATTACCAAAAATATTTTTATTCCAATTTTAAGAAAACTCCTGAGTTTTCTAAGTTTAAGAACAAAAGCTTTAGCTGAATTATCACTATACTTAAAACTATAATAACTCAAAGACAAAAATTTATTGATGATTAAATTTTGAAAAACAGGGGTCAAGAAGCCACATTTTTTCAAATTTAAAAGATCTACTAATAATCCTATGACGATCACAAGAAAGAATAATGGGACAATGATCTAATAAAGTGTAAGGTAAACCTGACACTCTACAAATAGGAAATTTATCCTCAATTTCATCACTAATGAAAAATCTACCTAAAAGAGCAAAAGAAGGAAATTCCCTATTATTACTCCAAGTAAAATCTCTATTGGATAAAGGAATTTCGATCAAATTAGAATGAATAATAAATTGATCGAATTCCTCCATAGCCGAATAATCGCCTTCCCGGGGAGAACGCTCCCCAATAAAACGAGTCACATTAAAATCACCCCCCAATATCCAAGATCCGAGGGCAAAAGATCTAAACTTGAGGCATTTATTCCAGAGAATCCGTCTATCAGTTTTAGAATTAGGCCCATATACATTAGAGATATTTAAAAAAGAATTGTCGGCTAAATTAATTAAAATAATATGTAAAGAGTGCTTCTTTTGAATACACTGCATTAAATTAAAGAGGTTATCTCTCCAACCAATCATTAAACCCCCCGAACAACCCACTGAAGGGAGAAAAACCCATTTACTAAAACGAAAACCACCTAATCTTCTAAAAAACGAAAATCAGGACATTCAATTTTAGTTTCTTGTAAAAGGGCAATGTCGATAGAAAAGTCATTAATTTTTTTTAACTTTATCACATTTATTAAGGTTGTTCAGACCTCGAATGTTCCAACTAATAACTCTCATAAGCCCATAGATCTAGCCCTATCAAGTTCCTTACTTCTAATAAACTCACGATCTAACTCAATGTCAGAGAAAATAAAAGCAGATCTACTAGCTAACTGACTGAAATCAGAAGCTGATAAGTCACCCAGAGCATAAGATGAATAAATGCTACCCAAATCAAAATGCGCACCTGAGCCTGACTCCGACACACCGCTCACGGTGTTCGAATCAGGAAACTCACCCGACGACCGAGAGCAGCTGACACGAATCCTGACACTACAACGAACCAACCCATAAGAAGCTAAAAACTTTTTGCGCCTTCCTCTCCTCGAAGAAGAAAACGAAGGTGCTGAATCACCACCAGCCTCACCTGACTGACCAGACATAAGACAACCAGAAACACAATCCAAACCACCAGAAACATCGGAATCTTTGTTAGCCACAACCAGTTTCGCATTTTCAACCAAATGAACTACCGAGGAAACTTCTTTGCCATAACCAAAATCATGAGAAAAAGGAAGCATTTTATCACTGAGGCAACTAACCGCCGATAGATTACCCAAGAAGCAACTGTAGAAAATTCATTTAGCATAACCTTACTTTGCTGAACACCAAAATGATCAACCTGATCCAAAAAAGCTTGTGCACCGTGCACAACTGACACATCAGAACAACAAGCCATAAGCACATCAAGGTCCATATAATCTTCAACAAACGAAACCATCTCATCATCTATAAGAGCTTCTGCATTCAAAAACCAATCACGAAAAACCTCAGATTGACACAATGAAGAAACATCATCAAAAGCAAAAACCTCTGAAGAGAGAGGAACTACAATCCCATTCAAGGTCTCCTCTGACCAAAAACCATAATCGATGATATCCAAGCTTAACCGAGAATCAGTGCCCAAAGGCAAATCAAACTCCATATCAAGCTGTCTACAATCTAAATCATCAAAAATTAAACAATTATCAACAACACTGAGGGAATTAATGCCACACTCAGAAATGGTGGATTGAAGTTCACAAGAAAAAGAGCTGGAAGAAGCAAAGCAATCCAAGGAATTTATAGCATTATCATCAGCAGAAGGACAGACTGTTTCAACATTAGAAAGACCACCTTCCTCTTGATTCAAGGAATGAACAGGAGACAACATTGAATCAAGGCATAAGACGTTGGAGGAGGAAGGATTACTGACATCAGAAAATAACAGACATTCTGAAGATAATTCTGAATCAAGACAATCAAATCTGTTGGAGATAGGAATCTTAAAAGAATCCAACTTACGAGAACAGAGCATAGCTTTTTTAGACTTTGGAATGATAAAATCGCTTATCGAATTAGAATGATAATCTTCAATCACTAAATTGGGTAAACAATGAGCAACATCTGGATCAAGCAATATAGGATCCAAAAAAACATAATCTTCACTTCTAAAAATATCAAGATAAGCATCGTCTTCAACAAACAAATTGACTAAAGAAACTGTATTGTCAACTGTCTGCTTTGAGACATCAGAAAATTCTTGAAAGCCCTTACCAATATTTGGCGAATTCACATTGTTAAAATGAACTAAGAGATCATCTAAAAACTTTAAGCCTTCTGATCGCTTGAGCCTGAGATTATTAATCAAGATTCCTCTCAAGTGAATGAATTTTAAAACAAAAAGGAATCCATGTTCCACTAAAATATCAGAAGAACAGAAAGAGACAGATTCTATTTTTCCAAAATATAATTCAGGGTCACAAAATTTAGCCTTATACCCTTTACCAATATTAGGGGCATTTACAACATTAAAATGCAGAAGCAGATCTTCTAGAAAATTAAAACCTTCAACATGATAATGCCCTAAGTGATCGATCATAATTGCTTTCAAAAGCATAATCTTTAAAAAGAATTGGAAGCCATTCTCGACCAAGAAATCAGAAGGAACCGATGATCCAGAAAAAGACGAACACTCGAAACTTTTATGACCAAATATGCCGCAATTGAAACACCTGATGGGATCACGGCATTGGGACGCGAAATGATTTCTATCACCACATCTAAAACAATAAATTTTTTTGGCAAAAGAATCAATCCATCTCTTATTTGAGGCTTGAGTCCGCAAAACACGATGAGAAAAGCAAGACGGTCGTGTGGTCGGGTGGTTAAAGACATGTAAGTAATACTCATAGCCAATTAACTGGAGGTCGGGGGTTCGATACTTGAAAACTACATATATGGAAATAAGCCCAGCTATTCTATGACTTAACTAGTGTCTAACCATAGGTTTGGTTCAGGCACCCCCAAGTTTACTTGATTGGTTCCTGGGTTCCAAAAAAAGCGATAACTAAATCAAAATGTACATAACTATATGTATAAACATAACTTGTGTATAAACATAACTATATGTATAAACATAACTTGAATTAAAATAAGCCCAAAACATATTTTTAGAATAAATACATATGTATGATACATATACCATAATTATGGATGTGTCCAACACTGAAACCACGAGGGTGTTTTCATAAGAAACACATCATTCCTTAAATTTATATCACTTAATATATATAAGATTATGAATCCTTAATATATATATATAAGTTTTCCTCTACCGTTTATACATTAATAGTTTACTTGCATATTCTTTGGTTATTGATCAAACTAAAGCCAGAGATGTTTTATGTAGTACTATCAATATATTGTTAAACAAGGTAAGATACATCCTCGTATTTATTGAGCAAATTCAATGTATGTACATGATACTTATGCCATTGCGAATTAGTGGGTATGGGTGAATACTCTCTTTCATGTAGTTGAGCAAAATCAAGCCTGAGACTGAGATTAGTACAAAGACCACATATTAGAAGTTATATATGATACAACCGATATAGTGTTATCTGTTGCTTGCAGGCCTATGATTCGTTGAGCAAAATCAAAGTCAGAATCCCAAGACAAGAGAATCCTAACATTCATTAGAGAATTATTTCTATGTTTTTCTCAAGGTTTCGAGAAACATAAAAATCTAGTGGAAGCATTTTTTGAAAAATGAAATGATAACATTTGACCCTTCTAGTATTGTAAGAACATATGCTATATAAAGTTGAAATAATCTTCATTGATAAATTTTGGCAATTAACAAAAATCTATATAACGTTTATCGGTTAAAATATACAAATGAACTGAATTAATATTAATGTATAAATATAATATACTTACCAAAAAATCTTTTGGCATGTTGTCGCTTCTGGACCCATGCAAGACAAACTTGTACAATCACTCAAACATTCGTACCTTGGTTACTTAGCTTTTTATTTGCAAAAAACCGTGTATTGTCTTTTATGAGTTTTAAACTCTAAAGAAATACAAGGATGTGTATATTTAATTCATATTCAAGCACATATAATGTTATAAGGTGAATAGTTGCTTTATAAGCAATAACGATTAAGTTAGTTCATTCAAAATGAGAAAGTAAACCATAGTACGAGATCATGTATTCAATTCATTAGATTTCATAAGGATCTTATCATGTTAGATGTAGCTCTGGACCTAGAGCAACAAGATGGACCTAAGAATTCGATCACTAAAGTGTGACCAGTTTACATTGATTCATTCGAAATGAGCAAGTAAACCATAATGCAAGATCATGTATTCAATATGATTGATTACAGTAAGTACCTTATCATGTTAGATAGACCTAGAACTACAAGATGGATTTAACAATTCAAACACCAAAGTGATAGTTTGATCATATTCAATATCCTTAAACGTTAAGGATAAGCAAATGTAATTTTGTAAAGAATTTGATGCGGTCGTGTATTTAGAGTTTCCCTTTGAATTGTTCGACCATTTGGAAAGGATAACGAATGCACGAGAGTAGGCGTAACTAAGGCACAACTAGGATGGAGATAGTTAATGGTCACCCCTGCTTCATGAAGAGACATATGAAATGAAAACTGGATAAAGCACTAGTAGATACTTAATATGGAATAAGAAATGGGATTTCTATTTCAAATGTAATTTTATTATGGAAAATTGAATTATATGAAAGTTATTCCTTTGAGTTTAGGATATTTAATCCAAACTCTCGACTACAAACTAGTTATAGTGGATGAAATAAAATCTCATAATAAGCGATTGAATGAAGTCTCTAATTTCATGAGCTATTATTGCAGTGACAGAAATATTGAGAGCATACCATATGACACTTAGCAGTAACCGCATCAAACTATGGAAGATTGTCTTTTGTATATGTTATCAAGTATTATTTATGAAATAATTACGGCTTTTCAGTACCGACTGATAATAGATATAGTTTTATTTTAATACAAGTATTATAAATATTAATTATAAGATAAATTTATGGTATTTTTTTCATAAAAATGTGATGCATTAATTACATAAAATGCAAAAGTATATAAAAACTTTGTATAGTTATTTTAGAATTATGGGCTAAGCCATATCTTCAAGAAATAATTCTTTAATCAATGACTAAGAATCATATGGTACTTGGGAATTATATCTCAATCAATTATGGACAAAACACATCCAGTGGGAGTGACAAAAAAGCTGATGAGCTCTTCACATTGATACATATAGATATATTCGGTCGAAGGTTTACTGATACCAAAATAGATCCACTTACTTCATTAAATTCACCTATGAATTATCATAGAAATGAACATGTGTATTGATACACAAGTAGTGTATCTAATATTAGTTCATAGAATATAAAACGGCATTAGAAAACGTTATAGAAAAAAGAAATAAAGGAATTCGATTTGATTGAATGGGTGAGCGTATTGGAAAAGAGTTTTGGATGTACCCAAAAATGAGTAAGATTCATCTCAAAAGTCACTCTCCCCTATGATACACAAGGATGTTTCGATAAGGAGTAATCAAACTTTGTTGGACAAAGTATGATAGATGATGAATGAAGTTGAATTAACTTCTTTCTACAAGGATTAGTACTTAACAATAAGTATATAGGTTAAATTCAGTTTCATTTAAAATAAAATTTTACGAGATCATATTCATATAAGATATGAATTGGTACAAAGCCCAATCTTAAATAGTATGTATGGTAATCGAACTTATTTATGAACATACGTTTCGTAAACTTAAAATTAAATCAATTTTATGCATATACAAAGGCAGTTAATAAAATATTTCTGAATTTCTATTCTATAGTATTGAGAAATAATTATTTCTTCAAGAAACACCACCTTCATGATTAAATGAATTTCTTTTAGAAATTAGTGGTAGTTTAATGGACTTGGATATGATCCAAAGACTCAAACATAGAAGCTGATTACATAAGATGAAATACAATAACCAAGGCTAAAATGAACACAATAATAGAATGTCTGATAATAATTATTGTAAATTAAGGAAAAAAATATGAGTTCTCATCAATGTTGAGAAAAAATAACTGTTAGCAACAACAATTTCCTCAGTTATTAATAAGCCATAAAGAGTATAAACTCTGCCATATGGAAGATGCTTTAAGTTCAAAATGGATGCCAAGCACGTCATCAAAAAAATGATTTTTATAGTTATGCCCAAAGGGATAGGATCTAATGGATGTAACTGTATCTTCAAGAAGATTAACGTAGTTGAGATTACATAAGGTAGTATTATAGGAAATCACTTCATTGATTCCAAATGTTGAAATTAGTGACGTAAATTTGCTAATCAACATCCTCAAAACCATATGGATTCAATGCACAATTATCATACAATTTGATATTGAGTTTTGGCACTTTGATATTGAAGCATAACTTCTAAATAATGGTTTAGAAGAGACCATTTGCACACCACAACTAAAATTTCTCGAAGTCAGTGGGAGCAATAACATAGAAGTCAGTGGGAGCAATAACATAATTTAGATATGATCCAAATGCAGATATAATAGTGGCGTGTGATAAGCATTAGAATTGAACAAGTATTTTGATAAAGAAGTAAAATAGAATGGTTTTCAATCAAAATATAGAGGAAGCGTATGTCTATACGAAAAAACATTAAAGGTACTATAATATTTCTTAAAACTATAAGCAAACGGTAAACTTATGATTATTAATGTTGTACCCTTATTAAAATCTTAGCTTGATTGTTTAATCCTTGACATAGGATTTGAAAATGACATCTTTTATAATTAGTACAAAAGGATGTTGGGATAGTCCCATATGACATACATAAACAACATATTAAAATGTTTAATTGAGCTTATGAGATAGATTCCTTATGCATCGGAAATATGAATTATCACATATTTGTGTACTCTACTGTATCACATTTCGCCTATGTACCTGGTACACCGAACGAATACCAAAACCTAATTAACATCACTAAATGGTAGTTATGATTATTTCCAAGTATTTTTGAAATTCTACAAATTTTTTATGTGGAAATAATGAACTCCTTATGAAGGAGTATTTAGATTCAAACTTCATAAATGATATAGGATATGTGTTATCCTGCTTTTGAACCCAGCGATATTGCGATGAATCAGAACCATTGGATGGCTCTGAAATGAACTAGATGCCTAGAAGTGAAAGCCTGGTGCCAGAATTCAGATGAAGTCTTAATAATCAACACCGATATTTATTGGCAAGAAGCAAAAGTGGAAAATTCAATTCGAAATTATAATTCGGTACTCAAGTCTTATGGCTCAACAATGCCTCAACAAACATGATCAAAAGAAGAAAAACAAAGTAAAGTGCATGAAAACAAGGAAATTCATAACTTAGGACCAAGTTGCGAGCACAACTTGGTAGAGTTGTCAATACGTGCTAAGTTGGTCATAATTTTCACCGACAACTTATTGCCAAACATGGAGAACATGGTGAGAAAATCTCAAAGCTTATTTCATTGGTCTCCGTTTATAAATAGGAAAGGAACTGCAAATCAAAGGGGATCTCTCTTTGAACCTTCTTTTTACATTTTTGATTTATATGATTTTACCCTAATACTTTGTTAGATCCTTACCCAAGTTGTAAGAAACCGAGTTATAAAGTCACTTTTGTAAAAGAAAGAAACAATCGATAACAAAGTTAACAATGGACATAGGCTATCGATTTTGGTCGAACCACTATAAATTCTGTGTGTTCCTACCATATGTTAATTTTTTTATTTCTATAATTATTATTATCTATTAATCAATTGGATTTTTTTGTCCTAATTTTGTGCTTTCACTAAGAGGGGTTTGAAGTTCTCTTTAACACCCTGTAAATTTACATTACCGTTTAATAATTAATTAGACTACAAAAAATAGAATTTGAGCAAGCGATGAAATTTGGCTATGGAACTTGCACCATTGCGTTCATGATAATTTTCTAAGAAACTTTCATATTTAGAGTTTCATGTTCGCGGTTCAAAGGAAGAAGTTACGAGCATTTA
This sequence comes from Allium cepa, assembly GCA_030765085.1. NCBI lineage: Eukaryota > Viridiplantae > Streptophyta > Magnoliopsida > Asparagales > Amaryllidaceae > Allium > Allium cepa. Next base: position 27,034,514 of record CM060933.1, on the reverse strand, counting down.
AAGAAATCAGAACGGAAATAATTAAATAACAAAATGTGGTAACAAATATATAATTAAACTAAGAACCCACCGATTGGCCCATGTTTAGGGTGGTCAATCGCTCATAGAGGAGCGGTCGACCGATCGAGGCATTTCCGCTGTGGTTTGATTCTTGACTAACGGTCCAAATTTAATAATTTTAATCTAACAGATACGACTGATTCGAGAGCCTATAAATGCAGGTCTAACCCTTCCCTTCTCTTCTCATATTTTTTTGATTAAGGGCATCGAAGTTCTGTTATTTCCTCTTCTCCACTGTTCCTCATAACTTTAAAATAATTTGTATTTATACATATTGGAGAAGAGCAGGAAATAAATAGAAAATGAGAAGAAGTTGATCAACATTGCATAATAAAAAGGTAAATTTCAATATTATAAATCTATATTCCCCTTTTTTTCCAAATCCCTTCTCAGATCTATAAATCTAATGGTTTGTAGGTATCGTTTTATACATATTTCTTGGGATAAAATGGAAATGGAGTTGATTCAAGGAATCAGATTCAGATCTTGGGATTTGAAAGCTTTTGATGCTAAGTGGGAAATTATGCAATTTACTTATAAAATTAGAATTTATTTCATTGAAATTTTATTTGTTGTTTATTCCCAAATAAAGATCTAAAGAGTTGTAGGTTTGAATTAAGTTTTTTGACTTATTTGATGTTAACGTTCGCATTAAATGTAAACTGAACGTTAGAGTAGATTGTATAACAAATGGTAAGATTAGGAAGTGAAGATAGAAGGATTGCCACTCCAAAAATGAATAGGCAATAAATGTGCAATGAATTGAAAGTTACAAGAATTTAAACAGGCTATAAATGGATGAAAATGGAACTGATTAATGAAATTGGTAGGTTAATTATGAAAAGGACAAGGAAGAAATAATGATAAGATTTCAATAAGTGAATAAATGTTTTTAAGAAACATCCATTAAGATCATAATCATTTATTACGGACAAAAGGGTAGAGATAATAAATAAAACAGCTAAATGGTAATTAAATATCATAAGGCAGAATAATTGTCATTAAAGTAAATTATGTAGCCTTAAACGTGCAATTAGAGATTAGAGAGATTTGTCTAATAATAAAGCTTAGAATAATTAACTGGATTTAGTGGGTTAGGATGCGAAATCAGTAAAGTTACACAATAGAAGTATGTCCTTCACTCAAAGGCTACTGGTAATTGTGTACCTTTACTACTAATGTGAGACATCTCCAACCATAGGACCCGTGAAAAAATGGATATGCGAAGGATGAAGGACCTCCTTCTAGATCAGAGGTATTAAGTGGTTGATTGAGGTCTTGCCTCTTCCCTATTTAGGAAATATTAAATAGTCAGGGTTAGCAATTAGCACGGTAAAGGATATCTCAGAAAGGCCCACTTCAATAGGAATATTAAGTGACTGAAGAGATTTTCGTATAACGTCAGCTAGATAGGTACTGGTGAGGGATCCACCTTGGGTTTAGGTATTAAATGAAGGACCTGCTTTAAATAAGGTATTAAATGGTCAGAATCTACATAATTCTCATTAAGAAGTTATTAAGTGGCTTGGGTACTATCTCTTACATGGTAAGAAATTATCAGCGATAGATGTGGAAGTTATGTATTATAAAGCCATATATAGAAGTCATTTGTCTTTGTGGCTAGGACGAATAGACCAACATTAATAATGCGAAGGGTCCACTTCATATTTGAGAAGCATTAAGTGGCCAGAGTTTTTAGCAGCATATGCATAATATGCATATGTAGTATTACATATCGTGAAAAAGGTTAGTTAGACATATTGCACATGCATATGAAATTCAATGGATTAACCATAAATAATAAGACATAACATTTAAATGGAAACCAATTGGTATAAGTTCGTGTTATGGATAAAGTACGTAATTTACCACTCACTAGAATGTTGTCCTGACACCCTCTTTATTACAACATGTAGGATAGATTTAGAGAAATAGGTCGTTGGAGCAAGACAGAAAGGTTTATGGAGAAGTCTTTTTATTCATGCTCAATACTAACAAGGCAATTTGATGTCCAAGGAATATCATTGATTTCGAGGTAGTAGCCTCCATCAATATTTATATCCTATTATATTTTCTATTCCTGCTTAATACTAACAAGGCAATTCGATGTCCAAGGAATATCATTGATTCCAAGGTAGTAGCCTCAGTCAATATTTATATCCTATTATATTTTCTATTCCACTATGAGTTTAGTTTGATCGATCTCTGATATACTTATGTTTGTTACAAGTTACCAAAACCAACAATATGTATCCTAATGGACTTGGATTCGATTTTGTTGAAACTATGGCTCATTAAGATGTAGGTTGCTACATTTGGTATTAGAGCCTAGGTTAATCGATCATAGGGATTAGGATATACTAAGAGTATGGTTTGTCTTTTTCTACCTAAATCTACGCAAACTCTATAAATTCAAACCACATAATAGTTGCAACCATATTTCGAAAGGATACACGAGGCAACTATGAGTTACAAATTTTTATAGAGTTAATAACTACATGCCTACCCCGATTACCCCATCGAGCATTGTCTATATGTAAGGTGTTAACATTGAAGAGCATGAGTATGATGTATGAAGGGATTCCAGAGGCTGGATGGTTAACTTGATCATTGGGACTTAACTACCTTCTGATTATGGATTTTGATGGATTGACGATTGAAGGTGCACATTTTATCCAAACAAGTGGGAATTAAGAATCTATTTGTCATAGGCATCCAAAGACAAGTTCTTGCAAGAGAATGTTCATCAATAACCACAAGATAACGACCCAGGTTTTTGTTGAAGAGAAATATATCCCATTTCTTAGTCTAACCCCAAGTGAGAATACCTTGAAATATTTAAATGAGTCTCGAAAAACTGAAAGAAAAAATAATAATAAAATATTTTTCCAAGGGGTCCATTTGAAAATTATTGTTTGAAAAGCAAGATAGTTTTGAAAATTAGTTTTGTAAGAAACATATATCAATGAATTTGGCTGTATTAAAAAGCTTCGGTTCAAAAAGTAAATTACGAAATTCTTAAATATATAATAAAATAGAAGTTTGATTTTGATTTAAAATTTTTTTGGACGAAAAAGAGTTTTCCATTTGGAAATAAATAAAATGAACGCAAGCGTATGTATAGCTCGACGTTTTTTCCTATCTAAAGAAATGAAAGCTCTTAAAACTCACTCTAAGGGATGGATAAAACAGAAGTGATAATAAAATTCAGTTTGGGGTATGTTATGAAGTGTAGAATTACCACTAATAAATTGAAGAAATATTCTAGTATATAATAATACGGAGATAACACCTGAAATATTTTCGAGTTTTCAGAGTTGTTGATGGAAAGAGCAGTATAAGTTAGGAATACTGCGAATAATTTAAGAATGGGTTCAAAGAGCTAGGGCACCGTCATGAAGAGGACAAGAACTTTTTAGATCATGTCAGATCGAAGAAAACGACACGAAACGATAATTATTATTATTTTCATTTATTAGAGGGGTTGGAATATGGTCTAGGTTCAACCTACGTATGAAATTCAACGACCGGCCAACCCCTAGCTATCGATCAGTACTAGTCGATGATTTCCCAAGGAGCAATCGACATGTTGCTCTAGGAGCAGTCGACCGATTAACGGGTTTAGGGCATCACCCTAACTTGGAACATAACTTTACAAGTCGTGTTCGTGCAGCCGCCACTCCCATATCATTCCCTCCTCTTCCTCATAATCGAACCCAATCCCCTCCTTCCAAAATCAAGGCCGTTGCTCCTCTTCTCCTTCCCCCACGACGATGAACGACTCCGCCTCCCTCTCCATTGCAGCTAGCCCCACTCCAGTAGCAGCTTCCCCTCTCAGGTGCCAATTTTTGTGCCCCCAATCTAGCCTCGCCACCTCTTTAAATCTAAACCCAATCTCCCCACTCCGACCTCTACTCAGTCCATGACACAACCTTGAATCTCTGGCTCTTCCTCATGCCATCCGGGTCTCACTCCTCAAGAGATCACTTAGCTCGACTAAAGCAACCAGAAAATCTCTGTTTACTTAGCCTTGAAAAATTTCACCTTTATTTAGGGATGGCGAGTCAAATTTGCCGATTTTGCTGCCTTTGGACTTGAGGAATTATTTACGGTAGCAGGATTAGCACCGATCCTCTGCTACGACACCTTTGAGATGAAATGCTACCAGTGTTGCATGCGTCTATCTGACATGAATCTGGTAAATAACTTTAATAAAGGCATCAACAGTATCCAATCCAAAGTGAAGGGAGTCGAGATCGATTTGTTTGATGACGATTTCAGCGATACTTTGGGGATAACTGCGGATGGAGTGGGTTTGGATGATGTTGAGATGGTTATTCTGAAGATTTTGCGGTGGATCTTTTCTAGAGAAATCGATGTCTAGAGGTCAGATAATTTGCAACCTACAGCCCGTCTCATCGTTCGCATAGTTTAACAGAACATTATTTCGAAGATGGGGAGTTTCGATTAGATTTACTTGCTTGTACGGAAGGCCAGCTACGCCATCATGGGTGATATGGCTGTCAATTGAGCATGTGCTATTATGAGCCACTATATTGGTCCTGGAGTTGGTATTCCTCAGAGCTACTTTCCATAATGTCATCTCTTCACTCATGTCTTTAGGCAATACGAAGTGAACCTCTCTAGAGATCCCCTCTAGAAGAAGGTCCCTCTTACATTTGATAGAGCCTCTCTCAAGAAGATGATAATTTTTGAGCCACCAGCTATTGTAGCATCACCAACAACAGAAGAGCAGCCCTAACAGGAGGCAGAGCTAGGACATGGCGTTGGAGGATACCAAAGCCCTAAGCTAGTTGCTATTTGACAGGTCTTGGTCGAGATCCAAGAGATTCGAGCCGAGCAGCAATGTCAGAGCCATGAGATTGGATGCATAGCCGCTATGCTATGCCCATTCCAGGGTCGCGGTAATGGCTCAAGCTCTCGTGGAGGATCGGGATTGTCCCATAGTATACAGGCAGTATTTCGGGTATTAGTAGTGTTATGTTGTAATTTCCCTTTCAGCATTTGTCCTTTTCTTTCTTCAGGTTGTTTGGGTTGTAACCATTAGGTGTCTCTTGTATAAAAGATGCATATGGTATGTTATAAGAGGTGTTCCTATTTATTCACTACACTGTTGTTTCTAGATATGTAGAGTTAAATGCAATATAAGACTAGATGTTTATAAACTAATGAATTTTAGCAAATGGAGGAAAAATAAAGGTTATTGTGGAATCACGGATCATTACCTTGAAAAGCTAAAACTTAAAAATTGATTAATGAGTTGTCATATTAAAATAAAAGAATAATTTTAAGGGTCTTGAATTAATTGTGTAATGCTAGGATTGAACATATGTGTTAACTCATAACTGATTTCTGACAGCGTTGAAATGTGGCTTGATTCGTTTAGATGGAAAGGTGAATGTTTTGAAAAATTATGTTAAAAAAAGATATATTTTAGAATTTAATTTTTTTTCGGCATTCAAATTATTTTTGGACATTTTTGCCCAAATGTATTAAAAGAAAGTGGTGTTTAATTATTTTGGAAGTTTGACTTTTCAAACTACGTGCAAATCTGATTGAAAAGTGGAAAAGATTTTTATGGAAAATTTTTGGTTCCCTAATGCCACATACTAAGTGTAGAAAATATAAATGGGTTAATAAATATGAATTTAGCGATGAATTAAGGTTGATGTTAGGGTAAGCACAGATGATAACAAGGGAAAAGCTATTTTAGCCTTGGAATTTCTATTTGCTTACCTTGTCAACGAGTTACGAGAATTCATTTTTGGATATAATTCCATTTTAGAGCTCGAAGAAAAGTCTCCTTATGCATATTTACATGTAAAAATTTGAAGAAAAATAAAGGCAATGTGGAAATTTCCCATGTACAACAGGACCGGTATCAAATAGAGTGGTAAGAAAGTAATATTCTCCACCTAAGTATCATTTCCCAACATAAGAGTAAATGTTTAGGATATGAAAATACAATGCATTAGATTTTTGGATGGTAGGAACTAGATGCGAAATTGGATGAACCATGCTTCTATTCATAGGGATATGGAATTTTTGTGTGAAAAAGATCTTTCAGAACTTGCATTCATATATAACTGTCAGTATATATAGGTCGTTTGCATCATATTTTTTAAAATGTTTTAAAAAGAATACATTCATATAGAAGGGTGCAATTTAGAATTATTCTGCATACATGTTTTCTATGTTGTGATACACTATGCACTTGTGTGTTTTGGCTGCAAAATTATTTATACACTAATTGTTTGGGTAGTTTAGAGTGGTTACTAAATTACCCAGTGATTTAATCATTGGAGTAATTTTGGGGACAAAATTCTTTTAAGAGGGGAAGAATGTAACACCCAATAAATTTTCGTTAATAATAATAATTTATTAGGCTCCAAGAATGGAATTTGAGCAAACGATGGAATTTTGCCACGACACTTGCACCATTGCATTCATGGCAATTTTCTGAGCAACTTTCGTTTTTGAAGTTGCATGATCGGAGTTTAAACGAAGAAGTTACGGGAGGTTAAAGAAATAGAACGAAAATAATTAAATAAAAAATATGGTAATAGATATATAATTAAACCCGGACCTCACCGATCGACTCCTACTTGGTGTGGTCGACCGCTCATAGAGGAGCGAATGACCAATCGAGACATTTTAACTATGGTTTAAACCTCAGCCAATGGTCTAGATTTAATAATTTTAATCCAATGGATACGGATGATTCGAAAGGCTATAAATACATGCCTAACTCATCACTTCTCTTCTCATATTTTCTAATCAAGGGCAGCAATGCTATACCATTCCTTTTCTTCACTATTCCTCCTAATTTTGAAATATACAAATTAGAGAAGAGCAGGAAATAAATAGAAGAAAAGAAGGAGCGGATCAGTTTTGCGCAATAAAAAAGTAAATTTTAATAATATAAATCTATATTAACCTTTTCCCTAAATCCCTTCTCAGATCTAGAAATGTAATGGTATGTGTATACTATTTTATACATATATCTTTGGTTAAAATGGAAATGGGGTTAGATTCAGATTTAGGGATTTGGAAATCTTTTAAAGGTGAGTGGGAAACTATGTAATTTACTCATAACATTGGAATTTATTTTGTTGGAATTTTATTTGATGTTTATGCCTAAATAAAGATCTAAAGAGCTGTAGGCTTGAATTAATCACATAAAACACCACCTACATATTCTATAAATGAATAGGAATGTTGTTTACACCCAGATCTGAAAACCAGTCTCCAAGTTATTAAAAGTTGAATAAGGATAAAATGTAGAATTTTTTTCTAGATCTACAAATGAGTTATAGAAATATTAATATAATTTATATTTGTTTTGATATGTGAACTTTGAATTTTAGTTTATTGGAAGTATTATCCATTTAAACTCCATGAATTTTTCTCTAATATCTTAATTTCATAGCAAAAGTGCAACGTTTGATTTGATAGAGAATATACATCAAAAGAAGAAACAGAAGTGTTATGTATGGATTTCCTTTCTGTAGTTTACACTGTCTATTTTGATAAAGATGAAATAAATGATTTCTTGTAATTTCAAACCAACCAAATCTCTTAAATTAGTTTAATTTATGGAAGGTTATAACGAAATACCTTTCTGAAAGGATAGTTCTGAAAGATTAGAATGAAATATCTTAGTTAAGGATTAATAATTGGAAACATAATAATAAATTTATAAACATATATAACCGCGACAAAACATTCAAAATAAAAATATAGTTAATACAACATACTATATGTTAACGTTCGCATTAAATGTAAACTGAACATTAGAATAGATTGTATAATAAATGGTAAGATTAAGAAGTAAAGAAGGAAGGAATGTAACTCCAAAAATGAATAGGCAATACATGTGCAATAAATTGAGAGTTAGAAGAATTTAAACAGGTTATAAATGGATGAAATGAGGCCGATTAATGAAGTTGGTGGGTTAATTATGGAAAGGACAAAGAAAAAACAATGGTAAGATTTGAAAAAGTAAATAAAGGTCTTTAGGAAATGTCAGTTAAGAAAATAATCATTTATTATGGACAAAATCGATATTTATAGAGATAATAAATAAAATGTGCGAAGTGATAATTAAATATCATAAGGCAAGATAATTGTCATTAGAGATTATATAGCCTTAAGTATGCAAATAGAAATTAGTGGGCTTTGTCAAATAATAAAGCATAGAATAATTATTTGGACTTAGTGGGTTGGAATGTGAAACCAGTAAAGTTACACAACAGAAGTATGCCCTTCACTCAAAGGCTACCAGTAGTTGTGTTCGTTTACTACTAACGTGAGACATCTCCAACTATATGACCCGTAGAAAAAATGGATATACGAAGGATATAGGACCTGCTTCTGGGTCGAAGATATTAAATGGTTGATTGAGGGCCCACCTCTTCCCTATTTACGAAGTATTAAATGGTCAAGGCTATTGATTAGGCACGGTAAAGGATATCCCTGTAAGCCCCACTTTAATAGGAAGTATTAAGTGGTTAAAGAGATTTCCATGCAATGTCTACTAGATAGGTACCGGTGAGGGGACCGCCTTAGGATCTGGTATTAAATGATGGGGACCTACCTTAAATAAGATATTAAATGGTTAGAATCTACCTAATTCCCATTAAGAAGGTATTAAGTGGTTCGGGTACTATCTCTCACATGGCTAGGACATTATTATCGATAAAAGTGACAATTTTTTTTAAAATCAGTATATAGAAGCCATCAGTCTTCGCAGTTAGGACTGATTGACCAACGTTGATAATGCAAAGGCCCGCTTCATATTTAAGAAGTATTAAGTGGTCGGGGTTTTGGGTATCATATGTACAATAGGCATATGTCAGTAATATACACTTTAGAGAAGGCTGAGTAGATACATCATATGCACATATGAAATTAAATGGATTAACCAAAAATAATCAGACATTACATTTAAATGGAAATGAATCGGTATAGTTTGTGTTATGAATAAAATATGCAATTTTTCAATCACCGAAACATTATTCTGACCTTCTCATTACAACACATATGGTAGATTCAAAGGAACAGGCCGTCGAAGCAAGACGGAATGGTTGATGAAGAAATCTTCTTATTTATGTTCGATACTGACAAGGCAATTAAATGTCCAAGGAATATCATTGATTTCGAGGTAGTAGCCTCGGTCAGTATTTATGTCATATCATATTTTCTATTCCGCTATGAGTTTAGTTTGATTAATCCCTATTATACTTATGTTTATTACAGGTTACCGAAACCAATGATCAATGACCTAATTGACTTGGATTCGAATTTATTGAAATTCAGACCTATTAAGGCGCGAGGTCTAACATTTTCACTTGTAGATATATCTTAAAACTTTTGATTTAAACTATCCACAAGCTAGATCTAGGAAATTGTTGTCAAAATATCTACGGTTATTTAGATTTAAAAGAAATCTATTAGTGGATCTGGAAAAGTAATGGTACCTATGAAGGACATGGACATGTCAACTACCTCAAGATCCACCAATAATGTTGGAAATGAAGGCTCTCAACACAAAGAAGAGATAAATCAACCCTCTCCAGTTGAAGTTCCAAGTGCACTTGAGATGGTGACTAGGGTGGATTGGACCTAAAGATAACTGTTAACCCGCCTTTTGGGAAGGCAGTAAGTAGTTGGATTTAACCCAATGGACATCATGATCATCAAGGCGAGAAGTCCGGAGAAACGGTTACCATGCTCGGAGATCGGCTATGAATGAGACTATGGATGATGGTCAACCGAATTCGAAGCGGATCCCCAATTTTTATTTCAATCAAGGTGAAATTGGTATGAAGTGATAAGGAAGGTCTCATGAGGCCACATTTCAAATTTCAAGTCGATCGGAATTCTTATGCTTGAGTTATGGGCAAAAGAGGAGGGATCAGATCGTATTCGGCTCAACGGAACAACTCAACGATGATTGCTCCATAACTCAAAAACCACAAGGCTGGTTGAAGTGAAACTTTGGAAACAAGATGCAGAGACACTAGGGATTCTACCCTAGGGATCTCATGACACTTGGAGAACCCGGAGGGATCAGCATCTATCCCTCAATAGGGATCGATGCCTATCCCTCTTAGCGATCGGCTACACCCAACTTCATAGCAAAGATCGATCAATATCTCAACATCTACACATACAATTGGCATAAAATTTGGAGGAAAAGCTAACTAGAACATGTGGAACACTCCATTGGTATTGCATAGAATTTGAAGCAAGTTGGAGGGATCGGTACCTATCCTCCATAGGGATCGACTATAATCAGCCTTAGCACCATATTACAACAAAAATCGGTCAATAACTTGAGTTCTTACAATTGGCATGGAACTTGAAGGTTGTACATAATATAACATGAAGAAGCTCCTTAAGGGATAGCATGTAATTTGGAGGAGATTGGAGGGATCTTCACCTATCCCTCTAGAGGGACACCTATCCCTCTAGAGGGATCGGCAGAAAATAGAATTCAAGCAACACTACTTCATGGAAAATGTGATACCTCACAAACTATACGTCGGAATTGCATGAAATTTGGAAAGAAAAACGTAATGGGACACCTCTCATAGGAATTACAGTCCATTTGGACACACTAACATGGATCGGTTCTAATCCGTATTATGGGCTCCAATGGGCTTGAAATTTTTTGAGTGGCCTGGTCTTGATCTCTCGAACCTTCTGTCAAAATTTCATCTGGATCCACGCACATCTTCCTTTATAAATACAATAGGCATGGAATCAGAAAAAGGATCTTCTTTCTGCTTCTCTTTATTTTTAACCTAGGTTGACATTGTCAATTTGATTCTTGGATTTTGAATTGTAATTGTAAACAAACTACAATATAATAAAAAGGATTATTCTAGAGTGGATGTAGGCCGGAGTTAGCCGAACCACTATAAATCTCATCTCTTTTTACTTGCTTTCTTTTTGAATTTGAGTGTTTTTCTTATTATATTCTCTACATCGATTATTCTCTAAGATCTGTGATTTGCTATTGGTGCTTTCACATAATTGGGTGTTGGTGGCCAATTTTGACACCGACATTTTAGAGCTTTCACTGAGTAGACTTGCACCCATGGATTTGGAAGCTAGGAGCTTAGATTTTCAAGCTTGGATACTTGGATTAAGAAGTAATGACTAGGCAATCAACAAGGAGACCACTGTAAGAAAGGAGCCACCATGGAGGGAATCAGGGGGTTTCCTCAAAAGATAGAGCTAATCAAGTATATATATATACATCAACAGGGATGAGATGGAAACGATGATGAATGCTATGCAAGAGAGGATGTTGAAAAGACAGGAGGAGATGATGCAGAATTTACTCCTACAGATTGGACAAGATGGAGCATAGAATCAAGGGAATAGAGCAACAAGAGCTAATAACAACTTTGACCAAGGAGTAGAAGCAACAGGAATCATTGGAAATCATATTCAAGAATATGGAAATGGAGCCAATGGACAAAGGAATGAAATAGACCAGTCGGGAGTAGTCTGTAGCCATCGTAGAGGGATTGGTATCGATCCCTCTAGAGGGATCGGCATGGATCCCCAAAGGCTAGGGGTATAGCCCCAGGTCCGGTTGAACGCGATGCTGGAGGACCTGCGATCAATCCCATGGAGCTTGGTGTAAATCGGAATTTTGATGCTTGACGGAAGGAATACATTCCAAAAGTCCCTCGTAGACTCCAGGGGCAGCTTGAACATGATGATAGGAGACTACTATTGAAAGACAATGATAGGTTTGCAGAGATGATCGGGCGAGCTATGCATGAAGGATTAGGGAATAGGGATTTGGAGGATGCAAATAGAAGTCCATTTGCTCCTAATATCAAGAATGTTAGGAATCCACCAGAATTCGAAATATCAACATGGAAGCTTATGATGGAAAGTCGAATCAACTATGCATATAATGAGGTATATGTGACGCATGGAAGTACTGGGGTCTTTCAAAGAAGTCCTGGCATGATGCTTTCCATGTACTTAACAAATGTAGCCGCGCTATAGTTTATATAGTTGGAGAGTAGTTCTATTAGCACATGGACAGAATTGGTCAAAATATTTATGAAGTAGTTTTGGGTTCACAATACGAGATCCAAGAATGTGATGACATTGACATCAGTAAAGTAGTGGGCATGAGAATGACTCAAGAATTTTTTAACCAGGTTCAATGCGGTAGTTTTTTCGGTGGATCGACCAGATCCGTCGATGGTTTTGATGGTGGCAATGTCAGGAGTTGCACATAATTCAAATTTTAAGATATTATTGATACGGGATCCACCGATGGATCTCGCAGAATTCTACCATGAAGTAGAAATATGACAAGAAGGTACGAAAGCTGATAAAGATGCAATAGAAGTTAATACGGTATGGGATGGAGAACCGCTAGGTGAAAGCTCAGGAAAGGGCAAGGGTAAATGAAACATGGATAATAGCTTCGACAGATCGAAGCGACATACCGAGGAGCCCAAATTCTCTTCTTACTTGGAATTGAATGAAACCATAGAACATATATATCTAGATACTCGAGGAAGCCTTTCATATGAAGGCCGGTAAGGAGGGAACCCTTCGAACGCGAATGAACATCAGGAAAGCGCCACTATTTCCATGAACTGGATGGCCACAATACAAATGACTATAGGCATTTGAAGGATATCATTGAGGAACACATAAGGAATGGTCAGTTACAACAATATGTAAGGACTCGGTCTACGGCGGTGGAACATGAGCAGCCACCGTCTACCTCGAATGAAAATGGCACTGGATCAAGACATCATCGTCAACTTGTCATTAATTGATAGGAATGGCATGTCATAAGTAACAAACTTTATAGTAGGATGGCTAAGTTACTTACACATGTATAAGATTGAGGATGGTCTAGAGGCATGCACTGAGATGATGATAAATCATTATGCTCGGGTTTGTGAGATTTGTTTTTTTTTCCTTCTTGTTTGCTTCGAACTCTGGTTTATTGGTCGTACGGACTCTTATTTTATATTTTGACAAATGGACTTAGGAAAGTTTAAATTTGGATGATGTAATAGATAATATAGGTCGTCAGGTATGGACTATGCCTGACAAGGGGTAGTTAGTTCGCTCGAACGCAATGGATCGGCCTACTTAGGTCATTGGGTATGGATTATGCTCAGCAAGAATCCAAAGAGATCAAGGTTGTCAGGTATGGACTATGCCTGGCAAGGGGTAGGTCGCTTCACTTGAACGCGATGGATCGGCCTACTCAGGTCATCGTGTATGGATTGTACTCGGTGAGGATCCAGAGAGATCAAGGTCGTTAGGTATGGACTACACTTGGCAAGCGGTAGGCTGCTTCGCTCGAACACGATGGATCAGCCTATTGAGGTCGTCGAATATGGATTGTGTTGGGCAAGAATCCGGTGAGATCGAGGCTTTGGATTTGGCTAACGACCCGGTAACATCGAAGGTTTGATAAAAACAATCTGGAAACATCGCGGATTTGGAATGGGATATTAATTCGGAATGGTCATGGATTTCACTAACGATTCAGAGAGATCATGGATTTGGATTTGCAACGGATTGGATAATATGACTATCGATGGATTATGGATTTTGGATTTATGGCAATTCAAAACACTCTTGCTATTGCAAGGCATATTTTATGGGGCAAAGTGTTAACCTGCCTTTGGCAAGGCAGTACACATGCAGATTTAACGCAATGAACACTATGATCATTAAGGCGAGAAGCCCGAAGAAACGGTTACCAAGCTCGGAGATTGGCTATGAACGATACTATGGACGATGGTCAAGCGAATTCGGATCAAATCCCTAATTTTTGTCCCAATCAAGGTACAATTGGTACGAAGTGATAAGGAAGGCATCATGAGGCTACATTTCAAATTTCAAATCGATCGGAATTAGTATGCTAGAGTTATGGGCAAAAGAAGAGGGCCCAGATCATATTCAGCTCAGTAGCACAACTCAATGATAATTGCTCCATAACTCAACAACCATAAGGCAGATTGATGTAAAAAATTAGAAACAAGATGAGGGGACTCTAGGAAGTGTACCCTAAGGGTCGCATGAAAATTGGAGAAGTTGGAGGGATCAGTACCTATCCTTATTAGGGATCGGCTAAACCCAACTTCATAACAAAGATCGATCTATATCTCAACAACTACACATCCAAATGGCATGAAACTGGGAGAACAAGCTAGTTAGAACATACGAAACACCCCATAGTGATCGCATTGCATTTGGAACAATTTGGAGAGATTGGTACCTATCCCTCCATAGGGATCGGCTATAATCAGCCTTAGCACCATATTACAAAAAAGATCGATCAATAACTTGACTTCTACTAATCCAATTGACATGAAATTTGAAGGCTGTACATAATATAACATCGAGAAGCTCCCTAAGGGATCACATATCATTCGGAAGAAATTTGAGGGATCGATACATATCCCTCTAGAGGGATCGGCAGAAAACAGAAGTCAAGTAATATTACTTCACAAAAAATGCGTTTTCTCACAAACCATATGTCAGAACTGCATGAAATTGGGAAGAAATAAGCTGACATCATGGGGCACCCTTCATAGGGATCACATCCTATTTGGACACACTAATAGGGATTGGTACTGATCCCTATTGTAGGCCCCAACGGACCTGGAAATATTTGGGTGGCTTCATCTAGGTCTTCCAAACCTTCTATCAAAATTTCAACTCGATCCGTGCACATCTTCCCTTATAAATAAAGTAGGCATGACATCAAAAAAGGGATCTTCTTTTTGCTTCTCTTTATTTCGAACCTAGGCTACACTCTGTCAATTTGATTCTTGGATTTCGATTGTAACCGTAAACAAACTACAATATAATAAAAAGGATTATTCTGGAGTGGACGTAGGCTGAAGTTAGCTGAACCACTAGTCACTTTTTACTTGCTTTCGTTTTGAATTTGTTTGTTCTTCATATTATTTTCTCTACATTAGTTACTCTTTGAGATCTATGACTTGATATTGGTGCATTCACATAACTAGGTATTGGTGGCCAATTTTGATGCCAACAATAACTAAAATGAACAAATGGATATTAGAGAGTAAACTGCTATCTTGAAGGAAATGGAGAGAAGCATAGCTTTGATGACTCGGTTACCCTAAAGACGAAGCAAGAGTCATAATGAATCTTCATCTTCTGACTCGAAGGAAGAAAATTATTCTTTATCAGACAGGAATAAGTGAGATGGACACTAAAAGATAAAAGCGAGTGAAGCTGGGACATCAAAAGCAGGACTTGGAAAAGCCTTTGTTTGAAAATTAAAACTTGGTACTGAACCATCAAGACTCGGTACGAAGTTGTCGGGCTGAGTTGTGATTTATGGGTCTGGTGATGAACTTGATGAGGAGGTTTATGCTAGTATTGAGTAAGTTGCTAGCGGCTAGAGTTGAGATGTTTAAGAAAATGCTAATAAACCATTTAAGAACGAATGTAAACAACGAAGGACTGGATTAACGATTCTCTCAAATATAGGAGAGCCTAGACATCACGGAACCAACCGAGAGCATTTGCAGAGCCAAATACTCGGGGCAGTCCTTGACGGTCGCCGTCCATTCAATTTGTCTAACCCATAATATATACTTGATATGGTAGGAAGGCTAGTAAATGAGAATAAATAGAGAAATAATGATGACTGTTGTTCATCATCTAGTGGGACCATATTCGTCGATGATATGTTATGGGAAAACTATCGTAGGAGGTCTATTATGCCAATAATGCCATCTTTCACTGGAATGAAAGATCCGAGATAACTTTTTTTAAATATAAATAGCACATGGATGGTGCCAGAGCAATGGATGTAGCAAGATGTAGGTGCTTCCCCATATTTCTTGAAGGGGGTGGCTACGATATGGTTCACTCGGCTCACTCTAAGATCCATATATTCCTTTAGCCAGTTAGTAAGAAAATGTATAGAACTGTTCCAGCTCCACACGGCTCGACCAAAGGATGTAATGTTGTCAAAACATCAATCAGAGGTCCATATAGACTCTAAAAGATTTTCTGACACGATTCAACACTATTGCAACTGATGTCAGCAATCCGAAGGAAGATATAGTTTTGATGGAATTGATTCAAGCACTCCACTCTGATACGGAGTTTGGTAAATGGTTTAGGAGGAAGCAGCCACCTATCATTGAATAATTTTATCGAAAAGCATTCCATTATCTGCACTTGGAAGAGATAAACCTAGCCATGGGCCAATTGGTCGTAGAATATTAAATTATGTAGTGCAAAGCAAAGTCACAATCAAGCAAACCAATGAGATAACTGAGAACGTTACAGTCAATATTGGAAATAATATAACAATCAGAAAAGAAGGAACTGAGGCACCGATGGAGAGAAGTCAGATTTCAAGAAGCCTCCAAGGTATATGAAACTTGAATTTTATACCTTATTGAATGAGACTTTTGAAAATATTTACCTATCATGTAGAGAACTGAAAATTATAAGAAGCATCCTTAGAGGGAGGCAACTGAACAAGAACAGTGCTCGGGGAAGTATTGTCGCTTCCATGAGATACATGGGCATAATACCAATGAGTGTCATCATCTGAGGGATATATTTGAGGACCCGATCAAAAAAATGAAATTTTAGCAGTATATGAAAGACCTGCAGGTTGGCGGGCAGATGGATAGTAGACCTCAAGGCTAGATGGCTCAACATAATCAGGCTGGGCTTAGTGGTGATGGAATTAGGCAGCCTGAAAAGGGAATTATGATGAACATTATTACTGGTGGACCTCATCGGGCTGAGAAAAGTTGGAGTGAGATGGAGAGGTATGGTACTTCTTTGATGCATTTTTTTCAAGAGATCTGTTTTTCTGTGGCAGACAGAGCTCCGACGAAATAGATAACGATGATGAATGAAGATATTGTGTTAAAAAACAAAGACGAAAACAAGGTAAAAGCGCTTGGTCGACCTTTGGTGAACCGTGGTAGGGCCGACGACTGTGCATTGAATCTTGATTGATTGTGGAAGCATGGTTAATATACTATTTATGAAAACATTTGCCCAGATTAGGATGAGTGGGTAGGAGCTGAAACCATGTGAATCCATATCCAGTGATTTACCGAAGAGGCTAAGGAGCCTGTCGGTTGTGTTGATTTGTTGGTTAACTTAGCTGAAGGAGACCGCAAGATGGTGTGGGTTCAGACTTTATTGTGATTGATACGTACTTAGCTTTTTTCCAGGGCTACCAGGCACTTGCTAGTTTCAAAATAGCTCTTGCCCTATGGTGCTTATTGCTGAAATTCCCTACTGAGAATTGGGTAGGATTTATTCGGGGAGACTAAAGTAATACTCATGAGTGTTAAATTTTCGAGCTTAAAGAGGCAAAGCAATGTGAAAAAGTAAAGGGTGCAAGAAGACTCTCTACATCAAGATAGTTGATGCATAGCAACCACCGCCTAAGCCTGGCTCAGGCACCAGAGTAAATTTCATAAGTCTGCAGACTCATGGAAAGAGCTAGAGGATGCAAGGGTAACACCAGTGAAGTTGACGATCAAGATCCTAGTCAATAAGGATGACCCTACTCGGGTTCTAAAGATCGAGTCTCATCTTAACATGAAGATGAAGGAGTTTGTAGGTTCCATAGAGAAATCTGGAAGTGTTTTCTAGACATATTATTAAGTGCGGAATATCGCTGGAGACAACATGACATTCATTGAATGTAGACCCACTATACCCTCCTATGAAGCAGAAGAGGCACAACCTGGGTCTGGAGTGATCCGCTATCTTGAAGGAAGAAATGGATAAGCTTAAGGCAGATGGCTTTATCCATGATGCTATATATCCTAAATGGGTATTGAATCCTATGCTCGTCAAAAAGCCTAATGAAAGGTGGTGTACATGCATTGATTATTTAGATCTGAATATGGCATGCCTAAAGGACAACTTCCCGCTACCCAGAATTTACAAGCTCTTTGATGGAATCATTAGGAATTAACTATTATCCTTTATAGATGCGTACTTTGGCTACAATCAACTAGCAATGCATGTTCCAAATCAATTGCATACTAGTTTCATCATTCGTTTGGGACTGTATTGTTATCATGTGATGTCATTCTGTCTAAAGAATGTTGGAGCTACCTACCAAAGATTGGTAAACTTAATGTTTAAAGATCAGATAGGAAAACAATGTAGGTCTATGCGGATGACACGCTAGTGAAGTCACAACGATCAATGAACCACATGCACGACCTCTCAGAAATGTTTGATGTGCTTTGAAACTATAGGATGAAGCTTAATCCATAGAAATGCTCTTTCGAAGTCGATCATGTAAGTTCTTGGGTTTTATAGCAGACTCAAGGGCATAGAAGCTAACTAGAGCAGATAAAATCATTGAAATATGTTATTGCATCGAAGAAACGAGGGAAATGTAGAGCTTGAATGGAAAAATCACTGCACCAAGTCGGGTCATTTCAAAGGCGATAGATAAATGTGTGTCATTCTTTAATGCCCTCAAATAAGAAAATGGAAAGTTTATCTGGTTGAAGGAATTTCAAAAATATTTCTAGGACTTACCCGATCACATGGAGAGACCATTAGTATCATCAAACCTTTGGAAGGAGAGGACTTATTCATTTATTTGGCAGTGTCCACTCATGCACTAAGTGCAACCTTGGTACGTGAGGAGTCCAGAATTCAAAGGCCTATATATTATATCAACAAGTCGTTCAATTGAGTGGAGAAGAATCATCTAAAGTTAGAGAAGATAGCATACTATTTATTAATTTCTTCAAGGAAGCTGCGTCCATACTCCTGGCCTCACCCGATAAAAGTACCGATCAATCAAACTTTAAGGCACGTAGTGCATCGACCAAAGATTTCAAAGAGACTATTAAAGTGGAATATCGAGTTAAGCTAATATGATATAACCTACAATCCTAAGAGGGCAATACGAGGACATTGGCTGATTTCGTTGTCGAGTTCACCATCCGAGATGGAGAATTGAAATAAGATGTGATCCATCTTGCTCAATGGAAGTTATGTACAGATAGAGCATCTAATAAACATAGTTCTGGGGTGAGAGTAATCTTGATAACCCCAGAGAAATGCGCAATATGCCATACTTTGAAGCTAGAGTTCTCGGCAACAAATAATGAAGCTGGCTACGAAACATTAATCGGGGACTCAAGTTAGCAAAGAAATTGGGAGTCAAAAAATTGTACATGCTGAATGATTCCCAATTGGTGGTCTATTAAATAAAGAAGAAATTTCATGCTAAGGGATAAGACTTTCCCATTACCTAATGAAATTTCTGGAACCGCTGAATGATACTGAATACTACATGATAACAAACATTCCCAAAGAAAAGAACATAAAAGCTGATTCATTAGCCAAATTGGCCAGCTTTGGGAATGCACAGCTCATGGGACTTATTCGCTGGCTTCAAGCATCTACCAGATGGACATTGATTGGATCTTGGTGGCTGAGGTGGAGGAGGTGTCAAGATTGACTTCAATTAAAGAATATCTACTAAAGGGAATTCTCAAAGTGGAAGAAATGAACGACAAATCCGTATGCAAAGTACCATAGTTCTTCATTCAGGAAGGATTACTGTACATGAGAGGATTTTCTACTCCCCTACAACGATGTGTCACCAATGAAGAAGCTAAGAAGATTTTTACCAATATGCATGGGGGAAGCTGTGGTGACCTCATTGGGGAACAGACTTTGGTAAGAAAGATTCTTCTCTATGGATACTTTTAGCTGATAATAAATTGAGAAGAGGATGATTAGATGTCAAAGGTTTGCGAAGATCCCAAAAGCACTTTAATAGAGCTTACGCAGATGGTTAGCTAATAGACATTTGCAGTTTAGGGACTTGACATAATCAGTATGCTACCGATGTCGAAATGTGGAGCAAATAATGCTATCATAGCTGTTGATTAATTCACAAAGTAGGTTGAAGTGAAACCACTAGCCATGATCAGTACAAATAAGTGATCAACTTTGTAGTTAAGAATATTATATGCAGGGTTGGAGTTCCACAAAATATTTACACTGACAACGAAACCCAATTCGAAAGTGTCGAATTTAAGGATTTTTGCAATCGATACCAAATTCAAAAGAAATTCACGGTAGTACCACACCTACATGCGAATGGATAGATGGAGACATAAACAAGATCATCAAATCCATCCTAAAGAAGCGATTAAGGAAGGCTAAGGGCAACATGGTTGATGAACTACCACTAGCATTATAGTCCCACTGAACCTCCTAAAAAGTCCATGATCGGCCATACTCCATTCGCTTTGGCCTATGGATCCGAGACTATGATTCCAATTAAATTAGAAGTCCCTTCTCCTCCAAGAATCACCAGAAAAGGGTAGTATGAAAATTTAACGTCAAGGTCAGAAACCACCTTTGAGACAGGCGGCCTTATTTTGAAATGGATATTTCCTAGTCCGGTGGCACTTGGATAATACAAGGAAGGTCCTTATGTGATTGAACATTCTTTTGGAGATGAAAATTTCAAGCGGGCAACTGTTGCTGGAATCTCAATTCTAAAACATGGAATAGTGAGCATCTGAGACGTTATTTCACTTAGACTTATTTATGTAAATAGTTGACTAGATTCTGATGTAATAAGGCAAAGTCTTCCATTCTTGCATTTACAAATAGGGTTGGCTTTGGGAATCAATGGAACAACATTCTTAAAAGCCCAACTTTGTGCTATGTGAATAACGGAAGAATTGAACATCATATATCTTGAAGACGCTAATATCTAGGTACCCGAAGATAGGTACTGATGAACTCCTTTAATCCATGATCGAGTCAATGGAGTATAACCAGACCGAGGTCGATCAGACAATTCATCCCTATGCATTTGATCTTCGACCTATGCCCAGAGATAGGCAAGGTCTGAAATAGGTGCCCAAAGTTAGCACCAACAACTCCTTTGATCCATAATCGTATCGCTAAAGTATAATCGCACTAGGGTCGATCGAATGATTTTCTATGCACATTTAATCTTTGACCAAAGCCTGGAGATAGGTACATCCTAAGGTCAATTCTAAGGGACAGGCATCAGAAACACCAGGTCCCGAAGACAGGAACAGATATGCAACTGAACCTTTACGAGCATGGCCACGCTTATGTCCTAGCAAAACACGCTTAACTAATGATAAGTGATGATGAATATTTTGGATCTGTGCCCGATGGTAGATGGTATCAAAGATTGATGTCTAGAGATAGATATGCAAAACTCTATTTTCTATGTGGAGCTAGAAGCTTTTGTGATTATAACCTTGTTTATGGCCAAATAGAACCTAACTAAAGGTAAACAAGATAGGCTACGAAGTTAGTTGAACCATCACAGTTTTATTCAGCCAAAAAAGTAATACTTTTGTAGTGACAAAAAGAATCAAATATCAAAGCACTACTAAGCAATTGAAAGGAATTATTCATACATACAGAGCTACGGTGAATAATAGCATCATGTTGATTTAGATATGATCACTGCAAACATTTAGATCGCGAATTTAATTAATCTAAGTATATAAGCTCACAGACATAAAGGCAGAAAATAAAATAAGACTAAAGTCTGAAAGAAGAAAAACTTTATTCACATTAAAACTTTCAAAAGCAAAATCGGGGGCCGTAAATACACAACAATGATCTATATAGCATGCCAAAACAAAAGGCTAGGACCAAAGCTATATAAGGAAATGGCATTTAATCATTCTTCTTCTTTCTCCTCCTTTTCTTCTTGCCATTTGAAGAGGCTAAGACCGGCCTTTTCTTAGATTTTGCTTCCTTTCCCATAGACAAATGACCCTCAGGATCCTCTTCCCAGTTATAGTCACTTCTTGAAGATTTGGGAGTCTCAACATGAATGCCAACCGTTAAAGGTATAGAGGTTGGAAAGACGAACGAGTGAGCCAGCAAAGACTTGAAAGCGAAGGATGCATATCATCAATACCCTTCTCCTTTTTGATATTTTTAAGCTTTATGATATGGGAAGTCTGCTCTCTAACATTGATGGACCAAAATTGTGATCCTTCTCCCCTATGATGGTCAAGTCCTCATCTCCTCGTGGCATGTTAGGCTCCTCTACAGCCTCTTTGTTTAATGCATCGATATCATGATTTGGTACCGAGTTAAGACTCATGATTCGGTACTAAGACAAAGCTATTACCAGAGTGATGACCATAGGATTATGATGGGGGTAGGAGAGTACTTCTCTGTCCTTGGTAATGAAGCTTATCTATGTTCCGATTCCAGTTGGGGTGCATTGGACAAACGAGACTCCAATGAATAAATGACCAGCTATGCCATTTCTCTTTGATACCGAGACTGAGCCCCCAACTTCTTTCGGCCATATGTAGGCCTTGGAATATGGTCAAGACTTTGGTGATAGCCTAGACATTTGTGTTATTAGGTGGCTGGGACTGAAATGGTTGGTTGTCATTGCTTCCCTCTACTATACTTGATCCTAAATACACTTCAAATGTGTTTCTTCTTAGATGAGTCTCTTAATCTCATCTACAAGCACCCGTCAGTTTATTACACACTGGTCGTTGATTTGTGAGAACACGTAGTATTTTCTATCACAGTGAGGTTCCTCCCGAATTCCATTCCTAATGGTTTGGGCTTATGGAAGGGCACCCAGTCCTAGGCGGCGATATATCATGGTGACATCTATGTTCAAATTAGCATAACATTATACCTGCGTTTTTATTAAGAACTGGCCTCCGATTGACTTCTAGTGTTAACCTAACAACCACTGTTTTGATGATTATTGTTATTATAAGAAATGGCCTTGGTAGGACACCTTGCTTCATTTCGTTGTCCTAAAGATCTACATCTTCCATTCTCCTCATACCCTTCACCTGCTGATAAAATCGATCAGGGATGTGGCCAGCTGCTTCTGGAACTCTCTCCATATGCTAGACTTATATCCGACTCTTGAACATATGCCCAAGCTATTTACATCTGCACCCTTAGCCTAGTGGATTAGTTTTTCAAGCGGGTACAGTACGACCGTAAGCTTTTTAAAGGACCCTGCCTAATGCTGGCAAGTTCACTAGCCATCATGACATAGGTTATGGAAGTGAAGAAACAATTTAATGAATCTATGCATAATTGGGCCCAGGAACCGATGCTACTTGGATGTAGATGCAGGAACCAATGTGAGGCCAGTTTTGTAAGAGTGGACGAAAAGAGCTAACACTTTATTAAACTGGAAAGCTGTCCAATACGAGTAACACAATTGAAGGCAGTAATGTGGTCGAATGGATCAGCACTCCCATTATACTTATTGATAGGCGGAAAGGGATACCGTTGATGGATGTAAGTGTACAGAGCTTCCTCAGAGAACGGTTCTCTATCTTCCTCCTCAAAGATTGCCTCTTGTATTTCGGGCTTACATTCCATTGAGTTGTTGGTAGAGTATATGCATTTCGTCCCTGAGGTTGATATCAGCTTGTTAGGGGATACTCTTGCCAACCACAAGCTAAAGACTTAGTTTATGCCTTGGTGGAGTGGGATATCGATGATGAGATTTAGAATGGTGATGACGAGGAGCAGGAGACCTTTCCCTATGCACATAACGCGACCTGGAATATGCAGCCCACTTTTGTTCTTTCAACATAAACTTGGCTACATCCCTATGAGATCTAGAGTGAGCTAAGAGAGTCATATATGCCCTACCGATGGCAGGGGCATCGCCTCTGCGACCACAAAAAGAAGAAGTTCGCAAACGATCAAAAACTGATGGTTATTCCACTGAAGAGGAATGATGATATCTTGGCTCTATAGGCACAACTATTGTAACATTCCATAAATTCGATCATTTTGATTTCGAATGTTTATTTAATTTTAAACATTAAAATATTGGTTTAAAATGGGTTAATTACTTGATTTCAAATGGAGGTATAATTTAAAATATCAGAATTGTGAAATTAACACTTGAATAGTGATTTATATATCTGGATTTTGAATTGAATATTAACTTAATGGGTTAACATCTTATTTAACTCATTATAATTAATAAATAATAAGGGTGAATTCATTTTGTAAATTTATTTACAATAATAAATGGTTTGAATATAATAAATAATATAAAAAATCAAATTGTAATAAAATGACTTGATTTTGATGACGTATTTTTAATTTAATTTATAAAAATTTTCCAAGTTTTTTATTTGGAAAATATTTAAATTGTCGTTTGACGATTTTGCGGTAGACGATGATATTTTGAGATTTCACAAAACATAATAACTAGCGAATATTATTATCTAAGATCATGTCGCATTTTAGAGTGAGACGACTATTTTTTTAGCGTTGGCAGTTTATACGAGAACGGAACTCTGTGCAGTGTCGCATTGGAAATTTAAATTTAAAACAAACATAATACAAACACGCACATAAATTTCCTTCCTTTGTCTCCAAAAAGTATCATTCCATTAGTTCACTTACTAGCATTCATTTCATTTCCTTGACCACCATATTTCTTTCTCCTTCCTTTGTTCTTCATTTCGCGTTATCATATACGGCCGCATAGTTAAAATTTCCAAATTAAATAAAATACCTCACGAAAAATCTCAAAACAAAATGTTTTAACCTTGTATCGATAAGATCTTCGATCCTCTATATTTTTGGTTAGGGGCGGTCGTTAGTAGATGAAGGTCGAAGTTGAGTATCGTGCATAGGGTTTTAGTTTGCTGTGGGTTGAGGTGGAGTTTGGCCAAGGCAAGATCGGTTTCGGGTTTCTCGAGGCAAGATGATGTTGTGGAGTAAGTTTCGAAAGGTCTAGTACCTCCTAGTGAATCGTTTTCATTATATGAATAAAGAGGAGTCTCCAGGTCACGATTCGATGGGGGCATGTGGACGTGAAGTGATGGTGGTAAGGAGGTAGCTCGCACAATGGTGAGTGTGATGGTAGTGTTAGCTCGTCGATTTGTTGGGTGGAGAGGGAGGAGAGAAAAGGGATACGTGCACTGACATTTGCATGCAAAGGCTTGGGTGTTTAAGAGATCTGGGA
The DNA here is from genome assembly GCA_030765085.1 of Allium cepa. Taxonomy (NCBI): domain Eukaryota; kingdom Viridiplantae; phylum Streptophyta; class Magnoliopsida; order Asparagales; family Amaryllidaceae; genus Allium; species Allium cepa. The sequence continues at coordinate 27,009,385 of CM060933.1, read as the reverse complement.
GAAGGTTTAAAGTGAGGATTAGAGTTAAGATTTGATTTTAAAGGTAATTAAATTGTTATTTAATTTGTAAAATGATAGCTAATAAAATTAGTGTCTTCTCTATACAAGGTCCAAATCAAATGCGGTTAATCATGTCGGACTCGTATGAATGTTAGCTACGCGATGGAATTAGTTTGGAGGAGTTTGGAGCATGTAGAATTTCAAGATAAAATCGAATGCTGTTCGATTTTAGTTCAAATCCGAACGCTTCGACGGTAACTACCATTTCTATTAGTTCACCCATCTTTAAATTAGCTATATAATATCTGTGATGCTATAAATCTATTATTGAATGCTTGGTTGATAATTTAGATGTTGTTGTTGTTGTTGTTTGATTGTTTGTTTGGTTGAAAATCCCATTTTGGAAAATGGATGACATATTAACTTAATTGTTGTAAACCCATATGATTATATATATATATATATATATATATATATATATTGTCCGCAATCATTGTTTTGCAGAGATATTTGTAAAGAGACCCTAAGGGGTTTCTCATCAATACTTGTTATTTATTTCCATAGGCTGATTATATTAATGTTTAGTTGTAATTAATCGTGGTATTCTGTTTAAATTGTTGAAGTATCGTTATAACAATTTTCGCTGTATCGTCAATTATTGAATTTCATCTCCTAAACCCTTGTCTATGTTGTCTTGAGTTTGTATTTTCAGAAAATAGATATTTAAATTCATTAATCATTTTGATTAGTGATATTTAAACTAATTAATCATTTGAATAATGATATTTGAATTTAATTATTCATTTTAATTAATGGTTATTTGAATTTAATAAATTTTTTTAATTAATGATGTTTTAAAAGTAATTAATCATTTTAATTAATGATATTTGAGTTTAATAAATCATTTTCCTTAATGATTTTTAATAGTAATCAACCATTTTAAATAATGATATTTGAGTTTAATTGATTAATTTAACTAATGATGTTTTAAAATTTAGTCAATCATTTAATTTAACGATGTTTGAATCTAATTTATCATCTTAATTAATATTATTTTGAATTTGGTTAATATTTTGAATTTAGTTAATATTTTTAATTAATGGAGTTTTAAAAGTAAATTAACTAATTTAATAAAAGAGTTTTAGAGTAAATTAAATTATCTAATAAAAGTGTTTTAAGGCTAATTAACTGATTTAGTGTATTAAAGTTAATGAAATGATTTAATAAGGTATAAAAGTTAATTTCCTGATTAAATAAAGGTGTTTTTGAGATAATTAACTATTCAATAAAGATATTTAATCTATTTATTAAAAGAGATGATAAATTTGATTAATTTTTTTTCGAGAAAACTAATGTTGGTCTAAATTTATTAAAGAAATTTTAAATTCGATTTATTTTCTTTAGTAAAACTAATGTGATAGTTATAAACGGATGTTATAAATTATCCTTTAGGGTGATTAAAATTTATTTTAATTAGAAAAGGTAATTTAATCTATTTAATATCTTTTGGGATAATAAATATTGTTTTAAAATGTATGTATAATAGTTTATAAATAAGAAGATCTTTTAAAAAGAATTGTTTCAAATAAAGCTAAGTGTAAATTGTTTAAGGTTTATAATAAACAATGTTTTGACATTTGTTTTGACCTTGGTTTTAATACACTTAGAAAATATGATTTACCCTTCTAAAGGAATATCTAAAGAGTTTTTAAAGTGTCTTTAAAGGTGTTGAAATGTGAAAATCAATCACAAGTGAAAACAACCATCTTATCATTCCTGATAGTTGATTTATCGACTATCGACTTTTATTTTGCTTTCTTTTTTATTTTTCGTCACTTTAAGATGATGTGTTGCTCATTTGAGCCTTATTATCATTTGTCGAAAATGACTAAACCCAAAGGGTAAGTGAAAGCCAAGCTATGTGGGGTTACTCCCATTAGGGTATTTTCACATCCACTTTGGATTGGATTCGGTTTTGCGCATAGAGTTGTGAAATACTTAGATACTCGGTAATCATTAGCAGAGTCCGGCTTGGACGCGTCCAAGAGCCATCGAACTTCTCAAGTATATTTTTAGAGGCATACTTTTGGTAAGGGGGTGCACCCTCCTAGTCATTGTTGGAAAAACTTCTCTTTTTCCCTTATTGTTAATTCAAATCATTGAATTGTTTCTTTAATTACATAGAGAACTGCATTATGCACTTCTCTGTTCAACAATTTGTGACCATTCTTTCAAGTCTGGAATTAATGTTATTTATGCACATTCTTTCAATATAGGATTTGTTCATACTAGTACCCACCCTTTATTTGGATTGTTTTTATTGTTTATTTCCATTCTTTCTTGATTGGATTATTGTTCTGATTTGTTTCCCATTTCTTCATTTATGGATGTTATTCTTTTGAGGTATGAACTTATTCCATGTTAGTGGCGTAGTCTCGTAGAGATTTTATACGTTAATCGTATTATTTGAGTTTTCTCACGTTGGTTCTCTAGACCGACCTGGGTGTTATTTTATTATAATGCTCGGGTTAGATCGGGTTTTCCTAGGTTAGCTATGGTGATATAGAGTTATTGGAGAAGAGCGGTTGTTCACCTATCGTAATGTTATATTTTCCACTGTATTATATTATATACCTATCAGCAACCATTAACTCAAAATTTTATAATTGTCCAACTGATAAGGTTTGTTTTTAACTTTGATGTACTCTGTATTTTGGAGTGATAGCTTTTACTGGCTTTGTTATATTTTATGTTGTTGATTCTATTATGAAGTTCCGACTACTCTATTCTTTATTCTTTGTTCTTTTTTTTATTTTACCCTAATAATGTGCCTTTCTGACGATTGAATATCTGCATTTGAATACTGTGGATGTATTATGTATCGACTTTTGATGGTCGAAAAGGCAGGCCGTTACAACTATATTTGATGCAATATTGATTTTGTAGCATGCACACAACATACCTTCTAAAATGAGCATGAACATCCATGAGCAGCGTTTTAGGCACTATCCTTTCCTTGGCCTCTGTAGTGTTCACGAGGTCAAAGGTGTTAGGAAGCATGGGTCTGTGAGCAAGCAGGTAGAATAGATCGGTCATAGGATCAGCTGGTGGGACAAAGTTTACACTTGCTTGGACGTCTAACCACAACCTTAGGCCATTCACTTCATGGGAAATAGTGTTGCATTGGTTTCATACTCTTTGGAGCTGTTACCATCAATGGGTGGAAGATTGTCTAAGGTAACACGCCATATCATATTTTATAGAGGAAAAAAGTGAAGAAAGGTAAGAGCTTTGGGGGGAGGCCCTCCTTCTAGCGCCAAAATGTTGACTATATTTTTAGCCAACCTTAGATTAGACTAATGCGTTATGAAGAGAAAATTTTAATTGCTAATCTTTAGGCTTAAAATAGAAAATGAAGAAGAACATAAACAATTAAAGTAAAAAATGTCAAACATAGGGTGGTTTGAAATATCGCTTACGTCCACTGTGAAGCTCTCTTACTATGTTCCTCTCTCACAATTAAGTGGATTACAAGATAATAATAAGAAAAAGGAAGCACTTAAGACTAATGAGGTATCTAATCTTAAGAACTTACCGAGTGAAGAGCTATAAATTGTGTATAGTACCTAGAATTCTTATAATTTCCAACCCCCCTGCAGTGACAATGCATGAGTTATTTATATTAGCCGAGATGGATGATGGATGGGAGACAACTGTGAAAGCACAAAGATATGCATCGATATGAAATTTACCAATTATCCCTCTATACCGTGTGCATGCTTTTCATTTAATGTGCATTAAGTGCTAATGGGTTGCTGCAGGAGTAGCCATCACTTCATTCGCCTAGATATAAGGCTTTATGCAAATGGATAGACAACTTATCAATTACTCTTATGTGCTTATGTTCCATTGCTAAGATGACTGGTCGGTGTCTAAAGGTACGAATGAGACAGAAAGTAGCCAAGGAGTCAGCTGTAGAGATGGTGCCAAGTCAAATGCAAGGTAATAGAGAGGGATGCATAGGACCAGTTGGAGGCGGCTGTATTGAAGCCGACTCAAGGAGGGGTGTAACGCTCACCTCTATACCCATACCAACATAGAGAATTACTGGATAATTCTTTCTGGTAATACAGAGAATGAGGCTTGTTAGGAGAGATTACACGTAAGTATTTCTTTAGGCTAACACTGATATGTATTGAAAATCTCATATAACACTTCCAAATATATTTGGTATTGGCATAAAACAATAAACACGTGGATTTACCAAAGACGGAACAATATATGACATATGCAATAAACATAAAGTCACAGGTCACAATAGAAAATATAATACAAACTGATACCAAACTATAATGGTGTCTTTCGCACTACAACAATATACACCAAGTCAAGTTCAAAATATACAACTTATAGCCATCTTAGTACAAATAAATACAAGGAGACGTCCATAGAAAATATATTGACAACTCAAACATGATATAACATATATCTTGTCTCCTCTAAAGCCCAACATCCAACATGGCTAATGTCATGTACTTCAAAAGTCTCGGACTAACTCGAGTATTATATAAATAATAAATGGGTCGGACTATATCTAAATCCAAAGTAAGTATTCATAAGTAAAGCATGGTAATAAAAAACACAGTAAGTATACGATACAACATAATATCCATCAAAACAATGTACAATGCCACACATTCCAAATATCACCATGGAATTCATAAAAGAAAACAAGAATCATGACATCTATAAATCAGGTGATAGCAATGAAACTCATCGAAGTCCTAAAATATGATGGACAAGCTTGTAGCATGTCTACTAAAATCACCAATAAAGGAATAAACCACAAATTAAACCAATTACAAAGGTCCAAAACCAAAATATCGACCTTGGCTTATAGTCCTAATGGAAGTTAAAACTTCCAACTGTCAAGCTCTAAAAGAAAAACCATGAGATGCAGAATCTCAAATAAATAATCAAAGCATAAAATCTCGACTTATATCCATTATGGAAGTAATAACTTCCAACTGTTAAGCCATATAAGATAAATCAAGGAATATGGAACCCAAATAGAACTTAATTCATACCAAATACATAAATCAACATCCAAAAATACTATCTCGACTTACAGTTCTAAGAAAAGTACATACCCCCGATCGTTAGTCCTAGGAGAAAGCCAAAAACCCAAATCTCAAATAAAACACAATTAGTACAAAATATTGAAAACAATATCCAAATAATTACTCAAACTACTATCTTAACGGAAGTGATAACTTTCGATTATCAGGCCCTCAGAGATATCAAGAAACTCACACTTAGTAAATATCTAAATTAATCAAATAGTCAATGTATAAAATCAAATATCTCAACCCCTAGTTCTAAGAGAGACAAAACTCTCGACAAAATGATCCTATGAGATAGAAATCACAAATCATAGAAAAAGTAATCTCTCAGCCATAGGCTCTTATGGGAGAATGACAGACAAGCTCACAACATGTCTCCAATGTCATAAATAGACAACACAAAACCATCTCAGGTTGGGGTGTCACAAACGGGCACACAGCCAGTTTGTAATGTCAAATAATCGTCGTCTCTAATGAGGTGATACAATCATGTATCTTACAAAAAATGGATCTACCTAAAGCATCCAGATAGGAGACTGATGTACAACAACATTGCTCTAGGAAATGCTAATGACCGTGGCCCGTTTCCTGCAGCCCCTAAGTTATTTCTAGAATCATGACACTCATATCCATCGCATGTCATAAACATGTTGCCGAGCTACATTGAACATTGTCACGATTCCTACTTGTCCTTGGTAATTGACCGTTGGTCCTTAAGTGAGGTCGGAGCAATGGCTCTAACAAGAGAAATAATCCTAGCCTACAAACTCAACAAGATGACATCACAAATCCGGGGCTATGACCCCCCAATTAGGACTGCTACGATGGATAACTAGCTTGGGGTCTAATTCACGCACTCTCCATAGTGGAGTGAACCCTATGATGTAGATTCCCAACAAATACTTTCAACATATAAGTCCTAATGAGAGTGATAATAAGTACTCTCAACTTTAGGAGTTCTGATGAGAGTGACAAATACTAATTTCGACTCAGTAAGTCCTACTGAGAGTGAAACTGATACTCTTGACTCAGTGAGTCCTGATGAGAACCACTTCAAATACTTTCAACTCTAGAAGTCCCGTTGAGAGTAATCACTCTCGACTATACTAGTTCTGATTAGAGCATTTCAATATAACAAATCCTCGACTACTAGCCCTGGGAGTAGATAATGATAATCGACTAGTTAGTTCAGAGGATGCAGCGAAATATACCCTCGACGAGATGAGTCCTAATGGAAGTAATAATAAGCACTCTCGACTTCATATGTCCAAAGGAGAGCATCACAACATAATAATTCCTCAACTACTAGTCCTATGAGTAAGTAATAATATTACCCAATTAGTTAGTCCTTAGAGGATAAATCTACAAGCCCAATATATCTCCAACTGTATCCCTTGGAGAGCAATATAACTCTCGACTGCTAAGATCTAAAAAGTCACCTCTAGATGATATTACGAATCACTAACCCATCTCCAGAATATAAGTGACATCTACACATAAATAGTAAGCGAATAAGTATTACTTAAGCGACCCACTCGCTTAATATTACTTAAACGTTTACTAGAAGCTATTAAAGTGCACTTACCGAAATAACAATATTCGATAATATGAGTCAATAGTATAACTGGATTTGTTTTACCAAATGTCCCATCCTTGATGGTATTACTAATATGTTTATTTAATATCCTTATTATATAGTACTAAATCACAATTTCAACAAATAAACTAATTCTAAACAAATAAATATATAAAAAGGGATAATTCAAAGCTCTTAAAATTAGGTTTTTAATAATCAAAATCTTTTTTTAAGTTACCTTTAATCCTTTAAAATATTTCATAATTTGGTCCATCTTCAAAATAAGCTTATATACTCAAAACCCCTTTTAGAAAATATTTCCTGAATCCATTTCACTAAATATACACTTTACGAAAGAATTTCCCTTTCGGAAATATTATTAAAACCCTCTCATTTATACTTATAAAATTCCATATGTTCCAATACTATCGAAAATTTCTATTTTCATTTTTTTAAAACAACTTTTGTTTCCAAAACAATTCCCAACAACTCATTTTATTTCACATCCACTTTTATTTATTGATAAATATACTTCAAATAAATTTTAAAACACTAAAAATAGTTTTTCGAAGCTTTTAAAAATATTTTAAAATAGAAAATCAGTAAATCATCAAAAATATAAATTATGTAGAAAAATACTTCAAAATCAATAACAAATCATCAATATAAATTTTATCGTTCAACCCGAATCAAATTATATCGAATTCCGATCATCCAATATGCATACACAACAAATGAGACTTCATGATCAATCTCGACCAACAGTTCTAATGAGAGAAAATACTGTCAACTGAATGGCGCTAATAGATGTAAAATATACAGATCAAAATGCAACTGGACATCTCCTTTGCATTTTGGATAATCCAACATACAAGTAACCTCCCAATCTAATCCAAATTCACACAATCAGTCCAATATGGGGAACAAACAATTCAATTGATCCAATTCAATGAAGCAAAGCAATCAAATATTAGGATATACATATATATGTATGTATGTATGTGTGTGTGTGTGTGTGTGTGTAGTGTTTAACGGCAAATTATCTATTGATTAGAAAAATGCCGATAAATTTTGAATTAAATTTATACTGCAAGCGCATGGCGTACTATCATAGTACGTGCCGAGTGCGGATCCATCTGTAGGTAATTGTTGATTTTAAATTTCTATTTAATGAAATTACCCAAAGATTAGAGAGTGATTAACTAAAAAAGAAAAATGAAAAACTAGCGAAAGAAAATAGATAAAAATATGAGATTGTAGAGGCAATTTAGAGATAAATCCACTCTCTAGATCACATAGTTCAACACTACATTAAATTATGATCTCTCTTTTTTGGTCATTAATTAGTTTATTGATGTGTTTATCATAAGTATGGCCTATTTGTGCTATTATCAAGCTCAACATAAGCAATCAAACTATAGCACACTCCTTAAACCACTATTTACTCTCATGAAAAATGACAACAAGTTGAAAATGAAATCTATTTAAGCATGACCTATTGACTATTGTTCAGAAATATACCTATCAAATTTTAATTTCAAAATCACTTCATTACCATAATCGTATGTAAATGAAAAGATAACTTTTGTTTGTGATTGTATAAGCATAGCCTATTTGTTATGAACAACATAGACTATCAAATTCAGTATAAAACAATAAATCACATCAACATTCATTCTTCCATTAAGCACAAAAAGAGAGCAATAATTATCAAAATATTAAAGCTATGTAATCGGAGAGCTTCATTATCCCTAAATTGAAGGGGTTTAGCCTTTCATATTTGTTATTGAATCAAAAAATATAGCTTGCAACATGAAAGAAAAAGAAAAGGAAAAAGAGAGCAAAGTAAAGAAGAAGAAAAACTATTCTAGTTGCATGAAAAATAAAGCTGTACTTCTAACAAGAAAGGAAAAAAACATGTAGTTAAAAGGAAACCATAATTAACATTGCATAAAAAAGGGAAAAATACATAAGATGAAAATGGCTAAGTAGCCATGAAAAAAAAAGAAGAGAACTTGATTTATTTGTGAGCTAAAAACTAAGAGAAGAGACCCTAAAGAAGAGGCTAAGCAAGAAGAGGGTTACATTAAACATAAGGGGTATTTATACATGTGTTAAACCCTAATTCATATTTTTGGGGAATGCCCAAACTACCACTTACGAAGTGTGATGGCCAAGTAAGCATTAGCATCCAATAATCATCCATTAAGTGTGCATGAAAATTTAATGGCCTTTTAGCATGTGCATTAGCTCCTAAGTGTACATTAAGATTGGTGGGTAAGTGAGGTCCTCCATGATCATCATTTTGAATTATTTCCATATTCATTTGTTCTCTTCACTCTTGTGCTTGCATATATCATCATGAAACCACTTGTAAAATTCACTAAATTTCCTGCAAAACAACATAGAAAATTCCAAGTAAATTTTCATAAATTAATAAATGCACAAAAATGACTATTTTACCCCATATGAAGATGAATATGGGACAAACTAAAAACAATTTGAATTTTGGTTTAAAAAATTAAAATACCCAATATGATCATTTATTTAACTTAAATAGATTAAATATGGTGGTAAAAATATGCACATTTACGTGCACATCAAATACCCCCACACTTATCTTTTTTGTTCGTCCTCGAATAAAATAAAACTAAGATAAATCCGTTTTCGTAGGAAGCATGATTTCATTAAGCGTATGCAACAAGCTGTTAAACCCCTAGATGTCCCCAATAGGACGAGTGTTGTCTCGTGAGGGTTTCCAGCGGATACTAGCCACAAAATCCAAATGTAGGATGAAAATATTTACAAAATGCAAGATTTATTTACAATGGAATGAATGCAAGTTTTTTGAAAATATTTACAATGAATGATTTACTTTAAAATCAACACAAATAAGTTAAATATAAGTTTTGATCATTATCTTGAAAATTTAAGTCATTTACTCGAAGAAATTTCCAACAAAAATCAAGTTATCATAACAAATAGACTATAGTTTAACTCGTTGTTTCAGTTGATAACAAAGTATAACTATGAAATAGATCCTTAGTTGATTGTCAAAATTGATCAAAGTGGTATTTTTATTTCATTTCAATAACAAATCAAATCAAATAAGTTATAATAGTATTTGGATTTCATTTGCTTACTCTCTCTATTTTTTTTGAAAATTTTATTTATATTTACAATATTTACATATGCCTAACTCAGAAAAACTAAGGCCAGATATATTACCCATACACTGCCTTGCAGACTTATATGAGGGGAATACAGAGCATGGCGAGTGAACACACAAGTGTGAACTCTTATCGACTGTAGGCGTCATTAATAAAAGAATTTTTATATACATACACCTAACACAGATAAATTAAGGCAGTATACTGATCGTGCACTGCCTTTTGGGCTTACGTGAGAAAGGTACAGAGCATGGCTACACGAGAGTGAACACATGACTCTAGGTGTTAAAAATATATACATATATATATATAATTTTTTGTTTTTCGTTTCTTTTGTTCTTTTGTTTATGTTTTTCGTAGAGAGAGTTTTGCGAAATCATCTTAGCACCATTTAACTTAGAAGATAATAAAATGTTATATCCTTTACTTTAAATCAACCACTTTTCAAAACAAAGATTTTCAATTAGGATGTATTTCATAATTAACACATATGAATCTTCCTATGTACTAGTCAAACCATTTTTATTTATAATCAAACTTCATTTTTATTTTTGTTAAGACAAATAAATTTTCAAAAACTTCAATTTAATTGTAACGATCCGCAAATCCGTACCCCTTGAGTCAACACTATTCTACCTAAATCAACTCAAGTTGTACAGAAATACGAACCATTTGGGTTAAAGAAAAAGAGGTAGAAGAAGAAAATAGAAAACAACATCAGAATCTAACCATCGCAGCGGACTAAAATATAATAGAAATGATCTTTACTCAAAATCAAATATATCTGTTTATATATTACATCATCAGAGTACATCAATCAACAGCTCAATAACAACATACAAATGGATACACCACAACTCAATCACAGCGGAATATAGATAAAACAAGTACGAATATACGTATCGTCCTCCAGCTCGTCTCCTAAGCTCCACAGCATCACATCCTGTATTCTATAATACTCGGTCTGACCCAAGCATTACAATTAAATAACACCCGAGTCAGTCTGGAATACCAGCGTGAGAAAATCACACCCAATTAATTATTAAAGTTTCAAAAATCCTTTGAAAACAAAATCATCTCGTAAGACTACGCCACAAATAAATATGTCGGGTTTTTACCTTATGATAGCTAAAACACTTTTTATAGAAATCCTGTGAAATTATAATAGAGTCTATATACAAATACTTATAAAATAGCCGAAATTGTTACATCTATTAAATTCCAGCTACTAGCCACAGAGTGGGTAATACAAACAAAACTCGTACAAGGCTCGTAGGGAGAATGGATTTCCAACTAATGACTAGGCACTGGGGTACCACCTGTCACAGTACGGGGCCTAGATCACCGTACCGAGGAGTACACCCGCTCCCCTGCAACACAAGACCGGGACTACCCCTTACTGGATAATCCCGAGTGAGATCACCCCGCGGTTGGGATCAGCAACCGTCCACTAAGCCGAAATAAAAAGGGACATCTTGACAGGGATGACCTCACCCTGCTTGGGTGCTACCCACCTAGCCTTGCTGCATAACCCCTGATTTTCAGTGATTCCCATTTGATGAGGCTTGAGGCTAAGCGTTACCTTTTTGGAACTTATCCCTTAGAATGCCCATCGTCCACCTGACGATGTTTCGCAAGCAATCATCCATACAAGTCCGTCCTGGGTTCGAATGGAACCGAAGGCACTGCTCCTACTACATCCATTTTGGAAATATCCTCAGGATTAGTAGTGACTAGCCCTTGCACTTTACGGCTCCATCTTCGAATCCAAACTCGTTTCCACGCAACGTACAAACCAAATCGAAGTGGTTTTCGAGAAATAAATTTCGATCCCGGTCTCTTCGAAACGATCAACGCATTTGGCCAATATTGATAGTCGGTGATTTAACTATCAATTAATGTTCACAACATCCATCGCACAATAAATAATTTTCCAAATTATTTATTTATCTCAAAAATATCTTCTCAAGATATATTTTCACTTTTTAAATTCCTTTGAAAACAGTTTTCAAAGCTATCTGGCTTTCTCAGAATAAACTCGTAATATTTCTATTTTCACCGGAATCACCAAGCACAAAACTAGATTTTCTAAATTAATTTAAAACACTTTACTTTTAAAAATATACTTTAAAACATTCAAGTTAAAATTACTTTAATAATTTGTTAAAAATACATACTATTGGATATTTGAAAATAAGGTTACTAAATAAAATATAAAACTAGATTTCTATTTTTAAAAACAAAATACTAAGTTACTTTTTAATAATTACTGCTAGAATAGATTAAAAGAAAATACTTATTTTAGACTTAAAAAAAAAGAAATAATAAATTTTACAAAACTTGCTTTCTTTAAAGACAACTTTAAAAAATTTAATTTATATTTGCAATTTTACTTTTTAGAAACATGTACTTGGCCATCCAGAGAAAATTCCAACTTCAATCACTTAAATCAATTTTCCCAAAATTGAGTTCCAATTTAATTTATTTGAAATAAGTTTCTTTAATTTCTCAATTCATTTCAAAATTCATTAGTTATGGACTTATTATTAATGTTATTATATTTCCGTTTGATTTTAAACCTTTTAACTGAAATATATGAATTTCAGGCTTTTTCCAATTTCTTCTTTATTCCTTCCAATAAGTTAAATCTTAAATATTAAATAAATGTTTGTTTTATTAAATAATATCATTGAAGTTTCATACTTCATTAACCTTCTGCTTATTCAAAAATTCCTTTCCATATACAGAATTTTATCAATTAAAAAGTGATACAAATGAAAGTTATCACATTCTTCCTGCAGTTTCCAAAACTTTAAAAATTATAGGATTTGGTTTAAGAAACGCAAAAATTATGCACAAAATACTAGCTCAGGTTTGCACAAAACACTGAGTACTCTACAACAACAGGACAACGAGTTTGCAAGAGGTTTTTCAACATTTTAATCAACGAATTTCTGAAAATGATACAAATAAAAGTTATAGGCCTTTCCGTTAGCTTTCCAGAATGACCAAGATCGTTGAATTTGGATCAACGGTTCAAAAGTTATGACCATTTTACTAAAAACATTAAACTTAGCCTGAACTTATGCATTTGCAGGACAGCGACCAACAATTTCAATTTTAACATAGAAAACATCGAAACCAGGCAAAATTAATAAAGAAAAAGTTTTAGTTTAGTTTCTAAGCTTTCAGGAACATTAAAAATTTCCGAATTCCGATAAGAATTGTAAAAGTTATGGATAAAACAATTCTAATATTTGAATTTCACAACTTCTGTCATTTTGTCTCGGGACAACGATAAACATTTACAATTTTGACCAAGATAACATCGAAATTTTGGAAAACTAAAAACTCAAAAGTTTTAGAACAATGTCTAAGCTTTCTGGAACATCTAAACTTATCGAAATCGGTTGAGGAACGAAGAAGTTATGGCCAATTTAGTTTCAGCCTTAAGCACAGAGCTAATATTGGTTTTGCTCTCGGGAATATAGTAGAAAAATTCAATTTTGACATGGCTAACATCCAAACTACAGAAAAGGCAAAACATTAAAGTTGTAGAACATGAAATAAGCTTTCCAGAACATCCAAAAAATCGAAATTTCATTATGGATTGAGAAAGTTATGGTCAAATTACTAAGCTGCATTTTTGATAGAACCGAGCCATTTTTACTTACAACTATCATCTCTTCAAGCATAACATGAATACTAGAAATTAGATAGTTTTTCTCACCTTAAACTAGTGTATTTGACTTGACTCTTTTTTCTTAGATTTCTCCAAGCTTTTTCACTTTATCTTACTTTTGTTTTTGCTTTGTGAAAGTATGAAAAATAAGTGAACATTTCCACCCTTTATATAGTAATTTTTAAGGCTAGTTTGGTAATTTTAGTTTTGGACACTTGTCTTCTTCTCTTTGTACAAGCTTTAGAATGTTTAAACATGTCTACTTAGGTGTCTTAAGATGTTTCTACACATGGACACCTAATGGGGTTATGTGTCTACTTAGGTGTCTTAAGATGTTTCTACACATGGACACATGTCATTCATTTTTTTTATGCAAGTTTTATTTCATGATGCATACCTTATTTAGTAATAATTTAAGGTGTTCTAGAAGTGTACACCTAAGTGATATATGTGTCATAATTCTATTTCATCTTAAGATAGGTGTATGGTCCATATTATGCCACTTGTCTTCACCATGACATGCCACTTATCCTATACCTATACATACTTATACATTTTGTATTATTTAAAAGCATACATAAATATAAATACAATAGAGATGGTGTATACAAGAAGCTTGACTAATTAAATTATTATCGATTAAATTTTCAGCGTGTTTATATATCGTACACTCACACACTAACTCCGATCAAAACGAAATTTGAAATTCGATAATAATTCAATATTACGGACCCAATGGAACTAGTTTCGTGAATTCCGAGACTGTGCCTCGGAAGGTTATTTTTAAATTCAATTTAAACGATGAAATTTTTAAAACTGAACAAATCACTGTTAAATTTAATTTTAAAGCTTCCATTATCTTCAGCCCTATCAATATAAATTTTACAAGCCTACAAATTATTTTTAATAGGCTTAAAACTCCAGATTCAATAATTTACCCAACTTCAAATTATTTAATTCAAAAATTTAATTATCAAATAAACAGTGAGATTTGAATTCAAGTTAAAATTAACCTTTAAATATTCCAATTTCAAATGCTCAAAAAGTCCGGGTCGTCACATTCCTCCCCCCTTAAAAGAATTTCGTCCCGAAATTACTAGTTAGGAAGAATGGTCCAGTACCCGTTACTATTTTTCCAAACTAAACAGTTTAATATTTTTTTTTATTATTGACCCACTATCATACCTACTAACATCCCAAAACCTTCCATAGTTCGCAAACAATCCTGTTTTCCCAAACATTCAAGTTTTAATTTAAAACCAAATTTTCTCAAAATTTTTCTAACTCCATAAATTTTCGAAAAATTTCGCCAGCGTCTCCTTTGCGTGGCTAGCTCGGTACAACTACAAAATGGCTCTACGGCCTCCCAAATCCAAAAAGAAAACAAAAGGCCAAGTGGCTCAATCCAAATTCCCAATCAAATTCACACCAAATTTAAATACATACCTTTTTGTCGAGCATTTCAAATTTATCTTCTGAAATCAAAATCAATTCTCTTTTTCCCTTTATTTTACCTGCATATCCTGCTTAGTACTAATATCCAATGACAATATTCCCAAAACATCATATCAACTTTATTACAAAATGTCAGTATTTATTCATTCAAACATTAACTTAGATTATATTTGTAGTATTAGTTCCCAATCAAGAATTCACCATTCCCTTCTTCAGTTAGTATAAGCATTTTATATGTTTCTTATATTTATTTTCAACTCTAAACTTTAAATTTTATTTTTTCATTTATACTGATTCATGCCATTATTTACATTAGTTTATTTACAAATTTATTTCAATTCCCAATTTAAAAACGTTTGCCGTTAACAAAAATTTTAAAAAAATTTGCTAACTCCCAAAATTTCTAAATTTTTTTGGCAGAGTCCCCTTTGTACGGAGGAGCTTTTGCAATTTGACAAAAGATATAAATATATATACATCGACCCATACGGTCGGAAAAACCAAAAACAGTTCATATTTTCTATTTTATTGCGTAGGCGTACCTTATTTAGCATTTTAAAGCATGCGGCTTATTATTTTTAGCAAATAGCACAACCAAAACCGGCCGCACTGCTCCCAGGTACCTGTACTTACTTAATTTAAACATGTAAGTGCCATATAAATAAAGTTTAACAACATTTCATTTATTTACACTAGTTAAACACATGGATTCTAAAAGAAAACAACCAAATATCTTTCCGTAAGCGACTTATACAATTTCCATACAAATTCCATTGTTCCAATCAATTTATCACCATTTTCACTGAATTTGAATGTTTTAAAACTCAATCGCTTACATTTAATTTTTTTTAAGCAAACTGAACTCATATTTAATTCAATTGCTCTCAAAACCAATTTATTTTACTCCTATCAATTCAAAGCATCTTAATTACTTCCATTTACGTCAAATGTCAATTTATTCTATGCAGTTTGACGAGATCTATGTGAATAAATAAGTATTTATGTTTTATAACCATTTTAAATGGATTTCAACTCAATTTATACTTACTTCTATTCCATTTTTAAATTTATCCACGATCCATATGTTCTCATTTTCATTGCATTTCAGATTTGAATCCGTTCATTTGCATTTCATTTTATTAACCAAACCAGTTCATTCAAAACCATTAACAATTTAGGTTCATCTCATTTTCAATTAAATTTCCTTTTTATTTTAATTCATTCACAACCATTTATTTAACTCGCATATTCCATTTCAATTTTATCCATTCCATATTTGTTTGTTCCAAACTATTGTATTTAGCTCGAAGACAATCCAAGCTATTGCATTCCATAACCATTTCTCAACTTATTTAAACCACACTTCATTTTGTTTCTTATTTATTATATCCATTTATTTATTCAATATAATTATTTTATCCACACAATCCATTAGGAATTTTCATTTCTTTAAATATTATTTATAATCTACCAATTCTATTTCGATCCAAATTCATTTTTACTTGATTCAAACTCAATCCAATATCCTTAAACTTGGTTTTAAGTTGAATTCAATTCGACTCTCCCCCTGTAGCTTAAGTCAACTTATTTTGATTTATTCATTTTTTTTCTTAAGCTCATTTTCATTTCATAAATAAATATTTTTCTCTTTTATTAAACTTGATTCTATCTCAATTAAATCTCGTTTTAAATCTACAATTTCCTTTGATTAGTTATTATAAAATTTAACTTTCATACTCAACTCATTCAATTGATTACATGGCCATCTCCAATTTATTTCCACATATTTGGATTTTATTTGAAATTCATACCATTACTATTTTAATCCATTTACATTTTTATTCGATACATTTCCAATTATATTTAATTCGTTAACACTTCAAGTCAAATTTTAATTTATAACCCAAGTTCTGATTCTACGATCCATTTTCAATTTACCACTCAATTTCATGAACTCCCAATTCAATTACATTTACTTCACCACCAATTTAAGTCGAATTTAATTTATAACTTGAGTTTTATTTCCAAACTTCGTTATTATCTCACAATTCAGCTTTTATTTAACTGCATGGGGTTCCCATTACATATTTCATGATCTAATTATTGTCTAAATAGTCTTTCCCCAACTTATAATCCAGAACTTGATTTTAATCTCAAAATCTCTTCATTTCAATTTTCTTAAGTTTAAATTTATTTCATAATTCAAGTTTTGATTTTTATTCTATTTGTCAATTCATCGAACAATATTTATTTTGGATTTTCTATTTCACTTTCAAATTTTATAAATCACAACTTATTATTTTCACAATTCCATTCATTATAGACTTGAATATATTCTTTTATTTTAACTCAAGCCTTATGCTTATTTATATCCCAAGCATATTTTTATCCCATGCAATTTAATTCTGATTCTTTTATAAGTTATTCTAATTTATTTACTTTAATTCCAGTCCTTATCCAAGTTATTTCTCATTCGTTCAGATAAGAATTTAATTCCATTCATTAATTCAATTGAATTCTTATTCCGATTCAATCTTATTTTAACTCAGTTTTATTTAACTCAATTCAATTTCAACTTGATTCGAATACAACTGGATATTATTTTCAGCCTATCCAATTTATGTCAATCCAGTCAAATTTTTATTTCCCATCCAAGTTAATTTCATTTTTAACTTTTCTCTTTAAATTTACATTCCAACATTCAAAGCTTATATTCCCTTCCTGATTTAAATATCATCTCAATTTGTAAGCTTACAACCTATCTCATCAGGATTTTTAAATACCCGACTTTGGTTTCAAATTATTTTGAAATCTCCAACATCTCAAAATCAAAATTATCAAATTAAACCAACCCTGGTTTTATTTCCAAAAAATTTCCTTTGAAATTTTCAAAAACAACAAGCTTTTCTGAACAATTTTTTTTTGGCAGCAATCCATCACTTAGAGATTCGAAAATGAATGCTGATAATGCGGCCGTCATCATCAGAATTATTTTCCAATAATTTGAGTGATTTCAATGCTATATCACTTTCAAAATCCATTTAAAACAAATTTCCTTTCAGAAATACCTCTAAACAATAATGTTATTATTTATCCTCAAAATACTTCCAAATCTCCGGGATTTAAATTTCCAAATCCTGCTTAAATCAATCTTAACTATAATTCATTTGTACATTTTATGCTTATTCAAATTCTCATTTGACTGTATTTCAGTTTATAATTTACATTTATAATTCACATTCATAAATTTCATGAATTTATTTCCTTAAACTTGGGTTATATTTTCAATTTCTGGTTAAATTTTCATTTAACAATGATTATACTTTTATTATTATTCTTCCTAATACCCACACAACCATATATTAGCTAAAATAATTTACAAAAACTTTCTTTATATCAAAATATGTTTTTGGGTAAAATTATTTCATTCACCCACATTTAAAACAATACTGTGTCGATTGTTCTATTTAAGTGTTTAGAAACCCCTTCAATACAGTTGCGCAGACTGTGTCGACGAAGGTTCATATGCCACTCAATAAACTAACCAACTCAATATTAAAACAATTTATATTCACTAACAAATACGCGCTCATATCTATTAATACACTCAAACTCATTTTAGAGTACTTCAGACTCTAATTTAAATGAGTAATTCCCACCAAAGCCAAGGTTATCTCCAACCTAAGCTCTGATACCAAGTGTAACGACCCGCAAATCCGTACCCCTTGAGTCAACACTATTCTACCTAAATCAACTCAAGTTGTACAGAAATACGAACCATTTTGGTTAAAGAAAAAGAGGTAAAAGAAGAAAATAGAAAACAACATCAGAATCTAACCATCGCAGCGGACTAAAATATAATAGAAAATAAATTATCTTTACTCAAAATCAAATATATCTGTTTATATATTACATCATCAGAGTATATCAATCAACGGCTCAACAACAACATACAAATGGATACACCGCAACTCAATCATAGCGGAATATATATAAAACAAGTACGGATATACGTATCGTCCTCCAGCTCGTCTCCTGAGCTCCACAGCATCACATCCTGTATTCTATAATACTCGGTATGACCCAAGCATTACAGTTAAATAACACCCGAGTCAGTCTGGAATATCAGCGTGAGAAAATCGCACCCAATTGATTATTAAAGTTTCAAAAATCCTTTGAAAACTAAAGCATCACGTAAGACTACGCCATAAATAAACATGTCGGGTTTTTACCTTACGATAGCTAAAACACTTTTTATAGAAATCCTATGATATTATAATAGGGTCTATATACAAATACTTATAAAATAGCCGAAATTGTTACATCTATTATATTCCAGCTACTAGCCACAGAGTGGGTAATACAAACAAAACTCGTACAAGGCTCGTAGGGAGAATGGATTTCCAACTAATGACTAGGCACTGGGGTACCACCTTTCACAGTACGGGGCCTAGATCACCGTACAGAGGAGTACGCCCGCTCCCCTGCAACACAAGACTGGGACTACCCCTTACTGGATAATCCCGAGTGAGATCACCCCACGGTTGGGTTCAGGAACCGTCCACTAAGCCGAAATAAAAAGGGACATCTAGACAGGGATGGCCTCACCCTGCTTGGGTGCTACCCACCTAGTCTTGCTGCATGACCGCTCATTTTCAGTCATTCCCATTTGATGAGGCTTGAGGCTAAGCGTTACCTTTTTAGAACTTATCCCTTAGAATGCCCATCGTCCACCTGACGATGTTTCGCAAGCATTCATCCATACAAGTCCGTCCCGGGTTCGAACGGAACCGAAGGCACTACTCCTACTACATCTATTTTGGAAATATCCTCAGGATTAGTAGCGACTAGCCCTTGCGCTCACTTCTCCATCTTCGAATCCAAACTCGTTTCCACGCAACGTACAAACCGGATCGAAGTGGTTTTCGAGAAATAAATCTCGATCCCGGTCTCTTCGAAACGATCAACGCATTTGGCCAATATTGATAGTCAGTGATTTAACTATCAATTAATGTTCACAACATCCATTACATAATAAATAATTTTTCAAATTATTTATTTATCTCAAAAATATCTTCCCAAGATATATTTTCACTTTTCAAATTCCTTTGAAAACAGTTTTCAAAGCTATCTGCCTTTCTTAGAATAAATTCCAAGTATTTCTATTTTCACTGGAATCACCAAGCACAAAACTAGATTTTCTAAATTAATTTAAAACACTTTACTTTTAAAAATATACTTTAAAACATTCAAGTTAAAATTACTTTAATAATTTGTTAAAAGTACATACTATATGGATATTTGAAAATAAGTTTACTAAATAAAATATAAAACTAGAATTCTATTTTTAAAAACAAAATACTAAGTTACTTCTTAATAATTACTTCTAGAATAGATTAATAGAAAATACTTATTTTAGACTTAAAAAAAAGAAATAATAAATTTTACAAAACTTGCTTTCTTTAAATACAACTTTAAAACATTTAATTTATATTTGCAATTTTACCTTTTAGAAACATGTACTTGGCCATCCAGAGAAAATTCCAACTTCAATTACTTAAATCAATTTTCCCAAAATTGAGTTCCAATTTAATTTATTTGAAATAAGTTTCTTTAATTTCTCAATTCATTTCAAAATTCATTAGTTATGGACTTATTATTAATGTTATTATATTTCTGTTTGATTTTAAACCTTTTAACTGAAATATATGAATTTCAGGCTTTTTCCAATTTCTTCTTTATTCCTTCCAATAAGTTAAATCTTAAATATTAAATAAATGTTTGTTTTATTAAATAATATCATTGAAGTTTCAAACTTCATTAACCTTCTGCTTATTCAAAAATTCCTTTCCATATACAGAATTTTATTAATTAAAAAGTGATACAAATGAAAGTTATCACATTCTTCCTACAGTTTTCAAAACTTTACAAATTATAGGATTTGGATAAGAAACACAAAAGTTATGCACAAAATACTAGCTCAGGTATGCACAAAACACCGAGTACTCT
The DNA here is from genome assembly GCA_030765085.1 of Allium cepa. Lineage (NCBI taxonomy): Eukaryota > Viridiplantae > Streptophyta > Magnoliopsida > Asparagales > Amaryllidaceae > Allium > Allium cepa. The sequence goes on along the minus strand of CM060933.1, from coordinate 26,988,370 downwards.
ACAACAACAGGACAACGAGTTTGCAAGAGGTTTTTCAACATTTTAATCAACGAATTTCAAAAAATGATACAAATAAAAGTTATAGGCCTTTCCGTTACTTTCCAGAATGACCAAGATCGTCGAATTTGGATCAACGGTTCAAAAGTTATGACCATTTTACTAAAAACATTAAACTTAGCCTGAACTTATGCATTTGCAGGACAACGACCAACAATTTCAATTTTAACATAGAAAACATCAAAACCAGGCAAAATTAAAAAAAACGTTGTAGCTTAGTTTCTAAGCTTTCCGAAACATTAAAAATTTCCGAATTCCGATAAGAATTGTAAAAGTTATGGATAAAACAATTCTAATATTTGAATTTCACAACTTCTGTCATTTTGCCTGGGGACAGCGATAAAAATTTACAATTTTGACCAAGATAACATCGAAATTTTGGAAAACTCAAAACTCAAAAATTTTAGAACAAAGTCTAAGCTTTCTGTAACATCTAAACTTATCGAAATCGGTTGAGGAACGAAAAAGTTATGGCCAATTTAGTTTCAGCCTTAAGGACAGAGCTAATATTGGTTTTGCTCTCGGAATTACAGTAGAAAAATTCAATTTTTACATGGCTAACATCCAAATTACAGAAAATACAAAACATCAAAATTGTAGCACATGAAATAAGCTTTCCAGAACATCCAAAAAATCAAAATTTCATTATGGATTGAGAAAGTTATGGTCAAATTACTAAGCTGCGTTTTTGATAGAACCGAGCCATTTTTACTTACAACCATCATCTCTTCAAGCATAACATGAATACTAGAAATTATTTCATCTCTTCAAGCATAACTCAATTACCAATTTTTTAACAACTTCGTTAAGATTTTCGTTTTCAATTTCAAAAGTAGTTATTTCAAAATTGTCAATTGTGGTAAAGATGGATTATTATTTGACTCGTCACACGTTGGTACTTGATTTTGTTTTTCACAGAGTTTCGTATATGTTTTGAACACGAATCTGTGTGATCATCGTAAATTTTGTTCATTTGCTCAACAAAATAGAATTTATAGTTACTAACTTGAGAATTTTCGATTTGGTGAGAACAAAACTTTTTACTCGCATCGTAGTTGAGATTATTGTCAAAATTATTTGGAAAGTGGATCACATTTTAGTTTTGATTTTGAAATTTATTTTGGAGTTCAAAATTGAGTTGGCATGGGTTATGATCGAATTCGTTTGAATTTTGAAGTGAATTCAAATTTTGACTTAAGCTATTGCATAAATATGAATTACACAAATCATCATCATTTGATTTTGTTGTGTAGAGATTTCAAGTAAAGACGAAATGCTATTTTCAAGATTTGAGGGTTGCTCGTTATTTTGAAAACTTTATGGTGAAAAATCCGAATCGTTCGAGTAACAGTTGTTAAAATATCCATATGAATTTGGAGTGAAATTATATGGATTATATTGATTTCCATAACTATCATAAAATTCAGATAAGCGGGGAAACTTGGACATTTCAAGAATGTTTTTTTGGGGTTTTTTATAGATAAAGGAAAAATATTTATAAATAAAATTTACTTTTCAAATGGGAAATTGATTTTTATTTTGTTTTTTTGGTTTTTCAAATTTTTTCTTTGTTTTTGAAAAGGTTTTATAATTTTATTTTTTTGGATTCTGGTTTTTCCAATTTTTTTTGGATTTTTGAAATTTCAAAGAAAAAGGATTTAAAATTTTCGAAGGAATATTTACAATTTTTTTAGTTTTGGATTTTGAATTTTAATTTTTTTTAATATGCATGAATTAATGCAACTATGTGAATGCAATGGTCTAATTACAAATTATTTATCCTAAGTTAATCCAAAATTGTATAATCACATTTTGTCTTAAATCAACAAAATATTTCTCAGCCAGGTAACATACAGGATTTATTGGTGCACCGGGAATCACCGCAGCAATGCAGCCGAAGGTTTAAGTACCTTCAGGGGAACAACCACAATAATATTTACGAACCACCGTAATATTTATAATTGAATATTGCTCTGCCGTAGCCTAGACAATAAGAAATTAAATTGTTTAAAGAAGACAATTTTTCAATATACAATTAATGGCTATCGATGTCTAATCGTTATTATTAATCAAAATTCTAGGATGAAATGTAAAACAGAAATTAAACAAGTACTAACAATGTAACTACGAATGAAATTTGTTTTTTTCTCAAATGCAAGTAAACAACAATGCAAGACAAACGAAAACTATATATATAATGCAAGGCAAATAAAAAGAAAATTATAAATAAGCAAGCAATTTTTTTGGCAAGCTCGGCAAAGCGAGCAACTTCTTCTATCTGCTTTGGCGACCTTAAAATAAAGACAAGATATATATACAGTTTTTTTTATATCAAAGAAGAAACTAAAACATAATAAAAACAAAGCAAGTGAAAACCAAACAAATTGAAAATAAGACAAATGGAGACTTGTTTAACGGAAAATTATCTATTGATTAGAAAAATGCCGATAAATTTTGAATTAAATTTATACCACAGGTGCACGGCGTACTATCATAGTACATGACGAGTACGGGTCGATCTGCAGGGAATTGTTGATTTTAAATTTCTATTCAATCAAATTATCCAAAGATTTAGAGAGTGATTAACTTAAAAATTAGAAAAATGACAAACTATCAAAAGAAAATAGATAAAAATATGAGAGTGTAGAGGCAATTTAGAGATAAATCCACTCTCTAGATACATAGTTCAACACAACATGAAATTATGATCTCTCTTTTTTGGTCATTAGTGAGTTTAATTGATGTGTTTAACATAAGTGTGGCCTATTTGTGCTATTAATTAGCTCAACATAAGCAATCAAACTATAACACACCCCTTAAACCACTATTTACTCTCATGAAAAATGACAAAAAGTTGATAATGAAATCTATTTAAGCATGGCCTATTAACTATTGTTTAGAAATATAGGCGATCAAAATTTTATTTCAAAATCACTTCATTACCATAATCATATGCAAATAAAGAGGTAATTTTTGTTTGTGATTTTTTAATCATAGCCTATTTGTTACGAACAACATAGACTATCAAATTCAACATAAAACAATAAATCACATCAACATTCATTCTTCCATTAAGCATAAAAAGATAGCAGTAATTATCAAAATGTTGAAGCTATATAATTGGAGAGCTTCATTAACCCTAAATTGAAGAGTTTAGCCTTTCATATTTGTTATTAAATCAACAAATATAGCTTGCAACATGAAAGAAAAAGAAAAGAAAAAAAGAGCAAAGTAAAGAAGAAAAAACATTCTAGTTGCATGAAAAATAAATCTATACTACTAACAAAAAAAGAAATGTAGTTAAAAGGAAACCATAACTAACATTGCATAAAAAAAAGGAAAAATACACAAGATGAAAATGGCTAAGTAGCCATGAAAAGAAAGAATATAACTTGATTTATTTATGAGCTAAAAACTAAGAGAAGAGAGCCTAAAGAAGATACTAAGCAAGAAGAGGGTTACATAAAACATAAGGGGTATTTATACATGTGTTAAACCCTAATTCATATTTTTGGGGAATGCCCAAACTACCCCTTAGGAAGTGTGGTGGCTAAGTAACCATTATCATACAATAATCATCCATTAAGTGTGCATGAAGATTTAATGGTCTTTTAGCATGTGCATTAGCTCCTAAGTGTGCATTAAGGTAGGTGGGTAAGTGGAGTCCTCCATGATCATCATTCTAAATTATTTCCATTTTCATTTGTTCTCTTCACTCTTGTGCATGTATATATCATCATGAAACCACTTGTAAAATTCACTAAATTTTCTACAAAACAACATAGAAAATTTCAAGTAAATTTTCACAATTTAATAAATGCATAAAAATACCATTTTACCCTTATATGTAGATGAATATGTTACAAACCTAAAATAATTTGAATTTTGGTTTAAAAAAGTTAAAATACCCAATATGATCATTTATTTAATTTAAATAGATTAAATATAGTGGTTAAAATATGCACATTTACGTGCACATCATGTAGCAGCAATGAAATAGATATAAATATGAGTGAGAAAACTCACCAAAATTCCAATCGAAGCCTTACTCCTCCACTCAATGCTTAAACCCAACAACCTATCATCAATTCTTTCTCGGGTCGTCACTACCAAGCCAAGGTCCTCTTGATCCTTGTTGCTACCTATGACATTGTGCTATCCCCAGACTTGTGCACGCAACTATCAAAATAAATATTAACTTTCAAAAACTATAACTATCAAAAATTGAATTCAAATATTTTTATTTTAATTAAATTTATTAATTTTATGGTGCAGAAATTAGGGTTGTTACAATGAGTCATGCTTGAGCTGGCCTAGTCAAGTATGTTGGTTGCAGTCTGGAGTAGTGTCGGTTAGTGATTGAAGTGATGCTGAGATAAACGGGCATACTTGGGGTTATACCGAGAGTGGATTAACATTAGGCAGCCGATCATCTTTAAGTCGGGCCAAAATGGGCCAGGTAGGGCTATACTTAGCTTTGTTCTTACCAGAGTAGCACGCTATTAAACCCAAGATAAGGTAGTCAGGCTTCACCTTGATGTCTGTCAGAAAGGATGGACCGGTTGGAACCAACTTCGAGTATGAGCTAGCTTTGATTGGGTGAGTCAAAGAATATACATGCCATCTTTAATTGGGACAGATTGTGCCTTAATCGGGTTGCTAATAGCTCATAAGAAAACTAAACGACACGATGCACTGGTATTAAATAGATTTCTGATAGGAAATCCAAATAAAGATAACATACCTTTCCTAACAATCTGCTTCCCCATCTCATTAGCAGATGATAAACACTACTAGTCGGAATCACCTCCAATGCATACGCCTTCATTACTTGCACTTCCTTCTTCTATTGAGTTGGGCAGTAATTCTTGAAGTATCCAAATTGTTGACATCCATAGTACTTGTAACAACCCGCATATTTTACGATTGTGTATTTAAATATAGCATCGTTAGTCGGATTTAAGTCCGAAATATTGCTTTTTTCAAACAGTCGAATTGGGACTCGAGACCCCTTCCATTGAGTCTAAAGTAGCGTTTGCGACTTTTTTGAGTATAAATATTGATATGTTTGGAGTTGAGTAGAATTTTGATGTTTTCATTTAGGGCTTTGGGTTTGGGTTTAGGCCCATCAACCCAACATATTAACCCAACTCCACTCCACTCCTCTTCATTCCTTCATAATATTTCCTAACACTCAAGCTTTAGTAAAAATGCGGGTAAAGATTGGAAATTAAAATTCCTAAGCCCTAGGAAATTCCAATTCAAGCTCTAGAAATCCAAGAGAAGCTCAGGTAAGCATCCTCTTCATCTTCTCCATCTCAATGCCTCTTCAATTTTCAGAAATTCCTATAATCTAACTTAGGAAAAACTTTACCTTTGATTTTAGATTGAAGATTCTAGGGGTGTAGTGAAGAGGAATTGATCTTGCCTTGTTTTAAAAGCTTCTCCTTCATTGTTTTTGGGTTTAAAGGTGAGTTTTTGAACTCACAACTATGTCTATAGATTTTATTGTTGTTAGGTATGAATTCCTAACATCTATTCATGTTCGTTTGTTATTTGATTTGAATGGATTTGGTGAATTTTTCAATTTTTGATTCTTGTTGTCCAATTTATGAAAATCCTACTGTGGATGTTTGGACATGTTTTGGGGGTGTGTCGAAGAGCCTATAAGGCTGGGATGTCGTGTGGCATAAATCCCTAGTCGTCGTTGCTCGTTCGATCGCCTCTGTTACGATTCTCGCCCTTCATTGGGGCTAGGCCGAGAATATTGGAAATACCAGTTCAGTCGACTGAACCAGGAAGTCAGTCGACTGAACCATGAAGTCAGTCGACTGAACCAGGAAGTCAGTTGACTGAACCAAACCCCAGGAAATTTCCTGAGCCAGTATCAGTCGACTGGCCACCCTAGTTTAGTCGACTGAATCTGGGAACAGAAAGTTCCTGTGCAAGTATCAGTCGACTGACCACTCTGGTCCAGTCGACTGAACTGGAAACCGAAAGTTTCCAGGCATTGTTCAATCAACGACCACACTGGTTCAGTCGACTGAATCTGCTGTCTCAGTCAATTTTGGCTTTTGTGTGGATTTCGAATTTTTAATCGATTCTAGTGGATCCAATTTGTTGTTATCACCTTTGTTGACTTTGATAACTTCTTTTTTGGGATTTCGAGAATATCCATTTTGATGGATATAATATCGATTTTTTTGGATTTAATTCACGTCTTCGAATGTGAATTTCCGATGATTGATTGCTTCTAAAATCATTTCTATGGTTTGTCACTTTAAAATGCAAAGTTTTCTATACTAGTAGTAAATATCAAAACTCTTTCATCAAAACGATTTCAACACTTTTAATACAAAGCTCGTTTATTAAAACCATTTCCCAACCTATTAGTATATACAAACCTTTGCCTCGTTCGTATGAGAAAATCTAATTAAACGGCTTAGAAAACAAGTGATATGATACGCTTTTGTTTACTTCGTCGGGTAATTTTTGGACATGTTCGATTGAAAATCTTGTGACAATTTTCGAGTGGAAATCTACAATTTGTTCGCAAATATTTAAGTTAAGCGAGTTGTTATGGGACATGAAGCTAAACTCATTTATTTACTAGTTTAGTTTAATTCACACTTTTTATTGATCAATGATAATCATTTTTTGATTTAAACTGGCAATATGCTATGTCCCTTTGCCCACGTTGGGGACTGTACCTCGTTTTATTGAGTCTCATCTCATTTCTTTTATAGGCTAACGACCTATGGGTTCTTTGGAGTTTCGACTCATTTTTGTGGGCTAGCGACCTATGTTCTTTTGTGGAGTTCGTCTCATCGGACGTGCCATTATTGTACTACGTCGTTGTTTCGAATTATTCGAGTTTTAGGTTCCGCAGGCGTACCGATATTGTACTACGTCGTTGCACCGACTCTATGGTTAGCGACCATGGGTTAGTGACCCGTTTGTGATGCACGTGTTGGTGATTTTTCATGCTCCCGTTTGTGATAGGCCTCCCGTTTTGTGATTTCTAGATTTCTAATTGATGATTTCTAGAATTTGTCGTTCACCAATTTTGCGATTGGCATTGATTTGTGTGTCAATATTTCTGGTTTGGTGAATATAATAAAAAATATGACATTCTTTTTGATCTCTGAGATTCTTGAGATATTGTATGATTTTTGTTGTTGTTAAATGTATACTTTTCATAGTATGGCATTATTGTTATCATACGTTTTTGTTGTATCTCTTATGTTATTTCATTTTATCTGATGTTATAGCTAGACTGATCCATTTATTATTTTCTTATTAAATAATACTTGGGTCAGACCGAGATGTTACAGGTGGTTCTGCTTGACTCCTTATCTGGGACCATCATCTGACTTTTGTCTTACTCTTAGTTTAGTTGTTTTTTTTCAATATACATTCGAGATAGAGACTACTTGATGTATACTTATTTTTTTGTCTAACACTTGTACCTATTCTTTTATGACGTAGAGGTTCTTGTATGACCACTACTTTGATGTACACTTTTATGTGATATATTCATATCTGTTTCCGCCCTTGTGATATGGATATCTGTGACTGATTTGTGTTATGCTTATTTCTATATTTGTTTCCGATGTTTACATAGCCACTTTGTAGTAGCTTTGAGTTTGTATTTGATATGTCAGATTTCCTCTTGAAATGAAATGCATGTTATACTATCTGACATATCGGTATTCGCACAAAGCAATTACATGGATGGCTGCTCCTCAACAGCCTTATTCTTCGTGCTAGTTGACGGCATTACCTCGTAGTGTCCTTGGCTAGCGTGAGTATAGAGGTGGGGTGTTACAGCTTGGTATCAAAGCCAAACTTCGAAACAATGTAGAATAATCTAGCAAGGATCAATTGTCCTAAGTCCTTCTTAGGAATCGTGCCTTAGGATTTATTCGAGTCTTAGGACCCGTTCTATCCTATTTTATGATGCCTTGTTTTATCAATCATGATTGTTTGATATTCATTCCGAGATTAACCTTTTTCTTCTTCTTTCTTTCTTCTTAAAGAAGAGAAATGGTTAGACCAGGCCGTCCTAGAGCCGGTCAATCCAGTGCTACTCCTCAAGATGGAGTATTTGTGTCTGCCTAACAGCTTTTAGATCTTGTAAAGAATGCTCAAGCCGTCAGACCTATTCCAGAGCCTACTCACCCTAAATCTGGGTTTGCACGCTTGTACAGTGATTATACAAATTTGGATGGAAAGCCATTCAAGGGTTCCGAGAGCGTCATAGAAGTCCAAGCTTGGCTTAGAACATGCGATCGCATCTTTTCTCGCATGAATCTTATTGATCTACGTCGTGTCCACATGCTTCTAGTATGCTCCAAGAAAGAGCAATAGATTGGTATGAGCTTCTGATTTATGAAATTATTGAAGTGGATCTTACTTGGAAGTAATTCCGGGAACGATACGAATTAAAATTTGTGCCAGAAGATGAAAAAGTAACTTTTGCTCGGCGCTTTATTGACCTTATTTAAGGTGAATCTTCTGTGACGGATTACGTCGTATCTTTTGAATCCCTCACTCAATATGGGATCGAGTACATTGATACCCCGTTGAAGAAAAATCAGAGGTTTGTCTATGGCTTGAATAAGAATCTCAAAAAGCCATTACTTTCGAAGTTAGAAGTTTCTTTCGATCAGCTTGTTGATATCGCTTTTGGACTCGAAGAGGCCGATAAAGAAGATGATGTTGAAGTTGTGGATCCCAAACTGATCTTCAACCACAACAAGAAGAGGCCTATTAAGTTCAAAGGTCCTTATCCTAACAAGAAAGGGAAGCAAGCGACTACGACAACAAAGACCTCTACCTCTAGTCATGGGCAATGTATAATTGTGGTTCTAAGGACCATTATGCTAATAAATGTCTGAAACCCCTTTTTTGTCGTTATTGCAAAAGTTCGGGTCATCTTTTATCTTCATGTCCCAAACTTCAAAGCAAGAACGAGGGAAAGCTAAATGTTGTGCAAGCCCCTACTAACACTTCTCATGGTCAAGGTATTTCTCATTCTATCCTTGATGGCATTATTATATTTCATGGTCATCCTATTCGAGTTCTTTTTCGATACGGGTGCATCCCATTCTTTTATATTAAAAGAACTTGTTGATACTTTTTCTTTAAGTATTATGGCTTTGATGACTTCACTGAAAATTACGAACCCGGTTGGTAGATCTGCAACACTCAGTTTGCTTTGTAAAGATGTCGAGATTATTTTATGTGATTATTCTTTCCGAGCCGATTTTCATGTTATGCACTACTTAGGTTTCAAAATGATTTTGGGAATGGATTGGCTTAACCGTTATGAAGCCCACATCCAATGTCATGAGAGGACTATTCATTTCAACATCCTCAATCTGTTAAAAAGATTTTTATTGTTCTCAAAGATTCGGATTCCAATTTGGCAGCATCCTTATATTCTCTAAACCCTCATGATAATGATAATGATGGTGAGGAAGATGTCATTTCCCTCATGCACGTTGTTCGTGAATTTCCTGACATATTTTAGCCTGTCTTAGGATTACCACCAAAATGAGAAATCGAGTTCAGAATTAATCTAGTCCTTGGAGCTCTACCTATGACTCATCCTCCTTATCGTATGTCCAATAAGGAAAATGAGGAGATGCAAACAATTATCCAAATTGGAAGCGAAGCAATTTATTCGTTCTAATTCCTCTCCTTGGGGAGCTTCAGCTATTTTTGTAAAGAAATCCGATGGTACACTTAGACTTTGCGTTGACTACCGCAAGCTTAATGATCTTAGCATCAAGAATAAATATCCTTTACCTCGGATTGATGATTTATTCGATTAACTTAGTGGTGCTAGAGTCTTTTCACAGCTATACCTAGCAACCGGTTTTCATCAGCTTCGTATTACAGAGGATAGCATTCCTTTGGCATCATTCCGTACTCGTTATGGATCTTATGAATGACTTGTTATGCCATTTGGTTTAACGAATGCTCCAGCTTATTTCGTTGACTTTATGAATTGAGTTTTCATAGACTTCCTCGATCGATTTGTTCTCATCTTTAGAGGTGATATTCTTATTTATTCTAAAACCGAGGAAGAGCATGAAAAGCATCTTCGGATTGTGTTAGAAACTCTTAGAAGCAATCAATTGAAAGCAAAATTTTCTAAGTGCCACTTTTGGCAATCTCATATGAAATTTTTAGGACATATCATTTCTGAATCCGGAATTTCCATGGATCCTTCAAAGATTGAAGCGATTCAAAGTTGGAAGAGACCGGAGAGTGTGACAGAAATTCGTACCTTTCTTGGATTGGCTGGCTATTACCGTCATTTCATAAAAGACTTTTCTAAAATTTCCATGCCTCTTACTAGTTTGACAAATAAGGGAGTTAAATATATTTGGTCAGAAAAATGTGAAGCTTCTTTTCAAAGATTAAAAGAACACCTTTCCGATGCTCCTATTCTTGTGATTCCCAAAAGGAACCAAGACTTTATTGTTTATACCCATGCTAGTCGTGTTGGTTTGGGTGCCGTTCTCATGCAAAGGAAACGTGTTATTGCTTATGCTTCTAGGGAATTAAAGCCTGCCGAGACTAGATATGCCACTCATGATTTAGAGCTCGCATCTATTGTTTTCGCCCTTAGAATTTGGCGTCATTACCTTTTGGGAGAAAAATTTGTTCTCTGCACCGATCATAAATATTTTACGTATTTATTTTCTCAAAAGAAACTTAATTTGCGTCAACAACGTTGGCTCGAGTTCCTTGCATCTTATGATCTTGATATTCTTTATACTCCCAGAAAGGTGAATCGTGTTGCTGATGCACTTAGTCGTAAGGAACAAGCGGTTGTTTCTATGATGATATCCGTGTGGAATGATCTCAAGACTTTGTCCACTTGTGAGATTCGAGATCGTGAATCCAATTCATGTTCTTCTCTTGTTCTATGTAGCCTTGAGGCTCATCATTCTCTTTTAGACCGCATTCTTGATGCTCAGAAGCATGATCTCGAATTAGTTCTTCTTAGCCAAAGTTGTCGGGATAGTAATATTGATGGTTTGAAAGACTTTGAAATCGACGCTCATGGCGGCAATCGAAAAATTGGTAGACTTATCGTGTCAAATATTGGTAATCTTCATAAAGACATTTTAGAAGATTCTCATCGTTCTAAATTTACCATTCATCCCGGTAGTAGTAAAATGTACGCGGATATGAAGCGACTTTATTATTGGGATGGAATGAAATCTGATATTGCTAACTTTATTAAGCGTTGCATGACTTGCAAACTTGTTAAGGCCGAGCATCAAAGGCCCGGTGGGTTATTGCAACCTTTGGACATTCCAATTTGGAAGTGGGATCAAGTCTCCATGGACTTTATTGACGGACTTTCCCGTTCTCGTTCGGGCCATGACAATTTATGGGTGACCATGGATAGACTTAAAAAATCCACCCATTTTATTCCCGTTCGGTCTAATCGGATGGTACCTCTTTTGGCCAAACTCTATATTAGTGAAATTGTTAAATTGCATGGAGTTCCTACTTCTATTGTTAGCGATCGTGATCCATTGTTTACTAGTGGATTTTGGAAGAGTCTTTAAAAAGCTTTGGAAATGAAGCTTAATTTTAGCACCGCTTATCATCCTCAGTCCGATGGACGAACCGAGCATGTGAATCAAACTCTGAAGATCTTCTTTGTGCATGTGTTCTTGTTTTTGGTGGAAGTTGGAAAGATCATATTTATCTTGTTGAGTTTTCCTATAATAATAGCTTCCAATCTAGTATTGGTATGGCTCCTTTCGAGGCACTCTATGGAAGGATGAAAGAAGCTCAAAGTAGACAAAAACCCTATGCCGATAACCGGAGAAGGAAATTAAAATTTTCTGTGGGAGATTAGGTGTTTTTCGTGTTTCACCTATGAAGGGTGTTGTGCATTTCAATCGATCGGGAAAATTAGCGCCTCGATATAGTGGTCCATTTTTCATCACCGAACGTATTGGTTCCGTGGCTTATCACCTTTTATTACCAGCTCAATTTTCTGCTATTCATGATGTTTTCCACCTCTCTCAACTACGAAAATGCCTTAGGGATTCTGATTCTATTCTTGAGCCCGGTGTTATTGAAGAAATTGAAATTTCGCCTAACTTGACTTATGAGCAACATCCTATTCGCACCATTGCTACGGAGGTTAAACGCCTTCGAAATAAAGATATTTCGCTTGTGAAAGTTCAATGGTCCTCAAATCCTAAGGATTTCTCTTGGGAATCTAGAGAATTCATCAAGCGAACACATCCGGACATTACTCTTCCGTGCTCTTTGAGGTGAACTTCTTATGTCAAATTTTCCTTTATGTCGATATGCTTTTATGGTTATTACTTTCTATTTTCTCCTTAAGTATTACGAGGACGCAATTTCTTTAAGGAGGGGAGTCTGTAACAACCGGCATATTTTACGTTGTATATTTAAATATAGCATCGTTAGTCGGATTTAAGTCCGAAATGCTACTTTTTGCAAACAGTCGAATTGGGACTCGAGACCCCTTCCATTGAGTCTAAAATGGCATTTGCGACTTTTTTGAGTATAAACGTTGATATGTTTGGAGTTGAGTAGAATTTTGATGTTTTCATTTAGGGCTTTGGGTTTCAGCCCATCAACCCAACATATTAACCCAACTCTACTCCACTCCTCTTTATTCCTTCATAATATTTCCTAACACTCAAGCTTTAGTAAAAATGAGGGAAAAGATTGAAAACTAAAATTCCTAAGCCCTAGATTCTTAGGAAATTCCAATTCACGCTCTAGAAATCCAAGAGAAGCTTAGGTAAGCATCCTCTTCATCTTCTCCATCTCAATGCCTCTTCAATTATCAGAAATTCCTATAATCTAACTTAGGAAAAACTTTACCTTTGATTTTAGATTGAAGATTCTAGGGGTGTAGTGAAGAGGAATTGATCTTGCCTTGTTTTAAAAGCTTCTCCTTCATTGTTTTTGGGTTTAAAGGTGAGTTTTTGAACTCACAACTATGTCTATAGATTTTATTGTTGTTAGGTATGAATTTTTAACATCTATTCATGTTCTTTTGTTATTTGATTTGAATGGATTTGGTGAATTTTTCAATTTTTGATTCTTGTTGTCCAATTTATGAAAATCCTATCATGGATGTTTGGACATGTTTTGGGGGTGTGTCGAAGAGCCTATAAGGCTGGGATGTCGTGTGGCATAAATCCCTAGTCGTCGTTGCTCATTTGATCGCCTCCGTTAGGATTTCTCCCTTCATTGGGGCTAGGCTCAGAATTCTAGAAATACCAGTTCAGGTGACTAAACCAGGAAGTCAGTCGACTGAACCAGTCAGTTGACTAAACTAGAACCTAAGAAATTTTCTGAGCCAGTATCAGTCGACTGGCCACCCTAGTTCAGTCGACTGAACCTGGAAACAGAAAGTTCCTATGCCAGTATCAGTCGACTGACCACTCAGGTCCAGTCTACTGAACCTGAAAACCAAAAGTTTCCAGGCATAGTTCAGTCGACTGACCACACTGGTTCTGTGACGCCCCACCTCTATACCCACGCTAGCCAAGAACACTACGGTGTAGTGCTGTCAACTAGCGCGGAGAATAAGGCTGTTGAGGAGCGACCATCCATGTAATTCCTTATCACACGGTGGCTATAAAATAATCTTCGGAAACAAATATAGAAGTAAGCATAACATGCGAATCAATCACAGATATCCATATCACAAAGGCGGAAAGAGATATGAATAAATATCACATAAAAGTGTACATCAGAGTAGTGGTCTAAGAAGATCCACGATAATACAAAAGAATAGCAACGCGTGCTATACAAAATAATACAACTATGAGTCTATATCTCAAGTGTAAACAACAAAAGCTGCTAATCTAAACAAGTAGCCAAAAGTCTGAGTAGGGAATCACTGGGGGAGGAGTCAAGCAGTAGCACCTGTAACATCTCGGTCTGACCCGAGTATTATTTATAAGAAAATAATAAACGGATCAGTCTAGCTATAAATATCAGATGACATGATATAAAATAAAAGATATGGCATAAACATAAAATATCCATACTGACATACTACTATAAGTATGCAAATAATGATCAACAGGAGATCAACCGATAAGAGATAATCAATATCACAAGAATCTTCTCAAAGATTCGAAGGGGGCATCATACCCTAAACTTGTACTCATAACAAGTCAATGACATAAATTCCAGAAATCAACACGAGAAATCCAGAAATCATAAAAAGGGAAAGAGGCCTATCACATGACGGTCCGAAGACCATGGGGAGCTACCCCACATGTGTGAGTGGAATCACACAGAATGAGGTCAAGACTAACCAAAAAGCAGAAAGGTATGTGTGAATGGAATCACACAAGTGGTGTCTAGTCTAACCTTGCAATGAAAGAGACATCGCGCAATTGCTAGTCTAATTCATAAAGCGATCATCAAGATCAACGAGAAGTGTCAATTACACTAAGCTAGTAAATATAGAAGTTTAGCTTCATGTCCCATAACCACTTGCTTAACTCAAATATTTACGAACAAACTGTAAATCTTCACTAATAAAATTGTCACAAGAGGTTCAATCGAACAAGTCCAAGAATTAACCAACGAAGTGAACGCAAGCGTTTCATACCACTTGTTTTACTAAGTCGTTTAATTAGATTTCTCATCCGAGTGAGGTAAAGGCTTGTATATACTAATAGATTGGAAAACGATTTAAGAAAAGAGCTTTGTTATTAAAAATAGAGTTGAAATTGTTTGTTAAAAGAGTTTTGATATTTACTACTAGTATTGAAACCTTTATATTATAAAGTGACAAAACACATAAGCAATTGTAGAAACAATCAGTCACAAAAATCGCATACGGAGATGTGAATAAAATCCAAGGAAATCAGCTCAATGTTTTTCAGATAAGATCCCCTACGGAGGGGGGGTCCAGGGGGGGTGGCAACCCCCCAAGGTGGGGGTGCGGGGGCAACGCCACCGCTTACGGGGTTCGACCTGCCCGGTCAGGTCGCGGGGGTCCAGGGGGCAGCGCCCCCGGCGGGGTGCGGGGCAGCGCCCCGACCAAAACGGTACGACCTAGTGAAGATAAAATGAGGTCTAACGACCTAAGGACTCAAGGGTCTAACGACCTAATGACTCAAGGGTCATACGACCTAACGACTCAAGGGTCCAACGACTCAGCGACTCAAGGGTCCAACGACTCAGCGACTCAAGGCTCCAACGACTCAGCGCCTCAAGGCTCCAACGACTCAGCGGCTCAAGGGTCCAACGACTCAGCGGCTCAAGGGTCCAACGACTCAGCGGCTCAAGGGTCCAACGACTCAGCGGCTCAAGGCTCCAACGACTCAGCGACTCAAGGCTCCAACGACTCAGCGACTCATGGACCAACGACTTAACTCCGAACGACCTAAAAATGGCCAGAACGACTCAAGTGCAGAAAATTCAACAAAACGCTAAAAATTGGAGTTTTTTTGCCAATCCAATCCAAACCAAATGCTAACATGCATGCAAAAATGATAGGGAATCATTCCCAACAGTCCAATATAATTATAGGCTAGAATTGTGAGATAAAAATCTCACCTTTGCTCCAAAACTCAATGAAAATGAAGAACAAAGCTTGAAGGCAAATGGAGAAGCAACCACAAGATTGAATCCGATGTCTTCTTCTTGAATTTGGAGTTGAATGTTGGAGTTGCAATAAAACAAAGACTTTGGAGTTTTAATTTCTCATTCCATTCACCATTTTTGTTGAAGCTTTAGTGTTAGGAAATGAAATGAAGCAATGAAGAAGAAGGGGGGTGGAACTTGGGCCTAATGGGCTAAAAGTCCAAACCAAAGGCTCGAGTGAAAAAGTGGTGAAATTCCACTAACCCCAAACATATCAATGTTTATACTTAGAAGATTGCAAACGACGTTTTGAACTCAATGGAAGTGGTCTCGAGTCCTAATTTGACCGTTTGCAAAAAGTAGCTTCGGACCAAAATCCGATTAACGATAAAATATTTAAATAAAATATTTAAATATAAAAATCGATAAATATGCGGGTTGTTACAGGTTCAGTCGACTGAATCTGCTATCTCAGTCAATTTTGTCTTTTGTGTGGATTTTCAATTTTTAATCGATTCTAGTGGATACGATTTTTTGTTATCACCTTTGTTGACTTTGATTACTTCTTTTTAGGATTTTGGGAATATCCATTTTGATGGATTTAGTATCGATTTATTTGGATTTAATTCACGTCTTCGAATGTGAATTTCTAATGATTGATTGCTTCTACAATCATTTCTATGGTTTCCAACCTATTAGTATATACAAACCTTTACCTCGTTCGTATGAGAAAATCTAATTAAACGGCTTAGCAAAACAAGTGGTATGAAGTGCTTACGTTTACTTCATCGGTTAATTTTTGGACTTGTTTGATTGATAGTCTTGTGACAATTTTTGAGTGAAAATCTACAGTTTGTTCGTAAATATTTAAGTTAAGCCAATGGTTATGAGACATGAAGCTAAACTCATTTATTTACTAGCTCAGTGTAATTCACACTTTTTATTGATCAATGATGATCATTTTATTGACTGATCATCATTGACTGATCATGTTATGAGACAAGAATTGGAATATATTCTTTTGTGATGTAGCGGTTTTTGTATGACCACAACTTTGATGTACACTTTTATGTGATATATTCATATATATTTCCGCCCTTGTGATATGGATATCTGTGACTGATTTGTGTTATGCTTATTTCTATATTTGTTTTCGAAGTTCACATAGCCACTATATAGTAGCTTTGAGTTTGTATTAGATATGTCGGATTTCCTCTTGAAATGAAATGCATGTTATACTATTTGACATATTGGTACTCGCATAAAGCAATTACATGGATGGTCGCTCCTCAACAGCCTTATTCTTTGTGCTAGTTGACGGCATTACCTTGTAGTGTCCTTTTCTAGCATGAGTATGGAGGTGGGGCGTTACAATACTTGATCTTAGAAATATCTACCTTACATTCAATATATGGCCTTTCCTACGATACCTCCTACGGATGATTGTTTGCTTATTTCTTTGTCCTATTTAGGGTCCACCTTTTTGTTTATTCTGATTATGAATCATTCCTTTATTTGGTTCATCCTCCTTGGCTACAAAGGTAGATTTCATTAACTGAATTCAACAATGCAGCTTCAATCAATCATTCAAATGTCACTTCAAAAGGAATCCAATTCAGCGCCAATTCTTTCAATGGAGAATTAAGACTTTTAGCAAATTTTAGTACCTTCCATTCAGGGGTATTGATCAAATCAAATCCAAACTTATCCAATTCATTAAACTGATTAACATACTCACCCACAGCTAACTGTACTTGCTTTAAATGGATAAATTTATCCAATAGCAATAATTTCTTCACTCCAGAGAAGAACTTAACTTTGAACCTCCTCTTAAAGTCCGCCTAAGAGATAATGTCAGCATCTATCGTCAACGCAGTATCACCTCCTCATCGTTATGCATACCAAAGAATTCCGGTAGTGCCTAATAATGAAATTATAATTATTTAGCTGTATTCTATCTTATCTTACTTTATCATGGACTCGGCTCCATGGACTATTCTATTCATTTTTGAAAGACCCCTTTGAAAGGTCAACTAGCCTTGGCTCCTATTAATAAACAAACTAACAAGAAATAATGAGGCGGTACATGTTCTAAATGTGATCTACGCTAGAATGAGGTGTAGTCCATTTAGGCTTAACCCTTGTCTTTTTGCTGACCATTCAGAACCGATGACGTTCTCGATCTATGTAAACAGCTCCTAGTCCTCAAATATAGCACTAATCTCATTGCCTTAGTGCCAAGTCTTACTCACCATCCCATTTAGATTGCTTAATGCAATCAGGAAATGCCCATTTGGTTACTTAAAATGTACTCCCTTAAAGGTTGAAGCGGACTCTACTTGTCCTTTGACACATCGACCGAAGCAAACCATCCTAAATTAGGTATTCCGTTCACCTATAAGCGAACTTATAATTCCACATGTCCTACAGTTGGATATATTTCACATTAGTGTAATGTATACACAACTATTGGTAGCCTCTTATGATAGAAAGACTTCAGCTGTGTAATACTACGACCGCGCATTTCAACCTATTCTAATAATTGTGTCATTCTTATTAAATCTAAGCTACTAGCTAACATTAATAATTCACACCCATCATAAACGTATACTCGAGGCTACTTATATATTCATACTCGTTTATTTATTATGCCTCAAATGTTCTTTTATTATTCTTACTTAATCGACCCTTCGTTTCATTAATGTCATCTTAATAACATTTCCACTTATTTTTAACTTGAAATATTTAAATATTATCATTTGCTTCCCCATTTTATTATTAAATCTATATATTGTTCCTTTTTATCTCTTATTATATTCCTTTGATTACTAACTACATTACTTATGCACTCATTAATTTACATACATTTCGTTACTTATTGCTTAATTTCTAACTTGTATTTTATTGCATATGTTAGTTTTACCTTTAGCCTGTTACTATTATCACTACTTACAATTCTTTAGTTTATACCTAGAAACTTCTATATTTTAATGCATTGGAATTGCATCTTCCCCAAAAGGAAATGCTTACCCTGTAAATTTATTTAACTTATGTAAAAAGGGGTTTTTTGCATTTGGAATTACAAGGAATTATCCTTTTTTATTTGAAATAAACGGTACAAAATATGGTGGATATCCTTATTTTATACATCGCTTTCTTTAGGCACATTCCTTGTTACTTCAAATAATACGCTTTTATTCGTATTTATAAAACAGGGTAATTTATAGAAATTTACATTGAAACACACTTTGTCTAATGAATTAAAATACAACTTAAATCCCAATTCAATTTGTAATAACTTCTATTTCATATTGACTGGAATATGGCATTTAAATCCAAAATTCTAGAATATCTATAAAATCTAATTCATTTAAGGACTACAAATTACACCATTACTTTCCAGATTCAAGTTAACAGATCATTAAATATGTAGGCATGGGTTTAAATTTTACTACACACTTATAAATAAGCCTACAACTCCATACAATTAAATCCAGGCATACAAAGATCATATTTACAATGAAATAAATCTAATAATATATAAAAGTATATAATTTCCCACTCGCCTTTAAAATTTCCAAATCTTCGTATCTAAACCATGTTATTTTTATTTGACTCCCTTTTTCTCCCTAATGAAATATGCACCGCATGCCCGTACGTACATATGTATTAGAAATTTTGATCTGGGAAAAGATTTGAATTTAACCTAGATTTGGATTTATAATTATAATTTATCTTGACTTTGGTGATTCGATTCGATCCCATTCTTCTTCTCTATGATCCTTCGTTTTTCTCTACTTGTAAATATTATATAGATTATAATTTTATTTGGATTTAAGAATTTTAGGGAAAAGAAAATGGTAGAGCTACGCTATTACTTTAGAAAATATGCAAAGAAAAGTGAGAGGTTGGACTTGTATTAATAGGGGTTCGAATTAACGCCAGCCATTAGATTATATTAAATCTGAGCCGTTGGCCTAGGTTCAATCTAAAGTCGACTATAAAATAGTGGTCAACCGCTATCCCTCTACTGGTCGACCACTAGCGGTCGACTGGGCTGTATTTGGGGTCGATCGATTGTGTAATTATTGGTGTGCATTGATTTCTTTCCTTTTATTTATTATGCTATGTACTTTTAATGGATTTGATTGACTTTAGTTATCCATCCACGTTATGTAAACATTAACTATCAGTTAATACTAACTGATGTTGATTACTTTTAGTTAATTACATTTATTTCCTTAATTACATGTATAACTATTTCTGGTTCGAAATATTCAAATGTTTATACCTTTACGTTTAAACTCCAATTGGAAAACATCATATATGAACAATGATCAGAAAATTGCCATGAGCCCAATGATGTAAGTTTCGTAGCCCAATTCCGCCATTTGTAAAAAAATCTATTTTTGGCATTACTAATTATTAATTTATACATTTTAATTAATCATCGTTAAATTTACAGGATGTTACAAGATCTTCGATCACAAATACTAGATCTCACAAACAGAATTATGTAGTTGTACATATCTCAAACTATAACCAAGATTGTTTGTAATATAGGTATTTGATTTCTATCATATACTTGTTAATAATGACATAATTAGTTAAGTAATTGATTTATAATATATTAAATAGGAAATTTGTGAATGATTTGTTATGTGATAATAATTTCAAGGAGTTATAATCATTTTAAATTATCACAATATAAAGTAACATATTATTTAAATATTCCTTGCCAAAATATTTCAAGAAAGGATATCGATGTATATGTTGAGACTAAAGTATACAACACCCTCTAAAAATTGAGCAATATATTACTCATGGTCATTAGGGGGTACCAATTGGTTACATACTGATAGTTATTGAATAATTATGAAATGACTCATTCAACAATTTCTTGTTGGTTAATTAATAACAACTAGATCAAACAGGAAATTTCGAGTGACGATATTACACGGTTGCCTCGACTTGAGAATACTATTGAACTTCAATATAGAAAGTCCACTTTGAATATAGTTAAATAATGGCATAGCAACCATCGACCAACTATAGTTGGGTCTAAGTTGAAGCATTGAAAGCAAAATACTATTCAATAGATAATTCTTCTCCTTAGTTGTATGAGGCTAGTATAACGGTCAACTATAGTCAATGTAAAGTCAAAATGTAATGACCCATTAAATTTTAACTGTTATAATAATATAATTAACTAAAATTTTGTGAAAATTTAATAATTAATTTTGGAAATAAAAATTTAATATTTGGAATACGTCTAATTAAACATAGCAAATGGTAAATTTTCATCTGATAATATGAAACATTTTGTTGTGTAATTTTATTTCAATTCAAATTAGTTAAATTTGATGATAATTAAATATTTTCCAAACCTGAATATTTTATACAATAAATTTGTAAATCATCTTCTAAGTGAGACGTCACATTTCGTTTCGTCAAACTTGGACTGCTATTGCTCTGTTATTTTCATTCCGACATTTTAGTAGCATTTTTAGTACCGATATCGACTTTTGATAGGATAATCGTACCATTGAAATCTGTATACCGTTTTGATCGTCTCTCCATACCGATCGCAATAATATATTTGATTGTGTGTTTCAGTGTCTAGTACGCGGCGAAACCTGCAATATGGTTTGCCGTATCGGTACTGTATTTGTGACTTTTCATTTCTCCTATCTTTTCTATTACCCAACCATCTAACCAGTTGCCTTTATTAAATTTTGAAACGCCGGTTGGCCTTTCACATATCATTAATTTTATTGTGCCTTTACTTGGCATTTCGGTTCAAAGAGAAAAATAAACTAATACAAGCCTCTCTGTAAATTTGGGAATTTTCTCCTCTTCTTTTCATTTCGTTCTTTTTGTACAAAATCACTAAGAGTTTTAAATTTACTCCGCCTTCCTCCTCTTGAATTGGTCACCTCCACAACCTTCCCCGCCCTCACTCACGCAACCCCCAAACACCAATTCTGGCCGACCTCCCCCTCTTCGGCAAAACTCTGGCCGAGCCTTCACGGCAGACCCACCCAAAACACCTCCGTACCCTTAGGCTTCGCCTACCTCCCACGTGACCAGCCCGCATCCATTTCCACCCCCTAGATCTTAGCCACACTTTGCCGTTGCCTCAGCTCCCTCCACGATGCGCCACCGTCCTTGCTCTCACGTTCGGCAACACTGGCCGAAGCCTACGTCTCGCATAGCCTTGTACATGAGGTGATATTTATAAATATTGTTTTCTTCTCTGTCTTTGTTTGCTTATGAGTTTGCATATTTATTTCAAGCCGTATATATACGTTTATATATTTTGTTTGATTTTATGTAAAAAAAATATGTGAGATCCGTTGTTTACAGATGTATGTACTAGCAGGACTATTATATAATATACGTTAATTATATAAGTTTGTTTTATATATACGTTAATATGGCAAAATACGTATATAGTGTATATGTTGGTAAAGTATATATATAAGCTTTATAAGTTTGCATGCTTATTTTATTAACTGCATTTATCTTCTTTATGTTTTTGCTTTTGGAAAGTGTTAACAACTTATATATATAAGCATACGTATATATAAAGGAAATTTTGAAAGATAATATATCGGTTTGTTTAAATATATAAGATGTTATAAGTTATACACATATTTATATAAGTTATATTTGGTCTGTTAAGTTGAATATATAGTTTATATTTTCGATGGGATTTTTGTGCTTACAGGTTATATATTGTACTAATTTATATATATATAAGTTACGCAGTACTTCAGTAGTATGTATACAGCTTATATATTTATATTGACTTTATAATAAATGTTTACTTTTGGAATATATATGTGTAGGTATGAACGCTATATATATTAGTCTACATACATAAATATGCATTATGAACTTCTTGGTTTTACTGTTATAATTTTTTTTCCAGATCATATGTGTGTGTGTGTATTTCAGTTTGTTTAAGTGCTAAGTGATATATAATAGGTGTATAAGTAAATGGGTTATATATGGTAGGTATCGCCTATATGTTATAATAGTATTGTTGTAAAAAAATTATGATATGTGTATATGTAACACAAGATTGATTTTAAGTATAAGCAGCGATTTTAAAAAAATGTATATATATTTAATTTAATACGTGTTAGAATTTGGAATATGATTTTTTATACATAGAAATGGTTATATATATATAGTTATATATACATAAGTTCACTTTATCAATTACCTTCATCGATCCAGTTCTGATTCAGATTCATTTCCATTAATTCCCATTTATCAGCTTCGTTTATCGATTCGAATTCAAATCTCGCCATGTTATGATTTCGTGCCTGGATTCGCAACTCATTTCATCGTCAAATATCTCTAGCCTCGGAAGGTGAGCAATCACTCGCGATTAACTTTTTTATATTTATTAAATTTGATTTCAGTTGAAACGACAACTGAAATATATTGTTGCTAGTTATTTACATTGTTATTTATATGCTGTTATCTATATTTGTTCACTTGTGACATCTGACACCATATTCTGTTATTTATATTGATGATATTTGCCTATATTTTCTTTCCTGAATAGGAAAATCTTGAAAAAAAATAGATTGCAAGTTCCCTGTTAGTATAGAATTCATTATAGGTTGAAATGATACATACCTGAATGGTCTGTAGAATAGGAGAAAATCGTTATAGGTTGAAATGATAGACCAAAGCAGTTTTCATTGAATTGAATTTGGGATTGCGGGTTGAAATGATATATACCCGTATATATTTAAATTACGGATTGAAATGATAAATATCCGTACCACTTGACCATAGGATAAAAAATTATATGTAGGCACCTTTGGTCTGTATATAAATATTTTGAAAATGATTTCTATGGTTTTGTAAAGAAATATATGGTTTTATATAAATATTAATTTTAGATATTATATAAATGTTATTTTATTCTTGATTTTAAGCTATGTATAGATTTGTTTTAATATAGAATAAGTTGAATAATAAAGTTTGATTTTATTGAAGATAATATGGTAAAGTATTTAAATTATAATTTAATATTGAGTTTATATTGATTTAAATAAATTAAGGTTGGAAAATAAATTTGAAATTTATTTGAAATTGAATTTATTTAAGAATTAAACTCAAATAAGTTTGGTTTGAAATTTATTAAATTTGAAAATTTAAAAGATATGATTTTTATTATTTGATTCTGGTTTAAGGTGATTTAAATGAATATATCAAGTTTAAATAAATTAAAGGAATATTCAGTTATCTGAAGTTTGAAAGTTATTTAAAGATATTGGATTTATAAGTAAATATTTCAAAATTAAACAATAGTGGATTGAATTTGATATATATATATATATATGTATGTATGTATGTATGTATGTATATATGGAATTATAAAAATTTAGTTTTGAAATTATGGAATATTTAAAGCTTTGAAATATACTGATATTGAAATCGTTTATTTGAGGTTCAAATCTATTTTGAAATCGATATGATTTGAAATGGGTTAATTGAATTGAAATTGAAATTGATGATTTGACATTTGATTTAAATTTTAATTTTGAATTCGAATTGATTTGGAATTGATTTGTGAAATTTAAGTAACCTATTTTATTATATGAGTATTTTTAAATTATATTTAAAACTATTCATGTATTTACTTTATAAATTATTTTTAATATAAATCATTTTAATATAAACCATTTTAATATAAACCATTTTAATATAAACTATTTTAACTTATAACTCTTTTATATAAACTATTTCACTTTATAAACTATTTTATTATCTATACTATTTTAATATCTAAACAGTTTAAGTGGTGAAAGTTAAGTCTTCAAAGTTATGAATTTCAAAGTATTATGTTTTGAAAGTATTATAATTTCAAGTGTTTAGTTTCGAAAATGTTATAACTTTGAAAATGCTATGATTTTGGAAGTGGATATATTTGAAATGGAAATGATATCTTATTTGGTTTTGAAATGGAATGATATCGTATTGATATGGTTTGAAATGGCAATGATATTTTGGTTTTGAAGTATAAACTATTTTGAAATGACCGCGGTGTTATAATAACATTTGGATGTTAAAAAGACCGGGATCGGAAGTTGTCATACTCTCTGCCAACTTCGAAAAAGACTTTAACAACCGTGTACGCGGTGGAGATTCCAAAATGAAATAGGATGATGGCGACATTCTATTAAGGTATATACGTGGACTCCACTCCCGTGAGTTGACATAAGGTGGCTAAAACAGGAGCGATTCTCAGGCCAACGAGGTAGCTCCTCTAATCGGACACACTACTTCGAAACCATTCTATTACTTTGTGATTGATTGGGTGCGCCTTTGATTTTGGGAGTGTGGCTCGAGGCGGGCGGTAGCTGCGGCTATGCGTTACCACTAGCCCGGATGAGAAATTGGTATATCTACCCTGGCATTGCCTTGTTGTGCCGTGTCACCTACCCTAGCGTGTCTCATACGATTTTGTTTTGTACCATACCTATGGAGTGCCCTCTAATGACGCCTTGTATGGGGAGATTACGGCACTGCATAGACTATGGGAATATATAAAATGTGTTAAGGTGGAAAATATAAAGCCTAAACGATATTTTAAAAATATATTATACTTTACTTTAGACATTGTTATAATAGCGTATATTACTACATAGTAGATAGTTTAAAGGATTCTTAGAGGATGGTTATCCCAAACATCCTTTGAGTTACTTGTATTTCAGTTGTTATTTCACTTGAGTTGGATTTACTGATATAAGAATTTTAATCCTGACTCGAATGTTTCGTGTTTTGCTTTACGCTCGGGTCAGACTGAGTGATACAACTTTTGAGACTCGCCTTTGGAGTTGGAGCTTCATTTGGAGATCCACTACATCTTTTCAGGCTGCAGTTATTCTGTTGATTCCAGTGATGTATTCTGATCTTGTATTTGACTATTGTATTTGAGACTTCTGTTGTATCTTATTTAACTTTGTTATACATATAGTAGCTTCATAAACTACTATTCTCTTGTTTCCGCTGCATTAATGTTATATTACCCTGTGTCTGTGATTCTGTGTTTTATTTATTTACTGTATATGCTGAGTTTTGCCAAATATCAATTAACAATCTGGTATTTTGAGCAATTCAAATCTGGTATGTGTGGATGCGAATGGTTGAAAATATCGGGTTGTTACATTTGGTATCAAAGCTTTGGTTTAGGCAAAACTTAATATATAAGGTAAATTTAATTACAGAATTGCTTTTGTTCGAGCTTGAATTCTTCCTCTTGATTCGGTTTCCTTTAAATTTTGGAACGTTTCCCTCGGTTCCGAAATCCATCCTTATCTCTCCCTATTCGTATTCTGGAGTATCCCATAACCCCACTTCAAACAATCTCTATAATAACTCAGCAGTCTTGCCAATCTTCGAATGATTTGTAAAGGGGTGAAACTCCTTTACAACAAGCATTGATTCATCGAAGATTTTTGTATCCTCGGTTTACGATGCTGTTATCTTCTGCTATGCCTGAATTCTATCTCTTGAGATGGAATGTCGATTTGCATCAGAATTCTGCATCGATCTTATTCTTAAAGTCTCGATTGACCCGGTTAAGATTGCCCGCGATTTTTATAAACTTATCCATCTCCGTATTTTGGTTATTTAATTATCTTATCTTTGTTTCAAACCCATCTTCGAATCAAAATTCTCTTTGATTTGAGTCCATCAAATTTGATTCTCCATCCTTCCTTTGAAATCCCTTCTTATATCGTCTAGCGAGGGAGTGCATTTGTAATTAATGTTCATTTGTTTTATATATTGTGTTTTTGGAGTTGTTTATGTTGATTTGGATTTTCAATCGATTCGTCTGATCAACGCTATCGACGAGATTTCCAAAACACTTGAATAGAGCAAACTAACACAGTATTATTTTCAAATTAGTAAATGAAATAAATTTTGTATAATTATATTATATGCATAAGTATAATTTTCTCGAATTTAATAGTTAATTAAATTGGTTGTTTGAATGATAATATTTGATTACCATTTATTGTTCTAAATGAATTTATAAACATGGTTTATAAATTGATTTGGGAATTGAAATGAATTTAAATCAAGAATTTGAGAATTTAATTTTCGATGATTTTAAATTTTGCTTTTAAAAGTTCTTAAATGTGTATTATTTAAAGTATTTTCGAATAGAAACCGTCTCCAAAGAATTTTTAAAGGTTTAAATGAGTACTTTTCTCTTTTGTCGTTGGAAAATAATTTCGGTGATGGCGGACACATCATCGACATTCATTTTCAAGTTTTAGAGTGGAGAGGCCATTCTGTAGCTTTTGCTACGGTTTTGTTTTGGAAAGTAAACTGATTTGAATTTCTAAAGAATGACTTGATTTATAATATATAAGTATATGATTATAGATTTGATTTGATATATGTAGTATATATATTTATCTCTAAAGTATTTGAAGAAATCGAAATTTTAATTCTTAAATTTTATGTTAAAGGATGATTTCAGTTATAACAAATTTTGAATAAATATTTAAGTTTGAAATAATTAAATTGGGAAAATTTTACTTGTATAATACTCAATTGCATGCCAATGTAACTTACCTAAATTATTCAGAAGTTAACTTTGTAATTGAGTAATTTACAATGTAAAACGATGTTAAAGGAATTTATAAGTAAAATTTGAGTGGTTATAATAAATGTTATACACTTAAATTTTAATCATAAAAATATTAATAGAGATAAATAGAATAATAAGTAAAATTGAATAATTGGATAATGAATAAATAAGATAAATGAAGTTTTGTTGAAAGGAATTAATAAATTGAAATTAAATCAACTCAATGAAATACCTTGAATTTAAAATCAATTATTGAATATTAATTAGTGAAATTGAAATTTGTATGATTTTAAATTGATTGTTTTATTTTTTTTCCAAGCTAGTTTCTTTCTAGTTGTTCCTATTCTCCTACCTCCTTCCTTTTCGAGGACGAAAAGATTTGAGTGGGGGAGAGTGTAACTGTAACGACCCGCTATTTTGAACCATTCAAATCGACACTAAAACCATACATGTCCGACTTGAAAAATTCAAGATACCGAATTGTTAATTTTATTTGGCAAAACTTAAAATATACAGTAAATAAATCAAACACAGATCACAGACACAGAGTAATATAATGCAGCGGAATAGAAAAATAGTAGTTCATGAAGCTACTATATACATCAGAGTTTAAAATAAACTACATCAGAATTCTCTGGAATACAGAAAGGTCTTCAGTACGAGCCGATGCCTTCTCTGAACCAGTCAACTAGAAAACTGAAAGCTGAAACGATAGTTGGATCTCCAAATGAAGCTCCAATCTCCGAAGGTGAGTCTCGAATGCTGGATTACTCGGTCTGACCCGAGCGTAAAGCAAAACACAAAACACTCGAGTCAGGATTAACATTCTTATATCAATAAATTCAACTCAAATGAAATATCAACTGAAATACAATATAACTTAAAGGATGTTTGGGATGTCCATCCTCTAAGGGTCCATAGAACTATCTACAGGGTGGAATTATACACTATTACACCGTGGTCGTTTACTTAATTTATACCTCAAACCCAAATATCAAATTCGCTTTAAATAATCATATTTCCCAAGATAGTATTTATATATTTTAATAATGTATACAGTAAAGTACTTTCAATTTCCTTAACTTAACAAATCGTTTCACATCAACCCGACCTTCCCATTTAAATTAAATCCAATCTCCTTTTATTAGTTTAAATCTTCCTAAATTAACC
The DNA here is from genome assembly GCA_030765085.1 of Allium cepa. NCBI lineage: Eukaryota > Viridiplantae > Streptophyta > Magnoliopsida > Asparagales > Amaryllidaceae > Allium > Allium cepa. Next base: position 26,959,887 of record CM060933.1, on the reverse strand, counting down.
ACTTAAATCTATAATTCCCAAATTTGGATTTGATATCCCAATTTCCCCGTTTATTTCGATATGTTTCCATATTTTAAGTATTCAACATTTCAACTAAAAATTTCCCAATCTAGTTTTCTAAATAAAATTTCCAATCTAGTTCAAACTCAAATTTCACTAAGTTCGGTTAGTTATCTACATAACCAATTCAACTATCTTGGTTCCAAATACATACTGAACCTCTACACCATTTAATTACACTATGGTTCATAGCTTATATATAACAATTTAAATTTAACAGTTTCATATAGATTCTCGATTTTACATCGTTATTATCTAGCCTTGAACCCTCCCTTATTCGATTCAATATCATTTTAGTGATCATGAATTACACCTTACCCAAATTTCTTAAATTTTATTAAACGTGAAATATCTCATTCGATAAATTTCAATTTGATTTAGATAAATAAATCCTTATCTAAATACCATTTCAAAATAACCCAACTTTATTTCCCAATCCTAATTGTTCAATATTATTGCAAAATTTTCCGAAATGAAATTTCATAAATATTTATCATAATTTATGTATTTAATCACATCTTGATTAAACTAGATATAATTAACTCTATGTTTATCAATTTCCCTTTTATACATGTATTTAAGAATTTACACATAAATAAAACCATATTTTCTTATCATATGGTCAAATGTTACGAATATTATCATTTCAATCCATACACTAAATATATACGGGTGGATAGCATTCCACCCGTAATCCCAAATTTAAATTAAATAAAACCCGCTTGGGTCTATCATTTAAACCCATTTCAATTCAAAACAACCATAACAAAAGGGAATTGCAGTGTGATGACAGGGATAGTGTCAAAGTAAATAAACAAGTAATAACAACGGTCAATAACAATTCAATAAGTAAATCAATAACTCCGAAATAATCGTATTTATTTGCATTGTTATTTGTATAATTATTTCTAGAATCTACACTATCATGTCATGCAGATAAAGATTATTACATTTCAGTTTTTCACTTGTCGTTCCATTTCAATTTCAGTTTAATACTACAACAATTAATCTAAACTACGTTCAAGGATTTAAAGTATAATTTATCAATTTCTACGACAATTAATGGGTCAAATTTAACAAATCAAATTTACACATGGGGGGGGGTCAAGTTTCAATAAATCAAGGTCCGTCATATGTAATCCGTTTTAATTTGTAAACTATACTACCCCAAATTTAACTAGCAAACTAGTTATCACTTAACAATAGAAATTAACCTCCAATTTAAACGACAATCAATCAATCAATCAATTATCAACCAATCTGTATTATTATCACATAAATAATTACCCGATAATGGTGTCAGGTGTCACAGGTGAACAGATACAGATAATAACAGTCATAACAGTAAAACAACCAACAGCAGCATATTTCAATTGTCGTTTCAATTGAAATCAAATTTAATAAATAAAAGAACGTTAATCGTGAGTGATTGCTCACCTTTCGAGGCTAAAGAAATTTGACAACAGAACAAGCTACAAATTTTGGAGCAAAGCTAGATGGACGCGATGCCGGAGAAAATAAACACGACGGCCAAAGCTGATAGATAAGGAGTTGATACAACGAATCAGAAGTGGGTCGATTAAGAAAATTGGTATAAATGTACATATATGACTACATACAACTATATACATATCCTCTATTCAAATACATATTAAATTTTAAATATATTTATATTTCAAAATACATTGTTTCAACTAAAACACACATAGAAGAAATCAACCTATCATACTTATTATATCAGGCAAAGAAGTTACAGGCAAAGAAGTTACAGGCCTTTTTTTTTTTTCCTATCTACTAACATGGTAACCTACTAACATACTAACGCAACATATCCAAAACTAAGTATGTTATACATGAAACTTGCATAAACTAACATATCTACATATATTTTTATATTTCAAAATCTATATACTTAAATATCTATACATGTTATATAAAATTTAAAACCCAATATCAACCAAACAAATACACTAGCTTGAAAACAACTTACAGTATATGTAATCTTACCTTACTATTATATTTCCAAGTTAATGTACTATAACCCGTATTCAAATCTCCTCTGATGTAAACTTAAATCATGGAGTATTCTTACATATATATATATATATATATATATATATATATATATATATATATATATATATATATATATATTATTTTATAGATCCAATATATAACTTTGCAGAACAAAATAAATGCAAGTAGGTATTTGTACACAACTATATGTATATAAAAAATCATACTGTAAATAGGAGATGTAACAATCATAACCAGGCAAATATACATACTGCAGCTTTTTATAAACCTATATACACATATAAACCCATATAAACTCATGTACCTTACATATATACTAAGATTTATCAACCCAGAACCACATTATACTTATACATATACACAATATAAAACTTTTTTTTTTAAAAAAAAAAACTGGATATTTAGATATTAATATAAGCTGACTTAATATGTATAAACAACTCATCTAACCTTTCATTCAACAGGCTATGCGTATAAATTATTATACTATGTATACAATATAGCTTACAAATCAGTATACGTAAATATATACATATTTATATAGATTAGAACCGATGTTTAAAATTTATATATATGCAAGGCAAAAACTGTATAAGGCTTATATTCAAACTCTCAGTAACAAATATATAGATATATACATATATACAACTTTGTAAATTTATAAGTTCCAAAACTGTATCCAGTCTGTTATGAACTAATACATTTAAAACTTTGTATACCCAGGAACTTATGTATTTATAAACAAATATACTAACATATATCTATCAGCTGACACATATATGAACTATATGTATTAATATAAATATAACAAGCACTCGACTTACAAGGAGGAGGCAAGGCTCGAAAGGGTGGTGACAGAGGCTGCTCGCCAGGACTCGGCGGTGGCTACACGTGAGCCGATTTGCGCGAAGGAGTGCTGCGGGTTGTGTGGCAGAGGGAGGCATGGGTTGGGGCGATGGAATAGAGTCGGTGGAGGATGGCCTAAACTCCAGTCACTGGAAGGAGGGGTCGTGGTTACGGGTCAGGGAGGAGAAGTGTGTTCGAAGGTGAAGCTCGGTGGAAAAGGATGGGAAGAAGCGGCGGACTGGGTGGAAATAGGGGCAGCTCGGGTTGGAGGGGAGAGGAGGGAACGTAAGCGGAGGATGGTGATGGGTTTCACTGCTCAGGGAGGAGGCGGCTGTTGTTCACGGTGGGGCTGGTGCGATGGCCGTGGAGAGGAAAGCAGGCCGATGAGGCTGGGAAGAAGGTGTGGATCTGGAGGTGGAGATTGGGCGGAGGTCGAGGAATTACGTTGAGGCAGAGAAAGAAAAATGAAAAAAAATGAAAAATGAAAAATGCGGCAGTGAAGGAAATGAGGCCATGAATTAGATCTAGGCAGAGTATGAATAAACTATGCTGTAATGACAGAAGAAAAAGTGGACCGAGCACAAAAATGGAAGTGAAAACGTGTACGTTATTTGCCTTATATATAATATTAAATAAGGTAGATAAAAGAAATTCAACGGTCGCGAGTTGATTCCGCAGAAAAGTTAACGCGAATTTTAGCAAAACCGTGACAAAGTTACAAAGGCAATTAACATATCAACTGTTCAAATGATAAAATACAAACGTATACAAACTTATACTTTTGATTTCCGAATGATGGCAACGGCTAAAATTTAGCAACTGATGAACAATTATTCAAATAAAGCTAGAGTTGCTGCTTGGAATTCAAATGGCCACAACTAACCAAAACACCCGAAACGTACCGATGTGATGAACTGTTCTATAGATTCCGTTGTTTAACGGACGTCGAAACAAGCAAATGAATATACCGTGGAGATCAGCATGATGAGATGATCAAAACGGTGTACAGATATTAGTGGTACGATCATCTGATCAAAAGTCGATAATCGGTAACGAAAATGCTTCTATTTCGCAGAAATAAGATAAACGGAGCAATAGAAGTCAAGATTTTGAAAAACGAAAGATGTCGTTTCACTTAGAAAAAGGATTTAGAAATTTCTATAGAAAAATATTCTGGTTTTGAAACGTTTTATTTTCGTCACTTTTTAACTGATTTAATTGAAGTAAATTTACGCGTGAGTTAAACTTTCCCATTTTTGTACGAAGATTTACAGTTTGTTATGTTTAATTGGACGTAATCCAAATATTAACTTTTTATTTGCAAATTAATTTATTTAAAATTTCACAAAAATCCAATTAAATACGTTAATAAAACTATAAAATTTATAAAAATTTTACAGGTCGTTACACTCTCCCCCACTCAAAACTTTTCGTCCCCGAAAAGGAAGGAGGTAGGAGAATAGAACAACCAGGAATAAAGTAAATTGAAAGACAAGTGTAGATAATTTATTTAAAACTATATAAATTTTACTTGAAATATTCATTTGAAACATCATTTGCAATTAAATTTATCTTTGATATTTGATACTTTTCAACTCCTTTTTGAAACAATTATTTCCATTATTATTTATTTTTACAAAGACTATTGAAAATATTAAATCCAAAGTTTATGAGATTTTAATTTAACTCACGATACCTTTCAAATATTATTAACAATCATTCTCTTTAAAGAGTTTCATTTAATTAATAACTTCAAAAATATTTACAATATTTAAAAATCTTCTATTGTACCAGGTAGTACATAAATAACCAGCATTGTAAAGATTATATTCAAAAGGAAAGAAGAGGAAGATTCAGGAAACAGAATATAGGTAAATAAATAAGCTGAGCAGATAAGGTAGATTCAAGAGACTAGTATCGGGCACGAATAGTTGACATCAAACCCAAAGAGTTTAAATTTCAAATATTCATTCAAAATTTCTTTGTTGGGAAAAATACTTTTATAATAAATATCTTTATAATAATACTTTTAAAATAAATACTATTATACCGAAATAAATTTCCTTTCGAAAATACTTTTATAACTCGATGTTTCAACAAGTTTATCATCGTTCTTGTAGACTCTGGCCCTGCGTTGATCAGGCGCAAAGCTAGAATTTTTCAAGTACTAAGTAGACTTGTTTCAACACCCAGTGAAAATACTTGAAAAACCTTTAAAAATAGATATGGAAAGTACGATCCAATCAAACCAAAAACCTTTGTCCGATCATGGTTCGCAGATACACAATGGTTACGCCTGGTTCCCCCAGGAAACAATCCATATCCGTAAGCTTTCACAGCCCTGCGAGTTACGCCATGATGACTAGTAGGGTGCAGGATACACAATGGTTACGCCTGGTTCCCCCAGGAAACAATCCGTACCCCCAGGCAAGACTCAGCCAGGCACTTGCGCTACTATTCGCGACCTACACAGATTGCAGGATACACAATGGTTACGCCTGGTTCCCCCAGGAAACAAATCCGTACCCCCAGGCAAGACTCAGCCAGGCAATTTCGCTGTGCATTCACGAGAGAAAAAGAAACCGTGGGACACGTCACGGTGGGAACACTCGAGTATTACATCCGGAAAACCAAAAATCAGAGAGAATAATATCGATAGAATGAATCCACGTTGTGGCCACAAAGCGGATATCAAGCAGAAGGCACTTTCCATATCTTTACTTGGAAAATATATATTATATAGTACCTTTTCAAATCACTTTCAAATATTGTACTTATATATAGTCCATATATATAGGATTCTATTTTCCCAAATCGAATACTTTCCAAATCAGTAGTAGATCAAATCATACTTATATAGACTTTGATTATATAAAATCTCTTTCCAAATTGAGTACCTTTCAAATCAATAGATTTCAAATCACTTTCATACTTATACAAATCCATTTTCTATAAGTCCGACCACTCCCAAATCAAGTGCTTAATTATATAAGGTTCTCAGTTTCAAATCATTCAATATCACTTCAGTTTCAAAATCATATATATAATTTCACCAAATTTTCTTCCAATTTAAATATCCAAATTTCAAAGTCCCAAAATAATAGGCTTATAAAATAATCCCGGTTTCCCAATTAAACTGATTCAAGTCAAACTAATTTATTTCCAACATCACCATATAAGTACTGGTTTTTTTTTTTTTTAATTTCAATTTAATTTCAAAACCAAATATTTTCTCAAAATCAATTATACTCAAAAACGGTTTCCAAATTATATCTATTTCTATTTGAAATATCCAATTTTTTTTTCCTCTCTGAAAACCATTATTCAAACTAAATTTTTTTTTTCAAGCATTTCAAAACTAAATTCCATATTAGTATAATTCAAAATATTCATATTCTCTTATTTAACAAAAGGCTTCAACTTAAATATACAAACTAAACTTATATGCTTTATCAAATATTTTATACTTTTCGAAATTTCTTAGTTTTAAGCCTTGATTCGGAAGTGCTCGAACCTTCTAAATAGTCGGTGAAAATCAATTTCAAATCCAAGAGTTGGAAATCAAATTTCTATAAATTTGAGTTATTCTAAGTCAAATCAAAACTCGAGGATCGAACACCGGCATATTTTATTCCAAATATATACATATATCTTTCGAAAATATCAAATTACTTCGGAATTTGAAATCAAAACGGTTTTACAAGATCACTCGCATAGCGAAGCTATTAAAGTGGCCTCTCCCCCACTCAGAAACTCGAAAATCAATGTCGATGATGCGTGCACTCATCACCGAAATTATTCTCCAGCGACATAAGTGAGTTCTGGACTTCTATTTTCTTGAAAACTTCTTTGAAATTTCTTCAAAATTATTGGAATTCATTTGAACTTATTTGAAACATTTCTTATTCGGAAAAATACTTTCAAATCGTATTATTTATATATATATATATTTTTTTCCAAAATCTTAAAACCAATTTCAAAATACCGGAATCCAATTCTCGAATTTCAAATTTAACTTTTACAGTTATAAATCATTTTTATATAATAAACCTCTTATAATTTTCAAATTTTTAAATCCCTTCAAAACCTTTATACATATAGGTATATAATCCTTATTGAAAACAATTTCTTTTATATACGGGATAAAATTTTGATATATAAAGCAATTTCAAAATACAACATACCCGATTTTTCAAAGGATAAATTAAAAATGGATTTCAAACAAAGATGGAAATTTAAATTAGAGGAACTCTAATCAATAGAATCCTGATACGAAGATAGACTCAACAAAGTTGAGAAAATCAAAATACAAAATAGAAGATGGATATCTTTCTATAAATCGCGGGCGACCTTCACCGGGTCAACCGTGACTTCAGGGATATGCTCGATGCGGAATTCTAAAACAAATAGATATTCGTTTGCCAAATATAGAATTCGGCATATCAAGATATATCAGCATCGTAAACCGAGGATACAACGATCTTCGGTGAATTAATCCAATTGTACGGAGTTCATCCGTTTTATAGAACATTCAGTGGAGTCATTGGATACTCCAGAATCAAAAGAACATAAATAGAGGGAGACAAGAATGAATTTCGGAATCGAGGGGCATTCCAAAATTCAAAGAAGGTCGAGTCAAAAAGGAAGAGATTCAACTCGCGCGAAAGTGATTCTGTAAATAAATTTACCATATATGTTAAGTTTTGCCTAGAGCCAAAGCTCTGATACCAACTGTAACGACCCGCTATTTTGAACCATTCAAATCGACACTAAAACCATACATGTCCGACTTGAAAAATTCAAGATACCGAATTGTTAATTTTATTTGGCAAAACTTAAAATATACAGTAAATAAATCAAACACAGATCACAGACACAGAGTAATATAATGCAGCGGAATAGAAAAATAGTAGTTCATGAAGCTACTATATACATCAGAGTTTAAAATAAACTACATCAGAATTCTCTGGAATACAGAAAGGTCTTCAGTACGAGCCGATGCCTTCTCTGAACCAGTCAACTAGAAAACTGAAAGCTGAAACGATAGTTGGATCTCCAAATGAAGCTCCAATCTCCGAAGGTGAGTCTCGAATGCTGGATTACTCGGTCTGACCCGAGCGTAAAGCAAAACACAAAACACTCGAGTCAGGATTAACATTCTTATATCAATAAATTCAACTCAAATGAAATATCAACTGAAATACAATATAACTTAAAGGATGTTTGGGATGTCCATCCTCTAAGGGTCCATAGAACTATCTACAGGGTGGAATTATACACTATTACACCGTGGTCGTTTACTTAATTTATACCTCAAACCCAAATATCAAATTCGCTTTAAATAATCATATTTCCCAAGATAGTATTTATATATTTTAATAATGTATACAGTAAAGTACTTTCAATTTCCTTAACTTAACAAATCGTTTCACATCAACCCGACCTTCCCATTTAAATTAAATCCAATCTCCTTTTATTAGTTTAAATCTTCCTAAATTAACCACTTAAATCTATAATTCCCAAATTTGGATTTGATATCCCAATTTCCCCGTTTATTTCGATATGTTTCCATATTTTAAGTATTCAACATTTCAACTAAAAATTTCCCAATCTAGTTTTCTAAATAAAATTTCCAATCTAGTTCAAACTCAAATTTCACTAAGTTCGGTTAGTTATCTACATAACCAATTCAACTATCTTGGTTCCAAATACATACTGAACCTCTACACCATTTAATTACACTATGGTTCATAGCTTATATATAACAATTTAAATTTAACAGTTTCATATAGATTCTCGATTTTACATCGTTATTATCTAGCCTTGAACCCTCCCTTATTCGATTCAATATCATTTTAGTGATCATGAATTACACCTTACCCAAATTTCTTAAATTTTATTAAACGTGAAATATCTCATTCGATAAATTTCAATTTGATTTAGATAAATAAATCCTTATCTAAATACCATTTCAAAATAACCCAACTTTATTTCCCAATCCTAATTGTTCAATATTATTGCAAAATTTTCCGAAATGAAATTTCATAAATATTTATCATAATTTATGTATTTAATCACATCTTGATTAAACTAGATATAATTAACTCTATGTTTATCAATTTCCCTTTTATACATGTATTTAAGAATTTACACATAAATAAAACCATATTTTCTTATCATATGGTCAAATGTTACGAATATTATCATTTCAATCCATACACTAAATATATACGGGTGGATAGCATTCCACCCGTAATCCCAAATTTAAATTAAATAAAACCCGCTTGGGTCTATCATTTAAACCCATTTCAATTCAAAACAACCATAACAAAAGGGAATTGCAGTGTGATGACAGGGATAGTGTCAAAGTAAATAAACAAGTAATAACAACGGTCAATAACAATTCAATAAGTAAATCAATAACTCCGAAATAATCGTATTTATTTGCATTGTTATTTGTATAATTATTTCTAGAATCTACACTATCATGTCATGCAGATAAAGATTATTACATTTCAGTTTTTCACTTGTCGTTCCATTTCAATTTCAGTTTAATACTACAACAATTAATCTAAACTACGTTCAAGGATTTAAAGTATAATTTATCAATTTCTACGACAATTAATGGGTCAAATTTAACAAATCAAATTTACACATGGGGGGGGTCAAGTTTCAATAAATCAAGGTCCGTCATATGTAATCCGTTTTAATTTGTAAACTATACTACCCCAAATTTAACTAGCAAACTAGTTATCACTTAACAATAGAAATTAACCTCCAATTTAAACGACAATCAATCAATCAATCAATTATCAACCAATCTGTATTATTATCACATAAATAATTACCCGATAATGGTGTCAGGTGTCACAGGTGAACAGATACAGATAATAACAGTCATAACAGTAAAACAACCAACAGCAGCATATTTCAATTGTCGTTTCAATTGAAATCAAATTTAATAAATAAAAGAACGTTAATCGTGAGTGATTGCTCACCTTTCGAGGCTAAAGAAATTTGACAACAGAACAAGCTACAAATTTTGGAGCAAAGCTAGATGGACGCGATGCCGGAGAAAATAAACACGACGGCCAAAGCTGATAGATAAGGAGTTGATACAACGAATCAGAAGTGGGTCGATTAAGAAAATTGGTATAAATGTACATATATGACTACATACAACTATATACATATCCTCTATTCAAATACATATTAAATTTTAAATATATTTATATTTCAAAATACATTGTTTCAACTAAAACACACATAGAAGAAATCAACCTATCATACTTATTATATCAGGCAAAGAAGTTACAGGCAAAGAAGTTACAGGCCTTTTTTTTTTTTCCTATCTACTAACATGGTAACCTACTAACATACTAACGCAACATATCCAAAACTAAGTATGTTATACATGAAACTTGCATAAACTAACATATCTACATATATTTTTATATTTCAAAATCTATATACTTAAATATCTATACATGTTATATAAAATTTAAAACCCAATATCAACCAAACAAATACACTAGCTTGAAAACAACTTACAGTATATGTAATCTTACCTTACTATTATATTTCCAAGTTAATGTACTATAACCCGTATTCAAATCTCCTCTGATGTAAACTTAAATCATGGAGTATTCTTACATATATATATATATATATATATATATATATATATATATATATATATATATATATATTATTTTATAGATCCAATATATAACTTTGCAGAACAAAATAAATGCAAGTAGGTATTTGTACACAACTATATGTATATAAAAAATCATACTGTAAATAGGAGATGTAACAATCATAACCAGGCAAATATACATACTGCAGCTTTTTATAAACCTATATACACATATAAACCCATATAAACTCATGTACCTTACATATATACTAAGATTTATCAACCCAGAACCACATTATACTTATACATATACACAATATAAAACTTTTTTTTTTAAAAAAAAAACTGGATATTTAGATATTAATATAAGCTGACTTAATATGTATAAACAACTCATCTAACCTTTCATTCAACAGGCTATGCGTATAAATTATTATACTATGTATACAATATAGCTTACAAATCAGTATACGTAAATATATACATATTTATATAGATTAGAACCGATGTTTAAAATTTATATATATGCAAGGCAAAAACTGTATAAGGCTTATATTCAAACTCTCAGTAACAAATATATAGATATATACATATATACAACTTTGTAAATTTATAAGTTCCAAAACTGTATCCAGTCTGTTATGAACTAATACATTTAAAACTTTGTATACCCAGGAACTTATGTATTTATAAACAAATATACTAACATATATCTATCAGCTGACACATATATGAACTATATGTATTAATATAAATATAACAAGCACTCGACTTACAAGGAGGAGGCAAGGCTCGAAAGGGTGGTGACAGAGGCTGCTCGCCAGGACTCGGCGGTGGCTACACGTGAGCCGATTTGCGCGAAGGAGTGCTGCGGGTTGTGTGGCAGAGGGAGGCATGGGTTGGGGCGATGGAATAGAGTCGGTGGAGGATGGCCTAAACTCCAGTCACTGGAAGGAGGGGTCGTGGTTACGGGTCAGGGAGGAGAAGTGTGTTCGAAGGTGAAGCTCGGTGGAAAAGGATGGGAAGAAGCGGCGGACTGGGTGGAAATAGGGGCAGCTCGGGTTGGAGGGGAGAGGAGGGAACGTAAGCGGAGGATGGTGATGGGTTTCACTGCTCAGGGAGGAGGCGGCTGTTGTTCACGGTGGGGCTGGTGCGATGGCCGTGGAGAGGAAAGCAGGCCGATGAGGCTGGGAAGAAGGTGTGGATCTGGAGGTGGAGATTGGGCGGAGGTCGAGGAATTACGTTGAGGCAGAGAAAGAAAAATGAAAAAAAATGAAAAATGAAAAATGCGGCAGTGAAGGAAATGAGGCCATGAATTAGATCTAGGCAGAGTATGAATAAACTATGCTGTAATGACAGAAGAAAAAGTGGACCGAGCACAAAAATGGAAGTGAAAACGTGTACGTTATTTGCCTTATATATAATATTAAATAAGGTAGATAAAAGAAATTCAACGGTCGCGAGTTGATTCCGCAGAAAAGTTAACGCGAATTTTAGCAAAACCGTGACAAAGTTACAAAGGCAATTAACATATCAACTGTTCAAATGATAAAATACAAACGTATACAAACTTATACTTTTGATTTCCGAATGATGGCAACGGCTAAAATTTAGCAACTGATGAACAATTATTCAAATAAAGCTAGAGTTGCTGCTTGGAATTCAAATGGCCACAACTAACCAAAACACCCGAAACGTACCGATGTGATGAACTGTTCTATAGATTCCGTTGTTTAACGGACGTCGAAACAAGCAAATGAATATACCGTGGAGATCAGCATGATGAGATGATCAAAACGGTGTACAGATATTAGTGGTACGATCATCTGATCAAAAGTCGATAATCGGTAACGAAAATGCTTCTATTTCGCAGAAATAAGATAAACGGAGCAATAGAAGTCAAGATTTTGAAAAACGAAAGATGTCGTTTCACTTAGAAAAAGGATTTAGAAATTTCTATAGAAAAATATTCTGGTTTTGAAACGTTTTATTTTCGTCACTTTTTAACTGATTTAATTGAAGTAAATTTACGCGTGAGTTAAACTTTCCCATTTTTGTACGAAGATTTACAGTTTGTTATGTTTAATTGGACGTAATCCAAATATTAACTTTTTATTTGCAAATTAATTTATTTAAAATTTCACAAAAATCCAATTAAATACGTTAATAAAACTATAAAATTTATAAAAATTTTACAGGTCGTTACAGTAACGACCCGTAAATTTTAACTATTTTAATAACATAATTAACTGAAATTTTATGAAAATTTAATATTTGGAATACGTCTAATTAAACATAGCAAATGGTAAATTTTCATATGATAATATGAAAGTTTATTTTCTTGTGTAATTTTATTTCAAATCAAATCAGTTAAATTTGATGATAATTAAATATTTTCCAAACCTGGATATTTTTATACAATAAATTTGTAAATCATCTTTCGAGTGAGATGTCATATTTCGTTTCATCAAATTTGGATTGCTATTGCTCTGCTTATCTTAATTCCGACGTTTTAGTAGCATTTTCAGTACCGGTATCGAATTTTGATAGGATAATCGTACCACTGATATCTGTATACCGTCTTGATCGCCTCTCCATACCGATCGCAACAGTATATTTGAGTGTGTGTTTCGGTGTCCAGTACGCGGTGAAACCCGCAATACGATTTGCCATATTGGTACCGTATTTTTGTCTTTTCATTTCTCATGTCTTTTCAATTACCCAGCCATCTAACCAGTTAAATTTTGAAACGCCAGTTGGCCTTTCACATCTCATTAATTTTACTATGCCGTTACTTGGCTTTTCGATTCAAAGAGAAAACAAACTAATATAATCATATCTGTAAATCTTAGAATTTTCTCCTTTTCTTTTCATTTCGTTCTTTATCTACAAAATTACTGAGAGTTTTCAATTTACTTCCCCTTCCTTCTCTTGAGTCGGCCACCTCCACAACCTTCCCCACCCTCACTCACGCAACCCGCAAACACCACTTCTGGCCGACCTCCCCCTCTTCGGCAAAGCTCTGGCCGAGCCTTCACGGCAGACCCACTCAAAACACCTCCGCACCCCCAGGCTTCGCGTACCTCCTACGTGACCAACCCGCATCCATTTCCACCCCCTAGATCTTAGCCGCACTTTTCCGTCGCCTCAGCTCCCTCCATGATGCGCCCCTTCCTTGCTCTCGCGTTCGGCAACACTGGCCGAAGCCTACGTCTCGCACAGCCTTGTATATGAGGTGATATTTATAAATATTGTTTTCTTCTCTGTCTTTGTTTGCTTATGAGTTTGCATATTTATTTCAAGCTGTATATATACATTTATATATTTTGTTTGATTTTATGTAAAAAAAATTATGTGAGATCTGTTGTTTACAGATGTATGTGCTCACGGGATTATTATATAATATTCGTTAATTATATAAGTTTATTTTATATATATGTTAATATGGCAGAATACGTATATAGGTATATGTTGGTAAAGTGTATATATATATATATATATATAAGCTTTATAAGTTTGCATGCTTATTTTGTTAACTGCATTTATCTTCTTTATGTTTTTCCTTTTGGAAAGTGTTAACAACTTATATATAAGCATACAAATATATGAAGGAAATTTCGAAAGATAATATATCGGCTTGTTTAAATATATAAGATTTTGTAAGTTATACACATATTTATATAAGTTATATTTGGTCTGTTAAGTTGAATGTATAGTTTATATAATAGTTTATGTTTTCGATGGGATTTTTGTTCTTACAGGTTATATATTGTACTAATTTATATATGTATGTATATAAGTTGCGTAGTACTTCAATAGTATATATATATATAGCTTATATATTTATATTGACTTTATAATAAATGTTTACTTTTGGAATATATATGTGTATGTATGAATGTTATATATATTAGTCCAGATATATAACTATGTGTTATGAACTTCTTGGTTTTACTATTATAAATTTTTTCCAGATCATATATATATGTATGTGTGTATGTGTTTCTGTTTGTTTAAGTGCTAAGTTATATATAATAGGTGTATAAGTAAATTGGTTATATATAGGTAGGCATCGTCTATATGTTATAATAGTATTGTTGTAAAAAATTATGATATGTGTATATGTAAAACAAGATTGATTTTAAGTACAAACAATGATTTTTAAAAAAATGCATATATGTTTAACTTAATACGTGTTAGAATTTGGAATATGATTTCTATATACGTATAAATAGTTATATACATAGTTATATATAATAAGTTCGCTTATATCAATTACCTTCATCGATCGAGTTTTGATTCTGATTCATTTCCATTAACTCCCATTTATCAGCTTCGTTTGTCGATTCGAAATCAAATCTTGCCTTGTTATGATTTCGTGCCTGGATTCACAACTCATTTCATCATCAAATATCTCTTGCCTCGAAAGTTGAGCAATCACTCACGGTTAACTTTCATATATTTATTAAATTTGATTTCAATTGAAACGACAACTGAAATATGCTGCTGTTAGTTATTTACATTGCTATTTATATGCTGTTATCTGTATCTGTTCACCTGTGACATTTGACACCATTATCTGTTATTTATATTGATGATATTTGCATGTTATTTATTATCATATCTGTTATCACTCTGCAAGTTCCCTGTTAGTATAAATTCACTATGGGTTGAAATGATACATACCCGGACGGTCCGTAGAATATGAGGAAATCGTAATGGGTTGAAATGATAGACCCAAGCGATTTTCATTGAATTGAATTTGGGATTGCAGGTTGAAATGATATATACCCGTATATATTTAAATTACGGATTGAAATGATAAATATCCGTATCACTTAACCATAGGATAGAAAATTATATACAAACACCGTTGGTTTATATATAAATATTTTGAAAATGATTTCTATGGTTTTGTAAAGAAATATATGGTTTTATATAAATATTGATTTTAGATATTATATAAATGTTATTTTATTCTTGATTTTAAGCTATATATAAATTTGTTTTAATATAGAATAAGCTTAATAATAAAGTTTGATTTTTATTGAAGATAATATGGTTGTATTTAAATTATACTTTAATATAGAATTTATAATGATTTAAATAAATTAGGTTGGAAGATAAATTTGCAATTTATTTGAAATTGAATTTATTCAAGAGTTAAACTCAAATAAGTTTGATATGAAATTTATTAAATTTGAAATTTTAAAAGATATGATTTTTATGACTTGATTCTGGTTTAAGGTGATTTAAATGAATATATCAAGTTTAAATAAATTAAAGGAATATTCAGTTATTTGAAGTTTAAAAGCTATTTAAAGATATTGGATTTATTAAGTAAATATTT
The DNA here is from genome assembly GCA_030765085.1 of Allium cepa. Classification (NCBI taxonomy): domain Eukaryota; kingdom Viridiplantae; phylum Streptophyta; class Magnoliopsida; order Asparagales; family Amaryllidaceae; genus Allium; species Allium cepa. The sequence continues at coordinate 26,943,955 of CM060933.1, read as the reverse complement.
CAAAATTAAATAATAATGGATTGAATTTGATATATATATATATATATATATCTTTGTATGTATATGGAATTATCAAAATTTAGTTTTGAAATTATGGAATATTTAAAGCTGGTTTATTTGAGGTTCAAATCTGTTTTGAGATCGATATGATTTGAAATGGGTTAATTGAATTGAAATTGATGATTTGAGATTTGATTTGAATTTTGAATTCGAGTTGATTTGGAATTGATTGTGAAATTTAAGGAAGCTATTTTATTATATGAGTATTTTTAAATTATATTTAAAACTATTCATGTATTTACTTTATAAATTATTTTTAATATAAATCATTTTAATATAAACCATTTTAATATAAACTATTTAATTTATAACTCTTTTATATAAACTGTTTTACTTTATAAACTATTTTATTATCTATATTATTTTAATATCTAAACTGTTTAAGTGGTAAAAGTGAAGTCTTCAAAGTTATGAATTTTAAAGTATTATGTTGAAAGTGTTATAATTTCAAGTGTTTGGTTTCAAAAATGTTATAACTTTGAAAATGCTATGATTTTGGAAGTGGATATATTTAAAATGGAAATGATATCTAATTTGGTTTTGAAATGGAAATGATATCGTATTGATATGGTTTGAGATGGCAAATGATATTTTGGTTTTGAAGTATAAACTATTTTGAAATAACCACCGTGTTATAATAATGTATGGTTGTTAAAGAGACCGGGATCGGAAGTTGTCATACTCTCTGCCAACTCCAAAAACCACTTTAACAACCGTGTACGCGGTGAAGATTCCAGAATGAAGTAGGATGGTGGCGACGTTCTATTAAGGTATATACGTGAACCCGACTCTCGTGAGTTGGCATAAGGTGGCTAAAACATGAGCGATTCTCGGGCCAATGAGGTAGCTCCTCTAATCGGACACGCTTCTTCGATACCATTCTATTACTTAGTGATTGATTGGGTGCACCTTTGATTTTGGGAGTGTAGCTCGAGATGGGCGGCAGCTGCGGCTATGCGTTACCACCAGCTCGGATGCGTAATTGGTATATCTACCCTGGCATTGCCTTATTGTGCTGTGTCACCTACCCTAGCACACCTTATACGATTTTGTTTTGTACTACACCTATGGAGTGCCTTTTGACGTCCTAGTACGGGGGAGATTACGGTACTGTATAGACTATGGGAATGTATAAAATGTGTTAAGGTGGAAAATGTAATGCCTTAACGCTATTTTTAAAATATATTATACTATACTTTTAGACATTATTATAATAGCGTATATTACTACATAGTAGATAGTTTAACGGATCCTTAGAGGATGGTTAACCCCAACATCCTTTGAGTTACTTGTATTTCAGTTGTTATTTCACTTGAGTTGGACTTATTGATATAAGAATGTTAATCCTGACTCGAGTGTTTTGTGTTTTGCATTACCCCGGGTCAGACTGAGTGATATAGCTTTTGAGACTCACCTTTGGAGTTGGAGCTTCGTTTGGAGATCCATCTACATCTCTTTCATCCTGCAGTTATTCAGTTGATTCCAGTGATGTATTCTAATCGGTTTTTTGACTATTGTATTTGAGACTTCTATTGTATCATATTTAACTCTATTATATATATATAGTAGCTTCATGAACTACTATTCTCTTGTTTCCACTGCATTAATGTTATATTACACTGTGTCTGTGATTCTGTGATTTATTTATGTACTATATATGCCGAGTTTTGCCAAATATAAATTAACAATCTGGTATTTTGAGAAATTCAAATCCGACATGTGTGGATGCGAATGGTTGAAAATATCGGGTCGTTACACAAAATCTCTAGCCAGAGTAGTACGGTCAATTATAAATATTATTATTAAACCATGGACTTAGTTTATGGACTAACCGAGTTGAATGTTGATGATATAGGAATTTAATCCAAAACCAAATTCCATAAATCCTAAAGTGATATAGCGTTGATGAATAGAATTGATGTAAATATTGTTACTAAAATGCAGCGCTTAAATTATAAAATTTTAATTTACCAATGAGATTTATAAGCGATGAATTAAGTCAAAGTATCATACCCCAGCTAAGGTGACATGTGAACATTAGTATATAAATTATTTAAATATTAATCGCCGACTTAACTCACGCTTGTGAGTCGCACAACCAAGTCTATTCAATCTTCGAAACACCATTGGTTTAATTTATTTAAAATATTTATAAAATTAATTAAATTAATTAATACGAGTATATGTGCACGCCTGGGTGGGCCTGCATCTAATCACAATGTCTTGTTGCTAGATCACCAGCTCCGTCCTTTTTAGTGCTCCATGGTAGGTAGTCTCTCATATATCATTTATGTTGTATTTTTTTCTTTTTTAAATTCACATTTTGTTGAATACACTCGTTTATATTTTTGTTAAATTTGTGATTGCGAAAAGATTACAAGTTAGATGATTAAAAAAATTCAAAGTTTGAATCAAAGATTTTTTTACTTTAACCTTTTGATACCATAATTTGCATAAGGTTAGGAAGTTAAATTTTATTTGGCAAGCTAATTCTTTCTCAAGAAAATGGAAATGCAACGCTATTCAAAATGAATGCAAGCTCTCATATGTTGTGTTTCGGCACTCCAACGCATTCCCATAAATGCGCGCTTTATTGTTCTAAAATGACGCTACCTTTATGAAGGTTTACGATGCGCCAACATCCCGATTGAACATCCCTTTTACCACCTTTTGGAACAGGCATATACATGGTCTTGCCAACACTTGTTTGTAACAAAAGAAATTCTCAACGTTACATGCCACCAGTTCCACATATATACCATATTATGCACCATATTTCTTACAACGTGGGACTTAACGTTCACCTACGCACTCACAAATGTGAGACACACCTAACAGATTTCCACTTTGGTAAGCATTTCCTCTAACTTTCGTTTGGAGCATACCGAAGAAGCTCTGCGGTTGGTCAGGCTGCTTCCACTTCTTTACGCAGTTGGTGAGGCTACATTAACAAATCTCCACTTCATCATAACATTTATGCTATTATCTAATCCTTTGAATATTTCGACTTACATCATAACGTTTATGCTATCATTTCAAAGAGCATGTAGTTTGTATACACAATATAATCACACTCGCATCAGTGTATATTGTCTGTGAACTACTTATTTCAATGTTCATACTTCATATCATGTGTAAATCACTTATTAGTTCATCAATTTAAAATCTATAGTGGCGTTTATGGTTTTGCTCTACATAAAAAATTGCAACCCGTCTTGCATTCATCCACGTATATCAAGTAAAAACACCATATATATAAAATATAAACATTTTACGCGCTCTTAAAAGTAGTGCATTTTCAATAACAAATTCAAAAAAATTATTGTATTCCCCATTGTATTCTCAAAAAATGCATTACAAATGTAAGAAATGCACACGTTTTGAATAATGCACACTATATATTGTCAAGGAGTCAAATTGCATAGTGCATTGTAGTCTTACATTTAGAGCATTTATAGGTCAAATATAATATTTTACGGCACTTTTAGAAACTGTATATTTTATAATATGCATATTAAGTTGCGCATTCTGCTACGATTCTCGAAATAAAATTCAAATAAAATAGAAAAAATACAAATTCACTTCACTATAACGCAAATTTTGTATACATGAAAATTGCACACTGCATTACATAAAGTAGATTCAGTATAAACAACATATATACACACACCAAATACACATTGTATTGCGGTCCTTAGAAAATGCACTGTATTTTAATTTGCAAAAACATACTCATAAAAAAATTTCATTATTGCATTGCCTCCACTCTGCATATTTGTGAACTAATGTTCCAAAGGACCTAATCCATTTTCACCATTTCATCTAAATTTTATTAGATCCTTAACAAACCTTTCCGTAGATGACATTGTCAACCGACAACAGATTACACTCGAACCAAATTTCTTCTATGCGCTAGATTGACCAATTGATTTAAAACCATCACTTAAAAATGAAGGGTTGGTGCTGCTTCTTGATATGGTGAAAATGGTGTTGCATGTACTAGGAAGAAGAGTCTCAGGGATGAATGCTTGTAAGTTCAAACTGAATAGTTAGTTGGTTAGTTTTATACAAAGTTAGTTGTTGTTTGTGTTGTGGTAGGATTGGTTTGTTCTTGTTTTGTTGCAGTTTTAGTTTTTTCCAGTGTGGTTGTGTTGCGTGTACAGAATCATACAAAGTGTTAGGAACAGCTGTGTGTAGCAACATACTTTAGTGAAAGTGATGCTTCTGTATACTGACGTACATTGATGTTATCGACTTCATTTGTTTAAAAAAAATTCTGTGTGATATACGTTGTATACATGGATTGTTAGAATCGATGGCTAGGAGCTATGAAAGCAAGTGAACGTAGAGTTTTACTGTCTTACTCCCAAACAAATTAACTCAAATTAAAAAACATGGTAGAAATGGAATACAAAGGTCAGACGAAAAGGTTTTGAGGTTTATTTAAGATAATACATAAAAAGTGAGTTTTCAACTTAATTCAAATATTGAATTTCTCTTGAACTATAAAATATAAGACAGTGGTTTCGAACTTATGACAGATAAACTTATCGACTTTAACATAAAGAACTTATGACACTTGTTGCCAGCCAAGAATAACATATATACTTGGATCTGTATGCGGAAGTTTCATAACAAAACCGTTAGGGAAAACATGTCACATTACCAATTTTGGTTCCTTACAGAATCGGACTTTGGTAAATTTTCATATACCCATCCAGGTGCAAATATGGCAGCTGAAATATCATCTTCCTTCAGTACATCAAGTGCAATATTTGTCTGTTGAAGCAAAGAAAATTTACACTTAATCATCGTATCAATTTGAGATTTACATTGTGAAAAAAAAACATTTGAATGCTAGTTCAAGTTGAGATTTTTTTAAATATCATATAACATATGATACTTAAAATATTTTTCAAAAATATACTATTAATGGAACTCACTATAGCATTAGGTATGTTCTCAATCTGATCATCAGATATGCACAAGGAATCCATTACGAAAACTAAAAGCTTATTCTACTTTTTAGGCCTTTAGCACAATAGCATTGACCAGAAATATGAGAAAGAGGACTGAAGTTTTTCATACAGCAATATGTGAATTTCGTGAAGAAATTCCCAAAAACATCAGCTTACGCTTAAAAGGTTGGGAATAGTCAACTCATAGTAACTACGTGAAGTAACAGATGCAACACAGCAGATTAAACATCCAAGATACTACATACATTTATAACCACTTGAACATTTAGTCGGTAATTCTTCAAAATCATGTTTACAGTATACACATAGTGCACGCCTTCGCACCATTTACATCAACCAGGGTTGAAAGAAACTCTCAAAATTTTACTTAGCCTTCCACAGACTTCTTAGAATAAATCACGGTGAACTCCCAATATTCATCTACCTCCATTCAATTTGAATCTTGTCCATTTCCTTCTCATCTGAGTAGTTTCCGTTATTTTTATACCAAATGCTCTTTGGATTATTTTCTCTATTACATTATATCCAATGGTAATGGAAGGAATTTCCAAACAGATTAATCTGTCTCTTGTAGCTAATTATCCCAAAGTGCTCTATAAGTACACAATAAATAATAAAACAGACACCATACCAACTCTATAGATACTATGGTTGACGTATTCAAATACACACCATGCTAACTATGTCCAGTAACTGTTGCTTTTGTGACATTGACGGAAAATCCTTGAATATCGGGTACATGATTATTGCCATTCCCACACACATACAGGTTATACAATGTTCTTAGCATAAGACATTAGTTGCAAAAAGGTGAAATCGGTACACATTCTTCAAAATTTTAAAGGACATTTACGAAGTAAGATTTTAACCATTCAACCCAAAAATTTGAAGTTTGGACGTGAACATACATTCCATTGCCCACCACCAAATGTTTTTCTCCCAAAAACATCAATGCCCATGTAAGCGTCATACTTACTATTTCCAGCAAATTGAGCAGATTGTTTTGAGTAATGTTTCTGGGAAATTTGAATATAATATTAGAGCAGAAGCCACAAAATATTCAGCTTAACAGCTAAAATCAAATGTTACCTTCCAGAAATAATTGGTTAAGATTCCATCACAAGGATCAAAGAAAGGTTTTTTTTAGCATTTAACTCATTTTGATAGATCAGATGACCATCATCAGTAATACTATCATACCTAGATCACCAAAAGAAATATAATAATGCTTTATAAAGAGATCATCTATATCTGTCTAAAAATGGGGAATGCTTGAGTTTTGTTATAAAAATTCTTACACCATTCATTTTTTCGTACCCTCTATTAAAAATGGGTGATGTATCTGAAAAATTTGTTATATGAACAGTAACTTTGTCATAAGAAAATAAAAAATTTGCTAAAACGAATTATACCCACTGCATTGTTTTTACCATATAATTAAAGATCCAGGGACAGCAATGTGCATAGTCTTGGTCAGATAGTCGACAAATTGATTTAAAACCATCACTTAACCATTTATCTTCTGCTTCCAACTCACAGTTTGTCTATCCCCTATATATAATCTCTTCAATCTCCTTATGATCACCATGAAAGAACATCAAAACTACAACCACTTAACCAAATGTACCAATGCCACTTCATCATCCTGTTGTTTCTGCTCAACTACACAGATGATCATAAGGAGGTAACTTAGGATCATACATTGTTCTTTGTAATCAATTGTCTGAAGTCACTAAAACATTTATATTATACTTTTGTCTTATTTGGTAGCTAATAAATGGCTGTTACTCAAGAGGAGATTAGAACTTAACTATGAACTTAATCAAACAAATAATCATAATTCAGTCAAGTGGATATCCTCTAATATGGGGATTATGAAGAAAATTTTGTAAATAAGCATAACAAAACCCAATGTTTGCAATCAATCAAGCAAGCACCAATAACAATAATTCGAGAATAGAAGGCAAACCTGTAGAGAAGACTAAAAGCAGTAGGTAAACTCGATCGATCTGAAAATCAATTTTCCAAGATCGATAGGTTGAAACGAAGTCGATGTGGCAAATAGCAAAATCATGAGGAAGAAAGAGCTGCCGAAGACGCCTCGATCGATCTAAAAATCAATTTTCCAAGATCGATAAGTTGAAACAAAGTCGATGTGGCAAATAGAAAAATCGCGAGGAAGAAAGAGCTGTCGAAGACGCCGGAGCAGAGCAACGATCAAGATGGACGCAATTACGAAGATGCGTAGTGTCGATTTGAGGAACGAATCAGAGCTTTGAGATGCATTTTCAAAAATCATAGGCTTCTGATTTATGGTTTCTCGGATTGTTTTGGAGCAAGGTTAGTTTGCGCAATCGAAAACGTTAAACGGAGAAGCCGTATGGATGTAAAATGTAAAATGGAAGTAGGACCGAGGGCAAAATTAGTATTTCAAAAAGACACCGAGTAAATCAGTGGAGTGAGTTCTTATTATTAGTAGTAGAGATTTGTGAAATATTAATTTTTATTTTTTTATTGGATATAACATGTTTAGTAAAATGGAGTTGCCTCTAAAATTGTTCACGGTGCTGTAACAACCCACACCTCAACGAGCCTGAATTACGACTAAACCGAAACCTAAGTCCATTAGGGCACGGATCGTTGGATTTGATAACCTATGATAAACACAAGCATATCAAAGTGTGATCAATATAAACTCATAGCAGAATAAAAAAATATAATACAATATAAATATTAACTGAGGCTACAACCTTAGAATCAATAGTATCCTTTGGATACCTAATTGCCTCAGTCTTTAGTGTAAATAAGAAGACTTCTTCATCCATCGTTCCCCTCTTGCTCCAGTAACCTATCCCTCTAATCTATCATGTGGGTTGTAATGAAGAGGGGGTCAAAACAACATTCTGGTGACTAGAATGTTACACACTTTACCCATAACACTAATTTATGCCATTGATTTTCATTTAAATGTTATGCCTATTATTTTTGGCTAATCCGTTAAATCCTATGTTCATGTGAAATATGCCAAATATCCTCCGAGGTATTGCTATATATGTATACTTATACATACACATACATATATTTAAATGTATACTGGATAAAATCCTTGGCCACTTAATACTTCTTAAATATGGAGGAGACATACCCAACAGCAATTTAATACCTTAACCCCAAAGTAGGCTCTCCGCAAACGTAAATGCTAGTCAAACTATCCTAACTACAAAGACCGATGATGCCCAGATATGGCTTATAATATAATTTACCATATTACTAACGCATCTCAAAGACTCATCTAAAGGTTAACCAGTCCACCTTTGATAAATAAACAACCAACTACTAAACTTTGAGGTCTATGTGTATTCCATATGGATTCTACACTGGTAGGAAGCAAAATCTATTAGGGCATAACCCTAGTCTTTGCTACCAACCGCTTGGGACCACTGATGATCATAGCTTATATTGCAGCCCTACTACTAAATACCGGTCAAATAAAAATACTGACATAGCCCACCAACCTTCCATAGCCAAAATCTCATTTATCCTAACCTAATGCAAGTCAAGTAAAAATCTCCTTTCACTTACTTAATACCTCTTATTAGAGATGAAGCAGACCTTATTTTCCCAAAAGTATTGGGGCGTTTAGTTCATTTAAATCCGAAGCAAACCCTTGGTATATTTTCTTCTATCTATACGCAACCGTATATCCCTTCCCCATGGGTACTGTGGTTGGAGATGTCCCACATTAGTAGAAAGTATATGCAACTACGAATAACCTCTAGGTGAAAGGAAGATTTCTGTTGTGTAACTCTACTGGCCTCACACGTAAACCCATATTAAACCAAATCAGTCATCCTAGGCCTAAATATTAGGCTAGGTCCACTAGTTCATGCTTGCCCTAAACGTATTATTAAAGCTACATAATTTCGTACTATGAAAATTATATTGCTTCCTAGTATTTAATTCCTATCGTATACACTTGCTATGTATATTCTACAAATGTCAATTATCTGTAATAAATGGTCATTATTATTCTAATTGGACAACGTCTAATGACATTTGTTTATTCATTCTAATTTAACCTATTACACCTATTTCCTTTTGCTATAAAAGCCATATTAAATCCTTTAACCAGCCCCATTAAATGCATTTATGTCCTCATTCAATTCTTGTAACTCTCAATTGACCACCCATTTGTTGCCCTATTGAATTTGAAGTTACTATCACTTTTCCATCCACATCTCCTAATTTTATAGTTTAATATGCTTTTAATAACTAATACAAATATCATCGTAAATTATGCTATGTATATATTTTTATTTTTAATCGATAAGTGCAGTTAAACACATGTGTGTGTGTATGTATATTTATGTGTGTGTCTATGTGTATATATATGCCTGCTTCTAACTATTAGTTCCTAACTAGAACATTTCTTTTCACATTTTAATTTATCAGAGATATCCTTCAAAAAAGGACTACCATTATAACTTTTCATAATTAACCAAAAGTAAAACCTTGCTTCGTTTCAGATTACAAGAAATTATTTCTTTTCCTTTTATTGAAATAGACAATGCAAACTACAAAGGAGAACATCCATACTTTGCACATTCCTTCATTTTTGGTATATTCTTTATTCTTTCAAATGACACTTTTATACATTTGTGGAATTATATAATTTATAGAAATTACACAGAAATAAATATAACTAAATTGTACCCCTCTCCTAATAAATTAAGACATAGAAATTCACATTCCAAGTCAAATTAAGTCAACAGTACTAACATTTTACGACCCAAATATAAATTTGGAATAAGCTTTACACTTTATCAACATACAACCTTAATAAAATTTAGGGACTGATTTCCAAATTTCCTAATTTTGGTATAAATTATGTTGGCGATATTCATACATGTTCATTTTAAGCCTACAACTCATCAGATCTTATGTAGGAATAATAATTAAATAAAATTCAATGAAATAAATTTTAATGTTATAAAAAATTATATATTTTCTACTCCCCTTTCCAGCTTCTCAATTCTCCAAAATCCAAATTCATCCCTTTGATTTGACTCATTCTCCCTACTAATCCAAAAGAATATTTATAAGAACGTATACACATACTATTAGATTGACAGATCTGAGAAGAGATTTGGTGTTAAGAGGAATAAAGATTTAAAATTACAGAAGTAACCTTTTACTTTTGCAAAGTTGATTTGTTTCTTCTCTTCTTCTGTTTTACTTTCCGCACTGATTTGATTCATATAAATATAAAATATTCTAAATTTCTAGAAATAGTGAAGAAACAAAATTGGTAGAGCTTTGTTGCTTTGATTAGAAAGTATGAAAAAAGAAGTAAGGAGTTAGACCTTTATTTATAGGTGCTAGAATCAATCATATCCGTTAGATTAAAATAAATAAATCCAGGCCATTCGACCAAAGTTCGACCATATCCGCCACTCAAGGAACGGTCGATCACTAGCGGTCGATCAATCCAAGAAGTGGATCGATTGGTGGGGTCCCGCATTTATTATTATAATTTATTTTATATTTTTCATTTTTAATTATTTTCGTTCTGAAAACTTAAAACGCTAATAATTTCTTCTTTCAAGCTCCGAACGCAAAACTCAAAATACGAAAGTTGCCCAAAAAATGCCATGAATGCAATGGTACAAGTTTCATGGTCAAATTCTGACATTTGCTCAAATTCCTTTCTGTGACTTTTATTAATTATTTTAAATTTCGTCGATTATTACATTCTTCCCCCTTAAAAGAATTTTGTCCTCGAAATTCCTTATGATTGAATTATGGGGTATAGTGTGAAACCATCCTAAACTATCTAACCAATTAGTGTACAACCAATTTTGCAACCAGTGTATAGTGTATCACAACATATAAGACATGCATGCAGAATGATTCTAAATCACCGTCTCCTATATGAATGCATTCTTTTAAAAACATTTTGAAAATACGATGCAAAGTACCTGAATATACTGACAGTTCTATATGTATACAAGTTTTCAAAAATCATTTTTCACGCAATAATTTCCATACTCCTATGAATAGAAGTATGATTCAACCAATTTCGGAGTTACTATAAAAGTTGCCCTGAAAATCGCTATGAACGCAATGGTGCAAGTTTCATGGTCAAATTTTAATGTTTTCTCAAATTCCACTTTTAAGCCTTAATAATTATTTATTAATTACTATAAATTTCATGGCATGTTACAAGTGTTGTTAGTAATTATTGGGTAAGTATATAAAAGTTACATAGACGCATATCGAGAAGAAATTAAATTAGTATATTTACTAAAAGGTTCAGAAGAGGATTTGATCCATTATAGACCCAAATGATGGCCGGCCAAGACTGAGGGGAAGAGTCCAAGTTTTGGATTAGTAAGGGAGAGACTATTGCTACATCTTTTGGTCAGTTATCCCTATAAAAAGAAACATATGGCACTTTGTTTTTGTTTACTTTTTTGGATTCCCCTTTACCATTTATTGACGCAAGTCCTTCTATCCCATCTCCTTCTTTTGAAACTCCATTCACCTCTAATTAATCAAAATTAGTTAGATCCAATGTCAATAAGCCATATGTTTCCAGTAGTGGGTGTAACGACCCGATTTTTCGACTTTCGAAAGTTGACATTAATACGTTCACTGTATCAAATGCCGCACAATCGAATGCCGGAAAAACCGAATCGTTAGGGTTTAAGAAGAAGAAGATAAAAGAAGAACACAAACAATAAATAGAATCTCACATTTCGCAGCGGAACAAATATATAATAGATAAAGAATAACCTTTTAAACCAAAAACACTATATCAGTTTATAAATCACATTATCAGAGTTTACAACAGCAAACAGCGGAAAAGAAATATTACATATATAAGTGATACGCCTCGCCAACCAGCTTCAACTCCTGATCTCTACAGCAACTTCTTGACTTCACTCCAGAATAATTGACAACCTGACTCTAGGCTGCCCGTGAGGAAAATTATGGGCACCCAGAGTTTAGAAAGGGAACAATAAACTCCAGGTCAGTCATGGGACTGGTGTGAGATCTTAAAAATAATTATTCTTTAACAAAAGGAAAACAAAAGATTTTTAAAGGAATCCGCAATGCTTTTTGGAAAATGAAACTACCATAAGGTCTCCCGGCACACGCACAATGCAATCACACACTTGGGGGAGTCAAACATGCTTAATAAGCAAAATCTTTTTAATATTATCATTAGTGCAGAAAACATTTGCAAGTATAATATTAATCTTAGCCAGCATACATACCATTATAGTATGCCTACTATAGCTACCATTTTAGATGGCAGGTTATACAACTAAAACCGTACAAGGTGCGTATTGGTAATTGGATTTCCAACAAATGGTCAGGCTAAGGAACTTCCTACTGCCACATGGGTACGCCTTTGGAGGGACGCCCCGAGAACCTAATCGGATCTCTGCCAACACAAGACCGGGTTACTTCTGCAAAAATAGGTAACTACTACACAAGTATGCCATCCCCCGGTTGTAAACAACCTTTATCCGAGGATCCTCAACAACAACAATCACAAAGTAATATATATATATATATATATGCGATATCCACATAAGTTAAGTATCTAGGCTCCATACCATGATACCACTTCTATCCAGAAGGAAATGCACATACCTTAAGGGGCAATACCCTCTATAACCTTGCTGCATCCTTCCTGTTTCGACCATTCCAGGGTGTGAGGTCTGACGAAGTTCGTCCACAAAGCTACGCTTTTCGCAAAAGCCATGCTTCAATCAACAAATGATCAGCAGCACTTCGTATGCCACATTACCAAATTGGGAATGTATCACTAGTAACCATCAACTACATAACCTCTGAGCTCGTACGTCTCAGAGAAGGGTGTTAAGCTAAGAGAATAAATTCTCCGCCACCAACAGAAATGTATTTGATAGAAACCAGCTTTACATCTCAAAGTGTAACGTCAGACACACATCCATACAAGTCTGTTCCGAGATCGAACGGAACCGAAGGCACTTCCAAAGAAGCCCTTGTAATCCGGATATTCACTAAACACGTCCGGAATCCCCATCACAAAGGGTGATAAAATCTTTATACCGGAGCAACCCGGTGCAGAGACATTCGACAGGTAATCCTTTCGCTTTCGAAAATACACGATCTTCAACACCATCTTCAAATGCAACCCCATTTCGTCATATCTTTATTCGGAATGGGTTTTATGACACAAGGTCCTCTCTCGGCTAATCCGAATAATGGACGCCTATTTTAAAAAAATAAGTGTTCATTCAGATTCAAACAAATCACAACAAATTCCATTTCGATCTTTTAAATAAAGATCCAACACAATCATAAAGGTTCGATGTGAGTTTCGAATATCCATTTGGAATTCGACTCCCGGTCGTATTGAAATTCAAATGCCATTTAAAGGCCAATATTGATAGTCGGTTATTTAACAATCAATCATCATTCACAACAATCGCTGGATTTCAAATAATTTTCCCCAATATTATTATTTTCAATATATCTTCTTAAGATAAAATTTCACTTTTCAACCCTTTGAAAATAAATTCAAATCCATTTTTCACACTTCAATCCTTTGAAAATAAATTTCAAATCAATTTTTCCTTACGCGGAAAACCTTTCCAATATTTATTCATTTCCACTGAAAATCTGCCGATTTCAAATATCTTAAATAATATAAAATACTTAATCAAAATATACTTGGAAACATTTAAAATAAAATATTTTAGAATATTTTCTTAAATATTAGTTATGAAAAATATTATACTAATATCTCATATAAAAATTCAAGCCAAGACTAATTTTAAAATAAAATTTGTAGATAGAGCATAAATATTTAAATAACTATTTTCTAAATCAAAAATCAATTTAAAATAATTCCTTATATAATTAATTAAATAAATTTTTACTTTAAACAATTTCCAAACTAATTTCTCCAACAATATTATTTTAAAACCAAATATAAAACTTTTAAACATTCAAAAGCTATTTTAAAAATGTACTCGGCTTTCCAGGCAGGAATTCTTTTTCCATTACAAAATGGTCCATTCAAATAAATTAATAAATCTTCTTGATTTATTTTGATTTACATTCCAAATTTATAAATTTCTTTCCACGCTTTTAAAAATAAACCGATATTTATTTTTAAAACAAAATTCCCTTTCCTTTATAAAAGTTCCGTTGTGAATTTTAAACCTTCAAATATCCTACGATATACGATTTTCAAATTGTTTTCCAAATGTTCACCTTCAACACGCAAATCAATTTTTAAAATGATTTTCAAATTTATTTCAATCACCAAATCAAATTCCAAATTTATTTCTAAATTTATTTCAATTAACAAAATCAATTTTCATATTGATTTCCCAAGGGTTTTATTTTTAAAACACCAAATTAATCTCAAATCGATTTCCCAATTTATTTCCAAAACACCAACCCAAATTTCCAAATCGATTCCTAAGATTTATTTTAACTCCAAATTAATTCCCAATTCGATTTCTAAAATTAATTTCAACTCCAAATTAAATTTCAAATTTAATTTCTAAATTTATTTCCTTTTGAAATAAATTCCTTTATCTCTTTCAAATATTTAAAATACGTATCTTAAATAAATTCTTCAACTATTACACAATATTACTCGAAATTCCTTTATTAAAATATTTTCCCATATTTTTTTGAATTAATTCGATCGGATTATAAAAATAAACTTTAATACTTTAATTGTAATGGTCTAGGCTTTTCTACTTTAATTTCCAAAAATCCAATTTCATATTTCTGGTACCCTACGATACCAAAAATATGTTCGATTAAATTTTAGCCTTCAATGGTTTCAATCACAAATAGTCGCACACAGATTATAAATAATCAACACAAAATTTTGAAACAAAATCAAAATGTCTGAGGAATCCAGTTGGATCCCTCCAACCTGTTTCTCTGCATCCACAGATGTTAGCACAATAATTAAATACCAATTCCACTTCGAGATGGAATATCACGGTATATGGGATTAATATTATATCATCCGCTATTATGCGGCGCAATAGGGTCTCATCCGCTATATAATGCGGGAAATCAACAACTCCAAATACATATATAATACCAATTCCACTTCGAGGAGGAATATCGCGGTATAAGGGTTTAAATATAATAACCCCCGCTATTATGCGGCGCATAGGGTCTAAACTAATATAACTAATAATAAATTAATTATTCAAGCACACAATCAATCAATTTTAAATTTAACTAAAAAAAATTAAATCAGCGATTGAGTGAGAAGATCTCACCTTTGCTTTTATTTTGCAATCCAATCCAATCCATTTCCATTCCAGTTTGTTTTTCACCATCTAGTGACCTTGTATAAACCATTTTATACAGTTGGTTAATATTCGAAAAAAATCGAATAATAAATTTTCATTCAGTAGATTTATTTGATTTAAACTAATAATAATTTTATTAAACCCATTTTATTTTAATAATTTAATTTACTAACAATTTTGATTTTATATAAACTACTTAAACATTTACAATTCCTATTTATTTTCCAAAATCTTATCTATATATATTTAAACTTTAAACAGGTATAAATATGTTTATACTTATATTACATATTTATGGATTTAATATAAAACATAAATATCTATTCCTTTACTGTCTCAACTAAAATTTGATTAAGTGATAATAACTTAGTTTTAAATAGATTATCAGAAAACTAAAAAAAAAAATCAAACCTCACATGCGCTCAAGATTCACTGGCTTCCTAATCGAAATCACACCCTCCAGTTTGCTCGCCGATGCAGTCGCACCCTAGCACGAGCCTCCATGCGCGCGCGTCTCCAGCACTTGCTCTACCATCTACGAAGATGCCGCCCGACCCTATTGATGCCAGCACGAACGCGACCGCTGCGCTTGCGATTTGAAGTCGCCGACCACTCGAACCCTTATGCCTCGTTGTTGCTGCTTCGCCATTGACCATCTCGAACTCGAAACCCTAGCCGCCACTCAGCTCCCTTATCGTGACGCCGAAGCACCACCACACTCGCATGCGAGCCCTAGCTACTTGCCGTGTGCGATTGCACTACGCAAATGATGGATTTTGTTCGATCGAAATTTGGGAGGATGCCGTTACTTGATTTCGAAGGAGCACGAATTTTTTTTGGAACCAATTTGGGAATGAGGAAGGGAACGGCCATTGTTTTGTGTTCGAACGAGAAAATTGATAAAGGGCTTGGTTCTTCTTTTTAATTTGATTTTGAACGAGATGTCTATAACATATAATTTTTTTTATTTTAAACGCGTGTTCAAATTTCACAAAGACAAGAATCCAGATGTCCAAATGATGAAACGTGCCAATCAATAGCATTTATTCTTGACTGATTAAAATATCAAATTAAATTTGAATTTTGAATTTAAACGAATTGAAATCAAGCTGAAAATCTCGACCTCCAATCGAGGCATGCCGCCAGGCATTTATAATGTTTAACCCCTATTCCAAACACAATGGAATAAGTTCCAAGTCCAAATTCGATCGTATGGAGAAGATACCTTTTTGAAACAGTTAAAATATTGAATTTTCGATTTAATTTTCAGCGCGTTTATCAATCGTACGATCACAGGACAACTCTGAATGCTACGGAAATTAAAATCCGATAATAATACAATATTACGGATCCAATGGAACTGGCTTCGTCGAATTCCGAGACCGTGCCTCGGAAGACTATTTTTTTAAATATCGATTTAAACGATATATTTTCAAAATTGAACAAATCAGTTTCAAATTCAACTCTGAAGCTTCTATTATCTTCAGTATCATCAATATAAATTTCCTAAACCTTTGAAATATTTTTAATCAGCTTAAAATTGAAGATACAATATTTACCCGAATTCAATAAATTAAATTCAATAATTAAACTACAAATTTCATTCTGATATTTTAAATTCAAGTCAGACTATCTTTCAAACATTTAAAATCATTTAAAATTTTCAATTTCAAATGTTAAAATTTCCGGTTCCTCATAGTGGGTGTAGATTTGTGAGATCAAGGCAAACCAAATCAATGCACGAGTAAAAGGCAACCTATGTGTGTGTGTGTGTGTGTGATGTTCTAATATGATTATATGCATGTTTATTTATCACACACACACACACACACACAGACACACACACACACACACACACATATATATATATATTTGTGTGTGTATGTGTGTTAATGTCATAATATTTATATGTTGATCATTACTTAATAATAAATTGATTATGTTTAGCACAACTAAATACATGTACATGTGTGTGTATTTCAACCTTGACATTTTAGTAAAACAATTTGACATTGCAAAATATAATTTGTAATTTAAAACAATGTTTTATGTATTTATTAATCATCATATATATTAAATTCAGACTAAATAAAAAATGTATACATTTTATGTAAATTATTCATGTTTCCCGAGTTAAAAATTTTAATTGGATAATATTTACATTGCATTTAAATATTTATATTATAATAAATTGTTCTAAAAATTAAAATTCACGTATATACATAATTAAATAAAAAATAAAACACTTTTGGTAATTTAAAGAAAAAAATTTCGAACATAAAATATATAGTATGACATTTAATTATATCATATGTTTATAAATTTATACATATATTTATTATTTACAAAATTAATTTCAACATACCAAGTATACACATAAATAAGTATTTTATTTTAAATATATTTTTGTTGGCGACAAAATTGGCCATTAACACCCAATTGTATGAAAGCACTAATGTTCGACCATAGATCTCAGATAGTATTTGATTTCCGATGGTAACTTTAAACAAACTACAGTATAAGAAAAAGAAGATCCTTTTTTACGACACCATGCCAGCTATATTTATAAAGGAAGACATGCACGGATTGGGCTGAAATTTTGAGCGAAGAACTTCAAAGCTATGACAAGGCCACCCAAGAATTTTGGTCCTATTGGAGTCCGCAACAGGGACCGGTATAGATTCATATTTTGGTGTCCAAATAGAGTGTGATTCTTCTAGGGGTTCCACATGATGTTGGCTACTTTCCATCCAAATTTCGTGCCTTTCTGACTTACGGTTTGTGAGATATCATGTTTTCCGTGAAGTGGAGTTGTATATATTCTGATTTCAGCCAATCCTTTTAGAGGTATAGGTGCTGATCCCTTCAAACTCCTCTAAATGGCATGTGATCGCTAAGGAATCTTCTCCATGTTATATTATGTATTGCCTCCAAGTTACATGCCAATTTGATTAGTAGAACTCGAGTAATTGATCGGTCTTTTTTGCAATATGGTGCGAAGGCTAATTATAGCCGATCCTTATGGAGAGATAGGGGCCGATCTCTCCAACTTGCTCCAAATGATGTGCGATCCCTATGGAATGTTCCACATGTTGTAGCTTGTGCTCCAAGTTTCATGTCAGTTGGATGTATAGATGTTGAGATATTGATTGTTTTCCATTGAGTTGTACTTGACCACTTTTATACCGATCCCTTTCTTAGGTGAAGTAATTTGCCCATAAATTGAGCATATAAACTCCAAACGATTTGAAATGTAGCTATATGGGGCCTTCCTTGTCACTTTATATCGGTCTTACCCAGTTCAGGACAAAAATTAAGGACATGTATCGATCCCCCAAGGGAAGGGATATGCATTGATTCCGTACCTAGGGGAGGTACTAATCCGTACATAGAATATTCTAGAGATTTTATCTCTTAGTCTCGATTGATCGTCGCTTCAGATGATTGCCTACAACTGGTTTCTGGATCTTAGATCTAGTTTTGAATTTAAATTTTTGTTCACTATTCAAAATTAGATATTTATCAAAACTCAAATTTGAAATATAGACTAAGTTAAAATCTATGAAATATTTCTAAATGATATTTAGTATATTTACATATATGTTATGTAAATTATATTTTTTGAATTATATATTATTTATATACTTATTTATACAAAATACTAATTATGGAAGACATATACATATATATGTATGTGTGTATATGTACATATGTATATATATATATATAGTGTGCGAAGTATGTACGTAGTATATATAATGCCCAATATTTACTTATATATAAACTTGACCATGTACATCCTATGTTATGTTGCACGCGCGCATTATTCACATATGAGTATATAATTATACCCTCTTAAACTTTAAAAAATCAATTTTATTTAAATCATTGATTACCTAAATCAAAAAATTAAATAAATTGGATTTTACATAAATTAACTAGATTAGATCTAGTATAACTTATTAGACTTTATATGCCTACTATGATTCAAAATGAGATTATTATTTTTAAAATCTGCCTATTTCACTCACTGTAGGTCAGTCCAATTCCATCAGTAGGGATGAATAATACAATCTACACCAAGTCTTATTATACTCCAATCAACCGATCATGATTCAAAGGGGAGTGTCGGTGCAACGACTCGTATTCTGCTTAATTGAGGATTGTAGAGTATTATTATTATTTTTATATGAGGTTGTATGATTCTATGATTTTGAGAAATGACTATTTGAGTCATTTTCCATCCTTAAATTTTTATCGGACGTTTTAACCCCCAAAATCTTGTATAGCCTATTACTTTTGACAGCAGCCAAATCGGAATTTGAAACCACTTCCATTTGATTGGGATGAAGCTTTCTCTTTCCGTAGAGTAGTCATAATAGAAAATGGACTTAACGTTAGGAAGTTACAACTGCTTGTAGTTTAACTTAATTTTGCACTGCTTAATGTGTAATTAGCGAATTAATGGTTAAACCCAAATTCCATTTTGGGATTAGCATGGGGATGGGGCTAATGAGACTTCTCTCCATCATGTCACTCTTCCCAAAAATAGAGGGAAGTAATCATTAATCACTTCTTAGCGAAAAGGTTAACCTAACTCTTACATTAATTAATGAAAACTTATAATTGAGGAAGATTAGCGAGATTATCACTTTGGATTGAGGATTTACTATTGAAGATCATTTTGGAGCTACTATTCATTCTTAGGATTCGTGCCTATTTGGATTTGCTTTTGATTGCTTAGGATTTAAGTGAGTGGTTTAAAGCCTCTACTCACTAATTAGCCATTATATGATGTTTAATGATGTTTTTAAATGATTTTCAAATTCAAAAATATGTTTTAAACCTTCTTTAATCACATATGTAGATTTGTAAAACTAGTGTTCTTATGGATCTCCTTTGTTCTTATGGTTCTACCCTTAGGTCTAGGATTCACTTTGATATGTATGGATATGTGTTTGTTAGGATACATTATGTATGATGGTTGCTTAAATGTATGATGTTTGTTTGTTCGAAAATGCCGATCGAATGGTGACTTAGTTTACCGAACAAGTTATGGATTGGTATGGATCGATCGGTGATGGTCTATAGAGCCGACTTGAACCAAACTTTGCACAATTGATATGGGCAACAAGAAAGGCCCCTTAAGACTACATTCCAAGTCGTTTGGAGTTCGTTTGCTCAAGTTATGGGTGGATCGGTGGTGAATTTAGGAACTATGGATCGTGGATGTTTTCTTCGAGGCATGTATGAGTCATGGGATGGATCGCTTCATGTTCTTAAAGAGTGCTTGGGTTACTAGCATGGGTGAGAATTCTAAGGCATAACTCGATAGTACCCATGGATCGGTAAGGGTTACTTGGTTCGTGCTAATTGTTGGTCCATTGGAGCAAAATGGAAGATTTTCTTAAGTGTTTGATCAGTGGCCATGGATCGGTACCGATCCATGGGACATTGATCGGTAGAGGTAATGGATTGTTGGAGGAGGACTTCACTTGGAGAAGCATGGCTTAGTTTGAGTTGAAGTGTGGGATTTGTAGTGATGGATCGATAATGAGGATAGTTGGAGCTACTTTGAGTTCTTCATATGCTTGCTTCAAGATATGATAGTGTTTGCTTTGAGTATGGGGTGCGTGTTCACCCTGGACTAACATCAAACCAAATACTTAGCTAAATATGGACAATGGAGAGGTCAGTACCGAACCATGGGGTTCGGTGGCAATTTCAACAATGAGGATGCGTTATGCGATGATGATGATTACATGATGGGAAGTGATGTCTTCAGTGATGGATATCTGCATTTCGAGACGCAAAGCAGAGGAATATGAATAGGATTAAAGAGACCGTTGGAGGAAGGTTTTAGGACGTATGATGATATTCTATGACCGACGATGATTGTAAAGAGTCATCCTAACCGCAGCGAATTCATGAAGGGTGTCTTAATCATTTCTAGGATTAGCTCTACTATAGATAATGTATGCAAAGGGATTGTTGACACTTGAGTGTTCGAAGAGTACTCGTAAAGCAAGGGTAATATAGGGTATTCACTTGGACTATGACGGGTCCTGATCTCCATGACGGACAATCTAGTCTCCTGATGGGAGATATTTATCATGGATCAGCCATGACGGGCAATCTAGTTCTTGGCCTACTGAGTGGGATGGATTTGAATATCGTGGAACTAGGATGTTAAGTAGCCTTTGACCATGACAGGTCATTCAAGTTATCATGTATCCTACGCATTGAGTGAGAGAACATAGGGATAATGATGGATGATATGTTTGCTTTGATTGCTTATCATCTTAGGGATGTCATATGATGCTGACGTTGTCGATATAGACACTTAGACACCCTTAACACTATTATGTATAGTACACCCATGATGACTATGATGTAGAGTAGTGTATATATTGTGTATTGCTAACTCCGTGGATGCAGGGATAGGTCAGGTATGATTTCCATACCAATTGTCAATTATAGTGGTTTATTTGTATTTAGAGATTTTGTACCACTCACACTAGACTGTTGTCTGACTCAGAGTTTTATGCTTTGCTTCCTATTACTCTAGGTACACTTAAATGAGTAATTTAGGGATATCAAGTCTGGTAAGCACGTGAAGCTGGACAGAGAAAAAACAAGAGATCATACTCTCTTATTACTACATTTACTAGGCTATTCTACTGCACATCACTATGGAGCTTGTTGTCCTTTATTACTTAGAGACAGTTTGTTTATGAGTTATTATTTGATGTATAATTCTATCTCTTATGTTATATACTATATGGATCTATTTACTTTGATTTTTGTGATTTATTCATCTATTACTATCTCGCCTATTTTACATCTGAGATGTTTACTATTATACTTTATTCGATTTGCTATGAGATATACGACATGTTTTGTGTTTGATTTACTTTACCACAACCTTGACGATCATCCTAGATCGGCCAAGCACTACTATTGCGCATTATACATGTTATATTGGATGGCGGTGGTATATGACAATCACCACATTTGGTATGAGAGCTTAGGATGCATAGTTTAAGCTAAGGGATATCGTGATCTAGTAGAGATAGGGTAGGAGTTCTTACCATAGACAGGATCGAGTGTATATATATATACGAGAGTGCGTACTTGTTATATATTTTAGTTTCCAAAACTATATATTTCTATATAGTATATAAGTTGCACTGCACCCAAGCGTATTACTTAAGTGAGATTCCTTATTAGATGGACCGATCGCCCTTATTATAGATTGAAGGATGTCATCAAACAAGGAATGCTTCTAGGAACTCTGCCTTTGTAGTCGAAGAAGGAGCTAGCTCGGAAGCTGCTAATCTCGATTTGTAGACCATGTTCAATACTGTGATGCGGAACATATTGCAAAATGCTCAAGTAACGGCTTAAAATGTGGTTATTGATGGTGATGTTCCAGTGCAGGCGCCCAGCCCCAATTTTGCTAAGGTAAACAAAGCTTTGCTAGTATAGTGGAAATCCGTTGTAAGGAACAGAGTCGGCAATGGAAGTGCAAGATTTGTTTGACACCGGCGAAAGTTTCTTCAATGACTTAGAGCTAAATGATGCTATGAAAAGACAATTAGTTTCCAAACAGCTTCAAAGGTGAGCCATAGACTGGTGGAATGTTCTGAAGGTCGCTACTCCTACCAATTCAAAGCCAAATTCAAAGAGGAGTTTATACGGCAGATCAAAAGCCAATCTTGTTCCATAAGTTTGCAAATCTGAAGTGAGGAGATATGACTATCTTCGAGTATGTTGCTAAGTTCGGCACTTTGATGAAATATGGGATGTCCTTCATCGATACTCCGGTAAAGAAGAACGAGAAGTTCATAATCAGCTTGGACGACACTTAGGAGAGAAATCACAAGCCATATTGATGAAACTTTTGAGGTGATGGTCGAGAAGGCTCGGAAGCATGAGAGTCTTTATCCAAGGCTAAAAGCTATTGTTCCTAAAGATGCGACAAAGCTACAATTTGATGGGGGAGGTAAGAAAAAGTGGAACAATAAGAGGAAGCAGTTTCAGAGAAAAAGTGGCATAAAGAAGAGCTAGCCAACTCTGACTTGCTACAACTACTTAAAGAAGGGTCATTATAGTCGAGTCTGCAAAGCTGATGGAAAGAATGCTACAGTCGTAATAAGCTTGGGCATATTTAGAAGGATTGTCTAGAGCCATTAAAGTAGAAGAAGATGGTGAAAGCATATGTTATTAATGCCATTCCAACTTCGTTAGAAGCTCCATCAATGAAAGAGAAGGGAAAGGCATCGTTACTCAAGGTATGCTTTCCATTTATGATGTTCCTATACGAGTGTTGTTTGATACCCGGGCTTCACATTCCTTTATATCTAGTGACTTGGTAGATAGATTAGGATTGAGACCCTAAATTGTTGACTGAACTTTGATTATGACGAACCTTATTAGAGGCTCCACTAGCCTGTATATGGTTTTTCACGGTTTGGTCTTATCGATCATGGATATTCTTTTGATTGTGCTTTGTTTCGGATTTCATTCGGTTTTGGTATTATTCTGGGTATGAGCTGGCTTAGAAGATAAGAAGTGATGGTGGATTGTGAGAAATCGTTGGCGATGATAGGGGTAGATGATGGGAGGACGGTAATGTTAGGCTGCCTACTAGATGATGAGTTGATGGTTAGCTTTCTATATTCGTTCGGTTTCCCACATGATGAGTTGTCAACAATGCCTATTGCTAGGAAGTATCTGAACGTATTTGAGGTGGCGGCCAGACTTCTGCCACATAGAGAGATCGAGTTCTGTATTGATTCAGTTCAAAATGCTAAACCGATAGTTATTATTTTATGGAGGATGGCACCTAGAGAGAAGCGAAAGCTCAAGATGCAAGTGAATGATCTATTGCGACAAGGGTTCATTTGTAGAATTATATCTAAGTGGGGAGCACCCGTAGTAAATGCCATGAAGGTGGATGGTTCTCGTTGACTGTGTGTTGATTACTGTAAACTGAATAAAGTAACAAGAAAGAACAAGTATCTACTCCCACATATAGATGACTTGTTCGATCAACTTCATGGTGCTAGGGTATTTCTCAACTGGATCTTACAATAGGATTTGACCAACTAAGAGTAGCGAAAGGGTGTGTACCAATTACTGCATTTTTTATGCCGTCGGGTTTCTATGAGTGGTTAGTTATGACATTTAGGCTAACCAATGCATTGACATACTTTGTAGATCTCATGAACCATGTTTTTTCAAGGGTCGGTTAAATAAATTTATGCTTGTGTCCATTGATGATATTCTCTTTTACTCAACTCACGGACAGAGAAGGAACACAAGACACATTTGAGGATCATGCTTGAGGTATCGAGAGAGCATCGATTGAAAGCGAAAATTTTGAAGTGTCGCTTCTGGATGAGAGAAGCACGATCCTTGGGTTGCATTGTTCCTAAGTAAGGCATCGTCATGGATCCTACAAAAGTTGTAGGAATTCTAGATTGGAGTAGACCAAAAACACTATGGACGTGGGAAGTTTCTTAGGGTTAGCCGGATATTGTAGACGATTCATCCAGGACTTCTCTAAAGTAGCCGCACTGTTGACTCGGTTGAAAAAAAGAGAATTTTACTTGGAATGCAAGATGTGAAGATGCATTCATGAGTCTGAAAGAGAAGTTGAGGAGTGCACTGTTATTGACCATTCCAAGTGGGAATGAAGAAATGACAGTATAAACTGACGCTTGTGGTACTGGATTGCATGCAGTATTATTGCAGAGAAGAGAAGTTGTTGCATATGCTAGTCGACAACTGAAGCTACATGAGAAGAAATACATGCCCATGATTTTTAGTTAGTTGTGATTGTGTTTGCATTGAAGATCTGGAAGCATTATCTTTTGGGAGAAAGATTCAAGCTGTTCACTAACCATTAATCATTGAAGTACCTCTTTTTGCGAAAGGTCTTAACCTTTTTCAACAGCAATGGTTGGAGTTCCTAGCATCTTATGACTTTGATATTGCGTATACACCAAGAAAAGGGAATGCAGCTATTGATGTATTGAGTAGGAGACATGCCAGTTTAGGAGCTATGTTCCTAGAGTGGACGCAAATTGAGTATATTATCGGCTATGATTTCCAACCGAGATGCGAGCTAGAGACAGAGATATTGGCGATCTTGACTATCAAGCTTACTCTAATTGAGCGGATTGGTAATAATTACAGGCACAATTCCAGATTAGATGAGATCATTGCTAAATTGAAGCAGGGGTAGAGTTTAAAGATATGAGATAGTACAGATTTAACCTAAAAGGTTGGCTCCATAAAGGTGGAAGATTATTCATTCCTGATGTCAACGGGTTGATGGACAAGGTGTTACCAGAGTGCCATTATTCAAAATTTACTGTCCATCCCAGTGGTAATAAGGTGTACCGAGATATGAAGCATACCTATTATTGGAAAGGGATAAAGAAATACGTTAGGACATTAATTTCAAAATGCATGAACTGCAAGTTGGTTAGGACAAAGAAGAAGAAGCCTAGTGGTTTGATGCAACCACTAGAAGTTCCCACTTGGAAATGGGTACACGTTTTGATGGATTTCATCGATGGACTGCTGAGGACTAGCGCAAGGTACAATAGCATTTGGGTCCTAGTTGATCGACTGACCAAGAGTGCTGGATTTATACCCGTCAAGTAGAACGGCGACCAAATTGGCCAAGTTATATGTGAGATGGATACCATGATTCCATGATGTGCTCAAGAGCATTATGAGTGATCGAGACTCATTGTTCACTAATGGGTTTTGGAAGAGCTTACATGAGGCATTGGAGACAGAGCTGCACCTCAACACAGCTTATCACCCTAAAATGACGATCAAATTGAAAGAGTGAATCGTACCTTAGATGGTCTCTTTTAGGCTTGTAAACTCAACTTTGGAGGCTCATGGGATGACCACTTACACCTCATTGAATTCACCTACAATGATAGTTATAAGTCCAACATCGATAAGGCACCATTTGAGGTGTTATATGGCAAACTGTGCAATGCTCCTTCGTTTTGGTGGGATGTGGGTGAGAAACTGATATTTAGACTAGATATGATTAGAGAAACCTCGAAGAAGATCGAGATCATTTGGCAACGAATGAAAGCTACTCAAGACAGATAAAAAAGCTATGTTGATAATAGATGTAGAGATCTAGAGTATTTTGTCAATGATATCGTATTTGTTAAGATATCTTCATTGAAGAATGTAATTGAGTTCAATATCGAAGGGAATTTGGCACCAAGATTCTTAGGTCCTTTTTCAATACTAAAGAGGATTATGAATCTTACTTATAGAGTTAGTTACCTTAAAGAAGGATGGAGTGCACAGTGTGTTCCACATTTCTCACTTGTGGAAATTTATGCATGATTCAGGTGTAACTGTCATACCGGTTCAGCTAGATGATATCAAGATTGAACCAGACGCTTTGAGACCTCGCAGGCCTATTCATGTCGGTGTATGTGATAGGTAGTAGCTTAGGAGGAAGACCGTAAAGGTGGAAAAGGTTTAGTAGAGCGAATGCAATGGCGATTGCATTGGGAGATCGAGGAGAGCATGAGGACAGCTTATCCATAGCTCTTTACTTAGTGAGACTTTCTATTTATCACTTCACTTCCACTTTTTATATCATTAAGTATACCTTAATATAGTATCCTGCATGCTAGGATAGGTTTGGGTGTCCTCATCTCCATTCGTTGTTGCGTATGCATGTTTGATACGTGATGGTTGCATATGCCTACATATGATTGTTAGGCATGCAGGTCGACCTTGTTGATTTCTGTTTGGGATTTCGGGGGCGAAATTCCTAAAAGGGTAAGGGAGAATGTAACAACCTATATTCTACATTTTCGAGGATCGTAGATTATCAATGTTATTTTTATATGAGGCATTTGATTTTATGATTTTGGGAAATGGCTATTAGAGCCATTTTCCATCTTTAAAAATTTTATCAAACAATTTTGACCTTGAAAATCATGTATGGAATATAAATTTTGATAGGAGTCAACTTGGGGTCTGAAACCACTTCAATTAGATCAGGATGATGTTTTCTCTTTTTATAGAGTTGTTGTAAAAGAATAGCAGGCTCACTATTAAGGAGTTATGGCTATTTAAAGTTTCACTTAGTTTTGGACAACTTAACGAGACATCGGTGAGTTAATGGTTATGCCCAAAGCCAATTTCGGGATTAGCATGTGTATGGGGCTGATGGGACTTCCCTCCATCATGTCACACTTTCCAAAACTAGAGAGAAACCCCATTAACCACTTCTTAGCCAAAAAGTTACCATGATCCCTTATTTAATTAGCCAAAACTTGTCATAAGAAGAAGATTAGCGAGATTGGCACTTTAGATTGAGGATTTGCTATTGGAGATCATCTTGGAGCTACTGTTCACATGGGGTCATACTTAGAAATGGACTTTTATTCATCCTTTCTCTTGGACTTTCCTTCTTTTCTACTCATCTTCATAAAAATCCGCTTCATCCTCTTGCGATGGTTCATGTACATCTTCTTGCGAGAACTTGCTCAATCATTTTTCACATCTTACTTCTTGATGTTAGCAACGTATAGGTTCTTACTTCCATCTATGTGGATTAAATGTACGTGTTCAATCAGCAATCCATAAAATCCATAGTCATAAGGCGGTCTAGATCTAGCAAAGGAGTCAAGTACCATCCAGCTTCACGGATCCTTCTATATGTCGTGTTCATGCTCTTCTTGGTTCGTACCTTGTGATACGGCCTGCATTCCATATGATAATCAGGGTGGGTGTATAAATTTAACTCTATTTATTGCTCCAACTCATAATAGCCCCGTCCATCTTTTCAAGATATGGTCGCAATTACTACTATAGTCAGAATTCATATAATTTGGTGTATTATATACATACATACACACACACACACACGTGTGTGTGTGTGTGTGTATATATATGTATGTATATGTATGTATGTAAAACTACATATATGTTCTCTTAGCTTATCCTAATTCCTATGATCGACTAACCTAAGATTTGATACCAAATGTAACAACCTGCATCTTAATGGGCCCAAATTTCGACTAAATCAGAACTCAAGTCCATTAGGTACGAATTATGGATTTTGATAACCTGTAATAAACATAAATATATCAAAGAGCTATGTATATAAACTCATAGTGGAATAGAACATATATACCGACTAAGGGTACTTCCTTGGAATCAATATTATTCTTTAGATTCTTTCGACATTTAGTCACTTTGTCAGTGTCGAGCATGAATGTAAAGACTTCTTCATCTATCGTTCTCATCTTGCACCAGCATCTTGTCCCTCTTAATTTATCTTGTGGGTTGTAATGAGAAGGAGGGTCTGAACAACATTTTGGTAATTGAAAAATTACATACTTTATCCATAACACTAATTTATGTCGACTGATTCATATTTAAGTGTTATATCCATTATTCATGGCTATTTCGTGTAATTCCATTTATGCATACAGTATATCTAACCTTCTCTAAGGTATAACTATGCCAACATACACATATATCTAAACGTTGTACTGATAAAAAGAAACCCAAGCCATTTAATACTTTTTAAATAGGGAGGAGGCGGACCAATCGGCCATTTAATACCTCAACCTAGAAGCGGCCTCCTCTATAATCTAATGATAGTCAATCAGTTCTAGCTATAGAGACCCATGATCCCTAGATACGACTTTATAATTTAATTATCGTATTACTAATGCATCTCAAAGATTTATCTAAAGGTTAACCAACTCACCTTTGATAAACGGACAACTGATTAAATAATGAGATCTTTTGTAACAACCTTGGTTTTGAAGATTACCCACAAATATTAAATTATAACACCGGTTATAATTCAATATTGTGAAATAAAAATAAATTTGAGATTTAAATTATTTATTTTAAATAAACAATGGATTTTGAAAATAAAATGTGAAACTAAAGTTTTAAAAACAATATCTTGGTTGTTTGTGAGAATTATGAGTGAAATATGATTTTTATTTAGTGAAATGCAATAATTCTTGTAATTATTACCAAGTCTTCTTTTATTGATTTTTAAAGGAAGTATTTAATTTTAAAAGATGTTTATTATAAATAAAATGATGAAATTTGATTTAAAAATAAGTTTCGATCATAAAAATGATGGAAAACGGTTTGTTGTATTTTATTACAAAGGAAAATTATTTTCATGTAATATTTAGAGTTAAAAATGGTGATTTATGTGAATATTGGTGTAAATAGGTTATTTATTTAAAAATAAGAGTTTTTGATAATAAAAATATTTATATTACTAAATTATCTTTTTATTTGTAGTAAAATGTTTTATTAAACATAAAAATACATTTGTATAATTTTAATGTGTTGAAATCTTATTAGAATATGCTGTTTGGTTAATAACATATGTGTATACCAGTGTAATTAGAGATAATTGATTTCTTTAAGCTAATTAATTAATTTTTGTTTTGGGTTCAAGCTAATCTATTAACATAACCAGTAAAGAAATAAGAGAACATCTTTTCTTCTCAAAGTTCCATACGTGCACATTTCTTCTTTTACAGTAAAAGTAAAAACAAAGAAGAAAATTATTGCTCTTTTAAACCTAAGCCAAATCTTTAAGTTTCTTCAATAAATTGTTGATTTTATCAATCTAAAGCTAATTTCAAATAGGTAATCAACTCCAAACAAAGAGTATTTCATCAAAATCTAGCTTTTGTGTTTTGGGTTGTCTGTAATCTCTTTTGTTTGCTTTGCATGTTTCTGTATTCTGATTTTACAAGCTGCTGAAGCTTCCTCTTGCCCAAAGTTAGAAAATTTCTTCAGTTAATTCAAGTTGCTCTTCAAAATCGCAAAGGTGTGTATCAAAACTCATATTTTCTAGCTTAGATTGAAATTTCAAGGTAAGAAATCTCAGTTTTGTTTATTGCATGTTCGCTGCCAGTAAATAGGGCATATCTCTTCGTTTTAAATCGGAATTTGATTTTCTTTGAAGTTCTGGAAAGCTTGAAAAGAGTTTGATAGCTTTCTTGTTAAAAACTTTCGAAAATTTTGAGCATAGAGGGTTGAAAAACCAAACTCAAACTCGTTGCCGTGTTATTGTAAAACTGTGACTTTCTGTGCTAAATGTTTTATTAAATTTTGATGTTTACATGGTCGAAAGTTCATTGCAGTGTTGCAGTCCCGAAACTTAAACGACGGCGATAGTGAACTTCTGATATGAAATTTGTTTTAATCATAACTTTTCCATTTATTATCGGAATTTGATAATTTTTGATGTTCCAGAAAGCTTAGAAAATCTTTTATTCATGTTTTATTATTTCACAAATTCTGAGTTTAAAAGGGGCGAATGGGCTAAATAAGCCGCAGGCCCGAATTCTTTTACAAAATTTTGGCAATTTCCATTGAATTGTTTTTGGATTCGACGATTTTGAGCATCGTTTTATGATGATTCTAAAAGGCTAACTCCTACTAATAGGATAGCCACATTAATGTCAATTCATACTACAATGGACAATTTCATTTAGGTTTTTGTCGTATGTTAATTTCATCGAATTTTCGCTGATTTTTGCTGTTTCTGTGCATGTGTGTTCTAAACCGTTTTCGAAAGATTTTTATAACAAAATAGCTTTCGAAATAAATATTTTACAAAATTTATGATTATTTTTAAAGCTATTAAAATTATATATTCTCTATAATAAAAGGAACTTCAAAAGAATGTTTTGCAAACGGTTTTCAAAAGTTGTTTTAAAAACTTGTTTAAAAAAAATTATTTTCTATATAAAATACATGCTTTTGCACTATTCGAACGAATGAGAAGGAGAATTAAACAATTGGGTAAAACATGTGGTATGGGACATATGCACTTATCTTTTCAATTAATTTTTGGCTTGTCCGTTTGATCGTTTTGACCTTCGGGTTCGTGTTTGCCGATGAGATGAGGTAAACATTTTACTGCTCTCTAGTATGGCATTTACTAGCGGTTAGAAAACCGTTTAGTGCGAACTTGTGGTATGGGACACACACACTTGTGGTATGGGACACACATTAACTTTTTTCGGTTACTATCCGAGACTTTGTGACACATTTGTCTTCGAGACGTATTTGCCAGTACTGGACCTTCGGGCCATTTGTCCTTCCGGATGTTATCCTAGAGACATTTGTCCACTGAGACGTATTTGTCCTTTAGGAAGTTGTCCTTCAGGATGTTTGTCTTCGAGACGTATTTGTCCTTCGGACGTTTGTCCATTTGAGGCATGGCGCCTTAATTTTAGAGAACTATACTTGGCAAGCTTCGGCCATAATCATGTGCTATATCTTTGAGATGATTTTATTGATTATTTGTGATTTTCCAAGTGTATCGCCTTTTTACATTGTCGGCCATTCGAGCCATTTGAGATATCATAAATATGACGATTACATCTTTGGAAATTTGAACTCCTTTGTGTTCTATATTTGGAATTTGAGTTGCCAACACTTGGCGTTTATTTTGAGATTTGAGATTTTTCAATCTATGGCATTTATTTGAGAGTTCTAGTCTCCTTTTTGAGATATATATGTGCCATTGTTTAGCGTATTTTTGAGATTTGGGATTTCTCTATTTTTGAGAATATTTTTGTGATTTCCATTTTGGCGTGTTTGAGTTTTGAGATTTCCTATTTAAGAGATATGGTTTCTCTAAACCATTATTGTTATTTTTAGGATTATGCCAATGATATGAGGCATGTTTATACTTAGTTGTTTTAATATTGAGTTATCTTTTTTGAGTATATATGCATAGTGAATTAACTCATTTGAAATACTTACATGCTCTTGTTATTGTTTCTTCTCATTCGAGAGGATGCCCTTCACTTTATCTTATGCTTCATATTTTCACTTATCTTACTAAACTGATTATTTTAGCTAGACTGACCTGTGTATTTTATACTTGGGTCAGACTGAGTTGTTTCAGGTTAGACACCTACTTTT
This sequence comes from Allium cepa, assembly GCA_030765085.1. Classification (NCBI taxonomy): domain Eukaryota; kingdom Viridiplantae; phylum Streptophyta; class Magnoliopsida; order Asparagales; family Amaryllidaceae; genus Allium; species Allium cepa. Next base: position 26,911,587 of record CM060933.1, on the reverse strand, counting down.
GGACTTAGCTTTGCTTTGATGCTTCCACTCAGATATATGTTTATCACCTTTTGTTGTTGTAGTCTTTTTGATTGACTCTGATAAGTATCTATATTTCTAACTTGGTGTATATAGTGTAATCCTCGAACCACTTATGATATATCATTTTGTATCGTACCGGTGATGTATCAATGCATATGTATATATCTGTTATTTGCTATTCCGCGATGTGATGTACATTTAGTTGTTGTATTTTGTTCTGATAGATCCGTTAGCCACTATAGTTCTGTGTTAAGCATTTACTGAATATGTCGATCTACTTGAGAAAATAAAAAATTCGAGCATTAATCGGCGTATTTAATAATCGTTTAAGACAAAGCTATAGAATTGCCTAAAAATTCAGTGGTCCGCTAATCCCCATAATTATACTCGGGAAACCATAGAATTTATCGAGCACTCTTTTCTTGATTTTCTATCGTTCTTAGTTGAGAGTGAGAAATTTTAAACTCAAGTTTACCTATTTTCTTTTGCGTGATGAAATAGCCGTGTCGAATACAGTTCTTCTTTGGAAATTATGGGGATGCAAGTTTTGTAAGAGGGGAGTCTATAACAACCCTGGTTTTGATGATTACCTGTAAATATTAAATTTTAATGGTGGTTATAATTTAATATTGTGAAATAAAAATAAAATTGAGATTTAAATTGTTTATTTAAATAAAAAATAGATTTTGGAAATCAAACGTGAAATTAAAATTATAAAAACTTTATCTTGGTTATGTGTGAGAAGTATAAGTGAAATATGATTTTTATTTAGTGAAATGCAATAATTCTTGTAATTATTGCCAAGTGCTTCTTTTATTGATTTTTCAAGAAAATATTTGATTTAAAAGGTTTTTATTATAATAAAAAGATGAAATTTGATTTTAAAATAAGTTTTTATCACAAAAATAATGGAAAATGGTTTGTTGTATTTTATTACACAAGAAAATTATTTTCGTGTAAATTTTAGAATTAAAAATGTTGATTTATGTGAATATTGGCGTAAATTGGCTATTTATTTAAAAATAAGAGTTTTTGGTAATAAAAATGTTTTTATTACTAAATTATCTTTTTATTTGTTCTAAAATGTTTTATTAAACATAGAAATATTTTTGTACAATTTTAACGTGTTGAAATCTTGTTAGAATATGTTGGTTGGATAACATATGTGTATATTAGTGTAATTAGAGATAATTGATTTCCTTAAGCTAATTAATAAAAAAAAATTTGGGTTCAAGCCAATCTATTAACATAACTAGTAAAGAAATAAGAGAACGTCTCTTCTTCTCCAAGTTCCATACCTACACATTTCTTCATTTATAGTAAAAGCAAAAACAAAGAAGAAAATTATTCAGCTTTTAAACCTAAGTCAAATCTCCAAGTTTCTTCAATTAATTGCTGATTTTTATCAATCTAAATCTTATTTCAAACAGGTAATCAACTCCAAACAAAGAATATTTCATTAAAATCTAGTTTTTGTGTTTTGGGTTGTCTGTAAGCTCTTTTGTTTACTTTGCGTGTTTCTGTATTTTGATTTTACAAGCTGTCAAAGCTTCCTCTTGCCCAAAGTTGGCAAATTTCTTCAAATAATTCAAGTTTCTCTTTAAAATCGCAAAGGTGAGTATCAAAACTCACATTTTCTAGCTTAGATTGGGATTTCAAGGTAAGAAATCTCAGTTCTATTTGTTGCCTTCGTTGGTGAATCGCTGTCAGTAAATTAGGCATATCTCTTTCGTTTTAAATTAGAATTTGATTTTCATTGAAGTCAAAGAAAGCTTGAAAAGAGTGTGATAACATCATGTTAAACACTTCGAAAATTTTGACGATTTTTAATGTTCATGAAAGCTTAGATTATCTGCTATGACTTTCTTGTTTTGGATTTTGTTAAATTTTGATGTTTACATGGTCGAAAGTTCATTCTAGTGTCGCTGTCCTGAAACTAAAATGACAGCGATAGTGAACTTCAGATTTGAAATTTATTTTAGTCATAACATTTTTATTTATTATCAGAATTCAATAATTTTCATGTTCATGAAAGCTTAGGGAATATTTTAAAACTTTCATGGTTTATTTTTTCTTAAATTATGAGTTTAAAAGGGGCGAACAAGCCAAACAAGCCGCAAGCCGGAATTCTTTTGCAAAGTTTTGGCAGTTTCCATTAAACTGTTTTTGGATTCGATGATTTTGAGTATTGTTTTGTGATGATTCTAAAAGGCTAAATCCTACTAATAGGAAAGCCGACATTATTGTCGATTCGCACTATGAAGTGAAAATTTCATTTGGATTTTTGTCGTATGTTAATTTCATCAAATTTTCGTTGATTTTTGTTGTTTCTACGCACGTGTTTTCTAAACCATTTTCGAAAGATCTTTATAATAAAATAGCTTTCAAAATAAATATTTTTCAAAATTTATAATTATTTTTAAAGCTATTAAAATTATATATTCTCTATAATAAAGGGAATTTTAAAGGAATGTTTTGCGAACGGTTTTCAAAAATTGTTTTAAAAACTTGTTTTCACAGACAAATTATTTTCTATATAAAATACACACTTTTGCACTATTCGAACGAATGAGAAGGAGAACTAAATGATTGGTTAAAAAACGTGGTATGGGACATGTTCTTTTATGTTTTTGGTTAATTCTTGACTTTCTCGTTTGATCGTTTTGACCCGCGGATGGTGTTTACGATGAGATGAGGTAAACATTTTACTGCTTTCTATTATGGCATTTACTAGCGGTTAGTAAACCGTTTAGTGCAAACATGTGGTATGACACACACATTAACACTTTCGAGTTCTTATCTGAGAGTTTGTGACACATTGTCTTCGAGAAGTATTTGCGAGTACTGGACCTTCGGATCATTTGTCCTTCGGGATGTTGTCCTAGAGATGCTTTTCCATTGAGACAACGTCCTTCGGTATGTTGTCCTTCTAGGAGTTTGTCTTTGAGATGTATTTTTCCTTCGGATGTTGGTCCCTTTGAGACATGGCCTTATTTTGAGAGAACAGTACTTGGCGGGCTTCGGCAATAAGCACATGCTATATCTTTAAGATGATTTCATTGATTATTTGTGATCTTCCAAGTGTATCGCCTTTTTACATTATCGGCCATTCGAGCCGTTTGAGATATCATATATATGGCAATTACATCTTTGGAAATTTTAACTCCTTTGAGTTCTATATTTGGACTTTGAGTTTCCAACATTTGGCGTTTATTTTGAGATTTGACATTTGCCACTCTATGGTGTTTATTTGAGATTTCTAATCTCCTTTTTGAGATATATGTGCCATTATTTGGCGTACTTTTGAGATTCGGGATTTCTCAATTTTTGAGAATATATTTGTGATTTCCATTTTGGCGTGTTTGAGTTTTGAGATTTCCTATTTAGGAGTTATGCTATCTCTAAACCATTATTGTTTGGGATTTTGCCGATGATATGAGGCATGTTTATACTTGGTTGTTTTAATGTTGAGTTATCTCTTTTGAGACTCTATATATATATATATATATATATATATATATATATATTAGTGAATGGACTCATTTGAAGTAGTGACATGCTCTTATTATTGTTTCTTCTCATTCGAGAGGATACCCTTCACTTTACCTTATGCTTCATCTTATCATTTATCTTACTAAATTGATTGTTTTAGCTAGACTGACCCATGTATTTTATACTCAGGTCAGACCGAGCTGTTTCAGGTTAGATACCTGCTTTTGGACTTAGCTTAGCTTTGATGCTTGCGCTTGAACATCTGTTTATCACCTTTTATTGTTGTAGTCTTTTTGGTTGACTCTGATAAGTATATATATTTTTGACTCGTTGTATATAGTGTGGTCCTTGAACCACTTATGTTGTATCACTTTGTATCGTATTGGGGATGTATCAGTGTATATGTAGATATCTGTTAGTTGCTATTCCATGATGTAATGTACATTTAGTTGTTGTATTTTGTTCCAACAGATCTGTTAGCAACTATAGTTTTGTGTTAAGCATTTATTGAATATGTCGATCCACTTGAGAAAGAAAAAAATTAGAGCATTAATCGACGTATTTAAAAAAAGTTTAAGATAAGGCTATAGTTGGTCGCTCCTAATCAGCTCTATTCTCCACATTAGATGACAGTATTACATAGTAATACTTTTTATTAATGTGGGTCTCGAGGTGGGGCGTCACAGCTTGGTAACACAGCTGAGTCTAGAACAAAATATGGTAAACACAGAACATAGACATATATTATGGTACATTCAAGTATAATATAAGTGTTAAAAATCTCCTACGCACCGTGTCCTTAGTCTTTTCGTGTCCTTTGGGGTAGATATAAGTTTGGAATATGTCTAGGAACATATTTTATTCCGTAGTATTTTGTAATTGAATTGATGATATCTCACCCTTAGAGTAATCCTAATTGTGATTGTTCTATTGAACCCTTTTCGATACGGGTGCTTGATACTCATCCATATCGGAGTAATTGGTTGATGCCACTGGATGCTTCTTATCTTGATAGTTCTTTGAGGATTGTTAATCCTGTTGAAGGGATTCGCAATACTTAGCATGATGTATGAAAATTTGTAGTTGTTCCTCGTAGTTTTTCTTTCCGTTCGAATTTGCATGCTATTCACTATCTTGGGTTTGTAATGAGTTCGGGATGGATCAGCTTGTTTGTTATCAATTCCAATCCTATATTCTAGTAGGATCCTATATTTTAGGCATCCTAAATCAGCCGATTAGTTATCTATTGTTCTTTGGAATGTTGTTGATAATTCTGAAGTATCTTTATTTGCTCTTAAGTTTCAAGATGATGATGATGTATATCAATTTGCAGTTGTTGTGATTTTGTTGATTTCTGTGAGTCGTTTCGGATTTGTCACCCAATCGGGCAATCGAGTATTGTATTGACCTCAATCCCAGTTCTCAGCCTTCCGATTATTTTCCTACGAGAATGTCCACTAAGGAAATGAGGCGATTAATTGAATTTAATTGATATTGTTGTTCTTGCATCTTTTGAATTATCCTCTTAGGGTACTCATTTGTTGATATACTTTGTGATATTACTTCACTAGAAGTAATGATTGGGTGTTAGTGTTATTTTAGTCATTAGAGATGATACATTACCTTTACCCATATATCTCATTGATCTCATATTCGATCTATTGAGAGGTGATAGGGTCTTTCCTCAGCTTGACCTTACATCGATTTTCATCAGCTACGAGTCGCGGAGGATAGCGTCCCTCTTACCACATTTCGCACTCGTAAGATTCATGTGAGTGGCTTGTTATACTGTTCGGTTTGACACATTCCAGTTTACTTCATCAATCTTGTGAATCGAGTTTTCTGGGAATATCTCAATGAGTTCTCCTAGTGTTTTTTGATTTTAATGTAAGCAACAATTTGATATTACAAATCTTTCAAATAGAAATGTTATTTTTTTAAAATAATTGGATTTTGTTTATTAAGATAAGCATAGAATATTTTGTAAATAATATATGAAGCATTTCTTTTTATAGAAAATGATTTTTGTGTTGGGTTGTCCCTCGAGTGCTTTAAGAATTTTGGTTGATGCGCCCGATCAGCATTATCGACAGGAATTTCCTAAACACTATGATGAGACAATCAGACATGGTAAATTGAGTTTTTATAAGTAAAGTTTGGAATTAATTAACGTAGTTTGAGAATTAAATTTTATTTTGAATGTGTAATGAAGTCATTAAACCCTAGTGAGTGTTGGATGAGTGACGAGGCAGTTTTGATCATTAGGTTAACACTACAGTCAATCGATGGGGTCATTTACTATAAATCAATGGTGAGGCAATACCCTTGTATTATTTGAAAATTTTGAAATTGTATATGCTAATTTTGAACTATTAGCATGAGTTTGTGAGCTAGATTTATTTTTAATTTTGGTTACATTAAAAAATTTGTTGTTGTAAATTTGTGAAATTCTTTTGGAAAAAAGTTTGAATTAATGATCAACTTTAATTAGTTTTATGTTGATAATTAGTTGAAAATTTAACTTTTGTGACAAAGTGGAAATGTGAGTTTGAATTGTCTTGATAAATGAACCATTTATGTGGTATAATTATTTTAATGGTGAGAATACAATTTTAAACTGTATATATATATCCTAAAATTTATTTTATGGATAATCAACAACCATTTCTTGATAATGAAAGAGATTAACTATCTCTTTCGAAATGGGTTTTATTTGTTAATTTCTTTGATGTTAGATTTTGGAAAGTAATGATTTTTTTTTTCAATTAATGAATTGTTTTTTATGTCAATTATATAGAGTTGATCATAATTTTGGTATGTCTTAGCTTTCTAGGAAAAAAGAAGATCAATTAATAAATGATTTATAAAAAGCTTGTGTGAAAATGTAGTTTAAAATGTTTTGGGAAAATTTCAAATTTCAAATTGATTTGAAAGCTGAAATTTGGTTTGGAAAAATGCTATGCTAAAACGATAATAAATTGAGATCTATTACTCCGAATGAGTTCAAACTTTTTGTATATGGAAGAGCTTTCAGAAAGCTATGAAATTTATTTTTACCACTTTGGAAGATTTTGCTTTTTATGCTATATAAAATAGGTTTGGAAGTGAATAAACATTTATGTCTTATTATGCAAATTTCTAAATTTAAGATGAAAGTAAATTTTACATAACTTTCAAATCATGAATCCGATTTTAATGATCTTTACATTACTAGAAAGCCTAGACTTAGTAGAACAACTTTTATTTTATAATATTTTTCGAATTTTGTTGTTTGATATGTCAAAAGTTGTTTTCTTTACAGTAGATTTGAAATTGAAAATGACTTGTTTTTTTAATAGTCAAGCGTATTCTACCTATTTTGTGAATGTAATTGAGTTGATGATTAGTATAAAGAATATATGTTTCAAACTGAATATATTATGGTAGAATTTAAGAGTGAAGCATTTTATTATGGTAGAATTTACTTATGGTGGTCACCACTGTTTAGATGGTAGCTATAGTAGGCATAGTTTGAAATTTCTATGCTGGCTAAGGTTAATATTATACTTTCAAAATGACTTTCTACACCATGCACTAGTAATAATATCAAAGATTTTTTTCGGTATCAAGCATATTTGACTATCATAAAAAGAAATCTCCTCCAATTCTGCGATTGCATTGTGTGTGTGGCGGGAGGTCTTATGGTAGTTTCATTTTTCAAAAGCATACCGGACTTTCTTTTATAAATCTTGTTTATTTAAAAGAAACTATCTTTGTTTACCCATACCAGTCCCATGACTTACCCGGAGTTTATTGTTTCTTTTCTAAACTCTGGGTGCCCATCATTTCCACACGGGCAGCCTAGTAGCAGGTTTTCCGTATTTTGGTATTAGCTGTACTTCGAGTCTTTTGGTTTGGAGATTATCGGTTTTTGGAGGCTTTTAACTTGGAGATATTTTGGAAGCTTTTGGATCCCAAGTTTCTTAGTTTTGGAAGTTCACTATCATTCTATTTCTTTGAAGACTTTTGGCATATGATCACTTATTGCTCTATTATGATGTTCTATTTGAAGTTGTGATATATGTATTATGATACTCTGATGTTGTAACGGATATTATGATGATGTTGTATCTGTGATATTATGCATGATATTAATTTTGTTTCCACTATATTCATCTAATGTTGTTATAAGCTCCATCCGACTGGAGTTTGATGTTTGAATCTTTGGCAGTCGAATACAAGTGAGGTATTTGATGTCAATTTTCGAATATTGGATTTCGGGTCGTGACATGTGGTATCAGAGCTAAAGGTCGAGTAAGAACTTTAGCTACGGAGTATAACACATTAGATGGCTCATTAGAGTTAGGGTGAAGTATACCTTAGAATGAGTATAACCGAGATCGGAACTCTAAATTTTCTTAGTCTATTTCCTTTAACTGCTGATATTCCTTAAGATATCTCATCTGAATATCTAAATCAATTTTCTTACTAATTACAGATAGTAAGGATGAGCGGACGAAGAGGAAGAGCTGGGGCGAGGAAATGCCACAACACCTAGCCAAGTTCCGCCAACAGCAGAAGCAACTTTATCTACTCAGCATCAGCCGAATTTGGCTGATTTATATAAGAGCTTCTAAGGCTTGGTGGTAGGCCGTTCACCGGCAAGGAGTCGATTGTTGAGGCCCAAGCATGGATCAGATCATGTGAAAGAATCTTTAAAGGGCTTAACCTGCAAGATGATCAGATGCATCTCATAGCTTCTTGGCAACTTCAAGAAGAAGCCTTAGCATGGTGGGAGACAATCACTGTTGATGAGCCAGAAGACGAGTTTACTTGGGAGAGATTCAAAGAAGTATTTGGGAAGCGTTACATACCATCAACAGGGATTTCTCGAATGTACCAGCAATTCATGGACTTAAAGCAGGGGAGTTTGTCATTCGAGGAGTATCTAAACAAATTCAATGAATTGCCTCATTTCAGTCCAGAATTGGTGAACACACCTTTGAAGAAGAATGAAAGGTTCATTAGTGGGATGAATAAAAAAATCCATGAAAGGATGACTGGCCACGTCAAAGAATCCTTTTTAGATTTGGTTGATATGGGATACCGATATGCTACACTTGACATGCAAGAATCCCCGGTGGAGAAAGGAAATTCGAGCAATCAAATTGGAAGCACAGGAAATTTGGAGGCAAGAAATTATGGTAGGGTAAGGAGAAAAAGAAGAGCAATCAGGGAAGCACAGCAGAGAATGTCACTTGCTATAATTTCTTAGAGAAGGGCCATTATTCTAGCAGATGCACGAAGCCTAAGAGACAAGCCAATCAATCCGTTCAAGCAAAGCCTAGGAAATGTTATTATCGTCAGAAATTAGGACATGAAGTTAAAGACTGCCCAGTCATGAAGCAAGCTCAGACAGCCAAGGTGTACACAATCAAAGACAAACCTGCATCTTCCAAAGCAGAAAAGGGGAAAGGAGTTCTGGAAGGTAATCTCACTATTTATGATAGCATTGTTAGAGTTCTATTTGACAGGGCGCTACACACAATTTTATCTCTCAGCAGGCTATTAATGAATTGAATCTTGAACCCGATTTTGTTGATGAGCCTATATGCGTAAAGAATCCAGTTGGAGGTCCCACGAACCTCTGTCTTCGATGTAGAGATGTTCATATCTCATATTCTTGTTACCATTTCCCTATTGGTCTCTTTGTCGTTGATTTTAACGAGTTTGAAGTCTTACTCGGAATGGATTGGCTAGCAAAATATGAAGCCAAATTGGATTGCATTAATTGATTGATTTCAATCAAAACCGAATTTGGAGATTTCATCGAGATTTCTTGTGAGGACCCTAGTCCTAAAAGAAAAGGGTTGATGTATAATATGGGTTATACTAAAACCAGACTGGAGTCTATAACCATTGTTAGAGATTTTCCAGATGTATTTGAAGAAGTGAAATCTCTACCTCCACACCGAGAAATAGAATTCAAAATCGACCTTGTGCCCAATGCTCGTCCTGTCGTTCATGCAAGTCGTAGGATAGCACCTAGGGAAAGGGTTGATTTAATTCAGCAAACCAATGATCTACTAGAGAAAGGGTTAATTCGACCCAGTGTTTCTAAATGGGGTTCAACCGTCATGTTTGTTGCTAAATCGGACGGATCTTTGAGATTATGTGTGGATTACCGCGATCTCAATAAGCTGACTCTCAAGAATAAATTTCCACTACCAAGAATTGATGATCTATTTGATCAGTTGCACGGTGCTCTTTTCTTTTCGAAGATGGATCTAGCCCAAGGGTTCCATCAATTACAAATCGCCGAAGATTGTGTTCATTTGACCGCTTTCAGGGTTCCTAATATGTTCTATGAATGGTTAGTCATGCCTTTCGGGCTAACAAATGCTCCAGCATAATTCGTAGATCTTATGACTCGTGTGTTTCAGGAAGTATTGAATAAATTAGTACTCGTATTTATTTATGATATTTTGGTCTATTCCAAGACCGAAGAGGAGCATGCCGTGCACCTTAGAATCGTTTTGGGGATATTGAGGAGAAATATTCTATTCGCAAAATTTTCCAAATGCCATTTCTGGGTCAAAGAAGTTAAATTTCTCGGCCATATTGTTAATGAAGAAGGGATTTCTGTTGATCCTAGCAAAATTTCCGCTATTCTTGATTTGAGAAAACCTACTACACCAAAGGAAGTTCGAAGCTTTTTGGGTTTAGCAGGTTATTATCGGAAGTTTGTTCAGGACTTCTCTAAGATAGCTAGTTCGTTGTCTAAGCTAACAATGAAGAATGCAAAATTCAATTGGACTCCAAAATGTGACGAAGCTTTTCAGGAGTTGAAGAAGAGATTAATCACCGCTCCTGTTCTCGCTATTATCAACGGGAACCAGTGTTTATCTATTTATACCGATGCTTGTGGTGATGGTTTGGGTGCAATATTAATGCAGAATGGGATGGTAATTGCCTACGCGAGTAGACAATTACGTCCTCATGAAAGAAACTACCCAACCCTTGATTTGGAGCTTCTAGCTATTATCTTCGCTTTAAAAATATGGTGACATTATCTTCTGGGTAAGGATATTTTCAGCTTTCTTAACAATCTACGAATTTAATTTAACTTAGCTTAACAATATACTTATTGAACTCTCTTTATTCTACACGAAAAATTCGAATTATTCACCGACCATAAATCTTTGAAATATCTCTTCACTCAAAAAGATCTGAATCTGCGACAGCAACGTTGGTTGGAATTTCTGGCATCTTATGACCTAGACATTCTATATGCGCCCGGAAAAGCCAATGTTGTTGCCGACGCCTTGAGTAGAAAGCATGCTGTTCTTGCTTATCTTGTTATCGCTCCTACTCTTCTAAAGAGGATCGCGAGCAAGCAGTATGAAGACGAGTTTCTTTGGGGAATTTATAAAAGAACATGCCAAGGGGAAGATACTAGTTCTGAGATGGATAGTAGAGGAGTTATAAGATTAAAAGGCAGAATATGTGTCCCAGACTTCCCTGATCTGAAACATGAAGTTTTAGATGAATGTCACAAATCTGGCTTTGCATCCATCCAGAAGTCAATAAAATATATCGTGATATCAAAAGAACTTTCTGATGGAAGACAATGAAAAGGGACACATCTATATATGTGAGTCGTTGTGCTACTTGCCAACAAATCAAAAGCGATCAAAATAAAATGGCGGGTTTACTTCAGCCTTTAGAGGTACCCAAGTGGAAATGGGACCAAGTATCGATGGATTTCATCGACGGTTTGCCTCGTACTCAGAAAGGCAATGAAGCAATTTGGGTCATTGCGGACCGTTTGACCAAGACAGCTCACTTCTTACTAGTAAAATCTACCCTCACGGCAGCAAGTTTAGCAGAATTATATGTGAAAGAAATTTTCTGTCTTCACGGCATTCCTAGCAGCATAGTGTGTGATCGTGATCCGATATTCACTAGTAGTTTTTGGGAGGCATTTCAGGATGCATTGGGAACAAAACTGAATTTTAGCACTGCTTATCACCCACAGTCTGATGGGCAGACTAAGAGGATCAAACGAATCTTAGAAGACCTATTGCGTGCTTGTATACTTGATTTTGTGGTTCTTGGGAGGACCATTTGCATCTGGTCGAGTTCTCTTATAACAATAGCTATCAGGCCAGTATAAAGATGGCTCCTTTTGAGGCTTTATATGGTCGTCCGTATCGATCACCGGCATGCTGGATTGAGGCGGGTGATAGAGTCATTCTTGGACCGGATATGATTAAAGAAGCCACAGAGAAAGTTGATTCTATACGGAAGAAATTGAGGACAGCTCAGAGTCGTCAAAAGAGTTATTATGATTGCAGAAGAATGGATTTGGAATTCCAGATTGAAAATTCTGTCTTTCTCAAAGTATCTCCTATGCGAGGTGTATTGAGCTTTGGGAAGACCGGTAAGCTAGCACCATGATATATTGGTCCTTTTCCTATTCTGGAGAGGATCAGTTCTTTAGCATATCGAGTGCAGTTGCCTAGCTGGTTATCTGGCATGCATGATGTATTCCACATTTCTAACCTTCGGAAGTATGTGCACGATCCAGATAGAGTTATTGAAGAAGCTGCTCAACAAGATCTCGACATTACTCCCAATTTAACAGTTAAAAGAGAACCGATAAAGATTGTAGATCGAGAAGAAAAGCAATTGAGGAACAAAGTTGTGAAGCTAGTTAAAGTTCAGTGGAGTGGCGATCCAAAGGACTGCACTTAGGAAACTGAAGATAATATGCAGAAATCATATTCCAATTGGAGAGTGGATATCTCGGCTTAAGCCGGTAAGCCATTTCCTTATTCTTTCTGAATTCGTATACTCGTTGTTTGTTTTTCTCTCTCTTTCAAATTTCGAGAAAGAAAGTTTCTTCAGGAGGGTATATTTGCAACATCCCAAAAATTTATCAATTAAAATTAATAATATATTTTAAACTCTTGGAATTTAATTTGAAAATAAATTGAAAAAATCTCAAACAAATAAAATAAGTGATGATCATATATGAATAAATTCCAATTTCTTTTGAGTTTAAAATTTTGAAATAATGAATGTTTTAAAAAGTCATTTGAATTTAAAATTTTATATATATGTATATTGCATATATGAGTAGAATTGAATACGTATTGAAATTGAATTTAAATTGTTCAAGATATGTGTGAATATATAAATGGACATAAATGGTTATATTCAAGTTGAATTGAAATTTGAACTGAAATTTAAAATAAATGTTTTTAAAAATAAGTTGCATTTAAAATCACTAAGGTATAATGTATATAATGTAAATATTGGTTAAAGCAATTCTTTTAACATTGTATATATATATATATATACACACACAAATGAATAAGGGGGACATTTATTTATAAAGTGAATGTGATATAAAAATTTATTTAAAAAAAATTCTTTTGTCTTGTAAAATTACAAATGCTAAACATACACAAAGGAGATGGAGTAAAGAAATTAACATAATTGAGATCTCATGATTATTTTTTACAAATGGCATTCAATATCATTTCTTAAATAAAATAATAAGAATTAAAAATTATATATAGTTTACACATCTTCCCTCTTCCCTGATTGAGAGGATTAAAGAATGTGATATAATATCATTTGAATTGAATATTATTTTTTACAAATGGCGACCTTTCCTCCTCCCTCTTCCCTGATCCCTCTTCCTCTCACGTCTTCGATTACTCCTCATCCCTCGTCTTCGATTCCTCCTCCTCCCTCGTCTTTGTTTCCTCTTCCCCATTCTTCTCTGCCTCTGTCTCCTTCTTCCTCTTCCTCTTCATCTTCCTCTTCCTCTTCCCTGATTCCTTCCCCTTCTTCGTTGCCTCCTTCTTCTTTGTTTTCCTCAAAAAGTTGTCTGAATTCTGAGAATCAATCATCAGTGTTATCAGATATGAATTTTCCTTCTCTATCTGATAATGTGAATATTGAGCAGATCTTTAATCCTATTCTTTCCTCTAAGTCGTCTGAAATTGATAATATGTGGTCATCGTTGTTCAAGAAAATACCTAGAAATGCTGGAGTCTTTGTGCCTGGGCAATTTGAGATTAAGAAAGATGGTTTACCGAAACCTCTACCTGAAGAAGTTAGAAGAGAAGGAATCAAGTACTGGTGTGATCATTTGGTTGGTTTCTTCTTGGATGGATCTCTTTCTTATTTGACTATTACTAAGCATTTAAGAAGCGTTTGGAGATTGAAAGGTGAAGTTGATATAAAATCTGATAATGAAAATTTTTATTTCAAGTTTTCGAATGACATAAATAGAATGAAGACCTTGCAATCTGATCCTATATTTATTAAAGGTAAAATGTTCATTATTACAACATGGAATCCATCATACGGCTATATTCAAGAGCAGATTAAAAAAGTTCAAATTTGGGTGCATTTCTATAAAATTCCTCTGATTGCTTGGATTTTAATTGGAATTAATTGGTTGGCTTGTCATGTTGGTAATTTGATATGTCTTGATGAAAGTACAGAAAAAATTGACAAGATTTAAGTATGCTAAGGCTTTGATTGAAGTATCTCCTGACCAAGAACTCCCTGAGTATATTGTAATTGATGAATTAGGTGACCGTTCCCTCATGTTAAGGTTGCATATGATTGGAAACCAAAAATCTATTGTAAATGCAAAGTGTTTGGACATGAAACTAAGGAGTGTAGATGATATTGTAAGGATGAGAGATCTGAAATGAATTATGGAAGTGGTTTTGGAGCAACTGATTACAGAGAATACAATGAACAGAATATTATGCATGAAAAGGTATTGAAGACACACAATTCTGGAAATTTAAATTTGAAGACTATGAAAGTTTGGAGGAGAAAGGAAAAAGATCAAGAAGTTTCTAAGGATGATTATAACTGGAATAAGGAATCAGATAATCTTTTAACTGATTTTGGGAAGAAGTATTGGGATCAAAATCAGATTGTTCAAAAGGAATCAGAGATAAGTATTGATAAAAGTTCTTCAGTTTTTGTACTGAACATACTAATTTGGATGATTTGGGATTTAAGGAGAATATTACAACTTCAAATTTTTTATGGTATAATCTGATATTGATGAGGAAGCTAAAAATAATATACTAATAAATGAAGGTGAGACATCTAATTCTCAATCTGAAATCATTCTGGATTTTGTTCAGTCATCTATTAGTCATGGCTTGGTTGAAGTTAACATGTTTGATAAGGGTTATGTTGCAAAAGATTCTGATAATACAATTGACATAATGGTAAATAAAGAGATTTTGGTTGAGAACTCAGATGTAAATATGAAATGTCAAAATATTAAGAAAACAACAGATTCTAAAAATGATAAAGCTATGAAATCATCTATTTTTTTAGAGCAAGGAAATTTTGCAAATGAAATGAAAGGCAGTAAAGATGTTTTCTCTGAACAATCCTCTCCATATATCAATATTACTCATCCTGACCATCTGATCTTACCACCACCCTGTAAATCTAAAGAGAAAATAGTGGAACAAGTTTTATCAAATAAGAAAAAAGGGGAAAGAGGTAAAAAAAGAGTCTCCTTCAATGAATCAACTGATGATCTTAACAGTGGGAACAACTACAATATTGATGAAATACAGCCTAGAAATAATAATGAATTTTACAAGGAATCTTCATCTCTTTCAATTGGTAATAGGCATACAAGAAAGCATCCTACAAACCTTATATCCCCCAAAATTTTATGATGATGATCAATAATATAGCATATTGGAATATCAGAGGAGGGAATTTGCTATCAAAGCAATATGAAGTGAAGAAATTGATTAAAGATCAAAAAATACATCTTATTGCTATTAGTGAAATTAAGTTAAATAGGACAAAGGCAGGATTGGCTTGTAAAAATATTGCCCCTGATTGGTCTTATGAAGATAATTTGTTTAGTGCTCCATATGGAAGAATTTTGGTTCTTTGGAATTCAAACTTTTTCAAGATGATAAAGTTAAAGGAGGATGATCAAGTCATTCATTTCAGTGCTATATCCTTACCCTCAAATACATCATTTCTGATTTCTTTTGTCTATGCTCAAAATAACTTTGATAGAAGACTTTCTTTTCAATCCAATCTCTCTTCTCTTGTCCAAATGAATCTTCCTTGGATTTTTCTTGGTGATTTTAATTGCATGTATGCATCTGATCAAAAATTTGGTGGCATTCCTCTATCTCTAAAGGAAATAACTCCATTGAAACAAGCCTTAATGAATTCATCACTCAGTCATATAAACTTTGTTGGAGCTGAATTTACTTCGAATAACAAAAGCAAAATTGGTCCTAGAACCTTTTGTAAACCTGATCATGCATTCCATAACATTCATTCTATTAATCTTTGGCCTAATCTCTTATGTAAATTTCTAAGACCTTCAATATCTGATCACTCTCCAGTTATTTTATCTTGGGGAATTTTTTTTTAAAATAGGAATCCCTCTTTCAAATTTATAAAACCTGGACTTGTCATAAAGATTTTCATTGTATTGTATTTCAGGTATGGCAGGAAATAATATTTGGCAATCCTATGTACATTCTCAAAGTAAAGCTTCAAAGATTGAAATATAGTTTAAAAATTTGGGCTAAAGACAATTTTGGTGATGGTTCAAAGATTTCTGATGGAATAAGGAATCAACTTACTCATATACAACATCAACTGCAACAAAATCCAATGAATGCAAGATTAGCCTGCCAAGAATCTAAACTTTCAAAGGCTTTATATGAGGCATTAGAAGTTGAAGCTTTTATGAGGAAAGAAGAATTGCATGAAACTTATGAAAAACATGGAGATAGGAATACAAAATATTTTCATGAGGCAATTAAGGTTAAACAGGCAAAAGGGAGGATTTTGCGCATTAAAGATTTGAATGGAACTTTACAGGAGAGTGAAGATTCAATTACTAAAGCTTTCATAGATTACTTATCATCTATTTTATCTAATCCTAAGCCTTTAATTCCAAATCTGTTACCTCTATTTAAATTGCAAACTCCATGCTTGGATGACCAACAAGCTATTAATCTGATTCAAGAGGTAACTTCAGAGGAAATTGAAAGGGCAATATTCCCTCTTAAACCTGATAGTAGTAGTGGACCTGATGGATAAATGCTTTTTTTCCCAGAACTTATGGAAAGCTATTAAAATGGATGTTATCAAAGCTATCCAATATTTTTTCTCACGTAATAGATTACCTATTGGTGTAAATTCCACAAACATAGTTCTAGTCCCAAAGAGTAACAATCCAATCAATGTAACTGATTTTAGACCAATATCTTGCTGCAATGTATTATACAAAATAATAGCAAAAATTATTGCAAATAGACTTCAAACTGTTCTGCCATCTATCATTTCCAGAAATCAAGTTGCTTTCTTGCCTCGGAGAAATATTAGTGATAACATTTTATTAACTCATGAGCTCTTAAGAGGTTATGGAATTGCAAGTATTTCCCCTAGATGTATGTTGAAGCTTGATATTCAAAAAGCATTTGATTCAGTTTCGTAGAGCTCTATTGTAGCCATTCTTTCTAGAATGAACTTCCCTAAACCAATTATAGCCTGGATTTTTACATGTATATCTACCTTCCATTATTCTATAATAAGAAATGGAAGTGCAAGAGGTTTTTTCAAAGGCACTCAAGGAGTACGTCAAGGTGATCCAATTTCTGCTCTGTTATTTATAATAATGATGGAAATTCTGAATTCTCTATTATTTGAGCAAGTGCAACTTAAGAAATTGGAACTTCATCCAAAATGCAAGGATCCTTTCATAACACATCTTCTTTTTGCCGATGATCTAGTAATCTTTACCAAACCAACCTTAGCTAATATTTCTACAATACTTGAGGTTCTATAGGTTTTTCATGATATTTCTGGTTTAAAGATAAACTTCAGTAAATCAAATATTTTATTAGCAGGGATTAATGACAGTCTGAAAGCTGATATTATAGCACTTTCTGGTCTTAAGGAAATGAATCATAATGCTAAATATCTTGGTTTACCTCTCATTACTGCAAGAATTTCTAAAAATGACTGTCTTCCATTATATGAGAAGATAACTACAAAACTCTTTACATGGCCTAACACTAAACTTTCTCAAGCAGGAAGATTGGTTATAGTTCAGAGTATAGCAAGTGCAATGGCAAGTTATTGGATGAGGCATTATATCCTTCCAAATAAACTTATTTCTATGGTTAATAGTGCACTGAACAGTTTTTTTGGCATGGTGGTCCTTTTTCATAAAAGATCATTCCAATTTCTTATAAAAAGATTCAGCTTCCAAAAGATAAAGGTGGACTTGGCGTTTCTAATCTGAAACTTTAGAATATTGCAGCTATATCAGTATATTTTAATAAAATATTATCTGATAATGATGATCTTTGGACTCAGTGGATTAAGAAAAATCTTATAAAAGAAAAGGATTTCTGGTCTACGAATATTTCAAATATCTGCAGCTGGAGTTGGAGAGGTTTATTAAAGCTTAGACATACTTTTCTTCCTTTGATTCAATGTAATCCTTTAGAGAATAAAGATTTATCTTTTTGGTCATCTCCTTAGGCAAAAACTGTTTTCATCATTCAACATAATCTAACTTACTCTTTAAAAAAGCAGATTGGTATTCCTTTTAATGCAAAAGCTTCAACATATATCAATGAAAAATCTATTACTCTTCCTTATTGCAGTTCAAACCTGGTTAGATAGTTATGGCAGCCATTATCTTCATTGGTACTACCATTATCAAACCTTAAAGTTCTTTGATCCAACAAAGGAAGGGCACACTCTATATCATTGGTGTATAAAACTCTGATTGATAATACATATCCAGAAAAATTTCCATGGTCAACAAGAATCTGGAATGATAAATCTCCTGCAAAGAGAATTTATTATTATAGAAAGTCATGGCAAATGCTTTAAATACTAAACAGAAATTGACACTTCTGGGAGTGACAAACAATGAAGAATGTGTGCTTTGTCATAGTCATTCGGAATCAAACACTCATTTATTTTTTGAATGTAGTTTTGCTTTTTCAATCTGGTGTAGGTTGCTTTCTAATGGAAGATTTCACAAGCCTATGAGATCTTCTAGAATGAATGGTTCAATATTTTTAAGGCGACAAGGTGGAAAACTCCAAATGCAATGATACTTATGATTGTTTTGAAATCCTTTGCTTATGAGATATGGAGTGAAAGGAATAGAAGAATATTTAACTTGAAGATGGAAGTCTCAGATGCATTATACAGAATTATAAATAGGAGAATTGTTAAAAGGATTAGTAGGCTGAAATGATATGAAGAATGCAATGAATAAGAATTTATTTTATGTTTTTGTGAGTTTTTATGCAATGAGATGTAGTGTAATGTGAATTGTATTGAACCGTTAATGTAATATCTTTGTGATGAATAAAATGGGCAGGGCTCCCTTAGCCTATTGCTTTTCAAAAAAATTATAGCAAACTTTTCAGCTTCCATTTTCAAATTATTTAGTCTCACCAAATCTCTGAAGTACAGTAACAAAAGATTGAGTATCACAAATCTCAATATTCAAAGGAAACAGTAAACATCAGAAAAAGAAAAAAAACTGCCAACCTTTTTTCTTTAATTCAAATGTAAAAGTAAATAATCTAAAGATCTTTCTAAACATCAAGCTGTAGTTTGTGATTCCATCTCTCAGGTAGATTTTTAAACTTTATAGTTTAATGAATTTACGATTTCAAAAATCAATTTTTAACATAAACCAATTCAAAACTACAGATTAATTAAGAAGAGGTTCAGTTTTTTTTGGCTAGAGTAGTGCAAGGTTTTCTGAAATAAATTAAGGCAAGTGAATTTCTTCTTTTTTTAAAACTTGAATTTGAAGTTGCTAAACAATATTAAAGCAAGAATTAATCAATTAAATTAATCAGTTGCAGGAGAAATCATGATCAAAGATTAAATCTATTTCTGGTCTTCAAGTTGCAGGAAAAAAACTTCTCTGTTATATAAAAGAATTCAACTGTAAGTAATTTAAAATTGCTGTTATTGATGAATTAAGTAAATGAATACAACAAAGAGTAGCAAGAATTTTCATTTATAACTTACAGATCTAAACTCCAATATTTAAAGTAGGAAAAGAAGATTTTTTTTTTACAGGCTTTCATCCTTCTTTTGAAAACTGTCAGGAAGCTTTCTGTCTTCAGGAAAAAAGTGGGTTAACCTTCATTTAAAACCAGTTTTTTTCTGTTGTTTTGGAAGTCATGCCTGAGATGAATTGGAAATTGCTTGCATGTCAAATCTGTGTATGTATATATAAATATGCTTGTGCCTGTCTATATATTTAAGAATATGCTCTATTATAGGTTTCAAAACCTGTAAAGATTTAAACACTCCCTCTCCAATCCCTTATAGGTTCTAGAATCCATATGAAACATGTTTGCGTAATCATGTTTGAGGTTTTAAAAACGATTTTTAGCATAATTAGTTTAAATATCACTGAAAAAATGATAAAGACAGTAAAGATCTTCAAAATTGATAAAAATTAAACATTTTATTTTGTAAATTCAAGCATGCAACTTGAATCAACTTGGGGAAATACGATTTTTAAAACAAAAATCATGATTTTTAGTTGAAGATTTAATGTGGAATTCTGGGTTAACCAGAAAAAGATTTTGAGGAATTTTCGGCGATCAACAGTCCTGGGGAGGTCAGGGTTGCGACTGGAGGTGTAGGGATGGTCGGAGGGGCTGGGAAAAATGGCTGGAAGATGATCAACGTTTTATGGTGATGGCAGTGATCATTTTTTGTTGGTAACCCTAGTTTTGATTGGGTTGAACATTTTGATCGGCGAGACGTCCTTAGTTGATTAAGTTCAACAATATTCAGGGGGATTCTAGCTTGGGGGTTGTCGAAGGCGTGGCCGGAGGTGATGACGCTCCGGTGGTCGGAGAAGCACGTGCGAGGTGATCATAGGGTTGAGTTACAGTTCCAGGAAGTCAATTTTGGCTCGATTTTGATTCAGCGGTGATTTTGTATTTTAGGTTGCTCGGATCGACTCTGACGATCGTGGGTGATGCTCCGGTGGCCTCGTCGTCGATCGGCAAAGGTCGATGTGCTTGTGCACATATACGTGCACCTTTTTGTTTCAGCGTACCGAGTTGTTGAAGAAGAAAGGGGGTGACTCGAAGCACTACTCGGGGATTTGGGGAGATGGCTCGAAGCCATGGTCGTGTTGGGTTAGCGTTGCACCGGGTCGTTTGAACTTAAACATTTTTTTTAGTTGGAAAATTTCACTCAGGTCAATCTGTGTAAAATCTCGAAGCAAGGGGGCATTTTTCTCGGGGACAACTCGAGGCAGCCTCGGGTTGGTCATGAAAACAACAAAATCCAGTTTTAATAAAATTTTAAAAACACAGATTAAATAATTTTCTGAATCCACTCTTTAGAATTAACGATAGTTTGTTAATGGAATGTGAGGGAAATGGTATTGAAATAATTATTTGAAAGTTATGAAGTTCAAAGAAATTTCAAATTTATATTTCCAAATAAAAA
This sequence comes from Allium cepa, assembly GCA_030765085.1. Taxonomy (NCBI): domain Eukaryota; kingdom Viridiplantae; phylum Streptophyta; class Magnoliopsida; order Asparagales; family Amaryllidaceae; genus Allium; species Allium cepa. The sequence continues at coordinate 26,890,542 of CM060933.1, read as the reverse complement.
TTGTTTTGTATTTAACTTAAAAAAATTAAGAAGTTAATCAAATGTTCAAGTGTTAATTGAAAACAAAATTTATTTAAAATGATTAAATAATGATTAAACAATTAATGATTTGTAATTACTTTACAATTATAATTAATTAATTTAAGAATAGTTAATAATAAAAGTAATTATGATTTAATTAATTAACGATTAAGAATTAATAAATTAAGATAATCAATTAAAGAATAAATAATTAATAAAGCCAATTAAGATTTAATTAATTCATAGCTAAGTAAAATTAATCATTGATTTAAAATAATCAATAAAGATAATTTTATGGTTAATTCACTTAAATCATTTCACCTTAATTGAAGATGATTGACTATCATCAAATATTGTGCACTGGATTGACATTTCTATTGTGATACTGTGATTGCTTTGTGCTGAACTGTGATTTGTGATTTGTTCCAATTTGTGAATGAAAACCCCTTTGACCGTAAAACGACATTAAAACTTTGATGCGACAGGGAGTCGGATTTTAGTTAGTTATCCGAAGCCCACATCGAACCTTGAATGTGAATCCTAATAATTGATACACCCACGTGTTTTAAATTAATCATTCACTATTCGGATTAGCCGGGAGAGGACCTTTGTGTCATATAACCCATTCCGAATAGTGATTCGACGAAATGAATAACATTTGAAGATGGTGGTGAAGACCATGTCTTCGAAAACGATAGGATAACCTGTCGATTGTCTCTGCACTGAGGTGCTCCGGTATAGAGATCTCCACATGTGATAGGGGAGTCCGATCGGAATTGGGGATACCCGAATTTGCAAGGGCTTCTTCCTTTATTGGACGAAGTGCCTTCGGTTCTGTTCGAACCCGTAACAGACTTGTATGGTTATGTGTCTGACACTACACTTTGAGATATAAAGCAGATTTCTTTCAAATACATATCTGTTGGTGGCGGAGAATTTATTCTCTTAGCTTAACACCCTTCTTTGAGACTGTAACAACCCGATATTTTCAGCCATTCACAGCCGCACATGTCGGACTTGAATTGCTCGAAATACCACATTGTAAATAAATTTGGAGCAAATGAAATACAATCACAGAATCACAGACATAGAGCAAACCGAATACCTCGCAGCGGAATATAAAATACATAGAAGTTCATGAAGCTACTACGGCAGAGTCTCAAACCAAATACATAATACAGTCTGAAAACAACATAATAGAAATCCCAAATACATAGAAGTTCACTAATACATGAGATAAACTAGAACAGATGAAACAGAGAGTAGATATAAATGTAGATAAGCAGAAACTCCAGCAAAGACTAGCTCCAGAAAGAGAATCCAAAGCTGTGAATACTCAGGCTGACCCGAGCGTAAAGTAAAACACAAAACACTCGAGTCGGGACAATATATACTTATATAATGTAAACCAACTCAAGTGAACTGTAGTAGAAATACACAATAACTTAAAGGATGCTTGGGATCGCCCATCCTTTAAGAATCAGTTAAACTATATATTAAATACATCCCGTGGTTAAAATTTCAAAATGGTATTTTATACTTCAAAATCAAATATCATTTCAAAATTCAATATCATTCATATCAAAAATATAATATCTTCCAAACCACATTCATTTTTATTTAATTTAAATACCATTACAAAACACATTTCAAAATAGTTTATATTTCAAAACAAATTACTTCATTTTAAATCATAAAATGAAGTTATTATATTTAATAATTAAGTTACAAAATTTACAAAATTTTAGTCTTTCAAAATTCATTTATCCACTTAATTTATTAAAACAGATGAAAATTCAACTTTCGCAGCATTTAGAAATTGCTACAGAAAGTTACATTCAAAACAGTTCAATTTAACAAAAGATAGCATAAAAAAATGTTGTGATAGGGTTACATTAGTTTCAAATAAAACTTAGTTAAATTCAGCAATTATAACATTTACAAAAATGCTATGATAGCCTTTAATTAAACTTAGCCATTTGGTTCATTATTATCAACTACAACATTTACAAATGTTGTGTTATCATTTACATTAGAATTAATAGCATTTTTGAATGCAGTTAATTGACTTCAAATATTCGGTATAATTTCACAAATAATTATATTTTTATTTAAATCATTTTTAACTTATAAAATCATATAATTTCACTTTTAAAACAATCATTCAAATACCCTTATATTCATGATTTTATAAAGTTAAATCTCCGTTCAAAAAATCAAAATTTAATAATAATTCACTTATTAAATTCCAACATAAAATTTCGAATTCATTAAATTAAATTTAACTTAACACATAAGTTTAAAATTTTCAAATATAACTTAATTTCATTTTTATTTACTTAAATTAAAATTCACTTTTAAGCCAAATTCACAAATTTCCAATTTTAGTTATATTTCAAAATTTCAACATAAATATCCATTCATTTCACATTTAACTTTATTCAAAAATCATTAATGTATTACAAAATCATTTTAAATTCATTTAATTCAAAATATCATAAATTTATCATATTTTCATATTTAATTTAAATTCCATTTATCACCAAATTATAATTTCCAAAATAACTTACATTTCAGATTTCTAACTTTACCCTTTATTTATTTCACTTATAAATTTTCAGAAAATCAATAATGCTTTACAAAAATCATTTTTAATCAAATCTAATCAAAATATTATAATATTTACATTTCTAAAAATTTTTAACTTTTTTTAGAAAAACATATTTTAACAACGGGTCTGTATTTCATTTTCTAGCCTAGGTAAAGTGATACGGGTGATATATCATTTCAACCCTTAATTTACAAAGAAAACCCGGGTTTGATCATTTCAAACCCGCAATCCCAAGTAAAAGAAAATAATTGAAAATCATTCAGGCCTATCATTTCAGCCTATAACGATTTTCTCCTATTCTAAAGTCCGTTCGGGTATGTATCATTTCAACCCATAGTGATTCTAGTCTACAGGGAACTTGCAGTGTGATAAACTGATGAAAGTAACAGAATAGCATGAAAAAACAGTAACATATGATATAACAGGTGTAAATATAGGTGTGAACATCATATGAGTACAATATAGCAGTTATAACAGGATGATATGCATTTACAGATTCAGGTGATGTCAGTTTATCACTACATAAGTACATATTAGTCTGGTGAGATTTACTCACCTGTTCAAAGCTGGAGATCGCTACCAAAGCAACAATACTGACACTACGAAGGCACTACAACACTACTACAATTTTGAGAGTGGAGAGTCAAAGCTATACACCTTGAAACATTTAAACAAAACAATACAATATACATGAATAAACACTTCACATATATTTAAATAACTTATATATACAAGCACAAATCAAATCCAAGCCAATTGCACTTGCCTTCCACCTCATATGCTTCAGCAATGGGCTGCAAAAGCACTATAATGGGATGGTTTTGGATCAGGTTTGGATCAGGTTTTGGGTTCAACAAGTCGGCCATACATAGGAAAAGATGATGCAAAAGGTATGCGTGCATGAAACTACAACTACAAGGCAACACAAGTGGATTCAAGGCAACATAAGTCACGACCACAAGCAAATATGGGCATGCTAGGTCTGGTAGGGTCAGCTACAGGTGTGGCAGAGGTGTATGGGTCAACTATGGCAGGTGGTGGTGTATGGGTCGGCAAAGGAGGAGTTTGAGGAGGGTGAAGACAAAGAAGCTAGGCTATGCACATTTTCAAGGTGGATATTGCAATTTTGGTGGAGTTTGATCAACTAGTGGTGCATGGCCATGGATGGGCAGTGGGCTGGAGGTGGTGGAAGCCTGATGCGGTGGTGGTGTAGGTGGCCATGGTAAAGGAGGAGCAAGGGCTGAGCAAAATAGGTGAAGGCAAGTGCACAAAATCAACATAAACAAGCAGAAAAACAATGGAAAAGGAAATAAAATTTACCAAACTTTTTCCCAAAGAGAATGGCCGATTTTTTTTCTCATATTTAAGGAGAAAACATTCACGTGAAATGTGATGGGAGTGGTTAGCTGATGAGAATGAGTTAAGGCAGCCAATTGAATGAAAAGTGATGGTAGAAATGTGAAAATGTGTGAATACAAAAGGACATAAGCAAATCAATGGTCACAACTCTTCAGATTTCTCTTATTTCTTTTGGAATTTTTTATAACTGAAATATATTTATAAATACAGATAAAAACATGAAAATTTAGTAAATAAACAAAAATAAATAAATATTAATTAAATATAATTAGATTAAGAAAATAGCTTCAAAATACAAACTAGTCTTGGAAATACGAAAATAAATGGAACAAACTTCGGAAAATTTCTATGTACTTGAAAATATTTATAAATAAAGGTAAGAACATAAAAATAAAATGCATACATAAAAATGAATAACTAAATTTTAATTAAATATAATTTAATGAAGAAAATAGCAGAAAAATGAAAACTAGCTTTTAAAAATAGAAAACAAATTCAATAAATTTTTGGAAAAATTCACACATCACTTTAAAAATATTTAAAAGACAAAAAATATATGATATAACATATTACACATATATATAAAAATTAAAATATTTTTTATATAAATTAAAATAGACAATTTTTAATTAAATAAATCAATTACGTACAATATTGTAAAAAACATAACTTTCACAATATAAATCGGATTTCAACGAAACGAAAAGCAGTATTCTTAAATTTAAATATATTTTCATAATAAAATATAAAATTTAAAAATTTAAATATTTAAATTTGAAATTTAAAAATCAAAGTTTGACCCAAATTGACCAAAGTCAACATTTCAGGAAAATATTCAATTTGTACCATTTGGAATTATAATTCACATAATAATCAAAGTTTATATTTAAAAATGAAATGTTTGAAATGAAACAAGTTTAAAAAAATTCAAAATGAAATAAAGTCAAAATTAAAATATACATAAAAATCTAGGGTTGTTACACTCTCCCCCACTCAAATCTTTTCGTTCTCGAAAAGGAAGGAAGCGGAGAAACAACAAGAAAGAACAATAGGTTGGAATACATCCCCGAAAGAAGGTAGGGAAAGAAAGATAGCTAGGAGGTAAAGCAGGTTGAAAGACAAGGATGAACCATTATTTGAACCATTATATATTTCAATTTAATTTTTTTTAGTATGATGAATAGTCATTTGATTCAAATCTGATGGTTCAAAGTAAACAATATTTAAAACATTTTAAATTTTTAGAAGGGAAAATAACTGATCAAAATATTCTTTATATAATACTTTATCAAAATACTTTTATAACTCGATGTCTTAACAAGTTTATCCTCGTTCCTGTAGATTCTAGCAGTGCGTTGATCAGGCGCAAAGCTAGACTTCTCCAGATACTTAGTAGACTTGTTTCAACACCCAGTGAAAATACTAGAAAACTTTTTAAAAAAAACAGATATGGAAAGTATAATCCAAAAAAATCAACCAAACCAAAACAGTTGTCTAACCATGGATCGCAGATACACAATGGTTACGCCTGGATCCCCTAGGAAACAATCTGTATCCGTAAGCTTTCTCAGCCCTGCGAGTTACGCCATGATGACGAGTAGAATCCAGGATACACAATGGTTACACCTGGATCCCCCAGGAAACAATCCGCACCCCTAGGCCAGCTCAGCCAGGCATTTGCGCTACTAATGCGACCTATATAGAGTGCAGGATACATAATGGTTACGCCTGGATCCCCCAGAAAACAATCTGTATCCCTAGGCTAGCTCAGCCAGGTAGTTGCACTATGTAGTCGCGATCATAAGACCACGGGGATCGCCGTGGAATTCGATGGACACTCGAGTATCATATCCGGAAAACCCAAATCAAAGAGAGAGAATAATATCGATAGAATGAATCCACAGTGTGGCCACAAAGAGGATATCAAGCAGAAGGCACTTTCCATATCTTTACTTCGAAAATATGTATCATATAGTACCTTTCAAAATCACTTTCAAATATCATACTTATATAAAGTCCATTATATATAAGATTTCATTTCAAATCATATACTTTCCAAAATAATAGTATATCAAATCACACTTATATAAATTTCGATTATATAAGATTTCATTTTTCAAAATTGAGTACCTTTTCAAATCAACAGTTCTCAAATCAATAGTTTTCAAATCAACTGCATACTTACACAAATCAATTTTTGTATAAGTTCGATAACTCCCAAATCAAAGTATTTAAATAAACAAGGTTCTCAATTTCAAACCATTCCAATATCAATTCATCTTCAAAATCATATATGATTTCACCAAATCATTTCTTCCAAATTACATAAATTTAGTTTCAAAGTTTCTTAAACAATAGATTTAGAAAATAATCCAAATTTCCAAATCAACAAAATTTAGGTCAAATAAACTCATTTCCATTTCAAACATGTATTCACTTCAAAAATCATAATACTTTCAAAGTTATAAATCTTTCGAAACCAAATACTTGAAATCATTTCACTTTGAAAATCATAACATTTTGAAATCATACATTTGAAATCATAAAACATACCCTTAATTCTTTACATTTCAATTTTTTTTTCAATTAAAGCAAAATCTAAAATTTTCAATTTTAATTCAATTCAAACCATCAGTTTTAATTTAGTTTTCCAACAAAACCATTTCAAATATTATCAATTTCAAATATAGATTTGATTTACAAAATAAACTATTAAATCTTAAATATGTTTCAAGGCTTACCATATTTCAAAACTAAATTTCATAATTTCATATATCTCAAATTTTACTTCATTATTACTTAGTGTTGAAATATTTATTTCATGAATCCATTATTTTTAAATAAACTCAAATTACAGGTAAACCAAATATCCTTTCATACTAATACAAGCTTCAATTATTGATTTATCAAAATCAATGGTTTTCAAAATCATTTTATACTTACGTAAAGTTTATCTTATATAAGGATCAAAATTTTTAAAAAAATAAATTTCGCTGCATGAAAAGCCATATGGGATTGAACATCTTTGCTTACTAAAAGATTTTTAATTAAGAATAGTTTTGTATATAAAATAGTTTTTATGAAAAATAGAATAAAATAGTTAGTTTAAGAAAAAGAAAAATAGTTTTGAAAAATGGTTTTAAATTTGATAGTGGTTTTTCATAAAAGAAAAATTCCAATTAAATTACAAAGATATCCAACCCAACAACTTTCAATTTCAGCGTAAGTATACCAATGATATTAGGATATAAGATGTACATACGTCATCATTTCGCAACATTACATTCGATCGCTCGCTCGATCACACAAGTTCGCTTTCGAACTAGTATTGTCCATTCGACTTCCCTAATGCGGTCTTCAATATGGTTTCTTGACTAGAAGCCATCAATCTCCTTGCATAGCTATATACTATGATAGAGAATTATAGAATCAAGCCCAAAATCCATATCAAATATTCGCCATCAAGAATCAAATGAAAAATCCTAACACGAAATGGTGTAATTCACCTCGAACTTGTGTACTCAAACTTGGATCAAATTAATTATGTGAATAGAACAACATACGTACAACTTATGTATCTATTCCAACTTGTTAAATAAATAGTTTAATAAAGATGTTACTAAGTTAAAACATTTAAAACCAAAATTTTCTCAAACGTTTGAAGACTAATTTTTTTTATCCAAAACATTTCAAAACTAAATTTCGTATTAGTATAATTCAAAATAGTCATATTTATTTACTTAACAAAACAGTTTCAACTTATACAAATCATATTATTTCATAGTTGAAACATACAAACTAAACTTATATTCTTTATCAAATACCTTATACCTTTCAAAATTTCTTAGCTTTGAAAAGTTAAAGTTGATTTGGAAGTGCTCGAACCTTCAAAATAGTCGAAGAAATCATATTTTCAAATCCAAGAGTGGGAAATCACTAACAAATCAGTAAATCAATTCCAATAGATAAGGTTATAACAAAACAAATCTGAATCTCGAGGACTGAACACCGACTTACTTTAAATCATTTGAAATATATATATATATATATATATACACATACATATATCTTTCGAATATAAAACCATATTTCAAAATCTGAAATCAAAATTGGTTTCACAAAATCACTCGCATAGCAAAGCTACTAGAGTGGCCTCTCCCCACTCAGAAACTCGAAAATCAATGTCGATGATGCATGCATTCATCACCGAAATTATTTTCCAGCGACATAAGTGTGTTCTGGACTTTTATTTTCTTGAAAACTTCTTTGAAATCTCTTCGAAATCTTTGGAATTCATTCGAATACATTCAAAACATTTCTTATTCAGAAAATATCTTTAAATCATAATATTATTATATATTTTCCAAAATCCCAAAACCGATTTTCACAACACCGGAGTTCGATTCCTCTAAATTCAAATTCAAAGCCCTACAGTTATAAATCATTTTTATATAAGTTAAAAAAAATCAAAATTTCAAATCTCTTCGAAATTCAAATTTTCATTTTAAAAGGTATATAATCCTTATCGAAAACATTTCACTTTTATATACAAAATATGGCCATCCTTATCAAAATAATAATTTTGTTGTATGCAGAATTTCAAAACACAACCAAACACAAATTTCCAAAGAATGATTCAAGGATAGATTTCAAAACAAACAGAGATTCAAATTTCATATCATACGAAAACAGGAACATGAATGTCTTAGTTTGAGAACTTCAACTAAACAAAAGATACAATAGAGTTCATCGAATGCAACCTAACAACTACTGAAAACAAACAGATCCACGGAATACCACCCTACATAAACAAAGCATTGGTATTAATTCTACCGGGTGGTACTTCAACGGGTCCAGAACACTCCCCCTCAATATGGCCTCAACTTCTGCATTTCTTGCATAAACGCACAACACTCCCATCCGTCCTAACGAACTGCGGAAACGCAACCTTCCTTCCGAACTTCCTCACAGGACAATTCCTGGCTATATGTCTAGGCATCCTGCAGTGATAGCAAGTGGTTGATTAGTCGACTGATGCAGTGGGTGCAGATTTTTCTTTCTTCACCTTCTGGAAGCGACTGGGAAAGTGCCCCATACTACAGCATTTAAAACAGAAGATCTTGGATCGAAAACGCTTGCCCTCCTTCTTCTTTCCTTCATCTATCTTCCCACACATGGCTGCATAATGTCCCTTCTCCTAACACCGATAACAAATGACATGGTCATAAGGACCAGGTCCTACCCTTTCCCTTCATAACCTTTCCCACTTCTCCATTGTTTCCTCCCGTTCCTTACGGGCTAGTGCTCTTCGAGCTCGACGAGCTGCTTTCTGCTCTTCCGATCTTGCCATAACTACAATAGGTTCAAATCAAGGGAAAAAAATTAGGATCGACAAGATAGAATTTCCAAATCTAAGTAAATCCTAACCGAAGAGATTACTATAAGATGGATACCGAAGGAATGAAGTTTAGCAAATCTTGATTTCAAAATAAGAAAATTTTCATAACAAAATAATCTTTGAAAATCCTTTAAAAATCATTTCGAAATCATTTTATATTTCGAAAATACGTTCTCTCATAAAGAAAGGATTCTGAGATTGATTTTACTCATTCTAGGGTATTTCTCCCTATCTCTAATGAGTTTTTGCTCCGCAGGCTATGGTTTGCCTAAAACCTGGCTCTGATACCAAATGTAACAACCCGATATTTTCAGCCATTCACAGCCGCACATGTCGGACTTGATTGCTCGAAATACCGCATTTTAAATAAATTTGGAGCAAATGAAATACAATCATAGAATCACAGACATAGAACAAACAAAATACCTCGCGGTGGAATATAAAATACATAGTAGTTCATGAAGCTACTACGGCAGAGTCTCAAACCAAATACATAATGCAGTCTGAAAACAACATAATAGAAATCCCAAATACATAGAAGTTCACTAATACATGAGATAAACTAGAACAGATGAAAAAGAGAGTAGATATAAATGTAGATAAGCAGAAACTCCAGCAAAGACCAGCTTCAGAAAGAGAATCCAAAGCTGTGAATACTCAGGCTGACCCGAGCGTAAAGTAAAACACAAAACACTCGAGTCAGGACAATATATACTTATATAATGTAAACCAAATCAAGCGAACTGTAGTAGAAATACACAATAACTTAAAGGATGCTTGGGATCGCCCATCCTTTAAGAATCAATTAAATTATAAATTAAATACATCCCGTGGTTAAAATTTCAAAATGGTATTTTATACTTCAAAATCAAATATCATTTCAAAATTCAATATCATTCATATCAAAAATATAATATCTTCCAAACCACATTCATTTTTATTTAATTTAAATACCATTACAAAACACATTTCAAAATAGTTTATATTTCAAAACAAATTAATTCATTTTAAATCATAAAATGAAGTTATTATATTTAATAATTAAATTATTAAATTTACAAAATTTTAGTCTTTCAAAATTCATTTATCCACTTAATTTATTAAAACAGATGAAAATTCAACTTTCGCAGCATTTAGAAATTGCTACAGAAAGTTACATTCAAAACAGTTCAATTTAACAAAAGATAGCATAAAAAATGCTGTGATAGGGTTACATTAGTTTCAAATAAAACTTAGTTAAATTCAACAATTATAAAATTTACAAAAATGCTATGATAGCCTTTAATTAAACTTAGCCTTTGGTTCATTATTATCAACTACAGCATTTACAAATGCTGTGTTATCATTTACATTAGAATTAATAGCATTTCTGAAATGCAGTTAATTAACTTCAAATATTCGGTATAATTTCATAAATAATTATATTTTTATTTAAATCATTTTTAACTTATAAAATCATATAATTTCACTTTTAAAACAATCATTCAAATACCCTTATATTCATGATTTTATAAAGTTAAATCTCCATTCAAAATCAAAATTTAATAATAATTCACTTATTAAATTCCAACATAAAATTTCGAATTCATTAAATTAAATTTAACTTAACACTTAAGTTTAAAATTTTCAAATATAACTTAATTTCATTTTTATTTACTTAACTTAAAATTCACTTTTAAGCCAAATTCACAAATTTCCAATTTTAGTTATATTTCAAAATTTCAACATAAATATTCATTCATTTCACATTTAACTTTATTCAAAAATCATTAATGTATTACAAAATCATTTTAAATTCATTTGATTCAAAATATCATAAATTTATCATATTTTCATATTTAATTTAAATTCCATTTATCACCAAATTATAATTTCCAAAATAACTTACATTTCAGATTTCTAACTTTACCCTTTATTTATTTCACTTATAAATTTTCATAAAATCAATAATGTTTTACAAAAATCATCTTTAATCAAATCTAATCAAAATATTATAATACTTACATTTCTAAATATTTTAAAATATTTTAGAAAAACATTATTTTAACAACGGGTCTGTATTTCATTTTCTAGCCTAGGTAAAGTGATATGGGTAATATATCATTTCAACCCGTAATTTACAAAGAAAACCCGGGTTTGATCATTTCAAATCAGCAATCCCAAGTAAAAGAAAATAATTGAAAATCATTCAGGCCTATCATTTCGCCCGATAACGATTTTCTCCTATTCTAAAGTCCATTCGGGTATATATCATTTCAATCCATAGTGATTCTAGTCTACAGGGAACTTGTAGTGTGATAAATTGATGAAAGTAACATAATAGCATGAAATAACAGTAACATATGATATAACAGGTGTAAATATAGGTGTGAACATCATATGAATATAATATAGCAGTTATAATAGGATGATATGCATTTACAGATTCAGGTGATGTCAGTTTATCACTACATAAGTACATATTAGTCTGGTGAGATTTACTCACCTGTTCAAAGCTGGAGATCGCTACCAAAGCAACAATACTGACACTACGAAGGCACAACAACACTACTACAATTTTGAGAGTGGAGAGTCAAAACTATACCCCTTGAAACATTTAAACAAAACAATACAATATACATGAATAAACACTTCACATATATTTAAATAACTTATATATACAAGCACAAATCAAATCCAAACCAATTGCACTTGCCTTCAACCTCATATGCTTTAGCAATGGGCTGAAAAAGCACTATAATAGGATGGTTTTGGATCAGGTTTGGATCAGGTTTTGGGTTCAACAAGTCGGCCATACATAGGAAAAGATGATGCAAAAGGTATGTGTGCATGAAACTACAAGTACAAGGCAACACAAGTAGATTCAAGGCAACATATGTCACGACCACAAGCAAATATGGGCATGGCTAGGTATGGTAGGGTCAGCTACAGGTGTGGCAGAGGTGTATGGGTCAACTATGGCAGGTGGTGGTGGTGTATGGGTCGGCCAAGGAGGAGTTTGAGGGGGGTGAAGGCAAAGAAGCTAGGCTATGCACATTTTCAAGGTGGATATTGCAATTTTGGTGGAGTTTGATCAACTAGTGGTGCATGGCCATGGATGGGCAGTGCGCTGGAGGTGGTGGAAGCCTGATGTGGTGGTGGTGGAGGTGGCCATGGTGAAGGAGGAGCAAGGGCTGAGCAAAATAGGGGCAAGCGCACAAAATCAACGTAAACAAGCAGAAAAACAATGGAAAAGGAAATAAAATTTACCAAACTTTTTCCCATAGAGAATGGCCGAATTTTTTTTCAGATTTGAGGAGAAAAAATTCACGTGAAATGTTATGGGAGCGGTCAGCTGAAGAGAATGAGCTAGGGTAGCCAATTGAATGAAAAGTGATGGTAGAAATGTGAAAAGGTGTGAATACAAAAGAACATAAGCAAATCAATGGTCACAACTCTTCAGATTTCTCTTATTTCTTTTGGAATTTTTTATACCTGAAATATATTTATAAATACAGATAAAAACACGAATATTTAGTAAATAAACAAAAATAAATAAATAAATATTAATTAAATATAATTAGATTAAGAAAATAGCTTCAAAATACAAACTAGTCTTGGAAATATGAAAATAAATGGAACAAACTTCGGAAAATTTCTATGTACTTGAAAATATTTATAAACAAAGGTAAGAACATAAAAATAAAATGCATACATAAAAATGAATAAATAAATTTTAATTAAATATAATTTAATGAAGAAAATAGCAGAAAAATGAAAACTGGCCTTTAAAAATAGAAAACAAATTCAATAAATTTTTGGAAAAATTCAAACATCACTTTAAAAATATTTAAAAGACAAAAAATATATAATATAGCATATTACACATATATATAAAAATTAAATATTTTTTATATAAATTAAAATAGACATTTTTTCGTCAAATAAATCAATTTACATACAATATTGTAAAAAGCATAACTTTCACAATATAAATCAGATTTCAACGAAACGAAAAGTAGTATTCTTAAATTTTAATATATTTTCATAATAAAAGATAAAATTTAAGAATTTAAATATTTAAATTTGAAATTTGAAAATCAAAGTTTTGACCCAAATTGACCAAAGTCAACATTTCAGGAAAATATTCAATTTATACCATTTGGAATTATAATTCACATAATAATCAAAGTTTATATTTAAAAATGAAATGTTTGAAATGAAACAAGTTTAAAAAAATTCAAAATGAAATAAATTCAAAATTAAAATATACATAAAAATCTAGGGTTGTTACAGAGACGTACGAGCTCAGAGGTTATGTAGTTGAAGGTTATCAGCGATATACTACCAATTTGGTAGTGTTGCATGATAAGTGCTGCTGTGTGTTGATGATCATTTGTGATCAAAGTATGGCTTTCGTGTAAAGCATAGCTTTGTGGATGAGACCTCATCAGACCTCACATCCCGAAAATGGTCGAAACAGGAAAGATGCGACAAGGTTATGAGGGTCGCGCCCTTTAGGGTATGTCATTTCCTTCTGGAAAAAGGTAGTACCATGGTATGGAGCCCAGATACTTCACCTATGTGGTTGCTGCAATCTCATTTACTGTGTGGTTGTTACTTTGTGAAAGAGGGCCCTCGGATAAAGGTCGCAAACGACCGGGGAATGGCATAGTCGAGTAGTAGTTACCTAGTTACAGAGGTATCCCGCCCTTGTGTTGGCAGAGAACTGGTTAAGTTCTCGGGACGTCCCTCCAGAGGCGTACCCATGTGGCATAGGAAGTTCCTTAGCCTGACCATTCGTTGGAAATCCAATTCCCAATATGAACCCAGTAAGGTTTTAGTTGTATAACCTGCCATTTACTTATGGTGGTCACTACTGTTTAGATGGTAGCTATAGTAGGCATAGTTCGGAATGTCTATGCTGGCTAAGATTAATATTATACTTTCGAAATGACTTTCTACACTATGCACTAGTAATAATATCAAAGATTTTTTTCTCCGTGTCAAGCATATTTGACTATCATAAGAAGAAATCTCCTCCAATTCTGCGATTGCATTGTCTGTGTGGCGGGAGGTCTTATGGTAGTTTCATTTTCCAAAAGCATACCGGATTTTGTTTTATAAATCTTGTTTATTTAAAAGTAACTGTCTTTGTTTACTCATACCAGTCCCATGACTGACCCGGAGTTTATTGTTTCTTTTCTAAACTCTGGGTGCCCATTATTTCCACACGGGCAGCCTAGTAGCAGGTTTTTCGTATTTTGGTATTAGCTGTACTTGGAGTCTTTTGGTTTAGGGATTATCGGTTTTTGGAGGCTTTTATCTTGGAGATATTTTGAAAGCTTTTAGATCCTAAGGTGCTTAGTTTTGGAAGTTCACTATCATTCTATTTCTTTGAAGACTTTTGGCATATGATCACTTATTGCTCTATTATGATGTTCTATTTGGAGTTGTGATATATGTATTATGATACTATGATGTTGTAACGGATATTATGATGATGTTGCATCTGTGATGTTGTGCATGATATTCATTTTGTTTCCGCTGTTTTATATTCATCTAATGTTGTTATAAGCTCCATCTGACTGGAGTTCGATGTTTGAATCTTTGGCAGTTGAATATAAGTCAGGTATTTGATGTAAATTTTCGAACATTGGATTTCGGGTCGTGATATTAGCAGACAGTATTACCTAATAATATTCTTTGTTAATGTGGATCTCGAGGTGGGGCGTCACGTCTTTGCATATCCTGTATGGATTATACACTAGTAGAAAGCGAAATCCATCAAAATATAACCCAAATCATTATTAACGACCACTCGGGACCACTGGTTGTCATAGCCTATATGTTAGCCCTACTCCTAAATACCGGTCCAACAATAACACAAGCATAGCCCATCGACCTCCCACAACCGAAATCTCATTTAGACTATCCTAATGTGAGTCAAGGAAAAATACACGTCCAAGTTATTTAATACCTCTTCTTAGAAATGAAGCAAACCACATTTATCTATTGGGTACCATTGTAGCTTATTTAAAACCTTATATACAGAGAGGAGGCATACCCAATGGCCATTTAATAACTTCTACCCTGAAGTAAACCCCTTTACACCCCTAAAGGTGCTAAACCATTTAATACTTCATATCTGATGCATACCCTTGGTATATTTTCCCATACCTATACATAAACACATCTCCCTGAAAATATCATGGATCTTATATTATCTAACTTATGTATAATATGCAAGTGCATAAACTAATGCAATAGTAGACAATAAATAGTAAAGTATAGAATGCGTGCAAACCAGAGTTTTTATACTGGTTCGAAGCTCCCATCCTACATCCAATCCGAAGCTCCCCTTCAGTATTTCCTTTCAAAAAATTACCCTCGCTTTGCCCGGAGGAATCGGCTAATACAAAAATATCTTTACCAATGTTGTGTTTTAAATAACAAAGTTTTTGACTTATAGTACAAATCTTCCTATGATCTCCTTTGAGTATGTGAATATGAATGCTTTGAGTCATAGGAAGTGGTTTAACCAAAATTATATTTTGGTTATAATAGATTGAGAGTATGGGAATAACGCATATGCAAGAAAGTGTTTAGAAATCAAGATATAAAGGAATAAATTAATTCAAATGATCCCTATTTCTCAATCAAAGTAGTATTTATAAATTCAAAAAGGTGCAGATGAAGAGTTGTTACTATTTGAGAAAGTCTATTCAATTTAATAACTGCAACCTTTCATTGAAAGGTGATTCTTTTTTTCAAATAGAAGTGTCTTTTCAAAATTAACAGTTTTTGCATGTATGACAGATGTCTATGGTAAAACATCAGACATCTATGACTTTTAAAATTTAAATCCAAGAATTGTCACAAACGTCTATGGTTTTATCTCAAACGTCTATGAGATGTAAATCAGTTTTTTTTAAACTTAATTTTGATGCATATGAAATTTTATGTGATCGTGTGCATATGTCCTCAAGGAGACCTTAACGATATTTTATCTAGGACTCTATAGTATAATAACCTTACTAACAGCACTATGGTCAATGAATCTTCGTTTTTCTTTGATTCTCAATATCTTCGAGCATGGTGTCTTCTTGTAGCATATACCTGTAATATTGATAAGGTCTATATATATATATATATATGATTATATAGTCGTTCTCATTGAAATATAAACTGGAGGTTCTAACAATCTCCTCCTTATTTATGATGACAACTATACAATCAAAAATCAACTATGCAATGGAAGTATTATTATGTTTGTCTCCTCCTATGTATATGCATAGATTTATCCCCCTTTGTCAATATCATAATGGAGTGAAACGATATAAGATGTGAAGATATTAAATAGATATAGCGTGTTTATCTATTAAGATCATAGAAAATATGGAAGTTTAAATAATTTACAGACAATCGTAGCAAAAGTTGTAAATAGTGAAACAAACAAGCATAATTATTGCAAAATAAAAGAAAACTCTAATTTAATTATTTTTGTGAATAAGATAAGCCCCTATAGTTCTCGTAATACTCCCAGTAAAAAGATGGATCTTGCTCGTATGTACCTGGCCATTGAGTTGGGTAATTGTACTCCTCATCTTCATGAAATGAAAGGCCTTGAAATGCCATGTACGATTGTTGTTGAAAATGCGGAGTATCAGATACGTACATGTCATTATTATCTTCTTCTTCTTCCTCAGGTTGTGTGTGAATAGAAGTCTTCCCTTGGTCACCTCTATTGTGAGATATATCTTCGGGCAAGGGTTAAGAGCGATAAACTGGTATTTGAGCCCAAGGTGGAGGTGTTGGCGAGGATGATGAGCAAGAACAAGATCGACCACGTACTTTGTGCATCACTTTGCCTAAAGTGGAGGCCACTTTGTCCAAAGTCTTCTCCATTTTTGTCATCCTTGTGGAAAGAACGTTCCAACCCAATCATCTTTCTATTTAAAGCTTGATGATTAGTCATGATTATCTTTTGGTTTTAATTGCCAAATCACAAAGAGATTCATTTTGCGTTGGTTCAAGGCGAGCTTCTTATATTTCAGAATCCGAATAATATTCAGTAGCATGACTAGAGGAAGGTGGTTATTGTGAAGGTGAGGGGAGTAAGTCTGCTAAGGGCGCTAGTTGGAGGAGGACCATGATGTACTTGTTGATGTTGTTGTAGATTCCATTGGTCGAAGGAGATGATATGAGGTGGACTTTTAGGAAGATGCATCAGTGATAGATATCGTGGACCACTATCTTTTATTGGAATTTCTTTTTATTGTGATAAGTATGAAGGAAGTCTAAGATCTTGCAAGATGTGCATTATGTATGGAGCATGTATAATTGAGCGACGATGCTGAGTCCAAATTTTTTTATATTTGTTCATGAATAAATTTTACCCAATTTACCGAGGTGACCAAATATTACATACAAAGCTCGATGGTCATTGTGATAAATTTGCTCGTGACTACTTAGATGGAGAATGATTGTGTTAGTTATCATTCGATTTTGTAGTCTAGCATATGGGTGTAGGTAAATGGATTTCCATCATCCTATCTTCTCATATTTGATGAGTAACTTCATCTCTGGATAAAAGACCATGATACGGTATATCTGCCAAGTCAATTTCCTCATAAGAACAACCTAATATTCGGCCAACCGTATATACCTCAATTCCGATTTCTTTTCCATAAACACTTAACCACAACCAACCATCATCATTCTTCGGATTTCAAATCTACACACTACATAGATTGGAGTAGAAAAGGTAAATAGCTAGAGGATCAATGATTACCCTATTTGCATCATAGCTAATTAGGTTGCCACAACCGGCATACGTAGTTATTCCTAGAATTTCATATTCCATCACATTTCTAAGGTGATAGAAAGGACCAAAGTGGATTTTCATTTGGGAAAGCGCCTTAAATCATTTGGTGGCATTGGGATTGTTGCGGAGCCATTGGTTTATGTGAGTTTGCATAACCGGTGTTTGAGGGGAGGAGGAAGATTGGCCTTATTTTTGCTTTTTAGAGATTGTAACCTTTTTGGGAGCCATTGATTGATGAATTTGAATGTTTTGAAAGCTAAGGTTTTAAAATTAAGAGTTGAAATGGAGATAAAAGTGAAGAAAGGGGTAAAGTTATTTATATATGGCGGTTGAAATTTTATGGCTAGAGCAGTGAAAAACATCTGTGAGGGAGTCACAAACGTCTGTGGCTTTAGTAAAAATGAAGCATAGAGATTCAATAGATGTCTATGTTGGTTGCATAGATGTCTGTGACTATAGAAAAACTAAACAGAGAGTTTTGATAGACGTTTGTGAGGTTTCCACAGACGTATGTAGCTATAGAAAAAATTTCTCATAACTTGAGACAGACGTCTGTGGTATATTCATAAACGTCTGTAATGTGTAGTTTCCAACATATAGAGAATTTTTTTAATATCATGAAAATTCTATTAAAATTTTAATACAATTAAATAGTATACATACCAAAAATTTAATAAATTAACATAATTTATATGATGTGTAACATAAATTTAGTTTTATTGGAGAATTCAAAAGTGTTGTATATCCCATGAATTTTCTTCAACTTTTGTATCGTTAATTAATGGCTTAAGTTCAGACCAACTTGGACGAGCTAGAGTGTCAATCCAAGTTTGGTTTGACGGGCCTGTTCTGGACAAATTTTTCGGAGTAATGTTATGCGCTTTTGTAGGAGTTTTTTGTAATCGAGGAGATTTTTGACGTATGCAATTTTTGGTTGTGAATGACCACAAATTGCTAGAATAAACTTTTCCAGAGAATTTAGATGAGATCCTTGACGTTGTTGCTCATAAAACATTTCACATAGAATGCCGATCATTTCTTGTTGATAGTGATATATCTCATCAACTTTGTCGGTGAGAGATGTTGATTTTAGATCAATCTAATGTTTAGCTTTCTTTTCTTTAGGAGAAATGCTGGTGTGGTACGTTGGTGATGTAACAATGTTTAGAGAAATTGAACGAGTTGATGTAGGTGTGGATTTAGTTGGTGATACGTAAGTGATATCTAACGAGGGGGATGTTAGTCCTTAAGATGATGGTTTTGATGACAACAACCTTAGAATAAGATTATAAAATATAAATGCTAACATTATAGTTTAGATATATATGTGTATGCAGGATTTAACCATGCAGGTACCAAGAATGAAGAATGTACAATATAGAGATTCAAGACTGAAGATATCAAGATTGAAGACTCATGAGTATCAAAATTATCAAGAGTACAAGATTTCAAGACAAGTAATTCAATTAGGAATTTCGTTAAACTCCTATAAAAGCACTGGCATCTTAAAATCCAATTCATCCGTGGAATGGAATCCACTTCGAGCATGTTAAAGGGATGGAACCCTAAGTATGATGAACCTATGAAAAATCTAGTGGAACATTGTTTTGTATCCGCTAACTTTTATTCAAAATGTTTTACAAAATTATATCTTGTTTTCAAAATGTTTTCAGAATCTTCCTTTTAAAAGAATCAAAAACATCTATCCAGGTTTTAATACTTTTAGCCTCAAAATAATCTTTATTTTCAAAATCAAATTATCCTTGGTTTTAAACTATCTTTTAATAATAAGATATTTAATTTTTAAATATTTGTACTTAGATTTAAATATAAAATTATAGTAAAATTTTATACAAACCAAAATATTATTTTCTATATTTACTTACGTATTTTAACTATAGTTAAGTATAGTTATAAAGTTTAAAATAGTTTTAATATAAGATAGAAGTTATTTTCAAAGAAAAACAAATCACCGAAATTTCCTTTGGCATGTCGACATACTCAAATACCCTATGCCGACATGGTAGCAGTTGATTTTAAAATTTGAATTTCAAAAGAAGTGTCTATGCGTCATTTCCCTTCACGAATGGACATGGCTATCGTTCTACTATAAATAGGGGTGGTTTTGAACGAATTTATTATCATACTTTTTTGGTTTTCACTCCTCTTCTTCTTCCATATTTCTTTATACATATTCTTACCATTACTCTGCCGAAATCAACGTTGAATCTAACTAGATCATTTCTAGTTTGATTCTCTATCACTATCTTAACAAGATCTCAGTGCTATTCAGAGTTATAGACTTCTTTGTAATCAATTTAGCGAGAAAAGGTGTGATTGTAGCCTTGGAAATCAGTCAAGCGAGAAAAGGTGTGATTGTGGCCTTGGAAATCAATCAAGTTAGAAAAGGTGTGATTGTAGCCTATGAAATCAATTGGGTGAATTTGTTGCCTCTGAAATCAAGTATCTCTATCCAGAGGATTGTGAATCTGGAGTGGTGTACCTCGTGGCCTTGAAATCGAGGGTGTAATTATACAATTGCTTTTGAAAGGAAATCCGTACTTGTGTGCGGGACTAGATGTAGGGTAACCTCGAACCAGTATAAAATCCGGTGTGTTATTTCCTTTATTGCTTTTGCTTTATTTCTGCAACTGTGTTTGATTCTGTGATCATATATGCGTCTGAATATTGCATATATTTGTGTTCAAATTAACAAAAACTCAAAAAGATTTAGTAATTTCTTTAAACGCTATTCACCCCCCTCTAGTGTTAATCCTAACCTTAAGATCCGTATTCCGCATTTCTCATATTTGGTATCAGAGAAAGGTTTTCAAAGTTTTCATAATCTGTTTTTTGAAAAAAATTCAAAATGGCTACCAAAACTGGTACTGTTAACACTACCAACATTGGTTCTATTATCTCTGTCACTAGTTCATTTGCAGAAGGTCGGTCTACTGTCGGACAACCACTTTTCAATGGCAGTAACTATGCATATTGGGTATGTAGGATGAAAATATTAACAATCTATAGGACTAGACACTTCGAATGTCACACAGATTTAATATTCTAAACCCACAACTGATTTTGCACAGTGGACTGCTGAGCAAAAGACTCTTGCACAAAATAACTCTAAAGCTATGAATATTCTGTTTTGTTCACTTGATAGAAATGAATTTAATAGAGTGTCAGTTTGTAAGTCTACATATGAAATCTGGAAAACTTTGCAAGTTACTCACGAAGGAACAAGCAAAGTTAAACAGACCAAAATTTCCATGCTCACAAACCAGTTTCAATTATTCAAAATGAATTCTAATGATTCTATTTCAGATATGTATAGTAGATTTCAGAACATTGTGCATTCTCTAATATCCTTAGAAAAGTAATTTTTGGAAGAAGATCAAGTCAGAAAAATCTTAAATTCTCTTACTCTAGAATGGGATCAAAAGACACTTGCAATCGAAGAGGAAAATGACATCAGTACCTTAAAGGTAGAAGAATTAATTGAAAATCTAATGTCGTTTGAAGACAAAATGATTGAGAGAAGAGAAAGCAAAGCATCTGAAAAGAAATCAATGGTGTTCAACGCATTGATCAATGGATCAGACTCAAACAACGATAATGATGAAGAGATAGCCCTTATGACCAAGAATTTTCGAAAATTTCTGAAATACAGAAAGATTAATAATCTCAAGAGAAACAACTATAAGAACTCTGGAAACCAGAATGTAGAACCAAACAATATCAAATGTTTCAACTGTGATGAACCAGGCCATATCAAAAGAGACTGTCCGTATCCAGATAGGCAAAATCTTCCTATAAACAATGATTCCGTAAAGAAACGAAAACGTGCATTTACTGCTACTCTAGATGACTCAGACTCATCCTCAAGCAATGATGATCAAAAGACAGATAATTCAAATATGTATTTCACGGTAGTTCATGATTCCGACGAATTCAGAGAAACAGACTCAGAAAAAGGTACACATTTACAATACAATTGGTTGAAATTGCATGCTTAAAATTTGATGCTTGATTGATTGATTTTGAATTGGTATGCTGTTTGAATTTTAATTTTTTTTAATAGTATCATAATATTTTATAGAATATACTATAATTCTAGTAATATTCCAGATATATATAGACATTCAAAATTATATAATATATATATATATATATATATATTAGAATACTTAAGAAGAATAATCATGGAAATTCAAAGGCACATGTCGACATGGTCCCTACCATGATGTCGACATGGGTACAGAATTTAAAATTCAAAATTTGAATTTAAATGGTTGAATTTTCCTCAACCTTTTCACTTCATTCAATTCTCTGAAAAGCTATCTTTTGACTAGAGAATATGTCCTTTGAGAATCTATTTATTCACTATCTTTTATCACATCTTTTCACTTTCATTTTCAAATTCAAACTCTCTCTTCAAAACTTCAAGCTCTCTACTCTCTACTCTAATGGCTTCTTCAAGCAACCCCTCCACGATGAGAATTTCTAGGAAGATAAAAGAGCAACTCTTCAATGATCTGGAGGTCATAAAAACATACATCAATTATGCTAACTATGGAAAAGTTCATCTCGAAAAGTTTGCTTTATTTCAAGATTTTTCTTCTTATGAAATTGATTCTCTTTTTGCAAACAATCAATTTCTTGGTCTTGTTGATGCTTCTCAAAATGATTTTGTTTGTTATCCAAGTCTTGTTAACATTTTCTATGCAAATTTAAACCGTGGATTTTATAATGGAAATGATGATGAGATTTGGAGTAGTGTCAAAGGCACTAGAATCGTTTTAAATTGTGATCTTTTGGGTACCATTTTTAATTGCAAAAGCATGGGAATGTATCTTTCTAGTTTTAATATCGATGAAAATGATCGTGATCATTTCATCACATTTTCGAAGGAAATGATGATTTTGAATTCAAAAATCGAAACTTTCGACCAAAAGCTAGAATTGTTAATCTTCTTTTGCAACATACTTTGGTCCCAAGATCGGGGAATTTTAACAATCCAACTTCAAAAGTTTGCAAATCACTTTTTGCTATTTCTGGAAATTATGATATTAATTGGGCGCAAGGTATTTTGGATGAACTTCGTCCCAAAAATCTTGAAATGGGAGAAAACATTTTGTATCATGGAATCTATCTCACTCGGATTTTTAACTATTTTGGAGTAGATTTCAAAGGAGAAGAATTTGTTTCAAGAAAATTTTGTAAACACTCAAATATTTCTCTTATGAAAATTCCATTTGTTTTTCAACCTTATGAGACTCTTGTCGAAAAGGAAAAGCGTTTGGCTCATGAGGAGATGGAAGAGAAGGAAGAGGATTGAAGAAGAAGGGGATGAAATGGAAATAGAAGAAGAAGGTGAAACCTCTTTGGAAAGAATTGACTATCCTTCCAATCCAACCAACAAAACCCTTCTCAAAAATCAAAATAGTATTATCGAGAATCAACGGATTCTTAAACGGTTCGTTAGTAAGAAATTGGATAAAATGTCATCGAAGATGAACAAGTTTTTCTCCAAAGTCAGCAACAAGCTTGGATTATCTTCATCTTTGTCATCCTCTAACTAGTTCTATCTTTTCATTTCATGTTGTATTAGTTTAGTTTGTTTTGATTTGAATGTCCATGTAGTTCTTTATGGTTAATCATTGTGTCATTCTATTATGCAATGAAATTGAATTTCCTTTCTGTTATCTAGCTTATCTTATCTCCAGAATAAATGTTAGTATATTATATAAATATATATACACACGATTATTTACAAAATCAAAATAAGCCATCAAAAAATTCACTGAACCATGTCGACACCCCCCTTGACCACGTCGACATGTACTGGTCAGAATGACACTTTATTTTAAATTTGAAATTTGAATAACTACCTTATGTCTATTCATTTCAAACGAATTTCTACACCTATAAATACCTATTTCTTCCAGAATTCATCACTCATAATTATCTCTTATCTATTTTATCTCTAATTCTTCTCACAAACTCAATTATGGCCAATCCATTCATAATTTAACCGAGAATCTTGAAGAAACTCTTAATTCTTTCAAGAATATTCTTTCGTTTATTCTTCGTAACCAGCGACGCTTAGAGTTGAGTCAAATGCAGATGATCAAGGAGCAAGAAAAGCATTTCGATGCGATACGATGGATGATTTCCTCCTTACACAAGGATGATAATAAAGCACGTCCTCCTGTCTCTCTCACCAATGATAATGAAAATTGAGATGCCATTAAAGCAGACCCTATATTTGGAGAAGAAGGATGGGTGGAAGTTCCTTGTAATGTTTGATTTTATTAGATTGTTTTGTTTGATTTGAATTGTTTGCTTGGATTGATTTGATTTGACTTGATTGGGTTTGGTTTGGATTGATGTTTGGTGTGCAAAACATGTATAAATATGCATTGATATTTATATGATATTTGATTGTTTATCATGTCTATCAGTATCATTATCTCTTAATCTATTTATTATATACTCCATTGTACAGTTTATTAATGCAGGTACTTTAGTACAAGAATGAGGGGGAGTTATATAGTTTAGAGTTAGTTTTTTGTTGATGACAAAAGGGGAGAAGTATAAAATAGGATAGTTAGGCATAGATTAAGGGGGAGTTATCAGTTTTAGGGATAGAAGTAATATTTTACAAACAAAGGTTGTCATCATCAAAAAGGGGGAGATTGTTAGTCCTTGAGATGATGGTTTTGATGACAACAATCTTAGAATAAGATTATAAAATATAAATACTAACATTTAGTTTAGATATATATATATGTGTATGCAGGATTCAACCATGTAGGTACCAAGATGAAAACCGTACAGTATAGAGATTCAAGATTGAAGATATCAAGATTGAAGACTCATGAATATCAAGATTATCAAGAGTTCAAGATTTCAAGATAAGTAATTTAATTAGGATTTTGTTAAAACTCCTAGGAAAGCACTGGCATCTTAAAATCCAATTTATTCGTGGAATGGAATCCACTTTGAGCCCGTTAAAGGGATGGAACCCTAAGTAGGATGGAACCTACGAAAAATCTAGTGGAACATTATTTTGTATCCGCTAACTTTTATTCAAATGTTTTATAAAATTATATCTTGTTTTCAAAATGTTTTCAAAATCTTCCTTTTAAAAGAATTAAAAACATCTATCTTGGTTTTAATACTTTTAGCCTCAAAATAATCTTTATTTTCAAAATCAAATTATCCTTGGTTTTAAACTATCTTTTAATAATAATATATTTAATTTTAAAATATTTATACTTAGATTTAAATATAAAATTATAGTAAAATTTTATATATACCAAAATATTATTCTCTATATTTACTTGCGTATTTTAACTATAGTTAAGTATATTTATAAAGTTTAAAATAGTTTTAATATAAGATAGAAGTTATTTTCAAAGAGAAACAAATCACCAAAATTTCCTTTGGCATGTCGACATACTCAAGTACCCTATGTCGACATGGTAGCAGTTGATTTTAAAATTTGAATTTCAAAAGAAGTGTCTATTCGTCATATCCCTTCACGAATGGATATGGCTGTTGTTCTACTATAAATACGGGTGGTTTTGAACGAATTTATTATCATATTTTTCTGGTTTTCACTCCTCTTCTTCTACCATATTTCTTTGTACATATTCTTACCATTACTCTGCCGAAATCAACATTGAATCTAACTAGATCATTTCTAGTTTGATTCTCTATCACTATCTCAACAAGATCTCAGTTCTATTCAGAGTTATAGACTTCTTTGTAATCAATTTAGCGAGAAAAGGTGTGACTGTAGCCTTGGAAATCAATCAAGCGAGAAAATGTGTGACTATGGCCTTGGAAATCAATCAAGTTAGAATAGGTGTGATTGTAGCCTAGGAAAACAATTAGGTGAACTTGTTACCCTGGAAATCAAGTATCTCTACCCGGAGGATTGTGAATCTGAAGTGGTGTACCTCGTGGCCTTAAAATCGAGGGTGTAATTGTACAATTTCTTTTGAAAGGAATTCGTACTTGTGTGAGGGACTGGATGTAGGGTAACTCCGAACCAGTATAAAATCCGGTGTGTTCTTTCCTTTATTGCTTTTACTTTATTTCTGCATCCGTGTTTGATTCTGTGATCATATCTGTGTCTGAATATTGCATACATTTGTGTTCAAATTAACAAACACTCAAAAAGATTTAGTAATTTCTTTAACACTATTCACCCTCTCTTTAGTGTTAATCCTAGCCTTAAGATCTGTATTCAACATTTCTCATAGGGGATTTATAGTCTGTAGTTGAATAGGTGGAGTCGTGTTCGAAAGATATTGTATTATTTGTTTGATAAATTATTTGTGTTTATTTATTTTTACGTAGAATATAAGCTGAATTTATAAGATAAGGTTTTGCTATATTCAAAAAATAAGTTGAGGAAAATGAATTAAGCCATAAAAATTTAACCGAGACTAGTTAGTTTTTAAATGGTTGTTATTAAAAAAATTATGTGGTTGTTGTTAATTTTATGTGTATAAAATAAATTGTGCAGTTGAAAGTCCATATATGCTATTACAAATTTAAGTGAACTAAATATTATTTCTACAAATTTAGTTAACCGATTCATTGTATGAACAAATTCCTAGATCCCGTCCTAACTTAATAAAAGTTAGTTTATTTAATGGTTTTGTAAAAATATCAGCTACTTGATTCGATATTAATAAATTCAAGATTTATTATTTCTTTTTCAACATTATCTCTTAGAAAATGGTAACGAATATCAATATGTTTTGTTCATGAATGATTAATTAGATTTTTTGATTAATTTATAGCACTAGTATTATCGCAATATATTGAAGATTTGTTTATTATTTTTCCATAATCTTTAAGTCTTTATTGCATATATGCTACTTGAGCGCAAGCTAAGGCAGCAGAAATATGTTCGGCTTCACATGTCGAAAGTGAAGCATAATTTTGCTTTTTACTAAACCATGAAACTAACGATTGACCAATAAAATGCATGTGCCACTTGTACTTTTTCTATTCGAATTACATCCAACAAAATCCGCATTACTATGAGATATGAGTTTAAACGTACTGCCTTTTGGATAAAATAGACCATCTTTAGTGTTGGTTAAATATTGTAAAATCCACTTAACTTCCCGATGATGTGATTCCTTAGGTTGTGCTTGAAATCTTGCACATAAACAAACAATCATCATAATATCTAATCTACTAGCTGTTAAGTATAGTAAGGATCCTATAATGCTTCGATATAGTTTTTGATCGAACTCTTTTCCATGTTCATATTTCTCTAGATGATTAGTAGTACTCATTGGAGTGAGTTATTTGATGTATCATCCATTCCAAAACATTTTAGTAATTCCATTATTTAATTGTTTTATTTGTAATCCTAAAAAGAAATTCAATTTACCCATATGGAACATTTCGAATTCGTTTGTCATTATTGTAGAAAATTCATTACATGAATTTTCATTAGTAAATTCAAATATAATGTTGTCAACATAAATTTGAACAACTAATATATCCTTCTATTTTCTTTTAATAAATAATGTTATGTATATTTTACCAATTTGAAAACATGGATTTATTAAATATGTTTTAATCAATCATACCAAGCTCGAAGTGTTTATTTAAACCATATAAGTTTAAAAATATGATATGGATATTTTTCATGAACAAATAGTGGTGGTTTTACAACGTAAATATTTTCTTTTATAAAACCATTCAAGAAAGCACTTTAACATCCATTTGAAATAGCTTAAAATTATGATGAAAAGCAAAAGCAAGTAAATTCTTATGGCTTCAAGACGTGCCATAAGTGCAAAAGTCTCTTCACAATCAATTCCTTCTTCTTGATTATATCCCTATGCCACTAATCTTTCATTATAACGTATAATATTTCCATTTTCATCTGCTTTGTTTCTAAAATCCCATTATGTTCTAATCACTGATTGATTGTTTGGCCTTGGTACTGGTTCTCAAACATTATTTCGTTCAAATTAATTAAATTCTTCTTGCATAGCTAAAATCAAGAAATCATCTTTTGATGCTTCCTTGTAATTTTTTGTTCAAAATTATCTATAAATGCTACGTTACCCATTTGATTTATTTGTCTTATAGTCGAAACTTTATTATCTAGATTTCCAATTATGTTATCAGGACGATCTTTTAAAATACGGGTTGGTGATTTCAAATCACTATTATTTTAATTATCATTATTATTTTAGATCATAATTTCAATTGCTTTATTTTGACTAATTTCAAAATTTTCTTCATCATCTTTATTTATATTTTTAAATTTTTCATCAAACGAGACATGAAGACCTTCTTCTGTAACATTTGTTCATTTGTTAAAACTTATGTATGCTTTAGGAATATCCCACAATATTTCTTCATCGATTTTGGAATCGAATTTACCAAGTTTATATTTTGTATTTAGAATAAAGAATTTTGATCTAAATAATCGAATATATGATACTTTTGGTTCTTTTTAGAGAACAATTCATAACATTTTTTTAGCCATAGGTCTAAGAGTTACACGATTTAATATGTAACACGTAGTAGCAACCGCTTGGGTCCAAAAATTCTTTGGTAAGCCACCGACATTTAGGAGAGTTTAAGCACATTCTTGCAAGGTGCGATTTTTTCTATCAACGACTCCATGTTGTTGTGATATTCATGGAAATGAAAAATTATGGCCAATTCCCTTTTTATTAAAAAAGTTTGTAAATAATTCATTTTTGAATTCTCCACCGTGATCACTTCTTATACTTTTTATTTTTAAATTCATTAGAGTCTTAAATCCTTTAGCAATTATTTTAAATATTTTGAATGTATCGCTTTTATGTTTTAAAAATAGCATCCAAGTACATCTTGAAAAATTGTCTACAATTACATAGATAAATTTATTGTGATTTATCGAACGTATTTGAGTTGGATCAAATAAGTCCAAATGAAGTAATTCAAGAGGTTGTTTAGTAGAGATTTCCTTTTTAGACTTAAATGAGCTTTTCTTTAATTTTCCAAGTTGACATGTATAACATAGAGTTTTAACTTTGAAATATATTGTGGGTAATCCTCTTACCAATTTATTTTTAGCTAAGTGATTTATATATGTGAAATTTATGTGACAAAATATTATATGCCATATCCATGGATCATCATGATTTACGGTTAAGCATAAATCATTATTATGATTAATATTCATGTTTAGAATATAAATACTTCAATTTCTTGTTCCTTCAAAAATTAAAGTTTTATTTTGATCAAAGATATTGCATTTATCTTTTTCAAAATCGATTCTAAATCCCTTATCGCATAATTGGATCATACTAAGTAAATTATGTTTTGAATTTTTAACTAATAATACATTTGAAATAATAGGAGAAGTAGATATAAAGACCTTGATGATCTTTCTAATTCCGATAACATATTCTTTGGAATTATCCCCAAAAGCGACTGTACCACCGTCCATGTAAGTGATGTTTGATAGCATGTGTGCATTTCTCATCATATGTTTAGAGCATCCACTATCGAGTATCCATTTCTCCTTATTATTAATTTTGTTATTGGGTACCTTTAAAATAATAATAAAAAGTTTTAATAGGTACATACTTCCTTCGTTAGGGTCCTATGTGTTAGTAGGAGAAGATTGTCATACCTATAAGGGTTTAGAACCTTTAGAAATGTAATTTTCATTGTGACCTGTATCTTTTAGATATACATCTATGTATTTTTGTCTAATCAATTTGTTATTTGTTTTAAGAATCCGTATTTGAATCATTTTTGTTCCTTTTTCCATATTTATAACTTTTTTTCTAAAATTTGTATATAATGTACTATACTTCTTAAATCTTTGATTATTATTAGAAACCGTTTATTTCTAGAACATTTATGAATTTTTTCATTAAGTCATAATCCCTTCCTATTTTCTGATGGTTTTGAAAGTTTTATCAAATCATCTAGATTTTGCTTTCTTTATTAAATTATGAAACATTGATAGTAATTTTATCCAATTTATTTTTGAGATCAGAAATTTCTATATTAGATTCTAAATTTTGTTTCAATTCATACTTTTCTTTTTCAAGTTTATAATTCTCTAATTTGTTATTCTCTATATCATGTGTTAAAGTAGCATTTTGAGATGATAATTTTTTACATTCTTTTTGTGCTAATTCTAATTCTTCTTTTAAAATAGTTTTGTCGTCTTTTAACAATCCAATTTCTAATTCTGCTCTATTTAGTTTTCCCACATTTGCTTTATTTAATTTTTTTAATTCTATATACTTGTCATCTATTCTATACTAATTTCAAGAATTTCATCGTATGTTAATTCAGGACGTACCCTATTTGTGTTAGTCATGAAGCAAACATTTGCTTGTTCTGAGTCACTATCACTATCGGATGAGGAGGAAGTTTCAGAATCATCCCAAGTTACTTGAAATGCTCTTCTCTTTTTCTTGAAAATTTTGAATTTTTTTTTATTTTTATCATTGTTGAGTGGTGGACAGTCTTTCTTCATATGGCCAAATTTATCATACCCGAAGAATTTCATTGATGTTCGATTTGAGGAATTTGTGTTGCTATTGTTTTGAAATTTTGTCATCCTTTTGAACTTCTTGATCTTGTTGTGACTTTTGGCTATGAAATCTATCTCATCTTCCTCCAAGTCGGAGTTGTCATTATTTGCTTGAAATGCGATGATTTTCACTTCTTGATTTTGTTCTTTTCTTGCCTATAAATTAGCTTAATACTACATCAGATTTTCTATTAACTCTTCGACTTTGATTTGAAAGATATTAGCTTCTTCGATGGCTAAAACTTTTCTTTTCCATTCCTTTGTCAGAGAGTTCAAAATTAGTGTGACTAAACAAAAATCAGTGACTTTAGCTCCTAGTGTCATAAGATCGTGTTATATAGTTTGAAATGTAGCATACATGTCAATAATTGATTCATTTGATTTCATTTTAAAAGATGAAAATTGATTTTGTAGAATAGAATTTTTTTATTAACTTTGTTTGTGCCTTCATGGGTAATTTGTAATGAACGCCATATATCACAAGCAATAGTGCGAAGCATGACTCGTGAAAATTCATTTTTATCGAGTGAGAAAAATAAAACATTCATAGCTTTGGCATTGTTAGACGCCTCTGCTTTTTGTGCATCAGTCCATGTGCCAATACCAGTGTCATGTGCTACATATTTATTTTGATTTGCTAGCCATATTTCTAATCCATTTACTTCTATAAAAATTCGCATGCGTGTTGACCAATAAGCATAATTAGAACTAGTAAATGGTGATGGACGAGCAGTTGATTGACCTTCTTCAAACGTACTTGCCATTTTAATGATTTCAATTACGTGTTACTGTAGATTGAAATAACCTTGCTCTGATACCAATTGAAAATCCTATGGATCGTATATTATGTAACTTGTGTATAATATTCAAGTGTATAAGTTAATGCAATAGTAGAAAATAAATAGTAAAGTATAAAAAGCGTGCTAATTAGAGTTTTTATACTGGTTCGGACCTCCTGTTTTATGTCCAGCCTCGAAGCTCCCCTTCGGTATTTCATTTAAACAAACTACCCTCGCTTCGCCTGGAGGAATAGGCTAATACAAAAGTATCTCTGACAATCTTGTATTCAAAATAACACAATTTTTTTTACTTATGGTACAAATCTTCCTATGATCTCCTTTGAGTATGTGAATATGAATTCTTTGAGTTGTAGAAGTGGTTTAGCCAAAATTATATTTTGGTTGTAATAGATTGAGAGTATGTATATAATATATATGCAAGAAAGTGTTTAGAAATCAAGAGAGAAAAGAATAAATTAATTCAAGTTAGATGATCTTTATTTCTTAATCAAAGTAGTATTTATAGATTCAAAAAGATGCAGACGAAGAGTTGTTACTATTTGAAAAAGTCTATTCAATTTAATGGCTTCGTTGAAAGGTGATTTCTTTTTGTTTCAAACAGATATGTCTTTTCAAAATTGACAGTTTTAGCATATGACAGATGTCTGTGGTAAAACCTCATATGTCTATGACTTTAGAAAATTTTAACTCAAAAATTGTCACAGATATCTATGGTTTTATCTCAGACGTCATGAGATGTAAAATCATTTTTTTCTAATTTAATTTTGATGCATATGAAATTGTTTGTGATCGTGTATGCATATATTGTAACAACCCGATATTTTCAGCCATTCGCATCCGCACATGTCGGACTTGAATTGCTCAAAATACCGCGTTGTAAATAAATTTGGAGCAAATGAAATACAATCACAAAATCACAAACACAGAAATATCAGAACAACTCGCAGCGGAAATAAAATACATAGTAGTTCATGAAGCTACTACGGCAGAGTCTCAAACCAAATACATAATACAGTCTGAAAACAACATAGTAGAAATCCCAATTACATAGAAGCTCACTAATACATGAGATAAACTAGAACAGCTGAAACAGAGAGTAGATATAAATGTAGATAAGTAGAAACTCCAGCATAGACCAGCTCCAGAAAGAGAATCCAAAGCTGTGAATACTCAGGCTGACCCGAGCGTAAAGCAAAACACAAAACACTCGAGTCAAGACAATATATACTTATATAATGTAAACCAACTCAAGTGAACTGTAGTAGAAATGCACAATAACTTAAAGGATGCTTGGGATCGCCCATCCTTTAAGAATCAGTTAAACTATAGATTAAATACATCCCGTGGTTAAAATTTCAAAATGGTATTTATACTTCAAAATAAAATATCATTTCAAAATTCAATATCATTCAAAATCCATTTCAAAATATCAAAAATTATAATATCTTCCAAACCACATTCATTCTTATTTAATTTAAATACCATTACAAAACACATTTCAAAATAGTTTATATTTTGAAACATATTACTTCCTTTTTAAATCATAAAATGAAGTTATTATATTTAATAATTAAATTATTAAATTTACAAAATTTTAGTCTTTCAAAATTCATTTATCCACTTAATTTATCAAAACAGATGAAAATTCAACTTTCGCAGCATTTAGAAATTGCTACAGAAAGTTACATTCAAAACAGTTCAATTTAACAAAAGACAGCATAAAAAATGCTATAATAGGGTTACATTAGTTTCAAATAAAACTTAGTTAAATTCAACAATTATAACATTTACAAAAATGCTATGATAGCCTTTAATTAAACTTAGCCATTTGGTTCATTATTATCAACTACACCATTTACAAATGCTGTATTATCATTTACATTAGAATTAATAGCATTTCAGAAATGCAGTTAATTAACTTCAAGTATTCAATATAATTTCACAAACAATTATATTTTTATTTAAATCATTTTTAGCTTATAAAATCATATAATTTCTCTTTTAAAACAATCATTCAAATACCCTTTATTCATGATTTTATAAAGTTAAATCTCCATTCAAAAATCAAAATTTAATAATAATTCACTTATTAAATTCCAACATAAAATTTAAAATTCATTAAATTAAATTTAACTTAACACTTAAGTTTAAAATTTTCAAATATAACTTAATTTCATTTTTATTTACTTAACTTAAAATTCACTTTTAAGCCAAATTCACAAATTTCCAATTTTAGTTACGTTTCAAAATTTCAACATAAATATTCATTCACTTCACATTTAACTTTATTCAAAAATCATTAATGTATTACAAAATTATTTTAAATTCATTTGATTCAAAATATCATAAATTTATCATATTTTCATATTTAATTTAAATTCCATTTATCACCAAATTATAATTTCCAAAATAACTTACATTTCAGATTTCTAACTTTACCCTTCATTTATTTCACTTATAAATTTTCAGAAAATCAATAATGCTTTACAAACATCATCTTTAATCAAATCTAATCAAAATATTATATTATTTACATTTCTAAAATATTTAAAAAAAATTTAGAAAAACATATTTTAACAACGGGTCTGTATTTCATTTTCCAGCCTAGGTAAAGTGATACGGGTAATATATCATTTCAACCCGTAATTTACAAAGAAAACCCGGGTTTGATCATTTCCAACCCGCAATCCCAAGTAAAAGAAAATAATTGAAAATAATTCAGGCCTATCATTTCAGCCCATAATTTTTTCTCCTATTCTAAAGTCCGTTCGGGTATGTATCATTTCAACCCATAGTGATTCTAGTCTACAGGGAACTTGCAGTGTGATAGACTGATGAAAGTAACAGAATAGCATGAAATAACAGTGACATATGATATAACAGGTGTAAACGTAGGTGTGAACATCATATGAATATGATATAGCAGTTATAACAGGATGATATGCATTTACAGATTCATGTGATGTCAGTTTATCACTACATAAGTACATATTAGTCTGGTGAGATTTACTCACTGTTTTGAGATGATGACACAACGACGAATTGCACAACGGGATCTACACAAGGTGAGGTCATGTGGTGATGTGGCAGTGGTGTCAGGTCGGAATTTGGCTGGTGGTGTGATGGAAGTGGCAACCAAGGTGGGGTTTTGTGGAGGTGGATCAAGAGGTGAGCTCGGCTAGGCTACAAGGTGAAGTGTTTGCAAATTTTGTTGGATCTACACATCAAGGGAGCATGGCTATGGCTTGGGGTTGTGCTGGAGGTGGTGGTGACTGGTTGTGGTGGTGGTGGAGGCGGCCACAGAGCTGGAATGGAGAGGAGCCGATCCTAGAAGTGATGAAAGCAAGTACAATTCACTTGGAAACAAGAGAAAATTATAGAAAAGAAGAAGAAATTTTACCAAACTCTTGAGATCAGAAATGGCCGAATACTTTTGAGGAAATGAGAGAAAAAATGAAGTACGTGAATGAGAAATAAGGGTGGCAGCTGAAAGAATGAAGAGATATGGCCATTTGAGTGAAAAGAAACGTTAAAATGTGAAAAGGTGGGAAAATCAAAAGCCATTGGAAACAAAAGGTCACAAACCTTTTCAATTTACCTTTATTATTTATATAAATTTATGTAGTTGAAACAATAATAATATCAGACAATATTTCGAAATTTTTAACCAATGTACAAATATATATAATATTTATCAATTATGTAAAGTAAAATTAAGGAAAATAGTTAAAACAGTGAACTAGACTAGCAAAATTTGAAGTTAAATGAAATAATTTTTAGAAAATTCATATAAGCTTGTAAAGTATTTTTAAAAATAAATAATAACATAAAATACAAATATATTCACAAAATAAATATTTAAAATTTAATTTAAATATAAAATTTTAATGCAGAAAATAGAAGAAAATGGGAAAACAGCCCTTACAAATAGGAAATCAACACAGTAATTTTTGAAAAAATTCTATTATTATTTTAAAAATATTTAGAGATGAATTTTCACAAACAAAACAAATTTAAAATAAAATAAAGAAATTTAAAAATGAAGAAAATGGCAGAAAATTAGAAAACAGCCTTTAAATATAGGAAATAAATATAGTAAATTTTGGAAAAATTATATTATCATTTTAAAAATGTTTAGAAATGATATCACACAAATAAAAAAAATTTAAAATAATTTCAAAATGAAATAAAGTCAAATTTAAATATATAGTCAAAATCTAGGGTTGTTACACTCTCCCTCGCTCAAATCTTTTCGTCCTCGAAAAGGAAGGAAGCGGAGAAACAACAAGAAAGAGCAATAGGTTGGAAGACTTCCTCGAAAGAAGGTAGGGAAAAGGTAGCTAGGAAGGGAAGCATGTTGGAAGAGAAGGGTGAGCCATTATTTAAACCATTATACATTTCAATTAAAATTTCATAACATTTTAAACATTTTATAATACGATGAATAGTCATTTGATTCAAATCTGATGGTTCAAGGTAAACAATATTTAAAATATTTTAAATTTTTAGAAGGGAAAATAAATGATCAAAATATTCTTTATACAGTACTTTATCAAGATGCTTTTATCAAAATATTTTTATAACTCGATGTCTTAACAAGTTTACTTTCGTTCCTGCAGACTCTGGCTATGCGTTGATCAGGCGCAAAGCTAGAATTCTCCAAGTACTTAGTAGACTTGTTTCAACACCTAGTGAAAATAATGAAAACACTTTTAAAAACTGATATGGAAAGTACAACCCAAACAAATCAACCAAACCGAAACCGTTGTCTAACCATGGATCGCAGATACACAATGGTTACGCCTGGATCCCCCAGGAAACAATCCGTATCCGTAAGCTTTCTCAGCCCTGCGAGTTACGCCATGATGACGAGTAGAATGCAGGATACACAATGGTTACGCCTGGATCCCCCAGGAAACAATCCGTACCCCCAGGCAAGACTCAGCCAGGCATTTGCGCTACTATTCGCGACCTACACAGATTGCAGGATACACAATGGTTACGCCTGGATCCCCCAGGAAACAATCTGTACCCTTAGGCAAGACTCAGCCAGGCAGTTGCGCTATGTAGTTGCGATCATAAGACCACGGGGATCGCCATGGAATTCGGTGGACACTCGAGTATCATATCCGGAAAACCCAAATCAAAGAGAGAGAATAATATCAATAGAATGAATCCACAGTGTGGCCACAAAGCGGATATCAAGCAGAAGGCACTTTCCATATGTTTACTTCGAAAATATGTATCATATAGTACCTTTCAAAATCACTTTTAAATATCATACTTATATAAAGTCATATATATAGGATTTCATTTCAAATCAAATACTTTCCAAAATAATAGTATATCAAATCACACTTATATAAATTTCGAATATATAAGATTTCATTTTTCAAAATTGAGTACCTTTTCAAATCAACAGTTCTCAAATCAATGGTTTACTTTTAAAAATCATTTTTATATAAGTTCGATAGCTCCCAAATCAAGTATTTAATAAAACAGGTTCTAAATTTTAATTCATTTCAATAGTATTTCAGTTTAAAAATCATATATGATTTCACCAAATCATTTCTTTCAAGTTATACATATTCAGTTTCAAAATTTCTTTAAACAATAGGTTTAGAAAATAATCCAAATTTCCAAATCAACAAAATTTAGGTCAAATAAATTCATTTCCATTTCAAACATGTATTCACTTCAAAAGTCATAATACTTTCAAAGTTATGAATCTTTCGAAACCAAAATACTTGAAATCATTTCACTTTGAAAATCATAACATTTTGAAATCATACATTTGAAATCATAAAACATGCCCTTAATTCTTTACATTTCAAATTTTTTTTTTCAATTAAACCAAAATCTAAAATTTCCAATTTTAATTCAATTCAAACCATCAGTTTCAATTCAATTTAGTTTTCCAAGGAAACCATTTCAAATATTATCAAATTTCAAATATAGATTTGATTTACAAAATAAACTATTAAATCTTAAATACGTTTCAAGGCTTAAATATACCATATTTCAAACTAAATTTCATAATTTCATATATCTCAAATTTTTCTTCATTATTACTTAGTGTTGAAATATTTATTTCATAAATCCATTATTTTTAAATAAACTCAAATTACAGGTAAACCAAATATCCTTTCATACTAATATAAGCTTCAATTATAGATTTATCAAGATCAATGGTTTTTAAAATCATTTTATACTTACATAAAGTTTATCTTATGTAAGGATCAAAACTTTCAAAAAAATAAATTTCGCCGCATGAAATGCCATATGGGATTGAACATCTTTGCTTACTAAAAGATTTTTAATTAAGAACAGTTTTGTATATTAAATAGTTTGTATAAAAAATAGAATAAAACAGTTAGTTTAAGAAGAAAAAAGAAAAATAGTTTCAAAAAATGGTTTTAAATTTGATAGTAGTTTTTCATAAAAGAAAATTTTCAATTAAATTACAAAGATATCCAACCCAACAACTTTTAATTTCAATGTCAAGTATATAAGGATATAAGATGTACATATGTCATCATTTCGCAACATTACATTCGATCGCTCGCTCGATCACACAAGTTCGCTTTCGAACTAGTATTGTCCATTCGACTTCCCTAATGCGGACTTCTATATGGTTTCTCGACTAGAAGCCATCAGTCTCCTTGCATAGCCATATACTATGATAGAGAATTCTAGAATCAAGCCCAAAATCCATATCAAATGTTCGCCATCAAGAATCAAATGAAAATCCTAACACAAAATGGTGTAATTCACCTCGAACTTTTGTACTCAAACTTGGATCAAATTAATTATGCGAATAAAACAACATACGTACAACTTATGTATCTATTCCAACTTGTTAAATAAATAGTTTCATAAAGATGTTACTAAGTTAAAACATTTAAAACCAAATTTTTCTCAAACATTTGAAGACTAATTTTTATCCAAAACATTTCAAAACTAAATTTCATATTAGTATAATACAAAATAGTCCTATTTATTTACTTAACAAAACAGTTTCAACTTATACAAATCATATTATTTCATACTTGAAACATACAAACTACACTTATATTCTTTATCAAATAACTTATACCTTTCAAATATATTAGCTTTGAAAAGTTAACCCTGATTTGGAAGTGCTCGAATCTTAAAAATAGTTGAAGGAATCATATTTTCAAATCCAAGAGTTGGAAATCAACACTAAATCAGTGAACCAATTTCAAAAGATAGTGTTATACCAGAACAAATCTGAATCTCAAGGACTGAACACCGGCTTACTTTAAATCATTTCAAATGTGTGTGTATATATATATCTTTCGAATATCAAACCATACTTCAAAATCAAAAATCAAAATTGGTTTCACAAAATCACTCGCATAGCAAAGCTACTAGAGTGGCCTCTCCCCACTCAGAAGCTCGAAAATCAATGTCGATGATGCATGCATTCATCACCGAAATTATTTTCCAGCGACATAAGTGAGTTCTGGACTTCAATTAACTTTGAAAAACTTCTTTGAAATTCCTTCGAAATCATTGAAATTCATTCGAATACATTTGAAACATTTCTTATTTGAAAAAATATATATCTTTAAATTATATTATTATTATATATATTCCGAAATCTTAAAACCGATTTCAAAACACTGGAATTCGATTGCTCGAAATTCAAATTCAGAACCCTTCAGTTATAAACCATTTTTGTATAAATCAAGTTCTTATAAAATTTTCAAAATTTCAAATTCTTTCGAAATTTCGAATTTCATTTTGAAAGGTATATAGTCCTTAACGAAAACATTTCACTTTTATATATAAAAATATGGCCATCCTTAATAATTTCGATGTATGCACAATTTCAAAATACAACCAAACACAAATTTCCAAGGATGATTCAAGGAAGGATTTCAAACAAACAAAGATTCAAAATTAGAGGAACTCTAATCAAATAGAATTCTAGTTTGAAGATAAACTCAAACGAAGATGAGATAATTTAATTACCCAATAGAGGAGGAGATAGATAGCATCGACATCCGAGGATACAGAAATCTCCGGTGAATCAATGCCAATCATAAAGGAATTTCATCCCTTTATAAATCATTCAAAGATTTATGGAATTATCGCTCTGTAGAGAGGTCATTCCAAAGTGGGGTAACGGAATGCTCCAAAATTAAAAGGAAAATGGGGAAAAACAAGACTGGATTCCAGAACAAGTGGGAGTGTTCCAAAGTTCAAGGAATCCTAGTCGATAAGAATCTTAACCAAGAGATTTCTAACAAGGTGGATACCGAAGAGATGAAGTTTAGAAAATCTTGATTTCGAAATAAGAACAGTTTTATACCAAAATAATCTTTGAAAATCTTATAAAAATCATTTGGAAATCATTTTATACTTCGAAAATACGTTCTCTCACAAAGAAAGGATTCAGAGATTGATTTCACTCATTCTAGGGTATTTCTACCCTATCTCTAATGAGTTTTTGCTCCGCAGGCTAACGTTTGCCTAAAACCAAAGCTCTGATACCAACTGTAACAACCCGATATTTTCAGCCATTCGCATCCGCACATGTCGGACTTGAATTGCTCAAAATACCGCGTTGTAAATAAATTTGGAGCAAATGAAATACAATCACAGAATCACAGACACAGAAATATCAGAATAACTCGCAGCGGAAATAAAATACATAGTAGTTCATGAAGCTACTACGGCAGAGTCTCAAACCAAATACATAATATAGTCTGAAAACAACATAGTAGAAATCCCAATTACATAGAAGCTCACTAATACATGAGATAAACTAGAACAGCTGAAACAGAGAGTAGATATAAATGTAGATAAGTAGAAACTCCAGCATAGACCAGCTCCAGAAAGAAAATCCAAAGCTGTGAATACTCAGGCTGACCCGAGCGTAAAGTAAAACACAAAACACTCGAGTCAGGACAATATATACTTATATAATGTAAACCAACTCAAGTGAACTGTAGTAGAAATGCACAATAACTTAAAGGATGCTTGGGATCGCCCATCCTTTAAGAATCAGTTAAACTATAGATTAAATACATCCCGTGGTTAAAATTTCAAAATGGTATTTTATAATTCAAAATAAAATATCATTTCAAAATTCAATATCATTCAAAATCCATTTCAAAATATCAAAAATTATAATATCTTCCAAACCACATTCATTCTTATTTAATTTAAATACCATAACAAAACACATTTCAAAATAGTTTATATTTTGAAACATATTACTTCCTTTTTAAATCATAAAATGAAGTTATTATATTTAATAATTAAATTATTAAATTTACAAAATTTTAGTCTTTCAAAATTCATTTATCCACTTAATTTATCAAAACAGATGAAAATTCAACTTTCGTAGCATTTAGAAATTGCTACAGAAAGTTACATTCAAAACAGTTCAATTTAACAAAAGACAACATAAAAAAATGCTGTAATAGGGTTACATTAGTTTCAAATAAAACTTAGTTAAATTCAACAATTATAACATTTACAAAAATTCTATGATAGCCTTTAATTAAACTTAGCCATTTGGTTCATTATTATCAACTACAGCATTTGCAAATGTTGTATTATCATTTACATTAGAATTAACTGCATTTCAGAAATGCAGTTAATTAACTTCAAGTATTCAATATAATTTCACAAACAATTATATTTTTATTTAAATCATTTTTAGCTTATAAAATCATATAATTTCTCTTTTAAAACAATCATTCAAATACCCTTTATTCATGATTTTATAAAGTTAAATCTCCATTCAAAAATCAAAATTTAATAATAATTCACTTATTAAATTCCAACATAAAATTTAAAATTCATTAAATTAAATTTAACTTAACACTTAAGTTTAAAATTTTCAAATATAACTTAATTTCATTTTTATTTACTTAACTTAAAATTCACTTTTAAGCCAAATTCACAAATTTCCAATTTTAGTTACATTTCAAAATTTCAACATAAATATTCATTCATTTCACATTTAAATTTACTCAAAAATCATTAATGTATTACAAAATTATTTTAAATTCATTTGATTCAAAATATCATAAATTTATCATATTTTCATATTTAATTTAAATTCCATTTATCACCAAATTATAATTTCCAAAATAACTTACATTTCAGATTTCTAACTTTACCCTTTATTTATTTCACTTATAAATTTTCAGAAAATCAATAATGCTTTACAAACATCATTTTTAATCAAATCTAATCAAAATATTATATTATTTACATTTCTAAAATATTTTAAAAAAATTTAGAAAAACATATTTTAACAACGGGTCTGTATTTCATTTTCCAGCCTAGGTAAAGTGATACGGGTAATATATCATTTCAACCCGTAATTTACAAAGAAAACCCGGGTTTGATCATTTCAAACCCGCAATCCCAAGTAAAAGAAAATAATTGAAAATTATTCAGGCCTATCATTTCAGCCCATAATTTTTTCTCCTATTCTAAAGTCCGTTCGGGTATGTATCATTTCAACCCATAGTGATTCTAGTCTACAGGGAACTTGTAGTGTGATAAACTGATGAAAGTAACAGAATAGCATGAAATAATAGTAACATATGATATAACAGGTGTAAATATAGGTGTGAACATCATATGAATATGATATAGCAGTTATAACAGGATGATATGCATTTACAGATTCAGGTGATGTCAGTTTATCACTACATAAGTACATATTAGTCTGGTGAGATTTACTCACTGTTTTGAGCTGATGACACAACGACGAATTGCACAACGGGATCTACACAAGCACAAAAGCATGATACAGATACGAAATGGAGGAGCCAAGGATTAATTCCCTTGAATACAAATCAAACAAACAATACAAACAGCATAAGTTTTCAACCTAAAATTTCAATAAAACATTGTTAGAAATGACTGCATAAAACGAAGCTAAGGCTATTGCACTTGCTTTCAACCACCTATGGTTCAGCTACAGGACTAAAATGTATGACTAAGGGGTGATTTTGGATCTGGTCTTGGGTCCATAGGGTCGGCCTAGCATGGTTTACATGATAGTGAAGAGGTAGGTGCTTGGAATTTCAACTATATGGCATAGCAAAGGTTTCAAGGCAAAATAAAGCACCAACATGCCACGGCCAAGGCAAGTGGTCACGGCCAGAGGCAAGGTGAGGTCATGTGGTGATGCGGCAGTGGTGTCAGGCCGGAATTTGGCTGGTGGTGTGATGGAAGTGGCGGCCAAGGTGGGGTTTTGTGGAGGTGGATCAAGAGGTGAGCTCGGCTAGGCTACAAGGTGAAGTGTTTGCAAATTTTGTTGGATCTACACATCAAGGGAGCATGGCTATGGCTTGGGGTTGTGCTGGAGGTGGTGGTGACTGGTTGTGGTGGTGGTGGAGGCGGCCACAGTGCTGGAATGGAGAGGAGCCGATCCTAGAAGTGATGAAAGCAAGTGCAATTCACATGGAAACAAGAGAAAATTATAGAAAAGAAGAAGAAATTTTACCAAACTCTTGAAATCAGAAATGGCCGAATACTTTTGAGGAAATGAGAGAAAAAATGAAGTACATGAATGAGAAATGAGGGTGGCAGCTGAAAGAATGAAGAGATATGGCCATTTGAGTGAAAAGAAACGTTAAAATGTGAAAAGGTGGGAAAATCAAAAGCCATATGAAACAAAAGGTCACAAACCCTTTCAATTTACCTTTTATTATTTATATAAATTTATGTAGCTGAAATAATAATAATAATAATATCAGATAATATTTCGAAATTTTTAACCAATCTACAAATATATATAATATTTATCAATTATGTAAAGTAAAATTAAGGAAAATAGTTAAAACAGTGAACTAGACTAGCAAAATTTGAAGTTAAATGAAATATTTTTAGAAAATTCATATAAGCTTGTAAAGTATTTTTAAAAATAAATAATAACATAAAATACAAATATATTCACAAAATAAATATTTAAAATTTAATTTAAATATAAAATTTTAATGCAGAAAATAGCAGACAATGGGAAAACAGCCCTTAAAAATTGAAAATCAACACAGTAATTTTTGGAAAAATTCTATTATTATTTTAAAAATATTTAGAGATGAATTTTCACAAACAAAACAAATTTAAAATAAAATAAAGAAATTTAAAAATGAAGAAAATGGCAGAAAATTAGAAAACAGCCTTTAAAAATAGGAAATAAATACAGTAAATTTTGGAAAAATTATATTATCATTTTAAAAATGTTTAGAAATGATATCACACAAATAAAAAAAATTAAAATAATTTCAGAATGAAATAAAGTCAAATTTAAATATATAGTCAAAATCTAGGGTTGTTACATATATACTCAAGGAAACCTTAACAATATTTTATCTAGGACTCTTTTATAATAGAGTAACCTTACCAACAGCAGTATGGTCAATGAATCTTCATTTTGTTTTGAATCTCAATGTCTTCGAGCATGGTATCTTCTTGTAGCATATACCTGCAATCTTAATAAGCTCTATATGTGTATATGATTGTAGAGTTGTTATCACTAAAACATAAACTGGAGGTTCTAACAATTCCTTTCTTAAGGGTCCTATGGTTAGAGATGTCCTACATTAGTAATAAGTATACACAGCTATTAGTCTCATCTAGGTTAACGACAAACTTCTATTGTGTACTCTACTGACCTCGCATCCCAACCCATTCAAAACAAAACCAATTATCCTACGCCTAAACATTGGGCAAAGCCCACTAATTCATGCTCATGTTAAACTATTATTGAGGCTATATAATTTTCTACTATGAAAATTATACTGCCTCCCTGTATCTTATTCCTATCTTATACGCTTATTATGTATATTCTCTATTTCCTTCTTAGGTCCCACAAATGTCAATTATCCATAATAAAGGGTCGTAATCATTCTAATTGGACAACCACTAATGACGTTTATTTATTTGTTCTAATTCAACATATTATGCCTATTTCATTTCCCTGTAAATGTCATCTTAAATTCTTTAACCAATCACATTAAACGTATTTAAGTCTCTATTTAGTTCCTATAACTCCTTATTAACTACACATTTATTGATCTACTAATTTTGGAGTTACTATCTCGTTTTCAATTTCAACTTCCTAGTCCTACACTTAAGAATTCAAGAACACACTTATATGTACATTTCTTAAGGAACATTTATTACCACATATTAATATATTAGTGTTATCCTTCATAAAAAGGATTATCGTTATAACTTTCCAGAAATTACCCAAAAGTAAGATTTTTGCTCCATTTAAAATTACAAGGAACTATCTCTTTTCTTTTATTGAAACAGTCAGCGCAAACTACGTAGGAGGACATCCGTACGTTACACATCTCTTTTTTTTCAACATATTCCTTATTATTCCAAGTGA
Organism: Allium cepa; assembly: GCA_030765085.1. NCBI lineage: Eukaryota > Viridiplantae > Streptophyta > Magnoliopsida > Asparagales > Amaryllidaceae > Allium > Allium cepa. The sequence continues at coordinate 26,845,562 of CM060933.1, read as the reverse complement.
TGCACTATTTATACATAGTTGTGGAATTAGATAATTTATGGAAACTACATGGAAAATAGGTATAACTAAATTATATCCACAACGCTCCTAATACATTAAAACATAGAAATTCTCATTCCTAATCAAAATAAGTCAATCTAAATTTATACTGATAATTTATAACCCAATTATCATAAATCTGGAATAGATCTTATAACCTTATCGACATTCCACTTTAACAAATTTAGGGACTGATTTCTAAATTTTCAGATTAGGGTGTAAATACCATTCTTATTCCAATTACCTAAAATATAGAATATGTAGGCGAGATGTCAATTGAATACTTTCTTTCTAAACCTACAACTCCATGATCTTGCATATGCATAATAATTAAATAAAACTCAACGATATAACTTTCAGTGTTATATATGAATTGTATAATTTCCCACTCACATTTCTAGCTTTTCGAATCTCGTAATCCGAATTCATCCATTTAATTAACTTTTTTCCCTTTTAAATCAAAAATATGTGTAACAAGATATATGCATACCCATTAGAATGATAGATTTCAAAGGGGATATGTATTAAGTGGAGCACAAATTTATAATTATGAAATTTACCTTTTTTGTAGTGTCAATTCCCTCCTTCTCTTCTTCTCTTTTATTTTCCCTTGTCGGATTATATATATACATATAATATAATAATTTGTAATTAATAGAAATAATGGAGAAGGGAAAATGGCAGAGATTTACTGCTTTGATCAGAAAATATAAGAAAAAAAAGTGAAGGGCAAGGCCTGTATTTATAAGTGCTCGAATCGATCGTATTGTTATATTTAGAATAATTAAATCCGGACCGTTTAATTAAGGTTCAACCCTAGCAGCCAACATTCCAACCAGTCGGTCGCTCCCTATAGGCGGTCGACGGCCCAAGGCGGGGTTGACCGATGGGCTCTATTTTTATTTCTTTTTTTTATTTTTGTTTTGAAAACTTCAAATGCTAATAACTTCTTCTTTTTAACTTCGATCCCAAATTCCAAATATAAAAAATGCTCAGAAAATCACCAAGAACACAATGGTTCAATGTTTAAATTTTATTGTTAGCTCAAATTCCATTTTTGAGCATTAATAATTATTTATTAATAACCAATAAATTTATGGGATGTTACACTTATAAATTGACATTATACTAAAAAGGTCTAGTATGGACAATGATGGAATCAAGCTGGTTGGAGCAGATCAAATATGTGGATTACAATAAAATCCTATTTTGGATCATAGTGAGATTATGAAGTCAAATGGATAGTATTAGATCAAATCTAGATTAATTAAATAAAGTTATATTTTGTTTAATTTTCTAATTTAATCAATTAATGATTTAATTAAATAATGTTATATATACATATAGTTTATGAGTATATCATTGTACACACATATGTATATAACATTTACGTGCAACGTTGTAATGTGTAAATTGTTAATGTATACATATATAGATGTTGGGATTTGCATCTATAAAGTAAAAATTAGTCATTTACATACCATTGGCTGTCATAAAACATTATATGTGTATATATATATATTTCAAAATTTATATCATATATAAATAAACTAATTTTTCTGGATTAAACATTTATTGAATTTTAAGTAAGTAAAAAGATTTGAATTTAAATTAAAATCTAAAATATCTAGTATTTTGACAAAGTAAAATAATTTGAATTTTAAGTTTAGATTTATAAAATACAAAATAAAACATCTTTTAATTTTAAAATAAAAATAAATATGTATATTTTTGTTCGAAAACTTTATAATAAAATATACTTATACTATAACAAATTGATTATAGAATATGTATATGTGTGTATATAGGCGTGTGTGTATGCACGTGTGTGTAATGACCCGTGTTTTAAGTATCAAAGGATTGTAAGATATTATTTTATTCGTATGAGGTCATATAACTATAAGATTTTGGGAAGTGTCTCTTAGGGACATTTTCCACATCAATAATTTTTATTGAATTTCTATGTGATAATTTTGACCCTAGAAATATTATTTTGGGAAGCCACCAAGAACACTAATATCACCAAAAATCACACATTTTCCTTACTAATCTTTGCAAATATTGATTAGAGAGGTGATTAACACATAGAAGCTAGAGATAATCATTTCTATTGATTTGGGTCCTTCTTGCTTATTGTCCACTTCAGATCTAAGGAGGAAATTGGGTATTTTAGGTATTTGGTGAGTGATTCTAGACCTTTCACTCATCTATACTTGTTTATATAGTTAAAATAGTTGTTTTAACATGTTTTTGGATCTAAAATGGTTTTCTAACTTTAATTACTTGTTTATATATGTTTACGACTAGAAATATAATATTTTTAAATGATTTTAGAAATGGGTTTTGAAATCTATTTACTCATATCCATATAATAGAGTAAACCCCATCATCCATATGCATATATTCATGTAAAACTTAGATTTAGGACAAAACTAGTTTGATTATCACATTCTCATGTGTTGTTTGTATGAATGGATGTATATGCATGTTATTTCAAGATTGTATATTATGATTGATGATGTTTGCTAGTTTTTTGGATGTTAGGTAGATAGGTCGAGAAATCGCTTAAATCGAAGGCAAAGTTGGCCAGAATTGGACGAAACTTGGTGAGTGTGCTCTTGAGCATGGTGGGAAGCTATAGGTTAAGTCGCACTTTATTTGGAGTTGAAGGCTAAACTCAACAACGAGTCAAGAAGTTTGTGTCGGCACCGAGTTTAGGTGGTAGTTCCTATGAGTTGATGGTTGGCATGGATGGATATAGCTTGGCTAGATGAGATGTTCCATAGCAAAGTGTAGGAAATTGGCTAAGTATATGATGTGATGACGAGTTAAGGCTTGTGCTGGCAATAAGTTAAGAGTTTAAGTTAGAGATAAGTTAAGGATTTAAGTTGATGACGAGTTCAGGGCTATAGCCGGCGATGTGTTAAGGACTTAAGTTGATGATGAGTTAAGGGCTTAAGCTGGCAACGAGTTAAGAACTTAAGTTGATGAAGAGTTATGGGCTTAAGCTGGCTACGAGTTAAAGGCTTGAGTTGGTGAGGTGTTAAGGGCTTAACTTAGCACTGAGTTTAGGAGGAAAGTCCAATGGAACTTCTACAGACCGTTGTTGAGGTTTTGTAGGTCATGCTGGAGATGTTGGCTATTTCGCATTGACTGATAGCGATGTTATAGCATGATGAAAGTTGGAGTCTTTGGATGGTAATTCGACGTTAAATGGAGTTAGATTCTGAAGATGACGGCTCGATGTAGAAAGGATTCGTAGAATGGAGAATGCATAATGGTTCCTCAAGGACATTAGCTCGATGAAGAAAGGAGTCGTTAAGTAGGGGAATATAAAATGGTTCCTCCAAGATAATGGAAGCAAGATGGAGCGATGGAAGGACTCGAATACACGTATTAAGGGATTGTTGATACTCGAGTGTTTTCTTTTGTACTCAAAGCAGGCGTATCGTGAGGACGCTCATGGGCAGTGAAGAATGGCTATCCTAGATCGAAAGATTGGATCCATGTACCGTAGACTAGAAGAATGGGTTGAGTACCAACTTTAGGCTAAAATTATAATTGAAAATTGGAATTTCCATTAGTCCCTACAGAAGAATGGTCATACGAGTTATCATATATCCAGAGTACACTGAGTGATAACGAGGATTGTTTGATGGATTCTATGATTGCTTTGGTTCCTTTCCCCACCGTCTATCGCTCTAGGGTAGTCATTGGAGAAAGGTATCGTAGATAAGGATACCTGGACATCCATTATCACACTTTGTTTTATTACACCTTTATGATACTCAGAGTAGTATATTCTGTTGTTATGTGCTAACTCGTTGATTGCAGGGGTTGATTCGTATATCTTTGTTCCTTACTATATAGACTTGTATAGTATTTTGTCATTCATTAACCACTCACATCAGATTATTGTCCGACTTGAGGTTTTATGCTTTGCTTCTTATTATCATGGGTGCTCTTAAATGAGTAGACTAGATAGTAGGTTTAGGTGCAATGCAGCAGCTATGCAGAGGACAAGCTGGAGGGGGCTATCTCATATTATATGTGGTTTCTATGCTTATTCCACTTTGCAACACTCTAGAGCCTTAGCAGTGCTTGATTATTATTAGTATTATGAGACAGTTTTATGAGTTTCTTTTGTTGTATACATTCTATCTCATGATGTATAACTCTGTGTATCTATACTCTGATATTTGGATCACTTAGTTATTATCATCTCTCCTGTTTTATATCTATGATATTATATTTTATTCCATGCACTGTGAGATATACTATAGGTTTCGTTATGTTTTCATTTCATTTTAAACCCTATAGTCACTCTACCTCGATCGGCATGACGACAACGCACTATCTTATGTATGTTGGATGCTGATGATGTAGGGTGGTCATCACCTTTGGTATCAGAGCTTAGGTTCATTGTTTTAACCTAAGGGATTTCATGATTCGGTAGAGATAGGGAAGGAGTTCTCACCCTAGACTGAATCGAGAGCGTGTACATATATATATACAAGCGCATACTTGTTATATATTTTTATTTTGAAAACCATATGGTAGTATATATAGTCTATAAGTCATTTTTGCACATGAGAATCATTAACACAGTTTTCTTTCTAAGAGACTGATCATTCTTGTTATAGCTCAAGAATGAGCCGACAAACAAGAAAAACTGTTAGGAACTCTCTCTTAGCAATTGGGCAAGGAGCGAGTTCGAGGGCTGCTAATCTTGACTTGCAAGCTATGTTCAAAGCGATGATGGCGAACATGCTTCAAAATTCTCAAGCGGCCGCTCCAAATATTACGTTGATGGTGGTGCTCAAGTGCAAGTGCTGGGGGCTGACTTCGCTAAGCTATTAAAGTTTACTCTACTTTGAGAGGCAAGTCATTTATTAGATCGGAGTCTACCATCGTAGTGCAGGATTGGTTAGATACCTACGAGCATATTTTTGGTGATACGGAGATTGATAATGCCATGAAAAGGAGATTGGCCTCTAGAAAACTTCAAGGGTGGGCCACGAACTGGTGGAATTCCATCACTATTTCTACACCCGAGGATCAATTCACTTGGGATCAGTTCAGTGCTAGGTTTGAGGAGAAGTTCGTCGCGGCCGCTTAGAATTTGGTGTTATTTTGAAAATTCACTGATCTTGAATTTGGTGTTATTTTGAAAATTCACTGATCTTAAGCAGCGAGATATGTCTATTACCGAATACATTGCTGAGCTCGACATCTTGTCAAAGTATGGATTGTCTTTCATTGACACTCCATTGAGAAAGAATGAGAAGTTCATTATGAGTTTGGATGACTATTTAGGAGAGAAGCTGATGAGTCATGTTGATGAGCCATTTAAGAGACTTGTTGAGAAAGCCCTTCACCATGAGAGTTTATACGCTAATTCTAAATCAACTGTTGTTGTTAAGGAAAAGCCAAAACTGCAACAAAGTGGCGGAGGCAAAAGAAGAAATGGTTTGAAAAAGGAAGCGGTCTCGAGGAAAGAATGAGAAGGATGCTCAGAAGAAGGTCAAGTGGGTCCGGTTTTCCATGCTTGTGGAGAAAAGGGTCACATGATCAAAGCTACAAGGCCGATGGAAAGAAAATGTGTTATAACTATGGCAAGCCCGGGTGTGTACTGATGGATTGTCCAAACCATTGCAGCAGAACAGGTTGTGAAGGCATATGTTTTAGACATTGTTCCGACTTTGTCGAGTGCTCCCTCGACGAAAGAGAATGGTACGGGTGTTGTCATTCAAGTTATGTTTTCGCTTTATGATGTTCATGTACATGTTCTATTCGATATCGAGGCTTCATATTCCTTTATATCTAGTGGCCTGGTAGATAGACTGGGATTGAAACCCGAAATAGTTGACTGACCGTTGGTTATGGTGAACCTTGTTGGAGGCTCCACTATCCTATGTATGGTTTTTCATGGTTTGGTCTCATCGTATCATGGATGCTCTTTTTATGATTGTTTGTTCTGAATTTTGTTGGGTCAGGATTACCTTGGGAATGGACCTGCTAAGGAAGTATGTGGCAGTAGTAGATTGCGAGAAGTGGTTAGTGACAATTGAGGCTGTGGAAGAACGAACAGTAGTGATTGGCTACCTGCCAGAGGATGAGGTTATGGTCAGCTTTCTATATTTTCTTGAGATTCCATAGGATGGTTGTCATCCATGCCTATTGCTAGAGAATATCCGAACATATTTAAGAAGGTAACCAAATTACCACTGCATAGAGAGATCGAGTTTTATATAGACTTGACAAAGGACGCCAGAACATTGTTATGCCTTTGAGGTGTACGAGACCTAGAGAGTAGGAGTTGGAGGTGCAAGTAATGACCTATTGACAGACGAGTTTATTGGTAGTCTGCATGGGGTATACTTGTAGTATTCGCCACTAAGGTGTATGGCTCTCTAAAATTATGTGTGGATTATTGTAAGCTGAATAAAGTGACGAAGAATAATAAGTACCCATTCCCATGTATCGATAAATTATTTGATCAGCTCCATGGTGCAAAGGTGTTCTCCTAATTGATTTGGTGAAGGGATTTCACTAGTTGAGGGTAGTAAAGGAAAGTGTACCGATCACCGCATTTCATACACCGTCCGGTTTCTATGAGTGGTTGGTTATGCCATTCGGGCTAACCAATGCTCTGGCACACTTTGTTGATCGCATGAACCTTGTCTTCAGGGATCAGCTGAATAAGTTCATACTTGTATTCATGGATGATGTTCTGATCTATTCTAGGATAGAGGAGGAACACAAGAAGCATCTGAGGATTATGCTCGAAGTGTTGCAAAGCACAAATTAAAAGCAAAGTTTTTGAAATGTCACTTCTATAGAAGGGAAGTGAGATTTTTAGGTCACATCATCTGTAAGAAGGACATGTAGTATATGCTGCCAAGGTGGCGCAGCTTTATGATTGGAGCCAACCCAAGAATGCTACTGATGTGAGGAGTTTCTTAGGACTGGCGGGATATAGGCGCTTAGTCAAGGAATTCTTGAAGGTTGCCCGTCGTTAACCAATTTGGTAAAGAAAAATCATAATTTTACATAGGATGCAAGATGTGAGCAGGCATTTGTGAGTCTGAAGGAGAGGTTGATGAGTGCACCTGTATTGACCATCCCTAGGGGGAATGAGGAGCTGACAGTAGATACAGACGTCTATGGTACTGGATTATGTGCGGTATTGATGCAGAAGGGAAACTTTGTTACCTACGCTAGTCGATGGCTGAAGCCACATAAGAAGAATTATCTAACTCATGATTTGGAGTTAGCGGCGATAGTTTATGAGTTGAGGATTTAGAGGAACTATTTATTAAGGGAAAGGTTTAAGAAATTCACAGACCACAAATCCTTGAAGTACCTTTTCTCCAAGAAGGATCTCAACCTTCAACAGCAGCGATGGTTGGAATTCTTAGCCTCCTACGACATTAGCATTTTCCATACACCCTGTAAAGGGAATGCGGAAGCCAGCACATTGAGTAAAAGACAACATTTTTGGGATGATATTCCTCGAGTGGAAACAGTTGGAGTATATTGTTGGTTATGACTTGAGACCTCATGCAAGTAGATCTAGAGATGTTGGCAAGCTTGACTATCAGACCTACTCTTATTGAGCTGATTGGTACTAGTCAGAGGCGCGATGCTAGATTAGCCGAGATCATTTTCAAGATTAAATCAAGAGTAGAGTCTTAGTATATAAAACAGTACGGACTCGACCAAGATGGTTGGCTTCGTGAGGATGGGAGATTGTTTGTTCCTGATGTCAATGGATTGAGGGATGAGGTGCTCTATGAGTGCTATCATTAGAGATTGACTATCCATCCTGGCGGTAATAAGATATATCATGTTATGAGGCAAACCTACTATTGGGAAGCGAATGAGAAACTGATATTGGGGCTAGATATAATTAAAGAATCATCGGAGAAGATCGAGATCATTCGATAATGGATGAAAGCTACCCAAGACAGATAGAAAAGCTAAGTTGATAAGGAATGTCGAGGCTTAAATTCTCTGTCGATGACATGGTATATGTTAAGATATCTCCATTGAAGAATGTTATTCACTTTGGTAGTAGAGGAAAGTTGGAACCAAGATTTATTTGTCCTTTTCCGGTATTAGGGAGGATTAGGAAGCTTTTCTATAGAGTCGACTTATCTCAAAGAATTATAGCAGTGCACAATGTCTTCCATGTCTCTCATTTGCGAAAATTTGTGCACTATTTAGGCGTAACTATCGCACCGGATTAGTTGGATGAATTGAGATTGAACCCGAAGCTTTAAGACCTCGTAGATCGATTTTTATTGTCAGATGCGATATGAAACAACTTAGGAGGAGGACAGTGGAAGTAGTGAAGATTCAAGAAGGCGAAAGTGAAGGCGATTATACACGGGAAACCGAGAAGGGTATGAAGGCCACATATCCGAAGCTCTTTCATGTTTACTTTCACTTCCGATATCATGTAGGGTAGTTTAATATCTCGCATGCTAGGATAGGTTTACCCACATTATTGATTTCATAGTTACATGTTTGGTATGTTGATAATACACATGATGTTAGGCATGCGGGGTAACTATGGTTGATTGTCTGCATTTGTTTGGGGATTTTGGAGGTGAAATTCCTAAAGAAGGAAGAGTATAATGACCCGTGTTTTATGTACCAGAGGATCATAAGATATTTTTATTTTATTCGTATGAGGTCGTATGACTCTAAGGTTTTGGGAAGTAACTCTTAGGGACATTTTTCACATCTATTATTTTTCTCGAATTTCTATGTAACCATTTTGACACTGAAATTTTTGTTTAGACTATAACTTTTGATAGGAGCTGAATTAGGATCTCAAACCACTTCCATTGCTTTAGGATGGTTTCACATTCGGTAAAGTGGTCATAATAGAAAAATGGATGCGCCGTTTGAAAGTTAAAACGAATTTAAATTTTGGCAGCTGCTAGTCTGTTTTATTGGGTAATAACTAAGTCCATTCTTAGGCTCATTAACCAACTTTGAAATTAGAGCTAGTAGGAGGCTGTAGGAACTGACCTAAGTTATTTCCTTCTTCCTCAAAACAGATCTAAGCCTCCATTAACCCTAGTTTCATCAAAAATCACAACTTTTCCTTATTAATCTTAGCCAAATCATTGATTAGAGAGGATATTAACATATAGAAGCTAGAGACTATCATTTCTATTAATTTGGTCTTTCTTCCTTGCCGTCCACTTCAGATCTATGGAGGAAATCAGGTACTTTAGGTATTTGATGAGTGGTTCTTGATCTCTCACTCATCTATACTTGTTTATATAGTTAAAATCGTTGTTTTCAACATGTTTTTGGATCTAAAATGCTTTTTTTTAACTTTAATCACTTGTTCATATATGTTTATGAACAAAAATACAGGATTTTTAAATGATTTTGGAAATGGGTTTTGAAATCTATTTACTCGTATCTACATGCTAGAGTAATCCGCGTCATTCATATGCATATGTTCAAGTAAAACTTAGATTTAGGATAAACTAGTTGATTATCACATTCTCATGTATTGGTTGTATGAATGGATGTATGCATGTTATTACATAATTGTATGTTATGATTTGATGTTTTTTTCTAGTGTTTTGGATGTTAGGTGGAAGGGCTGAGAAATCAGAAAAATTAGAATTTGGTCAGAATTGGACGAAACTTGGTGAGTGTGATCTGGAACATGGTGGGAAGCTATGAGTTAAGTCGCACTCCATTTGAAGTTGAAGGCTAAACTTAACCCCGAGTTAAGAAGCTTGAGTCGACACCGAGTTTATGTGGTAGCTTCTATGAGTCGGTGGTTGTTATGGATGTATAGAGCTTGGCTAGATGAGATATTCCATAGCAAAGTGTAGGAAATTTGCTAAGTATAGGATGTGATGACGAGTTAAGGCTTGTGTTGGTGACAAGTCAAGAGCTTAAGTTGGCGACGAGTTAAGGAATTAAGTTGACGATAAGTTAAGCGCTTAAGCTGGCGACGATTTAAGGGTTATATTGATGGCAAGTTAAGGGCTTAAGCTGGAGACGAGTTAAGAACTTAAGTTGATGAAAATTTAAGGGCTTAAGCTGGTGATGAGTTGGGGCTTGAGTTGGTAACGAGTTAAGGGCTTAACTCAACACTGAGTTCAGGAGGATGGTCCAGTGATAGTGGAACTTCCAAGGACTATTGTTGAGGTTCTGTAGGTTGTGTTGGAGGTGGTGACTAATGGTGATGTAATAGCATGATAAAGTCTTCAGATGGTAACTCGACATTGAATGGTGTTTGTTCCAGAGATGACAGCTCGATGTAGAAAGGAGTCGTAGAATGGGGAATGTAGAATGGTTCCTCAAAGACATTGCCTCAATGAAGAAAGGAGTCGACAAGTGGGGGAATGTAGAATGGTTTGTCAAAGATAATGGAAGCAAGTTAGAGAAAAGGAAGGACTCATATACATGTACTAAGGGATCGTTGATACTCGAAGTGTTTTCTTTTGTATTCAAAGCAAAGTTATCGTGAGGACACTCATGTGTAGTGAAGAATAGCTACCCCGGATCAGAAGAATGGATCTGTGTAACCTGGGCTGGAAGAATGGATCTAGTACCAGCTTTAGACTAAAAAGAGTATAATTGAAAATCGTGATTTCCATTAGTCCCTCGAAGAAGAATTATCATACGAGTTGTCATATATCCAGAGTACATTGAGTTATAGCAAGGATTGTTTGATGAATGCTACAGTTTCTTTTTTTCCTTTCCCCACAATCTATCACTCTAAGGTAGTCATTGGAGAAAGATGTTAGAGATAGGGATACATGGACACCCGTTATCACACTTTGTTGTATTACATCTTTATGGCACTAAGAGTAGCATATTATTTTTGTATGTGCTAACTCTTTGATTGGCCCATGTCAGGTTGATTCGTGTGCTTTTGTTCCTTACTATATCGACTTGTATAGTATTTTAACATTCATTTACCACTCACACCAGACTATGTCTGACTCATGATTTTATGCTTTGCTTCTTATTATCTCGGTGCTCTTAAATAAGTAGACTAGATAGCAGGTATAGATGCTACGCGGTAGCTGTGCAGAGAACGACCTAGAGGGAGCTATCGTATCATACATGGATTTATATGCTTATTCTGTTGTGCAAAACTGCACAGCCTTGACAGTGCTTGCTTATTATTAGTATTATAAGATAGTTATATAAGTTGCTTTTGTTGTATAAACTCTATCTCATGATGTATAACTTTGTGTATCTATACTTTGATATTTGGATCACTTAATTATACTGTCTCTCATATTTTATATCTATGATACTATATTTTATTTCATGCTCTGTGGGACATAGTATAGGTTCTGTGATGTTTTTGTTTTGTTTTAAACCTTGATGTTCGCTCTACCTTGATCGGCACGGCAGTAGTATATTGGGTGCACGTGATGCAGGGTGGTCATCACAAAATACTTTACGACAAATTTTTTTACTTCTACAAAAAAATGTTTTTATAATTTAAAAATCGAAACTTTTTTGTTTTATGATGTACAACATATATATATATATTCATATATGAATTAACGTATGTACTAAAATAACATCATGAATAGAAAAACATAAATAATTAAACATATTCAACGTAATTCTTTTTATTAAACTATATTAATTTACAATATATATATATATATATATATATATATCTTAATATTCACATATGAACTGATGTATGCATTAATATAAAACAATGAATATATAACCATTAACATATATATATATATATATATATATATAAATTAAAATATGGGTTGATTATTTGGACATAAAATAAAAAACAATTGATTAAACAATAGAACTGGACAGTTGAATCGCATTATGTTAACACTTCACATGTAAGGTTGAAATCTGAGTGCAATCCAATAGTTGAGATTCAATGTGTCACCAGTTTGTATCCTAATAGATTTTCCCATTAAAATATATATTAAACTTAAATTAATATTTTTAAATCCGAAACTATATATATAATTAATTTTAAAATGATTTAAAACATATTACATATATGTAAAAGAATTAAATCTAACAAACAACAATTATAAATAATTAAAATTAATATTTTAAAATAATATAGTATATTAAGTAATTAAATTAATATTTTTTATTAATATAAACATATATATTAATTCATGGCCAAAAGTTAATATATATATATATATATAATTATCATTATTACTTCAAACGACACAAGTGATGATTAAGCCTCAATCACTTAACTTAAATAATAAGTAAAATAGGAGACAACTGATATCTGTATAAAATCGTTATAAATATTATCTGCTACATGACAAGTATATTAGAATTACAAATCAAATGTTATACCATAATGAGGCAGCCTTTGAGCACACGTCGATCGATGTGCTCTCCTAAATTCACCTTGAATTGATTACTAATATTGTAATAGCTTGGAATGCACTTTTTATATTTGTTTTTGTTGTATTTGGGTTAGATGAATTTTCTCCCAAAGCGAATAGATGAGCACGCTACCATGAAGAGGGCAGTCATTCTAAAAGAAATCTGAACGAGATATGTTCCACTGTGGAAAAAACACATCAAACAACAAATATGCTCCGTTGTTTGATTGCATATCTATCTGTCATTAAATCTCATTCCATCTCATTTTACATTAGACCACAGATGTGCCCCATCATCCGATATGCACTAACACAACCACAAAAACCATATGTTATCTAGTGTTGTAATATCATTTCTAGAATTTTCTATTAAACACCTTATATATATCGACTGATATGCATACTTATTAAACTTATATTATATTTGCAAAATAAAATAAATAAATCGGAATTTAATTTAAACAAATATTTTATTTCAAATCAAATTCAAATGCAATACAACTTTCACTATCACTCTTATATATACACTTTTCTCCGCACTCTCATATATAATATATTTTTTTACTCGCTCTCACTCACACTCACTCAAGTTTATTTTTGATGTGTTGATGTTGATTCGCTTGCTCTAGCTTATATCCAGTGATCTCCTATACCTATCAAATAAACAACGCAATAAAATGGAAAAGGAAACAAATCTAAATTGCATAATTAACTGAATTTGAATATTAATATTTCCATAGTTCATGGGTTTGTTTTCTCTTCATGTTTTAGACAGGAAAAAATATATATGTGCACGGACAACTTATGTTATGCACATTATATCATTGTAAATATCACAATGCCGGGCATCGATTAAATCTCATGGATTGTTGCATAAACAAGTAAAGGAACAAGCATATGAAAGTGCACAAACAAGATTAACCACCAACATCCGGTATATAAAAATACATATGTATGTATGTATGTATATATATATGGAAATTCAAAGAAAAAATAAGTATCAACAATTCAACAATATGGACCGGCAAAGATAAAAAAGTACCGATGTGCACTGTCTTGAACATGGCAGTGGCAATGCACCATCAAACCAAAACAAAGCCCCATCAAAGCACCATCAAACAAAGCTTCAAAGGTACAAAACAAAATTGACAGCATATAAAAGAGTTAAACCAGACTCATAGGTTCAAACATGTCAGTATTTGAACAAGTGCCACAAATTGAATAATAATAAATCCATATCGCTAACAGTTTCATATCACTGCCTTGAACAAGTGCCATAAATTGAACACCAATTGAGTAAGTGCCATAAGATTGAACAGGACACTAACACTAACCACAAATTCGAACCACCAACATTCACACATATATACATACATATGTTTGTATGTATAAACATGGATGATATTGGAATTAAAGTGCAGACAACAATGTACCATGTGAACAAGTATCGTTTTCTTACTAAACCAAAGAATGCATGCATACATGTATGCATGTGATGACCCATCTTTCTGGACGGTTTAAATCGACAATAAACCACACATGTCTAACTCAAAATATTTAGAAGGGAGAATTTTCAATGTTGTAAATAAGAAAAATAAGAGAAAAGAAGGAAAAACAAAACACAGAATCTCACAACGGAATGACAAATATAATAGCCAAATAACAGTTCATGAAGCTGTTTTATAATATACATTTAATTACACAATTTTTTACAACAATCAGAGTACAAACAACGACATACCAATATGATGCAGTAGAAAATTTCTAATAATATAATATACCAACTCCATCTTCGTCCTCCAGAAATAAAGTTTTCAACACTGAAAAGCTCAAGCTGACCCAAGCGTAATGAAAAGACGAAACAATCAAGTCTGAAATAAAATATTCTTATGTAAGTCAAATCAATATCATGTGGAAAAAATGAGTGTAATGGCATTAGAGATGTTATGGGATTTTCATCTCCTATCTTGTGTGTAACGTGAGTACAATAACTTAAGAGATGATATGAGATTTTTCCATCCCCTAAGGATCCGTCAAACTATCTATATACAGTAGTATACGCTATATATGTAGTGTCTATCAGTAAAGTATAATATTGAAAATAGCGTTAAGGCATTACCCATATTCCCCTTAACACATTTTATATAAGCATTGAAGTCTATACAGTATTATAAGCTCTACCATAAACTAGTGGGCTATCATAGAGCACTCCAAAGCTATGACACAAACCAAAATTGCAGTGGGCTCGATAAGGCATATGAAAAGGCACACGAGGCAATGCCCAGGGTAGGATTCAACCGTTTTGCACTCCCGAACTAGTGGTAACACATAACAGTTACTACCGACCACCTCGAGACACACTCCCATAATCAAAGGTGCGCACCAATTAATCACAAAGCAAAAGATATAGTTTCGAAGAAGTGTGTCCGATAAGAAGAGCGACCTCACTTGACCCGGTGTAGCTCTTGTTTTAGTCAAATCAAGCTGACTCGAAAGTCAGGGCTGCGTTCTTACCTCATACCAGTAGCGTTCGTCAAACCATCCTCCTTCTTTTTGGATTCTCCACCATGTGCACAGCTGTTAAAGTGGTTCTAGAACTGGCAAAGAGTATGACAACATCCGACCCCGGTCTCTTTAACAACCAAACGCTTATTTCACACCGTGGTCATTTTATAAAACATTATTAATAATAAGTTAAGAAAACAGTTTATACCTTCATATCAAGATGTCCATATACATATTCCAAAACTATAAATATATTCATAAATGCCGAGGAAGATTTCTTTTAATCAATTTCGAAAATAATTTATAAATCTCTCTTAAGCCATTTATAAACTATTTATATGCTTTAGAACCATTTATAAAGCTATTTACAAATTCCAAAATGGTTTACAACTCTTCCCCTTTTCATAAACTTCTAACAAATTCCTTTAAAACGCTTCCAAATCCCTTTATACAAGTTCTTTTATAAAACCCTTTATAAAATCCTTTAAAACCTTTATAACTTCTTTATAAAACCATTATAAAATCCTTGATAAAAATCTTTTATAAAAATCCTTTTATAAAATCCATTATAAAATCTCTTAGAAAACTTTTATAAATTCCTTACAAAAACCTTTTACAAAAATTCTAAAATCTTTTACAAAAATATTTTATCTATTAAAGTTATTATAAAAGTCTGTGTTTATTATTTTAAATTAATTTTTTAATAAAATCTTTTAAAACTATATTGAGTTATTTATTAGATTAAAATTTTATAATGTTTTTATTATATTACATTATTTAAATTACATATTTTAAACTAAATAAAATTATAAGTTTAAATCTTAAAATTTGGATTTAAAAAAAAATTATATTAAATAAAATCCAAATTTTAAATAACATCTTTAAATTAAATTTTAAAATCAAATTTATTATATCAAAACATACTTTACAATTTTAGAAAATAATTTAAAATCGACCAACAGTGTTCCGTATATAATTCTCTATCCTATGGCGAAGTGATCAGTCAAATCTATTTTTAATTTTAATTTCAACGATGGATATATATCATTCCAATCCAAATCAGGTGTCATAGATATATATCATTTCAACCTATATCTTAATTAATTTAGTTTCAAATTTATTTGATGCCCGTAACATACAGGGTGCATAACAGCAATAGATTAGCATAAACAAACATCCAAACATCTAACATATTAGTCATTAGGCATCCATCACAATCAACATCCAAAACTGTCACATATCATAACAGATTACTAGTTATAAATTCTTGGGTGTTTAACAAGTAAATTAAATTCCAATTTCAATTTAAATGTCAATTTCAATTCCAATTTCAATTTAACTGTTAAATTAAATTACACTATCGTTGCAATTGGATATAAATGTCAATTTTAAACTATCAAACAACAAACAATAAATTTAAATCACTTTATGATTTTAATTTAATGAACATCAAAATATTTTAGTATTTTGCGAGTGGTTTGAACATTCACCTTTGATATTATAGTCGAATTAAATCCAAAAGAACGCCTAAATTTGAACAGTTTCTGAAATCAACCAAACCAGCATGTTGTCAGTAATTTAGATATGATCCCAACGGAAGAAACCGCGCCCAAATCCCAGCTCATATGTAAAAGTATAAGGATTAGAACACAAAATTTTAAATTTTAAATTACAAATAAAAGAAGGCAAATTTGTAAATTATACCGTCATCATTCAAACCCTAACACGATCGCCTATCGAACAACATATAGTCGCCGCCAGTTATTTGCCCGTCGCCACTGCTCTGCTTGCCTTCGGCAAGATCATAAGCCGCCGCACGAACCCCCTTGCCCAGGCGACCCTTCACCCAAGTCGTGGTGTCGCCTGGCGCTCCGCTGCCATGATCAACCATCAATCGCCAATCATCAATTTTCGATGATCACGAGAATCTCTGACATGAACGAAGACTACAGATGCACTCCACTTTACCTCCTCTACACGCTACAACTTCCCGATCATCTATCGGATGAAGATCCACCATTGATGGCAAAACTCTAATATGGAGGCCAAGAATAAACTGCCGATTACTATCCAAACCGAACCACTAATCGAAAAATGAATTGCAGATGTAGATTACATTCATCGAGAGCTTCACAATGATATATAATTCGATAGGGTTTGAAGAGTTTGAATTTTGGAGTTGATTTGAAATTGGGAATTTAGGGTTTTCTATATCTAACATTAGGAAGGAGGGAAGGAAGGAAGGAGCAGATGAGGATACAAGTACATACAAAAATTGACTGCTAGGGTTAGACGAAAAAAATTTGTTTATATATACAGAGATATATAAGAATGAATGAACAGATTGATTTGGGCCAGAACGATAACAATGGCCTCAAAGCCCGTTTCGTTCCCGAAACGAAAATAGATCATCAAATATATCGAAATATATGTTTTCAATATTTTTAAATTCAATGAAACTAGTTTCAAACTCAAATTAGTTTATTATAATTTAAAATCCAATAATTTCTTTTATTCCGATTTGCATTCTTAGTATTTAATCAACAATACTCTATGAATTTTATTAACATAAGTTTCCACTTCATCATTTTCATAATCCATAGTTAATATCTTTTACCATAAAATTTGCAATACTTAATAACATCAACTTTCCATTGATTCTCAACTAATTTCAAACGGATTAAATAATAAGGTGACAATTTAAACAATTGTTATACATTAGTATCCAAACACATTTTTTAATTTTTTGTTTACAAACAAAAGCTAAGAAATTTATGTACTAATTAATTTATTTCATATTTATAATAAACCTATTTCAATTAATAAGATATAATCTCAACATTAAATCCAACATTTAATTTATTCCTTATTAACTTTACCAGTAATTGGAATTACATTAAAAGTTATCAATTACACTCAATCAACATTATAAAATTACATTCTAATAAATTTTTCCATTTATAAATCCTAAATTTTATTTCCCACAATATTAATTCCAAAATCTTACTTAATATAATATGTTTAATTAGCAAAAATATGGGTCATTACAATGCATGTATATACATGGATGAACCAAGATAGCAAAATTTATATACACACATATACATATGTATATACATGTATATATATATGTACATAGTGAGTAACAGGCAGTTCAAAGCATTGAATTAGTAAATAGAACATGAAATAAAGGAATAAGCACATGAAAGTGCACATGAAAATGTATATAAGAAAACAAAGCACATGAAAATAATCGAACAGAAGAACGTGAAGCAAAGGCACAAGCACATGAAAGTGCAGAAATAAGTAAAGGCACAAGCATATGAAAGTGCATAAGCATATAAGTTCAAGTATAAGTATAGTGAGAAACACACATATACATACACTCACAGACACACACACACACACACACACACACACACACACACATATATGTACATGTATATATGCAACACATGTGCAGTGTTAAAGTGCACTTCCTTGAGTAAGGTAGTTCCAGTCAACATTGCCTTAGACAACAAGGTCCGACGTAACAATCCACTAACTCAGACATGAAGTCAAGAGCACATGGTTAGACAACATAGGGAAAAATAAGGTCCAACATAGCAATCAAATTAGCAAACGAAAAACAAAGAAGAAATTCAAGAATCAGAAAATCATCAAGAGCATTCAAACATAAATCGACAACCGAGAAAAATAATTTGGAAATTTCAAATATAATCATGTATATATAGGAAACCCAAATCATCATCGACCAAAGATTAGAAGTCGAGAACAATATAAATCAGAAGTTACATAAATCATACCAATATTAATCGAAGAATAATCGACAAGGAGGAGCCGCACCATCAATAATCAGTAAATCAAAGTACACAATCTATAAGGAAGGAAGGTAGCAAGGTGAATCGAAGCTTAACCTTTAAGCAACGACTTTTATGAAACCCTAATTTCAGAATGAAGATGAAAGAGGCAGCTCAGATTAGGAAACCCTAACGCTAGGGTCGGCAATAGGGGATGGCAAGGAAAAGGGAAAGGCGAAGGATGTAAGGAAAATAATAGAAGGAACGAACCCATTTTTACCTCTACAAATGAAAGAAAGAGGGGGAAATAATTGAAAGAATGTGGCCACAAAATAATCTAGGCAACATCAAGAGGGAAACCAAAATTTTGATAAGGAGCCAAAATATTTTTTTTTTGATAATTTCAATCAGATAACAGATAAAATTCTATTTGAATGGAATTGATGAAATCTCAATAGAACAAAGTGTTCATCGACAAATTTTCTATCAGTTTAGAAAATGCCAAAAAATTTCAAATTAAATTTTACCGCAAGCGCATGGCGTACTATTGTAGTACGTGGCTAATACGGGTCGATTCATAGGAAATTGTTAGAGTTTAAAAATCTATTCAATCAAATTAAACCAAATGGAGGAGAATTTGTTGACTAGAAACAAAATGAAGCTAGAAAAATGTGATTAGAAAACTATTGAACTAGAGAATAATTTAGGGATAAATCCACTCTCATTTTTTTGTAAATCAACAGACAATAATTTATGATCTCTAGCTTTGATATTAAATGAAATAATTATTGTATTTATCATAAATATGGTTTGTTTATGTTATTAAGTAACATAACTCAAACCATCAAACTATAATACAACAATTATACCACTAATAATTCTCATGAAAATGAAGCCAAAGCAAAAGCTAGTTTAAGTATATTCTATTTACTATTGTAACTAGTAATATAAATCATCAAATTTCATTTTTATTTTCATTTCAAAATCAAAAATTAATTAGCAAATGATGATGTAAATTGTCTTTATGTTGAATAAGAATAGCTCATTTTCATAGGTAATATAAGCTATCAAACCCACTTGTATAAACTTACATCAAAATTTACTTCATGAAACACAAAACAAATGAGATCATAAACCATAGAGAAGTTGAAATTACATAATATTTGAGAGCTTCATTACCCCTAAATTGAAGGGGTTTAGCTACTCATTTGTGGCATTGAAGCAACATAAGTAAATTTCAACATTAAAAAGAGAAGAAAATAGAAAACAAGCAAAGAAAGCAAAAGAGATTAGCTGCTAACTACTTGCATAAAAATATAAACTACACTACTTGCATGAATGTAAATCTAAGCTATGAACATAAAGAGAAAGAGAGCATAGAAATAAACATTAACAATAAAACAAAGAAAAGCATTTAGAAAAGAGAGAAGAAAGAGGCTTAGAAGCCATTTTTATTTCACTCAACATAGAGCTTACAACTTACTTTCTTAATTTCCTAACAAATATGAAAGAGTAGTAGTTGTTTCATGTACATAAGAGAGCTATTTATACATGCATAAAACCCTAATTCCTTTTTTAGGGAGCTTCCTAAAGTACCCTTGAGGTAGTGTGGCCAGCAAGTAATCATTAGCATCCACTAATCCCCCACTTAAATATACATGAAGCTTTAATGACCTTTTAGCATGTGCTTAGCTCCTAATTGAAAATCAAGGTAAGTGGCTGGGGTCGTCCATGATTTTGAAGTTGAATTATTTCCTCTTTATTCCTTTGTAGTTCCTTATGCATGCATATATCATCATGAATCCCTCTTCCATATGCATCAAAATATCCTATATAAAAATTGTCCAAGTAAAAATTCTTACATTGACACATGCACAAAAATGACAATTTTTCCTCTGAATGAAGATGAAACTATGATGGTTTGCAAATAATTGTATTTTGGTTTTAAACATGTTAAAATGACCAAATATGATGTTTATTTTAAAAAAAGAGATAAAATATGGATGTAAATATATGCACATTTATGTGCACATCAAATACCCCCACATTTATCTTTTTATTCGTCCTCGAATAAAGGAAAACTAAGATAAATCCATTTTCGTAGGGAGCATGACTACGTTGAGTGTATGCAACAAGCCATTAAACCTCTGGATGTCCCCAGTAGGACGAGTGCTGTCTCGTGAGGGTTTTCAGCGGGTACTACCTACAAAATCCAAATGCAAATTGAAAATATTTACAAAATGCAAGATTTAATTACAGAGAGATGAATGCGAGTTTTTGGAAATATTTACAAATGAAAGGCTTACTTTTAAATAGACACAAATAAGTTAAATACAAGTTTTGGTCATTGTCTTGAAAATTTAAGTCATTTACTCATCAAATTTAAATAAAAATCAAGTTGTCATAACAGATAGACCATAGTTTGGCTAGTTGTTTCGGTTGATAACACAATGTAATTATGAAATGGATCATTAGTTGATTATGAAAGTTTATTAAATTGGTATTTTCATTTCTTTTCAATAACAAGTTAAATCAAACAGGTTAAAATGGTGCTTAGATTTCAATTGCTTATTCTCTCTTATTTGAAAATTTTATTGATATTAACAATATTTACGTATGCCTAACTCAAGTAAACTAAGGCCAGATATACTACCCATGCGCTGCCTTTCGGGCTCATGTGAGGGGAATACAGAGCATGGCGAGTGAACACATGAATGTGAACACCTATCAACTATAGGCATTATTAATTAAGGAATTTATATATACAAACTCCTAGCTCAGATAAACTGAGGCCCGATATACCAATCATGCACTGCCTTTCGAGCTTATGTGAGAAAGGTACAGAGCATGGCGAGTGTACACACAAGTGTGTACACCTGTCGACCGTAGGTGTTAATAGAAAATATTTACATATATAAAAAATATTTTAGAAAGAGAGAGTTATGCAAAATTATCTTAGCACCATTTAACTTAGAAGATAAAAATGTTATATCATTTACTTTAAATTTACCACTTTTAACAAAGATTTTCATTTAGAACATACTTCATAATTAACATATATGAATCTTCTTATATACTAGTTAAACCATAGTTATTTTTTATCAAAATTCATTTTTATATTTGTTAAGATAAATAAATTTTCAGAAATTTCAATTTTATTAAGCAAAACTTATACTTATCCCATAGTGTTTCTTCAAAAATAAATCAAAATGCTAAAAAGAAAATGTTTTTAAGATTTAGGAATTTTGATTTTTTTAGATAAAAGAAAAATGAAAATCCAAAAATGCCATGAAAAATGAAAATGAGACTCTCCACACACTTAATTTTGACTTTGACTGTGTCCCCACAGTCAGTGCATGATATAATGAGTGTAACGGGAAAGACTATGTACATATCTACAAAAGAGGGTTAACATTCTTACTAGACGTAGCTTGGCTCATGAAGGATCATGAGCTCCTCCTCTTGGTTATTTGGAAATTCCAAGAAAGGTTTCAAACGATGACCGTTGACCTTGAAAATTGATCCATCCTTGGGGTTTTCTATTTCTATGGCACCATGTGGAAAAACTGTTCGTACCACAAATTGTTTGGTCCATCTCGATTTAAGTTTTCCAGGGAATAAATGAAGTCTTGAGTCATATAAAAGAACTTTCTGGTTAGGCGAAAACATTTTCCTTAGGATTGACTTATCATGAAAAACTTTTGTTCTTTCATTGTAAATTTTCTCGTTTTCATATGCGTCGTTCCAAAATTCTTCTAGTTCATTGAGTTGTATTTTTCGATTTTTGCCGGCTTTCTCAAGATCAAAGTTTAAGTTCTTTATTTCCCACAACGCTTTGTGTTCGATTTTAATGGGTAAATGGAAAGCTTTACCGTAAACTAAATGGAATGGGGACATCCAAAGTTAGCATTAAAAGCAGCATGGTAATCCCAAAGCGCGTCGGTCAATTTCTGAGACCAATCTTTTCGATTTTTGTTGACAATTTTCCCCAAGATTTGTTTTAATATGATGATTCGAAACTTCAACTTGCCCATAAGTCTGAGGATGATACAGAGTGGATAACTTATGGGTTATCGAATATTTCTTCATTAAAGTTTCAAAAGAAAGGTTACGAAAATGGGTTCTGTTATCACTGATTATTGTGCGAAGAGTGCCAAACCTCGAAAAGATTTTTTCTTTGAGAAATTTCACAACAATTCTATGGTCATTGGTCTTGCACGGAACGGCTTCGACCCATTTTGAAATGTAATCGATGGTGAGAAGGATATACAAGTTTCCAAAAGAACTGGGAAAATATCTTATAAACTCGATACCCCAAACATCAAAGATTTCGATCGTAAGAATGGGGTTTAATGGCATCATATCTCATCGAGAAATTCATCCAAGCATTTGACATCGATCATAAGTTTTACAAAATTAAAATGAGTCTTTGAAAAGAGAAGGCCAATAGAAACCACACTGAAACACCTTTTCTATGATTTTTCGAGGACCGAAATGTCCACGCATGCTTGATCGTGGCAAAACGAAAGAACACTCCTGATCTCATTATCCGAAATGCAACATCAGATGATTTGTTCGGGGAAATATTGGAACAAGTATGGATCGTCCAAATAGAAATATTTCACTTAGGGCATGAATTTGCATTTGTCTTGTTTGGACCAAGATGAGGGAGTTACTTTAGTGACTAAGTAGTTCACAAGATCAACGTACCATGGATCGATAGAAATCGAAAGAAGTTGTTCATCGGTGAAGTTTTCATTGATCGGCAAAGAAGGCGGTGCTTTTGGAAGACGTGATCAGTTGTGACATTATCAGATCCTTTTTTGTCTTTGATTATAGGTCAAATTCTTGAAGTAAAAGGATCAATCGAATAAAACGGGATTTGGCATCCTTGTTACGAAGAGATATCAAAGCGCAGAGTGGTCCGTGTACACAGTAATGTGTGAACCTATCAAGTAAGTTCGAATCTTTTCGAGCACAAAAACAACAGCTAAAAGCTCTTTTTCGGTTTTTATGTAGTTGAGTTGAGCATCGTTCAAAGTCATAGTCGTGTAGTAAATGAGGTGAAGGATCTTGTTGATGCGTTGTCCTAAGGCATCACTAACAGAAAAGTTCAAAGCATCACACATTATATCGAAATAAAGATCCCAATTGGGTGCGCAAATGATTGGAGCAAAATGAGTTCGTTCTTAAGACGTTCAAAAGAAGAGATATAGTTAGAGTTAAAATCGAAAGGAACGTCTTTTTTAAGAAGAGTCATCAAAGGATGAGCGTTTTTGCTGAAGTCTTTCACAAAGAGTCGATAAAAACCAACGTGTCCTATGTCCTTAACAGATTTGGAGATCGGTAGATTTGCAATGACATTGATTTTCGCTTTGTCTACCTCAATGCCTTTATTTGAGATGATATGTCCAAGAATATGCCTTGTTTGATCATAAAGTGGCATTTTCCCAATTCAAAGTCAAATGTTTTTCTTTACGTCGATCTAGAACCAACTCTAGGTGATATAAACATTGGGAAAAATATTACCAAAGATAGAGAAATCATCCATAAAAACTTCTAAAAAGCGCTCAATCATGTCAGAAAAAATTACAACCGTGCATCAATGGAAAGTGGCAGGAGCGTTACAAAGTCCGAATGGCATACGTTGATAAGCAAAGGTACCGAATGGACACGTGAAAGTGGTCTTCTCTTGATCTTCGGGAGTGATTGGAATTTGGTTATAGCCTGAATAACCATCAAAGGGAGCAGAAAAATTCGTGGCCAGCTAAACGTTCGAACATTTCGTCAATGAAAAGAAGAGGAAAGTGATCTTTACATGTTGTGGCATTTAGTTTTCGATAGTCAACGCAAACACTCTAACCCATTTAAATACGATTGTTGAATCGTTCTTGACAACGGTTAGCCCAGACTTTTTCGGCACAACGTAAATTGAGCTGACCTATGAACTATCAGAATTGGGTAAATGATTCTGTTGTCGAGACGTTTAAAAATTTCATCATGCATCACATCTTTCGTTTTTAGATTAGACCTTTGTCGCGCGTCGCGAACAGGACTGGCATCGTCGATTAAGTGGATGTAATGTTGAACAAGAGTGGGACTAATTCCCTTTATATCAGAAATCGACCATCAAATTGCTTCTCTGCTTTTCAAAAGAATAGAGAGTAACGAGGTTTCTTGATCAAGAGAGAGAGTTGCAGAAATTATGTTGGGCAACGTTTCATCTTCACCTAAATATACGTACTTAAGGTGATGGAGAAGTGGTTTGAGGTCCAACTTTGGGAGTTTTTCGATCAAAAGTTTGGGCTGAGATATGGACTCAACTTGAAGCGATTCAAATGGAAGAGTGTATTCAATCTCGTTGGGAATTTCGAGAAACAATTTTTCATACTCGGCTTCGCGTTCGTCATTAAGGTCAAGCGTCTCGTTTTCGAAGTCTTTGTGAATGGCACTAACTTCCAACGTTTGGTCACGAGGTTCATTCGATTGGCTTTCAAGATTGAAAATATTAAGATCCAAAGTCATGTTTCCGAAAGAGATTTTCATGGATCCGTTACAATAATTAATTAGGGCATTTGAGGTGGCTAAGAATGGTCGGCCTAAAATCAATGGAATTTGACTCGAGGGATTTGTGATGGGTTGTGTTTCGAGAACGATAAAGTCAACAGGGAATATAAATTGCCCTACTTGAATAAGCACGTCTTCGATTTCTCCCATGGGATTCTTAATCGAACGATCGGTGAATTGAAGTGTAACTTTTATGGGTTTGAGCTTACCAACGCATAATTATTCGTACACGGAGTATAGGATCAAATTGACACTTGCGCCTAAGTCAATCAAACATTTGTTAATCATCTTGTCTCCAATTGTGCACGAAATCGTAGGACATTCAAGATCCTTGTATTTAACGGGCATGGACTGGGACAAGACTTCACTCAAACTGGCGGCTGAGAAGATTTGGCATTTGAGTGTGTTGCTTTTGGGTACACAAGTCCTTAAGAAAATTTTTGTAAGTAGGGACTTTTTGAGCGATGTCAAGAAGCGGGATGTTTACTTTCACTTGTTTAAAAATTTCCAACAACTTTTCACTTTGGTTTGAGTGTTTCTTTGGTCGAAGATGATGTGGAAATGGAACACGATACTCGGTAGGCGGGTCTACTCGAGTGGAAGAAGTAGAATTCTAATTGGCATTCGATTCAAAGTTTGGCTCCTCGTTCTGTTTATCTTCGTTCGTTGTTTTGGAAGTGTCGAGAGAGGTTTTCGGTAAATCATTTGGGTTAAAGACTTGATTATAGATTTTTTTACCGAAACGTAGAGTTGTGATAGCATTCAATTGGTGATATTGCTATCTTGAACAATATGGGCTTGATTTGAATTTGCGTTTTGATTTCTAGGATTTGGAAGGGGCTGGCTTGGGAATGTTCCTCGTTCGCGTTCACTTACAGACGTGGCTAATTGACTCATTTGCATTTCGAGTTTTGTAGTTGATTGGTTTGTGTTTTCCATATATAAGGTCAATAAATTTTGCAAATTGCTGTTTGATTGAAGACTTTGAGTAGTTGCTTTAGCCAACGTTTCAAGAGTTTTCTCAAGTGAACTTAAACATTTATCATCTTGGGAAGGATCAGCAGAATTTGGTTGAAAATTTGATTGTTGTGGTCGATTATGAGACGGACCCGCAAAAGTTTGGTTGAAATTGTTGGTCTGAAAGGGAGGATTCGAAATATTATTCGGGAATGCTTGAAAATTAGGACGAATCATACTCGTGTTTGGTTTGTTTTGGTTCCACGCAAAATTCAGATGATTTCTCCAACCAGGGTTGTACGTTGGAGAAAACGGGTCGTTTTTGGCTTTATTGATAGCATTGATTTGTCCGACAGAATTTGGACACTAATCAGCTATATGACTAGGATCGTTGCATTTATAACACATTTGTTGGGAAGCTTAGTTCATTTGATTCGATGAGAAAACGTTATTAAATTTTTTGATCATTGCATCGATCTTAGCTTCCAAAGCAAAAGAAGATCCTATCGAGTTTGCACTCGATCATGAATAAATTGATTTTTCATTCGAACGTTCCCATTAGGACAACTGTTCAGCGAGGTTTTCATGAAATTTCCAGGCATTATCATGATGTTGGGCAAGAAAGTTGCCTTGGCATATTGATTCGAGCATGGTTCGTGAGCTGTATAGTCCATCATATAAGATTTGGCAAATCGTCCATTTTTGAAGTTATGGTGTGGACATTTTATCAAAAGCTCTTAGAATCTTTCAAAATATTTTCCGAATGTTTCTCCCTTAAATTGATGAAATTTTAAATTTTCATTTCGAATTCTACTTGTTTTTTCCAAAAGGTAGAACTTTTTTAGGAAAACTTTTACGAATTCTTCCCAAGTTTTAATCGAGTTCGATGGTAAGTTATACAACCATTTTTCAGCGTAATCTGTAAGAGCGAATGAGACTAATCGAAGTTTGATTCCGTCATCACAAATTTATTGGAGTTTAATGATTGCACAAACTTGTTCAAATTTAGTCAAAAAGATGTATGGATCATCGTGCTCGAAATTGCCAATTTTCGGAAGTGTGGCAATATGGTTCGAGTGAATTTCAAAATGGTTACCCATAGGGGCGAGTAACGTTGTGCAAGATGGAATAGATAAACATTTAGGTGAGTATGACTTATAAATTGGAATTGAAGATAATTTAAATTATGAAGTTTTAAATTTAAGTCCAGAAAATTTGGAATTTGTTTCAAAAGTGTTTTCTATATTTTCAACAAAATGTTTTCACAAAGTTTTCGAAAATGTTTTCACTGGGTGTTGAAATGGGTCTGCTAAGTACTTATAGATTTTCATTCCTACGCCTGATCAACGTATGACCGAATTTCTATGAGAACGAGGATGGACTTGTTGAGATATCGAGTTACAAAAAAGTATTTTTATAAAAACTATTTTTTAATATTATGTGGATTTTAAAAGTGTTTTGAAAATGATCAAAGAGTGATTTATCTAATTTTAAGTTATTGAATAAATTCTGGCTTCGTTTCTTTTCGAGGACGAAAAGATTCAAAAGGGGGGAATGTGATAACCCAGATTTTGGAATATTTGTTAATTGATAATTAACTGGGTTAATTAATAAAAATACTGATTTATAGATTGAACAAATAGATCTGATAATAAATATTTATATCTATATATATTTGTGTTGATTTTCAATTGGATTTTAAATTGAATTTGAATTTGAATTAGGATTTAAATTTGAAATTTAAAAGATGTATATCTTAAATATATTTTTGGATTTAAAAATGAAGCAAAATTCAAAATCTCTTCATACAATCCCCTATAGAATGAAGAGTTTAAAACAAGATATTTTCATTTAAGCATAATCAAAGTTTTTAAAAATATATATATGTGAAATAAGTTTGAAAATCTACTGTATTTTCTTGATTCCAAAAGATTTAAAAACAATTATATTAAAACAATTTTTATTTGAAAAATATAGTTCAGAGCCAAACTGTTCAGTAAGGGATGGTTCTGATCTTATGTTACAGGGGATTTAGGGTGGATCCTCGGTACGGTGGTTTAGGCCACGTA
Source organism: Allium cepa (assembly GCA_030765085.1). Lineage (NCBI taxonomy): Eukaryota > Viridiplantae > Streptophyta > Magnoliopsida > Asparagales > Amaryllidaceae > Allium > Allium cepa. Next base: position 26,817,236 of record CM060933.1, on the reverse strand, counting down.
CTGTGACGGGCGGTACCCCAGTAGCCCTGCCATTGATAGAAATCCATTTTCCCTACGTTCCTTTACGGTTTTGATTGTAGAACCCACTTTGTGGCTAGTAGCTAGAATTTAATAAATGTAACAATTTCGGCTATTTTCTATTTACGTGAAAACCCTAGACATTATTATAATATCACTAGATTTCCCTTTAAAATAAATTTAAATCATTAACTTTAACATTTCAAAATTTGAAAACTTGTATAAACTTGTTACATACTTTTCTTTGGAAACTAAATTCACATTTAAACTATGTTTGAAAACTTTCTTTTAAAAACTTCCATTTTACTTCTTTTAAAAGCTAGTTAATATATTTTAAAACTTGATTTACTTTTGCTTGAAATCATATTTATTCAAAATACTCCTTTATAAAGAAAAATATTTGACAAGTTTATACAAGTTTTCAAAATTTAAAATGTTAAAGTTAAAGATTTAAATTTATTTTAAAGGTAATTATAAAATTAATTATTCCCTGATTACATAAATCAATTTAAAAGATTGATTTATTAATGTGATTTATTAATTAAGTTATTGATTAAAAGATGATTAATTAAAGATAAATCACTTAATGAAATTAATTAATGATAATTACTTAATGAAAGTAATCAAAGGATAATTGCTTAATGTCATTGATTAAGGAGGGTAATTAATGGGTGATTACTAAATGTGATTTATTTAATGATAATTACTTAATGGAAGTAATCGAGGATTAATTATTTAGTGTAATTAGTTAAAGTATGGATTAATTAAGGAAATTAATTAAAGTGTTAGTTAATTAATGAATGTTTAGTTAATTAATGAATGTGATTAATTAAGGGGTAATTAATCAATGTAAGTGAGTATAGTATAATTAATTAGAGTAATTAGTTAAGGATCAATGTAATAAATATAAATAAGGATATGTTAAACTAGTATAATTGTATAATTATTTTTAAGTTTGATTGGGTTTTTATTTCATTTTCTTTAAGTAATATACAGATAAATAACGGAAAAAGGTTAAATATAAAAACATGGTGTTACCTGGCACCTTGGCCGGCCTACAAAACAAAAGTTGAAGATATTATCGTTACCACTAGACAAGATTCTGACCGAGATAAGATCCTATTTCAACAATGAAGCTTTTTCTAATTGGCCATGCCTTTTATCTCATTTCCTTCCACCCTCCTTGTCTGATCACAGTCCTATCATAGTTGATTGGGGCACTGGTTATATTAAAGGACCCTCTTCCTTCAATTTCTTTAACAACTGGACTCAAGATAATGATTTCATGAGTATAATACAGCATACTTGGAGTGCTAATAAGTTTGGCAACCCCATGTTCATTCTTCAATCTAAACTAAAAGATTGCAAAAACAATATCAAAACATGGGCTACTGAAAAATTTGGTACAGGTAATAAGCTTACTTCCAAATTAAGAAATGATCTAAACAATATTCATATTATGATGCAGGCTAATCCCAATGATATTGAATTATCCAACAAGGAGCACTCCTTATCTACTCAATTAAAAGCTGCTATTGTCACTGAAGTTAATATGCTGAAAGCTAAAAATAGGAATAATTGGGATATAGGAGGTGACAAAAATACTAAAATCTTTCACAACTCTCTGAAGATAAAAAAAGCTGCTACCATCATCCACAAGATAAAAGATAAAAATGGTTATGAAGCTACTACCCAGATTGGTATCAAAAATGCTTTTCTTTCTTATTATAAAAGTCTCTTTTCCAATTCTGATAACAAACCTGATCTTCACCTTCTTACTGATTTAAACTTTAAGACTATATCAGATGAACAATCTATTAGCCTTATTAAACAGATTACCAAAGAGGAAATAACTGATGCTATCTTTAATATGAAGAAAGATAGCTCTCCAGGCCCAGATGGTTTCACTGCTCATTTCTTTCAAAAATGTTGGAGCATCATTAACAATGATTTTTGTAATGCCTTACTTCATTTTTTTAAAACCAATATTCTCCTTAATGGCATTAATCATACTAAACTTGCATTAATACCTAAAAATGATCTACCTCAAAGTGTCACTGAGTTTAGACCCATTGCTTGTTGCAATGTCATTTATAAATGCATTGCTAAAATCTTATCTACGCGAATGAAAATTTGCCTGAATGATATAATATCTTCTAATCAAAATGGTTTTATTCTTGGTAGATCTATTACTGACAATATTTTGCTATCCCAAGAATTAATAAGAGGCTACAATAGGAAAAATATTTCTCCTAGATGTTTTCTTAAACTTGATATTCAAAAAGCTTTTGACACAATTAGATGGGAGGCTATTATATCCATTATGTCCAGATTGAATTTCCCCCTCCCTTTTCTAGCTTGGATACATACTTGTATTTCCACTGTCAAAATTTCTTTATCTTTAAATGGTGAATGCTTTGGATATTTCAAATCTGGGAAAGGCATTAGACAAGGGGATCCCATCTCCTCCTCTATTTTTGTCATTGTTATGGAAGTGCTAACTCAACTTTTGTGTAAGGATAACATTAGCAATAATATTGATTACCATCCTAAATGCAAAGTTCATAAAATCTCCTCCTTAATGTTTGCTGATGATCTTCTCCTTTTCACTAAGCCTAACATCAAATCTATAGCTAATACTCTTGCTACATTGGATAATTTCAAAGCTATGACTGGTTTACAAATTAATAAAAGCAAATCTCATATAAGTATAGCTGGTGTGAATGATACTTTAATCACTAACATTCTTCAACTCTCTGGTCTGCAAATTATGGATATGAATGCTACCTATTTAGGTGTCCCTTTATGTAAATCTAGAATAAGTATTACTCAGTGTCTCCCTATGTTCGAAAAAATAACTCAAAAACTTAATTTTATGAACACTTCTAAAATATCTCAAGCTGGTAGGCTATTGATCATCAAAAGCATTGCCACAGCCATGTGCACATATTATTTTCGATTATTTATCATACCTACTAAACTTATTAACATGCTTAACCGTGCTTTTAATCACTTTATTTGGCATGGGAATATTTACTCGAACAAACTTATTCCTATTGCTTATAAAAAGATTATTACACCTTATAAAATGGGTGGTCTTGGTATTATCAATCTCAAAATATGGAATATTGCTGCTAACTCAAAACATATCAATAATCTTCTTACTGACAAGTATGGTCTTTGGGCTAACTGGAATAGGCACTATAATCTCAAAAATAACAACTTCTGGACCATGACTATTGATAACAATGCTAGTTATCATTGGAAAAAAATTCTAAAGCATAGGCAGCAATTATTACCTATGGTTCAATGTGATAAAAACAATTCCTTTTGGTTCTCGCCTTGGTGCTCCTCTGGTATGATTCTATCTACTCTTGTTGACTATAATCTGATCTCTAATTCTGGTATCCCTCTGCATGCTACTGCTAATGATTATATTTCTGATGATGGTATTCATTTGCCCCATGTTTCCTCGTCCTCTCTGATTTCTGTTTGGAGTATTATCAGAGATAATTTCACTAATCATAAGATAGAAGGCCTTGCTTGGTGTAATATCCCCCACTGCATCTCTAATGTCTACAATTCAATCATATGCAGTACTTCCAATGCTTACTTTGCCTGGCACTCAAGAATCTGGCATTCGGGATCATTACCAAAGCATAACTTACTTCTCTGGAAATGTCTCAACAATGCCCTGCATACGCAAGACAATCTTGTGAGGAGGAATTTCATCAATCACTCTAATTGCATTCTTTGCAACCGTGCTCATGAGAACGTTGGCCATCTCCTTTTCAATTGTCTCTTCTCCTTTCACCTATGGCGACGTACTTTATTACATTTAAATGAACAGCCTCCTGTTCGTGACTTCAAGATTGAATGGATACGTATTTTCAAAGCTACTCGATGGAAATCGCCTTCTTCCATTCGCCTTCTCAAACACCTAAAGATAACGGTCGCTGCCATATGGGAGGAGAGGAATAATAGAAGATTTGCCAATAAATACTCTTCCCTATCTACTGTGCTTGGAAATATTATTCGGTGATGCATCTGTTTTGTTGTCTTGCAGTTTGCTTTTGTTTTGACTTTGTATTTACCCTTTTGCTTAAGCTTCTCTAAGCTTTGTATCCTTTTTCTTTTTTATTTCAATAAATGTGGACTGTCCACTCTAAAAACAGGCTGGCTTTGCCAAAAAAAAAAGATTCTGACCGAGAAGAGCCTGAAGATATACAGGTTTGATGCAGTTGACATGTTTTGGCATTTAGGTACTGTTCGGCAAGAATGGACCGGCCAGCTCGAGATCGCCCTTTACGGGCCAAGTCACCTTGGCCTTGAGGCCTGCGCAAGGAGTCCGGCCTATCTTCATCTATAAATAAAAGGGCAGGGGCACAGTGAATGGCACCTATTTTGGGAGAACACTGGGGACCCTACCGCTTTCAAGACTCGTTCTTTTTCACTTAGCATTTGCATTCAAGTAGTTGGCGTACGAATTGTATCTATAATCAGTTGTTTAGAAAAGCAATAAAGATTAAACTCAAAGTGGACGTAGAAAGTTACGCCGAACCACTATAAATCTGGTGTTCTTGTTTCTCATAGTTATTACTGCATTTTAATGCGTAATTCCTCAATTTTAATTTACCTTCTTCATTAATCTCTCTACGCAAATCTTTCTTTGGGTGTTAGTGACCAATTCTGGTGCTAACATTTTGGTGCTTTCACTGAGAATTGAATTCTCAGCTTGATTGGATCTCATCATCTACTAGTGGATTTCCATATTTACGAGATAGATCTAGTTGTTTACTAGAAAACTTCCTATTCTACTCAGATTTGAAAGAAATCTAAAGGAAGTTGATAGCCGTAGATTGGATTCATTTATGTACGCAAGATCTGGGGATGGTACAACCTAAGTTTGCGCTCAGGTTGAATGAAGGTCAACCCTCCTCTGAAGGCAATTCAGCCGATCTCCCCAGAAAAAGTGCATGCCGAGCAAGAGTATGCCGAGCGGCCCAATGCATGCCGAGCGAGAGTATGCCGAGCAACCCAGTCCACGCCGAGCGACCTAGTGCATGCCAAGCGAGAGTATGTCGAGCGACCTAGTGCATGCCGAGCGATAGTATGCCGAGCGACCCAGTGCATGCCGAGCGAACCCAGTGCATGTCGAGCGAGAGTATGCCAAGCGTCCAGTGCACGCCGAGCAAGAGATTCCAAGCGAGAGTATGCCAAGCGACCCAGTCCATGCCGAGCGAAAGTATGCCAAGTGACCCAGTGCATGCCAAGCGAGTGTTACCAATCGCATGTATACCGATCCATGCATATAGAAAAAAAATATTTTCGGGTACGACCTAAATTTCATATGCCAAACCTTAGCCGCAGTGCAATGCCTCCAGATAGTGAATTCAAAACTCAACTTAATAAAGGAACATTATATCCACTTCCCTTACATCCCATGATCAACCATGGCATAGACGATCTAGTGATAGCTTCTGAGTGACAATAAGGGAATGGACAAGCAACGGCTACTCAAATGATGCTCCCAAAGTGACTCCAAGTAGACCAATTTTTGGCTCTAAGCAATTTATTCCAAATACTAATAAGGACGTCATACTGATCGCGTTTGAGGAAAGTCGACCTCAAGATATATTTTGACAGCTAGTTAGCTAGGGAGCCTCCTACGACCATGGATTGTTTCTGTTACAAGATGAATCAGAACCAAAGCGAGGAGACCTGCAGCAGACTAGGAGAAATAACAATGAACCCCCATCGGCTAAGGACACTGATTCCAGTAGAAAAAATAAGATCTTAAAATTAGACTCATATGCTCTTTGAATGATTCAATCAATAGCCTCTATTTCGAGACTCACGACTCAAAGTGGTAATGAAAACTAACCTTGAGAGAGTCCATCAAAGTCCAAAGGAAATCAGGGGAATGTTGTATATTCCAAGATGCACACTGATCCTAACATTGGCGATTACAAACACCCTCGAGGTGTCATCGAAAAGAGGATTTAGAAAGAAAAGCTTCAATAGTATGTACAAGCCTTGCAGAATGAAGAGCTAGGACCTTCAGCTGCCCATCAATAAAGAACTCCAATTATCAATTGGGCCGTTGGTAGTCGACATCCCGCCAGAAGAGGCTAGAGGCAGAGTTGAATAGCGAGCATACGATATGACCCCTTATCAATAAGATTTATACGAATCTTCTTTAGATTATTTTAATTTCAATTATGCTTTGAATTATGACCAACTTGAACCGAACTTCTTTCAAAACCATGCAGATGACGAAGTACTCAGAGTTGGCCGCCAACCAATCCACGCAGACGTGATCGAACCTGTGGAGTTTCATCAAGATAAGCATGATTCGACCGCTCACCATCAAACATATGCCTTCGATTTGGGGCTACGAACTAGAGTACTCTCAGTCCCCTATGTGAGGACTAAAGTATAAATGAATTAAAAACGTCTAAGTCCCTGAAGTGGACTAGAGTACTCTCAGTCCCCCGAGTGCGGACTAGAGTTTAAACGACTTAAAAACCTCTAAGCCCCCTGAGTGAGAAATAGAGTACTCTAAGTCCCTTGAGTGCGGACTGGAGTATAAATGACTTAAAAACCTCCAAGTCCCTGAAGCGGACTAGAGTACTCTAAGTCCCCTGAGTACGGACTAGAGTATAAACGACTTAAAAACCTCTAAGTCCCTGAGGCGGACTAAAGTACTCTCAGTCCCCCGAGTGTGGACTAGAGTATAAATGACTTAAAAACCTCTAAGTCCCTAAAGCGGACTAGAGTACTCTCAGTCCCTTGAGTGCGGAATAGAGTATAAATGACTTAAAAACCTCTAAGGCTCCTGAGTGCAGACTAGAGTACTCTAAGTCCCCTGAGTGTGGACTAGAGTATAAACGACTTAAAAACCTCTAAGTCCCCTGAGTGTAGATTAGAGTGCTCTAAGTCCCCTAAGTGCGGACTAGAGTATAAATGAATTAAAAACCTCTAAGTCCCTGAAGTGGACTAGAGTACTCTCAGTCCCCTGAGTGTGGACTAGAGTATAAATGACTTAAAAACCTCTAAGTCCCTGAAGCGGGCTAGAGTATTCTCAGTCCCCTGAGTGCGGACTACAGTATAAACGACTTAAAAACCTCTAAATACCCTAAGTGCGGACTAGAGTATAAATGACTTAAAAACGTATAAGTCCTCTGAGTGCGGACTAGAGTACTTTAAGTCCCCTGAGTGCGGACTAGAGTATAAACGACTTAAAAACCTCAAAGTCCCCAGAGTGCGGACTAGAGTATAAACGACTTAAAAACCTCTAAGTCCCCAGAGTGAAGACTAGAGTACTCCGAGTCCCCAGAGCGCGGACTAGATTATAAATGACTTGAGAAAAATCTTTAAGTCCCAGAAGCGGACTAGAGTACTCAAAGTCCCCAGAATGAGGACTGGAGTATAAACAAATTGACAAAATCTCTACGTCCCGAACTATGGACTAAAGCATAAACCGTTCGACAAATCTCTAAGTTCTCGGAGCATGGACCGAAGCAAGAACACAAATTGGGCGCGAGTCGACCTGGGGGAGAATAACACTAAGTCACCAGAATGCAGAATGGTGTATAAACATCGATAAATAGATGAATGGATTTCGACCGTTCTCTATTCCGCAAACTTCGACCTGAAATTGTAAGGAGGATTATTAACTCACTGAGGATGGAGTTCGACCATCCAACTAGTGGCCTAGCCAAATCAATGCTCGGAGCAGGAGTAAAAATCTCTAAAAGCCGAATACGACAGCTTACTATAGCTCTAGCTTGGTGTTCATTACAACTTAAGCAAACGACTACAAGGAGGCCTCAATACAGAACCAATCGAAATGACATCTAAAGCTACGAGCAACCAACTATATCATACCTCAAATCGAGGGTTAATATCGATCCTCACCAAGCACATACGAATGTGACTCGGATGTTCCTTGAAAAACTATGACCTCTAGATTGTGGAAAGCGGAGTAATCCACGAAGACTTGATCAAAAATCTCCAGCACCCTCCTTTGATCCGTCGGGAGGAGTATGAAAGTGGATGAGCATGACCCGAACGCATTTAGAGCCAACTTTACCCCAAGATCTGATTACAGAGCATGAACCAAAGTGGACGTGGATGACCGTCTAGTGTCCAAATTATGCCCTGAAACTGACAAGGCATCGAAGTATTCCTCTTGGAATGAAAACCCACAATACAATCCAAGTTAGGCGTGACCCAGCCTTCCATCAACTGCCTTGATACCATGATTCAACAGGAAAGAAAGTAATGCTAAAGTGGGCATGGCTGACCTTCCTACTTATCGGTATATGCCTAGACCTGGGGGCACGAGCTAGAAGCAAGACGAATGTGAACCATCTACTCATCGATCAACTCTATGTTTTCGAAGTTTAGGTGGGAATATAAACATAGCTAGGATGAGACTCAACCGTCCATGCAGTACATTTATCAACCAGAGACTGAAGCAGACGCATGATCATCCAAAGACTGGCTGCGATAGCTCAGTATTGAAACTTATATGTAGTGCTTACAGCTACTCAAGGCTACGACCGAAAGAATATCTATAGATTAAATCATTAAATTGATACCTAAGCTCGTGGGAAACTAACTGTCAATCCAACCCGAAGGACGGGTAAAGGATCATGAATGCATTGAATAGAAAGTGGGTTACTCGAATATACAAGCAAATTCAAACTAATAACAAGATCCAGCTATGCAGCTGCACACAATTCGAGGCTAACCATACTTGACATTTTCTTCAACGTGCTTTTAAGCCTGATCTTTGGCCATTTGCTGATAATCGATTACAGAATTCATAGCCCTTCACTATTAGACTTAATAACTCATGACAAGACTTTAGGATTTGACTAGAGTAACTATCAACATTAACTGTCCCAACCATATTTCACATTGAATGTTATGCAATAGTTACATCTGAACTCAAAGAATCCGGGTGCTGAATATCGGATCACAGCTCAATGCAATGATGATAAAAGAATTAGTTGGATTTTTCTGAATAAATGATGATATGTTCCCTTGGACCCATTTTAACATGCATGTGTGATTTCGCCAACTATCGTGAGCCATGCATTGGATATCGACCTGAAGCTACAAAAGCTAGCGCAATGTCTATTGATTTCATCATGAAAGCTCCACTCTTACTTTTGGGCTCGCCCCATCAACGTCTATGTGTACTAACCATTGCAATCGGGAATACAACGACATGAGACGTCTGAAAGACTACTTAAATAGAATATTGAATTAAGTCAATTCGATATCACTTATTTCCCTCGAAGGGCTATCCAAGGATGGAAATTAGCAGACCTCATACCCAAATTCACTGCATCAGATGGCTACTTGAAGGGTTGTAGAGAACTAACTGACAGATGGAAAATGTACGTGGATGGAGCATCAAGTGATCAGTGTTATGGCGTAGGAGTCATGTTAATGACTACCGAGGAACGATCGATCTGCTACGTCCTGAAGCTCGATTTCCCTGTAACAAATAACGATGCTTATTATGAAGCTGCGACCACTAGCCTCAAACTTTCTAGAGGATTTGGAGTGGAAACTTTGCATATCTTTTGTGATTCCTGATTGATAATATGCAAAGTTAAGGAGGTTGATCTTACTAAGGGGCATTGTCTTGCTCCTTATCTCGGCCAGGTCCATGAGCTACTAACCGACTTCACTTATTACATCATTACACACATATTTAGCGAACAAAATGAAAAGAGTCCAGTCACTGGCCAAGCTAGTCAGTTTTAGGGATGTGCAACGGACATACATTGTTTCAGTTGAAATACTCAATATTCCAAGCATTGACGGATGGAGATCGGCTAGGTCTTGAAGACAGAGCCAAAAAAGGTTTCATGGTTGACACCTATCAAAGACTATCCACAATGAGGAATTCTTACTGAACGGAGGAATGGAAAACGACATATCCTCCTCAAAGCTTCATGCCAAATCATCCAAGAAGAATTCGTGTGTAGAAAGGAGTTTATCCATCCCCATGCTTCGGTTTATCGCCCCTGATGATATCTTGAGCGAAGTTTATGAAGAAGAATACGACGATAACATCAAGGGGGAAACCATGATAAAGAAAATACTCTGCTACAGGTATTACTGGCCAATTATCAATCCATATGCAGTTGATCATGCTAGACAATGCGACAAGTGCAAGATGTTTGCAAAATATCCAGGAACCCCGCCGATGGAAATTACTCAAATGGCTAGTCCATAGCCGTTAGCCACTTTGAGGCATTGAAATCATCTTCTTGCCGATCCTAAAGGTGGTGCAAAATACACCATCATAGCAGTTGATTACTTCACCAAATGGGCAGATGAAAAACTTTTAACCACGACCAAGATGAAGAAAATAATCAACTTCATTGTCTGTAACGTCATCTGTCCTTATGACCTTCCATGATCTATTATAACTGTAAATGGACCGGTTGAAGCTGTGAAAAAAATCATAAAGTCTGTACTGAAGAGAGGTTTGGAAAAGGCTAGAGGAAAATGGGCGGATGAACACCCAACAGCATTATGGGCTTACAGAACTACCCATAAATCCATGATTGGCCGTACTCCATTCTCCCTTGCTTACTACTCTGGGGTCGTCATCCATGTAAAACTTGAAGTCCGCTCTCATCAAGTGGCCGATTACAATACTTATTTCACAGAAAATACAAACAAGGAATCGCGATTGAATTGCAATTAAACTAGATAGAATTGGTGACGACTTAAGAGCATATAAGACGCATCCAAGAGCCAATGGCACGAACATGTACCTGAACATGAATGTGTACGTCCGGAAAAGTTCGACTTCTTGAAATCAACAGAAACTAAATTCTTACTTAAAGGTTATTAAGAAAAGACTGGATCAGATAGCCGAAGCTTACTAACCTGTAGAACCGGACATTGATGGCTACTGATGAACTACAACCCTGTATTTATAATATTGGGAATCGACCAAGCGTCATGACGACCAAAGAAGGATATGACACCTTGGGAGGATAAATTGAAAGATAATGACTATTCAGGAAACACAATGGATTTCTTTCTCGAAACAAGGAATACTCGCGGATTCAAAGCATGTCGTGTTGCTTCACACAACACACTTTAAGGGGTAAATGTTACACGACACCTTGGCCTGGCTACAAAACTACAGCTGAAGATATTATCATTATCACTACAGAAGATTTTGACCAAGAAGAGCCTGAAGATATACGGGTTTGATGCAGTCGACATGTTTTGGCATTTAGGTACGGTTTGGCAAGAATGGACCGACCAGCTCGAGATCGCCTCATATGGGCCAAGTCACCTCGGCCTTGAGGCCTGCACAAGGAGTCCAGCCTATCTTCATCTATAAATAAAAGGGCAGGGGCACAGTGAGCGGGACCATTTTTGGGAGAACACTGGGGAAACCCTGCCACTTTCAGGACTCATTCTTTTTCACTTAGCATTTGCATTCAAGTTGTTGGTGTACGAATTGTATCTGTAATCAATTATTTAGAAAATAAATAAAGATTAAACTCAAAGTGGACGTAGGCAGTTACGCCGAACCACTATAAATCTGGTGTTCTTGTTTTTCATAGTTATTGGTGCATTTTACTGCGCAATTCCTCAATTTTAATTTTCCTTCTTCATTAATCTCTCTATGCAAATCTTTCTTTGGGTGTTAGTGACCAATTCTGGTGCTAACACATTGAATTACAAATGTAAGTTAAAATGTATACAAAATTACAAATGTAAATTAATTCTCTATGCTTTATAACAAGTGTAAATCAATTATATCATGCTATTGACACAAGTAAGTTAATTCAACAAGTGTCTTAATTTTTATTTCCTTTTTATTTTTAATAAAAAAAGATAAAACTAAGTATATAACCTCTCTACTCTCTATCTCATTCTTTTTTTCCTACTCCATTCAACTCGTATTTCATATCGAATTTAGAGCTTAAAAATCAAGATTAATTTGAAAACATTTTAAAACTTTGGAAACTCGTTTAAAACTTGCTAATACTTTGTTTAAGAACTTGGTTTACATTTTTCTTTGAAACTTACACATTTTAATAAGCTTTTAAAACTTGATTTTATTAAACTTAAAAGCTTGTTAACATTCAAATTTTAACCTTTATTTTTAAATCAACAATCTAGATCTTTAAACAATTTAATTCAAATCAAATTCAGGTTGAACTAATTTCAATTCCAATCTCAACTTAAAATCATCTTAATAACATAAAATATTTGTGGCTAGTATGCTGGAATTTAATAAATGTAACAATTTCGGCTATGTGAATATTTATTTATAAACCCTAGACACTATTATAATATCACAAATGTTTTGGTAATCGTAAGGTAAAAAACTTTTCCATGTTTATGTGTGGGAAATCTTACAAGATACCTTTTCTTTCAAATGATTTTCAAAGTTAAGCAACTTTAATCCATTTACTCATACCAGACCCATGTCTGACCCAAAGTTTATTTTTTGTTTTATTAAACTCTTGGGTACTCAAATTTTTACGAGTAGCCAAGGGATTCAGGTTAGCTTTGACGAATTTTGGAGGAGATTTGGAGCAAGAGGCTTCAACGTATATAGATATTATGGTTTGGCTATGCTAGTGTTTGTGTCTGTATCTCTGTGTTGTATCTTGAATTGTAATGATTAGATAGGTCTTTATAATCGTCTAACAAGTGTGTAAGCTATATTACTCTGATAGATGTTGTATATTATGTAATAATTATGTGATTAATATATTTTATTCATTTCGTTGTGAGATTCTGATATTATTTAGTTCTTTTTTTCTATCTTTTCTCTTTTCTACCCCTTTCTTTCTTAAAAATGATGTGTCTTTCTGTGGAATAAAAGGCGGGTCGTTACATTGTGGTATCAGAGCACTAGGTTGAGTGAATGCCTAGGCTTTGGAGTGATATCTTTCTTGAGAGAGCGTACTTGTAATATATATGTAAATGGGTAAGCTTTTATAAGGCATTACAGCCCAAATATCCAAGGCCCGGTTCGAGCCGAGTAGGTTTACATACCAGTCCGACAGAACATATTTCAACTCAATATTACCATAAATAAAAAAATACAATTACTTCATCTCCATCTTCAGAATCATGGCGACCGGTAGCTCGTACTTGGGATTCCTTCCGATGCTCGATTCTGATCCTCTTCTATAATTTGAGCTTGACCTAATTCCTGCAAGGTATTTTTCCAGTCCTCGATTCTCATTCGTGTCAATTGAATGTCATTTCTCACGATTTTGCTGACTTCTATGTGGTTTCTCTGTGTTTTCTGATATAATCGATGATTTCTCTCCTTCCAAATGCTCCAAACGGTCGTTGTGATAGCGATGCTGGCCAATTTGGTTTCTACGTCCACGCCCTTCCTCCGCTGAACCAGGTGAACAATTTCTTCCTCCAAAGTACTTGTAGCTTTCATTAGATTTGTCTGTACTTTACATCGTTTCCATACTTCATTCGAAAAATTGCATGCAAAGAAAAGATGCTCATGCGACTCTTCTGCTAGGTTGCATAGTTTGCATTTATTCTCTTTTAAAATCCCCCATTTAACAAGTCTGTCCTTTGTAGGCAGCCGTTTAAGAATTGCTTTGTAAGCTGTGAAAGCCATTTTCGGGCTGTTAGCTTGATTCCAGATAATTTTACTCCATTCGACCTTTTTGTTTCTCTTTCTTATTTTTTCCCAAGCCGATTTAGCAGTGAAATCTTCTCTTGTAGATTTCCATTCCCACATATCATTTTCTCTGCCGCTAAATATTGGCATAAAGTGTATTTTATCTTTAATGTTCTGGTTGATTGGCAGCTGAGAGCAATCCCATTCGTTGTTATTGATAATTTCTGACACTTTTCTGTCAGGGCATCCATAATCTGAGAATGTGTGAATTCCCAGTATATTGATCAAAGATTCACCTGTTATCCAAGGATCTCTCCATAAGTCAGTTTCTCTTCCCATTGCTATTTCTTTTGTACTGCATGAGGCAAGTTTTTCCCTTACTCTCATGATGGCTTTCCAGTTTGTCGAAGCATTGTTATCTATTTGCATGCACCAGAAATTCCCTTTAATGTATCTATTCCTCATCCAGTTCCCCCATAGTCCTTTTCCTGTGATTATTCTCCAAGCTTATTTTAGAGTGTATACTAGCCTCATATCCTTAATTCTTCTTAGACCAACTCATCCGTCCTCTTTACGTCTACACAAGTTCTCATATTTAATTTTATGCATGCCTCCCTTCCAAATAAAATCTGCACAAACGCTTTTTATTTTCTGCATTAAGGCATCTGGTAGTTGGTAAGTTTGTAACCAGAAATTTATTTTGGAGTGAACTACAGTGTGTACCAGTTCAATTCTTCCTGCTAGCGATAAGAGTCTGGAGCTCCATCCTTGCAATTTATCCCTTATCGAAGAGATTAAAACTGCACATTCCCTGTCAGTTATCTTATTTGAAGATAAAGGAACACCTAGGTATTTCATAGGGAGAACACCTTCTTCCACTTTTAATATGTCTAATATCTCATTTTTCTTGTTGCATGTTTTGTTGAAGTAGCACTTGGTTTTTCGTTCATTCATTTTAAGGCCTGTGTATCTCTCTAGTTTGCAGAATATATCCTTAACAGCTCTAGCCGACGTGTTGCTGGATTTTACACATATGAGCAAGTCGTCTGCATATAGTAGGTGGGTCACTATAGGCTGAACGTTATATATAGGCTGGATTATTCTGTTATGTGCCACCATCTCCATTTGTAATGAGAAGTATTCCATGGCAATAGCAAACAAATAAGGGGATAGAGGATCCCCCTGTCTGATTCCTCTATTGGAACCTAGAAAACCTTTCGGTACACCATTGATCAGGATTGAGAAGGTTGGAGTAGTTATGCACTCTCTTATCATGTTCACAAATCTTGGGGAAAACCCATAGTTTTTAGCATATGAATAATGAATTTTCCATTTATTTTATCATATGCATTATGAAGATCCACTTTAAGGCAGAATTTATCCGCACCTGGTTTGTTGAAGTTTCTAACCAGTTCATGTGCCATCAATGAGTTTTCAGATATGCTTCTCCCTTTGATGAATGCACTTTGACATTCTGATATGAGGTCAGGTAACACGAGTTTCATTCTGTTGCATAGTATCTTGCTTAGAATTTTGTATATCACACTACAACAAGATATAGGTCGGTAGTCTTCAATTTTTGATGGATTAACTTTCTTTAGGATGAGGCATATGAATGTGTGATTAATTTCTTTAACACCACTTAGAAATATATCTTGCATTGCTGATAATATTTCTTTTTTCAAGGATTCCCAGTGGAGAATGAAGAACTTGGAACCCAGTCCATCTGGCCCGGGACTGGAGTCTATATGTATGGTTCTTATAGCTTCCCAAACCTCTTCCATAGTGATTTTCTCGGCCAGCAACCTTTTTCCCCTGGAATTTACCATCCTCCTGCTCTGTATAGTTGGTAATGAGTTATTAATTTCTCCATTGAACATCTCATTATAATATTTTATTGCTTGTTCTTCAAATTCTGAGCTGTTAACACATTCATTACCATCTTGATCAATCAACTGATAGTTATAATTGAAATTCTGCCTGACTGCCATTTTTGTATAGAAAAATTTTGTGCATTCATCCCCTTCAGTTATCCATTTTTCTTTAGCTTTCTGTTTGAGTTCTATGGCTTTTAATCTAAGTGCTTCTTTTAGACTGTTTTGATATTGGTAGTATGTCTTCCACGTTTCTTCAGTAGACTCTCCACTATCAATTGATGTCAATATTTCTTCACATTTTGTTTGAAGTTTGTTGATCTGATCTTCATTTTTAATTCTTGTTTTGTTCCATTCTTTTAGTTGCTTCTTGACATTCTTGAGGAGTTGCACAAGTTTGTAGCATTCTGTCCCCTCTTCCCTAGGGATGTCATTTATTCGGGTGGCCTCTGTATAACCTTCTAATTCATGCCATTGATTGGAATACCTGAAAGGTTTTCCTTTTGTGCGCAAGTTCACCCCTTTTAAGTTTATAAGTATGGGACAATGATCACTAGTTGAAGGGGGTAGGATATTTACTCTAGTGTTAGACAGTTTGTTTATGCATTCTACATTTACTAATGCTCTGTCTAGTTTACACGATATTTTCTTACATTCACTACTTCTCCATGTATATTTCAGGCCACAGTGGGCTGGTTCCAGCAATCCTGCCCCAGTTATGCACTTGTTAAATTCTTCTAACTGAGATACTCTGACGGTGAGCCCTCTTTTTTTTCCTTTGCTTTGAGAACAGCATTAAAGTCCCCCATGACAATCCAAGGCTCATTTATCTTACTACTCATATCTCTGATGACTTTCCATAGATTGGTGCGATGAGAAGATAGATTGCTTGCATATATACAACTTAATATAAGTTTCATGCCACCTGAATTTACAGCTTTTATTGTTATTTGTTGATCATCTTTATCTATCAATTTGACATTCCATATTCTTTTATTCCATAGAAGGAGAATACGCCCTTTTCCACCTACATCATTATTATGCATCATTTCCCATTCAGCATCTAAGGATTGAATAAAGAATTTAAGATTTTCTTCATTAAATTTATTCTCCAGGATACTTAATATGGAAGGAGAGTACTTCCTTCTAAGATTTAAGAGGTCTAAACGCCTTGTATCATTGTTTAGACCTCTTACATTCCAACTGATTATGGACATTTGGTTGTCGGAGGTCGACTCCTCAGTTTTCTAGGAGACACCTCGCGACTTGAGCTCACCCTATCTTTAATCACTGGTTTCTTGAATTGTGTTACATATTTTTGATTTGATTTTGTATATTTTTTTATGTTCTCTTCTTCTGTCTCTGATTCAGTTTCCATATTATCCAGTACCACATTATTTATCTCCTCTTCTTCTTCTATGGTTACAGATGATGGGTTTGTCTCCAAGCTACGGGATTGACCATTTCCTCCCTCCACATTATGCAGTACCTGATCTTCATTTTGGTTTACCTTCTCTGGTGCATCAGTCTTATCCTCATGGTCTGTAATATTCTCTTGTTCATTGTATATATTTGAAATTGTTGTGGTAGGGCTCAACTGTGTCATGTTTTGTTGTGGAATCTCATTTTGTTCAGTAGTAGTTTTTTGTTCCCACACTTGTTTAATGAGGCAAATCACTGTTTCACACTATGTCAATGTGTGACCAAAACATTTGCAGTTGCTACATATCGGAGGTATGTATTCGTATTCTATTTCCTGGATGTATATATTTCCTTGTCTGTCTTTAGCTCTCACTTGCTTTTTGAGGTTGTCATTTGCTTTTATTTCAACAAGAACTCTAGCATAGTTTAACCTTTTAACATGCCTTATGTAATCATCCATGTCTAATGGGTTACCAATTAGACTAGCTAATTTACTAGTTCCACGAGCATTCCACAAAGACAGATCTAAGTTTCTCAATCTCACCCAAACTGGGTGTGATTCTAGCATGTCTCTCTCAAGCCTCAAATTAGGTTCCCATTTTTTTGTGAATATAAGTTTACTATCAATGAACCATGGACCCCCATCTAATACTTTCTTACAATCTGTTTCATTACTAAATTTAATTAGATAAAAACCATTTTCTCTGGGAAAAATATCCCAATTTCCTGTGGGTTTCCACTCTCTTTTGACGTATGCATTAAGATGAACATAATATGGTCTTTTACCTACAAAAAACATGTATATAGCAGTTCCCCACATGCTTTTTGCCGTACTGAATACTTCTTCATCAAGATCCGCATATGCTCCTTCCTCATCTTCCATAGCTTCCAATTTGTTGACCCCACCATTTATACGTGTGTTACCCGCAATTGCATCTGCCCATGTTCTGATTCCTTTCCTTATTTCTGGTTTCTTTGTAATTGGATTCACCAGATCTGATCCCTTTTTGACGTTATACGCTATAGGTCCCACTAGATCTGAAGAATTTTTGCCAGCTTTTAGTCCCACCAGATCTGTAATCCAAATAGGTCCTCCTAGATTTGCTTTGTTGTACTGCTGCTGATCTCTGATTGGATTAATGCTTTTGTTTTTGTTTTTATTCCTTACCTATATCCACCCCGTGTCATCTAATTCTTCGGTGATAGGTTGCTTCGTTGAGATTTCAGCAGTTTTTTCTTTAGTCGCCTTTGTTTTGCCATTACAGTTGCCATTATCAGTCGCCATGTATATTTTTTCTACGATGCCATAAATATATTCGGCTCAACCGTCATATCCATATATATATACACCTATCTATTTTGTTGTGTTATCTGTTCGGGTTACCCACATAAGTTAGGCTGGCAGCTTGAGTTCTGGTAGTAGAAGAGCAGTGGTGTGGGTAGCATGACTACCACAAATGGAAGAGGCCCCAGTGTTGAGGTTAGAAGAGTATCTGCTGAGGCTGTAGACCTAACACTGCCTCAAAGGAGCTTAGCAACATTAAATAAGGACTTCTCCTATCTAGGAAGGAAGTCTTTTCAAGGTTCAGAGTCCATCATTGAAGTGTAAGTTTGGTTGCGCTCGTATGAGTAGATTTTCAATGATGTGAATCTGACAGATAAGCTGAAGAGAGTTTTGGTATCTTGGTAACTTCTGGAAGAAGCAGCTGCGTGGTGAGACATAGTATCCCTAAATGTTTTCGAAGATGTTTCCATTGGAGCAAGTTTAATGAAGTTCAAGTATCAAGGGCAGCAGTGCAGCTCGAAAGTTTTGTGAGTGCCAGCAGAGAGGTCATCTGGTTTAGCAGTGTCCTAAAGGTGGAGTTTGGAAGCTGCAGAGTGGGTCTATTTATCCTCGGTTCAAAAGGTTTGTGTTTCATCTGTCAGCAGTCCGGGCATTAGATGAAAGCTTGCCCATTTCTTCGGGAAGCTCAGCAGATCAAGGTATTGCATTTGAAGATGGATGGGTTAGTCAAGCATAAAGCTGTTTTGATTTATGAAGAGAGAACATTATCTTTGGAACTGAATTGGGTAGGATCGCAAAAGTGACTTGCGATAGTTCAGAGGTCATCTGAGTAATCTTTGCATAGGATTAAGGCATTTCAGGAATGAGTAAGAGCTACCGAGGTGATCAGATATTTTTTGAGTGTCTTCGAGGAAGTCAAAGGTTTGCTACGTTGGGAGATTGAGTTTCGTATCGACTTGGTTTCAGGGGCGATTCCTGTGGTTCAACCCTAGTTGAAGGATGGCTCCTAGAGAGAGTTTGGTGAAGCAACTCAGGATTTCATAGAGCTTCTTTGTTTTCTCTTTTGTGGATCTGATGAACCATGTTTTTTCGAGTTGTGTTGATCAAGTCGTGCTCGTGTTCATCAATGGCATTCTCATCTACTCAAATCAGAGTTGCGCAGCGGAAGGATCATTTAGAGATAGTCTTTGGATCCGGTCAAGGAAGCAGCTGTTCTAGAGTGAAAGTAACCGGAAGATACAGTTCTCTTGGATTTGAGGGTTTCTACAGGAAGTTCATCCAGGATCTCTCTAGATTTCCTCTCACTCGACCAGACTATCTAGGAAGGAAGCAAAAATACAAATGGATCCCTTAATGCCCTTAATGTGAATAAGTTTTAGGATCTGAAGGCAAGGTTGTAGAATGCACCTATTCTGGGTGATTCAGATGGGAGAAGTAAGTTCAGTCTTTTAATGCTTGTGGAGTAGAGCTTGTGTTCTAGAGTTCGAAGGATTTTGGGAAGACCATCTTGTCGGGTAGAGTCCGGAGATTTATCCTTGGTCTAGTTTGTTTCGAGAGGCATCTGCGTAGGTTGAGCTGTTCAAGGAAGGATGAAGGCAGCATCGGGATCGTCGGAAGAGTTATGTAGATAAGAGACGGAGGAATTTGGAATTCGAAGTGGGATATTTGGTTTGGTTGAAGTTTCTCTGTCAAAGGAGTAATAAGATTTGGCAAGACTGGAAAGCTAGCTTTGGGTATATTGAATCTTTCCGAAAGGATAAGTCTTTAGTCTATAGGATTAATTGCCAGTTTAAATGGCTGGGATTCACATGGTATTTCACGTATCTCTGAGGGAGCACATGTATGATCCATCACTAGTTGTGGAATCAGCGGTTCAGAAGGATCTGGTAGATGAGCTGGATTTGAGTATAGTCTGATATCTTGCTCGGATTATAGATCGAGGTGAGAAGAAGCTCAGGATTAGAATGGTGTAGCTAGTTGAGGTTCTGTAGAGCGAGTATCCCAGCGATTGTACCTGGAAAACTCTAGATAGTATTAAGAAGTCCTATCCTGTTTGTGTCTGGATAGCTAAGTTTGATTGTTTGATTTAATTGTTTGCTATGGTTGTTAGTATATGGATGATAAGTATGCTTTACCGTTTGAAAATAAAATCTTTGCTGGATTATTAAATTATCTTTGCTTTTAAATTTCGGGGACGAAATTCTTTTAAGGGAGGAGGAATGTGATGACCCAAAATTTTGGGCAATAACAATTTGATAATCTTTATTAATAATTATTTAAATTGGTTTAACAATCTTCTTTTATAAATATTTAATTGGTAAATTTTATCTTTCAAAGCTAATATTAAAATGTTTCCTATTTATAATGTATATATTTGTATATATTGTAAATAGAAAACTTTGTTTGAATTTGATAAAAAAATGTTTTCAAATTTAATATGTATATATTGTAATTCGAAGTTAGGATTGAATTTAATATAAAACCTTTCAAAAGCTATTTAAAAGTTAACCATATATTTTCAAAACATTTAAAGTAAACGTTCATTTGTTTAAATTTTATTTTTTTGCTTAAGTTTAAAATAAGATTTAATAAACAATTTATTTTAATTTATTTTTAAATGACTTAAACTAAAATGGTCTATAAATATATATAAAGGTTTAATTATACTTTCATTTTAAATATATTATGAACTAAGCATAGTTTAAAAACATATAATATATTAATTTATTTAAAAAATAAGTATTTATAAATAAATATAAACCATAAGTTCCGATTTGCATAAATAAAAATGCATAAGAGATTTTTAGATAAGGGTTTAAACATAAAAATCCTTGTAATTAACATTTGTAAATCAATAAAAATTATGCAAATACATTTGTCACTTATGTGTCATACAATATAACAAGTGGCAAACACTTATCTTTTAAAAAAATTAATAAATTATGTAGTAATAGAGAAAATCTGGTTTTTCATTTTTTAGTTCAAAGTTTTTATTTCCCTATCTTTCTTTCTTTTTAAATATCAAAACCTGAAAACTAAATCAACGGAAAATTAAATTTTAAAAGAACAGTTTCAACCTGATTAAAGTCAAGAAGCAAATTCAAGTCAAAAGTAATAAAAAAAGGCTTCAACCTGTTCAAATTTTCAACTGAGCTTCAAAATCTATTTCATCTTCAACCTCTAACCTGTGCAATGCAAAGAATCAACTCAAATACAAGTAAAGATCAACTTCAAATTCAAATACAGCAGTTCCAGATTAAGCTTGAAAACCTGTCTCTCTATTTTAAATAATGGGTGAGTAAACTTTTACTTTAAAAACAGTTTTAAAATCTGTGATTAAATTTGTTGCATGTGATGGAAATTTGTAGAAAATATATTATATAATGATTACCTAAATTTTTGGTTGTGAATATATGTATAAACATTTGATTTGTCTGACATATGCCTGTGCATGTATATATCTGCTCGGTTGTTATTCACAGACTTAAGTTCACCTTTCAAAAATTCATATCATCCCATAGGATCTCCGTTAAACATTTATCATTGAAAAGAAAAGGTTAAAAACAATATAATTTCAATTCTAAAATTGGTTTCATATAAAAATAGTTAGTAATTATTTCTGAAACAATAATTTACAGTGGAAATTAAATTTTGGTCAAAAATCAATAGTCTGGAAATCGTGTTTTGGTTTCAAAATCTGATTCAGCTTAGAAAATCATGAATTTTAATATAAGTTTCATGATTTTAGAGCATATGAATGTTTATATATTTTGAGTTGATCATAATTTGGATATTTTTCGATTGTCGACGAACAGGAGAGGTATGGATGTCGGGCTTTGGTCCGGAGGAAGGAGGTGGCTCGGTGGTCTCTGGAAAAATGATCACCAGAGTTTAAGTTGGCCGTGGTAGCCATGGGAGAGAGAAGTAGGGTTTTTCTATCAATCTGGGTAGTCGATAGTTACGAGGAGAATTCATCGCCGTGGGAAGGCCGGAGCTGATCGTGATAGGGGGAAATGATGGTGGAAGTCGAGGCAAAGTTTTAGTGAGGCTAGCGATCGTTCTTGAGATCTGGTTCGTCGGTGATTGAAAGTTTACCAATGATGTTGTGGTTCCAGGTTGATTGACTTGTTTGATTTTGTGCCGTAGGGAGAATCGTCGAAGTTGAGGATCGGATAAGTCAGGAAGGTGGCTGCCGACTTGCTGATGACCACGGCGAGGAACGGAGGTGGTCAGGTGATTGGGACATGTGCACACATGCACGTTATATCAGGTGGGAGTGAGTTTTAGGGGAAGAAGCTATTCTTTTAGGTTTGATTCGAGTTTCTATTGGGTTTGACTCTAAGTGATTAAGGTAGCGAGTGAATCAAGTTGCTCGAGATTTTATAAGGATTGGCTCGGGTATTCTGGTAATAGACTAGGGTTTTGAGGGTATGGGATTGGGTCATTTTTGTTATTCCAAGTTTAAAATTTTGAAGTAAAACTTGTTCAGGCTTTTGAATATAAAATGAATAGTTTCCAGATTTATAATAGGCAAGGGAAATCAAAGTTTAAAGTAAAGAAAATATTTAACTAGTTTTTAAAGCTAAATAAAAATGGAACAAGTTTTCAAGAAAGAAATGTTTAGTTAAATTTAAAAGTGTGTTTTAAATGAATATGTTTATAAAGTAAATTGTTTAACAAGTTTTAAATAAATTTTCAAAGAAATGTAAACCATATTTTCCCACAGTAAAATTATCAAACAAGCTTTTAAATTTATTAAAGTAATTAAGTTTTCAAGGAGATTGTCAACAAGTTCCTAAGTAAAGTTTTCAAAGATTTAAATGTTTTAAACAAGTTAAATCCTTATAATTGTTTTGTTTTAAGGTAAATTATATATCTTAATTATGAAATTGATCCCTAAATATTTTCTAATAAAGTTTAATAAGTAATTAATAAAGATAAATAATTTATCTTTATTTAATTAAGTTTGAGATTAATTAAAGATAATAAATTAGTGAAATTAATTAAAAGTTAATTACATAATGAGATTAATAAAAGTTAATTAATTGATGTTAATAATCAAGGATAATTACTTAGTAAAAGTAATTAGTGGACAATTAATGATTGTAATTAATTTAAAGATCACTAACTAGTGATTATGAGATGATTAATTAAAGTATTTAATTTAAGATAATTAATTAGTTAATTAACTAAGGATAATCGCTAAAGGAAATTGATTAAGTATAATTACTTAGTGTAAGTAATTAATGTGTAATCACTGAATGTTATTAAATAGAAGAGAAATTTCTTAAGGGAAGTAATTAGAGGATAATTACTTAATGAAAGTAATTAACAAGTTAATTACTTACTGTAATTTATTAAAGAATGATTAATTTCAGAATGTGATTAATAAAGTTAATTAATGAATGTATTAATTAAAGATTACTTGTTAAAAGTAATTAATTAGAAGCATAATTAATTAATGGAAGTAATTAGAGCGTCATTAATTAATGTAATGACAGTAATTAAAGGATGATTAATGATAATGGTTAAAGAATATTTAATTTACCTAATTAATTAAAGGTTAATTACTTAATGTAATTAAAGAGTAAGTAATCAAGAATGATTGATTTAAAATGGATGATTAAAGAACAATTACTTAAGGTAATAAAAATAATAATTAATCAAGGGTGATTAATTAAGATAGATAATTAAGAGATGATTAATTAATTGGGTAGTAATTAATTAATATTAAGCAGGATTTCGCTAAACCAAGTGATTAAAGTTAATAATTAATCTAAATTGGAGATTAATTAAATTGATTAAGAATTAATCAATCTTGTTTGTGGATGATTGAATGGTATGGAATACCTTGGATTATGTGATATCTTTGATATATGATATGTGCTGCTTATGATGTGCAATGTTTGGTTGAATTGGATAATATGGATTATCTATCTGTGATCATGTGAATCATCTATCTGTATGTAGATGTTATTCAAAATTATAAGTTAAATTGTTTAAACCCTTAAACAACTTGGACATTAAAACGGCATTTTGGATTTCGATGAGACCGGGATCGGATTTCCAAATTGGATATCTGGAAACCACACCGATCCAAATTAAAGGACAGGTCGTAAAATCTCAAGTGAAGATGAAGACTCGAAGTGTAAGAACTATTTGTCGTTAAAACTCTGAGGGTGATTCCAAAACGAGTTTAACGGAGATAGTACTTTCAGTTTCAAGATAAAGATTCAGAATGTAAGGACTATTGTTGTTAATTCTGAGGAATATTCCAAAATGAGTGTATCGAGATAGTGCCTATGGTTTTGTTCGAACCCAGAACAAACTTGTATGGATTGAATGCTTTCAGAACATCGTCAGGAAGACGATGAGCATTCTAAGATAGATGTGTTCTATAAAGGTAATCGCAGCCTCAAGCCTCATCAACCGAGAATGGCTAAAACAAGAGAGGTGCAGCAAGGCTAAGTGGGTTGCGTCCAAGTAGGACGAGATTTTCCCCTGTCCAGAGGTCCCTTTTTATTCAGCTTAGTGGGCAGTTGGTTCGCGGCCAAATGCGGGGTTGTCTCGTTCGGGACTATCTAGTAAGGGATGGTTTCGGTCTTGTGTTGCAGGGGATCAGGGAGGATCCTCGGTACGGTGATCTAGGCCACGTACTATGACGGGCGGTACCCCGGTAGGATTGCCATTGGTGGAAATCCAATTTCCCTACCTGCCTTTACGGTTTCGATTGTAGAACCCACTTTGTGGCTAGTATGCTGGAATTTAATAAATGTAACAATTTCGGCTATGTGAATATTTATTTGAAAACCCTAGACACTATTATTATATCACTGGATCTCCTATTAAATGTTTTGGTTATCGTAAGGTAAAAAACTTTTCCATGTTTATGTGTGGGAAGTCTTACAAGATACCTTTTCTTTCAAATGCTTTTCAAAGTTAAGCAACTTTAACCCGTTTACTCACACCAGACTCATGTCTGATCCTGAGTTTATTTTCTGTTTTATTAAACTCTTGGGTACTCAAATTATTATGAGTAGCCAAGGGATTCAGGTTATCTTTGACGAATTATGGAGGAGATTTGGAGCAGGAGGCTTCAGCATATATATATATATGTGTGTGTGTGTGTGTGTGTGTGTGTATACATTATGGTTCTGCTATGCTAGTGTTTGTGTCTGTATCTCTGTGTTGTATCTTGAGTTGTAATGATTAGACATGTCTTTATAACTGTCTGACATGTGATGTGTAAGCTATGTAACTCTGATAGATGTTGTATATTATATAATAATTATGTGATTAATATATTTTATTCGTTCCGCTGTGAGAGCTCTGAAACCAAAACATATCATATCACAACAAATTTATATCAGAGATATCAACCAATTCAAGGCATTTCTAAAAACCAATCATCCATAAGCAAGATTAATTAGTCTCGCCATTTCTAATTAATTTAAATTAATTTAATTAATTACATCAATCACTTTTAAATCCTTCTTATTAAATCATTAATTAATTACAAACCAATTAATTAATCATCCTTTAGTTAACATCTCAATTAATCATCCTTAATTAATTATGCCTTCATTAAGTAATTAACCTTTAATTAATTACACAAATTAATTATCCTTTAACTATTCACATTAATTAACCTTTAAGTATTCTCATTAGTTAATTAATTACATCGATCCTTAATTAATTACTTTAATTTATTATCCTATAATCGCTTACTTTGATTAATTATCTTTTAATTAATCTCATTCACTGACCAACCCTTTGATCAATTTCATTCAAACCCGTACGATGTACACATATCATCCGTATGCAACATCGATCAGATCTCTCACTCGATCACACAATTTCTCTTCCGAACTAGTATCGTCCATCCGACTTCCAACTGCGGACTCATCTGGTTTCTTGATCAGAAACCGTCATTCTCCTTACATAGCCATAACTATGATAGAGAATTTCCAGAACCAATCAAAAATCCATATCCAGGTTCGTCGCCGAAAATCGAGTGAAAAATCCTAACTTGGATCGATATGCTATCTTAAAATTCTGTGCTCGAATCTGGATCAAATCACTGTGCGAACAGAATAATATACGTACATCCTACGTATTTATCTTCATTGATTATCAGTTAAATCAATTCTCTTTTCTATTCACCTTCCTTTTGATTCTATTCACTTATCCACAATTACTCCTAATTTCAATTTGGGTTAACACTTCAATTCTTATCTCAATTGGTATTCAATTATAGACAGTTTGCACTCTGATCAACTTGTGTTAAGAAAATAGCTTGAATTTTTTTTTCCAAATAAATTGTTTAAATATAACTGTTTTAAATCTATTTTTCCTAGCTATTTACTATACAACTTTTCTTTTTTTAAAACCCAAAACTATCTTTTACTACTTTTGGAACTATTTAACTATTTTACAACAAATTTACAACTGTTTTATAAACCAATTATTATTTTACAACTATTTTGCAATTATCTAACTATTTTATAACTATTTGTCTATTTTACAACTATTTTATGACTATTTAACTATTATACAACTAGTTTGCAACTAATAACTTTTTTTTCGACTACTTATTTATTTTAAAAAAAATTCAAGCATTTTCTTAATACAAGTTGGTCAGAGTGCAAACTGTCCATAATTGAATACCAATTGAGATAAGAATTGAAGTGTTAACCCAAATAGAATTGGGAGCAATTGTGGATGAGTGAATAGAATAAAAATGAAGGTGAATAAAAAAGAGAATTGATTTAGCTAATAACCAATGAGGATAAATACATAGGATGTACGTATATTATTCTATTCGCATAGTGATTTGATCCGGATTCGAGCACAGAATTTCGAGATAGTATATCGATCCGAGTAGGGATTTTTCACTCGATTTTCGACTGCGAACCTGGATATGGATTTTTGATTGGTTCTGGAAATTCTCTATCATAGTTATGGCTATGTAAGGAGAATGACGGTTTCTGATCAAGAAACCAGATCTGAGTCTGCACTAGGAATTCGGGTGGACGATACTAGTTAAGAAGAGAAATTGTGTGATCGAGTGAGCGACCAGATCGATATTGCTTACGGATGATATGTGCACATCGTACGGGTTTGAATGAAATTGATTAAAGGGTTGGTCAGTAAATGAGATTAATTAAAAGATAATTAATCAAATTAAGCGATTATAGGATAATTAATTAAAGTAATTAATTAAGGATTAATGTAATTAATTAACTAATGAGAATACTTAAAGGCTAATTAATGTGAATAGTTAAAGGATAATTAATTTGTGTAATTAATTAAAGCTTAATTACTTAATGTAATTAAAGCATAATTAATTAAGGATGAAAATGTGCCAACCCGAGTTTTTGGGCAATTGTTAGTTGGTAATTAACTAATTTTAACTATTAAGACACAGATTTTATTTGGTTAAATGAATAGAATTTTGATAATTTAAAGAATATCTGGGTATGTATATAAATGAATTTGAATCTATAATGTTGAATTTATGTAACATCCCAATTTTAAGCCAAATATTAAATTAGTGATGAATATAAATTTGAACTTTTGTCAAAGCAAATAAGATAAGTGTTTGATTTTATATATGTATGTATGTATGTATGTATGTATATGAATAGATTGTAATTTGAATTTGAGTTTGAAATTCAAAAATAAAATGTCTTAAAAACAATTTGAACTTAAAATAATATATATGATTTTCATTAATGTATAATTAGTTTCAAATTGTTTTCTTTAAAATTGTATCAATATTAATATAAAGAAACGTATTAATAAAGATATAAAGTTATAATTAATATATATATAAACAAAAGATAATAATATAAAGTAATGTAAAAAAAGATATATACATTATATAATAACAATTCTCATATAAAAAGACAAGTGTTAAGATTTTAACACATAAATTAACAAATGTAAATCATTTAACATAGAAATATACAAGTGTAACAATTGTAATATAAATTTGAACAAGTGTCACCCTTTCCTTTTATTTTCTTTAATTTTTTAAAAAATCATAAAATAAGTCTATAAATATATCTATACATTCTCCACTTAATTTTTTCTTCTATCCTCATTTTTAAGACTAAGAAGAACAAAACTTGTACACATTTTACAAACCATCGAAAATAGCCTGTAACTAAATAAAACCAGAAATTTAATAAGTCAATCAACTACCTGAATCATCAAGCAAATTCAAAACTAGAATCAAACACAAGTTTCAGCTCATAACAATCAAGTAGATCAAGGGCAAACTGCAGTTTCAAATCCAAGCTTGTCGCTTCAAGATCAAACCAAATTCTAGATTTTCAAAAAATATAATCAAGCTCTATTCAAACAATTTTACCGGTGAGTAAACTTTTATCTTAAAGCTTAACCTGCCTATATTTTGGAATGCATGAGATAATCCTTGAAAAACATGATAAGTAGAATGTTTTGCATGTTTGTTTAGAGATGAAAGCATGTTTATATGTATGTGGATGTTTGTATTCATGTTGGAATGGATATATTGCTTTGTTCATAATCTCAGGTTCTAAATAAAATTTCAAAAATCAATTGCTTATCCCCTGATCTGTTATATGTTATGATCTTTAAATAAAAATGGTTAGAAACAACAAGATTTAGATTTTTAAAATATTTTGAATAAAAATTGAAGACAGCTTTAACCAGGATGTAAACATTATAGTAAAAACTTGTATATATCAAAATTCCAACTTGATTAATTTATGGATTCATGTATATAATCTGTTTGTTCTTTGAAAAGTATGATTTTTAAAGAAAGAATCATGATTTTTAGAGTTGAAATTTGAGAGGAAATGCATGTTGAACGGAAATCTTGTTTGAGTCGATTTCCGGTGATCCATGGAACTTAGGCGGTCGGGGTCGTAGCTGAAGAAGGCTGGGAGGTTAGGGATCACGGCAAAAATGTCGTTGGATTTTCAGATAACGGTGGCGATGAGGCATCGATGATGTAGGGTTTTGTCTCAGTTTTTGTCGAGGTGAGAAATCGTGCTACTGCGCCGTCGTCAGTGTATCGGGATTGTCCGATCGTAGGGAAAACAAAGCAAGAGTTCATGGCGAAGCTTCAGACATGAACTCCGACGATTGGAAAGGGGTGGTGTCAGGTGGAACAGGTGGTAGGATTTCCTGCCTAATGGGTTCGAGTGTGCTCGATTTTGTTCTCGTATTCGATCCTTTGATCTGGTGGTCGAAACTGAAGGGTAGGATAGTGGGTGACTTGTCGACAGTGGAATGGAGGGTTGGATCATCGGCGATCCTCGGTGCATGTGCACATGCGACTCTGTGTATCAGAGTAGATTCTAAGGCGAGGAAGAAGAAGAATTCTTAGGTGGGAGCTCGGGAAAAAGAAGGGATTGCACGAGTCTGGCTTCGGGTTTTTTAAGTGGGTTTTTGTTAGTTTAACAATATTGAAAGTTTCAAAAGAATACAAATGAAGTTTTGACTCGGGTTTTAAGGTGGGTTTTTGTCAGGTTTGTCTTGGGTCAAACATGAGGGTATTTTTCAAGTTTTTAAAAGTTTTTAAGGTAAGACAAATTCTAAAATAAGTTTTCAAGCAAACATTTTTCAAAGAGGAAATTTGACAAGTTTCAAATAAAATATTAATAGAGTTTATAAGTAAGTTTCTAAATTTAATTATAGAGTCAAACGACTTTGAATTTAAATTATTTTGTATTGATTAATTATTAGGTTAATTAATTAAATAAGTTCCTAAAGGTTTCCTAACGTAGTTAGGTGAGGGCTTTAGTTTAATGTATTGAACTTAATTAATCAAAAAGGGACATAAGTGACTTCATACAAATTAATTGCAAGCAACCATTTGAATAATGATTAAGTAATTAATTGAAATAGATGTATATCTGCAATTAAATAAGGCCTTGAGTCATTAAGGGTTATCACTTAATATATGAAATTGAAGGTTATTAATTTAAGTTACATGAGGATAATTAATGGGAGTAATTATTTAAATGATAATTATTTAATGTAAGTAATTAAAGAATTAATTTGTTAAGGGTTAATTAATTAAATTAGTAATTAGTGGATAACTAATTAATAATTAGGGTTAATTAAGTGAGGATAATTAACCAATGGGATAATTATCTAATGGAAGTAATTAAAGGAAAATTACTTAATGGAAGGAATTAAGAATTAATTACTTAGTTTAATTAATTAAAGAATTGATTAATTAAGGAAATTAATTAAAGGTTAGTTAATTAATGAGTATGATTAATTAAACGATAATTAATCAATGTAAGTGATTATAGGATAACTAATTTGAGTAATTAATTAAGGATAAATGTAATTCATGTGAATGGTGAAGGTTAATTAATTTGTGTAATTAATTAAAGGCTAATTACTTAATTTAATTAAAGAAGATAATTAAGGGATGATTAGTTAATAGTTTGTAACTATTAATGTTAAGAAAGCATGATTAAAAGTGATTAAAGTAATTAATTTTATTTATTTAAATTAATTAGAAATGGTGTGACTAATTAATATTACTTATGAATGATTGGATGATATTGAATGCCTCAGATTATTTGGTATCTCCAATATGAGATATGAAATGTTTTGTGATTTGATATGTTTGGGTTGATCAGTGATAATATGGTTATCTATCGATGATGAATTGCTGTGTAAAAGTGACATCCTACATTTAAAATTGAATTGTATTCACTTGAGTACCTTGGGTTAAGATGACATTTGATTCGAAGAGACCGGGCTCAGGTATCAGTAAATAACCGAAACCACTTTGATTAGTAATTTTTAGTAACTCTTTATAGATTTGAGTTTAAAATCCAATAGGCTGGAATGGAATAAATGATGTAAACTTGGACATTTAATTTGAGTAATAATGCTTAGATGTGATTGTAAGAGGAGTATTTGGCTATGGTAAGTTAAGAACTCGTAATAGAGTACGAGTTACCCCAAGTTTTAAATAAGTTATATGTATTAGTATTTCATGTTAGATGGGTTTACTCACGCTGGTTTCCAGCCTGACCTAGGTGTTACTTTAATGTAATGCTCGGCTCAGACCGAGTATTATAGATTTTCAGGTGAGGACGTTCTGGAGCTCAAGAGGCGAGCTGGATGGCAGGAACGTATGGAGTTTTCCGCTGTGTATATGAGACTGTGTAGTCTGCATTGATTGTAATCTGGGACAAATTGTATAACTGTCCAGTTTATGTATAAACGATTGTAACTCTGATGAATTGTATGTAAAGTAACAATTACAGCTTTTCTTTGAAAAAATGCTATTATTTGCTATTATATTTAATCTGCTGCGAATGTGAGATGTTGTTGTTTTATATTCTTCTTCTTCCTTCTTTCTTCTTTTCTCTAACAATCTGGAATTTTCGGAGTCGAAAATTCCAAGTCGTTACATTTGGTATCAGAGCTTTGATGAATATTTATTTGAAAAAATAAATGATTATCTAAATCCTGCTTACTTAATATTAATTAATTACAACCCAATTAATTAATCATCTCTTAATTATCTATCTTAATTAATCATCCTTGATTAATTATTATTTTTATTGCCTTAAATAATTGTTCTTTAATCATCCATTTTAAATCAATCATTCTTGATTAATTACTCTTTAATTACATTAAGTAATTAACCTTTAATTAATTAAGTAAATTAATTACTCTTTAACCATTATCATTAATCAACCTTTAATTACTCTCATTAATTGCATTAATTAATGACTCTCTAATTACTTCTATTAATTAATTATGCTTCTAATTAATTACTTTTAACAGGTAATCTATAATTAATCACATTCAGAAATTAATCATTCTTTAATTAATTACACTAAGTAATTAATTCTTTAATTACTTTCATTAAGTAATTATCCTCTAATTACTTCCCTTAAGAAATTTCTCTTCCATTTAATTACATTCAGTAAGTACACATTAATTACTTACACTAAGTAATTATACTTAATCAATTTCCTTTAGTGATTATCCTCAATTAATTAACTAATTAATTATCTTAAATTAATTACTTTAATTAATCATCTCATAATCACTAGTTAGTGATCTTTAAATTAATTACAATCATTAACTATCCACTAATTACTTTTACTAAGTAATTATCCTTGATTATTAACATCAATTAATTAACTTTTATTAATATCATTAAGTAATAACTTTTAATTAATTTCACTAATTTATTATCTTTAATTAATCTCAAACTTAATTAAATAAAGATAAATTCTTTATCTTTATTAATTACTTATTAAACTTCATTAGAAAATATTTAGGGATCAATTTCATAATTAAAATATATAATTTGCCTTAAAATAAAACAATTATATACATTTAACTTGTTTATAACATTTAAATCTTTGAAAACTTTACTTAGGAACTTGTTGACAATCTCCTTGAAAACTTAATTACTTTAATAAATTTAAAAGCTTGTTTGATTATTTTACTTTGGGAAAATATGGTTTACTTTTCTTTGAAAATTTATTTAAAACTTGTTAAATAATTTACTTTATAAACATATTCATTTAAAACACACTTTTAAATTTAACTAAACATTTCTTTCTTGAAAACTTGTTCCATTTTTATTTAGCTTTAAAAACTTGTTAAATATCTTTTTTACTTTAAACTTTGATTCCCCTTGCCTATTATAAATCTGTAAACTGTTCATTTTAAATTCAAAAACCTGAATTAGTTTTACTTCAAAATTTTAAACCTAAAACAACAAAAATGACCCGATCTCATACCCTCAAAACCCCTAGTCCATTACCAGAATACCCGAGCCAATCCTTACAAAATCTCAAGCAACTTGATTCACTCGCTACCTTAAGAACTTCGAGTCAAACTCGAAAGAAACTCGAATCAAACCAAAAGGAATGGCTTCTTCCCCTAAAACTCACTACCACTTGATATAATGTGCACGGGTGCACATGTCCCGATCACCTGACCACCTCCTTTCCTCGCTATGGTCATTAGCAAGTCGACGACCACCTTCCCGACTTATCCGACCCTCAACTTCGATGATTCTCCCTGCGGCACGAAATTGAACAAGTCGATCAACTTGGAACCACAACATCGTCGGTAAACTTCCAATCACCGACGAACCAGATCTCGAGAACCATCGTCGGCCTCACTAAAAATTTGCCTCGACTTCCACCATCGTTTCCCCCTACCGCGATCAGCTCCAGCCTTCCCACAGCGATGAATTCTCCTCGTAATTATCGACTACCCAGATCGACAGAAAACCCTACTTCTCTCTCTCCTGGCCACCACGGCCAACTTAAACTCTGATGATCATTTTTCCAGAGACCACCGAGCCACTTCCTTCCTCCAAACCAAAGCCCCACATCCATACCTTTCCCATTCGTCGACAATCGACAAATATCCAAATTCTAATCAACACAGAATATATCAACATTCATATGCTCTAAAATCATGAAACTTATATTGAAATTCATGATGTTCTAAGCTGAATCGGATTTCGAAACCAAAACACGATTTCCAGACTATTGATTTTTGACCAAAATTTAATTTCCACTGTAAATTATTGTTTCAGAAATAATTACTAACTATTTTTATCTGAAACCAATTTTAGAGTTGAAATTATATTGTTTTTAACCTTTCATTTTCAATGATAAATGTTTAACAGAGATCCTATGGAATGATACGAATTTTTGAAAGGTGAACTTAAGTCTGTGAATAACAACAGAGTAGATATATACATGCACAGGCTTATGTCAGACAAAACAAATATTTATACATATATTCACAACCAGAAATTTAGGTAATCATTATATACTATATTTTCTACAAATTTTCATCACATGCAACAAATTTAATCATAGATTTTAAAATTGTTTTTAAAGTAAAAGTTTACTCACCCATTATTTAAAACAAAGAGATAGGTTTTTAGGGTTAATCTGGAACTGATGTATTTGAATTTGAAGTTGATATTTACTTGTATTTGAGTTGATTCTTTGCATTGCACAGGTTAGAGTTTGAATACGAAACAGATGTTGAAGCTCAGTTGAAAATTTGAATAGGCTGAAGCCTTTTTTTATTGCTTTTGAGTTGAATTTGCTTCTTGACTTTGATAAGGTTGAAACTGTTCTTTTAAAATTTGATTTTCCTTTGATTTAGTTTTTAGGTTTTGATATTTAAGAAGAAAGAAAGGTAGAGAAAGAAAAACTTTGAACTGAAAAATGAAAAACCAGATTTTCTCTATTACTACATAATTTATTAAATTTTTTAAAAGATAAGTGTTTGCTACTTGTTATTGTATGACACATAAGTGACAAATGTATTTTCATAATTTTTATTGATTTACAAATGTTAATTACAAGGATTTTTATGTTTAAACCCTTATCAAAAAATCTCTTATGCATTTTTAGTTATGCAAATAGGAATTTATGTTTTATATTTATTTGTAAATACTTATGTTTTTAAATAAATTAATATATTATATGTTTTCAAGCTATTCTTAGTACATAAGATATTTAAAAAGAAAGTACAATTAAACCTTTATATATTTATAGACCATTTTAGTTTAAGTCATTTAAAAAGAAAGCAAAATAAAACTTTTATTAAATCTTATTTTAAACTTAAGCAAAAAAATAAAATTCAAACAAATAAACATTTACTTTAAATGTTTCGAAAATATGTGGTTAACTTTTAAATAGCTTTTGAAAGGTTTTATATTAAATTCAATCCTAACTCCAAATTACAATATATATATACATATATATATTTTTATATATATATATATATATATATATATTAAATTTGAAAACATGTTTTTTTTTCAAATTCAAACAAAGCTTTTATATTTACAATGTATACAAATATATACATTATAAATAGGAAACATTTTAATATTAGCTTTGAAAGATAAATTTTACCAATTAAATATTTATAAAAGAAGATTATTAAACCAAATTTAAATACTTATTAATAAAGATTATCAAATTGTTATTGGCCAAAATTTCAGCTTATCATAGAAACTCTATTGGGAAAGATTCTATCCATAAGAGTTAGAGGGGTATTTTCATTTGCCATTTTGGAAGGATCATCTGTTCGAGTTAAACGGTTTGTAGAAGGGTCGTGAGTCTGACGATTTATTGTTGTACTACGAGTCCAAGTACTCATGCACAAGTGAGAGTCGAGAAGAGAAAGAAGTTAGAAACAAGTTTAGAGAATGAAAGAAGATTTGAAAACTTGTTTTTGTTGTTTTTGAATTTTCTCTTCTTTTTTTTACATGGAAGAAAACTATTTACCAAGTGAGATTTATTTTCATAAGAAAAGTTTGATTTTTGTTTGTTTTTTATTTTCAAATTTTTTTTATATGCTTTGTTTTTTTTTCAAATATTTACCAAAATGATTTTTTTTGTTTTTAGAAAATGGAAATTGATTTTTGTCTTTGTTTTTGAATTTTCAATTTTTTTTTCTTTTTGAAAAGATTTTATATTTTTTTGATTGAAAATTTTCAAATGAAAGGGATTTTTTTTGTTTTTTTCGGATTAGAAACTAAGTTAAGTAAAATTTACATTTTTTTGGATTTTGGATTTTTTTTGTTTTTTTTAAATATGCATGAACTAATGCAACTAAATGAATGCAAAGGAATTAATTACCGTTTTCTGTCCTTAGTAGCTCATAATCGAAAATTGTATAATCACACTTTGCCATAAATCAACAAAAATATTTCTCAGCCAGGTAACGGACAAGGGTTATCGGTGCACCACGAATCACCATAGTAATGCAACCGAAGGTTTAAGTACCTTAAGAGGAACAACCAGTATAATATTTATGTATCACCATAAATTTTATCTGGTTATAACTCTACCGTAGCCTAGACACCAAGAAATAAAATCGTTCAAATAAAACAATTGTGAAGATACAATTAAGCCCTAAGTGAGCTCGTGACACCCTTAGGTCCAACATCTAACCTTTATTATTAGTCAAATTCTATGGTGAAATGCTTTTGTGGGCTAAGGAAAGGTTGATGAAACCCCTCACCTTATGTGAATTAGGGTATTGTCCTTAGAAAATAAAACAAGATGAGATGAATGCAAAACAAAATTAAACGTGAATTTACAATGCAACTAAAATGAAGTTTGTTTGTTTTGGATTTTGATTATATATATATCTGTGTGTGTGTGTGCGCGCAAACGCAAGCAACCAACAATGCAATTCAAATTAAAAAAAGGAAAATGGCACGATACCAGAGCGTGCAGATTATTAGCAATTTATTTTTAAGCGGCAATTTTTTAGTGCAATTAGCAAGCAAAGTGAAGCAATATTTTTGGCAAGTTGTTTTCCTTTGAATTTCTGTTTTGGCAACCAGAAACGAAAATAAGATACATTCAAAAAAAATTATGTGTTTTTTTAATTTTTTTAATATATATACATATATATATATATATATGTATGTATGTATGTCAAAGAAAACTAAAATAAAACAAAACAAACAACTGAAAACAAAACAAAACAAACTGAAAATCAAACAAATTGAAACTTGTTTTTTTTTCTTTTTTTCCTCAAAGGATAAAACAAAACAATATTAAAAGAAAACAAATCCTTTTTTTTGTGAAGAGCTTGTTTTGTTT
This sequence comes from Allium cepa, assembly GCA_030765085.1. Classification (NCBI taxonomy): domain Eukaryota; kingdom Viridiplantae; phylum Streptophyta; class Magnoliopsida; order Asparagales; family Amaryllidaceae; genus Allium; species Allium cepa. The sequence goes on along the minus strand of CM060933.1, from coordinate 26,780,345 downwards.
TTATGGAAAAAACAATCTAACTTGTTTCTTTTTTTTTTTAATCTTAACAAGGGTCGGCCCACTTAAAAAAAGCTTAACTAGACAAAAGAACATTTTCACGGCCATTAACCGGTAATCCCAATTTTCAAAAATCAATATTCACTCTTAGAAATCAATTCGAACTATGTTCGCATTAATTCCAGAAACTAAAATCAATTTGAAACTCGAAATTGAAACGGCAGGTTGTTTGGAGACTTGGAGATTGCGGGAGGTTTGTAAAGTGAAGGAATTGCAGCCAGGAGTTGTTGTGATGAAGTTAGGTAGCAGTGTTGAAGAAGGTGATGGTGTGGAGCAGTTTCTGGTGATGGGGTTGTTCGGTACAGTGAATTTGATGTGGTATGGTGGTAGAAGATGGAAGCGTCTATTTGCTTGAAGCAGTGAGGTTGAAGAAAGTTTGTAGCTGCGGGTTGCGCTGATTGAAGAGAGAGTAGCAGCAGCAAGGGACAGATGGGTTTGAAGTGGTTGGAAGTGTTTTAACGATTGGGTGAAGCAGTTGAGCTATGCACTGTGGTGATGAAGTTGCTGTGAAGTATGTACAACAGTATGGTGATTAAGGCAATTTGAAATGAAGACAGTATGGTCGTGATGAAGAAAGTGGAGATGGTTGTAGACAGGGTAGTTTTTGTCTTTTTGGTTGGAGATGTGGGTTTGGTTAGAGAAGTGGGTTTGATTGATGGAAATGAAGGAGACGGTTATGAAGAATTTGGAGGAGAACAAGAACAAAAATGTTTTTTTTACTTAAGATGTAACAGAACTATGAAAACAAAATGTAATAGAAATGAAATGCAAACAAAGTGCAGAAACAAGCAATATAATGTACACAGTTTCAAACAAAGCTAATGAAGTGTAAACACTTTTTTTTATGAAATTGTTGTACTTTTTTTTAAAGATGCAAAGAGAAGAACAACAAGAAAACAAGAAACAAGCATACAAAATCAAGTCACACAACAAACACACACACTAACAAACAACATTTTTAAATGAAAGTTAACACAAAAAACAAATTAAAAGACACAAAAATCAAACAAAAATAATTCAAAGAATAGAAATTAAAAATTAAAGGAACGCCCCAGCAACGGTGCCAAAAACTTGTTCGTTGACAGATTTTCTATCGGTTTAGAAAAATGCCGAAAAATTTCAAATTGAATTTTACCGCAAGCGCACGGTGTACTATCGTAGTACGTGGCGAATACCGGTCGATCCGTAGGGAATTGTTAGAGTTTAAAAATCTATTCAATCAAATTAGGCTAAATGGAGGAGAATTTGTTAACTAGAAATAAAATGAAGCTAGAAAAATGTGATTAGAAAACTGCTGAACTAGAGAACAATTTAGGGATAAATCCACTCTCATATTTTTTTTGTAAATCAACAGACAATAATTTATGATCTCTAGTTTTGATAATAAGTGAAATAATTATTGTATTTATCATAAGTATGGTTTGTTTATGTTATTAATTAACATAACTCAAACCATCAAACTATAATACAACAATTATACCACTTATAATTCTCATGAAAATGAAGCCAAAGAAAAAGCTATTTTACGTATGATATATTTACTATTGTAACTAGTAATATAGATCATCAAATTTCATTTTTACTTTCATTTCAAAATCAAAAATTAATTGGCAAATGATAATGTAAATTGTGTTTATGTTGAATAAGAATAGCTCATTTTCATAGGTAATATAAGCTATCAAACCCACTTGTATAAACTTACATCAAAATTTACTTCATGAAGCACAAATCAAATGAGATCATAAACTATAGAGATGTTGAAATTACGTAATATTTGAGAGCTTCATTACCCATAAATTGAAGAGGTTTAGCTATTCATTTGTGGCATTGAAGCAACATAAGTAAATTTCAACATTAAAAAGAGAAGAAAATAGAAAATAAGAAAAGAAAGCAAAAGCGATTAGCTGCTAACTACTTGCATAAAAATATTAGCTACAGTACTCGCATGAATGTAAATCTAAGCTATGAACATAAAGAGAAAGAGAACATAGAAATACACATTAACAATAAAACAAAGAAAATCATGTAGAAAATAGAGAAGAAAGAGGCTTGAAAGCCATTTTTATTTCACTCAACATAGAGCTTACAACTTACTTTCTTAATTTCCTAACAAATATGAAAGAGTAGTAGTTGGTTTCATGTACATACGAGGGCTATTTATACATGCATAAAATCCTAATTCAGCTTTCCAAAGTACAATTGAGGTAGTGTGGCCACCAAGTAATCATTAACATCCACTAATCTCCCACTTAAATATACATGAAGCTTTAATGACCTTTTAGCATGTGCTTAACTCCTAATTGAAAATCAAGGTAAATGGATGGGGTCCTTCATGATCTTGAACTTGAATTATTTTCTCTTCATTCCTTTTAGTTCCTTGTGCATCCATATATCATCATGAATCCCTCTTCCATATGCATTAAAATATCCTACAAAAATTATAAAAATTGTCCAAGTAAAAATTCTTACATTGACACGTGCACAAAAATGACCGTTTTGCCCCCTGAATGATGACGAAAATATGATGTTTTGCAAATAATTGAATTTTGGTTTTAAACATGTTAAAGTGCCCAAATATGATGTTTATTTTAAAAAAAGATAAAATATGGATGTAATATATGCACATTTACGTGCACATTACAAATATTTCGCAGGCTATGACACACAACATATGGTTTTCCTGTGTTTTGTGAAACAGTGGTAAATATTAGGATAATAGCAAATCTACCTTATGTTTGGTGATCGCTGTTGTTTGATTCACTTTGTGGCATGGTGGTTATTTAAATAGAGAAAGGGAAAAGATAAATTTTCCTCCTTTATTACCATGATCTACTTGTTAAAACCATTGATTCTAGTTTTGTGAGAACTATATATGTCGAAATATTTTGTACAATTCATTGTTTCAGGAATAAAACACTTGGACATTAAGAAGACTACGACGTATTACTCAAACAAGGTGCTCAAAGAATGAAGATAAAAATAGAGTTATCATGAGTCATAAGTCTTAATTAAAACTTGTAAAATTTCCTTTGATAAACATACACACACATCTTTCATCTGAATTTATTTAAATTTTCTTCAATTTTATACTTAGATTTTTCTTAGAAATTACTGCTAATTTTAAAAGATCTAAAATCTGAAATTTATATCAGACATCTGAAAATGAGGTAAAATTAACTAGTTCTTTTCTGTTTCATATCCTATATGAAAAAGATGCATTAGAAATTAATAAGACATCTGAATGAATATTCAAACGTGTGATTAATGTTTTCACATGTCCAATTGCCTGTGTAAAATAATTTTTAAACTATGCTTTCAAACATATGAAGTTTCTAACCAGATGTCTGAGATATAATTCAGCCACTTGATTAAAAATTCAATGTAAGGGTCATTTTAAACTAATTTCTTTCTATTTTCAACCTTGTATAAATTTAGACGTTTGAATTCGAATTCAGACATATGAATACCCATAATATGATTTTTATTTGAACAGCCAACTTTTGATGTGAAAAGTCATCTTCTTTGATCAAGGGTTGTGTCTACTATAACGGTTATTTCTCATTAATAAAAACTTTTCAAATTTTATATAAAGATTGTTTTTTATCGTTTGTAAGCAAATTTCTTACACTACTCTCTATTGTCTTAATTCTATTTCTATAAGCTTTCAAGAACTATCTTTTGCCTTTCATTTTCTGCATATTCAGTTCACAATATTAAAGGAAATTATAGGATGGGTGTACTAAAAAATAACCTATCAGCATTGTATAAGAACACATCAAAGTCAAAGTTGCAATTATTCCTCTTAATGTGAAGTCATGTTAGAGATCTTCGAGCAAGGAGTCAAAATCATGTTTAGTTGTTAAGGAAGTGTTGTAGAAACCTTTTCCTCCAGGTCAAGAGAGGGTTGTTAAGTGAAATTTCAAAAGGAGTATGGAACTAAACATAGGATGAGAAGTTTGTATCAATATAAATATCATTCATGCACTTATTTATTTACTAGCATGGACCCGTGCTTCGCACACGGTTATTTATAGAAAGATTGACTTGCAATGTAAATGCAACAAAGCAAAAGGTGGTTATTTGCAACAAACCTATATAAAACCATAGAAAATAAAAGAAAGCTATTTAATTCTATGAAAAATTACATTTTTATTCCATGATAATATTCATAATCTCATTGATTCTTTCTCAGCAAATATTAGAAAAGTGGCGCAACTATTTTGAAGATGTAAAATTGAAGTTCAAAAATAATATTTTTTGGGTATGAGCTTAAACTTTTAAACGATTAAGGAAAGAGAGATAGAAAAGTAATGATAGCGCAAGTTTGCTAGTTTAAAACAAACGTCCTAGAAAACAACACACAAAATCATTTTAAGTTCAAAGAGTACTGCATATTACATAAAAAATTAAACGTTAAGCCATCTTATCCCTACGAATGTAATGATGAATGAAACAAAATCCATCGAAACTACTGTTGAATTTCGATTGTAGCATTACAACTAACTAAAGCATTATTAACGTGATACTCACACAAGCTTTTTCTTCGTGTGAATGATACTTCTACTTATCTGCTAGAAGGACATTAGTCGATCGAATTTACTGATATCTACTTCTTTATGCAATCTATTAAGTTGGGATAATTAAAACTTTAAGTTTTAATAACAATAAAAAACATGTTGTCATGTCATTTCATCATAAAATTGGTTATTTGATAAGAATTTACACAAATATATCCTACGTTAAAATTGAATATGCGAGGTACGATAATTTTAACTATTTCACATATGCAACCATTTATTATCCTATTAATGTGATACCTTATTTTTTGAAATGACATTATGTTTTTTAATCTATTAGAATTGAGTACCTTGGAAAACTAAGTGTTATTAAGTATTGGTGAATAATTGATTTCTGCTCAAACATATGGTGTGTTGATTCATGAATTTTGAATTGAAAAAATCTTAACTGATTTTGATAATAATCAATTTTTAGCTCAATAATGATTCATGGATTACTTTTTTCCTCGATCTTTGGTTTCTTTCATCAAAGAATTTTAATTTGCATGCATTGGATCCTTCAAGAACATGAAGTCCTAAATCTGAGTGAATTATTTCAAAATGTAAATAATTAACCATAGAGAGAAAATGGAGAATACCTTATCTTATGATGGTTTCCTACATATACTTTTACATGGCAAACATGTAAGTTGGAATTTAATACATCTTCCTAAATTTTAAGCTCTTAAGCCCATGTAATTCCATTAAAAGCTTGACCATCAATGTAAGCATGGATTTTAGTGCATTAGAATGTCGATATCTATATACTATCACAAATGTTTCTAGTATCACTATGCATTACAAAATTGGCATCATAACGGAACCATTAACCTTTTAGTGACGATCATTTTTTCATATGAGCTTTTGATGTTGCAAATTAAATTAATAATGACATCACGATGCCAAAAACCCATTAGAAAGCTATAGGTTTATAGTACTGTACAGACGAAAAACCGCAACACTTTTAATTCTAACATACAACATTAAAAAAATGAAATCCTTAATAATTAATAGTCTTATAACATTATCGTGAAGCAATTCCATATACCCATCAAAAAAAATCTAGCGATCCAAACCAAATGTACATTGATAATTAAATGAAATTTTCGACTTAGTAGATTACTAATCTTCAACCTGCTTAAGATAAAAAAATGCATTTGTACATATAATACACTGGTTTATTCTATGCTAAATACTTCCAACCATTTTCTATCAATCATCAAAGAATTTGGAGGGACAAAACCGTTTTACACTGAAAATTGCGAGCAGCAATTTTGCGTACTAATACGTTAGAAAGTCATGATTGTAAAAATAAGAAAATTACATAGATAAAAGAACGATGCATTATAAACTAAAGTCATCACTGCATAGTTTAAGTAAATAAACAAAATATCTTTCGTCGATAATTTATGTAAATCAGGTCCCTTTTCTTTGATATCCTTTATTAGTAACCGCTATTCTTATACCCATGTTAATACTTCATACTTATATAGATTTCAAATATTCAAACACAATAACATTTTCTAGAAACATCAGATTCACAAACAGTTTTCACCATTAAATCGACATATTTATTATCTTTTAAATGATATGTGTTATTCATGTGTAAATATTCAATCGCTGATTTTTTTGAAAAATTGTAGCCTTTCATATAGATATTGTATTTATAACCACATCATTCAAAATGCAAATATAATTGCATCATTTAAATTAGCATGTACAAAATTAATAAATATGCGGTTAAAGTCAATTCATATTTGGTGTGCGTTTAAAATTATAACTATATTTTCATAATGCGGTTAAATTACTATCTTTAACATCAAATAAAATCATCTACTACAACTAAATTAGTATTGCATCACACAAATGCAGTTAAAATAATCAGATGTAACAATAATTGCTTAGTTCTAAAAATACTGCAAAATAATAACTGCTTTTGCTTAATGCATTTAAATTTTAACTACAGTAAGCTCGAATAAATCATTGAGTACAACCAAAATTATTACTGCATCACATAAATATAGTTGAAATATTCAATTTCTACCATGCGTAATTCATTTTCATTAAATTATAACTGCATTTTACTAGCGTAGTTAAATTTTAATTGTATTAAGATTGAATAAATTCCTGAAATGTAGCCAAATTTATTACTACATCAAATGAATGTGGTTAAAAATCTTCAAATATAGTTAAATTTACCCAAAACTTGCTGGTAAATTATATTGCATTTTCTTAATTTCATTAATTTATAACTGTTTTAAAAATGAATAAAATTATCAAATATAGTCAAAATCACCAATAGTAAATACAGTTAAAAAATGCTAGTGTAGTTAAATTAATTAAAAAATGCCTACAAATTATTACACCATTTTTTGATGGGGTTAAATTGTAACTACATTAAGTTTGAATAAACTATCAAGCACAATTAAAATTATTACTTTATTACATAATGCAGTTATAAAATTCAAAAGCAACCATAATTGTATGATTCAAAAAATATTTCTTTCAAATATGTTAAAAGATAATAACTGCATTGTAATAATCTAGGTAAAACTATAATGTAATGATTATGATCGTCCATAATAATGCTGCTTACAAAACCGCGGTACACGGCGGTGACACAAATAATTGGATCATATAAATGCAGTTAAAACTGCTATATAAAATTATGATTTTAAAATTTTATTTTTGACTATCAACAATGGATATTATTGGAAACATATTAAATTTGAGATTTCACAGTGAACACGATTCTCAAATCCAATTAATGTAGAAAAAATTATCACATTTCAAAGTTTGGAATAGAAAGAAATTAAAAAATGTGACCGTTCATTTCACAAAATATGAAGGAGGCCGTGTGCTCTTGAAATCTAACTCAATAATAATAGTATAGTATAGATTATTCTTAACTCAGCCCATTATTATATTCTATTTATCCATGGTATTGGATCTTAATGCACTCTCATTTGGTATTAGAGCCTGAAATTTCAAAAATAGTAAAATCATTTTTGAAAATAACATGGCATAACATATCATTATTTTTCAAGAAGGCCAATCGATCGCACACCCCCACTTTTTTCAAACATTAACTATGCATTTTGCTCCACTAGAATGAGGATAAATATACAATCTAATAGTTACGCTATTTGGAACAAGACTCAAATATCATGAAGTACCTGCTACTGATTTTAGTACATGGACAACTCAACATGTTACTTTAGTCAAAAATAACTTAAAAGCCATGAATATTTTAATTTGTGCATCGATAGGAATGAATTTAATAGATATGTAAGTCTGCATACGAAATGTGGAAAATACTGCAAATTACACATGAATGCACGAACAAGTTAAACAAGCAAGATTTCCATGTTGAAAAATCAATTACAACTTTTTAAAGTGAAGGACAATGAATCAATTTCAGATATTTATTTATATTTACAAGATATTACACATGCACTAATGCAATTAGGAGATAATATATCTTAAATTGGTATTGTTTCAAAATTTTAACCACTTTAACAAATGAATGGAAAAGAAAAGTGCTATCTATTTATGAAGAAAACGACCTTTCCAGATTAAAGTTGAAGAGTTAATCGACAATCTTATATCCTATGAATCCAATTTGCAGGTCAGGAAGCAATTGGAAAAAGAAAAAAAAATCAATTTCATTTTAAGCTGAAGATATTTCAGATACTGATCAAAATGATTTGGCCTACTTTGCAAAAGGTTTCAAAAAATATTTAAAATCTAAAATGGAGACAACCAACTTTAAAAATAGCAACTTATCAACTTCGAAGTGCTTTGAATGTGATAAGACAAGCCACATAAAATGGGACTGCCTAAAATTGAATAATGAAAACAAGTTCAACAAGCAATAAGAGGAAAAAATAAAGAAAAGGAATTTGAGGTCAGTTGGGACGACTCTAATTCTTCTTTATCCGATGAGGAAAGTGACACGGAGCAAGCAAATTTCTGTTTTATGGCATTTGATGATGAGGTATACCAAACTCACTTTTATGATGGTATACTTAAAAACTAATATAGGTATTTTATAAGAAAATAAAAATGAAAATATTTTGAGAAAATAAGCATTTGCTAAACTAGATTGAGCACAATTAGAAATATATATTTAAAAGATGAAAAATCAATTCTTGAAGAAGAATTACATAAAGCATAAGAATCTAATGAGAACTTTACATCTGAAATTCAAGCTTTACAAGAAGAACTAAAGATCTATCAAGATGAGAATGTTAAACTTTCAAAAGAAATTTGTGATTGGCTATCGTCTCTTGACATATTGCAAAATCAAATTAATACTTTAAAATCAAAGATTGATGGTTAATCATAAAATATTTTAAAATTTAATAAAGGCAAAGAATGTTTGACAAATTTGATAAATATTTCAAAACCTTCCTTTAGTAGAAATGGTTTAGGACTTAAAACTTCTTAAATTAGTAATTCTTGTTATAAAAAGAGACGTGCATCTTCGTTTACTAAATTTAGAAAACCCAAGGTTACCAAAAGTCAAACTAAATTATAAAATTACAAAACTATTAGTATTTGGGTCCCCTAAACCAATAATACAGTCATTAAGAAATAAATATATAAATAATTTCATGTTTAAGTGCATTTAAATTTAAATTTTGTTTTCAAAGGTTCAATCAAACTCTCTAGGGTATGATTACCTTCAACTTAACCCCCAGACTCTAACTTAGGAAGTGGGTACTAAGAATATTACTTATTTTTTTGTAGGTACACGACACACCGAGGGGGAGATGGATTATGAAATTACTGATGCATGTGAAAATGATGCTACATATGGAGAAAAATCAGTAAATTTTGTAACCTTATCTTTTGTAATATGGTTCTATTACAAAAATACTATTTTAAATAAGTTATTACTTTAGTTTTGATTAAAAAAATTATAAGGGTATTTTGACAAAAATTGAGATATTTTAGATTATACCCAAAAGCACTTGTCAAAAGATATATTTTAAGATAATTATAATTATGGTTTAAGTGCTTTAAAAAGATTCATTTGAATACATAAGTTTTTCAAATATAATGAATGCATACGGAAAATATTTTTCATTGATTTTTTAAGTATTATTCATATGTGATTACGGAAATACAAGAACATTAAGTTGATTGTGTCTTTGTTGAAAATAATTATGACAATGTAAAAACTTTGTGATTGTAAAAGTGGCTATGTGTATGGTATTCCCATTACTTTGTTACTTTTCTTTTCTCTCCTTCTCTTATTTTGCTTTTTGATATTGACGGAGGAGGGGGACCCAAGCATATGGATAGGGAGAGTAAAGATACTTTATATATTCATATCTTTATGTAAATTTATATTTGTCATCATTAAAATTAGGGAGAATATAAGAACGTCCATGTCTAGTTTTGAAGTGACAACTATACGTTTCGAAATAGTTCATACAAGTCATTGTATCAGGAATAAAATACTTGGAGGTTAAGGAGAGTACAATATTGCTCAAGCAAATGCTCGAAGAATGAAGATAAAAACAAATTTTCATGAGTCATAAGTCTTAGCTGAGCTTGTATAATTTCCTTTGATAAACACACATATACACATCTCTCATTTCTTAAAGAATTTATTTAATATTTTCTTTAATTTTATACTAAGAATTTTTTCTAGAAGTTAACACTAATTTTTCAAAGATAATTGGATGTATGAAATTTATTGTAGACGTCAGGAAATGGGATAAAATAACTTATTCTTTTATATTTCAAACCCTATATGAAACAAATGTCTGAGAATTTAATTGGACATCCGAATGAATATTCAAAAGTCTGACTAATATTTTTAAACGTCAAAATGGTTGTTTAAACTATTTTTTAAACTATGCTTTGAGGTAGTTGAAGTTCTAACTGTTCGTTTGAGATATAATTTAGACGTCTGATAGAAAATATAGATGTAAGAAAAAAGGTCATTTTAAACTGAGTTTGTGATAGCCTGCTAATCCGTACCCCTTTGAGCTGACAATATTCCACATCAATTCAACTCAAAGTGGAACAAAAATACGAGTCTTCAGGGTTAAAGAAGAAAGATGTAGAAGAAGAAAATAAGACAACAGCAGAGTCCCACAATCACAGCGAAACAAAATACAACGTATAACAACAGCTTTTAAAGACAAAGAAATCTGTATTGCTATATACTTACAACCATCATAGTACACTGAGCAACATACAATCTGGAAAATTTAATAGCTTGTCCTTACACAGCGGAATAATAATCGAATGTACGCTCTGCCATCCAACTCGTTACTTTAGCTCCTTAGCTTTTTAACATGATCCAATACAACTCGGTCTGACCCGAGCATCATAATAAAACTACACCTGAGTCAGTCTGGAAAACCAGCGTGAGAAAATCACACTCAATTGAATTATTAAAGTTTTTGAAAAGCCTTTGAAACAACGGTATCTTGTAAGACCACGCCATAAATAAATATGCCGGGTTTTTACCTTACGATAACCAAAACATTTTTATCAAATTTGTCTGATATTATAATAGTGTATATAGAAAGTAAAATAGAATCTAGCTGAAATGCTTGCATCTCACGTTCCAGCATAGTTGGGCACAATCAAAACCGTACTGGCGCTTATTGGAGATTGAATTCCATACAATGGCAGGGGTACTGGGGTACCGTCCGTCACGGTACCTGACCTAGATCAGAGCACTGAGAACCACTCCCGATCCCCTGCAACACAAGACCGGAGCTATCCCTTACTGGATAGTCCGAATAAGATCACCCTACTGTTGGAGCGACCAACCACCACACCACCGAAATAAAAAGGGACCTCTAGAGTGTGAAAATCTTACCCTAATCGGGTGCTACCCACTTAGCCTTGCTGCATCTTCCAAGTATTTGTAACGACCCAGGATTTTCGATCCCGAAAATTCCAGATAGTTATGAAAAAGAATAAAGAGATAGAAGAAGAAGATCAAAAACATCAACATCTCACATTCGCAGCGGATAAAATATAATAATAAATAATAACAGTTACAAAAGAATAATATTCTGTCGATTACATTTAAATACATCAGAGTTGCACATATATACAGTCACTGAATATACACAATTATCATGCCTCGGATAGACAATAATATAATACAGCGGAAATACTCTATACGTTCTTGCTCGCCTCCTGAGCTCCAGAACGTTCTTACCTGAAAATCTGTAATACTCGGTCTGACCCGAGCATTACATCAGAGCAACACCCGGGTCAAGCTGGAAACCAGCGTGAGTAAACCCATCTAACATGGAATAAAAAAGTATACAACTTATATAAACCCGGGGTACTTGTATCAATTTACAACCTCACAAGTTGTTATAACGTCACTTATTCCACACATCAGTTTCTAAGTACCAAAACTTAGAATAAAAAGTTCAATTCACATAAATCATTCCAGTTCAACCTTTTGATTCCACATATCATTTTATAAAGAATCGAAGTGGTTTCGGGTATTTACTAATACCCGACTCCGGTCTCTTCGAATTTAATACCATCTTAGCCCAAGTTATTTAAGTGAACCACAATTCAACTTTAAAATTGGATGGCAATTCTAAAATAAGTATTCCAAAAGTTTATATAGCTCTGAATTAAATTAATTACTTCATTCTATAAATCCTGGCTTATATAACCATTAATTAATTATAAACCAATCAAATAACCATTTTTAATTTCCATCTTAATTAATCATCCTTGATTAATTATCTTTTAATTACATTCAAGTAGTTAACCTTTAATTAATTTCACAAATTAATTATCCTTAACCATTTACAGTAATTAACCTTTAATTACTTCATTAATTAATTAACGATAATTAATTACATTAATCCTTAATTAATTACATAAATTAATTACACTTTAATTACTTATTATTGATCAATTAGTCTTAATTAATCAACCCTTAATTACGTCATTAATTTATATTAATTAATGATCCTTGGTTACTTTTTTAATTAATTACTTTCATTTAATTAATTAACCTTAATCCTTCAATAAATTAATTACCTCTTTAATTAATTAACCTTCAAATCAATTATAATAATTAATCCTTTAATTAATAACATCAAGTGATTACCCTTAATCACTTCCATTCATTTACTCCCATAATAATTATCCACTAATTACTCCCATAAGTAATTATCCATCCTTAATAACATTCAGTAATTATACATTAATTACTTCACCAAGTAATTATCCAATTAACAAATAAGTGATTATCATTAATTAATTAGACAAATTAATTAACCTAAACTAAATTACATTAATTAATTATTCAATTAATAAATCACTTAATCCCTAATTAATTATCTCTTAATTACATTCATTTCCACTAATTACTTCTTTAAGTAATTATTCTTAATTACAAAGTAATTAAGCTTTAATTTATTTAATTAATTAATTATTCTTAATTTATATCAACTTACTTAATTAAGAATAAACTTGTATTTATATTAAATACTTTCTCAAATCATTTACTTCATTAAAACTAGTTTAGAAATCAAATTTGAAATATGATTCTACTTTAAACAAAACAATTCAAACATTTAATTTAACCTTTAAATCTTTGAAAGCCCATTTCAAAGTTAATTAATAAATCTTCAACATATAGTTATTTTAAAAACTTAATTATCATATCTTTAAAAACTTGCCTACTTTAATTATATTTTAAACTTATTTTTAATTTGTTTTTAAACTTAAAAACAATACCTTTGAAAACAAAGATATTCAAGCTTTAAAACTTAATTAACATATCCTTAAACATTTCATTTCAATTCACCTTAAAACTTTGTTAAACTTTTATTTTGAAACTAAACCACTTTCAAAATCTTCAACTTTAAACTTGTTTAAAGTTTTCTTTTAAACACATTGTTTAAAACCTGAAAACTTTTTTAACAAATTAAAACTTTTGAAAACTCTTACATAACTCGAGTCGAACACCAAAACAACGCTAGCTTGCCCGAGAAAAATCCTCACAAACTCGAGAACTGACCCAAGCACACGCACTTCTTCCCCAAACAAACTTAACAAGTGCACAAAACATGCACGTTCACTACACCGATGAACCACAACACTCTGACCATCGATGATGATCTCGACACTTCACCGGCGATCTACGAAACCCCTCTCGATCAACCATCACACTTGATTCACACAAGAATTGAAATCGACCTCAATCCCACACGATCTGAAATCATACACCATCGAAAATTCGACTGCCACTGACGATCCAGACCTCGAGACGCCGCGCCATCCTCACCATTGCTCCGCCGCACCTTCCAGCACACATGGCACACCTCGCGATCGACTCCGATTGCTTCTCGTTGCCGCGAAATCCATTAGAACCTAGACGACGCACACTGGGTATAAAACCATACTTCGTCCAAATATGATCACCACAGCCTATAGAAAAATCCAACGATATTTTTCCATCATTCTACCATACTCCAGTCTCCTCCGAGCCAAAGCTCGAACTTCCAATCGATGTCATTCAACGGCAATACTCCAAAAACCCAAAATCAAGAAATCCATAAATTCTTGATCAAAACAGTATTAAAAATCACAATATTTTCACTAAAATTCATGATTCGTTTAGATGATTCAGTCTATATAATTCAAAAGTGAAATTGTTGGTATTGATTTTTAACCAAAACTCCATTTTTTACTGAAATCCAAATATTTACAGTCTAATGATTAAATATAATTACCTTAAACTATTTTTAAAAACAAAATCATACTATTCTTCACATTTTATCTTCAGGATCCAAAGCCTATTGTAGAGTGTTTAAGGAGATAGGAATTAATTTGATAAGGAATATTGGAATTTTCACTGGATTTTAAACCTGTAATTTAGAAACAGAGGTGTATAGATACATGCACACACATATTACTTCATATTTGTAACATGAAGGTTTAAATTCACATATGCAATCTATTACCATAACATTAGTCCTTAAAGTCATCATATACACCAAAATAACCAGATGTTGTCTTGTTTACTCACCTGCTTATGAAAGAACAGAGAACAACTTATGTTTTGGAAAAAAAACAAACACTACTACTTGATCTTCCTTTGAATCTTCCTGCTATTGTTTAATCTGATTTATTTTAAAGTTTGTAAAAGGGTGATGTTTACTTTTCTTTTTCTTTTCGGTTTGCTGTGTTTTTGAGGACAAACTAGAATAAGAAGTACATATATATAAAGGGTTTACAGGGTAGGAGCTTCTGGTGAAAGCTTGTTTACTATTAGTCAAAAAATTTGTCTTGACCAAAAGATCCTTTTTTTCTTCTTAAAACTGAAATGATATGTAAGTATTTAATGTAATGTTTCCTTACAAGTTAGCATATCTCTTCCATTGATTTGTTTGTATATAGATATTTTGCATGTAGATATATTTTTCCTTTCTTTCTTGCATATCTAAATGTCTTTCAATAGTTTATATATTTCTATTTCTATTTTAAGCTTAAACTATCAACACTTGATAAATAACCATATACTTTATTTTATTCTTATATTAAATATTGATAAGAGTGTTTTTAATTTAAACATTATTATCTATATTACATTCATATGCATATGTTTAGATTAAATATTAATAATATAGAGCTTTTAATTAAATTAAATAAGATAGATTTTATTTTAAATATTTTTAAAAGACTTTATTTTGAATTTTCAAATCAGAGCTTTCTTTCGAAATACATATGTATGTAAATAAAATGGCAAATATTCCAAAAGTCTTATTCATTTTTAAAATAATAAGTTCACATTTTATTTAATTGGATATTTATTAAAATAATGTTGCTAAAATCCCGGTTCGTCGCATTCCTCCCCCCTTTGAATCTTTTCGTCCTCGAAAAGGAACGAAGCCAGGGTTATTAAAATGCTTAAAATCAAATAAATTTTCTTTAATCATTTTTAAATTACTTTAAAAATCTATAAAATATTACTAAAATAGTTTCTACACAAATACTTTTATAACTCGATGTTTCGACAAGTCCATCCTTGTTCTTACAAAAATTCGGTCATACGTTGATCAGGCGTACAGCTGAAAATCTATACGTACTTCGTAAACCCGTTTCAATACCCTATGAAAATACTTGGGAAAATAATTTTATTGAAAATATAAAAAACAGATTTTGAAAATAGAGGATATATCTTTGGTGAGAATGCTCTGGAAATCATCACCCCCATCCATGGTCGCAGTTACACCCTGGGTTACGTTGTCATCGAGCAAAAGTCCTTGTAACTGTAGGCACTCCGTGCCTCTCGATTACGCCATGGAACCCACAACAGATCGCAGCTACATTCCAGGGTTACGTTGCCATCGCAGCACAAGTCCATGTAACTGTAGGCATCAGCGCCCCTCGATTTTCGCTGTCAAAAATGAAACTTTTCCACTCTTAAATAGGTCGCAGTCTACGGATGTAAAATTAAACGCAGACTGTTGGCTCTCAACAGCACACGACTTTCGCTATGTTACCATAGGTCGCAGTCTACCGATATAAAATCAAACGTAGACTGTTGGCTCTCAACGGCACACACGACTCTCACTATGGTACACACTACTCATAATCCTCAGGAACTAGTTTTGTCCGGACTCCTCACAGGATCAACTTTAGAACCCCCCTTAGGGCTCAATGCAGCACCACCCGGTGGCACTCCTTAGAAGTTCATTTCAAAGGAGCGCCTTTTCCCCAGAGCCATCATCAAAACACTTTATACTATACACATATAGTATCTTTCAAATCATACACCTAGTATGACCTCATACAAAGCTCCTTTACACAAAATTGATTATCCCAAAATCGATAGTTCTCAAACTAGGCTTCCCAAATTTCAATATTGATTTTACCCAAAAATCAAAAGCCTTTCCAAATCCAGAGGTTCCCAAAAGCTTTCTTCCAAAATCCTCATAAGATCCTTTATATATATATATATATATATATATTCAGATATATAAGATTTTTAAAACTTTGGATCCTTTCAAACTTGTATAAAACTCCATTTATACTTCAAACGCCTTCAAAATCCATTTTCTTCTGGCTATAGATTCAACAAGGGGAGATTTATCTTATATAACAAAGATATATAGCTTTGTCTATTCAAAACAAATATTCAAATTTTGATTACTCTTTTCAATATCAATTTCATTCAAATCTGTACGATGTACACTTATCATCCGTACGCTATACCAATCTGATTGCTCACTCGATCACACAATTTCACTTCCGAACTAGTATCGTCCACCCGACTTCCTAGTGCGGACTCAGATTTGGTTTCTCGATCAGAAACCGTCATTCTCCTTGCATAGCTATAACTATGATAGAGAATATCCAGAGCCAAATCAACAATCCATATCCAGATTCGCCGTCGAAAATCGAGTGAAAAATCCCAACTCAGATCGATAAACTATCTAGAAATTCTATGCTCGAATCTGGATCAAATCACTATGCGAATAGAATAATATACGTACATCCTGCGTAATTATCTTCATTGATTATTTACTAAATCAATTTCCTTTCTATTCACATTCACTCGAATTTTCACTCATTTATTCACATTTGCCTTAATCCCCATTTGGATTATCACTTCAATTCTTATCTCAGTTGGGTATTTAATTAATAACAGTTTGAACTCCGACCAGTTTATATTTAGAAAATAGATTGAAAATTTTAAAAATAGATAAGTAGTTGGAAAATAATTATTACTTTGCAAAATAGCTGTAAAATAGTTAATTAGTTGTAAAATAGTTGGAAAATGGTTAAATAGTTATAGAGATTTTAGATAATTGCAAAATAGTTGTAAAATAGTAATTAATTTGTAAAATAGTTGAAAAATAGCAATTAGTTTATAAAACAGTTGAAAATTTATTAAATAGTTCCAAAAATAATTGTAAAACAAGTATAAAATAATTTGGCTTTAAGAAAGAAAGGTTGCATATATTAAATAGCTTGGAAGAATAAGTTTATATTAAAACAATTTATATTGAAAATAGTCCAGAGTCAAAACTGTTCACTTCCCCAACAATTCAATTTAAATTTCCACTTCCATTTAATTGACACAATTCCAATTTGAAGAACTTCAATTCCCATCGAAATTTATTTAATCCCAATTCAAGTTAATTAATCTTGATTTCTTTCCCAATCCAAATCAAATTCCAGTTGATTTTAATCCTGTTCAACTTTAATTATAATTTCAAATTATGCCAATCAATTTGGACTAATATCAATTGAACCCACTTCAATTTCAAATCATTTCAATTTAATCCAATCCAAATTTTCCATTAAAATTTTTAAACTTATACACCTTCAATCACAACCCCAATTAATTCAAATCAGATTTAATTTGAACTAATTCAATGTCAATCTCAATTTTTAAACCATCTCGAATTATATAAATTCGAGTTAAATTCTCAAAGGTTGGTTTAACTTTTTAAACCAAATTAACCTTTATTTTTACATCAATAACCCAAATATTTAAACAATTAAATTTTGAGTCAAATTCTCAAAATTCCATTTTAAATTATCTTTACTTAACTTTTTCCAAAGTTCAAATAAGAATTCAAAACAATTTTTATCTTAAAAATTTAATTTATTACCCAATTTTATCTTCTAGTTTTGAAACCATTTCCTTAAACAAGTTTAATTTACAAATGCAATTATTCAAATTTTTAGTTCAAAGTAATTCCTTATCCTTAATTTCAAATTAAAGTTAAATTTTCCTTTCATCTCAATAGTGGATATATTACCACACTTCATTTCTCATTCATTTAAACAAATCTGATCCATAATTTTAAAGATTTTTAATAATAATAGGATGATATCATCTAATTTATTTTTAAACATTCATCCATTTTAAATTTCCAGATCTCAAACCCATTTTGAGATCATACAAACTTCCAATTCAAATTAACCATTTAACTTTCCAAGTTAAATTCCAATTCCATCTTGAAATTTCCAATTCAAGTTGTTCATTCAAACTTATTTAACTTCTCCCAAGTTAAATTCAATTTACTTAATCCAGTCAACCTTACTCAATTTGAATTCGCAGTTAAATTTTAAACTTCACATTAAAAATCTTATAAGTTCATAACTTATCACATTGGATATCACATCTCATTTCAATTTTAAAACTCAACATTTAGAGTTTATTTCAAACCATTTTGATTTATGTATATTCCTCATATATACATATTATTTCCTTTACACACTAAGTCATCCTTAAATTTTAACCCACCTTTTGTTTTAATTCAAAACAAATTTCTCTTAACATTTGAAACAATTCAAATTTTTCTAGATTTAGGTTTCAAAATTCCATAATTCAAAACCCACTTCTATTTAGAAGTTATACTCATCTTAAAAGTTTACTTCATTTGGCCTACTTATTAACAAATATATCATTATTAAACACAATAACTATTTATGATAGTAGCCAAGATTATCATATCCGAAAACTAATTCATTTTTTTTATTCTGAAACTTTTCCCCAAATTCAAGATTTAATTTCAGTTTGAATCCTTTTCAGACTTACCTTTATTTAATTTCAATTTGGTTGTATTTCAATCACCTCTTAATTTAATTCCAATAATTTAGCAACCAATTACCTTAACATTTATTAGTAAGAAATATTGCTTCATATATATATATATATATATCAAAATATATACTAATATAAAATCATTTAAAATCTCTATATAAGAAAATAACAAGTACGCTCTCATATATATATATATATATATATATATATATATATATATATATATATATACACTCAACTCATTCTAGGGTACTATTGACCCTATCCTTAATGAGTACACCCACCAGAGCCAAGGTTCTCGCTTAACCTTCAGCTCTGATACCAACTGTAACGACTTGGGATTTTCGATTCCGAAAATTACAGATAGTTATGAAAAATAAGAAAGAGATAGAAGAAGAAGAAGATCATAAACATCAACATCTCACATTCCTAGCGGATAAAATATAATAATAAATATTAACAGTTACAAAAGAATAATATTCTGTCGATTACATTTAAATACATCAGAGTTACACATATATACAGTCATTGAGTATACACAATTACCATGCCTCAGATATACAATAATATAATACAGCGGAAATACTCTATACGTTCTTGCCATCCAACTCGCCTCCTAAGCTCCAGAACGTTCTTCCTGAAAACCTGTAATACTCGGTCTGACCCGAGCATTACATCAGAGTAACACCCGGGTCAGGCTGGAAACCAGCGTGAGTAAACACATCTAACATGGAATACAAAAGTATACAACTTATAGAAACCCGGGGTACTTGTATCAATTTACAACCTCACAAGTTGTTATAACGTCACTTATTCCACACATCAGTTTCTAAGTACCAAAACTTAGAATAAAAAGTTCAATTCACATAAATCATTCCATTTCAACCTTTTGATTCCACATATCATTTTATAAAGAATCGAAGTGGTTTCGGGAATTTACTAATACCCGACTCCGGTCTCTTCGAATTTAATACCATCTTAGCCTAAGTTATGTAAATGAACCACAATTCAACTTTAAAATTGGATGGCAATTCTAAAATAAGTATTCCAAGAGTTTATATAGCTCTGAATTAAATTAATTACTTCATTCTATAAATCCTGGCTTTTATAACCATTAATTAATTAAAACCAATTGATAATCCATTTTTAATTTCCATCTTAATTAATCATCCTTGATTAATTATCCTTTAATTACATTCAAGTAGTTAACCTTTAATTAATTTCACAAATTAATTATCCTTAACCATTTACAGTAATTAACCTTTAATTACTTCATTAATTAATTAACTATAATTAATTACATTAATCCTTAATTAATTACATAAATTAATTACTCTTTAATTACTTATTATTGATCAATTAATCTTAATTAATCAACCCTTAATTACATCATTAATTTATATTAATTAATGATCCTTAATTACTTCTTTAATTAATTACTTTCTTTTAATTAGTTAACCTTAATCCTTTAATAAATTAATTACCTCTTTAATTAATTAACCTTCAAATCAATTATAATAATTAATCCTTTAATCAATAACATCAAGTGATTACCCTTAATCACTTCCGTTCATTTACTCCCATAAGTAATTATCCACTAATTACTCCCATAGTAATTATCTATCCTTAATTACATTCAGTAATTATACATTAATTACTTCACCAAGTAATTATCCAATTAACAAATAAATGATTATCATTAATTAATTAGACAAATTAATTAACCTAAACTAAATTACATTAATTAATTATTCAATTAATAAATCACTTAATCCCTAATTAATTATCTCTTAATTACATTCATTTCCACTAATTACTTCTTTAAGTAATTATTCTTAATTACAAAGTAATTAAGCTTTAATTTATTTTATTAATTAATTATTCTTAATTTATATCAACTTACTTAATTAAGAATAAACTTGTATTTATATTAAATACTTTCTCAAATCATTTACTTCATTAAAACTAGTTTAGAAATCAAATTTGAAATATGATTCTATTTTGAACAAAACAATTCAAACATTTAATTTAACCTTTAAATCTTTGAAAACCCCTTTCAAAGTTTTTTAATAAATCTTCAACATATGGTTATTTTAAAAACTTAATTATCATATCTTTAAAAACTTATCTACTTTAATTATATTTTAAACTTATTTTACTTTGTTTTTAAACTTAAAAACATTACCTTTGAAAACGAAGATATTCAAACTTTAAAACTTAATTAACATATCCTTAAACATATCATTTCAATTCACCTTAAAAATTTGTTAAACTTTTATTTTGAAACTAAACCACTTTCAAAATCTTTAACTTTAAACTTGTTTAAAATATTCTTTTAAACACATTGTTTAAAACCCGAAAACCTTTTAAACAGATTAAAACTTTTGAAAACTATTACATAAATCGAGTTGAACACCAAAACAACGCTAGCCTGCCCGAAAAAATCCTCACAAACTCGAGAACTGACCTGAGCACACACACTTCTTCCCCAAACAAACTTAACAGGTACAAAAAACATGCACGTTCACCTACACCGATGAACCACGGCACTCTGACCATCGATGATGATCTCGACACTTCACCGGCAATCTACGAAACCCCGCTCGATCAACCATCACACTTGATTCACACGACAATTGAAATCGACCTCAATCCCACGCGACCTAAAATCATAAACCATCGGAAATTCGACCGCCACTGACGATCCAGACCTCGAGACGTCACGCCATCCTCACCATTGCTCCACCGCGCCTTCCAACGCCCATGGCACACCTCGCGATCGACTCCGATCGCTTCTCGTTGCCGCGAAATCCATCAAAACCCAGACGACACACACCGGGTATAAAACACTACTTCGTCCAAATACGAAAAACTCTACTTCGTCCAAATACGATCACCACAGCCTATAGAAAAATCCAACGATACTTTTCCATCTTTCTACCATACCCCAGTCTCCTCCCAGCCAAAGCTCGAACTTCCAATCGATGCCATTCAACGGCAATACTCGAAAAACCCAAAATCAAGAAATCCACAAATTTTTGATCAAAACAATATTAAAAATCACAAGATTTCACTAAAATTCATGATTCGTTCAGATGATTCAGTCTATATAATTCAAAAGTGAAATTGTTAGTATTGATTTTCAACCAAAACTCGATTTTTACTGAAATCCAAATATTTACAGTCTAATGATTAAATATAATTACCTTAAACTATTTTTAAAAACAAAATCATACTATTCTTCACATTTTATCTTTAGGATCCAAAGCCTATTGTAGAGTGTTTAAGGAGATAGGAATTAATTTGATAAGGACTATTGGAATTTTCACTGGATTTTAAACCTGTAATTTAGAAACAGAGGTGTATAGATACTTGCACACACATATTACTTCATATTTATAACATGAAGGTTTAAATTCACATAACAACATTAATCCTTAAAGTCATCATATACACCAAAATAACCAGATGTTGTCTTGTTTACTCACCTGCTTATGAAAGAACAGAGAACAACTTCTGTTTTGGGGAAAAAAACTGCTACTTGATCTTCCTTTGAATCTTCCTACTATTGTTTAATCTGAGTTATTATAAAGTTTGTAAAAGGGTAATGTTTACTTTTCTTTTTCTTTTCGGTTTGCTGTGTTTTTTAGGACAAACTAGAATAAGAAGAGTGTGTGTGTGTGTGTGTGTGTGTGTGTGTGTATAAAGGGTTTATAGGGTAGGAGCTGCTAGTGAAAGCTTGTTTACTATTAGTCAAAAAATTTGTCTTGACCAAAAGATTTTTTTCTTCTTCTTCAAACTGAAATGATATGTAAGTATTTAATGCAATGTTTCCTTACAAGTTAGCATATCTATTCCATCGATTTGTTTGTACATAGATATTTTGCATGTAGACATATTTTTCCTTTCTTTCTTGCGTATCTAAATGTCTTTCAATAGTTTATATATTTCTATTTCTATTTTAAGCTTAAACTATCAACACTTGATAAATAACCATATACTTTATTTTATTCTTATATTAAATATTGATAAGAGTGTTTTTAATTTAAACATTATTATCTATATTACATTCATATGCATATATTTAGATTAAATATTAATAATATAAAGCTTTTAATTAAATTAAATAATTTTATTTTAAATATTTTTAAAAGAGTTTATTTTGAATTTTCAAATCAGAGCTTTCTTTTAAAATACATATGTATGTAAATAAAATGGCAAATATTCCAAAAGTCTTATTCATTTTTAAAATAATAAGTTCACATTTTATTTAATCGGATTAAATATTTATTAAAATAATGTTGCCAAAATCCTAGGTCGTCGCAGTTTTAGTCATTCCCCGTTGACGAGGTTTGAGGCTATGCGTCACCTTTTTAGAACACATTCACTTAGAATGCTCATCGCACTCTTGACGATGTTCTGATAGCATTCGTCCATACAAGTTGCCCTGGATCTAGACAAACCGAATCACCGTCTTTATCACCTTCATAGTCTTCATTCGTAACCGTTCAAACCAGATCAAAGTAGTTTTCGAATAATTAAATCTGATCCCGGTCCCTTCCAAATGATTGGCACAATTGGCCAATATTGATATTCGGTCATTTAACTATCAAATAATATTCACAAGCAACCATTAGGCCTTACATAATTTTCCAAATTATTTATCAAAATATCTACTCAAGGTATTATTTTCATACTTTAAGACTTTGAAAATAGTTTTCAAATCACTTTTATTCTTACAGAACAAATTCTTAACCTTTATCCGACACTTATAATGTTTTCTTCCTTCATTTTATATTCAATACTTCAACAAGATTTCTCTTATTTTCTTTTTCTTTCCCAAAAGTCATATACAGCTCTATTTGTAAACTTTCAAACTCATTTCACACGAATTCTAAAATTTCTAAAATCCTTTAATCAGTTCCTTTTAATATTTCCAAAGTTGTTTATACTTATTTAAAATTCCCGTTTCACTCCTACTTCCCTTATGAGCTATTTTCCACCTTTCGAGGTTCGCTTATTTTTGGCTTTACAAATTTATTTAGATTTCCACTATAAGATCTTCTTCTAAATCTTATTCTATTTTATAAACTTAACCTCCCATCTCGAGAGGATTTATGACTTGAATTTTAAAACACTCAAAAATATATATATTTATAATAAGAATAATGGTTTATTTTCAAAATATGGATCTAGATAGATTAAAAATATCAATATCCCAAGGTATTAAAGTTCATATCCAGTTGCTCATTAATTTACAAAGTTGGTTTATAAAATTAGAGTTTATCTCAAACAAAGTTTATTTATAGATAATCCAATATTCCCCATTTCCATTTATAAAATCCTCTGGATTCGTATCCCATCGGTCCTATCCAATTTATCATCATTCTTACATTCGAAATATATTCCATTATTTCTCTTCTAGTGATTCTCATAACTCAATATAAGTTCACACCATTAATTTATATTTTCAACATATCCACTGATATCATTTTATCTCATTTATAAACCCCGTTTATAAATTTGTAAACTCCCCTGAGTTTTTACTTTTATTTATAAAACCAATTCTTTATTTATAATTCCATTATAACCATTTTACCCTTTAATAAAATTCCGTTTTATTTCAAATCCATTTATCGATTCCAATATCCCATCCTGCCCTTAATAGATAATTTAATTTAAAGTCTTTACTTGAACAATTTACAAATGGTTAAGTAATACCAAGTTGGCCTATATTCTTTTATTTTTCTTAATTCCCTTTTTAATAAATAAAATTTTCAATATAAATAATTTCTTTCAAATTCCCCTTTTGAATTCCTTCACTTAATTATTATGGTACTTAAACATATCCAAGTTCAACTCGTAGGCTATTTGAAATTTAATAATTCAATTCACATACAATCCATATCAATTTATTTATCACATCATATATCAACATATATATGAACAATAAATATTCTTGAGGATTTCTGTTGGACCCCTCCAACCTGTTTTTCCCTGCATCCACAGATGTTAGTTAACAAATAAAATACCAAATCCCACTTCGAGGGGGATATCGCGGCGTATAGGGTCATCCTCAATTATGCGGGACGCATAAGGTCTCATCCGCTATATAATGCGGGAATATCAACCACTCCAATATATATACTACTATATATAACATCATCTAATAGATAATTATTTAATCCATCCATGCACATCCAATAATTTAAACGTAATATTTAAATTATATTATGGAATCCAAATGAATGAGAAAATTTCACCTTCATTTTTGTTTGCAATCCACTTCCATCTTGACTTAATTCATGATTTTTGGCCTTTTATAAACATTTATAAATTGAAAATTTTAATTTATAGAAAAATTCGTGAATTTTCCAGTGTAACGACCCGTAAATTTTTAATAAATTTTATTTAAGTGTAACGACCTATAAATTTTTAATAAATTTTATTTGTTTTATGAATATATTTAATTGACATTTTTGTGAAATTTTAAATAATAAAATTTTGAAATAAAAATTTAATATTCGAAATGCATCTAGTTAAACTTAGCAACTGGTAAATTTTCATCCGAAAATATGAAAGTTTATTTTTATGTGTAATTTTATTTCAATTTAATTGGTTTAGGAATTGATGAAAATAAAATGTTTTCCAAACCTGAATATTTTTCTATAGAAAAATTCTAAATCATCTTCTGAATGAGACGTCAATTTTTGTTTTTCCAAATTCGGGCTTCTTTAGCTCCGTCGATCTTATTTTTCTACGTTTCTGCTGCATTTTCCGCTAGTAGAAAATTTGAATTTTTATAATTCAATCGTACCACTAATATCTATATACCATTTTGATCATCTCGTCGTACTGATCTCTGCGGTATATTCAATTCTGTGTTTTGAGGTCCGGTATGCGACAAAAACGATAAAATAGCTCGTCGTAGCGGTACCACTTTTAATGTCCATTCAGATTATGAACAGCTGCAGACATTTATTATCAGCCGTGACTTTTCATCTTTTTCAGTGCATTGATGACTGCCTTTATGTCCATTGGTTTTGAAATATGAGAAGCTTTTACCTTTGTAACTTTCCCAATGCAAAGTTTGATATTGTTGTCTGGCATCTTCAGTTTTCATTTGCTCTATAAAGAAGGGAAAAAAAATCATTCATTCTCACCGCATCCCATCTCTGACCCGAGCTCCACTGCCCCTCCCTTATCTTCGCTCTCTCTCTCCTCCGTGACCAAGCGTTGACCTGAGCATCCCCTCATCGCTAGAAGCCACCTCCGCATCACATCTTTCCCCGCAAACAAGTCATCTACTGCCACACAACCGTCCCCCCCTTGGGGCCTACAACCACCGTAGCCACCTCCAAAACTGTTGCTTTCTCTCGTGCATTTCCTAGTTTCCAGGCGCAGCATCACACGAGCCACCTCGACCAGTCACCCTCCAACCTCACCGAGAACGCAAAAACCACCTTCTCATTCACGGCCAACCTCCTCTCGAAAGTGCCGCAGCCATTCCCGCTCCTCCATCACCTGACAACGGCCCACACAACAAACTTCCACCACCGATCATCATTTCCAGCCTTTTGCCTCATCACCCCGTAACCACACCCTCCTCTCCCTGGAAAGCACGTCACCACCGGAAACCCACTCGGCCTCTCACTCTTCCCCAAAAGTCAGCAACCACGGCCGAACGTCTTAAACCGATCGACTATTCCATTGCATGGCCACAGAACCCACCAACCCGAGCATCCACTCGGCCTTCCTTCCACAATCACATCCTCCTCCTCCACAGCAGTCGCATCCCCTCCGCCTTAAGCTCGCACCAAGCCTCGCTTCACTTGTTCTCGTCATGCACCACTTGCTCTAGCCATTGCTGTATTATTTGGTAGGTTATATATACATTATATAATAAGTTATATATATTCATATAGTATATTTTAACTGGGTCTGTTATTCATTTTGTTAATCTGTTTGTATAGTTTTATATTAGTATTTTATATATACCGTGTATATTATATTATCTTTGCTTTATACATTATGTTACAGTTAGTTTATATATCAATATAATATACATAAGTTAAACTACCCATGTTTCCAATGATGGCTGACGTGTCAATATATAGGTCATATAGATTAAGTTCAGATTTATATATATAGTTATAGATGTCTGTTACATATGTTATTTCGAAAGTTGTAAGTTTATATATATCATTTTTTTATATGTATTTACATTAGTGGTATACATACAAATTTATGACAGTTTTAAAAATTATATGTTAGTTTTACATAGGTTAATATATGCTTTATATATATGTTTAGTTACAGCAAGTTTGTGTATAATGTCAGCTTGTATGTATTGAAATGATGTAAGCTTTATATATGCGTGTGTACCTAAAAGTATAAATGTTTACTGAACAATATATATGCATGTATTACTCTATAAATTTTATATAATGGTTACGGCTGTTAAGTGATATATGCTTTGTATATGATTTTAAGAATAAAATACTGTTTAAGTATATATTTATTTATTTATAACCTACGTATGTTATCTAGTTGTATAATATATTAATTTAAGTGTATTTTGGTTTCTTTTAGATTTTAAAATATAATACATATAAAATGATTTGGATATGTAATATGATTTGAAATATAATATGTAATTTAAATTGAACATTGGTTTAAGGAAATAATAATATAATATACTTTTGTTTCGATTTTATCTGCATCGATCCAATTTTGATTTGATTTCGTCTATTTCTTAGTGATCAGCTTGTCCGTCGAATTCGTGCCCATCTCACCTTGCTTTGGATTTGTAGCTCATATCATTCTTGTTCTCTCTAACCTCGAAAGGTGAGAAATCACTCACGATTTATGTTCTTTTATTTATTAAATTTGATTTCAATTGAAACGATAATTGAAATATGGGGCTGTTAGTTATTTACACTGTTATATATATGTTATTACCTGTATCAGTTCACCTGTGACATCTGACACCATTATTTGTTATTTATACGATGATAATCCAGTTTGGTTAATAAATGACTGATTGGTTGACATTGGACGTTAAATTGTTAATGTAGAAAGTGATAAAAAATTGAAATTGGAATTGACGTATGATAGTTAATATTGATATATGTGTTGAATTTGATTAGTTAAATTTGACCTCCTTTAAATGATAAATTAATTGACGTAGAAATTTGGTTAAGTACACCTTGAACCATTTGAATGTATGTTGTATAAATTGATATAGTATAAATTGAATAATGGATATCAAGTGAAAATTGCATGAAATAATAAGTGTACTAATCTTTAATCTACATGAAATGATAGTGTAGATTCTAGAAATAATTATATTAATTTGCATAAACAACAAATGTAAATTAATACGATTATTTCGGGATTATTTAAATAAACTATTGGATTGTTGTTGATGTTTTCTATTGCTTGTTTATTTACTTTGACACCATTCCAGTTATCACACTGCAAGTTCCCTTTGCTATGCTTTGATTTTTTAATTGAAATGGAATCGGGTTGAAATGATAAATACCCAAATTAAACTTTGACTTAGGATAGAGAATTAGATAAAACCCGATTGGCAAATAATTTGATTTAAAAATAAAATAAAGATTTTATTTGAATAAATAATAGGGTTTTGAAATGAAGTTGGAGTTGAATTTTAATGAAAGGAAGATTTTAATGTTTAATAATCTGAAACAAAATATTAACATAGTAAGTTGATGAAAGAACGTTGTTTTGGAATTAATTATTTAACAATTAAGTTTTGAAATTATCTAATAATTAAATTTTGAAATTATTTAATAATTAAGTTTTGAAATTATTTACTAATTAAATAAAATTGAATTATTTAATAATTAAATAAAATTGAATTCTTTAATAAGTGAAATTGAACTTCTTGAATAAGTGAAATTAAGTTTCTTTAACAAGAAATTAAATAAAATTGAATTATTAATTGAGTTCTGAAATTTGTAACTAAGTAAATAAATAAGTGAAATTGAATTTCTTTAACAAGAAATAAAATGTGATTTATTGAAATTAATGTAAGACTTGTAATTTAAAGAATTTGATTTGACGAATCTAATTTAATTCAATTTGTAAGTTTTGATTTAATGGAGTTGAACTTAAGCAATTGATTTAATGAATTGGAGATTAAATAGAATTGTTTTGAATGATAAATTGACTTAACGAAAATTGAATGAAATCGATCAAGGAATTTAAATTGATTTGAATGTTAAATTAAATTTATTTAAATGATTACGGAATGAAATTTATTTATGAATTTAAATCAATATTTGAATTGTTTAAATAAAAATTGAAATTGAATTATAAAGTTTTGAAATGGTAAATTTGGAAGTTTTGAAAAGTAAATTATGGAAATTGATTTAGAAAGACAAATGAAATGTTGGTTTAAAATTTTTAATTGAAATTGAATTTGATTTGTTTTGAAATATATTAAACGACCAATCGGTGTAATAATTACGACAGTTATTAAAGAGACCGGAATCGGTTAGGGACATACTCACTGTTTAAACCGAAAACCACTTTAATAACTATACGTAGAGTGTGATCCAGAATGACGTGGTTGGAATGACGTACGTTGATGATTGAAGAAAGAGAATGATAACGGATAGCGTTGACACTTGTGTCAAATTGGAAATGACTAAAACAGGAGCCGTGCCGGGCCAAATGGGGTTAGCCACCTCGAGCGAACACACTTCTTCAGAAACTAATCATTACTTGTTTTCGATTGGTGTGCACCCTTGAATTGGGAGTGTTGTTTCACGGTGTTACGATCGTTGCGGCGATGCGTTCTCACCAGTCCGGATTAGGCAAACGGTAGTTTCACTGCCTTGGGTATTGTCTCATGTGCCTTGCCATACTCGTATCCCTATACGCGACCACTACGTTTTGTTTTGTGTTATACCTATGGAGTACTCCCTGATATCCCACAAGTTTACGGTGGAGTTTACAATGCTATATAGACTACGACGCTTATATAAAATGTGTTAAGGGGGATAATGGTAACGCCTTAACACTATTTTGATACTTTATATTACTGATAGGCATTATCTACTTAGCAAACATATAAATGTTTAACGGATCCTTAGAGGATGGTTATCCCAAACATCTTTTGAGTTACTTGTATTTCAGTTGTTATTTCACTTGAGTGGGATTTATTGATATAAGAATGTTAATCCTGACTCGAGTGTTTTGTTTTTTGCTTTATGCTGGGGTCAGACTGAGTGTACCAGTATTCGAGACTCGCCTTTGGAGTTGGAGCTTCGTTTGGAGATCCAGCTGTCTATCCAGCACTCAGATATTCAGTGATTCTAGTGATGTATTCTGATTCTTGTATTTGACTTTTGTATTCGAGATCTGTTGTAACTTGTTTAACTCTGTTGTATATATATAGTAGCTTCATGAACTACTATTCTTTTGTTTCCGCTGCATATTGTTATATTACTTTGTGTCTGTGATTATTTATTTAATGTATGTGCTGAGTTTTTCCAAATATAAACTTACAATTTGGTATTTTGAGCAATTCAATTCCGGCATGTTTGGATGCGAATGGTTGAAAATATCAGGTTGTTACATTTGGTATCAGAGCTTTGGCTCTAGGCAAACTTAGCATGTATGGTAAATTTAACTACGGAATTACTTTCGTTCGATCTTGAATTCTTTCCCTTTTGATTTCAATTTCCTTTGAATTTTTGGAACATTCCATCAGTTCCGAAATTCATTATTGTCCCTCACTATTCATATTCTTCTTAATTCTAGAGCATCCCATAGCTCTATGATATGACTTGTGAATAGGTGAAACTTCTTTACAATAGCATCGATTCACTGGAGATTTATATATCCTCGGGTTTAGATGTTGACATCTATTATTATGCTGAATTCTATCTCTTGAGATCGAATGTAGATTTACCTCGGAATTCTGTATCTTATTCTTGAAGTCTCGGTTGAACCGGTTAAGGTTGCCACGATTTAATAAACTTATCCATTTTCCTATTTTGTATTTAACCATCTTATCTTTGTTTTGAACCTATCTTCGAATCAAAATTCTCTTTGATTTGAGTACATAAAAATTTGAATCTCTATTCTTGCTTTGAAATCCATTCTTGTATCGTCGAGCGAGGAAGTGTATTTGTGAATTAATATTAAAAATGTTTTATATATTGTGTTGTTTGAGTTGTTGATGTTGATTTGGGTTTTTGATCGATTCGTCTGATCAACGCTATCGATAGGATTTCCAAAACACTTGAACAGAGCAAACTGACACAATAGTATTTTCGAATTTGGTATAAAATAGTTTTGTATGATTATATTATATATAAGTATAAATTTCTCTGAAATTAAATTGTATTATTTAAGTATTTTCAAATAAGAATGGTTTCAAAGAATTTAAAATGTTTAAATCAGTGCTTTTTTCTCTGTCGCTGGAAAATAATTTCGATGATGTCGGCCGCATCATCGACATTCATTTTCGAGTTTCGAAGTGGAGAGACTATTCTGTAGCTTTACTACAGTTTTGCTTTGGAAATTAAATCGATTTGGAATTTCTAAAATATGACTTGATTTATAAATTATATTGATATATGAAAAATAAAAAATAAAATTTGATTTGATATATATTGTATATATGTATATAGATATATTTATTTATCAATAAATTGTTTGAAGTGAAATCGGAAATTTAATTCTTAAATTTATGTTAAAGGTGATTTTAATTTCCAAACGAAACCAAATTTTGAATAAATATTTAAATTTTGAAATAATTTAGTAAGGAAATATTTTACTTGTATAGTACTCAATTGCATTCTAAAATATAACTTAACTAAATCACTCAGAAGTTAACTATGTAATTGGATAGTATACAATATAAAATGTCTTTATAAATAAAATTTGAGTGCTTATAATAAATGTTATACACTTAAAGTTTAATTACAAAAAACGTTAATAGAGATAAATAGAGTAATAAGTTGATTGAATAGTAAATGAGACAAATTAAATCAAAATTTGTTTGAAAGAAATCTTTTGTATCAAATATTAATAAATTGAAATGAAATCAACTTAACAAATTATCTTGAATTTAAAGTCAATTGTTGAATATAAATTAATTTAAATTGAAATTTATATGGTTTAAATTAATTGCTTTATTTTTTAATTCAAGCCTATTTTTTTTTCTATTCTCCTACCTCCTTCCTTTTCGGGGACGAAAAGTTTTGAGTGGGGGAGAGTGTAACGACCCATAAATTTTTAATAAATTTTATTTGTTTTATGAATATATTTAATTGAAATTTTTGTGAAATTTTAAATAATAAAATTTTGAAATAAAAATTCAATATTTGAAATGCGTCTAGTTAAACATAACAACTGGTAAATTTCATCCGAAAATATGAAAGTTTATTTTTGTGTGTAATTTTATTTCAATTTAATCAGTTAGGAATTGATGAAAATAAAATATTTTCCAAACCTGAATATTTTTCTATAGAAAAATTCTAAATCATCTTCTGATTGAGACGTCAATTTTCGTTTTTTCCAAATTCGGGCTTCTTTAGCTCCATCGATCTTATTTTTCTGCGTTTTTGCTGCATTTTCCGCTAGTAGAAGATTCGAATTTTTATAATTCAATCGTACCACTGATATCTGTATACCGTTTTGATCGTCTCATCGTACTGATCTCTGCGGTATATTCAATTCTGTGTTTTGAGGTCCGGTATGCGACGGAAACGATAAAACAACTCGTCGTAGCGGTACCAGTTTTGATGTCCATTCAGATCTCGAACGGTTGTAGACATTTATTACCAGCCGTTACTTTTTCATCTTTTTCAATGCATTGATGACTGCCTTTATGTCCATCAGTTTGAAATATGAAAAACTTTTACCTTTGTAACTTTCCAATGCAAAGATTGATATTGTTGTCTGGCATCTTCAGTTTTCATTTGCTCTATAAAGAAGAAAAAAATCATTCATTCTCACCGCATCCCATCTCTGACTCGAGCACCACTGACCCTCCCTCATCTTCGCTCTCTCCTCCACCTCGCCCTCTCTCTCCTCCGCGACCAAGCGCCGACTTGAGCATCCCCTCATCGCTAGAAGCCACCTACGCATCACATCTTTCCCCGCAAACAAGTCATCTACTGCCACACAACCGTCCCCACCTTCGGGCCTGCAACCACCGTAGCCGCCTCCAGAACTGTTGCTTTCTCTCGTACATCTCCTAGGCGCAGCATCACACGAGCCGCCTCGACCAGTCACCCTCCAACCTCACCGAGAACGCAAAAACCACCTTCTCATTCACGGCCAGCCTCCTCTCGAAAGTGCCACAGTCATTCCCGCTCCTCCATCACCTGACAACGACCCACACAACAAACTTCCACGACCGATCATCATTTCCAGCCTTTTACCTCATCACCCCGTAACCACACCCTCCTCTCCCTGGAAAGCACGCCACCACAGGAAACCCACTCGGCCTCTCACTCTTCCCCAAAATTCAGCAACCACAGCGGAACGTCTTAAACCGATCGACTATTCTATTGCATGGCCGCAGAACCCACAAAACCCGAGCAACCACTCGGCCTTCCTTCCACAATCACATCTGCCTCCCCCACAGCAGTCGTATCCCCTCCACCTTAAGCTTGCACCGAGCCTTGCTTCAGTTGTTCTCGTCATGCACCACTTGCTCTAGCCATTGCTGTTTTATTTGGTAGGTTATATATATTATATTATATAATAAGTTATATATATTCATATAGTATATTAATTGGGTCTACTATTCATTTTGTTAATCTGTTTGTATAGTTTTATATTAGTATTTTATATATACCGTGTATATTATGTTATCTTTGCTTTATACATTATGTTACAGTTAGTTTATATATCAATATAATATACATAAGTTAAAGTACCTATGTTTCCAATGATGGCTGACGTGTCAATATATAGGTCATATAGATTAAGTTCAGATTTATATATATAGTTATAGATATATGTTATGTATGTTATTTCGAAAGTTGTAAGTTTATATATAACATTTTTTTATATGTATTTATATTAGTGGTATACATACAAAGTTACGACAGCTTTAAAAATTATATTTTAGTTTTACATAGGGTAACATATGCTTTATATATATATATATATATATATATATATATATATTTAGTTACTGTAAGTTTATAATGTCAGCTTGTATGTATTGAAATAATGTAAGCTTTATATATGCGTGTGTACCTAAAAGTATAAACATTTGCTGAACCATATATATGCATGTATAACTCTATAAATTTTATATAATGGTTTCGGCTGTTAAGTGACATATGCTTTGTATATGGTCTTAAGAATAAAATACTGTTTAAGTATATATTTATTTTATTTATAACCTACATATGTTATCTAGTTGTATAATATATTAGTTTATGTGTATTTTGGTTTCTTTTAGATTGTAAAATATAATACATAAAATGATTTGGATATGTATTATGATTTGAAATATAACATGTAATTTAAATTGAACATTAGTTTAAGGAAATAATAATATAATATACTTTTGTTTCGATTTTATCTGCATCGATCCAGTTTTAATTTGATTTCGTCTATTTCTTATCGATCAGCTTGTCCGTCGAATTCATGCCCATCTCACCTTGCTTTGGATTTGTAACTCATCCATTCTCGTTCTCTCTAACCTCGAAAGGTGAGCAATCACTCACGATTTATGTTCTTTTAGTTATTAAATTTGATTTCAATTGAAACGACAATTGAAATATGCGGCGGTTAGTTATTTACACTGTTATATATATGTTATTACCTGTATCAGTTCACCTGTGACATCTGACACCATTATCTGTTATTTATACGATGATAATCCAGTTTGGTTAATAAATGATTGATTGGTTGACATTGGACGTTAAATTGTTAATGTAGAAAGTGATAAATAATTTGAAATTGGAATTGACGTATGATAGTTAAGATTGATATATGTGTTGAATTTGATTAGTTAAATTTGACCTCCTTTAAATGATAAACTAATTGACGTAGAAATTTGGTTAAGTAC
Source organism: Allium cepa (assembly GCA_030765085.1). Classification (NCBI taxonomy): domain Eukaryota; kingdom Viridiplantae; phylum Streptophyta; class Magnoliopsida; order Asparagales; family Amaryllidaceae; genus Allium; species Allium cepa. The sequence continues at coordinate 26,745,088 of CM060933.1, read as the reverse complement.
ACCTTGAACCATTTGAATGTATGTTGTATAAATTGATATAGTATAAATTGAATAATGGTTATCAAGTGAAAAATTGCATGAAATAATAAGTGTAATAATCTTTAATCTACATGAAATGATAGTGTAGATTCTAGAAATAATTATATTAATTTGCATAAACAACAAATGTAAATTAATACGATTATTTCGGGATTATTTAAATAAACTATTGGATTGTTGTTGATGTTTGCTATTGCTTGTTTATTTACTTTGACATCATCCCAATTATCACACTGCAAGTTCCCTTTGCTATGCTTTGATTTTGGAATTGAAATGGAATTGGGTTAAAATGATAAATACCTAAATTATACTTTGACTTAGGATAGAGAATTAGATAAAACCCGATTGGCAAATAATTTGATTTAAAAACCAAAACAAAGATTTTATTTGAAAAAATAATAAGGTTTTGAAATGAAGTTGGAGTTGAATTTTATTGAAAGGAAAATGTTAATATTTAATAATCTGGAATAAAATATTAACATAGTAAGTTGATGAAAGAACGTTGTTTTGAAATTAATTATTAATAATTAAGTTTGAAATTATTTGATAATTAAGTTTGAAATTATTTAATAATTAAGTTTTGAAATTATTTAATAATTAAGTTTTGAAATTATTTAATAATTAAATAAAATTGAATTATTTAATAATTAAATAAAATTGAATTCTTTAATAAGTAAAATTGAACTTCTTGAATAAGTGAAATTAAGTTTCTTTATTAATTGAGTTTTGAAATTTGTAACTAAGTAAATAAATAAGTGAAATTGAATTTCTTTGACAAGAAATAAAATGTGATTTATTGAAATTAATGTAAGACTTGTAATTTAAAGAATTTGATTTGACGAATCTAATTTAATTCAATTTGTAAGTTTTGATATAATTGAGTTGAACTTAAGTAATTGATTTAATGAATCGGAGATTAAATAGAATTGTTTTGAATGATAAATTAACTTAACGTAAATTGAATGAAATCGGTCAAGGAATTTAAATTGACTTGAATGTTAAATTAAATTTATTTAAATGATTACGGAATTAAATTTATTTATGAATTTAAATCAATATTTGAATTGTTTAAACAAAAATTAAAATTGAATTATAAAGTTTTGAAAAGGTAAATTTGGAAGTTTTGAAAAGTAAATTATGGAAATTGATTTAGAAAGACAAATGAAATGTTGGTTTAAAATTTTTAATTGAAATTGAATTTGATTTGTTTTGAAATATATTAAACGACCAATCGGTGTAATAATTATGACAGTTATTAAAGAGACCGGAATTGGTTAGGGACATACTCACTGTTTAAACCGAAAACCACTTTAATAACTATACGCAGAGTGTGATCCAGAATGAAGTGGTTGGAATGACGTACGTTGATGATTGAAGAAAGAGAATGATAATGGATAGCCTTGACACTTGTGTCAAATTGGAAATGACTAAAACAGGAGCCGTGCCGGGCCAAATGGGGTTAGCCACCTCGAGCAAACACACTTCTTCATAAACTACTCATTACTTGTTTTCGATTGGTGTGCACCCTTGAATTGGGAGTGTTGTTTCACGGTGTTACGATCGTTGCTACGATGCGTTCTCACCAGTCCGGATCAAGCAAACGGTAGTTTCACTACCTTGGGTATTGTCTCATGTGCCTTGCCATACTCGTATCCCTATACGCGACCACTACGTTTTGTTTTGTGTTATACCTATGGAGTACTCCCTGATATCCCACAAGTTTACGGTGGATTTTACAGTGCTATATAGACTATGATGCTTATACAAAATGTGTTAAGGAGAATAATGGTAACGCCTTAACACTATGTTGATACTTTATATTACTGATAGGCATTATCTACTTAGCAAACATATAAATGTTTAACGGATCCTTAGAGGATGGTTATCCCAAACATCTTTTGAGTTACTTGTATTTCAGTTGTTATTTCACTTGAGTGGGATTTATTGATATAAGAATGTTAATCCTGACTCGAGTGTTTTGTTTTTTGCTTTATGCTGGGGTCAGACTGAGTGTACCAATATTCGAGACTCGCCTTTGGAGTTGGAGCTTCGTTTGGAGATCCAACTGTCTATCCAGCTCTCAGATATTCAGTGATTCTAGTGATGTATTCAGATTCTTGTATTTGACTATTGTATTCGAGATCTGTTGTAACTTTTTTAACTCTGTTTTATATATATAGTAGCATCATGAACTACTATTCTTTTGTTTCCGCTGCATATTGTTATATTACTCTGTGTCTGTGATTATTTATTTAATGTATGTGCTGAGTTTTTCCAAATATAAACTTACAATGTGGTATTTTGAGTAATTCAATTCCGGCATGTTTGGATGCGAATGGTTGAAAATATCAGGTTGTTACAAATTAAACTTAATTATTTAAATTATATTATGGAATCCAAATGAATGAGAAAATTTCACCTTCATTTTTATTTGCAATCCACTTCCATCTTGACTTAATTCATGATTTTTGACCTTTTATAAACATTTATACAGTTTATTAATATTCAAAATATTCGAACAATCAATTTCCATTTATAATTTAATTAACTAATAATTTATTTTAAACTAATAGTTTTCCTTTTAAAAATCCTTTAGTAACTAAAATAGTTAAGTAGGTTAATAAAACATATTAATCCCCAAAATACATTGTTTTAAAATAAGCTAGTAGATTTTAAAAATGTGTATATGTATATTTTGTTTTATTTCCCAAATAATCTACGTAGGTTCTACTAGTCTAATTTTTATATAAACTTTTATATTCCAAAATCTTATACATATATATATATATATATATATTGTTTTATATTTGTCTACATGTGTTTAAATTAAATTAAGATTAACTTAAACATTTTAAAAACTACTTAACAGATAAAAAAATTCCTCTTTGGTGTGTGTATATATATATGTATATATTGCGGTTAAAATGAAAAAATAAATGGCATATATGCCTTACTATGAATTTATATGCATATATATATATATATATATATATATATTACAAAAATATGCTATATCTCACTACATATATCCATATTTATTGCATTTAAATTTAAAACAGAAATTATACCTAGCTGCTCAAACCCTAACCCGAGATGCCCTATCCCCCATCTCTACGCCGTCGCCTGAGCCTCCACACTGCCACCACTATCATGATTGTAACAACTCGCATATTTTATGATTGAATATTTAAATATTTTATTTAAAATAATTCATCGTTAGTCGGATTAGTGTCCGAGAGGCTACTTTTTGCAAACAGTCGAATTAGGACTCGAGACCACCCCCATTGAGTACAAAATAACGTTGGCGACCTTTTTGAGTATAAACTTTTATATGATTGGAGTTAGTGGAATTTTGCTACTTTTTCACTTAGGGCTTTGGTTTTTGTTTCGGTCCATTAGACCCAAGCTTCACCCCTCTTCTCCTCATTACTTCATTTCTATTTCCTAATACTCAAGCTTTAGCAATAATGGAGAGAGGAATGAGAAATTAAAACTCCAAGCCCTAGTTTCCATTTGCAAATCAAGTTCTATCTCCAAATTTATAGAAGAAGCTTTGGTAAGCCTCCTCTTCTTCTTCTCCAACTCATTCTCTTACCAATTTCAGAAATTCCTAAACCTAATTAAGGAAATGTTTCTCTTTTAAGCTTAGATTCAAGCTCTTTGGGTTGGAATTGAAGAGTGATTGTTCTTGCCATTGCTCTATAGCTTCTTCTTCATAGTTTTGGGTTTAAAGGTGAGATTTTTATCTCACATCTTAGTCTATAATTATCTTCGATTGTTAGGTATGAATTCCTAACACTTATTCTTGTGCAATTGATTTTGGTTTGGATTAATTTGGTGTATATTCTAATTTTTGGTGTTTTGAAATCAAAATCTATGAAAATCCTATTATGGATATTTGGACATTGATATTTGAGGCGTATCGAAGAGCCGTTAAGGCTGGGTTGTCACGTGGCGTAAATCCTTAGTCATCATTTGCTCGTCCAATCGCTTCCGATATTCATTTGGCCATTTTTTGTCGAGGTTCAGGAAATGCTCTGAATTCCAGTTTCAGACGTCTGAATCTGGAATTTCAGACGTCTGAATTGGCTCGATTTCAATCAGAAAGGAAATAGGCTAAAAACACCTATTTCAGACGTCTGAAACATTTGGTTCAGACGTCTGAATTACGTTCTGGAAAACTTCTAATTTTCCAGATTCAGACATCTGAACCACCTATTTCGGACGTCTGAATCTGCTTTGTTTTGCCTGCTTTCCTATTTTGTTTAAGAATTCCAATTTTATCGATTCTTGTTGATTCCCTTTTGTTGTTATCATCTATTATCGAATTTGATGACATTTTCTTTGGGATTTTTGGAAATATCCATTTTGATGGATTTAATATCGATTTCTTTGGAATTAATTCACGTCTTCGTATGTGAATTTTAGTGATTGATTGTTTCTACGATCATTTTTGTGATTTATCACTTTAAAAATATAAAGGTTTTCTATGCTAGTAGTAAATATCAAAACTCTTCCATTAAAACGATTTCAACACTATTTTATTACAAAGCTCGTTTCTTAAACCGTTTTCCAATCTATTAGTATATACAAACCTTTACCTCACTCGTATGAGAAATCTAATTAAACGGCTTAGTAAAACAAGTGATATGAAACGCTTGCATTTACTTCGTCGGTTAATTCTTGGACTTGATCGATTGAATTTCTTGTGACAATTTTCGAGTGGAGACTTACAGTTTGTTCGTAAATATTTAAGTTAAGCTAGTGGTTATGGGACGTGAAGCTAAGCTCATATATTTACTTACTTAGTGTAATTGACACTTCTTGACGATCGATGATGATCATTTTGTGATTTAGACTAGCGATATGCTACGTTTCTTTGTCCAGTAGGGGACGGTACCTCGTTTTATTGAGTTTCGTCTCATTTCTTTTATAGGCTAACGACCTATGTTTATTTGGAGTTTCGACTCAATTTTTGTGGGCTAGCGACCCAAGTTCTTTTATGGAGTTTGGTCCATCGGACGTACCTTTGTACCACATTGTTGCACCAGCTTATCCGGATCATCGGGCGTACCGTTGTACTACGTCGTTGTTTCGAATTATTCGAGTTTTCGGTTCTTTGGCGTACCGATATTGTACTACGTCGTTGCACTGGCTCTATGGTTAGTGACCATGGGATAGCGTCCCGTTTGTGATACACGTGTTGGTGAGTTTTCATGCTCCCGTTTTGTGATAGGCCTCCCCCATTTTGTGATTTCTGGATTTCTATTGATGATTTCTAGAATTTATGATCCACCAGCTTTTATGATTGGCATCGATATGATGTCAATTTTTGTGACTTGGTGAATAAAACTAAAGAGTATGACATTCTTTTGATTTTTGAGAAGATTCTTGTGATATTGATTAATCTCTGGTTGATTTTCAATTACATACTTATCATAGTATGGCTTTATGGTTATCATACGTTTTTGTCATATCTCTTATTCCATATCATTTTATCTGATATTTATAGTTAGACTGATTCGTTTATAATTTTCTTATTAAATAATACTCGGGTCAGACCGAGATGTTACAGGTGCTTCTGATTGACTTCTCATCTGGGATTATTATCCTGACTTTTGGCTAACTACTTAGATTAGTAGTTTTTGGTTGTATACATTTGAGATATAGACCCATTGATGTATACTTATTCTTTTGTGTAGCACTTGTAACTATTCTTTTGTGATATTATGGGTCTTGTTTGACCACTATCTGATATACACTTTCATGTGTAGTATTCATATCTGTTTCCGCCTTTGAGATATGAACTTCTGTGACTGATTTGTGTTATGATATTTCTATATTTGTTTCCGAAGATATTATAGCCACTGTGTAGTAGCTTTGAGTTTGCATCGGTATGTCGGATTCCCTCTTGAAATGCAGGTTATATTTTTATCTGGCATATCGGTACTCGCACAAGCAATTCCACGGATGGTCGCTCCTCAACAGCCTTATTCTCCACGCTAGTTGACGGCATTACACCGTAGTGTCCTAGGCTAGTGTGGGTATAGAGGCGGGGCGTCACAATGATCGTACCCTTCAACGCACGCGAGCTTCGCACAACGTTGCATCCCCACGCGACTCCTAGACCCCACCGTCTCGTGCCCCTAAGACTGCATGCCTCCAAATAGTCAAGCTTCGATTAGTCACTCACATCGTGATACCCGAGTCCTCACCTGATAATCGAACGTGATCGCATTCTCTTTTTTTTTGAAATTCTATTCGAATTGGGATTGAAGAGAGGAAATGGGAAAAGCTCAGATCGTTGTTTAATTTCGTGTTGTCGCCGTTTCTTTCTCTGGAGATTCCAATTTTTTCTCTTCGATTTCGTATTTGATTTCATTCTAACCTTTGTTCATTTTTATATAAGCTCGAACAAGATTTCCTTTTCTTTTATTTAAAAAAACTGATGTCGTTTGAAATGAAAGGGAGGGATTTGAAATAAGGAGGAACACGATTTGATGGAGGCATGAACAAGAAGGGCTACAGTGTTTTGATAGGAAGGGAAAAAGTTTTGATTTGAAAGAAAGGCAGCTGATGGGAATATCTTGACCAGTCAAACACTATATATATATATATATATACACATACTTAAATTTAAACCGTCTTGAATTTGTAGCTTAAAAACTTGACATCCTATCGAGGCGTGCCGCTAGGCGTTTATAATGTTATACTTCTATTCCGAATGTAATGGAAAAGTTTCGAGTCCTAACTCGATCGTATCGGAAAGATAGCTTTTTGGACCCAGTTATTATATTGATTTTGATATAAATTTCAGCGCATTTATATATCGTACGATCACACGACAATTCCAAAACTACGAAATTTGAAATTCGATAATAATATAATATTACGGATCAAATGAAGCTGGTTTCATTGAATTCCGAGACTGTGCCTCGGAAGGCTATTTTAAACGTCGATTTAAACAATATTTTTTTAAAAAAATTGAACAAGCCACTGTTAAATTCAATTTTAACCCATTTATTATCCCCAGTATTATCAATATAAATTTTATAAGCCTTTGTAATATTTTTATCGAGCTTAAAACTCCAGATTGAATATTTTTACCAAATTTTCACTTATTAAATTCAATAATTTAATTATCATACAAATAATTATATTTGAAATTCAAGTTAAAAACTGACATTTGAATATTTAAAATCAATTAAATATTCTAAATTCATTGTCAAAAAATCCAGGTCGTTACATTCCTTCCTCCTTAAAAGAATTTCATCCCCGAAATTACTAAGGCAGAAAGAATGCCCCAAACCCATTAACTTACTAAACCCATTTAGTGAAAACTCGATATTCACTTTTCTAATCCTTTAGTTTTAACTAAACAATTAGTTTCAATTCCAATCCAATTCCAAAACATTTTATTTCAATTCCAATTTTAAATCAATTTGTAGTTAATAAAAAAAAATCAAACACTTTCAAAATCTTCTTAACTCCCAAAATTTTCGAATTTTTTTGGCAGAGTCTCCTTTGTACGGAGGAGCTTTTGCAATTTGGCAAGAGAGATAAATATATATACATCGACCCACCTGGTCGAAAAACAAAAAAAAAAACAATATTTCATATTTCCCATCTTTTATTGCGTAAGCGTACCTCTATTTAGCATTTATAAGCAAGCGGCTTATTTATTAAGCAAGTAGCGCGACCAAAATCCAGCCAAACGGTCTTCGGGTACCTGTACTTACTTGTTTTAAACACGTAAGCACCATATATACGAAATTTATAGCATTTCACTTGTAATAATATAATATTACGGATCAAATGAAGCTGGTTTCATCGAATTCCGAGACTGTGCCTCGAAAGGCTATTTTAAACGTCGATTTAAATAATATTTTTTTAAAAAATTGAACAAGCCACTGTTAAATTCAATTTTAACCCATTTATTATCCCCAGTATTATCAATATAAATTTTATAAGCCTTTGTAATATTTTTATCGAGCTTAAAACTCCAGATTGAATGTTTTTACCAAATTTTCAGTTATTAAATTCAATAATTTAATTATCATATAAATAATTATATTTCAAATTCGAGTTAAAAACTGACATTTAAATATTAAAATCAATTAAATATTCTAAATTCATTGTCGAAAAATCCAGTTCGTTACATTCCTTCCTCCTTAAAAGAATTTCATCCCCGAAATTACTAAGGCATAAAGAATTCCCCAAACCTATTAACTTACTAAACCCATTTAGTGAAAACATGATATTCACTTTTCTAATCCTTTAGTTTCAACTAAACAATTAGTTTAAATTCCACTTCCAAAACCTTTTATTTCAATTCCAATTTGAAATCAATTTGTAGTTAATAAAAAAAATTCAAACACTTTCAAAATCTTCTTAACTCCCAAAATTTTCGAATTTTTTTGGCAGAGTCTCCTTTGTACGGAGGAGCTTTTACAATTTGACAAGAGAGATAAATATATATACATCGACCCACCCGGTCGGAAAACAAAAAAGCAAACAATATTTCATATTTCCCATCTTTTATTGCGTAAGCGTACCTCTATTTAGCATTTTTAAGCAAGCGGCTTATTTATTCAGCAAGTAGCGCGACCAAAATCCAGCCAAACGGTCTTCAGGTACCTGTACTTACTTGTTTTAAACACGTAAGCACCATATATATGAATTTTATAGCATTTCACTTATATTTAAACACTTTCAATGCATGGATTCTATAAGCAATGCATACTAACAATATTCCTAAGCAATTTATATGATTTCAAAACTAATTCAAATGCTTTCACTCGCTTTTCTTACCATTGCATTCAATCTAAGTGATTTACAACTCACTTGCTTATCTTCAATTCATTTTTAAGTCAAAACAAACTCATATTCATATCAATTGATTCAAAAATCAATTTTACTTCCTTCCACTAATTCATGGAATTTTATATAATCTTGTTTTAGACAAACGCCAATTATTTCTATGCAAATTCGGCGATATTCATGTGAATAAATAATTACTTAAGCTTATAACCATTTAAATTGATTCCAATTCAATTTATATTAATTTCATTCCATTTCTTCGCAATCCATTCATTGCATTTTATTTCATTTGAAACCATTTTATTAGACTTGAAAACATACCAAGCTATTTTATTAAATTACCATTTCATAATTTACTTCAACCGAGCTTCCATTCAAATATTTGTTTAATTTAATCTATTTACTTCAAGTTATTTCAACTCCATAATCAAGTTTATTTTTCTGGTAACCAAATTTCAATTTAAATCCTTGATTTGATTTCTATATATCAAATCCATCCATCTATTAATTAACTCAATTAGTCCATTCACTTCTTCCATTTTAAATTTTAATTCACCTTCTCCATTCATTCCTGAATTTATTTTATTAATAGCAAGGCCATTTCAATTTATTTCTACTTAGATTTTATTTGCAATACAAACCATCACCATTTTAATCCATTTCCATTTTATTTTTACAACATCTCCACTTATTTTTAATTCATTATCAATCTAAGTCGAATTTTATTTATAACTCAAGTTTATTTTTCCTAACCTCATTATTAACTCACAATCCAATTTTATTTAACTGAGTTAAATTTTATTAACTTACTCTAGCAACTAATTTATTTAGCTAATTAGCTCACTTCCAATTTTTAAATCAATATTTTATTTTTTTCAAAAATCACTTCATTTAATTTTCCAAAATACCAAATAATTTTATTTTGGCTTATTTATTCTACTTTTAGATTTTATAAGTCACACACTCATTAATTTTTCACACATCCATCCATTTACAATCAATCACATTCATCTTTTATTCTTAACCCAAGACCATACCTTTATTAAGCCAAGTATTCTTTTCTTTCAAGCATTTCAATTCTTTTGATAAACTATCGAGGTTTATTTATTCCAATTCGATTTTATTTAACCTAGCATCATACTATTCTTTTGACTTCACATAATTCATTTGAATTTTATTAAGTAGGACTTAATTTCATTTGATTTCAATTCTACTTCAACTTAATTTAAATCCAACTCAATATCATTAGCTTAAGTCCATTTCAGTTCAATTTTAATTTTCTTATCCAATTCGATTAAATTTCTATTTCCCAACTCAATCACATCCAAATCTTAATCTGTCTAACTACTGATTTGTTTCTTTCAAATCATAATCAATTAAATTTTTAACAATTTCTTCAACTTTATCTAAGTTAAATTTCATTTTTAACCTTTCACTTTTAATTTTAATTCCAAAATTCGATCTCATACTTTCCTTGGTTATATAAGCCCTTTTAAATCTTTAAAATCCTATTTAACTATAATATTATCATCCAAACATTCAATTATATATAATAATTTCAAAAATTATTTCCTTTGTATCAAAATATATTTTGGGTAAAATTATTTCATTCACCCCTTCAAAATAATATTGTGACGGTTTATCGAGTTCAATGTTTATAAACTCTTATCGAATTAGCTGTGCCACTACTCGATCAGAATTCATATTCCACTCAACCAGTAAGTCAACACAATATTAAAACAATTTATGTTCACTAACAAATACGCGCTCATATCTATTAATACACTCAAACTCATTCTAGAGTACCACTAACTCAATCTCTAATGATTAATCCCCACCGGAGCCAAGGTTCTCGCTTAACCTCCTGCTCTGATACCAACTGTGATGGCTCGCAAATCCGTACCTCTTTGAGCTGACAATATTCCACATTAATTCAACTCAAAATGGAACGGGAAAACGAGTCTTCAGGGTTAAAGAAGAAAGAGGTAGAAGAAGAAAATAAAACAACATCAGAGTCTCACAATCGCAGCGAAACAAAACACAATATATAATAACAGCTTTTAAATACGAAGAAATCTGTACTGTTGTATACTTAAACCATCAGACTACATTGAGAAACGGACAATCTGGATAATTTAATAGCATGTCGTTACACAGTGGAATAATAATCAAATATGGATGTACGCTCTACCATCTAGCTCATCTCTTTACCTCCTTGGCATTTTAACCTGATCATGTACAACTCAGTCTGACCTGAGCATCATAATAAAACAACACCCGAGTCAGTCTGGAAAACCAGCGTGAGAAAACCACACTCAATTGGATTATTAAAGTTTTTGAAAAGCCTTTGAAACAAATGTATCTCGTAAGACCATGCCACAAATAAATATGCCGGGTTTTTACCCTATGATAACCAAAACATTCAAATTCGTCTAATATTATAATAGTATTTATAGAAAATAAAATAGAATCTAGCTGAAATGCTTGCATCTCACCTTCCAGCATAGTTGGGCACAATCAAAACCATATAGGCGCTTGTTGGAGATTGGATTCCATACAATGGCAGGGCTATTGAGGTACCGTCCATCACAGCATTGAGCCTAGATTATAGTACTAAGGACCACTTCTGATCTCCTACAACACAAGACCGAAGCTATCCCTTACTAATAGTCTGAATAAGATCACCCCATGGTTGGAGCGACCAACCGCCACACTACTGAAATAAAAAGGGACCTCTAGACAGGGGAAATCCCTAATTGGGTGCTACCCACTTAGCCTTGCTGCACCTCCCATGTTTTAGCCATTCCCGGTCAATAAGGCTTGAGGCTATGCGTTACCTTTTTAGAACACATTCACTTAGAATGCTCATCGTCCTCCTGACGATGTGCTGATAGCATTTGTCCATAGAAGTTGCCTTGGGTCTAGGCAAACCGAATCGGCATCTTCATCATCTTCTCGGTATTCATTTGTAGTCGTTCAAACCGGATCGAAGTGGTTTTCGGATAATTAAATCCAATCTCGATCTCCTCGAAATGATCAGCGCAATTGGCCAATATTGACAGTCGATTATTTAACTATCAAATAATATTCACAAGCAACCATTAGGCCTTACATAATTTTCCAAATTATTTATCAATATATCTAATCAAGATATTATTTTCATACTTCAATACTTTGAAAATAGTTTTCAAATCACTTTTATTCTCATAGAACAAATTCTTAACCTTTATCCGACACTTAGAATGTTTTCTTCCTTCATTTTATATTCAATACTTAGAAAAGATTTCTCTTATTTTATTTTTCTTTCCCAAAAGTCATATACAACCCTATTTGTAAACTTTTAAACTCGCTTCACACGAATTCTAAAATTTCCAAAATCCCTTAGTCAATTCCTTTTAATATTTCCAAAGCTTTTTATAATTATTTAAAATTCCCTTTTCACTTCTACTACCCTTGTGAGCTTTTTTCCAACTTTCGAAGTTCGCTTATTTTTGGCTTTACAAATTTATTTAGATTTCAACTGTAGGATCTTCTTCTAAATCTTATTCTATTTTATAAATGTAGCTTCCTATCTCGAGAGGATTTATGACTTGAATTTTAAAACACATAAAAATATATATATAATAAGAATAATGGTTTATTTTCAAAACATGGGTTTAGATAGATTAAAAATATCAATATCCCAATGTATTAAAGTTCATATCTAGTTGCTCATTAATTTACAAAGTTGGTTTATAAAATTAAAGTTTATCTCAAACAAAGTCTATTTATAGAAAATCCAATGTTCCGCATTTCCATTTATAAAATCCACTGGATTCGTATCCCATCAATCCTATCCAATTTATCATCGTTCTCATATTCGAAATATATTCCTTTGTTTCTCATCAAGCGATTCTCATAACTCGATATAAGTTCACACCATTAACTTATATTTTCTACATATCTACTGATATCATTTTATCTCATTTATAAACCTCGTTTATAAATTTATAAACTCCCCTGAGTTTTTACTTTTATTTATAAAACCAGTTCTTTATTTATAATTCCATTATAACTATTTTAGCCCTTGATAAAATTCCATTTTATTTCAAATCTATTTATCGATTCCAATTTCCCATCCAGTTTAAAGTCTTTACTTAAATAATTTACAAATGGTTAAGTAATACCAAGTTAGCCAATATTTTTCTTTATTCTTTTTAATTCCCTTTTTAATAAATCAAGTTTCCAATATAAATAATTTCTTTCAAATTTCCCTTTTGAATTCCTTCACTTAATTATTATGGTGTTTAAACATATCCAAGTTCAATTCGCAGGCTATTTGACATTTAATAATTCAATTCACATACAATCCATATCAATTTATTTATCACATCATATATCAACATATATATGAACAATAAATATTCTTGAGGAATTCTATTGGATCCTTCCAACCTGTTTTTCCCGGCATCCAAAGATGTTAGTTAACAAGTAAAATACCAAATCACACTTCGAGGGGGATACCGCGGTATATAGGGTCGTCTACTATTATGCGGGGTGCATAGGGTCTCATCCGCTATATAATGCGGGAATATCAATCACTCCAATATACTATATATAATATCATCCAACAGATAATTATCTAATCCATCCAAGCACATCCAATAATTTAAATTTAATTATTTAACTTATACTATGGAATCCAAATGAGTGAAAAAATCTCACCTTTATTTTCCACTTCCATCTTGACTTGATTCACAATATTTGACCTTGTATAAACATTTATACGGTTTATTAATATTCGAAATAATCGAACAATCAATTTCCATTTTATAATTTAATTAACTAATGATTTATTTTAAACTAATAATTTTCCTTTTAAAAATCCTTTAGTAACTAAAATAGTTAAATAGGTTAATAAAACAAATTAATCCCCAAAATACATTGTTTTAAAATAAGCTAGTAGATTTTGAAAATGTGTATATGTATATTTAATTTTATTTCCAAAATAATCTATGTGTGTTTTAAAAATCTAATTTTTACATAAACTCTTATATTCCAAAATCTTATATATATCTATATATATATATATATATATATATTTACTGTTTTACTTATTATCTACATATGTTTAAATTAAATTAAGATTAACTTAAACATTTTAAAAACTGCTTAAAAGATAATTTTTTTTCCTTTTTACTGTATATATTCAATATATTTTTTGCGGTTAAATTGAGAAAATAAACGGCATATATGCCTTACTATGAATTTACATGCATATACATATATATTACAAAAATATGCTATACCTCACTGCCTATATACATATTTATTGCATTTAAATTTGAAATAGAAATTATACCTAGCTGCTCGAACCCAAACCCGAGATGCCCTATCCCCTATGTCCATGCCATCGCCTGTGCCTCCACACTGCCGCCACCATCACGGACGAACCCTCCAACGCACGTGAGCTTCGCACAATGCCGCACCCCATGCGACTCTTAGACCCCACCTCCTCACGCCCCTAACATTGCATGCCTCCAAATAGTCGAGCTTCGATTAGTCGCTCACATCGCGATACCCGAGTCCTCGCCTGATAATTGAACACGATCGCATTCTCTCTTTATTTTTTATTTCTTTTGAAAGTCGATTCGAATTGGGATTGAAGAGAGGAAAGGGGAAAAGCTCGGATTGCTGTTTGATTTTGTGATGTCACCATTTCTTTCTCTGGAGATTCCATTTTTCTCTCTTCGATTTCGTATTTGATTTCGTTCTAACCTTTATTCCTTTTTATATAAGCTCGAACAAGATTTTTTCTTTTATTGAAAAAATTAATGTCATTTGTAATGAAAGGGAGGGATTTGAAATAAAGGGGGAACACGATTTGATGGAGGTGTGAACAAGAAGGGCTACAGTGTTTTGATAGGAAGGGAAAAGTTCAGATTTGAAAGAAAGGCGGATGTTGTGTGACAACCCGGCATTTTTAGCAAATATTATTTGATGATTTTCTAATATAATCATATAAAGTTCCAGAACTTATCTTTCCAAACAATAAATGTGCTTCTAATTACTATTGTTTATATATATGTAAATTGTGAATAGGAAACTATGGTTTGAAATTCAAAATAAATATCTTAAAAATAAATTATATTTAAAAAATCTACATTTTTAAAACTAGCACATATGTATAGTTATTAATTAATGTATTAATAACTTAGGCTTCAAATAAGAATAAATAAGGGTTTTTATCTTATTATGTAAACATCAAATAAATAAATAAAATGTAAAAATAAAAATATAAAACATAAAAAGAAATTATAAGATATTCACTTGTGGACATTTGTAAGCTTGAGAGTGTCATGCAAACACAAGTGTCAAGTTACTCTTTGAAATTGTTTCTTCATTAAAATAATAATAATAAATAAATAGAATGATTTAGAGAAACCAGGGCTGTATACACTTATATATATATATATATATATATCTTATCTCTTTTTCTTTCATTTTATCAAACTAAACCAGAGATAAAACTAAATTAAAAATAAAAGAAAGCCAAACACCTTCTTCAAGCTTTCAATTTGAAGCAAGCAAAGATTCAAATTCAAGATTCAACTCAATTTAATCAAAGTAAGATCAAAATCAACTAGCAGTTTCAAAATCAAGTTTCCAGATTTCAACTATCCTCTATTTAAATTTTCAAGTGAGTATACATTCACCTTTTAAAACCAAATTGCTTTATATTCTGATGCATGTGATAAATAATGAAGAAATGTGTGAGAATGTTTTGCATGAATGTATAAATATGCTTGCATGTATATAAGTATGAAGTGTTGTGTGCATATCTGTATATAGATAAGCATGTCTCTGTTTAGTTTTCAACAGATCAAACTTACTCAAAATTTGATTCTTGTTTATATAAACCATATTAGATTATGGTGTTAAAGGAAATAGGTTTGTATTGACTAAATTCTATTTTTAAAATTTTTTTATGTGAGATTATAAAGTAATTAACTGGAAAACATAAAGTTACAGTAAAAATCAAATTAAGTCAGAAGATCAATTGTTCAAATCTTGGGTTTTTTTTATATCATCAGATTTGATTTTGAAAACCATGATTTTTAATGGTAATAACAAGATTTTTAAGTTAGTAAATTAAGAGAATTTTTGAGTTGAAAGGAATCGAGATTTTGCTTGATTTCCGACAATCGGTGGAAGATCGTGGGTCTGGATCGTTGCTGGGGGTAGTTGGTTGGTCGTAGATCATGGGAAAAATGGTCATAGATTTTTCTGATCATCGTGGTGAATGAACGGCGATGAAGTAAGGTTTAAAACTCTGTTTGGGTTGGTGATGTTCTCGAGGTAAGTACGGTGTCGTGACAGCATCGAGTTGGATCGGAGGTGGGGGAATAGAAGCATAGGTCTGCGGTGAAGGACAGGATGGGGAGCCAGAGTCTCTGGTGGTCGGAGGTGATGATTCAAGATGGTTTTGAGTGATTGGGTTTCATTCCAATGGCCCTCGTTTTTGCTGGAATTCAATTTTGAAGGTTGTATCGGGATTCTGGGTAGTGGAGGCGATCGAGCGTGTCATCGGCGACTTGCTGGTGGTAGCAATGATGGTCGGAGCGGCGTTGTTCGTTCATGCACGTGCACACGTGTACATGCATCTGGGTTTGTGGTTTTGTAGTTGGGGTAGGATCGAGTATACGAGAAACAGACAAGGAAGAAAGGATTTAGCACGGGTTTGCTTAGGGGTTGGGCTCGAGACTGTGCATTAGTATAATAACAGTTTTTTTAAAGTAAAACAAAAACAAGATTTAAAGTAAAGAAAAGAAGGAGGAAGAATTTAGTTTTGGGCCGGTTAATTCTCTTGGGCCGAGTTTCCTTTTTAATAAATTAAAATAAAATGAAATGTAAACAAAGTTTAAGAAATTTTTATCAAGTTTAAAGTTAAATGTTTTTATTTAGAAAAAATATATATATAAAGTAATTTTAAGGTTTTAATTTAACCCTTCACTTAGGTTAATAATGATGCTAATTTAATTAAGTTGTGATAACTATATATATGTTAATTATTTAGTTAATTACAAAAGTTATTAAATAAAAGTTAACAATGTAATTAA
The DNA here is from genome assembly GCA_030765085.1 of Allium cepa. Classification (NCBI taxonomy): domain Eukaryota; kingdom Viridiplantae; phylum Streptophyta; class Magnoliopsida; order Asparagales; family Amaryllidaceae; genus Allium; species Allium cepa. The sequence continues at coordinate 26,728,130 of CM060933.1, read as the reverse complement.
GTAAATGGTTAAGATAAATGCTTTAAACTTTTAATTGATTAAAGTCTTAAGTAATTGTAAACGATAATTAATTAATTCCAATGATTAATTAAAATAAAATAAATGGCTTGCAATTAATTATTAACAATTAAGAAGGGTTATAAGTAATTAATTTATTTTGTGTTAAATTTAATATAATTTGTGTAAGTAATTAATCTTGCTTATAGATGATTAAATTGTATTGAATGATTGGATTGATTAACCTCTATAGTTTGTTAATTTGTGATATTCTATGATGTGAAATGCCTGAATTGAACTGTTGATTAATGTGAGATATTTCAGATATCTGTGATGAATTTCTGTGTACATATGATATTCTGAATTTAAATTAAAATTGTTTTACAACTTGGCCTTAAAGGCGGCGTTTGAATTTTAATAAGACCGGGATCGGATATCAAATTGTTATCCGAATACCACATCGATCCAAAATAAGCGAAAGGTTGTGAAATCTCAAGTGAAGATTAGAAATGAAGATTCAGAATGCAAGGGCTATTTGTCGTTAACTCTGAGGGTGATTCCAAAACGAGTGTAACGGAGATAGTGCCTTCGGTTCCGTTCAGACCCGGAATGGACTTTTATGGACCAATGCTATCAGACCATCGTCAATAGAGGATGATGAGAATTCCAAGATATGTGTGCTATAAAGGTAATCGTAGCCTCAAGCCTTATCAACTGGGAATGGCTAAAACAGGTGAGGTGCAACAACGCTAAGTGGGTAGCACCGAAGTAGGATAAGATTTTCCCGTCTGGATGTCCCTTATATTCGGCTGTGTGGGCATTTTTGGCCATAACCACGGGGTTGTCTTATTCAAACTATCCGGTAAGGAGTAGCTCCGTTCTTGTGTTGTAGGGGATCAGGATGGATCCTCGGTACTCTGATCTTGAACAGGTACTGTGACGGGCGGTACCCTAGTAGCCCTGCCATTGTATGGAATCCAATCTCCAATGAGTGACCTCGGACTTGATTGTATACCTATTATGTTGGAATTTAACGAATGTAACAATTTCAGCTATGCGAATAATTTATTTGAAAACCCTAGACACTATTATAATATAACTGGATTTCCTAGCAAATGTTTTGGTTATCGTAAGGGAAAAACTTGTCCGTGTTTATTTGTGGAGAGTCTTACGAGATACCTTTGATTTCTAAAGATTTTTCAAGTTAAACAACTTTAACCGTTTACTTACACCAGAACTATGTCTGACCTGGAGTTTATTTTCTGATTTCTTAAACTCTTGGGTGCTCATTTTTTACGAGTAGCCAAGTGATTCAAGTTGGCTTGACGTGTTTTGGAGAAGACTTGAAGCAGGAGACTTTGGCGTATCTATATATATCTATTCCGCTGTGTAATATCCCTGTTTTCATTTGGGTTGTAATGAATAGGCAGGTCATCACGACTGTCTAATGTGTTGTAAAACTGAATGACTCTGATGTACGATGACTACTGTAATATCTATGTGATGTAATATATATTTTTCCGTTCCACTGTGAGATTCTGATGATTGTTTAGTTATTTCTTTCTTTCTATTTATTTTCTACCTATTTCTTTCTAAATTATGATATGTCTTTCTATGGAATGAAAGGTGGATCATCACAATTGGTATCAGAGCACTATGTCGAGATAATACCTAGGCTTTTGGGTTAATACCTATCATGAGAGAGCGTACTTGTAATTTTTATATATCTATATATACCTATCTGATTATTGTGTTACTTGTCCAGGTTTCCAACATGAGTTCTAGAGGAAGAAGAGGCAGAGGTGTGAGTAGCACAACGACTATAAATGGAAGAGGTTCGAATGCTGAAGGTTGTAGAGTAACTGTTAAGGTTGTAAACCCAATACTGCCTCAAGTGAACTTTGCAGCATTGTGAAAGGACTTTACCAATCTCTAAGGAAAGCCTTTTAAGGGTACAAAGTCCATCATTGAAGTTCAAGCCTGGTTGCACTTGTGTGAGCGGATTTTCAAGAATTTGGATCTATCAGATGAGTAGAAGCTATCATGGCATCATAGCAACTTTAGGATGGAGCAGCTGCATGGTGGGATGCAGTTACAATGAATGTTCCAGAGGATGATTTCTCTTGGAGTAGGTTCAAGGAAGTGTTTGAAGAGTAGTTTATGCCTACCGCAGGGAAGACTCGATTGTATAGGAATTTTCTGGACCTTAAACAAGGAAGTTTGTTAGTATCGGAGTATGAAACCAAGTTCAACGAGTTGTCCCGCTATGGACCTGGTCTTATTGACACACCCATTAAGAAGAACGAGATGTTTGTGCTTGGAATGAGGCCTGAATTTCATGAGAAGATGACTGCACATCTCAAAGGATCATTTGTGGAACTGGTAGATATGGTGTTGAGATATGAAGAACTTATGGAAAAGAAACCCTTGGCAACAGTGGCAACACTGAAAGGAAATTCTACCAATCTGAATAAAAGGAAATTCAACCGAGATGGAAGAAGCATGGAAAGGGAAACCTGGGGGCAACAATGCAGCGCAGAAATGTTATGTGTGCCAGCAGGAAGGTCATTTGGCTAAACAGTGTCCTAGAGATGGAGCTCCGAAGCAACAGCAGAGTGGACCCATTTTCGCGATGGTTCAGAAATCCTTATGTTTCAATTGTCAGTAGCCCGGTCATATGGTGAATGCTTGCCTATTTCTCTAGAAATCTCAACCGGACAATGTGTTTTCTATTCAAGGTGGACCGTAAAATTCAACTGATAGAAAAGGCAAAGGCGTTCTTGAAGGTACTTTGCTTTTAGATGGTATTAATATTAGAGTTTTGGTTGATTTTGGTGCTTTCCTTAGTTTTATTTCTTTGGAAACGGTAGAGAAATTTCACCATACCCCTACTATTATGGACCGTCCTATTTTTGTGTCTAATCCCATAAGGGGAGTGACTAAGTTAGATATGATCTGTAAAGGTTTAAGAATTTCTTATCTATCCCATAGTTTCTCGTGCGACCCATTTGTACTGGATTTTAAAGGATTTGACCTTATTTTGGGAATGGATTGGTTAGACAAGCATAAAGCCGTTCGGATTTGTGAAGAGAGAACCATGTCATTGGAAACCGAACCGGGAAGGATTGCAAGTGTGACTTGCGATAGTTCAGGAATTCACCTGGGTAGTCTTTTGCATGGGATCGAGGCATCTTAAGAAGAAGTAGGATCCATCGAAGTTGTCAGAGACTTTCTAGACGTCTTTGAAGAAGTCAAAGGTTTTCCCCTACATCGAGAGATTGAGTTCCGTATCGATTTAGTTCTAGGAGCGATACCGGTGGTTGAACCAAGTAGAACGATGGCTCCTAGAGAGAGAGAGAGGAATTGGTGAAGCAGACTCAGGATTTCTTGGAGAGAGGATTAATCTGACCTAGTCGTCTAGCTGGGGTACTGTTGTAGTATTTGTAACCAAATCGAACGGGTCTTTAAGATTTTGTGTAGACTATCGGGAATAATAAGGTAACCGTTGGGAATAAGTACCCTTGCCTCATATTGACGATCTTTTCGACCAACTTCATAGGGCAACTGTTGTCTCCCAATTGGATTAAGCTTCGGCTTTTCACCAGCTAAGGGTAGCTGAAGACAGTATATCCTTGACTGCATTTAGAGGACCCAACTGTTTTTATGAGTGGCTCGTTATGCCTTTTGGGCTAACCAACGCTCCAGCTTATTTTGTGGATCTGATGAACCATGTTTTCCAGGATGTACTAAACAAGTTTGTGCTTATGTTTATCGACGACATTCTCATCTACTTCAAATCAAAGGTGGAGCACAAGCGTCATTTCGAAATAGTATTGGAAACATTGAGGAGGCATGTCCTGAAATCTAAATTTTCGAAGTGCAATTTCTAGAAGTCGGAAGTAAGATTTTTGGGACACGTCTTATCTGGAGAAGGCATCTTTGTGGATCCGGCCAAGGTGGCAATTGTTCAATAGTTGAAGCAACTGCAGACTCCTATGGAAGTTTGCAGTTTTCTTGGCTTGGCAGGTTACTAGAGGAAATTCATCCGGGATTATTCTAAGATTTCCTCCCACTAGACCAAACTGACTAGGAAGGGAGCGAAATTTAAATGGACTCCTAAGTGTGAAGAAGAGTTTCTGGATCTGAAGGCAAGGTTAGCTAGTGCATCTGTTTTGGCTATTCCAGATGGAAGGAGTAAGTTCAAAGTTTACAGCGATGCTTGTGGAGTAGGGCTTGTTGCTATGTTAATGCAGAATGGAAGAGTGATTGCGTATGCGAGTAGGCAGTTGAAGCCGCATGAAAAGAACTACGCTATGCATGATTTGGAATTGCTGGCTATTGTCTTTGTGCTGAAGATATGGAGGCATTATCTGTTGGGTGAGAAGTTCGAGCTTTTCACTGATCATAAACCCTTAAAGTATCTTTTCTCCCAAAAATATCTAAACCTGAGGCAGCAAAGATGGGTGGATTTTTTAGCATCATATGATCTGGACATTATCTATACTCCAGGGAAAGCAAATACAGTGGCGAATGCTTTGAGTAGAAATGCAATTTTGGCTGTTTTGGAAGTTACTCCGACTCTACTAGAAAGGATTGCAAGCAAGAAAGGAACGGATTAGAGTTTGAGAGAAATCATTAAGAAAGTTAAGAATGGACAGTGAACCAGTTTCAAGATCGATGACCATGGAACTTTGGGGATCAATGGGAGAATCTGTGTTCTGAATATCAAGGATCTTAGGCAAGAAGTTTTGTTAGAGAGTCATCGCTCCAGGTTAAGTATCCATCCGGGGATCTCGAAGATGTATAAGGATATGAAGAGAGTTTTCTGGTGGAAAGGAATGAAAGGATATTTCTACCTTCATAAATGGATGTGCGAACTGTCAACAAGTGAAGGGTGATCAGCAGAAGGCTACGGGATTGTCGCAACCTCTGGAGATTCCAAAGTGGAAATGGAAAATGATATCGATGGACTTCATCGATGGGTTGCCAAGAACTAGAAAAGGAAATGAAGGAGTGTGGTTAATCGTAGATAGGCTGACCAAGAGCGTCCATTTTATTCCATTTAAGGCAACCAGAACTGCAGCTTCTTTAGAAGAGATTTTCTTGAAAGTGATTGTCAGGCTACACGGAGTTCCCATCAGCATAGTGAGTGACCGCGACCCAATTTTTACCAGTAAATTTTGGGAAGCTCTACAAACAGCTCTTGGAACAAGGTTGAGTTTAAGTACAACTTATCATCCCTAAACCGACGGTCAGACAGAAAGGCTGAATCATATTCTTGAAGATATGTTGAGAGCCTGTATCTTGGATTTCGACGGATCTTGGGAGGACCATCTACATTTGGTATAATTTTTGTACAATAATAGTTATCAGGCAAATATTAAGATGGCACCCTATGAAGCTTTGTATGGAAGACCATGTAGATCACCATCTTGTTGGGTAGAATCGGGAGATTGTCTTATTCTTGGTCCAGACTTGATTTGGGAGGCATCTGCGAAGATTGAGCTAATCAAGAAAAGGATGAAAGCATCCCAGGATCGCTAGAAAAGCTATGCATAAGAGGCATAGGAAATTGGAATTCGAAGTTGGAGATTTGGTCTTTGTCAAGGTTTCCCCGATTAAAGGAGCAATCAGATTTGGTAAGACGGGAAAACTTGCACCGAGATATATTGAACCTTTCCATGTTCTCGAGAGAATAGGTGCTTTGGCCTATAACATTGAATTACCAGACTGGATGACTGGGATTCACAACGTATTTCACGTATCTCATCTAAGGAAGTATGTGTACGACCCATCACTGGTTGTAGAACCAACAGTTCAGGAAGATTTAGAGGTCGAACCAAACTTAACTATAGTCAGGCATCTAGTTTAGATTGTGGATCGAGATGAGAAGAATCTCAGAAACAAAGTGGCGAAGTTGGTTAAGATTAAGTGGAGCGAGGATCCCGGAGATTGTACCTGGGAAACTCTAGATAGCATTCGGAAGGCCTATCCAGATTTGTGTCAGGATAGTTGGATTGTTTGATTGAATTAACTGTTTGTTTTGGTTGTTAGTACATAGCTGATGTGTATGCTTTACTGTTTGAATATAAAACTTTTGGATTATCTTTTGCTTTTAAATTTCAGGGACGAAATTCTTTTAAGGGGGGAGAAATGTGACAACCCGAGATTTTTGGCAAATATAATTTGATGATTTCTAATATAATCATATAAATTGCAAAAATTATCTTTTCAAAAAATAAATGTGCTTCTATTTACTATTGTTTATATATATGTATATTGTGAATAGAAAACTATGGTTTGAAATTCAAAATAAATATCTTAAAATTAAATTAGATTTAAAACTCTACATTTTTAAAACTAGTACATATATATAGTTATTAATTAATGTATTAATATCTTAGGCTTCAAATAAGAATAAATAAGGGTTTTATCTTATTATGTAAACATCAAATAAACAAAAATAAAATGTAAAAATAAAAATACAAAACATAAAAAAAATTATAAGATATTCACTTGTGGACATTTGTAAGCTTGAGAGTGTCATGCAAATAAAAGTGTCAAGTTACTCTTTGAAATTGCTTCTTCATTTGCAAAAAAAAATTGATTTAGAGAAACCAGGGTTGTATACACTTATATATATATATATATATATCTTACCAGAGATAAAACCAAATTAAAAATAAAAGAAAACCAAACAACTTCTTCGAGCTTTCAATCTGAAGCATGCAAAGATTCAAATTCAAGATTCAACTCAATTTAATCAAAGTGAGATCAAGATCAACTAGCAGTTTCAAAATCAAGTTTTCAGATTTCAAATATCTTCTGTTCAAATTTTCAAGTGAGTAAATATTCACCTTTCAAAACCAAATCTGCTTTACATTCTGATGCATGTGATAAATAATGAAGTAATGTGTGAGAATGTTTTGCATGAATGTATAAATATGCTTGGATGTATATAAGTATGAAGTGCTGTGTGCATGTCTGTATATAGATAAGCATGTCTCTGTTTAGTTTTCAACATACCAAAACTTACTCAAAATTTGATTCCTCTTCATATAAACCATATTAGATTATGATGTTTAAAGGAAATAGGTTTGTATTGACTAAATTCTATTTTTTAAAATGTTTTTATGTGAGATTATAAAGTAATTAACTGGAAAATAATAAGCTACAGTAAAAATCAAATTAAGTCGGAAAATTAATTGTTTAAATCTTGGGTTTTGTTTATATCATCGGATTTGATTTTGAAAACCACAATTTTTAACGGTAATAGCAAGATTTTTAAATTAGTAAATAAGAGAATTTGCGAGTTGAACGGAATCGAGATTTTGCTTGATTTCCGGCGATCGGTGGAAGATCGTGGGTCTGGATCGTTGCTGGGGGTAGTTGAGTGGTCGTAGATCATGGGAAAAATGGTTGCAGATTTTTCTGATCATCGTGGTGAGTGAACGGTGACGGAGTAGGGTTTAAAACCCTGTTTGGGTTGGCGTACGGTGTCATGACAGCATCGAGTTGGATAAGAGGTGGGGGAATAGAAGCATGGGTCTACGGCGAAGGTCGGGATGAGGATCTGGAGTCTCTAGTGGTCGGAGGTGGTGATTCGAGGCGGTTTTGGGTGATTGGGTTTCGTTCCAGTGGTCCTCATTTTTGCTCGAATTCAATTTTGAAGGTTGTATCGGGCTTTTGGGTAGTGGAGGCGATCGAGCATGTCATCGGCGACTTGTTGGTGGTAGCAATGATGGTCGGAGCGCCGTTATTCGTTCGTGCACATGCACGTGCACGCGCACGCGTGTACGTGCATCTGGGTTTGTAGTTTTGTAGTTGGGGTAGGATCGGGTATACGAGAAAGAGACGGGGAAGAAGGGATTTGGCTTGGGTTTGCTTAGGGGTTGGGCTCGAGACTGTGCATTAGGATAATAACAGTTTTTTTTAAATTAAAAAAACAAGATTTAAAGTAAAGAAAAGAAGAAGGAGGAAGATTTTGGTTTTGGACCGATTAATTCTCTTGGGCCGAGTTTCCTTTTTAATAAATTAAAATAAAATGAAACGTAAACAAAGTTCAAGAAATTTTCATCAAGTTTAAAGTTAAATGTTTTTATTTAGAAATATATATATATATATATATATATATATATATATAAAGTAATTTAAGGTTTTAATTTAACCCTTAACTTAGGTTAATAATGATGCTAATATAATTAAGTTGTGATAACTATATATATGTTAATTATTTAGTTAACTACAAAAGTTATCAAATAAAAGTTAATAATGTAATTAAGTAAATGGTTAAGATAAATGCTTTAAACTTTTAATTGATTAAAGTCTTAAGTAATGGTAAATGATAATTAATTAATTCCGATAAAAATAAATGGCTTGCAATTAATTATTAACAGTTAAGAAGGGTTATAAGTAATTAATTTAATTTGTTAAATTAAATTAATTATAAATTGTGTGATTAATTAATCTTGCTTATGGATGATTAAACTGTATTGAATGCTTGGATTGATTAATATCTCTAGTCTATTAATTTGTGATATTCTATGATGTGAAATGCCTGAATTGAACTATTGATTAATGTAAGATGTTTCAGACATCTGTGATGAATTTCTGTGTGCATATGATATTCTGAATTTAAATTAAAATTGTTTTACTAAAAACAACTTGGCCTTAAAGACGGCGTTTGTATTTCGATGAGACCGGGATCGGATATCAAATTGTTATCCGAATATCACATCGATCCAAAATAAGCGATAGGTCGTGAAATCTCAAGTAAAGATCGAAAATAAAGATTCAAAATGTAAGGGCTATTTATCGTTAACTCTAAGGGTGATTCCAAAACGAGTGTAACGGAGATAGTGCCTTCGGTTCCGTTCAAACCCAGAACGGACTTGTATGGACGAATGCTATCAGACCATCGTCAATGAAGGACGATGAGCATTCCAAGATACGTGTGCTATAAAGGTAATCATAGCCTCAAGCCTCAACAACCGGGAATGGCTAAAACAGGGAAGGTGCAGCAAGGCTAAGTGGGTAGCACCCAAGTAGGATATGATTTTCCCCTGTCTAGATGTCCTTTATATTCGGCTGTGTGGGCGGTTGTTGGCCACAACTGCAAAGTTGTCTTATTCGGACTATCCAGTAAGGGGTAGCTCCGGTCTTGTATTGTAGGGGATCAGGGTGGATCCTTGGTACTCTAATCTAGACCAAGTACTATGATGGGGGCTACCCAAGTAGCCATGCCATTGTATGTAATCCAATCTCCAATGAGTGATCTCGGACTTGATTTTATACCAATTATGGTGGAATTTAATGAATGTAACAATCTCGGCTATGTGAATAATTTATTTGAAAACTCTAGACACTATTGTAATATTACTGGAGTTCCTACAAAATGTTTTGGTTATCGTAAGGGAAAAATTTATCCGTGTTTATTTGTGGAGAATCTTACGAGATACCTTTGATTTCAAAAGATTTTTCAAGTTAAACAACTTAAACCCTCTACGCACACCAGACACATGTCCGACCCGGAGTTCATTTTCTGTTTTTTTAACTCTTGGGTGCATAATTTTTTTACGAGTAGCCAAGTGATTCAGGTTGGCTTGACGTGTTTTGGAGAAGACTTGGAGCAGGAGTCTTTGGCGTGTGTGTGTGTGTGTATATATATATATTCCGCTGTGTAATATCCCTGTTTGCATTTTGGGTTGTAATGAATAGGCAGGTCATCACGACTGTCTAATGTGATGTTGTAAAACTGAATGACTCTGATGTATGGTGACTATTGTAATATCTATATGATGTAATATATATTTTTCCGTTTCGATCTGAGATTCTGATGATTGTTTAGTTCTTTCTTTCTATTTCTTTTCTACCTATTTCTTTCTAAATTACGATACTTCTTTCTATGGAATGAAAGGCGGGTCGTTACATGATGGGAATATCTTGACCAGTCAAACACTATATATATAAATTTAAATTTAAACCATCTTGAATTCTTAGCTTAAAAACTTGACATCCTATCAAGGCATGCCACTAGGCGTTTATAATGTTATACCCCTATTCCGAACGCAATGGAAAAGGTTTTGGGTCCTAACTCGATCATATGGGAAAGATAGCTTTTTGGACCTAGTTATTATATTGAATTCGATATAAATTTTAGCGCGCTTATGTATCGTATGATCATATGACAACTCCAAACACTACGAAATTTGAAATCCAATAATAATACAATATTATGGATCCAATGAAGCTAATTTAGTCAAATTCCGAGACTTTGCCTCGGAAGCTTTTTTAAACGTCGATTTAAACAATTTTTTTTTTAAATTGAACAAACCAATGTTAAATTCAATTTTAACTCATTTATTATCCCCCTTATTATCAATATAAATTTTATAAGCCTTTGAAATATTTTTATCGAGCTTAAAACTCCAGATTCAATATTTTTACCAAATTTCTAATTATTAAATTCAATAATTTAATTAAATTCAAGTTAAAAACCGACACTTTAATAGTTAAAATCAATAAATATTCCAAATTCATTGTCGAAAAATCAGGGTCGTTACAGATTTCTTTCCATTTCAAACTCTGTATAAATTCAAACATTTGAATTTGAATTTAGACATTTGAATACCTATAAGGGCTTTTCTATTTGAACCAGTTTTTGATTTGAAAAGTCATCTTCTTTGATCAAGGCTTGCGTCTACTCTAATGGTTATTTATCTTCAATAAAGACTTTTCAAACTCAATGTAAAGATTGTTTTTCATTATTTGTAATTAACTTTGCTTACACCACTCTCTATACTCTTGACTAAGATTTCTAAAAGCTTTCAAACTATATTTTGCCTTTTATTTCTACACATTCGGTTCACAATATCAAAGAAATTATAGGAAGAGTATACTGAAAAGTGACTTGTCGGTATTGTACAAGAACACATCAAAGTCAAAGTTGCAATTATTCCTCTTAAGTGAAGTTTTATTGGAGATCTTAAGGCAAGGAGTAGAAACCATATTTGGTTGTTCAAGAAGTATTGTAAAAACCTACTCATTCTGGCAAATGAGGGTTGTTTAGTGAAATTCCAGAAGGAGTCAAGGAATGGACTTAGGAAGGAAAGTCAAACCGGTATAAAAATGACCGGTACACTTGTTTATTTACTATTCTTTACTTAACTCATTATTATATTCTGTCTAGCCATATAATTAGACCCTTACCGCACTTTCACTATTTGAACCATCAAATCACTTCAAACTCGTTGAGTAATTAATACCACTTAAATTGTATTAAATGAGCATCCTATTGTATATTGATACGTACATATATAACTTTTATATACACATCCGATCAATTATTATTGATACCTAGAAAATTACTAATTGCACCCAATACATCAAATAAATAGATAAATAATAATTCATATATATTAAGTAATCTAATTTATTTCTAACAATCGTAAATCAATTAAATCGCGTGATATTACGGAGAAATCACCAAAGTAGTTGTGCAACTCGTAGGTGTAAATTCAGTTAACTATTAATATCGAACTATTGAATATTAATGTCCACTTAGTTAGTAGAGTGACAGTTTGGCCAAATTTATTTCTTATACATGTTTGATGATACAATCTAATTTTACAATTTAAGTGATATCTGCTAGTGATGATTGTTTACACCAATTCTCTTCATCAATACTATACCATTTCAGGACTTACGGAATTGGGTTTTGTTTAAAGTTCTAAAACAATCAACTCGGTTAATCCGAAAATAAAGTACCGGTTCAATAATAACATTTATTATTAACCATAGTATTGTTGCTAGGGACATAACTTTGAGTTGACTATAGTTGATCGTGATACTAACCTCATATAACTGAGAAGACAAATTCTCTACAGAATAATGTTTCACTTCTAATGTTCAACTTAGACCCAACTAAAGTCGCTCGATGGACCCCGTGCCATGATTTAACCATAATCAAAGTGGGGTATTCATATTAAAGTTCAAAATCATTTTCAAATCGAGAAAATTATGTAATATTATTACTTCGAGATATCCTATTTGACCACAGTTATTATTTACCAATAGGAAACTCTCAAGCTAGTCATTTCATGGTTATCTAGTAACTATCAGCACGACTCCTTGGTGCCTCTAGCAATAATGAATAATACATTATCCAACATTTGGAAAGCATTATGTACTCTGGTTTCAACGGATGTATCGATATCCTTTCTCGGAACATCTTGATCAAAAATATTTGAATGAAATGTTATTATATATTTTGATTAATTGCTCATGGTTGCAACTATTTGCAACTACAGTCACGTAACATTTCATTTACGAATTTTCTTATTTATATACTTTAAATTAATTATTTCATCGATTATAGAACTATATAACAAAGTATATTATAGATAGGTATATTATAGAAATCAAATACATTTATAATGTACAAGATCAGTTATAAAGTTTGATATATGTAACATAATTGCCTCTAGGGCGTACCCCTAACTTTCTCAATCTTCCACTAGCACGTAGGGTCAATTATGAAACCTAATTTCTAGATCTAGTCGCTTAGTGAACGGATATGTTATATTGTCTTAACTATCTACTTTGCCATTCAACTCTTTGTGACACTAATAACTTGTCTTTATTATGTGGAACCTTCCAAACTATGTCTCTTAGCTTTTAGTGAGCAATAGGTTCTTTCACAATCTGTATTAAGACATTATTATCATATAACAACCATATGTGATTCTCAATATTTGGAATCAACCCTAGCTTAGTTATAAATTTGTGCATTGTTCATATACACTTTTGTTACGGTGCTATTCAAGGCAATGTACTTAACCTTTTGGTTAAATTAGCTACAACTGTTCATTTGGAACATTTCCAACTTAAAGTTCATGGACTATGTTAAGCATTAATTTGGGATCAACATACTGTAATCGAAATCAATTATGAGGTTCAAGCATGAATACTCCTTAGCACAGAGTTTTTTCTATAAACAATGCTATAATATTTCATAAATATTTGAAAATACCCTTAACTACCACATAGTGATCTTAATTCAGATTTGATACTAGCTCGTGTACCAGTTACATAAGTGATTAGTGATATAGTAGGCAATATGGCATATATGACAATTCTTATAGCTGAAGCATAAGGAATTAATCTTAAATGCTTTATGTTAAACGTTTTAATATAGTGTATATTTATATCCTATGGTACCATGTGACAACCCCAATTTTCGACCCTTGGAAATCGATAGTAATACATCCTCAGTATTCACGTGCTGCAAATTCAAGTGCCGGGAAACTCGATCGTTAAGGATAGAAAGAAAAAAAGATAGAATCAAATCTTACACGAGTGGAATAACATATACCATTTAGATATATAATCTTTACAGCGGAAAATTTTAAATACATTTATCAGAGTTTAAATTAACATTAACATGGACAGTTATAAATCTCTATGCGGAATATAATAGAACATGAGTGTAGTGGAAATGGATAACAATCTTCTGAAGAATCTTCTAACACCATGCTCCAAGCTCTTTCGAAATGCTCTAAACAAAACCTGACTACTAGGCTGCCTAAAAATAGGGCATTCAGAGATTAAGGGAAAGAAAATAAACTCTGGGTCAGTCATGAGACTAGTGTGAGAAACTCAAAATACGAGTATTTTAAAAACAAAGGGTACCTCATAAGACCACGCCACACATAAACACGGAATGGTTTTTTACCTTATGATCAACAAATCTTCTATGTAAAACCTTATGATATTAATTTTAATGATATTCTTTAAAACTTTTCAAATAAACATATTCAAATAGTCGAAATTGTTACATTATTAAATTCCAGCATATTAGGTTAAACAATCAAGTCCAAAGGCACTTATGGGAGAATTGGATTTCCAATGAATGGCAAGGTAAGGGACTTCCTCCCATATAGTGCATCTTTAAAAGGATGCAACGAGGATCGACATTTTCAAAACCTCTGCGAATTAAGACCGACCTATCCATAGACACATCTGGTGGTGGATATAACCAAATATGATGTCACCATGGCCATTCTAGACCTATCCAAGAGCTCCCAAAACAAATATAGAAATGTGATGTCATACCCTAATGGTAGCGAACCACTTAGCCCTAAATCAACCCTTGTTTCACAATTTTCTAGGTGTGAGGCCTGAGGGAATGTTTACCTTACTTAGAACATTTTCACTTAAAATGCCACATTGCCCTTTCCAACAACACACTATTGATTTCAACAAAAGTACAACCTCTGAGCTCGTGCGTCTCAGAGAAGGATGTTAAGTATAAAAAGGGTTACCTCCTATACCACCAAATAGATGTACGTTTGTAGAGATCAATGCACCGTGATCTTAGAAATGCAATGTCAGACATTCATCCATACAAGTTGACTAGGAACATGGCAAACTGAAGACACTCTCCTACCACATCCTGTTGGGAACTACTTGTAGGATTAGTAACAAGTAGTCCTTGCTTACGAAGATCCCAGAACAAAGGGACCACTTTTATTTATTTATCATGGGAGCTACTACAAAATTATCAACAAGCAGTCCTTTCGTTATGAAGATCCCCGCCTTTAACTTCATTGTCTTTAACATGTCTTCACTTTCTAACTCATAAATTGGTTCGAAGTAGTTTTCAAATAATAAGAGTTAACCAAATCCAACACCGATTCCTTTGAACCAATCATCGATAAAAAGATATTAAGTAAATAGATGCTTAGCATTTGATTGATTACTTTTCTCTTTATCAAAAATATCTTCTAGAGATATATATTTTTAAAGCATTTCTTTTCAATATATACGGAATCATTAAGCCTCCTTTATCAAATCTTTGATTACTTCAAACCTTTTATAATCCTGTAATAATTCCAAATCATTTCATTCTACTTAGGAAAATAATTTTAAATCATTTATTTAAATCTTAACAAAAATTTCCAAATCATAACTTTTAAAATGGCTCAAAAACAATGTTATTAAGACACCAATTACTATAGACCCAAAAAAATTAATTATAGAAATTAAATTAATGCCAAAACATTTATTTAAATTTAAAAAAGTTTTTTTGTATCCAATACATCTATTTTTAATAGATTGAAACCATGTTATCTAAAATGGTAAATCAAATTAGCTAGTATTTGAGTAAAACGAATCCATAGAAATTATACTAAATCAAAATGATTTCTCATAAATCATATTGCAAAACCTTTTTGAGTAAAAAGGGTTGATAGGAATTATACTAATTCTACTCCGCATCAATTTCCGTATTGAACCTTTATCTGTTGAATAATGGTGAAATCACCTTTTAAATTCACATGGATAGTACAGGTTCCATCCTCGAAATTTAACACCAAGTATAAGAAGATTATCTCTGTTCAATCCAAGTTGCAATTAATTAATTATAAAAATTAAATCTTTTACACTTGTTTCATTTCCAACATTTCGACTTTATCTATTTCTCGCCCAGGAAAGAGGGTAGGTGAGTCAGGAAACTTCTGAACATCTCCTTAGTTTAAGCACCTTACATCCGGATCTCATGAATAGAAAATTCCAGTCTAATCATCGGCTTTTAGAGCCAAGATTAAATCACTTAATTATAACAGCTTTTCTTTAAATCATTTATTCAAACTCTTTTAAAATAATTTATAAAACCTCCAAATTATCTTTAAAATACTTAGTTATTTATTTGAAAACAATTATAAAAGATTTAGAAAAGAACGCTTAAGTTTAAAGCCATATTTCAAAATTTATTAAAAGTGCTGCTAATAGTGCTTTTAAGCTTATTTGATAAAAAAATTCTATCATTTAGAAATCCATTTTTATAACTCAAATCTCTCTTAAGACGTTTTAAAAGATTTATAGAAGTTAACCCATATTTTTAAAGAATTAAAAATAATATTTTTAGAGAATTTATCGCTTTTGTTTTCGAACCGTCAAACCGCGACTATTTTGAAAGAAAAAAATTGCTCATACTACAAAATTTACTAAAAGAAATCTTGATATTTTCCTTTTGTTTAAAAATATAATCATAAGAGGTTGGAAATTCTTATTACAAAGAATTCCAACGACGAATCCATCCTGTAAATAGATTTAACTTTCTACGGTGCGAATTAGCGAACTGCCGTTAGGCAACGCCTATTTTTGACTTAAATTTTATAACTTGCCAAAACTTCACCAAATTGGATTTTAGTGTTTATAAAACATTTATAAATCATTTTAAATCATTTCAATAGGGTTTAATGATTCCATATTACTTTTATAACTTGATTCGAATCGTGATTTCTTTATGTAATATCGACATGTATTTAACGTGACTTGTTTACACAATTAAACAACTATATTAAAACAACCAAACTTGATGATCAAAGCATAGTAAACATCCATAGATAATATATCATATCATCATCATATATATTTATAATTTCTTACCTACATTGGTTTCTAACTTCTCAAAAATTTGCAATAGCTTTGCTACGATCGAATCAAAGCCTACAGAATCAGGCCTTGAACCTATGGATGGGCTCGGCCTAGCATGGAAGGAGGTGGAGTTCTCAACCTTGGTTGTAGGAGGTGCTGGCCGTGGGGTTTGAGTGAAGAAAGGAAGTGATTTGCCTTGGTTTTGAAGTAGATTGCTTATATATACTTATATAAATTTATTTATTTTTGCAATATTTTTCTGCATAATTTCCTTAAGGTAGGAAGCCAAGGAAAAGCTTGAGAATGATGAAGAAGATGAAGTAGAATAGTATGTTAAATTATGAAGAGAATGGTAGGTATTTATAGGAACAATATGGAAATAAATATCTAAGTGTATAATTACACTTTTTCCTCTTGCCTACACCCCCTTTATCCCCTCCAAACGTAAAATAAGGCCACCCCACCTTGTGCTTCCATGTGTATGTTGATGATGGTGTGTAAGTGAGTTGATATTTTCTTTTAGGATAGAAAATGTCTTAAATATTTATACTTTTTACATATGTAAATTCTAATGTATATGGTAAGCATATTTGTATGTATATATGTATTCTTGTATATGCTAGGGTGTGTATGTGTATGTTAGATATGTGTTTAAGTGATATAAACAAGATTGCAACAACTTTGAACAACTTTCGTTCGTTAACCATTGAAAATCAAGAAGCCGGTTCTCATTCACATTTTCACTTATAGATTAATTTACATATAAATGTAAATAAAATTTCACAACTAATTTCTTATCATTTTTAACTAGTTAAAATGATCTCTTTTGAATTATAAAACCATATAAATTGATATTAAATAATTGTTTATAGAAAGTGCTATTGCACTGATAAAGCGATATGAATTTTGTTATATTTTCAAATCAAGTTAATATCTTTATAAAACTAATATAAATGATTTAGAATCACTTTATATAAAGCGATATGAATTTTCTTATATTTTCAAATTAAGTATATATCTTTATAAAACTAATATAAATGACTTAGAATCACTTTATATAACTAAATAAAATGAAGTATTATCATTTTAAAATAATTATTTGAATAATTATAATAATTATTTGAATAATTATAATAATTATTAAATTATTAAGTCTCAATTTCAATTCATAAGTCTATTAAAAAATATTATGCCATTATTAATGTTGTCATAAATATATTTTATTCCAAAAATGTATTAAATAATTTTATTTCATGTTCTTGTCTAAATGAATAAATAAGTGTATGTATCTAGCTCCGTGCATGACTTTTGATAATTATAGAGTTTTTTATTGATAAGATGGTTTTCAGTCACTTTATTGATATTTTCCATAAGTATATATTTTGTAAATACTTATTCAAAATAAGATTACCATCATAATCTATTATTTAAGACAACACAATCTATGTTAAAAAGTATATTTTTGAATATTTTAAAGATAAATATAGTTTATCAAAGTGATAAATTTGTAGGTTGTTACAGATTTCCCTCCTTAGAATAATTTCTTCCCTAAAATTACAATGTAAAACCCAAAGGTGTTTGCCCAAAATATTTATCTCTTTAAAACTTACACTTATATAATGTATATAGATTATGCGTACGCAATATCTGATTCGATCTACTATTCGAATATAAAACTCTACTTTCGAACTAGTATTGATCCTTCGATTCTCTAATGCAGACTTTGATCAGGCTCAGAAACTCCTATTTTCCTCGCATAGCTCTCAACTATGATAGAAAATGTCAGGATTCGAATACAAATCCTCATTAAGGCATTCCCTAAAGCATCAATTGATAAATCCTTTCAAAATCCTATATTCAAATCTTTAGGCCAAATTTGTGTTATGAAATAATTCATGTAAAATGCATATATATTTTAACTTTTCCAAATAAAATCATGGTTTAAGTTTTAAACATTTCATAAAGATTTAGTTTTATTCTTATGAAATTTTCTTAAGTGGTTTGTATATTTACATTTGAATAAAATCATAAAGAAAGGACACAATTATTTATACATGCTCAATATTTTACATCCACACATCATTTCTCCTTGCATACTTAAATCATTCTTAAGTCTTTCTATACTTGGGTTTTCATTATACTGATACTACCTTACAAGCCATACTTATATATGCTACTACATAATCCTAGATAGATGTTTCCAAATTTTCCAATCTCATATCATAATCGCTCCTTTGAGTCTGACGTTGACGGTCCAATTTCATATCCAAAATCAAACAAGACTTCTCCATCATCATCACTATCTTCTTGTTTGTTATTGGCTTCAACTCCATCCTTAATATGTGGTATCACATCCACTTCATATGGCAATCAAGGCTGATTCCGTGGCACATACCCGGTCCAGCTGACATATCTTTTATAATTTCTTCTTCTATTTCTTCTAAACCTTGCACTTATTCTTCCTCGGGGTCCAAAAATTCTTCCTCTTTGTCCTCCATGTTGTCTTAATGAATGGAGGAATTTGAAGACTCCTCATGCCAAATAATATGGTCACTGTCCATATCCTACATGACGTTACTGTCTCTACTATTGTTGTTTGATTCAGGGGATATCATAGGGTTTGGGTCCTCTTCAGGTTAAGATTCTTCTTACATCGCTCCTCCTTGAGAATTTCTTCTTTTGGTTCAAGTTCTGAACTTATTGGGTCAGTTATTCACATCCTTTTTGAGGCCTAAGGGGTCTCTTCATCCCCAGACACTACAATAAGTTCTAGAGTCAGGGAAGATATAGGCATTTCAGCCATAGGGTAACCGTCTTTATCTGGTCGAGTGTATGGCTCTAATTCTTCTTTAATAGTGGGCTTAATATTGCTAAATGGCCATTTTCTAAGTTCCTCCTCGTCACTCAAAAGATTGGTCATATCATTCTTCTCACCCCATTCGTTCTTGAGGTATTCCTTTTTGAATACTTTCTCCCATAGCTTGAGGTTTTCTACAATTATCAACAACAAACACTTAGATACTAAGTATTTTAATTGTCTTAACTAAATCAAATGTTAGGTTATAAATCTAAGTTTATCCCAACATAAATCCATTTTAACTATATAATTTTAGGGGTGATAGCTTGTTAAGCGCATGATATTATTTCCCCAAACCAATATTAAGAATATTTCAAATAAAATCCTTTGAAAATTCTCTTCCCAAAAACAATTTTAGATAAAAGTTCTCAATATCCAAATCTTTTTCCAAAGTATTACTCTTAATCTTCTCAGTGTTACTATTAATGTTACGACCCACCATTTTGGACAGTTTAAATCGACGATAAACCACATACGTCAGACTTAAACCATTCAAAAGGGAGGATTATTATGGGGTAAATAAGAAAAAAGCAGAAAGAAAGAAAACAAACATAGAATCTCACAGAACGATAAAATATAATAATCAAATAAATAGTTCATGAAGCTGTTTTACCAATAACATTTGATTATACTTTTACAATACAGATTAGAGTTACATACAACAAAAATAAATAAATGCAGCGGAATAACATGATGTAGTGGAAATAATACAATAAATAATAATACTAAATCTTTGTCTTCGTCCTCCAAAAGCAATCTTCGATACACTAAAAAGCTCAGACTGGCCCGAGCGAATTGAAAAGACAAAACACTCAAGTCAAACTAAAAGATCTTATGTAAGTTAAGTCAACAGTAAATAAATATAAGTGTAATGGCGTCGGAGATGTTTACGGGGTTTGACATCTCCTATCCAGTGTCTAACGTGAGTGCAATAACTTAAGAGATGTTCGGGATTTCCGTCTTCTAAGAATCTGTTAAACTATCTACAAACATAGTATAATACCTATTATAATAATGTCTACAGTAAAGTAAAGTATTAAAATAGCATTAAGGCGTTACCCATATCCCCATTAACACATTTTATATAATGTCATAGTCTACACAGTACTGTAAACTCCACCATAAACTGGTGGGCTATCAGGGAGCACTCCATAGGTACGATACAAACCAAACTCGTAGAAGGCGCGATAAGGCATGTGACAAGGCACGCGAGGCACTGCCTGAGTAGGATTCTACCGTTTGCACTTCCAGACTGGTGGTAATGCATAGCAGCTACTATTGCCCACCTCGGAACACACTTTCATAATCAAAATCGAGGGGTGGCCACCAAATAAATCACAAAGTCGTAATATGGCATCGAAGAAACGTGCCTGATAGGAGAAGTGACCCCAATTTGGCCCGGTATAGCTCTTTTTTTAGCCACATCTAGCTGCCTTATGGGAGCAGGGATACGTAAATACTCATACAGAATCGTTCGCCAAACCATCCTACTTTATTGTGGAATTTCCACTACGTACACAGTTGTTAAAGTGGTTTTCTGTATTTGTGGAGAGTATGACAATATCCGATCACGGTCTCTTTAAAAACAAAACACTTATTTCAGACCGGATGGTTCTTTTACATTTCAAAACTCAATTCTTAATTGATATCAAAATATCATATTTGATTCAAACATATCACTTTCGAAATCATATTCACTTCTGAAATCATATCGATAAAATAGGTTAAATCTCATTTCAAAATCATCATATTAAATCAAATAGGTCATTTCACTAGAAAATATCCTTTAAATCCCAACTTAGGTTATAAATCATTTAACCATATTCACTTTTAAATCAAGGATTTAAATATAGCAATCCAACCTTGCACCGATTTATATTTAGAAAATAATTTAGATAGTTTTAAAATAGTTTAAATAGTGAAAATAGGTTAAAATAGCTTAGGTGAATTTAAGATAGTTTAAATAGATTTAAAATAGATTAAGTATTAAAAATAGGTTAAAATAGCTTAAGTGGATTTAAGATAGTTGAAATAGATTTAAAATAGATTAAACAGATTCAAAATAGATTAAAATGGGTTAATTAGCTTAAAATAAGTTAAAATAGATTAAGATAAATTAAAGTAGTTCAAATTGATTGAAATGGTTTAAAATAGTTGAAAATAGATCAAATAAATTTAATAGTTTAAAAATCTTAAAATCAGAATTTTTAAACTGATAAATCTTTGAGCAATATATATATTAAAATAATTAAGTTTGAAATTGATATCAAAATAAACTATTTCTGCCTTTTCACCAAATCTGGACCATATCCAAATTTCAAATCACCAATTCAAATTTAAACTTTCAATTAAATTTTCATTAAACCATCTCAGTTTATATTGATTATAAATCCATGGTTGAACTACCATTTTAAGCCATTTCAATTTCATAGATTTCAAAGTTTAAATATTTAAACATTTCCAATAACTCCACTTCGTTAAATTTCAGTTATATTTCAAATTCAACTTTGAAATTTCCATTTTTAATCTTTTCAAATAATTGATTAAACCAACTCCAATTTCAACATTTAAAGCTTGGATTTCAAAAATAATTCAGTTTGTACAAGTCAAATTTTATTTCAAAATATCGTTTAACTAAATATAAATTTTAAGGATTTAAATCATTTAATTTAACCAATTCGGTGTCCGTATATAACTTTCTATCCTATGGTCAAGTAATTGGGATATTTATGATTTCAATCCGCAAATATTTTTACATATACGGGGTACATATCATTTCAACCCACAATCCCAAATTTAACTTCAAATCCATGAAATTGCTCGAGTCTATCATTTCAACCTATAACGATTTTTTCCTAACCTATCAGATCATTCGGGTATGTATCATTTCAACCCATAGGGAGCTTGAAATGTTATAACAATATATATATATATATATATATAATAACATAACATTAGTCATCCAATATCAACAATAAACATCCATCACAATCATCATCCAAATCAGCCAATCAATAATATCAATTAATTGATTATCAATAACAAGTATTTGATTGACAATTAACACTCGATATTAAATTAAATAATGATTCAATTCAATAAAAGTCATATTTAACTGGAATGACTATTTAAATTTACCAAACATCAACCAATAAGTTTCTAATCACATTATAAATTCAATTTAACTACCACAAGATAATTTAGAAATTGCGAGTGGGTTAAAACACTCCCTTTTGATTTCAAATCGATTTGAAATCCAAAATTCAACAGTCTTAGAATTCATCCAAACTAGTCTATAATGTCCGAAATTCTAATACTATTGCAGTGGAACAAACCGCGTGTGATTCCGACCTTATATATAAAAATTATATATATTAAAACATTACGCGATTTAAACCAAAATAAATAAAATAGTTTAATTAATCAAAACGCGTACTTTCCTCACCACGTCAGCAATCGTTACCAACCCTAGAACCCATCATCTCATACACGAAGAAAATACAGCCGCCATGACTTGGTTGACGACCGTCCACTCCTGGCCATCGCAACCACGCCTCCATCACCAGCCGACACCTTTACCTTGCCCCTTACCCCCAAAGCCTCACGACGAGAGATCACCTCCGATCGAAGCCCCAAAATGCTCAGCCATCGCCGTGCAATTTAAACCGTAGGCAAATTTTTGACGACCATCTGACCACCAAATGACCATACGAACTACACCGATGAACTCCGCATGTTCCTTTCCATGCGATGGTACCTTAGATTCGACGATCCGCCGTCGTTGATCAAACCCCAATGAATGGCCGAGAATCAACGGCCAATTTCTTGTCAGACCAAAACCTGATTGCAAAAACGAACGGCAGATTTGAATTGTTGCTCGCTGAGAGCTTTCCAACGTTATATAATTTGTTATGATTTGGGGAGTTTGATTTTCGATTTGAATTTGAAATTGGATTTAGGGTTTTAGATTTGCAGCCATTGAGAAGGAGGAAGAAGCGGATAAATTAAATAGACAGATACGTATTGAGATAAGAAATAAGCGGCATCTAGGATTTAGGAAAAAACAATTTATATAGACAAGGCCTGATAGGAAGGAATGAACATATCAAATTGGTTCGAAACGACAATAACAACTTGAAAATCCAGTTTCGCTTTCGAAATGAAAATGGGTCATCCCATATATCAAAATAGATGTTTTCGATATTTTTAAACTCAATGGAATAAATTTCAAGTCCCAATTCCATTGTATAAAGAAGTTAACTTTTAAAATCAGCTTATGTTAATTAAATTCAATTAAATTGATTTCTATGGATTTCGAGCCCGCACAATCAAATGACAAGTTTGATCGCTACGAAACTTGAAATCACACAATAATTCACCGTTACGGATCCGATGAAACTAGTTTCGTCAAATCCGAGATAGTGGCCATAATGGCTGATTTTCATGTTAATTAAATAAATTAATATTAAATTAATTAAATCTCTTTTCTAATTCAAATCGAATAACTCACAATTTTTATCATTTATGATTACCTAGACATCGACAATCCTTTAAAACAAATTTCCATATCAAATTCAATTATTAATATTGCGTTAATTACCGCGTTTAAATTTCAATTGCAATAAATTCATTAATTGAAATTTAAAGTCAAATAAATTGATTAAATTTGATTTGAATCTTTTTATTCAATCAATCGTTATCTAATGAATATAATTAACATTGATTTACCATTTATTACATCAATATTCTATAGTTATCGTTTTAATTTATACTAGCATTGGCCCGTGCTTCGTACACGGGCTATTTGTATTATTGTAAACGGAAAGCAAGGGCATTTTTGGAATTTCAAAAGGACACTAAGTAAATTAGTTCAGCGAATTTTCTTTACTAGTAGTAGAGATTAACTGCAATATGTAATTAGATTAATTGCAATTGATTTTCAATTTATTTCAAAGAACTAAATCATGAATTTATAATTAAACCATTCTTATAACTTACCAATTCAAACACCTTTCTATGTTTATTGTTCCCAAACAAAACCAATAAATTCTTATACTGGTTAGTTATTCTATATTAACCATATTTCAATTAATTACATATAATTTCTCTTTTTAACACAACATTGAATTTATTACTTATATACAATCTATAGCCAATTATACGTCAATTAATTCAATTACTTGAAATTACATTAACGTAGTTATCCATTACCTTAAATTAACAGGACTAAAATACATTCTAATTATTAAATCTTAAATTTTTAATTTTTCACAACATTAAATTCCAAACTTATTTAATTAATAAATTTAATTATCGAAATTACGAATCGTTACACTTAAACATCTTATAATCAAATTGTGAAATTGTAATCACAACTATCATTCAAGTTATAACATATCTAACTATTTATATTTTTTAAATAGATTTTTATATTTAAAATATAATCGTAGGTAAACGTATTTCATTTACCATATTCTTCTAAAAAAATAGTTTTTATATATCATTAACAAATACGCGGTCTTATATAATATACTCTCAATTCATTCTAGAGTGTTACTAAACCTATCCCTAATGAGTTACTCATCCTAGGGTATTAATAACCCTATCTATGACGAGACACTACCCCTATCAGGTTGATGTGTTCAATCAACCGAAGCTCTAATACGAAATGTGATGACTCTGATTTTATACCTTTGAAAATCGACACTGATATATTATCGGTATTCACGTGTCGCAAATTCAAGTGCCAAAAAACCCGCTCGTTAAGGGTAGAAAGAAAATAAAGATAAAATAGAATCTTAAATGAATGGAATAACTTATATTATTTAAATATATAATCTTTACAGTGGAAATTTTTTAATACATTTATCAGAGTTTAACTTAACATTAACATGGACAATTTAAATCTCTGTCCCTGCAAATGCAGAATACAATAGTACATGAGTGGTGAAAATGGATAATAATCTTAAGAAGAATCTTCTAACACCATGCTCGGAGGTCTTCCACATTGCTCTAAACAAAACTTGACTACTCGGCTGCCAGGAAAAATAGGGCATCTATAGTATAAGGGAAAGAAAGTAAACTCTGGATCAGTTGTAGGACTGGTGTGAGGAACTCAAAATACGAGTATTTAGAAAACAAAGGGTATTTCATAAGACCACGGCACATATAAACATGAAAGGGGTTTTTACCTTATAATAACCAAATTAATCGACGTAAAATCCAATGATATTATTTCTATATGACATTCTTTGAAAAAAATTCAAATTAATATATTCAAGTAGCTAAAATTATTATATTATTAAATTCCAGCATACTAGGTTCTACAATCTAATGAATAGTGAGGTAAGGGACCACCTCTCGTACAGTGAATCTCTAAAGGGATGCACCAAAGATGATATCTTCAAAACCTCTATGAATTAAGATCGGCCTGCCAGCAGAACCAATCTAATGATGGATAGAATCGAACATGATATCACCCCGGCCATTCCCAACCTATCTGAAAGCTCCATACCATACACCACATATTTTTTTACCCAATATCATAGAGGGAATAAAATAAATCTAGAAAAGTGATGTCATACCCTAATAATAGTGAACCACTTAGCCCGAAAGCAATCTTTGTTTCACAGTTCCCCAGTTGTGAGGCTTGAGGTAATGTTTACCTTTCTTAGAACATTTTCACTTAAAATTCCACATTGCCATTTCCAACAACACACTATTGATTTCCACAAAAGTACAACTTTTGAGCTCGTACGTCTCAAAGAAGGATGTTAAGTATAAGAGGGGTTACCTCATATACCACTAAACAGATGCACATTGGTAGAGATCAATGCACTGTGATCTTAGAAATGCAATGTCAGACATTTATCTATAAAAGTTGTTCATGAATAGGACAAACTGAAGGCACTCTCCTTCCACATCCTGTTGAGAATTATTCCTGAAATTAGTAGCACGTAGCCCTTTCATACGAATATCTCAAAATGAAGGGACCACTGCAATTTATTTATCTTGGGAGCTACTCCGAAATTATTAATAAGCAGACCTTCCGTTATGAAGATCTCCGCCTTCAACTTCATCATCTTTGACATGTCTTAACTTTTGAACTCGTAAATTGGTTCGAAGTGATTTTTGGATAAGAATTACCCAAATCCCACGCCGGTGCCTCTAAACCAATCATTGATAAAAAGATGTTTAAGTACATGGTGGCTTATCATTTAATTGATTACATTTCTCTTTACCGAAAATATCTCCTAGAGATATATATCTTTAAAACATTTCTTTTAAGTATATGCGGAATCATTAAACCTCCTTTATCAAATCTTTGATTACTTAAAACTTTTTTAAATTTTGAAATAATTCCAAATCATTTCATTCTTTACTTAGGAAAATATTACAAATCATTTAAAGATTTCCAAATGATAACTTTTAAAACGGGTCAAAGACAATGTTATTTAAGACATCATTTACAGTAAACCCAAAAAAATTAATTTTAAGTATAGAAATTAAATTAATTCCAAATCATTTATTTGAATCTTAACAAAGTTTTCTTATATCCAATAAATATTTTTTTAATAGGTTGAACCATGTTATCTAAGATGGTAAATCCAAATTAGTTAGTATTCGAGTAAAACGGATCCATAGAAATTATACTAATTCAAAATCATTTCTCAAAAATTATATTGTAAAACCTTTTTAAGTAAAAAGGGCTGATTGAAATTATACCGATTCTACTCAACATCAATTTTCGTATTCAACGTTTACCATCCATCGAATAATGATGAAATCACCTTTTAAATTCACACGGATAGTATGAGATTCTTTTTTAGAATTTAACATCAAGTATAAGAAGATTATCAATATTCATTCCAAGTTGCAGTTAATTAATTATAAAAATTAAATCTTTTATACTTGTCTCGTTTCCGACGTTTCGACCATATATATTCCTCGTCAACGAAAGAGGCCGGGTGAGCTAGGTCACCGTTTACTCCTGAACATCTCCATAGTTTAAGCACCTCCCATTCAAATCTGATGAATAGAAAAATCCAGTCTACTCAATGGCTTTTAGAGCTAAGATTAAATCACTTGATTATAACAGCTTTTTTAAAATCATTTATTTATACTTTTTTAAAATAAATTGTAAAAATTCCAAATTGTCTTTAAAATACTCAATTATTTATTTGAAAACACTTATAAAAGATTTGGGAAAGAATACTTGAGTTTAAATCCATATTTCAAAAGTTATTAAAAGTGATGCAAATAGCGCTTTTAGATTATTTGATCAAAACAACTTTCTTTCATTTATAAATTCACTTTTATAATTCAAATCTCTTTTAAAACATTTTAAAAGATTTATAGAATTTATTCCATATTTTTAAAGAATTAAAAATATCAATTTTAAAGAATTTATCATTCTGGTTTCCAAATTACCAAACCACGACTATTTTGACAATTGTTTTACATATATTTCAAAATTTACTAAATGAAAACTAATTGTTTTCTTTTATTTGAAAACTATAATTATAAGAGTTCATAAAATTCTTATTACAAAGAATTTTGACTCTTGAATCCATCATATAAATGGATTTAACTTCGTATAGCGCAAAATTGTGAACTTCCATTACACAACGCGCCTAATTTTCTACTCAATTTCATAACTTGTCAAAACTTTACCAAATCAAATTTTAGTGTTTGTAAAACACTTATAAACCATTTTAAATCATCACATAGAGGTTTAATAATTCCATATCACTTTTATAACTCGATTTAGAAAGTGATTTCCTTGTGTAATATCGACATGTACTTAACGTGACTTGTTTACACAATTGAACAACTATACTAAAACATCCCAAATTGATGATCAAACCATTGTAAACATCCATAGAAAGCATATCATGTCATTATTATCATATATATATATATATATATATATATATATATATAGGGAGAGACACATATATAGTTTCTCACCTTCATTGGTTTCTAACCTTTCTAAAATCCGCTACGGCTTCGCTACGAACAAATCAAAGCTTACGGAATAGAGCCTTGGACCTACGAATGGGCTCAGCCTAGCTTGGAAGAAGGTGGAGTGCTTGACCATGGTTGTAGAAGGTGTTTGCCATGGGGTTTGAGTGAAGAAAGGAGGCAATTTGCCTTAGTTTTGAAGTGGATTGCTTATATATATTTATATAAATTTAAATTTGTCATGCGATATTTTTCTTCATAATTTCTTTAAGGTAAGAAGCCATGGAAAATCTTGAGAATGAGGAAGAAGATGAAGTAGAATAGTGTGTAAAATTATGAAGAGAATGGTGGGTATTTATAGGAAACATTTAGAAATAAATATCTAAATGTATAATTACACCTTTTCCCCTTGTCGACACTCCCTCAATCCCCTTCAAACGCATGGCAAGGCCACTTACTTTCTGCTTCCATGCGTGTGATGATAATCGTGTGTAAGTGAGTTGATGTTTGCTTTTTAGGATAGAAGATACAATAGATATTTATACTTTTTACTATATGTAAATTCTAATGCAAATGGTAAGTATATTTTTATTTATATATATGTTCATGTTTATGTTAAGGTGTGTATGTTAGATATGTGTTCAAGTGATATGAACATGGTTGCAATGACTTTGAATAACTTCCATTCGTTAAACCGTTGACAATCGGGAAGTTGATTCCCGATCACATTTTCACCTACAAATTAATTTACACATAAATGTAAACAATATTTGAAGACCAATTTCTTTCATTTTTAAATAATTAAAATGATCTATTTTGAACTATGAAACCATATAAATTAATATTAAATAATTGTTTACAGAAAGTGTTGTAATATCGATAAAGCGATTCAAATTTACTTATATTTTCAAATCAAGTATATATCTTTTTAAAACTAATATAAATGATTTACTATCACTTTATAACTAATTAAAATGAATTATTATCATTTTAAAACAATTATTTTAATAATTATAATAATTATTAAATCATTAACTCTCAATTTAAATTCATAAATCTATTATTAAATATGATGCCATTATTGATGGTGTCATAAATACATTTTATTCCCAAAAATAAAATAAATAATTTTATTTCATATTCTTTTCTAAATGGATAAATAAATGTATGTACCGAGCTCCATGCTCAACTTTTAATAACTACAGAGCTGTTTATTGGTAAAATGGTTTTCAATCATTTTATCGATATTTTTCCAAAGTATATACTTTCTAAGTACTTATTCAAAATAAGGTTAACATAATTATTTATTATTTAAGACAACATAATTAATGTTAAAAGGCTTATTTTTGAATATTTTAAAAATTAATATAATTTATCAAATTGATAAGTTTGTGGGTCGTTACAACCATCCCAACGTTCATTTATAGTAATTGTAAAAGATGCCATTTTCGAATTCAATCTAGCATATTAAACAACCAAATTAAAATGATTTTTAAAATGGGTACACAATTAACAATCATAAGTCTGTATTCACTTATAATTTTATAAATATTTTAGTACCTTTCATGTTCTTTCTTATAGACACATGCTTCCTCTTCATTTCAACTGAAAATCAAGCTCTTTGATATCTTTATCAAAATATTTGCTCAATTGTGATTCTCATTGAAAGATACTTTTGTATCAATTCTTAGATCATGTCAAAAAACCACAAACTCATTATTTCTCCCACTAACTTCGAGAAACTTTATTTGTTATGTGCAAATAGTCTACTCTAAATCATTATTTAAAACTTATTTCAACGTAAATGTCCTAAAACTCAAAATCATATTAGCGATAATTTTTTTTAGTAAAATCCAAATTAACTTAAGCAACTTGAATTACAAATATGTTACATTAATTACAATAACTGAAATTATGATGTTATTCTTATCAACATTGCTTATTATATTCCAACTGCATTGGTCATTTTGATGTCAAATTTTTGATCGATGGATCGTATCCCTTCGACTGCAACTATTAGAATTATATTTTGATATTGTACTTGGAATCTATTCATGATTTGTGAATAATGTCATATGATAGGTCAATACTCTTAATGGATTATTGACAATTGAGGAAATTCATAGTTCTCTTTAATGTTCGAGCATTCTTATTAGACAAACTAATATGTTGTGTCCACTTAGATTGGTTAGTTCATTTTATCCTTTGTAATTAATTTAATATTTGGATTGTACCCAAATTAATTTTACTAAAAATAGTTTCTAAAAGAAATTACTTCGACATGAAGTTGGCGTTTCTTGAAACAATGATTGTTTCTCATTGTAATTTAATAGGTGTTCATAAACATTTTATTAATTTCCTTTATATGTGTGTAAAATGATTTTAGTTTTAGGTTTACGAAACTTATATGCTTATAACATAAATTAGTCAATCATTTTTAATCCATCCCAAACTCCTTTGGGTAGATCTACATGAGATCCCTACTAGCAAATATTATGTATAGCCTCTCGAGTACACAACCAGTCAACTCTTTGGCCTATGATATAAAGGAGTTTTTTTATCAACTATTGTCTTGTAAGATCTCATAAACTATTTTTTTGGATGAAATTAAATCTAACCTGTGTACTTACTCTTAAATATATAATCCTACAGAAAGAACATAACTTAGCTTCACTCATCATCAATCATTATTTTGTCTAACAAAGTACGATTACTCCTCATGATACATCATTATGTACCATAAAGAGGAGGGCTTTTGAGACTGAATCTTATTTGTTTTTAGGTACTCGTGGAACCCTTTTTCCAATACACTCACTTATTTGATGAAATTGGATTCTTTTATTTCCTTTGTATGTTATGTATTATACTTCCACTCTACATTTAGTGAACTTATCATAAAGCTACTTAAAGCTCAAATACACATGTTTTATATTTGTGAAAATTCATCTATGAATTCAATGAAGTAAGTGGGCCTGTTTTGTATCATTAGATTTTGAACTGCATATATCTATATGTATCGGTCTGAATAGTTCACCAACTCTTTTGTCACTTCCAACTAAATGGGTACTTTTCCGTTAATTAATTGAACCACTACCTTGTTATTCAAAATCATATCATTAAAGAATTATTTCAAATGAAGTAAGTGGATATGTTTTGTATCATTAGATTTTGGACTGCATCTGTCTATATGTATCAATCTGAAAAGTTCACCAACTCTTTTGTCACTCCTATTGTCACTCCTACTAAATAGGCACTTTTCCATTAATCAATTGAGATACAGTTCACCGCTTTCTTGTTATTCAAAATTATATCATTAAAGAATTATTTCTCAAAATTATGGCTTAATCCATAATTCCTAAATAACAGTAAAAGTTTCAGATACTTCTGTATTTTCTAATACATCACTTTTGTTATGAAAACTAATACCATTGTTATAGTTTTATCTTATAATAAATACTCATAATATTCATATTGAAATAAAACCATGTCTATTTTCAGTCAATACTTAAAATAGTTATTATTTCATAAATAATATTTGATATGTTCACGGAAAAAATTCATAACTTATGCATCCACCAAGAAGTGTTATATGGTATACTCCACTATTTCTTCCATTACTATAATGGCTTATGAAATATGAAGCTCCAACCAACCACTTCAAGAGTTTTATTTCATACACTGTAACTAGTTACAATTGAGAGTTTCAAGTCAAATATCATGAACTCGAAGAAATAACTTTCATAGAAAATAATTTTCTATATAAAAATGCGTTTGGAATAGAAATCACGGTTTCATTTCATATTAAGTATCTTTTAATATATTATACGATTCACATTTCCAACGTATCTACATGAAGCAGATGTGACCATTCACTCTCTTCATTCTAACTATGCCTGAGTTACATCCACTTGTGTACATTCGCCTCCCTTTTTAAATGGTCATAACATTCAAAAGGAAACTCTTACTACAATACCATAACAAAATCTTTACAAAAAAGGCATTCGACCATTCTCAATATTTAAGCATAACGAATAAGTTGCATTTTATGTAAACTAATAAAACTACATTTCAACGATTGAGTTCTAGGTCCATTTTGTAGTTATTGATTTAATGCTACATATAACATAACACGGTCCTTATTTAATCAAATACATGATCTCGCATCATGGTTTACTTGCCCGTTTCGAATAAGCTAATTTCATCGAAGTTTCTTACATCACGAATCATGACTATTCACCATATACTATTTATATGTGATTGAATGTGGATCAAATATCCATATTTTGTATTGTTTTAGAGTTTAAAACTTATAGACTATAATACACTACTTAGGCAAATAAGCACCAAAGTGACCAAGGTATGAATGTATTTAGTGGTTGTATAATTTGGCTCTTACATGGATCTTGAATTGTCAACATGTGAAAATATTATTGGTGAGTATATATTATGTTCCTATGTCAATTTAAATATAGTTTATTTATGCTTTTCCAAAAAAATATAGTTTATTTGTATTCTATCTAATAAACATTCTATTGATTATAATGTTTGCATAAATTTATCTAAGTAGATTATTTTAAGTTTATATAACATATATTCTTGTAATATTAGAAATGTTAAATGTATTTATTTTATTTTTCTAACATGGCTCCCACTAGAATTTATGTTTACAAAAACTAAGAAAAATATAGAAATCTTTCGATTCTCTAATGGGTGTTAGGACTCACTTGCCTCGAGATTCTGACTTTGAGAAATTTTTATAAAGTCACAGACCTACAATTGATGCATAACACTTTCTTGGTTGTATCATACACAACTCCTAATCCTTCGTCTTTGCTCTAATCTCATCTCAGCCTTAAGGATTATCAACAAATCAAAAGTGATTATTCATTCATACCTACCATTTCATGACGGCATAAGTATAATACATGTACCTTACAAACATTAAAAATACGAGAACGTATTTTCTCTTGTTTAGTCAATATATTAATAGTACTACACATAATATCCCTATTGTATGTTGAAATTTACATATTTCACCCATTGTAGACTAGCCCAGTTCCATCAAAAAGGTATTAGAGGCCAAATGGTCTATGCGGTCTAAATTATAAATTTTAGGCCAACTAATAAAGAGTATTAAAATGATTTTAGAATATTAGTTATGTAGTTTAGGTTTGGATAATCAAGTATTCTCCCTTCCTATGTTACTAGCCTAGCCTAATGGTGGAGTAATTCCAAAAGGTTGGTTCAATTATAAAGGCCCAAATTAATTTAGGCCTTGGAGTAATTTTCAAAATTCAGTTTAAAATTATTATACACACACACACATATACTGAATTTAAACTTAAATATAAAGTATAAAATAAATTTTACAAAAGTTACAAAATATTTTTCAAAAATGTTTTGAAAATTAATTAATATTTTTCTAGAATTATTTAAATATTTAATTAATTATATTGAATAAATCACTAATCAATTAAATGCTAATTAGTTAAATAATTTTTTATGTGTATATATATATATATATATATGTATGTATGTGCTTATATATAATTATTAATATTATATTTAAATATGTATATATATATATATATCTTAAGGTTATTTAAGGTAAGTTATTTAACTAAAAAAAATTGAACTAAATAAATTAATTGAATATTTATTAATAGAGTGTGTGTGTGTGTGTGTGTGTGTGTGTGTATTTTATATGTATATGAAACAATCAATGTTATAGTTATATTAGTCTTAAATTCTTTAGGATGAATAAAAAAAAATTTGAATTTTTAAAATAATTTAATTGTCAAGGACCTTTAGCTCAAGTGATTAGGGTGTGACGCTTTAGGCAGAGATTCTAAAGGTCATAGGTTCGAGCCCTCAAGATATAAGAAGTGCTCTAATTGAATAAAGTATCCCTCGTTTTGTCAAAAAAATAACTTATTAAATTTGACAAATTAAATTTGATTTAATTAATAATATACATAAGCACATTACATAAGTTAATTAAATTGTAAACAGTTATAAATAAATTAAACTTGTATAATAGAAGTGAAACTTAGCAAACCTAACTTAGATTTAAGAAGTAAATACATGCGTATTGTACATATACCATGATTTCGTATGTGTTTGATCCTTGAATCATGAGTGTATTTCAAAATAAATACAATATTCCTCATAAAGATAAACATATTACTTAAATAAAAGTATATATTAAAGATAATGAATCTTTAATGCATAAAGTTGTCCTCAACCATTTATATTTTAATAGGCTACTACTTACTTTTTAGTTATTAAGCAAACTCAAGCTACGGTGTTATTATAGAACTATTAATATACTAACTAGATTAGGTAAAATACATGCATGTATTAGTTGGGCAAACTCAAGGTATGTGTATTAACTTAGGTTGTCGCATAATGATAGGTAGAAGTGCATAGTCTCTTTTGATTTATTGAGCAAACTCAAGGTCAAGATGAGATTAGGACAAAGACCATGGGTTATGAGTTGTATATGATATAATCTTTAAAGTGTTATCCACTACTTGTGGGATTACGGTTCGTAGAGCAAACTCAAAGCCAGAATCCTAAGGCAAGCGAGTCATAATGCACACTAGACAAGTTAAAAGTTTTCTATGTTTTTGTTAGAGCTTTGAAAAACATAAAAATCTAATGGGAGCTTCATAAATAAATGAAATGAACACATTTAACCTGTCTAATAACATAAGAACGTCTTCTATGTACAAATTATTCTGATAAACTTAAACTAAATTTGTAGCAAATGACTAATCCAAGACTATTTTTTGAAAATGATAAGCTCACTGGACCTAACTATACTGATTGCTATGAGCATATAAGATAGCACTCATATGTAAGTGCTCATGGTCTTCTATTACCAAATCTTTAAGAGAAAAGCCCGTTGAAAATCCTACCTACGAGATAGTGAAAGATTACAGCACTTGGGTAGTTGAATGCAAAATCACTCTAGTTTTCATGTTCTCTACATTAGATAACATGTTGCAAAGGTAATATGAAAACATATCTATCCACAAAATCTTCCAAAGCCTCAAAGCTTTGTTTGTGGACCAAGCTCGTTCCGTAAGGTACGAGATTACTAAGAAGTCGTTCGATATAAAAATGAGTAACGATGGCCATGTTAAGGATTTTATATTATGAATAAAAGGCTATATTAGTAGACTTTTAGAATTAGATGCCAAAATAAGCACTGAACTAATAGTGGATTTGATCCTAGGATGGTTTACTTCACGTTTTGAGCCATTCATATTAAACTATAATATAAACCAACTGCTTATGCCTCATTGAATTCCTTATGTGAAGGTTAGATGAGGGATCATTCTGAAGGAACTATGCCAGGTCGCAGCGGGTTGAATCAGTGAATTTCTCAAAAAATTCCACTTTAGATCTTAACTGGGCCTATGAAATCTAATGGATTTTGCGAGGCAATGTCTAATGGAACTTAGATCTAATCTAAAATCCTTTGAATAATTTTTTATTTTATTCAATTTTTATATAAAAGAAAGTATTTAATTTAACTGTGTTACATTTTATAAGTGTATCAGATCGTTATATATTCATAGTGCATATGCAACATATAAATATTATACATGGTTAATGTGTCATCTATAGGTGTTGGGATTTACACCACAATAGACACATTTGTCCCTTTATATGCATATAGGATGTCCAAAACATTATCTAAAAATAATACAAGTATACTGATAATTTTGAATTTTAATAATTAAATATATTTTGAAAAGCCAATAATTTTAAAATTTAAAATATTTTATAAAATATCTAATTGTTTACTTGGTAAAACAATTTAAAAATAAATTTGGATCCATAATTCAAATAAAATATATCTGCAAAAGAAACATATATTAAAAATCCAAAATGAAATTTATAATACTTTAGATAATATATGATATATGAAAATAAATTTTATTAAATATATATATTACTCAAAAAATTCACATTTCGCTTAAGCCGTGAGGGCTTAAACAGAGGAAAAAGTAAAAGAGTAGGATCATACCTTCCGGAGAGATCGAAGGGATGCAGTCAATAATATGAAGCAGCTAGAGACCTTTCATGGAAGAAGAAAAGTGTCATTCTATAATGATTAGGAGGCGTTTACCCTCCGGAGGAAGCAAACAAGAAGAAGCAAAGACGTGGTCTCACGCCAACCCTTTCGAAAATGCAATGAGCTTTTTAGGCCAGATAATACACCTGCAAGGCACTTTCTGATGTTACCGAAACGTTTAGATAAAAACAAAGTTCATAAGTCAATGGAAAACACCTTTCCATCATCAACCAGGGAAAATACAACTTTGGGCAGCAGTTGGGCAGGAAAAAGTGGCCTTCCGCTAAGGTCAAAATGTTAAAAAAGGTTATAAACCTTCCGGTGGATTGGAAGGTTCATGCGTTATGCATATAACAGACCTTCCAGTAAAGGAAACAGTTTCTTGAAAACAAGTGTAGGAAAAACCCTTCGACGACATCCGGCAGACCATGATGATGCACAATCAATGACCTTAAGATAATAATGAGAAGCCTATAACTGTGTACAAAAAAACTATCTTCAGACCGGAAGGTTTACAACCGCATACCAAAGGCGACCTTCCATACTAGATAAAGGCATAAGGCTGATGGGATGCCACCCGCATCTATAAATAGGACCCAAGGGCTTCAATTTAAGAGAGCTTTGCCTTTCATTTTTCGAAAATCTTGTAACTTCTTGATTAGAATTCTGTAACCCTTATTGGGGATCTAATTTGAGAAATTCAATAAAAGTAAAATCTTATGATGGATGGAAAGAGAAGTTTTTTGATTTTGTGAACCATTTTATTGATTGCTTATCTTTTTGCTGTCGTAATACCAATTTTCCAATTCTCCCGAAAGGTTCCAGCCGATAGGTTTGAAGATCAGTTGATCAAAGCTATCATTTCATGCAAAAAAAGCTATTGAGTTTTATATTTCCGCCCATTGATAGGGCCAATAGCCAATCTGGATTAATATAAGCAGTAACCTTCCGAGGTTTTTGGCATTGTAATCAAGTTGCTTCATCTAAAGTTGGTAGATACATATATACTAGCAGCAACCAAACCTTCCGCAGTCATCAGCCAACCACTCAAACCCCTCAGAATAATATAAGTGTAGGAAAATAAAGTTCAATCTGGTAGTTAGAGTTCTAATACCTTTCGACCAGATCAAGTTCAACTTCCCAAGAGCAAATAAACCCTTCGACAAGATCAAAGGTTTTCACATATCGCCCAGGATCCCATTCCTCACCTTGTTGCCAAAGGAGTCAATCATCCAAACCTTTCGAAATCACTAAAGCACAACTTTAAGAGATAACATTTGGTTAATCTTCGTTAGAGCTGTAGAGAAAAGCTTCACAAAGATTCAAAACAAGTCTTCCTCTGGTAATAACCTTCCGATTGAAATATTAAACCTTCCATCTATATTTTACTCTTCTAGTCTAAATATATCAATTATAGGAGTAAAGCGTAGGAGCTGTTATCTAGGTTAATGTGCCTTTCAACCTAACCAACGTCCTCTTTCCTATTGAAAGCACTATTTACGGTGTAGACCAAAAATTTGGTTAACATTTTTTACGCTGGAAGGAGGACTTGAACCTTCGACTTATTAGATATTTCAACACAACAGTTCTCTGACTCTCATCGAGTTAATTTCACATCAAAATCTCTTATTACTGATTCAATTATGGCTAAAAGATTCAAGAGGTCCGAACAAAGGTCTTATGAACCCGATCTCACAAGATTTTCCTATGTGGACAATTAAGATTTTAATCAAAATGAGGAACAAAGGTTAAGGCTAGGTTAAGGCTTGAAGCCTAATAATTATAACAAAAAGAAGGCGAAATCCTATGATCCAGAAAAATGGAGCTTAAACTCCTTCCATATGGGATCAACCCTGATCTTTGCACTTGGAAGAGGAGTAAATTGAAGCGACACTATTTTTAACAAAATGAGGAAAACCATTGAATCATATTCCCAGGGAACCATCTTTGAAAAAGAAATGATAAAGAGTTATGACAATCTCTTAAACAAATGGAATAGGATCATAAATAAGGCCTATCACCCCAAGGAAAGCTATGAGCATCTAGAAAAATCGACGACTGAAAAAGTAAAACTGGTAAAATAATTGCTTGTGGAAACATAAGAATCACCAAGAGATTTCTAACCGAAACCTCGAGATTGGGTGGAAAGCCTTTGGAAGAAAGCCAACGAGACATGAAAAGAAAGTCCATTCCTCAAGAAGAAGTATTTGGTCCAAGCCACAAAAGATTTATACGCCAGTCAAGAATGGCTCAAAAATCAACATTTTTGGAGAGTACAATCTTACGACGTCAATGGAGGACATATATACTAAAAACAAGGAGGAAGTGAACTATTGGATGTCTTAAAAAAGGCCGGGGTTTGAGAAAAGGTCCAAAGGAGTATCTCGCAATTTCCATCTCATGAACAAACATGATACTAACAAGGGAAGCTAAAACAAGGGAAGCTAAAACGGTTTGTAAGGGATTAACCAAACCATGAAATAAAAGCTCTATTTTTGAAATAAGAAAAGTCTACATGATCAGGAGAAGATTTTTCCATAAACTTGGACTACCTAAAAAGGTAGGCTACCAATGATGGTAGAAAGCCCTTGGTCGCGCGAAGATGGCCAGGCAAGGCACCTTCTAGAGAGAGGGCGTAAGAAGTTATCTGCTCCAAAATCAGAAATGGTCAGGTTAAACCAGCACAAGCCGTTATCTGCGTTACGCTATGGCCAGGATAAGGCACCTCTTGAAGGTAGGATGGGTAATCCCTTGGTCCCGCCACGCTGTGGCTTGCCTAAGGTATCGAATAAGCCCTTAGTCGCATCATGCTATGGCTAGGTTAAGGTGACTCTTGGAAGGAGGAGGGTAAGTCCTTGGGCCCTGCTTTAGAATAAGCTAGCCGAGTGCACCAAAAACCCGGATGAAATGTCCGACAGACTAAGAAAAGTTCATGCCTAAAAAAGACACCGCCAGAAATTGGCATCGATTAAAATAGCAACCACCAAAGAGGTTGGTATTATTAAAGATGACTAACATCCTGTAGCAAGCTCTGCATAAATAAGCACAAAACCGGACAAAAGAGTCCTCGTTGAAATAGGCTAAAAGCAAATAACAAATGAATAATTAAAATTGGGACCTGAGAAAGCAAAAACATGCCAGATATATTCGAAGACTAAAGATGGCATGTTCAATGAACAGAGATAGAGAAAATTGTTAGACCTCCGCCAAATGGTATTTTGGTCTTCTATTATTAATTTCCAGAAATGGTATTCTCGTCTTCTATTATTAATTTCCAGAAATGGTATTCTGGTTTC
Organism: Allium cepa; assembly: GCA_030765085.1. NCBI lineage: Eukaryota > Viridiplantae > Streptophyta > Magnoliopsida > Asparagales > Amaryllidaceae > Allium > Allium cepa. The sequence goes on along the minus strand of CM060933.1, from coordinate 26,688,493 downwards.
TATTATTAATTGCCAGAAATGGTACTCCAGTCTTCTATAATTAATTACAAAAAATGGAATTCTGGTCTTCTATTATTAACTACCAGGATTGGTAGTCTGGTCTCTATTATCAGTTTTCGAAAATGACATTCTGGTCTTCTACTATTAACTGTTAGAAACGGTATTTTTGTTTCCTGTTATTAAATTCCAAAAAATGGGTTTCAGGACTTCTATCATTAATGTCTAAAATAATGCTCTGAACTGCGACTATCAAATGTCGACAAAGAATATTACGATCAACAATTATTTATTACCAAAAGTGGTTTGTTAAACTTCCATTATTAACGTTGAATTGGTTTATTGACTTTCTGTCACTTGTTATTAGGATGTACACTTATGTTCCTCTAACACTTATTACCAGAAACGATACTCTAGTCTTTCATCACTCGTTATCGAAGAATAATATTCTGACCTCTCAATATGAAGATTCTGAGAGTGGCATTTTAGTCTTCTATCAGTTACTATCAAGAATGGTAATTCCACCTTTTATTACTCATCGCCGAGCTAAATCTCTAGTCCTTCGTTGTTAACTGTCAATATGAATAAATTTCTGGTGTTATCTTAATCATCTAATGTTATATGAGGAATTTTGAACCTTCGATACTTAATTACTGTGTACGGCTTTCCGTACTTTCACTGTTTATTCCAGATTAAAGACCTCAGTCTCTTATCAGCAAATATAAATTTTGTTCTTATGCTATTCGTCATGGGAAAATAACACTGATATAAAAAAAGGACTACCATATGATTTTAATATTTCTTAATACCCTAGTCTGAGCCCGATTGCATCTTGTAAAAGTTCATCATTAATATTGAAAGGTTTGCATCCAAAGGCTCCTGGTTATTGAAAGCCCTAATATGAATATGAAATCTTTGGACTTCTACTCATCTCTAAAAAATTGACCCAAGTCAAAGAACATTCTTAGAAAGAGACTGCTGCCAATAAAATCTCCTAAAGGATACTTCAAGCCTTTTTATTCCTAGATTCTCTCAATAACAAGGAATAAATCCAAAAACTACCTTATCATGATCTTAGCCATAAATGTCCCCACAAGGTCTTTTTTGAACGAATGTTAGAATTATGTAATTATGTGCAGCTCAGAATGAACTATTTCCAAGAACGTCGAGAAAGTGAAAGGAGCTAAATCTACAATCATCCCTTATCGTAAAAAAAATGAGGCCTTAACATTTTAAATGAATTCCTTTTATATTTATATATAATTTCCATAAAGATTTGTAAATCTAGGCAAATGACGTCTTTTAGGTTTGTTTGTAATTTTCAAGCTAATAATTAAGAATGCCACGTGCTACATGTTTCGTAGAAAAGTTAGAATAGCAGGGGATTTAGAGAGAAGCCATGAATTAAAGCAGGAAGTAGAGAAGCGCATCAATCCTCAAAGGGAATGTCTAAATCAGGGACAAACAAGGTGTGAATGAAAAGCAGCAAAACATGTAGAATTTGCAATATTGTAAACGTCACATCATGTTATGAAACATGGTGTTATTATGGTATGGAGAATATATCGTATATATTTTGATGCTTAAGATTTGGCTAACCATTCATGTGAAACTAGTAAAAATCATGAACTTGGTGCTTTAAACAAGATTACCAACTATGGTTCTAAAGGTTTGTAGTACCAAACTAACTTTCAAATTCTTATTTTTGAGATGGACGTTCCGAGTTGAAAATTAGTGCAGGAACCATTTACTTTATAATTCTCTATACCGTGTCACTTTTGAAGAAGGTTTTCCCCTATTGGCATATTGACTGGACGGATCTCTTAAGATAACTCAAGTCAAGAAACAGGTAATCTGGAAAACCTCATACAAACAAGCCAAATATAAGATGTGCAGTAAGAAATGTATAATCATGAAAATAGTTACGTGTCGTATGTTTACGATCATCCCTCTGGTTTACACAAAGTGGACCTAAGGAAAAATTTGAAAGTAAGCTTATATTGATAAACCAAAACCTTCTAAAAAAGATAAAGAAAATAATAATAATAATAATAATAATAATAGTAATAATAGTAATAATAATAATAATACGTCGAGTCAGGGCTGTTATTTGTAGATTTTCATCGAATAAGGTTTAACTAAATATTATTTTCAAGTTATAAAATACAACGGTAATCATGGAAAACGAAAAAAGCCTTTAATGAAAGAATTCTAGAGAATGAAAGAACATCTTATTTTTTACACCAAAATCACCGACACAATCCGTTCAGCTTCCTCCTTCTCTCCCCTTCAATTTTCATTATATAGGCATTTATTTCTAAAAAAACAAAGCAAAAGAGAAAAGAATCAATGGATGCTTGCAACCTCCATCAGTTTCATCCCGATTTCATCAATGCGGAAGCACCCCATTATTGTTGTTGCTTTGCATTGAGCATCTTAAACCTTCCGCAAGAAGTGAAGAAGTTGCTAGCGTGCATTCCAGTAATGTTGCTCATCCGCAATCAAATTTTCTCAATCCACATATAAAAGCAATGTACTCTTTATTTTTCGACTTTGCTATGAACACATTTTGGATGGATTTGGCCATCTGGGATGTTTTAGGAGAGAATCCAGCTTTAATAACTTATTCTCCATATCAGCCAATATAGGTGGAGCCCATTGTCATCAACTCCATTGACTTAGCTCCACACCTTCCACCTTTTCCAGAGAGGCAGTAGAATAAAGAGAAAGAAGACATGTTGCTATTTTTTGGTCACTTTCGGTGTTTAATTTTAGGATGTTAATGTGGTTGATCATTTTGAAAAGTGTAGTACGAAGTAGTATATCTATATATATATATATATATATATATATATATGAATATTTAGATGTATGGTTGAATTTCTTAAGTTACGTTGAACAATTGAAGATGAATTTATATACTTGTTACTTAATTATATGATATTTTGAATAGCAGGAAGAAATCGAAAGTATATGACTTTCTGATTTCAGTAAAATCTTGTTGTCGGAAGGATTAAGCCATTTAAACCTACCAACGGTAAGGTAAAGTAAAGGCCGAAATAGCTTCCGATCTGATCTGAAGGTTTAGCGTTGCAAATTTAAAATCTTTTGGAGAGGCGAAAAAGTGCTTTAAATTACTAGAATGGAGTTTAGATGAATCTCAAATCATATTATTAACTTGATGTTAAAAATAGCTTTAAACCTCACATTTGCTGGAAGATGGCCTCCTTGTTATAAATCAAGTTTTAAAAAATGAATGAAAAATGACTTCCTTGTTTTGAAGAAGGTGAAATTGTTTTTAAGGGCTCTTTTATTTGTACTTGGAATTTATATTTGCAGGAAGAGGCAGCCAAAAACTCCATGATTCTTAGAAAGAATGACTTGGAAAGTCAAGTGTTTCACTTCGCATGGGGGGGCGAATGTTACTCAAAAAATTCACCTTCCGCTTAAGCCATGAGGACTTAAACGGAGGAAAGAAAGGAAAAGAGCAGGATCAGACCTTCGGAAGAGATCGAAGGGATGCGGTCAATAATATGAAGTAGCTCAAGGCCTTTCATGGAAGAAGTAAAGTACCACCCTACAATGATCAGGAGGCGCTTACCCTCCGGAGGAAGCAAACAAGAGGAAGTAAAGACGTGGCCTCACACCAACCCTTCTCAAAATGTAATGAGCTATTCAGGCCAGATAATACACTTGCAAGGCACCTTCCGATGTTACTAGAAGGTTTAGATAAAAATAGCATTCGAAAGTCAATGAAAAACAACCTTCCGCCATCACCTAGGAAAGATACAACTTTCAGCAGTAGTTGGGCAGGAAAAAGTAGCCATCCGCTAAGACCAATGGGTTCATAAAGGCTATAAACCTTTCGGTGGATCGAAAGGTTCGTGCGCTATGCATATAACAGACCTTTTGGTAAAGGCAATAGTTTCTTGAAAACAAGTGAAGGAAAAACCTTCCGGCAGCATCCGACAGACCATGGTGATACACAATCAACGAACCCTTCCAATAATAATGTGAGGCCTACAACCATGTATAAAAAACTATCTTCAGGAAAGGCCGGAAGGTTTACAACCACATGCCAAAGGCGACCTTCCGTATGAGATAAAGGCATAAGACTGATGGGATGCCACCCGCATCTATAAACAGGACCCAATGGGTCCAATTTAAGGGACCTTTTCCTTTCATTTTACGAAAATCTTGTAACTTCTTGATCAGAATTATGTAACCCTAATTAGGGATCTAATTTAGGAAATTCAATAAAAGTAAAAACCTTATGATGGATGGCAAGGGAAGTTTTCTGATTTTGTGAACCGTTTTATTGATTGCTTATGCTTTTGCTGTCATAATACCAATTTGCAGGATCAATTCTCCCGAAATGTTCTAACTGATAGGTATGAAGATCAGTTGATCAAAGCTATCATTTCAAGCAAAGAAAGATATTGTGTTTTCTATTTTCGCCCATTGATAGGGACAATGGCCAATCTGGATTAATATAAGCAGCAATCTTATGGGGTTTTCGGCATTGTAATCGAGTTGCTTCATCTAGATACTTATATCTTAGCGGCAATCAAACCTTCCATAGTCATCATCCAACCACTCAAACCCCTCGGAACAATATAAGTATAGGAAAATAAAGTTCAAACCCGCAGTTAGAGTTCTAATACCTTTCGACCAGATCAAGTTCAACTTTCCAAGAGCAAATAAACCTTTCGACAAGATTAAGGGTCTTCACATATCGCCTAGGATCCCATTCCTCACCTTGTTGCCAAAGGAATCAATCATCCAAATCTTTCAAAATCATAGAGCACAACTTTAAGAGATAACATTTGGTTGATCTTCATTAGAGAGCTGTAGAGAAAAGCTTCACGAAGGTTCGAAACAAGTCTACCTCTGATAATAACCTTTCGATTGAAAGATTAAACCTTCCGCCTACATTGTAATCTTAAAGTTCAAATATATCAATTATGGGAGTAAAGCGTAGGAGTTATTATCTTGGTTAACGTACCTTTCAACCTAACCAAGCTCCTTTTTCCTACTGAAAGCACTATTTGGGGGTGTTGACCAAAAATCTGGTTAACAATATATACATAGAATTTTACTAAATCATTTATCAATTAAATATAAAATGCATACATACATATTGTTTGTGTGTATTAAATACTTTCGGCCATAATTTTTTTAAATAAACCGAAATGTTAATTAATATATTTATGTGTTAACAAATGTATATGTATATATATTTGTATGTTATTTTAAAACAGGCGTATATATGTATATATTTATAAATAAAATAGTAAGAAAAATTAATTTTTTTCCTGAAAGTAATATGTTTTAAAACTTAATTTGAAATGATTTCGAAATATATATAAATGCTTATTGTTAAATTAATGTATATGTTTAAAATAAGATTTATCAATTTAAAATCATTTTTATCATTTAATAGAAAATAATAAATATTAACAATTTTCGTACTTTTTGTACATACTATATGTAATAAATATATATATAACATTTAAACTATATAGATCTATATATGTATACGTAAACACACGTATAATTTTGAATCTTATAAATGTACATACATGGGATAACATATACGCATACAAATTCATTCATTGATGATTTTGATGTATATAAACATGATAATATAGAATAGTAATTAATAAGACATTACCTTATAAATGTAGCTTTAGATTTGCACCTTGATTGAAAAATATTCCTATATTTGATCCTGATCCTAGCTTCTAGCTTTAAATGGCTTGGAGAACCACCATTAATTTAATTTGGTACTGATTGGATTGAAGTGTAATTAGCCTAGAGGCGATGGAATAGTTATGGCGTTGAATAAGAGAAGAGGAGTCTAAAAAATCAATACAATAATGAAGGGTAGCGTGGTTTACATGGAGAGAGTGAAGATCTTTTCTCCTTAGCATGTCTCTCTTTATCAGTTCAACATCCAACACTTAAATTTGAATCCCCTTTCTCTCTTCATCATGCCTAGCCATTCATAGGGCCATAAAGGCCTTAAACCTGTCTAAACCCGTCAAGCAATTAAATACATTTAAACCAAATTTAAATGCATATCGATATCGAATATCGATTGGTACAGGTATAAATTTTATATATGTACCATTTAATTACTAATTACACCTAGAAAATACTAATGACACCTAATACATAAAATAAACAAATAATTAGTATTTCAAAAATATTAATATAATTAATTTACAATAATTATAATCAATTAAATTTTTTGGTATTTTGAAGAATCTACCAATGCGGTTGTACGACTCGTAGTGTAACGATTAATTTTAAACAATTCAAATATTAATGTTTACACGATGCTTTATTTAGTGGTGCGAATATTTGACTGAATTTATTACTTATACAGCTTTATCAGTAAATTCTATTTTACAATTTTAAGCGGTGCCCGTTAGTAATGATTATTTACACCAATTCTCTTTATTAAAACAATATCACTTTTGGACCTATTAAATTCGGTTTTGATCAAAATTGCAATATCATCCACATTCAACCGCACTATTCTAGTCAGAGACTTTAAGTGACTATAGTTGATTATGATACTAACCTCATATAAACAAGGAGACGAATTCCCTATTAAATAATGTTTCACTCCCAATTCTTCAAATCAGACCCAACTATAGTTGTTTATGGACATTATGCCATGATTCAACTATAATCAAAGTGGAGTGTCTATATTGAAGTTCAATATTATTATCAAATTGAGAGAATCATGTGTATCATCATTTTGAGATTCTTTGTTTATCCATATTTATAATAATTATAGAAAAATCTCGAGTCATTCCATAGTTATCCAATTACTATCACTATGTAACCATTTGGTGCCTTCAGCAACCATCGGTAATATATTACCAACATTTGGATAGCGTTACGTACTCTATCAGAGCCAAGTGTTGTCTTCTAATACGAAATCCTCTTTCTCGTCATTCATAAGAAAACCTTAGTATCTCTCTGGTGCATGAGATTTCCTATTAGACCTTCTAATAGGTTGTGTGTTTTCATATAATGGTGAAGTTAGTTCATCTACCGATTCGGCTTCTATGTTATCTCTCGAATTTCATCCAAGTCTAGAATGTCATAGTTAACTTCTTTCGTAAGAAAATTTCTCTTACAAAAAGATATCATACCGAGAAATAATAGCCTTTTCCTTCTTAGGTATTGTAGAAAATATATCCTATTGAATTTTGAGATATTCTATAAATTTACAGAATGCCGAACCTGCCGCAAGTTTATTGAGATCAACATTCTTAATGTAGGATGGACAACCCCACTCCTTCAAATACTTAAGTTGGGATATCTTCCCACCACATCTCATATAAGTTCTTAGGCATAGATTTAAGGCATCAAATTCAATGTATGCATTACGATTTCCAATGCATATCCCCAATAGGAAAGTGGTAGCTCAGATTTACTCATCATGGAATGAACCATATCTAATAGAATTTGATTCCTTGTCTCCATAACACCGATGTGTTATGGAGTATAGGGTGGAGTAACCTAGAAGATAATCCCATTAACTTTGAAGTACTATTGGAGCTCTTGTACAACTTACTCACCTCCTCGATCAATTCAAATTATTTTAATCTTATGGTTTATTTTATTTTCAACCTCATTCTTATATTCTTTAAATTTACCATAGACATCGGGTTTATTATTCATAAGATATACATATGCTAGTCTTGAGAAATCATTGGTAAAAGTTACAAAATAAAACGGATCATCTTTGATAACTATAGGCATTAGGACATATACATCAGTATGTACAGGACCCAAGAGTTTTTAACTCTATCATTGCTCCTACTGAAGGGTGCTCGTTCATTTTTCCTTTAGAATATGACACAAAGTATCAAATAATTTAGAATCAAATGATGGTAGAAACCTTTTGTTTTCAGTTTGTTTAGTTACTTGTCACTTATATGGTCTAGCCTACAATGTCATAAATAATTGTACTAATGTCAACAATAGAAGAATTATTCGCAGCACATATATAATTAGAATTGAGTACATAAATGTCATTATCCGAAACACCATTACAGACTTTATTTTTATAAAACATAATTTTCATAACAGTAACAATACAATAAAAATCATATCCAGTCTCAAGAAGTCTTGACAAAGAAAGTATTCCACCAATAAATGTTTTAACATAATAGCAGTTAATAAAAATTTAAAACTATTCAGCAAAGCCAAGTGATAGTTTCCAACTATGGTTGCATATACCAGAGATCCATCAACAACTTGAAGTCCATTTCACCTTTTGCCACATGTCGCATGTTCCTATGTCCTTGTAACGAATTACATATATGAGTTCTAAATCCAATATCTAAAACACAAGACAATTATTAATTGAAACATTACTATGAATCATAAATACACATGTAGGAGTGATAGAACCATTATCTTTCTTCTCTTTGACAGTTTTCAAGTATTTTAGACAGTTTCGTTTCCAGTGCCCATTTTTATGACAATGGTGACATTCACCTTTGTCCTTAGCAGCGTTCTTCTTACTCTTCTAACTAAAAAGCTTTCTCTTCTTCGAACCATTCATAGATCATGCTTTCCTTTTTACATAGAGCACCAAACTTTGATCTTTGGCCGAAAATTCAGTTGAACTGAACATATTGAGCTGCTCCACGAGGTTTACATTCAGTTGGTTCATATCATAATTCAGCATGAATAGCTCAAACTATGGATTAAGAGGCCCTAAGATCAAGTTTACTTACAGCTCATTGCTTATCGTGACATCCTATTGTGAAAGCATATCAATATAGCCTTTCATTAATAAGACATACTCGTCCACACACATGCCCTTTGTCGTCTTCGTAGCGAACAATTTCTTAGTAATCTCGTACCTTGTGGAATGAGATTGCTCCCTAAACAATGTTTTGAGGCTATCGAAGATTTGATGGACGGACAATTTCCCTTGCCATCTTTGCAATTATTTGTGTAGAGTGGATAGCACGTAAACCTGTCGATTTCAAGCTCTGCAACTCATTTGTTATGAGAAATTATTAATTTGGAATCCATATCCTTAATGGGTTTTTTAAAGGTTCGGTTATTAATGACCGTAGGGTTTGTAAGTAGTGCTATTTTGATTGCTCTTGGCCAGTTTATGTAATTTGATCCAGTGAGCTTCTTATTCAAAACAGAAATTTAGTGTCGATATTTTTCTATAATTTTAATTAATTAGATTAAGACATTATAATTAATAGTAACGTTAAACATTATATTTCATTTTAAAAATAAGCTCCCACAAGATTTTTATATGTCTTAGAATCCAAAGAGAAATGTAGGTCTTCGACTTCTCTGGTGAGTGCTAGGACCGCTTACCTTGGGATTCGAACCTTGAGTTTGCCCAAAAAGTCATAGGCCCGCAAGCAATGGATGCCACTTTTTCGATTGTATCATGTAAAATTCCTAACCCGTGGGTCTTTTCCTAATCCGGTTTCGACCTTTAATTTGCTTAACAAATCAAAAAGAGACTATTCCCATGCACCTACATTTGCAATGGCTTAAGTATAATATATACACCTTGAGTTTGCTTAACAATTGCCTATAATTATCTTACATCATCTAGTCAATATACTAATTATTCTACACATAGCATATCTAGCTTGAGTTTACTCAATAACTAGAAAGTATGCAAGTAATTTATCAATACATAAACAGTAGAGGACAACATTTACATTAGAGATTCATAATCCTTAATATATTTATTTAAGTGATATCGACCGATAGAATAATGTATTTCTTATGAAATACCCTCGTGATTTAAGTATCGAGCACATTTGAAACATGGTATACGTACTATACATATATATTTATTCCTTAAATCTGATTTGGATTTCTTATAGTTCCACTCTATTAATTAAATCATTTTTTTATTCAATTTTATTAGTTGAATCATATTTAATTATTTATTTTACTAACACTTTAATTAATATAATTTTATTCATTTTAAACATTTTAAATTGAATATATTTATATATTATAACACTTATAGTAATATTTATATCATATACATATATATTATTTATTAATTGACATTTGATTAATTTAATTAATTCTGAAAGTTTATTATTATTTACCTTGAATATTTTAAGATAAACATACATATATATTATTTATTAATTAAATCAGTCAAATTTTAATTAATTAATCAATCTAATTAATTATAATAAATGTTTTATAAATAATTAGTTAATTTCAAATAATTTTGAAAAATATTTTATAATTTTTTTCTCCATATTTCATACTTAACTTTTAAATTTAAAATATAACTTAAAATCTAAAAATAGATTTTAAACTTAGCATGTAGCCTAAAATCAATTTGGGAATTTATATTGAGGATAACATTTGGGCTTACTTTATACTTCGGGTCAGGCCAGTAGTTAGATAGGTAGATGCTTGATTACCCAAACCTAACCTTTCTAGAAACCCTACCAAATGGGTGGGCTTAAATAATTTAGCTCTATGCTACTAACTCAGAACATATGTGTCATTGGGCTCTGATACCACCGAACGAACTTGGCATGGTCATAGCGGGTTAAATGGGTAAATTTCAATTTTTTTCATTTTATATCTTTATTAACTTGTCAAGTCTATCTAGTTTTAGAAATATAAATATTTTAATTAAATTCCTTATTTTTTATTTTTTTAAAATAAAAGGTTTTATTTAATTCATATAGATTATAATATATAAGTGTATCAAATACAAATATACAATTATAATGTAGGTGCAAAAGAAGTGTACATAACATATGTGACCATTTATAAGTACTGAGATTTACACTACAATGAACATGTTTGTCCCTTTATGTATACATTCTTTATCAATAGTATAGTTGAATAATACACACACATATATATTTATAATGCTTTTATTTATTTAGAGATTTTGACCAGTTCAAAATAGTTTAAATTAATATATAAAATATCTCATGTTAGTTTTAAATTTTAAAACAAACATTGACATAAATAAATATCTATTTTAAATTAGAATTAAAATTTCAAATATTTTTGTATAAACGTATAAAAATCCATATAATTATATATTTATGCATATAATTTATACTTTTGTAGTATGAAACATACATATAATTTGTTTTTATATTTTAATTTAAAAAATATTTATTACAGATTATTAATTAATAAATATATACATTTGTTTATTTATTTAAACTTTTGACCGAAAATGATTTATGCTAATTTTCTTTTAATATATGGATTTAGAATTTATTTTTTTATAAATAATACATACAATATTTATACAAAAGGGTTTAAAACTATAAGTTATATTTATATTATAGATCATAATTTAGAAATATATGGGTGTGTATGTATGTATTTAACCCAAAAATAAATACATATTAATAAATTAGTTTTAAATAATTTAATTTATAAAACATATATTTTATACATATTTAACTACAAATACCATATTTTAAAATTTTAAAAAGTTATTTTTAATATTTAAAAATATAGCTGAAAGGAATATATAAATAACAAACATACATATAAATTCATTATAGTACTCATTACATATAGCATAACTGAAATGATCATCAAATATGATTATAAATAATATACAAAAATAAGATGTTAGCAAAATCTATAGCTATGAAATGCACCTTGAATGATGAATGATACTCCTTTAGATCTGATAAAACACCTCTAGAAATTGCAGTGGACTAGAGATGAATATCACTTCTTATTTAAACTGAATTTGATATAAATTTTATCTGGAAATGAAGGGCTGATACCCCTTATTGCTAGGATAGAGAGGAGGCAAAAAGTATTCTTAAAATGAATGAAGAGGTGAGGTTTAAGTAGGCATCAAAATGGACTATAAAGTAGAGATCTGGTCTTCTTTGTTTACTCCTTCCTCTCTACCAATTCAAATCCATATTTGTGCATTTAAAACTCACACCCTTCTACTTATGTCGGCCATAGTAAATGCTCGATGGGTCCATAAAATTTCCAAATCCATTTGATATTTAATTAATTTAAATCAAATTTAAATATTTATCGCTATTGTATATTGATATGTATATATATAACTTTTATATACGCACTTTTTTAAATAGTAACGTTATTCAAATAAATTAAATAAAATTTAATAATTAATATTGCATAAACATTAATTAAGTTCATTGACTTATAATAATTTTATTTTAATTAATCGTACGGTATTTTGGAGTATTCAGCACTGTGGTTGTGCGACTTAAAGGTGTAAATTAAGTGAGCGATTAATATTGAATAATTCGAATATTAACAGTCACATGTTACCTTAACTAGCGGTGTGACAGTTTGGCTAAATTCATGGCTTATATATTTTTCAGTAAAATTCATTTCATTGTTTAAATCGGTACCCGATAGTAACGATTATTTACACCAATTCTCTTCGTTAAAACTATATCACTGTAGGACTTATGGAATTAGGTTTTAGTCAAAACTCTAATATCTTCCACATTCAACTTATTTAATCCAAACACAAAGTCATTGGTTCAATAATAATAATTATTACTAACCGTACTGCTTTGGCCAGGGATGTTGACTTACAATTGACCATGATACTAACCTTATATAAATGAGAAGACGATTCTTTATTGAATAGCATTTCACTTCCAATACTTCAACTCGGACCTAATTATAGTTATACGATTTAACTATAATCAAAGTGGAGTGTTCACTTTGAAGTTCGACGATATTCTCTATTCGAGAGAACTATGTAACATCGTCACTGCGAGATTCTCTTTCTGACCTTAGTTATATTAACCAACAAAAAAATCTTAAGTGAGTCATTCCACGATTATCTAACAACATTCACATGTAACCCCTTGTGCAATTAGCATCCACGAATAATACACTACCCAAATAGAGAGCGTTACATGCTCTAGTCTTAATGGTTATATCGATATCCTATCTCGAAACATCTTGACTAGGAATATTTGAAACAATATGTTATTTGGAAGTGGATGAAATCATTGTTGGAACTAACCTATATGGCAGTGGATGAAATAGATAAATTTCCAAAAAAAAATTTGGGTTCTTAGTGGCCTATGAAGTCCATTAACTAGAATTAGATCTAATCTATTTATTAAACTAAATTACATTTTATATCTATTTAATTAATCACACTAATTAAATTTAATTAATGTTCATTTTGAATATATCTCATATTACTGACATAATAATATAACAACACGCATGTGTATACATACATGCAAACATGCATGCATACATGCATGCATGCATACATACATAGACACACACATAAATATTTGGATTTATATCTATTTTATATACATATCCATTATGCTTACATATACATATGATAATTTCATATGCATATTAGGAATATAAGTACTTAAGTACACACACACATGCACGCACACCCCCACCACCCCCTTCCCCCCCCCCCCCACATATATATGTTTAAGTATATTATATGGTACTATAGATATCTGTTTACAAACCATGTACATATGATATAATATACTTAAACACACGCACACACATAGATATATGTGTGTGTATGTGTGTGTGTGTGTGTGTTCGAAAATAATTTTATATAAAACTAAATATATACAATTATGTAGTCTAAGTAAAACATATATTAGTTTAAACTAAAATACATATATAATTTTTAAATTCAAATTCATATTGGCTTAGTTATAAATATTTTAAATTTAAATTTCAAGTTAAGATCTATTTCTAACCAGCTTAAATTTAAACTTTTAAAATAAATAGCTAGAATTTGAAATTTTAATTTTATAAAATTAAATAAATATGTATAAATTTTATTCAACCTTCTATAAGTTTAATAAAATATTTTTTTAAATATTTTTTTTAAAATAAATTTAATAAAATATATATTTATGTAGGAATATATATGTTAAAGGATTATGTATTTAAATAAAATATTTTTATTTATTTATAAAATTGATTTTGATTAATAATTAAAAAAATTAAAAGGTCGTAAGCATGTCTTCTTCAAAACTAGGTAAAATTTAAATCAGTATATATACATACACAAACACACACACACTCTCTCTAATTTTACCAAAAATATTATTTAAAATATTATATACTTATAAAATAAATTTAAATACATACGTACATACATAAGGGGTGTATGTGTATCTCTCTATGTGTGTGTCTATATTAAATAAAATAAGGCTAATTAGTTATGCATTTTTTGTACAACATAAACAATATTCACATGTGATTTTATTTCAAAATTATATTTAAATTCTAACCATCGGATAAATTTCTTTATTCTATTGGTAATACATAGATGTATATATTTAAGGTCAATGGATATGTGTAAACTTAGAACATAGAATTATACCTTTGTAGATCCAGCCCTTATGACACCTTGATTCATGAATTAGCTCTAAGACTCTTTGAATCAACACTTGATCTCATTACCATCGAATGCACCACTGAAATCTAAACTTAGCTGATGTTCTTTGGATTGAATTGAGGTCATATTTAAGGGTAGCATGAGAGGATATGAAGGGCCAAAAGATGGAGCAAGAAGAGGAATAAAAAGCATGAGGCCAGCCTTGCTTCTATATAGAGAGATTTGGAAATATCTTCTCCTTTCTTTCTTACTAATTCAAAGCTAAACTTATCCATATTCGCCTCTATTTTGGATGACCATAGTAGTTTTATATGGTGCAAATACATTTCAAAGCTCGTTTAGTAATTTATTATATTTAAAGCCTATTTAATTATATATCGATACCGTATGTTGATACGCATATATAGGTATTATATATATGCACCCAAATAATTACTAATAGCACTTGAAAAATTCCTTGGAGCTACATCATTTACTAAATACACCATAAACATCAAATACATCAATATTTTAAAAAATTATTAATTTATTAATTTACAACACTTTCGGATTAATTAAATCGTGCAGTATTTCAAAGGATTCATAATACCGTTGGGTGAATTATAGGTGTGAGTTCAATCAACGATTAATGTTGAACAATCCAAACATTAATGTTCACATATCATCCAAGCTAGTGGAGTGGCAATCGAATTAATTGGTCCATTCTAAAGCAGGTGTAATAGGTTGATTTCAAAAAAAAATCATATTTTGAATCTATTGGGCCTATAAATATTAAAGGGTTCACTAGAACTGATCTAATGTTATTTTAAATAAATTATATTTTATTTAATTTGTTTAAAAGGAGTTCCATTTAATTTAAATATATTATAACAAGCATATCAAATACACTCATATATTATAGTGTAAGTGCAGCATATAACTAGTGTACATTTATTGGTGCTAGGATTTACACTGCAACAGACACATTTTTCCATTCATATATGCCTTTATTGTCCATAGTTTAATCTTAAATTATATATAAAATAACTGTAACGATCCAGAATTTCAGACACTTCGTATTTAAATGTCATAATTATTTAAATATTTGAATCTTAGATTAAAAGTTATGAAAATGATTTAATAAGCTTTTTAAACCCCATTTAAATCATAAATAATGATGGTAAACTTGTTTTGAAAAAATGTTTAAAAAAATAAATACTTTGAAAAAATATCGAAGATGTGACCATGAAAATGGTTTTACTGATAAATAGCTTTTTAACCGTCAAAAGTTGTTCGGATTCTTTTACATACACTTATTTGTTTAGAAAATTAATAAAATGAAATAAAAGTTTTTTTACGATTCATGGATATAAACTTTTTGGATGATGTCATGGGTGATGTCATCAAAGATATTATGAAAATGAGCTTAGATGGAAAGTCTTAACTCTTAAGAAATGATTAAGGAGAAGTGGTGGGAGGTAAGCCTTACATGACATGAAGGAGGGTGAGAAAAAGCTTATATTACACCTTTTTAAGCATATATATGGAGAGGTATACCGTGGATGATAAATTACCAATTCACAAAAGCTTGGAATGAAGTACGAGAATAAAAATGGTGGAGGTGCTTAAGCACTAATCTACTAATTTTCTCTAACCTTTTCAACTCTTAACTAAATCAACTCCAATATATTTTAAAATTTGGCTATAAGCCTAAAAAATCATGGAAGGCATGATTTGGAAATAAAAAGTGGGAGGTCATGGGAGGAAGAGGGGATCTTGGAGGAGGCCATGGGCAATGGGAGGAGGATAGGAGGTGTTAATTTGGTTTAGAAGTGCTAAAGGTTGGATCATAAGGCTTTTGGTGTTGGTAGAAGGTTGTTCTTTGTTCTTATGCCTTTGTGAATGGATTTGGTATGAATCTAAGTGAGTTATCTCACTATCTTATAAGTATATATTGTGTGTGTGTATTGTGTGCAAAGTATAAAGTTAAAGTGACATTAACTAAGTAAAGTTAGAACCCCTCTTGCTTTTGAAAGCAAATGGAAAATTTACATCGTATGACATCACTTCCATTACTCTTTCAAGCATGTTACATGGCCTAAACTTGATGTTTAAATGGTTGTTTGACTTGTGTGTTAAATTGAAGTAAGTTTGAAAGCGTTTGAAGGTAGAATGGTCGTTATAAGTGCACTTTCGAATTAATTCTTTCGAGATTTTTTTTAAATAAATGGAAAGATATTCTTAGGAGCTACTTTCCTTGGTTTTAAATTATCCTAATGGAAGTACTAACTATAAAAATTTCAAGCTTTAAATAATTTTTTTAAGTGGTGAAAACTAGTAACAAAGATCGGGCTTTTCGGTGTTGTTTTTAACAAGGACTTTCAAAAACATTTATAAATGCAGTAGCAAGTCGCTTATGGTTTGAGTGTTTAAAAATGATCTTTAAATTTGGTATTTTTATCTAATTTTTTAGAGATGTTTTTGAACCTATTTTGAAGTATTTTGAATTTTTTTTGAAGTTTAAATATATTTTAATAATTATATATGTATTTTCAAAGTAAAGAGGTGTTATAATATTATAACGACCCGTAAATTTTTTATAAATAAATTGGTTAATTTAATTAAAATTTAGTAATTAAATTTAGAAGAAACAAAACTTTTATAATTTATAATGAAGCAAATGTTAAATAGGTAGTGTAGCAATGGTAAATTTAATAAGACCTTGTGATTTAATATTTGAAGAAATAAATTTGCGTAACTTATTGATGAAATAATATGTAAATTAAAACATAACAGCGCTAATTTGGGTTAATAATTAATGGGTTGAATGAATGACAATTAATGAATTCATTTAAATTTGTAAAGTTATAATGGAATTATTGTATTTATGTGTGAATGTAAATTTAAAATAGAAACGTAGATTTATTATAAGGTATTAATTGATGTAATAGAAAGCATGAGACCAAATAGGTAAATTCATTGAGGATATTAATTGTAATTGGATGTAAGCTAATAAATAATTAATTTAGCGCAACCCTAATTAATTGAAATAACTGTAAGGTCATAATTTGGTGTATTCATAAATTTGGAAAATAAATTTTAGTAAATGTAATAAAGTATTTGGAATGTATATTGTTTCCATAGGATAATATAAAGAAATGAAAACTTGCGACCTATGTTTGGAATAATGACCAAAATAAGTGAAATGGTGTTAATGTAAGTAAATTGGTACCAATTGAATGGATTCCCATGATTTATTGGAAATTTGATATGTTACAACTTTGTTATGAATTCAATATAAGGTAAGTGAGTGGAAATATTATAATCTGTCTATAAACGTAATAATGCAGTGTTAATGGTAATTAATCAGTGCTATATACGGAATTATAACCTGGTTGGTAAGTATAAACTTATAAATGAAAGAAAAGTAAATAGGTGACCATTTATATATGTTATTTATTCATTTAGTATGTTAAATAAAATTTGGAAATCAGATTTCAACTAAGGGAAATTAAGTAGTACGTTAATTGGAAATAAATTTTAATAAATATTACATTAATGTGAAATGTAATACAAATGGTTAGGGGTTGTCAAATTTGGTAAACTAAGGTAATTATTAATAAATTGAATGAAATGCAAATCAATGGAATGAATGAAGATGTATACTTAGCTACAAATTGAATATATGAAAACAGAATGTAGGCATTGAATTAAATTAAGGAATTTAATTTTTATTAAATGGTCATTGAATAAAAATAAATGTTCTGCAAGTAATTATAATTGTGGGTTGATAATAAAGGGTGAATAGGAAAATAATTGTTTATAGTAATTGAATGAAATTCCAATTTGTCGAAATAAGAGAAAAGGAATACTTGATAATAAATTTAATATAGGAAAACGAACTTAAACATTGAATTAATATATATATATATATATATATATATATATTAAATGATAATTGAATAAAAAGACCAATACTCTGTAAATAACTATAATATTGAAGTGGACATAGTAAACTTATAAATATGTGATTAAGAGTTTTGATAACAATTATTATGAGTTCTATATATATTTAGTTCATTCAATTGAATTGGATTAATTGCAGTTAAATGAAATTGAAATAACTGAATAATACGTTATTTGAAATGAAGATGGAATATGAGGAAATTTATGTAATAGTTTAGAATCCAATATTTAATCCATCTATTTGACAGGAATGAATGGAATAATAATTTATTTATTTAACTAAATGGAATTTTGGGGATTCTATTTATAATTGGTGAATTTAATGAAATTGAGGATTTACATTGAAATTTATAAATTAATCTTCTCTAAATTGACATTTAAATTTGTTTAAATAATTGTAAATGTTTGAGAAATATAAAGGTGATAAAATTGTCAATTTTGGAGTTGAAGTTTAAATTTGGATTTAATCAATTAATTATAAATTTATTTAATTAGTGTAAAAATAGCCATTTTGGCCACTAACTCGGATTTCGATGAAACCAGTTTCATCGGATCCGTAATGGTGAATTATTGTAGGATTTCAAGTTTCGTGGCGATTGGACTTGTCGGTTGATCGTACGGGCTCGAAACGCCTTGAAATAAATGAAATTGAAATCAATTTGAATTTTTTTTTTGATTTTAGCATAACTTCTTCATACGATGGAATTTGGACTTGAAACTTGTTCCATCGCGTTTAAAATATTTAAAACACCTATTTTGATATATGGGTTGACTCAATTTCATTCCGGGGCTAAATGGGCTTTTTGGGCCACTTTGTCCTTAGCACGTATATTCAACCCGATCCATTTATTCTATTTCAATTTGCCTATACATATCCTGCTATAAACCCTAGCAGCCTCTATTCCTCATTTCTATATGTGTAGAAACTTCTGTGATCCTCTTTCTCAATGGCTGTAAACCCTAATCTATCCAATTCAAATTTCAATCTAAAGCTAAAATTTCAAAGTCCTCAGAAAAATTTATAAAAAATATATATTGAAGCTCTCATGAGCGTTATCTTCTGATGAAGTTCGTTTTTCGATTTGGATTGTCGTTTGACCGATAATCGTCGAGGAATTCCGACCGTCCATTTGTGGGTTTTTGATCGTACGATGGATTTTCGTCGTATCGACGATCGAGTTGCTGCACTATAGAGGACGTTGAGGAGGTCGCGGGGATGGAGTCGCCCGCGTCAGGGTGGCCGCAATCACCAGTTTTTGGCATGGTTTGTGAGGCGGCGGCGAGTGAACAGGGGAGCACCGGAATAGCGACGATGGGAGTTGTTGGGCGCGGCTCGGCGTGGGCTTGCCAACGGCGAAGGATGATCGAGTTGATGAGCGGCATGGAGGCGGCAGTAATTTCATGAAGTCGTGGCGGCTAGGGTTACTGTCTCGATCGACTTCCTGAAGCGCGTGCGTGAGATTAGGTGATGATGACGTGTTCAATTATCTGCTTATTTCATTTATTTTATATTCAAAATTGTTTAATGTTCTAATTTTAATAACTTTCACGTACGAGGTCGAAATTTCACGTGGTTTTCTCCGCTAGGTTCGTATTGAAATTCCAGACATTTTGGCGCTAGTTTCAATGAATTTGGAGACTGTCAAATTTTTGGGTTTAAATTGAATTTAAATTCAATTTAAATTCAAAAAATGAGTGTTTTAACCCACTCACAACTTCTAAGATTTCTTATGTTTGTTAAATTAATTTTTGATGTGATTTAAAATTTATCTATGATTGTTTGGCGTATTTTAATCATCCTCTCAGTTAAATTGCATTTGTTTAATTAAATTGTTATTTAATTATTCATTGCATATAAACTGCCAGTTAAATTGTATTTACTTATTTTTGCATAAAAACTGCCAGTAAACAGTTATTTAATTTATCATTGAATATAAATTGCTAGTTAATACCTGTTGTTTATTATACGTTCTATATTGATGCTATTGTTTGAATTGGATGATGATTGTGATAAATGGTTGATGGTTGATATTAGATGAATGGATGTTGTATTTTATATTGTTATAAACTGCAAGTTATTATGCATTTTCATTTCATTCGGGATTGCGGTTTGAAATGATATATAACCGTAATTTTCATTTTAAATTACAGATTGAAATGATAAATATCTGTATCGCATGACCATAGGATAGAAAAATTATATACAGGCACCACGGTCTATATATAAAATATTTTGAAATGATTTCTATGGTTTTGTAAAGAAATATATGGATTATATAGATATTGATTTTAGATGTTATATAAATGCTATTTTATTTAAACTATGTATAAATTTGTTTTGAATTATAAAATAAGCTAAATAATAAAGTTTGATTTCTTTTATATAATATGGTTTAAGTATCTATTTAAATTCTATTGTATATAGAGTTTATATTGACTCAAATAAAATTAAGGTTGAAAGATAAATGTGATTTTGATTGGAATTAAAGTATCTAAGAATTATCCTCGGAATTTGATTTGAAGTTAAATAAATCTGAGATTTTAAAAGGTATGATTTGTATAATTTGATTTTTGAGGATTTAAATGAATATCAATCGCTTTAAATGAATATTATCAAGTTAATTTAAATAGAAAGTATGTCCTGTTATTTGAAGTTTAAAGGCTCTGCTTAAATGATATTTGA
This sequence comes from Allium cepa, assembly GCA_030765085.1. Classification (NCBI taxonomy): domain Eukaryota; kingdom Viridiplantae; phylum Streptophyta; class Magnoliopsida; order Asparagales; family Amaryllidaceae; genus Allium; species Allium cepa. The sequence continues at coordinate 26,667,458 of CM060933.1, read as the reverse complement.
TTTATTCAGTAAACATTTCAAATCTAATTAATAGTAATTGAAATTGATATATATGGAATTATCAAAGAATTTGTTTTGAAATGGTGGAATATTTAAAGCTTTGAAATATGTGAATTGAAATGGTTTATTAAGAGGTTCAAATCGGTATTTGGGATTTATTTGAAAAGTTAAAGAAGCTATTTTATTATATAAAGTAATTTAATATGTATACCATTGAAGTATATTAAGTTATATTTCAAAGCTATAGATTTCAAGGTATATAGATTTTAAAGTGCTATGATTTCTTGAAAAAGGATATATTTGAAATAAAACGATATCATAGTGATTTGGGTCTTAAAATAAAAATGATATCGTATTTATATGGTTTTGAAATGGAAATTATATTCTGGTTTTAAAGTATAAATTTATTTTGAAAAACCGCGGTGTTATAATAACGATTGGTTGTTGAAGAGACCGGGATCGGAAGTTGTCATACTCTCTGCCAACTCCGAAAGCCACTTTAATAACCGTGTACACGGTGGAGATTCCAGAATGAAGTAGGATGGCAGCGGCGTTTCCTTTGAGATAAATACGTGGACCCAACTCCCGTGAGTTGGCATAAGGTGGCCAAAACAGGAGCGATCGACGGGTTAAGAAGGTAGCCCCTTTTATCGGACACATCCCTTCGATAATCTACTCTGACTTTGGATTTATTCGGTGGCCACTTTTGATTTCTTTGATTTGGGGTGTGGCTCGAGGTGGGCGGTAGCTGCGCGCTACGCGTTACCACCGACCCGGAAGCGTAATTGGTATATCTACCCTGGCATTGCCTAGTTGTGCTGTGTCACCTACCCTAGCGCGCCTTGTACGAGTTTCTATTTGTGTCGTACCTATGGAGTATCCTCTAGTAGTCACCCGATCAAGAGGTATTACGGTACTGTATAGACTATTGGCATTATTTGTGTTAAGGGGAATATTGGGTCACTCCTTAACGCTATTTAAAAGTAAGTTTATTTATTAATAGACACTATTATAATAGCGAAATATTACTACATAGTAAATAGTTTAACGGATCCTTAGGAGATGCGAATCCCGAGCATCTCCTAGGTTACTGCACTCATATTTTTTACAGTTGATTTAACTTACATAAGATCTTTTAGTTCTGACTCGAGTGTTTTGTCTTTTCGATTCGCTCGGGTCAGCCTGATTATTTCAGGATTCGAAGACTTTAGCTCTGGAGGATAAAGACGAAGATTTATATTATTATTATTATCTATTATAGTATTTCACCACATTCATACTGTTTCCGCTGCATTAATTATTATTCTCTGATATGTGTACTCTGATATGTATTGTATAAGTAAAACCGAATATTTTGTAAACAACTTCATAAACTGTATATTTGATTATTATATTTTATCGTTCCGCTGCAAGATTCTATTTTGTTTTTTTTCTTCTTCTTTCTCTACTTTTCTTATTTACCCCATAACAATCCGCCCTTCTGTATGGTTTAAGTCTGACGTGTGTGGTTTATCGTCGATTTAAAGCGTGCGGAAAGGCGGGATGTTACAAATATAAAACATGTTTTTCATCAAATTATAAATTAGTTATTTTCAAGTAATATTTTACCTAGATATTTCAACCTGTTTACAAGTATTTATAAAATATATATAAGTTTTTAAAAAAGTAATTGCTTAGGCTTAACACTAAAAGCCGTCGAGGTAGACTTCTCTATTTCTAAGAGTTAAGATTGATGTCGAGTAAGGACAAAGCAATAGAGCTCTAACCTACCGAAATTCCTTCTTGAAAAAATGATAGTTAAGTTAGAGTGTTGGAAATGTATTAATCTTGTTGTTTATTTACCTTTTTAAAAGCTAATTAACTTTGCTTAATGCTAAAAGCATACGAAGTAGGCTTATCTATTTTTGAGAGTTAAGATTGAAGTTGAGTAGGGATGGAGCAATAGAGCTCCAACCTACCGGCTTCCCTCTTGAATGAGGAATAGTTAAGTCGGGAATGTCTAAAATGGGTTAATCATGTTGTTTGTTACTGTTTTATGGAAATCATTAATACCATACTTAAGACTAAAAAGCCGACAATTATGCTTATCTATTTGTGAGATTCGAGAATGAAGTGTCAAGACAAGGTTTTGATGCAACCAGTGTTATAACTTATTTGGCTTCACTCTTCGATAAGGAATAACTAAGTTGAAATGTCAAAAATGAGTCAAGGGTTTAATGAAGGGTCTAGGTAATATAACTACTCTTGTTAATGGTTTATGAATATACTTATACCATTTGAGATAAGTAGATGGATACTTTTTGAAGTATAGAAAAGGTAAAGGTTTAATGTAAGAAATCTTGTTTATGTTTTGTGAATATACTTATATCATTTGAGACAAGTATATGAATATTTTTCGAAGTATTGAAAGAGTACAAATGAAGAGTACAAATTTATAAATGTATTTTATTAAATAAAAGAAATTTGATTGATAAAAGATTTTTTAACTAATAAAAGATTAATCAAACAAAAAAAGGGATTAGAAGTTGCTTATGTGACTTAATCATGCTTCGTACGACTTGATCGTGATTTGTATGTTTACTCGTTTATGAAAAACATTTAGTCATGTACTTAGCACTAAAAGCCGATGAAGTCGGCTTGTCTATCCATGGGAATTAAGACTAATGTTCGTGTAGGTATATGAGTAATAGAGCTCTAACCTACTGACTTCACTCTTGATCGAGGGATAGCGTGAGATGAAGATATTGGAAATGTGATATGTATACGAGACTTGATTTCCATATGCAATTTTTCTCATTATCATTGAATGACCAGATTCATCGATTCAGTCTTGAAGAGATCAGGATTAGTAAGTGTTTTACTTATTGAAAACCACTTCAAGACTGAGATATGTGTTCTATATATTAAAAGTGGATTTTCTCGAGATGTTAGAATCCATGTGTGGTTTTGAGATCTGTTTGAGACGTGGGAATCCAATTGAGGATTCATGTTCTGTTTGGGCGATGAAGACTCCTGTGAGAGATGCCAAACGTAACATCAACATAGAAAATGACCAAAAGCAGATTAGGCCTCACAACCTAGGGTTTAGTTGACCCATGTCTGGGTGTTATCAACTCCATGTCTAGGGATACTTATCGATTGTTGGTCGATAGGAGTTGATGATATTTGGTTCACGTTGTTTATGTTTATGTTCGGATGCTGAGCCGCTTATGTTTACCTAAACGATATATTTTATCTAGAGATATACGTCGCTCGGAAGGCACTCTTTGACCCTTGTGCAGGAGATTGGATCCGGCTCCACCGGAGAGATCTCCACAGTAAATCCATTATATGAATGTTCCTTATCAAATTTGATTATACTCCTAATATATTGTTAAATATAACCGATGTAAACATTCCAACTATGTTATAATATTTACATTCTACACCTTAGACATTGTCTATTATATCACCTTATGTACTTATTAGATTGTGGTTCTTTTGAGGGGATAACCATTATGGCATTTCAGCGGTCTCAAAAGTACTGATATATGTTGTACATATATTTCTTGAGTTTCTCATACTAGGTCTGATGTTTGGTTTTTGTTTTTCCTAAATTTCTCGCATGCTCTTCTAGTAGTTTGAGAAATGCAAGTTTCCATTGATGTTCATTATTGCTCGAGAGTATGAGCCGGATGTTTCACCTACCATAGAATTCTTATTTCTGGTCCATTATTATTGATGTATTAGATTTTGTGAGAACAAGTCATTATAATTGTCCAGGATGATGATTGTATTGAAGTAAACCCTTTGTCCAAGCTGATGATACTTTGAGAACATAAATCCCGGTGTCTTTCGAAAATGTTTGTTTCAAGAGTTTGGAGAATATAATACGCATTATTTGAAAGTAAGTTTATAGGAAATTGGTTTATGAAACAGGGACCATGGTACTTAGTATATTTATGAAGTGTTTGATACCATTTTGAAATGATTTCGGTTAAGTTTGAAAGGCATGAATTGAATGTACTGAACTCACTTTGGCTGCTTGAAAATAATTATGGTGACGACTTCAACTTCATACGCATTCATTTTTGGGTTCCTAAACAGGGAATGCTACAGGGTTGTTTTAATAAAATGGATTTCTATTTGATTTCGAAAATATGATTTGTTATAGTAAAGATATATGTATGTATTATTATTTCAAAGCGATTTAAAATAAAACCTGGTGATCAGTTCAAAAATTTATCTTTAAAAGAAATTTGATATGAGTTCTCAAACTAAAAAGTTTTATATGTATGTTATGTAGGGTGCTCGAGTGGTATTGGCGTAGTCCGAAATAAATGTTGGAACTTCTCATGTTTTCCCTCTTTAGGTAAAGTATATTAAACAAACTATTGAAATTTGTTAAGGTATTTTATGGACACTTGTAGCATATGCATTAAGGTTGTATGGTATATGCAGCATGTTATGATATGTTGTTTGGTAGTTTTCATTTGTTAAAGTGTAATGGATTTTTCAACGATTTTGGACAGTTGGAAATTTCCCAATTGTTATAGAACTTGAAGCTAGGTGTTTTACGAAAATATAAAGTTGAATTTGTATAACACTTGAATTGAGAAGTTAGTAAGTTAAGGAAAAAGTCAAATTTTTTGAACATCCTTGTAAAGTAAAACAAAATTTGATGTTTGTATATACTCTTAGGATGCCAGGGAATATTATAAGAGTATGAACATAAGCTGTAAATTGTTGATAAACCTGAAGTTATGTTTTGTGGAATGATTCTTAAATAATTTTAGTATTGAATGGAACATACTATTTGCACAAAAGGAAATGTGATAAAAGACATTGGTGTAGTAAAAAACCAATAAGACAAGTATGTAAGTTGTACATCGATCATTTTATTCGCATGACTGTTCTTAATCCAATATTCCAGTATATGATTTTAAAGAGATTAAATAGGTTCAAACAAGGATCTTTCACTAGATTCTTGATGGCGAACACTTGATACAAATTCTTGATATGATCCTGAAGTTTTCTATCATTGTATATAGCTATATAAGTAGTATGGAGGTTTCAAGTCAAGGACCTAGTCGTAGTCCACAATAGAGAGGTCATGTGATCTATACTAGTTGGGAAGTGAAATTATGCGATCAAGTAAGTATTGGAATTAATACAACATATGAATCATTAATGTATATCGTACAGGCTTTAGTTTATATACATACTATGTTTTATTGGCTTATGGAGAGTTTAGGGAATTACTCTTCGGTTTGTTATGAAGTAGTATGAATTGTCAACTAAGTAATAACCTGAGACTATTATGCGTTAGGTACGCTTAGTTGATTGTTTATCATCCTTGTGTGATGAGAGGATTTTGAACTTAAGAAAACTATGAGTTTTGTTTACTATGTGATTGTTCCTTTGTTGCTCGTGTTGGAATTTTGAGGATGAAATATTCTAAGTGGAGGAGAATGTAAAGACCTGGAATTTCAGACACTTCGTATTTAAATATTTGAATCTTGAATTAAATTTTATTAAATGATATAATAAGTTTTTTAACTCCCTTTCGAATCATAAGTAATGATGGTAAACTTGTTTTGGAAAAATGTTTGAAAAAATAAATACTTTGAAAAGATATCAATAATGTGACCGAAAATTATTTTATCGATAAATGGATTTTTAACCGAAAGAAGTTGTTCGGATTATTTTACATACACTTATTTTCTTAGGAAATTAATAAAATGAAATATGTTTTTACCATTTGTGGAAATAAACATTTTAGACGATGTCATGGGTGATGTCATTAAAAATACTATGAAAATAAGCTTAAATGAGAAGTCTTTACTCAGAAATGATAAAGGAGAAAAGGTGTGAGGTAGCCTGACATGACATGAGAGGGGGAGGATAAAAAGCTTATGCTACACCATTTTAAGCCTATATAAGGAGAGTTATAGCATAGATAATAAATCACTAATTCATAAAAGCTTGGAATGAAGTACGAGAATAAAATTGGTGGAAGTGCTTTAAGCACTAATTCACTAATTCTTCTCTGACTTTTTCAAGTCTTAACCAAATCATCTATAATCTCTTCTAAACTTTGGCTATAGGACTAAAGCATCATGGAAATCACATTTAGCAAGTAAAAAGTGGGAGAAGGTGGAAGGAAGAGAGGGATCTTGCAGGGGGCCGTGATCAATGTGAGGAGGATGGGAGGTGTTGCCTTGGTTTGGAAGTGCTAAAGGTTGGATCATTAGGCTTTCGGTGATGGTGCGAGGAATTTCACTGTCCTTATGGATTTATGCTTGGATTTGGTATGGATCTAAGTGATTTATATCTCTATCTTATAAGTATACATTTTGTATATGTATGTTGTGTGCAAAGTTTAAAGTTAAAGTGACATTAACCAAGTAATTATAAACTTGGACCCCTCTTGCTTTTGAAAGCAAAAGATAACATTATATTATATAACATCACTTCTATTACCTTTATAAACATGTGGCATGTCCTTAAATTGGTGTTTAAAAGGTTTTTTAACTTGTATTTAAATTGAAGTATGTTTGAAAGTGTTTGTAGCGAGAATAGGCGTTATAAGTGCACATCCGAATCCCTTAGTTTCATGAATTTTCACAAATAAATGGAATGATATTCTTGTGGGTTCTTTCCATAGTTTTGAACTTACCTAATGATAGTACTTACTATAAAATTTTCAAGTTTTAAATCGTTTTTTTAGTGGTGAAAACTAGTCACAACAATCTTTTTTTTCAGTGTTGTTTTTAAAGAGGAATTTAACAGCATTTATAGATGCTGAATTAAGTCGCTTATGGTTTAAGTGTTTAAAAATGATATTTAAATTTGGTATTTTCCCTAGTCTTTGTAGAGATGTTTGTAGACCTATTTTGAAGTTTGTTTGAATTTTAAATACATTTTTAATAATTGTATATGTATTTTCAAAGTTAAGAGGTTTTATAATATAAAACATGTTTTTCATCAAATTATAAATTAGTTATTTTCAAGTAATATTTTACGCAGATATATAAAACCTATTTACAAGTATTTTCATATTATATATATGTTTTAAAAAAAAAGGCTTAACACTAAAAGCCGACGAGGTAGACTTCTCTATTTCTAAGAGTTAAGATTGATGTGAAGTAGGGACGAAGCAATAGAGCTCTAACCTACCGGGCTTTCCTCTTAAAAAAGGGATATTAAGTTGGAATGTCGAAAATGTGTTAATCTTGTTGTTTACTTACTTGTTTAAAAGGCAATTAAAGTTGCTTAACGCTAAAAGGAAATTAACTTTGATTAACTTGTTCATAAGTATGCAATTTTTTAGAAAAAGATAGAAAAAAGGTGAAAGTTTAAAGTAAGAAATCTTGTTAATAATTGAATATACTTATTCCATTTGAGACAAGTGTATAAATACTTTTTGAAGAATAGAAAAAGTAAAGATTTAAAGTAAGAAATCTTGCTAATGATTTGTGTATATACTTATACTATTTAAGATATTTATATAAATACCTTTTGAAGTATTGAAAGAGTACAAATGAATAGTAGAAATTGATAAACGATGTTTTATTAGATAAATGAAGTTTTACTAATAAAAGTGGTTTTAATTAACAAAATATTAATTAAACAGAAAGGGGATTAGAAGTAGCTTATGTGAATTAATAGTGCTTTGTGTGACCTAGTTGTGCTTTGTATGTTTACTCGTTTATGAAAAACATTTAGTCGTATACTTAGCACTAAAAGCTGATGAAGTAAGCTTGTCTATCTATGAGAATTAAGGCTGATGTTCGTGTAAGGATATGATCAATTGAGCTCTAACCTACCGGCTTTAATCTTGATCGAGAGATATGCGAGATGAAAATATTGAAACATGATAAGTATATGAGACTTGGTTTCCATATGTAATCTCTCTTATTATCATTGAATGACCAAATTCGTCGATTCAGTCTTGAGGGGACCGAGATAGATAAGTGTTTTGCTTACCAAAAACCACTTCGAGACTAAGATACGTATTCTATCTCTTTAAAGTGGATTTGTTCGAGATGCTGGAATCCATGTTGGTTTCGATATCTATTCAAGATGTCGGATTCCAATTGGAGATTCATGTTCTGTTCGAGGGATGAAGACTAGTGTGAAAGATGTCGAACGTAATCTCGACATCGGAAATGACTGAAAACAAAGCAAGCCTCACAACTTGGGGTTTAGCTAACCCATGTCAGGGTGTTGTTAACTTCATATCTAGAGATACTTACCGATTGTTGGCCGACGAGAGTTGGTGATATTTGGTTCACGTTGTTCATGTTTATATTCGGACGCTGGGCCGCTAGTATTTACGTAAACAGTATATTTTATCTAGAGATATATGGTACCAAGATGGTACTTTTTGACCCTAGTGAAAGAGATTGGATCCGCCTCCATCGGAGGGATCTCCATGGAAAATCCATTATGTGAATGTTCCTTATCGCATTTGATTATACTCATAATATATTGTTAAATGTAACCAATGTAACCATTCCAACTATGTTATAATATTTATATTCTACATACTAGATTATCAATTGTTTCACTTTATGTACTTGTTGATGGTGATTCTTTAGAGGGCGTAATCATTATGGCATTCCATGTGGTCTCAAAAGTACCGATATGCTATACACACATTTCTTGAGGTTCTCAGACCAGACTTATGTTTGACGCTTGGCTTTTGTTTTCTCTAAATTCCTCACATGCACGTTCGAGTAGTTGAGAAAGGTAGGTTTTCATTGATGTTCATTAGAGCTCGAGAAGACGAACTGGATGTTTCACCTATCATAATATTCTTATTTCCGATGCATTACTAATTGACGTGTTGGCTTTTGTGAGGATGAGTAGTTATAACTATCCAGGCTGATGATAGTATTGAGGTTTTGCAATTATGAGATTTCTCTATCGAAGTAAACCCTTTGTACTATTCTTTTGATATTATATATTACCGTTCTGCTTGTGAGATTATAATATTGTGTTCTCTTCTTTCTTGTTCTATTTCTTTTTCTTTTATTTCTCCTAACAATTCATCCTTCCGGCACTTGTATGCTTGGCACGTGAATACCATGAATGTATTAGTGTCGATATTTAGGGGTCCCGAGGGCGGGTCATTACAATAATAATTATATACCTATATATACATGTCAAAATTATTTTTGACTATTTTACATTTTTTGAAATCTTAAAATAACAATTTGAAATCTAGTATTGACTTAAGAAGGAGTTCAAAGATCTATAACTATACACAATATTCCTTTTATAAATTTTGAATTGAATGCTTTTTTTTGAAGATGGGTTTAGAGTTTTATTCATAGGCTTTGCAGCCCAAGCCTAAATCATAATATACAACTACAATGCAAATAATAACTCACTTTTAGTGCCAAAATAAAATATACCATCTTTACAATAGACGTTCCTGAAATAAGATTTGGTCAATGCACTAACGAACTAGGCGAATTCCAGATCATTGCTTGAGTTCCTTGATGATCAACCCTCCGGCTCCGTTTCCCCAATAGTCGTCTTTCTCGTCCCTCTAAGCTGGTAATTTCAAGTCTCTTTATCCTCTCGATTATGATAGTGATGTCTCTTGTAATCCGTTCGGATAAAGCTAACTCATCTTTTTGCTTGTTATTAGAAGTCATTTCATTCCGTTCATGCCATAGGTGCCAAACGGAAGTTGTCAAGCTAATTTTCCAAATTCCTTCATAAGTAAGAGATATCAATCTAATCATTCAGGTATATTGCTTCTTCTTATAGATTATTAACCACGTCTGTTTATAAGCATTTTAATTTATGAATGGTCCAAACCCTTTTGCTATAATTTTTATCAAAGAATAAACGATTGCAATTCTCCACACGCCTATTGCAAAGTTTGCATGTTGCATCTTCCACAAGTCCCCAACTTTTAAGTCTATCCTTGGTTAGTAATCAAAAAATTATAGCTTTATAGGTTGTGAGTGCCATTTTAGGGTTGTTTGAATGACTCCATATACTGTTATGTTATTGAACTCTAGGATGCTGATGTCTAGAGTCCTCCCAAGCATCTTGAAAATTAAATTGCCTTTTATTGTTACTCTTCCAAGCCCAAATATCACTACTTCTCCCGATGAATAAAGGAATACCCTCAATTTCCGATTTAAAATTCCTATTCACAATTCGCCTATCAGCTACCCACTCATAATTATGTATAATGCTGGCCACTTTATACACAGGGGTGCTATTAGCAGAGTAACTATCCCATCCATCAAACTTCTACTATTAATCCAAGGAACTTTCCAAATATCAGTATTTTCTCCATTTGTTATATGTCTTTCAATAAGTATGTAACGACCCAAGAATTTTAATTATTTTTATAACATAATTAACTAAATTTTTCTTGAAAATAGACAATTAAATTTAACAATGAAAATTTGATATTTGGAATATGTCTATTTAAACGTAGCAACTGTTAGATTTTCATTGGAAAATATGAAAGTTTGTTGGATTATGAAATTTCAATTTAAAATTTAAATCAGTTAATTTGATGGAAATTGAATATTTTCGAAACCCGAATATTTTTATAAATATAAAAAAAATTTAAATCATTTTCTAAGTGGGAGATCGTAATTTGTTTCGTCAGATTCGGACTGCTCTAGCTCCATTTATATTATTTTCGGCGATTTAGCAGCAGTTTTGGTAGCGAATATCAACTTTTGATAGGATGATCGTATCTCTCGTATCTACCATTCTGTTCGTCTCGTCGAGCTGATCTCTACTGTATATTCATTTGCATATTTTGGCATCTGGTATGTGGCGGAATATGTAAAACGGTTAGCCGTATAGGTACCCTTTTTTTTGAACCTTTTGATTTCCCTATGGCCTTTTATTTGTCCACTGATTGAAATTAAACAGCCGCTTGCCTTTTATATTTTCAAAAATCAATATCTGACCTTTGTCATTCCAATTGTTGAAATTCATATTGGTTCGTTCAACTCCATTTCTCTTCCCCTTTCGTTATATACATAGCTTCTAAAAAAACGAGAAGCATATATATTTATCTTGGCTGCAACCTACTACTCGTCCTCTCATATTTTTTCGTTTGACATGTTCGTTTCCTTCACTTCACGCGGCCGACACCTCCCTCCTTCAAGCCTCCGCCACCTCAATCACTGTGCTTAGCCAAGTCCGCCAACCACACAAGCAACCCACCTGACTTGGCCTCTGACCTTCCCACAACCGAAGCCACTTGTCATCGCCTCTGCCCGCCATATTTGCCCCACCAACTGAAAGCAAAACCGCCGCCACCTTCCCATCCTCCACCCCTCACGTGCACCATCCACCATCCTAATCACCACAGCCACATAGCAGACCCGCCACCATGAAACCACCTTCTCCCTTTTTACCATCAACTCAGATCTACCTCGGCCTTGCCCTCCACCAATGAGCAGCCCCTCACCACCATCTTCTCGGCAACGACTCACATCCCAGATCCAAACAGTCTCCCTCCGAGCAAACCAAACGCCACACCCTCCCTTTGCTTTGTCACCGCCCTCTCCCTTAATCTTCCCCTTATGTTAGTCAACCTCACTTCTTCCACCATCGACGAGCCACCTGTAGGCTCGAGCACCTTCTAGGTAACATAAATGGGCTATGTCACTGGCCTGTGTTAAAATTAGTTCTGGGCTTGATGTGAAATAACAGAAGTGGTGTTACTGGTAGGACTATGGTTTTCAGAGCAGCTTTCTCCTCAATCTTAATAAAAAGGAAACAAAATGTTGAAGCAATTTGGCATTCATATTTTCTTTGTGAAGTCTTCTCTGCCACCTTTCTTTTTGTTGAAGCCTATGCATCGCTACCAATCCATCCTACGTGTATTCGTTTCAACGGATAACCCATGCATCGCCATCTCGCAGACCCAACAGCCTCCTCCATGTCGCTATCAAGTTCAAGTTTCTAGTTCGAGTTTAGATTAAGCTTAAATATTTAATCTTATTTATATTAATGAGGTATATATATATATTGTTTTCTTCAACGAGCTAGTTTTTATTTGTTTTTTTAACCAATTCCAAGCTTCGAGCTTTGCTTTTTTTCCATCGAATTAGTGAGCATCATGCTTTGCTTGGAAATTGTCGTTTGGATTGATAGATTATTGAGTTCGTGATTCAATTCGTAGCTTGTCATGTTGTCTACTTTTCTCTAGCCTCGAAACGTGAGCAATCACCCACGATTCTTATATTTAGCAAACTTAATTCATATGAAATAATGATTGAATATGTTGTTAATATTTGAATTGATTAGTAATTTAAATCATTGATATGATATGTTGATATGTTGATATTTTGAATCGATTATCTATTATTAATGAACATATGACATCATAACATGTTGTATCTAAATTTTCGATAATAATTATATGCTTGTAATTGTTATGTTATGATATCATTTTTTCTCACTCTACAAGTTCCCTGTTAGTTTAGAAATTCTCTACGGGTTGAAATGCAACATAACCAAATGATATTATAAATTAGGTAAAATCATTATGGGTTGAAATGATAAACCCAAGTGATTTTATTGAATTTGAAATGATATATACCCGTAAATATTAATAATTATGGATTAAAATGATAAATATACGTATCACTTGACCATAGGATATAAAACTATATATAGACACCGTTGGTGTATTTTTAAAAATATGATCTCCAAGGTTTTAAAAGAAATTATATGGGTTTTATTAAATATTTATTTTTTAAAATATAATATATAAATTATTTTATATATGTGTAAAATTTAGATTTTTAAAATTATATATTTGGAAATTTTAAATTTATAAGTTAGTTTTGAAAATATAAATTTTAAGATTTTGCTTATAATTTTATTATTTTTAAATATATAAAATAAGATTTAATATAAAATAAATTTAATAATCAGATTTCATTTCATAAATTTTAATTTAATTAGTATATATATATAATAAGTTTGAGTATTTATTTAAAACTATATTAATATTTTGAAAAAATATTTTGTAATAACTTTAATAAAATAAAGGTTGGAAAGATAAATTAAGTTAATTTGTAATTTAATTTGTTTGAGAATTAAATATGAAGAAGAATTGACTAGAAACTTATTGATTTTAAGATTTTGGAAGGTACGAGTTTATAATTTTATTTAATTAAGGGTGATTAAATGAATATTTTAAAATTTAAATAAAATCGAGTATATAATTTTGATTTAAATTCGTAATTTGAGATTTTATTTAAATGCTTATAAAAAGTGATTAGGTGAGTATTTTAAAATTAAATATAATTGAAGTTAGATATTTAATTATTAATTTTATTTAAATTTGTAATATAAGATTTTATTTAAATGTTATTAAAATGATTAAGTGAATAATTTCAAATAAAATTAAAGTTGAATTTTTAAATATAATCAAATTCGTCAAATTGAGTTGTTGTAAATTGTTTGAGTTGAATATTTAAACTTTGAAACATATTGAATTGGAAGTGGTTTAAATTTGTATTTTAAAACCTGGATTTGAAATCGATAAATTTAAAAATGGTTTAGTGAGAATTTGAGTTGAACCTTTAACCTTTTTAATTGAAATTGTTGATCTGAGATCGATTTAAATTGAATTTTGGAACTAAAGTTGATTTGAACTGATTCCTGGAATTGGAAGAACGGTTCTAATTTGAAACTATTTCGATGTAAACTCTTTTAAATATACTATTTTAAGATATATTATTTTAAATTTACAAACTATTTAAATATATACATATATCTTAATATATAAACTATTTTTAATATATAAACTTTTTAATTTATAACCTATTTTTAATATATAAACTATTTTAATATATAAACTACTTTAATCTATAATCTATTTTTAAAAATAAACTATTTTAATGTATAACTATTCCAAATTATAAACTTCTTCCAATATTCAAACTGTTAAGTTGGAACTGTTATGATTTAGATTTAAAGGATTTAAATGTGAATACTTTAGTATGATGGTTTAGCCTATTTTGTGGTTCTGATTTTAAAGTGAATTATAATTTAAAGTGAATTATAATTTAAAGAGAATATGATTTTGAAAGCGATATGATTATGAAAGTAATATGATTTCAACAGTGAATATGATTTTTAAAGGTGATATGATTTTGACACGAATATGATATTTTGATATGAAGTGTGAACTGTTTGAAATATAAATTAACCATGGTGTGAAATATGCGTTTGGTTGTTAAAGAGATCGGGATCAGATATTGTCATACTTTCTGCCAATAATCAAAACCATTTTAGCAACTACGTACGTAGTGAAGATTCCAAAACGAAGTAGAATGGTTTGGCAAATGTATGTATGAGGTATGAACGCAATCCTAACTCCCATGAGTCATCTTGATGTGACTAAAACAGGAGCTATACCTAGGCCATGTGAGGGCACCTTCGATCGAGCATGCTTCTTTGATACCATTTTATTACTTTGTGGTTTGATTGGGTGCACCTTTAATTTTGGGAGCACGTCTTAAGGTAGGTGGTAGTAGCTGCTATGCGTTACCACAAGCCCGGTTCTACAAAATGGTAGAATCATACCCTAGGCATTGCCTCGCGTTCTTGGGCACATGCCTTATCGCGCCTTCTACTAGTTTGGTTTGTACCATTCCTATGGAGTGCCGTGTGATAGCCCTCAAATTTATGGAGGAATTATGGTACTATATAAACTACGAGAATATATAAAAATGTTTTAAGGGGGATATGTGTAACGCCTTAACGCTATTTTAGTATTTTACTTTGCTATATACATTATCTATGTAGCGTATTGTACTATGTATGTAGATAGTTTAACGGATCCTTAAAGGACGGGAATCCCAAACATGCTTTAAGTTATATTGCATTTCACCTAGACATTTCACTTGAGTTAATTTACTTGCATAAGAATGTTAATCCTGACCTGAGTGTTTTGTATTTTGCTTTATGCTCGTGTGAGACTGAGTGTCACAGCATTTAAGACTCACCTTTGGGTCTTGAAGCTTTGCTTGGAGATCTATCTTTTATCTATTCTACTTTCAGTTATTTCCAGTTGTTTATGTTTAGAATTGTCAGTTGATTTTGTATTAGTGAATTCTATGTACTTGGGATTTTCTGTTGTATTTGTTCAAGCTCTGATGTTCAATAGTAGCTTCATAAACTACTATTTATCTATTCCGCTTCTTATTGTTATATTACTCTATGTCTATGATTCTGTAATTGATTTATTTACTTTATATGCTAAGTTTTGCTGATTTTAAATTAACAATTTGTTGTTTTGAACGATTAAAGTCTGACATGAGTGGATGATTGTCGATTTGAATGGTTTAAAATAGTAGGTCGTTAAAGTTGGTATCAGAGCCCTGGTTTAGGCAAATTTAGCATATGGAGTAAAACTCATTAGAGATAGGGTAGTGATACCCTAAAATGCGTGAAATTAATTACAGAATCATCTTCGTTTGAGCTTGAATTCTTCGTTAGGATCCTCCTAGATTTGGATTTCTTTTTTGAACTTTGGAACTTTCCCCATGTTCTGAAGCTCATTTGGTCCTTTCCTATTCATGTTCTTTTGATAGTGGAGCATCCCATAGCTCCATTTATGTTTATCTCTGTAATAATTCGAGCACATCTTGCAACCTCAGTTGACAACTTCACCCTTATGTGCGACTAATCCCATCGGTGGTCCCGCCAACCTTAGTATGATTTGTAAAGGGGTGAAACTCCTTTACAACTAGCATAGATTCACCGGAGATATCTATGTGCTTGGTTTTGATGCTGTTATTTCTTGCAAAGCCCGAACTATTTCTCTAGTGGATGACTAAAGTAATTCTCTTATGAACGAATGTCGGTTGTCTCAGGATTATATAGGCAGTTTTATCTTTTTGCTTGATTCTCAGCCTAGTGATCTTGAGTCCATCTTGATAGTCAGGGATTATCTCGATGTTTTGGTGAAGCCACTTCTCCTTCTCGCAAGCAGGAAATTGAATTTCGAATCGATCTTATTCCTGGTACTTGATCTTGCTATCGATTTTCACTAGCTTCGGATAGCTGAGGAGAGCATTCCCAATACAGCTTTCCAAACAGTGAATGGTTTCTACGAATGGTTAGTCATACCCTTTGGATTAATCAATGCTCATGCCTTCTTCGTCAATCTCATGAGTCGCATTTTCCGCTCTGTTCTAAACAAGTTTGACTTGGTTTTCGTTGATGATACTCTTGTCTTTTATAAGTTAGAGAAGGAGCATGAGTCTCATTTGAGCTATGTTCTCCAAACTCTTAACAGTCATAGTTGAAAGCCAAATTTTCTAAATGCCATTTCTAAAGGGATGAAGTCTGATTCCTTAGGCACATTGTTTTGGAAATGGAGTTTCGGTTGACCCTGTTAAGTTCTTCGCGATTAATGCAAGTCTATCCATCTTTCCTCTTTGTAATTTAATTTTCTTATTTTCATTTCGAGCCTAGCTTCGTAATTAGAATTCTCTTTGATTAGGGTTACTCTAAATTTGAACCTCTATCCTTGTTCTAAAATCCATTCTTGAATCATCATATGAGAGAACGTATTTGTAATTGATATAAAATGTTTTATATTGTGTTGTTCGAGTTGTTAAGTTTGAATTCTGGGTTTCGATCGATTCGTTTGGCCAACGCTATCGATAGAAATTCCAAAACACTTGAATAGAGCAAACTGACATAATATTATTTTCGAAATTGGTGAATGAAATAATTTTTATATAGGATTATTTATATATATATATAAGTATAATTTTATGAAATTAGGTAGTTAAATGGATTGGTTGTCAGAAATGAGAATACTAGATTATCATTTACTGTTTTTTCAACATTGTATGTTATAAGGAGTTGATATTATAAAACATGGTTTATCACTACAGGAAAATCTTCTTTTGATTGCATTAATCAGTGGCGTTTCATGTTATATGCAACCATTGACCTATCTAAAATAAAAAAAATAAGGTATAAATGCAGCCAAATCATTCTCGCCATTAATTCAGTGAAATTTTGCTAAAATTTTATGTGGCCGCTCATAATTTTTCTTATCTTCTCTGAAATGAACCATATCCTCAAAAAAAATCTTCCTCCTTTTTTCTTTCTCATCCACTTTTATAGTTTCACAAAATCTTCATCTCATATGGCCAAATCATTCCCACCATCAAATCCCGTAACTTCATCTTCCAAAATCACTTCGTCTCTGGCTTCACCCCCAAACCTATTAATGAAGAGGAAAAATATTATAATTTCATGCATGAGAAAAGTTAGCGCTGCTGGCAACAGAGGCGGTCGACAATGTAATGAGGAAAACACACAGAGGATATTTTGAACGTCGATTATGAACTTTGTTATTGTCGTCATCCTCAAAAACAAATACCAATCGTAATTTTTGAACCAGATCTAAAATATTCAGGGCTTCAAACCAATGTTCGGATGAAATATTTTTGAATTGTAGTAATTTTATTTGTTCAACCCTTTTCTACTTACCTATGTTTTCAATTTTTCCTTCGTTCACGATATTTGATGTAACGAACCGTAAATTTTCGATAATTAAAATAGCTAATTTAATAAGATTTCGTGATTTAATGTTAGAAAAAATAATTTGTAATTCGTTTGGAATAATAATAACTGGAATGAATTGCAACAATAATTATCCAAGTAATTATTTATAGATTGAATGGAGTTCCAATCTAATTGAATTGACTCAAATGTTATAACTTGGTTATAAGGGAATATATGGAAAAACAAATGTAAATAAGTGAATAAGAATTGTGAATTATTTAGGTAGCAATACAAATTTTAATAGATTGGTTTCGAAGATTTGAATAGTAATAAGTATCGAAAAATAAATGCTACTTAGTGAATGCCTTCGAAATCAATAGTTGGATAGGATAATAAATGTTGAATTCATTGGGTATAATAGAGTAATTGATTGATAAGTAAAATCTATTTAAAATCAAATAATTGAATATTGAACGGGTAAATTGTTTAAAGTAAATATTTAAAACTTATTGAATAATTGAATAACTGTAAATTGGAAATAGTGTTCTAAGATGTGAATTGGTTCTAATTGAATCTTATAAGTTCAATTTCAAATATTTCAAAGGATAATGAATTATTGGATAATCAAAATTGTTTAAATTTAATATTTGGAATTTATTGAATAATTAAATAACGGGTTTAATATGATTAAAAATTATTTGTAAAATTTTATTTTATCATGTTAAAGTTAGAATGATGTTGTAGAACTTTTAAAATCGAATTAAAAGTAAATTTGTGAAAATTGAATATTTTAATATTAAATTGACGAGTTAAAATAGCCATTTTTCAAACAGTCTCGGATTTCGACGAAACCATTTCATTGGATCCGTAATGTCGTATTATTGTAAGTTTTCAAATTTCGTGTCAATCGGATTTACCGTTTGTCCGGGGCAAGCCAAAACGCGTAGAAATTCGTTTAATCGGTTTTATTTAAATTTGATAGTTTATTTCCGTAACTCGCACATACGATCGAATTAGCCTCCGAAACACATTCCATTGTGTTCGGAACATGGGGTAAACCTTAGAAACGCCTGCCGGCACGCTTCGTTTGGAGTTCGGAAAATTTTCAATGAATAGTTTTTTTGCAATTTTCTATAAAAGGCCCTCCATTTCACAATTTGCAAACAAAGGCTAGAGTTTCAGCCCTTAGCCGCCACTATAGAGATGAATGGCCAGAAATTTTGAAACTTCTTTCTCAATTATCTCCAAATCCGTGAAGAATTAGCAAAAACTCTCAACTACAAAGTTGTAGATCTCGACGAGATCCACAAATCCAACGGTCATGATCTGAAATGGAGCTTCGGATCGACAGGAAATCGCGTTCAAAGCCGTTGTGTTTTTTACGCAAATCGAGGCAAGGGGTGGGGCCGAGTTTGACTGCACTCACGGTGAAGATGGAGCTCGCGAAGGCCTTCGAGATGATGGGTCCTGATCGTTCTGGAAGTCGTCGTGGAGGTCGTGAAAATTGCTTGAACGTTGGCGGCTATAGGTTTGCGTTGTACGTGTTTATCACGTTGAAGGAGAAGGTGATTTTGGTGGCTCAGATCTGAAGTAAAAGAATGGACGGCCAGATTTGTTTCTAGGTTAAAATATAAAAGAAAGATGTTAATTTATTTATATTAAAATTCGTGAAATTTTTGTAAAATCATATCTTTTTCATACGAGATCGAAAACGCATGAAACCAGTTGCATTGGAATCGTATTGGCGAGCACTACGCTGTGGAATTGGATTGGATTCGTTTGGAGCTAGAGAAAATTTCAGGTAAAATTAAACGCTCGTTTAATTTTATTCGAAATAAAACGCTGGAACTACATTGAAATCAAGGTGAGTGTTTTATAACGCTCACAACGTACTGAATATCTTTATGCTAGTTAAATCTGATATTATGAAGTGATATGAATTTTATTTGTGGTTGTTTGATAGAATTTAATTGTCATATAGATTGTCATTTGAATTAACCGTTGAAAATTAAATTGACAGTTAAAATTGAAATTGAAATTGGATTGCGATTAAATTACCTGACATTGATAACTATGAAATTGCCATGAATTGTATTGTCTATTGGATGATGTATTTCAATGGATGCTATTGGTTGATATTTAAATGGTTGGATGTTTATTTGCTTATATATAACATGTTATGCATACATATGACACTATGTTTGATTTAAGTGATATATATTCATCCCTGACATTTAATTGAAATAAATAATTACTTGGCCATAGGATAGAAAATTATATACGGACACCGAATTGGCTAAATTAATAATTTTTAAAATCGTCGATTTGAAATTTATTTAAATGTTTTGATTTAAAAGTTATAAATAGAAATCAATTTACAGAAATCGAATTTACCGAAAAATTGAGTTTGGAATGTTGAAATAAATTTTGGTCAAAAGAAATTGTTAAATAATTTAAGTGGAGACTTTGGAATTTAAAATCGGGATATGATTGAATTTCGAAAATTGATTTGTTTTAAAGATTGAACCTTAATTCGAGCTTTGAGTATTACTAAGTAAAAGTGGTATAAAAATGATATTTTGAAATTGAGCTTGAAATTGAATCATATTTGAAATTTGGATTTAAAGTTGAATATTGAAGGAAAATTTTGTTAAGTGTTATAAATTGGTATTTGAACATCAAGCTCCAAATCGATATAAATTGGAATTGAATAAATTAAAGGTGAATGTAAAATTGAATTAATTTGAAGTCAAAGTTGACATTGATTTGAATTGAAATCGAAATTAAATCGGTAGAATGGAAACTGAAATTGATTTGAATTGGGAAGTTATAATTGAAATGGATTGGTTTTGAAGCTGTTTTATTTTGTTTCCAAATTACTCGGTTATATAAACCATTTTTGAATACTTAAACTATTTTAATCTATTTTAAATTTACTTAACCCAATTTAAATTATTTTAAACAAATTTATCTATTTCAAATCTGTTTTAAGATTTTAAGTATTTTTAACTATTTTAATTATTTAAAACTACTTTTAAACTACTTAAAACTATTTTCTAAAATTCTAAGCTGGTCAATAAGGTGAAATGTTTATATTTAAATCTTGAATTTAAATACGAATTGGGTTAAATGAAGTTGCAACCTAAATTGAAATTCGAAATGATTTTGAAATCGAAATGAGATATTGATGCGAAAAATGATTTTTGAAACGGAATCTTACATTTGAAAAGATACGATGATATTTGAAATGGATTTGATTTTTTGGAAGCGAATATGATATTTTGATATCAATTATGAATCGATTTGAAATGTAAAAGAGCCAACGGTGTAATAATACGTAGTTATTAAAGAGAATGGGATCGGATATGGACATACTCTCTGTCGATACCGAACACCACTTTAATAACTATTATACACGGAGTGTTGATCCAGAATGAAGTGGATGGTTTGGTGAAAGCGTTGACTGAAGAAAGAGAACGATATTGGATGACACCTGACATGACTAAAACAGGAGCCGCGCCGGGCCATTGAGGTTCGCCATCTCTAGCGGATACACTTCTTCGATACCATATCTATTACATTTGTGATGCGATTTGGGTGCACCCCTTGATTTGGGAGTGTTGTTTCGCGGTGTTGGGGTAGCTGATGGCTATGCTCAACATCAGTCCGGATCACGCAACTACTAGTATCCTAGTTGGAATCGCCTCATGTACCTTGTCATACTGATTATCCTATTCGCGACCACTACGTTTTGTTTTGTGTTATACCTATGGGGTACCCTCTGATAACCACCAGTTTACAGTGGGGCTTACGGTGCTGTATAGACTATGGCATTATAAAAATGTGTTAAGGGGGATTATGGTAATGCCTTAACGCTATTTTAATACTTTTACTTTACTGTAGACATATTATAATAGCGTATTGTACTACATAGTAGATAGTTTAACGGATCCTTGAGATATGGAAAATCCCGTAACATCTCTTAAGTCATTGCACGCATGTTGACACTGGATATGAGATGTCAAACCCCGTAAATATCTCTGACGTCGTTACACTCATATTTATTTACGATTGATTTAACTTACATGAGGATATTTTAGTCCTGACTCGAGTGTTTTGTCTTTTCATTACACTCGGGTCAGACCTGAGTTTTTCAGCTTATTGAAGATCTATTCTGGAGGACGAATACGAAGATTTGTTATACTATTACTCTTATTATCTTTGCATCATGTTGTCTACTGCATTATTGTATTTGTTCTGTTGTATATGTATAACTCTGATAAATGTTGTATAAATAATGATCAAAGTATTGTAAACAGCTTCATGAACTGTTTATTTGACTATTATATTTTATCGTTCCGCTGCGAGATTCTGTGTTGTTTCCTTTCTTTTATTTCTCTTTCCTCTTCTTTTCTTATTTACCCCAATAACCATCTGCCCTTTTGAATGGTTTGGAATCGACATGTGTATTTGATCGTCGGTTTAAACTGTCCAAAAAGGCGGGTCGTTACAGTTGACCTACGTTCGTATTTACAGTGTATTGAACTGTAAACCATTCTTGGATTTGGGTTTTGGCGTCTTCTACGTCGCTGGAGTAATTTGGGAGAACAACGACAGTACATTAAACCATTTGCGGTTTATTTAGTTATTGTCCACAACCATTAAGAACTTACTATGCAAAATTTGGTTGCCAATTAGATCAAGGTACGATTATTTCAATCAACTTTGGAGGATTTATATTTTTTCAGATCGACCTATTCAGGAATTTCTGGCATTACTTTAGTATATTCCTGTAGTTCGGTGCTTTGGTATGCATACGTTGACTAACCATAATTACATGATCCATATATTGAAATACCATCTGACTATCCGTGTACTTAGTCCATTAGTTTTTTATTGCTTTTCTATTATATTTACACCTGAATGATTTTTCCCTATTTTATACATGAACCTAAATTTTACTCCATTCGGGCATTTTTATCAATTTGTTCTGTAGTTCAAGTTGTTATTCATAATTTTATTTTGATGAAAACATAATGACATTGTAACTTATAAAACAAAATTGATTGACGTACACGGTGGGTAGCTACACTTATTAACTAGGGAAATAAATATGCCAAGACAGTGATTTTTGTTCATTATTCCTATTAATGATGACTACTTGGTATAATTTATTTATAACTACTTATTCAAATCTTTTATTCGTGTCTTTCATTCTATAAGCTGAATTATGAACACCATTTTCCTACAATACAACAATTATTCCATTCCTCATTAAATCCGAGTTTTGTAAATTTGATAAGAAGAGTAGTTTATGGTTGAACTGATAGGATAAGTGTAGTTTGTGGTTGAACTGATACTGTAGGGGATCTGGTGGTGGCTGTTGTGCTACTGGTCGTGACCAATTTCTAACGGTTGTTATTATTGGCTATTGAATTTGAATTAACTGTCAATAAAAGGTACCGTTTTGGATAGGGTTTGTAGAAGTTTTGGGTTTCCACCCCTTGGACCCCCTCCCCCCGCCGTTGGGGATCTTATTTGGAAAAACATTCAATAGTTTTGGGTCTTGTTTGAAAGTAAGGTAATTATAGAAGTGTGCAGGGGGAGGTGGTAGAAAAGAGCCGCTGTTGAATGTCTCAAAGAAAAGTAGTTTTATGAGTTGTAAACCCAAATTAGAAATGCAAACCCAAAGAAGAACAGATTGTATTGCAAACACAGTGTATTGCAAGCAACCAAATAAAATAAAATGCACAATTGGTTTGGTTTTTATTTAGTGGCAGTTGTTTTTTTTGTGAACAGAAGTGTTCAAATTAAAAAAATGCACAAATGATAAGGAGAGTAGTTTGTGGTTGAACTGATAGGATAAGTGTAGTTTGTGGTTGAACTGATATTGTAGGGGATCTCGTGGTGGCTGTTGTTGCTATCAGCAGTGATTGTGGCAGATGGCTATAAGTGGAGGTGAAAGCAGTGAAGGTATGATAGTGTTGTGAAGTGTTCTGATATGAGTTCTATTGTTTGTTGAAGTCAGAGGTGAAGTTGATGGTTTCTCTGAAGTGATGGCAGCAGTGTGGGTTTTCTGGCTGCAGGGTGGAGATGGTAGAACTTTTGGTGAAGTGACAGGGAATTGGAAGGGGCAGAGAATGTGAACAAGATGTTGATGGGCAGAAATGTTGACGGGTAGAGATGTATGCTGAAGTGTAGTTGGTCAGAGGTAGGAAGCTTGACGATGGCTGCAGGGGATATTGACAGAGGCAATGCAGCAGTTTGTATGGGATTGAAGGGTTGTATGGGATGGTTCAAAGGAGAGCAGTGGTGATTATATGTAAGTATGGCAGTGCTGGGATGCACACAGTAGATAGTGAATGACTGGAGTGGCAGAGGAGTAGAAAGTGGAACTGTGGTGGTCAAGAGGAAATGTGGTGAAGTTTGTGATTAGGTGTAGATATATGTGGTTGTGGTAGATGTTGTAGAGTGGTAGATGTCGTAGAGTATGTTGCTGGAAGTGAAGTTTTGTGGCAAGTGTTGCTGGAAGTGAAGTATGTGTCAGGATGGGTTGCAGAAGTTTGAAGTTTTTATTTACGGTTGTTCAAACATTTGTAATAGTAATATAAGCAAACTGAGTTTTATAAATAGCAATAGTAGTAGTAATAGTAATAATAACAATATAATTAAGTTTATTGAGTTTTATAAATAATAATAATAATAAATTAACAAAGTTAACCAAGTTAATAAAAATTAACTAAGTTTTGTTAATATTAAGCAAGTATTTATAAAATTAACTAAGTTTTGTTAAAATTAAGCAAGTTTTATAAAATTAACTAAGTTTAAGTTAACTAATTTATAAATAATAATAATAATAATAATAATAATATCGTTTTCATCTTTAATTAATTTCTTTTTTTAATGGCAGAGCACCCTTCTCCTCGTCCCATTCCAGGCCACCCATCCCACATCATTCCTCTACCCGCTGCAGGCCATTCAACCCCTAACCTTGTGTCGTCCTTACCTGAACCTGAACCCCCTCCAAAGCATCAGTCTACCTCTTTGGTTGTGCCTACTGATGCTCCCTCCCTTTCCTCTGATACTTCCAAGTTGGCACAGCCTACCACACATCCCGTTACCTCTAGTCAACAGACATGGACTTCTCTTTTCAAGAATAAACCACGTAATGCGGGGAAGTACATACCTGTTAACTTTATTAATCAGTTTGATGGTGATGCTCTTGTTCTACCTGATGTTGTTCAGGAAGCAGGGCAAAGCATATGGTGTGATTATTTAGTCGGGTTCTTCCTTGATAAACCCCTGTCGTTTACTGCGGTAGTTCAACATCTCAAGCGTGTGTGGCGTTTGAAAGGAAATTTAAAAGTCAAGTCTGATGGTGTTGTCTTCCTATTCCTGTTTTCTGATGAGGATGATCGGAGCAAGATCATCAAGGATGATCCGATAATAATGAAGAATAAATTGTTTATTATTAAACAATGGGACCCCACGGTAAGTAACGTGTGTGGATCGGTCACTTCGGTGCCAGTATGGATACATATCTACAACATCCCACTAGCAGCATGGTCCCCTCTTGGTATCAACTGGCTTGCAGGAAGAATTGGAAGTGTAAAATGTCTAGATGAAAGTACGGAGAAAATGGAAAGGCTAACCTACGCAAAAGCATTGGTGGAAGTGACCCCTATCTCTGACCTTGTGGACAACTTCCAAGTACTGTGCAAGGATGGAACAAGGCAAACTGTATTTGTGGAATATCAGTGGAGACCACTTGCTTGTACTTCTTGTAAGGTATTTGGGCACGACATTTCAAGTTGCAAGAATAGTGTTATGATAGATGAAAATCTGAATAGTAAAAAGAATACCATACCAAAACAAGTACCAGAAAAAGACACAGCAGAGAAAGAACAAAATGTTAAAAATGCCAAAAATAATTCTGTCAGGATATGGAAGAAAGTTGAACATGGAAACAAAAGGAAAAAAGAGTCAATTAAGAGAAAGGAGAATACTGGGTTAGGTAATACAAGGAATGGAAGTGACAATATAACAAGGAAAGAAGGAAGTGCAACACTGAATACAGAAGGAAATATGGAAGAGCAAGTTGAAGAAGGAGAGGTTGTTGAGGTGATGGGAATGAAGTTAGGAAATAAATTCCAAGTTTTGCAAGAAGTAAGTGATGTAAATGAAGATCAGTGTGAGGAAGGAGGAAGTGAAAAAGAAGATGAACGGTTAATTAGAACAACTGTTATTGCCTGCAAGGAAGGTATTGAGGCTAATGAGAGAATGCATGCTGTGAACAACATGAACAATGTTAAACACTGTGATGTTGCTGAGTTAGATGCAAACTATCATCTAGCAGATAGGTATGGCAAGCTTGTTCAGGAGCTGGTAGTAAGTGGAAGGACAAAACGAAAGGAAGTGAGAAAAGGAAAACAAAAAGAAAAGGAGGTACCTGATTCAATAGGAAATGCAAACATTATTGATAACAATGTCATAGTGGATGGTATATCTGTGCCTTCATTAATATACTGCAACGAGGAAAATAAAACCTCTCATGAAAATGCTTCTTGTTCCCATAGTCAGATTCTACCTCATGAGCAAAATACTGCTACGCATGCACACAATATCTGTATGCATGCTACTGTTGAATCCACACCCCCAAGCAACCTACCCAAAACCCTTTACTCACACATCATACCACCGCCTGGTTATCTAAAACAACATGATCATCCTCACCAAGACCATCTCAACACTCCAATCCCAAATAATATTAACCTTTGCAATGTCAGGAAAAAAAAGGAGAAATCTTTGACTGACTTTGATAAAGGTTGCTATGTTGAATATGGAGAAACCTTACCTGATAAAGAAAAAACACCTATCTCAGGCCTTCGTAGGTCTACGCGATTTCAAAATCCATTACCTTAATATCCCATGTTACAAAATTTTGGATTCTGGAATATTCGAGGAGCACATTTGGAAATCAAACTTGTGCAAGCAAAACACTTAATTTCTGAGAATAATTTAGGCATATTTGGCATTCTTGAGACCAAACTCAACAAAGATCTTACCCTCAAAGCAGCAAACTTTATCAACCCTCTATGGAGCTATCATCATAATTTAGATGAGGCACCATATGGAAGAATTTTGGTGCTGTCTGATCCCAACTTATACTCCCTAACCCCAATATTATCCCATAAGCAATTCATCCATTTTCAAGCTTTACACCATTCAACCTCTACATCCTTTTACCTGACCTTCATCTATGGAGATAACCACCCTACTGCAAGGCAGGAAATGCTTGAGTATTTACCACATCTTAGGCAGGAAACTCACCCTTGGTTTGTCATGGGTGACTTTAACTGCATGCTGTCTGCTGACGACCGCTGTGGTGGCAAACCACTTTCAATCTCTGACATTGCCCCTCTCAACCTTGCCATAACTACCTCAAATTTACATGAAGCAGCGTTTGTTGGACCAAAGTATACGTGGAATAACAAAAGTCGCTCTGGTGTGAGGACCATGAGTAGATTGGACTTGACTTTTCAAAACACTAAAGCCTTAACGCAATTCCCCAACTCCCTAAATCATATTCTTCCCCCACTTCTATCAGATCATTCTCCTGTTTTCTTAGCTCCTCAGTGTGATGCCATTAAAAGAAACTCAAGTTTTAAATTTTTTAATACCTGGATAAATGATCCAGAATTTATGCCATTAGTTATTAAAGTTTGGAAATGTCCTCAAAGTGGTAACAAAATGACTATATTGCAGTGCAAACTGAAGGCCACCAAGGAAGCTTTAAAGAAATGGGCCAAGAACAAGTATGGTGATGGTAACAAGTACTCTTCTGTCTTGCAGAGAGAGCTATCAACAATCCAGCTGAGGATGCTTGAAGATCCAGGTAATATTATCTTTTCAGAACAGGAACATGAGTTAACGAAGCGTTTATCTGATGCCCTAACTGCTGAGCTAAGTATGAAGAAACAAAAGTTGAGGAAAGAGTGGGATCTGCATGGGGATAGGAACACTGAGTTGTTTCACACCTCCCTTAAAATTAAAAATGCCAAAAGAAACATCTACCAAATTCAGTGTGATGATGGTTCCATATTAAATAATCCCCATGACATTGACAAGGCTTTCCTCAAGCATTACACTGACCTTTTTTCCCCCAATGAAACAGTGACGCCAGTTATAAATGAGCTCTTGAATACCCCTATGCCAGTTTTGACTGCTGATGATACGATGCTGTTATCCTCAGCGGTGACAAATGAAGAGATATATAATGCTATGTTTGGAATGAAGAGAGATTCTTGTGGTGGCCCTGATGGCTTTAATGCTGTCTTTTTTACAAAATGTTGGGATATTGTTGCTGATGACCTGTTAGCTGCAGTGCATAATTTCTTTTCTCATAATAAATTGCCATTACCTATCAATGCCACCAATCTGTGTTTAGTGCCCAAAGTAAAACATGCTGCAACTTTACATTCCTTTCGCCCAATTGCTTGTTGTAACATAATATACAAATGCATATCTAAAGTCATTGCTTCAAGGCTCAGGCATGTGCTTCCATCTGTTATATCTGACAATCAATCTGCTTTTTTGAACAATAGATGTATCCTCGACAATGTGTTGGTCACTCACGAACTTCTAAATGGGTATGGTCGTAGCCAGGTATCTCCTAGAGCTATGATGAAGCTTGACATCAGAAGAGCTTATGACACTGTGTGTTGGGAAGCTTTAACTGGTATTATGAGTTTAATGGGGTTTCCTTGCCATTTTGTTAGTTGGATATATACGTGTATATCCACTGTATCTTACTCCCTATGTTATAATGGGGGCAATGTTGGTTATTTCAGAAGTAAAAGGGGAATCAGGCAGGGGGATCCAATGTCCTCCTATCTGTTTATTATTGTCATGGAATTTTTTACTCAACTTATAAACAAGCAAGTCAGACTGAATAAATTTGAGTTACATCCCAAATGCAGGAATCCTAACATTACTTCGCTGCTCTTTGCTGATGATGTGATTCTTTTCATGAAGCCAACTGTCTCCACTATAAACTGTTTCAAAGACATTCTAACCTCCTTTGAGAATTGCACTGGTCTTCAGGTCAACAGCAGTAAGTCTTACCTCCTGGTGGCTGGTCTAAATGAGATTGATAAGCGGACCATTTTTCATGATTATCAGCTTCCCAACCTTCCTGATGGTACCATACACCTGGGCATTCCATTGTCATCGAGGAAAATTGGGACCAGTGCGTGCTTACCACTCTTTGAAAGAATTACTGAGGCCATGAACAGGTGGGCAAGCAACAAGATATCTCAGGCTGGTAGAACAACTATCATCAAATCAATTATACAGGCAATGACAGTGTATTGGAGCAGATGCTTTTTGCTGCCATCTTCTCTACTGCAGAAAATTAGGAAAGCTATGAATCACTTTCTTTGGACTGGAAATATGTACTCAACCAAACTTATTCCTATTGCTTTTGCCAAAGTGGAAAAACCACTTAAACTTGGTGGGTTGGGGTTTAAGTGTTTGCCTATTTGGAATCAAGCTGCCTTTTCTAAGCACTTTGATAATCTGATTAATGACAGGCCTAACATTTGGGTTAAGTGGGCTAGGAAACATCACCTTGGAAATAGACATTTTTGGCTTATGGATCCATCTCCTCTGTGTGGCTGGGTGTGGAGAGCCATCCTAAATCTAAGAAGCATTCTACTTCCCCATGTCCAGCTGATCATTTCCCCTGACTGTGTTGCAAGGTTCTGGTTTGATCCTTGGGTGAGAAGAGGTGTGATATTGTATGACATGCTTACTTATGATCAGGTAATTCAAACTGGCATCCCTATTAATGCAAGTGCTAATGATTACTGTGTTGATGGTGTCATTATGTTGCCTTACACCTCCAACCCTAACATCAATCAACTATGGGAGTCTGTGAAAGCCTACAAGTTACCATCTGTTGGTGGTGGTTATGTATGGACAGCAAAACATGAAAGGCATTCAATTGCTTGCATTTACAAAGCACTTATTGGAGAAACAGGTAACTCTGAATTTAGATGGTATTCAAGAGTGTGGAATAGCTTTACGTCTCATAGCCTCAATTTCTCCTTGTGGAAGACTCTCAGAAATGCTTTGATGACAAAGGTGAAATTATGTAGTAGAGGGTTTACTGTGGACTTGAGGTGTGTTTTCTGCAATATTGTTGCTGAAGATACTGACCACCTGTTTTTTGGCTGTGGTTTTACATCAAAAATTTGGAAAGCTTGTCTCAATAGTGCTGGCTACAATGATACCATACTGCATGGTGATGCTGAGTGGAATAGGTTGTTCAGGAAGACTAGGTGGATGACTTCAACAACCTTGTGGCATTTGTTAATATTGAAGGTGTACGTGAATGCAATTTGGGCAGAGAGAAATGCAAGGGAATTTGAAAACAGTAGGAAGTCTGCTACTGCCTTAATCAGTGTTATTACTGCTAAGGTTAGGGAGAAGGCTTCACATCAATCTGCGTATGATACTATGGATTAAGGGGTTGGTGTATGTACTTGTGTTCTTGCTTGTTTGTCTTGTGTTTTTCTTTCAATTCTAAGTTGTATCTCTGTGTTTGTTGGAGCAGTTTGGCCTGCTCTGTTTTCTTTACTGTTTGTGTGTTTAATAAACATGGTTAGGGTCCATTCAACCCTCCTTGCCGTTCAAAAAAAAAAAAAAAAAAAAAAAAAAAAAATAATAATAATAATATAACTAATTTAACAAAGTTTTAGAAATAATAATAATGATGATGATGATGAATTAACAAAGTTTATAAAAATTAACTAATATTATAATAATAATATAATAATTAAGTTAGCTGAGTTTTAGTAATAATAATAAATGAACTAAGTTAACTGAGTTTTATAAATAATAATAGTAGTAGTAAATTAACCAAGTTAACCAAATTAATAAAAATTAACTAAGTTTTGTTAAAATTAAGCAAGTTTCATAAAATTAACTACGTTTAAGTTAACTAATTTTATAAATAATAATAATATAACTAATTTAACAAAGTTTTATAAATAATAATGATAATGATGAATTAACAAAGTTTATAAAAATTAACTAATATAATGATAATAATATAATAATTAAGTTAACTGAGTTTTAATAATAATAATAATAGTAATAATAAATTAACTAAGTTAACCGAGTTTTATAAATAATAATAATAAATTAATTAATCAACTACGTTAACAAAAATTAACTAAGTTTTGTTAAAATTAAACAAGTTTTATAAAATTAACTAAATTTAAGTTAATTAAATTTTTATAAATAATAATAATAATATAACTAATTTAATAAAATTTTATAAAAAATACTAATAATGACGATGATGATGAATTAACTAAGTTCATTAAAATGAAATAAGTTCATAAGAACAACAACAACAACAATAATAATAAAATTAAGTTAAATCGAGTTTTAATAATAATAATAATAATAATAATAATAATAATAAATTAACTAAGTTAATCGAGTTTTATAAATAATAATAATTATAATAATAAATTAACTAAGTTAACCAAGTTAATAAAAATTAACTAAGTTTTGTTAAAATTAATTAAACAAGTTTTATAAAATTAACTAAGTTTAAGTTAACTAAATTTTATAAATAATAATAATAATATAATTAATCTAACAAAGTTTTATATATAACTGAAAGATGGAACTTTATTTATTTCATTTCATTTATATCTTTGATTATTTATATGACATTATTTATAGTATGATATGCTTGTACAATGCTATAGATGTTTGATATCAGATTTAAAGTCCTACGAATTAACATAATTGCTTGACTATATGTTGTGCTTTCACTTGTGCAGGCATTGTATTTCCGAAGAAAGCAAGGTTGGACTTTTATGGTTCTAGCTTTCACTTGTGCATGCAACAAAGAATCATGGGTAATCGAGCGTTTTGTTAGCACTAGTTTGGTATAACATTTTGTTAGTACTTGGTTTGTAAATTTGTATACGAATGGTTATTGTATGTGAGTTTGGTTATTTTATCAAAAAATTATTGTATAGAATGGTTATGGATATCCTATTTGATTATATGATTAATATGTTTTTTTAATTGTTTGAATATGATGATTATGTGAGCGATTGTTGACTGATATAGTAGAAACAAAATAGACCATCAACAGGAAATAATAGCATGAAAAAATAGTGCAAAAATGATCATTAGTGTTTCCAAAACGCTACAAAATACATATAGTGGCGTTGAGTAAACGCAACCGTAAAATAGGGGTAGAGTTGGAAATTCTATTGGTAGCGTCAAAAAACCTTTTGGTGGCGTCTTTAAAACATTACAAAAAGATTTATGGTCGCATTTGAGAAACGCTGCAATAAAAGGATTTATAGTGGTGTTGAAATAAATGCAACTAAAAATCATGTTTTTAGTTGCGGGATTTATCACGGCGTTTATCAAAATGCTACCATAAGTTTTGGTAGCATTTTTTGTGCACCACCAAAAACAAAATTTCTTGTAGTATATAAATTTGATATGAAAATAAAATGATAAATTAGAGATTTGAGAATTAAATTTCGGGTGCTTTTCAAAATTTGGTTTCAAAGTTTAGAAAAAATATATTATTTGAAAGTATTTTCGAATGGAAATTGTTTCCAAAGAAGTTTTAAAAGAAGTAAGTCGGTACTCTCCTCTTATGTCACTGGAAACCAATTTTGATGATGACTGCAGCATCATCGACATTCATTTTCGAGTCTCAAGGTGGGGAGACCAATTAGTAGCTTTGCTACACTTTTATTTTGAAAATGGAATTGATTTGAATTTATTGAGTATGATTTGATATAATATATATATATATATATATATATATATATATATATTTTAAAATGGTTTGAAGTGAAACTGGTAATTTGACTCTTAATTTTTATGTTAAGTGATAGTTTTCGATTATTGAAATGAAGCAAAAAAAATTAAATAATTGTTGTGCTTGAAATTAGAAATGGAATTGAAACAATTTGAAACAGTTAAACTAGGATAAAATAATTTGTATAATACTCAATTGCATTCTAAGACATACATAACTTACCTAAATATTCAAAAAGTTAAAATGTAAATATGGATATGTAATTGAAGGTTATACAAGAGAAAACTTAAGTAATAAAATGTTCAAACTAAATTTTTGCTTAATAGATGTGTTGTAAATAAAAAGTAAACTTATATAGTGCTCAATTACACTAAGAAACATTAATAAACTTACCTGGAAAAGGTTAAATGTTATGAGAATATGTAATTGAATAGTCTGTAATATAAATGTAGGTAATAAGATGTCCAAAAATGAAACTGATATGGTTTTGAATTAATTGCTCTATCTGGTACTATGTATTTTGAATCTATCTTTCCTTTCAGTTGCTTCTATTCTCCTATCTTGTTCCATTTTGAGGACGAAAAGTTTTGAGTAGGGGAGAGAATGACCCGAGAATTTTAATGATTTTTATAATGTAATTAGCTAAATTTTTCTTGAAAATAAACAACAAAATTTAACAACTAAAAATTATATTTGGAATATGTCTATTTAAACGTAGCAAGTGTCAGATTTTCATTGGAAAATATGGAAGTTTGTTTGGTTGTGAAATTTCAATATAAAACTTAAATCAGTTAATTTGATGGAAATTAAATATTTTTGAAACTTGAATATTTTTATATAATAAAATTTTAAATCATTATTTTGAGTGGGACATTGTAATTAGTTTCACCGCATTTGGACTACTCTAGCTCCGTTTATATTATTTTCGGCGATTTAACAGGAGTTCTGGCAGCGAATATCGACTTTTGATAGGGTGATCGTATCTCTCATATCTGTGTATCATTCTATTTGTCTTATCGTGCTAATCTTCGCAGTATATTCATTTGTGTATTTTGACGTCTGGTACGTGGCAGAATCTATGAAATGGTTAGTCATATAGGTACCCTTGTTTTTGAACCTTTTGATTTCCCTATGGCCTTCCATTTATCTACCGGTTGAAATTAAACAGCCACTTACCTTTCATATTTTCAGAAATCAATATCTGACCTTTATCATTCCTATTGTTGAAATTTATATTGGTTCATTCGTCTCCAATTCTCTTCCCCTTTCGTTTTGTACATTGCTTCTATAAAAAAAGCGAGAAGCATATATATTTATCTTGGCTGCAACTTGCTACTTGTCCTCCTTCATTTTTTCATTCCGACATGTTCGTTTCCTTCACTCCATGTGGCCGACCCCTCCCCTCCTTCAAGCCTCTACCACCTCAACCACCATGCTCAGCCAAGTATGCCGACCACACAAGCAACCCACCTGCCTTGTCCTCTGACCTTCCCACAATCGAAGCCACCAGTCATCACCTCTGGCCGCCATATATACTCCAGCAACTGAAAGAAAAACCACCACCACCTTCCCATCCTCCACCCCTCATGTGCGCCTTCCACCACCCTAATCACCACAGCCACGCACCAGACCTGCAACCATGAAACCACCCTCTCCCTTTTTACCATCAACGCAGATCTGCCTCGGCCTACCACTCCAACAGCTAGCAGCCCCTTACCACCAACTTCTCGGCAATAACCCATAGCCCAGATCCAAACCATCTCCCTCCAAGCAAACCAAACGCCACACCTCCCCTTACTTTGTCACCTCTCTCTCTCTCTCTCTCAATCTTCTCCTCAGTTCTTCCACCATCGCGCGAGCCGCCTGTAGGCCCGAATACCTTCTAGGCAACCTAAATGGGCTATGCCACTGACCTATATTAAAATTGGGCTTGAAATGAAATAACAGAAGTGGTATTACTAGTAGGACTATGGTTTTCAAAGCAGCCTTCTCCTCTATCTTAAAAAAAGGAAACAAAATGGTGAAGCAATTTTGCATTCATATTTACTTTGCGAAGCCTGCTTTGCCACTTTTATTTTTGCTGAAGCTTATGCGTCACCACCAACCCATCCTGCTTGTATTCTTTTCAGCCAATAACCTGTGCTCCGCCATCTCGCAGACCCGACAGCCTTCTCCCTATCGCTGTCGAAATCAAGTTTCTAGTTCAAGTTCAAATTAAGCTTAAATAATTAATCTTGTTTATATATATGAAGTATATATATACATACATACATACATATATGCATATTGTTTTCTTCAACGCGCTAGTTTTGATTTGTTTATTGTAACGACCCTGACTCGACCTTCGAAAATGGGAACCAAATACATCACCCGTATTCGAATGTCGCAGATTGAAACGTCGAATCTGGTTCGCCGGAGATTATAACACATTAAGTATAACAACACAACGGAAGAAAAACAATATATCATCGATATACAACATTCGATATAATATTCTGATACAATAAATATCACATAATTGGAGATACATAACAACAGAAAGATACAACAATGGAAGAGATAACTCCAATAAATTCTTCAAGAGAGAATGAATCCACAAACTGCATCCCAAATCCAAAGCTCCAAAACTCCAAATCGAAAGCTCGAACCACCATCAAGTTGGACTTAAGCAAGTCCGATCCCGAATGTTAAAGAGAAGCACAAAGCGATAGCCAAAATCCAAAGACTTCCAAGATATAGAATCTACATCTACTATTTGAATATCTGAAAATCCCAACTCTAGACTCCCCGTGTGGAAAAATTATGGGCACCCAGAGTTTAGGAAGGGAACAATAAACTCCAGGTTAGTCATGGGACTGGTGTGAGCAAACAAAAATAGTTTATTAACACAAAACAAACAAAAAGAATTTAAAATTGAAATCCGCAATGCTTTTTGGAAAATGAAACTACCATAAGACCTCCCGGCTCACGCACAATGCAATCGCACACTTGAAGGAGATTTCTCCTTACGATAGTCAAACATGCTTGATACGCAAAAATCCTTTTTGATATTATTATTAGTGCATAGTGCAGAATATTTTTGAAAGTATAATATTAATCTTAGCCAGCATACGTGCCATTATAGTATGCTTACTATAGCTATGTTAAGTGGCAGGTTCTACAACTAAAACTGTACAGGGCGCGTATTGGTGATTGGATTTCCAACAAATGGTCAGGCTAAAGGAACTTCCTGGGCATCATGGGTATGCCTCTGGAGGGACGCCCTGAGAACCTAACCGGATCTCTGCCAACACAAGGTCGACTTACCACTGTAACTAGGTAACTAACTGTCACGAACATGCCATCCCCCGGTCGTAACCGACCTTTATCCGGGGCCCCAACAGCAACAACCACAAAGTAACATAATTGCACAACCACATAAGTTAAGTATCTGGGCTCCATACCATGATATACTTCTACCCAGAAGGAAATGGACATACCCTCAGGGGGCACTACCCCTAAATAACCTTGTTGCTTCCTTTCTGTTTCGACCATTCCGGATTATGAGGTCCGACGAGGTCACGTCCATAACGCTACGCTTTTCACAAAAGTCATGCTTCGATCAACACATGATCAACAGCACTTCGTATGCCATATTACCAAATTCGGAATGTATCACAAGTAACCATCAACTACATAACCACTAAGCTCGTACGTTTCAGAGAAGGGTGTTAAGCTAAGAGAATAAATTCTCCACCACCAAACAGAAATGTATTTGATAGAAACCAGCTTTACATCTCAAAGTGTAATGTCAGACATACATCCATACAAGTCTGTTCCGGGTTCGAACAGAAACGAAGGCACTTTAAAAGAAGCCCTTGCAATCTGGGTATTCACGGACCACCCATTACATATGGAGATCTCTATACCGGCGCAACTCAGTGCAGAGACATTTGATGGGTAATCCTTTCATTCTCGAAAATACCCGGTCATTACCACTGGTCTTCAAATGTTACCTATAACGTCGCATCATTATTCGGAATGGGTTATATGACACAAAGTCCTCTCCCGGCTAAACAGAATGATGAGCGCAATATTTAAAAACATATGGATATATGGGAACTTAGTTTAGTCACAACTTAAAACCCAAAATCTTTCTTCAAATGGTTTAAACAAATTACCGTTTCAAATCTTTAAACAAAAAGATTCACTTCACAAAGTTCACCAATCTTTCACAAAGATTCATTCATAGTTTCCAAAACTAATTATAATTCAAATCTTTCATACAAAGGATACACTTTTAAGATCCTCTTAATTTTGGAGACAAAGTTCACCAATCTTTAGCAAAGATTCATTTATAGCTTCCAAAAAAATTCCATTTCAAATTTGAAATCCTTTCAACAAAAACTGGAAATCCTTTCTTCATATGAAAACTATTATTATTTGAAAACCAAGAGTTTTCATTTCAGAAAAAATCCAATCAAATATGCACAAGTTGTATCCTTTAAAGTATAAACTTGGGTTAATTTTAAATTCCCAAAGTAATACTTTTAAAATAATTTAAAGATGGTTTTAAAATCCATATATATATATATTATATAACTTGTATAAACCTTTCAAAACAAATTTTCAAAACAATTTCAAAACTTAAATAGGATATATTATATTCAAACTAAATTTCAATTTTAAACTTCCTTTTCAAAAGCTTTTCATATTTAACCCAATTCCATTTCCAAAATCATTTGGATTCAAAATTCAACTTTAAAACCATTTCGTAATATTTAATTCAAATATCTGTGACTTAACTGATTTCCTCATGCAATCCATATTTGTGTGTATATGGTGTAGTCCAGGAGTTTTACAATAGTGCAACATCATCAATCATCACAATCCAAGCATTGCAATATCGATAAGCGGTATAATCTCATAACGCTCACATATAAATAATATAAATTCATCATGGATAAATAAATTACATTCATCGCAGCTCAAATCAAAATGATTCATATCACAAAGTATCACACATCAGGGATATCAGACAATTCAAAGCATTCCATGCAATTCAAACATTAATAAGTAAGTTTAATTAATTATCTGATTAATTTAAATTGGATTAATCACTTATGAATAATTTACTAATTCTCGTTAATTAATTAATTACAAACCACTTTAATTAATTATCCTTTAATCGTTTATTAATTAACCTTTATTTATTAATTAATCAACCTTAATTAATAAATCAATCAACTTTTAATCATTAAATAATTAACCACTAATTATTTAATTATCTTTTAATTAAGCACATTAATTAATTAACCCTGAATTAATTACCATTTAATTAATTATCCTTAATTAATTAACCCTCTAATTAATTAATTAACCTTAATTATCCTTTAATCATTAAAAATTAACCTTTAATTATTTAATTATTCTTTAATTAATTATTCTTTAATCACTTGATTAATCAATTTTAATCATTAATTAATTCCTTTTTTTAAGAAATTAATTACCCTTCACTTATCATTATATTTCAAAAACACTTGTTAATTAATTGAACTGATTAACCTTTAATTAATTACATAAATAAATTAATCACCTTGATAAATAAATTTTTAAGTAATTAAATAATTAACTATTTTTAAAATACATTGGGTGCTTATCCTTTTTATATTACTTTCATTAATTAATAAATCATTAACAGCCTAAGATCTTTAATTAACTAAAAGATAAACCGATTTATCTTTATTAATTACTCCATAAACTTTGAAAATAAATTATCATCATTCTATTAACTTAAACCTTTCAATAAATTAACGTTTTTAAAACTTGTAAAATCATAAACCTGAGGCAACTCGAGTGAAACCCGAGCTAGATGCCGTTGTACCCGAGTCCTTCTTTGAGTCAGACTTCAAAACCCCCGAGAGCAAACTCGAGTTTCTATCTTCTTCCACAATTTCAAAAATCATCCCGATATCAATGTGCACGGTGCACATGTACGATTCACCTGTATTCGAGTGCCATAGATTCAAACGTCGAATCTGGTTCGCCGGAGCTTATAACACATTAAGTATAACAACACAGCGGAAGAAAAACAATATATCGTCGATATACAACATTCGATACAATATTCTGATACAATGAATATCACATAATCAGAGATACATAACAGCAGAAAGATACAACAACAGAAGAGATAACTCCAACAAATTCTTCAAGAGAGAATGCATCCACAAACTGCATCCCAAATCCAAAGCTCCAAAACTCCAAATCGAAAGCTCGAACCACCATAAAGTTGGACTTAAGAAATTCTGATCCTGAATGTTAAAGAGAAGCACAAAGCAATAGCCAAAATCCAAAGACTTCCAAGATATCGAATCTACATCTACTATTTGATTATCTGAAAATCCCAACTCTAGACTGCCCGTGTGGAAAAATTATGGGCACCCACAGTTTAAGAAGGGAACAATAAACTCTAGGTCAGTCATGGGACTGGTCAGTTTATTAACACAAAACAAACAAAAAGAATTTAAAAATGAAATTCGCAATGCTTTTTGGAAAATGAAACAACCATAAGGCCTCCCAGCACACACACAATGCAATCGCACACTTGGGGGATATTTCTCCTTATGATAGTCAAACATGCTTGATACGCAAAAATCCTTTTTGATATTATTATTGGTGCATAGTGTAGAAAACATTTCGAAAGTATAATATTAATCTTAGCCAGCATATGTACCATTATAGTATGCCTACTATAGGTACCATGTTAAATGGCAGGTTCTACAACTAAAACCGTACAAGGCACATATTGGCGATTGGATTTCCAGCAAATGATCAGGCTAAGGAACTTCCTAGGCCACATGGGTATGCCTCTGGAGGGATGCTTCGAGAACCTAACTGGATCTCTACCAACACAAGGTCGGCTTACCTCTTTAACTAGGTAACTAACTGTCACGAGCATGTCATCCCACGGTCGTAACCTACCTTTATTCGGGGCCCCAACAACAACAACCATAAAGCGACATAATTGCACAACCACATAAGTTAAGTATCTAGGCTCCATACCATGATACCACTTCTATCCAGAAGGAAATGGACATACCCTCCTGGGGCGCTACCCCCAAATAACCTTGCTGCATCCTTTCTGTTTTCGACCATTTCGGGTTGTGAGGTCCGACGAGGTCACTTCCACAAAGCTACACTTTTTACGAAAGTCATGCTTCGATCAACACATGATCAGCAGCACTTCGTATGCCACATTACCAAATTGGGAATGTATCACTAGTAACCATCAACTACATAACCTCTGAGCTCGTACGTCTCAAAGAAGGGTGTTAAGCTAAGAGAATAAATTCTCCGCCACCAAACAGAAATGTATTTGATAGAAACCAGCTTTACATCTCAAAGTGTAATATCAGACATACATACATACAAGTTTGTTCCGGGTTCGAACAGAACAGAAGGCATTTCAAAAGAATCCCTTGCAATCCATGTATTCATAATCCCGATCGGGCTCCCTATCACATATGGAGATCTCTATACCGGCGCGACTCAGTGCAGAGACATTCGATGGGTAATCTTTCATCCTCGAAAATACCCGGTCTTCACCACCAATCTTCAAATGCTATCCATAACGTCGTATCATTATTCGTAATTGGTTATATGATACAAAGTCCTCTCCCGACTAAACCGAATAATGAGCGCAATATTTAAAAACATATGGATATATGGGATCTTAGTTAAGTCACAACTTAAAACCCAAAACCTTTCTTCAAATGATTTAAACAAATTACCATTTTTAAATTTTTAAACAAAAAGATTCACTTCATAAAGGTCACTAATCTTTCATAAAGATTCGTTCATAGTTTCCAAAACTATTTATAATTCAAATTTTTTATACAAAAGATACACCTTTAAGATCCTCTTTATTTTGGAGACAAAGT
The DNA here is from genome assembly GCA_030765085.1 of Allium cepa. Taxonomy (NCBI): domain Eukaryota; kingdom Viridiplantae; phylum Streptophyta; class Magnoliopsida; order Asparagales; family Amaryllidaceae; genus Allium; species Allium cepa. The sequence goes on along the minus strand of CM060933.1, from coordinate 26,627,153 downwards.
TCGCCAATCTTTAGCAAAGATTCATTTATAGCTTCCAAAACAATTCCATTTCAGATTTGAAATCCTTTCAACAAAAATTGGAAATCCTTTCTTTATATGAAAGCTATTATTATTTGAAAACCAAGAGTTTTCGTTTCAGAAAAATCCGATCAAATATGCACAAGTTATATCCTTTAAAGTATAAACTTGGGTTAATTTTAAATTCCCAAAATAATACTTTTAAAATACTTTAAAGATGGTTTTTGTAACATTCCCAGAATTTAGCCAAGGTTAATTTGATAATTAATTTAATTTTTGAAAATTAAATTGTGATTTAATTTCATATTTTCCAAATTTAATAGATATTTGTTTTTTTATTAATATAAATGAATATAAGTATGATTTTAAAATAGAATTTCTAATTGGAAATTCAAAAAATAAAAATTTAAACAATATATTGGATTTGGATTTATTTGTGGTTTAGTTGAGAATTAAATTAAAATTTAGAAATAAAAATATAAAGTAGATTTTTAAAATAAATTTGATTTGGAAATTTAATAATAAATATTTTATAAAATTTATTAGATTTAAGATTTTTATATTTTTAATATATATATATATATATGTGTGCATATAACTAGAATTATAAATATAATATGATATTAAAATAAGGTTTAATAAAAGTTTAAAATATACATACTTGTGTAATTCAATTTTTAAATCAATTTCTTTAAAAGGGTTGTATAAATGTTAATGAAGAAAAAATGTATTTATTTAAATAGGAAATATAATATAAAGTTATATTTAAATGTTATTAACATGAAGATTTAGAGTGTTTAAAATATAAACATGAGAAAACATATTACAAAATTTATAAATGTTAATAAAGAAAGGGTTCAAACATAAATTGTTTTCATATTAACAAATTAATAAAAAAAGGGGTAAAACATAAAAATATGTAATTTTGACAATTGTAAATTATATAATCCATGCATTGACAAATGTTTAATAGGTAACAACATCAATTTACAAGTGTTAGCTGGAATAATACAAGTGGCAAGATTATTATTTTCTTCTGAGTATGAATTTTATACAAAAAAAGGATTTATTGAACTAGGCTATTCTCAGTTTTGTAAAACATGAGAACAAAGAAAAGCAAACACAGCAGTAATTCAAAGTAAAAGAAAACCATATTTTCACAAAATCAAAACCAGTAGAATGAAAATCAAAGTAACATATTTAAATTCAAGCTGAGTCAAATAATAATACATTCAAGTTCAAACTGGGAATCAAAGTTTCAAACTGAAACAAGCTTCAAACCTGGAAGCTTTAGAGTTGAAACAAAGCAAATCTGGAAACCAAATTCAGATCAATCAAAAAGCTAGAAACAACTTCAGATGATCAAGTTTCTAGCCTGTAAGCAAAGCAAGTTCAAAGAAGCATGCAGTAAGATCTAGCAGCAAATTCAAATTCAAAATCTGAAAACAGATTAAGTTTCGGGCAACTCATAAATTCATATCAATAAGCAAAACCTGGAAACACTTCCAGTTTCAAAAAGCTTTCAAAAATCTCAAAACCTGATCAAAAGCAGGGTCTCTATTCCTTGCTTTCATTTCCCATCAAGGTTAGCAAACTACCCCCTCTAATTTTTTGATTGTGAGAGATTAATGCATGATGTTTGTGATTGAGATCTATTGTATAAATGTCATTGCATGTCTATAAATATGCAAAAGAACTATGTCTATAAGAATTTCTGTTGATATATATCTTCTCTGTTTAATAACAGACTAACAAAGAAATCCAAGAAAAATTCATATCTAGGAATCTAATAGGATTTAAGTAATAATCTTTAAAAGAAAAGTATTTGTTTTGACCAGATTTAGATTTTAAAAATAGATTCGAGTGATAATATTTTGTAGTTATTTAGAAGAATGATAAAATACAGTGAAAACTGTTAAAAATCAATGTTTGAAATTTTGTGAATTGAGTTCGCCTTAGGAAATGATGATTTTAGGAAATCCTTACAATTTTTTTTAACTTATATTCAATGAGAAAATTTGAGTTAACCAGGAATTTCTTTTTCACCAATTGTCGTCGATCGGCAGAGGAAGGCGTTTTGAGATTTACGTTAAAGGTGGAGTGATGGGTATAGATCATTGGAAAATATTGGAGTAATTTATAGATCGTCGAGATGTTTGGTCGTCGACGTTTTAGGGTTTAAGTTAGGTTTGTGGTTGATGATGTTGACGAGATGAATTTTTGAATCCAATTGGTTTTGGGAATGGGTTTGGGTTAAACGTGAAAAGTTTTTGAAAAGGAGTTTTGAAGATGAAAGTTATTTTGAATAACTTGATAAAGTTTTGAAATTTAAATAGTCTGATTGGAATTTAAATTCAAGATTTGAAATTGAATTCTATGTTTGGCAATTATGGTTTATAAATGTTATATAAGTTATAGATGTGTTTATATGGGTTTGAACCATTTTAAAAGTATTATTTTGGAATTTGAATTTTACCCAAGGGCTTTAACTTGTATAAATGTAATCGGATTTTTCCAAAACGAAAACTATAGTTTTTAAATGATAAAAGCTTTCATATAAGGAAAGAAATTCCAATTTGTGTTAAAGGGATTTCAATTTTGAAATGAAAATGGTTTTCCAAGTTATGAATGAATCTTTGGAAATGGTTTGAAAGCTATGAATTAAAATCTTTGATTAAAAGATTGAAGGAGTTAATCCAATTTGAAAGGGAAACTATTTTGAAAGAATATGAATGAATCTTTGTTAAAGATTGGTATACTTTGTTTTCAAATTGAAAAGGGATCTTAAAGGTGTGTCCTTTCTATAAAAGATTTGAAATGGAAATTGTTTTGAAATCTGTGAATGGAACTTTGTGAAAATGGGTGAACTTTGTGAAGTGGATCTTTTTGTTAAAAGATTTGAAAATGGTAATTTGTTTAAACCATTTGAAAAAAAAGGTTTTGGGTTTTAAAGTTGTGACTTAACTGAAATTCCAGTATCCATATGTTTTTAAATATTGCGCTCATTATTCGGTTTAGCCGGGAGAGGACCTTTGTGTCATATAACCCATTCCGAATAATGATACGACATTGTGGATTGCGTTTGAAGACCGATGGTGAAGACCGAGTATTTACGAGAATGATAGGATAACTTATCGAATGACTCTGCACTGAGTAGCTACGGTATAGAGATCTCCATATGTGATGGGGAGTCCGATTGGGATTGTGAATACCCGGATTGCAAGGGCTTCTTCGAAAGTGCCTTCAGTTCTGTTCGAACCCGAAACAGACTTGTATGGATGTGTGTCTGATATTACACCTTGAGATGTAAAGCTGGTTTCTATCAAATACATTTCTGTTTGGTGGCGGAGATTTATTCTCTTAGCTTAACACCCTTCTCTGAGACGTACGAGCTCAGAGGTTATATAGTTGATGGTTACTTGTGATACATTCCCAATTTGATAATGTGGCATACGAAGTGCTGCTGATCATTTGTTGATCAAAGCATAGCTTTTGTGAAAAACGTAGCTTTGTGGACGAGACTGCATTAGGACCTCACACCCTGAAAATGGCCGAAACAGGAAAGATGTACTAAGGTTGCAGGGGTCGTGCCCTTAGGTTATGTCCATTCCTTCTGGAAAAGGGCGGTATCATGGTATGGAGCCCAGATACTTAACTCACGTGGACACTGTAAATCTATTACTGTGTGATTGTTGTGGTTGAGAACTCTTGGATAAAGGTCGCAAACGACCAGGGATGGCATATCTTAGGTGTTACCCTCGGAAAAGGGGTGAACCGGTCTTGTGTTGGCAGAGAGTCGGGGCAGGTTCTCGGGGCGTCCCTCAAGAGGCATTCCCATGTGGCCCAGAAAGTTCCTTTGCCTGACCATTTGTTGGAAAATCAATCATCCAATATGAGCCCTTTACGATTGTAGTTGTATAACCTACCACCTCAGGTGGTAGCTATAGTAGGCATAGTATAATGGTACTTATGCTGGCTAAGATTAATATTATACTTTCGAAATGTTTTCTGCACTATGCACTAATAATAATATCAAATGTTTTTCGCGTATCAAGCATTTTTGACTGTCGTAAGGAGAAATCTCCTCCAAGTGTGCGCTTGCATTGTGTGTGTGGCGGGAGGCCTTATGGTAGTTTCATTTTTCAAAAAGCATTGCGAATTTATTTAAAATCTTTTATTTTGCTTTTGATAAAGATAAACTGTTTTTGTTTACTCGTATCGGTCTCATGACTGATCCAGAGTTTATTGTTCCTTTCCTAAACTCTGGGTACCCACAATTTTCCACACGGGTAGTCTAGAGTTGGGTTTTTTAGATAATCAAATAGTAGGTGTAGATTTGATAGCATTCAATCTTTGGACATTGGCAATCACATTTGGATCGAGTTTGCTTAACTTGATTGGAAGTTCGAGCAATTTCTGGATTGGTGCTTTAGAGATGGAGTTTGCTGATATTGGAGTTCCTTCTTTTGAGTTCAAGTTCAAGTTATTTTTTTCCACTGTAGCATTGTATTTGATCTCTGATATGTCTTTGGGATCATTGTTGTATATCATTGGATATTGTATCATTGGAGTCGTATGATATATTATTCATTTTCTTCTGCTGTGTTGTTATACTTATTGTGTTATAAGCTCCGACGAACCAGATTCGGCATTTGAATCTACGGCATTCGAGTACAAGTAAAGTACGAGTGCCGATTTTTGAAGGTCGAGTCAGGGTCGTTATAATTGGTATCAGAGCTAAATGTTGAAACTTTAGCTCATGAGTATAACACATTAGGTAGCTCATTAGAGAGAGGAAATATACCCTAGAATGAGTATATCCCTAAGATATCTGTTCGTATGTCTCAGTAAATTCTCTTACTATCCACTTATAGTGAATATGAGTGCGATAAGAGGACGAGATAAGGGATGGGGAAATACCACTATGGTCGATACCCCGCAACAACAAGGAACAACTCTTTCTCTATCAATCTCCTTTGATTTGATTCAGTTCTTTGATTGCTTCGTGGCAGCTCGAGGGAGAAGTTTCGGTGTGGTGATGGCCCTGCAAATCGTGTAGATAAGTTTCTATCTCGTATTCTCTTCGTCAAATTTCTATCAGCTTTTCGTTTTTAACTTCAGTGAATTTGAAATTCTATATGAAATAAATTGGTGAATTAAATATGAAGTTGAATATGAAGATTTATATTGATAAAACGATTTCGATTATAACCAAATTCGAAATTTTATTGTAATTTCTTGTGAGTATGAAGGTCCGAACTGGGACAAGTTATATAAGTTTGGAGTATTCCGACTTGAGTTTGGGATCCATATCTAATGTTTGAGAATTTTGGAAGATTGAATCCATTAATCTGTTTTATCGAGTTTCGATATGTTCTACGAATGGTTAGTTATCCTTTAAACTAACCAAAATCCCTGTATATTTCGTAGATCCGGATAACCCGAATATTTCGTAAAGTGTTGGATAGAATTGTTCTCCTATCCATTGTTGATATTCTGATTTGGTAAGCCAAATACAGAATACATAATCAGCTTGATTGATGAGTCGATTCTCTATCCTTGTGTATCCATTCTTTGTTGTCTCCCTAGCAAATTTCGGGGACAAAATGTTCTTAAGGGGGGAATCTGTAACATTCCTGGATTTTAGCCAAGGTTAATTTGATAATTAATTTAATTTTTGAAAATTAAATTGTGAATTAATTTGGTATTTTCCAAATTTAATAGATATTTGTTTGTTTATTAATATAAATGAATATAAGTATGATTTTAAAATAGAATTTCTAATTGGAAATTCAGAAAATAAAAATTTGAACAATATATTGGATTTGGATTTATTTGTGGTTTAGTTGAGAATTAATTTGAAATTCAGAAATAAATATATATGAAAGTAGATTTTTAAAATAAATTTGAATTGGAAATTTAATAATAAATATTTAATAAAATTTATTGGATTTAAGAGTTTTATATTTTGAATATATATATATATATATATATATATATATATATATATATATATGTATGTATGTGTATGTATATAACTAGAATTATAAATATAATATGATATTGAAATAAGGTTTAATAAAAGTTTAAAATATACATACTTGTGTAATTTAATTTTTAAATCAATTTCTTTAAAAGGGTTATATAAATGTTAATAAATAAAAATGTATTTGTTTAAATAGGAAATATAATATAAAGTTATATTTAAATGTTATTAACATGAAGATCTAAAGTGTCTAAAATATAAACATGAGAAAATATAGTACAAAATTTATAAATGTTAATAAAGAAAGGGTTCAAACACAAATTGTTTTCATATTAACAAATTAATAAAACGAAGGGGTAAAACATAAAAATATATAATTTTGACAATTGTAAATTATATAATCCATGGATTGACAAATGTTTAATAAGTAACAACATTAATTTTACAAGTGTTAGCTGGAATAATACAAGTGGCAAGATTTTTTTTCTTTTGAATATGAATTTTATACAAAAAAGGATTTATTGAACTAGGCTATTCTCAGTTTTGTATAACCTGAGAACAAAGAAAAGCAAACACAGTAGAAAGTCAAAGTAAAAGAAAACCAGATTTTCACAAAATCAAAACCAGTAGAATGAAAATTAAAGTACCAAATTTAAATTCAAGCCGAGTCAAATAATAATACATTCAAGTTCAAACTGGAAGTCAAAGTTTCAACCAGAAACAAGCTTCAAACCGGGAAGCTTTAGAGTTGAAACAAAGCAAATCTGGAAACCAAATTCAGTTCAATCAAAAAGCTAGAAAGAACTTCAGATGATCAAGTTTCAAGCTTGTAAGCAAAGCAAGTTCAAAGAAGCATGCGGTAAGATCTAGCAGCAAATTCAAATTCAAAATATGAAAACAGATTTAAAATTTGCAAACTGTAAATCAAAAACAGCTTCAGCTCATTTATAAAAATCAGGACAAGTTTCGGACAACTCATAAATTCAGATCAATAAGCAAAACCTGGAAACACTTCCAGTTTCAAAAAGCTTTCAAAAATCTCAAAACCTGATCAAAAGCAGGGCCTTTGTTCTTTGCTTTCATTTCCCGTCAAGGTGAGCAAACTACCCCTCTAATTTTTTGATTGTGTGTGATTAATATCTGATGTTTGTGATTGAGATCTGTTGTATAGATGTCCTTGCATGTCTATTAATATGCAAAAGAACTGTGTCTATAACAGTTTCTGCTGATACATATCTTCTCTGTTTAATAACAGACTAACAAGGAAATCCAAGAAAAATACATATCTAGCAAACTAACAGGATTTAAGTAATAATCTTTAAAAGAAAAGTATTTGTTTTGACCTAATTTAGATTTTAAAAATAGATTCGAGTGATAATATTTTGTAATTATTTAGAAGATGATAAAATACAGTGAAAATTGTTAAAAATCAAAAAAATTGATTTTTAAATTTTGTGAATTGATTTCATGATTGAGTTCGCCTTAGGAAATGATGATTTTAGGAAATCTTTACAAAAAAAATTAACTTATATTCAATGAGAACTTTTGAGTTAACCGGGAATTGCTTTTTCACCAATTGCCGTCGATCGGCAGAGGAAGGCGTTTCGAGGTTTACGTTGAAGGTGGACTGATGGGTATAGATCATTGGAAAAATATTGAAAGAATTTATAGATCGTCGATATGTTTGGTCGTCGACATTTTAGGGTTTAAGTTAGGTTTGGGGTTGATGTGTTGACGAGATGAATTCGTCGATGAGGGTGAACTGCAGTTGATCGCACCAGGGGGAATAGGATTGTGGGACATTGGCGAGGCTTGGGACAAGAAGGCGGGGTAGCCGACAGTCGGAGGCGTCATAGTGAGGAGTTTTTCTGATAAGGTCTGGGTCTTCGGTTTGCAGCCGAAGCTCGATTTTGTTTTAGTGATTCGATCGAGGTTGCTGAGAATCTCGATGATGTGAGGACATCGTTGTCGACTTGCTGAGGATCGCAATAGTGGTGGAGGTGGTGGAGGGTTCATGTGCATGTGCACGCGTGTAGTTCGTGCATTAGGGAACGATGTGGATTGGGGAAGAAGATGGAGGACTCCAGTTCGTGTGCGTGCAATAGAGCGTTTGGCTCGAAGCAGATAAAAGAATGAGTTGACTCGGGTTGTTACTCGAGAGGAATTGGGTTTGGCTCGGGAAAATATGTTGTGGGCTCGGTTTAAATGATAGCAGATTTTGAATCAAAAGTTTAAAAGATGCAAGTTTTTAAAATTTAACTTATTCTTTTAAAAGTGAATATTGGTTGAAGTTTGAGATCAATCAAAAGTTTTTAACCAGTATTTGTAGTATTAAGTTTAAAGTTTTCCTTTATGTATATTTAACCTTTGTTTTGAAAGTTTATTTTAAATAAACTCAATATTGAAATTGAGCAAATGATTAAAAGATGAAGTGTTTTAAATCATTAATTTAAATTAAAGGTTTAAAGTAAATTGGTTAATGATAATCAATCTCAATGGTTATTAGTAAGATTTTTTTATGATAATAAAAGTAATTATTTAAGATAAAAGATCTATCTTTTAATTAACTAAAACTTTAAGAGGTTTATTAATTAATGTAAGTAATTAAAGGTCAATTACTTTATATGACTACTTAAAGGCTGATTACTTTAATTTAAGATTGATTAATTTTATAAAAGTAATTAAAGGTAATTAATTACTTAAGGATAATTACTTAGTTAAAAGCGATTAATTAATGGTTAAAGTTAATTAAGTAATTAGGGATAATCACTTATTGTAATTAATTAACGATAATTAATTAAATGGTAATTAATTAAGGGTTAATTTATTAATTAATTAAGGATAATTAATTAATTAAGGATAATTAATTAAAAGATAATTAAGTAATTATAAGTTAATTACTTAATAATTAAAGTTAATAATTAAAGTACTTAATAGGAGGATAATTAATTTAATGTGAGTAATTAAGGAATAATTAATTAAATAAAAGTAATTAATTAAAATAAATAATTAAGGTTGATTAATTTCATTAATTAATATCAAATGATTTGTAATTAATCAAGATTTAATAATTAATTCATAAGTAATTAATTTAATTGGAGATTAAATCGAATTAATTAGGATTTATACAATTAATCAATATTGTTTATAAATGATTATTGTATACTTGGATTGCTTATAAATGTATGTATTGCCTTGAATTGATTGTTATCTCTGGATTATAATATTCTGTGATGTAAATTTAGCTGTGTGTTATTTATTTATTTATTTATCTGTGACACATTTACATATTATCTATGAATCTATGAATGAATGATAAGCGTTATAGATTGTACCGCTTATCGTTATTGTTATGCCTGAATCCATGATGGTTGATGTTGTTGCACTATTGTGTGAAACCCCTGGACTACACCATACACACACAAATATGGATTGCATGAGGAAATTGGTTAAGTCACAGATTTTTGAAATAGATTTAAATTTGAATTTTTGAATCCAATGGGTTTTGGGAATGGGTTTGGGTTAAATGTGAAAAGTTTTTGAAAAGGAGTTTTGAAGATGAAAGTTATTTCGAATAACTTGATAAAGTTTTGAAATCTAAATAGTCTAATTGAATTTAAATTCAGATTCGAAATTGAATTCTATGTTTTTTAATTATGGTTTAAAAATGTTATATAAGTTATAGATGTGTTTATATGGGTTTGAACCATTTTAAAAGTATTATTTTGGAATTTGAATTTAACCCAAGGGCTTTAACTTGTATAAATGTAATCGGAATTTTTCAAAATGAAAACTATTATTTTCAAATGATAAAAGATTTCATATAAGGAAAGAAATTCCAATTTATGTAAAGGGATTTCAAGTTCGAAATGAAAATGGTTTTCCAAGTTATGAATGAATCTTTGGAAATGGTTTGAAAGCTATGAATTAAAATCTTTGATTAAAAGATTGAAGGAGTTAATCCAATTTGAATGGGAAACTGTTTTGAAAGAATATGAATGAATCTTTGTTAAAGATTGGTATACTTTGTTTTCAAATTGAAAAGGGATCTTAAAGGTGTGTCCTTTCTATAAAAGATTTGAAATGGAAATTGTTTTGAAATCTTTGAATGGATCTTTGTGAAAATGGGTGAACTTTATGCAGTGAATCTTTTTGTTAAAAGATTTGGAAATGATAATTTGTTAAAACCATTTGAAAGAAAGGTTTTGGGTTTGAAAGTTGTGACTTAACTGAAATCCCAATATCCATATGTTTTTAAATATTGCGCTCATTATTCAGTTTAGCCGGGAGAGGACCTTTGTGTCATATGACCCATTCCGAATATTGATATGACATTATGGATTGCATTTGAAGACCGGTGGTGAAGATCGGGCATTTATGAGAACGATAAGATAACCTATCGAATGACTCTGCACTGAGTAGCTAAGGTATAGAGATCTCCATATGTGACGGGGAGTCCGATTGGGATTGTGAATACCTGGATTGCAAGGGCTTCTTCGAAAGCGTCTTCAGTTCTGTTCGAACCCGGAACAGACTTGTATGGATGTGTGTCTGATATTACACCTTGAGATGTAAAGCTGGTTTCTATCAAATACATTTATGTTTGGTGGCGGAGATTTATTCTCTTAGCTTAACACCCTTCTCTAAGACGTACGAGCTCAGAGGTTATGTAGTTGTTGGTTACTAGTGATACATCCCAAATTCGGTAATGTGGCATACGAAGTGCTGCTGATCATTTGTTGATCAATGCATGGCTTTTGTGAAAAGCGTAGCTTTATGGACGAGACTGCATCAGGACCTCATACCCTAGAAATGGTCGAAACAGGAAAGATGCAGCAAGGTTGCAGGTGTGACGCCCCACCTCTATACCCATGCTAGCCAAATGAGAAGCGGTCCTATTAGACTTAATAGGAACAAAATGAGCAGATTTAGTGAGGCGATCTACAATAACCCAGATGCTAGAATGGCCTGATCTCGAACGAGGTAGGCCGTTAATAAAATCCATAGAAATCCGATCCCACTTCCATAATGGAATCTCTAGAGGATGAAGAAGACCCGAAGGACGCTGATGTTCGGCCTTAATACACTGACAAGTTATGCAATTACTCACATAACTCGCCACATCGCGTTTCATGCCTTCCCAATAATAAAGACGATGCATATCGGCATACATCTTACTACTAGCAGGATGAATGGTATACTTAGAACGGTGACAATCATCAAGAATGTCATGCCTAAGCGCAAAATCAGAAGGCACAAAAAGAAGGTTCTTCTTGCGAAGACACCCATGAGAATCAATGCTGAAATCCCGCAACGCCTCATCACAGGATCCAGACTCACAAACTGAATAAGATGCAACAAATCAGGATCACGCCGCTGAGCATCGGCAATACGATCCAACAAAATGGGTCGAGCTCCCAAACTAAGTAATAGAATAGGAGAATCAGAAGATGAACCTCGATCACGAGTTTCGCAAAAAGATAGAGTCTCAAGAATATCCCATTCGGCAAGCATCATAGAAACAACAGCCGAATGTTTGCGACTAAGCGCATCAGCAACACGATTACACTTCCCAGGGGTATATTGGATATCAAAGTCATAGGAAGCAAGAAACTCGAGCCAACGTTGTTGTCTCATATTGAGTTCCTTCTGAGTGAACAAATACTTCAAGGATTTATGATCGGTATAGAGAATGAAGCGCTCGCCTAATAAGTAGTGTCGCCAAATCTTCAAGGCGAAGACAACGGCGGCTAACTCAAGATCATGAGTGGCATAGCGAACTTCATTTGGACGTAGTTGCCTAGAATCATAAGCAACTACCCGATCCTTCTGCATAAGAACAGCACCGAGACCACTACCACACGCATCGGTGTAGACAACAAGATCATGATTCCCCTCGGGAACCACAAGAATAGGAGCATTAGTGAAAAGTTCCTTTAATGTCAAGAAGGAAGCTTCACACTTGTCAGACAAAATAAAACGAATGCCTTTCCGAGTAAGGCTGGTGAGAGGAAGCACAACGCGGGAAAAATCCTTAATGAACCGACAGTAATAACCCGCTAATCCAAGGAAACTACGAATCTCATATACATTCTCAGGCCTCTTCCAATTCTGGATGGCTTCGATCTTTGAGGGATCGACTGAAATGCCATCGGAAGATACAATATGGCCTAAGAACTTAACCTTATTCTCCCAAAAGTGGCATTTGGAGAATTTGGCTCTAAGCTGATGATGACGGAGGGTACTCAAGACAATTCTCAAGTGATTAGCATGCTCAGCTTCAGACTTAGAATAAATAAGGATATCATCAATGAACACAAGGACGAACTTATCGAGATATTCCCGGAATACTCGATTCATGAGATCGACAAAGAAAGCAGGAGCGTTCGTCAAACCGAACGGCATAACGAGCCACTCAAAAGAACCATAAAGAGTGCGGAAAGCGGTAAGCGGTATGCTATCCTCCGCGACTCGCAACTGATGAAAACCTATGGCGAGGTCAAGCTGAGAAAAGACCTTAGCACCACTCAATAGATCGAACATATCATCGATCCTAGGCAATGGATACCTACTCCTGATGGTTAACTCGTTAAGCTTGCGATAGTCAATGCAAAGCCTAAGAGTTCCATCAGACTTCTTCATGAAGACGACCGCGAATCCCCATGGAGAAAAACTGAACTGAATCAACTGCTTGGACTCAAGCTCTAAAAGCTACTTCTTGAGTTCCTCATTTTCTTTTGTAGACATCCTCGTGGGAGGACGACTAACTGGCTGCGCACTTGGAATGAGATCAATGCAGAACTCAATTGTTCGCTTGGGTGGCAAATCGGAAACAGGCTCGAAAACATCAGAAAAGTCACAAGCAACGGGAATACGAGATATATCATCATCATCTCATGAATCAAGAGAATGTAAAACCATTTCGGAGTTATCCACATTCCGAAGATCAAGTGATAGCTGAGTAGGCGAATCCCGATGTCGAAGATACAAAATTCTCTCTGAACAAATAATCCTGGCATCATATCTCACTAGCCAGTCCATTCCTAAAATCATATCAAATCCCAGACAAGAAATAACGTGCAGATTCGCACGAAAGGAAAAGCCACATAAAACAATCTCAATATCATCACAAAGCATACTAAGGGTCGCGTATCCTCCAATAGGATTTGCAATCCTTAAAGAAGTAACCAAACAAGAAACATCCAAGGACAAATCATCAACGAGCTTTTTCGATACGAAAGAATGTGATGCACCCGTATCGAAAAGAACTCGAATACTATGGTCATGAAATAAAATAGAACCTTCCAAAATAGATGGAGATATACCTTTGGGCTGAGAAGGACCTTCAAAAGCCTTAGCGGCATAAAGCTTGCTAGACTTGGCACCAACCGGAACAGTAGGGCAAGTGGAAACATGATGACCTTCCTTCTTGCAATAGCGACAGAAGAGAGGCTTGGAACAAGCTCGAATCATATGATCCGGAGAACCACAATTGAAACACTTCCGAATGAAAGGTGTTCCAGAAGACTGAGGCTGAGAACTAGAACTACCAGTCTTCTTCTTCTTGGAAGGAAAAGACCTGGACTTCTCAAATGGAAACTGCTTCTTGTTGGGGTTCTTGGAAACCTCAACATCCCCACCACTATCACACTCCTTCTCGACGGTTTCAAGATGAAGTGCAGAATCAACCAACTCCTCAAAAGAGAGCTTAAGCTGGAGCAACAAAGACTTCTTAAGATATTTCTTAAGACCAGAGACAAACTTCAAAATTTTCTTATAATAAATGCTAATGAATGCAAGACCATACTGAGATAAAGCCTCGAATGATGCAACATACTCAGAAACAGAAGATTTCCCTTTCTTCAACTCAAGGAAACGACGGGTCAATAAAACTTTTTCAGATTCAGGAACGAACTTGAGTTCGAATCGTCCCCGAAACTGAGTCCAAGAAAGAGTAGACTCATCAATTTCGGCTACAAGAAGCTCATACCAATCAAGAGCACGCCCTTGTAATAAGCTAGAAGTTACAAGAACTCTATCATGGTCAGAAAGATCCATGCGAGAGAAGATACGCTCGCACGTGCGAAGCCAAGCTTGGACTTCAAGAACAGACTCGGAGCCCTTAAACGGCTTTCCTCCAAGATGAGAAAAATCACTGCACTGACGTGCAAAGGCAGACTTGTGAGGTGGAGATACTCGAGGAGGAACTGGAGGCTGAGTGCTCCTAAAAATTTCAAAAACTGATCGGCAGACACATAAACGCCATCCGGATGTGAGCCACTGGATTGCCCAGCATCCGAACGTCGTCCCCTGCCTCTTCTAGCCATACGCTGAAAGTTAAGATAAGAACAAGATTATTCACAAGGTAGATGTCATTAATACAATTGTGGAATACTATGGAATGAAATGCATTCCTAGACGTATTCCCAATTTCTATCTAACATTTGATGGTAGAAGGAATAGAGAGACACGATGATTCAAAGATTTGTATCACTTATACACTTTGATGTATCGTAATATGTGCTTCTATTCTGTGTTTATCATATTTTGTTCTGAACTCAGCTCTGATACCAAGCTGTGACGCCCCACCTCTATACCCACGCTAGCCAAGGACACTACATGGTAATGCCGTCAACTAACACGGAGAATAAGGCTGGTTAGGAGCGACCATCTATAGCCTTGCTCTAACTATCTATTGAATACATCGACAATTGACATACCAATGAATACTTAAAACAAAACCATAGGTGGAAGGAGGATCTATCAGAACAGAATATAACAACTCAAATTTAATATACATCACAGAATAGTAGATCATCATATACACATATATTGATACATAACAGAGTATACAAACTAATACACGTCAAGAGGTATAGCAAACCACAATATACAGACGAGTCAAAAGAATACATATCAGAGTTACAACAAAAAGGACTACACAAAAAAAGAAAAAAAAAAGGAACAAGCTGAATAGTCCATGCGGAAGCAAAATAGGCTAAGTCCAAATGCACCTAACCTGAAACATCTCGGTCTGACCCGATTATAAAATACACGGGTCAGTCTAGCTAAACAAATCAGTTAGATAAACTGAACAACAATAACCTGCAAGGTCACAAAGTATAACAAATATCTCTACAAGAGATAACACAATCATCTAGCAAAAGATGAATCATAAAAGAACAAGCCTCATCTCATTGGCAATTCAAATAAACAAAGGATATGAATATCCCAAAACAAGCCATAAAGGCAAATAACAAATACCAATAAAGGTAACACAAGTTCCACAAGGTAATCGCTACATATCGTGCGGCTCAAAAAGACCAACACCGAAGGGCGATACCTAGGGAATATACATATCAATGAAACATCATAAAATTTGCACGTGCTCAGTACTGTATAAACAAGGATCCATGAGCCCGAAGACTCCAAACCCAAATATCACTCGAGCGGCTCATAAAGACCTAACTCCGAAAGCGATACAATAGGGCAACAAACCCGAAGGCACAAACCCGAAGTTACAAACCCGAAGGCAACATATCCAAAGGCAATATACTCGAAGGCAACAAACCTGAAGGAGAGTCCGAAGACACTATCCCAAAGGCAACAAACCGTAGTGGTGAAGGCCCAGTATTGGACACCACTAACTGGCAGAATGTGTCATAACTCTCAAAAAGGAATCCGAAAAGTGGTAACGTGAGTCCCATAACCACTCGTTCGAACTAAACGGTTTACTATCCGTTAGTTAATTTCACACTCAAAGCAGTACAAAGTTTACCTCATCTCATTGGTAAACCAGACCAAAAGGTCAAAACAATCAATCGAATAGGTCGGGAATTAATCGGAAAGATAAACGCACGGATTCATGGTCCGTGTTTTACTTAACCATTTATCTCCTTTCCACTCCGCTCGAAGTGCGAAATTGTGTGCGTGCGTTTAAATAGAATTTATAAATTAGAGAAGCAAGCTTTTAATACAATTTAAAAGATTATTTTATAAAACCCCGTGGATTGAAATTAAAAAGGAATCATCAAAGTCAAAATAAATGATGACAACAAATAGGATCATCACGAATCGATTCAAATTGGAAATTCAATCTCAAAAGGCAAAGTGGGCTGAAATAGCAAATTCAGTTGACTAAACAGAGAATTCGGTTGACTAAATAGCAAATTCAGTTGGCTGAACAGAGATTTTTAGTTGACTGAACAGCAAATTCAGTTGACTGAACAGAGATTTTTAGTTGACTGAATTCTGCCTGGAAACTTTCTGTTTCCAGGTTCAGTCGACTGAACAGAGAATTCAGTCGACTGAATTTTGCCTGGAAAATTTCTGTTTCCAGGTTCAGTCGACTGAACAGAGAATTCAGTCGACTAAACCATGCCTGAATACTTTCGGGTCCCAGATTCAGTCGACTAAACAGAGAATTCAGTCGACTGAATCATGCCTGGGCTGTTTTTCAGCCTATTCAAATGAAAAGCAAACTCTTCCAAAATGCAACCGGACGAACATTGGCTCTAAGGGTTTATGCCAATCGACAACCCGGCCCTATATGCTCCTCGATGCATCACCAAAACGTGATCAAAACATCAAAGTTAGGATTTCAAAGATTTGAACCCAAAACACTAACAATTGGAATATTCACCAATTCAACCCAAACCAAAAGCAAATGCACATGAAATAGTGTTAGGAATTCATACCTAACAACCAAAGATAATTATAGTCATAGATGTGAGATAAAAATCTCACCTTTAACCCAAAACAAAGAAGAAGGAGCTCAATCACAAGGAGAAGACCAACTAATCTCTACTTCAACCCAACAAGCTTCAATTTAAGATCAAAATAAGTATTTCCTAAGTTAGGTTTAGGAAACTTTATGAAATTGAAGAGGAAAAGAGTTGGAGAAGATGAAGAGGAGGCTTACCAATAGCTTCTCTTTGATTTTGGAGCAAGAATTCAAATTTGCAAAGTAAACTAGGGCTTGAAATTTCTAATTCCTCTTCCTTTCCCCCATTTTCAGTTTTTAGCTTGAGTTTAGAAGTGAAAATGAGTGAATGGGGAAGAGAGGGACTGAGTTAGGTTATTAAATTAGCAAATGGGCTGAACCAAAGCCCAAAACCCAATTAGAAAAAGTAGCAAAATTCAACTTACTCCAAACATATCAAAACTTATACTTAAAAAGATCGCAAACGCCATTTTGGACTCAATAGAGGTGGTATCGAGCCCTAATTCAGCCGTTTGCAAAAAGTAGCTTTTCGGACTCAAAAATCCGACTAACGACGCTATATTTAAATAAAACATTTAAATATATAATCGTTAAATATGAGAGTTGTTACAGTAGGGGTCGCGCCCTTTGGGTATGTCCATTCCTTTTGGAAAAGGGTGGTATCAAGGTATGGAGCCCAGATACTTAACTCATGTGGACACTGTAAATCTATTACTGTGTGATTGTTGTGGTTGAAAGCTCTTGGATAAAGGTCGCAAATGACCGAGGATGGCATATCTTAAGTGTTACACCCGGGAAAGGGATGAACCGGCCTTGTGTTGGCAGAGAGCCGGGTAGGTTCTTGGGGCGTCCCTCCAGAGGCGTTCCCATGCGGCCCAGCAAGTTCCTTTGCCTGACCATTTGTTGGATTCCAATCATCCAATACGAGCCCTTTATGATTGCAGTTGTATTACCTGCCAACTCAAGTGTAGCTATAGTAGGCATAGTACAATGGTACCTATGCTGGCTAAGATTAATATTATACTTTTGAAATGTTTTCTGCACTATGCACTAATAATAATATCAAATGTTTTTCGCGTATCAAACATTTTTGACTGTCATAAGGAGAAATCTCCTCCAAGTGTGCGCTTGTATTGTGTGTGTGGCGGGAGGCCTTATGGCAGTTACATTTTTCAAAAAGCATTGTGAATTTCTTTAAAATCTTTTGTTTTACTTTTGATAAAGATAAACTATTTATGTTTGCTCATACCAATCCCATGACTGATCCGGAGTTTATTGTTCCTTTCCTAAACTCTGTGTGCCCACAATTTTCCACACGGGCAGTCTAGAGTTGGGTTTTTCAAATAATCAAATAGTAGGTGTAGATTTGATAGCATTCAATCTTTGGACATTAGCAATCACATTAGGATCGAGTTTGCTTAAGTTGATTGGGAGTTCGAGCTATTTCTGGATTGGTGCTTTGGAGACGGAGTTTGTTGATATTGGAGTTCCTTCTTTTGAGTTCAAGTTCAAGTTATATATTCCACTGTAACATTGTATTTGATCTCTGATATGTATTTGGGATCATTATTGTATATCATTGGATATTGTATCATTGGAGTTGTATGATCTATTATTCATTTTCTTCCGCCATGTTGTTATACTTAATGTGTTATAAGCTCCGACGAACCAGATTCGGCGTTTGAATCTCCGGCATTCGAGTACAAGTGAAGTACGGGTGCCGATTTTCGAAGGTCGAGTCAGGATCGTTATAGTTTTAAAATCCACATATATATCATATAACTTGTATAAACCTTTCAAACTAAATTTCCAAAACAATTTTAAAACTTAAACAGCATATATTATATTCAAACTAAATTTCAATTTCAAACTTCCTTTTCAAAATCTTTTCATATTCCAACCAATTCCTTTTCGAAAATCATTTGGATTCAAAATTGAACTTTAAAACCATTTCATAATATTTAATTCAAATATCTGTGACTTAACCGATTTCCTCGTGCAATCCATATTTTTGTGTGTGTGGTATAGTCCAAGGGTTTTACACAATAGTGCAACATCATCAATCATCACAATCCAAGCACAGCAATATCGATAAGCGGTATAATCTCATAACGCTTATCTTTATCCACAGATTCACAGATAAATAATATAAATTTATTACAGATAAATAAATTACATTCATCACAGCTCAAATCAAAATGATTCGTATCACAAAGTATCGCACATCAAGGATATCAAAAAATTCAAAGCATTCCATGCAATTAAACATCCATAAGTAAGGTCAATTAATTATCTGATTAATTTAAATCAGATTAATCACTTATGAATAATTTACTAATCCTGGTTAATTAATTAATTACAAACCACTTTAATTAATTATCATTTAATCATTTATTAATTAACCTTTAATCATTAATTAATCAACCTTAATAATAAATCAATCAACTTTTAATCATTAAATAATTAACCTCTAATTATTTAATTATCCTTTAATTAATCACATTAATTAATTAACCCTTAATTAATTACCATTTAATTAATTATCCTTAATTAATTACATTAATTAATTAACCCTCTAATTAATTAATTAACCTTAATTATCCTTTAATCATTAAATAATTAACCCTTAATTATTCTTTAACTAGTTATTCTTTAATCACTTGATTAATCAATTTTAATCATTAATTAATTACTTTTTTAAGAAATTGATTACCCTTCACTTGTTACTATATTTCAAAAACACTTGTTAATTAATTGAATTAATTAACCTTTAATTAATTACATAAATAAATTAATCACCTTGATAAATAAATTTTTAAGTAATTAAATAATTAATTCTTTTTAAAATACATTGGGCAATTATCCTTTTTAAATTACTTTCATTAATTAATAAATCATTAACAACCTAAGATCTTTATTTAACTAAAAGATTAACCAATTTATCTTTATTAATTACTCCATAAACTTTGAAAATAAATTATCATCATTCTATTAACCTAAGGCGACTCGAGTGAAACCCGAGCTAGATGCCGTTGTACCCGAGACCTTCTTTGAGTCATACTTCAAAACCCCCAAGAGCAAACTCGAGTTTCTATCTTCTTCCACATTTTCGAAAATAATCCCGATATCAATGTGCATGGTGCACATGTACGATTGATCAGATCGTCGCCGGCTAACTCTGTTACCATCAACACATCATCGTCGATCTCCACATATATCCCGACCTTACAGATTGTCGTATTCAACAGTGATCAAAATCAAGCAATACGACTGACTACCAGAACCAAATTTGATCCACAAATCCACCGCGCATCGTCGCCTCCGACCACCGATGGACTCGCCGCCGCGCCTAAAGCTACGCCAGACACTCCTCTTCCAATCCTCCTACCACAGATAGTCTCTAGTTCACCCACTTCGGCGAACAGCTTCGAAAAACCCAATTGACCAAGAGTTGCTTCTAAACCCTATATCAACGCTGATCGATCAACACGGCGTATTATAAAATCACTTATTATTTTTCTATTAATCCCCAGACATCCATCTTCCTCCAGAAATAATCCCAAGATTTTACGATTATGCGATCATCAGAAATCAACGCATTTAATTTTTTCGTTCAACTTAAGATATCTTAATGATTATCTGCTTAATAATCATGAATTGATTTCCTAAATTCATGTTTTTGTATTACAAATCTGTTCGTGAAGTCAAAATATGAAATTGAAATCATTGATTTTTGACTTGATAAAATCATCTCTGTAATTTATATTCTTTTTGAAACAATTATTTAATGTTTTTACTTAAAATTATTTTTAGAATATACATTACACTCTTATGATCACTTTCCATTAAGAGATCACAGTCTAGTATAGATTCGTTTAGGTGATACGAATTTTTAAACTTGATTTAAGAACCTATAAACCAAAAACAGATGTAAATATACCTATTTTACAGACATGCATATTCATCCTTTGCATTTTTTTATGTGGATATAAAAACATATTTGAATCCATTCAAACGTCTTTCATCATTCAACATCAATATCAATCACAATATTAAGTTGTATAAGCAAATTCAAGGGTTAAAGTAAAAGTTTGCTCACTTGGAAATGAAAAGAACATAGAACCTGGCATTGTTTTTTACTGAAAACTTTGATTTTTTTTGTTAATTGACTTATATCTGCATTTGATCTTGAAGCTTTGAATCTGATCTTCGCTTGAATATTGAGTCGATTTTGCTTCTAATTGAAGTTTTCTTTGATTTTCTTTTTGTTTCCAGGTTGAAGACTTCGAATTGCTTTGTTTGCTTTGATTCAAGTTGTTTGATCTTGTTGCTTCATATTTACTTTCGAGACGTTGTTTGGATTTGATCTAAGATGAATTCAGCTTAACTTTCTGGTTTGTTTAAAAAAAATTCTCAGTTTCTTGGTTTACAAGTTTTGAAATGAGAAGAAATGAAATTGTCTTTTCTTTTTAATACATTTTAATTAAATTTTAGTTTAAAATAAACATGCATTTTCCACTTGTTAACTATAGATTATTAAAACCTTACACTTGTAGTCACATGTAATCTCATCCTTACAAAATTTAAAATGAAAACAATTTGTGTTTTAAGCCCTTTGTTAAACTTTTATTTAATTTATATTTTAAAACTTTTATTTTATAAATTACTTAATTTATATTTACATATGTTTATGTAATACATTTTCTATTTAGTTTAAATATATACATAACTAAATTTATTTCAAATATAAAAGAAGAGTGTTTTAAACCCTACTCTATTTAATTTATAAATTTTGTTTTTAAACCCTTATGTTACTATAATTTATATTTGTTCATTCACATGTTTAAAAAAATTACAAATGTCTTTTATATGTAATTTAAATGCTTTTGAAAATCATCATATTAAATTCAAAATAAAACTTTCCAAATTAATATATATTATATATGTATATTATAATTTCAAAACAAGATTTTTATTAATTTTTTTAAAAATTATAGAGTTTTCAAATCCAATATATTATTCAAACATTTATTTTTGAATTCCAAATTCAAAATTCAATTTAAAATCAAATGTATACACATATATAAATAAACAGCATATATTGTTTATTTTGGAAAAAATCAAATTCAAAATTTCAAATTACTATCTATTTATATAAATAAATAGGTACATATCTTATTTAATTTGAAAATTTTCAAATCAATTCACAATTTAATTCTAAAATTTAAATTAATTAACAATTTAAATTTGATTTAAAATCGGGACCATTACATTTTTTTCCATCAATTCCAAGCTTCCAGCTTTGCTTTGGCTGTCGAAATAGTGAGCACCTTGCTTTGCTTTGAAAATTGTCGTTTGGATTGGTCGATTGTCCAGTTCGTGATTCAATTCGTAGCTTATTCGTGTTTTCTATTTTTCTCTAGCCTCGAAAAGTGAGTAATCGCTCATGATTGACATTCTTATACTTAATAAATTTAATTCACATGAAATGACGATTGAATATGTTATTAATATTTGAATTAATTTGTAATCTAAATCGTTGATATGATATATTGTTATTTTGAATTGATTACCTATGGTTAATGGACATATGACATCATATTCTGTTGTATCTTAATTGTTGATGATAATTATAAGCTTATATATGTTATGATTTCATTATTTCTCAATCTGCAAGTTCCCTGTTAGTTTAGAAATTACCTATGGGTTGAAATGATACATAGCCGAACGATATTATAGATTAGGTAAAATCATTATGGGTTAAAACGATAAACCCAAGCGATTTTATTGAATTTGAAGTTTTGGATTGCGGGTTGAAATATAATATATCTGTAAATATTAATTTTTGCAGATTGAAATGATAAATATCTATATTACTTGACCGTACAATAGAAAACTATATACGGACAACATTCATCTATTTTCGAAAAAATGATTTCCAAGGTTTTGAAAGCAAATATATGGGTTTTATTAAATATTGATATTTTAAAATATAATATATAAATTTATTTTATATATATATAAAATTTAGATTTTTAAAATTATATATTTAGAAATTTTAAATTTATAAGTTAGCTTTGAATATATATAAATTTTAAGATTTTGCTTATAATTTTATTAATTTTAAAAAAAAATATAAAATAAGATTTAATATAAAATAAGATTTAATAATAGGACTTAATTTAATAAAATTTAATTTAGTTAGTATATATATAATATGTTTGAGTATTTATTTAAAACTATATTAATATTTTGAAAATAGATTATGTAATAACTTTCATAAAATAAAGGTTGGAAAGATAAATTAAGTTAATTTGTAATTTAATTTGTTTGAGAATTGAATAAATAAGAATTAATTGGAAACTTATTGATATCGAGATTTTGTAAGCTATGAGTTTATAACTTGATTTGATTAAGGGTGATTAAATGAATATTTGAAAATTTAAATGAAATTGAATATATAATTTTGATTCAAATTTGTAGTTTGAGATTTTATTTAAATGCTTATAAAAAGTGATTAGGTGAGCATTAAAGAATTAAATATAATTGAAATTAGATATTTAATTATTGATTTTATTTAAATTTGTAATATGAGATTTTATTTAAATGTTATTAAAAATGATTCAGTGAATAATTTCAAACAAAATTAAAGTTGAATTTTGAAATATAAATGAAATTCATCAAATTGAGCTATTATAAATTGTTTGAATTGAATATTTAAGCTTAGATACATATTGAATTGGAAGTGGTTTAAATTTGAAATTGAAAACCTGGATTCGAAATCAATAAATTTAAAAATGGTTTAATGAGAATTTGAGTTGAAGCTTTAACCTTTTTAATTGAAATTGTTGAAATGAGATCGATTTAAATTGATTTTTGGAACTAAAGTTGATTTGAACTGATTTACGGAATTAGAAGAACAATTCTAATTTGAAACTATTTTCGAAATAAACTCTTTTAAATCTATATACCAATTTAGTATATATTATTTTAAATTTACAAACAATTTTAAATATAATATTTTAATATATAAACTATTTTTATTATATAAACTATTTTAATCTATAACCTATTTTTAACATATAAACTATTCTAATATATAAACTATTTTAGTCTATAACCTATTTTTAAAAATAAACTATTTTAATGTATAACTATTTTAAAATATAAACTACTTCCAATATTCAAACTGTTAAGTTGGAACTGTTATGATTTAGATTTAATGAATTTAAATGCGAATAGTTTGATATGATGGTTTAGCCTATTTTGTAGTTCTGATTTAAAGTGAATTATTATTAAAGTGAATTATAATTTAAAGTGAATATGATTTTGAAAGTGATTTGATTTCGTAAGTGATATGATTTTGAAAGTTAATATGATTTTTAAAGGTGATATGATTTCGAAATGAACATGATATTTTGATATGAAGTGTGAACTGTTTGAAATATAAATTGACCGCGGCGTGAAATATGGTTTGGTTGTTAAAGAGATCGGGATTGGATTTTGTCATACTCTCTGCCAATACTGAAAACCACTTTAACAACTGTGAACGTGGTGGAGATTCCAGAATGAAATAGGATGGTTTGGCAAACGTCTGTATGAGATATGAACGCAGCCTGACTCCCGCGAGTTAGCTTGATGTGACTAAAACAGGAGCCATACCTAGGCCAAGTGAGGTCGCACCTCCGATCGAGCATGCTTCTCCGATATCATTATATTACTTTATGATTTGATTGGGTGCACCTTTGATTTTGAGAATGTGTCTCGAGGTGAGCGGTAGTAGCTATTATGCGTTACCACCAGCATGATTCTGCAAAACAGTAGAATCCTACCTTAGGCATTGCCTCACGTACCTTGTCACATGCCTTATCGCGCCTTCTACGAGTTTGATTTGCACCGTATCTAGGGAGTGCACTCTGATAGTCCTCCAGTTTATGGAGGAACTATGGTACTATATAGACTACGAGAATATATGAAAATGTGTTAAGGGAGATATGGGTAACGCATAATGCTATTTTAATATTTTACATTACTATTGACATTATCCATGTAGCGTATTGTACTATGTATGCAGATAGTTTAACAGATCCTTAAAGGATAGGAATCCCAAACATCCTTTAAGTTATATTGCAATTTACTTGGACATTTCACTTGAATCAATTTACTTGCATAAGAATGTTAATCCTAACTCCAGTGTTTTGTGTTTTGCTTTATGCTCGGGTTAGACCGTGTGTCACAGCGTTTGAGACTCATCTTTGGAGCTTGGAGATTTGCTTAGAGATCCATCTTTTTATCTATACTGCTTTAGTTATTATAGTTGTTTATGTTTTAACTTGTCAGTTGATCTTGTATTAGTGACTTCTATGTACTTAGGGGATTTTCTATTGTATTTGTTCAGACTCTGATGTTCTATAGTAGCTTCATGAACTACTATTTATTTATTCCGCTGCTTATTGTTATTTTACTCTATGTCTGTGATTTTATAATAGATTTATTTACTGCATATGCTATGTTTTGCCAATTTTAAATTAACAATCTGTTGTTTTGAGCGATTCAAGTCTGACATGAGTGGATGATTGTCGATTTGAATGGTACGAAATAGCAGGTCGTTAAAAAGTACTTTCATTCGCTCTCTATGTCTCAATATATTTTTCCAAGTTGTTGAAGCATTATTATCAGTCTGAATTGTCCAAATTTATCTTTAAGCTATCTTGCTTTCATCCAGCTTGCTCATAGATTATTTGATTCAAGAATTTTCCAAGCTAACTTAAGATCCTAAGCTTTTTTGAGTTTAAAATAGGTTTTACAAACCAATACCACCTTCTCTTTTTGGTTTGCATAATTCTTTGTAGCTCACCTTATGGGGACTTCCTCTCCAAATAAATTAGCACACACTGCATTAATCTTAGCTATAGAATAGTCTGGAATATGAAATGTTTGCATCTAGAACCTAACTTTAGAAGTAATAACTAAGTGTACAAGCTCAACTCTCCCAGCAAATGATAACAATTTAGATCTCTATCCTTGCAATTTATCTCTAAAAGTATTAGTTAACTTACCACATTCGACATCAATGATAGTATTATTTGATAATGGTACACCAAGATATTTGACTAGTAGCTCCCCCTCCATAACACCAAGTTTTCCAATGATTTCAGTTCTATGTTTATAAAATTTATTCAAATAGCATTTTGTTTAAGCTCATGAACCTTTAAACTAGCATATATTTCCATAAGCTTAAAAATTTCCTAATAGCCACTCTATTAGCTTTAAAGACAACTAACAACTCATTGGCATAAATGAGATAGGTAACTGCATGTTGAATGTTATAAATTGGATTGATATATTGTTGATGACATGCAATTTCCATTTGTAAGGAAAACCACTCTATGGCCACAGTAAAGAAATATAGAGAAAGAGGATCACCCTGCCTGATTCCTCTGTTAGTGTGTATGTATCCCCTATAAACCCCATTAATAATCATAGAAAAGGTTGGAGTGCATAGACAGTGAGATT
This sequence comes from Allium cepa, assembly GCA_030765085.1. Taxonomy (NCBI): domain Eukaryota; kingdom Viridiplantae; phylum Streptophyta; class Magnoliopsida; order Asparagales; family Amaryllidaceae; genus Allium; species Allium cepa. Next base: position 26,600,910 of record CM060933.1, on the reverse strand, counting down.
ATAATTTAACAGTTTAGTAGGAACCCCAATAGAGTCCAACATGTGTAAAATGAACCGTCTATTAACTATATCATAAGATTTATGCAAATCTACGTTCATACAAACCTTATCTGCTCCTTGTTTGTTGAAATTTCTCACAAATTCATGTGCTATAAGAGAAAATTCTTTGATATAAATCTGCCATTAATAAAAGCACTTTGACATTGGGATATGAGGTCAGGTAACACCTTGTTTGGACTTATACATATTATTTTGCTAATAATTTTATATGTGACATTACAATATGCAATAGCTCTTTACTCATTTATTCTTTCTAGTTTAGTCACTTTAGAAATAAGTGTTATAAAAGTGTGGATAATTTCCTGAATGAACTCACCAGAATCAAATGCTTCTCGATAAGCATTAAGCATAATATCTTTCAGGTGTACCCGGTGCACTTTGAAGAAACTTGCCTACATGCCGTCAGGACCTGGGCTGGAATCATTATGAATAGAGAAAGCGGTATTTTTAGTACCCCTACAATAATAGCAACTGTCAGCATATTAGCACCTCCAAGGAAATTCCTGCAATGAACATGTGGTAGTTGCTGAATTGAAATTTTACATATATATATATATATATATATATATATATATATATCTGTGTGTGTGTGTCTTTGTGTATAATAACAAACTATAATTAGATTTAAAATAACACACACACACACATATATATTATAATTTTATATTTTACAATTTAAAATTAATAATTTGAAACCTAGTTTTGAATTAAGAAGAAACTCATGTTGATTCTATAATTTTGTAAAAAAAGCTCTTTTATAAATTTTAAACTAAAATAATACAAGTAAAAATATGTATATGTTAACCAAAAGTGTTTAATATTCAAAATAACACACAAAAAAACACATATACATATATATAGTACATACACACACAAACACCTATATATAGGTAAATGAAACTTACATTCAATTTCATTTGACAATTTCAAATAGATTATGTATGTGTTTCACTTATATTTGTATATAAAATATGCTACAAAATATTCAACTAACTAAAATTAGATCTAGATCTAAAAAAAATTCCTTAAACTTTAATTTCCAAAACAAGGAAAACAAAAGATTAGACAACATAAGCATATATAAATTCATTAATACAGTATGAGATCTAACCTAAATTAAAAAGATGTAACATACAATCATAATGAGATGTAAAGATCAAGAATCTAAACTGTTCTAACATGATGTATCATATATTAAGAAAATTGAAAATTACCTTTTGATGACACCAAAAAAATCATACTTGAATGAAGAAAAACTCCTAGATTCAATTGAATCGCCTTCAGAAATTGCAACGATATAAAGCACCACTTTATATTTATTTTATTTGATTTCTTTTGACTTTATTTTTTGAATTTTTATGCCTTGGTGGCCATAAATTTTCAACCAAAGGAGAAAGGAAGAGAACATGAGAAAATGAATTGGGTAAAAAGAATGTTTAATGGATTAAAGGAATTTTATTTCAAAGGCGATATTGAAACCTTTTTGATTTCTTCCTTAAAACCTTCCATCTTTAATTCCTCATTAAATCTTAGTCAAATCCCCTTCTCCTTAACATGTGTGGCTAACCTAGATAGGGATATGTCGGCCTCCAAAATCTCGAAAACCATTTAGTAACTAACCGCTATAAATATATTATAATTTTAAATTTTACAATTTAAAATTAATAATTTGAAACCTAGTTTTGAACTAAGAAGAAATTCAACACTAGTTTTATAATTTTGCAAAAAAACCCTTTTATAAATTTTAAATTAAAAAATATAAGCAAACATATGTATATGTCGATCAAAAGTATTTGATATTCAAAATTGCACACACACACATGTAATACACACAGACACACACACACACATAGGTATATAAAACTTATATTTAATTTTATAAAAATTCAAATAGATTATGTATGTGTTTCACTTATATTTGTATGTAAAATATGCTACAAAATATTCAACTAGTTAAAATTAGATCTAGATCTGAATTTTTTCATGAAACTTTAATTTCTAGAACAATGGCAAACAAAGGATTGGACAATATAAGCATATATAAATTCATTAATATGATATGAGATCTAACCTAAATTAACATAATGTAACATATAATCCTAATGAGATGTAAAGATCGAGGTTCTAGACCATTCTAACATGATGTATCATATATTAGAAGAGATTGAAATTACCTTTTGATGAAACCAAAAAAATTATATTTAGATAAAGAAAAACTCCTAGATTCAATTGAATCACCTTCAGAAATTACAATGGATCTAAAACACCACTTTTATATTTATTTTAATTGATTTTTTTAACTGTGCTTTCTGAATTTTTATGCCTTGGTGGCCATATATTTTCAATCAAAGGAGGAAAGAAGGGAGCGAGAGAAAATGAATTACCCAAAAAGAATATTGAATGAATTGAAGGAATTTTGGTTCAAAGGAAACATTGAAACCTTTCTGATTCCTTCCTTAAAACTTTCCATCTTTAATTCCTCATTAAATCTTAATTAAATCCCCTCCCCCATATCATGTGTGGCTGATCTAGATAAGAGATATTATAATGACCTAGAATTTTCTCACTTTGATTTTATGAATATTTATTTAGCTCTAAATATTCGGTTTGGGTTTTTTATTTAAAATATAATAAAATCCGTGTTTCAAATAACTGCTTGATTTTCAATGAAGTAGTTTTAATTTAATTTATAGAAAATTTTCATAATTTTTAATTTGAAAAATAGTTGAACTTCCATTTGACGTATTTTATGGCAAACGTTGGCATTTTTGAAATTTAACCAAACTTGATAACTAGTCAGTTTTATTGTTGTTTTTTGATCATATCACATTGTTGTACGAGACCATATTTTTATTTCGGTCAATTGTGCTCCACACACAAATGTGATATTATGTAGAGTACTGCAAAACAAACTTTATTCAAAACAAATTCTACACTACATAGCCCCTTTTTCTTTAATTATACACATTCATCTTCAACACAGCCTATTTTTAACAGTGCGACCACCTTTATGCCCTCTTCCACCCTACCAGCCGCTATTGTCCCCTTGTCCTCCATGTCTCGTACCTTGTTTAATAAAACATTCATCATTGTGTTGCCTTTCCTATACCTAACTTATGCCTGTATGTGTGTGTAGAGAGCAGCACTACTCATTTTCTTTTACTACCACCAAGCAAAACTTCGCGTTCAAATTTCAAAAATCAATATCTCCAAATTCACCAACTATTTGATTTAAACTTCCAACATGAAAGTTGTTAGTCTTTATGTCTAGGTTATATTAAAAATAGTTTCATCTGTTTTCGTCAAGTAATTTAAGAGATGCATAAATAACAGTAACTGGTCGAGAAAACGATCTTTTCGACGATCGCGGATTAACGAATGGATTTCACCAGTGTGTTAGCTTATGAAAATTATGATTTTTAAGCTTAGTCTCATGATTTTCTATTGTGCATCTTGAATATGGTGTTGTGATGGCCAAATTTGCTAGAAAATCTAAATTTTGGCGATTTGGGCAATGGGAGGAAGAAGAATCATAGCTGAAGCAAATAAGGGATGTGTTAGGGCCATGGTGGCAGGCGCAAGAGTGGCGATGGCCTAGGGTATTTAAATGTGGTCAATCTAGGGTTTGAGAAGCTTTGGTTTCATGTATGGATGTGACTATGTATGTGGTAGAGGGGATCATCGAAGTTGGCAAGGTAGTATCAAGGGTATTGGAGGAGTTGGCGGTTCTAAAGGAGTAGGTGGCATGGACAATAGATGGCCGAGATGGTGGGGATGAGAAGATTTCTGGACCTGGAGCTATTTTGAAATGGCATCTGATGGACGAATTTCGATCAACGGGACTGAAGGTGGTGTCTTAGCAGGGGCAGGGCAGGCTCGAGGTATTGGGTTTGTGGATGGTTGGAGGTAAGCGGTTGGGGGTTGGGAATGACCGTTTATGTATATGCATATGTATGCACATATGTGCGCACGCATGCACGGTGGAGTTGGGTTCCTACGTTCGTGAATTTCGGAATGGAGGTAGAGACACTATTCATTCAGGTTAGGAACTTAACGATGGACCGGCCTGTTAAGCATATTGGTTCAGGAAATATTTATACATTAATATAATTGTTTTATAAAATTGTGTGTTAAGTTAAGAATTTCACAACTTACCCATATGACATCTGTTTCACACGTGGACTTTTGCATTAGCTCGTATTGACGAGTACCGTACAATGATATAATTTGCTGTTAGTTTTAGAGTAGAATAATTTAGTGATAAATTATTACTGCCCGATTACAATTATGTTAAATTGGATAATAGCGTAGTTTATTTAATTATACCTTATGGGTGTTATCAATTTAGCCAAATAAGCACCATACTATAAAAGTAAATTGAATAGGGTAATTTGGACACCTATTTAGCGGAATATAACACCGTTCTGCTAATTAAGTTGATTGGTCATTTAATTAGTAGTAAAATCATAATTTTTCTATTTTATAGATTTAGACATCAAATTATATCTCGTTAACTGATATGCCATTTGAATAAGTGACGTATTAACCAGTAATGGTTAAGTGTTGAATCTATTTATATAGATGTTGATTATATAAATATCAATTATTAACTTAGAAAGTTAAATTAAGTTATATGATGACTTGTTCAGGTATCATTGTGACCGTTAAGCCTCTTTTCAAATTTAGAAAGCTATAGATTTAAGTTAACTACAATTTTAAAACAATTATAAATATTTTATATAATTATTATTTTAGTAAAGTGTTGAATATAATAATTATTTTATTAACAATGTTTTAAAGTTAACTTATTTATATTCTAAATATGGTTTAAAGTTATTTTATACTTTAATATAATTTAAATTTATTTTATAATAATTTTTTTGGCAAGGCCGGTCGGTTTTATAGTAAACCGTCCACTTTTATTACGAACGTAATAAAAACTTGAGATACATGAGTAAGGTAAAAACACCTTAACTGCTAAGAAAAGGGAAAATAGAGCACTGGAGTGTGACAAACATGCCACGGCTACAATAAAATACGCCTAGACTATGTCTCCTCCAGAGAGGTAGAAGCACCAACATCCACGATCACCTGGGAAGAAACTAAAGGGACATCCCCAAAAAAACCAGCAAAGGGGCAGAAACGGATAGCAAGACATGGATCATAATCCACAACATCAGATGAGTAAATAAAAGAACGATCCCAAGTAGTATCAGCAAGCAAGTCAGAATTGGATGCCGCATACGGACCATCCAAAAAAAGAACTAAGGAGTCACCAGAAGGCCTGTAATAATGGCATCTAATGTCCAAATGATCATCCGATACAAAAAGTGATCAACCCAACATCTCTCGGACTCGTCCCAAACAACTGGCAAACGAGGCAGAACAGGATCCGGAACAGCAATAGGAACCGCAGAAACATCACAAGGAGCCACGGAAGAAAAAGGGGAAGCAGGACAAGTAGCGGAACATGGAGGCAGATCCGGGACGGATAAAGGAGCCGCAGGAGAAGGAGCAACCTGAGAAGAAACCTTAGGAACCCATTTCCTGAGCGGAGGCCGAGGAAGAGGGATCTTAGGAGCAGCCGCGATAACACCAGAATGCGAGCAGGCGATAGCCAGGTGGCCAAAGGAGTGACATGTGGAGAAAATATTTGGAACCCAACCGTAGCGAACACGGACTTCCACAACATGCCCAACAACTAGCTGAACAGGAATAGAGGAAGGGAGAGGCTTTAGAGGGGAAATCTCAATCAGAGCCTTAGCGAACATCAATTTTTCATGGGCAACCGTATTAGAGTCAAAACATTTCAATTTACCAACGTTACAAGCTAGCCAATTCAAACCAAGTAAAGGTTGAAGAGCAGAGGGAATATGCGAAAAGTAAACCCAAACGGGGATAGAAAGAACTTGCTCACGAGCTCTAGCAATAGTTGGCGACCAAGGAGTAATAATAAAAGGTTGCCCACCAAAAAAAAAAGGTTCTGCCTCAAGAACTAGACGGCGCTCCTCGACGGAAGAAAACTTAAGGAAGTACACAGAATCAATCAGCTTAATACGTAAATCACCACGAATAAGCTTTAAAGTTAATTTTTATAATAATTTGTTTTAAAGTTAATTTTTATTTTAAAATTAATTATATATTAAAGTAAAATTATTATTTAAAGTTAATTATTTAAAATTATTTATTTATATTTTTAAAGTTGATTATCTTATTTGAAAGTTATTTGTTATATTATTAATATTTTAAAAGTTTATTTATCACTATAATAATATTGTTTTAAAGTTTTTTATTTTTATATTAGTATTGTTTAAAAGTTAATTTATTATTATGTAAATACTGTTTTCAAAGTTAATTTATTAATATAATAATATTGTTTTTAAGTTATTAAATTATATTTTAATAACTAGTTTTATTATTGTTATACTATATTAAGTGTTTTGAGATTATTATTATAATATTATTTACTTTAAATTTTATTATTAATGATTGTTCAAAGTTAATATTTCAATAGTATTATTTTAAAGAGAATTAACTTTTAGTTTAAAGGTATTTTTAAATAATAAATTGTTTTACAAAAGATATTTGGAAATATAAACTATTCATTAGAAAAGAAATTATTTTTAAAATAAAAGTTTTGTATAAAGGTTTTCATTTAATAAAAGAATTTATTAAAGGAATTTATAAATGTTGGAATGGATTTTGGAAGTTGGAAAGAAGTTGGTTTTTAATGGTTTATAGATTATAAAAGGAGGTGTATAATTGGTTTAGAGATTTATAAAAGAGTTTATAAATAAAACTTGGGGATTTATAAAGACTTTATAAATAGATTTGGAGATTTGTAAAGCAAATATTTATAAAAAAAATGAAATTTATGGAAAGGAATGCCGTTTTTGATTATTTATAACTCTATTTTAATGACATTTGGGTTTGATCGTTATAATATGATTTTGGAGTAGAAAATTTATCTAAATGTTTGGTGAATATACTTATACCATTTTATAAGCATGTGGAAAAAAATTCTAAGTTTTGAAAGGAATGGTTTGTGAATATACTTATGCCAGCTAGATAAATATATGAATATTTTAATATATATTTTGGAAAGAGATTTACTTAATCAGAGATTTATTTTAATGGGCTTAGGGGTTTTCGTTGGAAATGTAATCTCTATTTGAATGTTTTTGTTGGATAGTTAAATAACCGTATCAAATATTGGCCTAAATATGTAATCCTTCTTAATTTTGGAGGTTAGAATATTTTTCCTACTTAACATCGAAGGATTTTAACTCTGGACATATCTAGGAGAAACGTGAGGATTATATGATACAGTTACCATCCGTGGTGCTATATTGTACGTATAAACTCATTTTGTTCTTCTAGGACAAACGATGAGGAGATTCGTCCACTTAAACGATTAGGGTGTGATTTCTGCTCTAATGTATTATCTGATTATTTCCTAAAGAACCGAAATTGAGCATTCTAGAAAATCGGTGGTTGGTTTTTGAGAAGCCTGATAAGCGGAGGATTGTACTCGTAAGAGATGACTCGTAACATAACCACTCCAAAAACCATGTATGGCTCTATGGAGGAGTTTGTGATATATAAAGATGTTGGAATCCATGTGTGGTTCCGAGACTCATTGGGGTATGAGAATCCATATGTGATTCTGAGATTTATTTTGGGATGTTGGAATCCATGAGTGATTCCAAGATCTATTTGATATGTGGGAATCCATGTGTGATTCCAAGACCCATTAGGGATTTGGAATCCATGTAGGATTCCATGATCTATTCAGATGGTGGTGCATGAGCTGAAATGTCGGATGTAGCCTCGCAAGTGATAATGACTAAAACCTGGGATGGGAGGTATAGCCAGTAGGGTTGGCAAACCCATAGGATGCAGTCATCTCCTCCTAGAGTTACCTGCAACTGTTATGCATGCATGAAGCGATGCACTCGGTCTTAACAAGTCCAGCTATGTTTTTCCTATTGTACATCATTAGGGATTTATTGTTGCTTCAGAAGGAAAACTTTGATCCTTGTGAAGAAGGACCGTTTCTCAAAGTACTGAATGCACCTCCGTGGAATCCTATACAATTAGCAAACGCGCCTTATTAGTTTTAAATTATATACCTATTCTTGTTAAAATGTACACTCATGAGCATTACAGCTGCTTGATTATTATTAATTTCACTCTTAGACATTATTGTAATATCACTGGATTTTCTATAAGAAATGTTTCTGATATCATAAGGTAAAAACATGTTTGTGTTTGTGTGCGGCGTGGTCTTATGAGATACCTTAATTTTGAAAGGTTTTACCAAATATTAATAATCCATTTGATTGTGTTTATCATGCTGGTTTTGCCAGAATGACCCTGATGTTGTTTTCCTATAATGCTCGGGTCAACCCAAACGTATTTTCCAGATTTATTTGGATGCTTTGGAGCTTTCAGGGGACGGGCTGAATTCTCCAAGATGTATTCACATATATTATATTCTTCCGTTGTTTTTTTATCTTGATTTCTATCTATATTTATCAGCAATTGTAAGGACGGGTTGTTATAACTGTCCAGGGATGATGAAGGTTACTGTACTCTGATTTTTGTTATGTATGTACAATAAAGACAATTTTTTTTGTAAAGATCTTGTGTATATTATATATTTTTCTCGTCATGATGCGATATTATGTTATGTCTTCTATTTCTTTAACCCCAATCTGTCTTTTCGACACTTAGATATTCGGCACATGAACCTTAGATGTATTAGCATCATTTTCTAAGAGTCGAAAAGGCATGATGTTACATGTGGTATCAGAGCTTAGGTTGAGCGAACACATAGGCCTTGTGGGGGTAAACTCATTATAAATAGGGTAAGTAATGCCCTAGATTGAGTAACTCATTTAAGATAGGGTAAGTGAGACCCTAGAATGATTTAGAGTGTATTATACGAGAACGTGTATGTGTTACCAATATAAAATGTGTTGTATTATGTTGTTTGATCTGTTGAGTGGATTATAAATTCTAGTCGATGGTTTGGCCAACGTTATCGATAGGGATTTCTAAACACTTGAACAAAGCCAACTGACACAATACTATTTTAAAATTGGTATATGAAACAACTTTACCTAGGAGTATAGTTTATATATATAAGAGAATAGTTTTTCAAAAATTTAATATAGTTATTCTAGGTTGTACTTGCATATTAGGAAATAATGGTATTCCATCATTATCATCTAGGATTTGATTAATCAGGCTCGCCCAGTTCTGAGCATCGACTACTGTTTGTTGATCGATCTAAAATATTCCTTTTTGAAACCTAGGTTGGGTAGATAAAAATTTAAGCAACACTGAAACAAACACTTAGTTAATTTAGTTTCACAATTTGACTATAAGGCGTTCATTGATAATGTTAGATATAAAATTTGGTTTTGATAAAACTTGTTTATCAGAAAAAATTAGAATATTTTGAAATAAATATTTTAGAAATGATTTATATGAAGGTTGATTTTATAAAACTGGGTTTTTAATAAAAGTGGTTTATTAAAAGAAAGCTAGAATATTTCTGAGATATATATGTGAGAATGATTTGTATAAGGAGCTAATTTTATAAAAATGTGTTTCATAAATAAAAGAAATTTGAGAATTTAAAACCCGATGATTTAGGAAAAATGGTTTTCATGGCTTAGAAGATAATAATACTATTTGAAAATATCCAAGATAAAAAATGCCTAAGGATTTCAAGGAGATATATAGCATTGAACTCACTTCGTTCGTTGGAAAATAATTTCGACGATGACTGTACCATCATCGATGTTCATTTTTGAGTTTCTAAGTGGGGAAATGCTACCATTAAGATTTGCTACAAAATTGATTTGATAAAACAAATTTTGATTTGATACCAAAAGTATGTTTTTGTAACGACCCACCTTTTTGGACAGTTTAAATCGACAATAAACTATACATGTCTAATTCAAGCCATTCAAAAGGGAGGATTGTTAATGGGGTAAATAAGAAAATAAAAGAAAAGAAGGAAAAATAAAACATAGAATAATAAAACATAGAATCTCGCATTAGAATGACAAAGTATAATAATCAAATAAACAGTTCATGAAGCTGTTTTACAAATAACATTTGATTACACTTTTACAATTCTAATCAGAGTTATACATACATCAGAAATAAACAAATATTGCAGCAGAACACATGATGTGGTGGAATAATTATAATAAATAGTAATAATATACCGAATCTTCGTCTTCGTCCTCCAGAAAATAAAATGGTCTTCAATGCATTGAGAAGCTCAAACTGACCTGAGCGTAATGAAAAGAAAAAACACTTGAGTCAGAACTAAAAGATCTTATGAAAGTCAAATTAAAATAAATAAAACAGAAATATAAGTGCAATAGTTTTATAGATGTTACAGGATTTTCATCTCCTATCAAGTGTACAACATGAATATAATTATTTAAAGGGTTTCAAATAATTCGAAATATCAATCTCAATCATCTAACTAAAACAAATATGAAGTTTAACTTAAACCTTTACATAATTTAATTCCAATCCATAATCCAAATACAAGCATTCATATGGATATATATATATATATATCATCAACCAGTATCATAATTTAAAATTTTCAAATTAATGAAAACTGCTCAGGTCTACCATTTCAACCCACAACGATTTTCCTCTAATATATAAGATCGTTCGAGTATGTATCATTTCAACCCATAGTGATAACAGAGATATAGACATGAACAAATATCCAATCATCCAAAATCTCAACAGTAATATCCATCACAATCATCATCTAAATTAATCAATAAACATCAATAGATAATTGAAAATCAATAGCAGGTATTTAACCGACAATTTAAATTCAGTAATAAATTAAATAACGATTTAATTCAAATAAATTCAAATTAACTGAGATGACGATTTAAATATACTAAACAGTCTTAAGTAAATTTTCAGTCACATCATAAATTTAATTTAACAAACATAAGAAATTTTAGAAGTTGTGAGTGGGTCAAACACTCACATTTGAATTTAAATTGAATTTGAATCCAAAATAGGGCCTAAATTCAAATAGTCTCCGAGTTCATCCAAATCAGTGTTAAAATGTCCGGAATTTCAATACGTTCCTAGTGAAGAAAGCCGCGCGTGAATTGGACCTCGTATGCAGAAGTTTTACAAATTAGAATGATTGAATTATAAAATTTAAATAGATTAAATAATAAAGATTCAATGCCACGTCACCTCATGCGCACGCGTCAAATTCCAGCACTCTTTCGATCTCAAACCCTAGAAGCCGCCGCTCACCTCTCGAATTATCGCTACCACCAGAGGCCTTCGTGCTTAGATCCAGGGTTGCCGCCACGTTCTCAGGGTTGCGACGCCCCTCTGGTGAACTAGCGACTACCTACGGCTATGCCTAGGCCTGCCGTGGCGTCGAACTTTGGTGGCAAAATTTCCGTGACTCGAGCCTCATTACGGCCAATACCACCCCAGATCGAAAGCCTATGCCGACCCCAACGATGCAGTACCTCCCGATCGCTTCCCGGACGAAGATCCACCGCTAAAACCGATAACCCTATATGAACGGTCATGGATAAATGGAAAATTTCTGGTTAAATGGTGATTCAAAAGCAAAAACGAATTGCAGATCTAAGATGCACTCGTCAAGAGCTTCGAGGTGGTATATAATATGATATAGTTTTGAGGAGTTTTATTTTTGAAATTGAATTTGAAATGGAATTGAGTGTTTTTTGCTTTTGCTTTGTCTCCCATTGGAATGAGGATTTGATAAGAAAATGTACGTACAGACAAATCTAGATAAGACGTAGATACAGATAACGATATATTTATAGGTAGAGCTGGAAACAGAAAGAGTGGACCAGATTAATTTGGGTTTGAACGATAAGCGACACGAAAAGCCCGTTCTGTCTTCGGAACGAAATGGAAAGTCCCATATATCAAAATAGATGTTTTAGATTATTTTAAATTCAGTGGAACAGGCTTCAACCCCTAATTCCATCGTATGAAGAAGTTATGTTAAAATTATCTTACTTCAAATTGATTTCAATTGATTTTAATTGAATTGATTTCTAGGCGTTCGAGTCCGTACGATCAAACAACAAGTCCGATCGCTATGAAATTTGAAATCCCACAATAGTTCACTGTTACGGATCCGGTGAAATTAGTTTGGTCAAAATCCCAAACAGTTGCTAGAATGTCTATTTTTCATTTAATTAAATAAATCAATATTAAATTAATTAAATCACTTTTTCAATTCAAATTCTATAGTTTATAATTTCTATCATTTAGGATTACTTAGTAATTTAAAAAACTTTATAACAAATTTCTATATCAAATTATTATCGAATATTTCATAATTTACAGTGTTTATATTTCAATCTCCATAAATTCAGTAATTGTAAATTAAATTTTCAATAAATTCATTTATTTGGTTTGCAATCCTGTTATCCAACCAATTCTCAACCTAAGGATATAATTATCATGATTTGTATCTTATTACACTATTGTTTTTCAATTTCATCTAAATTTTAATTAACGTAATATTTAATTTCATTTAATTACCATAAGTCCATTTATTACAGCTAAAATCCAATAAATAACTCAAACTTGAATTTCAGTTATCTTTATTCAATCAATTGCCATATTGTGAAAAGAATTTACATCGGTTACATCTTATTGAATTAACATTCTCCGATTACAAATTTAATCTACATTAACGGCACTAATTAAGTCAATTAAATGCAATTGATTTCAAATTAAATTTTATGAACTAAACAAATAGGTAACTTATAACAATTGTTACCATTAACTTTTAATTACATTTATAAGTTTACTATTTACAATTAGTGTTACAATAACTCTAATTTTGTTCAATTACCATTTATTATACCATTTCATTACATAATTAAACATTTACATTGATTTTCTTATATTAAGCTTATAACCAAGTTATAACATTTATACAAATTCAATTGGTTGGAATTCTTTTCAAGTTATTAATAATTAACTTTATTTGATATTGTTACCTTTCATTTTAGTTATTATTTCACTAATACATCACAAATTTATATATCTCTCTATATCAAATTACCAAAATCAATTATTAAATTTACAGGTTTATTACTTACAACAAATGTTACCATTTCTTTCATAACACTAATTTTTGTTCAATTACCATTAATTATATATTATTTCCTTGGTAAATCCAATATTTTCATTTATTCCTTTATATTCAATTTATAACCAAGTATAGCAAATTTATTATTTCAATTAATTGGAGTTTCATCTAAATTTGTTAATAACTATCTTAGATTAACACTATTACATTTTATTCTGGTTATTATTTCATATCCCAAATTTTATTTCTTCCAATATTTAATCATAGAATCTTATTAAATTAACTATTTTAATTATCGAAAATTTACAGGTCGTTACACTCTCCCTGACTCAAAACTTTTCGTCCCCGAAAAGAAAAAAGAAGGGAAAAGAAGGAATTAATATATATTATTTAAAATATTGAATATATAAATTATTTATTTGCATAATAAATAATTTAAATAAAATATGTCAATTTATAAACAATTAAATCCTTTTATATTCAAATTAACAAAAGTTTGGAAAACATTTCACAAAATTTTTCTAAGCCTAAAATTCACTGAAAATGTCGGCGGTCTCCTTTGTACGAGAGGTCTGGGAAAAATAATAATACCAAAATATAACAATATATACCATAATTTTCAAAAAAAATCCCAACATAGGAAAAACAATACAATATCACTAGAAAACCGTAATCTGGGAACATACCTATTTGTCGGACAAATAACGCTTATTTTATGAAACCAAAAGCAATATCAATGGCTTCCATACTTGTATTTCACTTACATAATCAAAAGTGACATTATTATATTGTTTTAAATTAATAACAAACAATCAACATAACATAACAACAATCACTTTCAACCAAAAGCATACCATCATCACATAAAATCAAAATAAATCAATACAACATAACAACAATCTTTTGTAAATAAGCATACAATCTTCACATGGATCAAAGTAATCAATCATTTCTGAAGTTACAATCATCAAATTTAATATTATAGATTATTCTTGTATTATGAGATTTTGTGATTGGTTAGTTTCTTCTATCTTCTAACTTCTTCTTTCACCCTAACGATTCGCCTTTTCATTTAATTTGGTTGGACAAGCTTGGTTTATTGTCGATCCAAAGGTATTGAAAAGCGGTTCCTTACAAGAGTTAGTGGAGTATTAAATCTGGTTTGTACCATGAGCAAAACTTATATTATACGTATTTACACACGTATTTACAAAAGTGTTCGTACTTAGGTACTCTTTTGCAAAGGGTTCTCCAAACTTATTATAAGTATTTACAAAAGTGTTTTTACTTAAGTATACTTTTTGAAAAGTGTTTCCAAAATTTATATTAAAATGTTTTTACGAGCTAGTTTTGAAAACATATTGCAAAGTATTTTCAAAACTTATATTATAGTGTATATCTATTGCAATTAAATTATCATTTATTATACTCTATACATATTAGTTCATTTTTTTATATAATGCAATATTCAACCATTATTTAGCATAATATACATGATACTCTATTCATTTTTATAATATGATGCTATATACATGCTAGTTCTTTTTTTAATATAATGTCATATTCAACTACTATAATGCTATTTCACTTCAAAACATGCAATGCTAAATTCAACTATCATTATTCATATTCTATATACAGTACTAGTTTATTTTACAAACATAATGATATATCCAACTGCCGTTACAATGAATGAATTATAGTTAAAAAAAATTTAAGAATGAATGAAATATGATGAATGATAGGTAAGAATATCATTTATATTTTTAATTATTCATTTTATTATTTACTTTAATTATCAATAGCTTCAAACATTAACTTAAGTTCAATTTTTTTAATTATTTACTTTTCCATTTATTTATTTATATAAAGATCAATCACTTACATAATTTGTTTTCCATTAAGGATTTTAAGTCATCAATGAATCATAAAAAAATTAATTAAGCTTCTACTGCCTTACTTAAGTTTATAACTTAATTCAGCTATTGAATAAAAATTTAATTTTTTTTTGGTATCCGCCCTTGAAGAGAAAAGAAATATTTCGATATATCTAAAAATTCCATTAAAACATTTAACCTCATTCACTTAGTAAGAATATAAGATATATTTAAAACATCCTTACAGCATTATGCAAAGATTTTTCAAAAGTCTAAAACAATGTTAGAAATTTATATCAATCATTACAATAAGCTTTAAAATAAAGATCCTTAAATCCAATAGTTTATTAGACTCGTTATTTTTAAAATAAGTATAAACTCAATATTATTAAACTAAAACTAATAGTATACTCAAATCTTACATTAAATTTCTAAATCAAAGTATAAAATTTCATACCTTCATAATAAATTTAAACACTTGTTTAAAAATGAATATTCAAATCATGGAAAAACATTTATTATGGTTTAATACAAAATTCAAATAGTAAATAAAACTATAAATTTACTATTAGTACTTTGAAATTAAGTAAATATTTCAAACTATACTTCCAACACAGGGATTCAAATTTATTTGTCAAGTATATTGCTATAAATAAACTTCGCAAATCAAATTTCTTCTTCTTTCCATTTATATAATATCTTTAAATTATATATTCAAAGAAACTTATACTTGAAATATTCATTTGAAAGAATTATTTTCAAATCAATCATCTTTAATACTTTTCAAAAATTCATTTGTAAAGTTTCTTGCTTCATTTATAAATACCATTTAAATATTTTTAAATAACATCTTTGTAAATATATGTAAACTATTTGAAAATAATTATTTACATCATTACTTATATTTACAAGAAGCTATTGAAAACATTATATCCATTATTTATAAATTTATTAGTTTTATCTCAAGATACCTTTCAAAAATTATTAATAAATCAATAATCATTTACTTTAAATATGTTTTATTGAATTAATAATTTCTAAAATATTTACAACACTAATAATTTACTATTAAACCATGTAGTATATAAATAAACAATATTTTAAACATTTTAAAGTATTTAGAACCGACAAAAAAATGACCGAAATATCTATTATATAATACTTAATCAAAATACTTTTATAACTCGATGTCTTAATAGGTTTATCCTCGTTCTTGTAGACTTTGGCCATGCATTGATCAGGTGCAGGGCTAGAATTTTTTCAAGTACTTAGTAGACATGTTTCAACACCCAGTGAAAAATACTTAAAAATACGTATGAGAAGTACCGCCCAAAATCCAATGTCAAATGATGGTAATACGATAGCAGTGGCCCGCTGCTGATCCAGTATTTATGCAATGGACACAAAACTTTCCAGAAGATCCTTCTATCTTCCGGATTCCAAAAAAATATCGTAGCCAGTTCGTAAACAAGGGACCATCGACCCCTGCTGCAGTGGTATGCTGTTCAATGATTTATCCAATGGATGCACTTCCTTTTCGGAAGATCCATAAATAACAGATCCTAGGATCGAAAGCGCCACCATTGGGTAAACTAAAGAACCATCTACCATGAAAAAAATCGAGGAACTCATGAGTTTAAGTTCGGACAACCATGTCAGTTCAAATCCATTTCTGAATTCACCCAAGTCCATTACGGTTTATAGGTCGAATGCATTCCTGGATTCTCCAAGTCCATCTGGGTCGAAGCATATCATACTATGCTTCTTCACGAAGGGTACTTCCTCATTCCTCTTACTTCAAAATATAACATATCTTATATAGTACCTTTCAAAATCATAGCTTCAAATATCGCACTTATACAAATTCCATTATATATAAGGTTTCATTTTCAGATAAAGTACTTTCCAAAATCAATAATCTCGAATATATCAAATCATTCTTACATAAATTCCGTTATATATAAGATTTATCTCTTCAGTCGAATACCTTCCAAAATCAACAGTTTCAAATTCACTTGTACTTATATAAAGTCCATCTTATACAAGAATCAAAAAATTTCCAAGATCAATTTTGCTGTATGAAAAGCCATATGGGATTGAATATCTTTGCTTTACAAAAGGTTTAGAATTTAGAATAGTTTTGTATATAAAATCGTTTGATAAATAGTTTGTAAATAAAATAGTTTGTAAATAAAATAGTTTGTAAACAAAATAGTATGAAAAATAGATTGTAAATAAAATAGTTTGTACAATAGTTTTTGTAAATAAGATGGTTTGTATATAAAAGACTGAAAAATAGTTTGAAGGATAGTTTTTGGAAACAAGGTAGTTTGTAAAATCGTTTTGTAAATAAAATAAAATAAATAATTTGTATAAGAAAATAAAAGAAAATAGTTTGTATAAGAAAAATAAAAGAAAATAGTTTTTGAAAAATAATTTTAAATTAATAATAGTTTTGCCTAAAAGAAAATTCCAATTAAATTACAGAGATATCCAACCCAGTAATTTTCAGCGCCAAAGTATATCAATAATATTAGAACATAAGATGTACGTATGTCACCATTTTGCAAAATCACATTCAATCGCTCTGTCGATCACACAGGTTCGCTTTCGAACTAGTATTGTCCATTCAACTTCCCTAATGCGGACTTCGATATGGTTTCTTGATTAGAAACCATCATTCCCTTTGCATAGCCATATATTATGATAGAGAATTATAGAATCAAACCACAAATCCATATCAAATATTCGCCATCAAGAATCGAATGAAAAATCCTAACACCAAGTGGTGTAATTCACCAAGAACTTGTGTACTCAAATACGGATCAAATTAATTTTGCGAATAAAATAATATGCATACAACTTATGTAATTATTCCAATTTCTTTCATCACAATTGCATTTCAATTAAATTCATTTTTAATCTCACTGATTAACAAAAATATCATTTCATACTTCAATATTTGTTTCATAGAATTTCTCCATTTAATGTAAAACATTAATATATTCATTCTCATAATATTGCTTATATTTCTCTTCAGTATAAATTACATTCATTTCATATGTAATATTTCTCATTTAATACTATATTTATTTGCAAATTGTTTCGTAAGACATTTTCATACATTTATGACCAATTTATAAAAACTTAATTCCTTTTTATAAGACATTGTTCGAGTTAAAGTTGTCAAACTTTATTTATCACCATTTATTGCAACAATTTACAAGTCATGGCTTTATTTGAAATCATTTCACTTTTGGTTCACCTTTAACTTTCATTTTATTCATGACACATTTCATAAATGTTAACTAAGTTCCCAATCTCAATTTTTTAATATTATTACATTACATTCTAATAATGTATACAACAATTCTACTCAACTATAACAAACTAACCTTGTTACACTTGCTTTCAAATTAAGGTTATCAAATTCAACTGCATAATTCAACACAATTCCTAAGTTCCAACTCATATATTAATTCAAAAGGTTTGATTATCCAAAATATCCAAATATTCCAATTTATTACAATAGTTGAAACTACAAATCAACAACAATAAGTTTCACAACAAAACATTTTAATTCTATAAACAAATATCCAAATTATTGATTTTATTCTCTTTAATACACCATTATTAAACTAGTATTTAGTCCATTAGTTCAATCAATAATAATTAGCCAACGTTTATAATTTTATTAAATATAATAAGTCAACAATGATAATAAACAGATATTACCGTTTCATAAAACAAACACATTACAAATAACTATATTAGTTATAAAATTTTATTTCCTTATATATATATCATATAATATTAGGAAAGATAATTCATTTCAAAACTTATATAAAACATTTTATAACACCAACAAATACGTGCTCTCGTATATATATTCAGACAACTCATTCTAGAGGATTAGTACCCTATCTATAATGAGTTAACCCCAACAGGCTAAGGTATGTCTAAACCAAAGCTCTGATACCAACTGTAACGACTCGCCTTTTTAGACAGTTTAAATTGATAATAAACCACACGTGTCTAATTCAATCCATTCAAAATGGTGCATTGTTAATGAGGTAAATAAGAAAATAAAAGAAAAGAAGGAAAAATAAAATATAGAATCTCGCAAGGAAATGACAAAAAATAATAATCAAATAAACATTTCATGAAGTTGTTTTACAAATAACATTTGATTACACTTTTGCAATTCTAATTAGAGTTATACATACATCAGAAATAAACAAATATTGCAGCAGAACACATGACGTGGTGGAATAATTATAATAAATAGTAATAATATACTGAATCTTCGTCTTCATCCTTCAGGAAAAAAAATGATCTTCAATGCACTGAAAAAACTCAGACAGACCCGAGCGTAATGAAAAGACAAAACACTCGAGTCAGAACTAAAAGATCTTATGTAAGTAAAATTAAAATAAATAAAATAGAAATACTAGTGCAATGGATTCATAGATGTTACAGGATTTTCATCTCCTATTAAGTGTAAAACGTGAATTTAATTATTTAAAGGGTTTCAAATAATCCAAAATATCAATCTCAATCATCTAACTAAAACAAATCTGAAGTTTAACTTAAACCTTCACATGAATTTAATTCCAATCCATAATCCAAATTCAAGCATTCATATGGATATATATATCATCAACCAGCATCATAATTTAAAATTTTCAAATTAATGAAAACTGCTCGGGTCTATCATTTCAACCCATAACGATTTTCCCCTAATCTATAAGATCATTTGGGTATGTATCACTTCAACCCATAGTGATAACAGAGATATAGGCATAAATAAATAACCAACCATCCAAATTTCAACCAATAACATCCCGTACAATCATTATCCAAATTAATCAATAATCATCAACAGATAATTGAAAATCAATAACAGGTATTTAACTGGCAATTTAAATTCAATAATAAATTAAATAACGATTTAATTCAATTAAATTCAAATTAACCGAGATGATGATTTAAATATACCAAACAGCCTTAAATAAATTTTCAATCACATCATAAATTTAATTTAACAAACTTAAGAAATTTTAGAAGTTGTGAGTGGGTCAAAACACTCACCTTTGAATTTAAACCAAGTTTAAATCCAAAATAGTGTCCAAATTCAAACAGCCTCCGAATTCATTTGAACCAACGTCAAAATGTCCGGAATTTCAATACGATCCTAGCAGAGAAATACACGCGTGAATCAGACCTCGTATGCAGAAGTTATACAAATTAGAATGATTGAATTATAAAATTTAAATAGATTAAATAACAAAGATTCAATGCCACGTCACCTCACGCGCACGCGTTAAATTCCAGCACTCTTCCGATCTCAAACCCTAGAAGTCGCCGCCCTCCTCTCAAATTATCGCTGCCAACAGAGGCATTTGTGTCTAGATCTAGGGTTGCCGCCACTTTCTCGGGGTTGTGACGCCCCTCTGGTGAACTAGCGACTACCTCCGGCTACGCCTAGGCCTGCCACCGTGTCGAGCTTTAAAAGTGAAATTCCAATGACTCGAGCCTCCTTACGGCCAATAACCACCGTAGATCGAAAGTCCATGCCGACCCCAACAACGTAGTACCTCCCGATCGCTTCCCAGACGAAGATCCACCGCTAAAACCGATAACCCAATATAAACAGTCGTGGATAAACGGCTTCTGGTCAAATAATGATTCAAAAGAAAAAAACAAATTGCAAATCTAAGATGTTCTCATCGAGAGTTTCAAAACGGTATATAATATGATATAGTTTTGAGTTTCTTTTTGAAATTGAATTTGAAATGGAATTGAGGGTTTTTTGCTTTTGGTTTGTCTGCCATTGGAATGAGGAGTTGAGAAGGAAATGAATGTACAGACAAACGAAGATAAGAAGTAGGTAGGGTTTATAATGATCTATTTATGGGCAGGGCTAGAAACAGAAAGAATAGACCAAATTGATTTGGGTTTGAACGATAAGCGACCCGAAAAGCCTGTTCTGTCTCCGGAACAAAAATGGAAAAACCCATATATCAAAATAGATGTTTTTGATAATTTTAAATCCATTAGAATAGGTTTCAAGCCCTAACTCCATCGTATGAAGAAGTTATGTTAAAATTAGCTTATTTCAAATTGATTTCAATTGATTTTAATTAAATAGATATCTAAGCGTTTCGAGTCCGTACGATCAAACAATAAGTCCGATCGCTACGAAACGTGAAATCCTATAATAGTTCACCGTTACGGATTCGATGAAATTGGTTTTGTCGAAATTCGAGACAGTTGCTAGAATGGCTTTTTTTCAGTTAATTAAATAAATCGATATTAAATTAATTAAATCACTTTTTCAATTCAAATTCTATAATTTATAATTTCTATCATTTTGGATTAGTTAGTAATTTAAAAACCTTTATAACAAATTTCTATATCGAGTTATTATTGAATATTTCACAATTTACGATGTTTATTTTTCAATTTCCATAAATTCAGTAATTGTATATTAAATTTTCAATAAAGTCATTTATTTGGTTTTCAATCCTGTTATCCAACCAATTATCAACCTAAGGATATAATTATCATGATTTGTATCTTATTACACTATTATTTTCCAATTTCATCCAAATTTTAATTAACGTAATATTTAATTTCATTTAATTACCATAAGTCCATTTATTACAGCTAAAATCCAATAAATAACTCAAACTTGATTTTCAATTATTTTTATTCATTTGATTATCATATTGTGAACAAAATTTGCATTGGTTATATCTTATTGAATTAACATTCTCCGATTACAAATTTAATCTACCTTAACTGCACTAATTAAGTCAATTAACTACAATTGATTTCAAATTAAATTTTATGAACTAAACAAACAGGTAGCTTATAATGATTGTTACCATTAACTTTTAATTACATTTATAAGTTTATTATTTACAATCAATGTTACAATAACTCTAATTTTATTCAATTACCATTTATTATACCATTTCATTACATAATTAAACATTTACGTTGGTTTTCTTATATTAAGCTTATAACCAAGTTATAAGATTTACATAAATTCAATTGGATGGAATTCCTTTTAAGTTATTAATAATTAACTTTACTTGAAATTGTTACCTTTCGTTTTAGTTTTTATTTCATTAATACATCAAAAATTTATATTTCTCTCAATATTAAATTACAAAAATCAATTAATTACATTACAGGTTTATTACTTACAACAAATGTTACCATTCTTTCATAACACTAATTTTTATTCAGTTACCATTAACTATATATTATCCTTGGTAAACCCAATATTTTCATTTATTCCCTTATATTCAATTTATTACCAAGTATAGCATTTTTATTATTTCAACTAATTGGAATTTCATCCAATTTGTTAATAACTATATTAGATTAACACTATTACATTTTATTCTAATTATTATTTCATAAATAGATCCCAAATTTTATTTCTTCCAATATTTAGTCACAGAATCTTGTTGAATTAACTATTTTAATTATAAAAAATTTACAGGTCATTATAATTTTGATTTATAAAAGGAAATAATATATATTATTATTTTAAATAATTTTAGAAATAGTAGTGATAGTTTATTTATAATTATTTTCAAGTATAAATATTTTGGGAAAAGAAAATTTTAATAATAGGAAGAAGTGTTTTCTTTGGTTTGGTTCGGAATATGGCCCAATTTGTTTTGTGATGATCGGAATAATCTTTTAAGTCATGATTGAATGTTTGCTTGGATGAGCGGTATAGTGCACTTAGTAAATTATTCTCTTTATCCTTGTACGATCGAGATGAGTTCGAATCCGAATGAATCCAAAGCAAATTGGAAAATAACATTTGAGTAAAACTATTTGTTCGAAAATATTTATAATATTGTTTCAAATGTTAATTTGAAGAAGAAGAAAAGTGTTTTTAAATTAACTAGTTCGAGTGGCTTGAAAATAACTAAAAATGGGCAAGAGATGTGTTCGAATGGTAAACACTTCTCTTTAGTAATATCCTTCTTGATAAGGGAATATATGATACTATTTGGTAGTGCCCGGTCCCTTGGTTTCATTTTGGGGTTACTCGGGCTATGTATATATATATATATATATTATATGGATTAAAATATGTATAATGTCATGTCATATGGTGTTTTGAATGAAAATTAGGTATTTAAGGCCCAATTAAAATTCAAAATAAAGATTGAAATCAGATTGTTGTATATGCCCTTAAGATATAATAAGGTATTTTACAAGTTTTAAAACTTAAGTTAGGTTTATGAAAATGTTTTCAAAAATAATTTTGTGAACATGTAATTGGAATTGGTGAGAACCAATAATATAAGTGCATGAGTAGAACGTAGATCATTTCTCTTTTTCATGTAGTTTTGATCCAAGATTCAAATACATGAATTGAGGTGTTCACACCATTCCAAATGAGAATCTATCACTCATTTTTTTATGGCGAACACTGGATAAGGGTTCTTGATATGGAACCGAGGTTTTCTACTATAGTATATGGATATGTAACGAGAATGGAGATTTCTAATCAAGAAGCCAGTTCAAAGTCTGCATTAGCAATTTGGGTGAGTCATATTGGTTTAGAAATGAAATTACGTATCCGAGTAGTAATTGAATCAAACTTTATATACGAATGATCTATGAACATCCTGTAGACTTATGAATAGTATTGGATGTTCATGTGAAATTTCGAAGATGAAATTCTTTTTAGGTGAGAGAATGTAGTGATCCGAAATTTTATCACTTTGATTTTTGGAATATTTGTTTAGTTCTAAATATTCGATTTGGGGTTTTATTTAAAATACAATGAAATTTGTGTTTTAAATAACCACTTGGTTTTGGATGAAGTAATTTTAATTTAATTTATAGAAATATTTCATAATTTTTAATTTGAAAAATAATTGAACTTCTGTTTGACATATTTTACAGCAAAAGTTGGCATTTTTGAAATTTAATAAAACTTGACAACCAGTCTGTTCTGTTGTTAATCTGTGATCGTGTCACATTATTGTGCGCGGCCATATTTTTATTTTTGTTGCACTCCACAGGCGAATGTGATACTGCGTCGCGGGGTACCGCAAAAACGACTTTACTCAAAACAAAATCTACACTACACAGCCCTTTTTCTTTAATTGTACACATCCATCTTCAACACGACCCATCTTTAAATGGTGCAGCCACCTTTTGCCCTCTACTACCCTACGAGCTGCCATTGTCCCTTGTCCTTCATGTCTCTTGCCTTGTTTAATAAAACATTCATCACTGTGTTGGCTTGCCTATACATAACTTTTATGTGTGTGTGTGTGTGTCTATATATGCGGAGAGCAGCACTACTCATTTTCTTTTACTTCCATTAAACAAAACTTCACATTCAAACTTGAAAAATCAATATCTCCAAATCCGCCAACTATTTGATTTAAACTTCCAACATGAAAGTTGTTAGTCTTTGTGTGTAGTCTATTTAAAAAATAGTTTCATGGGTTTTCATCGAGTAATTTGAGAGATGTGCAAATAATAGTAAGTGGTCACGAAAACGATCATTTTCGACGATCACAGATTGACAAATGGATTTCACCAGTGTGTTAGCCTATAAAAATTATGATTTTTAAGCTTGGCTTCAAGATGTTTCATTGTGTATTTTAAGTATGGTGTTATGATGACCGAATTTGGGAGAAAATCTAAATTTTGGCGATTTGGTCAATGGAAGGCCGAGTGATTGTAGCTAGAGCAACTAGGGGAGGTATCGGAGCCATGGTGGCAAGCAAGAGAATGGCGATGGCCTGGGGTGTTTGGATGAGGTCATTTTAGGGTTTGGAAAGCTTTGAGTTTCACCAATAGACATGACTATGTAGGAGGTAGTAGGGATCATCAGAGTTAGGAAGGTAGTGGTCAGAGGTGCTGAAGGAGATGGTTGTTCTAAACGAGTAGGTGGTATGGATAATAGATGGTTGAGGTACTGAGGATGAGAGGATTTCTAGACTTAGAGAAATTTTGAAATGGTGTCAGATGGATGGATTTCAATCAATAGGGCCAAAGTTAGTGTCATTAGTGGAGGGTGGGTCGGGCTTGAGGTGTTGGGTTTATGGATGGTTAGAGGTGAGCGGTTAGGGGTCGGGAATGAGTGTGCTTGTGCACACGTGTGCACGGTGGAGTTGGGTTCTTGCGTTCGTGAATTTAGGAATGGAATTGGAGGCGCTATTCATTTGAGTCGAGTACTTGATAATGTGTCGGCATATTAAGCATATGGGGTAAGGAAATATATATACATTAATATCGTAGTTGTTTTATAAAAATGTGTGTTAATGTAAGAATTTCACAACTTGCATACATGACATCTGTTTCACACGCGGACTTTTGTATTAGACATATATTGACGAGTACTGTGCTATGATATAATTTGTTGTTAGTTTGAAGTAGTATAATTTAGTGATAAATTAATACTGCTTGATTATAATTATGTTAAATTGGATAATTATGTAGTTTAATGAATTATACCTTATGGGTGGTCAAATAAGCACTGTACTGTCAAAGTAAATTGAATAGGGTAATTTGAGCACCTATTTAGTGGAGTAAAACGCCGTTCTCATAATTAAATCAATTTGTTATTTAATTAGTAGGATAAATCCAGTTCTGCTTTTTTATAGATTTGGACATCAAATTATATGTCATTGATAATTATACCAATTTGAATAAGTGATGTGTTAACTAGTAATGTTTAACTATCGAATTTATTAACATAGATGTTGATTATGTAAATATCAGTTACTAACTTGAAAAATTAAATTGTGTTATATGGCGACTTATTTAAGTACCATTGCGATCGTTAAGCCTCTTTTCGAATTTAGAAAGCTATGGATTTAAATCAACTACAGTTTTAAAACAATTATAAATTTTTATATAATTAATATTTTAGTAAAGTGTTTTTTATAATAATTATTTTATTTACAATGTTTTAAAGTTAACTTATTTATATTCTAAATATTATTTAAAATTATTAAATTATATTCTAAATACGGTTTAAAGTAATTTTATTCTTTAATATTATTTAAAATTAGTTATAATAATTTTTTTTAAATTAATTACTATTTTGAAATTAATTATTATATTAAAGTTAAATTATTATTTAAATTTAATTATTTGAAATTAATTATTTTATATTTCTAGAGTTGGTTATTTTATTTCAAAGTAATTTATTATATTATTAATATTTTAAAAGTTTATTTATCATTATAGTAATATTGTTTAAAAGTTTTTTATAGTAATATTGTTTAAAAGTTAATTTATTATTATGTTAATACTGTTTTAAAAAGTTAATTTATTAATATAATAATATTGTTTTATGTTATCAAATTATATATTAATAATTGTGTTTTATTATTGTTATACTATATTAAGTATTCTGAGATTATTATTATAATATTATTTGCTTTAAAGTTTATTATTAATGATTGTTCAAAGTCATTACACTAATGTTATTTTAAAGAGAATTAACTGTTTATTTAAAGGTATTTGTAAATAGTGAATTGTATTACAAATATGTTTAGAAATAATAAATTGTTCATTTGAAGAGAATTTATTTTCAAAAGAAAAGGTTTATAAGAAGT
Source organism: Allium cepa (assembly GCA_030765085.1). NCBI lineage: Eukaryota > Viridiplantae > Streptophyta > Magnoliopsida > Asparagales > Amaryllidaceae > Allium > Allium cepa. Next base: position 26,574,199 of record CM060933.1, on the reverse strand, counting down.
TTTTATTTAACAAAAGAATTTTTTTAAAGGAATATATAAATGTGGAAGGGATTTTGGAAGTTGGAAAGAAGTTGGTTTTTAATGATTTAAAGATTATAAAAGGAGTTTTATAATTGGTTTAGAGATTTATAAAAAAGTACATAAATAAAAATTGGAGATTTATAAAGGCTTTATAAATAGATTTTGAGATTTATAAAGGAAATATTTATAAAATAAAAGAGATTTATGGAAAGAGTGTTGTTTTTGATTATTTATAAATGTATTTTGATGACATTTGGGTTTGATCGTATTAATATGATTTTGGAATAGAAATTCTCTTTAGGTATTTTGTGAATATACTTATACTATTTTATAAATATGTGCAATAGTTTATCCAAGTTTTGAAGGGAAAGATTTGTGAATATACTTATACCTGTGGGAAAAGAATATGAATATTTTGATAAATATTTTGGATAGAGATTTGATTAATCAAAGATTAATTTTAAGAGGCTTAGTGGTTTCCATGGGAAATGTAATCTCAGTTTGAATGTTTGTTTATTAGATAGTTAAATAACAAACTATCAAATCTTGACCCAAATATGTAATCCTTCTTAATTTTGGTGGTAGGAAAAAAATTTCTACTTAACAATGAAGGATTTTAACTCTGGAAATATCTAGGAGAAACGTCGAGATTACATGGTGTAGTTACCGTCAGTGGTGATCTACCATATGTATAAACTCATTTTGTTCTTCTAGGATAAATGATGAAGATATTCATCCACTTAAACGGTCAGGGGGTGATCTCTGCACTTATATATTATCTGATTATTTCCTAAAGAACCACTACCAAGCATTCTAGAAAATCGATGATTGGTTTTTGGGGGAACTCGGTAAGCGGGGGAGTGTACTCGTAAGAGATGAATCGTACCGTAACCACTCCAAAATCCATAAATTGTTCTATAGAGAAGTTTCGCGATATATTAAGATGTTAGAATCCATGTGTTGTTCCGAGGTCGTGGGTTATGGGAATTAATGTGTGATTCCAAGATCTATTTAGGAATGTTGGAATCCATGTATGATTCCAAAATCTATTTGAGATGTGGGAATCCATGTGTGATTCCATAACCCGTTAGGGGTATGAGAATCCATGTAGGATTCCGTGATCTATTCAGGTGGTGGTGCGTGAGCTAGAATGCCAAACGTAGCCTCACAAGTGATAATGACTAAAACCAAAGATGGGAGGTATAGCTAGTAGGGTTGGCAAACCCATAGATGCAATCATCTCCTCCTAGAGTTACCTATAGCTGTTATGCATGCATTGAGCGATGCACTCGGTCTTAGAAGGACCAGCCATGTTTTTCTTGTTGTACATCACTAGGTATTTATTATTACTTCGGAAGGATAACTCTAATCCCTGTGCAGGAGGATCGTTTCTCAAAGTACCGAAAGCAACTTCATGGAATCCTACACAATTAGTAAACGCGCCTTATCAGTTTTTGATTATATTCCTATTATTGTTGTAATGTACACTCACGAGCATTATAGCTCCTTGATTGTTATTATTTTCACCCTTAGACATTATTGTAATACATTGTATTTTCTATAAGAAATGTTTTTGGGTACCGTAAGGTAAAAACCTGTTTGTGTTTATGTGCAGCATGGTCTTACGAGATACCTTTATTTTGAAAGATTTTACAAAACATTAATAATCCATTTTGATTGTGTTTCTGATGTGGGTTTTTCTATATTGGCCCTGGCGTTGTTTTCCTATAATGCTCGGGCCATCCCAAACATAGTTTCTAGATGTAGCTGGATGCTTTGGAGCTTTCAGGGGGCGAGTTGGATTCTCCAAGATGTATTCACGTATATTATATTATTCCGCTATTTTTTGTTCTTGATTTCTATCTATATTTATCAGCAAATGCAAGGACGGGTTGTTATAACTGTCTAAGGTTGATGATAGGTTAGTGTACTCTGATATGTGTTATGTATGTATAATAAGATATTTTTTTTTGTAAAGATCTTGTGTATATTATATATTTTTCACGTCACGATGTGAGAATCTTTTATGTCTTATATTTCTTTACCCCCGACAATTTGTCTTTCCAGCACTTGGATACTTAGCACGTGAATATCGTGGATGTATTAATGTCAATTTCTAAGAGTCAAGAACGCAGGACGTTACACATAAACAAGCCTTCAAATTTGCCAAAATCATTTAGTAATTAATTGCTTTAAATCAATCGATATCGCATATTGGTTTGTGCATACATAACTTTTGTATATATGCTTTTCATGGAATGCTAACGACATTCAAACATCAAATAAACTAGAATACAATAATTAATATTTCATAAATATTAATTAATTAAATTAATTTATAATGATTATAAATTGATAAAATCATATGGTTTTTTAGGAGTATTCATCATTGTGGTTGTGCTACCAAATCTGTAAATTTAGTCAGCGGTCAATGTTGAAAAATTCAACTATTAGCATTCACACATCACCTTAGCTATTGATATTTTGGCTGACTTTATTGCTTACGCATCTTTATGGTAAAATCTAATTTTACTATTATAAGCGACACCTGGTAGTAACGATAATTTACACCAATTCTCTTCATCAAAACATATAACTTTAGGACTTATAGAATTTGGTTTTAGTCAAAATTCCAGTATCATCCATAGTCATCTTAATTATCCAAACACAAAACCTTTGGTTTAATAATAACAATTATTATTAATTGTACTACTCTGGTTAGGGATTTTGACTTTGAGTTGACTATAGTTAACCATGATACTAACCTTTTATAATTAGGGAGACGAATTTTCTATTGAATATTGTATCACTTTCAATTGATCAATTCAGACTCAATTATAGTCGCTCGATGGATCATCATGTCATGATATAATTATTATCAAAGTGAGTGTATACATTGAAGTTCCATGGTATTCTCAGGTCGAGGAAACTGTGTACCATTATCACTTCGAGATTCTGTATTCAACCTTAGTCATATCAACCAGCAAAAAACTCTCGAGTGAGTCGTTCCATGGTTATCCAATAACTATCAGTATGTAACCCCTTGATGTTCCCAATAGCCATGAGTAATACACAACCCAACTTTTGGAGAGTTTTGCGTAATCTAGTCTCAATGAATGAATTAGTATCTTTTCTCAAAACAACTTGACTAGAATATTAAATATATTATGTTATTTTAATGTGATAAATTTCTCATGATTACAATACATTGTAATTACTATCACATTATCATTCATAGATTTTGTATTTAATATACTTTAAACTAATTGCTTAATTGATTACATCAGAATATAACAAAGTATATTCTAAAATCATTTACCTTTATTATAAACAAGATAAGTTACCAAGTTAGATATATCTACCAAATTACATAATTACGCCTAGGGCGTACCCTTAACTCTATCAATCTCCTACTTGCACTTCGGGTCAGTTATGGAATCTTATTCCAAATCCTATGATTAGTTTTATCAAAAACTAATCAGGACAGTGCTTTACCGAATGGGTATGCTTTATTGTTTTAATTATCTGCTCCATCAATCAACCCTCTCTGATGCCAATAGACTAGCATTTTCATTTAGAACCCTTCAACATATGTTTTTCGACTTCTAGTGAGCTTTAGGTTCTTTTACGAATTGTGTCTCAACATTGTTGTCAAATAACAATGTTATGGGGTTCTCAACATTTACAATCACCCATGGCTCAATTATAAATCTATGCATTTATACTTCTTATATTATAGTGTTATTCAAGGTGATATGCTTAGCTTTTCGTAAAATCGGTCACTATTTATTATTTGGAACATTTTCAACTTGAAGTTTAAACTTAAGATTGAACATAAAATTAGGATTGACATACTATACTCGATATCACTTATGAAGTTCAAATAAGAATAGTCCTACATAATGAGTTCGTTGTTTCTACAAATAATTCTCTAGTGTTTCCTAAATACTTGAAAACACTATAAAATATCATATAGTGATCTTGGTTAGGATTTAATACTTACCCTATGTAATAAATACATAAGAAAACACGATATTGTAAACAATACAGCATATATGATAATTTATAATTCCAATGCATAGGAATTCCACCTTACATGCTCCATATTAAACATTTTAATATGGTGTCTGTATATTATTTGGGACAATCTAACATCCTTCTATATTGATTATAAAAGATGACAATCTCAAATCTAATATCGAAAATTAAACAACCAAAATAAAATAATTTTAACACAAGTACATCGTTAACAATCTTAAGTTTGTTATTTACTTATAGTTTTGAAATATTTCAGTATCTTTATAGTACTTTCTTATAGACACGCGCTTCCTTTGCATTTTAACTTAAATTCAACCAATTTGATTTTTCTATCAAAATATATGCTCAACTCTGTTGCTTGTCAAATGATACTTTCGTATCATTTCTTAAATCTTATACTATAACCCACAAACTTAGAATCGCTCCCATTGACATCGAAACACTATAATTATAAAGCACAAACAACATACTTTAAATCATTATTTTAACTTTATGTCTAAACATGCATATAACAAAACTCAAAATATATCGAGTGATAAATTTGTGAGTAAAATCCAAATTAACCTAACTATATTGAATGATGAATTTTTTATGTTAATTTCAAAAATTAAAATTTACCATGTTAGTCTATCGACGTAGCTTACGATATGTCATCTGCATTGGCCTTCTTCTCGAAGACACTTTTGCAGCCAATGGATCATATCTGTAACATCCCCGGATTTTAGCCCAGTCTAATTTGATAATTGAATTAATTTTTGAAATTAAAATTGTGAATTAAATAGAGTTTTTTTCCAAAATAAAATAAAATATTAGTTGTTTATAGATATTAATTTTAAATTTAATTGAGAATTAATTTGAAGATTTGGGAATAAAAATCTAAATTGTGTTTAAATTTCCAAATTTAATTAGATGTATGTTTATTTATTTATATAAATGGGTTATCATTTGAAATTTGATTCGGTCTAAATATAAATGTATTGAAAATAAATTTGATTTGGAATTCAAGAATGAATATTTTAGAAATAAAATTGGATTTACTAAATTTTATATTTCCAAGGAACTAATATATATGTGGATATATATATATATATATAGTTATTTATTAGTAATGAATAATTTGATTTTAAATCATTTGTCTTTAAAATTGTATAAGTACAAAATAAAATGTAAGATGCAAATGTAAGTAAAAAGAATTGAAATGTATGTATAATGATTTGAAACAAGATTTAATAAAAGTTTTTTAGCATACGTATCTTTTGGAAATATAAGTATAAAATAGATACAACATGTTTTATAAATTGAAATAAAATAAGGTTTGAAACACAAAATATAAATAATTCAAATAAGGGATTTAAACAAAATTTATAAATAAAAATAAAGTCAAGGATTTAGACATAAAAAATACATGTCTAGGACAAATGGTTAATAAGTAGCAACATATAATTACAAGTGTTAACACAATTGTACAAGTGGCACATTTGTTTTTAATTTACAAATACACAAATTTAAAGAAAATGGGTTGCTCATTATCCCTTTCATCCTTATATTCAGATTTTTCTTCATGTTAAGCTATGTTAAATTATTTTTCCAAAGCCAGAAAATAAAACCTGATCAACTTCTTCAAACCAAGAAATCCTAGAATCAAAGCCCTGTAAGAAAATTCTCAACCCAAAAATATAAAAAAACAGGAAAGTTCAATAAACCTGTAAAGCAAATTCCAGATCAGAGAAAAAAATCAAAAGCAACCAAATACAAAGCAAAGACTGCAACTTCAAGTTTAATCAAAGTAAAGAACAGATCGAAATCAGATCAACATCAGATTTCAAGCTTCAAGATAAATCTGGTTCTAGATTTCATTTTCAGGCTATTCTCTGTTCAAAATTCCTTCCAGTAAACAGCCAAGCTAAATCAAAACAAACCAGAAATGAGCAAAGTAAAACAAATCAAACCCACTTCTCTGGCTTCTCTGCTCTGTGCACACAGGTGAGAAAACTCACTTTTATCTACTTATATGCTTTGATATTATGGTTGACACTTGAAGTATGATTGTTTTAAAATGCCTGCATGTTGGATACATATATATTTATGAGTGCGTATGTTTGAATATATATATATATATGTGATGTATGCATGTTTGTTTACAGGGACATATCTCTCTGTTTTGAAAAAAAATTACAGACTCAATCCATTTTGATAATCTAAATTCTCATTATACAATCAGTAATCGGTTAGGATCCTTGAAAATAAAAGGTGAATAAAGATGTAATATTATGTGTAAAAATCATTTCAGGTATTTGTACTAAGTAATTTTTCCATAAACAATATTTACAGTGAGGCTTTGAATTAAAACAGGAAAATTTAATGTTTTAATTCCACAATTCGATTATATAACTAGTATCAATTTACAAAATGATGATTTTAGAGAATTGTTTCAAGATTTTTTGCTTTATAAATCGTGAGAAAATGTTTGTTGAACAGAAATTTTATTTTCGAAAAATTCTGACGGCCAATGTCGAACTACGGGTCGTGCTTGACGTTGATGGTAGCCTGGTGGGTGTTGATCAATGTAAAAATAGTAATTGATTTTATAACAAGCTCTGGTGGCCGATTTTTGATGATCTAGGAGTTTAACCTAGTTTTTAGTGAAGGTCGGATATTGGTTTCGTACATCATCGTAGTTGAACTGGATGGGTGCACACTAGGGGGGATCGAATCATGGAAGCAAGGCGAAGCTTTGACCAAAATTACGACATTGTTGGAGGCGTGAGGCGATCAAACGGGGTAGTTTTTCTGATGATCGTATGTTACATTTAGTATCAGAGCCAGGTTTCGATCCTGGGACCTATGGGTTATGGGCCCACCACGCTTTGAGTAAACCCTTCGAGTTCTGAATTTCTTTGGGTATAACTATCAAATCATATTTTGATCCATTTTCGATTTGCATATCATGCCATATGGTGGAGTCGATATTCTTAATGGCTTATTGACATTGAGGAAATTCTTTTTTCGACATCAATAAGAAAAACATGGTTTCTCTTTATTGTGCGTTATGTGCGCTTTGGCTTGGTTAATTTCATTTCATCTTTTGTATTTGGTTTTATCTTTAGATCATATCTAGGTCTATTTTATTACCGATAATTTCTAAAAGAAATTCCTTCATTATGAAGTTGGTGTTTCTTAAAAAAAAATATTTCACAATGTAACGGAATAGGTATTCAAAAACATTTTATGAATTGCCTATATTTATTTGTGTGTGTATGTATGAAACTAATTTTGTTTTTAAGTTTATGAAACTTATGTTCATAACATATATTGATTAATCAACATAGATCAATTCCAAACTCATTTGTGGTGGTCCAGACAAGATCCCTAATGATTTAGTATTATATGCACTCTTACGATTCACACAATCTATCAACTCCTTGACTTATGATAGGTAGGGGTTGTTTCATCAACTCTTATATTGTATAGTTTTGTAGATTTTGTTCTAAACGAAATTAATTTTAACCTTAAGTACTTGCTCTTAAGTACATATCCTTACAGAAAGAAGTTAACTCAACTTCACTCATCATCAATCACACTTTGTCCAACAAAGTCAAGTACTCTTATCGATACACCATTATGTATCATAGGGAGAAGTGACTTTTGAGATTGAGTCCTATTCATAGGGTTGTGAGGTCCGACAAGGTCAGCAGCACTTCGTATGCCATATTACCAAATTAGGAATGTATCACCAGTAACCATCAACTACATAACATCTGAGCTCATACGTTTCAGAGAAGGGTGTTAAGCTAAGAGAATAAATTCTCTACCACCAAACAGAAATGTATTTGATAGAAACCAGCTTTACATCTCAAAGTGTAATGTCAGATATACATCCATGCAAGTCTGTTCCGGGTTCGAACAGAACCGAAGGCACTTCAAAAGAAGCCCTTGCAATCTGGGTATTCACAATCTCGATCGGACCACCCATTACATATGGAGATCTCTATGCCGGTACGAATCAGTGCAAAGACATTCGACGGGTAATCCTTTCGTTCTCGAAAATACCCGGTCACCACCACCGGTCTTCAAATGTTATCCATAACGTCGTATCATTATTTGGAATGAGTTATATGACACAAAGTCCTCTCCCGGCTAAACCGAATGATGAGCACAATATTTAAAAAATATGGATATATGGGATCTTAGTTAAGTCACAACTTAAAACCCAAAACCTTTCTTCAAATGGTTTAAACAAATTACCGTTTTCAAATCATTAAACAAAAAGATTCACTTCACAAAGTTCACCGATCTTTCACAAAGATTCATTCATAGTTTCCAAAACTAATTATAATTCAAGTCTTTCATACAGAAGATACACCTTTAAGATCCTCTTTATTTTGGAGACAAAGTTCATCGTTCTTTAGCAAAGATTCATTTATAGCTTCCAAAAAAATTCCATTTCAAATTTGAAATCCTTTCAACAAAAACTGGAAATCCTTTCTTCATATGAAAGCTGTTATTATTTGAAAATCAAGAGTTTTCATTTCAGAAAAATCCGATCAAATATGTACAAGTTATATCCTTTAAAGTATAAACTTAGGTTAATTTTAAATTCCCAAAATAATATATTTAAAATACTTTAAAGATAGTTTTAAAATCCATATATATACATATATTATATAACTTGTATTAACCTTTCAAACCTAATTTTCAAAACAATTTCAAAACTTAAATTGGATATATTATATTTAAACTAAATTTCAATTTTAAACTTCCTTTTCAAAAGCTTTTCATATTTCACCCAATTCCATTTCCAAAATCATTTGGATTCAAAATTCAACCGTAAAACCATTTCGTAATATTTAATACAAATATCTGTGACTTAACCGATTTTCTCGTGCAATCCATATTTGTGTGTATATGGTGTAATCCAGGGGTTTTACACAATAGTGCAACATCATCAATCATCACAATCCAAGCATAGCAATATCGATAAGCAGTATAATCTTATAACGCTCACATATAAATAATATAAATTCATCACGGATAAATAAATTACATTCATCGCAGCTCAAATCAAAATGATTCATATCACAAAGTATCACATATCAGGGATATCAAACAATCCAAAGCATTCCATGCAATTCAAACATCCATAAGTAAGGTCAATTAATTATCCGATTAATTTAAATCGGATTAATCACTTATGAATGATTTACTAATTCTAGTTAATAAATTAATTACAAACCACTTTAATTAATTATCCTTCAATCATTTATTAATTAACCTTTATTTATTAATTAATCAACCTTAATTAATAAATCAATCAACTTTTAATCATTAAATAATTAACCCCTAATTATTTAATTATCCCTTAATTAATCACATTAATTAATTAACCCTTAATTAAGTACCATTTAATTAATTATCCTTAATTAATTACATTGATTAATTAACCCTCTAATTAATTAATTAACCTTAATTATCCTTTAATCATTAAATAATTAACCTTTAATTATTTAATTATTATATAATTAATCATTCTTTAATCACTTGATTAATCAATTTTAATCATTAATTAATTACTTTTTTAAAGAAATTAATTACCCTTCACTTATCATTATATTTCAAAAACACTTGTTAATTAATTGAACTAATTAACCTTTAATTAATTACATAAATAAATTAATCACCTTAATAAATAAATTTTTAAGTAATTAAATAATTAATTCTTTTTGAAATACATTGGGTAATTATCCTTTTTAAATTACTTTCATTAATTAATAAATCATTAACAACCTAAGATCTTTAATTAACTAAAAGATAAACCGATTTATCTTTATTAATTACTCCGTAAACTTTGAAAATAAATTACCATCGTTCTATTAACTTAAACCTTTAAATAAATTAACCTTTTTAAAACTTGTAAAATCATAAACCTGAGGCAACTCGAGTGAAACCCGAGCTAGATGTCATTGTACCTGAGACCTTCTTCGAGTCAGAGAACTCGCGAAACGAGGAGCGAAGTTGTACGAAGCAGAGAGGAAGATCAGTCATTTTGCCTAGTGAGTCAAAAACTCCTTCAAAACCCCGAGAGCAAACTCGAGTTTCTATCTTCTTCCACAATTTCGAAAATCAACCCGATATCAATGTGCACGGTGCGCATGTATTATCGATCGGATCGTCGCCGACCAACTCTGTTACCTTCAGCACATCATCGTTGATCTCCATATGCATCCCGACATTACAGATTGTCGTATTCAATAGTGAATTGAAATCAAGCAATACGACCGACTACCTAAACCAAATTTGATCCACAAATCCACCGCGTATCGTCACCTCCGACCACCGATGAACTCGCCGCCGTGCCCAAAGCTACGCCTAACACTCCTCTTCCAATCCCTCCACTACCGATAGTCTCTAGTTCACCCACTTCGACGAACAGCTTCGAAAAACCCAGTCGACCAAGTGTTGCTTCTAAACCCTAAATCAACGCCGATCGATCACCACGACGTATTATAAAATCACTTATTATTTTTCCATGAATCCCCAGACCTCCATCTTCCTTCAAAAACAATCCCTTTAGAAATCAACGCATTTAACTTTTTCATTCAACTTAACATATCTTAATGATTATCGGCTTAAAGCTCATGAATTGATTTCCTAATTCATGAAATTATATTACAAATCTGTTCGTGAAGTCAAAACATGGAATTGAAATCATTGATTTTTGACTTGATAAAATCATCCCTGTAATTTATATTCTTTTTGAAACAATTATTGAATGTTTTTACTTAAAATTATTTTTAGAATATATATTACACTCTTATAACCACTTTCCATTAAGAGATCACAGTCTAGTATGGACTCATTTGGGTGATACGAATTTTTAAACCTTATTTAAGAACCGATAAACCAGAAACATTTGTAAATATACCTATTTTACAGACATGCATATTCATCCTTTGCATTTTTTATATGGATATACAAACATATTTGCATCCATTTAAACATCTTTCATCATTCCACTTCAATATCAATCACAATGTTAAGTTATATAAGCAATTTCAAGGGTTAAAGTAAAAGTTTTCTCACCTGGAAATGAAAAGAATTGAGAACCTGGCATTGTTTTTTTACTCAAAACTTTGATTTTTTTTGTTACTTAACTTATATCTGCATTTGATCCTGAAGCTTTGAATCTGATCTTTGCTTAAATATTAAGTCGATCTTGCTTCTGATTGAAGTTTTCTTTGATTTTCTTTTTGTTTCGAGGTTGAAGACTTTCAATTGCTTTGTTTGCTTTGATTCAATTTGTTTGATCTTGTTACTTCAGATTTATTTTCGAACAGAAGTTGTTTGGATTTGATCTAAGATGAATTCAGCTTAACTTTCTGGTTTGTTTAAAAAAAAATCTCTGTTTCATGGTTTACATGGTTTTGAAATGAGAAGAAATGAAATTGTCTATTCTTATTAATACGTTTTAATTAAATTTTAGTTTAAAATAAACATGCATTTGCCACTTGTTAACTATAGATTATTAGAACCTTACACTTGTAATTACATGTAATCTCATCCTCACAAATGCTAAAATAAAAACAATTTGTGTTTTAAACCCTTTGTTAAACTTTTATTTAATTTATATTTTAAACCCTTTCTTTTATAAATTAATTAATTTTATATTTACATATGTTTATGTAATACATTTTCTATTTAGTTTAAATATATACATAACTAAATTTATTTCAAATATAAAAGAAGAGTCTTTTAAACCCCACTCTATGTAATTTATAAATTTTGTTTTTAAACCCTTATGTTGCTATAATTTATATTTGTTCATTCATATGTTTTAAAAAAAATTTACCAAATTCTTTTACATGTAATTTAAATGCTTTTGAAAATCATCGTATTAAATTCAAAATAAAACTTTCCAAATTAATATATATTACATATGTATATTATAATTTCAAAACAAGATTTTTATGAAAAAAATTAAATATAGAGTTTTCAAATCTAATATATTATTCAAAATATTTATTTTTGAATTCCAAATTCAACATTCAATTTAAAATCAATTGGTATACATATATGCAAATAAACAACATATATTATTTATTTTGAAAAAATTCAAATTCAAATTTTCAAATTACTATCTATTTATATAAATGAATAAGCACATATCTTATTTAATTTGAAAATTTTCAAATTATTTCACAATTTAATTCTAAAATTTAAATTTAATTTTCACAGATTCCCCCCTTAAGAAAATTTCGTCCTTGAAATTTTCTAGACGGGGAAACAACAAAGAATAGATAAACACACAAAGATATAGCTTTCTAGATCAAACTTAATATTTATTCTGCATTTGGTTTACCAAATCAGAATATCATCGAAATGAGAACAACTTGTTCAACACTTCATAAGATACTCGGGTCATCAGGTCTATGAAATATGCAGGGAATTGGTTAGTTCGAAGGGCTAACTAACCATTCGTAGAACATATCTAGATTCCCAAAGAATAAACAATGGGTACTCAATTCAGGTTGGAATATTCCAAAGTTTACACCAGCTTATCCCTCTTCAGATTTTGATCCTCATAAGAAATAACAATAGAATTTCAAATTTGGTTTTGATCGAAATCATTTTATCGATAAAATCTTCATATTTTATTCATCAATTCATTTTAAATAGAATCTCAAATTCATTAACGTTTAAAACGAAAAGTTGATCGGTAACTGATGAAGAGAATACGAAATAGGAATTGAGAACCTTTTCTACAACGATTCGTAATGCCACCACACCAAAGCTTCTCCCTCAAGCTGCCATGAAGCCATCAAAAAATTAATATCGAATGATGATCAAAGGAGATTGAGGAAAAAGTTGTTTCCGTTGTTGTAGGGTATCGATTATTTGTAGTGGTACTTCCCTATTCCCTACCTCGTCCTCTTCTTGCACTCATACTTACTATCAGTGAATAGTAAGAGAATTTACTAAGGCATATGGACGGATATACTCATTCTAGGATATACTTCATTCTATCTCTAATGAGTTACCTAATGTGTTATACTCCTTAGCTAAAGTTCAACCTTCAGCTCTGATACCACTGTAACGACCCTGACTCGACCTTTGAAAATCAGCATCAAATACATCACCCGTATTCGAATGCCGTAGATTCAAACGTCGAATCTGGTTCGTCGGAGCTTATAACACATTAAGTATAACAACAGAGCGGAAGAAAAACAATATATCATCGATATACAACATTCGATACAATATTCTGATATAATGAATATCACATAATTAGAGATACATAACAACAAAAAGATACAACAACGGAAGAGATAACTCCAACAAATTCTTCAAGAGAGAATGTATCCACAAACTGCATCCCAAATCCAAAGCTCCAAAACTCCAAATCAAAAGCTCGAACCACCATAAAGTTGGACTTAAGCAAATCCGATCCCGAGTGTTATAGAGAAGCACAAAGCGATAGCCAAAATCCAAAGACTTCCAAGATATTGAATCTACATCTACTATTTGATTATCTGAAAATCCCAACTCTAGACTGCCCATATGGAAAAATTGTGGGCACCCAGAGTTTAGGAAGGGAACAATAAATTCCAGGTCAGTCATGGAACTGGTCAGTTTATTAACACAAAACAAACAAAAAGAATTTAAAATTGAAATCCGCAATGCTTTTTGGAAAATGAAACTACCATAAGGCTTCCCAGCACACACACACAATGCAATCGCACACTTGGGGGAGATTTCTTCTTATGATAGTCAAACATGTTTGATACGCAAAAATCCTTTTTGATATTATTATTAGTGCATAATGTAGAAAACATTTCGAAAGTATAATATTAACCTTAGCCAGCATACATATCATTATAGTATGCCTACTATAGCTACCATGTTAAATGGCAGGTTCTACAACTAAAACCGTACAAGGCACGTATTGGTGGTCGGATTTCCAACAAATGAGCAGGCTAAGGAACTTCCTGGGCCACATGAGTATGCCTCTGGAGGGACGTTCCGAGAACCTAACTGGATCGCTGCCAACACAAGGTAGGGTTACCTCTGTAACTAGGTAACTAACTGTCACGAGCATGCCATCTCTCGGTCATAACCGACCTTTATCCGAGGCCCCAACAACAACAACCATAATAATTGCACAACCACATAAGTTAAGTATCTGGGATCCATACCATGATACCATTTCTATCCATAAGGAAATGGACATACCCTCCGGGGGCACTACCCCCAAATAACCTTGCTGCATCCTTTCTGTTTCAACCATTTCGAGTTGTGAGGTCCGACGAGGTCACGTCCATAAAGCTACGTTTTTCACAAAGTCATGCTTTGATCAACACATGATCAGCAGCACTTCGTATGCCACATTACCAAATTGAGAATGTATCACTAGTAACCATCAACTACATAACCTCTGAGCTCGTACATCTCAAAGAAGGGTGTTAAGCTAAGAGAATAAATTCTCCGCTACCAAATAGAAATGTATTTGATAGAAACCAGCTTTACATCTCAAGGTGTAATGTCATACATACATCCATACAAGTTTGTTCCGGGTTCGAACAAAATAGAAGGCACTTCAAAAGAAGCCCTTGCAATCCATGTATTCATAATCCCGATCGGGCTCCCTATCACATATGGAGATCTCTATACCGGCGCGACTCAGTGCAGAGACATTCGGCGGGTAATGCTTTCATTCTCGAAAATACCTGGTCTTCACCACCAGTCTTCAAATTCTATCCATAACGTCGTATCATTATTCAGAATGGGTTATATGACACAAAGTCCTCTCCCGGCTAAACCGAATAATGAGCGCAATATTTAAAAACATATGGGTATACGGGATCTCAGTTAAGTCACAACTTAAAACCCAAAACCTTTCTTCAAATGGTTTAAACAAATTACCATTTTTAAATTTTTAAACAAAAAGGTTCACTTCACAAAGTTCACCAATCTTTCACAAAGATTCATTCATAGATTCGAAAACTATTTATAATTCAAATCTTTTATACAAAAGATACACCTTTAAGATCCTCTTTATTTTGGAGACAAAGTTCGCCAATCTTTAGCAAAGATTCATTTATAGCTTCCAAAAAAATTCCATTTCAAATTTGAAATCCTTTCAGCAAAAATTGGAAATCCTTTCTTTATATGAAAGGTATTATTATTTGAAAACCAAGAGTTTTCGTTTCAGAAAAATCTGATCAAATATGCACAAGTTATATCCTTTAAAGTATAAACTTGGGTTAATTTTAAATTCCCAAAATAATACTTTTAAAATACTTTAAATATGGTTTTTGTAACATTCCCGGATTTCAGCCAAGGTTAATTTGATAATTAATTTAATTTTCAAAAATTAAATTGTGAATTAATTTGGTACTTTCCGAATTTAGTAGATATTTGTTTGTTTATTAATATAAATGAATATAAGTATGATTTTAAAATAGAATTTCTAATTGGAAATTCAGAAAATAAAAATTTAAACAATATATTGGATTTGGATTTATTTGTGGTTTAGTTGAGAATTAATTTGAAATTTAGAAATAAATATATATTAAAGTAGATTTTTAAAATAAATTTGGTTTGGAAATTTAATAATAAATATTTTATAATGTTTATTCGATTTAAGAGTTTTATATTTTGAAAAAATATATATATGTATATAACTAGAATTATAAATATAATATGATATTAAAATAAGGTTTAATAAAAGTTTAAAATATACATACTTGTGTAATTTAATTTTTAAATCAATTTCTTTAAAAGGGTTATATAAATGTTAATAAAGAAAAAATGTTTTATTTAAATAGGAAATATAATATAAAGTTATACTTAAATGTTATTAACATGAAGATTTAAAGTGTTTAAAATATAAACATGAGAAAACATATTACAAAATTTATAAATGTTAATAAAGAAAGGGTTCAAACACAAATTGTTTTCATATTAACAAATTAATAAAACAAAGGGGTAAAACATAAAAATATGTAATTTTGACAATTGTAAATTATATAATCCATGCATTGACAAATGTTTAATAAGTAACAACATCAATTTACAAGTGTTAGCTGGAATAATACAAGTGGCAAGATTATTGTTTTCTTTTGAATATGAATTTTATACATAGAAAAGGATTTATTGAACTAGGTTATTCTCAGTTTTGTAAAACCTGAGAACAAAGAAAAGCAAACACAACAGTAATTCAAAGTAAAAGAAAACCAGATTTTCACAAAATCAAAACCAGTAGAATGAAGATCAAAGTAACAGATTTAAATTCAAGCTGAGTCAAAAAATAATACATTCAAGTTCAAACTTGGAATCAAAGTTTCAACTTGAAACAAGCTTCAAACCTGGAAGCTTTAGAGTTGAAACAAAGCAAATCTGGAAACCAAATTCAGATCAATCAAAAAGCTAGAAACAACTTCATATGATCAGGTTTCAAGCCTATAAGCAAAGCAAGTTCAAAGAAGCATGCAGTAAGATCTAGCAGCAAATTCAAAATCTGAAAATAGATTTAAAATTTGCAAACTATAAATCAAAAACAGCTTCAGCTCATTCATAAAAATTAGGACAAGTTTCGGGCAACTCATGAATTCAGATCAATAAGCAAAACCTGGAAACACTTCCAATTTCAAAAACTTTCAAAAATATCAAAACCTGATCAAAAGCAGGGTGTCTGTTCTTTGCTTTCATTTCCCATCAAGGTGAGAAAACTACCCCCTCTAATTTTTTGATTGTGTGTGATTAATACCTGATGTTTGTGATTGAGATCTATTGTATAGATGTCATTGCATGTCTATAAAGCATTGAGAATTTCTTTAAAATCTTTTATTTTGCTTTTGATAAAGATAAACTGTTTTTGTTTACTCATACCAGCCTCACGACTGACCCGGAGTTTATTGTTCCTTTCCTTAACTCTGGATGCCCATAATTTTACACACTGACAGTCTAGAGTTGGGTTTTTCAGATAATTAAATAGTAAGTGTAGATTTGATAGCATTCAATCTTTGGACATTGGCAATCACATTTGGATCGAATTTACTTAACTTGATTGGGAGATCGAGCTATTTCTGGATTGGTGCTTTGGAGACGGAGTTTGCTGATATTAGAGTTCCTTCTTTTAAGTTCAAGTTATTTATTCCACTGTAGCATTGTATTTGATCTCTGATATGTATTTAGGTTCATTGTTGTATATCATTGGATATTGTATCATTGGATTTGTATGATATATTATTCATTTTCTTCCGTTGTGTTGTTATACTTAATGTGTTATAAGCTCCGATGAACCAGATTCGGCATTTGAATCTGCGGCATTCGAGTACAAGTGAAGTACGGGTGCCGATTTTCGAAGGTCGAGTCAGGGTCGTTATAATTGGTATCGGAGCTAAATGTTGAAACTTTAGCTCAGGAGTATAACACATTAGGTAGCTCATAAGAGATAGGGTGAAATATACCCTAGAATGAGTATATCCCTAAGATATCTGTTCGTATGCCTCAGTAAATTCTCTTACTATCCACTTATAGTGAGTATGAGTGCGAGAAGAGGACGAGATAGGGGACGGGGAAATACCACTATGGTCGATACTCGGCAACAACAAGGAACAACTCTTTCTCTATCAATCTCCTTTGATTCGATTCAGTTCTTTGATTGCTTCGTGGCAGCTCGAGGGAGAAGTTTCGGTGTGGTGATGGCCCTGCGAATCGTGTAGATAAGTTTCTATCTCGTATTCTCTTCGTCAAATTTCTATCACCTTTTCGTTTTTAACTTTAATGAATTTGAAATCTATTTGAAATAAATTGGTAAATTAAATATGAAGTTGAATATGAAGATTTGTATTGATAAAACGATTTCGATTATAACCAAATTTGAAATTTTATTGTAATTTCTTGTGAGTATCAAGGTCCGAAGAGGGACAGTTATATAAGTTTGGAGTATTCCGACTTGAGTTTGGGATCCATATCTAATGTTTGAGAATTATGGAAGATTGAATCCATTAATCTGTTTTATCGGGTTTCGATATGTTCTACAAATGGTTAGTTATCCTTCAAACTAACCAAAGTGCTTGCATATTTCGTAGATCCGGATAACTCGAGTATTTCGTAAAGTGTTGGATAGAATTGTTCTCTTATCTATTGTTGATATTCTGATTTGGTAAGCCAAATACAGAATAGATAATCAGCTTGATTAATGAGTCGATTCTCTATCTTTGTGTATCCATTCTTTATTGTCTCCCTTGCAAATTTCGAGGACGAAATGTTCTTAAGGGGGGAATCTGTAACATTCCTGGATTTTAGCCAAGGTTAATTTGATAATTAATTTAATTTTTGAAAATTAAATTGTGAATTAATTTGGTATTTTCCAAATTTAATAGATATTTGTTTGTTTATTAATATAAATGAATATAAGTATGGTTTTAAAATAGAATTACTAATTGGAAATTCAAAAAATAAAAATTTAAACAATACATTGGATTTGGATTTATTTGTGGTTTAGTTGAGAATTAATTTAAAATTTAGAAATAAATATATATGAAAGTAGATTTTAAAATAAATTTGATTTGGAAATTTAATAATAAATATTTTATAAAATTTATTGGATTTAAGAGTTTTATATTTTGAAAATATATATATATATATATATATATAACTAGAATTATAAATATAATATGACATTAAAATTAGGTTTAATAAAAGTTTAAAATATACATACTTGTGTAATTTAATTTTTAAATCAATTTCTTTAAAAGGGTTATATAAATGTTAATAAAAAAAATGTATTTATTTAAATAGGAAATATAATATAAAGTTATATTTAAATGTTATTAACATGAAGATTTAAAGTGTTTAAAATATAAACATGAGAAAATATATTACAAAATTTATAAATGTTAATAAAGAAAGGGTTCAAACACAAATTGTTTTCATGTTAACAAATTAATAAAACAAAGGTCTAAAACATAAAAATATATAATTTTGACAATTGTAAATTATATAATCCATGCATTGACAAATGTTTAATAAGCAACAACATCAATTTACAAGTGTTAGCTGGAATAATACGAGTGGCAAGATTATTTTTTTCTTTTGAATATGAATTTTATACAAAAAAAGGATTTATTGAACTAGGCTATTTTCAGTTTTATAAAACCTGAGAACAAAGAAAAGCAAACACAGTAGTAAGTCAAAGTAAAAGAAAACCAGATTTTCACAAAATCAAAACCAGTAGAATGAAAATTAAAGTAACAGATTTAAATTCAGGCCGAGTCAAATAATAACACATTCAAGTTCAAACTGGAAATCAAAGTTTCAACCAGAAACAAGCTTCAAACCGGGAAGCTTTAGAGTTGAAACAAAGCAAATCTGGAAACCAAATTCAGATCAATCAAAAACTAGAAACAACTTCAGATGATCAAGTTTCAAGCCTGTAAGCAAAGCAAGTTCAAAGAAGCATGCAGTAAGATCTAGCAGCAAATTCAAAATCTAAAAACAGATTTAAAATTTGTAAACTGTAAATCAAAAACAGCTTCAGCACATTCAAAAAAATAGGACAAGTTTCGGACAACTCATAAATTCAGATCAATAAGCAAAACCTGGAAACACTTCCAGTTTCAAAAATCTTTCAAAAATCTCAAAACCTGATCAAAAGCAAGGTCTCTGTTCTTTGCTTTCATTTCTCGTCAAGGTGAGCAAACTACCCCCTCTAATTTTTTGATTGTGTGTGATTAATGTCTGATGTTTGTGATTGAGATCTGTTGTATAGATGTCATAGCATGTCTATAAATATGCAAAAGAACCGTGTCTATAAGAGTTTCTGCTGATACATATCTTCTCTGTTTAATAACAGACTAACAAAGAAATCAAAGAAAAATTCATATCTAGAAATCTAATAGGATTTAAGTAATAATCTTTAATAGAAAAGTATTTGTTTTGACCTGATTTAGATTCTAAAAATAGATTCGAGTGATAATATTTTGTAATTATTTAGAAGATGATAAAATACAGTGAAAACTGTTAAAAATTAGAAAAATCGATGTTTGAAATTTTGTGAATTGATTTCATAATTGAGTTCACCTTAGAAAATGATGATTTTAGAAAATCCTTACAAATTTTTTTAACTTATTTCAATGAGAAATTTTGAGTTAACCGGAATTTCTTTTTCACCAATTGTCGACGATCGGCAGAGGAAGGCATTTCGAGATTTACGTTGAAGGTGGAGTGATGGGTATAGATCATTGGAAGAATTTATAGATCGTCGATATGTTTGGTCGTCGATGTTTTAGGGTTTAAGTTAGGTTTGGGGTTGATGATGTTGACGAGATGAATTCGTCGACGAGGGTGAACTGCAATTGATCGCACCAGGGGGAACAGGATTGTGGGACATTGGCAAGGCTTGGGACAAGAAGGCGAGATGGCCGGTGGCCGACGGTCGGAGGCGTCATAGCGAGGAGTTTTTGATAAGGTCTGGGTTTTCGGTTTGCAGCCGAAGCTCGATTTTGTTTTAGTGATTCGATCGAGGTTGCTGAGAAGCTCGATGGTGTAAAGACATCATTGTCGACTTGCTGAGGATCGCAATGGTGGTCGGAGGTGGTGGGGGGTTCGTGTGCATGTGCACGCGTGTAGTTCGTGCATCATGGAACGATGTCGATTGGGGAAGAAGATGGGGGACTCGGGTTCGTGTGCGTGCAATAGAGCGTTTGGCTCGAAGCAGATTTAAGAATGAGTTGACTCGGGTTGTTGCTCGAGAGGAATTGGGTTTGGCTCGGGAAAATATGTTGTAGGCTCGGTTTAAATGATAGCAGATTTTGAATCAAAAGTTTAAAAGATGCAAGTTTTTAGAATTTAACTTATTCTTTTAAAAATGAATATTGGTTGAAGTTTGAGATCAATCAAAAGTTTTTAATCAGTATTTGAAGTAATTAAGTTTAAAGTTTTCCTTTATGTATATTTAACCTTTGTTTGGAAAGTTTATTTTAAATAAACTCAATATTGAAATTGAGCAAATGATTAAAAAATGAAGTGTTTTAAATCACTAATTTAACTTAAAGGTTTAAAGTAAATTGGTTAATGATAATCAATCTCAATGGTTATTAGTAAGATTTTTTTTATGATAATAAAAGTAATTATTTAAGATAAAAGATCTATCTTTTAATTAACTAAAACTTTAAGAGTTTTATTAATTAATGTAAGTAATTAAAGGTCAATTACTTAATATGACTACTTAAAGGTTGATTACTTTAATTTAAGATTGATTAATTTTATAAAACTAATTAAAGGTAATTAATTACTTAAGGATAATTACTTAGTTAAAAGTGATTAATTAATGGTTAAAGTTAATTAAGCAATTAGGGATAATCACTTACTGTAATTAATTAAGGATAATTAATTAAATGGTAATTAATTAAGGGTTAATTAATTAATTAAGGATAATTAATTAAAAGATAATTAAGTAATTAAAAGAATTACTTAGTAATTAAAGGTTATTAATTAATGTACTTAATAAGAGGATAATTAATTTAATGCGAGTAACTAAGGAATAATTAATTAAATAAAAGTAATTAATTAAAATAAATAATTAAGGTTGATTAATTTCATTAATTAATATCAAATGATTTGTAATTAATCAAGGTTTGATAATTAATTCATAAGTAATTAATTTAATTGGAAATTAAATTGAATTAATTAGGATTTATACAATTAATCAATATTATTTATAAATGATTATTGTATACTTGGATTGCTTATAAATGTATGTATTGCCTTGAATTGATTGTTATCTCTGGATTATAATATTATGTGATGTAAATTAAGCTGTATGTTATTTATTTATTTATCTGTGACACATTTACATATTATCTGTGAATCTGTGAATGAATGATAAGCGTTATAGATTGTACCGCTTATCGTTATTGCTATGCCTGAATCTGTGATGATTGATGTTGTTGCACTATTGTGTGAAACCCCCTGGACTACACCATACACACACAAATATGGATTGCACGAGGAAATTGATTAAGTGACAGATTTTAAAATAGTTTTAAATTTGAATTTTTGGATCCAATTGGTTTTGGGAATGGATTTGGGTTAAATGTGAAAAGTTTTGAAAAGGGGTTTTGAAGATGAAAGTTATTTTGAATAACTTGATAAAGTTTTGAAATTTAAATAGTATGATTGGAATTTAAATTCAAGATTTGAAATTGAATTCTATGTTTGGCAATTATGGTTTAAAAATGTTATATAAGTTATAGATGTATTTATATGGGTTCGAACCATTTTAAAAGTATTATTTTGGAATTTGAATTTAACCCAAGGGCTTTAACTTGTATAAATGTAATCGGATTTTTCCAAAACGAAAACTATTGTTTTCAAATGATAAAAGCTTTCATATAAGGAAAGAAATTCCAATTTGTGTTAAAGGGATTTCAAGTTTGAAATGAAAATGGTTTTCCAAGTTATGAATGAATCTTTGGAAATGGTTTGAAAGCTATGAATTAAAATCTTTGATTAAAAGATTGAAGGAGTTAATCCAATTTGAAAGGGAAACTGTTTTGAAATAATATGAATGAATCTTTGTTAAATATTGGTATACTTTGTTTTCAAATTGAAAAGGGATCTTAAAGGTGTGTCTTTTCTATAAAATATTTGAAATGGAAATTGTTTTGAAACCTGTGAATGGATCTTTGTGAAAATGGGTGAACTTTGTGAAGTGAATCTTTTTGTTAAAAGATTTGGAAATGGTAATTTGTTTAAACCATTTGAAAGAAAGGTTTTGAGTTTTAAAGTTGTGAGTTAACTGAAATCCCAATATCCATATGTTTTTAAATATTGCGCTCATTATTCGGTTTAGCCGGGAGAGGACCTTTGTGTCATATAACCTATTTCGAATAATGATACGACGTTACGGATTGCATTTGAAGATCGTTGGTGAAGACCGGCTATTTACGAGGAGGATAGGATAACCTATTGAATGACTTTGCACTGAGTAGCTACGGTATAGAGATCTCCATATGTGATAGGGAGTCCGATTGGGATTGTGAATACCCGGATTGCAAGGGCTTCTTCAAAAGTGCCTTCGGTTCTGTTCGAACTCGGAACAGACTTGTATGGATGTGTGTTTGATATTACACTTTGAGATGTAAAGCTGGTTTCTAACAAATACATTTCTGTTTGGTGGCGGAGATTTATTCTCTTAGCTTAACACCCTTCTCTGAGACGTACGAGCTCAGAGGTTATGTAGTTGATGGTTGCTAGTGATACATTCCCAATTTGGTAATGTGGCATACGAAGTGCTGCTGATCATTTGTTGATCAATGCATGGCTTTTGTGAAAAGCATAGCTTTGTGGACGAGACAGCATCAGGACCTCACACCCCGAAAATGGTCGAAACAGGAAAGATGCAGCAAGGTTGCAGGGGTCGCGCCCCTAGGGTATGTCCATTCCTTCTGGAAAAGGGTGGTATCAAGGTATGGAGCCCAGATACTTAACTCATGTGGACATTGTAAATCTATTAATGTGTGATTGTTGTGGTTGAAGGCTCTTGGATAAAGGTCGCAAACGACCGGGGATGGCATATCTTAGGTGTTACCCCCGGGAAGGGGATGAACCGGCCTTGTATTGGCAGAGAACCGGGTAGGTTCTTGGGGCGTCCCTCCAGAGGCGTTCCCATGCGGCCCAGGAAGTTCCTTTGTCTGACCGTTTGTTGGAAATCCAATCATCCAATACGAGCCCTTTATGATTGCAGTTGTATAACCTGCCAACTCAGGTAGTAGCTATAGTAGGCATAGTATAATGGTACCTATGCTGGCTAAGATTAATATTATACTTTCGAAATGTTTTATGCACTATGCACTAATAATAATATCAAATGGTTTTCACGTATCAAGCATTTTTGCCTAGCATAAGGAGATATCTACTCTAAGTGTGCGCTTGCATTGTGTGTGGCGGGAGGCCTTATGGCAGTTACATTTTTCAAAAAGCATTGCAAATTTCTTTAAAATCTTTTGTTTTGCTTTCGATAAAGATAAACTATTTTTGTTGCTCATACCAGTCCCATGACTGACCCGGAGTTTATTGTTTCTTTCCTAAACTCTAGGAACCCACAATTTTCCACACGGGCAGTCTAAAGTTAGGTTTTTTCAGATAATCAAATAGTAGGTTTGGATTTGATAGCATTCAATCTTTGGACATTAGCAATCATATTTGGATCGAGTTTTCTTAACTTGATTGGGAGTTCGAGCTATTTCTGAATTGGTGCTTTGGAGACGGAGTTTGTTGATATTGGAGTTGCTTCTTTTGAGTTCAAGTTCAAGTTATTTATTCCACTGTAGCATTGTATTTGATCTCTGATATGTATTTGGGATCATTGTTGTATATCATTGGATATTGTATCATTGGAATTGTATGATATATTATTCATTTTCTTCCGCTGTGTTGTTATACTTAATGTGTTATAAGCTCCGACGAACCAGACTCGGTGTTTGGATCTGCGGCATTCGAGTACAAGTGAAGTACGGGTGCCGATTTTCGAAGGTCGAGTCAGGGTCGTTATAGTTTTAAAATCCACATATATATCATATAACTTGTATAAACCTTTCAAACCAAATTTCCAAAACAATTTTAAAACTTAAATAGGATATATTATATTCAAACTAAATTTCAATTTCAAACCTTATTTTCAAAAGCTTTTCATATTCCACCCAATTCCATTTCCAAAATCATTTGGATTCAAAATTCAACTTTAAAACCATTTCATAATATTTAATTCAAATATCTATGACTTAACCGATTTCCTCGTGCAATCCATATTTGTGTATGTATGGTGTAGTCCAGGGGTTTTACACAATAGTGCAACATCATCAATCATCACAATCCAAGCACAGCAATATCGATAAGCAGTATAATCTCATAATGCTTATCTTTATCCACAGATTCACAGATAAATAATATAAATTCATCATAGATAAATAAATTACATTTATCACAGCTCAAATCAAAATGATTCATGTCACAAAGTATCACACATCAAGGATATCAAAAAATTCAAAGCATTCCATGCAATTAAACATCCATAAGTAACGTCAATTAATTATCTGATTAATTTAAATCAGATTAATCACTTATGAATAATTTACTAATCCTGGTTGATTAATTAATTACAAACCACTTTAATTAATTAACCTTTAATCATTTATTAATTAACCTTTAATCACTAATTAATCAACCTTAATAATAAATCAATTAACTTTTAATCATTAAATAATTAACCTCTAATTATTTAATTATCCTTTAAATAATCACATTAATTAATTAACCCTTAATTAATTACCATTTAATTAATTATCCTTAATTAATTAACCCTCTAATTAATTAATTAACCTTAATTATCCTTTAATCATTAAATAATTAACCCTTAATTATTCTTTAACTAATTATTCTTTAATCACTTGATTAATCAATTTTAATCATTAATTAATTACTTTTTTTAAGAAATTGATTACCCTTCACTTATTATTGTATTTCAAAAACACTTGTTAATTAATTGAATTAATTAACCTTTAATTAATTACATAAATAAATTAATCACCTTGATAAATAAATTTTTAAGTAATTAAATAATTAATTCTTTTTAAAATACATTGGGCAATTATCCTTTTTAAATTACTTTCATTAATTAATAAATCATTAAAAACCTAAGATCTTTAGTTAACTAAAAGATAAACCAATTTATCTTTATTAATTACTCCACAAACTTTGAAAATAAATTATCATCATTCTATTAACTTAAACCTTTAAATAAATTAACCTTTTTAAAACTTGTAAAATCATAAACCTAAGACGACTCGAGTGAAACCTGAGCTAGATGTCGTTGTACCCGAGTCCTTCTTTGAGTCAGACTTCAAAACCCCCGAGAGCAAACTCGAGTTTCTATCTTCTGCCACAATTTTGAAAATCATCCCGATAATAATGTGCACGGTGCACATATACGATTGATCAGATCATCGCGGACTGACTCTGTTACCTTCAGCACATCATCGTCGATCTCCACATATATCCCGACCTTACAGATTGTCGCATTCAACAGTGGATCAAAATCAAGCAATACGACCGACTACCTGAACCAAATTTGATCCACAAATCCATCGTGTATCGTCGCCTCCGACCAACGATGGACTCGCCGCCGCGCCTAAAGCTACGCCAGACACTCCTCTTCCAATCCCCCTGCCACAGATAGTCTCTAGTTCACCCACTTCGGCGAACAGCTTCGAGAAACTCAATCGACTAAGAGTTGCTTCTAAACCCTATACCAACGCCGATCGATCACCACGGCGTATTATAAAATCACTTATTTTTTTTCCATGAATCCCCAGACATCTATCTTCCTCCAGAAATAATCCTAAGATTTTACGATTAGGCAATCATCAGGAATCAACGCATTTAACTTTTTCGTTCAACTTAAGATATCTTAATGATTATCGGCTTAATAATCATGAATTGATTTCCTAAATTCATGATTTTGTATTACATATCTGTTCGTGAAGTCAAAATATGAAATTGAAATCATTGATTTTTGACTTGATAAAATCATCTCTGTAATTTATATTCTTTTTGAAACAAATATTGAATGTTTTTACATAAAATTATTTTTAGAATATACATTACACTCTTATAATCACTTTCCATTAAGAGATCGCAGTCTAGTATGGATTCGTTTGGATGATACGAATTTTTAAACTTGATTTAAGAACCTATAAACCAAAAACAGATGTAAATATACCTATTTTACAGACATGCATATTCATCCTTTGCATTTTTTTATGTGGATATAAAAACATATTTGCATCCATTCAAACATCTTTCATCATTCAATTTCAATATCAATCACAATATTAAGTTATATAAGCAATTTCAAGGGTTAAAGTAAAAGTTTGCTAACTTGGAAATGAAAAGAACAGAGAACCTGGCATTGTTTTTTTACTAAAAACTTTGACTTTTTTTGTTACTTAACTTATATCTGCATTTGATCCTGAAGCTTTGAATCTGATCTTTGCTTAAATATTAAGTCGATCTTGCTTCTGATTGAAGTACTCTTCGATTTTCTTTTTGTTTCCAGGTTGAAGACTTTGAATTGCTTTGTTTGCTTTGATTCAATTTGTTTGATCTTGTTGCTTCATATTCATTTTTGAACAGAAGTTGTTTGGATTTGATCTAAGATGAATTCAACTTAACTTTCTAGTTTGTTTAAAAAAAATTCTCAGTTTCTTGGTTTACAGGTTTTGAAATGAGAAGAAATGAAATTGTCTTTTCTTTGTAATACATTTTAATTAAATTTTAGTTTAAAATAAACATGCATTTTCCACTTGTTAACTATAGATTATTAAAACCTTACACTTGTAATTACATGTAATCTCATCCTTACAAAATTTAAAATGAAAACAATTTGTGTTTTAAACCCTTTGTTAAACTTTTATTTAATTTATATTTTAAACCTTTTATTTTATAAATTACTTAATTTATATTTACATATGTTTATGTAATACATTTTCTATTTAGTTTAAATATACACATAACTAAATTTATTTCAAATATAAAAGAAGAGTGTTTTAAACCCTACTCTATTTAATTTATAAATTTTGTTTTTAAACCCTTATGTTACTATAATTTATATTTGTTCATCCACATGTTTAAAAAAATTTACAAATGTCTTTTATATGTAATTTAAATGCTTTTGAAAATCATCATATTAAATTCAAAATAAAACTTTCCAAATTAATATATATTACATATGTATATTATAATTTCAAAACAAGGTTTTTATTAATTTTTTAAAAAAATATAGAGTTTTCAAATCCAATATATTATTCAAAACATTTATTTTTCAATTCCAAATTCAAAATTCAATTTAAAATCAAATGGTATACATATATATAAATAAACAGCATATATTATTTATTTTGGAAAAAATCAAATTCAAAATTTCAAATTACTATCTATTTATATAAATAAATAGGCACATATCTTATTTCATTTGAAAATTTTCAAATTAATTCACAATTTAATTCTGAAATTTAAATTAATTAACAATTTAAATTTGATTTAAAATCGGGATAATTACATTTTTTCCATCAATTCCAACCTTCCAGCTTTGCTTTGGTTGTCGAAATAGTGAGCACCTTGCTTTGCTTTGAAAATTGTCGTTTGGATTGGTCGATTGTTGAGTTCGTGATTCAATTCGTAGCTTATCGTGTTTTCTATTTTTCTCTAGCCTCGAAGAGAGAGTAATCACTCATGGTTGACATTCTTATACTTAATAAACTTAATTCACATGAAACGACGATTGAATATGTTATTAATATTTGAATTAATTAGTAATCTAAATCGTTGATATGATATATTGTTATTTTGAATTGATTACCTATGGTTAATGGACATATGACATCATAATCTATTGTATCTTAATTGTTGATGATAATTATAAGCTTATATATGTTATGATTTCATTATTTCTCACTCTATAAGTTCCCTGTTAGTTTAGAAATTACCTATGGGTTGAAATGATACATAGCCGAATGATATTATATATTAGGTAAAATCATTATGGGTTAAAACGATAAACCCAAGTGATTTTATTGAATTTGAATTTTTGGATTGCGGGTTGAAATATGATATACCTGTAAATATTAATTATTGCAGATTGAAATGATAAATATCTATATTACTTGATCGTAGGATAGAAAACTATATACGGACAACATTCATCTATTTTCGAAAAAATGATTTCCAAGGTTTAAAAGCAAATATATGGGTTTTATTAAATATTGATATTTTAAAATATAATGTATAAATTTATTTTATATATATATATATGTGTGTAAAATTCAGATTTTTAAAATTATATATTTAGAAATTTTAAATTTATAAGTTAGTTTTGAATATATATAAATTATAATATTTTACTTATAATTTTATTAATTTAAAAAATATAAAATAAGATTTAATATAAAATAAATTTAATAATAGGACTTAATTTAATAAAATTTAATTTAATTAGTATATATATATATTATGTTTGAGTATTTATTTAAAACTATATTAATATTTTGAAAATAGATTATGTAATAACTTTCATAAAATGAAGGTTGGAAAGATGAATTAAGTTAATTTGTAATTTAATTTGTTTGAGAATTGAATATAAATAAGAATTGATTGGAGACTTATTGATATCGAGATTTTGGAAGCTATGAGTTTATAACTTGATTTGATTAAGGGTGATTAAATGAATATTTTAAAATTTAAATGAAATTGAATATATAATTTTGATTTAAATTTGTAGTTTGAGATTTTATTTAAATGCTTATAAAAAGTGATTAGGTGAGTATTATAGAATTAAATATAATTGAAGTTAGATATTTAATTATTGATTTTATTTAAATTTGTAATATGAGATTTTATTTAAATGTTATTAAAAATGATTCAGTGAATAATTTCAAACAAAATTAAAGTTGAATTTTGAAATATAAATGAAATTCATCAAATTGAGCTACTGTAAATTGTTTAAATTGAATATTTAAACTTAGAAACATATTGAATGGGAAGTGGTTTAAATTTGTAATTCAAAACCTGGATTTGAAATCGATAAATTTAAAAATGGTTTAATGAGAATTTGAGTTGAAGCTTTAACCTTTTTAATTGAAATTGTTGAAATGAGATCGATTTAAATTGATTTTTGGAACTAAAGTTGATTTGAATTGATTTACGGAACTGGAAGAACAATTCTAATTTAAAACTATTTTCGATATAAACTCTTTTAAATCTATATACCAATTTAGTATATATTATTTTAAATTTACAAACAATTTTAAATATAATATTTTAATATATAAACTATTTTTATTATATAAACTATTTTAATCTATAACCAACGGGTTAGACTGTGTGTCACAGCATTTGAGACTCATCTTTGGAGCTTGGAGATTTGCTTGGAGATCCATCTTTTATCTATTCTGTTTTAGTTATTCTAGTTATTTATAGTTGTTTATGTTTTGACTTGTCAATTGATCTTGTATTAGTGACTTCTATGTACTTAGGGGATTTTCTATTGTATTTGTTCAGACTCTGATGTTCTATAGTAGCTTCATAAGCTACTATTTATTTATTCCGCTGCTTATTGTTATTTTACTCTGTGTCTGTGATTCTATAATAGATTTATTTACTGCATATGCTATGTTTTGCCAAATTTAAATTAACAATCTGTTGTTTTGAGCGATTCAAATCTGACATGAGTGGATGATTGTTGATTTGAATGGTTTGAAATAGCAGGTCGTTACAAAGTACTTTAATTCGCTCTCTATGTCTAAATATATTTTTCCAAGTTGCTGAAGCATTATTATCAGTCTTAATTGTCCAAATTTATCTTTAATCTATCTTGCTCTCATCCAGCTTGCTCATAGATTATTTGATTCAAGAATTTTCCAAGCTAACTTAAGACCATAAGCTTTTTTGAGTTTAAAATAGGTTTTACAAACCAACACCACCTTCTCTTTTTGGTTTGCATAATTCTTTGTAGCTCACCTTATGGGGACTTCCTCTCCAAATAAATTAGCACACGCTGCATTAATCTTAGCTATAGAATAGTCTGAAATTTGAAATGTTTGCATCTAGAACCTAACTTTAGAAGTAATAACTAAGTGTACAAGCTCAACTCTCCCAGCAAATGATAACAATTTAGATCTCCATCCTTCAATTTATCTCTAAAAGTATTAGTTAACTTACCACATTCGACATCAATGATAGTATTATTTGATAATGGTACACCAAGATATTTGACTAGTAGCTCCCCCTCCATAACACTAAGTTTTCCAATGATTTCAGTTCTATGTTTATAAAATTTATTCAAATAGCATTTTTTTTAAGCTCATGAACCTTTAGACCAGCATATATTTCCATAAGCTTAAAAATTTCCTAACATCCACTGTATTAGCTTTAAAGATAACTAATAACTCATTGGCATAAATAAGATAGGTAACTGCATGCTGAATGTTATAAATTGGATTGATAAATTGTTGATGACATGCAATTTCCATTTGTAAGGAAAACCACTCTATGGCCACGGTAAAGAAATATATAGAAAGATCACCCTGCTCGATTCCTCTGTTAGTGTGTATGTATCCCCTATAAACCCCGTTAATAATCATAGAAAAGGTTGGAGTGCATAGACAGTGAGATCATAACTTTAACAGTTTAGTAGGAACCCCAATAGAGTCCAACATGTGTAAAATGAACCGTCTATTAACTCTATCATAAGCTTTATGCAAATCTACGTTCATACAAACCTCATCTGCGCCTTGTTTGTTGAAATTTCTCACCAATTCATATGTTATAAGAGAAAATTCTTTGATATAAATCTGCCTTTAATAAAAGCACTTTGACATTGGGATATGATGTCAGGTAACACCTTGTTTGGACTTATACATATTATTTTGCTAATAATTTTATATGTGACATTACAATATGTAATAGCTCTTTACCCATTTATTATTTCTAGTTTAGTCACTTTAGGAATAAGTGTTATAAAAGTGTGGTTAATTTCCTGAATGAACTCACCAGAATCAAATGCTTCTCGATAAGCATTAAGCATAATATCTTTCAGGTGTACCCCGTGTTATAAAATTGTCCCCTTGTCCTCCATGTCTCTTACCTTGTTTAATAAAACATTCATCATTGTGTTGTCTTGCCTATACCTAACTTATGCATGAATGTGTGTGTAGAGAGCAGCACTACTCATTTTCTTTTACTGCCACTAAGCAAAACTTCGCGTTCAAATTTCAAAAATCAATATCTCCAAATTCGCCAACTATTTGATTTAAATTTCCAACATGAAAGTTGTTAGTCTTTATGTCTAGGTTATATTAAATAGTTTCATCTGTTTTCGTCGAGTAATTTGAGGGATGCATAAATAACAGTAATTGGTCGAGAAAATGATCTTTTCGACGATCCCGGATTAACGAATGGATTTCACCAACGTGTTAGCTTATGAAAATTATGATTTTTAAGCTTAGCCTCATGATTTTATGCTATGCATCTTGAATATGGTGTTGTGATGGCCAAATTAGGTAGAAAATCTAAACTTTGGCAATTTGGGCAATGGGAGGACGAAGAATCGGAGCTGAAGCAAATAAGGGATGTGTTAGGGCCATGGTGGCAGGCGCAAGAGTGGCGATGGCCTGGGGTATTTGAATGTGGTCAATCTAGGATTTGTGAAGCTTTGGTTTCATGTATGGACGTGACTATGTAGGTGGTAGAGGGGATCATCGAAGTTGTCAAGGTAGTATCAGGGGTATTGGAGGAGTTGGCGATTCTAAAGGAGTAGGTGGCATGGACAATAGATGGCCGAGATGGTGGGGATGAGAAGATTTCTGGACCTGGAGCTATTTTGAAATGGCATCAAATGGACGAATTTCGATCAACGGGGTCGAAGGTGGTGTTGTTAGCAGGGGCAGGGCAGGCTCGAGGTATTGGGTTTGTGGATGGTTGGAGGTAAGCGGTTGGGGGTTGGGAATGACCATTTATGTATATGCATATGCATGTATATATGTGCGCACGCATGCACGGTGGAGTTGGGTTCCTACGTTCGTGAATTTCAGAATGGAGGTAGAGGCACTATTCATTCAGGTTGGGAACTTAACGATGGACCGACCTGTTAAGCATATGGGTTCAGGAAATATTTATACATTAATATAATTGTTTTATAAAAATGTGTGTTAACTTAAGAATTTCACAACTTGCCCATATGACATCTGTTTCACACGCTGACTTTTGCATTAGCCTCGTATTGACGAGTACCGTGCTATGATATAAGTTGCTATTAGTTTTAGAGTAGAATAATTTAATGATAAATTATTACTTCCTGATTACAATTACGATAAATTGGATAATTGTGTAGTTTATTTAATTATACCTTATGGGTGTAATCAATTTAGCCAAATAAGCACCATACTATAAAAGTAAATTGAATAGGGTAATTTGGACATCTATTTAGCGGAATATAACACCGTTCTGCTAATTAAGTTGATTGGTCATTTAATTAGTAGTAAAATCACAATTTTGCTCTTTCATAGATTTAGACATCAAATTATATCTCGTTAATTGATATGCCATTTGAATAAATGACGTATTAACCAGTAATGGTTAAGTGTTGAATCTATTTACATAGATGTTGATTATATAAATATCAATTATTAACTTAGAAAGTTAAATTAAGTTATATGGTGACTTGTTCAAGTATCATTGTGACTGTTAAGCCTCTTTCCAAATTTAGAAAGCTATAGATTTAAGTTAACTTCAATTTTAAAACAATTATAAATATTTTATATAATTATTATTTTAGTAAAGTGTTGAATATAATAATTATTTTATTAATAATGTTTTAAAGTTAACTTATTTATATTCTAAATATGGTTTAAAGTTATTTTATACTTTAATATTATTTAAATTTATTTATAATAATTTTTTTTGGCAAGGCCAGCCGGTTTTATATTGGACCGTCCACTTTTATTACGAACGTAATAAAAACTTAAGATACAGGAGTAAGGTAAAAACACCTAGAAAAGGGAAAATAGAGCACTGGAGTGTGACAAATATGCCATAACTACAATAAAATACGCCTAGACTATGTCTCTTCCGGAGAGGTAGAAGCACCAACATCCACGATCACCTCGGAAGAAACTAAAGGGAGATCCCAAAAAAAACCAGCAAAGGGGCGGAAACGGATAGCAAGACAAGGATCATAATCCACCACATCAGATGAGTAAATAAAAGAACGATCCCAAGTAGTATCAGCAAGCAAGTCAGAATTGGATGCCGCATACGGACCATCCAAAACAAGAAATAAGGAGTCACCAGAAGGCCTGTAATAAAGGCGTCTTAGGTCCAAATGATCATCCGATATAAATCGAAAGAAGGAGTCATCCATGGGGTTAAATCTCATATCAGAAAAGTGATCAACCCAACATCTCTTGGACTTATCCCAAACAACTGGAAAACGAGGCGGAACAGGATCCGGAACAGCAATAGGAACCGTAGAAACATCACAAGGAGCCACAGAAGAAAAGGGGAAGCAGGCCGAGTAGCAGAACATGGAGGCGGATCCGGGACGGATAAAGGAGCCGCAGGAGAAGGAGAAACCTGAGAAGAAATCTTAGGAACCCATTTCCTGAGCAGAGGCCGAGGAAGAGGGATCTTAAGAGCAGCCGCGGTAACACTAGAATGTGAGCAAGCGATAGCCAGATGGCCAAAGGAGTGACAGGTGGAGCAAATATCTGGAACCCAACCGTAGCGAACACGGACTTCCACAACATGCCCAACAGCTAGCTGAACAGGAATAGAGGAAGGGAGGGGCTTTAGAGGGAAAATCTCAATCAGAGCCTTAGCGAACATCAATTTTTCACGGGCAACCGTATTAGAGTCAAAACATTTCAATTTACCAACGTTACAAGCTAGCCAATTCAAACCAAGTAAAGGTTGAAGAGTAGAAGGAATATGCGAAAAGTAAACCCAAACGGGGATAGAAAGAACTTGCTCATGAGCTTTAGCAACAGTTGGCAACCAAGGAGTAATAATAAAAGGCTGCCCACCAAAAAAAGAAGGTTCGGCCTCAAGAACTAGACGACGCTCCTCGGCGGAAGAAAACTTATGGAAGTACATAGAATCAATCAGCTTAATACGTAATTCACCACGAATAAGCTTTAAAGTTAATTTCTATAATAATTTGTTTTAAAGTTAATTTTTATTTTAAAATTGATTATATATTAAAGTAAATTTATTAGTTAAAGTTAATTATTTAAAATTATTTATTTATATTTTTAAAGTTGATTATCTTATTTCAAAGTTATTTGTTATATTATTAATATTTTAAAAGTTTATTTATCATTATAATAATATTGTTTTAAAGTTTTTTATTTTTATATTAATATTGTTTAAAAGCTAATTTATTATTATGTAAATATTGTTTTGAAAGTTAATTTATTAATATAATAATACTATTTTTAAGTTATTAAATTATATTTTAATAACTACATTTTATTATTGTTATACTACATTAAGTGTTTTGAGATTATTATTATAATATTATTTGCTTTAAATTTTATTATTAATGATTGTTCAAAGTTAATATTTCAATAGTATTATTTTAAAGAGAATTAACTTTTAGTTTAAAGGTATTTTTAAATAATAAATTGTTTTACAAAAGATGTTTGGAAATATAAACTATTCATTAGAAAAGAAATTATTTTTAAAATAAAAGTTTTATATAAAGGTTTTTATTTAATAAAATAATTTATTAAAGGAATTTATAAATGTGGGAATGGATTTTGGAAGTTGGAAAGAAGTTGGTTTTTAATGGTTTATAGTTTATAAAAGGAGGTGTATAATTGGTTTAGAGATTTATAAAAGTGTTTATAAATAAAACTTGGAGATTTATAAAGACTTTATAAATAAATTTGGAGATTTAAAAAGTAAATATTTATAAAAAAAATAAGATTTATGGAAAGGAATGCTGTTTTTGATTATTTATAACTCTATTTTAATGACATTTGGGTTTGATCATTATAATATGAGTTTAGAGTAGAAAATTTATCTAAGTGTTTGGTGAATATACTTATACCATTTTATAAGCATGTGGAAAAAATTTCTAAGTTTTGAAAGGAATGGTTTGTGAATATACTTATATCGGTGAGACAAATATATTAATATTTTAATATATATTTTGGAAAGAGATTTACTTAATCAAAGATTTATTTTAATAGGCTTAGTGATTTTCATGGGAAATGTAATCTCTATTTGAATGTTTTTGTTGGATAGTTAAATAACCGACTATCAAATCTTGGCCTAAATATGCAATCCTTCTTAATTTTGCGGGTTAGAATATTTTTCCTACTTAATATCGAAGGATTTTAACTCTGGACATATCTAGGAGAAATGTGGGGATTATATGATACAGTTACCGTCAGTGATGCTATACTGTACGTATAAACTCATTTTGTTCTTCTAGGACAAACGATGAGGAGATTCGTCCACTTAAACAATTAGGGTGTGATTTTCGCTCTTATGTATTATCTGATTATTTCCTAAAGAACCGAAATTGGGCATTCTAGAAAATCAGTGGTTGGTTTTTGAGGAGCCTGGTGAGCGGGTGATTGTACTCGTAAGAGATGACTCGTACCATAACCACTCCAAAAACCATGTATGGCTCTATGGAGGAGTTCGTGATATATAAAGATGTTGGAACTATGTGTGGTTCCGAGACTCATTGGGGTATGATAATCCATATGTGATTCTGAGATTTATTTTGGGATGTTGGAATCCATGAGTGATTCCACGATCTATTTGATATGTGGGAATCCATGTGTGATTCCAAGACCCATTAGGGGTATCGGAATCCATGTATGATTCCAAGATCTATTCAGATGGTGGTGCATGAGCTGCAATGCCGGATGTAACCTCGCTAGTGATAATGACTAAAACCTAGGATGGGAGGTATAGCCAGTAGGGTTGGTAAACCCATAGGATGCAGTCATCTCCTCCTAGAGTTACCTGCAACTATTATGCATGCATGAAGCGATGCACTCGGACTTAGCAAGTCCAGCTATGTTTTTCTAATTGTACATGACTAGGGATTTATTGTTGCTTCGGAAGGAAAACTTTGATCCTTGTGAAGAAGTAACGTTTCTCAAAGTACTGAATGCACCTCCGTGGAATCCTATACAATTAGCTAACGTGCCTTATTAGTTTTTAATTATATACCTATTGTTGTTATAATGTACACTCATGAGCATTACAGCTGCTTGATTATTACTATTTTCACTCTTAGACATTATTGTAATATCACTGGATTTTCTATAAGAAATGTTTCGGATATCATAAGGTAAAAACATGTTTGTGTTTATAAGCGGTGTGGTCTTATGAGATACCTTAATTTTGAAAGGTTTTACCAAATATTAATAATCCATTTGATTGTGTTTCTCATGCTGGTTTTGCCAGACTGGCCCTGATGTTGTTTTCCTATAATGCTCGGGTCAACCTGAACGTATTTTCCAGATTTATTTGGATGCTTTGGAGCTTTCAGGGGACGGGCTGGATTCTCCAAGATGTATTCACGTATATTATATTCTTCCGTTGTTTTTTATTCTTGATTTCTATCTGTATTTATTAGCAATTGTAAGGACTGGTTGTTATAACTGTTTAGGGATGATGAAGGTTACTGTACTCTAATTTTTGTTATGTATGTACAATAAAGACAATTTCCTTTTGTAAAGATATTATGTAAGTAATATATTTTTCTCGTCATGATGCGATATTCTGTTATGTCTTCTATTTCTTTAACCCCAACAATCTGTCTTTTCGACACTTAGATATTCGGCACGTGAACCTTGGATGTATTAGCATCATTTTCTAAGAGTAAAAAAGGCATGATGTTACATGTGGTATCAGAGCTTAGGTTGAGCGAACACATAGGCCTTGTGGGGGGTACACTCGTTATAAATAGGGTAAGCAATGCCCTAAATTGAGTAACTCATTTAAGATAGGGTAAGTGAGACCCTAGAATATTTAGAACGTATTATATGAGAACGTGTATTTGTTACCAATATAAAAATGTTTTATATTATGTTGTTTGATCTGTTGAGTGGATTATAAATTCTAGTCGATGGTTTGGCCAACGTTATCAATAGGGATTTTTAAACACTTAAACAAAGCCAACTGACACAATACTATTTTAAAATTGGTATATGAAACATCTTTACCTAGGAGTATATTTTATATGTATAAAAGAATAGTTTTTCAAAAATTTAATATAGTTATTCTAGGTTGTACTTGCATATCAGGAAATAATGGTATTCCATCATTATCATCTAGGATTTGATTAATCAGGCTCGCCCAGTTATGAGCATCGACTGCTGTTTGTTGATCGATCTAAAATATTCCTTTTTGAAACCTAGGTTGGGTAGATAAAAAATTTGGGAACACTGAAACAAACACTTAGTGAATTTAGTTTCACAATTTGACTATAAGGCATTCATTTATAATGTTAGGTATAAAATTTGGTTTTGATAAAATTTGTTTATCAAAAAAAATTAGAATATTTTGAAATAAATATTTTAGAAATGATTTTATATAAAGGTTGACTTTATAAAACTGGGTTTTTAATAAAAGTGGTTTATTAAAAGAAAGCCAGAATATTTCTGAGATATATATGTGAGAATAATTTGTATAATGAGCTAATTTTATAAAAATGTGTTTCGTAAATAAAAGAAATTTGAGCATTTAAAACCCGATGATTTAGGAAAAATGGTTTTCAAGGTTTAGAAGATAATAATAGTATTTGAAAATATCCGAGGTAAAATATGCCTAAGGATTTTCAAGGAGATATATAGCATTGAACTCACTTCGGTAGTTGGAAAATAATTTCGATAATGACTGCACCATCATCGGTGTTCATTTTCGAGTTTCTAAGTGGGGAAATGCTACCATTAAGATTTGCTACAAAATTGATTTGATAAAACAAATTTTGACTTGATACCAAAAGCATGTTTTTGTAACGACCCACCTTTTTGGACAGTTTAAATCGACAATAAACTATACATGTCTAATTCAAGCCATTCAAAAGGGAGGATTGTTAATGGGGTAAATAAGAAAATAAAAGAAAAAAAGGAAAAATAAAACATAGAATCTCGCAGTGGAATGACAAAATATAATAATCAAATAAACAGTTCATGAAGTTGTTTTACAAATAACATTTGATTACACTTTTACAATTCTAATCAGAGTTATACAAACATTAGAAATAAACAAATATTGCAGCAGAACACATGATGTGGTGGAATAATTATAATAAATAGTAATAATATACTAAATCTTCGTCTTCGTCCTCCAGAAAATAAAATGGTCTTCAATGCATTGAGAAGCTCAAACTGACCTGAGCGTAATGAAAAGACAAAACACTTGAGTCAGAACTAAAAGATCTTATGTAAGTCAAATTAAATAAATAAAATACAAATATAAGTGAATTGGTTTCATAGATGTTACAAGATTTTCATCTCCTATCAAGTGTACAGCATGAATATAATTATTTAAAGGGTTTCAAATAATTCGAAATATCAATCTCAATCGTCTAACTAAAACAAATCTGAAGTTTAACTTAAACCTTTACATAATTTAATTCCAATCCATAATCCAAATTCAAGCATTCATATGGATATATATATCATCAACCAGTATCATAATTTAAAATTTTCAAATTAATGAAAACTACTTAGGTCTATCATTTCAACCCACAACGATTTTACTCTAATCTATAAGATCGTTCGAGTATGTATTATTTCAACCCATAGTGATAACAGAGATATAGACATAAATAAATATCCAATCATCCAAAATTTCAACAGTAATATCCATCACAATCATCATCTAAATTAATCAATAAACATTAATAGATAATTGAAAATCAATAACAGATATTTAACCGGCAATTTAAATTTAGTAACAAATTAAATAACGATTTAATTCAAATAAATTCAAATTAACCAAGACGACGATTTAAATATACCAAACATTAACCAAGACGACGATTTAAATATACCAAATATCTCAAACCCTAGAAGTCGCCGCTCACCTCTCGAATTATGGCTACCACCAGAGGCCTTCGTGCTTAGATCCAGGGTTGCCGCCACGTTCTCGTGGTTGCGACGCCCCTTTGGTGAACTAGCGAATACCTACGGCTACGCCTAGGCCTGCCGTGGCGTAGAACTTTGATGGCAAAATTTTGGTGACTCGAGCCTCCTTACGGCCAATACCACCCCAGATCGAAAACCTATGCTGACCCCAACGACGCAGTACCTCCCAATCGCTTCCCAGACGAAGATCCACCGCTAAAACCGATAACCCAATATGAATGGTCGTGGATAAACGGAAATTTTCTGGTTAAATAGTGATTTAAAAGCAAAAAAAATTACAGATCTAAGATGCACTCGTCAAGAGCTTCGAAGCGGTATATAATATGATATAGTTTTGAGGAGTTTTATTTTTGAAATTGAATTTGAAATGGAATTGAGTGTTTTTTGCTTTTGGTTTGTCTCGCATTGGAATGAGGATTTGATAAGAAAATGTACGTACAGACAAATCAAGATAAGAAGTAGATACAGATAACGATATATTTATGGGTAGAGCTGGAAACAGAAAGAATGGACCAGATTGATTTGGGTTTGAACGATAAGCGACCCGAAAAGCCCGTTCTGTCTCCGGAACGAAAATGAAAAGTCTCATATATCAAAATAGATGTTTTAGATAATTTTAAATTCAATGGAATAGGCTTCAAGCCCTAATTCCATCGTATGAAGAAGTTATGTTAAAATCATCTTATTTCAAATTAATTTCAATTGATTTTAATTAAATTGATTTCTAGGCGTTTCGAGTCCGTACGATCAAACAACAAGTCCGATCGCTACGAAATTTGAAATCCCACAATAGTTCACCGTTATGAATTTGGTGAAATTGGTTTGGTCAAAATCCGAGACAATTGCTAGAATGGCTATTTTTCATTTAAGTAAATAAATCAATATTAAATTAATTAAATCACTTTTTCAATTCAAATTCTATAGTTTATAATTTCTATCATTTAGGATTACTTAGTAATTTAAAAAACTTTATAACAAATTTCTTTATCAAATTATTATTGAATATTTCACAATTTACAGTGTTTATATTTCAATCTCCATAAATTCAGTAATTGTAAATTAAATTTTCAATAAATTCATTTATTTGGTTTTCAATCCTGTTATCCAACCAATTCTCAACCTAAGGATATAATTATCATGCTTTGTATCTTATTACACTATTATTTTCCAATTTCATCTAAATTTTAATTAATGTAATATTTAATTTCATTTAATTACCATAAGTCCATTTATTACAGCTAAAATCCAATTACTCAATTTTGAATTTCAATTATCTTTATTCAATCAATTGCCATATTGTGAAAAGAATTTACATCGGTTACATCTTATTGAATTAACATTCTCCAATTACAAATTTAATCCACATTAACGGCACTAATTAAGTCAATTAAATGCAATTGATTTCAAATTAAATTTTATGAACTAAACAAATAGGTAACTTATAACAATTGTTACCATTAACTTTTAATTACATTTATAAGTTTATTATTTACAATTAGTGTTACAATAACTCTAATTTTGTTCAACTACCATTTATTATACCATTTCATTACATAATTAAACATTTACATTGATTTTCTTATATTAAGCTTATAACCAAGTTATAATATTTATATAAATTCAATTGGTTGGAATTCTTTTCAAGTTATTAATAATTAACTTTATTTGATATTGTTACCTTTCATTTTAGTTATTATTTCATTAATACATCAAAAATTTATATATCTCTCTATATCAAATTACTAAAATCAATTAATTAAATTTACAGGTTTATTACTTACAACAAATGTTACCATTTCTTTCATAACACTAATTTTTGTTCAATTACCATTAATTATCTTTTATTTCCTTGGTAAATCCAATATTTTCATTTGTTCCCTTATATTTAATTTATAGCCAAGTATAGCAATTTTATTATTTCAATTAATTGGAGTTTAATCCAAATTTGTTAATAACTATCTTAGATTAACACTATTACATTTTATTCTGGTTATTATTTCATATCCTAAGTTTTATTTCTTCCAATATTTAATCATAGAATCTTATTAAATTAACTATTTTAATTATCGAAAATTTACAGGTCGTTACACTCTCCCTGACTCAAAACTTTTCGTCCCCGAAAAGGAAAAAGAAGGGAAAAGAAGGAATTAAGTAATTAATATATATTATTTAAAATATTAAATATATAAATTATTTATTTGCATAATAAATGATTTAAATAAAATATATCAATTTATAAATAATTAAATCCTTTTGTATCCAAATTAACAAAAGTTTGGAAAACATTTCACAAAAAATTTCTAAGCCTAAAATTCACTGAAAATTTCGGCAGTCTCCTTTATACGGAGAGGTCTGGGAAAAATAATAATATCAAAATATAACAGTATATACCATAATTTTCAAAAAAAAATATCCCAACATAGGAAAAACAATATAATATCACTAGAAAACCATAATCTGAGAACGTACCTATTTATCGGGCAAATAACGCTTATTTTATGAAACCAAAAGCAACAATGGCTTCCATACCTGTATTTCACTTATATAATCCAAAGGGGTTAACAATTATATAAAA
The DNA here is from genome assembly GCA_030765085.1 of Allium cepa. NCBI lineage: Eukaryota > Viridiplantae > Streptophyta > Magnoliopsida > Asparagales > Amaryllidaceae > Allium > Allium cepa. Next base: position 26,531,833 of record CM060933.1, on the reverse strand, counting down.
GTGAAATTATTATATTGTTTTAAATTAATAACAAACAATCAACATAGCATAACAACAATCACTTTCAACCAAAAGCATACCATCATCACATAAAATCAAAATAAATCAATACAACATAACAACAATCTTTTGCAAATAAGCATACAACCTTCACAAGGATCAAAGTAATCAACCATTTCTGAAGTTACAATCATCAAATTTAATATTATAGATTATTCCATTGTATTGTGAGATTCTATGATTGGTTAGTTTCTTCTATCTTCTAACTTCTTCTTTCACCCTAGCAATTCTCCTTTTCATTTAATTTGGGTTAGACAAGCTTGGTTTATTGTCGATCCAAAGGTATTGAAAAGCGGTTCCTTACAAGAGTTAGTGGAGTATTAAATCCGGTTTATACCATGAGCAAAACTTATATTATACGTATTTACAAAAGTGTTCTTACTTAGGTATTCTTTTTGCAATGTTTTCAAAACTTATATTACACGTATTTACAAAAGTGTTCTTACTTAGGTACTCTTTAGCAAAGGGTTCTCAAAACTTATTATAAGTATTTACAAAAGTGTTTTTACTTAAGTATACTTTTGAAAAGTGTTTCCAAAATTTACATTAAAATGTTTTTACGAGCTAGTTTTGAAAACATATTGCAAAGTATTTTCAAAACTTATATTATAGTGTATATCTATTGCAATTAAATTATCATTTATTATACCCTATACATATTAGTTCATTTTTTTTAATATAATGCAATATTCAACCATTATTTAGCATAATATACATGGTACTCTATTCATTTTTATAATATAATGCTATATACATGCTAGTTCTTTTTTTAATACAATGTCATATTCAACTATTATAATGCTAGTTCACTTCAAAAGATGCAATGCTAAATTCAACTATCATTATTCATATTCTATATACAGCACTAATTTATTTTACAAACATAATACTATATCCAACTATCATTATAATGAATGAATTATAGTTAAAAATATTTTAAGAATGAATGAAATATAATGAATGATAGGTAAGAATATCATTTATATTTTTAATTATTCATTTAATTATTTACTTTAATTATCAATAGCTTCAAACATTAATTTAAGTTCAATTTTATTATTATTATTATTTACTTTTCCATTCATTTATTTATATAAAGATCAATCACTTACATAATTTGTTTTCCATTAAGGATTTTAAGTCATCAATGAATCATAAAAAAAAAATTAATTAAGCTTCTACTGCCTTACTTAAGTTTATAACTTAATTCAGCTATTGAATAAAAATTTAATTTTTTGTAGTATTCGCCCTTGAAGAGAAAAGAAATATTTCAATATATCTAAAAATTCCATTAAAACATTTAACCTCATTCACTTAGTAAGAATATAAGATATATTTAAAACATCCTCATAGCATTATGCAAAGATTTTTCAAAAGTCTAAAACAATGTTAGAAATTTATATCAATCATTACAATAAGCTTTAAAATAAAGATCTTAAATCCAATAGTTTATTAGACTCGTTATTTTTAAAATAAGTATAAACTCAATATTATTAAACTAAAACTATTAGTATACTCAAATCTTACATTAAATTTCTAAATCAAAATATAAAATTTCATACCTTCATAATAAATTTAAACACTTGTTTAAAAATGAATATTCAAATCATGGAAAAACATTTGTTGTGGTTTAATACAAAATTCAAATAGTAAATAAACCAATAAATTTACTATTAGTACTTTGAAATTAAGTAAATATTTCAAACTATTCTTCCAACATAGGGATTCAAATTTATTTGTCAAGTATATTGCTATAAATAAACTTCGCAAATCAAATTTTTTCTTCTTTACATTTATATAATATCTTTAAATTATACATTCAAATAAACTTATATAAATTTTACTTGAAATATTCATTTGAAAGATTTATTTGCAAATCAATCATCTTTAATACTTTTCAAAAATTCATTTGTAAAGTTTCTTACTTTATTTATAAATACCATTTAAGTATTTTAAATAACATCTTTATAAATATATGTAAACTATTTGAAAATAATTATTTACATCATTACTTATATTTACAAAGAAGCTATTGAAAACATTATATCCATTATTTATAAATTTATTAGTTTTATCTCAAGATGCCTTTCAAACATTATTAATAAATCAATAATCATTTACTTTAAATATGTTTTATTGAATTAATAATTTCTAAAATATTTACAACACTAATCATTTACTATTAAACCATGTAGTATATAAATAAACAATATTTTAAACATTTTAAAGTATTTAGAATTGACAAAAAAATGACCAAAATATCTACTATATAATACTTAATCAAAATATTTTTATAACTCAATGTCTTAATAGGTTTATCCTCATTCTTGTAGACTTTGACCATGCATTGATCAGGCCTAAGGCTAGAATTTTCCCAAGTACTTGGTAGACATGTTTCAACACCCAGTGAAAAATACTTAAAAATAGGTATGAGAAGTACCGCCCAAAATCCACTGTCAAATGATGATAATATGATAGCAGTGGCCCGCTACTGATCCAGTATTTACACAATGGACACAAAACTTTCCAGAAGATCCTTCTACCTTTCAGATTCCAAAAAAATATCATAGCCAGTTCGTAAACAAGGGACCATCGACTCCTGCTGCAGTGGTACGCTGTTCAATGATTTATGCAATGGATGCACTTCCTTTCTGGAAGATCAATAAACAACATATCCTAGGATCGAAAGCGCTACCATTGGGTAAACTAAAGAACCATCTACCATGAAAAAAATCGAGGAACTCATGAGTTTAAGTTCGGACAACCATGTCAGTTCAAATCCATTTCTGAATTCACCCAAGTCCATTACGGTTTATACGTCGAATTCATTCCTGGATTCCCCAAGTCCATCTGTGTCGAAGCATATCATACTATACTTCTTCATGAAGGGTACTTACCCATACCTCTTACTTCAAAATATAACATATCTTATATAGTAACTTTTCAAAATCATAGCTTCAAATATCACACTAATACAAATTCCATTGTATATAAAGTTTCATTTTCAGATAAAGTACTTTCTAAAATCAATAATCTCGAATATATCAAATCATTCTTACATAAATTTCGTTATATCTAAGATTTATCTCTTCAGTCGAATACCTTCCAAAATCAACAGTTTCAAAATCACTTGTACTTATATAAAGTACATCTTATACAAGAATATAAAAAATTCCAAAATCAATTTCGCTGTATGAAAAGCCATATGGGATTGAATATCTTTGCTTTATAAAAGGTTTAGAATTTAGAATAGTTTTGTATATAAAATCATTTGATAAATAGTTTGTAAATAAAATAGTTTGTAAAATAGTTTGTAAATAAAATAGTATGAAAAATAGTTTGTAAATAAAATAGTTTGTAAAATAGTTTTTGTAAATAAGATAGTTCGTATATAAAAGTCTGAAAAATAGTTTGTAGGATAGTTTTTGTAAATAAGGTAGTTTGTAAAATCGTTTTGTAAATAAAATAAAATAAATAGTTTGTATAAGAAAATAAAAGAAAATAGTTTGTATAAGAAAAATAAAAGAAAATAGTTTTTGAAAAATGGTTTTAAATTAATAATAGTTTTGCCTAAAAGAAAATTCCAATTAAATTACAGCGATATCCAACCCAACAACTTTCAGCGCCAAAGTATATCGATAATATTAGAACATAAGATGTACATATGTCATCATTTCGCAAAATCACATTTAATCGCTCGCTCGATCACACAGGTTCGCTTTCGAACTAGTATTGTCCGTTCAACATCCCTAATGCGGACTTCGATATGGTTTCTTGACTAGAAACCATCATTCCCTTGGCATAACCATATATTATGATAGAGAATTCTAGAATCAAACCACAAATCCATATCAAATATTCGCCATCAAAAATCGAATGAAAAATCCTAACACAAAGTGGTGTAATTCACCTAGAACTTGTGTACTCAAATCCGAATCAATTTAATTTTGCGAATAAAATAATGTGCATACAGCTTATGTATTATTCCAATTTGTTTCATCACAATTGCATTTCAATTAAATTCATTTTTAATCTCACTGATTAACAAAAATATCATTTCATACTTTAATATTTTTTTCATAGAATTTCTCCATTTAATGTAAAACATTAATATATTCATTCTCATAATATTGCTTATATTTCTCTTCAGTATAAATTACATTCATTTCACATGTAATATTTCTCATTTAATACTATATTTATTTGCAAATCGTTTCGTATGGAATTTTAATACATTTATGACCAATTTATAAAAACTTAATTCCTTTTTATAAGACATTGTTCGAATTAAAGTTGTAATAACTTTATTTATCACCATTTATTGCAACAGTTTACAAGTCATGGCTTTATTTAAAACCATTTCACTTTTAGTTCACCTTTACCTTTCATTTTATTTATGACACATTTCATAAATGTTAATTAAGTTCCCAATCTCATTTTTTTTAATATTATTACATTACATTCTAATAATTTATACAATAATTCTACTCAACTATAACAAATTAATCTTGTTGCACTTCCTTTCAAATTAAAGTTATCAAATTCAACTGCATAATTCAACACAATTCCTAAGTTTCAACTCATATATTAATTCAAAAGGTTTGGTTATCCAAAATATCCAAATATTCCAATTTATTACAATATTTGAAACTACCAATCAACGACAATAAGTTTCACAACAAGACATTTTAATTCCATAAACAAATATCCAAATTATTGATTTTATTCTCTTTAATACACCGTTATTAAACTAGTATTTAGTCTATTAATTCAATCAATAATAATTAGCCAACATTTATAATTTTATTAAATACAACAAGTCAACAATGATAATAAACAGATATTACCATTTCATAAAACAAACACATTACGAATAACTATATTAGTTATAAATTTTTATTTCTTTATATATATCATATAATATTAGGAAAGATAATTCATTTCAAAACTTATATAAAACATTTTATAACACCAACAAATACGCGCTCTCGTATATACACTCAGACAACTCATTCTAGAGGATTAGTATCCTATCTCTGATGAGTTAACCCCAACAGGCTAAGGTATGTCTAAACCAAAGCTCTAATACCAACTGTAACGATTCACCTTTTTGGACAGTAAATTGATAATAAACCACACGTGTCTAATTCAAACCATTCAAAAGGGAGCATTGTTAATGAGGTAAATAAGAAAAGAAGGAAAAATAAAACGTAGAATCTCGCAACCAAATGATAAAATATAATAATCAAATAAACATTTCATGAAGCTGTTTTGCAAATAATATTTGATTACACTTTTACAATTCTAATCAGAGTTATACATACATCAGAAATAAACAAATATTGCAGTAGAACGCATGATGTGGTGGAATAATTATAATAAATAGTAATAATATACTAAATCTTTGTCTTCGTCCTCCAAAAAATAAAATGGTCTTCAATGCACTGAAAAGCTCAGACAGACCCGAGTGTAATGAAAAGACAAAACACTCGAGTCAAAACTAAAAGATCTTATGTACATCAAATTAAAATAAATAAAATAGAAATACTAGTGCAATGGATTCATAGATGTTACAGGATTTTCATCTCCTATTAAGTGTACAACGTGAATATAATTATTTAAAGGGTCTCAAATAATCCGAAATATCAATCTCAATCATCTAACTAAAGCAAATCCGAAGTTTAACTTAAACCTTCACATGAATTTAATTCCAGTCCATAATCCAAATTCAAGCATTCATATGGATATATATATATATATCATCAACCAGTATCATAATTTAAAATTTTCAAATTAATGAAAACTGCTCGGGTCTATCATTTCAACCCATAACGATTTTCCCCTAATCAATAAGATCATTTGGGTATGTATCACTTCAACCCATAGTGATAACAAAGATATAGGCATAAATAAATATCCAACCATCAAAATTTCAACCAATAACATCCCGTACAATCATTATCCAAATTATTCAATAATCATCAACACATAATTGAAAATCAATAACAGGTATTTAACTGGCAATTTAAATTCAATAATAAATTAAATAACGATTTAATTCAGTTAAATTCAAATTAACTAAGATGATGATTTAAATATACCAAACAGCCTTAAATAAATTTTCAATCACATCATAAATTTAATTTAACAAACTTAAGAAATTTTAGAAGTCGTGAGTGGGTCAAAACACTCACCTTTGAATTTAAACCAAGTTTGAATCCAAAATAGTGTCCAAATTCAAACAGCCTCCGAATTCGTCTAAACCGACGTCAAAATGTCTGGAATTTCAATATGATCCTAGCAGAGAAAACCATGCGTGAATTGGACCTCGTATGCAGAAGTTATACAAATTAGAATGATTGATTATAGAATTTAAATAGATTAAATAATAAAGATTCAATGCCACGTCACCTCACGCGCACGCGTTAAATTCCAGCACTCTCCCGATCTCAAACCCTAGAAGTCGCCGCCCTCCTCTCAAATTATCGCTGCTAACAGAGGCCTTTGTGTCTAGGTCCAAGGTTGTCGCCGCTTTCTCGGGGTTGTGACGCCCTTCTGGTGAACTAGCGACTACCTCCGGCTATGCCTAGGCCTGCCACCACGTTGAGCTTTAAATGCGAAATCCAATGACTCGAGCCTCCTTACGGCCAATAACCACCGTAGATCGAAAGCCCATGCCGACCCCAACATCGCAGTACCTCCCGATCGCTTCCCGGACGAAGATCCACCGCTAAAACCGATAACCCAATATGAATGCTCGTGGATAAACGGCTTCTGGTCAAACAATGATTCAAAAGAAAAAACAAATCACAAATCTATGATGCGCTCATCTAGAGTTTCGAAACGATATATAATATGATATAGTTTTAAGGAGTTTTTTTAGAAATTGAATTTGAAATTGAATTGAGGGTTTTTTGCTTTTGGTTTGTCTGCCAGTGGAATGAGGAGTTGAGAATGAAATGTACGTACAGAAAAACGATGATAAGAAGTAGGTAGAGTTTATAACGATCTATTTATAGGCAGAGCTGGAAACAGAAAGAATGGACCAGATTGATTTGGGTTTGAACGATAAGTGACCCGAAAAGCCCGTTCTGTTTTCGGAACGAAAATGGAAAGTCCCATATATCAAAATAGATGTTTTCGATAATTTTAAATCCATTAGAATAGGTTTCAATCCCTAACTCCAACGTATGAAGAAGTTATGTTAAAATCAGCTTATTTCAAATTGATTTCAATTGATTTTAATTAAATTGATATCTAAGCGTTTCGAGTCCGTACAATCAAACAATAAGTCCGATCGCTACGAAACGTGAAATCCTACAATAGTCCACCGTTACGGATTCGATTAAATTGGTTTCGTCGAAATCCGAGACAGTTGCTAGAATGGCTATTTTTCAGTTAATTAAATAAATTATTATTAAATTAATTAAATCACGTTTTCAATTCAAATTCTATAGTTTATAATTTTTATCATTTTGGATTAGTTAGTAATTTAAAAACCTTTATAACAAATTTCTATATCAAGTTATTACAGAATATTTCACAATTTACGATGTTTATTTTTCAATTTCCATAAATTCGGTAATTATAAATTAAATTTTCAATAAATTCATTTATTTGGTTTTCAATCCTGTTATCCAACTAATTATCAACCTAAGGATATAATTATCATGATTTGTATCTTATTACACTATTATTTTCCAATTTCATCCAAATTTTAATTAACGTAATGTTTAATTTCATTTAATTACCATAAGTCCATTTATTACAGCTAAAATCCAATAAATAACTCAAACTTGATTTTCAATTATTTTTAGTCAATTGATTATCATATTGTGAATAAAATTTACATTGGTTATATCTTATTGAATTAACATTCACCGATTATAAATTTAATCTACATTAACTACACTAATTAAGTCAATTAACTACAATTGATTTCAAATTAAATTTTATGAACTATACAAATATGTAATTTATAACAATTGTTACCATTAACTTTTAATTACATTTATAAGTTTATTATTTACAATTAATGTTACAATAACTCTAATTTTCTTCAATTACCATTTATTATACCATTTCATTACATAGTTAAACATTTACGTTGGTTTTCTTATATTAAGCTTATAACCAAGTTATAAGATTTACATAAATTCAATTGGTTGGAATTCCTTTCAAGTTATTAATAATTAACTTTACTTGACATTGTTACCTTTTGTTTTAGTTTTTATTTCATTAATACATCACAAAAATCAATTAATTACATTACAGGTTTATTACTTACAACAAATGTTACCTTTCTTTCATAACACTAATTTTTATTCAGTTACCATTAACTATCTATTATCCTTGGTAAACCCAATATTTTCATTTATTCCCTTATATTCAATTTATAACCATGTATAGCATTTTTATTATTTCAACTAATTGGAATTTCATCCAAATTTGTTAATAACTATCTTAGATTAACACTATTACATTTTATTCTGATTATTATTTCATAAATAAATCCCAAATTTTATGTCTTCCAATATTTAGTCATAGAATCTTATTGAATTAACTATTTTAATTATCGAAAATTTACAGGTCGTTATAGTTTTGATTTATAAAAGGAAATAATATATATTATTATTTTAAATAATTTTAGAAACAGTAGTGATAGTTTATTTATAAGTATTTTCAAGTATAAATATTTTTGGAAAGAAAATTTTAATAGGAAGAAGTGTTTTCTTTGGTTTGGTTCGGAGTATGAGCCCGATTTGTTTTGTGATGATCGAAATAATCTTTTAAGTCATGATGGAATGTTTGCTTGGACGAGCGGTATGGTGCACTTTGTAAATTATTCTCTTTATCATTGTACGATCGAGACGAGTTTGAATCCGAATAAATCCAAAGCAAATTGGAAAGTAACATTTGAGTAAAACTATTTGTTCGAAAATATTTATAATATTGCTTCAAATGTTAATTTGAAGAAGAAGAAAAGTGTTTTTAAATTAACTAGTTCGAGTGGCTTGAAAATAACTAAAAATGGGCAAGAGATGTGTTCGAATGGTAAACACTTCTCTTTAGTAATATCCTTCTTGATAAGGGAATATACGATACTATTTGGTAGTGCCCAGTCCCTTGGTTCATTTTGGGGTTACTCGGGCTATGTATATATATTTTATATGGAGTAAAATACATATAATATCATTTCAAATGGTGTTTTGAATGAAAATTAGGTATTTAAGGCCCAATCAAAATTCAAAATAAAGATTGAAATCAGATTGTCGTATATGCCCTTAAGATATAATAAGGTATTTTACAAGTTTTAAAACTTAAGGTAGGTTTATGAAAATGTTTTCAAAAATAATTTTGTGAATATGTAATTGGTATTAGTGAGAACCAATAATATAAGTGCATGAGTTGAACGTAGATCATTTCTCTTTTTCATGTAGTTTTGATCCAAGATTCAGAAGGATCTAGATTAACCCTAGAGGGGGTGAATAGGGTTATAGCAAATTTTCTCGATTTAAACACAGAAACAAACTGCAGAAATAAATATGCTGAAAAGTAAATCACACACAAAATTTACCCATCTTCGGCAACCCCTGCCTACTGCTGCATTCCCAGATTTCTATTAGAATTAAACAGTATCCCGCTTACAAACACTCTAACAGACTCGCAAACCCTGCTTCCGCTTACAAACACTCTAATAGACTCACACCCCCTGCTCCCGCCTATAGAGTTTTGCAAACTCGCAAACCCTTGCTCCCGCCTATAGAGTTTTGCAAACTCGCACACCCTGCTCACTGAACTATTCTAACTAGACAATCTGACACTACCTACAACCTAGGTGGTGATTTACCAAGAATTTGATTCGAAAAGTAAAAACAACAAAATAAAAAACAACTTTAAACTTGAAACCCTATTTGAATATAAACTAAAACCCCTCTTTAAAATAAACCCTAAATAAAAACTAAATCCCCTTTATAATAATAAAGGCCGGCCCAATTCTTTTTCTCGTTCCTCCTTTTGTCTTGTGAAGAAAATGTCGGCCGATCCCCTACTAAATTAGGCTTTCATTCTTCGATCCAAATTGGGGCTTTGTGCTTTGATTTTTCGTTCGATCTGACTTGTGTTGCTCTTGCTCGCTGCTTCGCTTATGATAGATTCTATGGTTCGCGTTGCTCCTCTGTTGATCGAGTTCGTTGTTGCAGTATGTAATTTTTTCTTTCATTGCTGGTTAAATTGCATGCTTGAACTCGATAATCTAATTTGCCGATGATGATTGATATTTATAGGAGTTGAATTCCTTGAATTAGTTCGTATCAATTCGTTACTTTCCTAATTTTCAATTGCCTGATACGCACGGGTTTCCTGATATATTTTCACCTTGTTACTCACGGCCTTGATTTTCAAACGTTTGATTTTCTTCTTGAGTCATACGGCAGAAACTTTCCTTTTTTTTCTTTGCTTTGACTTTTTCAAAGACGTATCTGACTTCGGATTTACTGTGTATTACTTCGTGACTGCCACGGCTTCGGCCATCGTTGTGTTCATCCCTGTGAGCTTCGTCTCTGGCCATTCCTCATATGAATTGATTCATATTTGATATGCTGGCTTGTACTTGATATTATTGACTGATGTTCACTTCACTGTTGACACACTTGAACTTGATTGTTACAGTATTCATATGAATTGTTGTGTTTACACCCCTTTCTGTTGCTCTTGTGTTGCATTTGATCTTTCTGGCCTTGTACCTATCCTGGCTTTGGTTGTTGCAGTATGTCACTGTTTTTCTTGTTAAAAAAAACTGCTGTGTCACTGCATTTGGTCTGAGTCACTTGTATCCATTCTCGGCCAGGCTTGAGTTTTGCATTGGTTTCACTGGTGCATTCTCACTTTGGTTTCATGATGTACTTGCTGCCTGGATTGATTCTGTCCACTTCATGTTGTCTTGAGTATTTGGTTCCTTACTTTTGATTGTTGCTTGGATATTGAACTTGAGATGTTTCAGTTTGCATGTGCTCTGCACTGTGTCTTGTTCACCATGTTGCAACTGCTTGTTGTAGCTGGACTTGTTGTTGTACATGTTGCACTGATTTTCTGATTTTCATTGTTGCTCTTATCTTGTACAACTTGTATCACTGCAGCTTTTTTTTTCATTTTTGCTGTGTCATTTCTCCAAATCTGTCTGCACTTTTGTCACTGCTTGTAGTTGTTGTACACTTGTGGTCTTTGAGTTGCTGTGTTGATTCAGCTTGCTACTTTCTGGTCTTTGTTTGCTTGGTGGCATTTCTTTGTGGTCTGCACATATGTGCTTGTGTATTTTCTCATGTACATACTGCATTGTGGTTTCAAACATGTGAGTTGTTGTTTGGCTGCTTTGTGTAGTTGCCACTATATCTGTAGCTTGCATCACTGTGTATTATGACTTTTTTCAGTCACGTTGTTTATGTCTCTGGTGCCTGCATCATGCTGCCTTCAGTTGATGTTGACTGCATCACCATGTATACTCTCTGTTTTGATTTGCATTGGTGCAGTTTCCATATTTTATGCTCGAGCTTGCATGTGTACCACTGATCATACTTGTGATATTCATTTAGGTTTGTTGTTGGTCACTTGTGCATTGTTGTACTTCATGCTAGCGTTCTTGGTTTCATATGCATTGAGTTTCATTGTGTATCTTCACTATGGTCTTGTTTACTTGTGGTCTTCATTCTGGTTGGCACTTGCATGCATTGCTGGATGCTTTGGGATTGAACTTGAGCTTTGTACATCCATGTTGCAGCTGGTCTTTGCATCCATTCATGTTGATTTTTGAAGTTTCACTTGAGTTGTATCCAGTTTCAAAAACTCGGGTTTGACCTTGTGCTCGTGTCGTGATTTTAAATATATTGCACGTGAGTTGAACCCGGCTTTTCATTTGGGTTTGACCTGTGCTCACCTGTCCCTGTAGCATTATCAAGTGTATATCGATGTGCACGGCCTTGTGGCATGTACAGTGATACACTGTGCATGTCACATTGTTCGTGTGTGATGAATTCAAATGTGAATGATGACGAACAACCCAAATAACTAAGGCAAATCATATTTTCAAAAATCATATTTCATTTTATATTGCAAAAATATTTCTTTTTCAATTTTACTGCATTAGTGAATATTTTTGCAGATTGCTCAGATGCTGGATTCTAACTGGAATGAAGTTAAAGATAAACTACGAGTGTGAGTGATATGTAGTGAGAAAATTATGTAAACTGAATTGTGATGTAATTAGAATCAAAATTGTATATGTATAGTGAGAGCTTGAAATTGTACTATTCAAAATTGTAATAAATATTTGTTTGAATAAAATTTCTGTTTGAATTCAAATTCTGTGTAATTTATTTTATTCAACAAATATTTATTTAATCTATGAAAAACAAAATAGTACATTACCAAATACATTTAAATGAATATATATGTCTATTATCATCAAACAAAAACATATAAGCGCATATTCAACATTCTCCCCCTTTTGATGATAACAAACATATATTTAAGATTTTGACTGTGTTAAATGTATTTGACCAATGATATACTCTAATTGCTCCCCCTATTTAAATGCTTCATCTCTACATGACGCTCCCCCTACATATATGCATACAAATAGAAATATACAAATGAATATATATGCAAATGGAAAATTATTTGACCTTTGTTTGATTTTATTTGACAAAATCTTAACTTTTCTCTCCCCATTTTGTTATCAGCAAAAGAATAATAGTGTTAGATAAAAATAGAGACAAAGTGATCAATATTAATCCAACATTAAACTCAAATTGAATATAAATATTGAACTTCAATAAAAATCAAACAAAAATCATAACTACCTTTGTTAGGCTCATATTTCAGTTTTAGAAAGAATGGATATGATGTTCTAATATAAAATCATACAATTGTATCAACTTGTGGTACATTTATATCAGGAATTTGAATATCTACTAATCATGCATAACCGTTAGGACTTTTAAATGAGATTAGTAGTATTCCAATTTAATTTTAAAAAATGAAATCAAGTATCTTCTAACCACGCATGACTGTGAGGACTTTTAAATGGGATTAGAATCAACTTGTCTATTTAATCAATTAATTTTGATATGCGTTCCATACATGCATAACCGTAAGGACTTTTAAATGAGCATGGAAGCACATAATCAAAAATCCAAGTAATTCACCCATGCATAACCGTGAGGACTTTTAAATGAGAGTGAATACTTTGGATATTTATTTATTTTTACAAAAAGTGTGAAATGAAAAACAAATGATTCCTGATTATAGTACACATATCGACAAACTATATTTAAGATTTGATAAACAATGGTCGATAGAAATATGATAGATATAGAAATGTCATGGAATCTTTACCCAACAAAAAGTTTTATAACTCTTGTTTGAATTCCTAAAGAAATTTTCCAAATATATTTTCTTGAGTAATGTATGTTAATTACCAACACTTATCATCTTTTCAATCACTACTTATCTTTTTGATAATTAGTAGGGAGTCGGATTAGTCAAAATTTGTCATCTAAAATCAAATAAAAATGATTAATCTGAAAATATGGTCAACAATGATTTTCTCGAAGGGGTTATATGAGAAAAAAAATTCTGCTAATAGAAAATTATTTGTAATGAAAAGTATGCAGATATTTTCTTTGAAAAACGATGCAGTTACTAAATGTCTCACCATAAATCACGTACAACTAGTAAGTTTTCTGTCAACTAGATTACCAGTGTAATCTGCATCTGAATTTCTTTTTCACTCAAAAAATTATCACTAACTAAATTTGACAGACCAGATCATGAAGTGTGCAAAAAAAAACTCAAACTCAATTTTAAATGGCATTCTCTTGAGTTTGGATTGAAACCGTGTAAATAATCAGAAAACCATGAATATAGAGTTAGTCGTATTATAACCAAAAATATTATCATCCAACAAAACACTATATCCAAACTAATATATATGAAGTAAATCAAAGAATAGTGTTTTTGGCATAAATGTAATTGGCCAACTATGTTAAACAAGTCAGAATCAAAAAACATCATCTTTACAACATCTCAATATTGGCTGATTTCATTCAGAATAAGGTGCAGATTATCACATTTAATATACCTTCACCTGTTTTACCTTTACGATAATTTTTCGTGGTTTCCCATTTTGACTCTGTCACCTTCGTACTAGGCTAAGGAACTTTGCTTTGTACCCCGTTGTGTTTCTGGAACAGCCAAAATCCAGAGAACACTGTTGTTGTTCCTTAGCCTGCCACCATACCTACACAATGAAAGATTTTTGTGACCTATTTGTTTTTATAGGTCCATGATTGTTAGTGGCTGAAGCATTGTGAATAAACAAACCCTTTGGAACCCAAACTTGTTTAGTCTTTTTATTCTTGTTCCAATAGACATGAAATTTGATTGTAGTATTCTTAGGAACCCAAACTTGTACAAATTTTGTGTTCTTGTTCCTATGGCTACAATTTTCAACACGTTGTCCAATTATTTCACATCTATCAAAGACACTCTTACCTTTTGCATTATCCTCAACTTGTGTTTTCCCAAAGCCTAGTCCTTTTCTGTTGTTAGCAAAAATTTGATTTCCCAATAGCATGTTGAAAGATTTTTCGCCTCTTGAAAAGTTATTTAGAGATTTCTCAAGGTTTTGGACTTTGGTTTTTAGTGTTGTGTTTTCAGTGACAAGTGAGGTGCATCTATTTATAAAATCCTTTTTCCTAGTGTCAATGATTTCCTTAAGACTCAAGTTTTCTTTTTCAAGATTCTCAGAGCTGTTCTTAAGTCTTGATAATTCTGAATCTAAAGTTTTACATTTTTTGCATTCTAGGTTTTGAATATTTTCAAGTTCAGTTTCTAATCTAAAATTTTCACGAGCAAGTTCTCTTCTATCAGATTTCGGTTTTTCAATTTTAGATTCAAGAGTATCAACTACTTTAGTAAGATCAAGGCACATAAAAACAAGTTCCTTATAAGTATAGTCACCTCCCTCACTAGATTCCTCTGAGCTTGCTTCTGAATCCGATTTTGCCATAAGACACAAGTTAGCCTCCTCTGAGCTACTATTCGAGACTTCCTCTCCTTCTTCATCATCCCAAGTTGCTGCAAAGGCCTTCTTCTTCTTTTTCTTTCCTCTGTTGTTTTTGAGAAGTGGGCGTTATTCTTTGGAGCGGCCAGGCTTGTTGCAGTTAAAGCACGTCAGTTCATTATCGAATTTGTCAGAATCTTTTGGCCTATGACCACTTGTTTTCTTCTTGCGTGGCTTGAATCTTGACCATTT
Organism: Allium cepa; assembly: GCA_030765085.1. Classification (NCBI taxonomy): domain Eukaryota; kingdom Viridiplantae; phylum Streptophyta; class Magnoliopsida; order Asparagales; family Amaryllidaceae; genus Allium; species Allium cepa. The sequence goes on along the minus strand of CM060933.1, from coordinate 26,516,460 downwards.
TCTAAGATTATTGACAGCCATTGTAAGCTCTTCAATTGGATCTTCTTCTTCTTCATCGCTCTCTTCTTTGCTCTTTAAGGCAATCGTCTTCTTCTTTGGTTCGGAGTTGTTGCGTTCCTCTTTTGCTTTTAGCTCGAGCTCATATGTCATCAAGTTGCCAATCAACTCCTCCATGCTTAGTTTACTCAAATCTTTCGATTCTTGTATTGCCGTGACTTTTGCCTCAAAGTTCATTGGTAAAACTCGTAGCACCTTCCTCACAAGCTCTACCTCAGTGAATACCTTCCCAAGCACTCTAGCATTGTACACCAAGGTTGAAAAGCGTCCAAACATGTCCTTTATGCTCTCTCCTTTGTCCATCACAAAGTTCTCATATTCATTGCTGAATAAGGCTAGACGAGACTCCTTGACTTGAGAAGTTCCTTAATGTGTCACCTCCAAGGTATGCCAAATTTCCTGTGCAGTTTTACAATGAGAAACTCTATTAAATTCATTCTTATCAAGAGCACAGATCAAAGCATTCATGGCTTTAGCATTTGTAGTTTTTAATCTCTTTTCGTTAGCATCCCACCTATCCTTAGGTTTAGGAATCTCAGTATCACCAACGGTTATAGTGGGAGATTTATAGCCAGTTTCAATAATGTCCCAAACATCATAATCAACAGAACTAAGATAAATACCCATCCTAACTTTCCAATAAGCATGATATTCCCGTTAAACATGGATGGCCTAACAATAGATTGCCCCTCAGAAAAAGCATTATTTGATAGACTCATGACTCTAGAGTTAAAGAAAAATACCGTGCTCTGATACCACTTGTAGGATCTAGATTAACCCTAGAGGGGGGTGAATAGGGTTATAGCGAATATTCTCGATTTAAACACAGAAACAAACTGCAGAAATAAATACGCTAAAAAGTAAATCACACACAAAATTTACCCAGCTTCGGCAACCCCTGCCTACTGCTGCATTCCCATATTTCTATTAGAATTAAACAGTATCCCGCTTACAAACACTCTAACAGACTCGCAAACCCTACTCCCGCTTACAAACACTCTAATAGACTCACACCTCCTGCTCCCGCCTATAGAGTTTTGCAAACTCGCAAACCCTTGCTCCCGCCTATAGAGTTTTGCAAACTCGCACACCCTGCTCACTGAACTAATTCTAACTAGACAATCTGACACTACCTACAACCTAGGTGGTGATTTACCAAGAATTTGATTCGAAAAGTAAAAACAACAAAATAGAAAACAACTTTAAACTTGAAACCCTATTTGAATATAAACTAAAACCCCTCTTTAAAATAAACCCTAAATAAAAACTAAATCCCCTTTATAATAATAAAGGCCGGCCCAATTCTTTTTCTCGTTCCTCCTTTTGTCTTGTGAAGAAAATGTCGGTCGATCCCCTACTAAATTAGGCTTTCGATCTTCGATCCAAATTGGGGCTTTGTGCTTTGATTTTTCGTTCGATCTGACTTGTGTTGCTCTTGCTCGTTGCTTCGCTTATGATTGATTCTATGGTTTGCGTTGCTCCTCTCTTGATCGAGTTCGTTGTTGCGGTATGTAATTTTTTCTTTCGTTGCTGGTTAAATTGCTTGCTTGAACTCGATAATCTAATTTGCCGATGATGATTGATATTTATAGGAGTTGAATTCCTTGAATTAGTTTATATCAATTCATTACTTTCCTAATTTTCAATTGCCTGATACGCACGGGTTTCCTGATATATTTTCACCTTGTTACTCACGGCCTTGATTTTCAAACGTTTGATTTTCTTCTTGAGTCATATGGCAGAAACTTTCCTTTTTTTTCTTTGCTTTGACTTTTTCAAAGACGTATCTGACTTCGGCTTTACTGTGTATTACTTCGTGACTGCCACGGCTTCGGCCATCGTAGTGTCCATCCCTGTGAGCTTCGTCTCTGGCCATTCCTCATATGAATTGATTCATATTTGATATGCTGGCTTGTACTTGATATTGTTGACTGATGTTCACTTCACTGTTGACACACTTGAACTTGATTGTTACAGTATTCATATGAATTGTTGTGTTTACACCCCTTTCTCTTGCTCTTGTGTTGCATTTGATCTTTCTGGCCTTGTACCTATCCTGGCTTTGGTTGTTGCAGTATGTCACTGTTTTTCTTGTTAAAAAAAACTGCTGTGTCACTGCATTTGGTCTGAGTCACTTGTATCCATTCTCGGCCATGCTTGAGTTTTGCATTGGTTTCACTGGTGCATTCTCACTTTGGTTTCATGATGTACTTGCTGCCTGGATTGATTCTGTCCACTTCATGTTGTCTTGAGTATTTGGTTCCTTACTTTTCATTGTTGCTTGGATATTGAACTTGAGATGTTTCAGTTTGCATGTGCTCTGCACTGTGTCTTGTTCACCATGTTGCAACTGCTTGTTATAGCTGGACTTGTTGTTGTACATGTTGCACTAATTTTCATTGTTGATGTTATCTTGTACAACTTGTATCACTGCTGCTTGTTGTTTTTTTTTCATTTTTGCTGTGTCATTTCTCAAAATCTATCTGCACTTTTGTCACTGCTTGTAGTTGTTGTACTCTTGTGGTCTTTGAGTTGCTGTGTTGATTCAGCTTGCTACTTTCTGGTCTTTGTTTGCTTGGTGGCATTTCTTTGTGGTCTGCACACATGTGCTTGTGTATTTTCTCATGTACATACTGCATTGTGGTTTCAAACATGTGAGTTGTTGTTTGGTTGCTTTGTGTAGTTGCCACTATATCTGTAGCTTGCATCACTGTGTATTATGACTTTTTTCAGTCATGTTGTTTATGTCTCTGGTGCCTGCATCATGCTGCCTTCAGTTGATGTTGACTGCACCACCATGTATACTCTCTGTTTTGATTTGCATTGGTGCAGTTTCCATATTTTGTGCTCGAGCTTGCATGTGTACCACTGATCATACTTGTGATATTCATTTGGGTTTGTTGTTGGTCACTTGTGCATTGTTGTACTTCATGCTAGCGTTCTTGGTTTCATATGCATAGAGTTTCATTGTGTATCTTCACTGTGGTCTTGTTTACTTGTGGTCTTCATTCTGGTTGGCACTTGCATGCATTGCTGGATGCTTTAGGATTGAACTTGAGCTTTGTACATCCATGTTGCAGCTGGTATTTGCATCCATTCATGTTGATTTTTGAAGTTTCACTTGAGTTGAATCTAGTTTCAAAAACTCGGGTTTGACCTTGTGCTCGTGTCGTGATTTTAAATATATTGCACGTGAGTTGAACCCGGCTTTTCATTTGGGTTTGACCTGTGCTCACCTGTCCCTGTAGCATTATCAAGTGTATATCGATGTGCACGACCTTGTGGCATGTACAATGATACACTGTGCATGTCACATTGTTCGTGTGTGATGAATTCAAATGTGAATGATGATGAACAACCCAAATAACTGAGGAAAATCATATTTTCAAAAATCATATTTCATTTTATATTGCAAAATATTTCTTTTGGATTTTACTGCGTTAGTGAATATTATTGCAGATTGCTCAGATGCTGGATTCTAACTGGAATGAAGTTGAAGATAAACTACGAGTGTGAGTGATATGTAGTGAGGAAATTATGTAAACTGAATTGTGATGTAATTAGAATCAAAATTGTATATGTATTGTGAGAGCTTGAAATTGTACTATTCAAAATTGTAATAAATATTTGTTTGAATAAAATTTCTGTTTGAATTCAAATTCTATGTAATTTATTTTATTCAACAAATATTTATTTAATCTATGAAAAACAAAATAGTACATTACCAAATACATTTAAATGAATATATATGTTTATTATCATCAAACAAAAACATATAAGCGCATATTCAACAAATTCAAATACATGAATTAAGGTGTTCACACCATTCTAAATGAGAATCTATCACTCAATTTTTGATGGCGAACACTGGATAAGGTTCTTGATATGGAACCGAGGTTTTCTATTATAATATATGGCTATGTAACGAGAATAGAGATTTCTAATCAAGAAGCCAGTTCAAAGTCTGCACTAGCAATTTGGGTGAGTCATATTGGTTTGGAAGTGAAATTACGTATTCGAGTAGTGATTGAATCAAACTTTATATACGAATGATCTATGAACATCCTGTAGACTTATGAATAGTATTGGATGTTCATGTGAAATTTTGAGGATGAAATTATTTTTAGGTGAGAGAATGTAGTGATCCGAAATTTTATCACTTTGATTTTTGGAATATTTGTTTTGTTCTAAATATTCGATTTAGGGTTTTATTTAAAATACAATGAAATTTGTGTTTCAAATAACTACTTGGTTTTAGATGAAGTAATTTTAATTTACTATATAGAAATATTTCATAATTTTTAATTTGAAAAATAATTGAACTTCTGTTTGACATATTTTACCGCAAAAGTTGCATTTTTGAAATTTAATAAAACTTGATAACCAGTCTGTTCTATTGTTAATCTGTGATCGTGTCACATTATTGTGCGAGGCCATATTTTTATTTTTGTTGCACTCCACAGGCGAATGTGATACTGCATCGCGGGGGTACCGTAAAAAAAACTTTACTCAAAACAAAATCTACACTACATAGCCCTTTTTCTTTAATTGTACACATCCATCTTGAACACGGCCCATCTTTAGACGGTGCAGCCACCTTTATGCCCTCTCCCACCCTACGAGCTGTCATTGTCCCTTGTCCTTCATGTCTTTTGCCTTGTTTAATAAAACATTCATCACTATGTTAGCTTGCCTATACATAACTTGTGTGTGTGTCTATATGTGCAGAGAGCGGCACTACTCATTTTCTTTTACTTCCATTAAACAAAACTTCGCATTCAAATTTGAAAAATCAATATCTCCAAATCCGCCAACTATTTGATTTAAACTTCCAACATGAAAGTTGTTAGTCTTTATGTGTAGTTTATTTAAAAAATAGTTTCATAGGTTTTCATCGAGTAATTTGAGAGATGTGCAAATAACAGTAAGTGGTCAAGAAAACGATCGTTTTCGACGATCACAGATTGACAAATGGATTTCACATTGTGTTAGCCTATGAAAATTATGATTTTTAAGCTTGGCTTCATGATTTTTCATTGTGTATCTTAAGTATGGTGTTGTGATGACCGAATTCGGGAGAAAAACTAAATTTTGGCGATTTGGTCAATGGGAGGCCGAGTGATCGTAGCTAGAGCAACTAGGGGAGGTGTCGGAGCCATGGTGGCAGGCATAAGAGAGGCGATGGCCTGGGGTGTTTGGATGAGGTCATTCTAGGGTTTGGAAAGCTTTGAGTTTCACCAATAGACATGACTATGTAGGAGGTAGTAGGGATCATCGGAGTTAGGAAGGTAGTGGTCAGAGGTGCTGAAGGAGATGGTTGTTCTAAACGAGTAGGTGGTATGGATAATAGATGTCGAGGTACTGAGGACGAGAGGATTTCTAGACTTAGAGAAATTTTGAAATGGCGTCAGATGGATGGATTTCAATCAATGGGGACGAAGTTAGTGTTGTTAGTGGAGGGTGGGTCAGGCTTGAGGTGTTGGATTTATGGATGGTTAGAGGTGAGCGGTTAAGGGTCGGGAATGAGTATGCTTGTGCATACGTGTGCACGGTGGAGTTGGGTTCTTACGTTCGTGAATTTAGGAATGGAATTGGAGGCGCTATTCATTTAAGTCGAGTACTTGATAATGTGTCGGCCTGTTAAGGATAGGGGGTAAGGAAATATATATACATTAATATCGTAGTTGTTTTATAAAAATGTGTGTTAATGTAAGAATTTCACAACTTGCATATATGACATCTGTTTCACACGCGGACTTTTGCATTAGACATGTATTGACGAGGACTGTGCTATGATATAATTTTTTGTTAGTTTGAAGTAGTGTAATTTAATGATAAATTAATACTGCCTGATAGTAATTACGTTAAATTGGATAATTATGTAGTTTAATGAATTACACCTTATGGGTGGTCAAATAAGCACCGTACTGTCAAAGTGAATTAAATAGGGTAATTTGAGCACCTATTTATTGGAGTAAAACATCGTTCTCATAATTAAGTCAATTTGTTATTTAATTAGTAGGATAAATCCAGTTCTGCTATTTTATAGATTTGGACATCAAATTATATGTCATTGATTGTTATACCAATTTGAATAAGTGATGTGTTAACTAGTAATGTTTAACTATCGAATTTATTTACATAGATGTTGATTATGTAAATATCAGTTACTAACTTGAAAAGTTAAATTGTGTTATATGGCGACTTTTAAGTACCATTGCGATCGTTAAGCCTCTTTTCGAATTTAGAAAGCTATGGATTTAAATCAATTGCAGTTTTAGAACAATTACAAATTTTTATATAATTATTATTTTAGTAAAGTGTTTTATATAATAATTATTTTATTTACAATGTTTTAAAGTTGAATTATTTATATTCTAAATATTATTTAAAATTATTAAATTATATTCTAAATACGGTTTAAAGTAATTTTATTCTTTAATATTATTTAAAATTAGTTAAAATAATTTTTTTAAATTAATTACTATTTTAAAATTAATTATTATATTAAAGTTAAATTATTATTTAAATTTAATTATTTAAATTTAATTATTTTATATTTCTAGAGTTGATTATTTTATTTCAAAGTAATCTATTATATTATTAATATTTTAAAAGTTTATTTATCATTATAGTAACATTGTTTAAAAGTTTTTTATAGTAATGTTGTTTAAAAGTTTTTTATTATTATATTAATATTGTTTAAAAGATAATTTATTATTATGTTGATATTGTTTTAAAAAGTTAATTTATTAATATAATAATATTGTTTTATGTTATTAAATTATATATTAATAGTTGTGTTTTATTATTGTTATACTATATTAAGTATTCTAAGATTATTATTATAATATTATTTGCTTTAAAGTTTATTATTAATGATTGTTCAAAGCCATTACATTTATGTTATTTTAAAGAGAATTAACTGTTTATTTAAAGGTATTTGTAAATAATGAATTGTATTACAAAATATGTTTACAAATAATAAATTGTTTATTTGAAGAGAATTTATTTTTAAAAGAAAAGGTTTATATGAAGTTTTTATTTAACAAAAGAATTTTTTAAAGGAATATATAAATGTGGAAGGGATTTTGGAAGTTGGAAAGAAGTTGGTTTTTAATGATTTAGTGATTATAAAAGGAGTTTTATAATTGGTTTAGAGATTTATAAAAGAGTATATAAATAAAACTTGGAGATTTATAAAGACTTTATAAATAGATTTGGAGATTTATAAAGGAAATATTTATAAAATAAAAGAGATTTATGGAAAGAAATGTTGTTTTTATTATTTATAACTGTATTTTGATGACATTTGGGTTTGATCGTATGATTTTGGAATAGAAATTCTCTTTAAGTATTTTGTGAATATACTTATACTATTTTATAAATATGTGGAATAGTTTTTCCAAGTTTTGAAGGGAATGATTTGTGAATATACTTATACCGATGAGATAAGTGTATGAATATTTTGATAAATATTCTGGATAGAGATTTGATTAATCAAAGATTAATTTTAAGAGGCTTAGTGGTTTCCATGGGAAATGTAATCTCAGTTTGAATGTTTGTTTATTAGATAGTTAAATAACCAACTATCAAATCTTGGCTCAAATATGCAATCCTTCTTAATTTTGGTGGCAGGAAAAAAATTTCTACTTAACAATGAAGGATTTTAACTCTGGAAATATCTAGGAGAAACATCGAGATTACATGGTATAGTTACCGTCAGTGGTGATCTACTATATGTATAAACTCATTTTGTTCTTCTAGGACAAATGATGAAGATATCCATCCACTTAAACGGTTAGGGGGTGATCCCTGCTCTTATATATTATCTGATTATTTCCTAAAGAACCAGTATCAAGCATTCTAGAAAATCGATGATTGGTTTTTGGGGCGCTCGGTAAGCCGGGGAGTGTACTCGTAAGAGATGAATCGTACCGTAACCACTCCAAAATCCATAAATTGTTCTATAGAGGAGTTTCGCAATATATTAAGATGTTAGAATCCATGTGTTGTTCTGAGGCCGTGGGTTATGGGAATTAATGTGTGATTCCAAGATCTATTTTGAAATGTTGGAATCCATGTGTGATTCCAAAATCTATTTGAGATGCGGGAAACCATGTGTGATTCCAAGACCCGTTAGGGGTATGGGAATCCATGCAGGATTCCGTGATTTATTCAGGTGGTGGTGCGTGAGCTAGAATGCCGAACGTAGCCTCACCAGTGATAATGACTAAAACCAAAGATGGAAAGTATAGCTAGTAGGGTTGGCAAACCCATAGATGCAATCGTCTCCTCCTAGAGTTACCTATAGCTGTTATGCATGCATTGAGCGATGCACTCGGTCTTAGCAAGACCAGCCATGTTTTTGTTGTTGTACATCACTAGGTATTTATTATTGCTTCGGAAGGATAACTCTGATCCTTGTGTAGGAAGACCGTTTCTCAAAGTACCGAAAGCAACTCCATGGAATCCTACACAATTAGTAAACTCGCCTTATCAGTTTTTGATTGTATTCCTATTATTGTTGTAATGTACACTCACGAGCATTATAGCTCCTTGATAGTTATTATTTTCACCCTTAGACATTATTGTAATACATTGTATTTTCTATAAGAAATGTTTCGGGTACCGTAAGGTAAAAACCTGTCTGTGTTTATGTGCGGCATGGTCTTACGAGATACCTTTATTTTGAAAGATTTTACAAAACATTAACAATCCATTTGATTGTGTTTCTGATGTTGGTTTTTCTATACTGGCCCTGCGTTGTTTTCCTATAATGCTCGGGTCATCCCGAACATAGTTTCCAGATTTAGCTGGATGCTTTGGAGCTTCTACGGGGCAAGCTGGATTCTCCAAGATGTATTCACGTATATTATATTATTCCGCTATTTTTTGTTCTTGATTTCTATCTGTATTTATCAGCAAATGCAAGGACGGGTTGTTATAACTGTCTAAGGCTGATGATAGGTTAGTGTACTCTGATTTGTGTTATGTATGTATAATAAGATGATTTCTTTTTGTAAAGATCTTCCATATATTATATATTTTTCACGTCATGATGTGAGAATCTGTCATGTCTTCTATTTCTTTACCCCCAACAATCTCTTTCCAGCACTTGGATACTTAGCACGTGAATATCGTGGATGTATTAGTGTCAATTTCTAAGAGTCAAGAAGGCAGGACGTTACACATAAACAGGCCCTCAAAATTACCAAAATCATTTAGTAATTAATTGCTTTAAATCAATCGATATCGCATATTGGTTTGTGCATACATAACTTTTGTATATATGCTTGTCATGGAATGCTAACGATATTCAAACATCAAATAAACTAAAATACAATAATTAATATTTCATAAATATTAATTAATTAAATTAATTTATAATGATTATAAATTGATAAAATCATATGGTTTTTTAGGAGTATTCATCATTGTGGTTGTGCTACCAAATCTGTAAATTTAGTCAGCGGTCAATTTTGAAAAATTCAACTATTAGCATTCACACATCACCTTAGCTATTGATATTTTGGCTGACTTTATTGCTTACACATCTTTATGGTAACATCTAATTTTACTATTATAAGCGACACCCGGTAGTAACGATAATTTACACCAATTCTCTTCATCAAAACACATAACTTTAGGACTTATGGAATTTGGTTTTGGTCAAAATGCCAGTATCATTCACAGTCATATTAATTATCCAAACACAAAACCTTTGGTTCAATAATAACAATTATTATTAACTGTACTACTCTGGTTAGGGATTTTGACTTTAAGTTGACTATTAATAACCACGATACTAACCTTTTATAATTAGGGAGACGAATTTTCTATTGAATTGTATCACTTTCAATTGATCAATTCAGACTCAATTATAGTCGCTCAATGAATCATCATGTCATGATTTAATTATAATCAAAGTGAGTGTATACATTGAAGTTCCATGGTATTCTCAGGTCGAGGAAACTGTGTACCATTATCGCTTCGAGATTCTGTATTCAACCTTAGTCATATCAACCAGCAAAAAACTATCAAGTGAGTCGTTCCATAGTTATCCAATAACTATCAGTATGCAAACCCTTGGTGTTCACAATAGCCATGAGTAATACACAACCCAACTTTTGGAGAGTTTTGTGTAATCTAGTCTCAATGAATGAATTAGTATCTTTTCTCAAAACATCTTGACTAGGATATTAAAAATATTATATTATTTTAATGTGATAAATTTCTCATGATTACAACACATTGTAATTACTATCACATTATCATTCATAGATTTTGTATTTAATATACTTTAAATTAATTGCTTAATTGATTACATCAGAATATAACAAAGTATATTATAAAATCATTTACCTTTATTATAAACAAGATAAGTTACCAAGTTAGATATATCTACCAAATTACATAATTACGCCTATGGCTTACCCTTAACTCTATCAATCTCCTACTTGCACTTCGGGTCAGTTATGGAATCTTATTCCAAATCCTATGGTTAGTTTTCTCAAAAACTAATCAGGACAGTGCTTTAGCGAATGGGTATGCTATATTGTTTTAATTATCTGCTCCATCAATCAACCCTCTCTGATGCCAATAGACTGGCATTTTCATTTAGAACCCTTCAACGTATGTTTTTCGACTTCTAGTGAGCTTTAGGTTCTTTTACGAATTGTGTCTCAACATTGTTGTCAAATAACAATGTTACAGGGTTCTCAATATTTATAATCACCCATGGCTCAATTATAAATCTATGCATTTATACTTCTTATATTATAGTGTTATTCAAGGTGATATGCTTAGCTTTTCGTAAAATCGGTCACTATTTATTATTTGGAACATTTTCAACCAGAAGTTTAAACTTAAGATTGAACATGAAATTAGGATTGACATACTATACTCGATATCACTTATGAAGTTCAAATATGAATAGTCCTACATAATGAGTTCGTTGTTTCTAAAAATAATTCTCTAGTGTTTCCTAAATAATTGAAAACACTATAAAATATCATATAGTGATCTTGGTTAGGATTTGATACTTACCCTATGTAATAAATACATAAGAAAACACGATATTGTAGACAATATAACATATATGATAATTTATAATGCCAATGCATAGGAATTCCACCTTACATGCTCCATATTAAACATTTTAATATGGTGTATGTATATTATTTGGGACAATCTAACATCCTTCTATATTGATTATTAAAGATGTCAATCTCAAATCTAATATCGAAAGTTAAACAACCAAAATAAAATAATTTTAACACGAGCACATCGTCAACAATCTTAAGTTTGTTATTTACTTATAGTTTTGAAATATTTCAGTATCTTTATAGTACTTTCTTATAGACACGCGCTTCCTTTGCTTTTTTACTTAAATTCAACCTATTTGATTTTTCTATCAAAATATATGCTCAACTATGTTGCCTGTTGAATGATACTTTCGTATCATTTCTTAAATCCTATACTATAACCCACAAACTTAGAATCGCTCCCATTGACATCGAAATACTATAATTATAAAGCACAAACAATATACTTTAAATCATTATTTCAACTTTATGTCTAAACATACATATAACAAAACTCAAAATATATCGAGTGTTAAATTTGTGAGTAAAATCCAAATTAACTAAAGTTTATTGAATGATGATTTTTTTTAATTTCAAAAATTAAAATTTACCATGTTAGTCTATCGACGTAGCTTACGATATGTCATCTGCATTGGCCTTCTTCTCGAAGACACTTTTGCAGCCAATGGATCATATCTGTAACATCCCCGGGTTTTAGCCCAGTCTAATTTGATAATTGAATTAATTTTTGAAATTAAAATTGTGAATTAAATAGAGTTTTTTCCAAAATAAAATAAAATATTAGTGTTTATAGATATTAATTTTAAATTTAATTGAGAATTAATTTGAAGATTTGGGAATAAAAATCTAAATTGTGTTTAAATTTCCAAATTTAATTAGATGTATGTTTATTTATTTATATAAATGGGTTATCATTTGAAATTTGATTCGAAGTCTAAATATAAGTGTATTCAAAATAAATTTGATTTGGAATTCAAGAATGAATATTTTTGAAATAAAATTGGATTTATTAATTTTATATATCCAAGGAACTAATATATATGTGGATATATATGTATATATATAGTTATTTATTAGTAATGAATAATTTGATTTTAAATCATTTGTCTTTAAAATTGTATAAGTACAAAATAAAATGTATGAATGCAAATGTAAGTAAAAATAATTGAAATGTATGTATAATGATTTGAAACAAGATTTAATAAAAAAATTATAACATATGTATCTTTTGAAAATATAAGTATAAAATAGATATAACATGTTTTATAAATTGGAATAAAATAAGGTTTGAAACAAAAAATATAAATAATTCAAATAAGGGATTTAAACAAAATTTATAAATAGAAATAAAGTCAAGGATTTAGACATAAAAAATACATGTCTAGGACAAATGTTTAATAAGTAGCAACATATAATTACAAGTGTTAACACAATTATACAAGTGGCACATTTGTTTTTAATTTACAAATAACACAAAATTTAAAGAAAATGGGCTGCTCATTATCCCTTTCATCCTTCTATTCAGATTTTCCTTCATCTTAAGCTATGTTAAATTATTTTTCCAAAGCCAGAAAACAAACCCGATCAACTACTTCAAACCAAGAAATCCTTGAATCAAAACCCAGTAAGAAAATTCTCAACCCAAAAATATAAAAAAAAAGGAAAGTTCAATAAACCTGTAAAGCAAATTCCAGATCAGAGAAAAAAATCAAAAGCAACCAAATACAAAGCAAAGACTGCAACTTCAAGTTTAATCAAAGTAAAGAACAGATCGAATCAAATAAACATCAAGTTTCAAGCTTCAAGATAAATCTGGTTCCAGATTTCGTTTTCAGGCTATTCTCTGTTCAAAATTCCTTCCAGTAACAGCCAAGCTAAATCAAAACAAACTAGAAATGATCAAAGTAAAACAAACCAAACCCACTTCTCTGGCTTCTCTGCTCCGTGCACACAGGTGAGCAAACTCACTTTTATCTACTAATATGCTTTGATATTATGGTTGACACTTGAAGTATGATTGTTTCAAATTGCCAACATGTTGGATACATATATAATTATGAGTGCGTATGTTTGAATATATATATGTGACGTATGCATGTTTGTTTACAAGGACATATCTCTCTGTTTTGAAAAAAAAAATTCAAGCTCAATCCATTTTGATAATCTAAATTCTCATTATACAATCAGTAATGGGTTAGGATCCTTGAAAATAAAAGGTGAATAAAGATGTAATATTATGTTCAAAAATCATTTCAGGTGTTTGTACTCGGTAATTTTTCCATAAACAATATTCACAGTGAGGCTTTGAATTAAAACAGGAAAATTTAATGTTTTAATTCCACATTTCGATTATATAACTAGTATCAATTTACAAAATGATGACTTTAGAGAATTTTTTCAAGATTTTTAGCTTTGTAAATCGTGAGAAAATGTTTGTTGAACAGAAATTTTATTTTCGAAAAATTCTGACGGCCAACGTCGAACTACGGGTCGTGCTTGATGCTGATGGTAGCGTGGTGGGTGTTGATCAATGTAAAAATAGTAATTGATTTTATAACAAGCTCTGGTGGCCGATTTTTGATGATCTAGGGTTTTAACCTAGTTTTTAGTGAAGGTCAGATTTTGGGTTCGTACATCATCGTGGTTGAACTGGAAGGGGCGCACTGGGGAGGGATCGAATCATGGAAGCAAGGCGAAGCTTTGACCAAAATTACGGCGTTGTTGGTGGCGTGAGGCGATCAGACGGGGTAGTTTTTCTGATGATTGTATGTTACATTGGGTATCAGAGCCAGGTTTCGATCCTGGGTCCTGTGGGTTGTGGGCCCACCACGCTTTGAGTAAACCCTTTGAGTTCTGAATTTCTTTGGGTATAACTATCAAATCATATTTTGATCCATTTTCGATTTGCATATCATGTCATATGGTGGAGTCAATATTCTTAATGGCTTGTTGACATTGAGGAAATTCTTTTTTCGACATCAATAAGAAAAACGTGGTTTCTCTGTATTGTGCGAGAGTTTTTATTAGATTATAATTAATTATGTGCGCTTTGGCTTGGTTAATTTCTTTTCATCTTTTGTACTTGGTTTTATCTTTAGATCATATCTAGGTCTATTTTATTACCGATAATTTCTAAAAGAAATTCCTTCATTATGAAGTTGGTGTTTCTTAAAAAAATTATTTCACTATGTAAGTGTGTATGTATGAAACTAATTTTGTTTTTAAGTTTATGAAACTTATGTAACATATATTGATCAATCAACATAGATCAATTCCAAACTCATTTGTGGTAGTCCAGACAAGATCCCTCATGATCTCGTATTATATGCACTCTTTCGATTCACACAATCTGTCAACTCCTTGACTTATGATAGGTAGGGGTTGTTTCATCAACTCTTATATTGTATAGTTTTGTAGATTTTGTTCTAAATGAAATTAATTTTAACCTTAAGTACTCACTCTTACATACATATCCTTACAGAAAGAAGTTAACTCAACTTCACTCATCATCAATCATACTTTTTCCAACAAAGTCAAGTACTCTTATCGATACACCATTATGTATCATAAGGAGAAGTGACTTTTGAGATTGAGTCTTATTCATTTTTAGATATATCTGGAACTCATTTCCAATAAATTCACCTATTTGATCAAATCGAATAATTTTTTTGCATGTCATGTTTTTTACTTCCATTTTATATTCCATGAACTTACCATGAACATACTATGGTGTATCAAATACACATGTTCATGTTTATGATAACTCATCGATGAATTCAACGAAGTATGTGGAATCATTTTAGTATCATTAGACATACGATTTCATACATCTATATGTATCAATCCTAAGAGTTCATAAACTCTTATGTTGCTCCTGTTGAATGAGTGTTTTGTCCTTAATTGTTTGAGATACATTTCATCAGCACCATATGAATCAAATGATTAAAGAGTTATTTCTCAAATTGTATCTTAGTCTATAGTTTCAAAATAATTATAAAATTTTAGATACTTCTCTAATGCATCATTTTATTATTGAAAACGACTAAGGATCATAATATGGAATATTATCTAAGTTATTTACTAGTGCGGAGTATAAATATAACAATAAATAATAAAGTAAATGACAACGGAGATTTTTATACTGGTTCAAACTTCCTGTTCTATGTACAGTCCCAAACTCCTTCTAGAATTTAACTATCAACCCTCTCTTAACCTGGAGGAATGGGTATTACACCACCGGAGCAACGGAACACGACTTCAACCGCCTAAGCAACAGAATAGTACTTTGACCGCCTAAACAACCGAACAAGACTTCCAATACAAATAGTAAAAGTTGCTTCTGATTGAGTATGTCTTAAATAGCACCGATAAGTCAATAACATACACCCTTCCTATAATCTTCTCCTTTATGGTATATAGTGTAGTTCATGAAGATAGGAAGTTACTTTAATCATAAATGAAATTGCTCTTGAATGTGCAAGTGATTAGAACAAGAGTTTAGGCAATAAGAATATGAGATAGAATCGGAAAATTAGGCGATTGAAATAAATGATTTGAAGGCTATATATAGTGTTTAAGTGTTGCAACTTATCGTGAAAAGTAGCGATCAAAAGATATGGAAACAACCCTTGAATCAAGGGTTGTTTCTGTTCGATGAAGTTAAGTGACTTTTTAGAAATATAGCCCTTATGCAATTTCGGTCTACTGAAAAAAAGAATTCAACTAGTTGTAATGTTAAAAATTTGAATCAAAGAGAAAACAGTTCAAAAAACATCTTATTTAGTCGACTGAAATGGGTAGTTCAGTCGACTGAACATTCATATCAAATTGCGCATGTGCACAAATATTCAGTCGAGTGACCAATGTATTTCAGTCGACTGAAATACATGTATTCTGCCATACTCATTATTTTTTAGAAAATATTTTGTGAGGACAAGTGTAACAAAAACTTTGACAAATGAACTATAATTTGGAAGCTTTTAAATTACGTGCGTGTGTACAAACCACTTTGGAGAGATTTTAACAGAAATTGACTACTAGACTTAGACTATAGACAAACCATAAACAATATTGAAGCTTCTATCTGGAATCCAGTCTGCAATCAATTGTCGAGTAGAAATGTTTCTTCTCCTGCAAATATTGTTAGTTCACATAATATTTACTTATATAGTTGTCACAATCAAAACATCAAAATACAAGGTTATAACATTCTTTCCCTTTTTGATAACGACAACTATGTAAGTTTACAAATTTATAAAAGCAATTTACTCCCCTTGAATGAATATTCCTCTTATTAAAAAAATTCTCCCCTTTTGTCATTGACAAAAAGGAACGAATAAATAACAAGAGAAATATAGACATATAAGCATAGTAATCAACATATAACGTAGGGAAAGCAAATACACTCATAGATAGCGAACAAATAAAAATGAACATGTAAATATGAGAAACAAAGAACATTGTTACATAACAACATCAAAAAACACAATAAACATATAGGCAAATGTCTTGAAAAAAAACATAAGATATGCATAAGTAAAATATAAAAACTAGAGTTCCTCACGATCCAAAGCTTCTTCTCACTCTTCATCTTTGGAGATTGACCAAGTAAAAGGCGCGGGGTTTTTAACAACATTGTTAGAGGTAGAGCCTGTACACGATACTTTTTCCTAGATTTTGTTTAAAAAACCTTTTATTGAATTAAGCTTTTTATTTATTTTGGTCACATTTTTCTCGACGGTAGCCAAACGTTATCCAAGCTTACTATGATTGCCAAAGAGCGTAATAAGTGCGTATTTTGGAGTAATGTCACCATGGAGGTCATGAATTTCATCGCCGTCTTCTTCTTCTTCTTCTTGGCGAGGAGGTTGTGAGGATGAAGGCACGACATTTGTAACTCTAGGTTGAGGAATTCCTTGATCGCAATTTGCGATCCATTGTTGGAAGCTTATTATTTGTTGAGATTCCGAGCATTTTGGAAGACCCATAAGATTTAGTGTCTTCGAGTTGAGCTCGCCAATGGTCGTGTACTCCTCATGGGTAAAGGAACTTTGAAGTTTTGAAGAATACGCATGATGTAGGCTTCGTGGAGGATGGTTTTGTAGTTTCTTTTGTGGTCAACAGTGAGAAACTCTTCCAAAATAATATTTGCCCAATTTACTCTTTAGGACGAGTAAATAGCATAGAGGGCTTGGAAATCCCTCTTGTAGACTTTTTCGTAGCAACCGGTACGAGGTTGTAGTGATCTAATGAGAGCTCGGTGAAGAATACGTGCCTACTAACGTAAGGCATTGGATTTCAAGATTGTCAAGTCATTCGATAGAAAACGATGAGAAACTTTATCTCGTTATACATGTCTACTTGTACACTATCGATATCCAATCCTTTGGATGGACATCACAATATGTGTCCAAGTCATTGAAGAGGGAGATAAATTTTCACCCCACAAACCAAGGTCCAAATACAATCATCCTTGTTACGGGGATCTTGATAGTCTAGATTCATGTTAGCGTAGAAGAACTAAATCAAAAGAGGATATAGTTTAATATTATTTGAGTCATACCCTATGGGATGGTGAATACCACTAGCTTCGGCAAGCTCTCGGATAGAATAGCCATTAAAATCAGCAAACTTAATGAAAGCTCCTTCAAAAATTTGTGAGTTTTTCATTGAATTGAACTGAGTTACCAATGTCTTATTGTGAAGTCAAAATTAGATTTTGCTTTCGGAAGGACCGGCAGTAGATTCACGAGCATGTTTGGATCTAAGTGCCACTGATTTAATAGTTTAAAGGAAAAATTTGTTTTTTAATGTGGAGGCTAGGGTTTCTTTTGGAGTAAAAATGGTTTTGGTGAGTGGAATATGAAGAAGAGAGGTGAGTTTAGTGGAGTTAAGTTGAAATGTTATACTGGAAATAGTGTATTGGTATTTAAAAAATTGAAAATATATGGGGCAATCGACTGAAATGGGTTGCTCAGTCAACTGATGTTCAGAGATTTTCATGCCACGGCTTTATAGTGTAAAATATCGAAATTCGGTCGACCGAATATAGGGTGGCAGTCCATTGATAGCCGAGTCAAAATTCAGACAGATTGAAGATTCATTCGACTTTATTGGGAAGGCCAGTCGAGTGGTTTACAAGAAAAAGTAACTCGCGTGTATATAGCTCATTTTTGGGGGGATTCAGTGACTAGTTGGAGAGATTCAGTCGACTGTCTTCAGATTTAAAATTTAAAGGAGTTTGAATATTCAGTCAACTGAATGCCTTCTTCTAATCAACTGAATCTATTGTTTTTTTCTTCTGTGGTAAGTCTTTCTTCTAGCTTTACCTTAACTTAGTTATACAATATATACATATTTATGTGTTTTCTATTTTTAATTTAATGTTAGTCATAAATATATAACTATTATTCTAGAAAATATACAAAAACTACAATATATTAACAAAAAGACTTAGTTCTGGAATTTTTTGAATAATCTGAGTGCGGTTCAACCTTAGCGATTTCTTGTAATGGATGGATAAGAGATTATGCATTACTTTGAGCACCATGTTCCTAAGAGTTTGGAGACACTTAAGGACGTTGAGCGCTTTGTTCCCAAGAGTTCGAAGATAAATTAGGACGTTGCGGAAATGTTGGTGCACACATTGCTTAGAAGACGATCCGCAGAACTTCTGAGCAAATTGTTCGAAGAAGCTTAATCATTTTGCATTGACTTTTTGTTTATGGTGCATTTCGTGTTGAAGTTCTAATGTTCCCCGTTGATAGTGGTGGATATCGTCAATCTTTTCTTTTGTTGACGGAGAGCCAAAACCCAAGTTTCTTTTAGCTCTCTTTCCTTTTGGCGTATACCCAGCGTGATGATTTGGTGAAGGCGTTATCTTAACTGGAATATATACCGGAGTTGAATTGTTTGACGAATCGGAGGTTGGAGTGCTAAATACAATTGAGGATTAGTTTGAGCTTTCATGTGATGACATTGTATTATTTGTATATAATTTGTAGATTAAGTTGTTTGAACACTTTGTAATGCTTAAGAAAATATGAAAGTTGATTGAATATATATACTGAGCTATATAATATTACTGGTTTTCGCGTTTGAGGTGAAAAACATTTAGAAAATTTCAGCCAAGTAAAAAACTGGCGGTTATAATAAATAA
This sequence comes from Allium cepa, assembly GCA_030765085.1. NCBI lineage: Eukaryota > Viridiplantae > Streptophyta > Magnoliopsida > Asparagales > Amaryllidaceae > Allium > Allium cepa. Next base: position 26,497,137 of record CM060933.1, on the reverse strand, counting down.
GGAATAATGGCCGTAAGTTAAATTAAAGAGATGTAAGGTTTGAATTCAAGAATCAAATTGGAATATTGGAACATCATGAAACTTCCTCCCAAGAAACCAGAGTTCAAGTGCCATTAGCTCTAATTTTTTTAACTATTTTGTACTTGAAATTTTTTTTTGTTACAAAATAACATCGAATTATAATTCATTTAACAACATGATTCCTAGTTCTCGTCTTAATTTTATAAAAATATTTTCATTTAAGGTTTTAGTAAATATATCGGCTATTTGATTTTTTGAATGTACAAATCTAGTGATATATTTCCTATTTCTATATTATCGCGAAGAAAGTGATGTCTAATGTCAATATGTTTAGTTATATTATAGAGTTTTTTGATAAATTTATAGCTCTTGTATTATCACAATAAATCATTGATTTAGAAAAGTTTATTCCAAAATCTTATAGTATTTGTTATATGTATATTACATGAGCACATGCTAAAGCAGCAGAAATATATTCTGCTTCACACGTAGAAAGTGAAACATAATTTTGTTTCTTACTAAATCAAGATACTAAAGATCGTCTAATGAAATGACAAGTACCACTTGTACTTTTTCTATCCGTTCGACATCCTCAAAAATCAGCATCAGTGTATGATACTAACTCAAAAGGACATTCTTTTGGATAAAAGAGACCGTAGTCTTTAGTTTTGCTTAAGTAACGCAAAATTCGTTTCACTACCCGTAAATGTGATTCTTTGGGATTTTCTTGAAATCGTGCACAAAAGAATACATTCATTATTGAATTTGGTCGACTAGCAGTTAAATAAAGTAATGATCCAATCATGTTATGATATAGTTTTCGGTTAACACTTTTGCTATTTTCATCTATATCAAGATGTACCATAGTACCCATAGGAGTCGGTTTAGCAGAAGTTTTTTCCATACCAAATTGTTTTATAAGATTATAATAATATTTTTAATAAAAATATCATTACTTAATTGTTTAATTTGTAGACCAAGAAAATATGAAGGTTCTCCCATGTGAGACATTTCAAATTCTCTTGTCATGATATCTGAAAATTTTTGACATAAATTTTCATTCGTGGAATCTAAAATAATATCATCTACATAAATCTGTATTATTAAAGTATCATTTTTATCTTCTTTTATAAACAAAGTTAGATCTACTTTTCCAATTTTGAAACCAGAATTAATTAAATTATTTTTAAGACGGTCATACCAAGCATGAGGTGTCTGTTTTAATCTGTTAAAGCCATTTTAATTTATAAACATGATCTGAATATTTTTCATGTGCAAATAAAGGTGGTTTTACTACATATGTATTTTCTTTTATAAATAAAAATGCACTTTTTACATCCATTTGATGTAGTTTAAAGTTATTAAAACACACATAAGCTAACAAAATACGTATAGCTTCTAGACTCTAGACGAGCTACAGGAGCAAATGTTTCACCATAATCTATTCCTTCTTCTCGATTATAACCTTGAGCAACCAAACTAGCTTTGTTTCGAAAAAATATTTCCTTAATCATCGGCTTTATTTTTGTGAACCCATTTGGTACCGGTAACCGCCTAATTACTTGGTATAAGATCTAAGTCTCAAATGTCATTACGTTCAAATTGATTAAATTCTTCTTGCATAGCTATAATCTAGTAATCATCAGTTGAGGCTTCTTTAGCATTTTTAGATTCAATATTTGAAAGAAAAGCCACATGACCCATTTGATTTATTTTATTTCGAGTTCTTATGTTAGTATTTACTTCTCCAATGATACTTTCAACTGGATAATTTCTTAAAAGTCTTGGTGGAGTTTGAATTTCATTATTTTTGGTAAATTGTTGTTTTCATTATTTTCAAAACCATCTTCTGTGTTATTTGATTCAGAAATAATTTCTTCACCTTCATTTTTATGATTAATTTTCATTCGTGGAATCTAAAATAATATCATCTACATAAATCTGTATTATTAAAGTATCATTTTTATCTTCTTTTATAAACAAAGTTAGATCTACTTTTCCAATTTTAAAACCAGAATTAATTAAGTTAATTTTAAGACGGTCATACCAAGCATGAGGTGTCTGTTTTAATCTGTTAAAGCCATTTTAATTTATAAACATGATCTAAATATTTTTCATGTGCAAATAAAGGTGGTTGTTCTACATATGTATTTTCTTTTATAAATAAAAATGCACTTTTTACATCCATTTGATGTAGTTTAAAGTTATTAAAACACACATAAGCTAACAAAATACGTATAGCTTCTAGACTCTAGACGAGCTACAGGAGCAAATGTTTCACCATAATCTATTCCTTCTTCTCGATTATAACCTTGAGCAACCAAACTAGCTTTGTTTCGAAAAAATATTTCCTTAATCATCGGCTTTATTTTTGTGAACCCATTTGGTACCGGTAACCGCCTAATTACTTGGTATAAGAACCAAGTCTCAAATGTCATTACGTTCAAATTGATTAAATTCTTCTTGCATAGCTATAATCTAGTAATCATCAGTTGAGGCTTCTTTAGCATTTTTAGATTCAATATTTGAAAGAAAAGCCACATGACCCATTTGATTTATTTGATTTCGAGTTTTTATGTTAGTATTTACTTCTCCAATGATACTTTCAACTGGATAATTTCTTAAAAGTCTTGGTGGAGTTTGAATTTCATTATTTTTGGTAAATTGTTGTTTTCATTATTTTCAAAACCATCTTCTGTGTTATTTGATTTAGAAATAATTTCTTCACCTTCATTTTTATGATTAATTTTCATTTGTGGAATCTAAAATAATATCATCTACATAAATCTGTATTATTAAAGTATCATTTTTATCTTCTTTTATAAACAAAGTTAGATCTACTTTTCCAATTTTTAAAACCAGAATTAATTAAGTTAATTTTAAGACGGTCATACCAAGCATGAGGTGTCTGTTTTAACCTGTTAAAGCCATTTTAATTTATAAACATGGTCTGAATATTTTTCATGTGCAAATAAAGGTGGTTGTTCTACATATATATTTTCTTTTATAAATAAAAATGCACTTTTTACATCCATTTGATGTAGTTTAAAGTTATTAAAACACACATAAGCTAACAAAATACGTATAGCTTCTAGACTCTAGATGAGCTACAGGAGCAAATGTTTCACCATAATCTATTCCTTCTTCTCGATTATAACCTTGAGCAACCAAACTAGCTTTGTTTCGAAAAAATATTTCCTTAATCATCGGCTTTATTTTTGTGAACCCATTTGGTACCGGTAACCGCCTAATTACTTGGTATAAGAACTAAGTCTCAAACGTCATTACGTTCAAATTGATTAAATTCTTCTTGCATAGCTATAATCTAGTAATCATCAGTTGAGGCTTCTTTAGCATTTTTAGATTCAATATTTGAAAGAAAAGCCACATGACCCATTTGATTTATTTTATTTCGAGTTCTTATGTTAGTATTTACTTCTCCAATGATACTTTCAACTGGATGATTTCTTAAAAGTCTTGGTGGAGTTTGAATTTCATTATTTTTGGTAAATTGTTGTTTTCATTATTTTCAAAACCATCTTCTGTGTTATTTGATTTAGAAATAATTTCTTCACCTTCATTTTTATGATTAATTTTGAAATTTCATCGAATGACACATGAAGTGTTTCTTCGATTACTTTAGTTCTTTTATTATAAATTCTATAAGCTTTGCTTCGTTTCGAATATCCAATGAATATTCCTTCATCGGATTTTGGATTGAATTTACCAAGATTGTCTTTTGTATTTAAAAGAAAACATTTTGAACCAAAAGCTTTAAAATATGATATGTTGAATTTTTTCCATTAAAAAGTTCATATGGGGTATGTTTTGTTAATGGTCTAATGGAAACTCTAGTTAATACATAACAACTAGTTGCTACTGCTTCTGCCCAGAAGTGTTTCGGTAGAGCCATTTAATAAAGTCCTAGTACATTCTTGAAGTGTTCTATTTTTCCTTTCCACAACTCCATTTTGTTGCGGAGTTCTTGGAAATGAAAATTTGAGAATAATTCCTTTCTTATTACAACATTTTTCAAAAGATTCATTTTCGAATACACCATAGTGATCGCGCCGAATATTTTAAATTTTTAATATTTTTAATTCTTTTAGTGACTATTTTACAATTTTCAAAAGTATCGCTTTTATTTTTCAAAAATATTGTCCACGTAAATCTAGAAAAAACATCTACAATTACAAAAACGTATTTATTATAGTTTATAGATTGAACTTGAGTTGGTCCAAAAAGATCTAAATGCAATAACTCAATTGGTTGTAATGTAGAAATTATTTTCTTTGATTTAAAAGAAGATTTTGCAAATTTTCCTAATTGACAAGCATTACCAATACTCTTTGCTTTAAAATTCGTATTTGGTAAACCTTTAACTAAGTTATTCTTAGATAATTTGCTTATTGCTTTAAAATTTATATGACAAAATCTTTTGTGCCATAACCAAGGATCATTTCCTTTGGCTACTAGATACGTATTGGTGTTATGATTAACTTTCATATTCAATACGTAAATATTTCGTTCTCTAGTTCCTTCAAATATAAGATTATTATCTTGATCAAATATGTTGCATTTTTTTCGAAAAAGTTATATTAGAACTTTCATCGCATAGATGACTGATACTAAGGAAATTATGTTTTAAATTTTTAACTAGTAAAACATTTGTACCGTCATTGATCACATCGCCTTTGCCGATGATATGACATTTGGAATTATCCCCAAATGTGTTAGATCCTCCATCTGAGTAGATAATGTTAATCAGCATAACTTTGTTTCTTGTCATATGTTTTGAGCAACCATTATCAAGTATCCACTTTCTTCTTTTCTTAGTTGGTACTTGCAAAAATATGGAATGAAATTGGTACCCAATTTTTATAAGGGTCCTAAGAGTTAGATCTTAGGAAGCCAAACCCAAGAGGGTTTAGAATTCCCTTTATAAGTAAAATTTTCGCTTTTATGAACTGTATTCATAAAAGACTTAATGTACTTATTTTCGATTGAATTTTTATTAATTTTTGGTATCCAAATCTTTATAGTATTTATGTTGCAAACTTCTTTCTTTTGAGTGAAAAACTTTGTTTTTGGTTTTATAATTTTTTATGTAAATTGAATTATTATTTTTATGATGGGTTACTCTTCTTTGAAATAGATTTTGAACAATTTGTATATCCTAACCCTTTCTTATTAAAAGTAATTTGAGAATTACTAATAATCTTAGCAATATATTTTCTAGCTTTATTATAATTAGATACATTTTAGTGATATTTTCTAACTCAGTTTTAAGACTGGCATTATTTAATTCAAGAATTTAGACATTTGATTTTAAATCATGATTTTCTAAAGCTAATGTCATATTCTTTTCTTTTTTCACTTAAATATCATTTGATAGCATAGTGAGTTGAGAAGAAATGTTAGACAAAGATTCTTGTGTTTTAACAAGTTCTTCTTCTAAGATTTTCTTTTCATCTCTTAGCATATCAACTTCTATTTCATTTTTGTTTAATTTTTCTAGTGCATCTTTATATTTTCTTTTAACTTCTTTTAGTTTATCCAATAGCTTTGAGTTTATTTTTATTAAACCATCAAAAGTAAGATCACTTAATCGAAGCCATAAAGCAGACATAGGCTTGTTCAGAATCATTGTCAGTGTCACTAACTGATGATGAAGATGATTCTGAATCATCCCATGTAACAGAGAATGCTTGCTTCTTCTTATACTTGTCTTTTTATTCTTGTACCTATATTTCTTTCGATCAGGACATTTTTTCTTTACGGGAACCTTCTTATGATATTTATAACATTTGAGATTTGAAGCTGGTGGTATATTGCCTCTCCTATTGTTTTCGAATTTCTTGTTCTTTCTAAATTTTAATTTTTTTTTGAAATTCCTTTCTATAAATGCCATGTCATCTTTATTAGAGTCTGAGTCTTCTTATTCAGCCTAAAAGCTATATTCTTTCTATCTTGGGCTTGATCTCGTTTTGACTGCAAATTAACTTCATATGACATGAGGTTTCCTATTAACTCTTCAGGTTTGATGGTAGAAATGTCATTAGCTTCTTCAATATCTAAGACTTTTCATTCCCATTCATCTGTTAAAGAATTTAGAATTTTCGAGACAACATCAAAGTCTGAATATTTTTCTCCTAGTGCTAATAGTGAATGTATATTTTTCTTCAATAGCTTTGTTTCATTTTGTTTGTTCTTTCATGTGTGACTTTAAGAGTTTGCCAGATTTCATAAGCAATTTTACACATACTAACTTTATTAAATTCATTCTTATCTAAAGCAAAAAATAACATATTCATGGCTTTTGCATTTGAAGCACGTCTATTTTTTTTGTGTTTGACCATTGTGCATATGGTATGGTAGGCATAGTGTATTTATTCTGAGCGATATTCCAAGTATCATATCCATTTGCTTGCATATAAATACCCATCCGAGTTGACGAATAGTTGTAATTCAAACCGTTAAATAGTGGTGGTCGTGCAGTGGATTGACCTTCAATAAAACATGTGTTAGTGTTATTTTCCACATTATTGAATATCAAATAACGGTGTTACGATTATATGATGACCTTGCTCTAATACCAAATGAAAATGACTAAGGATCGTAATATTGAATATTATCTAAGTTATCTACTAGTGCGGAATATAAATATAACAGTAAATAGTAAAGTAAATGACACCAAGGATTTTTTCTTAATAAATTTCAAAAATTAATATTTTATATACCTTGAACATTTTAAGATACGCGAGCATGCGCGCGCGCACACACACACATATATGCATATACATTAACATATATATATATTTATTTTCATTAATCAATCTTTAATTATTATTTATTTAATTAATCTAGTTAATTAAATTATTAAATAATCTTTGAAAATATTAATACATTCTCAAAACAATTTTGAAAAATACTTATAACTTTTATAAAATTTATTTTATAATTTCAAATTGAATTTTGCAAATTAGCCCAAAGTCAACTCAAGCCTTTATATTAAGGATAACCTTTAGGCTTCAATCATCCTTCGGGCTAGTTGAGTAGCTAGGTAGAGCAGAACGCTTGATTATCCAAATCTAATCGTAGGCACTACCTTTCTAAACATCCTACTAAATGAAAAAGCTTCGATAAGTTACCATAATATTATTAGTTTAGACCTAATAGAGCACTGGGCTCAAATTTCATTAAAAGAACCGGGCCAATCGAAAGTAAGAGAAATAAGTAAATTTCAAAAAAAAATCTTATTGGAATATGAAGTCTAAAGGGTTTATTTGATCCAGTCTAATATTATTTTAAATAAATATTATTTTATTTAATTTTCGTAAAGGAGTTTCATTTAATTTAAACTAAATATATATTAATATACCGTATCAAATACATTCTTATGTGTATAGTGCAAGTGCAATATATAAACAATGTACATGGTCAATGTGTATGTTTATAGTAGTGTAATTAAAGTCATGCTAAAGCCCCACAAAATTCCTGCTATAACGCATAGTGCTCTTCGGCTGCGATGCTTTTTTAATTTAACACTATTAAATAGTCGATCCACCTTAAGCCCAGCTATTTTTTGCTACACTCGCTAAATCAAGGCTTTTTAGCACCCGTTTAGCAACATTAATATGAAAAAAATTGATTTGACTAGCTCTCTTTTAAATCAAATAAAAAAATGTTAGCATAAAGCCCTAATTTTAAGGCATAAGTGCTCAGTATTAGTTAGGAATCTATATAATCACCAAATCTGGACTATATAAATCCTGGTATTCTTCATTTTATAAGACTAAACAATATTTCTTTCCCTATGTAAATAATGCGAGAATGAGCTTAAATTAACTTTAAATATTTGTTAAAAATCTAATGAAGCTTTTTGCACCTTTTCTATTTTCTTCTATATTCCTGCTTTATACCGACAATAAATTTTTGCACCTCCATCGCTTTAGGACTGCTAACACTTTAACTACACAAGCTTATAGGTGCTGGGATTTATACCACAATGAATATATTTGTTCCTTTATATATGCCCATAGTTTTTATATATAAATCATATATAAAATAACAATTATACACACACTTATATCAAAATTGATTTTGGCCATTTTACATGTTTTGAAATCCAAAATTAACAATTTGAAATCTAGTTCCGACTCATGGAGTTCTACATTAGATCTGTAATATTACACAAAAATCTTTTTTTACAGATTTTAAATTGAAACTACAGACACATATATAAATAATAACAAATTATATTAAATTTAAAATAACACACACGCGCATATATATATATATATATAACTTATAATTTTATATGTTTTACTATTTAAAATAAGCAATTTGAAATCTAGTTTTGAAATAGGAAGAAATTCAACATTAGATCTATAATTTTGTATTAAAGTCCTTTTTATAAATTTTGAAGTAAAACAATATAAATAAACATATGTAAATAACAACCAAAAGTATTTGATATTTAAAATATTTTTTCTGAAACTTGGGTAATGATTTTATTACCGAATAAAATGTTCTGGCCCAAAGCCCAAAGATTCAAAATCGGCCGTATACACAATAGAAAACTTAGCTAACAAATATACAAACAAAGGATGTTTGAACTCAAACAATTCCATTTTCTTTAACTCTAACTATAGAAAGTTTCGTGGCGGCTCCCAAAAGTCTCGTTGATTTCCTAAGCAGTCTTCCTTCCACTTCATCCTCTCCAGTAGTTGTCTTTCTGGTTCTGTTAGGCTGGTAAGCTTCCTTTTGTTAATGTGATTAACTATTAAGCTCGTATCCCAGTTGATTTTGGAATTGACTAATTAAGTTTCCTTTCTTTTGTTATTGAAAGCCCCGTGGTTCCTTTCTCGCCATAGATGCCATATAGTGGCCTTGAAACTAATTTTGAGTATTTCTTGCATCAGGTACGCACCGTTACTCCAGTTGTTCAGGTAAAAGATCTCATTTTTCAGCGATTTAACTTCATTTGATAGGGAAATTTTCATTTTTTGGAGCCCCTATGCAGTTTTGCTATAATAACATTTGAAAAACAGGTGTGCATGACTCTTATTTTCTTCATTGCATAGATTGCATGTAGTTTCCTCAGTTATCCCCCATTTATGTAGAAGATCTTTAGTAGGAAGCCTGCCTAGAATGGCTTTATGTGTTGTGTGCGCCATCTTAGGGTTAACTGATTTACTCCAAACTAATTTATACCAGTCTACAGTCTGATGTCTGTTCCTCGTCTCTTCCCATACCTTACTGAATATAAACTGACCTTTGTTTGAGTTTTTCATACACCAAGCATCGTTTGTTCTATCACTGTATATTGGCATACTTTGTATCTCTTCTTTGAGGTTCCTTATAATCAGCTGCATATCACATTTCCACCTACCTCTTTCTATAATGCTTGATACAGTATAATTAAAATTACCATAGTCTGAGAAACCTTCCCATCCTACTCTATCTATCAGATTTTTATTGTTTAACCAGGGATCTTCCCAAAGGTCAGTTTTATGGCCATTAGCTATTTTCCTTTCAATGAGAGGCTTTAAGTCTTCTCTGAATTTCAAGATATTTTTCCAAATGACTGATGCATTATTGTCTGTGGTATCTGTCTAAAAATTATCGTTAATATATTTTTCTCTCGTCTATTTTGGCCATAAGTTTTTAGAAGTTAATATATTCCATACCATCTTGATGCCATAAACCTTTTTTAGTTCAAAGAGATCTTTTAATCCAACTCCTCCTTCTTTTATAGACTTGCATAGGTCTTTATAGATGATTTTATGAAATTTTCCCCTCCATATGAAGTTAGCACAAACTGAGTTAAACTTTCCAAGCGAGCAATTTGGTATTTGAAAGGTTTGAAGCCAAAGCCTAACCTTTAGATGTGATCACCGTGTGAACTGGCTCAATTCTACCTCAAATGATAAGAACCTGGATCTCCAGCCTTGTAATTTATCTCTAATACTATCTATGAGTTTACCACATTCTCTATCTGTAATAGAGTTTGATGACAGAGGTATCCCCAAATACTTGACTGGCAGCTCCCCTTCAGAGACTCCTATTCTACATAGGAGATTTTGTTTGTCTTTGTAATTCTTATTAAAATAACACTTTGTTTTCCCCTCATTGAGTTTCAGACCACCATATAGATTAAGAAAATTGAAAATGTTCTTAAGAGAATCAATTGCATGCATGGAGGCTTTCATGAAAACAATAAGATCATCAGCATAAATTAGATGTGTTACCTTTGGTTCAATTTTGTGCACTGGAATTATTTTATTTTGATAGCTTGCAATCTCCATTTGGAGGGAAAACTATTCCATTGTGACTGCAAATAGATAGGGGGAGAGTGGATCCCCCTGTCTTATTCCCCTATTACTTGTTATGTATCCCTTATGAACCCCATTAATAATAATAAAATATGTTGGGGTGGATATACAATACTCTATCAACTTCAACAATTTATCTGGAATCCCCATAGATTTGAGCATATGTATAACAAATTTCCTGTTCACTTTATCATAGGCCTTATGTAAATCTACTTTTAGACACATTTTATCTGCCTCTAGTTTGTTGAAGTCTCAAATAAGCTTATGAGCTAAGAGAGAGTTTTCAGATATGAATCTGCCTCTTACAAATGCACTTTGAGTTTGGGAAATTAAATCTGGTAGCACTTTATTTAGTCTCATGCAAATTATTTTACTAAGGATCTTATATATATATATATATATATATATATATATATATATAACTCACATTCAATTTCATAAGATAATTTCAAATAGATTATGTATGTGCTTTTTTTTAAGCAAGGCTAGTGGAGTTGACTTGTAACGACCCGCAAATCCGTACCCCTTGAGTCAACACTATTCTACTTAAATCAACTCAAGTTGTACAGAAATACGAACCATTTGGGTTAAAGAAGAAGAGGTAGAAGAAGAGAATAGAAAACAACAACAGAATCTAAGCATCGCAGCGGAATAAAATATAATAGATAATAAATAATTTTACTCAAAAATCAATTATCTCTGTTTATATATTACATCACCAGAGTACATCAATCACAGCTCAACATCAATATCATACAATGGATACACAACAACCCAAGATACACAACAACTCAAACACAGCGGAATAAATAAATATATATATATAAATATATATGTGTATATATATAAACAAGTATGGGAGTACGTATCGTCATCTTGCTCGTTTTCTGAGCTCCACAGCATCATGTCCTGTATCCTATAATACTCGGTCTGACCCGAGCATTACAGTTAAATAACACTCGAGTCAGTCTGGAATACCAGCGTGAGAAAATCACACCCAATTGATTATTAAAGTTTCAAAAATCCTTTGAAAACAAAAGCATCTCGTAAGACCACGCCACAAATAAACATGTCGGGTTTTTACCTTACGATAGCTAAAACATTTATATTAAAATCCTCTGATATTATAATAGTGTCTATAGAAAGTAAAATAGAATCTAGCTGAAATGCTTGCATCTCACGTTTCAGCAATAGTGGGGCACAATCAAAACCGTACGGGCACATAGGGAAAATGGATTCCAACTAATGGCTAGGCACTGGGGTACCACCTGTCACAGTACCTGGTCTAGATCAGCGTACCGAGGAGCTACCCAAACTCCCCTGCAACACAAGACCGGAACCATCCCTTACTGGATAGTCCCGAGCAAGATCACCCCGCGGTTGGGATCAGCAACTGCCCACTAAGCCGAAATAAAAGGGACATCTAGACAGGGATGACCTCACCCTCTAGTGGGGGCTACCCACGAAGCCTTGCTGCATATCCCCTGATTTTCAGCCATTCCCATTTGATGAGGCTTGAGGCTAAGCGTTACCTTTTTAGAATATATCCCTTAGAATGCCCATCGTCCGCCTGACGATGTTTCGCAAGCATTCATCCATAAAATTCCGTCCCGGGTTCGAACGGAACCGAAGGAACTATTCCTACTACATCCATTTTGGAAATATCCTCAGGATTAGTAGCGACTAGATCTTGCACTTCACTGCTCGATCTTCGAATCCAAAATCGTTTTCACGAAACGTACAAACCGGATCGAAGTGGTTTTCGAGAATATATCTCGATCCCGGACTCTTCAAAACGATCAACGCATTTGGCCAATATTGATAGTCGGTTATTTAACTATCAATTAATATTCACAAACAACCATCAACCAATAATTTTCCAAATTATTTATTCATCCCAAAAATATCTTCACAAGATATATTTCTGTTTTCAATCCCTTGAAAACAGTTCCAAAACAATCTTTCTTTTCAGAATAAACTTTCCCAAATATTTACTATCTCCTCTGAAATCACCAAGCACAAAACTAGACTTTTAAAATAATTTAAAACACTTTACTTAGAAATATACTTTATAACATTTAAGTTAAAACTACTTTAATGATTTGTTAAAAATACATACTATATGAATATTTGAAAATAATGTTACTAAATAAAATATAAAACTAGATTTCACTTTTTCTTAAAATATAATACTAAGTCACTCTTTAAATAATTATTGTTATAATAGATTAAAATAATTATTGCTATAATAGATTAAAATAATTGTTGCTATAATAGATTTAAAATAATTATTGCTATAATAGATTTAAAAGGAAATACTTACTTTAGAATTTAAATATATTTAGAAATAGTAAATTTTTCAAAACATACTTCTTAAAACAACTTTAAACTTTTAATTTATATTTAAAAATTTACTTTGAAAACGTACTTGGTTATTCAGAGAGAAATTACCAATCTCAATCACTTAAATCAATTTTCCCAATTGATTCCCAATTTATTCCATTTGAAATAAATTTCTTTACTTATCAGTTCATTTCAAAATTCATTAATTATGGACTTTATTATTATTTTTAGTTTGATTTTAAATTCTTTAGCTGAAATATACAAATTTCAGGTTATTCCCAATTTCTTCTTTATTCTTCTTAAATAATTTAAATCCTAAATTTAAAATAAATGTTTTGTTCTTTTAAACAATAACATTGAAGTTTAAGTTTCATTAACTTTCTGTTTATTTAAATTTTCCTTCCCATACTCAAGATTTATTTATTAAAAATTTAAAGTCACTTTATTTCCTTTCCAGTTCATTCATAAATTTATTCAACTATTCTATAATTATTTTACTTACAATTTCACTTCTTTTAATTTCATTCCCAACTCAAATTATATTTTTGATAATTCATTATTGCCCGACTATAACAATCAAGCCATAACATTCAATATTCCCACATAATTCATTACAGAATATCAAATATTCAGAACAGAGAATATTAAATAATTAAATAAAGTTGAGGGTTCCAGTTGGATCCCTCCAACCTGTTTTTTTTCCTGCATCCACAGATGTTAGCACAATATAAAATGCCAATTCCAAATATATACCACACTACAGCACATAAATCAATTCAACCATTTCAAACAATTATTTAAATTTAATCATTTTAAATTTAAATTTAACTGAGTGAGATTAACTCACCTTTGATTTGTGTTTTGCAATTCGATCTAACCCGGCTTGCTTCTATCAAATTTTGACCTTGAATAACAATCATACGAGTTATTACACTTTGAAATAACTTGAACCATTCCTTTCCATTTATAAATTTAATTAACCCATGACTTACTATTTAATAATTTAATTGACTAACAATTTAATTTAAACTAAACATTTGGTTTTAAACTAATAAATCGATTTAACTAAATTCCATTAATAAATTACCTTAGTAATTAAAATAACCAAATTATTTAATTTATCACTTATTCATCAACTCCAAAAATTTTGAAACAACGTGCAATTTAAAATGTTGTGTTGAAATCCTATATAAACTTTAAATATTTACAATTTCTATTTCTCTTAAATCTTATGCGAAAATAATCACCTCTGACTAACAAAGACTTCAGTATTTAACTTTTTTTTTTATTAATCAAAACTAAAATACAAAAATCAAATTATTATCCTTACCAAGAAATCCGGTCGAGATGTTCGTGAGCCCTCTGCCATAGAATGAAGCCACTCGCACGCGTCTGCGACCTCTTGCAAATCCTAGTCGCGAACAGCATCGTCCTCACGTCACAAATCACTACGCTACCTCGCGCCCCGACTTCACCACCATTTGCACGCCTCGCAATCGAACCATCAAGCAAAACGCCACCACCAATCGCGACTGCCACCACCACGCGACTGCCACCACCGCGTCGACCCACTTGCTCACACCATCCAGCGACCCTACAATCGCGAAACCCTAATTTCCAAAATCGAATTCGAGTTGAATTCGACGCGTCCCCAATTCGAGCGCTATGGCGATTAAATCTGCCTATACGTCGCCACTACTTGGTGAAAAGCTTCGGCTGACCCTCTTTTTTTTTTTAAGAAGAGGCTTCGGCCATTATATTTATTTTTTCTGCACGAAGTTACTTTGTTTTTGAACCAAGTTATTTTGTTTCCTGCACGAAGCAGATATCTAATTTTTTTATTTTTTTATTTAATCAAACGAAGAAGTGTATGGAAGAAGTTACGGAAACGTATCCACTGCGACTGGATTTGATTTTGAATGAGGAGAGAGCGTGCTTATTGAAATAGTTTGACCAGAATATGTATTTTGAATTAAATTTTCGACGTAACTTCGGCGCGTTTATATAACGTACACTCACACACTAACTCCGATCACTACGAAATTTGAAGTCCGATAATAATTCAACATTACGGACCCAATGGAACTGGTTTCGTCGAATTCCGAGACTGTGCCTTGGAAGGCTATTTTTTAAATTCAATTTAAACGATATAAATTTTAAAACTGAACAAACCACTGTTAATTTCAATTTTATTACTTCTATTATCTTCAATGTTATCAATATAAATTTTACAAGTCTTCAAATTATTTTTAATTGGCTTAAAACTCTAGATTCAATAATTTTTCCAACCTCGAATTATTTAATTCAATAATCAAATTATCGAATAAATGGTGATATTCGTAATTCAAGTTAAAATTACTCTATTGAATATTGAAAATCAGTTAAATATTCCGATTTTAAATGCTTGAAAATTCCGGGTCGTCACATTCCTCCCCCCTTAAAAGAATTTCGTCCTCGAAATTACTAATTAGGAAGAATGGTCCAATACCCGTTTACTTATCCTCAAAACCAAACAATTCGACATCCAACCAACTATTTTTTTACAAAAGCCCATTATTATTCTTATTAACTTTCCAAACTTTTCCAAAACCTTTCATAGTTTGCAAGCAATCCTATTTGCCCAAACATTCAAGTTTTAATTTTAAAACAAATTTCGAACTATCAAAATTTTCTAACTCTTTAAATTTCCGAAAAACTTCGCCAGCGTCTCCTTTGCGCGGCTAGCTCGGTACAACTACAAAATGGCCTCACGGCCTCCCAAATCCAAAAAGAAAACAAAAATCCAAGTGGCTCAATCCAAATCCCAATCAAATTCCACACCAAATTTAAATACATACCTTTTGTCGGGCAATTCATATTTATCTTTCTGAAATCAAAATCAATTCTCTTTTTTCTTTATAATACCTGCATATCCTGCTTAGCACTAATATCCAATCATAACATTCCAAAATATTTTATCGACTTCCTTACCAGATGTCAATATTTATCTAAATATCAACTTAGAATATATTTGCAATATTCAATTTCCAATTAAGAATTGACCATACCTTACTTAAGTTAACATAAGCATTTTATATGATTATTATATTTATTTTCATCTTACTACTTTAGTTTATATCCATTTCTATCCACATTGATTCTTTCATTTCCATACGAATTCAATTTATCTTTAACTCTAAATATTGAATTTTATTTTCCATTAATAACTAATTCATCTCATTACTTTAAGTTGGTTTCCATTACTAGTTTAGTTTAGTTTCCAATTTGATTTCGTTAGTCGTTAACACAATTTTCTGAAATTTTCTAAAATTTTCTAACTCCCAAAATTTCTGAAATTTTTTGGCAGAGTCTCCTTTGTACGAAGGAGCTTTTGCAATTTGACAAAAGAGATAAATATATGTACATCGACCCACACGGTCGGAAAAACCAAAAACAATTCATATTTCCTATTTTTATTGTGTAGGCATACCTTATTTAGCGTTTTAAGCAAGCGGCTTATTAATTTTAGCAAATAGCACAACCAAATCCAGCCACACGGCTTCTAGGTACCTGTACTTACTCAATTTAAACATGTAAGTACCAAATATATGAAGTTTAACTATATTTCACTTAGTTGCAATGGTTAAAACATATGAATTCTAAAAGAAACTCATACCAAACATTTTTCCGTAAGCAATTTATATAGTTTTCATACTAATTCAACTGTTTCAATTAATTTACAAACCATTTTCATTCAATTCGAATGGTTTTCAATCCATTCGTATACATCTTCATCAATTTGAATGGTTTAAAACTCAATCACTTACATTTAATTTATTTTTAAGCGAACTGAACTCATATTTAATTCAATTCCCCTCAAAATTAATTTATTTTACCCCTACCAATTAATAGAATTTTAATTACTTCCATTTACATCAAATGACAATTTATTTTATGCAGTTTGACGAGATCTATGAGAATAAATAAGTATTTTGCCTTATAACCAATTTAAATTGATTCCTTTTAATTGATTCCGTTCAATTTATTTTGCATGCTATATTCTCATTCATTTTATTTGAATCCATTTATTTATCTTGGAACATTTCATATTGGTTACATCCAACACTCATTTCATAATTAATTTGCAAACTAAACATTTGCCACATTAAATTGGTATTCGACTTCACTTAACCAATTCAAGTTCCATCTCCAAATTTCATTACCAAATAATTTCCTTTTTATTTTAATTCATCCACGACCATTTATTTAGCTCGACCCATTCCAAGCTTGCATATTACTACCCATTCCCGAATTAATTCAAACCAAGCTTTAATTTAATGGTCTTCCAATTTTTACTCGTAGTCGAGCTTCCAATTATTCACAACTTAAGTTAATTTACTCAATTTATTTCACTTCAAACTTAAGTTCACTTCCATTTGATTCTTATTTATTCCATCCATTTATTTATTTAATATAATTGGTTTATCCACTCAATCTATTATGAATTTTCATTACCTTAAATATTATTTATAACCCACCAAATTCTATTTCGATTCAAATTTACTTTCGCTTGATTTAAATCCAACCCAATATCATTACACTTAGTTTTAAGTTGAATTCAATTCAACTCTTTTCCATTTGTTTAGTTTTAAGTTAATTTACTTCAATTTATTCAAATTTTATACTTAAGCTGAATTTCTATTTTACAAGTAAATTTTTTTCTTTTATACTCAACTTAACTCATTTGATTCCAAGGCCATATCCAATTTATTTCAACCAATTTGGATTTTATTCGCAATACAAACCATTACTATTTTAATCCAATTTCATTTTTATTCGATACCTTTCCAATTATATTTAATTTGTTAACACTTCAAGTTACATTTTAATTAATAACTCAAGTTCTGATTCCACCATTCACCTTTAACTTACCATCAAATTTTATTAACTCACAATTCAACTTCATTCTCAATTCATTTAATTTATTGTAAGGCCACCTCCAATTATATTTTCTTCACCCATGATTCAAGTCGAATTGAATTATAACTTGAGTTTATTTCTAAACTTTAATATTAACTCACCAATTCAGCCTTTATT
The DNA here is from genome assembly GCA_030765085.1 of Allium cepa. Classification (NCBI taxonomy): domain Eukaryota; kingdom Viridiplantae; phylum Streptophyta; class Magnoliopsida; order Asparagales; family Amaryllidaceae; genus Allium; species Allium cepa. The sequence goes on along the minus strand of CM060933.1, from coordinate 26,479,360 downwards.
TAACTGCATTGAGTTCTCATCGCATATTTCATTAACTAATCTATTATCTAATTAGTTCTTTCCTCAGTTAAAATTCAATACTTGTTTTTAATTCCAAATATCACTTCATTTGATTTCTTAAGTTCAATGTGTTTTATAATTCAAGTTTGGATTTTTTTTTGTTTTATTTCCCAAAACATCAAACTATATTTATTTTGGGATTTTGTATCTCACCTATCAATTTTAGAAATCACCACATATGATTTTCACAGTTCCATTCATTCTAGGTTTGAATATATTCATCCTTTATTTTAACTCGAGCCTTCTATTTATTTATAGCCCAAGCATATTTTATTTTATGGATTTTTAATTCTTTTATAGGTTATTATGATTTATTCATTCCAATCCAATTCTTATCCAACTTATTTCCATTTATTCAGGTAAGAATTTAATTCCATTCAATATCACCCATAACTCAACTGAATTTTGTTTCAATTTATTTTATTTTAACTCAGATTTATTTAACTCAATTCGATTTCAACTTAATTTGAATACAACTGGATAATATTTTCAACTTATTAAATCAATCTCGATCCAGTTAAATTTTTATTTCCAAATCCAAGTTAATTTCATTTTCAACTTCTCTCTTTAAATTTAAATTCCACCCTCAAAGCTTATATTCCATTCCTGATTTAAAAATCATCTCAATTTATAAGCTTACAACCTATCTTATCGGGATTTTCAAACACCCGGTTATTGGTTTCAAAACATTTGAAATTTTCAACATCTCAATCTCATTTCTCAAAAGCCAAACCAATCCTGGTTTTATTCCCAACAAATTTCCTTTGAAATTTCAAAAACAAACAGGTTTTTCCTGAACAAATCAATTTGGCAGCAATTCGTCACTTAGAAACTCGAAAATGAATACTGATGATGCTGCGCAGTCATCACCAGGATTATTTTCCAACGACTGAAGTGAATTTTATGCTATTTCCCTTCCCAAAATTTATTTGAAACAATTTTCTTCCAGAAATGCTTGTAAAACTATAATGCTATTATTGTCTTCAAAACACTTCGAAAAACATTTCCAAAATCTCCTGGTTTTAAATTTTCAATTTAATTTGAATTCAATTTTAATTATAACCCAATTATATAATTTATGCTCATATAATTTATTTCCATTTGATCATACAAGTAATTCCAATTTTTATAATTTTATTTGTTTAAAGTATGATCATCCAAACATCCAAGTTATATAATAATTTAAGAAAATATTTCCTTTATATCAAAATATATATTTTAGGTAAAATTATTTCATTTACCCACACTTAAAACAATATCATGTCGATTGTTCTATTCAAGTGTTTAGAAACCCCTTCGATACAGTTGTCCAGACTGTGCCGACGAAGGTTCATATGCCACTCAATAAATCAATCAACACAATATTAAAACAATTTATATTCACTAACAAATACGCGCTCATATCTATTAATACGCTCAAACTCATTCTAGAGTACTATGGACTCTAATTAAATGAGTAGTTCCCACCAGAGCCAAGGTTATCACCAACCTAAGCTCTGATACCAAGTGTAACGACCCGCAAATCCGTACCCCTTGAGTCAATACTATTCTACTTAAATCAACTCAAGTTGCACAGAAATATGAACCATTTGGGTTAAAGAAGAAGAGGTAGAAGAAGAGAATAGAAAACAACAACAGAATCTAACCATCGCAGTGGAATAAAATATAATAGATAATAAATAATTTTACTCAAAAATCAATTATCTCTGTTTATATATTACATCATCAGAGTACATCAATCACAGCTCAATATCAATATCATACAATGGATACACAATAACCCAAGATACACAACAACTCAAACACAGCGGAATATATATATATATATATATATATATATATATATATAAACAAGTACGGGAGTACGTATCGTCATCTTGCTCGTTTCCTGAGCTCCACAGCATCATGTCCTGTATCCTATAATACTCGGTCTGACCTGAGAATTACAGTTAAATAACACCTGAGTCAGTCTGGAATACCAGCGTGAGAAAATCACACCCAATTGATTATTAAAATTTCAAAAATCCTTTGAAAACAAAAGCATCTTGTAAGACCACGCCACAAATAAATATATCGGGTTTTTACCTTACGATAGCTAAAACATTTATATTAAAATCCTCTGATATTATAGTAGCGTCTATAGAAAGTAAAATAGAATCTAGCTGAAATGCTTGCATCTCACGTTTCAGCAATAGTTGGGCACAATCAAAACCGTATGGGCGCATAGGGAAAATGGATTCCAACTAATGGCTAGGCACTGGGGTACCAACTGTCACAGTACCTGGTCTAGATCAGCATACCGAAGAGCCACCCTAACTCCCCTGCAACACAAGACCGGAACCATCCCTTACTGGACAGTCCCTAGCAAGATCACCGCGCAGTTGGGATCAGCAATAGCCCACTAAGCCGAAATAAAAGGGACATCTAGAGAGGGATGACCTCACCCTCTAGTGGGGGCTACCCACGAAGCCTTGCTGCATATCCCCTGATTTTCAGCCATTCCCATTTGATGAGGCTTGAGGCTAAGCGTTACCTTTTTAGAATATATCCCTTAGAATGCCCATCGTCCGCCTGACGATGTTTCGCAAACATTCATCCATAAAAGTCCGTCCCGGGTTCGAACGGAACCGAAGGCACTATTCCTACTACATCCATTTTGGAAATATCCTCAGGATTAGTAGCGACTAGCCCTTACACTTCACTGCTCCATCTTCGAATCCAAAATCGTTTTCACGAAACGTATAAACCGGATCGAAGTGGTTTTCGAGAATAAATCTCGATCCCGGACTCTTCGAAACGATCGACGCATTTGGCCAATATTGATAGTTGGTTATTTAACTGTCAATTAATATTCACAAACAACCATCAATTAATAATTTTCCAAATTATTTATTCATCCCTAAAATATCTTCACAAGATATATTTCTATTTTCAATCCCTTGAAAATAGTTCCAAAACCATATTTCTTTTCAGAATAAACTTTCCCAAATATTTACTATCTCCTCTGAAATCACCAAGCACAAAACTATATTTTTAAAATAATTTAAAACACTTTACTTAGAAATATACTTTATAACATTTAAGTTAAAACTACTTCAATGATTTGTTAAAAATACATACTATATGAATATTTGAAAATAATGTTACTAAATAAAATATAAAACTAGATTTCACTTTTTAAAAAAATATAATACTAAGTCACTCTTTAAATAATTATTGCTATAATAGATTAAAATAATTATTGCTATAATAGATTAAAATAATTATTGCTATAATAGATTTAAAATAATTATTGCTATAATAGATTTAAAAGGAAATACTTACTTTAGAATTTAAATATTTAGAAATAGTATATTTTTCAAAACATACTTCTTAAAACAACTTTAAACTTTTAATTTATATTTAAAAATTTACTTTGAAAACGTACTTGGTTATTCAGAGAGAAATTACCAACCTCAATCACTTAAATCAATATTCCCAATTCATTCCATTTGAAATAAATTCCTTTACTTATCAGTTCATTTCAAAATTCATTAATTATGGACTTTATTATTATTTTTAGTTTGGTTTTAAATCCTTTAGCTGAAATATACAAATTTCAGGTTATTCCCAATTTCTTCTTTATTCTTCTTAAATAATTTAAATCCTAAATTTAAAATAAATGTTTTGTTCTTTTAAACAATAACATTGAAGTTTAAGTTTCATTAACTTTCTGTTTATTTAAATTTTCCTTCCCATACTCAAGATTTATTTATTAAAAATTTAAAGTCACTTTATTTCCTTTCCAGTTCATTCATAAATTTATTCAACTGTTCTATAATTATTTTACTTACAATTTCACTTCTTTTAATTTCATTCCCAACTCAAATTATATATTTAATAATTCATTATTACCCGATTATAACAATCAAGCCATAGCATACAATATTCCCACATAATTCATTACATAATATCAAATATTCAGAACAGAGAATACTAAATAATTAAATAAGGTTGAGGGGTCCAGTTCGATCCCTCCAACCTGTTTTTTTTCCTGCATCCACAGATGTTAGCACAATATAAAATGCCAATTCCAAATATATACCACACTACAGCACATAAATCAATTCAACCATTTCAAACAATTATTTAAATTTAATCATTTTAAATTTAAATTTAACTGAGTGAGATTAACTCACCTTTGATTTGTGTTTTGCAATTCGATCTAACCCGGCTTGCTTCTATCAGATTTTGACCTTGAATAACAATCATAAGAGTTATTACACTTTGAAATAACTTGAACCATTCCTTTCCATTTATAAATTTAATTAACCCATGACTTACTATTTAATAATTTAATTGACTAACAATTTAATTTAAACTAAACATTTGGTTTTAAACTAATAAATCGATTTAACTAAATTCCATTAATAAATTACCTTAGTAATTAAAATAACCAAATTATTTAATTTATCACTTATTCATCAACTCCAAAAATTTTGAAACAACATGCAATTTAAAATGTTGTGTTGAAATCCTATATAAACTTTAAATATTTACAATTTCTATTTCTCTTAAATCTTATGCGAAAATAATCACCTCTGACTAACAAAGACTTCAGTATTTAACTTTTATTAATCATAACTATAATACAAAAATCAAATTATTATCCTTACCAAGAAATCCGGCCGAGATGTTCGTGAGCCCTCTGCCATAGAACGAAGCCACTCGCACGCGTCTGCGACCTCTTGCAAATCCTAGCCGCGAACAGCATCGGCCTCGCGTCACAAATCACTACGCTACCTCGCGCCTTGACTTCACCACCATTTGCACGCCTCGCAATCAAACCATCAAGCAAAATGCCACCACCAATCGCGACTGCCACCACCGCGCGACTGCCACCACCGCGTCGACCCACTTGCTCACACCATCCAGCGACCCTACAATCGCGAAACCCTAATTTCCAAAATCGAATTCGAGTTGAATTTGACGCGTCCCCAATTCGAGCGCTATGGCGATTAAATCTGCCTATACGTCGCCATTACTTGGTGAAAAGCTTCGGCCGACCCTCTTTTTTTTTTTTAAGAAGAGGCTTCGGCCATTATATTTATTTTTTCTGCACGAAGTTACTTTGTTTTTGAACTAAGTTATTTTGTTTCCTGCACGAAGAAGATATCTAATATATATTTTTATTTATTTAATCAAACGAAGAAGTGTATGGAAGAAGTTACGGAAACGTATCCACTGCGACTGGATTTGATTTTGAATGAGGAGAGAGCGTGCTTGTTGAAATAGTTTGACCAGAATATGTATTTTGAATTAAATTTTCGATGTAACTTCGGCGCGTCTATATATAACGTACACTCACACACTAACTCCGGTCACTACAAAATTTGAAGTCCGATAATAATTCAACATTACGGACCCAATGGAACTGGTTTCGTCGAATTCCGAGACTGTGCCTCGGAAGGCTATTTTTTAAATTCAATTTAAACGATATAAATTTTAAAAGTGAACAAACCACTGTTAATTTCAATTTTATTACTTCTATTATCTTCAATGTTATCAATATAAATTTTACAAGTCTTCAAATTATTTTTAATCGGCTTAAAACTCTAGATTCAATAATTTTCCCAACCTCGAATTATTTAATTCAATAATTAAATTATCGAATAAATGGTGATATTCGTAATTCAAGTTAAAATTACTCTATTGAATATTGAAAATCAATTAAATATTCCGATTTTAAATGCTTGAAAATTCCGGGTCGTCACATGACTGGTCCCCTACCAGGTTTTATTGCGAAGAAACAATAAAATAAACATAGCTCAAAACATGCTCCAAGGTAGAGACACACAAGAGAAAAAACAAGAGAGAATCAAACACGCATGGTTATACACTGGATGAAGAGCAAACCAAAATACCATAAGAGGATCTCGAAGCAAAGCCTGGGTTATCTCCAAGAAACAATCGAAGCATTAGAGAAGGTTGCCATTCTCATCATTGCAACTAACACTTCATTTTTCAAAACTAAGTGTTTCGTTGTCTCTTCTTTTCTTCTCAAAACATATAAGATCCCTTTCTTTCCAAATCAAATACAAATATTTCTTAACACATAGAGCAATTAGTCGAGAAGCATTAATTCGTCATCTTGTCGAGTTATATATCAAGTTTCAATCAATCTCATCAGGTCCAGCGAGAGAGTTGCCACTTGCCAGGTCATCATCCTTCTCATAGCATAAGACACTCATCACAGCCAAAGAAAATATGATTACATGACTCATTGCTAACTCCATAGAAAAAAACACAAGTTACCATGATCAAGACCAAACCTTAATAGCATATCTCTAGTCAACAAGGCCTGATTAAGCACCTTCCAAAACATAAGATTTTCTTTGGGAGTAGTGTCAGAGTTCCAAGTTATCTTCATCCACCTGCAAGGTGGAGTGAATCAATCCTAGATAATAGTTTATTCACAAGGGCAACAGAATGTGATTTATCCTTCCATGGAACGTGGTCATGACACACAGAAGGATATAAGTTTGCCTGCAAATGAAACCATGCAGCTCTTATGAACTGGTTGGATGAATATGGTAGCTGAAGATGGCCATTTGTAATAAAATCAGTTGCCTCAGCTTCCTTTGCAATTCCTGATTGGTTTATATGCTGATAATTCAAGAGTTTAGAAAGTATCATGCCTGCAGCACCCCATGGCTCTGTCCAGAATTTAACAAGGGATAACTAAGTCATTTTCATCAAACTGAAAGGAAGGAAGGAAGCTCTCAATCCAAGCCGTCTTCTCCAAGTTCAGATGCAAGACTGTGAGACTTCCAAACACTATAAATCTTTCCTACCAATCCTATGTGCCCAGACCCATCTCACCCAGATATTCTCCCTCTTGGATAGCATAAAGTTAAAGTGGGTACTAAAATCGGACATGTTCTAAAGAAAAATGTTCTTCACTCCTAACCCTCCTTTGGACCTTGGCATTTCAAATAAACTGAAAGATCAAGGCATTGGCGTTTTCATATGGATACTACCATACTAGAAAACCTCATCATTGCACTTCTGATCAGTCTTAACAGCTTGTTAAGCAATATGAAAGCTTTGGCCCAGTATACAACCATGGAGAAGCTAATTGACTTGATAAGAATGATGTGGCCAGCTTGAGATAGCATTCTATTAGCCTAGCTATCCAAGGAAGAAGTGATCCTGTTGTATACGGGAAGGCAGTCAAAAAGTGATATCCTGAAGGTGAGTAGGGGCAATCCAAGGTAGGTCATGTCATAATTCATTAGCCGAAGGCCTGAAGCAATTGACAACTCAGAAGATAGTTGCAAGGGGATTCCAAAGTAGATAATGCTTGATTTGGAAAGGTTAAGATTAAGGCCAGTCATAGATGAAAAGGATGTCAATGTTGATAGTATGCACTGAGTAGAAGGCAAGTGAGGTTCAGTGAATATCATTATGTCATCTGCAAACATAAGAGAGGATATATGGGGATCTTTACACCTTGGGTGGTACTTAATAAGATTGGAGTTATACCTCAGAGTGATGAGTCTCATGAAAACTTCCATTACAAGGATAAAAATGTAGGAAAATTGGATCCCCTTGACATATTCCATATTTGTTTTTGAAGCAGCCAACAGATCGGCCATTTAATATAGGGGAGAAGCTAGGTGAAGAAATATACTCATAAACCTAGCCAACAAAAGGTTTGGGAAATCTTATTAGAGCCATTATTCTGACTATAGAAGTCCAGTGAATTGAGTCATATGCTTTCTTTAAGTTAAGCTTCATCATGGCAGGAGTGGAATTGTTTGCCCTACCATAACCAAAAAGAAGCTCTTGAGCTAGAAGAACATTGTCTAATATGTTTATGTTGAGCAGAAATGCAACTTGATTTTGAGATATAAGTTTAGAGAGAACTCAAACTAATCTTGTTGCTGGTATTTTTGAGACACACTTGTATATAACATTGTAGTAGGAGATTGGCCTGAATGAGCTTACAGAGGAGGCATGAGTTGTTTTTAGGATTAAAACTAGGTTTGTAGCATTGACTTTAGGGAGGAGCTTTCACTTGTCAAAAAAACTATGCACGACCTTACAAAAATCAGTATGTATGATATCCCAGCTATCAATGAAAAAGAGCACATTGAAACCATCGGGTCCTCCACAAGATTTCTTGTTCATTGAGAATAAACACTGCTTTATTTCATTATTTGTTACCTTGCTGACCAGAGAAGAGGCCGGATCAATGCTGAGCAAAGGCAGAGTAATTTCATCAAGCATATTCAAATAAGGTGAGAAATTGGCAGAGTTACCCAGGAGATCATTGTAGTAGTTGAGGAAAGCACTATCCACTTGTTCAGGAGTAGAATATAGGCAGCCATCTTCCTCGTGAATAGAAATAATATTTTCCCTAGCTTGCTTGATTTCGATAGAAGCATGAAAATATGCAGTGTTTTTGTCACCATCTTGGAGCCATTTATTATGTAACTGCTATTTTTTCATGCTACTTTCAATATCAAGAGCTTGGTTGAGAGAACTAAAAAACCTTCCTTCCATCTCAATCGCATGAGCATCACCAGGGTTGTTTATCATAAACTCTTGAGCCACTTTGAGTTTTTCCTTCAATTGGCTTGACTATTTGGATCCATCACCATAGTGCTTATTATCCCAAGATCTAAGTGCTACTTTTACATTTTTAAGCTTCTGCAAAATTTGAACATAGGGTTACCATTAACAGTTAATGACAAGCGGACTAGATAATCTTTTTATATTCAAGGGACTCAAGCCAAGCATTGAAAAATTTAAAGCTTCTTTTCTCCTTAACTTTGGAATGACCAGAAGTGAAAAATAATGGGGAATGGTTTGACAGAACTGGATGGGGGATATGGATGGAGGGATTTGGCCATAAAGTATAGGAAAAGAAATTACTGAAGGCATGATCAATATTAGAAAAAGTCCTCACCCCACTCCTACTCTGATTATTCCATGTGAATTTATCCCCAGAAGACACAATTTTAATGAAATTTCATGTTGGATTAAAATTATATTATGGGCACATATGTTAAAGCGTATAATGCTATTAAAATTAAGGTATAAAACATTAAGCGGTATTTACAATTTAATGAGGGGATAAATTGTAAATAAGAAATAACTAATTTTTTGTCCGTTATTTAAACGGTTGTGGTCCCCAGAAAATAGTACGTTCTTTATTTTCTTCTTCCCCATCAGAAGAAAAACATCGACAGAAGGATAAACTGCTTTTCTAGAAGATTGCAAACCCATATACAATTGAATCAATGGACTCCGGTATGCTTCCGCTAATCTTCGTTTGTTTGTGGTTTTAGTCTCTCTTGAATTGATTAGGGCTAAATTGAAATGTCCATCAATTGGTATCAGAGCAACCCTAAATTGATTCTTGAGGATTTTGTGTAGTAGTGTTATGATTTTGCGGTAGTTAATGAATACCGTAAATAGCCTAAGGCTTATGAACCCAGATTTATTTATTATATAATTTGCCTTAAGTACAACCATATGCTGATACATATGAACTCAGATTTTAAATATGCCTTGAGGCATATACAGTTGTCCATACTTTTAATATAATAATCAATTAGGTACATTTATTCTCAAGTTAGATTTTGTTTCAGACAACTTTCTTCATATTTGAGTTGATGCGATGTACTGAAACTATAATTTGTCTCATATGAGATAAATGTTGATTAATTTTCTCTAATATAGATATACAGCCCATATTTCCACACTGTAATGATGAATAGCTTTGGATAATAATCTCTTGACATAATAACATAGGTTATAGGTATGGGCTGTATAGATATGATGATGTATGCATAAGTTATTCTTTGTAGATAAGCTATAAGATTTTAATTCATTTTTGGACATATCAGGCTCTTCTTCTAGAATGATTTATAGTTGTAAACTGATCAGATGTATTTATTTATCTAACATACCTCATGATTTGAACGCATATGTGTGAATATGATATCACACAGATTGGTTTGAAATTTTACTTGTACTGTGTATTCACATATGTACATAATTGTATACTACAGTTGTTTCAGATAATCTCTGGTTTGGATCCACAATTAGATTCAAATTTGGTTTCAGTGTTTCTTAAAGATGTCTAATATTTTAAATAGATTAATTGAAACAAAATGCCGCCAAAGCGATCACTTCTGTGTAGATTATTCTAATTAAAATATTAAAATAATTGTGTGAATGTAGTTCATGCATTTATTAACGAGCCCAAAGGTGAATTAATATTTGGCCGAATTTCATACATACTTGTGGTGGTAAATGTGTGACAATTATAAGGTATTTTTTTTGTGAGCAATATGTTAGTCCAAAGATTACATATTGTTTGACATAATTTATTGTCAATATTTGATCACTACAACAAGAGTATCGTTTACAATTAATATTACTGTCCAAAGACTTGATATTAATGATGTGTTTGATATCTTGAGATGGGACCAATATTTGAATTTTATTGATTTATATGGATTCTTAATTATATGAGCGTGTTATTTATATAATTGTCATGTTCTTTTTTTTTTAGCCGTTGCTACTGTATCTGCTAACCTTAATTCAATACCGGTCCTTAATGGTAATAACTTTAAGGACTGGAAGGAGAACATATTAATTGTTCTTGGTTGCATGGATCTGGACCTTGCATTAAGGATGGATCGGCCTGCTTCTCTTACAGATGCTAGTACCTCCGATGAAAGGAGAATTTTTGAGAAATGGGACCGTTCAAATCGCATGAGTCTTATGATCATTAAACGGGGCATACCTGAGGCTTTTAGGGGTGCGGTATCCGAAGAGATTACCGATGCCACAGATTTCCTTGCTGAAATTGAGAAACGCTTTGCCAAAAGCGATAAGGCGGAAACAAGTACTCTTTTGAAGAAACTTATTTCCATGAGGTTCAAAGGCAAGGAAAACATAAGGGAATACATTATGGAAATGTCTCACATTGCTTCAAAAAATTAAAGACACTAAAGCTTGAGCTTTCGGATGACTTGCTTGTGCATTTAGTACTTATCTCGCTTCCTCCACAATTCAGTCAATTTAAGGTCAGTTACAACTGTCAAAAGGAGAAGTGGACTCTCAATGAGCTCATTTCATATTGTGTACAAGAGGAAGAAAGACTGAAGCAAGATAAGACTGAGAGTGCTCATCTGGCCAGCACCTCTAAAGCAAAGGGCAAGAAAAGAAAAATTAAAAATGAAGCTGCTAAGGATCCAGATCAAAAGAAACAACAAAAGAAAAAAGACGGTTGTTTCTTTTGTCACAAACCTGGACATATGAAGAAGGAATGTACCAAATATCATGCATGGCGTGAAAAGAAAGGTATGTTTGTTACTTTGGTCTGTTCTGAAGTTAATTTATCTTCAGTACCTAGAAACACTTGGTGGATAGATTCTGGTGCTACCACTCACATAAGTGTTTCTATGCAGGGTTGCCTGAGCTACCGAAAGCCAAATGATGGTGAAAGACACATCTTTGTGGGCGATGGACAATCGGTAGAAGTGGAAGCGATTGGACATTTTAGATTGTTGTTAGGAACTGGTTTTTATTTGGATTTAAAAGACACTTTTGTTGTACCGTCATTTAGACGGAATTTGATTTCTGTTTCTGTGTTGGACAAATTTGGATATTGTTGTTCATTTGGAAACAATCAGTTTACTTTGTCTTTGAATTCAAATGTTGTTGGAACTGGTTATTTAAATGCGTATGACAATCTTTATTTGTTGGAAACAGTTGCATCCTATAATGAAACCTTGCATGTAGAATCACGTGGTACTAAACGTAAATTAAATAAAGAAAATTTAGCATCTTTATGGCATAAGCGCTTAGGTCATATCTCAAAAGGTAGAGTTGAGCGCTTAGTATCTAATAGTATTTTAGAATCTCTCGACTTCACAAACTTTGACGTTTGTGTAGATTGCATCAAGGGAAAACAGACCAAAACTAAAAGATTGGGTGCAAATAGATCTTCAGACGTCTTAGAATTAATTCATAAAGATATTTGTGGACCTTTCCCTACGGCATCTTGGAATGGTCAACAATATTTCATATCATTCATAGACGATTACTCACGTTATGGCTACCTATATCTAATTCATGAAAAATCACAGTCACTGGATGTGTTCAAAGCTTATAAAGTTGAAGTTGAAAATCAACTCAACAAAAGAATTAAAAGTGTCAGATCTGATCGTGGTGGTGAGTACTACGGTCGATATGATGGTTCAGGCGAACAACGTCCAGGACCGTTTGCTAGATTCCTAGAGGAATGTGGTATTGTCCCACAGTACACCATGCCAGGATCACCTAGCATGAATGGTGTTGCTGAAATACGAAACCAAACTCTTAAGGATATGGTAAGGAGTATGATTGCTCATTCCACCTTACCTGATTCTCTCTGGGGAGAAGCATTAAAGACGGCAGCTTATATTCTCAATAGAGTACCAACTAAAGCAGCTGCAAAAACACCTTATGAACTTTGGACAGGTCGAAAGCCTAGTCTAAAGCACTTTCATATTTGGGGTTGTCCAGCTGAGGCAAGGCCTTATAGGCCACATGAAAAGAAGCTGGATTCCAAAACAGTGAGCAGCTACTTTATTGGTTATTCTGAGCGTTCTAGGGGCTATAAGTTTTATGATCCCATAGCTAAGAATATTTTTGAGACGGGAAATGCAGTATTCTTTGAGGATATTGAGTTTGGGGGGAGAAATAAAGTTAAAGACATTTATTTTGAGGAGGAATTGGATTCAAACCCAGTTCCTATTATCACTTTTGACAATGTTATACAGTTGCCTACATCTATCATTGATCAAGAAGTGATTCCGGAACCTCAACAAGACAATGTTATACAACCCCTTATTCAAAATGAAGCTATTGTTCCAGAAGAACAAACTCAATAACCTCAAGAACCAATACCATTAAGGAGGTCCATGAGAGAAAGGAGAAGTGCTATTTCAGATGATTACATTGTATTTCTCCAAGAACAAGAGAATGATACTGGAATGATGGAAGATGACCAAATCAACTTTCATCATGCCATGAAAAGTGCTCTCTCAAAAGTGGATAGATGCCATGAATGAGGAGTATAAGTCCATGCAAGACAATAGAGTTTGGGAACTTGTCCCATTACCAGAAGGTGCAAAACCAATTGGTTGTAAATGGATATTTAAAACCAAGAGGGATGCAAAAGGTAATGTGGAGAGGTATAAAGCACGTCTTGTAGCAAAAGGCTATACTCAGAAAGAAGGCATTGATTTTATAGAGACTTTCTCTCCAGTTTCATCGAAAGACTCTTTTAGAACAATTATGGCACTTGTTGCTCATTTTGATCTTGAGTTACATCAGATGGATGTTAAGACGGCGTTTCTCAATGGAGACATTGATGAGACAATTTATATGGTACAACCAGAAAACTTTGTGTCGGGAGATCCAAAGAATATGGTTTGCAAATTAACAAAATCCATCTATGGACTTAAGCAAGCTTCTCGTCAATGGTACCACAAATTCCATCAAGTAATCATCTCGTTTGGATTTGAGACGAATATTGTTGATGATTGCGTGTATCACAAGTTCAGTGGGAGTAAACATATATTTCTGGTTCTATATGTCGATGACATCTTGCTTGTAACTAACGATATAGGCTTATTGCACGAAACCAAGAAATTTCTATCCAAACATTTTGAGATGAAAGATCTTGGGGACGCCTCTTTTGTATTGGGTATTCAGATACTTCGAGATCGACCTCGGGGTATTCTTGGATTATCACAAAAGAGCTATATTGATAAAGTACTCAAAAGGTTTGGCATGCAAGATTGTAGACCAGGAGATACCCCTGTTGCTAAAGGAGATAAATTCAGTCTTAGTCAGTGCCCTAAAAGCAATCTTGAAATCCAAGAAATGCAAAAGATTCCCTATGCTTCAGCCGTTGGGAGTCTAATGTATGCTCAAGTATGTACACGTCCAGATATTGCATACATTGTTGGGATGTTAGGCAGATACTTAAGCAACCCTGGTATAGACCATTGGAAAGCAGCCAAGAGGGTTATGAGGTATCTTCAGAGAACAAAAGATTACATGCTCACTTATAGAAGATCAGGTCATTTGGAGGTCGTAGGGTATTCTGATTCTGATTTTGCTGGATGCCAAGATAGCAGAAAGTCTACATCTGGCTATATTTATCTGTTGGCAGGAGGAGCTATATCCTGGAAAAGTGTTAAGCAAACACTTGTTACTGCTTCCACTATGGAAGCAGAATTTGTAGCATGTTATGAGGCATCAAATCATGGAATATGGCTGCGAAACTTTGTCACTGGGCTGTGCATTTTGGAAAATGTAGAAAAACCACTGAAGTTATATTGTGATAATAAGTCAGCGGTGCTATATTCTAACAATAATAGAAGCTCAACTAAGTCGAAGCATATTGACATAAAATACTTAGTTGTGAAAGAGAGAGTGCAGAGTGGACATATATCTATAGTGCATATTGGAACAAACTTCATGATAGCGGATCCGCTCACAAAAGGTTTACCACCTAAGGTCTTTCATGAGCACATTGCTCATATGGGTGTTGTATTGCTCGAGGATGTTATGGTTTAGTGGGAGTTTGTATTATATATGCTATATATATATATATATATATATATATATGCTTTAAGACATTTATGTGTTTAACTTTCTGATCAGAAGTAAAGTATTCAGTTCATTTACTCTGTTTACTATTTTGATTCTGACCACACTTAAAATTAAGGAGGACCAATTGAAAACATATTAATCTATGTCATTTAACTATATATATGTGTGTGATCACTGATGGGTTTAGTCATGATTAATGTGACAAAGATCATTGTGATCCTATATAAATATGGTTAATGGACAAGATTGTTAAAGATTACCTTTATTTTATAGCAAATTTTGAGCTCATAAGGTTGTACATTTATAAGGAAACATATGTTGCCCAAGTGGGAGATTGTTGGATTAAAATTATATTATGGGCACATATGTTAAAGCGTATAATGCTATTAAAATTAAGGTATAAAACATTAAGCGGTATTTACAATTTAATGAGGGGCTAAATTGTAGATAAGAAATAACTAATTTTTTGTCCGTTATTTAAACGGTTGTGGTCCCCAGAAAATAGTACGTTCTTTATTTCTTCTTCCCCATCAGAAGAAAAACATCGACAGAAGGATAAACTGCTTTTCTGGAAGATTGCAAACCCATATACAATTGAATCAATGGACTCCGGTATGCTTCCGCTAATCTTCGTTTGTTTGTGATTTTAGTCTCTCTTGAATTGATTAGGGCTAAATTGAAATGTCCATCATTTCAATCATTAATAGTAATGTTTAGAGGTTGAATATCTCTTGGAAAAAGAGGAAGGCCACTTTTTTTTCATTTAAATTAAGACAACAGTTAAAGTCACCAATAACATTCCATTGGTGAGTTTCCTACCATAGATGAGGAAGGAAATTCAACAGATTCTGTCTCGAGCAAATGAATTACCAGCATAGATTATTGTTAGATAAAAAGATACAGAAGGATGTAAGCACGTTGCATGAAAGTGAATATATTGTCTTGATGAGATGATAGTTGACAAGGAAATGGAGCTTGGGTCATGAAGAACAAGGATCTTACCATATTCAGCATCAGTAAGATCATGATCAAGTGCCCAAGATGGAATTTTATATCTAGGTGCTTGAATGGTCAATGGCAAATTTAATTTTGTTTCAAGAATGACAACAATTTTGAGCTCATGGGATGTTATGAGATTTTTGACATGATCAAGTATAATATGATTATGAGCACCTCTTATATTCCAAACTCCTATGTTTGGTATCAACATAAGACTAAAGAGATTGATGGTTGGTTATTTTATTGCCCCTGGTTGTAGGAGAATGTGAATTGGAATGGAAGATAAATCACAATGTTGTTTTAATGGATGGACTTTCTTTTTGGAAAAAGGAGTACCAATGAAGTGGTCATTAGAGGACTGAGAACCAGAGGCACAAGAAAGATGAGGTGAGAAAACCCAGCCAGGTATGTCGGTGTTATTGACGTAAGGAAAGGATGAAGTAATAGATGATGGCTTGGAAACATGTAAGCATTGAGGGGGGAGAAGAGGTGGGACAAACATGCAAGGGAAAGGAAGGATATAAGGTTGCTGGTGTTTTAGATTGATTGTGCATGCTGAAAACAATTTGTTTCGGCTGATTTTCAAGTGAAGCACAGAATGATGTTTCAGCAAGTTCATAACTATTCTGATTGCATATACCATCCGAAAAAATTAAAGAATTTTGCTTCAATTTATCAAGAGGAGGTGGAAATGATACACTATTACTGGTCTGAAGAATCCCTGTGTCAGTGTGCACGTGCATATGCATATCACCGTGACAATTGCCATCCAAAATAAGACTATCAACCCGTACCATATTGTCTCCGGGATTTTCCTTGGTAAATCAAGGCATGCTTCGAGGAAATTACACTTCTCAATATCAGTGGGCACTTGAACAGGCACATTTCTTTGATTAATAATTCCCTTGTCATATTGTAAATCAACCTCTGCAATCCCTTCGAGATGCCCAATTCCTATTCAACTTCAAGACACTCACCATCTTCAGCCTCAATATCATTTCCACTGCCCACCTCATTACGGATCCTTTCAGTTTCATCATACCCTATGTCATTTTCAACATCCAAAGCACTAAATTTGTTGTATGTGTTAACCTTTCTTAAATACTAAATGGGATTGGCAGCTTGTTCAGTGTTTTCACAATTATCATTTTCCTCAATCTCAATATCATTAACAAGAGTTCTTTTGTTCCTACCAGCTACATCATCTCGAAATTCATTTGCATTACTGATCAGCTGATTATTTCCTTTTTCTTTCTTTTTGTTGTGAGTTACTCTCCTCCAGATTTTCTTTGACTCTACTGCCTTGTTCAATACATCATATTGCAATTACCATCCTCTTTTTGCTGCACTTAACTAATCTCCCCATCTTCAATTTCCTTACTATAACATTTTGCCAGAAAGTAGGAGATGCTAGTGTGCCTAAACTCTTTGCATCTAACACAAATTTCTAGTTTCCAGAGGTAATTAACTTGAACCAACCAATCACTTCCATTCAACAATTTCACTGGAAACTAGTTCAGAAGCAACTGCTCAGAGGTGACTTTTACCAAACATTTCGCAAAGGTTATTCGCTCGAGTTTTTCAGTGGAATCGTCCATACATAAAAACCTATCAATTCTTGAAGCAAGCCAATTGATACCATAGTGTGACCAGGCATAAGGGGGAATGTTGCTTAGTTTTATCCACAAAGGGACAAATCTTATGGTACCACAGCTATTACCTACCGAAGCATCCCAAGGGTAAATAACAAAAAGCTTGCTTCTCACGATGATGGGGTCGGCCTCAACAATCCTATTACGATCGTCCCTAGAAGAAAATTTGAACAGGAATAAGAATGCATCAGACTTAACTAACACCTCACCCTTTAGCCTCCAAACCCTTTTCAAGTGATAAAGAACAGACGAATAAGAAAGTGGTTTGTCAAGGAAGAAGTCGATAAGGAAATCCTTCCACACTTCATTGCCAACTGAAATGATGTCCTTTGAAGGCAAAAGAGCATTACCAGTGTATTCCAAAGGAATAACTTGAGGAGTGTAGGCATCAGCATTGTGTGGTTTCGATTTGAAAAGGGAAGATCAAGGCACAGAACCAATAGAGGACAAAGGAGGAAGGTTAGAAGCAGAAGACAGACTAGGCACAGCAGAGAGGAAGAGAAAATGGCGAAGGATCAGGGACTGGTGGCATAAGGATGGGGGTAGTAGAGAGAGGAGACAGAGGTAAGGTCGAAGAAGAAGGAGGCTGGTACGAAGAAAATGGGGAAATGTACGAAGAGGGAGATGGAATGGACGTGGGAATGGTCCCCATGAAAAAAAGAAAAAAAACTTTTTGGTTTCGTTAAACTTCCTTGTATGTGTTTTTAGTTACATTTTTATATAAAATATATTGCAAAATATTTCAACTAATTAAGATTGGATATAGATCAGAGTTTTTTCCATTAAACTTTGATTTCTAAAATAACAGTAAACAAAAGATTGAATGGTATAAGCATATATAAATTTGTTGCATAAAATATGAGATCTAAACTAAATTAACAATATGAAACATACATAATCATAATGGGATGTAAAGATAGAGGATCTAAACCATTCTAACATGATGTAAGATATGTTAAAAGAGATTGAGTATGTCAAAAAATCACACTTCAATGAAGAAAAACTTCTAGACCCGATTGAATTACCTTCAAAAATTACAACACTATGTAAAACCACTTCTATATTTATCTTAACTGATTTTTTTAATTTTGTTTTGGAAATGTTATGGTTAAGAGGCCATGGATTTTCTATTAAAGGAGAGAGGAAGAGCATTGCGGAAAATGAATTCTGCAAAATGAATGTCAAACGAATGAAAGGAATTTAGTTATAAAGGAAACATTGAAATCTTTCTAATTCCTTCTTTAGAACCTTCCCTCTTGAAGTTTACATTAAATCTCAATCAAATTATCTCTCTCTTATCAAGTATGATTGACAAAGGTAGGGACTACGTGGACCCTTAAAATTTCCAAAATCATTTAGTAATGCTTCGACTCAAATTTGAATATTTTATTGATATTGCATGTCGATACGTGTATACATTACTTTATATGTACGCTTTTCATTAAATACTGATAACATTCAAACATCAAATAAAATTAAATATAATAACTAATATTTCATAAATATTAATCAATCAAATTAATTTATAATGAATATAAATTAATTAAATCGTGCAGTTTTTTAGAGTATTCATCATTACAATTGTGCGACTCAAAGATCTAAATTCAGTAAGCGGTTAATATCGAACAATTCAAATATTAATGTTCACACATTACCTTAGCTAGTGGTGTGAAATTTTAACTGAATTTATAGCTTACACATCTTTTTGGTAAAATCCAATTATACCATT
Organism: Allium cepa; assembly: GCA_030765085.1. Classification (NCBI taxonomy): domain Eukaryota; kingdom Viridiplantae; phylum Streptophyta; class Magnoliopsida; order Asparagales; family Amaryllidaceae; genus Allium; species Allium cepa. The sequence goes on along the minus strand of CM060933.1, from coordinate 26,460,253 downwards.
GTATACGGTTCTGGTAGCAACAATTATTTACATCAATTCTCTTTGGCAAAACCATATCACTTTTGGAATTATGAATTTGGTTTTAGTTTGATTGGTCCAAAAACAAAGTACTTGGTGAATAATTATTATTATCCATACTACTATGATCAGAGACTTCGACTTTGAGTTGACTATGGTTGATCGTGATACTACCCTCTTACAACCGATGAAGCGAATTCTCTATTGAATAGCATTTCACTTCCAATGCTCCAACTCAGACCTAACTATAGTCGTTGGATGGCCATGCAATGATTTAATTATAATCAAAGTTGAGTTTTCATTTGAAGTTCCATAATATTCTCAAACCGTAGGAACTTGTGTAACATCATCGCTTCTAGAATCATTGTTTGATCTTAGCTATATTAACTAATAGAAAACTCTCGAGTGAGTCATTTGATAGTCATCAAATAATTATCAGTACGTAAACCTTTGGTTCCCCATGCAGCTAAGAATAATACACTATCCAACTTTTAGAGTGTGTTACATACTCTGGTCCCAATAGATTGATATCCTTTCTCGAAACACCTTGATTAGGAACAATTAAAATAGTATGTTACTTTAATGTGATAAATTTCTCGTGACTACGATACATTGTAACTATTAGCGTATAAAGTATCATTTAAATATTTTATATTTAATAAACTTTAAATTAATTACTTAACTATATCTTGGTACAAAAATGTATATTATAGAAATCAAACACCTTTATATGAACATAATTGGCTATTAAGTTAGAAATATACAACAAATTATATAACTGCTTTTGAGGCATACCCCTAACGTAAGAACCCATCTTTTCGATCCTCAAAAGTTGACACAAATACATCCACGGTATTCATGTGTCAAACATCCAAGTGTTGAAAAGACAAATCATTGGAGTGAAAGAAAGAAAGACAAAACAAATCTCACAACGTGACAAGTATTATATAATATTTCAATGGTCTTTACAAAAGTAAACTAAACTTTAATATACATAAATAACATCAAAGTGACTAATCTATCATCAGCCCTGATAGCTATAACAACCGTCCTTACAATTGATGTTAAATACTATAAGAACAAAACAACAGAAAATAAAATATGCGAATATGCCTTATAGTATCTAGTTCGTTCCTGAAAGCTCCAAAATTTCTAACTAAATCTGAAAAATATGCTTGGGCTGACCCAAGCATTATAAGAAAAATAACGTCCGGATCGGTCTGGTAAACCCAGCATGAGTAACACAATCAACTGGATTACTTAGTTTAATAAACGCCTTTCAGAAATAAAGATATCTCATAAGATCATGCTACATATAAACACAGATGAGTTTTTACCATACAATAACCAAATCATTTTTATGTTAAAATCAGTTGTATTCTGATAATGTCTAGGATTCAAAATAAATACGGAATTATACCCGAAATTGTTACATTAACTAAATTCTAGCATAATATGCATACAACTAAATCCATAAAGGCACATATTGGAGATTGGATTTCCATCAATGATTGAGCTACTGTGGTACCACCCGTCATAGTGTACCTCTAGATAAAATGTAACGATGTCAACAAGAACTTCTTGTATCCCTACTACACAAAACCCGCTGCTCCTTTAACATAGTATACCAGACTACGTCATTCCCTAGGTACCAACGCTCTAAAAACAATGTATAGCAGCTATAGCCCCACTCTCCTATGCATACACATACCAAAATCCATAAATACAGAATCTAGATAGATAAATGATGCTCCCAATAGTAGAGAACTATATAACTCTGCTGCATATCCTCTGTTTTAGTCATTACTGGGTTGTGAGGTTTATGAGGTCAAGGTTACCTTTTTCCTCTTTAGCAAATCTCATTTGGAATACTAACACGGTCTTCCAAGCAATAATGCGATGCAAGCATTCATCCATATAAGTCGTTTGGGAAATAAACAAACCAAAGGCAGTAATTCTACTACATCCATTTTTGGAATCACCACCGGGATTAGAAGTAAGTAGCCCTTGCAATTCAAAGAACTTTGTTTTCGATTCCATTATCTAATCCTGAACCTCTTCCAAAGCGTAGAATACACATATGGTCTTGGAGTGTTTATGGTTTCGAGTCATCTTACATAAGTACACTCCCCTGCTTACCGATCGCTCCAAAACCAATTTGATAGTTACGATAAACTCAACTTCGATTTTTTTGGAAATAATTAAATAATACATAAGAGCGGAGATCATCTCTAACTGTTTAAGTGGATGGATTTCCTTATCATTTGTCTTAAGAGAGATTTATACGCATGGTACAACATCATCAAATGATGACTGTGCTACATAACTCAAGTGTTTCTCCTAGATATTTCCAGAGTTATATTTTGGTCAAGATTTGATAGTCGGTTATTTAATTACCAAATAAACAAACAATCAAACAGATTAAATTCCATATGGGATCCACTAAGCCTTTATTAATTAATATTTCATTAATTAAAACCTCTTTCAATTATTTGATTTAAAATACCTTCAAAAAAGATATATTCACAGACCCCTTATACTCTTTTCAATACTTTGAAAAACATCCATACGCTTATCTCACTAGTATAAGTATATTACAAACCGTTATATTCTCGATCCTTAGAAAATATACGTATAATTATCTCAACGCTATAAGTATATTAACAAAACTTAAGGAATATCTCCTCTTTTCCCAATTCACATTTAAATAGGCCCAAACAACTATTATTTAAAACATTTCTTCCTATAAACCAAACCACATATTCTCTGGTGTAAGTATTAAAAGAATGTTATCATACCACCTTAATAAAGAAGGATTATGATCAAAATCAAATCTTATTCCTTTTATAAAATTTTCTTTTTTATAATCTCATTTCATATTTACAAATCCTTTTATATATCTCCAAATTAATTTATAAAACTTCTTATATAAATATCGAAAATAATTTATAAAATCCCTTTCTATTTATAGAACTCTTTCCTATTTATAAATCTCCTTTATAAATCTTTCTTTACAACTCCTTTATAAAATTCTTTACAAAATCCTTTACAAAATATCGATTTTGTAAATCTTCTTTAAATAAATCCTTTTATTAAGTAAAAAACTATTTTATAAAGCAAACTGTTATTTATAGATACCTTTATCTAATTACTTAATTAACCTTAAACATCGTTAATAAAATAATTAATTAATTAACTTTAAAACATCCTTAATAAAATAATCTATTAACTTAACCCATCATTAATTAAATCAGTTAATTTACTTAAACCATAGTTACATCAATTAATTAACTTAAACAATATTAGTATTATAATTAAATATCTTTAAACAACATAATATATATAATTAAGTATCTCTAAACATGTTTAATAATAAAATTGAATAATTTTAAGCATCTTTAATAAAATAATTAAATAACTTTAAACATTTTTAATAAAATAATTAAATACTTCAAACATCTTAATAAAATAATTAATTAACTTACTTTAAAACATTATCGCTAAGACAATTAATTAACTAACATTCAAACATCATATATAATTATATAAACACTTAACCTCAAATTCTTATAAAATTAGAGTTTATTTAAACCCACAACTTTACAAATTCGGAAAAAGGCTTAGCGCTCACAATGGTACTTAGATAAGCTATCATTTAATTTGATTTAAATTTCCAAGTCATATTACTTGGACTTACGTAAGCATGCATATATGTAAATAAAATCAATTAGCAATCACTAGCTAATCCATCACTTATCTGATATTAATTAATCCACATATTAATTAAATATTATATGAATTAACGTCTAAATAAATATAATACTAGAATGAAGATTTATTCTGCTAACAGATATCATCAATAATCTATTCAGTTAATTATAGCAGAACAAAGATTTATCCCGCTAAACCAATGTCCAAAATAATATAAGTAAATTGATTTAACAGAATGGTGTTTATTTGGTCAAATAGGTAACACCAATGAAGTACAATTAATTAATTATGTTATTACTTAAAACAACACAATTAAATGCACTCAGTATTATTTTATCGTTAAATTATACTTCACTAAAACTAGTGACCATTTATACATAGTGTTCTACTAGATTATATGAATGTAATGCCAAAACCCACGAGTCAAACAGATTTAAAGTGGACGAGTTATAGCATTTTAAACTTCACATAATTATTTAAAACAAACCAATAAACTAATTAATTCTCACCAAAAACTAATGGGCCAAGCCCAACCAACACTCCCAAACCCTAACTTCAATGCGTAGTGCCTTCCTTCCCAAAACAATTTCCTCCTCCCAATTCAAATTATTCCCAAACTGCAACTTCCTGAATCCAGAATCCAGCGTGCATGGTGCACGTACACACGCTCCTTGCTCCACCGCTCGACCATCCAAGGCACCGACACCCATCTCTCGTCGAGCTCGACCGACCGCACCCTGTCATCCTACCTTCGATCAACCCCCGTGATTTCCGACCACCTCAACCGAAAACGAAAACGCTTCCGAGAAATAAACTAGAGCTCGTTGCGCCTCCTTGCATCACTTCGGCCACCAACACCCACACCAACGCAGCCTACAAACGCATGCCACTCCCCAAAGCCACCCATGGCCAACTCGGTGGTCACGATCACCGCCAGCGACCACGAATTCAAGCCTAAACCCACAATCAATAAGACCCTAGTTTGACCTATTCTAAGCTCATCCGACCACCAAGGCTCTCGCTAGCAACACAGAAAAATTGCATCTACTCCCAAGCTTCGCCGTGGCACCGGCCATTTCTCCTTTCAACGATCGCAACTTCGAAAAATAGTTTATGACCGTAAAAGGGTTCGTCGCCCCTCGTGGCCAACTCCGGCCACTATAATGCCCAAACATCATGGCTCAATGAGATGAACGCGACCATGCCTTCCTTTCGCCATTTCGTTCCTGTCAATTTGCGATAAAAGCTGCACCATCGACGGTCATAAATTCACCATGACTTCCTCGCTTGACGAAACCTTTCACTACTGCTTTTGTAGAATACTACGGGACATGCTCTACAACTTTGCAGCTGAAGTTTTGCTAATTTTTGATGGTTTAGGAGTTGTTGATTTTTGAAGTGAGGATGGATTAACATTTTCTTTTACAGTAAAGAAGAAAATTAAACGAGGAAAGAAAAGAGAGAGGCAGAACAAAGCAAGGAAAAATTGTTAGGAAGTGAAGGCATCGGTAGATGTATATACTTATACAACACACAACAGAACTCCAAAAATTTTGAACTAAAAAAAATGATGTGATCCAGTTTCAACTTTCCTATCTTATCACAAGCACCAACATGTCAACCATATGAGAGTATGTTGGACATTAGTATGGATCGTGTACTTTAGTTCATTTCAACATTTAAGGCACCAATCCATCATTTCAAAATTAAAATTTGAATATATTTTACATTAAACAATCCATACAATTTTCGTTTTAGTAATTTACCTTTATATTTAAAGAAAAGTGTGGTTCTTCTTAAGCCGGACTCTTAAATGTTGATTTAAGACGTATACCAAGGTTCAACACTTTCTATAACTTGTCATTCGATAAAAAGTCAAAAAGTCAAAAAAGGTATTTCGGTCACATTTTTTGTTTCTCATCGAACTATCTATTTTTGTAAACAAAATTTAGAAATAAATTTTCTATTATTAATTATAAAATAAGAGAAGGTTATTTGATTATTAAACCATTAACCAACTATTTAACATAAATAAATATCCCTAAATCAAATCGATAAAATTCCGAGTCATTACACCTAACCCCATCAATAGTTTGGCTGAATTCTTCATTCATAGATCTCTTCGGTAAAATCATATTTTACACCACCTTAAGCGGTACCATTAGTGACAATAATTTATGCACGTTCTCTTCATTCATGCTACGCCACTTAAGGATATATGGAGTTTGGTATTGATTAATCCAATAATATCCATATTCAACTTGACCAGTCCATGAACAAAGTCCCTGGTTCAATAATAACATTTATTGTTAACCATTCTAAACTGGCCAGAGATTTTGACTTTGAGTTGACTACACTTAGTCATGATACTACCTCATACAATCGATGAGACGAATTTTCTATCGGATAGTGCTTCGGTTCTAATGCTTTAACTCATATCGAATTATAGTCCTCGATGATCGCCTTGCCACAATTTAACTATAATCAATGTAACATTGAAGTTGTATAGTATTCTCAAGTCGAGAGAAGCGTGTAATATTGTCACATTGAGGTTTCCGTTTGACTAGTTATTATCAATCAACTTGAAACTCTCAGGCAAATCATTCCATGGTTATCAAATAACCACGAGTAAACCCTTTGCCGCCCCCAACTGCCATGAGTAGCACACGGCCCAATATTTAGAGAGTGATATGTACTCGGATCCTAACTTGTGTATCAATATCATTTCTCAAAACACCTTGACAAGGAATATTTAAAACAAAATGTTACTTATATTATGATTAATTACTCACGATTACAACTTTTTGCAACTATAATTACATAAAATTTTATTTAATGATTTTCTTGTTAATATACTTTAAATTAATTATTTAATATCACAGTATAACAAAATAATAAAGAAAAGAAACATCTTTACTCCGAACAAAATTGATTATAGAGTTAGATAATTTATAATATATGACATAACTAGTTGTAGAGCATACCTCTAACTCTCTAAGTAACTCTCGAGATAAAATGATGAACTATTGGTTAGTAAGCCTAACTAATAACGTACGTCACATAAAGTGATAGTTACTCTCCAGTTTTGAAATGAAATGTACTTGTCTTCGACCTTCATCGATCACAAAACCCACAACAAGATGATCTAATCCAATGTATTCAGCTTGTATTACCTTTAAAAAAAACTACTTTTAAATTTTATTCGAGTAGTGTATCTTTATAATTAGTTTCTTTAATCTTACTTGAATGCTCTACACATTGAACCATTTCAACACCATGGTTAATGTTAAAATCAACATTTTATTATATATTTTCTACAACCAACAATTTTATAAATAAAAAATTCTTCCATAAATGACTAATTTTTTGCTTCTATCAACTTATCCGGGCGATAGTTCTACAAATAAAAAAGGAAAGCACTTAATCATAGGCATTAATTGCTAAATCAACCCAATTCTGTATTCTACAAATTCAAACCGGGGTTCCCATTTCATAATTTAAATAACTAACATATCAATTATCTAACACAATAAACCCAAAATTAGTAAAGATTGAAAATTAACAACATCAACTGCAAGATATGGTTCAAATTTAAAATTGTACATTTAATTTGCAAAGACGGGGATAAGCTTTCAATTTTTACAGCAAGAACCATATCGATTCAAGTAAACTTTTACTTTAAATGGATTGGAAGAAGGGTTAAAGAAGAAATTATGGGAATTAAAATAACACAAGCATATATTTCCTGGCAGGTGTTCTTACCGACACTCCACTTTTGGTTACGATGGGCTCAAATTATGTAAACACTCCATCTTTAATAAAATTGATACAAGGAGTACACACCTTTTAATTAAAATTAGCGTCTTTCCATTTTGCCCTTGATAAAAAATTCAAAACCCCACTAAAACCCGACCAACACTTCTTCTCCTTCATTGTCGTTCATCTCATTATTCACGTACAAATTAGATATCAAAACCAAAAACAAAAAAATGGTTAGAACGAAGAATTAATCAGGTATCGTTGGATTTGTTTAAAAAAAATTGACTTATCGAAACCCTAAGTTTTGTGCGATCGAAAATTTAAATTTTCATATATTGAAACACACTTCATCGTCACCTTATTACTTAAGTTAATAAATATCAGCGGTTAACTGCCGCGATTTATGTCCTGTTGTCGTTTTTTTACCATCAAAACCCCAATTTTGGTTTAAAAATCAACTCATATTTCTTCGGCAAGTTCATTCGCTTTTCACATTTTATTTCGTCGGCGTCATGTTGATCTTTGTAATTTAATTCGATGGGGTCTTGTCGATTTATAGTTCGGCACATCCTTGTCGAAATTGTCGATATACATTTCAAATCTCGGTTTCATCTTCCGTTTTCCATTGTCGACATACATAAACACTAGAATTTTCAAAAAAATTACCTGGTTGTTTTATGCACAAAATGTACGTTACGTATGTTTTGTTTGGTAAGAATCAATCTTGTCTCTTTCTCTTTTGGAATTTCATCAGCAGGTGAGTTTAATTTCTCTATTGATTAATGATTAATTACGGTTAGTGAAGAAGATCAGTGGAGTTAAAGAAATTAGGATAAAAATTAAAAGGGTAAATTTGTAAATTTACAAAGTAATTTTTAGAGGGGGTGATTTTTTATACCCTATAAAAAAATGATTCCCTCGCAACTAAAAGTGGAGTATTAATAACAACTCTCTTCTTGGCCTTGTATAATATATGTTTGCTTGAGAAGCCCAATACAAATTTTTTTCCTTCCTTAAAATGCTGGCAAATTATTAAAATAGATTTTTTTTTACAAATTTGGACCACTTTTATAAATTTATTACGTAAATAGATCGGTTTCAAAACTAATCAAACCGACATTAGGGATGTTTGCTTACTGTCACTGACCAAAATTAATTTTTCTAAAGTAAAAAAAAGGTGGATCTTATCCCATCGCGGTTTCCCTAAAAACGTGGATCTTGTCTCATCGCGATTTCCCTAAACTTCCTCCTTTTATTTCGCGCATCAAAGATTCCAAATTCAAATCTATTATGATTTTCAAATTCTAAAATTTCAATTTCAAATCGGCAATTTTGAATGCTTTGATTAATATTTAAATTTGAAATTCATATTTTCAGATTCAAATATCAATTTATTCTTTTCCAACATATTATCACTTATTGTTTAAGTAATATTAACAAAAAATTTAAATGTATATTTCTTATCAAAGTTATACAATCGAACGGTCGGTTTCTCCACCGTTGTGCGGTTATACTAGTTATGAATATAGGTCACTTTCGACCAGTTCAGCACAACGCTGGCTTGTGCTGGCCAAAAGTGTACAAGTGACATTTCAAATGCCGCATATAATTTATACATTGACTCCATTTCAAATGGAGCCAATGCATATTGCCGAAAAAATGTTCCTTCCTCTTCGCTCCATTTTAAATGGCGCCAATAGTTTTTTCTAGTTTTCTATTAGGCGAGATTTCAAATTGTGCCAAATATTTTTTTTATTCTGCAATTTGCATTTGTTCCATTTCAAATGGAGCCAATGTAAAAGTTAAAAAAGAAATACATAAGGCATTTGAAATGTCGTATGTATACTTTTGACGAGCATAGCGTTGAGTTGACTAAAAGTGATCTACATTCGTAATTAGTTTTAAAACTGGACTATTTGTGTAATAAGTTTGCACAAGTGGTCCAAAAATTAAAAAAATCCTATAAAAATTTGCAAGCAAACTCGCAAAATATGCGAAACAGTTAATGCAAGGATGATAAATTTAGGAACAACAAGGTACTTTTATGCAAATGTGTCTTCTCTTCCTAAATCTTCCAAATAAATCGACTGCCGCTTCACTAAATCTCAGTAGAAAAGCTACGAAAGCAGAATAATCAGCATCTGCTGCAAGGAAACAATACGACAATGGCAGAAAATCCACAGGAAGAGATGGAAACGAAAATTAGGGAGGCCGTGCTTTCTCGCCTCAATGATTTCAAAAGCCAAGCCGAGTAATTATTTCTAAAACCCTAGCTAATTTTTTTTACCGTTTATCTTTTTTATTTTATCGTACTTTGAAACCCTAAGTCTGAAAACTAGAATTTGATTCCAGATACAGTGATGTAGTCTGGTAAAGTTTCATCGATATCTTTGGCTAAATTATTTATAGAACCATAGGGCCAAAATTTATATACAGTTTTTCAATAGCTCAATGTCATAATTTGAAATTAGCGGAATTGATTATGTTTACTTGCTAGAATCAACTTTGCAATGCCAATAAGAAGTCTACATTCAAGAGTGCAATGAAAAATCTGATTATTTATTGCTGACTTTTAGAATGTTTGTTTGCAGCAAGAATATTGTGCTTGTCAGTGTGTTTTCTTTATGTAATAGTGTACTGTTACTGGCAACTTCGAAAGTGCTTCTGGTTACCATTAATTTTTTAATCGATATGAAATCTTTTTGTATTCTACTTACCACCAAGTTTTATTTTCTTAATCGGTCCAAAACAACAGTGTGTTTTTGTTTTACAACGGCCTTTCACTGTCGTGCAGTTGTTCATTGCCATTACTCTACATTCATTAACTGCATTGCACTGTTGTATGGTAATTTAACAGAAAAACAGTAAAATCGAGTGTTTTGGTGTGTACTTGATAAAACAAAATGATGTATGGTAATAGTAAGCATGCAAGCATATTTTGTATGGTGACAAATAGTTATGCGAGCCAAAAGTGATTTTCCAGGTGTACACTATGTAATATTAGCATAAAGGTGTATGGTAAAATCACTGAAAGTGCTTAACATCCACTAGTTATTGCAAACCAGTAATTGCAATAAGCATATACCAATAATTCTCAGTTTTCACTCCTAACGTTTGAAATTAAAAAGCATAACATTTGCATGTGGTTTCCAGAAAATGCTAGTTATCTTTTTGAGGTAGTCCGAAGTGCAATCTTACGTCATTATTTATTTTGCAGCAATTTGACTATGGTAGGTGTTAGAAGGGCATTAGAAAAGGAATTGGGGATGGAGAAATTATCATTGGACACGTATAAGAAGTTCATAAAGCAGTGTGTGGAGAAGGTATATTTTTCAGTATTAATTTTTTTCATCATTTTGAATCATAGTTTGTATTTTGCAGTATTAAATTTTTTTTCCTCATTTTGAATCATAGTTTCATACACACACTTGTCAAGGTCATATTCTGGTTTATATGATATATTGGCCAGTTATGTGCATGAATAAGTTTGTGGCTGTTATTCCATTTAACAAACTACATGGTCGTTTAGTCTCGGTTTCAACAGTTTATGTAATTATTTAGGTAATATATATCTGATAGTATTTTTAAGCTGACCACTATCCTCTACCTGCATAAAACATACATTTGAATGTTATTTACTGTTGATGTTTATACTAGTGAAGCAAGTTTGGAAATTTTTTATGGCTATCAAAGTGATTCCCATCATCCCATGCCTTTGGAAATTGAGCCTTGGTGGTTGTATTGGAAGGTCTGATCACATCTATTCGTGCACACTATAAGTTTTTTTTTCTTTATATATAATATTTTTTTCTTTAAATATAATATTTGTGTGTGTGGATATATACATATGGGGTAGGTCCGTTGTCCCCCCTCCTTATGTAGCGCACTGTACCCTCCCTTCATATTTTTGTTCAACTTTTTTGGAACAAAACAAAATTTATTTATATAATCTACCAGGTATTAAGATTATCAGCAGAAGAACTTGGTCGTTTTGAAACATCTAATTCCGTCAACTCAGTGCGTGCGCGCGTGTCTATATATACTTGTATACACACACACACACACATAAATATACTTATATATATGCACATATACTTATATATATGCACATATACTTATATATGTGCACATATACACATACGCATTCACACACACACACACACACACACACACATATATATATATATATATGTTAACTCATGCACACATATGTATATGTATGATAACTCATATTGAACTTCAATTTTGAATGATTTAGCAGTTTCAAACGATGCAAATTTTTGCGTAGTATATATTGATGGCAGGTACATCACATCTACAAAATTTTGTCTCGTTTCGAATCACACAAAAAGATGGACGGGATACATAAGGAGGGTCTATGGATCCCTATATACATACTTAGATACACACACATATCCATACATGTATACAAGTATAAACATGCGCACACACATGTATGTATATATACATTGTGCGTAGTGGCTATTGGAACACAAAATTTGACACAAGTATTAACCATTGGATTTTTAATCTTTACATGGAAGGTGGAAATCAGCGGGAGATCTAATGCTTAAGATCTCTTGTTACATTTTGTATCACCAATTTTTGTCCAAATGGAATTTTCACTCACACACACGGGAGAAGAATCCACATTCCCTTTTATTTATCCCAAAAATCTTCCTTTGTCTTTTTGTACCATGAGTTCCAAAAAGATTTTTTTTTAGCAGATATGATGTCATTACTAGCAAGATCATCTTTACAAAAATTTACATCTTTTTTAAATCTCTGACTTCCCAATGGCTCATATTGGGCTGTTTGAATACGTTAAAAGTTTTAAATTGTTTTCAAATTTTACACAGATTATCTGGATCGTGATGAGATTAAATTTTAACCCATACACACATGCACATATTAGTGCACTTAATTTGTATTTGAAAATTCCACAGTCTTATTCAACATAGACTGTCGCCACCTCTGGAATTGCTATAGATATAAATACTCATCAAGTAAACTTGTTTCATTCCCTTTATGAGCATGCATAGGTGGTTGGACGGTTACATTTGCAGTCTTTTGTGTATGTAGATGTTCAAGAGCTGCTTAATGCAGCCACACGTATGCTGAAATTCACTATGTGATTGTCAGTCACTTTCCCCAATGTGTGGTTATACCATGCTTATTGCAGTCATTTCTCCCAATATGTCATTATGCTGGTGCACAATCTGGCTATGCGGTTGCATAATATGGTTATGTGGTATAAAATTGAACTTGCAGATCTTAATTAATGTCAAGTTTGTCTCAAATCCTTTCTGCTGTTTGTTTAAATATTGTTGTGTTATGATTAAATTTGGTCCTACGAGCATGTACACTTACCACCATTATTATTTTCATACTATTGCTTTTTTATAATTTCCGAGTTCCATATGATTAAAATTTAGTAAATTTTTTAGTACTAGACGAAAGGGAGAAAAAAAGCAAAAAGAAAAAACCTATTCTAACTTAAATCCCTGTTTCAAATTTCTTACAAAAACAGGTTTGGTTTTCACCAGGTCAGGTTTTGTACTTGCGTACGTTCAAAGTGTGCAAGCGCAAACCGCTATTTTTAAGACATATTGTGCTTGTGCACTTTCAACTTGGGCAAACACATATTGCTAGTTTGGTGAAAATCAAACTTATTTTTACAATAAATTTGAAATAAGGCATGAAGCTAGAATATTTTATTTATTTATTAATTTTTATTGTTGAAATCTAATACCAAAATTTGTCCAAAAATATACATAAAATGGTATATTTTAATTGTTTAAAGGTATATGCATATGCAACCATGCTATAGCTGCACAAATGTTATCCATTGTGTAGTCATTGGCGAAATTGACAAACATAACATATTATATAACTTGAAAGTCAATTAATAAATCCTTCAAGTATTTTGCTTTGTAGTTTGTACGGTGCAATGTCAACTTTGGTCATGTACATTTATGCAGTAACAAATGCGAATGAATGTTAATTAAAATTTCTTCTTATACCGCTTTTAAGAAAGTGTGGTTGTCAACAAATGCTTTATGCTTTAAAAATGTATAATGAAATTATCTTGTGATAATATTGTAATAACTAATTTGCTACTCCCTCACAAGCGACTACCACTAAGGGATACTTTTTTAGTGGATCAGTATAAGGACACTAATGTTTTTTTATCACCCTTTTTCTACAGTTTAGTTACATGAATTATATCTTTAATTCACTTCTTTCTCTGTCGCTGCATTGCCCTGGACTGATTTCTTGCAACTTGACCTCATTTTGATATCAGCATTTCAATGGTGATGGGAATGAAAATGCATCTGAAGCAGTGGCGAAGGTTGAAGAACCTATTCATTCAGCAGAGCAGAAAGAAGGTGAAAATAAAAAAGGAGATCTAATAAATAGCAGTTCCGATATTAACAAGAACTCAGAAGAATCTGAAATGAGTCATGAAAGTCCTGGTCATAATAAAGAAATCAGTGAAGATGTTGTAAAGAAAGCAATCAGAAAGAGAGCTGCTTATTTTAGAGGGAACCTAGAGTATGTAATCTGTCATCCATTTTCTTTACCAACTATGTATCTAATATGAACATATAATTATATTGTTCAACCCTACCAAAAAATTGTATTATTTTTTCTGCTATCTGACATAGTATACATTGTAAAATATTCAGCATCACATTGATGAAAGTGCGACGTCTGTTAGAGGAAGATCTAGAACTTAAGAAAGGTAGCCTTGATGCTCATAAAAAGTTAATCAGCACCGAATTAGACAAAGTAAGCTCTGTGAAATTTGTATAAGTTTTATTACCCATTGAAAATTATAGCGTACCAACTTGACATTTATGTAATAGACCTTGCAATCGTCTGGTATTGTCGATGATTCAACTAGTACGAAGAAGAAACATATGAAAACTTCTAATAAAAAAGTCAGTAAGAAGGTAAATAAGGATTCGGACTCAAACTCTGATGAAGAACAGGGTGAGGATGAAGATGACGAGGCAGGGAAAAGAACCAAAAAGCGACCTGCTCAAAAAATTAAAAATGACACAAAAGCTTCAAAAAAACAGAAAGTATCAGTTGAAAAGAAGAAGACGCCTTTAAAGAAACAACCAGCACAAGAAGACTCGGATGGAAGTGATGAAAGTGACCACGAAAAAACAATAGTAGTAGCCAAGGTTGACTATATGCCTTTTCTGTAGTTTTGTCACATATGCTAATAGATACTATTTCATCGAGTTGATATTTTTGAAAACAGAAGCAAAATGAGAAGCCAACGCCAGCATACGGGAAAAAAGTGGAGCGCTTAAGATCAATTATCAAAGCTTGTGGATTAGGGTATTATCTTCTTCTACCAACTACAATTTGAATGTATCGTGGTCGTTTTTAATTATTTTTTTTTAAATAGCATACCTCCAGCAGTATATAAAAGGGCTAAACAAGCCCCTGAAAGCGAACGTGAAGCACAACTGATAAAGGAGTTGGCGGACATTCTTCGAAAAGAGGGCTTATCAACTGATCCTTCAGAGAAGGGTAAAACTCTTATGTATTAGTACTCGTTATTCAGTGTTAACTTCATATGTAAAATTTTATCCTGTTTGAATTATCAACTCTGTTTATTTAATCCTAACTCCATGAAAACAGATGCGCATGTCTAATCAGTTTACCTATTTATTGTCAGCAAGTATACACATTACACGTGATTACTAAGGTTTATCCAATGATAACTTGATCAAATGATCTCTTGCATGAGATGGGACACCTCAATTGTTCATGTAGTTATACTCTGAAATCATCATGTGACGATGATTTCAAATATATTTTATTGCTTCTATGCAAAAAAAAAAAAAAAAAAACACGAACACTTGGATATTGTGACATTGGATACTGTGATAATTTACTTTGGCAATACTTACTTGATAATTGTGACATTGGGTATTGTGATAATTGGTCTAGGCATTCGTTACAAGTTGCATCCAAGTTAAACAAGTTGAGTACAAAAGCTTGAATCTTAACTAATCGTGCAAACCTACTTTAAATTTTGGCGTTACTTTAGTTCCACTTATTTCTCTTAGTCTTTTTGTGTGTGCTGGGTTTCTTGCAAGGTAATGCTGCATTTATCTATTTTTTTTTGAGAAGTAGCAATATTATTTGATATTTATTAAAGAATCTTGTACTTTTGATTGTAACACAAAGTTCTTACTTAATACATTTTTATTGCTGGTTTTAAATGTAGTGATTTTTGTTGTTGAAAATGCTTCTTGTTCTTTTACACCCTTCGGTCTAATTGTAGAAGCATTCAGTATAATCCATATGCTAGTTTCTCATCACTGTTGCTAGTGTAAAAGCGAGGTTTAGCGTCATTGTCCATTTTATCAACTTGAACTTGTATGTATATAATATATTTTCTGGTTTCTTTGAGAAGTTGCTCTTTAGCTTATTCTAGTCTGTGATTCTTGTGTATAAGTGTAATTGGCGATTCATACTAGCATTGATATATTATGTGGTAATATAAAAGTACCAAGTTTTCACGCGAACAATACTTAACACTTGTTTTATATTCAGAAATCCAAGAGGTGAAAAAAAGAAAACAAAGGGCAAAAGATCTTGAAGGCATTGACATGAGCAATATTGTTTCTAGCTCTCGAAGGAGATCGTCTAGTTATATGCCTATTCCACCGCCAAAGATAGAAGATTCAGAAAGTGACGAGGAAGGTGAAGAAGAAGAAGAAGACGATGAAGAAAATGAAGAAGACAGTGAGGTTCGTGTTAGTGATGCTGAAGACAGTGAAGGTGGCGCTAGTGATGCTGAAGACTTGAATCCAGGATCTGGAGGTAATTACTGTCCATGTAGTGTTGCTCTGTAATTTTTAATGTTTGTTTTGATATATATGTTTCTTCCGCCCTTACATACCTAGTATGAATTCCATAACCTGAACAATAATGTATTGAAGTACCCAAAAAATAAATAAATACACGATAGGCTAATTTTGAAAACAAGCAAAATAACTTTCATAAATCAAAACTCTTTGAATGTTTTAAGTAGAGATGTACAAATTATACTGTTTTCATAAATCAAAAGTTATTACATTTTGTTGAAATGTATTAAATGGAGGAAATAACGTTGCATGATAATAGTTTCATTGTTTGAAAAATAGAATTTGTAACCAACTTATAAGGGGAAGTGTAAAAAAAAAGGTAATGTCATTATGCCACCAAAGGAACATGGATTGATTTTTCTTATAATTTTTTTTATTTCAAACAAATAAATATATTTATGAATAAAAATGACAGTTGGTGCATTATTTATAATTTTTTATGTATACATGCTAATAGCTGATGATGAAAGTTATCTGATATTATTTTATCTGAATAATGCAGATGAGGCGGAAGATGAAAGTGATTGATGCTTTTTATATTATTATTATTAGTTAGTAACAAAACAAAACAAAAGGAAGTTGTTTTTTAATATTATTATTAGTTTCTGATTTTCAGGGTAGGGGGACTACCGTTTGTTACCTCTCTGTATGAGTATCTCATTAGATTTGTAATAATAGATACACTATTATGATTTATGTTTTATTACGTTGTGGATCTTATTGGTATTAGTTTTATATGAAGGAAGAGACACTATTATGATTTATATTTTATTCTGCTACGTTATTGAGATTTGAAAATAGCAGCTATCTTCGTATGTATTCTTATTGCTCAATGCTGTAAATGCGTGGTTCATGTTCCTTGTACCACCAACGTTTAGAAGAGTTTGCTTTGAAATACATCAGCAGCCATTTTTCAGTGATTTAGTTGACCTTCTTGAGTATGTTTTATCAAAGATCTGTAGTGAGATTTAATTTCCCTTTCATCGAAAATATATGGGTACAATTGGAAGCTGCAGCAAGTGTTTGTGTAGCTTTAACTGTTTGTGTATTTATCTGTGAATAAACTTGTTTACTGTGGTTTAGGTAAGCGCTTTGAATCTGCCATTCAGGAATTAACATGTTATTTGGTTAAGACATAAAAGGTCATCTACTTTATTTGTCATTATTTGTTGGAGAAAGATAACTTCTGACACATCTCTACTATGTTTATTTGTCAATAGTGAAGTGCTTGGTTGCCTTTTAAAAAAAAAAAATATAATTCACACTGGAAGGGAAAGGTTTATTTCACATCGTGTGAATTATAGAGAAATAATTTGTTTTGCCATACGATATTCATCCTTCTCTTTCATAAAAATGATCTTTAACTGAGTTTTGTTTGTTAAACTCAATGTATTTAGAGCCCAACAAGGGTATGTTTTGAGTATTACAGCGCTGCCGGCTGCTGCCTATTACACAGTTCATGTTTGCGTTGCGTCCTGCTTCTGATATATCAAAGCTATGACCCACTCATTTGGTCCATTGGTACAAACGGTTGAAAATGATCCACACGGTGATGCCAACTGTAATTATCAATGGCTAATTCTAGTTCATATATAAACCAGCCCATCTTAAACATTCTTTATCGGCTATTTTCTTCATTTTCTACGCTATCTTCAACTTCCCAACTCAAACAAGCAATTAATGACCGAATCTTATGATGAATACATTTTTATGCCGAAGATTTGACAAATATACATATTATTATGAGAATTATGGCACTACGGAGAAAATGTTAATGGTCTGAATTCACACTTCAACATATAAAAAAATTCACCGGGTTGACGATATGTTGTGCGGTCATGTAGAGTTGTTTAAAAAACTTTTGAATGAAAAGACTTTGTTTCAGGACATTGCATCAGCGGTTGAAAAGTTACGAATTGAAACCAACATCACAAATGTTCACTAGAAAAATGATAACCATATTTCTATATATAACTGCTTTGGCTCTTCCTATGCGATAGGTTGTCGAAAGATTTCAACGTTCGAATAACATGATTTGTGTTTATTTTCACAAAGTTTTGAAATTTATAGAGTTAATGTGTATGTGTATGTATATGTATGTGTGTGTGTGTGTGTGTGTGTGTGTGTGTACATATATATATATATATATATATATATATATATATATATATATATATATATATATATGTATGTATGTATGTGTGTGTTCGTATTTATAGCATGAAATATCAGGAGTAGGTGCATTATCAACTTTTTTCATATAAGATAAAAGAAATACACATGCATTTAAACTGGTAAAAGAAACATGTCATATAAGGATAAAGAGTGACAATCATGCAACACACTAGCTACTCCCATAATCGACTATTAAAATACTTATTATCACCCGTCTAATGTCACTAATTTCCATGGTATTTTGCAGTCACTACTTTAGTCGACAATTGTTACACCTATCCAATTTAAAGCAAGATTTTAAATTTATATCATGCCTCTCAGGGATTCATTTTTCAAACAAAATGATTCGTTACATTCTTCAATTGAATGCAGGTTATAATAAACTAATAACAAGATGCTCAGTTCACCTCGCATAAGGCAGATTCATTGCCTCTGACTCAAATCGATGAGAGACCTCGCATGGTCTCACCCTGTACAGTTAATGCCCTGCTATTAATCTCTATAACCTTGCTATATTTCTACCCCTACGAATTTTCCATGTAGCTTCAAATACAGCCTTTTTGCTCCAAGCTCCACTATTTTTGCTATATCCCAGTATTCTCACTATATTCCGCTATTTCCGTTATATCTTCTTTAAAAGAAATGAATTGAAAAATGACATTTATATATTATAAAAATTATGAATTTAATTTATTAGTTGAATTTTTAATATATTTTTAGAAATGAAAATACTCTAATATTATACTAAATTCAATTATGTTATATAATAATTTTACGTTTATTTACAGTATGTTCGCATATGTTTTTATTTAAAATTATTTATGTATTAACTATAATTCAATTGAATGTTAATTTTTTAATTGATTACCATTTATATATATGTAAAAATATTAAGTACAAGTTTTATATGCTATTTTAGAGCTATTCACTATATCCCGCTATATCCTCGCTGTATCTCCACTATGATTTTTTTGCACCTCTGCCGCAATGAATCTGCCGAACGTTTTAACCGCACAGGGTGCACTAAATCCTTGCTTCCTCACTGGCTAACATCGCTCTCCATCATACATTGCTTGCCAATGAAGATAAACGTCGTCGTTGTGCTTGTACAGTGGACTGTTTGATAAGTGAAAACGGGACTAAGTTTGACATGTACATCGGTAGAATATAATATATTTTCATGTACATACAAAAGAAGTATAACATGTGCATGTATGATGCATACGATTTTAGGTAACTATATTTTTGGTATATCAGTTGGTTATTGGTTTGTTATGATGTATGAATTGTATTGTTCTTTAGTGATGAAGTATATTATGTATTTTAAGTATTTTTTGGTTTCATACATGTAATAAAAATCTTAATACATGGGTATGTATGATTATAAAAATGATTTCTATACGAGAACGAGTTTACTATATTTAAAGTGCCGTTTGAGTTGTTTCGAAACTATATACTAAAGTATCGATTTCAATGTAAACAAAAGTATTATTAAGATGCACAATCATAATGGTTTATGGAAAAATATTATAATTGTAGTAAATAAATGTTTAAAAGTATATGTATACGTATGTACGGAAAAATATTATAGTTATAGTACATAAATATTTTAAAGCATATGTGTATGTATGTACTATTTTCATAACAGGTATATGAAAGCTATTGCAATGCTATATGGAAGCTTGCTTGCAAAAATCATGTCAAAACGGTATGCTTGCTAGGAGAAAAAATGGCAATAAAAAGATGTACGATGATTATTATATGATTTAATATCAATTAGTGAATATATAGTTTGGGTATGATATTTTGATATTTTGGAAAGCACAGGAAGACACATTGTACAAAGGAGATGTCAGATTTTTTGGAAACGTCGCAATGTATTAATTGTTGAACCAATATCTGGATTGTATATAAGCGTATGTGTAATAATATGCTACAAGTAAATTAATACTTATAAAAGTTGCAATATATTATTACAATATACGTTTTATAATAATATAACGTGAATAGTTGGTCATGACGTGTGTACTAAGTTTATGTTTTGTTATATAAAGTCGAGTGATGCGCATGTCAAATCCTTGGTCTGCTTAGTGTGAAGCGATGATTTATTGATGTGTATGATACAATCATACAATGTGTTGTTTTGTTATGTCGAATTTCAAGACATTTATATTATATTAATTACTCGTATATGACAAATGATTTTATAAATCCTAAACAACATGCGTTTTGGTTATTGTGACACAATAGATGTGTTAGGGAGGGAATACTAACCAGGGTGGTTACTATGGCTTAGTACGATGAGGAAATCTCATGTGAGATTTGATTACATCTATAAGATTAGTCTCTGTAAGATTAAAACGTGTTAGGATGATGATTGCCACTCGTGGTAAAGAAATTATATCTAATGACTGTTATGTTAGATGCTAAATGAGGTAGTATTCCATCCTAGCCGACAGACGTATGAGTTGCTATAAAAGTCATAACAACTTGGCCATGTTGTCACTGATCAAACAGTATATTGCACACGCATAATTGCGAGGTTTATCTTCATTAGCAAACATTGTATTGATGGAAAGCAAGGTTAACTAGCGAGAAAGTGAGGATTTTTGCAGCGTTTAGATTTGTGAATCACTGATTTGAGCTAAAGGCAGTGAGCCTACCTTAAGTGAGATGAATTCAACATCTATTTTTACGTTAGTTATAACACAATATTTGGATTGATAAAATAATATTTGATTTTATTTGTAAAATGAACCACCGAGAGCCATAATGATAACATAAAACATTATATGGTATCTGGGTGGGTGGTTAGTGTGTTGCATGAAATTATCGCACTTACACCCTGATATGTTATGTTTGAGTGTTGGGTGCCTATTGTGATATTGGATTGTGTTATACTTCTCAATGTTGGTTTTACACTTCAATCCATTTATATACATGCTTATATATGTTTAATATTGATGCACTCATAACATATGTAATATGACCTTAGGTTATTTTTATGTTTAACCTTATCACTCGAGGGTGCTCATACGAATAGATTGAGGTTTTGTAGACAAGTTGCACTTAGACACTATGTTACGATGGATTAACAAGAGGCATATGCTTGGTATATTTTGTTATGATATGATATTTTATATTTACATTAGTATGTTATGTATATATGTATATGCCATTGATGCCGTAGCGTTGCATTTATACATGAGACAAGCTGTACTTTGTTATGTACACACTACTGTGAATAAATGAGGTATTATATATTGTCAATTTCTGATATTCGTTCCATGGATGGATTTTTGTTCCATTTCTAATTGTGTATTGTTCTACTTAGGGAAATTCCTTGCGTTGTAACTTATTAATGGCAATATGTGATAGAGTGGGTGAGTATTTTGATCATCATCATCATCATCATCATGTGTACATGCTGGCCCGAAGAAATGCGTAGCTACTTAATTATAGTGTCCACTTTTTTATGATTTCAAACAATAAACTCCCTCTGATTGCATCAATATCAAGATTGGATCATTGCAGTTGGTATCAGATCTAAAGTTTAGAACAATACAGAACCAGAAATGTATGTTTCCTTAGTGGCCAGTGTATGATAAATCTTGCCTCAATTTTACTTGAGTCTCACAAAGAGAGGAGAGTTAGAAGGTGATTGAAATTTCAATCATCAGTAATCGTCTTTGATCAATGGAGAACATAATATATTATACGTACCTGCTAATACATATTTTATACACACATTTATATAACATATATGTTATTTATAGTATTTTATCTACCTCTCATCCATTATAATGACGGAGGATTCATTGAATCATCATTTTTCTCGTACTATTCACATCAGATATGCAAATCTGAAAGAGTTTGGGTCTGAGTGTGCAGTGTTTGTAGGTAGAAGAACATTAGTGCATTTTGCTGATAGGTGTGGTGGGATTGATGTTACATTAATATTATGTATCTAGTATCTTAAGTTAAGTTCGTGTGAACTCGACGAGTTGACTACCAAAATATAGTTGTAAGTGATATTTAATATGAGCAGTTATGCATTATGAAGATAAAATTTAGTTAAATTTTCCTTTGTGAACTTATGTTGTTTGTTGAAGTATAATTTTAAGGTTCTTTACATCTGTTGGGTTATGGTTGTTAAGGGATAATCACATATTTTTCCCTTGTTTGTTATATAATATATGTTATTTGCTTGATATATATGATTGTGCATACATGTTCTAATTGTTTGGTTGGTTGCTATGATGCATTTAACATTCATGCCCCTTCTTTTGACATCTTAACAACACTCACATCAAAAAATCATTATAAAGTTGATATATTGTTGAGACCTCTTTGAGTGTTATTGTATTTGATATTTTTTTAATTCGTGAATTGCGAGGATGTAATTCTTATAAGGAGTGAGTCTGTAAATACCTTGTATCGTGTCATATTATTTATTATTATTACATTTGATATGCTTTATGACATAGATATACGGAGTAAGCAATACAAAGCAAATGAATGAGCGCAAATAACTAATAACATATGAACAAATAAATAAATGGAATTATCCAATGTAAATTATATTGAAAATGATACATACTAGTATTTTTGAGTGACTTTTTGCATTTAAATTTTTAGATATGTTTCAAAGAGTTAAATATGGAATCTTATATAGTGAAATGTATTTGAAACTAGTTGAAACAATAATCTAACATATCAAATATATTTTCTTAAATAAAATGAATAAATCATTAATTATAATTAATAAATCAACGAACTTATATAATTTATGGACTTAAATATGAAATATCTATGAAGTGAAACACGTCTTGCATATTATAATAAGTAAATTATATTCAAATGCAAAGAAGCAACTTATATGTAAAAGTAGAATGGAAAAGTGAATTAAATGTAAAAAAAGAATTAAAGTAAAACCGAGGGAGGCAAAAAGTGGAAAAGAAAATAACTCAACATATTACGCTTAATCCCTCTCCTCTCCCAAAAGAAAAATAAAAGATATGTTCTGAATTGAAGAACCCGATCCACCTCAAATTTCTAACTTTAAATTCTCAAATCCCATTGTACTAGAATAGACAAAAAAGGACAAGAGCATGCAATGAGCACGAATGTGGAACCACATCAACCATTGAAACTAGGTCACAATGGGAGGCTAGTAGAGCTTATGTCAGCCTTTTGGAGTGCTAATGCTTGTGCGACTAATTCAGAGGAGGTTGAGACTTGGAGTGTTGGAACTGGGCTAGCTAGCAGCGGAAGATATGAGTGAATTTCAATTTTTTACCCTATTGAATCATTATTGGCCTATGAAGTTTAATTTATTTAGAACATTTCTAAATCAAATTTAAATAAAATCATGTATTTTATTTAAATTTCTAGATTATTTTATGAATTTTGTTTGATTTAGTTTTGCCTAATATATAAGTATACATATGTAACGTATGCATATGTATATGTGTGTGCATGTGCAACATAATATTCCATGCAAGGTATAACATGTACGTATATAGATGTTGAGATTTACATCGCAACGGACACGTTAGCTCATTCTATATGTATTGTATGTTGTCCAAATATGTGCCTATACTTATATTTATAATTATCTAAGTAATTATATATATAAATATATTTATTATATAAATTATATACATATACATATATTATATATTATAAATAACAATTAAACACACACACACATGTGTGTGTACATATAAAGTTATATATGTTTATGAAAATGAATTATTTTACTTATACACATACACACACACACATATATGAATTAAAATAAATATAATCATATAAGTACATATATATAGTAATTAAATGTTAGTTTGTATTATAATAAAATGTATATTAATATATATATTTATTATGAATTAATCAATCAATTTGTCATTGATTGAATAATATAAAATAATTATATAATAAAATATCAAATTTTAAATATTCTGAAAATCAAGAAAGATATTTTAAGTGTTGCGAAAATCACTACAAGAATTACTGTTTATAGCAACGAGCGGGGGCAACGGCCTCCAACGGCCATTGACCAACGGCTAGCAACGGCAAGGTTTTTCCCGGAATTTTTTAATAACAAAGAACACTTGCCGTTGGAAGCCGTTGAAAATATGCTGTTGGCGGCCCTTGCAAGCCGTTGGAAAATCGAGACTAACCTGCAGCTCGATCTTCTTCCTCCTCATTCCTCTTTCACCCGAAATCGAATCCAAAAACCCCTATTTTCCCCCCTAAAACATTTCCAACCCCATTTTATCCCCTTCTACACGTTCTAGCATCCCCATCTTCGTTTGCAAGCTTCACAACCTTCAAAATCAGGTATTATTTGCTAAAACCCTAATTTTTTTAAATTTTTTATTTTAGGTTAAATTGGTAATTTTAATGTATGTATTGTGCTATTGTTCGTGTATTGTAGTGTATTGGACCTTAATTACTGTTATTAAATTAATTATTGCATGTTTAACTATGATTTGTTAAATTAGGTTTATTATTAAATTAGTTTCAAACTTAATAATTGTCACTAACTTAAGCATGAACCTCACTTGTTATTATATTGGTGATTGAATTGCGTAAAAACGTACGTAGAAATTAAGTGATTATATTGACATATAAATTGTTCACTTTTGACATGTTATGATACGATATATACGTGATACACTTTGTGCATGACTGAATGTGATTTGTGATGCGATTATATGTATAACATTGTTCGTTTATTTTATACGTTGTGCGCACACACTGGATTTTTTTTTGTTTTAGGAAAAAATCATTATATATGCGTTGATTCAACAATTTGTTTATTGATATAAAAGTTTAAATTTTATGAAAATAAAATTTAGACTTTTATATCGCTAATTTAAAAATTTAAACCCTTAGAGTGTTTTTGGCCCCGTCTGATAAGTATTGTATATGATCGTTGTGTGGATATTCATTTTTTAACAGAACGGACATCTATATTCATCGTATACAGTATTTGTTGGATTTGTCCCTGTATTGGACAAGTTACAAAAACAATAACGTAATTAAATCTCGTAAATCATTTCAGTTTAAACGGTTCGCAGAATTTCGACAGCGCTTCCCTTTATGTTCCCTGTGTACACGCAATTGTGTACTGTTCAGGGAACTAAAGCGAAGTGTCGAAATTTTGTTGGATCGTTTAAATTGAAATGATTTGTGCGATTTAATTACGTTATTGTATTTGTAATGGGAGGTAGGATGACCCATCAACAAAGTGTCAATGATCAATTAATATCAAATTCGCTAATAAAATTGTTTAAATAGAATATAATGTTCATTTCAAAATAAGCTTTAAGTATTATTTTAACAGATATAACAAAAACAAGAAAAATGTTTATAAAATTGTTTTAATAAAAAATATCATCGCAAAATTATATCGTAATTTTTAATTATATGCGTAGGTAAATGGACAATTATTTTACTGATCGGAGCTGGATGTACAAAAAACGAAGGGTCGATACTGAAGGCTCAACAAATGAACATTTTAATAATGGTGTTAGCGTATTTATGGATTTTTCTTTACGTAATAACGGAAACTATAAAGAAATCCGTTGTCCATGTAGTAAATGCAAACTGTTAAAACATTTGATACCATAAATGGTTAGAGTTCATTTGCGTCAGTACGGTTTCGTATCGAACTATTTGATTTGGGATCGTCATGGGGAACAGTTAGCATCTAATGCTGTACAAGATGAGGAGGTGGTGAGTAATGAAATTGGTACGACAAATCTTGTAGAACATATGGTTGAAGATGCTGCACGTTCAATGTTTCATGTTCCTCAATTAACTGATGACGATGGTAATGCTGAAGAAGAACCAAATATTGGGGCAAAAAAAATATATGATTTGTTAGATGCCGCGAAAAAACCCCTTTGGGAAGGCTGCACAAGCGGAACCCAGTTATCAGTAACTGCTGAATACATTGCGATGAAATCCAAATACAACCTCACAGAATCTGGATTTACGGCTGTTGTACAAGCTGCGAAACGACATATGCCTCCTAATAATCTAATGTGAGAAAATCATTACGAAGTAAAAAAACTGATGTCGGCTTTCGGTTTACCGTATCAAAAAATAGATACGTGTCTAAAGGGTTGCATGTTGTTTTGGAAGGAAGATATCAACCTTAGAAATTATAAAATATGTAATCAGGAAAGATACAAACCAAGAAAGAAAAAGGGAAAGGAAGTCCCGTATAAGCGTATGCATTATTTACCAATTACTCCTAGACTTCAAAGGTTATATGCATCTTCTGTAACTGCGCAACATATGAGATGGCACGGTGTGAGAACACAGGAAGTAGGTACGTTAACACATCCAGCTGATGGGGAAGCATGGAAGCATTTTGACCAGAAATATCCCGATGTTGCGTCCGAAATTCGTAATGTTAGACTTGGTTTATGTACAGATGGATTTTCCCCATTCTCTCAATTTGGTTCGAAATATTCGTCCTGGCCTATAATTGTCACACCTTATAATTTACCTCATTGGATGTGTATGAAAACTCCATATATATTTCTTACAGTTGTCGTCCCTGATCCCGATGATCCGACACAAGGAATCGATGTTTGTTTACAACCATTGATTGATGAATTAAAAAAATTGTGGTACGAGGGAGTAGAGACATATGATATTTTCCAAAAAAAGAACTTTCGCATGTATGCTTCTTTATTGTGGACAATCAGCGATTTTCCTGCATATGCAATGCTTTCAGGTTGGAGTACGGCCGTTCGTCTAACTTGTCCTTATTGCATGGAAGAAACACGAGCAATTTTTTTACCTCATGGAAAGAAATTTCGTGGTTTGACTGTCATCGATGTTTTCTTCATATTAATCATCCTTTTAGAAGAGATAAAAAAAACTTTACAGCTAATAGACATGAAACTTTGAGACCACCTACGGTTTGGTCAAGCGAAGAAATTTATGAACTTGTAAAGGATTATCCAAAGATACATGAAACCGGAAAACAAATTGAAATTCAGGGTAAATCATCGATACATAACTGGTGCAAACAGAGCATATTTTGGGAATTGCCTTATTGGAAAAATCTCTTGATTCGTCATAATATTGACGTGATGCATAATGACAAAAACGTGTTTGATAATCTGTTTAATACAATTTTGAATGTTAAAGGGAAGATGAAAGATGATTTGAAATCAAGACGTGATATCGAAGTAATATGTAATCGTCCCGAGCTTCATATAAAACCAAATGACACAAAAAAGCCAAAAGCTTGCTATGAGCTAGACAATAATCAAGTTAAATTACTTTTAAAATGGGTGGACGGATTACGATTCCCAGATGACATATCTTCTAATCTTCGTAGATGTGTTGACTATAAGAACAATAAACTTGGCGGGATGAAAAGTCATGATTGTCATGTTATGATGGAAAATTTGTTACCCGTCGCTTTTAAAGAACTGTTGTCCGTAAAAGTTTGGACTGTTGTAACAGAACTTAGTCTGTTTTATAAAGAGATTTGTTCAACTACATTAAAAGTTGATCGTCTACGTAAACTTGAGGAAGAAATCCCGATATTGCTTTGCAAACTGGAAAAAATATTTCCTCCAGGTTTTTTCAATGTTATGGAGCATTTACCAATTCATCTTCCACTTGAAGCACGTCTTCGAGGGCCTGTGCAATATGGATGGATGTATCCATTTGAAAGGTATATTACTATTTAGTTTATTACATATTGGTTTAATTAATTGTATACAAAATTAAATTAAAATAATTTTTGCTAGGTATTTAATTCATCTAAAGAAAAAAGTGAGATAGAAAGCTCGAGTTGAAGGTTCGATTTGCAAATCGTACATCGAAGAAGAAGCTTCGTTTTTTTCCTCTCACTATTTCAGCGACCATGTGAACATATCATTTGAAAGTGCTACGCGTAATGATGAAGGCATTGATGAAGATGATTGTCAAGCGACTTTATCTATTTTTAAAAAAACTGGTCGGCCTGCTGGTAAATGTGTGAAAGTATGGTTGAATGATAGAGATTATCAAGTAGCACACACGTACATTCTTCTCAACTGTGCGGAAGTTGCACCATTTATTAGGTAATATACATACACATACGTCTACACATACGTATACACAAATATATATGCACACATGTATTTTAATCATAATGCAACATTTGTTCTATAATTGCAGTATTTACGAATCACAACATCCAAACGACGATATCGGTAAAGAATTTGCTGCTTGGTTTTCTAACTACGTTTTTGATACAACAAATTGTGTTGTAGATGAAGGATTGAAACATTTAGCTATGGGACCAAAAAGGATAGTCAAGACATATCCAATATTCTTTGTCAACGGATATAAATTTAATACCAAAGAATATGGTGCCGAAAAATCAACTAACAACACTGGTGTATTTGTCAAAGGTAGCGATGATCCAAATGATCACATAAATGACTTTTATGGCGTGCTGACCCAGATTTTGCAGTTGACATATTTCACTCGACCCGCAGAAGAAGTATTTTTGTTTAAATGCAACTGGTTCAACAACGTTGCAGGTTCTGGAATAAATGTGGATCCAAAATATAATCTTATAGAAATAAAACATACTTCGAGGTATTATAAGTACGACCCTTTTGTACTTGCCAAACAAGATCTTCAAGTTTATTATGCTCCTTACCCATCTTTAAGAAGAGATAAAATAGATCGGTCGGCTGTTTTTAAAACCAAACCAAGGTTTACATTTGATGGACGAAATATTCCTGAACAGCAAGCTTACCAAGCAGATTTCGAGGAAAATAGAGGAATAATATTAACCGACGATCAAATAGATTTTGGACC
Source organism: Allium cepa (assembly GCA_030765085.1). NCBI lineage: Eukaryota > Viridiplantae > Streptophyta > Magnoliopsida > Asparagales > Amaryllidaceae > Allium > Allium cepa. Next base: position 26,430,845 of record CM060933.1, on the reverse strand, counting down.
TCTAAACGATGAATCAAATGCATTAATTGAAGCATTTGAGGGTATAGAGGAACAAAATATAGAGTGCGAAGAAGAGTCAGAATCCGAAAGCGATGAGGATTGACCACTAATCAATATTTGAGAAGGTAATTTTTTTTCATTTTTCTATTTGCAAAGTAATTTTATATGATATGTATCACAAAGTCTCTTTTATCTTACGCCATAATGTATGTTACGCCATGTTCATTATTCTGACACAATTTGCATATTAAATTAATCAATGTTACCCTTGCTTTTCTTTATACTATGATTTCATATAGGTATGTCGGGACGCAGACGTTCACACTCCGGATCTTCCAGCTCACAAAGAGGTGATGATGCTGGTCCTTCACAGCCGGGTGTTCGGCCTATGGTATGGCTGAAACCCAAAGCCGATGGCAGGTAAGTATAAAGTTTCAAAATTGAGTTTTATTCCATACAATCTATTATCAAATATATATATAGTAGTAACGGAATATTAAATGTTTTTTTTTCTGTTTTTACACAGCGGTGGGTTTTCGTTGGAGCCTTCCAACATAGTACTCACGATCTCGCGACGGGCGTATATGGCTCGTATGACCTCGTGTTGGCCGAGGTGGACTGCGATACCAGAGGAGGTGCGGGAGGCTATCTGGCAGGACTTTTTGGTATGTGTGGTATAGCAATTATTGCATTATGTAGTCATGTACATTATGTCAATTCATATTTGCACTATTTATAGCAAGTGTATAACTCATATTTTTTCAAACGTGCAGGGGGAAGTGAACTTGGCCGATTCTGATGTTTCAGTTGTCCGTCGCCATTGGAGCAGCAAAATTGCAAAAAGCTATCGCGAAATGATTAACAACATCAAAACATCGGGAAAGAGGCCTCATTGGATGAGTGAAGCTGTTTTTGATGAGTTCGCCACCTGGTGGAGCAACGAGGATTTTGTGGTAAATCTCTATCATATATTTAATTTAAATTGTTTGAGGGAAATAATATATAAATAATTAAAAATGTCAAAACAATTTTTGTTTTCAATTTAAATTTGCAGAGGCAGTCCGAGAGGAATTCTGCAAACAGGAGCAGGAACACTGTTACACATCGCGGTGGTTTCAAGTCTTTCCAACATCACCCGGAAGATTTAGTATAATTATTAAATAAGACAAATAGTTAATTATTTTAAGTTTTAATTTTTTAAATTATAAATAATGTATATTTATATGTGCATATTTCAGGAGAGACAACGCCGGGGGGGGGGGGGGGGGGCTGTTAGTTATTGGGATGTGTTTACCCATACACATGCATTGACTCAAGTCGATGATTCCGGCGCAGTTTCTTACTCTTGGGACCACGATGACAAAGCGCGTGCTGCCTATGTAAGTATAACATAAGTAACTAAAACTTACAAGTTAATTGAAATAACGTAATTAACTAAATTCAATTATATTTTGCATGACAGCAAAAGTTTCAGGAAGCGCAGACAACCTTACTTGAGAGTACGGGACGAGCTCACTTGACCCCCGATGAGGAGGACGCTATTTTTGAGTCCGTCATGGATCCAGTGATCCGCGGCAGATGCTACGGATATGGAAGCCAATCGGTTAGTTAATTTGCAATTATTTTAATACTAATTTTTTAGTGCAGTTGATAATTTAAATTTGTTTACAGGTTCAGACAGCCCAGAAAGAATATCAAAGGGCTCAAGATAAAGAAGAGATTGCGCGGCTACGAGCCGAGCTTGCTGAGATACGGGAACGCAATTTGCTGCATGAAGCGAGGATGGAGGAGTTGAACCGGCGTATGGCGGAGTTCATCGCACAGTATGGACAGCCTCCTTCATCTGGTGGTTCTGGTGCTGAGTGATTTAGGTATGTTTTGTTATTGGCATGTATATTTTGGAGTTGGTGAGAATTTGATACATTTTGATGTGATGGTTTGTGTATATTTGGATTTCATACATTCTGATGGTTTGGTTGTGGATGTTGGTTTGGATTTGTTGATGTTGGTTTGGATTTTTTAATGATGATTATGTTGTGTTTTGTTTGGTTGTTGGTTTATGTTGAAATATATGTAAAATTTGGTTATATATATATGTTTGGATATAGTTGTTATATGTATAATCTCGAAATGGAGCTGTTTTGATATAATTGTGGTTATGTGTGGCTGGAAGCAAGCACCGCTGCTTTTATATAAATAAAATACCCAGATTTGCAACGGCTACCAACGGCCAATTGGCCATTTAACTCCAACGGCGTCCAACGGCATATTCCAACGATTTCCAACGGCATGTTGGTCAACAGGCTTTGCCACGTTGACAAATTTGCCGTTGGAAGCCGTTGGTATATCCACATTGATGCCGTTGGAAACCGTTGAAGTGTATACCAACGACAATTCCAACGGTCTCCAACGGCCTCCAACGGCCATTCGCCGTTGGAAATAGCCGTTTCTCTTGTAGTGAATTTTGCAGAATAAAAATTATATTTTTAATTAATTAAATACTAAACAACTGATTTTTAATTTATTTTTAAAAAAAATATAAAAAATACAAAAATTTGACATTTTTACCAAGAGCTTCTGAGATAAAGAACTAATTTTATAAAAAATACAAAATGAATTTTTGAAATGTTATTTATTTTATATGAATTTATTAAATCTTACAGTGATTAAATAACTAATAATAACAAAAAAAATTATTTTCGGTTGTTAAAATTCATAATTGATTTAAAACTATATTAGAAAATCATTAGATCAATAATATATATATATATATATATATATATTATTTTCGGTTGTTAAAATTCATAATTGATTTAAAACTATATTAGAAAATCATTAGATCAATAATATATATATATATATATATATATATATATATATATATATGCTTTTGTATAATAATGTAAATGTGTCGATTGACATATTAATACACACACAGACATATATGTGTGCGCGCGCGTGTTTTTGTATTAATCAATATAATATTAAAATAAAATATTTTTATTTAGCATAGATCATTAAATTATTAATAAAATATGAGTGTCTATGAGCACATTAAATTGATGCACATATCCGATCATTATTGTGACGACAACATACCTATAGAAATCTCATTTAACTAAGTAATAAGAACATGTATATACATAGATGTACATGAGCAATAAATTATTATATCATAATTTTCTACCTATTATGTAAATAAAAGGTTACCTACAACAAATACCCATAGGTCTACGTTGAAAAGATGAATCCTCTTCCTTTGGAAATTCCTTGATTCATCAGAATACTAGTCTTGAACCACTGACCTTTTTGCTATCAAATAGCCTTCGATTTGAATTGATTTTATTTAGGGTTTTTAATGAAGTAATTTGGCCACCATGAGGAAGAAGGAGACAGCAAAAAATCGACCTTTGAAACTAGGTGTAGCGATCCTTTTCTAATGGTTGAATGAGAGAGAGAGAGAGAAAAGAGGATCGTATCTCTTACCTTTTCTCACCTGATCTCCACCATCCATCTCAAGATCTCTTTCCATATTTTTAGCTTCCCCTATCCTTGTCTTTCCAGCCAAATATAGTTTCCATTATTAAAGGCCAAAAAGCCCATTCAAACCCAAGTGAATATATTTAATTAAATCTAATTTAATTCGTCACCGATATCTCATATCGATCGATATATTTGTAACTATTATAAATATATATATGACAATATTTAATTCTCAAATCATATTAAAATATTATAGTAATATTTCATAAATATTAATTACAAACTAATTAAATCGTTTGGTCTAAAGAGAATTCATCATTTTGGTTGTGTAACTCTTCGGTGTAAATTCATTCAGCAATTAACATCGAACTGTTTGAATGTTAACGTTTACACATCATTTAGCAGACGGTGTGACATTACGGCCAAATTTATCGCCTACTCGGTTTTGGTAAAATCCAATTTTAGTGTAATAAGCATTTCCCAGTTGTGACATTATTTACACCAATCATCTTCGTCAAAACTATATCACTTTGGACTTATGGAATTTGGTAATGGTCAAAAATTCCAATATCATATATATTAAACTCTATATTCTAACCATAAAGTCCTTGGTTTAATGATAACAATTATTATTAATCGAAATGCTCTGCCCAGAGACTTTGATTTTGAGTTGGTCGTAATACTAACCCCATATGATTGAGGTGACGAATGCTCTCTTGAATAGTGTTTCACTTCCAATACTTCCACTCGACCCAACTATAGTCACTCAGTAGAATGCCATGCTATGGTTTGACTATAATCAAAGTAGAGCTTTCATATTGAAGATCCACAATATTCTCAAGTTGAGAGAAATGTGTAAATCAGTCACATCGACATTTTCTGTTTAACCTTAGTTATATTAATCAATAGAAAACTATCGAGTGAGTCGTTCCATCGTTATCCAATCACTATTAGTACGTAACCCCTTGACGCCCATAAACAACGATGAGTAATACACTATCCAACAATTGGAAGCGTTACGTATTTTTGTCTCAATGGATATATCGATATCCAGTCTCCATGCGCCTTGATTAGAAACATTTAAAATGATACATTTGTTTTCACAGTGATAAAGTACCTATGGTTACAAAACTTTGTAACTACTATCACAAAAATACCATTTATGGATTTTCTATTTAAAAATATTTCTAATTAAATTAATTAATATAACATGTTATATCAAGTATATAATAGAAAGTAAACACCTTTATTTCGAATAAGATTGGTCAACGAGTTAGATATATGTAACAAATTACATAATTTCTCATAGAGCATACCCCTAACTCTATCATAGAGGAGCATGCACAGTTGTGTGTCGATGGTCGTGGTTGGCTGTGATAGGAATCAGTGTGAGGTATTGAGTGGGAGGTTATGTTGAGGCGAGGTTGAAGATCAAGTATGGTTATTGTCATCATTTTAGTGCAATTTCAATAATTTTTTATCATATAAATCCCTCTTTATATTTATTATTTAGAAGCGTATGTGCATATATCTATTAATTATTGACATATTTTGGTTACTTTATGCTTAATGATAATTCTAGTTTTTTTGTGTTGTTGGGGATAAAATTAAACTTGTTTTGTTTAAATTAGTGGCATAAGGTAATTGATTGCGATTTGTATAAAACGTTAATTATATGTTGTATGGTTGATCATTGGATTAAAAGACTAAATTAATGATTGATATTAGCTTGAAACGTATATAGTTAGATGTGTCTTGAGTTATCGATATCTATAACAACCAGCCTTTTCGACCCTAAAATGTCGACACTAATACATCCACGGTATTCACGTGCCGAAACCCAATTATCGGAATGAAAGAATATTAGGGTAAATGAAAAAGCAAAAGGAAAAACATTTGAATCTCACAACGGAACAATAATATATAATATCTAAAAAGAGAGTACAAAGGGTTACTCTAAGATACAGAATATATAAGAGTTACCATCCTAAGTACTATCCTCAGCCTGGATAGTTATAAATGTCTGTCCCCATAAATGTTGATATATACATACTAGTAGTGCAACAGAAATTAAAATACAATGGTAGGTGAAAGTATCTAGCTCGTCTCCTGGAGCTGTAAAGAATATCCAATGAAATCTTGCCTTTCTCAGACTATTCGAAGGAGCACCCGAGAATTTAAGGAAAAAAATAAAACCACGAGTCAGACATAAGTCTGGTGTGAGAAACTCAAGAAACATACGACCACATATAATAGTATCTTTCGAGACCAACCAAATCACCAGAGTGGTTTTCTTCTCAAAAGAGCCAAATCCGTCTAATAAATACATTAGGCGATAAAATAGATAATTTCTAGGGCGTAAAATATAAATCAGAAAATAGTTTCCTTAAATTCTCATAAGGATTTCCATTGGAGATTCTCTTAGTAAACTGAGGCGAGGCTCCTGACATAAGGGTTAGAAACTACCTTTCGAAGCGACATATATCTCTACATAAAATATACCATAAAGGAAAACATAACTGGCCCTAACACATGATACCGAATATCATCAACTCTTGGTATATCATCAACTGTAAGCATATCTAGATATGGAGTTGATGTAACCTTAGGTTACCTTAACCCACTGGCTATGCCCTTACTTTGTTTTTTATCATTTCTGACGATGAAGTCACATTTCCAACATCTCAACACATGAGCCATTATTACTCGAGCTGTTCGCAAAACCTCTCCATGAATTCCAGCATAAGTTGTCTGATGAATTCTAACATTGTCCTCTCTCTTGGAATCGCCCTCAAGATAGGTAGTCAATACGACAACATAGTTTGAAATGTTAACGCTAACCTCTCCCTCGGAGTTACACTCAGGATAGACATTTCAACCCTATAACATCTTGCTCCATAATCGCTTCCAAAATACAAAATTCGTATATCAGTTTTAAAATGGTTATCGGTAATTAATACGTAAGTATACTTATCCAATCCTAGACACTTCAAATCCAAATCGATGAACTTTTGGTTAACCCGATTCTGATTCTTTCGGAAGTAAGCAGACAATATATAGGCATCCTCCCTAGGGATATCAAATATACGTTCTTTAAAGCAAGAGAAGTTTCACATATATAAGTCTTCACCAGTGGATCTCAACCGTATAAATCCATGAAGCTTTTATATACTTCCTGAGTCAAATTTGGTCAAGTTCGATAGTTGATAAGTCCACAATTTAGTACAAATGAAAACGATCACATAAGGAAATTAGATCTCATAGACTTATCACCTCGTTCGACTTATCGACTTTCAGTGCTAAGTATATGACTAATTTTTTTTCACAAATGAATAAACACAAAAACATGATTAAGTCACAAGCGACTTATAATCTCTTTTATCAAAAATAATACTTCTTTGTCAGTACTTCTATATATATATATACTTAAAATACCTTTATAAAAGATATATACATGTATACTATGACTTCACTATTTATTCTACTCTTTTCATTCTTCAAAGTACATTCATATACCTATCTCAAAGGTATAATAATTTTCACAAATCATTTAACAAGGTTTTCCATTTTAAAATATAATCAAAGAGGTTAAAAATAAATGTTACTTAAACATTATTACCGTAAACCCCTTCTGTCTTTTACAAATTAAATTGTTACTTCTATAACCTTTTCCTAAAACATTTCATACTTATCATTATCTTTAAAATATTCTTTTTAAAGATCAAAGCATGTTCAGAAGTATAATCAAAAGGGTTAAAAATAAATGCTACTAAAACATTATTACTGTAAACCCAAAACATTTTATACTTATTATCATCTTAAGAATACTCTTTTTAGATAAGCATATATGTACTTATTCAACAAGATAATATACTTTTAAATAGCTTCCCAAAACAATTTATTATAACTAAATGTTATAGCAAAACCCCCTTTATCCTTTTTTTAATAGTTAACTCACTTTCCAAACTTATATGTGTGTGTGTTTGTGTAGAAATACTTTTAAAATACATATAAATAGGTTATACATATCCACATAAGATATTATGTAAAAATAACTAATTTAGAATTTACTAAAAAAACCATTTTAAATAAGTGTTACATATAAAGAAAACCTATTACTTTAAAATTTTATATATGTTTATTAAATATATATTTATTCTTGAAATTACTTTTAAAATACTCTTAAACATGTTGTTAGTCATGCCTAAATGATCTCAAGAAAATAATCAATTTAACTATTATTTTTAAACTCATATTAATCACTTAAATTCTTAAAAGCAACACAACAACAGCCGGTGCTATAAAAAGCAATAAATGTTGTCGTAGGGTCAAAAAGTTCTGTAGTTAAGTGCTGTTAAAAATCCTAATAAAGACCAGTTGAAAACGCTTGAATGTTTGGCCAGTTTTCTCTGTGCTAACAAATGATTTATGGTTTGATTTTTTTACAATAAGTAATATACTTAGAGTACATAATAACCATGTAAACAAACTTAAGGATATGTTTCTAAATCATATTAAAGATAATCAAAAACAAGGTATTTTAAAGTGCTTAAATAACGACCTTTTCGCCTTCTAATTTTTGTTCTACAAGTTATATACTTTTGCAAACCTTTCCTTTGTTGTCACATACATTATTATCAGTGTGGAGCACAATCAAAATATATTTTATTAAAATACAGTTACATATCACCACTTCAAAGAGGTTAAACACAGTGGATTTTAATGTGCACTTATAGGGACTTTCTCGCTTCAAACAATTACACATACACATCAACTACATAGACAACCACACCATCACATAAACATCAATTCTAGGCCATGTTACAAGTTGTAGAGGGTAATATAAGTGATTATAATACATATAAAGTTATCATTTTCTTACAAAAGTAAGAGAGGTCCAAACATAACTTTAATTAGTTAATGTCATTACTTTATATTTACACACAAATAAATATACACAATATATATTTTGCAATGGTGAGTTAACTCACCAAACTCCTTGCTAACTCTAAGCATAATCCCTTAAGAACACACGAACACTTCCTTCCATCACCCAAAGCAAGCAAACTCCTTCCAAAACATCACAAAGCTCATGGCCACCTCCCCTTCCTCCTTACTTGTTCACGTCCCTATTTTGGTTTAGGGTTTGTGCTCATTTCCTTCGAGCTTTGAGTTTATTCCTTTATTCTATATTGCATTAAACCCTTGGCCAAAGTTTGGAGTTGTTTTACTTTGGTTTTAGAATATAAGGAGAAGAAGAAGCATGAAGAAGTCACTGTTTTTTGTATTATTTGTGAGTGAATTTTATGAGCAATGTGAATGTCTATGTAAGCGTATTCAAGAGGAAACCCCACCCTCTTCTACCTCCTATGGAAGTTCTGATGTGCATGTAAAAGTGTATATTTTTACTTCCATATTTTATCGAATTTAATTAAATAATTGAGCATATAGGGTATTTTAACATGTTTAAACCAAAATTCAAATTATTGTCAAATCATCATTTATTCATCTTCATATAGGGGCAAAATGGTCATTTTTGTGCATATATTAATTTGAAAAAATTTACTCGGATATTTTAATGTTGTTTCGTATGAATTTTAGTGAATTTTGGAAGAGACTTCATGGAAAATATGCATGCGCAAGAAGATACAAAGAAATAAAGATAGAAATAATCCATTTCATGAAACATGGAGGACACTTAACCACTTGCCATGATGTACAAATTAGGAGCTAATGCACATGTTAAATGACCATTAAAGCTTCACGCACATTTAAATGATGGATTATCTCATTCTTATGATAACTTGGTCGCCACGCTTCCTAAGGAGTAGTTTGGATACTTTCCAAAAATATGATTAGAGTTTTAGGCTTGTATAAATATCTCATATGTTTATATAGTTAATCTCTTAGCCTTCCTTGAGCCTCCATTTTAGTTAATTTAGTTTGAGGCTCAAAAGTAAAATATAGGCCCTTTTCTTATTTCATGGCTACTTAACTATTTTCTTCTTCTTAAAGCAATTTTAATTCTTGCTTTTTTCTATTTACATGTTTTTTCCTTTCATGTTACTAGTGTAGATCCTTGTATTTACGTTAGTAACTTAGATTTTATTTTATGCAATTAGATTAGTTCTCGCTTTATTTTCATTAGCTTGCATTTTTCCTCTTATTTTTGTTTCATGTTGCAATCTACATTTGTTGATATGATAACAGATACGAGAGGCTAAACCTCTTTAATTTAAGGCTAATGAAACTCTCTAATTATGTAGATTCAACACATTTTGATCATTTATATTATCCTTTTGTGCTTATTGGAAAGTTGCATGTTGATATAAGTTTATTAATAAATTTGATAGTCTATAATGTTAATCACATATAGGCTATGCTTACTCAAATAAATACAGTTTAATTCACCATCTAACTAATTGATTTTGTTAATAGAAGTGGATTTGGAATCAAAAATTGATGGTCTATATTTATAATCAATAGTTAATAGATCATGCTTAGAATAGATTTTATTTTCAAGTTCATTGTCAATTTTCATGAGAGTTAAAAAGTGATTTAGTGGGTGTGTTATAGTTTGATAGCTTATGTTGAGCTAATTAATAGCACAAATATGCCATATTTATGATAAACAGATTAACTAAATTCACTAATGACCAAGAAAAGAAATCATAATTTCATGTTGTGTTGATTTATGTGATCAAGAGAGTGGATTTATCTCTAAATTGTCTTCTACTCTCATGTTTTTATCCATTTTCTTTCGTTAGGTTTATTTACATTTTTTAGCTAATCACACTTTCAAATATTGGTTTAATTTGATTGAATAGAAAATTTAAAATCTAAACAATTTCCTACGAATCGACCCGTACTCGCCATGTACTAGAATTGTATGTCGTGCGCTTGTGGTTAATTTTCATTAAAATTTAATCGACTAATTTCTAATTCGATAGAGATTTAGCCGTTCGAACAAGTTTTTGACGCCGTTGCTGGGGAATTTATTTGATTTTAATATTCTATTCTTCGAATTATTGTTGTTTGATTTTATTATGTGTTTGTTTTGTTTGTTAACTTGCATTTAGAAAAAAAAAAACCGTGTGATTTTTTTTATCATTTGCTTGTGTGATTCGCTTGTTTTCTAGTTTCATTTGGCATTTGCATTTCTATTTAAAAAAACAAAACAAAAAACAACACAATTTCAAAGCAAAAAAAATTTTATTTCATTTTTTTATTATTTACATGTACAAATTCTATCTTACAATTTGATATTCACAGTTACATTTCAGCAACACAACTTTCCCTGCTTGCCGCATTTCAAACATTACTTGCCTTCACTTCTCATTTCCTCCTCTGTCAAAACAAACACCCTCTGCCATTATTCCATCAACACTTTATCTCTGACCTTCCACATTACAACTTCCATCAAACCACTTCCATAACACTGCCATTGCAACTCGCAACACCTTCTTCATCACCTACCTTCCACAACATTATCTTCAATCTCCACAAGCCACTGTAACCTGCTTCTATGCACACATCAGCATGCACTAACAACTACAGCATTGTACACTAACAAACACTCCTTCCCAATCATTCAGTAAGCTACCTCTGAAGCACCATATCAAATGCCATCATATCTTTAAGCCACAACAGTGCACTCCATCCCCACTGTCCTTTACTACATCCTCTGCCAATATCACCTCTAGCAACCCACAGTTCATCCATCTTCCACTCCAGACTGCACCTTGCTTCAAACATCCATCCTTCAACTTCAACTGTTAACACAGCAATTCCTACTGACAACGGTTTCACCCTGTCACTCCTACCGGTCCACCTAACTTCACTGTTCCACTGCTCCTCACCTTCAAATTCCATACAAACCAGAGCATACCAAACATTACTTCCGCATAACTATCTACATTATATTCAACATAACATTGCCACTGTGCCTGATCACCACTTCATATCACTTACTCAACAACTTCCCAAACTTACCACAAGCCAACCACTGCTTCACTTTGCCATCCTCTCCATTTAACTGCTGCAAGCCTCTCTGGCCATACACCCATATCCATAACACTGATATCACCTGCAAATAGACACGTCCATCTACTCAACACCATCAAACTGCCATTTTGAACTTCATTTACCACAAATTCAAGTCCTACATCCATCTCATTCACCACTGCTACCTTGCTTCTGCTACTCACAGTTACTTCTGCCATATCCCCTTCGACTGTGCATCACAAACCATCCCCGTAGCACTGACATTCACCTGCATTTATACTTCAATACTTTTTCCATATACAACCCATTGCAAAACTCCATTTCACTGATCATCTCTGATCACAACAGCCACTTCTTGCAAAACTACCCGCATACTGTGCAATCACACTTCAATCATCATCTTGCCAAACAAAACGACAACAAACACTTCTATATCGCAACATCTTCACTACTGCCTTGTACAACAAACCCAGTCCTTAACATAATCCACCCAGTCCTTAAACACTGCTTGCCCACCTAATATCATAACTGCCTCTCTGCATATGGACCACCGGTCACATAATCCACCAGTCACACTGCACACATACATCGATTGATTACTGCTCTTCTGCTATAACTTCCTCCCATTGCTGGCCATACCACTGCTTGTGCACTTCTGTGCATGCCTAAACATTGCCCTACCATCGTCTGCATACCTGAACATTGCCCTACCATCATCTGCCATACCTGAACATTGCCCTACCAATACCATATACATCAAAGTACTGTCTTCACAACAACTACAACAGTCACAATTTTACCAAACCACCTTCACAAACCATCTCTACCAATACATCCACCACTGCCTAAACTAATTTTACTGCTGTCAACCTCCTACAACAGCGACTCAGTCACTCACATCACATACAAACGGTTGCATCACCTTGACCATCCCCTTTTCCAAATAACCAGACTCCAATCCACCTCCTCTGATCGAACTCACCATTCACCGAACTCAGCGGCCACCGCCTCTCGACCATCCTCAAATCGCCTCGCAATTTTGATTTCGAACACCCTCAACTTGCACAATCATTAATTTCGATGTCTAATTGTTTTTTATTATGACTTCTAGGATTTGAGGATTCTCAGTTTAATCAAATAAAGTAACTTCGGGGTTTGCCAAAGTTAAAACGAAGTGAAGTGGTATGTTAAGTTGAAATGGTTGAGTTAAACGAAGTGTTAAAGTGATTTCATATTAGACCGGGTGGGTTTGGTTTAGTTTGCAATTTTTTTTCCTATAACCTTTTTGTTCTCCAATATTCTCTTAAAAAAAAAGGAAAAGAAAAACGAAGAGAGAAATCTTTTGTTTAGATCTCTTATGTTGTAATATACATTAATAATAGGGATGCATATGCTAAATAAGAAAGGGCATTATTGTAATCTGCACTGCATAAGTACTCTATAAATATGGAGCTTGATTGTATTGTAAGATCCATCTCTCAATTCAATAAAATTGTTCTCTCTCTAATGGCCTTCACTCTCTTTATTCTGTAACACGTTATCAACACGAAGGAATGCGAATTAATTATTGACCTCAACCTGTCCACCTTCAAACTTTCCAACTTCTCAACAAGTAATTAAATATTAATTACTCTGACTGTTTCTCTTCTGACCATTTCAATTCTAAGGCTATTTATATTCAAAATCCTATTATATATATTAGTGCACACGAGTCTTTTAGAAGATATCTACATATATTCTATTTCTTATTTCCTTTAAAACAGCAGGTAAATGAATTGTTCTTGCATTTCTTTATAAACTCGTTATTTTTCCTCTCTTCAAAAAGGTAATTGTCAATATCATATTTTTTTGATAAAGCTATCAAGTCAGCACATGCTAGTTTGAGGCTCGCTTCTATATTTTTCATGTCTTTTCTTGTATCACTCTTATTTTTATTCTTTGGCTTCTAAATTCAATATTATTATTTTTTTCCCTTTGCGGATCTATTGCCAAATAAAATTCTAAAGTTGAAATTGGAATATATGCAAAAGCTAACTTTCCTTTCTTATTTGATAAATACATGAAAGTTGCAAAATCCAAATGTTTGTTTTTGTTGATACAATTTTTTTTGGTATAGTTGTTTGATACCATGAATGAAGACTTTTCATTTTTTTTCTTCTTTTTAGCTGGAAACAAACAAATAGTGAATGCTGTTGTGGCGAATATTTTCACCTTATGCAATTTATTTTATGAACAGTTCACAAAATGATAAACATCGCCAAGCTTGAATTTAAAACTTTGGATATATCTGGAGACAACTACTTATCATGGATACTGGATGCTGAGATTCATTTGCAATCTCAATGCTTAGAAAATACCATTAAAAATGGCAGTACTATGTCCCAGCAGGACAAGGCAAATGCTCTAATATTTTTAAGACGTCATATCCATGACGATTTAAAAACAGAATATTTGACTGAAAAAGACCAGCTCCACTTATGGAACTTCCTGAAGGAGCGTTATGACCACCAGAAGACGGTCATACTTCCAAATACTAGGCAAGAGTGGTTGAACCTGAGGTTTCAGGACTTTAAGTCCGTAAGAGAATATGATTCTGCAATATTTAGAATCATTTCTAAATTGAAATTATGTGGAGAAAAGGTGGATGACGCACAAATGCTTGAAAAGACTTTCTCAACATTTCATGCCTCGAATATACTCCTGCAGCAGCAATATCGAGAGCGTCATTTTACAAAATATTCTGAACTCATAGAATACTTACTAATTGCTAAACAAAATAATGAACTGCTTATAAAAAATTATTCCTCAAGACCAACTGGTTCAACTGCATTACCTGAAGCTAATGCTAATTTTGCTCACTCTGGAAGAGGTAGGGGTCGAGGTTGAGGACATGGTCGTGGACGTGGATATAACTCTAGCAGAGGTGGTTATGGTGGTTTTAAAAGTAATAAAACCACCAACTTTAAAAAGCAACAAAAGAAAATTGAGCCTATAAAGAATAATGATTCAGCTTCAGAAAATAAAAGGCATTATGAGGAAGTTTGTTACAGATGTGGACGATCTGGTCACTGGTCACGTATATGTAGATCATCAAAGAAAACAGTTGAAGAATATCATCGCTCGAAGAATATTGAGACAAATAATGCCGAAAAGTTACCTGAAAACACTAACCTGAAGTTAGATGATTTCTTCGAAGATGACAATGAAAATTTCGTTAATGATGAAAATCTAAGTGCAATGATCAATGATATGACCGAGTTGGGCAATTAGAAACGTCTTGAAGTTTTTATGTGACTTTCGTTTTATTTCATTAGCTTGCATCAATAAATCAGTTTGAAGTTTTTGTTCGTTTAATTGTATTTCCCTTTGCAGTACTAGTAATGTGTAATGCGGATGTTGTTTTTAATCAATAGCCTATTTTAATCATATTACTTTGTTTGCTTACATTACATTTATTTATGCATACAATTTTTTAATGATTGACTAATCATTGTCTTTAATTCTTAAGGTATGGAACGCCATTTGGGTGATGATATATACTTGTTAGATAGTGCAACTACTCATACAATTTTGAAAAACCAAAAGTTTTTCTCTGAACTATCTGAAAATTTCTCAGCTAAAGTCTCCACTATAGCTGGATCTGCTAATATAATTGACGGGTCCGGAAGAGCCCATATAATATTATCAAATGGTATGCATATCTTTATTCAGAATGCATTATACTCAAGCAACTCTAAAAGAAATTTGCTAAGTTTCAAAGATATAAGAATGAATGGATATCATATTGAAACTATAAATGAAAACAACAAAGAATATCTTTGTGTTATTTCTAGAATTGAAAGCCAGAAGCTTATCCTAGAAAAATTTGGTACAATTTCAACTGGTTTATATTTTACAAAAATTGGCATAGTTGAATCACTCTATAAACATGAGCCAGAAGCTCACAAATACAAAGACATTGATTCTTTGGCATGATCGCTTGGGTCATCCTGGATCTACTATGATGCGTAAAATTGCCAAAAACTCAAACGGACATGATTTATCAAACCAATTGAATTTATCAAGTGATTACTTATGTGCCCCATGTGCACAAGGAAACTTAATCACTCGACCTTTATATAGTAAAATCACTTCTGAATCTCCAAAATTTTTACAAAGAATTCAAGGTGATATATATGACCCAATCCACCTTGAATGTGGACCATTCAAATATTTTATGATATGGATTGATGCATCAACTCGTTGGTCACATATCTGTTTACTTTCTACAAGAAATTTGGCATTTGCCAATCTACTTGCTCAAATAATAAAATTGAGAGCACACTTCCCTGATCATCAAATTAAATCGATTCGACTAGATAATGCTGGAGAATTTACTTCTCAAGTATTTGATGATTATTGTCTATCATTGGGGATTGAAATTGAACATCCAGTAGCTCACGTTCATACTCAAAATGTCTAGCAGAATCATTAATTAAGCGCTTGCAACTTATTGCAAGACCATTGCTTATGCAATCAAAACTACCCGTTTCAGCTTGGGGGCATGCAATTTTGCATGCATCGAAATTGGTTAAAATTAGACCAACAGCTTATCATCAGCTTTCACCATCACAGCTCTTAACTGGATTTCGACCAAATATTTCACATTTACGAAAATTTGGTTGTGCTGTGCATATACCTATTAATCCCCCACTTCGTACTAAAATGGGTCCTCAATGACGGTTGGGAATTTATGTGGGATTTGATTCCCCATCGATAATTCGTTACCTTGAACCTCTTACATGTGATGTCTTCACTGCAAGATTTTCAGACTGTAAATTTGATGAGACAATCTTCCCGCCGTTAGGGGGAGAAAAGACCGTTCCAGTAGAACGACGTGAAATATCATGGAATAATCCATCTATGTCTTATATGGATCCACGTACTAAACAATGACAATATGAGGTACAAAGAATTTTGCATATTCAAAATATTGCAAATCAATTGCCGGATGCATTCAGTGACACTACAAAAATAACTAAATCTCACATTCCAGCAGCAAATGCACCAACAAAAATTGATGTCCCTGAAGGATCAAAAGTAAATATAGCAGCAAATGAATCTAAAGCAAGACAAAAACGTGGAAGGTCAATTGGTTCAAAAGACTTGGCGCCTAGAAAAATAAAGTCTAATGAAAAATTATCAATTAAGGAACCTCTTGAAGAGGTTATAAATGATCAAAAAGATCACTCAAATGAAAATCCCAATTCTCCTAGAAGTGCGGAAGGAAATATTATCCCAAAAGAGATAAAAGAAGATTCCAACGATAAAATGGTACCTAATAATAATGAGATATCAATATTTTATACGAACTACGGAGAAATATGAGATCGAAGTAAAATAATAATTGATGATGTATTCTCATTCGCAGCAGCTAATGAAATAATTGAAAGTCATGACCATAATGAGAATAATGAGAATGATGATAATGAACCAAATAGCATAAATGAATGTTGAAAAAGACACGATTGACCAAAATGGAAAGATGCTATCCAAGTGGTACTAAATTCACTTCAAAAACATGGTGTATTTGGACCAATAGAGAAAACACCATAAAATGTTAAACCAGTAGGTTATAAATGAGTATTCGTTAGAAAACGAAATGATAAAAATGAAGTCGTGAGGTACAAGGCACGACTTGTCGCACAAGGTTTTCTGCAGAGACCAGGTTTTGACTTTAAGGAAACTTACTCCCCTGTCATGGATGTCATAACATTCCGATATTTAATAAGCCTTGTAGTTTCTGAAAAACTCGATATAAGATTAACGGATGTTGTGACAGCTTATCTTTACGGTGAATTAGATACCAACATTTACATGAAAATTCCAGATGGATATAAATTGCCTGAAGCAAAATCAAAGTCCATGTACTCATTAAGACTAAGACGATCACTATATGGATTAAAACAATCTGGAAGGATGTGGTATAACCGTCTTAGTAAATATTTGGTAAAAGAAGGATACGAAAACAATCTCATTTGTCCATGTGTCTTTATAAAGAAATCGGTAAAGGGATTTGCTATCTTACTGTTTATGTTGATGACATAAATTTGATTGGGACTCCAGAAGAGATTGATGAAACAATAAATTATTTAAAGAAGGAATTTGAAATTAAAGATCTTGGCAAAACTAAGCACTGTCTCGGTCTACAGATTGAGCATAGTACCAATGGCATATTAATCCATCAATCAAACTACAGTGAGAAAATTCTAAAGCATTTTCAAATGGATAAAGCATATCCACTTATTACGCCAATGGTTGTTAGATCTTTAGATATTAAAAAGGACCCTTACCGCCCAAAAGAAGAAGATGAGAATGTGCTTGGCCCGGAAGTGCCATATCTTAGTGTCATTGGTGCATTATTATATTTGGCCTAATGCACAAGACCAGATATTGCATTTTCAGTAAATCTTCTAGTAAGATACAGTTCAGAACCAACAAAAAGACACTGGAATGGTATAAAACATATCATGAGATATCTTCGTGGAACGACAAATTTGGATTTATTATACTCTAACATAGACAATAATCCAAATCTAGTTGGTTATGCTAATGCAGGTTATCTTTCTGAACCACATAAAGCAAGATCACAAACTGGATATGTATTTAATAACAGCAATGTAGCAATCTCATGGCGATCTACAAAACAAACATTGGTAGCAACATCATCCAATCACTCTGAAATACTAGCACTGCATGAAGCAAGTAAAGAATGTATTTGGCTAAGATCACTGATTGAGCATATTCGAAAAAGCTGCCAACTTCCATTAGTAACGGAAAGGTCAACCATTATTTATGAAGGCAATGCAGCTTGTGTAGCTTAAATTCAAGCGGGTTACGTTAATGGTGATAGGACGAAACCCATTTCTCCTAAATTTTTCTTCACACATGAGCTACAAAAGGATAATAAGATAGAAGTGAAACAAATCCAACCCCAAGAAAATCCAGCGGACTTATTCACAAAGGCGCTTCCAAAATCAACATTTCGGAAGATGGTGTACAAAATTGGTATGCGTCGGCTGCATCAACAAACTAATTGAATAATGCGTTATAATCCAAGGGGAGCGTATGAAATACGCTATAATGTACCCTTTTTCCTTCACTAATATTTTTTCCCACTAGGTTTTTATTAGTAAGGTTTTAATAAAGCATTATCTTGATCTAGAAGAATCAACCCTCGTAGTAACATTATAAAATATATGTTACTTAAAGATGAAATCATGTTGTACTCTTTTCCTTGTTTATGATTTTTTCCCACTGGGTTTTTCATAACAAGGTTTTTAATGAGGCAATTACTCTTATCATCTTTACATACGCATATTCAAGGGAGAGTGTTGTAATATACATTAATAATAGGGATGAATATGCTAAATAAGAAAGGGCATTATTGTAATCTGCACTGCATAAGTAGTCTATAAATACGGAGCTTGATTGTATTGTAAGATCTATCTCTCAATTCAATAAAATTGTTCTCTCTCTAATGGCCTTCATTCTCTTTATTCTGTAACATCTTACTAATTGTTCCTCCATCCAAAAAAATTAAATAAAAAGGTTTCAATTTGTTTTGTTTTCATTTATTTTGTTCTATTTTGGTTCGCTTTACTTCTTCTTTGATTGAAAAAAAACATTCTCTTTTAATTACTTTGTTTTAGTTTTTTTTTTGTTTACTTTGTTTTGTCTAATTGTTTTAGTTTTGTTTTGTTTAATTTTTTTATCCTTACCAAAAAAATTGAATTTTAAATTTGTTTTGTTTTATTTTAATCTGTTTTAAGTTCCATCCTTGCATATAAAAAAAATAAAACAATTGTATATATCTTGTTTAGAATTTCAGGTTGCCAAAGAAAAAAATCGAGAGAAATTGTTGCTTTTGCTTTTCCTGCTTATAAAAAAATTGCCGCTAAAAAAAATTTGCTAATAATTTTACATGATATGGTATTATCTCCAGTTTAATTTTAATTGCATTGTTTGTTGCTTTCATTTGCATTTATATATGAAAAAATTTTCCAAAAAAAAAGATTCCATTCGTAGTTGTATTGTTAATGCACGATTAATTTCTGCTTTGCATTTCATCCTAAAATTTTGATTAACAATAACGGTTAGACATTAATAACGCTTAATTGTATATTGACAAGTTCTTTGAACAATTTATATTCTTGGTTTCTAGGCTGTTTGTACCAAAATTGGGCACGACACTCTTCGGATGTGTTTGAAGAGATAAAATGAAGAGAATAAATGTAAAATGAAGAAGATCTAACAAACACACCAATAAATATATAAGAAAGTGCACAGAAACACAGAGTTTTAGAGTGGTTCGGCGGATGGCCTACGTCCACTATGAAGTTGATGATTTTATTGTTATTCACTTGCCGATTACAACTGATTGCAGCGGATTCTAATGTCGAAATTCGTGTACAACAGCAGCTATGGAGTACAAAACTGGATTCGACAGAGTCTGGACGTAGGAGAGCCAAAAGATCCTTCTTCTGTAGGCTCTGAGGATTTATTTATGGACGTAGGAGGCTGATATTTCGCTCAAATCTAGGGAGACTTCTTTTGGCATGTGGGTGGGCCCACGCGATCGATCCCACGAAATTTCGGCTCGATCCGTGATCGATACGAACGAATTTCGTATCGATCAAGATTTGCTCCAATCGAGAATAAATTTGGTAGGAACGTTCCTTATGTTATGTAACCTCCTGTGAAAATTTCATAGCATTTGGACATGTGGATCTCGGGTTATGATCGATGCAAGTTTGAGTTTTTCGGTCCGTGATCGATACAAATGAATTTTGTATCGATCAAAATTTGCTTCGATCGAGACAAAATTTGGCAGGAACGTTCTTTATATCGTACGTAAGCTCCTGTGAAAATTTCATAGCATTTGGATTTGTAGATCTCGAGTTATGATCGATGCAAGTTGGAGTTTTTCGGTCCGTGATCGATACGAACAAATTTCATATCGATGAAGATTTGATCCAATCGAGCTGAAATTTGGCATGAACATTCCTTAGGTCGCACGTAAGCTCCTATGAAAATTTGATGGCATTTGGGCTTATAGATCTTGAGTTATGATCGATGTAAATTTGGATTTTTCAACCATGATCGATCAATATCTTGAGCATACGAACTCCGATTAACTTGAAATTTGAAACATTGGCTTTCTTAGCTTTGCTTGTCATGTCATATTAATTGTAGCTTGATCCAGACTCGGAAATTTTTTACCGACATTCATAGTAGATCTATGTATTAACGATCTCCAGGACGAAGTATCCTTGGTTTCTAGTTAAGTTCTTTGTGTCACGGCCTTACCAAAAGGCGGAATAACATTTGCCCCCTAAAGTACGTCTTGTATGAACATAACGTGCTTTGAAAATTGCCATCTTCATTCTGAAAAGTTCTATCCGTTTCGCTGAGTAGTTGTTATCTTTTCATCAAAAGATGTAGCCTTTGGTTGATCTTCAGTGACGTAGATGTCAAACTATTGATTGTCAATGATCATGCAGTTTTTGTATTAACCGAGTGTTGAGCACTAGCGATTTTTTGTTCATCGTTCTAATCGTCATTGGGTAAGCATTCAATTCCTGGTAATTTTGAAAATTAAAAGTTAGTTTGGCATACATGCACATATGTTAGCCTGACTCCTATTCATGTTTGCACATTTGCAGATTGTTATCAAGTTCTTTAGTTTAGATTGAGTTTCATATCGATTCTCTCCTGGATTGAAGTGAAATTTGAGCTATAACAACGTTCGATGGTTGTTTTAAGTCCTTCCTTTGTATCGATCCTCTCCTGGATCGATTTGAGATGTTAGAATGTATGCTTCATTATTTGTTGCAAGGAAGTTGAGTTTCAGGGCGTAATAGATCGATCATTTCTCAAGAGTCATTTATACAGCTTCGACATTAGAAAGCCGATTATCGGAAGTTCCATCTTTGTATGTTCTCCATTGGTTGGACAGTTCTCTACTGTTCTTCGGATAATCGTCAGATGTAATGAATCCAGATATGAAGTATGCTAATGTTTGACCATTGATAGCTCTCTGAAGGAGATAAGTGATGTCAAATTGGCTTAGCTCGATATTTCATTTGAGTAACCTTCTGGACATCTAGGGTTGCCATAGGACCTACCATAATGGCCGGTCGATACAAACGTTAAGGGGGTAAGCTTGTCAATAGTTAACTTTCATCATATACTGGTCTTTGGATTCATTTATCTTTATATAGCAATGCGATGATTATGGCGTGTGTTAACACAGCCAAATTGATGTGTGAATCTTCACTATCCAACGACTCAGATAAATTTTTTTAAGCAATCTATTAGAGCTAGAACTGCATCAACGCAGTTTTTAGTCCACTCGAAAGTTTTCTTCCCTCTCTTGGTCAGGTTAAAGAAGAGAATGAACTTGTAGATGGCCCTAGAGTTGAATCAGCTTGGGATAATCTTTTGACTTATCTCTATACCTGCTTGGTTTCTTGGGTACATGGATGACTCTAATCTTCAGCATTTTCTGACATTAGCCTCAATCCTACGAGAATTGACGACGAAACCCGAGAATTCTTCTTATACAACGCTGAAAGAGAATTCCAAAGGATCAAGTTTTATTCTATAGTTATTGGAGAGCACTGAATGTCTTTGCAAAGTCATCGATGTGGTCTTTTGATAGTCGTGATCTCACGAGCGTATTAACCACATATACTTTCATCGATCGGCTGATCTGATTTTGAATGACCTGTTAATCGTCCTTTGGTAAGTAGCATAAGCGTTCTCAAGTTTGAATCCAAGGATTGCAGCATAACACTATAGGCCCGAGTCAGTAATGAAATAGTTGTATTTCTGGTCTGGGACATGTTTCAGTATCTGACTGTATCTGGAGTCTTCATCCATGGATGAGATTAATTCATGTCTGATGGTTGAGTCTATTAGTTGGTTGATCAGTGGAAGTGGAAAGCTATGCTTTGCTATGCGTCATGAAAATCTGAGTAGTCGGCTTACGTCCGCCACTCTCCATTTGTTTCTCTCATAAGTAAAGGATTGGATACTCATTTTGGGTAGAGGACATCACCGATAAACCTGTTGGTTTAGAGCAGATTTGCCTCCTCCTTAAGTGCACCAGATCTTTCTAGATCTACGTCGCTTCATTTTTATTCATCGAGACATGCCTCGAGTTGACATTTAATGCAGGGTTCTGAATGGTTGGTGAATGTCCCCCCCCCACACACACATATATATATATATGAGATCGAGCCCAAGCGAACACATCGAGATTCACCTGAAGTAAAATAGTTAAATCTTTTACCATTATTGTGTTGAGTTATGATCTGATTTGCAATACTAGTGATGGGTTGTAGGTACTTCATGTGCTTATTTGCAATGGTAAATGACCAGGCTTGTAGGGATGTGGAATCAAAGGCTTGGTAGAGTTTAGCCTTGTACGCGTGCTGCAGCATAGCTGGCTCCAGCTATGAGTTTGAATCTACTTGTGTTTCCGAGCAATGCGCTTTCCATTCAATGTATTTGTGATCCATTGCTCACCGAAAGGGTCAAAATGATGATCAGTTGCCTATAAGTCCAGGTGTCGATCTGATGATTCTATCTCTAAGCATCCTTGCGGTCGTAACATCAAGTTGTTATAAATACTAGGCACAAGCTATATGATTGATTAGTCGTATCTAGCTCTTGGATGATCACACTCATGCCCCCAGTTTTGGGTTGATGAATGTATTATGCGAATGATTGAGCCTAGCTTCTGCTACGTTTATACTGCAGTCCAAGCTGTAAGAGCTAGAGTTGTTTGTAGGATCAAATTATATTCATCTTATTTCTCATGCATGCCCCCAAGTCTGGGGAATATCTCGATAAGCAGCAAGGGAGATAGTGTTCGCTTCAATTTCGCATTCTGTCCCATTGAATCATAGGATCGATTTAACCGATGGAAGGCTGAGTTGTGCCTTATCCTGCATTCTGTCCAAGTTCTTTCCTCTAGGCAGACTACCTCGTTGCCTTATCGACATTTAGTTTGCTGCTTATGTTGTCATACTCGGGGCAAAAATTGAAGAGTAAATTGTCCAGTAAGATTCAATGCAGGATTGATGCTTCCTCGAATCGAGGGTAAGGATCGGTGTGTGGACATTTAGGTTGTACTTGTTGTGAATTTCTCGTTTAGCCGGATTGGGGTAAGAGTCAAAGAATGAGTGGTCGCATTGCATTCTTTGGCGATCAACCACGTCCATTTTGATTTACGTTCACCCATTAGATCTAGGGATAAAGTCAGCCCAAATGCGGGTATGTCATGCTCATAGGTCTCATGTCCTTCCTGACGGATCGAAGGAAGGCGATGGAGGAAGAATGGTCAAGTCACACTCATTTGTGGTTTTATCCATGCTCTAGTGGTCGAAGGTATTCGATGGGTGCTCATGTCACATCGATTTGTAGCCGAAGAGGATTGATATTGGTCGTCGATTTAGCGACATAATGTAGAATGCACGGACCTCGTTGCCATCGATCTATTGGTATGATATGAAAGGTGCAGATCAATATTGACTATCGATCCGGCGGTACGATATAATTGGTTTCACATAACTTCGGGCATCATTCTGATTGGTTAGCTTTAAGGACTATTTGTAAAGGCCGCTATGTTGGTAATGTAGCGAGTCACCTTTCTCTTCTTTCGGTGATTTACGCCTTTGCCCCTAGTCTGGGGTTAGTAGAGTGAGTTTGTGGATGGTTTAATTGCATCTGTAGCGAGTTTATACCCCTCATGTCGAGTTTAGGTCAGAGTTGGTGAATGAATGGTCGAATCACATTCATTCATCTATCTATACTCGTAGTCGCATGTTGTGGATCAAAGTCGGCTGAAGGGCCATTCGTCACACCTATTTGATGTTTATACCCCTGTCCACGCTCTAGGGACTAAGAATTTTAAGCAGAAAATGGTCAGATCGCATTTTCCTCGATTAGTTCCTTTGGCACTAGTCAATTGCGAAAGTCGAAGTGTAGTCGGTCACATTGCATCAACTTTAATTAGATGCCTCTCCCACTGAACTGTAGGAAGGAGCTGATTGGCGGACGGTTAGGTCACATCCGTCCATGTGGCATGCACAACCCGTCGGATCATAGGCGAGAGTTAGCGGATAAACGGTAATGTCACGTTCTATTGCAGTAGGATGTGTAGTCACATCCATTTAGAATAGGACATTTAACTAGGTCCGTTTTGCGAATGTACGTCTCCCTGTCGAATCAAGGAAGAAATTTTGTCTTGTGGGGCTAGAGTGCATCCTTATAAGATTATGTTATAGGTCCCATGTCGGGGATAAGTGTTGATCCGTGAACGGTCGTGTCGTTCCCGCTTTGTGCTAGATGTTCGAAGCATTCGATTTTTTATGATAAGTGTGCCCCATGTCAGGGGAAGATTGGAAAGCAGATGGTTGAACCACATCCACTTTTTATACTATAGGACTTGCTGTGGAATCAGAGTTGATAGATGGACAGTCGAATCACATCTCTTCTAGTATTTATATTCCAATTCTAGCTTTGAGGACTGGAGTTGGTTGATGGGTTGTCAGTCAAACCCATTTGGTATTTATACTCCAGTCTGTGCTCTCGAGACTAGAGTTAGTTGATGTTTATACTCGCACTCTGGGAATCTGGAGTTTGTTGATGTTTATACTCCAGTTCGCACTCTGGGAATCTGGAGTTAGTTGATGTTTATACTCCAATTCCCACTCTGGGAATCTGGAGTTAGTTGATTTTTATACTCCAGTTCGCACTCTGGGAATCTGGAGTTAGTGTTTATACTCCAGTTCACGCTCTGGGAAGCTGGAGTTAGTTGATGTTTATACTCCAGTTCGCACTCTGGGAATCTGGTATTAGTTGATGTTTATACTCCAGTTCGCACTCTGGGAAACTAGAGTTAGTGGATGTTTATACTCCAGTTCGCACTCCGAGATGCTAGAGTTGACATTTATACTCCAATTCGCGCTCTGGGAACTTGGAGAAGCTGTTTATACTCCGGTTCGCACTACGGGAACCTAGAGTTGATATTTATACTCCAAATCGCACTATGGGAACATGGAGTTGGCCGATAGATGGTCAGTCACATCTGTTTAGGCTTTTTAGGAGGTCGTTCACACTCTGGGAACGATGGATTTATCGGGATCGTGGATGATCGGATCACATCCACCCCGAGTTAACAAGCGAGGTCGTTAGATGGGCGGGTCCATCCTCCTCTGACTTTATTAGGATACGGCTGAAGTCGTTAGAAGGACGGGTCCACCCTCTCCGGAACTGCATTTATGAGTTTATACTCTAACTCGCACTCGGGGAGTTTTAGAGTCGGTCGACAAACGGTTAGTCGAGTTTGTTTGGGCGTTTGGATTGTGTTCGCACTCTATGAACAATGGAATTATCAGGATCGTGGATGGTCAATTTACATCCACCCTGAGTTGACAAGCGAGGTCGTTAGATGGACAGGTCCATCCTCCTCAAACTTGGTCAAGATACGGGAGAAGTCGTTAGGTGGACAGATCCACCCTTTTCAAAACCGCATTTATACTCTAGCTCGTACTTTCGAAAACTGGAGCTAGTTAAAGGATTGTCGTGTATCAATCCTTTTTTGGCTTCAGTGTGGTGACTTGCCGCCGAGCTCGGGTTTCAATTAATAAGTGACTGGTCAGATCTCGATCACTTTCCACTTATCTGCCATTAACGAAGGATGAGATTTATTTCATGGACGGTTGAATCGCATCCATGTTCATTTGGATCCCACTTCTGCCAAGTCCAAGGAGTAAAAGTGGTATTCTGGAAAGCTTTGAGCTCGAGCAGAGGAGAGGATGGTCGAACTACATCCACTTTGACCTGTGTATTTTCCCTTAAATCAGGGTAAAGACTTGGAGAGGGGAGGGACAAGTTACGTCCACTTTATACTTTGCGTTCTTTCGATTGAGCTAAGGAAGAGAGTTGAAATGATGGCTCATGATGGTTAATGAGTAGGCAATCAGTTGTTGATGATTATAAATTGAGGATTGGCCCCCGATGAAGTCGGTTTAAGGCACATTGTTTTGTGGAATCACTGACGCAAACTGGAGAGTGAATGGTCAAATCATATCCATTTTAAACATGCGTCCTCAAATAACCCCAACTGTCTAACATAGGATTGGATGCATGGATGGTCACATCACGTCGACCCTTGGTGTGAATCCGATTTTACTGGGCATCAGAAGAAGCATAAGTATTTTGGCGAGCTTCGAGTAAGAGATGGAGAGTGCATTATTGGGACATATAACTCCAAGTCTTTCCCAGATCTCCAATTAAATTGCATAGGTGGATGAGTGAATGGTCAGTTGCATCCTCTTTGTACTAGAGTCCTAATCTTGTCGGTCTCTTCTGCTTTGATGCCCTACCCCATGTCAGATTCTTATAGCAGCTGATGAGTGGTTGAATCATGCTCATCATGATGATACCTCAATGATTTGATCATAATCCGCGGAGGTTGTTTTGCATCCATCCTTAAGTACTCGGTTACATGCATCGTTTGCAAGTAGTTTAATTCAAGTCGGTCATATTTCACAACATAAACGAAATTGAAATAGAAATAATTCAAAAGAGATCGGATTAAATCTCATTGATAAGTGAAGCAGCGCCGTATGCTTGCTACTGCACTTCAGTCCAACCCTTCTCAATTGGAAGATCAACGCAAATGATTCGGTTTGATCAAAGTTCTTGATTGATACGGATCGGGGGTTCCCGACCCTTCATTTTATGGGCTCGAACATATTGTCAGAGCTATCCTTTTCGAAGCAGTCTTATGGCGTTGGCATCCACGGTAGCCATCTAAAGAAAAGGAGCTTCCTGATTTAGAATATGGAGTAGGTTTCCTCCTTATCTTGCGACATTGATCCTTCATCTAGTTCATTAACTCTATATTAGATACGATATGCTGGTGTAGTTGTTAGTGGTTATCTGCTAGTTCTCTTATCAAACTGATTGACTGTCTTCTTTGAGGAATAGGGGGAGACATTTGCATTTGATGGCTTTCATCACTCTTTGTGGAATCCATGCACCATTCTTACTTCATGAGATAATGTCCGAGGTTGAATTTCCATAGTACACTGACATACTTAGCACACTGAATCTTCGTTAGAAATTTAGTGAATGATGTATGCCCGGTTGCCCAATATTCGAGTATTTGGTAATGCCGATTGGATGGTGAGTAGATTAAGATAGGCTCACAGATTGGTGATTATTTGTAATTTTCACCAGGAAAGAGGCCCGTATAAGATAGTAAGGAAATCCTCTTAAGGTTATATGCCATGCTTTTAGTCATATGGACGTGGAATGATTAAGATGCGGGCATTTGAAATGGTTCAGCAGTGACCAGCTATGTTTTGAGGTGGCAGAGTACACAGTGTATGGCAGTCGTCATATTAGCCATCATACCATAGTTGTCAGTTCAGGAGTTTTAAAAGCTGGTCAATTGTGGGAAGTTGCAGTCAACCTTAGAAGCATGATACATTGATCAACTTTAGTTCCTGACATATTAGCTAGGTTCTCCAACCTCTGGGAGCACCGGTTGAGTAGTATTTCTATACCCATTCCTTGATTGCAATTCAACAATTGTTGTTGTAATCTCCTACGTCCCGTCCAGTCATGGAACGATCAGAATGTTCCTTCATTCACAGTCTTTTTTTTTGAAATTTCATTACCATTCTCGGTACGAATCGGTGTTTGAGGATCGATGTGAAATGCAGCTGGCTAGATCGATCATCAGATGCACTTCATATCCATCATTTCGTATTGATCGAATTTCATATCGATCAGTTTTCGTGTCGATCTAATTTCATATCGATCACTTTTCGTATCGATCGTTGTTGTTCTAACTTGATGGATACGAACAGTGGTTCCATGTTGGATATGAAGTAATGTTTACTTGATGGACACGTACTAACGAGCCCTGATGGATTCAAACAAGGTCTTCCAGGATGGATACGAAGTGGTACATATTCGAACGAATGCTTGCTGAGGGATACGAACAAGGTCAATGCAAAGGAAGCCGCCTTTAGATGGATATGAATCAATAGGTGATCGATACGAAGAGAGACTATCTGCCGATGGATATGAAATCGACCGATGCGAAATGATAGGTTATAACTTAATTCTATTCGAAATGATGGATACGAAAATCACCACATTTTCATGGACATGAAAACATAGATACGAAAATCATCACATTTTCATGGATACGAAAACATGGATACGAAAATCATCACATTTCCGTTAATATGAAAACATGGGTAAGAAAATCACCATGTTTTCTGGATACGAAAACATGGGTACGAAAATCATCACACTTTCATGAGTACGAAAACATGGATACGAAAATATCACACTTTCATGAGTACGAAAACATAGGTACGAAAATCACCACAATTTCTGGATACGAAAACATGGATATGAAAATCATCACATTTTCATGGATACGAAAACATGGATACGAAAATCATCACAATTTCATGAATACGAAAACATGGAACGAAAATCACCATATTTTCTGGATACGAAAACATGGATACGAAAATCATCACGTTTTCACGGATACGAAAACATGGATACCAAAATCACCACATTTTCTGTATATGAAAACATGGATACGAAAACATGGATAGGTAAATCATCAAATTTTCATGGATACGAAAACATGGATATGAAATTCATCATATTTTCATGGATACGAAAATATGGATAAGAAAATCACCATATTTTCTGGATTAGAAAATATGGGTGTGAAATTCATCATATTTTCATGGATACGAAAATATGGATCTGAAATTCATCATATTTTCATGGATACGAAAATATGGATACAAAATTCATCATATTTTCTCGATTCGAAAATATGGATACAGAAAACAACAAATTTTCTGGATTCGAAAATATGGGTGTGAAATTCATCATATTTTCATGGATACAAAAATATGGATGCGAAAAACAAGATATTTTCTGGATTTGAAAACATGGGTACGAAATTCATGATGAATGTAGTTCCTCTTAGATCTGGAACAATCTGAATAGAATAGAAGGAAACACTGAACAATAGATCTGGATCTTCTCCTTAGATTTTAGCAATCCAACGATGGTAGTAGATCCATAGAGCAGGAGGTTTTCTCAGTGAAAGTACCAAAGTGTTTGTACCAAAATTGGACGCAACACTCTTCCGATGTATTTGAAGAGATAAAATGAAGAGAATAAATATAAAATGAAGAAGATCTAACAAACACACCAATAAATATATAAGAAAATGCACAGAAACATAGAGTTTTAGAGTGGTTCGGCGTATGACCTACGTCCACTATGAAGTTGATGATTTTATTGATATTCACTTGCCGATTACAACTGATTATAGCAGATTACAGCGAATTACAATGTTGAAATTCATGTACAACAACAGCTATGGAGTGCAAAAATGGGTTCGGCAGAGTCTGGATGTAGGAGAGCCAAAAGATCCTTCTTATGTAGGCTCTGGGGATCTATTTATAGGCGTAGGAGGCTGATATTTCGCTCAAATCTCGAAAGACTTCTTCTGGCACGTGAGTGCGCTCACACGATCGATTCCACGAAATTTCGGCTCGATCCGTGATCGATACGAACAAATTTCGTATCGATCAAGATTTGTTCCAATCGAGACGAAATTTGGCAGGAATGTTCCTTATGTCATACGTAACCTCCTGTGAAAATTTCATAGCATTTGGACATGTGGATCTCGAGTTATGATCGATGCAAGTTTGAGTTTTTCGGTCCGTGATCGATACGAACGAATTTTCGTATCGATCAAAATTTACTCCGATCGATACAAAGTTTATCACGAACGTTCTTTATATATTACGTAAGTTTCTGTGAAAATTTCATAGCATTTGGACTTGTAGATCTCGAGTTATGATCGATGCAAGTTGGAGTTTTTCGGTCCGTGATCGATACGAACGAATTTCGTATCGATCAAGATTTGATCCAATCGAGCTGAAATTTGACACGAACATTCCTTAGGTTACACGTAAGCTCCTGTGAATATTTGGTGGCATTTGGACTTATCAATCTTGAGTTATGATCGATGCAATTTTGGATTTTTCAACCTTGATTGATCAATATCTTGAGCATACGAACTCCGATTGACTTGAAATTTGGAACATTAGCTTTCTTAGCTTTGCTTGTCATGTCACATTAATTGTAGCTCGATCTAAACTCAGAAAAAATTTACCGACATCCATAGTAGACCTATGTATTAACGATCTCGAGGACGAAGTATCATTGATTTCTAGTCAAGTTCTTTGTGTTACGGCCTTTCCAAAAGGCGGGATAACATAGGCTATGATAGAGCAATAACCTTTTATAAATATTACGGTGATTCGTAAATATTATACCAGTTGTTTCTCTGAAGGTACTTAAACCTTTGAATGCATTGCTACGGTGATTCGTGGTGCACCGATAACTCTTGTCCGTTACCAGGCTGAGAACTATCTTGTTGAATTAAGACAAAGTGTTATTATACAATTTCGAGTCAGGAGCTACTTAGGATTGAAAATTTGTAGTTAAACCCTTGCATTCATTTAGTTGCATTAGTTTATGCATATTTAAAAAAGAAGTTCAAAATCAAAAACAAAAAAATTGTAAATATTCGTTAATTTAGTTTTTTAATCCTTTCTTTAAAAAAAATTCAATCAAAATAAAAAAAAAAGAGTTAGTTTTTAGTTTTTTTTAGAAAATCAAACAAAAAAATCCAAAGAAATATAAAACCTTTTCAAAAAAAAATTGAAAATCTAAAAACAAAACAAAAATCAACGTTCCTTTTTAAAAAATAAATTCCCATTAGTAAACATTTTTTCTTTTGCTTAAGAAAAACGTTTTGAAAATGTCGGAATTTTCTTACTCAATAGAATTTTACAATAGTTGTGAAAATCAATATAATCCATATAATTTCACACCAAATTCTTATAGATATTTTAGTGGCAACTATTGTATAAATAATTCAGATTTTGAACAACAAAATTTTCAAAATGATGACCAACCATCAACTCTTGAAAATAGCATCGAAATGGTTTCGTCTTTACTTGAACTCTCCATACAACAAAATCAAAGGATAAACGATTTATGTAATTCATATTTAAGCAATAGCTCAACTCAAAGTTTTCAAAATTTTAATTCTCTTCAAAAGTCAAATGACTTCGAGTATAACCCATGCCAGTTCATTTTCAAACTCCAAAATGAATTTCAAAATAAAAATTGAAATATGAACCTGTTTTTAAATAATTTTGGCAATGAGAATAATTTCAATTACGATGCGATTGATACTTTTCATTCTCAACAAGTTCCAATTGAAATTTTTTAAGTTAATAATTATAAATTTGATTTTGTTGAGCAAATGGACGAAATTTACAATGAACACACAAATTTGTTGTTTGAAACATATATGAAACAACGTGAGAAACAAAATCAAATCCTAACATGTAACGACCCAGAATTTATAATAATTTAAAATTGAATATTTAATGAATTTTAAATATTAATAAGTGGAATTTATAAGTTGGATAATTTATTTTTCGAATATTGGATTTAATTTGATAATTAAATCGATAATTTAATAAGTTAAATTTCAGAAATAATTGAAGATCGAGTCTAATATGATTGAAATTGATTTGTAAAATTTTATTATATCATATTGAAGTCATAGTGATGTTATAGAGCTTTTAAAATCGAATTTGAAGTTGAATTGTGAAAATTGAATATTTTAATATTTAATTATCGACTGAAAAATAGCCAATTTTCGAACAGTCTCAGAATTGGACGAGACTAGTTCCATTGGATCCGTAATAGTTAGTTATTATCGGATTTCAATTTTCGTAGCAATCGGAGTAATTGTTTGATCGTGGCAGCTCGAAACGCATCGAAATCGGTTTAAATCGGTTTAATTTAAATCGAACGTTTATTGCCATAACTCGCACAGATGACCGAATTAGCATTCGAAATCTATTCCATTGTGTCCGGAACGCGGGGTAAACCTTAGAAACGCTGGTCACCGCGCGTAAATCGGATTCCGGAAAACCCGGATGAATAGTGTTCAATAATTTTCTATAAATAGACCCATTTTTTCACAAAAAAGAAGAAAAATAAAAACTAGGGTTTAGTTTCAAAGCCGGCTGCCACTTTCTTATTCTAAGGCCAGAAAACACCCACGTTCTCCCCTTGATTTCTTCAAATCGGCGCAGCGATTCAACAAACGTTCAACTGGAGACTTGTAGTGGGTATCGAGTTCTACGTCTTCAACGATTATGATCGCGTTTGGAGCCATGGATCGACGTGGGGAGGGGTTTGAAGAGCTGGTGTTCGAGCATGAATTCCTAGGCCAATAGGCGACCGATCTCCTTGCTCCTCTGGCCGATGGTAGCTTCCTGGATGCTCTTCGAAATGGTGGGTCTCGATCGTGCTGAAGTTCGTCGTGGTGGTGGCAAGAATTGATGGAAGAGGGACGGCCTTGGGTTTGATTTTCTTGAACGCAACCTGGGTAGGGATGTAGCGCGTGAGAAGAAGGTAGCAAGGGCCAGGATGAGAGGGTATTGAAATTCATGGCTGAGATGGAAGGTTATAAAAAATATAGAGAAGATTGTAAATAAATTATATTTAAATTCATACGATCTTTAAAATAGTGTATCTTGTTCATTCGAGGTCGGAATTCGACGAAATGAAGTGCGTTCGATTCATTTTGTCGAGCACTACGCGATGCAACTGGATTGGAGTCGTTTGGAATCAATGAAAATTTTGGATAAAAATTAAACGCCCGTTTAATTTTATTCGAAATAAAAGCTGAAACGGAAATAAAATCAAGGTGAGAACTTCTCACTCAATCGAATAGTTTCGATTTTTATTTTAAATAGTTAGATTTAAAATACTTGAATGCATGTATGAATGATGATTGTTATCTATTGATTGTTAAAATAGACATTATGCGCCGTTAGTAAGCGGGTGTTATTTATTAAAAACATATACCGCGAATATTTCATAAACAGTGAAATTGGTATTATATATAATAGCAATATATATATATTGGCATATGTATATATTGCAGTTGTTGATTTCCCGCATTTTATAGCGGATGAGACCCTATTGCGCCGTCTATTAAGCGGATAATATTTTATAAATCCCATATACCGCGATAATTTCGTACAGGAGCGGAATTGGTATTGTGCTAATGTTTTTGGATGCAGGGAAGCAGGTTGGAGGGATCCAACTGGATTCCTCAACTGTATTGATTTATTTACAGATATTTTGATATTTGTTGATTATCATATCGATATATGATATTTGGACGTCGTGATTGACTATTTGGTGCTGCTGCATCATCAGATCCATTTTTGAAGTTTTAAAATAATGATTTTTAGTTTTTAAAGGAATTTTTAAAGTGATTTTTGTCTGGATAGAGGTGATATCATGGTATGGAGCCCAGATATTTAACCTATGTTGTTGTTGCATATTTTGTGGTTGTTGGAAATCGAGGATCCTCGGATAGATCGGTTACGATCAGGGGATGACATATTCGTGTCAGTAGTTACCCAGTTAGGGGTAACCCGGCCTTGTGTTGGCAGAGATCCGGTTTGGTTCTCGGGGACGTCCTTCCAGAGGCGTTCTCATGTGGCAATGGGAAGTTCCTTGGCCTGACCATTTGTTGGAAATCCAATTCCCAATACGAAACCCTGTACGGTTTTAGTTGTAGAACCTATCATTCACTTATGGTGGCGCCCCACTGTTTGGATGGTAGCTATAGTAGACATAGTTCGAAATGTCTATGTTGGCTAAGATTTATATTCTATTTTCGAAATGAATTTTGCCTACACTATGCACTAGTAATAATATCAAATGTTCTTTTAATGCGTATCAAGCATCTTTGACTATCATAAGGAGAAATCTCCTCCGATTCTGCGTTTGCATTGTGTGTGTGTGCGGGAGGCCTTATGGTAGTCTCATTTTTAAAAGCATTGCGAATTGACTTTAAAAGTATTCCTCTATTTTGTTTTCAAAGATAAATAAACTATTTTGAGTTCTCACACCAGTCACATGACTGACTCGGAGTTTATTGTTTTCCTTCCTAAACTCTGGGTGCCCACCAATTTACACACGGGCAGTCAAGAGTTAAGGTTTATTCAGGATATTCAGGAGTTGCTGGAGGCAAGATGGATAGCATGGCGTATTACTAGTATATAGTATTTCTTTTCCGCTGTAGATGTTGTTTATTGTTGTACACTCTGATAATGTAATGAAATGTAATGTAATGTAATACTGATATAGTTCTTTGTTTAAAGATTATTCATTTATTTATTATATGTTATTCCGCTGCGAATTGTGAGATTCTGATGTTGTTCTGTTATTTCTTCTGTTCTGTTCTATCTTCTTCTACTTTTTCTTTTTCTAAAACCCTAACGGTACGGTTTTTCGGCTTTCGATTGCTCGGCAGTTGATACAGTGGACGTATTGATGTCGGTTTTCGTCAACGAAAAATCGCGTTCGTTACATAACATGTGACGAGTCAAATAATAATCCGCCTTTTACCCAAATTGACGATTTCAAATAACAACTTTTGAAATTGAAAATGACGATCTTAATGATATTGTTGAAAATACGGTAAATGAGTTGGATTTCAATTCTTTTGAAGGTGAGAAACTCGATTTAAAATTCGATCTTCCTTTTTTCAATTTTGAAAAATTAAATACAACAACTTTGGATTTTGAAGCCGATACATGCAACGAAGTTGTGAATAATTCAACAAAGGAAGACGAATTTAATGAAGACAAATTTTTTGGACTTTTCAATGACGAGTTGTTGAATTCTTAAAGGGAAGATTTAGATCACCATTTTGATTTTGATATCCTGAAGAAGTTTTCTATGATAAGCTTGAATTTCAATTTGGTGAAAATAAACTTGAACTTCAACCAATTTTTCTATCAACCCCATAAATCATTGAAAATAGAACAACTCGTACGGTTTTTAATAAAACAACATTCGTTTTTTCAAATCAATATTCAACTCTGAAATCTTTTATGGTTTGATTCTCAGCTCTTAAGCTGTGTCTCTCATACTTGACGAGACAAATGAATTTGTCTTTGAAAGACCGTTTCATTTACTTTTTAACGGCATTTTTTTGGTGTCTTGTAAATAATAATCTTTTCATTTTCATGTAAATATAGGTCATATTTTATTTTATTTTATTTTTCTCCTTTCATTTGGGTTGACTGTAGGGACATAGTCAAAATCAAGTATAGGGGGAGTCTCATCTTCATATTTTTTTTTTGTGGTTTATTTTTTGCATTTTCTTTCCAAAACTTGAAAAAAACTCAAAAAAATAATAATAATAAAACCAAAATTTCCAAAACCAAATTTTCTTTTTAGAATTTCAACTTATTTTGAAACACTATAGGATAAATATATAGTTTTGGTTATTAAACTGAGATTTTTAAAAATTTATTTGTCTTCACAAAATAAAAATGAAGTTTGGTTACAAGTACAATGGTTTAACTTGTATATAGGAAGGTTCATATATGTTAATTACGAAGTACATCCTAATTGAAAATCTTTTTTAAAAAAGTGGTGGATTTAAAGAAAAGATGTAACATTTTTTATCTTCTAAGGTAAACGTTACTAAGATGATATTGCAAAACTCTCTCTTCAAAGACAAAAAACAAAAAAATATATACAAAAAAATATATTTTTATCGTATATTTTTTTTATTAACACCTAGAGTCATGTGTTAACACGCAAATGTGTTCACTCGCCATGCTCTGTACTCTTCTCACCTAAACTCGAAAGTCAGTGCACGATCGGTATATCTGGCCTCAGTTTATCTGAGTTAGATGTATATATATATAAACATTC
Source organism: Allium cepa (assembly GCA_030765085.1). Lineage (NCBI taxonomy): Eukaryota > Viridiplantae > Streptophyta > Magnoliopsida > Asparagales > Amaryllidaceae > Allium > Allium cepa. Next base: position 26,394,413 of record CM060933.1, on the reverse strand, counting down.
TTTTTAATAATACATACAGTCGACAGGTGTACACACTTGTGTGTTCACTCACCACGCTCTGTATTCCCCTTACGTAAGCCCGAAAGGCAGTGCATGGGTAATATATCTGGCCTCGGTTTTTCGAGTTAGGCATATGTAAATATTATTAATATCAATAAAATTTCAAAAAATAGAGAGAATAAGCCATTGAAATCCAAGCACTATTTTTACTTATTTGATTTGACTTGTAATTCAAAAGAAATGAAAATAGCACTTTGATAAACATCGATAATCGACTAAGGATCTATTTCATAGTCGCACCATGTTATTAACCGAAACAACTAGCCAAACTATAGTCTATTTGTTATGATAACTTAATTTTTATTGAAAATTTTGACAAGTTAATGGACTAAAATTTCTTGATAGTGACCAAAACTTATATTTAACTTATTAGTGTCTATTTGAAAGTAAATTCTACATTTGTAAATATTTTCAAAATTTTGCATTCATCTCATTGTACATAAATCTTGAATTTAGGAATTTTTCATGTTGCAATTGGATTTTGTGGGTAGTATTCGCTGAAAACCTTCACGAGACAATACTCGTCCTACTAGGGTCATCTACAGGTTTAACGGCTTGTTACATACGTTCAATACAATCGTGCTTCCTATGAAAACAGATTTGTCTTAGTTTTAGTTTATTCGAGGATGAATAAAAAGATAAGTGTGGGGGTATTTGATGTGCACATAAATGTGCATATTTTTACTTCCTTATTTTATCGAATTTAATTAAACAATTGAGCATATAGGGTATTTTAACATGTTTAAACCAAAATTCAAATTATTTTCAAATCATCATTTATTCATCTTCATATAACGACAAAATGGTCATTTTTCTGAATATATTAATTTGAGAAAGTTTACTTGGATATTTTAATATTATTTTGTAGGAATTTTAGTGAATTTTGAAAGAAACTTCATGGAAAATATACATGCACAAGAAGATACAAAGGAATGAAGATGGAAATAATTCATTTCATGAAACACGGAGGACCCCACGTACCTATTTACCATGGTGTACAAATTAGAAGCTAATGGACATGGTAAATGGCCATTAAAGCTTCATATACATTTAAATGGAGGATTTGTTGAATATGCGCTTATATGTTTTTGTTTGATGATAATAAACATATATATTCATTTAAATGTATTTGGTAATGTACTATTTTGTTTTTTCATAGATTAAATAAATATTTGTTGAATAAAATAAATTACACAGAATTTGAATTTGAATTCAAACAGAACAAGTTACACAGTTTTTGAATTCAAACAGAAATTTTATTCAAACAAATATTTATTACAATCTTGAATAGTACAATTTCAAGCTCTCACTATACATATACATTTTTGAATACATCACGATTTCAATTTACATTTATAACCTCACTACATATCACTCACACTCGTATTTTGTCTTCAACTGCATGCCAGTTTGAATCCAGCATCTGAGAAATCTGCAAAAATATTCACTAACGCAGTAAAATTGAAAAAGAAATATTTTTGCAATATAAAATGAAATACGATTTTTGAAAATATGGTTTGCCTCAGTTATTTGGGTTGTTCGTCATCATTCACACTTGAATTCATCACAAAGTCGTGCACATAGATATTACAGGGACAGGTAATCATAAGTGGCTGCAATACGCACGTGTACGTTCATACACGTGTGCACTGCCTCGCCAACTCGTGTGCGCAGTCAAAAATAGCAAGTGTGCAAGCACAACTTCAACAAACAAGGCAATGCACTATGCAATGTACAACAAGTCCAGCAGCCCAAATGAACAACAAAGGGTCAAAACTCAATGCACATGAAACCAAAGGCCGAGCAATTGATATATGGTGGTGTAGTCAACAGCTACAAACTGCAACGTCAAGTTCAGACCAAACAGCAATGATGGTAATGCAACACACTGCAGACACCAATAATACAAGAGAGGCACAGCAACAACTACAAAGACCAGCTACTCAATGCAACTCAGTGGCAAATGAAGCAATAGAGTAATAATCAAAATATGGCAGTGCACAAGCAACATCAACAAGCAGTGCAGACCAAAGAAATGCCACCAAGAACATATGAACAGAGTACATGCATGAAGCATGAAACCATCAAGCTACAACTCAAATTATACAAGCTCCAGAAGTGCATTTATCAAGAACATAATGAAGCAATACAGTAGACAACAACACAATGAATACAACTAAAGGCAGATTTAAAGAAATGCATGTCACCAAGTTCAACAACATCAAAGACAACACAAGTTCAGCTATGCAAATGAAACACAGTGGCAACACTGGAAGCACACGAGCTAATGAAGACTGCATCATGATACAAGGCTTCAAATGTGCAAATGCTCAAACTCAGGTGGACAACATATCAAACGAAGTGATGAATCAACAATGCAAACAAAACCAAATGCTCAATGACACAGCAATGCTCAAGGCCAAAGTTCAGTGAAGCTTAAATCAGTGCACAACATCAGTATACATGAATGCAAGTTTATATGTGCAGAAAGTTACAAGTATCAACGAATTGGATGAACAAAACTTGAGAGCAACAGTGAAAGTGCAAATCATGTCAACAAGACAAATGTATGTATCAGTGCAGAAGCAAATGCTATCATGACTCGAGTACATGCTACAGCAACATTATATGATGCAGTGACAGTAACAAATGTGCACGTATGGATGAAATGCAAAGGTTCAGGCCGAGACTAAAGCAAGCAGCATGTGGTAAACCAAAATGTCATCATATGTACTCAATGCAAAGTCCAAGTCGAAATCATGGATCAGTGCCAAAGTCGAAGAATAACAATGCAGACGTACAAATGTAACGCAGTGATAAAAATTCACGTACGAATACAGTATTGACGAAGTTCAACATTGCAGAGATGATCGAAGTAAAATACAAATCGAAGTCAGAATTCAATGAAACTCAAATTTGTATTCTTTGAAAAAGTCAACGCAAATTACAAAGGGAAAGTTTCTGTTTTTTTATACAAGAAGGATCGAACGCTCTCAATTCAAAACCGTGATTATCAAGTTAAAAAATATCAGGAGAGCCGTGTGTATCAAGATGTCACAAAATCAGGAAAGACGTGCGCAACAGGTAATTGAGAATTAGGAAAGTATCAAATTGATACGAAGAAATTCAAGTGTCACGAATTCATATAAATACTGAATCCAATTTACATCATCGACATTGAGTTATAGAGTCAAGCAAATCATTAAAACCAGCAACGAAAAGAAATAACATACCGAATCATCAACAACTCGATCATCAGAGAACGAACTGTCAACGCAAATCGATCATCAGAGAACGAGCTAGCAACAAGAATCAATTATCAGAGAACAAGCGACGCAAGCCATCGGTCACAAATCAGAGAATCGATCATCAGAACGAAGCCCTAATTCGAGAAAGAAGCCGAAGCCCTAATTCGACAAAGAGAGGCCGCATTTTTACTTCACAGTGGATCGGGTGAAAAATAACAAGGGCCGGCCTTGTTTATTTTCAAAGGGGATTTAGTTATTTATTTATTTAGGGTTTTAAATTAAAGGGGTTTTCTTATTTTATTTGAGCAAAAATTATGCATTCAAGTTCGTATTTTAATTTTTGCTCCTGCGGTTATTTTTGAAGTTGTTTTTTCTTTTCGAGTCAAAGAATTTGTAAATCACCACCTAGGGATTAGGTAGTGTCAGATTGTCTATTTAGAATTAGTTCAGTGAGCAGGGGTGCGAGTTTGCAAAACTCTATAGGCGGGAGAAGTGTTTGCGAGTAAGCGAAACTCTATAGGCGGGAGCAGAGTTTGCGAGTAAACGAAACTCTATAGGCGGGAGCAGGGTGTGCGAGTCTAGTAGAGTGTTTGTGAGCGGGAGCAAAGGGTCTGCGAGTCTAGTAGAGTGTTTGTGAGCGGGAGCAAAAGGGTCTGCGAGTCTAGTAGAGTTGTTGTAAGCGTGATACTGTTTAATTCTAATAGAAATCTGTGAATGCAGCAGTAGGCAGGGGTTGCCGAAGCTGAGTAAATTTTGTGTGTGATTTACTTTTCAGCATATTTATTTTTGCAGTTTATTTCTGTGTTTGAATCGAGAAAATTTGCTATAACCCTATTCACCCCCCTCTAGGGTTAATATAGATCCTACAGGATTATCTCATGCTAATGATAACTTGGTGGCTACATTTCCTAAGGGGTAGTTTGGATAGTTTCCAAAAATATAATTAGGGGTTTAGGCTTGTATAAATACCCCATATGTTCATGTAATTGATCTCTTAGCCTCCCTCGAGCCTCCATTTTAGTCAGTTTAGTTTGAGGCTCAAAAATAAAATATAATATCTTTCTATTTCATGGCTACTTAGTCATTTTCTTCTTCTAATGTAATTTTCTTCTTAATATAATTATAATTTTTGTTTTTTTATTTACATGCTTTTTCCTTTCATGTTAGTAGTGTATATCTTTTTATTTATGTTAGTACCTTAGATGTTATTTTATGTAATTGGATTAGTTCTCACTTTATTTTCATTAGTTTGCATTTTTCCTCTTATTTTTGTTTCATATTGAAATCTACATTTATTGATATGATAACAAATATGAGAAGCTAAACCCCTTCAATTTAGGGGTAATGAAGCTCTCTAATTATGTAGATTTAACACATTTTGATCATTTATATTCTCTTTTCGTGCTTGTTGGGAAGTTGTATGTTGATGTAAGTTTATTAACGAATTTGATAGTCTATGATGTTAATCACATATAGGCTATGCTTACTCAAATAAACAAAATTTACATCATCATCTAACTAATTGATTTTGGTAATGGAAGTGGATTTGGAATAAAAGTTTGATGGTCTATATTTCTAATCAATAGTTAATAGATCATGCTTAGAATAGATTTTATTTTCAAGTTCATTGTCAATTTTCATGAGAGTTAAAAAGTGATTTAGTGGGTGTGTTATAGTTTGATGGCTTATGTTGTGCTAACTAATAACACAAATAAACCATACTTATGATAAATACATTAACTAAATTCACTAATAACCAAAAAAAGAGATCATAATTTCATATTGTGTTGATTTATGTGATCAAAAGAGCGGGTTTATTTCTAAATTGCCTTCTACTCTAATATTTTTGTCCATTTTCTTTTTTTAGTTTATTTACATTTTTTATAGTTAATCACACTTTCAAATATTGGTTTAGGTTGATTGAATAGAAAATTTTAAATCCAAACAATTCTCCGCGGATTAACCCGTACTCGCCACATACTAGAATTATGCACCGTGCACTTGCGGTTAATTTTCATTAAAATTTGATCGGCTATTTTCTAATCTGATAGAGATTTAGTCGTTCGAACAAGCTCATCATACACCCACTTTCCCATGTGATCCTTTCCACCAGAGTATCTTCTTTTATAAAATGTCTTCTTCGCTTACATCATGCATGACATTCATAAATGCACTTAGTTAGCCATAATACTAAAAGTAATTTTAGTTGATAATTAGTGGCACATTAGTATATTAACCAAGCTCAAGTAGGTCGAATAACTTTTATTGAGTAAAATGCCGTATATCGATAAAATGATTTTTGATCACATTATTGATTTTTATTTAAAATATTTGATTTTTAACACATTTGAAAAATGAATTTACTACTTTATTAATTAAAAGAGGTAAATCAAGGTTATAAAATCAATTTTTACACATTTAACCTAGATTAAAATATTTAAACAATTTAGATATTTAACGAAGTGTTCAAAATTACGGGTTGCTAGAATATCATTGGTGTTGAATGGATTGGATATTGTATATATGAAAGAGATGATATATTAGTGGGAAAAAAAAGAATATGTTGGTTGTATTGTTGCACTTGGTATGTTAATGTATTGATTGATTGAGAAATTAGGAAATTATTTGTAAATAACTAGAATTCTTCTAAATTAATATATTTTAAATAAGAGAAATATTAACTTGTTATTTTTGTCAAACAAATAGAATTATATTTTTTAGTAAATCAAACGGAAATTTAATTGTGAAAGAGGAGTATATCATTTTGTTAAATGATAGATTTATTTTATCCTATGAAAAATAAATAACTAACATTATTTAATAAATATGGAGGTTATTTTAAAAATGAAAAATTAAGTTGTTTAAAATGTGTTTTACTTGTTAACTAAATAGTTGAAACATATTAATGGGTTCAAATTATGTTTTTCGTTTACATAAATAATTTTATGAATGGAAAATATATTTATTTACTTAAAATGTGAACTTAAAAATTTTCATTTATATTGATACGGTGTTTCATCAATTATATACATTTTGTTACAAAGAAATTAATAATATATACTGGAAAAGTTTTTATTTTTTCAAAGTGAGGGTTATTTGTGAATAGCTAATTTGTTTTAGTAAATATATTTTTATTTATAACTCTTAATAGAACGTAACACACACTCACATACGCAGACACATACATATATCAACTATGATGTGGTATTAATAATGTATTACTAGTTTCTAGATTGATTTTTGTATTTTTATGAAAATAAGGCAAGTAATTGTAAGTAAAATAAAAATACAATGTTTAACTATTTTTATACACATTATTCATATGCTTAGTGGAATTGGTTGATCAATTACTCATGAATGCAGTATATCGTAACGATGATCGAAGCTATATATTCAGTATGAATATGAGTTTACTATAGTTCAAAGTGATACTTGAATTGTTTCCAAGCATATATTAAAGTATTAATTCCAACGTAAACAAGTCTATTGTAAGATACATACTAATGATTTATAGTGAAAATATAATTGTACTAATAAAATATTTATAAGTATATGCATACGTTTGTATGTCTTTTTATGCTAGGTACATGAAAGCTATTTTGATGATATATGGAAGCTTGCTTGCCGAAATCGCATCAAAATGGTAAGTGCTTGCTAAGAAAAATAAAAATTACAATAAAAGTGTACATAAGATTATTACCATATGATTTGATAGGAAAGTAACATACTATTTAGATATGATATTGATTTTTAAAGAGTCCAATAAAGTATGCCATACAAAGGATGCTGCCAGATATTTCCAAAATCGGTGCAACATATGAATTACTGAACTTAATATATGTTGGATTATATATATATATATATATATGTTTAATATGTTATAAGCAAATTGATTAGTACAACATGTTATATAGTATTATAATATATGTTTAATAATAACATAATGTGAATAACTGGTTGTGATGTGCATACTAAGTTAAAGTTTTGTTATTCGAGTGAAATATAAGTCAAATCCCCAATTTTATTTGTTTTAAGCAATGTTCTATTAATGTGTATGAAACGATGTGTTCCTTTGGTATATTTCATGTCATAATTTATATTATGCTAGATACTTGTATATAATAAATGCTCGTATAAAGCCTAAATAACATGTGTTTTGGTTGTCATGATGCAATGCAGTTAATATGAGGGAATGGTAACCAAGGTGGTCCATATGAGTTAGAATGACAAGTCTCGTGTGAGATTAGATTACATAGGATGGGAGGACTTAGGAAAAATGTGAGGAAGCTACCACCAAATGGTTTTTGAGGTGAACGACTTTGACTTCAAGGCACAACGCATGTTTCTTTGGGCTAGGACGGCATGAACGTGGGCTTGACTCATGGGTACCTAGTTGAAATTGGAGTTTCACTTGTACTTAGAAAAATTGGATAAGTAAAAGTGAAAACCGGTCGACATTGAAAGAGGCTATGCGGTAGGATCGTGTAATATGGAATATTGAAATAGTCTAGGTAGATAAAGTAGGTAAATGCAAGGAGACACCAGGATTTTATACTGTTTCGGACCTCTCGTCCTACGTCCAGTCCCTAAGCTTCACTTAGGAATTTCACTAACTAACACCCTCACTTCACCCGAAGGAATAGGTTTACAACTTACCCGAACAACCGAATGGGATTTCTTGCCTCAACTACCGAAAAGGACTTCAACTCAATTACTAAAATACAATATTCGACTTGTTGTATTCTTGTCAACACTAATGAGTCTAATGTAGTAGAATATTCCTATAATCTTATACTCGAGAGTATGCAATGTGTTTGTAAAGATTTAGGAAATGTGAATTGCTATGAATCAAAAGAATATTATAAACAAAAACAATGATTCAAGCAATAGATTAGTGATTGCTTTTGAGAATATCTAGAAAATATGAACAAGAGAATAGTTAGATTAAAGCAAGAGAATTCGGTGAATTAAATGATGTTAGAATCATGTATATATACTTGTAGAAGAGATGCATATGTTGTCAAAGGTTGCAAACAAGAGATGCTTCCATTTCCATTGATGAATGTTGCAACTCTTGGGAGGAAGAAGGTGTCTTTTCAGAAAAAATTCATAGGTTCAAATTCAGTCGACTGAGCAGGGAATTCAGTCAACTGAAAATATGAAGTAAAATTTTCGGGACCAAATTCAGTCGACTGTGCAGGAAATTCAGTCGACTGAAACTGTGCATGTGTATAAATTTGTTCCAGTTTCAGTCGACTGACTGTTCCTGTTCAGTCGACTGAATTCATGAAACCTGCATAGTTTAAAACTTAATTGAGAAAATGAAGTTTATAAAATCGTGCAAGCTTCTTGAGGATAGATTTTAACAATACATCTAGACTAAGACACATGACAATACATACTTTAAGTTTGTTTGATCTTCATCTATCTTCCTTTAGCATTTGCATATATTTCTTCCTTGTTTGTTGAAGCACATTTTCATTGATCAAAATCTTCTCGTATCAACATTCTCCCCCTTTTTGATTGATGACAATACTGATTTATTCTAGAGATGTTTTACTTATTTTCTCCACCTGAATGTATGCACTATCTTTCCTACAAAACAAAGTTAGTACCATAGATTTTCTCCCCCTTTGTCATCGACAAAAAGGAAGAACTAACAACAGTAATAATTTATGAAAGCAATCACTAAAGCATAGAGAATATTTGCATAATCATGACTTAAGAAAAATAAAAATGTTGTGACAGACAAGCATAAAATGACTATTTATACAAGCCACTAGAAAGTTAAAAATACACATCAAAACAACAAATTACTCATCTTTATCCCAGTCATATGAACCTTCTCTTCCTTTTGGTTCACGTATGATGGGTCCTCATGTTGGTGGTCTATGTGCTCTTCCTCCTTGGCCACAACTAGCTCCGCTAGCGCTGCTACTTGCATGCTCTTCGGATGTCGTCCATGTAAACGTAGGTGCCGGACTTTTGCCGCGAGATGTTGAAGCAGTAGTGGTGCTTGAGCATGAGATTGCATCCCAAAGCTTGTTGAAGAATCCTTTGATTTTGTCAAGCTTATGATCTACCTTTTTAAGACGAGTGTCAAGAATTTATTGATTTCTTGACAATATCCCCAAGGATTGATTGGTAGTGAAGCTTGGGTCAACAAGACGAGTTTCATCATCTTGCTTCAGATGTTCTTCGTGGTGAGGTTGAGGAGGTGGTTGTTGTTGTTCTTGATGCCTTGCTTCCCATTCGGCGAGTGATATTATGCGAGGAGGTCGAGATGGGAGTTGCATTAGGCTTATGGTCCGGTGGTTAATTTGATGGACAATTGTATTCTCCGACTCAGGTAATGGCGTATCGACATTGAGGAGAAGTCGCATGATGTACTCTCCAAAGTAGATAGTGCGCATTTTGCCATTATTGAAAGTGAGAAACTCATCAAGAATAAGTTGTACCCAATTAACTTGTATATTGCCAAAAATAGCATATAGAGCTCGATAGTTATTTGGGTAGACAATTTCGTACGAGCCCGTGCGAGGAGTAATCGTTCTCATTAGGGCTTTATGGAGGATTCTCGCCATAGGTCGAAGAGAGGTGGACTTAAAATCCCTAAAGTTGATATTATCATCCATAAATCGATGGTTTATGTTGTCGCGAATATGTGGATTGAATTCTATCTCCTCTAGCTTTCTCCCGACATTTGGAGACTCTAAAATATGTGCTATTCTATCCAAGGAAAACCAAACTTTCTTTCCACACACCATACTCCGAACACTATTGTTTGGATATCTTGGAGTTTGGTGTCCAAGATTAAGATTAGCATAAAATAATTTTACCATTACATGATTAATGGCATGGTCATTTCTTTTCAAATCTAAAAGAGAAGTTAAACCTGCTAAATCTGTTAACGCTTGAATGTTGTAGGTTTGAAAGCTTTGGAAATCAATGAAAGAATGCTCGAAAATTCGGGAATTCTTCATCTTGTTCCATGTAGAGACAGCGGTTCCATCGTAAAGCCATTGTGCTATTTGAGCATCAATTGGCTCGGAGGATGAAGAAGATGAAGCTCTTGCTCTTTTTGGTGCCATTTGGGTGAGAATTGAGTTGATTTTGAGGAATTTGGGGGCTAGGATTTCGAAATTAATTTGGGGAAGAAGGTTTGTAGGAGGTAAAAAGTGAATTGGTAGGGTAAAATCTGGTGGTTAAAAGGGAAATTTTGCCTGCGAATTGGCGTTCAGTCGACTGAATATACTGTTCAGTCGACTGAATCAAAGGCCGAAATGTTCTGTGATAGATTCAGTTGACTGAATAGAACATTTAGTCGACTGAATTTTTTGCTGAAATTTTCTGTTGAATTTTTATTCAACTGTGCAGATGAGTTCAGTCGACTGAACTATGTAAATATTGTTTTCTGTCATATTTTCAGTCGACTACGCAGGAGCATTCAGTCGACTGAAACATGAATTTTTGTTGTTTTAGTTAATTTTTGAAATTAAACAATTTATTTAAAAAAATAGTTACAAAAATATTGATGTAACAACATACAAATATTTCAAAATTTAACTATTTCTTTGAGGATAGACTTGGAGTCTTCTTTCCTTCATTCTTCATGTAATTTATATCCCATGAATTCGGACTATATTGAGGAGTCTTAGGAGACATCCAAGGATTCAGAAGATCGACTGGTGTATGATAAGATGAAGACGGATCAAGTGAGCTAACGGGGTGAGGTAGGGGTTCAGCCACTTCGTTCTTCTTTGATCCATAGAAACGTAAACCAATTTTCTCTAGGAAGCTCAAACGTCTTGCCGTAACTTTTTACTCGAAGTATAGTTCTCTTTGAAGATCTATCTGTTGTTGGTTAAAGTGATGAATTTCATCAATCTTTCTTTTTGTGTCAGGTGAAATAAAGAGTCCGCATTTTGCCTTTTTAGATTCTGGTGTGTAACCAGTACGATAATTTTTCCATTTGTAAACCAACTCATGTGCTGGTGTTGGTGTGGGAAGTTTTGGTGACGTTGGAGTGTTATCAACTGAGGAGGTGATATTGATTGGAGAGAAGGAGTTGTTGGACGACATTTTATGTTGAATTCAGATTTAATTCGTAAAGTCGAGATGAAAAAAAATATTTTTAAGAATTTATTTATAGTAGAATTTTACTAAACAAATAACGGTTATAATTTAATAAGATTTTTTTAACCGCATAGAGATTTAATGGCAAAGAGGATTTTGTTAAAATGTATGATTCTTATTTAATAATTCAGTTTTAAAAATGTGTGGTCTATAAATTATATAATGTAACATATAACATAACTGAAAATATTTGAAATTCATATTCAGTCGACTGAACATTTTATTTTAGTCGACTGAAATGTGGGAATATTTCTAATGTATATCTAATTAATATCTTTAAAGGATATTATACCTAATTCTCGTCGAAGTTTTATAAAGGAGTGTTCTAATAGAGGTTTAGTAAATATATCGGCAATTTGATTTTCGGTAGAAATATGTTCTAACTTAATTATTCCTTTTCCGATATTGTCACGTAGAAAGTGGTGACGAATATCTATATGTTTTGAATTCTTTTGACAAATGTTTTAAAATTCTTAAAAGTGTCACTTTTATTTTTCATAAAAATAGTCCATGTATATCTTGAAAAATATCAACTATTACAAATACGTATCGATTATGATTAATGGATTGAAGTTGTGTTGGTCCAAATAAATCCATATGTAGCAATTCAAATGGTTGTAAAGTCGAAATATTTTTCTTAGATTTAAAAGATGATTTCGTTAATTTTCCTTTTTGACAATCATCACAAAGATTATTTATTTTAAAGTTTATTTTGGGTAAACCTCTTACTAATTCATTTTTAGAAAGTTTTTTAATAGTTTTAAAATTTATATGACAAAATCTTTTATGCCATAACCAAGGATCATTATCTTTGGCAAGTAAACACATACTTGAATTATGATTAATATTCATATTTAAAACATAAATATTTCTATCTCTATTTCCTTCAAAAATAAGATTTTGGTTTTGATAAAAAATACAACATTTATTATTCGAGAAACTTATTTTAAAACCTTTGTCACACAATTGACTTAAGCTAAGTAGATTATGTTTTAAATTTTCACTAATGAAACATTTGTTATAAAAGGTAAATTTGATGTACCGTAATTGTTCACATCTCCTTTGCCAATGATATACCCTTTTGAATTGTCTCCGAAGGTAACCGAGCCACCATCAAAGTATGTGATGTTTGTAAGCATATCTTTGTCTCCAGTCATGTGTTTTGAACAACCACTGTCTAATATCCATTTCTTCTTTTTGAGTGGGACCTGAAAATAAATATGAAATTATTGGTACCGACCTTTTAATAGGGTCCTAAAAAGTTAGAGTTTAGGAAACCAAACCCAATTTGGTTTAGTGTCCTTTTTATAAATATAGTTTTCATTATGATGAACATTATCCATAAATGTTTTAATATATTTATTTCTTATTAATACATTGTTAGTTTTTGGTACCCAAATTTTAACTACCTTATTTTCTACTTTTGTTTTAATAGGTTTCTTTGGCAATATTTGTTGTTTTGAATCCATATTCCTCTTAAAATTTGTATCTTTCTGTTTAGGAATTTTTGACTCCTTTTTATATCCTAATCCATGTTTACTTGAAGAGGATTGAGAATTTTCTAAAATCTTAGATAAATTTTCTCTTCCTTTGTTAAAGTTAGAAACATTTTTAGTGATGTTATCTAATCTAGCTTGAAGACTATTATTTTCTAACTCAACTTGTTTAATCTTAGTTTTTAACTCATGATTTTCAGAAACAATTATATCATTCTTTGTTTTTTGAGTTTCAGTTTCTTGACTCAAAAGTGATAATTGAGTTTCCGAATTTGAATGAGATTCTTGAACTTTTTCAAGTTCTTCTTCTAAGATTTTCTTTTCATCTTTTAACATATCTCTTTCAAATTTAGCTTAATTTTGATTTTCACGAGTTTCTTTGAGTTTCTTTTTAAGAGTTTTTATTGCGCTTAAAAGTTCAGTGTTTACTTCAATTAAATCGTCGAAAGTTAAATTATTTACCTCAGATTCTTGAGCCATGAAGCATACATTTGCCTGTTCATTGTCGCTATCACTATCATTTTCGGATGAAGATGAATCTGAATCGTCCCATGTTACAGAAAATGCCTTCTTTTTGAATTTATCCTTCTTGTTTTTGTTGAAGTTTTTCAGATTTTCCTTCATTTGTTCTTGACAATCTTTTTGCATGTGTCCTTTCTTATGACAATTGAAGCATTCTATATTTGAGGTTGGAGGTTTGTTCAAGAAATTCTTTTTGAATCCGTTTTTGTTTCCTTTTCTATACTTTAAGAATTTCTTGAAATTTTTGGCTATAAATGCTAGATCCTCATCTTCAGACTCTGATTCTTCCTTTTCCGCATGAAAAGCAACATTCTTTCTTTCTTGAGTTTGATACTTTTTAGCTTGCATATTTACTTCATACGACATAAGGTTTCCAATCAATTCTTCTGGTTTCATTGTAGTTAGATCATTTGCTTCCTCGATTGCTAGTACTTTTCCCTCCCATTCATCAGTGAGTGAATTTAGAACTTTAGACACAATGTCAAAGTCCGTGTATATTTCTCCTAGTCCAATTAGAGCATGATGAATGTCTTGAAATCTTGAGTACATGTCATTGATGGATTCATTTTGTCGCATTCTAAAATTTTGGAATTGATTCTTCAGCATGGATATCTTTGTTTGTTTAACCTTGTTTGTGCTTTCATGTAGACTTTAAGTGTTTCCCATATCTGATATGCAGTAGTACATATGCTAACACGGTTGAATTCATTTCTATCCAGGGCGCAAAATAGCATATTCATAGCTTTTGCATTTGCACTAGCTTCATTCTTTTGAATTTGTGTCCATGTAGGATAATCGGTTGTGGGTACAACGAACTCTGCTTGAGTAGCATTCCAGGCTTCGAAACTTGTTGCTTGCATATAAATCCTCATCCTTGTAGCCCAATAGTTATAGTTTAGTCCATTGAATAGAGGAGGTCTTTGGGTAGATTGTCCTTCCGCAAATGTAGAACTATAGGCAGATGTTGTGCTTGTACTTGCGTTATTTTCCATGTTATCAATATGTCTAATAACGGTGTTATGGTTATAGGACGGCCTTGCTCCGATACCAATTTAAAGAGGCTATGCGGTAGGATCGTGTAATATGGAATATTGAAATAGTCTAGGTAGATAAAGTAGGTAAATGCAAGGAGACACCAGGATTATATACTGGTTCGGACCTCTCGTCCTACGTCCAGTCCCTGAGCTTCACTTAGGAATTTCACTAACTAACACCCTCACTTCACCCGGAGGAATAGGTTTACAACTTACCCGAACAACCGAACGGGATTTCTTGCCTCAACTACCGAAGAGGACTTCAACTCAATTACTAAAATACAATATTCGACTTGTTGTGTTCTTGTCAACACTAATGAGTCTAATGTAGTACAATATTCCTATAATCTTATCCTCGAGAGTATGCAATGTGTTTGTAAAGATTTAGGAAATGTGAATTGCTATGAATAAAAAGAATGTTATAAACAAAAACAATGATTCAAGCAATAGATTAGTGATTTCTTTTGAGAATATCTAGAAAATATGAACAAGAGAATAGTTAGATTAAAGCAAGAGAATTCGGTGAATTAAATGATGTTAGAATCATGTATATATACTTGTAGAAGAGATGCATATGTTGTCAAAGGTTGCAAACAAGAGATGCTTCCATTTCCATTGATGAATGGTTGCAACTCTTGGGAGGAAGAAGGTGTCTTTTCAGAAAAAATTCACAGGTTCAAATTCAGTCGACTGAGCAGGGAATTCAGTCAACTGAAAATATGAAGTAAAATTTTCGGGACCAAATTCAGTCGACTGTGCAGGAAATTCAGTCGACTGAAACTGTGCATGTGTATAAATTTGTTCCAATTTCAGTCCACTGACTGTTCCTGTTCAGTCGACTGAACTCATGAAACCTGCATAGTTTAAAACTTAATTGAAAAAAATGAAGTTTATAAAATCATGCAAGCTTCTTGAGGATAGATTTTAACAATGCATCTAGACTAAGACACATGACAATACATACTTTAAGTTTGTTTAGTCTTCATCTATCTTCCTTTAGCATTTGCATATATTTCTTCCTTGTTTGTTGAAGCACATTGTCATTGATCAAAATCTATTCGTATCAACAGACATGACTGATCATGTTTTTTTGTAGATGGTGGCATACACTTCAAGATGCTGTGTTTGATCGATCGTATATTGATTTAATGCCTAGTTTGAGAGAGATATGGTCATTAACAATTGATTTTACGATGGAGAAAGCGGAATGATTTTTCTGATAGAGAAACTCTAAATCTACCTTAAGAATGACACGATGAAATAGAGAGATTACTTTAGGAATGATACGACGGGATTTCGTGACTTTCAATGGTGGTCCAAAGAAGTTCTGAAAGATGACAGCTTGATGATGTGAGTTGTGCTGATGGTCCAAGGAGAAAAGTTCGATGATGGGAGCTTATGGGTAAGACATACATCGTGTTCTACTAGGCACATGCTAAGGGATCGTTTATACCATAAACATTTCAGTATATTCTCATAAAAAGGGGGTTAGTAAGGACACTCACTTGAGTCATATGACATGACTCTAGATCTTATGAATATGATTTTCCCTAGACTCTTACGACTTGAGCCTAGTATTCTGGTCTTATGAAGTGGCATGGATTCGAGCACAATGAAAATTAGATGCTGAGTAGTCTTTGGTTATACGATGCAATGTTATGAGTTATCATCTATCCAAGACACGATGAGTGATGTGAGACGACTTGATGGTTGCTATGATTGCTATGTTTGTTATGGATGACATATGATGTGAAAACTACAGATGTTAGTGACCTAGACACCTCGTATTGTACTTTGACTTATGGTACACCTCATGATGGTAATATAACATATATAGATGTTATGTGCTAACTTGCTTATGTAGGGACAAGGCAGGTATGATCCTTCATACTCAGTTGTTCCTTTTATTATATCGACTTTTATATTATTTTTCGCACCGGACTGATGTTCGACTCAAGGTTTACCTTTTTACAGGTACTCTTAAATAAGTAGACTGAATATCAATCTAAGATTAGCGCATGAAGCTATTCGGTGGACGATCAAAAGGCTAGTGCTTATCTGTACTTTCATTTTGAATTATTGTTATTCGACTATGTAGCACTGTGGAACTTTTATTTGTGCTTAATTAGAGATAGGTTTCCTTTGATTTATTTGATGATGTATAAAATCTATCCCATTTGCTTTGTATAAATGGAGTGAACCCAATGCACTCTGATATTATGTTTTGATTCATTTTGGTTATCTATAGCTGTCTTGCATGTTTTATATCTATGTTGGTTATTATACTTTATCTTCTGTGTTATGAGATATATGAATTTTTTTGATTTATTTCGATTACTTTACCATTGTCTATTGCTCTACATCGATCGGGCACCATTATAGTGCACTTTATATGTATATTGGATACCGAAGGTGTCAAATTCTAGCCAAGCCAGCCCAAAGTTCAACCCATGCAAGCTAAAGTAGCCAGCTCTGACCTTAACCATGCATGCTTGTGCATTACATCACCCAAACTTGGTATGTGTTGACCAGTCATAACCAGTTGGTGCTGTTGGCCAAAGTTGGCCAAGTTTGTTCCAGCACCCTTCTGCATCCAGTCTTCCATTAGCTCTATTTTTTATGTAAACATCCAAATTTGAAGTGGTTCATCATTCTTCAATCTTTGGCACATCAGTTCTAGATTCCGCTCAACCAACATGAATCTCCATTGTTTTGTGCATCTAAGTTCAATGATTAACATCTTGATCATCGCAATACACTAGTAGCCTTTGATTAGTGTTTTCACTTAACACAAGCAAACGACCAATTTTACATACAAAATGCATGTAATTTCATCCGTCCAACAATCAAGAAGCATTATCACACATATTGACTCGAAATTAAGATAAAGAAAATAAAAAATCAAGCCATACACAAGATGATGAACAATACGGAAATACCGACGAATAGTACAACACAATGGTCAAAAACGAATTAAAATCCCTTTTAAATCTTTATTCTCATTTTAAAAGCACAGCTAGGTTCAGTTAAAGACAAAAACATGTTTAAAAATTCAAAACCATGTTAAAACATCATTTATCACTACATCTGCCAATAATGTAAAATAAGGGAATAAATCACTCACCTATATTGAGAATCAACCCGAAAATGTGTTATATCTAATCCAAACAGCAGCCGCATGCTTTCCATTGCAGCAATCCCAAGATCCAATAGATTCCCTTCACTAATCTCACCTTAATCAGTCAATTTGCCTAATAACAATGGAGATGTGATGGTATCTTGGGTCTAGGAAGATTAATGGAGTTCTGGAAACAATCGAAGATAATAAATTATAACTAATGAGTGTTGTGGAGGCTTCTATTAACCTCAATCCTGAAAATTGGTTAATGAATTATACTAATCTCTCCTTAATTACCTACTAACCACCCTAAAAATTATCCAAACTTCCAATGGTCATATCTCCTAAACCATAAGTCCAAAAATCTATTATAATCACTTTATGGAAAGACAAACCATCATTTTTTTTCATTTGGAAATAGTTCCAAGACCAAATTCAGCTCCTATCAAAACTGACATGCCATACAAGATTTCCTAAGTCAAAACCATCCAATAAAATTTTTAAGGGTATAAAATGTCACAACTCAACATTATAAAGTTATATCCTCATACGAGATTTAGATTTTAAAATATTATTTTATGATTCTCCAATATGCCCCCTTTAGGAATTTCTCCCTCGAAATCCTATCAAACAAGGTTAGGTCAAACAATCTAGTTACTCCACATTCCTAACAACCATAAGCAAGCACGATAGCCATCAAACATGCACATATAAGCAAGTAAATATAAC
This sequence comes from Allium cepa, assembly GCA_030765085.1. Lineage (NCBI taxonomy): Eukaryota > Viridiplantae > Streptophyta > Magnoliopsida > Asparagales > Amaryllidaceae > Allium > Allium cepa. The sequence goes on along the minus strand of CM060933.1, from coordinate 26,376,070 downwards.
CTATGATTACTGTAGCATACAAGGTACTAAACTACTATATATGACATCGAAAGTAAAATTAATGCGATAAACATAAAGTCTTACTAAGTAAAGAGCTTTGGATAAGTTGACTTCATGCTCTCCTTGGTCTTCCACGTTCCATCTCGGTTTTACCCCAATGAACCTTTATAAACTAGACTATCTTCCTTTTTAGCTACGTCATATCATGTCCAACTATACAAAAAGGCCTACAAGGTCTCGAAGCTTCTGATTCGATCTCGATATCATCTAGTTTATCCTATGTCACTAAACACTCGAGTCATACACAAACTTCCATAAATGAGAAATGGAACACACCCACACCTGCTTTATCCCTATAAGTTAGGTTTCCAATCCTCTCGAGTGCCGTATAAGGACCTATAAATATTGTTGCCAACTTACTTTTCCTACCGAATCGAACTGCATTCCCTAACAGAGAGATCTTGATCAACACATAATACCCGACAAGGAACTCTAAACCTCATCTTCTCCTACCATCATAGCTCTTCTATCTGTCTTGGGCAGCTCTCATCGTTGTCTAATGATCTCAATCTTCTTTATCATCTCTTGAATCATATTTGGACCCAATATCAATTTCTCATCCGTTCTCCACCAACACGAACGGACGTTGCATGGTTGGCTACATAATGCCTCGAATGGTGAGATACTAATGCTAGTCTGGTAGCTTTTGTTGTATGTGAACTCCACCAATTGAAAAAATTCATCCTCCAAGCAGCCAAAATCAAGATGCAATCCCGCAATAGATCCTCTAAGATACGATTCACCCTCTCGATCTCCTTATCGATCTAAGGATGGTAAGCCATACTCAAATGCAGCTCTGTCCCCGAACCTCCTATAAGCTCTTCAAAATCCACTAGTGAGTAATGAATCTCTATTGCTCACAATGCTCTTTGTCATACCATGAAATCACATAACCCATTTCACATACAGCTCAGCCAATTTCGCTGCCGCCTTATTGGACTTCTCGGGTATAAATCTAGCACTCTTTGTCAATCTATTTACTATGACCCAAATGCTATCAAACTCTCCTCTTGTCCTTCATAGTACATCAATAAAAATTATTGATACTTTCTCTCACTTACACTGGGGGATTTCTAGTGGTTGTAGAAAACCACAAGGTTTCTTCCATTTGGCTTTCACCAGCTAGCACTTCATACACTTCAAAATAAATGCCTCGATGACCATCTTCATCCCCTTCCAACAAAATGTTTGCTTGTTATCTGCGGACATTTTATTGCCTCCAACATGTGTTGTCAGTCTCGAATGATGGCCATCTCATAGGACCTTATCCCTTAACCCATCAACGTCAGGTACAAATAATCTCCAATCGTTATGGAGCCAACCATCTCGATTGAGTCTGTATTGGCTCATCTCCTCAGACTTTACTTCCTCGAATCAGTAAATTTAGTGTTCTTATACTCTAGTCCATATTAGCGAATTATACTCTTTTTATTATTTTATTTTCGTAAAAAGGAATAAAAAGAAACTAACATTTACATGACTGGATTCTAATGTAAAATGGATATAAATAAAATACAAATAACCATAAATAATAGTAAATAACTGTAAATAAATGAATAAAATAGCTAAATAAAATAGATTGAAAAGAAAACATTAACTGCAAACAACTTATATAAAGCGGTCTCAAAATTGGAGAAAAACTACAACTATTAAGAACCATATTATTTTAAATTACTTTAAAAAAAATCGAAAATAATTACTTAAACACCCACCTGTGGTCCTCAGCTCTAGCCCTTGGTCTTCCTTGATCCTCTCCTAGAGCGTAAATATATTTTTCAAAAAGATTCTCTCCTTAGAAATATTTTATTTCTAAAGTCCAACCTCTGGAAATGAACCCGAATAGGGGAAAATCTGAATGAGAAAAACAACTATGCCTAGGGCTCTATTTGATCTCAGACTGTTGTATTCGTAGATTAAATCTAGTGCAACCAAGTCATAGGTTCGATGGGAACCGTCGGATGAAAGCAAGGACGCACAAGATGGAATAAAAATAACAAAACATGTCACGATTTGATCTGGACGAAATGTTGTCCAAATAACTAAGGCAGGTCGACCTCACTGTCGACCCTTGTATGAGTTAGGTCGACCTAGCTGATGGGAGGGTCGATCTAGCCCTATATTTTTTTCTTTTCTTTTCTCATTTCTTCTTTCTTTTGTAACTTCTTCATTTTAGCTCTTATTTTGACAATCTATATATGGAAATTGTTCAAAAAATTTCCATGGACGCAATGGTGCAACTCCCATGGCTCAATTATGATAATTTCACAAAGTTATTGTATTAATTAATTAATTAATTAATTATTATAGCTTAAATTTAGGGTTGTTACGATATGCATACAACTTAAGTATTTATTTCCAATTGATTTCTTAGTCATCCCAAATTCTCTTACTGACATTCATTTCATTTACAATCAATTATCCACAATCATTATTCACATTGCTTTAGTCACATTCATTATTTACTTAGTATATCCTTTCAATACTAGTTATCTCTTAAGAATTATTCCATCAAATTCCATGTCTAAAAACATTCCACTTTATATTAATTTTGTTTATGAATTCCTTCATAAATTTTTACTCAAGTTCATAAAATTTCACACAAAACTCCTTATGTTTATCACCATTACATAAATTAAGTTATATCTATTTCTATTCAATTTCAATTTCAATTTCATTTAACTCAATTTGTCTCCTAATTCAATATTCAATTTTATTAATCATATTCCAAAACCATATTCCAAAATCATATGCACTCACTAATTTATTCAATTAGTTCATTACTTAATTCATTTCCAACAATTATTTAATTTAATTTAACTTAGGAAAAATTTTCAAATTCCACTTTATTTGAGTTAACTTAAGTTAAGTTTTTATTCCACAGTTCAAATTATGAATTTTATAAGTCATCAAACTTATTAAATTCCATAAAACATTTTAAATCAAAATCCCAGAGTTAAACACCTTGTTCTAAAGTATTTCAAATCATTTTTGAAACCATATATATACAAAATCCTTTGCTATATCAAATCATTCCTCTGAATTTTAAAATCAAATCAGGTTTACCAAAATAAAACTCCAGTGGTAGCAATTTCTCTCTTGAAAACTCAAAAATGAACGTCGATATGCTGCAGTCATCACCAAAATTATTTTCCAACAACCAAAGTGAGTTCGATGCCTTTATATTCATTTAAAATCCTTTTAAAAACATCTCTATTCGAATTTGTTTTCCAATATTATTATTATTATTCTCTAAAACTTTGAAAATTCATTTTCAAAACCCACGGGATTTAAATTCCTAAATTTCGAGCTTTTAATCCTTTTTATAAATCCTATTTATAATATAACTTTGAAATCTCATTTCCTTTCAATTTATAGATCTCATTATAAACTATATATTCATATATCCGCACCTTGATTATATAAAATCACTTCTTAACTGTTAATCTTGTTTACATTATAGTATCAACCTTTATTCAATCATAACCAACAATAAAAAAATAATAATCAAATATTATCATTCTCTAACAACCAAGCACACTATACACACACACACACCATAATACTCTCTGAAAATTTATTCCTTTATATATAAAATAAAATCCAAGTAAAATTATTTCATTTGCCCAATTTCAAAATAATGCCATGTCGGACTACTCTATTCAAAAGTTTAGGGATTCCTATCAATATCGTAAATTACTCGTATTAACCAGAATCCATAAGCCACTCAATAGACAAACCAACACAATATGAAACAATTTATATTCACTAACAAATACATGCTCATATCTATTAATACACTCAAACTCATTCTAGGGTATTACTAATCCTATCTCTAGTGAGTCACCCCATTAAAGCCAAGGTTCTCGCTTAACCTTCGGCTCTGATACCAACTGTAATGGACCGGTATTTTTGACCCTCGAAAATCGACAGCGATACATTCACTGTGTTACATGCCTAGCAATCGAATGCCGAAAAACTTGATTGTTAGGGTAAAAAGAAAGAATAGAGAAGATAAGAGAAAACTAAACAGTAACACAAAATCTCACAATCGTAGTGGAACAATATAAATACAGATCTTTACACACAAAGAAATTGTAACTGTTAATATACATATAATCATTAGAGTACAACAATCAACAATTCAATATGGGCAGTTATTATAACTTGTCCTCACCAGTGCTGAATATACAGCCAACGTACAGAGAGGATTATAATCAAGTACATGGAATACGTTTGAGAATCCTCCAGCTTGTCTCCAGAGCTCAATGGCATCATAACATGAATCTGTAATACTTGATCTGACCCGAGCATTATAATAAAATAACACCCGAATCAGCCTGGAAAACCAGCGTAAGAAAAAAACACTCAGTTTGAATTATTATAGCTATAAAAATACTTTAAAAACAAAGGTATCTCGTAAGACCACGCAACATATAAATACGATGGATTTTTACCTTACGATAACCGAAACATTTTTATATAAAAATCAAGTGATATTATAATAATGTATAAGGGTCAAAATAAAAGTAATCAAGTAGCTGTGATGCTCGTGCTATGTACATCACAACAATACTAGTACAAAATTAAAACTCGATAAGGCTCATTCGCTAACTGTGTAGGATTCCACGGAGGTGCCCTCGATACTTCAAGAATGGTCCTTCTGCACAAGGATCAAAGTTATCCTTCCGAAGCATCATATCTGTCTAGCCGGGGTATTATAGGAAAAACATAACTGCTCTTGCTAAAACCGAATGCATCACTCCGACATGCCAAAAGCAACAGAAGGTATCAATATTGCTATAAAAAGGAACCGATTACACCCTATAGGTTTGCCAACCTTACTGGTTATGCCTTCTATCAATGGTTTTAGTCATTTCCTTAAATGAGGCTACATCCGGCGTCTTAACTTACGCACCGCTCTAAAATAGATTATGGAATCCCATATGGATTCCCACACCACAATGGCCTTGGAACCGTATACAAATTTCCAGATCTCTAATAGATCTTGGAATCACACACGGATTTCTTAACCTAACTGTCTCGGAACCACACATGAATTTCAACATCTTAATATAACACAAAACTCCTCCATGGAACTGTATATGATTTTGGAGTAGTAACGGTTCCGAGTCATCTCTTATGAGTACACTCTCCTACTTCCTGGGCACTCCATAAACCAATCGTCGATTTTCGGAATGCTCAATACCGGTTCTTTAGGAAATAATCAGTCAATACATAAGAGTGGGTATCACCCCTAACCATTTAAGTGGACGAATCTCATTATCATTTATCCTAGAAGAACAATGAGTTTATACGTACAGTATAGCACCACCGATGGTAACTGTACCATATAATTCCCATGTTTCCTCTATATATTTCCAGAGTCAAAATCCTTCGGTATTAAGTAGGAAATCATTTTCTACCACCAAAATTAAGAAGAATTACATATTTGAGCAAAGGTTTGATAGTCGGTCATTTAACTGTCAAATATAAACAAACATTCAACCAAAGATTACATTTTCTACTGAAATCACTAAGCCTCGTTTAATTTAAGTTTGATAAATTTGAATTCCTCATTTAAAATAGGCATATACTTATTTCATCTGAATAAGTATATTCACAAATTCTTTCTTTTCAAAAATACTTGAAAACTCATTAAAATAGATATGGAAGTACCATTTGGTATCGACCACGGATCACAGCTCGATGGTTGCGTCTCTATCCTAGAAAAACCATAACTTAGGCAATCTCTGCCTCTCGATATCCGTCATGCAATCAACCATAGATCGCAGTTTGGACAATGGTTACGTCGCTATCTCAGCGAAAACATCCCAAACTATAGGCAATCTCTACCCTCGAAATACGCTATGAAAATATACCATTACTTCCCAAAAATTTCTTTATTTCATAAATATTTCCAAATCTATTTATAATTTTTTTGTAAATTTCAAAGTTCAACTTAAAAAAAGATATTATTTTACAAATTTCAAACCATTTATAAACTCCCTTTTCAGCTTTCAAACCACCTTCACATTCATAAACCCCTTTAACCAATTCTTCACATAAAGTATTTCTTTTACAATTTATTACATAATTATAATAAATAAGTTTTAAACGTCACAAAAATATTTTAGCCCTTTTTTTGTTAATTTGAAATACTTAAAACATTTGTTAATAATATAATCGTTTAACCTTTAACATTTTAAAATCTAATAAAATAAACTGAATCAACCTTTAAATAGAGTTAGCCAACTATTAACAAAAATTAATTAACTTTATATTAACTATTATTAATGAAATAGTTATCTAGTTCTAAATTTTTGAAAATAAAATAATTCATTTCTCTAAACAAAATCAAATAAACAATTAACTTTAAAACATAATTAACCTAAATAAAGGATTTTACAAACATTTGTAAAATAATAATTAAGTAAACAATTCATATATATAATAATTTAATAAAACAATTTACTTCAAATTATAGAATTTGAAGTTAACCAAAACCATAACTTTCCATATTCAAAATGATGTTTAACGATCACAATGGTACTTAACAAGCTACCATTAAATTCAATCTAACTTTTTAAGTTAAATTTGCATTTACATAATAACAAGCATATATGCAAATCAAATCTATAATTAACAATCAATTTTTACACATCAATTATCCTGTGTAAATCCACTGGCACTTATAATAAATGTTCAAATTAATCTATAGCAGAATGAGAATTTATTCTACTAACCAAGGTCATTCACAAGAAATACTCCTCCATTTATTATTCAACGGTGTTTATTTGGCCAAATAGATAACATCAATATATTCCAATTCAATTTAAGTTATAATTAAACAACGCAATTCAAAAACAATCCAGTTTTCAGTTTTACACATATATGATTCAATACTGGAAATAAGCTTAAAAATAAACATAAATAGTTTAATAGCAATTCGAGATGCTATATTGTGACCCTAGATCCGGTTCAACCAATAAAACAGCATTTCTAGATGCTATATCATCATCCTAAATTAATTTCAAAAATCACCAATTTCAACAACCCAACAAGCAGAAATAAATTTCATTTACTACAAAAATATACTGATCAACCAAATGAGTGAGATTAACTCACCATTATTCTCTGTCGTCGGTATTGCATTCTGGTTCTGATCATTTAAATTTAACTAAAAATTCTGCAAGCACTATATTCAACCAATTTGATCCCATAGCAAAGATCTCGTTAGTACGAACCCAGCGCGACTAACCGCGTTGGATTTGGACCTAAAACGAACGAGTTATGAAATTTATAAGAATTGGCATTTTAAATTAAAAAATTGATATAATTTAATTTCAGTTAAGTTCATAACCCAGCCCACAACCAAAAACCCGGCCAGCTTCCATTTCTTCTTTCCCAAATTCCTATACATGAATGAAACTCCCATCATGGCCATGCATGTGCACGCGATCCCTAGCCACCATCAACCCTCGAAACTTCACCAGCCGCCTCCCATTGCCTCTACGAGCTCGTCCATGCCATTATCGCCGCCTCGTCTCATTGTAATCAAACACGACCTACTCATTCTTCCCAAGGCCGTACCATTATCGCACTCGTTCACCAAGCATCGCATCACACTCAAATTCCCTCGCAGCTGCTAATCGCCAAGTTAAACTCGATTATGACTTCAAAATGAGCCAACATTTCCTCGATCAAGCAAAAACCTAAACCCTAGTTCGAAATTGCTGTTGGACTTCACTGTCGAGCTTCCCCAATCTCGATCGCACCCCACAAACATCATATCAGATTGAAGTACTCATCAAAAGAAGAATTTTGAAGCAAGTTTCGTATTTTTTTATTAAGTGAATTTCAATATTTTAATTTTTAAAGTTCTCATAAATTTTTTCCTTGATCCAAGCTGCGCGAATATATAAAGGAAGGACGAGGTAAAGATCATGGAGTGGCGTGAATGGTAGAGGTAGGATGGCTGATGAGATGTTTAACGGCTGAGGGTTTGACCATTTTTAATTTAAAATATTATTTAGTTCTAAAATATCTCGATTTTAGTAGCATAAAATTCCAAACCTCTATCGGGGCATGTCACCAGGCGTGCCTAATGTTATACCCTTATTCCGAATGAAATGGAACAAGTTTTTAGCCCCAATTCGATCATGTGGAGAAGATAGCCTTTTGAATCCTATTATTATATTAATTTTTCAATATAAATTATAATGCATTTCTATCCCATACGACCAAATGATAACTTTAAACGCTGCTAAATTTGAAACCCAATAATAATACTCGATTATGGATCCAATGAAATTAGTTTCGTCGAAATCCGAGACTGTGCCCCCGAAAGGCTATTTTTATATGTTACTTAAAACGAGTTATTTTCAAAATTGAGTAAATCACTTTTAAATCCAATTTAAAAGTTCAATTCTCTTTATTCTTGTTAACGGAACTAAATAAGCCTTCAAATTTTTTTATCCGGCTTAAAACCCAACATTCAATTATTTAAACAATTTTCAATTATTAAATTAAACAATTAAATTATTCAATATATCGTTATATTTGAAATTCATGTTATTAGATCTGTAAAATTAACTTTTAAATATTTAAAATCAATTAAATATTTCCATTTTAAATAACCAAAATTCTGGATCGTTGCAAAATTCTATGTTAGAAAACTAATAAATATGAAAACAATGTATCGAATTACTTATCATAATGATATACCATTTCTACCACCTTTCCTCCTAACAAATCACGTAATCTGTAGGGAAACGTATCAAGACTAGACTCACGAACCTTGCCATAGTTAACCAATATGCCTCACCTTCTCCATACATGAAACTTAGCATAATCCATAGGATCATTTGCTACTTCTTTCATATAATTCCCAAATTCTTTCATGGATTTAAACTTGCTTCCATTAATAATTTCTTATTCTGAAAACTATTGTATGTTTGTATAGGTGTGTGTTATGATCAGGCTTTGGGAGTTTTCACTTTATTAACTTTACATCTAGGACTTTCAATATTTATTCCTTCCAAAGATTCAATCAAAATATAATACATATTCTTATTTTGTCAACATTTATTCTTCATAAATGTATATTTTTCTTATAGGCATGTACTTTGGTAGTACCATTTTCAGATATATAAAATGTGGTCATAAAGCTGGCTAAGTTTTGCTTTTTTAGTTTAACCTTTTTAAATATTATAAGTTGTATAATTGGCTTTCAAGATCAGGCTTTAAGGTTGACTTGCAATATGTATATTTTTCTAGGATCTAAGTTGTAGCGGTGATTCTTCAAGATTGGGCTTTGAAGATAAGTTCTGGTTTTTTCAATATTTTCAAGTACTTTCTGCCTTTTTTACTAATTTGTATATTTCATTAAGATGCTTTTGAGTTGTAATAGCGATGCTGCATATTCTTGTAGGTACAGATATTGTACAAAGCCTACAATTAATGTTGGATTCATGAGGTATCAAGACTGGAAAATGACTGTCTATGGATACATACCAAGGTTTAAAATTTCATCTTCCGTTTTCGCTTCGGTCAGTGGTAATTATAAAATTTTCGGTTTCATTCTGGAAATTTCGAAAGTTCCGCTTTAATTCCGGTATTCTAATTTCGACAATTTTTTTTCTTTAATTTGCTATAAATGTTAATAAATATAAAGTATTGTCATAAATTTATAGTATATTTTTTACATTACATATGAAATACACACTTTAATTAAAAAATCATTGCTTAAGATTATGTATTGATTATTTGAGATTTTAAAATTTTGAACAATTTTAATTTTTTTGATTTTTTATTATGATTCGATATAAATTAACAATAGCATTAACAACTTTTTTTATGAAACTACATGATTTCTTGTCCATTTATTTATTATTCCATTTAATTCGTTTATATGTTTGTCGTATTTTTTTTTCTTCAATATTTGAAAAAAAGTTTCAGAATTTAGACCGAAATCGGAATTTGGACTGTATTTCGTTTCAGTTAGAACTAGAACCGAAACGAAATCATCGGAGTAAATGGAATTCCTCCGGAATTTTGAACCATGGTACAAACTGTTAACTACAACTAGTAAGCTTTTAATTCATTTTTCCCTTTACTGCTATGAAAATACTATGTGATTGCAAGAAAAGTTCTATGTGGAGTTTCTTCCAAATTAGCAATGTTAAGTGAAAATCCACCATAGTTGACATTTTCGTTTTATTTATTGAAAATAAAGAAAACTTAATTGTAAGCCCAAACTTAGTAATTGGCATTACATATAAAAGAAAATTTGTAATCAATCAAATCATTGCTTTAAATCAATGAAAGAACCATTTGTTTCAAAGTTATCATGCTAGTGCAATGTATATAGGAAGTATAGTTAACAAGTTTACATTGATCTAGTAAGTGTTCATTCTTTATTAAATTCATGAATATAAAGGATAGTTTCTTGATTAAAAATGCACCTTCAAATTGTTCTATTTCACATTCTAGATAGTAATGAAATAAAATTCAAAAAGATATGGGTGTTTGCATAATAATTAAACTTGCGATTTGATAATTTAGTGTTTTAGGTGTCCCTTGATAATTTTTTTTCTAAATAATTATTCTTGTTTCAAACGATATTTCTTTCAAAAATTCATAGTCTAATGAATGTACCTTGAAATTATACAAAATTAGACATATTACTGGTAATATTTCTTTCTGATGTTGATTAAATAATTGTATTAATTCCGTTGTTTGATACTGACCCAAAAATTCCTCAAATAACTTCTCTTTATTTGATGAAAATCCCTAATAGTAATGATTTTATATAATTTTTTTGTTAATAGGATTTTACAAGAGTTCCAACAAATAAAATTAATCCACTGGTGAGTTATTTAGAATCTGGGTCAATGAATGAATGCATGAGTCACTAAAACTTGCAAGAGTACCAGCAAATTTCTTTCCATGTACTTTAATGTTTGACATAAATCTACTATCAAATTATTTATTTCTACTTTATATGTTGAAGTAACCGGAAGTACACCAATCTTAAAGTCTTACCGCTCTTATTCCTATCAGCAAGGATTTGACAAAATTTCCTCACTAGTTTTTTGCGCTATTGATGTTACCTATAATTTAATATTAGCAAAAGGCTAAAATTAATTTTATAGCAGAAAAATATGTGGTGGGTACAGTGCATATTTACTCAAATTTACAAGTCTACTCTTTGGTTCTTTGGATCTCAAAACAAGAATGAAAATAATAATTACATATTCAGTTATCACTTGTATGCACAAATGATGTATTTCTCTAAATGGGATCTGTAACAGTAGTTTTCTTCTATGTACTTCTATAAGAAAATATTGTCCTTTAGGTTGAGATGGATGTTATATTATGGAAATGTCATTTGATTATAATGGAAATGAATGAAAAATGGTTTGCAGGTTCCTATAGATCTAGTTATCGACTACTCAGTTCAAGAGGAAGTAGCAAGAACAGAAAATGCAGTTCAAACTAGCATGGAACTTGAATTTAGATGCAACAAGGAGAGATTTGGATTTTGGAAATGGAGAGCCAATGCATTCTATAGCATGCTTGTTGTTCCACCACGATCTGGTATTATTCACCAGGTAATTATTTCTAGTCAATTCTTTTTTATAGAAAAATAACTTTATTCAAAATTGAAATAACAATTTTACAGATGATTTGCAACCATGAAATAATAAGTTGTTGGTTGCAAGCTAATTTTGAATACGTTTGGGAAAAGTTGTTTTTAATAATGAAGGGCTGCTTTATCCTAACAGTGTGGTTGGTACAGACTCACACTCAACTATGATTAATGGGTTAGGCGTTGCTAGCTGGGGAGTGCGTAGAATTGAAGTAGAAGCCACGATGCTTAGTCAGGTGTTTCTATTCATTTTCTCTGCACTTCTCTCATACTCTGCATGATGCTATTCTTTCTTACTTGAATGTTAATATTTCCCCATAATGATAAACCCTGCTATGCTTCTGTACTTTTTCGTTGCTTTATTAGAGATAAAACTTCTATTTATACCAATTTTGATAACTATTAGCAAAATTAAGTAGTATTCAAAATATTTGCAAATATTGGATATGATAGTTTTTGATACCTCGGTCATTTGTTTCTCCTTTTGGCTTTTGAAAGTAAAAAATGTATGTGTGCAAAATTCTGTTGAGCCCATACAGAAACATACAAGTGCATGTGCTTGATGTGGTAACATAATTTATTTTCTTCTTGTATTGGTTCAATTGATTATAACATTCATGCACTTTTGTATTGGAGTAATTCAGATTTGCACGTTATATATACCTGAAAAAAATGATAACTGCATAACTGAATTGTAAAGGCTATACAAAAAGCACATACTATCATCATTCCAATATTTGGCTATATAAAAAGTAACACACTTATAGCAGTACACAAAAGAGTGACTGCAGACTGATTCCTAAGATAGAAGATGATATTCCACCTGTTCCACTATATATTAGTGTAACCACCACATATTCCACTACATATCTTTTAAAAATAGCAGCAGTAGTGAAGTGTCCTACCACAATCTTCAACTACGCATCGCCGTCTTTGTTTTTCATGAAACATGCCAAAACGACGAGAATCAAAAGAGTTGAAATAGACTAAAAGCTTTTTAAACCAAAGCCACGTAGACGAGGCTAAGAGTTGAAGCTTGGTGAATCTGTTATGCAAGTCGGTTTGGAGTAGTCATGGCAGAGTGAAGTGGAGAAGAATAGCATGTTCTGGACCGAACATGTGAGCCTAATTTTGATTTCTTTCAATGTCATGGTATGGTATGTGGGCTTTTGTTGTAGGAGGATTTGTGGTGGACGAGTTCAATTGATGTTTGATAAGGTTGTTCTGTGGGCTTTTGGTGTTGGAGGAGATTGTAGTTTGTATAAGAGAGGAAAGTGGTTGAAGTTTGTTGATTGCTGAAGGGGCAGGAGTGAAGAGCACCAGGAAAAAAGGTCCAAAATCTTGTTCAATCAGATGCTGAATAATAAAAAAGAAAGGACAGAAAGATACAAGACAATCAGACCATGTGAACAGAAAATAAACCGATCCGAGTTATATCTACAATCAGAAACTGTACTTAAATGCAAGTGGCTCCATTTTGATGACTCATTTCCCATGCTCTTCTTTCATTGAAGTAAGATGGCGGTGCCTGCTTGGCCCACACCATTTTATTCTTCTTTTTTCAACTTACTATATTTCTAGTCATGCACAAAATCCAAATAAATTATTGCTTTAATAATGCAAATATTAGAACTGAAATAACATGCGCTTTATTGTTTATTATCTTAAAATTTTCAACTTTTTTTAGCAGATAAAGTGATGCCATATGCAAACAAATTATATTATCGTGTCCAAGTTTTCCAAATTATTCTGTGATATAATAAGCCGTAAATCATGAATGAATAACGGGTATGTAAACTAAGATTTAACGTCACTGACTCTTAATCATATGCTAGTATTTTAAGTTGTGCTTGAAAAAAAAGATAAATAAACCAAAACAAAAGAAGAGAAATTATTATACAATTTAGAACTACAGCGTGTGATTATACATCTACATCTTGAAGGCATTATTCAGACCTCAATCATTTTATATATTTAAAATTCTATAATATTTCCATTTTTAAAATAATATTATAATAGTCTAAAGCAGATAATGTAATTTGGTAAAACACAATATTATAGTTGGGTCAGAACAACCTTTAAAGCACCGAACTAATTACAAAACAAGGACCAGACATTTTTGCACACTGACATCTTTTCAACTTGCATAAATTCAAAATTGAGTTACAAATTAATGGACCGACATAGGCAGATTATAAGCACCCATATGCGAATTTTGATAAGCATTCATATAAGGGTAATTATGCGACGTAGCCATTACATAAGGAGTATTGTAAGGTGGATTGTTCTTGTACGGTGGACCGTAACCCTTGTAGTTGTATGCCTTGGTCGATTCGCTGTAAAATTGCTCTTATGGATCTAGTTTTTTCTCTGCCGCCTCTTCTTTCTTCTTCTCTGGCTCTTCCTTCTTTGCTTCTTCTTCCTTCTTGGGTTCTTCCTTCTTTGCTTCTTCTTTAGCTTCTTCCTTCTTAGGTTCTTCCTTTTTAGGCTCCTCTTTCTTCTATAGTTCTTTTGCAGGTTCTACTAATAGTATCTCTACACGCCACAGTTTTCTTGGTTTGCTTACAATTGTGACAGGGTCATTGCTCCTACCATTGTTAGCTTTTGTTCTGCCATATTCATCTCCAACGAGTCGATTCCCACACTCATGTTCAAGAAATGCATATTTGTATGATAAATACATATAACAGCAATGATCATGACTATAAACGTAATCAAATTCTGATGAATTTACTTAACCGATTAAAATAAAAATAAAAAATTTGTTCTGATGATTTTGTTTATAGCTGGTTGAAGTACATATAGCATTGATGTTCTAAAAACAAAGAATGGTTATGATGATTATACATATTATTACATATAATAAAATCTGAGAACCTTTTGTAATTTAGCAAGGTGAGATAATAACATGTGAGAATAAAAATACCTAGAATAGCAAAAACAGCTCTAAGAGCCTTTGTTTGGCCTTGTTATCATGCAAATCCAATTTCACCATGACTTTCTACGATCTAATCATGAAAATTTTGTTCAGATAACAAGTTACATGCAGGGATTATGATAGTAATATACAAATTGTAGGTTGTAGTGAAGTGTAATTGTGGAGATGACTGTGTATTTGTGGTGTATGCAGTTTCGTGGAGGAGGAACAAGTTAAGGAGATGGTTGTGGTAGCTTTAGTTGTTTGGTCTATGTGATGAAGTCTAGTCGTGGGAAGGAGTTACTAATGGGATGTTGTTTCTGGTGCTATGCTACTGAGGTTCTTGCAGGGAAGGGTGATCGTTTGAGCTTGATGGTTTGGGTGTAATATTGTTATGGATGTAGCAATGTGCGAAGGAGTGTTTGGGGTAATGGAGTTCTATATTTTGTGTAGATATTTGGTAGAGGTTGATTTTTGCAGTTTCGATGATGGTGGTTGTTGTGAGGAGGTGGTGGAGGATGGTTTTGGAAGTACACAATTTCTGAAGTAATTAGACATCACGTAGAAGCTTGTATGAATCAGTTGCATGAAGTTTGAAGAGGCACAAAACATTCTTTCTTAGCCATTGAATTAAAATACTTATGCTAATGCTCTTGTTATTGTTAATGTCAATAAGTATGGTCAATAAAGATGCTAATGCTCTTGCTAATGTTAATGTCAATAGTAATGCTCTTGCTATTCTTATATATTATACTTAGTTATGCATGTAATTCATACATTATTAGCACACGTAAATTATCAGGACATGTATGTAATTCTAACTGTTGACCGTTATACTTGTCTACAGGTAACTAGCATTTCCAAAGTGAAGAACAGCTGCAACAAAAGAATTGTCGGTAATTATGCCATGAACAAGACTTTAACTGTTATATATTATAATATTTTGTTCGTACTAGTTGTGTAGGCTTGTTTGTAAACGATTGTGGTATGTGAATCCGCTTGTTTTGTCAAAATACTATTATTGAAATAATTATCGATATTATACTTGATTATGCGATTAACGTGTTTTTTCAATTATTTGAATATGACGATTATCGATGTTGATTTAGAAATGATAATTATGTGATTGATTGTTAGTTTTAATATGGCTATTATATAAAACTGATTGTTGGTAATGATACAAACCATTAGTAGTAAATAATGGCATTTAAAATCTGTTGTACATCAATTAATAAGTTTTAGGAGTGTTTCAAAAGTGCCACAGGAACAAATGCAAGTAAAAAAAATGTAATTTTGGTTGCATTTTGGAAATACTGCAAAAAATTTTTTTATAGGGTTCAAAAATGCTACAATATGTTAGTTCTTGGTAGCATTTATTACAACGGAACTAAAACTTTTAGACTTTTAGTTGCATGTCGTGTTGCAATGTTTATTAAAACGCTACTAAAAGTTTTGGTAGGTATTCTTAATGCTATGAAATAATTTTTCTGGTGTAGTGGTTAAAGTAAGAAATTTTGTTAATGATTAATGAATATACTTATACCGTTTGAGATAAGTATATGAATACTTTTTGAAGTATTGAAAGAGTACAAATGAATAATAGGGAGTGACAAAATGAAGTTTTATTAAATAAAGAAAGTTTTACAAATAAAGGAGGTTGTTAATCAATAAAAAGTATTAATTAAATAAAAAAGGATTTAGAGGTCGCTTGTGTGACTCGATCGTGCTTTGTGTAACTTGATCGTGCTTTGTGTGTTTACTCGTTTATGGATTAGCCCTAAAAGTTCAGAAACATGATAAGTATGCAAGACTTGGTTTCCAAATGCGATTGTCTATTTTGAACTTGATATACTTGATAGTCGATTAGTCGACTATCGAAATTGATCAAATATAATTCTTGAAATATCTAGAAGAAACATGGGAATTATAGATACACTTTTCCTTGGTGATGCTATACAATACATAAAAACTCATTTTGCTCTTCTAGAACACATGATAAGGAAATCCGGTCCCGTTCGATAAGGAGGTGATCTTCGCTCTTATGTATTTTCTATTTATTTACAAAAGAACCAGAGCGGAATTTATCGAAAATCCATCGATTGGTTATTGGAGGCCCGGTAAGTGGGGGTGTACTTATATTTAATAAACTCAAAATCTTAAATATATGTTTGTTATCGTCAAAAGGGGGTGATTGTTGAATACGCAAGTATATGATTTTTTTTGATGATAATAAACACACACACACACACACACACACACACACACACACACACATATATATATATATTCATTTAAATGTATTTGTTATTGTACTATTTTATTTTCACATAATTAAATAAATATTTGCTGAATAAAACGAATAACACAGAATTTAAAATTCAAATAGATATTTTATTCAAACAAATATTTTATTACAATTTTGAATAGTATAAATTTGTGCTCTCACTATATATACAAAATTTCAATTACAATACATTTCAATTTACATAATTGCCCTCACTACATATCACTCGTTCACTTATATTTGTTCTTTAGTTGTAGTCCCATTTGTATCCCGCATCTGAGTTATATGAAAAATAAACACCAACGTAATAAAATTGAAAAGGAAATATTTTTGCAGTGTAAACTAAAATGTGTTTTTAAAAATATTACATGCCTCATTTATTTGGATTGTTCGTCATCATATTTATTTTGAATTCATCATACACGAAGAACTTGTGACATGCACATCGTATCACTGTACATGCCACAAGGTCATGCGCACCGATATACACTTGATAAAACTGCAGAGACAGGTGAGCACAAGGTCAAACACAACCAAAAGCTAGGTTCAACTCAAATGCAATAAAAATAAAGTCACGACATGAGCACAAGGTCAAACGTAAGCTATAAGCTAGATTCAACATAGGTGTAATCCAAATGTACAAGTTTAATAAAATGGTCAGGAGCAACTCAGATATTGATGTACACATGAAGACAGTTCAAATGGGTCAACTCAAAAAACAAATGAACAGTACAGACTCATATACAAAGCTTTAGATTGCATGAACTAGTCTCCAAATGTCCATGAACCCAGTAAAACAGTTTCGAGCAAGGGAGCAACTAGCTCAATGAACCAACTCAATGCACACTTGAACTCAGACTGGTCAGAGAAACCATAATGCAACATGTAGACCAAACTTATGTGCGTGCATACAACTCAACTGTTCAGTATAAAAATGCAAAGCCAATATGTATACAACAGAGTGCATAAGCAGACTACATGACACAAACAGCCCAAATATGAACATAATACAAATGTCAACATATGTATACATATGTATACACACACGTATACATATATATGCTATGCACATGAACCAAAAGCAAAAGATATATCAATTGGTCTACAAAAATGACCAGAGGCAACTCCAAACATGCCAGTGGAACAACAAACCAAAAGGAACCAAAGACCATCACAGATACAACAAAGCATCTAGATTTTAAAATGATATGATCAGTTAAGTTTTGAAGACCAACTCGAGCTAATATATCAGGAGCAACAACAACCAGCTCAAATGTACATAATCAAGCATGGTGAAAATGCCAAGCTACTGACTTCAAGTACAAAGCAACAACTAAAGACAATATAAGACCAAACTGCAACAACACACATATACGCACATACATATATATGTATGTACATATATGGTGATACAGCGAGTTCGTACAAACAAATGAAAACAAGCATCACAGAAATATGCAGTGATAAAAATGGGTTGCAGTGAAGTAGAAAACAAAATGGCATATGTATACATATGCATGTGGACATGACTCAAAGCATCATCAATGAACCAAAGCTCAATACAGTGAATTACAACATCCAGGCAATTTTCTAAAGCAAGCAGTGATAGTGATCAAGAGACCATCAAACAAGTGCACCAAAGCAACATAATCAACTAGATGCAATGACCAGTAGCCTCAACAGTAACTAATTCACATAACAATATATATGAAATCAAGTGCAACATCAACACAACAGTGGACAGAGCAATGCAGATCGACCCAGACCAATATTGCACAACAACTACAATTATCAAGTCGAGCAAAGCTTCACAAGTATACATATATACATGCACAAACACACATGTATACACACACACATATGCAGTAACCATATGGGATACAGTGAAGCAGTAAACATGTGCTCAAAGCATCATCAACACAGTAGAGATAAAAGAACACAAAATCAAGCCGTAGGACAAACATTTTCAAAGATACACACACACACACACACACAATAAATTGAACAAGCCAAAACTTCCAGATTATCAAAAAAAAATCAAAGTCATAGGAGAAAAGAATCAAAGCCGTGGTGACCAAGGAAAAGTTCAAACAAGTCCAGATAATATCGAACAAGTCAGTGCCAAAGTCAAAACATCACAATTTCAAATGGCCAAAGTCAAAATTTTGATTGTTGCCAGCAAAGAATGAAATCATAGATTACAACAGAGAGAAGAAATGAAAGCCGTGATAATCAAGCAACGAAAATATACGAACTGAAAAGGTCAGAAAACATCACCAGAATTCAAGTTAGATCGAACGGCCAAGCATATCAATTGAAGAAATCAAATAAAATATATACGAACGAGATTATAGGATTTCAAATCCTATTTAACCTAATCTCATCATCGGCCTAAAATTTATTCGAGTTCAAACAATATCGCAGAGCATAGTTTCAAATCAATAACTCGAATCGAGTTTAAGCAAATTAACCAGAAAAGCAAAAGGGAAATCACATACCAATTCAAATCGAACTCGATCGAGAAGCAGCCATGTGCAAATCAAAGAAACGATCGATCGACAAAGCAAGCATACAAGCAAGATTTCAAGCATCATTTTTCAAGCGGCGGCTTCAAAAAAAGTGAAGCCCTAATTTTCTTAAAGAGGAACGAACAAGCAAGAGGCAACCATTTTTTTCACAATGCAAAGGAGAATACGCCGATAATAAAAAAAGGAAAAGGGGGATAATTTTTTTATCACTAAGGTTTTTTTGGCTGGTTTCCTTTCTTTTTGGGCTTGAATTTTAATTTAGGATTTCTATTTTTGTTTAGTTGTTTTCATTTTGTATTTCTCTTTTAAACGTTTGTAAATTCTAGTCGTGTGACTAAGGGACGAACTACGGTGGTGTAGTTCGAGAATTCGCAACTCAGTGGCTGAGTTGTGGCAGGGTATTGAGCGTAGAGTTTGGTTAGTCGATAGCAGGTGTCACAAGTTTATGTGTGTAAGCGTATGACTACGTAATTTCTAGTAGAAACCTTGAAGGCAGCGCGTAGGTAGGGTTTTGCCGGAGCTGGTTAAATCTGCGTTGTCCTAATTCTGCTTTTAATATTCTGCAATTATCTATGCTGCTATTATTCCGCTATTATCGGTGCTGCAATTATTTTATATATTTCTGCATTAAATTTTTAATTAATAGTATCAACTTATTCACCCCCCAGGGTGAAATCGATGCTATAATGACTCAAAACCGTAACCACTCTAAAACCATATGCGTGTTCTATGCTTGGGAAGAGGTTTGTGATTACTTCTAGATGTTGGAATCTGTGTGGAGATTTGAGATCTATTTGAGATGCTTGAACACATGTAGTTGTTCGTGACCTATTCAGGATGTAGGAATCCATGTATGATTCCAAGATCAATTCATATGTGGGAATCCATGTTTGGTTTTGAGATCTATGGAGATCTAAGAATCTATTTGTGGTTCCGAGATTTATTCGAGTTGGGGCTCGTGAGTTAAGATCTGTTTGAGTAGAGCCCCGTGTGTTGAGATGCTGAATGTGACTTCACCGTTGGCAATGACATAAACAAGAGACATGAGGCATAACCTATGAGGTTTAGCTAACTTAAATGGTACATGCACTCCATTTTAGTGTTGCTTACAGATATTATTATGGGAGTGATGTAACCTGGTGCCACATGTTCGGGCGTGGACTAGCTATATTTTTTCTATGGTTTATTTTATCTAGAGATATACGATGCTCAAAAGAATATCTATGACCCTTGTGCGCGAGGACCGTTCTCGAAGTACCGAAACCACCTCTGTGGAGTCCTACACAATTATGTAAATGCGCCTTAGCGATTTTAATTATATAACGATTATTGTTGTGTTGTACATGCATGTAGCACAACTAGTTGTTATTTTTATTCTACCCCCTATACATTATTTGTTATATTGAAGTATGTTCTTAATAGATGGTTGGCTCTTTTGAGGGGATAAACGTTATGGTATTCCATATCGTGTCAAAAGGTGCTATTATATTTCAGACATATCTCTTGAGTTTCTCACCAAACTTATGTCTAATGCTTGGATTTTGTTTTCCCTAAATTTCTAGAGTACTCTTTCAAGTAGTCAAAGAAAGGCAGGTTTTCATCAATGTTCTTTGGCGCTTCTGGAAATGGGCTGGATGCTTCCATTCACCTACCATAGTATTCTTATTTTCGCTACATTACTGCATTGTATATGTCAGTATATGTGAGGACGGGTTGTTATAACTACCCAGGTTGATGATGGTACTTATTATTGTAACTCTGAAATGCTACGTATCTTAGAGTGATAGTTTGTAATATCTTTTAATATTATATGTTATCGTTCCGTTGTAAGATTCTTATGTCATGTTCTCCTCTTCCTTGTTCTATTTTGTTTTCTTTTATTTTGCCCTAATAATTCGTCTTTACGGTGCTTGAGTGCTCGAAAAATGAATACCATAGATGTACTAGTGTCAACATTTGGGGGTCGAAAATGCGAGTCATTACAATCATAGGGAGGAGTGACTTCTGAGATTGAATCTTATTTGTTTTATGTTACTTTTGGAACCATTTTCGATACACTCGCTTATTTGATCAAAATGAATATTTCTTTTCACGTTATGTTTTTCTACTTCCATTTTATATGTAATGAACTTATCATAAATATACCACTTATGTATCAAATACGCATGTTCTTTTGTTTAATAATCCATCTATGAATTTAACTAACTAATAGGGCTAGTGTTGTTATCATCAAACTTTGAGCTTGATATATCTATATGTATCAATCCGAAGAGTTCATTAACTCTTTTGTCGCTCCCATTGAATATGTACTTCACCTTTAATCTTCTAAGATACAATTCATCAGTATCATATGATTCATTATCATAGTTTTATTGAATTATTTCTCGAATTTTGGCTTAATCCATAACTCCAAAATAATTATAAAATTTAGGTTACTTTTGTATTTTCTAATGCATCATTTTTTTATAAATATAGTTATTATAGATTTATTTTATAATGAATATTCACTATATCATATCAGAATGAACCATATCTATTTTTAGCAAATACAGATAATAACTATTATTTCATAAATAATATTTTATATATTAATGAAAACTATTTTTGTAGCTTGATGCCCCATTATGAAGTGCTATGTGGTATGCTCCTACAATTTCCACCATTACTATAATAGTGTACCAAATAAGCTCCATTCAACCACGTATTTCAGAGTTTAATTTCATAAGATGTAACTAGTTTATAATCTAGAGTCTCAGATTAGATATCTTGAACTCGAAGAAATAACTTTCATAAAAAAATAACTTTCTATATGAAGATACATTAGAAATCACATTTTGTCACTCAATGTTAAATATATTTCAATTCTTGTTTCCAATGTCTCTTCATAAAGCAGAAGTGACCACTCATTCTTTTCATCCCAACCACACCTTAGGTTACATCCATTTTTGTACATTCGTTCTGCTTTCCAAATGGTTCCATTCTTTTCCCTAAATTAGATATCTCACTATAGGATCATAATGAATTCTTTACGAAAGTGCATTGGGTTGTCCTTAACATTAAAGGATATTAAAAAATTGCACTTTACATCAACTGATCAAACAGACATTTCAATGATTGAATTCCTTGATTCATTTTGCAACTCTCGGTCTACTGCTATGTACAACATAACAAGATCCCATTGCAATCGATCGTATTGAATAAATGACCATGCATCATGTTTGCTTGCTCATTTTGATTGAACCAACTTCATCGAGGTTTTGTACATTATGAATTGTGAGTGTTCACCATATAACATTTTATAAATGATCGAATATGAATCAAATATCAATATTCTTATATTAATTTTAGAGTTTGAGACTCATAAAAGACAACACATGTCCTTGGCAAATAAACCCCTGAGTGACCAAGGTGCAAATGTTTTAGTAGTTGTATAATTAGGCGCTTGCAAGAGTCTTGAAATGAAAACACACCAAAGGATTTATTGGTAAGTACTTATATCTCTTTGTCAATCTTAATTCACTTCATTTGTATGTTTTGACTAAGAAACATTTTATCAATTATATTAGTTACACAAATTTTAGCGAAGCAGATTATTTTAACCTGTATAGCATGTATTTTTACAATATTAGAAAGGTTAAATGTATTCTTCATTTTTCTAATAAGACCGCCGCCAGATTTATATGTTTCTCAAAACCCTAAGAAAAGCACAAAAATCTTTTGATTTCTCTAATAGACAATAAGACTCGTCACCTTGAGATTCCAACCTTGAGGAATATCAACAGATCATATGCAACATCCCTTAATTTTAACAACTGAATATTTAAATGATTAATATAAATATTTAATCGTTAGTCAATGGAACTCCCGTTATACTTGACTATCGAGATGGATGAAGTGGGACTCGAAACACCTATAGCTGAGATCACTTTATTGACTTAAGCAAAATGAGAATAGAATTGAATACACCTAGAATCGATGAATTTTTGGAGTGAATGGTGTTTTAAGTGGATAAAATAAATTTGGGCTATGGTCCATTAGCTAGCCTCTAGTGGCTTACTCTCTTCATGATTCCCATTCCACTTTCATTTCACATTTCTTTTCCTATTCCTCTGCTAATCTCTTCTTATATACCCCTTAATCGTCTCATAATCCCCTTGCTTTAAACCCTTCAAATAAATCTTCTAAATTCAATTAAAAATCGCCATAATTGCTCTATTCTAATTCCCTGCAAAATCCACCAAGGGAATAGCATTATGTTATGATTTGGGGCTTCATCTACGATTTCAAGAGAGCTTTGGAGTGGGTTTTGGCGATTAGAGTTTGATTTAAGGAAAATCAAGATGATAGGATGATTCTCCATCTATATTTACTTTTTAATCTTCATTATTTCATTTATTGATAATTATGAAATCATATGAAGTTATTTCGAGATTATTTGGATTGATTTAGACTTGTATTTATGTTATAAACATGATTATATTAACTTATTAATTGTTTAAGACCTTAATTGCTATTTTGGAAATAGTTAGTAAGCCTAAATTTTGATTATGGGCTAAGTAACTTATTTTGTATGATATTATTGGTGATTAGACTAATCTATTGACATAATTAAGTACATATCATTAGTTAGTAATTATTCAACCACTTGAATGGATTTTTGGAAAAAAGTTAGTAAGCTAATTAAGTGGTTTGAGGGTTCTACACTTATAATTAAGGTAATTAAAGGCCTTATGAAACTTGGTTTACTTATAAATATTATTTAAAGTAAAGAAATGTTTTTATAAATGAATGGTTTATTTACGATTATTATTTATGTAAAAAGATAATTTTATAAAAGCATTTTTTATAAAATAAGTGATTTTGTAAAAGTGTAAAAGTGGTATTTATAAAATAAGTGATTTTATAAAATAGCGTGAAAGTGATATTTTATCAATATAAGTGATTTTATAAAATAGTATAGAATGATATTTTATAAAATAAGTAATTTTATACTTAGTAATATTTTATAAAATAAGTGATTTTATAAAATAATGCGCAAGTGATATTTTATAAATAAGTGATTTTATAAAATAGTATAAAATGATATTCTATAAAATAAGTGATTATATAAAATAGTATAAAAGTGATACTTTATAAAATAGTGATTTTATAAAATGGTGTAAATGAGATATTTTATAATGATCATAAGATTTTATAAAGTAATATAAAGAAGATATTTTATTAGATGGTTATAAAGTTTTATAAAATATTTACAAAAAGAACACT
This sequence comes from Allium cepa, assembly GCA_030765085.1. NCBI lineage: Eukaryota > Viridiplantae > Streptophyta > Magnoliopsida > Asparagales > Amaryllidaceae > Allium > Allium cepa. The sequence goes on along the minus strand of CM060933.1, from coordinate 26,351,366 downwards.
TGATTATAAATGAAGAGAATTAGTTTTTTAAAGGCTTAAATGGATAATAAGCTAGTATTGTAGTTATAAAATTATATGAGATTTAAGAATTGTTATAAAAAGATGTTTTACTTTTATTAAGAAGATTTAATAAATAAAAGAAAGCTTTGATTTAAGTAATAATTGAATTACTTAAATATACGTGTATGTATATGTGCACAAGCAGATATATGTATATGTGTATTTAAAGTAGTATAATAATGAATATAATTCTTGTATTGTAGCTAGAATCATTGTATGTAGTTATGCACATATATTTATATAAGTGAATTTTACACACACACACATATGAGTGTACGTGCATATAACCACATTTATCTATAAAATGTCCAAATAAAAACATCCACGCCCATACTGATAAACTATTCATACCAAAAGGGTTATATTCATTGATAAGTTGTGAAGAGTTTAACCATAGATTGACGAGCAACTCATGTAACCATAGCGACTATCATATGCGCTAAGTTGCATAAGAAAATACCAAGTCGAGTAATCGCTCCGGTGAAGCCGAAGCATGATTTGTATAGTTGAAATTATGGTGTTCGCGTGTGTATAAATGTATCCATATGGGTGTATGGGCATACACGTAGATACCATGCAAGGTGGGAAGGTCAGTTATGTTCTTTTGGCATGTTAGAGGAGGCCGGGTCACTGGATTCACTTGTTGTACTCCACACGTATGAAGAGTGGATTTCGTTTCGAAATCAGTTTTCGAACACATAAGGAACCACTTTCAAATTATCAGCCAATGGTCTCCATAAGAGGTCGAATGCGGTGAAGGCATGCTTCGGCAACTAGGGGACTCATCAAGCACAGCAACAGAGAAGACAGTGTTCAAATCGATGGATCAGAGGCTACCTACCTAGGATTTACTGCCTAGGAAAGGGCAGTCATGTTCGACCGATGGTTGACCACCATTGGACCGGTGGTGCCCTGACCTATGTAGTAAAGCCCAGGTAAAGTACCATTTAAGTAGGGGGTTTTCCTTTGTTTTGGATGGGGGTTCATGCGAAGCTTTTGGCACAACTTCGAGAAAGACTATGGACTACTTGGGGAGGCGGAATGCAAGGTGAAGCTCGAGATCCGAATGCGGATACTAAGCGATTCCTATATGATTAACAATGATCATGCCCGGGGTTGACATGTTGATTGGTCACGATGACGTCCGATGAGTATGTACGATGAAATGGAGGAAATCTATATCTTTGAGCTTTGACCTCAGGGTACGTATAGTTTGATGGATTATGTCAATCCTACATTAGTGACCGGACATAATAGTGATCTTATACTAGTGATCATATGCCATATTGGCCTTATATTAGCGGGCCTACCTATCATTGGTCTTATAGTAGAGGCTATCCATATTGATAGATGATGACGAGATATCGGTCTTCATTTTTTATATACGTATTTATTACATGACGTTATATTTGATTATATATCACTTATGCTCGATGAGGGAAATAGTTAGTACCATAAGTGGGTTAGATATCACATATGCTCGATGAGGGACACGACGACATTCATAAGTGGGTTAGATACCACCTATGCTCGATTAGGGACATGGTGGGACCTATATAGGAATCATTTGATTGTGGTTGATGTCTATAGTACAATTTGGTGCTAACTCTAATTTTTAGATCCTAGATAGGTATTCATTAAATTAATCTATGTCCGTAGCTGATTCCACTCATCAGCAATGATGAGTATCAGTTCATATTCTCTGCCCATTGCTGATTTTTGTGGTTATGTGTTCTATGTTGGTTGACAATATCTTGACGTATTCTAGGATATGCTTATATTGTGATATTTATATTGTATCAGGATTAGTATGTTGGAGTACCATATCATGGTATATTTTTATGTACCATTCACATTATATTAGTTGTGCTGATTCATTGATTACTAGAGATGAGTAGGCTATGATATGATTCCCTACTTTTGTGATGGATTTACTTTACATGTTGATGGATTGTCCGAATTACCCCTGAGCCACGATTATGGAGAGGATCGGATGTGCCTTGGTAGTTTTCTTTTTATTTGCGTATGTTTTTGATATATAGTATTTTGAGATAGTTCCCCTCAAACCAGGCTTTATGTTCGACTCACGTTTTGTCCTTTTTTATGTTATGACAACTCTCTAGTACTCGATTGAGTAGTTTGGTAGTCAGGTGCTTTTGGGAATATGCTCTCAGGACAGCTGGAGCATTCTATAGAGGCAATGTCGATACTTCGTATATACTTAATATTCTAGTAGTACATGGCATATATATATTGATATATGCGACTCGATGTATTAGATATCATACAAAGAACCCTATATTATAGGGAGTTTGATGTGATCTAACTTTCCATATTGATATTCATTTATCAATGTTTTTTTACCAGTGCAGTCTCTTATACATATATGTTGATATTCTATTCCGGTAATGTATATTTAGTACATTATATGTTATCATTCTACTGTGAGATTCCATCGATATGTCTTAGTATGATGTTTGTTTTAATTTTCTTTCTCAATAATATGTCTTTTGTAGTATTCGAAAATCAGGCATTCTCCTTCAATGATGATTTCAAAATATTACGAAGGGCGGGTTGTTACATTTGGTATTGAAGCTTAGGCACTACTCGGACAAAGTAGACCAGTTTGAGTTAATCAATCTGGTAAAAAGAGATACGTTCAGAGAGTGTACTTGTATTTTTCTAATATATTACTATATAAACTACCTTTCATTTGGACTTTGATTCATTTCTATCGCTGGTCGCTAAGGTATGTTCATCGAGCTATCAATATGACGAATGGAGTACATGGGTGACTACGGATGGGCCGTTTGAGATGCCTGATTAGTTCAAAGACTATTTAGCTGCCACAAGGGATATTTTTTCACACGTGAACATTTTCAGCACATATGGTTGACGTTATAGGTGGTGCGGTCCTTGGGGAATTAGTATTTCTAGCCTCACCAGCTTTAGACTCTTCGAAGTGGTGCCATGATTTCCTTACCCTCGGAGGAAAGCCATATCCGAGTCCCGACACTGTTGTTAAGACGCAACCTTGGACACATGCATATGGAAAGGCTTCCGTTAGTATAGGTCTATAGAATGGTCACTTAAAGGGAATTCCTTTTTGATATTTGGAGAAGGCTTTGGCTGGGTAGGACATAGTGTTAGGGTGGCTGATGAGCAGCCCATGAGTTGTGGCAAATTTGGACATCACTTGGGGTCTTAGTTCATTTATGAGATTGAGAAGGTCATGTAGCTTGATCATTTCATCCAGATTAAGTGGACAGCTTGTCAAAGAGGGAGTGTGTAGACCAATTCAATATTTTGGTTTGATTTGAGGATTGAGATGGTCGGTACTCCGTTGATGTGGGCAAAGGAGTTTGCCTTGGGTCTTAATGCATCAGTTGGGAGTTCGTTGCTTAGTCTTATCCCCATTAGAGGCCTTTTTTGAAAGTCTCATTGGGATGGTTCTCTTTCAGGAGAGTACCAGTGAGGTACCATTAGAGGTAACAAAGGTGGAAAGAAAACCGAAGCTCCAACCAAAGTGCAAAGACTAAGATACAAGGGAAGATCAAACTTATACGAAGAAGAAATTTGTCGTAGTTTGTCACTCCTATGGCATGTAGGGGCATTTTGCTAGGAGATATCATCTAGCTAAAGGGAATCATAAGTGCTTCAATTGTGATTGGCTCGATCACTTTAAGAAGGATTGTCCTATGTTGCTGAGGGTGGGTAAGTGATGATGACTTATGCCTTATGGGCATTACTAGGTTCTAGTAGGCCTTCTGCTTAGGAAAAACAGATAGAGCTTATACGGTGGGGTAATCTCTATCTATAGAGGTACTCACTTCTGTTCCTTTCGATACTTGAGTGGTATATATTTTGATTGCTAGTTGCTCAGTAGATAGGATAAACTTGACACCTTTCATAGTAGGTAAATTCTTCAGTAAAGATAAACCTTACATGAGTAACCTTAGTTGCAAAGTTAAGGTGAAGGGACCGAGAATACTACCATTCAAACTTGATGCACAAACTTTCAAGTTAAGTGAGGTTAGTTAATGAAGTGTGACTTCGATTTGTATCCAAGTAGGATTTGGTGGATACCCAATAATGAGCTAAGACCGAGTAAATGACTTATAGTTGTTTTTCTAGAGTTATTCATGCTAAAATTGTTTTTCTTTGTGTTAGTAAACCTTATGCGATGGGAGTGACCCCGTGTATTGAAAAGGTATTTTCTAAGGATGGTCCATTCGTGCACTAGTTTCAAATCTCTAGTTAGAGCACAAGGTTTCTAGTTGATTTATACCGGTAAGGCAAGGGTTAGAGGCAAGCAATCGAGTTGGATTCTTGAGATGAATGGAAGATTTTTTGAAGCACAACTCTGGCCGTGCGAAGGAATCATTGGATCAAAGAACCTGATCGGAGTTCGTACGAGAAGAGTCAGGTGGCCGACCCTAATTTAATGAAGGAATCTTGCAAGCAAATTGAGGGTAGGATCAGACAGCGTGTCATTTTGGATGATCTTTGGTCATTGTAAATTTAAGTATAGTATAGTTAAGGTCATTTTGCATAGTTCGGGGAAGGATTTCTCGACTAGTTTTATAGTGATTAGGATAATCTTCTAAGTGGAGATATTACACTTGCTTTGGGAGCGTCGTAGTACACATAGTATATTATTTTTATTGGAAATATGCGGTTGAAGTGAGTTTGAAACCGAGCAAACACATTCGTTTGTATGTCGTCGTTTAATGATGATTTAATTAGTAGTGTATTCTCCTTTAGAGATGGAGTTCTATTCGAGAGGAAAGGAAATAGAGACTTAGGTTGCAAGGTTTATTCGAGAGTTTTAATACTCGATGATCTAGCATATCATAGAAGTTTTCCTTTTCATGGCGGGAGGTCTAACAGTCTTTAGTGTATTGTATTTAAGAAAGGAGTTACATCCCTTAAAGCATTTTTTTTCATCTTGAATATTGAGCATACTTATTGGAGTTTATAGTTCGCCATGCACTTTTTGACTACAGTTGATTATCGTGTGTGTCAATTTAGCCTCCTTTTGGATGTTTCGCTATTTTATATGCCTTTTGTTGTTTTTTTTTTCTTGCTATCATTTGATTGTTGTTTGTTAATTGTTTGATATCATTTGCTATTGTTTGTTGTTGATTACTTTTGTGTTACACGCTTTTTAACATGGCAGTACACATGCAGATTTAACCCAATGGACTTCATGATTATCAAGGCAGAAAGCCTAGAGAGATGGTTATCATCGATTATGTTTGGAACTATGGACGATAGTTGAGTGGATTCAGATGGACAACACTCAAAAAATGGCTAAGTATGGAAGTAGCACTCCCCCTAGGAGAAGGATTAGATCAGAATATTCAGTCTACGAAAAGGGATCAGAATAGATGGATCAGAATAAAGGGATCAGAATAAAGGGATCAGATTGAACAAGATGCATAAAACATAACACAATGATGATAGCTCCATAACTCAACAACCAGAAGATGGATTGAAGTGAAACTTTGGAAACAAGAAGAAGGGACCCTACGGGGTCTAGCTTAGGTAACGCACATCAAGTGGAGGACTTTGGAGGGATCGGCCCATACCCTTATGTAGAATTGGCCTAAATCCCTTTGAAGGATTGGTCATATTCAAGTTCATAGCAATCACGGTCGATAACTCAAAATTTACAAATGCAATCAACATGAAATTTGGAAGGGAAGTACATTACAACACGAAGGACCATCGTAGGGATGGGCCCCTGTCCCTATATAGGGATCGACGTAAATCAGGCAACATTACATGTTGCAGCAAAGACTGATCAATAACATTACATGAAACTTGGAGCACAAGCATATTACAACACAAGGGAACCACTATAGGGATCACACTTTATGATTCCTTAAAAATAGGGATCAAAAACCAACTCTATTATGGGCTCTGGTGGACCCCAAACTCTTTGGGAAAGCTCATCTTGGCTCAGGGTTCCAGGTACGAGTATCGAGCGAGATATTTTCACATCTGCTCCTATAAATACAATAGGCATGGCATTAGAAAAGGGAGCTTCATTCTGCTTTATTCTATCTTATACCCAGGCTAAACTCTACGAGTTTTATTCTTGGATTTCATGGACTTGTAATCAGCATAATAAATGAATAAAAGGAAATTTTTTATGGGGACGTAGGTCAGAGTTAGCTGAACCACTATAAATCTCCATCGCTCTTTATTTGCTTTCTGTTTTAATTTTATTATTCTTCAATTTATACTCTCGACGTTGCATTATCTTAGATCTGTGACTATATATTAGTTCTTTTACATAACTGAGTGTTGTGGCCATTTTTGACGCCAACATTTTGGTGTTTTCACTGAGAAACTAGCCCCTGCGAATTTGGAGTTCAGATCTAGAATCAACTAAATAGCTTAGATTATGTGCAATGGCAAGGAGAGTGCTACCGAAAAGGTGCCACCTTAGAGGGAGTCAGAAGGCTTCCTCAGGAGCTAGAGCTAATCAAGTATCTATATACATCACCAGGAATAAAATGAAAACAATGATTGATGCCATGCAGGAAAGGATCTAAAAAGGTAGAAGGAGATGATGCAAAATTTGCTCTGACAGATTGGATAACATAGTGAGAAGAACTAAGAAAATAGAGTAGCAAAAGCTATGACAACTTAGATCAAGGAATTAAAGCGGAAGGAATGGCTAGAAATCATAACCGGGAAAATGGAGATGGAGCTATTAGACAAAGGAACAGAACAGAGCAGCCGGGGGTAGTCCCGACCATCTTAAAGGGACCGGCCCCAACCCCTAAGGGCTTAAAGGCATATCCTTGGGTTTGGTGGATCGCGATACAGAGGGATCTACGATTGATCTAATGGAGCTAGATGCGAATCGAAATTTTGATGCTCGTTCAGAGGAGTACATTTCAGAATTACCTTGTGGACTCAGGAGGCAGTTCGAGAATGATGATAGAAGACTACTGCTGGATGACAATGCACTACAAGAAAAATATTAATTAACAGCATTATACATCAGCGTTTGAAGCAATAATGCTGTTTTAGGCCAATAGGAAAACGCAATACGCTGTATAATTAACCCAGGCTAAAAATAAATGGCGGGTTTCCAGTTAATTTTAGAGGTCGCGTTCTTTCACCATTACTTCCCTTTTATTTCCCCCGCTTCACATAATCTTCTCCTTCCTCCCTGGAAACCCTAAAATAGCTCTACTCTTCTTCTGATTCTATTCAGTTGTATAAAGATCAGATCCACCAATGTCTTATGCGACAAAATATTACTCTTCATTCGCTCCGCCTTTCTTACCTCTACCCAAATGTATCTATATTTTTTTGCTTTACTTCATCGCGCTTCAAGCCTTCCATGCCACCCTCACCTACCCTACATCTGCAATTTATGCATTTATACCACTAGTATAGTTCCGATTGTTGGCTAAATTTGCATGGAGAGACGCATGACAAACTTGAGCATCCGCAGCAGATCCACTCGATCCAATTTTGGACTTCATCACCAATTCAGATTCCAATTTTCAGGTATTACTCGTTCTACTTTTTTCTAATTTTAGTTTGTTTGAAATTAATATTGTTTTTATTCTTTTAGCTATTTTCTGCTTTTAACTTGCAAGAATACAAATTCATTAGATTGAAAGATGGAAGTTGAGAGATTGTATAGGCTATGAGGTCAAGGAAGTTCAAATTTATACGATTCCTTATTTAGTAGATTAAATTGTAGGATGTTGGTAGTGTGGGTAAAACCAAAATAACTAAACTTACTCTCATTGTCTCAAAGATTTGTTGACTTCAGGCTATCTATTTCAGTTTCTATGTTTGCATGATAATGTTGTCCGTTACTTTATAACTTTAATCTTGAGGTTGATTTAGACTATATATTTTATTTATTGCCCAAATTATGGAAGATTAAACAACTCTTTGCAAAATTTCATCTAGTTCAATTCATTTCATGATATACACTCTCTTTTGCAGTTTTCAATCAAAACCAAACACTTAAGTCTATCTAACCCATTTACTAGTATAATTTTAATTTTGTCAACTAAATTAACAATGCATATTAAACTTAATATGATATTTTCATTTTTCGCTCCTGTATATACTCGCTTACAAATATGGTAAACATGAGAAAAAAAACCATGGAAATATGATTATATGCGTAAGTGCATGTGTGCAGTGGTTTGGTATGTAACACTCCCTCTATTTTTATTTTGTTTTTTTAAAACAAAAGGTAATTGCGTAGTATAAGAAGAAGGAAAAAAGTATGCTAGAGTATTGATACCATTTCTTCATTGATACTTAATATAGAAGCAACATTCCCATATCTGTTGCAATAATTCAGAGCAGACCACACCTGCAGTTTTGAAAAAGATGTTGAATTTGACACCAGCGAACCCATGAGACATGAAATATAAAGTAAAACTTATGGTTATGAGACCCTTATATGGGAACATGCACTTAAGATCTTCATGTACAAAGCTGATGGGGCTGACAAAGAAGGTCTAGATTGTTTATATGACTGGACTGCAAAATAAGTTATTAACAGTCTCTAAGTTGTAAAGAAGTGGTCTATTTTAAATAAAGAAAAAAAGGTATGAGGCATAAATCCTAGCTAGTGCATGTTTGCATTTCTAGAACTTCCTAAACCCGTAGCTTTGTTTATATAGGATAGTGGTAAGTCAGAATAAGAACATATCCTAGCTAGTGTAGGCTATGTAGACCTATACATGCATTGATGATTTTATTTGTACTAGTTTTTCCTTTGCATTATTTTTAAAGGTACAGGAAGTTGCTCTATTCCTAGTCATGATGAGTTGTACATCAGTCTTCATGGTATGGGTTATGAAGAAGGAATGTACCACAGTTCTTGCAACATATTTAGTAGTCGTATTATGTTGTTAGAAGTTGGTAGTATTAACATTGTTTAATGCATATGTTTCTTCTATTTATATCTAACTATAGGTTCCGCTTCAGATTTTGACCGACATTAAAATATATGCAACTTCTTTGACTCTTTCAACCACATGTTGTTGTACACAACACTTTAATAACTTTTTACAGAAATAAAGATTTATGTTTAATATTTTAGTGTAGTGTGTGACACAATGGAAATCACCATCGCATTTTTCATGATGCAGATGAATTGGGATGATATGCAAGCAGAAATTCTAAAAATATCTACTTGACTTAACCCCTGTTTTGGAGAGGGGAACTCAAATTAGAGTTTTCAGATTAAGGAACAGGTTTATTAGATTGGATTCTGTTCTCCGTGCTTTGAAATGATTAACCAGTTTTCTGATTTATCTATGCTTTGAAATAAGTTTAAATATGTCATCATGGGACTTGAATCTCTATCGATTAATGCATGGAATCAAATACTAATCTTTCTGATACAGGAGATTTGCAAGATGAAGCTGAGAGTTTGGAAACTGATGTGAATTAGCATACACCAAGGTAGGATGAACTTAAGGCATAGATTGAACAGACTTGCAAGCTTTTATTTCTTGGAAAGACAAGACAGGTTCAGAGACTTGCACAATAGCATATGCATTATCATGTGCGTCAAGGATTGATAGTGAGGAGGTGACAATAGATGTGGAAACTGGTTGGGTATGCTATCTAAAATTGACCGATAACAAAACAGTGTAATAAAGAGTTGCTTATAAACTTGTTTTTCTCTGAATCGGGCAGGAAGGAAAAGATGTTTTAGCTAAATTGACCAAGGCGATGGAAAGACAATATCTTGATATGTATGTTACAGCACTGGTAATTGCTCTTAATTATATTTTCCTTTCTTTTTTCTTCGCTTGTAAATTTTGATCTATTGCTGTACTTATGAGACGTGAAATTACGGTGTTGATGTAGGTCAATGATACCATAGGAATTGTTTATTTTCTTGTATGCATTTATGTTAGTTTGGCTTTATCATATCAAGAAAATGGTTCCAATAGATCGTGAGAATATAATAAGTTATTGGATGTATAGGACATGGACTACTATTCATTTGTTTCTCACTACAAGAAAATTTGCTACTTATGGCAGCCATGTACAACATTTAAATGCTACGTGCTGTACTTAGGCTAATGGAAATAATATATAGCTAAATATCAACGCTGTGTAGAAATATTAAGCAGAATTTTATGGTGGGTTCACAAATATTTTGATGCCTGCGTTTTCATTATTTACTCACTACAACTTCACCTGTTTCTTCCCCATCTTTCCTGAGTATCATGAAAGCCCTTAAACGAATATATTCTTCCAAGCCATATCCCCTTACTGCTGTTTGGACTTGAAACTTCCATGGTAGATAGTTTGTTTCATCCAGTTGGGTTTGAATTAACTGAGGTTGTGGACTCACTATGATCTTTGATATGTTTTCTGCAGTACTTGATGGTGCAGGATCTGATCTTGAGTTTGCAGATGTTGATGAACTGTTATCTATGTCCCCTTCGGCCATGAATAAAATTCAAGAACGAATGAATAACAAGATATTAAAATGAAAGAGAGAACCAAGAACTTGATTCGCAGACAAATGCTGAATGAAAGCAAAATTTTCAGGTAAACTTGCCTAATTTCTTGTATTGGATCGGAGAGCAGCCAGTGATCTTGATCATTGGCAAGGCTTGATGATGATCTCAATTTCAGTTTTCTTGATTTTCTTAATAAAAAAACTGAAAGCAGCCAAATAGTTGAATGATGATGATTTTCTGATAACTCTTCTTGGCATGGCTTGATGATGAACTAAATGATTTAATGAATTCAGAGAACTGAAACTCTAGCAGTTTCAGATGATGAGTGCAGAACTCTGATGATCTGCAGCCAATCCAAATGATGAGATAATCTCTGATGAATCTTGGCAAAGTATTGATCTGTTGTTAAACAGTTCTCAAAAGCTCTGATACCATATTTGAAATTGAGATAAAGTTTGATATGAAATCAGAATGTTGTTTGATTCAATCATATATTGCTTTATGTTACATACAACCATCGGTTGCAATTTATAAAGAGCACTGAGATATGTATGTGGGTAATTGGGCTTATACATAATACAACCCGTTATCCAAATATAAGATAAAACCCTACATTGTATTAACACAGCCGCTCATTTCATTTCGTTGCTTATGTTTCTTCATTTTCTTCTGATAGTCCTGATTCAAATCAAATCATTCAGAACATACAAATTGTATTATTCATAAAATTCGGACTATAGCATAAATATAAAGCAAGTTTGTGCTACTAAAATATTGAACCATGCTGAAGCTACAAAGTTGCATTACATTGAGATTGTAACAACCACATCTTACTAAGCCAAAATGCACAAGGATACAACAAAAATATAATAATTACACACCTTAATAAGCATAATGCTTCAAAATCATTTCATACCAAAAATGAAGCCTAACGAAACACCTACTATGTCTAACACAACTCTAATACTGATTTTGTTGTCTCATGCATTTGGAATTTCGACATGTAAACTTAATCACGGTGCTTTATACTTGTCCCGACCCTTTAATGGCTCATTATTATTGATAGGAGGTCTGCGGCGAGCTTTCTGGTGGTAGTCTTTGTTCACCTGTTTCTTATAAGCTAAAAGAATCTGGGATATAACTATTGAAGAATTTAGCCCTTAAACGAATTTGCATTCAGAACCCTGGGTAAGGGTAAAATTGTTATTAGATATGCTTTATATCAGTTTGTTATAGTTCAAAGTTGAATTTAATATTTCTACAAATTATTTCCTTTACCAACTTGATCTGCTCAAATGTTTGGTCTGCTCATCTGATGTTGCGTATCTTTTTACGAATATTTTAGTAAACAACTTGATAGTTTGTAGCTTTCTTAATAACTTATTCTTTTTTCTCAAAGTGCTATATAATTTAGGTACTGTGTTTATAGGTTTGAGCTTGGAGTTAAATATTAAGTAGATTCTAGGAGAATTAGTTTTGCTACAATGAAGTTCATGAAGGTTGGATCGAAGCCTGATTTATTTCAGACAAATGGAAAGGATGTGAGGTAGGGATTCATTGTTAATTTGCTACGGTTAAATTTAGATTTACATCAGCTTGTTATGCTAAATGCTGAATTTAACCTATGAATATCTGCTTGCTTGTACTTGCATGAGAGTTGTTAACCTATAATTCTTAGCCCTAAGTAATTCCTTGCATTGAAATTCATATTTTTTGTTTGCATTCTATTTAGCATAGAGACTGTTTATATTTCAAATTTCTAACTGTAGAAGTCTTATATAATTTATCTGTAAATTTCTATCTGTTAAAGATTTACATTAGCTTGCAGCAAACTAAAAATATATTTTTTTAGCCCATTTCACCTATCCTAGCTAATCATATAAACTAAAAATATATGGGGTTCAGGTCGTGGTGATGGTCAACAGTTCGTATTGGTTTTTTGCGATTTTTTTTCTTTGGTTGTTTGGGAGAAGCGAGGAAGGTGATATTGTTGTTGACAGACACTAGAGGTTGTGAGGTTGTGAAGTGAAGTAGTGGCAGAAGGAAGATGGTCAGGGGTGAAGTGTGGTTTGGGAAATGTTTACGGTGAGTATTGAAGGTGACAGTGTGGTCGTTGTTGGCTGAGGAATTTGCGGTGGGGTATTCGGTTGGAATAGTGGTCGAAAGCAGTGATTTCGACTTTGATGAGTTTTCTTCAGGTCGCCTGAGTATTGGTTGTTGGTGATTCGGGTTGAAGACAATGGTCAGAGATAGTTTGGACTAGTGGGTTGCAGGCAGCAAGGCAGTTGACAGTAAGTAGGGGGTGAATGTTGAATGGTGATGACGTTGACTGGGTAATGGAAGTGATATGAGATATGCACAGATTTGGCTATAGGCAGAGGGATAAGTGGTGGAACAGTATGTGATATGGTTTGTTGTGAAATTTTGATGTGGTCGAGGATGAGGATGGATCTTGCAGAGGTTGTAGTAGAGGTTATATGGTGGTGCACTGGTGTGTAGGGGATGGTTGGCTTTGTAATAAAGGGGTGGTGGCTGACAGTGTTGTGATTGTTGATGGGGATGTAGAGAAGTGAGATGCAGGCAGCAGTGTGTTGGCGTTGCTTCAGGCAAATGATGACAGGCTGTTTGTATGGTAGTGAGTGGAAGGTGGTATGAAATAGGGTGGTGCACAGTTTATAAAGGCAGTAATGGATTGGCAGAGTAGAAGTGAAGGGAGTATTGTGTGAAGTTGTAGGAAATATGCTGTTGTGGTGGTGATTTTGAAACAAGGAGCAGCAGTGGTTATGTGTTGAAGGGGGGATGGCTGCAGTAAATGAAACAGTGACTTAAAACATCCTTTGACTTAAAAGTGAAACAGCAAATGCACAGGGGTTTGCACAGGGAGGTGCACTGCAGTTGTATCAGTGATGTGGTGATTGCTTTGTTGATGAAGTTGATGTAGTGATGACTTTGTTTGCTGGTGAAGTTGGTTGTTTTGGAGTGGGTGGTCAGGTTGGTTTGTATGCAGTGTTGAAGTTGTGGTTGATGAACTGTCAGACGGTTTAACATACCATATATTGGCTAGGTTTCGGCTTAACATACCATATAGTGATTTTTTGGCGCAGTTAAGCATTTTAGCATATGAAACTTCAAATTTTTAGATGGCGTTTACTCACTGACTTCAAATTTCTTCATTGCAGGTAATTAAAAATGGCGATGACACATTCTTCTTCCGGAGCAAGTAGCAAGCATATGAAACTTTTTAGATGCACGTTTTGTTGTTGGCATTTGGTGCGGACTTACTGTATTGATATTATATTTTTGTTTAACATATAACGTGTCTTTGTTTAACAGAATTTGTGGCAACTTGTTTTACTTTGTTATTTTTGTTTATGGATATTATTGAAACTTGGTTTATGGATGTCTTTTGTTTATTAATATTGTCTTAACTAGTTTATGCAACTAATTAATAGTTATTAGAACATGTTATATATACTAGTTGCTTCAATATACTCAAAATATAGTTCAAAATATAGTTCTGGAAGTGGAATATTAAAGGTGTTATATAAATAGAAGACAACATCTGATCAATGCTGTCAATGAAGAAACAACAGCGTTCAATTCGTGCTGTAATTATCTTTAAATAGTCAATAACAACGTTTAGTACATGCTGTCGAAATAGTTGATGATTCAATAACAACGTTTATAAAATGTTGTTGTAAACAGTTAAAGTAGAATTAAAACATCTCCGACAACTAAATTATTAACGCTGTAGAAACATAATACAGCATGTTTGAAAACGCTGTAAAAACATCATTGACAGCTTGTACGAAACGCTGTCAAAGTGATTTTTCAACAGCGTTTATCAAAAAGCTGTTGTAAGTTCTGTATATACGACAGCATGTCGTTATACAGCGTTTGAACTAACGCTGTTGTATCATATTACAGCGTTTATCAGACGCTGTTAAAAGCCTTTTGTGGTGTAGTGATGATAGGTTTGCAGAGATGATCAGGCAAGCTATGCGTAAAGTATTGGTGAATAAGGATATGGAGGATGTAAATATAAGTGCATTCACTCCCAATACCAAGAACGCTAGGAATCCACTGGAGTCTAAATTACTGATGCTGGAAGTGCATGACGGAAAGTCGGACCCATCTATGCATATTATGAGAGATATACAGAATATGAAAGTATTTAGGGGCACCAGAGGAAGTCATGACATGATGCTTTCCCCTGTATCTAACAGATATAGCTGCATTATGGTTTAGGCAGTTGGAGAGTTGTTCTATTAGCATATGAATGAAATTGACCGAGATATTTATGAGGCAGTTCAGGGTTCACATTTCAAGACCCAAAATGATGATGAGTTTGGCAACACTGAAATAGAAAACCAGAGAGTCTCCAAGGAGTTTTCTAACGCAATTTAATGTAGTGGCGACATCGGTGAATCGGCCGGATCAATCCATGGTTTTGATGGCAACTGTATCATAAATTGCTGATGGCATAGATTTCAAGGATTCGCTGGCGTAAGATCCACCTATGCATCTTGGGGAGTTTTATCACGAAGTAGAATGGTTCCTACGGCAAGAAGATGCACGACCCGACAAACCAAAAGTGAATGTTGTGCAAAGCACATGATCATCAAGAGATGCAAACAAGAATGATAAAGGCAAAAGAAACTGGATAATGGATATGATAGGATGAAATAATGATGGAAAGAGAGGGAGCCGAAGTTCTCCTCCTACTTGGATTTGATGGAAAGCCTAAAATGGATTTATCTGGACACTAGGGACCAACTCCTCTATCGAAAATTGGCAAGGAGGAATCGCATGAAGTGGGAGCATATGTCTAGAAAATACCGCCTGTTCCATGAATTAAATTGGCACACCACAGATGATTACGGGCATTTAAAGGATATGATTGAGAAGAACATCAATCAGACAATGGCGGTGGAACAAGAGCGGCCACCATCCGCATCGATTGGAAAGAGGAATGACCTTGGATTGGGGTCACAGATCATCATCAATTGACTGTAATAGTAAAGGCTAGTTCAGGACATAGACTCCGGTCATAATAATAATGATGATAAACTCTATAATAAGGTGGTTAAGTCACTTACACATGTACATGATCGAGGACAGTCCCTAGACATCATCTGAGATAATGATGAACCATCGTGCCCGTAGAGGCACTCCCTGGCTTTTTTAGTTTTTTGGAATTTTAGATGTATGAACTTTTATTTATTAGGTTATTTATGATCCGCATTACTGCGATAAATAAAACAAAATGCGATTATTGTCCTGACCAGAGAGACAGGGCGCGCCCTCGTCGGAGAGTGATAGAATGGACTTGTACATGGATTAAGCCCTCGATTGGAAAGTCGATGCTGGAGAATAAAACCCAGTAGGACGTCAGGTATGAATTATGCAAGGCAAGGAGTAGTTCACTTCGTCAGAGGGCAATAGAATCGGCATACTTAGGTCATCGAGTATGGATTATCTCGGCAAGGATCTGAAGTGACCACGATCGGTCTAGGACTTAGGCCAAGACATCACTTAGTGTTTAGGGACATTGAACCAGAGTACAAGAAGTAACACCACTTCGTCAGAGAGTGATAGGATCGGCTTTGTGACGCCCCACCCCGAGACCCACCTTAATAAAGAGTATTACTGAGTAATACTGTCTGATAATGCGTAGAATAGGGCAGGATAGGAGCGATCATCCATAGCTTTGTCTTAAACGTCTATTAAATACATCGATTGAGTGCTCTAATTATTTTTGTTTTTATCTTTCTCATGTGGATCGACATACTCAATAAATGCTTAGTACAAAACTATGGTGGCTAACGAATCTATCAGAACAAAATATAACAACAAACACAACAGATCACAGAATAGTAGTCAAACATATATATATATATATATATATATGTATGTATGTATGTATGTATACACACACACATATACATAGATACATCATAGTATAATACAATGTGACAACACTAGTGGTACATAAACCACCATATATACATTGAGTCAAATGAACAAGTACAAATCAGAGTTTACAAAATGACTATAAGACTATACGGAAGATAACTATCAGATAATCCAATGCGAAAGCAGCATAGAAGATATCAACAACAGGTAACTTACCTGAAATAACTCGGTCCGACCCGAGTATATAAAAATACACGGTTTTGTCTAGATTAAATAAACTTATTAGCATATGATAGATGAAACGTAAGGATAAGGATATTATTTATTCTCAAAAGAGAAGAAGTAACATAAATATATGTCAACCATCATATAAGAGATTATATCACTCAAATACTTCTTATAGAAGTTTCTCGAAAGAGGAAAATTTAATAACAATATCAAATAATCACAAATACCTTATATCATCGGCATTTCCAAAGTCTAATATAACAATTTTCATTTA
Source organism: Allium cepa (assembly GCA_030765085.1). Classification (NCBI taxonomy): domain Eukaryota; kingdom Viridiplantae; phylum Streptophyta; class Magnoliopsida; order Asparagales; family Amaryllidaceae; genus Allium; species Allium cepa. The sequence goes on along the minus strand of CM060933.1, from coordinate 26,334,410 downwards.
CCATAACTCCTAAGTAGGAGATCATAAATCTCAAAATCCGCCAAAGGATGGCAATCACAAATAACTCAAGGAACTCGGTTAAGAGTTCAAAACTAAGAAATGAAATCACCATATACGCATAGATTCTCAAATAGCTCTAAGATATAAAATATATAAAACTTCATTTAGAAATGGTGAATTCATAAATAAAACTCATAACTCAGAAAATTGCCCAGATTGGATCCAAATCCCCAATTGCAAGCCGAAGCTAAGCTGCACGTGCTAATCTCATGTCCAGTGCTAAAATAAGGTACCTATCTCGTTAACCCGAAGGTCATAAATATCTCGTGGTGATTGAAGTCACAAATATCTCATGATGACCCAAAAGTTTAGTACTGGCAATAACTCGTGAATGTGTCAAAAACTCTCAGATAGGAACCCGAAAAGTGTTAACAAAGCATCCCATACTGCACATTCTCACTTAACGGTTTACTAACTGTTAAGTCATTGCCACACTAGAAAAAAAATCATTTAAATCTCAAATCTTAGAAATCTCATAACTCGTGGAACTCAATTAAGTGTTCAAAACTCAAAAATATCATAACTCGTGGAACTCAATTATGAGTTCAAAAGTCTAAAATGTAATCACATGTAGTAAACGACATGATAGCTCTAAGGCTATATAAATAAGCCAACATGGGCAACCATGTTGACAACATTCAAAAATCATATAAATTCTAGAAATCAATGTAAGAAATCTAGAAAAGCAACCATGTAAAGAATAGAACCCAGCAGTCCAAATACTGGCAATAACAACCCGAAGGTCCATAGCTTCAAAAGAACAAGTCCGGAATTAACCGGAAAAGTAATGCATGAGTCGCATACTAAATGTTTCAATAAGTCATTTAATTCTCTTTGTCATACGTTTGAAGAGTGAAAAAATAGTGTATTTTATATAGAAAATAATTTGTATTGAAAAACTAATTTTAAAATAATTTTTGAAAACGTTTTGCAAATTTATGGCTTTGAAATCCCTTTTATTAAAGAGATTATAAATTTTTCATAGCTTTAAAAATAATTATAAATATTATAAAATATTTAATTTGAAATCCATTTTATTAGAAAAATCATTTTAGAAGTCGTTTAGAAAACCCATGCTCGAAAACAACAAAAATCGTCGAAAACGCTGCAAATCTGCTTATGAAATCGTCTCAAAAACTCATCAATCTAAAGTGCAGATCAACTAAAATATTGGCTTACCTATTGATAGGTTAGAACCCATCAAAACATCTCAAAAATATCACAAAAATGGTCGCAAACGTCGCTGGTACAAGCAAAAGAAGATACAGAACAAAAGGGAACAAATTGCAAAAATAGGCATACTCAGGCCGACCTGTACCTTTATATGGCATAGATCGACCCTAAGGCCGATCTATGTAGTGCCTTGGTCGACCTGTAAATCGCAAATTTTGCAGGCAGTTTCTGCCTTCTCTGATTCAACTTTAGAGCACTAATTTGAAGCAGTACTGAGATTAATTTTTCAGAGAAATTATGCATGCACAAACTACAACACTCAAACAACAATTCGAAGAATATCAAACATGATTTCATGATAAAAACAAAGAGTTATAAACGTAAGAAGAAACACTATAGAACAGATTTGCTCTATAACTTTTCAGAAGCAAATTTTTGGTTATAGTCAGCACAGATTCAACCAATTTCAGCATATCGCTTATTCAAGCTAGAGTTTGTGAGATTATACTCACCTTAGCATGATTTTAGTGGATTTGAGATGCAAGAAGCTGACTTTTGATGCAAAAGAGCTTTACAGACCTGTAGAAACTAGAAAGAAATAACATGCAGACAAGAGGAAAGAATGTTACAGACAATCATCTTCTCAAAATAGAAGTTGATGAAATAATTTTGGAACTTTGATTTTAATTACCTGTATTTCACTTTGATTTACTAATTTCCTATTTAATTTCCTTTTGGTTTTGCTTAATTTTGATGTTGGTTTTGAGAATCAAGAAAGAGCAGCCATTGTTTTTTTTTCAGGTAAGAGATGAGAAAATGAGTAGTGTACGTACTTTTTTCTCAAACCAGAAAGAAGAATTTTTTTATTGGGTTTGGGCTCAAAACCACCCAATAAACCAATATGCAAATACTTTGTGAAAATGACCTAAGTAAATTCATGTTTTCTTTTAATTTACACATATTTCACAAATTCAACTTATATAAAATCAAACTAACATGTTTATGTATACCAAAAATGTTTTACAACATGTAAAAGATATTTTAACTATTTAAAATCAATTTCTATTGTTAAAACTCTATTTTTAATTAAATACTACAATTTACACTATTAAATACATAAAACACTATTTTTAACATCAAAATTTACACAAAAATCATTTTCTTGTCCAAATAAATAAAAATAATTTTATTAACATCATTTTACATCCAAATATTAATTTAGAATAAAATTCCACCTTTTATTTACACTATCTACCATATAAATTTCCATACTTCATTAAAATTTACAAAAACCAATATTTAGCAATAATTTGCAAAATTATTGCATTTTACCGAACTAAAACCATATAATGTTCATTTTATCACAGACTTACATAATAAAGTTTTAAATCTTTATTTCCAACATTTTACATTTATTTACAACAATTGGCATTGAATTAAATTCTTTATCTCACCTAATTAATTCAATTAATCCCCAAATTAAAATATTACCATATATCACAATTTATTACCAATCAAACTGTTATATTTTTCCAAAATCCATTATTTGTTTAAAATAAAAAATTTTAACAAATTTTATATCTCCAAATTATTTTGTTTTAATTCAGATTCAACCCAACTCGTAGTTTGAATCTATTTTCCTTCTGTTTTCTCCAAACTAAATGTATAATCATTTTCAATAATCTAACATCCTTTTTCTCAAATTTTCCCCAAGTAAATTCCAGAACCCGAATATTAAGATTTACTTAGATAATTTATTTAAAATATATCCCAAATTATGTTTATCTTTTGATTAATAAATTATAATCTCATCATAATTTATTATTATTATTATTAATAGGTAATCACAAAACCAGGGTTGTTACAGACTCCCTCCTTATAAAAAATTGCGTCCTCGTAATTTCTAGAGAATAGCTGTATTCAACTCAATTTATTTCATCTAGCAAAAGAAAATTGTAAGCTTGAGTTTAAAACTCTCACCCTCAACATAAAATGATAGAAAACTAGAGTAAGGCCGCCCAATAAATTCTATGGTTTTGCAAGAGTAGTTATTTGGATTAGCGGACTATTAAATCTTTTACGAGCTGTACATCCCTATTTCGAAGGCGTTTCACCTTCAAAGCAAAAACAAGAGTAGGATGCTACACTATAGATAAATCGAGTATGATTGCTTCTTTAGAAGCTTCACGAATAGAGTCGGGACTTAGCACAACTTTATCCCAAACTCCAACCAACAAGATATTGATCGCATGACTTTCCACATAACACTATGAAAGGATTCATATTGATATTAGATGGTCGACCATTAAGGCAAGAAAACTCAACAAGAGGTAGGGGGTCTCTCCCACTACCCCCAAACTCGTACGACTGCCTAAATGTCGTAAAATAATTGCACAAAAGCAAGTTAAACCCAAGAATGGATTTCATATTATCCTTTACTAATCAAATGTTCTTAGAGCTTTCAAACCCATTATCTTCAAAATCAAATTCTCGATTTTCATCACTTGAAAGTTTTCAAAGCTTCTTACTTAAATTTTAATTTAAGCTCATTACTCTTTATTTAGAGTGAATTAAGTTGTCTATTCTCTAATTATTCCATAAATATACTTCAGTATGTAACATACTTTTCCACACTAATAATTAATTAGATTATTTCACAAAATAAGTAGAATTACATTTGACCATTAAGAGAACAAATCATCTTTCAATTTCAGACCTGCTGTAAAGAACTCAAGTTTTGATACAGCAAACAATAAAATATAAGGAAACTTAAAAATAAAAGTTGTTATACCAAGTCTAAGCTTTTTAGCAAAATAAAGGTCATCAAAATTGGATTCACGGTTTGAAAGTTATGCTAGATTTACTTTCAGCCTAAATTTTAGAAATTTTATAATAGGACAAAAATGCCCATCCACCTTCAAACCCCTTTTAGACTGAAATCAATGCAAAATCTTCCAAAGTGGTAAAAAGAATATTTATAGCTTACTGAAAGAACTTTTATTTCAAAAAGATTGAGTTCATTTGGAGTTATAAATCTCAAGTTATCTATGTTTTAATACAACGCTTTTTCCAAACAAAATTCAGCTTTTAAAAAAATCAATTTGAAATTTGAAATTTCCAATACATTTTAATTTCAAACCACATTTTCAAAAAACAATTTATGCTAAATTATTTATTACATGATCCTCTTTTCAAAAAGCTAAGGCATTCAAAATTATAATTAACCTCATGAAATTATCTTTAAAAGAAATAATTCATTAATTGGAATTATTTTCGTCACTTCACAAAATCAAGTTTTTCAAACAATTAATTTTGAAATCTCAGTTTGAAAGAAATAACTAATCTCTTCCATTATTAAGAGAGAATCATTTATCCAAAATAAATTTTGGATTTACTTATTAATTTTAAAATTTATTCACACAATTTAAAATGATTGAATCTCATGTCTTATACATTTATTATACCAAGCATTCCTTAATATAGCATTTTATAATAAATGAACAATTTAAACATGAAAATAGGCACAAGGATAAACTTAAAAAACAATTTAGGCTAAAGGACAACAAGTTTATTTTTTAGGCTGAAGGACAATGCTAGTTATAACTAGCATTTTGTATAGTATAAAATTGAATATAATGCTAGATATAACTAGCATTTTGTATAGTGTAAAAGTTGACTATAATGCAAATTATAACTAGCATTTGTCCTTCAGCCTAAAAAATAAAACTTCACGTTCTTCAGCCTAATTTTTTTTTTCAAAGTTTTTCCTTTTCCCTAGTTGCCACCAATTTAAATTCATATTTTCTCTTGTTACAAAAATAATTTCCATCTCATTATCAACATGAAATTAACCGAGGTTGATAATTAACTCAAACTTATTTTCAAAAGAATTTTACAAATTCATACCAATAATTATTAATATTATCAAAGTTTAAAACAAAAGCTAGCTCACAAATTTATGCTAAAAGTTTAAATTTAGCATTTCTTTAATTTCCTTTAAGATAAAGTTGTAAATCTTATCCTCTATTACTATTTCAACAACCAATTGTCAAATTCTTTTTTTACAATCATCCTTTATAACTTTGAACTTAAACATTCAATTGATATCTTAATTTTCTAACCAATGCATTTTCTTATCTTGAATACATCATTTATTAATCAAAGCATCACATGATATTTTCTTTAAATTAAGACATCTTCTTAGTTAGAATTTACTACTTTACTTATCCAAATTACTATATGATATCGTTATTTAGATTCCTATTGGTTATACTTACATAACCAATTAAAACATAACCATATTTTAGTTTCACAAATTCCCAATAATATAATGGCATTGCCCCACTATTGATTTTTAGTCAAAGACCCAATCAATTGGCTGTAGAGTTGACCAGTTGATCGAAACTGCCTCGCCACTTATTCAACAACCATTATGGTTCATTGGCTGCATTTGTTACTTAAAATAAAAATTAATACTCAAACCTATATTAATTTATTTTCAAACTCTTACTTATTACAACTCAATTTACTGTATCTGACTGTCTCATCATAGTGTTTAGGACATTCCTATCGATAACGTTGATCAGGCGCATCGACCAAAATCCTTAAAGCACTTAATGGACAATCCAATACAAAAATCATTTTCTAAATGATAAACATGCCTCTTATACAATTTTACAAAATACTCTTTGCATGTCTCAATAAAAGAATCCAATTATACTCATAGGTATTTCTTTTACCAGAAAAGTTTCCAATTTAAATTGTTGCTTTCACTCATCATCAATTCATGAATACAAGGACGAACTCATAGAGATATTCCCAGAATACTCGATTCATAAGATTGACAAAATAAGCTGGAGTGTTCGTTAAACCAAATGGAATAATGAGCCAGTCATAAGAACCTAAACAAGTGTAGAATACGGTAAGAGAAACGCTATCCTCCGCAACTCGCAGCTGAAAAAAACCGGTGCAAGGTCAAGCCGAGGAAAAGAATTTAGCACCACTCAATTGATCGAACCCGTCATCGATCTTAGGCAATGGATACTTATGCTATGGCTAACTTGTTAAGCTTGCGGAAATCGATGCAAAGCCTAAGAGTACCATCAAATTTCTTAACAAAGATGACCGCGACACCCTACGGTGAAAAACTAGACAGAATGAATTGCTTGGGTTCTAGCCTCGGCAATTGCTTTTTGAGTTCTTCATTTCCTTAGTCGACATTCTCTTGGAAGAACGACTAACTGGCTAAGCACCAGGAATGAGGTCAATACAAAACTCTATTACCCGATTAAGCAACAAACCTGAAACAGACTCACATACATCAACATAATCACAGATGATTGGAACCCGAGATACATCATCATCATCTCGAGACTCAAGAGCAAATAAAGATGCTTCGGAATCACTATCAACCTTCCCAAGAATAAGAGACAACATATTAGCCGAACTAGGATACCTAAGATATAGGATCTTTTTAGAACATAGGATTTGGGCTTGATAACAAGCAAGCTAATTCATCCCAAAATCAAATCAAATCCAAGATAGTGAATCACATGCAGATTTGCACGGTAAGAAAAACTAGAAAGAGTAATCTCAATATTCTCACACAACATGCTAAGTGTTGCGGATCCCTCAATAGGATTCGCAATCCTAAAAAAATGACATGATTAGAAACATTCAACGGCATAACAAACTCCTTTGATACGAATGAGCGTTAAGCACCCGTATCGAAGAGAACTCGAACAGAACAATCATGATTAGGATTACTCATAGGGTAAGATATTATTAACTCACTTATGGAATGCTACGGAATCACAATACATTCCTAGACATATTTCCAGCTTATATCTACCCCAAAGCACATGAAAAGTTTAAGGACAAGATAACTAGGGAATATGTAACACTTATACTATACTTAGATTAACCGTAATATATGTTCTGTTCTGTGTTTATCATATTTTATTCTGAACTCAGCTCTGATACCAAGCTGTGACGCCCCATCCCGAGACCCACCTTAACAAAGAGTATCACTAAGTAATACTGCCCGATAATGCAGAGAATAGGGTTGGACAAAAGCGACCATCCATAGCTTTGTGTTAAACGTATATTGAATACGTCGATTGAGTGCTCTAAATTTCTTTTTTCTTTTTTATCTTTCTCAAGTGGATCGACATACTCAATAAATGCTTAATACAAAACTAGGGTGAATAACGAATCGATCAGAGCAAAATATAACAACAAACACAACAGATCGTAGAACACTAGTCAAACATATATATATATATATATATATATATATATATACATATACACATATACATCATTGTACAATACAATATGATACAACACTAGTGGTACATAAACCACCATATATACATCGAGTCAAATGAATAAGTACAAATCAGAGTTTACAATACGATTACAAGACTATCTAGAAGATAACTAGCAGATAATCCAATGCAGAAGCAGCATAGTAGAAATCAATAGCAGGTAACTAACCTGAAATAACTCGGTCCGACTCGAATATATAAAAATGACCCGAGTATATAAAAATACATGGGTCAGTCTAACTTAAATAAACTGTTTAGCATATGATAGATGAAATGTAAGGATAAGGATGTTATTTCTTCTCGAAAGAGAAGAAGTAACATAAATATATGTTAGCTATCACATAAGAGACAAAATCACTCAAATACTTCAAGTTTATCAAAAGAGGCAAATTCAACAACAATATCAAATAATCACAAATATTTGCCTCATATCATCGGCGTATCCAAAATCCAATATAATGGCTTTCATTTACTATAACTCCTAAATAGGAGATCACGATTCTCAAAATCCGCCAAAGGATGGCAATCACAAATAACTCAAGGAACTCGGTTAAGAGTTCAAAACTCAGAAATGAAATCACTATATACGTATAAATTCTTAGATAGATCTAAGATATAAAATATATAAAACAGTCATCTAGAAATGGTGAAATCATAAATAAAACTCATAACTCAGAAAATTGTTTAGATTGGATCCAAATCTTCGATTGCAAGCTGAAGTTATGCTGAACGTGCTAATCTTATGTCCAGTACTAATATAAGATATACATCTCGTATATCCGAAGGTCATAAATATCTCATGGTGATCGAAGTCACATATGTCTCGTGGTGACCGAAGTCACATATATCTCGTTGTGACCAAAGTCACAAGTATCTCATGATCACCCGAAGGTTTAGTACTGGCAAAAACTCATGAATGTGCCACAAACTCTCAGATAGGAACCCAAAAAGTGTTAACAATGCATCACATACCACACGTTCTCACTTAACGGTTGACTAACTGTAAGTCAATGCCATACTAGAAAACAAAATCATTTAAATTACAAATCTCAGAAACCTCATAACTCGTAGAACTCAATTAAGTGTTCAAAATTCAAAAATCTCATAACTCATGGAACTCAATTAAGGGTTCAGGACTCCAAAATGTAATCACCATGCCGTAAACGACATGATATTGCTCAGGATATATAAATTAGCAAAAGGGGTAACCATGGTGGAAACATTCGCAAATCATCTAAATTCTAGAAATTACGTAAGAAATCTAGAAAAGCAATAATGTACAGAGTAGGACCTAACAGTCCAAAACTGGTAATAACAACCTAAAGGTCTATAGCTTCAGCACATGTGTCTCATACCACATGTTTTACTGAGTCGTTTAATTCTCTTTCTCATATGCTTAAAGAGTGCAAAAATAGTGTATTTTATATAGAAATAATTTGTTTTGAGAAAACTAGTTTTAAAACAATTTTTTGCAAATTTTTGGCTTTGAAATTCTTTTTATTAAAGAAATTATAAATTTTTCATAGCTTTAAAAATAATTAAAAATATTATAAAATATTTAATTTGAAAGCCATTTCATTATAAAAATAATTTCAAAATCATTTAGAAAACCCGTGCTCGAAAACAACATGAATCATCGAAAACGCTGAAAATCAGCATATGAAATTGTCTCGAAAACTCATCAATCCGAAGTACGAATCAACTAAAATATCGGCCTACCTATTGATAGGTTAGAGCCCATCAAAAAATATCAAAAATATGAAAAAAATGGTTGCAAATGTCGTTGGTACAAGCAAAAGAAGACATTAAACAAAAGGAAACAAAATTCCAAAAATAGGCATACTCAGGTCGACCTATAGGTCGACCTTTGTATGGCATAGGTCGACCCTAAGGTCGACCTATGTAGTGCCTTGGTCGACTCTAAGTCGACTCCTAAGGGTGCTTGGCCGACCTATAAATCGCGAATTCTACAAGCAGTTTCTGCTTTCTCTGACTCAACTTTTGAGCACTAATTTAATGCAGTTCTGAGATGAATTTTTTAGAGAAATTTTGCATACACAAACTAAAACACTCAGACAACAATCAGAAGAATATTCGACATGATTTCATGATAAAATCAAAGAGTTATAAACACAAAAAGAAACACTATAGAACATATTTGCACTGTAACTTTTCAGCAGCAAACTTTTGGTTATGTAAGCACATATTCAAACAATTTCAGCATATTGCTTGTTCAAAGTTAGAGTTTGTGAGATTATACTCACCTTAGCACAATTTTGAGTGTTGAGATGTAAGCAGCTGATTTTCTGACGCAAAAGAGCTTTATAGACCTATAGAAACTAGAAAAAGGAACATGTAAACAAGAGGAAAGAATGTTATAGGCAATCATCTTCTCAAAACAAAAGTTGATGAAATAATTTCGGAATTTTGGTTTTGATTACCTGTGTTTCACTTTGATTACTAATTTCCTATTTAATTTCCTTTTGATTTTGATTAATTTTGATGTCGGATTTGAGAATCAAGAAAGAGCAGCCATTGTTTTTTTCAGGTAGGAGATGAGAAAATGAGTACTATACGTACTCTTTTCTCAAACCAAAAAGAAGAAATTATGTTATTGGGTTTGGGTTTAGGCTCAAAACCACCCAATAAACCAATATGAAAATACTTTGTGAAAATGAGCTAAGTAAATTCATGTTTTCTCTTAGTTTACACATGTTTCACAAATTCAACTTTTATAAAATCAAACTAACGTGTTTATGTGTACAAAAAATGTTTTACAACATATAAAAGTTATTTTAACTATTTAAAATCAATTCCTATTGTTGAAACTCTATTTTTAATTAAATACTACAACTTACACTATTAAATACATAAAACACTATTTTTAACATCAAAATTTACATAATAATCATTTTCTTGTCCAATTTAAATACAACAAACCTTATTAACATCATTTTACATCCAAATATTAATTTAGAATAAAATTCCACCTTTTTATTTACACCACCTACCATATAAAATTTTAATACTTCATTAAAATTTACAAAAACAATATTTGGCAATAATCTGCAAAATTATTGCATTTTACCAAATTAAAACTATATAATGTTCATTTTCATCATAGACTTGCATAATAAAGTTTTAGATCTTTATTTCCAACATTTTACATTAATTTACAACAATTGGCATTGAATTAAATTCTTTATCTCGCATAATTAATTCAGTTAATCCCCAAATTAACATATTACCATATATCACAATTTATTACCAACCAAACCATTATATTTTTCCAAAATCCATTATTTATTTAAAATAAACAATTTTAACAAATTTTACATCTCCAAATTAGTTCATTCTAATTCAGATTCGAACCAAGTCATAGTTTAAATCTATTTCCTCATGTTTTCTCCAAATTATATGTATTTTCTCCAAAACTTCATATTTAATCATTTTCTAGTCTAACATCCTTTTCTCAACTTTTTCCCAAGTAAATTCCCAGAACCCAAATTTTGTATTTTACTTAGATAATTTATTTAAATCATCTACCCTAAATTATATTTATCTCTTGATTAATAAATTATAATATCATCATAATTTATTATTATTAACATGTAATCACAAAACTAGGTTTGTTACAGGCTTACTCGGACGTCGAGTATGGATTGTGCTCGGCAAGGACCCAGAGAAATCACAGATATGGATTTGACTTCGGATGGATACAAATTATGATAAAACAATCCAGATAGATCGTAGAATTAGATATCAACTTGGAATAGTCATGGATTGCACCAATGATCTTGAGAGATCATGGATTTGGATTGACAATGGAATGGATTCACATTAGATAATATGGCTATCGATGGATTATGGACTTTAGAATTATGGTAGTTCAAAACACACCTTCCGTTCACAAGGTATTTTTTGGAGGGCAAAACTGTTGATCCACCTTTTGACAAGGTAGTACATAAGCGGATTTAAACCAACAGACTTCATGATCATCAAGGCAGAAAGCCTGGAGAGATGGTTACAAGGATTGGAGATCGATTATGTTTAGAACTATGAATGATAGTTGATTGGATTCGGATGGATAACACTCATAAAGTAGTTAATTATGGAACTAGCACTCCCCTTAGGAGAGGGATTGGATCAGAATATTCAATTCTACAAAAAAGGATCGGAATAGAGGGATCGGAATAAAGGGGCCAGATTGAATAGGATGCACACAACATAACTCAATGATGATCGCTTCATAACTCAACAACCACAAGACTGATTAAAGTGGAACTTTGAAAACAAGAAGAAAGGACCCTAAGGAGTCTATCCTAGGGATCGAACATCAAGTGGAGGACTTTGGAGTGGATCAGTCTCTATCCCTATGTAGGGATCGACCTAAATCCCTATGTGGGATCGGTCATACTCAAGTTCGTAGCAATGATCGGTCGATAACTCAAACTCTACAAATGCAATCAACATGAAATTTGGAGGGGAAGTACATTACAACATGTGGGACACATCATAGGGATCGCACCCCAAATGGAGCAAGCAAGAGAGATTGACCTCTATCCCTATATAAGGATCGACGTAAATCAGGCAACATTACATGTTGCAGCAAAGATTGATCAATAACTCAAGTTCTACTAATCCAATTGATATGAAACTTAGACTACAAGCATATTACAACACAAGGGACCCATAGTAGGAATCACACCCCTTGATTCCCCTAAAATGGGGATCGATACTGACCCTATTATAGGCTTCGGTGGGCCCTAAACTCTCTGGGCAAGCTCGTCTTGGCTTCGGCATTCCAAATCCGGGTTTTGAGCGATATTTTTTAACGTCTTCTTCTATCAATACAATAGGCATGATATTAGAAAAGGGAGAATCTTTCTACTTCATTCTATCTTCTACCTAGGCTAAACTCTGCGATTTTTATTCTTGGATTTCACGGACTTGTAACTGTAATCGGCAGTATAAACGAATAAAAGGAAAATATTTGAAGTGGACATAGGCCAGAGTTAGCCGAGCCACTATAAATCTCTATCTCCTTTTATTTGCATTCTGTTTTAAATTTATTATACTTCAATTTATACTTTCTACATTTCATTATTTGAGATCCGTGACCAGATATTGGTGCTTTTACATAACTGAGTGTTAGTGGCCACTTTTGATGCCAACATTTTGATTCTTGTTGGTTCATTACTTATTGATTGTTTTGTATAATTAGTAGCTTATATGTTAATCATTGCTGTTTTTTGATTATTTGTTGCTGCTCATTGTTGATTGCTTGTTGTTGCTTACCGGTGCTTATTGTTACTTGCTTGTTTGAATGATTAATTTTTATTTTGTTGCATATATCCATGTTTGATAATTTGTATATTAGTTATTATTGCTCATCATTGTTTATCATTGTTTGATTATTGCTTATTGCATATTGTTTATTATTGTTGATTGTTATTGATAAATTGTTGCTTATATGTAGTTGTAGTTATATGATTAAAGTATGTTCGAAGAGTGATAGAAATAGATATTTAAAATAGATCATGTCATCCATGGCCATTGTAGGGGTTGTGATGGGATCTATACAAGTCTACCGCCTTTTGATGTGACTTGGAGACTATGGTATATTTTGATACCGACTCACTAGAGCGTACTCTCCAGTTGATTTTCATGTATAATTATGATAGTATCAGTTACTGCACTAAAAGTTATATATGTTTGAATTCTATGTCGTTGTTGTGTTACTGCATAATCCTCTTTGTATAGTATAATTAGGTGCTTGAGAGTAGCATTGTGGCTATGTAGATGCTTACTTGCTTAGATTTGCACTTAAACAACAAGAAGATTTCTTAAAAAAAGGTATGTAATTTGGGAAATATGAGATAGTATATATTATTGAGTGTTTCCTATATGTGTGATGCATTTTAATTTTTAGAAGTTTCTGTATCGCTCGAAGCATAATGGAAATACTATCAAGATTTTTCGAAGTTGATTCAGGAATTTTGGCCACTCATGTTACCTTATTCTACTCTTTAAAATTTTGAGGATAAAATTCTTTTAAGATGGGAGAATGTAACACCCTGCAATAATGATTGAATGTTTAAAATATTAATTTAAATATTTAATCGTTAATTAATGGAACATCCATTGCACTCGACTTTTAGAGATGGATTGATTAGCACACAAAACATCCATAGTTGAGTTTGCCTTTTCGACATGAGCAAATTGAGTATAAAATTGATTGTGTTTGGAGTTGATGAATTTTTGGAGTAAATAGTGTTTTTTGAGTTGATAGAATCAATTTGGGCTAAGGCCCACTAGTTAGCCTATAAGTGGTTAACTATCTTCATAATTCTCATTCCACTTCCATTTCACATTTCTTTTCCTCTTCCTCTCCTAATCTCCTCCTAATTACCCCTCAATCATCTCATTATCCCCTTGCCCTAAACCCTTCGAATAAATTTCCTAAATTCATATAAAAACCACCATAATTCCTCTCATCCAATTCTCTACAAAGCCCGTCAAGGAATTAGCATGAAGTTGTTATTTGGGGCTTCATCTATTATTTCAAGAGAGCTTTGTAGTGGGTTTTAGTGACTAGACCTTAATTTAGGGAAAAGCAAAGTGAGTGTGATGATTCTTCATCTATATTTACTTATTAGTCTTCATTATTTCATTTATTGATAATTATGGAATTATATGAAGTGATTTGGAGATTGATTGGGTTGATTTAGACTTGATTTATATTATAAACATGACTATGTTAACTCAACAATTGTTTGAGACCTTAACTGCTATTTTGGAAATATTGTGTAAGCCTAAATTTTAATTATGGACTAAGTAATTCATTTTCTATGATATCATTAGTGATTAGAAACTAATCTAGTGATTTAATTAGGTAAATATCATTTAGTATTTATTCAACCATTTGAATGGTTTTTTGGAAAAGCTGGTAAGCTAATTAAGTGGTTTAAGGGCTCTATACTTTTCATTAAAGTAATTAGAGCCCTTAAGAAACTTGGTTTACTTGTACATATTATTTAAAGTAAAGAAATGATTTTTATAAATGAATGGTTTATTTATAAATATTATTTGTGCAAAGAAATAATTTTATAAATAAAGGAGATATTTTATAAAATAAGGGATTTTATAAAATGGTGTAAAAGTGATGTTTTATAAAATAAATAACTTTATAAAATGGTATAAAAGAAATATTTCACAAGATAAATGATTTTATAAAATAGTGTGAAAGTGGTATTTTATAAATGAAGTGATTTTATAAATAGTGTAAAAATGACATTTTACAAAATAAGTAATTTTATAAAATAATATAAAAATAATATTTTATAAAATAGTGGTTTTATAAAATAGTATGAAAAACATATGTTATAATGAATTTAAGGTTTTATAAAATAATATGAAGAAAATATTTTATAACATAGTTATAAAGTTTTTTAAATATTTACGAAAGGAATACTTGAATATAAATGAAAAGAATTAATATTTTAAAAGCTTTAATGGATTTATAAGGTATATTGTATTTTATAAAATGATATGAGATTTTATGAAAGTTGTTTTACTTTTATTGAAAAGATTTAGTAAATAAAATAAGTTTTGATTTAAGTAATAATTGAATTACTTACTCAAATATACATGCACATATATGTGCACAAGCAGGTATATGTATACATGTATTTAAAGTAGTATAGTAATCAAGATGAGTGTGTGCGCGCACGTGCGTGGGCGTATCCACATTTTTTTATAAACAAATAGCGAATGCCTCATGTAAGCATAGTGACCATCGTGTGTCCGAAGCATAATTTATATAGTTGAAAGTGTGATTGTGTGTTCACCATGTATAAAAATACACAAATGGGCTTGTGGGCGTACACAAACAAAAGGTGGAAAGGTTGGTTATGTTGTTTTGGCGTGTTAGAGGAGGCCGGGTCATTGGATTCACCTATTTAACTATACGTGCAAAGATATTATTTCATGCCAAAATAGATTTTCGAACACATAAGGAACCACTTTCAAATTATCAACTAATGGACTCCGAAAGAGGTCCGATGCGGCGAAGGCAAGCTACAAGAGCTAGGCGACTCATTGGCAGAAGCAACGGAGAAGATGGAGCTCAAACGGTAGCTCGGTGGCTACTACCTGGGCTTTACTGCCCAACAAAAGGCAGCCACCGGTCGACCGGTAGTGTATTGACTTGGGGAGCAAAGCCCAGATCAGGTGCAATTTAAGCCGTGGTTCTTCCCTTGTTTCAGATGTGGGTTCGTATGGAGCTTTGGCACAACTTCATGAACGACTATGGGCTACTTGAGGAGGTGGAATGCAAGGCAAAGCTCAAGATTTGGGCATGAATGCTAAGTGGTTCCTATGGGATCAACAATAATTGGACATGAGATCATAACTATGATTGGTCACAATTGCGTCCGACGAGCGTGTACTATCGAATGGAGTAAATCTGTATCTTCGAGCTTTGACCTCAAGGTACATATATTTTGATGAATTGTATCGGTCCTATATTGGTGACCATACATAGTATTGATCTTATATTAGTGAATGTACACCATATCATCCTTATATTAGTGGCCATGCCTGTTACTGGTTTTATAGCATAGGCCATCCATATTAATAGACGATAATGAGATATCAGTCTTTATCTATGATGGACATTACATGATTTTATATTTGATCATATATCACCTATGCTAGAGGAGAGACATGATGAGATCAACAAGTGGATTATATATCACCTATGCTTGATGAGGGACGTGGTGGGATCCACAAGTGGGTTGAATACCACCTATGCTCGATGAAGGACATGGTGGGACCCACATAGGACTCATTAGATTGCGATTGATGTCTACAGTACAATTTGGTACCTACTCTACTTGTTTTAGATCCTAGAGAGGTACCATTGGATTGATTAGTGTTTGCACTAGATTTTAGTCATCAACAGTGATGAGTACCAGTTCATATTTTCTACCTATCGCTTATCGTTATGGTTGTGCATGCTATGTTAGTTGGTTGATAATATTATGGTGTATTCTAGGGTATGCTTATATTGTGATATTTATTTTGTCTCTGCATTTGTATATTGGATTACCATATCATGGTATGTTATTACGTATCAGTCACATTATATTAGTTGTGTTAATTCATTGATTACAGGAGAAGAGCGGGTTGTGGTATGATTTTCAATTTTTGTGATAGGTTTACGTTATTTGTTTATCGACGGCCCGAAATACCCTATAGCAACGACTGTGGAAAGGATTGGCAGAGCAGTTTCCTGTTTGTTTGTATATACTTTTGATATATACTATTTTGAGATAGTTCCCCTCGCATCAAGCTTTATGTCTGACCCATGGGTTTTTTATGTCATGAAAACTCTCAGGTACTCAATTGAGTAGTTTGAGAGTAGGGCGCTTTCAGGGATACACTTTTAGGATAGATGGAGCATTCTATGAAGGCAATGTCGATACATTATATATACTTGATATTGTAGCAGTACATGATAAATATGTATTGATATATAAGACTTGGTGTATTAGATATTATATTCAGAACCCTATATTATGGGGAGTTCAATGTATCCTGATTTTATGTATTAATATTCATTTACCAATGATTTCCATTAATGCAGTCTCTTATACAAAAATGTTGTTGTCCTATTTTGTTTGTGCATATTCAAAATATTATATGTTATCATTCCATTATGGTATTTTGTTGATATGCCTTAGTATAATGTTTGTTTTAATTTTATTTCCCAACAATCTGTCTTTTGTGGTATTCGAAAGTCCGACATTTTTATTAGATAATGATTTCAAGGCATTACGAAGGGCAGGTTGTTACATCATAGGACTACATATGATGGATAACTTTTCATCGATCGTATCATATATAACTTGATCCCAAAGTTTTATCCCTAATCTCATCAAGGCCTTGAGGAATATCAACAAATCGAAATAGATTATTCTATACCACCTTTTCATAACGACTTAAGTATAATGCATGTACTTTGAGGAATATCAACAAATACATGCGTGTATCTCACCTGGTCTAGTCAATACTTTAATAATATCACACATAACATCCCTAGCTTAACGAATAAGAGAAACTAAGGAGTATGAAAGTAATCTATTTAATTAGTTTAATTTATTTTAAATAAAATTTCTGAAATTTTATATTATTCATCTTAAATTATTTAAGATGAATTAACTATGGCATTTATAGTTTGTGTATATATATAATATCAATATATTATACATATCAATATATGTATAAATATCAATATATGTAAACATAGTAAATTAATAAAATTTTAATTAATTTTATTTAATAAATTCATTTATATAATTAAATGTTTAAATTAGTTCAAAAATTTAACATAATTCATCTTAAACAAATTTAAAACAATTATATTTACATACATATATCAACAAGTATATGTGTTAATTAATTAACTTTAATTAATTATTTAATTAAAAAATTGATTAAATATATTAAAATTTTGAAATTAATCATTTTAATTTCTCAAAATAATTTTGGAAAATTTGAATTTATTTTATAACCTTTATAAAATTCCCTTTATATTTTAAACTTAACTTTTAAATTTTAGATATATTTTAAAGTTCCAAACTAAAATTTAAAAATTAACCTAAGTCCCAAACCATTTGGGACTTTGCAATAAAGCCAGCCGTTTGGACTTACTTCACCCACTAGACCAGGCCGGTAGCTAGGGAGGTGAAAATGCTTAATTATTCAATGCCAACTCTAGACACTACTTTTCTTCAAACCCATTAGATATGTAGGCTTAATTAATTGGCGCTAAAGTTGCTAATCAGACTGCATGGACCATTTGAGCTCTAATACCATTGAAGGATCTGGAATCGGGTTGCAGCGGATAAATTAGGTGAATTTCAAAAAATATCCCCATTCAGGTTACAGTGGGCCTATGAAGTCTTATGAGTGTTGCTAGACTAGTTAATTTTAATAAAGTCATATTTTATTAATATTGTTATTATTTTAATTAACTAATCATGTCAATCAATTTAATTCGACATTTACTAGGTATGAAATTTGAAAAGGTAAGAACATATTAAACAGGTTCATATTTCAAATTGTGTGACAAACTTGTAAGACTTGAAGCAAGTGTAATTTGATTGGGTGTTTGTATTATCATTTAGGTATGTAAAGGTTCAAATTTTTAATTGTGGAAACAACTTAATAGACCATTAATTTGGAGTTACAGTTATCCCTTTTGATTAGGAGAAAGGTCACATGAACATATATGGTATAAAATGCAAATGTATGACATGATATGATATGACAACAAAATGACATATGAACTTATGTATCACTATATGTTTGTTTATTTTTTAATTTTTTTTATGTGTGTCTCTATGTGTGTGTGAAAATTTCTATTAAATTATGTTTATGTAAATAATGATTAAGGAGCATTTAACATTCCAAATCCAAATCTTCGATGAAGGAAAGATTTAATTGACATCTAAAATTTTAGAAAGCTTTTCTACATTCTTCTCATGTAAAATCTTAATTATGTCCTTGGTCCAATGATGATATTTATTACTAGACGTGTAACACCCAAAAAATTTAAGCGGTATTTAATAAAAGAATTAAAATTAAATATGATAAGGGGGAAATATTTTTGACAAATGTCCGAATCTGACTACAAAACTTGCATAGTTACGTTCGTAGTGATTTGCTGGTCAATTTATATATATAAAGTTTTGAAATCTGAGTTAATATGAAGAAGTAATTAAAGTTTGAAATTTGAAGATTTGAAATAATTAAATAAAAATAAATAAAATATCAAATAACGGTCAAAACCCTTAGGTGGGTCGGTCAACATGAAGCGGTCAACCGCCCAAGACCCAAGTCATCGATCGATTATTGTTTTATTACTAGGGTTTGATTTGAACGTATCTTTTTTTGGATGGTGAGATTATGTTATTTCTTTTGTGAATGGAGCAGATATAACTGTATCTTTTTTTGAACGATCAGGTTAGAGAATCGTATCTATAAATACATGGTTATGTCTAAACTAATTCATCAGAAATTATTCGTACACCTACCTCTGCCAAATTCTTTTCTTTTCAAACAAATTAGAATAAAATTTAAAAGAAGGAGAAGAAGCAATTTTATCGACTCAAAAGGGTGATCTATACCAAATAGAGGTGGTTCCAAGTGCTAAAAGAAAGGGAATAGCTTGGGTTTTTTGGTGAGTGGGTATATTGCTAGTTAGATAATTATATGCAGTTGATTTTTGTATACCCTATCTGATTTAGATTGTTAAAAATTAAATTGAGAACCTTGTTTGTTTAGATATGAGATTTAACAGTAAACGTAAATTGTTGTTAAGCTGTAGATTAAGAAATTGATAAATCTATATATACCCCTCTTGTCAAACTAATAAGAATTTATATAACCCATTGATGATGCTAACCTAGGTTAAACTGTTTGTTGTAAACTGAATATGAGTTTGGACAAATACAACTTAAATTTCATAAAATTGGGGATTCATGATGTGACAGCCTACTATTTTTAAGAATCCAACACCAATTATAAACGATGCTAAAACATTCCTACAACTAATTTCAAATATTAAAAATAATGGACCATGGATAGATAAAAATAAAAATTCTAAATTGATCTTTACACCAAATGTATCAAAACTATATATCAAACTAATCATCTCGTAAAGGACTTCACAGCAGTTATAAATACGATGCCAAATTCACAATTTTATTAAAAGTTTACTTTTAATTAATTTAATATTTTGTAGTGTTGAATTACGGGTCATTACACACAAAAATTGCTATAATATGAAAACTATAGGCTTACTGCTCGGATTTGAGATCGAATATGATTAACTAGTAATTAGCGAACAAAAACAATGATATCCCTAATTAAATAGCAATGACCAATTGATCGCTCTCACTGGAGCCAGTCGACCACTCTAGTACCAACAGCCGACCGGTTAGCGTTTCTTAACGCAGTTCGAACATCAGCCCAAAACTCAAGTTATAAATAAATTAGTAGGAGTATGTGTGTATGTGGATGTCACATAAGTAGGAAAGCTAGTTCCCTATGTAGAGACACTAGTGTGGGACTGGGTAAATGTTATTTATCCAGCAAGGGTCGATATTCGACTGGGGGAGATTCTATCGCAAATCTGCACCCATAGGAGGTTCTATGTTGCACGTGCAATATTGATGATGATGCTTGATGGAGTGTGCAACCAACACTAATGGCAGTTCCTTGGTATTCATAAGGATGTGACATGATGCTTTATTGTTGGTGGATCTAGGCGCAGTGCAAAAAAAATGCATTCTGTCACCATTGAGAGGTGGATACA
The DNA here is from genome assembly GCA_030765085.1 of Allium cepa. NCBI lineage: Eukaryota > Viridiplantae > Streptophyta > Magnoliopsida > Asparagales > Amaryllidaceae > Allium > Allium cepa. The sequence goes on along the minus strand of CM060933.1, from coordinate 26,313,464 downwards.
GATGCAGTGAAAATAAAACACTTCAACGAGTCAGCATTACGAGCTTCCCCTCAATGCATACTAGGATATGTGTAGTCATAGTTGTAGGAATATTATTCCACGGTGGAAATTATAAGGAAACCTATGTTAGATTGGTTACATGTAGTCGTAGTTGTGGAAAACATAGTCTCATGGTTGGAAATTATAAGGAAACCGATGTGGAATAGTTCTAGTAGCTATTATCCTATCATTAGCTGTCTTATGGTTCGATTATTTGTTCGACCCACGTATTAGCATGCATAATTCGTTAGTGTAGGTGTGTATTGAGCTAAACCCTTTAAAATAAGAAACAAGTAATCCGCGGACACTTGTAGGATACACGTTTAGAACGACGGATTTTCTATCGATTAAAAAAATGTCGAAAAATATAATGGTTACAAAACCTCAAATGCATGGCATACAATCGTAGTATGTATGCGAGTATGGGTCAAACCACAGGGAAAGAATTAAATTTCAATATTACTCAATCAAATTATTCCAAAGTTTGAAGTGGTTTTAAACGAAGAAAAAATGCAGAAAATAAACTGGAGCAAAAGTGAATAAAAGTATGAGATTACGGAGAAATTTAGAGGAAAATCCACTTCCAATCATTCACATAAATCAACACGAAATTCATTTATAATCTCTCGTTAAATTATAAAGTAGAATTGATTTATGTGTTTATCATAAGTATGGTTTATTTGTGCTATTAATTAGCACAACTTGAACCATCAAACTCTAACACACCATTCAAACCCTCTTATCAACACTCGTGAAAATAACATGAAATCAAAAATAAAATCTATTTTAAGCATGATCTATTTACTATTAATAAGTAAATAGACCATTAAATTTTGATTCTAGTTTGACTTTCATTATCAAAATCACTTAAGCAAATAATCAAATAGTTGATGTTATATTTTATTAAGCATAGCCTATTTGAGATGTCAGCATAGACTATCAAATTTACTAATAGAAAAACATAAACCACCATCATTCATAATTTCCATTAAGCACATAAGAGAGATCATGAATGAAATCATTATGTTAATTTAATATGTTTCATGAGAGATTCATTATCCCTAAATTAAAAGGGTTTATCTACTCATATTTGAATACATCTTAACATAAAATGATTTCAACACAAAAAACAAGAAAAATGTAAAACTAATTAAAGAGAGATAAAACTACTTGCATGAATTAAATCTATGCTATTAACATGAAGTAAAAGAGACATAAACTAATATAAAAGAGAATGAAATAAAATTGCATAAGATAAAAGAGCATGTAAACAAAAATTGCATGAAAGTAGAGAGCAAGCTAAGAAGCAATTAAAGAGATATTTTATTTATCATAAATTTTGTGCTACAATATGCATAAAAAGAAGAAGATGATTACATGAAACATAAGGGGTGTTTATACATGCTTAAAACTCTAATTCATATTTTAGGGGACTACCTAATATGCCCTTGAGAAATTTTATGTAACGGCCCGATATTTTCATCCATTCGCATCTACACATGCCGGATTTGAATTGTTTAAAATACCAGATTGTTAATTTATATTTAGAAAAACTCAGCATATAGTAAATAAATACATCACAGAAGCACAGACACAGAGTAATATACAATATGCAGCGGAAACAAAAGGAATAGTAGTTCATGAAGCTATTATATATATATATATATATCAGAGTTAAATAAGATACAATAGAAGTTTCAAATACAGTAGTCAAATACAAGATCAGAATACATCACTAGAATCAACTGAATAACTACAAGCTGAAAAATGTAGATGGATCTCTAAACGAAGCTTCAACTCCAAAGGTGAGTCTCAAAAGCCGTATCACTCAGTCTGACCCGAACGTAAAGCAAAACGCTCGGGTCAGGATTTAACACTTATATCCATAAATCCAACTCAAGTGAAATAACAACTGAAATACAAGTAACTCAAAGGATGTTTGGGATAACCATCCTCTAAGAATTCGTTAAACTATCTACTATATAGTAATATACGCTATTATAATATTATTTAAAGTAAAGTATAATATATTTAAAAATAGTGTTAAGGCGTTACCAATATCCCCCTTAACACATTTTATAGTGCCAATAGTCTATACAGTACCATCATACCTCCAGATCGGGAGGCTACCATAAAGACTCCATAGGTACGACACAAATCAAACTCGTAGTAAAGCACGCCAGGATAGGTGACAAGGCACAACTAGACAATGCCAGGGTAGATATACCAATTGCACTTCCGGACCGGTGCTAACACATAACCGCAGTTACCGCCCCACCTCGAGCCACACTCCCAAAAAATCAAAAGTCAAAGGTGCACCCAATCAATCACAAAGTAATAGAATGCTATCGAATGAATGTGTTCGATCAAAGGAGATACCTCATTAGCCCGTCGAGTGCTCCTGTTTTAGCCGCCTTATGCCAACTCATGGGAGTTGGGTCCACGTATATACCTTAATAGGACGTCGCCAGCATCCCACTTCATTCTGAAATCTCCACCACGTGCATAGTTGTTAAAGTGGTTTTCGGAGTTGGCAGAGAGTATGACAACTTCCGATCCCGGTCTCTTTAACAACCAAACGTTATTATAATACCGCGGTCATTTCAAAAATAGTTTATACTTCCAAACCAAAATATCATTGCCATTCCATAACCATATCAATACGATATCATTTCTATTTGAAATATATTCATTTCCAAGGTCATAGTACTTCAAAGTTATAACACTTCCAAAACCAAACACTTGAAATTATAATACTTTCAAAACATAATACTTTGAAATTCATGACTTCTACTACTTAAACTGTTTAGATATTAAAATAGTATGTATAATAAAATGATTTATAAGTAAAATAATTTATATAAAAGAGATATAAGTTAAAATAGTTTATACTAAAAATAGTATATATTTAAATTAGTTTATAAAGTAAAATATATAAATAGTTTTAAATAGAATTTAAAAATACTTTATATAATAAAATAGCTTCCACAAATCTCACCAATCAAATCCAAGTTTATTCAAATTTCAAAATTCAAATTTAATCAAGTCTCAAATCATCAATTTCAATTCCATTCAATTTCTCAATAAACCATTTCAAATTATATTGTTTCAAAACAGAATTGAACCCCAAAATAAACCATTTCAGTTTCAATATTTCCAAAGTTTTAAATATTCAAACATTTCAAAACTAAATTTGGAAATCTCATATATATCTAAATTCAATTTACTATTACTTAATTTTGAAATATTTACTTAATAAATTCAATATCATTTATATAAACTTTTAAACTTCAAATAACTAAATATTCCATTAATTTATTTAAACTTGATACATTCATTTAAATCACCTTTAAACAAAAATCAAGTTATAAAAATCATATCCTTTAATATCTCAAATTTAATACATTTCAAATCAATTTTTAATTAAATATAATTCTTAATTAAATAAAATTTCAAATCAATCTCGACTCCATCTTCTCAACCCTAATTTATTAAAATCATTATAAACTTTATATTAAAATATAATTTAAATAAATACTTAATCATATTATATTTTTATTAATTCAAACTATATTATTAAACTTATTCTACATTAAAACAAATTTATACATAGCTTAAAATCAAGAATTTTTAACTATATATATAATAACATTTATATGATATCAAAATCAATATTTATATAAAACCGTATATTTCTTTCCAAAACCATAGAAATCATTTTAAAATATTTATAAATAGACCAACGGTGTCTGTATATAATTTTCTATCCTATGATTTAGTGATACGGATATTTATCATTTCAATCCGCAATTTAAATATATATATGTATATATATATATATATATATATATATATATACGGGTATATATACGGGTATATATCATTTCAACCTGCAATTCCAAATTCAATTCAAATGAAAATCGCTTGGGTTTATCATTTCAACCCATAACGATTTTCTCCTATTCTAAAGTCTGTTTGGGTACGTATCATTTCAACCCACAGTGAATTCTATACTAACAGGGAACATGCAGCGTGACAACATATATGATAATAATATAACATGCATATATCATCAGTATAAATAACAGATAATGGTGTCAGATGTCACAGGTGAACCAATACAGATAATAACATATATATATATATATATATAGCACTGTAAATAACTAGTAGCAGCATATTTCAATTGTCGTTTCAATTGAAATCAAATTTAACAAATATAAGGACATTGAATCGTGAATGATTGCTCACCTTTCGAGGCTAAAGAGAATAGACAATGAAGTTGAGTTACGTAGTCCAGGCACTAATCTCAAAACAAGGCAAGATAGAACTCGAATCAACGAACGAAGCTGATAAATAGGAATTGAAGAAATAAAATAAGAACTAGATCGATGATGATAAATGGTATAAGAGAACATATATATATAACTGTATAACTATATATATAATCATATTTAAATACAAACACATTTTTATATTAAATACATATATTTTTCAAAAATCATTGGTTAAATAAAAACACATATATAAAACCAAACATATGATCATAATATATATGGAAATACTTATATATACAACTGGCCTTAACTAATATGTAAACATATATACATACTACATATCATATAATAACAGATTTGATTAAATACTATTACAAATCATAGACCGAAGTAACTTAATGCATATAACTATTATAAAATATACAATTAAAGCCCATATTTACTGGTAACTGTAATAACTTACATCATAAACAAAAAACGTTATAAAATATATAAAGCTAGAGATCAAAATATAAAACCGAATATATTATTATATCCAATATATATAACAACTGTAAACTTATATAGAAAATGCTGTAGCTAATATATGTAGTTCTGGAACTCTTATAGACTAATATAACCGTTAGATGATAAAATTTACATATTGTAAGCTAATATGTAGGCTAATTTGTTTATGAATGTAAGCTTGTTATATATATAAACTATACAACTTTTATAACTGACAGTTGAATTTTTTTAACTTTATAACTTATAAACTGTATAAACCAAAGGAAAATCTTAATATAGCTTGCGCACCATACAAAGAAAAAATATATTTATTTGTACAGAACTATCAAAACAAAACAAGATAGGTAAACAGGTTAAGCAAAAATATATGTAGACTATATATATGTGTATATTATACATATCAAAATTATCACTTTCATTTAACATAGATAATAATATATATGTAACTACAATATGAATAACACAAAGCCTGCTTCACAAATCAATTTATGCGATCATACATATAAATGTATACAGAATATATATAAGAACAATATATATTTACATGACAATATATGTATACATACATACATACATACATACATACATACATACATACATACATACATGTATATACATATACATATACATATATATATATATATATTTACAGGTTTCAAAAAATATATATAACTTGGATCCAATGATAACTTGATATATATAAGCATATATATATATATATATATGAATTATATAACAAGTTTCCTAACAAAATTATCAAACATAAGCTAATGATATACACCTTAATATATAAGTTTAAAAAAATAAATATATACATCTCCTATCTAAACTAAAATAATACTATAAATACATACATACACACACACACATATATATAGTACCCTATAATAACTGCATGTACGTATCACACAGTAAATATCAATCAAGGAAAATATATATACCTCTGAAAACGTTGGCTAACAAGGCTTGGAGGGAAAAAATTGGGTGCTCGGCAGCTCATTGATGATGCAGGGGAGGAGTGAGGGAAAACGAGGCCGAGCTGCTTGTGGTGGTAAAGAGAAACATGGCTTAGGAGGGGAACTCGGTTGTTGGCATGGTTTTGCATGTTCAGAAGGGCAGCAGTGGTCAGTGGTAGCGGGTATGCTTTTGGAGGGAAGCACGACTAGCGAAGGGTTGTGAATGGAGTGGAGGCGAGTTGGATGCATATGGTTATGAATGAGGAGAGGAGAAGAAACGTGAAGGAGTAGAGAAAGAAGAAATGAAAAAAAAAATCTGAAAAAAAATGGTGAACCACAAACAAAGTTGGAACCAGGGGAAATTATAAAGGCAAATGTTTAACTAGGGAATATAACAAGTCAGGATATAAATTTCTGTGAATAAAAAAAACAGATGGCCATTCAAATTTTACCAGGTGAATATATGAATAGACTTAAGAACACAAAAGGGCACGAACGGGTACCGATACAGTTATTGTTCTCGAGGATTCCACCGTGTACTGGACTCCGAAATCAACAATTAAAAATACTGCGGAGATCAGCACGACAAAATGATCAAAACGACATACAAATATCAGCAATACGATCAAACTATTAAAAGTTGATATCAGTACCGAAAAATGCTGCTAAATTGCCAAAAATAAGATAAACGGAGCAAAAGAAATTCAAATTTGATAAAACGGAATATGACGTCTCACTCAGAAAATCATTTACAAATAAACTTCCAAATTATCACCAATTTTTAACTGATTTAAATTGAAATAGAATTACACAAGAAAATAAACTTCCGTATTATCTGACGAAAATTTACCATTTCCTATGTTTCACTAGACATATCCAAATATTAACTTTATATTTCCAAATTTAATCGTTTGAAATTTTACAAAATTCAGTTAAATTTATACTCTTAAAACCAAATAAAATTATTAAAAATTTACTGATCGTTACAGTTTAACCTCCAAGTAATCATTAGGGAAATAATTAATCTCCACTAACATGCCTTTAAGCCTCCATTAACATGTACATGTGCTTTTAATTATGGACTATATATAAGTGGGTATGTTGGCTCCACCATATTGCATGAATTCTTTTATTTCCATTCTCCATTTGCTTTCAACATATGTGCATGCATGCATCCATGAAACCTCTTCATATTCACACTCTATTTCCTACAAATAAAAATAAAGTGTGCAAATAAGTTTCTCAAAATTAATTTATACATGAAATTACCATTTTACCTCAAATGAATATGAATGAATGATGATTTGAAAACAATTTAAATATTGGTTTAAACATGTAAAATACCATAATATGCTCATTTATTTAAGTAAAAGAAGATTAAATATGGGAGTAAAAATATACACTTTTACATACGCATCAAATACCCCCACACTTATCTTTTTATTCGCCTTCGAATAAACTAAAACTAGGATAAAACCGTTATCATAGGAAACACGATTGCATTGAGTATATGTAACAAGCCATTAAACCTCTAGGTGTCCCTAGTAGGACGAGTATTGTCTCGTGAGGATTTTCAGCGGATACTACCCACAAGTCCAAATGTGATATGCAAATTCTAATGCGACTACATGATGCAAGTTTTCAAAAATATTTACAAACGAGAATTTACTTTTAAATTGACATGAGAAAGTTAAATATAGTTTTGGTCATTATCATGAAATTTTAGTCCTTTTACTCCTCAAAGCTTCGAACAAAAATTAATTTATCAGCACAATTAAAATTTAGTTCGGTTAGTTGTTTCGGCTGATAACATAGTGCAACTATGAAATGAATCCTTTAGTTGATTATCAAAGTTTTGCATAGTGGAATTTTTATTTCTTTTGAATAGCTAGTCAAATCAAATAAGTGAAGATAGTACTTGGGTTTCAATTGCTTGCTCTCTCTATTTTGGAAAAGTATTAACACTATTATTATCTACACAACTAACTTAGATAAACTAATGCTAGATATACCGATCATGCACTGCAGTTCGGGCTTACATGAGAAGAATATAGAGCATCAGAGAGTACAAACTTGCGTATGAACACATAAATCTAGGTGTTTATTATTTTAATTTTTTTAAATACACCTAACTCAGATAAACTGAAGCCAGATCTACCGATCACGCACTTCCTTTCGGGCTTATGTAAGAAGGGTACAGAGCGTGGTGAGTGTACACATTTACGTGTGAACACATGACTCTAGGTGTTTCTTATTTTTGTATAATTTTTTTTTTTTTTGAAAAGAGAGTGGTTTTCAAAATCATCTTAGCACCACTTAACTTAGAAGATCAAAAATGTTATAGCCTTTACTTTAAATCAACCACTCTTTTAAACAAAGATTACAATTAGTATATACATCATAATTATCACATATGAACCTTCCTATATACTAGTTAAACAATAGTTACTTGTAATCAAATTTTTTTTTTGAGACAAGTAAATTTTCAAAAATTTCAATTTAATAACCAAAAACATATGCATATCAAAAACGTTTCTTCGAAAGTAAATCAATATGCTAAAAAGAAAATTTGTTTTGGGATTTTTTATTTCTTTTTTCGTCGGAAAGAGAACGCAAAAAAAATCATGAAAAATCAAAATAAACGTGGGACTCCCCTTACACTTGATTTTGGCCATGTCCTCATAGTCAATACATGATATAATGAGTGAAACGGAGAAAAATATGTTCATATTTATAAGAGAGGGTTAAAATTTCTTACTAGACATAGTGTGGCTCATGAAGAGTCATGAGCTCCTCCTATCGATCACTCGCCGATTCTAAGTAAGATTTTAAATGATGAACACTGAATTTAAAAATTGAACCATCCCTAGGGTTTTCTATTTCTATGGCACCATGTGGAAAAACAATATGTACAACGTATGGTCCTGTCCACCTTGATCTTAATTTTCCAGGAAACAAATGATGTCGAGAGTCATCCAAAAGAACCTTTTGATTTGGCAAAAATATTTTCCTTAGGATTGACTTTTCATGAAAAAAATTTGTTATTTATTTGTAAATTTTCTCATTTTCATACGCATCATTCCTAATCTCCTCTAACTCACTGAGTTGCAATTTTCTATTTTCGCTAGCATTTTCAAGATCAAGGTTTATGTTCTTAATCGCCCACAATGCTTTATGTTCAAGTTCGATGGATAAATGGTACACTTTGCCACATACTAGCCTAAAAGGAGATATCCCAATATTGGTTTTATACGTAGTTTTGTAAGGCCAAAGCGTATCTGCCAATTTTTGTGACCAATCTTTTCGATTTTTATTTATAGTTTTCTCCAAAATTTGATTGATTTGGCAATTTAAAACCTCAACTTGGCCATAAGTTTGAGGATGATAAGGAGTGGATAACTTATGAGTTATCGAGTATTTCTTCATTAGAGTTTCAAATGAACGATTACAAAAATGAGTTCCATTATGGCTTATTGTTGTGCGAGGTGTTCCAAACCTCGAAAAGATGTTTTCTTTTATGAATTTCACAATGTCTTTGTGGTCATTCGTTTTACAAGGAATGGCTTCAACACATTTAAAGATGTAATCAACAACTAGAGGAATGTACAGATTTCTGATAGAGTTGGGAAATGGTTCCATAAAGTCAATACCCCAAACGTCAAAGATTTCGATCGTAAGAATGGGGTTCAAAGGCATCATGTTTCGTTGAGAGATTTTTCCTAACATTTGGTAGTGGTCACAAGTTTTGTAGAACTTAATGCACCTTTAAAAAAAATAGGCCAGTAAAAACCACATTAAAGTACATTTTCCATTATTTTCATAGGATTGAAGTGACCACCACAAGCCTGGTCATGACAAAACAAAAGAATACTCTTGATTTTGCAATTTGGAATGCAATGTCGAATAATTTGGTAGGAACAATACGTAAACAAGTATGGATCATCCCAATAGAAGTACTTGACTTGAGAAAAAAATTTATATTTATCTTATTTCGACCAAACTGAAGGAGTTTCCTTAGTGACTAAATAGTTCACTATATCGGCATACCATGGATCTATGAAAACAGAAAGGAGTTGTTCATTAGGAAAGTTTTCGTTGATTAGTAAAAGTGGTGTGCTTGGAAGATGTGACAGATGATCAACAAGGACATTATCGGATCCCTTTTGTCTTTGATCGTAAGGTCAAATTCTTGGAGTAACAGGATCCAACGTATCAAATGAGACTTAGCATCATTTTAAGCGAAAAGGTACCTAAGAGCGGAGTGGTCTGTGCGGACAGTAATGTGTGAGCCAATCAAATAAGGTCGGAATTTTTTGAACGAAAAGAATAGCGCTAGAAGCTCTTTTTCAGCAGTCGTATAATTAAGTTGAGCATTGTTTGGAGTCATACTAGCATAGTAGATGACATGAAGAATGTTGTTGATTTGTTGTCCTAAGAAAGCACCAAATGCAAAGTTAGAGGCATTACACATTATTTCAAAAGGAAGATCCCAATTGGGTGAACAAATGATGGAAGGGGAAATGAATTCATTTGTGAGACGTTCGGAAGCAGAAACATGGTCAGAATTAAAGTCAAAATAGACGTCTTTTCCAAGAAGAGTTGTCAAAGGTTGAGCAATTTTACTAAAGTCTTTCACAAAGCGTCGATAGAAATCAACGTGCGCAAGAAATGAATGAATGTCCTTGATAGATTTGGAAATGGGTAGATTCACAATTACGTTAACTTTTGCTTTATCCACCTCAATTCCTTTGTTTGAAATGACATGCCCAAGGACAATGTCGTATTTGACCATGAAATGACATTTTTCCCAATTTAACGTTGAGTGCTTGTCCTTGCATCGATTAAGTACCAACTCAAGATGATGTAAGCACTCGGAAAAAGAGTTCTGAAAAAATCATCCATAAACACTTCATAAAAAGTGTTCGATCATGTCGAAAAAGATGTAGACCGTGCATCTTTGGAAAGTAGTAAGAGTGTTGCAAAGGCTAAATGGCATACGTTGATATGCAAAGGTGCCAAAGGGACACATGAACGTCAATTTCTCTTGATCTTTGGGAGTGACTGGTATTCGGTTATAACTGAAATAACTGTCAGAAAGAAATAGAATACGTGGCCGACTAATCATTCAAGCATTTGGTCAATGAAAGGAAGAGGAAAGTGATCTTTATGTGTTGCATCATTTAATTTTCGATAATCAATGCAAACACGTCAACCCGTTTGAGTACAAGTTGGAATGAGTTCGTTAGCGTCGTTCTTGATAATAGTAAGTCCGGAATTTTTAGGCGCAATATGAGTTGGATCGACCCACAAACTATCAGAAATAGGTATATGATTCCGTTATCGAGGAGTTCAAGAATTTCATCTCGAACCGAGTTCTTCATTTTTGGGTTAAGCCTTCGTTGCATGACATGAACAGGCTTGGCATCGTCAACTAAATAGATGTGATGTTGAACAAGAGCAGAACTAGTTTCCTTTACATCAATAATTGACCATCCAATTGCCTCTTTGTTTTCCGACAGAATTGAAAGAAGGGAGGTTTCTTGATCAAGGGAAAGAGTTGAAGAGATTATGACAAGAAACGTTTCGTTGTCACCTAAGTTTGTGTACTTAAGGTGATTAGGAAGAGGTTTGAGTTCCAAACTAAAAGGTTGCTTTATTAAAGAATTTGGTTGAAGTTTTGACTCAATAGTGAGGGCTTCAAACAGAAGTGCATTTTCAATCTTGTTAGGCTTGTCTTGAAACAGTTGTTCGTATTCGGTATTGCATTTGTTGTTAAGGTCAACTGTTTCGTTGTCAATTTTTTTAAAATGGAGCTAACTTCTAATGTTTGGTCAAGTGGTTTGTTTAATTGGTTTTCGATATTGAAGATGTTAAGATCCAAAGTCATGTTTCCAAAAGAAATTTTCATCGAACCATTTTGAAAATTGATTAGAGCATATGAAGTAGCCAAGAAAGGCCGGTCTAAAATCAATGGAATTTGAATCATCAGATTATTTATAGGTTGTGTTTTTAGAACGATGAAATCGACAGGGAATATGAATTGAATAATTTTGATGAGTACATCCTCGATTTTTATCTCGGGTTTCTGTATCGAACGATCAACAAATTAAAGAGTTACTTTCATCGGTTTTAGTTCACCAAAGCCAAGTTGTTGACAAACTAAATAAGGAATCAAATTGACACTCGCACCCAAGTCTAGTAAGCATTTATTAATCGTTTTATCTCCTATCATGCATGAGATCGTCGGGCATCTAAGATCTTTGTATTTTATGGGGATTGATTGAGACAAAACTTCACTACGACCGGTAGCTAAGGAAACTTTCTTGGGTACATGAGTGTGTCGTTTTTGAGTACACAAGTCCTTTAGAAACTTAGCACAAGATAGGACTTGTTGAAGGATATAAAGAATAGGAATGTTCACTTTCACTTGTTTGAAAATTTCCAACATCCTTTTCATTTGATCAGAATGTTTCTTGGGTTGAAGGCGATGTGGAAATGGAACACGATACTCAATAGGTTGGTCTGCTCGAGTATAAGAAGAATTTGGAATGGAATTTGATTCGATGTTTGGCTCAATGTTTTTTTTGAATTACTTGTCGTTTTCAAAATGTCAAGAGGATCTTTCGGTAAATTGTTTGAATTAACAACTTGATTATCGATTTTTTTACTGAAACGCAAAGTCGTAATTGAATTCATTTGGTTTACGTTACTGTCATGAATGGCATGGGCTTGATTCGAGTTCGTATGTTGATTTCTAGGATTCAGAACTAGGTGATTTGGGAATGTGCCTCGTTCACGTTCACTTACAGATGTGGCTAATTGACTCATTTGCATTTCAAATATAGCAATCGATTGACTCGTATTCTATATGTACGAGGTTAATTTTTTTTTGCTCTAATTGCCGTTTGATTGGAGGCTTTGAGTGGTTTCTTTAGCCAAAGTTTCAAAACTTTTCTCAAGTGAAGTCAATCGTTTATCATCTTGGGAACAAAAGATTGTTGCGGTTGATTTTGAGACGGACCCGCAAAATTTTGTTGAAAGTGGTTAGGCTAAAAAGGAGGATTCGAAGCATTGTTTGAAAATGCTTGAAAGTTAGAACGAACCAAATTGGTGTTAGGATTATTTTGGTTCCATGAAAAATTATGATGATTTCCCCAACTAGGATTGTATATTGAAGAAAAAGGGTCATTTTTAACCTTATTAAAAGCATTGAGTTATTCTAACAAATTGGCGCACTGATCGGCTATATGATTCGGATCGCTGCATTTATAACACATTAGTTGGTAAGCTTAGTTCTTTTGGTTAGATGAGAAAACGTGGTCTAATTTATTGATCATTGCATCGATTTTAGCTTCCAATGCCAATGATGACCCTATCAGGTGTGCGCTCGATTGTGAATAAATGGATTTTTTGTTAGAATGTTCCCATTGGGATGACTTTTCGGCAAGTTTCAAGAAATTGCAAAGCATCATCATGATGTTGGGCGAGAAAATTGCCATGGAACATTGGTTCAAGCATGGCCCGTGAGCTATTTTCAAGTCCATCGTATAAGATTTGGAAAGAGTCTATTTTTCGAAATTATGGTGTGGACATTTTATCAAAAGCTCTTTAAATCTTTCAAAATATTTTCCAAAAGTTTTACCCCTGAACTGATGAAAATTCAAAATTTTGTTTCACATTTTAGTTATTTTCTTCCAAAGGGTAGAAATTTTTTAAGGTAACCTTAACAAATTCTTCCCAAGTTTTAATTGAGTTCGACGGTAAGCTATGCAACCATTTTTCAATGTTATCGGTAAGGGCAAATGGAATTAAACAAAGACCGATTCCATTATCACAAAATTGTTAGAGTTTAATGGTTGCACATATTTGTTTAAATTTTGTAAAGATGTAAGAGTCATCGTGTTCAAAATTGCTAAATTTTCCCCTAAATTTCTATAAATACTCGCACTCCATTTTCTACAAATAAAAATAAAAATGTGCAAATAAATTTTCTCAAAATTAATTCATATACAAAATTACCATTTTTCCCCCAAATGAAGATGAATGAATGATGATTTGAAAACAATTTACATTTTGGTTTAAACATGTAAAATACCGAAATATGCTCATTTATTTAAGTAAAAGAAGATTAAATATGGAAGTAAAAATATACACTTTTACATGAACATGAACATCCTAGGTTACATAAAATATCACTAAAGTAAACTACATGTGATCACCATATATTGGTGGTGTACTTATTCACTAGAGTTTTGTCCGATCCACCCATTTTCCTTTCTTTTTCCCTACCATAGAAGGACATGGCAGCAGGTGGTTAGCCCGAGATTAGTACGTGGAGATGCAAGCTTAGGGTTGGAGTTGCTCGTTATTTTATATTACTCTCCACATAACTATTAGTACCGAGTATTATGAGATTATATATTGTATTTATGTGTACTCTAGATTTGAATATATACTATTTCTAAGACTATGATTTTAGATATTTTCTGAGATGATTATTTTCTATATTTATATTTCGTTGCCTTCCATTGTGAGATCTAAAAGTGTAAAATGTCTTAAATCATATCAGTAATTCTTAATCTCTATACTATTTTAAAAACTTGATAGCTCATATTTCTTGGCACCCACATAAGTTTGAAAGTCACCCTAGGCTTTGGATCGATGTATCGAGAGGTGCGTTTTGTCACAAGCTGTACAACTATGGCCGGAGATTTTGACTTTGAGCTGACTATAGTTGACTGTGATGATAACCTCATACAATCGAGGAAATGATTTATTGATTGAATAGTGTTTCACTCCCAATGCTTCAACTCAAACCTAACTAAAGTCACTCGATGGATTGCCATTCTCAAATCGAGGGAACTGTGTAACATCATTAGCCTTAGATTTCTTGTTTAACCTAGTTATTATTAACCAATAGGAAATTCTCGAATGAGTCATTCCTAAATTGTCCAATAACTATGAGTATTTAATCTCTGGGTGCCCCAGCTATCATAAGTAATACAATATGAAAAATTAAGAAAGCGTCACGCACTCTAGTCTTAGTGGATGTATCGATATTCTTTCTTGAATCATCTCGACCAAGAATATTTATAATAAAATGTTATCTTATTTTGTGATTTATTTCTCACGATTGCAGCTATTTACAACTGCAACCACATAACATTTTATTTAAGTATTTTCTTATTAATATATATTAGATTAATTACTTTATTTATAATATCACAATATAACAAAGTATATGGTAGAAATCAAAAACCTTTATTATGAACAAGATTGACTATAGAGTTAGATATATGTAACAAATTGCATAATTGTCCCTAGGGAAAGCCACTTAAATTTTCAATCTCACTTGCACTTGAGGTCAATTATGGAATCTTAATCTCATTTCTTCGATCGGTTCTAAATTGATCGAGCTAGTTCTTTAGTAATGGATCCGCTATATTGTATTACTATCTAGTATGTCAACAGGCATCTCTCTATATTGATAAGCTACCTTTATCATGTTGAATTTTTGGAGCATGTGTCTAGACATTTTGTGACACTTAGATTCTTTCATGATCTTTATCATAGCATTTTTTCACAAAAAAAGTAGTAGGATTCTCAACATTTGGAATCACCCATAGCTCAACTATAAATTTGTACAATTACTTTTATGCTTCCCATTGTGGTGCTATTTAAGATGATGTAGTTAGCCTTTCAGTTGAAATAGCCACCACTAGTCGTTTGGAATATTTCCAACTCAAGCCTCCTTAATTAAGGTTGAACATGAAATTAGGATTAATACACCATATTCAATATCACTTACGAAGTTTAAGTCCGAATACTACTTCATAAAGAGCGTTCGTTATTTCCATAAACATTCTCAAGTATTTGGTAAATACTTGAGAATACTTAACTATACTTCAATGATATTTAATCAGATTCAATATTCGTTTAATCAGCAGATGCGTAAGTGTAATACGATATTATAGAACCATATCATATATGATGATTCCTATTGTCAATGGATATGGAATTCATCTCATATGCTTCATATTAAACATTTTAATATGGTGTCTATCTATGTCGTTCAGGACAATCCCAACATTCTTTTATACTAGTCATAAAAGATGTCATTTTCAATTCCTGCAACGACATTCAAAACTGAAACTGATTTTAACATGAGTACATCGTTAACAATTAGTAATATGTTGTCTTAAGAGTAGTTTAGAAATATCTCAG
Organism: Allium cepa; assembly: GCA_030765085.1. Lineage (NCBI taxonomy): Eukaryota > Viridiplantae > Streptophyta > Magnoliopsida > Asparagales > Amaryllidaceae > Allium > Allium cepa. The sequence goes on along the minus strand of CM060933.1, from coordinate 26,297,461 downwards.
TACCTTTATATTCCTTCTTCCAAACACATGCTTCCTCTGCATTTTAACTAAAATTCAAAACTATTTGATATTTCTATCAAAATACTTGTTCAACTTTGATGCTTATTAGATGCCATTTTGTATCCACCCTTGGATCTTCTACAAAACATATTAATCATGTTATCGCTCCCACCGACTTTGAGACATTTTGGTTGTTATGTGCAAAATTATATTTTAAGTCATTATTTATAAATTTTGTTTCAACATCAATGTGGCAATGCTCAAAATCCGGTTATGCGACGTAGAATCCAAATGGACTCAAGCATGTCGACTATCGAAAATACTTCACTAATTTCAATGTCTGAAATCATTGAAGTTATTTCCTATCAACCACACTTTATATATAATTCCAATGGTATTGATCTTCTTAAAGCACTTGCAACCGAAGGATCATATCTTTTTGGGTACAACCATCAAAATTGTATTTTGATATTGTACTTTGAATCTATTCTAGATCTAAACATCCTGCCGTATGTTAGAGTCTATACTCCTTATGTGTAACAACCATGTTGTTAACTGCCTAATTAATTACGATTAGTTATGGTTAATTAATATTTATTGAGATTTTGTAATATAAATTATGAAATTAAAATTTGTTTTGAATAATTGATTTGATTATCAGTTCTTAGCATTTGATAATAAAAATAAATTATTAATAAGAAAATAAAAAATTGAATTTGTCAAGTTGGATTTATTTTTTATTATAAAATATAATGGGATAATAATTAATCAAAAAAATATACATATATAATGGTTAAAAAGGGCTAAATAATTAATTTATCTTTTCTTAATTACATTAACTAGTGTTAGGAGATAATAAATCAGGAGTTAGTTTAAATTAGTGTTTGTTGGGCTAAAGAGAAATTTATTAGTGTATTTCAATTTATTGTTTTGTTTGGGCCTTTATCTTAGGATAAGCCCACTTGCCTTTAGAAAATAAATAGGATAGTTATCATTTCCACTAGTGACTTAATCCCTTATTCTTCTTGTTCTTGTAAGTACAATTCCATAGAAAAAAAAAGAAATAGAAACTCTAAGCCTAGGTATTAGAAAATCAAGATTAATTCATAGAAAAATCCTAAATCAAAAGGAGATATGGGTAAGATTTCTTTTCATCTCCTTTATTAAATTCTACCATTTATTTAAGGTTTGTTTTAGTTTGTAATTTCAGAAATTATTGGTGGAAGAGGGATTTTTGGTATTTTGATGGATATATAGGAGTTATAGAAGAAGATAATAGCAATAGAGTGTTTAAAGCCTTGTTCTTCATCAATTAACAAGCTTTCTTCATCTTTTGGATTAGAGTGAGTTGTAAACTCATATATCTATCTATATTAAGTCTTAATGTTCTAAATTGGGTGATAAATATCACTAAATAGTTGAATGGTTTGATTAATTTGATTGAATTATTGGAATTTGCAAATTGGTTGCTGAAATTTGTGAAAATCGTTGTAGTACAACAGCGATATCTCAGTGTAGAATGATCCAAATTGGTTCAATCATTTTTTGGTAGAAAGCCCTTTCAATACTCTATAAGTTAGTATTTCATCACATTTTGAAATTCGACGGTTTATAAGGTCAAAATTGGATTTGAAACTAATATACATGCTCTGCTCTGTCGATTTTCTAAGTTGAAGCCTAAAACTAAAATCACCATAGCTTTTTAACTATAAACCCAAATTGTGCAAAACTTTTTTCTACAAAGCTGATACATTAAGGAACAACTTTTATATTGCATGTTTTTGAAAATTCTTTGATTTAAAGGGTCGAAATTTGATTTGAAACTGATATACATGCTCTGCTCTGTCGATTTTCTGAGTCGAAACCAAAACTAAAATCACTATAGCTTTTTATCCCTAAACCCAAATTGTGCAAAACTTTTTCTGATGGAAATCCGAGACTTTAAGGAACAACTTTCATGTTGTAAGTTCTCAAAAATTCTGAGGAAAAATGGGTTGAAATGGTGTTTTAAAACTGAAAATCTATTATGACCGATGATTTGTTGCTATGTTTGTGATGTTGTTCAAATGTGCTTTGAATGTTTGGTCATTATCAATTTGAATATATATATATATATACATGTATGTATATATATATATATATATATTCATTGGTTTGTTAAGTTATACATTGTGTTTAGAGATGATTTGAAAATCAAACATTATGGAACTATTGGTCGTTACAAAATTGTGATATGTAATAGTGAATTTATTGTGCTTTGTGGACTTTGAATCATTTTTGATTCAAAGCTTTGGAAAGTTATAAATTTAAATCTACCTATTTTGCAAATGTATATAAGTGCTTTGTTTTGTATATAAATAATTCCCAAAGGGAGTTTATTTAAGTTCTAAATATCAAACATGTTTTCTAAAGTAGTCTAATTACTTTTACAAATGATTTTATGGATTTGGAATTTCAAATTTTGGAAATATTATTGTACAAGGTTTTAACTAATATTAGAATACTACATTTGTTTTGAAAATAGATTTATGGATTCCCAAATAAATGAATACTTTTATAAACAGCTTTTGAAATTTGGTGTGTAAACATTATAACATTATGGAATTTAAAGAATCAATGTTATTTTGGAACATGGAAAATCTTGTTTTGTAAAATAAATACTCTTGGAACAATTTGAAATAACGGAATATTTTGATAAGTGACACATTAAAAAATATATTTTGAGAATCCTAATTCTATAATTTGGGGAGTACTAATAATCGAGTTAGTGTCATCGATTGGTTTAAATGCTTTTGAATAAGACTTCGTCGAATATGGTATAACTCATTGAATAGAATATCAGAGTGGAACTTACTAACCGATTAGCAAATACTCTAATTTCATCAAGTAGTACGTGTACATCCCAAAAATTTATCAATTAAAATTAATAATATATTTTAACTTTTAGAATTTAATTTAGAAATAAATTGAAAAAATCTCAAACAAATAAAAATAAGTGATAATAAAACATAAATAAATTCCAATTTCTTTTGAGTTCATTTTTTTTGAAATAATGGATATTTTAAAAAGTCATTTGAATTTAAATTTATATACATATATGTATATTGCATATATGAGTAGTTTTGAATGCAAACATTGAATTTGAATTTAACTTGTATAGGGATGGATATGAATATATGAATAGACATAAATAGATTTTTATAAATCAAGTGAATTGAGATTTGAATTTAAAAATAAGTGGCATTTAAAAACATTAAGATGTAATGTATATGATATAAATATTGGTTAAAACAAATTTTCTTTTAACATTGTATATATACATACAAATGAATAACGGGGTGTATTCATTTATAAAATGAATATGATGTAAAAATTTATAAGGAAATTCTTTTGTCTTGTAAAAATCACAAATGCTAAATATACATTCACATGGGAGATAGAGTAAAGAGATTAACAAAATTTAGATCTCATGATTATTGTTTACAAATGGCATGAAACATCATTTCTAGAATAAAATAATCAAATAAAAAATTATAGGAAACTTTTCAGCTTCCATTTTCAAATTTATTTAGCTCCAAATCTCTGAAAAGTACAGTAACTAAGATTTAGCATTCCAAACTCCAACACTCAAGAAAAAAAATCAGAAAGATAAAAAAGAAAACTGCCTACCTTCTTCAATTCAAAAGTAAAAAAAAAAATCTGAGAATCAACTTAAAGCTTCAAGCTATAGTTTATGATTCCATCTCTCAGGTAGATTTTTAAACTTTATAGTTTAATGAAATTATGATTTTAAACCAAGTTTTTAACACAAACAAGGTTCAAAACTGCAAATTAGCTTAAATAGGGAGCTTCAAGTTTTTGCTAGTGTAGTAATTTCTGAAATAATTTAAAGGCAGGTAACTTTCTTTTTAAAAATTTGAATTTGAAGTTATGATCAGTAACGAAGAAAGAATTTAAAACAATAATATTCAATCAGTTGCAGGGGAATCAAGCTCAAAGATTTGAAAACTATATCTGGTTTTAACTGTAGAAAAGGCTTTCTCTGTTATATAAAAAGTCCCACTGTAAGTAGATTTAAAAATTAATGTTATTGATGAATTAAGTAAATGAATACAACAAAGAGTAAGCAAGAATATTTATATATAACTTGGAGATCTAAACTTAGGAGAATTAAAGTAGGAAAGGAAAGAAGGAAAGTTTACAGGCCTTCATCTTCTTTTGAAAAACTGTCGGGGACTCTTTGAAAAAAAGTGAGTAAACCCTTGATTTTTTTTAACTAATTGTTGATTGTATGGATGCCTGAATGATGCTAAAAGCTTTGCTTGTGAATGGATTGTTGTGCTTGTTTTTTTTTCTTTGCCTGGAAATGTTATTTTCCTTTTTGTTCTTCTGTTTCCTTTAAACTCTCTGGTTTACAGTGTAAACCATGCCAAACTAAGATCCCTTTCTCCCTCATTTCTTCTGAAAAGGGATTGTAACACAAGTTGAAGTTGTTTTAAATTTGTACTATGTTTCCAGTAATTAATCAAAGAAAGTTTTGTAGTTTTCTTTTTACTAGAAACTGTAAAACACATAAGTATCATGTTTACAGAGCAAACCATGCTAAATTTCAAGATCTTCCTCTCTATCCTTCTCTGAAATTAAAAGTATGAAAAAATTAAAGAGACGTTGGATATGCATTTTGTTTAGTAACAGATTAAAAGCAAAGCAACATGTTTTGTTCTTTCTGAAAAATGTAAAACACAGTCACAATCAAAATAAGCAAGGAATTCGAACATCACACATTCTTATTTCAGTAATATTATTTGAATCCCCTTCAAAAATGATAATTTTAGAAACAAAAATTCAAATTTTTCATTAACTTTTCACTGAGATATTGAGGTTTATCATAAAAATACATTTTTGTCAAAATCAGCTGATCCAAACGATGGTGGGCCTCGAGTTCATCGTCATAGTTAAATTTGATGTTCGAGATTACCAGAAAAATACGAGTAGAATTTATAAATCCTTGAATTTCTGATTCGATGTAAAATTTGGGTTTAAGAACCCATTTTTGTTCATGTTCGGAAAGATGGTGCCGCGCCATTAATGGGTGATCGGACTTCGTGCCTCCATTGCCAATCGCGCCGTCGCACGTTAAGGGAGCTTGGGTCAAAATTTGGTGACCGCTGAATGTCAGAGGAGGTGGCGCGAGACATTTTTCTGATGAAGCTCTGATGGGTTGTTTGGATCGAGATGACTCGATTCTGGTTTTCGAAATTAATTCAAGTTTTGGGTGTTTGTGGGGTTCTAGAGGATGGTCGGCGATCCGATGGTGGCTGCAACTCTGACCATCGGTGATGGTTTTGGCCGTACACATGCATGTAGTGGTTGTGTGTCAGTCTTGATGGGTTGGAGAGAAGGAAAGGGTAACTCGAAGCACTACGCGGGGATTTGGGGAGAGGACTCGAAGTGAGGCTCATATCTTTTGGGGGTTGTATCAGGTTGTTTTAAAAACTTAATCAAATTTTTGTAAAAAATGTCACTCGGGTAAATTTGGGTTCAAACTCGAAGCGGGGGGTGTTTGTCTCGGGGACAACTCGAAGCAGTCTCAGGTTGGTCAATAAAAACAGCAAAACCCAGTTTAACAAAATTTTGAAGAAAACATAAGTTAAATAATTCTCTGAATACATTCTTTATTAAATAAAGGTAGTTGTTTATGAAGGATGAAGTAAATGATATTGAATTTTTTTTTTTGAAATTAATGAAATTCAAAGATATTTCAAAATTCATATTTTTAAATAAAAATTGTTTTACATTTAACTTAATAAAAATTGAGAAATAAATCAAATGTTTAAGTGTTAATTTAAAAACCAAATTTATTTATATGATGAAATAATGATTTAACAATTAATGATTTGTAATTACTTTATAATTAGAAGATTAACTAATTAAAGAATAGTCAATTAATATAAGTAATTAGTTAACAATTAAAAATTAATAAATTAAGATAATCAACTAAAGAATAATTAATTAATAAAGCCTATTAAGATTTAATTAATTCATAGTTAAGTAAAATTAATCATTGATTTAAAATAATTAATAAAGATGATTATATGGTTAATTCACTTTAATCACATTCACCTTAATCAAAGATGATTGACTATCATCAAAAGTTGTGCACTGGATTGGTATTTCTATTGTGATACTGTGATTGCTTTGTGATGAACTGTGATTTGTGATTTGTTCCTATATGTATGTAAAAAACCCTTTTGCCCGTAAAACGGCATTTGAATTTCGATGCGACATGGAGTCGGATTCCAGTTGGTTATCCGAAACCCACATCGAATCACAATGCTTGAATCTGTGATGATTGATGATGTTGCACTATTGTGTAAAACCCCTGGACCACACTATACACATACAAATATGGACTGCACAAGGAAATCGGTTAAGTCACAATTTTTTTTTATGATTTTAAAGATTTAATTTTTGAATCCAAAATAGTTTTGAAATTGGAATTGAAGGCTTTTGAAAAGAGATTTCAAAAATAAAAGTAATTTTGAATAACTTGGTTGAGTTTTGAAATTTAAATAATTCGATTTGAATTTGAATTCAATATTTGAAATTGAATTCAATAATTTGGAAATTATGGTTTAAAAGGATTATACAAGTTATAAAGGTGTTTATATGATTTTTAACCATTTAAAGAGTATTGTTTTTGGAATTTGAATTTAAATCCAAGTTTTATACTTGAATGGCTTTAACTTATGTAAATATAATCAATTTCTCTCAAAACGAAAACTATTTGTTTCAATTAGTAGTAGCTTTCATTAAAAGAAAGGATTTCCAATTTGTATTGAATGATTTTAAGTTTGAAATGAAATTGTAAATAGTTCTTAAAAATTATGAATTAACCTTTGTGAAAGATTATTAAACCTTGTTTTTAAATCGAAGAGGATTTTAAATGGTGTATCTTTTATATAGAAGATTTGAATTGGAAATGGTTTGAAAGCTATGAATTAAATCTTTGATTTAAAGATTGGACGAGTAAATCCAATTTGAAATGGAAATTATTTTGAAATCTGTGAATAAATCTTTATGAAAGAATTGTAAGCTTTGTTTCCAAATTGAAGAGAATCTTGAGGGTGCATCTTATATATATTTATATAAAAATATGGAATTGTAAATAGTTTTAATAACTATGAATTAACCTTTATGGAAGATTAGTAAACTTTGTGAAATAAATCTTTTTGTTTAAAAGATTTAAAGTGGTAATTTGTTTAAACCATTTAAAGAAATGTTTTGGATAATAAGTTGTGACTTAACTAAAATCCCATATCCATATGTTTTTAAATACTACGCTCATTATTCCATTTAGCCGGAAGAGGACCATGTGTCATATAACCCATTCCGAATAATAATACGTCGTTATGGATAGCATTTGAAGACCGGTGGTGAAGACCGGGTATTTGCGAGAATGATAGGATGACCTATCGATTGTCTCTGCACTGAGTAGCTATGGTATAGAGATTTCCTAAGTGATGGGAAGTCCGATCGAGATTGTGAATACCCGAATTGCAAGGCTTCTTCGAAAGTGCCTTCGGTTTTGTTCGAACCCGGGACAGACTTGTATGGAAGTGTGTCTAACATTACACTTTGAGATGTAAAACCGATTCCTATCAAATGCATTTCTGTTTAGTGGCGGAGATTTATTCTCTTAGCTTAACACCCTTCTCTGAGACGTACGAGCTCGGAGCTTATGTAGTTGATGGTTAGTAGTGATACATTCCCAATTTGGTAATGTGGCATACGAGGTGCTGCTGATCATTTGTTGATTAAAGCATGGCTTTGTGAAAAAGCGCAGCTTTGTGGATGAGACCTCATCAAGCCTCACAAACCGGTAATGGTCTAAACAGGAAAGATGCGGCAAGGTTTCAGGGGTAGCTCCCCTAGGGTATGACCATTTGTTCTGGAAAAGGGTGGTATCATGGTATGGAGCTCAGATACTTACTCATGTGGGCACTGTAGTATATTTATTACCGTGTGATGTTGTTCGTGTAGAGGGCCCTCGGATAAAGGTCGCAAACGACCGGGGGTGGCATATCTTAGGTTTTACTCCCCGGGAAGGGGGTAACCGGCCTTGTGTTGGCAGAGAGCCGGGTAGGTTCTCGGGGCGTCCCTCCAAAGGCGTTCCATGTGGCAATAGGAAGTTCCTTATCCTGACCATTTGCTGGAAATCCGATCATCCAATACGCGCCTTGTACGATTTTAGTTGTATTACCTGCCATCTACTTATGGTGGCGCCCCACTGTTTAGATGGTAGCTATAGTAGGCATATTTTGGAATGTATATGCTGGCTAGGATTAATATTGTACTTTCGAAATGTTTTCCCCTATGCATTAATAATAATATCAAAATGGTTTTCCGTGTCAAGCAATTTTGACTATCATAAAGGAAAATCTCCTCCAATTCTGCATTTGCATGGTGTGTGTGGCGGGAGGCCTTATGGTAGTTTCATTTTCCAAAAAGCATTGCGGATTTGAACTTTAAAAGCTTTTGTTGTTTGTTTCAAAAGATAAAACTATTTTGTTTTCTCACACCAGTCCCATGACTGACCTGGAGTTCATTGTTCCTTTCCTAAACTCTGGGTGCCCACAATTTTCCACATGGGCAGTCTAGAGTTGGGTTTTCCAGATAATCAAGTAATAGGTGTAGCTTCGATAGCCTTCGAAGACTTTGGATTGGTAGCTTTCAGTCTTTGGGATCTTCTTCAGTCTTGGACGACTGACCTTGCTTAGCTTTGTGCAACTTGATCTAAAGTTCGAGCTAGCTTTGGATTGGAGCATTTGATTTGGAGATACGTTCTATTGAAGATATTCTTTTCGATGTGTCTTGTATCTTTGATAGTATTGATATCCATTATATCATTCTGTTGTATCATATTGTATCAGATATTGTATCTGTTACTGCATCAATGTTGTATATATTGATATTCATTTCCTTTCTTCTGCTGTGTTGTTATACTTAATGTGTTATAAGCTCCGGCGAACCAGATTCGACGTTTGGATCTGCGGCATTGGAATACGAGTGTCGTTTTCGGTGCCGATTTTCGAATGTTGAGTCAGGGTCGTTATAGTACGAGATGCCTTGGTTAAATTCGTTTGATTGCTATTAGGAAGTATTTTAAACTTTAGAGTTATATTCTCTTCTGGTGCACGACAAGTGCTTACTAGATCCTTAAGAGAATGTAGTTTAGGTTTTCCAATGGTATCTGTAATAAGTGATATTTACTAGCTTTTAGTAAATACTTGGATTTCACCATACGGTATGGGACGTATTGGTTAAATTCTAGTGATTACTGAAGTTGATAGTATTTGACACTTTAGAGTTTACTCTCTTTCGATGTGCGGTAAGTGGCTGCAAGATCCTTAAGAAGTTTATTCATGGATTTCTTTTCGAACATAATAATATTAAATACATGTATAGTTATCGAGTCATGGTTTCTACGGTCTCCTTGATTGTTATGGACTATCCTTGAGATCATTCCGTGATTCTGTATTCCTGGTCTGAGTATGATCCTTGGTATCAGATTGGTTCGAGTGATACTAACTTGTTTGTTTGTTTGCCATAGATTTTGAGTACAATCATTGCGATTGTTTTGGACGATCATTACGATCGGTTTGTATTAAGATCTTTTGGATTCTGGATATTTGGATTATGTAGATATTCTGTATTCATGAAAGAAATATATATTCCGGTGTCTTGTGTTCATGAAATAAATATATATTCTTGTGTCTTGTGATGGATGTTAAATTAAGTTAATTCTATTATTCTATGTTTATCGACTAGTTCATGTCTGTGACTCAAACTTATAATACTGTTCTTAGTTAAATTAATTCCCTAACTCATTACATCCTGGGCATCTGTATTTACTTATATATCGTGTATTCTTGTGTTATATTTTGTTCTCACCTTATTGGATATTTAGAGATAGTCTGATCCGGGTGTTATTTTGCTCGGGTCATGGCGAGGCTTTTCATGTTACAAGACAAATTAACCTTTGGATGTTCGGGCTAGCAAGGAGATAAACACTTTTGGCTTTTTAGTTTATCTCATTTAGGAAATTTGTGAATATGTTTATAAGATGTATAATTGAGATTAGAGAATTGTTAAACTTGTATAACAATCAGGTTTAGTATTTTATTTTGTAAACCCAAAATTTGTATATGTGTAAGTTGAGATTATTCCGCTATGATCTGTGACTGTTATTTATATGATATATTCTTCTGATTCCAAGAAATCGGTGTGTCCACTACTTTGTATTAATATTGTACACATCAAATTTCAGTTCAGATATTGAGTGAAAATGTATAAATTATGTGTCAGTGTTAGTATAAAGATGTATTCACATTCGATTGCGCTTAACAAACCGTGTTCTCCGGATTAATAGATGACATTACTTGTATTGTTCTCTGCTAATCTGGATATCGCGGTAGGGTTGTTACATTATGACTTATTGGTAAGTGAGGAAATTGTTACTGTTAACAATACCTATTCTCGACATTGATATGAAACTCATAGTTTCTCTTTAATATACAAGAATTAATATTAGACATTCAAATAAGTTGTGTTTATTTTTATCATGGTTAATTTCCTTCATCTATGTAATCAGTTTCCATATTAGAGTGTTTGGATCATATCTAATAGTTATGTAAAATTGATTTGATTTTGAGCACATGAAACTTTTTTTCATAACATAAATTAGTCAACCATTATTGGTCATTCTCAAACTCCTTTGGGGTGGTTCACACAAGATCCCTCATTGTCGAATTTTACATGAAGCCTCTCGACTCACATTCCGTCAACTCTTTGACCTAAGACATGTAAGGGTTTCATGTTAATTCGTATCTTATATGATTTCGTAAACTAAGCTATAAATGAAATTAAATTTAACGTATGTATTCACTCTTAAGTACATAACCATATAGAAAGAATTAAATCAACTTCATTCACCATCAATCGTTTTTATCCAACAAAATTTGGTTCTTCTGTATTGATACACATCATTATGTATAGGGAGGAGTGACTTTCAGATTGAATCTTATTATTTTTTAATTCGTATTTAATTCTTTCCAATATACTTAGCTATTCGATCAAGTTGAATTATTTTATGTTCTTTATATGTTATGTTTCCTACTTCCATTTTATAGTCTATTAACTTATCGTACATAAACTAATTTTCTATCGAACATACATGTTCATTCTATGATAATTCATCTATGAATATAACGAAGTAAGTGGGTCTTTTTTGATATCATTAGACCTCAGACTGCATATGTATATATATATATATATGTATATGTATATGTATAAGAGTTCAATAACTTTTGTATCACTCCAACTAGATGGATGCTTTGCCCTTATTTGTTTGAGATGCAATTCACTAATATCACATGATTTGTAATTATATGACTAAATAATTATTTGTCAAAGATATGGCTTAGTCCATAATTCCAAAATAATTGTAATTTTTGTACACTTCTACATTTTCTATATCTAATGCATCACTATTATTATGAAAAAAAAAATATCGTTATGATAAAAGATTTATTCAATAACGAATATTTATAGTATTTATGTTAAAATAAAACTACATTCAATTTCAGTCGATATTGAAATTAGTTATTATTTCATAAATAACATTTGGTATATATAAGAAAGTAATATTTTGTAATTTGATGCATCCACTAAAGAGTGTTATATGATATGCTCTCGCTATTTCCGCTATTACAACAACAATATATGAAAAAAATATAAAGCTTCATTCAACCAATTATTATGAGTTGCTTATTTCATCTATTGTAACTTATTTACAGTTGAGAAGTTTAGTTCAAATATCTTGAACTTAAAGAAATAACACTCATAGAAAACAATTTTACATAAAAATACACTTGGAAAACAAATCAGATTTTTCATTCCATATCAATATTTACTAATATTTTGATACAGTTTCCATTTTTGATGTTTCTTCACAAAGCGGAGGTGATAATCCACATTGTTCATCCCAGTTGTGCCTATTTTACATCTAGTCTTGGACATTCACTTTTCTTTCTAAATACTCAAACTATTTAAAAGGAAACTCTTATTACAAGACCGCACCGAATTCTTTACATAAATGCTTTTGGACATCCTTAACATTTTAAGGGTATCATATGGGTTGGACTTAAGTAAACTAATCCAGACTAACATTTTAGTAATCGAATTCCTAGGTTGGTCTTTTAATACTAACCTATTATTGTTTTCAGTACAACAAGGTTCTCATTGTATTCAATCGTATTGAACACATGATCCGACATTATGGTTTACTTTCTGATTTTGAATGAACCAATTTCATCAAGAATTTGTATATTACAAATGCGTCTGTTTACCATACAACTTTTGTATGTGATCTAATATGGATCAAATATCCATATTCTTATATTTCTTCAGAAATCAAATTTCACTGGAAAATATACAATCTTGGGCAAATAAACACTCAAGTGACCAAGGTATGAATGTATTTAGTAGTTGTATAATATGGCTCTTGCATAGGTCTTAAAGAGACAACATGCCAAAGGATTTATGGTAAGTATAACTTATATTTCTTTGTTAGTCTTAATTCAATACATTAATATATTTCAATTAATAAACAATTTTATCAATTTGATTACTTGCACAAACTTAATAAATAGATAATTTAATTTTATATATCATGTGTTCTTACAATATTATAAAGATTAAACGTTGTCAATGCATTTTTCTAGTAAGGATCACACTCGATTTTTATATTCTTTAAATTCCTAAGTGAAATATAAAAATCTTTCGATTCCTCTAGTGAGTGTTAGGACTCTCATGTCTTGGGATTCTGACCTTGAGTTTTCTCAACAAATCATAGGCCCACAAGTAATGGATAACTCTTTATCGCTTATGTTATATACAACTCCTAACTATGGACTTTTCCCTAATCCCGAAACAAATCAAGAGAGATAATTCACACTAACATATCACTTTGCGATGGCCTAAGTATAATTCATGTATCTTGAGTTTTATCAACAAATACATAAACGTATCTTATATTAGTAGTATTACACATAACAACTCTATCTTGAGTTTGCTCAACAACCAACGCGCATGCAAGTAATCTATCAACAAATAAATGATAAAGGTCAAATTATATTATAGATTATTAATCTCTTAATATGTTTTGAGTGATATCAATTAAAGAAATAATTATTTATTATAAAATCCCTTGCGATTCAAGTGTCAGACACATTCGAAATCATAATATATGCATCATACATATGTATTTTCTCCAAAAACCTATTTTGGTTTATTACAGTTCCATTTATATTTGATTTATACATACATATATACATATAGTTATATAGCAACAACAACTAAGCCATTATTCCCAAACAAGTTGGAGTCGATTAGAGATGGAACTCAAAAATAAAAGACAAAGTTAATTTAAAAGCCATAATAACAATAACAACAACAATAATAAAAACCATGATAATAATACTAAAATAAAGTCAAATAAGTAAACAAATTATAATAATAACAACTAAGTAAGATAAAAATAAAAATATATTAAAAAACCATGATGATAATGATAATAATACTAATATTAAAAATGGTATTAATTGTAATGTTACGTGGATCGCTAAGCCAACCTTAAGCAAAAATTTCTAGCTCATGGTTCTGCTATGTGGATCGCTAACTTCCACATGTCCATGTTTGACACCAGATCTTCGGCTATATTCCAATCCTTCAAGTCACTTTTTACTACTTACTCCCATGTCAACTTTGGTCGACCTCTAGCTCTCTTTGAGCATTTGACGCGGCCTATAATTCCAACACACATAGGTGCGTTGGGAGGCCTCTGCTGGAGATGTCCAAACCATCTTGAGCGGCGTTGGACTAGCTTCTCCTCAGTTGGTGCTACTCCAAGTTTATCACGTATATCATCATCTCTAATTCGATCTCTTCTTGTATGACCACAGCTCCATGGTAGCATACGCATCTCTACAACACTTATCTTCTCTACGTGTTGGCTTTTAGTAGGCCAACATTCTACACCATACAACATCGCATGCCTGATTGTCGTTCTGTAGAACTTTCCATTAAGCTTTTATAGGACTTTTCTGTCATAGATAATGCCAGATGCTTTTCGCCATTTCACACATCTTGCTCGAATTCTAAACTAACATCTTCATAAACCTCACCATCATACTGCAACAGTGATCCTAAATACCGAAATGATTCCTTCTCGGGCACTATTTGTCCAACCAGAGTGACATCTTCATCCTCTGATTTGACACCGCTAAACTCACACTTCATATACTCTATTTTAGTTCTACTAAGTCTAAAACCCCTTGATTCTAAAGTTTGTCTCCACAACTCCAGTTGTCAATCAATTCCAATCATACTTTCATCAATTAGCACAACATCATCAACAAAGAGCATACACTAAGGAATCTCACCTTGTATACCCTTCGTAACCCCATCCATCACAAGGGAAAAAATATAGAGGCCCAAAGCTGACCTTTGATGTAATCCTATGTTAATAGGATAGTCGCTGGTTTCACCCTTGCATGCTCTGACACCAATCATAACATCATCGTACATATACTTAATAAGGGTAATGTACTTTGTTGGGACTCTTTAGTACATTACCCTTAATAACTAAATTATTTTACGATATACATGTATATATTATTAATTATATCATATCTAATTAATTTGAATTCTTAATAATTAAATCATGTTCAATTAATATTTCATATTTAATTTTATTAATTTAATTCAATTTTATTTTATCATAGAAAATTTTACATTATTCACCTTAAACTATTTAAGACAAATGATCAACTATAACATTTAGGGCTTTGTTTATATGTACACATCAATATATACTAAAATCTAGTTAATTATTTATTTAATAAATCCTTTTTATTTAATTAATTTTTTTAATGAATTCAAAAGGTTTAATTTTATTCGAAATAATTTTATGATAAAATTACAACTATAACAATTATAATTACATGCATATATCATGTATGTTTTTAATTAACTAACGTTTAATTAATTATCTTATTTAATTTATTTAATCACATCTATTAAATATATAAAAAAAATTTCAAAATCAATTATTTAGTTTCTCATAAGAAATTTGAATTTTTTTAGATTTACATCATAACATTTATAAAAGTTTCATTTATATTTGAAACTTAATGCTTAAATTTAAAATATAGTTTAAATTTTCATGTCTTGATATGAAAATTAGCCGAAGGCCGAAAATCATTTTGGATTTTACATCTGGACCAACCTATTAGACTTACTCCACCCATTGGGCTAGGCTTGTAGCTTGGAAGGGAAGAATACTTGATTATTTAACTCCAAACCTGCACATTACTTTTCTAAACACCTATCAGATAGATAAGTTAATTTAGTTGGCCTTAAATGTTGAATAATTGGCCCTAAATGCTAACTAATAGCACCGTGCAAACCATTTAGGTTTTGATACCATTGTTGGAACTCATCCATTTTGCAGTGAGTGAAATGAGTTAATTCCAAAAGCTATTCTCTAGTTGGATCTTAGTAGGTCTATGAAATCTAATATTTAACACTAGATCTAATCTAGTTGTTTTAATAAAATCATATTTATTTTGATTAATTCATTCTTAATTAATTGACATATATCAATTAAGCATGGTATGTGAATATGTATGAACTTATCAAATATGTTCATTTATATAAATGATATAATATACATGTGAAACAAATAGTACGTGTAAGTGGTGTTTTATAAGAAGAAGTGAATAAGATTGTTTTTTAGATCTGGATTTAATCACATCGGGATCCCAAGAGGAAAGGGATAAAATGTGACATCCATAATTGATTCCACTTTCCTCTTTTGCAAATACCCAACTATCATTATACCCACTCTCTACACAAAATGATGATGTGTAAGAATAAAATGATTAATATGATATATAATAACATACGAAATGCGGTAAATATATACATTTGTATAGGCATGTCAATTGATCCTTTTAGATGTGGACTGTGTCATATCTGCATCTGCATCTGAAATTACTTTGGACATTGGACATCTATATCCACAGATATGGATGGATATCATATATTTATACAATCCACTCATAATAAAAAAGTCAAAAATTAAATGAAATTTATCCATCCAACATAATTCATTTCGGTCATAATGTTAACATAAAGATAAAAATAAATAATATGATTATAATAATAAATTTTTAATTGAAAATGTTTATTTATACGTTATAATATGAATTATTTTCATGATAAAAAACAATCAATCAATTTGTGTAGTAAAAATAGCTTGATCTCAACTAATATCTTAAAAAAGTTAGATGAATATTTTTCTATAGATATTAACGTATCCATATCCATTTATGAATTTCAAATATTTTTCCATTTTTCAAATACGAATGCAGATGGATTTTAGATTTTTTGGGTACTTATTAACAACTCTACATGAATAGACAATGGGGTTTATATCTACCATGTATATATTTGCCATTTATGTATAAATTAATTGCCTCAATGTCATATTTTTAATGTAAGACACATACACATATAGTTATAGAATATCAGGAAAGCAATATATTAATAATACAAAATTCAATTTGAGAAAATTAGCATAAATTGACAAGTCGAAGTGTTAAAATCCAAATTAAGACTAAAAAATTTAAGGTCGATTTGGTAAGATTTATTCAATCAGATCAAGATCTCAGTTGATTAATGTAAAATATCTTTAGTTAACTAAGTAATAATATTATAAAGTAGGCATATATATATATATATAATTATGAAGCAAAAATAATTTCAATTAATTCAATGTATATACACATACATGTTAAATTAAACTGCTTTGATATAGATATAAGATTTGCATATTTATTAATAAAATGAAAATATACATATATGACAAACATACACACACAAAATATAATTTTCAGTCGAAAAAATATTATTTCATTTCAAAATAGTTAGAAAAGGAATTTTAAAATTAAATACATATATTAAGTTTTAAACAAGATGTTAATGTATATCTTGTTTTAAAATTGGTTGAAACCAAAATTATTTAACTTATTAAAAGCAGTGTAATACATTAAAATATTATTGCATGTATATAAGTCAAATATATGGTAGAAACTATGCTTTTATGTATATATATGGATTTTAGTATAAGAAAATTGAATAAAATTAAATCATATCATTTGATTAATCATTTAGATTAGGATATCAATTATAAATCATGGTGGGGGCAATAATACATAAATAAAATCATGACAAGAATGTTACAAATAAAATATACAAATGTGAATAGGATTGTAGATGGGCCAATTAATGGCACCTTGATCAACAAATTCTCCTTAGATTCCTAGAATCAATTTCGCTTGAATCGGATGAGCCACCTTATTTTATTTTTATTTCATTTAGGTTTGGGTAAATCAAGCAAAAAAATTTGGCCATAAAATGAAAGGGAAGGTAGCCATGAGAAGGAGGAAGAAGAAAAATATAAACAAAGCAAAATTAAAATTAGAGAAATCAAGGGATTTTGTTTTAATTGGAAGAATGAAACTTTCCTATTTTCTTTATCAAAACCTTCCCTTTGATTTCTCATCAATTTTCAATTAAGCAAAATTTCCCTCTCACACTAGCATGCCTGGCTATATCATTCCTTATATGGAATAAAGTTTACAAAAGCTTGTTAAAGCAATTTACTATATTTAAAACTCGTTAAACTATATATTGACATAGTATATCGATACGTGCATATATAAATTTTATATGTGCATCTAAATAATTACTAACAACACTTAAAATACCAAATAAATGAATAATTAATATTTCTTAAATATTAATTAATTTGAATAATTCATAACATTTTATAAACTAATTAAATTGAGTGGTTTTTTTGGAGAATTCACAAATATGTTTGTGAGACTTAGAGGTGTGAATTCGGTCTGTGATTAGGATTGAATTGTCCAAATATTAACGTTCACGCATTACCTTAGCTAGTGGTGTGACAGTTTGGCCAAATTCATTGCTTACAGTTCTTTTCAGTAAAACCAATTTTACATTTTGTTAATTGTGCCTTTTAGTAACGATAATTTACACATTTCCTGTCATCGGACTACATTAATTTAGGATATATAGAATTTGGTATTGGTCATGATTCTAATAATATCCACATTCAATGTGATCTGTCTAAATAAAAGCCACTGGTTCAGTAATAAAATTTATTATTAATCGTACTACTCTAGCTAGAGATTTTTACTCTGAGTTGACTACAGATGACCGTGATATTAACCTCATACAATTAGGAGTGCGGCTTCAACTCAGACCTAAATATAGTATTTCAATGGATTGTCATTCCATGATTTAACTATAATCAAAGTGGAGTATTCTCATTGAAGCTCTGTAGTATTCTTAAGAGAGGGAATTATGTAGCACCATTACCTCGAGATTTTCTGTTTGACCTTGTTTTTATTAACCATCAGGAAATTCTCGGATGATTCATTCCATAATTATCCAATTACTATGAGTATGTAACAGCCTTGGTCCCCCATTAGCCGTGAGAAATACATTACCTAACATTTAGAGAGTGTTACATATTATAGTATCAATGGATGTATCGATATCCTTTATCGAATCATCTCAACCAGCAATGTTTAAAAAATTTGTTATTTTTGTGATTAATTATTCACAATCGTAACTATTTATGACTACAACCACATAACATTTTATTTAAGATTTTCTTATTAATACACATTAAATTAATTACTTAATTAATCATATTATAGTATAACAAAGTATATAATAGAAGTCAAACACCTTTATTATGGAAAAGATTGACTATATGGTTAGATATTTGCAACAGTTACATAGTTTCCCCTAGGGTATACCACTAACTTTTCATAAATTTCCTATCTCCTTGCTTTAAATCCCCAAACTTCCTGAATATAGTAACTTTTGCTGCTTCTGGAAGGAAATGTCCCTCAAATCTTTCCCTTAAAATCAACCCAATAAGTTCATCCTTCAGTATATACGTGATTACCATGTTAACACATAGTATTTCCTTGTAGTTTCCTAAAAGCCAACTTTCTTTTCTGTTCATCATTCAGGCCATCATCAGTTAAAATACTTTGATAGTGGATATGTTAATCCACTACTTCAATAGCATTCTTCATCCTATAAATGGCTATCCACCTAGATTTGTGTAGTCTCTACTTAGTGCGGCAATTATTACGAGCATCCACCTCAAGTGTTAAAACCTCCTTTCAACGGCTCAATGACCTAACGAGTTAAAGAACTCGGCAACCTAAAGGGTTGAGAGGTTCCGCGACTTAACGAGTTAAGCCATTCAGCGAGCTAACAAGCTAAAGGGTTTAACTATCTAAAGGATATGCAACCTAAGGCAGAGTGTGGTTCAACCGGCTTAACGAGTCAGAAGGGAAGCGACCGAGCGACCTATGTACCTAACGACCTATGGACCTAACGACCTATGGACCTAACGACCTAAGGGTTGGACGACCTAGCGAGTTAATAAGGGGAGCGACCTAACAGGGAAGAATTCTGCAGTGAACTAAGGTGTGACGGCCTAAGCGACCTAGCACCTAGCGACCTAATGGCCTAACGACCTAATTGGCTAAGAAAGAGTGAGGCCGCAAGCATACAACCTCTTCATTAGGTCGCTCGCGACCTAAGCAGACCGAAGTAACTTCTTATGTCGCGACATCTTATGTCGCTCTTCCCCTAAGCCGCTCACGACCCACGACCTATCAATACCAGCCGAATGACCAAGTGCAAAGCAGTAAGCCATGTCCTCTAGGTCGCGCGCGACCTACGACCTACCCTTAGGTCGTTCGTGTCCTACGACCGAACTCTGATATCCCCCTATAAATACAGCACTAGCTCCAACGGAGAAAGGATATTTTTGGGCTCATTTCTGGAACGCCGATACTCTGCTGAATTCTCGACTCACTCGACACTTCAAACACGAAAGACATCTCAACGAACTTCAAGAGGAAATCTAACACATTCAAAATGGAATTAAAGAGTTCTTCTACATCGGAGTTTTAGTTGTTTGTCCTAGCAGTGTAGTAATCGAAGATTGTTGTAAAGTTGTAACTGATTCAGCAATAAAGAAGATTAAAGTGGACGTAGGCTTGACTTGAAGCCGAACCACTACAAAACTGTTGTCTTTTTACTACTTTTTCTGTGAATTTTCTACTTACTTCCAATTCCCGTGTTTACGGGTGGTAATTTCACTCAATCTCTACTTACACCAGGGTGTTAGCGTTCAATTCTTAGCGTTAACATTTTTGGTGCTTTCACTGGGAACCCAACATAGGCTACTTTCGTCATTGCTTCGCAAAAGTTTGTTGAAAAAATCTCTCTCAAAACCAGAAGTCTATCAGAGATAATGGCTCTTAGAAGAAAGCGTGGATCTACGAGACCCAGTAATGTCCATGAGAATACTGCCACTTCTCCTTCGTCAAGTCAAGCAGCACCAAGTGCCATAATTACACGAGCGGAGTTAGATGCTGCAGTTCTGGGTTATACCGGCAGATGGAAACCCATAATGCTTTAATGCTTGAAAGGTTAAATGCATTGCTCGGAGCTAACCGTCAACCGGTGAATAATGAAGAAAACCTTGCAGATGATGTTCATAATCCTGAAGAGAGGAATATTCCTCAAAGAGCAGCTAGCCCCACTAAAGAAACACCTCCTCAAGCTGGAGGATCGAGACCGCAGCCAACTCTCCGTGAACGTTTGTCCAGACAAGCTTTCAAGAAAATGACCAAACTCTGTCCTGCAGATCCTTTAAATGATGAGGAATATCTTTCGGGCATGGTGTGACAAATCATGAAAGAAAGCTTGCAGAGGGATGAAGATGAAAAGGAATGGGGATTTGCTCCGAGCAAAACTCCGTTCACTGAAAGGATTCTAAAGGCAGAATTCCCAAGAAAGTTTGTTCCTCCTACCATCCCAGCTTATAAGGGAACAAGTGACCCTAATAAATTCTTGTACAAGTATGACTGGGACATGACAGGTGCCAGGGCATCGGATGAGATTAAATGCCGGTAATTTCCGGTATACTTGGAAGCAGTGGCTCTACTCTGGTTCACAAAGCTTCCGGTCCGATCCATAGTCCAGTTCGCCGATTTGACTCGGAAGTTTAAAGAGCAATTCAGGTTGTATGCTTCAAAGGCAAAGGATATTATGTCACTGTCAAGCCTGGAACAGAATCCTGGGGAATCTATTAGATCTTTCTTGAACCGCTTCAATATAGCTTTGGTTGAAGTGGACAATGCAGAGCCACGGATGGTCTTGGCATACTTGATGAGGGCAATTGATAAGTCAAGCGAATTTGGGAAGTGGCTGAAGATGAAAGAACCGAATTCGCTTGAGAAATTCTATAAGAAAGCTGATGAATTCATGCACTTGGAAAGCCTTCAAGCACCGGCTAAAGTGGCACTAACAGAGGTCAAGAATAACACTGCTGCTCCTACCGAAAAAGAATCCGGAAGTAAGAAAAAGGAGAATAATGGTGGGAAGAAACAGAAGGATGTGAAGAAACCTCGCTTCTTAAAACCTTCAGATTTCATTCCTTTAACCGACACCCCGGAGAATATCTTTTTTGCTACCAAAGATGCGGTGGAATATCCTAAACCACCTGAGATGAGAGTTGGGAAAAAGGCTCTTCAGAGTGGGAGATTTTGTCGTTTTCATAATCAACTCGGTCATGATACCAATGAATGTCGCCATCTGAAAATCTTGATTGAAGAATTGTTGAGGGAGAACAAGTTGCAGCAATTTGTGAAGAGGAATAGGAATGACCCAACTTCATCTACTAAGGGTCAGCAACTTCCTACTCATCCGTCTGGCTCGGGTGAGAGGGCTACTGCGCATGAATCAGAAAGGCCTGTTATTAATGTGATTACAGGAGGTCCTCACCCAGCAGGCAGAAGCTGGGGTGAGATGGAAAGATATGCCCGTGCCTTGAAGTATGCACCAACAGAAGAGAGTGTTTTTGTGCTAGAAGATGCTGCACCTTTGAAGCAGCAGAAAACTTTTAATGATGATATTGTGTTCAGAGCCAGGGACTCTATGGGCATTGAAGCTCCAACCATGGATCCCTTGGTCATCTCTGCAGGCATTGGGCTGGCTATTGTGAGAAGAGTGCTTGTAGATTGCGGCGCTTCTTGCAATATTCTCTTCAAAAAGACGTTCGACCAAATGAAAATTCCGATGGCTGATGTTCAAGCTTCATCGCAAAAAATTGTTGGGTTTACTGGGGAACCAAAACAGCTGATTGGAACTATCGACTTGTTCGTGGAGCTTGGAGTGGGACAGAAAAAGGTGGTTCGGAAACAAACTTTTGTAATTGTTGATGAACTTTCTGCCTACAACGCCTTCCTAGGCCGACCAACTCTTGCGGCTTTTAAGGCAATTCTCGCCCCGTGGTGCCTCACTATGAAATTCCCCATGGATAATGGAGTTGGAGTTATTAAAGGGGATCAGAATGCTGGGCGAGAATGTTATCTAATAGAGTTGCGTGAAGTGAGGAAGAGAGAGATGGGAAAAGATGCGGCAGCCCCAGTTCGCATCAAAGAACCAACCTTGTAGCAATTACAGGGTGGACCCTGCACTGGCGAGCATAGCTGGGCACAAAGAGAAATGGATCCCAGAAAAGTTAGTGCAGGGGAGAATAGAGTGGTGCCAGTGGAAGTAACGGTGCCAGTACCTGTTGATCTGAAAGATCCGAACAAAGTGGTGAATGTGGGTTCGCAACTTAGTGTGACGGTTCAAAATTCCTTAATATCGTTTTTGAAAGCAAATCTGGATGTATTCGCTTGGACTCATACTGATATGTGTGGAATATCCCCAGAAATTGCAGTATATACTCTGAATATTGATCCGAAGTTTACACCGGTAAAGCAGAAAAGAAGAACCCAGGGTCCTGAAAGGTCAGCAACGTTGAAAGAAGAGGTAGACCTGCTCATGGAGAATGGTTTCATCAGGGAGTCTACTTATCCGAACTGGGTTTCAAATCCAGTACTGGTTAAGAAAGCTAATGGAAAGTAGAGAGTATGCATCGACTTCTCAGATTTAAACAAAGCCTGCCCCAAAGACTGCTTCCCGTTACCCAGGATAGATCAGTTGGTGGATGGAACAGCGGGGCATGAATTGTTATCTTTTATGGATGCTTACTCCGGATACAACCAGATCATGATGCATGAGCCGTATCAGGAGGACACGAGCTTCATCACCGATGTTGGTCTCTACTGCTATAGGGACATGCCCTTCGGACTTAAGAATGCAGGGGCAACTTACCAAAGACTCATCAATGCTATGTTCAAGCCACATATTGGGAAAACTATGGAAGTTTATGTTAGCGATATGCTGGTGAAATCAAAGAAGGAAGTAGACCATATGGATCACTTAGCAGAAATATTTGTAGTCCTCCAAAAATACGGAATGAAACTTAATCCTTTGAAATGTTCGTTTGGGGTGGAGTCCGGAAAGTTCTTGGGTTTCATTGTGAGTGCTAGGGGCATTGAAGCTAATCCTACTCAGATTGCTGCCTTAAAAGAAGTAAAGCTCCTAGAACGAAGAAGGAATTGCAAAGTCTTAATGGAAAAGTCGCTGCCTTGAGTCGATTCATTTCCAAAGCTACTGATAAATGCATTCCATTCTTTGATGCTCTGAAGAAAGGAAGGAAATTTTTTGACTCGACTCCTAAATGCCAGAAAGCTTTCGATGAGTTGATTCGTCATATGGAAACGCCTCCAATACTCTCTAAGCACGACGATGGTGAAGATCTTTTCGTATATTTGGCAATCTCATCTCACGCTTTTAGTGCAGCGTTGGTACGGGAAGACGCAAAAATCCAGCGCCCGGCCTATTATATCAGCAAAAGATTCACTGGGGCAGAGATGAATTATTCAAAATTGGAAAAGCTCGCCTATTGTCTACTGATTGCATCAAGAAAATTGAGGCCATATTTCTAACCTCATCCTATCAAAGTCCTCGCTGATCAACCTCTGAAGCAAGTCCTGTTTCACCCTGAGACTTCGGGTCGCCTTTTGAAGTGGAATATTGTACTCAGCCAATACGACATCACTTATCATCCCCAGAGAGCAATTAATGGACAAGCTTTAGCAGATTTTATCATAGTATGTACAGATAAAGGTGATAGTGAGGAAGAGGTGACTGATAATACCCCAATTCGATGGAAATTATATGTTGATGGTGCAAGAAACGATTACTGTTCCGGAGCTGGGGTTGTACTTGAAACCCCTGAAGGGCGATCATTGTGCTATGCATTGAGATTGGAATTACCTTCGACAAACAATGAAGCGGAATATGAAGCTCTTATTGCCGGCTTGAAAATTGCTAAAGAATTGAATGTCAAAGTGTTGCAGATCTTCAGTGATTCACAGCTTATTGTATATAAAGTCAAGAAAGAGTTTCAAACTAAAGGAGGAAATCTGCCCACTTACTTGTCAAGAGCCTGGGAACTTCTTGATGATCTTGACCATTATATGATAAATCATATACCTTGGGAAGAGAACATGAGGCAGATTCTCTCGCAAAGTACGCGAGCACTGGTGAAGCTCAATTACTGGGATTAGTTCCTGTGGAAGTCCTGTCAGCTCCAAGCACTGATGAGATGGATATTGACTGGATCATGACTATATCTCAAGAGCAAGAATTATGGATGACTCCGACAATGGAATATCTGCTCAACGGTTCTATACCAGAAAATTCAAAAGAACGACAGAAGTTGCTAAGAAAAGCCTCCAGATATATAATTCAAGATGGCCGATTGTATAGGCGGGGATTCTCAATGCCATTACTCCGAAGTGTGACCAAGAAAGAAGCTAAGACAATTCTAGCTGAAGTACATGGAGGAGAGTGTGGAGACCATTCAGGTGGTCAAACTCTAGCAAAGAAAATTCTCCGTTATGGGTTTTTTTGGCCAGATATTAATCGTGATGCTGCAAGCTATGCCTAAAAATGTGACCGATGCCAGAGATTTGCAAAAACCCCAAGAGCACCTTCCACCGAGATAACACAGATGGTCAGTCCGTGGCCATTTGCTATTTGGGGAATAGATCTCATTGGGCCTTTACCAACCGCCAAGTCCGGAATCAGATATGCTATTGTTGTTGTTGATTATTTTACTAA
The DNA here is from genome assembly GCA_030765085.1 of Allium cepa. Classification (NCBI taxonomy): domain Eukaryota; kingdom Viridiplantae; phylum Streptophyta; class Magnoliopsida; order Asparagales; family Amaryllidaceae; genus Allium; species Allium cepa. The sequence continues at coordinate 26,272,195 of CM060933.1, read as the reverse complement.
ATGGGCTGAGTCTGAACCATTAGCTACTATTACCTCTAAAAAGATGATAAACTTTGTAACTAAGAATATCATTTGCAGGTATGGTGTACCTCAAAAGATAATTACAGACAATGGAACCCAATTCGAAAGTGAAGAGTTCCAAGATTTTTGCAAGCGATTCAAGATCCAAAAAAGCTTCTCAGCGGTGGCTCATTCGTAGGCAAACAGGCAAGTGGAAGCAGTAAACAAAATTATCAAATCAACCATCAAAAAACAGCTGGAAAAAGCGAAAGGTGATTGGGTCGATAAGCTACCACTAGCACTATGGGCATACAAAACTACCCACAAAACTGCGACTGGGCACACTCCATTTTCATTGGCATATGGATCAGAAGCAATGATTCCGGTGGAAATAAAAGTTCCTTCACATAGAAGAATCCATTTCAACCAAGCTGAAAACGAAGAGTTGCAACTTGAAGCACTTGACTTCCTTGATGAAAAAAGGGAAGAGACTCAGCTCAGAATTGCAGCGCATCAGCAAAGAATTGCCAGGCACTTCAATTCCAAAGTTCGCCAACGCAGCTTTGAGATTGGAGATCTAGTCTTGAAAAGGATCATGACAGCAACATGAGTGTTCGCGCCAAACTAGGAAGGGTCGTATGTCATAGGCAAAAAACTTCTTGATGGCACTTTCAAACTGACAACTGTCGAAGAAGATCCAATTCCAAGGGCTTGGAACAGCAATCACTTGCGCCCATATTTTACTTAAAAGCTTTACTGAGATACTGTAAAAGAATTATGAATGTATGATTGTTGTATTGAAAGCCATTGTAAAGCCAGTGCAAGTGAATAATAAGAACTATAAAGTGGATGTAGGCCCAGTTCTTGGCCGAACAACTATAAATCTTGTGTTCTCTACTATTATAAACTGCCTGTTTTATTTCGATATATAAAGTACTTTAATTGTATTGCTAAAATGTCGATTTAATATTGCAGGCCATTAAAACAAAGCTTACCCATCACAAGACCAAGCGATCCCTGACATCACTCAACAAATGAATGTTCAGCCACAAAAATTCCAGACTCAAATCCTATATAAGGAGTGCTTCAAGCAAACTGTTAGTGGTTCCGCCGGAGGTGGGCCCTTCCTAACTAATTGTGATCATTTGTGCAAACGAACATCCGATTAATTAGCTTGTGTCTGCCCCTGCGAACTCATCTAACAATGAAGTACAGTTCTTTGGATAAAATAAACTACTTGCAAAAGAAAGGAATGTGTGCTTGAAAATGATAACAGGGAATCGCTGATATGAGCAAATGTCAAAAAGACATGGGCAAGTAGGCAGAAAACAGCAAAAGACCTCTTCGGAGGCACAAGCCCTGTTCGGAAGCACAACTCTTCGGAGGATAAAGACCTTTAATGGAACTTGCCAGAAAAAGAAAGTTCTCTTTCTCAACAAAAAAGATTGGTGGAATGACCGGTGGCACATGACACTCGTTAACTAGCTGAGAACGTTTGTGCAAACAAACATCCAACTAACTTGTGTCCGCCCCGTGAATCAATCCAACCATGAAAAAGAAACTTTCAGGCAAGAGCCCTACTCGGAGGCACACATTTCACCGTGATCTGAAATAAAACTTCACACGAGTTGAAAGGTGAAAAGACCTCTTCGGAGGCACGCATTCCACCGAGATCTGAAATAAAACTTCACAAGTGTTGGAATGTGAAAAGCCCTCTTCGGAGGCCCATTTTACCAGAGTTGAAATGCTAAAAGACCTCTTCGGAGGCACACATTTCACCGCGATCTGAAATAAAACTTCACACGAGTCGAAATGTGAAAAACCCTCTTCAGAGGCCCGCTTCCCTACGAACAGGGAAAAAATAAAAGCATTTCCCCAGGGGCAGAAACAAAAAGCCCTCTTCGGAGGCCCGCTTCCCCGCGTACAGGGAAAAAACAAAAGCCCTCTCCCCAGAGGCACACACAAAAAAGCCCTCTTCCCAGAGGCACAATCAAACAAAAAAGCCCTCTTCCCAGAGGCACAATCAAATAAAAAATCCCTCTTCCCAGAGGCACAATCAAACAAAATCCCTCTTCGGAGGCACAAACAGGTCAATGCCCTTTTCCGGAGGCCCACTTTACCACGAAGGAAAATTCACTTGCCAAAAATAAAAGTGACTTTCTCCAAAAGTGAAGTGTAAAAACTTCGCAAAAAAGAGAGAGAACTTCTCCAATACGAGGCGCATTCTACTAAATCAAAGAGAAATTCCCTTAAAATGGAAAAAATTATTCTCTAAAGTACGGATGCAAACCTCCTTCAAATGGAAAAGTTGTTCTCTAAAGAAAGAATACAAGTCTTCTCGAAACAGAAGAGTTGTTCTTAAAAAATCTTGCCAACGTGAATGAGATTGCAATAAACCATGGTATGGGGGCAATATAATATAGTTGCAAAAATAAAAACAATGCTCGATCAACATACCATAGGTTTACTGCAACATTACACAGAGAAAATAAAGAAACTTGTATGAAAAAGAAGAATAAATGAATTCTCAAATACAGACAGAAATTTGTACAAGTAAAAGAATCATTTTATTCCATACTATGAAAATTTTATACATGTGCAGGTTTCAAAACAAAAGAAGGCGGGAACCGGTACCCGCACAATCTCCGGTCAACACAAGTCTTCATATATACAAGCAAAAAAGCAAAAAGCAAGACGAAAAGCATAAGTCCCAAACCCATCATTTCTTCTTCCTGCCACCTTTCGAGCCTTCTCCTGACCGGATGATTAACTTTTTGGGTCGGCTTATGAGAGTAGGGGGAGAAAGAGGAAGGGGTGCAATTGGACTTTCTTCTGCTTTTTCTTCGCCGGCAGAAGCTTCTCTCCTTTTCTTTGAGACTCCACGCTTCCCCTTCTTCCTTGAAGAAGACTCACTGCCCAGAGTGAAAAGTGCAGACAACTTTATGTCATCAGAAATAGTTTGCTCCGAGATTCTTTCGCCTTCTTCAGGTTCCTCGACCTTCTGTTCTGGAAAAGCGACCGGGTCATCCAAGTCTTGAAGAGCTTCTATCTGCTCCTCTTGTGACCCCGATTGAGAAACGGAAGGGGGAGTAATCTGAAGAGGCGGAGAGGAAACAACTGGAGGAGGGGAAGGTTGAACAACACTTGGCGTTTTCACTACAGGAGAAGAGAAGTTAAAGTCAATATCTCTCATAAAAAGAGGAGAAAGTGGCGCATCAAGATTTAAGTAATAATCAAAAAGTTCATCAAGCTCATGTGAAGTAAACAAGCAGTCCACTTGAGCGAGATCAACATTGAGGTTACCTGGAGAAGTAGGCTTTACTATGTCAGCTTCAAAGTCCTGTGCTTCAGTACTTTCTTGAGCCTCATCTCCAGTGCGGACGGTGGCACTTTCAATAATAGCTTGCGCAGGAGGTGAAGAATGGGAACTAGAACCAACAATATCGATGTCGGCCGAAATCGAAGGTTGAACTGGGTCGGTTGAAGTTGCCTTCCCTAAATGTTCTCCTTCTGCCATTTCGGCTCTCTCTTTGGCAAGTTGCTCCTTTCCCCTGGCAAGAGCGGCACATGCATCATCATCTAGATAATGTGCCATTAAATCTACTTCAGCATATCCAGCTCCTCCAAGCATATCAAGTGCGGCTTCCCATACTTTGGCCAAAGTAATTTCGTACTCCGGTCCCAAAAATTTAAGGCTACCGTGCCTTAGAACACTATGAATGTAAAACTCGAATAGAGTGGAGCTGACTTCGGCTTTAGTTGCCATATGAGATTCTTCGGCTACTGCTTTGCCGGCAATAGCTTCGTCACGCTCCTTTTCAGCTTTGGAAAGTCGAGCTTTTAGCAGTTCAATCTCCAAGTTCTGAGAGCTGGTTTTTTCTCGCAGTTGAGCAAAGTCAGCTCGGTTGTTTTCTACAGCTTGCTGTTGTGCTTCAAATTTAGCTTCAGCGTCTCTTTGTGCAGCGTGAGCATCTCTCACCTGTTTTTGAAGCACCTCTTCTCTTTGAGAATAGGAAGTGGAAGAAGTGGCAAGCTCTTCTTTTAAGTTTCTCAACTTCCGCTTCAAGCTTCTCATTATAAGCGGCAATACTCTTCATCTCCGCATCATACTGCTCGAGTGTTTTCTGCCACTCGGATTTGTCATTTTTCATAGTCAGCATGACTTCGAGGTTTGCGCGATTTACTCTATGAAGCTCGTCAACAAGTTTCTGCTAACCAGACATTCTCTCGAAATCGAGTTTGACGGCATCAAGATTTCGCAACATGGCTTGCTTATCGATTGGGACCAAGTCAAGGTCGAAACGCACTCCCTTTAAGCACCAGTGCGGAAACCGGCTTTGAAGAGTAGCCGGACCCTGCCCAACTTGATACGGGGGCACACTTATGATTGTTTGAATATCGGCTCTTTGAAGGGCAGGAGAACCGGAAGGAATTTCCAAAGAAACGGGAGCAGCGGGCCTTTCGGAAACTTCAGATGTCGGTTTCTCACCAAGTTTGGACCGTTTGCTTGGATCCTCAACAACATGACTTTTTCCTTTATCATCACGGGATTTTCGCTTATGGGAATCATCCTCTCTCTGAGAAGAATCATGTCGTTCGTCCCTTCTCCCGTAGCGTTCTTCGTAAGCACGCTTCTCACGAGCTTTCCTCGCAGCTCTTTCTTCATCGGTTTCCCAGGAAGCAGGAAGATACCTCTTGGGGTCATAAGAGCCGCGTCTCCCATAACGCTGGAAATCATCGTAGTAAGAGCCAATTCGTCCCATTGGAGAATCTGAAAATAAAGAAAAGATAAATTCAGAAATCTTTAAGGCAAGGAAGTTGAATGCATATAAGTGCTGAAAGGTCCTAAGTGTGTGTAACGTGCAAACTATGCGCGTCAAACTACGAACCACTCCTTGGTTGGGGGGTGATGATGGATTTTACAGCTAGTGTCAACTCTTAGGCCGGTGGAGCTTGTTGCAGGATGGATGTCACTTCAACTGCTGGAGAAGTAACTTTAGTAGTGATAGGATCATCATTAAAAATCTCCTGTGAAGTAATCATCAGGTCGCTCAACCCTTCAAAAGTATCATCACCGCTATGCTTGGTGGGACTCGTTCTCTCAGTCCCTTCGTCACCAGATTTCCCGGATTGTTGGGGAGGTTCCTCTTCTTCGATGACCGGGGCAAGTACAAGTTTGCCGGATGGCCCTGCAACATCAATTGGAGTAGAACACTTTACCAATGAAGCCTCAACAGTAGGTTCTTTCAGTGTAAGTTCTCCGACGGAAACTGGGGCATCCGATGTCTCTACTGGAGAATCAGGGACTTCATGAGGCTGAGTAGAGCGGGAAGAATGCAGAAGTCCATATTGGTGAAGAAATTCGTCTTTCAGCAGAAATTTAATACTTCTTTCCTCAACCGCCACAGAACTTAATCTTTCAAAAGTCGGCTTGTGGCTGGGATCTCTAGAGGGAGGAGGAAGTGCTGTAAAAGAAAAGAATGAAGTTAGCACTTAGCAACTCGGATCTCGAAAAACTCAGAAATGGAAAGAACGGGGGTGTACAATCTTACTTCCTACTCTCCAGATGTCATAAAACCTTGGGGGGCAGCGAACGAAGAAGAATTGATTCAGAAAACCGTGAGCACTTTAAGAAAGATCGGTGATAAGTTTACGGTTTCTGGCACTTCTCACAAGTATGATGGAGGGGTGGTCTTTATTCTTTGCGAATGTGCATAAGTAGCAAATTTCTTCAAAGCTCGGAAGACGGTTAAGTGTCTTCCTGAATAGAACGCACAATCCCATCAGGATGGCGTAGCCGTTGGGATGCAATTGAAAGGGAGAGATGGTTAGTCGGAGAAGGAGTTGTTGAAGAAATTCATTGAAGGGAGGAATAGCGCGCACAGGCACATCTGACGATTGACAGTAATAAAACCGAGAGGTGGCCTGTCAGCACTATCATTTGGCCCAGGAAGCAAAGCGTCTGCTTCAGCAATACCAAATTGAATGCGTAATTGGTTAAATGCCCGCTGACTCAGGGTAGTTGAAGTTCTTTCCGGAGGATTATCCAATGGATTGGCTATCGGGAAGGCCCCTTCAGCTTGCTTTATTATCTCTTCTTGAGAAGATATTCTACACAAGGAACTGGATATTCAAATATAAAGGTGCACGTTTCCTAAATGTGTGAAGTGTTGTGCAAAACTAACAAAACGACAAGCAAAAATAACTGAAATTAAACTAATATGCATTTGCCAATTTTAAAGTTTCAAGGTTTGTTGTTTTAAGTCCAAATACAAGTGCAGTGTTAATGCAAACAAATCAGTCTTAATTGATTAATATGGCTTCGCTTTAATACTTCACTTGAATTTGTCGATTCACAGCATTTCATATAATTTCTTTAAGTTGATTATCTTTTATCCACTAATCTGTCATTCGATGTGGGCGATCAGTGGCAATATACTTGTCCCATTTTTCTGCAAACGTTGTATTTAACAGGTTATTAGCGTTAAAGTTATTATAATCTACAAGAAGTGCAACAAGTTCATGCAATTTATCTTGATAAGTTCAAATTGAGAATTTGTGTTGAACGCTATCATATTTTTGCAAGTAAACAAGCTCAAGCGACTTATCATGGGTCAAAGTTCATCATTCATGTTCCTACAAGTCAGAGTTGTGATGCATATTAAGGAATGAGGCTTCTGGTCAAAATAAAGCAAACTTGTCCAAGTACTAGCTCGGCCGTGACCTAAAATTTACGTCGCAAGAAATTTGGTCGTTAATTTATTAGGTCGCTCTGCTCTAAGCTTTATCTTATGCCAGTATGTTAGATCGCAAGCATGTTAGGTCGCAAGAGTGTTAGGTCGTAAGCATGTTAGGTCGTAAGCATGTTGGGTCGCAAGCAAGTTAGGTCGTATGATTCACATTCAAACCAAAGACCCTAAGGCCCGTCCTCCACTCTAGTGCTGCCACGCGTCCATCACCTCACAATCACCAGGAGCGCAACAGTTCGACCTAAAATCCACTAACCCGTTAACTAAAGGCCTTCTCAGTGCACCAATTCGCCTAACTCCTAACCCGATAACCCGCTAGCTTCTCCACAAACAAAAACCCTCATCTCTCCGTATCGTCGAATCACCTCAGAATCGCCACAAATCCAATGCACTGCCATTCTATCGCTGATTACGACGATAACATGATCAATGGCAGCCGCGAGTCGATCGAAACATGGTTCGCAGTGAAGCACGGCACAAAAAGTGAATTGGAAACAAAAAATGGGAGGTTAGCAATTCGACGATGGATGTAGTTGAACAAGACCAGATTCACTCACGTAATGTGATGGAAAGATGATCGGCGGCCGGTTGTTTGGAATTTGTCTTTGAAAGCTCAGAAATTCGCCAATGGTGGTTTCGGACAGAAAAGCAAGTAAAGGGAAGGAGGAAGAAGATGAGCAACTTATATGCAGGGGCGGTAGAACCCGAATCGGCAAAAAACGACCTAACTATCCCATAAGCCGCGCACGACCTAGCGACTCAACAAGGCATGAGTTAAGAAATATCGAAGCACACGACCTAGTCTCTAGGCGTATACCTAGAGGGGCAAGTGTTAACACCTCCTTTCAACGGCTCAATGACTTAATGAGTTAAAGAGCTCAGCGACCTAAAGGGTTGAGAGGTTCCGCGACTTAACGAGTTAAGCCATTCAGCGAGCTAACAAGCTAAAGGGTTTAACTATCTAAAGGATATGCGACCTAAGGCAGAGTGTGGTTCAACCAGCTTAACGAGTCAGAAGGGAAGCGACCTAGCGACCTATGTACCAACGACCTATGGACCTAGCGACCTAAGGGTTGGACGACCTAGCCAGTTAATAAGGGGAGTGACCTAACAGGGAAGAAATTCTACAGCGAACTAAGGTGTGACGGCCTAAGCGACCTAATGGCCTAACGACCTAATTGGCTAAGAAAGAGTGAGGCCGTAAGCATACAACCTCTTCATTAGGTCGCTCGCGACCTAAGCAGACCGAAGTAACTTCTTATGTCACGACATCTTATGCCGCTCCTCCCCTAAGCCACTCACGACCCACGACCTATAAATACCAGCCGAGTGACCAAGTGCAAAGCAGTAAGCCTTGTCCTCTAGGTCGCGCGCGACCTACGACCTACCCTTAGGTCGTTTGCGTCCTACGACCTAACTCTGATATCCCCCTATAAATACAGCACTAGCTCCAACGGAGAAAGGTCTTTTTGGGCTCATTTCTGCAACGCCGATACTCTGCTGAATTCTCGACTCACTCGACACTTCAAACACGAAAGACATCTCAACGAACTTCAAGAGGAAATCTAACACATTCGACATGGAATCAAAGAGTTCTTCTACATCGGAGTTTTAGTTGTTTGTCCTAGCAGTGTAGTAATCGAAGATTGTTGTAAAGTTGTAATTGATTCGGCAATAAAGAAGATTAAAGTGGACGTAGGCTTGACTTGAAGCCAAACCACTATAAAACTGTCGTCTTTTTACTGCTTTTTCTATTACTTTTCTACTTACTTCCAATTCCCGTGTTTACGGGTGGTGTTTTCACTCAATCTCTACTTACACCGGGGTGTTAGCGTTCAATTCTTAGCATTTACATCAAGTATAGCAGTTCAATCATTTTCGTCTATAGTAAGCCCAATATTTCGTCTAGTCACCCTAGTCACAACCCCGGCTCATATCTTATTTTCAAGGAGCTAATACAGCATTCCTATGTTAATTGGCACTACTCAGCACCCCATTTGCATTAGTCTTGATAGTTATGTTGGCATTTCCTTTTGTATATGGTTGAACATTTTCATTTGTTATGGTGCTTCCTCCTCCTAAATTCACACTTCCATTTTGGGTGTCCATAACTTCTTTTCTCATAATCGACATTTGAGTCTTCATGAGATTTAGAAGAAAGGGCTAAAAATAGAGGGAAGAAATACTTTAAGACATCCATACCTATGTACACACACACACACACATGTGTGTGTGTGTGTGTGTATATATATAGACATAGATATATACACACACACATTAAACAACAAGTATCTTATTATAGATATCCCATTTCAAAACTCCAGTCTTCTTATTTTATTTGGGTTACACACACACAGTTTTTCAAAAAAAAATTCAAATTTTCTGTACCCTTGGCTCTGATACCTATTTGTAACATTCCCTAATTTAAGACCCTAAAATGCACATTAATTATGTTGTAGTCATCATCCACTAAAAAATGAGATCCGTTACTGTATCATTAGTATCAAGAGCATAAAAATCTAAAATTTTCCGTAAAACATTTTCTTTCATTCAATGCATTTTCCAATACACAACCCATCGACTATAACACTTAGACAAATATACGAATTACAATAGAAGAATTTCAAGAGCAATATACGATGATGTCTCCTTCAATGATCAAAGTGATAACTATAGACCGTTATAACTTCTGTCATTACATACATATAAGCATGTATGCTGCACAACAGAAGAAAAAAAACTAAGTAATAATATCAACTTACCTTTTGCACGTTTTGGTAAGTTTTTATTCACCTAAAACCTGTAAATGCCTAATCAAGACCTACTCAAATTAGTACTCGATAGTTTAGATTGGAATCAAAAATTATGGATTAGACAAAGTCTTGTATGAATAATATTAGTCATCCTAAAATAAAATTAATACCGGTGAGATTATGTGACCGATCAGAACGAGTTTTTCTCCTCGGTAGTATCTTATTATTCAAAATTATTAAAAGGAACCTTCTAGACAACTCTATAACACTGTGTTTTCCTCATCCACCTACAACCAGAAAATTTAGAAAATAAAACACCATGCGAAAATGGGTGAAAAATGAATTGTCCATATTCAATAGGGTCTAAGTGTCACACACTTTTTACATCTACCTATTTTGTTTGCTTTCCTTTTTACTTACACATCTCATTAGGTGTAAAATATGTCAATATAGTTTTCACAAAGTTACCCATAAATCTTCTGGTATCCCAGCACTACAAGGAATACAGTCATTTCTGACAAATCCTAACCGTCGGCGACCGTTGGAAGCTTTCGGAAATGCCATCGGTATATAGAACATGGCTTTCGTCCATTTTTGACGGAAACGACGACCATTTTACGACGATCTCCGACGGCTTTGTCAACAGCAGTTTCGACGTATTTTCCAATGGTTCTAACATCCACATGGCTTAAAAACACGCCAAAAAACCATTAGAAGATGTCGGAGTTTCCGACCGTTTAGCCGTCGAATGCCGTCAGAATATTTCGACCTATCAGCCGTCGAAAACCGTCGGTATCTGTTGAAAATCTGGGTAAATTTCTTTTTTAGTAGCCCAATAGTACATCAATATCAATATATATCACTACACATTAAAATCAATATATATATATATATATATATATTTTACATATATAAGCTAAATCTATATCAATAATAATATAAAACTCAAAAATTACCATCTCAAACTCAAACATTCCAATCAATATACACCAAACCAACCATCATCGCCCAACTGTAATATCTAAATCCAACATCAATGTACAATATATACATCCAACATCAAACCCCAAAAATCAATATCAAATACCAAATGTCCACAAATCAACTTCACCATCTCTCATTGCATATATACACAAGTTTTGAAAACAAAAATTACAAAACGTACCTCATGACTTGTCATCGGCTCCGAAACCACCAGACGAAGGGAATGCTCTATGACGCTCCATATACTCGGCCGAATGCTAGCTCAGTTACTCCATTTGCGCTGCTTGAAGGTCGTCTTGCTTCTGCAGCTGTGCATTTTACTTTCAAAACTCATTAATCTCAGCATTGTCTTGAGCCTTTTGATAGGCCTTTTGTGAGCTTTGAACCTACAAAACAAGTCGAAATATGTTTGAGTTATTGCATAACTTTTATAAACTTTAAGATATTTTTACAACTTAGTTAATTTTTATAAATCACCGATTGATTGTCGTAGTCGTAGCGCCTATTTCTCTGTGTCGGATCTATAACGGAGTCAAAGGTAGCATCCTCCTCAACAGTGGTCAACTGCTTCCTTCCCGAATGCTCAAGCATCTGCGCACGTACATGAATAAATCTTTCCTGCAACGCAAAATTAAATACAAGTAAATATTACATGATATTATTACAATATTTTATAACTAATTAATTAAAATGATCATTATTAATAACTTATAACTTAAAAATACTTACATGCGCGACGTTGCTTTATCATCCTCATGCCAGACATACGTCACCGATCACTTGTCGTCGGTCTGCTTGACGGCATGAGTATGTGCAAATACGTCCATATAAAAGACAAGAGCACCACGCGCTGTTTCCTGCAATAATTGGTGTAGATTATTGTTGTTCATACAAATTTATACAGAAAATGTAATAATTGTCTGTAATTACAGTTAATCAATTTACCAGATCCTCACGATGATGCTGAAACGATTTGGAGCCACCATGGTGTATGACTGGATTTTTCTGCCTGTTTTCCGAATTCCTGTCCGACTAAGCCTGCAAATTAAAAATTAAGATTATATTTTACTGGTATAAATTATGTATTCTCTACTGAACAAATTAAGGTGACAACTGATAGACTTACCCTGAATTCATCGCTACCCCACCATGCGACCCAAGCGTCCCATACAGTGGCGCCCATCAAGTTGGACTTCTTCTTGGATTTTCTAATGGTAGACATTGTATTCTAGTAATTCTTTGCAACTTTGGAGTTTCAGTGGCGCTGACAAAGTGCAACATCCTCCTCTTGTAGGTCTACCGCACCCAGTGTATACGTTGAAAAAAAATATAAGTTATACATTTATACTTACTTATCAAATTGTAAAGTGATTATATATAATGATATATAATTTTTTACTCATCAAGAAGTCCTGCCATATACTCTCCCGGACTTGCTCTAGGATTCGAATCTATTTCGGCCAGCACGTAGTCATACAACTCATATATGCCTGCCTAGTTATGCTGAGCACTATATTTGAAGGCTCAAGTTCAAAACCCCTGCATTAAATATGATACGGACAAATCATGACTAATATATCATACAAAATATTCATAATGCTGAAGTAAATGTAATACTTACGAGCTATCTGCTTTCGGTAGAAATCTAACCACCGTATGCGGCACCTCATGTGACAGACCGCTACCATCACCTCCGCTGCGAACGGTCCCTTCCCAAGATGAAGAAGGAGAACTAGACTGCGAAGAACTCCATCGTCTAAAGAAAGAAATTTGTAATACTTATCATATACATATTATTTTATTATGGTAGAACATCATATTCAATTATGAGTAAACATATCAAGATTTAACATTAATAATCGCATATAACATACAAAAAAAGTGTAACATCAATACTTCCATAAATTACCTTTTTTCAATATGTATACTGTTAAATCAGTTCTCGTCGTTTTCTGATTCACACTCAGTCTCGTACTCTATATTGTTTTCCTTTGTGGTCTCAAAAGCTTCTATTATACATTTGATTCATCATTTAGAGGTCCAAACTCGGTTTGATTATCTGTTATAGTAATTTCGCTATTTCCTCGATATCCGTTTGGTAAGCTTGTTCGTTTAGAATATTCTTTCCATCAAACATAAATCTTGCCTTTGTTTTTAAAAACTGCTGATTAATCTGCTTTATCTCCTTTTAGAGATGGGTAAGAAAAATAATAAACCTGTAGGGCTTGTTTTGCTAGTGTAAAGGATTGTACTTATGATAACGTGATGTATGCTTTATTTCAGTAATACTATTTCTTTTGTGTACATTGATTCCAGAACCTAAAATATTATTGAACCGGTTGCATCTAAAAAATAAACTTCTTCCGCAGGTCTGGTGAATTGTGTTAATTACAAAACCTAAGTTAACACGCCGTAAAAATCCTTTATGTGATCATTTGGATCATCACTACCTTTAATATATACACCGGTATTGTTAGTTAATTTTTCAGCCCTATTTTTTTGTGTTGAATTTGTATCCATTGACAAAGAGTATTGGATATGTCTTGACTTTTTTTTTTTGGTCTCATCGTAAGATGTTTCAACCCTTCATCGACCACACAATTTACCAAATCATATACGTGGTGCTGATATCGCCGCTTAGATGATGTGATTCGTACATACTACATATATAGATAATATATTTCATTATAATGGATACATACATGTATCATTCAAGTAAATAATTTTAGATGTGTTATTTAATAATACCTAACAAATGGCACAACTTCTGCACAGTTACAAAGAGCATATGTGTGGGCTACATGGTAATCTCTGTCGTCTAACCATACTTCCACACATTTTCCAACAGGACGTCCATGCTGTCTAAAAATAGATAGCACTAGTTTAGAAGAATCTTGTTCAATGCCCTCATCATTTTGTGTAGCACTTTCAAAATATAAGTTCACATGGTCACTGAAATAATGAGAGAAAAACAATGAAATTTCTTCTCCGATATATAATTTTCATATTGAACCTTCAACTCATGCTTTTTGTCTCACTTTTTTCTTTAGATGATTTAAGTACCTGTTAAGAATAATTATAATTAAATTTTATTACATGTAGTTAAAATAAAATTTAACATACTCAATATTAATACCTTTTAAATTGATACATCCATCCATATTGCACAAGACCTCGAAGACGAGCTTTAAACGGAAGATGAATAAGTAAATGCTCCATTACATTAAAGAAACCCAGAAAAGATATTTTCTCTAGTTTGCAGAGCAGTATAGGAATTTCTTCCTCAAGTTTATGTTGACGATCAACTTTTAACGTAGTTGAACAAAGCTCCTTATAAAAAAACTAAGTTCTGTTACAACCGTCCAAAATTTTGTGGGAAACAGTTCTTTGAAAGCGACAAGTAACAAATATTCCATCATTACATGACAATCATGACATATCATTCGACTCAGTTTACTGTTCTTATAGTCGACACATCAACGCTAATTAGAGAAAATCCCATCAGGAAATCTTAATTCTTCCACCCACTTTAACAGTACTTTAACTTGGTTACCGTCTAGGTCATAACATGCTTTGGGTTTTTTGTATCATTTGGCTTCATATGAAGCTCAGGACGATTGCATATTACCTTTATATCACGTCTTGATTTCAAATCGTTTTTAGTCTTTTCTTTAACATTCAGAACTGTGTTAAATACATTATCGAACACATTTTTCTCGTTGTGCATCACGTCGATATTATGATGAATTAGGAGATTTTTCCAATAAGGCAACTCCTAAAATATAATTTGTTTGCACCAATTCTGAATCGTCGATTTACCTTAAATTTCAATTTGTTGACCAGTTTCATGTATCTTTGGCTTATCCTTTACAAGGTCATAAATATCTTCGCTTGACCAAATTGTTGGTGGTCACAAGGTCTCAAGTCTATTACTTGTAAAGTTTTTTTATCTTTTCTATAAGGATGATTAATATGGAGAAAACACCAATGACAGTGAAACCATGAAATTTCTTCCCATGCGGTAAAGAAAATGCTCGTGCTTCTTCCATGCAATAAGGACAGGCTAGATGACCTACCGTACTCCAACCTGAAAGCATTCCATATGTAGGAAAATCACTTATAGTCCACAACAGAGAAGCGAACATACGAAAATTCTTTTTTTCGAAATGTCGTATGTTTCAACACCTTCATATCATAATGTTTTCAACTTTTCAATCAACAGTTGTAAATATATGTTGATTCCTTGTGTCGGATCATCATGGCCAGGGATGACAATAGTGAGAAACATATAAGGAGTTTTCATACACATCCATGGAGGTAAATTATACGGTGTAACGATTATACGCCAAGATGAATATTTAGAATCAAATTGAGAGAACATTGAAAATCCATTTGTACATAAAGCAAATCTAACATTACGGTTCTCTGCTGCGAAAGCGGGGTATAGTATATCTTACCAAAATACTTCCATGCTTCTCCATCAATTTGGTGTATTAACGTACCTTCTTTCTACAGTGTCATCTCATATGATGCGCGGTTATAGAAGATGCATATAACCTTTGAAGTCTAAAAGTGATGTGTAAGTAATGCATACGCATGTACAGAACTTCCTTTCTCTTCTTGTTTTTGAATTGTATCTTTCCTAATTACATATTTTACAATTCCTAAGATTGATGTCTTCTTTCCAAAACCACTTGCAACCATTAAAACGTGCATCTGTTTTTTGATATGGCAAACCAAAAGCAAACATAAGTTTTTTCACTTCATAATGATTTTTGCACATTAAATTATCGGGTAACATATGCCGTTTTGCAGCTTGTACTATAGCTATAAACCCGGTTTCTGTGAAGTTGTATTTTGATTTCATCGCAATGTATTTTATAGTTATTGATAGTTGAGTACCACTTGTACAACCATTCCAAAGCGATTTCTTAGCAGCATCCTATAAATCATAAAAAAATTTGCTCCAATACTTGGTTCTTCTTCGACGTTAACATTGTTACCATCAACTTCAACAGTAGGGAACATTGAACGTACTGCATCTTCAACCATATCTTCCATGAGATTCTTTGAAACAATTTCAGTATCCACCTCCTCCTCCGAAAGTACGAGATTGGATGTTATAAGTTCACCATGACGATCTCACACCAAATAATTCGGCACGCAAGCATATTGGTGCAAATGAACTATTATCATATCCGGTATCAAATGTATCAATAATTCGCACCTACTACATGGACAAAAAGTTTCTTCGTCATTCCCATTATTACTTAAAGCGAATTCAATAAAAACATGTACCCAATTTTCAAAATGTCCACTTACTGGGCCTCCAATTTCTCTTCTTTTTTCATCCAACTCCGATCGATAAAATAATTGATCATTTTTCCTACTTTAAAACATAAAAACTTATTAATCATTTACGTGTTGGCATTTTATTTTTCACTTAAATCATACATTTAAATTTTTGCAAATATATAATATTATTCTGTTTAATTTTATTTTCAAACGAATTTACACGGATTATTATATGTATATAATCTACAATTTTTAGGTTATTTTTTTACACTTTGGTGGTTGGTCATCCTACTTTCTATTACAAATATAGTAGTAATTATATTTTATAAATCATTTCATTTTAAACGATTCAACAAAATTTCGATAGCACTTCTCTTTTGTTCCACGTATCGTACACATATGCGTGTACACATGAAACAAAAAGAAAGCGTTGTCGAAATTTTGTGAACCGTTTAAAATAAAATAATTTGCAAAATATAACTACTCTACTATGTTTGTAACTTGTCTATACAAAGATAAATCCAATAAATATTGTATCAGATGAATATAAATGTCTGTTTTGTGATAAAAACGAACATCTATACAACGATCATTACAATACTTGTCAGATAGGACCAAAAATTCTCTAAGGGAATTTATAAAAAGTAAAGCGTATTATCCAATAATTTTTACAATAATTTATTTACATTCTAAGAAATATATACACTAAAATATTGTTTTTGTCATCTTAAACACGCTACACTAAATCCTGAGCATTGACTTCAATTAATCCAAACTTGCCATAATGCATGTATGCACTAATTAATCAGCACCTATACACAAATTAATGCACATATACACTAAACAATTTTTTTCTCACACTACAACAAAACAGTTTTTTTACAATGGGCAATGCCCGTTGTAATATGGTTTTCGAAACGGGCATGTGCCCGTTGTAATAGGCCTCGTTGTAATAGATCCACCACATTTTACAACGGGCAAAACACGTTGTAAAAACAGTTGCAGTATACCTTTATACAATGGGTTATGACCGTTGTAATAGACTATAATACAACGGTCATAATCCGTTACAATAGACTAACCATACTAGTTGCATAGCCTATTTCACAACATGCATTGACCGTTGTAAAAAGCGTATTTAACAATGTGCTGTGACCGTTGTAATATGCTCCTATAACAACGCACATTGCCCGTTGCAAAATAAATGCAAATTTTAAAAAAAAATTTACAGCAGCATCCATGCAATACATCCATACTAATACTTCACATTTCATACAAACCACAATTTCATACAAACCACAACAGTACAAACATCATTTTCATGCACCTTACAACTGTTATATACAACTTACCTTCTCAGAGTTATATACAACAATTTCATACTAATACTTCATACTGTCTTCAGTGTGCACCTCTTCAAACTACAACCCGACCATCAACAGCAGCAGTCCCCTCTACGACAACCGTCATTCCTCCTCCACGCTTCTACTTGAACAAAGTGCCTTCATCTCTCCGTTGTGCAAGTGCACATTCACAAAGCATACCTAAAAGTAATTTCTATAGACATAAATATTAACAAAGCTTTCTCGGCCTACATAAATATTAACATCCAGGCTTAGTACAGAAACCGTCGCATAAATACTAACATTTAATACTATCATAAAAGTAATTTCTATAGACATACATCTTTGTATTTGCCCCAAGTTTCCTCGGCATATTTCTTAGCGTATTCAGGGTCATCGCAGACCAAAACATTGTCAAATAAGGTTCCTGACTTCACCTATATAAAAATTAAACAAAAATAACAAGTCAACAACTGTGTGCAATGAGAAAAAAAACTGAATATTAAGTTGATTAAGGGGGAATGTCAAACACTTACTTGCCACAACTCAATGCCTACATATTTAAGCTTGTCGAAAGCATAGATGTATGGATCGTCCTTAAAGTCTGCAAAAGATGTTGATTTTGTCATTATTTTGTTCACAAATCAGAATTGATCATTTTAAAAAAAAATGCATTAGAAAGAGATTATAGACCTGGGTTATCAATCATTGGTGCCTTCCATTTTCCCTTGTAGTTAGGATTCTTAATTTTCTGATAATACAAAAATATACCATAAATGACATGGAATAAAGGTTACATAAGTAAAGACTGCCACTGGTAATGTTCTATTAACAACATATATATAAACAATTATATGTATGCAGATCAAAATTTTCTTGAAACCAAACTGCAACAATTATATACTCTTAACATATTAACAAAAAATATCGTAAACACGTATTCTTTTCTATGACACACATATATATAGTTGAATGCAAGTTACTGTATAAACTTTTATTTATAATATAGATCTAACAAATCTAAATACTAACCTGACACTCATAAAAATATATATAACTTATATAGTAGTATATGGAAAACGTGTAATATATATATATATATATATATATATATATATATATATGGAATATACATAAATCTGGACATATCACTTCCTACAAGATTGCATATAACTAAACTACAACCCAGGTACATATTATTGTTAATCAAGTATAAACACATTGCTAGATTTCGAAAATGTAGACACATATATATATAACTGACCTTTACTTATATACCCTATATGTAACTGATTACGAATCATATACAAAATATATGACCAGATTTTTTTTACGACTCATATTATATACTGTGACTAAGTTTCATACAAAGTATATATAAATTCTTTTATAAAAATATATATAAAACACTTACATATACTTAGATAACCGGTTGAGGAAAGAATAGGATCGGCCAGGGCAAGACTGGGTTAAGGGTAGAGAGAGGGGCGAAGGAGCATTGGCACAATGGGTGATGGGTTCGGCGATGGATGGGGCTTTGGAAGGCAGAATGTGGCTACGGCCATGAGGGAAAGAGGCTCGCGAGAAGGAAAGAAACGGAAAGAAGGTTGCCGTGCTGATGTATTGGTTTGGGGAAGAGGGCATTATGGGTTGGCTGAGGGGATCGGTATTGGTCAGTTGAGGTGGCGGTGGATAGGAGGAGATGGGTTGTGTATGGCGATCGAGTGAGGAGATGGTGGCAAATATATAGATGATAGATAATTGTAGATATAGAATTCTTCATTACAATGGATAGCATAGAAGAAGATAAGCAGATAAAAAAATGAAAGAGGATGCAAATGGCTTCAGAAGTATATGCTACTCGTATATTTTTCTCAGAACTGAAAAGTCAGAAATGAACGAAAAAATATGGACCACATTATTGGAAATAGTAGAAATGCTAAAAGTCATAAGTTGAATTCAAAACAGACATATGATATAAGAACAGACATATGAAATAAAAACAAACAAACCTTTTTGGCATCAGGGTCAAGAATCTACTTAGGAATATCATCATAACCCTTCAAAAAATGAAAGCAAAATCAATTTTCAAATAAATATTTTAAAGAGAAGCAAAATCAGACTATATGACAGGTGTTTAAGAGTAGCAAACTTAAAATAAAAGTTGGAAACAACCAATCACCTCAGGTTTCTTATCCTCAGGGTCTGGAATGTACTCCTTGTCATCCCAATCTTCGGGCTGATGAATACAAGTATCCTCATGTTACAGACAGATATAAATAATATGATAAATACGAGGAAAATCCATTTACTCACTTTCTTGGCTTCAGGGTCTTTGATCTTCTTGGGAGGGAGAATATCCCAAGGATCATAAATGCTTCCACTTTGCTTTTCTTCATTATCGATTAGAATGTTGTATGTTGCATCAGGTCTAATAATGAAAGTGTACACATGACTCAATTGGTCAGTCTCGCAAGGAACATCCTTCTTGATCAAGTGATTCTTTCCATCACGGGTAAGAATGGCATGAACCTTTTTGGTGCTGTAGCCGCAAATATCAGGACCGAACATGATACTGTAATTATCAAGGATATGTCGAATTAGCATACTTGAATAAAAACAGATATATAATATATATATATATGGTAATAATATAAATGTGATATGAAGTTTACCTGTAAGGGGTATCTCCACCAAACTTCTTTTGATCAACACCATCGTTGAGAAGCTTCATGTAGCCTCCACCGCAGTCGAGTTTCTGTTCATGTTTGACTAAGAATTGGAATACCAATGTCTTATCTTTGTTGCTGAATTCTGGGAATTCGGCAGGGATGGCATAGAACCTGTAATCTTCACTGGTTTGGATACCTGTATTACAAATGTTACGTAAGTTTATGTTTTTTTTGTTTTTTTTGTTTTTTTGTTTTTTTGTTTTTGAAACTTGGTTAATATCTTTATTACTCACAAAGAGGCCGCAGCCCAATATTTTTACAGCGAATGTTTAATTGTGAACTACAGGACGCGAACTGGAACATTCCATTTCTGAACCTCTTTGTCTTCTACATCGCAGAGTTGATCATGGCGGCTCCTGAATCTCTGATAGATTTCCTCCATCGTCTACCCTCCTCTTCCACTTCTCCAGCAGTAATTTTTCTTGTTCCTTTAGGCTGGTAAGCACTCTCTTGTTTATTCTCATCATCATCAATTTGACATCTCTGTCAATTTGAGCATTCACTGACTCAGTGTTTTTTTCTTTTCCGTTGAAAGCCCTGTTATTCCTTTCTCGCCAGACGTGCCAAATGGTAGCTGCGAAGCAAATTTTGAATATTTCCTGCAGAAGGTTCGCACTGTTTCTCCGATTGTTCAGGTAAAAGATTTCATCTTTTAGTGTTTCAGCTGATGTCAATCCAGTACATTTCATTTTTTGAATACCCCAGACTTCTTTAGTGAATTTGCATTCAAAAAATAAGTGTTCATGACTTTCATTCCGTTCCTTGCATAAGATGCATGTGGTCTCATCTATTATCCCCCATTTTTTTAAACGATCTTTAGTGGGAAGTCGGCCAAGTACTGCTTTGTATGTTGTGTGTGCCATTTTAGGGGTGACCGATTTGCTCCATATAAGACTGTACCACTCAACCTTTTGATATTTAAATCTGATTTCCTCCATCACTTTACGTAAGTTTATGTTGTTGCATTTGTTTTATATATTCCAATTTTGAAAGATGATACAAGTATGAAAAATACTTAACATAAAAATATTAGTATAAACCTGGAAATCAATTAAAACTGAACCTTAATAAGAAATTTTGTTCATTAAAAATAAGAAAGTTTAAGTGTTAACATGTTATTCTAACTGCAATCACCGAAATCACCTGCCTTCTTCATCCCATCAACACAACTGCAATCACCTGCATCCGCGAGCTTAAAAACATCAGCCCTTTTTGTTTGAGATAACTATATATATCTGTATTTAATTTGGACGACCATGATCTTTTATATAATTGCTTTGAGCACGTTATCCACTATATGAATCGGTAAAATATAGGATTGCTCTTGACAATAAATTTACTTGGATTAACATATATCCAATATGCGCACAGACAAAATTAATTTAGTTAAAATTGTATGGACTTCCTACACTAACACTTCAAGTTGTGATATACACACGACCATTATGCTATGTTCTTATCATCAAAATTACAAATAAATCTACTAGGCATCTAGTCCTTTTAAAATGAAAAAAACAACTATTGTTATTTTCGATCATATTTTTGAAATAACAATATGTGATAATAGTTCTCACATTTTTTGGGTAACCAAAGCAGGCAGTCATAGTTCAGCAAATCGAAAGGCTGATATTACAGGGCATTAGTCAAAGCAATATTTTGGTAAAGAGATTTGTATATTTTACAAGATGAGTTTTAGGAGACAAAAATTGTATGGAGAGTGGATATGAATATCTAAAAGTTTTTCTATTGCATTGTCCTGTACTACAATATTTATATACTACGATATTTTACTGAATAGCATATGATATAATGTTGCGTGCTACAATATAGCAGCTGAATAGTTATCATTTGAAAAGTTGGTGCTTGCTTTTGCTGATAAAGGGCGACTGTGAAAATTAGTGTGGTACATTAAGTTGGATCTTGTGTCCCAGGTGTAACTAGAGTTTGCTTTGTTCTCGACTATTGCACTCTTTCTGACCAAATAATTCATGGATTTCGTCGCGGGATGCCTGATATTTTTGACTGATGTATTGTGCCATCCATCGGTAAAGAGAGTAGGTTCATACGTTTCAATGAAAATTCAATAACAATCTAAGAAGTTATTCAAACCTTGGTTCTGTTTGGTTGATGAAAAGAAAACAAGTTTAGCAGCTTCTACTCAGTTCCGAAAAGCATAACAGGGTTAAATGATGTACACATGTTGACAGGCCGTTTGTGTCGGCATGCATTCATGCTGCATTCACCTCCCCCTGAATTTCTTCCACCACATCCTCCTGACATCTCACCAACAACCCATCAACCCAAACAATAGTAAACCGCACAACTCCATCACAAATCCCACTACTTCGCCTCACTTCAACTTACAACCTTGCTGTACCCAATAATCAAACTCCTACATTACTACATATCCACCTTCTACTTACAAATACACCATCAACTCCCCTCTGCTACTGCCCACATCACCCACTCTCTCTGTCCTTCACTGCATCACCACCCACTCCACTGCCAACATCACCCACTACTTGCCGCAGCCTTCACCCTGTGCATCACTGACATCAAGAACACCCAATATGCCATCAAAATCACCCGCGAACTCCAATTCCAGCAATACCACAACCTACATACTCCATCATCTAAATTCAACAGCCTCAGCACCTCCGCAACCCACTTCATCAAACTCAAACGCTTGAATCGAGCATCACTTCACCACAACCTCACATAACAGCAATCGCCACCACGGATCGCCTGAAATCCAACTGCAATTCTATTCCAACATCACCCGCGACCATCCAGAACTCCAGACGAACCCCATAAACGAATCACAGCATCGAATACGCAATCGCTACATCGAATACCACGACATCCTCTCCAGCAACTCCCCACCATTAACGCCACCTCATTCACCTCTACGACTTCTTCTCAACCCACCAAACAACAATCGCAACCTTCAAACCAAATCACCTGAACAACCGCTAGCACCCACTCTCGAGCAAGTTCAACTGCCTCGCCAACTCCGAACAACCCCAAACTCGCCTCGCGAACTTCCCATACCCCCAATCCCCTTGAAGCCGCAATTACTTATATTGAGTAGTGAGAGTTTGATTTCGATTTCGATTTGAGATCTAATTTTGTAGCGACAGAGCTTGTAGCTGGAGGAGCTTGCAGCGGAGGAACTTACAGAAGCGGTCTTGGCTTTGTAGATTTAAGAATTAGGGTTTTTGGCAGATTTGAGAGCGTGAGAGGCAAGGAGTAATTTGTTATTTTAATTTTCGGGGGAAAAAAGGCGTGCTGTGAAATTTTTGGGGAAAAAAGGGCGGGCGTAGAAATTTTCACCTATTACAACGGACAGACTTAGCCTGTTGTAAAATTGGCACCTATTACAACGGGCATTTTCAGCCCGTTGTAAAATTGACACCTCTATTACAACGGGCATGAAATGACCGTTGTAATAGCATTCTATTACAACGGACAGTCATTGTCCATTGTAAAAAAAGCATTGTATATGACATCTATTACAACGGGCCTGAATGGACCGTTGTAATAGCCTACTATTACAACGGACAGCCAATGCCCGTTGTAAAAAGGGCGTTGTAATTGAGTATTTTTGTTGTAGTGTCAACATTTAAATGATAAAAAATTACAATAAAACCTAATTAGCATTCAATATGGTATAACAAATAATCAATAGGATATTTTATACAACTATAACAATAAATTAATCTTAATTTAACAAATCAAAATTAATTAGGGTTTAGGAATAAAACGTGATTGGAGATTGATGAAGGGCCTAAGCTTATCGAGTGTGGAGAATGATGAAGTTGGAGATGATCGGGGAGGCGCGGGGGCTGGCTGACAATGGGGAGGTGGTGTTAGGTTAGAGATTTGGTTGATTTTGGAGGAGAGGGAATAATGAAGATGACATTTGGCGTGGATCATGTATATATGATAAATTTTGATGGCTTTTGACGGTCGCCTACGGAAAATTTACGTCAGTTTCCGACGGCTTTCGACGGCCGTCTACGATAAATTTATGTCATTTTTCGACAGCTTTCGACGGCCACTGTATTTTATTTACGAAAATACCACGAAGGTCGTCAACCGCCGAAAATTGGTTGCAATGTGCGGCGCTACCTCAACACCAGTCCCATAGAACTTAACCTACTTATCTAGACATCAGACAAATGATTTTATCATGAATAATTTTAAACATCCCAACATGTTTAGATCTTTTTGATCTAGTGAATGTAGTTATACCCATACGGAACTTTAGGCTGGGTGTACCAAACCCTACTTGGTCATCAATTTCCAATCCCCAGTGTCCTCAATATTTGGTGATTTATATAAGTAAGCACATTAATAATACATATAGAAAATATACATAAGATCAAAATATACAACTGAACATATAAAATCATTAAGATAACTCCAACAATGTTAATATGTTCTATGATAGCCATTTGTCCATATGTAGTATATATCTAAGCATGCAATTAGTCACGTATACACTTTGTATTAATAGCTCAATTTTCTTCCTCGATTTTCAGCTTAGACGTTTCCACTTTCCTTTCCTTTGGAAACTTCCCGTTTCAAAATTTTAAATTTATCAAAGCCCATACTTTAATATAATAAAAGTCTGGCCCATTAGTTAACCAAAACATATAATAGCATCATCCAGAACCAAGTCATAATTCATTAACTAAATTATGCCATGTCATGCTATCTAACGTAGGATTTAACATGCTACCAAATCTATAGCTTAACACGCTACTGAATTTATATCTTAACATACTACCAAAATTATAGCTTAACATGCTGTCGAAGATGGGAATTAACATGCTATCGGAGCCATGGCTTAAAATAATGATGAAGTTATGGCCTAACAAGCAATCAGAGCTTTGTAGTAAAGCTATGGATATATTACATAACAAGATATCGGAGCTATGGCATATTCCAATGAGGAAATGACATAACAAGCTATTAGAGATTTAGAGCTATGGCATATGCTAATTAAGATATGACATAACAAGTAGATTAAGGAGTGCTTGGTTATCTGCCGCCTCTCTTTCTTCTCTTTATCTCAAGCCTTTCCACTTTAACATACGTCTTCATCCACTACCCGTTTCTCTCCCTCCGCCCATCTTCTCTTCCATTTTGAATTTTTTGGATGTCATTGGTTTCCCTATGCTCCCTCAAAGAAACTACCATTTCAAACATCACTTGACCTTCCCAGACTACCTACCCACTATTGTTTCGCTCACCCCCGTCATCAGATCAACTACTCACGTGCCTAAGCCACCGCGGTGTTGGACCCGTTGTCAGTTTGTATCATGTTGTACCTTTTCTTACCATGCTAACATTCCATTTTCTTTTAGAATTTTTCGTGTGTGTGTGTTGGTGCCTTTCATGGTGATTGCCTATGCAACAGATATTGGGTTTTTGTTGGTGACTGAAGTCGTTCTTCTTGGTTCGTGGTTTGAGTTTAGCTCGTCTTTGTGCTACTTGATGGTCATTTTCTTATGGTTATCTACCTTCGCAATTTGATTATTTTGGTGCTCTTATGTTATGTTTGGCTTGGAAGTTCCTATTTTTGGTGCCTTCTATTGGTTTCGTGTAAGTGTGTTATATCTTGTAATTTTAAACATTTTTTTGCTTCATGTGAGTTTGTTGAGTGATTGCTTCGTGCAGGTTTTTTCTTAAACGTTAGGCTTCTTAAACATATGTGCCGAAGTTGTTGAGTTATTTAACTCACACATATTTAAACTTTTTTATTAAATTGGATGAAGTTGTTGAGTTATTTAACTCACACATATTTAAACTTTTTTATTAAATTGGATGAACAATTATAAAAATCGGCTTACCATGCAAAAAAATTATCAAAGCCACGGCATAGGCTAATGGAAATTTTACAAAACAATCTATCCAAGCTATGGAATATGCTAACGGAGATATGACGTTAAAGTTGTCGAAGCTATGGCATATTCTTGTGGATATACGACATAAAAAGCTATTGGAAATACTACGACAAACTTGTAATTAACTTCAAAAGTGTTTTATTTCTTTTTAAAGCAATTACTTTGACTAAATCAAGTTATATGTTAAATTTTTATTTGCCAATCCCCTATTTACTGATTTCTTCCTTGAAAAATTTCAAAGAATATTTATCTTTTGATTTATCACATTGATTAATTCCTTAATTAATTATATAAAATTACCATAATCTACTCATTTCCCCTTTATTCAGTTAATTCATACCAATTTAAAATAACATGTGGAAAATCCTAAAAAATTTCCAAAACTCCAAATCTTTATTTTCTACCAAATACAATAATTTCAGGAAAAAATAATTACTTTTCATAGTTTAAATAATTAAATATCAAAATAAGATCATTTTCCAACTTTGAAAAATTTATGGAAGATTCATATGAAATTTAAAAATTCCAAAATAGAAAACCCATCTCCAAATTTATCCTATAAATATAATATCGATATTTTATACCATTTAGAGGTCATTAGCTATAGTTTTATATTCGATAACCCCTCTTTTAGCTTCAAAACTTCACATGCTTCACATATAAATTCTTAGGAGCATACACACACACACACACACATCCCATGTTTTTATCATTAGAAATTATCTCATTTTTAATTTAATCTGAAAATGAAAACATGTAACAAAGGATAGTAATATTATTTGCCTTGATTTGCCAAATGGTGGAGGGAAATGTGCCTTAAGCTTCTTCCTTAAGCTTTTAGATTTTTTTTAATAGAGAAATTATATGGAGAGTTTTCTCCTTTTCCTTTTGTATTCATTATGACATGCAAATAAATTCTAAAAAAGAAAATTAATTCAAGTGCATATATATATACAAGGAAAGAAGGTATGGATGATAATCAACACAAAAGACAAAGATTAATTCATTAAATAAAAGGTTAGTCCAATGGTATGAGCGGAGGTTTACATCCAACTGCCGATAAAAGGTTCAAAGCATTCCCTATGCAATCATGCCACCTCTAATATTTCCACGGCCAAGCTAGTGATCCACGCGAACTACCCCGATTCTGAAACTGTGACGTATGCCTCCTTCAAGACCATCTATCTTGTCAAGTCAGCGATCCACATCAACTTTAATTGACCAATACAAGCAAAGCATACCACTCGCCAACAACTATAAATAGGGATCTACCTCCACATAAGAAGAGACTCCTCTTCTCTTTCTCTCAACCTAGCATGTTTTTTGGACTTGACATTTCCAAGCTCATATGAGAGCTTGAGGACTATTTTGATGGCCGTTGATGAAGAAGATGACTTGTACTTTTAACTAAGAACTTGTAAATGTAAAAAACTGCATATAAGCTCGAATTTTACATTTTTGGCGATGAGAATGAATATGGCATGTACTTTGACATAAGGACCAATGAATAAAAAGGTATTACATGTGAGAACGAAATTTATATTTTTTTTTTCCCTTGAGAAAAATGATGACTTCGAACTTTTGATATAAGGACCGATATTTATTGAGCTATGAGCATATTTGAATTTGTATATAATAGAATTTAAAATTATTTTATTTGTTAGGCTAAAAGTTGGCCAAACAATTTTGGTGCGTTCACTAAAAATTTGAATTTTTTTCAAAAATTACAAAATGTTGACAGTTTCAAGAAATTTTAGAAAATTGGAAAGAAATCTTGAGAAGTAGGAAATATTTTTACAAGTATGTTGATTGAAGAATTTATCAAATCCGATTATTTTTGAAAAAATATGAATTTTTCTATATTTGATTATATAATGCTATTGTAGATCAACTTCTCACTCCTCATTTTAAAACTACATAGCCTAATCTGACGACAATGATAGCACCAGCCTTAATCTAATGATATCGATAGTTCCCTCCTCACCAATTTTAGAACTGTGGTAGGAAGTTTAGAGCTTCGATAAAAAGTTAGACTTGCGATAGCTGCTGCTCCACTTCTAAATGCGCACTAGCCTAATTTGAAGGTTGTGATACCTCCACCTTTGATCTGATGATAGCGATAGCTCCTTAATGGACGAAAGCTATATATGTGGTAACTTAATCGAACGACATCAATAACACCTTTTGTAGATCAATAAAAGTGATAGCTCGTAGATCAAGGATAGCGATAACATAGTTAATCTTTGAAAACCATTAGGATAGTAGCACTACTTTTACTTTGAGCGTAGTAGCCTTAATGGACTAAAACCACCTTGGTATCCAGGATAGCAACATCTAAGTCATTGATTTCGCATCGAAAGCTTCAAAAAATACAAATACCAATAGAGTATGAAGTTCGTCAATGGTCATCATTTCGACCAAGGCCGCTATTGACAATTCAGAATGAGATAGGCTTTGTAAAAATTGTCATGAGATAGAAGAGACGCTGACAAGTTGATCTTCTCACGTCTTCCTACATATAGTCTCTTACGATAGCCGTGAAAACCAATAACTTGTTAGGCTTTTTATCGGAGAAACAAGCCGTGGTCGGAGTAAAAATTCACTATAATAATGACACAATAAAATGAACAATGGCCATTAATTGAAAGCCTCTCCTTACCTCCCACGTTGAAAGTTACTGCTAAAAGCCTTGTCTTCACTATTATTTCAGCCAAAAGACAACCCAATTTCGAGCTTTTGAATCAAATTGATGACCAATAAGGAAGAATTAGGAAATTTAGCCTCCGTAGATGGATTATATTCATTGTAAATCTAATTAGGGATAGCTTTTGGCCATATATATTCCTGAAAATCTAATTAGGGGTAGCTTTTGATGAAATTGGCATCATTAGAAAGCTCTCAAAAAAATGAAAAAAATTGAAGATTATTCGCTTATATATATACACACACACACACACACACATATATATATATTTGTATGTGAGAGAAATTGCTAGTTGAAGTTCGAAAAATCAAATAATGATATATTATAAAGTATAAAAATTCACAGGTTTAAAAATTCAGCACAATCAAATGTGAAATGAAATATAGAATGAAATAAAGTAAACGAGCAGATTATATGCATATATACATACAACAATAATAATAAATAAATGAAATCAGTTCATTAAATTTAAGGATTAATACAAGAAACATTATAATAGAACAACTTTTAATGAATCAATTTACTAAAAAGAACTCATCGGTAACCTAAGACATTTTACTAAGGTAGCACACTTACAAAATCTATGAAATTCTAGGAGTCACAAACTATGAATATTATATAAATATATTAGGTAAATGTGTATTATTAAATTCAATATTTTTATATAATAAATCGAAATATATGTGCATATATTTAACAAGAAGGATCATTTGTAACAAAGAAATTATGATCATTAATATGAGAATCAAGTTTTCTCTAGAAATGAAACTCATGGACTATTTAATAATCAAGTCTTTTTACGAATTTCATCACCAAAAAATGAAATGTTGATCTCCTTTATACGAGCTTTGACATTTCTCATTAAAATATGGATTTCTTGAATTCTTTACACAATTTGTAGTCTTTATTAATTTAGAACATGGTTCTACAAAACCTTAGATTTCTTTGTCAAGCACGAGATTCTAGTCATCCTTTGGATTTTTGGTTGACGGATTGCAAACATGCTATTTGGAATATATAGTTATTATTCAGCAATAAAGTTCAAAATATTCTCTTTCATTATGGAAATATTCATCAGAAAAGAAGTAATTTATCTTTGCATCAATGGTGTGGAATTGAGGCTCTTCATAACTGATTTGATACATTTATGTCTTCATCACATGAGATTCTAGTTCACTTATAACTTATGATTATAATTCTCTAGTATACAAGCAAAAGATGACTTTATTAGAAATGAAGTTCTGAACTTCTATCTTGAGTATTGGATTTAAATTCCTTATTTTGTTATGATAAATTTCGTTACTATATGGATATTTGGTCTTCTGTATTGTCTAGATGATAAATTCCAACCATTTTATTTTAATTATATTTATTTAATTTACGGTGTAGAAAGCAGAGTTGTTACAGACTTCCCCCTTAAGAAAACCGCATCCTCGCAATTTCGTATGGAGAAACATCGCACAACTCAAATCCTGACTTTTTGTGTATTCTACAAACTTAAAAAAGCTTACACCATCCTCTATGTGACTCTTTCACAAACTTCTCTAATCATATGCTATAAATTTATTCACCAACTTTCTATCTTTCACATACGGTAATTTGTGAAAACTTCTGTAAGTGTTAGAATTTTTGAAAAATTTCGGTGGAGTCTTCTTTGTACGGAGAGCGTTTTGCAAATCAAAACACATATATATATCACCAAAAGCCAATATACATCTCAATACAGGCATTCTGAAACACAGGGAAATAATATATACCAATTTATCGTGAAAATGTACTTCTTGATTAGCATTTCAAACAAGTTTGCTTATTTTTTAAACGGGCAAAAACGAGCGGATCTTGCCAAACAATTCAATTATGCTTCAAGTGTACCTATCTCAACTCAATTCAAACATTAGCTTTATATGGAAAAAGAAGTATGATAAGTATATAACTATCAACTATAAAAACACATTACATTTTTGTTTAAGTCACATTTGACAGACTTTCAAAGGTCTAAATCACAATATTAGAAAACAATATTAAAGAGTGAAATTGTTGTATTATATGTTAGCTTTTCTAAACTTCTTCCGGATTGCAAAAACATGAATTATACCTCAAGTAATGGAGGTAGCTCCAAACATATGTATAGTAGATTTTACGTTGTGTACAGACCCAATGTGAAAAACTAAGTTTTTGACTTGCAAGTGTTAAAATTTCACAAAACTCCCTTAACCAAAGTTGTTGCCTAAGTTATAAGCTTTCTAGAGCGGATAAAATCATCGAAGTTGGATAAACGTTTGAAAGACACGATTAAATGAATATTGTGCTGTCAGGTGGGGTTTGCAATTTTCAAACAGCAGCCTATATCGTTTTCAATTCGTGTTTAAATCAAAGCCGACTTCAAAATTTCACATCGTATTTCTAATAAAATTTGCACTCTAGTGACTTAACTTTCAAAAAAAATCAAAATAATCAAAATCAGATCGATAATTTGATATTTATAGTCAAAACAAATCAAGTTTTTTTTTTTTTTGGTTCAAGTCTAAACCGATAATTACTAAAAAGGATAAATGAAACCAGTTAATAGCTACTTTAATAGTTAGCAAGTCCGTAACAAGCTTGTCAGACAGAGACATCCTACATAAGGGCATCTACCAACAAAAACATGTTAAATATAAAATTTAAAAAAAAAGATGAAACAAACGCAAACAACCATTGAAGATAAAAATTATTGATCTAAAGTATCGACAAAAACACATGACAGGACCTACAAAATTCAAAATAAAGGTCTGATCTTAAATTTTTTTAAAAAAAAAGAAACATGTCTTAATACAAAACAATATAAAGCCTCTAAATGAACAAAACTCTAACGGTAACTCCAACTCGTCCTGCTTTTATTCATCATCCTATAGCTCATAACAAGTTAAAGATAAAGTTTGAAATATACTTAGGAACAAACTAGGTATAAAAATAAGAAAAGTCCATTTTGGTCCTAGTAAAAGTAAAATCAGTGTACATGTGGATATTTAAACGAAAATCAACAGTAACTGTTCATAAGAACATAAAGCTTACAAGCATATAGTAAAGTAGACTATCTCATGGTTTTAAAAAAAAATAGGCGCAACAACTGATACGAGGCCTTAAAATAAAAAATTGGCTGCAACTTCTCCAAAATCTGTGTTACAAATCATTTACAAGCATCGACTGTGTAACACTTAGCTTAGACATCATTTTGCTGGTGCAACAATTGGCACTGTATATGTTAATATATGAATTCAAAGCTCAAAGGGACAACAGCTAATACTTTGAAAGTAAATAAAAGTATAATTTCATTGTACTTAGTATATATCCTCACGGGCAAACTGAAACTTTTATTATATTTGCGAGAGTTAAGAAAATTATCTTTTCTCCTTCAGCCCCTAATTTTTTTCAATCATCGTCATCATAATAATTATTGTTGTTGATACATATTTATATATTATTATTGGGGACATGTTATGGGATGCAGTACAAAATTTTATTTGGCTTTATAGCTGTGTGCTTTACTTTTCATATATTCGTATATTGCATGTAATAATATATTTATTCTTCTAGAACTTTAGAACTATTGTATTAGTTTGACAAATGTAAATTTTCCAAATTAATGTTCAGCTTATCTTAAAGAATACTCACTTTCCAAAATAATAGCTCATTTACAAAAATATTATTTTAGTTTCAAATATTCTTTATCTTTAAACTTCTTTTTCAAATAGTAATTCTTTTTAAATCATTATGTCGAAATGTCTCATCCCGATGTTTAGGAATCTCTATCGAATACGTGTGCATCCATATCGATCAAAATTCTTAAAGTATTCGATGGGCAAAATAACAAAAAATAAAATGATAAAATATTTTCAACCACCTTATAAAATCAAACACAAGTTTTATGAAATCACTTGCTTGTTTGAAGAAAAATACTCGTTTTCAAAATTTTGTATATACATCAAATCCATCAATCATTATTAATAATAAAGAAAATCATCACGTTATCCATAAAATCAAACAAACATTAAACAACAATTCACACATTTCAAACAAGCAAACAAACGCTTTCAGCGGAAATCTATATATCTGATTCCGCTGCGCAATTTTGATCATTACCGGATCCTCTTACTCAACTCTCCTTGTCACAATCTAGAATTGTGAAGTATTTAAAATGCGAGATTCACATTAGGCCTTTTACGGCTTCCCTAACCGGGCTACAACATTCACACTCAAGCCACATAAAGGTCTATTCAACATCATCAATGCCGACACTACTCGTTGGGCTAACAGCTCCTTATTTGACTACCTCCCTCAACAAATTCCATTTCACTCAAAAATAACACACATCAGAGGTACATATAATGATAATACATATATAGTAGGAAAAATAACAAGTATGTCCCCATATGATAACCCCAATAATCATCGTATACTACTAATATCACTTAAATATAAACAAAATCTACCACATACCCATGGAGACAGGGGCTCTAAGTCTCATCAAAGGTCAGGACTCGTGTCTCTTATATTCTATACTGTTCTCAACCTGCTCTGATACCAACTGCAACATCCCACCTCTATACTCATAATATCCAAGAGTATTACTAGGTAATTCTATCAAATAATATGGAGAATGAGGATGTATGGGGTACACACATGAATATTCTCATGGGCTAAC
The DNA here is from genome assembly GCA_030765085.1 of Allium cepa. Lineage (NCBI taxonomy): Eukaryota > Viridiplantae > Streptophyta > Magnoliopsida > Asparagales > Amaryllidaceae > Allium > Allium cepa. The sequence goes on along the minus strand of CM060933.1, from coordinate 26,239,039 downwards.
ACCAATACGTATGTCAAAAAAAATACAAACAACTCATCTACCGTACACGGTATCAGCAAAAAATAATAAACACGTGTGCCTCCAAGATAGAATAATACACAATATAAAATAAATCATTGAGAACACAGAGTCAATAATGCAGCCATAAAATGTATGAAACAAATATATACAAATCTGAGTGGGTTATAAACTAAGTCAATCACCCACTATCTCAAACCATACAATGTACATCCAAATTAATACAATGTCATACAATCATGAGGTAATACATACAAAGTGATATACAATAATATCATATCCTCCATTTATGCTCAACATCCACATAATGGTCATCTATCCTTGAACCTGTAATGTCTCGGACTGATCCGAGTATTATATGAATAATAAATGGGTCATGTAGGATCGATTTCACCCTCACCTTAGAGGGGAGGTGAATATGGTGATACTATCAATCATTAAAATTTATTGCGGAAGTTTATATAAAATAATCTCAACACAGATATATCAGCATAGATAATAATTACTGCAGAAATAGAACGACACAGAATTTACCCAGCTTCGGCAAAACCCTGCCTACGTGCTCCCTCCAAGGTTTCTATTAGAAGTTAAGCAGTCACACGCTTACACACGTAAACTCGCGACACCCGCTGTCGACTAGCCTTAACTCTACGCTCAAAACCCTACCACAACTCAACCACTGAGTTGCGAATTCTCAAACTACGCCACGTAGTTTGTCCCATATCCACACGACTAGAAATTACAATTGTTTAAAAAGAAAATACAAATTTAAAACAAAAATTTAAAATAAAACCCTAATTTAAAATAAAGCCTAATTAATATAACTCGGCCCAAAATAAATTATCACTAAAAAATGCGGCCCCGTTATCTCCTTTAATTTGTTGCTCTATTTTGCTTTGTAAAAGTATCGGCCTGGTTCCTTTTTTTCTTTGCTCGAAATTAGGGCTTTGAGAGATTAGAAGCTGCCGAATTTTATTATCTCGATCGAATAATGATTTACGTCCCTTAGCTTTGTCGATCGATGCTTTCTTCTCTTTGCGCTCGTTTATGGCTGCTTCCAATATTGAGTTCGAATCAACGAATCTAGTATGTGAATTGTATCATTTAAATGCACTATTGTTTTGCCTTGATTCGAACTCGATTCGAGTTGTTAATCTATTGTTCTCTGTTTAGCTTTGAACTCAAATGCTTAATTTGTCGATGATGTTCATCGATTAATAGGATTCAAATTCCTAATTTTTCGTTCGTCTGATAGTTTTCTTGACTTCGTCTCGGCCACTTGATTATGTTTTGATGTTGATGATGATTTCTGACTTCTTCAATTCGTATATTTTTGCCTTGGTCATCACGGTTTTGTGAATTTGCTGATTCCTTAATTTCCAAGGCTCTGACTTTACTGCGACGATGATTTCTTTCTTTGTGTTTGTTGACTTGATACTCTACTGTCATCATCACTGCTAGTTTGAAAACTACTTTGATGACCCACGGCTTTGACTATTTTTATTTGGTATCTGTGACTTCGGCTCAGTTTGATTTGAACTGCAGTTGACTTTGTGCATTTTTCTGTTGACATCGGCCTTGACTTTTAAACTTGATTCTGTCTCGGCCTGTACTTGAGCATTGCATACGCTTTGTGTATTGGCTTCGGCCATTATGTCTCTAACTTTGATGACTTCGGTACTGTCACTGACACTACTTCATTGATTTGATTATGCAAGCTTGGAGTTGCCTCTGGCCAGTTGAATTATTGATTGTTGTTTGAATTGTGATATTGTGTTCATGTTGCTTTAATTCTGGTACACGATATTTGAGTCTGCACTGCATGTTGTACCTATTCTTTTGGCACTGCTTACTGGTCCAGTTTCATTTGAACTTTGTTGTGCTGACTTGAGTTCGAGTTTCCGCCATTTACTGCCGCACTGCTTCATTGATACATATATATGTCTTGTAGAAATGTTGTATTTGTATCATGTTGTTTTGAAGTTTCTTTGACAGTCAGGGTTCAAGTGCATGGCATATTGAACCGGTTCATGTATATATGTATGTTGTTTATCACTTCATGTCGAAGTCTGGTCACTTGTGTGGCCTTCTTTAGGTGCTCTGGTCCTTTGATTCATGTAGTATGGCTACTTGCTTTGAGTTTCATTTTGATGTTAAGTTCATTTGTTTTGATGCATTTGTACTTGTAGTCTTCACTGCAACCATATTGAACTAAACCTGTTGTCTGCATTGTGGTCTCGAGTCATATGCATGTTCACTACTGTTGCCTTGTATCTGCAGTGTGCACTGTTTGGTTCATATTGCATTGCTTCATCATTGATTGTTGACATGTGCACCACTTGTGTAGTCTGCTTGGTTTCTTGCATATTGATGTTGAGCCACTGCCTGTTAGGCTTGAAGTCTGGTGGCTTCACTTTGGCATTTGAACTGGTTCGATATTGATTTCATTGTTGTTTTTCATATGCTTGCTGCTGCTATGCATACGCTTCACTATGTACATTGTTTTCATTTGAAGCTATATTGCAGTTTCATTCATTCTTGAGTTTGTACATTTTGATTGCACCTTAGTTGAATCCAGCTTGAAGCTCGGGTTAGACCTTGTGCTCGTGTCGTGACTTTATTTGTATTGCACTTGAGTTGAACCCGGCTTTTCATTTGGGTTTGACCTTGTGCTCACCTGTCCCTGTAACTTTATCAAGTGTATATATCGGTATGCACGGCTTTGTGGCGTGTACAGTGATACACTGTGCATGTAACAAGCTGTTCGTGTATGATGGATTCAAATTTAAATGATGACGACTAACCCAAATAACCGAGGCAAATAATATTTTCAAAATACATTTTATATTATACTGCATAAATATTTCCTTTTCAATTTTACTGCGTCAGTGTATATTTTTACAGATTGCTCAGATGCTGGATTCAATCTAGAATAGCACTGAAGATAAATACGAGTGAATGAGCGATATGTAGTGAGGTGTATATGTAAATTAGAAATTGTGATTTAATCGAAATTGTATTGTCGTTGAATTTGTATATATATAGCGTGAGTTCAAATTTGTACTATTCAAAATTGTAATAAATATCTGTTTGAATTTAAATACTGTGTTATTTATTTTATTCAGAAAATATTTATTTAATTATGAAAAATAAAATAGTACATTAACAAATACATTTAAATGAATATATATATATATATATATATATGTTTATTATCATCAAACAAAAATCATATACTCGTATATTCAACAAGCTCCCCCGTTTGATGATAACAAACATATATTTAAGATTTTGAATTTGTTAAATGTATTTGAACATTCAATTTGCTCCCATATTTGAATGCTTCCTCTCTACACAAATCTCCCCCTTCATAAATGCATACAATTAAAAATATGCAAATAAGCCTAGATGCAAATAGAAAATATTTGACCTATATTCGTCAAAATCTTAACTTTTCTCTCACCCTTTTGTTATCAGCAAATGAGTAATAGTGTTACAAAAAATAGAGATAGATATTAATACAACATTAAAAAATCAATCGAATATAAATATTAAATTTCAATAAAAAATCAAACAAAAATCATAAATACTCTGTTAGGCGTATATTCCACTTTTAGAGTGATAGGAATGATGTCATCATATAGAGACCATATAGTTGTGTCTATTTGTGGTATATTTATATCAGGAATTTGAATATCTACCAACCATGCATAACCGATCGGACTTTTAAATGAGATTAGTAGTATTTCAATTTTATTTTAAAAAATTAATTCAAGTATCTTCTAACCACGCATAACCATGAGGACTTTTAAATGGGATTAGAATCAACTTGTCTATTTAATAATCAATTTTTCTGATATGTGTTCTATACATGCATAACCGTAAGGACTTTTAAATGAGCATGGAAGCACATAATCGAAAATTCCAAGTAATTCATCCATGCATAACCGTGAGGACTTTTAAACGAGAGTAGATACTTTGGTTGTTTTTAAAAATATATATATATATATATATATATAATGAAAAACGAATGATTTCTGTTTAAATCATCACGTATTGACATACTATATAGGATTATGATGAGTGATGGTTGATAGAAAATGATAGAAATAGAAATGATCATGAAATTTTTACCAACAAAAAGTGTTTATAACTCTTGTTTAAATTTCTAAAGAAATTTACTAATTATACCGTCTCAAGTTATAATATATGATTAATACCAACACTCGTCACTTTTTCAATCATTGTTTATCTTTTCGATAATTAGCAAAGAGTCAGTCTATGTAGTCATTTAAAATCAAATTCAAAAATAATTATAAAATCAATTTTTCTAAAAATGACTACTATGAAAACAAGGTCAAAAATGATTTTCTAGAAGGGGTTTTATAAGAAAAATCTCTGCTATTTCAAAATTATTTGAAATGAAAAATATGTAGATATTTTCTTTGAAAAAGAATGATGCAGCTACTGAATGTCTCAACATAAATCACGTTTCACCAGTAATTTTTCTACCAACTAGATTACCAATGTGATCTGCACCTGAATTTTTCTTTCACTCGAGATTATCATTAATTGAATGTCATAGACCAGACCGTGAAATTTCCAACAATTTCTTGAAATCCTTTTTTTTCAACTTTTTAAATGAAATTCTTTTGGATTTTAATTGAAGCCGTGTAAATAAATAAAAACCATGAATATATAGTCAGCCAAATGTATCATCATCATCCAATATAACACCATAATTAATCAAATTAATCTATATGAAGTATTTCAAGGATTGTAGTGTTCTCAGCATAAAAGGATAATTGGCCAACATTTTTGAAAAAATCAGAATCATTATCATCAATTATTTCTTTATCAATAACTGGCTTAATTAAATCATATTATGGTGCAGATTTTCACATATATCGTTCAAGATATCTTTAACTGTTTTACCTTTACGATAATTTTTAGTTTTTGCCCGTTGTGATTCTGTCACCTTTGTATTAGGCTAAAGGACTTTGCTTTGTCGCCCATTGTGTCCCTGAAACAGCCAGAATCCAAGTAACATTGTTGTAGTTCCTTAACCTGCCACCGCACCTACACGTTAAAAGATTTTTGTGACCTATTTGTTTTTATAGGTCCATGGTTGTTAGTGGCAGTAGATTTCGAAAATTATGTTTGTGGAGACCCAAAACTATTTATATATGTTCTCTTTTGGCACCCAAATTTGTTTGACTTTCAAAGATTTAATATTTGTGCCTTTAGGAACCCAAATTGGTATGGTTTTCACTTGTTTGGGGTCTATACCAACAAATATTGTGATTGTGTCCAAATTTTCTATAAATTGTGCACATCGAATTGACTTGATTAATTTCATTTCTAACGTTTTCAGATTGATTATATCCAAGTCCTTGTCTAACTGTATTAACAGTTTATTTCCCTAATAGCATATTCAACGATCTTTCACTTTTGGAAAACTTTCCTAAAGTCGTTGACAGTTGTTGGACTTGTGTTTTGAGAGATTCATTTTCGTTTAATAATTATGTGCACTTTTTAATAGAATTTTCTCTTCTAGTATTTTCACTCTCTTTCAAAATCAGAATTTCATCTTCAAGCAATTTAATTTTAATTTCTGATTTTTTTAATTTCTTCTTCGAGTGATGGAAATCTATCACACTTAGGGATCCTACTTTGATAGTTTTTAACTAATTGGTCAAGTTGTTTATTTGATTCTATCAAAGTATCTCTTTGTGATTCAATTTTAGCATATCTCTCCCTAAGTCGTTCAAAACAGCCATTTACTTCGTGGAAATATATAAGTAATTCAGAATGAGTAAGTTTTGATACCTCGCTTGGCTCGTCATCGTCGCTATCAGTTATATCACCTCGAAGGCACATATCTGCTTTCTCACTCTCACTGCTAGTACTTTTATTATCTTCGTCACTTGTATTCCACGTGGCTGCAAAATTTCTCCTTTTTGATTTCTTTTCTAGGTCGTGTCGATTTTGAGGACAATTGGGCTTGATGTGTCCGGGTTTGTTGCACTTATGACAGATGATTTCTTGTTGTTCTGGGTTATCTAGAACTTTGATTATTCTGCTTTTTAATTTTTGATTTAGAGCTAGATTTTTGTACTTGCGGTTCCACCTTTTGAATCTCTTTATTACCATTTCCAGCTCTGCTGATCCATCATCATTGTCATCATCATCACTTTCAGTTGTTCCTTTGAGAGCTATTGATTTCTTTCGAGTATCTCCTCCTTTACACTCTTCCTTGAATTTCATTTCTAGCTCATAAGTGGTGAGATTTCCGATGAGTTTTTCAACTTTGATTTGTTTTAAATCTTTCGATTCTTGAATGGCAGTCACTTTTGCTTCAAAACTTCGTGGAAGGACTCTAAGAATTTTTAGGACTATTTTCAATTATGTGTATGATTTTCCAAGAGCTTTTGATTTGTATACGATGTTGGAAAGGCGTCCGTACATCTCTTTAACATTTTCTTGCATGGCCATTGTAAAATTCTCGTATTCGCTACTCAGCATGGCAAAGCGAGATTCCATGACTTGAGATATTCCTTCGTGAGTCACTTTTAGTGTGTGCCATATTTCCTACGCGGTTAGATAATGTGAGACACGATTAAATTCAAATTGATCTAATGAACAAATAATAGAATTTATAGCTTTGGCATTAGCATTCTGTAATTTATTTTCTAGATCTGTCCATTGATCAACTGGTTTATCTATTTCCTAATTATTTACAACTATAGTTGGTGCTCTATAATCTGTCTCAACAATATTCCAAGCATTAATGGTTTTCAGAAAAAAAATTCATTCTATTTTTCCAATAAGCATATTCACCATTGAACATTGGTGGTCTAACTATATATTGACACTCATCAAAAACAGTATTAAAAGAAGCCAAAATTTTAAAACAAAAATTGGTTTTTGAAAAATCAAAATTTTAAAACAAAAATGGCTTTTGTACCTAGCTCCGATACCACTTGTAGGATCGATTTCACCCTAGAGAGGGGGTGAATAGGGTGATACTATCAATTATTAAATTTATTGCGGAAGTTTATATAAAATAATCTCAACACAGATATATCAACACAAATAATAATAAATGCAGAAATAGAACGACATAGAATTTACCCAACTTCGGCAAAACCCTATCTATGTGTTGCCCCCAAGGTTTCTACTAGAAATTAAGCAGTCAGACGCTTACACACGTAAACTCGCGACACCCGCTATCGGCTAGCCTTAACTCTACGCTCAAAACCCTACCACAACTCAGCCATTGAGTTGCGAATTCTCAAACTACGCCACGTAGTTTGTCCCCTAGTCACACGAATATAGATTATAATTGTTTAAAAAGAAAACACGAATTTAAAACAATAATTTAAAACAAAACCCTAATTTTAACTAAAGCCTAATTAATATAACTCGGTCAAAAATAAATTATCACTAAAACAATGCGGCCCCGTTATCTCCTTTATTTTGTTGCTCTATTTTGCTCTGTAAAAGTATCGGCCTGGTTCCTCTTTTTCTTTGCTCGAAATTAGGGCTTTAAGAGATTAGAAGCCGTCGAATTTTATTATCTCGATCGAATGATGATTTACGTCCCTTAGCTTCGTCGATCGATGCTTTCTTCTCTTTGCGCTCGTTCACGGCTGCTTCCAGTATTGAGTTCGAATCAATGAATCTGGTATGTGAATTGTATCGTTTAAATGCACCGTTATTTTGCCTTGATTCAAACTCGATTCGAGTTGTTAATTTATTGTTCTCTGTTTAGCTTTGAACTCGAATGCTTTATTTGCCGATGATGTTCATCGTTTATATAGGATTCGAATTCCTAATTTTTCGTTCGTTTGATAGTTTGCTTGACTTCGTCTCGGCCACTTGATTATGTTTTGATGCTGATGATGATTTTTGACTTCTTCAATTCGTATATTTTTGCCTTGGTCATCACGGTTTTGTGAATTTGCTGATTCCTTGATTTCCAAGGCTCTGACTTTACTGCGACGATGATTTCTTTCTTTTTGTTTGTTGACTTGATACTCTGCTATCACCATCACTGCTAGTTTGAAAGCTACTTTGATGACCCACGACTTTGACTATTTTTATTTGGTATCTATGACTTCGGCACAGCTTGATTTGAACTGCAGTTGACTTTGTGTATTTTTCTGTTGACATCGGCCCTGACTTTTAAACGTGATTTTGTTTCGGCCTGTACTTGTGCATTGCATACGCTTTGTGTATTGGCTTCGGCCATTATGTCTCTAACTTTGATGACTTCGGTACTATCACTGACACTACTTCATTGATTTGATTGTGCAATCTTGGAGTTGCCTCTGGCCAGTTGAATTATTGATTGTTGTCTGAAGTGTGATATTGTGTTCATGTTGCTTTAATTCTTGTACACGATATTTGAGTATGCACTGCATGTTGTACCTGTTCTTTTGGCTCTACTTATTGGTCCAGTTTCATTTGAACTTTGTTGTACTGACTTGAGTTCGAGTTGCTGCCATTTACTGCTGCACTGCTTCATTGATACATATATATGTATTATAGAAATGTTGTATTTGTATCATGTTGTTTTGAAGTTTCTTTGACAGTCAGGGTTCAAGTGCATGGCATATTGAACTAGTTCATGTATATATGTATATTGTTTATCACTTCATGTTGAAGTCTGGTCACTTGTGTGGCCTTCTTTAGGTGCTCTGGTTCTTTGATTCATGTAGTCTTGCTACTTGCTTTAAGTTTCATTTTGATGCATTTATACTTGTAGTCTTCACTGCAACCATATTGAACTAAACCCTGTTGTCTGCATTGTGGTCTCGAGTCATATGCATGTTCACTATTGTTGCCTTGTATCTGCAGTGTGCACTATTTGGTTCATATTGCATTGATTCATTATTGATTGTTGACATGTGCACCACTTGTGTAGTCTGCTTGGTTTCTTGCATATTGATGTTGAGCCACTACCTATTAGACTTGAAGTTTGGTGTCTTCACTTTGGCATTTGAACTGGTTCGATATTGATTCAATTGTTGTTTTTCATATGCTTGCTGCTGCTATGCACATGCTTCACTGTGCACATTGTTTTCATTTGAAGCTATATTGCAGTTTCATTCATTCTTGAGTTTGTACATTTTGATTGCATCTGAGTTGAATCCAGCTTGGAGTTCGGGTTTGACCTTGTGCTCGTGTCGTGACTTTATTTGTATTGCACTTGAGTTGAACCCGGCTTTTCGTTTGGGTTTAACCTTGTGCTCACTTGTCCCTGTAATTTTATCAAGTGTGTATGTCGGTGTGCACGGCCTTGTGGCATGTACAGTGATACTTGTGCATGTCGCAGGCTATTCGTGTATGATGAATTCAAATTTAAATGATGACAAAGGACCCAAATAACCGAGGCAAATAATATTTTCAAAATACATTTTATTTTATACTGCAAAAATATTTCCTTTTCAATTTTACTACGTCAGTGTACATTTTTGCAGATTGCGTAGATGTTGGATTAAATCAGGAATAAAGTTGAAGATAAATACGAGTGAATGAGGGATATGTAGTGAGGTATATTTGTAAATTAGAAATTGTGATGTAATTGAAATTGTATTGTCATTGAATTTGTGTGTGTATATATATAGTGAGAGTTCAAATTTATACTATTCAAAATTGTAATGAATATTTGTTTGAATAAAATATCTGTTTAAATTTAAATACTATGTTATTTATTTTATTTAGCAAATATTTATTTAATTATGAAAAATAAAGTAGTACATTAATAAATACATTTAAATGAATATATATGTTTATTATCATCAAACAAAAATCATATACTCGCATATTCAACAGGTCAGATTATATCTAAATCCAAGGTGTGAACATAACAATAAGCATGGTATTAAAAAGTAAGGTACAAATACAACTCAAATTAACATTCGGCATAAACCTTACAACAATATACCATACACGCATGCTCAATAATTAGACCTCCAAATCTCGACTTACAGTCGTAATAGAAGTAATAACTTCTGACTGTTAAGTCATGAAAGATAAATTAAGAGATGTGGAACCCAAATAAAACTCAGTCCATACAAAATACAGAAATCAATATTCAAGAATACTATCTCGACTTTTAGCCCCTATAGAAGTATATACTTTCGACTATTAGTCCGAGGAGGTAGCAAGAAATATGAATCCCAATAACCACAATTCATACGAAATATTGAAGTAATATCCAATTAATTATCTCGATCTACAGTCCTAATGGAAATCATATCTTTTGACTATTAAGCCCTCGGAGATATCAAGAAATATAAACTCAAATCAATGTCAAAGCTAATCAAAAACTCAATGTACAAAACCATATATCTCGATCCTCAGTCCTTGGAGAGGTGAAACTCTAGACTGAACGGTCCTAGAAGATAGAAACAACAAATCAAACAAAAAGGAGATCTCTTCGCCATACGCCCTTATGAGAGATGAAAGACAAGCTTATAGCATGTCTCTAATGTCATAGATAGACAAAACACAGCTGTCTTTGGTTGGGTTAACTCAAACGATTAATTAACACGTAGCCAGTCTCTAATGTCATATGATTATCATCTCTAGCGGGGTGATAGTATCAAATGTCTCAAATATAACGGATCTACCTAAGTCATCCAGATAGGAGACTAGCGTACCACAGTACAACTCTAGGAAACACTAATGGGCATAGCCCATTTATTACAAACCTTAAGTTACTCCTAGAATCATGATGCTCGTATCCATCGCATGTCATAAACACGCTACCAGACTATGCCAAGCATTGTCCACGATTCCTACTTACCCTTCATAACGGACTATTGGTCCTTAAGTGACGTAAGGCAATGGCTAAAATGTGAGAAATAACTCTCATCCAATAAACTCAACAAGGTGGCATCATAGATCCGAGGTGCAATCCCACAATTAGGACCGCTAGGATGGATGACTAGCCTATCTGGTGGGTCCAATTCATATGCTATTCATAGTGGTTGAACCTTGTGACGTAGATTACCAACAAATACTCTTGACTATATAAGTCCTAAAGAGATTTATAACTAGTACTCTCGACTCTAAGAGTCCCGATAAGAGTGACAACAACTACTCTCAGGTATATGAGTCCTGATGAGAGCATTCAACATAAACAAATCCTCGACTTCTAGCCCTAAGGATAGATGGTGATACTCGACTAGTTGGTCGTTATGAGAGTGTCATTACATATTAATTCCTCAACTACTAGTCCTAAAAATAAATAATAACATACTCAATTAGTTAGTCCTAGGAGGATAAATTTATAAATCCCAACGTATCTCCATCTTGTAGCCCTTGGAGTGCAATGAAACTCTCGGCTATTAAGCTCTAAGGAGTCACCTCTAGGCGATATCACAAATTCCTAACTCATCTCCATAGTATATGTGACATGTACACACCAATAATAATCGAACAAGTATTACTTAAGTGTCCCATACCACCCAGTCTTACTCAAACGTTTAGTAAAAGCTTGTAAATTACACTCATCAAATCAACAATTATTCTATAATATGAGACCACTGAATAACCGAAAAATATTACCGAGTATACCACCGGTTCTACTATTCCATTTATTTAGTATCCTCATCATATAGAATTAAACACAATGAGATCAATATGAATCATTTCAAAATCAAACATATATGAAAGGGAATTATAACTCAAATCCCTCGAATTTATATAAATATTTCACAATTTAATTTACCTTCAAAATCGATATTATATTTTTAAAATCCCCTTTCGAAAATAATTCTTGAATCCTTTTTATCAAATCAAGTCGAATAGACCAATTCTGAACCAATAAAAATATAAAAAAAAACAAGAATATATTCTAAAACTCTTAAAATAGAATTTTTTTTATATATAATCAAAAATATTTTTTCTAATTGCCTTTAATTCTTTTTACTAAATATTCAATTTAAAAAAGAATTTTCCCCTTTCGGAAATATTGTTAAAATTTTTCAGATAAACTTTTATATCCAAACAACTTAAAATAAATCATTTTATTTTTCAAACGACTTTTATTTATTTTTAAATATACTTTACTTTAATCTGAAAACACCAATTTTTTTTCCAAAGCTTCCTATAATCTTTTAAAAACATGAAAATCAGTGAAACATCCAATAAGTTGCATATATATCTCGACCAACAACCCTAGTAAGAGAAGCAAGCTCTCGACTATATGACCCTAAGTGATATAAAATACACAAATCAAAATGCAATCGGACAACATCTTATTTGCATTTTGAACCATCCAACACACACAAATCCCATAATAAATCCAAATTCAAATCCAATATTACAAAAATCGATCAAATATTCCCAAGCGAACATCTCAATTCAACCAATATATGGGGTAATTATCTATTAAGCAATTCAATTAATAATCTCAATCCATTCAACCAGGCAATGCAAGAAATTATTGGAATGAATAAATATATATGCAACAGGCAATGGAATGATATGGCAGTGAGTGAGAAAACTCAATGAGGTGTGAATTACATAATCAACGGCTATACTGCTGCCTTCATTGTCTTTTTCTTCGTCGGAGTTCCCTTTGACCGAAAACTTCCATTACCCATAAAAATACACGCATCACCATCGTCTCCTAATTCCTCCAATCGCTTGAATCTAGTCACCACGTCGCATCATTACACTAGCTATCCTAGCCTCGATGAACGCACACAAATCAACATTATCAACTACTATCATGAGTTGAATCATCACCATCGAACTCACACTCATCGTCGCCAACCTCAACTCCTCCGCCGTCGTTGACCTCATACCTAAACTTGCGTTTGCTCGCCTCCCAAGCCAACGCGACCACCACCCATACGTACGTGACCAATCGCCAACAGTCACCGCTTCCCCCATGCATCATTTGTCGAGGCTGATTTTGCCTCCGGGCGTCAAGCGCCAACCTGTAGCTTCGGCCATAAGACCAAATCATGGCCTTCGACCGTGTGACCAACCTCCATCATCGCGTCGTTGATTGCAGATCCCTGAACATCATCAATCGTCAATGCCAAGATCAAGCACTTCACGCGCATTCCTTTTGTTTCGATGCGATTTTCCGATTGGAAAATTCTAGAGCGGGAAATAGAGCGAAATGTGGTTCAAGTATGGATATTGGGAGAAGAAAAATAACAATGAGCTTAATGGGCTGGGTTGAGATTTGGGCTTTAGTTTAATTCTATTTAAATTTAATTGATTTCCTTCATATTGAAATTTAAACACTAGTCCAAACCATAAACATATCTGTGTGCGCGCGTTCAAATGTCCCTATTTAATTTAAATCATTCACACTTCACTGCACGAAATTTATTTCAATCGTTGGACCGTTTTATTTAATTTAATACTCATTTATTTTTTTCACTATTTTAGACTTTGAAGATAATGTACATTCAATTAAAATAATTAACTCAATTTCAATGTATTGTTAGAAAAGAATTTATTAAGTTAGTTCAATATAGTAAAACAAAATCTTTTATTAAATAGATTTCAATTAGATAAATATTAAAATATTAATTATCGAACATCACATTCCAACCATTTTATTTCAATTATATTTATTTAATTTATGACATAGAAAACATGGTTGTTACAGTCCCCGTCATTTAATACCTAACATAAGGCAGACCCCTCTCTATTACAATCTAGTTGACATTGCATGAAATCTCATCAGACCACTTAACATTTCTTTTTGGAAGAGGCATACCTGCAATAACCACTTAATACCTCAAACCGGTAGTGGACCCTTCCTAAGATTTCCATCTATCATGCCTAAACATTACCCCTAACTGTTTAATGCTTCCTAATTAGGGAGGAGGCGGACCCTACAACAGCCACTTACTACCCCCAATCCCCGAAACGAGTCCTGCATATTATGACATGTAACCCAAATTGTGGCGTCCCAAATTAGTTCAACTATTCGTAAGCATCGGTAGCTAGATTAATTGGGAAAACTTACCCTACAGAATTGAGACTAACCTCCGTCCTCCGTAGGTACTTATTGTTGACAATGTCTCGTATCAGCTGTAAATTCATACCGATGGTAGCCAGATTAGCTGTGCAGACTTTCATGTGCTTTTGACTGACCTCACATCCCTATAACTTAGTCATAATTTAAAATTCACTAATCATATTACCACATACCATACCGTATTCCACTAAGGCTATAGAGAAATATTCTTTATTTCTGCCACTAATCATAATCATCATTATCTTCCATATTATGGGGTTTCGATGCTAATTACTAACCTATTAATTACGCAATTAATGCATTATTAATTATACATTATTCATACACTAATAAATATTTATAAATACGTCACTAAAATATTCCTAGGTGTGCAAAGATTGCTCCCTATACTAATCGTTGAATGTCAAAACTTCCAATTTATACAAGTCTAATTCGATACCCTAACATACAAATTAGCTAATAGCTTTAGCCCAACAAAAGGTTTGTATAAGAAAATAGAATCAATTACCAACTTATTCTATATTAAAATAGTAGAATCAATATCAATAAAACTTATAATTCAAATCTTTTTACACTATTCAACATCTACATATAAAATGAAAGGGGATTCATATTTAATTTCTAAACCTTAATCACATCAAAAGAGGAAAGTGAGAAGTGAAATAGAATGTAAAATATTAAAATTACAATAACTACATAAATTCAACTATTTTATTATAAAATAATTGAGATTTCAAAATATAAGAATTAACATTTCACTTTGGGGGGATTTTGGGGGTTTTAGTTTGATGTTTTCATGAACAAAATTCCCCAAGGCATATATCAAATTCAAAATATACTACACAATTACTAAAGTGAGAAAAACTAAGATTTTCACTCATAGATAATTCCTAGCTTTCTCCTTTGGATTAGATTATGCCTACTTCTTTTTGTCTTTTCCGCCTCTTCCTGAAGACCTTAGTAAAATTTGAATCGTGTGAAAGGAAGAAACTAACAGTGCTCCACTATGTTCTTAAATATTTTGTGAATAAAAGTGAGGAGGCTAGGCTCTTATTTATAGTGGTTATAGATCATCATAACTGTTGAATGTAAATCGGTTTAAAATAATAAAATCTGGCCCGTTCCTAGCCTAAATAACCCCAGCCGCCACAACATGCACCAGTCGATCACTCCACCTAGGCAGTCGACTGATTGCCTAGATATGGGAACGTGTTTGTTTTAGCCATTTAATTATTATTTAATTCCTTATTTATATTTAATGTTAACGTTTCTTTTAACATATATTTAAACTCCAAGTATCTAACTAGCGTTAATTTTTGAATTGCAAATTTTAGTATTAATTACATTTTGAGTTTGAATTCCATTTGAATTATTTTAAATTCAAAAGCTTCAAATATCAATAACTTTTCCGTTTGAGCTACGATTCCAAAACTTTATAGATGAAAACTGATCAAAAAAATTTCATGAACGCAAGGACATAATTTCACGACCAAATTCTCACATCTTTGAAAAAATTGTTTTTAGCCTTATTATTAATTAATTCTTTCTTATTAATTTTTATGGGGTGTTATCGTTACAATCCAATATGGAAAAATCAGTGAAGAAGTAGAATAGGAAACCAAAGTGAACGACCCAAAAACCAATTAGAGCACCACAAGCAACAAATAAGGGACACTTCCATTGCAGCATTAATCATCAAGGAGTCACTTAGTTGTCGCGAAAAAAGGGGAAAGCAGAGAATTCAGATCCCTAAGCTCCAATACGCCAAAATATAACATGCCGACAATAGAAGAAGAACCTAGGCTCTATCAACTCACCTAGCTACTAAAGAGAAGAAACAACGCATTCCCAACATCTACCTCCACACTGAGAAAAGAAAAATGCTGAAGCACAATCGGTACTTCAAAAATAAGCCACTAACGCACAAAATGATATTAGAATTCTAAGCGAAAGACTAGAATGGTAGATCTGAACAAGGCGGAGGCAACGTTGATACGCTCGAGCAATATGTAAAATTGGTAGAGAGATGCAAGAGAAAATTCTTGTAAAAATAGGAAAAGTTTGGGAAGATAAGAAGCATCGTGGATGGTAGGGAGGAAATGGGAGAGGTGAAATGAAAAGCTGTAGAGGGAGATTAGAAGTGGCGGCGGCTGAGAAGGGGGGAGAAAAATAAATTTATTTCAAAATGAATATTCAAGATATTCTCGCTAAAATAAAACTATACCCACTTTCGATTAAATATGAAATCGATCTTATTGCATAAATAATTTTGGCCTATAATGGAATACATTATAATTTAGGCATGTTCAATAACAAGTGTTTGATGATACTCCCCCACTACTTCGATTGTTATGATAAAACCATTTGCAACGTAAAGTTTCAGCAAATCATTTTTCATGTTTCTTTTACATTTAAGTTTCTGTAATAATTACATATTGGTGTTCTAGATCTAGCATTCAAACTCATGAAGTTAAATCGTTAGAAAGAAAATCTTTCATAAGGAAATACTTTTAGAAGGAAAATCATTTTTTTTTTTTTTTTTTGAAAGAAGGTAAAAAGGGCCCAGCCCAATACAAAAATAAACGGGTATACAACCCGCAATCTCAACATCAACCCCTAACCCTAGCCGACATAACCACTCATCTTCACAAAATAATTACGCGACCAAAAAAGAGAAAGAAAAATGAATGACAACAATGGCCGCTCCATCTCTACTCTCCATCGCTCCTCTTTTTACTGCTCTCTCCTCTTTCCCAGTAAGAAAGGGCTTCATTAAACCCTCTTCTCATACCACTGCTACCATTACTATACTCGAAACCATTACTAGTATTGATCGAAAGCGGAAAAACATTAGATCTATGGTCAATACGACCTAGATCTGATGAAACTTGGTGTGCTTCTCCAATATCACCCAAAGGAGGACCAGATCTCATGGCAGAATCACTGATATCCTCCGAATTGTTAGCGCTATGGTCATCGCGACCTAGATCATATGAAATTTGCAGCGCTTTGCTATTACCACCCAGTAATGGCCTGGATCTCTCAACATAGTCTCTGATGACCTCGGAATTGTTAGATCTAGTGTCAATACGACCTAGATCTGACAATTTCATGGCATTAGTTTGATGAAGCTCTCTGCTATAGCTCGTAGCTCTGAAAGAGCAATAGTTTTTGCTAATCTGAAAGTCTCTAGAATTTATAAGATATGCTTCCAAATGTTTGCTACCAGCTTCGATTTTCCAGTCTTCAGCAAGGGAAGTATATCTGGTTTGACTTTTATGAAATTTTTTTGATTTTTGCAACAAGATCTTACTATCTGTACTAACCGTAAGCCAGATTTGTTCTTTGTTACTGCTACCCTTTTTATGCACACGCTGATTTCTTTCCTTCCATAAGTAAAAAACTGCCGTAGTAAGAAGAATGTAAGCGTACTCTGAACCTTCTGAATTAACTTTGAATTTGTTGTTGATAATTCTGATAATATTCATGATATCCATGTGACTGTTATCATCAATGTTTAAAGTCATTCTGATTTGATTCCATATAAAATATGAGTAGCTGCATTCAAAGAATATATGATTAGCATTTTCATCACATAAATTGCACAAGGAACAGAGTGAACTAACATTACTACCCCATTTATTAATCCTATCCCAGGTTGGCAATCTGTTTTTAATAGCAAAGTAAGTACAGAATGCCATCTTGGGACAGTTCACTCTATTCCAAATGCACTGATACCATTCATCAGTAGGATATTTGATTCTAATAAAGTTCCAAGTTTCTTTAAAAGAAAACTTCCCTCTGTTAGTAGCTTTCCACTCCCAAAAGTCATTCTCTGCATATTTGTCAAATTGAATTTTGCATATATTATTTTTATGAGGGTTAGTAATGGGATGAATCTGTGGGTGCCACTGGTTATTAACAATAATATCAGAAACTTTCTCATTAGGCTTACCACATAACACAAGACTATTCCACCCTGCCCTATTTATAAAAGTTTCATTATTAAACCAAGGATCAAACCATAAACTGGTGTTTTTACCATCTTTAAATTTTCTTTCAATCAGAGATTTCCCAATTTCCCTACAATCTAAAATATGTTTCCAAGTGTTTGATTGATTATTTTTATGAACAGTGGTCCAAAAATTTTCCTGCCTTAAGTACTTGGATCTCATCCACCTAGCCCACAAGGAATCAGAACTAATGAATCTCCAAAACAATTTTAAATGGCAAGTATTACTCAAATCTTTCAGATTTCTAATACCAAAACCCCCCTCATTTTTTGGTCTGCACACATTATTCCAACTAATTTTGTGGTATTTGCCTCTCCACAAAAAATCTGCACATCTGTTTTCCAGAATTTTAATAGTAGCAGCAGGGATTTGAAATGTTTGTATCCAGTATAAAATAATAGCATAAACCACAGTTTTAATAAGCTCTAGTCTACCAGCTATGGAAAGTAATTTGCAAGACCATGTTTCCATTCTCCCTTGAATTTTATCAATAAGAATTGAGCAATCAGAATTTTTTATCATATTAGACGAAAGAGGCAAACCTAAATACTTGATAGGAAGAAAACCTTCATCTATTTGTAAAATATTTAAAAATTCTTGTTTGAACTTACAAGCTTTGCTAAAATAGGCTTTACTTTTGTTAACATTAAGCTGGAGCCCTGCATGAATTTTTAACTTTTCAAAAATGTATTTTATAGATTCTGCATTATCTTTATTAGCTTTGATAAACACCATAAGATCATCTGCATAGATCAGGTGATTGACACATGGCTGGATTCTATTAATAGGATGGATCTTACCTTTCATACTTTCTATTTCAATAAGAATAGAGAAGTATTCCATCACTATGGCAAAAAGATAAGGAGATAAGGGATCACCCTGTCTTAGTCCCCTATTAGACTTTATAAAACCTTCTGCCTTACCTTGAATGAGAATAGAAAAGGTGGGGGTGTTAATACACTCAAAAATCAAATCACAAAATTTTATAGGAAAACCCATACACACCATAATGTGACGAATAAAGTGTCTATTAACCTTGTCATATGCTTTTTGCAAATCAATCTTAATACAAACATTATCACCTTGTTTAGTATTAAATTTTCTGACCATTTCATGAGCTAAAAGGGAGTTTTCATAAATAAGCCTTCCAGGAACAAAAGCACTTTGGTTTTCTGCAATAAGAAAAGGCAGAAACACTTTAATTCTATGACTGAGCACACTAGCAATAATTTTGTAAATAAAATTGCAACATGAAATAGGTCTGTAGTCACCTATATCAATGGGGTTTTTATTTTTTGGAATAAGGGTAATAAAAGTATGATTAATACTTTTGAGAATTTTACCACTGTTTATAAATTCATTGACCACATCAGTCACTTGATGCTTTATAAATTCCCAATTGTTTTTAAAAAATTTAGCATTGAAACCATCAGGGCCTGGACTTTTGTTGTCCCCAGCATTAAAAACTATAAATTTAATTTCATCTATACTTACAGAATCCAGTAGGATTTCTGCAGCATTATTATTTAATATATTTTTGCATGTTATAACTGGGAACTCTTTTTCTATAGATTCAGAATAATAAAGTTCCTTATAGAACTTGACAGCTACAAAAGAAATTTTCTCAGATGAATTAGTTAAATTGCCCTCTCTATCAAATATGCAGCCTATATTATTAAGGTGTTTCCTATTACTCATCTTAGCATAGAAAAACTTGGTGCAATCATCCCCTAAAGTAAGCCAATCAGACTTTGCCTTTTGTCTAGCATCTACTGATTCTTTATACATCTCATTAGACAACTCCCTTTGATTAAGGAAAAATTTATTAATATTGATCAAATCATCTGGCTTATTATCAGCATTCATCTGTAAATTTTTACCTTCATTTCTCAACTCAGCAATTCTATTTTTACTGAAAAGTTTATTTTTATTCCAGTTTTTAAGATTATTTTTAGTGAATTTTAGAAACATACAAAACTGAAATTGTTTGGAGCCATTACAAGAAAAACTGTTACAGTTTTCTATTAAACTTTTGTAATCTTCTTCTAGAACCCAACTGTTTTTGAATCTAAAAGGATATGCTTTAGTATTAGCAATATTATTAATAACAAGGTTAACCAGAAGAGGAGTGTGATCACTTAAGTTCTGCTCCAAAGTAGAACAAGTATTGTCAGGAAATTTATTTAAAAAGTCTTTATTATACAGAATTCTGTCTAATTTGCAATGAATATTTTTAGCTAAACCAGATTTCCAAGTAAATTTACTACCACTAACAGTAGGCTCAATCAGACCAGTCTCTAACATAAACTTATTGACTTTATCAAGCTTATTTTGAGGAATCTTAATCCCACCAAACTTTTCATTAACATGAAAAACAGTGTTAAAATCTCCTAATATTATCCAAGGGAGATTATAAATGTAATTTAGAGATTTCAGTTTTTGCCACAATGCATTTCTTTCAATATCTAAGTTACTACCATATACAGCAGTAACTTGTAAATAAAAACCACCAATATTTCTGAAATTACAATCAATAAATTGACTATCTTTATTAATATTTGTATTATTCCAGACATTAGAATCCCATATAACAATAATTCTACCTTTACAGCCACAATCATTATTATGAATAGCTTTCCAATTGCTAGATAATTTAATGCAGAATCGATCAAAGTTTTCATCATTCAATTTATTCTCTATAAGGGCAATTATAGTAGGTTTATATATATTAATCATATGAAGAATATCAGATTGTTTAACAGGGGAATTCATCCCCCTAACATTCCATGCAAAGATAGACATATATATATATGATAAAAAAAGAAATTTAAATTGTACCTGACACCATGGTACTTTTACCTCTCCTTTTATTTTCAGTACCTTTAGCCTTCAATCTGGTGGACATTTGATCCCACTCTGGGTTAATTGATATATATTTTTGTTTGAAAGCTTTTTTCTCTTTGCTCCCCTTTAACTTACCAGAAGATTTTGTTTTACTTATATGTAATTCTGATATATCAAACTCATCACCACTGTCTTTTTCCTTAGATTTATCTTCTTCCATATGTGCAGATTCTGGAATCTGGATTAAAGATAAATCGAAAATAGCTGTGCGAGGCAATTCTGATTCATTATAATCAGACATTGCAGCCTGCTCTGAAGATAGATCATCCTTGCGAGGCAATGTTGAGCAGCCATTATTCTCAACATCTGCAGCCAGTGAAGAAGAAGATCCCTTCTCAGCCTTAGATTCTTGATTCATATTGGAATTTTGATGAATTTTGTTCACTATGCTTGTATTAATCTGGCCTGTATTTAAACATGACTCGATATGTATTTGTAATCGTTTCAAAAGGCTAACTTTTGTTTAAGATGGAATTAGGTCTTAAAACCTTTTCCATTGAGTTTGGAGTATGGGTATATGGTAATAAATGACAATGAGTACTCGTTCTTTAAAGTTGCAGAATTTTCGATATGTAATTGTAATCGTATTATTCTATACACGAGAAATTATCATCACAGGAAACTGTCTCGGATTTTTATGAAACTAGTGCCTTCGGGACCGGAAACTAGTGCCTGTATTTAAACATGACTCGATATGTATTTGTAATTGATTAATTAAGTAATTATGTTATTTTGTTATATAAATTAATCTCGATATGTATTTCATTTTTATCTATGGCTAAGAGGTCCGATCAAGGCGACTCTTTGTTGTTGCCCTCGTAGTGACATAATCTACATCATGGTATACGCTTGGACTGAATTCGAATGTTTGAAAATTTGTAGTCCAGGTGAGCGGAATTATAACTCTGAAATCATTTCTCAGTAAAAATCCTCATAATTTTATATTTTGAAAATGTTACCCAGTAGTGGTAGAAAATATATACATATATTTAAAAAAAATTCCTAATTTGATTTGATTTATTTGAGTAAATATCCAGGACAATTGGTTAATATGCCGTATATTTATGTTGCGTTATATTTGTGTAGAATAGAGCTGGATAGTGATTAAAATTAATTAAATCCTAATTTGGAGTTATATTAATGATTATATCAACAATTGAAATATTATTATATATTTTATTTTATTGTTAATATTTGGGATAATTGATTAATATCTTGTATATGTAAGTGTTGAATTCTATTCGTAGCTAATAGAATCGGATGGAGTTGTTATTAATTTATAGCGTGATTATAAAATAATTAGAACTCTAACTAGGAGTTGTATCAGCGATAGAAATATTATTATATATTTTATCACTAATCAGAAGTTATAAATTACAGAGGAAGTAATTTATTACTTAATAGGGTTTGATAAAGTGTAAAATATAGAATATTGCTGTAACGGGATTTATTAAATTTAAACCCTAAGAAATGATTTTGAATGCATGTCTATACACATATAGAAATTGTATACATGAGCCATATAACATTTTAAGGTCTTATTGATTGCAGAACTTAATGTTAATAGATTAATTCAGTGAAATTAAGCTATAAAATGATTGATTGGCTAGAGTGTTATTTTATAAAATAAGTTTGGGACTCTAAAAAAATAATGCGAAGAATATATGATTTGAGTAAATAAACAAATAATCTGGTAGTTGAATTAAGTTCTCAAGTAAGATGAATTTGGTTGAATTGGATATTAGGATTTATAGAGAGTCCTTAATGTTTTGAATGGGTTGGTATGGATTTTGTCACACAATTAAATTAGTTGAATGAGTAAAACTATGTGAAAAAGTATGTATACATTTATACGTAGTCTGTATATACTCAATGTAAGCTTATAGAAAGATATTTAATGGAGTTTGATATTCAAGAAATATATTTGAATGAGTTGAATAAATCGAAGGATAAGAATGTCATGTATTGCGATCCAGTTGCCACTGATCGGGTATCGAGTTTCGATAGCAAGACGATGTAATAGATATGTCGAGAAGATGCTCAAAACTGGGTGGAACTGGTGTGATGTTTTCGCTCAATGATAACAAAATTCATGAGATGTCATGATAATATTGTGAGAAATGCGGATTATGGATCTTAAGGCTAGGATTAACACTAGAGGGGGGTGAATAGTGTTAATAAAGAATTACTAAATCTTTTCGATTTATGTTAATTTAGACACCGACGTATGCAATATACAGACACAGATTTGATTACAGAAACAAACACAGATGCAGAAATAAAATAAAAGCAGTAAAGGAAAGAACACACCGGATTTTATACTGGTTCGGGGTTACCCTACATCCAGTCCCGCAACACAAGTACGGATTTCCTTTCAAAAGCAATTGTACAATTACACCCTCGGTTTCAAGGCTACGAGGTACACCCTCCAGAATTTCGATCATCTGGGTAGAGATACTTGATTTCTAGGCCACAAATTCACCCAATTGATTTACCAAGGCTACAATCACACCTTTTCTTTCTTGATTGATTTTCAAGGCTACAATCACACCTTTTCTCGCTTAATAGATTACAAAGAAGTCTATAACTCTGAATAGCACTGAGAATCTTGTAGAGAGAGTGCCAGAGAATCAAACTAGAAGTAATCGAGTTCAATTCAATGTTGACTTCGGCAGAGTAATGATAAGAATATTTATTAAGAAAAGTGGAAGAAGAAGAGGAGTGAAAAACCAGAAAATCTGATACGAAATTCGTTGAAACTAACCCCAATTTATAGAAGAACAACAGCCATGTCCATTCATGAAGAGTTATGGCGAACAGACGCTTCTTTTGAAATTTAAATTTTGAACTCAACTGACACCATGTCGACATGGGGTATATAGGCATGTCGACATCCCAAAGCATTTTTTGATGTTTTGATTTTCTTTGGAAATAACCTTTATCTTATATTAAAACTAATTTAAACTTTATAAATGTACTTGAATATAGTTAAAATTCATAAGTAAATATAGAGAATAATATATATATATATATATATAGAATTTAACTCTAATTTTATATTTTAAATCTAAGTATAAATATTTAAAAGTTAAATATATTATATTAAAAAACAGTTTAAAATCAGGAGCAATTTGACTTTGAAATTAAAGATAATTTTGAGGCTAAAATTATTTAAAATCAGGATAGAGGGTTTTGAATCTTTTAAAAGGAAAGTTTTGCAAACATTTTGAAAACACGATATAATTTTGAAAAATCATTTTGAATAAAAAGTTAGCGGATACAAAACAATGTTCCATTAGATTTTTCGTAGGTTCCATCCTACTTAGGGTTCCATCCCTTTAACAGGCTCGAAGTGGATTCCATTCCACGAATAAATTGGATTTTAAGATGTCAGTGCTTTTCTATGAGTTTTAACAAAATTCCTAATAAAAAAATACTTAACCTTGAAATCTTGAACTCTTGATAATCTTGATACTCATGAGTCTTCTATCTTGATATCTTGAATCTCTATATTGTACAGCCTTCATTCTTGGTACCTGCATGGTTAAATCCTGCATATACATATATATCTAAACTTATAATGTCAGTATTTATATTTTATAATCTATTCTAAGGTTGTTGTCATCAGAACCATCATCTCACGGACTAACAAATATGACTTATTAGGCCAGGCTAGAGTAATATGTTAACTTCGGTTGTTTGATATGAATGTTTGAGAGACGATACATATGATACGTCTTCGGTGGATTGACTTGAGCTAAAGAGAGCGCATTATACGGGATACGCCTATTATCCATATAGTATGGATTGTAGTTATTATGTAGATAATCCATGATACCATGAGAGGACCACACAACTTGCGTATGAGATTTCGAAGCATGTTCGAAAAGAGATGACAATGACTATCTAAAATAGATTACATATCACCTATGCTTATAGTAAAGGTCAAGGTGATATCTATATGAGTATATTGCATTGTGATGCGACTCGAAGTCTATGGTATATTTAGATAGTGACTTATTTTGGTTTTTTCTTCAATGTGTTGTCAATTGAAGGACGATAAGTAGTATATCCTATCGTAGAAGATTAGTAATATAATAGTAGATTATTAGTAATATGTCGCATAGTTGACGATTAGTAATCTATCATATATTAGGTGATACAAAATATAATAGATGACAGATGATTTATAGTATATCGTAAAATATATAGTTTAAAATGAATGGTGGGTGGTACGGTTCTTTTGTGGAGTTTAGTATACTTGTGTAAATCGCTTAACATTAGGGATGGACCTAGATTAGGATTCCTATAACACCACTAGTACCAAGTGAGTGTAGTTTTGACCTTACACTCGTATATTAGGATGTGCCTCACATTTCACTATTGTGCATGCCGGTTTTTTGAAACAACATTATATAATGGACCGATTTAAGGATAAAAAAGAAAGAAAGGGTAGTATAATTCCCTATCATTTAAGAAGAGTTTGCTTTGCTTTTTTATAGGTAGTCTGGATTTCCTCCGAGTCATGTTTGTGGAGAGGGCGGCTGTGATTTAACTGTCTCCGTTTATTTGTATATAGTTTTAATATACAGTACTCTAAAATAGTTCCCCTCGCTCCAAATTTAATATCTAAATTACATTTTGTCTTTGTCTGCTTATGTTATGACAACTCTTGGGTACTCGATTGAGTAGTTCGAGAGTCATGTGCTCTTGGGGATACGCTTACAAGATGCATTTGGAGCATTTTGGAGGCATAGCATCGAGATTTTGAGATATATATACTAGGTATATTTATAGTACATGACATACTTATTTATTTTATATGAGATTATTGTATCATATTTTCATTCAGAACTCCATTCTATTGGGAGTTGATGTATTCTGATTTTCAGTATTGATATTTATTTATCAGTCACTTCCGCTAGTGTGGTCTCTTATATATTGTCGTCTTATTCTATTCATGTATGTTCAGCATATTATATGTTGTCATTTCATCGTAAGATCTTATTCATGTCTTAGTTTAGTGTTTTGTTTTGTTTTTATCTAAACTGGCTATCTTTTGTGGTATTTAGGAATCAGACGTTGTCATTCGACGTTGATTCAGGGTATTATGAAAGGTGGCTCATCACTTTTGGTATCAAAGCCTAGGCTCAATATTCTGACCATGTAAACCAGTTTAAGTTAGTCACTTTGGTCAAAGGAGATACATTGAGAGAGCATACTTGTATTTTTCTACTATATAATACTATACACTACTAGTCTTCTGGAATTAAATTATTTCGGCCGCTATCTGCTAAGATATTTTCGTCAGGCTATCCGCATGAGCAGACGAAATACATGAGTGACCATGAATAAGCAATTTGAGAAGCTGATTGGTTTAAAGACTATTTAGCTACCTAAAAGATGTCTCATCTTCTGTGAACATTTCCTGCAGATTGCAGTTAGAGCCAGAAGTGGCGCACCCTTTTTGGGCATCAGTATTTCTAGCTCCTTCAGCTTTAGAATTTTCGAAGTAGTGTTAAAATTTTCTTAGCCTTAGAGGGGAGTCATATCTAGGTCTTGAGACCGTTGTTGAGGCGTGGTCTTGGACACAGGAATGAGAAGGCTTCCATCTGTATAGGCCAAGGGAATATTCTCTTAGGGAAGTTTATTTCCTGGCATTTGGGAAAAGGAGGCTTTGGCTGGGTAGGATGTAGAGTTTGTGTGGCTGATAAGCAAACCTGTTATTTGGAATTTATTTAGGCGTCGATTTGGTTCTCAGTTTATTTCTGAGATCGAGAAGAGCATTTAGAATGAGCATTCCATTAGGTTGGAGCAGGAAAGCTTGTCAATGAAGGAGTAAAGACCATTTTAACCTTTTTCTGGGATTTGGGGTGGTCAGCGTTACTGTGGGCAAAGAAATTTGCTTTGGGTATTAAGCATTGGCTGGGGGTTCATTGCTTAGCCTTATCCCTGTCAGGGTCCACTTTTGAATATCTCGTTAGGATGGTTCTCCATGGTGAGAATACCTATGAGATACCATTAATGTAATGAAAGTGGAAAGCAACCAAAACTCCATTTGAAGCGTAAAGACCTAGATGCAAGGAAGATCGAGCTTGTTCGAAAATGAAAAGCTGGCCTAGTATGTCAATCATGTGACATGTAGGAGGCATTTCGCTTTGAAATACCGCCTAGTGAAAGAGAAGCGTAAATGCTTCCATTGCGATCAGCTATATCACATGAAGAAGGACTGTCCTAAATTTTCGAAGAGTGTGTAAGTGTTGATGACTTATGCCTCTTAGGCATTACCGGGTCCTAACGGGCATACGACTCAGGAGAATCGGAAGGAGTTTAGGAAGTGAGGTATGTTCTATTTTTGGGAACTCACTTATGTTTTCTACGACACTTGAATGGTAAATTTTATCCGTTGTTAATTACTCGGTAAATAGATAAACTTGTCACCTTTTATAGTAAGTAAATTCTTTGGTAAAGATAACCTTGCATGAGTCACCTTAGTTGCAAAGCTAAGATGAAGTGACCGAAGTGATATCAATCAAAATTGATGCACGGGCTTTCAAGTTTAGTGAGTTCAGTCGATGGAGTGTGTCTTGGGTTTGTATTTAGGTGGGGCTTGGTAGATGCCTAGTAATAAGCGAAGACTAAGTGGATGACTTATACGCGTTTTTCTAGAGTCGTGTTATAATTGTTTTCCTTTGTATCTGTAAACCTTAGGTGATGGGAGTAATCCCACGTGCCAAGAGGGACATTTTCCAAAGAATAGTTTATCCACGTGCCAGTTCTTAACCTATAATTTGAGCATAGAGTTTTTAGGTGATTTACACCAACTAGAAAGAGGGTTTTTCATTATTTTGATAAACGAGCACTTGAGTTGGATTCTTGGGATGACTGAGAGTTTTCCAAAGCATGACCTCAGTCGTGCTAGGAGATTCCAGTAGCCGAATCAAGGAACCGAATTAGAGTTCGCATGGATAGAGTCAATTGACCGACCCTAATTTAACAAAGAAATCTTGCGAACAAATGAAGTTTTGGAATGAGCATCGTGTCATTGGAATGATCTTCTGTAATTATGAAATTTTAGTACATAATAATTATTATTGTATTGGAGAGTTCGAGGGAGGATTCCTCAACTATATTTGTGGCGATTCGGATAATCTCCTAAGTGACGAGAAGACACTTGCCTAGGTGAGTATCATAGTGCTTTTAGTATATTATACTTATTAACATTATGCAATTAAGGTAGATCTGAACCCGAGCAAACCCAGGAAATTGTAAATCTTCATTTAATGATGATTTAATTAGTGTAATTTTCTCCTCTTGATAATGAATTTTGTTTGAAAGAAAAGGGAATTTGAGGCATTGATGCTGGATTTATTCGAGAGTTTCGAGACTCGAGGATCCAACATATCATATAGGTATTCCTCTTCATAGCTGAGAGGTATATTAGTTGTTCGTGTGTTATACTCACAAAAGAAGTTACACCACTTAGGCATTTATTCCTTTTAAATGTCGAATGGACTCATTGGAGTTATGGTTTAACATGCACGTTTGAGTCTTGGTAGTTACCATGCATGTTGGTATAGACCCCTATTAAAATATTTAGTTTTTTTGTATGTTTTTCGTTGCTTGTTGATGTTTTGCTACTGCTTATGTTTTCTTGCTACTTTTTGCTTTCGTTTAACTTCGCTGTTGGCTAATTTTTTATTATGGTAGATTTTTGTTGACTGCGAGTGTGCATGTTTGATAATTAATATCTTTTTGTTATTGCTTATTCTTGCTTATTATAGTTTGCTAGTTGCTTTGTTGATGGTTGCTTGTTATTGCTTATTGTCTAATTGTTGTTTCTCGTTGTTTGCTATTGTTTGATTTTTTCTTGTATTATATGTTTGGTTGCTTGTACAATAGTTATAATTTCACAATTTAAAATAAGATTTAGAGAGAGATAGCTATCTAAATAGATTATGACATCCATGGCCATTGTAGGGGTTGAGATGAGATCTATGTGAGTCTATTGTCTTTTAATGTGACTCGAGTCAATGGTATATTTAGATATCGACTTATTTGAGCTTACTCTCCAATTGATAGTTATACATAGTTGTGATAGTATTAGTTACTATACTAAGACCATGCCAATTTAAATTTTAAGCTAGTTGCATTCATTTTAGAAATGCAAGTTAGAGCAACTGTTGAGTTGCGTGTTTGGATGTTATTCATGATATAGTTACCATGTTGGTATGTATGCATGTGTTGATTCGGCATGCTTAAATCCAAGGTTAATGTTTCAATTATGATCAATCCTCTTTGTTAAGTACATAAGCAGGTACATGGAGGCAGTTATTGGCTGTTTGGATTGCCTATTTACTTATGTTAGCACCAAAGTGGCATATGCTTACTAATGAAAAAGGTACGTTTTTATGCTTAACGAGTGTATTTTTTATGTGACATACACGCTTTATAAGGTATATCATAAGTATATATTACATGTATGTGTCCCAGATATGGGCTCCCCAGAAATTATGAGTTAGCGGATAGAGATCTTAAGGCTAAATTAACACTAAAGGGAGTGAATAATGTTTAATAGATTATATGAATATTTTTCAAATTCTACAAGATTCTACTTGGAATGATGTAATTAACAATCATGAAATCAAACTAAAGATAAAAGTAAATGCAATAAAAGTAAGAAGGAAAGAACACATCAGGATTTTGTACTGATTCAGAGTGACCCTACAAACAGTGCCGCACAATTCCTTTTACGGATTCATTCAACTAGTAAATGGAAATACAATCTCAATTTCAAGGCCAGAAGACACCCTCCAAAATCCGACTCTAGGTAGAAACACTTAATTTATAGGCCACAAGCACATCTAATTGATTTAAACATGCTACATCACACCTATTTGAACTTTAGGGATACTAAGCACACCACGGAGTATAAGAGTATGATTTGATAGATTTTACAGACTTAGATCTTTGATCTTGATTACAATTGATCCTATAACTCTTGAATATCACTTGATTTTGAGAGAGATAAGAGAAATTAGAGAGTATATGAAAAAGAATAAAGCTAGTAATGATTGAATTTGATTCTAGTTGAATTTCGGTAGAGTTTTGAAAGAAATTGGTTTAGAAATCAAGAGAGTGAAAAGAGGAGTGAAAAATAAGAAAGTAGTTAATAAAAATTTGTTTGGAAGTCTAGAATATATAAGGAAACAACGGTCATGTTCGTTCACAAAGAGAATGAGATACGACGAAAAGGCAGTTCCTTTTAAAATTTGAATATTGAAAGTTACGGTTAGTATGTCGACGTATAGGTTTTGGATATGTCGACATATCCTTCAAAAAGTTGAAAAATACTTTATAAAAATTAGTTTGAAAATCCGTTGCTTTGTAAAATAAGTTGATACAAGAGAGTTAAATTCAATAAATAAGATTTAAATGCTATGTTAATGAATCAAAAATGATACATTGAATATGATATCGTAAATAAGTAATATGTGATATATAATGAGAAATTATGACATATAAATGATGATTAATATATGATATGAATGATGATCAATATGTGATATAAATGATAATTAATATAAGATATAAGTGATATATTGTGACATATATTAAAATATATAATGATAAATATGATAATATAAACTATTTTAGAATGCTAAGTAATATGGATATTATATATGTGAACGATGATCAATGATAGATTTAAGGTCATCAAATAAGACAAATCAAATATAACTTATATTATTTATTTTATTACTATCAAATATGAATGTGGGATACTATAACCATTAAAAAATACTAGGATTAAACTCCCAAATAAGATGATAAATAAAATCAATAAACTAATGTATTTAAAATAATATAAACTAGATTAGTGTGTGCGTAATCAAATTCAACAATGAGAATATGGAAGATGTTTTAAAATAAATGTTATTATTGATAAACCTAAGCATCCAAATTTTACAAAGAAATTTGTATATTAGATTTATTATATAAATTAATATATATATATATATATATATATAAGAAACCATATTAATTACAAAATTTACTCGTAGCCGAACCATATGTTTAATAATTGTAACTATGTATTTGATCAAATATGATTTTATAAACTTATTAACCTCTTTATTTAGTTTCTTTAACATAATTCATCTTAACTTAAGTGTCAAAAGTCCAAATTTCCATTACTACGTTTATGAAATACTTGACTTACTAATTAAACCTATATATAAAAAAATTTAAAATACTTATAAATATGTTAAAACATTTTTAACTTACTTAAATATATATCATAATAGAATATTATTAAAAAATAACAAAGATTGAAAAAATAGAAATAAACATGTTATGTATTAAAAGCATTTTTATTTTAAAATTTTATAATTAATTATTAAAAATTTAGAGGATCGCACATTTTTTCTCAAAAAATAATAATTAGTTATTAAAAATGTATATAAACATGAAATTAATTTTAAAAAATTCTAGTATAAGTTATAAAATAACTCTAAAAAGGTTAGAGGAAAATTCTTATTTTAAATATCAATTTTACACAATTTAAAGTTTCAAACATAAAAGGCAGCATTTCTGGAATGCTGTAAAAGTTTCTAATGCAAAATGTATTCAAAACGTTATCAACTTGGAACTGCAGCAATTATCAAGTGCTGCAAAACATCTCTAAAACACCTTACAATGTTTCAAAGCACACAGATGTCATCTAAACAATTCGGGTAGAAAGTGTTACGGAAGTGGAGAAGCATTTCAGAAATGCTATCTAAAGTTCTGAGTCTGTTTTTAACATGATTTTTACACCAATTTTGTGACTAATTTTTGACACTTAAACAATTAATTTTTGATCCCATTTTTCAACAGTAGTTAGTATACTTAGGTTACTTAAAAACCATGAAGAAAAGTAATGAAAAACATAATAATTTAAAAAAATGAGATACTATACTAAACCTTTTATTTTTAAACATGAGTGGAGTTCTAAAATTCATTCATGATACTATTATATGTAATATAATGTGACATAATGCATTTTGTCACATTTACTATTTTAAATTAGAAGTGTATTGTTGAGTTACATGTGTACAAACACTTAGCATCATGCATGCATACAATGATTTTCCTAAATGATTTGAATAATAACACATGTCATTTTGTATGTGTGTTACTATTTATTTATATGACAAGTGTCAAATGATGTTGCGCATTCTTATTGATAGAAGGAACCTATAAATAGAGCCTTATTCACTTGTTCTAAATTCATTTAATTAATTTCATTAAGCTATAAAGTTAATATTTCATCATAAAGTTAGTAAGAAATAGGTGTGAAAGAAGTAAAATCAACATTTTGAAAAGTTGAAATCACGGACGAAGGTATTTTTTTTCTATTTAGTATATTCATGATAAATGATTAGTGAGATGTCATTAGAATGGAAACACTTTATAAAAGTCATTAGGGAAAAGATATAACTAATCACAAAGAGGCAATAATAATTTAAAGACTATAAATATTCAAATTTTTGCTCCAAAAAATATGGCAGTTGCAACTTACTAAGTGTCTGTTCATTCATAAATGATAAAATAGTTGTAATTCGAATTTCGGCTCCAATATTTTTATAGAATCAAGTATATCTATCTTACATTTATGTAATAAATTTGATTATTAATTTATAATCTCTAAGATTTAAAATATGCTATTATTTTCAGTATTTTCTGCCCTATTTTGACAATACATAGTTAATTTTGTAAATGTTTTACTTAATCTAAAAATTAGTATTTTTCTTTGAAATCATTTTCTAAACTTTTAATTCATAATATTAATTATAATAAAAATATAATTTTTAAAATAGATAAATAATTTTGGATATTCTATAGATGAAATCATAAGGCATTTTAAAAACTAAAGTGTCTTTTCAACTTGAAAACTATCCATTAATTTTTTTTAGAGGTAAATTTGTTTTCTACTTATTTAAACCATTATGGTTATTTGGAACATAGAAGAATAACTAAAATGTCTTTCTACTTAAAGCAATATACAAATGTTCCATTTTCTAATACTTTCAAAGATAATGTTGACTCATTATCTTTGATGTGGTAATTATCGTTTTCAAACTTAATTTTAAAATCCTTATCATATAGTTGACAAATATTAAGCATGTTATGTTTTAAATTCCTAACTAGAAAAACATTAAAAATAGTATGAGTTTTAGAATTACTGACATTGTCAATGTCATATATCCTTTAGAGTGATTCCCAAAATTTACCGATCCACCATTTTTGTAAACTATATCTTTCAAAATCTACGGATTCTAGTAATGTGTCTTGAATATCCACTGTCCAATATCCATTTGTCCTTTTTGATCTGTAGAGTTTGATCATTAGGTATATGTTCATTAAAAGCCATGTAACACATCTTTTCCTGTAATTCATACTTTTCAAAAGGTCCTGTGACTTTTTATAATGAACTGATGAAAATTTATGAGACAACATTATGATGATTTTGCAAATCAACTTTTTAAAAATAATATTAAAAATATTATCAAAATTTTCCACTGAAACTTTCTCAAAATAAAATCATGAATATTTTGAAAACCAATGCTCTAATACCAAATGTGAGTTAGCAGAATAGAGATCTTAAGGCCAAATTAACACTAGAGGGGGGGTTAATACTATTTAATTGATTATATGAATATTTATCAAATTCTTTAAGATTCTGCTTCGAATGATGTAATAATTAACAATTACAGAATCAAAGTACAAATAAAAGTAAATGCAGTAAAGTAAAAAGGAAAGAACACACCGGTATTTTATACTAGTTCGGAGTTTCTCTACATCCAGTCCCATACAATTCCTTATATGGATTTCTTTTCAACAAGTAAATGCAAATATAATCTCGATTTCAAAGCTACGAGAGACATTCTCGAGAATCTCGGCCTCTGGGTAGGGCCACTTAATTTCCAGGCCACAAGCACACCCACTAGATTTACGAGCTACTAAGCACACCTAATTGATTCAAAAATGCAATAATCACACATACTTGGATTTCAAAGATACCAAGCACACCATAAAGTATAAGTGTATGATTTGGTAGAGTTTACAAACTTAGATCTTCGATCTTGATTACAATTAATCATATAACTCTTGAATAACACTTGATCTTGAGAGAGATGAGAGAAATCAGAGAGTATATGAAAGAGAACCAAATTTGTAATGATTGAATTTGATTCTAGTTGAATTTCAACATAGTTTCAATAGAAATTGATTTAGAAATTAAGAGAGTGAAAAGAGGAGAGAAAAATAAAAGAATAGTTAATAGAAATTCATTAGGATATCTTCCATACATAAGGACATAATGGTCATGTCCGTTAGTGAAGAGATATGACAAAAAGACGCTGCCTTTCAAAATTTGAATTTTGAAATTTACGGCTAGTATGTCGACATATAGGATTTCGATATGTCGATATATCCTTCATAAAATTAAAAAATACTTTATAAAAATTATTTTGAAAATCCATTGCTTTGTAAAATAATTTGATACTTTATGTAATCATTTAAATATAGCTTATACAAATTTTAATCAAAATATAATTTAATAAAACTTTATAAAATAATTTCGAAAGATTTAATAAGAATATTCATTATAATGTAAATAATATATATAAAATCAATATAGTTATAAGTTATTAAAGTATAAACAAAAATTCAATATATAAACTTAAAAATACTAAAATAATATCTTTATAAGTATAAGGATTTGAAAATCATTTTGGGAAATATTTTAAAAATATTATTTTAAAAACTGGTTATTTGAAAAATAATTTAAAACAAAATTAGAGAAAACGAGAGAGATCGAGAAAGTGCTCAAGGTTTTAACATTAATTCTATGACTCTATAACTTATCTGGAATATCCTAAAATCTTTAACTCTTCAATACTCATGAGTCTACATTCTTGAACTCATGAAATTTTATATCAGCATATTGACACTGTATATTTTCTTAATTAATACCTATCTAATATCCTACACTATATACTATATATATCTTGATAAAACATTAGCATCTATATTTTATATAATGTCATATAATTGTTATCATCAAAACTAATACCTAAGGTATTAACAGATATGGGATGTATATTTTTTGTGGTTGAGATATTTTCGAAGATAGCCGCGCAAAGGAGGTGCTATCAAAAAAATTCATAACTCGAGTCTTGTTTGATAGAAAAGTTAACGAAAAGGTTGTTAGACGAAGCCAATAATTAAGGGGGTCAGTAGCGTAACATAGCCAGCTAACTTATCTTTTGAATGGCTAGTTTGCACTTCATATTCCATTTCCATTTCCTTGAAAACGTGTGTGTAAATTAGGAGTTTGGTTTAGATTTCTAGTATTTGCAAATGCTGGACTGGTGGGATGTGTCATGTTAGTAGACATGTGTATTTCCATGTGTGTTTTTGAGTATACTAGTTCCAAGATGAGATGGTATATGGCTTACTTGTTGTGGGTTATTATACGTTGCTTGGGAATATACTAGTGAATGATTGTTTCAGATATGTTGGTATTCGGTTGTTATAGAACATGGGTAGAGTTACGTTTTGCCTTAGAATTTCAAGGACGAAATTCTTTTTAAGGGGGAAAGAATGTAACAACCTGCATTTCTATGCATTATAATATTTAAATAATTGATTTATTTAAATATTAAATCGCTAATTTAATTGATGGGCTGAAAATTTAACTTCCACAAACAAGGGAATTAGGACTTGAGACCACTTCCATTGAGTCCGGATCTTCAAGCAGTCGAGAATGAGTATAAGCATCAATATATTTCAAAATTTGTTAGCTAGCAGCCTACGATCGATGCGTAGATTAATCCAAAAGGCTAAGTTTTGTTTATGATGGAAGTAGGTCCTGAAAACTTTTTCATTGAGATCGAAGTATTAGTATTTGGTTATAAACAACAGTGAGGTCTCGTTGTTTAGATATGTATTTGTACTTGTATTATTCGATATGTGAGAAATTATCATTCTAGAGCACTATCTTAGATTGTGACGAAACTAGTACCATCAGGATCGGAATAAAATGGTGATATACGACGATGAGTTTCGTAGCGACTTGACGTGCTGTGTGATTGTACGAGCTCAAAACAGTGCCAATTCATTCGATAAATCACATTTTATATATATATATATATATATATATATATATATTAATATGTATGTATTTCCCCACACTTCGATATTTTCCCACTCCCACTTTTCTCTCTCTATTCACTTTATCAAATGCCTACACCTTTCCAAATGAGAATAAAGTCGCCTTCAAAAATCAAGAACAAGATTTTAAGCCATAAAAATCGACATGATTAAATCCGTTAGACTTGTAGCAAGGAGGGCTTCACATCAATAGCTTCATTATTGAGTGTTAC
This sequence comes from Allium cepa, assembly GCA_030765085.1. Lineage (NCBI taxonomy): Eukaryota > Viridiplantae > Streptophyta > Magnoliopsida > Asparagales > Amaryllidaceae > Allium > Allium cepa. The sequence continues at coordinate 26,202,653 of CM060933.1, read as the reverse complement.
ATTAATTAGGGTTGACCGACTTTTGGTAGCGATGATAGGGTTAGCTTTCAGCGTCGAACGAGTAAGCATTACGCAAAACGTAGGGATAGTTGCCTTCCTCTAGGCGATGCACCTCTTTCCACATCATTGCTTTGAGGTCCAATGGTATTGGGTAGAATGCATCATTTCACGACCGTGATTGGGGGGAGGAGGTCGTTTTTGATTGATAGGGCCGGGCTTCATAACTTTTTGTCCATTGCGAAGAGCTGGAGTAAAGGGACGCGTGGGAACCAACGATTGGTCGAATAATCGAGTGTAGGTGGGAAAATCATTATGTGATTATCAGCCAAAGTAGGTGCGTGCACAGCCTTTGTGCACAGGGGATCAGCATTTGGGAAGAAAGGTTAAGAGGTGATTAGTAGATTAATTAAGTCATTATGTTATTTTATTATCTACAAATCTCAATCCGTATTTAATTTGTATCTATTACATACGAGGTCTAATCGAGGAGCAGTCTTCGCCGTTGCACACATAGTGAGATAATTTACGTCATGGTATAGGTTTGGACTAGATTCAAACATTTGAAATTTATGGTTCAGGTGAGTGGATTTTAACTCTAAAATTATTTCTCGGTAAAAATCCCCATAATTTTATATATTGAAAATATTACCCGGTAGTGGTAGAAAATATATACATATGTTTCCCTGATTTGATTGGATTTGGTTGGTTAAATATCTAGGATAATAGGTTGATATTCTGTATACGTGTTCTATTCATGTCGAAAAGAGCTAGATAGTGATTATAAATTAATTAACCACAAATTTGGAGTTATATTAGCGATAGAAATGTCATCATAAATTTTATTATTAATATTTGGGATAATTGATTAATATCCCGTATATGTAAGTATTGAATTCTATCCATAGCTAATAGAATCGGATGGAGTTGTTGTTATTATAGCTGAATTATAAATTAATCAGAATTCTAATTAGGTGTTATATTAGTGATTGAAATATTATTATGTATTTTATCACTAATCAGAAGTTAGAAATTACAAAAGAAGTAATTTATTACTTAATAAGGGTTGATAGAGTGTAAAATCCAAAATATTGCTATAATAGGATTTATCACATTTAGACATAAAAAATGGTTTTAAGTGCATGTGTATACATATATAGAAATTATATACATGAGCTATATTACATTTCGAGGCCTTTTGACAGTTAAACTTAATTTTAATAGAATAGTTCGGTGAAATTAAACTATAAAATGATTGATTGAAAAGATCGTTATTTTAGAAAATAAGTTTGGGACTTCTATAAAATAATATGAAGAATATATGATTTGAGTAAATAAATTAATTATCTGATAGTAATTAAGTTCTCAAGTAAGATGAATTTGATTGAATTGGATATTAGGATTTATAAGAAGTCCTTAATGTTTTGAACGGGCTAATTAGTCTATCTAATTGTATAGTATGGATTTTATCAAACAATTAAATTAGTTGAATGTGTAAAACTATGTGAAAGAATGTGTATACATTTATACATAGTCTGTATATACTCAATGTAAGCAAAGATATTTAGTGGAGGGACGAGGTAAATAAATCAAAGGAGAAGAATGTCGTATATTGCAATCTAGTTGGCGGTGATTGGGTATCGATTTTCGGTGGCAAGACGTGTGTAGTTATAGTCGATACGATGCTTAGAACGATGTGGAACTAATGTGATGTTTTCACTCGATGTGAATAAAACGTTATTCGCGAGATGTCATGATAACATGACTTATTACACGAGACTAGAGTTATATGTTATCTTTGGTTGTTTGATACGTATCTTTGAGAGACGATACGTTATATACGGCATCGGTGATTTGACCTAATCTACTGAGAGCACGTTATATGGGATACCCCATTTATCCATATACTATGGATATGTAGTGATTACGTAGATAATCCATGATACCACGGAGAACCAGATGAATTGCATACGAGATTTCAAAGTATGTTCGAAGTAAGATGATGACGACTATGTAAATAGATCATATCTCACCCATGCCTGTAGTAGAGGTGAAGTTGAGATCGATACGTGTCTATCACACTATGATGTGACTCAGTCTACGAAATATTTAGATACTGACTTATTCTGGTTTTTTCTCTAATGGGTAGTCAATGGATGGACGATAAGTAATATATCATAGAGTTGACGATTAGTAATATATCATACAATTTGCGATTAGTAATATGTCGCATAGTTGACGATTAGTGATATATCGTATAGTAGGTGATAGATACTATAATATATATAATAGACTATTTATAGTATATTGTGTAATATATAGTTTAAGGAATAGTGGGTGGTACAGTTCTTTTGTGGAGTTTTGTATACTTGTGTAAACTGCTTGACAATAGGGGTGGACCTAGATTAAGATTCCTATACCATCACTAGTCTCAAGTGAGTGTAGTTTTGACCATACACTCATATAATAGGACGTGCCTCACATTTCACTATTGTGCATGCAATTTTTTAGGCACAACGTTATATTTATGTTGGACTGGTTTAAGAATACGAAAGAAAAACGGTAATCTATAATTCCCTATCTTATAGGAAGAGCTTACTTTACCTGTTTATAGGCAGTCCGAATTTCCCCCGAGCCACGTGTTACCCGGATGCTTGGCCCGGCTACAAAATACTGGTTTTAGAAGTCAGTTTGGATGGTTTGGCCTATGCAGACACGGCTCGGACAAAGGCGGATGTTGTTATGTATTCCATATGTATTGCTCGGCTTAAGATATAAGTTCATAGTTCGGTCTAACAATGTTCCGGCCTTAAAGGCGCATTATCATTCATCGCTTGGACTGGATAGTATGCTGTATGCCGTTCGATCTAAATGTTTCAGCAATCGCCGTTCGACATCCATCGTTCGACTAACGTCGGTCGACCACCTATGTTTGACCAATACCTCTCGACAGCCTTCGTTCGGCCTGATACATCGTTCGGCCTGGATATGTGGTTCGGCTGAGAAAGTATGGCGTGTGTCGCTTGGTTAAAAGAAAATTGTTGTTACGAACTCAGTGAACATTGCTTGGCAGAGCATCGCTCGGCAACATCGTTCAGCAAGCATCGCCTGGCCAACTTCGTTCGGCACAAGCGTTCGTTATAGCTGTTCCAGAGCAATATGGGGGTTTCGACTTATTCGTGGAGATCAACATCAAAGTAAGGGGTTCAACGTTGTTCCATTACAAGTTCCACCGCCAATTTCTCCGAGTCTTTTGAGGGCTTACTTTGGGTCATTTGATAATCGATCACCGACCAGACATGATGGGTTGGTATCTCTCGGTCGGCATTTTCCGTTCGGTGTGTCTCGTTCGATATGCCTGGCTCGGTGCACCGAAGTCTCCTACTACGGGACTTGGGCCCGTGGAGGAAGTCCAGCCTATCTTCGTCTATAAATAGAGGAGCAGTGGCGCAGTGGAAGGGGACCTTTTTTCTAGAACTCCAGGAATACTCTACCATTTTTGATATTCACTTTTGTCAGTTGAAACTTGTATTCAAATTAGAATTTTACGGATCGTGTCTATATTCAAGTCTTTGAGAAAAGAAATAAAGATTACATTAATAGTGGACGTAGGCAATTATGCCGAACCATTATAATTTTGATGTTCTTGTTCTTTACTATTTTACTACATTCAATTGTGATATTCCTCTGTTTTAATTTACTATCTCCATTAATCTCTCTACACAAATCTATTCTTGGGTATTAGTGACCAAATTTGGTGTTAACATTTTGGTGCTTTCTTTAAGAATAACATTCTAAGATTATTATGATCTACTTTATCGCTACTCGATTAAAGAAATCCCCCGAAGGAGATCCAAGTCATTCACAAGAAGTCCATTGATTCTACTCAGAGTTCCTACCGATAACTCTACAATGGGAAGACCTTATACCAGATCAGCCTCTCATAATGCGGATATCAATGAGACTGCTAGCGTCCAATAAGTAGGACTTAAAAATCAATAAGCTAATCCGGGCGTAGGGACTGTCACCGCCCAAAACCAAATGGAAGTTGTCACAAGAAAAGAGTTCAACGAGCTGATGAGCGAACTCGTGGAAAGCAGGAGACAACTTAACTAACAGATTCAAGCTAACGCCAACCTCATGACTCAGCTTACTCAACAACAGCATCAGCATGCTGGAGGAAGTCCCGTTTCCTACTCCTCGTCGAACAGCTCTGCCTCGTACGATGAACCCCTGAGACGTAGACACCGTAGAACAGAAACAACGCAAATAGGTGTTGTTGATCGATCAACCAAGGATGGTCCAGGTTTCCTACCAAGAGCCATGGCCCCTCACTTACACCAGGGAAATCACACCCAAGCTGGAATAGGAAACTTAGGATCTGGAGCACGTGTGGAAGCTGGACGACTGGCTCACTGTGGTCCTAATGAAGCTGGTCCCCAGGATACACGTTTGGTAGATCGCCAACAGAGGAGACAAAAACCAGAATGGTCTCATAGGACAGATTCTAGTCTACCATCTTCCATATAAACCCCAGACCTATCAGCTATGGTTAGATAGCTGATGAAAGAAAATCAAGGCTCTTCTAATGATGATTGGAGGATATCCAGGAGCCATACTCCTTTCACGGATGTTATCCTACATGCTGAATACCCCAGGAAGTTTACTATGCTGACTATTTCGTCCTACGAAGGGAAGACTGATCCCCGATAGCACGTAATGAGATATGATTGGATGATGGATTCAGCTAGAGAAAACAATGCAACTATGTGTAGATGCTTCCTCCACGGTCTATCTCAAACTTTGATGCGTTAGCGACAAAATTTGCGGAACAGTTTAGGATTCATGCCACTCATCCCAAGGACGTGATGTCCTTGTCCAGTGTGATCCAGGCTCCAGGCGAGTCGTTGAAGGAGTACTTGCAAATATTTCACGTTGCGGCTACTAAAGTTAGCAACCCAAATGACCATGCTATTCTAATGGCCGTAATGCGAGGGGTAGACCCAGATTTGGAGTTTGGTGATTTGCTCGTAGGAAAACCTCCGACTACCTGGAACGTTTTTATTCAAAGGCACATCAATTTATAAGAAAGGAGGAAGCATGCGGACGAGGCAAGACAATGCACTAGGGCCAGGCAAGGAGACTTTGAAACGCAACATTGCTATAAAACAATCTGGTGATAACTCGGGGAAGGTCTAGGTCAATGTCCAGAACAAGCCAGAGCAATCTAAAGGATCCGAAGGAGGGAATCCCGGAAAGAAAAGGGAAGTAGGAGAGTGGAAACCAAGGATCCCAACTTACAACGAATACACTCCTTTGAATGCATCTTTGGAAAATATTTACCTATCAACTTGTAGTACTTTTCAGCATCGAAAGCCACGCCTAAAAGAGTCACTGAGGAACAAAAGTGAACTGGGTAGTATTGTTGCTTCCATGAGACTTACAGGCATAATATCGAGGATTGTAGGCACCTCCATGATGCTATAGAAAAGCCGATTCGATAGAAAAAGTTACAAGAATTTGTCAAAAATTCGCAGGAAGGAAAACGAGGAACATCAGACCCCAGTCGCAGGCGAGCTCCATGCCATTCAGAGGAACCTACTCAAATTGTAGGTAGACTAATCATAAACACGATAGTCGACGGGCCTCACACTGCAGACAAGAATTGGCAAGAAATGGAGTGGTATGCTAATTCCCTAAAGCATGCAGATTTTGAATGTTGTTCAAACGCGGAGGATAGGGCCCCAGTTAAGCAGGAGTGAATGATGACTGATGATATAGTGTTCAGGGGTAGAGATGTTGATCAAGTGGAGGCGCCTACCATTGATCCGATGGTCATCTCCGCCACTATTGGGCCAGCGTTTGTGAGGGGAATACTGATTGACTATGGAAGTTCTGTTAACATTATCTTCAAAAAAGCATATGACCAGATGAAGATGGAGACAAAGGATCCAAACCATCTAAAGCCCGTATTCATGGCTGTAATGGTGCAGCTATTGATGCAGTGAGGTTTGTTGAATTACCAGTTGAACTTGGAGAAGGTGAACATAGGAGGGTGCGGATCCTACCGTTCATCGTTTTGGATGTTGATTCTCCATATAATGTGTTTCTGGGTCGACCGGTCCTGGCAGATTTTAAGGCATCTTTGGCCCCATGGTGTTAACCTTGAAATTTTTGACCGATAAAAGAGTTGGTGTTGTGCATGGCGATCAGGCGATTGGTCTTGTGTGTTATGTGGCTGAGCTGAGAGACGCCCAACAAAGAGAGAAAGGAAAGGTTATGGACACTCCGTCCGCATCCGAGTCACTAAAGATTGACAAGTAATGCCCGAGCCTTGGCTCGGGCAACATGATCAGATTTATAGAGACATAGATCCGAGAGACGACGATGAGGAACCCAGGGAGGCAAAAGAAGCACCGGCTAAACTAACGATTGATATTCCAGTTAACCGTGATGACCCATCGCGAGTACCTAAGATGGATCACAACTCAACCCCTAGATGACCTAGGATCTCACTGATTTCCTCCGAGCGAATCTAGATGTTTTCACTTGGACACATTCCGATATGTGCGGGTCCCACCATCGCAAGTCATATGTTGAACATAGACCATAGGTACGTACCAATAAAGCAAAAAGGAGAGGCATGGAACCAGAGAGGTCTGTTGCTTTCAGGGAGGAGGTGGACAAACTCAAAGCCAATGGGTTCGTCCGCGACACCCTCTACCCTGAATGGGTGTCTAACCCCGTGCTAGTGAGAAGAGAAAATGGGAAATGGAGGACCTGCGTAGATTACTCAGATCTGAACAAAGCATGCCCTAAGGATAGCTTCTCTTTTCCATAATTGATCAACTGGTCGACTCAATAGTAGGACATGAGTTATTGTCATTTACGGATGCGTACTCAAGATATAATCAAATTCCAATGCACATTCCAGATCAAGAATACACTAATTGTCATAGATGTTGGATTGTATTGTTATGTAGTGATGCCTTTCGGATTGAAAAATGCGGGAGTTATTTATCAACGTCTGGTGAATAGGATGTTTAAAGACCAAATTGGTAGGACAATGGAAGTCTATGTGGATGGCATGCTCGTGAAGTCATGGCAGTCAAACGACCACATTTGAGACTTAGCAGAAATGTTTGATATACTCAGGTATTACTGAATGAAAATCAATCCTATGAAGTGTTTCTTTGGCATTGCGTCAGGAAAGTCTTTGGGTTTCATTGTTAATGCGTGAGGAATTGAAGCTAACCCAAATAAGATTCAGGCTATTCGAGACATACAAGTGCCCGAAACTATAAAGAAAGTACAACTGCCCAGAACTACGAGGATGTGTTCCGAGCTCTGGTAAGGCACTGGGAAAGTCTCCCTGTGCTGTCGAAGCCTATAGCCCACAAAGTGTTGTATGTATACTTGGCCGTATCTCAACATGTCGTCGGTACGGCTTTGGTCCGTGAGGAGGACCGAATTCAAAAGCCGGTATAATATGTCAGTAAACGTTTAACGAGGGTAGAAAGAAATTATCCTAAAATTGAGAAGCTAGCCTACTACTTGGTGATTGCATCACGCAAGCTTTATCCGTACTTTCAAACACACTTGATCAATGTTTATACCGATCAACCCTTGCGACAGGTACTCCAACGACCAGAAACCTCTGGAAGGCTGTTAAAATTGAATATTGAGTTGAGTCAGTTCGATATCACTTACCTTCCACGGAGGGGCATATAAGGCAAGCGCCGGCAGACTTCATCACTAAATTTACCGTATCAGACGAACCAAATAGTGATGATGTCATTCCCTCCATTCGATGGAAACTATACACCGATGGAGCATCCAACGACCGGTGTTCTAGGGCTGGTGTAATTCTTATGACTCCCGAAAATTGATCAATTTTTTATGCTTTGAAGTTTGATTTCCCAGCTACAAATAATGAAGCCGAGTGTGAAGTATTGATTGCTAGCTTGAAACTTATCATGGAACTTGGAGTGAGATCGGTTGAAATCTTTTGCGACTCACAATTAGTGGTGTTCTAAGTACGGGGAGACTATCAGGCAATAGGTCAGAGACTTGCTCCATACCTAGTCATGTTCAAGAGCTGTTGGCAGACCTTGAATATTACGATATTTCACACATTCCACGTGAGAAAAATGGGGAAGCTGATTCATTGGCGAAATTTGCAAGCACTGGTGATGCATAACAGATGGGACTGGTTCCCATCGAAATCTTACATGCTCCGAGTATAAATGAGATGGATGTAGATTTTGTGTTAGAGACAGAAATTAAGAAGGAGTCATGGACAACCCCATTCAAGCAATACCTGCTACACAGGATCTTGCCCGAAAGAAAGAACTAAAGACGACAAGTCATTCGCAAAGCTTCGAGATATGTAATGCAGGGCAGAATAATGTAACGAAAAGGATTCTCGGTCCCCTTACTTCGGTGCATTGCCCATGGTGAGATAAAAATGAGTCTTGAGGGAAGTTCATGAAGGAGAATGTGGCGGCCATACTGGGGGGCGGACACTAGCAAAAAAGATCCTCTGCTATGGATATTATTGGCCAACCATAAATCGGGATGCTGCGGACAACATAAGAAGATTTGACAAATGTCAAAAGTATGTGAAAATTCCGAGAGCTCTGCCAACGAAACTCACACAAATGGTTAGTCCCTGACCGTTTGCAATATGGGGGATCGATATAATCGGTTCCTTGCCTATCTCCAAAGATGGTGGAAAATATGCAATAGTTGCGGTCGATTACTTTACCAAGTGGGTGGAAGAAGACCCTTGGCTACAATCACCACCAAAAAGCTCATAAATTTCGTTGTGCGAAACATCATATGTCATTTTGGCCTTCTGCGAACTATCATTACAGACAATGGTACTTAGTTCGAAAGTAGGGAGTTTAAAGAATTTTGTCAAAAGTATGGCATTGAGAAAAGGTTTGCAGCAATTGCTCATCCAAAAGTCAATGGAAAAGTAGAAGCCATGAATAAAATAATAAAATCCATACTGAAAAAATGCTTGGAAATGGCTAGAGGCAAGTGGATGGATGAGCTTCCAATAGCACTTTAGGCTTACAGAACCACCCACAAGTCTACGACTGACCACACTCTGTTTACACTGGCATATGGCACGGAAGCCGTTATACCCGTGGAACTTGAAGTTTCTTCACATTGGGAAACTCATTATGATCCTAAGACGAATCGGGATTTCTTGTGGAATCACTGGACTTTGTTGAAGAAAAACATGAAGAAGCTGATTTAAGGGCGGCTGCATATAGGCAACGAGTTGCTCGATATTATAACGAAAAAGTCCGACCGATAATCTTTAATGTGGGAAATCTCGTTTTGAAGCGATTTTTTCGATCCCATCGCATATGAATCCCACATGGGAAGGTCCATACGTTATTGAATGGAAGCTTAGAGAGGCTACTTTCATGCTAGCGACCGTTGATGGCACAACACTTCCCCAAGCATGGAATATCGAGCATATGCAACGTTATTGCACTTACTCTATTTATTTTGCATTTTAGCTGCAATTATTTCCAGTGTCTATTTATTTTGTTGTTCTTAGTTTTCGGCATGTATTAAGACAATTCAGTTTGTTTCCATTAATAAAGGCTTGAAACCATCTTTTCCATTAACTATTGATGTTTCCGTATGTTACAATCCACTGACAAAACACTGAAGTATATTTTTCTATCTAGCATATGAACGCGCACACAAACTTAAAAATCTCCAAGTCCCCAGAGTACGGACTGGAGTACTCTGAGTCCCTAGAGTGTGGACTAGAGTATAAATGACTTAAAAATCTCCAAGTCCCTAGAGTGCGGACTGGAGTACTTTGAGTCCCCAGAGTGCAGACTGGAGTATAAACGACTTGAAAATCTCTAAGTCCCCAGAGTGTGGACTGGAGTACTCTGATTCGCCGGAGTGCGGACTAGAGTATAAATGACTTAAAGAACTCCAAGTCCCTAGAGTGCGGATTGGAGCACTCTGAGTCCCCAGAGTGCAGACTAGAGCATAAACGACTTAAAAATCTCTAAGTCCCCAGAGTACGGACTGGGGTACTTTGAGTCCCCAGAGTACGGACTAGAGTATAAACGACTTAAAAAACTCTAAGTCCCCAAAGTGCGGACTGGAGTACTCTGAGTCCCCAGAGTGATGATTTGAGTATAAACGACTTAAAAATCTCCCAGTACCCAGAGTGCGGACTGGAATCCTTTGAGTCCCCAGATTGCAGACTAGAGTATAAACTTCTTAAAAATCCCCAAGTCCCCAGAGTGCGGACTGGAGTACTCTGAGTCCCTAGAGTGCGGACTAGAGTATAAACGACTTAAAAATCTCTAAGTCCCCATAGTGCAGATTGGAGTACTCTAAGTCCCTAGAGTGCGGACTAGAGTATAAACGACTAAAAAATCTCCATGTCCCCAGAGTGCGGACTGGAGTACTCTAAGTCCCCAGAGTGAGGACTACAGTATAAACGACTCAAAAATCTCTAAATCCCCAGAATGCGGATACGAATACTCTAAGTCCCTAGAGTGCGGACTAGAGTATAAACGATTTCATAATCTCTAAGTCACCAGAGCACGGACAAGAGAACCCTGTGTCCCTAGAGTGCGAACTAGAGTATAAACGACTTAAGAATCCTTAAGTCCCCAAAGTGTGGACTAAAAGTATTCTAAGTACCCGAAGTGTGGAATAGAGGATCTATGATTCCAAAAATTTCCGAGTCATATGGAAGTGAACCGGGGCTTATGTAACTCACAAGATTTTGGATTTCGACTACAAGTTATACAGTAAGATGAAAAACGAAATCATTGAAAGCAAAGAAACAAAGTTTCATTCATTAATCCAAGATAAAATTCCACTACAACTTCTCTTGAACTCGGAGCAAAAAGTCTATCTACAATGGCTATGAAAATAAATAGAAATAATTACATGATCCAGGCCTATTTGAGTTGAAAGAGGCATGATAGCTACCTTTTCAACTTCTTTTCCTTCCTTGGTTTCTCTGAAGAATACTCCCCTACGCATTTTCTCTTGGACGCCTTGCTAGCCAGGGAAGCGGTGCCCGGGGAAGGGAGAGGAACTTCCAGTGGAGAAGTCCCACCGGGGAGAATAACCTTCAGAGGCCTGTTCAGTGGGTCATCAAGTTCAACCACTTGAGGCTCAGTCTTAATTTTTGTTTTCTTCTTCTGCTCCTCGATGATTTATTCCTCCATGCTCAGTTTTGAAGTGTGTTTGGAGGTGCCTGTAATTTCAACTTCATCATGTTCTTTGACGGGCGATGGATTTTCAGATTTGTCTTCGTTAAGCGCCTCGATCACTTGAGCGTCAGGTCTGGGAGTCTCTCCCGTTTGAATTGCCTCTCTCATTTCCTCCTCCATCTCTGTGGCGACATCGCTCCATAGAGTTGGCTCAGGATCAGAATGGCCTGCAACGAAATCACAAGAGACAAGTGTTAGAACACATTTACTACTCGCCAAAAACCGATGGTCCTTTGAACTCTAGGAAGAAAAGTTATATGCCAGTTTCTGGCTGACTCTCCACTGTCTGGGGAGTTTCACCTTTTGGAATAGGGGATATAGTGTGAATATGAAGTCCAAGCTCCTCTGGATCATAGCCGATATGTTGCTCGAAGGGATCAAGTGATGGACGACCAGTCGGTTGAATAGGAGGAGGAATTGAGGACTCGGTCCCGGATGGACCGACAGCGTCATTTTTTCCCTTTGGTGAGGAAGAGTCCCTTCCGTAGAGGGCCTTTTCCACATATAAGTCAGTGCACTCATTTTCGCAAAGCACTTCTTTCACAAGGGAATCCTCATCAACCTCTTCGGTTCCCAACTCAAACTTTTTAATTTTTATTAAAGTGTCCTATGCAATTCTAGGTCACCCTCGCCAAGAAATGTTAGGTCGCAATACATGAGAACTCGAGCATTGTACTCGGCTATGAGTGGATTAAACATACACTTAATTTCCTCTCTACCAGCTTCAGCAGCTGCCTCAAGGCGAGAATCAATTTTCAAGAGCGTCATTCTTTTGCCCTCCTCACGGGCTTCATCCTTCAGTGCTTCAGCCTTGGAGAGCTCTTCATTGAGCTTTGTTTTTAGGAGTCTAGTAGCAACAATCCCGTCACAATATCGTTGCGACTCCTCCCGAGCGGTAGTCTTTTCTTCCTTTTCTTTGAAAAGTAGCTCTTCCAATTCTTTGAGTCGTTGAGCAAGAGCATCTTTCTCCTTTTGAACTTAGTCTTTCTCTAAAGCTAAGGCGCCACAGCATTGGACCGCTTCATCAATTTCTTTTTTATGTGTGGCCTCCAGTCGATTGACTGCCTCAGCAGTATCTTTAGCGTTCTTCTGTGCGGCCTCAAGTTGAGATTTATATAAGGAAAGCTATTCATCTTGGGCTTTGATAATATCCTTTTCATGAATGGCCTCAAGCTTCAGGCGATCGATCTCATGCTTGCGCTCAGTAGAAACTTTAGAAACTTCAGAAACTTTCTCGTCCAAGTGAACAAACACGTCATGTTGGACGTAGACATCGTTGTTGCAAGCAATGGCACTTTGTTTAACGTGCTTGGGAATACGATGGATCGCGGGAGGAAATTTTAATCCATCGAAGCATATTTTTGGGAATGTGGCTTTAAGCTCAGCTAGCTTTTCTGCTATCGATGGATCGTGTGCGAGGGATGGGAAAGTTTGTTTAGCCGAGACCATGGACTTCTTGTGAGGCTCATGAGATTGCCCATTGCTTGATGAGCCAGAGTATTGGTCGCGATGAACTTCATATTGAGATCCCCTTTGACCCGATTTCTCCCTGCTTTGTTTTGGTTGAGGAGGATCATTGGGGTATGAAGAATGACTGGGGCTTTTCCTTCAAGACGACGATAAATCCGGGGACAATAATCTCCATCGATATTGTCGTCTCTATCTCCACATTTACCATACCCCGAGTCTTGGCTAGAATGATGGAAGATAGAGGACCCGCTAAGGCAGTCGAATCCATAAGAGCGTCATATATCACCTACACAGAAATTAAGTGAGGACGAGTCAGCAAGAATAACATGGCGGTTGAACTTTAAGTGCAGGGTGAAGTGTAAGTGTTAGTGCGTGTCCTAGTGTTTCCCCCCGACGGACCAGTTTCCTTAGCTTTACTTATCGAAGTTTTTTCTCCTTGGTGGTGGGCTTGGGCGCTTTCATCGCCTCTCGCGGATGAATGAAGTTTTAGGTCTGGATCGTCGAAGCCGTATTGAGCAAGTCATTAGGGATGGTAAGGTCTAATAAGCCTATCAATGGGCCTCTAAGTATTATGGAGACGGCTCTTTCTCCATTGGAGGAATTATAACCTTTGAGGTTCCGACCACTATCTTTTTCCGTAGTTTGTAAGCCAATTTCTTTTTCCCCTTTGAGGGAAGAGGTGGTTCATCAAAGTCAGGTGCCTCAACCATCGATTCCGGAATAGGACTTATATTCTTACCAGACGCTCCTGGCACCCCAGCTCCTCTAATCTCACCCTCCTTGGATGTGTTGGGGGCACCATTTGCAGGAGGCACTGAAGGTCTGGCATGTCCTTTACCCTTCTTCGACGCGGGTCCGGTAATAGTGGCACCGAATGGAAGATATGTTTGGCAATCTTCCTCCAACAGCCCAAACTTTAAGAGCGACTCATTGGAAATGACAAGTTTGATCTCCCGATCTTCTACGGGAGTAGCGCGAATGGCCTCAACGGCCTCATAGTACCCGGTGCCTTCGGGATGTGGGCTGATACCGGTAAAAATCAAAAAAGGTTTAGAAAGAATGCACTTTCTGCCACAGACGGATATTGATCCGGAAAAGGAACTTACTCCCTTCCAGCCATCTTCTCGCAAAGCCCGGGGACAACATATATAGAACCATTCCTGCTTGTATTGGGTGAATTTGCTCCATGCTCCCGTCAAAATCTGACACTGAGAATGTGGCTCGAGGAATATGAAAGATGGACTGTCAGACCGTCTCCTAAAGCGATAGATGTAACGGATGTCACCAGGAGTGGGGAGCCTGAATATGATACTGATAAAGTGAATACAAGTGCCATAGATGAATGCATGACTATTGGGATGTAGCTGTAACGGGGTGATCTTAATATAATATAGCACTTCACGGAGAAAATAGTTGAATGGTGGCACGCTACCGACCTAGCACATGAATTTGTTGCAAGCTGTATATCGAGCTGGGGGCAGGTGGGGACGATCTCGTCCTGATGGAACTAATACATCATTGAAAGGGATTTCGTGAATCGAGCATGGTCAGCGAAGAGCAATTTCATTGATTTTTGAAGCCTGGGAGTCAATAGGGTTATCTAGAATAACAGCTCCGTCTAGCACATCAGGAGCCGGGTCAATAGTTGTCGCCGATGGGTTTGGGATATCCTGTGTAGGAGTTGTCGATGGATACAAAGTTCCCACTACTTCCAACCGAGAACTCGGATCAGGTTTATCTAAAATAGTGGCGAAGCTCGACTTTCTAGATATTCTCAATGAGCGTCAAATTTGGGTAAACATCCGTTTAAACTTTACTTGAAAGACAATTGATGTAAGATATAATAACAAAAGTATTCCCCCATGTGGTATGTGGACTGGTGCAATCGTTCGAGCATAAGAGTAAAAGAATTAAAGATCTAGAAGCAGATAAAGTGAGAGTGAGCATCGAACTGTCAACTTCGAAGACCGTCATCGCTGACCATCTCCGAGAGCTTGCCCTTTGACGGTTTGGGTCTTGAACTCGAACATTAAAACTATATGTTGAAGGCTATTTTATTTTGTCGAATTGAACTTAGGTTTATAGTTGTTGGAATTAGGGAATTATCAGTCCAAATTAGTTCGATATGCTTGTATGCCTAAGTTATTGTTGTTGTTCATTGTTCTGTGGTAAGGCATGGAAGTATGTAGTTTTGGTATGTGTTGTGCTTAAGTGGAGACAGTCATAATTATTAATGCCGGCCCTAGGACCTGAAGCCGAGCTACCCACTAGGCCAATACCATCGAATCACTCACTCTCCCCTCCTACACTCTCTCTTCACCGAACGGCCTGCGAGGGCTATACCGAGCCACACTTGCTCGGTATATTAAACCCACGTCATGGTCTCTAACCGAGCCATAATACTACAATCAAGTGGTTAAACCACAACCTCTCCCTCACACCGAACGATACCAGGCCACTATTCCTGGCTCCAGAAAACATCCATACCGACCGATCCACACACTTCCTATCTCTCTCGTCACCGAACGGCCTATCGAGGCTACATCGAACCACATCTGCCTGTCATACCAAACCTTATTCCCAACAAGGGCTTACCGACCAAGTCCTACTCCAAAGACTTACCATCTTAGCTCCCTAATTCTCCACATCATCAACCTCCAGAATGGTTTTCTCCTCTTTGCTACCTCTTACTAAATCTGTGAACTCGAACTTAGAATGAGATTCTAGACCTAGAGAAGTAGACTGGACGAAGAAATCATACCTACGAGAGAAGCCTGAAACTCGTGACGATTGTGAGGCTAAGAGATAGATATTGTTTGGATTAGTCGACTACTGAAGTCTAGATGTTAGAGGTCTAGGTTTGAAAAAGGGGAGGATGGATTAATTGGTAGACGATGATTGGAAGAGAAAATTTTGGCTGGCTTGTGAAAGTAGAACGAAATTAGGAAGAAGAGAAAGGAGAAGAGGTCAGGATTCTTTATATATGATGAGTGGGGAAGGAGAATAGGCATTAGCCGGTAGAACCGGTCGACACATCTGAATGGGTCAAACGAACACGTAGTTCAGTATTGACATGCCAAACCACTTTGTCCTGAAGTAATGATGAACCAATGGAGAGAAATTAAAAACAAGACTTAGATGTATATCATATCAGATGATAACCATTCCACGAGCTAACACTTGAGAGCCTAACACTTGAGAGCAAGGACTGACTGCAAATTCAAAGTGCATCATGTTAGTTCACACAATGCACTTTGGGGGGCAAATGTTACCCGTATGCTTTGCCCGGCTACAAAATACTGGTTTTAGAAGTCAATTTAGATGGTTCGGCCTACGCACACGGGTGGGCCTGTAGACATAGCTCGGCCAAAGATGGATGATGTTATGAATTCCATATGTATTGCTTGGCTTAAGGTAGAAGTTCATCGTTCGGTCAATTATTGTTCGGTGTAACAATGTTCCAGCCTTAAAGGCACATTATCATTCGTCGCCTGGACTAGATAGTACGTTGTATGTCGTTCGGTCTAAATGTTTTAGCAATCGCCGTTCAGCATCCATCGTTCGGCTAAAGTCGCTTGGCCACCTACTTTCGACCAATACCGCTCGGTAGCCTTCGTTCGGCCTGCCTACATCGTTCGACCCGATACATCATTTGGCCTGGATATGTGGTTCGGCGGAGAAAGTATGGCGTGTGTCACCCGGTTAAAAGAAAAATGTTGTTGGGAACTCAGTGAACATCGCTCGGCAAAGCGTCGCTGGCAACATCGTTCGACAAGCATCGCTCGGCAATGCGTCATCCGGCTAACTTCATTCGGCACAAGCATTTGGTACAGCTGTTCCAGAGCAACATGGGGGAATCAACTTATTCGTGGAGATCAACATCAAAGTAAGGGGTTTAAGCATTGTTCCATTCCAAGTTCCATCGTGAATTGCTCCGAGTCTTTTGAGGGCTTACTTCGGGTCATTTGATAATCGATCACTGGCCAGACAGGATGGGTCGGCATCTCTCGGTCGGCATTTGCCATTCGGCATGTCTCGTTCGGCATGCCTGGCTCGTTGCACCGAAGTCACCTACTTCAGGCCGAAGTAACTTATTCTTGGGCTTGCGGAGGAAGTCCAGCCTATCTTCGTCTATAAATAGAGGGGAAGGTGCGCAGTGGAAGGGGACCTTTTTTTGAGAACTCCAGGGATACTCTGCCATTTTTGATATTCACATTTGTCAGTTGAAACTTGTATTCAAGCTAGAAGTTTACAGATTGTATCTGTATTCAAGTCTTTAAGAAAAGCAGTAAAGATTACATTAATAGTGGGCATAGGAAATTATGCCGACCCACTATAATTCTGATGTTCTCATTCTTTACTGTTCTTACTGCATTCAATCATGATATTCCTCTATTTTAATTTACTATCTTCATTAATCTCTATACATAAATATATTCTTGGGTGTTAGTGATCAAATTTGGTGCTAACACCATGTTTGTGGAGAGGGCCGATTGTGATTTAATTGTCTCTGTCTATTTTGTATATAATTTTAATATAGCATTCTAAAATAGTTCCCCTCACACCAGACTTTATGTCTGATCCGTGTTTTGTCTATGTATGCCTATGTCATGACAACTCTCGGGTACTCGATTGAGTAGTTCGAGAGTTAGGTGATCTTGGTATACGCTTATAGGATGCAACTTGAGCATTTTGGAGGCAGAGAATTGAGATTTTGAGACATATATACTAGATACATTTGTAGTCTATAACAGACTTTAGTTGATATATTCTGATTTTATGTATTGGTATTTATTTATTAGTCACTTCCACTAGTGCAGTCTTCTATATATTATCATCTTATTATGCTCATGTATATTTAGTATATTTTATGTTGTCATTTCATTGTGAGATCTTATCTATGCCTTGGTTTAGTGTTTTGTTTTAATTTTCCCTAAGCGGACGGTCTTTTATGGTATTTAGGAGTTAGACGTTGTCATTCGACATTGATTTGGGATATTACGAAGGGCAGGTCGTCATAAGTATTACTTACCATATGCGGACAGGTGGGCAGACCGAAAGGTCATCCGTGTGCTTGAAAATTTGTTGCAAGCATATGCATTTGGCTTTGGTGGATATTGGGAAGATCATTTTCACTTAATGGAATTTTAATACAACTATTATAACTATTCCAATATTGGAATGGCACCTTTCGAGGCATTGTATGGAAGGCTTTGTAAGTCATCAATATTTTGGTGCGAGGCAGGAGATAGGCTTGTTCTAGGGCCAGAACTTGTAAGAGACACTTCAAAGACGGTTGCATTGATTCTACATAGGATGAATGATGCTTAATAAAGGTAGAAGAGTCATGCCAATAAAAGGCTGATGGATTTTGAATTTGATCAAGTGGATCATGTATTTGTTAGAGTATCGTTGATGAGGGACGCCATAAGATCCGAAAAGTCGAGGAAGTTAGCGCAAAAGTATGTTGTCCATTTTTGATACTTGAAAGAATCGAGAAGGTAGCTTATAGAGTTGAGTTACTGAGTTCCTTTGCTGGGTCCATAATGTGTTTCATGTATCACATTTAAAGAATTGTGTCATGATCCTAAAGATGTAGTAGTTTTGAGAGCTATAGAAGATTTGGTTGTTGAACCGAATATGACCTGTGTACGGAAGCCAGATCAAAGAGTAGACCATGATGTCAAGGAGCTTCAGAATAAGAAGCTGAAGCCTGTGCAAGTTCAATAGAGCGAGGACTAAGATGATTGTACTTAGAAAACAGAGGATAAAGTCAAGAAGATTTATCCAGAGTTGTTTGGTTAGATTAGCATGTATATTTGTTATGTTTGTTATAAACCATATATATGTGATACTGTAGTTGGTTTGTACATTGCATTGATACACATTCAAAAAGAACGTATGTGTCTATGCCTTCAAAAACCAAACAAGAAAATAGAACTGCTAATGTTTAGTCAGAATTTCAAGGATGAAATTCCCATAAAGGGAAGCTTGTTAGACCTCATAAATTAACAAATAATTAATTATAAGAACAAAGATTTAAGTGGATAGATTATGAAATTTAATAATGAGGTGTGATATGTATTTGAGGTGTACATTTATCTATCATGATTATCACTTAATGAAACTTAACTAAGATGAATTAAATGTGAAAGAGGGAAGGTGGACCAGAAGTCCATGAAGAGGATATTAATGCCTTTTCAAATTGTTTCATTACTCTCTTCTCATTTCATTCTATAATCAAAATTAAATAAAAGCTTGAAGCATTTGATGATGGCAGGGGCCTAAGAAGAAAAGGCAGAAAAGAAGAAGATCAAGCTAAGGAAACTAGAAAAATCATTCAACTAAGAAATTTAAGTGAGCAATATATTCTCTAATTGCATTTTCTTCTTAATTTCTGATGGCAGAGATTAATCGATACCATTTCTTATGATTCTTATAATCTAAATGATTCAAAAATTTAATATGATGTTATGACATTATTAGAGAAGGGGTTAATTTATAAAATTTTCCAACAGCAAATAAATTGTCGTGGATTTTTCAAGAACTGTTGATAGCAACTGGAAGTTAGAGAAATTTACATGTAAGTATTTTCCAAGATTTTCTAAGAATAATTTAAGTAATCGCCGAAAGGAAATTCACTTGGTCGAAGTAATATTTAGGGGTGTCGAAAGGCTAATATATGAGGGTTGGGAGGAAAATTAAAAGAGTAAATTGTTTGATCAGTAGACTAGATCAACAAAATGCATTGAATATGCCTGGAATGTTCTAAATAATAATAAGAAAGTAGTAAGTTAGACAAATCAGGAGTCAACATGTGTATAGATAATGTTACACATGTAGAATGTTACACATGTAGAAGACAGTTTCTGAACTTGTACATATATGTAATGCTGAAGGAATTGGAGCCGACCGAAAGCAACAAAAATAGAACCTTAAGTATAACGACTTAAGTGAGCAAGCTAAGACGTGCTTACTAGGAAACTAGATTATTAAACTAAAGGTACATGCTAAAGAGGGAATGAGGGTAAAAAGGAATAGAGTAGAGGAGGTGATTTTTGAAACTTAGAATTGGTATTCCTTGTGTTAACTAATTAAAACTAAACTAAGTCAGGCTTCCTCCGATGAGACCAAGGGTAGTGATGACCACTGATAGTTAGCTTTCGGCAAGATGTTAAAACCACAAATAATTGACTTCCGAAGGAAGGAATATATTCTAAGGCTTAGGATGGCCGAAAGAAGCACTTAAGGCACTAATGGTAATGTAGCAAAGTAGTTTAATAGATTGCTAATTGAAAAGCCTAATATATTATTGGTTAGATAGGCTGTTGATGTTTGGAGATGATGTTAGGCCTGATGTGGCATCCATGGACAAAAGAGTAGGTGTAAATGCTAAGTGGCAATTGAAACGTGAAAGCATTGGTATAAAGAATGGAGTGACAACCTAACCCAAAAACAAAGTTATAAGGACTAAAGTGGCAACCATAGCCTAAATTGTTAGAGTAATGACTAAGATGGCATTCTAAAAATAGAAGTAATTGGTGTAAGTCTCATGTTGCAACCAAGGCAAGATTCAGTGGATGGCGTAAGGCCTGAGATGGTAGCCAAGAACCGAAAGCGAAGTAGGTGAAAGTCTTAAGTGGAAAACGAAACATGAAAGCATAGGTGTAAGGCCTAAGTGGCAACTGAAACACAAAAGCATAGGTGTATGACCTAAGTTCAACCGAAACACAAAAGCGTAGGTGTATGGCCTAAGTTGCAACCAAAACACAAAACCAAAGTAGATGTAAGGCCTGGAGTGGCAATTGAAACCCAATATTGTAGACATAGGCTCGGAGTGGCAACCAAAACCAAGTAGTATAACTAGAGAAACTAAGGAAGCAACGAAGGCATAAGGTCTTAGTGGTAGCAGAAGGCTTTGTAGCTTTGATTTGAAAAGAAAAGGGAATGATTACTAAATGGCATA
This sequence comes from Allium cepa, assembly GCA_030765085.1. Classification (NCBI taxonomy): domain Eukaryota; kingdom Viridiplantae; phylum Streptophyta; class Magnoliopsida; order Asparagales; family Amaryllidaceae; genus Allium; species Allium cepa. Next base: position 26,181,947 of record CM060933.1, on the reverse strand, counting down.
CCGAGAGAAAGGGCTATTGATTTTTTTATGGCTTTATAGTCTGAATAAGACATTAGGAAGGAAATATTGTTTTATTCTTATATTTAATGTTGTTAAAATGAATGTTGTGTTATGGTGAGGGGAAACCCATTATGTGCTTTAGTGTTGTGGTCTCACTATTTTTATGTTAGGGTAATATATTGTTCATACCGGACTTTATGTATGAATCATTATTTCCCCTAAAATCACAATAGTACTTAATCGAGTAGCCAAAGTTTATGGATCTAGGCAAGTTGTTTTCAGAATATGAAAGAGGACTTCTGAAGACGAGGCAAAAGGCCTAGATAATATAAATGTTGTTTTAATTTCGTTGTATTGAGTGTTCATGTCAATGCCTTTATATGATGGGCGTGACAATGTTATTTATGTTATATTATACTTTTTACCCTTGCATGGGCATGATGATAGGAACAACTGAAATATGTAACTAATAAATATGTTGTATGGAATTTATCAGAGTTAATCTTTGGGTATTGGAATGAAGGGCGTTACCCAAGAAGAAGATAATCAATAGATCAAACTGCTTTCATGGTAGTGCATACAATTGTCTTAGCATATTAAAGTGATCGAATAAAATGCACTTAGACGAGTTAATCAGTATGAATGGATCGAGCTAATTCATTACTGATCCAAGAATAATAAATATCTATATGTTTTGGTTTAGAGTCGTGCTTCAACTTTGCAAGTTTCTCAATGTAATAAATTGTGTTAAGCACACATTCTTGCACTATGATTCCTTATCCGTAATCGAATGAACAATTTCTTTGAATTCCCGTACCACTGTAGAATGGGAGGTTTTGCATGCAAGTGTTATATGTGACTTATATAGAAATAGAATCCATACTCGCATGTTATCTCATGTTAGTCAACACATGGCATTAGGATAGTTTGTTGCTAAGTGACTAAGATTTGAAAGTTTTAACCTTATTAATTATGCTCATGCTATTTCTCTCTTGTATGGGAATTAAGATGAGAACATGCTAAAGTTTAGTTGGAGAGTGTTATATTATATTTCTTAGTCATGGTCCAAAATAACTAACATGTCAATTTTCAAGAAATAATATTTCACAATATGTTAACTAAATCAGTTAATGCTTGCACGTGTTCTCATACTTATTAAAATGTTTAACACATTTTTCTAATTAGGTTTCCACTACATTTTTCACATGTTCTCAAACCTTAAGAAGGAGCAAGAATTCTTAGAAGTCCTCTAGTGGTGTTATATCCATTTATCATGTATCCATGACCATAGTTAGATCAACAAATTCTAGTATCCATAAATGTGATATGTGACGACCTGATTTTTTCTCCAAAGAAAGTCGTATCATCTTGAAGAAAGAAAGGGATAGAAAAGAGAAAAGAAAGAAGAGAAAGAAGAAAACAACAACAGAATCTAAACAGCGGAACGAATAAATTATATTAATAACATAAGTATTGCATAGTTTACAACAAATATTAGAGTTACACAGACAATACAACACATACTAGACAGTTATAAACACCTGTCTAGTTATTACAACTCAATACACAATACAGAAACTACTCAGAGATACCAACACAATGGAAAACTATATAACTACACGCGGAAGCCTCCTGCTCCATTGCTCCTCCATAATTCATCAAAGCTAACCTGAATCCCTTGGCTACTCATAAAAATTTAAGTACCCAAGAGTTTAAGAAAAATAGAAATAAACTCCGGGTCAGACATGGGTCTGGTGTGAGTAACAGGTTAAAGTTGCTTAACTTTGAAAAACCTTTGAAAAGAAAAGGTATCACGTAAGACTTCCCACACATAAACAAGGAAATTTTTTTACCTTAAGCTAACCAAAACATTTGATAGGAAATCCGATGATATTATAATAGGTGTAGGGTTTTCAAATAAATAAGAAATAGCCGAAATTGTTACATTCATTAAATTCCAGCTACTAGCCACAAGAGTGGGTAATTCAATCAAAATCAATGGCACTTATTGGATTTTGGATTCCATACAATGGCAGGGCTACCGGGGTACCGCCCGTCACAGTACGTGGCCTAGATCACCGTACCGAGGATCACTCCTAATCCCCTGCAACACAAAGCCGGAACCATTCCTTACTGAACAGTTTTGAACAAGAGCACCCCGCAGTTGTGATCAGCAATCGCACCACAAAGCCGAAATAAAGGGACATCTAGACAGGGGTAAATCTCGTCCTACTTGGGCATGACCCACTTATCCTTGCTGCACCTCCCCTGTTTTAGCCATTCCCAGTTGATGAGGCTTGAGGCTACGATTACCTTTATAGGACATATCACTTCGAATGCTCATCGTCCACCTGACGATGTTCTGAAAGCATTCAATCCATACAAGTTCGTTCCGGGTTCGAACGAAACCGAAGGCATTATCTCGTTACACTCATTTTGGAATCACCCTCAGAGTTAACGACGATAACCCTTGCACTATGAATTTTCATCTTCACTTCATATTCATGACCTAACGTTAATTTGGATCGATGTGGTTTTCGGATATCCAAATATGGAAACCCGATCACGGTCTCACCGAAATCCAAAACGTGTCTTTTAAGGCCAAGTTGTTTTAGAGTTTAAAACAATTTCAATTATCTATATACACACAGATAGATAATTCACATCACAGTAGATAATCAACATTATCATCATCAACAGATAAACCATATCATCATTATAACAGATAATCCTTATTATCATCACAATGCAACCAATGCATCCATATTATATAACATTACTCATCTCATGGCTGAGATTACAAACCATACAAGGCAATCAACATCAATCATTCATACATAAGCGATGATCTAATGATCACACCACCTATAATTAATTTAAAATGAATTAAATTAATTACATTATCTCTAATTAATTTAAAATGAATTAAATTAATTACTTCATTATTATAATCCTGCTTAACTTAATCGTTAATTGATCACAAATCAATTAAATAATCACCATCTCATTACTTGTTTCAATTAATCATTACTGATTAACAATTCCCTAATACAATAAGTAATTATCTTTTAAATTAATTACATAAGTTAATTATACTTAACTCTTTGCAATAATTAAGTTGTAATTACTTAATCAATTAATTAACTAAAGTTAATTACATTAGTCATTTATTAATTAATTACTTCATTTATTCCTTAATTAATCAATTCCAAATTTACTTCATTAATTTTATTAATGATTTCTAATTACATTTAATCAATCTCTCTATATAAATTAATTACATTAAGTAATTAATCTTCAACTAAACCACACATATACTAATCACCCCTGATTAATAACAATCTAGTAATTAACTTCCCTTAATTACTCATTCCATAAATTAATTACTTTTAATTAATTGTCTCAATTAATCCCTTGATTAATTTCAAAGTAATTTAATCTAAATTACTTCCATAAATAAACATCTTTGATTACATCCAGTAATTATCAATTAATTACTTCCCTAAGTAATTACAAACCCATTAATTACATAAAGTGATTATTCATCAAATCATCAAGTGTTTAAATTAATTAAACTTAATTAATTAATCTAAACTAATCACATTAACACAATTAATTACATTAAGTAATTAATTCATTAATTACTTCCATTAAGTAATTAAACTTAAACAATTTCAAAAATGACTATTATTAATAAATTAATCTAATTTATTATTAAAGATTGATCACATTAATTAATTGTTAAAAATCTTAAGTTAATGACCTTCATTAACAATTCTTAATTACTTTATTAAGAAATTAATTCAGATAAAGCATTATTAATTACAAATTAATTAATATTTAATTACAATTTAACTAATCTCTAATTATTAATTAATTAAGTGTTAATTACAATCTTAATTAATCCTTAATTACTTGATTAATTAATCTTAATTATTAATTAAAATTTAATTAATAATCCCTAATTACAGATTAATTAACCTTAATTAATTAATTTAAAATCTCTTAATTACTTAATTAATCATCCATATTATTAATTAATTAAATAATTAATTATTCATTTTAATTAGCTTAATAATTTAAATGAATCCAAATTCTTAAATTCTAACTTAATTTAAGAAAACATTTCTTACTTATTTAAAGTATTTAAAAATACTTTGTTTCAAATTTACTTTAAATTCTATTTAAACTTCATGTTTAAACTTAAGATACAAATTTAACTTAAACAAGGTTTTATAACAATTCAAAATCTTTTATCTCATATGTTAAGAAATATCCATTTTATAAAATAAAAGTTTAAAAGAATATAAAACAAATTCACTTTAAACATTTCAAGTTATTTTTAAAAAAAAAACAAGTTCAATTTAAAAATTTCTTTTAATTTCAAATCTGAAATACAAATCTTAAATCTTCATTCCAGATTTAACTAAAATTTTTAAAAGCTTACTTACATTTTAAACTTCATTTTAAATTCAAATCATTTAACCATTTTAAAGTAATTTAAACAGTTTAAATTTAAACTCATTTTATTTTTAAAAAACTGAAGTTTAAACCTAATTTTCAGATTTCAAAAACTCAGATTTAAACTGATTTTAAATTTTTAATTTACCAATTTAAAACTTACAGTTTTAAATTCAAACCCCAATACTTTTATACTAAAAGTTTTAAACCCAAGTTTAAATTTCAAAATTTAAATTAATTCAAAACTCAGATTCAACTACTTTGAATTCATATTCAAATTTCAGATTTTAAACTTAGTTTAAATTTCCAGTTGGCATTTTTAAACTTTACTTTTAATTTTAAAAACAGAAAACAGGTTTCTGTTTTTATTTAAAACCAAACATAAATTTTCTGAATTCAAATTATTTCAAAAACCAAGATTTAAACTAATTGAGTTCATATTTAAATTCTGGTTTTAAACTTAGTTCAGATTTTAGTTTACATTTAAACTTAACCTCTAACTTTTTTTAAAAACTGTAACAGGTTTTCTGCTTTGTTTTGTAAACCTGAAACAATGCATATATTCGAGCCTCCCCTGCATTACTTCGAGTCATAAGTTTAATTGCTTCGAGTTACAACTTAAATTTCCCGAGACCATCATGAGGCACCAAAAACCCAATTCAACAATACATCTGCATATCCACCACAACCCTCTGTGCACATGTACAGCGACGCCGGCCACCTTAGGTCAACTCCGGACCTCCCCGCAGTCGCCGATCATCCCCTCAGGCCAACCAAACACCAACCCCATCGACATTTCCTCTAATTCAAGATCGCGACCAAAAATCCACAAACCTGGAAACAAAACAGTACACACTACAACCCAAACCTGTCAACACCTTTCCCCTGAAACTCCGACCACCGTCACCCCTAAAACTCTGGCGATGTCTTCGTCAACTCATCAATTCCCAGTGCCCAAAAATAGTTGAACTCGATCAATTGTACTTGCCGAAAAGATCACTTCTTTCCTAACCCCGAAAACTAGGGTTCAAAACTTAAAATCAAAATCACAACCTCCAGATCGAAATGCAACCCAATCCAAAAAATTTCTCGACATCCCTGTAATCTCCACCACCACCAAGTGCAATCACGACATCTCCAGACAAATGTGGTAGCAGGAATGCTTTAAAATACAAAATGCAGAAAATAGGGAACTGCACTTTGTATATAGCATTAAAAATTGTAATTTTAGATTTAAAATCCATGAATTTGCATGATTTTTTGATATATAAACCTGAAACATTGAATTGTAAGGTTTGAATTTTCACCTTATATAAATTGTTGCTCTGTTATATATATATATCCAAGCAATACAAAAATTTATTCAACTTATATAAATTTTTAAAATTTACTTTATCATGTAATAGACAAATTTCATTCAATTTCTAAGTCATACTAATCAACCAGATCAAAAGAAAAAGAGATTTGATCAATATGAGCTTGTATTGTGCAGACATAACTTAGGAAATCAAACATGCATCACATCCATACTTATATAAACACAACAATATTTAATAGTATATATTTATGAAATTCTACTTATTTCTACAGATAAAACAAACAACTATATTTCATACTTAAATTTGAAATGTAAAGTTACTCACTATTTTGATGAGCAGAGCAGAGCAGAGCATAGATTTGAAAAGCTCTTAAATCATTTGAAACTTTAAAACTAGATTTGTTTGCCCTTTTAAAAACTTTAGTGCTTTGAATCCTTTTGAACTTATTTTGCAATTGTTTGAATGCTTTAAAACTTGCTTTAATTATTGCATGTAGGTGGCTAAACTCCCAGATTTTAGAAGAATGCAGGCTTTTCTTGATTTCCAGAAAAAAAAGCAGGCCTTTGGAAACAGATTGTTGCATGCAGGTATTTTAACTTGTAGGGTTTTTTTTCCAGATTTTGAAAAATGAATGCATTTGAACAGGGTTTTTGAATATGGATCAGGGATTTGATTTTGCATGTTTGAAGAGATGAAGTTTGCTACGCATTTTTTTGAGGGATTTATTTCACTGATTGAGGAAAAAGGCTTTTGAAAATTGATTTGCATGCAAACAAATGTTACAGGGATTGATTACAGAATTTGTTTTTTCAGATTTGTGATTTGGAGATTGTTTAGAGAGAATAGGTTTCAGCTGAAAGAATTCTTTGTTTTAGAATTGAAAATGAAGAAAGAAAAAGAAATGGAAGATGGCAAGTGTTTTTATAACTATATTTATGATTTATTAAAATCAACGAAAATAAAATTTTAAACAATGACACTTGTCTAAAATGTTAACACTTGTTAATATCTTTGTGTGTTTAAATTGCACATGTTAATTATACTTTAATATACTTACACATGTTCTTTAAGTAATTAGTATTTTTATTTAAGTGTTAATGAATGTTTGATAAAAGGTTTGAACTTAATTTGTTTACAATTACTTATTTATATGTATAGCTAATTTTTAAAGAAATAAAACCATTATATTTTATAAATAAAAACAATATACAAATCAATCTTTTGAAAATAATATTTTAAATCATTTTAAATAAATTTATAAAAGAGGTTATAACTTATTTGTTATTTAAATGAATAAATGTTTAATTTTTTTAATTGTATTTTAAATTTCATATTTATTTTTCAAATCACATTTATAAATTAATATTTTAAAAAGAAATAAAACAAACATTTTTATTACTTTATTTTAATCTAAATTAATATTCAACTTAAGTCAAAATATATTTTAAACAAATAAAACATTTATCTTATATATTTAAAATCATTTAGTTATTTTATAAAATAGCTTTGAAAGGCTTAAATCAAAAATAAATCATAATTTCCCAATTACCAAAATATTATGATTAGAAAATATGCTTTATCAATTAAATTTAAAACCAAACTCATCCATTTAAATTATATATAAATATATATACATATTATAAATAGAAAACAAATTTATTAATTTATTAAAAGATAAATTCACTAATTAAATACTTATTAAAGTAAGATTATTAAATCAATTCAAATTTATTAATAAGAATTATCAAATTAATTCAAATTTTAAACACAGATTATTAAATTGATATTGTCAAAACTTCCGGGATATCACAATCCTCCCCCCTTAAAAGAATTTCGTCCCCGAAATTTAAAACAAAGGTAATTTAATAATCTCTTTAAAGATTTAATTTTAAAATACAGCATATGTTAATCATATGCTAACAACTAATTCACACAATCAAAACAAATCTAACTATCCAGAAAAAATTCTGAATAGAACTTCCACGAGTTTCCCCGGTATAAATATCGAGATACTCGCTCTATAGAATCCAAACAATCAATACTACTAAGCTATAGAGCTCCTATTCCTCTAGATTTACAAAACTAAACAGGATATCAGACTACAGACGAGTCTGACTCACAACCAAATCCTCCTGACTGTTGGTCCTACAACCAGAAAAAGATCATTCACGTACTCCCTCAGAGATACGTGAAACACTCTGAATCCCAGTTATCCAAACTGGCAATTCAACTCTAGAAAACCAAACACTTACCTTACCAGAACACAGAAGAAATTCAAAACACCTCGGAGCTAGCTTCACAGAATTACCAAAACTTATACCTCCATGGATCAGAGAAAAACTTATCCCAAAACCAAATCTCCGACTCCAAAATCCAAATTCCTCCGTCTCTTATCCATAAAATCTCTTCGGACGATCCTGGACTACCAAAATCCCTCCTGGTCAGCTCAACCCTAGTTGATTCCACTAGAAACAGACTGGATCAAAACAACCCAACACCATGATCTCCTCAAGATCAATCCAAAACCAAGAACACAAACTCTACTCCTCAACAACAGAAGACAAAACAAACTTCTCCTTATCCGAAAAAGAAAACAGGAACACTCCCAAACTGCTTCCGCTGCACGACTCTGATCCGAAGTAGAAGAAAATGCTGATGAAGAGCACGAGCACAGACTGGACAGCACATCCCAGAAATATGGTTCAATAGATCCATAAAGAAAACTCAAAAGTTCTTCCGAAACCTGAGCTGCTTCACCAACTTCTATCTCAAGGAACCATCCTTCTATTAAGCTGAACCACCAGTACCAATCCTGGAATATTAATCGATAAGAAAACTCTATCTCCAGATGCGGACAAACCTCTGACTTCCCTGAAGACATCCGGAAAAACTCCAACAACCCAAGAAAACACTCAAACTATCGCAAGTCATTTTTGCGATCAACCCAGCCTAATATCCAAAGAAACTGCTCTCTCTTTACCAATCAGAATAGTTGATGCTGGCCTAGCCAATTCACCGAAGAAAAGAATCCACACTGCTGCTTCTGAACTCCATCTCAGAAAACACTCAACCAGAAGACTTCCTGCACATCGAACACTCCGAGCTGCTCCGCCAACACCAATGCCAAAGAATTCCCAATCCAAATCTCTTCGAGAAACTCGGACCTCAAAGCAGACAGAAACACCCTGTTGGACTCAGTCACATCATCGAAACAGATACACTTCCTTACTCTTATTCCAAAGAAACATCTTCTAAAATATCCATAGTCACAGCGTCTCATCACGCAACTACTACTTCCTGAGATATCAAGACACCATCACTTGCTTACTTCTGTCCAACCGGCAGATCCAAACTCAACTCATCCAACTCTGCACTTCAAAGATGAACTCCGAACCTTAACAGGTTTCCTTCAGAGATTGATGAAATACTTACACCAAGCAAAACTCACACGAGACCGTATTAGGTCTACAGTCTCGACAGATACAATTCCAACCTCAACCACTCAAACTCCAACCATCGGTAGTAGTCGTATTACACACACCACTACCGCATCTACCTTTATAACTTATATTGGAAAACACGAACGGGTAACCCAACAAATAGGTGTGTATATATATATATATATATACAAATACGCTATCTCAAGATAGACACCATTCCAGAGACAAGGTATTCGCTCAACCTAGCGCTCTGATACCAACTGTCACGACCCGACTTTTTCTCCAAAGAAAGTCGTATCATCTTGAAGAAAGAAAGGGATAGAAAAGAGAAAAGAAAGAAGAGAAAGAAGAAAACAACAACATAATCTAAACAGCGGAACGAATAAATTATATTAATAACATAAGTATTACATAGTTTACAACAATTATCAGAGTTATACAAACAATACAACACATACTAGACAGTTATAAACACCTGTCTAGTTATTACAACTCAATACATCATACAGAAACTACTCAGAGATAACAACACAATGGAAAACTATATAACTACACGCGGAAGCCTCCTGCTCCATTGCTCCTCCATAATTCGTCAAAGCTAACCTGAATCCCTTGGCTACTCGTAAAAATTTGAGTACCCAAGAGTTTAAGAAAAACAGAAATAAACTCCGGGTCAGACATGGGTCTGGTGTGAGTAACAGGTTAAAGTTGCTTAACTTTGAAAAACCTTTGAAAAGAAAAGGTATCACGTAAGACTTTCCACACATAAACATGGAAAAGTTTTTACCTTGCCCTAACCAAAACATTTGATAGGAAATCCGATGATATTATAATAGGTCTAGGGTTTTCAAGTAAATAAGAAATAGCCGAAATTGTTACATTCATTAAATTCCAGCTACTAGCCACAAGAGTGGGTAATACAATCAAAACCGAGGGCACTTATTGGATATTGGATTCCATACAATGGCAGGGCTACCGGGTTACCGCCCGTCACAGTACGTGGCCTAGATCTCCGTACCGAGGATCACTCCCAATCCCCTGCAACACAAAGCCGGAACCATTCCTTACTGAACAGTTCCGAACAAGACCACCCCACAGTTGTGATCAGCAACCGCACCACAAAACCGAAATAAAGGGACATCTAGACAGGGGTAAATCTCGTCCTACTTGGGCATGACCCACTTAGCCTTGCTGCACCTCCCCTGTTTTAGCCATTCTCGGTTGATGAGGCTTGAGGCTACGATTACCTTTATAGGACATATCACTTAGAATGCTCATCGTCCACCTGACGATGTTCTGAAAGCATTCAATCCATACAAGTTCGTTCCGGGTTCGAACGAAACCGAAGGCATTATCTCGTTGCACTCATTTTGGAATCACCCTTAGAGTTAACGACGATAACCCTTGCACTCTGAATTTTCATCTTCACTTCAGATTCATGACCTAACGTTAATTTGAATCGATGTGGTTTTCGGATATCCGAATATGGAAACCCGATCCCGGTCTCACCGAAATCCAAAACGTGTCTTTTAAGGCCAAGTTGTTTTAGAGTTTAAAACAATTTCAATTATCTATATACACACAGATAGATAATTCGTATCACAATAGATTATCATCATTATCATCATCAACAGATAAACCATATCATCATTATAACAGATAATCCTTATTATCATCACAATGCAACCAATGCATCCATATCATATAACATTACTCATCTCATGGCTGAGATTACAAACCATACAAAGCAATCAATATCAATCATTCATACATAAGCAACGATCTAATGATCACACCACCTATAATTAATTTAAAATGAATTAAATTAATTACATGATCTCTAATTAATTTAAAATGAATTTAATTAATTTAAAATGAATTAAATTAATTTAGAATGAATTAAATTAATTACTTCATTATTATAATCCTTCTTAACTTAATCATTAATTGGTCACAAATCAATTAAATAATCACCATCTCATTACTTGTTTCAATTAATCATTACTGATTTCCCTAATTACAATAAGTAATTAGCTTTTAAATTAATTACATAAGTTAATTATACTTAACTCTTTGCAATAATTAAGTTGTAATTACTTAATCAATTAATTAACTAAAGTTAATTACATTAATCATTTATTAACTAATTACTTCATTTATTCCTTATTTAATCAATTCTAAATTTACATCATTAATTTTATTAATGATTTCTAATTACATTTAATCAATCTCTCTATATAAATTAATTACATTAAGTAATTAATCTTCAACTAAACCACATATATATTAATCACCCCTGATTAATAACAATCGAGTAATTAACTTCCCTTAATTACTCATTCCATAAATTAGTTACTCTTAATTAATTATCTTAATTAATCCCTTGATTAATTTCAAAGTAATTTAATCTAAATTACTTCCATAAATAAACATCTTTAATTACATCCAGTAATCATCAATTAATTACTTCCCTAAGTAATCACAAACCCATTAATTACATAAAGTGATTATTCATCAAATCATCAAGTGTTTAAGTTAATTAAACTTAATTAATTAATCTAAACTAATTACATTAACACAATTAATTACATTAAGTAATTAATTCATTAATTACTTCCATTAAGTAATTAAACTTAAACAATTTCAAAAATGACTATTATTAATAAATTAATCTAATTTATTATTAAAGATTGATCACATTAATTAATTATTAAAAATCTTAAGTTAATGACCTTCATTAACAATTCTTAATTACTTTATTAAGAAATTAATTCAGATAAACCATTATTAATTACAAATTAACTAATATTTAATTACAATTTAACTAATCTCTAATTATTAATTAATTAAGTGTTAATTACAATCTTAATTAATCCTTAATTACTTGATTAATTAATCTTAATTATTAATTAAAATTTAATTAATAATCCATAATTACATATTAATTAACCTTAATTAATTAATTTAAAATCTCTTAATTACTTAATTAATCATCCATATTATTAATTAATTAAATAATTAATTATTCATTTTAATTAGCTTAATAATTTAAACGAATCCAAATTCTTAAACTCTAACTTAATTTAAGAAAACATTTCTTACTTATTTAAAGTATTTAAAAATACTTTGTTTCAAATTTACCTTAAATTCTACTTAAGCTTCATTTTTAAACTTAAGATACAAATTTAACTTAAACAAGGTTTTATAACAATTCAAAATCTTTTATCTCATATGTTAAGAAACATCCATTTTATAAAATAAAAGTTTAAAAGAATATAAAACAAATTCACTTTAAACATTCCAAGTTTTTTAAAAAAAAATACAAGTTCAATTTAAAATTTTCTTTTAATTTCAAATCTGAAATACAAATCTTAAATCTTTGTTCCAGATTTAACTCAAATCTTTAAAAGCTTACTTACATTTTAAACTCCATTTTAAATTCAAATCATTTGACCATTTTAAAGTAATTTAAACAGTTTAAATTTAAACTCATTTTATTTTAAAAAAACTGAAGTTTAAACCTAATTTTCAGATTTCAAAAAGTCAGATTTAAACTAATTTTTAATTTTTAATTTACCAACAGTTTTAAATTCAAACCCCAATACTTTTATACTAAAAAGTTTTAAACCCAAATTTAAATTAATTCAAAACTCAGATTCAACTACTTTGAATTCATATTCAAATTTCAGATTTTAAACTTAGTTTAAATTTCCAATTGGCATTTTTAAACTTTACTTTTAATTTTAAAAACAGAAAACAGGTTTCTGTTTTTATTTAAAACCAAACTTAAATTTTCTGAATTCAAATTATTCCAAAAACCAAGATTTAAACTAATTGAATTCATATTTAAATTCAGGTTTTAAACTTACTTTAGATTTTAGTTTACATTTAAACTTAACTTCTAATTTTTTTTAAAAACTGTAACAAATTTTCTGTTTTGTTTTGTAAACCTGAAACAATGCATATATTCGAGCCTCCCCTGCATTACTTCGAGTCATAAGTTTAATTGCTTCGAGTTACAACTTAAATTTCCCGAGACCATCATGAGGCACCAAAAACCCAATTCAACAATACATCTGCATATCCACCACAACCCTTTGTGCACATGTACAGTGACGCTGACCACCTTAGGTCAACTCCGCGACCTCCCCGTAGTCACCGATCATCCCCTCAGGCCAACCAAACACCAACCCAATCGACATTTGCTCTAATTCAAGATCGCGACCAAATATCCCCAAACTTGGAAACAAAACAGTACACATTACAACCCAAACCTGTCAACACCTTTCCCCTGAAACTCCGACCACCGTCACCCCTAAAACTCTGGCGATGTCTTCGTCAACTCATCAATTCCCAGTGCCCAAAGAATAGTTGAACTCGATCAACTGTACTTGCCGAAAAGATCACTTCTTTCCTAACCCCGAAAACTAGGGTTCAAAACTTAAAATCAAAATCACAACCTCCAAATCGAAATGCAACCCAATCCAAAAAATTTCTCGACATCCCTGTAATCTCCACCACCCCCAAGTGCAATCATGACATCTCCAGACAAATGTGGCAGCAGGAGTGCTTTAAAATACAAAAAGCAGAAAATAGGGAATTGCGCTTTGTATATAGCATTAAAAATTGTAATTTTAGATTTAAAATCCTTGAATTTGCATGATGTTTTGATATATAAACCTGAAACATTGAATTGTAAGGTTTGAATTTTCACCTTACATAAATTGTTGCTCTGTTATATATATATATATATATATATATATATATATCCAGGCAATCCAAAAATTTATTCAACTTATATAAATTTTTAAAATTTACTTTATCATGTAATAGACAAATTTCATTCAATTTCTAAGTCATAATAATCAACCAGATCAAAAGAAACGGAGACTAGATCAATATGAGCTTGTATTGTGCAGACATAACTTAGGAAATCAAACATGCATCACATCCATACTTATATAAACACAGCAATATTTAACAGTATATATTTATGAAATTCTACTTATCTCTACAGATAAATCAAACAACTATATTTCATACTTAAATTTGAAATGTAAAGCTACTCACTGTTTTGATGAGCAGAGCAGAGCACATATTTGAAAAGCTCTTAAATCATTTGAAACTTTAAAACTGGATTTGTTTGCCCTTTTAAAAACTTTAGTGCTTTGAATCCTTTTGAACTTCTTTTGCAATTGTTTGAATGCTTTAAAACTTGCTTAAATTATTGCATGGAGGTAGCAAAACTCCCATATTTTAGAAGAATGCAGGCTTTTCTTGATTTCCAGAAAAGAAAGCAGGCCTTTGGAAACAGATTGTTGCATGCATGTATTTTAATTTGTAGGTTTTTTATTTTGAGATTTTGAAAACTGAAAGCATTTGAACAGGGTTTTTGAATATGGATCAGGGATTTGATTTTGCATGTTTGAAGAGATGAAGTTTGCTATGCATTTTTTTGAGGGATTTATTTCGCTGATTGAGGAAAAAGGCTTTTGAAAATTGATTTGCATGCAAACAAATGTTACAGGGATTGATTACAGAATTTGATTTTTCAGATTTGTGATTTGGAGATTGTTTAGAGAGAATGGGTTTCAGCTGAAAGAATTCTTTGTTTTAGAGTTGAAAATGAAGAAAGAAAAAGAAATGGAAGATGGCAAGTGTTTTTATAACTATATCTATGATTTATTAAAATCAAAGAAAATAAAAATTTAAACAATGACACTTGTCTGAAATGTTAACACTTGTTAATATCTTTGTGTGTTTAAATTACACATGTTAATTATGCTTTAATATACTTACACATGTTCTTTAAGTAATTAGTATTTTTAATTAAGTGTTAATGAATGTTTAATAAAAGGTTTGAACTTAATTTGTTTACAATTACTTATTTATATGTATAGCTAATTTTTAAAGAAATAAAACCATTATATTTTATAAATAAAAACAATATACAAATCAATCATTTGAAAATAATATTTTAAATCATTTTAAATAAATTTATAAAAGTGGTTATAACTTATTTGTTATTTAAATGAATAAATGTTTCATTTTTCTAATTGTATTTTAAATTTCATATTTATTTTACAAATCACATTTATAAATTAATATTTTAAAAAGAAATAAAACAAACATTTTTATAACTTTATTTTAATCTAAATTAATATTCAACTTAAGTCAAAATATATTTTAAACAAATAAAACATTTATCTTATATATTTAAAATCATTTACTTATTTTATAAAATAGCCTTGAAAGGCTTAAATCAAAAATAAATCATAATTTCCCAATTACCAAAATATTATGATTAGAAAATATGCTTTATCAATTAAATTTAAAACCAAATTCATCCATTTAAAATATATATAAATATATATACATATTATAAATAGAAAACAAATTTATTAACTTATTAAAAGATAAATTCACTAATTAAATACTTATTAAAGTAAGATTATTAAATCAACTCAAATTTATTAATAAGAATTATCAAATTAATTTAAATTTTAAACACAGATTATTAAATTGATATTGTAAAAAATTTCGAGATATCACATGATAACACATTATTGGTTATATCACATATAACTTCTAACACTGTTATCATTGCTCCTAATCATTGTTGTGATCTTGAGTGTACCCATTAAATCACATAATACCTTAGACACTCGTGACTTATCACCTCGTAATGCGCAGCAAAAGTATATAACCCTTGAGTGTGTTCAAAAACCATCCATGAACCCTATTCTATTAATTTGTCTATAAATGATAGAGAGCAAACTCTATTTACTGATTAATGATTTATAGAAATGAATTTGAATGCTACAATAATAAGGGATGATAAATACATAAGATCCTATGATATATGATATAAAATACACGTCCTTTATATCCTAGTGAATTTATAATTTCATAGTATTTAATATGATTTTAACTTGGTTAAATTAGTTATTTTAATTAATTACTAGTATGGGCCCGTGCTTCGCACACCAGCAAGGGCATTTTTGGAATTTCAAAAAGACACCGAGTACATTAGTTCAATGAATTTTCTTTATTAGTAATAGAGATATTATAACTTTTATTGCTTCTATTACATTTCAAATAATTATGAAATAACATTTATAGTTTATTCCTTTGAATTCAAAACAATTCAAATTTATTTTGTAGTTTAATTATAATAATTTATGCTAATTATTTTTCTCAGAATAAGAGTAGTGCTTTATTCAAGAAGAGTACTCATTTCAATATCTTAGGATTTGAACCTATGACCTCTAGAACCTAAATCTAGAGCTGTAACACCCCATAAAATTAACAGTAATTAATAAATAATTATTGAGGCTCAAAAATAGAATTTGAGAAAATGTCAGAATTTATCCATGTAACTCGCACCATGCATTCGTGGTGATTTTCTAAGCAACTATCATATTTGTAGTTTTGCGATTGGAGTTCAAATGAAGAATTTATCAGCGTTTGAAGTTTTAAAAACAAAAATAATTAAATAGGAAATAAATATTAATAAATATAGGACCCATCGGTCGACCCCCTTACTTGGGCCAATCGACCATAGTCGATTGGTTCTATAGGTGATGGCTAGGTCTGAGCCTTGGTCAAATGACCTGGATTTAATTATTTAAATATAACGGATATGATTAGTTTGAGTGCTTATAAATACAGGTCTAGTCTGTCACTTTTCTTCTCATATTTTTAGATCAAAGCAGCGAAGCTCTGCCATTTTTCCTTCTCCACTATTTCTATTAATTATAAAAATATATATTATATGTATATATAATTGGAGAAGGGAAGAAAATAAAAGAGAAGAAGAGAAAGAGCGAGTCAATACTATGGAAAAAAGGTAAATTTTGTAATTGTAAATCTATATTCCCTTTAACCCAAAATCTCCTCTCGGATATGTGATTCTAATAGTATGTATATACCTTTTTATACATATTCTTTTTGATTAGAATGAAAAATAAGTCAAATCAAAGGGATAAATTCGGATTTGGAAGATTTGGAAAGCTTGAATGGTGAATGGGAAATTATATGATTTATATATAATATTGAAATATATATCATTTAATTTTATTTGATTATTATGCTTATATAAGTTCTGATAAGTTGTAGGCTTAAAATGGACATATAGGAATATTGCCTACATACTCTGTAAGATAGGTAATTGGAATAAGAATGGTATTTTCATCCTAATTTGGAAATTTGAAAATTAGTCCCTAAATTTGTTAAAATTGAATGCAAATAAAGTTGAAAAGTTTATTCCAGATTTATAGTTTGGTTGTAAAATATTAGTATTAATTTAGATTGCCCTAATTTGACTTAGAAAGCGAATTTCTATGTCTTATTTATTAGGAGTAGGGTGCAAGTTAGTCTATTTCCATGTAATTTCCATAAATTACCTAATTCTGCAAATGTATAAAAAGTGCATTATTTGAAATAATAAAAAATGCACCAACTATGAAAGAGATGTGTAAAGTACGGATGTTCTTCCCCATATTTTGCATTGTCTATTTCGATAAAAAATATGATAATTCTTTGTAATTTCGAACAAAGAAAAGGTCTCACTTTTGGTTAATTTATGGAAAAATTATAATGGTAATCCTTTCTGGAAGGATAGCTCTGATAAATTAAAACGTGGAAAGGAATATTCTAGTTTAAGCATTAATTGTTAGGTATAGAAATATATAATGTATAATCATCCTTAGGTAATAAAAATAAAATTATATTTATATAACATTATGTACGTCGATATTTGCATTAGTTATAATTAGGACATTTTGATATAAATAACATAACAACTTATAGGATTATGAGGTGTAGATAGAAAAGGGATAGTCACTCCAAAATTAATAGGGCAATAAATGTGTAGTTAATTGGGAGTTTCAAGAACTAAATGGGGACATGAATGTGTTTCATGGGACTTGCTAAAGGATTTAATATGATATTTATAGGAAAATGAAATAGGCATAATAGGTTGAATTAGAAAGAATACATAAATATTATTAGAGATTGTCCAAATAAAATAATCGTGACCACTTATTACGGATAATTGACGTTTATGGAATATAGGAAATAAACACATAAGATAGGAATTAAGTACTAGGAGGCAGTATAATTTTCATAGTGGGAAGTTATAAAGCCTTAATTATATGTTTAGGACGAATGTGAGGGACTAGGCTAATATTCAGGCTTAAGATGATTGGTTTTTTTTACTAAGGATTGGGATACTAGGTCTGTAGAGTTACACAACAAAAGTCTGTCCTTCACTTAGATGTTACAGTAGTTGTGTATACTTATTCCTGATGTGGGACATCTCCAACCATAGGACCCAAGGAAAAATTATATGTGGCTATGCATACATATGGGAAAATATGCCAAGGGTTTGCCTTGGATTTGAAGTATTAAATAGCCTAGTACTTTTTTAGGGAAATAAGGTCTGCTTTATTATTGTAAGAGGTATTAAGTAACTGAAGTGGGCATTTTCCTTAACTTATATTAGATCAATCAAAATGGGATTTCGGGTGTAGGTCGACGGGCTATGTTAGTAATATTGTTGAACCGGTATTTAGTAGTAGGACTGGAATATAGGCTATGATCACCAACGGTCTTATGCGGTCGGTAGCAAAGACTCGG
Source organism: Allium cepa (assembly GCA_030765085.1). Classification (NCBI taxonomy): domain Eukaryota; kingdom Viridiplantae; phylum Streptophyta; class Magnoliopsida; order Asparagales; family Amaryllidaceae; genus Allium; species Allium cepa. The sequence goes on along the minus strand of CM060933.1, from coordinate 26,163,088 downwards.
GTTATGACCAAATATATTTCGCTTCCTACTAGTATAGAATCCGTATGGGAGATGCATAGACCTCAGAGTTTAATTATTTAGTTGTTTGTTCGTAGGAGGTGTGCTAGTTAACCCTTAGATGAGTTTTTGAGATGCGTTAGTAATATGGTAATTAAATTATAAAGCTATAACTAGGGGTCATCAGTCTCTATAGCTAGAACCAATCAGCAATTATGTTACGAAGGGCCCGCTTTGGGGTTGACGTATTAAATGGTCGTTGGGTCCGCCTCCTCTATATTCAAGAAGTATTAAGTGGTCAGAGTTTTGGATAGTTCAATGTTTAGACATATATGTGTATAGGCGCACACACAATTATACCTCAAAGATGGTTAGGCATATCGTACGCGCATATAGGATTTAACAGATTAGCCATAAATAATAGACATAACACTTAAATAAGAATCAATAAGCATAAATTAGTGTTATGGATAAAGTATGTAAATTTCTAGTTACCAAAACGTTGTTCTGACCCCCTCATCATTACAAGCCACATGATAAATTTAGAGGTACATGTTACTGGGGTAAAATGATGGGAACTGCAGATGGTGAAGTCAACTCATTCATGCTTGGCACTGACAAGACGACTAGACATCCAATGTATAATATTGATTCCCACATAGAAGCCTTAGTCGGTATATATGTTCTACTATATTTTTCTATTTTGCTATGAGTTTATATGGATAGCCTCTAATAAACTTATATTTATTACAAGTTACCAACACCAATGATATGTACCCTAATGGATTTGAGTTTTGATTTAGTCGAAATTTAAACCCCCTTAAGGTGCAGGTTGTTACATTTGGTATCAGAGCTTGGGTTAGTCGATCATAGGAATTAGCATACGCTGAGAGAATGATTTGTATTTTTTACCTATAATTGCACACACGAGGGCACGCGCGCTCGCACGCACGCATGCACGCGCGCGCACGCACACGCACACACATATATATAGTACACCAAACCCTTTTAATTATGACTATAAAAGTAGCTGCGACCATATTCTAAAAAGATGGATGAGGTAACTATGAGTTGGAGTAATAAATAGAGTTAAATTTATACACCCACTCGTTTACCCCACAGAGTGAAGGCCGTACCGCATAAACCAAGAAGAGCATGAGCACAACATAAAGAAGGACCCTAGAAGCTAGATGGTACTTGACTTCTTTACTGGGCCTAGGCTCCCTTATGATCATGGAATTCAATGGAATGCCCATTAAAGACATGCATTTCATCCAGATAGATAGAAAGCAAAAAATATGTTGAAAGCATCCGAAAGTAAGATATGAAAAGAATTGAGAAAAGTTCCCAAATGAAGGTGTAATTTAACCACCACGAGATGATAAACCTGGTTTTTATAGACGTAAATGGAAAGAAGGAAAGTCTAAGAGAAAGGACAATTAAAGTCTATTTCCAAATCCGACTCCATATGGGAGAATTTGACAAGAAGATTTTTGAAAATTCCTTGAAGTATTTTAATTGGGTTTTCAAAGGATTTATGAAGAAGCTGTTAAAATCAAGGAAATTTTGAAATTCTTAGTTTAAAATTGGTTGAGTCAAAAGTTTTCAATTCAAAGCTTTTTGGTAAAGGGGTTTTTCGTTTTTGAAATGAATGGAAAAAATAGCATATGTTTGGCTCGCTGATTTTTTGTGTTTTTGCAAAATTTGGAGATTTCTTTTTGAAATTCTTTCTAAGGGTAAGAATGCCCGATAACGAAGATAGAAAGAATATTCCTATACAAGAAAAACACGGAGAAAAGTAGCTGAAATAGGTTTGTACATATCTCTTTTCATTAAAGAAAACCCCAATGACTAAAGCGATGGACAAACGCGCTGCAATGAGTCAATGGAAAAGAAAATAAAAGAGGAAAAGAGCTATGTAGTAGAAGCTAGTTAGGTAGGAGAAATATTAATAGTTGCAGTATTAGAAAATTTGAATAGAAGCTGCATTTGGAATTTATATCGAAATAGAAATAGTAATTTAGTTAGAAATAGTATAGAAAATAAACAATAAGGATAGGATATGAGAAATGAGTAGTTCCCATAAATATATAAAGTAATTGCGCATACTAGAAGGGCCCCTTATGTGCTATTAGAATCTCTGCCAAGGTTGAAAGCGAAAATATAATGAGTAGTATGAATATAATAGAATGGAAATTATCCTTATCTACTCTAGATTTCATTATTTAAACATGTTTTTGAAAATAATGGTTTGGTATGACAATTGGGTTTTTGAATGCGAACAAATGTTTTGAGTTAAAAATCTCGCTTTAGAAAGTCCTTAAAAAGAAAAACATGATTAGGATAGAAAAATTTTCTTGCCACTTTTGGAAACCAAGCATTTTTTGAATATAATAAAATGTTTTCGAGTTTATGTTTTCAAAGGTAAAAGTTCTGGATTAATTACTTCATGATTGTGATTTTTTTTAAAGAATGTGAAAAGCCAAACCAATTTTTAATATGAAGTAGATAGGTTTCACTGCGTAGATAAAATAGGGTAAAGGCCAAGGCTATGAGTAAAACAACTCTGAATGCTCGTAGGTAGCAACAAGGAATCCTCGTTAAATGTAAGGAATATTGGTATGAACTTAGGATTATTTTAGTAGAGATGTGTGAAAGCCACAAGAAGAACCCTCAAGGAAATGAGAAATGGTGTAAAAGTACATTTTTGCAAGTCCTAGGTTATACTTGCATGAAAGATCAAGAATAAAAAGGTAAATACCTAAATTTCAGAATATTATCAAGAAATTTTGAGGGAAAGAAAATAGCAGTGTTATTGGAGAAGAGTAATAAGATGGAAAACAAACATAAAGGATGTCTGTTGACTTAATCTTAAAGAAGGCAAGATAGGTGGTGGGAAGTTATTCCACCAAGCCAATTTTTTGATGGTTTATTTTAAATGTGCATAGTTTATATTTCTTATCCACTGGAGTGTAGGAATGCATAATTTATCCCTTAATCGAGTGTAATAATTGAAGTAATGGATGGAATTTATTTATATAAAGCTAAGAAGGTAAGTTAAGACATATGGGCTATGTAAAATGGCATATTAGAACTGTCCATCGTAACTGAGTAAGAAGTGATACTGCCATAACATCATTAACACTAGTCGATGTTGAAGGGCAGCTTTCCATGAATTGTTTTATTTTAGGTTATTTGGGTTGTAATCGCTAGTTGTCTCCCTCCGGGTATTGTAAAAGCGTATGATATGATATGAGATATGTTCATATTTTATCACTATGTTGATTTTCTGGATGAGCTTTGACCACTATTATATTCTGGAAACGGTGTAGATAAGGAAATCTCATAAGGATACTTAACTGGAAACGAATATAATTAAGGCTGGAAATTTATAAAGTAAATTAAGGATTTAGGTTAGCAAATGCTTGAATCCTTAAAATTTAAGAATTTTAAGAAAAATAGCAAAGGACTGGGAATGGTTGTTGCAAAATCATGAGTCATTGTCGTTATACCTTAAAAGCTAAAATTTATAAATATGCTCGAGTGTTGTTCGTTGTTTTGAAATAAAAGGAAAGGTTTCCCCAAATTTAAGATTAACTGCACAATGTTAGGGTCACTCATATGCATACTCATTGATTCAATCCCGATTACGTCAAGATATGGCTTGATTTGTTTTTAAGAATGGAGTGGCAAATGTTTTGAAAAATTTTGTTCAAATGATTTTGAAATTTTTTTTGTTTAAATGCTTTTCAGAAGTTGGGTTTGCTACTTTTGGAAAATTTTATTCAAGTTCTTTTGAAAAAATGGTGTTTAAATGCTTTTGGGAATTCTGTTTTCCAAATATTTTGCAAGTTTGATTGAGAGCGGGAAAAGGATTTTCGATGAAAAATGGAAAAAATTTCAATTTTCTAATGCCACATGCTAAAGGGTCCATGTGTTAGTGAATATGAAATTTAATGTCTGACAAGGGTGATTGTATATGAAACATAGGAAATAACTAGGGAAAAAGTTTTTTTATCATTGGACTTTCTATTTCCATACCGTGTTGATAGTGAATATAGATTTGCGTTTAGAATAATCCCATTTTAACATCCAAAAACAAAACCACCTTATGCAAATTGTACTCGTAAAAGTTAGAAAAAGTTATGGGGGCAAAAGAAAAGGTTCCAAAGTACAATTGAATAGGTATCTAAAAGAAGGGTAGAAATATGAAATTCTCTAGCTAAATTAACTTTTCAAAATTTTGGATGTTAGGAATTGTGCGTTGGTTATTGGATGGCGGGATTGGATGCAAATTTTTTTGAAATATACTCCTATCATAGGATTATGGAAATTATTGTATGAAAAAAAAGTTGGATTTTTTTATTTTTGAAAACTTGCATACTTATAGATCTATCAGTATATATAGTTTGTTTGCATTATATCTTCAAAATGTTTTTAAAAGATTACATTCATATAGAAGGCCCTAATTTAAAATTTATTTGGCACACATAACATATATATACTGTGATGCACCTTGCATTTGCACATGTTTGGCTTACAAAATTGGATGTACATTAATTGGCTGTATAATCTAGATGGTTGCGCGTTATGTTACATGATTCAATACTTAAGGAATTTCGAGGATGAAATTCTTTTAAGAGGGAAAATGCAACAACCTGTAAAATTAACAGCAATTATTTGTGGCTCAAAAATGGAATTTAAGCAAACGATGGAATTTGGCCACTAAACTTGCACCATTGCATTCGTGGTGATTTTCTGAGTAACTTTCGTATTTGAACTTTTGCAATTGGAGTACAAATGAAGAAGTTATCGGTGCTTGAAGTTTTCAAAACAAAAATAATTAAATAGGAAAAATAGGACATAAACGATAATAAATGCAGGACCCTACCGGCATACACCCTTACTTGGGTAGGTCGATCGTTAGCGGTCGACCACTTATAGGGGACGGTCGATCGATCCTGCAGGTGGCAGGGAGAGGTGAACCTTGGTCGAACGATCTGGATTCAATTATTTAAATATAACGGATATGATTGATTCGAGCGCCTATATATACATACCACGCTCCTCACTTTTCTTCTTATATTTTCTTATCAAAACTGCGGAGCTCTGCCATTTTCTCTTCTCTACTATTTCAATTAATTATAAAATATTATATTGTTTGTATATATAATCGGAGAAGGGATGAAAATAAAAGAGTTGAAGAGAAGAAGCGGATTAATACTATGGAAAAAGGTAAATTTGATAATTGTAAATATATTTCCTTTAACCTCAAATCTTTTCTCGGATTCATAATTCTAATAGTATGTATACACCTTGTTATACATATTATTTTGAATTAGAATGGAAAAGGAGTCAAATCAATGGGATGAATTCGGATATGGGAGATTTGGAAACCTTGAAAGGTGAGTGGAAAATTATATGATTTATTTATAACATCAAAATTTGTTCATTGAATTCTATTTAAATATTTTTCATATATAAGGTCTGATGAGTTATATGCTTAAAACGAATGTATAGGAATATCACTTACATATTCAATATGATAGGTAACATGAATAGGAATGGTATTTTCACCTTAATTTGGAAATATGAAAGTTAGTCCCTAAATTTGTTAAAAGTTGAATGTTGAATTTCTATGTTTTGATTTATTGGGAGCCGAGTACAATTTACTTGTAACTATTTTCGTGTAATTTCCACAAATTATATAATTCCACAAACGTATTAAAAGTACATCGTTTGAAATAATAAGGAATAAATAAAAGAGATCCATAAAGTATAGATGTTCATCCCCATAATTTGCACTGTCGATTTCGATAAAAGAAAAGAGATAATTATTTGTAATTTCAAATGAAGCAAATGTAACGATCCTGGTTTTAAACCAAATATAATCTGGTAATTGATATAAAGTTTTGAGATTTAATTGTGAATTAATTTAAATTTTTCCAAAATAAAATAGGATAAGTGTTGTATATATAAATATATATATATTGAAAATAGAAATATGATTTGAAAATTCAAAAATAAATATCATGAAAATTGAATTTGAAAAAATCTATAATTTAAAATTAATAAATTTTTTTTTGTAATCATAATATGCATGTGTGTATATACATAATATAATAAATTTTCAAAAAGCTATTTAAGGATAAAATTCTAATATGTGTGTTTATTTATTAAAGTATAATTAGTTTAAAATCATTTTCTTTAAAAAGTTATAAAAGTATAAATAATATAAAGTGTGTGCATACAAATATATAAAGACAAGAGTAGATAAAAAGCTTATATATGTATGTATGTATCTTTTCAAAGTAATAATAACATAAGTTTAAAATTTTAATTAAGATTTGATAAAAAGGTTTAATATTCTTTCGTTTTAAAATACACATGAGATAAATGTAGTTTATATAAACATTTAAAACCATAGTACTTAAATGAATATAAACATAACACCTATATAAAAATCTAAACATATGTAAATATAAAATAGATAATCTACATAAATAAATAAAAGTTTAAAAAAAGGGTTTAAATATAAAATTTATTGTAAATGACATTTGTAAGTAATAAGATCATGCATATAACATGTGTAAGTTTAATATGATTTGAAATAGACAAGTGGCAAATCTTTTCTTTCTTTTAATTTGAAATATAAACACATATTAGAAAGAAAGTTATTTCAGTTCAACACTATTCTATCTTCATTTTCAAATCTGAAAACAAAACCTGAGAATCAAAAAGAAAGAAAGAAAAATCAAATCAAACTCTTGAAAAATTTAAACCTGGAACAAAAAGAAAATCAAAATTTAAATCAAATAAGCAACAAACTTACACCTGTTTCCAACCTGAATCAAGCAGAGCAATTCAAAGCTTCAGATCAACATCAAATATCAAGTACAGATTATTTCAACAAAGTTTCAAATCAAGATCTGGTTTTCCAGTTTCGAGATTCCAAATCAAAACATTTTTCAGTTTCAAAGATTATTTCAAACCTTAAACAAATTCAAGCAAGCTATAGAAAGGATTCAACTACAACAATTAAATCAGGTTGCAAATCAAAAACAAAACAGTTCCAGATCATTTGAAAAAGCTTAAGCCTGTTCTCTATGTTCTCTGTTTTCCCAAGACCAGGTGAGCAAACTTCTAAATTTAAAAGCTTGAATATGTCTATGTTTGCTTGAAATAAAGTTGCGAAAGGTGTTTGCATGAATGTAAAGGTGCTTGTATATATATAGACTTATGGTGTGTATGTCTGTATATAGGTATTCCAGGCTCTGCTATAAGTTTATAGGTTTAAAACCTATTAAAAAATCAAAAACTCTTCTTCCAATTCTTTTTAGGCTTGGATGTTTAAACAAAAAAATGTTCAAATTAACAAGATTTTAATTTTAAAAATGGTTTCAAGTTGAAATGTTTGATTGCTATTTTTAAAATATGAAATAACAGTAAAATCTTTTTAAAACAGAAAAATCAAATGTCTTAATTTCTTGTTTTGATTCTATAACTTGATTCATATGTAAAATATATGATTTTTTTGATATAGATATCATAATTTTTAACATTGGGAATGATGGGAATTCGTGAGATGATCAGATTCGTTTAATTTGTCAATTCTAGGCGATTGATGAGGATCTGGACATTGAGTTTGAGTCTGGTGGTAGCTGGAAGGATAGAGATCACTAAAAAAATAGTGGTACATTTTATCAATGGCCGTGGTGGCTAGAGATCGACGAAGAAGGGCTTTTCAATGGTCTGGATAGCCGATGTTTTTCGTGGTGATTGCGCCACCGTGGGGAGCCTGGAGGTGATCGTGAGGAGGGGAATCATCGCCAGGGTTCGTGACGATGCTCTATACGAAGCGGCATGAGTTCTGGAGGTGGAGATCGTCGACGCCGAGTAGATTTTGTCGATTAAGTTTGTTTCCAGGTTTGGTCGACCTATTCGATTTTTGATTCGTGAAGGTGAGGGCCGAGCTGGGTGGTCGGGAGGTTGGTGATGGTCATCGTCGACTTGACAAGGACGATAGGGTTGGTCGAAGGCGATCAGGTGGCGTGTGCATGTGCATATGCACATTTTCGTGTCTGGGTTTAGCTTGGTTGGGGAAGATGCTTTTATCTTGGGTCAAGCCTGAAGTTTTTGCGTGTGTGTGTCGAAGGAGTTTAGATCGTGAGTTGCTCGAGTGTGAGCTCGGGTATTTGAGTATTTGGCTCGGGAATTTTGTATCATGGCTCGAGTTGGTTTTTTTACATAACCTAGTTTTAAAATTTTAAAGTAAAACCGTGTACATGTTTTAAAAAAAGCAAAATAATTTAAATTAATTCATGTTTTCAAAATGTATCAACTAAGTTTTTTTAAGAAAAAGTAAATGTTAAACAAAGTTTCAAAGGCAAATGAAATAAATAAGTTTTCAAAGATATAGTCATTGCAAAGGAAAGGGGCCGTTGAACTGGGGACTGCCTTCTTCTAAGAGGCTAGATGGAACGAGAATGATTTGCTGATCAAAAGACTGAAGCTGACAGTAACTACAAAGCAAGGAATTCTTTCCTCCCAAGGCCATGTTTTTTTCAAGTTTTAAAGTTATTAAAAATGATTGAGTTTGTAAGCAATTTATTAAATCAAGTTTTAAAATGAATGAGTTTTTCAAAAGGTTATAAACCAAGTTCCAAAGTAAAATAAAATCATTTAATAAGATTTTGAAACAAGTTCAAGTTTAAATATAAAATTTAAATGATTTAAATTTGTTTGTTTTAAAAGTAATGATAATAATTATATGATTAATTACAAATGATTTTTAATAAAGTTAATGATGTAATTAAGAAATTTATTAAGATAATTAATTAGTGAAATTAATTAAAATTGATCACTTAATGCAATTAATAGGGTTAAGTAATTAGTATTACTAATCAAAGTATAATTACTTAATGAAAGTAATTAATGGATAATTAATGTGACACCCCACCTCTATACCCACGCTAGCCAAGAACACTCCGGAGTAGTGCTGTCAACTAGCACGGAGAATAAGGCTGTTGAAGAGCGACCATCCATGTAATTGCCTATCACACGGTGGCTATAAATAATCTTCGAAAACAAACATAGAAATAATCATATCACAAATCAGTCACAGATATCCATATCACAAAGGCGGAAGAAGATATGAATATATAACTAACACATGAAAGTGTACATCAGAGTAGTGGTCAGAAAGATCCACGATAATACAAAAGAATAGCAACACGTGCTATACAAAAGAATACAACTATGAGTCTATATCTCAAGTGTATACAACAAAAACTGCTAATCTAAACAGTTAGCCAAAAGTCAGAGTGATGAATCCCTGGGAAGAAGTCAAGTAGAAGCACCTGTAACATCTCGGTCTGACCCGAGTATTATTTAAGAAAATAATAAACGGGTCAGTCTAGCTATAAATATCAGATGACATGACATAACATAAAAGATATGGCATAAACATAAACATCCATAATGACATACCACTATAAGTATGTAAATAATGATCAACAGAAGATCAATCAATAAGAGATAATCAATATCACAAGAATCTTCTCAAAGATTCGGAAAGGGCATCATACCCTAAACTTGTACTCATAACAAGTCAATGACATAAATTCTAGAAATCAATGCAAGAAGTCCAGAAATCATAGAAAAGAGAAAGAGGCCTATCACATGACGGTCCGAAGACCAAGGGGAGCCACCCCACATGTGTGAATGGAATCACACAGATTAAGGTCCAGACTAACCAAAAAGCAAAAAGGTATGTGTGAGTGGAATCACACAAGTGGTGTCTAGTCTAACCTCGCAACAAGAGACATCGCACAGTTGCTAGTCTAAATCATCAGAATGATCGTCATGATCAACGAGAAGTGTCAATTACACTAAGCTAGTAAATATAGAAGTTTAGCTTCATGTCCCATAACCACTTGCTTAACTTAAATATTTACGAACAAACTGTAAATCTTCACTAATAAAATTGTCACAAGAGGTTCAATCGAACAAGTCCAAGAATTAACCGACGAAGTGAACGCAAGCGTTTCATACCACTTGTTTTACTAAGTCGTTTAATTAGATTTCTCATCCGAGTGAGGTAAATGTTTGTATATACTAATAGATTGGAAAACGGTTTAAAAAAAGAGCTTTGTTATTAAAAATAGAGTTGAAATTGTTTGTTAAAAGAGTTTTGATATTTACTACTAGTATTGAAACCTTTATATTATAAAGTGACAAAACACAGAAGCAATTGTAGAAACAATCAGTCACAAAAATCGCATACGGAGATGTGAATAAAATCCAAGGAAATCAGCTCAATGTTTTTCGGATAAGATCCCCTACGGAGGGGGGGTCCAGGGGGGGTGACAACCCCCCAAGGTGGGGGTGCGGGGGCAACGCCACCGCTTACGGGGTTCGACCTGCCCGGTCAGGTCGCGGGGGTCTAGGGGGCAACGCCCCGTCCAAAACGGTACGACTTAGTGAAGACAAAATGAGGTCTAACGACCTAAGAGGGATAGGGTCGAGCGACCTAACGGTTGCGACCTAGGGGTCTAAGGGGCACGACCTAGTGGTCCAGCGACCTATAGGGTAAAGGTCATGCGACCTAAAATGGGTTCGCGACCTAACACTCAAATGACCTAAAGAAATTAAGGAGCCGAGCGACCTATAAGAAGCAGCGACCTAAGTAGAAACGAGGCCCAACGACCTAGGGGTTAGGTCATGCGAGTTAAGAAGGTCAGCGACCTAACAAAGACACGCGACCTAATAAAGAAACGCGACCTAAAGGCACGCGACCTAGCGACTTAAGAGGCGAGCGACCTAAGTGTTACGACCTAAGAGTCGAATGACCTAGCGTGTAAGCGGCGTAAAAGCCAAACGACCTAACGACCTAAGGTCATACGACCTAGCGACCTAAAGCCATACGACCTAACGACCTAAGGTCATACGACCTAGCGACCTAAAGCCATACGACCTAGCGACCTAAGGTCCATACGACCTACGACCTAAGGCTCAACGACCTAATTCCGAGGCTAACGACCTAACGCTGCAGGGGGAATTTAAGGCCAGAAACGACCTACGACCTAAGGGTTAGCGACCTAATTCCGAGGCTAACGACCTAACGCTGCAGGGGGAATTTAAGGCAAGAAACGACCTACGACCTAAGGGTTAGGTCGCGAGCGACCTAACTCCGAACACACGAAAATGGCCAGAACGACCTAAGTGCAGAAAATTCACGAAAACGCTAAAAATTGGAGTTTTTCGCCAATCCAATCCAAACCAAATGCAAATGTGCATGCAAAAATGATAGGGAATCATTTCCAACATTCCAATATAGTTATAGACTAGATTTGTGAGATAAAAATCTCACCTTTGCACCAAATATCAATGAAAATGAAGTTTTAAGCAAGCAAGAATCAATCCTTCTTCTATCTAAGCACAACAAGCTTGAATCCAATGTCTTCTTCTTGAATTTGGAGTAGAAAGATGGATTGCAATTGAATTTGAGTTTTGGAATTTTAATTTCCCATTCCCTCCACCATTAATGCCAAAGCTTGATTAGTTAGGAAATTTATGAAGAGTGGGGAGAAGAGGGTTGTAACTTGGGCTTAATAGGCTAAACTAACCCAAAGTCCAAAGCGGGAAAAGTTAGTGAAATTTCACTAACTCCAAACCTATCGATGTTTATACTTAAAAAAGTTGTAAACGACATTTCGAACTCAATGGAAGTGGTCTCGAGTCCTAATTTGACCGTTTGCAAAAAGTAGCTTTTCGGACCAAAATCCGATTAACGAGTTAATATTTAAATAAAATATTTAAATACAAACTCGATAAATATGCGGGTTGTTACAATTAATGAATGCAATTAATTTAAGGATCATTAACTAGTGATTAAGAGATAATTAATTAATTAAGGTTGGTTAATTTCTAGATTAATTAAGGGTTAATTAATCTAAGTAATTAAAGGTCAATTAATTAAAGAGTGATTAATTGATGGAAGTAATTAAAAGGATTAATTACTCTAGGTGATTAACTAAACTATTAATGTCATTAATTTAAGATAATTAATTTTGGTAATTAATTAAGGGTTAATTAATTAATATAATTAATTGAGGATAATTAATTAAAGAATAATTAAATGACTAAAGGCTAATTATTTAGTGATCAAAGATTGATTGACTTATTAATTAAGATTGATTAATTAATAATTAAAGGCTGATTAATTTATTATCAAAGGTTAATTTATAAATGGTTAAAGGATAATTAATCAAAATGGTTTGTAATTAATTAATGTTAATTAACGAGGATTAGTAATTTATTCATAAGTAATTAATCTAGTTGAAATTAATCAGGTGATTAATTGACTTACTTATGGATGTTGGATTGTATGGAATGATTTGAATTGTTTGTTATCCCTGATGTGTGATGTTCTGTGATATGATTGAGCTGTGAACTGAGATTTATTTATCTGTAATGAATTTACATATTTATCTATGAGTCTATGAATGAAGATAAGCGTTATAGGATTATACCTCTTATCGATATTGTTGTGTTTGAATTGATGATGGTTGAGATATGTTATTATTATGTGTAAAACCCCCAGACTACACCACACACACAAATACAGATTTCACGGGAAATCAGTTAATTCACAGATATTTTTAATTTAAATATTATTTTGTCTAAAAGTTGAATTTTGAATCAAAATGGTTTGGAAATGTAACTGGGTTGAATATAAAAAGCTTTTTGAAAAGAAAGTTTTGAAATTGAATTTTAGTTTGAATATAATATTTCTTATTTAAGTTTTGAAATTATTTTGGATAATATGGTTTGAAAGGGTTATACAAGTTATACAATATATACATGGATTTTTAAACCAATTTTTGAAGTATATTGAATAAATTATTTTGAAGATTTGAAATTAATTCAAATAGAACTTGCCGAAAATATGGCAGTTCGCTGACTTTCCAATGTATACTTTGAAAGGCTATAACTTGTGCATATTTGATTGGATTTTTCCAAAACGAAAAAAACATTTTCTTTCAGATGATAATTGCTTTCATATTAAGAAAGGATTTCCAGTTTTTTTGAAAGGATTTCATGTTGTGTGTAAATCAAATTTGAATTGAAATAGTTTTGAAAACTATGAATGAATCTTTGTGAAAGACTGGTGAACTTTTTTTTTTAATTGAATGGATCTTAAAAAGGTGAATCTTTTTTTAAAAAGATTAAAAGTGAACATTTGATCTTAAAGGTGTATCTTTTGTATAAAAGATTTGAAAGAGTAAATTTGTTTAAACCATTCAAACGAAAGGTTTTGTGAAACAAGTGTCGAAAAGTTATACTTAACTAAGATTCCAATATCCATACGTTTTTAAAAACTAAGCGCTCATTATTCGGTTTATCCAAGGGAGGACTTTTTGTCATATAACCTATTTCGAATAGTGATACGACGAAATGGATAGCATTTGAAGACGGTTGTGAAGACCGGCTATTTTTGAGAACGATAGGATTACCTGCCGAATGACTCTGCACCGAGTTGTTCCGGTATAGAGATCTTCATATGTGATGGGGAGTCCGATCGGGATTGTGATTATCCAGATTGCAAGCGCTTCTTTGGAAGTGCCTTCGGTTTCATTCGAACCCGGAATGGACATGTATGGTTGTATGTCTGACATTACACTTTGAGATGTAAAGCTGATTTCTATCAAATACATTTCTGTTTGGTGGTGGAGAATTTATTCTCTTAGCTTAACATCCTTCTCTAAAACATACGAACTCAGAGGTTATGTAGTTGATGGTTAACGCTGATATACTCCCTATTTGGTAGTGTGGCATGCTGAGTGCTATTGATCATTTGTTGATCAAAGCATGTCTTTTGTGAAAAGCATAGCTTTGTGGACGAGGCTTTGTCAAACCTCACAACCAGGAAATGGTCGGAACAGGAAGGATGCAACAAGGTTATGAGGATCGCGTCCTTTAAGGTATGTGCATTTCCTTATGGATAAAAGGGGGTATCATGGTATGGATCCCAGATATTTAACCTATGTGGTTGTTGGAATTTGTTCGTGTTGAGCACTCAGATAAAGGTTGGTGACGACCTGGGGATGGCATACTTGTGTCAATAGTTACCTAGTTACAGAGGTAATCCGACCTTGTGTTGGCAAAGGCTGGTTAAGTTCTCGGGGTATCCCTCCGGGGGGTTCCCATTCGGTGAGGAATTTCCTTAGCCTGACTATTTGTCGGAAATCCAAACAAAACAATACGAGCCTTTACGATTGCAGTTGTATAACCTGCCACCTCAGGTGGTAGCTATAGCAGGCATAATATAATGGTACCTATGCTGGCTAAGATTAATATTATACTTGCAAATGTTTTCTGCACTATGCACTAATAATAATATCAAAAAGGATTTTGTGTATCAAGCATTTTTGACTATCATACGGAGAAATATCCTCCAAGTGTGCGATTGCATTGTGTGTGTGCCGAGAAGCCTTATTGTAGTTTCATTTTTCAAAAAGCATTACATATTTCTTTTTATTTCCTTTTGTTTGTTTTTGTTCAAGATAAACTATTTTCGTTTCCTCACACTCGTCGCATGACTAACCTGGAGTTTATTGTTCCCTTTCTAAACTCTGGGTGCTCACAATTTTCCACACGGACAGCCTAGAGCCAGTTTTCAAATAATCAGATAGTAGATGTAGATTCGATAGCCTTCAGTCTTTGGTGCGGACTAGACTTGCTTAAGTCCAGCATGATGGTGGTTCGAGCTTATTGGATTGGAGTCTTTGAAGCTTTTGGGTTGAGCTATTTGGTTTTGGAGCATTAGAGATGGAGTTGCAGTATGGATGTTGGATTCTTTTGGAGCCTATATTGGTGCTATCTTTCCGCTGCTGTTTTCTGCTGTTGTGCATTTTTGGCTCTGATAGTATTTGGCATCTGTTGTATCATATTATATCAGACATTGTATCCATTGTTGTATCAATGATATTCATTTCTTTTTCCGATGTTTCGTTGTACTTGATGTGTTATAAGCTTTGGTGATACGGACTTCGATGTTCGAATCTCCGGCATTCGGATACGGGTGATGTATCGGGTGTCAATTTTCGAAGGTTGGAGTGCGGGTTGTTAGAATTGGTATCAAAGCTGAAGGTTGAGTAAGAACTTTAGCTCAGGAGCATAACACATTAGGTGACTCATTAGAGATAGGGTTACAATTGCCCTAGAATGAGTATATCCCTAAGATATCCTTCGAGATGCCTCAGTAAATTCTCTTACTATTCACTGATAGTGAGTATGAGTGTAAGAAGAGGGCGAGGTAGGGGACAGGGGAGTACCACTGCAAATGGTCAATACCTTGTAACAACGAAAACAACTTTCTCTATCAATCTTCTTTTGATCATCATCTAAAATCAATTCTTGGATGGCTTCATGGCAGCTATAAGAAGAAGCTTTGGTATGGTGGTGGCCCTGCGAATCGTTGTAGAAACGGTTCTAATTCCTTTCGTATTCTCGTCATCAGTTTCCCATCAGTTTTTCGTTGTTAACTTTAATGAATTTGAAATTTTAAATTGAAATAAATTGATTAACAAAACATGAAGCTGAATTAAATTGTATATGCTTGTCTATTCTTTGAGGTCCAGATATATTCTACGAATGGTTAGTTATCTCTTCGGACTAACCAATGCTC
Organism: Allium cepa; assembly: GCA_030765085.1. Lineage (NCBI taxonomy): Eukaryota > Viridiplantae > Streptophyta > Magnoliopsida > Asparagales > Amaryllidaceae > Allium > Allium cepa. The sequence continues at coordinate 26,147,400 of CM060933.1, read as the reverse complement.
ATGCATATTCCGTAGGCCGGATAACCCGAGTACTTCGTGAAATATTGAATAGATTTGTTCTCGTATCTATTGATGATATTCTAATTTGGTAAACCAAATGCAGAATAAATATTGAGCTTGATCTGGAAAGATATATTTTTGTATGTACATCTGTTCTTTGTTGTCTCGCCGACTAGCAAATTTCGAGGACGAAATTTTCTTAAGGAGGGGAGTCTGTAACGATCTCGGTTTTAAACCAAATATAATCTGGTAATTGATATAAATTTTTGGGATTTAATTGTGAATTAATTAAAAAATTTCCAAAATAAAATAGGATAAATGTTGTTTATATAAATATATATAGACTGGAAATAGAAATTTGATTTGAAAATTCAAAAATAAATATATTGAAAATTGAATTTGAAAAACTCTATAATATAAAATTAATAATTTTTTTTTAATTATAATATTTATGTATGTATATACATAGGTATATAATAAAATAAATTTTTAAAAAGCAATTCAAGGATAAAATTCTAATATGTGTGTTATTTATTAAAGTATAATTAGTTTAAATCATTTTCTTTAAAAAGTTATAAAAGTATAAATAATATAAAGTGTATGAATACAAATATATAAAGACAAGAGTAGATAAAAGGCTTTAATATATATGTATGTATGTATGTATGTATCTTTTGAAAGTAATAATAACATAAGTTTAAAAATTTGAATAAGATTTGATAAAAAGGTTTAATGCTCTTTCTTTTTAAAATACACATGAGATAAATGTAGTTTATATAAACATTTCAAAACCATGATACTTAAATGAATATAACATAACACCTATATAAAAATCTAAACATATGTAAATATAAAATAGATAATCTACATAAATAAATAAAAGTTTAAAAACAGGGGTTTAAACATAAAATTTATTGTAAATGACATTTGTAAGTAACAAGATCATGTATATAACATGTGCAAGTTTAATAGGATTTGAAATTAACAAGTGGCAAATCTTTTCTTTCTTTGAATTTGAAATATAAACACATATTAGAAAGAAAGTTATTTCAGTTCAATACTCTTCTATCTTCATTTTCAAATCTGAAAACAAAACCTGAGAATCAAAAAGAAAGAAAGAAAAATCAAATCAAACTCTTGAAAAATTTAAACCCGGAACAAAAAGAAAATCAAAATTAAAATCAAATAAGCAACAAACTTCGACCTGTTTCCAACCTGAATCAAGCAGAGCAATTCAAAGCTTTAGATCAACATCAAATATCAAGTACAGATTATTTCAATAAAGTCTCAAATCAAGATCAGGTTTTCCAGTTTCAAGATTCGAGATCAAAACATTTTCAGTTTCAAAGATTATTTAAACAAATTCAAGCAAGTTATAGAAAGGATTCAACTACAACAATTAAATCAGGTTGCAAATCAAAAACAAAACAGTTCCAGATCATTTGAAAAAGGTTAAGCATGTTCTCCGTGTTCTCTGTTTTCCCAAGACTAGGTGAGCAAACTTCTAAATTTAAAAGCTTGAATCTGTTTACATTTTGATGATGCTTAAAATAAAGTTGTAAAAGGTGTTTGCATGAATGTAAAGGTGCTTGTATATATATAGACTTATGTTGTGTATGTCTGTATATAGGTATTTCAGGCTCTGCTCTAAGTTTATCGGTTTAAAACCTATTCAAAAATCAAAAACTCTTCTTCCAATTCATTTTAGGCTTGGATGTATAAACAAAAAATGTTCAAATTAATAAGATTTTAATTTAAAAATGGTTTCATGTTGAAATGTTTGGTAGCTATTTTAAAAATATGAAATAACAGTAAAATCTTTTCAAACCAGAAAAATCAAATGTTTTAATTTCTTGTTTTGATTCTATAACTTGATTCACATGTAAAAATATATGATTTTTTGATATAGATATCATAATATTTAACATTGGGTATGATGGGAATTCGTGAGATGATCAGATTCATTTAATTCATCAATTCTAGGCGATTGACGAGAAGTTGGACATTGAGTTTGAGTCTGGTGGTAGCTAAAAGGATAGAGATCACCAGAAAAATAGTGGAAGATTTTATCAATAGCTGTGGTGGCCAAAGATCGACGAAGTAGGGTTTTCTAACGGTTAGGATAGCCGATGTTTTTCATGGTGATTGCATCACCGTGGGGAGGTCGGAGGTGATCGCGAGGAGGGGAATCGTTGTCGGGGTTCGTGGCGATGCTCTGGACGAAGCGGCATGAGTTTTGGAGGTGGAGATCGTCGACGGTGAGTAGATTTGGTCGATTAGGTTTGTTTCCAGGTTTGGTCGGCCTGTTCGATTTTTGACGAAGGTGAGGGCCGAGCTGGGTGGTCGGGAGGTTGGTGATGGTCGTCGTCGACTTGACGAAGACGGTAGGGTTGGTCGAAGGCGATCAGGTGGCGTGTGCACATGCATGTGCACATTTTCGTGTCTAGGTTTAGCTTGGTTGGGGAAGAAGCTTTTTTCTCGGGTCTAGCCCGAAGTTTTTGCGTGTGTGACTCGAATGAGTTTAGATCGGGACTTGCTCGAGTGTGAACTCGGGTATTTGAGTATTTGGCTAGGGAATTTTGTATCACGGCCCGGGTTGGTTTTTTTTATGTAACCTGGTTTTAAATTTTTAAAGTAAAATCGTGTACAGGTTTTTAAATAAGCAAAGTAATTTAAATTAATTCATGTTTTCAAAATGTATCAACTAAGTTTTTTTAAGCAAAAGTAAATGTTAAACAAAGTTTCAAAGCCAAATGAAATAAATAAGTTTTCAAAAATAAGTTTTTTTTTCAAGTTTTAGTGTTATTAAAAATGAATAAGTTTGTAAGCAATTTATTAAATCAAGTTTTAAAATGAATGAGTTTTTCAAAAAGTTATAAACCAAGTTCCAAAGTAAAATAAAATCATTTTGTTAGATTTTGAAACAAATTCTTATTTAAATATAAAAGTTAAATGATTTAAATTTGTTTGTCTTAAAAGTAATTAATATAATTATGTAATTAATTACAAATGATTTTTAATAAAGTTAATGACATAATTAAGAAATTTATTAAGATAATTAATTAGTGAAATTAATTAAAATTGATCACTTAATGTAATTAATAGGGTTAATTAATTAGTATTAATAATCAAAGTATAATTACTTAATGAAAGTAATTAATGGATAATTAATTAATGCAATTAATTTAAGGATCATTAACTAGTGATTAAGCGATAATTAATTAATTATGGTTGGTTAATTTATTGATTAATTAAGGGTTAATTAATCCAAGTAATTAAAGGTCAATTAATTAAAGAGTGATTAATTGATGGAAGTAATTAAAAGGGTTAATTACTTTAGGTGATTAACTAAATTATTAATGTGATTAATTTAAGATAATTAATTTGGTAATTAATTAAGGGTTAATTAATTAATATGATTAATTGAGGGTAACTAATTAAAGAATAATTAAATGATTAAAAGTTAATTATTTAATGATAAAATATTGATTGATTTATTAATTAATATTGATTAATTAATAATTAAAGGTTGATTAATTTATTATTAAAGGTTAATTAATAAATGATTAAAGGATAACTAATCAAAATGGTTTGTAATTAATTAATGTTAATTAACCAGGATTAGTAATTTATTCATAAGTAATTAATCTAGTTTAAATTACTCAAGTGATTAATTGATCTTACTTATGGATGTTGGATTGTATGGAATGATTTGAATTGTTTGTTATCCCTGATGTGTGATATTCTGTGATATGATTGAGCTGTGAACTATGATTTATTTATCTGTAATGAATTTACATATTTATCTATGAATCTGTGAATGAAGATAAGCGTTATAGGATTATACCGCTTATCGATATTGTTGTGTTTGAATTGATGATGGTTGTGATATATTATTGTTGTGTGTAAAACCCCTGGACTACACCACACACACACAAATATGGATTTCACGAGAAATCGGTTAAGTCACAAATATTTTGAATTTAAATATTATTTTGTTTAAAAGTTGAATTTTGAATCAAAATGGTTTGGAAATGTAATTGGGTTGAAAAGCTTTTTGAAAAGAAAGTTTTGAAATTGAAATTTAGTTTGAATATAATATATCTTGTTTAAGTTTTGAAATTATTTTGGATAATATGGTGTGAAAGGGTTATACAAGTTATACAATATATACATGTATTTTTAAACCAATTTTTAAAGTATATTTAATAAATTAATTTGAAGATTTGAAATTAATTCAAATAGAACTTGCCGGAAATATGGCAGTTCGCTGACTTTCCAATATATACTTTGAAAGGTTATAACTTGTGCATATTTGATCGGATTTTTTCGAAATGAAAAAAACATTTGCTTTCAATTGATAATTGCTTTCATATTAAGAAAGGATTTTCAGTTTTTGTTAAAAGGATTTCAAGTTGTGTGTAAATCAAATTTGAAATGAAATAGTTTTGAAAACTATGAATGAATCTTTGTGAAAGATTGGTGAACTTTGTTTTTTAATTGAAAGGATCTTAAAAGGGTGAATATTTTGTTAAAAAGATTAAAAGTGAAAATTTGATCTTAAAGGTATATCTTTTGTATAAAAGATTTAAAAGTGGGAATTTGTTTAAACTATTCAAAAGAATGGTTTTGTGAAACAAGTGTTGAAAAGTTGTGATTTAACTAAGATCCCAATATCCATTTGTTTTTAAAAACCAAGCGCTCATTATTAGGTTTAGTCGAGGGAGGACTTTGTGTCATATAACACATTCCGAATAGTGATACGATGAAATGGATAGCATTTGAAGACAGTGGTTGTAGCGACCCTGACTCGACCTTCGAAAATCGGCACAAAATACATCTCCCGTATTCGAATGTTGCAGATTCAAACCTCGAATTTGGTTTGCCGGAGCTTATAAAACATTAAGTACAATAACATAGCGGAAACAGAAATGAATAATTAATTGATATACAACATTTGATACAACAATTTGATACAAATAATTATCAATATCAGAGGTACAAGACAACAGGGGAAAGATAATAGCACCATAAGAAAAGATAACATCAGCAGCGGAAAGATATCTTCAATGCCAAGCAGGAGAGAAAGAAAATCTAACAATACTACAACTTCATAGCCAAAGTTCCAAACCACAAGCTCGAACCACCATCATCACGTTGTATTAAGCAAGGTCAGTTATGAATGTGATTGCCAAAATCCAAAGTCTTCAAAGACCAAAGACTTCAAGATTTCTAAACAGAAAGTTGAAGGCTACCAAATCTACATCTACTAGCTGATTTTCTAAAAATCTGACTCTAGGCTGCCCGTGTGGAAAATTATGGGCACCCAGAGTTTAGAAAGGGAACAATAAACTTCAGGTCAGTCATGGGACTAGTGTGAGCAAATAAAAACATATTTGAAATAAAACAAACAAAAAGAAATAAAAAGAAATTCACTATGCTTTTTGGAAAATGAAACTACATAGGGCCTCCCCGCACACACACAATGCAAGCACACAATTGAAGGAGATTTCTCCTTATGATAGTCAAACATGCTTGATATGCAAAAATCCTCCTGATATTATTATTAGTGCATAGTGGAAAACATTTGCAAGTATAAATTAATCTTAGCCAGCATACGTACCATTATAGTATACCTACTATATCTACCATGTTAAATGGCATGTTCTACAACTAAAACCGTACAGGGCGCGTATTGGTGATTGGATTTCCAATAACGATCAGGCTAAAGAACTTCCTATGCCACATGGGTACGCCTCTGGAGGGATTCCCCAAGAACTTAGCCAGATCTCTGCCAACACAAGGCCGAGTTACCTCTGTAACTAGGTAACTAACTGTCACGAGTATGCCATCTCCCAGTTGTTACCGACCGTTATCCGAGGATCCTCAACCACAAAGCAACAACCACAAAGCAATAGATTTGCAGTAACCACATAATTCAAGTATCCGGGCTCCACACCATGATACCACTTTATTTCCAGAAGGAAATGGACATACCCTAAGAGGCGCTACCCCCGATAACCTTGCTGCATCCTTCTTGTTTCGACCATTCCAGGTTGTGAGGTCCTGTTGAGGTATTGTCCACAAAGCCACGCTTTTCACAAAAGCCATGATTCGATCAACAAATGATCAGTAGGACTTAGTATGCCACATTACCAAATTGGGAATGTATCACTAGTAACCATCAACTACATAACCTCTGAGCTCGTATGTCTCAGAGAAGGGTGTCAAGCTAAGAGAATAAATTCACCGCCACCAAACAGAAATATACTTGATAAAAACCAGCTTTACATCTTAAAGTGTAACGTCACACATACGTCCATACAAGTCTGTTCCAAGTTCGAACAGAACCGAAGGCACTTCAAAAGAAGCCCTTACAAATTCGGATAATCCCTAATCACGTCTGGACTCTCCATCACAAAGGGTGATCAAATCTCTGTACCGGGGCCATTCGGTGCAAAGACATTCGACATGTAATCCTTTCATTTTTGAAAATACCAAGTCTTCCCCACCGGTCTTCAAATGCTATCCATTTCGTCGTATCATTATTCAGAATGGGTTTTATGATGCAAAGTCCTCTCCCAGCTAAACTGAATAATGAGCGCTAAATTTTAAAATGCATATGGATATAGTAGGATCTTAGTTAAGTCACAACTTATTACCCAAAATATTTCTTTCAAATGGTTTAAACGAATTACCATTTTAATCTTTTAAATAAAAGATTCACCTTTTAAGATCACTTTCAATTTGAAACAAAGTTCACCATCTTTCACAAAGATTCATTCATAGCTTTCAAAACTATTTCAATTTCAAATCTTTTAAAAGATACACCTTTAAGATCCTCTTTGATTTGAAAACAAAGTTCACCAATCTTTAACAAAGATTCATTCATAACTTTCAAAACGACTTCCACTTCAAAACTTGAAATCCTTTTAACAAACTCGAAATTCTTGCATTATATGAAAGCCATTATCATTTGAAAACAATGCTTTTTTTTGGAAAAATCCGATCAAATATGCACAAGTTATAGCCTTTAAAGTATAAACTTGGACTAAATTTAAATTTCCAAAATAATAATTTTAAAATACTTTAAAGATGGTTTTAAAATCTATATATATATATTATATAACTTGTGTAAACCTTTCAAACCAAATTTCCAAAATAATTTCAAAACTTAAACAAGATATATTATATTCAAACTAAATTTCAATTTCAAACTTCCTTTTAAAAAGCTTTTCATATTCAACCCAATTCGATTTCCAAAACCATTTGATTTCAAAATTCATAATATTAAATTCAAATATCTATGACTTAACCAATTTCCTCATGCAATTCATTTTTCTGTGTGTGGTGTAGTCCAGGGTTTTACACACAAAAATACAATATCATCAATCATCACAAATCCAAGCACAGCAATATCGATAAGCAGTATAATCCTATAACGCTTATCTTCATTTGCAGATTCACAGATAAATAATATAAATTCATCACAGATTATAAATTACATTCATCACAGCTCAAATCAAAATAATTCATATCACAAGGTATCACACATCAAGGATATCAGCAATTCAAAGCATTCAATACAATCCAAACATCCATAAGTAAGATCAATTAATCATCTGATTAATTTATACCAGATTAATTACTTATGAATAGATTGCTAATTCTAGTTAATTAATATTAATTAATTACAAACCATTTTAATTAATTATCCTTTAATTTAATTAATCATATTAATTAATTACTCACCTTGATAAATTATTCATTTAAATAATTACGTAATTAATTCTTTAATTACATTAGGAAATTATCCTTTAAAATTACTTTTATTAAGTAATTAACCCTTTGATTAATCAAGGATAAACCACTTACTTAATCACCATAATTTTCATTAAGTAATAAATCTTTAAATCACTTAAGACTTTAATTAATTAAAAGATAATTCATTTATCTTAATTAATTACTTCAATTATCATTAAAAATCTTTATTTAATAAACCGTGTAATTTATTATCATTAACAAATAAATTAACTTAGATTTTAAAGTTAATTAACAATTAAAACATCTTTTCCTAATTAACTTCTTAATATTATTTAGTTTATTTAAAATTAACTTCAAAGATAAAGGTTATATGTATCTTAACATTTTTTTTATTTAAAATAATTTTATTTAAAACCTTTTGACCAATTCAAAACTTGGATAGACATAAATTTACAAAAGAATTGGTTTTAACAAAATTGTTTCAAATAAACTTGATTTGTTTTAAAGTTTAAAACTGTTTTTACCTTAAATCCACAGACCCGAGCCATTTCATGATTTTCCCCAGCGAAACATCAATTATCCCGAGACCAACCTCAAGTTAACCCACATCATTTCTCTTCCCCAAGCTATTTCGCAAATCTGTTCGAGTCGAACCCGAGATTTACCTTTCTTCCCCAAATCCATCAGCGAAGCCCATACACAATGATACACATTCACGTGCACAGGCGATCGGAGCCATTCTGATCGACTTGCCAACACATCACCGACGACCTCCACGTGCATCACGATCACCCAGATTGTCAAATTCAACAGAGGATCAGAATTGAGCAATATGAGCTACCACCTGAACTAAACCTGATCCAAAAAACCCATCGCATATCATCACCTCTGACCACCGGTGAACTCGTCGACCCAACTAGAGATGCATTACGACGTGATACTTCAATCCCACCACCTCCGAGCTATTCCGGTTCACCCACGACGATGTAGTTTCCTCAATTCTAACATCGACCAAAGTAGGACCTTAAACCCTAAATCAACATCGACTAACTTCACTAGAGATCTAAAAATTTATTCACCAATTTTCTGATGATCTCCAGCCTTCAAGCTACCTTCAACATCGAGCTTGACCCACGAATCGTCATTGATCACCAGAAATTGACGACAACTCATTTTCTATTCAACTCGAAATATCAATTGATTCTCAAGCGTAAAAATCATGATTTTATTTTTAAAATTCATAGATTTCAAAAACAAATCAGATTATATACTTGAAACAACTAATTATTTAGGTCGAACTTTTGATATGTGTATGAATTTCACTATAATTCTTCTTCTAGTTAAAAACCACCCGATATTTTACATAAAAATATTTTTAAAACCTAAATCTTGTTTATTCAAACAGATTTTGTTTATAAATCATAACCTAAAGAAGAACTTGATTTTTTATGTTTTTTTTAGCCTGTAAACTAAACAGAGGTCTCTGTGTGTGTGTGTATATATACATATACATACATGCACACACAAACCATCTCATATTTGTATACATGCAATCATTCATCACATGTTTACTTCAAGTGCTACCACAAATATCAATATCACAGATCGAATTTAGGTAAGTTTACTCACAAGCAACAACAGATAAAAGGATTTAGTTTAAGGGTTAGCTTACCTGAAGATTTGAAACAGAGCAACAAGTTTAGCTTTAAAATCTGGAACTTTGTTTTGATATTGAGATGATTTTGAACTTTGTTTTTTTTTGATCTGGAATTAAGTTGAATCTTCTACTTTGTTGAGTTGATTTGCCACATGATTTTGAAACTAGAAATAAATCTTGCTTTGACTTTGATCTGTTTTATTTCAGGCTTGAAACTTTTTACTTTTGTTTCTAGATTTTGGTTTTTTCTATTTGATCTGGTTTTGTTTCCAGGTTTGAAGTTTGAAAACTAGAATTTGATTGGAAGCTCGAATTTGATCTGCCATTTTGAGAACTGAAGCTTGTTTTGGGATGCTTCAGGTTTGTATTAGCTTACTCTTTTGATTTTTACAGAGTTGTTTGATTTCTTTAGTTTTGATCTAGGCTTCTAGGTTGTAGTCTGAAAGATTGTTGTTTTATTTTCTGGTTTGTTTTGCTTTTGATTTTTGTTTTCAAGTTCATTTCTTTTGAATGAATTAAAGAATGTGTTTAGAGAAGGGGTAATAACATATGTAGCCTTGTTTTCATATTTATTGAAAATTAAAAATAAGTGACACTTGTAATTTCTTTATTACATGGTTAACACTTGTTAATGTGTGCTTTAAAATAACAACACTTGTTTATCTCTTTGTTTAAATTGCTTACAAATGTCTTTATTTATATGTTAATGTTAAGTATATTTTCATGTAATTTTCTATTTGTATTTCCTTTTATACTATTTATATATGTTTATAACTTTAAAGGACATAAATTAATAATTAATTAAACACTAATATACAAATACATACATATATATATATGAATTTAACTCTTTAAATAGCTTTTGAAAATAATTATCTATATCAAATTCAAAATATCACTTTCAAAATCACAATGTATTTATATATACATACTAAAATTACGAAACAAATTTTATTAATCTTAAGATGTAGAGTATTTAAATTCAATTTATTTTCTAAGATTTTTTTTTGAGTTTCAAATTCAAAATTCAATTTAAAATCAATTTGTAAACATATATATATATAAATAAACAACATATTATTATTTATTTTGGAAAAATTCAAATTCAAATTCAAATTTCAAATTATAATCTATTTATAAAATATTTAAATTTCCAAATCAAATACTTTATTTACAATCTTATATATATTTATTCCCATATTTTCAAATGACTTCACAATTTAATCTAAAAATTCATTTTAATTACCAATTTAAATTTGGCTCAAAACTAGGGTCGTAACAGATTCCCTCCTTAAGAAAATTTCATCCTCGAAATTTGCTAGACAGGAAGACAACAGATGAACACATAGAAATGGTTTACCAGTTCAAACTGAATATCCACTCTGCATTTGGCTTACCAAATCAGAATATCAACAATAGATATGAGAAAAACTTGTTCCACACTGCACAATATATTCAGGTCACTAGATCTACGAAATATGCAGGGGCATTGATTAGTTCGAAGGATAACTAACTATTCGTAGAATATATCTGGACCCAAAAGAATAGTTAAATGGATACAATTTTAATTTAGATTCATCTTTAATTAACCAATTTATTTCAAATAAATTTCAAATTTATTAAAGTTAAGAATGAAAAGATTGATAAGGAACTGATGATTAGAATACGAAATAGGAACTTATCTACACGATTCGCAGGGTCACCACCACCCCAAGCTTCTTCTTGTAGTTGCCACGAAGCCTTCAAAGAATTGATATCAGATGATGATCAAAGAGATTGAGGGAAAATGATTGTTTCTTTATTGTTGTAGGGTATTGACCATTTGTAGTGGTACTCCCCTGTCCCCTACCTCGTCCTTTTCTTGCACTCATACTCACTATCAGTGGATAGTAAGAGAAATCTTAGGCATATACTCATTCTAGGGTATTGGTAATCCTTTCTCTAATGAGTCACCTAATGTGTTATACTCCTGAGCTAAAGTTCTTACTCAACCTTCAGCTCTGATACCATTTGTAGGGACCCTGACTCAACCTTTGAATACATCACTCGTATTCGAATGTCACAGATTCAAGCGTCGAATCTGGTTTGCCGGAGCTTATAATACATTAAGTACAACAATACAGCAGAAACAGAAATGAATAATTAATTAATATACAACATTGATACAACAATTTGATACAAATGATTATCAATATCAGAGATACAAGACAACAGCGGAAAGATAATAGCACCAGAAGAAAAGATAACATCAGCAGCGGAAAGATATCTTCAATGCCAAGCAAGAGAGAAAGAAAATTCGATGATACTTCAACTCCATAGCCAAAGTTCCAAATCACAAGCTCGAACCACCATCATCACGTTGTATTAAGAAAGGTCGATTATGAATGTGATTACCAAAATCCAAAGTCTTCAAAGACCAAAGACTTCAAGATTTCCAAACAAAAAGCTAAAGACTACCATATCTACATCTACTAGCTGATTATCTGAAAATCTGACACAAGGTTGCCGTGTGGAAAATTGTGGGCACCCAGAGTTTAGAAAGGGAACAATAAACTCTAGGTCGGTCATAAGAATGGTGTGAGCAAACAAAAACAGTTTTATTTGAAATAAAATAAACAAAAAGAAATAAAAAGAAATTCGCTATGCATTTTGAAAAATGAAACTACCATAAGACCTTCCCGCACACACACAATCCAAGCGCATAATTGGAGGAGATTTCTCCTTATGATACGTGAAAATCATTTTGTTATTATTATTAGTGCATAGTGGAAAACATTTGCAAGTATAATATTAATCTTCGCCAGCATGCGTACCATTATAGTATGCTTACTATAGCTACCATATTAAATCGCAGGTTCTACTACTAAAACAGTACAAGGCGTGTATTGGTGATTGGATTTCCAACAATGGTCAAGCTAAGGGACTTCCTATGCCACATGGGTACGCTTTTGGAGGGACACCCCGAGAACTTAACCAGCTATCTTTCAACATAAGGTCGGGTTACCTCTGTAACTAGGTAACTAACTATCACGAGTATGCCATCCCCGGTCGTTATCGACCTTTATCAGAGGATCCTCAACCATAAAGCAATAGATTTGCAGCAACCACATAAGTTAAGTATCTAGGCTCCATACCATGATACCACATTTTATTTAGAAGGAAATGGACATACCCTAAGGAGAGCTACTATTGTAATGCTCGGGTCAGACCGAGTATTACAAATTTTCAGGTAAGTACATTTTGGAGCTCAAGAGACAAGCTAGATGGCAGGAACGTATGGAGTTTACCGCTGTATATTTGAGAGTTGTTATGATATTAGTATGGGACAGGTTGATATAAATGTCTAGTCTTTTGTAAATGGTTTTAACTCTAATATATTGAATGTAAAGTAACAATTACAGCTTTTCTTTGTATAAATGCTATTAATTGTTATTATATTTGATCCACTGCGAAATATGAGATTCTGAGTTTTGTTTTCTGTTCTTCTTCTACCTCTTTCTTCTTTCTTCTTCTTTAACAATTTGGAATTTTTGGAGTCGAAAATTTAGGGTCGTTACATTTGCCCGATAATCTTGCTGCATCCTTCCTGTTTCGACCATTCTGGGTTGTGAGGTTCTGATGAGGTCTCGTCCACAAAGCTACCCTTTTCACAAAAGCCATGCTTCGATCAACAAATGATCAGCAGCACTTAGTATGCTACATTACCAAATTGGGAATGTATCACTAGTAATCATCAACTACATAACCTCTGTGCTCGTACGTCTTAGAGAAGAGTGTTAAGCTAAAAAAAATTCTCCTCCACCAAATAGAAATGTACTTGATAGAAACCAGCTTTACATCTCAAAGTATAACGTCAGACATACGTCCATACAAGTCTGTTCCGGGTTCGAACAGAACCGAAGGCACTTCAAAAGAAGCCCTTGCAAATTCAGATAATCCCTAAACATGACCGGACTCCCCATCATAAAGGGTGATCAAATCTCTATACCGGGGCCATTCAGTGCAGAGACATTCGATATGTAATCCTTTCGCTTTCGAAAATACCCGGTCTTCACCACCGGTCTTCAAATGCTATCCATTTCATCGTATCATTATTCGGATGGGTTTTATGACACAAAGTCCTCTCCCGGCTAAACCAAATAATGAGCGCTAAATTTTAAAAAGCATATGGATATAATGGGATCTTAATTAAGTCACAACTCATTACCCAAAACCTTTCTTTCAAAATGGTTTAAACAAATTACCCAATCTTTTAAATAAAATATTCACCTTTTAAGATAACTTTCAGTTTGAAACAAAGTTCACCATCTTTCACAAAGATTCATTCATAGCTTTCAAAACTATTTCAATTCCAAATCTTTTAAAAGATACACCTTTAAAATCCTCTTTGATTTGAAAACAAAGTTCACCAATCTTTAGCAAAGATTCATTCATAACTTCCAAAACAACTTCCATTTCAAAACTTGAAATTCTTTTAAAAAAACTGGAAATTCTTGCATTATATGAAAGCCATTATCATTTGAAAACAATGCTTTTTGTTTTGGAAAAATCCGATCAAATATGCATAAGTTATAGCCTTTAAAGTATAAACTTGGGTTAAATTCAAATTCCCAAAATAATACTTTTAAAATACTTTAAAGATGGTTTTAAAATCCATACATACATACATACATACATACATATATATATATATATATATATATATATATATATATATTATATAACTTGCATAAACCTTTTAAACTAAATTTCCAAACCAATTTCAAAACTTAAACAAGATATATTATATTCAAATTAAATTTCAATTTCAAACTTCCTTTTCAAAATTTTTTCATATTCAACCCAATTCCATTTCCAAAACCATTTGGATTCAAAATTCATAATATTAAATTCAAATATCTGTGACTTAACCAATTTCCTCGTGCAATCCATATTTGTGTGTGTGTGGTGTAGTCCGGGGGTTTTACACACAATAATACAATATCATCAATCATCACAAATCCATGCACAGCAATATCGATAAGTGGTATAATCCTATAACGCTTATCTTCATTCACAGATTCACTGATAAATAATATAAATTCATCACAGATAATAAATTACATTCGTCACAGCTCAAATCAAAATAATTTATATCACAAAGTATCACACATCGGGGATATCAATAATTCAAAGCATTCAATACAATCCAAACATCCATAAGTAAGATCAATTAATCATCTGATTAATTTAAACCAGATTAATTACTTATGAATAGATTACTCATCCTGGTTAATTAATATTAATTAATTACAAACCATTTTAATTAGTTACCCTTTAATAAATCAATTAACCTTTAATCATTAAATAATTAACCTTTAATTATCCTTTAATTAATTATCCTTAATTAATTACATTAATTAATTGACCCTTAATTAATTACCATTAAATTAATTATCCTTAATTAATTAATTCCATAAATTAATTATCCTTTAATTAATTATTCTTTAATCACTTGATTAATCAACCTTTAATCATTAAATAATTCATCTTTAATCATTAATTGATTAACCTTTAATCATTAATTGATTAACTTTTAATCATTAATTAATTCACCTTTAATTAATTAATTAACTTTTAATTAATCATATTAATTAATTACTCAGCTTGATAAATTATTCATTTAAATAATTACGTAATTAATCCTTTAATTACATTGGGAAATTATCCTTTAAAATTACTTTCATTAAGTAATTAACCTTTTGATTAATCAAGGATAAACCACTTACTTAATCACCATAATTTTCATTAAGTAATAAATCTTTAAATCACTTAAGACTTTAATTATTTAAAAGATAATTTATTTATCTTAATTAATTACTTTACTTATCATTAAAAATCTTTATTTGATAAACCTTGTAATTTATTATCATTAACAAATAAATTAACTTAGATTTTAAAGTTAATTAACAATTAAAACATCTTTTCTTAATTAACTTCTTAATATTATTAAGTT
Source organism: Allium cepa (assembly GCA_030765085.1). NCBI lineage: Eukaryota > Viridiplantae > Streptophyta > Magnoliopsida > Asparagales > Amaryllidaceae > Allium > Allium cepa. The sequence continues at coordinate 26,131,984 of CM060933.1, read as the reverse complement.
TATTTAAAATGAACTTTAAAGATAAAGGTTATATGTATATTAACATTTTTTCTATTTAAAATAATTTTATTTAAAACCTTTGAACCATTCAAAACTTGGATAAACATTTAACATTTACAAAAGAATTGGTTTTAACAAAATTGTTTCAAATAAACTTGATTTGTTTTAAAGTTTAAAACTGTTTTTATCTTAAATGCACAGACCCGAGCCATTTCATGATTTCCCGAGCTAAACATTAATTATCCTGAAACCAACCTCGAGTTAACCCACATCTTTTCTCTTCCCCGAGATATTTCATGAATCTCTTCGAGTCGAACCCGAGATTTACCTTTCTTCCCCAAATCCATCAGTGAAACACATACATGATGATATGCATTCACGTGCATAGGCGATCGGAGCCATTCTAATTGACTTTACCGTCGCTAATACATCACCGACGACCTCCACGTGCATCACGACCACCAAGATTGTCAAATTCAATAGAGGATCAGAATCGAGCAATATGAACGACCACCTAAACTAAACCAGATCCAAAAACCCCACTGCATATCATCGCCTCCGTCCATCAGTGAACTCGCCGACCCAACCAGAGATGCATCACGACATGATGCTTCGATCCCACCACCTCCGAGCCATTTCGGTTCACCCATGACGATGCAGTTTCCTAAATTCTAACATCGACCAAAGTAGGACCTTAAACCCAAAATTAACATCGACTAACTTCACCAGTGATCTAAAAATTTATTCACCAATTTTCTGATGATCTCCAGCCTTCAAGCTACCTTCAATATCGAGCTTGACCCATGAATCATCTTTGATCACCAAAAATTGACGACAAATCATTTTTTGTTCAACTCGAAATATCACTTGATTCTCAAGCGTAAAAATCATGATTTTATTTTTAAAATTCATAGATTTCGAAAACAAATCAGATTATATACTTGAAACAACAAATTGTTTATGTCGAACTTTTGATATGTGTATGAATTCCACTGTAATTCTTCTTCCAGTTAAAAACCACCCTATATTTTACTTAAAAATATTTTTAAAATCTAAATCTTGTTTATTCAAACAGATTTTGTTTATAAATCATAACCTAAAGAAGATCAAGGAAGAAGAACTTGACTTTTTTATTTTGTTTTTAGCCTGTAAACTAAACTGAGGTCTCTGTGTGTGTGTGTGTATACATACATACATACATACATGCATGCACACACAAACCATCTCATGTTTTTATACATGCAATCATTCATCACATCTTTACTTCAAGTACTATCACAAACATCAAGATCATAGATCAAATTTAGGTAAGTTTAGTCACAAGCAACAACAGATAAAAGGATTTAGTATAAGGGCTTGCTCACCTGAAGATTTGAAACAAAGCAACAGGTTTAGCATTAAAATCTAGAACTTTATTTTGATGTTGAGATGATTTTGAACTTTGTTTTGTTTGATCTGGAATTGAGTGGAATCTGCTACTTTTTTGAGTTGATTTGCCACATGATTTTGAACTGAAAATAAATCTTGCTTTGGCTTTGATCTGTTTTGTTTCAGGCTTGAAACTTTTTACTTTTGTTTCTAGATTTTTTTTCTTTTTGATCTGGTTTTGTTTTCCAGGTTTTAAGTTTGAAAACTGGAATTTGATTGGAGGCTTGAATCTGATCTGCCATTTTGAAAACTGAAGCTTGTTTTATGATGCTTTTAGGTTTGAATCAGCTTACTCTTTTGATTTTTACAGAGCTGTTTGATTGCTTTTGTTTTGATCTAGGCTTCCAAGTTGTAGTTTGAAAGATTGTTGTTTTTTTTTTCTGGTTTGTTTTTCTTTTGAGTTCTATTTTCAAGTTCATTTGTTTTGAATGAATCAAAGAAAGTGTTTAGAGAAGTGGTAATAATATATGTAGTCTTGTTTTCATATTTATTTAAAATTAAAGTTAAGTGACACTTGTAATTTCTTTATTACATGGTTAACACTTGTAAATGTGTGCTTTAAAATTATAACACTTGTTTATCTCTTTGTTTAAATTTCTTACAAATGTCTTTATTTATATATTAATGTTAAATATATTTTCATGTAATTTTCTTTTTGTATTTCCTTTTATACTATTTATATATGTTTATAACTTTAAAGAATATAAATTAATAATTAATTAAAATACTAATATATAAATACATATATATTTGAATTTAACTCTTTAAATAGCTTTTGAAAAAAATACTTATCTGTATCAAATTCAAAATATTACTTTCAAATCACAATGTGTGTATATATACATATTAAAATTACAAAACAAATTTTATTAATCTTAAGATATAGAGTATTTAAATTCAATTTATTTTCTAAGATATTTTTTGAATTTCAAATTCCAAATTCAATTTAAAATCAATTTGTAAACATAAATACAAATAAACAACATATTATTATTTATTTTGGAAAAATTCAAATTCAAATTTCTAATTATAATCTATTTATAAAATATTTAAATTTCCAAATCAAATCCTTTATTTACAATCTTATATATATATTTATTCCCATATTTTCAAAGAATTCACAATTTAATCTAAAAATTTATTTTAATTACCAATTTAAATTTGGCTCAAAACCGGGATCGTTACAGTGGTAAAGACCGGGTATTTTCGAGAACGATATGATTACCTGTCGAATGACTCTGTACTGAGTTGCTCCGGTATAGAGATCTTCATATGTGATGGGGAGTCCAATCGGGATTGTGATTATGCGGATTGCAAGGGCTTCTTTGGAAGTGCCTTCGGTTCCGTTCGAACCTGGAATGGACTTGTATGGTTGTATGTCTGATATTACACTTTAAGATGTAAAGCTGATTTCTATCAAATACATTTCCGTTCGGTGTAGGAGAATTTATTCTCTTAGATTAACTTCCTTCTCTGAGACGTACGAGATCATAAGTTATGCAATTGATGGTTATCTGTGATATACTTCCAATTTGGTAGTGTGGCATGTTGAGTGCTGCTGATCATTTGTTGATCAAAGCATGGCTTTTGTGAAAAGCGTAGCTTTGTGGACGAGACTTCGTCAAACCTCACAACCCGGAAATGGTCGAAACAGGAAGGATGCAACAAGGTTATGAGGGTCGCGCCCTTTAGAGTATGTGCATTTCCTTCTGGATAAACGGTGGTATCATGGTATGGAGCCAAGATATTTAACCTATGTGGTTGTTGGAATTTGTTGGTGTCGAGCGCTCGGATAAAGGTTGGTGACAACCGGGGGATGGCATAATCGTGTCTGTAGTTACCTAGTTACGAAGGTAACCTGTCCATGTGTTGGCTGAGAGCTAGTTAAGTTCTCAGAACGTCCCTCCAGAGGCGTTCCCATTCGATGAGTAAGTTCCTTAGCCTGACCATTTGTTGGAAATCCAAACAAAACAATACGAGCCTTTACGATTGCAGTTGTATAACCTGCCACCTTAGGTGGTAGCTATAGCAGGCATAATATAATGGTACCTATGCTGGCTAAGATTAATATTATACTTGCAAATGTTTTCTGCACTATGCAGTAATAATAATGTCAAAAAGGATTTTACGTATCAAGCATTTTTGACTACCATAAGGAGAAATCTCCCCCCAAGTGTGCGATCGCATTGTGTGTGTGCCAGGAGGCCTTATGGTAGTTTCATTTTCCAAAAAGCATTACAGATTTCATTTTATTTCCTTTTGTTTGTTTTTGTTCAAGATAAACTGTTTTTGCTTGCTCACACCAGTCCCATGACTGACTTGTAGTTTCTTGTTCCCTCTCTAAACTCTGGATGCCCACAATTTTCCACACGGACAGCCTAGAGTCAGATTTTTAGATAATCAGATAGTAGATGTAGATTCGATAGCCTTCAGTCTTTGGTGCGGACTGGACTTGCTTAAGTCCAGCATGATGGTGGTTCAAGCTTTTGGGTTGAGCTATTTGGTTTTAAAGCATTAGAGATGGAGTTGCAGTATGGATGTTGGATTCTTTTGGAGTCTATATTGGTGCTATCTTTCCGCTGCTGTTTTTCGCTGCTGTTCATTTTGGCTCTGATAGTATTGGGCATCTGTTGTATCATATTATATTAGATATTGTATTCATTGTTGTATCAATGATATTCATTTCTTTTTCCGCTGTGTTGTTGTACTTAATGTGTTATAAGCTCCGGCGATACAGACTCCGACGTTCGAATCTCCGACATTCGGATACGGGTGATGTATCGGGTGCCGATTTTCAAAGGTTGGAGTGCGGGTCGTTAGACAAAGGTCTCAATTTTGATTAATTTATGAAAAGTTATAGTTGTAATCTTTTTTGAAAGGATAACTCAGATAAATTAAAATGTGGAAAGGAATGTTCTTGTTTAGGAATTAATGGTTAGAAATAGGAATATATATATATATATATACATATATATAGACATATATATGTGTGTGTGTGTGTGTGTGTGTAATCGCCCTTACCGATTAAAAATATAAGTATATTTATATAGTGTAATATACATCAATATTTACATTAGTTATAATTAGGACGTCTAATTATAAATAGCATAGCAAATTATAAATTAAGAGGTGTAGAAGAAAAGAGATAGTAACTCCGAATTAATAGGGCAATAAATGTAAGTTAAAAGGGAGTTACAGGAATTAAACGGGGACATAATGCATTTAATGAGACTGATTAAACAATTTAATATGACATTTATGGGGAAATAAAATAGGCATAATAGGTTGAATTGGAACGAATAAATAAATGTTATTAGAGATTGTCCGAATAGAATAATAATGACCATTTATTACGGACAATTGACATTTATGGAATATAGAAAATAAATATATAAGATAGGAATTAAATACTATGAGGCAATATTATTTTCATAGTGGAAATTATAAAGCCTTAATTATCTGTTTAGGACGTGCGTGAATTAGTGGGCCTAGCCCAATATTCAGGCCTAGGATGATTGGTTTGGTTTAGTAAGGGTTAGGGTGAGAGGTCTGTAGAGTTACAAAATATTAGTTTGCCCTTCAGTAAAAGGCTACCAACGATTGTATATACTTATTACTAATGTAGGCCATCTCCAACCATACGTGGGAAAGGGGCGTGCGATTGCTTAAAGGTAAGGGGAAATATACCAAGGATTCTCTTCGGATTTGAAGTATTAAATGGCCCAGTACATTCTAGGGAAATGGGATCTACTTCATTTCTGATAAAAGGTATTACATAACTGGAATGAGCATTTTCCTTGACTTATATTAGATTAGTCTAAACGAGATTTCAATTGTGGGAGGTCGGCGGGCTGTGTTAGTATTGTTGTGGAACCAGTATTTAACAGTGATAGAGTTAGTGGTATGCCCTATAAGCAATTATGTAATTTGTTACATATATCTAACTCATCGACCAATCTTATTCATAATAAAGGTGTTTCTTTATATTATATACTTGATATAATGTGGTTATATTAATTAATTTAATTAAAAGTATATTTAATAGAAAATCCATAAATGGTAAATTTCGTAGCAGTAGTTACAAAGTGTTGTAACCGTGAGTAATTTATCACAATAAAACAAATATACCATTTTAAATGTTCCTAGTTAAGATGCATCGAGACTGGATATTGATGTATCCGTTGAGATTAGAGTATGTAACGATCTAGATGTTGGGTAGTGCATTATTCATGACTGCTGGGGGCACCTAGGAGTTATGTACTGATAGTTATTGGATAACAATGGAACGACTCACTCGATAGTTTTTTGTTGGTTAATATAATTAATGTCAAAAAGATAATACCGATGTGATTGATTACAGTTCTTTCGACTTGAGAATAATGTTGATCTTCAATGTGAAAGCTCCACTTTGATTATAGTTAAATCGTGGCATGGCATCCATCGAATGGCTATAGTAGGGTCGAGTGGAAGCATTGGAAGTGAAAAATTATTCAAGAGATGATTCGTCTCCATAGTTATATGAGATTAGTATCACGGTCAACTGAAGTCAACTCAATGTTAAAGTCTTTGGCTAGAGCATTTCGGTTAATGGTAATTATTATTATTGAACCAAGAACGTTGTGTTTGGACTATAAAGTTGAATGTGGATGATATTGGAATTTTGACCATTACCAAATTCCATTAATCCAAGGTGATATGGCTTAGACGAAGAGAATTTGTGTTAATAATTGTCACTATTAGGTGCCGCTTATAATAAGTAAAATTGGATTGTATCAAAAGATGTATAAGCGATAAATTCGGCTGAAATGTCACACCACCCGCTAAGTGATGTGTGAATGTTAATATTCGAATAGTTAGATATTAATCACTGACTGAATTTACACCATTGAGTCGCACAACCGTTATGATGATTCTTTGAAAAACCACATGATTTAATTAATTTATAAATGTTGTAAATTGGTTAAATTTATTGATATTTGAGAAATATTAATTATTATTTGTTTGATGTTTGAAAGTTTTTGTGATTATTTTAATGGATTAGAAAAGTCATATTTGCACGCATTGATATACGATATCGATGCAATTTAAAGATAATTGCATGAAATGACTTATGGAAATTTCATTTTAGTTGTTGACATGATTTATGGAAATTTTATGTCATTTGATGACATATTTGTGGAAATTTTATATCACTTGATGACATACATGTAAAGAAAGGATTAAAGAGAGAGACAATCAAGGAAATTAATTAGGGAAGTTTTAATTAAAGAATGAGAAAAGTTTCATTCTTTCAAATAAAACATATTCTTCAATTCATTCTGTACCTACAGTTCATTATTTCTCAGTCAGTCTGTTTCTTTCTCTCCTTCTAATTTTTCATGGCAGAAAATGAAAACAACAAAATAAAATTTTCAAAAATCTTTCAACTCTATACAAAACATCAAATAAAACAAAGCAAAAGTGGTTTATCCATCTCTTGCAAGGATAGAATGAGCATCTTGAAGATTTGAGGAGATATCCTCATTCAAGTGATTTCTAGGAAACATCCTAAGGTGATTCAGTCGGATCTATAAGCATTCTTAATTTAAGGTGCAAATCAAAGGCAACATCAAAAAGGTGTATTTTAAGGATTGGGTATCAAGGTATGTCAATTTCTATATACATATAGTGATCTTGCAATGTATGATGGAAATTTAATTTGACTTTCATAATTTGTATGATTTATTACAGATTTGCTTAATTGAAAATTGTTTACGAAGATTGAATTATTTGTTGAATGATATGATTGAGTTTTTATTTGATAGAACAAAATTAATTTTATTTATGTTTTGAACAATATTTGACTATAGATCTATGTTTTTAAACATTCTAATTAAAGTGTAATTCTTCAGATCTGAATATTTACATGTTCAAATTGATTAGCTACTTTTCTTTACTTTGTTAAATTTAAACCAAATCTATATATTTATAAAATACAATATTTTATTTTAGTTCTATGTTTTAACATTTTATTTAAAATCCATTTCCTTAAATCTGGAAATTTACATTTTCGTGTTGATTGATTTTATATTTAAAGTTAAAAATGAAATTTATATGGATTCAATACAATGTTTCAGTTGTAGATCTATGTTTTAATTTTTAATAACAAAGTGTAATTTTAGAGTTGAATGTTAATATATGTATGAATGTATGTATGTATCCATGTATTACTTACACTTTATATTGCGTTAGATATTTACATATGATTAAAAGGAATTTTAACAACAGATAATTTTTTTAGAATTGACTGTAATAACTATCTAATTTATATTATTAGAATGCTTTGATTGAATTCCATATATACAAATTTGGATCTACTTGTATGTGTTCATATAAAATTTACTTTTCTTTACATATATTGTTATCGTATGAAATCATTTCTCCTTCTTAATTAAGATGATAATTTATACATATAATTCACTATTTACCTTCTATATTCTTACATTATGGTACCTATTAATTGTCATTAATATCTCGCATTAATTAAGTTTACTAAAAGGGAAAATGTGTCAATCACCCTTGTTATCCTTATTTATTTCCATTCCAATTCCTATGTAATAACCAATCAAATTGTTCTTTTTTATTTATTTATACGTATCAGTTACCACTGACTATTCACACTCCCTTTATGTTGCACTTGCACAATATTTACTGTAGATATATTTACAGTTCCTATCATATTTAGATTAGTCATTAATGATATTAATCAATTATGTAATAATTAAGAAAAGAAAATGAAAAGTTTCCTTCTCTAAGTAAATTTATGATCTCTTATTAATTGAATAATTTAAGAGAAAGGAAATGAAAAGTTTCATTTTCTAAATAAATCTATGCCCCTTTTTTAATTGAATAAGGTAAGAGAAAAGAAATAAAAAAATTCCTTCTCTGAATAAATTTGAAAAGTAATCATTACACACAAATTTGTATATAAGAGTATATTTGATATACTCTAACTTACATACACATTAAACTAAAGTGAAACTTTATTTATGAAGTCAAATAAAATATTGATTTTATTTAAAAGAAATTTAGAAAAGTTCTAAGCATATTTAGACTTCATAGGCCCATTAAAGATCCAAAATGACAAAAAAAAATTCACTTTCGCTGCGGGCTGGCCCTGGTCCAACAATGGTATCAGAGCCCAATAACCTATGCGGACTGAATTAGTCATGTTAGGGTTATCTAATTAAGCTTGCTCACTTAGTACGGTGTCTAGAAAGATGATGTCTAGGATTGGAATTGGGTAATCAAGTACCATGTCCTATCTGGTGACCGGCCTGGCCTGAAAGATGAAGTGAGCCCAAAGGTTGCCCCTGGTAGAAAAGGACCAATTTGAATTATGCCTTGGACTAATTTTCGAAATAGTTTTGAAAATTGAGACAGGATTTTAATTTAAAAGTTAAATTTAAAATAAAAACATGTTTATTATAAAAGGTTATAATATAACATAAATTTTCAAAATATTTGAAAAGATAATGAAATGTTTGAAACTGTTTAAATATTTATTTCAAAATTTATTAATAAGATTAATAGAAAAAATTAATTAAATGAGTTAATTAACTAATACTTATATGCATGTATTATATATGTTGATGTATGTTATGTTATTTTAAATTGTTACGATGACATAAATATACATGTATGTAAGATAAATTTTGAAACTGATATAATTTAATTAAAATCATTTAATTAAATAAATTAATTAATGGTTAATTAATTAAATAAAAATACCATATATAAGATATATGTGTTGTATTATAAAGGTTATAGTACACACTATAAAGGTTATAATAGATATGTCCGATATAAAAGTTGTGTTAAAATACTAATTTAAAATTAATTAAAGAGTTAATTAAGAAAAATTAATGTTATACATAAGTTTATGGTATAAGTTTATCAAAATATAAAAATTATATAACAAAGATACTTATATAATATGAGTGTACAAACTAAAGGTGAAACATATGCCATATTAGGAAAATGAAATGGTAATATTTATCCTTTCTAATATTGTAAGAACCTATGCTAAATAAAGTTATAATTATCCAAAATGATAAATTATTGCATTTAATATGACTGATAAAATGTTTATCAATTAACATATACAAACAAACTGAATTGAAAGTTGACAAATGGAAATATAATACCCACTATTAAATTCCTATTGCATGTTAACATTTCAGCACTCATGCAAGAGCCCGATTTTACAACTACTAAATACATTCATAGTTTGGTCACCTATGCATCAAGACCATATATTGCATTCTATGAATTTCAAACTCTAAAAGCAATACAAGACTATGGATATTTGATCCATATACAATTGCATATGAATGTTATATGGTGAATGGTCAAAGTTTATAATATACAATATTTCGATGAAATTAGTTCATCCAAAAAAATAAACCTTAGTGCGAGATCGAGTATTCAATCTGATTGGTTACAAAAGGGATCATATTGTGTCAATGTAACATAAGACCAAAACCTACAAGATAGTTATAAGAACTCGATCGATGAAATGTCATTTTGATCGGTTTATGCAAAGTACAACATATTTGACGTCCTTAAATGTTAAGGATAATCGAATGCGCTTTTGTAAAGAGTTTGTTATGATATTATAGTATGGTTTTCTTTTGAATAGTTTGACCACTTGTAAGGAAAACGGATGTATAAGAACAGATGTAATTTAAGGTACAGTTAGGATGAGGAGAATGAATAGCCACTTCTGCTTCATAGAGAAACATTGGATATGGGAATTTTAATAATAATTGATGCTTAATATTTGAAAAAGAAATATGATTTCTATTCCGAAATGTATTTTCATATAGAAAATTGTTTTCTATGAGATTTATTTCTTTGTGCTAAGGATATTTGATCAATGAACTCTCCATTGTAAATAATTGTCGTGTATGAATTAAATAAATTGTATTAAATGAATAATGGACCTTCAAATTTAGTACACTATTATAGTAATGGTGGAAACAGTGGGAGCATGCTATATAGCACTTATTAATTGCATCATAGTACGAAAATTGTTTTTGTAAAACTTACCATACATTATTTATGAAACAATGATTATTTTTAGGTATCGATTGAAAAAAATAGACATAGCTATATTTAAATATGAATATTATGAATATTCTTTGTGAAACAAAACTATAATATGGTAACCTTTTATAACAAAAGTGATGCATCGGAAAATACAAAAGTATCTAATATTATTTACAGATGTTTTGGAATTATAGACTAAGCCGTAGTTTTGAGAAATAGTTTTATTATATGATTTTAAATCAAATGATACTTGTTAATTATATCTCAAACAATAAAGGGCTATGCACCCATTTAGTGGGAGTATCATAAGAGTTGATGAACTCTTTGGATTGATACATATAAATATATGCAATCGTAATTCTATAAACACCAAAATGTTTCCACGTGCTTTGTTTTATTCACCGATGAGTTACCATCGACATGGACATGTGTATTTGATACACATATAGCATGTCTACGATAAACTTATAGGATATAAAATAGAAGTAAATAAAATAACAAGCGATAGAAATGATTTGATTTGACCGAATGAGTGAGCATATTGGAAAATGTTCTGAGTGTACCTAAAATGAATAAAGATTCAATTTCAAAATTACTCCTCCATGTGATACATAATGATGCATTGATATAGAATAATCGAATTTTGTTTGACAATGTATGATTAATTATGAGTGAAGTTGAGTTATTTTCTTTCTATAAGCTAATGTACTTAAGGGTAGTACACAAGTTTAATATTATTTCATCTGAATAATAGTTTATAAAATTTTACAAGATAAGAGTTTATAAGAAACTCAAACATATCCTAGGCTAAGGAGTTGGCAGGTTGTGTGTGTCGAAAGATTGCATGTAATAATTGTTCATGAGGATTCTTGTATGAATCTCCCTAAAAGGATTTTGAAAATACATACTATCATTGGATGACATATTTATGTTTCGAACATAATTTTTGTAAACTAATACCAAATCAGTTTTATATATAAATAAATTCATAAAATGTTTATGAATACCTATCATAGTGCATTGAAAAAATTGTTGTTTCAAGAAATACGAACTTCATAATGAAGAAATTACTTTGAGGAATTATTTGTAGTGAAATGGAATCGGATATGGTCCATAGATAAAACTGGTTATATGAGATGAAATGAAATTAACTAACCTAAATGAACATATAACATTAGAATGTCTAATAAGTATTCTCGCACATCGAAGGGAAACTAGGAGTTTCTTATTAATGTCCAAAATATATAGGCCCAGATTGTTTAATTAAACCATTGAGAGTGTTTACTCTATATGGTGTATTGCGCAAATCCAAAAGAATTCCAAGTATGCTGTCAAAATATAGTCTTTGGTGGTCGTAACTGAAGGGATAAGATCCATCGACCACGTCTGTGTCTTTATGAGTAAGATTAATGCAGTTGGAGTTAAATGGGCAATGTTGATAAGAATAATATCACAAATTTCAATTGTTGAAACCAGCGTATTTGATTTGATATTCAACACGTTCAAGTCCGTTTGGATTTACTCACAAAATTATCGCTTGATAAGTCATAGTGTTTTAGTACATATGTATTGAAATAGAAAATTCTAAATAACAATTTAGAGTATGCTATTTACATATATTAACCAGAAAATTCTCAAAATCAGTGGGAGCGATATTGAGTTTGTGAATCCCTAGATATGATCCAAAAAATGATACTAAAGTAACATTTTATAAGCATCAAGATTGAATAAGTATTTTGATGGAAATATAAAATTGTTTGATTTTCAATCAAAGTGCGGATGAAGCGTATGTTCATAAGAAAGAACTTTAAAAGATACATTGATATTTCTAAACTATAAGTAAACAACACGTTGTTGATTTTAATGATGTACTTGTGTTAAAATCAACCTTAGTTGTTTTAATACTCAACATTGGATTAATAAATGATGTCTTTTATAGTAAGCATAAAAGATGTCGGGAATGTACCAAATGATATGCAAGGACACCTTATTAAAATGTTTAATTTGAAACATGTAAGATTGATTCCTTTGTATTGGAAAATGGAATATCATACATATTACGTTGTCTACAATACCATAATTTTTTTATGTATTTGATACATGAAGAAAATATCAAATTTAAATTGATATCACTGTTTGTTTGAAGTTTCTCGTGTATTTATGAAATACTAGAGAATTGTTTACAAAAACAAAAACTCTTTAAAAGCGGGTGTTTGGACTCAAACTTCATAAGTCATATTGAGTGTGGTATGTCAATAATAAATTCAAGTTAAGAATCTTTAAGTTGGAAATGTTCCAAATGTAAGACTATGGCTTATTCAATGAAAAAAGGCTACGTACATCGCCTTGAATATTGCAGCAATAAAAATAATGTATATAAAATTATAAGCGCACGAATTTATAACTGATTCGATTCTAAATAATGAGAATCACATAACATTGTTATATGATAACAATGTCACGATATGGTTCATAATAGAACTTAGAGCTCACTAAAGGTCGATAGACATATTTCGAATTGTTCCACGTGATAAAGCAGTTTATCATTATCGGAGAGAGTTGATTAATAGAGTAGACAATTGAAACATAATAGTATACCCATTCACAAAGGAATTGACCCAACTAGTTTTGAGAAATCGATTGGAGAAGTTGGAATAAGATTCCACAATTGACCTCAAATGCGAGTGGGAGATTGATAGAGTTAAGGATATGCCCTAGGGTCAATTATGTAATTTGTTATATATACCTAACTCATTGACCAATCTTATTCACAATAAAGGTGTTTTTTTATTACATACTTGATATAATGTGGTTATTAATTAATTAATTTAATTAAAATTATATTTAATAGAAAATCCATCAATGGTATATTTTGTGATAGTAGTTACAAAGTGCTGTAATCGTGAGTAATTTATCATAATAAAACAAATATATCATTTTTTGTTCCTATTCAAGATGTATCAAGATTGGAAATTGATGTATCTGTTGAAACTAGAGTATATAATGCTCTTAAAATGTTGGGTAGTGTATTACTCATGACTGCTAGGGGCACCTAGGGGTTGTGTATTGATAGTTGTTGGATAACTATGGAACGACTCACTCGATAGTTTTCTGCTGGTTAATATAACAAAGGTCAAACAGAAAATATCAATGCGACTGATTTACACCATTCTCTCGACTTGAGAATACTATTGATCTTCAATGTGGAAACTCCACTTTGATTATAGTTAAATCGTGGCATGACATCCCACGAATGGCTATAGTTACATCGACTAGAAGCATTGGAAGCGAAACACTATTCAAGAGAGGATTCGTCTCCTTAGTCATATGAGGTTAGTATCACGGTCAACTAAAGTCAACTTGAAGTCAAAGTCTTTGGACAGAGCATTTCAGTTAATAGTAATTGTTATAATTGAACTAAGGATGTTGTGTTTGAACTATAAAGTTGAATGTGGATGATATTGAAATTTTGTGACGCCCCACCTCTATGCTCACAATAACAAAGAGTATTAAAAGAAATAATATCTGTTATTACGAAGAATAAGGATGGATAGGAGCGGCGATCCGTAGTTAGGCCTTACACTAGTATTAGTTACCTCGATAGGAGTGGTATATATTTTTTATTTTTCATCTCTTATTTATCTACTCCCATCGACATACTCAATTCCAGTATAAAACGAACTACGATGGTTCATAATAGTTTAGGACAATAAATATAATAATAACACAGATAATATAAATGCGGAACACAGATAAAACAAAGTCTCATATATATATATATATATATATATAACTAAAGTCAGTTACAATACATGTGATACAGTACATATGATACAACTATAACTGTCGACTCTGGAAGTTACATATACAAGTACATTATCGTGAATAAAATACATGAATATACAACATCCTATACTATGACAACATCTACTCCAAATGATATAAAGAAACTTCATAGCTCAAGCAGCAATCCAAAGCAAGATATCTACAACTTGTAATACTCGGTCTGATCCGAGTATTAAATTCAAAGAAAATAATACACGGGTCAGTCTAATTCAAACTCAGTTATTAGTGCACAGAAGCAATAATAATTAAGTAACAAATAGATGACAGTCACAATAAATCTCGTCTATCCGATCCTTAAATAAAGAAATCGGATAACGAAAATATAGCACGTAACAGTGTTAAAAAACAAATCAGCAAATCTAAATTACCAACGAAGATAAATTAAAAAGATTATCAATGAAGATAATTTAAAAAGATTATTAATGAAGATAATTTAAAAACATTATTAATGAAGATAATTTAGAAAACAACAGAATTGCCGAAACGGCAATTAACGACAAAATCTAATTATTAAATAAATAAATGGAAACTCATAATCTAATTATCATAAAGATAATTAGATATCAACGAAACCATCATATTAAACCAAATCAAAATACGACACAAAATATTGAATTGAACACACGAAACAATTCAACCAATTGAAATATCAATAAAAATGTCAATTCGGGTAGGGCTGCATTACACGCACGCGTGTACTGCCTCGCCACTACAGAAATTAAATGCACAAAAGATCAATAATTCAAAAGAAATAGAATATCAATAAAAGCAATACCGTGTGGCTGCAGTACACGCTTGCGTGCACTGCCTTACCACTACAGTGATGATGTACACAAAAGGGCACAAGGTCAAACCCGAGCGTTTAAGATGGATTCAACACAGGTGTAATTCCACAATCAATATGAAACTCAGGTGCAATCAAAATGAATAGTGGCACGCACAAACACAAGAACATGTCAGAGAAGCAAGAACAGTGTATGCACAGTGCACAGTAATACACAGTGACAACAGAACCGGTAGGAATACAGTGACCAAAAGAAAATGATTGCAATGCATCAATGCAATGCATCAACGACTGAACAAGACAACCAAAATAATGCACAGGTAAACAAAACAGTGAACATCACTGCCCCAAAGCCACTTGACTAGGACAGTGGATATAACAAGGCTACAACCCAAAACCACAAGCATATTGAAACAGGCGGTGGCAACAAAAATGATGAAGTATTTAAGTGTAGATGCACAGTACAGCAGATATGAATGTTCATGTTCATATGCAACATGAAAACACTCGATATGTAGACAAAGATTGTAATGAAGGCTGTAGATACAAATGCTCAACCCAAAGAACGGGCTATGCAACATAAAGAAGATTCAAAGCCATATACAGTGAAAACAGAGGCAATGCTCATGTCATACTAGATTCATAAGAAACAAACATGCGACAGTTTCAAATAACGTCGACAAAATGATAGTGAAGCTGCAAGTAACATAATCCAAGGGCAGTGACCTTGTTCAATGATGACCAGGCAGCTAGCTTATATGCAACACAACCAAACTCAAGTCAAGTGATACCTAACCAAAATGTGTACAGGTATGCAACAGACAATTACATATAGGCTGTTTTGATCAAAGACAGTATACCAAGTCAAGCAACAAACTGCATACGCATGGAGTATGACCACTTTCATAAATAAGAGTGGTATCAATAATCAGAGAAAGGCAAAAATGCCAAACAGTGAAACCCATTATCACAATATCAAGTGGAGCCAGAAGCAATAGAGAATTTAAAGAAGCTATTTCCAATTAGAATCAAAGTGGCCGAGACTATCAAGTGTATCTAGACCACCAAGCAATCAGGTACAAGACATAGTAAAAAGCAGTGACTAAGTGAAAGTGAGAATATCATGTTTTAACAAAACAGTGAAACATGAAGCAGTTCAATATCACTACACATAACCGAAACAACATGAAGTGCCTTCATGATATTCAAGCTACAGGTCAAAGGCAAGGTCAACTCAAAATATACAATGACTAGCGACAATTCAAAGTAATGCCGAAGTCAACGAATCAAAACGAGTTCAAAATCATGAAACAACAGTCTCCAGTCAAAACAGTGCCAACCCAATTTATTTTCGCAAAATCAAGTTTGCAATCAAATCCAAAACAACTGCAGTTTGAATCAAAGTATGCCAAATTCTAGTTAGGTTTCAAACTCAAATGTTTTCACCTATCAAAACGACCAAAGTCAAAGCCATGTACCACTGACTGGAACCAAAGGGAACAAGGAACAAAATCAACGTCAGCAAAAAAAAAACAAGCCAAGGAATCACGAAATCGCAAATTCCAAATTGTTTAAGTCTTGAATTAGATGTGAGTGACAATTAAATCACTCACCTTAGCATCGGCGAGCACCAAGTCGAATCGAGCAGTTGAAGTCGGCCTTCGAGTTTTATAAAGCCCTGATTTTTTTTGATCGAACGAAGAAAGAGCAGAGCCGCCACTATTGTTTATTTTTCCCTAGGGTTTTCGAAAATGGATCGAATCAATTGGAATGAGGAACAGGTTGTTGTTAATTATCTCAATGAAAAGGAAACAGGCCCAATAAAATAAAATAAAAAAAGAAATGGGGCAATATTAATTTTAAAGCCCGTAACCCTTTTAACAATTTTTAAATGAATTTCAACCCGGTTAAAAACTCCAAACTGCAATTAGAAAACAATATTAATCGTCAAACAACGATAATTAATTGTTGTAAAATCCCTGGTTGTTACAGATTCCCCTCCTTATAAAAATGCGTCCCCGCAATTTTCATAATTAAAGGCGTCAATAACAATTATTTTTCTAACATAAACTGGTTAAGCTAGAAAAATAAAGGTCGAGAATATAAACACCAAAGAAATTTCTTAATTTCATATAAGAAATTAACAAATTCTCAACAAATCTAACTATCAAATAGATAATCAGAAGACAACAAAACTGAATAAATGCAATTATCAGCAATATTCAATTATCAATTAGATAATTAGAATACAGAAATCACAAAAGAGCAATATCTAATTATCAATACGATAATTAGAAAACAGCAAAATCTAATTATCAACAAAGATAATTAGAAAACACAAATCACAATTCACAAAACCACAAACATCTAGTTATCAACCAGAAAATCAGAAAAATACGAACTCCATAATCAGTAAACTCTAACTATTAACAGAGATAGATAGAAAACGGCAATTATCACAAACGATAATCAAATCTCAAATCAACAAATATTTAATTATCACAAACGATAATCAAATCTCAAATCATCAAGCATTTAATTATCAAAAACGATAATCAAATCTCAAATCAATCAAATATTTAATTATCACAAACGATAATCAAATCTCAAATCAACAAATATTTAATTATCACAAACGATAATCAAATCTCAAATCAACAAATATTTAATTATCAAAAACGATAATCAAATCTCAAATCAATCAAATATTTAATTATCAAAAACGATAATCAAATCTCAAATCAACAAATATTTAATTGTCACAAACGATAATCAAATCTCAAATCAACAAATATTTAATTATCAAAAACGATAATCAAATCTCAAATCAACAAATATTTAATTATCACAAACGATAATCAAATCTCAAATCAACAAATATTTAATTATCACAAACGATAATCAGAATCAACAAATATTTAATTATCAAAAACGATAATCAGAATCAACAAATATCTAATTATCAAAAACGATAATCAGAATCAACAAATATCTAATTATCAAAAACGATAATCAGAACTCATACCAACAAATATCCAATTACCTGCAGATAATTGGAAACAACAAATATCTAGAATCAATTAAGATAACTAGAAAATCAACGTAAAAGGTTGGATCGATCCCATCAGATGGCGAGTTTTTAAGCTACGCCGCACGTGTATCAACAAATGGCCGAAGCCTACCAAGTACTATATTTTTGGCGCCCAACAAATGACCCGGAGGTCCAACAAATGACCCGAAGGTCTAGTACTGGTATTGACCCGAAGGTCCAACAAATGACCCGGAGGTCCAACAAAGTGGCTCGAAAGCACACGAAAATCATCAAAACAGCAAATATTTCAATTAACGAGTCCGGAATTTACCAAAATAGCAAACACACATGTCCCATAACCACGAGTTTTACTAAATCGTTTAATTCTCTTCATCGTTTCCTTGAAAGTGCAAAATTGTGTATTTCAAAAATAACATTTCACATTCTCAAACGGACAAGTCCGGAATTAAGCGATCAGTAAAAGAAAGGGGTCATAGTCCTCGATTTTGCTGAAACGTTTAAATCGCTTTCTCATTCTTTTGAAAACGCAAACTGCAAAACTTCTGAAAACAATTTCATTTATTTTATAAAAGTAATAATTTACATTCTCAAACGAACAAGTCCGGAATTAAGCGAAGCAGTAAAAGAAAGGGGCCATAGTCCTCGATTTTGTTGAAACGTTTAAATCGCTTTCTCATTCTTTTGAAAACGTAAACTATAAAAATTTTGATAAACAATTTTATTTTTAAAACGATTTGCAAATCCGTGATAAAAACAGCAACATTAGTGACAATTTCGCAAGGAAATTGCACTTCTCAAAACACTGTAGAAACGAATCTCAAATTTAGCATTGCGGGATAACCGCTTAAAAATCCACTTTAAAAATTGACGGTTACTGAAGTCGAAGCGAAAGTAATTTTTAAATGTCGAAATCTCATCAAAATAATTCGCATCAAATTATAATACTAGTGAATTTTCATTCATTAAAAATGTCAACAAAACACCGTGCTTCAAAATTTAGCAATGGCGTAAAAATCCCGTTATAAAAATAACGACAACAAAATACGTTTAAAACCAAACATCGGTTCAACGTAAAATTTAATGTAGTAACATGCAACTTAAATTTGCACGTATACCACAAAATGAACAAAGAAATCATTCGAATATATATTCAATGAAGATAATTCAAAACAGCAAAAATCTCAATAAAATCACATAACTGCAATCGCTTCGGACCCTCAAATCGGATTCGAAATTTTCAAAGAAAAAAAAATAAACTCAGCTATGCGAACAACAAATGAAATTTATTTCAATTTCATATTTTGATTTTTTAAATCAAAAAGGTTATCAGCTGTACTCAGGGAAGACAGTTTCACTGTTTTCACTGCGCACTCTGATAAACCGACACAAATTACTTAATCATCAAAACACAGATTCTCTTTCATTTTTAAATAAAGATATTTAAAATTTCATCATAATTTCAAAACTTTAGTTTTGACTCAAAGCACAATAAAACATCGACTAATAGTTGTAACACATGTTCCATCTAAGTTATGTTTTATATTATGTCCATAAACCCCAGCTCTGATACCAACTGTGACGCCCCACCTATATGCTCAAAATAACAAAGAGTATTAAAAGAAATACCGTCTGTTATTATGAAGAATAAGGCTAGATAGGAGCGGCCATCCGTAGTTAGGCCTTGCACTAGTATTGGTTACCTCGATAGGAGTGGTATATATTTTTTATTTTTCAATTTTTATTTATCTACTTCCATCAACATACTCAATTCCAGTATAAAACGAACTACGATGGTTCATAATAGTTTAGGACAATAAATATAATAATAACACAGATAATATAAATGCAGAACACAGATAAAACAAAGTCTCATATATATATATATATATAACTAAATTCAGTTACAATACATGTGATATAGTACATATGATACAACTATAACTGTCGACTCTGGAAGTTACATATACAAGTACATTATCGTGAATAATATACATGAATATACAACATCTATACTATGACAACATCTACTCCAAATGATATAAAGAAACTTCATAGCTCAAGCAGCAATCCAAAGCAAGATATCTACTACCTGTAATACTCGGTCTGACCCGAGTATTAAATTCAAAGAAAATAATACACGGGTCAGTCTAATTCAAACTCGGTTATTAGTGCACAGAAGCAATAATAATTAAGTAACAAATAGACGACAGTCACAATAAATCTCGTCTATCCGATCCTTAAATAAAGAAATCGGATAACGAAATATAACACGTAACAGTGTTAAACAACAAATCAGCAAATCTAAATTATCAATGAAGATAAATTAAAAAGATTATCAATGAAGATAATTTAAAAAGATTATTAATGAAGATAATTTAAAAACATTATTAATGAAGATAATTTAGAAAACAATAGAATTGCCGAAACGGCAATTAACGACAAAATCTAATTATTAAATAAATAAATAGAAACTCATAATCTAATTATCACAAAGATAAATAGATATCAACGAAACCATCATATTAAACCAAATCAAAATACGACACAAAATATTGAATTGAACACACGAAACAATTCAAACAATTGAAATATCAATAAAAATGTCAATTCGGGTAGGGCTGTAGTACACGCACGCGTGTACTGCCTCGCCACTACAGAAATTAAATACACAAAAGATCAATAATTCAAAAGCAATAGAATATCAATAAAAGCAATACCGTGTGGCTGTAGTACACGCTTGCGTGCACTGCCTTGCCACTACAGTGATGATGTACACAAACGGGCACAAGGTCAAACCCGAGCGTTTAAGCTGGATTCAACACAGGTGTAATTCCAAAATCAATATGAAACTCAGGTGCAATTAAAATGAATAGTGACATGCACAAACACAAGAACATGTCAGAGAAGCAAGAACAGTGATATGCACAGTGCACAGTAATACACAGTGACAACAGAACCGGTGGGAATACAGTGACCAAATGCAAATGATTACAATGCATCAATGCAATGCATCAGTGACTGAACAAGACGGTCAAAATAATGCACAGGTGACCAAAACAGTGAACATCGCTGCCCCAAAGCCACTCGACTAGGACAGTGGATATAACAAGGCTACAACCCAAAACCACAAGTATATTGAACAGGCGGCGACAACAAAAAAGATGAAGTATTTAAGTGTAGATGCACAGTACAGCAGATATGAATGTTCATGTTCATGTGCAACATGAAAACACTCGATATGTAGACGAAGATTGCAGTGAAGCCTGCAGATACAAATACTCAACCCAAAGAACAGGCTATGCAACATAAAGAAGATTCAAAGCCATATACAGTGAAAACAGAGGCAATGCTCATGTCATACTAGATTCATAAGAACCAAACATGCGACAGTTTCAAATAACGTCGACAAAATGATAGTGCAGCTGCAAGTAACATAATCCAAGGGCAGTGACCTTGTTCAATGATGACCAGGCAGCTAGCTTATATGCAACATAACCAAACTCAAGTCAAGTGATACCTAACCAAAATGTGTACAGGTATGCAACAGACAATTACATATAGGTTGTTTTGATCAAAGACAGTATACCAAGTCAAGCAACAAACTGCATAGGAGTATGACCACTTTCATAAATAAGAGTGGTATCAATAATCAGAGAAAGGCAAAAATGCCAAACAGTGAAACCCATTATCACAATATCAAGTGGAGCCAGAAGCAATAGAGAATTTAAAGAAGCTATTTCCAATTAGAATCAAAGTGGCCGAGACTATCAAGTGTATCTAGACCACCAAGCAATCAGGTACAAGACATAGTAAAAAGCAGTGACTAAGTGAAAGTGAGAATATCATGTTTTAACAAAACAGTGAAACATGAAGCAGTTCAATATCACTACACATAACCGAAACAACATGAAGTGCCTTCATGATATTCAAGCTACAGGTCAAAGGCAAGGTCAACTCAAAATATACAACGACTAGCGACAATTCAAAGTAATGCCGAAGTCAACGAATCAAAACGAGTTCAAAATCATGAAACAACAATCTCCAGTCAAAACAGTGCCAACCCAATTTATTTTCGCAAAATCAAGTTTGCAATCAAATCCAAAACAACTGCAGTTTGAATCAAAGTATGCCGAATTCTAGTTAGGTTTCAAACTCAAATGTTTTCACCTATCAAAACGACCAAAGTCAAAGCCATGTACCACTGACTGGAACCAAAGGGAACAAGGAACAAAATCAACATTAGCAAAAAAAACAAAACAAGCCAAGGAATCACGAAATCGCAAATTCCAAATCGATAAAGTCTTGAATTAGATGTGAGTGACAATTAAATCACTCACCTTAGCATCGGCGAGCACCAAGTCGAATCGAGCAGTTGAAGTCGGCCTTCGATTTTTATAAAGCCCTGATTTTTTTGATCGAACGAAGAAAGAGCAGAGCCACCACCATTGTTTATTTTTCCCTAGGGTTTTCGAAAATGAATCGAATCAATTGAAATGAGGAACGTGTTGTTGTTAATTATCTCAATGAAAAGGAAACAGACCCAATAAAATAAAATAAAAAAAGAAACGGGCCAATATTAATTTTAAAGCCCGTAACCCTTTTAACAATTTTTAAATAAATTTCAACCCGGTTAAAAACTCCAAACTGCAATTAGAAAACAATATTAATTGTCAAACAACGATAATTAATTGTTGTAAAATCCCGGGTTGTTACAGATTCCCCTCCTTATAAAAATGCGTCCCCACAGTTTTCATAATTAAAGGCGTCAATAACAATTATTTTTCTAACATAAACTAGTTAAGCTAGAAAAATAAAGGTCGAGAATATAAACACCAAAGAAATTTCTTAATTTCATATAAGAAATTCACAAATTTTCAACAAATCTAACTATCAAATAGATAATCAGAAGACAACAAAACTGGATAAATGCAATTGTCAGCAATATTCAATTATCAATTAGATAATTAGAATACATAAATCACAAAACAGCAATATCTAATTATCGATACGATAATTAGAAAATAGCAAAATCTAATTATCAACAAAGATAATTAGAAAACACAAATCACAATTCACAAAACCGCAAACATCTAGTTATCAACCAGAAAATCAGAAAAATACGAACTCCATAATCAGCAAACTCTAACTATCAATAGAGATAGATAGAAAATGGCAATTATCACAAACGATAATCAAATCTCAAATCAACAAATATTTAATTATCACAAACGATAATCAAATCTCAAATCATCAAATATTTAATTATCAAAAACGATAATCAAATCTCAAATCAATCAAATATTTAATTATCAAAAATGATAATCAAATCTCAAATCAACAAATATTTAATTATCACAAACGATAATCAAATCTCAAATCAACAATATTTAATTATCACAAACGATAATCAAATCTCAAATCAACAAATATTTAATTATCAAAAACGATAATCAAATCTCAAATCAATCAAATATTTAATTATCAAAAACGATAATCAAATCTCAAATCAACAAATATTTAATTGTCACAAACGATAATCAATTCTCAAATCAACAAATATTTAATTATCAAAAACGATAATCAAATCTCGAATCAACAAATATTTAATTATCACAAACGATAATCAAATCTCAAATCAACAAATATTTAATTATCACAAACGATAATCAGAATCAACAAATATTTAATTATCAAAAACGATAATCAGAATCAACAAATATCTAATTATCAAAAACGATAATCAGAATCAACAAATATCTAATTATCAAAAACGATAATCAGAACTCATACCAACAAATATCCATTTACCTGCAGATAATTGGAAACAACAAATATCTAGAATCAATTAAGATAACTAGAAAATCAACATATAAAGTTGGATCGATCCCATCAGATGGCGAGTTTTTAAGCTACGCCGCACATGTATCAACAAATGGCCGAAGCCTACCAAGTACTATATTTTTGGCGCCCAACAAATGACCCGGAGGTCCAACAAATGACCCGAAGGTCCAACAAATGACCCGAAGGTCTAGTACTGGTATTGACCCGAAGGTCCAACAAATGACCCGGAGGTCCAACAAAGTGGCTCGAAAGCACACGAAAATCATCAAAACAGCAAATATTTCAATTAACGAGTCCGGAATTAACCAAAATAGCAAACGCACATGTCCCATAACCACGAGTTTTACTAAATCGTTTAATTCTCTTCATCGTTTCCTTGAAAGTGAAAAATTGTGTATTTCAAAAATAACATTTCACATTCTCAAACGGACAAGTCCGGAATTAAGCGATAAGTAAAAGAAAGGGGTCATAGTCCTCGATTTTGCTGAAACGTTTAAATCGCTTTCTCATTCTTTTGAAAACGCAAGCTGCAAAACTTCTGAAAACAATTTCATTTATTTTATAAAAGTAATAATTTACATTCTCAAATAAACAAGTCCGGAATTAAGCGAATCAGTAAAAGAAAGGGGTCATAGTCCTCGATTTTGTTGAAACGTTTAAATCGCTTTCTCATTCTTTTGAAAACGTAAACTATAAAAATTTTGAAAAACAATTTTATTTTTAAAACGATTTGCAAATCCGTGATAAAAACAGCAACATTAGTGACAATTTCTCAAGGAAATTGCACTTCTCAAAACACTGTAGAAACGAATCTCAAATTTAGCATTGCGGGATAACCGCTTAAAAATCCACTTTAAAAATTGACGGTTACTGAAGTCAAAGCGAAAGTAATTTTTAAATGTCGAAATCTCATCAAAATAATTCGCATCAAATTATAATACCAGTGAATTTTCATTCATTAAAAATGTCAACAAAACACCGTGCTTCAAAATTTAGCAATGGCGTAAAAATCCCGTTATAAAAATAATGGCAACAAAATACGTTTAAAACCAAACATCGGTTCAACGTAAAATTTAATGCAGTAACATGCAACTTAAATTTGCACGTATACCACAAAATGAACAAAGAAATCATTCGAATATATCTTCAATGAAGATAATTCAAAACAGCAAAAATCTCAACAAAATCACATAACTGCAATCGTTTCGGATCCTCAAATCGGATTCGAAATTTTCAAAGAAAAAAAAATAAACTCAGCTATGCGAACAACAAATGAAATTTATTTCAATTTCATATTTTGATTTTTTAAATCAAAAAGGTTATCAGCTGTACTCAGCGAAGACAGTTTCACTGTTTTCGCTACGCACTCTGATAAACCGACACAAATTACTTAATCATCAAAACACAGATTCTCTTTCATTTTTAAATAAAGATATTTAAAATTTCATCATAATTTCAAAACTTTAGTTTTGACTCAAAGCACAATAAAACATCGACTAATAGTTGTAACACATATTCCATCTAAGTTATGTTTTATATTATGTCCATAAACCCCAGCTCTGATACCAACTGTGACGCCCCACCTATATGCTCACAATAACAAAGAGCATTAAAAGAAATACTGTCTGTTATTACGAAGAATAAGGCTAGATAGGAGCGGCCATCCGTAGTTAGGCCTTACATTAGTATTTGTTACCTCGATAGGAGTGGTATATAATTTTTATTTGTCATCTTTTATTTATCTACTCCCATCGACATACTCAATTCCAGTATAAAACAAACTACGACGGTTCATAATAGTTTAGGACAATAAATATAATAATAACACAGATAATATAAATGCGGAACACGGATAAAACAAAGTCTCATATATATATATATATATATATATATATATATATATATAACTAAAGTCAGTTACAATACATGTGATACAGTACATATGATACAACTACAACTGTCGACTCTGGAAGTTACATATACAAGTACATTATCGTGAATAATATACATGAATATACAACATCCTATACTATGACAACATCTACTCCAAATGATATAAAGAAACTTCATAGCTCAAGCAGCAATACAAAGCAAGATATCTACAACCTGTAATACTCGGTCTGACTCGAGTATTAAATTCAAAGAAAATAATACACGGGTCAGTCTAATTCAAAATCAGTTATTAGTGCATAGAAGCAATAATAATTAAGTAACAAATAGACGACAGTCACAATAAATCTCGTATATCCGATCCTTAAATAAAGAAATCGGATAACGAAAATATAACACGTAACAGTGTTAAACAACAAATCAGCAAATCTAAATTATCAACGAAGATAAATTAAAAAGATTATCAATGAAGATAATTTAAAAAGATTATTAATGAAGATAATTGAAAAACATTATTAATGAAGATAATTTAGAAAACAACAGAATTGCCGAAACGACAATTAACGACAAAATCTAATTATTAAATAAATAAATAGAAACTCATAATCTAATTATCACAAAGATAAATAGATATCAATGAAACCATCATATTAAACCAAATCAAAATACGACACAAAATATTGAATTCAACACACGAAACAATTCGACCAATTGAAATATCAATAAAAATGTCAATTCGGGTAGGGCTGTAGTACACGCACGCGTGTACTGCCTCGCCACTACAGAAATTAAATACACAAAAGATCAATAATTCAAAAGCAATAGAATATCAATAAAAGCAATACCGTGTGGCTGTCGTACACGCTTGCGTGCACTGCCTTGCCACTACAGTGATGATGTACACAAACGGGCACAAGGTCAAACCCGAGCGTTTAAGCTGGATTTAACACAGGTGTAATTCCAAAATCAATATGAAACTCAGGTGCAATTAAAATGAATAGTGACATGCACAAACACAAGAACATGTCAGAGAAGAAAGAACAGTGATATGCACAGTGCACAGTAATACACAGTGACAACAGAACCGGTGGGAATACAGTGACCAAATGCAAATGATTACAATGCATCAATGCAATGCATCAGTGACTGAACAAGATGGTCAAAATAATGCACAGGTGACCAAAACAGTGAACATCGCTGCCCCAAAGCCACTCGACTAGGACAGTGGATATAACAAGGCTGCAACCCAAAACCACAAGTATATTGAAACAGGCGGTGGCAACAAAAAAATGAAGTATTTAAGTGTAGATGCACAGTACAACAGATATGAATGTTCATGTTCATGTGCAACATGAAAACACTCGATATGTAGACGAAGATTGCAGTGAAGCCTGCAGATACAAATGCTCAACCCAAAGAACAGGCTATGCAACATAAAGAAGATTCAAAGCCATATACAGTGAAAACAGAGGAATTGCTCATGTCATACTAGATTCATAAGAACCAAACATGCGACAGTTTCAAATAACGTCGACAAAATGATAGTGCAGCTGCAAGTAACATAATCCAAGGGCAGTGACCTTGTACAATGATGACCAAGCAGCTAGCTTATATGCAACATAACCAAACTCAAGTCAAGTGATACCTAACCAAAATGTGTACAGGTATGCAACAGACAATTACATATAGGCTGTTTTGATCAAAGACAGTATACCAAGTCAAGCAACAAACTGCACACGAATGGAGTATGACCACTTTCATAAATAAGAGTGGTATCAATAATCAGAGAAAGGCAAAAATGCCAAATAGTGAAACCCATTATCACAATATCAAGTGGAGCCAGAAGCAATAGAGAATTTAAAGAAGCTATTTCCAATTAGAATCAAAGTGACTGAGACTATCAAGTGTATCTAGACCACCAAGAAATCAGGTACAAGACATAGTAAAAAGCAGTGACTAAGTGAAAGTGAGAATATCATGTTTTAACAAAACAGTGAAACATGAAGCAGTTCAATATCACTACACATAACCGAAACAACATGAAGTGCCTTCATGATATTCAAGCTACAGGTCAAAGGCAAGGTCAACTCAAAATATACAATGACTAGCGACAATTCAAAGTAATGCCGAAGTCAACGAATCAAAACGAGTTCAAAATCATGAAATAACAGTCTCCAGTCAAAATAGTGCCAACCCAATTTATTTTCGCAAAATCAAGTTTGCAATCAAATCCAAAACAACTGCAGTTTGAATCAAAGTATGCCGAATTCTAGTTAGGTTTCAAACTCAAATGTTTTCACCTATCAAAATGACCAAAGTTAAAGCCATGTACCACTGACTGGAACCAAAGGGAACAAGGAACAAAATCAACATCAGCAAAAAAAAAACAAAACAAGCCAAGGAATCACGAAATCGCAAATTCCAAATCGATAAAGTCTTGAATTAGATGTGAGTGACAATTAAATCACTCACCTTAGCATCGGCGAGCACCAAGTCGAATCGAGCAGTTGAAGTCGGCCTTCGAATTTTATAAAGCCCTAATTTTTTTTGATCGAACGAAGAAAGAGCAGAGCCGCCACCATTGTTTACTTTTCCCTAGGGTTTGCGAAAATGAATCGAATCAATTGAAATGAGGAACGGGTTGTTGCTAATTATCTCAATGAAAAGGAAATAGGCCCAATAAAATAAAATAAAAAAATAAATGGACCAATATTAATTTTAAAGCCCGTAACCCTTTTAACAATTTTTAAATGAATTTCAACCCGGTTAAAAACTCCAAACTGCAATTAGCAAACAATATTAATCGTCAAACAAAGATAATTAATTGTTGTAAAATCCTGGGTTGTTACAAATTCTGATCATTACCAAATTCCATAAATCTAAGGTCATGTAGTTTTGACGAAGATAATTGGTGTAAATAATTGTCACTATTAGGTGCCGCTTATAATAAGTAAAATTAGATTGTACCAAAAGATGTGTAAGCGATAATTTCGGCCAAAATGTCACACCATCTGCTAAGTGACGTGTGAATGTTAATATTCGAATAGTTTATTATTAATCACTGACTGAATTTACACCTTTGAGTCGCACAATCGTAATGATAAATTCACTGAAAAACTACATGAGTTAATTAATTTATAAAATGTTGTAAATTGATTAAATAAATTGATATTTAAGAAATATTAATGATTATTTATTTGATGTTTGAAAGTTTTTGTAATCAATTTAATGCATTTATAAAAATTATATTTGCGTGCATTGATATACGTTATCAACGCAATTTAAAGATAATTGCACGAAATGACTTATGGAAATTTTATGTCGTTTGTTGACATGATTTATGGAAATTTATGTCAGTTGATGACATACTTGTGGAAATTTTATGTCACTTGAGACGTGTAAAGAAAGGATTGGAGACAATCAATGAAATTAATTAGGGAAGTTTTAATTAAAGAATGAGAAAAGTTTCATTCTTTCAAATAAAACATATTCTCTAATTCATTCTGTACCTATAATTCATTCCTTCTCAGTCAGTCTGCTTTTTCTCTCCTTCTAACTTTTCATGGTAGAAAACAAAAACAACAAAAATAAAATTTTCAAAAATCTTTCAACTCCATATAAAAACATCAAATAAAATAAAACGAAAATGGTTCATCCATCTCTTGCAAGGATAGGATGAGCATCTTGAAGATTTCAGGAGATATCATCACTTAAGTTGTGATTTCTATGCGACATCCTAAGTTGACTCAAGGTGATTTCTATGCATTCTTAATTTACGGTGCAAATCAAAGGCAACGTCAACAAGGTGTATTTTAAGGATTGAGTATCAAGGTACGTCATTTTCTATGTATAGATAGTGATCTTGCAATGTTTGATGGAAATTTAATTTGACTTTCATAATTTGTATGATGTATTACCGACTTGTTTAAAAAAATTGTTTATTTGTTGAATGATATGATTGAGTTTTATTTTAATAGATCAAATTAATTTTGTTTATGTTTTAAACAATATTTCAGTGTAAATCTACGTTTTTAAACATTCTAATTAAAGTGTAACTCTTTAGATCTGAATGTTTACATATTCAAATTGATTAGCTGCTTTTCTTTACTTTGTTAAATCGAAACTAAATCTATATATTTTAAAATACAATATTTTATTTTAGTTCTATGTTTAAACATTTGATTTGAAATCCATTTTCGTAAATCTTGAAATTTACATTTTCATGTTGATTGATTGAATTATGTTTACAGTTAGAAGTCAAACTTATATGGAATTAATACAATGTTTCAATTGTAGATCTATGTTTTAATCTTTCATAACAAAGTGTAATTTTAGTTTTGAATGTTAACATATGTATGTATGTATGCATATATTACTTAAACTTTTTATTGCATTTGATATTTACGTATGATTAAAAGGAATTTTAACAACAAATAAATTTTGGGAATTCACTGTAATAACTATCTAATTTATATTATTAGAAAGTTTTGGTTGAATTCCATATATACATATTTGGATCTACTTCTATATGTTCATATAAAATTTATTTTTCTTTACACATATTGTTATAGTATGAAATCATTTCTCCTTTTTAATTAAGACAATAATGTATAATACAATTCATTGTTTACCTTCTATATTCTTACATTATGGTACCTATTAATTGTCATTAATATGTTGCATTAATTAAGTTTACTAAAAGGGAAACTGTATCAATCACCCTTGTCATCCTTATTTATTTCCATTTCAATTCCTATGTAATAACCAGTCAAATTGTTCTTCTTTATTTTATGTATATATATCAATTGCCACTGACTATGCACACTTCCTATATGTTGCACTGGCATAATATTTAATGTGGATATATTTACAGTTCTTGTCATATTTAGATTAGTAGTTAATGTTATTTTATTAATCAATTATTTAATTTAATTAAGAAAAGGAAATGAAAAGTTTCCTTCTCTAACTAAATTTATGATCACTCATTATTTGAATAATTTAACAGAAAGGAAATCATAAGTTTCATGTTATAAATAAATTCATGCCCCTCATTAATTGAATAAGTTAAGAGAAAGGAAATAAAATATTTCCTTCTCTAAATAAATTTGAAAAGTAAACATTATACACAAATATGTATATAAGAGTATATTTGATATACTCTAACTTGCATATGCATTAAACTAAAGTGAAACTTTATTTATGAAGTTAAATAAAATATTGATTTTATTTAGAAGGAACTTAGAAAATTTCTAAGTATACTTAGACTTCATAGGCCCATTAAAGATCCAAAATGGCTAAAAAAAAAAATCCACTCATTTCTTCCGCTACGGGCTGGCAGATAGACTATGACCGCTAGTGGTCCGAAGTGGTTGGTAGCAAAGACTCAGGTTATGCCCTAACGGATTTCACTTCCTACTATTGTAGAATCCGTATGGAATAGCACAATCCTCAAAGTTTAATTAGTTAGTTGTTTGTTTGTCGGAGGTAGGCTAGTTAACCCTTAGATGAGTCTTTAGGATGCGTTAGTAATACGGTAATTAAATTATAAAGTCGTATCACGAGCAATTTTAATGTATAGCCTCTCGAATCGAATATTAATTCATCCAAAGATCAACTTTCTGTTATTATGAACTAATGCGCAAATTATATTATAGCATATTTAATCTAAATTCAATTTGATTTGATTTAAAAATTATTACTTTATATAAATCTAATTATATTACGTGAGGAAACATGTGTACACCAGAAAGAATATGGAAGTTCTATGGTATTTATCGTCCTTTATGTGAATGACTTGCGCCTGATTCACAACAACGTCCCGTTATTGCAATAAATGGAAGCTTGGTCATCCAAGAACTTCTCCATGTAGGATTTGGGAGAAGTGGCCCATGTACTTGGTATTAGGATCTATAGAGATAGATCCAAGAGGTTGCTAGAATTGTCTCGATCCTTATACATATCTATCATACTAAAATGGTTTAGCATGAAGAATTGCAAGTGTGGAAATGTTTGAACACAATCTAGAATCGTCCTTTCAAATAAGGATGCTCCTCATACTAATAAATAAAATGAACGCATGAAGTGGATACCATATGCATTAACAATCAGATCCATTATGTACGGTACGCTTTATGTATGAGACCAAATGTGACTTATGCATTAGGATGCATAAGACGATACTAGTCAAACTTGGAGAAAAACATTAGACAACAATAAAATATATTTTTAAGTATTTGAGAAATACTAAATACTTATTCCTAATATATGTAAATGAAAACCTACTTATGAAAGGGTATATAGGTTCAAGCTTTTAGAGTGAGATCAATGATAGTAGAGGGATCAAGTTATGTATTCAAATTAAATAGTGGACCGAAAAGTAGAAAAATTCCTAGAAAGAAGTCGTAGTTATTTCAACGATGGAGGTTGAGTATATCGCCCGAAATGAACCAGCTAAAGAAGCACTCTAGATGCGCAAATTTATGACTGGGCTACGATTGATTCCAATGTTGAGAATCTCATAACATTGGTATGTAATAACAATGTAGTGATGCAGATTGCGAAAGAACTTAGAGCTCACAAGAAATCAAGCACATACTTTGGGAGTTCCACCTAATAAGGGAGCTTATCAACAATGGAGAAGTGATGATAATAAGAGCAAATAGTAAAGAAAATATAGCAGATGCATTCACGAAGGGACTAACTCGATCAATATTGAGTAAACTGATCGAAGGAATGGGATTACAAATCCATAATTGGCCCCAATTATAACTAGGAGATTGAGAGAGTTAAGGGTGTACCTATGGGCAATTCAGTAATTTATTGTAAATTATCTAACTTTGCAATCACTCAAAGGAAGGTAGAGGTCGACTAAAGTTGACATGGGAGGAAATTGTAAAAAGGGACTTGAAGGATTAGAATATATCCGAAGAGCTGGTGTCGGATAGGAGGGCGTTGAAGTTAGCGATCCATGTACTAGAACCATGAGCTAGGAGTTTTTTTTGCTTAGGCTTGGTTTAGGGTTAGTGTTATAAGTTTTAGATTATAGGACTAGTAAATAGGAGACTAAGACATAGTGTTTGCTCCTTGGTCCCTATTACTATTGGTACCATTGTCACTACTACTACTATTATTAATATTATCATGGTTTTTTAATTTTTTCATATATTTACTTTTATTTTTATCTTTATTTTTATTTTACTTATTTATTATTATTATTACTATTTTATTTCTTTAATTATTTTATGTTATTATCATGGTTTATTACTATTGTTATTATTACTTCTAAATTGGCTTTGTCGTTTAATTTGGATTCCATCTCTAGACAACCCCAGCTAGTTTGGGAATAATGGCTTAGTTATTATAACGACCCAGGATTCTGGTCGTTAGTTTTGAACATTTAATTTATTTTAAATGTTGAATTTGGATTATTAAATGATTTTTAATAAGAAGAATTAGGTTGTATTAGTGAAATAGTTTATAATTTCAAATATGGCAATTTAATGAATTTGGGAAATAATAAATTAATATTTGAAATTAGGAGAAAAAATATGTGAATCCGGTGTGATTGTGAATGGAAATGATTTCTAAAATTTGTTTAAATTCTATTTGGATTAGAATTAAAATATTGAACTTTTGAATGGAATAAAAAGTCAATAAATTTAAAATTGGAGATTTATATATAAATTTAATAGTGGAATTAATATATAGTAATAGTGTAAATAATTGAATTTGATTTAATATGAATTGAAGTGATTTATAATATGGTTATAAATACTAAAATTATAATGGAGTTAGTAAGTTTTAAATTTTGAAAATTTAAACGATTTCGATGATTTTGAAAATCGCTCAATTTAATCGACGAGTTAAAATAACCTTCCGGGACAAAGTCTCGAAATTCGATGAAACTAGTTCCATTGGATCCATAATAGTGTATTATCATCGGATTTCAAATTTCGTAGCGTTTGGAGTTACCGTTTTCTCGTACAAAATAGAAACACGTTGACATAAATGTCAAAATTTTAATATTTAAATTCAATTCAAAAAGCTATTTTCCACATATGATCGAATTAGGCTCCGAAACACATTCCATTGTGTTTAGGATAGGGGTAAAATATTACAAATGTCAGAAGGCACGTTTCGTTTGGAGATCGTCTGAAAAAGCAAGTAAAAATTGAAATATATTAATAAAATAATGTTGTATACGTGTGTATATATATTGTCCCTACTGTAAACCCTAAACGATGTTTTCACAGCCGCCATTCTCTATTTTAATGGCCAAAACGCTCCATACATCATCCCCTTCAATCTCTCGATCCACTAATTATTTTCAAAAAGCTCCAACTACTAAAATCTAGAGCTCAATGAACTCTATGCGATCAATGGTCGTGGTCGTGATTAGTGAACCACGGCAGCCTCAGGAGGATCTCGAAGGCGCATGCTTTGAAGGGAAGTTTCTCGATATTGGTAGCACCGGAGTCGATGGGATTTGGCGCAGTGGTGGAGCTCGGCAAAGGCTCAAGGCCGGTGGTCTTCGATCGAGGTACGATCGACCAGATAAGGGGCGACGATCAAATCAAGGTGATGAGGATGGGTTCGAAACAACCCTGGGACGATTGACGAGGGAGAAGTAGAAGTAGCGGTTCAGATTTTCTTTTCGAATTGAACGGCAGATCTGGGTACTGTGTATAAAAAAAAGTTGAATTTATTTATAAAATTAATATTCAAATCTTTAAAAACCCATAACTTTGTCATGCGAGGTCGGAATCGAACGAAACAAGCGGCGACAGAATCGCAGTGATGAGCATTACGTTGTAGTGCAGATTTAGAGTCGATTGGTGCTAGTGAAAATTTTAGGTCAAATCGAACGTGTTCGATTTAATTTAAAATTGGAGTGTTTGGCGAATTAAAAATCAAGGTGAGTTAATCTCACTAAATTTTGGACTGCTAGCTTTAATTTTAAATAGTTAAAATTAAATGGATGATTGATT
This sequence comes from Allium cepa, assembly GCA_030765085.1. Taxonomy (NCBI): domain Eukaryota; kingdom Viridiplantae; phylum Streptophyta; class Magnoliopsida; order Asparagales; family Amaryllidaceae; genus Allium; species Allium cepa. The sequence goes on along the minus strand of CM060933.1, from coordinate 26,097,066 downwards.
GGTTAATTTGATAAATTATTATCAATTGCATGTGATGTTATATATATAATAGTATACATACATTGGAGTGGTTGATATTTCCCGCATATGTATAGCGGATGAGACCCTATACGCCCCGTATAATAGCGGATGACCATATATACCGCGATATTCCACCTCAAAGTGGAATTGGCATTTTTATGTTGAGCTAACATATGTGGATGCAAGGAAACAGGTTCGAGGGATCTAACTGGATTTCTCAAAATATTGAATTTAATTGCATATATAGTGATATATATATCTGTTGAATAATCTGTGACAGGGTATTGTGTGATTTAAATTGATTGGATGTTATGGCAGTTTACCTGGATTTTTGGTGCTTTTAAATACCAAAACATATATGGTTTATTTTGGTAAAGAATTGAAAATGGGAATTTTGAAGTAAAAATGTCTATATAGAGTTTTGGGTAATTTATTGGCTTAAATAAATGGTTTTAAAATTGTAATGTAGTTATTTTGGAATATGGTGAACGGAGATTTTGGGAATAATTATATAAAGGATTTTGATTATTAACCGGGTGATTTTAAAAAGTGTTAAACTATTCTCGAAAATTACCTGTTTAATTATTTTAATTTATTTAAAGCATATTTAATTATTAATAGTTACCTTATAATGATTTTTAAAGATATTATTATTATTATTTAAGAACTAATCGGCATTTTTGTTTTAAAAGAATAAATTACTAAATATTGATATGGCTTTATATAATAACTTTTATTTAAAGCATATTTGACTAGATTTAACTTGAAAATATATTTTTGAACTTATAGGCATTATTTTGGGATAATTTTTAAATAAAGTTCTCGAGAAGTAACGGTGTACTTGCGTGGCGTAAATAGGAGGCAGTGAGTGCCTACAGTTAAGTCTTGAATTTCTCTGGGATAGAGACATAACCACTAAGCTGTGATCCATGGTTTGATAACGCAGTGGTACTTCCCACATTATTTTAAAAGGGTTTTCAAATATTTTTTTGAAAAGGATAATTTGTGAATATACTGAATTTGATAAGACAAGTACAAACTTTGGATAAAGAGGTTTAATTTATTTAAAATTTAATATAAATAAAAACTTGGTGTTTTCGATGAAATTGAAGTATTTGGTCGAGTTGATTGTTTATCTGATAGTTAAATAACCGACTATCAAATCTGGACCTAAATATAACTTTGGAAATATCAAGAAGAAGCACGGGATTATATGGTACAGTTACCACTCTAGGTGTTATACTGTACATATAAACTCGTTTCGTTCTTCTAGGATGTTTTTAAGGAAATCCATCCACTAATGGTTAAGGGGTGATCTCCGATCTTATCTTCGTCTGTTTATTTCCTAGAGAACTGAGGTTGAGTTACCGAAAATAGCGAACATTGTTTCTAAGAGACCGGCATCGGATTTGTGATCCGAAAACCACGTCGATCCAATGGGTACATTTTCGTAATGAAGATAAGAACTTGGAGTCGAAGACGGAGCCGTGAAGTGTAAGGGCAAATCGCTACTAATCCTGAGGGTGATTCCAAAATGCATGTAGTAGGAATAGTGCCTTTGGTTCCATTCGGATCGGGAACGAACTTGTATGGATGAATGCTATAAATACATTGTTATTGGAGGACAATGAGAATTTTAAGTGAATATTTTTAAAAAGGTAATTGTAACCTATAGCCTCATCAACTGGGAATGACTGAAAATCAGTGGGCATGCAACAAGGCTAAGTGGGTAGCACCAAAGTAGAGTATGTCTATCACCTTTCTAGACAACCACGGATATTATCACTATGTGTGAAAGGAGCTCGAAAAGGGAGGGAACACCCGAGGTGATAGGATATTCGGTCTATCCAGGTCAGGCATAGTCCGGTCTTGTGTTGGCAGGGATCATTGGGTTCGATCTCGGTACGCTATTCTAGATGTGTATTGTGATAGGTGGTACCCTAGTGCCTAGTCATTCGTATGGAATCCATTCTCCAATATGTGCCTTTGCGGTTTTGATTGTAGAGCCTAGTATGCCAGAATTTAATTAATGTAACAATTTCAGCTATTTGAATAAGTATTTATACTTAGACATTATTATAATATCAGAGGATTTTGATATGAAATGTTTTGGTTATCTTAAGGTAAAAACCCATCGTGTTTATTTGTGGCATGATCTTACGAGATACCTTTGATTTTCAAAGGATTTTTGAAAACTTTAATAATTCAAATTGAGCATGTTTTTCTCACGCTGGTTTTCCAAACTGACTCGGGTGTTATTTTATTATAATTCTCGGTTTAAACCGAGTATTTCAGGTTCAGGTTAGGATGCTATAGAACTCAGGTGACGAGCTAGAAACCGAGACGTATTATTATACTTGTTTTATTCCGCTGCATTGTTTTGTTTGAAATTACCAGCAATTGTGAGGGCAGGCTATTATAACTGTCCAAGATGGTAATTGTTGATTTATATACTCTGATTGAAATATGTATATTACAATTTTTGATTTGTGTTAAGAGTTATTGATATTGTATATTGTTTTGCCCACTGCAAGTTTCTATTTTGTTTTAGTTTCCTTTTCTTCTACCTATTTTCTTTTCCCTCAACAATCTGTCTTTCCAGCACTCAATCGTTCAACATGTTATACAATGGGCATATTTATGTCGATTTTCGAAGGTCGAAAGAGTGGGTCATGACATTTTGGTATCAGATTTTAGGTTGGTGATATACCCAGGCTTTGGTGGCGGAGTACTCATTAAAGATAGAGTCAGAAGTACTCTAGAATGAGTCTGAGTGTATTAATAGCTATGAGCACGTAATTGTTAGTGAATATAAAGTGTTTTTATGTTGTGTTGACTTATCGGTTAAGCGTTTATGAATTTTGGTCGGTACGGGAAGTACAGTCATATCGATAGGGTTTACTAAACTCTTAAACAAGGTAAACCGACATATTATTGTTTTAAATGAGTAAATGAAATAATTTTACCCAAAATTTATATTTTGGTAAAATTATTATATATATTTGGATGTTTGGTTGTTAATACTATAATCAAATAGATTGTAAAATTTGAAACAGTTATATATATAACCAAATAGAAATAGTATGATTTATACAAAGGAATATAACTAAAATTTGATTTAAAACAGAATTTAAAATCCCGAAAATTTGGAAATTTTTTTTAAATGAATTTGAACTATGTGTTGGAATTTTTAAGTCTTGAGAATTTTGGAAATGTTTTTCCAAAATGGTTTGTGAGGAATAATGGAGTGGTATTTGAAAATGTCTTTGGAATAGAAATTGTTTTAAAATGGATTTTGGAAGTAAAGAAGCACTGAACTCATTTCAGTTGCTGGAAAATAATCTTGGTGATGATGGTCACATCATCAGTATTCATTTTTGAGTTTTTATGTGATGTATTGCTAACGTGGTGATTGGTTATGAACATTTGTTTTTACTTGTTTGATAAACAAGTTTTGTTTTAGGGATTCCAAAGGGAAATTGTTTTAGGGAAAAAAACCAAGTGTTTTGAGAATCCGGCAACATGATTTGATATACAAAAGTGGATGTATGTATGGTTATGATTTCAAAATGATTTGAAATAAAACCGGGTAATTGAATTTTAGGATTTCTATTTAAATGATTTGAAAAGTCAAGAGAAATTAGTTATTAAACTTGTAATTTGAAGTTGATATGGATAAGAAAGGATAATGTAAATTTTAAATCCTGGAATTAAAATTTAACTTGAGTAAACTAAAGTGAACAAGATAGGCTGGGATTTAACTTAAGATAATTTAAATAAAAATTGAAATTGGAGTTGAATTATATATAATATTAAGTTGGAATGTAAAATGGTTATATAACTATAATTTATGATTATTGAATGAAATGAATACACTTAAGCTATTAAGTGATATATATAATCCAAAGTTATGATTATAAAATGTGAATAAACTCAAGTAAGCAATATAAGATTTAAGTAAATAAGTCCTTGAACTTAAAAATTGAGAAATGAAAAGGTAAATACTAAATGAAAATGGTGATATTATAGTAAAGAATGGAATTTCAAAATTTTGACTTTTATTGGGGAGTGAATTGAAATTGAGTAAAGTAAAATATAATATGAATGGTGAAGTGTTTATATAAATATATGTTATAAATATTGAATGTGAGTAAACTTATGTGGTAAATTCAGGAAATTATGAATAAATAAGTTGTATAAATTAAATTGGGAAAGTGAAGAGTGCAACCAAGTCAAATGGTTAAGAAATTGATAACAAGGAATGAATTCAACTTAAGGGTAAATGAATTGAATATGTTTTTGAAATATGATTTGGAATATGGATTGGGTAAGTTGGGTATGAATTTAAGTTAAAAGATGAATATAACTTAAGCGGTGATATGGAATGCTTAAATAAACCTTAGAAATAATTTTGTAAAGTGGTTTACAAATAAATTAGCTTGAAATGAGATACTGTTCCCTATAGAATAAAGTGGATAACACTATGTGAATAAAATGAAAGTGAATGGAGAATATGAGTGTGTGAACCAAGTTATAGTATACTAAATTCTTCGAAGATCGATTTATATGAAATGATCCCCAAGTGATATAGTATGAAATTGGATATGCTAAGTAAATGGACGTGAATAAATTGAACGAATCAATTAAAAAGGAATTAGAATTTGGTTACAATGAAAACTTAACTTAAATGGTTATTCATGAAATGGATTCATAAATAAAATTAACATAGACTGGAACGTGGTTAATGTAAAATAAAGCAAACCAGGGTTGGTGAATTACATAAATGGGAATCAAATAAAGATTAGATAAATCGATTTAGAGTCAATTTAAAAAGGGAATAAATTAAAACTGGTAAAACGGATTTGCATATAATAAAAGTCAATAATGAATGGAATGGAAATAAATTTATTGTGAATCAATTTTGAAATTGAATGAAGGTGAATTTATGTAAGTAAAGCATATAAATAATATTGCAGTGAATATGAGTTTGGCTATTGTAAATATAAAATGAATGCAACAAATATGGTTGTAAATCATTTCGAATTGAGTGAAATGATATAAATATTATATGGACCCAGGGAAAGAAATTAAATTAGTGTTGGAGCCTTAAAATTTCTTATCATATATGTTTGGCATGTTTGGGTTATGAAGTTTATATTCTTGGCTAGTTAGTGTAATGAAATGTTTTGAAATTTCATGTTTCCGAATACTTATGTGCTTATTTTGAGTAAGTACAGGGAGCTGTTTGGGTAGATTTTTGGGTTGCGTAAATGCATATAAATAAGCCGCTCGCTTAATAACGCTAATATGAGGTACACCTATGCAATAAAATAAATAAATAATGTATATTGATATATATTTTGTTTTTTCGACCGCGTGGGACGATGTATATATTTTTATCTCTATTGTGATATTGTAAAAGGCTCTCCGTACAAAGGAGACGCTGTCAAAAGTTTTCGAAAATTTAGGGAGTTAGAAATTTTTTTGAAAACTTTTGGAAAATTTTCGTTAATTAGAAAAATTGATTTTTGAATTGTATTAGAAATCAAGAGTTTTGAGTTAGAAATGGAAATTTTTTTGTTTCGGATAAAAACCAAAAGAGTTAGAAAAGTGAATATAGGATTTTAACAAAGTGGGTTTCGGATAAGTTAATGGGTTCGTGAGCATTTTTTCTACCTTAGCACGAAATTTGTATAAGAGGGAAGGAATGTAACGACCTGGGACTCTAATCGTTTGTTTTGAACATTTAATTTATTGTAAATTTTGAATTTGAATTATCATATGATTTGAATATGAAGAATTAGGTTGTATTAGTGAAATAGTTTATAGTTTCAAATAAATAATAAATTAATATTTGAAATTGGGGGAAAAAATATGTGAATCTGATGTGATTGTGAACGGAAATGATTTTTTAAATTTTTTTAAATTCTATTTCGATTATAATTAAAATATTGGACTTTTGAATGGAATGAAAAGTCGATAAATTTAAAATTGGAAATTTATATATAAATTTTATAGTGGAATTAATATATAGTAATAGTGTAAATAATTGAATTTTGATTTAATATGAATTGAAGTGATTTCTAATATGGATATAAATTCTATTTGAATTATAATGGAGTTGGTAAGTTTTAAAAATTGAAAATTTAAACGATTTTGAAAATCGCTCGATTTAATCGACGAGTTAAAATAGTCTTCGGGAAATAGTCTTGGAATTTGATGTAACTGGTTCCATTGGATCCGTAATTGTGTATTATTATCGAATTTCAATTTTTTTAGCGTTTAGTATTACCATTTGCTCGTATGAAATAGAAACACGTTGAAATAAATATCGAAATTTTAATATTTAAATTCGATTCAAGAAACTATCTTCCACATACGTGCGAATTAGGCCGCAAAACACATTCCATTGTGTTCGGAATAGGGGTAAAACGGCGGCATGTTTCGTTTGGAGATCTTTTGAAAAGCAAGTAAAAATTGAAATATATTAATACAATAATGATGTATAGGTGTGTGTGTGTGTATATATATATATATATTGTCCCTACATAAACCCTAAACAATGTTTTCACAGCCGCCATTCTCTATTTCAATGGCTGAAATGCTCCATAGTTTATCCCCTCTGATCTCTCGATCCACTAATTATTTTCAAAAAGCTCCAACTACAAAAATCTAGAGCTTGATGAACTCTACACAATCAACAGTCGCGATCATGATTAGTGAACCACGACGGCCTTAAGAGGATCTCCAAGGTGCACGATTTGAAGGGAAGTTTCTCGATATGGGTAGCTCAGCCAAGGCTCAAGGCCGGTGGTCTTCGATCGAGGTACGATCGATTAGATAAGGGGTGGCGATCAAATCAAGGTGATGAGGAAGGGTTCAAAACAACCCTGGGACGATGGAAAAGGGAGAAGTAGAAGTAGCGGTCCAGATTTTTTTTCGAATTGAACGGCAGATCTGGGTACTGTGTATAAAAAAAGAAAATTGAATTTATTTATAAAAATTATATTCAAATCTTTAAAATCCCATAACTTTGCCATGCGAGGTCGGAGTCGGACGAAACAAGCTGCGCTTGAATCGCAGTGGCGAGCACTGCGCTGAAGTGTAGATCTGGAGTCGACCGGTGCTAGCGAAAATTTTAGATTAAATCGAACGTGTTCAATTTAATTTAAAATTGAAGCGTTTGGCGAATTAAAAATGAAGGTAAATTAATCTCACTCAATTTTGGATTGCTAGCTTTAATTTTAAATAGTTAAAATTTAATTGATGATTGATTGGTTATTTCGATAAATTATTATGGATTGGATGTAATGTTATATATATATTGGAGTGATTGACATTTCTCACATATGTATAGAGGATGAGACCCTATACGAACCACATAATAGCAGATGATCTTATATACCTTGTTATTCCACCTTAAAGTGGAACTGGTATTTTTATGTTCAATCTGTGTATGTAGAGAAACAGGTTGGAGGAATCCAACTGGATTCCTCAAAAATGTTGAATTTAATTGCATATATAGTGATATATGTTTTTGTTGAATAATCTATGACAAGTTATTGTGCAATTTAAATTGATGGGATGTTATGGAATTTAACCTGGATTTTTGGGGCTTTTAAATACCAATAAAAAAATGGTTTAATATGGTAAAGAATTGAAAATGGGAATTTTGAAGTAAAAATGTCTATATTGAGCTTTGGGTAAATCTATTGGCTAAAGTAAATGGTTTTAAAATTGAAATGTAGTTATTTCGGATTATGGTGAACAGATATTTTGGGAATAAAAATATATAAAGGATTTTTAATTATTAACCGGGTGATTTTAAAAAGTGTTAAAGTATTCTGGAAAATTAGTTTTTTAATTATTTTAATTTGTTTAAAGCATATTTAATTATTAATAGTTACCTTATAATGATTTTTAAAGATATTATTATTATTATTTATGAACTAATCAACATTTTTGTTTTAAAAGAATAAATTATTAAATATTAATATGGTTTTGTGCAATAACTTTTATTTAAAGCATATTTGACTAGATTTAACTTGAAATTTAATTTTGAACTTATAGATATTATTTTGCGATAATTTTTAAATAAAGTTTTCAGGAAGTAAAAGTATACTCGTGTGGCGTAAATCGAAAGCAGTGAGTGCCTGCAGTTAAGTCTTGGATTTCCCTGAGATAGAGACGTAACCATTAAGCTATGATCCATGGTTTGATACCGCAGGGGTACTTCCCACATTATTTTAAAAAGGTTTTCATATTTTTTTAAAAAGGATAATTTGTGAATATACTAAATTCGATAATATAAGCACAAACTTTGGATAAAGAGATTTAATTTATTTAAAATTTAATATAAATAAAGACTTGGTGTTCTTCGGTGAAATTGAAGTATTTGGTTGAATTGATTGTTTATTTGATAGTTAAATAATCAACTATCAAATCTGGACCTAAATATAACTTTGGAAATATCTAGAAGAAGCACGGGATTATATGGTATAGTTACCATGCAAGGTGTTATACTATACGTATAAACTCGTTTTGTTCTTCTAGGATGTTTTTAAGGAAACCCGTCCACTAATGATTAGGAGATGATCTCTGATCTTATCTTTGTCTTTTTATTTCTTAGGGAACTGGGGTTGAGTTACTGGAAATAGGAATGTTGTTTCGAAGAGGCCGGGGTCAGATTTGTGATCCGAAAACCACTTCGATTCAACAAGTACGTTTTCACAATGAAGACAAGAGCTTCGAGTGGAAGATGGAGTAGTGAAGTGCAAGGGCTAATCGCTACTAATCCTCAGGGTGATTCCAAAATGGATGTAGTAGAAATAGTGCCTTCGGTTCCGTTCGGACCGGGAACAGACTTGTATGGATGAATGCTATCAGTACATTGTCATTGAAGGACAATGAGCATTCTAAGTGAATATTTCTAAAAAGATAATTGTAGCCTCTAGCCTCATCAACCAGAAATAACTGAAAATCAGGGGGGATGCAGCAAGGCTAGGTGGATAGCACCTAAGTAGGGTATGTCTATCATCTTTCTATATAACCTCAGATATTATCACTACGTGTGAAAGGAGCTTGGAAAGGGTGGGAACAACCGGGGTGATAGCATATTCGGTCTATCTAGTTCAGGGATAGTCCGGTCTTGTGTTGGCAGGGATCAATGGGATGATCTCAGTACGCTATTCTAGACATGTACTGTAACAGGTGGTACCCCAGTGCCTAGTCATTCGTATGGAATCCATTCTCTAATATGTGCCTTTACAGTTTTGATTGTAGAGCCTTGTATGCTGGGATTTAATTAATGTAACAACTTCAGCTAATTGAATAAGTATTTGTTCTTAGACATTATCATAATATCGTAGGATTTTAATATGAAATGTTTTGGTTATCGTAAGGTAAAAAGCCATCATGTTTATTTATGGCGTGGTCTTACGAGATACCTTTGATTTTTAAAGGATTCTTGAAAACTTTAATAATTCAAATTGAGTGTGTTTTTCTCACACTGGTTTTCCAGACCAACTCGGGTGTTATTTTATTATAATGCTTTGGTCAGACCGAGTATTTTAGGTTCAGGATAGGATGCTATAGAACTCAGGAGACAAGTTGGAAACCGAGACGTATTCTCGTACTTGTTTTATTCCGCTGCAATGTTTTGTTTTAAATTACCAGCAATTGTGTGGCTGGTTGTTATAACTGTCCAGGCTGGTAATTGTTGATTTATGTACTTTAATTGAAATATGTATATTACATTTTTTGATTAGTGTAAAGAGCTATTGATATTATATATTGTTCTGTCCGCTATGAGATTCTTTTTTTAGTTTTCTTCTTCTACCTACTTTCTTTTCCCTCAACAATCTATCTTTTCGACACTCGATCGTTCGGCATGTTATACAATGGGCGCATTTATCTCGATTTTCGAGGGTCGAAAGGGCAGGTTATGATAGTTGTTGTTGTTGTATCTAACTTTGCAATTAATTTTATTCGCAATAAAGATGTTTATTTTCTTTTATATACTTTTTTATATTGTGATATAATTAATTAGGTAATTAATTAAACTATATTGATTAGAAAACCCTTAAATAATATGCTATGTGATAACAGCTACAAATAGTTGTAATTATGAAAAAATTATCATAACTTAGAATAAACATCGTTTTAAATGTTCTTGGTCGAGATGATTCAAGAAAAGCTATTGATACATCCATTAAGACCAGAGTACATAAACTATTAATATATTGGGTAATTAGTCATGGTTGTTAGGGGCACCACGTGGTTATATATCCTTAGTTATGGATAACCTTTGAATGACCCGTTTGAAAGTTTTATGTCAGTTAATAACAACTAGGTCAAACAAGAAACCTCAAATTATCATTGCTTAAGAAAATGTCTAAAATTGGATTTTACTAAGGGATCAGTTAGCGATGAATTCAGCCAAACTGTCACATCACTAGCTGAGATGACGTGTGAATGTTAATATTTCAATTATTTGAATATTAATCACTAACCAAATTCGCACCTGTGAATCGCACTGTTGTCCAAAATACCACCTAATTTGATTAGTTTCTAATGGTATAAATTAATCAAATTAACTAATACTGAGATAAATATTAATTTTAAGTGTACTTAGTATTTAGGTGTGTATTTATTAAATTTGCTAGCTTCTACAAATTCTATAGGTGCTATTAGTAATTAATTGGTTGTGTATACAAAAGTTATATATGAGATATTGATATACGATATCTATATTCATTTAAATTAGATTTAAATACATTTAATTACAATATAGGATTTAAAGTATATTAGGTCCATTAAGGGACCTATAGTGGTTAATTGATTGTGAACCTAATATACTTTAATTTATTGGCAAGAAAGAGAAAGTATATTACATAATAAAAGTATATTACTTTAATTGATTCTATAGGTGCTATCAGTAATTAATGGTTGTAGAGATCTACGAGTCTATCCATATCGAGGTGTGTCAATCAGGCTGCTCTTCATCAAGGTATTATTTTATTTTACATATATAATTTTTGTATCGCTCTTATCTCTATTTTTTATACTATTGCTTTACTATAATTTATACTGAAAATTTAATAATTAATTAAATTTTCTAGTTTAATTTAATAATATAATAGTCTAAATTGATATATATATATATATAAGGCAAGGATCGACTCTCCCTCACTTTGTTACATCTTAGATCCCCTTAAATACCAACCATGAGATCCGAATTAAATAATAAGGTGAAGTGGCAAGAAAGAGAAAGTATATTACTTAATAAAATTATATTACTCAATACATAACTTATAGCTAATATTCAAGAGGATTTGAGGTGTGCAAAAATAAGGTGTAGTCGATCCTTGCATATATATATATATATATATATATATATATATATATATATATTGATTCAACCATAATTAAGATTGAATGTAATGTAAAATAATTTTCTAAACATAATTTTTAATAAATACTTGATATTTTTAATCATTTTTAAATCATAATATAATTATTATATTCAAAGTTAATATACACATACATACATGCATATATTAAATTTAAAATTCCTTTGGCATTTTATTTAAAAAAATATGTTGAAAGATACTATATATAAATACAAATATATTTTACATTATTATCAAATATGTAAATCTCAAATTTAATATTATCATAATATATATATATATATATATATATATATTAAATAAAACTAACTTTCAGCATTTATTTAGGAATTTTTGTTTTGGTTGAAATTATATTATATATGTGTGTGTGTGTTTTTAATTTAATACATATATTATAAAGTTAAATAAAGATTGATTTCACTATATTATATACATATATATATATATATTATAATATTAATCATTTCAAAAAAAATATTGTTACTAAGTCAAATAAAGATATTTTATAAATTTGACTTAATTAAGTATTATCCAGATTTGAGTTTAAAAATATTTTACCAAGTCAATCATAGATATTTTAATTTTAACTTTGAAATTGAAAAAATTAGACTTGGTCAAATTATGTGACATTTTACAAAATCAAATTTATTATTTATTAAATATGAATTTTAAATATATACATATGCATATGTGTGTGTGTGTGTGTGTGTGTGTGTGTATTAAATAATTTAAATGAGGGAATGAATACACACACATAAATGCTCAATGTACACATGATATATAAATCCCAATATCTACATATGTATACTTTAACCATGTTATTATCTATTATATTATCGTGATATGCCCATCATGTTAACATAAATATGTATGAGTATAGATATATTCATATATATAGACACACACGTTAAATATATATATATATATACACACATATTTAATTAAATTAATTAAATTAATAATCAAAATAAAATATGATTCTATTTAATAACTAGATCGAATCTAATGTTAACTAGTAGATCTCATACGCCTATTAATATCCAATTGGGGGAAAAATCTAAAACTTATCCATATTACCTACTGCCAACTGGGCCGATTCCAATAGTATTTACATAACTATTTTATTACTGACCATTGCTTAAGCTCTACTCATGACGTAATAAGGGATCAAACTCTGGTTGTTTGATTGAAACACCACCTGTAATATCAACCAAAAGGACTTGAATTTGTAAATCAGCGTAGAATTATTATTTTATTCTGGTTTGGTAAACCATTTTGCTTTCAAGTTTGGGTCTCTATATTCATTCAATGGATTTTATTTATATACCAAAAATCCAGTTTTTATCCAAAAACCTAAAAACATGCTTAAAAATGTTGGATTGATGGATAAGAGCAATAAAGAGAATGTGGCAGGAGTTCTTGTGTATGGGATGAGGCCACTGCCTTGAAAGCAAAATTCGGCATAATTATAGTGCAATCGCTAATTGTCATCCAATCTCCAAGGTTAACACAATGACTCTTCACACTTAAGATTGAAAATGTTAGAGATTTGTAGAAGCCATTGCTCGGGAGTTTTAAGTATATTTGGAAGGTTGATATTACTTTAAAGAAATTTTCAAAGAGAAAGAGAGGAACTGTATTTTTGTATTCATTCTCAAAGAAGAGACTAAAAGGAGAAAGAATAAAAATGAACATAGGTTTTTTATTATCTTCCACTTAAACAAATTGACGATAACAAATAAGCGTTCCTTCAATGGAAATGGTGTCTCATTAATATAGAACACAAAAGGTGTGGTAATGAAATGATGTTGATTTTAAATGTAGTTATTCAACAGTCCCCCACTAACTACAATAAAATTAAAAGAAGATGAATAAAAAATGACTTTGGCAAAAAGAAAGTTTCATGAGTAAGTACCAATATCTTGCGATTTAGCTGATACAAAAAGAAGTGAGTTTACAACTAACCAAGGTGATGAATTACCGTTGAACTACAAAAATTTGTGTTGATCAACTTAGTCAAAGTAATGAATTTCTCCTGAGCTACCAATAATTTGGTTGAGATCTCCTAGCACGTATTACACTTTCAGTTTGTACAAACTCTATGATAATTATGTGCTTTGAATGGCATTGCACTTACCTTGGAAACTCATGAGTTGTCTAAAGAGCTCAAATATCACATAGAAGGCAGTCCACCTTCACATTCAAGTAGGTGACTCCATAAAGTTCTTCACTATAGCACCACCACTTATAGCTATGGACACATTAAAGCAAAAGGCTTAACCTTAAACTAAATATAAAAAAATCCATGTTTTGGGTGATAATATATATTATGTTTCTTTTCAAGTGTGTCTCAATAGCGCCATCAATACTATTTATGAATTATATAAGGGCATAAGGTATAACCTCAAATGTATTTAGTAAAATCCATCAAGCACGTCACAAAAATACCACCAATGCTAGTCGTAGAGTCAAAAAAAACACTCACATTAAGGTATATTAGTAAAATCCATTCAGTGCATCTCATATGCACTACCAAAGTTGGTTATGGATTATATATACATGTATACAAGGTCTGCTAATAATAAAATACTAAAATCTATCAAGTGTATCTCAAAAGCACAACCAAAGCTGGTTATGGGTTCAATAAGAGCATAGAGCTCAAACTTAAATAAATTATGAAAATCCATCTAGTGCATCACAAAAGCACTACACAAATTGGTTACAGATTAAATGAGAGAAAAAAGCTCAAACTTGATTAAAATAGTAAAATCTATCAAGTTCATCTCAAAAGCACCACCGAAATTGATTTTGGATTTAATACAAATTAATCTTAAAATATTAATGGAGTCTGTCCAGCATGTTAGAAACACCACCAAACTGGTCGGGAATTCATAAGACCAAACAACCCATCGACACTAAAGTAGGAAGGAAAAGATAATATGGTTTTCTTTGATCGTTAATGAGTATCCACCATATTATCCTCTACTATAGGCTAGTTTCCCATTCCCCGTAAGATTCAAGAGCTACTTTCTTCGACAACCCTTTCATTAAGGATTTGCTAAGTGTTAGAAATGTGGATTACGGATCTTAAGGCTAGGATAAACACTAGAGGGGGGAGAATAGTGTTTTAAGAAATTACATAATCTTTTAGAGTTTATGTTAATTTAAAGACAAATGTATGCAATATTCAGACACAGATTTGATCACAGAAACAAACATAGATGCAGAAATAAAGTAGAAGCAGTAAAGGAAAGAACACACCGGATTTTATACTGGTTTGGAGTTACCCTACATCCAGTCCCGCACACAAGTACGGATTTCCTTTCAAAAGCAATCTTTACAATTACACCCTCGATTTCAAGGCTACGAGGTACACCCTCCAGATTCACAATCCTGTGGGTAGAGATACTTGATTTCACGGGCAACAAGTTCACCTAATTGATTTCCTACGTTACAATCACACCTTTTACACTTGATTGATTTCCAAGGCTACAATCATACCTTTTACACTTGATTGATTTCCAAGGCTACAGTCACACCTTTTACACAGAAATGATTATAAAGAAGCCTATAACTCTGAATAGCACTGAGCATCTTGTTGAGATAGTGATAGAGAATCAAACCAGAAATGATCTAGTTAGATTCAATGTTGATTTCGACAGAGTAATTGTAAGAATATGTATAAAGAAATGTGGAAGAAGAAGAGGAGTGAAAACTAGAAAAATATGATTTGAAATTCATTGAAAACATCCCCTATTTATAGAATAACAACAGTCATGTCCATTCGTGAAAGGATATGACGAATAGACACTTCTTTTGAAATTCAAAATTTTGAAATCAACTGACATTATGTCGACATGGGTAACTTGGGTATGTCGACATCCCAAAGAAAATTTTGGTGTTTTGTTTTTATTTGAAAATAACTTTTATCTTATATTAAAACTATTTCAAACTTTTATAAACATACTTAGCTATAGTTAAAATACATAAGTAAATATATGGAATAATATTTTGGTATATATAAAATTTTACTTATAATTTTATATTTAAATCTAAGTAAAAATATTAAAAATTAAATATATTATTATTAAAAGATAGTTTAAAACTAAGGATAATTTAATTTTGAAATTAAAGATTATTTTGAGCCTAAAAATATTTTAAAATTAGGATAGATGTTTTTGATTCTTTTAAAAGGAAGGTTTTGAAAACATTTTGAAAACAAGATATAATTTTGTAGATTCATTTTGAATAAAAGTTAGTGGATACAAAATGATGTTCCACTAGATTTTTCATAGGTTCCATCCTACTTAGGGTTCCATCCCTTTAACAGGCTCGAAGTGGATTCCATTCCATGAATAAATTGGAATTTAAGATGGCAGTGCTTTTCTAGGAGTTTTAATTAAAATTCCTAATTAATTTACTTAATCTTGAAATCTTAAACTCTTGATAATCTTGATATTCTTGATACTCATAAGTCTTCAATTTTGATATCTTGAATCTCTATGTTGTACATTCTTCATTCTTGGTACATGTATGGTTAAATCCTGCATATACATATATTTCTAAACTATAATGTTAGTATTTATATTTTATAATCCTATTCTAAAGTTGTTGTCATCAAAACCATCATCTCAAGGACTAACAATCTCCCCCTTTTTGATGATGACAACCTTTGTTTATAAAATATTACTTCTATCCTAATAACTCCCCTTTAATCTATGCCTAACTATCTATTTTATATTTCTCCCCCTTTCTCATCAACAAAAACTAACTCCAAACTATGTAACCCCCCCTCATTCTTGGACTGAAGTACCTGCATTTATAAACTATACAATGGAGTATATAATAGATAGATTAAGAGATAATTATAATGATAGACATGATAATTAATTAAGGATCATATAAATATCAATGCATATTTATACATGTTTTTCACACCAAATATCAATCCAAATCAAATCAAACAATTCAAATCAAACAAACCAATCAAATCAAACATTACTAGGAACTTCCACCCATCCTTCTTCTCCAAATATAGGGTCTGCTTTAATGGCATTCCAATTTTCATTATCATTAGCGAGAGAGACAGGAGGATGTGCTGCGTTATCATCCTTGTGCAGGGAGGAAATCATCCATCGTATTGCATCGAAATTCCTTTCTTGCTCCTTGATCATCTGCATTTGACTCAACTCTAAGTGCCGCTAGTTTCGAAGAATGAACGAAAGAATATTCTTGAAAGAATTAAGAGTCTCTTCAAGATTTTCGGATAAATTATGAATTGGATTGGCCATATTCGAGTTTGTGAGAAGGATGAGAGACAAAGTGAATAAGAAATAATAACGAGTGATGAATTCTAGAAGAAATAGTTATTTGTAGGTGTAGACATTCATTTTAAATGAATAGACATAAGGTAATTATTCAAATTTCAAATTTAAAATGAAGTGTCATTTCTGACCAGTACATGTCAACATGGTCATAAAGGGGATGTCGACATGGTGCAGTGAATTTTGATGGCTTATTTTGATTTTGTGAATAATTGTGTGTGTATATATATAATATACTAACATTTATTCTGGAGATAAGATAAGCAAGATAACAGAAAGGAAATTCAATTTCATTGCATAATAGATCAATACAATGATTTAACATTAAAACTACACGAACATTCAAATCAAATAAACTAAAACAAATACAATGAGAAATGAAAAGGTAGAACTAGTTAGAGGATGACGAAGATGAAGATAAACCAAGGTGCTTGCTGACTTTGGAAATAAACTTGTTCATCTTGGATGAAATTTTGTCCAGCTTCTTACTAACGGATCGTTTAAGAATCCGTTGATTCTCAACAATGGTCTTTTGGTTTTTGAGAAGGGTTTTGTTGGTTGGATTAGGAGGATAATCAATGCTTTCCAAAGATGTTTCACCTTCTTCTTCAATTTCCATTTCATCCCCTTCTTCTTCCTCTTCCTCCTCTTCCATCTCCTCATGAGCCAAACGCTCTTCCTTTTCGGCAAGAGTCTCATAAGGTTGAAAAACAAATGGAATTTTCATAAGAGAAATATTGGAATGATTGAAAACCTTTCTTGAAACAAATTCTTCTCTTTTGAAATCCACTCCAAAATAGTTAAAAATTCGAGTGAGATAGATTCCATGATACAAAGTATTCTCACCTATTTCAAGATTTTTGGGGCGAAGTTCATCCAAAATAACTTGCGTCCAATTAATATCACAATTTCCAAAAACAGACAAAAGTGCTTTGCAGACTTTTGAAGTAAGATTATTAAAATTTCCCGATCTTAGGGTCAAAGTATGCTGTAAAAGAAGATTAACAATTCTAGCTTTTGGTCGAAAGTTTCGATTTTTGAATTCAAAATTATCATTTCCTTCGAAAATGTGATGAAATGTATCACGATCAATTTCATCGATTTTAATTGAGAATGGTACCCAAAAGATCACAATTCAAAACAATTCTAGTGCCTTTGACACTACTCCAAATTTCATCATCATTTCCAATATAAAATCCACGGTTTAAATTTGCATAGAAAATTTTAACAAGATTTGGATAACAAACAAAATCATTTTGAGAAGCATCAACAAGACTAAGAATTTGATTGTTTGCAAAAAGAGAATCAATTTCATAAGAAGAGAAATCTTGAAATATAGCAAACTTTCTAGGATGGACTTTTGCATAGTTAGCATAATTGATGTATGCTTTTATAGCCTCTGGATCATTAAAGAGTTGCTCTTTTATCTTTTTAGAAATTCTCATGGTGGAGGGGTTACTTGAAGAAGCCATTAAAGTAGAGAGTAGAGAGCTTGAAGTTTTGAAGAGAGAGTTTGAATTTGAAAATGAGAGTGAAAAGATGTGATAAAAGATAGCGAATAAATAGATTCTTAAAGGACATGTTCTCTGTTCAAAAGATGTCTTTTCAGAGAATTGAATGAAGTGAAAAGGTGGAGGGAAATTCAACTACTTGAATTCAAATTTTGAATTTCAAATTCTGTATCCATGTCGACATCATGATGGGGACCATGTCGACATGTGTCTTTGAATTTCTATGATTTATTTTTCCTAAGTATTCTAATATATATATATATATATATATATATACACACTTATTATTTTTAATGTATATATATATATATCTGGAATAATTCTGAAATTATAGTATATTCTATAAAATATTATAATACTATTAAAAATAAAAATAAAAATAAAAATAATAGTAAAAAATAAAAAATTTAAAATTCAAAAAACACACCAATTCAAAATCAATCAATCAAGCAACCAATTCTAATCATGCAATTTCAACCAATTGTATTGTAAATGTGTACCTTTTTCTGAGTCCGTTTCTCTGAATTCGTCGGAGTCGTGAACTGCTGTGAAAACACATATTTGAATTATTTGTCTTCTGATCATCATCGCTTGAGGATGAGTCTGAGTCATCTAGAGTAGCAGTCAATGCACGTTTTCATTTCTTTACGGAATCATTGTTTATAGGAAGATTTTACCTATCTGGATACGGACAGTCTCTTTTGATATGGCATGGTTCGTCACGGTTGAAACATTTGAAATTATTTGGCACTACATTCTGATTTTTAGAGTTCTTATAGTTGTTTCTCTTGAGATTGTTCATCTTTCTGTATTTCAGGAATTTCCGAAAATTCTTGGTCATAAAGGCTATCTCTTCATCATTATCGTTGTTTGAGTCTGATCCATCGGTCAATGCACTAAATGTCATTGATTTCTTTTCAGATTCTTTGCTTTCTCTTCTTCCAATCATTTGGACTTCAAACGACATTATATTTCCAATTAATTCTTCTATCTTTAAGGTACTGATGTCATTTGCCTCTTCGATCGCAAGTGTCTTTTGATCCCATTATGGAGTAAGAGAATTTAAGATTTTTCTGACTTGATCTTCTTCCGAAAATTCCTTTCCCAAGGATATTAGAGAATGCACAATATCCTGAAATCTACTATACATATCTGAAATAGACTCATTAGAATTCATTTTAAATAATTGAAACTGATTTGTGAGCATGGAAATTTGGGTCTGTTTAACTTTGCTTGTTCCTTCGTGAGTAACTTGCAAAGTTTTCCAGATTTCATATGCAGACTTACAAACTGACACTCTATTAAATTCATTCCTATTAAGTGAACAAAAAAGAATATTCATTGCTTTAGAATTATTTTGTGCGACAGTCTTTTGCTCAGCGGTCCACTGTGCAAAATCTGTTGTGGGTTCAGAATATTCAGTCTGTGTGATATTCCAAGTGTCTAATCCTACAGATTGTAAATATATTTTCATCCCACATGCCCAATATGCATAGTTACTACCATTAAAAAGTAGTGGTCTGACGATAGACTGACCTTCTACAAATGAACTGGTGACAAGGATGATAGAAATAGTGTTGGTGTGCTACCAGTACCAGTGTTGGTAGCCGTTTTTGAAAAAATTTCAAAATTCAGATTATGAAAACTTTGAAAACCTTGCTTTGATACCAAATGTTAGAAATGCGGATTACGGATCTTAAGGCTAGGATAAACACTAGAGAGGGTGAATAGTGTTATAAGAAATTACTAAATCTTTTAGAGTTTTTGTTAATTTAAACACAAATGTATGCAATATTCAGACACAGATATGATCACAGAAACAAACACATATGTAGAAATAAAGTAAAAGCAGTAAAGGAAAGAACACGCCGGATTTTATACTGGTTCGGAGTTACCCTACATCCAGTCCCGCACACAAGTACGGATTTCCGTTCAAAAGCAACCTTTACAATTACACCATCGATTTCAAGGCTACGAGGTACACCCTCCAGATTCGAAATCCTCTGGGTAGAGATACTTGATTTCACGGGCAACAAGTTCACCCAATTGATTTCCTAAGCTACAATCACACCTTTTACACTTGATTGATTTCCAAGGCTACAATCACACCTTTTACACTTGATTGATTTCCAAGGCTACAATCACACTTTTTACACTTGATTGATTTCCATGGCTACAATCACACCTTTTATACAGAAATGATTACAAAGAAGCCTATAACTCTGAATAGCACTGAGGATCTTGTTGAGATAGTGATAGAGAATCAAACCAGAAATGATCTAGCTAGATTCATTGTTGATTTCGGTAGAGTAATTGTAAGAATATGTATAAAGAAATGTAGAAGAAGAAGAGGAGTGAAAACCAGAAAAAATATGATTTGAAATTCGTTGAAAACAACCCCTATTTATAGAAGAACAACATTCATGTCCATTCGTGAAGGGATGACAAATAGACACTTCTTTTGAAATTCAAAATTTTAAAATCAACTGACACTATGTCGACATGGGTAACTTGCGTATGTCGACATCCCAAAGGAAATTTTGGTGTTTTGTTTTTCTTTGAAAATAACTTTTATCTTATATTAAAACTATTTTAAACTTTTATAAATATACTTAACTATAGTTAAGATACATAAATAAATATAGAGAATAATATTTTGGTACATATAAAATTTTACTTATAATTTTATATTTAAATCTAAGTATAAATATTAAAAATCAAATATATTATTATTAAAAGTTATTTTAAAACTAAGGATAATTTGATTTTGAAATTAAAGATTATTTCGAGGCTAAAAATATTTTAAAATCAGGATAGATGTTTTTGATTCTTTTAAAAGGAAGGTTTTGAAAACATTTTGAAAACAAGATATAATTTTGTAGAATCATTTTGAATAAAAGTTAGCGGATACAAAACGATGTTCCACTAGATTTTTTTGTAGGTTCCATCGTACTTTGGGTTCCATCCCTTTAACAGGCTCGAAGTGGATTTCATTCCACGAATAAATTGGATTTTAAGATGTCATTGCTTTTCTAGGAGTTTTAACAAAATTCCTAATTAAATTACTTGATCTTGAAATCTTGAACTCTTGATAATCTTGATATTCTTGATACTCATGAGTCTTCAATTTTGATATCTTGAATCTTTATACTGTACAGTCTTCATTCTTTGTACTTGCATGGTTAAATCATGCATATACATATATTTCTAAACTATAATGTTAATATTTATATTTTATGATCCTATTCTAAGGTTATTGTCATCAAAACCATCATCTCAAGGACTAAACTAAGTTCCTCTTTAATCTCATGGTATTTTTAGAAAATCATTCAGTCTTTCAACAATAGTTTTTAAAACAGCTTTATATGAGACATGAATGTGTCTTCTTCTTGCATTATACACGTTACTATTGGAAATTTCAATGGCAGATTATGAATCACATTGTTATGAAACAAAATCGGTCAGTTTTCCAATAATTGTATTTCACCTAATAAGATTCCCAGTTGTTTGGTTTCTTAGACCTTCCAACTTAAGAAAATGAACAACTCTAAAGATGTATATTTTTTGGAGTTTGATGATGTGACACTATCATCCAATGTAAAAGCAATGCCACTGGTAAAGTTAACTTCATAATAATTAGAAACTTAGTTTTTATCTCAAAACTCTTCTTGGACAGTGGAGAAATTGTTAAAATGTAATCACTTGCGAGCTGTACCATTAAGGTATCTCATGAACAACGAAAAACAAACCAATGTTCAATGGTTATGAATGTAAATTCTTACATAATAAGTGATGAATTCAAGAGAAACATAACGTAGTTTTACTGTGACACACCGCCCCAGTGACCATATTATCATAGGGTGAAATCACTATCCGATAATCTGGATCAAATAGTTCGGAAGGAGCAATCTCTCGTACATGTCACTTTGGGTTAACATGATACGTTACAATACCTGAATACATCTAAAATAATATGCATCATCTTGACACAAAGCAACATGTATGAGTTGCCCAGACTAAATAATAAAGTATAAGAGACATGTATAAAAACAACCCATAATAACAGAATTAGAGTTGAATGAAAGATAACAAATGATATGTAACCATAATCGATGTCTGATACAATATTTCATACATCAACATCTCATGTAGAATACAGGGCTAAAGAACTTTAATACATCTCCATCAAATACAACTAAGTCCCAATACATAAACATGTTGTCACATTATATGAGATAGTCAATACTAGCAATTCAATATATGCTTTCGTCGTCGACTCAATCTCCATGTCATAGCCAACAAAGCACGTACAAGTGTAACATCAAACTTGAATAACAATCTTAGTCTAACTTGAGGTTGTTATATATATAACAAACCCTGAATCAAGCTAGTAACTTAATTTTAGTGTTACTGTGCAATATGAACATAACTGTGTGGTGTCGGATTATATATGTGATATATTATAAAAATAAAATATGTCATACATTTTATAATCGAAACCCGTCCACATCCAATCAAATCATAACAATGTAAACACCCATGTCACGGCACTATTAAAAGTAACTTGTAGGTGCAACTATAATCAATTGGGATATCATATCCTATTCACATTTACAAGTTGAAGTCGCTATTTAAATCAAGTACACTGTTAAATGTATTCATTTACGACATCTATAGTCATTAGTGAATCCTACTCATTTTCACTCTTACTAGACTCTGCCTCGACACCAAGATATGGAGACCGTTTTCATCCGTATATCCATCAACTAGATTGAGGGTGCCCCATAGATCTATTCATTGCTCCATCTTCCCTCGATCTCATTGGCGCTTCCCTCATTGTATGGAAATCATTATCATATCTCATCGCGTATCCATTGATGTGATTACTATTTTCCTTCTCGTTTCTCGTTTGCACTGTGCATGTCACCGTGCAATAGATTGTTTGGACAATCAATGACACGAGACCAGTTCATCATGATTCTGTCTGCGACCCCAAATCTACCTACCAAGATGGATTTTGACGTCTAGTAGTCTCACATATTATCTATCTCTTCATAAGTTAAATTTATTTTAAATATTAATGTCTAACCTCTCAAACACCATTTTTTCCCACAACGGCATCGTGTTCCATTTTCATATCACATATAAATGTCATAGTTTGTGGTATCATGCATCGCAATAGCATCAATTAATAAACTAGCATTTATAGAACATTACATGTATAAAAATCACTACATGGCTTTATAGGGGACAATTTAAATTTAGCCAGTTTACTTGAATGGATGAATCTTTCAAATCGGTCCATTTAAATGAAATTCAGGCATAGCGCGGCGAACAATTTACTTAATTCATTCACCTATACATATATACATATATACATACATACATACATGCATACATGCATGCATGCATGCATGCATGCATATATATATATATATATATATATATATATATATATGCACATACAACCCATTTTTAATTTTCATTCAAACACACTAACATTACATATCTTATCAAGCAACTACGATTTTAATTTAATTCCATTTCAAATATATAACCTCACTTAGAAAAATATTACATACATATGTGTAGTAATATATACATATATAATGTATATACATATCAATTCACATCCACAAAATAGAATTTCTATTTTGAAAATATTATTGATTAACTTGCTAAATATTTTCAATCATAAACTATACAATGAGTTTCAAAGTGCATTGCAATTTCTATGTTAAAGAAAATATTTAAAATTGTACTCAACTTCATTATAAATTGACTCCAAAATTCTACAAGAATTCAATTAATTCAAACTTTAAAATCACTTATGTACTTTATTATGTTTTTAAAAAAAAGTCATATACAATAGCTCGAAGCATTTTTAAAATAAAAAATACTTTGGCTTCTACCTGGAGCTTATTGCTCCAGGTTTTACCATGACCGTTCGACTATTCAAAGTGCCAGTAGTCAACCGATTGCTCCAAGACAGATCCTAAATGATCGCCGGAACCTTACAAATTCTAGCCTCAATTTATCTGACTTCGGATGCACTTTCATATGAGAAAATCACTTCCTTTTAATTTATTGTAACGACCCAGAATTTTAATTAACTAAAATTTGAATATTTAATTTATTTTAAATATTAATAAGTGAAATTTATAAGTCGAATAAATTTTATTTCTAATAATTGGATTTAATTGAATAATTAAATCGATAATTTAATATGTTAAATTATGGAAATAATTGAAAATTGGGTTAAATATGATTGAAAATGATTTGTAAAATTTTATTTTATCATATTGGAGTTAGAATGATATTTTAGAACTTTTAAAATTGGATTTAAAGTTTATTTGTGAAAATTGAATATTTTAATATTTAATCGACTAGTGAAATTAGCCATTTTTTGAACAGTCTCAGAATTGGACGATACTAGTTCCATTGGATCCGTAATAGTTAGTTATTATCGGATTTCAATTTTCGTAGCAATCGGAGTTATCGTTTGATCGTGGCAGCTCGAAACGCATCGAAATTGTTTTAATATTAATTTGGCGAGTTAAAATAGCCATTTTTCAAAAAGTCTCGGATTTCATCGAAACCAGTTTCATCGGATCCGTAATGTGATATTATTGTAAGGTTTCAAATTTCATGTCAATTGGATTTACCGTTTGTCCGGTGCAAGCTAAAACGCCTAGAAAATCGTTTAATCGGTTTAATTTTAAATTGAACGTTTATTGCCATAACTCGCACAGATAACCGAATTAGCTTTCGAAACCTATTCCATTGTGTCCGGAACGTGGGATAAACCCTAGAAATGCCGGTTACCGCGTGTAAATCGGAGTTCGGAAAATCCGGGATGAATAGTGTCGTTCAAACTTCTATAAATAGGCCCATTCTCTTCACAAAATAAAAAAAAATAGGGTTTAAAACCCTAGCCGCCGGCTCATGTAAAATGAATGGCCATAAATTCGTCGATTTCCTCCCTTAATTACTTCTAATCCATCAACAATTAGCCAATGTTCTCAACTAACAAATCGTAGAGCGATGTGAGGGCTTTAAATCTATACGGAGATGATCGTGTCACGTGTAGCGTGGAAGGAGAAATCATGGCCGAAAAAGGTTCGGTTGGGCACGATTTACGAGGGGGAATAGGGGGCCGAGTTGCATAGGGTGGTGGCCGAAGGTAGAGGGGGAGTTGGGCTACGCGATGGAAGTCTCTGATCGACTTGGAAGTTGACGTGGTGGTCGCGTGAATTAGGGAAGGGGGGCGGCTATGGGTTGATCGCGATTTTCATTTGCCTGGAGATTTTCTCACGCGCGTGGAAGAAAATATGGGGACGGCCCAGACTGCAGGGGCTAGAGATCTACGGCCTTGATGTTATTTAGGTTTAAAATTATAAAATTTGTTGTAAATTTATGAATATAAAATCGTGAATCTTTAAAAAATCATATCTTTTTCATACGAGGTCGAAAACGCGCCAAAACCAGTTGCGTTGGAATCGTATGGACGAGCACTACGCTATGGAATTGGATTGGAGTCATTTGGAGTTAGTGAGAATTTCGGGTAAAATTAAACGTCCGTTTAATTTTATTCGAAATAAATCGCTAAAACGAAATTTAAATCAAGGTGAGAACTTCTCACTCAATCGAATTGTTTCGATTTTTATTTTAAAAAGTTAGATTTAAAATTCTTGAATGTATGTTGAATGATGATTGTTATCTATTGATTGTTAAAATATACATTATGCGCCGTTAGTAAGCGGATTTATTTATTAAAAACATATACCGCGAATATTTCATAAACAGTGAAATTGGTATTATATATAATAGCAATATATATATATTGGCATATGTATATATTGCAGTTGTTGATTTCCCACAGTATATAGCGGATGAGACCCTATTGCGCCGTCTATTAAGCGGATAATATTTTAAATCCCATATACCGCGATAATTTCGTACTGGAACGGAATTGGTATTGTGCTAACATCTTTGGATGCAGGAAAACAGGTTGGAGGGATCCAGCTGGATTCCTCAACAGTATTTATTTGATTATGGATATTTTGATATTCGTTGATTATCATATCGATATATGATGTCGTTGTTGTCGTGATTGACTATTTGGTATATAACATCATTGGGCCAAATTTTGGAATTTTAAAATGATTTTAAAGTGATTTTTGAAAATATACTATATTTTTGGAATTGATCCATTTTAAATAAATAACGATATAAATTTTAATGTTATAAAATTATGATTTTTGAGAAATATAGTTAAAAGTTGATTTTTGAAAATATGGGTTAATGGTTTTATAAAATAGTTTAAATCGGGATTTTTGAATTTATTATAAAAGTTTAAATATAGGATTTATAAATTTAATTATTTTATAAATCAAAATGATGAAATTATAAAGGAGTTTAAAGACGTTTTAAAGAATAATATAAATTGATTTATATAAAAGATTTATAAATTGATATTTGTAAATTAAAATATTTGAATTATAAAACGAGTTTTTATAAGTGTTAGAATGAATTGTGAATGAATTTCACAAATGAATGAAATTTATAGAATTATAAACGGTGAAGTTATAAATGGAATTTTATAAGCAGTAGGTTTATAAAATTTGTAAAGATTTGAAGAATAGATTTGGGTAAATAAATGAATCTTATAAGTTATAAGATTTATAATTATGAAGTTTAAAGGAACGATTTTTGTAAACAAATAAATTATAAGTATTTGACTTATAATATGGACTTTCGGTATATAATTGAGTTATAAATCGAATAGGTTAATAAAGGAGATTTATAAAAGGAAGTTGTTATAAAACAAATAGAAATGGAATTTATAAACGTTGTTTTATAAATTCGCAAACGACTTATTTTGATAAATAAATTCTTATAACTTATTTATGGAGTTATATTTACGTTTTAGACGGTGAATAATCCTTTAAAATAAAATGAATAGAAATGATGGAATTGGCTAACGAAGTAGATTCACGTTTTTGAATAGTGAATAATATGTTAAAGAAAATGTTTTGGATATGATGTTTTAAATAGAATTAAAACGATCTAACGATGTTCTTAAATGTATTAAGATTCGAAACCATAGATTTCAACATTCATTGTTGAAATAGACGTTTTCGAGAAATAGAAGGAAATGGTGGACTATAACACTGTTTTTATAGTAAATGATTTCCGAAAGGAAATGTTTTGTATAGTATTGGGATTTATATATATCTATTTTAATTTCGAATCCCTATACTAGTGATTTTGGGTTGTCATAACGATGTTTTACGCAGCATTCGTTTTGGCCCAAATAAATATGTTTAAGAGAATGATTTCCTTAAAGAATGAAATATATACTTAATTTCAATTTAAGTATATTGAATATTTTCCAAGTATAGAAAATAAAAAGACTTGTGAATTACTTATAAATAAATAAGTATGGAAATGTTTTTCCAATGTGAAATGAAAAGTCTAGAGAATTTATCTTTTTGAAGATAAATTGAAATGAATAATTGAAATCGTATATGCATAGATATTTTGGAATATAAATTCACTATGGAATTTATAAAAGAAAGGGGAATCTGTTTAAAAATAAATATTGATTTATTTTTGAAGTGTGAAAATTATATATCTAGTAAAGCTATTTTTGGGAAATAAATAATTTGGAAAATTATTTGGAATCTGGTGATGTTGTGCATATCCATGGATAGTTCAATAACCGACTATCAATATTTACCTTTGAATGGGTATTTGTTGTGATTTGCTTGGATTTGAATGCCACACTTATTTTTAAATTATTGCGCTCGTTATTAGGATTACCCATTCCGAATAGTGATACGACGTAATGGATAACATTGATGACCGGTGTTGAAGACCGGATATTTTTGAAAGCGAAAGGACAACTCGTCGATTGTCTTTGCACCGAGTAGCTACGGTATAGAGACTCTCTATGTGATGGGAAGTCCGGACGTGATTAGAGATTATCCAGATTGCAAGGACTTCTTTGTAAGTTCCTTCGGTTCTGTTCGAGCCCGGAACAGACTTGTATGGATTGTGTGTCTGACATTACAAATTGAGATATAAAGCCGATTTCTTTCAAATATATTTCTGTTGGTGGCGGAGAATTTATTCTTTTAGCTTAACACCCTTCTTTGAGACGTACGAGCTCAGAGGTTATGTAGTTGAAGGTTATCAGCGATATATTCCCAATTTGGTAATGTGACATGATGAGTGTTGCTGTGAAATGATCATGGTTTGATCATTTGTGATATGATCATTTGTTTGATCGTTTATCTTGGTGATCATTTCTATGATCATTTGTTGACCCAAAGCACAGCTTTTGTATAAAGCGTGGTTTTGTGGACGAGACTTCGTCGAGCCTCACACCCCGGAATGGTCAAAACAGGAAAGATGCAGCAAGGTTATGAGGGGCAGCTCCCTTTAGGGTATGTGCATTTCCTTCTGGAAAAGGGTGGTATCATGGTATGGAGCCCAGATACTTACTCATGTTGAAATACTTTATTTATGATTGTGTGAATTGGTTACGAGCGCTCGGTTAAAGGTCCCAAAGGACCGAGGGATGGCATACTCGTGTCAGTAGTTACCCAGTTAGGGGTAACCCGGCCTTGTGTTGGCAGAGATCCGGTTAGGTTCTCGGGGACGTCCTTCCAGAGTCATTCTCATGTGGCAATGGGAAGTTCCTTGGCCTGACCATTCGTTGGAAATCCAAAGAAACAATACGATCTTGTACGGTTTTAGTTGTATAACCTGCCATGGAATGTGGCGGTAACCTGCTATTGAACATGGTAGCTATAGTAGGCATAAGTGCAGAATGTCTATGCTGGCTAAGATTTATATTCTACTTTCGAAATGTTTCCTACACTATGCACTAGTAATAATATCAAATGTTTCTTTTTAATGCGTATCAAGCATCTTTGACTATCATAAGGAGAAATCTCATCTGATTCTGCGTTTGCATTGTGTGTGTGTGTGCGGGAGGCCTTATGGTAGTCTTATTTTTAAAAGCATTGCGAATTGACTTTAAAAATATTCCTCTATTTTGTTTTTGAAGATAAAATAAACTGTTTTGAGTCCTCACACCAGTCACATGACTGACTCGGAGTTTATTATTTTCCTTCCTAAACTCTGGGTGCCCACCAATTTCCACACGGGCAGTCGAGAGTTAGGTTTATCAGGATATTCAGGAGTTGCTGGAGGCAAGCTGGATGGCATGGCGTATTATTAGTATATAGTATTTCTTTTCCGCTGTTTGATGTTGTTTGTTGTTGTATACTCTGATGATATGATGTAATGAAATGTAATGTAATGTAATGTAATAACTGATATAGTACTTTGTTTAAAGTTTATTCATTTATCTATTATATGTTGTTCTGCTGCGATTGTGAGATTCTGATATTGTTCTGTTGTTTCCTTTTTGTTCTATCCCGTTCTATTTTCTTTTCTCTCTATTTTCTATCTTTTCTCTCTTCTTCTGTCTTTTTCTTTTTCTTAAACAATGAGAATTCGTATTTCTGTTCGTCTTGAGTTAATCTATGGAGATTAGTGTATATTCAAGGGGTACAGATTTGCGGGTCTTCACAGGTGGTATCAGAGCATAAGGTTAAGCGACAACCATGGCTCTATTGGGTCTCATTAGAGATAGAGTCAGTAGTACTCTAGAATGAGTTTGAGTGTAATAATAGCTATGAGAGCGTATTTGTTAGTGAATATAAAATTGTTTTATATTGTGATGATTGGTTTGTTGAGTGGTATATGGATTCTGGTTAATACGAGTAATTAACGTTGTTGATAGGGATCTCTAAACACTTGTACAGAACAATTCGACACGATATTGTTTTAAATTGGGTAAATGGAATAATTTTACCTTGAGTATATTTTATATATAAAGGAATAATTTTTCAAAATTATTAAAGTGTATATAAGTTGATTGTTTAGTTGTTTGAATAATCTAAATTAAAGAATAATTGTATAAGTAAAATGAATTATAAGAATTGAATTATAATTAAAGTGATTTACAATTGTGAAATAAACTTATATATATAAGAAGTGAAACTATATGAATATATTTATGAATATGAGTTGTAAATGAAAATGAATTTAAAGTTAAATGGAAATTTACTTTAGAATTTGGAAGCTGAATTGATTTATAAGTGGGAATTTAAGTTAAGTAAAAAACCAAGTGATGTTTGTAAAATGAAGTATAACTTAAGTGATGTAGAATGAAGTTGATATTGGTATCAAAGTAAATTAATAAAGTTAAGTGATAAATGTGAACTTAAGTTATGTAAATGAAATTCAACTTTTGTAATTGAATTGGATTAATGGATTGAATGTTAATCAAATGAATGTGAATTAAGTTGATATGAAATAATGGATGTAAGTGTTAATTCATTAAAATCTAATGTTATTGGAAGTTGAAAATTTGAATGAAAATCAATTTAATTAAACCAATTGAAATTAAAGGTGTTAAACCAAATTGAATGAATATAAGCAAAGGAATTTGGTTGTAATTAATATACATTGGTTGTTATATGACTGTTAGTTGATTGTATATAATTCATTAAGTATTAATGAAATTGAATTATCGGAATTAGAAAGCTAAATTAATTAAAATCCAATTGGAAGTTAAGTGAATCTTAAATAGAATTGAATTTGATTTGGAAGTGAACCAACTTGAATATGAATTAGTGAATATAAACTAATTGAGAATGAATATTAGAAACATCCACTGTTAATGAATCAAATGTGATTAAATTGAAAACCCATTTCATTGAATATTAATGAGGATATGAATGAATATTTATTGGTTATGGATGTTAGTTGGATGTTAGTTGGTTGATGGTTGAATATATTGCTTTTACTGCATTTGCTATGTTGGCATATATAGTTATTATGTTGCTATATGTTGTATATCGATACTATTGTCTATATACATGTTTCTCATCTGTTTGTTGAGTGTTTAGTAGGTGCGGATCACGTTTGCTTCACATTTGGAGCTCGCTTTCGCGCTATATTAGCCGTATATGCTTGCTAATAAAATATAAGGTACATATCTCGGATTACATACCGTACTTTTACACTTTTTTCCCTGCGGGATGCCTCATTACTTGATGAGATGTATATTTGTGATATATATACTGTCATTTTTTTTTTCGGATCGAGCCGCGCAAAGGAGACTATGGCGAAATTTTTCGAAAATTTAAGGCATTAGAATATTTTTGAGAAAATTGAAACAATTTGAAAACTATAATTTTGATTTGGAGTTGAAAGTTAAACAACAGTGGTTGCTTTTGAAAAGATAACTAAGTATGATTTGGAAACTTAGTAAAGTTATTGTAAGAAATTTAACTATGAATTTGGGAAAGTTAATTGATTCTGTAACTTTTCTTACTTGGTAATTTCGAGGACGAAATTCTTTTAAGGGGGGAAGTATGTAACGACCCAGAATTTTAATTAATTAAAATTTGAATATTTAATTTATTTTAAATATTAATAAGTGAAATTTATAAGTCAAATAAATTTTATTTCAGATAATTGGATTTAATTGAGTAATTAAATCGATAATTTAATATGTTAAATTATGGAAATAATTGAAATTGGGTTAAATATGATTGAAAATGATTTTTAAAATTTTATTTTATCATATTGGAGTTAGAATGATATTTTAGAACTTTTAAAATTGAATTTAAAGTTTATTTGTGAAAATTGAATATTTTAATATTTAATCGACTAGTGAAATTAGCCATTTTTTGAACAGTCTCAGAATTGGACGAAACAAGTTCCATTGGATCCGTAATAGTTAGTTATTACCGGATTTCAATTTTTGTAGCAATCGGAGTTATCGTTTGATCGTGGCAGCTCGAAACGCATCGAAATTGTTTTAATATTAATTTGGCGAGTTAAAATAGTCATTTTTCAAAAAGTCTCGGATTTCGATGAAACCAGTTTCATCGGATCCGTAATGTGATATTATTGTAAGGTTTCAAATTTCATGTAAATTGGATTTACCGTTTGTCCGGTGCAAGCTAAAACGCCTAGAAAATCGTTTAATCGGTTTAATTTTAAATTGAACGTTTATTGCCATAACTCGCACAGATGACCGAATTAGCTTTCGAAACCTGTTTCATTGGTCCGGAACGCGGGATAAACCCTAGAAACGCCAGTTACCACGTGTAAATCGGAGTTTGGAAAATCCGGGATGAATAGTGTCGTTCAAACTTTTATAAATAAGCCCATTCTCTTCACAAAATAAAAAAAAATTAGGGTTTAAAACCCTAGCCGCCGGCTCATATAAAATGAATGGCCCAAAATTCGTTGATTTCCTCCCTTAATTACTTCTAATACATCAACAATTAGCCAATGTTCTCAACTAACAAATCGTAGAGCGATGTGAGGGCTTTAAATCTATACGGAGATGATCGTGTCTCGTGCAGCGTGGAAGGAGAAATCATGGCCGAAAGAGGTTCGGTTTGGCACGATTTTCGAGGGGGAATAGGGGGCCGAGTTGCATAGGGTAGTGGCCGAAGGTAGAGGGGGAGTTGGGCTACGCGATGGAAGTCTCTGATCGACTTGGAAGTTGACGTGGTGGTCGCGTGAATTAGGGAAGGGGGGCGGCTATTGGTTGATCGCGATTTTCATTTGCCTGGAGATTTTCTCACGCGCGTGGAAGAAAATATGGGGACGGCCCAGATTGCAGGGGCTAGAGATCTACGGCCCTGATGTTATTTAGGTTTAAAATTATAAAATTTGTTGTAAATTTATGAATATAAAATCGTGAATCTTTAAAAAATCATATCTTTTTCATACGAGGTCGAAAACGCGCGAAACCAGTTGCGTTGGAATTGTATGGACGAGCACGACGCTATGGAAATGGATTGGAGTCATTTTGAGTTAGTGAGAATTTTGACGTCCGTTTAATTTTATTCGAAATAAATCGCTAAAACGAAATTGAAATCAAGGTGAGAACTTCTCACTCAATCGAATTGTTTCGATTTTTATTTTAAATAGTTAGATTTAAAATTCTTGAATGTATGTTGAATGATGATTGTTATCTATTGATTGTTAAAATAGACATTATGCGTCGTTAGTAAGCGGATGTTATTTATTAAAAACATATACCGCGAATATTTCATAAACAGTGAAATTGGTATTATATATAATAGCAATATATATATTGGCATATGTATATATTGCAGTTGTTGATTTCCCACAGTATATAGAGGATGAGACCCTATTGCACCGTCTATTAAGCGGATAATATTTTAAATCCCATATACCGCGATAATTTCGTACTGGAACGGAATTGGTATTGTGCTAACATCTTTGGATGCAGGAAAACAGGTTGGAGGGATCCAACTGGATTCCTCAACAGTATTTATTTGATTATGGATATTTTGATATTCGTTGATTATCATATCGATATATGATGTCGTTGTTGTCGTGATTGATTATTTGGTATGTAGCATCATTGGGCCAAATTTTGGAATTTTAAAATGATTTTAAAGTGATTTTTGAAAATATACTATATTTTTGGAATTGATCCATTTTAAATAAATAACGATATAAATTTTAATGTTATAAAATTATGATTTTTGAGAAATATAGTTAAAAGTCGATTTTTGAAAATACGGGTTAATGGTTTTATAAAATAGTTTAAATCGGGATTTTTGAATTTATTATAAAAAGTTTAAATATAGGATTTATAAATTTAATTATTTTATAAATCAAAATGATGAAATTATAAAGGAGTTTAAAGACGTTTTAAAGAATAATATAAATTGATTTATATAAAAGATTTATAAATTGATATTTGTAAATTAAATATTTGAATTATAAAACGAGTTTTTATAAGTGTTAGAATGAATTGTGAATGAATTTCACAAATGAATGAAATTTATAGAATTATAAACGGTGAAGTTATAAATGGAATTTTATAAGCAGTAGGTTTATAAAATTTGTAAAGATTTGAAGAATAGATTTGGGTAAATAAATGAATCTTATAAGTTATAAGATTTATAATTATGAAATTTAAAGGAACGATTTTTGTAAACAAATAAATTATAAGTATTTGACTTATAATATGGACTTTCGGTATATAATTGAGTTATAAATCGAATAGGTTAATAAAGGAGATTTATAAAAGGAAGTTGTTATAAAACAAATAGAAATGGAATTTATAAACGTTGTTTTATAAATTCACAAACGACTTATTTTGATAAATAAATTGTTATAACTTATTTATGGAGTTATATTCACGTTTTAGACGGTGAATAATCCTTTAAAATAAAATGAATAGAAATGATGGAATTGGCTAACGAAGTAGATTCACGTTTTTGAATAGTGAATAATATGTTAAAGAAAATGTTTTGGATATGATGTTTTAAATAGAATTAAAACGATCTAACGATGTTTTTAAATGTATTAAGATTCGAAAGCATAGATTTCAACATTCATTGTTGAAATAGACGTTTTCGAGAAATAGAAGGAAATGGTGGACTATAACACTGTTGTTATAGTAAATGATTTCCGAAAGGAAATGTTTTGTATAGTATTGGGATTTATATATATCTATTTTAATTTCGAATCCCTATACTAGTGATTTTGTGTTGTCGTAACGATGTTTTACGCAACATTTGTTTTGGCCCAAATAAATATGTTTAAGAGAATGATTTCCTTAAGGAATGAAATATATACTTAATTTCGATTTAAGTATATTGAATATTTTCCAAGTATAGAAAATAAAAAGACTTGTGAATTACTTATAAATAAATAAGTATGGAAATGTTTTTCCAATGTGAAATGAAAAGTCTAGAGAATTTATCTTTTTGAAGATAAACTGAAATGAATAATTGAAATCGTATATGCATAGATATTTTAGAATATAAATTCACTATGGAATTTATAAAAGAAAGGGGAATCTGTTTAAAAATAAATATTGATTTATTTTTGAAGTGTGAAAATTATATATCTAGTAAAGATATTTTTGGGAAATAAATAATTTGGAAAATTATTTGGAATCTGGTGATGTTGTGCATATCCATGGATAGTTCAATAACCGACTATCAATATTTACCTTTGAATGGGTATTTGTTGTGATTTTCTTGGATTTGAATGCCACACTTATTTTTAAATTATTACGCTCGTTATTCGGATTATCCATTCCGAATAGTGATACGACGTAATGGATAACATTGATGACCGGTGTTGAAGACCGGATATTTTTGAAAGCGAAAGGACAACTCGTCGATTGTCTTTGCACCGAGTAGCTACGGTATAGAGACTCCCTATGTGATGGGAAGTCCGGACGTGATTAGAGATTATTCGGATTGCAAGGACTTCTTTGTAAGTGCCTTCGGTTCTGTTCGAGCCCGGAACAGACTTGTATGGATTGTGTGTCTGACATTACAAATTGAGATATAAAGCCGATTTCTTTCAAATATATTTCTGTTGGTGGCGGAGAATTTATTCTTTTAGCTTAACACCCTTCTCTGAGACGTACGAGCTCATAGGTTATGTAGGTGAAGGTTATCAGCGATATATTTCCAATTTGGTAATGTGACATGCTGAGTGTTGTTGTGAAATGATCATGGTTTGATCATTTGTGATATGATCATTTGTTTGATCGTTTATCTTGGTGATCATTTCTATGATCATTTGTTGACCCAAAGCACAGCTTTTGTATAAAGCGTGGTTTTGTGGACAAGACTTCGTCAAGCCTCACACCCCGGAATGGTCAAAACAGGAAAGATGCAGCAAGGTTATGAGGGGTAGCTCCCTTTAAGGTATGTGCATTTCCTTCTGGAAAAGGGTGGTATCGTGGTATGGAGCCCAGATACTTACTCATGTTGAAACACTTTATTTATGATTGTGTGAATTGGTTACGAGCGCTCGGTTAAAGGTCCCAAAGGACCGGGGGATGGCATACTCGTGTCAGTAGTTACCCAGTTAGGGGTAACCCGGCCTTGTGTTGGCAGAGATCCGGTTAGGTTCTCGGGGACGTCCTTCTAGAGGCGTTCTCATGTGGCAATGGGAAGTTCCTTGGCCTGACCATTCGTTGGAAATTCAAAGAAACAATACGATCTTGTACGGTTTTAGTTGTATAACCTGCCATGGAATGTGGCGGTAACCTGCTATTGAACATGGTAGCTATAGTAGGCATACGTGCGAAATGCCTATGCTGGCTAAGATTTATATTCTACTTTCGAAATGTTTCCTACACTATGCACTAGTAATAATATCAAATGTTTCTTTTTAATGCGTATCAAGCATCTTTGACTATCATAAGGAGAAATCTCCTCCGATTCTGCGTTTGCATTGTGTGTGTGTGCGGGAGGCCTTATAGTAGTCTCATTTTTAAAAGCATTGCGAATTGACTTTAAAAATATTCCTCTATTTTTTTTTTGAAGATAAAATAAACTGTTTTGAGTCCTCACACCAGTCACATGACTGACTCGGAGTTTATTGTTTTCCTTCCTAAACTCTGGGTGCCCACCAATTTCCACACGGGCAGTCGAGAGTTAGGTTTATCAGGATATTCAGGAGTTGCTGGAGGCAAGCTGGATGGCATGGCGTATTATTAGTATATAGTATTTCTTTTCCGCTGTTTGATGTTGTTTGTTGTTGTACACTCTGATGATATGATGTAATGAAATGTGATGTAATGTAATAACTGATATAGTTCTTTGTTTAAAGATTATTAATTTATCTATTATATGTTGTTCTGCTGCGATTGTGAGATTCTGATATTGTTCTGTTGTTTCCTTTTTGTTCTGTCCCATTCTATTTTCTATTTTCTTTTCTCTCTATTTTCTATCTTTTCTCTCTTCTTCTGTCCTTTTCTTTTTCTTAAACAATAAGAATTCGTATTTCTGTTCATCTTGAGTTAATCTATGGAGATTAGTGTATATTCAAGGGGTACGGGTTTGCGGGTCTTCACATTTAAAATATAAATGTAATAGAATTCAAGTTTTGCACAAAGGACTTTTCACAAACAGTACTTGATCATTAAACGATTCAACTTGTAAATTAAACAATACAACATCAAATTCAGGCATGATGAAGCATTCAATTCTTCAATCTCAACTCATATATAAACACATAAACACATATAAACCATATAAATCAGACTTAAACAAGTTGAAACCAATATAGAGAAGTTAACTTATTGTAAATATTCAATTCAAAGAAATATATTCATTGTAAATTCAAAAGAGGGTGTTACACTCACTAAAATCAAAACTTCCTCCTACCGACTTTCACAATCCCATTCATCATCACTGCCTCACTCTTCTTCCCCAACCCACATGCACCCAAGCTCCAATCACCAACTGCCTAGCTACTCTAATTCACCACTAGTGCCAGAAGTCGCGGCATCCGTCGCATCCACCACCTCACGCGCCCAAGCATCATAACACCATTGTGAGCTTAGACTTCACCTGCATGCCATCCCCTGCCATCAACGCATTCACACTCAGATAAAGGCGTCTCATTGCCTCCTTGATCTTCCCTAGTCACAAACCTGAATTTCTTTTTTATTTTGGAAAGAACTTACTAATCTTGGATGATGAAAGAAAAAGGAATGATATGATAGTTTTCTTTTTGCATAACTAGCTTAGGAGATAAGTGAATGAGGCAGGAGCATAAAAAGGAAGGTAAATTAGGAGAAGTACGGAAATAAGGATGGGCTTGGCTGGGTAATGGATAATGGGATTTGGGTTTACTTTTTAGGCTCATTTTTAAAAGAATTTGATTTTCCTTTTATTCTGAATGTTATCCTCTTTCAAGCAATTCATTAGTATTATCCCTTTTTCAACTATTTTAAATTATTTTTCCACCAAATAATTTTATTCAAGCTGCCATAAAATTTTCATTTTCACCCAAAATAATTTTTTGATAGCAATATATTGCCTTTCGGCTTTAAGCAATTTTAAAATAGTTATTTTATTCCTTAAAATAATTCTAAAATCTCATATTTTTTTTTTTTACCAAAATAAATTTTCAAACAACTTTTGGATATTTAAAACACAATTTAAATTTCATATTTGAATTTTATATCGATATTCTCCTTTTATTGTCAAATAAATCAAAAAATTCAATTTACTAACTTAAATATAACTAAATATTCAATATAACATTTTAACTTTATTTATCCATATAAAACACTTACTCAACATTTAAATTCAACGTAGATCTCGATTCGAAATTTTATGTTCAAATAACTAAATTTCCAATTCAAATATCCAATTAAATTTCCAAATTCGAGTTTTATTCTAACCTCTGCAATGACCTGTATTTTACAGATCGGAGGATCATAAAATGCTATTACAAAATCCAAATTGGATCAAACGAAGCTATAACTTTGGGTAATATTTAGTAGTGTTATTTTTTACCCTTATAATTTTAATTGGATGGTTTTACCATCAAAATCTTGTAAGGATTATACCTTTTGATAAGAGCCTAACTAGGGTCTGAAACCACTCCCAAATGAAAGATATGATGGCTATCATTTCATAGATTAATCATAATAGGATTTTTGGATTACCTTTTAGGTGATACAGTTATTTTAGGTTTCAATAGTCCTTTGGCAAATTAACGGGTAATCAAGAGGTGACTAATGTGGCACATTAACCATTTTGAGATTAGGTTTAATAATAGCTTCTTCTAGCAGCCACTAATCATATTTTCTCTTTTCTAAACATTCCCAAACCACCATTATCTTGATTAGACCAAAATTCGTTCTTTCTTTACTTTAATTTGCCAAACTTGAGCGATTGGTAAGTGATTAGAAAAGGATATCAAGAGGCTTTTGAGATTTGCATATTTGAGGGTGCATTGGGATCCAGGAAGTACTATTCACATCAGATTTTCCTTGTTATTCGTGCTATTTGGACCTAGGGAAGTGATGTATCCCTTTCACTGTACTATGCTTGTCTATATGGTTAGAGAACACATTTTAAGGATGATTTTGAATATTAAACATCTTCGAACCCTAGATCTAATCTTAATATCATTTTTGAAATAGTAAAAAGATAAATGTTGATTTCGATTCATTTTTGGATATTATACCAACATTCATCATTACTTGTATATGTGTATGGATGTTATACATTACTTATGTATAGTTGTTTGTTATGTTTTGACTCATTTTAGAGTGACTTAAGTGTGGTTTTCATTAGTGCAAATTGATGAGCAAAGTAGTTTGAAACTTGACAAAACTGATGTGAAGTGTTTTTTATGGCCTAGGAAGGCTATGGTAGAAGTCGCATGAAGTTTGGACGAGAAATGATGATGTTTTGGAGGGGTTGAAAATAACTTGGTGGTAACGCACAAAACAAGTCGGTGGTAAATTGCTTGGTGGAATCTAGAGCTTAACTTTGGGAATTAGGCATGAAAACTTTGGGTCAACTTGGTGGTAGGAATTTACAAATTTTATATTTGGAAAAAATTTGGCACAGGGAAATAACTCGATACTGAATTGATTTCTTAGAGGAAAACACATTGCTACTTTAGGATTTTTGGGGGAAACCTTCGAGATAAGCCATGGATGAGAGGTTTTTGGTACTTAGAAATATTTTGGCTTGGAAAAGCTCTTGGTACCGACTTGATTTTCTTGATTGCACTTGTGCGACTGCTTAGAGGAATGTGTGTGGCTGCTTGGAGGCATTAAAGGTTTTGCTCTGGTTATTTTTTGACGATGATAGGTTTTGATTTTTTGGGACTTGGTTACTTTTTGACAAAGAAATCATGTCAATGATGATAAGATGAGGTCAACACTGACATGATTATGTTCGAGGGTGACCATGTGGGGTTTGAAGGGACTTGGAATGTGGAATTTGAGGTTCATGCCTTGGTGATTCGTTCGTTCGACATGTGATTTTGTCATTATGACTCTATAATAAATGATTTTTATAATGAAGCGATAATGTGATGCTTTAACATGGTGACTTCTAAATTTCAACAAGATGACTTTACGACTGGTGATAGACATGTAGGTGTTCCAAATTTTAAATTATCGATGGGTGAATCAATTTGGTTGAGCACTTCAGTTGAGAAGTACACGATCGTCTTGGTTGAGTACTTCGGGTGAGAAGTGTTATGGACTTGGTGATGGCCCAGGGAGGCACGTTCGACGGGTGAAGTAATGTGATAGGAAATGTGTGTTCCAATGATCGTCAATGTCGAAGGGATTGTTGGTAACTCCATATGTGATGTGTGTTTCAAGGGACAAGAATATGTGAGGACACACACCTATGTACCATGGGCCATGGGTTGGTTTGGCCTGCTATAGGAGGGGTATCTATGGGATAGGTATGTGATCGATCATTGAATCTGATTGTGACATGGGATTTGCCAACCTGAGAGGTTTTCATATGAGTTATCATATATCCGAGTGCATATTGGTGGTGATGCAAGACCTTAGTGTGGTTATGTGACGCGAGACCTCGATGATGGTCAAGATGATGTAAGACCTTGGTGATGTTCATGACGATGTGAGATCTTGATGATGGTCGAGACGATACGAGACCTTGGTGATGGTCATGGAAGCGGGATCTTTGTAATCGTTATTGTCGCACGTTTACTATGTGTTTGTTATGATTACTATGATTAATGTGACTGATGTTGATTTAGATGGATGTCTTATGATGTAGGTATTCACAAGTTAGGTACCACGACACCCATGTTACTTAATGTAGTATACTGTATGATGATGATAGTGTAGCATATATCTTGTTATGTGCTAACTTGTTGGATGCATGAACATGTCAGATATGATTCTTCATACTCAGTGTCTCTATTTTATTATATCGGCTTTTATAGTATCTTGAGATTGATTATCACTTACATTGGATTATTGCCTGAGTCAATGTTTTATGTTTTGCTTATTATTATCTTTGGCACTCTTAATTGAGTAGACTAATTAACAGATCCGAGATTAGTGCACTAAACTATTTAGCAGACAAGCAAGAAGCTGACGCTTATCTATATTTTTACTTTGGAGCTTATTACTATTCCATTGTGCAGCATTGTATGGCTTTATCGGTGATTTTCTTTATTTAGAGACAATACATTTGGGTTTATTATATTATGTATAAAATTTGTGATCGGTGTATATACCTATGGTTATCCTGTTGTACACTGATTGTGTGATTCATTTAGTTATCAACGTCTCATATGTTTTTATATTTGTGTTTATTATTATATTTTATTCTTGTGTTGTGAGATATGCGATAGGTTTATCTATTAGAGTTTTATTTATTTTACCTATGACAATCATCCTACATCAGTGGGTACCGTTACAATGTATTTTACATGTTATATTGGGTACCAAGGGTGTAGGGTAGTCATCACAACTTTGAATAAGGATGTTACATTACCGTATTCATCATATGACAAATTATATTCGTTGTCCTTTCTAAATGTACGCAAGAACTATGAAAAGATCATACATGTACCACACAAAACACAAATATTTCCAAGATTTTCCCAATTATGAGATCCACTAGGGAGAAAATATTTTTAGTTTTCTCACATTAGCCTTTCCAACGTCCACTATCTCAAATTAGGAGAACAAGAGTAAACTCATAAACAAATATCTAATATTTATTGCTAGTTTCCATAAAGTTCAGTAAACCTCTTTAGGTAGATACTGCCACTCATAAAAAAATCTAGGTTTCAAATAACAGCTTTCCATCTTTCATAAAGAATATTTTATTTTAATATTTATGAGGATCTATGTTGAGTAAAGAACAACAGAACAAAATAGTTTTTCCCACATATAATTTAATATAAATTGTCATCAATTTTATGTTATTGATTACATTCGATATTCATTCATCATGTTTTAGTAATTCGT
Source organism: Allium cepa (assembly GCA_030765085.1). Lineage (NCBI taxonomy): Eukaryota > Viridiplantae > Streptophyta > Magnoliopsida > Asparagales > Amaryllidaceae > Allium > Allium cepa. The sequence continues at coordinate 26,054,921 of CM060933.1, read as the reverse complement.
GCATGCGACACATATAAGTATAAAAGCAAATAGAAATTCAATATTTAACATATAAACCTACTTGCATAAACTCGGTATTCATTTCAAATTGAGGCATTCTTCCATCATGCATATATCGCTCAAAAGATACACACTTGTAAATATAAAACATGTGATAGTAAAGTTTCATAACCAGTGTTAATTTATGTGTATGAATAAATACTTCTCATTTACAAAAATAAATCAAAAAATACACACACACACACACACACACACATATTCATATGTATGTGCGTGTTACTTTGATACTTCTTCACTTTTAATGAACTCATTCGTATTAACCGCGTGAAAATGTCTTAGATTGCTTTACAATATTTATCATTCAAAGTCATAGCATCAAGGACATATAATATCATAAATATGGATGGATTTAACAAGAAATGCTGACTTAATTTTGAAATAGACACACCTCTTAAGAAGATAACACCTTATCTATCTAGTAAAATTTACATGACCAAGTCATAGCATCAAGGACATATAATATCATAAATATGGATGGATTTAACATGAAAATACTGACTTAATTTTAAAATAGGGGCATTTTACTAGAAGGAAAAACATTGCAGTCCAATTAGTTTCTAGGACACACATCCACAAAATTAATTTCAAGACCAAAGTCAGCAGAATAATTACTTTTAAGGACAAAATCAGCAGTTCAATTACTTTCAAGGACATAATTTCATAGATTTTTAGGCCTTAGAAACTAATTATTTTTCATTTTGTCCTTAAAAGTAATTATTTCGGTTGTGTGTCCTAGAAACTAATTGCACTTGCTAAAGAGGCCATTGTGACTAATTTCCACTTTACCATATAACACTACCGCTGATATATGTTAGTGACGCACAATGCAACTACTTGCACATTAATACAACATTTAATATTCTCCTTCCAATTTAAAACACCTTATATATATATAATTCATGTCAATCAAAGTAATGTTTAACCCGATTCAAGCACACATTGAAGATAAATATTCCATTTCATATTTATTTTTGAAATTATTATATATATATATATATATATATATATCATACAATAGAGTTTTCATTTAAAAGTATCTTTCTAACTTCAGTACATAAAATCCATAATAAATATGTTCTATAATAAACTTATTATGACGTTGATTTATGAACTACATCATACTATTAATAGATAAAAATCATTAAATTCATGTTTCTTTCATAAGTATAAATAACTCTCTCTTCATAAATTAATAAATATAAAGTCTCATTGATCAGCTCTAAAGTCGACTTATTGTTATTTGCCCTTCAAGTTCACTTTCCTTTGAAACATTTAACAACACTTCCATAAATAAATCATAAATCGGTAATATGAATTAATAATTTGAAAATCATACTTTCAGTTCCCATAAAATTATTAGTAAGAACACTTAAGGTAAATCAATGTTTTCATCATTTGTTACTTCAACAAAATCTCCAATATATCAAATTTTCATATACTTACAAATCGTTCGCTTGCTTTCATGTTTGCAAATAATACCAAATAAATGTTATATATGTATATATGTATGTATGGCAGAACATAGGGGAACCAAGAAAATAACTGCCAAATGAAGAGGAAGACAAGTCTCCGCCTGATAAAGGCAAGGTAAAATTTGGAGTAAAAAAGACATATGCAGGAGTAAAATATGGGCCTAGAGATGAATCAAACACAAAGAATTCTAATTGTTTTGAGTATGCTCAACCTGTTGAGGATTATGTTTTTATGCCAAAGACGGTTATATAAATTCTTCTCAGGATTGGGTAAATACAATGATGGTTTACACAGTTGATATCAAGATTCCATAACAGATTCAAGAACTACATTTAAAGAGTCTAGAAACCAATAGGAGAATTTACCTTTCACAATGCAAAAAACAATTATTATGCTATGGAATTTTCAAATTCAGAAGACTTGAGTTGAAGGCGTACTAAGTAAGAAATTTTTTCTTATTTGGCCACTACAAAAGAAGCACTATTTAGCGATGGCTAATAGCCGTTGGCAGCCGTTGCTAGCCGTCGCTAGCCGTCGGTAAAAGCCGTTGCAAAATATCTCGTTGCAACTAAAGAAAGCGATGGCCTTAGCGATGGCTCCATTGTTCTTTTTGCAACGGTTTGTAACGGCTAAGTGTCCATGTACAAGCAACCGTTGGGGTTATTGATTTTTCGGGTTGTTGATGCAAAGCGTTGCAATGTTGCCGTTGCTAGTCGTCGCTATATTTGACCACAGCGCCGTTGCTAGCCATTGCAAAACTGGAATATATTTCCTGCCATATTGCAGCACCTTCAACCTTCAATCCCAATCAATCCAAATAATATAATTCCATCATTCCACACATATAATACCATTCCATCATACCATTTAATCAATATCAACACAACCAAATCATCAAATATTGCATATTCCAACATATATTCACAAAATCATATAAGAAAATCAACATAACCAAATATGAAAATCCATCAAACCAAACCACATAACTAAATTAGACGACCAGTACATATCGAGTGCCAAAGTATCAATCACAACAACCAAAATACCAAATCCACCAAAATACTAAGTATCAATCACAACATCCAAAGTACCAAATGTCAAACCCATCATAATATGTGTATATATATATAAAGCATACCCATCAAAACAAACCAACTAAGCATCATCGTCATCATAATCTGCACCTCCTTCCCCGGGCATTGACCCATGCTCCTGATAGAAGGCAGCAATACGCTCATCTATCTACGTCGCCAACTGAGTCTTCCGCCAATCATTGAGCTCATCCACTTGTGTTTGCATCCGAACAATCTCTTCCTCGTCTATGGATATCCTATATGCCCTTTGGAAATTAAGAGCCTGTAAAATAATTCAAGTGAATAAGAAGTTCATGGCATACAATAACAATAAGAAAACTCAAGTTATTGGTAATAAACTCAAGTGAATAAGAAGTTCATGGCATACAGGTTTCTACTGTGTAAACGTTGAGTACATACTATATTGCCGAAACTGTAACGCCTGTTTCGACTTGCCGATTCAATGATTGAATCCCATATCCGATTAGACTCATCAACCATAAGCTACTCCCGTCCACTCGCTTGTATCGCTCGTGCATGCTCTGCTTTATATCTCTCCTACAATTACGAACAGATAGTTGACACAATTGCTATGAAATTTACTTATTTACCGTGAAATAAACGAATATGAAATATTTTCATTACAGAAATAAACATATTTAGCATTACAGAAGCAGCCTTGTCGTCCGACCAATCATATGAAACATTCCCATCCTCATCTTTATGCTCCACTGCATGTGTGACTTTGAAAACCTCAGCCGCTGTAGGCTCCCTTTCATACTTTGCCCACTGAATATATACAAGAATAGATTATATTGATAATTTGCATGAGTATATACAAGAATAGATTATATACATGTATAATTGAATTATATATGAATTCATAATTACCTGACAGATGGTGCAACTTCGGCATAATTTAGAAGAACATATGTGTGTGCTACATTGTAATCTCTATCATCTAACCATATTTCCGCACATTTTTCAACAGATCTTCCATGTTGTCTAAAAATAGATAACATTGTTTGAGAAGAATCCTGCTCAATAGTTTCTTCATTACGGGGAACACTTATGAACGATAAGTTCACATCGTTATTAAAGTAATGTGAGAAAAAAAATGAAGCTTCTTCTTCAAGGTACGATTTGCAAATCGAACCTTCTACTCGTGCTTTTTGTCTAATTTTTTTCTTCAAATGATACAGGTACCTATAACAAAATTAATTAAATTTATATGGTGGTACAAAAACCGAAATTAATTAAATTACCTCTCAAATGAATACATCCATCCACATTGCACAGGACCACGAAGGAGTGCTTCAAATGGAAGATGAACAGGTAAATGCTCCATTACATTAAAAAAACCAGGTGGAAATATTTTCTCCAGTTTGCATAGAAGTACAGGGATTTCAGCTTCAAGTTTACATATACGATCTACCTTTAACGGCGTAGAACAAAGTTGTTTATAAAACATACTTAATTCTGTTATAACACTCCATATTTTTGCAGGCAGCAGTTCTTTGAAAATCACGGGAAAAAATACTTCATCATAATGCGGCAATCGTGACTTTTCATCCCACTCAATTTGCTGTTTTTAAAGTCAACACATCTACGGAAGTTAGAAGAAATCCCATCAGGACATCTAAGTCTTTCCACCCACTTTAGAATGAGTTTTACTTGCTTATTATCTAGCCCATAGCATGCTTTGGGAATCTTATTATCGTCGTATAATTGAAGTTCGGGCCGCTTACAGAAGTGTAATATATCACTTCTTGAATTCGCATCGTCCTTGGTTTTCCCCTTCACATTCAAAATTGTATTAAACGGTTATCAAACACGTTTTTTCATTGTGCATGACGTCAATGTTATGTCGAAGTTGGAGATTTTTCCAGTACGGTAACTCCTAGAATATATTTTGCTTGCACTAGTTATGAACGTCTGATTTACCTGGAATTTCAACATGTACCCCAGTTTCATGTATCTTTGGGTAGTCTTTTACAATTTCATATACCTCTTCACTTGTCCAAACCTTAGGTGATAGCATACTCTCTACTTTGTTATCTTTAAAATTCTTTTTATCCGTTCTAAATTTATGATTGATATGTAGAAAACACCGATGACAGTCAAACCAAGAAATTTTCTTTCCATACTTTAATGAAAATGCTCGTGTTTCATCCATACAATAAGGACAAGCTAGACGTCCAGATGTGCTCCAACCTGAAAGCATGCTATACGTAGGAAAATCACTAATAGTCTATAATAAAGAAGCAAACATACGAAAATTCCTTTTTCTCGAAATGTCGTATGTTTCAACTCCTTCATGCCACAATGTTCTCAACTCGTCGATTAGTGGTTGTAGATAAACATCAATTCCTCGTGTCGGATCATCAGGACCGGGGACGACAATCGTTAGAAACATATATGGAGTTTTCATACACATCCATGGAGGTAAATTATAAGGAGTAATAAATAATAATAATAATAGGCCATGATGAATATTTACTACCAAACTGAGAAAATGGCGAAAATCCATCCGTACATAAGCCAAGCCTAACATTACAGCTCTCTGCCGCAAATTCAGGGTAAGTCTTATCGAAATGTTTTCATGCTTCTCCTTCAGATGGATGTATCAAAGTTTCTTTTTTTGGTCTTCTCACACTGTGCCATCGCATATGACATGTTGTAGCAGAAGATGCATATAACCGTTGAAGTCTGGGAGTGATGGGTAAATAATGCATCCTTTTATATGGAACTTCTTTTCCTTTCTTTTTTCTTGGTTTGTATCTTTCCTCATTACATATTCTGCATTTAGTAAGATGAGCGTCTTCTTTCCAATACAGCATGCAACCTTTTACACATGTATCTATCTTCTGGTACGGCAATCCAAAAGCAAACATAAGTTTTTTTTACTTTATATGGACTATCACACATCAAATTATTAGGTGACATGTGTCGTTTTGCAGTTTGTACAACTGCTGTAAATGCAGCTTCTGTAAGATTAAATTTCGATTTCAAAGTGATGTATTCGGTGGTTACAGATAATTCGGTTCCGCTTGTACATCCATCCCACAATGGCCTCTTAGCAGAATCCAATAAATCATAAATTTTTTAGCTTCCGTGGTCGGCTGTTCGTCAACATTTTCGTTTCCATCATCACCTTGGTCAAAGGTAGGAAACATTGATCTGCAGCATCTTGCACCATGTTTTCTATAGGATTGATCATAATATTATCGTCCTCTAACACTACAGGATTAGGTGTGGGTTGAATAAGTTCTCCATGACGATCCCATAAATAATAATTTGGCACAAAACCAAATTTGTACAAATGTACTTCTACTACATCTGGTTTCCAATGCTTGATATGTTTGCACTTACTACACAACAATGAATGTCTACGGTATTTCGATTATTAGATTGAGCAAATCTAATAAATACGTGTACACCGGTACACAAACGTTCTTTTATTGATCCTTTCATACCTTTTCGAGGTTCATACATCCAACTACGATCGAGAAATTAATCGAACATATTTCCTGATTTGTAAAATGTAGGTTAGAAGATTGAATAACACACTTCATATTAAAGTCTTGTAAAAATTCATATATAACCCTTTACTATTTTAACAAATTCAAATAAATACTGCATTCAAATTTTCAATTTTTAAGTTTATTGTTTTTTTACTTTGACGGCCGGTTATCCTATTTTCCATTACAAACACAATAACGTAATCATATTTTATAAATCATTTCAGGTTAAACGATTCTAAAAGATTTCGGCAACACTTCCATTTATTTTCTGTATCGTACACAAATGCATATATACATGGAAAAAAGGAAGTGCCATCGAAATTTTCTGAACCGTTTAAACTGAAATAATTTATAAAATATGATTACTTTATTATGTTTGTAACTTGTCCAAATACGAGGACAAATCCAACAAATGTTGTATCAGATGAATATAGATGTCCGTTCTGTGGAAAAACGAATATCCATATAATGATCATATACAACACTTGTCAAACGGGGCCAAAAATTCTCTAAGGGGTTCATATAATTAAAGCACAAATTAAGAAATATAAATATTGAAGTATTAGTGGCCTGTAGTGAAATAATGATCTTAAATGTTTTTTAGTAATGTAGCCAAATAGAATTCGTTTAATTATGAATCAAAATCCATGGGAACTATCAGTAACTCGAAAAATATGCCTTATCTCACAAATGGGAACTATGAGTTACTATTTTAACAACTACAAAAATTATTTTATAATTCATTTAACTATTTAAATATTTATTAATTAAATCTAAAATTTTAAAACGTATTTTAACTTTAGTTCAACTACATAAATTTTAATTAACGATTTTATGAGCTAAATAAGTAGTTAGCACTTACAACAGTATAACAAACATTCTCGTAAACTTATCAATAAACATATTATTCAATAATCATGGACTATTTTTTGGATTTTAAATTAACCATAATTTTTAACAACATAGTAAACAATAAATTCACTAATTAATACCACCAAATCAACACTAATTATCATCACCTAATACGCAATAATCACCATTTTCAAACACATAATCAACTAATTTTCTAAATTAGGTTTACCATTATATACCCAATTCAAATAATAAACTATATATCATAAACTAATAACATATATTCATTAATTCCAAACCCGTAAATCATCCAATTCCAAATCCCTAAATCATCAACTAATTTAATTTAAACCTACATTAAACAAAGATAATGGAAAATAGGAGATACCGGCAAGTTTGGAGAGGTTGAAATTAGCGAAGGAAGGTTGCGACGGCTTCTGGTGGCGGAGAGCGGCGGCTGGTTGCGGGAGGCCACGGATCTGAGTGGATTTGGGGAGAGGGAAAGTGAAAATGTTTTCTCTCGGATAGCAGGTCTATATAAATGCGATAAGCGACAGTTAGCGATGGCCGCTTTTTTTAGCCGTCGCTAGGCTATGTCGCTTTTTGAAGTCTTTCTAGTAGTGGGTAAACTCACTATTGTTCAGAAATTGTACCCATAATTTGAATTCAATGATATGAATTTAGATATGGTTCAAATTTGGGTAAAATTTATGATTTAGGTATGGAACTTTGGACACCATATGCAATATCAATAATAGTGAGTTTCATTAGAATACCCATCCGATTAGATACGTTTACGGAATAAAGAAAGTTTACCAAATTTGCTAAAGTACTAGTTAAAGTTAATAAAAACTCTACTTTGTTGGATACAGTCCCTACTTAATTATACAATGGAATGAAAAAGAAGTTCAAATTTAGTTATGATAACAAGCCTTCAAAGTGCTCAGTTTGTAACAAGTTTGGCCATAAAACTGAGAAGTATGAAGTGGAAGTTCGCCCTAAATGGATCCCTAAGAAGAAGCGACCTAAAAAGGAGGTACATGCACAGGATGATACTGACGGTGTGCGAGTTCAAACTACAGCACAGGATATGACAATTAAGGGAAAGGAATATATTCATGTTTTTAGGAAACCAACTGATGGAGATTGTGTATCTAAAATAGGCATCAGTGAACATGACAAACCAGAAAGCTTGAATAAGGAACAAGGCAATGCTGACTCACTCAACTTCCTCGATACTGAATAGCCTGTTAAAATTTAGGAAGATGATTGTTGAGCTTGTTACCTATGAAATTAAAGAATTTGTTCCTGAAGGGAAATAGAATGAGGATATGTGAAAATTTACGCACAATAAACTGTGTCTCTTTTTCTGATACGAAAAGACTATTTATACAAGTAGTACCATTCCTTGCACAGCAAGGAATTCTCATGCATATGACCCGCTCAACTCACATACAGGACCAGCTCTAACTCAGAGGACCAGCTCAACTCACACAGGACCAGCTCTAACACAAGTCCTAATATTACTGAAATACTTTATACAAATGTTTTATGAATATAATCCTAATACCCCCCCCCCTCAAGTTGGAGCATGTAGATTGTAAATGCCCAACTTGTCAAGCAGGAAATTAAACTGTCTTGTACCCAATGCCTTGGTGAAAATATCAGCTAATTGCACTTCGGTAGGAACATATGATGGAAGAATAAGACCCTCTTGAATAGCGTCACGAACAAAATGACAATCTGCTTCAATATGCTTAGTACGTTCATGAAACACTGGATTTTTAGCAATATGTAAAGCAGACTGACTATCACAATACAGATTAATAGCACTCGGATGTTGAACACCCAAACTTAACAACAATCCTTTAAGCCATTTAAGCTCACAAGTGACTGCTGCCATCGAACGATACTCTGCCTCCGCAGATGAACGAGATACAGTGTGTTGTTTCTTGGTTTTCCAAGACACCGGAGAATGACCAAGAAATACTAGCCAACCAGTAAGAGAACGACGAGTCAAAGGACAAGATGCCCAATCTGAATCGCACCATCCGGTTAGACTCAAATCACTATCACCATGCAGTAAAATACCTTGACCTGGAGTACCTTTTAAGTATCTTACCACACGTAATGCAGCCTCCCAATGTTCTTGTCGAGGAGCCTGCATGAATTGAGAAAGAACATGTACGCAATACGACAAATCAGGTCTTGTAAAAGATAAGTAAATTAGGCGACCAACTAGACGCCTATATGGCTCCGCATCATGTAGCAACTCTCCAGTAGCATGTGCAAGCTTGTGATTTTGCTCCATTGGAGTAAGAATTGGTTTGCCCCCTAAGAGACCGCTTTCTGAAATAATGTCCAATGTATACTTCCTTTGACATAAAAATATACCTTCAGGACCTCGTGCCACTTCAATACCAAGAAAGTATTTTAATACACCAAGATCTTTCATATGAAAACAAGCACTCAAGTACTCTTTAAAGGCCTTTAACGCAGCTGAATTGTTTCCTGTAATAATCAAGTCATCAACATATACCAATACATTTATCTGCACTGCACCCCTAGTAAAAGTGAATAAGGAATAATTTGCATACGATTGTAGGAAGCCACATGCCTTTAAAGCTTTCACAAGTTTAGCAAACCAACACCTGGGAGCCTGCTTAAGACCATACAAAGACTTACGAAGTCTACATACTTTTCCGGGTTCCGTAGTCTGAAACCCAGGAGGAAGTTTCATGTAAACTTCCTCATCAAGATCACCATGGAGGAAGGCATTGTGTACGTCCATTTGATGCAGCTCCCAATTCTTCGACGCTGCAATGGCTAAGAATACTCGAACAGTTACCATCTTTGCCACAGGCGCAAAAGTCTCATTATAATCTATTCCTTCGATCTGATGATTGCCAAGCACAACCAAACGAGCTTTAAGTCGTTCAATACGACCATCTGAGTGAAATTTTATGCGATATACCCATTGACTACCAAGTGCTTTCTTTCCTGGAGGGAGATACTCCATAGTCCATGTACCATTTTCTTCCAGAGCATTTATTTCCTTTTGCATTGCTTCACGCCACCCTGCATCTTTCATTGCTTCTGTAAATGATGTTGGTTCCCGTCCTGCAGTAACTGCTGCAAGAAAATTTCGGTGGAAAACAGGGAACCTATCACAATTAACATAATGTGTTATAGGAAAGGGGTTACCTGAGGAAAGCATTGGTCTAGATGAACTTTGAGATGGACTCTTTTGAGTAACAGTATGAGTTACATAGTCATGCAATTTTACGGATGGGAATTTGTCACGCAAACCTCTACCTAGATTTTCATTCCTAGCATTCTCTGCATTTTCAAATGAAGAAGAGGCTTTCCCTCCTAAATCAGGTATATTATCACTCGATAAAGGAAATGATTGCTCCTGCACATCACTATTAGGCATACCATCAACTTCTTGTTGTACTATACCACCTTGTGACATTACTTCTCCACCAGATGCCACCTCCTCACACATGCCACCTTCCTCCTCTAAAAAATCAAAGTCATTCCCTCCTGTAAGTGAATTTTCAAATGAACTATCTAACATAAAGTTTGCAGCAACATGATCCACAAATGGGAACACTTCCTCGTAAAATTTTACATCTCTTGATACAAAAAATTCTCTAGTATCAAGATCAAATAATTTCCATCCCTTCTTCCCAAAAGGATACCCAACAAATACACATTTTCTACTACGACTAGCAAATTTGTCTCCTTTTACTCGTTGATTATAAGCAAAGCACAATGAGCCAAAAACTCGCAATTTCTCATAATTCGGTAAAGCACCAAAAAGTATCTCATATGGGGACTTTTTATTAAGAATAAATGATGGAGTACGATTGATGAGATGAGCTGCCGCCAACACACACTCACCCCAAAAATAAAGAGGTAATCCACCTTGAAAACGAAGAGCACGAGCAACATTTAAAATATGACGATGTTTTCTCTCCACTCTACCATTTTTTGAGGTGTTCCAACACAAGATGTTTGAAATAAAATACCATTCGCCATAAAATAATCTAACAAGCAATTAAACTCTGTGCCATTGTCACTCCGAACCACCTTGATTTTCTTATCAAATTGTCTATCTACCATAGCAATGAATGACATGAACATCTTAAATACTTCTTTCTTATCAATCAACAAGTATACCCATACTGCACGAGAATAATCGTCAACAATAGTCAAAAAATAACGAGCACCACAAGAAGAAACTGTATTATAACTACCCCATAAATCACAGTGTATCATCTCAAAAATAGATGTTACTTTATTATTACTTAAAGGAAAACTATTCCTAGAATGCTTAGCGTTATGACACACCTCACATGCTTTATTTAGATTTCCACTACCACTAACACGGGGGAGAAGCTTCACTATTTTTTCTGAAGGATGTCCCAAACGTTTATGCCACAACTCCATGGAATTTGCGCTTTCTACTGCATTTGCCTTCACATTTGACACTTTTCGAAAATAGTAGAGTCCATCTCTTAGTTCACCTATTCCAATCAGCTCCCTCGAATGACGGTCCTGTATAACACAAATGTTATCAGTAATTGTGACAATACAACTTTTATTGGCAATAAGTTGTGATACCGAAATTAAATTGCAGTTTAATTTAGGAACATAAAGCACATGAGTAAGGATTAAATCATTAGAAAGCTGCACACTCCCTTCCTTGCTTGCTTGCACAGTTTGGCCATCTGGTAAACCTACTGGACACATATTCACATCTTTTACGTTTGTCAAGAAAGAAAGATCTCCAGTCACATGATTTGTACATCCTGTATCAATTATCCATAATTTCGCAATCAACTCACCATTCAAGCGATCCGAAGGAGTTTGTGGGTTACCAAAAGCAGCTACAAGAGTTTTCCATTGATCAGCGGAAAAACCCAGAAGAGGAATTGAATTTTCTGCTGGCTGTCCTAATGCACCACTGCCTGTATCAGCCACATTGGCCCGAACAGATCCACCACGACTCCGACCAGTCACCGTTGAGGTTCTTGCACCACCACCATCTTGCTTACCACGTCCACCTCCTCTCCCTTCCAAACGAGTACGAGTCTCCCACCAGTCTGGATACCCAAGCAAATCAAAACAATTTACAATTTCATGTCCACTTTTCTTGCAATGAGAGCACATCAAGCCTGATTTATCTACCTTTTCAAAACGACCTCTACCACGACCTGATGTACGGACAGCAAAACCAGCAACTTCAGGTTTGTCTGGTTTATCTTCTAGAGCATCGCCGCAGCGCATTCTTTCTTCCTGGATAACTTGCTGAAAAGCCTTGCTTAGAGAAGGTAACGGGTCCTGTGAGAGTAAAGAGGACCGAATCTGGGCATAATATGGAGCATACAACCCCATCAAAAATTCATGCAACTGACTGTCTTCTCTACGTTTCTCATGAGCAGCACCCAATTCACATTTGCACAATCCACATTTACAACAAATAATTGGTTCATGATTACTCAATTCTTCCCATAAGACATTCAATTTACCATAGTATGTTTCAACGGGCATAGTAGCAGTTTGTTCGCACTTTGCGATTCTAGATTTAAGTTGTTGAATTCTTGGTCCATTAACAACAGAACATCGCTCCTTTAAATGCTTCCATAAAACATACGCATCTTCATATTTAGATAGAGTAGATTTTACCTCGGGAGAGATGGTATTCATGATCCAAGAAACAAGCATAGCATGAAGCGTTTCCCAATCATCTTGAGAAGACGATGGCCCCGGCTTTGTGATCGTCCCATTCAAGAATCCAAATTTACGCTTAGATTTAAGTGTTGTTTTGATATCCGCTGCCCAGTCTTCATAATTATCTCTGTGCAATTTCATCGGAGTTATAAAATCTCCAGGACGATCTTGTGGTCCGATATAATAAGGGGAAGAAGGTTCGATTTTTGTTGGAGGAGAAGTTTCATCTCCTGGCATGTTTACAGTTTGAGATTTCTTAGCCTTGAGGCTCTGATACCATGAAAATTTACGCACAATAAACTGTGTCTCTTTTTCTGATACGAAAAGACTATTTATACAAGTAGTACCATTCCTTGCACAGCAAGGAATTCTCATGCATATGACCCGCTCAACTCACATACAGGACCAGCTCTAACTTAGAGGACCAGCTCAACTCACACAGGACCAGCTCTAACACAAGTCCTAATATTACTGAAATACTTTATACAAATGTTTTCTGAATATAATCCTAATAATATGTCAGCATATGTTACCACCAACATATCATACATGATTTCAACAGTATCAAAAGTCAACACCGAACCACATGCTCCTGCTAAAAGACACTTGAGGAGCGGTTCATAAGGTAAATGAGTATTATTACATGGAATGTTAGGGGTATGAATAATGATAAACGAATATAAGATATATTAATACTCCTAACAAAATATAAACCAACCATGGTTGGTTTATTGGAAAATAGATTGAATGATACTACTTTACAATATTATATGCAAAAACTCACATCACATTGGGATGGGATTACAAATAATAATAGTGGTTGCAGGGGTAGAATCTTACTTATTTGGGATAAGCATATTTGGCAACATACAAAGATTTTTGAATCAGCACAACATATTTCGGTGCATATTACAAACACCGGTGGTTTTACTTTTGTATTGACAACCTTCTATGCAAGTAATTTTCAAACTAAAGTCTATGGCAGCAAATCATATCAGAATCAACAGAAATTACGACTGCTTGGCTACTTATGGGCGATTTCAACAACTCTTTATCTCCTATTGGCAAGCAAGTATTAAAAATATTATTTTACTATTTTAATGATAAGAACTATATGACAATGTAACTAACATGTTTATCGAGTAATTTCAAGTCAAATAGCTATACGGTGGATGATAAAATTTATACAGGTGATACAGAAGAATACAAAGAAAAAATATATTATGCAGGTGGTGGAATTCGAGCATGGGACATGGCAATCAACCAACTAGTGAATTTTAAATGACAGAAGATAGGTAGCATAATAATGTGGGAAAGTTTAAAAATAAAGTGGACATGCCAGAAATCGAACCAAAGTGACTGAGAAGAAATGCACCACCCCAACCGACACACTGTTAAAACTCAAACTCAAACTAATGTTACCTGAATTTGTTTGCTGTTCCAAAATAAAGTATATGTTAGAACTTGTGTTTTCTTTAGTAGAAAGAATCTGAACTAAATAACAGGGAATGTGTGTTTTCTTTTGAACAAGTTTATAGGTCGGTGGCTATGGTTGTGGATCTGTCTTTTTTTCTATTTAAATATCAGATGTAGATTTTTATTGTTCAATAGTAAGAAAGATAATTCATCTTTATACACTCTCGTATTGTTTCCCATCTTGATCCATTTTACAGGAAACTGTCATTCCTGCAACTGGTATCGGATCGCAGGCTTGATTTGAAGTTGTCGACTAGGTTGCTTGTAAGCAAGTCACAACAATGAGTGGATCAATTCAACCTCAGCTTTCTTTATCAAGCAATCGTTGAACATGGATTCCATGATTTGTGGGAAATCAATGAACATGGATTCGGTGTGTGACGCCCCACCTCTATACCCACGCTAGCCAAGAACACTCCGGAGAAGTGCTGTCAACTAGCACGGAGAATAAGGCTGTTGAGGAGCGACCATCCATGTAATAGCTTATCACACGGTGGCTATAAATAATCTTCGGAAACAAACATAGAAATAATCATATCACAAATCAGTCACAGATATCCATATCACAAAGGCGGAAGAAGATATGAATATATAACTAACACATGAAAGTGTACATCAGAGTAGTGGTCAATAAGATCCACGATAATACAAAAGAATAGCAACACGTGCTATACAAAAGAATACAACTATGAGTCTATATCTCAAGTGTATACAGCAAAAACTGCTAATCTAAACAGTTAGCCAAAAGTCAGAGTGATGAATCCCTGGGAAGAAGTCAAGCAGAAGCACCTGTAACATCTCGGTCTGATCCGAGTATTATTTAAGAAAATAATAAACGGATCAGTCTAGCTATAAATATCAGATGACATGATATAACATAAAAGATATGGCATAAACATAAACATCCATAACGACATACCGCTATAAGTATGTAAATAATGATCAACAGAAGATCAATCAATAAGAGATAATCAATATCACAAGAATCTTCTCAAAGATTCGAAGGGGGCATCATACCCTAAACTTGTACTCATAACAAGTCAATGACACAAATTCCAGAAATCAACACGAGAAATCCAGAAATCATAAAAAGGGAAAGAGGCCTATCACATGACGGTCCGAAGACCATGGGGAGCTACCCCACATGTGTGAGTGGAATCACACAGAATGAGGTCAAGACTAACCAAAAAGCAGAAAGGTATGTGTGAATGGAATCACACAAGTGGTGTCTAGTCTAACCTTGCAATGAAAGAGACATCGCGCAATTGCTAGTCTAATTCATAAAGCGATCATCAAGATCAACGAGAAGTGTCAATTACACTAAGCTAGTAAATATAGAAGTTTAGCTTCATGTCCCATAACCACTTGCTTAACTTAAATATTTACGAACAAACTGTAAATCTTCACTAATAAAATTGTCACAAGGGGTTCAATCGAACAAGTCCAAGAATTAACCGACGAAGTGAACGCAAGCGTTTCATACCACTTGTTTTACTAAGTCGTTTAATTAGATTTCTCATCCGAGTGAGGTAAAGGCTTGTATATACTAATAGATTGGAAAACGGTTTAAGAAAATATTTACTACTAGTATTGAAACCTTCATATTTTAAAGTGACAAATCACAGAAGCGATTGTAGAAACAATCAATCACAAAGATCACATTCGAAGATGTGATAAAAATCCAAGGAAATCATCTTAGGAAGTTCGGTTGAATGTTCTTCAGATAAGATCGCCTACGCAGAGTTATACGGGGTTCGACCTGCCCGGTCAGGTCGCGGGGGTCCAGGGGGCAGCGCCCCCGGCGGGGTGCGGGGCAGCGCCCCGTCACGGTACGACCTAAGTGAAGACAAGCGGCTTACGACCTAAAGCAAAATGAGGTCTAACGACCTAAAGAGTTCGCGGCCTAAGGGATACGACCTAAGTGGCGCGACCTAGTGGATGACAGGTCATACGACCTAAGGGTAAGGTCGGAGGCGACCTACGACTTAGTGGGGTCGAACGACTTAAGGACAGCCGACTTAACAAACAGGTCATACGACCTAAGGGTAAGGTCGGAGGCGACCTATGACTTAGTGGGGTCGAACGACTTAAGGACAGCCGACTTAACAATTCGCGACTTAGAGAGGCTTAGGTCGGATACGACCTACGACCTAGTGGAGCATAGGTCGGAGACGACTTACGAGATAACACGCGAACGACTTACTGGAGCTTAGGTCGGAGACGACTTACGAGATAACACACGAACGACTTACTGGAGCTTAGGTCGGAGACGACTTACGAGATAACACACGAACGACTTACTGGAGCTTAGGTCGGAGACGACTTACGAGATAACACACGAACGACTTACTGGAGCTTAGGTCGGAGACGACTTACGAGATAACACACGAACGACTTACTGGAGCTTAGGTCGGAGACGACTTACGAGATAACACACGAACGACTTAACTCTTAACTCGCAGCCGACTTAGCACTCTAACTCGTGAACGACTCAACACAGGCGAACAGAAATACAAAGGCGGTGACTTTTCAACGCGCGCGACTTACGACTTAGGCTTAACTCGTGGACGACTTAGCGATGGCCAGAAACGACTTAAGGCCAGAACGACCTAAATCCGAGGCAGTGCGACCTAACTGCAGTTTTTTGTCAAAAACGCTAAAAATTGGAGTTTTTCGCCAATCCAATCCAAACCAAATGCAAATGCACATGCTAAAGTGATGGGGAATCATTCCCAACAGTCCAATATAGTTATAGGCTAGAATTGTGAGATAAAAATCTCACCTTTGCACTAAAATTTATGAAGATGAAGCTTGAAAGCAAGGAGAAGCAATCCAAAGCTTGAATCCAATATCTTCTACTTGAATTTGGAGTTGAATGATGGAGTTGCAATTGAATTTGAGCTTGGAGTTTTAATTCCCATTCTCTTCACCATTAATGCTAAAGCTTGAGTTAGTTAGGAAATTTATGAAGAGTGAGGAGAAGAGGGTTGGAACTTGGGCTTAATAGGCTAAACTAACCCAAAGTCCAAAGCGGGAAAAGTTAGTGAAATTTCACTAACTCCAAACCTATCGATGTTTATACTTAAAAAGTTGTAAACGACATTTCGAACTCAATGGAAGTGGTCTCGAGTCCTAATTTGACCGTTTGCAAAAAGTAGTTTTTCGGACCAAAATCCGATTAACGATTTAATATTTAAATAAAAATATTTAAATGTAAACTCGATAAATATGCGGGTTGTTACACGGTGAACCTTAGCACAACTAAGTCAAACACAGAAAAATGCACTGAAGGAAAACAAGAAGAAGGATAAGAAGGCATTGTTCTTTCTTTATCAAGCAATCGACGAGGACGTGTTTGAAAGGATCCCAAGTGCATCAATGTCAAAAGATGCATGGGAGAAGCTGCAAAAGTCTTACAAAGATGATGCAAAAATGAAAAGTGTAAGATTGCAAACCTTACGTCTTGAGTTTGAATCTTTAATCCTGAAAGCACATGAGAGTATTGCGGACTATTTTGCTCGAGTTCTGACTATTATTAATCAGTTAACTATGAATGGTGAAATCTACGAAGAACCTCGTGTCATCGAAAAGATTATGAGATCGCTAGCAAGTCGATTTGATGATGTTGTTCCTGCAATTGAGCTAGCAAGAAATCGAGATGGCATGATAGTAGTAGAACTAATGGATACATTAAGTGCTTATGAGTATAAAAAAATCTTAGAAGTGAAACAACTCTTGAGCAAGCTTTTCCAGGCAAGGCTATGATGGAACAGAAAATAGCAAAAGATTGAAACAACAGTAGTAGTGGAGCAAAGAAGCAAAACAGCGAACAATTACCTTCAACTATAAAGAGGTATGATAAGTCTAAAGTTCAGTGTTATAAATGCAAAAAATTTGGTCACTACAAATCTGAGTGCAAAGGTAGATATCAAAAGAAAAGGCATCAACATGCTAACTACACTCAAGGCAATATGCTAGAGAAAGAAACACTGCTATTAGCTTGCAGTGCTTCCGAAGGAGATCATGTCGACAAGTGGTATTTAGATACCAGATGCAGTAATCACATGTTCGGAAAAAAGGAGCTCTTCAATCATTTGTACGAGTCAGTATATAGTGAAGTGGATTTTGAAAACAGGGCTAAAGTTTCCATCATGGGAAAGGGTAACATTCTCATTCGACTAAAAGATGGTTCTCATGAGTATATTTCTGATACATTTTATGTACCAAGTCTACATTGGAATTTGTTTAGTATGGGTTAACTATAGGAAAAGGGGCTTAGAATTGTAATTGATGATGGGATTTGTACGATCTCGAATCGTAAAAATAAGCTTGTTCAAGAGTTTCGATGACAAGTAATCGCATGTTTCCTCTGACATTGCAAACAAAACCGGTATGTTCTTTTGCTGTACTTATTATCGATGAAAACTGGTTGTGGCATTTTCGTTTTGGTCACCTAAACTTCGAAGGGTTAAGGTTGCTTGCTCAAAAGGAAATGGTTGTTGGCCTTCCACTATTAGAACCCTCAAATCAACTGTGTGAAGGCTATGTGCTCGGAAAGCAACATAGAGAGCCCTTTCAGATTGGAAAATCACGAAGAGTTGTGAATCCATTGTAGCTTGTGCACTCAAATATATGTGGACCGATGGAAACTATTTCAAATGGAGGTAATTGTTATTTTATTACTTTTATTGATGACTATAGTTGGAAAACATGGGTCTTCTTCTTGAAATATAAATCTGAAGCTTTCAACATCTTTAAAGATTTTAAATTTTTTGTTGAAAATGAAAGAGGCTATAGTATAAAGATGCTTAGAACAAATAGAGGAGGGAATATACCTCGAATTCATTTCGTGACTATTGTAAAAAATATGGTACAAAGCATCAGCTTACTACTAGTTACGCACCTCAACAAAAATGGAATTTTAAAAAGAAAAAATAGAACTATTGTTGAAATGGCTAACAGAAAAGATTGTACCTAAAGTTTTCTAGGCAGAAGTTGTTGCTTGTTTTGTATTTCTTTTGAATAGGTGATCAACAAAATGTGTATTGAACAAGACATCAGAGGAGGCTTGGAGTGGAAAAAAACCAAATGTTGAAATTCTTCGAGTTTCTGGGTGTGTTGCAAATGCTCATGTACCTACTGAAAAAGGAAAAAAGTTAGATAGCAAAGGTGAAAAATGTATATTCATTGGTTATAGTGATATAACAAAAGGCTACAAACTTTATAATCCTAGATCAGGCCAGTTAATTATAAGTCGAGATGAGAAGTTTGATGAATATGCATCTTGGGATCGGTCAGTTGAAGAGAAGAAGCAGGTTAGCATAAATGTCAGTGATGATTTGCATGAAAATGAGCAGTGGGTTTCAGAACAGTCCAGTGAGCCATTGCAAACTTCAAACAGTTCAACATCCCTACTGCTTTAGTTCGAGATGAATACATTCGTCCCAAGTGCACTCATAATCTTCCAGCAAGGCTACAAGATTATGTTGTGACAAACGACAATGATGTCAGTGATGAGGAGCTTGTTAAATTTGCATTATTTGCAGACTGTGATCCGGTCAATTTTTATGAAGCTTCAAAGGATGGTAAGTGGAAAAAAGCTATGGATGAAGAGATTAGTTCCATAGTAAAGAATGACACATGGGAGATATGTCCGCTTCCTGAAGGAAAAAAAATCAATAGGCATGAAGTGGGTGTATAAAACTAAGTACAAACAAGATGGTCAAGTAGATTGTTTAAAAGCAAGACTTGTTGTGAAAGGAAACAAGCAAAGGCCTGGAACAGACTATTATGAAGTTTCTGCTTCAGTAGTTTGACTCGATACGACCTGTATGTTCATTGTTCTTGCTGCTCAAAACAAATGGGAAATACACCAAATGGATGTAAAATCGGCATTTTAAATGGCTTACTAGAAAAGGAAGTGTACATTGACCAACCAGCAGGTTACATTAAAGAATGGCATGAAAGCAAAGTTCTCAGATTGAAGAAGGAATTACATGGACTAAAGCAAGCTTCTAGAGCTTGGTATAGTCGCATCGATTCACATTTTGAAGAAAATGGTTTTATGAAATGCCCTTATGAGCCCACAATGTTATCAGGTCTGAAAATGAAAATATCATTATTGTTTGTCTATATGTTGACGATTTGATCTTCACTAAAAAGGAACCTGAAGCATTTGCAAAGTTTAAGTATGAGATGTCAAGCAAGTTTGAGATGACAAACATGGGTCTAATGACATATTATTTGGGACTTGAAGTTAAGCAGACAAGCAATGGAATATTTCTGTCGCAAGCCAAATATGTAGCAGATATCTTAAGAAATTTCAACATGGACAAATGCAAAGCAATCAAAACTCCAGTTAAGGTGAAGTTGTAGTTGATCAAGTCAGATGATAGTGAGCTTGTAAGCCCTTCTTATTTTCGTGGCATAGCTGGAGCCTTTGCTATTTGACATCCACCTGACCTAATATTACATATGGAGTTGGTACCGTCAGTAGATTCAAGGAGACTCCAAATCAAAATCACTTGTGTGCGGCAAAGAGAATTCTAGATATGTGAAAGGTACTCAAAATTATGGTATTTTCTATTCACAAACTAAGTCTAGTGATCTTGTCGGATACACGGATAATGACTGGGCTGGCAATGCAGAGGGAAGGAAAAGTACTTCAGGTTATGTGTTCCACATCAGTTCAAGCATCGTATCTTGGTCTTCTAATAAGAAAAAAGTATTCGCTCTCTCTACAGCGAAAGCGGAATACATATCATCAGCTTATGGTGCATGTCAGACAATTTGGCCACGTCGAATACTTGAAAGTCTGAACCATAGACAAGAGTCACCAACCAAACTATTTTGTTATGAAAAATTCGATTTTCCATGGAAAAAGCAAAAACATTGATATTAAGTATCACTACATTAGAGAGCTTGTGAAGAATCAAGACATTGAGTATTTTCCATGGAAAAAGCAAAAACATTGATATTAAGTATCACTACATTAGTGAGCTTGTGAAGAATCAAGACATTGAGTTGGTATTCAATAGTTCTCAAGGACAAGTTGCAGACATCTTTACAAAGCCGTTGAATGCTGAAATGCTCCACAAATTCATAAAGAAGACGGGGCTGCAATCCATGGACTCGAAATTTAAACTCAAACTTATGTTACCTGAGTTTGTTTCCTGTTCCAAAATAAAGTATGTGTTAGAACGTGTGTTTTCTTTAGTAAAAAGAGTTTGAACTAAATAACAGGGAATGTTGTTTTCTTTTAAACTAGTATATAGGTCAGTGGCTATGGTTGTTGATCTGTCTTTTTTTCTATTTAAATATCTGATGTAGTTTTTAATTGTTCAATAATAAGAAAACAAATTCATCTTTATACACTATCCTATACTTTCCCATCTTGATCCATTTTACAGGAAACTGCAGTTCCTACACACACTGTAAGTGCTTTGTGTTACAACTGCTTAGCGCATTTTATTATTTGAGAAATGAACCAAAAATGAAAATTGATAAAAACAGATGCAACAGCATTCGAACCTAGACCACCATCGGAAAGGGCCGCTTCACTCACCAACTACACTACAAGCACTTTTGTTAACAGATTGGTTAGCAATTTTATATATTGTTGATCTAAAATAAATAGATGAAAAATGAAAGCAACGGGACTTGAACCCGGGCAACAAAGCAAAGAAGGCATGCCCATACCCCTATGCTGCACAATGTTTTGGTTTGCTATTGTTATCGCACTAATATGACCGTTGGAAAATGACCAATACAAGTGCCTATTCAAGCATCTCTTTCAAGTGTTGCGAAGTTCTAATGAATGCATCTCTTCCGACCTGAACTGTTGAAGGGTTTCTCTTGTTCAATTGCATCGTATCACTCCTATATAAGCTTCCAACCATCCCAAAAGCAAATACATAATTTTATTCCCTTAAATCATTATCATATTAATTCCTAAACTGCATATTAATTCCAAAAGCAAATTTAGACTAACGCTCTTTCACTCCATAATATTTGAGTCTGGTCTCAATCCATTTCCTAATCTCTACACACTCATTCTGCATCATTTTTAAATGTTATAAAAGGTGTACTCCAGTTTGACTACTCGGTGTATTAAAGACACAATATATAGTCAAGTTATTTCTTTATAAAAGAAAATATTGAAATCCTATTATAGAGTCCTCAAGCAGTTAGTGCTGAAGTTTTGTTTGGTTGTTCAGACGGAGTCTGTAAACCTGCTCCTCCAAGTAAAATAAGGGTGTTGACAGTGAAATTCCTAAGAGGTGCTTATGGACTGGACGTAGGATGAAAGGTCCAAAACAGTATAAAATCAACTGTGTGATCTACTATATTACCACATTTATAATGTTTGTTACTATTGGCCATCTTCGATCGTATGTATAGCGATTAACAACAAGGCAGACTGCCTATTGCGTTTCATCGGTTATAAAGTTCTAATAGCTGCCTATTACAATCGGGAGCTGACTGAATTAAAAGCTCTGGGTTTTAATTACACATTGCGAAGGATGGGTATGGCTAGTAATGTTGATAAGATATTGGTGAACTCTTCTGTACTTTAGATCTTTTCTTTCTTGAAAGTGTTGATACTACCTAACATTTCTAGTGATCATATCCCTCTATTGGTGTATTTAAATTCAAGTATTAGAGTAATAAGCAAAAGGCCAAGGTACAATGGCTTTGACAAGGTGATAGTTCTTCAAAATTCTTTCATGCTAAATGTCCGACTGTACTTAAATAGCATACAGGCGTTAGTCAAGGCTAATGGAGAGTGTACATCCAATCCAAAAGAAACAGAGAATGAGGCTATATCCTATTACACTAACTTATATAATAGAGAGCAGAAGGATATTATTGTTGTAGCTTACACAAATTGAGGAAATGAAAGAACGCAGTTTTCTCCGTTCATGACGATAAGTCCCCATCCTGACAGTATTAATTCTAAATTTATGAAATTACATTGGGATGCTTTAAATTTTTATTTACTAAAGGTTGTTGATGATATTTTTAGTAGTACAAAGCTGCCAAAAGGCGTAAGTCACACATTTATCTCTCTAGTCCTAAAGACGAATAAACCTACCGACATAGGTGACTACAGACCAGTTTCTTGCTATAACATGTATTATAAAGTGCTTAGCAAGGTACCATGTAATAGATTTAAAGAGTTTTTGCCGCTTTTGATTGCCCCTAATCAATCAGCATTCATAAACAATAGAAATATCGAAGAGAATATTTTGTTGGCACATGAATTATTATGAGATTTCAACAGATCAAGGGTTAAAAAAAATTGTATAAAGGTTGACTTGCAAAAGGCTTATGATAAAATTAGTAGAGAGCTTATATGCAATTATCCCCACAGTCAATGCATGATATAATGAGTGTAACTGGAAAAACTATGTACATATTTACAAAAGAGGGTTAACATTCTTACTAGACTAGCTTGGCTCATGAAGGATCATGAGCTCCTCCTCTTGGTTATTTGGAAATTGCAAGAAAGGTCTCAAACGATGACCGTTGACTTTGAAAACTGATCCATGCTTGTGGTTTCCTATTTCTATGGCACCATATGGGAAAACAGTTCGTACCACAAATGGTCCGGTCCATCTTGATTTAAGTTTCCAGGGAATAAATAAAGTCTTGAGTCGTATAAAAGAAATTTCTGGTTAGACAAAAATGTTTTCCTTAGGATTGACTTGTCATCAAAAACTTTTGTTCTTTTTTTGTAATTTTCTCATTTTCATACGCGTCGTTCCTAAGTTCTTCTAGTTCGTTGAGTTGTAATTTTCATTTTTAACCAGCTTTCTCAAGATCAAAGTTTAAATTCTTTATTGCCCACAACGCTTTGTGTTTGATTTCAATGGGTAAATGGCAAACTTTATCGCAAACTAAACGAAATGGGGACATCCCAAGGTTAGTTTTAAAAGCAGTACAGTAAGCCCAAAGCGCGTCGGTCAATTTCTGAGACCAATCTTTTCGATTTTTGTTGATAATTTTCTCCAAGATTTGTTTTATTTGTCGATTTGAAACTTAACATTGGCCACAAGTCTGAGGATGATACAGAGTGGATAACTTGTGGGATGTCGAGTATTTTATCATTAAATTTTCAAAAGAATGATAGCAAAAATGGGTTCTGTTATAACTGATTATAGTGCGAGGTGTGCCGATGAGATATTCGTCCAAGCATTTGACATCGATCGCAAGTTTTGTAAAATTCAAACGAATCTTTGAAAAGAGAAGGCCAATGGAAACCACACTGAAGCATCTTTTCCGTAGTTTTTCGAGGACCGAAATGTCCACTGCTTGCTTGATCGTGGCAAAAGGAAAGAACACTCATTATCTCATTATCTGAAATGCAACGTCAGATGATTTGGTCGGGACAATATTTGAACAAGTATGGATCATCCCAATAGAAATATTTCACTTAGGACATGAATTTGTATTTATCCTCTTTGGACCAAGACGAGGGACTTTCTTTAGTGACTAAGCAGTTCACTATTTCAGCATACCATGGATAAATAGAGATTGAAAGAAGTTATTTATCGGGGATTTCGTTGATTGGCAAAGAAGATGGTGCGTTCGGAAGACGAGATAAGTGATCGGCTATGACATTATCGGATGCTTTTTTGTCTTTGATTGTAAGGTTAAATTCTTGAGGTAAAAGGATCCAACGAATCAAACGGGATTTGGCATCCTTTTTAGCGAAGAGATATCGAAGTGCAAAGTGGTCTGTGTACATAGTAATATGTGAACCTATCAAGTATGGTCGGAAATTTTCGAAAGCAAAAACGACAGCTAGAAGCTCCTTTTCGGTTTTTGTATAGTTGAGTTGAGCGTCATTCAAAGTCATACTCACGTAGTAAATAATATGAAGGATTTTGTTGATGCGTTGTTCTAAGACAGCACCAACCGCAAAGTTAGAAGCGTCACACATTATTTCGAAAGAAAGAACCCAATTGGATGCGCAAATGATTGGAGCAGAAATGAGTTTGTTTTTGAGACGTTCAAAAGAAGAGATACACTCATAGTTGAAATCGAATGGAACGTCTTTTCCGAGAAGAGTCATCAAAGGACGAGGAATTTTGCTAAAGTCTTTCACAAAGCGTCGGTAAAAGCCAGTGTGTCCTAGAAATGATCGAATGTCTTTAACAGATTTGGGAATGAGTAGGTTTGCGATTACATCGATTTTTGCTTTATCTACCTTAATGCCTTTATTTGAGATGATGTGTTCAAGGACTATGCCTTGTTTGACCATAAAGTGGCATTTTTCCTAATTCAAAGTCAATTTTTTTTTCTTTGCATAGATTTAAAGCCAACTCGAGATGATGTAAACATTCGAAAAAAGAATTTCTCAAGATAGAAAAAATTATCCATAAAAATTCCAGAAAGCGTTCAATCATGTCAAAAAAGATGCCAACCATGAATCGTTGGAAAGTAGCAGGAGCATTACAAAATCCGAATGGCATACGTCGATAAGCAAAGATACCGAATAGACACTTGAAAATCATTTTCTCTTGATCTTCAGAAGCGATTGGAATTTGGTTGTAGCCGGAATAATCATCAAGGAAGCAGTAAAATTCATGGCTGGCTAAACGTTCGAGCATTTGGTCGATAAATGGAAGAGGGAAGTGATCCTTATACATAGCGGCATTTATTTTTCGATAGTCAATGCAAACACGCCAACCCATTTGAGTACGAGTTGGAATAAGTTCATTTGAATCGTTCTTGGCAACGGTTAGCCTAGACTTTTTTGGTACAATATGAACTGGGCTAACCCATGAACTATCAGAGATTGGGTAAATAATTCCATTGTCGAGAAGTTTAAGAATTTCATCACACACCGCATCTTTCATTTTTGGATTAAGCCTTCGTTACGCGTCACGAACAGGCTTGGCATCATCGATCAAATGGATGCGATGTTGAACAAGAGCGGGACTAATTCCCTCAATATCGGTAATCGACCATCCAATTGCTTCCTTATTTTACAAAAGAATAGAGAGAAGAGAAGTTTCTTGGTTAAGCGAAAGATTGTTAGAAATTATGACAGGACAAGTTTCATTTTCACCAAAATATGCGTACTTAAGGTGATCTGTAACAACCCGATATTTTCAGCCATTCGCATCCACACATGCCGGACTTAGATTGCTCAAAATACCGCATTATAAATAAATTTGGAGCAAATGAAATACAATCACAGACACAGAAATATCAGAATAACTCGCAGCGGAAATTAAAATACCATAGTAGTTCATGAAGCTACTATAACAAACTCTCAAAACATAATATATAATATCAGTCTGAAAACCATATACAATAGAAATCCCAAATACATAGCAATTTATGAATACCAGAACCGAAATAGAATAGCTGAAACTGAAATGGAACAGATACTAGACAAGCAGAATCTCCAGCGATTCCAAGCTCCAGGAAAGAAATCCAAAGCTAAGCTATAAATACTCAGGCTGATCCGAGCGTAAAGTAAAACACAAAACACTCGAGTCAGGACATATACACTTATATAATGTCAACCAACTCAAGTGAACTGTGGTAGAAATGCACACTAACTTAAAGGATGCTTAGGAACGCCCATCCTTTAAGAATCGGTTAAACTATAAAGTAAATACATCCCGTGGTTAAAATTTCAAAATGGTATTTTATACTTCGAAATCAAATATCATTTAAAAATTCAATATCATTCAAAATCCATTTCAAAATATTAAATATCGTATCTTCCAAACCACATTCATTTATTTAAAATACCATTTCAACACACATTTCAAAATAGTTTATATTTCAAAACAAATTACTTCATTTTAAACCATAAAAATGAAGTTATTATATAAATAATAAAATTATTAAATTTTCAAAATTTTAATCTTTCAAAACTCATTCATTCACTTAAATTTATTAAAACAATGAAAGTTCAACTTTCGCAGCATTTAGAAAAATGCTACGGAAAGTTACTTTTAAAATAATTCAATTTAACAAAAGACAGCATTCAAAATGCTGTAATAGGATTCCATTAGTTCAAATAAAACCTTAGTTAAATTCAAAAATTATAGCACTTACAAAGTGCTATAATATCCTTTAATTCAATTTAGCCCTTTAGTTCATTTATTTTAACTACAGCATTTACAAATGCTGTAATATCCTTTACTTTAGAAATAATAGCATTTCAAAGTGCTGTTAATTAAATTCCAAATATTCACTATACTTTCACAAACCATTAAATTTTTATTTAAACCATTTCAACTTATAAAATCATATATTTTCACATTTATAACCATCATTTAATTTTCCTTAAATTCATGATTTTATAAAGTTAAATTTCCATTCAAAAATCAATATTTAATAATAATTCACTTATTAAATTCCAACATTCAATTTCTATTCATATAATTAAATTTTGAACTTAACACTTAAGTTTAAATTTCAAAATATAACTTATTTTCATTTTATTTACTTAACTTCAAAATTCACTTTTAAACAAAATTCACAATTTTTCAATTTAAGTTATATTTCAAAATTCAGCTCAATATTCATTTATTTCACATTTTGACTTATTCAAAATCCATTGATATATTATAAAATCATTTTAAATTCATTTAATTCAAAATATCATAAATTTATCATATTTTCATATTTAATTTAAATTCCATTTATAATTAAATCAAAATTTCCAAAATAACTTATATTTCTAATTTCCGCTTTATCATTAATTTATTTCACTTATAAATTCTTAGAAAAATCAAAATACTTTAAAAAAATCATTTTTATTTAATTTTAAATCAAATTATTATAAT
The DNA here is from genome assembly GCA_030765085.1 of Allium cepa. Lineage (NCBI taxonomy): Eukaryota > Viridiplantae > Streptophyta > Magnoliopsida > Asparagales > Amaryllidaceae > Allium > Allium cepa. The sequence goes on along the minus strand of CM060933.1, from coordinate 26,026,910 downwards.
ATTTACATTTCTAAAATATTTAAAAATTTTAGAAAAATATATTTTAATCACGGGTCTGTATTTCATTTTCTAGCCTAGGTAAAGTGATACGGGTAATATATCATTTCAACTCGTACTTTATAAAGAAAACCCGGGTTTTATCGTTTCAAACCCGCAGTCTCAGGTAAATGAAATAATTTGAAAATCGTTCAGGCCTATCATTTCAGCCCATAACGATTTTCCTCTATTCTAAAGTCCGTTAGGGTATGTATCATTTCAACCCATAGTGATTCTAATCTAAAGGGAACTTGCAGTTTGATAAACTGATATAAATAACAGAACAAAATAATATAACAGTAACAGATGATAACAGGTGTTTAAGCATGGATGAACATCATATAATCATAATATAGCAGATATAATACGGTGATGCATTTTTCAGATTCAAATGAAATCAGTTCACATATATATAAGTACAAACTGTCTGGTGAGAATAACTCATTGGTATAAGCTGGAGATGACAACAAACACACAAACAACGATCTTCAGAGGCACGAAAGCACGACAAAGATTCGAGTGGGAGAGCCAAAGATCAATTTCCTTGAATACAATTCAAACAAAACAATATAACTAACATAAATTTTCAACCCAAAATACGATTAAACAATGTTAGAATCAACTGCGTAAAACAAAGCCAAAATGTTTGCACTAGCTTTCAACCTTCCGTAGGCTCGGCCATAGGTTAGAATACATGGCTAAAGCATGGTTTTTGATCTGGTTTTGGGTTCATATGGGTTGGCCTACAAGGGTTTGATGATGGTGCAAAGATGTGGTGAGCATGAAACAACAACACAAAGGCACACAACATGGATTTCATGCAAATAAATGGCTCGGCCAAAGCACAGGTGGGCACGTCCATCTATGGTGGGGTCATGGGATGACGTGGCAGAGGTGTCAGGTCAGGTTGGAGGTGGTGGTGTAGGTGGCGGCCAAAGGGGTGTTTTGGGGTGGTGGTGCAATGTGTGTTCGGCTATGCTTCATATAGGTGTAGTTTGGTGCATTTGGTGGTGGATCTTCAATCAAGGGTGGCTCGGCAAGGGATGGCCAGTGAGGAGGAGTTGGTGGTGACATGTTCAGGTGGTGGTGGAGGCGGCAAGGCTGATGGAGTGGTGGGGCCGAACCTAGAGAAGTGAAGGAAGCAAGAGCAAAATTACACGAAAACAAGTATAAAACAATGAAAAGAGAATAGAATTTTACCAAAGTTTGTTCAAGATAATGGCCGAATTTTTTTCTTGAGTTTGAGAAGAAAATTTCAAGTGAAAATGAGGAAGTGGCTGAAGAGAAAAGAGTTAAGGCAGCAAATATGGAAAGGTGTTGGTTGAAGTGTGAAAAGGTGTGAATACAAAAAGGCAAAAGCAAACCAATGGTCACAAACTCTTCAAATATCCACCATATTCTTTTGAAATTTTAAATAACTGAAATATGTATATAAATTCAGTTAAAATACGAAAATATAAAAAATAAATAAATATTAATTATACATAATTAAATTAAGAAAATAGCACAGAAAATGTAAACTAGTCTAGAAAATTTGAAAATAAATGGAATAAACTTTGAGAAAATTTTACGTACTTAAAAAATATTTATAAATAAAGATAAAAACACAAAATAAAAATGCATTCACAAAAATAAATAAATAAATTTTAATTAAATATAATTTAAACGAAGAAAATAGCAGAAAAATAGAAACTAGCCTTTAAAAATAGGAAATAAAGGCAATAAATTTTGGAAAAATTTTATTATCACTTTAAAAATATTTATAAACGAAATCTTACAAATAAAACAAACGTAAAATAATTTCAAAATAAAATAAAGTCAAATTTAAATTATATTCAAAAATCTAGGGTTGTTACATGATCGGGAAGTGGTTTGAGGTCCAACATCGGGAGTTTTTCGATCGAAAAATTAGGTAGAGATTCGGACTCAACTAGAAGCGATTCAAAAGGAAGAGTGTATTCAATCTCGACGGGAATTTCATGAAATGATTTTTTGTACTCGGCATCGCGTTCATTATTAAGATCAAGTGTTTCATTTTCAAAGTTTTCGTGAATGGCACTAACTTCCGACATTTGGTCACAAAGTTCATTCAATTGGCTTTCAAGATTGCAAATGTTGAGATCCAAAGTCATGTTTCACGATGAAATTTACATCGAACCGTTATGGAAATTGATTTAGGCGTTTGAGGTCACTAAGAATGATCGACCTAAAATCAATGAAATTTGACTCGTGGGAATTGTCACAGGTTATGTTTCAAGAACGATAAAATCAACAGGGAATATGAATTGTCCTACTCGAATGAGCACGTCCTCGATTTCTCCTACGGGCTTCTTAATCAAGCGATCGGTGAATTGAAGCGTAACTTTTGTGGGTTTGAGCTCACATAAGCCTAATTGTTCGTACACGACATATGGAATCAAATTGACACTTGCGTCTAAGTCTATCAAACATTTGTTAATCGTTTTGTCTCCAGTTGTACACGAGATCGTCGAGCAGCCATGATTTTTGTATTTTACGGGCATAGATTGGGACAAGACTATACTCAAACTGGCGGCTAAGAAGACCATTTTGGGTACTTGAGTGTGTCGCTTTTGGATGCACAAGTCCTTAAGAAATTTCGCGTACCTAGGGACTTGCTGAACGATGTCAAAAAGAGGAATATTTCACTTTTTTAAAAAATTTCAACATCTTTTCCATTTGGTCCGAGTGTTTCTTGGGTCGAAGACACTGTGGAAATGGAACACGATACTCGGTAGGCAGGTCTACTCGAGTAGAAGAAGAATTTTGATTGGCATTCGATTCAACGTTTGGCTCCATGTTCTATTCAGATTCGTTCGTTGTTTTAGAAGTGTCGAGAGAGGTTTCTAGCAAATCATTTTGGTTAACAACTTGATTATCATTTATTTACGGGAACACAAAGAGTTGTGATAGCATTCAATTGGGTGACATTGCTATCTTGAACAACATGGGCTTGATTTGAATTTGCGTTTTGATTTTTGGGATTTGGAATGGGATGGCTTGGGAATGTTCCATGTTCATGTTCACTTACAGACGAGGCTAATTGACTCATTTGCATTTTGAGTTTTGCGATTGATTGGTTTGTGTTTTGCATATATGAGGTCGGTAAATTTTGCAAAGTGTTGTTTGATTGAAGGCTTTGAGTAGTTGTTTTAGCTAACGTTTCAAGAGTTTTCGAAAGTGAACTTAAACGTTTATCGTCATGGAGAGCATGAGTAGAATTTGGTTAAAAATTTGATTATTATGGTTGATTATGAGATGGATCCACAAAGTTTGGTTGAAAATTGTTGGGATGAAAGGGAGGATTCGAAGCATTATTCAAGAATGCTTGAAAATTGGGACGAATCATATTCATGTTGGGATTGTTTTGGTTCCACGCAAAATTTGGATGATTTCTCCAACCAGGGTTGTACGTTGGAGAAAATAGGCTGTTTTTGGCTTTACTGAAAGCATTGATTTGTTCGACAGAATTGGCCACTGATCGGTTATATGATTAGGATCGTTGCTTTATAACACATTGGTTGGGAAGCTTGGTTCATTTGATTTGATGAGAAAGCGTTATCGAATTTTTCAATCATTGCGTCGATCTTAGCTTCCAAAGCAAAAGAAGATCCTATCGAGTGTGCATTAGATCGTGAGTAAATTGATTTTTCATTGAAACGTTCCCATTGGGATGATTTTTCGAGGAGGTTTTCAAGAAATTGCCAAGCATCGTCGTGATGTTGGGCAAGAAAGTTGCATTGGCACATTGATTCGAGAATGGTTCATGAGCTTTTTTCGAGTCCATCGTATAAGGTTTGGAAAATCGTCCATTTTTCGAAGTTAAGTGTGGAGAGGAGTCTCATTTTCATTTTTTAAGTTTCATGGCATTTTTGAATTTTCATTTTATTTTAATTGCATCTCAAAAACATTTTATTTTTAGCATTTTGATTTATTTTTGAAGAAACACTATGGAAAAGTATAAGTTTTGGTCAATAAATCAAAAAAATTGAAAATTTATTTGTCCTAATAGAAATAAAAATGAAGTTTGATTATAAATAACAATGGCTTAACTAGTGTATATGAAGAATCATATGTGTTAATTATGAAATATATTCTAAATGAAAATCTTTGTTTAAAAAAGTGGTAAATTTAAAGTAAAGGACATAACATTTTTATCTTACTAGTTAAATGATGCTAAGATGATTTTGCAAAACTCTCTCTTTCAAAATATATATATATATAAATATTTGTCTATATGTATATATTTTCAACGCCTAGAGTCATGTGTTCACACTCGTGTGTTTACTCGCCATGCTCTGTACCCTTCTCATGTAAGCCTGAAAGGCAGTGCACGATCGGTATATATGACCTTAGTTTATCTGAGTTAGGTGTATGTATATAAAAATTATTTTTAATAACGCCTATAGTCGATAAGTGTTCACACTTGTATGTTCACTCACCATGCTCTGTATTCCCCTCACATCAGTCCGTAAGGCAGTGCACGGGTAATATATCTGACCTTAGTTTACCTGAGTTAGGCATATGTAAATATTGTTGATAAAATTTTCAAATAAGAGAGAGTAAGCAATTGAAATCCAAGCATCATTCTAACTTGTTTGATTTCACTTGTTATTGGAAAGAAATGAAAATACCACTTTGATAAACTTTGATAATCAACTAAGGATCTATTTCATAGTTACAGTATATTAAAGACCGAAAGAACAAGTTAAACTCTTGTCTATTTGTTACGATAACTTAATTTTTGTTGGAAATTTTGAGGAGTAAATGACTTAAATTTTCAAGATTATGACCAAAACCAATATTTAACTTACGAGTGTCGATTTGAAAGTGAATCCTTCATTTGTAAATATTTTTAAAAACTCGCATTCATCCCATTGTAAATAAATCTTGCACTTCGTAAATATTTCCACTTTGCTGTTTGGATTTTATGGGTAGTATCCGTTGAAAATCCTCACGAGACAACGCTCGTCCTACTGGGGACACCCAAAGGTTTAACGGCTTGTTGCATACGCTTAATGCAATCGTGCTCCATACGAAAACGAATTTATCTTAGTTTTTCTTTATTCGAGGACGAATAAAAAGATAAGTGTGAGGGTAGTTGATGTGCACATAAATGTGCATATATTTACATCTATATTTTATCACTTTTTATTTAAATAAATATCATATTTGGGCATTTTAACATGTTTAAAACCAAAATTCAATTATTTTCAAATCATCATATATTCATCTTCATTCAGGGGCAAAATGATCATTTTTGTGCGTGAATCAATTTGAAAATTTTTACTTGGACATTTTTTGATGATTTTTATAGGAATTAGGATGCATATGGAAGAGGCTTTTATGAAGATACATGCTTGCACAAATTAATACAAAAGAAAGAAGAGGTAAATAATTCAAGACCATGATCATGGAGGACCCCACACACTTACCTAAATCTATGACTAGAAGCTAATGGAAACTAAGTAGAGATTAAAGCTTCATGCACATTAAATGATGGATCAATTAGTGGCTGATAGTTACTTGGTGGCAACACTTCCTAAAGGGAATTTTGGAAAGCATCCTAAAAATGGAATTAGGGATTTATGCATGTATAAATTGCCCTCTTATGTACATGTAAATTTCTTCTATTCTCTCATATATTTGCTTAGGAAATTAGCAAGTTGTAAACAAAAATCAAAGTGAAATAAAAATGGCTTCCAAGCCTCTTTCTCCTTTTTTGCTACATGATTTTCTTTGTTTTATTGTTAATTTTTATTTCTATGCGCTCTTTCTTTTTATGTTCATAGCTTAGATTTACATTCGTGCAATTAGTTTGATGTTATTTCATGCAAGTAGTTGATCTCATTTCCTTTGTTTAATTTCTACTTCTCTTTGTTTTCCAATGTTGAAACTTACATGTGTTAATTTGATAACACAAATGAGTAGCTAAACCCCTTCAATTTAGGGGTAATGAAGCTCTCAAATATTATGTAATTTCAACATTTTTATGATTTATGATCTCTTTATCTTGTGCTTCATGAACATGAATTTTGATGTAAGTTTATACAAGTGGGTTTGATAGCTTATATTGCTTATGCAAATGAGCTATTCTTATTCAATATAAACACAATTTACATCATCATTTGCTAATGGACTTTTGATTTTGAAAATAAAGTAAAAACAAAATTCGATGATCTATCTTACTGATTACAATAGTAAATATTTCATGAGAATTTATAAGTGGCATAATTGTTGTATTATAGTTTGATGGTTTGAGTTATGTTAATTAATAACATAAACAAACCATACTTATGATAAACGCAATAATTATTTCACTTGATTTCATAACTAGAGATCATAAATTATTTGTGTGTTGATTTACAAAAATATGATAGTGGATTTGCCTCTAAATTGTTCTCATGTCTAATAGTTTTTGAATCACATTTTAATTCCATTTTTAGCTTCATTTTTGTTGTTAACAATTTCCTCTCGCTTTGGTTTAATTTGATTAAATTGATTTTAAAAATCTAAAACAATTCCCTGCGGATCGGCCCGTACTCACCACGTACTAAAATTGTATGTCGTGCGCTTGCGGTTATTTTTATTTTGAAATTTATTGGCATTTTTCTAACTCGATAGAAAATTTATCGTTAAACAAGTTTTTGAGTTCGGTGAACTGCTGCAATGTTTGGGTGGATGGTTCTGATGCTGGATTAGAGGTCGAATTATTTGATGCAGATATGTTTTGTGCTAGTTTATTGAAATTGGAGTGACTGTTTGGTGGAGATGGATAAAGTAGATGGAAGAAGATGTATGAATGTGTGGATGTGTGAAACTGTGATGTATGAACAGTCCAGTGATGGTGTATGAATGTTTGTTTGCGCACAAAGAACTGCAGTTGGTAGATTTCCTTTCAAATGCCAATCTTTCAACGGCAGAAGGCAAACCCAATACAATCATGATTTCAATGCTACGAGACACACCCTCCAGATGTTTCAAGCTATGCGCACACTCACTTGATTTGGATGGGACACAACACACCCACTTGGATTTTTGGGACACCAAGCACACCCACCCGATTTAAACGGGACACAAGCACACTCACTTAAACACAACTAGAGTTTGATGGTTTTTTCAAAAACAACTTCTTGATCTTTGGTTGCCATGAATCCTATAGCTACTTGGATAGCACTTTGATCTTTGATTGAGAGAGAGATGGTTAAAATCAGAGAGTAAATAGTAGAAAATCAATACAATAAACATTGAATTGAATTTGGTTTGAATTGAGAAGATTTGAATATATTTTCGAAAGAAATTTTAGCAGAGTAAGAGGAGAGAAGATAATAAGAAAGTAGTTAATAAAAATTCATTTGAAAACCCCTCTATATATAGAGAATAAACAAACATGTCTATTCACAAAGAGTTATGACGAATAGACACTTCATTTCAAGATTTAAATTTCAAATTTTCGGGATATGTGTCGACATACATATAGGGTATATGTTGACATACTTATGTATATTTTTAAAACTCTTTTATTTAATATACCTTTTGAGAATGATATGCTTTGTAAATTATTTTGATACCTTTCAAAATAGTTTATAAACATTTCAAATTTGAAAAATCGTTTATAAAATATTTTTAAATATATTTTAAAAAATATACTTTATTTTAAAATTAAAAGACAATAAAATAAGAAATAGAGATTAAAGATTGCTAACAGGGGCTTTAACAATATTATATGACTCTATATATTATACCATAGTCTTGAGATCTTCATATCTTGATCTTCATACTCATGAATCTACACATTCATTTCTTGAGTCATTATACAATACAGTTTTCAATTCAATACCTGCATAACATCCTACACTATACACTATATAACTTGGCAAAATCATTAGTATCCATATACTATATGAATGTATTTTTGTTACCAAGGTTGTTATCACCAAAATCAATAACCGAGGCGATAACACAATGGAGCGAAGGTGATGACGAATGTATGTAGGAGATGGAGGAGAGCATGAGGACTAAGTGTCCAAAGCTCTTTAAATGGTAAGACCCATCTTTTATCGTATCTACTTTCACCATTGTATATTATATTTGATAAGTTAGTATTTTCCATGCCATGATAAGTTACTAATGGTTGCATGACTGCTTGTTTGATACGTGTTGTCAAGGCTCATTTTTCAATACCCTTTAAGTTGACAATAAACCACACATGTCTAAATCAAGTTGAACGTAAAGGCGGAACATAAAGTGTAAAAACGACAGAACAGAATCTCACACGAATGGAATAATATATAATATTGAACAATATCTTTACAGCGGAAAACTTTTAAAATACATACATCAGAGTCTACCTAGATTCAGCTTGGACAGTTATAAACATATGTCCTTACAAATGCTGACAAACATAAAAAAAAGCAGCGGATAATAGAATATGTCCATATGTAGATGAATATCTACAGCTCCTCTGGAAACTCCAATCGACTTCAACAAAACCTAAAACTACCTGGATCTGACCCGTGTTGAAAATACCAAGATCAGGCTTGATAAGCCAGCGTGAGAAAAACTTAAATAATAAATGACAGTGTCATATATGAGCCTTGGAAATAAAATTCTCTTGAAAAGAAACAGTGCCTCATAACACGCCCACACATAAACATGGGCGGGTTTTCCCTTATGATAACTAAAATATTTTTATATCAAATCATTTGATATTATTTTTAATGACATTCTTTGAAAACATTTGCAAATAAACTTATTAATCTTAACCGAAATTGTGACACTGATTAAATTCCAGTATATTAGCCCCAAAGTGGGTTCTACAATCAAACTCTAAAGGCTTCTTATTGAAGAATGAATTTCCATACAAATAGCCAAGTGAAGGGACTACCTTTCGATGGGTACACCTCTAGATGGATGTCCCAAGGAACCATCACAAAGCTCTTGTATCAACACAAGACTGGCCTACCTCTGTAACTAGACAATACCGAATATGTCATCCCCCGGTCGTTACCGACCTTTATCCGAGCGCTCGATTTCCATACACCACATTCATTTACATCCCGAACGTCATAGCGGGAAGAAATATATCTAGAAGGGGATGATTATACCCTAATGGGAATGACCCACTTTAGTGATTTTAATATAATTTAACTTGATTATAAACCTGTTTTTAAATCCTTAAATACACTTCTATTATCTTTATTAAGTGATTTTAATATAATTTAACTTTCCAGCCAAACATTTAAACATATTTATTTAAGCATTTATTTATTTTTAACAAAAACTTAACTTTTGCTGATTGGTTCAAAAATCCAAATTTCATCCTTTTTAATTATTAACTATAAGAATAAATAATTTCTCTATTACTATTTATTATATATAGCTTATTTATTTAAGTTTGTTAAACCCTTTTAAATTTAAAATAAATAAAATCTCTCGTTTTCAAAGTAGCGAAATCATGGGTTGTTACATTCTCCCCTACTTAAAAGCATTTCTTTCTCGAAATGAAAGTTAGATAAAGGAATCTATCTCATACTCGTATCCTTAAACATTTGGACTTAATTATACTGATGACAGAAAAAATGCATATATAAAAAGAAGGTCAATATCATAACAATACTGAATAATTAACACCAGACACACTACATGGAATAGAGATTCCCCTTACCAACCTAAGTACTTATCATGTACTTAAGGTTATATATCATACATTAAGTCAAACTTCTATTCTACCCATCCTAATGCGCACTGCACGCTTAAGATAATACATACGACAACCAAACAAGATTATACATCCAAAAACAACCACATTGATAATATATCTGTAACGATCCCAATTTAAAGACGAATTTAAATTTGTAATTTAATTAAATTCTTGGGTTAAATTGTGTTTTTATTTGAATTTTTCGAATTTAATAAGAAACGTATACTTATTTGTTTTTGAATTTGATTTGAGACTCAAAATAAATTGAAATTGGATTTATACTTTATACTTTAGAAAGAATAATATATGTGATTTTTGTTAAATTTATAAATTGTATTTCATTCATATTCTTTAAAAAGTTACTGATTTTTAAATGTTTAAAATAAAAACTACTTATCAATATTGAATATAAGTGTATAGAATAAAATGTATATTATAAATTTAATACTTGATAGTTAAACCATAAAATAGAACTTCACTTAGATTACAAAGCAAGAAGACAATAATAAACTTAAGTATGAACACTTACAAAAGAAGACAAAGAAAATTTATACAAAGATTCTTAGCGCACAACTATATTAGCTATCAGCCCACTAAAGCAATGCTAGAGAAAACTTTGACCAAAGTATTACAAAACAAATATCTATATACTAAGTACACATAAGAAAGAGGCTGTAAACAGAAAATTTTCAACAAAACAAAAAAATGTATGCAGGCAAGAAGAATAAAATGTATACAAGAAGATAATAGAATGCATCAACCTGGAAAAGCAAGATGTAAACAGGTAAGGACAGAAAAAAATACCTTCAAGTATGGTATAAGTGTAGATTGTACAAAGCATTAAATGCAAGATCATCTCAGCCATGACCTATTGTACAAACCAAACATAAATTATTATCACCTGTAAGCTTTTATATAGCAACCTGTAAACTAAATTTCTATACATCAACTTCTCTTATCATTTCGTTCATTCTAAGTTGTGCAAATTTAAAGTGAATATCATCTTCAAACTTAAATAAAAATTCAACTTAAAAACATCAAACAATCAACTACAATCAGGGATCAAAAGAGAAGTTTCAGCTAACAATTTCAAGGTCTGGTTCAAAAGAAGCTCTGTTCTTCTTCTGGAAACAACGGTGAGTAAACAACTTAAAAAGAAATTTAAGTATATTTAACTGTTGCTTGATAAGTCTGAGATTGATATTGTTTATTTATGCATATACAAGTACCTATCTCCTCTATGTATAAATTTTGGAAGTGAATATGCCTGACTATGTGAAACTTCCCTGTTTCTTTAGTTCAGAGTATAAATTTTGATCAAAATCAAACTAGCTAATCACCCGGTCTTTGTTAGGCTTTGGGTTCAAAAGCAAAGGTGCTTGTTTAAGTGTCAGTTATTATTTAAAAATAATCTCAAGAGAAAAAAAGTTATATAATTTAAAAAAAATTGTTTTTACAGAGAAAATCCAAATTTTGAACAAATTCGAGTACAATGATTTTCGAATTCAATTATATAACGTGAATCCTTACTTAAAGATAGGATTTTTAAAACTAATATGATGGTTTTTCATTTTGTATTTCGAGAGCAATTTGAGGACGATCGGAATTGGCATTTTGGCCAATTTCTGGTGACACGTTGGACTGGGGAAGTCGGGGTTGCTCATGGTGATGGGAGAGCCTACTGGGGTGGTAGGAAAAATGGTCGGAGGTGGCCACGATCTCGGTGGCCACGGCGGCGTACGATTTTAGTTGGTAAACCTAATTTTTATAGTGGTCGAAATTTTGATCGCCACGGCCTAAATTCAGCGTCGAGTGGCGCGTAGCTTTGGGGGACGATGGCTCGGAGGTTGACGAAGCCATAGCTGGATGTTCGAGTCGACTGGTGGTCGGAGGCGCGGCGACGAGACATTTCTTTGGTCGTTGTTTTGGTTGTGATGGCTCAAGCTATGCTCGAATTCGATTGAGGGTAGGTTTGGGTTTTCGGTCGATCTGGGGTCGAGGGTGTGATCGATCGTGACTTGCCGGAGCTAGTGGGGATCGCCAGAAGTTGGTGGAGGTTCGGTGCACGGTTAGGCTACTGTGTCTGGTGATGGGTCGTGTAAAGAGACTCGGGGAAATAGGCATACCACTCGGGATTGAACTCGGGTTCACCTGGGATTTTTCTCGAGTATGTGTTTTTAAAGCTTAGCCTAATAAATTAAGTTTATAGTTAATCATTTTGGAACCAGTTAGTATTAGTCTTAAATAAAAGGGTAAATTTATAAATAAAGGATTAAAACTTTTAAGTTAGTAAATATTTGGGTTTAAAGTTATTAAGGAAGATTTTGAAACGTAAGATAAATAATTTTCATATTGTAAGTTAATTTAGAATCTTAATTAGCTTATGATTGTAACCAACTAAGTAATTTAAGATTTATCAATTTGCAATTAAAGATTGGAATTATTAATTGAGTGTTTAATAAATTTGTAATCAAGAAATTTTAAAGTAACTAATTAAAGTTAATGAATTTATGATTAATAGTTAACTAATTAGGAAATTTAATTAAGAATTAATGATGGATAAATTTAAAGAAATTCAATTTATTAATTAAGGAATAATTAATTTGTAAATTAAAGTTTATTAATTAGATATTAATTAATAATTAAAGTTGATTTATCAAGTGATTAAACAACAATTAATTTAAGGATAAAGAAATAAATTAATTAAGGTAATTAATTTGTAATTAATGAAAGTGGTTAAGAAATAATTATTAATTTAGAAATAATTAATTAGTTATTGTAATTAATTAAGAATAATTTGTAATTAATTGATTTTTAATTTACCATGACTAGCAAATTTATTCATAGAACTTAATCTGATTTAAACCCATCAGAAAATTAAATTGACCCTATTTATGGATGTTTGGATTATATTGGATGATGAATTGTTTGATATCCCTGATATGTGATGCTTTGTGTTATATCCTGATTTGTGTTGTGATCTGTAATGTAATTAATTATCTGTGATGTAATTAATTATCTGTGATGTAATTCATTACTTGTGATATATATATCTATGATCTGTGAATGAAGATAAGCGTTATAGGTTATATCGCTTATCAGATATATTGTTGTATTTGATCTGTCATGATTGAATGATGTTGCACTATTATGTTAAACCCCTGGACCACACCATACACACACGAATATGGATTTCACGAGGAAATTGGTTAAGTCACGGATTTTTGAAAATAGTTTTAAAATTTGAATTTTAAATTCAAATGGGTTGGAAATGGATGGGGTTTAAAGTGAAAAGCTTTTGAAAAGCTGTACGTATAAACTTGTATAATTTTTTTTAAATCATAAATACCAATATAGGATTCAATTTCAGATATTAAATTCCAGTTTAAATCAAATGATTCAAATTTCAAATCTTTATTAATTTATTCAAAATAACTTACATTTTTAAAGTGTTGTTTTTGGGAATTTGAACTAACCCAAAGATTTTAACTTGTATAAAAGAGATCGGATATTTCCGAAACGAAAACTATTTGTTTTCAAATAATAATAGCTTTCATTTAAAGAAGGATTTCCAAATTGTGTTAAAGGATTTCAAGTTTGAAATAGAAATAAAATGTTTTGAAATCTATGAAATGAGTCTTTGATTCAAAGACCGAATGAGTTAATCAAATTTGAAATAGAATTGTTTTGAAAGACTATGAATGAATCTTTAGAAACGTGTTTTGAAAGCTATAAGTTAAATCTTTGATTTAAAGATTTAACGAGTTAATTAAAATGGAAATTGTTTTGAAATCCGTAAATAGATCTTTGTGAACTGGGTGAACTTTGTGAATTGGATCTTTTGTTTAAAAGATTATAAGTGTGGAAATTGTTTAAACCATTGAAGGTTGTTAAAATGAATCTTTTTGTTTAAAAGATTGGAAATGGTAATTTGTTTTAACCATTCGAATGAAAGGTTTTGGGCTTTAAGCTGCGATTTAACTGAGACCCCAGTATCCATATGATATTTAATATTGCGCTCGTTATTCGGTTTAGCCAGGAAAGGACCTTTGTGTCATATAACCCATTTCGAATAGTGATACGACATATATGGATAGCATTTGAAGACCGGTGGTAAAGACCGGGTATTTGCGAGACGATAGGATGACCTATCGATTGTCTCTGCACTGAGTCACGCCGGTATAGAGATTCCCTAAGTGATGGGAAGTCCGATCGGGATTGTAAATACCCGGATTGCAAGGGCTTCATCGGAAGTGCCTTCGGTTCTGTTCGAACCCGGAACAGACTTGTATGGATTGTATGTCTGACATTACATTTTGAGATATAAAAAAGATTTCTTTCATACATTTCTGTTGGTGGCGGAGAATTTATTCTCTTAGCTTAACACCCTTCTCTGAGACGTACGAGCTCAGAGGTTATGTAGTTGATGGTTATCAGTGATATACTCCCAATTTGGTAATGTGGCATGCTGAATGCTGCTGATCATTTATTGATCAAAGCGTGGCTTTTGTGAAAAGCATAGCTTTGTGGATGAGACTTCGTCGAACCTCACAACCCGGTAATGGTCAAAATAGGAAGAATGCAGCAAGGTTATTTGGGGATAGCGCCCCCTGAGGGTATGTTCATTTCCTTCTGGATAGAGGTGGTATCATGGTATGGAGCCCAGATATTTAACATATGTGGTTACTGCGAATTTATTACTTTGCGGTTGTTGGTTGATCCCGGAATAAAGGTCGATTACGACCGAGGGATGGCATACTCGTGTCAGTAGTTACCTAGTTAGAGGTAACCCGACCTTGTGTTGGTAGAGATCCGGTTAGGTTCTCTGGGCGTCCTTCCAAAGGCGTGCCCATGTGGCAATGGGAAGTTCCTTGGCTGATCATTTATTGGAAATCCAAAGAAACAATACGAGCCTTGTATGGTTTTAGTTGTATAACCTGCCATGGAATGTGGTGGTAACATGCTATTGAATATGGTAGCTATAGTAGGCATAAGTGTGAAATACCTATGCTGGCTAGGATTTATATTATACTTTCAAAATGGTTTTTCACACTTTGCACTTATAGTAATAATATCAAAGAAGTTGGCGTATAAGGCATGTTTGACTATCATAAGGAGAAATCTCCTCCAATTCTGCGTTTACATGGTGTGTGTGGCGGGAGGCCTTATGGTAGTCTCATTTTCTAAAAGCATTGCGAATCTAATTTAAAATATTTCTTTGTTTGTTTTTAAAGATAAACTGTTTTTGTTACTCATACCAGTCTCATGACTGACCTGGAGTTTATTGTTCCTTTCCTAAACTCTGGGTGCCCACAATTTTTCCACATGGGCAGTCTAGAGTTGGGTTTTTCAGATAGTTAGGTTTAGTAGATTATCTGGAGCTAGTTCAATCTTTGGACATGGACGGCACTTGCTTATCTTTATGTATCGTGATGTTTGGTTCGAGCTGCTGCTGAAGTTCTCTCTTGAAGACTATCTTGGAGATTTTGTTCCGTTGTTGATGTTATCATATTGTTATTCCGCTGTAGTATTGTATCATATCTCTGAGAGTGTTGATATTCATTGTATCACTCTATTGTATCTGGATATTGTATCAGATGTTGTATATGATATTCATTTTTCTTCCGCTGTGTTGTTATACTTAATTGTGTTATAAGCTCCGGCAACTCGGATTTGAACGCTCGAATCTGTGGCATTCGAGTACGATGTAAAGTATGGATGTCGATTTTCGAACACGAAAATTCGAATCGCTACAATAGCAAGATAAATGAATACATCCAACATAACCCATCCCCTGACCTGAGCATGTACTAACCTGAGGTCTATATATATACATACCGAAACATAAGTCTAACTCCTATATCTTAGTGGCTACTATTTAAGATAACTATCCAACTACTATGTAGACAGACCCAAAGCATCAAGCTATGTGTGATATTTGATTCGATCTATTATTCGAACCCACAACTTTACTTCCAAACTAGCATCAATCCCCCAATTTTCTAGGGTGGATTTTGATCGGGCTTCTTGATTACAAACCCTTGTTTTCTTGCATAGCTCTCAACTATGATAAAAAACTTGAGTACATAATCACAAACCCTTATCAATGTCCACTGTCAAGAATCGGGTGATAAATCCTTTCTCAAATCGGTATAAACACCTCAAAGTTTTATACTCAAATCTTAGATCAAAATTTTATATGCCGAAATGATTTACGTATAAATTACGTATTTATTCACATTCATTTTTACCTCATATTTTGTCCAAATTTTTATTAATTCAAGTTTATTTCACAACCACTTACTTTCTACTAAATCCATTATTACTTAAGCTTACAAATATGACTTAAACTTGTATATTATACCTATACTTCCTAAGAGTATATATACACATCCCCAAACTTCAAACTGTTATTAGTTCAATTAGGGTGTTTAAGAAATGTGCAATTCTACTATTATCTCAAATTAATAAGTTATAAAATTTAATCCTTAGTTTTATTTCCCTAAGGTCTTAATTTAGCTAATATTATTTATCTTATCCATATATTAGTAAGACAACTTTACTAAGTGTACATCTTTTTCTTACTAGTTCTATGATTATCTACTTAACTTATTTACCTATCCATTTCTAAATCAAATTTCTTAACCTTAAATCCAAAGAATACCTTATTGTCAAATTATGAAACTTAATTAACATGGTATTTGTTATTTATAGATTTTCATCCAATAATCAACCTATTAACCATATTATTCAAAACTTCCCTTTTTTTAACTCTTTATAGCCTATCCATTTCTAATCTTACTTCATTTTGAATTACAAATGTTAGCCTAAATGTATCGCTAGTTCAAAGCCTTATATTAGGATAGTATGTCTTATTCCTAAATTTCACTTTGCTTTTAACCTAATCAAAGTGTCTAAATTTCAAATTACCTTATTTCCTTTATAAGTTATAGAACTTACACTTTTATATTATATTTACCAAGTTTCAATTTAGGCTTATCTTTCTCTATCTTATTGATAAGAATTTTTCCAAGTGTGCATTTTTTTTTACTTTCTCTAATTACAACTTCTAGTTCAATATTATCATCAAATATCTTATAGTCAAATCGTGAATTTTACTTCATAAGTTATTTGTACCTAGTTTTTAAATCCATCAATTTTAATGATTATTAAATCATTATTTCTTAATAACCAAATGTCTAGGGGTATATGGTTAAAGTTCTGAAATCTAGATTTCAACTAATTGATTTTATATAGTATATCTTATGGTCAAATCGTGAAATTCTAATCACAAGATATTCATATTTTAGTTTTACTAAGCTTTGTTATAAACAATCCTTAATTTCTAACTCAAAAACATCCCCTTTGTATAATCAAAATATAAACCCAAGGTAAAATCATTTTGTTTACCAATTTCTTCAAAAAAAACATTTTTATAAAATTAACAAATACGTGCTTATATATAATACTCTCAACTCGTTCTAGGGTGTCACATCCTATATGTAATGGATATTTACCCAACAAACCTTAGATATCTACTCAACATAAGCTCTGATACCAAATGTCAAGGCCCATTTTATTGTACCTTTTAAGTTGACAATAAACCATACATGTCCAACTCAAATTGAATGAAAAGACATAACATGAAGGGTAAAAAAATAAGACAGAACAGAATCTCACACGAATTGAATAATATGTATTATTAAATAATATCTTTACAGTTATAAAAATTTGTCCTTGCAAATGCTGACAAACATCAAAAATAACATAAGATAATAGAATACGTCCATACGTAGGTGAATATCTCCAACTCCTTTGAAAACACTAATCGACTTCAACTAAACTTGAAACTACTCGGATCTGACTCGAGTATTGAAATACCCAAATCAGGATTGATAAACCAGCATGAAAAAAACTCAAATAATAAATGAGAGTGTCATATACCAGCCTTGGAAATAAAATCCTTTTGAAAAGAAAGCGTATCTCATAAGACCACGCCCACACATAAACATGGATGGATTTTTCCTTTATGATAACTAAAGTATTTTTTTTATCAAATCATTTGATATTATTTTTAATGACATTATTAGAAAAATTTGCAAATAAATTTATTAATCTTAGCCGAAGTTGTTACATTGATTAAATTCTAGCATATTAGCCACAAAGTGGGTTCTACAATCAAATTAGTAAAGGCTTCTTATTCGAGAATGGATTTTCATACAAATGACCAGGTGAAGGGACTACCTTTCGATTGGTACACCTCTAGATGGATGTCCCAAGGAACCATCATAATGCTCATCTACCAACACAAGACCGGCCTATCTCTATAACTAGATGGTACCGAATATGTCATCCCCCGTCGTTACCGACCTTTATCCGAATGCTCGATTTCCATACACCACATTAATTTACATCCCGAACGTCATAGTGGGAAGAATATATCTAGAAAGGGATGATCATTCCCTAATGAGAATGACCCACATAGCCTTGCCGCATCTAACCCCATTTCGGTCATTTTCGGTTGGTGAGGATCGAGGCAACGATTACCTTTTCACATAGCACAAATTCCTTCCACTTTGAATGCCACATTGCCATTCTATATTCACATGATTGGTCTCTACAAATATATAGTTTCTGAGCTCGTATATCTTGGAAAAGGGTGTTATGCTGAGAGAAGGTGTCTTCTCTGCCACTGACTGATATACATTTTATAGAGATCACTCAATGTGATTAGAATGCAAGGTCAGACTCTCGTCCATACAAGTTCATTCTAGGAATGAACGAAACCGAAGGGACTTTCCTCGACCATTACTAGGCGACAAGTCCATGTTTTTCTGAGGTTTTTCATAACAAAGAGACCATTGCTACAATAAGTAAATTAGGAGTTTGTCCCCAATCGGTCAATAAGTAGTCCTTCGTTATTATTGTCTCAATATCTCCGTCTTCGGCTTCATTCTTCGAACATGTGGATTGGTTGAAGTGGTTTTCGGATGGGAATCACCCAAATCCTGCCCTGGACCCTTCGAAATCCAATCGTCGATAAAAACAAGTAAATACGAGAACAGAGGATTTATTGAACCTCTTCCCATTCATTTCTTTTGGATGATTACAAAATCTCTTCCTTTTGTCTTTGAGTAATTATAAGTTCATTCATTTATTAATTGGGAAAACATTTCTTATTTTCTTACTTATCATCGGTCCAGAATTTCTTGACTTTTAAGTAGGTCAAAAACAATGTTATTTAAGACATCGTTTACTGTAAACCACAAACAATCTCTGGAAACATTACTGAGTATATAGGATCATAGAAATCATTCTAATTTTACTCGATATCAATTTTTGTATTCAACAAGTGCTACGGGCGGAATAGCGATGAGAACACCTTTTAAATTCCACGAATAGGACGAGTTCCCTCTTCAGAATTTAATACCAAGTATAAGAAGATTATCTTTATGCAATCCAAGTTGTAGTTTATTCATTTTGGAGATTCTTAAATTTTGGATAATACTAGCCTTTTTATTTTGGAAAAATTTAACATAATCTTTTTAGAGCATCTGAGCTTTCCTTTCAATATGTTCCACGCCTCGCCTAAGAAGAGAAAATATAGGCCAGGTAAGTTCGAGGCACTAGTTACTCCATTCCTAACTTTAGTTAAACACCTTGTTTTATCTTCCCACGTCTCAGAGGCGGGACAACATACTAGTCATTTCCACATACTCAATTATTAGCTCTTATTTTGGAATTGATTATAAAGATTCCAAATTATCTTTTAAATGATTAAATATCCTTTTAAGAACATTCATAATTGATTCTAGAAAAAATCATTAAATTTAAACCTTTTTAAAAAGAATCGTAGAAACGGCAGCAGAAAAGTGTTGCGGAAAGTGCTTTATAAGCTTATTTGATTTAAACAATTTTTTAATATTTGAAAATTCATATTTTCCACTTCAAATATCTTCTAAACTATTTAAATATATTTATCAAATTTGTTTCATATTTTGATATAATTAAAAACGTCCATTCAAAAATGTTTCCCGTTATGGTCACTTAATTACACAAGCGTGATTTTTCTAGAAAATTGATTTGGACATATTTCTAAATCTACAAGACGAAATCTCGATTTATTTTCTGTTTTAAAACTATGATTATAATAGTCTAAACATTTCTTATTTCGAAGAAATTCGAGCTATACTTCACTCTATACACTCATTTGAATTTTATGGCACGAAATCGCGAACTGTCGTTATGTGATGCACCTGGTTTTTAACTTGATTTACAATATTTGAAATAAATTCTCTAAATTGAATATAATTACTTATAAAAGCATTACTAATCATTTCAAATTGATGCTTTCAATTTTTGAAGTTTTGGTATGCATGCTTATTTATACTTATAAAGGTATGCATGCTTATTTATACTTGAGTTTTGGAAGATAAATGACTTAAATACCTTTGTCTTACTTTTTGACTTTTGCTTAAGCATGTTGTGAAGTGCATTAATGGTGGAAAGGATGTTAAGTTGTGATTTGTACTTAAGTAATGATGTTTTCCTCTTTTTCTTAAGTTTTAAAACATTTAAATATTCATTTGCTTAATTTCCATATAAGATAATTCTTGGCATTAGTGGAAAGAGATGGTTTAGTAATGATGTAGTATTTTTTCCATTTGAAAATGCATAAATCTCTTTTGCTCCAAACATGATAAGACTTATGCATTTATGTGATAAGAGGTGTTAGGATTTTTTGGTCATGATTATGTTTATAAATCGTATTTTAATTAAAAGTTGCCAAATCATGTTCTTAAACTTTATTTAAACAAATTTGAATCTTGTCTTTATTATGGTAAATGTTCATATTACATAGTTTGTTAAGTGTATATTTGAGTTTGGAAACATGTCACATTGCAACAACTAAACAACAACTTGTTTTTGTTGACAAATTTTACAGTCAAAATTTGACGTTTTTACTAAACTATATATTAAAGGTAAAAAAAACTTAAAAATGGATTTCCTAGTATATTAAATGAATTAAAACAAGTTTATCTGGGTTAAAATTCCATGTCATTACATTCAATATCAAAATGTTAATTTTAAACTTGCATTGACAAAATGTGACAAATTTTGAATATTTTTATAAAACGATTATAAACCTATTTTTAAATCCTTAAATATACTTCTGTTATCTTTATTAAGTGATTTTAATATAATTTAACTTTTCAAACAAATATTTAAACATATTTATTTAAGCATTTATTTATTTTTGACAAAACTTAACTTTTGCTGATTGGTTCAAAAATCCAAATTTCATCCTTTTTAATTATTAACTATAAGAATAAATAATTTATCTGTTATTATTTATTATATATAACTTATTTATTTAAATTGTTATACCCTTTTAAATTTAAAATAAACAAAATCTCTCATTTTCGAAGTAGCGAAATTATGGGTCGTGACATGTGTGATGGTTACTTATGATTGGTAGGCATGCAGGATGACCATGGTTGCTTATACTTTGGCTTGTTTAGTGATTTTGGAGACGAAATTCCTAAAGGAGGGAATATGTAACGATTTGTATTTTACGTATCGGAGGATCGTAAAATATTTTTATTTTATTTTTATGAGATCGTATAATTCTATTTTTGAGGATATGACTCTTAGGAAACATTTTACACACCCATAATTTTTTAAAATTTCTCTATGATAATTTTGACCTTAGAAGGCTGTTTGGGACATAACTTTTGATAGAAGTGGAATTAAGGTCTCAAACTAGTTCCATTTCTTGAGGATGACGGTTTCCTTCCATAGAATGGTCATACTCGAAAAACGGACTTACCGTTAGAAAGTTATGCTTGCTTTAAATTTTTAAAGCTCTGGCCAGGATTAGTGTGCAATTAATTAAGCTAATTACTGAGCCCATTAGTCTAATTAGAGAATACTATAAATAGAGAGCCGAAGAGTCGAATTTAAACTTTTTCCTCTCATTTGAAATCCTGTCTAAACCCCAATTAGCCCTAGATCCATTCTAGTTTCATCCAAAATCACCCAAATTGCTCTTTAAATCAAACTAGATTGTGGATTAGATATTAGATCCTTAATCAAAAGCTAGAGATCATCAATTTGCTTAATTTGGATTGCTTTTCTTCGCTGTTCGAATTAGATCTATACACGAATTGGTTGGATTTAGTAGTTGGTGAGTGATTTATGCCTTCTCATTATGCTATACGTGTTTATATGGTAGAATTATAGGGTTAAACATGTTTTTAAATTGATTTTTTCATTAAAAAAATTTCTACCTTTAATGACATTTTAATCCATGCATATGATATAGGTTGGATAGAAATCGCCTTGATTTATGTTCATATATTTATGTTATATGTAGATCTATGTTAGAAATTGACTTCTTTATCTTATTCCAATGAATTGCATGTTAAAATGGATGAAATCGCTTGTTATGACATGTTTGGATGTTATAATTTGATGTTGTTTACTAGTGTTGTAATTACATAGTAAATTGGGTCGGAGAATTGAGCAAATCGGAGGCAAAGTTGGTCGAAATTGGACGAAACTTAGACGAGAGGCTCTGGAGCATAATGGGAGCCTACATGATAAGCCGCACTTCCAAATCCTTTAAGGGCTAAACTAGAACCCGAATTAAGGCTTGAGTCAATGACGAGCTAAGGCGGTGGCTCCTATAAGTTGGTGGTTGGAAAAAATGGATAGAGCTTGGCATGATGGGATGTTTCCATACCAAGGTGTAGGAAATTAGCTAGGTATAGGAAGTGATGACGAGTTAAGAGCTTAAGTTGGTGATGATTGATGAGTTAAGAGCTTAATTTGGTAACGATTAAAAGCTATACTTGGCACTGAGTTAAGGTGGAGAGTTTGATGGCAATGGAACTTCTAGGAACTATTGTCGAGGTTCTGCAGATCGTGTTGGAGGTAAAGGCTCGTTCGTATCAGGTTGGATGACGGTATAACAACATGTTGAAAACCTATTATCTTCGGATGTTGGCTCGTATTGGAAGCAGGTTCCGAAGATGGCGGCTCGTAAAGGAGGGAGCTGAATGATCAGGAAATGTGATAGAGTTAGGGGTATGCCCTAGGGGCAATTATGTAATTTGTTACATATATCTAACTCGTTGACCAATCTTGTTCGAAATAAAATGTATTTTCTTCCTATTATATACTTGATATAATGTGATTATATTAATTAATTGACTTAATTAAAAGTATATTTAATAAAAAAACATTAATAGTACATTTATGATAGTAGTTACAAAGTGTTGTGACCGTGAGTATTTTTTCACAACGAAACAAATATATCATTTTGAATGTTCCTAGTCAAGATGCATCGAGATTGGATATCGATGTATCCATTGAGATTGGAGTACGTAATGCTCTCCAAATATTGGGCAATGTGTTACTCATAACTACTAGGGGCACCTAGGGGTTACGTACTAAAGTTATTTGATAACTATGGAAAAACTCACTCGATGGTTTTCTGTTGGTTACTATAACTAAGGACAAATAGAAAATATTGATGTGACTGATTTACACAGTTCTTTCGACTTTAGAATACTGTGGATCTTCAATATGAAAGTTTTGCTTTGATTATAGCCAAATCATGGCATGGCGTCAATCAAGTGGCTATAGTTGGGTCGAGTGGAAGTATTGGAGGTGAAGTACTATTCAAGAGAGGATTCGTCTCCTCAGTTATATACAATTAGTATCACAGTCAACTCAAAGTCAAAGTATCTGACCAGAGTATTTCGGTTAATAATAATTGTTATTATTGAACCAAGAACTTTGTATTTGGACTATAAAGTTGAATGTGGATGAGTTTGGAATTTTGACCATTACCAAATTCAATAAGTCCAAAATGATATAGTTTTGACGAAGAGAATTGGTGTAAACAAATGTCACAACCGAGTAACGCTTATTAAACTAAAATTGGATTTTACCAAAAATGAGTAAGCGATAAATTTTTCCATAATGTCACACCACCTGCTAAGTGACATGTGAACGTTAACATTAGAATAGTTCGATGTTAATCTCTGACCAAATTTACACCCAAGTGTTACACAGTCGAAATGATGAATTCCTTAAGACTGAACGATTTAATTAGTTTATAATTATTATAAATTAATTAAAATTAATTACTATTTATGAAATTTAATTATAAAATTTGAATTTGATTTTAGAAATAAATAATGTTATATATATTTATAACAGTTATAAATATATCGATCGATATACAATATCGATAAGAGATTAAATTAGATTTAATTGCATAGTATTTTAGCTTGGGCTTAGATGGGTTTAAGGTCAATCATTAGGGCTACAGAATTTCGATTTTGGGAAGGTCTAGGGTCGGCTAAAACATAGGGAATTGGCTTGGAGATAATGGGTTGAGATCAAGTGAGAATGGGTAAAAAGTTTTTCCTCGTTTCTCTCTAATACAACAATACATACATACATACATACATACATATATACATACATATATATCTGTGTGTGTGTCTAAAAATAATGACTAACTTTTTGTTGGCCGCTATTACCTTCTACATTGTTGATTAAAACATAGCTCTCAATCCACTTCAGAATTCTCAAATATATTTCAGATTAAAATAATACTATTCGATAGTTAAAGGACCGTGATTCTAGACTTGCAATTTGACGAATCAAGAACAGTAAAAGGAAGGGAAGCCATTGCTTCAACATGGATTAGAAGGCATCATTAAATTGGTAGTGTTAATTCATATTACAATAGTTAAATTATATTCTATGATTCTACAATGAGCAATTTCATATCTGTTTAATTATATTGCTAATATATGTTTAGTTAGGTGAGATTTTTGTAAGTAGATGCGATTGTCATAAATCAGTTTGGTTATGTGCATAAGTTGTTTATTATACTATTTGATTTATATATAGACAAATGCTGTTTACTGTACAAAATCAAATTTTGTCATTAGTAATTGTTTTATATATATTTATTAATATATATTAGTGCATAATTCTCTCTCATAATAGCACACAGGCATATACAAGATATATATATGATTAAAAAAATTTAGTACACTTATTTATATATAACATGAATTTAAAATTCAAAAATTAATTGCCATACATATATTCATATTTTAAATTAACATTTATTGAATTTTTGAATTGTTTATTACATACAAAATAATTTTTACATTTAAAATCCAATTTTAGATTTTTATAAAATATTATATCATTTCAAAAACATAGAAAATTTTTAGGAATTTTTCAATAAATTTTATTACTTTTAATAATTAATATTATTTCGAAAAAATGTTTATGATTTATTAAGTAAAAAAAGTAATTGAAAAATTCTTTAAAAATTTTCATAACCTTTCATTCATGATCCTAGAATTTCTAAAAATTTAAAATTTTAATAATATATTATTTTATATTAAATAATTATTGTCGAAATCAATGTGTTTGTTTTTAAAAATAATATTTCAATTTTGAAAAATCTCCAAATTTTTCCTAAGCACTATTTTATGATCTAAGATTTTTTTTAAAATTGTAAAATTTGAACTTTCATCAATAGATTATTTTATGTTAATTATTTATGGATGGAAACATTATTTTATTCATAATATATAAAAATTAAAATACTAAAATTATTATGTTTGCAAAAACTAAGTTATTTTTGAATTATAAATAATTTTTAATAATTGTTCTATCTCTTTCTATATATATATATACACATTTATCTATATATAAATGTTTAATGTTTAATGTTCATATATTATATATTATATATATACACATACACACGTGTGTGTTGTAACACACATACATGCATATATTTTGACAACATATATGACATACAAAATCAGCTAATATGCCTGTTACAATGTAAATCCCAACATCAATATATGGGCATATTATACCTTTTACGGATTATTATGTTACACATGCACTCACACATATATGTATATGATACGTTTATTATAAACTAAATCAAATAAAATTAATTTCATGTCTTAATATATTTGAATTTAAACAAAATAAATGATTTTATTTAAATGAAATTTAGAAATGTTCTAATTCAATTAGACTTCAAAGGCCCAATAAAAGATCCCAATAAGGTAAATTTTTCGAAATTCAACCATACGGGCTAGTCCAGCTCCAATAATGGATCAGAGCCCAATAACCTATACGGTCTAAAATAATCATATTAGAGTTAACTAATTAAGCTTGACCACTTCGTACGGTGTCTAGAAAGGTAATGTCTAAGATTGGAAATCAAGTACCCTCTCCTACCTGGTTATCGGCCTGGCCCGAAAGGTGAAGTGAGCCCATAGGTTGTTCCTAATGGAGAAGGCCCAACTTAATTTGGGCCTTGGGATAATTTTCAAAATTGTTTTGAAAATTAATGTTAAAGATTTTAAATTTAATAGTTAAATTTAAAATAAAACATGTTTATTATAAAAATTATAATACTACATAAGTTTTCAAAATGTTTGAAATGATAATGATAGTTTCAAAATGTTTGAAAATATTTATATAATAATTTTAAATTTTAATTTTATTAATAAGATTAATAAAATAAATTAATTAAATATGTTAATTAATTAATGCATATATGCATGTATTATATATGTTACGTTATTTCAAAATGTTTAAGATAACATAAGTATACATGCATGTATACAAGATAAATTTTGAAATTAATAAATTTTAACAAAAATTGTTTAACTTAATAAATTAATTAATGGTCAATTAATAGATATGTCCAATATAAAAGTTATATTGGAATACTAATTTTAAATTAATTAAAGAGTTAATTGATTAAAATTAATTAGATAAGATTTAATGAATGATATATTATACGTAAGACTATCATATAAGTAATATGAAATATAAAAGTTATATAATAATAAAACTTACGTAATATGTGTATAAACTAAATGTGGAACATTAAAGAAACCTAAATAGACTTGAGAAATAAATACATACGTAAATGTACATATACCGTGATTTCTGATTTGTCTGACACTTGAACCGCTGGGGTATTTCATAAGAAATATATTATTTTATAAGTTGTTATCACTCAGTATATATATTTAAGATTATGAATCTTCAATATAATGTTGTCCTCTACCATATATATATATATATATATATATATATATATATATTAATAAATTACTTACGTACTCCTTAGTTGTTTAGAAAACTCAAGCTAGGGATGTTATGCGTAGTATTATTAATATATTGAACAGATGAGGTAAGATAACTATATGTGTTTGTTGAGCAAACTCAAGGTACATATACAATACTTAAGCCATCACGATATGGTAGGTATGAGTGAATAATCTCTTTTATTTGTTGAGCAACCTCAAGGTCGAAATGAAATTAGAATAAGGAAAAATGGGTTAGGAGTTGTATGTGAAAAAACCGATAAGGCCATCGTTTGTGGCGCTATGATTTGTTGAGCAAACTCAAGGTCAAAACACCAAAATAAACGAGTCCTAACACCCACTAGTGAAGTTGTAAGATTACTATGTTTCACCTTAGGGTTTGGAGAATCATAAAAGACTAGTAGGAGCCATATTAGAAAAATGAAATGGTAACATTTAACATTTCTAATATTGTAAGAACATATGCTATATAATGTTATAATTATCTACAATGATAAATTTGTGCATTTTATATGATCGATTAACATATATATACAAACTTGAATTGAAAGTTGACAAATATAAATATAATATATACTTACTAATAAATTACTTACATGTTATATAATGTTTCTATACCCATGCAAGTGCCTAATTTCAACTACTTAATACATTCGTAAGTTGGTCACTTATATGTTTATTTGGTTTAGACCGTGTATTGCATTTCATGAGTTTTTGAACTTTAAATGCAATTCAAGACTATGGATATTTGATCCATGTACTTTCACATATAAATGTTTATGGTGAATAGTCATAGTTTGTGGGGTACAATATTTCAATGAAGTTAGTTCACTCAAAGTAAGCCAATAAACAGTATTTTAATATCATGTATTCAACTTGAATGATTTCAAAAGGATCATATTATGTTGATGTAACACAAGACCATAAACTATGAGATACATCTAAGAACTCGATCATTGAAATGTCATCTTGATCGGTTTACATAAAGTGCAACATATTTGATGTCTTTAATATTAAGAATAATCGAATGCGCTTTTTTAAAAGGTTTGTCATGATATTGTACTAAGGTTTTCTTTTAATAGTTTGACCATTTGAAAGAAAAATGAATGTATAAGAATAGATGTAATTTAAGGTAAAGTTGGAATGAAGAGAATGAATAGTCACTTTTGCTTTATAGAGAAACATTAGAAACAAGAATTGTAATAATAATTGATACTTAATACTGGAATATGAAATATAATTTTTATTTCGAAATGTATTTTCATATAAAAAATTGTTTCCTATAACATTTATTTCTTTGAGTTCAAGATATTTGATCAAAGAACTATCCACTGTAAACTAGTTGCAGCATATGAAATAAGTAAACAATATTAACAATATTAAGTGAATGGTGGACTATTTAGTACACTATTATAGTAATGGTGGAAATAGTGGGAGCATGCAATATTGCACCTAATGATTGCATCAAATTACGAAAATTGTTTTCCTAAAATGTACCAAACATTATTTGTGAAAATAATGTTTATTTTTGGTATTGATTGAAAAATAGATATAACTATATTTCAATATGAGTATTATGAATATTCACTATGAAATAGAGCTATATTATGGAATTTGTTTTCACAGTAAAAGTGATGCAACAAATATACATATGTATCTAATATTGTTTATAGTTTTTTTGGAATTATAGACTAAACCGTAGTTTTAATAAATAATTTTACCATATGACTATGAATCATATGATACAGGTTAATTATATCTCAAATAATTAATGGCTATGCACCTATTTAGTGGGAGCATCATAAGAGTTGATGAACTCTTTGAGTTAATACATATTGATATATGCAATCACAGGTCTATTAATACCAAAAGGGATCCACACACTTTGTTATATTCATTGATGATTTATTACCAAACACGAACATGTGTACTAGATACACATTTAGTAAGTTTATGATAAAATCATGAATATAAAAGAAAAGTAAATAAAATAACATGTAATAGAATAAGATGATTTGATTTGGTCGAATAAGTGAGTATGTTGGAAAGAGTTTCAAATGTACCTAAAAATGAATATAGATTCAATCTCATAAGTCACTCCTCCATATGATACATAATGATGAATCAATAAGGAGTATTAACCATATTTTTGGTTAATACCCCAAATAGTGCTTTGATGAGAAAGAGAAAGTTGATAGAGTAGTAAGGAACGTTATCCTTAATTATAATCTTTACAATTTGCTCCAATAATCGATGAACCTTTATTTAAGTATCTCAATGTGGGCGAAAGTTTTAGTATTTCGAGCAGAAGGTTTATTACCAGAGGTGAGCTTATTCGTAATCTCTGGGAGGCTCTCCTTTATAACACAAATGGAGATCAATCGGATATATTCCTTTAAAGTTGAATTCCAACACTTCCAAAAGGTTTGACTGATTACGCTCCTTAGCCACTGAACCAATAATGAAAATCTGGATGGTATACGAAGGCCTTTGAACTTGTCATAAGGTTTCGTCACTCTTAAGACGTTGGAGTTAACCTGGTCGTGAGATGTGAGGATTTCAACTGTCGGATTAAGCTTATTTTCCATACATAGGCTATCCCGAAGGGTTTGAATGAAGGATTAATAACTACGAAAGATATGGTTGCTGCTAATATATGCGTATCTAATAATGTTAGTTGAGGGGTTCCAATTGTGATGTCGGTAACTCCAAAAGGTTTCTACTTATATTAACCAGGCTCAGCTATTGGTCCTACCGAAGGGTGAAAGTTGAAAACTCAAAATATTTCCTAGTTTGAGGTTATAGCTTTAACCAACTGATCTTCAAACTTTTTCAGTAAGAACCTTTCGAAGAAATTAACCCTGAAAATTGATATTATGATAGTAAAGAGTTAAGTAATCGATAAAATGATTCATAAATCAGAAGACTTCCCTTGCAATTCACAATAAGACTTCACTTTTATTAAATTTCCCCAATTTGATCCTCAATTAGGGTTATAGAGTTATGATCAAGAAGTTATAAGTTTTTTGAATGAAATAAAGTCCTCCTAAAACAGGACCCTTTGGGTCTTATTTATAGATGCAGGCGGCACTCCCTCCGACCTTATGCCTTCGACTAGTATGGAAGGTCGCCCCTTGTCCACGGTTGCAAACCTTTTGGTCTTGCTAGAAGACTGCTTCTCGTACATGGTTGTAGGCCTCCCATTATGGATGGAAGGTTTGCTTATTATACATAATCATGGACTGCTGAATGACGCCGAAGGGTCTCTTCCTTCACTTGTTTTTAGGAACCTACCGCCCTTGTCAAAAGATTCATCATTTGTATGACATATGAACCTTCTGAAGGTACCGAAGGGTTTCTAGCTTTTGTGGATCCTTTGGCTTTGTTAGAAGGTTACTTTTCCTACTTGACTACCACCGAGAGTTGCGTTTACCTTAGATGATGGCGGAAGGTTGTTTCCGTTGACTTATGGACGTTGCTTTTACCTAAACCTTCCGGTAACATCGGAAGGTGTCCTACAAGTGTATTATCTGGCCTGAAAGGCTTACTACGCTTTCGAAAAAGTTGTCGTAATGTCATATATCCTTATTTTCGCTTGTTTCCTACTTCAGAGGGTAAGCACCTCTTGAAAATAGTAGAATGATACTCTCCTTCTTCCGTGAAAGGTCTTGAACCGCTTTATATTATTGATTGCATCCCTTCGATATCTTTGGAAGGTTTAATCTAGATTCTTTTCCTTCTATCCTATGTTTGAGACCTTATGGCTTAAGTGAAAGGTGAATTTAATGAGTGACATTCCCCCCCTCATGAGAAGGGATGCTCTTGACTTTCCAAGTCATCCTCTCTAAGAATTATGGAGTTTCCGGCTTCATTTTCCTACAAATGTAAGTTCCAAGCACAAGTAAAAGAGTTCTTTTAAACAATTTGGCCTTTCCCAAAACAAGAAGGTCATCATTTTTTAAGGTTTAAAACTGCTCCTAACATCAAGTTAATAATATGATCCGAGTTCCAATTAAATGCCATTTCGATAACCTAAAATGTTCCTTTTGCCCCTCCAAAGAGAATTAAAGTTGCAGCACTAAACTTTCGATGGGACCGGAAGGTATTCCAACCTTAATTTTTACTTATTATCGGAAGGTCTAAATAGCTTAATGGTTAGTCCTTCCGACAACAAGATTTCATTGGAATTCAAAAGCCCTAAACCTTCTGATTCCTTTCTGTTCTTCAAAATATCATATAACCAAGTAACAAATACATAAGTACATTTTCAGCCGTATAATATAAATTAAGAAATTCGACCAAAACATCCAAATATCCATATATATATATATATATATATATATATATATATATATTCATATTATATTTTCAAAATGATCTATCAATATATACATATCTAAAAATTACACTAGCTCCTAGAATTAAACATCGAAAGTAACCAAAAATAGCAAAATGATTTCTTCACTTTATCCTACATCCCATCTGAAAAAGGTAGAAGGTTTGGAACTAAATCAATGGGATTGACAACGATGGGCTCAACCTATGTTGGCTGATACGGAGAATAGGATATTAATGTAGGATTTTCTCCTGATACATCCCAGATGGCTAGATCCATCCAAAATGTGTTCGTGACTAGGTCAAAAAGCATAGAGTATGTTGCTTTTAACGGTGGATTAAGAAAATTTGGTTATGGGTGGACTGCATTACTAGATTGTGTGCTAGCGACCTATTCCGCCTCTTGCGAAGGGTTTAATATGCTTAATGCAAAGCAACAACAATAGTGGGGTGCTTCCGCATTGACAAAATTAGGATGAATCTGATGGAGGTTGCAAGCGGCCATTGATTCTTTCTCTCTCTTGTTTTGTTGTTTTTATAAAATAAATAAATAAATGCCTATATAATGAATATTAGATGGGAGAGAGAGGAAGTTGAACAGATCGTGTCAGTGATTCTGGTGCAAAAGATAAGGCATTCTTCCATTCTCTAGAAATTTTCATTAATGGCTTTTGTCTTTTTATATGATTACTGTTTTATTCTTATTTTGAAAACAATTGTTGGTTAAACTTTATTTGATGAAATTTTGTCAATGGCGGATCTGATTCGACTTATCATTTTTTGGTTCTAGTGTTACAAGTATAAGCTTGCTTCTGAATTTCTCCCTAAGTCCATTTCATACAGACCCGAGGAATGATTATAAACATGTAACATGCAATTGTTCTCATGAATATACGCTTCTTGTTACATATCACATATTCAGATTGTTTGTACTATGTTTTCCCAGGCTACCTGTCCCTTATCTTAGGTAGCCTTAAGAGATCAACTTAGCCAATATTCATAATAGTTGAAAGCCTTCTTCAAAAATGACTTAATATAGAAGATTTTGGGGTAGACAGCCTTTGTGTGCGGCACATTCTCACTTCTCACCCAGCTTCTTTTAGAGGTAGAAGAGAAATTTCTCTTAAAGAAGATCAAAATATTCTATCATCAAACGAAAATCTCGATAAGAAACACATTTTACTATGTGTTCTTATTACCGTAATAGAGAAATTTGATTCTTGTTTCATTTGTTGATATGGAGGGATCGAGTAAGGCTAGCTCTACCCTTCAAACTCCCTACCTCAGAACTTGCAATGACATAGGATAGGCTAAGAGTAAAGTTCAATTAAGGCTGATTTTCACAAAAACCCTTTAGATCCTAAGTTCAAATGCTGCACCATTTTATAAAAATTCTCCAAGGCAATAAATATTTGTAAGTTGGTTCTTTAAGAAGAAAGGGGGACTGAGATATCGAAATTTTACAATACTTCATTAGTGGAGATACTTGCATCAATTTCAAAGTGGAATGATTAAGTTTCATGAGAGGATAATCTTCTTGAAAATATAAAAATTTAAAAGTTAACCTGACACCACAAATATGTAGAATTCATAATTGGTAATTTTGTTTAGAGTGTCGGTTTCATGATATCTATTGCTTTTACATGAGCAGTCGACCAAATCATAAGCATCTTAATATATATGACGTATTCTCCATACCTTAGTAATGCCATGTAGCATAATTCAATGTAATGCTTATAATATTGTAAGTACTACTTGTTTTGCTGCTTTTCGTTCACACCTCGTTGACCTCTGACTCGGTCATTCCCCTCGAGGATTGATGTTCTTCATCACTTTCTGTTTGGTCCAGGACTCCATTCCTGATTAAGTGAATCCGAATTCCCCGCCATTCCTGCTTTTTAAAATTAGTAATTCATAGTGGCAATTATATGAAAAGGAACTCATTCAAAATATTAAGTTTCATCTTAACTATAATGGGGGCATGATTGTAGATTTAGCTCTTTTTACTTGTTCAGCATTCCTGAAAATAGTTAATATTGAGCTGCACATAATTACCACAACCTATCATTTACTTAATAAAGGCCCTGAGGGGACATTCATGACCGGGATCTCGACATGGTAGTTTTTGAACTCGTTCTTTGCTATTGAGGGAATCTGAGAAAAAAAAGGTTCGAAGTTCCCATTTGTGGATTCCTCTAGCGGCTGCCCCCGTTTTCTAATATTATTTGACTTGAGTCTAATTACCTAAGATGAGTAGAAGTCCAAAAAATTTGTACGTAGATTAGGGCTTTCAATAATCAATAGCCCTGGCATCCAAACCTTTTGGTATTAATGATGGACTCTTACATGACGTTATCAGATCCAGATTCAGGTATTAGGAAACGATAAAATAATGAAAATCGCTTTTTGGTATGTTTTGATAATAAATGTGGGGAATTAGAATACCGGCTCTAGTAAAAAGAAATGTTAGAATATCAAGACGCCTTTTCGTGGCAATATGTGATAGAAACTCATTGTTTCATTTCCCATGATGAACGGCATATGAATAGAAGTTTATATTTGCTGATAAGGAACTGGGACCTATAATCTGGAATAAACAGTGAGAGTCTAGAAAGCTGTATGTGGTGATTTGGTATCAAAGACCAAAAATTCCTTGTGCAACATCCGATAATTAGCAGAAAACCATGAATTCATCCATATTTAGTAACTAATAATGAAGGACTGGCGGTTTAGTCCGGCGATGTGCAATGAAAAACTGAACTACCATTATCGACAATAAGTGACAAATGACTAAAATGCCACTTTCAGAACCTTTTGGTAATAGAAGTCCCGGATACTGTTAATATTGGAAAATTAGAATATATTTTCCGATAATAAGTGATAGAGTCCAGGATGTCATTTCTGGTAACATGTATTATAAGAACGGGAGTGTTCATCCTAATAATGAGTGGCAGAAGGCCAATAATCCAATTCAGCGTCGATAATGGAAGTCTAATAAAACACTTCTGGTAATAGATAATTACTGATTATAATATTCCTTGCTGGCATTGGTAATATAAATTCAGAGCATCATATGATAGAAGTCCCGAAATCCATTTTTGAAAATTAATAGTAGAAAACTAGAATACCATTTCTATCAATTAATAATAGTGGATCAAAATTCCATTCTTGAAAATTAATAATAGAGGACCCAAATACCATTTCTGGTAATTAATAATAGAAGAGCAGATTACCATTTCTAGTAATTAATAATAGAAGACTAGACTACCATTTCTGGTAATTAAAATAGAAGACCAAAATACCATTTATGGTAATTAATAATAGAAGACCAGATTACCATTTCTGGTAGTTAATAATAGAAGACCAGAATTCCATTTCTAGTAATTAATAATAGAAGACCAAAATGCCAATCCGGCGAGAATCCTCCAATTCTGTTTATTGAATATGCCATCTTTGGGCTTTGAAGATGCCTTGCATGCTTTTGCTTTCTTGGGACCAAGTTTTCTTTGTTTATTTGTCATTTTCTTTTGGCCTATTTCACGTGAGGACTCTTTTGTCTGATTTTGTGCTTATTTAAGTAGAGCCTATTTTAGGCTGTTAGTCATCTTTGACATTACCGACCTTTTGGTGGTTGCTATTTTAAGAAATGCCTATATCTGGCAGTGCCTTTTTTAGGCATGGACCTTTCTTTGTCCTCCGGACATTTCATCCGGGTTTTTGGTGTGCTCGGCTAGCTTATTCTGAAGCAGGGCCGAGGACTTATTCGACCTCCCTCCAGAAGACGCTTTAACATGGCCATAGCGTGACGCGGCTAAGGGCTTGTTCGGTATCTTGGCCAGGCCATGGCATGGCGGGACCAAGGGATTACCCATCCTCCCTCCAGGAGGTGCCTTATCCTGGCCATAGCGTAATGCAGATAAGGGCTTGTGCTGCTTTATCCTGGCCATTTCTGGTTTTGGCACGGATAAAGGCTTACGCCCTCCCTCTAGGAGGTGCCTTGACCTGGCCATCTTGGCACGACCAAGGGCTTTCCACCATCATTGGTAGCCTACCTTTTTAGGAAGTCCAAGTTTAGGGAGAACTCTTCTTCCGATCATGTAGACTTTACTTATTTTGAAAATAGAGCTTTTATTTCATGGCTTGATTAATCCTTTACAAATTGTTTCAACTTTCCTTGTTGTATAAAGTGTAGGACCATTTTTCCAAGTACTTTGCATTGGTCAGTATCATGTCCATTCATGAGATGGAAATTGCAATATACTCCTTTAGACCTTCTCTCAAACCTCGACTTTTTCTTTTAAGAAGGCTTATAGTTAAGTTCCACTTTGGTTTCAATATAGATGTCCTCGATTGACGGTGTAAGATTGTACTCTCCGAGAAGTATGGATCTTTGAGTCGTCTTTGATTGGCGTCTAAGTCTTTTATAATTTGGTTCAAATACTTCTTCTTGAGGAATAGACTTTCTTTTCATGGCTTGTTGGTTTTCCTCCAAAGCTTTCCTTCCAATCTCGAGGTTTTGGTTGGAAACTTCTTGGTTATTCTTATGTTTCCGCCGAGCAGTTCTTTTACCCATCTTACTTTTTCAACTGCAGATTTTACCAGTTGCCCATAGCTTTCCCTTAGGTGGCAGGCCTCACTTATGATCTTACTCCATTTGTTTGTGAAATTATCATAATCCTTATCATTTCCTTTTCAAAGATGGTTCCCTGGGAATATGACTGCATAGTTTTCCTCATTTTGTTAAAAATGTTATCGCTCCATCTATTCTTTTCCCAAGTGCAAAAATCGGGGTTGGCCCCACATGAAAGGGGCTCAAGCTCCATTTTTCGGGATCATAATATTTTGCCTTCTTTTTTTTATAATCCTCAAGGCTTCAAGCCTTAACCTTTGTTCCTCATTTTGATTAGAGTCTTTATTGTTTACATAAGAAAGTCTTGTGAGATGTGGTTCAGAAGACCCTTATTGGGACCTCCTAAATCTTTTAGCCATAATCTAATCAGTAACAAGTGACTTTAATGTGAAACTAGCTCGATGAGAATCAGAGGATTGCAATGTCGAGAAATCAAATAAGTTAGAGGTTCAAGTCCTCCTTTTAGCGCCAAAAATGTTAACCGGATTTTTGGTTAACACCCCCAAATAGTGCTTTGATGAGAAAGAGAAAGTTGATTGAGTAGTAAGGAACATTATCCTTAATTATAACCTTTACAATTTACTCCAAGAATCGCTGAACCTCGATTTGAGTATCTCAATGTGGGTGAAAGGTTTAATCTTTTTAACAGAAGGTTTATTACCAGAGGTGAGCTTATTTGTAATCTTTGGGAGGCTCTCCTTTATAACACGATTGGAGATCAATCAGATATATTCCTTTAAAGCTGAACTCCAGCACTTCCGAAAGGTTTGAGTGATTAGGCTCCTTAGCAATAGAACCAATAACGAAACTCTTGATGGTATATGAAGACCTTTGATCTTGTCGTAAGGTTTCGTCACTCTTAAGAAGTTGGATTTAACCTGCCCGTGAGATGTGAGGATTTCAACTGTCAGATTAAGCTTATTTTCACGTACGTAGGCTATCCCGAAGGGTTTGAACGAAGGATAAAAAACTATGGAAGGTTTAGTTGCTGCTAATATATGAGCATCTAATAATGTTAGTTGAGGGGTTCCAATTGCGATGCCAGTAACTCCGGAAGGTTGCTACTTATATTAGCCAGGCTCAGTTGTTGGTCTTACCGAAGGATGAAAGTTTAAAATTTAACATCTTTCCTAGTTTGAGGTTATAGCTTTAACCAATTGATCTTCAGATTTTATCATCAAGAACCTTTCGGAGGAATTAACCCTGAAAATTGATATTGTGACAGTGAAGATTTAAATAATCAATAAAATGGTTCATAAATCAAAAGACTTCCCTTGCAATTCACAATAAGACTTCACTTTTATTAAACTTCCCCAATTTGATCCCCAATTAGTGTTACAGAGTTATGATCAAGAAGTTACAAGTTTTTAGAATGAAAGAAAGTCATCCGAAAATAGGATCCCTTGGGTCTTATTTATAGATGCAGGTGGCACTCCCTCCGACCTTATGCCTTCGACTAGTATGGAAGGTCGCCCCTTGTCCACAATTACAAACCTTTTGGTCTTGCCGAAAGACTGCTTCTCGTACATGGTTGTAGGCCTCTCATTATTGACGGAAGGTTTGCTTATTGTAAATCATCATGGACTACCGAATGTTGCCGAAGGGTCTCTTACTTCACTTGATTTTAGGATCCTGCTGCCCTTGTCGGATGATTCATCATTTGTACGGTATATGAACCTTCCAAAGGTACCGAAGGGTTTCTAGCTTTTGTGGATCCTTTGGCTTTGTTAGAAGGTTACTTTTCCTACTTGACTGCCACCGAGAGTTGCGTTTTCCTTGGATGATGGCAGAAGGTTGTTTTCCATTGACTTATGGACATTGCTTTTACCTAAACCTTCTGATAACATCGGAAGGTATCCTGCAGGTGTATTATCTGGCCCGAAAGGCTTATTGCGCTTTAGAAAAAGTTGTTGTAAGGTCATATGTCCTTGTTTCCGCTTGTTGGCCTACTCCGGAGGGTAAGCACTTGTTGAACATTGTAGAATGATACTCTCCTTCTTCCATGAAAGGTCTTGAACCGCTTAATATTATTGACTGCATCCCTTCGATCTCTTTGGAAGGTCTGATCCAGATTCTTTTCCTTCTATCCTCTGTTTGAGACCTTATGGCTTAAGTGGAAGGTGAATCTAATGAGTAATAAGGAGTAATCATACATTGTTGGACAATTTTCGATTAATTGTGAGTGAAGTTGAGTTAGTTTCTTTCTATAAGGTCATGTACTTAAGAGTAGTACACAAGATTGACATAATTTTATCTAAAAAATAGTTTACAAAATCATACAAGATAAGGGTTTGTAAGAAAACCCAACATATTCTAGGCCAAGGAGTTGGCAGGTTGTGCGAGTCGAAAGATTGCACGTAATAATTGTTCATGAGAGATCTTGTATGAATCTCCAAAAAGTTTTTTGGAAAGGTCTGTCATCAAATGACATATTTATGTTTTAAGCATAATGTTTGTGAACTAAAATCAGTTTTATAAATAAAAAGTTTCATAAAACGTTTATGAATCTCTATTTTGTTTGCACTAAGTAACAGTTGTTGTTTCATGGTATATCAACTTCATTGTGAAGGAATTTCTTTGAGAAATTTTTGGTAGTTAAATGGAATTGGATCTGATCCAAAGATAGAAATGATTGTATGAGATGAAATGAAATTAACTAATCTAAATGAAAACATAGCATTAGAGTGTCTAATAAGTATTCTCATCATCGAAGAG
The DNA here is from genome assembly GCA_030765085.1 of Allium cepa. NCBI lineage: Eukaryota > Viridiplantae > Streptophyta > Magnoliopsida > Asparagales > Amaryllidaceae > Allium > Allium cepa. Next base: position 25,988,296 of record CM060933.1, on the reverse strand, counting down.
AAACTATGAGTTTCTTATTAATGTTGAAAATATATATTACCCTCGGTTGTTCAATTAAACCATTAAGATTGTTCGCTTTATATGGCATGATGCGCAAATCTAAAAGAATTCCAAGTACGCTTTCAAAATATGATTTTGGTGGTGTAACCAAAGAGATGTGATCCATCGGCCGAGATTGTGTCTTTATTGGAAAGACTAATGTGGTTGGAATCAAATTAGCAATGTTGATGAAAATAATATCATAAATTTCAGTTGTTGAAATTAGCATAGCAAATTAGGTATTCAACATGCTCATGTTAATTCAGATTTACTCATAAAATTATCGCTCACTTGGTGTTTGATACTTATGTATTGAAACCGAAAATTCTAAATAATGGTTTAGAGTAAACCGTTTACACGTGTTAACCAAAAATGTCTCGAAGTCAGTGGGAGCGATATTGAGTTTGTGAGTCTTTAGATACGATCCAAGAAATGATACAAATGTATCATTCTATAAGCATCATGATTGAATAAGTATTTTGATAGAAATATCAAATAGTTTGATTTTCAATCAAAGTGCATAGGAAGCATGTGTTCATAAGAAAGAACGTTAAAAGGTACTTTGATATTTCTAAACTATAAGCAAACAATGCGTTATTGATTTTAACAACATGCTTGTATTAAACTCAACTTTAGTTGTTTTAATACTCAATTTTGAATTGTAAATGATGTCTTTTATGGTGAGTATAAAAGATATAAGGATTGTTGCAAAATGATATACAAGAGCACCCTATTAAAAAGAGAACATGTAAGTTGGATTCCTTATGCATTAGCAATAGGAATTATCATACAGGTTATGTTGTGTATGACATTGTGTTTTGTTTATATATTTCATACATGGAGTAAATATAAAATCCAAATTGATATCACTAAATGGTTGTTTGAGGTGTTCTTGCGTATTTATGAAATACTAGAGAATTGTTTACAGAAACAACGAACTCGTTATGATGGAACGTTTGGACCCAAACTTTTATAAGTGATATATTGAGTATAACATATCAATGATAAAATTCAAGTTAAAATCATTAATTTGAAAATGTTTCAAATAAAGGTGATTATGGTCGATTCAATGAAATATTGAGAACATTAACTTGAATAGCGCTACATAAACCAATGTATATAGATATAAATGCACAAATTTATAATTGAACCAAAGGTGATTCCAAATGTTGAGAATTCCATAATATTGTTATAAGATAACAATGTCATGAAATTGGTCATAATAAAACTTAAAGCTCACCAGAAGTCGAAAAACATACTTTGAATCATTCCAAATGATAAATGCAGTTTATTAGTGTTAGAGAGAGTCAATCGACAAAGTAGATAATTAAAACATAATAGCATACCCACTAACTAAGGGATTTACCTAATTGGTTTTGAGAAAACTAATTAGAGAAGTTGGAATTAGATTCCATAATTGACTCCAAGTGCAAGTGGGAGATTGATAGAGTTAGGGGTATGCCCTAGGGGCAATTATGTATTTTGTTACATATATCTAACTCGTTGACCAATCTTGTTCGAAATAAAAGTTATTTTCTTTCTATTATACTTGATGTAATGTGATTAGATTAATTAATTAACTTAACTAAAAGTATATTTAATAGAAAAATCCATAAATGATATATTTTGTGATAGTAGTTACAAAGTGTTGTAACATGAGCAATTTATCACAAGGAAACAAATACACCATTTAAAATGTTCCTAGTCAAGATGCATCCAGACTGGATATCGATGTATCCATTGAGACTGGAGTACATAACACTCTCCAAATATTGGGCAGCGTATTACTCATGACGACCGAGGGCACCTAAGGGTTACGTACTAATAGTTATTGGATAACTATGGAACGACTCACTTAATAATTTTCTGTTGGTTAATATAACCGAGGTCAAACAAAAAATATCGATGTGACTGATTTACACAGTTCTCTCGACTTGAGAATACCATGGATCTTCAATATGAAAGCTCCGCTTTGATTATAGCCAAATCATGGCATGGCGTCCATCGAGTGACTATAATTGGGTCGAGTGAAAGTATTGGAAGCGAAGCACTATTCAAGAGAAGATTCGCCTCCTTAGTTATATGCGGTTAGTATCACAGTCAACTCAAGTCAACTCAAAGTCAAAGTCTCTAGCTAGAGCATTTCGGTTAATAATAATTGTTATTATTAAACCAAGGACTTTGTATTTGGACTATAAAGTTGAATGTGGATGAGGTTGGAATTTAAACCATTACCAAATTTCATAAGTCTAAAGTGATATAGTTTTGACAAAGAGAATTGGTGTAAACAAATGTCACAACCGGGCAATGCTTATTAAACTAAAATTGGATTATACCAAAAACGAGTACGCGATAAATTTAGCCATAATGTCACACCACCTTCTAAGTGACATGTGAATGTTAACATTAGAATAGTTCGATGTTAGTCGCTGACCAAATTTACACCCAAGAGTTACACAGCCGAAATGATGAATTCTCTTAAGACCGAACGATTTAATTAGTTTATAATTATTATCAATTAATTAAATGAATTAATATTTATGAAATATTAATTATAAAATTTGAATATGATTTGAGAAATAAATAATGTTAAATATATATATTTATGACGGTTATAAATATATCGATCGATATACAATATCAACAAGCGATTAAATTAGAATTAATTGCATAGTATTTTGGCTTGGACTTAGATGAGTTTAAGGCCCATCATTAGGGATATGAAATTTCGTTTTTGGGAAGGACTAGGGGTGGTTAAAACATAGGGAATTGGTACGGAGATAATGGGTTGAGATCAAGTGAGAATGGGTAAAAAGGTTTTCTTCATTTCTCTCCAATACAACCCTCTGTATGTGTGTGTGTCTCTAATACAACCCTATATATTACTTTCTACATTGTTGATTAAAACACGGCTCTCAATCCACTTCAAAATTCTTAAATGTATTTCAAATTAAAATAATATTATTCGATAGTTAAAGGTCGGTTATTTCAGACTTGCAATTTGACGAATCAAGAACAGTAAAAGGAAGGGAAGTCATTGCTTCTACGTGGATTCAAAGGCATCATTAAATTGGTAATTTTAATTAATATTATAGTAATTAAATTATATTCTATGATCCTATAATGAGCAATTTCATATCTGTTTAAATATATTGCTATGTTTAGTTAGGTGAGATTTTTATACTTAGATGTGGTTGTCACGAATCAGTTTGGTTATGTGCATAAGTTGTTCATTACACTATTTGATTTATGCATAGACAAATGTTGTTTACTGTAAAAAAATCAATTTTTGTCATTAATAATTATTTTAGAAAATATTTATTAATAAATTCATATATGTGTGTGTGTGTGTGTGTGTGTGTGTATATATTGTTGTATATTTCTCTCTCATAATAGCATACATGCATATATAAGATATATATATATATATATGATTAAAAAAATTAGTACCCTTATTTATATACAATTTGAACTAAAAAATTCAAAAATTAATTATCATACATATATTCATATTTTAAATTAACATTTATTGAATTTTTGAATTGTTTATTATATATAAAATAATTATTACATTAAAAATTAAATTTTAAGTTTTCTAAAAAGAGTATATCATTACTGAAACATATAGAAAAAATTTAGAAATTTTTCAATAAATTTCATTATTTTAAAGAATTAATATTATTTCGAAAAAACCGTTTATGATTTATTAAAAATAATAATTAAATTGAAAAAATTCCAAAAATTTCGTAACCTTTCATTCATGATCCTAGAATTTTTAAAATTTTGAATTTTTTAATAATGTATTATTTTATATTAAATAATTATTTTCGAAATCAATGTATTTGTTCATATAAATAATATTTCAACTTTGAAAAATCTTCAGATTTTTCCTAAACTCTATATTATGATCCTATATTTTCGAAAATTGTAAAATTTGAATTTTCACCAATGGATTATTTTATGTTAATTATTATGGATGAAAAAATTATCTTATTCGTAATATATACAAATTAAAATACTAAAATTATTATGTTTGCAAAATTAAGTTAATTTTGAATTATAAATAATTTTTAATAATTGTTCTCTCTCTCTATATATATTTATCTATATATAAATGTTTTATATTCATATATTATATATAATATATTTATACATACATATGTATGTGTGTATGTGTGTGTATTGTAACACATATACATGCACATATTTGGACAACATACATGACATACAAGATGAGCTAATATTTTTGTTGCGATTTAAATCCCAACATCTACATATGGGCATATTATACCTTTCACGGATTATTATATTACACATGCACTCACATATATATATGTATATGATATATTTATGTATAAACTAAATCAAATAAAATTAATTTCATATCTTAATATATTTGAATTTAAATAAAATAAATGATTTTATTAAATGAAATATAGAAATGTTCTAATTCAGTTAGACTTCATAGGCCCAATAAAAGATCCAATAGGGTAAATTTTTTGAAATTTACGCATAACTTCCGCCGTGAGCTAATTCAGTTCCAACAAAATATGGAAGGGTTCCTCATGAATAATGGAAACTGAATTGAGCAAGAAGGGCTTGGTATCCAAATGGAGCAAAGGTAGGCTCGAGTGTATGCGCCAAGGAATCATTGATGCTTAGAAAGTTTTCAAATGTACTCAAAGTACCCATGGGCCAATTAAGGGACATGTATACATTGGACCTGTAAATTTGAGTTTGGTGTTTACCTTTGGGCTGCGAGACACGTATCTAACTTTGGGCTACGAGATATGAGAATAGAACAGAGAACCGGGATTTCCATTAGTCCCTGGCTCGGGGGTCATATGAGTTATTACGTGTTTAGAGCATAAAGAGTGATAGTTAGGATTGTTGATGGATTCTACGGATGCTTTGGTTGTTTTCTTTAGTAGGCTATCACTCAGAGGTATCAAGGGAAGTAGGTATTGGAGATAGGAATACTTGGAAGACTGATATCCTTTATTTTTTTTGTTATACCTTTATGATATTATAGAGTAGCATATTATAGTGTTATATCTAACTCTTTGGTTGTAGGGACATATCAGGTATGATTCGTGTACTCTTGTTCTCACCATATTTACTTGTATAGTATTTTGAGACTCATTTACCGCTCACACCAGACTATTGTTTGACCCAATGTTTTATGTTTTGTTTCTTATTATCTTAGGTACTCTTAAATGAGTAGACTAAATAACAAGTCTAGGTGATGTGGTAGCTATTCGAAGGACGAGTTAGGTGGAGCTATCTTGTATTATATACATATATGGAGTCTACACTTTTTCCACTGTGCAGCACTGGAGAGCCTTAGTAGTGACTGCTTACCATTTGTATAGAGTTTTTTTCATTGTATAAACTCTATTATTGATGTATAACTCTTTGGATATTATACTCCAATGATGATGATTTATTCACGTTGTTATTACTGTCTCTTCTGCTTGTATGTGATATTATATTTTGTTCATGAGCCGTGAGATATACAATATGTTATATGCTATATTGGTTTATTTCAACCTTGATGATCGTCCTATATCAACCGGGCATGATAGCAGCACATTATTTATATACTATTAGTGTCGGTGGTATCGGGCGGTCATCACACACCGTCTAGGAGTTTTAAGTATATTTACCAAATTTATGGAGAGAAAGAGTTTAACTATAATTTTTTTTATTTTTTCTCAAATAAGAGAAAGAGGAGCGTCATTAATAATGGACATGGTTTTTTTATTATCTTTCTTTTGAACAAATAATTCACGATAAATAAGCATTCCTTAAATGGAAATGGTTTATCATTAATATAGAATACAAAATGTCAAGTAATAAAAAGACTTTGATTTTTATTGTAGTTATCCAATTAAAAATACCAAGAGCAACATTATTTCACTATTTAAATCCAAGTGAGATAAATCCAAACAAAAAATATATATGGTTTGATGCGCTTATCATTATCAGCGTGTTGAAATATAATATCTAACGTTCATAGCATAAAAATTTACTAACATTTCGTGGAAGTAAGCTAATATATGAATCACAATTAAGTAATTAATTACTTAACTCCCTTATGGGCACACGTATCCCTGTTAGTATCGTAGTTCAAGTGCCAGAAGGAAGGTGTGTTTGCTTCTTATTGCTTCAAACATGAATTCTAACATGATCAACTAGAATACTTTTTAACTTCATCGGTTGATATTTTCTGCATCAAACAAAACCTTAGATATCGAGCAAGTTAACTAATTACAATTTGGTTACCAATCCATTTTTGGTGCAAAATAAAAAAAATCATTTTTCTATGTTTGGCTACCGCTCTATCGATTTGGCCAGCTTCTTTGGTGCTTTCAACACCATTTCACACAAAATAATCATAAATCGCTTTGTTCTAATCAAATCAACATAAAATATACGTATAACCTCTTTTAAACATGGAAGTGGATCTATATGAGTGATAAATCACCGCAACAGTCCTCAAAACCCAGGTCAATGCATTCAAATTACCAATCACCTCCATCCAGCTCTAGCGTTGCCTCTAAACTAAGATCTCCAATGATAAACAATTACAGTCAAGAACCACTGGCTCAAGCAGTAAGCGACATGACGCTCTAAACTGAGATTCCAGAGGTCGTGGTTTCGAACCTTAAAGACATCAAAAATAAGTGTTCTGCATGATTAAAGTAACATTCTTGTACTAAAAAAAATACTCCAAATTACCGCACCTACCGATACCCTAAATTATGGTTTATTAAGTGCACTGGGCATGGTATCAGTAAGGTCGCATAAATTCAATAATGTAGATTGCTTTAAAAACACGAATCGTTATTGTGCGATTAGGTTAGTCAATGGCTTGATATAAATACAAACAATATCATATTCGCATCTGTATCCAAAATCATTTTCGAATGTCAAATATTTTGTATCCACGAATAACAAACAAATATAAGATATTATTTTATTCGTTGACTATTGATAAATCTAAAGACATAAAAAGAATTTTTGTTCGAAGTAAAACTATTTTAATTCAATGTTTATTAAAGAAGACATATATCCACGTCTTGGATGTCGAATGTTTATATTTTTCTAAATTTAAATGTGGACAAATTTTAGATTTTTGACTATTCGTTAACATCAACGTGCGATCAAAGAACCCTACCATTTTAGGCAGGGGATTACCTACTTTATTTGAGCTTGTAAAAGACTCGATGAATATAGGTCTTTTGAATCTATCTCTTTTTGTTGGGTTTGAGGTGAATCATATGCTGGAAGTTAGGCGGTACTCATTGTGAGGAGTTAAAGAAACAATTAAACCGAACAAAATTAAAATCAACTTAAACAGGCTAACACGGAATTTATGGTAAAATATTAAGATAAAATCGACTTAATAGAAGGTTGTGTGTCCGAAACACACTTACATGATAGATTTAAAAAGTAACACCTAGAATGTGTTTGCGATGAAAGGAAACATGGCATTTGAGTGGGGCATTTGAGTGAACGGGCAATGCATTTGGAGCTAAGAACGAGGTATTTGAGCGGGGTATTCAAAATGTGACTTTTAATTTAATTGATTTGTAATTAATTAATCATTGTTTTATTGTGTAATATGTGTTTAATTGAAATGAAATAATGATACAAAAATCGAAATACGTGCTAGTTAATTAAAATACCTTAAAAATACGATGATAAAATTCATAGATAATACAACATAAATATAATTATAGTAAAAATCCTATTTTGTTGTCACCGCTTTGGTTTATCAGACAAGTTTGGTACTTTTTGGCCCGCCGTTTTTCCCAAACCACTGACGCCAACCGAATTTTAGCTAAGTCGTCATTGAGAGCTTTGAATAAATCTCTATTATCGGACTACATAAAAAATATCACCGCTTCACCAAAATCAAATTATTATCCTTCTCCATGACATTGAACACGAGCAGCCATATCTGTATAGTTTGTGAAATTTTCTGTTGAGTCTACGCTGTTTGTGTTTGGACTGTCTGAATTTGTACGAGATTTTTTCATCTGTCTCTCGTGCATTAAGTCAATGATGTCGTCATCTTCTCATCAGCTTCTCCATAAGGTCTTATTGAGCTAATGCGCGCACCAGAAAATGAACCAATGATTCAAGGTTGTTGGAATGGAGCTTGCAATGAAGTTTGTTGTAATAAAGGGACTAGTTGGTGAATTCAAATGTAGCATTTGTCCACCTTGTGTGTCATCCAGTTAATTAAAAAAACCCTTCAAAACCCATGTTTTATCAAACTGGGTCTGTCTAGAATGAGTACTTTGTTGCGATGCTTATTGGATAACAGCATGCGTATATAATGTTTGTCCAGTTGCATTAGTCCCTTGAAACAGTTGTTGCATCAATTCCAAATTCTTAAGCGGTCCTTTTCAATATTTCACACTACCGGATCTCAATTCCTACAAGTAATAAAAAAAATCGATAAAAGATTAACAAAAAAATCATATATGAAAAATACTTTACACGACCACTCCACCATTCCTCGCTGTTGGTAACAGTAGTGTTTACTCTCATCTTAGCTAGCATCAGTTTTGTTGCACATTTTCATTTAACTCAATCTCTTACAAGACTATCATATTTATGTCGGATTTTGACTTCGCATATCAGTTGAATTCTCTGAATGTTTTCTACGGCTCGGTTGAACTTTTCCGCCATGGTTTTGTGTACTTCTTTTTTTTTACTATCGCAGGCAAAATATGCTTCTACAGCACATTTCAACATAATTTGAGTAGCGTCGGACGGCCATTGATGTGGAGCCTTTCGGGTTAACATTCCAAATTGAAAAATTCTAAAAAAAATACAGAATGTAGATAGGAAAAAAATATATACGATAGTATAAAAGTATACTTGAATATCATTTCTGATCGACGGGAAAAAATAATCTAAAAGGGAAGGTTTAGAAGCGTGAGATGTTGGAGAGGGAGGAGGTAAATTGTACAGAGGGAGGAAGAGGAGCAGTTGGAGGTAAAACTAACCGTTCAAACGAGCTTGGATAGAGAATTGTGTATCGTTGGAGCGTGGCATCAGATGCGTTGCCAACGGTAACGACTAACACTGAATGCATTAAAATCAAATTTAATTAAAAGATAATCTGAAGTTCCTAAAGAGCAAAAAAGGAAAAGGGTGTAAAAAAAAAAAAAAAAAAAAAAGAGAAAGAAAAAATGAGAAAAAGAAATGTCCTCGCCCTTTAATCATAACGTACGAAACGGGCCGACACATGCTCCAAATTACCCGATTCATCGCACGGGGGTAATGACGCTCCAGGAACCATTCAACGAACGAATTATTAAATTGAAATCCAACGACGGTGGAAAAAAGTGAAAAATTATTGCTAAAAAAAGTAGAAAAATAGCAAGCTAGGGTTTCGATTTCAGATCTGTAGATCCGGGACTTGCGCTTTTGTGACCTACAAATTTTCGATCGAGATCCGAACGAAAAAGAAAAACTACAGAGACAAATCATGAGGAAGAAGCTCGGCACTCGATTCCCCGCTGTAAGCAATCTATTTATATATATATTTTTTAGAATTTGCAGAAGAGCTGTTAATTTGGTTTTTTTGGGATTGAATCTATGTTTTGACTTGGAGAATAATTTTTAATATTTTTTTTATTACCGAAAGTTCGTTAATCATTTCTTTCACCCTAAATCTATGTTGGTTAATTAGATTAAAGCAAGTATATTTATTACTGGATTTTTGTTTTTTTAATTGTATGTTACTGGATCTCTGGTTCAGATATTGATGATTAGTAGTGGGTGAAACAAAGTGGTTAAGTGAAGAGAATATATCGGGAAAAAATTGAGAAAATAAAAATATACTGGGAAAAAATTGAAAAAATAAAACGTAAAAGTTGATAAGGAGAGAACTTGTGTTTCTCTATTGTTATTTTATTGAGTTTTCTTGTTTGATCTTTTATTGATTTTTGTGATATATTTTGCAATTTTGTTAAACTTGTTTAAGAAAAAAAAATTAGAACATCCGATTTATTTGAAAATCATGGTTTCAATATGAGATCCAAATCATAAATCGTAAAATTCAAATTTCAAATCATAACGGGATTTAAATCGTTAGATTCAAAAAATTCATATTTTAAGGTTTGCACACTTTGAAATTAATTTTGATGTTTAAACTAATAATCTAAACATAAAACTTCATTTTCTTGCTTGTTCCGGTTTTATTTTGTTTTGGAAAGGATTAGAGTTGGAATTGTAGATCCAAATATATACTGATTATATTGGATTGAATGATTTTTCTAAACTGCGGTATTAGTTTGGTATGAATAGCAGTATAAATGAGCGATTCGATTTGAAGCGAGATTCAAATCGTAGGATTTTAAGATTTTTGACAACAATGAAAATTTTTGAAAATTTTGAATTTTAGAAACCATTGACTTTTGTACTTAAAGGAAAAATTGACTATTTTAAAAACTCAAAAATTAATGACACAAAAAATACAAAATCAATTTCTGAGTTTTATAAAATTTTGATTTCTTTTTGAAATTTTGAAATTGATGATTTTCAGAAAGTAATTGTTTTGCTCTTAATATTTTTCAAAACCGCTTAATCATTTATCTGTTTTACTTTTTAAATTTGTCTGAAATTTGAAATATTCTAATTTGCATTGATTCTTTTTTTGAAAGAATGTTGATTTTATGATATTTTCTAGGATAGAAATCCTTAATGTCACTTTAGTCATTTACTTTGGTTGTAACACTACACTTCCTTAGCCCTATTGTTTCGCCATAATCCTTATAGGTTAAGAATTTTGCCAATCAAACCCTGCTGAACTGCTAAAAAAAATCTCTATTCGTGAATTTCTGCAAGTATAGTTTGCTGCAAATTCTATTCTTATACTGGATATTACCATGCTTACACCGACATAATCAACAGTTTAAACTGCATCAAATTTTGCTATGCATACATCGTAAAATTACAATGTTATCCCTCTCTCAACAAAAAATATACAATACCCTTGCCTAGTAATTGTTCGTCTCCTCTCACAAAATTCTGCAAACCCTACTAAATCTGTCAAGCAGTTGAAATTCAGGTAAAAAAATTCTGCTAGTTTGTTATCAATAGGATCGTCGTTTAATGCGTTTCTATGAGTGGATGAGCTCAATTTGATTTTCTGTACTGGAAGATCTCGAGATCCACAATCCTTAATGCTGTCATGTCAAACATCAACTCGGGTCAGTGGTTAGTCTTCGGAGTGGTTTAATTGCTTAAGTTGGTTGAAGTGGGATCCTTTAATTAAAAGGAAGAGCAGTCTTGTCCTGAAATCAAAATTTGAACCTACTGCTGTAGAAAAAGTTATATCGGTACATGAGTATAATTTCCTAGTTTATATCTTATTTTAGTGAGGTTTACGACACCGTGTGGTCTTTAATTGATAATGACCAAGAATATGCACAAAGTTGAAGTTACTCATTTTTTTGTTATGAACATTCTATTCTCTAGTGTGCGGATTAAATCTGGGTTTATATCACGGTCTTCTCTATGTCTTAATCATTCAGCTTAATTTTTTTTTCATATCAAATATATTTTAGTTAATGTTCTAGTCCTTACAACATAGCTTAACTGTAGTGATCTTACTGGTTGAAAACTATTTGTGCAAGTTTTAATTTGAAATTTCAGCATCAGTCCTCCGGTTAACTCAATAAAGAAAACTAACCTATATTTTTTACTCTTTATATCCTGCCAGTCACGAATCAAGAAGATAATGCAAGCTGATGAGGATGTTGGGAAGATTGCATTAGCAGTGCCTCTTTTAGTTTGTAAGTTACTTCAACTTCTTACCTTGCTTGTTTATAGACCTTTTTTTAAATCTTAGTTTGCTCAAATACAGTACCAGCATGTTATGTTTCTTTTTCCACTTGTAATGTTGCTTTATTACTTTGTATTTATGAGCTACTAAAGATAATATGAAGCAATCATCTTGCGATTTTGGATCGCACTAAGTCGATGATAGGAATAGATTGTATTAATTGAAATTGTATTGATTTTCATTTCTTTCTTTGCTTGCAGCAAAAGCTTTAGAATTATTTCTTCAAGATCTGTGTGACCGAACTTATGAAGTTACTTTGCAAAAAGGTGCAAAGACGGTAAATTGCATGCACCTGTAAGTTCAAATTTATTCTTTTTTTCAAATTACTATTTTTTTCTTCTTCTTCCTTTTCATTTGACTTATTTTATTTCTTCCAGAAAACAGTGTGTGCAGATGTATAGTTCTTACGATTTCTTAACCGATGTCGTTAACAAGGTACCCACCCTTGGTGGCAGCGAACCTTGTGGGGATGATAAGGGAATTTCACGTAGAAGGTTAAATTTCACTTTTCTAAAAACATAATACTGCTACAAAAATAGCTGGCCAACTAATTATTTGAAACTTTATTTCAGAAAAATACCGATACCTGATGGAGCTGCTGAAGAAAATGATGAGCTAAGATCCCCTAAAATGGTACATTTCAGGAAAACATCTCACATTATGCTTTTGTTCAATTTCATCTCAGACATGGTCTATCATATTTATTTGTAGAAACCTAATATCATTAGCTTAACATTCAATAGGCAACAAGAGCCCCGAATTTGAGCACAAGAGGGAGAGGAGGAAGAGGAAGAGGCCGTGGCAGAGGGCGGCCTCCACTCAATAGAAACATGGAAACAGAAAAGGAACAGACATCAACATATATGAAATCTGAAGACGAACATGACACATCTCCAGAGCATATGGAAGAAGAACCAGGCAGCAGCTTAGTAGAGAAAGTAAACATCACTCAAAATGCAGCGAATCCTCCTCCAGTTATAATAGAGGAAAGCAGAAAAGAAGAGCAGACACAAACTTCTACTTGGCCTTTGCATGAAAATGAAGCGGCAAATATGGGGATAGACCCCTCTAGATTTGTAAATTTGAACATGCATATCGATGAGGATGAAGACTATGATAACGAGGATTAAAGGGGGTTAAATTAGAACTTTGTCCTGTTGTATGTATTGCTTCTCTAACTAACTTAAGCTCATCATCCCTCTGTTCTGTAAATTATTTTTGCCTCATTGAAGCACATGGAATTTACGGTAACTCTAGTTTATGAGTTTATGTTTCTGATCACTGTGTTATGTACTTTGGGTAGATGTGTAGTTGCAGTTCTTATCAAGCAGTCGTATTCTGTAAAAATGGCAGTTGCCTTGGGTTCAAATGAAATCTTAAGAGCTTAGCTTATTTAGTTGTCACTAACTATATGCAAACTCTGAGCACTTGTTCATGAACGATTCAGAGTTTAGTTGAATTTGCTTTGGATATAAGTTTATTTGTATCATGTTTGGATAACAAACTGGTGATCTAATTTACTAACCATCTTCTTTCTTATGATGGATTGTTTACTAAGTGGATCAAGTGGCAAAGTCTAAATCTAAATCGAGTGGCAAAACCAGTGATCACATTTAGTTTTATCTCAAAGAGCATAGATCGCTTATCTCTCGTAGAGTTACCATATATATAAAAGAAAATGAAATTCATGAAAAATCAAAATATGTATGTTATCTTAACTGAAAGTGCCGTTCAGAGCCCATTTAATAAAAAAAATCCGATTTCAGAAATTTAGACTAGACACAGAGTTGCACAACCTGGCAAATAATTACTGTACAATAACAACTTAGTTTGCAATTATTACTATTTTACATTATTCTACAAAAACACTCAAGGATGCAGCTTAACTCTTCAAGCAAGTTTACACATTAAAGTTTCATTTGAAATAAGCAGATTCAAGAGCATTTGCCTTCTTTGCTGCAGAATGGGCTTCTGCCATTCCTTCCTCGGTGCATGCTTTTGCCTGCAGGAAGCCATTTAAAATTTTATATTTAAACATGTTTTTTTTTTCCCCCCAATTTGCTATTTTTTTTCTTCAAGCTACATATCGTTGTAAGGAAAATATACCAATAATCTCCACAAGAAAGGGACGCCTTCTCTCTTCTTAACCGCCTTTTCAAGTTCCACAACAACTGACATAGTCATACAGTGAAAGATCAGTTAACATAAGTAAAATATTCGTTATATATATTATTTTTTAATTCTGAAAAAGAAAATGTATGCATACCTTTGGGGAATTGCTTAGTGCACAGTAAAATGTTGTACCAGACTTCATTAAAAACATCTAGCTGTTCATCAGACGCCCCAATCATCTAAAGGAAATGGAAAGCATCACTTAATCAGAATAACAAATGAAAATGGAAAAATTGATGAAATGTAAACATAGGAAGAATGACACACTTTGCAGTTAACAGCATCAAAATCTGAAGGAAGCATGTCGTATGCTTTCTGACAACTACCCTTTCCATATTCATACATGGCTTCTGCAAGCTGGAAACACATACTTCTTCATTTAATAATTTGGGGTTTATTTATTTTTCTTTTGACTGTGTGTGTGGGTTTTTTTTTTTTTGTGTGTTTTTTTTGTTGGGGGGGGGGGGGGGGGGGGGGCTACTGGGACACAAAATAGAAACACAATAGGTGTTGATCGTTGGATCTTATCAAGGGTTGAATTCAAAAGGAGATCCTACGGTGTGTCATCAAATGTATCATCTATTTATGTTCAAGTAGATTTTCCAGTAAGTCTATTAGAAATCCATTCATTAGGGCCTCTTTGTTTTTTACAAGTTAAATGCATACCACCAATTATATGTTGTCTTATTTTGCTGATTATAGGCACTAGTTAGTGACTACAAAAATGTGTTGGTTTTCACAAATTAGTGATATTATATTTGCTTTACACCAATATTATTTTACAGTCATACCCTTATTATTTATACTATAACTATATATGATATATGATATGAATCAATTTATAGTATTTTATTATTCAGTTTAATGCATTTAAAACTAAACAATCTTAATTCTTAAAACGGTATGTAATAGAAAAACAAATGTACTCCGTTTTAGTGAAATATTATTTTTATCATTTTCTCTTGTTCCGTTGAAAATTTTGAGAGTTTTTAACCTATTTTGGTTTCATTTTATTTTTATATTTTCCAAGAAAAATGTTTCTTTTTTTGGGAAAAGTTTCAAATTATTTGAATGGCGTTAAAATTTTTATGAAAAACTATGGTATTTTTATAACAACTTTCGATTCTTTTACGAATATTTTTGCACTTACTTGAAGATTTATGATATTTTCAAAGATTGTTGAATTATTTATTTTGAATAATTTGACTTTTTATTATTATAGAAAATTCAACATTTTTAAGTAAAATTGAAAGAAAATGTTCTTATTAAGTTTGATTTTTCTTCATATAAATAAGAAAACATTGCTCGTGTTCAAAATTTTAAAACACGAAAGCATACAGGAGTCGTTTTTTGCTCGAGAGCAGGGTGTAAGCCTCAAAACATTGAGGCGTAAGTTATTATTAACTTTTGATTAATAAATAAAAGTTAGCAATTTAATCATATAAATTTGTAAATAAATAGCAATATAAACACTTAAGTTTGTAGAGTTCGATCTTAATAATTATATTATTTATTCATAAAAGCATAAATAATTAAAGTTGTAACTAATCAGATTTTAAACACTTGCTCTCTCTCTTTCTATATATATGATTTAATCCTTTGAAGAATTTGTATTTAGTTTTCAGCTCTGTAATGGTATATTTTATAATTTTTATTCCTCTCCTATTTGTCTTCAAATTTTATCTGAATTTTTAGAAATGATTTTTGATCGATTCTAGTGGGATCGATCTTTATTACAAGCACTATGAAATTATGTAAGTTATTATTTTATATATTTTTCCTTCTACCAATTTAAATCGATTCGCAAAATTTATTTTGAGATTCAACGATGACAATTGATAAAAAAAATTTAAACAGAGAATTAATTACGTAGTTCTCGGTCGTTGTTTCAAAAACAATCTTACATACTCATGTTGATATTGAAATTGAAAAATTGAAATTTTTTGAGTCACATGTCTCGGCAGCATGAACGTGCGAGACGTACGTTTTATATGCTTCGTATGCCTCAAGTTGTTGAGGTATAAACCTCAGAGATAAAAAGCCTTTTTGAGAATGCCTCAAAGCGTTTTATCTCCTTTTACCTTGAGGCGCTACTCGAAATAAGTATCGAAGCGAGCTTTTTAAATAATGCTCGTTCTTTCTTCTCTTATTTTGGTCACCAAATTCATTTTCATCCGAATACAAAATCAACCTAGCAACATCTATTTACTAATTTGAATTGTTGGTCCTCTCTACCCGCCAAAGTCACCATTTTCATGGGCTAGCAACTCGTACGTAACTTTCTATTGGAATTTTTATAATGAAATCGATTAATTTTTTAATGAGATCGAACTACAGACTTAAAACTTGTTTATTGTGAATTTTTAGACTTTTAACACGTTCTTAGCTCTTACTACTCGTAATGTTGAGGACTAATGTTGTTAACAATTTAACATATATCACATTTAAATATAGGAATTTTTACAATTATAGGCTTGTTTTAGAAAGAAATAACAAAATTAGCCCAGTTTTAAAAATAATTACAGAAATAGCCCACTTTTTTTTTCTGGTCGATTTAGTTGGCGATTTTTCAAAAGTCGCCAACAGGCGATTTTTGAAAAATCGCCTAAAGAAAATGTATATTTCATATTTGGCGACTTTTAAAAAATCGCCAACGTAGGATAGCGTTTTCCTTTGGGCGATTTTTGAAATTTCGCCAACTACATGGACCAGCAAAAAAAAAGTGGTCTATTTCTGTAATTATTTTTAAAACTGGACTAATTTTGTTATTTGTTTTTAAAACAAGCCTATAATTGTAAAAATTCCTTAAATATATATTTTGTTCCATTAGAAGTTTGAAACAATTATAAAATTCTTGCTTATTTTTTGTAGCTTATATTATAAAATATATTGCCAATTTATCATTTTAATTAGTTAATGTAAGAGACGAAGGTTAATGTGATTCATTGAATAAAAGAAGTTGCTAGTTTATCATCCTGTTTATCATGCAAAAGACAGCACATAAATGTGATTCTAGTTTATTTCAACTGATCTAAGCTGGTATATCAATACAAAAGGTAACAATAACTTGTGATTTTCAATATTAAAACATTGGCAATTTTTTTCTCCAAAATCAACTGTAAAGTACTTTACTGACCTACGTGCTTTTTTTTTCTCCTTATTTTTCAAAATATCTTTTCAAGAATAAATTAGATCCTTCAAGAATATTCTGTTGCCGTTGTATTTCTTGCTAATAGTTTCCATTGGAAGCGAGTAGCCAATTTAATCTAGTAAATCGGCTCAAACAACGTTAACTGCATTTTTTGTTCCAATAACAGTGTGACATATGAAGCACTACTAAAGAACAAATAGCACCAAATCTTTTGATTTTGTTCTTTTTTAATAAATGGTGAATTACCACTGTCTATGTAGCAGTTACATGTTATTGGTATTGGTATACCAACCTTCGATATACCAACAATATTGATAACAGTAATAACATGAGTTTTTGGCTTCCCAATAAAAAGGATACTGGAACATTATTTCCAAAATGGCAGTGGTAATCCTTACCATAGTAGTCATATTTTATGTAATATATCTCATACCAGAGCTTAACAAAATTAAGTAAAAGATTGTTTCTTGTATACGCAAATTTATTTTATAAATATACTTCAAGATAGTCACAAGATGAAACTTAGACCCCGAGATGTAAATATCCAGGATGGATACAGATACGACGTTCAAGATCTCACATAATATAAAATATCATGCGTAAAATCTCAAGGATGAAACATGACCGAAATCTAAGATTTAAAACTTGCCCATCGTAGAGATTAATTAGTTTGTTGTAACACACAGTATACCAAATTCTTTTTTTTTTTAGAATAAGAGTGGTCCTTTATTCAGACAGAGCACTCATTTTGATGTCTCGAGCAAACCCAGTTTTAGGACTAGGCTAGCTAAGCAACTGTCTAGGGCATATCCCCTCGACCAGGCAACCATGCCGTGAAAACTAGAAACAGACTGACTATATATAAAAAAGAAATATATAAAGTATATTATATACGTTTTTTATATAATTATCATCAGGTAATTTGGTTGGGCAACAAATTCATTGTGAAAGCTGGTGTAGGTTTAATGCTGTTAAATGCCAAAAATAAAGCAATGTTTTTTTTACAAGTTGTCTAGGGCAACCAAAACTAGACAGCCGGCCCTGGTCTCAAGGGCTCGAATCCATGACTTTTAGAACCTTAGTCTAAAACAACATACCACTTGCTACTTGAGCTAGTGATATTTGACTTTACGTATGTGTAGTTCAAGCAATTGAAAAAAGCTTCATCATATCCCAATGTTCACTTTATATAATAATTTATACAATATTTATATGCCGTGTAATGATTGTATATAATATATGTCATATATGTTGTAAGCTACATAGACAAGTCGTACCTTTACTCCCATTTGCATCAAATGTTGCTTCTCTTTGCTCATCGAATTTATCCTGAAATGCCAGCAATTTGGTTCTAGTAATCTCTCCCTCTCTAAAAGAAAAGGAAAAAAAAAAGAGAAGAAAAACGAAAGATGGTGAAAGCCTGCTACCTTGCTTTCACAGATTCAAGTAATTCTTCTGCTTTGATCGATTTTTTATAGGCAAGTGCCCACACTGCTAAAATGTCAAGATTCCACTCCATATGCCATGTTGACTGCAAATGCACATATGTGAGAAATCAGACAATCAACAATTATTTCAGAATAAATTTCCTTGATAGTAGGATCAAATCAAGTATGAACATGTATGTGGTATGTAGTATACTGGGGGTGGCAATTAGACCCAACCCGACGGACCCGACCCGGCGGATCTCGGTTCTAGACGGGTTGGGTTTTGTCGGGTTCAAACAATACATTCTGAAACCTAAACCTGACCAGACCAGAGCTTCGGGTCGGTTCGGGTCCGGCTGGATAATATCACTAAAATGCATATATTTCAATGTTTTTGGTTCGGTTTGGATCGGGTTTGATAGGGCCTTTACGATATTTTTCAGCATCCAGACCCGACCCGAGACCCATTTGGTTCGGTTAGGGTTCAAGTCTTCTCGGGTCGGTTCAGTTCGTGTTTGTGGTTCTTGGTTCTAATTGCCAGCCTTATGTACACATCACTGTGACTTCTAACCTGATCCTCAAGTTTAGTTGCTACATCCATTATTCGATCATCTATGAAGCTACTGTGACCACGCACATAAATTTTCAGCAACAAGCCTAATGCATTAGCGTATACCTGAATGTATGAGAAAGATGAGAACAAAAAATTATATCTATGAAGCAAAAATTGTAAATTTACACCTCAGTACATTCTGCATCGCTTCTTTCCAACTCTTTCCAAATGTGGTTGTCATATATTTCTAAAACTTTTTGTAATGGAGCATGGCCTTCCAGATAACATAAAGCTACATGCCACCAACAATGTGTGTACCTGACACAGGATAAAGCATATATAGCAGTTAACGAAAGAAGAAGCTTAAAACATAATGAAAAAAGAAAAGAAAAAAAAAGGAAAAAAAAAAATCTGTGTAACACAGATAATTAGTGTGTATGATTGTATAAATATGTAGGGTAGTTCATCCGATTATTATCTGCAGTGTATTTGTTGGTTATTTTGTGAAAAAATAAATAAATAAAACAAACAAATATGATTCAACTAAGATATATAGATTAATTAAGCATGAATAGGGAATGAAAACCCACTATATATAATGTTTGAAAGAATATACATGAAAGACATGCAGCTATTCCACGTGGAAGAACATGACAACATGAAGTCCACTGCTTCTCTGTAATGACATTCGTGCTGAAGGACATGGCAAAGCTGCAATGAAAATATATTATTTACTACACAAAAGCAAAAAGATTTCTTCCTTTTTTCGACTTAATAGAAAAATAGTACCTATACAGCTAAATAATTAGCAAACATATGTGGCATACAAGAAATTTTGAACAGGAAAATTTTCCCCCAATATAAAAGTGAATTTATTCAAATTCTAATCCTAAGGACATTCACGGATTATTATTATTATTACAATACTTTTAGCATCTAGTTATAATTTTTGAGGAAAAAAAATACATTATGCTGAGACCAAACATCATATTTGTTCATTTCGTATCCTTTCTTTGCTGCGTTTTCAGCTTCAGCCATCCTTCCGAGTTCTAATAAAGGAAACGAGAGCATACCATACATATAACTTTGATCTTCATTATATGGTAGTACCTAATTGTTATAAATGTAGATATTTAGCACCAACAATCATTAACAAATCAAAGTACCACAATCAGAAAGCTTATCGTCATATCATAAAATAATTTAAAAATTGACCTGCTCGACAAATTCAAGAAGTGTATCAGGACGGCCAGTGTAGAAACATATGAGATGTGCTCTTCTTAGTGATGCCAAATCTCTGGGAAACTCATTAAGCAACTGCAAAATTGATGTTAAAATAATTTAATGGTTAAAAAGAGATACCATGATTAGATAATTATACTTTAGTGAACTTTGAAAATGAACTATGTCAATCTTGTTCAAAACTAAAATTTTGCATTTAATTAAAATTACACAAAGTCGTATTTTTCTTTGTACATGTTTTTTTTCATCATCGTTGTTTTGATATTATTCTTCAAAACCAAGCCCCGTTTGGTTTGTTATTTTCAGTTTTGTATTTCTGTTTAAACAAAAATGCGCATAGTCCATGTATTTTTAAAAGACAACCAATTTGAAAACAAAGTTAACATAAAAAATAAAAAATAAACTTATTTTGTTGTCCGTGTTTCGGAAAATAACAAAAGCACGAAAAACAGCCCATTTCCTCCGCCGTACCTCCATCATCGTAATGGCTTAGAATTTCCATCATCGTAATGGCTCAGAATTTTAAAATTTCTCCTCCGCTCTCTGCACGTTTCCGCTCTCTTTACGTTTTGTAATAAATGTTGAAAACGCGAAACACAAAACATGAAATCAAATGAGCCCTAAAATTTTGGGCATTTCCACGGTTTTCGTAGCGTCACGATGAAGCGTGCTTCATAGTGCAATAATTGAAGAATAAAAGTCCAACATCTGCAATTTCGGACCTGCAATCATATTTTGAATTTTGTTGATTATTTCTTAGTTGAATAAGTCTCCTTGTTTTACAGGAGAAAGAATAGTTTTGAGCAAGTTTGTTTTTTTAATTTTAGTAGCTTAAGTTTCGGTCAACAGTTGTAGCTAAAGGCTATATATAAAGCCTTTTTTCAATGAATGAAGTTTGTTAGTTCTGAGAAATAGGGAGTTAGCTTTTCTTTCAAAAGCAACAAGTGGTATCAGAGCTTGCAACGAGCTTTGTACAAGAGAGAAACAAAAGAATGAGTGAAAAAGATTCTGTAATCATACCAAAGTTTGATGGAGACTATGAGCATTGGGCGATGCTCATGGAAAACTTACTGAGATCCAAAGAGTGGTGGGATCTGATCGAAACAGGAATCCCGACGCAGGGACCGAATGTGGTCTTGAACGGAGCACAGAGAACGGAGCACACAGAAATGATTGTCAAAGACCATAAAGTGAAGAACTATCTCTTTGCCTCAATTGACAAGACAATCCTCAAGACAATTCTGGAGAAGAAGACATCGAAGGAGCTGTGGGATTCGATGAAAAAGAAATACCAGGGAGATAACAAGGTGAAGAGCGCTCAATTGCAGAGGCTAAGAAGAAACTTTTAGATTCTCGAGATGAGAATGGGAGAGACAATCGCTGATTATTTCTCACGGGTGACGATAGTCACCAACGACATGAGAAATCTTGGAGAGGAGATGCCAGACTCCAAGATTGTC
The DNA here is from genome assembly GCA_030765085.1 of Allium cepa. Lineage (NCBI taxonomy): Eukaryota > Viridiplantae > Streptophyta > Magnoliopsida > Asparagales > Amaryllidaceae > Allium > Allium cepa. The sequence continues at coordinate 25,966,383 of CM060933.1, read as the reverse complement.
GAGAAAATTCTGCGAACCCTTGCAGAAAAATTCACTTATATCATGTGTGCGATTGAGGAATCAAAGAACATCAAAGAGATGACTGTGGTTGGATTGCAAAGCTCGTTGATGGTCCACGAGCAGAACCTGATCAGACACGAAGGAGAAGACAATGTACTGAAAGTCGAAGGTCAATGGAAATTCGATGGAGGTCGAGGCAGAGGAGGAAACATGAGTAGAGGAAGAGGAAGAGGAGGATATCAGGGAAGAGGACGTGGAAACACAAGCAAAAACATGATCGAGTGTTTCAAATGCCATAAGATGGGGCATTACAAATCGGAATGTCCAGAATGGGAGAAAGAAGCAAACTATGTAGAAATGGAGGAAGATCTACTCCTCATGGCTCACATCGACAATATCAAAGGAGAAGAGGAACATGTTTGGTTTCTCGACTCGGGTTGCAGCAACCACATGTGTGGGACAAAAGAATGGTTCATTGAGATGGACAACAGCTTTAAGCAGAATGTTAAGCTGGGAGATGACAGAAGAATGGCTGTAGAAGGAAAAGGAAAACTTCGTCTGGAGATAAATGGAAGAAATCAAGTGATTTCAGATGTCTATTATGTACCAGGGCTGAAAAACAACCTCTTCAGCGTTGGACAATTGCAGCAGAAAGGTTTGCGAATCCTTATCGAAGACGATCGATGCGATGTTTGGCACAAACAGGAGAGGAAGATGGTGATGCATTCAACGATGTCCAAAAACAGGATGTTTATAATCCTAGCTATCGTCAAAGAAGGAAGGGCGGTGGAAGACACAAATTATCTGCAAGTAGTAGAGAAAGCAGATGATCTTTGGCATCGTAGATTCGGTCATCTAAATCACAAGGGGTTAAGAACGCTGGCTGAGAAGAAGATGGTAGAGGGTATACCAAAACTCAGTCAAGGAGAAGAAGATGGATTGTGCGAGATATGCATGAGAGGAAAACAAAATCGAGAAAGCATCCCAAAGGAGAGTCTGTGGAAATCGACTCGGAGTCTCCAGCTCGTTCACACGGACATATGTGGTCCAATCTTTCCCACTTCAGTAAGCGGAAAGAGATATGTCATCAACTTCATCGATGACTACAGCAGAAAGTGTTGGACGTATCTTCTTACGCAGAAATCAGAAGTTTTCAAGTTCTTTAAGGAATTCAAAGCTGAAGCAGAGAGAGAATTAGGACAAAAGATGGTGTGTTTGAGATCAGACAGAGGAGGCGAATACAATTCAAAGGAGTTTGAAGAGTATTGCAAAGAGTTTGGGATAAGAAGACAACTCACCGCTGCATACACACCGCAGCAAAACGGAATAGCTGAAAGAAAGAATCGAAGTATCATGAACATGACTAGGTGTATGCTGCTTGAAAGGTCAGTTCCGAGAAAATTCTGGGCTGAAGCTGTTCGTTATGCAGTCTATATTCTGAATAGGAGTCCATCTAAGGCGTTAGAAGATGTTACTCCTGAGGAGAAGTGGAGTGGTCACAAACCGACAGTCCAACACCTTAGAATCTTTGGGAGCATTGCGTATGCACTTGTGCCATATGAGAGAAGAATTAAGTTGGATGAGAAAAGCACCAAGTGTGTGATGTTTGGTATAAGCAGAGAATCGAAAGCATATCGACTCTATAATCCAGAAACAAAAAAAAATTTGATCAGCAAAGACGTTCAATTTGATGAAGCAAAAGGATGGGAATGGGAAAAACAGCAGGAGAGTGAACTCACTTGGGAAGATGAAGAAACCACACCTGCTGTTGACGAACAAGTAAACAATGAAACAGAGACACCAAATGGAGAAGAAGAAGTTGAAGCAGAAGAAAAGAACGGTCAAAACAAAGAACCTCAAGTTACAACACGAAGAGTAACTGGTAGACAAATTCAAAGGCCTGTGTGGATGAAGGATTATGTCACAGGAAATGCAGGGTTCCTTGTTTTAGAAGAAGAAGAAGAAGAAATTCTGGCAATGTTCATTGCTTCAGAAGATCCTGACAGTTTCGAAGAAGCAGTGCAACAAAAAAAGTGGAGAAAAGCAATGGAGGTCGAAATTAAATCAATAGAAGATAACAACACTTGGGAGCTGATCGATTTACCGGAAGGAGCTAAGATTATCGGAGTTAAGTGGGTTTTCAAAACAAAACTCAATGAGAATGGGGAAATCGATAAATTCAAAGCTCGGTTAGTCGCAAAAGGATATCATCAAAGGCAAGGCGTGGATTTCCATGAAGTGTTTGCTCCGGTGGTGAGATGGGATACAATCAGAGTGTTGCTTACTATTGCTGCAGAAAGTGCTTGGAAAGTTTTTCAATTAGATGTCAAAAGCGCATTTCATCACGGAGAGCTGAAAGAAGATGTTTTCGTAGAGCAACCGAAGGGATTCGAGGTGGAAAACGAATCAGAGAAGGTTTACAAACTGAAGAAAGCACTTTACGGGCTAAAACAGGCTCCGAGAGCGTGGTATAGCCGGATCGAAGGGTATTTCCAGAAAGAAGGGTTTGAGAAGTGCTACTGCGAGCATACATTGTTCGTAAAGAGAGAAGAAAGCAATATTCTGATAGTGAGCTTATATGTTGATGATCTTATATATACAGGAAATTCAACTTTGATGCTCGACAATTTTAAAGAATCAATGATGAAGGTGTTTGTTATGACAGATTTGGGGAAGATGAAATACTTCTTGGGAGTTGAGGTCGTTCAAGACGAGCAAGGGATTTTTATTAGTCAAAGGAAGTATGCAGAGGAAACGGTGAAGAAGTATGGGATGGAAGGATGTAATCCGGTGAGAAATCCCACGGTACCAGGTCAAAAATTGACTAAAGTTGGAGCAGGAGATGCTGTCAACTCAACCGAGTTCAAACAGCTTGTCGGAAGCCTAAGGTACCTTACTGCAACAAGACCAGATTTGATTTACTCTGTAAATTTGGTTAGCAGATACATGGAGAACCCGAATGAGCAACATCTCTTAGCAGCCAAGAGAATTCTGAGATATGTTCAAGGTATGCAAGAGTTTGGGATTCGATACAAGCGTGGAGGAAATCGAGAACTGGTTGGATTTGTCGATAGCGATTATGCAGGGGATAGAGATGACTACAAAAGCACATCTGGTTATGTCTATATGCTAGGAGGAGGGGCTGTGTCTTGGGCGTCCAAGAAACAGCCAATCGTGACTCTATCAACGACTGAAGCAGAGTTCGTTTCAGCTGCATATGGAGCGTGTCAAGGAGTCTGGCTCAGAAACGTGTTAGAAGAGATGGGTTATAGACAGGAACATGGTACAATTGTGTTCTGCGATAACAGCTCAACCATCAAGCTATCGAAAAATCCAGTGTTACATGGAAGGAGTAAACACATCCATGTTCGTTATCATTTTTTGCGAGAGTTGGTGAATGATGGAATTATTCGACTTGATTACTGCTCAACACAAGATCAGATTTCAGACATCATGACCAAAGCAGTGAAGCTCGAGACATTTGAGAATCTGGCGTGTGCACTAAATGAAGAGTAAACTGAAAGGGAGAGCTTCCAGTTTAGGGGAGAGTATGAAGAATAAAAGTCCAACATCTGCAATTTCGGACCTGCAATCATATTTTGAATTTTGTTGATTATTTCTTTGTTGAATAAGTCTCCTTGTTTTACAGGAGAAAGAATAGTTTTGAGCAAGTTTGTTTTTTCTATTTTAGTAGCTTAAGTTTCGGTCAACAGTTGTAGCTAAAGGCTATATATAAAGCCTTTTTTCAATGAATGAAGTTTGTTAGTTCTGAGAAATAGAGAGTTAACTTTTCTTTCAAAAGCAACAATAATATACAGAAGATTTCAATTACAAATCTATACTACTGTAGTCACAAATTTATCAAACATAAACAGTACTTATCAATAAAGCTCTAAAATTATAACTCTAATGTTAACCTTACTGCTTAAGTAGGCATATTTATATTACCATTAAATAACTGTAAATAAAATCAATAATGAACCTCAAAATGTTTACTAATTGCAGCATCCACGTTCTTTTCTATTCCAATCATGCAAGAAATAGCTTCAAAAACCATCCTTTCATACTTGGTCCCAATCCCACTATCCTGATAAACAGCATCAAAATAGTCAGAACTGACTGATTACATCGAACTAAACTAAAAATCAACTGAAATAAACATCAAAAGAATGAAAACCTACCAATGAATTCTTAGCAACATCAAGAAAAGATGAAGCTTTAACGGGTTCTTTGGATGAAATTTGAAAAGCAGCGAGAGTATTAGCAAGAACGCAAACTGGATCGTGAACTGTAGCTTGAATGATCGCATTTCGATTGCGGCCGAATGTGATGAACTGAAAGAAGTACGAATTGATCGATTTTATGCAATCTGAAGACTGTGTTTGGATTGAGTAACCCCAGATATCGAGAAACTTCGGTTCTTCTTCCATTTTTTGCTTTTATTTGAAGTGACTTCGATAGAGAACGCTGGTACTTTTGGAGTGTTATTGAAAGTGAAAATGAAGAAGACGACTATGATTGGAATCTTGTGTTTAGGCGGATAATTCATCTATAACAATATATTCCGTCAGCTCCCCCGAGAAATTTGAAAGTCGGTACATCGGATTCACCGAGTTGCCTTATCTGAAAAATATAAACTCTGCGATTTACCTCAAGTCTCATATCTCACGCAGAGCAACCAACCTCTTGACTAAGCAATCGTATGTTTAAAAGGTTGAATACGGAAGCTAAAGGCCGAACATTGAATGATGTGGCTGAATACTCAAAATATCATATGTTTACATTCCTGTATGAAAATTTGTTTTGTGAACATAAATTATTGTTTTGATAATATTGCCCTTCGAAATTAAAATTAATTATTTTTCGGTGCAACTGTCATATAAAACACATTTAATCATCATATTTTATGCCTTATATTTATGTATAAACAAAAAAACAACAAACGACTGCGTATGCAAATATTACAAAATCTACAAAACATGTCGAAAGTAGAAAATTTGATGACATAAATATATTTTATAAAAGTTTGGCCGAGAAGAAAATATTTCATTATAACAAAATTGAGCATGTAATATTGCACCAGTAGCATGTGCATGTGCTTTTAATTATGAATCATTAGTTAGTGGGTGTGTGGGCTTCTTCATGTTGCATGAATTTGTAGGATCGTTTCACCCTAGAGGAGGGTGAATAGGGTGATGCTATTAATTATAAAAATTAATTGCGGAAGTTTATAAAATTATTTCAACACAGATAAATCAAAATAGATAAATCAGAATTATAGCAGCACAGATAATAGCAGAATAATAAATGCAGAAATAGAACGACACGGAATTTACCCAGCTTCGGTAAAACCCTGCCTACGTGCTGCCCCCAAGGTTTCTACTATAAATTAAGTAGTCACACGCTTACACACGTAAACCCGCGACACCCGCTACTGACTAATCTAACTCTACGCTCAAAACCCTGCCACAACTCAGGCACTGAGTTGCGAATTCTCAAACTACGCCGCGTAGTTTTTCCCCTAGTCACACGACTAGTGATTACAATGGTTTAAAAAGAGAAATACAATTTAAAACAATTGAAATTAAAACAACCCTAATTTTAAAATAAATGCCTTATAATTAATAAACTCAAAAACAAAAATAAAAGTCGGCCCCTTTTTCTTCTTTTATATTATTTTGGCCCGTTCCTTTGTATTTGATAATGGCGGCTCTCGTTTCTCGTTCGTTCCTCTTCCTTCAAAAATTAGGGTTTTCGTAAATTCGAAGAAGCGACTTTAAATGCTCGATTGAATAGATGATTCAACGTCCCTTTTCTGTCAATCGATGGTCTCTTTTTTTACTTCGACTGCTTCGAATTTGATCGAGTTCGAGATGGCTTCGGTATGTAATTTTTTTGCTCTTTTTACTCTCTAGTTGAATGCTTGAACTCGATTTCTAGTTGTCGATGATGATTGTGGGTTTTTATATGAGTTCGATCTCCTTTATTTGCGTTCGTATATATTTGATTGAATTTGTCAATTGATTTGCTCGGTCGTTCGATGTTGCTTGGATGTTGATGATTTCTCTGACTTTATCAAATTCGTATAATTTGATACTTGGCACTCACGGTATTGATTTTTGACTTGGTTCGATTTCTTGTTTTCTTGGTTATCAAGACACTGTTTGGTTTCGTGGCCACCACGACTTGATTTTCATTTGACTTCGGTCATATGATTTTGTGTATGCGATTCCATGACTCTGTATCATCACCATTGCACTGATATTGATACTGTTCTTCACTCTGTGGACTTTGGCCATTTGCGTCAACCTGGACTTGTTCGATTTTGATAAAACACGACTTCGAATTTTTTTGACTTTGAGATGAAAATTAACTTGTTCATTCACATTTGGCATTGATTTGTATTAGTTCGAACTTGCCATGGTTTTGATTTTTGCCTCTAGCTTCATGTGTACACTTTCAATTGCCAATTGAGCTCTGGTAGTAGTTGAGTCTTGTTTCACTTCAGTTGAGTAAGTTCACCATATGTGTACTTGTGTTTGTATTAATGTTGAGGCTGCTGCACATGTAATCTTTGCTTGCATATATGTGTCGGTTGAAATGTTGGGTCTGTGGTTTAGTTAGCTAGCCGAGTTATGATGATTTGGAACTTCATCATATTGTTGTTAATTGATGTTATGGCTGTCTTGAACTCCATGTGTTGTCGTAGTGTGTTTGGTTTCGTCTTGAACTGTGCAGTATGGTCCATGAATGTATGATATCGAACTAGTATATGCTTTTTATATGAGATGATTTGTATTCACTCTGTTGACCCGAGTACTTGCTGCATTTTCAAACTATTGTAGTATATATGAGCTTGATTCATATGTATGCTGTGCATTGAGCATTGCTTCGAGTCAGTTGCAATGTATTGGTTTCATTGTTGATGTGTCACTGTATTGGTTTCATGTGTTGCTTCATTGACTTGTATTATCACTGTTGTGTGCTGTGCGTTGGTCTTTGTTGCTGTGTTGCCATATATTTGGTGCACTTCGTCATTCGAGCCTTCTCTACTGGTTGTTGTGCACGATTGCATATGTATTGTCCAGTTGAGCTTGTTTGGTACAACTTCCCTTGTGCATCTTGTTTGGATCTGGTCATTGGTTGAAGTTTGTTTTGTATGCTGTCTTGATGTTTCAGCTGTCATCATGTACATGCCGAGTCTCGTGACATTGTCTGATATGCATTTGGATTTGTTTTTCGAATTACACTTGAGTTGAATCCAGCTTGTAGCTCGGATTTGACCTTATGCTGAAAGTTGTGACATTATTTTATTGCACTTGAGTTGAACCCGGCGTTTTGGGTTTGACCTGTGCTCACCTATTCCTGTAATTCTAGCAAGTGTATATATTGGTGTGCACGGGCTTGTGGCATATACAGTGATACACCGTGTATGAGACAAGATGTTCGTGTGTGATGAATTGAAAATTAAATGATGACGAACAACCCAAATAACCGAGGCAAATATTATTTTCAAAATCCACATTTTGTTTTATACTGCAAAAATGTTTCCTTTTCAATTTTACTACGTCAATATTTATTTTTGCAGATTGCTCAGATGCTGGATTCAATTTGGAGTGAAGTTGAAGATAAAATACGAGTTGAGTGAATGAGTGATATGTAGCGATGTCAAATGTAAATGTGAATCGTGATGTAATCAAAGTTGTACTGTAATTAAAATTATACATATATAGCGAGAGCTTGAACTTTGTACTATTCAAAGATTGTAATAAATATTTGTTTGAATAAAATTTCTGTTTGAATTTAAATTCTGCGTGATTTATTTTTATTCAGCAAATATTTATTTAATCTATGAAAAATAAAATAGTACATTAACAAATACATTTACACGAATGTATATGTGTGTGTGTGTGTGTGTGTGTGCGTGTGTTTATTATCATCAAACAAAAATCATATAATCGCATATTCAACAATCTCCTTCTTTTGATGATGACAAACATATATTTAAGATTTTGAATATGTTAAATGTATTTGATCATTGATATACTCTAATTGCTTCCCCTATTTAATGCTTCCTCTCTACACAAAGCTCCCCCTACATATATGCATACAACCAAAAAAATGCAAATGAGCCTAGATGCAAATGGAAAATATTTGACCTTTGCTTGATTTTATTTGACAAAATCTAAACTTTTATCTCCTTCTTTTGTTATCAGCAAAAGAGTAATAGTGTTAGAGAAAATAGAGATAAAGTGATCGATATTAATCCAACATTAAAACTCAACTGAATATAAATATTAAATTTCAATAAAAAAATCAAACAAAAATCATAAATACTTTGTTAGGCGCATATTCCACTTTTAGAGTGATGGGAATGATGTCATCATATAAAACCATACAATTGTGTCTATTTGTGGTATATTTATATCAGGAATTTGAATATCTATCAATCATGCATAACCGTTAGGACTTTTAAATGAGATTAGTAGTATTCCATTTTTTTTTTAAAAATGAATTCAAGTATCTTCTAACCACGCATAACCGTGAGGACTTTTAAATGGGATTAGAATCAATTTGTTTATTTTAAAAATCAATTTTGATATGTGTTTCATATATGCATAACCGTGAGGACTTTTAAATGAGCATGGAAGCACATAACAAATTCCAAGTAATTCACCCATACATAACCATAAGGACTTTTAAATGAGAGTAAATACTTTGGATTTTATTTTATTGTATTTTATTATTATTTTATCTACTATATAAATTTTTTTAATTTTTTATTAAAAAAGATGTAAAATGAAAAACGAATGATTCCTGTTTAAAGTTCCATATATTGACAAACTATATAGAATTTTGATGAGTGATGATCGTTAGAAATATGATAGAAATAGAGATGGTCATGGAATTTTTACCAACAAAAGTTTTATAACTCTTGTTTAAATTTCTAAAGAAATTTACTAATTATACCGTCTCGAATCATATTATATGATAAATATCAACACTCATCACTTTTTCAATCACTATTTATCTTTTTGATAATTATTAGGGCGTCAGATTAGTCAAAATAGTCATTTAAAATCAAATTTAAAAATAATTATAAAATCAAAATTTCAAAATGACCGATCTGAAAATATGGTCAAAAATGATTTTCTCGAAGGGGTTATATGAGAAAATTTTCTCCTATTTGAATTGAAAAATATGCAGATATTTTCTTTAAAAAAACGATGTAGTTACTAAATGTCTCTACAAAAATCACGTTCAACTAGTAAGTTTTCTATCAACTAGATTACCAGTGTAATCTGCATCTGAATTTCTTTTTCACTCCTAATTATCACTAATTGAATTTGAGAGACCAGATCATGAAGTGTGCACCAAAAATTTCAAACTCAATTTTAACAGCATTTTAAATGACATTCTCTTGAATTTAAATTGAAGCCGTGTTAATAATCAAAAACCGTGAATATAGAGTTAGCCGTATTATAACCAAATGTATTATCATCCAACAAAACACTATTTTTAATCCAAACTAATATATATGAAGTAAGTCAAAGAATCTAGAGATTTTTATAGTGTTTTTGGCATAAGAATATAATTGGCCAACAATTTTAAATAAGTTAGAATCAAAATCATCATTATTTCATCATCTCATTATTGGCTGATTTAACTTAGATTACGGTGCAGATTATCACATTTAATATATCGTTCAAATAAATATACCATTACCTATTTTACTTTTACAATATTTTTCGTTGTTGTCCATTATGATTCTGTCACCTTTATACTAGGCTAAGGAACTTTGCTTTGTCACTCGTTGTGTCCTTGGAACAGCCAGAATCCAAGTAGCACTATTGTTGTTCCTTAGCCTGCCACCACACCTACACGGGAAAAGATTTTTGTGACCTATTTGTTTTTATAGGTCCATGGTTGTTAGTGGCAGAATATTTAGAAATAATTTTGTGGAGACCCAAAACTATTTATATATGTTCCCTTCGGCACCTAAATTTGTTTAACTTTGAGAGATTTTATATTTGTGCCTTTTGGAACCCAATCGGTATGGTTTTCACATATTTGGGTCTATACCAACAATTATTGTGATTGTGTCCATATTTTCTACAAATTGTGCACATAGAATTAACTTGATTAATATTGCTTTCAACATTTTCAGATTGATTATATCCAAGTCCTTGTCTAACCGTATTAACGGTTTTCTTTCCTAATAGCATATTCAACGATTTTTCACCTTTTGAAAATTTATCTAAAGTCATTGAGAATTATTGGACTTGTGTTTTGAGAGGTTCATTTTCATTTAACAATTGTGTGCACTTTTTAATAGAATTCTCTCTCCTAGTATTTTCACTCTCTTTCAAAATCTGAATTTCATTTTCAATTGATTTTATATTAATTTTTGATTTTTTAATTTATTCTTCAAATGTTGGACACTTATTGCACTTAGGGATCCTACTTTGATAGTTTTTAAATAATTGGTCAAGTTGTTCATTTAATTCTATCAAAGTATCTTTTTGTGATTCAAGTTTGGCATACTTCTCCCTAACTCCTTCAAAATAGCCATTTACTTCGTGAAAATATATAAGTAATTTCGAGTGGGTGAGTTTTGATACCTCGCTTGGCTCGTCATCGTCACTATCAGTTATATTTCCTTGAAGGCACATATCTGCTTTCTCACTCTCACTGCTAGTACTTTAATTGTCTTCATCACTTGTATTCCACGTGGCTGCAAAACTTCTCCTTTTTGATTTCTTTTTAAAGTCGCGTCGATTTTAAGGACAATTGGTCTTGATGTGTCCAGGTTGGTTGCACTTATGACAGATGATCTTCTATTCTTCTGAATAGTCTAGTATTTTGGCTATTCTGCTTTTCAATTTTTGATTTCGAGCTGGATTTCTGTATTTGTAATTCCACCTTTTGAATTTCTTTATTATCAGCTCCAATTCTGCTGCTTCATCATCATCATCATTATCATCATCACTTTCGGTTGTTCATTTGAGCGCTATTGATTTCTTTTGAGTATCTCCTCCTTTACGCTCTTCCTTGAATTTCATTTTTAGCTCATAAGTGGTGAGATTTTCGATGGGTTCTTCAATTTTCATTTGTTTTAAATCTTTCGATTCTTGAATGGCAGTCACTTTGGCTTCAAAACTTTGTGGAAGGACTCTAAGGATTTTTCGGACTATCTCCAACTCTGTGTACGATTTTCCAAGAGCTTTTGATTTGTATACGATATTGGAAAGTCGTCCATACATCTCTTTAACATTTTCTTCCTTCGTCGTTGTGAAGTTCTCTTATTCGCTGCTTAGCATGGCAAGGCAAGATTCTTTGACTTGAGATGTTCCTTCGTGAGTCACTTTTAGTGTGTGCCATATTTCCTGTGCAGTTAGACAATGTGAGACAAGGTTAAATTCAAATTGATCTAATGAACAGATAATAGAATTCATTGCTTTAGCATTAGCATTTTGTAATTTATTTGCTAGTTCTGTCCATTGATCCTTTGGTTTCTCTATTTCCTAATTATCTATAGTTATAGTTGGTGTTCTATAACCTGTCTCAACAATATTCCAAGCGTCAATTGTTTTTAGAAAAAATTTCATTCTATTTTTCCAGTAGGCGTATTCACCATTGAACATTGGTGGTATAATTATGGCCTGTCCCTCAGCAAAAGCATTATTAAAAGTGGCCATTTTAAAAATTCAAAATTTTAAAACAAAAACTGATTTTTGAAAAAAAAAATTAAAACAAAAGTTGACTTCTATTCCTAGCTCTGATACCACTTGTATGATCGATTTCACCCTAGAGGGGGATGAATAGGGTGATGCTATTAATTATAAAAATTAATTATGGAAGCTTATAAAATTATTTCAACATATATAAATCAGAATTATAGCAGCACAGATAATAGCAGAATAATAAATGCAGAAATAGAACGACACAGAATTTACCCAGCTTCGGCAAAACCCTGCCTACGTGCTGCCCCCAAGGTTTCTACTAGAAATTAAGTAGTCACACGCTTACACACGTAAACTCGCGACACCCGCTACTGACTAACCTAACTCTACGCTCAAAACCCTGCAACAACTCAACCACTGAATTGCGAATTCTCAAACTACACCACGTAGTTTGTCCCCTAGTCATACGACTAGTGATTACAACGGTTTAAAAAGAGAAATACAAATTTAAAACAATTAAAATTAAAAAAACCTTAATTTTAAAATAAATGCCTTATAATTTATAAACTCAAAAACAAAAATAAAGGTCGGCCATTTTTCTTCTTTTATATTATTTTGGCCCATTCCTTTGTATTTGATAATGGCGGCTCTCGTTTCTTGTTCGTTCCTCTTCCTTCAAAAATTAGGGTTTTCGTAAATTCGAAGAAGCAACTTTAAATGCTCGATTGAATAGATGATTCAGCGTTCCTTTTCTGTCAATCGATGGTCTCTTTTTTTACTTCGACTGCTTCGAATTTGGTCGAGTTCGAGATGGCTTCGGTATGTAATTTTTTTTCTCTTTTTACTTTCTGGTTGAATGCTTGAACTCGATTTCTAATTGCCGGTGATGATTGTGGGTTTTTATATGAGTTCGATCTCCTTTATTTGCGTTCGTATATATTTGATTGAATTTGTCAATTGATTTGCTCGGCCGTTCGAAGTTGCTTGGATATTGATGATTTCTCTGACTTTATCAAATTCGTATAATTTGATACTTGGCACTCACCGTATTGATTTTTGACTTGGTTCGATTTCTTGTTTTCTTGGTTATCAAGACACTGTTTGGTTTCGTGGCCACCACGACTTGATTTTCATTTGACTTCGGTCATATGATTTTGTGTATGCGATTCCATGACTCTGTATCATCACCATTGCACTGATATTGATACTGTTCTTCACTCTGTGGACTTTGGCCATTTGCGTCAACCTGGACTTGTTCGATTTTGATAAAACACGACTTTGAATTTTTTTGACTTTGAGATGAAAATTAACTTGTTCATTCACATTTGGCATTGATTTGTATTAGTTCGAACTTGCCATGGTTTTGATTTTTGCCTCTAGCTTCTGTGTACACTTTCAGTTGCCAGTTGAGCTCTGGTAGTAGTCGAGTCTTGTTTCACTTCAGTTGAGTAAGTTCACCATATGTGTACTTGTGTTTGTATTAATGTTGAGGCTGCTGCACATGTAATCATTGCTTGCATATATATGTCAGTTGAAATGTTGGGTCTATGGTTCAGTTAGCTAGCCGAGTTATATTGATTTGGAACTTCATCATATTGTTGTCAATTGATGTTATGGCTGTCTTGAACTCCATATGTTGCCATAATGTGTTTGGTTTCGTCTTGAACTGTGCAGTATGGTCCATGAATGTATGATATCGAACTGGTATATGCCTTTTATATGAGATGATTTGTATTCACTCTGTTGACCCGAGTACTTGCTGCATTTTCAAACTATTGTAGTATATATGATCATGATTCATATGTATGCTGTGCATTGAGCATTGCTTCGAGTCAGTTGCAATGTGTTGGTTTCATTGTTGTTGCATCACTATATTGGTTTAATGTGTTGCTTCATTGACTTGTATTATCATTGTTGTGTGTTATGCTTTGGTCTTTGTTGCTGTGTTGCCATATCTTTGGTGCACTTGGTCATTCGAGCCTGCTCTACTAGTTGTTGTGCATGATTGCATCTGTACTGTCCAGTTGAGCTTGTTTTGGTACAACTGCCCTTGTGCATTTTGTTTGGATCTGGTCATTGGTTGAAGTTTGTTTTGTATGCTGTCTTGATGTTTCAGCTGCCATCATGTACATGCTGAGTCTTGTGACATTGTCTGATATGCATTTGGATTTGTTTTTCGAATTACACTTGAGTTGAATCCAGCTTGTAGCTCGGATTTGACCTTGTGCTGAAAGTTGTGACATTATTTTATTGCACTCGAGTTGAACCCGGCGTTTTGGGTTTGACCTGTGCTCACCTGTTCCTGTAATTCTATCAAGTGTATGAATTAGTGTGCACGACCTTGTGGCATATACAATGATACACTATGTATGTCACAAGCTGTTCGTGTATGATGAATTGAAAATTAAATGATGACGAGCAATCCAAATAACTGAGGCAAATATTATTTTCAAAATCCACATTTTGTTTTATACTGTAAAAATATTTCCTTTTCAATTTTACTGCGTCAATATTTATTTTTATAGATTGCTCAGATGCTGGATTCAATTTGGAGTGAAGTTGAAGATAAAATACGAGTTGAGTGAATGAGTGATATGTAGTGAGGTCAAATGTAAATGTGAATCGTAATGTAATCAAAGTTGTACTGTAATTGAAATTATACATATATAGTGAGAGCTTGAACTTTGTACTATTCAAAGATTGTAATAAATATTTGTTTGAATAAAATTTCTGTTTGAATTTAAATTATGTGTGATTTATTTTTATTCAGCAAATATTTATTTAATCTATGAAAAATAAAATAGTACATTAACAAATACATTTGCACGAATATATATATATATATATATATATATATATGTTTATTATCATCAAACAAAAATCATATAATCGCATTTCAACAGAATTCTTTTATTTCCATTCTCCAGTTGCTTTCAACATGTGTGTACGCATTTTTCCATGAAAGCTCTTCATATTTGCACCCCGTTTCCTACAAATAAAAAATAAAAATGTGCAAATAAATCTTCTCAAATTAAATCATGCACAAATAAATACCCACATACTTATCTTTTTATTCGTCCTTGAGTAAACTTAAACTAAAATAAATCTGTTTTCGTAGAAAACACGATTGCATTGAGCATATGCAACAAGCCATTAAACCTCTAGATGTCCATAGTAGGACGAGTATTATCTCTTGATGGTTTTCAGCGGATACTACCCACAAAATCCAAATGCGATATGCAAAGTCTGATGCGACTACATGATGCAAGTTTTCAAAAATATCTACAAATGAAGAATTTACTTTTAAATTGACACGAGTAGGTTAAATATAACTTTTGGTCACTATCAAGAAATTTTAGTTTTTTTTACTCATCAAAACTTCCAATAAAAATTAATTTATCATCATAATTAGACTCTAGTTTGGCTAGTTGTTTCGGTTGAAAACATAATGCAACTATAAAATGAATCCTTGGTTGATTATCAAGGTTTTGCAAAATGACATTTTTATTTCTTTTGAATAACAAGTCAAACCAAATAAGCGAAGATATTGTTTAAATTTCAATTGCTTGCTCTCTCTATTTTGAAAAATATTAACATTATTATTATTTACACACCTAACTCGGATAAACCGAGGCCAGATATATTGGTCATGCACTGCCTTTCGGGTTTACATGTGAAGAGTACAGAGCGTGGTAAGTGTACACACTTGCATATGAACATATGATTCTAGGTGTATTATTAATTTAATTTAATTTACATACACATAACTCATACAAACTGAGGCTAGATATACCGATCATGCACTGTCTTTCGAGCTTACGTGAGAAGGGTACAGAGTATAGCGAGTGTACACACTTAAGTGTGAACACCTGACTTTATGTGTTTCTTATTTTTATAAAAACTTTTTTTTTGAAAAGAGAGAGTTATGCAAAATCATCTTAGCACCACTTAACTTAAAATGTCAAAAATATTATCGCTTTTACTTTAGATCAACCACTCTTTTATACAAAGATTACAATTAGGATATACTTCATAATTATCACCCATGCACCTTCTTGTATGCTAGTTAAACCTCAGTTACTTGTAACCAAATTTTTATTTTTATTTTTGACGAGACAAATAAATTTTCACTAATTTCAATTTGATAATAAAAAATATATAATTATCCTATAGTGTTTCTTTAAAAGTAAATCAATATGCTAAAAAGAAAATTTGCTTTGGAATTTTTTTTGTTTTTTTGTTTGGAAAGAAAATGCAATAAACCATGAAAAATCAAAATGAACATGAGACTCCCCCCCACATTTGATTTTGACCATGTCCCTACAGTCAATACATGATATAATGAGTGAAACAGAGAAAAATGTGTACATATTTATAAGAGAGGGTTAACATTTCTTACTAGACGTAGTATGGCTCGTAAAGAATCATGAGCTCCTCCTCTCGATCACTCGCCAGCTCCAAGTAAGGTTTCAAACGATGACCGTTGACTTTAAAAATGGATCCATTCCTAAGGTTTTCTATTTCTATGGCACCATGTGGAACAGTTGGTACAACATATGGTCCTGTCCATCTTGATTTTAATTTCCTAGGGAATAAATGAAGTTGAGAGTCGTACAAAAGAACTTTCTGATTTAACGAAAATGTTTTCCTTCGGATTGACTTCTCATGAAAATCTTTTGTTCTTTCTTTGTAAATTTTCTCGTTTTCATATGCATCGTTCCCAATCTCCTATAATTCATTGAGTTGCAATTTTCTATTTTCACCTGCGTTTTCAAGATCAAAGTTATGTTCTTAATTGCCCACAATGATTTATGTTCAAGTTCGATGGGTAAATGGCACAGTTTATCATATACAAGCTAAAAGGAGTCATCCTAAGATTGGTTTTATATGTAGTTCTGTAAGCCCAAAGCACATCTATTAATTTTTGTGACCAATCTTTTAAATTTTTATTTACAGTTTTTTCCAAAATTTGTTTGATTTGGCGATTTGAAACTTCAACTCGGCCACATGTTTGAGGATGATAAGGAGCGGATAACTCGTGAGTTATCGAGTATTTCTTCATTAGAGTTTCAATGAACGATTAGAGTTCCATTATCTCTTATTATTATGTGAGGTGTTCAGACCTCGAAAAGGTGTTTTCTTTTATGAATTTCACAACAACTTTGTGGTTATTTGTTTTACAAGGATTGGATTCAACCCATTTAGAGACGTAATCAACGGCAAGAAGAATGTATAGATTTTCGGAAGAAATGGAAAACTTTCTCATAAAGTCAATACCCCAAACGTAAAAGATTTCAATATTAAGAATGGGGTTCAAAGGCACCATGTTTCGCCGAGAGATTTTTTGTAACATTTGATAGCGATCACAAGTTTTACAGAACTCAAATGCATCTTTAAAAAGCGTAGGCCAGTAAAAACCACATTGAAGCACCTTTTTCGCTGTCTTCGTCGGACCGAAGTGACCACCACAAGCTTGATCATGACAAAACGAAAGAACACTCTTTATTTTGCAATCCGCGATGCAATGTCGAATGATTTGATCTGAATAGTACTTAAACAAGTATGGATCATCCCAATAAAAGTACTTGACTTGGGAAAGAAATTTATATTTATCTTATTTGGGTCAAAATGAAAGAGTTTTAGTGACTAAATAGTTCACTATATCGGCATACTATGGATCGACAGAAACAGAAAGAAGTTCATTAGGAAAGTTCTCGTTGATCGGTAAAGTAGATGGTGCATTTGGAAGACACGACAGATGATCAGCAATGGCATTGTCGGATCCTTTTTGTCTTTGATCGTAAGGTCAAATTCTTGGAGTAATAGGATCCAAGGGATCAAATGAGACTTAGCATCCTTTTTAGCGAAAAGGTACTTGAGAGCGGAATGGTCTGTGTACAGGGTAATGTGTGAGCCAATCAAATAAGGTCGAAATTTTTTGAGCGCAAAGACTACCGCTAGATACTCTTTTTCAGCGGTCACGTAATTGAGTTGAGCATATTTAGAGTCATATTAGCGTAGTAGATAACATGAAGAATTTTGTTGATGCATTGTCCTAAGACAACACCAACCTCAAAGTTAGAAGCGTCATATATTATTTCGAAAGGAAGATTCCAATTGAGTAAGCAAATGATGGGAGCGGAAATGAGTTCATTTTTGAAATGTTCGAAAACAGAAACACAGTCGGAATTAAAGTCGAATGGAACATCTTTTCTAAGAAGAGTCGTCAGAGGTTGAGCAATTCTACCAAAGTCCTTCACAAAGCGTCGATAAATACCAACATGTTCAAGAAATGAACGAATGTCCTTGACAGATTCGGGCATAGGTAGATTTGCAGTTACGTCAACTTTTGCTTTATCTACCTCAATGCCTTTGTTTGAAATGACATGCACAAGGACTCTGTCATGTTTGACCATGTAATGACATTTTTTCCAATTTAACGCTAAATGTTTGTCCTTGCATCGATTAAGAACCAACTCAAGATGGTGTAAGCACTCAGAAAAAGAGTTTCCAAAGATGGATTTTTTTATTTTCGACCAAATATATTTTATTAGTCTTGCATGTATTATATTTTAGCTGCTGCTATATAGTATAAGATCTAGTGCTATAATTTTTTAATCAATGCATATCTATGTATATAAATTTTACTTATATACATATATGTGTATTGTATTATTCTTACATTTTTGTTTAGTTATCTCTACGGGTATAGGTGTTAGGCTGAAGATGTTGTAGGATTACTATTTGCAGGATTGCGAGTTTGTTGTTTACTGGGTTGTAGGGTTGCTGTTTGTAGGATTGTTGTTAGGAGAGATTATATATGTTGGATCCAGATTGTCTGAGCTAGTTTTGAGACGTTCATTCACTAGTGGAGCTTCTTGTTGGTCTTATTTATGCATCTGGATGCCCCATGGCTTATTTTGGGCACTCCTAACACTACACTACCGGGCGGTGGCCTTGCCGGAGTTCGATACTGAAGTGCAATAAGTGGTCGCATTGACAAGCTCATTTGAAAAGTTACCTTCAGTAGTTGATTTGTTATCTTAGACTCTTTAGTTTATTTGTTATGATTTGTTACCTGCCAGACATGTTGGCAACTCCTTTATTTTTGACGATATATAAATGTACATGTGTGCTCTCCTCTACTTTAGAGGATCACATATTTCTCTCGAAAAAAATTGAAGTTGTGTGTTGTGTTTGGATAATCGTTTAATGATTTCAACATTATTAATATATAAATATGTGTGTGTGTTCAACGTGTTGAAATGCGTTATTATAACCCATGGGATATGTTTAGAGGGACATGCTACTGGTGCAAGATGAGAATGGTTGATTGTGAAGTCTTCTTATTCATGCTCGGTGATGACAAGTCCCTTTGATATCCAATGTATATTATTGATTCCAAGGTAGTAGTCTCAGTCAGTATGTATATTACATTATATTTTTCTATTCCACTGTGAGTTTATATTGATCACTCTCTGATATGCTTATGTTTATTACAGGTTACCAAAACTAACGATCCATATCCTAATGGACTTAGGTTTCAATTTTGTTGAAATTCGGACCCATTAAGATGCGGGTTGGTTTGTTCGATCTATAACTTCAGTTGTTTCAAAATCACATCAAATAATTTGTCAAAACTACAAATCGTAGTACTAATTTTCTTTAAATCCAATTTTAAAAACCGTATTTTTTGTCTAGTCTAATTTCTAACAAAATTGCAAACATTTAAATGATTTTAACATTCATGGCTCGTTAAGTAGTAAGTAGTTACACTTTATTTATAAATTTGGACAATATTCAAAGGAATTGATGCTCGTCCATATATTATCAAAATCATTACATTATAATAAGTGTTTGTTTCATTTAATATGGTTGTCTAATCATTCAAACCACAAAAAAACTATGCTGAATCTAATTTGTCCGTCTAAGTACCATTTTGACAAGATAATACATGACGATTTTCTAGACTTTTTATCATTCATTGCGATCGGTTTTTTCTTTTCTACGACGTTTATGCCTGTCCCTAGAATTTTTATTCATCAAATTTAAAATTTTGATAATTCATAGTTTGTTTAAATTTAACCCATTTTTGTAAAGAAATATTCTTAGGTTCATATTTAAATTTACATGTAGATTCAATTAATATTTGCAAATAACAAAAATATGATAAAATGGTATTATGATTCAAAATTTTGTTTCAAGTCAAAAGTTTCACCTCACACAAAATTATAAGTTTGAATTTAATGTGAGTATGAAATAGAAATCTATAATTATTTAATATAGTTCAAATCTTTAAGTTTTATGGATTGCAAATTCATGAAATTTGAACGAATGTACAAGCAGATTTGAAAAAGTGGAAATTAGCCACAAGGGCCTCTTTACCATGTGCAATTAGTTTCTAGGACACACAAACGAAATAATTACTTTTAAGGACAAAATGCAAAATAATTAGTTTCTAAGGCCTAAAAGCCTATGAAGTTATGGCCTTGAAAGTAATTGGACTGTTGACTTTGTCCTTAAAAGTAATTATTCTGCTGACTTTGGACTTAAAATTAATTCCTGTGAATGTGTGTCCTAGAAAATAATTGGACTTCAAAGTTTGTCCTTCTAGTGAAATGCCCCTTTGAAAAACCCGATTCATGATTCAAAAATAAAGGGAATACTTAAATTTAAATAAATTTTATATGGAGTTGCAAATATCCTTTGTTGGTTAAAATTAAAACTTCACAACCTTTAAATTTTGTATTTAAATTATCAAAAGTGCATACATCTTCTACGCTAGGACACTATAGATGTATGCATATTCAAGTGCATTAGATTCATACATTATAAGAAAACATCAACATATCACTCCTATAGTATGTCATTTAGTGTAATCCTATATATGTGATGAAATTCTCATATGCTGGCTTACCCACAAGACAACATTTACTATACATATTTAAAGCTGATTCAGTTATTCATGGCTTACCTAAAAATAATACTACTAGAAGTTATATTATTTACAAACACTTTAGCTTTTCTAGCTCGTTCACCAAATAAATTGATTATCCATGTTAAAGAAACCGCTTTATTTACTCATTGCTCACCCACCAAAGATAGTAATTGTTAGTGTTAAGGAACTAGTTTAATCCTACGTGGCTTAAAAAATCATCTTTACTATATATTTGAATAATTTAGTTATTTTTGGCCTAATCGTTAAAACCTTTCCTATATTACATATTTAGACATCTTAATTATCCATGACTTAACTACCAACAACTATCTTTCATTACTTGTTTTAAACACTTTCATTATCCATGGCTTAACCACCAAAGCTAATGTTATAATTTGTTTTAAAATACAATTACCGTCCACTATGTACCGTGAACGAACATTGAATTTAATTCTAAAATAGTTTTGCAACCATTAATTTCATACAGAAACATATTTAACTTCGGCAAACTTCGCACACACACACACGTATAAACACACATACCTGTGTATGTGTGTCTCTGTGTGTTTGTGTAAATATATAGATTTATACCAATATCTTTGTGGCATTATTCATTAACCATAAATTTCAACAAATGTTGCTATACTATGAATAAACCATCGTTCTTATCCTAAACTAACACAAGCAGTAAAGTGCAAAATGTTCATTTAAAGTACACATAAAAATGTCACGTAAAATCATCAAAAAATGTTCAAACCCTAAGAAGAAGCCAAGATGTCATCTTATATCCAAAATATTCAATACTAAAAAAACATGATCTATCGCAAGTATAAAAAAGGAGCTATCGCATATCTCAATGGATGAGCTATCACATGTCACAGTAGATGAGATTTTGCAAGTACAAAGGAGCTATCATATGTCTCAATGGATAAGCTACCGCATGTCTAAATGGATGAGCTATTGCATGTCTAAATGGATCAGCTATTGCATATATCTCAATGAAAGTGTCATCGCAAATCTAAAAATGCTCCCAAAACCACCTTAATGATCCATGTGTTAGCCTTTTATTTGTCCAACTATACCATGTCAGAGTGAAAAAGTGAAAAAAAATCCTATCATGTCATTTGTCATATCAATAGCCTGACACGTTAGCAACTTGCTAGGATAATCTTCCATCCAAAGTTGATATTTGCCATGTGTAAAAGATCAAATGATGTAAATTTTCTATAAATAGGCATATAAGCCCTTTCCTTACTTAAGAAGTGGCGAATTCTATATCCTCTTCTTCCTCCTTTTTACACAAAGCATAAATAAAAAACTTGATTTGGGACTTTAATGGCCGTTTAGGTCAAATTCGAATTAAAAATATATGACAAAGAACTTGGATATTTGACTATTTGCATATCAAAATGCTTTCCTAAGAGTTAGCTCTCTTATTCAAGTATCATAAGACTAACTTGACGTAAACATATATAAGTTAGGCTAATTTGTAGGACTAACATTTTGGTGCTTTCACTGAGAGTTGAACTTAGGGAAAAACTAAGACACTTCTTCTTTTAAACTCAATAACATGCTTTCAACCAAAAAACATTCCTCAAAACCCAATGAAGTCCTACATTCCTAATGACTCATTATATAACAAATCCATTTAGGAGCAAAGCAAGCTTTTCCAGGATAGAGAAGAACAAATAATGAACCTCATGAATTTAGCCCTTTAGACCATAGTAGAAAAAAGGAGAGTTGTGCAATATGACCCATACAGATTGAGCTTAAACCCATTCCATACTAGAGAAAAACCAATCTTTGATTTGGCATCATAATATAGGAAAAGGAAAAGCCTATTATGAAGAATATGAGAGTTCGAATGATAAAAAGTTCCCTTTTCCTAAGTGAGAATGGTAATTCAATCATAGGCTAAAGGAACTCATTTTCAGGAAAGAATGATTTACAAACCAATCAATCTTCTCAATAAATAAAAGAACATCATGATATTTTGAAAATGAAGCGAAGGACAAAGAATGGAGAATTGGCCTTCCAAGAAGACTAAAAATAAGCAAAAGAATCATTCATTTAACGGTCTATTGATTAACCATTTTCGAATATCACAAGAAGAAGTACATATTTTAGGAAGGATTAGGCTAGAATATTGGCCCTCTAAGAGAAAGGCTAATGGGAAGAAGGAAAATAAAGGGAGGCATATTGCAAATACTTAAATGGACATGAACCAAACCAGTGTCAAACCTTGGCAGGAATGATTGAGAATCATATAAGCATTGGCAGTTGAAGGAATTTGCGGACGAACCGAGGAGCGACAAATTAAAAAGAGAAGGGATGGCTTGAATCCAAGGGTGGATATGGTTTATAGTAGAAATGAGTAAGGTTTTCTATAACTTTGTCTTTTCAAGAAATTCTATTTCAAAAGAAGCCATTTTCTAAAAATATCTTACATTTCTCAAACCATCATTAAAACAGTAGTTGAA
Source organism: Allium cepa (assembly GCA_030765085.1). Lineage (NCBI taxonomy): Eukaryota > Viridiplantae > Streptophyta > Magnoliopsida > Asparagales > Amaryllidaceae > Allium > Allium cepa. The sequence continues at coordinate 25,943,281 of CM060933.1, read as the reverse complement.
AACTAACATATAGAATGGTCATTCACAAAATAAATTTTGTAAAATTCTTCCTTTAGTATTCGGTTAAGAGATGTAAAAAAGAACTCAGCCTCATCCATATAAAAATTTACCCGTAACTTCTCTCTCTAAGTGTAAACGAAGAGACGATCCCTAGTTTTAGATGCACAGTGCTTGATAAACCTTCCAACCCGATGATGTCGAAAATATTATTTAGGCAAACGCACACCTTACACCCATCGGTGTTTAAACCCTTTGATAAGTTCCAAGTCACCCAATAGGAGATTTGGTCAAATAGGCCTTTTGTCCTGCCTCCGAGTTTCGACAAAGCAACCATCCAAGAAAATATGAGTGATCAAAAAAGCCATTAGTCGTACTATTAGGCCTAGCCAAAGCAACTATCCATATATTACGGATGGCTAAATAAGCCTTTAGTCCTGTCTTAGGGCCTGGCTAAAGTAACCATCCAAAGAATAAGGGTGGTCGAATAAGCCTTTGGTCCCGCCTCTGGGCCTAGCCAAAGCAACTATCCAAAGAATACGAGTGGCCAAATTATAGCCAAAGCAATCATCAAGAGAACATGTGTGGGATAATAAACAACCATATAGAAAGAAGAAAATGCATAGCAATATGTATGAAGGCTGAAAGGACAGCCAATCACACACAAGAGTTAACCAGAATACACACATCAAAACGCATTCATATGCATTATTAGAAGATTTACATTTATGTTCTTCATGATTACAAGTTATCACATGAATTTACATCTTAGAGCTCCTAAAAATAATTTACTTAAATCTATAAATTGGAACTTTTTATATCTATACAGGAATAAAAATACTCAAAAATCAACAAAGTTGGTGGATGTAGAATTGGAGGGTATTGATATCATTTTTCGTGACATCCAAAGTAAAGGGTTTCTTTCACTCATTGAAGCTGCCAACTTAACAACCAATATCCACGAGTTTTTTCGAACATCTGTAGAGGAAAAATATGTTGATATCGTTGATAGCTTGATATTATAGCCTTCCTTAGGCATAAATTTATCTATGGGCCTAAAATTATAAATCAATCCTTAAGTAAAAGGTAATATTGATTTCAACTAAGTAATCTACCAAAAAGAAATTGGGAAGCTCTTAAAGAAAAATAATGCATCAATCCCAACTACTTTTTAAGCCTTTTAATTTCTTTTTCCACTGCCTCAATGGATATAATGTGGTATGTAATGTGTTGAACCGCAACTAACATGCACTACTTCAACTTTCTCTTTTTCTTGCATATCATGTTCAATGAATCGATGGAACCGATCTGGACGGATAATATGTTCAAGGTTTTGATCAATGATAAAATTTCATAAGAAATTTTTTATTTGTCACTCTCCACGTCTTGGACCTTCAAAGTCTATGTATATGTGATGTATAAATCACATATATTCTTCATTCTAAACTATATCTTTCTTTATTAAATAGAATACCAAATAATGGCAAACTCAAACGATAATAGTATCCCAAAAATGAGCTTGCATAGTTATAGTCTAGAAAACTTCAATGTATAAATATCGCAAACTGAAACTTCACAGGTTCCACCAATATAAATCCATACTCCACAACAAAGTCAGTTAATTAATCTAATGAGCTTTGCACAACATTTTGGTCACCTTCTGAATCAAATCCCTTTGAACCTGAACATGCTTGGTTCATAATCGATCATTTCTCCTCCTATCACAATCTAAGACTAGCCTTCGAACAATACTACTAGCGACAAGGTAAGCCAAGAAATCAAGAGCTTACAGTAAAAAAGAACGCAAGGATCCTCAAACCAAGGATTCTATTGATGCAAGCAATGATAGTAGTAAGACACGGAGACTACATGACTATAAGGTGTTAGCCAATGCATGGGTTGATGCATTCGAAGTTCCTGCAGGACATTCTAGAGGGAGTATCTTCTATACAAGAGTGAATGAGAACTACAACTAAGACCTAAAATGAGACGACCCAACTTCCTAACTCTAGGAAATTGCATCATCTTGAAGAAAGAAAGGGATAGAAGAAGAAAAGAAAGAGAAAGAAGAAAGACAACAACAAGAAATAACTCACAGCGGAACGAATGAAATATAATATATCACATAAAATATTACATAGTATCTTATTACATCAGAGTACACAACTTAAACAACACATATTAGACAGTTATAAACATCTGTCTAATCTTTACAACTCAAATACAACAGATACAGATACCAAACAAACACAGTGGAACCATAATATATCTACACGTGGAAGCCTCCTGCTCCATATCTCCTTTAGAATTCGTCAAGCTAACCTGAATCACTTGACTACTCATACATAATATGAGTACCCAAGAGTTTAATAAAACAGAAAATAAACATTCGGGTCAGACAGGGGTCCGGTGTGAGTAAACGGTTTAAATTGCTTAACTTTAGAAAAACCTTTGAAAAGAAAAGGTATCACGTAAGACTTCCCACACATAAACATGGAAAAGTTTTTACCTTACGCTAATCAAAATATTTGATAGGAAATCCAATGATATTATAATAGTGTCTAGGGTTTTCAAGTAAATATGAAATAACCGAAATTGTTACATTTATTAAATTCCAGCTACTAGCCACAAAAGTGGGTAATACAAACAAAACCGTAGGGTCTCGTAGGAAGAATGAGTTTCCATCAATGGCAGGGCTACTGGGGTACCGCCCGTCACAGTATGTGGCCTAGATCAACGTATTGAGGAGCCACCCTAACTCCCCTGCAACACAAGGCCGGGACCATTCCTTACTGAACAGTCCCGAATAAGACAACCCTGTCGGTTGTCCGGAATCAACCGCTCCACACAGCCGAAAGAAAAGATGACTTCTAGACAAGGGTAAATCTTGCTCTCCAGTGGGAGCTACACACGAAGCCTTGCTGCACCTCCCATGTTTTAGCCATTCCCGGTTGATGAGGCTTGAGGCTGCGATTACCTTTATAGAACACATCTATCTTAGAATGCTCATCGCCCACCTAACAATGTTCTAAAAGCATTCAATCCATACAAGTTCGTTCCGGGTTCGAACGAAACCGAAGGCACTATCTCATTGCACTCATTTTAGAATCACCCTCAGAGTCAACGACCATGGCCCTTGCACTCTGAATCACCATCTCGAACCTATAAGTACTATTCCGTCAACTCATTACGGAATCACCCACAGAGTTATACTGACGTATAGCCCTTACACCTCGAGTCTTGACTTGCTCCACTTGGATTCATGACCTAACGTTTAATTGGAATCGATGTGGTTTTCAGATTCCAAATATGGAATCCCGATCTCGGTCTCATCGAAACCAAACGCCATTTTAATGTCCAAGTTGTTCTTAAGGGTTTAGCAATTTAAACTCATATTCAAGGTGATATATAAACAGATAGATGAATCAACTATCACAATAGATAATTCATATCAACATTCATCTTCACAAAGCAGCATATCACATATCATAGATATCCAAATCATCCAGTATCAACCAAACACCCAATATCAATTGATCATCCAATATCAATCAATCATTCAAAAGCAGAATTGATTAACTCCTAACCAATTGGATTACCATAATCGTTCTTTATTTATTTATCCCAAATAAATAAATTAATCATTCTCAATGATCTTCCTTAATTAATCTTCCTTGATTAATCATCTTTTAATTACATTCAAATAATTATCTTAACCATATTCAGTAATTAACCTTTAATTACTATCATTAATTACAATAATTAATGATCCTTTATTAATTAATTAACTATAATTAATTTCATTAATCCTTAATTAATTACAATTAATTAATCACACTTAATTTAATTACTTTTATAGTGGCAAGGCCGACGGTTTTATAGTGGACCGACCACTTTTATTACGAAAGTAATAAGGTTGAAGTACAGGAGTAAGGTAGAGGCACCTTAGCTACTAAGTATGAAAATAAAAAACAAATACAGCGCAGGAGTATGACAGATATGTCACAACTACTAGAAATAAAAAGGCTACTTCTCCTCCTCTGAGGAAGAAACACTCACTCCTTCATCATCCTTGGTAGTTTTCATAGATCCACCCTCAAGAAGACCAATAAAGGGGCGAAATAGAGCAGCAAGGGAAGGATCATAACAATCAATGCCTGGAGAGTAAACAAAAGCTCGATCCCATGCAGAATCAGCAAGAAGAGTAGAATTCATCGCAGCAAATGAACCATCCATGTCAAGAACCAAGGAATCACCAGATATACTATAATAAAGACAACGAAGATCCAATAATTCATCAGATATGTATCGAAAATAGGAGTTATCCTCGGGGTTGTATCTCATGTCAGAACGACAATCAACCCAACAATGTTCAGACTTAGCCCAAACAACATGCGGCGGATATAGAACCGGAACCACAGGGGAAATAGGAGGAGCAACACCAGGATCCGGGGAAACAGGAGTCACTAAGGAAAGGGTGGGACCAGGGACAGCAGCAACCAGAGAGGCCTTGGGAACCCATTTTCTAAGCGGAGGACGAGGCAGAGGGATCTTAGGAGCAGCATCAGGAACAACAGAGCGCACGCAATCAGCGTCAATATGTCCAAAGGAATGACAGGAGGTACAAATGTCAGGGACCCAACCATAACGAACGCGAACATCCACCACATGACCAACGGCTAGCTGAACAGGAATAGAGGATGGAAGAGGCTTATCGGGTGTAATCTCAATCAAGGCTTTGGCGAAAACAAGCTTATCACGCGCCACCGTATTAGAGTCAAAACATTTCAATTTTCCAATATTGCACGCAAGCCAATTCAAACCAAGCAACGGCTGTAAAGCAGAAGGAATTTGGGAGAAATAAACCCAAACCGGGATAGAAAAAACTTGCTCACGAACACAAGCAACCGTCGGAGACCAGGGGGTAAGAATAAAAGGCTGTCCGTCAAAGAAGGAGGGTTCAGACTCAAGTACACGACTACGTTCCTCAGGGGAGGAGAACAAAATGTAATACAGGGAATCAACCAACTTAACTTTAAGACCACCTTGCAGCCTCCAGGCCCTACGACAAACAGCAGCCACATCATGAAGACGATGTTTAGGGTCCAAAAAGAATCCAACTACATATCCTGACCAAAAATCCAAACCCGCTTGCATAACACAGGAGGGAGGGATCATAACACCGTTATCTTCAATGATTACGAAATCAACTGGTTCATAAACTCCCGCATTACGGGGCATGGTTTTAAAAAGGGATGACCATGATTTGCGTACTGATGAACTAGGGGCAGCATTGCAACACTCCACAACACCAGATGTAGCCACAGGATTGGGGCTATGTGCATGCAAGCTATTACCATGCGATAATACAGTGAGCACAGATCCGTCATTGATATTGGCATTAAGTCGAGCAGTTGGAGTGCCAAACTCAGAACCAACGAAGTTACAAGCAAGTGAAGCCCTAGGATCCACAGGACTAGCCTCACAGTCCAAATCCAACGTCCCCGACACAAGGTGACCCAATACGTGACTGCGTAAACCAACATCACTAACAATGGAGCTAGACAATGGGATCGAAACTCCAGATTTTGTCATAGACAAATTCACAGCCGCACAGTTGGATGCTACCGCAACCGCATCAAACGAACGATGGTGGGGTGCTGAAGATAGGGGGGGCAGATTGACAGTAGATAGTGGTGGAAATTCATGGGACGAGAGGAGGTCGGGACGAGCTCCAACTGAATCAGACATGGGTCTAAAGCATCGGCCAGAACGCGTTGAAGAGGGGGAGGGGAGACGTTGAGAAAAGGAGGGGGAAACGGACATGAAAACGAAGAAGAAGAAAGAGGAGACAGAAGCCAAAACGCCTAAATCGCCAGAAGCCTATCGCCAGTTGCCATTGTATGTTTATTCGTGTTTTTGGTACAATATATAGTTATAGAAATAAATAAATGAAAAACTTTGGGGACAGGGAGACTATGTCGCCCTGACCTTTGGTTAGACTGAGATTTATAGTGCCCAGACACTCATGTCTCCTACTTGTGGCCACTGGGAATCGAACCTGTGCCACCACAACAAGATGCAGCAACTCACCTCATGTCGTAAACCACTGGACCACAAGTACTTGACAAAAAAACTTTGGGGACAGGGAGACTATGTCGCCCTGACCTTTGGTTAGACTGAGATTTATAGTGCCCAGACACTCATGTCTCATACTTGTGGCCGCTGGGAATCGAACCTGTGCCACCACAACAAGATGCAGCAACTCACCTCATGTCGTAAACCACTGGACCACAAGTACTTGACTAAACTTTGGGGACAGGGAGACTATGTCGCCCTGACCTTTGGTTAAGCCGGTTTTAAAGTGGCCGTGCACTTATGTCTCATACTTGTGGCCGCTGGGAATCGAACCTGTGCCACCACAACAAGATGCAGCAACTCACCTCATGTCGTAAACCACTGGACCACTAGTACTTGACAAAAAACTTTGGGGACAGGGAGACTATGTCGCCCTGACCTTTGGTTAGACTGAGATTTATAGTGCCCAGACACTCATGTCTCATACTTGTGGCCGCTGGGAATCGAACCTGTGCCACCACAACAAGATGCAGCAACTCACCTCATGTCGTAAACCACTGGACCACAAGTACTTGACAAAAACTTTGGGGACAGGGAGACTATGTCGCCCTGACCTTTGGTTAGACTGGTTTTATAGTGCCCAGACCACTCATGCCTCATACTTTGTGGCCGCTGGGAATCGATCCGGTGCCACTACAACAAGATGTAGCCACATCCACTAAGTCGTAAACCACTGGACCACTAGTACTTGGCAAAAACTTTGGGGACAGGGAGACTATGTCGCCCTGACCTTTGGTTAGACTGAGATTTATAGTGCCCAGACACTCATGTCTCCTACTTGTGGCCACTGGGAATCGAACCTGTGCCACCACAACAAGATGCAGCAACTCACCTCATGTCGTAAACCACTGGACCACAAGTACTTGACAAAAACTTTGGGGACAGGGAGACTATGTCGCCCTGACCTTTGGTTAGACTGAGATTTATAGTGCCCAGACACTCATGTCTCATACTTGTGGCCGCTGGGAATCGAACCTGTGCCACCACAACAAGATGCAGCAACTCACCTCATGTCGTAAACCACTGGACCACAAGTACTTGACTAAACTTTGGGGACAGGGAGACTATGTCGCCCTGACCTTTGGTTAGACTGGTTTTATAGTGCCCAGACCACTCATGCCTCATACTTTGTGGCCGCTGGGAATCGATCCGGTGCCACTACAACAAGATGTAGCCACATCCACTAAGTCGTAAACCACTGGACCACTAGTACTTGGCTAAACTTTGGGGACAGGGAGACTATGTCGCCCTGACCTTTGGTTAGACTGAGATTTATAGTGCCCAGACACTCATGTCTCATACTTGTGGCCGCTGGGAATCGAACCTGTGCCACCACAACAAGATGCAGCAACTCACCTCATGTCGTAAACCACTGGACCACAAGTACTTGACAAAACTTTGGGGACAGGGAGACTATGTCGCCCTGACCTTTGGTTAGACTGAGATTTATAGTGCCCAGACACTCATGTCTCATACTTGTGGCCGCTGGGAATCGAACCTGTGCCACCACAACAAGATGCAGCAACTCACCTCATGTCGTAAACCACTGGACCACAAGTACTTGACGAAAAACTTTGGGGACAGGGAGACTATGTCGCCCTGACCTTTGGTTAGACTGGTTTTATAGTGCCCAGACCACTCATGCCTCATACTTTGTGGCCGCTGGGAATCGATCCGGTGCCACTACAACAAGATGTAGCCACATCCACTAAGTCGTAAACCACTGGACCACTAGTACTTGGCAAAAAAACTTTGGGGACAGGGAGACTATGTCGCCCTGACCTTTGGTTAGACTGAGATTTATAGTGCCCAGACACTCATGTCTCATACTTGTGGCCGCTGGGAATCGAACCTGTGCCACCACAACAAGATGCAGCAACTCACCTCATGTCGTAAACCACTGGACCACAAGTACTTGACTAAACTTTGGGGACAGGGAGACTATGTCGCCCTGACCTTTGGTTAGACTGGTTTTATAGTGCCCAGACCACTCATGCCTCATACTTTGTGGCCGCTGGGAATCGATCCGGTGCCACTACAACAAGATGTAGCCACATCCACTAAGTCGTAAACCACTGGACCACTAGTACTTGGCAAAACTTTGGGGACAGGGAGACTATGTCGCCCTGACCTTTGGTTAGACTGAGATTTATAGTGCCCAGACACTCATGTCTCATACTTGTGGCCGCTGGGAATCGAACCTGTGCCACCACAACAAGATGCAGCAACTCACCTCATGTCGTAAACCACTGGACCACAAGTACTTGACAAATTTAATTACTTTTATTAATCAACCTTGATTAATATCTTTTATTATCTAATGATCCTAATTAATTAATTATTTCTTTAATTAATTAAATAATTAACTTATAATTAATCATCTCATAAATAATAAACAGTAATTAACAATTTGTAATTACTTATCTTAATTAATTAACTTCTTAATTAATTATACTAACCCTTTGATTAATTAATCTAATTAATTAATCTTTAATTACTTCATTAAGTAATTATTAATCAATTAAATATAACAATTAATCCTTAATTAATTACTTATTAACTAATTACAATTTAATTAATTACCCTTAGTAATTAATCTTAAATTAATCGCATTTATTAATTTAACTAATTACATTTATTAATTAACTACAATAATTAAGTAATTAACTCTTAATTACTTAACAAGTAATTATCTCTAATTACTTCTTAATTAATTACTTAACAAATAAATAAATTCCATCATTAAATAATCCTTAATTATTTAATTAATTAATTACCCCATAATTAATTAACTTCAAAACAAATAAATTAATCAATTTCCTTAATTGATAACATTAAGTGATTATCCATTAATCAGTTCCATTAATTACTCCCTTGAGTAAATTCCATTAATTACTTCCATAAGTAATTATCATTCTTAATTACATTCAAAAATTAACCATTAATTACTTCATTAAGTAATTACACTTAATTAATTTATAATTAAGTGATTATTTAAAATTAAATAATCAATTAACTAATTATTTAAAATTTATTAAATAATTAATTAACTAACTTATTATATTTCAAAATCTTTAATTACTTAAGAAAACATCATTCTTAATTAAACTTTTACTTATTAATGAATCACATTTTAATTAAGTACCTTTAGGTTCATATCAAAATAAATTAATCATAGTTATCTACATAGATAAATTATTTGAAATTAATCCAAATTTTAATAACTTAAAAATAAACCATTTCTATTGGTTTACAAAATTTATATTAATAACTTAATTGGGAAAAAATAACATTTGGAAACAAATTTTAAAACTTAAAACATTTTTGATTTTCTAATTTAAACTTTCCATTTCAATATAAATATAAAACTAGAGTTTTTAAACATTACTTTAAAACTTATCTTAAAACTTAGGTTCAATATTTAAATTCAAACATTACCCTTTTTAAATTAATATTCAAAATTGAATGAAGTTAATTTCTTCAAAAAGGAATCTTCTAAAACAAATTTAGAATTTAAATAAATTCAATCATTTTTTTAGTTTGATTTACATTTTTTCCAAAACAACAATTTTTAACTCGTCTTCTTTTATAAACTTCAAGCTACAAATAAAGATTGCAACTTGTCTTCAATTTTCCAACAACAAGTTGAATAAGCACCCTGAAAAATTACACAGGTATAACTCGAAACCCCAATCAAAAATTCTCGAGCCAAACATGACAACTATTCGAGACAGCCTCGAAGCACACACACCCTACATCAACTCCGAGTCGAACCCGAGCATAGCACGATATCCCACCCGAGTCTTCATCTCGTCTTCCCCAACATGACTTTCCGGTGCACACGCACTTGCACGGTGAACGTTCCCAACCTCTTCCGGCCACCCACGATCATCGCGCCTATCGCCGACAATCTCACTAACCCACACGAGCTCGACAACACACCCAGATCCAAAAATATGCGCTCGAATCAAAATTTGAACTTTCGAACCCAAAAGTTCCTACAACATCTGCTGCCACCATCCAAAAATCCACCCACGTTCATCACCACGTCGCCGTTCCACCTTGCCGACCCCACCACCGAGTCACCACGACCAAGATCTTCAACCTCCCCAATTGCGATCGAACCCGAACCCATAACCAAGTCGCAATTCAACTTCGACAGCAAATCGAACATCAAGCAAGCTTAAACCCTAATTGTTCCAAATTCAAACAAATCATACATAGGAAAAATTATTCAACATTTTCCCCCAATTCTACACTTTAAATGCTACCCTCGATCCAAATTTCAACTCGAATCATCAAGTAGTTCGACGACAATCACTAAAAACTCAAAAAAAAGTTCAAACCCAAAATTCACGATAATTACCCAATTAAAATTTACAATTTATATATCTAAATTCGTGATTTACCATCACGATTACATGCATGAAACTCATTTTCGAATTTAAGACGGTAATTTTTTTTTACAAAAACTTAGTTTTACTGTAAAACTTTTGTTTATACTTATCTGTTGTTCTAAAAATTATGGAACTATCTTTATATTCTTCATTTTTCATTTACAAACAAATTTTGTTCATGCATTCAAAACTAATATGGATCAAATTGGGAAAAATTTGGATTTCTTGAAACAAAGGACTCAGTTTTCTTCTTTATCAAACAGAGCACAACATCACATATACAGTCCAAGTTTGTATATAGATATAACTATAAATTCAATTGTAAAAACTAAATGATTTCCATGCAATACCAATATCAATTCACATGCAATAGGATCAATATTCAACTTGACTGCTTTTAAAATCAATTTACTCACCTAATTTTTAGCAGAGCATAATTCTGTATTATTCCAGGTTTTGAACATTATCTGAAAAAGGTGCTTGATTTATCTTTGTTGATGAAATGAATGCATGCATGCTTCAACCAGATGATCTAAATGTTGAAATGGATCTGAATTTCCATTGAAATGCAGTTTTGAAGGTTGATGTTGCGGCTCTTCATTTGAACAGGTTGTAGCTTAAATAAATGCAGATTGATTTAGTGTTGCAGGTTTTCAATTTGATTCATATTTGACTTTTCTGATGTTACTTTGCTTTTAATTTTCATTTTCAGGTTTGAGAAAATGTTTCTGGTAGCCATTAATATAAGTTAAGAAGTGAAGATAAGGAATTTAAGATGAAGAAAGAAGGTTTTGGAAAAAAAATGAAAGAGGAAAACAATTTCTCTTATGTGTTTAAATTTTCAAGTACTTAGAAATGAAGCCACTTGTCTTAAGAATTCACATTTGTCATTAATCTAACTTGAATGATTAACAAGTGTTATAAAATGCCTTAGAATATTTACACATGTTTTATTAGTATTTTAATAAATTTTTATTTAGTTTAAATGTAAATATAAACTTACATATAATTTACTAAATACATAAATACTTATGTATGCATTTTAAAAATCTAAAACATTTATTTTTATACACTTACTTATTTAAACTACTTAATTAATAAATATTAGTTCACCTTTAAAAGAAAATATGCTAAAACTAATTATAATGTAAATATATCCTTATACATGTATTTATGAATCTAAAACCTTTATTTTTTTAGTGTTGAAGAAATAATTTTTAAGAGAAAGTTTATTGATAACTTTATACATATATTTATAACCATTTCAAATTTTATCATTTTAAAACAAAACAAAACTTTGTTTAAATCTTTTCAAACTATCATATGTAAAATAAATGACAATCTTATATTTTTTTTAAAAACAAACTATTATCTTATAATTGAAAACAATTTGATTAATCTTAATTAACCTTTTGAAAATATAAATTAAATCAAAGCTCTAATTACAATTCATACATATGTAGATTATCAATAGATTTAAATTAAATTTCAAAACAACATCAAATTATAACATATACTTACATACACATTACAATTTGAAAATTCAATCTTTATTTAACAAAAGATATTTCTATCCATAATATATATATATTATAAATAGAATAAAATTTATTAGCCTTGACAAATATCAATATTGCCATATAAAATTTTTGTTAACCTTTAAAAGATTAAATTTACCAATTCAAATTAAAATTATAAAGAAAATTATCAATCCAATTAAATTATTAATGCAGATTATTAAATTGATATTGCCTCAAATTCCGGGTCGTTACATAAAATGCTAATCAAAGCATTCATTTGAAAGCACAAAGATAACATGGTATAACTTGAACACTATGTACACCGAATACGAAAGTATAATAGCCCAAAGAGGAGATAGCTAAAGAAGTGGACAATTGTTTAGAGACTTGAAAGATGATTGATATAATATATCATGATACTTACAACGCTGAATTCAAAGCGCATGAGGCATTTGTAACTCTACGTTTGCGGCTTAGTTGGGCAACTCTCAATGAAGACGTTGGTGAAGGGGATATTAAAGAAGTTAATTTCAAAAATGTTTCTTCAAGAATCTCAATAGGTTCATCTCCTGACTAGTTAAATGATTCCGCGCCAAAGAAAATGATAGTAATTCAATCACTCTTACTTCAGGAATGTTATACAATGGAGTTGCAAATCATTCTAAAGGAGTAAAATCATGTAAGAGAGTATTGTTGAGAAACAAAGAAGCAAAGGACTTGGCATTGGCCAGTGAAAAGCTAACTACACTCCTTATTGGTATTTCAATTGCATCTTCCTCAAAAAGAGGAACATTTAAGGATGAAAGAGAAAAAGTTAAGTTCAACAAGATGTAGAAAGAACTAGAGCTCTTAGAGAAAGAACTTAATTGAAAAAGGCCCATGAAAGACGTTTACGGGGTAAAAAAGAGGAAGAACATTTAGCAAAAGATAACATTTTAAGAGCTCAGGGATAAAGGTACCAAGATAAAGAGGAAGCTCTGGAACGTAAAGGAATTGCGATATTAGTACATGCCCGTTTTAGAAATTACGTATTTTCCTATTTCAATATTTGTTTGATTTGTGTTTATAGGGTTTGTTTTATGTTTTCTTTATGTTCTATTAAATGAATCGAGTAATTTTCTAGTATTTTTTATTGTTGAAAATGTATAAACTCACTAAAACATATAAATTTATAAAGGTAAAACATAAAATGGTTAAATGAGAACCGTTTAAACAGTGAAACGACATTCAAATATCCCTTTTCCTAAAACGTTTTCTGAAAACCATTTTGGAACTCACATTTAAAAAATAGGGTGAATCCCTACTTCTTTCCTTTTCTATTCTAAAATCCACACTTTTAGAGTCTAAGGAATGGAGAAAGAATTGAATTGGAACTACCAAACCCAATTTTTCTCCAAATACATGCTGTTGGAGATGCTCTTATTGAAAGTGAAAATGTGGAAGATGACTTCATTGGTGTCTAATGTTTAGGCCGATAATTCATCTATAGCAAAATTTCATCAACTCCCTTAACAATTTGAAAGTGATATACTGGATTCACCAGGTTGCCTTGTCTAAGAAATAAAATCTTTTTGATTTACTGTAATGATCCGCTATTTTCCACCATTCAAATCGACAATAATCCACACATGCCAGAGTTGAATAGTACAAAATAATAGATTGAAAAAAAAATTCGAAGCGAGTAAAATCAAATCACAGACACAAAACATCAGAATATCTCGCAGCGGAAAATAAAATACCATAGTAGTTCATGAAGCTACTATCACAAAGTCTCAAAACCAAATGCATACTATAAGTCTGAAAACAGATACAACAAAAATCCCAAATACAAAGAAGTCCATAAATACAAAGCTGACAACAGAACAACAGAAGTGAAATAAAGATAACTAGATAAGTTGATAAATCTCCAGCAATTCCAGACCTCCAGAGAGTGGAAATCCAAATCTATGAATAACTGAGGCTGACCCGAGCGTAAATAAAACATAAACACTCGAGTCAGGAAATACATACTTATCCAATATAAACAACTCAAGTGAAATAGTAAAGATACAAGTAACTTAGAAGATGCGTGGGACCGCCCATCCTCTAAGGATCCGTTAAACTATTTACTATATAGTAATATTGTGCTATTATAATAGTGTCTATCAGTAAAATAAACATACTTTAAAATAGCATCACGGGGTTACCCATATAGCCCCAAACACGTAATAGTCCTAGTAGTCCATCCAATATCTGCATATCTCCTAATTGGGAGACTACGAGAAGATACGCATGGGCTACGGGAGAAAACCGAACTCGTAGTAAAGGCTCGATATGGTAGGTGACATGGCACAACGAGGCAATGCCAGAGTAGATATACCAATTACGCACACGGGCTGGTGGTAACGCAGCAGCCACATACGTCCACCTCGGAGCACATTCCCAAATCGGAAGGTGGCCACCAAACAATCATAAAGTAGTAGAATGGTATCGAATAAATGTGTCCGACCAGAGGAGCTACCCCTTTTGGCTCGAGATCGCTCCTGTTTTAGCCACCTTATGCCAACTCACGAGAGTTGGGTCCACATAACATACCACAAGAACGTCGCCACCATCCTACTTCATTCTAGAATCTCCACCGCGTACACAGTTGTCAAAGTGGTTTTCGGTATCGACAGAGAGTATGTCCATATCCGATCCCGGTCTCTTTGCCAACCAATCGTTATTATAACCCGTGGTTATAACTTTAAAAATAATACTTTTTACTTCAAAATAAAATATCATTTCAAAACCCAATCTTTATCAAAATAAAGATCCATTTCCAAACATTTCAATATCAAAATATCATATCTTTCAAAACTTCCTTTTCAAATCATTATTTGAATTCAAATCCAAATATCCAATTTAAATACCCTTTTAAAATTCAAAGATAACATTCATTAATTTCAATTCAAATCATCTTTTAAAATGATTCATTTTCCAATTAAATTTATTCATTTCAATCATTTAAAAGTGAAGTTATTATTCTTTCAAGTCAAGTATTCAAATTTTAAAATTTCAAGTCATTCTGAGCTCATTTACTGAGCCAAAACCCATAATTATTAAAATTTCAGCCTTTCGCAGCATTTAGAAAAGCTGTTATAAGTTATACTTGAAAATATTTTAATTCAGCAAAGACAGCACCTAAAAACTGCTGTTAAAACTCAGTTTTAGTTAAATTTTAGATCAAAACAGCAAAGACAGCATTCGCAGAAATGCTGTAATAGCTCAGGTTTCAAAACAAGAGTTTTATTCATTTCTGCAAAGACAGCAGACCACTACAACATTTACAGAACTGCTGTAATAGGCCCGAGTTAAGTTTTTAGCCTATTAGTTCAACTACAGCATTTCAGAACTGCTGTAATAGCTCCTTTAGTTCATTTCCAGAAACCATAGCCCTTCTGAATGCTATTAAAAGTGATTTCCAGATTTTAGTGTATTTCTAGCAATTAATAAACTTCATTTTAAACCTTTTAAACATTGTCAAAAATCATATTTTAACATTAAAAATGTTCATTAACATATCATTTAACATATTATTATTTTTATAAAATAAATTTTTTATAATCAAATCCAATTTCAACAAATTACTTAATAAATTCAAGCGTAAAAGTTTCCAATTCTTCACATTTTTAAATAAACAACTTAAAACTGAAATTTTCTCCATTTTTTTCTTTTCAAATAAAATTTAATTTTCATTTTTATTTATATAACTAAATTTTTATTTAACCAAATTTTCATTTTCCACTTAAGTTATATTTTCAAAATTCAATGTAACTATTCATTTTTCCAACATTTTTAACTAATAGAAAATTCCAAATTTTTGTATTCAATATTTAGAAATCCATTTTAAATCAAATTTTCATATATATACACTTTTAAAATTACTTAAAAATTTCATAAATTTTTTTAAAAATAACCACGGGCCTGTATATAGTTTTCTAGCCTAGGTCAAGTGATACAGATATAAATCATTTCAATCCACAGTTTACAAATAAAAATCCGGGTTCTATCATTTCAAACCCGCAGTCTCAAGTTAAAATAAATAATTAAAAACCGTTCAGGCCTATCATTTTAGCCCATAACGATTTTTCCATATTTAAAGTCCATTCGGGTATGTATCATTTCAACCCATAGTGATTTCTAATCTAACAGGGAACTTGTAGTGTGATAAACAGATATAAATGAACAGTTTAACATTATACAACAGTAACAGGTGATATGACATGTAATTTAACATGTTTAATATCATATATAAATAATCACAGGCAGTTATAACATCATTTATAATTCTACACATTCAAATGTTGTTGCTTCACAATTGCATAAGTATATATTGTCGTGTGAGATTTACTCACATTTAAATGCCGGAGATAACAAAACCAATGACACAACGGAATCAAAAGCACGATGACAGGACTAAGAACTTTGAGTGGAGAGCAAATCCAAGCTACAAATCTTGTATTACAACCCAAAACAAAAATCAAAACAAATTGAAATTCAATGCCATTTTGAAATGAAACAACTTTTAAATGAAAAGAGATTTGAATGTCAAATCTTTTTCCTCGCTTTCTTATATGTTATGCACGGCCTAGGGGTGCATATAGTTAGGTTTTGGTCAAGTTTTGGCTCGGGTTGGGGCTAGCATGGCTTGGGTTTAAGGCATGAACAAGGTGGAGTTTGTAACATGAGAACGTGAAGAGTTTATGCAATATAGTGGAGTTTTTGGTCATCAAAGTGGTTCGGCCATGGGAAGTGGGCTCGGCCTGTGGGTACGCCATGACTGGACAGTGGCTGGAGGGGTGTGTGGTGGTCAGGTCAGTGGAGTGGTGGTGGCAAGGGGTGGTGGTTGAAGGAGATGAAGCAAAGTGGTCAACTAGCATGGTTTTCAAGGGTCTAGGTTGCATTTTTGAGGGATTTGATCACCATGGAGGGCTCGGCCTTGGTCAAGACCAGAGAAGTAGCTGGTGGTGATGGCACGAAAGAGGTGTAGGAGGTGGTGGCCATGGCTATGGAGGAGAGGCCTATCAAACATACATGAGAAACAAGGCAAAAATGCATGAAAAATAAGGAAAAAAAAAGTAGAAAAAGTAGTGAAGCCATTACCAAGTTTCTCTCAAGCCGTGAAGAAGAATGAAGGAACCATATTTTTACATGAAAATTAAATGGAATACACGGCTAAACACAAAAATTTACACGACAAAAGAAAATTAATGAAGAGTTATGAAATTGAAAAGTCTAGAAAGTGAAAAGTCAAAAGAAAAGGAAGAGTCTTTGCCTCTTCAGATTTCCATTTCTTTTTAAAACAAATTAAACAAAATAATTTCAGAAAATACTTTTAAAAACCGAAACTAAGTGAAATAATATAAAAATAAATAATAAAATTTAAAGAAAATAGAAAAAGAATAAAAGAAATTGCTTAAAAATCCAAAACAGTGTTCAAAAATTACAAATAAATTATCACTAGCCTTGGAAAAATATCCACTTCATTTTAAAAATATTATAAAGAAAATTTTTGAAATAAAATAATTATTTATCATTTCTAAAATAAAATAAATAATTAAATTAGAGAAAATAGAAAAAGAACTAAAGAAATTGTTTAAAAATGGCAAACAGGACATGAAAATTATAAAAAATTTACCATTAACTCTAGAAAAATTCCTACTTCACTTTAGAAATATTTTAAAACAAAAATTTAAGTAAAATAATTTCTAAAACATTTTTAAAGTGAATTAAATTCAATTAAAATTAATTTCAAAAATATTGGGTTGTTACACTCTCCTTCACTCAAACCTTTTCGTCCTCGAAAAGAACGGAAACAACGAAATAAGGAAAACAAGATAGAAAAACAAAATAGTACCTGAAATAAACAATTCTGGATTCGAAGCACGAATGCTTTCCTCCGTCTTCCAATTACAATCATGATCATCAATACTCCACTGTACTTTGACCAGACTAACAGATTTCCTTCTTAGCTGCTTCGTACCTCTGTCGACAATACGAAGTGGCTTCCTCTCGACAGTTAGATTAGGCTCAATATCCAAGCTGCCAAGAGCAGAAGGCTGAACAAACAAAGATGGGTCATGGAGATACCGGCGAAGATGTGAGACGTGGAATACATCATGCACTCCAGAAAGCTTCTCAGGTAACTCCAGACGATAAGCTAAGGAACCAACTCTTTGCACAATACAGAAAAGACCAATGAATCTAGGAGAAAGCTTCCCTCTACGACCAAAGCGAAGAACATTCCTTAAGGGAGAGACCTTAAGGAAAACCATATCGTCAACAGCAAACTCAAGCTTCCGCCTACGCCTATCAACATACTTCTTCTGCCTATCCTGAGCAACCCTCAACCTTCTCTTAATCTCCTCAACTCACTCCGAAGCTTCCAGAATCATATCAGGACCATGAACCAGACGATTACCGGATTCAATCCAGCAAGATGGAGATCAACAAGGTCGTCCATACAAAGCAGCAAATGGAGACGTCTTGATACTGGCCTGAATTCAAAGATAGAAAGAGATAGATAAAATATTAAGATAAGATTAAAATAGAAGATAAGATTATACCTGATAACTATTATTGTAGGCGAATTAGGCAAGATGCAAATGATCTTCCCAAGATCCAACATAATCAAGCACACAAGCACGAAGAAGATCTTCGAGTATCCGATTCACTCTTTTCGTTTGACCGTTGGTCTGCGGATGATAAGCAGTGCTCAGATTCAGATGAGTATCCAAAGATTCTTGAAAATCTTTCCAGAACTGGATGGTAAAGATAGGATCACGATCACAAACAATACTGAGAGGAACACCATGGAGACGAACAATCTCCCTCATGTAGATCTCATACAAGCTAGAAGCAAAATGGGTAGACTTGACCATAATGAAATGAGCAGTTTTGGTCATCCAATCCACAATAACCCAGATACTCTCATTGCCTTTACTAGACCTCGGCAATCCATCAATGAAATCCATGGAAACCTGTTCCCACTTCTAGTTGGGAATCTCAAGGGGCTGCAACAAACCAGGGGTCTTCTGATGATCGGACTTGACCTGCTGATAAGTTGCACTCCTACTAACAAAGATAGAGACATCCCGCTTCATACCCTTCCACCAATAAAGCCTCTTCATATCCTGATACATCTTCGACGCACCAGGATGGATAGTCTAGATCGATGATTCTCCCGAAGTAACTCATGCCTCAAATCATCTACATTCGGGACACAAATCCTGCCATTAATTCTCAAAATCCCTCTATCATCGATCTGAGCTCCACTACTACCACTACTACTACCACCAACTCTGCTCCGAACACTCTCCTTTCAACCTAAGCATCTCATCCTCATCTTGATTAGCTATGATGCGCTCCAAAAGAGGAGAAGAAGAAACAACCATCTGACACAACAAATCCTTCTTCCGACTCAGAGCATCGGCCACAACATTAGCTTTACCGGGAGTATAGCTAATATTGAGGTCGTAAGAAGCCAAAAACTCAAGCCAACGGACTTGCCCCTAGTTCAAATCCTTCTGGGAGAAGATATATTTCAGAGACTGATGATCGGTGAAAAGCTCAAACTTGGTTCCTAGTAGATGATGCCTCCAAAGCTTCAAAGAAAAGACAACAACAAGCAACTCTAAATTATGGGCAGCATAATTAGCTTCATGGGTTTTCAACTGACGGCTGGCATAGGCAATGACCCTACCATCCTACGTGAGAACAACACCCAACCCCACACGACAAGCATCAGTATATACCATCAATCCCTC
The DNA here is from genome assembly GCA_030765085.1 of Allium cepa. Classification (NCBI taxonomy): domain Eukaryota; kingdom Viridiplantae; phylum Streptophyta; class Magnoliopsida; order Asparagales; family Amaryllidaceae; genus Allium; species Allium cepa. Next base: position 25,923,442 of record CM060933.1, on the reverse strand, counting down.
ACTTCCGTTCGGAACCGTAAGAACTGGTGCGGAAGTTAGCTTGCTCTTTAACTGAATGCATCTTTACACTTCTCATCCCAGATAAACTTAACATTCTTACGACTCAAAGCATTGAGAGGTGCAGCAATCCGAGCAAAATTCTCAATAATTCTCCGATAGTAATCGACAAGGCCCAGAAAACTAAGAATCTCAAAAGGAGTCTTAGGAGTTTCCCAATCCTGTAATAGAAAGAGGGAAAATAAGAACCACAGAAGAGATAGAATAATTAAATGATAAAGGAAAAGAGAAAGAAGGAAAGACTTACATTGATCGCATCGATCTTGACTGGATCAACAGAAACTCCATTACCAGAAATAATATGCCTAAGGAATCGAACTTCATCCTTCCATAAATGGCATTTAGAAAATTTAGCCTTCAACTGATGATTTCTGGGAGTCTCCAGAACATACTGCAAATGTGACTCATGCTCACTCTCGGACTTAGAGAAGACCAAGATATCATCAACAAAAACTAAAACAAAATTTATTAAGCACAGCATGAAAAACATGATTCATAAGATCTATAAAGAAAGCAGGAGCATTAGTAAAACCAAAAGGCATGACTAACCATTCATAAAACCCATTCTCAGTCCAGAAAGCTGTCTAAGGAATGCTTTCCTCAGCAACTCTGAGCTGGTGAAAACTTGAGGCAAGATCAAACTGAGAGAAACAAGTAGCACCATAAAGCTGATCAAACATATCATTGATGCGAAGCATTGGATATCTATTTTTCATAATGAGCTTGTTCAGCTCCCTATAATCAACACACATCCTCAGAGAACCATCCGACTTAGTGACAAAGACCACCGTAGCTCCCCATTCGGAATGGCTAGGTCTGATCAGACCTTTGAAAGACAAGTCCTCAATCTGCTTTCCCAACTCAACCTTCTCACGAGATGCCATTCTTCTAGGAGGAAGAACTACATGTCGAGCTCCAAGAATAAGATCAATACAGAAATATATCTCCCACTTAGGAGGCAAAGCAGTGACTTCACCAAAAACATTTGGAAAGAGTTTGACCACACGGGTCGAATGAAGATCACCAGGAGCAGAATCCAGAGAATAAATAAAACTTCCTGCAAAATCCTGAGGCATGCGGCACTGAATAACAAAGGAAGTACCCAGATCATCCTCAAGATAAACAAACCGGGATTTACAAGAGATATGAGCATTATGCCTTCCAAGCCAATCATTTCCAAGCAACAAATCAAAAGCATCAAAACCCAAAACATAGAAATCACCACTGAAGCGATGATCAGAATAGAGAAGCTTCACTTGTTTACAAATCCTATTAAGGTTTATGGGACCCCCTATTGGATTTGAAACACATAAGGATTCATAAATGTACACAGGAGAAAGGAGATGCTCAAACTTATCACACAAATCAACAGATATAAAACTGTGGGATGCACCAGTATCAAACAAAACACGAACAAGATGTTGAAATAAAGAAAAAGAACCCTGGAGAGTACCTTGGTCATCACTAGGAGCTGGAGGAGCAGGTGCTAGAGAAGAAGCAGAGGTGACAACAAATATACCAGAAGGCTTACCCCTCTGTTGGGTTGGGAAATCTTTCCTGAAATGGCCAGGCTGGAGACAGATGTGGCAAAGATCACGCCTAGTTGGCTGAGTAGTGGAAAAAATGGCAGCACCAACAATAGTAGGACAACTATTCGCATTGTGTCCCTTCTGCTCACACTTAAAGTAGGTGATGGAAGAAAGATCAACTGGCTGCCTCAGAGATGGAGCAGATGATGAAGATCCCAAACCTGGATTCTTGAGCCAATTCTTCTTCTGCCGCTGGAAACTGAGCTTTCTCTTTCTAGAATTTGCAGAAGAAGGCTGAGATGAAGGAGCACCAACAGAAACAGGACCCTTAGAAGTAGGGTTCTCATAACGAAGAGCCATATCCATAAGCTGGGTAAAAGTGCCATGAACATGAGAAATGAGACGACTGTAGTACTCGGGATGTGTACCAGCAATAAACTTCTCATTCTTCTTCAGAGGAGTGTCTATCAGGCCAGGTCCGAACTTAGAAAGTTCGTTAAACTTCCTCTCGTACTCTGAAAAAGACATGCTTCACTGCTTGAGGTCCATGAACTCCCTATAAAGCTAGGATTTCCCGGCTTTGGGCATCCACTTAGCAACAAAAGCCTCCCTAAGAAGAATGATAGATAAGCTTAGAAAAGGCATGGAAATATAGTAAAGCTGAATTCAAAGAAACACTAGAAGATACCTGAACTGTTCCCAAGTAAGATCAGCCTCAACGGTGTTAGCCGTAACAGACTCCCACCAATCTTGGGCAGCCTCCTGCAACTTCCATGCGGCTAACTGACGCTTTTGGGCATCAGTAATCTCAAGAATAGTAAATATACTCTCAATACTCCTCAGCCATTGCTGAGCCTCAATGATAGACTCAGAACCAGTGAACTTGGTTCCACCAAGCTGTGTAAATTCTTTGCAAAGAACGGTGAAACGGACAGGAGCTGGGGCTGGAACTGGGCAGCGCCACGACTCTGACCTCTAGCATTTCTACGATTCATCCTGAAAATTCAAGAATGAATATTAGGACATAGGTAGAGATAAGATAAAGACAAGACAAGATAAATTCACTTAGATGAACATCCTAATTATAGAAATTTCTAACAAGGTAGATACGAAAGGAAATAAGTTAGAAAAATTTGCTTTTAAAACAAGAAATTTTTTATATCAAAATAATCTTTGAAAAATCCTTTGAAAATCATTTTAAAATCATTTCATACTTTGAAAATACGTTCTCTCACAAGGAAATGATTCTGAAATTGATTTCACTCATTCTAGGGTATTTCTACCCTATCTCTAATGAGTTTTGCTCCGCAGGCTAAGGTTTGCCTAAAAACCAAATCTATGGTACCAACTGTAACGACCTGCTATTTTCCACCATTCAAATCGACAATAATCCACACATGTCAGACTTGAATAGTACAAAATAACAGATTGAAAAAAAAATTCGGAGCAAATAAGATCAAATCATAGAATCACAGACACAGAACATCAGAATATCTCGCAGCTGAAAATAAAATGCCATAGTAGTACATGAAGCTACTATCACAAAGTCTCAAAACCAAATACATACTATCAATCTGAAAATAGATACAACAAAAATCCCAAATACAAACAAGTCCACAAATACAAAGCTGACAACAGAACAACAGGAGTGAAATAAAGATAACTAGACAAGCTGATAAATCTCGAGCAATTCCAGACCTCCAGAGAGTGGAAATCCAAATCTGTGAATAACTCAGGCTGACCCGAGCGTAAATAAAACACAAACATTCGAGTCAGGACATACATACTTATCCAATGTAAACCAACTCAAGTGAACTGTAGTAAAGGTACAAGTAACTTAGAAGATGCTTGGGACCGTCCATCCTCTAAGGATCCGTTAAACTGTTTACTATATAGTAATATTGCGCTATTATAATAGTGTCTATCAGTAAAATAAACATACTTTAAAATAGCATCACGGGGTTACCCATATAGCCCCAGACACGTAATAGTCCCAGTAGTCCATCCAATATCTGCATATCTCTTGATCGGAAGACTACGAGAAGACATGCATGGGCTACGAGAGAAAACCAAACTCGTAGTAAAGGCTCGATATGGTAGGTGACACGGCACAAGGAGGCAATGCCAGGGTAGATATACCAATTACGCACACAGGCTGGTGGTAATGCAGCAGCCACATACACCCACCTCGGAACACATTTCCAAATCGGAGGGTGACCACCAAACAATCACAAAGTAATCGAATGGTATCGAAGAAATGCGTTCGACCGGAGGAGCTACCCCTTTTGGCCCGATATCGCTCCTGTTTTAGCCACCTTATGCCAACTCACGGGAGTTGGGTCCACGTAACATACCACAAGAAAGTCGCCACCATCCTACTTCATTCTGGAATCTCCACCGCGTACACAGTTGCCAAAGTGGTTTTCAGTATTGATAGAGAGTATGTCCATATCTGATCCCGGTCTCTTTGCCAACCAATCGTTATTATAACCCATGGTTATAACTTTAAAAATAATACTTTTTTACTTCAAAATAAAATACCATTTCAAAACCCAATCTTTATCAAAATAAAGATCCATTTCCAAACATTTCAATATCAAAATATCATATCTTTCAAAACTTCCTTTTCAAATCATTATTTGAATTCAAATCCAAATATCCAATTTAAATACCCTTTTAAAATTCAAAGATAACATTCATTGATTTCAATTCAAATCATCTTTTAAAATGATTCATTTTTCAATTAAATTTATTCATTTAAATCATTTAAAAGAAACGTTATTATTCTTTCAAGTCAAGTATTCAAATTTCAAAGTTTCAAGTCATTCTGAGCTCATTTACTAAGTACAAACCCATCATTATTAAAATTTCAGCCTTTCGCAGCATTTAGAAAAAGCTGTTATAAGTTATACTTGAAAATATTTTAATTCAGCAAAGACAGCACTTAAAAACTGCTGTTAAACTCAGTTTTAGTTAAATTTTAGATCAAAAGAGCAAAGACGGCATTTCCAGAAATGCTGTAATAGCTCAGGTTTCAAAACAAGTATTTTGATTCATTTCTGCAAAGACAGCAGACCACTACAGCATTTACAGAACTGCTGTGATAGGACTGAGTTAATTTTTTAGCCTATTAGTTCAACTACAGCAACTACAGTATTTCAGAACTGTTGTAATAGCTCCTTTAGTTCATTTCCAGAAACCATAGCACTTCTGAATGCTATTAAAAGTGATTTCCAGATTTTAGTGTATTTCCAGCAATTAATAAACTTCATTTTAAACCTTTTAAACATTGTCAAAAATCATATTTTAACATTAAAAATGTTCATTAACATATCATTTAACATATTATTTTTTTATAAAATAAATTTCTTATAATTAAATCCAATTTCAACAAATTACTTAATAAATTCAAATATAAAAGTTTCCAATTCTTCACATTTTTAAATAAACAACTTAACACTTAAATTTTCTCCATTTTTTTTCTTTTCAAATAAAATTTAATTTCCATTTTTATTTATATAACTAAATTTTTATTTAACCAAATTCCCGTTTTCCACTTAAGTTATAGTTTCAAAATTCAATGTAACTATTCATTTTTAACTAAAGAAAATTCCAAATTTCTATATTCAATATTTAGAAATCCAATTTAAATCAAATTTTCATATATGTACACTTTTAAAATTACTTAAAAATTCCAGAAAATTTTATAAAAATAACCATGGGTCTGTATATAGTTTTCTAGCCAAGGTCAAGTGATACAGATATAAATCATTTCGGTCCGCAGTTTACAAATAAAAATCCGGGTTCTATCATTTCAAACCCGCAGTCCCAAGTCAAAATAAATAATTAAAAACTGTTCAGGCCTATCATTTCAACCCATAACGATTTTCCATATTCTAAAGTCCATTCGGGTATGTATCATTTCAACCCATAGTGATTTCTAATCTAACAGGGAACTTGCAGTGTGATAAACAGATATAAATGAATAGTTTAACATTATACAACAGTAACAGGTGATATGACTTGTAATTTAACAGGTTTAATAACATATATAAGTAATCACCGGCAGTTATAGCATCATTTATAATTCTACACATTCAAATGCCGTTGCTTCACAATTGCTTAAGTATATATTGTCGTGTGAGATTTAATCACCTCTAAATGCTGGAGACAACAAAACCAATGACGCAAGGGAATCAAAAGCACGATGACAAGACTACGTACTTTGAGTGGAGAGCAAATCCAAGCTACAAATCTTGTGTTACAACCCAAAACAAAAATCAAAACAAATTAAAATTCAATACCATTTTGAAATGAAACAACTTTTAAATGAAAAGAGATTTGAATGTCAAATATTTTGCCTTGCTTTCTCATATGTTATGCACGGCCTAGGGGTGCATATGGTCAGGTTTTGGTCAAGTTTTGGCTCGGGTTTGGGCTAGCATGGCTCGGGTTTAAGGCATGAACAAGGTGGAGTTTGTAACATGAGAATGTGAAGAGTTTATGCAATATAGTTGAGTTTTTGGTCATCAAAGTGGTTCGGCCATGGGAAGTGGGCTCGGGTTGTGGGTGCACCATAACTGGATAGTGGCTGGAGGGGTGTGTGGTGGTCAGGTCAATGGAGTGGCGGTGGCTAGGGGTGGTGGTTAGGGTGGTGGTTGAAGGAGATGAAGCAAAGTGGTCAACTAGCATGGTTTTCAAGGGTCTAGGTTGCATTTTTGAGGGGTTTGATCACCATGGAGGGATCGGCCTTGGTGAAGACTAGAGGAGTAGCTGGTGGTGATGGCAGGGAAGAGATGTAGGAGGTGGTTGTAGGATCTAGATTAACCCTAGAGGGGGGGGTTGAATAGGGTTATAGCAAATTTTCTCGAATTAAACAAAAACAAACCGCAGAGAAATAAATATGCTGAAAAGTAAACCACACACAAATTTTACCCAGCTTCGACAACCCCTGCCTACTGCTGCATTCCCAGATTTCTATTAGAATTAAACAGTCTCTCGCTTACAAACACTCTAACAGACTCGCAAACCCTTCTCCCGCTTACAAACACTCTAATAGACTCGCAACCCCTGCTCCCGTCTATAGAGTTTTGCAAACTCGCAAACCCTGCTCCCGCCTATAGAGTTTTGCAAACTCGCACACCCTGCTCACGGAACTAATTCTAACTAGACAATCTGACACAACCTAAAACCTAGGCGGTGATTTACCAAGACTTTGACTCGAAAAGAAAAACAAACTTAAAAAATAAAAGCAAGAGCAAAAATTAAAATACAAACTTGAATCCATAATTTTTGCTCAAATAAAACTAGATTTAAAAATTAAACCCTATCAAAAATAAACCCAAACCCTAATAATAACTAAAACCCTTTATAATAAAACAAAGCCGTCCCTTTTATATTCTTTCACGCGATCCTCTTTTCTCTGACTTGAAGAAAATGGCGGCTCTATTCAATCTGAATTAGGGCTTTGTTTCCTTGCAAAAATTAGGGCTTTCTTCAACTTCGATTCTCTGGTTTGTGTTGCGCTTGCTCGCGGCTTCTCTGATGATCAATTCTCTGGTTTGTGTTGCTCTTGCTCGCGGCTTCTCTGATGATCAATTCTCTGGTTTGTGTTGCTCTTGCTCGCGGCTTCTCTGATGATCAATTCTCTGGTTTCTTTTGCTTGTGCTTGTTCGTAGCTGCTCCTCTGATCGAGTTCGATAGATTGTGGTATGTAATCTTTTTCGTTGCTGGTTTGATTGCTTGCTTGACTCGATGCCGATGATGAATTTTTGGGTGAGTATTTATATGGATTCTGAGACCCTATAATTTGTTCGTGTCAATTCGATATTTTCCTAATTTTCACTTTCCTGATATAGTTTCGACTTGATGCACACGGCTTTGATTTTCAAACGTTCGATTTTCCTTGATCAATACGGCAGAGACTTTCCTCTTTTAATTTGATTTGAATTTTGACTTTTTCAATTTACATATTTGATTTTTGACTTGGTCATCTCTGCACTGTTTAACTTCGTTCATCCACTATATCGTTGATTTACACGGCATTGACTACTTTGGCACGTCTGCATCCATATATGCGTTCATCTCTGCACTTTTAATCTTCTGTCGTCTTCGACTTCATTGTGAATTACTTAGTTCTGGCCATCTTTGTTTCAGTGCTTCTCGGCATTGAATTTGTGATATTTGACTACCACTGGCTTTGACTTGGTTATACTGCTATGTACTTGCTGATGTTTGTTGTCGGTCACTTGTGCATTGTTGTACTTCATTTAGCTGAACTTGTGATGTTGCTCTGTCTTTGTGCATTTCACTGCGTTCATTTGAGTTGTTGCATTTATTTGTCATTCTGTTCACCTGCATGTAGTTGGTTGTTTGTATGTTGGCAACTTGTATTTGTGCTGCCTGTTTCATTAAGCTTGTGCATTGTTTTGTCTCTGATCTTTTGGTCATGTTGCCTTCGGTTGCTTGTATATATGTTTCATGCATTATTGATACTACGTTGTGATCTTCCTTTCTCTGGCACATTAGTATAACTGTTCAGTTTCACAGTTGCTTCATTCTGCACACTGCTACTTGTCTTTAGCCTTTGTTGAGTCTTTGTGGTCTGCACTTGCACACTCCATACTTTGTAGTCTCTGGTATTCTTGTACAACTTCATTGTGGTCTTGTGGCAGTTGCTATGCCGTTACTTACTTGTGACATTCATGTTGTTTGCAACTGGTTTGAACTAGATTTTGTTTTAGCATACTCATTACTGCAATACTCTTTGTCACTGCTGGAGTTGTTGTACTTGTGGTCTTGCATTTGGTTTATTGATGTTGCATTCATGTCTGCTTTGTATCACTGTAAAATTCTTGTTGCACTTTGGGTTGTATTTACACCACTTTCTGTTGCATTCATGTACACTGCATAGTTGTATACTTGGGCTTCATTGAGTTTGTTGTTTGAATTTATTTGTTGGTTTAGTTGTGCGCTTGGCTGGCCATTTAAACTGCACTTGTACTTCTGGTTCTTCATTCACTATGATATTTTGTAGCCTGGACTGGTGCACATTGTTTGCTGTGACACTTGTTCTGGTTTGAGCTTTTGTTGTTGCAGTATTCATTTGTGGTGTTGTCTGGACATTTGCCTGAGTCTTGATGTAGCTGTAGTCATTTATGCATTGATGCTATCCATTGTTGATTTTTGAAATTTCACTTGAGTTGAATCCAGTTTCAAAACTCGGGTTTGACCTTGTGCTCACCTGTCCCTGTAGCATTATCAAGTGTATATCGATGTGCATGGCCTTGGGACATGTACAGTGATACACTGTGCATGACACATTGTTCGTGTATGATGAATTCAAATGTGAATGATGACGAACAACCCAAATAACTGAGGCAAATCATATTTTCACAAATCATATTTCATTTTATATTGTAAAAATATTTCTTTTTCAATTTTACTGCGTTAGTGAATATTTTTGTAGATTTCTCAGATGCTGGATTATAACTGGAATGAAATTGAAGATAAACTACGAGTGTGAGTGATATGTAGTGAGGAATTTATGTAAATATGAAATTGTGATGTATTGTAAACAAAATTGTATATGTATAGTGAGAGCTTGAATTTGTACTATTCAAAAATGTAATAAATATTTGTTTGAATAAAATTTCTGTTTGAATTCAAATTCTGTGTATTTAATTTTATTCAGCAAATATTTATTTAATCTATGAAAAATAAAATAGTACATTATCAAATACATTTAAACGAATATATATATATATATATATATATATATATGTATATGTTTATTATCATCAAACAAATAATCATATAAGCGCATATTCAACAATCTCCCCCTTTTGATGATAACAAACGTATATTTAAGATTTTGACTGTGTTAAATGTATTTGATCGATGATATACTCTAATTGCTCCCCCTATTTAAATGCTTCCTCTCTACATGATGCTCCCCCTACATATATGCATACAAATAGAAATATATAAATAAGCCTAGACGCAAATGGAAAATTATTTGACCTTTGCTTGATTCTATTTGGCAAAATCTTAACTTTTCTCTCCCCCTTTTGTTATCAGCAAAAAAAAATAGTGTTAGAGAAAATAAAGATAAAGTGATCAATATTAATCCAACATTAAACTCAAATTGAATATAAATATTAAAATTCAATAAAAATCAAACAAAAATCATAACTACCCTTGTTAGGCGCATATTCCACTTTTAGAAAGAATGGAAATGATGTTCTAATATAAAATCATACAATTGTATCAACTTGTAGTACATTTATATCAGGAATTTGAATATCTACTTATCATGCATAACCGTTAGGACTTTTAAGTGAGATTAGTAGTATTCCAATTTAATTTTAAAAAATGAAATCAAGTATCTTCTAAGCACGCATGACCGTAAGGACTTTTAAATGGGATTAGAATCAACTTGTCTATTTAAGCAATTAATTTTGATATGCGTTCCATACATGCATAACCGTAAGGACTTTTAAATGAGCATGGAAGCACATAATCAAAAATCCAAGTAATTCACCCATGCATAACCGTGAGGACTTTTAAATGAGAGTGAATACTTTGGATATTTATTTATATTTACAGAAAAACATGAAATGAAAAACAAATGATCCTGATTATAGTACCGCGTATCGACAAACTATATTTAAGTTTTGATAAACAATGGTCGATAGAAATATGATAGATATAGAAATGGTCATGGAATCTTTACCCAAAAAAAAGTTTTATAACTCTTGTTTGAATTCCTAAAGAAATTTTCAAAATATATTGTCTTGAGTAATGTATGTTAAATATCAACACTTATCACCTTCTCAATCACTATTTATCTTTTTGATAATTAGTAGGGAGTCGGATTAGTCAAAATTTGTCATTTAAAATCAAATAAAAATGACTAATCTGAAAATATGGTCAAAAATAATTTTCTCGAAGGGGTTATATGAGAAAAAATTTCTGCTAATTGAAAATTATTTGTAATGAAAAGTATGCAGATATTTTCTTTGAAAAACGATGCAGTTACTAAATGTCTCACCATAAATCACGTTCAACTAGTAAGTTTTCTGTCAACTAGATTACCAGTATGATCTGCATCTGACTTTCTCTTTCACTCCAAAATATCACTAACTAAATTTGATAGACCAGATCATGAAGTGTGCATGAAAAACTCAAACTCACAAATTTTTACAGCATTCTTGAATTTGAATTGAAGTCGTGTAAATAATCAGAAACTGTGAATATAGAGTTAGCCGAATTATAACCAAATGCATTACCATCCAACAAAACACAATGTTTAATCTAAAACAAATATGTATGAAGTAATTCAAAGAATAGTGTTTTTGGCATAAATATAATTGGCCAACTATGTTGAACAAGACAGAATCAAAAAATCATCTCTTTATCATCACATTATTATTGGCTGTTTTAATTCAGAATATGGTGCAGATTATCACATTTAATATACCTTCACCTGTTTTACCTTTACGATAATTTTTCGTGGTTGCCCATTGTGATTCTGTCACCTTTGTACTAGGCTAAGGAACTTTGCTTTGTTGCCCGTTGTGTTTCTGGAACAGCCAAAATCCAGAGAACACTGTTGTTGTTCCTTAGCCTGCCACCATACCTACACGATGAAAGATTTTTGTGACCTATTTATTTTTATAGGTCCATGATTGTTAGTGGCTGAAGCATTGTGAATAAACAAACCCTTTGGAACCCAAACTTGTTTTGTCATTTCATTCTTGTTCCAATAGATATGAAATTTGTTTGTAGAATTCTTAGGAACCCAAACTTGTATAAATTTTGTGTTTTTTAGCACGATGTTCAATTATTTCACATCTATCAAAGACACTCTTACCTTTTGCATTATTCTCAACTTGTGTTTTCCCAAAGCCTAGTCCTTTTCTGTTGTTAGCAAAAATTTGATTTCCCAATAGCATGTTGAAAGATTTTTCGCCTCTCGAAAAGTTATTCAGAGATTTCTCAAGATTTTGGACTTTGGTTTTGAGTGTTGTGTTTTCAGTTATATGTGAGGTGCATCTATTTATAAAATCCTTTTTCCTAGTGTCAATGGTTTCCTTAAGACTCAAGTTTTCTTTTTCAAGATTCTCAAAGCTATTCTTAAGTCTTGATAATTCTGAATCTAAAATTTTACATTTTTTACATTCTAGGTTTTGAATATTTTCAAGTTCAGTTTCTAACCTAAAAATTTCATAAGCAAGTACTCTCCTATCAGATTTCAGTTTTTCAATTTTAGATTCAAGAGTATCAACTTCTTTAGTAAGATCAAGACAAAACAAGTTCTTTATAAGAATAGTCACCTCCCTCACTAGATTCCTCTGAGCTTGCTTCTGAATCTGATTTTGCCACAAGACACAAGTTAGCCTTCTCTGAGCTACTATTCGAAACTTCCTCTCCTTCTTCATCATCCCAAGTCGCTGCAAAGGCCTTCTTCTTCCTTTTCTTTCCTTTGTTGTTTTTGAGAAGTGGGCATTGTTGTTTGAAGTGGCCAGGCTTGTTGTAGTTAAAGCACGTCGATTCATTATCGGAATTGTCAGAATCTTTTGACCTATTACCATTTGTTTTCTTCTTGCGTGGCTTGAATCTTGACCATTTTCTAGATTATTGACAGCCATTGCAAGCTCTTCAATTGGATCTTCTTCTTCTTCATCGCTATCTTCTTTGCTCTTTAAGGCAATCGTCTTCTTCTTTGATTCGGAGTTGTTGCGTTCCTCCTTTGCTTTTAACTCAAGCTCATATGTCATCAAGTTGCCGATCAACTCCTCCATGCTTAGTTTACTCAGATCTTTTGATTCTTGTATTACCGTGACTTTTGCCTCAAAGCTCATCGGTAAGATTCGTAGCACCTTCCTCACAAGCTCTACCTCAGTGAATACCTTCCCAAGTGCTCTAGCGTTGTACACCAAAGTTGAAAAGCATCCAAACATGTCCTTTATGCTCTCACCTTTGTCCATCACAAAGTTCTCGTATTCATTGCTGAATACGGCTAGACGAGACTCCTTGACTTGAGAAGTTCCTTCATGTGTCACCTCCAAGGTATGCCAAATTTCCTGTGCAGTTTTACAATGAGAAATTCTATTAAATTCAGTTTTATCAAGAGCACATATCAAAGCATTCATGGCTTTAGCATTTGTAGTTTTTAATCCCTTATCGTTAGCATCCCACCTATCCTTAGGTTTAGGAATCTCAGTATCTCCAACAGTTATAGTGGGAGATTTATAGCCAGTTCCAATAATATCCCAAACATCATAATCAACCGAACTAAGATAAATGCCCATCCTAACTTTCCAATAAGCATAATCATTCCCATTAAACATGGGTGGTCTAACAATAGATTGCCCCTTAGAAAAAGCATTATTTAGTGGATTCATGACTCTAGAGTTAAAGAAAAAATACCTCGCTCTGATACCACTTGTAGGATCTAGATTAACCCTAGAGGGGGGGGTGAATAGGGTTATAGCAAATTTTCTCGAATTAAACAAAAACAAACTGCAGGGAAATAAATAGCTGAAAAGTAAATCATACACAAATTTTACCCAGCTTCGGCAACCTCTGCCTACTGCTGCATTCCCAGATTTCTATTAGAATTAAACAGTCTCTCGCTTACAAACACTCTAACAGACTCGCAAACCCTGCTCCTGCTTACAAACACTCTAACAGACTCGCAACCACTGCTCCCGCCTATAGAGTTTTGCAAACTCACAAACCCTGCTCCCGCCTATAGAGTTTTGCAAACTCGCACACCCTGCTCACCGATCTAATTCTAACTAGACAATCTGACACAACCTAAAACCTAGGTGGTGATTTACCAAGACTTTGACTCGAAAAGAAAAACAAACTTAAAAAATAAAAGCAAGAGCAAAAATTAAAATACAAACTTGAATCCATAATTTTTGCTCAAATAAAACTAGATTTAAAAATTAAACCCTATCAAAAATAAACCCAAACCCTAATAATAACTAAAACCCTTTATAATAAAACAAGGCCGTCCCTTTTATATTCTTCCACCCGATCCTCTTTTCTCTGACTTGAAGAAAATGGCGGCTCTGTTCAATCTGAATTAGGGATTTTTTTTCCTTGCAAAAATTAGGGCTTTCTTCAACTTCGATTCTCTGGTTTGTGTTGCGCTTGCTCGCGGCTTCTCTGATGATCAATTCTCTGGTTTGTGTTGCTCTTGCTCGCGGCTTCTCTGATGATCAATTCTCTGGTTTGTGTTGCTCTTGCTCGCGGCTTCTCTGATGATCAATTCTCTGGTTGCTTTTGCTTGCGCTTGTTCGCAGCTGCTCCTCTGATCGAGTTCGATAGATTGTGGTATGTAATCTTTTTCGTTGCTGGTTTAATTACTTGCTTGACTCGATGCCGATGATGAATTTTTGGGTGAGTATTTATATGGATTCTGAGACCCTATAATTCGTTCGTGTCAATTCGATACTTTCCTAATTTTTACTTTCCTAATATAGTTTCGACTTGATGCACACGGCTTTGATTTTCAAACGTTTGATTTTCCTTGATCAATACGGAAGAGACTTTCCTCTTTTAATTTGCTTTGAATTTTGACTTTTTCAATTTACATATTTGATTTTTGACTTGGTCATCTCTGCACTGTTTAACTTCGTTCATCCACTGTATCATTGATTTACACGACATTGACTACTTTGGCACGTCTGCATCCATATATGCGTTCATCTCTGCACTTTTAATCTTCTGTCGTCTTCGACTTCATTGTGAATTACTTAGTTCTGGCCATCTTTGTTTCAATGCTTCTCGGCATTGAATTTGTGATATTTGACTACCACTGGCTTTGACTTGGTTATACTACTATGTACTTGCTGATGTTTGTTGTCGGTCACTTGTGCATTGTTGTACTTCATTTAGCTGAACTTGTGATGTTGCTCTGTCTTTGTGCATTTCACTGCGTTCATTTGAGTTGTTGCATTTATTGGTCATTCTGTTCACCTGCATGTAGTTGGTTGTTTGTATGTTGGCAACTTGTATTTATGCTGCCTGTTTCATTAAGCTTGTGCATTGTTTTGTCTCTGATCTTTTGGTCATGTTGCCTTCGGTTGCTTGTATATATGTTTCGTGCATTATTGATACTACGTTGTGATCTTCCTTTCTCTGGCACATTAGTATAACTATTCAGTTTCACAGTTGCTTCATTCTGCACACTGCTACTTGTCTTTAGCCTTTGTTGAGTCTTTGTGGTCTGCACTTGCACACTCCATACTTTGTAGTCTCTAGTATTCTTGTACAACTTCATTGTGGTCTTGTGGCAGTTGCTATGCCGTTACTTACTTGTGACATTCATGTTGTTTGCAACTGGTTTGAACCATATTTTGTTTTAGCATACTCATTACTGCAATACTCTTTGTCACTGCTGGAGTTGTTGTACTTGTGGTCTTGCATTTGGTTTATTGATGTTGCATTCATGTCTGCTTTGTATCACTGCAAAATTCTTGTTGCACTTTGGGTTGTATTTACACCACTTTCTGTTGCATTCATGTACACTGCATAGTTGTATACTTGGGCTTCACTGAGTTTGTTGTTTGAACTTATTTGTTGGTTTAGTTGTGCACTTGCCCGGCCATTTAAACTGCACTTGTACTTCTGGTTCTTCATTCACTATGATATTTTGTAGCCTGGACTGGTGCACATTGTTTGCTGTGACACTTGTTCTGGTTTGAGCTTTTGTTGTTGCAGTATTCATTTGTGGTGTTGTCTGGACATTTGCCTGAGTCTTGGTGTAGCTGTAGTCATTTATGCATTGATGCTATCCATTGTTGATTTTTGAAATTTCACTTGAGTTGAATCCAGTTTCAAAACTCGGGTTTGACCTTGTGCTCACCTGTCCCTGTAGCATTATCAAGTGTATATCGATGTGGACGGCCTTGCGGCATGTACAGTGATACACTGTGCATGTCACATTGTTCGTGTATGATGAATTCAAATGTGAATGATGATGAACAACCCAAATAACTGAGGCAAATCATATTTTCATAAATCGTATTTCATTTTATTTTGCAAAAATATTTCTTTTTCAATTTTACCGCGTTAGTGAATATTTTTGCAGATTTCTCAAATGCTGGATTATAACTGGAATGAAATTGAAGATAAACTACGAGCGTGAGTGATATGTAGTGAGGAATTTATGTAAATATGAAATTGTGATGTATTGTAAACAAAATTGTATATGTATAGTGAGAGCTTGAATTTGTACTATTCAAAAATGTAATATATATTTGTTTGAATAAAATTTCTGTTTGAATTCAAATTCTGTGTATTTAATTTTATTCAGCAAATATTTATCTAATCTATGAAAAATAAAATAGTACGTTATCAAACACATTTAAACGAATATATATATATATATATATATATTATCATCAAACAAATAATCATATAAGTGCATATTCAACAGTGGTGGTCGTGGCTATGGATGAGAGGCCTATCAAACATACATGAGAAACAAGGCAAAAATGCATGAAAAATAAGGGAAAAAAAGTAGAAAAAGTAGTGAAGCCATTACCAAGTTTCTCTCAAGCCATGAAGAAGAATGAAGGAAATATTTTTTTGCGTGAAAAGTAAATGGAATACAACACAAAAATTTACACGGCAAAAGAAAATCAATGAAGAGTTATGAAATTGAAAAGTCTAGAAAGTGAAAAGTCAAAAGAAAAGGAAGAGTCTTTGCCTCTTCAAATTTCCATTTCTTTTTAAAACAAATTAAACAAAATAATTTCAGAAAATACTTTTAAAAACCGAAACTAAGTGAAATAATATAAAAATAAATAATAAAATTTGAAGAAAATAGAAAAAGAATAAAAGAAATTGCTTAAAAATCCAAAACAGTGTTCAAAAATTACAAATAAATTATCACTAGCCTTGGAAAAATATCCACTTCATTTTAAAAATATTATAAAGTAAAATTTTGAAATAAAATAATTTATTTATCATTTCTAAAATAAAATAAATAATTAAATTGGAGAAAAATAGAAAAAGAACTAAAGAAATTGTTTAAAAATGGCAAACAGGACATGAAAATTACAAAAAATTTACCATTAACTCTAGAAAAATTCCTACTTCACTTTAAAAATATTTTAAAACAAAAAATTAAGTAAAATAATTTCTAAAACATTTTGAAAGTGAATTAAATTCAATTAAAATTAATTTCAAAAAAATATTGGGTTGTTACATTTACCTCAATTTTCATATTTCATGCAGAGAAATCAACTGATAGACTAAAAGTACAAGCATTCATTAAGGACCATAAATTGTAATATTAAAATAAAATTCAACTTGTGAATGTGGTAAATGAGTCAACAAAAGCAGGTATTTATAAATAATTAAAAACAAATATTTATTCAATGAAAGACTGTTGTGATCGAGAAAAATTGGTATATGAGTGATATTCACGATACTGAAGATGGACAAGCACATATTCATCCATTGCAAGTTACAACTATCGCTATCTTTGTGTTTTGGATGAGTTTCCATCTAGATAGGTGCGTAGAAGTTCTATCGCATTTCAGACTATGAAGGTACATTTTTTTATTAAAATTAGCATGGATTGATATTGAATTGATTAGTATACCATTGTTCATATATTATGTTTAAGACTTCTTGTAAACTATAAACTTAATATGCATGGAATGATAATCATAAATCATTACATAGTACTTACCACAATATATTAAGTTAAACAAATATTGTTTTGTTTTGTTATTTATCATATATACTAAATACATTATTTTTTAAAGCACTTGGCCTTAATGCATATATGGATTTCATGATGCACTACCCTGTTGTATTTCAGATAGGCTTCACAAGAGCCCATTTGTTTTATTCCTATTCGACCGAGCTTATCCAATCATATGTCATTCTCTTCATCAAGCCTTATTAGAGAGATGATGACCATCAACCATACCTTTCACTTCTATGCTTTTGAGTTCGGAGTTATCTCAGTTGACTTCTATAGGTTGACCAAAATAGAGATATGAGTCCTTAAGCGTACTCTTGTGCCGTTTAAGAATAAGTTCAAGATACCATACATTATTGTACCTCATTTTTTTTTACAAGGGATGCGTTTACAATGGAGTTAGCCCATTGAAATATCAACAAGGATATATAGGTGCACAATGAAATATTGGTGATATGAGCGATATATTATTAGTGCTTTCCTTTGCATCTCTTTGGTTTAACATTCTTCCTGTACCAAAAGTGCTCAATCCGCTTAAGCTAGTTTGCATTGATTATAGATTTGCAGTTGCACAATATTGACCGGCACGCGTATATTTGTTGATCTCTACACCTCTAAGGATACATGTGTTTTATGCGTTGTCACGTGTCCTCCTTATTTTAGTATATTTTTGTTTTCATACTACAAATGCACGACAACTATGCATCCTTGCAAGGCTTAGGTCGTTAATCAATTAGCAGAGTATTACTTTTCAAGGATGAGATGATGGAAGACTGAGCAGATTGACCCACATTTACCCTAAGGCAATTTTAATGGTGACGCTTACTAGAACGCATTAGTGGTAATGTTACCACCAAGTTGCTATAGGAGATTATGTTGGAAATCCCATGTCCCCTTTTCCTCGAGATGTAGTATCTTTTATGTAAGTCCAGAAAATTAAATAAAAAAAATGAACCACCTTTTTTGATTATTGTATTGTTTAATTTATTGATTAAGATTTCTTGTGAAAATTGGTTAGTGATACTAATGAGATTTATTATAGGACCTAAATCAATAATTAGAAACATACCACTACATTAGTGGTCATTGACATTCTTCATAAAGATTCAACTTGTTGAATATTTTTAGTTTTTAATTAAAGTCTCATCATATATTAAATGAGTTAGTACAATAGTAATTGAAAGCACTAGATAACACAATCTCATCTTCATCGTAGTCGTAGTCTCCATTGTTGGCTTGAAAAGCTATACTCTTCTTCTCATTATTTTGTTCTTTTCTTGCCTACAAATTTGCTTCATAGAACATCAAATTCTCAATTATTCATTAAACTTTGAGTTGGGAAAGATCATTGGCTTCTTTAATTGCAAGTACATTTCTTTCCCATTCAATTGTTAACGAATTTAAAATATCTATAATAAGTTCAAAATCAATAAATGTAACACCCAATGCCATGAAATCATGTTGTATGGTTTGAAATATTGCATACATATCTACAATGGATTCATTATTTTTAATTTTGAATGATTGGAATTGATTTTGAAGAATAGTAATTTTAGCTTTTTTAACTGTCCTTCATGTGCAACTTGAAGCATACGCCAAATATCATATGTAGTTTTACAAAACACGATTCTAGAAAATTCATATTTGTCAAATGAATAAGCAAAACATTTATGGCTTTTATATTATTAATTTCCATGGGTTTTTGAGAATCCGACTGAGTACTCATTTTAGTAGTCGGTGCTTTGAACTTAGTTTATGTAGCTTGCCAAATCTCAAGACCAATAGCTTCCATAAAATTTCTCATATGTGTAGATCAATATGCATAATTAGACCCAGTGAAAAGCGAAGGTCCTGTAGTTGTTTGACCCTCTAGAAATGTGCTTGTCATATTATTAAATTTTTCAAAAACTTCATTATGGTTATTAAAAGTTCCCGCTCTGATACCAAATGAAAGTGCACAAAGATCTGTAGTAATATGGTTAACTTATGTATATAAGTGCATATGCTAGATCAAACTATATAATAAAAGAAATAGTAAAGAAAATAAGAAGCAACCACACCAGGATTTTTATACTGGCTCGGACCTCCCATCCTACATCTACTCTCGAAGCTCCCCTTTGGATTTTCCACTAACCAAAGAACCCTCGTTTAACCTGGAGGAACAGGTGACATAAAAGTTTATTGACTTGACAATCTTGTGGTCTATCAACATGAATTTTGACTTGTAGTACAAAACTTCCTATAATCTCCTTTGAGTTGAATAAGTGAAATCACATGAATTTGTGGAAGTATATCACCAAAGACCATGGAATAATTGTTGGTGAGGTTGAATGCAAATTTAGAACGTGAAAGCACTAGAGTTTAAAGAGCAAGAAGAAAGTATATCAAAACAAGAAATTAGATAATTAAACTCAAGCCATAGCCACGTATTTATAAGTGTTAAAAGGTGTCATTTAAAAGCTACAATTCATTTGAGGAAACCATTGAGAAAAGAGTTGCAACCAGTGAGAGAGAAGAGACATGTATTTTTAAAATATAGATGTTATACAAATTCAACTGTCTGGATGAAAATAGTCAGATGTATGACTTTTTAAAAATATTTCTACAGAGTCTAGAGAAGATTTAGTTCAAAGTCGTATGACCTCAGACGTCCGAGGAATGTTGCCAGATGTCTAAGTTCCTGTAAATGTTAGAACTTAGTTTAAGTGATTTAAAAACTTTTTGATGCAAACATGTTGGCTCATTTCTTATGGGGGATTATACATGTTTGTTTAGGATGTTTACTTAGAATAAATGGTTTTTCATTTGTTTTCTTCATGTCGAGCTCTTCGGTGTTTTTGTGCCTCCAATTATGTTCAAAGCTTCTTTTTGATCATCATGTACATGTATGTTAATTTAGTGATTCTTTGATATGATTGTATAGTTGTTGTCATTAAAATCCAATAGGAGGGGTTCTAACATTCTCTCCTTTTTGATGATGACAACTAAACAATCTTAAATACAATTTTTAATATTATGATAAATGAAAAGATTCCCACAAAGTATTACATTTCCCCCTATCAATATGCAAATATATTTCTCCCTCTTTGTCATTGTAAAAAAGAAAATGGGAAAAGATGTAAGCATAACGCACAACATATGTCAAGAAACAAATCATTAATCATGCACAACACAAATGCTATACATCAAACAAACCATAAGTCATGCAAACACACAATACAAACACAATACATACCATAAGTTTTTGGAAAATAAATTCTAAAGAAAATAGAAACAGAATACCCATAGGCTGACACAATAGCCACTATAAGATAAACTCCCATGGTTTTCATAGGTATCACAATAATCTGAAGGGTTGTAAGGCCATTCTCCAAACCATTGATTCTCATTACTTACTTCTTCTACACCTTCTGCTATAGATTGGCGTTGAAAAGGAACAAATTATGATTCATTCATTTGTATATCAGACCAATGCCATGACTTGATTTTGTCGCCTTCCTTATCATTGTGTTCTTATGTCGTTGTCTTCCCTTTATCTCGATGAGAAGATTCAACACTATGTACGAATGCTTGAGAAGATGAGGCATATATAAGTGAAGGAGGTGGTCTTTTGAAGGAGAGGATGTTTAAGTGGAGCTTGATCATCCTCTAACCTTTCTTATTATCTTAGAGAGCAATGAAATGATTTTTCTCCATTGATTGTTCCATCTTTCCCATTCAAGTTGAGAAAGATCTCTCAAGACTTTTAACTCTCTTCTCTAATACATTCGATTATTCGTGGCAATTATAAGTGTTAATTCCATTAATGACTCATTTAGATTTGATAGTCAAGCATCATGGAGATCGGTTTCACTATTATATTCGATTTCTTATTGTATATGACGAGGAGGAATTGAGGCTTGTTGAGGAGGTGAGGTTTGTAATAGTGGTACTGTTGACCATTGATTGTGTTGATTTTGTTATGAAGTCCATTCATTAAAGTTAATGTGACGATGTAGAGTGGTAGGCAAGTGCATGAGACTAAAGAACCTTCTTCCACTATACTTAACCGGTATTGGTTCAAAATTAAAAGGAATGATGTTGACATTGAAAAAAGCGAGGAGTGTCATAATATAAGGCACATATAAAATAGTTGTTCTTCTTCTCAGCCAAAAGTTTTTAATCTCATCTTGTATGAATTTGGCCCAATTATTCTTCACTCTTTTGAAAATAGCATAGAGAGCCGATCATAAATTTTCTCATGGCTTCCCAGTCAAAGAATAATGGTGTTGATTAACATTAGATTAAGAAATCTAGCCTAAGGTCTAAAGAAGCTAGTTTTCCATTCCAGCATGGAGTCTTTGCAAATTTCAGGCATTATTTCATTTCTTCTTCTATTTCTATAGTCCGATAACACATCCATTGGAATTCCTCCTTGACCACAACTGAGTGCAATAGCGACATAACCATGAATTTTCCAAGTCTACCATAAACACTATGCCATAACCATCCCTCCTCATTATGAGGTTTCCAAACATCACTACATAAGTTGCATAAAATAGATAAATATCAAGGGGGTTAATGATTACCTTGTTATCATCATACTCCAGTAAAGTTGAGATTTTTGCTTCGTCTGTAAGATTATTAAGATTATAGTCATCAAAGTTTCTTAGACTATATAATGGACCATCGTGAATCATTTTCTTCTTTAATCCTTTAAATATTTTTTCAGCAAGAGTACTTCCTCTTAACCAAATCTTAATATCTTCGTCAGTAGCTTAAGGGGTTGATGTAAAGGATTCTCCTCTTTTTAGAAATAGGTTTTGACGCTAATTTGATAATTTAAGAGCCTAAGGTTTTGTAGAGTACGGGTTTGAGAACGTAAAGGATAATGAGAAGCTAAGAAAAATAAAAATGATTCAAAAAACACAAGTGAATGACTATTTTAGAAAACAGAAGAACAGAAAATCAGAAATATGGACCTGAGAATCAAATGTCTAAAAATGGAAAATAAGGTCCAGAGCGTATGTAGTGAAATACAGGTGAACGTAGACGTGTGATTTAGATGGGTTGTACGTCTAAATTTGCAACATTACAAAAGATAAACTTTTGCTCAGACGTCCGAGTTCTTAATTGAATGTTTTTATAAATAAAATAGTTTTATTTATCTATAATATTTAAACCATATACATAATAATATTCATACAAAAACATATTGTCTTTCAATCTTTCGATGGCTCAATTTCTTCTTCAGAAGGTTCTTTTTCCCAAGCATTATCTTGCTTGGGTTCATATATTTTAATACATGCTGATGGTTGTGTTGAAGGACTTCGGCTGGAACGAATGTTTTTTTTAGTTGGTGATTTCCCACAAAAGGCCATTAGAGTCCTTTCTATAAAATTCATATGTTCACCTTGTCGATGTTGCTCCTAATATATTTTCTTTTGCAATCTTATTACTTCTCCTTAATAATGAGCAATACCATCGATATGATCATCTTGAGTAGAAGTTAAGTGACCTTCAGATTTGATTGATTGTTAATTTTCTTCCCTTGAGGTGAAAAAAAGGTCTCTCTTTAGGGGAAGAGAAATTTTAAAGAAAAACGAGGAAGTATTTTAAGAGGAAGACATGTTTAACAGATTTGTTTTGTTTTTGTGTTACTAAAATAAGGTGGTTAAATACTAATAATCATTACTAAAATAGGTAAATATTTTTAGAAGGAACAGTTTATCACCTTAAATTAATTCCACCAATAGATATTTTTAAGTAAAATGTTTGTTTAACCCGAGGAAAAGAGGTTATATAATTTTGTGAATAAAAACTATTCACATATATCTTTTAAAGATAATGTTCATAGATAATCCATAAATATTTCAAATTATACTTATAATTTAAATACTATTTATTCAGTTAATTCATTTGAAGAACAAGTCCCTAACCCTCTTTGTAATTTTAGAAAAGTTGTTTCGCACAATGGTTTAGTAAAATTATCTGCTATTTGATTTTTCGTAATAACAAATTCTAGAGATTTTTTTTCTTTTTCTACATGATCTCTTAGAAAATAATGACGTATATCAATCTGTTTTATTCAGAAATATAGGATTTTTAGAGAGATTGATTGCACTCGTATTATCACAATATATAGGAGATTTCTTAATAATTTTCCTGAAGTCACGAAGTTTTTGTTGTATATTTATAACTTGAGCATAAGCCAAAGCGGTTGAGATATACTCGGCCTCATATGTTAATAATGAAACGCAATTTTTTTTTACTAAACCACGAGACCACAGATTGAGAAATAAAGTGATAAATTTCACTGGTACTCTTTAATCCGTCTTGCAACCTCCAAAATCAGCATCACTGTATGAAACCAATTCAAATGAGCTACCTTTTAAATAAAAGAGTATGTAATTTTGGTATTGGTTAAGTATTTCAAAATTCATTTTATGATTGATATGTGATTCCTTTGGTTGTGCTTAAGATCAAGCATACAAATAAACACTTAACATAATATCAAGTCCATTAGTTGTTGAATAAAGTAAGGAGCCTATCATAGTTTTATATAATTTTTGATTAAAAATCTTACCATTCTCATCTTCGTCTAAATGTAAATTAGCACTCATTTGTATCGGTTTACTGGAAGTTTATCCATTCCAAAATGTTTTAATAATTCTCTACAATATTTTTCTTAATAAATAAAAATTTCATTTTCTAATTATTTAATTCGTAATCCTAAAAAGAAATTTAATTCTCTTATATGAGACATTTCAAATTCATTTTTCATAATAGTCGCAAAATTGTTACATAATCATTTGTAGATTCAAAAATTATATTGTCAATGTAAATTTGAACGATTAAAATATCATCATTTTTCTTTTTGATAAATAACTTGGAATCAGTTTTATCAATTTGAAGACCAGATTTTAATAGATGACTTTGAGTGTATCATATCAAGCACGGATATTCGTTTAAGACTATAAAGCGCCTTTTTAAGTTTGAAAACATAATTTGGAATTTTTTCGTGAATAAATAGAGGTAGTTGTTCTACATAAACATTTTCTTTAAACAAACCATTTAAGAAAGCACTTTTGACATCCATTTGATATAATTTAAAATTATGATGACATATATAAGCAAATAATATCAAATTGCTTCTAGTCATGCTACAGGAGCAAATGTTTCTTAGCCCATTCCCTCCTCTTGATTATACCTTTGAGCAACTAATCTAGCTTTATTTCGAATTATATTACCATTTTTATTAGCTTTATTTTTAAATACCATTTTGTTCCAATAACGGATTGGCCATCCGGTCTCGGTAAAATTTCCCAAATATTATTTCTTTCAAATTGATTAAGTTCTTCTTGCATTGATACTATCCAAAAATCATCTTTAGTGGCTTCCTTGTAGTTTTTAGGTTGTATATTTGAGATGAAAGCTACATGACCCATTTGATTTAACTGACTTCTAGTTGGAACTCTAATGTTTACATCTCCAATTATATTATCTATAGAGTGATCCTATAAGATTCTAGGAGGAGATCTTAAGTTAATATTTTCATTGTTATATGTTTCAAAACCATTTTAATTATTAGTTTTAGAATTTAAAGAATTATTTTCTAAAACACATCGTTGTTTCATTTCTAAAATTAATTCATTTTTATTTTTGAAATCTTCATCAAAAGAGACATGTAAATTTTCTTCAATTGTATTAGTTTGTTTATTAAATATTCTATAGGGTTTGCTTCAGTCCGAATAACCGATAAAAAGTCCTTCATTGCTTTTCGGATCAAATTTTCCTAATAGATTTTAGTATTTAAAATGAAGCATTTTGAACCAAAATTTGCAAATATGAACTTTCGGTTTCTTTCCATAAAACATTTCATAAGAAGTGTTTTTAGTCAATGGCCTTAAAGAAACACGATTAAGTACATAGCAAGCGGTAGCAACAGCTTCGGCCCAAAATTTCTTTGGTAAATTACTGCTACTTAGTAATGTTTATGCATATTTTTGTAAGGTACAGTTCTTCCTTTTAGCTACATTGTTTTATTGCGATGTTTGTGGAAAGGAGAAATTATGATTTATACCCTTCTTATTACAAAAATCTTCAATGAATTCTTTCTCCGCTCTTCATATTTCACGGTAAACTTCATCTTCTCGGATTTTATAATTGGGATTTGGATTTGAAAATTGTTTGAACTTTGATTTTCTGAAAAATGATTGATTCAAATCATCCAATGTAATTTGGCATTTCGATTTCATGAATCATTGAGATTTATTTCTTTTTTAAGAATCTTACTTCAATGTTTATTATTCCTATTCTTCTTTAGAATGTTTGATAATTAATTTTTACACTCTTGGAATTGTAAAAAGGTTGATTCCTGTTGAAATCCATTTTCTTAAATGGTTTGGTTCATTTGTTTTAAGAAATTTTGAAACCTTGGATTTGCAATCGGGTTTGGGGAAGATAGAAGCATCTGTTTTCTTCGCCTGAAAGTTTCGAGTGTAAGGATGAAAATTTGGCACTACAAAATGACCTTTCTACCCCGTCAAAAGGGATTGAGGCGACAGCATGGGTTTTTCTTCCTTAGCCTCTTTCGATGGGGTCGAAAGGTGTTGTAGCATGAATTTAATCAACCTTGTCGAAAGGCTGTGTAGTTAAATAGAGCGTAGTCACGCTTTGTAGTTAAGTAGACTCAGTCGAAACTTTTTGTGCTGATTACAATCCATTTTCTTTAGTATGCTTGCAGAACCACACCTTTTATATCTAATGAGTTGAAACTAATTAGAGTCGCCTTTCTCAAACATTGTCGAAATGTTCCAAGTGCACATGATTTTAACCTAGGACCTTTCGACTTAATGCATACAAGATTTCAACAACATTAATTTTTATCTTAGAAAACCCAAGTGATAGGTTTTGACAGTGTCGAAGGGTCTTGTTATATTGTTCATGAGATATTTGTGGTGTATATTTTTGTTCAAATTTTAAAGTTAACTTTAACTATTTTCTTTTAACAACTTGGTTCTTGTGGAGCTTTCGACATTGTTGAAAAGTGTAAATTAAACAAACATTTCGACTCTTCCTTTCGACCTTGTCTAAAGCTCAATGAATACTCTTGTTTAGGCTTTCAACACTGTTGAAAAATATTTGCTAAATGTTGATGTCCCTTTCCCTTTTAACTTTGTCGAAAGCTCAGTGTCTTTGACTTTTAACTTAAACATTTTTTCAAGAATTTGAAGTTGCATGTTTGATTTTTGTCTAAGTTATTCAAATAGGTTTTTACCAATTCTTGAAAGAATGCTACGTTCATAATATACTTGAAAATCTTAACTGAAACATTTTCACCTGGCGGAATCATGAGTTCTCCGAAGAAACTCGATGCCATTTAAGAGCATTCCTTGATATCTTCACAGGATGAGGTTGATACCATCCTCAAAGACTTCGAAAATAATGGTGTGGAAGCCATTCTGCCCAAGGAAAAAGATACCATCAATAACCCTCCCGAAGGGTTCTTTGCTTACACTACTATCCACATATGGCATGGAAGATTTCTGCCCTTTCCTAAATTCCTATCGAGACTTCTTTCTCACATTGGGATTGCTCCAATCCAGCTGTCCCTTAATGTTTACATGTACCCCTTATCTTTGGAGCTAATGGCACTAGAGTCTGGACTCCCTTCCTTAAACGCTGATGTTCTGAACCACTTGACCCAACTAGTCAAACTCAGCACTCTCAATCATCAGATCTTCATAGCCAACTCTCCAAAGAAGCTGATATTGGATGGGGTTAACAAGTTTAAAGACTGGAAAACCAGTTTTTCCATGTTAGATGTTTTTCTAACGTTAGCAGGGTTTTTTCTACTCCTTATAAGTTCAAATTTGCGTTGTTTTCCTTCTATCCTGTTACTTTTCTTATCTAATCTTTGTCTTATGTCGGGCGCTCCTGCTAAAGAATTAGTGAGGCTGATAAAAGGATAGTGGAGTCTTTAATCGCAGCTTCTGTTAAGATAGGAAACCAATTGAAGCTGCTAATCCCTTCGAACTTGAGGAAGCATTCTCTTCTTCCCTACGGTCAAAAGGGTTTTGGGGCTATCCCCTTTGATCTAGGATACATCAAAGGGAAAACGCTTCCTCTCCTTGGGAGATTCTGAACATTTTCTCCTATGTCACTCATTTGCTCATACCACTCTGGTAAGTTATAGGCACATCATTTATTTTCTATCACAGTTACTTTCTGAATTATTTTGCTGACTTTTAATCATTTTGGGCCCTCTACAGTTGCTTCTCATGTTACAGCGCCTGCTAGTGGTGCTGCTTCCCTTCCTGCAACTTCTGGTGCGCTTTCTATTATCCAATCTTTCACTATTAAAAGGCAGTTAATGCCACCGATCGAAGCGGAACCTCCTCTGAAGGTTGCTAAAGTAATTGATATAGAGGAGAAGGACCATTCGTCTCTTGATAAAGCCCTAGAGAGCCCAATTGTGGAAGATCCTCAAGAAAAACCAGAGCAGACTCCTTCTACCATTGATCCACTTTCTCACATTTTCGTTTTTGTTTCTCCAGCTGCAATCGCACAAATGCAATTGGCTTTGCATACAACCCCCACTCTAAAGCACATTCCTTCCAAGCCAACATCTTCTTCTCCTTCTGTCAACTTCAAGGACATAGCTCAGTCTATCTTAAGCTCGAAGTCCTTTACCTCTATTCACCCTCCTTCCACCGTTTTCGATTTGGCAGGGCATTATCGCTCTCTGATAGAGGAACAATTTTTGGTGAGTTTTACTTCAATTGACCCTATCATTACTGGTTTTCTCTAAATCTCTAACTTGAATTGCACTTTCTTCTTTTAGATTTCTAAGAGTTGGTTAACCTACATGAGCATGCATCCAAATCTTCCCTTGAATCCTCCAAGTTCCAAGAGGAAATCTTTGCTCTTAAGAATCAAATGTCTTCTTTGTCTACGGCAAAGGATGAAGCGACCTCCGAATTGGAATGATCAAAAGCTTCTCTTGCGCAGACAGAATCTGATCTCCTAGAAGAAAGAAGGGCCCGTCAACTCCTCGCCAACGAGAACTTCACTATGCATCTAACTTTAAAAGATTCCGACGAGGAAAAAACTCGCATAGCAGCAAAAAACATTT
The DNA here is from genome assembly GCA_030765085.1 of Allium cepa. NCBI lineage: Eukaryota > Viridiplantae > Streptophyta > Magnoliopsida > Asparagales > Amaryllidaceae > Allium > Allium cepa. The sequence continues at coordinate 25,895,007 of CM060933.1, read as the reverse complement.
ATTTGGAAGAGAAGTTCAAGAAAAATAGGGCCTTATTGAAAGTCGCTGTTGATACCATCTTTGAGCTAAGCAGCGAGTATCTTAGTTTCTTAATACCACTCTTGGGGAAATCACGCTGAATTCTTATGAAGAAACCCTAATGCTCACTTATGCTAATAATTTCAAGAAGTGCCCTGTCCTAAGCTTACCCTCATTCGACTCTGCTTTTCTTGATAGAGTAATGGCCAAATTTAATCAAATGAAGCAGGGGTTGAAGCCGCAGCAGAGGAGGAGTTGATGCCTCTAGAATTCTTTCTTTCGACGTCCCCTCTTTCGAAATCGAATCTGATTCTAAGGATGAGGGTGACAAAAATAATGTTGTCGGGAAGAAGGCGACGATAATGATGGTGATGATCAAAATGATAATAATGACGATGATGATAATCTCGATGGCAGCCAAGGCTCAAGTGCTGATGGAGGAGAACATACTGATACTGTTGATAAAGACAGAGTCGACAACGCAAAAGCTTCTGAAAAAGAACCATATCCTCATGAAGCTATGCCACTAGAATCTGTCGAGCCTTCTGCTCCTTTAGAGGATGAGTCTGCTTCCGATAATGTGGAAGAGCCAAAAGGAAAAGAGCAGACTTCTGTCTCGATATAACAGGTATGCGATTTTTTGTTTATATATCTTTCACTTTGAGGATAATAATAGTGCAAATCATTTATTTTTGATAAGGAAGAAATCTGTCCTTCCCTATAAAACCAAACTTGAGAGTAAACAAGCAGAGTTAAATAGATTATACAGTGAGTTAGACAAGCAAATAAAAGAGCACAATGTACTTTTGGATAATTATCACAGACTTGATAGAAGTGCATCAGTGTTGGCATCTTTAAAGCATCAAAAGGCTGCCCCCTTACTAAAGAGAGCGCGCCTTTGCTACGATGCTCTCTTCAAAAAACCAAGAGTTAATCACTCTATTTTCGATGCTAATTGAAGAAAGGGACATTCTAATCAACTTTTTATATAAGGCTTATTGTAGACATTCAATTATTGATTTTTCGTACTTAGGTGAATTTAGTGGGGGTCTACTTAGGCATTTCCATAAGAGATACTTGGATGAATTCGGATCCGACCCATACCCTGGAGCTTGTTGGAACTTACCACGAGTCAGTCCGATTCCCCAAGCTCTCCTCCCTGAAAAGCTTAAGTATTATAAGAACAAATTTATATCTGAGTTATTTTCTAAGTATGTTTCGTATAAACCAGATGAGTAATTACAAACATATAACGATGTATTGATCTATAAATATTTGTTTTAGTTTTGCTCTTTATGCTTAGCATCTTTTCATTATATTATCATAAAGTGACTGTTCATTAGGTTGGCTTATTTCTAGAGACCATTTAAGCCAATATGTTAGACTGAGAAGATTTTATCTTGAAAAGGCCTTAATTTTAAAGTCTTCGAAATTAGTAAGATATTATTTTCCTAGAGATTTACAAAAAGTCTACTTGGAGTATCCTCGTCTCCGCTTTGACTTACTTAGTGATGAGAAAGAAAACTTATTAAGGAGATCAGAACATTTGATATGAAATTAGTTTGTGGTCGCGATAGTCCCCCAGTTGGGAAGTGGGACTATGGAAAATGCCCGCTAGTTATTACTCTAGAAGGAGTCAATATTCCATTCGATTCAATAGTTACCCTTTCCACTAACTCATTAGATAAAATTACAAAAGTAGTTTTTCCAGCTTTAGATGTAAACCAATTATTTATTGTATCGTTCAACTTCGTTGCTGTTTGAGTTGTAATCTATTATTATAATAATAAAGAGATTTTTCATCTTGATTTTGACTTTTTTTGTTTCTTTTTGCTCAAATAGGAGCTACAATTATCTACTGTTTCACTTCCCCTTGACTTATTGTAAGGCATCGCTACTCTTGGAGAAAAACTGTTATAATCATGTGGAAGGAGCAAACTCAGCGATGATATTTAACTAGAACGCTACGGTGGCAATGCTTAAGCCTTGAAATGGCACAAAAGATATTTTGTTCAGAGAACCATTGCTAGCAATCTGAAAGATCAAATCGCCTATCTCGAGGCCGATAATAAAAACAAAGATGAAATGATCTCGTCATTGAAGCGACAAGTAAAGTCAAACCCTTCAATCGATTTCGATCATAAGACGTCAGAGCTTATCTAACCAATCAATGACTTAGAATTGAAATTTGAAGGATAGTCAAGCTCGGTGCGAATCATTAAAATTCATCATGGGAGACAAGATTTCAAGTATTGATTTGTCAGTTCCTCGCACTACCCATCGATTACCAGGCCCATAAGGTCAACTCATCTCAATGCTCAGAAATTCCCTATTATGATCAATGCTTCCCCAAGCTTAAATGAGTATGTTGTGGGGAACTAGTGCAGAAAAATGTTTGAGATTGCTAGATATGTTGATGAGCAGCAAAAAGTGAAATATTCCTAAAAGATCAATGAGTATGCCACTAAGGTCCAGAAGCTTAAACACAATAATTACTTCCTTTAGAAGCACGTTACGGAGTTGGAAAGGGAAAACAAGACCCTTAGGGGCACAAACAATGCTTTCAACTACGCTCCGAAGACAAATATTGATGCTATTGATGATGTTGATAGGGTTAGGAAAAAGGAAAAAAAAACTCAAAGAAGTTCTCTGCACTGCAATCCATCATATAATTTATCCTTCAGTCGTTGAGAATCTTAACAAAGCTTCTCAAGACTTATGACATATTTATATCTTCGAAATGTATAGATTTGTCTTGGATATATGCGAATATATTCATAGTTTTGTAAATAATTTCATGACTTATGTAAATCAAATAAACTTTGTAAATATCACCTGATTTGTAATCCTTTTCTATAATGTCACTTTTGAAATGCTTTTTGATAGTTCATGCATTGATTTCTGTACTTGCTGAATAATTTATTTCTATTTACTGTGTTGGTTACCCTGAAAAGTATGAAGCAAAAAATATTTCTAATTATTAGCTTAAATTGACATACCAGCCTATGTATATCACTTGCTTAGATTAACAAATCATCTTGTTAATTGCATGAAATATGTTTGTTAAATGTCTAAATCCCATCTTTGACCATGATGAAAAATAATTAAGAATTCAACTATAACCATTTGGCCGGAATGTACAAGTTATGTTGATTGAAAATCCTACCCTTGAACAGGGGTATAATGTTGAAAAGTAATTTTCAAGAGATATTTAATAAAGAGCTAAATCTAGAAATCATTATTTGAATATTTGTAGTAGAAACCCATTGACCCATTCTTGGGTATTAATGAAATTTGAAAAATTAGAAATACGAGACTCAGATTCGAAAACTTATAATGATCTTCATGAGAGTATTCTTTGACCCAGATTCGGGCATTTGTGATGGATAAATAGAAATCCATTACTGAAATTTTACACCCAGATTAGGGCTCAAATAAGTAATAGTCTTGATGCCCATATTCGAGTATAACAAAGATAGTTAGTGATCGATAAAGACCCGAAACCCAGATTCGGGTATTAGTAAATGAAGTTTAGAAATGAATGTCTCGAAACCCAGATTCGGGTATTAATTGATGAAATTCAGATATGAGAGACCCGAAATCCATATTCGGGTATTAATAGATGATGTTTAGAAATGAAAGTCCCGAAACCCAGATTTGAGTATTAATAAGTGGAGTTCTATTTACTCCTTTGATATATGAGCCCTTCAGGATTTGTATAGAAGTAATTTGATTAGTTGCCTCTTGTGCTCGGATGTTTTAGTCCGTAATTGAATATGTCGTTTCTTGGGCTTGAACATCTTAGTCCATTGCCGAATGAGCCTCCTCTTGTGCTTGGACGTCTCAGTCCATTATTGAATGAGCCTCCTCATAGGTTTGGATATCTTAGTCCATTGTTTGATGGACCTCTTCTTGGGCCTGGGCATCTTATTCCATGTTCTATGGGCCTCTTCGCAGGCCTGGACATCTTAGTCCATTGTTGTCTGGTGCTTTTGGTTAGCTCATTTTTAAGGCTGGAACCAAGGACTTATCCGACCTCCCTCTAGGAGGCAATCTGCTCTGGACATTTTGCGGCGCGGATATGGGCTTGTTCGGTGCTTTAATCTGGCCATCTTATGGCGTGGCTAAAGGCTTACTCCGTCCTCCTTTAAGGAGGTGCCTTACCCTGGTCATAACACGATGCAGATAAGGGCTTGTTTGGTGCTTTACATTGGCCATCTTATGGCATGGATAAAGGCTTGCTCCGTCCTCCCTCAAGGAAGTGCCTTGACCTAACCAAAGGCGTGACCAAGGGCTTATCCGGTGCTTTAACCTGGCCATCTTATGGTGTGGGATAAGGCTTACCCACCCTCAATCCAGGAGGTGCTTTGCCCTGGCCATCTTGGTGTGGGCAGAGGCTTTCTACCATCTTCGATAGACTACCATCTTAGGTAGTATCCAAATATAAGGGGCATTTCACTCCTAGCCATGTAGATTTCTCTTAGAAAGGTATCTCTATATTGATTTTTCTTCAAGTTCTCTTTACAAATTCATGAATCTTTCCTTGTAGGAAGAAATTTATGATCATCCCTTCCAGGGCTCTGCAATGATTGGTTTCATGGCCATTTATTATGTGGTAGTAATAGTAAGATCCTCCCAGATTTCTTTCATGTTTTGGTTTCTTCTTTTGTGATGGCCAGTAATTAAGCTCATCCTTAGTTAGCAAGTATACATTCTCCATGGATGTTGTTAAATTACATTCTTTGGGAAATCTAGATTTGAAGATTGATTCTTGGGGATGGTTTTTCCAATTTTTGCTTTTTGGCCATAGTTTCATACTCTTCAATTACTTTACTTTTTGCCACCCTTTGTGGTTATTGTGTAAAAAGTGTTCTTACTGTAATTAGTTGTTTCCATTTATTTGCAAAGGCATTATAATCAGCCATTATCCTTTTCTTAAAGATTGTGCCTTTGGAATTGTGTTAGATGGTTTTTCTCATTTGATTGAATACGTTATCACTTCCATTTGTCCTTTTTCCTAAGGCAAAAATTAGGGTGGGGCCAACATGAAAAGGATTTAAGCTCCATTTCTCAGGATCATAAAATTCCGCTTTTTTTTGGTTTATAATTCTTAGTGCTTCTAATCTGAGCCTTTGCTCTTCATTCTGATTGGAATCCTTGATGATTATCAAGGAGAATCCGGTCAAATGTGATTCAGAGGACCCTTATTCAGATCTTATGATTCTTCTAGCCATGATTAGACCAAAGTAGATGAACTTGAGATTAGGTTAAGTGGGGTTAGAGACAAGTAGTGTGGCTATTAACCACAAGGTCGGAGGTTCGAGCCCTCCTTCTAGCACCAAAATGTTAACAAAAAATCTTGTCGACACCCCAAAATTGTGCTTTGGAATGAGGTTTATCCTTTAAGTAGATAGAGAGTATTAGAAGGAGTTTATCCATCTTGAATTTCCTTTTATTAAGTTGCTAAAGTAAGAAGTTGTTCAATCAGACCTTTCGACTCCGTCGAAAGGGTCGGCTTCTTCCCTTTTCAACCTTTCGATCTAGTTGAGATAGATTGATTTTCCCTTCAAAGGCTCACCTTTCGAAATGGTTAGGATAACTTGAATTAGATTTTCCTCTATTGGGTTTCGACCTTGTCAAAAGCCTTTGTTGTTATTTAGCTAGGATTTTCTCAAGAAGTCCGAGACTAAAGTTTCAACTCTGTCGAATGAAAGGCGGTTTATGTGTGAACCAGGAATTTAAGGATGGTGTTTCGACCTTGTCGAAAGCTTAATCTCTTGGCACCTTGTCTTAGTCAAAGGCTTTAGTAGATCGAGGCTTGGTTTCATCCATTTGGAAAGCATAAACTCAGAGGAAAGTAGCTTGAAGTATGTAGTTGAAGTTATGTAGATCTGTAGGGTTTCGACTGTGTTGGCAGTGATCTTTCGATGTAGGCGACACCTAAAATACAAGATTTATTTGACAAAAGCTTTAAAAACAGTAAAGTAATTTGAAATATTTGAGATTTCTTTTTCACAAGCAAAAGAAGACTTTGTTTCTCTAAAATTCCCAAATTGATTTAGTAATTAGGGTTACAACACTTTTGATTAAGCAAATACAAGTTTGGAATAGAAAGAATCAGATCCTCAAAATTTGACCCCTTGGGTCTTATTTATAGATGTGGGTCAGCATCTTTCGACCCTAATGCTTCTGACTTGGTCAAAAGGTGGCTACCGAATAATTTAAGTATGCTTCCGCCTTGGTCGAAAGGTACGATTGCGCTTATCTTCTTTGTGTTGCCTTGTAAGTACTTCCGACTCTATCGATAAGCTTTGCTCAATGGTTTCGATGATGTTGGTTACATTTGAGCACTTGCTTTTGATTTGATGCAGAACCCTCCTGAATCACATTGGCTTCGACCGGTTCAAAAGGCTTATGCTAGCTTTTGAAGGGGTTGTTTAGGACAATGCTTGCTTTCGCACAGTTTAGATAAAGGTGGAACCTTTGGTTTCGAAAGGTTTGGCGCATATGCAAAGTTTCTCTACATTGTCTTCGAAAGGTGCTGCTTTGACTCATTCGAAAGGTGGTTACCGAAGGCAGAAGGGTGCTTTCGACTCCTTCATAAGGTGAGACTCAATGAATCTTGTTTGCAGAACCCCTTCGACACCTTCGAAAGGTCCTGTAGCTTTCGGACTTTGGCTATAGCATCCCTTCGACTCTTTCGAAATGTGTAGCTGGAATTCTTCTCTCTTGCTCTCTGCTTAGAATGGTTTTGACTAAGTCGAAAGGTGGATTTTTGAAGTAACATTCACAAACTTCTTTGCTAAGTTTATCATTCTCAATTTTACTCACCTTAACTTTGTCAACTAAAGCGGCATTTTGAGAATTTAAACTTTCAAATGATTTTTTGTGAATTTTCTAATTCTTCTTCTAAAATACATTTTCATCTTTAAGCATGCCAATTTTTAATCCATCTCTATTTAATTTACCTATATTTTCTTTATGTGATTTCTTCAAATTTATTAATTTATCATCAAGTTCAATACTAATTTCAAGGATATCATTATATAGGAGAGATCAATTCTCATTAATGGCCATGAAACAAACGTTTGCTTGTGTCATGTCACTATCACTTTCACTCTCCAAAGAAGATAAATCCTAGTCATCCCATGTAACTTGAAAAAAAAAATTCTTCTTCTTGAACTTCTCAAATTTGTTTTTCTTATTTTCCATGTTTATATGCGGACAATCCCTCTTCCTGTTACCAAATTTGTCACATTCGTAGCATTTGATTGCAGTTGAGTTTCCACAATTTTGTACTTCCATGAATTTCCTGGATTTCTTGAATTTGTTGTAGTTATCTACGATGAACACAATCTCATCTTCATCTTAGTCGGAATCTTCATTGTTGGCTTGAAAATCTATAATCTTCTTCTCTTGATTTTGTTCTTTTCTTGCCTACAAGTTTGCTTCATACGATATCAAATTTCCAATTAATTCTTCAACTTTGAGTTGGGAAAGATCTTTGGAAAATTTGATTTAGGAAATACCATTGACTTCTTCAATTACAAATACTTTTATTTCCCACTCAATTGTTAAAGAATTTAAAATACATGTAACAAGTTCAAATTCAGTAAATGTTATTCCTAATGCCATGAGGTCATGTTGTATGGTTTAAAATATTGCATACATAAATGTTATTCATTTTTGTCAAGTGAACAAAACAAAATATTCATGGCTTTTGCATTGTTGGTTGCCGTGGTTTTTTGTGCATCCGACCAAGTACTCATTTTAGTAGTAGGTGCTTTATACTTTGTTTGGGTAGCTTGTCAAATCTCAAGACCATTAGCTTTCATAAAAATTTCCATACATGTAGACCAATATACACAATTAGACCATTGAAAATAGAGGTCGTGCAGTTGATTAGCCCTTTAGAAATGCGCTTGCCATATTATTTAATTTTTTCTAAAACTTTGTTACGGTTATTATAGTTCCCATTCTGATACCAAATGAAAGTGCACAAGGATCTACAGTAATATGGCTAACTTATGTATATAAGTATATATGCAATATCAAGCTATATAATAAAGGAAATAGTAAATTAAATAAGAAGCAACCATACTAGGATTTTTATACTAGTTCAGACCTCCCATCCTATGTCTAACCCCAAAGCTTCCCTTTGGATTTTTGACTAACCAAAGCATCATTACTTAACCCGAAGGAATAGGCGATACAAAAGTTTGCTGACTTGATAATCTTGTGTTCTATCAACATGGACCTTGACTTGTAGTACAAAGCTTCCTATAATCTTCTTTGAGTTGAATGAGTGAAATCACATGAGTTTGTGTAAGTAGATCACCAAAGACTATAGAATAGTTATTGCTGTTGTTGAAAGCAAATTCAGAACTTGAAAGCACTATAGTTTAGAGAGCAAGTAGAAAGTATATCAAAACAAGAAATCAGACAGTTAAACTCTAGTCATATCCATGTATTTTTAAGTGCTAAAAGGTCTCCTTCAAAATTTGTAATTCATTGGAGAAAATTATTGTGAAAAGAGTTGCAATAAGTAAGAGAGAAGAGATGTGTCTTTTAAAAATATAGTTGTTATACAAATTCAGACATTTGAATGAAAATAATCAGACGTTTGACTTTTTAAAAGTATTTCTACAAAGAACAGATGGTTCAAAGATTCATGTCATCAGAGTCTGACTTATGTAGTCAGACGTCTGACTTTTTAGAATAAAAGTCCAGAGAAGATTTACTTCAATATAAGTTAATTTGACAAGTTCACTTTTAAAACAAATCAAAAAAGTTAGGGTAGATACCTAATTTTAAGGCATAATTGCTCAACATAAGTTAAAAATCTATTATAGTACCAAATCTGGACTGGCTAAATGATGATATTCTTCTTTTTTTGTTATATAGGATTAAACAATATTTCTTTATACAAATGATGTGAGAAAGAGAATAAATTTAGTTTAACTATTTGGTTTTATATCGAATTAAGCTTTTTGCACCTCTGTTATTTTCTGCTATATTCCCATTTTATCCCTACTATAACATTTTACATCTTTACCACTATGGAACCGCTAAGCACTTTAACTGCACAGCCCAAAACTATCTTTTATTACTTATTCTAAACACTTTTATTATCCATGGATTAACCACCAAAGCTAATGTTATAATTTCTTTTAAAATACATCAATCATCCACCATATACCATGAATGAAAATTGAATTTAATTTTAAAATGGTTTTACTACCATTAATTTCGTACGAAATCATATTTAACTTTAATACACTTCACATTGTCTTACACATAGATATATGTGTGTGTAACAACCCATCATTTTTGAATCATAATCACAAAAGGAAGTTGGGAAACTGAAAAGTGTGTGATCGTGCACGTGCTAGTATAGTACACACGGATCGTGTAATATGGACTATAATATAAATGCGGAAATAGATGATAATAGCATAGTAAATAAAAATAGAAAAATCACACCAGAGATTTTTATACTGGTTCGGAGCACCGTCCTACGTCCAGTCCCAGACTTCTATCTGGATTTTCACTATTAACTACCTCGCTTCACCCGGAGGAACAGGTTTACAACACCCGAGCAAACGATTGGGATTTCACGCCTCTAATACACTGAGGACTTCAACACTTGCCTATTACAACACAGAGGACTTCAACAAAAGAACAAATACAATTGTTGTTGACAACTTGTGCTCTTGAAAACACGGATTTGTCACTAGTAGTACACCCTTCCTATAATCTTATCCTCAAAGTATGCGAATGATGTTTTGAAAAGATTAAGGAAAGTATATTACTTATTGAATCAAAAGATATGAAATAGTTTCAATGATTCAATAAATAATTGAGAGCTTTTAGAATGCAGGAGTATGTAGAAAGTAAGATCAGAGATTAGAGTAAAAAGCATATACAATCATGTTCTTTTAATCAATGATTTAGATGAGTTTATATAGAGAAGAATGGTTGTAACTCTTTGTGAGCAGTTGCCATTAAGAGATATGATCTTTGATGAAAGGTAAGAGATGCAACCTTTGGAGAAAGAAGTGTCTTTTGGAAAAGTTGCTATCTGTTTAAAAACGGTCGACAGGTCAAAAAATGACCAGTAGACAGGAATTCAAATATATAGTCGTTATGTGCATGTGTGCACGTTCAGTGTGCAAATTATACAGGAACGGTCGACCGCCTATTTTATGACCGGTCGACCGGTCCCTGTAAAGTTGCACACTAAATGTGCAACTGCAATTTAGTCGTATATAAATTGATTTCCTTGAAATGCATGATTATTTGAGGACAGATTTTAACAAGTTTATCACTATTACAATATCAAATAATCAACCTATAATCTAGAGTACCATATGTAGCTCTTTATAGCCATAATGACCTTGTTTTGTCGATCGCCTTTATTTCTTTGTCAGAAATCAAAACCTTCATAGAACTTGTGACTCAACAGAAACGATGAGTCATTTTGCGGTGCATGTTGATATTCAAAGAGAGTTAATTACATGATCGAGAATAAACTATCTAACTTTTTTGAACACAGCGGAAGAAATAAAATACTAATACCATTTAAAAATAAGCATATTTTTATTTATATACAACATATACATAAAATCCAAACCACACCACACTTCATAATTATATATCTTCACTTTTTTATAATATAATATATACAATATTTACATGTTCTTGTCTCCAGATACGCCACTTCGTCGAGCTCCATTAACCTGAAAATTGTAGTTAAAAGGAAATGGAAGGGGGTCAGACATAAGTCTGATTAAGTGAAGTCCATTTAGTGTATATATATATATTACAATGTCGGTATTATAACATGACTAGTATCTATTGCGCATCCCAACCCGAATTTGCCCATTATACGACAGACCGGTGTTACTAAACTACCTATACTATATCCAATTCTTTATTTTGCACAAGTCATTCAGTAGATCTCTTTTCACTATTGATATAATCAAATGAATTAATCATCAAATCACTAATTTCTAATTGCAAAGTTATTATCCACTAATCAATCTTGAACAAATATAACATGTATACCTACCTAGTGTACATGGTATTCCCAAACTTTACATCTAGTTTATAACCAATTATTCATGTCGAATTAAGTTATTATTTATTTTGGAAAATATTCGAATATAATACATATACTACCTAGTGTATACATATTCCAGTATCAATTAACTTCGTTTATAACTCAAACATACACTAAATATGTATATTACATTCTTAGTTACATTCGCACGCGTAGCATATATATAACTTTATATTTTATTATCAAATACACTTATATCACATATATACACCTAGTATATATTCTTATTATATAACTCATATTGTTCAATTCAATCGTCAACACACACAGAATGTATATAGCTATATATTTCGTTATTTACATAACACTTCATTATTAACTTTAGTCCTCTCAAGTTAAAGAGACTCTAATAGTCGCTACACATCACCCGGGAAGGAAACCAAAGCTTCAAGTTAGACATCGAATGAACGGTGGCCCGAATGGTCTGAAATCTGACCCCAATATTTAGTGAAATGGGTCCACCCAGGTTAACGACCGGTGCACCAGTCGACTAGCCATCGGTGGACCGACGACCTACCTAGGATGCCTATTCCTAGCACAGTTTGTTTCATTTTGGTATATTTCTTTCTAATTTCGTCTTGAATTGAATTAATGGTATTTAACTTGATTGAATAGGTTAATCAATGGTTTATATGTCCCTAATACACCTTACAAAATTTAAACTAAGTTAAGCAATCAAAGGATTTACATTGTACAATCTTGTGTCAAAACACGGTATTTACAAAAGGTTGTTGTAAACTCCTCAAACTTCTTATTGTTTCAATCCTTTTTCATAACTCCTTGTTTAACTGATCATATACCATGTATGAACAATTCTTAGGATCATAATATTATAATCATTAATTGGTTTTATCACAATCGATCCATTTATATCGTTATATCACTTGCATTTTATTTCCAATTATCATAACTTTATCTTTTCATAAAATTTTACATAAACTATTCCCAAATCAGTAATAGTCTAATATTTAATCCCTAATTAGCCCCTGATCATAATTAGAACAACGATATGGCATTATACATCGAATAAATGTCATCCACTCACATCGATTTTCCTTAAAATACCTTGATTCATCGCTGCTCGGATGCAGAGATTTCAAATTCATAATAGCCTTCCATTATCATTTCAGTTAATGAAGAATCTCGTCATAATTCTAAACGCACTTCATTTTGACAATTTTGTGGTGATTTGAATAGAGGAGGAGGAATACAAATTCGGTTTTAGAAAAATGAGAAATGAAATGTATTTTCAGCTATACGTACTTTTAAGATGGGCTTTGGAGCCAAATCTGAAACAGTATCTAGTTTTTTAAATTCAAATTTCAAACCCGACCTAAATAATTCCAGCGTGGACTGTTGCCCGTGCACGGTTTCAACATGTTTCATTAAATTAACAATATCTTACCCGACAAATGAATACTCCATTTTGATCGAAAAATGAGAGCTACACAATGGTTGACCCTATTAGCTAATTAAACCATTTGTAGAACTTATCGTATTGCCCTTCTATTAAAATTTACCAAAATCCCCTCCACTTAAATCAAAATTTTGTTTTTTATCCTTATCATTTAAGTTTTATATAAAATTCTAGGGTATTACAATGTGTGTGTGTGTAAAATCATGTAAAAACTGGAACTATCGCAAGTATAAAGGAGGTATCGCGTATCTTAATGGATGGGCTATCACATGTCTCAATGGATGAGCTATCACAATTATAAAGGAGCCATCGCTTATCTTAATAGTTGAGCTATTGCATATCTTAATAGATGAGCTATCACATATTTCAATGAATGAGCTACCGCATGTCTCAATGAAAGTTCTATTGCATATCTAAAAATGCTTCCAAAACCACCTTAATGATCCACATGTCAGTCTTTTGTTGGTCTAGCAATGCCATTTCAGCATGAAAAGGTGAAAAAAGTGTACCATCTCAATAGTGTACCACATCAACAACTAGCTAGAAGTATCTCATCCGTCTATTGTTGGTATTTGTCTCGTGTAAAAGATCAAACAATGTAATTTTCCCATATACCTCCTACTTAAGAAGGGGGAAGTTCCATATTCTCTTCTTCCCCATTTTTACTCGAAGCATAACTAAAGAACTTGATTTTTGACCTTAAAGGTTGTTTAGGTCAAATTCAAATTAGTAATTTGTGACAAAGGACTTGCATATTTGAGTATTTGCATATTAGCATACTTTCCTAGAAGTTGTCTCTCTTGCCCAAATATAACAAAACTACCTTGACATAAGCATATAAGTTAGGCCAATTTTAAGCTTAGATTTTTGGTGCTTTCATTTAGAGTTAAACTTAGAGAAAAACTAAGAACACCCTCACCTCTTCTTTTGAACTCAATAACATGCTTTCAACCATATAATGGTCCTAAGAACCCAATGAAGTCCTACATTCGCAAATGAATCATTGTATAACAAATTCATTTAGGATAAGCCTTTCCATAATAGTGAAGAGAAAATAATGAATCTGTAATGACCCAGAATTTTTTCGCTTTATTTGAGAATATTTAACTAATTTTAAATATTTAAATAATTGATTTTATAAGCCTAAATAACTCATTATTTCTATTTAATAATGATAGTAAACTTGTTTTGAAACTTTATTTACAAAATTAAATAGTTTAGAGAAAAACTAAAAATGTGACCGAAATTCGTTTTTCGGATTTTCGACATTTTATCGAACGAAAGTTGTTGAAATATTGTTGCACCCTTGCGCACACATTTATAACATATTTGTAAGCATATAATAAGTGGTTTAATAGTGTACAAATAATCAATTAAAATTAAGTATGAATAAAGAATTTATAAGCACTTTAGAAAGTCAATTAAGTAATGTGACTTTGCTTTTTGTTTAAGTAAAGTAAGAAGATTTTTGTGCATAGATTTAAATGCTTTTTTGTAATCATCAAGAAGTCATGTGGAGGCATGTTCTTGCATTAGAAAGGATAAAAGGTGCATGGAAAAAGGAAGGATAGTAGTTTGAAAAAAAGAAGGGTGCTGCATGCATCAAGGAGCGGCAAAGAGGTCAATTTGGCAAAGGGTAAGCAATGTAATTTGGCAACTTTTCATGTCTATAGAACTACACCTCCACTTCATAAATTCATTTTACATCTTCAGTTTCTTTAACTCCTTCTTTTCCATTTTCTTCATTCTTTTTCTTTAAACAAAACCACATCAAAAACTCCTCATTTGAACCAAAATTCCTTTATTTACCCTAGAACAACCTCACACACCCCCACCATCCCAAGCTTTGAAGCCAAGCACCCCATTATTGCCATGCGCATGAGCTTTAGGGAGGTCCTAGGGCCTAGGTCGAGCCAAGAAAGGCGAAAGGAAGGATGTTGTGTTGTTTCTAGGTTGAGAGTGGTTGTAGTAGTCTTTGGTTTGAGTTTGTGCTTGTTTTAAAGTGAAATTTCTCATTTTGGATACCACTTTAAAATAGTTTTATAACTTGAAAAAATATTGTAAAGTATATTTTTTATTTATTTATACTTGTGTATATTGCTTGTTGAGATTTGATTCCCACTTGAAAGAAGATGGCAATAGTAACCATTGTTTTGTGCAGGACTAAAGTAAAAGGAAGTTGGAGTGTTCCATAGTGAATAGGTCACTGAGGAAGCACTTCAAAGAATATGAATTTTGTAGAAGGATCCTAAAGGATTCCTCGCCTTGTGGCTTTTATTTCCATACATCATTGTTTATGTAAATGTTTGTTTATAGGGAAAGTAAATGTTGCCTAGATATAGTCGACCTTCTTATTATTGGTTTTGCAATATTGAAATCTTGTGCTCCCTTTTAAGTGGTTTACCACATTTTTTAAAGTGCTTTAAAGTGGTTTTCGAACTTGACTTTTGTTTTCAAACCTTTTTGCAAAGATATTAAAGTGGTTTTCAAACTTGACTTTTGTTTTCAAACCTTTTTGCAAAGATATTAAAGTGGTTTAAATTTTAGAAAGAAATGTGGTTTAAAGCTATTTAACTTACGAAACAAAGTTTTAAAAGTTACGGTCCATATAGCGATAGTCTCTATGGATGCACTTTGAAAATCTATGATTTTAGTAAAGTAAAAGAGTTATCTACTTTAGATAGTTCATAACTTTTTTTTGAATCTGTTTTATAGAAGTAGTATAAGTATTTAAAAAGGAGATTGAAGATATAAGCATATGTTTAAGAAATTATTTAAGTTATTTAAACAAGAGGTTTAAATTTTATAAAGGAAGCTCCTTTGTTTCAAAAGTCAAGTTTTGTTTAAAAGTGACCATCTTTAAGGGGATGTTTTAAATACAAGTTTCAAGCTACGTTTTAAAGAGTTTTAAAAGCAATTTTAAAAGAGGAAGCATGGATTACAACATTATTGTTGTAATAGATGTTGTCAAGAAAAGGAAAGAAATCATGGACTATACCATTTTTGTTATAGTAAATGGTTTCGGGAAATTGGAAACGAAGTTTGATTTATAACACTTTGTTATTATTAAATAAGTTGTTAACATATATAAATAAAGGATCTTGTCTTTTGAAATCAGTCCCATAACTAATTTGAAATCAAATACTAGAAATAACTTTACAGACTTGGTTTTCTAATTGTTTTAAAAAGACTTTGTTTTATGCAAGAGCTTTCTTTGTCGGTGCCATTAAGTAACATAAAACAAATATGATAAGTAGTGCTAAAATTTTGACACGTTTATGCAAAGTAAGTCATCTTATATTTAGCACTAAAACACGATGAGTAGACTTTCCTCTATCTATGAGATCTAGAACTGAAGTGCTTTAACTATGGCAAGGCCAGATGCAACCAGTGCTTGAACTTAGTTGGCTTCATTTCTAGGCAAGGGATAGAGAAGTCGAAATATCGGAAGTGTGATAAGTATAAGATCGTTAATTTCTATAAATAGGTCATGATTAATTAATTATATGAAAGTTACTTCATCTTATACTTGGAACTAAATTTTGAGGTATGGAAGTCCGTTTCTATCTATGAGAATTAAGAATGCCATCGAGACAAGGTTAGTACTCCAACTTGTCTGACTTCATTGTTAATTAAGGGATAGTGCATGGTTTAAATCGAAAAGTGGGGATAAGTATACGAAGTCTAATTTTCCATATAAAAACTATATACTTACACTAGATAATGGTTTATCCACTACCGGTAGCTTGATTATTTTGATTTAGGAAGTATATGAAAGCTTTGCGATTTCATACTGTTGAGATCCCTTTGGAGAACTCATTCTGGTGAAATGTCAATCGCTTTAAGGATTGATATTTGGGATCCCCCTGAGACTCTTATATCGTCCGCTTAAATATGAAAGAACCGGGATTGAGTCGACCAAAAACTATCGATTGTTGGTTCAGAGAGACCGAGATAGTATAAACATGAATTATTTGAAAACCATTTCAAGCTGGCATAAGCATTCGAATTGGAGACATCGTGAAGATGATGGATCAAAGATAGAGTTCTTTGAAGTGCAAGGGCTACTTGCTACTAATCCTGAGGGTTACTCCAAAAAGGATATAGTAGAAGTAGTGCCTTCAGTTTTTTCATATCCCGACAACTTGCATGGATGAATGTTGACATTGCATTGTTACTTGGACAAAAGTGTTAGCATTCCAAGTGAGATTTGCTAAAATGGTGAAATGTAGCCTCAAGCCTCACACTCAGTAATGACTCAAATAGAGGATATGCGGTAGGACTTTGTGGTTCACTACCATTAGGCTTGGTCATCATCCGATCTAGATTGGTATTTACAGATTTATGTATACCGAGGGTCGATAAATTGTAAGCTGCAACCGGGGTGATGACATATTCGATACTATCCAGAAAGGAATATGTCAGTTCTGTGTTGGCGGGGGTCCATGTGAGGCTCCCGCTGCATTTTCTCTAGAGGTGTACTGTGACATGCGGTACCTCAGTAGTCTTGTCATTGATTGAATCCAATTGTCAATACGTGCCTTACGGATTTAGTTGTATACACAATATGCTGGAATGTGAGATGCAAGCATTCCAGCTATGTTATATATTTATTTAAACCCTAGATATTATTATAATACCGCAAGCTTTTCTAGTAAATTAGTTTGGTTGTCATAAAGTAAAATCCTGTTTGTTTTTTTATGTGGTGTGATATTATGAGATACCTTTATTTTTGAAGTGTTTTATAGATACAAAAATCCATATGATTTGAGTTTCTCTTACTGGTTTTCCTGACTTATCTGGGTGTTATTTTCTTATAATGCTCGGGTTAGACCCGAGTTCTTTTCCAGATTTAGCGATGAACACTTTGTGCTCTAGGAGACGAGCTGGATGCCTCTAAGACCCGATGTATTATACTTTCAGCTATATTTCTTGTTTTGTATTTATCATCATTTGTAAGGACATGTTGTTATAACTGTCCAGGCTGATAATAGGTTAATTTATTCTCATTGTTGTATGTATATCAAATTTTCTTTTTGTAAAGATCCACTATATACTATATATATATATATCACTCGTCATGATGTAAGATTCTATTCTTTATTTTCTTTTCTTTCCCCAATAATATGTTTTTTCAGCACTTTGGGGCTCGACATGGTATATTAATATCAGCTTTTGAGGGTTAAAAAGGCGGGTCGTTGCAGAGTGGCATTAGAGCTTAGGTTAAGCAAAGACCTAGGCCTTGGGGGGGGGGGTAAACTCATTGGAGATAGGGTTAGTAACTCCCTAGAATGAGTTAAGTGTATTATATATGAGAGCGTGTATTTCTTAGTGTTGTAAAAAAATGGTTTATATTGTGTTGAAATGAGTAAAGGAAATAATTTTACCTAGGATTATATTTTTTATATATATAAGAATAATTTTCCAAAATTGGTATAGGGTTTATTGATATGCTTGTTTGTTAGGAATGATAATATCCAATTATTATCATTTATTATTTGATTAGTTATGCTCGTCCAATTTAGGAGCATTGGCTATTATTTGTTGATTATTATGCTCAACTAATTTAGGAGCATTTATTGGGTGGATTTAGATAAAATACAAACACCTTGTGAATTCAGTTTCACGATTTGACTATAAGGCGTTTGTTAATAATGTAGGTTTAACAAGTTTATTTTGTTACCCTTGGTTATTGTAATACAGAAAGTTATTATATAAAGGTAATTTTTTATAAATTAGGTTTATATTTGTAAATAAGGTGGACTTTTGAGAATTTAAATCCCAGTGTCTTTGAAAAAGATTTCAAATGATTTTTGGAAAAAGGAATAATAGTATTACTTGAAAGTATTTATAAGTGTGATCATTTTCAAGAAGAATTTTAAGTAAGGTCCATTTTCTTTGGATAGTTCAGGAATGAGTCTTGATTAATTTTATGGTGATCTGAATAATCTGTTAAGTGACAATCAGATGTTTGCTTGGGCGAAAGTTGTAGTGCACTTAGTAAATTTTCCCTTTGTCATTATACGATCGAAACGAATTCGAATCTAAATAAACCCAAAGCAAGTTGGTAATATATATTTTTGTTAAAACTATTTTATAGGGAAATATACATAGCATTGTTTTTGATAGAGTTAGGGCTATGCCCTAGGGGCAATTATGTAATTTGTTACACATATCTATCTCGTTGACCAATCTTGTTCGAAATAAAGGTTTTTTCTTTCTATTATATACTTGACATAATGTGATTATATTAATTAATCAACTTAATTAAAAGTATATTTAATAGAAAATCCATAAATGGTATGTTTCGTGATAGTAGTTACAAAGTGTTGTAACTGTGAGTAATTTATCACAATGAAACAAATAAACCATTTTAAATGTTCCTAGTCAAGATGCATCGAGACTGGATATCGATGTATCCATTGAGACTAGAGTATGTAATGCTCTCCAAATGTTGGGCAGTGTATTGCTCATGACTGTTGGGGGGTACCAAGGGGTTACGTACTGGTAGTTATTGGATAACTATTGAATGACTCACTTGATAGTTTTCTGTTGGTTAATATAACTAAGGTCAAGTAGAGAATAACGATGTGACTAATTTACATAGTTCTTTTGACTTGAGAATACTGTTGATCTTCAAAGTGAAAGCTTCGCTTTAATTATAATTAAATCATAGCATCACATCCATCGAACTACTATAGTTGGGTCGACTGGAAGCACTGGAAGTGAAACACTATTCAAGAGAGGATTCGTCTCCTTGGTTATATGAGGTTAGTATCATGGTCAACCGAAGTCAACTCAAAGTCAAAGTCTTTAGTCAGAGCATTTCGGTTAATAATAATAATTATTATTGAACTAAGGACGTTGTGTTTGGACTATAAGTTGAATATGGATGATTGGAATTTTGACCATTACCAAATTTCATAAATCCAAAGTGATATTGTTTTGACGAAGAGAATTGGTGTAAATAATTCTCGCTATTATGTACCGCTTATAATAAGAAAAATAGGATTTTACCAAAAGATGTGCAAATGATAAATTCGGTCAAAATGTCCCACCACCTGCTAATTGACGCGTGAACGTTAATATTCAAATAGTTCGATGTTAATCGCTGACTGAATTTACCCCTATGAGTCGCACAATCGTAATGAAGAATTCTTTGAAAAACCACATGATTTAATTACTTTATAAAATGATGTAAGTTGATTAAATTAATTGATATTTGAGAAATATTAATTATAATTTATTTAATGTTTGGAAGTATTTTTGTAATTATTTTAATGCATTTATAAAAGTTATATTTGGCGCATTAATATACAATATCGACGTAATTTATAGATAATTGCATGAAATGATTTATAAAATTTTATGTCATGTGATGACATGATTTACGGAAATTTTATGTCATTTGATGACATACTTGTAAAGAAAGGATTAGAGTGAGAGTAATAATCAAGAGAAACCATATCAATCACTATTTTCATCCCTTAATTATTTCCATTTAAATTCCTATGTAATAACCATTCAAATTGTTCTTGTTTATATATATACATATAAATTACCACCGACTACGCATGCTCCTGTATGTTGCACTTGCACAATAATTACTGTGAATACATTTACAATTCATGTCATATTTAGATTAGTCATTAATGTTACTTTATTAATCAATTATTTAATTTAATTAAGAGAAGGAAATGAAAATCTTCCTTCTCTAACTAAATTTATGATCCCTCATTAGTTGAATGATTTAAGAGAAAGGAAATGAAAAGTTTCCTTCTCTAAATAAATTTATTCCCCTCATTAATTGAATAAGTTAAGAGAAAGGAAATGAAAAGTTCTCTTCTGAAAATAAATTTATTCCCCATCATTAATTGAATAAGTTAAGAGAAATGAAATGAAATATTTCATTCTCTAAATAAATTTGAAAAGTAAACGTCACACACAAATTTGTATATAAGAGTATATTTGATATACTCTAAAATACATACACAGTAAATTAAAGTAAAACTTTATTTATGAAGTTAAATAAAATATTGATTATATTTAAAAGAAACTTAAAAAAGTTCAAAATGAATTTAGACTTCATAGACCCATTAAAGATCCAAAATGGTCGTAAATTTGAAATTCACCCATTTCTTCCGCTGTGGGCTGGCTCAGTTCCAACAATGGTACTAGAAACTAATAGCCTATGCGGTCTAAAGTAGTCATGTCAGGATGAACTAATTAAGCTTGCGCACTTAGTACGGTGTTTAGAAAGGTGATGTCTAGGATGGAAATTAGGTAATCAAGTACCCTGTCCTACCTGGCCTGAAAGATGGAGTAAGCCCAAAGGTTACCCCAAATAAAAAAGATCCAATTTAATTGGGCCCTGGGATAATTTTCAAAACAGTTTTGAAAATTAAGACTAGATTTTAAATTTAAAATAAAAACATGTTTATCATAAAAGGTTGTAATATAACATAAACTTTCAAAATGTTTGAAAAGGTAGAAAATTTCAAAATGTTTGAAACTATTTAAATATTAATTCCAAAATATAAAATCTATTAATAAGATTAATAAAATAAATTAATTAGACGAGTTAATTAATTAATACTTATATGCATGTATTATATATGTTGATATATGTTATTTAAAAGTTTTTAAGATAACATATGTATACATGTGTGTATGTAAAATAAATTTGAAATTGATATAATTTAATATAAATTGTTTAAGTAAATAAATAAATTAAAGATTAATTAATTAAATAAAAATAAACATATATAAGATATATGTGTTACAACATAAATGTTACAGTAGACATGTTTAATATAAAATTGTATTGGAATGCTAACATAAAATTTATTAAAGAGTTAATTAATTAAAATTAATTAAATAAGATTTAACCAATGAAATATTATACTTAAGACTATCATATAAGTAATATAAAATATAAAAATTATATAACAACAAAACTTATATGATATGAATGTACAATCTAATGGTGGAACGTTAAAGAAACCCAAATAGAGTTGAGGAATAATTACATATGAAAATGTACGTATACCTTGATTTCCGATGTGTTTGACACTTGAATCATGATGGTATTTTACAAGAAATATATTATTTCATAAGTCGATATCACTCAATATAATATATTGAAGATTACGAATCTTCAATATAATGTTGTCCTCTACCATATATATATTAATAAATTACTTGCGTACTCCTTAGCTGTTGAGCAAACTCAAGCTTGGAATGTGTGGTATTACTAATATATCGAATAGATAAGGTAAGATAACTATATGTATTTGTTGAGCAAACTTAAGGTACATATATTATACTTATGTCATCACGATATGGTAGGTATAAGTGAATAATCTGTTTTGATTTGTTGAGCAAACTCAAGGTTGAAATGAGATTAGGACAAGGGAACATGGGTTAGGAGTTGTATATGATGCAATCGATAAGGAATTATCCATCGTTTGTGGGGCTATGATTTGTTGAGCAAACTCAAGGCCAAAATACTAAGATAGACGAGTCCTAACACCCACTAGTGAAGTCGAGATACTTCTATGTTTCATCTTAGGGTTTGGAGAAACATAAAAGACTAGTGGGAGCCTTATTAGGAAAATAAAATGGTTACATTTAACCATTCTAATTATGTAAGAACAAATAATTATAATTATCTATAATAATAAATTTGTGCATATAATATGATTGATAAAATGTTTATCAATTAACATATACAAACGAACTGAATTGAAAGTTGATAAATGGAAATATAATACCCACTATTAAATGCCTATTGCATGTTAATGTTTTCTATACCCATGCAAGTGTCTAATTTTACAACTACTTAATACATTCGTAAAATGGTCACTTAAGTGCTTATTTGGGTTAGACCATGTATTGCACTCTATGAGTTTCGAACTCTAAAAGCAATACAAGACAATGGATATTTGATCCATATACTATCATTTATAAATGTTATATGGTGAAAGGTCACAGTTCGTAATGTATGATAGTTCAATGAATATAGTTCATTAGGAAATAATCCAATAAATAGTATTTTGAGATCATGTATTCAACTTTATTGATTACAAAAGGGATCATATAGTATTAATGTAACACAAAACCAAAAACCATAAGACAGATCTAAGAACTCGATCGCCAAAATGTCATTTTAATCGGTTTATGTAAAATGCAACATTTTTGATATGCTTAAATGTTAAGGATAATCGCATGCGCTTTTGTAAAGAGTTTGTTATGATATTGTAGTAAGGTTTTCTTTTGTATAGTTTGACCATTTGAAAGGATTTTTTTTATAAAAATAGATGTAATTTAAGGTACAGATGAGATGAAGAGAATGAATAGTCACTTCTGCTTCATAGAGAAACATTGGAAATGAGAATTATAATAATAATTAATACTTAATATTGGAATAAGAAATATGATTTCTATTCCAAAATGTATTTTCATATAGAATTTTTTTCTATGAGATTTATTTCTTTGAGCTCAAGATATTTGATCGATGGACTCTCCATTGTAAATAATTACAGTGTATGAAATAAACAAATTGTATGAGGTGAATGATGGATCTCTGAACGTAGTACGCTGTTGTAGTAATGGTGGATATAGTAGGAGCATGCCATATAGCACTTATTAATTACATCATAGTATGAAAATTGTTTCCGTAAAACTTACCATACATTATTTATGAAATAATGATTATTTTTAGGTATCGACTGAAAAAAATAAACATAGCTATATTTCAATATGAATATTATGATTATTCTTTATGAAATAAAACTATAATGTGGTATTTTTTTTATAACAAAAGTGATGCATTAGAAAATACAAAAGTATCTAATATTATTTACGGTTGTTTTGGAATTATAGACTAAGCCATAGTTTTGAGAAACAATTTATTGTATGATTTTGAAACATATGATATTTGTTAATTATATCTCAAACAATAAAGGGTTATGCACCCATATAGTGGGAGTATCATAAGAGTTGATGAACTCTTCAGATTGATACATATAGATGTATGCAATTGTAATTCTGTAAATACCAAAACGGTTCCATGTACTTTGTCATATTAACCAATAAGTTATCGTTGATATGGACATGTGTATTTAATACACATGTAGTATGACTATGGTAAACTTATAGAATATAAAACATGAGTAAATAAAATAACATGCGATAGAAATGATTTGATTTGATCGAATGAGTGAGTATATTGGAAAATGTTCCAAACGCACCTAAAATGAATAAAGTTTCAATCTCAAAATTACTCCCCCATGTGATACATAAAGATGCATCGATATTGAGTAATCGAACTTTGTTGGAAAATGTATGATTAATTGTGAGTGAAGTTGAGTTAGTTTTTTTTATAAGGTATTGTACTTAAGGGTAGTACACAAGGTTAATATCACTTCATTTGAATAATAGTTTATAAAATTTTACAAGATAAGAGTTTATAAGAAACTCCAACTTATCATAGGCCAAGGAATTGGCAGATTGTGCGAGTCGAAAGATTGCACGTAATAATTATTCATGAGGGACCTTGTATGAATCTTCCCAAAAGGATTTTGAAAAGACTGTCATTGGATGACATATTTATGTTTCGAACATAATTTCTGTAAACTAAAACCAAATTAGTTTTATAAATAAAGAAATTCATAAAACGTTTATGGATACCTATTCTATTGCACTGAGAAACAATTGTTGTTTCAAGATATACCAACTTCATTGTGAAGAACTTCTTTGAGGAATTATTGAAATTAAAATGGAATTGAATACGATCGTTAGATAGAATGATTATATGAGATGAAATTAAAGTAACTAACTTAAATGAAAACATAGCATTAGAATGTCTAATAAGTATTCTCGTACATCAAAGAGAAACTATGAGTTTCTTACTAACGTCAAAAATATATAATCCTAGATTTTTTAGTTAAACCATTGAGAGTTTTGACTCTATATGGTATGATGTGAAAATTCGAAAGAATTCCAAGTACGCTATCACAATATAGATTTTGATGGTAGTAACTGAAGGGATATGATCCATCGACCTCGATTGTGTCTTTATGAGTAAGACCAATGCAGTTGAAATTAAATGAGCGACGTTGTATGAATAATATTGCAAATTTCAATTGTTGAAATTATCATAATAGATTCAATATTCAACATGTTCAAGTCAATTCGGATTTACTCAGAATCAACGCTTGATAAGTCCTAGTATTTTGGTACGTATGTATTGAAATAGAAAATTCTAAATAACGATTTAGAGTAAGCTGTATAGACATATTAACCAAAAATGTCTCAAAGACAATGGGAGCGATATTGAGTTTGAGAGTCTTTGGATATGATCCCAAAAATGATGTGAAAGTATTATTTTCTAAGCATCAAGATTGAATAAGTATTTTGATAGAAATATCAAATAGTTTGATTTTCAATCAAAGTGCAGAGGAAGCGTGTGTTCATAAGAAAGAACGTTAAAAGGTACATAGATATTTCTAAACTATAAGTAAACAACACGCTGTTAATTTTAACGATGCATTTATGTTAAAATCAGCCTTAGTTGTTCTAATACTCAACATTGGATTAATAAATGACGACTTTTATAGTAAGTATAAAAGATGTCGAGAATTTTCTAAATGATATGCAAGGACACCCTATTAAAATGTTTAATATGGAACATGTTAGTTTGATTCTTTTGCATTGGAAAAAGGAATTGTCAAACATGTATTTTCTACGATATCATGATTTTCCTATGTATTTGATACATGAAGAAAATATCAAATCCAAATTGATATCACTAAATGGTTGTTTGAAGTGTTCTCATGTATTTATAAAATACTAGAGAATTGTTTATAGACACAAAAACTCCTTATAAAGGAGTGTTCGAACTCAAACTTCATAAGTCATATTGAGTGTATTATGTCAATAATAAATTCAAGTTAAGAATCTTTAAGCTGGAAATGTTCCAAATAAAAGACTATGGCTTATACAATGAAAAAAGGCTACGTACATCGCCTTAAATATTCTGCAATAAAAATAATGTATATAAAATTATAAGTACATAAATTTATAACTGAGCTGATTCTAAATGTTGAGAATCTCATAACATTGTTATACGATAACAATGTCGTGATAGGTTCGTAATAGAACTTAGAGCTCACTAGAGGTCAAGAAGACGTCCTCCGAATTGTTCCATATGATAAAGCAATATATCATTGTCGGAGAAAGTTGATTGATGGAGTAGATAATTAAAACATAATAGCATACCCGTTCACAAAGGGACTGACCTAATTTATTTTGAGAAAACCGATTAGAGAAGTTGGAATAAGATTCCATAATTGACCCCAAGTGCAAGTGGGAGATTAATAGAGTTAGGGGTATGCCCTAGGGGCAATTATATAATTTTTACATATATCTAACTCGTTGACCACTCTTGTTCGAAATAAAGGTGTTTTCTTTCTATTATATACTTGATATAATGTGGTTATATTAATTAATGAATTTAATTTAAAATATATTTAATAGAAAATCTATAAATGGTATGTTTTGTGATAGTAGTTACAAAGTGTTCTAACCATGAGTAATTTATCATAATGAAACAAATATACCATTGTAAATGTTCCTAGTCAAGATGCATCGAGACTGGACATCGAGTATCCGTTGAGACTAGAGTACGTAACACTATCCAAATGTTGGGTAGCGTATTACTCATGACTGTTGGGGGCACCAATGGGTTACGTACTGATAGTATTGGATAACTATAAAATGACCCACTCGATAGTTTTCTGTTAGTTAATATAACAAGGTCAAGTAGAGAATATCGATGCGACTAATTTACACAGTTCTTTCGACTTGAGAATACTTTTGATCTTCAATGTGAAAGCTCTACTTTGATTATAGTTAAATCATGGCACAACGTCTATCGAACGACTATAGTTGGGACGAGTGGAAGCATTAGAAGTGAAACACTATTCAAGAGAGCATTCATCTCCTCGGTTATATGAGGTTAGTATCACGGTCAAATGAAGTCAACTCAAAGTCAAAGTCTCAGGTCAGAGCATTTTGCTTAATAACAATTCTTATTATTGAACCATGGACATTGTGTTTGGACTATAAAGTTGAATATGGATGATTGGAATATTAACCATTACCAAATTCCATAAATCCAAAGTGATATAGTTTTGACGAAGAATATTGGTGTAAATAATTATCACTATTAGGTGCCGCTTATAGTAAGTAAAATTTGATTTTACCAAAAGATGTGTAAGCGATAAAGTCGGTCAAAATGTCACACCACCTGCTAAGTGACGTGTGAACGTTAATATCAAATAATTCGATATTAATCGCTGAATGAATTTACACCTATGAGTCACACAACCGTAATGATGAATTCTCTGAAAAACCACATGATTTAATTAATTTGTAAAATGTTGTAAATTGATTAAATTAATTAATATTTGAGAAATATTATTTATTTGATGTTTGGAAGTTTTTTTGCAATTATTTTAATGCATTTATAAAAGTTATATTTGCGCACATTGATATACGATATCGATGTAATTTAAAGATAATTGCAAGAAATGATTTATGAAAATTTTATGTCATTTGATTACATTATTTATGGAAATTTTATGTCATTTAATGACATGATTTGTGGAAATTTTATGTTATTTGATGACATACGTGTAAAGAAAGGTTAGAGAGAGAGAAACAATCAAGAGAAATTGTATCAATCACTTTTTTCATCTCTTATTTATTTCCATTTCAATTCCTATGTAATGACCACTCAAATTGTTCTTGTTTATTTTATGCATACGTATCAATTACCACTGATTATGCATACTCCGTGTATGTTGCACTTGCACAATATTTACTGTGAATATATTTACAATTCATGTTATTTAGATTAGCCATTAATGTTACTTTATTGATCAATTATCTAATTTAATTAAGAGAAGTAAATGACAAGCTTCCTTCTCTAACTAAATTTATGATCCCTCATTAATTGAATAATTTAGGATAAAGGAAACAAAAAGTTTCCTTCTCTAAATAAATTTATGCCGCTCTTTAATTGAATAAGTTAAGAGAAAGGTAATGAAAAGTTTCCTTCTCCAAATAAATTAATGCCCCATCATTAACTAAATAATTAAGAGAAAGGAAATGAAATATTTCATTCTCTAAATAAATTTGAAAAGTAAACATTACACACAAAATGGTATATAAGAGTATATTTGATATACTCTAAATTGCATACACATTAAATTAAAGTGAAACTTTATTTATGAAGTTAAATAAAATATTGATTTTATTTAAAAGAAACCTAGAAAAAGTTCCAAATGAATTTAGACTTCATAGGCCCATTAAATATCCAAAATGGTTAAATTTTTGAAAATTCACCCATTTCTTCCGCTGCAGGCTAGCTCAGTTCCAATAGTTTTAAAATTAGATTTGGAAAATAAGAAGTATTTTTATGATAACTGGTTCGAGTTGCTCGAAAATGACTAAAAATGGGCAAGAGATGTGTTCGGATGGTAAGCACTTCTCTTAGGTATTACCTTTCTTAGAAAGGGGATATGTGATAATACTTTTTAGGATCTAGTTCCTTGGTATCATTTTAATGTTACTCGATCTATATATATATATATATATATTTTATGGACTAAAATAAATAGTATCGTTTCAAAAAGGTTTTTGAAATAAAAACTGGGTATTTGGTTCTTAAGTTTCCTTAAAGAAAATAGATTCAAAATAGAAAAGTATTTTGATAAAAGAGTGTGTTGATAAATTAAAATTTTATTATGGGTTATATCATCCTTGGTTAAAGAAGAAATAATTTAACACAAGATTTTAAATGAGTTAAATTTAACAAGAATATTTTAATAAACTTTGTTTTATTAAAATTGTGTCTTTTGTTTTAACATCTAAGTTGTAAAAACTATTTGATGTTATTGGGCCGACTAATAAACATATTTACCTTAAAGTTGTTTAGGGAAAACTAAACTCTAAGACTAAGTTCGACGGCATCCTTTTCTTAGCTACTTACCAGATGGATGGGTAATAAGGTCGGAGAGGTAGACTTAGTTTGAACTAGATTTAGTTTAGTCCTGCATCTGAATTTAGGGAAAAGGAAAAGATAAAATATTAAATCAGATAGTTGTATACACTCTAAGGATATAGTAGGATATTATACAAGTTCAAAACTTAAGTTATGTTTCTATGAATTATTTCATAAATAATTTTTCGATGTAAAAATAATTGGAGTAGTACAATTATTAAGTTATCCTAAAGGGATAAAACCATAAGTTGGACTTCGATCATTTTATTCGCATGACTTCTATTGATCCAGAGTTCGGGCACATGATTTCTGGGTGTTATACACCAGTCCGAACTGGGCATTTTCACTCGAATTCTCGACGGTAAGTACTTGAGATGGATTATTTGGATAATGCGAGTGATTTCTATTATAGTTTAGAACTATATAAGGAAAACATAAGTATTAGATCAAGGAAGCGGGTCTGGATTCCATAATGGAAAAGTTAAGTAAATTATACTAGTTTGGATGAGAGATTTATATATTCGAAACGGATATAGTGTATGGATGATTCAGACACATCACATGGGTTTAAGTATATTTGCCTTTAATGTTTTATGTTTATTAGGAGTTAGGTAGAAGACTCTTCGATCTTTCATGAGGTAGTGTGAATAATTGATTGAGTAATAACCTATGGCTATTGAGCATGAGATATGTGTAGCGACCTTGAAATTCGAACACTTCATCTTCGAATATCGAAACATTTTGAAATATAATTAAGTGTTATAAATATGATTTTATAACCTTGTTAAGCATCATTTAATTAATAATCAATGATAAGAAACTTGTTTTTGAAGTTTTTTTACAAAAATATATTCTTTGAAGAAAAATCGATAATGTGACCAAAAATTAGTTTATCGATAAACAGCATTTCGATGGATATAAGTTGCTTGAACTCTTATGCACTTGTCTAATGACCAAATGAACAAATTAGCAAATAGTTGACATGCACATACCTCTTCATAAAGCTTGGAATGTTCTCGAAGCTTCTAAAGGATAAGAGATATTATCGTAAGAGGGGTATAATGGTAATTAACCATAAAGGAGAAGTGATGGGAGGTGAAGCTTCCATGGCATGGTGGAGGGGGGTGAATGCAAGCTTAAAGAGCACCATTCTTGTGCCTCTATAAGGAGAGGCATACCATAGAGTTAGAATTGCAAATTCATAAAGCTTAAGTGAGAAAAATCAATGGCTTCTTCATCTCTTATATTCTAAAGAAAATTGGTGCAAATCAACTCCAAATCACTTCAAACTTTGCCACAAGCCTTAGTACAATATTATAACACCTTCCACTATGCCAAAACTTGAATAAGCAAAGCCATGCCCTCCTCTCTACCAATGGCCGTGAGCAAAGGAGGCATTATTGCCTAAGAACAAGTGAAAGTAAGGAGGAAGGAGAAAGAGAAAGGTGATTGCAAGTTTGGGCTTGGACTTTGCTAGCTTGGATCTTGGTCGTTGTTGGGTTAAAGATGAGTTAATGCCTCACTTTGAATGAAAATATTATACATACGTATGTTGTGTTGATTGTATATATGTTATCTGAATTATTGTTAACTTATGTTAAAACATTGGTTTGGATTCTTACCTTAAAAGTGACATATGTGATTCATGTATATGGACTTGAAGAAACTTGCAATTGACTTGTATGACATTGATTAGGCCGTGACAAATCACATAGGTTATTGTTAACAAAAAAACTTTTCAACATCCCGAGCTAAGTGGTTAACAAGAGATGTTATTAACCCTTCAAAAGAAAGTTTTTAGAAGTGACTACTCACTTCGAAACCCTTTTTGAATGGGTTGACTAGGACGAATTACTTGCGGAGAGCGGTATTATGAAAATATTAATTGTAGTTAATAGGTCCAATCAACCCAATTAAAATGAAGGTTAAGAAGGGAATGCCCCCTTCAAAGCCCTTTTTTGAATGAGTCAAAGTGTGTATTTGTATCGGACAGCTATCTCTTTCGATTGTGTCAAAAGGACTATTCTGCCCTTAAAAATGAGAATTCGCTTCCAATAGTATTGTTTTTTCTCTTTTGGAAAGAAATCCTTCGAAAGAGTTGTATGTATTCTGATATATGTACACCTTTCGAAGATGTCCATCTAACTAGCATAGCTCTTTCATACATCAAATCCTCTCCGAAACGTCCCTTTCGATCAGGTTGAAAGGGTTTTTGCTCTTTCAAAGTAGACTCAATGTACGATATACAAGTTCTACGATCTATATGCGGTGGAATAACATCTCAGAAAATATAAGTTCCATGAACTTATTAAGATCGAAACACTATCATCATCTTTGTTTAACATTTAATATCATTAAACACGATGATAATGTGATTCAAGTACATATTGTCCAAGTTGATCCCATTGCATCGCATAAGTCTAATAGCAGTTAAATAGATAAGTAAGCATCATGTGCAATTGGTCATTAGTCAAGCTAATGGCCGAAATGATCTTTCTCATTATCAAAATCTTTATAGAATCCATGTGCTTCCGCATTATCCACTAATCCAAATTGAGTAACAAGTAAGAGAGCATTTCACAAAATTGATTTAGGGTTACAAAAATTTGATTTGCTAAGATATAGGAGAAAGAATTTAGGATTCCCAAAAATTCAGTCCCTAAACTCGGACCCCTAGGGTTGTATTTATAGATGCATGTTGGCCCCCTTTTGTGCCCATCCTTCCGCTTTAGTCGAAAGGCCTTCCTTCAACCTTCCCCATGCATCCTTTTGACACGGTCGAAAGGCTTTCCATCATCCTTATGTGAGATTACTTTCAATGCAGTCGAATGGCTTTTCTTTTAATGTTTCTCATCCATTCTCATGCATTTACCTTTTCATTTCAGACTTTTTGACCCAATCGAAAGGATCACCTTGAAAACCTTTCGCTGCCTTTAAAGTTGAATGCCTCTTTTACTTTGTTGCTTTCGAATTTGTTGCTACACTGTTATAAGTGAGAGAAAAGTTGAGCTTTCACATAGTTTCGAAAGGAATGGTGAGTAATGACTGGATCTTAGCGAAAGGACACCGAGTCTTCATGTGGAGCTTTGATCATGCCTTTGAAGCATTCCAACCGTTTCTAAAGGCTTGTTCTTGCTTTTGAAAGATGTGTATTTGAAACATTTCCTCAAGTAGTAGATTAACAATGAAAAAACCCACTACTGAAGGAATTGGTTCTTGTGTCGAGTCATCATTCAACACTTTAGAAAGGTGTTTCAAACCTATACTAATATTTCTTATATATGTGAATCCATCTGCGTTGAAAGGTATATATGAGGAAGAAGGGTAAACTTGCATTCTTTTCTACCTTTTTGAAAGCTTTTGTTCTGCTTGTTATTTGTAATGGCACTTGGCGCTTGTGACTCCTTCGAAAGCCATCTCAATACCTTTGAAACGCCTTTTGAACTTTGGCGAAACCCATGTCATCAATTCTTTAGAGCCTCTTTTTAAGCCTTTTTTCATTCCTTTATTCTTAAATGAATTTATATGGTTAAAATTTTGCCCCCTTGTATGAAAGAAGCTCTTGTTCGTTAGGATAAAAATTTAACAACTGCTCTGTTCTTAATGACCTCATTTCCCCGCAAAATTCAAAGCAAATAACATTTTCTATCGTTAGATCGCAACTTGTATAAACTATGATTAGTGATTTGAAAATGATGTTAGCGTAGTAGAGCTCTTGAACCCTAAGTGCAAAAGTAATAAAAATCAGTTGGTCATCATCTAAAGTTAATAAATGATAAGAAATCTGTAGTTGTAAACGATTGAGAACCAAGAAAATTTTTCTAGCAATGTTAGAAGTCCCACCATCCAATTTTTTTAATTGCAAATGAAGCTCATAAATTGAACTCCCATGATATTAATAGAAAACCAGGCATATAATAATTGAAATTCAGGAACTTTCCACTGGTGACAACAAATGTTTGGTAATAAAAGTCCATGAGCTATCATCTGGAAATAAGTCATTAAAAACCATGAATCTTTATTTGGGGATAAGTAATAGGTATTTAGAAACTCCTATTATAAATAATAATGATCCAAAGACCGAGATTCGGATGTTGAAAAATGTTGTTCAAAAGTTAGTAGTAGTAAACCAATGACCCTGATTCGGGTATTAAGAAGACAAACTCAAAGTTTTAGTTAAAGACCAAAAGTCCATTGAGATTTCAATACTAAATGCCTTGGAATCTAGATTCGAGAATTAACAAATGAAATCCAAAAATTGATGATAAAAGATCCAAACCCCAAATTTAGGTGTTAGGAAGACCAAATATCTGAAACCCAGATCTGGGCATCAATAAGTGCAATTCATAAGTCAATAGTAAGATATCCGAAACCCAGATTCGGGTTTTAGTAGATGATAACCAGAAATATCCTTCATAATAGAAATCTTAGGCCCAGATTCGCGTATTAGTGGATGATAACCAAAAATGCATAATAATCTTCATAATAGAAATCTTAAACCTAGATTCAGATATTGGTGGATGATAACCAGAAATCCATAATAATCTTCATAAAGAAATCTTAAGCCCAGATTCAGGCATTAATGATTGAAGTCCAGTAATTAATAATAATAGTCCCAAAACCCAGATTCGGGTATGATGAAGACCATAAATTATTAATAAAGACCCAAAATCCTGATTCGAATATTAATCGGTGAAGTTCAGAAATTCTTCTTTGATAATAAGTCGGAGGCTGTAGATTCTTATTTAACCTTTTGTTCTATACCGCTCCTCGGGTTTTGAATCTTTTGACATGTGTTACCCTTTAGGCTTTGTAAGTTGTTGCTATTCGATTTGCTGCTTCTCGATCTTTGACGTCTTAGTCCATTGTTTGATACGCCGCTTCTTAGGCTCGTACATCTTAGTCCGTTGTTTGATATGCTGCTTCTCGGGCTCGGACGTCTACTCCGTCGTTCGTTATGCCACATCTCAGGCTCGTACGTCTTAGTCCGTCGTTCGTTATGCCGCTTCTCAGGGTCGACGTCTTAATCTGTTGTTTGATACGCCGCTTCTTGGGCTTGGACGTCTTAGTCCATTGTTGTCTGGTGCACTTGGATAGCTTATCCACAAGCAGGACCCAAGGACTTACCCAACCTCCCTCTAGAGGGCACCTTGACTTGGCCATGGCGTGATACGACCAAGGGCTTGTTTGGTGACTTGGCCAGTCCATAACGTGGCATGACCAAGGGCTTACTCCATCCTTCCTCCAAGAGGTGCCTTGACCTGGCCATAGCGTGGCACGATCAAGGGCTTGTTCGGTGCCTTGACCAAGCTAGAGCATGGCGAGACCTAGGGCTTAATCCATCCTCCCTCTAGGAGGCACCTTGACCTGGCCATAACATGGCGTGGTCAAGGGCTTGTCGATGTTTTAACATGGGCATAGAGTGGCACGGATAAAGGCTGACTCTAACCTCCCTCCAGGAGGCGCTTTGACCTAGCCAACTCGGCGTGGACAAAGGCTTTAACCGATTAAGGTAATATCCAACTACAAGGAGAATTTCACTCCCAACCATGTAGATTTTTCTTTTTAAGAAAGAGGTGCTTTATTCATTCATTGTAAGAAAATATGGTCGTAAGTGTTTTGCATTCCACGTTCTAGGAACCATATTGTCGCTTGGTCGACATAACTTGTAAGCTCCAAGGAGAATTACTTTGCATATAATTATGGGACCTTACCAATTTAGTCTTAACTGTCCATCCACAAGATTTCTTCTATTTGCCATCACCCTACGGAGTACTAAGTCTGCCTCTCGAAATGATCTCGTCTTCACTTTCGGATTGTAGTATTTTGAGATTTTTCTTTGAAATGGTTCGTCCAATGATTCTTTCTTCAATTCCTGATTTGGATCAAATGCTTATGCGATTCTCTTTCTTCAATTCCTGATTTGGATCAAATGCTTATGCGATTCTTTGATATGATGGTATCTCAGTTGACATCGCTTCACACCCATATGTTAGAGAGCATGAGGTATGTCCCGTTGTTGCAGCTCCAGTGGATGTTCGATGGGTTCAGAGTACAAGTGATAATTCTTCTACCCAATTCCCTTTGGCTTTATTTAATCGCTTTTTCAAGATAGTCTTAATAGTCTTATTTGTAGCTTCAAAGGCCCTATTAGCCTTTGGATGTGCCATAGAAGAAAAGCTTTTTGTAATACCCCTAATTTTGATAATATTATTCAGGAGATTTAATTAGATAAATTAAATACAAAAATATAAATTTAAGATATAAGGGGATTGAAACTTGAATTAATTAAATAAGGGTCGTGCCTAATAAAGTAATTAATGGGCTAAAGAATGGTTTATAGGTTAAATAAATTACATAAGGGTATAATTGGAATTTTCTGCCCAAGGACCCTTATCCATATATATATATATATATATATATATATATATATATATATATATTAGTTTCTAGCATTTCTTCCGTTCACATCATTTTAAAACGTAAATAAAAAATAAAGAGAATGGCCGTCCATTAAGAGAAAGAGAGAATTCAAATTAAAGCTAGAGATTAAGCTTAAGGGAAATCAATCTCAACCCATTCTTCTTATCAAGAGCAAGGTGAATAATAATTCCATCTGTTTTTTGGTTAAATCATATATTTTTTGATTTAAAAGATAAATTCATTTATGTGATATATTAAATGATGATATGCTTGATTCATGATCTATTTGATTTAAAAAAGATTGTTTGCAGGGGTTTTATACGGTTTTAGATCAAAACTGAGATGAAATGTTGTCTAAATTCCATGGAAAATTTTTATGTTATGAGAAACGTGATTTTGAGTTGGGTTTCAATTTTGATAATTTTCCAAGCTGTGGAAAGATTATTATGAATTTTCAAAGAAAAATATAGTTATTTGGGTTTATAATTTATTTTGGAAAATATATTGGAATTTGGGTCCGAAATTTTAATACTTTAGATAACATGATTAAAGTGAATTTATGGAATTTTTGGAGATTTTTCCAAAGTGATTTCTTTGAAAAAATAAATAGTTTTAGAAGAGGGACTTCTTTGCAAAAATTGGAAGGGCTGGTTTGATTAACTTAACCATGCTTTAGAGCTAGATTAGCTGCAGTTACGTTTGAAAAAGAATTTTAAAAAGTTAAGGTAACCAATCCGGCGTTGACATATGGCAGGGTAGTTAGAGAAATGTTTACTTAAACAAGAATTAAACCTGGTTTTGCTCAGAAAAGTGGTTTCGCCTACTTAGGAAAGCGTCTTTCGACACAGTAGCTCCCACCTTCATCCTTGTCGAAATCAAAATATGCCAAAAACTATAATCATGATGGAACATAGTGGATTGGAGATAGGCAAAAGGCAGGGTGTCGAATGCATAGCTTCTGAAGTGATGAAACCTTGGCTTATTTTTAAAAGGAAAGCATTTGCTTATGTTTTGATTTAAGACTTCGATAAGGCCGAAGTATAAGTTTTCGAAAGAGGTTTTAAAATGTTTTGAAAGGGGTTGCCATTAACTTATAATTGCTTTCGACTGGGTTCCTTACTTATAAAAGAATATTTTGAAAGAAGAGGTTCCAACCTAGTCGATACCCTACTACCATTTTATAACCTTCTGATGGTATTGAATATATCAATGTTGTCGAAAGGTGTTTTGTTTTCTAAGTTCAAGCCACTTCCTAAAGCTTTCGAAAGGGTTTAGGGGTTTTGAAGGTGATGGTTCCGAAAGGGCTTTTGACACCAACCTTCTTATGTTTTCCCAGTTGTTTTATGCTTTCGAAAGAGATGGCGCCAATGTCATCATGATTCCCTAATGTTTTATCAGTGATAAAGATGGCTTCAAAAAAAATGTTTTCTGCTATATTCACTTTGACCCAAATTATGTTTTAAGTATAAACCCAATGCTTTCGAAAGGGGTACTTTCAATGGTTTCGGAAGGGTTACTTCCATAAGTGTCGAAAGGGGTACTTTCAACTGGTTTCGAAGCTAAAGCTTCTAAAGTTAAATGCTAATACTTTAATATATTCGAAAGGTTTTAAAAGGTAGAATTTAAAGTATTATAAGGTAGGATCCTAATGTTTTTAAGAGCTTTTAGAGGAGGTTATCCTATGAAGTCGAAAGCTAGGTTTCGAAGGCATCGAAAGGGCCCAAACTCTATTTTTAAAGGAAAAACTCATGGCTATATAAAGGAAGTTTTTATAATGGTTTTGAGAAGAAGTTATCCACGTTAAAGAAACAGGTTAAGGGGATTAACCACGTTGTATATTAAACCCACAGGAGTGGTATTGCTATTTTTTATATTGCTTTTTCTAATATGAATATATTCACTTTATAATGGAACCATGACTGCATTTTGGGGATAAAGGGTAGGAGAACCAGTTAGGTTAACCCATTAGTGAATATAAATTGAATAAACTTCTGAATGAGTAAAATTGCTCTAGGAGGTAAGGAGGACTAGAATATAGGATGCTAAAATATGAAGGAAAGATATCGGCAGGGGCCAATAGGTTCACAATAAGCCCATGAAAACTGTATGATATTTGCAGAGGCCAATAGGTTCATAGTTAGCCCATGAAGACTAAGTATAAGAGAAGATGTTAGATAGACAGGATCATAGTTAGCCCATAAAAACTATGTGTAAAGGAAGATGTCAGATAAACAGGTTCATAGTAAGCCCATGAAAACTATGATTGGATATTGGCAAGGCCAGTAGGTTTGTATTTAGTCCATGAAAACTATATCCGGATGGAATATTGACAGATATCAATAGGTTCCTAGTTAACCCATGAAAACTAGGGTAAATAGAAAGGATATTGGGGTTACCAATAGGTTTCTAGTAAACCCATGAAAACTACGATAAGAGTAATATTGGAGTTACCAATAGGTTCATAGTGATCTCATGAAAACTATGTAATTAGACAAGGAGTCTTTAAATGTTTAGCCGATTATTAGTCATCCCATGAAAACGAATAGGATAATAGTAATCCTAGAAAATATAACTGAGACAGATAGTCTAAATTGAATGGGGATGGGTAATCAGAATTAATTCAATTGTTTTGCATGCCATCATATTATTCTATTTTGAATTGTTTTAACCATTTTAGATGTAGGAGCACCGTATATGGTTTTGTAAAGGTTTTGAGATACTAGTGAGGGGAAACCCGTTCTGCTAAGCAGCATGGTCTCACTAGATATCTAAATGATTGAGATGGCAGATTATTATTCATATCAGGCTTTATGTCCGATTCAAAGTTTATGTTTTCCCCTTAAACTCTCGGGTGCTCAATTGATTTTGAGTAGTTTGAGAGTTGAGGTTTTCAGGTACCTCTTATGATGAATCAGCTTCCGAAGACGTGCATGAGGCATGATAGATAATTAGAGTTCTTTTTTCTTTTGATTCCGCTGTGTTGATTGTAATGGCAAAGTTGTTATATTGCCTGTGTATACTCTGATCACCCCAGGGGCATCTTCATATGTTGCTCTAGGCGTATGTTGTAATAAATATATTTTCTTTGAATGTGATTTGCGAATTTGAGATTATGTAATGAAATGGAAATATTTTGGAATGAAATGCGATTGGGTTTGAAGTTTAAAATTTTCCATATTAATGTGTTTCTGTGTATCAATGAATTGGTCGTCGAGGATTAATACTATGGATGACTGCAGCATCCGTAACCGTTAGTTCTGGGCCTCCAAGTAGTTTGCACTTTTAATAATCCTATTTTTATGGCAAAACCGAGAAAACCCTTCACTTTCAACTGCGTTCCATTTAGGGGATTCTGAATTTGGTAATGATGTTTTTAATGAAGAATCTAAGCACTTTCCCAGAAGTGATTTTGGGGAGTGTTTCTACTTCTACCTATTTAGTAAAGTAGTCTATGGCGACTACAGCATATTTTGCTCCTTCTTTGGAAATTGGCAATGGCCTGATTAAGTCGATTCCCCATTTATCAAAAGGCCGTGGGCTTGAAATCGGAGTTAATTGACTTGGTGGAAATCGAGGGATCTTTATGTAATTTTATGGCATCTTTCACATCTCCTTACATATTCAATATCTTGACTTGCCATTCGAGGCCAATAAAAACCTTGTCTTATTATTTTCTTTGCCCACTTTTCCCCGTAGGAGTGGTCTCTACAAAATGCTTCATGCGCTTCCACCAATAATTTCATCCCATCTTCCAGAATCACACTTCTTAAGTAAGGTAATGCATATCCTTTCTTGTAAAGTATTCCATCCACTATTGTGAATGTTAGAGCCTATCACTGATTTTCCTAG
Organism: Allium cepa; assembly: GCA_030765085.1. NCBI lineage: Eukaryota > Viridiplantae > Streptophyta > Magnoliopsida > Asparagales > Amaryllidaceae > Allium > Allium cepa. Next base: position 25,856,109 of record CM060933.1, on the reverse strand, counting down.
CTTCCACTTTGTCAGATGGCAATATCCTTTTAGAAATATATTTGACAATAGGCGACATCAAAGTGTCACTATAACAGTCATCTGTCCTTGGATGATTAATCCTCTCATTTGGGATTTCTTCATTAACTTCCCTTTCCTCTCTCTCTCTCTCTTGTGCCATGGCTTAGGATCTAGTTAGGACTAATTATTCCTTTTCTTGTTCGGGTGTTCCTTCTTCAATGCTTGGATTTGCTTGGTACCCTACTGGCACGATTTGAGTTTCTGGGGCTCCTTTTGAACTAGAAACTTTGCTAATGAATCTGCCCGAGACTTTTCTCCCCTTAGGACATGATTATAGAAAAATATTCAAATAAAGCGAGCATCTTTAATACCTTCTTTACATATAAAGATAATTTGGCATCTTTAGTCTGATATACTTGCTTTACCTAGTTTACCATTAGTTGTGAATCACTAAAGATTTGAATTAGTGGGATTTTGAGCTTTAAAGCTAGAGTCAATCCTGCCACCATTGATTCATATTCGGCTACATTATTTGTTGCGGGAAACCTAACTTCATGGCATAGTATCGGCGGTGTCCATCTGGTGTTATTATGAAATATCCCGCTCTAGCTCCTTGTTCATTCGATGCGCTATCCATAAATAACCGCCACATAGGTTTTTGATCCTTTTCCTTTTTCGATTGATCTTTAATGAAGTTTGTACACTCATTAACAAAGTCTACCAATGCTTGCCCTTTGATAGCTGGCCACGGCTAAAAATCAATGTCATACCGACAAAGCTCAATTCCCCACTTTACTGGCATACCCAAAGTTTCAAGCTTACTGAAAATATTTTGAGTGGAAAGTTAGTCAATACTCTGATTGGATGTGCTTGAAAGTATGCTCTAAGTTTTCATGCTGTAAATAGCAAGCAGTAAGCCAGTTTTTCTATTACTGGGTACCGAACCTCTGTATTTTTTAATCGCCTACTCACATAATAAATCGAAAGTTGTGTTCCACTTTCCTACCTGATTAAAACTGAACTTACAACATGTTTTGAAATTTCCATGTATAAGTACAAGACTTCACCATTCTTGGGACAAGATAGTATTGGTGGTTTTTCCAAATGATTTTTCAACTCTTGAAAAGCTTTCTTATAGTCTTCTCCTCATTTAAAGTTTTTCTTCTTCTTGATCACATTGATAAAGGGAATGTCCTTATCAGTCCTTTGATACGAACATGCTTAGGGCGATTACCCTACCGTTTAAACTCATTACATCTTTGCTAATTCTAGGCTCAGCCATCTCCTTCATAGCTTGAATCTGGTCGAGAGTGGCCTCAATTCAATGAGCGCTCACAATACAACCTATCTCGGAATGAACCCCAAAAGAACATTTTTGGGGATTCAGTTTCATCTGATATTTTTGTAATACTTCGAACATCTTTTTTAGGTCTTCAAGATGACTCTTAGCTTCATAAGATTTTACTAGCACATCGTCAACATAAACTTCCATATTTCGACCGGTCTGCTATTTGAAAATTCTATTGACTAATATTTGATAAGTAGCCTCTAGGTTCTTTAATCCGAAAGGCATTGCTTTGTAGCGAAAAATTCGCTAATCAGCAATGAAACTTATATGCTATTCATATGGTTTAAACATGGGTATCTGATTATATCCTAAGTAAGCATCCATGAGAGATAACAATCTGTATCCACTGGTTGCATCAACTAACTTATCTACCCGGGGCAATGGTAACAGTCTTTTGGATAGGCCTTATGTAAGTCGGTATAATCAACGCAAGTCCTCCACTTGCCATTTGACTTCTTTACAACACTAGATTTTCTAGCCACTTTAGATAGAAAATTTCCCGAATGAATCCATTTTCAAGGAGCCTTTTAACTTCCTCTTTTAGGGCGTTGGACTGCACTTTATCCAATTGTCTCTTCTTCTATCTAATGGGGTTTGCTTCTGGATTAATGTTTAATGCATGGCACATAACCAATGGATCAATTCCAACCATATCTGAATGAGACCATGCAAACACATCTTTATTGGATTTAAGAAACCAAATCGAGTCTTTCTTCAAACTGCTTTTCAACTCCTTTCCCACTTTGACTATCTCAGTTGAATCATTTGGGTCTATACATGCCTCCTTAAGGTCTTCTATAGGTTTTATCCTTTCCATTTCTCCATGGTAATCAAATTCTATGATGATTTTGCCTTCTTCCATGGAATTAGCATTGATCCTCATTCTCTTGCTTTCAGGGGGAATGTACCTTTCATTCTTACGTTTGTTATTTTTATTAGATCTTAATTTTGCTTCGAATGTTGGATGTAAAAATCCGTCATCCAAAGGCTGAAAAATAGTAGAAGAATCAAAGTAAGTAGAATACTCCCTCTTATATTGATCAAGCATTGCAAAATACATCCCGTGGGAGCTGAATTGTTCTTCGTGGATAGTGCCCCAACCCCTCTTAGTTAGGAATTTTATCATTAGATATTTTGGCAAGACAAATGCATCCACCTCATCAAGTGTGGGTCGGCCAAAGAAATCATTGTAATATGATGGTTGGTTGATGATTACGGAGAGAGTTTCAAAAGTTCGGCAGCATAGTGATACTCCCATCTGAACTAGCAACTTCACTTGTCCTACTGGAGTCGATCTCTTGACGTTGAACCTAAAGATTGGTTCAAGGCTGGGTTCTGGCTTGTCTTCTGGGATGCCCATTTGAACAAAAGCAAGTTTTAAAATAACATTGACTGCGCTACCTGTGTCTATAAGAATCTTAGACACTATAGACAGTCCAATTTGAGTCGTGATCACGAGGGGGTCCCTATGAGAGTGAAGGATCCCTTTCTTCAGCTCTTAGGGAGCAAAAGAATGATTTGACATTAGAATGTTGAGTCGCAGAATTTTAAGCGAGGGCCTTTCTGAATAAAGAACACTCCTTTAGCTTCTTTAATGTATCTGTTTATGGCCCCCTTGCTAGTCACTGCCAGGTGCAACCCCTATGGATTACATCAATTCTTTTCTATAGTGGATTCGAGCTCAATGGATCTTCTTCACCCAAGATGTTGACATCGTTATTAGGAAACTTTTATGGACCATCACCAGTCAATGGTTCCTTTTGTTTTTCTTGGATGAATTCCTTCGGATGCCCTTCACGAATAAGTTTCCAAATGATTCCAGCCAACACCCTGCATTCATCAGTTTTGTGGCCATGTTCTTTATGATAAGTGCAATAATCATCCCATTTCCTCTGTTCAGGGTAATTTTTGTCCTTAAATGAAGTCGGGAAGTTAATCTTCCCCTTAGTCATAGCATAGATATAAGACAAGTGCTTATTTAAAGAGAACTGAATTAGTGTTAGGCTCTTCCCATCTTGTTCAGATATGTCCCCTATCTAAGCCAAACCTTCCACTCTCCCTTTTAGGATTAGCTTTCCTTTTAGCTTGATATAATTCATCCATTCGAATGAATTTATCGGCCTAAAAATGGAAGTCTTGTTGATCCTTACACCTATGAATAAAGAGTTGCTTCTAAAATGGTGTATTCTCTATTAACTGTGACGTCCCAGAATTTTGGGCAATAACAATTTGATATTTTTATTTATAAATATTTAAATTGATTTAATAATCTCCTTTTATAAATATTTAATTGGTAAATTTATCTTTTAAAGCTAATAATTATTTTTTTCTATTTATAATGTGTATATATTGTTATATATATATATTGTAAATAGGAAGTTTTTGGTTTTAATTTAATAAAAGATATGTTTTCAAATTGCAATATATATGTACGTATATATGGTGATTTGAAGTTATGTTTTAAAAATTCAATATAATAATTTTCAAAGCTAATATTAAAATGTTTTCTATTTATAATGTATATATATATATGTATATATTGTAAATAGAGAAGCTTTAGTTTAAAATTAATAAATAAAAACATGTTTTCGAATTTAATATCTATTGTAATTTGGGAGTTTAATATAATGCTTTTCAAAGGCTATTTAAAATAATTCTACAAATTTAATACAACGTTGTCGTTTGGTCTTAACAATAAAGATAACATTTATATTTATTTAAAAATATTTAACTTGAGCTTAAAAGTTTAAATAAGTTTTATAAAAGATTTGTTTTAATTTCTTTTTAAATTTGCTTGATCTAAATAAGATTTGTAAATGTATATGGAAGTTTAAAGCATAATTTATTTCAAACATTTTAAAACATATAAAGGATATGAAAATATTTAAATAAAAGGGTCATTTATTTTGTTTTTGTATGCTTTCTTTTTATTTAATATGAGATAATAAGGGTTGTAAAAATTTATATGTGAAAATATATATAAAAATTAATATAAATATAAACATATACTTATGTAAAAGCATAAGAATAATATTTAAATATCACTTGACATTTGTAGAATGATTAAAACTTGTATCAACATTTGTAACGCACATATGCATGCAAATTAACAAATGGCAACAATTGTTTAAAAAAATTTAAATTATATAAAATAAGTGTTTTGAGAACCTGGCCATTTTCATTTTCCAATTCAATTCTTTTCTTCCTCAATCTCTTTCCCTTCATATTTTCAAAGTTAAAAGTAGATTTAAAACCTGAGAAGAAACTACAGACCAGTATCAACTATCAACCATCTTAAATTCTACAAACTGTTTCAAGTTCAACTCAATAGTAACTTTAGTTTTTAAGCCTCAATCTGAAGATTAGAGCAAATTCAACTTCAACAAACAAGGTTCAAATCAAACATCAAAAATGGTTTTAGATCTAAAGAAAAGAAAAAAAATCCGTCTCTCTGTATTTTCAAATTTGGTGAGTAAACTTTTATTTTAAAAACAGTTTTAAATCTGTGGTTATAACTAAATGCTTGTGAATGGATTGTTGTAGGAATATAGTTTGCATATGTTTATGAGTGTGAATGCATGTGTATATGATTGTGCTTGTGTATATATCTATATGCATATTGAAAAGAATACCTCTCTGTTTGTTTAACAGGTTAGGAAATAAGTTCAAAACAAATACCTTTCTTCCCAATCTTTATCTAGCTATGATCATAAAAAAGAAAATGATTAGAACAATGTAAATTCTTTTTTAAAATTGTTTCAGGTGAAATTATTTAGTTAATATTTCGGAAATATGTTTTTACAGTAGAAATCATTTTAATCAGAAAAATAAAATATTTTAATTTCTTGAATTTAATTCATAATCTGATTTATTATAGAAAATAATGAATTTAGAGATAAAAAATCTTAATTTTTAGTATGGAATTTGTTGAGATAATCTGGGTTGAATTGATTTGGGTTTATCGTCAATTCTCGTCGATCGACGTGGTGATAGTCGTCGAATTCGTTGTCGAAGATAGTTTAAAGGCTATCGATCACCAGAAAAATGAGTGCAAAATTTTCTAATGATTGTGGCGGCTCGTCGGAGTCAATGTAAGGTTTGGGTGTTGTTTTGGTCGTGTTGGTGGTTGGGGTTTCTGCGGCTTCGACCGGGCACCGGAGTGGATCGCGAGGGTAGGGATAGTAGCATGGTGGTGTAGTGCAGCTTTGGACGAGGCGACTTGTTGTTTGATGGTCGTGGGTGGCATCACGGGGTTGTTTCCTTCAATCGAATTTTTCTTTCAGGCGCTCGTTTCAGTTCGATTTCGATTGGCGATGATGTTCAGTGATTTGAGTGATCGTGGCGATTGAGCGGAGGAGTGGGGACTTGCTGGTGGTCGTAGCACTGGTCGGCGGCGACCGGGTTATGTGTGCATGTGCACAGGTTGTTCGATGTGTCTGGGTTGTTTGATCTTTGGGGAAGAAGGAGCTAGCTCGGGATAGTATCGAGGTATTCCAGTGTTTTTCTCGAAGCAGGGGTCGGGTAGTAGTTAGTTCGTGAGTGTATTGTTGTTTTGCTCGGGGTTTTCTGTAGTTTTGCTCGAGTTGTTTTGGTTTTGTTTGTTACCAGTTTTTAAAGTTAGAAAAAACCATGAACTCTTTATATAAAAGCAAATGTTTAATCAAGTACAAAGTTATTAAAATGTTTTAGTCCCAAAGAAATATTTAGCCCGATTTTAAAGCGTATTTAAACGGATAAGTTTCCAAAGCCATATAAACCAAATTCCAAAGTGAATTTATTTAAAACAAGTTTTAAACAAGTTTTCAAAGGATTTAAAATGATAAAGTAAACATTTTTTTAACTATTGTTTGTTTAAGAGTAATTATATTTGGGTTAATAAGGTAATTAATTCCTAGTTGTTCCAAACGAAGTTTAATGATGTAATTAGAAGTGGTTTAGATAAGTGTATTAATTTTAATTAAATCAAAGAGTTTTTCAAATGAGTTTTGTATAAATTAATTTCAAGCATTTGATTTAATTTAATTTAATCTAAATGATAAGAAGAGTTTAATTAAAGTAAATGGGTTGTCTTAATTATGGTCTTATTAACAAAAATGATTTGTATAGTTACTTAATTAACTAAGATGATTAATTAGTGTAATTTAATTAAGATAATTAATTAGTTAATTAATTAAGAATAGTTAATTACTTAATTAATTAAGGTTAATTAATTTAAGAGGATTTCACCAATTTCGGAGGATGGTCTTTTAAAGGTACAAAGTCCATCATTTAAGTGCAAGCTTGGTTGCGCTCGTGTGAGCGAATTTTCTAGAATTTGGATCTGTTGGATATGCAGAAGCGAGTGATAGCATTTTGGCAATTTCACGAAGGAGTAGCTGCGTGGTGAGACGCAGTGGCCATGGATTGTTCCTGAAGGTGTTTTCTCTTAGAGTAAGTTATGTAAGCCTTTGAGGAGCAGTTATGCTTTCTACAGGGAAGACACGGCTATGTAGGAATTTTCTGGATCTCAAGTAAGGGAGTGTCTATATCGAAGATGAGTCTAAGTTCAGCGAGGTGTTTGTGCTTGGTTTGAGGCCCGAGTTTCTTGGAAAGATGTCTGCTCATCTTAAGACTCTTTGTGGAATGGTTGATGTGGCTTTGAGGATCGAAGAACATTATCTTTGGAAATTAGACTGGGTTGATCGCAAAAGTGACTTGCGATAGTTGATTGTTCTCTTGGGTAATCTTTTGCATGGGATCGAGGCATCTTAAGAAGAAGTGGAGCTATAGATGTGGGTAGAGATTTTTCGGATGTCTTTGAGGAAGTCAAAAGTTTTTCCATTTGGAGATTGAGTTTTCATATTGACTTGGTTCCAAAAGCAATACCAGTTATTCAGCTAAATAGAAGGATAGCTCCTAGAGGAAGGATTTGGTGAAGCAGCTCAAGATTTCTTGGTACTTCTATGTTTTCTCTTTTATGGATCTGATGAATCGTGTTTCTGGGATGGTTGATCAAGTTTGTGTTCATGTTCATCGACAGCATTCTTATCTACTCTAAATTAGAGTTGTGTAGCGGAAGCAAGGTGGCAGTTGTTCTAGAGTGGATGCAACCACAGAGACCTACGGAATTTCGCATTTATTTTGGATTAGAGGTTTTCTACAGGAAGTTCATTCGGGATCTGAAGGCTAGGTTTTCTAGTGCACCTGTGTTGGCTATTCCAGATGGGAGAAGTAAGTTCAGTCTACTAATGTTTGTGAAGTAGATTTTGTATTCTAGATTTTCGGTAGATTTTGAGAGGACCATCTGGTGAGTAGAATCCGGAGATCGTCTTGTTTTTGGTCCAGTTTGTTTCAAGAAGTATCAACAAAGGTTGAGCTGATCAGGAAGGATGAGGGCAGCCCAGGATCGTTAGAGGAGTTCAGTGGATAAGTTCTTTGACCTACAGGATTGAATTGCCAGTTCGGATGGCTGGGAATCAATGTATTTCACGTATCTGTGAGGGAGTACGTGTATGATCCATCACTGGTTATGGAAGTTCAGGAAGATTTGGAAGTTGAATAGGACTTGATTGTGGTCAGATATCCTATTCAGATGGTAGATCTAGATGAGAAGGTGCTCTGGAGCTAATAGTGTAGCTAGTTAGATTCAGTAGAGCGAGTATCGCAATATTGGTACCTAGGAAACTCTTGATAGTACTAGGAAGATCTATCCTAACTTTGTGTCAGGATAGTTTGGTTTGTTTGTTAGATTGAATTGGTTGCTATGGTTGCTAGTATATGGTTGATAATATATGCTTTCTATTTTAAAATAAAATCTGCTGGATCATTAAATTATCTTTGCTTTTAAATTTCGGGGACGAAATTCTTTTAAGGGGAGGAATTTGATGTCCCGGAATTTTGGGCAATAACAATTTGATAATCTTTATTTATAAATATTTAAATTGGTTTAATAATCCTCTTTTATAAATATTTAATTGGTAAATTTATCTTTTAAAGCTAATAAAATTTGTTTTCTATTTATAATGTGTATATATTTGTGTGTGTGTGTGTGTGTGTCTATATATATATATTGTAAATAGGAAGTCTTTGGTTTTAATTTAATAAAAGATATGTTTTCAAATTGCAATATATATGTATGTATATATGGTGATTTGAAGTTATGTTTTAAAAATTCAATACAATAATTTTCAAAGCTAATATTAAAAAGTTTTATATTTATAATGTGTATATATATATATATGTATGTATGTATGTATGTTGTAAATAGAGAAGCTTTAGTTTAAAATTAACAAATAGAAACATGTTTTCAAATTAAATATCTATTGTAATTTGGGAGTTTAATATGATGCTTTTCAAAGGCTATTTAAAAAAATTCTACAAATTTAATACAAGGTTGTTGTTTGGTCTTAACAACAAAGATAACATTTATATTTATTTAAAAATATTTAACTTAAGTTTAAAAGTTTAAATAAGTTTTATAAAAGATTTGTTTTACTTTTTAAATTTGCTTGATTTAAATACGATTTGTAAATGTATATGGAAGTTTAAAACATAATTTATTTCAAACATTTTAAAACATATGATGCATAAGAAAAAATTTAAATAAAAAGGTCATTTCTTTTTTTTTGTATGCTTCATTTTTATTTAACATGAGATAAAAAGGGTTGTAAAAATTTATATGTGAAAATATAAATATAAATTAATATAAATATAAACATATACTTATGTAAAAGCATAAGAATAATATTTAAATATCAATTGACATTTGTAGAATGATTAAAACTTGTATCAACATTTGTAACCCACATATGCATGCAAATTAACAAATGGCAACAATTGCTTTTTTTAATTTAAATTATATAAAATAAGTGTTTTGAGAACTTGGGTTACATTTTCCAGTTCAATTCTTTTCTTCCTTAATCTCTTTCTCTTCATATTTTGAAAGTTAAAAGTAAATTTAAAACCTGAGAAGAAACTACAAACCAGTATCAACTATCAACCATTTTAAAATCTACAACCTCTTTCAAGTTCAACTCAATAGCCATTTCAGTTTTCAAGCCTCAATCTGAAGATCAGAGCAAATTAAACTTAAACACACAATGTTCAAATCAAACATCAAAATGGTTTCAGATCTAAAGAAAAGCAAAAACCTGTCTCTCTATATGTTCAAATCTGGTGAGTAAACTTTTATTTTAAAAACAGTTTTAAATCTGTAGTTATAACTAAATGCTTGTGAATGGATTCTCGTAGGAATATAGTTTGCATATGTTTATGAGTGTAAATGCATGTATATATGATTGCGCTTATGTATATATTTGTATGCATATTGAAAAGAACACCTCTCTGTTTGTTTAACAGGCTAGGAAATAAGTTCAAAAACAAATACCTTTCTTCCCAATCTTTATCTAGCTATGATCATAAAAAAGAAAATGATTAAAACAATGTAAATTCTTTTTTAAAAATAGTTTCAGGTGAAGTTATTTATTTAATATTTTGGAAATATGTTTTTTACAATAGAAATCATTTTAATCAGAAAAATAAAATATTTTAATTTCTTGAATTGAATTCATAATCAGATTTATTATAGAAAATAATGAATTTAGAGATAAAAATCTTGATTTTTAGTTCGGAATTTGTTGAGATAATCTGGGTTGAACTGATTTGGGTTTATCGTCGATTCTCGTCGATCGACATGGTGATAGTCGTCGAATTCGTTGTTGAAGATAGTTTGAAGGCTATTGAACTCCAAAAAAATGAGTGGAATTTATTTTGATGATTGTGGCGGTTCATCGGAGTCAATGCAGGGTTTGGGTGTTGTTTTCGTCGTGTTGATGGTTGGGGTTTCTGCAGCATCAATTGGGGACCGAAGTGGACCGCGAGAGTGGGGATAGTAGCATGGTAGTGTGGTGTAGAGCTCCGGACGAGGCGGCGTGTTGTCTGATGGTCGTGGGTGGCGTCGTGGGGTGGTTTCCTTCGTTCGAGTTTTGCTTCCAGACGATCGTTTCAGTTCAATTTCGATTGGCAATGATGTTCAGTGATCCGAGTGATCGTGGTGACTGAGGGGAGGAGTGGCGACTTGCTGATGGTCGTAGCACTGGTCGGCAGCGACCGGGTTGTGTGTGCATGTGCACAGGTTGTTCGATGTGTCTGGGTTGTTTGATCTTTGGGGAAGAAGGAGCTAGCTTGGGATAGTATCGAGGTATTCCAGTGTTTGTCTCGAAGCAGGGGTCAGGTAGTAGTTAGTTCGTGAGTGTATCGTTGTTTTTCTCAGGGTTTCTATAGTTTTGCTCGAGTTGTTTTGGTTTTGTTTGTTACTAGTTTTTAAAGTTTGCAAAAATCATGAACTGTTTATATAAAAGCAAGTGTTTAATCAAGTACAAAGTTATTAAAATGTTTTAGTCCCAAAGAAATATTTAGCCTAGTTTTAAAGTGTATTTAAACGGATATGTTTTCAAAGCCATATAAACCGAATTCCAAAGTGAATTTATTTAAGACAAGTTTTAAACAAGTTTTCAAAGTATTTAAAATGATAAAGTAAACATTTTTTTAACTATTGTTTGTTTAAGAGTAATTATATTTGGTTAATAAGGTAATTTATTCCTAATTGTTCCAAATGAAGTTTAATGATGTAATTAGAAGTGGTTTAGATAAGTGTATTAATTTTAATTAAATCAAAGAGTTTTTCAAATGAGTTTTGTATAAATTAATTTCAAGCATTTGATTTAATTTAATTTAATCTAAATGATAACAAGAGTTTAATTAAAGTAAATAGGTTGTCTTAATTAATTATGGTCTTATTAACAAAAATGATTTGTATAATTACTTAATTAACTAAGATGATTAATTAGTGTAATTTAATTTAGATAATTGGTTAATTAATTAAGAATAGTTAATTACTTAATTAATTAAGGTTAATTAATTAAGGTTAATTAATTTAAGTAATTAAGAGTCAATTAATTAATGAAAGTAATTAGAGGATAATTACTCAATGGGAGTAATTAAGGATTAATTACTTAGTGTAATTAATTAAAGAATTAATTAATTAAGGAGTTAATTAAATAATGTAAGTAATTAAATGATAGTTAATTACTATATGTGATTAATTAAGGTTGATTAATGAATGTGATTAATTCAAGATTAATTATCAAATATAATTAATTAGAAGAATAATTAATTAGTAAAGTAATTAAAGGATAATTAACCAATATAAGTGATTGTAAAATAATTAATTAATGTAATTAATTAAGGGTCAATGCAATTAATTATAGTTAATTAATTAATGGGAATAATCAAAGGTTAACTAATGTGTTTGGAATAAGGATAATTAATTTTTGTAATTTATTAAGGGTTAATTACTTAAAGTAATTAAAGGATAACTAATCAATGATGATTAATTAAGATGGACAATTAAGGAATGATTAATTAATTGGTTTGTAATTAACTAATGTTAAGTAAGAAGGATTAAAGTAGTCCAAGTGGTTAAAGTTAGTAATTAATTTAATTTGAGATTAATTAAAATAATTAAGAATTAATTAATCTTGCTTATGGATGATTGAATGATATTGAATGTCTTGGATTATGTGATATCTCTGATATATGGTATGTTTGATCTGTGATATGAGATGCCTTGGTTGAATTGTGATAATATAAGTTATCTATCTATGTAATGTAAATCATTTATCTATGTGAATATAGATAATAAATTAAATTATTTAAATTTAAACAACTTGGCCTTAAAAGATGGCATTTTGGATTCGATGAGACCGGGATCAGATTTCTGAATTGGATATCCGAAAACCTCATCGATCCAAATTAAACAATAGGTCATGAAATCTCTAATGAAGATCAAGATGAAGACTCGAAGTGTAAGGGTGATTTGTCGTTAAAACTCTAAGGGTGATTCCAAAACGAGTTTAATGGAGATAGTACTTTCGGATTCGAGATGAAGATTCAGAGTTGAAGGGCTATTGTCGTTAACTCTGAGGATGATTCCAAAATGAGTGTAGCGAGATAGTGCCTTCGGTTTCGTTCGAACCCGAAACGAACTTGTATGGATTGAATGCTTTCAGAACATCATCATTGGAGGACGATGAGCATTCTAAGATATGTGTTCTAAAAGGTAATCGTAGCCTCTAGCCTCATCAAACCGGGAATGGCTAAAACAGGGGAGGTGCAGCAAGGTTAAGTGGGTAGCACCCAAGTAGGATAAGATTTCCCCTGTCTAGAGGTCCCTTTTTATTCGGCTGTGTGGGCAGTTGGGCATGCCAACTACGGGGTTGTCTTATTCGGGATTATCCAGTAAGGGATGGTTCCGACTTTGTGTTGCAGGGGATCTAGGTAGATCCTCGGTACGGCGATCTAGGCCACGTACTGTGATGGACGGTACCCCAGTAGCCCTGCCATTGTATGGAATCCAATCTCCAATAAGTGCCGTACGTTTTGATTGTGCCCAACTATGTTGGAACGTGAGATGTAAGCATTCCAGCTATTTCTATGTTTTACTTGAAAACCCTAGACACTATTATAACATAACTGGATTTCCTATCAATTATTTTGATTATCGTAAGGTAATTTTTTTTCCATGTTTATGTGCGGGAAGTCTTACGAGATACCTTTTGTTTTCAAACGTTTTTTAAAGTTAAGCAACTTTAACCCGCTTACTCATTCCAGACCCATGTCTGACCCAGAGTTTATTTTATGTTTTATTAAACTCTTGGGTACTCAAATTTTTACGAGTAGCTAAGGGATTCAAGTTAGCTTTGACGAAACTCTGGAGGAGATATGGAGCAGGAGGCTTCAGTGTTTATAGGTATTGTGGTTCCACCGTGTTAGTATCTCTGTATTGTATCTTGAGATGTATGATAGATAGGTTTTATAACCATCTAATGTGTTGTGATGTATAAGCTGTATAACCCTGATGTATATGATACTATGTAATATCAATGTGATGTAATATAATTTATTCGTTCTGCTGCGAAATTCTGATGTTGTTTAGTTCTTTCTTTCTTATCTTCTCTCTTTCTATCCCTTTCTTTCTTATTGATGATGCATCTTTCTGTGGAATGAAAGGCGGGTCGTCACATTAACCTAGAATGTATTGCAATGAGCTTATCCCTGTTGTTCATATCTTTAGCATTAACGCTTCTGTGTTGAACCCCTTGAGGTAATCACCCAGTGACTCTCCCTGTCTCTGCTTAATGTTGGCTAGGATAGTGTAATCGATTGTTGGATCCTTGCATAAACAGAATTGGGCGAGAACTCATAAGAAAACTGTTTCCATGAATAGATCGTCCTTTTAGGATACTGTCAATACCATTTAGCGGTGACCCCTTGAAGCATTACCAGAAATAGTATGCATCGAACTGCTCCTGAAGCATTTTACAGATCAATTTGACTATCAAAGCCATTAAGTGATCTCAGGGTCGGTAGTTCCATGATACTTTAGGATTGGGATCTTTACATAAGATGGGATAACCGTTGACATGATTTCGTCTGCGAAAGGTACCACTCGTTCATTATCATTTGCTTTCTCATCCAAAGTCCTCTTCCCCTTGGCATTTAGCATGTCCTTGATTGCCTTTTTTGCTACGTCCTTCAGATAAGCTTCGCCGGTGTGATAAGTTTTACATTATTGTATTCTTTTGATGTTGAGCTTCTAGATTGCTCAAGAGATTTGTCGAGTACCCTTCCTTGATGATCGAGTTTAGTCGGATGACACTCTTTTTTCTTTGAAGATGTTAAGTCTATTTTTCTCTTATTCTCATTGGTATAATCCTTTAAGTTTTTTCTTGGAGAGATCACCTCATCTCCAATCATTGGTTTAGCTATTTTGGAAGACTTTTGAGACAGTGCTGCTTTGAGAAGCTTTTACATTTCCAGCAATTGTTCCAAGTGCTTTATTTTGGTTGCACCTGTAGGATCTAGATTAACCCTAGAGGGGGGTGAATAGGGTTATAGAAAATTTTCTCGAATTTAAACACAGAAATAAACTGCAGAAATAAATGTGCTGAAAAGTAAATCACACACAAAATTTACCCAGCTTCGGCAATCCCTGCCTACTGCTGCATTCCCAGATTTCTATTAGAATTAAACAGTATCCCGCTTACAAACACTCTACTAGACTCGCAAACCTTTGCTCCCGCTCACAAACACTCTACTAGACTCGCACACTCTGCTCCGTCTATAGAGTTTCGCTTACTCGCAAACTCTGCTCCGCCTATAGAGTTTTGCAAACTCTCACACCCTGTTCACTGAACTAATTCTAACTAGACAATCTGACACTACCTACAACCTAGGTGGTGATTTACCAATTCTTTGACTTGAAAAGAAAAAACAACTTCAAAAATAAAACCAGGAGCAAAAATTAAAATATAAACTTTAATCCCTAATTTTTGCTCAAAATAAAAAACCCCTTTTTAATAAAACCCTAAACAAAATAATCCCCTTTTAACAAATAAGGTCGGCCCCTTATTATTTAACCCGATCCACTGTCTTTTGTTTGTGAAGAAAAATGGCGGCCTCTGTTGTTTTGTTCGTTCTGAAATTAGGGCTTGCAATCCAAATTAGGGCTTTTCAATATTCGCTTCCTCTGATTTGTGTTGCTCGTTGCTCGCGGTTGTTCTCTGATGATTAATTCACTGCTTTGCGTTGCTTTTGCTCGCTCGTTCTCTGATGATCAATTCACTGGTTGACTTGCGAGATTGCGAATCATTTGCAGCTGCTCCTTTGATCGAGTTCGATAGATTGGTATGTATTCTCTTTTGTTGTTGGTTTAATTGTTTGCTTCTCTGCTGAACTCGATGCCGATGATGACTTTGTTGTTTGATATTTATATGAATTCGTGACACTTGTATTTGCTTCGTTTCAATTCGATACTTTCCCAATTTGTTCTTTCCTGATATATTTTTTCGACCTTGATGCTTACGGTTTGATTTTGAAACGCGTTCGATTTTTCTTGAATAATAAGGCCGAAACTTTCCCTTTTTAATTTGCTTTGACTCTGGACTTTTCCAAAGATACGAATTTGACCTTTGAATTCTGACTTCGGCCATCTCTGCAATGTTGAACTTTGTCCATCCACTGTATCATCGATTTACACGGCATTGACTACTTTGGCACGTCTACATCCTTATCTGCGTTCATCTCTGCACTTTTCTTTTTCACTGTAACAGATGCTACACTTGTTCATGTATTCGACATTGTTCGCTTTGACACAAATGCTTTGACACATTGCCATGCTATTCACTGTTGCATTTTGCATTTGGTCTGCACTTTCACTGTTGCACTCGAGTTTTGTTCATCCAATTCGTTGATCCTTGTAGCTTTTTGTATTGTCTCTGACCTGTGCACATTGTTGCATTGTTGATGTTCTTTGTAGTTTTCATTTTGTACTTCTTTGTGCTCTAGTCATTGCTTCATTGTGTGCTTGATAAATGCACTTCTGGTATGTTGACTGTTGCTTGATTTTCCTGAACTTGATTTTGTAGTCATTGTATCTGCTGGCTTATTCATGTATCACATTTGTAGTTTGCGTCTGCAGCTTGCATTGTTCATGTTGCTGGACTTGTTGTTGTACACTGCATAGAGTGATCTATTGGTCATGTTACTTTCATTGCTGTTGACATGTGCATTGTGTTCATTTGAGTTGTGTCTCTGATCTTTATCGGCACTTGCTGTTGTCTTTGATCGTGGCTTCTTCTGTTGTATACATGTCCACTGCAGTTTCATTGTGACTTCACTGATGCATGGTTTTAGTCTTGTTTCATGTTGCAGATGACTTGTGTCTGCATTGTGTATATTCATGATGCTGTGTTGTGACCTTTCTTTCTCTGGCACACTTGTGTACCTGATCAGGTTCACAGTTGCTTCATACTGCTACTTGGTCTGACTTGTATCACTTGTGTCTTGAGCTTCTGGCCTGTATTTTGATGTTGCCACTGTGCTTCATTTGATCTTTTATGTTGGTGGCAATTTTGTTCTTCCGGATGCACTTGTCTGATTGAGTTGCATTGTTCCATGTATTTGTGCTTTGATGCAGTTTTGATTTGTCAAAGCTTTGCATTCTTCATGTTGCCTTGTGTTGAACCCAATTTTAAAAACTCGGGTTTGACCTTGTGATGATGACGAGATTTCATTTATATTGCACGTGAGTTGAACCTGTCTTTATGTTTGGGTTTGACCTTGTGCACACCTGTCCCTGTAGCATTATCAAGTGTATATCGATGTGCACGGTCTTGTGGCATGTACAGTGATACACTGTGCATGTCACACTGTTCGTGTGTGATGAATTCAAATGTGAATGATGACGAACAGCCCAAATAACTGAGGCAAATAATATTTTCAAAAATCATATTTCATTTTATATTGCAAAAATATTTCTTTTTCAATTTTGCTGCGTTAGTGAATATTTTTGCAGATTGCTCAGATGCTGGATTCAAACTGAAATGAAGTTGAAGACAAAATACGAGTGTGAGTGATATGTAGTGAGGAAATTATGTAAACTGAATTGTGATGTAATTAGAATCAAAATTGTATATGTATAGTGAGAGCTTGAATTTGTACTATTCAAGATTGTAATAAATATTTGTTTGAATTCAAATTCCATTCAAATTCTATGTAATTTATTTTATTCAACAATTTAATCTATGAAAAATAGAATAGTACACTAACAAATACATTTAAATGAATGTATATATGTTTATTATCATCAAACAAAAATCATATACTTGCATATTCCACAATCTCCCCCTTTTGATGATAACAAACATATATTTAAGATTTTGACCGTGTTAAATGTATTTGATCAATGATATACTCTAATTGCTCCCCCTATTTAAATGCTTCCTCTCTACATGATGCTCCCCCTACATATATGCATACAAATAGAATTATATAAATGAGCGTAGATGCAAATGGAAAATTATTTGACCTTTGCTTGATTCTATTTGAGAAAAATCTTAACTTTTCTCTCCCCCTTTTGTTATCAGCAAAAGAATAATAGTGTTAGAGAAAAAAAAGATAAAGTGATCAATATTAATCCAACATTAAACTCAAATCGAATATAAATATTAAATTTCAATAAAAATCAAACAAAAATCATAACTACCATGGTTAGGCGCATATTCCACTTTTAGAAAGATGGAAATGATGTTCTAATATAAAATCATACAATTGTATCAACTTGTGGTACATTTATATCAGGAATTTGAATATCTACTAATCATGCATAACCGTTAGGACTTTTAAATGAGATTAGTAGTATTCCAATTTAATTTTAAAAAATGAAATCAAGTATCTTCTAACCACGCATGACCGTGAGGACTTTTAAATGGGATTAGAATCAACTTGTCTATTTAACCAATTAATTTTGATATGCGTTCCATACATACATAACCGTGAGGACTTTTAAATGAGCATGGAAGCACATAATCAAAAATCCAAGTAATTCACCCATGCATAACCGTGAGGACTTTTTAATGAGAGTGAATACTTTGGATATTTATTTATTTCAAAAAAAGGTGAAATGAAAAACAAATGATTCCTGATTATAGTACCACATATCGACAAACTATATTTAAGCTTTGATAAACAAAGGTGGATAGAAATATGATAGATATAGAAATGGTCATGAAATCTTTACCCAACAAAAAGTTTTATAACTCTTGTTTGAATTTCTAAAGAAATTTTTCTAAAATATACTCTCTTGAGTAATGTATGAAAAATATCAACACTCATCACTTTTTCCAATCACTATTTATCTTTTCGATAATTATTAGGGAGTTAGATTAGTCAAAATTTGTCATTTAAAATCAAATAAAAATGACTAATCTGAAAATATGGTCAAAAATGATTTTCTCGAGGGGGTTATATGAGAGAATTTTCTGCTATTTGAAAATTATGAAAAATATGCAGATATTTTCTTTAAAAAACGATGCAGTTACTAAATGTCTCAAAAATCACGTTCAACTAGTAATTTTTCTATCAACTAGATTACCAATGTAATCTGCATCTGAGTTTCTCTTTCAATCCAAAATATCCTAACTAAAATTGATAAACCAGACCATGTAGTGTGCATCTAAAATTTCAAACTCAATTTTAACAACAATTTAAATGACATTCTTTGAATTTTAATTGAAGCATGTAAATAATCAGAAATTGAGAATATAGAGTTAGCCGAATTATGACCAAATGTATCCAACAAAACACAATGATTAATCCAAACAAATATGTATGAAGTAATTCGAAGAATAGTGATTTTGGCATAAATGTAATTGGCCAACTATGTCGAACAAGTCAGAATCAAAAAATCATCTCTTTACAACATCACAATATTTGGCTGATTTCATTCAGAATATGGTGCAGATTGTCACATTTAATTTATCGATAAATATACCTTCACCTGTTTTACCTTTACGATAATTTTTCGTGGTTGCCCATTGTGATTCTGTCACCTTTGTACTAGGCTAAGGAACTTTGCTTTGTTGCCCGTTGTGTTTCTGGAATAGCCAAAATCCAGAGAACACTGTTGTTGTTCCTTAGCCTGCCACCATACCTACACGGGAAAAGATTTATGTGACCTGTTTATAGGTCCATGATTGTTAGTGGCTGAAGTATTGTGAATAAACAATCCCTTTGTAACCCAAACTTGTTTAGACCTTTTATTCTTGTTCCAATAGACATGAAATTTGTTTGTAGAATTCTTAGGAACCCAAACTTGTATAAATTTTGTGTTCTTATTCCTATGACTACAATTTTCAACATGATGTCCAATTATTTCACATCTACCAAAGACACTCTTACCTTTTGTATTATCCTCAACTTGTGTTTTCCCAAAACCTAGTCCTTTTCTATTGTTAGCAAAAATTTGATTTCCCAATAACATGTTGAATGATTTTTCTCCGCTTGAAAAGTTATTCAGAGATTTCTCAAGATTTTGGACTTTGGTTTTTAGTGTCGTGTTTTCAATTACAAGTGAGGTGCATCTATTTATGAAATCCTTTTTACTAGTGTCAATGGTTTCCATAAGACTCAAGTTTTCTTTTTCAAGATTCTCAAAGCTATTCTTGAGTCTTGATAATTCCGAATCTAAAATTTTACATTTTTTACATTCTAGGTTATGAATATTTTCAAGTTCAGTTTCTAACCTAAAATTCTCACGAGCAAGTTCTCTCCTATCAGCTTTCAGTTTTTCAATTTTAAATTCAAGAGCATCAACTACTTTAGTAAGATCAGAACACATAAAAACAAGGTCTCTATAAGAATAGTCACCTCCCTCACTAGATTCCTCCGAGTTCGCTTCTGAATCTGATTTTGCCATAAGACACAAGTTAGCCTCCTCTGAGCTGCTATCTGAAACTTCCTCTCCTTCTTCATCATCCCAAGTCACTGCAAAAGCCTTCTTCTTCTTTTTCTTTCCTTTGTTGTATTTGAGAAGTGGGCATTCTTGTTTGAAGTGGCCAGGCTTGTTGCAGTTATAACACGTCAGTTCATTATTGGAATTGTCAGAATCTTTTGACCTATTACCCTTTGCTTTCTTCTTGCGTGGCTTGAATCTTGACCATTTTCTAAGATTATTGCCAGCCATTGCAAGCTCTTTAATTGGATCTTCTTCTTCTTCATCGCTCTCTTGTTTACTCTTTAAGACAATCGTCTTCTTCTTTGGTTCGGAGTTGTTACGTTCTTCTTTTGCTTTTAGCTCAAGCTCATATGTCATCAAGTTGCCAATCAACTCCTCCATGCTTAGTTTACTCAAATCTTTCGATTCTTGGATTGCCGTGACTTTTGCCTCAAAGCTCATCGGTAAGATTCGTAGCACCTTCCTCGCAAGCTCTACCTCAGTGAATACCTTCCCAAGTGCTCTAGCGTTGTACACCAAAGTTGAAAAGCGTCCAAACATGTCTTTTATGATCTCTCCTTTGTCCATCACAAAGTTCTCATATTCATTGCTGAATAGGGCTAGACGAGACTCCTTGACTTGAGAAGTTCCTTCATGTGTCACCTCTAAGGTATGCCAAATTTCCTGTGCAGTTTTACAATGAGAAATTGTATTAAATTCATTCTTATCAAGAGCACAGATCAAAGTATTCATGGCTTTAGCATTTTTAGTTTTTAATCTCTTATCGTTAGCATCCCACCTATCCTTAGGTTTAGGAATCTCAGTATCACCAACGATTATAGTGGGAGATTTATAGCCAGTTTCAATAATATCCCAAACATCATAATCAACAGAACTAAGATAAATGCCCATCCTAACTTTCCAATAAGCATAATCACTCCCATTAAACATGGGTGGCCTAACAATAGACTGCCCCTCAGAAAAAGCATTATTTGATGGATTCATGACTCTAGAGTTAAAGAAAAATATCGTGCTCTGATACCACTTGTAGGATCTAGATTAACCCTAGAGGGGGGGGGTGAATAGGGTTATAGCAAATTTTCTCGAATTTAAACACAGAAATAAACTGCAGAAATAAATATGCTGAAAAGTAAATCACACACAAAATTTACCCAGCTTCGGCAACCCCTGCCTACTACTGCATTCCCAGATTTCTATTAGAATTAAACAGTATCCCGCTTACAAACACTCTACTAGACTCGCAAACCTTTGCTCCCGCTCACAAACACTCTACTAGACTCGCACACCCTGCTCCACCTATAGAGTTTCGCTTACTCGCAAACTCTGCTCCGCCTATAGAGTTTTGCAAACTCGCACACCCTGCTCACTGAACTAATTCTAACTAGACAATCCGACACTACTTACAACCTATGTGGTGATTTACCAATTCTTTGACTTGAAAAGAAAAAACAACTTCAAAAATAAAACCAGGAGCAAAAATTAAAATATAAACTTTAATCCCTAATTTTTGCTCAAAATAAAAAACCCCTTTTTAATAAAACCCTAAACAAAATAATCCCCTTTTAACAAATAAGGCTGGCCCCTTATTCTTTAACCCGATCCACTGTCTTTTGTTTGTGAAGTAAAATGGCGGCTCTGTTGTTTTGTTCGTTTTGAAATTAGGGCTTGCAATCCAAATTGGGGCTTTTCAATATTCACTTCCTCTGATTTGTGTTGCTCGTTGCTCGCGGTTGTTCTCTGATGATTAATTCACTGTTTTGCGTTGCTTTTGCTCGCTCGTTCTCTGATGATCAATTCACTGGTTGACTTGCGAGATTGCGAATCATTTGCAGCTGCTCTTTTGATCGAGTTCGATAGATTGGTATGTATTCTCTTTCGTTGTTGGTTTAATTGTTTGCTTCTCTATTGAACTCGATGCCGATGATGACTTTGTTGTTTGATATCTATATGAATTTGTGACACTTGTATTTGCTTCGTTTCAATTCGATACTTTCCCAATTTGTTCTTTCCTGATATATTTTTTCGACCTTGATGCTTACGGCTTTGATTTTGAAACACGTTCGACTTTTCTTGAATAATAAGGCAGAAACTTTCCCTTTTTAATTTGCTTTGACTCTGGACTTTTCCAAAGATACGAATTTGACTTTTGAATTCTGACTTCGGCCATCTCTGCAATGTTGAACTTTGTCCATCCACTGTACCATCGATTTACACGGCATTGACTACTTTGGCACGTCTGCATCCTTATCTGCGTTCATCTCTGCACTTTTCTTTTTCACTGTAACAGATGCTACACTTGTTCATGTATTCGACATTGTTCGCTTTGACACAAATGCTTTGACACATTGCCATGCTATTCACTGTTGCATTTTGCATTTGGTCTGCACTTTCACTGTTGCATTCGAGTTTTGTTCATCCAATTCGTTGATCCTTGTAGCTTGCTGTATTGTCTCTGACCTGTGCACATTGTTGCATTGTTGATGTTCTTTGTAGTTTTCATTTTGTACTTCTTTGTGCTCTGGTTATTGCTTCATTGTGTACTTGATAAATGCACTTCTGGTATGTTGACTGTTGCTTGATTTTCCTAAACTTGATTTTGTAGTCATTGTATCTGCTGGCTTATTCATGTATCACATTTGTAGTTTGCGTCTGCAGTTTGCATTGTTCATGTTGCTGGACTTGTTGTTGTACACTGCATAGAGTGATCTATTGGTCATGTTGCTTTCATTACTGTTGACATGTGCATTGTGTTCATTTGAGTTGTGTCTCTGATCTTTATCGGCACTTGCTGTTGTCTTTGATCGTGGCTTCTTCTGTTGTATACATGTCCACTGCAGTTTCATTGTGACTTCACTGATGCATGGTTTTAGTCTTGTTTCATGTTGCAGCTGACTTGTGTCTGCATTGTGTATATTCATGATGTTGTATTGTGACCTTTCTTTCTCTGGCACACTTGTGTACCTGTTCAGGTTCGCAGTTGTTTAATACTGCTACTTGGTCTGACTTGTATCACTTGTGTCTTGAGCTTCTGGCCTGTATTTTGATGTTGCCACTGTGCTTCATTTGATCTGTTATGTTGGTGGCAATTTTGTTCTTCTGGATGCACTTGTCTGATTGAGTTGCATTGTTCCATGTATTTGTGCTTTGATGCAGTTTTGATTTGTCAAAGCTTTGCATTCTTCATGTTGCCTTGTGTTGAACCCAATTTTAAAAACTATGGTTTGACCTTGTGCTGATGATGAGATTTCATTTATATTGCACCTGAGTTGAACCTGTCTTTATGTTTGGGTTTGACCTTGTGCACACCTGTCCCTGTAGCATTACCAAGTGTATATCGATGTGCACGGTCTTGTGGCATGTACAGTGATACACTGTGCATGTCACACTGTTCGTGTGTGATGAATTCAAATGTGAATGATGACGAACAACCCAAATAACCGAGGCAAATAATATTTTCAAAAATCATATTTCATTTTATATTGCAAAAATATTTCTTTTTCAATTTTACTGCGTTAGTGAATATTTTTGCAGATTGCTCAGATGCTGGATTCAAACTGGAATGAAGTTGAAGACAAAATATGAGTGTGAGTAATATGTAGTGAGGAAATTATGTAAACTGAATTGTGATGTAACTAGAATCAAAATTGTATATGTATAGTGAGAGCTTGAATTTGTACTATTCAAGATTGTAATAAATATTTGTTTGAATTCAAATTCCATTCAAATTCTGTGTAATTTATTTTATTCAACAAATATCTATTTAATCTATGAAAAAAAGAATAGTACATTAACAAATACATTTAAATTAATGTATATATGTTTATTATCATCAAACAAAAATCATATACTTGCATATTCCACAGCACCATCGTCCTGTTGAGCTAGGGTTGACGGTTGCCCTTGAACAACCCCCTCCAAGTTGAAAGTAGGTGTCATGTTTTCTTCTAAAGTTGTGGTGTGTACAGCCTCTTCGTCCATTCAACTAAGCCTTTTAGATTTCATTTTCTTACACTAAGTTAAACAATTCATAATTAGTCTATAAGGTAGCCACAAGGGCAGAGGTTCTACCGCTCCTTCTAGGGCCAAAATTGTTAACAAGAAAACTTATCAACGTCCCCAAAGCTAAGTGGTTAACAAGAGATGTTATTAACCCTTCAAAAGAAAGTTTTTAGAAGTGACCGCTCTCTTTGAAACCTCTTTTGAATGGGTTGATTAGATGAATTACTTGTAGAGGGTGGTCTTATGAAAATATTAATTGTAGTTAATAGATCCAATCAACCCTATTAAAATGAAGGTTAAGAAGAGAACACCTCCTTCGAAGCCCCTTTTTAAATGAGTCGAAAGGGGTTATTTGTATCAGACATCTATCTCTTTCGATTGTGTCGAAAGGACCATTCTACCCTTAAAATTGAGAATTCACTTTCGATGGTACTGTTTCTGCTCCTTTGGAAAGAACTCTTTTGAAAGAACTCTTTTGAAAGAATTGCATGTATTGTGATATGTGTACACTTTTTGAAGATGTCCATCCAGCTAGCGTAGCTCAATATTCATACATCAAATCCTCTCCAAAACATCCCTTTCGATCAAGTCAAAAGGGTGTTTGCTCTTTTGAAGTAGACTCGATGTACAATATACAAGTTCTACGACCTATATGCAATGGAATAACATCTCAAACAATATAAGTTCCATGAACTTATTAATATCAAAACACTATCATCATCTTTGTTTAACATTTGATATCATTAAACACGATGATAACATGATTCGAGTATATATCGTCCAAGTTGATCCCATTACATTGCATAAGTCAAATATGAGTTAAGAAGATAAGTAAACATCATGTGCAATTGGTCATTAGTCAAGCTAATGGGCGAAGTGATCTTTCTCATGATCAAAATCTTTATTGAATCCATGCACTTCCTCATTTTGCATAAATCCAAATTGAGTTACAAGTAAGATAGATTTACCCCCAAATTGATTTTGGGTTACCAAGAATTGATTTGCTAAGAAATAGGAGAAAGAATTTAGGATTTAACAAAATTCGGCCAACAAATTTAGACCCCTAGGGTCGTATTTATAGATGCTGGTTGGCCCCCTTTCGCGCCCATCCTTCCACTTCGATCGAAAGGCCTTCCTTCAACCTTCCACATGCATCCTTTCGACATGGTAGAAAGGCTTTCCTTTGTCCATCTGTGCACCTCCTTTCAATGCGGTCGAAAGGCTTTTCTTTTAACCTTTCTCATTCATTCTTATGCTTTTACCTTTTCATTTCAGACCTTTCGACCCAGTCGAAAGGATTACCTTAACAACCTTTCGCTGCCATTAAAGTTTGAGTGCCTCTTTTATTTACTGCTTTCAACTTTTTCGAAACGGTGGTAGGAGCGGTCTTTACTTTGTGTTGCTATACTGTTGTAAATGAGAGACAAGTTAAGCTTTCATATAGTTTCGAAAGGAAGGTGAATGATGACTGGATCTTAGCGAAAGGACATTGGGTCATAATGTGGAGCTTTGATCATGCCTTCGAAGGATTCCAACCATTTTGAAAGGCTTGTTCTTGCTTTCAAAAAGTGTGTATTGTAATCATTTCCTCAAGTAGTAGGTTGACAACGACAAAACCCACTATTTTGAAGGAATTGTTTCTTGTGTGTGAGTGTATCATTCAACGCCTTTGAAAGGTGTTTCGAACCTATACTAGCCTTTCTTATATATGTGAATCCATCTGCTTCGAAAGGTTTAGATGAGGTAAAAGGGTAACCCTATCTTCTTTTCTACCCTTTCAAAAGCTTTTGTTCTGCTTATCATTTGTAATGGCACCTGGTGCTTGTGACTCCTTCTAAAGCCATCTCGATACCTTCAAAACACGGCTTTTAAACATTGGCAAAATCTATGTCCTCAATTCTTATAGAGCCCATCACTTTAAAAGCCTTCTTTCGTAGCTTTATTCTTTAGTGAATTTTTATGGTTAACAATTATACACGGACTTTGGTTTAGATTGAAATCGGATTTGAAAGTGCACTTATAGCGATAATCGCTATAGATGCAGTTGTGAATTGCCTTGTTTTTGGCGATTTCTATGGAACATTATAGAGTGATCCTTAGGGGTTTCTCACCATATTTATAATGTCTTATATATATGTGTGTGTGTGTGTGTGTGTGTGTGTGTTTTGCTATTAAAGTTTGAATATTAAAAAGTTAAGCAACATCTCGAAAAGTGGTCAAAACTTCACTTGTGCAAAACTGTCCCTTTTAGCCTTGATTTTGAACTTTAAATGGATTTAAAAGATATTTAAATTTAAGCACTTTATTTCATTCTTTTTATAACTATTTACTAACTTATATTAGCGTATTCATAAAGTAGTTTGAGACCTTTATGAATTTTTAAGAATTAGTTGTGGATTTTTAAAGAAGAGATATTTTGTGGGAAACTGTGTCGTTTTCAAGTTTTTAAAAGTTGTTATTTTCAAATAATATTTTGGATAAATGTTACAAAGCCTAATATATTATAAATATTTCAATTATTAAAAAGGTATATACAAATGTTTTCAAAAAGGGGTTAGAATTGCTAAATGGCCAAATGGTTGATTGATTAATTACTTGGTTGAAAAGTAATCCTTAGCACTAAAAGCCAACGAAGTAAGGCTAATCTATTTATGAGAGTTAAGATTGATGTTGAGTAGGGATGGAGCAATAGAGCTCTAACCTATCGAGCTTCCCTCTTGATCGAGGAATAATAAGTCCGAAAATGTCAGAAACATCTTAGTCGTGTCGATTTCTTGTTGTTTATGGAAATCATTAATGCTATACTTAACACTAAGAACCGATGAGGTAGACTTATCTATTTATAAGATTCAAGAATGAAATGTCAAAACAAGGTTTTGATGCAACCAGTTCTTTAACTTACTTGGATTCACTCTTGAATAAGGAACGATTATGTTGGAATGTTGGAACGAGTTAAGTGTACGAATCGTGATTTGTATAAGTAATTGTTTTGACTAGATAATCGATAGTCAATTATTGAACTTGAACAAATATGACTTAAGAAGTTAACGAAAGGCTTCGTCATTTCATGCCAATGAGAACCCATGGAGAGGAGCATTGGTATGAAACGTCTCTAACTTTCGCTTACTTTTGAGAGAACTAGAATTGAGTTAACTGAAAATTCATCGATTGGTTTTGTAGAGTCCAATAAGCAGGATGAGTGTACTTATATGAGATGACTCAAAACCTGTAATCACTTCAAAACCATATACGCGATCTATATTTTAGAAGTGGTTATAAAGTGAAATGTTATAGAGTTGAATTGTCTATCCTAATGTTATGTCCAAGGGAGAGGTCATCGTTAACGTTTCAAATGATGCTATCGTGTGGGACTGTCTATGTCGAGAAGTATTCCAAGAGAAAGGACATCATTATCATTCGTCGAAGGATTATTGCAAGGAACCTTAGAGGTTCGAGATCTGTTAGAGTTGCTCGAATTCATGTAGTGATCCATGATCTTTTCGAGAAAAAGAAATCCATTTGCGGATTCGTGTTTTTTGTGAGTAAGAAGACTCGTGTGAGAGATATTGAACATCATCTCGACATCGAGAATATTACAGAAAATAGAGAATAGGCATGGCCAGGGAGGTTTATCAAATCTCAAGGGTACATCAACTCTGTATCTAGAGATGCTTATCGATATGTTGGTACTGGGAGATGATATGGCTCGGACCACACACCGAGGGAGGTCCAGTTTGTTTACCTTAGAGTATATCCTATCTAGAGATATACGATGCTCGAAAAGAAGTATTTGATCCTTATCATGGAGTTCGGATGTGGTCAGACCAAGGTGATCTCCCTAGAAAATCCATTATGCGAACACACCTTAGTAGTATTGATTGTATACCTGTTATTGTTATGCATTCACACACAACCATTTGATATTATTTATGTGCTACACTCTGGACAGTATCTATCATATCACTATATATTAAAGTTAATGGATGGTTGGTTTTTTGAGGGAAAAATCGTTATGGTAATCCATATGATCTTAATGGTTACTATTACTTATTGAATATTTCTAAAGTTTTTCAAGCTGATTTACCAAACTGATCAAGGTGTTATTTTCTTTTAATGCTCGGGTCAGCCTAGTGTATATTTTCAGATTTAGCCATGGAAGCTTCGGAGGTTATGGAGAAGACCTGGATGATTATCTTCCATAGTATTCTTATTTTCGCTGCATTTCTATATCGTACATATTAGCATTGTGAGGGCATATAGTTGTGACTATCCCGGCTGATGATAACATTTAGGTTTTAGTAGCTTTGATATTTCTGTATTCAGAGTAATCCTTTGTACTGTCCCTTTAATATTATATATTACCGTTTCATAGTGAGATTCTGATGTGTTCTCTTTCTTGTTTTATTTCCTTTTCTTTTATTTTATCCTAACTTTCTATCTTTTTGGCACTTGGGTACTCGGCACACGAATACTGTTGATGTATTAATGTCGACATTCGAGGGTTGAAAATTCAGGTCGTTACAGTATGCTCAGTAGATTGTTTATTATCCTTGTGTAATGAGAAAGTTGTGAACCTCGACAAACTCTATGTTTGTATGTTAGTCATTTAACATTTTGGGGAATGTTAAAAATTAGTATGGTTTGTTTCTTGTATGTTTATGATGGAATTTCAAGGTCGAAATTCTTTAAGAGGGGAAGAATGTAACGACCTAGAATTTTATCGCTTTGATTGAGAATATTTAATTATTTTAAATATTTAAATAATTGTTTTATAAGCCTAAATAACACATTTTTTATTTAATTATGATAGTAAACTTATTTTTATTTTGTTTACAAAATTAAATAGTTCGTGGAAAAACTGAAAACGCGACCGAAATTCGTTTTTCGAATTTTTGATTTTTTATAGAATGGAAGTTGTCACAATATTGTTGCACTCTTATGTACATATTTATAGCACATTCTTACACATATAATAAGTGGTTTAATAGTGTAAAGATAATTAGCTAAAAGTAAGCATAATTAAAGAATTTCAAAAGCACTTTATAAAGTTAATTAAGTGATGTGACTTTTGCTTTTTGTTTAAAAAAATAAGAAGACTTTTATGCATAGATTTAAGTGCTTTTTGTGTCATCATTAAGAAACCATGTGGAGGCATGTGCTTGCATTGAAAAGGTGTATGGAAAAAGGAAGGGTAGTAGTTTGAAAAAAAAAAGGTGCAGCATTAATCAAGGAGGGGCAAAGAGATCATTTTGGCATTGAATAAGTGACATAAATTGGCAACTTTTCATGTTTGTAAAAGTGCATATCCGCTTCACAAATTCATTTCACATCTTCACTTTCTTTTACTCCTTCTTTTCTATTTTCTGCATTCTTTTCTTAAATAAAACCATATCAAAAAACTCCTCCTTTTCAACCAAAAGTCCTTCATTTACCCTAGAACAACCTTGCACACACAACCACCATCCCCAAGCTTGAAGCTTTGAAGTTAAGAACCCAATTATTGTGATGTGCATGAGCTTTAAGGAGGTCCTGGGGCCTAGGTCGAGCCAAGAAGGTGAAAGAAAGGATCTTGTGTTGTTTCTAGGTCGAGGGTGGTCATAGTGGCCTTTGGTTCGAGTTGGCGCACATTTTAAATTGAGATCTATCACTTTGGATACCATGTTAAAATAGTTTTATAAATTGACAAAATATTGTAAAGTACAAAATGTTGTTTATGTTATTTATACTTGTGTATATTGCTTGTTTGAATTTGACTTCTGCTTGAAAATAGAAGACATAAGTAATCATTATTTTGTAGAAGACTAAAGAAAAAGGAAATCAGAGTGTTTCACAGCGAATAGGTCGCTACGGAAGCACTACAAAGAATAGAAATTTGATTAGCGGATCGTAAAGGATTCCTCACTTTGTGATTTTTATTTACATACATTCTCGTTCATGTAAATGTTTGTATATAGGAAAAGTAAACGTTGCTTAGATATAGTCAACCTTCTTGTTGTTGTTTTTGCGACATTGAAATCATGTGCTCTCTTTTAAGTGGTTTGCTACATTGTTTTCTATACGTGATTTGAAGTGGTTTTCGAACTGGACTTTTTTTTTCAAACCCTTTTGCAAAAGTATTAAAGTGGTTTAAATTTTAGAAAGAAATGTGGTTTAAAAGTTATATGAATTACAAACAAGGTTTTAAAAGTTACGGTCCATATAGCGATAGTCGCTACAGATGCACTTTGAAAATCGACGATTTTAGCAAAATAAAAGAGTTGTCTACTTTAGATAGTTCGTAAATTCTTTTTGAATAAGTTTTATCAAAGTAGTATAAGTATTTAAAAAGGAGATTGAAGATTTTAGTGCGTGTTTAGGAATTTATTTGAGTTATTTAAATAAGAGGTTTAAATTTTATAAAGGAAGCTTCTTTGTTTGAAAAGTCAAGTTTTGTTTAAAAGCGACCATCTTTATGCGGATGTTTTAAATACAAGTTTCAAACTATGTTTTTAAGAGTTTTAAAAGTAACTTAAAAAAGGAAGGAAGCATGGATTATAACATTATTGTTGTATTTGATATTTTCGAGAAAAGAAAAGAGAATAGTGACTATAACATTTTTGTTAAGTAAATGGTTTTGGTAAATTGGAAATAAACTTTAATTTATAACACTTTGTTATTATAAGTTTTTTACATTATATAAAGAAAGGATTTTTTTTTTTGAAATCAAGCTTTGTTTTAAATAAATGATTTTGGAAATTGTTTCCAATAACTAGTTTGAAATCAAAGATTAAAAATAAGTTTATGAATTCCATTTTCCAATTGTTTTAAAAAGATTTTATTTTATGCAAGGGATATCTTTTTCAGTGCCATTAAGTAACATAAAAATATATATGATAAGTAGTGTTAAAATGTTGACACGTTTATGGAATGTAAGTCATCTTATATTTTGCACTAAAACACGATAAGTGGACTTTTCTCTATTTTTGAGATCTAGAATTAGAGTGCTTTAACTAAGGCAATGCCAGGTGCAACCAGTGCCCCTCCTTACCTGGCTTCATTTCTGGGCCAAGGATGGAGAAGTTGAAATGTCGAAAGTGTGATAAGTATAAGACAGTTAATTTTTACAAATCAGTCGTGATTAATTAAGTATATGGAAGGTACTTCATCTTATACCTGACCCAACATTTCAAGGTATGGAAACCTATTTCTATTTATGAGAATTAAGAATGTCATCAAGGCAAGATTTTTACTCTAACTTGTCCGACTTCATTGTTAATCGAGATATAGTATGGTGTTGAAATCAAGAAGTGGTGATAAGTATATGATGTCTGATTTCCATATGCAAACTATATACTTAAACCAGATAGTGATTTATCCACTATCGATAACTTGACCTATTTTGACTTAGAAAGTATATGAAAGTATCACGATTTCATATGGGTTGAGATTCTCTTGCGAAAACTCATTCCAGTGAAGTGACTCTTTAGGATATTCAGCCCTTGGGACTCCTATATCATCCGCTTACTTCTAAAAGAATTGGAATTTAGCTATTAAAAAATGATTGATTTTTAGTTCGAGAGACCAAGATCAGATAAGCATGAATTATTTGAAAACCACTTCGAACAGATATAAGCGTTCAAATTGGAGACATCTTGAAGATGATGGAATTGAAGATGAAGTTCTTTGAAGGCAAGGGCTATTTGCTACTAATCCTGAGGGTGATTCCAAAAAGGATGTAGTAGAAATAGTGCCTTCATTTATTCATATCTTGAATAACTCGTATGGATGAATGTTGGTATTGCATTATTGTCGAAGGACAGTACTAGCATTCTAAGTAGGATTTACTTAAAATGAAAAATGTAGCATCAAGCCTCACATCCGGTAATGTAATGACCCAGAATTTTTGCTATTTGAAATTGAAATATTTAATTGATTTTAAATATTTAAAAGTAAATTTTTAACTTGAATTTCAAATATAACTATTATCGGATAATTTAATAATTGAATATTAGTATTGAATCTGGAGTTTTAAGCTTGTTAAAAATATTTTAAAGGATTATAAAATTTATATTAATAATAATGAAGATAATAAAACTTTCTAAACTAAATTTAAAAGTGATTTGTTCAGTTTTAAAAATATATCGAAATTGGCATTTAAAAATAACCTTCCAGGACATAGTCTTGGAATTCAATGAAACCAATTCCATTGGATCTGTAATAGTATATTATTATCGGATTTCAAGTTTCATGGCATTTGGAGTTATCGTTTGGTCGTACGAGATATAAACGCGCTGAAATTTATATCGAAAATTCAATATAAAAATCAGGTCCAAAATGCTACCTTCTCCATATGATCAAATTAGGACTCAAAACATTTTCCATTGCGTTCGAAATAAGGGTATAACATTATGAACGCCTAACGACGCGTCTCGATAGGGGTTCAAGATTTTAAGCTACGAAATAGAGACGGTTTGAAAATTTAAATAATATATATATATATATATGATTATTTTGACTATATTCATACCAACTTGATTTCTTTCTTTTCTCAGCCACTCACGATTTGGCCTTCCCTTTTCAAACACATTTCTTTCTCTACCTTTTTAATAACACACATCCGAGCATTCTCAAGAAAAAAATAAACTGTTTACTTTAAAAATCCATATCGAATTGAAAACTCAACCCAAAATCACCAAACAAAATTTAAAATTCATGTTGCACCACGGGCATCGATCTGGGATGATGTGTGGAAGGTGTGGCCATGTTGGGTGTTGCTCGCAATCGACTACAGGGGAAGCTTTTAGCCAGGCTTTCGATTGTAGGTGATCGAGGTGGAGCTGGGTTACGTGGTGGTCGCATTCGAGTTCAGAGGGAAGTTTAGCATCTTGGGGAAATTTTTTGGAGCGTGCGGCTTCCAATGGCGGGTCATGACCTGGCCATGGCTACAAAGGAGGACGGCATTGTCGCAAATTGAAAAGGAGGGCCGAGTGCTCCGTTTTTGATGGAATAAGTTGCCTTTGCGAAGAGAAGATGATTAGTGGCATCGAATTGTGGGTTCGTCGAGTGGAGTAAGGGGCTATTGAAGATCATGCATGACCATAGTTGTTTTGTTGTGCATGTATTAGTGGAAAAAAAGAGGAGGAGGAAGAAGGGTTTGGGCACGATGGGCTCTTGGCCGGGTTTACATCGGCAATGGGCTGCCTCTTTTAGAAAAAGCTAATAATAATAATAGAAAGAAGAAGAAAAAAAGAGTACCGCAGGCAAGTGAAAAGTAGGGAATTGGTGGAGAAAGCCTTTGCTTTGTTGGGCTAGGTTTGTGTTCAAGTTGAGTTTGGGTTTTAACAAATTTAGTCGGTGTTTAATTTAAATTTAAATTATCGATATCTTATTAGACTTATATCTCATGCATACGAGGTCCGATTCAGGTTGCGTTGAGATCGTAATGTCATGATCTACGCATAGGAAAAGTTTTGGATGAAACTAGAGCTTCTCTAATTTTCAGATAATTTCAAACACGTTCAAATATAATCGGAATCGGAACACGAAAGCGACAGGCAATAAATATGAGTTAATCTCACTCAATTTTAGATTACCGCAATTAATTTTAGATAGTAAAAATTAATTATTGATTGATTGATTTAATTGATAAATTATTATCAGTGGATGTGATATTATATATGGTAGTATATATATTGGAGTGATTGATGTTCCCGCATATATATAGCGGATGAGACGCTATGCGCCCCGCATAATAGCGGATGACCCTATACACCACGATATCCCCCTCAAAGTGGGATTGGTACTTTTATAATTATATTATCATACGTGGATGCAGGGAAACAGGTTGGAGGGATCCAACTGGATTCCTTAAAAATGTTGAAATTATTCTCATATTCAATGATATGATATATTGAATAATCTACGATAGGTTATAGCATAATTTGAATTTATTTGGTACTATGGTATTACTGGTTTAGATTTTGGCATTTTTAAAATACCATAAATATGTGTTTTAATTTAAAAATAAATTAAAAAGAAACTGGAAGTAAAATATTATAGTGAAATTTGGATTAATAAAAAAATCAATTTGGAAAAAATAAATAGTTTGATTTTTAAATTGTACTTGATCATTTCAGAATATGGAAAATAGAAATTTTTGGAATAATGTAAATAAAGGATTTTAAATAATAAACTTAAGCGATATTTTAAGTGAAAAAGATTTTAAAATCAAGATTTAAAATAGTTTGGGAAGCATAAAAGGAAAATTTGAAGATAAAATATGAAATTGTTATACTAGATCTTAAATAAGATTTTATATTATGAAATGTAATTGGAAATCGGAATTCAGTTGGTTTTGGAATATAGTTGGGTTATTTAAAAATTGATTTAAAAATGGAATCCAAATTAGAAATCGATTTTATAATCGATTACGAATTGTAAACCGTTATAAACGCGAAATGAGACTATGGAATTTATAAA
The DNA here is from genome assembly GCA_030765085.1 of Allium cepa. Lineage (NCBI taxonomy): Eukaryota > Viridiplantae > Streptophyta > Magnoliopsida > Asparagales > Amaryllidaceae > Allium > Allium cepa. Next base: position 25,821,970 of record CM060933.1, on the reverse strand, counting down.
CAAGATTTATAAATAAAGTAAAGTGATTATTAGTGGGTAAATTGAAGTTATAAATTCACGGTGAGGATTTATAAGGAGATGGGTAAATCGGCTTAAAAATAAATAATAGGTTTATTTTTAGAAATGTGAAAAGGGATTTATGGAATTGGAACGTAAATAAAATTGGGAATAAATCGAGAGAGATTTATAAACGCTAAACTGGTTATATTGAAATTGGAAGATATATTTTATCGAGAAATTTAATTTGTTTTAAAAAGGAGGATTTTTGATTTGGTAATTTAAAAAGGCGTTTAAGGATATTTCAGAAAATTAATTATTTAGTTATTTTAATTTTTTTAAAGTATATTTAATTATTAATTAAGTCAGTTTATTTTAAGTTAATTATTATTTAGAATTAATTAGTATATATTTATTTTAAAAGGATAAATTATTCAATATTACTATTTTATACAAAAACTTTTATTAAAGATTTTTGCTTAAAGTTTAACTTGGAAAATTATTATAGAAATCTTATAAGTATTATTTTGAAAATTTAGTCAATAAAGTTTTCGAGAAGTAATGGTATAGTCTCATGGCGAAATCGGAGCAGTGAGTGCCTACAGTTGAGTTTTAGATTTCTTCGGGATAGAAACGTAACCATTATGCTATGAATCCATGGTTGATACCATAGTGATACTTTCCATGTTATTTTAAAAGGGGTTTCAAATATTCTTAAAAAAGGATAGTTTGAGAATATACTAAATTCAGTAAGACACGTATATGTTTTGGTGAAGAGATTTAACTGATTGAAATTTAATGTAAATAAGACTGGGTGAAATCCAGTAGGAAATGGAATCTTGATTTGATGATTGTTTATTCGATAGTTAAATAATCGACTATCGAATCTGGACCCAAAATATAACTTTGGAAATATCTAAGAGAAATATGAGAATTATATGGTACGGTTACCGTTCGAGGTGTTATACTGTACATATAAACTTATTCGTTCTTCTAGGAGTTTATAAGGAAATCCATCCACTAATGGCTAGGAGGTGATCTCCGATCTTATTTTCGTCTGATTATTTCCTAGAGGATCGGATTGAGTTTATAGCAAAATATTGAACGTTGTTTCGAAGAGACCGGGATCAGATAAGTTATCCGTAGACCACTTCGACCCAACGAGCACGTTTTCGAAGGAAAACAAGAGCATGGAATCGAAGATGGAGCAGTGAAGTGTAAGGGCTAATCACTACTAATCCTGATGACGATTCCAAAATGAATGTAGTAGGAATAGTGTCTTTGGTTCTGTTCAGACCTAGAAAGGATGAATGCTATCTGTACATTGTCATTGGAGACAACGAGCATTCTAAGTGAAAATTCCTTTAAATGGTATTCGTAGCCTCTAGCCTCATCAACCGGGAATGATTGAAAAGCAGGGGAGATGCAAAAAGGGTAAGTGGGTCACACCCAATTAGGGTATGTTTATCACCATTCTAGATACCCTTGGATATTATTACTACGGTACATGGAAGGAGCTCGGGAAAGGGTGGGAATACCCGAGGTGGTAGCATATTCGGTCTATCCAGGTTAAGGATAGTCTGGTCTTGTGTCGCAAGGATCCCGACATGGTCCTCGATACATTTTTCTAGACATGTACCGTTATAGGTGATACCCTAGTGCCTAGTCATTCGTATGGAATCCATTTTTCAATACGTGCCTTTACAGTTTTGATTGTAGAGCCTAGTATGCTGGAATTTAATTAGTGTAACAATTTCAGCTATTTGAATAAATATTTGTATTTAGACACTATTATAATATCAGAGGATTTGATATGAAATGTTTTGGTTATCGTAAGGTAAAAACACGTCCTATTTATGTGTGGCTTTGTCTTACGAGACACCTTTGAATTTCAAAGAATTTTGATAACTTTAATAATTCAATTTGAGTGTGTTTTCTCACGTTGGTTTTCCAGACTGACTCGGGTGTTATTTTATTATAATGCTCGGGTCAGACCGAGTATATAATACAAGATAGGATGCTATGATGCTCAGGAGACGAGTTGGATGGCGAAGATGTATTACATGTATCTAATTTATATTGCGCTATGTATTATAGGCTGTATATTCAGCTTTTGTGAGGATAAGTTCTTATAACTGTCCAGTATTGGGTCGTTGATTTATTGTACTCTAATGATGTAATATGTAAATAACAGTTATAGTTTCTTTTTATATAAAGACTTGTTATTATTTGTTATATATTGTTCCGCTGTGATAGTGAGATTCTGTGTTGTTCTATTTTTCTTTTTCTACCTCTTTCTTTTTTTCTAACGATCTGGTATTTCTGGCATTCGATTGTTCGGCATGTAATATAGTGAACGTATTGATGTGGATTTTCATGATCCGAAAATTTGGGCCGTCACACTTGGTATCAGAGCTGAAGGTTAAGCGAGAGCCTTGGCTCTGGTGGGGATTACTCATTAGAGGTATGGTCAGTAGCACCCTAGAATGAGTTTGAGGGATTAATAGATATGAGAGTGTATTTTTTAGTGAATATAAAATCGTTTTATATTGTGTTGATTGGTTTGTTGAGTGGCTTATGGATTCTGGTTAATACAATTAATTAACGTTATTGATAGGGATCTTTAAGCACTATAATAGAACAATTCGACACGTATTGTTTAAATGAAATAATTTTACCCAAAATTATTTTTATATAAGAAAGAAATAATTTTTCAGAAATTACTATAGTTATATATGGTGTGCTAGGTTGCTAGGAAACGATAATATTAAACCATTATCATTTGTTGTTGTCGTGATTGAATAAAAGTAGAAATTTCAATCAACAGTTAAGGAATAATTCATATAACAAAATGGGATTTTTTAAATCTGATTTTATAAATGTGGTTTATAAATTGAAATGGAATAAAATACCAGAGGAATATTTAAGGATGATATGGTTTATAAAAACGATTTATGAAGGATTCAAAAGAAGGAAATTTGGGAATTTCATCCCCGTTGGTTTTTGAAGTGTTTTTCAAAGTCTTGGAAAATAATAATGGTATTATCTGGACGATATTTTTGGGATAGAAATATTTGAAATGATTTTCAAAAGAGGGAAAACCACTGAACTCGCTTCAGTTGCTAAAAAATAATTCCGATGATGATCACGACATCATCGATGTTCATTTTTGAGTTTCCAAGCGAGGAATTGCTACCTCAGTGATTTGAATTGGAGTTTGATTGCAAGACTGGTTTTGGTTTTGAAATTCAAAGAAATAATTGTTTGGGTATATGTGATTTAAAAAAAACTGACTTTTAAATACTTAAGTAATTGTTTAAACTCTAGAGTTTGATCTAAATGTTTTATGGAATATAAATAAGTTTAAAAACTTATAAAAGTTTAAAATTTGTTTGGAATGAAATTAACTTAAGAAGAGTAAAATGGAAGTAAGTGTGATAACGGAATAAATTAGCAAAGTAAACCGATTAAAAGAAGTGAACTGGAAGAAATTGGTGAATGGAATATAAATAAGTTGGGTGACTTATAATAATATGAAATTTGATTTTGGAATGGAATTAAACTTAACTTAAGTTAAGTATAAGAGTGAATTTTGAGAAAATTAAGCCTAAGTAGGCTAAAAGGAAAAATTATTGAAAATAGAATTTATTAAGTTAGAAATAAATTAGTGGATGAACTAATTAATTTAATTAGTAAGTAAATGAAATTGAAATTCAAAATTTGAATAGAAATGGATATAAACCTAAGTGTTGAAGTGGAAATAAACATAAGAGCTTTGTATAAAATGTTTATAATAGACTTAAGAAATTGATGGTGAAGTTCTTAAGTAAAATTGGTATTGAAAATATACTGAGTAAGTATTTGAAGGAAGATTAAATAAAAGTTGTGTAAAAGGATAATTGTGAATAATTGAATGGAAATGAAAATAAATGTGAACAGAAAGAATTTGGTGTAGCAAAGAATCCATCGGAAATAAAAACGTAGGTTGTACGTATATTATTTTATTCACGTAACGATTTGATTCAGATTCGAGCACAGAATTTCGAGATGATTTATGTCGATCCGAATTAGGATTTTCATTCGATTTTCGACAGCGAATCCTGGATATGGATTTTTGATCGATTCTGGAACTCTCTGTCATAGTATATGGCTATGCAAGAAGAATGATAGTTTTTGATCAAGAAACCAGATCGAAGTCCGCATTAGAAAGTCGTGTGAACGATAATAGTTTGAAAGTGAAATTGTGTGATCGTGTGAGCGATCAGAGTTGATATTGTGTACGGATGATATATGTACATCATACGGGTTTTGATGAAATAAATATTGGAAATTGAAAATGCTAAATAATTTTTTTTTGAATGGTGTGATTGGATATTATTGGTAAGTGAGGTACAAGTATTTAAAAGCAAAATCTAAATTTATGTCTTCGATTTCAGAAGTAAAATTTGATTACCCGACAAAAAGGTGTGTGTTTAAATTATGTTCGAAATTGATGATTTTATGCTTGAGCCACTTGGATTTTGTTTTCTTTTGATGATTTGGGCCCACAGAGGCGTTTTATAGTTTTTTGGATCTAGCCGCGCAAAGGAGACGCTGGCAAAAAAATTCAAAAATTCAAGAAGTTGGAAAATTTTGATAATCTAAAATTTTGGTTTTGAATTATAATTTGAATGATTTAGGGGATAATATAAGTTGTAATCTATGGATGAATTTGGAAATTAGTAAAAGTGATAGTGTGTTTTCAATAAATAGATTTGGGAAAATTGTTTAAACTGACTGGGTTTTGGAAAAGTAAATGAGTTTTGGACCATTCTTCTTACTTGGTAATTTCTAGGACGAAATTCTTCTGAGGGGAAGAATATAACGATCCAAAATTTTGGCTATTTGAAATTGGAATATTTAATTGATTTTAAATATTTAAAAGTTAATTTTGAACTTGAATTTTAGATATAACTATTTATCGGATAATTTAATTATTTAATTGAATAATTGAATATTGGTTAAAGTATTGAATCTAGAGTTTTAAGCTTGTTAAAAATAATTTAAAGGTTTATAAAATTTAAATTAATAATAATGAAGATAATAAAACTTTCTAAACTTAATTTAAAAGTGATTTGTTCAGTTTTAAAAATATATCGTTTAAATTGACATTCAAAAATAGCCTTCCAGGGCACAGTCTCGGAATTCGACAAAATTAGTTCCATTGAATCTGTAATAGTGTATTATTATTATAAGGTTTCAAATTTCATGGCATTTGGAGTTATCGTTTGGTTGTACGGGATATAAACGCGCTGAAATTTATATCAAAAATCCAATATAAAAATTAGGTCCAAAAAGCTATCTTCTCCATACAATCGAATTAGGATGAAACCTTTTCCATTACGTTCGGAATAGGGGTATAATATTATAAATGCTTAGCGGCACGTCTCGATAGGGGTTCGTGATTTTAAGTTACGAAATCGGGACGGTTTGAAAATTTAAATAATATATATATATATATATATATATTTGAATATTTTGACTATATTCAAATCAACTTGCTTTCTTTCTTTTCTGAACTACCCACGATTTTACCTTCCCTTTTCAAACACGTTTCCCTCTCTCCCTTTTTAACAACACACGGTCGATAATTCTCAAGAAAAAATAAATAAACGGTTTACTTCAAATCCATATCGAATTGAATACTCAACCAAAAATCACCAAACAAATTTTAAAATTCATGTTGCACCATGGGCTTCGATCTAGGATGATGTGTGGAAGGCGTGGCCATGTTGGGTGTTGCTCGAAATTGAGTTTATGTGCGGTCTGGTCTTACTAGATATCTTTATTTTTGAAAGGTTTTATAAATATAAAAATCCAAATGATTTGAGTTTCGCACGCTGCTTTACCGAACCGATTCGGGTGTTATTTTTTATAATGCTCGGCTCGAACTTGACTACCTTTCCAGATTTAGCGCTGGATGCCTCTAAGACCTAACATATTACATTTTCTGCTATACTTCTTGTTTTATGTTTATCGGCATTTATAAGGGCATGCTATTATAACTGTTCAGGATGATGGTAGCTTAGTTTACTCTTATTGTTGTATGTATATTAAAGTTTCTTTTTGTAAAGATCCATTGTACATTATTTAATACTTGTCATGATGTAAGATCTGTTATGTTTTTTTCTTTCTTTCACCTAACAATCTATCTTTCTGACACTTGGAGAATCGGAACATGAATACTGTGAATGTATTAGTGTTGACTTTTGAGGGTCGAAAAGGCGGGTCATTGCAAAACCTTAGGAATTTAGCCCTCTAAATAATACCAGAAAAAGAAGAGTTGTGCAACATAACCCATACAGATAGAGCTTAAACCCATTTCATATCGGGGAAAAACCAATCTTTGCTTTAGCATCAAACTAGAGGAAAAGGAAAAGCCTATTAAGAGGAATAAGGGAGTTAAAATCATAATAGATAATCCATTTGTCCAAGCGAGAATGGTAATTCAATCATAGGCTAAAGGAACTCATTTTGAGGAAAGTATGATTTACAACAGCAATCAATCTTCTCAAGAAAAAAGAGAACATAACGGTATTTTGAGAAGGAAGTAAAGGATAAAGAATGAAGAATTGGCCTTCCAAGAAGATCAAAAATAACCAAAGAATCATTTATGCAAAGGCCCTAAAACAAAATTGACTACCTTCCCCCAAATATCACAAGTAGTATATATTTCAAGAAGGACTAGGCTAATTTATTGGCCCTTAAAGGGAAAGACTAAAGGACAGAAGGAAAAAAGGACATATTGCACATACTATGGATCAAAGCAAACCATTGTCGAACCCTGATAGGAATGATTGAGAATCATACAAGGCATCGGGAGTTGAAGGAACTCGACAAACATGACTAATTGAGGATCGGAATATTAAAAAGAGAAGAGATAGCTTGAACCTAATAGTGATCATGGTTTATAGTAGAAATGAGTAAGGTTTCCTTACAAATTTGAAATATTTTTTTTCAAGAAATTATATTTCAAAAGAAGTCATTGTCTAAAAAGATCTTACATTTCTTAAAATATTCATTAAAATAGCAGTAGAAAACTAACATATGGTAGGATCATTCATAAAACAAATTCTTGCCTTTGTTGTTGCTTCGCTTCCCTTTGCCCCCTCCCCCCATCACTTGCAGCTTAGGCTCTTCTTTTGGAACAACAATACCCTTGGATTTAAGCTACAAATTCACATGTCATAGAGCCTTCCCAACCAACTTCTCGAAGCTTTCATCGATGTGGCCCGCTACTCTCTCTTTGAGATATTTGTCTAAGCCCGTAATAAACTTCTCATTTTTCTTTAAGCGAGCGTCAATGAAAGATATCACGTACTTTGAAAACATTTCAGATTCAGCAACATACTCTAAAATGGATATGTCGACCTATTTTAGGTCAGTAAACTTCCTAAACAACACCGACTTCTAAGTAGTCGATATCTTCTCGAATTGAGCCTTGAACCGTTCCTAAGTAAAATGATTATCGGGGGTAGCAATCTTTAAGGTGTCCCATCAGCATATGGCTCTTCTTTAAAGTTTCCTAGAGGCCATCATATCCTCCAAATCTATTTCCTCGAAGATGCATTTGCAAGTTTCACGGCAATCTTGCACTTTGACGATCAATTCCATTCGGAGAAAAGGTTTTTCCCCAAGACTAGAGTAGTCTTTATTCAGCTTTGCAAAGTCACCTTTGGCGATTGCATTGAAGCACCGCCACCACCAATAGCTGGATCACGTCCTAGAGCATTCAATAGCATATTCCTCATCATAGTATTAAACATTATCTATAATTTGTGGTTAGCTACTGCCTTTGATCCCATTCATTCTTTGACCCAGAGATAAAGTTCCTTGTCGTGTTCCAATTCTACCTGCTCGTTCTTACGATCTATAATAAGCATGGTCAATCTCTCATAAAGGAAAGTTCCATAAATGGTAGTCATGCGTCAAATGTGAATTACTACTATATATACTATATAATTTTGAAAACAAAAATACATAACAAGTATGCTCTCTTTTATTTCACTCGATCCATTCTAAGGTGATAGCTTCTTTCTTATCTCTAATGGATCCAAGTATCAACCTTTGTTAACCTTTCAACCTAAGCTATAATTCCAAATGTGGCGACCACCCTGCACTTCCAATACTTAAATGTTATAGCTAATGCGCTGCAGTGGTATCCGATCGATGTAAAGTGACAATTAAGGTAAAGTAACAACAATTAAAAGTAAAACATTTCAATATATCTTACAACACATAGGATAAATTATAATAACCACATAGATATAAAATAGGCGAGACATCAATATAACTAAGTGAACCAAACGAAATCAGAGTGTAGCAGGTTCAACATAGTTACACAAAGCAAATACAATAGAGTTTATACATCATAATAATAAATTTAGATTAAATGTCCCTAATAATAGAAGAGTGCTGAAATAGATCTATAGCACGACACAACAAAAATAACGATTGGCTCTGAAAAACATAGGTATATTAAAGCACTAGCCACCTTCTCGTCCTCTGCACCGCTCCATGCACTAATGCTCATTTAAGAGTACTTAAAATGATAAGAAGCATATCACATAACCTTAGGTCAAACAACAATCTGATATGAATAATAAATAATCTCAAAATAGATAAGTAAAGCAGGAATAGAAGGTATGGAGAATCGTACGTAACTTATCACTTAATTCGGTAAGTTAGAACTTAACACAATATATTCTACACAATTATCATATAAGCGTACTACACTAAGCACAATAAAGGGTGCAGGTACCTAATTTACTAATACCTACATCACATGACATCCATACTAATCGCAGAACAATCACAACAAACACAGTAGTCAAAGGAAATATAGTAATCAAAGCAAATATGACAACCATCACCATGGTCTGACACTACCACTAAGATGCCTTTGAATACATGATAACTCATACGACCATCACTATGGTTTCTCCTTCACTAATTCTTTGTCATCACTAAGGCTCATGCTTGAATAATACCATCACTATGGTACTTTCATCATTAAGGAAAGCTAGACCATCACTCAGGTCCAGGGTACACAGGTGAGCGTCCTCACATACCCTTAATCTTTGAGTACATATCACTTCTTCGAGTTATACATCGATCCCTTTGGTACATAACTCGATAGTAGAAAACATTATGTTCCATTTTATTGCTTCACATCGTCAAATGTGCCTCCTCGGACCATCACTAAGCCCTACAAAAACTTCTTAGTTGAAGTAATATACCCAAACAACTCACGTTGTCAATTCATCGAATTTTGAAATACTTTAGAAAGTCCTTAGGATTCTCCCAAGTTAAGCTCGAAGTAATAAACCAACTTCCCCATGTATAGCTCGAAGTAGAATCCCAATTCCTCTTTTCCACCTTCGTGCTTTCCACCATAACTTGGATCGACCAGCTTCTCTCTATAACTCAAGATCCCATCATTAGATTAACTTTTACTGACCATGATAGTTTATATACCATGCCAAACACCTTTGCAAATTTAGGATCGATTGCTCATTGTTCATAATTAATAGATGATGGTTGATCATCACCCTTATCACTTGATTTAATTCATTTCCCAAGCAACTACTAGTTTTCCATGGAATAAACACGTACTTTCCCCTAAGAAGTTCCAAGTCTTCCTCGTGTTTGCACAATTCTTTCTCAAACTCTGATTGATCATCTTTTGGTTGTATCTCTTCATCCCTTGACTCCAATGAATGACGATCAAACATTGGAGCTCCGGCCATCCCTCTAAACATCTCTGTTCGATTGCACCTCCATGGTCCACCTTTGCCGATCAATTGGTAGTAGCCATTTGCTCGTGTTTTTGCTCAATTGGATCGAAGTCACCTTCGGGTATGCCTTGCATATGCCCCCAAGCCATTTCCAAGCTTCAATACAAGTGCACTTTTGCACTTAACCCCTAAGATCAGTTGGTGCCTACTCATATAGGTTAGGATTGACCGATATAAATTCTTTAGATTTTTTCCTAAGTCATTCTTTGGCGTTTTACATTGATCATACTATGATTTTTTGGTTCCAATCTAAATGCAAACTCTAAATCTCTATTGGTACATCGCCGATCCGTCTAGAGCCAATCCATATCCAAATATGCACATTAATATACGATTACCTATTCTAGGGAAATAAGCATACAAAACAACCAAACGAATAATACATCCATGTAATACACACATCATATTAACCAAAATCTAGTCTATCATATATACAATATGTCAATGTATAAACATTAATATCAAATCAATATGGAATGGTTTAGGAGCCTTTAAATTCATTCATAAAACCTTTGTAAGTTTATCCATTAAAAATCTTGTTTTTAACATAAAAACTAATCCAAAAAATGTTTTTATCATTGCAAAATATCTAAGAATAGTGAGAGATGATAGATTACTCAGCTAATTACCAAAAATCACCAAAAATAAGGCGAAACCGATGTGGAAAACCAAGAATGAATCCCAAGACACCAAATCTTAAAATCCCAAAAGTCCCCTTGCTAATCTCTACGTCGTTCCCCTTTTAATCTCTTAATTAAGCTCTAAATAGTAATGATTTTGATGGAGTTTGGCTATGAAGTTGATTATCGGAGGTTAGGGAAAGTTTCTATGATTTAGAATAATGATTAGGGGAAGTCCCCACTGCTGGACTGGGTACAAATCCTGAAATTCATTAATGGGCTTAAGTTAATTACTCACTAATCTATATACAAACTATCCAACTTCAAATGAAAAGATTTCCTAACTTATAAGGACAAAAATCTGTTAGCACCACTTTACGGAAAGACGAATCATCACATCTTTTATTTTGAAGTGGTTTCAGACCCTAAGTCATATTCAATCAAAATTTATAGCCCCTGCAAGTTTTTGGGATCAAAAACGTCCACAATTTATTAACAGTAAAAAATGTCAACATTCCCCAAGATTATAGCCTAGCCAATCCCAATTTGGTTTTGAAAATAATATTTTTGCAATATGTCGATATGTATGATATTTAGAAATGAATTTATTCTTATTGAACTTGACTTTATCAGAGGGAATGAGTCAATGTTTAGGGGGATAACTTGGATTTTCGGTAAGTTCCATTATTCTCTGGATTGCGAATCTTCACTAATTTCATTAAGGAATTTCATATGTACTCGTCTAATTAGACCCTCTAAACATCATCCAAGAAATAAAAATTAGTAGTTGGGAATTTGATGTATACTAAATAAAGGCAATTTATAAGCTTATATCTTTCATCAATAAGCATCCAAAATAGAATAGTAAGCTCCTCGTTTCCATGTGAAAATTAGATTTATGGATACGAGAGTTCTGGAGAATCGTGGTAAAAATTTTATTCCTAGAATCTTCCAAAAACCTTAGTCTTTTCAAGAGTTTCATGTATTTGTCGTTATCCAGTTAAGGTACTTTCAAAGTCTTTCCCATTCCTTAGTAAATCTTAGGACTTCATTTCTACTTTGATCTAGTAAACTCTCAAAATAGTGCTTATGTTCATTTATTCTGATAATGTTGGGGATTTTGTGGTTCGAGACAAATTTGATGGCGATTGCGAAGAAGATAATGCTGTACTTTTCGACTTCATGGATCTATGGAATAGATTCTTTCAGACAATAGTTCAACCCACCAGGTACAGACGGGTTATCGAACTATCAACTTTGAGGATTCAATGAAGCCCTATAACAGCGTAATCGGATTCAAAGTTTGTACAGCTTTGATCCGACCAAGAACACTTTAGTAACGGTTTCTGATGATGCAATTTGTATAGAATAGAACAAAGAGGAAGAAGAGAGCAATTTTGCGATGGTTTCTGAGTTTGCAACACTTTGGAGGCGTCACAAAACAGAGCAATGGTGGCGCAGTGTTTTGTAACACTTTATGGCATCGCGAAAATTGCTCTGTGAAGAAGAAGAAGATCGAGAATTTTCTTTCAAACGTTTTCTGGGCATCACTATTTATAGTGATAGAGAGGTGCTTATTCGCGAAGCGTCACAACCGTTTGCAACGGTTCACAACTATTACGAACGGCTATATCCATCCAATATTTAAACGTCGCGTTTATTCATATTTTGCAATGTTCGGAAAAACGTTACAAATTTCCCGCCATTTATTCAAATTCAAAATTTTCGGTTTTGGGTCCTTAACGGGCTTAAATCTGGCCCGTTACTGTTCACATATGATCGAAAAATATTTTCAGATCGAACCCGAAACCCGTACCCGTACCCGACCCGGCCCGGTTCGGTCGGACGGACGGACGGTGGCGGCGCACGTGTGGTGTTGCATGACTTCTCTCCCCACAACAAGGCAAACATGTGGGAGCCACAAGGCCCCAACATCTACATGAGAAAACTATATTTATACAAATATAGTCCTTGATTTTCTAGCATGTGGGACTATTTTCTTTCTTTACTTCTTCTCTTCCAAATCAAAACCCAAAGCCCTAAAACAATATTTGAAAATTTTACAACAATCTCCCCCAATTATCAAAATAAATAAATAGGACGGCTGAATCACTAGAGTGACTTCCTGCATACCCAAGTGGGATCAAGCCTATGTAGTTCTAAGATCAAGTTTTGCATCATCGTAAAAACCAACACATAAATAAAAGGTATCTTTTGGATTTGAACATTTACTTAGTGTAAACCATTCAAAACCTTATCAAGGTTCTATGGTGAACAAATCTTGAACCAAGTATCCCTAATGGTAAAACCGGACCAATCACATATGTTGATTTCCTTAGGTAAAGTGTTCTGTATTGCTCAGCACGTTAATGGCCATGTGCTTAAATCCTGGTTCATGAGTCTACTTAGAAAGCGGTCTTACTTTCCTAGGAAACGACCTGATTTCCATATTCATATAGGTAAGTCTCTTAAGGTGTTTCTGCAATACACTTTTTAAGGTTTCTAGACTTATTAAGGATATATATATCCATCCTTTGTTCTTGCAGAATCCAACACTAAATATTATGGGATTATCGATTTAGTGTTCCATAATCATTGTCTTAACTCATTGGTACCCATTGAACTTTGTCTATCCTTTTCAAGACATAAGTTGGGCTTCTGTTAAGGATGATCAACCTTCATTCATAGACCTTGGTTCCATTTCTTGTGACTTTATAGAAACCATTGCCTTTGGAAGACTCTTTGTAAGTGGGTCAGCCAAGTTTTTCTTCGTTTCTATGTAGTCAACAGTTGTAACTCCTCTTTCGAGTAACTGTCTCACCATTTGATGTCTTAGACTCACATGTCTAGACTTTCCATTATATGTCTTATTAGACACATTGTATATCGTTGCTTGATTGTTATAGTTAATCAAGACTGCTGGAGATGGCTTCTTCCATAAAGGGATTTCCATTAATAAATTCCTAAGTCATTCTGCTTCTTTACATGCATCTGCTAATGCAATCAATTCTGACAACATTGTTGAGTCAGAAATACAGGTCTGCTTCTTGGAAGCCCAAGACACGACACCGCCTCCTAATGTAAAGATCCATCCAATCGTAGACTTGGATTTGGATTCTACATTGTTCTAGGTTGCATCACTATATCCTTCTATCACAGCAGGATATCCTTTATAAGATAAACCATATTCAATGGTTCCTTTCAAATAAGCTAAAATTCTGAAAATAGCTTTCCAATGTTCGAAACTTGGATTACTCGTAAATCGACACAATACACATATAGTATGTGCGATGTCTGGTCTAGTGCAATGCATAGCATACATAAGACTCTCAATAACACTGGAATACTCTGGTTGAGAGATAGTACGTCCAGTGTTCTTTTCTAATTTAATACTAGGATCTAAAGGAGTTGGTGCTGGTTTTTCATCGTAATGACCATACTTTTGTACGAATTTCTCTTTGTAATGAGATTGAGCTAGTAATAACTCCTCCTCTTTCCTAACAATTGTAATTCCCAAAATTACATCAGCCTCTCTTAGATCTTTCATATCGCATTTAGAAGACAGAAACTTTTAGTTTCATTCACATAGGATATATTAGAACCAAATATTAGCATGTCATCAACGTATAAACATATTATAACAATAACTTGTTATCCGATTTGCTATAAATACATTTATCAGCATTATTAACAATGAATCCATATGATAGTGAAACTTTATCAAATTTCTCATGCCATTGTATGGGAGCTTGCTTCATGCCATAAAGAGATTTCACTAATTTGCAAACTTTCTTTTCTTGGTCTGGGGTTTTGAAACCTTCAGGTTGTTCCAAATATATCTCTTCTTCTAAATCTCCATTTAGAAAAGAAGTCTTTACATTCATTTGATGTATGACTAATTCATGAATTGATACAAGTGCAATTAAACAGCGTATAGAAGATATGCGAGCAACTGGAGCATATGTATCAAAGTAATCTACTCCATATCTTTGCTTATATCCCTTAGCAACTAATCTAGATTTAAACTTATCAATGGATCCATTTGTATTCAACTTTTTCTTAAATATCCATTTACATCCTATAGGTTTAGCACCAGGAGGTAAATCAGTTAAAACCCAAGTTTAGTTTAACAGTATGGAATTCATTTCATCATTGATAGCTTCTTTTCAGAAACTGGAATCTCTAGAACTCATAGCCTCAGAATAAATTTTGGGATCGTCATTGACGTTCATTACATATTTAGTCATATTAAAGACTTCATCCTTACCGCCTTCTACAAGATATGTAATGAAGTCAGGACCATAGTCCTTCTCTATTCTCACTCTTTTACTTCTCTGTTGTTCAGTACTATTATCTGGTATTGATACTTCCTTGCTGTTTTGAGCAGGAGCATAATCATCGTCATTGATATCATTAGCAATACTAGGTTCTGGACTAGATGATCTCAATGGGATCTCAATAGTACGATTTTCAAAAAAATTCTACATCTATAGATTCTATAACTTCTAGGGTATCAAGAATAAGGAATCTATAAGTTATACTATTAAGTGAATATATTATGAAAACACATTTAAATGCTCTATTTCCTAACTTGGTCGTTTAGGGTCTGGCTTTCTAACATATGATAAGCAACCCCAAACTTTAAGTCTAGTTAGGTTAGGTTTCCTATTAAACCATAATTCATAAGGGGAAATATTATTCTTTTTAAATGGTACTCTATTTAAAATATAACATGCAGATAACATAGCATCACCCAATGGGTTATAAGGTAAATTAGAACTTATGAGCATGACATTAACCATTTCTACTAAAGTTCTATTCTTCCTTTCAGCAACACCATTTTGTTGTGGTGTAGGGGCAGTACATTGGTGAATTATACCTTGTTGTTTAAAAAACAAGGTGAATTCATTTGAGAAATATTCACCACCACGATCTGAGTGTAATATTTTAATTTTAACTCCTAATTGTGTTTCGACCTCTGCTTTGTAAATTTTGAATTTATCAAAAGCCTCATCTTTAGTTTTCATTAGATATACATATGCATGTCTAGTACAATCATCAATGAATGTTATATAGTATTGGTTACCACCATAGGTGATATGAACTTTTTAAGTCACCCACGTCACTATATACCAAATCAAGCAAACTGGTTTTCCTTTCTACGGATTTAAAGGATTTTCGGTCTATTTTTGCTTGAACACATATTTCATATTTAGAGATGGTATCGAAATCACAATCAGAAATTAATCCTAATTTATTCATATTTCTAATGGAATTATAATTAACATGTCCTAATCTACCATGCCATAAATTAATAGAATCAACAATATAAACAGAAGATTTCTTTATTATATTCAACTTAATCATACCGTTACAAGAGTATCCATGTCCAATGAATCTACCATTCTTAGACAACACTAGTTTATCAGACTCATACATCATCTTGAATCCTCCTTTGTTAAGAAGGTATCCAGAGACCAAATTCTTACACATATCAGGTACATAAAATACATTGACTAATGTAAGAACTTTTCCAGAGGTGAAAGGAAGTTCTATAGTGCCTTTTCCTAGAACTTTGCTTGGAACCTTATTTGCTCCAGTAACTTCGTCGGCTTCTCCTTTATTTTCTTCGTAACTCTTGAATAGATTACGGTCTTTGCAAATGTGAATGGTTGCTCCAGTATTGAACCACCAATCATTATCATTGCCGCTAACGGAGTTCGCCTCTTGCACTACAGCCACAAGCGATTCTTCGACCACATTCACATTTTGTGTTGTTTCTTCCGTAGACGGCGGTCTCGGGCGTAGTGGCCGGGCTTGTTACAAAAATAACAAGCACCTTTCTTTTTTTTGTTGGTTTTAGAATGATTTTTCTTCTTAAACTATGTCTCATTCTTTGGCTTTAACTTATCAGTAATTTCAACATTATTTGCCTTAGAATGGGACCGGTTTGCGGATTATCATCTAGATCGCGTTTGCGAGAGTCTTCTTCAATACGAAGATGACGCTGTAAACCGTCTAAATTATAATCCGTTTCTGCATGCTTCATCTTTTTCTTATAATCATTCCAACTACGCGGAAGTCTAGAAATTATAACTCCAACAACAAAAGATTCAAGAAGATCAATTCTAGCATCTTTAAGTTGATTCACCAACAGTAAGGTTTCGCTTACTTGTCCAATTATGGACTTATTGGTGACCATTTTGAAATCCATAAAATTAGAAATAAGAAACTTTTTATTACTTGCCTCAGATATGCGGTACTTATTTTCCAGTGCAGTCCAGAGTGCCTTCGCTGTTTCCAAGGTCCTATGAGCATTATAGACTGGGGTAGATAGCACATTCAAGAATATGGCCTCTGCATAGAAAATCGTCCTCTTTGCGCTTTGCACATTTAGCCTTTAGAGCAGCATCATCTTTATCAGTTTCCTCCGGGATTTCTTTCAAGTCATCTTCCAAAATGTAGAACAACTTGACGGTGACCAGGAAAATTTTTATTGTCTCTTGCCAATGAGTGAAATCGTCGCCATCAAAATGCTCCAATCGAGTTAGATGCTGATTCATAACTTGTAGAGCGCTCAAACCTTTCATGGTTGAAGAATATTGTCTGAAAATTTGTTGGGGATTTTGTGCTTCGAGACAAATTTGATGGCGATTGCGAAGAAGATAATGTTATACTTTCCGACTTTAAGGATCTATGGAATAGATTCTTTCAGACAATAGTTCAACCCACCAGGTTACGAACGGCTAATTCAAATTGTTTAGTACGGCTTTGATCCGACCAAGAACAGTTTAGTAACGGTTTCTGATGATGTAATTTGTATAGAATAGAATGAAGAGGAAGAAGAGAGCAATTTTGCGACGTTTTCTGAGTTTGCAACACTTTGGAGGCGTCATAGAACAGAGCAATAGTGGCGCAGTGTTTTGTAACACTTTCTGGCATCGCAAAAATTGCTCCGTGAAGAAGAAGAAGATTGAGAATTTCCTTTCTAACGTTTTCTAGGCGTCACTATTTATAGTGGTAGAGAGGTGCCTATTCGCGAAGCGTCACAACCGTTTGCAACAGTTCACAACTGTTACGAACGGCTATATCCATTCAATATTTAAACGTCGCATCTATTCATATTTTGCAACGTTCAGAAAAACATTACAAATTTCCCGCCATTTATTCAAATTCAGAAATTTCGGTTTTGGGTCCTTAACAGGCTTAAATCTAGCCCGTTACTGTTCATATATAATCCAAAAATAAGAACAGTTTAGTAACGGTTTCTGATGATGCAATTTGTATAGAATAGAACGAAGAGGAAGAAGAGAGCAATTCTGCGACGTTTTCTGAGTTTGCAACACTTTGGAGGCGTCACAGAACAGAGCAATGGTGGCGCAGTGTTTTGTAACACTTTCTGGCGTCGCAAAAACTGCTCCGTGAAGAAGAAGAAGATTGAGAATTTTCTTTCTAACGTTTTCTGGGCGTCACTATTTATAGTGGTAGAGAGGTGCCTATTCGCGAAGCGTCACAACCGTTTGCAACAGTTCACAACTGTTACGAACGGCTATATCCATTCAATATTTAAACGTCGCATCTATTTATAGTTTGCAACGTTCAGAAAAACATTACAAATTTCCCGCCATTTATTCAAATTCAGAAATTTCGGTTTTGGGTCCTTAACGGGCTTAAATCTAGCCCGTTACTGTTCATATATGATCCAAAAATATTTTCGGACCCGAAACCCAGTTCGGTCGGACGACGGCGCACATGGTGTTGCATGACTTCTCTCCTCACAACAAGACAAACATGTGAAAGCCCCAAGGCCTCAACATCCACATGATAAAACTATATTTATACAGATATAGTCCTTGATTTTCTAGCATGTGGGACTATTTTCTTTCTTCTTTCTTTACTTCTTCTCTTCCAAATCAAAACCCAAAGTCCCAAAACAATATTTGAAAATTTTACAACAGATAATAAAAATCAAGTTTTTGATAAGTTTATGATGTATGAAAATGAGCAAAAAGTAACATACATTAATCTGTATGGGAAGGAGAAGTAGAAGGCCTTGAAATGAAAGTGGAGTTATTTCTTCTTTGAGCAAATGATGAAACAAAATGAGTATCCATGACAAGGTCACTCAAAGTGGCTGTAGGAGACTCACTTATAGGAACATTCATTGAAGGAGTGTCATCAACATTGGGTTCAGTTCCTTGATTGGAGTTTCTGCTTTTCAACCTCATGAGTGTTAGCTCCACCTAAAGGATTGGTATGTTGACCACCCAGGTCATTATTCTTATCATTCCTTAAAGGGCCGCCTTCAGCACCATCAACATCACCACCATCATTATCATTAGTCTCGTCATCATTCCTATTCACATTCTTATCTTCATCGTCGTCAGAAGGTTCATGAAAAGTTAAATATTCCTCGAGGTTCACCACCCTTTCGTCCTTAAATTCTGACAGATATCCTGATACTCGATCAAGGATGATGTCTAACTTCATCTTATAATCAATGCCGGTGGCCTTCGGTGTAGGGAAGGATAAGTTTGGATATCTGTCTACATTACTTTTATAATTTAAGAACAAAGCGCCCTCCATGCATTGATCCCTTAAAGAAGGAAGGATCTTTTATAAGAACGTGGAAACTTTATCCTTATCATTTTTAAAGGAAGCCTTGCACCTTTCTAGAAGTACATCTTTTTTTAGCCAATTCCATTTTAAGGACGGTCAACCAAAGACAGGCTTTGGTAGTGTCCTCGTTTGATAGATTAAGAGCTTCTTAAGTTGACTTTAATATGTCCCCTAAAACATGGTTCTTCTCTTTCTCTATGGCAATAGAGGAGAATGAAGAAGTCTTTGAAAAGGACAATGGGATTTTAGTAGCTCCCTGGAAAAGAATGTACTAGAGTGCAAGATGTTAGACAATGTGCCATTAAAATTAGAGGAAGAAGCATCTGTTACTAAAGAAGAATCAACTCCTAGTTTCACGCGTAAATTAAATAGCTAACCCCTTAATGGAGTTTACATAATGTTGACATCACAGTTTGGGGAAGAGAATGCAACATTCGAAGTGGTAATGACGACAACCATCGACGTAGAAGTGTTAGCAGTAAGAAAGAGATTGGGAGCCATGAGTATAACTATTCACCAATGTATAACTATTCACCAATGGAGGCTCACTCAAGATGTGATGGAAATTTTGGGTCAAACCATGTTTCTTCAGCTCGTGCTATGTAAGAAGTCTCAGTCTACTTTTAGAATATTTTGAGGCGTTCCCAAATTAATCGATCTTCGCCATAACTTTGGGATCAATAGATTTAAAGGAAGGATCCATAATTAAAAAATAACAAGATGTTAAAGCTAAAAGTTAAAAGTAAAAGAAATATATCAGTATATGTGACAAACTCAGGGATGCAAAGGTTCCTCAAAAATCGAGAGAGAAGCATTCCATAAAGAAGAATTGTTGTGCCTAGTCCTTTGTTATGTTAATGGAATCAGAAGTGTCTTCACTGCTCGATGGGTAGAGGCGAGAGATGGTACCCTCTGGTTGATTCTTGACTTTCAATAAAGTAGTAATTAAGCATTAGTTAATGCATTCAAGCCATCCATTTCTAGCTCTTTGAACAAGATTTAAAGGGATATTTGAAGGGAGTGAGCTCGGTCGGAGCAATCTTCAAAAAGGAGAGAATCCCAGAGATAACGTGGTTGAAGGGAAGGTGGTAGATTTTCCATACGTGAACCGGAGTAAATGCAAAATATCTTTCGAGAGGCTAGTCCATTCTATTTGTAAACTAGGAGCTTGATCTCGTTAACAATAATCCCAAAATTGACTAAGGATAAAGTCAATATTTTCCTACATATTGATGTGAGATTTTCAATTAACATAAACTTTGTTTTTAGAATGATCAGGGTTTTCCTTGACTTTCGAAGAGTTAGAAATGTCCTATGAGCCGTCCTTCTTAGCGTTTCCCATAATTACTAAGAAAATAAACATAAAAGTAATAATAAATAGCAAGGAAACTGCCTTAAATGAAAATAACCAAGATAAGCTAAACTAGTTTAAAAGAAGATAGCTATCGCATATATAGGATGGCTATCGCACTTCTAGAAGTTGATAGTTATCTCATGTATAGTATAACTATTGCACTTCTAAAAGCAGATAGCTATTGCGGTTCTAAAAGTCAATAGCTATCATACATACAATATTGTTATCACACTTCTAAAAGAAGATAGTCATCACAAGAATAAGATAACTATCATCCTTCTAAAAGAAAATAGTCGTCGCAAGCATAAGATAACTATCACACTTCTAAAAGCAAATAGCCGTCACAAAAATAAGATAACTATCACACTTCTAGAAGTAGATAGCTATCGCAATTATAGGATACTTATTGCCTTTCTAAAAGTAGATAGTTATCGCAAGAATAAAATAACTATCACACTTCTAAATATGGATAGCTATCGCAAGTATAAGATAGCTATCGCATGTTTAGAAATGGATAGCTATCGCATATGTAAAATAGTTATCGTAGATCTAAAGCTAGTGGTTATCACATGTTCCAAATGGAAATTGCAGTCCAAATTTAAAATCCTAACTGGTTGTGATAATGGAAATCGTAGAGTAAAACTACCTGATGGTCCATATGTTAGCCTTTTGTTGGTTCAACTATGCCACACATCTTGAAAAGGATAAAATAATCAGAATGTATCATGTGTCATCTCAATAGTGTAACACATCAACAACTAGCTAGAAGAATCTCAATCGTTCAAAGTTAATACTTCCATGTATCAAAGGTCTAATGATGTAATTATCACATAAATGGGCATGTGCTCCCCACTTATGAAGGGAAATTCTTAAGTTCTATTCTTTCTCATTTTTCATTTACACTTGAAGAATAAAAAAGAACTTAATTTGGTACTTTAATGACCATTTTGGTCAAAGTCAAACTAGGAATTTTTGACATAGGACTTGCACGTTTGAGTATTTACATATTAGCATACTTGCCCAAGAGATGGCTTTCTTGCCTAAGTATCATAAGTTTACCTTGACATGTGCATATATGTTAGGCTAATATTTAGGATTAACATGATTAACAGAGTTAAGATTATATCTTAGAGGCAATTATGTAATAAACAATTATGTAATTTATTACATAATTTAACTATTGTATAAGAATCTTGATCGAAATAAAGTATGCTTTTGGTTATGTTTTTTCCATACGTGTTGTTATATTGCGATATTAGTGATCTGAATACAACAAACATGTTTAACAAGTAGAAAATCCATAGGAGAAGTATTTAGTTAATTATGATTGTAGATGTGTTCGTAACTATAAGTTTTTAGTCGAACGTTCAAAGTACTTATCCATAAATTAGTCAAGATGTATCGAAAAAAGAATATTGATACATCCGCATAGACCGGTATGTATAATGCTCTCCATATAATGAATAGGGAAGTACTCATGATTGTTAGGGACAAAAAGGGATTACATGCTTGTGGTTGTGTGGAATAATCACAGAACAACTCAGTGAAATTCTTTTATAGGTTAAAGCAACCAAGTCAAAATAGAAAATCTCATGTAATGATATGTAGTAGTCTTCAGACTTGAGAGTTGTAACGACCCGAAATTTTCGAATCCGAAAATTCCAGATAGTTAAGAAAAAGAAGAAAGAGATAGAAGAAAAAGAACAGAAACACCAAATATCTCACAATCGCAGCGGATAAAATATAATAATAAATAATAACAGTTTACAAAAGAAAACTATATCTGACTATTACATTTAATATACATCAGAGTTTCACATATATACAGTCCCTGAATATATACAATTATCACGTCTCAGATTAACAATAATATAAATACAGCGGAAATACTCTATACGCTATAGCCATCCAACTCGCCACCTGAGCTCCAGAACGTACCTACCTGAAAATCTGTAATACTCGGTCTGACCCGAGCATTACGCCAAAGTAACACCCGGGTCAGGCTGGAAACCAGCGTGAATAACCCAACTAACATGGAATATCAAAGCAATCATCTTATATAAAACCCGAGTGACTCATATCAGTTTACAAGGTCACAATTTGTTATAAACATCACTTATTTCACTCATCAATTTTCTAAATACCAAAAATTTAGATGAAATAGTCCAATTCACTTAAATCATTCCATTCCAGCCTATTGATTTCATATATCAATCTATGAAGATTTAAAGTGGTTTCGGGTATTTACTAATACCCGACTCCGGTCTCTTCCGTCATTTAAACCCAAGTTATCCAATTGTATACAATTTAAATTTTACCGGATTATACCTTTACACAGCAATATATACTTGATAGATAATCACAATATCACCACCAATTAAACCAACTCCTCGATTAATTAGTCCTTCCATTTCACTGAGTCATTACCACTTAATTCCTTCCATAAAATAATTATTCTTTAATTACTTCTCATTAAGTAATTACCCATTCATTAATTACATCCTGTAATATCCATTAATTACTTTGCTAAGTAATTTCACTTCATTTATTACATTTATTCATAATTACTTATTCAAATTGATTTTCCAAAATCATTTACATTGACTAATTATCCCTTTAATTAACCGCACTCATTAATTAACTAACCCCTAAATAACTTCCTTAATTGATCCATCCTTTAATTAATTACACTTAAGAAATGGATTCTTAATTACTTCCATAAAGTAATTTTTCCTTAATCAAGTAACCTCTAATCAGGAACTAATTAGACCTTTAATCCATACTTAAACTAGTTAAACCCAAATAAATTTACCCTTAAATTACATCTATTCATTTATCACCAATTCCAAATTAATTAATCCCAAATGGATTAATTATAATTCTTAATTATAAATTTATTAACCCTTAATCAATAATTAATTAATTAATCTTTAATTCCTTAATTAATTAAGTTTTAATCACCAAGGTCCTTGATTAACTTAAGATAACCTATTTATCCCTATTAATCACTTAATCTTTGTTGACATATAAATTCAAAGCATTTTATCCTTTAAATTAACTTCTTAATTGCATTCTTTAGTTAAGTTTATAGAACTTATTTAAGTAAAACCATTATACAATTCCCTAAACCACAATTAATAACACTATTATATATATAAGGAAATAAATCCTTAAAATTTGTTAAACTTGATTACTTAAAGTAAATTAGTTTTCCTTTGAAATTAGGGTTAAATGAACTAACCTAATTACAAATACAGTGTTAAATTAAAATGGGCCGAAGCCCACAACATCACAACGCAAATCAAAATCCGCTTCTCATTCCTCTCCCAAATCTCGCTGAATCCCATTCAAACGCGAGCCACAAACAAACATCAGTGATACACCATGCAACGTGCACGTGCACCACTCCACAGTGATGCTCCGACCACCGAGACTGCCTTCGATAGGTCGACGATGACCTATCCCCTCCATTCCGACCACCCAATCATCCACCCCACACCCAAATCAAATTCGAGCACTCAAGGTCACAATGGACCCAACACATCAGAGGAAAACTATTAACCACCGACGATCCTATCCACCTGGAACCATGCCGCCTCGACCAGAGCATCACCTTGACCTCTCGCGTCGATTCCCCCTGTCGCGAGGATCTCCGGTCTTCCCTAGCCTACGCCATTTCCTCGACAGCAATCACATCCCAAACTCACTGGAAAACCCTAGTTCAACCTCCCGTGGCCACTACGTACACTATAAAATTCCACCTCCATTTTTCCAAAGAACCCCACCACATTGGCCACCTCCAGGCCAAGCGACAACCAATTCGATCACATCAATCAATGGAATCCTTCGAATTTCTAAATCGCGTCCATCTCGAGATAACTTGCTAAATACTTGACTAAAATTAATATTGTAAATTCCTAAATTCAGCATTCATTACCACGAATCTAATCATGGATTCGATTCATGAATTCAAGACATTCGATTTTTGTCCAAATTTAGCGTTCACTGTTTTTTTTTATAACTCTTGAGATAATTACTAAATACGAATTGTTGAATTTATTTTTAAAAGTTATATTATACCACTATCATCATTTTATCCAAACATTTAGATTAAATTTGAGTGTAATGGAATGTTTGACTCTTTTTCTCTTTGATTTTGTTCTGCTGTTTGAACACAAACCATCCCAGACTTCAAATATTTGCGTACAGGTATAAATATCCATATTTGCAGAGCAAAGAATATTCATACAATTTTACTATAACATCCCATATACTTTATCACAGGCGTCAAGTAAAATTTTGATTTAAAACTGTTTTTAACATTAAATGTTTACTCACTGTTAATATGGTTGAGCAGAGTTTGAAAAACTGCTGTATAATTTATCGAGGCATATATGTTTAAATATAAGCAGATATGCACATATTCTTCCATTTAATATTCATTAACATATAAATTTATTCATGCAAACCTATATTCACATATCACCCGAAAGGCTATGCATCAGATTAATATTTAAAGGATGTAGTTTACTCACAGAATATTGATAAGATTTGAATACAAGTTGCAGTTTACTCACCTTTTTACCAAGATGAATGATTGTTGTTATGTTTATCCTGCTTTATACTCCTTCTCTGACTTTGATTTCATTTAGGCCTGTTTTATTTTTAAGGCAATGTTGTTTTATCCTTTTTGTTATACTTAGTTCCAGTGAGTGAAATAGGAGACAAGGAAGTGGTATTATATACACGTAGAATTGAAGTGTGCTGGAGAAGCCAGTTTGTGATCTCTTTTCTCTCTCCTTTTTTTTTAAACTTTAATTTGACCAAAGATTTTTTTTCTTTTAGCCTACAATTTTTGACCAGACAATACTTTGTTTTGGAGGCTGAGATGATATTTATTCGGCTGAAATCATTTTTGTTTTGGTGCTTGAAAACGATGTATTGTATGCTAAGCCTTAAAGCTTGTCTCCTCCTTTGTCTACCACATTGCCATAGATTCCCTTTTCTTATATTGACTTAAATCTTGCATTTCATATACTGTTTGTGTCAGGTTTTATGTTATACTTTGGTCTTGTGAATGAAGATATGTTGTATGTAAATATTTATTTTATTATTTTCTTGCTTTCACAATATACATATTTTTGTTTCTACTTTTATTTTAACTTTATACATTTGTGTTTCACTTAAAAATTGTTATAGTTGTTTATATATATTTATCCTATGTTACTTATACATCAAATCACTTAATTCTTGCTCTTATTTTATACTTATATTTCATATTGATAGAATTTGGGTTTATTTTAAACATTATTATCTATAGATATTTATACCAAATGTTAACAAGGCAAAAAATTTTAATTCAATTACATAAGGTAGGTTTAAGAGATTTTATTTTAAATGTTCAAAATACAATTTCCTTTCCAAAAATACAAATCTATACAAACAAATGGCAAATATCCAAAAGATTTATTTATTTTAAAACGACGAGTTTACTTTTTCTTTAAATTGGATTAAATATTTAATAAAATATTATTGCCAAAATCCCGGGTCATCACATTCCTCCCCCCTTAAATCTTTTCGTCCTCGAAAAGGAACGAAACCAGATTTATTAAAATGCTTAGAATCATATACATTTTCTTTGATCATTTTTAAACTACTTTAAAAATCTATATAATATTTCTAAAATAGTTTTTATAAAAATACTTTTATAACTCGATGTTTCGACAAGTCCATCCTTGATCTCACAGAAATTCGGTCATACGTTGATCAGGCGTACGATTGAAAGTCTATAAGTGCTTGGTAAACCCGTTTTCAAACCGAGTGAAAATACTTGGAAAATAATTTCATTGGAAATCTAGAAAACAGATTTTTTTTTTTTTTTTTTTTTTTTGAAAATAGAGGAAATATCTTTAGTGAGGATGCTCTGAAAATCATCACTCCCATCCATTGTCACAGTTACATACCAGGGTTACGTTGCAGTCACAACAAAAGTCCATGTAACTGCAGGCTCTTCGCGGCCTCTCGATTACGCCATGGATGCCACACAACAGATCACAGTTACATCCAGGGTTACGTTGCCGTCACAGCAAAAGTCCATGTAACTTCAGGCTCTCCGCGGCCTCTGATTTTTGCTGACGAAATGAAACTTCTCCACTCCTACATAGGTCGCAGTCTGCCGATATAAAATCAACCGCAGACTGTTGGCTCTCAGCGGCACACACGACTTTCGCTATGTTATACCATAGGTCGCAGTCTACCGATACAAAATCAAACGCAGACTGTTGGCTCTCAGCGGCACACACAACTTTCGCTATGGTATACTCAACTCATAATCCTCAGGAACTAGTTTTGTCCGGACTCCTCACAGGATCAACTTTAGAACCCCCCCCCCCTTGGGGCTCAAGGCAGCACCACCCAGTGGCACTCCTGAGAAATTCATTTCAAGGAAGCGCCTTTTTCCCCAGAGCCATCATCAAAACACTTTATACTGTACTCATTTAGTATCTTTCAAATCATATACCTAGTATGATCTCATACAAGGCTTCTTTGCACAAATCGATTATTCCAAAATCGAAAATTCTCAAACTAGGTTTTCTAAATTCCAATATTGATTTTACCCAAAAATCAAAAGCCTTTCCAAAACAAAGGTTCTCAATTTTTTTTTTCAAAATCCTCATAAGATCCTTTATATATATATTCAAAAATATATATAATTTTTAAAACTTTGGATCATCTCAAACTAGTATAAAATCCCTTTTTATACTTCAAACATTTCAAAAACATTTTTCTTCCAGCAATAGATTCAACAAGGGAAGGTTTATCTTATATAACATAGATATACAACTTTGTTCATTCAAAACCAAATATCCCAATTTAATTTCTCTTTCCTTTTCATTTAAATCCGTACGATGTACACTTATCATCCGTACGCTATACCAACCTGATCGCTCACTCGATCACACAATTCCTCTTCCGAACTAGTATCATCCACCCGACTTCCTAGTGCGGACACTGATCTGGTTCCTTGATCAGAAACCGTTATTCTCCTTGCATAGCTATAACTATGATAGAGAATATCTAGAACCAATCAACAATCCATATCCAGGTTCGCCGTCGAAAATCGAGTGAAAAATCCCAACTCGGATCGACAAACTATCTCGAAATTCTGTGCTCGAATCTAGATCAAATCACTATGCGAATAGAATAATATACGTACATCCTACGTATTTAACTTCATTGATTATTGGCCAAATTCCTTTCTATTTACAATTCCTTAAATTTCCCTTCACTTATTTACAATTTCCTTAATCCCCATTTGGATTATCACTTCAATTCTTATCTCGGTTGGGTATTAAATCAATGACAGTTTGAACTCGGACCAGTTTTGATTTAGAAAATAGCTTGAAAATTAAAAAAAATAATAGATAAGTAGTCGAAAAATAATTAATAGTTTGCAAAATAGCTTTAAAATAATTAACTAATTATAGAATAGTTGAAAATAGTTAAATAATTTCAGAAATTTTTAAATAATTGCCAAATAGTTGTAAAATAGAAAATAGTTTGTGAAATAGTTGAAAAATAGTAATTAGTTTAGAAAACAGTTGAAAAATGATTAAATAGCTCCAAAATAATTGTAAAACAAGTGTAAAATAATTTGGCTTTAAGAAAGAAGGGTTGTGTATATATATGTAATAGCTAGGAAAATAAGTTTATATTAAAAACAATTTATATTCAAAATAGCCAAGAGCCAAACTGTTCGCTTCCCAACTAATTTCCATTTAATTGACTCAATTCCAGCTTGAATAACTTCAATTTCTATTAAATTTTATTTAAACCCAATTCAAGTCGAATCAATCTTGATTCTCTTCCCAATTTTAAATCAAATTCCATTTGATTTTAATCCTGTTCAATTTTAATTATAATTTCATATTATTCCAATCAATTTGAATTATTATCAATTGAATCCATTTCAAATTCAAATCATTTCAATATAATCCAATTTAATTTCCCATTTAAATTCTTAATCGTATATGTCTTCAATCACCAATCCAATTAATTCAAACCAAATTCAATTTTGAACTAATGCAATTTCAATCTTGAATTTAAACTATCTCGAACTATATAAATTCGAGTTAAATCCTCAAAGGTTGGTTTATCCTTTTAAACCAAATTAACTTTTATTCAAAGTTTTTAATCAATTTAATTTCTGAGTTCAATTCTCGAAATTCCATTTTAAATTATCTTAAAATATGTGTTTCAAGGTTCAAATAAGGATTCAATACAATTTTATTTTTAAAATTTTAATTTATTATTAAACTTTATCTTCCAATTTGAAACCAATTCTTAAACAATTTTAATTTACAAACTTAATTATTCAAATTTATTTTATTTATACATTACCATTCTCAAATTAAAGATTTTTATTCACAATAGGATGATATCATCCAATTTATTTAAAATGTCCATCCATTTTCAATTTTTAAATCTCAAACCTATTTTGAGATCACACAAACCACTAATTCAAATTGTTCATTCAACTTATTTAACTTCTCCCAAGTTAAATTCAATTTACTTAATCCAGTCAACCGTACTAAATTTGAATTTCCGCTTCAACTTCAAAATTCTTTTCCTCTTAAAAACTTATATTACTTTGAGTTTTTACATCACACTTCAGGGAAATCAAAACTCAACCTCTTAGAGTTTATTTAACTATTTTTATTATCATGTATATCCATACATATATACATATTTTTTTTCTTGGCCCTCCCAGCCATGATTTAAAAATTTTAAACCAACCTTGGTTTTAAATTCAAATCAAACTTAAAACAACCCCTTGTTTTCAACAAGTCCCAATTATCCAAATAATACTTATTTATTATATTTTTATCCATTACTTTGAAACAAAATTTTCAAATTCTGGGACCGGATTTATAATTTTATCTTCAATCAAATAAATTTTAATTTGGTTGTATTTATATTTCTACTTAATTTAATTCCAATTCAAGACTTCAATTTGGTTGTATTATATTACTTCTTAGTTTTCATTTCAACAAATTTTACAACCAATCACCTTAATATTCATTAGAAGGAAATAGTGCTTATTAGAAGGAAATAGTGCTTTATATATCAAAATATATATTTTATATAAAATCATTTAAAATCTTTACATAAGAAAATAACAAGTACGCGCTCATATATATGTATATTATATATTCTACTCATTCTTGAGTACTACAGACTCTATTAAATGAGTAATCCCCACCAGAGTCAAGGTTCTCGCTTAACCTTTCAACTCTGATACCAAATGTAACGACCCGAAATTTTCGAATCTGAAAATTCCAGATAGTTAAGAAAAAGAAGAAAGAGATAGAAGAAAAAGAACAAAAACACCAAATATCTCACAATCGCAGCGGATAAAATATAATAATAAATAATAACATTTTACAAAAGAAAACTATATTTGACTATTACATTTAATATACATCAGAGTTTCACATATATACAGTCACTGAATATATACAATTATCACGTCTCAGATTAACAATAATATAAATACAGCGGAAATACTCTATACGCTATAGCCATCCAACTCGCCACCTGAGCTCCAGAACGTACCTACCTGAAAATCTGTAATACTCGGTCTGACCCGAGCATTACGCTAAAGTAACACCCGGGTCAGGTTGGAAACCAGCGTGAGTAACCCAACTAACATGGAATATCAAAGCAATCATCTTATATAAAACCCGAGTGACTCATATCAGTTTACAAGGTCACAATTTGTTATAAACATCACTTATTTCAGTCATCAATTTTCTAAATACCAAAAATTTAGATGAAATAGTCCAATTCACTTAAATCATTCCATTCCAGCCTATTGATTTCATATATCAATCTATGAAGATTTAAAGTGGTTTCGGGTATTTACTAATACCCGACTCCGGTCTCTTCTGTCATTTAAACCCAAGTTATCCAATTGTATACAATTTAAATTTTACCGGATTATACCTTTACACAGCAATATATACTTGATAGATAATCACAATATCACCACCAATTAAACCAAGTCCTCGATTAATTAGTCCTTCCATTTCACTGAGTCATTACCACTTAATTCCTTCCATAAAATAATTATTCTTTAATTACTTCTCATTAAGTAATTACCCATTCATTAATTACATCCTGTAATATCCATTAATTACTTTGCTAAGTAATTTCACTTCATTTATTACATTTATTCATAATTACTTATTCAAATTGATTTTCCAAAATCATTTACATTGACTAATTATCCCTTTAATTAATCGCACTCATTAATTAACTAACCCCTAAATAACTTCCTTAATTGATCCATCCTTTAATTAATTACACTTAAGAAACGGATTCTTAATTACTTCCATAAAGTAATTTTTCCTTAATCAATTAACCTCTAATCAGGAACTAATTAGACCTTTAATCCATACTTAAACTAGTTAAACCCAAATAAATTTACCCTTAAGTTACATCTATTCATTTATCACCAATTCCAAATTAATTAATCCCAAATGGATTAATTATAATTCTTAATTATAAATTTATTAACCCTTAATCAATAATTAATTAATTAATCTTTAATTCCTTAATTAATTAAGTTTTAATCACCAAGGTCCTTGATTGACTTAAGATAACCTATTTATCCCTATTAATCACTTAATCTTTGTTGACATATAAATTCAAAGCATTTTATCTTTTAAATTAACTTCTTAATTGCATTCTTTAGTTAAGTTTATAGAACTTATTTAAGTAAAACCATTATACAATTCCCTAAACCACAATTAATAACACTATTATATATATAAGGAAATAAATCCTTAAAATTTGTTAAACTTGATTACTTAAAGTAAATTAGTTTTCCTTTGAAATTAGGGTTAAATGACCAACCTAATTACGAATACAGTGTTAAATTAAAATGGGCCGAAG
Source organism: Allium cepa (assembly GCA_030765085.1). NCBI lineage: Eukaryota > Viridiplantae > Streptophyta > Magnoliopsida > Asparagales > Amaryllidaceae > Allium > Allium cepa. Next base: position 25,790,588 of record CM060933.1, on the reverse strand, counting down.
CCCACAACGTCACAACGCAAATCAAAATCCGCTTCTCATTCCTCTCCCAAATCTCGCTGAATTCCATTCAAACGCGAGCCACAAACAAACATCAGTGATACACCGTGCAACGTGCACGTGCACCACTCCACAGTGATGCTCCGACCACCGAGACTGCCTTCGATAGGTCGACGATGACCTATCCCCTCCATTCCGACCACCCAATCATCCACCCCACACCCAAATCAAATTCGAGCACTCAAGGTCACACTGGACCCAACACATCAGAGGAAAACTATTAACCACCGACGATCCTATCCACCTGGAACCACGCCGCCTCGACCAGAGCATCACCTTGACCTCCCGCGTCGATTCCCCCTGTCGCGAGCATCTCCGGTCTTCCCTAGCCTACGCCATTTCCTCGACAGCAATCACGTCCCAAACTCACTGGAAAACCCTAGTTCAACCTCCCCTGGCCACTACGTACACTATAAAATTCCACCTCCATTTTTTCAAAGAACCCACCACATTGGCCACCTCCAGGCCAAGCGACAACCAATTCGATCACATCGATCAACGGAATCCTTCGAATTTCCAAATCGCGTCCATCTCGAGATAACTCGCCAAATACTTGACTAAAATTAATATTGTAAATTCCTAAATTCAGCATTCATTACCACGAATCTAATCATGGATTCGATTCATGAATTCAAGACATTCGATTTTTGTCCAAATTTAAAGTTCACTGTTTTTTTTTATATAACTCTTGAGATAATCACTTAATACAAATTGTTGAATTTATTTTTAAAATTTATATTATACCACTATCATCATTTTATCCAAACATTTAGATTAAATTTGAGTGTAATGGAATGTTTGACTCCTTTTCTCTTTGATTTTGTTCTGCTGTTTGAACACAAACCATCCCAGACTTCAAATATTTGCATACAGGTATAAATATCCATATTTGCAGAGCAAAGAATATTCATACAATTTTACTATAACATCCCATATACTTTATCACAGGCGTCAAGTAAAATTTTGATTTAAAACTGTTTTTAACATTAAATGTTTACTCACTGTTAATACGGTTGAGCAGAGTTTGAAAAACTGCTGTATAATTTATCGAGGCATATATGTTTAAATATAAGCAGATATGCGCATATTCTTCCATTTAATATTCATTAACATATAAATTTATTCATGCAAACCTATATTCACATATCACCCAAAAGGCTATGCATTAGATTAATATTTAAAGGATGTAGTTTACTCACAGAATATTGATAAGATTTGAATATGTAGGATCGATTTCACCCTAGAGGGGGGGTGAATAGGGTGATAGTGTTAATTATAAAAATTAATTGCGGAAGCTTATAAACTAATATTAACACGGATCACAGAATATTACCAGCACAGAAATAAATAACAGAATAATAAAATGCAGAACAGAACAACACAGAATTTACCCAGCTTCGGCAAAACCCTGCCTACGTGCTGCCCCAAGGTTTCTACTAGAAATTAGAAAGTCCCTCGCTTACACACGTAAACTCGCTATACCCGCTATTGACTATTCTAACTCTACGCTCAAAACCTTGACCACAACTCAACTACCGAGTTGCAAATTCCCAAACTACAAACCGTAGTTTGCACCCTAGTCACACGACTAGAAAATTAAAACGGTTTAAAAAGAAATACAAACTAAAAACAATTTAAAGTAAAATAACCCTATCTAAAAATTTAAAACCCTTAATAATAAAACAATAAAAGTAAATAGGCCGGCCCCTTTTATTATTCAACCCGTCTCCTTTCTTTTCTATTCCCTTCGTTGTAATGGCGGCCGTTCCTCTTTTAGGGCTTTGTTCTCTTTGCTTGGCTCTGAGATTTAGGGCTATTTCGAAGCTCCGATTCTAAGTTGATCGAATCAGTGGTTAATTGCCTGAAGCCTTGTTCGATCGAATCGCTGTTGCTCACTTCGGTTGCTTCGAATTTGTTCGAGTTCGAGATAGCTTCTGTAAGTGATTTTTTGCTCTTTTAATTCTCTGATTGAATGCTTGAACTCGATGATCATTTTGCCGATGATGATTTGGGTTTTATACGCGTTCGATTTCCTTAATTTGCGTACGTCTGATTTTTTCAAAATTGTGCTTCGGCCATACGATTTTGTTTGGATGATTGTGATAAATTTTTGGCTAATTCAAATGCGTATATATCACTGCTCCGATCATTTCTCTGTTGACTTGTTCAATTGTGACTTCGGCTTTGATTTTTGACGTTGTGATGAAGTTTGATTCATTCACCTTCGGCCTTGACTTGACTTTGCATACTGATCTATGCATATTGTTGCTTGTTTCTGTGGCCGTTCTTTATATCATAACTGCTACTTGATATTGTAATTTACATTCTTTCATGTTCGGCCTGATGCTGCACTTGGTTGTATTCTTCTCTGTCCACTGTGATTTCACTGATGCATGGTTATTTTGTTCATAGCTACTTCATTTGAGACTGTGAATTGCATTTGTATCCTTGCTTTAGATGCTTGAGTACATGCTGTTTGCTTGCTTAGTCTTGAACATTTGTGATTTGTGTATGCACTGCATCATTCTGATTCACAGCCTTTGTGATCTTCACTAGCTCGTGTACCTGAACTTACTTCACTTGGTCATCTTGTATTTGTGCATTGCCTTGTTTGTGAAGTTGTTCACTGTGTATGTATTTGTATCACTGTGATGCCTCCATCATGTTGCATACACTCCATAATATGGTTGATACTGTTAAGTCATTGTATGGCTTCGGCCTTCTGGTTCGATGCTTGGTGCACAAATTTTTGCCTTGCCTTTCTTTCGGTTTGAGCTTTGCCTTCATGTAGAGTTGCTGTCTACATTCATGTTTGATTGCCACTGAATTTTGATATTGTAGTTGTATTCCTTGATATCAACTATTGTAACTGGTGGTCTTGGTATCTTGATGCTGCAGCCTGTCTTCACTGTGTGGTCTTGAGTATTGCACATTTGTTCACCTGCACTTGTATTTGAACTACTTCATATGTATGTTTGCTGCGGCCTGTCTTTGATGTTGGGTCCAATGTTGCTACGTTGTTGGAGCTTTATACTGTGGTCACTTGAGTTGAACCTGTGTGGGTTTGACTTTGTACTTGATTTGTTAGCTGTGCATTTTGTTTTGCACACACGAGTAGGCGAGGCAGTGCACACAGTGTACTGCAGCCACTATTGTCCCTAATAAAATACTGATATGCACAGATACAAAAATATGATGACGAACAACCCAAATAACTGAGGCAAACAATGTTTTCAAAATCATCTTTTATTTTGAATTGCAAAAATATTTTATTTTCAATTTTACTGCGTTAGTGAATATTTTTGCAGATTTCTCAGATGCTGGATTCAAATTGGAATGCAGTTGAAGATAAATATGAGTGTGAGTGATATGTAGTGAGGTTGTGATGTAAATGTGAAATGTCGTGTATTGTAATCAAAGTTGTATAGTTATAGTGAGAGCTTGAGATTGTACTATCAAAATTGTAATAAATATTTGTTTGAATAAAATATTCATTTGAATTTAAAATCTGTGTTATTTATTTTATTCAGCAAATATTTATTTAATCTGTGAAAATAAATAGTATATTAACAAATACATTTAAACGAATGTATATATGTTTATTATCATCAAACAAAAATCATATAAGCGCATATTCAACAGAATACAAGTTGCAGTTTACTCACCTTTTTACCAAGATGAATGATTGTTGTTATGTTTATCCTGCTTTATACTCCTTCTCTGACTTTGATTTCATTTAGGCCTGTTTTATTTTTAAGGCAGTGTTGTTTTATCCTTTTTGTTATACTTAGTTCCAGTGAGTGAAATAGGAGACAAGGCAGTGGTATTTATATACACGTAGAATTGAAGTGTGTTGGAGAAGCCAGTTTGTGATCTCTTTTCTCTCTCCTTTTTTTTAAAAACTTTAATTTGACCAAAGATTTTTTTTTTCTTCTAGCCTACAGTTTTTGACCAGACAATACTTTGTTTTGGAGGCTGAGATGATATTTATTCGGCTGAAATCATTTTTGTTTTGGTGCTTGAAAACGATGTATTGTATGCTAAGCCTTAAAGCTTGTCTCCTCCTTTGTCTACAACATTGCCATTGATTCCCTTTTCTTATATTGACTTAAATCTTGCATTTCATATACTGTTTGTGTCAGGTTTTATGTTATACTTTGGTCTTGTGAATGAAGATATGTTGTATGTAAATATTTGTTTTATTATTTTCTTGCTTTCACAATATACATATTTTTGTATCTACTTTTATTTTAACTTTATACATTTGTGTTTCACTTAAAAATTGTTATAGTTGTTTATATATATTTATCCTATGTTACTTATACATCAAATCACTTAATTCTTGCTCTTATTTTATACTTATATTTCATATTGATAGAATTTGGGTTTATTTTAAACAATATTATCTATAGATATTTATACCAAATGTTAACAATGCAAAGTATTTTAATTCAATTACATAAGGTAGGTTTTATTGTACATATTTTAAGAGATTTTATTTTAAATGTTCAAAATCCAATTTCCTTTCCAAAAATACAAATCTATACAAACAAACGGCAAATATCCAGAAGACTTATTTATTTTAAAACGACGAGTTTACTTTTTCTTTAAATTGGATTAAATATTTAATAAAATATTATTGCCAAAATCCCGGGTCATCACAAGAGTACTATCGATCTTAAGTATCTAAATTGTACTTTGATTATGATCAATCATATGACATCACGATTATGTTATGACCTTAGGTACATGTTGAACTACTTGAATTGAAATACTACTCAAGAGAGTATTCATCTCCTTCATTACCGATGGTTAGTAACATCGTGATTGGTAGTCAATTTAAAGTTAAATTATCTAGCCCGAGTAAAATAGTTTAATGACAAATGATATCCGATTGAATCGGTGGCTTCAGAGTGGCACTATGCAATTAGCTGCTGATATTATTGGAAAATTTGACCATTGAGCAAACTCTAAATACTTAGTGATACAACAACGACAGGAAGAAACGTGCACAATTTGTTATTACAACATGTAGCTTAATAAAATAGAAATTAGATTTCACCTAAATTATTTATGAGAAACTGAACACATACTTGATATTGCACCTAGCAATGTCCATATAGGCTTTAGTACTTAATTTATTTATAGTTTATTAATCGAACGTTCAAAGTACTAAACTCTAAAAAGATGCGCTATAGTTTATTAATTTACGAAGTTTATTTTCATTTTTATGTAGTAGGTTTAATGAACCATAACAACATTTTTGAATTAATTTTTTTTAAATTCCACATTCTAGTATCATTTTTTTTTGTAATTGTAATATCATTTTTGACGGTTTGTAATACTATTTTTCGTAGATCAATTTATAATGCTACTTCATAGCTTTATTAAGGAGGTGTCACTTTTAATTAATTTTTTGAATATTTATTGTGCTATTTTCATAAATTATCTTATAGTGCAATTGTATGATATCAGTTTTGTATATTGAATAAAAAATCAATATAGCACTTATTATTCAATCTTATCATGTAATAGTCGATGTTACCTTATGGTAGCATTTTATGCTTAAATGATATGGTTTAGTAACATTTTGTACTTGTTATATTTATTTTTACATCATTTTATCATGTAATGTTACTTGCTACTATTTTGCAATAATTGATGATTAGTGAGCAACAATATTTTTAAGTGTTGAAAGATGTAGGTGGCATGATAGATAGCAAGTAAAGACATGGGTTGGTTTGTTAAGGTTAGATTTTGAGAGGACAATGGGAGGTGGCAGCCAAGAGAGGTGACGACTATGAGAAATGGTGGAGCACAGGTGTAGGGTAGCATGGAGGTATGGTGCTTAGGGATGTGGTGGCATATGAAGCGACGATGTTGGATGTGGTGATTTGGGCTATGCATATGTGAGAAATGAGATCTGGAGAAAAAGTTGTCCTTATGAATAAATTTTGAAGAGGTTTTCCTAGGAGCTAAAAAACTTAAGAAGTTTGTTCTTTAAACTTAAACTACCCTTAATTAAATACATAGGCTTAATTAATTAATATAAATGTATTAAGTAGGCTCAACATCATGAAATGTCCATGAAGGAAGGGGTCAAAACACGGAAATGGTGAAAGTTTGAGTGAGTCTTTTGGTCTAGACAAATCTTGATTTAAAAGAGAGGAAAATATAGGGATATTTAATGTTTTCCTACCTTCTCTCATTCAAAGCGCACAAAAATAAATACCCCTAGCTACCGGTAAACACTTGTTGGAGCCTTGAAGCTGGGATTTGCACACTAGGCTTGAAGAGGAAAGGAACCGCGGTTTGAAGAGGAAGAATAAACAACATAACATGTGGAAAACCGACAAATTATAGGTAATTTATATTTTAATTAAAAATAACTGCAAGCGCACAACGTACAATTCTAGTACTGGAGAGTATGGGTCAATCACAGGGAATTGTTTAGATTTTAAAATTTCTATTCAGTCAAATAAACCAAATATTTGAGATGTGTGAAGCTAAGAATAAATGTAGAAAACTAACAAAAGAAAATGGATAAAAATATGAGAGTAGAAGGCAATTTAAATATAAATCCACTCTCTTGATCGCATAAATCAACACAACATGAAATTATGATCTCTCTTTTTTGGTCATTTGTGAGTTTAATTGATGTTCTTATCATAAGTATGACATATTTGTGCTATTATTAGTCCAATATAAACCATCAAACTATAACATACCCATTAAACCACTTGCTAACTCTCATGAAAATTACAATAAAATTGAAAATAAAATCTATTTTACGCATGACATATTAACAATTGATTAGAAATATTGACCATTAAATTTTGATTTCAAAATTCACTTCATTAAATTCGCTTCATTACCATAATCATATGTAGATGAAGAGGTAATCTGTGTTTGTTGTTTGTTTAAGCATAGCCTGTTTAGTGTCAAAAATATAGGCTATCAAATTCAAAATAACAAATTTTAAACTCATTCAAACATTTCCATTAAGCACAAAAAGATATCACTAATTATCAGATTATGTTGAATCTACATAATTAGAGAGCTTAATTATCCCTAAATTGAAGGGGTTTAGCCTCTCATATTTGTTACCATATCAATAAACATAAATTGCAACATGAAACAAAAACAAGAAGAAAATGAGAGCTAAATGAAATAAAAGCTAGGGTACTTGGATAAAATAAAACAAGCTACTAACATGAAAGGAAAAAAGCATGTAAATAAAAAGAGAATGAACTAAATTTGCATATAAAAAATTACATGAAAGAAAATGACTAAGTAGTCATAAAAAGAAAGAAAAGAGACCCTTGTTTATTTTTAAGCCTCCAACTAAACTAACTAAGATGGAGGCTAAAGAGGCTAAGAGGAGGAGGGTTACATGAACATATGTTGTATTTATACATGTTTTGAAATCCCGATCCTATTTTTGGGAACTACATAAACTACCCTTGAGAAAGTGTGACCACCAAATTATCATTAGCATGAGATGATCCTTAATCTAAATGTGCATGAAACTTTTATCTCCACTAACTTGTGCATTAGCCTCTAATTGTAGATTAAGGTAAGTGGGTATGTAGGGTCTTCCATGATACATGGTTTGAATTATTCATTTTCATTCTTTTGTATTCTCTTATGCATGCATATTTTCCATGAAGCCTCTTGTAATTTCCATCCAATTTTCCTACAAATAAAAATAAAATGTGGAAATAAATATTCTCAAATTAATATATGCATAAAATGACCATTTTGCCCCTAAATGAAGATGAATAAATGATGATTTAAAAATAATTTGAATTTTGGTTTAAACATGTTATGCTCGGGTCAGACCGAGTATTACAGATTTTCAGGTAAGAACGTTCTGGAGCTCAGGAGGCGAGTTGGAGAGCAGAATCGTATGGAGAGTCTCTGCTATGATATATTATAGTATCTGAAACAGATTGATTCATCTGTTCTGTGATTGTAAATTTATTGTAACTCTGTTATATATTAAAGTGTAATTTGACAAGTACAGTTTTCTTTTGTATAACTATTGTTTATGTGATATTATATTTTATCCGCTGCGAATGTGAGATTGTGTGATTCTTTTCTGTTCTTCTTCTTCTATCTTTTCTTCTTTTCTCTAACTATCTGAAATTTTCGGGATCGAAATTTTCGGGTCTTTACACTAATTACTTCTTACTTAATTATTAATCCCTTTTTTATTATTAAAATCACCAAGTAATTTACCCTTAATTACTTAAGTAAGTAATACAGAGGGGTAATTACTGCTTATGAGTAATTGGGGTTGATTAATGGATGCAATTAATTAAGGATAATCATTCATGGAATGTGGTTAAGTATAATTACTTAATGGAAGTAATTAGATAATGATGATAATCTTAATATAATTAAAGATGAATGATTATGGGATGGTAGTTCAATTGGGTTGTAATTAATTAATAAGCAGAACTTAAAGGTAATTGATTTAATTCAATTATGATAAATTAGAGTTATTCGAGATGGTGTGATTGATTTAACTTGCTTATGTATGATTAAGGATAATTAAATACCCTGAATTGATAATACTCTGATATGAAAGGTTCGTGATATGTCGTGTTTGGTGGACAATAATGGTGTGGTTAGCAGTCAATGACAAATTATAGAGTAAAAAAGGGTGACACCTTTAATTTAAAGTTGAGTTGCATTTCACTTGAACGACTGGTGTTAAGATGAACTGAATTTGAAGAGACCGGAGTCGGGTATTAGAAATACCCGAAACCACTTCGATTCTTATAATTTGATATGTGAAATTAATAGGCTGAAGTGGAATGACTTAAGTAAATTGGACCATTTAAATCTAAGTTTTTGGCACTTAGAAATTGATGTGTAAAATGATTGATGTCTATAACAACTTGTGAAGTTGTAAATTGATATAAGTTACCCCGGGTTTATATAAGTTGTATGCTTTTGTATTCCATGTTAGATAGGTTTACTCACGCCGGTTTCCAGCCTGACCCGGGTGTTACTTTGATGTAATGCTCGGCTCAGACCGAGTATTACAGATTTTCAGGTAAGAACGTTCTGGAGCTCAGGAGGCGAGCTGGATGGCTGGAACGTATGGAGTATTTTATCATTGTGATATATTATTGTATAGTTAGGACATGTTGTCTTAAACTGTCCAGTGTTGTGTATTGATTGTAACTCTGATGTAAATAAATGTAGATGTACTGATCAGTTTTCCTTTGTAAAATTATTATTTATGTGATATTATATTTTATCCGCTGCGAATGTGAGATTCTGAATTTGAGTTTCCTGTTTCTTCTTCTTTCTCTTTTCTTGTTTTGTCTAACTATTTGGAATTTTATAGATAGAAATTTCCGGATCGTTACATTTGGTACCCAATATGATCATCTATTTAATTTAATTATATTAAATATGAAAGTAAAAATATGCACATTTACGGGCACATCAAATTCCTCCACACTTATCTTTTTTTTTCATCCTCAAATAAAGAAAAACTCAGATAAACCCTTTTTCGTAGTTAGCACGATTGCATTGAGCGTATGCAACAAGGCGTTAAACCTCTAGATTTCCCTAGTAGGATGAGTGTTGTCTAGTGAGGGTTTTCAGCAGATACTACCCACAAAATCCAAATGCAGCATGAAAATTCCTAATTGCAAGATGTATTTACAAATAGATGAATGTAGGTTTTTGAAAATATTTACAAATGAAGAATTTACTTTTAAATTGACATTAATAAGTTATAAATATAATTTTTGGTCATCAACATGAAATTTTAGTCATTTTACTTGTCAAAATTTCAAATAAAAATTACGTTATCATAACAAATAGACTCTAGTTTGACTAGTTGTTTCGGTTGATAACATAGTGCAGCTATGAAATGGATTCTTAGTTGATTATCAAAGTTTTTCAAAGTGGTAATTCTATTTCTTTTGAATAACAAATCGAATCAAACAAATCAAAATAGTGCTTGGATTTAATTGCTTACTCTCTCTTTATTTGAAATTCTTATCGATATTAACAATATTTACATATGCCTAACTCGGATAACTGAGGCCATATATATGACCCATGCAATGTCTTTCGGGCTTATGTGAGGGGAATACAGAGCATGGCGACTGAACACACAAGTGTGTGCACATATCAACTGTAGGCATTATTAATAAAATAATTTTTATATACATACACCAAACTCAGATAAACTGAGGCCAGATATACCATTCGTGCACTGCTTTTGGGGCTTACATGAGAAGAGTACGGAGCATGGTGAGTTTACACACAAGTGTGTACACATGACTCTAGGTGTTAATTATTTACAAAAACCTAATTATATATATACCTATTTTTTTCTTTTTTTCTTTTTTAAGAGAGAGTTTTACACGATCATCTTAGCACCATTTAACTTAGAAGATAAACAATATTATATCCTTTTCTTTAAATCCACTATTTTTTTAAGCAAAGATTTTTAATTAGGATGTACCTCATAATTAACACGTATGAACCTTCCTATGTACTAGTTAAACTATCGTTATTTGTAATCAAATTTTATTCTTATTTTTGTTAAGACAAACAAGTTTTCAGAAATTTCAATTTAATAACCAAAAACATATATTTATCTTACATTGCTTCTTTCAAAAGTAAATTCATAAAAGGAATTTTTTTTTAAACTTTTTTGTTTCGTTTGTATTTTTTTGAATTTTATTTTTAAATTTTGGAAAGAAAATGCAAAAGGAAACCATGAAGAAAATGAAGATGAGACTCCCCCCTCCCACACTTGATTTTGACTGTGTTTCCACAGTCCACTCAAGTGAAAGGAGAAAAATAAAAATATGGCCTATATTTACATGAAAATGAAAAGATTATTATTTATAAGATATCAGAAAGTACAATGTTAAAAGGTAAATGAACCGGTCTTTCAAAGACCAATTTATTTGTCTCGTCAAGTATGAGAGACACAGCTTAAGCATAGAAAACCAGCTCATAAAAGATTTCGAGGTTGAATGTTGATTTGAAAAAACGACTATCGTTTTATTTAAAATCGTACGAGCAGTTTTATTTTTGATGATTTTTAGGGTAGATGGAATGACTGGTTGAAATTCAAGTTTATGTTCATCAAATTGAAATTCAAACTTATCACGTAAAACTGCTTCAGAATTATCGATTTTAAAATCGAAGTGGTTACCTAAATCTTCCTATTCGGAATTCAACAACTCATTTTCGAAAAGTCCCAAGAATTCATGTTCATTAAATTCATCTTGCTCTGTTGGATTATCAACATATTTATTCAATGTATCAATTTCAAAATCCAAAGTTGTTATATTCAATTTTTCAAAATCAGGAAAAGGATGAACGAATTTTAAATTTGGTTTCACACACCTAAAAGAATTGAAATCCAACACAATTACCATATTTTCAAAAACTTCATTAAGATTGTCGTTTTCAATTTCAAAAGTTGTTGTTTGAAAATCGTCAATTTTGGTAAAAGATGGATTATTATTTGACTCGTCATATGTTGGGATTTAATTTTGTTTCTCACGTTGTTTCATAGATGTTTCAAACAACAAATCCGCGTGATCATTGTAAATCTCGTTCATTTGCTCAACAAAATTGAATTTGTAATTGTTAACTTGAGGATTCTCAATTTGAAATTGTTGAGAACAAATTTTTTCCATTGAACTGTAGTTGAGATTATTCTCATTGCTATTTATTTAAACAGTTGTTTATATTTTCGTTTTGATTTTGAAATTCATTTTGAAGTTTGAAATTGAATTGGCATGGGTTATAATTGAAATCATTTGAATTTTGAAGTGAATTCAAATTTTGATCGTTTTGAAATCTTTGAATCGAGTTATTACACAAATATGAACTACACAACTCATTTATCATTTGATTATTTTGTGTAGAGAGTTCAAGTGAAGACGAAATCGTTTCCAGACTTTTTTCAAGAGTTGAGAGTTGATCCTCATTTTGAAAATTTTGTTGTTCGAAATTCGATTTGTTTATACAATAGTTGTCATTAAAATATCCATTAGAATTTGGAGTGACATTATATGGATTATGTTGATTTTCACAACTATCGTAAAATTCATGTAAGTAAGGGAACTCAGATATTTTCAAGAATGTTTTTTTTCTTTTTTTATAAAGGAAAACTATTTACCAAAAAAATTTATTTTTTTCAAAAGGGAAATTTGATTTTTTTTTTCTTTTGGATTTTCAACTTTTTTTGTGTTTGTAATGGTTTTATATTTTTTGGGTTTTTGCTTTTCTAAAAAACTAACTCAATTTTTTTTTAAAAATCTTTGAGCTTGATTGAAAATTTTCAAAAGAAAGGATTAAAAACTAAGTTAAGAAACATTTACAAATTTTTTTAGTTTTTGTTTTTTAATTTTTTTTAAATATGCATGAAGTAATGCAACTAAATGAATGTAAAGGCTTAATTTCAAATTTTCTATCCTAAGTAGCTCCTAAACCAAAATTGTATAATCACACTTTGTCTTAATTCAACACGATATTTCTTGGCCAGGTAACGAACAAGATATATCATTGCACCACGAATCATCGTAGCAATGCGCCGAAGGTTTAAGTACCTTCAGAGAAACAACCACTATAATATTTATGAATCACTGTAATATTTATAAATGGTTATTGCTCTGTTGTAGTCCAGGCGCTAAGAAATTAAATTGTTGAAAGATGACAACTTGTCAATATACAATTAAGTCCTACGTGAACTTGCGACGCCCTTAAAATGCCTGATCGTTATTATTAGTCAAGTCCTAAGATGAGATACAAAACTGAAATAAAAATTGTATTAATAATGTAACTATGAATGAATTTTTTTTTGAATTTTTTTAGATTTTTGAAATATATATATATATATATATATATATATATATATATATATATATAAATGCAAGTAACTAACAATGCAGATTAAAACTAGAGATTAGAACATAAAATCAGAGCGTGCAGAATTTATTAGCAACTTATTATTTCTTTTAGCAACAATTTTTTTTAAGGGTAATTAGCAAGCAAAGCAATTATTTTTGGCAAGCGGTTTTCCTTTGAATTTATGCTTTTGCAACCTGAAAATAAAACAAAGATACCTATACAGTTTTTGTTGAAAGAAAAAACTAAGAAAAAACTGAAAATAAAACAGTTTGCCAAAACCAAATTCATTTCACTAATAAAACCTAAAGCAATTCAATTTCTTTTTAAAGATGGAACATAAAATAGTTTAAAACAAAATAATTCTTTTTTCTTTTTTATAAGAAGAAGAAAAACTACTCAAAAGTTAGAACTAGATGAAAAACAGAATAGAAAAAAAAGAATGAAAACAAATTACTCAACTTTCAACCCAGCCTATTACCAATGACCGTCGCTTCCTAATAAGGCTGTTATGATAATGGTAAATTTACCATTACCATAACATTACCAGTCCATTGATTACCATTTTAAAGTAAAGTCGGTATATCGGCATAATCGGTATGGTAACGGTAAATTTATCATTTTTTATGGTAAAACATCGATAATATTTTTTCAAAACTAGCGGTAATGGTAATTTAGCGGTTCATTCGTAATACATTGATATTCATGTAAGATGTTGTACTACAGGCATTTAGAAACCATAAAATAGTTCAGTTTATTTCAGTAATTCAACTAAAATGATGATAAATACACTTCTTTTTCTGTCCTTTATTAAGTGTCCCGGTGATATATGTATAATGAATCATCATTCAGTGTAAAAATATATCAACTTATTATTTTTTCTAGACAAACAGTAATTTACCATTACCAGTGTAACGGTTACCAGTTTATCGGTATATTAATCATCGATATATCAGTCAATCGGTAACAATAACGGCAAATAATTTTAGTTTACCGATAACGGTATTTCCAAAATTGTAACCGTAACCCTTATCCTAATAGCCTACTTCCTAGTTCAACTTCCTTCCCGTATTCCTTTTTTTCAAATATCCCAAATTCACAGTGCCAAAACTTCTCGTATTTGCCACTTCACAAATTTTCAAATTCCCAATTCAATTTCCTTCCCGTATTTCCTTAATTCAATTTCTCAATTTCGATATTATTTTTTTGTGTTCGTGCTCAATTCAATTTGACGACCATTGGATTAATGGTAGAAGGCAAGTTGACCCAAGGGGACTTTGTTCATAAGTTTGGGTGGTTTTGGGTTATTGGATCGTGGTTAGAGGGGATTGGAGAATTTGGATGTAGGTGATCTTAGGTGCTGGAGTTTAGTGGAGATGGTTCGTATATGGGTAGGGCAAAGGTGATTGAGGAGCAGGGAGATAGTTTTGTTCGAGTTGAATTGTGGTTGTAGGTTGCAATGGTGACAGTGCTGTTGAATGTAGTGCTGTTGTCAGTAAGAGGGTTAGATGTAAGTGTGTACACTGGTTGTGGGTGATTATGGTCTGGGATGGTTTGCTAGGCAGTGTGATGTGGTGATCTTTGGTTGATGCTGTTTGTGGAGTTGCAGTGCTTAAAAGAAAATGCATTGGAAATTGGTGATAGGTGGCACCAGTTTGAGGTGATTGTAGATGAGAGTTTGATGGTTGTTTGTTGCACAAAGACAGTGCAGTGGCAAGTGGGTATTTAAGGACAATTACAAGATAATAGGGTTGCTGTAGCAGGCAAATGATGGAAGGAGGATGGTGGTTTGCACAGGGGGTCGTATGTTAGAGGTGATGATATATGTTGGTCACTGTTATATTGAGGAGATGATGAAGTTGTGACAGTGGTTTGATGTTGATGTTGGTGAAGCTGGTGGTAATGTGGAGTGACTGTTGCAGTTATTTGTATATGGTGGTGGGGTGTTGGTCTTAGTTGTATTGTGTTTGCAAAGTGGTTTGGGTTGGGTGATGTGGTTTGTATGACTGCAAGCAGAGGTGAAGTTGAAGATGTTAGCAGTGGATGGAGATAGTTATTGGCAGAAACAGTTGTGGCTTGCAGTGCACTGTTTGTGATGACAGAAACAGAACCAGAGAGTGGAGGCAATGCAAGCTTGCAGGGGACTGTAGTGGTTGTTTTGTAGAATTGCACAGTTTGGAAAGGTGAACAAAAGTGAAATGTATTAAGCAGTGGGCAGGGTGATGTCTAAATTGATGTGCAGAACTCAGTTTGGTTGAGAAGGGGAGTGGTATTGGTGAATGTTGTATTGGTGGAAGTTGTAGGTAGCACTGAGGTGTATGTAACTGTAAGTTTTGAATGTGATGGTAACAGTGGAAGTTTTATGTGGTTTGATATGCGAGCAGTGATGGTAATGCAGTTTTGGTATGTGAAAGTTTTGCAGTTTGATGTTGTGAAAGTTTGTATGGTTATGAAAGTGTTGTGGTATTTTTTGGAAGAGTGGTAGGTAGGGGTGACAGTAATGTGGATGGTCAGTTTGTGAAGAGGAGTGGTTGATGTATGCAGGCAGTAAGGAGGTAGACAGTGAAGTTGAAGTAGTGTTAGAAGAAAAGCCAGGGGATGGAAGCAGTGGTCTGGTGTGATGACGCAGGGGAGGGTGTACAGGGAGTATGTGAAGTGTTTGAATGGTATAGGCAGGAAGTTGATGATGGGGGATGGCCACTGGTGGCAATTGAAGGGGCAAAAGGGCAGAGAGGTTGTTGAGTTGATGTATATGTGGCAGTGGATGACAGAGGAAGACAAGGCTGTGAAGATGCACAGACTTGTACACAGTGCACAGTTTTTATGCGCCGTGTATGTTTTTTTTTTTAAATGTAAAGGAAAGAAGGAATTTATGCACGGTGAGGAGATAGACGGTGAGGAGTTTATGCACAATGAAGTGCACATTTTTTGGTAAGAAATGTATATGGGATGTATGATTGAACAAAGAAGTTTTTAATATGATGTATGAAAAAGCAAAAGCAAAAATGAGTAACTTGCAAATATTTGAAATGTAAATTGCAAATGAAATAATTTTTTTGTTTTGTTTTTGAAATGAAATTGTGGACGTTTTTTAATAGAAATGCAAATGCAAATAGCACTAGAAAATAAGCACACACATAGCGTAAACAAAAAATCACACACAACACAATCTTTTTTCTTTTCTTTTTTCAAATGCAAGCAAACACACAAAATAAAAAAAACAAAAATCAAACAATAAATAAGTCGAAGAATACAAAATTAAAATCAAATTAATTCCCCGGCAACGATGCCAAAAACTTATTTGAACAGCCAAATCTCTATCGGTTTAGAAAATGGCCGATCAAATTTTAATTAAAAATAACCGCAAGTACACGACATACAATTCTAGTACGTGGCGAGTACGGGTCGATCCATAGGGAATTGTTTAGATTTTAAAATTTCTATTCAATTAAATTAAACCAAATATTTGAGATGTGTAAAGCTAAAAATAAATGTAGAAAACTAATGAAAGAAAATGGATAAAAATACGAGAGTAGAAGACAATTTAGAGGTAAATCCACTCTCTTAATTACATAAATCAATACAATATGAAATTATGATCTTTTTTTTATCATTAGTGAGTTTAATTGATGTGTATATCATAAGTATGACATATTTGTGCAATTAATTAGTCCAATATAAACCATCAAACTATAACACACCCATTAAACCACTTGCTAACTCTCATGAAAATAGTAGTGAAATTGAAAATAAAATCTATTTTAAGCATGGCTTATTAACTATTGATTAGAAATATAGACCGTCAGATTTTGATTTCAAAATTTACTTCATTACCATAATCATATGTAGATGAAGAGATAATTTGTGTTTGTTGTTTGTTTAAGCAATAGCCTATTTGGTGTCAACAACATAGACTATCAAATTCAAAGTTAAAGCAACAAATTTTAAACTCATCCAAACATTTCCATTAAGCACAAAATGAGATCACTAATTATCAAATTATGTTGAATGTACATAATTAGAGAGCTTCATTACTCCTAAATTGAAGGGGTTTAGCCTCTCACATTTGTTATCATATCAACAAATGTAGATTGCAACATGAAACAAAAAAGGAAGAAAATGAGAGCTAAATGAAATAAAAGCTAGGCTACTTGCATAAAATAAAACTAACTACTAACATGAAAGGAAAAGAGCATGTAAGTAAAAAGAGAATGAACTAAAATTGCATATATAAATTACATGAAAGAAAATGGCTGAGTAGCCATGCAAAGAAAGAAAAGAGAGCTTTGTTTATTTTTAAGCCTCTAACTAAACTTACTAAAATGGAGGCTAAGAGGCTAAGAGGAGGAGGGTTACATGAACATATGAAGTATTTATACATGTTTTGAAACCCTAATCCTATTTTTGGGAACTACATAAACTACTCTTGAGGAAGTGTGGTCACCAAGTTATCATTAGCATGAGATAATCCTCCACTTAAATATGCATGAAACTTTTAGCTCCACTAAATTGTGCATTAGCTTCTAATTGTAGATTAAGATAAGTGGGTAGGTGGGGTCCTCCATGATACATGGTTTGAATTATTTCCATCTTCATTCATTTGTATTCTCTTGTGCATGTATATTTTCATGAAGCCTCTTGTAGTTTCCATCCAATTTTCCTACAAATAAAAATAAAATGTGAAAATAAATATTCTCAAATTAATATATGCACAAAAATGATCAATTTGCCCGTAAATGAAGATGGATAAATGATGATTTGAAAATAATTTGAATTTTGGTTTAAACATGTTAAAATAACCAATATGATCATTTATTTAATTTAATTCGATTAAATATGGAAGTAAAGATATGCACATTTACGTGCACATCAAACAACATTACATGTAGACAATTGATAAATTAGAGGTAATTTATATTATAAATAATTTTTACATGTGCACACATTTCTCTTTTTATTTCAACCAAAGGAAAGAAAAAATATTTTGCAAATTAAATAAACATACATAAATATATCTACATAAATTATATATATATATATATATATATGTTTATACATATACACACAAACACACATATTTTATATTGAAAAATACAAATTTTCCTTTGGCCAATATAATTAAAATAAACCCATTTGGATGGCCAAATGGTAAAGTGCCAGAATAACACATAAGAGCTTAAGTTTGATCCTGCCATGTCACGTAATTCTTCGGCAATAAAGCAATGCCCCTTTCACTTACCTCGAATCTAACTGTTGGTTCAATTCAAGCTTCCCTAGGTTTGCTTAACTATTTCACGGATTTCAGCAAAAAATGTCATCCTTAACTTTATATGTGTGTGTGTGTAAATATATATAGAGAAGTCTCATAGGTTAAGTACTGAAATAAATTTCTTTTCGAGTTTTATAGAAAAACCTTTAACACAATATATTATATATGAATTTCTTTTTCAGTTGAAATATAATATATACGAATATTAAAATTTTAAATGTATGTATACATATTATTTATTTAATAAAATATTTATTCTAAAATTTATCCTCGAAAGTTTTAGAAATAACAAAAAAATATCTTTTGCCCAAAAAAAGGTTGTGTATGGCCAAAAATAAATCTTCATGTGTATGTATTACTCATATATCTATACACACACACACTATTATTAAGAAGGCATTGTTGATATCATGCCTATTTTATGACCATAAATGATAACAGTTACATACATATATATTATATGTTGTTAATTCTAGAAATGTCTTAGATTAGTTTAGAGCACATACGATGTTCACATCATGAATGTGAATTCCCATTAAATAAAATATAATAAACTAAACTATAGATTAAAAAAACTTTAAGTTATACCGTAAATAAATAAAATATAAAATAATGCACTCCCTATTTTATTAATATTCACTAAATACGATTTAGTGTAAATAAATTATTCATGTATAAACAACATAAAGATCTAGTGAAAAATCAATAAGACAATTTTTTTTTTGAAGTTTCCTCATTTGACTTCGCTGCCACTAGAACATATCCAACAACGGTATAAGAGCTCGCATTATGTTGACATGAATAACCAACACGTTGGGCATTGGCTTAAAAAAATTAATTTGATTGGTGTGTAAGGAAAAGGTGTTGAACTAAGGAGATGCCTACTTTAATTATGGAACGTTCTTATTAAGGGAAAACCTCCCATCTCTTGGCCCTTACTTTGCACGTTGAAGTGGTCCGTTTCAAAGATATTCTTTTATTGAAAGATTCAAAGTTGTTTTATGCCTTGGATTGATTCAAATTTGAATGTTCGAATCATAAATTTTAATTTAAAATCGTCTTGAATTTAAATAAAGTATAATAAAATTTTATAAAGGGATATAAAATGTGAATTTAAAATTGTTATCAATTTTATAGAAATATAAATGTTATACTTACATTAATTAGAGTATTTATTTAATAGAGAATTACATACATACATACATACATATATATGTATGTATGTATATGTATATGTATATGTATATATGTATGTATATGTGTGTTGAAAATTGATTCTTTATTAATGACTTGAAGAATCATTAATCTAATTTTCCTTCATAAAAAACTTTACTATACTAGTAAGGAAAAACAGTGCGACATTAGTGTGTGTGTATGTATAGCTTAATGATAAATCTAACAATATGTATGTTTGTGTGTGGGAGGGGGGGCATATGTATAAGAAATGAGAGGTTATATGAATTTTTAGAATAAAATGGTACTTTATTCACTTCAACATAGTCAATGTAGAATGGATACAAACGTAGAGAAACAGTGCAAGAGAAATAATAAAAATCCGACTCAAAAAAACTCGTATGGGATCTTTGATAAAATTGTAGTAAAGAAATATTCACTACCATACAAATAGAATCGAAACTCTTGATAGAAAAAATGTGTTAAGCGTGAATACTATGTGTAAACACTTTCCCAAATTCGTCTTCACTCCTTCAATAGCTTAGAATAAAAAAAGGTAATCAAGGTGACTTAGCCATCCCAGATTCGCCACTTCTTCGCTCTTTCATTACACTAACTTGCCAGATCTAGTTGGATCTATACCCAACTGATGATATATAAGGGGATCGAACTAGAAAAAACAAATCTACTTCATCAGCCGCATGCGAAATCCTTATATCCAAAATTGTGGAAGATAAACTCTTTTCCTTAAAACCATCTCTTTTAATTTTAGCATGTAGAAGTAATTGTTTGCAGGTTAAATGAATTAAAACCCATATAGACCTTAGAGAGTATAGATAAGATGTAGGGGCATATGATTTCCTGAGATATTCATCTCAGTTAAAATGTAGATAATACTCAGTTATTGTTATTTTAAACTTCGACTTTAAAATAATGTTGCTCTCTATCATTTACAATATAATAAACTACTATACACACTTATAGTTGTTGGTACCATTAGGCCCTAAATCATATATAGTGATGTTATTTTCCATCGATGGTAAGAATATTTTGTAACTTTATCGAGAACCCTTAAAGGTAACAAAATTATCCTTAAACTATAATGTAATGATTGATCTGGAGTATCTAATGTAATTTATGATCGATGGAGCATCCTCAGGCCATAAAATGATTAGAATTAAATAAATATATGGTTAGGAATATTATATGAGATATAAACAGTAAAGTGTTACTTGTGATTAGGAGGACTACAATTTATTGGGCACTCTCAAGGTTGCAGTAACATGGTAAATCCTAATACATGTTAGAGGAATCTGAGAATTTTATATACCGCTTTTACGTTTTTTAAGTAATACAAAATCTAATGGGAGCCTTATTAAATGAAGATGATAAACTAATCTAACAAGTTTAAGAACATATGCAATATTTTCCAATTTACTCTAATAAATTTGTGTATGTTAAATGGCAATACTGAAGCAATTCCTTGAGAAAACACACTAACCTATGTGAATTATAAGGACTGATTAATAAATATAATGTTCACACTCCCCTATGAAAAACTCTAATATGTAGTCGCTAGTGTACTTAAGGCTAAACCTGATAAAGATGGAAAGCTCAAACAAATATTCTTGTACGATGTCAGTAGACTATGAATTTTCTCATTGTTACGTATTGTGTACTGTCTACCATGAGTATCAAGCTCCAAAAACAACATAAGAATATAGATGTTCGATCCATATTTAAGCAACTACAAAACTTATATAGTAAATAGCCTTAGACCGCAAGACATGAGATCTCATGGAAATTGTTTCATACAAAATTATGCAAAGGAACTCCTGTCTAAGATCACGTACTCGACATGTGTAACAACCCGCACTTTTATCATATTTTATTAGACTTTGTCTGTATATTTATTTATTAAAATGTTGTAATTTTTTGTTCAACATTTTCTATGCAATTGATGTAAATTTTCAAAATTAAATAAATCATGTAGAAGAGTCGAATAAAAGCGTAACTTTATTTTGATAAACAAATGAAAAAAGGGTCGTCGCGTGCATTAATTAAACCGGTAAACGGACCCATATTCAGGGCTGTCAATGGGTACCCGAAAAATCCGGTATCCGTATCCGAAAATATGAAAAATATCCGTTATTCGAAAAGCGGATACAGATATCGTATATTCGAAAAGCTTTCCGGATACGAATATGGTTATTGTGGTATCCGTATCCGGAAAATTATCCGCCTGATTAACTGATGCATATATATATTTAATTAAAATTATATTTAGTTAATATATGATTTTTCAACTATTTCCTAGCCATTGGATATTACTACGATATGGTTTTTTTTTGCTCATTTTTAGTGAATATAGACAGTTTTTGTGTTTAATTTTCGAATATTTTTGGATGCACATACGGATATTGGTATAAAACAATGTTTTATCATCACATTTTTTTTATTCCTTGATTTTTTATGAACATTAGTACACAAACTATTTTATGTTGAACCAAACCTTTTCATTTATACTTTTAATTAAATTTATTAATTATGGACGGAGCGGATAAATATCTGATATCCATTCGTATCCAAAAATTAAGTGGATGCGGATATCCGATATCCAAATATGGATATGGCTCTATCCGTATCCGAAAGTATCCGTTGACAACCCTACCCATATTCTAACTTATATATTTGATAATATAAATATCATACATACATGTTAATCATATATGTGCCTACTCTAGCACATGAAGTTATGCATGAGCTCATTGTAGCATTTGGCAAAGCTTGCACCACTTGGCATAATGTTTGTGACATTCGGCAAGTTGATAACATGAATATTTGTGCAAAGAATAATTTGATTAGTGGACTAGAATGCAAAATTATCACCCTTATAAATAAGAATGCATTCATGAATCAGGGTAGGACTGTCAATGGATACCTGAAAAATCCGAAATCCGTCCGCATCAGAAAAACGGATAAATATCCAATATCCAGAAAAGCGGAGGCGGATATAAAGACATCCGTATCCGAAAATTATCCGTCCGGTATTTTTGAAGATTATAGTTTAAATTATGTGTATTTTAGTACAGTGAAATAAATTTATTTATGGTTTTATTAAGTTATAAGTTTATATTATATGCACTAGATTCATATTAAATGCTCAAAACTATTTACTATCATTATATATGTGTTTATTTTTAACACTTTAATAATTAATGGGATCGAAAAAGGTTTATTTTAAACTTAAATTTTTTATTTATATTTCTTGATTTATCGATCGTTGACTTATAGCATAATTATTCGATGTCCGTCCGTATCCACGGATGTGGATATCCGATATCCGAAAATGATTTTGGATGCGGATGCGGCTAAAGTATCCGTTGAAAGTTGATTTAGAGGAACATCTTTGCCCTAGGAAATTATTAGCTGAACATGCATCTTCTTTCCTTTCTTCCTGTAGAAGTTTCCCGTTCATCAACAAATACAAACTCAATTAATTCATGATTAGCGTACCGTATTGGCTTCTTGCTTGCTCCATTCATTTTTAGTTTTACGTAAGGTATGATGGTGGTGTTGATAATCATCTTCGACCACCAAAGATGATGATTTTGTGATGACGGTCAGAGTGCAAACCAAAGATACATAGCCAGGTAGTTTTCGAAGCAGAGTATTTTGATAGTGGTCTCAGGCCTACAGACGGCCAAAGTTGGACGCGGAGGAAGAAAAGGTGTTCTGTGGCCGTGGGTTCGGTGATTGTCACCGGACCTAGCAAAGTGGCCACCATCAGAGATGTGGGGAGGAAAGGAGGAGTTTGAAGGTGGTCGTGGAGGCTATCTCAGGCGGAGGTGATGGTAGTTCTCGATCAAATATGGCGGGCTTAACATTAGCCATCGCCAACGGCAATCGAGTTAGCCATGATACTTATAGGTTGGCTCGGATTTAGATGTTGATAATGGCGGTGATGGTCTTGTAATGAATGATACTCGGAGGAGGTGGCTATGGAAAACCATAACCGACAGCGGGTTAATGAACTGATGAACGTAGGCCAACGCTGAGTTGTCTGAGGGGTGATAGGTTGGATTGGTTGGCAATGCTGAGTTCGGTAATGGCAGCGGCGCTTCATTTTGTGGCCGAAGATGGAAGACCTAGAAGAGAGAAGGTTGCTTCGTTCTTTTTCTGAGCAGGAAGCGAAAGCAGAAGGATGTAGGAGATGAAAAAATAGTCCGTAGTATCAATTTAATTACACAAGCTAGTATAATTCCCTAAACACCTTTGATTATGATTTAGGGATCATTTTATGCAGTAGTTATTTAGTAATATAATCTGAATGGATCGATATAAGTATATTAATAGGATTAATATGATATTTATAATGGAAGTCTGCCCATTTGTGTGGCTACAAGCATTCACAATTATGAAAAAAGCCTGCATATCAGTGTGGCTGCCAGCAGTTATATATTATTAGATCATCGTTTAGTTGAATATTAATTATTTATCGTTTAGAAATATAATTGGTCATTTGGGCGTTTAATGATAACATATTGTTCCGAGTAGTATAAACGCAAAAAATACTTTCATTAGAACTATATATTCACGACATCCGTACATATTGCTAGTTTATATTGTGTACATCTGATAGTTTATATAAAGTATACCTTTGATAGTTTTATAGTGTAAGAATAATAATTCGGGATTATACACCTTTGATAGTTTTATAGTGTATGAATAATAATTTAGGATTAAGTACACAACGGTGAACCTTTAGATAATTTTGGTATTATATGCATTCACCAATTTTATTATGTATAGATAATATAGTAAGCATCAAATCACTTTGCAATGTTAAAGTGTACAAATTATAATTAAGTGCACATCACATTTTCATATGTACATATTTTATTAATGTACACATTTGACAATTTCATTTTCTAGTTTATTATGTAAATTATAGAATTTGGATAATGATGGAGATTTAGAAAATCAATGGTCATCCGAAGGAAATAATTTGTTGGACAACTTGACTTTTGAACAATTAATTAAGGGGTTGAGATTTAGAATACGGTGTATAGCAAAAGATAGGCGTCTAACTTTTGATTATATGTGTAGCAATCCCAGTTTTGAATTAAATTTAATTTGATAGTTAATTTAATTTTCGAAATTAAATTATGAATTAATTTGATATTTTCCAAATTTAAATAGATATTTATTTAAATGTATAATAGTTTCAGTTTCAATAAGATTTGATTAAAATGGATTGTAAAGCAAAATTGAAAATATAAAAAAAATTAAAAAATGAACATATGTTTTGGAATAAAATTTGGTTTGTAAAATATTAACTAATTTATAAAAATGAAAATCTATGTAGATATAAAACTAGACAAGAGTTTAAAATAATTTGATTGCAAATATTAGTCAAGTATAAGTAAAGGTTTTAAAATTTACATATATGCATGTATATATCTCTTAGAAATACAAATGATTTATATAAAGATATTTTTACTCAAGTTCAAGTTTAAATAAGAATTGAATAAGGAGTTATATACCTTCTTTTTAAATTTGTTTGAATCAAATTTGTATATATGTATATATAAGAATATATGAATGTAGGAAAACAAAATTGATAAATATGTTTCATAAATTAAAATGAAGAAAGGGTTTAAACTATAAATTATAAATTAATTTGAGAAAAGGACTTAAACACAATTTAATCAAAAGTGACAAATGTTTAATAAGTGTTCATTTAAATTAACAAATGTAAATCAAGGAAGACATGAAAATAACAAATGGCATTACGAAAATCTTTCAAATTTAATTTATGAAAAGAAAAAGAAAAGAAAAAAGCTTAAGCAAAAGAAAGACACCAGGCTAAGTTTCTCCTCACTTCTTAAATCTGAAAGTAAATCAAACTTCATTCTCAAATCAACAAAAGCAAAATCATCTCAAGTTAATCCGAAATCAGAAAAGAAAAGGAAATCTGAGACAAAATCAAATTACAGATCAAAGCAGAACTGAAAAAAAATTAAAGACAAATCAAATCTGAAGCTTCAAAACCTGGAGTGATCAACTCAGGTAATTCAAGCAAACCCATAATTAAAATTAAAATTAAAAATCTGAAGCAATTAAAACCATAATTAACCTTAGTATTTGCATCCTGAGGAAATGATGATAAAAAGATCAAAATATGGAAAATCTCAGATGAAAAGCCAGAGCAGTTTAAAAATTGCAAGTTCCAGGCTCAAACTTCTTCTTTGCTTCTCTGTTTTCAAACTCCAGGTGAGCAAACACACTTGAACCTGTTTTATATATTGTGATTTTTGGAATGGCACTTGAGGTGTATTTTGAATATGCTTGTTTATTCTGCCTGCATGATTGAATACACACACACACACACACACATTGATATGCATGACTGTGTATATGAACATGTTGAGCCTGTTCTTTAGTTACATGTTTATCTTAATCCAAATAAATCAATATCTCTTCATCCAAACATTTTCTGGCCAAGATTTCTAAAGGAAAAGTGATCATAAGAGTGTAATATTAATTTTAAAAATAATTTCCAGTATTTAAATTTAGTAACTAATTCAAAAATGGGAATTTACAGTTAAAATCAACTCAGGGCAGAAAAATTAATTGTCTGGAAATTATGTCCGACTCTAAAACCTGATTCGTAGTGGAAATTGATGAGTTTTGATAATAAATTCATGATTTTAGTGCGGTAGATTGTGGGAAATTGCAACTTGAACAAAAAATGTATTTTTGTAAATTTTCGATGATCGGCGAAATGGAGTTCGTCGTGCTTGGGTCAGATGATAGTTCGAGTATCAATAATTAATGGAAAAATACTAACTGAATTTATAAATGATCAAGGCATTGAAACGATGTGGATTTAGGGTTTTATACCCAAATTTGGTCACGATCGAAAAATCGAATCCCTACGTCATCAATGGTAGGCTAAATTCGATCGCACCAAGGGGAGTGTGTCATAGCGTGGTTCTGGATAGAGCGGCGCGATTTCTGTTGATCGTGGGTGGAGGTGTGAGACGTTTTTCTAATGGTCGATGGGTTCCAGTATTCAGTCGATATGCTAATTTTCGATTCCAGGTTGAATTCGACAATCTAGGTTTATGTGATGATAGAGGAGGTTTTTGGCGATGTAACGGAGGCCATGGCGATGGTCAGAGTGGCGTCGGCCGGTTGTGCACATGCACACGTGGGTTGTCATATCCCTGTTGCTTGAAAATGAGGAAGACGAAGTGATTTCGAGTTGTTGCTCGAGAAATTTTGTAGTTGGCACGAGTTTATCTTCGAGTTCGTTCGCGAGTACTTTAGCAAATAGTAGCAAGTTTCAAATTAAAAATGAAACCAAGTTTTAGAAAGAAAAAGGAGAAGAAGAAGAACAGGAGTGACTCGAGAGAATGGGCATCTGGCTCGAGTTGGCACTCGAGGTTGTTCTCGGGCTCGTTTGGTTAGATACCAGAGTTCAAAGTTTTAACAGGTCTTAAAAATTTTGAAAATACAATCTGTACCAGGTTTTAAATTATAAAAAAAATATTATACCAAGGATTGAAACTTAAAATATGAACATGTTTCAAAGAAAAAAGGGTTAAGATTAAATATTTTGAATTGTTTTGAAAATTAATTGATTTTGAAATAATTTATATGATGATAATGAATATATTTCTAAGTATTTTAAATGGAATTTGATAATGCTTGAATTAAGCAAGTGTTGGAAATAAGTATATTTAGAAACCTTAATGAAGAAATGATTTTGAATTTAAAAATGATTTTATTTAAAGGTGGATTAATTTATAAATTGAGATTTATATATTAAGTTTTGATCAAAAGGTATTAAGAAATTACTTAATGTAATTAATTTAAAAGATGATGATAATTGATTAATGATTGATAAATGTGATTATTTTTCCTCGATGTAATTAATTTGTGGTTAATTAATATAAGTGATTAGAGATAATCACTAATTTTAATTATTTAAAGGGTAATTGATTAGTCGATGGTAACTAATTAAGGATTAGTTAATGAATGTAATTAATTTAAGGTTATCTAATTAATGAAAATGATTAATAATAATCACTTATTATAATTAATTAGAGGTTAATTAATTCATAATTAATTAAGGATGATTAATTACTTAAAAATAATTACTTAATAAAAGTAAGTAAGGATGAATAATAAATGATTAAAGATTGATTAATCAAGTGTTTAAAGATTAATTAATTTAAGGAATAATTAATTAATGTGATTTAATCAATTAAGGTAAATAATTTGAGAATAATTAACTAATTAAAGGTTAATTAATTAATGAAAGTAATTAAGGGATGGTTATTAATTAAGAGTTAAGTAA
The DNA here is from genome assembly GCA_030765085.1 of Allium cepa. Taxonomy (NCBI): domain Eukaryota; kingdom Viridiplantae; phylum Streptophyta; class Magnoliopsida; order Asparagales; family Amaryllidaceae; genus Allium; species Allium cepa. The sequence goes on along the minus strand of CM060933.1, from coordinate 25,762,821 downwards.
TTATTGTAATTAATTAAGGATAATTAGTCAAAGGATTAGTTATAAACTAAAGGTTAATTAATTTATTAATAAATGATTAAAGAATAATTAATCCAAATGCTTTGTAATTAATTAATATTAATTAACCATGATTAGTGTTTATTCATAAGTAATTAATCTGATTTAAATTAATCAGATAATTAATTTTTTTGCTTATGGATGTAGGAATTGTGTGAATGCTTTGAGTTGATCTATAATGATTATGTGATGTGGATTGTTTTGATTGAGCTATGTGTGTATATTAATTATCTGTAATGTATTTACATATTATCTGTGATGCATTTACATATCTATCCGTGAATCTGTGAATGATGATAAGCGTTATTGGTATACCGCTTATCGATATTGATGTGTGTTCGTCGACGGAAGTTCTATCGGTTTAGAAAACCCTCGAACGAATTTTGAATTAAAATATAACCGCAAGCGCACGACGTACACTTGTAGTACGTGGCGAATACGGGTCGATCCACAGGGAATTGATGATTTAAATTTTCTATTCAATCAAATTAACCAAAAGCTTGAGAATATTTAAGCTAGAAAAGAGAAAAACAAACAAAAGAAAATTGATAAAAAATGTGAGAGTTTAAGAACAATTTAGAGATAAATTCACTCTCTAGATCACATAAATCAACAAAATGAAGTTATGATCTCACTTTTCTTTTCATTAGTATAATTAGTTGATGTGCTTATCACAAGTATGGTATATTTGTGCTATTAATTAGCCCAATATAAACCATCAAACTATAACACAGCCACTAATACACATTTAACTCTCATGAAATATGACAACAAGTTGAAATAAAAATCTATTTTAAGCATAGCCTATTAACTATTGTTTAGAAATATAGGCTATCAAATTTCAATTTCAACATTCACTTCTTTGCCATAATCATATTTAGATGAAGAGGCAATTTGTGTTATGTTTGTTTAAGCATAGCCTATTTGTTATGAACAACATAGACTATCAAATTCAAAGCTAAACAACAAGTTAACCACTTCATACATTCACATTAAGCACAAAAAGAGAGCATAAACATCAAATTAAGTTGAAGCTACATGATTAGAGAGCTTCATTACCCCTAAATTGAAGGGGTTTAGCCTCTCATATTAGTCATCATATGAACAAATGTAGCAAACAACATTGAGTAAAAAGAAGAGGTAAAAGAGAGCAAAATGAAAGGGAAAACTAATCTACTTGCATAAAATAAGAGAGATCTACACTACTTGTATAAAAGGAAATAAACAAAGAAAAGTAAAGATCATATATTAAATTGCATAAAGAAAAGAAATTACATGAGAATAAAAATGGCTTAGTAGCCATGAAAAATAGAAGAGAGCTTTCTTTTATTTGATCTAAAACTAAACTAGAGAGACTAACTAAGAGGAAGATGGCTACATGAAACATAAGGGGTATTTATACAAGTTAGAAACCCTAATGCATATTTTTGGGGAGTACCCAAAATGCCCTTGGAGGAAGTGTGGTCGCCAAGTAACTATTAACTTCCACTAATCATCCATTAAGTATGCATGAAGATTTAATGGCCATAAGCATGTGGATTAGCTTCTAATTTGTACATGAAGAAAGGTGGGTAGGTGGGGTCCTCCATTATCATGCCTTTGAATTATTTCCATCTTCATTTGTTCTATTCACCCTTGTGCATACATATATTTTCATGAAGCCACTTGTGTTTGAATTTTAATTCCTACAAAATACATAGAAATTTTCAATTAAATTTTCACAAATTAATAAATGCACAAAAAAGACAATTTTGTCCCTATATGAAGATGAATATGTGACAATTTGAAAATAATTTGAATTTGGTTTAAACAAGTTAAAATACCCAATATGATCATTTATTTAATTTAAATAGAATAAACATGGTGGTAAAAATATGCACATTTATGTGCACATCAAATAGCCCCACACTTATCTTTTTATTCGTCCTCGAATAAACTAAAACTAAGGTAAATCCATTTTCGTAGGGAGCACGATTGCATTGAGCGTATGCAATAAGCCATTAAACCTCTGGGTGTCCCTAGTAGGACGAGTGTTGTCTCGTGAGGGTTTTCAGCGGATACTACCCACAAAATCCAAATGCATGATGAAAATATTTACAAAATGCAAGATTTATTTACAAAGAGATGAATGCAAATTTTTGAAAATATTTACAAATGAAAGATTTATTTTTAAATTGACACAAATAAGTTAAATATAGGTTTTGGTTATTATCTTGAAAATTTATGTCATTTACTCGTCAAAATTTTCAACAAAAATCAAGTTATCATAACAAATAGACAATAGTTTAATTTGTTGTTTCGGTTGATAACAAAGTGTAATTATAAAATGGATCCTTAGTTGATTATCAAAGTTTATCAAAGTGGTATTTTCATTTCTTTTCAATAACAAATCAAATCAAATAAGTAAAAATAGTGCTAGGATTTCAATTGCTTGCTCTCTCATTATTTGCAAGAAAAATTACACACTTAGCTCAGGTAAACTGAGGCCAGATATACCACCCATGCACTGCCTTTCGGGCTTATGTGAGGGGAGTACAAAGCATGGCGAGTGCACACACTTTCGTGCATACACCTATCGACCGTAGGTGGTTTTTTTTTAACATGTGTTCCATACATGCATAACCGTGAGGACTTTTAAATGAGTATGAAAGCACATAATCAAAGATTTCAAGTAATTCACCCATGCATAATCGTGAGGACTTTTAAATGAGAGTGAATACTTGGATGTTATTATTATTATTATTTTTTAAGAGAGAGAGAGTTTTGCAAAATCATCTTAGAACCATTTAACTTAGAAGACAAAAAAAATGTTATGTCCTTTACTTTAAATCAACCACTTTTTTTAAAACAAAGATTTTCAATTAGGATATACTTCATAATTAACACGTATGAATCTTCTTATATACTAAAACCATTATTATTTGTAATCAAATTTCATTTTTATTTTTGTTTAGACAAATAAATTTCCAAAAATTTCAATTTAATAAACCAAAACCATATATTTATCTTATAGTGTTTCTTTTAAAAATAAATCAAAAGAAAATTTCTTTTTGGGAATCTTTTTAAAAAAAATTATTTATTTTTAAAGTAAAAATAAACCATGAAAATAAAAATGAAGATGAGTCTCCCCCCCCCACTTGATTTTGACTGTGTCCCCACAGTCAACCCAAGTGAAAGGGATGTTTATTATTATTTACATGAAAACGAACGGTATTTACACGAGATCTGAAAGTATATTGTCAAAAAGTAAATGAAACGGTCTTCCAAAAACCGATTCATTTGTCTCGTCGAGTATACGAGACACAGCTTAAGCTCAAAAAACCAAATCGTAAAAGATTTCGAAATTGAGTGTGGATTTGGAAAAACGAAAGTCGTTTTATTGAAAATCGTATGAGTTGTTTTATTTTCGATGATTTTTGGGGTTGATAAAACAATTGATTGAAATTCAAGTTTATTTTCACCAAATTGAAGTTCAAACTTATCATTGAAAACTTCTTCAAAATATCGATTTCAAAATCAAAACGGTGATCGAAATTTTCCCCTTTAGAATTCAATAACTCATTTTCAAAAAGTCCATAAAACTCATGTTCGTTAAATTCGACTTCCTTTGTTGGATTATCAACAACTTCATCATGTAAATCGAGTTTCAAAGTTGTCGTATTCAAATTTTCAGAAAAAGGAAGATCGAAGTTTAAATCGAGTTTCGCACCCTCAAAAGAATTGAAATCCAACTCAATTACCGTATTTTCAACAACTTGATTAAGATCATCATTATCAAATTCAAAAGTTGTTATTTGAAAATCGTCGATTTGGGTAAAAAGTGGATTATCACTTGACTCATCACAAATTGAGATTTGATTTTGTTGTTCACGTTGTTTCATATAAGTTTCAAACAACAAATCTGTGTGATCATCGTAAATTTCATTCATTTGTTCAACAAAATCCAATTTATAGTTATTAAATTGAGAATTTTCGATTTGGATTTGTTGAGAACAAAAATTTTCACTCGTAACATGGTTAAGATATTCCCATTGCCAAATTCGTTTGAAAAGTTATTCCCATTTTCATGTTGAGTTTGAATTCATTTTGGAGTTCGAAATTAAATTGGCATGGGTTATAATCGTAATCGTTTGAATTTTGAATTGAATTCAAATTTTTGAAATCCTTGGCTCGAGTTATTACACAAATCAGAATTACATAAATCATTTATCTCTTGATTTTGTCGTGTAGAAAGTTCGAGTAAAGATGAAATCATTTCAATGCTATTTTCAAGAGTCGAACGTTGGTCATCGTTTTGAAAATTTTGTTGTTCGAAATTTGAATTATTTACAAAATAGTTGTTGTTAAAATATCCATACGAATTTGGACTGAAATCATATGGATTATATTGATTTTCACAACTATTGTAAAATTCAAGTGGATATGGATATTCAGACATTTTGAAGAATGTTTTTTTTTTTGGTTTTTTTATAAACGAAAAATATTTACAAAGAAAATTTATTTTTGAAAAGGGAAATCGATTTTTGTTTTGTTTTTATTTTTCAATTTTTTTTTTGAATTTTGGTTTTTCTAAATTTTTTTTGGATTTTTTTTTGAAATTTCAAAGAAAAAGATTTAAAAATTTCAAAGGAAAAGGAATGTTTACAATTTTTTTAGTTTTGGATTTTGGATTTTTTGTTTTTTTTAAATATGCATGAACTAATGCAACTAAATGAATGCAAGGGTTAATTACAAATGATTTATCCTAAGTTAACCCAAAATTGTATAATCACAAATTGTCTTAGATAAACAAGATAGTTCTCAGCCAGGTAACGGACAGGGGTTATCGGTGCACCACGAATCACTGTAGCAATGCAGCCGAATGTTTAAGTACCTTCAGAGGAACAACCACTATAATATTTACGAATCACCGTAATATTTATAAATGATTATTACTCTGCCGTAGCCTAGACATCAAGAAATTAAATTATTCAAAAAAGACAAATTGTCAATATACAATTAAGTGTTATCGATGTCTAACCGTTATTATTAATCAAAATCTAAGATGAAATGCAGAACAGAAACTAAACGTGTTTTAACAATGCAACTACGAATGAATTTTTTTTATTTTTTTAAAATGCAAATGCAAGCAATCTACAATACAATTCAAATAAAACTAGAAATGAAAGCGGAATTTTTAGCAAGCAGAGCAATTGATTTTGGCTAGCGAAGGAAGCAATTTTCAGCAAGCTATTCTTCCTTTATTTCCTGCTTTGGCAACCTGAAAATTAAAATCTAAGATATATACAATATTTTTTTTTTGGTTTTTTTTTTGAAAGGAAACTTAAAATTAGGGTTTTACTTAAAAAAAATCTTTTTTTTTTGAAAACAAAAGAAAATTAAAACAAAATAATTAAAAGAGAAAGTTGTTTATATTAACAAAACTAAAAACAATTAAAACTAAACAAATCAAAACAAAACATAAGAAAATAATGAAAAAAAAATTCACTTAGGCCCACCCACAAACGTTATAACCCGACCCAAAACAAATCAAAACAAAATTCGCTCTCTTTTGTAACTCCTCCCTAAGTGATTTCAGCAAATAATTCTTTCAGGATAACAAATTTACTCAACCATTTTTTTAAAATTAAAATTCCAATTTCGCTTTCTACTGTTCGAATCGGGTTTCGAGTTTGAGGATCGTGGCTTGAGTTTGGATTTCGACTGGGGTTGGTCGTGACTTGTCAAGGCGAGTCGCGTGTTTGCCGAGGGGTTAAAGAGGAATTGAGAGGCGATTCGTGTTGAAGGTGGAGATGGGTAGCTCGGTGGTTTGAACAGTGGCCGGGGTTGTGCGAAGGCGTGATTGGGGTGTTTTGGCGACTTGATTGTGGTGCGATACTGCTATTTTGTGGGAATTTGCAGTCGAGTTCGAGGTCGTGGTGGGGGGTTGAAATGGTGAACGGCGATGATGATGCTGGTTACGATTTCGTGGTGGTTGCGGATTGTTTGTGATGAGACGTAAGTTCGATTTGCTGTGGTTTTGATATGCAAAGTCAAGCAGGTGGATTCAGGTGGTCAGTTTGCCGAATTGGGAATTGGTGAGGTGATTGAGGAAGATGCAAAAAGAGTAGCAGTTGTGTGATACAGCAACAGAAGATGGTGAATTGATGGTCGAAGCAGTGGTTAGATGAGTGAATGCAGGAGCTTGCAATGGGAGATAGGGAGTTGGCAGTTCGCTGTTTGTTTCGGGTGAATGGCGGTTGCGTTTTTTTTTTTTTGGTTATGTTGTCAGGAGATGGTTGGTGGTCAAGGGGCTAGGAGGTTGCACTTGTAAGTTATTTGATGATATGGTAGCAGTTTTTGGTTGAAGGTGTATTGATGGTGGAAGTGCACAGACAGCAGTGTTGTGGAATTGTGACAGTGGTGGTTGCAGAAATGTAGTGATAATGGAGTTCGTTCGAAGGGGTCAGCAATGTTGAAATGTAGTGTGAAGTGCTGTCGGGGTTGAAGTCGAATCAGAGTCGAATCAGAGAGTGGATGGTGGTCTGTCGCGTTGTAGGGTATTGCTCAATTGCTGTGAGATGTATAAGACAGTGATAAACAGAGAAGGGGGGAGGTTGAATTATGATGAGTGGTTTTGTGAGATGTTTGTTTGGGGAAGGCAATGGTCTGTAGCAGGTGGCTATGAGTGTGGGAATTTGAGAAGTGAGCTGGCTGTTGTGTGGTGACTGGGAGACAGTGGAAGGCAGTAATGGTTGATGGAAGAAATGTGGCAATGGATGATGTGTTGTATTGCAAGAGGGAGTTTGTGGAGATATGATGGTGGAATTGTTGATGAAGCAGTAGCAACTTTCTGTGGTGGTTTAAACTTGTTTATAGTTGTTTGTTCAAAACTTGTTGTAGTTGTACTGAGATGATATGCAAGTATGGGTATTGAGTGTGGGTTGCAGAGGGGAGGAATATCACTGGCAGGCAGTAGTGTGTGTTAGAGGAGGGGATGGCAGAACCGTGTGACAGTGAAGTGTTGAAGCAAGATGGTGGTTGCAAGAAGTTGGGGTAGCTGCTGTCTGCACTGGTATGTGCACAGATGTGCAAAATAGAGGAACAGAGAGGAGAAATAAAAACAGAATTTGTGACAGAAAATAGAAGTTGTTTTGAAAATTGTAACAGAAATTTGTAGCAGAAAACATAAATGCAATGAACAGTTTTTTCTTTTCTTTTTTGAATTGTGATTTTGTATATGCAAATGAAAAGAAAACAAGAACAACACACACAAAAATACATAAACACACAAATTTCTTTTACAAGGAAAATGCAAACACACACAAAATAAAAAGCACACAAAAATCAAACAAAGAAAAATAATCCGAAGAATAAAAATTTAAAATCAAAACAACTCCCCGGCAACGGCGCCAAAAACTTGTTCGTCGACGGAAGTTCTATCGGTTTAGAAAACCGTCGAACGAATTTTGAATCAAAATATAACCGCAAGCGCACGGCGTACACTTGTAGTACGTGGCGAATACGGGTCAATCCACAGGGAATTGATGATTTAAATTTTCTATTCAATCAAATTAACCAAAAGCTTGAGAATATTTAAGCTAGAAAAGGGAAAAACAAACAAAAGAAAATTGATAAAAAATGTGAGAGTTTAAGAACAATTTAGAGATAAATCCACTCTCTAGATCACATAAATCAACAAAATTAAGTTATGATCTCTCTTTTATTTTCATTAGTGTAATTAGTTGATGTGCTTATCACAAGTATGGTATATTTATGCTATTAATTAGCCCAATATAAACCATCAAACTATAACACAACCACTAATACACATTTAACTCTCATGAAATATGACAACAAGTTGAAATAAAAATCTATTTTAAGCATAGCCTATTAACTATTGTTTAGAAATATAGGCTATCAAATTTCAATTTCAACATTCACTTCTTTGCCATAATCATATTTAGATGAAGAGGCAATTTGTGTTATGTTTGTTTAAGCATAGCCTATTTGTTATGAACAACATAGACTATCAAATTCAAAGCTAAACAACAAGTTAACCACTTCATACATTCACATTAAGCACAAAAAGAGAGCATAAACATCAAATTAAGTTGAAGCTACATGATTAGAGAGCTTCATTACCCCTAAATTGAAGGGGTTTAGCCTCTCATATTAGTCATCATATGAACAAATGTAGCAAACAACATTGAATAAAAAGAAGAGGTAAAAGAGAGCAAAATGAAAGGGAAAACTAATCTACTTGCATAAAATAAGAGAGATCTACACTACTTGTATAAAAGGAAATAAACAAAGAAAAGTAAAGATCATATATTAAATTGCATAAAGAAAAGAAATTACATGAGAATAAAAATGGCTTAGTAGCCATGAAAAATAGAAGAGAGCTTTCTTTTATTTGATCTAAAACTAAACTAGAGAGACTAACTAAGAGGAAGATGGCTACATGAAACATAAGGGGTATTTATACAAGTTAGAAACCCTAATGCATATTTTTGGGGAGTACCCAAAATGCCCTTGGAGGAAGTGTGGTCGCCAAGTAACTATTAACTTCCACTAATCATCCATTAAGTATGCATGAAGATTTAATGGCCATAAGCATGTGGATTAGCTTCTAATTTGTACATGAAGAAAGGTGGGTAGGTGGGGTCCTCCATTATCATGCCTTTGAATTATTTTCATCTTCATTTGTTCTATTCACCCTTGTGCATACATATATTTTCATGAAGCCACTTGTGTTTGAATTTTAATTCCTACAAAATACATAGAAATTTTCAATTAAATTTTCACAAATTAATAAATGCACAAAAAAGACAATTTTGTCCCTATATGAAGATGAATATGTGACAATTTGAAAATAATTTGAATTTGGTTTAAACAAGTTAAAATACCCAATATGATCATTTATTTAATTTAAATAGAATAAATATGGTGGTAAAAATATTCACATTTACGTGCACATCAATGTGCTTTAATCTGTGATGTGATGATTGATGTTGTTGCACTATTGTGTAAAACCCCTGGACTACACCATACACACACAAATACAGATTCACGAGGAAATTAGTTAAGTCACAGATTTTTAATGATTTTAAAGATTGAATTTTTTTTAATCCAAAATAGTTTTGGAAATGAAATTGAAAGCTTTTGAAAGGTAGTTTCAAAAATAAAAGTTATCTTGAATAACTTGATTTAGTTTTGAAATTTAAATAATTGGATTTAAATTTGAATTCAAAATTTAAAATTGATTTCTTTGTTTGGAAACTATGGTTTAAAGATGTTATACAAATTATATATGGGGTAAACCATTTTAAAGGTATTGATTTGGGAATTTGAATTTAACTCAGGGCTTTGACTCGTGCAAATATAATTGGATTTCTCCGAAACGAAGAGTATTTGTTTTCAAATGGTAATAGCTTTCATATAAAGAAATGATTTCAAATTTGTATCGAAAGATTTCATGTTTGAAATAAAATTCTGAATTATTTTGAAAGCTATGAATGAACCTTTGTGAAAGATTGTCAAACTTTGTTTTGAAATCGAAGAGGATTTTAAATGGTGTATCTTTTATGTATAAAAGATTTGAAATAAGAATTATTTTGAAAGTTAGGAATGGATCTTTGGAAATAGTTTTGAAAGCTATAGATTGAGTTTTTGGCTTAATAATTGGATGAGATAATCCAATTTGAAAAGGAAGTTGTTTTGAAAAGATGTGAATGAATCTTTGTGAAATATTAGTGAACTTTGTGAAGTAAATCTTTTTGTTTAAAGATTTGTAAATGGTAATTTTTTAAACCATTTAAAGAATGGTTTTTGGGTATTAAGTTGCGACTTAACTGAAATCACATTATCCATATGTTTTTAAATATTGCGCTCATTATTCGGTTTAGTCGGGAGAGGACCTTGTGTCATATAATCCATTCCGAATAATGATACGACGTTATGGATAGCATTTGAAGACCGGTAGTGAAGACCGGGTATTTTCGAGAATGAAAGGATAACCCGTCGATTGTCTCTGCACTGAGTCGCGCCGGTATAGAGATTCCCTAAGTGATGGGAAGTCCGATCAGGATTGGGAATACCCGGATTGCAAGGGATTCTTCGAAAGTGCCTTCGGTTCTGTTCGAACCTGGAACAGACTTGTATGGATGCATGTCTGACATTACACTTTGAGATGTAAAGCTGGTTTCTATCAAATGCATTCTTGCTTGGTCGTGGAGACTTATTCTCTTAGCTTAACACCCTTCTCTGAGATGTACGAGCTCATAGGTTATGTAGTTGATGGTTACTAGTAATACATTCCTAATTTGGTAATGTGGCATACGAAGTGCTGCCGATCATTTGTTGATCAAAGCATGACTTTGTGGAAAAGCGTAGCTTTGTCGACGAGATTGCATCGTGACCTCACTCCTCGGAAATGGTCGAAACGGGAAAGATGCGGCAAGGTTGTAGGGGTCGCGCCCCTAGGGTATGTCCATTCCTTCTGGAAAAGGGTGGTATCATGGTATGGAGCCCAGATACTTAACTTATGTGGACACTGTAAATCTATTACTGTGTGATGGTTGTGGTTGAGAGCTCTCGGATAAAGGTCGCAAACGACCGGGGATGGCATATCTTAGGAGTTACCTCTGGGATCTAAAGGGGTAAATTGGCCTTGTGTTGGCAGAGAGCCGGGTAGGTTCTCGGGGCTTTCCTCCAGAGGCGTACCCATGTGGCAATGGAAAGTCCCTTTACCTGACCATTTGTTGGAAATCCAATCATCCAATACACACATTGTACAGTTTTAGTTGTATAACCTGCCATTTACTTATAGTGGTCACCACTGTTTAGATGGTAGCTATAGTAGGCATAGTTCGAAATGTCTATGCTGGTTAAGATTAATATTATACTTGCAAATGTTTTCCACTATGCACTAATAATAATATCAAATGGTTTTCGCGTATCAAGCATTTTTGACCATCACGAGGAGAAATCTCCTCCAAGTGTGCGTTTGCATTGTGTGTGTAATGGGAGGCCTTATGGCAGTTTCATTTTTCAAAAAGCATTGCGGATTTCAATTTTAAATTCTTTTGTTTGTTTTAAAAGATAAACTGTTTTTGTTTGCTCATACCAGTCCCATGACTGATCCGAAGTTTATTGTTCCCTTTCTAAACTCTGGGTGCCTACGATTTAGCACACGGACAGTCTAGAGTTGGGTTTTTCAGATAATCGAATAGTAGAAGTAGATTCGATTGCAACCAGTCCTTAGATTTGGCGATAGCATTTGTTCAAGGTGACTGACCCTGCTTAGTTCAACTTGATGGGGGTTCTCGCTAGCTTTGGATTGGAGATGGAGTTTTTAGAGTCTGGCATTGAAGACATTGTCTTTCCGCTGCTGTCATCTCTGTTATTGTCTTGTATCTATCTTTGATATTTTGATAGTCATTTGTATCAAAATTGTTGTATAAGATGTTGTATAATTGGAGTTATATGATATATATTCATTGTTTTCTTCCGCTGTGTTATTATACTTAATGTATTATAAGCTCCTACGAACCAGATTTGACGTTTGCTTCTGCGGCACTTGAATATGGGTGACGTATTCGGTGCCGATTTTTGAAGGTCGAGTCAGAATCGTGACAATTGGTATCAGAGCTGAAGGTTGGAACTTTTTCTCAGGAATATAACACATTAGGTAACTCATTAGAGATAGGGTGAAGTATACCCTAGAATGAGTATATCCTTAAGATATCCATCTGTATGCCTCAGTAAATTCTATTGCTATCCACCGATTGTAAGTATGAGTGCAAGAAGAGGACGAGATAGGGGATAGGGAAGTACCAGTACAAATGGTAAATACCCTGCAACAATAAGGAAATAACTTTCTCTATCAATCTCCTTTGTTAATCATCCAATTTCAAATTCTTTGATGGCTTCTTGGCAGTTCGAGGAAGTAGCTTTGACATATTTGCATGGGATATAAACTCCAGATGGGTCAGAATTGTTTGTTTGGATGAATTGGTTGCTATGGTTGATAGGTATACTTTGATTTCTATTAAAAAGTTTTGGGATTGTATCCATATATATATATCTGTCTATTCTTTGGATCCAAATATGTTCTATGAGTGGTTAGTTATCCCTTCGGACTAATCAATGCCCTGCATATTCCGTAGACTGGTGACCCGAGTATCTTGTGTAGTATTGAATGAGTTTATTCTCATATGTTTGTTGATGTTCTAATTTGGTAAGCCGAATGTAGAACAAATATTCAGTTTAATCTGGTGAACCATATCTTTGACGTGTTCATCTATTCTTTGTACCTTCACGTCTGGCAAATTTCGAGGATGAAATTTTCTTAAAGGGGGAATCTGTAACGATCCCGATTTTGAATTAAATTTAGTTTGATAATTAATTTAATTTTTGATATTAAATTGTGAATTAATTTGGTATTTTCCAAATTTAAATTATTTAAATGTATAATAGTTTCAATTTCAATAAGATTTGATTAAAATGGGTTGTAAAGCTAAATTGAAAATATAAAAATAAAAATAAAAATGAACATATCTTTTGGAATAAAATTTGGTTTGTAAAATATTAACATATGAACTAATTTATAAAAATGAAAATCTATGTAGATATAAAACTAGACAAGAGTTTAAAATAATTTGATTGCAAATATTAGTCTAGTATAAGTAAAGATTTTAAAATTTACACATATGCATGTATATATCTCTTAGAAATAAAAATGATTTATATAAAGATATTCTTACTCAAGTTCAAGTTTAAAATAAGAATTGAATAAGGAGCTATATACCTTCTTTTTAAATTTGTTTGAATCAAATTTTTATATATGTGTATATAAGAATATATGAATGTAAGAAAAAAAAATGATAAATATGTTTCATAAATTAAGATGAAGAAAGGGTTTAAACTATAGATTATAAATTAATTTGAGAAAAGGACTTAAACACAATTTAATCAAAAGTGACAAATGTTTAATAAGTGTTCATTTAAATTAACAAATGTAAATCAAGGAAGACATGAAGATAACAAGTGGAATTATGAAAATCTTTCAAATTTAATTTATGGAAAGAAAACGAAAAAAAAAGCTTAAGCAAAATAAAGTCACCAGGCTAAGTTTCTCCTCACTTCTCAAATCTGAAAGTAAATCAAACTTCATTCTCAAACCAGCAAAAGCAAAATCATCTCAAGTTAATCCAAAATCAAAAAAGAAAAGGAAATCTGAGACAAAATCAAATTACAGATCAAAGCAGAACTGAAAACAAACTAAGGAGAAATCAAATATGAAGCTTCAAAACCTGGAGTGATCAACTCAGGAAATTCAAGCAAACCATAATTAAAATTAAAATTAAAAATCTGAAGCAATTAAAACCATAATTAACCTTAGTATTTTCAACCTGAGGAAATGATGATCAAAACAAAGATCAAAATCTGGAAAATCTCAGATCAAAAGCCAGAGCAGTTTAAAAATTGCAAGTTCCAGGCTCAAACTTCTTCTTTGCTTCTCTGTTTTCATACTCGAGGTGAGAAAACACACTTGAACCTGTTTTATAAATTGTGATTTTTGGAATGGCACTTGAGGTGTATTTTGAATATGCTTGTTTATTCTGCCTGCATGATTGAATATATACACACACACACATTGATATGCATGACTGTGTATATGAACTTGTTGAGCCTGTTCTTTAGTTACAGGTTTATCTTAATCCAAATAAATCAATATCTCTTCATCCAAACATTTACTGGCCAAGATTTATAAAGGAAAAGTGATCATAAGAGTGTAATATCAATTTTAAAAATAATTCCAGTATTTAAATTTAGCAACTAACTCAAAAATGGGAATTTACAATTAAAATCAACTCAGGGCAGAAAAATTAATTGTCTGTAAATTGTGTTTCGACTCTACAACCTGATTCGTAGTGGAAATTGATGAATTTTGAAAATAAGTTCATGATTTTTAGTGCGGTAGATTGTGGGAAATTGCAACATGAACAGAAAATGTATTTTTGTAAATTTTCGATGATCGACGAAATGGAGTTCGTCGTGCTTGGGTTAGATGATAGTTCAAGTATTAAGAATTAATGGAAAAATACTAACTGAATTTATAAATGATCAAGGCATCGCAACGATGTGGAATTAGGGTTTTATACCCAAATTTGGTCATGATCGAAAAATCGAATAACCGCGTCATCAATGGTAGACTAAATTCGATTGCACCAAGGGGAGTGTGTCGCAGCATGGTTCTGGGTGGAGCAACGTGATTTCTGGTGATCGTGGGTTGAGGTGCGAGACGTTTTTCTGATGGTCGATGGGTTCCAGTATTCAGTCGATATACTAATTTTCGAATCCATGTTGAATTCGACAATCTGGGTTTATGTGATGATAGAGGAGGTTGTTGGCGATGTAACGGAGGCCACGGCGATGGTCAAAGCGGCGTCGGTCGGTTGTGCATGTGCACGCATGGGTGGTCGTATCCCTGTTGCTTAAAAATGAGGAAGACGATGTGATCTCGGGTTGTTACTCGAGAAATTTTGTAGTTGGTGCGAGTTTATCTTCGAGTTCGTTCGCGAGTACTTTAGCAAATGGTAGCAGGTTTTAAATTAAAAACGAAACCAAGTTTTAGAAAGAAAAAGGAGAAGAAGAAGAACGGGAGTGACTCGAGTGAATGGGCATCTGGCTCGGGTTGATACTCGAGGTTGTTCTCGGGCTCATTTGGTTAGGTACCGGAGTTTAAAGTTTTAACAGGTTTTAAATTTTTTGAAAATACAATCTGTACCAGGTTTTAAATTATAAAAAACATATTGTACCAAGGTTTAAAACTTAAAATACGAACATGTTTCAAAGAAAAAAGGGTTAAGGCTAAATATTTTAAATTGTTTAGAAAATTAATTGATTTTGAAATAATCTATATGATGATAATGAATATATTTCTAAGTATTTTAAACGAAGTTTGATAATGCTTGAATTAAGAAAGTGTTTGAAATAAGTATATTTAGAAACCTTAATTAAGAAATGATTTTGAATTTAAATATTAATTTATTTAATGGTTGATTAATTTATAAATTGAGATTTGTGTATTAAGTTTTAATCAAAAGGTATTGAGAAATTACTTAATGTAATTAATTTAAAAGATGATGATAATTGATTAATGTGATTATTTTTCCTCGATGTAATTAATTTGTGATTAATTAATATAAGTGATTAGAGATAATCACTCATTTTAATTAATTAAAGGGTAATTGATTAGTTAGTGGTAACTAATTAAGGATTAGTTAATGAATGTAATTAATTAAGGATAATTAATTTAAGGTTATCTAATTAATGAAAATGATTAAGAATAATCACTTATTATAATTAATTAGAGGTTAATTAATTCATAATTAATTAAGGATGATTAATTACTTAAAAATAATTAGTTAATAAAAGTAATTAAGGATGAATAATAAATGATTAAAGATTAATTAATCAAGCGTTTAAAGATTAATTAATTTAAAGAATAACTAATTGATGTGATTTAATCAATTAAGGTAAATAATTTGAGAATAATTAATTAATTAAAGGTTAATTAATTAATGAAAGTAATTAAGGGATGATTATTAATTAAGAGTTAATTAATTATTGTAATTAATTAAGGATAATTTATCAAAGGATTAGTTATAAATTAAAGGTTAATTAACTTATTAATAAATGATTAAAGAATAATTAATCAAAATGGTTTGTAATTAATTAATATTGATTAACCATGATTAGTGTTTATTCATAAGTAATTAATCTGATTTAAATTAATCAGATAATTAGTTGATTTTGCTTATGAATGTAGGAATTGTGTGAATGCCTTGAGGTGATCTATAATGATTCTATGATGTGGATTGTTTTGGTTGAGCTATGTGTGTATATTAATTATCTGTAATGTATTTACATATTATCTATGATGCATTTACATATCTATCCGTGAATCTGTGAATGATGATAAGCGTTATTGGAATATACCACTTTTCGATATTGATGTGCTTTAATCTGTGATGTGATGATTGATGTTGTTGCACTATTGTGTAAAACCCTTGGACTACACCATACACACACAAATATGGATTGCACGAGGAAATGGTTAAATCACAGATTTTTAATGATTTTAAAGACTGAATTTTTTTTAATCCAAAATAATTTTGGAAATGGAATTGAAAGCTTTTGAAAAGTAGTTTTAAAATTAAAAGTTATCTTGAATAACTTGATTTAATTTTGAAATTTAAATAATTTTATTTAAATTTGAATTCAAAATTTAAAATTGAATTCTATGTTTGGAAACTATGGTTTAAAGATGTTATACAAATTATATATGGGTTAAACCATTTTAAAGGTATTGATTTGGGAATTTGAATTTAACTCAGGGATTTGACTCGTGCAAATATAATTGGATTTTTCCGAAACGAAGACTATTTTTTTTCAAATGGTAATAGCTTTCATATAAAGAAATGATTTCCAATTTGCATCGAAAGATTTCAAGTTTGAAATAAAATTGTGAATTGTTTTGAAAGCTATGAATGAACCTTTGTGAAAGATTGTTAAATTTTGTTTTGAAATCGAAGAGGATTTTAAATGGTGTATCTTTTATGTATAAAAGATTTGAAATAGGAATTATTTTGAAAGTTAGGAATGGATCTTTGGAAATAGTTTTGAAAGCTATAGATTGAGTTTTTGGGTTAATAATTGGATGAGATAATCCAATTTGAAAAGGAAGTTGTTTTGAAAAGCTGTGAATGAATCTTTGCGAAATATTAATGAACTTTGTGAAGTAAATCTTTTTGTTTAAAGATTTGTAAATGGTAATTTGTTTAAACCATTTAAAGAAAGGTTTTTGGGTTTTAAGTTGCGACTTAACTGAAATCCCATTATCCATATGTTTTTAAATATTGCGCTCATTATTCGGTTTAGTCAAGAGAGGACCTTGTGTCAGATAACCCATTCCGAATAATGATACGACGTTATGGATAGCATTTGAAGACAGGTGGTGAAGACCGGGTATTTTCGAGAACGAAAGGATAAACCATCGATTGTATCTACACTGAGTCGCATCAGTATAGAGATTCCCTAAGTGATGGGAAGTCCGATCGGGATTGTGAATACCCGGATTGCAAGGGATTCTTCGAAAGTGCCTTCAGTTCTGTTCGAACTCGAAACAGACTTGTATGGATGTGTGTCTAATATTACACTTTGAGATGTAAAGCTAGTTTCTATCAAATACATTTCTGTTTTATGACGGAGATTTATTCTCTTAGCTTAACACCCTTCTCTGAGACGTACGAGCTCAATGGTTATGTAGTTGATGGTTACTAGTAATACATTCCCAATTTGGTTATGTGGCATACGAAGTGCTGCTGATCATTTGTTGATCAAAGCATGGCTTTGTGAAAAAGCGTAGCTTTGTGGACGAGACTGCATCACGACCTCACTCCCCGGAAATGGTCGAAACAGGAAAGATGTGGCAAGGTTGCTGTGGTTGCGCCCTAGGGTATGGCCATTCCTTCTGGAAAAGGGTGGTATCATGGTATCGAGCCAAGATACTTAACTCATGTGAACACTATAAATCTATTACTGTGTGATGGTTGTGGTTGAGAGCTCTTGGATAAACGTCGCATACGGCCGGGGATGGCATATCTTCGGTGTTACCCCCGGGAAGGGGGTAAACCGGCCTTGTGTTGGCCGAGAGCCGGGTAGGTTCTCGGGGCGTCCCTCCAGAGGCGTACCCATGTGGCAATGGGAAGTTCCTTTGCCTGACCATTTATTGGAAATCCAATCATCCAATACGCGCCTTGTACGGTTTTAGTTTTATAACCTGCCATTTACTTATGGTGGTCACCACTGTTTAGATGGTAGCTATAGTAGGCATAGTTCGAAATGTCTATCCTGGCTAAGATTAATATTATACTTGCAAATGTTTTCCACTATGCACTAATAATAATATCAAATGGTTTTCACGTATCAAGCATTTTTTTACTATCATAAGGAGAAATCTCCTCCAAATATGCGTTTGCATTATGTGTGTGGCGAGAAGCCTTATGGTAGTTTCATTTTTCAAAAAGCATTGCGGATTTTATTTTTAAATTCTTTTGTTTGTTTTAAAAGATAAAATGTTTTTGTTTGCTCATACCAGTCCCATGACTGACCCGGAGTTTATTGTTCCCTTCCTAAACTCTGGGTGCCCATAATTTTGCACATGGGCAGTCTAGAATTGGGTTTTTCAGACAATCAAATAGTAGAAGTAGATTCGATTGCAACCAGCCCTTGGATTTGGCGACAGCATTTTTTCAAGGTGACTGACCTTGCTTAGTTCAACTTGATGGGGGTTCTCGCTAGCTTTGGATTGGAGATGGAGTTTTTGGTGTTTGACATTGAAGACATTGTCTTTCCGCTGCTGTTATCTCTGTTATTGTCTTGTATCTATCTTTGATATTTTGATAGTCATTTGTATCAAAATTGTTGTATCAGATATTGTATCATTGGAGTTATATGATATATATTCATTGTTTTCTTCCGTTATGTTATTATACTTAATGTGTTATAAGCTCCGGCAAACCAGATTCGGCGTTTGAATCTGCGGCACTTAAATACGAGTGACGTATTCGGTGCCAATTTTCGAAGGTCGAGTCAGGATCGTGACAGTATGGGCTGTTTATGTGTTAGTACCCTACTTACACTCTTCTTTGTACTCCGATGGTCAGTCAATTTTCAGTTAAATATAATGACATTACTATGAGTAGTAAAATCCCGTAAGCTACTCAAGTTGTCTCACTTTTAGCAATAGTATGAGTTCAATGCTATGGTGGTTAAATATTTTAGTGACAATATACAAATATGGATATTCATCTTATTAGTGCACCATGGAAAATAAATATGATGTCTATGGTTATGGAATAAGTATACTCTTGAAAATGAAGGATTGATCCACACAAGGTTTTAAATATATATACCTTGCTTATATCGAAAATATATTATATTATTGTTAATAAGATGTTGCATGGTGATACCCTCCTACCATCAAGGCTTTATGGTACTGTTTCCTTTTTAGGTTGATGTGTTATTTAGTACCACATATTGATTATTTATACTACTCACATGTTTATATAGGTATATACCCTTATGATATTATCTAGGTTTCAGGTAGTAAGTATGATGAAATAGGCTATATGGATTAGAATTTCACCCAATAAATCTTGTGAGATTCATTCGATGTGAGGATGTTTTTGTGGTAAACTCTAGTGTAATACCCGAAAGGCTAATATCAATCTTAACTGACCGACCACAGAATAACGCCCCACGTCTATGTTAGCCCTATTGTCACCGATCGAACAATCTACTACTTGGGCTTTTCCTAGGTTTTGATTATAACCATTAGGTAATATAGTTGATGGAGACATTGTTATGATTTTTACTATTATTTGGTGGCAGCAAAGAGATTGTGTTTGTATGGGAAAGCCTAACATTTGAGTTGCCAAGTACTTTCTTCCATTTGTGTACTCAGCTTCTAGTATACATTTACAAGATTTATAAAAAATACGATTTTGCACTTATTTTGGAAAAAATAGGATTGAATATCTAAGTAACACATTTTGGAAATCCTTTAGGAAATGGGTTTGAGAATAACAAAGAAAATAGAACATTAAAACCCAAATAAATAGGTGTGGACATTAGAGATAATAAATAGGTATTATGAGATGAGTGGGGGTGGATTAGTGTGTTGTATGACATTTACCCATGATAACTTGAATATGCATCGATAATATGTACGTCATTGTAGTTGTAACACCCACAACGATAATTAATTAAAAAATAATAATTAATAAATAATAACGTCGAAAATAGAAATTTATAAAAATCAAAATTTGGTTATGAAACTTGCATTATTGGGTCCGTGACAATTTTCTAGTCAGTTTTCATATATAAATTTTTTTGATTAGAGTTCAAATGAAAAGCTACTAAGATTTGAAGTTTTCAAATCAGAAATAATTTTATATGTAATTATGTAATTAAAATTAGTTAATGTTAACGGAAACTTACACGTTAAGAAATGTTAACATCAAATAAAATTGGAGAAAATATATGTAGTGGGAAATAAATAACGTAATTAGTTTTATGAAGGAGTTAAATTAAACAAATCAAACAACGCTGTTAATCACCGCCAAAAACATAGCTAAAGTTTACCCAAGACAACTTCAAGTTGACCAGTAGCGGTTGACCAAAGGCAAGCGGTCGACCATTGCTTATTTATAATACATGGTCAGATGGTCCGAATTCAATATAATTCAATTAAATGGCCGACATTCATTTGAACCCCTATAAATATAGACATACACTCTCACTTATAAACTTATATTTTCGAAGTGACATCGGAGCTCTATCGTTTTCTCTTCTTATCCAAATCCTAAATTCTTGGAACAGTTATAAATTATACATGTACACAATTGGAGAATTGTAGAAGATGAATGGAAAGAAGAATAAGGTCAAATCAAATTGCCAAAGCCAAGGTAAACTGTAAATCCAGATCTAAATTATAAATCGAATCCAAATATCTTTTCTAATCCAGATCTCTACTAAATCTGCATATAATTACCGTTTATATATCTAAATAGGGAGAAAGGGAGTCAAACTAGAATAACATGGATTAGATTTGAAAAGCTAAAAAGGCGAGTGGAAAATACTTTTATATAATATTAGATCTATATCGTTGTAAATATATTCCTGTATACCTGAAATGTAAATTGAAGTTGTAAGCTAAATTTGTATACGTGAAATAACATGATAAACATTGCCTACATATTCAATTATTGATAACTTGAATTGTATATTGCATGTATGTAAATCTATAGAGTATTGGGTATCAGTAGTCCCTGAATTTAGTCTTCGAAACTTATAGAATATGTGATAGTTCCAAATTTTTGAATTTAATATTACTTGCATAAATAACAAGGAAAACTGAGTTATCACGGCAAATTGTATGGATTTAAATAGCATTTTAATTTATTGGATTATATAATGTGTTGCAATGCGGATTTCTATAGATCAAGTTTCAAATTTATAAATAAAGGTGTAGCGATTGAAATAACAAGGAATACACCTAAAAAGAAAGAGAAGTATAAAATAGGGATATCTACCATATTTTGTATCATTTATTTCAATAACTATGAAAAAATAATTCCTTTTAATTCCAAACATAACACAAATTCCCTTTTTGGGTAAGATATAGAAATTTATAGTGTCAACCATTACATTTGGGAGAAATGTAATTATAATGCGTTAAAATACAGATTCCATGAGGATAAATTGAAAAATTATAATGTGATAAATACGATCTAAGAAAAGAATATTTGCAATATAAGTAAAATATAAGTGAAATAGAAGAAATGAAAAGATAAGCAAGTCATAATTTAAGATAAAAAGGGTATAGATAGTCCTCTAAAACAACGTAGAGAATTGAAAGTTAAAAAGGAATAAAAATAGAAAGTAAAATTTTGGGAGGAAAAAGAAGTAAATGAGAAAATATATTTAAATATTTTAGAAAGAAAGTGGTAAATGACCTAAAACTAACTAAGATGTAAACACACAAAAAAGTAGAAAAATACTGTTACCAGTAAGCGCACAATAATTAAACAAGAATGAATACATATACATACATACATACATATATATATATACATATACATATATATATATATATATATAGCCTCAAGTATGCGTTTATGATGGGCATGAATTATTAAAAGTTAGTAAATAACTTAGTAAAAAAGAATGACATAATCATTAGTATCGAATGGAATGCGAGGTCAGCAGTGTTACAAAATAGAACCTGCCTACCACAAGGGGACACCAACAGTTACGTATATATTATACCGATGTGGGACATATCTAATTGCTGGACCTATAGAGTTATATACGCTTGCTTATAGGTGAAGGAATACCCTTAGTAGAGTCTACTTTAATAAATTCGAGAGGGGGTTATTGGCCTGATTACGTTAGGTAATCTAAATAGGATGGTGAGTGGCTCGACGCTATGTTAGTATGTGATGGTACCAAAAGCAGGAGTATGAGCAGTACATAGGTTGAGTACGTCATCGGTCATGCGTGTTCAATGGGAAAGACAGGGTTACACCTTACAGGATACACCTCCTACTAGGGTAGGTTACATTAGGTCATGCACTACCACTATTGTTTGCTCGTTTGTTTGTTAGGGCATGGCTAGTTAACCCATAAAAGAGTTCTTTCAAAAATGGATGGGATCGTCAAGGATCCGAATCCTTTATTGTCTATGGAGTTGAGTCCATTATAGGAAGTAGAATAGTAAATCCCTAAAGCAAAGCAGGATAGAATACTGCTAAACTATCGTGACGCCGTTATTAGGCACTATAGAAGTTTCTCATATGCACGACGACGAGGACGTGATACTACGTTGGCGATGAATTTTGATTGGGTGCTGGGTTATAGACACTAACGGGGATAGTATCTTGGTCAAAAGGAGGACCATGGTACTTATATATAATATGTATGTAGTTATGGTATATTTCAGATAGGGCATATCATACGCGTTCGTGGAGTCCAGATGAGTAAGTAATATAAAAAGACATAACACGTGATGGAAGACAATCAACAAAAACTTGTGTTATGTGTATAATTTATAACTTACCAGTCACCAGAACGTTGTTATGAACCATCCCCATTACAACCCATATGATAGCTTTAGAGGGATAAGTACTGGTACAAGACTGGAACAGTGGAAAGACAGGTTTCCTAATGCATGCTCGACATTGACATGGATACTAGTATTGGAAGTGTCAATCTTGGTTAGTAGCTATATACTTTATTATACTTTTCTATTCCACTATGCGTTATATTAATAAAGCTCTGGTATGCATTTATTTATTTATTTGAAAGATATGAAATCAATGACCCACACTTCGGTGGATTTGGACTTTCGATTTAGCGAAATTTCAGGCCTGGTACGGGTTGTCACATTTAGTATCAGAGTGAGATTAGTTGAGCTTGAAACAATTAAGGAACATTGAGTGGATGTATTTTATTTTGCCTATAAATATAAATATATCATATTCCAAATCCTATAAATGTCGATTATCGAGTTGTTGCAATGATAAGTGATATATGGATAAGTTGATTATGAGTTGGAATAACGAAAGAAATTGAAGAGGTACACCTACCTCGACTACCCCATGGAAAGTAGGTTGTATGAAAAGGCATTGACATAAAAGTGCATAGTTGCAGCATATGGAAGATACTTGAAGCTGTATAGTATGTGACTCCGTAGTTGGGCCCCCGATAGCCCAATAATTGTAGATCCCTGTATGATTGCTCATTGATGATGTATTGAAGGTGCAGATAAGAGGAAAGTAAAAGTCCATATGTTATAGATATCCGAAAGAAATTGAGTTCTGAAGGAAGGTGTGAAGTAATCACTCCAAGATGTAAGCCAGATTTTAATATTTGAAAACAAAGATAAGTCAGAGAGTAAGTATAAAAGAAGAAAAGTCCAAAAGAAGGGACAAATAAAAATCCACTCTAAGTCCAACCCATATAAAAGAATTTAATATAAAAATTGAAATGATTTTAATATAAAAGTTTGAGAAAATATACATAATATATTCGGAATGGTTTTTAAAGGAATTATTTGAAGGTAGGAAAAACCTATTTTTTGAAAAGTAAGTAAATATTAAATTTTAGAAAATATATAAATAACTATGTTATTTAAATAGAAAGTTTTAATAGAAAATTTAAAATTTGTTGGACCGGAAATAACATTAAATCGGTTTTGATAAATTTTTTAATTCTTTTGAAAAAAATAGTAAAGTGTATGTAGCTCGTTGAATTTTCTAAGATGAAAATTTTTTAAGTTGGAAAATTCTTTTTAGAGGTGGAAAATAGAAAGTGGTACAATTTTGGAATGGGGTAAAAAGAACCAAAAAGAATATTATAACCCGAAAACAAACCAATAGGTGAACACACCGTGATGGTTCAAGAAGACAGGAAATTGAGAGCAAAACTATATAAATATGAACCATTTAAATCAGAGCAGTTTATGTAAAAGAAAGTTAAATATTAGTAACATCAAGAAATAATGTTATGAATTTATATAAAATAATGTTAGTAATTAGAAATAACATTAGGAGATTATTTTAAAAATAATGCTAATAATCTAATCAGAAGCAACATAGGAAATTAAAGGCGAAACAAAGGAACATGAACATTTTCTATTGTTGTGTGCATTTATTACAAGTATCTTTTTAAAATTTCCCTCACATGATATTAGAGACTCCTTTAAGGATTGAAAGTACAGATAGAATGGGTGATAAGAAAATGATAGAGTGAGATTGTTCTTATCCACTCTTGTTTTATTGTTTAAAAATAATAAAGGATGTTTAGAAATACCGTAAAGTAATTTTTTTATAATAGTCGAGTTTTTAAAAGAAAAACTTAATAAATGGTTTGAGCTAAAAAAATCCTATTTTTTAAGAAGTAAAAGTTGAAAAACATCATTAAAAAGAAAAAGAACTTTTAAAAATTTAATTGTAATTTTAAAAGATATGACACTAAGTTATTTTTGAATTTGCTAAACAGTTTCTAAGTTGTAATTCTAAAGATAATTTTTTTTGGATTAAATACCTCAAAAACTTTAAGTTTTAATTTTTGAAGAAAATTGGCGAAGACCAAACCAAAACTTTAAATATGGAGTAGATAGAAATGGCTGCCTAGGTTAGGCGGGATAAAAGATAAGACTATGAAGAAGATAGCTATGGCTACTCATAGACTAGCAATAAGGAATCCTCGTAGAGTGTAAGGAATATTGTGTTAGACACTTATGCAAGCCATAAGAAGAACCCGCAAAGGAATAATAAATGATATTAAAGTCATTCTACGAGTACTAGGGTATGTTCCTATGAAAGATCAAGGATGAAGAAATAAATACCAAGATTTGGATTAAAAGAAGATGGTATCAGAACGTAGTGAGATTGCAAATACATGATGATTGGTAGACTCAAAGTTAATGAAGGCAAGACAGAGGGTGGAAAAGTTATTCCACCACGCCAATTTACCAATAAGTTATCCTAAATATGCAAAGTTTTTATTTCTTACCCATTACAGTATGGGGATGCATAGTTATTCCATAATTAGGTGTAGTAATGGAAGTAATGGATGGACCTTATTCATCAGAAGCTTTAAAGAAAAGTTAAGATATGTGGGTTGAAGAATGATGGCACGTTAGAAACGTCCATTTAATTACCAGTAAGATGTGGTAGGGCCACAACATCGTTAGTCGGTTGATGTTGAAGTGCATCTTCCAGCAATAGTTTCTTTGAGATTTGGGTTGTAAGCATAGGTTGTTTCTATAAAACGCATCGATGTAATGAGAAATGTTCCTTTTAGAACTTTTTACTAGGTGGACCGTTATATTAGTTGGAAAGCCATGTAAGTAAGGAAATCTCATGTAGACACTTAACTAATGCAAAATAAATAAATAAAAGGTTGGAAGTTTATAAAAATAAATTAGGGAATTTATAAATTAGCTACTAAAATAAAAGTAAAGTTAAATCCTAAAAGACTTAAAGTTTAGGGAAAATAAATTTTGGCGAGCGAAAGGCTGAGAAAGTTTGTTACAAAGCCACAGATTAATGTCCTTATACTTGAAGGCTAAAATTTATAAATGAACTTGTATGCTAGTTGTTATTATAATTAAAAGAAAAGTTTTTGCAAAGTTGAAATTTACTGTGTAGTTAGGTAGAGTCCACTATGGATGTTAAACTATTGACTAAACCCCGATCTCATGTTGCTGTGACGTAATTTGGTGTATATACTTATACACACACTTTTGAAAAAATTTTGTTCAAAATTCTTGGTTTTAGAAAATGAAATAACTTTGTGAAAATATTTGTAATTTTTTATGATATCTTAAAGTTTAATTTTTTAACCGATAATTCAAAAAGTTATATATAAAGATTTTGGAGCAGAAAGAGGAATTTTCTAATTTTTGAAATGTCACATACTTAGCATGGGGGAAATAGTTGATGGGTTAGCTACTGTGCGGTAGAAGAGATAGTAAAATCAATTATTTTAGAGATAAAGGAAAAAATTGTTTAACTAAAGAGCCACTTTTTCCATACCTTGTCGGTAGGTGAACAAAACTGGTTTTAAAATATTCATACTTTAAAATTTAAAGATCAAAAATAAAACTAACTTAAGCAGTATGTACTTGGAAAAGTTAGAAAAAAGGGTTGGAGGCAAAAGAAAAGGTTCCAAGGTACAATGGAAATGCACAAGGAAAGGATGAGAATATGGAATTTTACATCTAAACCATTTTTCAGCATAAAAATATAGGTTTAGAAAACTGGATTTTTCTAAAATTTGGATGTTAGCAATTGTGTGCTAGGATTTTGGATGGTAGATGCGAAATTGGTTGAACTATATTTCTATTCGTAGAAGTATGGGAAGCTCTGAATGCAAAAACAAAGTTTTTATTTTCAAATTTGCATACATATAGAACTGCCTGTATATTTAGGTTGCTTGCACCATATTTTCAAGATTGTTTTAAACGAATGCATTCATATAGGAAGCACCCATTAAAATTGTTCTCCATATATACCACATCTGTTGTGACAAATCATGCACTTGTAAACGATTGGTTGCACACTAATTGGTTGGTTAGTTTAGAGAAGTTGTGCGTTATGTTGCATGATTCACCCCTTGAGGAATTTCGGGGACGAAATTCTTTTAAGGGGGAGAATGTAATAACCCATAATTTTACGACAATTAATTAAAAAGAAATTAATTAATAAATGATAATTTTGAAAAATAGAATATTTATAAATGCCGAAATTTGGCTACGAAACTTGCACCATTAGATACGTGATGATTTTCTGATCAATTTTTATTTATAAAGTTTTCCAATCATAGTTCAAACCTGAAGGTTATCAACGTTTTAAGTTTTCAAATTAGAAATAGTTATATATGTAATTATGGTAATAAAAATTAATCAACATTAATTACTAACGTTAATGGAAACTTAAACGCTAAGAAATGTTGGCGTTAAACGAAATCAGAGAAAATATATGTAGTCGGAAACAAATGACGTAATCGGTTTTAAAAAGGAATAAAATCAAAAAAAATCAAATAATGCTCTTAATCACCGTCAAAAACACTGTTAGGGTTGACCCATGATACCTTCAGGTCGACCACTAGCGGTCGACCAGTGGCAATAAGCGGTCGACCGTTGCTTGTTCTATTTCGACAGTAATACATGGCCAAACGGTCCTGATTCAATAAATTTCAATCGAATGGCTGTCATTGATTTGAACCTCTACAAATATAAACCTTGACCCTCACTTCTAAACTTATATTTTCAAAGCGATGCTAGTGCTCTGCCATTTTCTCTTCTCCTCCAAATCCTAACTTCTTAGAAATCGTTATAAATTGTACGTATATACAATTGGAGAATTGTAGAAGATGAATGTGAAGAATAATATGGTCAAATCAAATCACAAAGCCAAGGTAAATTGTAAATCCGGATATACATTTTAGATCAAATCCAAATCTCTTTTCTAATATAGATCTCTGATAAATCTATGTATGCTTGCGGTATATATCCAAATAGGTAGAAAAGAGAGTCAAACTGAAATAACAAGGATTAGATCTGAAAATTTGAATAGCTAAAAAGATGAGTGAGAAGTTGTATATTTTTATATAATATTATATTTATATTGTGTAAATCTATCCATGCATGCCTGAAATGTAAATGAAGTTGTAGGCTGAATTTGTAAATGTGAAATAAAATTATAAATCCTGTCTATATATTCGGTTATTGATAACTTGAATTGTATATTGCATGTATGTAAATCTGAAAAATATTGGATAGTCTCTGAAATTTATAAAATATGTGATAGTTCCAGAATTCTGAATTTAATATGACTTATGCAAATAAAAAGGTAAATTGAGTTATCATAGTAAATTGTATGGATTTAAGTAGTATTTTAATTTAATGGATTATATAGCAGTTGCAATGTGGATTTCTATAGATTATCAAGTTTTAGATTTATAAATAAAAGTGTAGTGGTTGAAATAACAAGGAATACACCTAAAAAGAAAGAGACGTATAAAATATGGATATTTATTGTATTTTGTACTGTTTATTTCAATAACTATGAAAAGGTAATTCCTTGTAATTCCCAACGTAACACAAATTACCCTTTGGGTAAGATATAGAAATTTATAGTGTTAGCCATTCCATTTAGTAGAAATGTAATTCCAATGCATTAAAATACAGAAATCCCAAAGGATAAATTAAAGAATTACAACATGATAAAAATAGTCTAAGAAAACAGTATGCACAATATAAGTAAATGAAAGTGAAATAAAAGAAATGAAAAGATGGACACAACATGATTTAAAATAAAAAGGGTATAGATAGTTTTCGAAAATAAGACAGGGAATTAAAGATTAAAGAGAAATAAAACAGAAAGTAAAGTGGTGGGGAGAAAAAGAAGTGAATGATAAAATGTATTTTTTTTTAAAAAGAAAACGGTAAATGGCCTTAAAGTAGATAAGATGTAAATACATAAAGGAGTAGAGAAAATTGTAATGGTAAACAATATACGCACGATAATTAAAAAGAGTGAATGAAGATATATATAAACGTATATAGACACACACACACAGTCTCAAGTATGTGATTATGGCAGGCTTGAATTATTAAAAGTTAGTTAATAACTTAGTAAATAAGAATGACGTTGTCATTAGTATGGGTTGGAATGCGAGATCAGTAGTGTTACACAATCGAATTATGCCCACTGGAAGGGACCACCAGCGGTTGTATATACATTATACTGATGTGGGACATATCCAACTATAGGACCCGATGAGTTATATATACACTTGCATATATCTGAAGGAATACCCTCAGTAGAGCCTGCTTCAATAGATTGGATGTGGGATATTTCCTTGATTACATTAGGTATCTAAATAAGACGATTAGCGGCTCGACGTTATGTTTTAGTACGTGCTGGTACCAAATCAGGATTAGGAGCTATATATAGGTTGAGTACGTCATATGTCCTGCGTAGTCTACTAGAAAGAAAAGATTACACCTAGCAGGCTACATCTCATACTAGGATAGTTCACGCTAGGTCATGCACCGCTATGGTTGTTTGCTGGTTTGTTTGTTAGTGCAAGGCTAGTTAACCCATAAAAGAGTTCTTTTAAATATTGATGAGGTAGTCCAAGGAGTTGAGTCCTCTATAGTCCATGGAGCCGAGCCCATAATACGAAGTAAAAAAAGTAATAAATCACCAAAGCAAAGCGAGAGAGAAAACGATAAAACTATAGTAACGCCGTTATTAAACACTGCGGGAGTTCCTCGGTATGCACGATAACGAGGACGTAATGCTACTTAGCGATGAATCCTAACGTAGTGCTAGGTTATGGATAATAATGGGTATAGTATCTCTGTTCAAAGAAGGACCGTAGTACTTGTAAATTTGTATATATACATTTATACATATGTACATATATACATATACACATATATACATATATAACTACTACCTATAACGACTGGAAGAAATACTAAAACAACAAAAAACAATATCAATGGCATTTGACTCTTTCTTGCTACCGCAATATTCTTCTATTCCTCTCTCGCAATCTTCAATCTTTTTCTTTTATTGATCGAGAAGTTTCACTATCGCGTTTATTCGTCGTGGTTGTAAAAGGATCTAATATTTCTCATTCTCAAGTCTTCTCTCAAACTACAAAACCTAAGAAATGGATCGATTCAAGAAAAGGGAAGAGAATTTGCTTTCGCTGTGGGCATTATTTTCATATGGCAATGGCTTGTAGAGATACTGTCAGATGTTTTGACTGCGGTGCCTTCAGTCATAGAAAGTTTGAATGTTCAAGGAAAGTCGATTATATTATTGACATGAGTTGTGATTCTTCTAACACTGATCATGGTTTCCAGTTCGTTTTGAAATGTGTGAATCTTAAAAGAATCTTGTTGGATCACTTATTGTGTAACGACCCAGAATTTCTGGTCGTTAGAGTTTGAACATTTAATTCATTTTAAATATTGAATATAGATTATAAATTGATTTTTGAAATAAGAAGATTTTGATCGAATTAATAAAGTTAGTTATAATTTCAAATATGGCAATTCAATTGGATTTAGATAATAATAATTTAATATTTGAAATTGGATAATTTGTGAATCTAGGCGTATATGGACATGGAAATGTTTTCCAAAATTTATTTAAAGTCTAGTTGGATTTGAATTTTAATATTGGACTTTGGATGGAATCAAAAGTCGATAAGTGAAAATTGGAATTTTTATATTAAGTTAATAATCAAAATTAATATATATAATACTAATTCAAATAATCAGATTTTGATTTAAATTAAATCAGAATGATTTCAAATATGAATATAAATTCTATATGACTTATAATGAAGTTAGTAAAGTTTTAAAAGTGAAATTTTAAATGATTTCGACGATATTGAAAATCGCTCGATTTAATAGACGAGTTAAAATAGCCTTTCGGGGCACAGTCTCGGAATTCGATGAAACTAGTTCCATTGGATCCGTAATCGTGTATTATTATCGGATTTTAATTCCGTAACGTTTGGAGTTATCGTTTGTTCGTACGGGTGAGAAACGCGTTGAATTAAAAATCGGAAATTTAATATTTTAAATCGATTCAAAAAGCTATCTTCCACATATGATTGAATTAAGCTCCGAAACACGTTCCATTGTGTTCGTAATGCGGGTAAAACCTTATAAATGTCAGGCGGCATGTGTTATTTGGAATTCGTTTGTAAAAACTCGTTAAAATTGAGAATAATATTAAAATAATATTTTATACGTAAATAAATACGTTTACAAAATGAAACCCTAGTTATCTTTGTCAGCCACCACTCAGAATTTCGATGGCCGAAATGCTTCAAGTTTCGTCGTAATTTTTCTCCAAATCTAATCAATTTCATCAAAAATCTTCAACATAAAAGTCGAAGAGCTTGGTGCGTTCTTCAAATCCAACGGTGGATCGTTGTTGTCATCGTCGTTTGGAGCAAAAAAGTAGCATGAAAGCCGGCCATTCAACCGTGGTTTTCGAGGCGGTGGTGGCATGTTTGGGGTGCGGTCGCTAGCCGATGGTGGAGCTTGCGACGAGCTATGACGTGGTAGTTCCTGATCGAACTCGAATGGAGGAGCAGTTTCGAGTTGAAGATTGGTGCGTTAGGGTTCTTCGGCCTGGAAAAGCATGGCGGGGAAGAAAGGTTTTCACGGCGTTGATCTTGAATTCCAAATCTATCGTCCAAGATTTTCTGAGTATGAAATTAAAAAGAAAAGTAAATTTAAATATATTAATTTATATTCAAATGCTTAACAATTCATATCCAATGCATGCAAGGTCAAAATAAAACGAAACAAGAGGCGCCGAAATCGCAGCGACGGGATCCATGCTGCGATGCTGATCTGGAGACGATCGGAGCAAGTGGAAATTTTAGATTAAATCAAACGGGCTCGATTTAATTTAAAATTGAAACACCGAATTCAAGGTGAGTTAATGTCACTCACATCTGGATAATCAGTTAAATTTAAATAGTTTAAATTTAAATTATTGATTGATTGGTTGAATGTGAATATTATTATCAGTGTTGATAGGATATTATATATATAGTAGTATGTATATATATATATTGCAGTGATTGATTTCCCGCATTATATAGTGGATGAGACCCTATGCGCCCCGCATAATAGCAGATGACCCCATATACCGCGATATTCCACCTCGAAGGGGAATTGGTATTTTTATATTGTGCTAACATCTGTAGATGCAAGAAGACAGGTTGGAGGGATCCAAGTGGATTCCTCAAAATATTGTAATTATTTTCATATCATTGATATGTTATGTGATTAATTATATTGGAATTAAATTATTCGATGCTACGGTTTGGATGAATAAATAATTTGGTATATTAAAATATAGAATAGAATAAATTGGGTTTTAAAAGGAAATGAAAAGAAAATTTTTAAGTAAATAATTATTGGGAATTTGGATAAGTTGAATAATAAATTTAAAGGGAATTTAAACTAGGAGATCAGTTTGAATTGATTAAATGTGTTGGAAACCCTGATTTAAAAAGAAATAAGTAATGGAAATTGTAAACTGGGTTTATAAATGGAATGGAATATTTATCAGTGGATAAATTTGGAAATATAGATTTTGGTGGGAATTTATAAGAAAAGTTGTAATTCACTTTCAAAAATAAAAAGGTGATTTTATTTTAAAAGTTGGAAAGTATATTTTCCTGGAAAACTAAGTATATTTTTAAAGAAATGATTTCAAAGTATAAACTAGAAGTTTTAAAATGTTTTTAAGAATGTTTATAGGAAATTTATTATTTTATTTATTTTTAAGTGAAAAGTAAATATTTATTTAAGTTAATTATTATGGTTAATTATTTTTAAAATACATTAGTATTATGATTTTTAAAAAAGGAAATTTAACATAAATATTTGATATAATAACTTTATTTTAAAGGAAAATTTTGGTTTAAGTTTACTTGGAAACTCTTATAGAAATTCTTAAGTATTATTTTAATATAAATAATTTTAGTAGCATTTTTTAAATAAATTTAAGTATATATTTTTGGAAGTGATTATAAGGAGATGAAAATGGGTTTTAAAAATAAAAGTAATTTATTTTTAAGTATTGGAAGAATTTATGGGATTGGGATGTAAATTTAAAATGGGATAAATCGAGCTGGATTTATAAAAGGATTATATGGGTTATATTGAAATGGAAGTGTATTTCCTAGAAAGCCAAGTATGTTTTCAAAGTAGCTTTTAAGTATAAATTAAAGTTTAAAAGTTGGTTTTAAAAAGAATGTTTTGGAGAAATTAATATTTAAGTTGTTAAAATTTAAAGATAAATATTTATTAAATGAGCTATAGTAGTAATTATTTAAAAAAAAGTTAATTGGTGTTATGACTTAAAAAAATAATTGTTAATATTTATATTTTATAAAGTTGTTTTATTTCAAAGATAGTGCGTCTAAAGTTTTTAACTTTTATTTTTAAGATTTGTTTGGCTTAAGTTTACATGAGAAATAGGTATATATTTTATTTCAAGTATTTTTAAGTATATTTTTAAATATGTGTTTAAAATAATTTTTATTATAAGTGTTTAAATAGTTTTATTTTAAAATGTTCAAAGGATATATTTTTTTTTTGGATAAAGTGATTTAAATCATTTTAAAATGTCCAAATATTAAGGCTTGGCGATTTTCAGTGGAAATAAAACAATTGGGTGGGAATTTTCTTCCGAAAGAGAAAAGTGATTTGAAAACTATTTTTCAAAGGGTTGAAGAGTGGAAATATATCTTGCGAAGATATTTTGAGATTAATAAATAAATTGGAAATTATTTAAATCTGATGATTGTTCTGAATGTTATTTGATAATTAAATAACCGACTATCAATAATGGCCAATGCGCTGATCGTTTCGAAGAGACCGGGATCGGGATTTATTTCTCGAAAACCACTTCGATCCGGTTTGAACGTTTTCGTAAGAAAGACAAGAACTTGGAGTCGAAGATGGAGCAGTGAAGTGCAAGGGCTAATCGCTACTAATCCTGAGAGTGATTCCAAAATGCATGTAGTAGGAGTAGTGCCTTCGGTTCCGTTCGAACCCGGAACGGACTTGAATGGACGAATTGTGATGACCCGCCCTTCTCGACCCTCGAAAATCGACACAAAATACACCACAGAATAATATGCCAATGCTCGAGTGCCGGAAAAGACATATTGTTGAGGGAAAAGAAAGAAGATAAAAGAAAGAAGGAACTAAACAATAACAGAATCTCACAATCGCAGCGGTACAAAATATAATAAACAATATCAGATCTTTACACAAAATGAAAACTATATCTGTTTTATGCATATACCATCAGAGTATCACAAACAAACAACAATTATCAGCCCGACAATTTCATACAATCACAGCAGCGGATATAAACAAATATGGATATTACGCCTCGGTCTCCAGCTCCTCTCCTGAGCTCCACAGCATCCTTTCCTATAATTTATAATACTCGGTTTGACCCGAGCATTATGATAAAATAACACCCGAGTCAGTCTGGAATACCAGCGTGAGAGAAATACACCCAAATTAATTATTAAAGTTTCAAAATTATTTGAAATCAAAATCATATTGTAAGACCACGCCACAAATAAACATGTCGGGGTTTTACCTTACGGTAGCTAAAACATTTCTTACAAAATCCTCTGATATTATAATTAGGTCTATATACAAATACTTATTAAAATAACCGAAATTGTTACATGATTAAATTCCAGCTACTAGCCACAAAGTGGGTTATACAAACAAAACTCGTAACAGGCACGTAGGGAGAATGGATTCCCAACTAATGACTAGGCATTGGGGTACCACCTGTCACAGTACGTAACCTAGATCACCGTACCGAGGATTACTCCCAATCCCCTGCAACACAAGACCAAGACTACCCCTTACTGGATAATCTCGAGTAAGATCACCGTACGGATGGGATCAGCAATCGCACCACTAAGCCAAAATAAAAAGGGACATTTAGACATGGATGACCTCACTCTAATGGGTGCTACCCACACAGCCTTGCTAAATATCCCCTGTTTTTCAGTTATTCCCGGTTGATGAGGCTTGAGGCTAAGCGTTACCTTTTTAGAACATTTCACTTAGAATGCCCATCGTCCACCTGACGATATTCCGAAAGCATTCATCCGTACAAGTCTGTCCCGGGTTCGAACGGAACCGAATGCACTACTCCTACTACATCCATTTGGAATCATGCTCAGGATCAGTAGAGACTAGCCCTTGCACTTCACTGCTCCATCTTCGACTCTGAACTCATTTTTCCACGAAAACGTACAAATCAGATCAAAGTGGTTTTCGAAAAATAAATCCCAATCCCGGTCTCTTCAAAAAGATCAACGCATTGTCCAATATTGATACTCGATGATTTAACTATCAATTAACATTCACAAACATCCATCAAACAATAAATAATTCCCCAAATTATTCATTATCCTCAAAAATATCTTTGCAAGATATATTTCCATTTTCAACCCTTTTGGAAACAGTTTTCAAACCCTACTCTTCTCATGGAATAAATTCCCAAATCTTTACTTCCTCTGAAAACATCCAAGTACCAATACTTTAGATTTAAAATAATCCTTTATTCTTGGAAATACATTAAAATATTTAAATTACTTAACTACTTTATTTAAAATATATGTACTTTTAAAAATATTTCAAATAAAACTGCTTTATAAAATATGAACTATAAACTATTTTTCTTCAAAATAAAAGTCAAGTCATACTAAATTTTAAAATAAAGTTATGAAATCCTATGCAAGTTTTTCAAATAAAATTTTAACCAAACTATCTTTACAATAAAACTATTTTATAGAATATAAATATTAATGATATTCTTTTAAAGCATATACCAATTAACCCCTTTAAAATAATTACCTCTATTCTAATTTATTAAATATTCACCTTTAAAGTTTTTACAACTTAATTAAGAATTTTCTTAAAAACATTCTTTTAAAATCCAATTTAAAACCTTTAACTTTTACTTAAAATTCTGCTTTGAAACGTACTTGGCTTTTCAGGGAACTACACTTCCATTTCAGAATAAACCAAAGAATCTTTTTGTAAATCCTACACGGTTTACCTCAATTCATATTTATGTTTAAATCCCGTAAATTCCTTTCCACACTTTAAAAATAAACTCCTTTTATTTTTAAACATATTTCTATCCTGGAAATCACTTTCAAAATGTACTTAAAGTATTTAAAATATGATTACTAAATTCTTTATCCAAATTATACTTTTGAAAATCCACACAAGTTTCTTGAGTAACTTAAATCAAAATTTTCCTTTTATATAAAGTTATTATACCAAGTATTTATATTAAAAGTTTCCTTTAGAAAACATAATACTAATTTACCTTTAAACGCTTAAATACCATAATTACATAATTAAATATTTACTTTCACTTAAAAAAAGGATTAAAAATATAATTTTTCTAAAATATTCTAAAAACACCTTTAAAATTTCTAGTTTATACTTCGAAAACTTTCCTTTGAAACATACTTAATTTCCAAGAAAAATACACTTCCCATCCTAAAAAAATATCTCACTATTATTTTTAAAGCAATTCGCATTTCCTTTTTAAATCACAATTTCAGAACAATTCAAATTTCAACCAATTTCTTGAATTTAATTACCTTAAATTCATTACTCAAAATTCCTCTTTCTATTCTCTTTTAATTCCAATTTATTTTATTTATATTTTAAAATCCCAAATTATACTTATCCAATCATAACACAGCATAATTTAATTTCCAAATTAATCTATCACAGTATATAAATAAAATGCATCATCAATTATGAAAATAATTTCTATATTATAAGTAATCCAGTTAGATCCCTCCAACATGTTTCCCTGCATCCATAGATGTTAGCACAACAATAAATATCGATCAAATCTGATAATAATTATCATACACAACTAATCAACCCACCAACCATTTAAATATTAGCTATTTAAATTTAAAACGACATCCAGATGTGAGTGAGAATAACTCACCTTGAGTTTCATCGAGCGTTTAAATTTTAAATTAAATCAAACCATTCGATTTAATTTAAAATTTCCACTTGTTCTAATCATCTCCGGACTTGCTGCAGCTCGTAGATCGCGTCGCCGCGATTCCGACGCTCCCTGTTTCGTCGAAATCTGATAACGTATGCTCAAGTTTCGAATTTATAAAGTTTGAATATATATTTTAAAACTATTTCTTTTATTTATGATTTATTTTTTTAGAAAGTACATCGGCCGCACGAAGCTTCTTCCTCAATGCGTCAACTACAGGGTCGAACGAACCCAAAACACGCGACAAACACCGAACCGCCGCCGCCGCCGCCATCGTCGAGACGACGATCAGACCACATCACCACGTGCGCCCCACTTCGCTCCCTTTACGGCCCAAACTTCATCGAACTCGGAGCTCTACCTCACCTGGGATTGGCTCGAGAACGCGGCTGCTTCGAGGCTCGATTGCCGACGATCCATTCACCCAAACACGATCACCACCGGTCACATCGTAGATCTCAGAGCCCTCTACGATCTTCGTGTTGTAACTTCCTCGTATAGATGCACGAATAAGGAGATTCTGAAGGAAAACGAACGATTTGTTTCGGCCATTAAAATGTTTTAAACGGCGGCTGGAAAGGGAACTAGGGTTTCGGCCCTATATGTAATATATATCTATGTTTACGATATTATTTTAATATTAAATTCAATTTTAACGAGTATTTACAAACGAATTCCAAATCACACATGCCGCCAGTTGATTATAAGGTTTTACCCGCATTCCGAACACAATGGAACGTGTTTCGGAGGCTAATTCGATCATATGCGCGAGTTACGGAAATAAACGCTTAATTTTAAATCAAATCGATTAAAATAGTTTCTATGCGTTTTGAGCTGCCAGGGTCAAATGACAACTCCGATTGCTATGAAAATTGAAATCCGATAATAATATATTATTACGGATCCAATGGAACTGGTTTCGTCGAATTCCGGGACTATGCCTCGGAAGGCTATTTTAACTCGTCAATAAATTCGAGTGATTTTCAGAATCGTCGAAATCACTTAAAATGTCACCTTTAAAACTTTACTAACTTTATTATAAATCATACAGAATTTATATTCACATCGGAAACCATTCTGATTCATTTCGAACCAAAATCTGATTATTTGCATTATTATATTATTAAATTCCATTATTAAATTAATATAAAATTCCAAATTTTAAACTTATCGACTTTTGATTCCATCCAGAAGTCCAACATCATTATTTAAATTCAAATAGACTTAAAATAAATTTTAGAAATTATTTTCATATCTATTTACACACAGATTCACAAATTATTCCGATTCCAAATATTTAATTATTATTCAAATTTAAATTAAATTTCCGTATTGAAAATTACAACTACTTTCTATTAATTTAACAAAATTCTTATTTCAAAATCAATTCAAAATCCAAATTTAGCATTTAAAATGAATTGAATGTTCAAAATCTAACGTCCTAAAATTCCGGGTTGTTACATTCCTCCCCTTTGTAAAAATTTCGTCCTCGAAATTTGCTAAGGTAGGAAAATGCTACTAAACTCATTTACTTACCCAAAATTCATTTAATTAAAAGCTTACATACACTTCTCAAACCTTTTAGCCCAATTCCAAAACCATTTGCTTATATATTCTAAGTCAAAAGCTTTGTTTTCAACACCATTTCAAAAACAATCTTCCTAGTTAACCAAAATTTTCAAAATCCCCAAAAAATTTCTAACTCCCAAAATTTTGGAAAATTTTTGACAGCATCTCCTTTATACGGAGAGCATTTTACAATATCACAATAATGATAAATATATATACATCGACCCACACAGTCGGAAAACAAAATATACCACAATATATATATCATTTTTCAATTTTATTGCGTAGGCGTACCTTAGATTAGCATTTTAAAACCAAGCAGCTAATTATATTGCATCTACACGCTCCAACTCTATCGATTGCTTCCCGTACGTGTACTTACTCAAACATACATATCAGTTTTCAACAATATGAAATTTTAACAACGTTCCATTCATTAATCTTAGCCAATTATAACAATTACATACCCAACCAACCAGTTTCCATAAATCCTACATGTAAACCATATTTTATAAGCAATTACAAGGTTTCAACACTATTAAATTTCCCTAATAAATCCAAATTTCATTTTACTTTACTCAAAAAGGATTTACAACCAAGTTTTCTACATTCAATACATATTTATCACGACCAACTCAAAATCACTTCAATATGATCAACATGTGCCTACTTATATAAATTTACTTCTATGCAATTCCAAATTGATCCACGACCAATTTTATTTTCAATTTGATTTATTTTCATCTCTTTTGTAATTCACTTACATTTATATGCAAATCCACTAAATTAAATTCCATCTCATTCCAATATATTCAAAACTAACTTCATTTACTTCTTTTAATTCACTTGCTTTCTTTTATGTCCAACAACAAATTTCTATGCACATTTTGATATTACTCATGCAAATAACCATCGCTTAAACTTATAACCATTTAAAATTAATACAATCTCAATCTATATCAATTTTATTTCATTCGGAATTATTCATAACCCAAACAATTTTTACTTCACCACAAGTATTAAATCAAATCCCTACTCTCTTTGAAGTTCATCATCCAACTTAAGTTATATTAATATCATTCCATTCTAGGTTATTCACAACTCATACATTCTTACTTCATCACAATGATCAAATTAAATTCCTATTCTTACATTTCAAATTCATTATCCATTCACATATTTTAATTCAAATCGTTTATATGCTCTATCCACTTTTAATTTTAATTCACCTTCCCAATTCATTTCTGAATTTATTTTATTAACAATGAGGCCACTTCAAATCATTTCACTCACTTGAATTTATTTACAATTCAAACCATCACTATTATAATCTAATTCCATTATTCATTCACACTCTCAATTTTTTATTGCCAAAATTAAATCCCATACTAGAACTGGGTTTTTATTTTACTTTTCAAAATTTTAACAAACTACCAAAATTTTATCCATGCCAATACAAATTTCATTTAATTTAGCTTACACTAAATTCATCCTCAATAATTTTTCTTTTGAATTTAGTCGAGTGAGAATTTTATCCATTCAATATTCAACCAAATTAAACTTTCTTTCAATTCAATTCTTTTTCCAAATTTAATTCAAGTTCAACTAAATTTTATTTAGCCAACTTAAATTCATATCATTTCCTTTATTAATTTAAATAAGAATTTAATTCCATTCAATATTATTTACAACACAACTGAGCTTTGATTTCAATTCAATCCAGATTTAACTCAATTCCCTTTTTTTTAATTTGAAGTTAAATCCAATTCGATTCAATTTTATTTCTTCTTTTATATAAGTTCAAGCCTTATTTACTGGCTTAAGTCCATTCATCTTTTATATTTTCCTTTGTCTTATCTTACTTTACATTTCATTTAGAATTCAATTCTTAAACTTTCCATTCTTTTTATCATAACATTCAACCATTTCTATTTAGGTTTTACATTCATCTCCTATTCATAAGTTTACCAACTTATTTATTTAAAAGCTTATATTGCTCATTTTTTTGTCCATTTACATCTTATAATCACAATCCCAGATTATATATATATATATATATATCACTTTACATTCCAACTTTATCCCTTGAATTCAATTCCAATATTTAACTTATCTCGAGTTAAATTTGAATATGTCTTATTCACTTCCATTTACTCGAGTTAAATTTTAATTCCATGATTAATATTTTCATTTTCCTTCTTAATTAGATCAACTTCACTTTAAGTTCAATAGTTGATTCATTTTAACTTTCACATTTTTAAATAGGATTCCCAGAATTCAATTACCCGGTTTTATTTCAAAGCCAATTTGAAATTATAAATAACTCATACACACCTGGTATATTAAATCAAACTTCCGGGTCTCCAAAACAACTTGTTTTTGCCAAAACAATTTCTCTTTTTAAATTTCTAAAACAACTTGTATACCCAACAAGTCCGAACAAATATCATAACCAATCACTACGGTAGTAATCCATCACCTTAGAAACTCGAAAATGAATTCTGATGATGTGGCCATCATCATCAGGATTACTTTCCAACGACTGAAGTGAGTTCAGTGCTTCCTTACTTCCACAAATTCCTTCCAAAATAGCTTCCATTCAAAAATATTTCCCAAAATAATACTCCATTATTTCCTTCAAACACTTTGGAAAACATTTCAAACATTCCCAAGATTTTAAATTCCCAAACCTTTTGTTTAAATTCATTT
Organism: Allium cepa; assembly: GCA_030765085.1. Taxonomy (NCBI): domain Eukaryota; kingdom Viridiplantae; phylum Streptophyta; class Magnoliopsida; order Asparagales; family Amaryllidaceae; genus Allium; species Allium cepa. Next base: position 25,721,731 of record CM060933.1, on the reverse strand, counting down.
GAAACCCCTTTTTAAAATTTCCAGGATTTAAATTCTGGTTTAAATCAAATTTTAGCTACACTCCTTTTTATTTAAACCATACTTAGATAATTCTATTTGGTTATAAACTGTTTCAAATTTTAGATTCTTATATTTAATTATAATATTAACAACCAAACATCCAAATATATATAATAATTTTAGAAAATTATTTCTTTTATATCAAAATATAATTTTGGGTAAAATTATTTCATTTACCCGCCATTAAAAACAACACTATGTCGGTTTATCTTGTTTTAAGAGTTTAGAAACCCCTATCGAAACGGTTGTACTTTCTGTACCGACCAGAATTCATAAACACTCAACCGATAAGTCAATACAATATAAAAACAATTTTTATATTCACTAACAAGTACGCGCTCATAATTATTAACACACTCAACTCGTTATAGAGTACTATTGACTCTATTTAATGAGTAATTTCCCCACCAGAGCCAAGGTTGTCGCCAGCCTAAGCTCTGATACCAAGTGTGACGACCCGCCCTTCTCGATCCTCGAAAATCGACACAAAATACACCATAGAATAATATGCCGACGCTCGAGTGCCGAAAAAGATAGATTGTTGAGGGAAAAGAAAGAAGATAGAAGAAAGAAGGAACTAAACAATAACAGAATCTCACAATCGTAGCAGAACAAAATATAATACATAATATCAGATCTTTACACAAAATGAAAACTACATATGTTTTATACAACATACCATCAAAGTATCACAAACAAACAACAATTACCAGCCTGACAATATCATACAATCAGAGCGGCGGATATAAATAAATACGGATAATACGCCTCAGTCTCCAACTCCTCTCCTGAGCTCCATAGCATCCTTTCTTGTAATTTATAATACTCGGTCTGACCCGAGCACTATGATAAAATAACACCCGAGTCAGTCTGGAATACCAACGTGAGAGAAATACACCCAAATTGATTATTAAAGTTTCAAAAATCCTTTGAAACCAAAAGCATCTCGTAAGACCACGCCACAAATAAACATGTCGGGTTTTTACCTTACAATAGCTAAAACATTTCTTACAAAATCCTCTGATATTATAATAGGGTCTATATACAAATACTTATTAAAATAGCCGAAATTGTTACATGATTAAATTCCAGCTACTAGCCACAAAGTGGATTATACAAACAAAACTCGTAAAAGGCGCGTAGGGAGAATGGATTTCCAACTAATGACTAGGCACTGGTGTACCATCTGTCATAGTACGTGGCCTAGATCACCATACTAAGGATTAATCCCAATCCCCAGCAACACAAGAGCGGGACTACCCCTTACAGAGAATCTCGAGTAAGATCACCCCACGGTTGGGATCAGCAACCGCACCACTAAGCCGAAATAAAAAGGGACATCTAGACAGGGATGACCTCACCCTAATGGGTGCTACCCACACAGCCTTGCTGCATATCCCCTGATTTTCATTCATTCCCAGTTGATGAGGCTTGAGGCTAAGCGTTACCTCTTTAGAATGTTTTACTTAGAATGCCCATCGTCCAACTGATGATGTTCCGAAAGCATTCATCCGTACAAGTCTGTCCTGGGTTCGAACGGAATCGAAGGCACTACTCCTACTATAGCCATTTGGAATCATCCTCAGGATTAGTAGCGACTAGCCCTTGCACTTCACTGCTCCATCTTCGACTCCGAACTCGTTTTTCCACGAAAACGTACAAATTGGATCGAAGTGGTTTTTGAAAAATAAATCCCGATCCCGGTCTCTTCGAAACGATCAACGCATTGTCCAATATTGATAGTCGGTGATTTAACTATCATTTAATATTCACAAACATCCATCAAACAATAAATAATTGCCCAAATTATTCATTATCCTCAAAAATATCTTTGCAAGATATATTTCCACTTTCAACCCTTTTGGAAACAGTTTTCAAACCCTATTCTTCTCATGGAATAAATTCCCAAATCTTTACTTCCTCTGAAAACATCCAAGTACCAATACTTTAGATTTAAAATAATTTAAATTATTCTTGGAAATACATTAAAACATTTAAATTACTTAAATACTTTATTTAAAATATATTTAATTTTAAAAATATTTCAAATAAAACTGCTTTATAAAATATAAACTTTTTTTTTTTCAAAATAAAAGTTAAGTCATACTAAATTTTAAAATAAAGTTATGAAATCCTACACAAGTTTCAAATAAATAACCAAACTATCTTTACAATAAAACTATTTTATAAAATATAAATATTAATGATATTCTTTTAAAGCATATACCAATTAACCCCTTTAAAATAATTACCTCTATTCTAATTTTAAATATTCTCCTTTAAAAAATTTATAACTTAATTAAGAATTTCTTAAAAACATTCTTTTAAAATCCAATTTAAAACCTTTAACTTTTACTAAAAAATCTGCTTTAAAACGTACTTGGATTTTCGGGGAACTACACTTCCATTTCAGAATAAACCAAAGAATCTTTTTGTAAATCCTACACTATTTACCTCAATTCAAATTTACGTTTAAATTCCGTAAATTCTTTTCCACCCTTTAAAAATAAACTCCTTTTATTTTTAAACACATTTCTATTTCCTGGAAATCACTTTCAAAATGTACTTAAAGTATTTAAAATATGATTACTAAATTCTTTATCCAATTTATACTTTTGAAAATCCACACAAGTTTCTTGAGTAACTTAAATCAAAAATTTCCTTTTATATAAAGTTATTATACCAAGTATTTATATTAAAAGTTTCCTTTAGAAAACATAGTAATAATTTACCTTTAAACGCTTAAATATCATAATTACTTAATTAAATATTTACTTTCACTTAAAAAAATGATTAAAAATATAATTTTTCTAAAATATTCTAAAAACACCTTTAAAACTTTCTAGTTTATACTTCGAAAACTTTCCATTGAAACATACTTAATTTCCAGGAAAAATAAACTTCTCATCCTAAAAAAATATATTTCACTATTATTTTCAAAGAATTCGCATTTCCTGTTTAAATCATAATTTCAAAACACTTCAAATTTCAACCAATTTCTTGAATTTAATTCCCTTAAATTCATTATTCAAAATTCCCCTTTCTATTCTCTTTTAATTCCAATTTATTTTATTTATATTTTAAAATCCCAAATTACACTTATCCAATCATAACACAGCATAATTTAATTTCCAAATTAATCTATCACAGTATATAAATAAAATGCATCATCAATTATGAAAATAATTTCTATATTGTGAGTAATCCAGTTGGATCCCTCCAATCTGTTTTCCTGCATCCATAGATGTTAGCACAATAATAAATATCGATCAAATCTGATAATAATTATCACGCATAACTAATCAACCAATCAACCATTTAAATATTAGCTATTTAAACTTAAAACGGCATCCAGATGTGAGTGAGAATAACTCATCTTGAGTTTCCTCGATCTTTTAAATTTTAAATTAAATCGAACCATTCGATTTAATCTAAAATTTCCACTTGCTCCAATCATCTCCTGGCTTGCTGCAGCGCGTAGATCGCGTCGCTGCGATTCCGATGCTTCCTGTTTCGTCGAAATCTGATAACGTACGCTCAAGTTACGAATTTATAAAGTTTGAATATATACTTTAAAACAATTTCTTTCCTTTTTTTATTTTTTAGAAATTACCATCGGCCGCACGAAGCTTCTTCCTTAATGCGTCAACTACAGGGTCGAACGAACCCAAAACACACGACAAACACCGAACCGCCGCCGCCCCCGCCATCGTCAAGACGACGATCAGACCACATCACCACGTGCGCCCCACTTCGCTCCCCTTACGGCCCAAACTTCATCGAACTCGGTGCTCTACCTCACCTGGGATTGGCTCGAGAACGCGGCTGCTTCGAGGCTCAATTGCGACGATCCATTCACCTAAACACGATCAGCACCGGTCACAACGTAGATCTCGGAGCCCTCTACGATCTTCGTGTTAGAACTTCCTCGTATAGATGCACGAATAAGGAGATTCTGGAGGAAAACGAATGATTTGTGTCGGCCATTAAAATATTTTAAACGACGGCTGGAAAGGGAACTAGGGTTTCAGCCCTATATGTATATATATACGTTTACAATATTATTTTAATATTAAATTCAATTTTAACGAGCATTTACAAACGAACTCCAAATCACATGTGCCGCCAGTCGATTATAAGGTTTTATCTACGTTCCGAATACAGTGGAACGTGTTTCAGAGGCTAATTCGATTACATGCGCGAGTTACGGAAATAAACGCTCAATTTTAAATCAAATCGATTAAAATAGTTTTTTTGCGTTTTGAGATGCCTGGGTCAAACGACAACTTCGATTACTACGAAAATTAAAATCCGATAATAATATTATTACGGATCAAATGGAACTGGTTTCGTCAAATTCCAAGACTGTGCCCCGGAAGGCTATTTTAACTCGTCGATAAATTCGAGCGATTTTCAAAATCGTCGAAATCACTCAAAATTTCATCTTTAAAACATTACTAACTTTATTATAATCATACAGAATTTATATTCACATCATAAATCATTCTGAATCATTTCAAACCAAAATCTGATTATTTGCATTATTATATTATTAAATTAATATAAAATTCCAAATTTTAAACTTATCGACTTTTGATTCCATCCAGAAGTCCAACATCATTATTTAAATTCAAGTAGACTTAAAATAAATTTTAGAAACCATTTTCATATCTATTTACACCTAGGTTCACAAATTATTCCGATTCCAAATATTTAGTTATTATTCAAATTTTAATTGAATTTCCATATTGAAAGTTACAACTAAATTCTATTGATTTAATAAAATTCTTATTTAAAAATCAATTTAAAATCCACATTTAACATTTAAAATGAATTAAATGTTCAAAATCTAACGTCCCAAAATTCCAGGTTGTTACACGAATGCTTTCATAACATCGTCAGGAGAACGATGAGCATTCTAAGTGAATGTGTGCTAAAAAGGTAATGCATAGCCTCGAGCCTCATCAACCGGGAATGGCTAAAACAGAGGAGGTGCACACAAGGCTAAGTGGCTAGCAACCAATTAGGATAAGGTCACTCCTGTCTAGATGTCCCTTTATTTCGGCTATATGGGCGGTTGCTGATCCCAACAGCGGGGTGAACTTATTCGGATTATCCAGTAAGGGGTAACTCCGGTCTTGTGATGCAAGGGATCAGGGTCGATTCTCGGTACGGTGATCTAGACCACGTACTGTGACGGAGGGGGTACCCCAATAGCCCTGCCATTGATGGAAGTCCATTTTCCTTACGTGCCTGTACGGTTTTGTTTATATCCTATTAGCTGGAATTTATTAATGTAATAATTTAGGCTATTTGAATAAGTATTTGTGTATAGACACTACTATAATATCAGAGGATTTTATAAGAAATGTTTTGGTTATCGTAAGGTAAAAACCCATCATGTTTATTTGTGGCGTGGTCTTATGAGATACATTTGATTTCAAAGGATTTTGAAAACTTTAATAATCCAATTGAGTGTGTTTTCTCATGTTGGTTTTCCAGACAGACTCGGGTGTTATCTACTATAATGCTCGGGTTATAGAGTACAGATTCTGGATGGACTGCTGGAGTTCAGGAGACGAGCTGGATGATGGGACGTATCATAGTATTTGAAGTATATTCCGTTGTACAGTATAAGGCTATATAGTCAGCTTTTGTGAGGACAAGTTAATCTAGCTGTCCAGTCATTGTTTTGATTTTGATGTACTCTGATGATGTAATATATAAAAACTAATATAGTTCTTTTTGTGTAAAGATCAGTTATTATCTATTATATTTTATTCCGCTATGATGGTAAGATTCTATTGTCGTTTTGTTTGTTTTCTCTTCTTCTACCTCCTTCTTCTTATTTATCCCAACGGTCCGTTTTTCCGGCATTCAATTGTTCGACATTTAGTACAGTGGACGTATTGATGTCGATTTTCGAGCGTCGAAAAAATTCAGGTCATTACAGATTGGTATCAGAGCTGAAGGTTATGCAAGAACCTTGGCTCTGGTAAGGATTACTCATTAAAAGTAGAATCAATAGTACTCTAGAATGAGTTGAGCGTATTAATAGTTATGAGCGTGTAATTGTTAGTGAATATAAAAACTATTTTTATATTATGTTGACTTATGGGTTGAGTGTTTATGAATCCTGATCGATATATGGGACGCCATTTCATCGATAGGGGTTTCTAAACTCTTAAACAAGATAAACCTACAAAGTGTTGTTTTTAAAGTAGGTAAATGAAATAATTTTCTCCAAAATTATATTTTGATATGAAAGAAATAAATTTCTGAAATTATTTGGAAGTTGGATGTTAATATTATAAACAAATAAGAATCTAAAATTTGAAATGGTATATATGTTTATAACAAAATAGAATTGTATAAGTATGAAATAACATAATGGAACATAACCAAAATTTGATTTAAACCAAAATTTAAACCTCGGGAACTTTGGAAAATGTTTTTAAATGAATTTGAACAAAAAGTTTGAGAGTTTTAAATCTTGGAAATTTTGAAATGTTTTCCAAAGCGTTAGAGGGAAATAATGGAGTATTATTTTGGGAAATAAATTGTGGGAAGTAAGAAAGCACTGAACTCACTTCAGTCGCTGGAAAATAACCCTGATGATGATGGCCACATCATCAGTATTCCTTTTCGAGTTTCTAAGTGATGGATTGCTACCGGGGTGGTTTGGTATAATTATTTGTTGGACTTGTTTGGTAAATGATTTGTTTTAGGAATTTCAAAAGGGAGGTTGTTTTGGTAAAACCAGTTGTTTTGGGAAAGTTGTAAGTAAGATTTGATTTACCAAGAGGGAATGTGTTATTTATGATTTCAAAATGATTTTGAAATAAACCGGATAATTGAATTCTGGGAATTCTGTTTAAATGATGTGAAAAGTCAAAAGGAATCGATATTAAATTTGTAAAGTGAAGTTGATATAATTAAAAAAGGAAATTGAAAATTTTAATCCTGAAATTAAAATTAAAATTGAGTAAATTAAAGGGAATAAGATATTGGAATTTAACTTAAGACAAGTTAAATAAAATTAAATTTAGATTTGAATTGAATTGGATATTATGTGGAAAGGTAGGATAATTATATAAGTTACAATTATTGAATGGGATGAATTCACTTAAGTCTTTAAGTGAAATAAATAATCCAAATGATGAATATAAAATTTTAAGTAAATAAGTTGTGAACTTATGAATAGATGAAATGGAATTAAATTCTTTTTTAAATTAGTAAAAGAAATGAAAAGAATTGAATTGGAAGAAAATTTAATTAAATTGAATTGGAAGAAAATTTAATTAAGTTGGAAATGATATTGTAATAAAAATCAAATGTTGATTTAAGATTTGGAAGTGAACTAATTTGATAACTAACTAGTTAATAAAATAAGTTGAATTAAAATTTAGAATGGACTTAAGTAAGTAAATAAGTTTTGAATTTATAAATTAGAAGATGAAGATGGTTTGGTAATAAAGTAAAAGAATTGGGAAAGTGAAAATTTGAATTTGTAAATAGAGGTGAATTAGACTTGAGTAGGTTAAATATAAATATGAATGGTGAAATGTTTATGTACCTATATGTTATAAATATTTAATGTGGGTAAAGTTAAGTTTAGAAGCTGGTTATAACTTAAGCTATGATATGGATGCTGATAATAAACCTTAGAAGTAATTCTGCTAAATAGTTTTGAATAAAACTTGTTTGGATAATGAAATTGAACTGCAAGTGAAAGAATTTAAATTAATATGTGATTAAAATGAGGATGTTGGGTTGTGAATAATTTAGAATGGAATAAAATTAATATAAATTGAGTTGGAATTGATTTAAAAAGGGTTATAAGCTTAAGGAATTGTTATTTTCTTGAATAACAACAATCTTGCATAGAAATTAGTCGTTTTGCCGTAAAGCGAAAGTGAATGAATTAAAAGAGGAGAATAAATTTGGTTTCTAAATAAATTGAAATAGTTTGAAATTTAGTTAAGAGGATTTAAACATAAATGAAAGTGAATTATGATTGTGATGCAAATTAATTAATTTGGAATTGGGAAGGTGAAATTATGTAAGTAAGGCATATAAACAAATTTGATATGGATATGGGATTAGCTGGTGCAAAGGTGAATTGAATATAGCGAACTTGGTTGTGAATCATTTTGAATAAAATGAAATATGGATTTATAGAGAAAATTAAAATAGTGGAGAAACCTTATGATTGCTTATAATATATGGTTAGCATGTAGGATTATGAATTTATTTGTTTGAATTATGTAATTGATGTATTTGGCTAGTTAAATAAATGGAACATTGTCAAAACTTCATGATTTCAGAAACTTATGTGCTTGTTTGAGTAAGTACAGGTACGAGAGGCAATCGGATAGAGTTTGGAGCATGTAAATGCATATATATTAGCCGCTCGCCTATATAACGATATGTGAGGTACGCCTATGCTATAAAAATTAAGAAATGATAATATATTGTGATGTATTTTGTTTTCCGACCGTATGAGTCAATGTATATATGTTTATCATATTTGTGATATTGTAAAAGACTCCCCGTACAAAGGAGACGCTGTCAAAAATTTTCTAAAATTTTGGGATTTAGATTTTTTTCGAAGTTTTGGAAATTTTTGATAACTAGAAGTTGATTTTTGGAACGATGTGAGAAATCTAATTTTTTGGGCTAGAAATGAAAGCTAGTGGTTTTGGATTAAGCTAAAGGGTTTTAGGAGTGAATGTAAGTTTTAATTATGTGGGTTTGGGTAGGTTAATGGGTTTATGAGCATTTTTTCTACCTTAGCAAATTTCAGGGACGAAATTGTTATAAGAGAGAGGAATGTAACGACCCAGAATTTCTGGTCGTTAGATTTTGAACATTTAATTCATTTTAAATGTTGAATATAGATTATAAATTGATTTTTGAAATAAGAAGATTTTGGTCGAATTAATAAAGTTAGTTATATTTTCAAATATGGCAATTCAATTGGATTTAGATAATAATAATTTAATATTTGAAATTGGATAATTTGTGAATCTGGGTGTATATAGATATGGAAATGATTACTAAAATTTATTAAAAGTCTAGCTGGATTTGAATTTTAATATTAGACTTTGGATGAAATCAATAGTCGATAAGTTAAAATTGGAATTTTTATATTAAGTTAATAATGGAAATTAATATATATAATAATAATTTAAATAGTCAGATTTTGATTTAAATTAAATTAGAATGATTTGAAATATGAATATAAATTCTATATGATTTATAATTAAGTTAGTAAAGTTTTAAAAGTGAAATTTTAAATGATTTTGACGATTTTGAAAATCACTCGATTTAATAGACGAGTTAAAATAGCCTTCCGAGGCACAGTCTCAGAATTCGACGAAACTAGTTCCATTGGAACTGTAATAGTGTATTATTATCGGATTTCAAATTTCGTAGCGTTTGGAGCTATCATTTGTTCGTACGGGTGAGAAACACGTTAAATTAAAAATCGAAAATTTAATATTTAAATTGATTCAAAAAGCTATCTTTCATATATGATTGAATTGAGCCCCGAAATACATTCCATTATATTCGAAATGCGGGTAAGACCTTATAAATGTCAGACGGCATGTGTTGTTTGGAGTTCATTTGTATAAACTCGTTAAAATTGAGAATAATATTAAAATAATATTTTATACGTCTATAAATACGTTTACAAAATCAAAACGCTAGCTATCTTTGTCGGTCGCCACTTAGAATTTCATGGCCGAAATGCTTCAAGTTTTATTGTAATTTTTCTCCAAATCTAATCACTTTCATCAAAAATCTTCAACATAAAAGTCGAAGAGCTTGGTGAGTTCTTTAAATCCAACGATGGATCGTTGTTTTCATCGCCGTTGGAGCGAAAAAGTAGCCGTGAAGGCTGGCCGTTCGACCGTGGTTTTTGAGGCAGTGGTGGCGCGTTTGGGGTGCGGTCGCCAGCCGATGATGGAGCTCGCGACGAGCTATGACGTGGTAGTTCCTGATCGAACTCGAATGGAACGAGAGTGGAGCAGTTTCGAGTTGAAGATTGGAGTGTTAGGGTTCTTCGGCCTGGAAAAGTACGGTAGGGAAGAAGGGTCTTCGCGGCCTTGATGTTGAATTCCAAATCTATCGGCCGAGATTTTCTGAGTATGCAATTAAGAAGAAAAGTAAATTTAAATATATTAATTTATATTCAAATGCTTAACAATTCATATCTAATGCATGCGAGGTCGAAATCGAACGAAATAAGAGGCGCCGAAATCGTAGCGACGGGATCCACGCTACGATGCAGATCTGAAGACGATCGGAGCAAGTGAAAATTTTAGATTAAATCGAACGGGTACGATTTAATTTAAAATTGAAACACCGAATTCAAGGTGGGTTAATCTCACTCACATTTGGATAATCAGTTAAATTTAAATAGTTTAAATTTAACTTATTGATTGATTGGTTGAATGTGAATATTATTATCAGTTTGGATAGGATATTATATGTATAATAGTATATATATATCGGAGTGATTGATTTCCCGCATTATATAGCGGATGAGACCCTATGCGTCCCGCATAATAGCGGATGACCCCATATACCGCGATATTCCACTTCGAAGTGGAATTGGTATTTTTATATTGTGCTAAAATCTGTGGATGCAGAAAGATAGGATGGAGGGATCCAACTGGATTCATCAAAATATTGTAATTATTTTCATATCTGCGATATGTTATGTGATTGATTATATTGAAATTAAATTATTCGATGTTATGGTTTGGATGAATAGATAATTTGGTATTTTAAAATATAGAATAAACTAAATTGGGTTTTAAAAGGAAATGAGAAGAAATTTTTTAAGTAAATAGTTATTGGGAATTTGGATAAATCGAATAATAAATTTAAAGGGAATTTAAATTAGGAAATCAGTTCGAACTGATTAAGTGTTTTGGAAACTGTGATTTGAGAAGAAATGAGTAATAGAAATTGTAAATTGGGTTTATAAGTGGAATGGAATATTTATCAGTGGATAAATTTGGAAATATAGATTCCAGTGGGAATTTATAAGAAAAGTTGTAATTCACTTTCAAAAATAAAAAGATGATTTTATTTTAAAAGTTGGAAAGTATATTTTCCTAGAAAACTAAGTATATTTTTAAAGAAATGATTTCAAAGTATAAACTAGAAGTTTTAAAATGTTTTTAAGAATGTTTTTAGGAAATTTAGTTATAGTAGTAATTATTTATTAAAAATTAATTGGTATTATGATTTAAAAAAATAATTATTAATATTTATATTTTATAAAGTAATTTTATTTTAAAGATAGTTTGGCTAAAGTTTTTAACTTTTATTTTTAAGATTTATTTGGCTTAAGTTTACATGAGAAATAGGTATATATTTTAATAAAGTGTTTTAAATAGTTTTATTTCAAGTATTTTTAAGTATATTTTTAAATAAGTGTTTAAAATAGTTTTTATTATAAGTGTTTAAATAGTTTTTATTTTAAAATGTTTAAAGAATATATATATATATATATATATATATATTTTGGATAAAGTGATTTAAATTATTTTAAAAAGTTTAAATATTAAGGCTTGGGGACTTTCAGTGGAAATAAAACAATTGGATGGAAATTTTCTTCCGAAAGGGAAAAGTGATTTGAAAACTATTTTTCAAAGGGTTGAAAAGTGGAAATATATCTTGCGACGATATTTTGAGATTAATAAATAATTTAAAAATTATTTAAATCTGATGATTGTTGTGAATGTTATTTGATAGTTAAATAACCGACTATCAATATTGGCCAATGCGCTGATTGTTTCAAAGAAACCGGGATCGGGATTCATTTCCCGAAAACCACTTTGATCTAGTTTGAATGTTTTCGTGATAAAGACAAGAGTTTGGAGTCGAAGATGGAGCAGTGAAGTGCAAGGGCTAATTGCTACTAATCCTGAGGGTGATTCCAAAATGGATGTGGGTAGTGCCTTCGGTTCCGTTCGAACCCGGAACAGACTTGAATGGATGAATGCTTTCAGAACATCTCAAGAGGACGATGAGCTTTCTAAGTGAATGTGTGCTAAAAAGGTAATGCATAGCCTCGAGCCTCATCAAATGGGATTTGCTAAAACATGGGAGGTGCACACAAGGCTAAGTGGCTAGCAACCAATTAGGGTAAGGTCACCCCTATCTAGATATCCCTTTATTTCGGCTGTGTGGACGGTTGCTGATCCCAACCGCGGGGTGAACTTATTCGAATTATCCAGTAAGGGATAGCTCCAGTCTTATGATGCAGGGGATCAGGGTCGATCCTCGGTACGGTTATCTAGATCACGTACTGTGACGGACGGTACCCCAGTAGCCCTGCCATTGATGGAAGTCCATTTTCCTTACGTGCCTGTACGGTTTTGTTTGTATACTTATTAGCTGGAATTTAATAATGTAACAATTTCGGCTATTTGAATAAGTATTTGTATATAGACATTGCTATAATATTAGAGGATTTTATAAGAAATGTTTGGTTATCGTAAAGTAAAAAACCGGCAAGTTTATTTGTGGCATGATCTTACGAGATACCTTTGATTCAAAGGATTTTGAAAACTTTAATAATCCAATTGAGTGTGTTTTCTCACGCTGGTTTTTCAGACTGACTCAGGTGTTATCTAACTATAATACTCGGGTCAAACCGAGTATTATAGAGTACAGATTCTGAATGGACTGCTGGAGCTCAGGAGACGGGCTGGATGACGAGACGTATCATACGTATTTATAGTATATTCCGCCGTGCAGTATAAGGCTGTATTGTCAGCTTTTGTGAGGACAAGTTAATATAGTTGTCCAGTAATTGTTTTGATCTTGATGTACTCTGATGATGTAATGTATAAAAACTGATATAGTTCTTTTTGTGTAAAAATCAGTTATTATCTATTATATTTTATTCCGCTGCGATGGTAAGATTCTGTTGTTGTTTTGTTTGTTTTCTTTTCTTCTACCTTCTTCTTCTTCTTTACCCTGACGGTCTGTTTTTTCGACATTCGATTGTTCGGCATCTAGTATAATGGACGTATTGATGTCGATTTTCGGGTGTCGAAAAAATCGGGTTGTTACATATTAGTACAGAGGAAAGAAGGGATTGGGTTCTTGGAGGAATTGTTCTGTCATTTCAATTCTATTAACGCAGTGAGTCTAGGAAAGAATTATAAATGAAAATTTGGCGATCCAAAGGAGTATTTTGGTGAATACATCTCTTCCGAGTATAATGTATAATTGGATGCAGATAATATATCTATCTCCAAAGAGCAAATTGTTGATTTAAATAATTCTGAAGTTGTTAATGATATGTATGACTCTTTTGGTACTGCTGAAAATACTGATATGGAACATTGTAAACTAAATGATCTTTCATTAGAAAATAATGCTCTAGTAAATGGTTTCGAGTATGTTGTCTATCCAAAGAAGGGTATGGTTTCTTCAACTAATTCGAGAGATTTGAGTAATGATGTTGTCCAGATTAATAGTAAAAGATTCATAGCTCATTCTCGTGTTGTGAAGAGGTTCGAAGTAGTTACTGCTAATAGAATTGATTGCCTGGAGTCAGAGCAGATTTCTGAAAAGAATTCTGGTTTGGATGTTAATGTTGATTTTGTTAAATCATCTTTTGAACCATTGCTGCAAGAGGACAGTTTGATAATTAAGGTTTTGATTACCATAGTTCTTATGGTAGTTCATTGGAAGACATTGAGGGTGATGTGGTTAGCAAGATGGATGTTGTAGATGTTATGTTAGTAATTATAAGGTTGGAATTCTGGTTGGGTCTGCTGCTTTGTATGATGGTGAAGTTGATAGCATAAATTGTAATACCAATGAGGTAAGTGAAGATATACATAAAGACGGTGATGTGAATGAGAGCATGCTCGCAGGGAATGATATGTCTGAAATTGAAGAGGATGGGGAGGTTCGACTGTTTGATGAGAGTTATTCTGTAAGCAACTGTAAAAGAGGCTCTGATAAGAGCATTGTAGTTTATATTCCTGAATCTAAAGTATGCAGTGATGATGTTGTTGTGCACAGAAATATGTACAAAGAGAAGGATATCAACTTGATGTCTGGAAAGGTGGAAGATCCTGAATCCTGCGTATACTATGAAAACATGCACAAGGCTTATGTGCACAAGAGCATATACACTATTACGGATAGAGTTGCTTGTTTAGATGGGATGTTAAATAAAGATTGGTCTAGGTCTGTTGCTAATACAGTAGTGGTTGGTGATGCTAATAGTGATTTTTTGAAAAGTTTGGTTGTTTTTGAAATATAGCCCGTGGAAGGCGATGATAAGCTAAAAGTAGATGATGTTTTCTCTGACAAAGGTATTGTGGTAGTGAACGAGTCCATGTCTTCTCCGAATAAACCATCAATTTTTGATAAGAATAGATCAGAGAGGGGTAGTAAGGATGTTGCTGTTTTTTTATGGTGAAAATGTGACTAGAGAAATATCAAAGTGTGCACATGTTTCTCTGTGTACACATATATCAAATATTTCACAATCTGTTGCAATGGATGAAACACAATCTGTGTTAGATAATGGTGAAGTCACTAATATGATTGGGAGTGAGGATGGTGTAGCAGTTGGAGATGCTGCATTTGATAATTCGAATTGTTTAGTAGCTGAAGTTGATTCACAGTATACACATAATGCCCAATGTGCAGACGTGTCATTTGAAAATCAATTTGATGATAAAAGGAATGTGCTGTTTGCGATTAATAATGTGGAGGATTCTAATTTTCTTGTGAATGAGGGCGGTTTAGCGGTTGGGGATTCTACATATTTAGAGCATTGCAATACGGTTATAGATTTTTTTGAAGTTGCAGCGATTAAGGGTGGTGTTGAGACAACATTTTCTCTCAATTAAAAGGAGGCGAGGATAATAAAGTCTCTTTTATTTCTTCAACATCAAAGAGAGTTAGGCGTAGGAAATCTGTTGCTGTAAGCGGGTCCGTTCGACGCAATGCCAGGATACATTGTAGTCATTCTTCATTTTAGGATGAGTTATCTAATTCGAGTGCCTTGAGTGATACTACAAATTCAGACTCAGATATGTCTTCTGATTTAGATAGCGCTTATTCTTCTTATGCTTTGGATAGTTTGTCTTCCACTGAGTTATGTCAATTGGCTAGAGATACTGCTTTCATTTATGCTGATGTTGAATTAGATACCACTTTTATTAGAAATAGGGAGATAGAGAGGGCTAGATCTGCTAGATCATGAGGATTATTAGCTGGAATGTAAGGGGTTTAGATGATTTAAATAAATGTGACAAAATTTAAGCATTTTTAAGGATTATTCTATTGATATTGCGCTCTTACAGTAAACTATAATAGCTTGTCTAGATATTCGTTTTTATAGAAGATTAGGTGGCTATCATTTTAGACACTTGGCTTGTTTACCGTCTATTGGAACTTCTGGGGGTTTACTTAAAGGGTGGTAGGATATATTTTTTTAAACTTCTTCAAACTATTACTAAGCAACACTCTTTACATATTATTCTCATTAAACTTAGTGATAACTCATTACGAAATATTTCTAATGTTTATGGTCCGAACTCTAAAACTGGTCGTATGGTTTTATGGAATGAATGTCTGTAATTTACATCATTCGCTCCTGGATCTTGGATTATGGGTCGGGACTTCAACGTTACATGTTTTTTAGGCGAGTGTTCACCTCAGGATGGAGACTTCTCTTTTATGAAAGAATTTGACCAATTTATTATTAATACTAATTTAATATAATTACCTCTTTCTAATAGGGAATTCACTTGGAGGAACGCTAGAGAATCCCCGTCTATGGCCCTTCTAGATAGATTTTTTATTAGCGACGAAATTAAGGATAAATTCCCTATCTGTAGAGTATCTGGTTTTCCTTACACTTATTCTGACCATTGCCTATTATTCTTACGTGTGATCATCACAAAATTGTTAATAGAATTTTTAAATTTGAAAAATGTGGTTATTAGAATCCAATTTCTCTAATCTAATTAAAAATAAATGAAATTCAATGAATTTTTACAATTTTAGACATACGAATAATTCTGCAAAAAAATTTGTTTTAAAACTAAGAGCTCTAAGAAATTATGTTAAAGTTTGGAGTAAAAATGTTTTTGGTAGTACTAAAATTAAAAAATAAAATTTACTTTCCGAAATGCTTAAAATTAACAAGATAGAAGAAATTAGACAACTAAATTTAGGTGGATGAAATGTTCTCGCTAATTTAAAAGAAGAGCATAATTCAATTTTAGAAAAAGAAGGGGTTATGTGGAAATGGAGATCTAGAATTCAAATGAAGGTGATAATAATACAATTTTTTTTCATAATATGGTTAATGGTAGAAAACATAGTAACACGATTAATTCTATTTTTATGAATAATGTAGATTGGTCGATCAAAAAGATCTTAAACAGGCATTTACTAATTATTATAGAGATATTTTTAGTAATAAGAATAAGCATAAAATTAATGCTAAATGGAACGATCTTTGTCCTACTGAATCTAGAATTGACCTAACTGAGTGTGATAATCCTTTTTATGAAGAGGAAATTTTGAACGCTACTAACAACATGCCTAGTGATAAAACCCCGGGTCCCGATGGGTTTCCTATTTTCATTTACAAAATATTTTAGAATGTTTTAAAAAGTCGATTTAATTAGCATGTTTAAGGAATTTTATAATGGGAAATTACAATTAGGAAGATTTAATTTTGCAAACGTAATTTTGTTACACAAAAATATAGAAGCTAATAATTTAAAAGATTTTAGACCTATTTCTTTAATTAACTATTCCGTTAAAATTATTACAAAAGTTTTAGATAATAGACTTAGTAAAATAATGCGTGATCTAATTGATTATTCACAAACTGCTTTTCATTAAGGGTAGAAATATCATTGATGGTGTGGCTGCTGTTCAGGAATACAGTAATCATTGTTGCAAGAATAATATTAGTTCTGCGATTCTAAAATTGGACCTTGCGAAAGCTTTTGATTCGGTGGATTGAGATTTTCTAGTTGATATGTTACATGTTAGAGTTTTTAGTCACAAGTGGGTAGGCTGGATTATGACTTTGCTTAAAACTGGTAATTCTAGTATAATGGTTAATAGTATTTTTGAGAATGAAATTTAATCTAAACGAGGGATAATGCATGGTGATCCTTTATCGCCTCTTTTGTTTAACTTAGCCACAGATATTTTTTCACGATAAATAAAAAAGCAGTCGGTAATGGATCTTTGGGGACTGTTGGTAGTGATATCTCTCGCAATGGTCTCCGTTCTTCAATTTGCGGATGATACCTTACTATTTACCTCCCATTTGTTTAATCATGTTACTCTTAAATTTGTTTTATACAGCTTTGAAATTCTTTCAGGGGTAAAAATCAATTTTGATGAAAGTTCCATTTTAGTGTTAAATGGATAAGGTTGAAGGTTTAGTTGCTAATAAGCTTAATTGTAAAACTATGATTATCTTGGTTTTTTGATTAGACCAATTGAACTTAATCATGATGACTAGTTGATTATAGTATATAGGATTGAAAATAGAATTTCTAATTGGAACGAGAAATTTTTATCAAAAGCAGGTAGATTAGTCCTTATCAACTATTTTTTATCGGCTCTCCCGATCTATTGGATGTTTATGCACCTTTGCCCAGATTAGGTGATAAATAAAATTGATAAAATAAGATATGACTCCTTATGGAGCGATGGTAATTCCAACAGTTGTCATAAATATTTAGTCAATTGGGAAACAGTTTGTAAATCGAAAAAGGAAGGTGTTTTATGAGTTATTAATTTACGTTACATGAATTTATCTTTATTAGGGAAATGATTATGAAAATTTAAGGATATAAATGACAATCCTATTTGGAAAGAAATTATTACTAAACATTACTATAACGGTAGTAATAATTTATACTAAATTACACCTACAATTATAAATAAGTTGTCAAATTTTTGGAAATCAATTTTAAAATGTCATGAGATTTTTAACCTTGAAATTAATACAATAGTTCATTCAGGAAATAATACTACTTTTTGGCAAGACCGTTGGATTTTTGTTATCCCTCTTAGGATAGAGTTTAAAGAGCTTTATGAAATTTGTAACTCTAGATGTTTTTTCTTCAGAATATGACCCTCCTTGGAATTTTACTTTATTAGAACTTTAGAAGGTACAACTCTTAGGCAACTTACCTTGTTTTATGCTAGACTGAATTTATATAATATTGATAATGAAAATGATAATATTAGTCAGGAATGTTGTGATGTCCCGGAAATTTGGGCAATATTTATTTAATAATTTCATTAATAAATTATTTTAAAATGTGAAATACTGATTTAATAATCTAATTCAAATATAATTTTCTTTTGAAAATTTATAATTATTTTGTTAATAAATGATATTCTTTTAAAAATTTATAATAATGATTTAATTTGAGAAGCTTATTGTTTTAAAATGTTTAAATGATAAAATTTTCTTTATAAGCTGATTTAAAAATATTTTATTTATAATGTATATATGTGTATACATTGTAAATAGGTGTCTTGATTTTATTTTAAATTTAATAAAAGATCTTTTCAAATTTAATATATATAAGTATATAATTTATGAACTGATTTAGATTAAAATAAAAATAGTATTGGAATTTTTCATAAGTCTATCTTGTATTTTTAGAAGGATATTATAGTAAATACTTTGTTATAAATATATAGTTAAGAATTGATTTTTATAATAAAGTTTATTTTGTTTTTAAATTTGTTTTGAAATAAATTCAGTTTATTTATATTTAAGTATAGTATGTTAATTTGAAAAACTCTTGAATAATATAATTCAACATGTGTTCTTTTCTTTTTAAAAGTTTCTCTTTTGAAAATTTGTTTTAAATAATTCTTAAAATATTCAAACAAATATTTGTATATGTTTGGATAATTCATTTGTAAAGACTAAATATATATAACATATAAAAACATCTTAAGTTAAATTAGAAATAGTTTTATCTTTAATTAACACATTTGTAAACTAAGAAAGTTTATTTTATATTTAAAATCTTACATGTGTTTAACATTCATATCTTTAAAGTGACACTTGTAAATAAATCTTTACAATTCAAATAACAAGTGGCATTCTAAAACCTATTTGAATTTATTTATTTTAGATAAAACTTAAACTAATCTTTTGTTTCCAAACATTTTTATCTTCTATACTAAATGAAAGTTCAGATCTAAGAAACCTGAAAATCCATTTCACTCTAAAATCCTCAAACCAAACTCAATCTTTATTCTACAAATATCATACTGTATAAGTTCTGTAATCAAAGTTTTGAAATCTGCAATCAAAACTATTTAGATCTGCAAACAAACTAAATTCAAATGCCTGCAGTTTGTAAAATCTGCAAATTAAAACCTACATCTTCAAATTCTTTTAAACCCTGCAAAGAAACTACATCTGCATCTATCTGTAACCTGCAACCAAGTTCTTCAACCTGTAAAGATCAACACAAGCAAGAATCTGGGGAAGCATGCAGACCAAATCAACATCAAATGCAGATTCAAAAGCCTACAAGCATCATGTTATAATCAATTTCAAACTGCAAGTTAGCTCAGATTCATGCAAGCTCAGATTCAATGCAATGGAAATTCAGATTTGCAGGGAAATGAACTTGCAGATGGATGCTTTCTATTTTGCATTTAAGGTGAGTAAATCTAAGTTTAAAAACAGTTTTTACTTTTAAAAATGAATTACATCTTGGATGCTTTCTGTTTCAATTTAAAGTGAGTAAATTTTCTGTTTTAAAAACAGTTTCATTTTTAACCAAGATAACAAAAACCTGCAACACTTTAAGGTTTAGTTCAAAATACTATTGAATAAGATAATTTAAACAAAGGCAAATAATAACTCTCTGTTCTTTCTTTTAGAAGCAACATCACTATTTATAGTTTGTTTGAAATTCCATATGTGCATGTGCTTGTTGACTGTTGTGAAATAATACCCTGCATATGTTTCTTGAATGTGCAGAAAAGAGTGTGGTAAATTGTTTTAACAGTCATGCTTATGTTCTTAATAGGATTTGATTTCAAAACCATTTCTTTATGTCTGAATCTTACTTTGAAAATATTGTGTAAACAAATGGAGTTGTTTAGCTTAGAGGTAGGTTTGTAGAATTTTTAATTTAATTAAACTAAAATCTGTAACCCTTAAAACAATAGTAACTGCCTCTGTTATTTTTCTTAAGTAAGATTACCAAACATCTTTAAAATTGTCAAAACATGTTTTAAGCTTTAATGCATGTTTTAAAACATGGGTGTTAAAACAAGCTTCAGGTTTTAAAGCCCCTGAGAGGTAAGGTAATTAGAACTGTGCAGAATTTTGTCTTTTGGGAATATCAAACCACATAATAGATTTTTGATTTTGGATTGCTGCCTGAAGGTGATCAGATGAAGGTGATGACTGTGGAGTTTTCTTCAGGTTTGAATTCCTGTTTTAGAAGCAGAGGTCTTGAACTACCTGAACTTTGTGGAAGTTCGAGTGGTCTGTGGATTTGGGGTATTGCAGTGGGTGTATAGGTGGAGCATTGGATGGAGATGAGGTCGTGAAATGGCCGGAGTAGGATGAAGTGAGAGTTGACAGGTTTGGTTAACTCTGGTGAAGTTGTGATGTGCAGGCATTGGGTGACTCGGAGTAGAACCCGTGCAGTTGGTGTTATAACCCGAAGTAAGTAGCGTTTTAACCCGAAGTAAATTGTGGTGGCCTCGGGTAAGTTGTGCAGGGTTTAGCCTGAGTTTTGTTTTTTTTAAAATCTGGAAAAAAAACTCAAATGTCTAAAAAGCTATGAGTTAAAATTAAGAATAGTTTGAATTGAATTCAAGTAAGTTTATGGATTTAAAAAGTTTAAATTGAAGAATTCAAATATAAAGTAA
This sequence comes from Allium cepa, assembly GCA_030765085.1. Taxonomy (NCBI): domain Eukaryota; kingdom Viridiplantae; phylum Streptophyta; class Magnoliopsida; order Asparagales; family Amaryllidaceae; genus Allium; species Allium cepa. The sequence goes on along the minus strand of CM060933.1, from coordinate 25,700,725 downwards.
GATTTAAACTTAAATTTGAAACTGTATGAATATAGTGCAGTTTTTAACCTGAGTATTGTTTTTGATGAAATCTGGGAGATCTCAAGTGTTTAAAAGCTGTGATTAAATTCAAGTATAGTTTGAATTGAATTCAAGAAAGTTTTGAATTCAGGAAGTTTAAATGATAATTTAAATTTGAGGGAGATTTAAATTTTAAATCTGGGAGAAACAGTAAATGTAGTTTATGTTTGAATCCAGATTTTTATCTAAAAACAGTTTGTTCTTTTAAAAATTTAAAAGTGGATTCAATATTTAAAACAAAATTCAAATTTAGGTTTGAATTGGAATTGAGTTTAAATTCAAATATGGAAACAGTGCAAGTGTAGTTTTCAGGTTTTAAATCCAGATTTTTAATTAAAAACAGTTTTGTTTCTTTTTAAAATTTTTAAAGGAGTTCAATGTTTAAAATTTAAATTCAAATTCAGGTTTGAATTTGAATTAAATTCAGGAATACTTTGAATTCAAAATGAAACATTTAAATGATAGGCAAGATTTAAAATTGGGATTGAAATCAAATTAAAAATGATTTCAGTTTTGGGTTTGAAATCTGTTTGAATTCAAATCAGTTTGAAAGTTTTAACATGGGACAGAAATGTTAGTAAGTAGAATTCAAATATGAATTTGATTTCAAACAAAGGTTTAAATTTAAAAGATTTCTTTCTTTTAAATATTAAATAAAATTATGATATGTTAATTTTAAATTGAAAGTTGAATTAAATTTTAGGAATGTATTATTTTAATACATTTGAATATTAATTAAGTATAAATAAGTAAATGAATTATTTTGAAAATAATTAAGGATTTACTTATCTATTTGATTTTTAAATAATAACTTGAATTAATTTTAATTAAAGATGATTAATGAATAATTAATTTAAGGTAATTATTCTTAAGTAAGGAATTAATGAAAATGTTGTTAATTATCTAAGGATAATTAATAATTAATTAATGTAATTAATTTTGATGGATTAATTAGATTAATTATTTTAAGAAAATCAATTGTAATTTGTTAAGTATATTACTTTATGAAAGTAATTAAGGGATTAATTACTTTTTGTAATTAATTCTGATAATGAGCTTTGTTAGATTAATTAATTTAGTTTAATTAATTTAAGAAATAATTTAATAATTAAATGATAATAATTACTTAATGTAATTTATGGAGCAGGATTTCTTAGAGAAGTTTTAATTAATAATTACTGGAATGTAATTAAGGAAAGGTGATTTATTTAAAAGTAATTTGGATAATTACTTTTGTAATTAATCAAGGATTAATTAATAAAGATAATTAATTAGTGGATAATTAATTTATTAAGGAAGTAATTAAGGGTAGTTAATTACTGGATTTAAATATTAATCAAGGTGATTAATAAGTGTAATTAATTTTTAATTGAGTAATCAATTTAAATATTAATTAGAGATCATTAATTATTATAATTAATGATGTGATTAAGAATTGTTTAATTAAGTAATAATTAATTAATTAAGTGATTAATTAATTGTAATTAATTAAAGGTGAATGTAATTAATTATAGTTAATTAATAAATTAAGTAATCAAAAGTTAATTACTTATGATTAAGGTTAATTAATTTTATGAAATTAATTAAAGACTAATTACTTATTGTAATTAGTGAATGATTAATCAAAGATGTTTAACCAAGTTAAATACTTTATGAATGATTAATTAACTAGGTTGATTAATCAATGGATTTATAAGCAGGATTTATAGATGAGTAATTAATCTAATTTATTTTAAATTAATTAAGGATAGAAGTAATTAATTTAATTCATTTTAAATTAATTATAAATGATGGATAATATATCATTACTTATGGATGATATTGATATACCTTTGGATGGTTGTGATCTCAGAAATGAGATGAGTAGTATCTATAGGATATGGATGCTTAGTTATAGTATGATGGATTATTTGGTTGTGATGATTGTTGTTGTGATGTTTGACTGTTGTGATGATTATCTATTGTGATAATGTTATGGGTTATCTGTTATGATGTGAATATGTAGTTTATCTATCTGTGTGAAATAGATAAAAATTAAATGAGTTAATTGTTTAAACCCTTAAGTATAACTTGGACATTAAAATGGCGTTTGGTTTCGGTGAGACCGGGATCGGGTTTCCATATTTGGATATCCGAAAACCACATCGATTCCAATTAAACGTTAGGTCGTTAATCCAAGTGGAGCAAGTGAAGACTCGAGGTGTAAGGGCTATACGTCAGTATAACTCTGTGGGTGATTCCGTAATGAGTTGACGGAATAGTACTTATAGATTCGAGATGGTGATTTAGAGTGCAAGGGTTATTGTCGTTAACTCTGAGGGTGATTCCAATACGAGTGTAACGAGATAATGCCTTCGGTTTCGTTCGAACCCGGAACGAACTTGTATGGATTGAATGCTTTCAGAACATCGTCAGGTGGACGATGAGCATTCTAAGATAGATGTGTTCTCTAAAGGTAATCGTAACCTCAAGCCTCATCAACCGGGAATGGCTAAAACAGGGGAGGTGCAGCAAGGCTTCGTGGGTAACCCCCACTTGAGAGTGAGATTTACCCCTGTCTAGAGGTCCCTTTATATTTCGGCTGTGTGGACGGTTGAGAGCTCCAACCGTCGGGGTGGTCTTGTTCGGGACTGTTCAGTAAGGAACGGTGCCGGCCTTGTGTTGCAGGGGAGTTAGGGTGGCTCCTCGGTACGGTGATCTAGGCCACGTACTGTGACGGGCGGTACCCCAGTAGCCCTGCCATTGATGGAATCCATAATCCAATAAGTGCCTGTACGGTTTTGATTGTGCCCAACTATGTTGGAACGTGAGATGTAAGCATTCCAGCTATTTCTGTATTTTATTTTGAAACCCTAGACACTATTATAATATCACTGGATTTCCTATCAAATGTTTTGGTTAGCGTAAGGTAAAAACTTTTCCATGTTTATGTGTGGGAAGTCTTACGTGATACCTTTTGTTTTCAAAGGATTTTCTAAAGTTAAGCAACTTTTAAACTATTTACTCACACCAGACCCCTGTCTGACCCGAGTGTTTATTTTCTGTTTTATTAAACTCTTGGGTACTCATATTATGTATGAGTAGTCAAGTGATTCAGGATTGCTTTGACGAGTTATGGAGGAGCAAATGGAGCAGGAGGCTTCTGCGTTGTAGTTATCTATTTTCCGCTGTGTTGATATCTCTGAGTCTCTCTCTGAGTTGTTTCTTGTACTGTTTAGAGTTGTATAACTAGACAGGTGTTTATAACTGTCTAGTATTTGTTGTATTGGCTGTAAAACTCTGATGTATATGATACTATGTAAAGTATTTATGTGATATATTATATTTGATTCGTTCCGCTGTGAGATTCTGATGTTGTTTGTGTTCTTCTTTCTCTTTCTTTTCTTCTTCTATCCCTTTCTTTCTTCTTAGCGATGCAATTTCCTGGAGTTTGGAAGTTGGGTCGTTACAACGTGGTATCAGAGCATTAGGTTGAGTGAATACCTATGCTCTGTAGTGGTGTCTTTCTCGAGAGAGCGTACTTGTAATTTTAAATATAAATATATTTAATTCTACCTATTTGTTGGGTTACCTGTTCAGGTTTTCCAATATAAGTAATAAAGGTAGATGGGGTAGTGGTGTGTGTAACACAACTACCAATGGTTGGAGTCCGAGTGTTTGAGCTTGGAAGAGATCTGCTAGGGCAGTGTTGGGCATCTTGAGTAGTTTGGCAGTTTGGTGTGAAGGATCTTTCTGATCTCTGAAGGAGAATCTTTTCAAGATTCGGAGTGTATCTTTGGATGTTAAGCTTGATTTCACTCGTGTGAATGGATTTTTTCTTGAGTCTGGATCAGTTTGGAGTACTAAAGCCAGCAATGATATTTTGGCAACCTTAGGAAGGAGTTCTGTCTGTATTTGAGTATGAGACTCAGTCTGACAGAATGTTTTGTGCTTGGTTTGAAGTCGAGTTTCCTGAGGGATATCTGTCTTCTGAAGGCTCTTCTGTGGAAGTGGCTGGTGTAGCTTTGAGGTTTGATGAGTTTTTGGGTAAGGAAGTTTTGGCAGCAGTAGCAGCAGTGAGTGGCCTGTCTCTTTGATGGCTCCGAAGACTCTGTGATTCTTTTGTCTGTAGGCCGGGCAGATGGTGAGGTTTGTCCGTTTCTTCTGGAAGATCGGCTGGGTGTGATGTTTGTGGTCGAAGGTGGACCACTGGTTTCCTTTTGATTTGAAGGCTTTGGCTGTTCTGATTGTTGAAGAGAGAACAATCTGAACTGAGTAGAATCGCAAAAGTGATTTGCGATGATCCGGAAGTTTTCCGAGTAATCTTTGTTTGGATTGAAGCATCTCTAGAAGATGTTTGAGTTATCAAAGTGGTTTGGTATTTTCTGGATGTCTTCGAAGGAGTTAAGTTTTGCATCCGCATCAGGAGATTGAGTTCTGTTTCGACTTGGTTTTTTGGAGATTTTATGGAATTTGATGAACAATGTTTACGGGGTAAATTGATCAAGTGTGTACCTGTGTTCGTCAACAGCATTCTCAAATCAGAGTTGTGCAGTGGAAGCATGGTGGCAGCTATTCCAGAATAGGAGCACCCGATTCTTTGGGGATTTGTGTTTTGTCTTGGATCAGAAGATTTCTACCGGAAATTCATTTTTATCTGGAGATTTGGATGTCTTGGGCATCTGTTCTGTTTTCTGAATAAGTGTTGTTTGTCTGAAGTTTTCTGATATCTGTAGTAGAGTTTGTGTGATGGATTGGATTGATCTAGAAGTTGAAGGCAGCCCAGGATCGACAAGAAAGATTTGTGGATAAGAGATTGGACCTTTCTGTTTCCTCTTAAGGGTTAAGTGATTGATCTGCAGGATTGGATTTCCAGTTTGGATAACTGGGATTCGATGAGTTTCACGTATCTCTGAGGGAATACGTGTATGATCTATCTCTAGTTGTGGAACCAGCAGTTCTGGAATTTTGGTTGTTGAGTCAGACTCGTCTACAGTCTGATATCTTGTCTAGTGTTGTAGATATAGTTGTATAGGAGTTTTGGAGCTTCTTAGTATTGATTGTTTGGATTCTCTTGAGCGAGTATCCCGGTATATATATATACTTGGGGAAACTCGATAGAATCTTATCCAGAATTTGTCTGGATAATTAGATTTGTTTGATTGGTTGTTTTGATTGTTAGCATATGTTTGATATATGCTTGTGTATTAAATAAAAATTTTAAGGAGATTATTAAATTACCTTTGCTTTTAAATTTCGGGGACGAAATTCTTTTAAGGGGGAAGGAATGTGATGTCCCGGAAATTTGGGCAATATTTATTTAATAATTTCATTAATAAATTATTTTAAAATGTGAAATACTGATTTAATAATCTAATTCAAATATAATTTTCTTTTGAAAATTTATAATTATTTTGTTAATAAATGATATTCTTTTAAAAATTTATAATAATGATTTAATTTGAGAAGCTTATTGTTTTAAAATGTTTAAATGATAAAATTTTCTTTATAAGCTGATTTAAAAATATTTTATTTATAATGTATATATGTGTATACATTGTAAATAGGTGTCTTGATTTTATTTTAAATTTAATAAAAGATCTTTTCAAATTTAATATATATAAGTATATAATTTATGAACTGATTTAGATTAAAATAAAAATAGTATTGGAATTTTTCATAAGTCTATCTTGTATTTTTAGAAGGATATTATAGTAAATACTTTGTTATAAATATATAGTTAAGAATTGATTTTTATAATAAAGTTTATTTTGTTTTTAAATTTGTTTTGAAATAAATTCAGTTTATTTATATTTAAGTATAGTATGTTAATTTGAAAAACTCTTGAATAATATAATTCAACATGTGTTCTTTTCTTTTTAAAAGTTTCTCTTTTGAAAATTTGTTTTAAATAATTCTTAAAATATTCAAACAAATATTTGTATATGTTTGGATAATTCATTTGTAAAGACTAAATATATATAACATATAAAAACATCTTAAGTTAAATTAGAAATAGTTTTATCTTTAATTAACACATTTGTAAACTAAGAAAGTTTATTTTATATTTAAAATCTTACATGTGTTTAACATTCATATCTTTAAAGTGACACTTGTAAATAAATCTTTACAATTCAAATAACAAGTGGCATTCTAAAACCTATTTGAATTTATTTATTTTAGATAAAACTTAAACTAATCTTTTGTTTCCAAACATTTTTATCTTCTATACTAAATGAAAGTTCAGATCTAAGAAACCTGAAAATCCATTTCACTCTAAAATCCTCAAACCAAACTCAATCTTTATTCTACAAATATCATACTGTATAAGTTCTGTAATCAAAGTTTTGAAATCTGCAATCAAAACTATTTAGATCTGCAAACAAACTAAATTCAAATGCCTGCAGTTTGTAAAATCTGCAAATTAAAACCTACATCTTCAAATTCTTTTAAACCCTGCAAAGAAACTACATCTGCATCTATCTGTAACCTGCAACCAAGTTCTTCAACCTGTAAAGATCAACACAAGCAAGAATCTGGGGAAGCATGCAGACCAAATCAACATCAAATGCAGATTCAAAAGCCTACAAGCATCATGTTATAATCAATTTCAAACTGCAAGTTAGCTCAGATTCATGCAAGCTCAGATTCAATGCAATGGAAATTCAGATTTGCAGGGAAATGAACTTGCAGATGGATGCTTTCTATTTTGCATTTAAGGTGAGTAAATCTAAGTTTAAAAACAGTTTTTACTTTTAAAAATGAATTACATCTTGGATGCTTTCTGTTTCAATTTAAAGTGAGTAAATTTTCTGTTTTAAAAACAGTTTCATTTTTAACCAAGATAACAAAAACCTGCAACACTTTAAGGTTTAGTTCAAAATACTATTGAATAAGATAATTTAAACAAAGGCAAATAATAACTCTCTGTTCTTTCTTTTAGAAGCAACATCACTATTTATAGTTTGTTTGAAATTCCATATGTGCATGTGCTTGTTGACTGTTGTGAAATAATACCCTGCATATGTTTCTTGAATGTGCAGAAAAGAGTGTGGTAAATTGTTTTAACAGTCATGCTTATGTTCTTAATAGGATTTGATTTCAAAACCATTTCTTTATGTCTGAATCTTACTTTGAAAATATTGTGTAAACAAATGGAGTTGTTTAGCTTAGAGGTAGGTTTGTAGAATTTTTAATTTAATTAAACTAAAATCTGTAACCCTTAAAACAATAGTAACTGCCTCTGTTATTTTTCTTAAGTAAGATTACCAAACATCTTTAAAATTGTCAAAACATGTTTTAAGCTTTAATGCATGTTTTAAAACATGGGTGTTAAAACAAGCTTCAGGTTTTAAAGCCCCTGAGAGGTAAGGTAATTAGAACTGTGCAGAATTTTGTCTTTTGGGAATATCAAACCACATAATAGATTTTTGATTTTGGATTGCTGCCTGAAGGTGATCAGATGAAGGTGATGACTGTGGAGTTTTCTTCAGGTTTGAATTCCTGTTTTAGAAGCAGAGGTCTTGAACTACCTGAACTTTGTGGAAGTTCGAGTGGTCTGTGGATTTGGGGTATTGCAGTGGGTGTATAGGTGGAGCATTGGATGGAGATGAGGTCGTGAAATGGCCGGAGTAGGATGAAGTGAGAGTTGACAGGTTTGGTTAACTCTGGTGAAGTTGTGATGTGCAGGCATTGGGTGACTCGGAGTAGAACCCGTGCAGTTGGTGTTATAACCCGAAGTAAGTAGCGTTTTAACCCGAAGTAAATTGTGGTGGCCTCGGGTAAGTTGTGCAGGGTTTAGCCTGAGTTTTGTTTTTTTTAAAATCTGGAAAAAAAACTCAAATGTCTAAAAAGCTATGAGTTAAAATTAAGAATAGTTTGAATTGAATTCAAGTAAGTTTATGGATTTAAAAAGTTTAAATTGAAGAATTCAAATATAAAGTAAGATTTAAACTTAAATTTGAAACTGTATGAATATAGTGCAGTTTTTAACCTGAGTATTGTTTTTGATGAAATCTGGGAGATCTCAAGTGTTTAAAAGCTGTGATTAAATTCAAGTATAGTTTGAATTGAATTCAAGAAAGTTTTGAATTCAGGAAGTTTAAATGATAATTTAAATTTGAGGGAGATTTAAATTTTAAATCTGGGAGAAACAGTAAATGTAGTTTATGTTTGAATCCAGATTTTTATCTAAAAACAGTTTGTTCTTTTAAAAATTTAAAAGTGGATTCAATATTTAAAACAAAATTCAAATTTAGGTTTGAATTGGAATTGAGTTTAAATTCAAATATGGAAACAGTGCAAGTGTAGTTTTCAGGTTTTAAATCCAGATTTTTAATTAAAAACAGTTTTGTTTCTTTTTAAAATTTTTAAAGGAGTTCAATGTTTAAAATTTAAATTCAAATTCAGGTTTGAATTTGAATTAAATTCAGGAATACTTTGAATTCAAAATGAAACATTTAAATGATAGGCAAGATTTAAAATTGGGATTGAAATCAAATTAAAAATGATTTCAGTTTTGGGTTTGAAATCTGTTTGAATTCAAATCAGTTTGAAAGTTTTAACATGGGACAGAAATGTTAGTAAGTAGAATTCAAATATGAATTTGATTTCAAACAAAGGTTTAAATTTAAAAGATTTCTTTCTTTTAAATATTAAATAAAATTATGATATGTTAATTTTAAATTGAAAGTTGAATTAAATTTTAGGAATGTATTATTTTAATACATTTGAATATTAATTAAGTATAAATAAGTAAATGAATTATTTTGAAAATAATTAAGGATTTACTTATCTATTTGATTTTTAAATAATAACTTGAATTAATTTTAATTAAAGATGATTAATGAATAATTAATTTAAGGTAATTATTCTTAAGTAAGGAATTAATGAAAATGTTGTTAATTATCTAAGGATAATTAATAATTAATTAATGTAATTAATTTTGATGGATTAATTAGATTAATTATTTTAAGAAAATCAATTGTAATTTGTTAAGTATATTACTTTATGAAAGTAATTAAGGGATTAATTACTTTTTGTAATTAATTCTGATAATGAGCTTTGTTAGATTAATTAATTTAGTTTAATTAATTTAAGAAATAATTTAATAATTAAATGATAATAATTACTTAATGTAATTTATGGAGCAGGATTTCTTAGAGAAGTTTTAATTAATAATTACTGGAATGTAATTAAGGAAAGGTGATTTATTTAAAAGTAATTTGGATAATTACTTTTGTAATTAATCAAGGATTAATTAATAAAGATAATTAATTAGTGGATAATTAATTTATTAAGGAAGTAATTAAGGGTAGTTAATTACTGGATTTAAATATTAATCAAGGTGATTAATAAGTGTAATTAATTTTTAATTGAGTAATCAATTTAAATATTAATTAGAGATCATTAATTATTATAATTAATGATGTGATTAAGAATTGTTTAATTAAGTAATAATTAATTAATTAAGTGATTAATTAATTGTAATTAATTAAAGGTGAATGTAATTAATTATAGTTAATTAATAAATTAAGTAATCAAAAGTTAATTACTTATGATTAAGGTTAATTAATTTTATGAAATTAATTAAAGACTAATTACTTATTGTAATTAGTGAATGATTAATCAAAGATGTTTAACCAAGTTAAATACTTTATGAATGATTAATTAACTAGGTTGATTAATCAATGGATTTATAAGCAGGATTTATAGATGAGTAATTAATCTAATTTATTTTAAATTAATTAAGGATAGAAGTAATTAATTTAATTCATTTTAAATTAATTATAAATGATGGATAATATATCATTACTTATGGATGATATTGATATACCTTTGGATGGTTGTGATCTCAGAAATGAGATGAGTAGTATCTATAGGATATGGATGCTTAGTTATAGTATGATGGATTATTTGGTTGTGATGATTGTTGTTGTGATGTTTGACTGTTGTGATGATTATCTATTGTGATAATGTTATGGGTTATCTGTTATGATGTGAATATGTAGTTTATCTATCTGTGTGAAATAGATAAAAATTAAATGAGTTAATTGTTTAAACCCTTAAGTATAACTTGGACATTAAAATGGCGTTTGGTTTCGGTGAGACCGGGATCGGGTTTCCATATTTGGATATCCGAAAACCACATCGATTCCAATTAAACGTTAGGTCGTTAATCCAAGTGGAGCAAGTGAAGACTCGAGGTGTAAGGGCTATACGTCAGTATAACTCTGTGGGTGATTCCGTAATGAGTTGACGGAATAGTACTTATAGATTCGAGATGGTGATTTAGAGTGCAAGGGTTATTGTCGTTAACTCTGAGGGTGATTCCAATACGAGTGTAACGAGATAATGCCTTCGGTTTCGTTCGAACCCGGAACGAACTTGTATGGATTGAATGCTTTCAGAACATCGTCAGGTGGACGATGAGCATTCTAAGATAGATGTGTTCTCTAAAGGTAATCGTAACCTCAAGCCTCATCAACCGGGAATGGCTAAAACAGGGGAGGTGCAGCAAGGCTTCGTGGGTAACCCCCACTTGAGAGTGAGATTTACCCCTGTCTAGAGGTCCCTTTATATTTCGGCTGTGTGGACGGTTGAGAGCTCCAACCGTCGGGGTGGTCTTGTTCGGGACTGTTCAGTAAGGAACGGTGCCGGCCTTGTGTTGCAGGGGAGTTAGGGTGGCTCCTCGGTACGGTGATCTAGGCCACGTACTGTGACGGGCGGTACCCCAGTAGCCCTGCCATTGATGGAATCCATAATCCAATAAGTGCCTGTACGGTTTTGATTGTGCCCAACTATGTTGGAACGTGAGATGTAAGCATTCCAGCTATTTCTGTATTTTATTTTGAAACCCTAGACACTATTATAATATCACTGGATTTCCTATCAAATGTTTTGGTTAGCGTAAGGTAAAAACTTTTCCATGTTTATGTGTGGGAAGTCTTACGTGATACCTTTTGTTTTCAAAGGATTTTCTAAAGTTAAGCAACTTTTAAACTATTTACTCACACCAGACCCCTGTCTGACCCGAGTGTTTATTTTCTGTTTTATTAAACTCTTGGGTACTCATATTATGTATGAGTAGTCAAGTGATTCAGGATTGCTTTGACGAGTTATGGAGGAGCAAATGGAGCAGGAGGCTTCTGCGTTGTAGTTATCTATTTTCCGCTGTGTTGATATCTCTGAGTCTCTCTCTGAGTTGTTTCTTGTACTGTTTAGAGTTGTATAACTAGACAGGTGTTTATAACTGTCTAGTATTTGTTGTATTGGCTGTAAAACTCTGATGTATATGATACTATGTAAAGTATTTATGTGATATATTATATTTGATTCGTTCCGCTGTGAGATTCTGATGTTGTTTGTGTTCTTCTTTCTCTTTCTTTTCTTCTTCTATCCCTTTCTTTCTTCTTAGCGATGCAATTTCCTGGAGTTTGGAAGTTGGGTCGTTACAAATGTGATAAGAGCAAGAAATTTACTTTTAATTCTTTTTATAAATTTCTTACTTTCTTGGGTGTAGCTATAACTCTTTTAAATTTATTTGAAAAAAATGCTCCTCCCAAATCTAAAAATCATATGTGGTTAATCATGCATGGAAAACTAAATACTATAGATTTTTTGAAAAGAAAAAATATGCAAATCGATAATAAATGTTCTTTTTGTAATTGTATCTTGAAGATATTAAACATGTGTATTATGATTGCATGGATACTTAAATAATACCCTCAAAATATTTAACTTTAATCTTACAAATAAAGTTATCGATTGCAAATATTATTGGAATAATTTAATATTTAAGTATAAAAAGGAAAATAGAATTTTACTTGATACTTTATTCATTATAGTTTGTTGGTATATTTGGTTTAAGAGAAACTAGAGGCTTTTTAATAATAATAGTCATTTTAATAAATTGGTTTTTATAATATCATCATTTTGTTTTAACTGGATCTCAAATCCTAAATATAGATTAACTAAAAATAATCATTTCAAAGAATATCTTAATAAGGTTAGTAATAGTATTAAAAAATTAAAACATAATAATAATATTTTTATATTAACATTTTTTCTAATTTGAATGATGCTTTTACCGATTATCATAATGTCCTTTCGATTAAAGGAGCATAAGGATAATCTTTAAATTGTTTTAGTTTATAGGATTTTAGCATTTTGATTTTAATATCTCTTTTATATATCTTTAGTGTTGGTTAAGATGTTGAGTTTGAGTTTGGATTCCATTTTAGTCTGCTTCTTATTTTTGTTGTTTTTCCGTCTTATAATTTTAGATATAGTATTACTACTTTTACTTCATTAATACATATATATTTTTCTAAATTTTATTTATATACATATATGTGTATTACTCTTATAATTTTATTTAGTTCCATTTACAGATACACGTTTAGGCCATAAATTGTGCTAAATTACTCTTTGTAGTTTCTAGGATTGTTGTTGACAGGATTTTAGCAAGACGTTCATTCTGGACCTTCCGCATTCGCAGTGAGGAGTTCTTCTTCATATGCAGTGTGGCGCTCTTCATTCTGGATCGTACGCATTTATAGTGAGGTGTTTTTTCAGTTCTACCACATCGATAGAGTGGCATACTTCTTTCTGGAGCATTCCCATTTGTAAGGAATCGTTCATTCTAGACTTTTTGTGTTTTCATTGTAGCCTCTCTCTCTCTCTCTCAGCTGGGGCTGTCTTCTGATATCATCCGCACTAAGTTGCTTCTTGGGTACTTCTAACACTTCATTACTGGTGGTGGCCTTGCCGGAGCTCGATAATGAGGTGTAATGGGCGGTGGCCTTGCCGAAGCTCATTTTAGTTGTACCAGAGTCATATTCATTGTTTTTTGTATTTTGATTAGCTACCTGCCAGGAATGTTGGCAGCACCTTTGTTTTTAGTGATATAAACACACACATGTGTGCTCTCCTCTACTATAGAGGATAGCAAATTTCTCTCAAAATAATATATATACATATATGCATACACGTATGTAGTTATGGTCTACTTTGGGTAGATGGGGCATATTGTACGCGTATATGGAGTTTAAACGACTAAGTATATAAAAAGACATAATATGTGATGGAAGGCAGTCATAATAAACTAGTGTTATGTGTAAAAATGTATAATTTACTAGTCACCTGAACGTTATTCTGACCCCATCCTCATTATAACTTATATGATAACTTTAGAAAGATATGTACTAGTACAAGGTGGTAATAGTGGAAGGACAAGTTTCCTAATGCATGCTCGACACTGACAAGGACACTAGACATTGGAAGTGTCAATCTTAGTTAGTAACTATATGCTTTATTATACCTTACTATTCCACTGTGAGTTATATCGATTGTGATTTGATATGCATTTATTTGTTTATTTGCAGGATACCAATTCAAGGATCCATACTTTAGTGGACTTGGATTTTCAATTTAGCAAATATTCAGGCTAAATAGGGTGCCGGTTGTCACAATAGTGCCAAATGAGACTAGAGTGCAATGTTAAGAAACGATTACTCCTGTCTTGTCTACGCTACTAAGTGATACTTCTATATTACATCAACATACTTCATATTGGTAGCTGTCGTATGATTGTGTAAAGCACAACAGTTTTGTGGGTTACGGTGTAACTGATCTTAATGCTACTTTAATACTTGAGGGGGTTAATAGTGTTTTATAACTCTCATGAAACTTTTTAACTTTGTTTTAAGATTTAAATAAAATATCAGATTATCAACACAGATGTATACTAATCTAGCAGTCATAGATAAATATAAAAGCAATAACAAAAATAAAGTAAGAAAGATGACACTAGAAGTTTTTATATTGGTTCGGACTAACCAATACTCTATCCAGTCCCATACAATGTTGTATAGGTTTATTTCCAATCGCTTACTTTAACCAAGTAGCAAGCAAACCAGAATGCAATCACGATTTCAAGGCTACGAGATACACCCTCCGTCTCACAAGTCCGAGGAAAACTCTCTTTATTTACCGGGCAATAAGATCACCCACTAGATTTGGATGGGCTACTAAGCACACCCACTTGATTTGAATGTGCAACATGCACACCCAAACAAATAGGTGTAGAGTTGTTGATTTCCAAATAAAAAAAGTTGTACTTGGGATATAAATATCTTATAGCCCTTCCGATAGTAGTTTGATCTTTGAATTAATGAGATACTTTCAAATTGGTAAATATATTATAAAGAATGAACAAAGTAAAATACAAATTGAATTCGAATGAATTAGAAGAGTATAGAAAGTGGAATTTATGAAATATACGATGAGAATTTTGAATAGAAGAAAGTAGAGAAAGTAGTTAATAGAATTTGTTTTCCTGACCCCTTTGTATAGCGTATGAAGGGATGTGTCTGTTCGCAATGAGATGAAATTAAAAATCACAATTATTCAAAATCCAAAAGACACCTTTTCAATGGTCTATATGTCAACATACATAGGATACCTATGTCTATATATCTATGTTTATTTTGAAAAACAATAATTCTTTTAAACTGTTTTCAAGCTCCTATATTTTCTGTAAAAAATTTAAATTTTTTTAAAAATATATTTTTGAATTTTAAATAATTTATTTTGATAAAATATTAAAGATCAGAATTTTGTGATTAAGATTAGAATCTGCTACAGGGACTTTAATAACTTATTCTAATGACATATAACCATACACTAGAGTCTTGAGCTCTTCAAATCTTTGCCTTTAAACTCATGAGTCTTGATTATCTTTGTCTCGTGAACTTTAGTCTTTATACTGATCAGTCTTCAAGTTTAATCATTTTGTACCTGTGTAATATTCTGCAATATATATTATACAACATGGAAAAATATTAGTACCTATATTTATATGGTTGTTGTCATTAAAATCAATGATTGAGGTGTTAACAATCTCCCCCTTTTGATGATGAAAACCATGTAAGTATTACAGTATATAAAATATAATGTAACTCCCTCCGAGTTAAATAACTCTCCCTTAGTATATGCATATGTTATATTTTATATTTTTCTCCTCCTTTGTCATCAACAAAAATGGATGAAAAGTAAAATTCTACCTAAATGTGATGTAACAACTCGTATTTTGGGACTTCAAATTTGAATACTTAATTTATTTAAACATTCGGATTTGAATTCAAATTATGATAAATTATCTATCTTGAACTAATATTGATTTCCAATGACATATTATTAATTTAATTTATAGAAATTTTTCATAATTTTAAATTTGAAAAATAATTAAATTTTCGTTTGACGCTTTTTTGCCAAACATCGGTACTCTAAAATTTTCAGAATAAGTTATAGTGTCTATTTTATTACTGTTTTGTGATCGCGTAATGTTGTTATGCGCGATCATATTTTTATTTCTGTCGCTCATGACTCGTACGCGAACGGAATTTAATAAGGCAGGGTACCCTAAAACTTTTGAAAATAAAGCTTACGGCATCTCCAACAGTTAGGATAATCTCAGATCTACACCCAAAAGCTTCTCCAACAGGGTGAAGAAATTTGGATAGTGTGGAAAGTGGGGGGTTTGGGTTGGAAAATCCGGATCATACGAGGCACTTGTTAAATAGGCGTCTGGAAACCAGGCGCCTGTTAAAACAGACGCCTGTTGAACAGGGTTTTCCTCCCCTCCAACGGCTCCCTCCATCGGCCATATTCCGCCCAACCCCTCTATTCCACCTTCAAATACAACTTTCCTCATCTTCTTTCCTTCACAACCAATTTCCTTCAACAATTCTAATTTTTTACTTTCATTTATTGCAACTGAACATGTATTCCAATTTTGACATGGATGCTGCAAGGTGCAGTTTTCAAGACTACGACTTACAAGACATCACGGTTCCGATTGGCGAAGAGGTAGCTAATGCAAATTGGAGCGCTATGGAAGACTACGATCTTTGCTACATTTACAGTGCACTCTCAGTCGATCATATTCGAGGTGCCGATCAAAGTGGTGAGACTTTTTGGAAAAAAATTACTAATTGCTACAATCGAAAGAACATCGATCAGAAACGAACGTTATCTTCAATCAAAGGTCGTTATGGAAAAATCAATCGTCAAAAATAACATTCGATTCTCAAATTCTCAAGCTAAAGAAAATGAATCATAGTGGATTTGGAAATGAAACACATTTGGTAAGATTTAATTTTATTTCATTGTTCTAATTTTTATCGTAGTTCTTTAATTATACTAGTGTTTTTTTATCACAGAGAATGGCCACAAATAAGTTGTTCAAACAAATCTATAAACCTGATAGTAAACAAGCACTACATTTTTATCAGTTCATGCATGTTTATGACATGTCGGTCGAGCATGTTAAATGGAAATCATTGCTTTAGAAAATCGTTCAGCAAGTCCAATCAAACAGTGGTCGTGGTAAAACGCCTAGAGTTAGAGAAAGCTCTAGTCCAAGGGAATCGCTAGGAAGCTACAGTTTAGGATCAGAAGAAGACCTACCCTCTACCGAAGATAAATTTTTTAGGCCATAGGGAGCGAAAGCGGCCTAAAAGAAGCAGGCTACTGGAGCAGATCAGATAGAAATTAAAAAACTCCTATTGAATTTGAAGATAGATTTAACCGGACAATGGAAACTCTAGCAATTCAACACCAAGAAAAGTTGTCAAGAATGGATCAACTTCTTGCTAGACCGACAAAAAGATGAAGATGCAATAATGTTCATGGATACGTCGCACATGTCTGCAGAACAACTGGAGTATACGGACCATAGAAGGAGAGAAATTATGCGACGTAGACTTAAAGAAGGTCATTAACTGTTTCTGTTTTTCTACAACCTTTGTATCTTTGAATTACCGTTAGTTGTATTGTATTATGAACGTAAGCAATTATTAATATAAGTACTTTCATTGAATTGCATTACATTGAGAAAAGATTATAACAACATTACGTTAATTAAACATACACAGATTACAATAACAATAATATGTAACAACAACATAAACAACAGTAGGAAAAGTAACAACAGAAATATAGTTTCACTGGTTTCCTGAAAAGTTGCAAAGATGATCAATGAGATCATTTTGCAGTCTTCGATGCTGTTGAACACTGTGCAGTTAATGCGCTCGGTAGATTCAAAGCGGTGGAGGTGCAAAATGTCATAGCGGGGATACAGCGAGGATATAGCGGGATATAGCGGATGGCTCTAAAATAACATATAAAACTCGTACTTAATGTTTTTACAAATATATAAATGGTAATTAAATGAAAAATTATCATTCAATTGAATTATAAATAATACATAAATAATTTTAAATAAAAACATGCGCGGATATACTTTAAATAAATGAAAAACTATTATATAACATAATTGAATTTGGTAGAATATTAGAGTATTTTCATTTCTGAAAATATATTGAAAATTAAATCAAATAAATTAGTTTCATAAGTTTATAATGTATAAATGCAAATTTTCAATTCATTTTATTAAAAAAAATAGCAGGAATAGCGGAAATAACGTGATATAGTGGAAACAGCGAGGATTAAAGTGGAAAGGCTATATTCTTGGGCTATATGGAAAAATCGTAGCGGTAGAAATCTGCTATGAGATATAGTGGGGTTGTAGCGAGGTAATAGTGGGGCATTAACTACACAGGTTGAACACTACGGTAGAACATTTGGCTTTCTACATGAAACTCGAGTTCTAATGCACTTCCAATCATATCATTGTGCCAAACAGGAGGTGGTGTTGGAGCACCCTCGTAAAAGCAATCTTCTTCCATGTCTCTTTCATCCTCTATAATTATATTATGTAAAATAACACAAGTTTATATTATTTTGGTCATTTTAACTAGTGATCAAAGTCTGCATGGATTTCTGACTATGGCAAATCTAGATTGTAGAATCCCAAATGCTCTTTCGACATCCTTCCTCTGGCCTTCTTGCATCGCTGCAAACTTTGATTGTTTATTGTTTTGTGGGTTAGGAATTGTCTTGACAATGGTCCTCCATTTAGGTTACATACCATTGCCAAGGTAATATCCATGATCGTACGTGTTACCTCCTAAAGTAAAGGTATAAGAAGTTGATCCACCATTTGCTAAATCATTGAACAACGTAGATCATTCGACTACGTTAAGATCATTGTTCGAACCCGACATTCCAAAAAATGCATGCCATATCCATAAGTCATATGACGTTACGGCTTCAAGAATAATAGTGGACTTGGGGACTTACCCTGTTAAGCTCCAGCATACGCCTTTGGACAATTCTTCCACTCCCAATGCATGCAGTCTATACTGCCTAACATTTCGGGCCAACTTCTATGACCATGCATATTCGATAACATTGCTATATCTGCCTCGTTCGATCTGCATAAGTATTGATCACCGTAAAGATCCATGATAGCTTGACAGAAATGCTCCAAACACTCTAATACTGTGCTTTCCGCCACTTTCAAATTTTCATCAAACGCATCTACCGGTCCTGCATATGCAAGCATTCTTGGTGCAGCTATCATTTTTTGAATTCCAGTCAATCCCATTGTACAAGATGCATTGGGTTTGAAGATAAAATATTTGTCATACTGCTTGATACATTGTAGGATTCTAAGAAACAGAGGTCGCTGCATGTGGAATCTTCTTCTAAAATCAGCATCTGTGTTAGTAGGATTTAGAACAAAGTAGTCTTCCATCAGTCTGTCATTGTGCCATGAATGTCTATGATTTTTATACCGACGACCAACAACTGATCCACCCTGTTGCCGCTCGATTTACCAACTTGTAGTACAGCCATACTTATTAGTTCCTTTTCGCGACGAAAATGATCTTCCATCATTTCATCAAATTCGTCATCGCTATCATCGAAAAATATATAATCTTCGACAGCCATTTGTTATGTATGAAATACGAATGAGCAATAATACTTTTAACATCTAACAAGCTTTTTATAGCTTTAATCATATGTTGGCTTTCATAACAAAATAGACAATCGCGACTAGTTGGCGAGTAGCATTAATTCAATTCAACCACTATCTATAAAGTAGATTCCATTTATGTCACGTCTGTAGTGTCTCGTCACATCTACACACCGTTGACTGTTGGTGTAGTGTCTCGTCCCATCTAAACATTGTAGCCACATCCTCACAAGCTAACAAGGAGATTTGACTGGTGTAGTATCTTGTTCCATCTACATACTATTGCTTGTTGGTCCAGTGTCACGTCCCCTCTATACACCATTGACTATTGATGCAGTATCTCATCCCATCATACAACTGTAGCCATGTTCTTAACGACTTTATGACACTACCAAACAATAGTACAGTTAAAAATTTCTATGGCGATAATACAGAAAGAAACAAGACAATGTTACTGAAACACCCAAACATCAATAAAGCCAATGATAATACATAAACAAACAATAATACACTCCATAATAATACAACGAACAAAATTACCCTGACTAGGACTAAGAACCGACACGAAGAAACTACTGGTTACGATTAAATTGTAAGTTTTGCAGGATGTTTCAGAGACGTCTTATTTCTCATTCTAGCTCGTTGGCATATGTTATGGCCCTTGGGCACAGCCGTTCATCAACCCATTCAGCATAATTGCACCCTTCAGGCCAGAAGGGACACAACTGTATTCGACGACCAATATCATCACCATAAGCTCTAACCACAACTTCAACCTCATAATCACAATGGCAACATACTACGTAAGAGTCAATCTCTTGTTCAACCGAAATTTGCAAATTTGGTACTTGATCAACCTCATGTTCTTGTAGTAGTTGATGAACCAACTGTTTGTGTAGAGGTTGGACAACCGTACGTTCATACAACGGTTGAAAATCTTCTCGAAGTGTGAGTTTTTAAGATTTGAGAATTCACGAGCAACGTCCTCATAATGTTGGTCTTGGTAATTGATATTCCAATCTTCATCGGTGTGTTCACTTTCCGTCGGAACATAGACAAAATCAGAGTCAATAGATGATGACCAGGAAGGCATTGGTATGAGGAATAGAAGAACAAAGGAGCGGAGAATTGAATTGTGTGTTTGAGAAGAAAAGCTCTTATGTATATATTGAAGCTTGTGAATGCTAACAATTTTTTATGTTTAAATATGAGCATTGTATTTTGATTTGACAGTACACTAGAAAGTGAAATTACTCACAAACAAGACAATAATAAATATGCATACACAGAAACAACAATACACTTAATAATAATACACTCAAATTATGGATATCCAAATCGTTCTAGCCAATTTTGATGTATGATATAAGCCTCGAGTCCAGTGAATGTGCTGCGATATTTGATAAGTTAACGACCTTCAAATGTGGAACGGGTTGGTTTGAATAAACTTTCAAATATGACCTCATTGATTACCGTGATGTACCGCTTACAAGCGTTGTAGAAGTTCTCATAAGCAATCCTTAACTCTACATTCGTGCGTCTACTAGTATACTCAACATTGATATTGTAAAGTACAACAATAGTGTCCCAAAACCGAGTTGCCATTATCTCCTCATCGTCGCACATCTGATCGGTTTGTATAAAAGAAATTACTAGCAGTTTCAATTCTGTAGCCGAAAATATTAAGTTAGACATTGATTGATTTTACCAAACTTTTAAATGTTGTGACATTTGAATATAACACTTTATCTTAAATAAAGAGGTCGTAATCCGCATAAAAAAATAAAGCATTAGATTAATGTCCACGTGTCAAACATCCATAAACTTTTTGATAAAAAAACACAACTATGTTTGTTACTTCAACATTTTTACTTCATATACGCTTAACAATAAACATGCATAAATTTTAATCAACGCAATGCCTTACTCAACATACAATATAACTGACACAATGCCATAACATATAGATAATCACATATAACAATAGTATCATCACCAACATAATATGAAAACAACTATCGTAATGGGTGAAAAATAACAACATAAACTGAAACATCTATATGCAACACATCAGTCCATGTGATCGGATCCGCTATCAATTTCCTCATCGTCTCCACTATCGTCGTCACTATCATCGTTGACGTCATCAAAGTCGTCAGGCTCAGGTCCGGCATGGAGCTGCTTCTCAAGCTACTGAATCTGGGTCTATAATCCCTGTATCTGTGCATCATACCGAGTCTGCTGCTGTTGAACCACAGTCTGGTAACTCTGATACATCATCTATGTATAATCGAGCGTCATACGCTCAAATGCAGCAATCATCTGGCTATCATAATCCGTATACTGAGAAAACTGATATGTGCACAACAAAAATTATACATAGGTGGTGAATATAATGACAAGTAATATAAAGAAAATTTAAAATTCATATAAACCTGATGAGGTTGATACAATCCAGCGGATGGTACACCCATAATAGCATCATCTGTATGATACTACAAGGGATACTCTACCATCTGACCATGTACATCATACGCTCTAAATGAATGAGGAGGGTAAAGTAGAAGCTGCGTGTACTGAGACGATGTAGGCTCAAAGGTAGCAGGTGGTAGTGGAACTCTACCAGAGGAGGTACGTGGACCAATATGATCGGAGTTCAAACCTCGAATATAATCCGGCAACGCGTAAGCACATGGGGCTACTCAAGCCCAATACGAATTAAAGTCTTTCGAAATCATAAAAGGTTCACCACCCCCCATCCCGCACCCCTCATTGCAAGAATATAACCTGGTCCAACCCTAATAACACCATACATATCATCCCATGGTAGCGCATCTGATGGAATTTGAACTATACCGTACAACTATAGCCAACACCGCTCCTCTAAATACCATATGAATGGACATGTAGGAACCTAAAAGCAAACCCTGCGTCGCGACATGGAAAACTGAAAAGTGAGTGGATTATCAGGACCGGGCTCTAGGAACTGTAAGTACTGATCCCATGGATGAATGATAATGTTACCGCGTCGCCTCTATCCATCTACTATCTAGCCTCCATCAGCTCATTGTGCACCTTTTGCGCAACACGAGACAAATGCATAGGAGGACCCCAACGACGCAATCTAGGAAAGTAAATATAAGGTGTGGCATTCGCTCTACAATAAGTTGGGGGTGCATATTGGAAGTATACTCATAGTACAAAAAATGGAAGAATGTACCAAAATCCATACATCTGTCTAGACTGCCGAAGCGCATAAGTATCTAATGCAACGTACGAATAACTAATAATAGCAGTACCGTAATCATATATATGCAGTCCATCCACATCTAATAATCCAGCCAAAAAGGCAAGCCTAATGTACCCTTATTGTTACTAAAAAATATAGATCAAAAAAGGTATAATATGAAGGCACGGATAACTGAAATGTGCATTTCCTCAACGGTTATGTACTCTACTATATATCGCTGTAGACAAGTGAGAGTAACAGCTCCTCCTCTAACCTCTTCATCGGCCAAAGCCGGTAAATAAGCTGAATATGACTCGAACTCCTCAAATGAACTATCAAATGGAACAGGGAGATGGTTCGGTCGACCAAACTCTATGCCAGTGAGCATATAAAAATCTAGAGGAGCCAGTCCTAGCTCAAAAGTAAGGAAATGAAATGTGTGAGTGGTAGGCCATCATCTCTCAGTGAGGGCCTCTACAAGGCAGCGATCTACGTATGCAAATCTAGGTAAATCTAAAAATTCACCAAAAGGTGACGCATGTAGCCTATCCAAAATCGGCTATGGTAACTGATCAAATTACTCAGACATACACCTATACCAACTACCTCGCATCGCTACGTGACGAACCTAAGTATATGATTATTTAATGTTAAAATAAACAAACAATTATCATGCATATGTTAGGAACTGTGATGTTGGGTTTGATGACAACAACCCTTTTAACTTATCTTATTATAAAATATATACTAACACTGTTGTTTAGATAGATATTTATATGCAGGATATATATATATATATATATATATATATATATGCAGGTATTGATTACTGAAGACTGATCAATATAAAGGTATAAAGACTCAAGACTCAAGATTGAAGACTCTAGAGTATCAAGATCAAGATTTCAAGATATGTGTCTAGTTTTTGTTAAAACTTCATAATAGCATGGAAATCTTCATTCCGAATTTCATTTGGGATGGAACCCATTTCTACCTTCTTAGTGGCTTACGAACCCATGACAAGTAGCTTATAAACCTATGACAAGTGGCTGGCAAAGCCACGAACATCCTGATTTTGTACAAGTTCTCGAGTTCTGATGTGATGAGATATTCTGTAAGAAGAAGCTTGCAAAACTACTTCAAGATGGTTTTTCAAAATGATTTTCAAATCTACTTTTCAAAATGTTTTAGCCTTAAAAAATTATCTTTCAAATGACTTTCAAAAAGATGTTTCAGCCTTAAAATATTATTTGTTTAGTTTTAAAATAAACTCTTGTTTTAAACTCCATTTTTCAAAAAAAAATACATTATTTTTAACATAGAGATATTGACATCATGGGATACCCCATGTCGACATGGTGGCCGTTGAATTCAAAAGTTTCAATTTTCAAAAGAAGTGTCTATTCGTTTAAATCTCTTCACGAATAGTTATGACTGTTGGTGCTTTATAAATAGCCTTCACAAACGAATTTTTTAACTAACTAATTTCATATTTTCTTCACTTCTTCTTCTCCATAAATCCATATTCTAAAATTTTCATATTTTTAAGATCGTGTCGAAATTCTGCCGAATTCTCAAGTGAATCAAATTAGAATCTCATTCTTGTTTGATTCTCTGCCCACTCTTGAAGATTAAAGAGATATTCAGAGTTATAGAATCAATTTGTCATCAAAAGTTTATCGAGTCTCTATTTAAAGTGTGGTTGTGCCTGGAAATCAATTGGGTAATCTTGTAGCCCGTAAATCAAGAGAGTTTGCCCTGGACTCGTGTGATAGGAGGGTACCTCAAGGCCTTTAGAAATCGAGGAATGTAATCTTGACATTGGTATAATAAAAATCTGTATGAGGTGGTTTTCCTTGGTACAGGACTGGATGTAGGGTAACTCCGAACCAGTATAAAATCCGGTGTGTACTTTCCCTTTACTGCTTTTTATTTACTTTCTGCATCTGTGTTTAATTCTATGATTGTTTTGTGATTAAGTTCTGCATTTGTTTGTGTCATAATTTTAAATTAGTTCATATAAGTCTTAGAATCCATTAAACACTATTCACCCCTCTCTAGTGTTAAATTAGCCTTAAGATCCTTAATCTGCTGTCCCTTTCAATTGGTATCAGAGCATTGGTTTTCATAGTTTTCATAATCTGAAACTTGATGGCTACCAACACTGGTAATGTCAACTCTGACACTAGTTCTGTTATCACTAACACTAGTTCATTTGTAGAAGGTCAGTCTACTATCAGACCACCATTTTCCAATGGCGGTAATTATGCATATTGGGCTTGTAGAATGAAAATCTATTTACAATCTGTAGGATTAGACACTTGGAATATCACACAAAATGAGTATATTGAACCAATTACCAATTTTTCCTACTGGACTGCTGAGCAAAAGGGTGTTGCAAAAAATAACTCAAAGGCCATGAATACATTATTTTTTTTCACTAGATAGGAATGAGTTTAATTGAGTGTTTGTTTGTAAGTCTGCATTTGAAATCTGGAAAACTTTGCAAGTTACTCATGAAGGAACAAGCAAAGATAAACAGACTAAAATTTCCATATTAACTAATCAATTTCAATTGTTTAAAATGCAGGCAAATGAGTCCATTTCCGACATGTACTATCGATTTCAAGATATTGTTCATTCACTAATTGCACAGGGAAAAAGCTTTTCGAAGGAAGACCAAGTCAGAAAAATTCTAAATTCACTCACTCCAGAATGGAATCAAAAGACACTTGCGATCGAAGAAGCAAATGATATCAGTCTCATGAAAATAAAAGAATTGATTGGGAATCTGATGTCTTATGAAGTTCAACTGCAAGGAAGAAGAGAAAATAAGGCTACAAAAAAGAAGTCATTAGCATTTAATGCAACGACTGAAGATTCGGAACCAGACAGTAATGAGGAGATTGTCTTCATGACAAGAAACTTCCGAAAATTCCTAAAATATAGAAAAAAAATAATTACAAAAGAAATGATCAAAGGAATTCCAGAAATAATACGGAGAACGTCAACAATGATTGATGCTACAATTGCAATAAGGTCGGGCATTATAGAAAAGATTGTCCGTATCCAGATAAATAGTTGTTCCCACCAAACAATGACTCGTCAAGGAAAAGAAAGAAAGCATTCATAGCAACTCTTGATGACTCAGACTCATCTTCCAGTGACGATGATAAGAAGATGGATAATTCAAATCTGTGTTTCACTGCTATTCAAAAATCAGATGACGATAGGAGTATGGATCTAAAATAGGTATGCATTTACATTATTTTTTATTTTTCTTGTTTGAATGGATGCTTGTTTGTTTGCTCGGTTGTTTTAAAATTCCTTGAATTTTTAAATTCAAATTTATCCCTTGAAATTTGAATTTTATATTCAAAAATAATATTATTTTAATAATATTTTAAATATTAAATTATTAATATTTAAGTATTATTATATTTAATGTTATAATAGGAATTATATAATTAGAATATAGGATATTTATATATATATATATATATATATATATATTAGGAATTAGGAATAGAAACTTGTCCTTTGATTCAATAGGTACATGTCGACATACCCGGATACCCCATGTCGACATGCCCCTTGGAATTTGATTTCAAAATTTAATTCAAACTTTTGAATTTCCCTCCACCTTTTCACCAACTTCAATGCTCTGGAAAGATGTCTCTTGACCAGAGAACATGCCTATAGAATCTCTATTTATCTCACTCTCTTTATCATCACTTTTCACTTTTATTTCAAATTTCAAACTTATCTTCATTATCTTCAACTCCTCTTAAACTTCGTCAATGGCCTCTTCAAGCACTCCTAATACGATTAGGCTTCCAAAATCTATCAAAAACTTTCTTTTAATGACCTGGAAGCTATCAAATCTTACATCAACTATGTAAACTTTGGTAAAATTTATACGGGAAAATTTGCTATTTTTGAAGATTTTCCTTATGATGAAATTGAATTTTTTTTCAGCAGTGTCCTATTCTTAGTTTAGTTGATAACAAACAAAATGATTTTGTATGTTATCCAAATCTTATTAAGATGTTTTATGCGAATTTGAATTGTGGTTTTTAAAGAAGGACAAATTTGAAGTAGTGTTAAAGGAACACAAATTGTTTTAGATTGTGAAATTTTGAAAAATATTTTGGGATGTAAGTATACCAGAATGAATCTCTTGGAATTTCAAATCAATGAAAATGATGGAGAGAAATTCATCACATCTTTGAAGGGGATGACAATTTCGAATTCAAAAATCGTTATTTTCATCCAAAAGCAATAATAGTTAATCTTCTTATTCAACATACTCTTATACTAAGATTGGGAAACTACAATAACCAGAATTTAAAAGTTTGAAAAGCACGTTTTGCAATTTTTGAAAATTATGATATTAATTGGGCTCAAGTCATTTTTGATGAGCTAAGGCCCAAGAATTTTACTATGGGTGAAAACACATTATATCATGGAATTTATCTCATCGGAATTTTTAATTACTTTGGAATTGATTTCAAAATGAAAGAACTTATAACTAGAAAAGTGTTCAACCATGAAAACATTTCCCTTATGCAAATTTCATTAGTGTTTCAGCCATATGAAACACTTACAGAAAAGAAGAAAGGCTTGCTCATGAAGAAATGGAAGAAATGGAGGAAGAAGAAGAAGAAAAGGAAGAGAAAGGAATGGAAATTGAAGAGGAGGAAGAGGAAGATCAAGAAACCTCCTTAGAAAGTATTGAATATCCTACTAATCCTGCTAATCCATCCAACAAGACCATTCTCAATTATCAAAAAAATTATAGTGGAAAATCAAAAGACACTTAGAAGATTAATGAGCGAGAAAATGGATAAGATTTCCACTAAAATCGACAAGTTCTTCGCAAAAATTAGTAGAAAGCTTGGACTATCATCTTCTTCGCTTCATCTAACTAGTTTTAGTTCATGTTATCTTAAGTTCTATCATTGTATTTCCTTTATTTTAGTTAATATTATATTATCTTATGTAATGTTGACTAGAATTATTAATGGAATCATTCATTTTCTGTTATTCAACTTCACTTGTCTCTGTAATTGCTTGTTTTTATATTATACAAATTTTACTTTAATAGATTTGTTCGTAATATTCAAAACAAAGCAAAATGTCATTTTAAGCAGAGGCGTGTCGATATACACCATCCCCCCATGTCGACATCCAACGAGCAGAAACTAGTTACACTTTCAAATTTTAATTTCATGTTACTAACTCGTGTCTATTCATTTTAAACGACTTTCTACTCCTATTTATATCTATTTATTGCAGAATAAATTGTAAAACTTCATCTCTAATCACTCTCTTTCATAGTTCTTCCTATTTCTTGAATTATGGCTTCTCCAATTAAGAATCTAAGTGATAATCTTAAAGAAAGTCTCACTTCCTTCAAAAATATTCTTATGTTCATACTTCGTAATCAACATCACTTAGAATTGAGTCAAATACAGACGATCAAGGAGCAAGAGAGACATTTCGACGGCCTTCATTGGATGATCTCAGCCCTTAACAATGACGATCTCGAAAGAAATCTACCATTCACTCTCGACAAAGATAAAGAAGAGTGGAATGCCATCAAAGCAAACCCTATCTTTGGAGAAGATGGATGGGTGGAAGTACCAAGGAATGTCTAGTCAGTCTGTATGTTATTCGTTTGATTTGATTGGTGTGTTTTAAACTTGATTGACTTAACTTATTTGGTATGGTTTATATATATGTTTGGATTGAATAATTACTGTAAATATGATTGGTTGATGATTGATTTACTTTTTGGATTACACTTATGATCGCATTTCATACTTATGATCACACAACACTTATTACACTTATATATGGAAAACTCTATTTTTTTATGGTTCATTATCTTATATCAAGTTCAAGGACTTTATTAGCTAAAAGTTTTTGTTGATGACAAAGGGGGAGAAGTTATAAAATAGTAGTTGGCTTGGAGTAAAGGAGAGTTATGGAGTAAGGGGGGGGGGGTTATTATAGGAGTTATGGTATGATAAGTATATTTTATAAATATAGGTTGTCATCATCAAAAAGGGGGAGATTGTTAGGAATTGAGATGTTGGTTTTGATGACAACAACCTTTTTAACTTATCTTGTTATAAAATATATACTAACACTGTTGTCTAGATAGATATGTATATGCAGGATATATATATATAAGTAGGTATTGATTACTTAAGACTGATCAGTATAAAGGTATAAAGACTCAAGACTCAAGATTGAAGACTCTAGAGTATTAAGATCAAGATTTCAAGATATGTGTCTAGGTTTTGTTAAAACTTCATAATAGTGTGGAAAACTTCATTCCAAATTTCATTTGGGATGGAACCCATTTCTACCTTCTTAGTGGCTTACAAACCCACGACAAGTAGTTACAAACCTAAGACAAGTGGCTTACAAACCCACGAACATCCTGGTTTTGTACAAGTTCTCGAGTCCTGATGTGATGATATATTCTATAGGAAGAAGCTTGCAAAACTACTTCAAAATGTTTTTCAAAATGATTTTCAAATCTACTTTTCAAATCTACTTTTCAAAATGTTTTAGCCTTAAAATTTATCTTTCAAATGATTTTCAAAAAGATGTTTTAGCCTTAAAATATTATTTGTTTTGTTTTAAAATAAACTCTTGTTTTAAAATTCATTTTTCAAAACAAATTTTATATTATTTTTAACATAGAGATGTCGACATCATGGAATACCCCATGTCGACATGGTGACCGTTGAATTCAAAAGTTTCAATTTTCAAAAGAAGTGTCTATTCGTTTAAATCTCTTCACGAATGGTTATGACTGTTGGTGCTTTATAAATAGCCTTCACAAACGAATTTTTTAACTAACTAATTTCATATTTTCTTCACTTCTTCTTCTCCACAAATCCATATTCTAAAATTTTCATATTTTTAAGACCGTGCCAAAATTCTGCCGAATACTCAAGTTAATCAAATTAGAATCTCATTCTTGTTTGATTCTCTGCCCTCTTTCAAAGATCAAAGTGCTATCTAGAGTTATAGGATCAATTTGTAATCAAAAGTTTATTGAGTCTCTCTATAAGGTGTGGGTTGTACCTGGAAATCAATTGGATAATCTTATAGCTCGTAAATCAAGAGATTTTGCCCCGGACTCCTGAGATGGGAGGGTGCCTCAAGGCCTTTAGAAATTGAGTAATGTAATCTCGAAATTGGTATAATAAAAATCTGTATGTTGTGGTTTGCCTTGGTATAGGACTGGGTGTAGTGTAACTCCGAACCAGTATAAAATCCGGTGTGTTCTTTCCCTTTACTTCTTTTTATTTACTTTCTGTATCTGTGTTTGATTCTGTGATTGTTTTGTGATTAAGTTCTGCATTTTTTTGTGTCATAATTTTAAATTAGTTCATATAAGTCTTAGAATACATTAAACACTATTCATCCCCCTCTAGTGTTAAATTAGCCTTAAGATCCTTAATCCGCTGTCCCTTTTAGCATATATAGTTACACGGTTGTTCATTAGTCAATAAAGAAATAAACGTATACCTGTGGAATCACTATAGCTATAGTAAGTCGATGCAAAACCATAGGGGCAAGCCGTGCAAGGATAGAAGATCGTCTGAAGTCACGGTAGCATCAAGAGGGACACGAGCAGGTCCAATATTGGCATCTGTCACATATCAAATGGTTCGTCTACTAGTTTTGATAGGACGGCATGGCATTTCTACACAAAGTAAAATAAAAAAATTAAATGAAGTGGGTAAAGCTGAGAAAATGAAGGGGGAAGGGGCTCTGCGCCTGATATAGGCGCCTGGCAGTAGGCGCCCGTCGAACAGACACCTGAAGGCTAGGCGCCTGTTCAACAGGCGCCCGACATATTTCTAAATCGGGCGCCTGTTGAACAGGATCTGACCTCTTTTCTATTGGAGAAATGAGGTCTCCAACATTTCGAAGTGTGAAAAATCCAATTTCCGCACTCCAAACTGTTGGAGATGCTCTGATAAATATAAAAATAAAAAGTCAGCACACATATATTATAGGCTCACGCACACAAACTCTTTTGGCCTTAGTTGTTCTTTGCCTAACAAATTGGTGGCTTGCAATTAATTTTTTTTGTACTTTGGTTTCTATATATAAAAAGTTAACCAGAGAAAACACATTCTTATGTTTATGCAATTCCTCCTTTCTACTCAAAGAAAACGAACACATAATATTTCTTTTCCTTTCTCCTTCCTATTCTATTCTTAATATCTCCACTACTCGAGTATATCCACTCTTTTTCCTTTCATTTTCTTATGTTGCAAACTCACCTCTCTTCTTAAATATATATCATCACATGAAAATTAACTTGCCTTCACCTATATATATGTTAACTTCTTTGCAATCATTCAACAAACTTGAGGAAGAAAGCAAATATCTTTCACGGAAGACCAGCATGCATGGACGAGGTCAAAGCAACACATGTTGGCAGGGTTTGGTTCTGGCTATGGCATGGAAGAGCTTGCATAGGAAATATATAGGCATGGGAAAGAAAATGGCGGTGGCAGGGCGGAGGTTAATGGTAGTGGCAGCCGGTTGTGGGGAGGAGGTGGGGATAGACGGAGAGGTGTGGTTCGGCGGGACGTATTTGGAGGAAGTAAAGAAGAGATAAAGGATGCGAATTTCATGGCAGTGGGACGCTGCTAGGATTTGACTGAGTTGATCGAAGGGGGTGTGATTGGTGGCGCCTTGATGAGACTGCAAAGGCGGAGTTGTTGGCGGAGTTGTTGGCGGTCTCCGTTGGATGAACAGTGGCCAAGGTGGGTAGTACACGTGCACGGTGCTTGCGCGCATTCGTTTATGAAATTTGGTTACTGCAAAAAAAAAAAAAAATGGGGGAAGAAGAACCCGTTCGTTGTGGTGCGGTTATGTGGAGATGGGCTAGGCCCGTTTGTGGTTATGGTGAGGATTAATTATTTAATTTGTTTAAGTATATATGTATGTATGTATGTATGTATGTATATGAACGTTACAGCATGCGCTTCACGCGTGAATTGTTTTCCTACAAATTTTATATGTTTAGCATATTCGAAGGAAAACGATTTGTAGAAATATTCAGTCATATTTTTGTGTTAAAATCATTTGTTAGTTTGAGTTTTATTTATAAGTTGTAGCATCTAATTTTTTTTAGTTTGAATTTTTATTTATACTACTGACTAATAAAGAGCGAATCTATGAAGATATATTGTTTGTAGATAGGTGTTTTGAATTTGTAAAGAAACTTTATTTTTTAGATCCTATTTTTAAGTGATATTTAAATTTGATAACATTTGTAGGCAGATGTTTTGAATTTGTAAAGGAAGTTCAATTGTTAAATCCTATTTTTAAATGAAATCAAGATTTGGTATTAGGGCATTTTTGGTAGTCTAAGCTGATACCAAAAAGTGTGATACCAAAGGTATTACAACTATTATTATTATTATATATTATATATTATATATATATATATATAGTTAACTTTTAAATGCCATATCTCGTTCATAGGAAATTCGTTTGACTCAAGGATTTTTACGCTGGACTCGTATCGTCGAGCACAACGTCGTATTACAATTTATTGGTAGGTTTGGATGTTCAAAAATTATGACATATTTAAACAGACATAATTTAAATTGCATTGTTTTAAATAATAACCTCATTTAAATTTATATACTTTAAATATTGATGTTTATTTGGCCAAATAAAATATTGTTGAGTCAAATTGGATTGAATACGATAATTGGACATTTGTTTAAGCGGAATAAAATACCGTTCCGCTAATTAAATTAATATGGCAATTAATTTGCTAAATAAATCACCATTTTGCTATTTATGGATTTGGACATTTGATTTAATACCATTAGTTGATATTCCGCTTTAAATATGTGATATATAAATTAATGACGGTTAAGTGTTGAATTTATTTATGTAGTCGTTGATTATGTAAATATCTGTTGTTAATTGAAAAGTTAATTGAACAATATGGTGATTTGTTTAAGTACTACGGTGATCATTAAGCCTCCTTTAATTTTTCTTTTAAAAAATCTGGTTTGAAAGTTATTTAAGCATAATTATTGTTTATTAACAAGACTTACAAGTAATAATTATTTATCAATAAGTTTTAAAGATAATTTATAATTGTTTTAAATAATGATTTAAAATTAATTATTTTATTAATTGATTCTTAAAAGTTATTTCTTAATGTTATTTAAGAATGGTTAAGTACTATGTAAAAGTTATTTAGTTAGGTCTAGCAATGTTTTAATTATACTCTAATTAATTATTTAAACTGATTATCTATATTTTAGTTATTAGTTAAAGTTAATTAATTTTACTGATTTAAGTTATTTAATTAACTTTTATATTAATATTAGTTTAAGGTTAATTAATTATTGTTTTGATAATTTTTTAAAACATTTATTAATTTTTATATTAATATTGTTTTTGAAATTAACTTATTAATACAATAATAGTTTGAAATTTATTATATTTTAAATAGATTCTAAAGTTATTACTTTAAATAAGATTTGATTTGAATGAAATATTGGGATGTTTAAATAGTAATTTGTTATTTAAAGCTATTTTAAAGAACTAATGGTTTATCAAGAGTACGTATTGACTTAAAGTGTCTATTAATAAGTTGGGTTATATATAGGCAGAGTTTTATAAATTGCTTTGGATAATAATAAAGGAATTTATTAATGAGTTTTAAAGAATCTGAGAAGGAGAACTTTTATAAAAGGGATCTTGAAATTTATTAAGGATGTTTTATAAAGTGATTGGATTTTGGGTTTCTCTTTTTAAGTGATATTTGGGTTTGATTGTTTAAAATATGACTTCAAAATGGAAAATCTTTTTAAGTGTTGGTGTATATACGTTCCAAGTTTGAAAGTGAGATGGTTAAATATACTTATACCAGTGAGGTAAGTATATGGTTATATTTTTGGGTAATTTTGGCACAGGTCTCTGGTAGGTTTCAAAATACACGAAAAGTCCCTGTCTTAAAACTTTATAAATTAGGTCCCCGTTTTTCGAAAATCAACAAAAAAACAATAAAAACATCATAAAAATTTCCAAACTTCAAAACTTATTTCAACATATAATCATCTTCATATCAATGCAAGAAAACACAAATAAATTCATCAAAACCCAAAAAAACAACAAAATTCGCACTTTAGGAGATTCTGCAATTTTTCTTGAAATTTCCGATATTAACACAACTTTAGTAAAAAATTACATTGTTTCATGCAATTTTTTCTGTTTAGTTCAATCTTCCAAATTTACTGTCTACATTTATTCAAACAACACATTATTTCACAACAATCAAGGAAAAAATGACGAAATTGCGTATAATTGAAAAATAATCAATATTGCATAGAACACACACCTTATTCCCAATAATTGCAGCGAAAAAAGAAATAATTCATAAAAGTTGCATACAAATCAGCAATAATAAGCCAAAAGTACCTTATTTTATGGAATAGATGCGCACATATCAGCAACAATGTAGAATAATTGCACATATTGTTGCACTAGTATAAATTTTAGTTGATATATAATTATTCAGCAACAATTGCATGATTATCAGCAACAATATTCACTTGTTGCCGACATTTCAGCAACAATATTTACATTATCAGCAAGTATTCCTGAATAGTTGCTGAAATGTTAGCAATTATTCTACAGCAAAAACAGGGACCCGCTTTATAATAAAACTTACACAGGGACCTGCGTTGCAATATTCTTCCGTTTTAAGGTTGCGATCTAAATTTCCACTATATTTTCGAAGTGTCAAAAATATAGTAATTTGTGAATATACTTAATTCGTCGATGTAAGTATATGGAAGTGATTTCCAAGTACTTGAAATGCGATTTTAAAATAATGGAAATTTAACTAAAACGAGGCTTAGTGATTTCTAAGGGAAATGAAATCTTTGTTTTGAATTTTTTTTATTTAATAGTCAAATAATCGACTATCAAACCTGGACCAAAATGTAACTTTGGAAATATTTAGGAGAAACACGGGAATTATACGATACATTTACCGTCGATGGTGCTATTTTGTATGTATAAACTCATTTCATTCTTCTAGGAAAAATGATAAGGAAATCCGTCCACAAAAGGTTAGGAGGTGAACTCCGCTCTTATCTTCGTTTATTTATTTCCTTCAGAACCGAGGTTGAGTTTACCCGAAAATATCGAAAGTTATTTCGAAGATATCGGGATCAGATATGTTTTCCAAAAACCATTTCGATCCAAGGAATGCATTTCGAAGTGAAGACATCGTGAAGAGCATGGAATCAGCGATAGAGATATGAAGTGCAATGGCTAATCGCTACTAATCCTGAGGGTGATTCCAAAACGGATGTAGTAGGAATAGTGCCTTTGGTTTCGTTCAGACCCAAAACGGACTTGTATGGATGAATGCTATCAGAACATTGTCATTGGAGGGAAATGAGCATTCCAAGTGTAAATTTCTCGAAATGTAATCATAGCCTCAAGCCTCATTAACTGAGAAAGACTGAAAATCAGAGGAGATGTGACAAGGCTAAGTGGATCGCACCAATTTTGGTATGTTGTCACCCTTCTAGATGCATCTACATATTTATGGATTAGTTGTGCATGAGATCTCAATAAAAAGGGTTGCAAAGCAACCGGGGTGATGACATATTCAGTGCTATCCAGTCGGGGGTAGGCTGGTCTTTTATTGGCAGGGGATCCAAACGAGGTCCTCGGTACATTTCCTAGACGGGTACCATGATAGGTGATACCCCAGTGCCTAGTCATTGTATGGAATCCATTCTCTAATACATACCTTCATGGTTTTGATTGTAAAGCCTAGTATTGTGGAATTTAATTAATGTGACAATTTTGGCTAAGATTAATAAGTATTTGTACTTTAGAAATTATTATAATATCACTGGATTTTATGATATAAACGGTTTTGGTTATCGTAGGGTAAAAACCTGACTATGTTTATGTGCGGCATGGTCTTATTAGATACCTTTGATTTTAATGTATTTTAAAAGTGATAATAAAAAAAAATGATTTAAGTTGACACACTAGTTTTACCAGACTGAACCGAGCGTTGTTTTCCTACAACGCTCGGGTTAGACCGAGCATATTTCTAGATTTACTTGGACATTTGGAGCTTTAAGAGATGAGATGGAGGCCCAAAGACATATTCACGTAGAAGGTTATATTTCCATTGCATATATTATTATATGTTATTCAGCAATTGTGAGGACAGGTTGTTATAACTGTCCGTGTTGAATAGGTTAGTATACACTGATTGATGTCTATATACATATAAATTAAAATTTTGTTTTTGTGTAAAGATTTGTTATATAATATAAATTATTCATTCCGCTGTGACATTCTATGTTGCTTAATTTCTTCTTGGCTTCTTCCTTCTCCCTATCTATCTGCTTTTCCATTCACATTGGGTTGGACACGCTTGGTTCATTGTCAGCATAAAGTTTAGGAAAAGTAGGTCGTTACATCTGATATACTTATGAATTATGAAGTCAAAATTAATATTTAAATGTGATATAATTATATATTGAGTAATGATTAAATTCTAAGACAAAATTTATTAATTATTCTGAAATAAAAGTTAAACTATCAAAATATACAAACAAACAATCCTAAACAAATCAAGTCAAACCATATATACAAACAATAACAATCCAAACCTAACAATATTAAGATTTACAAACCAACCAAATTCAAATATACAAGTTTAAAAATACTTGCTTACAAATTCGAAACAAATTGGAACATTGGATTTTCCTTGGAACGTCAACCCATCCTTTGGATCCAAAGATTGAATTTTGTTTATTAACATCCCAATTTTTTTATTCCATGTTTGCTTTGGAGTTCGAGCATTTGGGGTTGTTGTTCTGATCATATTTTATAAGTGAGGAAATTAACCAACGAAGATCATCAAAATGTTTCTCTTGTTCCTTTATCATTTGCATTTGACTTAATTCTAAATGCTTTTTATTTCGGAGAATGAAACAGAGAACACTTTGAAAGATTAAAGTGTTTCTTCTAAGTTTTGACAAAGTTTTTGATGTAAAGAACTCATTTTTATGAATAGAATTGTTTAAATGGAAAGGAAAGAAAGGATGAATCAATGTTGAGTATGGAAGAAAAAGGGGTTAAATAGAGATGAAAAGATGGATTAAATAACTGATTTAAAAGTAGTTACCAATTTTTGAAAAATATTTTTTTTTCAAAAACGGGCATTATATGTCGACATATGTGCCTTAATTTGCACAATTTATGTTTTTTTTTCTAATTTTTGTATATACTTAATACTATTCTATTTTAATAATTTGCAGAGATAATGATAACATTATTGAACAGCAGGAAGTAAATATCATTAACTAAAATAGGGAGATACATGAATACAAAGAAAAATACATGAAATGAAACTAGGAGAACATACAACCAAGGGATAAAAAGGTTGATAAAAGATCTAAAAAGATGATGACGAAGAAGAGTTTCCACAAAGTTTCCTAATGATCTTCCCAAAGTATTTGTCCATTTTGTTGGAGAGAGAAGCTAATTTTTTACTAAAGGAGAGTTTAAGCTTCTTTCGATTGTTGAGAAGCTTCTCATGGTCCTTAAAAACCCTCTTTGTTGGAATAGCGAGATCGTTTGCCAAAGCTTTCTAGGGATGTGTCCAGTTCCTCCCCTTTCATTTCTTATTCTTCTTCCTCTTCAATTTCTATGATATTCGGTTTCTTCTTCACGAATAATCTCATGCTCTTCTTCCCTTGCTAATCTCATTTTCTTTTTAGAAAGAGAGTCATAGGAATCAAATTCAAGAGGAATGTTCATT
The DNA here is from genome assembly GCA_030765085.1 of Allium cepa. Taxonomy (NCBI): domain Eukaryota; kingdom Viridiplantae; phylum Streptophyta; class Magnoliopsida; order Asparagales; family Amaryllidaceae; genus Allium; species Allium cepa. The sequence continues at coordinate 25,663,705 of CM060933.1, read as the reverse complement.
AGAAAGAGGTTGGTTTTTTCGAAAAATTTGTGAGGCAAATATTTTCACATCTTAGATCGATACCAAAATAATTAAAAATTCTAGTAGGATACACATCATGTAAAGTATGTTCTCATGCCTGAAGATTTCCTTTTAAACAAAGTCATCCGAAATCACTTGAGCCTAATTTATATCATATTTTCCAAAAATTGGGAAAAGAGCTTTGAAAACTTATTGAGTCGGGATATTATAATTCCCCATCCTCCTTGTTGTAAAATAAGACTCATTAGTCGTGCTTTAGGCCTAAGATTTTTGCCTTTGAAACCTTGCATTTCATCATTAGAAAATAAATTGCGCACAACTTCTCTATTACCATAATCAATTTCAAAAGCGGAGGGGTCAATTCTACTACTTTTACACCAAAATTTTACCAATAATTTCATAATTTAAAGTAATAGAAGTGTCTTTTACACTACTCCAAATTTGACCTTCTTCTCCTTGAAAAAAATTTCAATTCAAATCTTCATAAAACATTTTAACCAATCGAGATAGCAATCGAAATCATTTTAAGACAAACCGGTTAAAACAAAAATTCCAATTTCAAAAGCAAGATGTTGAAAAGCAAAATTCATTGAAATTTAAAAACCTTGTCGAAAATAATTTTTCATACATTGCATACTCAACATAAGTTTCAATGGACACACGATTATTAGGAAGTTGACTTTTGATCTTTTTGGTGAGCCTAATGGCATTGGATGAGGAGTTGGTTTGACGAAGACATCGTTGAATTGTTTTGGAGAGAGAGTATGAAGAATATTTTGAATTTTGAAATTATTTGATTGTAGAAAATGAGATTGGATAGAGTAAATAAATAGAAGTTGAATAGTCATAAGACAGGTGAAAATGTGACAATTCAAATTTCGAAATTAATGCAAGAAAGGGAATTTCAAAAGTTTGAATTTCGAAAAGATTCTTAAAATTCTACTAGGTTTGTAGACCTACATATGTGACATATATCGACATATGGATCAAAATTCCAAAAGATAAACTAAGGCAATAAATTTATATACACATATTTATGTGCACTTATTATCATTATTAATCTATAATTATTCCTAAATTCAATAATTCCAAATAAATGAAATAAAAATTAGATACAAAAGGTATCGATTGTGCAGTTTCCTTTGTCTCTTCTGAATAATCTTCCATCACTGTGAAACACATTTTGATATTTTCCGTACCTACTTCGTTGTCACTGGATATGGTACTAGAATCATCCAAAGATACGTTGTTAGCTCTTTTCCTCTTTTTGAATGAATCGGTGTTCGGTGTTTTCTTTTGCTAGGGGCAGTCTCTTCGTAGATGTCCTGTAACGACCCGAAATTTCCGAACCCGAAAATTCCAGATAGTTATGAAAAAGAAGAAAGAGATAGAAGAAGAAGAACAGAAACATCAACAACTCACATTCGCAGCGGATAAAATATAATAATAAATAATATCAGTTTACAAAAGAATACTATATCTTTCGATTATATTTAATATACATCAGAGTTTCACACATATATACAATCACTGAATATATACAATTATCATGACTCGGTTTAACAATAATATAAATACAGCGGGAATACTCTATACGCTCCTGCCATACAGCTCGCCTCCTGAGCTCCAGAACGTACCTACCTGAAAATCTGTAATACTCGGTCTGACCCGAGCATTACATAAAAGTAACACCCGGGTCAGGCTGGAAACCAGCGTGAGTAAATCCAACTAATATGGAATACCAATGAAATCAACTTATATAAACCCGGGTAACGTATATCAATTTAACCCATTCACAAATTTTCTATAGACAACACTCATTTCACATAACAATTTCTACGAACCCAACTTAGATAAAATAATCCAATTCACTTCAATCATTTCATTCCATCTTATCGATTTCACAAATCAATTTATATAAATTCGAAGTGGGTTCGGGTATTTTCTAATACCCGACCCCGGTCTCTTCGAAACTCATATAATCCCAACCTAAGATAACCAATTGAAAAACACAACATTTCATATCAAAGATATCAACTCATTCATAACACCCAATACCATTCAATCACCCATAAGCAAAACTTAATCACATACAAATCAATTCAATTGATTTTAATTGAATTGCAAACCTCAATCACTTAGATTCCTTCATTCATTAATTCCAAATCAATTAATTAATCAACCCTTCCATAATCATTCATCTTAATTAATCACCCTAGATTAGTTAACTTCCAATTACATTCAAGTAATTATCTTTAATTAACTTCACGATATTAATTCTTCTTACCAAAATCAATAAGTAATCTTCCATTACTTCTCGAATTAATTAACTATTTAAATTTCATTAACCCTTAATTACTTACGCTCATTAATTTGTCATGAGTCACTTATTTATTACTTTATAACTCCTAATTAATCAAGTCTTTAATTACATCATTGTTTTTTTCTATATAAGTTGAGGATTTCCATTTATATTTTAATTTATCCTGATCAGATTCAATTACCTTAATTAAACCATGATATGTATCATTCCGATTAATTCCAAACGATAATTAACTATACTTTTATTTACTTCATTTAGTAATCAATTGCTCCTTAATAAATCATCTTAATTTATTCCTGGATTAATTTCACAAGGAAATTTTATTTTTATTAATTTCATTAAGTGATTACTATCAAACCATCCATCGATTAATCTAAATTAATTCGACTAAATTAACTTAACCAAATTGAATTCAAACCTTTACTTACTAATCATCAACTCGATTTATTAATTAATTTAATTAATATATCATCCATTTCAATTACTCTATGATTTTGATGAACCACAAATCATTAAACTTCCTATTATGATTTAGGTTTAAACAATTTAGAACCCGAATACCTCGAGTCAAGCCACAGTTGACAACCAAAACCGAATCACGAGATCATCAGTACACATCCAAACATTTCAATCATCCATCCAATTTATTTAAATTTAACCATTTAAATTTTAAATGAATATTCAACAGAGTGAGGTTTACTCACCTTTGCTCTTATCTGCAATCCATTCTCAAAATTGCCTTGGTTTCCTCGATTTTTGACCTTGTATAAATAATTATACAATTTATTAATATTTGAACAGATTGAACAATCAAATTCCCATTTGATATTTTAATTAACCAATGATATATTTTAAATTTTTAAACAAATTCTTTAGAATAAATTTAACAAGTTAATTAACAAATAAATCCATATTATTTTAAAATCAAATTAGTAAATAAAGTTAGGTATGTGTATATATATACATTTCATTTTCTTTATTACCTTAAATTTCGTTGAAAATAATTCACTGCATGCATAAAATATTTTTTTTAAGAAAACAATTTGAAAGCTTCGGATATACATATATATATATATATATATATTCAATCCAGATTAATCAAATTTTAAAGTTAAAATTATTATACCTTACTAGAAAATAACCCAGGCCATACATCTCGTCGCCACCACGCAGTGCACTCTTCCCGATGCCAGAGCTCGAGCACGAGTTCCACTCACGTCCTCCGCCTTCAACTGTTGCCACAGATAGATTCGATCAAGCCCTTCACCCCAGATGCGACTTCGACCTCCACTGCATCGACTCGAACGAGAGCTAACGTGAACCATGCGACTGACCAGATGGACGCGATGATAACAAGCCGCCGCGACGAACTCTAGCTCCACTGCCCAAGCCTCCATCGCGAAATCATGAGCTCGTGAAGATCGAAGCCCTAACCGAAGAATCGAATTCACCAATCACTAAACGAATCTGATTGCGTTTGAGGAGAGGGGAAATTTTGATTTGATTTTACTCCGAGAATTCTTCGGCTAACTATTTTGCTTGAGTTCGTTTTTTTTAGAGTGAAGAGGGTTTTGAATGAAATTGGGAAAGAAAAACAAGTTCGGTCTCTCTGTTTGAAGATTAGAGGAGAACGAAGAATAAAATATCAATTAGGGAAGCTTCTCGAGGACGCTTGATTGTTATATAATTTAATATTGAAAATATCTCGCGTTTTGTTCCGTGAAATTTCGAACTCCTAATCAGACATGCCAATAGGCGTTTATAAGGTTTTACCCGCGTTCCGAACACAATGGAACATGTTTCGAAAGCTAATCTGAACGCACGTGCGAGTTACGGAATTAAACGATCCATATTAAATTAAATCGATCCAAATAAATCTAAGCGTTTCGAGCTGCCAGGGTCAAACGACAACTCTGATTGCTACGGAAATTGAAATCCAATAATAACTAACTATTAGGTATCCAATGAAACTGGTTTCATCGAATTCCGAGACTGTGCCTCAGAAGGCTATTTTTAAATTCAATTTAAATGATATATTATTAAAATTGAATGAATTACTTTTAAATTAAATTTCAATTATCCTATTATCTTCAGTTTCATCGTTATAAATTTTATAAGCCTTCAAATTATTTTTAATAGGCTTAAAATCTCAAATTCAACAATTTACCCAATTTCAATTATATAATTCAATACTTTAATTGTCTAATAAATATTAATATTTGGAATTCAAGCTAAAATTAATCTTTCAAATGTTAAAATCAATTTATTATTTCATTTTAAATCGTTAAAATTTCCGAGTCATCACATTCCTCCCCCCTTAAAAGAATTTCGTCCCCGAAATTACTAATCAGGAAGAATGTCCCCTACCTGTCTACTTTTTCCCAAAACCAAACAGTTCTACAACTTACCAATTATCTTTCATAAAACCCCCTTATTATTCTTACTAACCTCCCAAACTCTTCCACAGTATCAAACGTTACCCCTTTTTCTCAATCATTTAAATGTCAATTTAAAACCTAATTTTTGAACTATCAAAATTATCTCAAAATTTTTCTAACTCCCTGAATTCCCGAAATTTTTTGCCAGCGTCTCCTTTGCGGGCTAGCTCGGTACGTCTACAAAAGGCCTCTACGGGCTCCCAAATTCCAAAAAGAAAACAAAAGCCAAGTGGCTACATCAAAAACCCAATCCAATTTCATACAGAAATTTAAATACATACCTTTTTGTCGGGCAATTCAAATTTATCTTTTGGAACCAAATCCAATTTCTTTTCTCTTTAATACCTGCATATCTCACTTAGCAACAATATCCAATCGCAACCTTACAAATCATTTTATACATTCTCATATATAGGTTTTCACATATACTGCTATTCAATTTTGTTGTTCCCGTTTTCATATGAATTCAATTTTATTTCGATTTCTAATATTGAATTTTATCTTTCATTAAAACTGATTTATGTTAGTTTCATTTACTAGTTTACTTTAATTTCCAATTTGAAATTGTTTTGTCGTTAACCAATTTTCCAAAAATTTTCTAACTCCCAAAATTTTCAGAAAATTTTGACAGAGTCTCCTTTGTACGGAGGAGCTTTTGCAATTTGACAAAAGATATAAATATGTATACATCGACCCACACGGTCGGAAAAAGCAAAAACAATTCATATTTCCTATTTTAATTGCGTAGGCGTACCTTTATTTAGCTTTTAAGCAAGCAGCTTATTTATTTTAGCAATTAGCATACTCCAAATCTAGCCAAACGGCTTCCCTGTACCTGTACTTACTCAGTTTAAATATGTAAGTGCCATATATAAAAATTCTATTAGCATATCACTTACTTTCAATGGCTAAACACAAGCATTTCAAAAACAACAAACACCAAACGCTTACCATAAGCGATTTATATAATTTTAAAGCTAATCCAATTGCTTTCAACCAAATTTATATGCCATTACATTCAATTCTAATGGTTTACAATGCAATTGTTCACATTCAATTCATTTTTAAGCAAAACAAACTCATATTCACTTCAATTAACTCAAAAATCAATTATATTTGCTTCCACTAATCCATAAAATTTAATTAAATCCAGTTTACGTTAAACAACAATTATTTCTACGCAATTTGATAACATCCATGTGAATAAATAATTACTTAAGTTTTATAACCTATTAAAATTGATTCCAACTCAATTTTATTTACTTCAATTCCATTTTAATTTATTCACAATCATTTTATTTAGCTCGACACATTCCATTCTTGTATACTACTAGCCATTCCCAAATTAATTCAATCCAAGCTTTATTTAATGGGCTTTCACTCTTATTCGAAGCCAAACTTCCATAACCTTTAAACTTAAGTGAATTTACTTTAGTTTATTCCAACATTAAACTTAAGTTTGCTTCTATTTGATTCTCATTTAAGCAACTTCCATTAAATTTAGTTAACTTATCCATTTTAAATTTTGACTTTAAATTCACCTTCACAATTTCCAAAATAATGTCCAACCACATACTTATCTCATTTATATTTTAAATTAATATACTACCAAATTTAAGTTCAGTTTGATAATCTTATTCCAATCACAGCTTTGATTTAGTTTTTATTCAATCAGGCTTTATCTATTTATTATTTAACTCGATTAACCAATTTTTAATGTTTAATTTGCTTACTTAATTCGTTATCGAATTTATTTTATTAATACAAAGTCATTCTCTATTTATTTCTATTCACTTGAATTTTGCTTTGCAACTCAAACTATTCCAATTATAATCACTTCTCTTATAACCAATCTACTTGCAAATCTCATTAAATATTATTCAAATCACCCTTGAATTTTATTTATAATTCAAACCATCAAATTTTTTTTTCAATCCAACCCTATTTTATTTTTACAACATCTCTTCTAATTTATTTCATTATTAAATCCAAGTCGAGTTCTATTTACAATTCGAATTCATTGCCAAATATTATTAATTTACAATCCATTTGTTTACCCAAGTTAAATTTTATTAACATACTCAATCACACAATTATTTAACCAATTAGCTTATTTCCAATTTCTAAATCAATATTCGATTTTAATTACAAATCACTTCATTGAAATTCTAGTTTGGATTTCCTTTTTATTTTCCCAAAATTCCAACACCTCTATTTAAAATTTTAGAAATGTTTTAAATTCACACCATACTTAATAAAATAGCTCTTTATAAAAAATATATCTTATAACTCGATGTCTCAACCAGTCCATCCTTGTTCTCACAGAAATTCAGTCATACATTGATCAGGCGTAGGACTGAAAATCTATAAATACTTAGCAGACCCATTTTCAACATCCAGCGAAAATACTTAGGAAAGTAATTTTATTGAAAATATCGAAAACAGTTTTGTAAATAGAGGAAATATTTTTTTAGTGAGGATGCTCTGGAAATCATCACCCCCATCCATGGTCGCAGCTACATACCAGGGTTACGTTGCAGTCGCAACAAAAGTCCATGTAACTGCAGGCTCTCCGCGGCATTCTCGATTTCGCCATGGAACCCACACAACAGATCACAGTTACATCCAGGGTTACGTTGCCGTCGCAGCAAAAGTCCATGTAACTGCAGGCTCTCCGCTGCACTCTGATTTTCGCTGTCGAAATGAAACTTCTCCACTCCTACATAGGTCGCAGTCTACCGAGATAAACTCAAACGCAGACTGTTGGCTCTCAGCGGCACACACGACTTTCGCAATGTTACCATAGGTCGCAGTTACATCTTGGGTTACGTTGCAGTCACAACAAAAGTCCATGTAACTGTTGGCTCTCCGCGGCACACACGACTTACGCTATGGTGAACTCAACTCATAATCCTCAGGAACTAGTTTTGTCCGGACTCCTCATAGGATCAACTTTAGAACCCCCCCTTGGGGCTCAAGGCAGCACCACCCGGTGGCACTCCTGAGAAGTCCATTCCAAGGGAGCGCCTTTTTCTCCAGAGCTATCATCAAAACACTTTATACTATACACATATAGTATCTTTCAAATCATACACCTAGTATGAATTTTATCAAAGCTCCTTTACACAAAATTGATTATCCCAAATCGATAATTCTTCAAACTAGGCTTTCCAAATTCAATATTGATTTTACCCAAAAATCAAAAGCCTTCCCAAATCCAAAGGTTCCCAAAACCCTTTTTCCAAAATCCTCATAAGATCTTTTATATATATACAGATATATATTATATATTTTTAAAAAAAAACTTTGGATCACTTTAAACTCGTATAAAATCCTTTTTATACTTCAAACACTTCCAAAATCCTTTTACTTCCAACAACAGATTTAACAAGGGAAGAATATATATATACAAAGATATAACTCTGTTTACCCAAAATCAAATATTCAAATTTGATTACTCTTTCCAATATCAATTTCCTTTCTATTCACATTCACTTATTCACATTTGCCTTTATCCCCATTTGGATTATTACCTCAATTCTTATCCCAGTTGGGTATTTAATCAATAACAGTTTGAACTCCGACCAGTATATTTAGAAAATAGCTTGAAAATTTAGAAAAATAGATAAGTAGTTGAAAAATAATTATTAGTTTGCATGATAGCTATTAACATAGTTAACTAATTATAAAATAGTTGAGGAATGGTTAAATAGTCCAAACATTGTAGATAATTGCAAAATGGTTGTAAAATAGAAATTAGTTTGTGAAATAGTTGAAAAATAGGAATTAGTTTAGAAAACAGTTGAAAAATGGTTAAATGACTCCAAACCATAAAATAATTTGGCTTTAAGAAAGAAAGGTTGTATATATTTAATAGCTTAGAAAAATAAGTTTATATCAAAACAATTTATTAAAAATAATCAAGAGTCCAACTGTTTACTCCCCCAACAATTCAATTTAAATCTCCATTTAAATTGATCCAATTCCAATTTGAATAACTCCAATTTCTATTGAAATTTATTCACCCAATTCAAGTTGAATCAATCTTGATTCCTTCCCCAATTTAAATCAAATTCTAGTTGATTTTAATCCTGTTCAATTTTAAATTTGAATTATTATCAATTTAATTTCAGAATCCAAATCACTTCAATTTAATCCAATCAATTTACTTCAAACCAAATTCAATTTTAAACCGATTCAGTTAAATCTTGAATTTAAACTATCTCGAATTATAGAAATTCGAGTTAAATTCTCAAAGGTTGGTTTAACTCTTTAAACCATATTATCCTTTAAATCAAAGTGTTTAATCATTTTAATTTCTGAGCCCAATTTCTCAAAATTCTCATTCTAAATTATTTTTACGTATGTATTTCAAGATTCAATACAATTTTATTTTAAAATTTTAATTTATTATTCAATCCAATTTTCCAGTTTGAAGCCAGTTCTTAACAAGTTTATTTTACAATTCAATTGTTCAAAATTATTTTATTTATACAATTCCATTCTCAATTTAAAGATTTTTATTAACAATAGGATGATAACATCTAATTTATTCTAAAACATCCATCCATTTTCAATTTTTAAATCTCAAACTCGTTTTGAGATTACACAAATTCCAATTCAAATCAACCATTTAGTATTCCAAGTTAAATTCCAATTTCATCTTAAAATCTTCAATCCAAGTTGTTCATTCAAACTTATTTAACTTCTCCCAAGTTAAATTCAATTTACTTAATTTATTTACAAATATATTTCATTATCAAATTCCATTATTAACTTACCATTTATTTTATTTCCCCAAGCTAAATTTTATTAATATACTCACATTGAATTCCCACTTCAAACTTCAAATTCTTTCCCTTTTATAAGTTCAAAACTTATATCACTTTGGGTTTTTATATCACATTTCAGGGAAAAAATCAAAACTCAACCTCATAGAGTTTATTTCAAATTATCTTTAATATCATGTATATCCATACATATATATTTATTTCTTCGCCCTTCCAGCCATGTTTTAAAATTTTAAACCACCTTCGGTTTTAAATTCAAACCAATTTCAAACAACCCATTGTTTCAACAAATCCCGGTTATCCAAATAATACTTATTTATTATTTTCATTACTTTGAAACCAAAATTTCAAATTCTGGGATTAGATTTAAAATTTCATTTTCAATCACTTAAATTTTAATTTAGTTGTATTTTTGTTCCTACTTAATTTAATTCCAATTCTAAACTTCAGTTTCAGTTTGAATCCATTTCAAACTTATCTTTATTAAATTTCAGTTTGGTTGTATTATATTATTTCTTAATTTTAATTTCAATAATTTAACAACCAATTGCCTTAATATTTATTAGAATGAAATATTCCTTTATATATCAAAATATATTTTTATATAAAATCATTAAAAATCTTTATATAAGAAAATAACAAGTACGCGCTCATATATATATATATATATATATATATATATATATATATATATATATATATACATACATACATACATACACTCAACTCATTCTAGAGTACTTTGGACTCTATTTAATGAGTAATCCCTACCAGAGCCAAGGTTCTCGCTTAACCTTTCAGCTCTGATACCAAATGTAACGAACCGAAATTTCCGTACCCGAAAATTCCAGATAGTTATGGAAAAGAAGAAAGAGATAGAAGAAGAAGAACAGAAACATCAACAACTCACATTCGCAGCGGATAAAATATAATAATAAATAATATCAGTTTACAAAAGAATACTATATCTTTCGATTATATTTAATATACATCAGAGTTTCACACATATATACAATCACTGAATATATACAATTATCATGACAAGGTTTAACAATAATATAAATACAGCGGGAATACTCTATACGCTCCTGCCATACAGCTCGCCTCCTGAGCTCCAGAACGTACCTACCTGAAAATCTGTAATACTCGGTCTGACCCGAGCATTACATAAAAGTAACACCCGGGTCAGGCTGGAAACCAGCGTGAGTAAATCCAACTAATATGGAATACCAATGAAATCAACTTATATAAACCCGGGTAACGTATATCAATTTAACCCATTCACAAATTTTCTATAGACAACACTCATTTCACATAACAATTTCTACGAACTCAACTTAGATAAAATAATCCAATTCACTTCAATCATTTCATTCCATCTTATCGATTTCACAAATCAATTCATATAAATTCGAAGTGGGTTCGGGTATTTTCTAATACCCGACCCCGGTCTCTTCGAAACTCATATAATCCCAACCTAATATAACCAATTGAAAAACACAACATTTCATATCAAAGATATCAACTCATTCATAACACCCAATACCATTCAATCACCCATAAGCAAAACTTAATCACATACAAATCAATTCAATTGATTTTAATTGAATTGCAAACCTCAATCACTTAGATTCCTTCATTCATTAATTCCAAATCAATTAATTAATCAACCCTTCCATAATCATTCATCTTAATTAATCACCCTAGTTAGTTAACTTTCAATTACATTCAAGTAATTATCTTTAATTAACTTCACGATATTAATTCTTCTTACCAAAATCAATAAGTAATCTTCCATTACTTCTCGAATTAATTAACTATTTAAATTTCATTAACCCTTAATTACTTACGCTCATTAATTTGTCATGAGTCACTTATTTATTACTTTATAACTCCCAATTAATCAAGTCTTTAATTACATCATTGTTTTTTTCTATATAAGTTGAGGATTTCCATTTATATTTTAATTTATCCTGATCAGATTCAATTACCTTAATTAAACCATGATATGTATCATTCCGATTAATTCCAAACGATAATTAACTATACTTTTATTTGCTTCATTTAGTAATTAATTACTCCTTAATAAATCATCTTAATTTATTCCTGGATTAATTTCACAAGGAAATTTTATTTTTATTAATTTCATTAAGTGATTATCTATCAAACCATCCATCGATTAATCTAAATTAATTCGACTAAATTAACTTAACCAAATTGAATTCAAACCTTTACTTACTAATCATCAAGTCGATTTATTAATTAATTTAATTAATATATCATCCATTTCAATTACCCTACGATTTTGATGAACCACAAATCATTAAACTTCCTATTATGATTTAGGTATAAACAATTTAGAACCCGAATACCTCGAGTCAAACCACAGTTGACAACCAAAACCGAATCACGAGATCGTCAGTAAACATCCATACATTTCAATCATTCATCCAATTTATTTAAATTTAACCATTTAAATTTTAAATGAATATTCAACAGAGTGAGGTTTACTCACCTTTGCTCTTATCTCCAATCCATTCTCAAAATTGCCTTGGTTTCCTCGATTTTTGACCTTGTATAAATAATTATACAATTTATTAATATTTGAACAGATTGAACAATCAAATTCCCATTTGATATTTTAATTAACCAATGATCTATTTTAAATTTTTAAACAAATTCTTTAGAATAAATTTAACAAGTTAATTAACAAATAAATCCCTATTATTTTAAAATCAAATTAGTAAATAAAGTTAGGTATGTGTATATATATACATTTCATTTTCTTTATTACCTTAAATTTCGTTGAAAATAATTCACTGCATGCATATTTTTTTTTTTTTAAGAAAACAATTTGAAAGCTTTGGATATACATATATATATTCAATCCAGATTAATCAAATTTTAAAGTTAAAATTATTATACCTTACTAGAAAACAACCCAGGCCATACATCTCGTCGCCACCACGCAGTGCACTCTTCCTGATGCCAGAGCTCGAGCACGAGTTCCACTCACGTCCTCCGCCTTCAACTGTGGCCACGGATAGATTTGATCAAGCCCTTTACCCCAGATGCGACTTCGACCTCCACTGCATTGACTCGAACGAGAGCTAACGTGAACCATGCGACTGACCACATGGACGCGATGATAAGAAGCCGCCGCGACGAACTCTAGCTCCACTGCCCAAGCCTCCATCGCGAAATCATGAGCTCGTGAAGATCGAAGCCCTAACCGAAGAATCGAATTCACCAATCACTAAACGAATCTGATTGTGTTTGAGGAGAGGGGAAATTTTGATTTGATTTTACTCCGAGAATTCTTTGGCTAACTATTTTGCTTGAGTTCGTTTTTTTTTTAGAGTGAAGAGGGTTTTGAACGAAATTGGGAAAGAAAAACAAGTTCGGTCTCTCTGTTTGAAGATTAGAGGAGAATGAAGAATAAAATATCAATTAGGGAAGCTTCTCGAGGACGCTTGATTATTATATAATTTAATATTGAAAATATCTCGCGTTTTGTTCCGTGAAATTTCGAACTCCTAATCAGACATGCCGATAGGCGTTTATAAGGTTTTACCCGCGTTCCGAACACAATGGAACATGTTTCGGAAGCTAATCTGAACGCACGTGCGAGTTACGGAATTAAACGATCGATATTAAATTAAATCGATCCAAATAAATCTAAGCGTTTCGAGCTGCCAGGGTCAAACGACAACTCTGATTGCTACGGAAATTGAAATCCAATAATAACTAACTATTACGTATCCAATGAAACTGGTTTCATCGAATTCCGAGACTGTGCCTCGGAAGGCTATTTTTAAATTCAATTTAAACGATATATTATTAAAATTGAACAAATTACTTTTAAATTAAATATCAATTATCCTATTATCTTCAGTTTCATCGTTATAAATTTTATAAGCCTTCAAATTATTTTTAATAGGCATAAAATCTCAAATTCAACAATTTACCCAATTTCAATTATATAATTCAATACTTTAATTGTCTAATAAATATTAATATTTGGAATTCAAGCTAAAATTAATCTTTCAAATGTTAAAATCCATTTCTTATTTCATTTTAAATCGTTAAAATTTCCGGGTCATCACATGTCCAGTTTCACCACAATCGTAAAACTTAAAAACACTTTCGTTTTTAGAATTTTTATTTTTAGTTTTACTAAATTGTTCATCATTCTGTACTTCTAGAATTTTTTGAAATTTCGAGTCATAAAGGCAATTTTGTCATCATTACCGCCATCATATGAATCCTAGGCATCTATTGTAGCATTGAATATAATTGATTTCTTTTTGTTGCCAAATTGTGATGACTCGGAATTTTGGGCAATATAAATTTAATAATCTGTATTAATAATTTAAATTGATTTGAAAATTTTCTTTTATAATTTAATTTAATTTGGAAAAGTTTATTCTTTTAAAAGCAAATAAATATTTAAGTTGATAAATTTCGTCTTTTAAAAATTTAATAAAATGTTTTCTATTTATAATGTGTGTGTATATATATATATTTGTATATATTATAAATAGAAAAGCTTTGGTTTAAATTTAACAAATAAAATCTTGTTTTCAAATTCTAATATATCTTGGTAATTTGAACATTTTGATTAAATTTAATATAAAACTTTTCAAAGCTATTTAAATAATTAATTATATAGTTTTAAAATATTTAAGGTAAATGTTTAAATTGTTTAAATTATATTTTAGCTTAAGTTTGAATTTAAATAAAATTAATAAAAGGGTTTGTTTTATTATTTTTCTTTTAAATATTACTTGATAAATATGATTTGAAATATATAAGTTTAAAATAAAATTTATAAATTTATATAACATATGAAATATTAATTCACTTAAGTAATATAAGTAATTTTTAAATAATAAGATAATCTCTTCTATAAATTGTTTTAAATTGGCAAGATTGTTATTTTTGAATATTAATAATTTATTGTTTTTATATATAGATATAAATAGATTTTAGTAAAAATAGAATTGTTATTTAAAATTGAATGTGTTGTTATAAATTGACTTTAATTTGGATTTTTAAATCTAATTTGAATTTGAATTTAATTTTAAAATTCAAAAGATAGATATTTAAAAAATATTTGGATTTAAAATATATGTGTAAGCTTTTATTTGTATATATAATTTGTTTTATTCTATTTTTTAAAAAATTAATTTATATACATATATATTTAGATAAGTAATTATTAAATAGAAAAGTAAGTACAAAAGCTTTTATTTATCGTTTAAAAATAAATATTAAATACTTAAAGGACAAGTGTTAAAAATTAAGAGACAATGGTAACAAGTGTTAAATGATTAATAATACAAACGAAAAATGTTGAAGTTTTTAACAAATGTCATTTTGATTTTCATTTTTTTTCTTATTATTTCTATTAATAAATCAAATTCAGCCCATATAAACAATGTTCATTCTCTACTATTTTTTTTCTATCCTCTCAAATTCAAAAACTAAGAAACCTTCACCCTGTAAAATAACTCAAGAACAAGTCTGACAATCAGAACTTCACAAACCAGAAACTTATTCAATATCCTATAATTCATTTTCAATATCAAAACTCAAAAAAATTCTCTAAGCAATCTGTGATCAATACTTCCACAAACCTAAGATTTATCAAAAACAATCTGAAACTCAACCGTTCCTCAAACCAGAAACTTTTTCAATTCAAAAGCCTGCATCATTTTATTCAATCTGAGATTATCAAGAGCAAGAAAACTCAGAAAGAAAGATCAAGCAGTCCATCTTTGTTTCATTGCTGAGTCACCTCTATAAATTTCAGTATCAAGCAACTTAAGTTTTTTTTAAATCAAACATTTCCAGCAGCTCAAGTTTTAAAATTTTCAAAAGCAATGGCATTCAAGTTTTCTTCAAAAATAAAGCTCTATTCATTTTTAACAGGTGAGTAACATCACTTTTTAAAAGCCTAAGTATATGAAACTGTTTGCATGTTGATATCTGGAATTAAGTATGTTTGTGTGTATATATATTGGTGAATTCTCTGTGTATATATTGATGAATGGATGTGTGTATACCTGTAACATCTCTATTCCCAGTTTCAAACTTAAGTTGTGATTTAAAATCCTCTATCCCTTGATCTAGTCATTATTAGGATTTAAGTTACAAACAAAACTTGTTTGTTTGATCATAGAGTAGATTTAAATTTTTTATTTAAGTTAAAATAAATTTAAATTTGCTTTGGAAAACCAAAAGAAGAGTAATGCTTAAGTTTTGTCAAAATTTCAAACATTTTAATTTATCAAGTCAGGCATATAATCTGAAACCTCATCCAAAAATATGAATTTTAGGAGTGAAATCGTAATTTTTAGTATTTGATTTTGGGAGTAGTTCGAGTTTGTTCATTTTTTGTATACGGGGTGGTTTCTGGCGATCTAAGTGGTCAGGGAAGTCGCGGTCATCACTGGTGGTAGTGGAGTGATCGGAGAGTGTGGAAAAATTGTCAATAGGGTGTACCGATCACTGGGGTGGCGGTGGTGGTCGGTTTTGTTTCAGAACCCTAGTTTTGGCATAGTTGAGTTTTTAGTTTTCCAAGGCAACTCTGGTGGATCGAGTTCCACTATATTCTAGGAATTGGTAGTGGGGGCTTTGGCGTGGTCGTGGCTGGAGTCTTTGACGTTCTGGTGATCAGAGGTGTGAGGTCGAGGCAATTTCCAGGTTGTGGGTATGTTTCTGGTTTGAGTAGTACTGCTCGATTTCGATTTTGAGTGAGGATCGAAGGTGTTGGAGTTTGGATGGTCTGAGGGTGTCGTCGCTGACTGTGGGAAGGTCGCGATGTCGACCAGAGGTGGTCGGAGCAACCGTGCATGTGCACGGTGCATTTCTAGATGTCAGTTTTGGTTTGGGTTGGTGGCTTGAAGTTAAACTCGTGATTTGGGATTTAGACTCGAGTGAATGCTTGGGTTGAATCGTGAGTGGGTAATAACTGGATTTAATTAATTGAAGAATGGAAGTAGTTTCGGATTTAATTACTTTGTGTGATTAATACGAAGGATAATTACTTAGTGAAAGTAATTAATAATTAATTACTTAGTAATTAATTTAATAATTAATCAATAAAGTCATTTGAAGTTAATTAAGTGAGGTAACTAATTACCGAATGTGATTAATCAAGGTTGATTAATGAATGTAATTAAAGATTAATTAATTAAATGTGATTAATGTGAAGGATAATTAATTAAATAAGTAATTAGGGATCATTAATTATTATAATTAATGATGTAATTAAGTTGTGATTTATTAGGGATAATTAATCAATAATAAGTGATTACAGAATAATTAATTAATTGTAATTAATTAAGGATCAATGTAATTAATTATAGTTAATTAATTATTGAAAGTAATTAAAGGTTAATTAATGTAAATGGTTATGAATAATTAATTTGTGTAATTAGTTTGGGCTATTTACTTAATGTAATTAGAGAATGATTAATCAAGGGTGATTAATTAAGATGAATACTTAGAGGAGGATTAATTAATTGGTTTGTAATTAATTAATGGTTATGTAAGCAAGATTTACAATGATGAAATAATTAATTTATTTTAAATTAATTAGAGATGAAGTAATTAATTTAATTCATTTTAAATTAATTATAGATAGTGTGATCAATAGATCTTTGCTTATGGATGGTTGAATGTTATTGAATGCCTTAAATTGTTTACCTCTGGTATGAGATATGTGTTGATTTGCGATTTTGGGTGCTTTGGTTGAATTGTGATGATATGGATTATCTATTTGTGATAATGCGAATTATCTATCTGTGTGAATATAGATAATGAATTGAATCAAATTATTTTAACTTTAAAAAACTTGGCTTTAAAAGACGGCGTTTTGGATTTCGATGCGACCGGGATCGGGTTTCCAGACTTGGATATCCGAAAAGCACATCGATCCAAATTAACAATAGGTCGTGAATCTCAATTGAAGATGAAGATTCAGAGTGCAAGGGTTATTGTCATTAACTCTGAGGGTGATTCCAAAATGAGAGTAACGAGACAATGCCTTCGGTTTCATTCGAACCTGGAACGAACTTGTATGGATTGAATGCTTTCAGAACATCGTCAGGTGGACGATGAGAATTCTAAGATAGATGTGTTCTATAAAGGTAATCGTTGCCTCAAGCCTCATCAACTGGGAATAGCTAAAATAGGGGAGGTGCAGCAAGGTTAAGTGGGTAGCACCTAAGTAGGACAAGATTTACCCCTGTCTAGAGGTCCCTTTTACTTCGTCTGTGTGGGCAGTTGTTGGCCACAACTGCCGGGTTGTCTTGTTTGGGACTGTCCAGTAAGGGATGGTTCCGACCTTGTGTTGTAGGGGATTTATGGTGGATCCTCGGTACAGTGATCTATGCCACGTACTGTGATGGGTGGTACACCAGTAGCCCTGCCATTGTATGCAATCCAATCTCCAATAAGTGCCATACATTTTAGTTGTGCCCAGCTATGTTAAAATGTGAGATGTAAGCATTCCAGCTATTCTTGTATTTTACTTGAAAACCCTAGACCCTATTATAATATCATTGGATTTCCTATCAAATGTTTTGGTTATCTTGAGGTAAAAACTTTTCCATGTTTATATGCGGGAAGTCTTATGAGATACCTTTTGTTTTCAAAGACTTTTCAAAGTTAAGAAACTTTAACCTGTTACTCACACCAGACCCATGTCTGACATGGAGTTTATCTTCTGTTTTCTTAAACTCTTGGGTACTCAAATTTTTACGAGTAGCTAAGGGATTAAGGTTAGCTTTGACGAATTCTGGAGGAGATATGGAGCAGGAGGCTTCGGCGTTTGTAGATATAAGTGGTTCCGTTGTGTGATCTTTGAGTCGTTTCTTTATGTTGTATTTTGTGTTGTAATAAATAGACAGGTGTTTATAACGGTCTAGTATGTGTTGTATAAGCTGTGTAACTCTGATAGATGTTTTATATTATGTAATATTTATGTGATTAATATAATTTATTCGTTCTACTGTTGAGATTCTGATGTTGTTTCTTTCTTTCTTCTCTATCTTTCTCTTTTCTATCCCTTTCTTTCTTAATGATGATACGTCTTTCTGTGGAAAGAAAGGTCAGTCGTTACATTTGGTATCAGAGCATTAGGTTGAGTGAATACCTAGGCTTTGGAGTGATTTCTTTCTTGAGAGAGCGTATTTGTAATTTTAATATATATATATATATATATATATATATATATATGCATGTATGTATGTATGTATGTATGTATGTATTTCTACCTATTTGTTGGATTAACTGTTCGAGTTTTCCAACATAAGTTCTAGAGGTAGGAAGGGTAGTGGTGTGTATAGCATGACTACCAATGGAAGGAGTCTGAGTGTGAGGTTGGAAGTGCATCTACCGAGACTGTAGACCCAATGCCGTCTCGAGTAAGCTTTGCTATGGTGTAAGAATTTCACCAATCTATGAAGAAAGTCTTTTTGAGGTTCAGAGTCCTTCTTTGAAGTGCAAGTTTGGATAAGTAGAGTTTGGATCTGTCGGTTGAGCAGAAGCAAGTGATGGTATCTTCGCAACTTCAGGAAGAAGCAACTGCGTGGTGAGACACAATGACTTTGGATGTTCCCGAAGATGTTTCTTTTAGAGCAAGTTTATGGAAGTCTTTGGCATCTGTGGCAGCGTTGCAGCTCGAAGATGTTCTGTTTGCCGGCAAGAGGGTCATCTGTCAGTAGTTTTCTAGAGGTGGAGTTCGAAAGCAGCTGAGTGGGTCCATTTCTTTGATGGATTAGCTAGATAAGCATAAGCTTTTCTAATTGGTAAAGAGAGAACAGTATCTTTGGATATTAGGCTGGGTTGATCGCAAAAGTGACTTGTGATGGATGAGTGTTCTCTTGGGTTGTCAGAGATTTTTCAGGATGTCTTCGTAGAAGTCAAGGTCTTCTATAGAATCTGGAGATTGAGTTTTCTTATCGATTAGGATTCCTGGAGCTATACTGGTGGTTCAGCTAGTAGGAAGATGGCTTCTAGAGAGAGGGTTAGATGATGCAGCTCAGGATTTCTTGGTGCTTCTGTGTTTTCTCTTTATGAATCTGTTGAACCGTGTCTTTTGGGATGTTTCGGATTAGTTTGTGATCGTGTTCATCATCAGCTTTCTCATCTACTCAGATCGGAGTTGTGCAGCGGAAGCGAGGCAGCAGCTATCTGGAATGGTAGCAACCGGAAGTTGTAGTGTTTTGGATTAAAGGATTTCTACAGGAAGTTTTTCAGGATCGGAAGGCGAGATTGGCTAGTGCTCCCATTTTGTCTTTCCAGATAGGAGAAGTTAGTTTTCTACTGATGATAGTAGAGTTTGTTCTTGATTTTGGTTGATCTTGAGAAGATCATTCTGTTGGGTTGTTTTTGGTCCAGTTTGTTTCTAGAAGCATCAGCGAAGGCTGAGCTGATCAGGAAGGATGGAGGCAGCCCAGGATCGTTAGAAGAGTTTTGTGAATAAGAGACGGAGGAATTTGGATTTCAAAGTCGGAGATTTGATTTTGGATAAGTTTTCTCCAATCAAAGGAGCTATTGGATTTGGTAAGATTGGAAGGCCAGCTCCGAGTTATTTTGGATCTTTTCTGTGTTTTGGTAAGGATAAATGGTTTGGTCTTCAGGGTTGAATTGCCAGTTTGGATGACTGGGATGCAGTGTGTTTCACGTATCTCTGAGGGAGTACGTGCATGATCCATCTCAGGTTGTGGAATTAGCAGTTTAGGAAGATTTGGTAGTTGAGCAGGACTTGAGTGTGATCTGATATCCTGTTCAGTTTTGTAGATCTAGATGAGTAGGAGCTCTATAGCTTAGTAGTATAGCTAGTTTGGATTCAGTAGAGTGAGTATCCCAGTGTTTAAACCTGGAAAACTCTAGGATGTTCTATTCAGTATTTTGTCTGGATAGTTAGATTTGTTTGTCTGGTGAATTGGTTGCTATGGTTGTTAGCATATGATTGATAATATATGCTTATGGTTTAAAATTAAAATCTTTGACAAGTTATTAAATTACCTTTGCTTTTAAATTTCGGGGACGAAATTCTTTTAAGGGGGAGGAATGTGATGACCCGGAATTTTGGACAATATAAATTGACTTGAAAATTTTCGTTTATAATTTAATTTAATTTGGCAAAGTTTATTCTTTTAAAAGCAAATAAATATTTAAATTGGTAATTTTCATCTTTTAAAAAATTAATAAAATGTTTTCTATTTATAATGTGTGTATATATATATATTTGTATATATTGTAAATAGAAAAGCTTTGGTTTAAATTTAACAAATAAAATCTTGTTTTCAAATTCTAATATATCTCGGTAATTTGGAAATTTTGATTAAATTTAATATAAAACTTTTCAAAGCTATTTAAATAATTAATTATATAGTTTTAAAATATTTAAGGTAAATGTTTAAATTGTTTAAATTATATTTTAGCTTAAGTTTGAATTTAAATAAAATTAATAAAAAGGTTTGTTTAATTTTTTCCTTTTAAATATTACTTGATAAATTGATTTGAAATATATATAAGTTTAAAATACAATTTATAAAATTATATAACATATGAAATATTAATTCACTTAAGTAATATAAGTAATTTGTAAATAATAAGATAATCTCCTCTATAAATTATTTTAAATTGGCAAGATTGTTATTTTCAAATATTAATAATGTATTATTTTTAAATATAGATATAAATAGATTTTAATAAAAATACAATTGTTATTTCAAATTGAATGTGTTGTTATAAACTGAACTAAATTTGGATTTTTAAATCTATTTGAATTTGAATTTGGATTTAATTTTAAAATTCAAAAGATATATATTTAAAAAATATTTGGATTTAAAATATATGTATAAGCTTTTAATTGTATATATAATTTGTTTTATTCTATTTTCTTTAAAAAGTAATTTATATACATATATATTTAGATAAGTAATTATTAAATAGAAAAGTAAGTATAAAAGCTTTTATTTATCATTTAAAAATAAATATTAAATACTTAAAGGACAAGTGTTAAAAATTAAGAGACAATGGTAACAAGTGTTAAATGATTAATAATACAAATGACAAATGTTGAAGTTTTTAACAAGTGTCATTTTGATTTTCAATTTTTTTTCTTATTATTTCTATTAATAAATCAAATTCAGCCTATATAAACAATGTTCATTCTCTACTATTTTTTTCTTCTATCCTCTCAGATTCAAAAACTAAGAAACCTTCACCCTGTAAAATAACTCAAGAACAAGTCTGATAATCAGAACTTCACAAACCAGTAACTTATTCAATATCCTGTAATTCATTTTCAATATCAAAACTCAAACAACTTCTCTAAGCAATCTGTGATCAATACTTCCACAAACCTGAGATTTATCAAAAACAATCTAAAACTCAACTGTTCCCCAAACCAAAAACTTTTTCAATTCAAAAGCATTCATCATTTTATTCAACTTGAGATTATCAAGAGCAAGCAAACTCAGGAAGAAAGATCAAGCAGTCCATCTTTGTTTCATTGCTGAGTCATATCTACAAATTTCAGTATCAAACAACTTAAGTTTTTTTTAAATCAAACATTTCCAGCAACTCAAGTTTTAAAGTTTTAAAAAGTAATGACATTCAAGTTTTCTTCAAAAATAAAGCTCTGTTCATTTTTAACAGGTGAGTAACATCACTTTTTAAAAGCTTAAGTATATGAAATCTGTTTGCATGTTGATATCTAGAATTAAATATGTCTGTGTGTGCATATTGGTGAATTCTCTGTGTATATATGGATGAATGGATGTGTGTATGACTGTAACATCTCTGTTCCCAGTTTTAAACTTAATTTGTGATTTAAAATCCTCTATCTCTTGATCTAGTCATTTTTAGGATTTAAGTTACAAAGAAAACTTGTTTGTTTGATCATAGAGTAGATTTAAAATTTTTATTTAAGTTAAAATAAATTTAAATTTTCTTTGGAAAACCAAAAGAACGATAATGCTTAAGTTTTGTCAACATTTCAAACATTTTAATTTATCAAGTCAGGCATATAATCTGAAACCTCATCAAAAATATGAATTTTAGGAGTGAAATCATAATTTTTAGTATTTGATTTTGCGAGAAGTTCGAGTTTGTTCAGTTTTGGTGTATGGGGTGGTTTTTGGCGATCTAAGTGGTCGAGGAAGTTGCGGTCATCACTGGTGGTAGTGGAGTGATCGAAGAGTGGAAAAATTGTCAATAGGGTGTACCGATCACTGGGGTGGCGGCGGTGGTCGGTTTTGTTTTGGAACCCTAGTTTTGGCATTGTTGAGTTTTTAGTTTTCCAAGGCAACTCTGGTGGGATCGAGTTCCACTATATTCTGGGAATTGATAGTGGGGGCATTGGCGAGGTCGTGGTCGGAGTCTTTGACGTTCAGGTGATCAGTGGTGCGAGGTCGAGGCGATTTCCAAGTTGTGGGTATGTTTCTGGTTTGAGCAGTACTGCTCGATTTCGATTTTGAGTGAGGATCGAAGGAGTTGGAGTTTGGACGCTTTGAGGGTGTCGTTGCTGACTGTGGGAAGGTCGCGAGGTCGACTAGAGGTGGTCGGAGCCACCGTGCATGTGCACGGTGCTTTTTTGGATGTCAGTTTCGGTTTGGGTTGGTGGCTCGAAGTTGAACTCATGATTTTAGGGTTTAGACTCGAGTGAATGCTGGGTTGAATCGTGAGTGGGTTGCCATATTTTAAATTTTAAATTTAAATCAAATTTTGTAAAAAAAGGGTAGAAATGGGGTTTTCTTGGGTAAATTCTCGAGTAGGCTTCGGGTCGTACTCGAAGCACCACTAAAAAACAGATTTTTAAAGAGTTTTTAAATTAAAAACAAGATTTGAATTTAAATGAATTTGGTTTAAAAACTCTTATATAAACTTATTTTATAAGATAAATTTTTCTTTAACATTAGATTTAAAAGATTTTTAAATTGCTTTGAATTTTGTAAAAGCTAAATTTGTAATCATTTTAAACTTAAATTTGAAATGAAATCTAAAAGTAAATTTTAAAAGTAAAGTGTTTCAAAGGCTTTGTAAATGATAAATTAAGTCATTAATAAGAATAATGTTTGCCTTAAGTTAATTAAGATTTAATGATTTGACATTAATTAAAGTAATAAGGAAATTAAAGAGTAATTCATTACTTTAATTAACTGATAATGGATAAATAAATAAGTAATTAAGGTTTGAATGTTAATTAATTAGGGGTTAATTAATTTGTAATTAAGGATCATTAATAATTAGATAATTATATATTATTAATTAATGATTAGAAATTAATTTAATCAAGTAATTTAAGATTAATTAAATTACAATTAAGCATTTACTAATCAAGTAATTAGAGGTTAAATTAATTGGTAATTAAGACTTAATTGATTTGTAATTATAATGCTTAATTAAAGTTTAATTACTTAGGAAAGTAATTAAGGAATTGGTAATAGTTAATGAAGGTCATTAACTAGGGATTATTAAATAATTAATTAATTAGATTAATTAATTAAGGATAATCATTTGTGGAATTGGTTAAGTATAATTACTTAATGAAAGTAATTAAAGGAATTAATTACTCAATGTAATTAATTAAATTAATGTGATTAGTTTAAGTTAATTAATTAGTTTAGTTAATTCTAGATAATCACTTGATGATTTGTTAAGGATAATTACTGAATGTAATTTACAAAGTGAAATTACTTAGTGAAGTAATTAATGGGTATTTACTGGATGTAATTAATTGAAGAATGGAAGTAGTTTCGGGTTTAATTACTTTGTGTAATTAATAAAAAGGATACTAACTTAGTGAAAGTAATTAATAATTAATTAATTAGTAATTAATTTAAGAATTAATTGATAAAGTTATTTGAAGTTAATTAAGTGAGGTAATTAATTAAGGATAATTAATTACTGAATGTGATTAATCAAGGTTGATTAATGAATGTAATTAAAGATTAATTAATTAAATGTGATTAATTAGAAGGATAATTAATTAAAGAAGTAATTAGGGATAATTAATTAGTATAATTAATGATGTAATTAAGTTGTGATTAATTAGGGATAATTAATCAATAATAAGTGATTATAGAATAATTAATTAATCGTAATTAATTAAGGATTAATTAATTATAGTTAATTAATTATTGAAAGTAATTAAAGGTTAATTACTGTAAATGGTTAGGAATAATTAATTTGTGTAATTAATTAGGGCTATTTACTTAATGTAATTAAAGAATGATTAATCAAGGGTGATTAATTAAGATGAATACTTAGAGGAGGATTAATTAATTGATTTGTAATTAATTAATGGTTATGTAAGCAAGATTTATAATGATGAAATGATTAATTTAATTAATTTTAAATTAATTAGGGATGAAGTAATTAAATTTATTTTATTTTAAATTAATTATAGATAGTGTGATCAATAGATCTTTGTTTATGGATGGTTGAATGTTATTGAATGCCTTAAGTTGTTTATCTCTGATATGAGATATGTGTTGATTTGTGATTTTGGGTGCTTTGGTTGAATTGTGATGATATGGATTATCTATTTGTGATAATGTGAATTTTCTATCTATGTGAATATAGATAATGAATTGAATCAAATTGTTTTAACTTTAAACAACTTGGCTTTAAAAGATGGCGTTTTGGATTTCAGTGAGACCGGGATCGGGTTTCCAGATTTGAATATCCAAAAACCACATCGATCCAAATTAATGATAGGTCATGAATCTCAAGTGAAGATGAAGATGAAGATTCAGAATGCAAGGGTTATTGTCGTTAACTCTAAGGGTGATTCCAAAATGAGTGCAATGAGATAATGCCTTCGATTTCGTTCGAACCCGGAACGAACTTGTATGGATTGAATGCTTTCAGAACATCGTCAGGTGGACGATGAGCATTCTAAGATAGATGTGTTCTATAAAGGTAATCGTAACCTCAAGCCTCATCAACCGAGAATGGCTAAAACAAGGGAGGTGCAGCAAGGTTAAGTGGGTAGCATCCAAGTATGACAAGATTTACCCGTCTAGAGGTCCCTTTTATTTCGACTGTGTGGGCAGTTGTTGGCCACAACTGCGGGGTTGTCTTATTCGGGATCTTCCAGTAAGGGATGGTTCCGACCTTGTGTTGCAGGGGATTTAGGGTGGATCCTCGGTACGGTGATCTAGGCTACGTACTGTGACGGACGGTACCCCAGTAGCCCTGCCATTATATGAAATCCAATCTCTAATAAGTCCGTACGTTTTAGTTGTGCCCAACTATGTTGGAACGTGAGATGTATGCATTCCAGCTATTTCTGTATTTTACTTGAAAACCCTAGACCCTATTATAATATCACTGGATTTTGTATCAAATGTTTTGGTTATCGTAAATTAAATTTTTTTCGTGTTTATGTGCGGAAAGTCTTACGAGATACCTTTTGTTTTCAAAGGCTTTTCAAAGTTAAGCAACTTTAACCTATTACTCACACCAGACCCATGTCTAACCCGGAGTTTATCTTCTATTTTCTTAAACTCTTGGGTACTCAAATTTTTATGAGTAGCCAATGAATTCAGGTTAGCTTTGACGAATTCTGGAGGAGATATGGAGCAGGAGGCTTCAACATTTGTAGATATAAGTGGTTCCGCTATGTGATCTCTGGGTCGTTTCTTTGTGTTGTATTTTATTTTGTAATAGCTAGACAGGTGTTTATAACGGTCTAGTATGTGTTGTATAAGCTATGTAACTCTGACAGATGTTGTATATTATGTAATATTTATGTTATTAATATAATTTATTCGTTCTGCTGTTGAGATTCTGATGTTGTTTCTTTCTTTCTTCTCTATTTTTCTCTTTTCTATCCCTTTCTTTCTTAACGATGATACGTCTTTCTGTGGGAAGAAAGGCCGGTCGTTATACTTATTTTCCTTCCTATCCTGTAACTATTCTTCATAGGACGTTAGATTACCAATTAACACTTCAATTTTTAATATACTAATATCATAGGCTTCCTCTATTGCTAATGTCTTTTGATCCCATTCCGAAAATAATGACTTAAGAAATATTCTATTTGATCTTCTTTAGAATTTTTTAACATAATGATACCAATGAATGGACTATATCTTGAAACATAGAATATATATTAGAAATAGGATCATTTGATTTCATTTTAAACAATTAAAGCAGATTAGTTAGCATGGAAATTTTTGTTTGTTTCACTTTACTAGTGCCCTCGCGTGTAACTTACAATACTCTCCAAATTTCATATGCTGACTTACGAATAAAAACACTATTAAATTCGTTTTATCCAATAAACAAAATAAAATATTGATGACCTTGGAATTATTAAGTGCCTATGTGTTTTGGTCTGGTGTCCAAGTTGAGTATTCAGTTTAGATTTCAGTGTATTCACTTTATGTAATATTCCAAATATCTTAATCATTGGATTGTAAATAAATCTTCATTCTACATAACCAATAAGCATAATTACTACCATTAAATAGTGGGGGTCTAGCGATTGATTGTCATTCTACAAAAGTATTAAAAAGTGTACTAACAATATCATTAGCCATTTATATTTTTCAAAAATCAAATTATGAATTTTTTGAAAACCTAATGCTCTGATGCAAATGTGGGTTACGGTGTAACAGATCTTAAGGCTACTTTAACATTAGAGAGAGGGCGAATAGTGTTTTATGACTTTTACAAAACTTTTTAACTTTAAGATTTAAATTAAACACAGATTATGAACAAAGATCTATACCAACGAAGCAGTCACAAATGCAGTTGTAGATAAATATGAAAGCAATAAAAATTGTAAAGTAAGAGAGATGACACCAGGAATTTTTATAGTGATGCAAATTAACTAACCTATATCTACTCATGCATAATACTATATAGGTTTCTTTTCAATTGCCTACTTTAACCAGGTAGCAAGAAAACTAGAATACAATCTCAATTTAAAGGCTACGAGATACATCCTCCTATCTCCCGAGTCTGGGGCAAATTCCCTTGATTTACTTGGCACCAAAATCACCCACTAGATTTAGACGGTGTGATGACCTACGTTTCAAAAGGTTTAAATCGATAGTAATACATACATGTCGAACTTAAATAATCCGAAACATAGATGTTCATTGGGGTTAATTAAGAAAAATAAGAAAAGAAGAAGAAAATAAATACAGAATCTCACAGCGGAACGATAAAATATAATAATCAAATAAATAGTTCATGAAGCTGTTTACTATACACTTGATTATAATTTATACAACATTTATCAGAGTTATATATATACAACAGAACAAAATATAATGTAGCAAAACAACATGTTGCTGGGAATAATATTAGTAATAATAATATATCAAATCTTCGTCTTCGTCCTCCAAAGAATAATCTTCGATAAGCTGAAAACTCATGGCTGACCCGACCGTAATGAAAAGACGAAATACTCGAGTCGGGAATAAAATATCCTTATGTAAGTCAAATCAATATTGCATATAACATGAGTGTAATAGCATCAAAGATGTTTACAAGATTTCAAATCCTATCCAGTGTATAACGTACGTGCAATAACTCAAGAGATGTTACGGAATTTTCCATCTCTTAAGGATCCATTAAAATATTTATATATAGTAGAATATGCTGCATATATAATGTCTAATCAGTAAAATAAATATTTTTCTTAGAGTTAAGGATTTACATTGATCCCCTTTAACGCGTTTTTAAGCATTGTCGTACATTTTGCATATAAAGCACCAGTGAACCGTCGGTGGATAGGGATGTGGCGTGATATGACAACACTAAACCAAAATCGTAGGAGTCTCGTATAGGGATAAAAGTACGACAAGGCACATGAGGCAATGCCCGAGGTAGGATACTACCAGTTTTCCCTTCCCGGCTAGTGGTAATGCATCATAACCATGATTGCCCACCGCGTCCAACACTCCTAATGTCCGAGGGTGCGCACCAATTAGTCACAATGTAAATGATCGTAGTACGAAGAAGTGTGTCCGCTAAGGGTAGCTAGCCCACTTGACCAGTACGACTCCTGTTTTAGTCATTTCAAATTGGCACCAGTGCCAGGCTAATCCACATCGTTCTTTTTTTTCAAATCCAGAAAACGTACGCCAAATCCAACCACTTTATTCTGAACCGTCACTCCACGTACATAGTTGTTAAAGTGGTTCCAGTATTGACGTAGGGTTTGCCAATAAGAGGCCCCGGTCTGTTTAACAACCAAACGTTGTTTTACACACCGATTGGTTCTTTTACATTTTGAAACTATTCATAATTGATATCAAAATATCATATTCGCTTCAAAATCAAATTCATTTAGAAATCATCACATTTACTCAAAATATACCATTTCATTTCAAAATCATTTTCGCCTTAATATCTCGGTTTCAGTTCCAATTCTAAATTACTTCAAATTTGCATTTGGATTATAACCTCAATCTAACCCAATTCGTATTTAAATACATGATTTAAATATAAATATTCTAACTGTAACCAGTCTGAATTTTTAGAAAATAGTTTGAATAGTTTTTAGAATAGTTTAAATAATTAAAATAGTTTTAAATGGTTAAAATAATTAATATAACACAATTTAAGTATTAAAATGATTTATATAGTAAAATAGTTTAAAAATCAAAATAATTTGAATGTTTAAAAGATAGGTATAAAATAGTTTATATTACATAATTTTATTGAAAAACATAGTTTCAAAGCTAAGCTGATTCAATTCCAAATTTCCAAATTTAAATCACTTTGAATTTCCACTTCCATTTAAATTCGTTTTTTATTTCTTAAAATCAAAATCATTTAAATAATTTCAAATCAAACTTTTAAAATTATTTAATTTAACCAATGTGGTGTTCGTATATAATTTTATGTTCTTTGGCCAAGTGATAAGTTATTTCAATTTAATTTCAGGGATGGATATATATCATTTCAATCCAAACCACAGTGTCGTAGGTATATATCATTTCAACCTATTCCTTAATTTATTTGAAATAATTCAATTTTACAGTTTTATATGTAATAATTTACTAGGTGATAACAGGATATATATAAAAATAAATAAACATCCAATCATCTCAATATCAATCAATTGGCATCCTTCACAATCAATCATCCAAACAGTCAAAATAATTCATGAAAATTTCACAATTATTAATATTAGGTACTTTATTGGTAATTAAATTCCAATTTCAAACTTAATTGTTAATTTTAATTCTTAACAGTTAATTTGAATGACAATTTAGACGATAATTAAATTTATCCAACAACGATCAATAAATTTATATCATTTCATAATTTCAAATTTAACTAGCATAAAAATATTTTAGTACGTTGTGAGCGTTATAGAACACACACCTTGAGTTTTTTGTTGTCACTGTCGCGTTCTAATTCTGATTAAATTCGAACGCTTTCGATTTTAACTAAAAAATCCAAAAACTTCAAATCCAACCAATCTAATTCCATTGCCAAGATCTTGCTAATATGAACCCAACGCCACTGACCGCTTTAGATTTGGACCTAAGACGAATGAGATATTCAATTTATAAGATTTCATTCATTTTTTTAATTATATAAATAACAATTTCTTTTACCCAATAGCATCAGGTCGGCCCACTAACATAACCCGACCCACTACTGTTCCTCTATCTGCCTTATTCCTCCTTTCTACTTTCTCTGCTTGACACTGTGCCAGGCATGCACGTGCACGAACCACCAGAGCCATCGTCGACCATCTCGATATCACCCATGAGTTCACCTCGCTGTCCTCGTCAATCTAGCACCACCGCCCTATGCCTTACCCTCCTTCAACGAAATGCAACTGGCCAAAATCGAGCACTGTAGCTCAATGTCGCACATGCCATTCCACCATCAGTGCCATTAAATCTCACCAGAAGGTGCACCTATCCCTGATGAACTCGAATCAGAGCTTCGCTCGTCGAATCGAAGCTTCGAAAACCCAAAAACCAAAACCCTAGTCCATGGCCCACTCACGACTTAACTGTCGATCACCAGAAAACGATGATGCACTCATCAATATGCATACCAAATCGAAGCTTGCGGTGAATTAGATTTTTAAAATTTGCTTTCGAATTTTCCATGAGGGATTCACTGAGATATAAAATTTTGAACTTTTCTTCCTCGTTTTTTTGTAAGCTATTGCATTTGTAAAGGAGGAGCACGAGGGGGTAGTACAGGAGTATAGTAGCATTTTTCAACTTAAGGTGGGCTGGAATTTGAAAATAGGGTGGTTGAGATGAAATAACAACGGCTGATGTGAAAGAATGTAGGCTATGGTCAAAATCAAAAATATATATTATTTAAATTTTCAAAATATCGAGTTGTAAATTTTGGATCCCAATCGAGGCAACCTACCAGGCGATCATAATGTTATGCCCATATTTCAAACGCAATGGAATAAGTCTTGAGCCGTAGTTCGATCATATAGAGAAGATAGCTTTTCGAACCCAATTATTATATTAATTTTTCGATATAAACTTCAACGTATTTCTATCCCATACGATCAAACGATAACTCTAAACAATATGAAATTTGAAATCCAATAATAAGACATTATTACAACCCAATAGAACTGCTTTCGTCGAAATCCGAGATAGTGGCCAAAATGGCTATTTTTTACACGTTAAATAAAACAAGTAATTTTCAAAAATTTATTTAATCACTTTAAATTCAAATTTAAAATTTAACAATCTTCATTCTTGTTTAAATAAAATTTAAATCAACCTTTGGAATCATTTCCATTTACATTAGTTTCAGAATTTAAATATCCAAATAATTCCAATATTAAATTCAACGATTGAATTTTCAGTAAATCACCATTAATAAATATTTCAACATTTATTAGCAATAATTTTATTATCTAATAATTCAACATTTATTATCCAATTATAAACATCAATTACAAACACATTCAATTGACAAAATTTTCATTTCAATAGTTATTATTGCCTAAATATTCGGAATTTATTATTTTAAATTTTTATTCAGGTCATATTCAATAACTCCACCAATAATTCATTAATTTTTATTCTTAACCATTTTTTATTTAATAATTACATTAAATATAATAATTTTAAAGTAGCTAAAAATACGAGTCGTTATGGACGGGCTATTGAGCACAACCAAACAAATAAGAGCAGGGTAATTGATTTTCAAATACAAACAGTTGTACTTGGGATACAGGATATCCTATAGCTTTTCTGATAGCGGTTTGATATTTGAATTAATGAGAGAATATTTCCAATTAGTAAGTATATTGTAGGAAATGAATAAAGTAAAATAAAAATTGAACTTGAATGAATTCGAAGAGTATATATAGAAAGTGGATTTTGTGAAATATATGATGAGAATTTGAAATAAGAAGAAAGTAGAGGAAGTAGTTAATAAAATTCATTTTCCGAACCCCTTTATATAGTGTAAGAAGGGATGTATCTATTCATGAAGAGACGCAGTTAGAAAATCACAACTATTCAAAATCCAAAAGACACCTCTTCAACGGTCTATATGTCGACATACATAGGAGGCCTATGTCACCATATCTATGTTTATTTTGAAAAACAATAATACTTTTAAATTGTTTTCAAACTTCTATATTTTCATAAAATAATGTAAGCATAGTTTTAAATACTTTGAACATATAAAAAAATTTACAAAATATTTTTAAAAAATTGTTTTTGAATTTTAAATAATTTTGATAAAATATCAAAAATCGGAATCTTGTGATAAAGATCAGAATCTTCTATTAGAGACTTTAACAATTTACAAACTCATAAATGTACACTAGAGTCTATCTGTAGTCTTTATACTGATCTGTCTTAAGGTTTAATCATTCTATATGTGTAATATTCTATAATATATACTATGCAATTTAGCAATACATTAATATCTATATTTATATATTTATATGGTTGTTATCATCAAAATCAATATATGATGTATTAACAAATTTTACTCAGTTCATGTTGATAGCTCAATTAGCCACTGTATTATAGGCATGTAATATTAGGAAGCATATAGGTAAGAGCTTTATTACTAAATTTGTTATTTTCTACATTAGGATAATGATATGCTATATATTTCTATAGTTATATATTTATTAACTCTATGATGCAGGAGAAGAGCGGAAAATCGTATAGTATTTAGCTTTCTAACTCATTCAGTTGTTTATGCTTATATGTTATGTTCGATTATTATTACATATAATGGTACTAAATTTGTGATTGTAGGTAACCCATTTATGTAGTTACCCTTAATTAGGTTCTACTAATTAGTTGTGAAAATAACTATGTTGGGCTTGATCCTATAATGGGTACGTAGGCAGTCACATTATAACATGGCATAAACCATTTCTTAGTTGACCTAATTGTACTTGTGTGTGCGCATGATGAGGGGTTCTCGCATTGATAGGTGAATATTGATTGTATATTGGAAAGTAATAAGCAAGACCACAATTGTGAGAATTACTTATGTTTTATATTACAAGATGATTAGAGTATGCCAGTTTAGTCAATAAATATACACCACTTGATAACTTTTTATGTTATTAACTATGCTCATTCTATCACATCTTACAAGATTACTTTAAGTGATGTTCTATCTCATGGTTATATTATGCGATTATTGGGTAGTTGAGTCATTTATTTTGGTCGACGTTTTAGTTTTTTGCGCTTCAAACAAGTGTCAAAAATTGTGGTTGTCAACGCTTGGTATCGAAGTTTAGGTTATATGCCTATGTTAAATTGCACTTTGGCATAATGATATAACCTAGGATGATTAAATAAAGCTACCCATAATCTGAAAAAAGGATGGATATGGTAAGTCATGTACGTACGATTTGGATTATAGGTTACATATATTCATATGATGTAGAAATTTGTAATATTTTCCCTATATATATCTTTCCATACTTATCAAATTCTCATTTTACATCAATGACGAGTGCTGATGATACGTGTTCGAATGGACATGAAGTGAGTGTCAAAAGTGTAGTTGGTAAGGTAGAAGTAGTGAAATTTTGAGAAGTGAAATGTGAAGTTGTATTGTTTCTACTGGATTCTGATTAGAGTGCACACCGGTTGATTGTAGAATCGTGAATCTCCTGGGTTGCATGACAAATTTTATCACTATTTATGGTATAAATTGCGAGGACATAATTTTTGTTAAGGGAAGATCTGCAACAACCCTCATTTTTACCAAATTTTATAAAATTTCAATACTTTTATTTATTAAAATTTAATAATTTTTCATAAAAAGTTTGCTACGCATTTAACGTAAATTTTCAAAGTTAATAAATTTAAATAATTAGTGTAGAACCATAATCTATACACCAAGTTGAACAAACGCATAAATTTATTTTGATAAACGGACGACAAAAACCAATGTTGTATACAATAATTAGATCCTAAACAGACCCGCATTCTAACTTATATTTTTAATACGAATACCATACATACCTATTAATCATGCATATGCCTACTTTACTACGTGTTGTGCATGAACTTATTGTAGCATTTGGCAAAGCTTGGTGCACCACTTGGAAAAATATTTGAGACATTTAGCAAGTATTGATATAATGAATATTTATGCAAAATAAATTTTATTAGTGGACTAAAATGCAAAATTGCCATCCTTAAAAAAGTGAATATTATGTTCACATGCTAAAAGCAAACCTAATTCATCATAACTCCTCCCACAAAAAAACATACCTTGCAGGTCATTGTTTTTCATTTTGACTATTTTCTTCCCCAAAGTACTCCTCCGCTTCTTACATGATCGACATTAATGGCGAGCTCATCTTTCTTGGTTTCATCTTCTTCTTCAATAGTGAGCTTATCTTTTTTAATTTAATCTTCTTCTTCAATAACGAGCACATATTTTTCGATTTAAATGGAAGCCTTCAACTATTTGAAGACAAATAAATCTATTTTATAAAATATGAATGGTTGTTGATTTATTAGGGATTGTTGGTGTTGTATTGATGTTTAAATTCATTAATGATAAAGAGAAATGATTGCAGTTTAATGTTTGAAGTTTTTATTTAAATATACATACTATATGCATAAATACTGTAAATATTACAATGTTTATAGTTTTTTCTGCAACTATTCTCAATAATGGCAGAAAAATATGCAGACATTGTGAATACTTGCTTGAAATATTGCAAATATTATCAATATTTGCAGTAAAACATCTAGTTGTACAAATAAAAATGTCAGAGTTTTCTCAGTAAATATTTGCTCACTTTTATGTAAAGATTCTGAATACTTGCAGTTATTGCTGCAAATATAGAGAATTTTTGGTCAAAATACTGCAAATATGATCAATATTTGCAAAAATGATATAATAACATATGTTGGAGCTACATTTTTTTTAATTGAAATAATTTCAGACATAGATTAAAGAATATAAATTATTTTAAGCGAATAATTGCTAATAAGTGAGCAATTATTCATAATAATTGCTCATATACATTGAATTATATTTATTAGAATAGTTGCTGACAAGTAAACAATTATTCAGCATAATTGCAGAAATACATGCAATTATGCAGAATAGTTGCATACATCTCTGCACTTATTGTGAATAATTACAGAGGAGGATGTATATAATATTTTTATTAATATAAATAATTTTTATATAATTTACAGTTATAAATGTCTTTTTTAAATTGAAATGATTTTAGTCGAATAATTGCTCATAAGTAAGATTTATTCAAAATAATAGCAGACATACATGCCATTATTCATAGTAGTTACATACATCTCTGCAATTATTATGAATGATTGTAAAGAAATATGAATACAAATGATTTTAAGCAAATAATTGCTATTAACTAAGCAATTATTTTTAATAATTACCGACATACATTAAAATGAATTTATTTGAATAATTGATGACAAGTAAGCAATTATTCAACATAATGCTTTATTTTCTTATTTATAGTTATAAATCTCTTTTTTGGATTGAAATGATTTTATATGAATAATTAATGATAATAATGAAATTATTCAGAGTAATTACAGAAATACATGTAATAAATCATAATAATTGTGCATATGTCTGCAATTATTTTGAATAATTGCAGAGAAAGATGAATTTGATCTTCATATGTTCTAAAAAAATCTTGCAATTTTTATTTTGGTTTATTATGTTTCCTACTGTATATATAAACTATATTTGATTATTCTATGCAATTATTCACAATAATTGCAGCAAAATCTGCAAGTATTGTGAATAGTTGCAGATTTTTCTGCTGATATTATCAATATTAGCAAAAAATTGAAAAAACAATAATTATTTGCTGAAAAACTCTTACATAACATTTCTCATGATCATTGAAAATTAAAACACCAATACAACAACAACAACATTGAAGAGTACTATGCACTTATTGAGAAAATATGAAGATTTGCAGTTTTAATTTGATTTTGATGTTCGATTTCGAAATCCAAATGTTGAAACTGAATATGACGATGCTTCTGTAAATCGATTTGTTAATAATGAAATTGTTGATCTGTTGATAATAAAATTGTTGATGATTTACTATAAAATCGATGAAGATTGAAATGAAAATAAGTGCGTGGATTTATTTGATGAGGCTAGAGGTAATTTGGAAAGTAAAATAGAGTAATTGAAAAA
This sequence comes from Allium cepa, assembly GCA_030765085.1. NCBI lineage: Eukaryota > Viridiplantae > Streptophyta > Magnoliopsida > Asparagales > Amaryllidaceae > Allium > Allium cepa. Next base: position 25,627,457 of record CM060933.1, on the reverse strand, counting down.
TATAGATGTAGTATATAAGTTATTTTTATGAAGGATGTTTTGTGTATTTTAAAACATATCAGAGGGACGTGAGCCAAAAACATCTTGTAGAAAACATTTACTTCTCTCCTTTCTTACAAAATTTCACCTTTTAGCAACAGATACATACTCACTTAATCCACGAACTTCTACCATCGATATCTTTAGTAAATAATGATAAATTGTTTCTGAAATGTAGAGAGAAAATGTAGTGTGCCGCCTCATCTCTTGCTTGTTCCACTCATTTTGAGAAAATGTTGTGTACCATCAATATTTCTGATAGTGGTGGTGATAATCATCTTTGACCGCTAAAGGGGATGATTTTGTGATGATGGTTAGAGAGCAAACCAATGGTACATATCGACGTAATTTTCAAAACAGAGTATTTTAATAGTGGTCTCTGGCCTTCAAACGGCCTAAGTCAGAGGTGGAGGAAAATTGTGTTATGCGGCCATGGGTTCTTGTTTAGGTGATTGTCCCTGGACCTAGCAAGGTGGCCACCATCAGGGAAGTGGCGAAGAAAGGAGGCCTTTGAAGGTGTCGTGGAAGCTATCTCGGGCGGAGCTGATGTCAGTTCTCGGTAAACCATGGCGGCCTTAACGTTGGCCATCGCCAGCGACTATCGAGTTGGCCAAGGTACTTATAGGTTGGCTCAGATTCAGATGCTGATAACAATGGTGATGGTCTCATGATGAGTGGTACAAGGGGAGGTGGATACCGCGAACCATAAGCGACAGCGGGTTCAAGAATTGATGGACACAGGTTAACATAGAGTTGGCTCAAGTTGTGACAAGTCGGAGAGGTTGAAGGTGCTGAGTTCGTTGGTGGCAGCGGCGCTTCATTTCGTGGCCGGGGATGGATGAACTGGGCGAGAGAAGGAGGCATCGATTCTCTGAGTGGGAAGGCAAAGTAGGAGGACAAAGGAAATGAACAAATTTCACAAAGTCCCTAGTATCAATTTAATTACATAAGCTGGTATAATTTTTATTATATTTGAAATAATAAATTCTCGTTTGACGTATGAAACTTAATATCTGATAAATTCTTCATGTGGAATTCGTTTGAGATGGGGTCCATGTCATTAGGATCACTAAATAATACATATCATTTAAGTATAACTTATTCACACATGTGAAGAAGTATTTAATTATGGAATAGAAATGTTAAATAGTACATATAATCATGTATCTAATTAATCGATTAATTACTTATTAAGTTTGTGTTGTTATGACAATTAGAATTCCCTAAACACCTTTGACAATGATCAAGGACCATTCATACGGATTAGTAATTTAGTAAAATAATTTGAATGGATCGATATAATTGTATTAATAGGATTAATCTGATATTTATAACGAAAGTCTACCCATCCGTATGGCTACCAGCATCATGATCGCGATAGATGTCTGCCCGTCGATGTGGCTACTAGCAATTACAGTTTATTAGACTATCCCTTATTTGAATGTTAAGTATTTATTGGTTAGAAATATTTAATTAATCTTTTGAGATTTTATTAAGAAAATATTACTATGAGTAGTACAAATGTAACAACCCGCATATTTATCGATTTTATATTTAAATATTTTATTTAAATACTTTATCGATACTCGGAATTTAGTTCGAAAAGCTACTTTTTGCATATGGTCGAATTAGGACTTGAGACCACTCCCATTGAGTTCAAAATGAGGTTTGCGATCTTTTTAAGTGTAAACTTTGATATGTTTGGAGATAGTAGAATTTTGCTACTTTTTACTTAGGGCTTTGGTTTGAGCCGAGCCCAATAACCCCACTTATGTATTCAGTCCCAACCCCTTCTCCTCTTCATTACCTCATTCCTCATTTCCTAATACTCAAGCTTTTATAACAATGGAGAGTGGAAGAGGAAATTAAAACTCCAAGCCCTAATTTTCTTTTGCAAATCAAACCTCTAGCTCCAAACTAATAGACGAACCCATTGGTAAGCCTTCTCTTCTTCTACTCCAACTCATTCTCTTATCAATTTCAGAAATTCCTAAACCTAACTTTGGGAATGTTCTTCTTTTAAAGCTTAGAATCAAGCTTCTTGAGTTGGATTTAAAGAGTGGTTGATTCTCCTTTGCTTTCAAGCTTCTTCTTCAATCGTTTGGGTTCAAAGGTGAGATTTTTATCTCACATCTATGTCTATGATTATCTTCGATTGTTAGGTATGAATTCCTAACACATATTCATGTGCATTTGATTTTGGTTTGAATTTATTTGGTGTATATTTCAATTTTTGGTGTTTTGAAACCAAAATCTATGAAAATCATAGTTTTATTGTTTGAACATGCTTTTGGTGATGCATCGTGAAGCTTATAAGGCCGGGTAGTCGATTGACATAAATCCCTAGTGTCCGTTGCTCGTCCGGTTGCATTTTGGAGAAGATTGCATCTTCATTTCATAGGCTAAGAAAACAACCTTGGTGCCAGTCAGTCGATTGGTTTTGAAATTCAGTCGACTGGCGGTAGCACATAGGCATTCCAAAGGCAAATTCCAGAGGCTCAGGTCCTCTGTTTCCCTGCAATCAGTCGACTGGATTTTTAGGTCAGTCGACTGACTGCAGGAAATGAAATTTTCATGTATCTGCTTCAGTCGACTGACTGCAGAGGGCCAGTCGACTGATTTGCTCCTATTTTCCTATTGTGCCTATTTGTGCATATTTTTGCTCGGTTTCCAAATTTAATCGATTCGTGATTATCCGATTTGTTGATTTTCATTTATTATCGACTTTGATGTCTTTTATATCGAGATTTTTGGGAATATCCATTTTGATGGATTTGATATTGATTTATTGGAATTAATTCACGTCTTCGAATGTGATTTTGATGATTGATTGTTTCTACAATCATTTCTATGATTTGTCACTTTAAAAGTATAAAGGTTTCAATACTAGTAGTAAATATCAAAACTCTTTCATCAAAATGATTTCAACACTATTTTATTACAAAGCTCGTTCTCTTAAACCGTTTCCAATCTATTAGTATATACAAACCTTTTCATCACTCGTATGAGAAATCTAATTAAACGACTTAGTAAAACGAGTGGTATGAAACGCTTGCGTTTACTTCGTCGGTTAATTCTTGGACTTGTTCGATTGAATCTCTTGTGACAATTTTCTAGTGGAGATCTACAATTTGTTCGTAAATATTTAAGTTAAGCTAGTGGTTATGGGACATGAAGCTAAGCTTATATATTTACTAGCTTACTGTAATTGACACTTCTTAATGATCATGACGATCATTTTTGTGATTTAGACTAGCAATTGTGTGATGTCTCTTTGTCCACGTGGAGGACTGTAACTCATTTTATTGAGCTTTGTCTCATTTCTCGCATGGGTCGTACCTATCTTGGTGCGTCGATGTTTGCTTACTTCGTGGAGCAATCGGTTCAATAAGTTGGTGCATGGGGCGTATCTTTCTAGATATGTCGATGTTTGTTTATGCATGGGGCGTATCTTTTTAGGTGCGTCGATGCTTATTTATGCATGGGGTGTATCTTTCTAGGTATATCGATGTTAGACATTACATGGGACGTATCTTTCTAGATACGTCGATGTTTGTTTATGCATGGGGCGTATCTTTTTAGGTGCGTCGATGCTTATTTATGCATGGGGTGCATCTTTCTAGGTGCATTGATGTTAGACATTACATGGGACGTATCTTTCTAAATACGTCGATGTTTGTTTATGCATGGGGAGTATCTTTTTAGGTGCGTCGTTGCTTATTTATGCATGTGGTGTATCTTTCTATCGATGTTAGACATTATATGGGACGTATCTTTCTAGATACGTCGATGTTTGTTTATGCATGGGGCGTATCTTTTTAGGTGCGTCGATGCTTATTTACGCATGGGGTGTATCTTTCTAGGTGCATCGATGTTAGACGTTACATGGGACGTATCTATTTAGGTGTGTCGATGTTTACTTTTGCATGGGTCGTACCTTTCTAGGTGCGACGATGTTTGACTGTGCATGGGGCATATCTATTTAGGTGCGTCGATGCCCGGTTTATGGAATAGCATTCCGTTTGGGATTGGCCATCTTTTTCTTGTGATTTCTGGATCTCTAATTGTGTTGATTTCTGGAATTTATGTTTCACCACCTTTTTCGATCGGCGTTGATAGGTATGTCAACATTTGTGGCTTGGTGATTGAAATTAGGAGTATGACATTCCTTTTGACCTTTGAGAAGATTTTTGTGATATAGATTAATCTCTTGTTGATTTTTCAATTACTTATTTATCACAGTTTGGCATTGTGATTATTATACTTTAAGTCATATCTCTTATTCTATATCATTTCATCTGATATTTATAGCTAGACTGATCCGTTTATTATTTTCTTATAAATAATACTCGGGTCATACCGAGATTTACAGGTACTTCTCCTTAACTTCTCTTCTGGGGTTATCATCCTAACTTTTGGTTAACTACTTAGATTAGTATTTTTATTGTATACATTTGAGATATAGACTCATAGTTGTGTACTTATTCTTTTGTATAGCACATGTTGCTATTCTTTTGTATTATTGTGGATCTTTTTGACCACTACTCTGATATACACTTTCATGTGTTGGTTATATATTCATATCTTCTTCCGCCCTTGTGATATGAATTATCTGTGACTGATTTATGTTATGTCTATTTCTATATTTGTTTCCGAAGATTATATATATATCCACTGTGTAGTAGCTTTGAGTTTGTGTCGGTATGTCGGATTTCCTCTTGAAAAGAATGCAAGTTATATTTTATCCGGTATATCGGTGCTCGCACAAAGCAATTACACGGATGGTCGCTCCTCTACAGCCTTATTCTCCATGCTAGTTGACAGCATTACACCGTAGTGTCCTTGGCTAGCGTGGGTATAGAGGTGGGGCGTCACAGCTTGGTATCAGAGCCAAACTTCCGAAAAATGTAGAATAATCTAGCAAGGATCATGTCCTAAGTCTTTCTTAGGAGTTGTGCCTTAGGATTTATTCGAGTCTTCGTACCGTTCTATCCTACTTTCTTTTATGATCCCTTGTTTTATCTATCAAGATTGCTTGATATTTATTTAGAGAATAACTTTTTCTTCTTCTTTCTTTCTTTCTTAAAGAAGAGAAATGGTTAGACCTGGCCGTCCCAGCGCTGGTCAATCTAGTGCAACTCCCCAAGATGGAGTATTTATGTCTTCCCAGCAGCTTCTTGATCTAGTAAAGAACGCTCAAGCAGCCGGACCCAATCAAGTGCCTCCTCATCCTAGATCCGGTTTTGCACGCTTGTGCAGAGACTATACCGATTTGGGTGGAAGGCCATTCATGGGATCCGAGAGTGTTATAGAAATTCAAGCTTGGCTCAAATCATGCGATCGCATCTTTTCTCGCATGAACCTTATTGATCTTCATCGAGTCCAAGTGGCTTCTAGCATGCTCCAAGAAAGAGCGTTAGATTGGTATGAGCTTTTAATTTCTGAAATCGTTGAAGCGGATCTCACTTGGGAGCAATTCCGGGAAAGATTCGAATTGAAATTTGTGCCGGAGGCTAAAAAGGTAACTTTGGCCCAGCGTTTTATTGACCTTGTTCAAGGTGAATCTTCTGTGACAGACTATGTCGCATCTTTCGAATCTCTTTCCAAATACGGGGTTGAGTACATTAATACCCCATTAAAGAAAAATCAGAGATTTTTCTATGGCTTGAATAAGAATATTAAGAAGCCATTGCTCCTGAAACTAGAGGTTTCATTTGATCAGCTTATTGATATCGCTCTTCGTCTTGAAGAGGCCGATAGAGAGTGTGATGTTGAAGTTGTGGGTGCCAAACAAAACTTCGACAATAACATGAAGAGGCCTATCAAATTCAAAGGCCCCAATTCTAACAAGAAAGGGAGGCAAGAAACCCCGGTAGCAAAGGTTCCTACCTCTAGTCGTGGGCAATGCTACAATTGTGGTTCCACGGACCACTATGCAAGGGAGTGTCCGAAACCTCTTTATTGTCGCTATTGCAAGAATTCGGGTCACCATATAACTGCATGTCCCATACTTCAAAGTAGGAAGGAAGGAAAGCTCAATGTAGTGCAAGCCCCTGGTAACACTTCTCGCGGTCAAGGTATCTCTCATTTAATCCTTGATAACATTTGTTTTGTGATCATCCTTTCGAGTTCTTGTTGATATGGGTTCATCTCATTATTTTTATATCAAAAGAACTAGTTGATTCCTTTTCTTTAAACATTTTGGGCTTGATGACTTCTTTAAGAATTGCGAATCCGGTTGGTGGATCCGTAACACTCAACTTGATTTTTATTGATGTCGAAATTATTTTATGTGATTTTTCTATCCGAGCCGATATTTTTACTTAAGCTTCGGAATTGATTTTTGGTAAGGATTGGCTTAACTGTTGTGAAGCCCATATCCTATTTTCCGTGTGGACTATTCATCTTCGACATTTTCAATCTGTTAAGCAGATTTCTATTTTTTCTTGTGATTCCGATTTCAAATTTTTGAAGGCATCACTTTATTCTTTAAGCTCTCAAGATGAGAAAAGTGTTATTTCTCTTATCTAAATAATTTGTGAAACTTTTTCGGTATTTGTGAGTTTGTCTTAGGATTATCACCTAAGAAATCTTTTGTGCGGTATTAAGGTCTTTCTAGTTTGACCTTGCCACCGATTTTCATTTGGCTACGAGTCGCGGGAGATCGCATTCCACTTACTGCATACCGCACTTGTTACGATTATGAATGACTTATTTTGTCATTCAGTTTGTCTAGCTTATTTCATCCATTTTATAAATCGAATATTCTATGAATATTTCGATGAGACCATCCTTGTATTTATTGATTTTGGATGAAAATAGCAATTTAAAATTTTGCAAATCTTTTTCATAAGGTATATTTATAAGTATAATTGGATTTTGATCTTAAACGAGCAAAGGATATTCTCAAAACTTTTAAGAGATATTTTCATCATATAGAAGATGATTTTGTGATTGCATTTCCCGTTGAGTGCTTTAAGAATTTTGGTCGATGCGCTTGATCAACGTTATCGATAGGAATTTCCTAAACGCTTAGATGAGACAGTCAGACACGATATATTGACTTATAAAAATGTAAAAAATTTCTAGAAAGATTATTACATAAAGATAAATGTAATTTTGAAAGTTTTAACTTTTCAGGAAAGAAGATTGTTTAAAAGAAATTCTTTCTTTTTGATACTCTTATTCTTGTTTCCCGGGGAGAACCAAGACTTTGAAAGTCTATATGAATCGATCGTATGATATATATGTGCAAGTATAAGTAATCAATAGTAAAACTAGATAGATAATAGTAGTAAAGTAAATTAAACTAATCACACCAGGATTTTATACTGGTTCGGACCTCCCGTCCTACGTCCAGTCCCGAAGCTCCTCTTCGGAATTTCCTTTAACTAACTAACCCTCACTTGACCTGGAGGAACAGGTTTACAATAGCAGAGTTTCTTTGTCAGAGATGTGTTCTTATAACACTGATATTGACTGTTGAATACAAGTGCTTCCAATATATTTGTCTAGAAAGTGTTGAATGCGTAATCAGAATATATGGAAGTGTAAGTAGTTGATTGCTTTGAGAACAGATGTAAGTCAGAGTATAGAAATAAATAGCATGAGTAAGTAAGTCTATTTTTCTTTGCATTGCTGATGCTATTTATACTGATGAAGGGTTATCTTGTATAGTTGTATCCGTTGTAATCTCCCTAAAGTCTCTTCTGATGATGATGAAGAGTTACGGTAAGAAGAAGAAGATGTGTCCCTTCGAGTGTGACAGTTGGAGTTTGAAAATGTTCTGCCGAATTCAAAATCAGATGTTTGAGAGCATGTTTCAGACGTCTGCTCTTCATATATATTTTTGTGTATGGTTGTTTTTCAGACGTCTGATTTTAATACCAGACGTCTGATTCCTTCTGAAATATAGAACCAGAGAATATCAGCAGACGTCTGGTATTTTTATCAGACGTCTGTTTTATATTAATTTGCAATACAGAGGAATAATCCAAACGTCTGATAAGTGCACTCGACATCTGAAAGTGTGTATTTTGCTTTCTTTGTGTCTGTGCATTTCCATTTCAACTTCCATTGATTTGTTTGCCTTTTGATTCTTGTTTCTATCTCTTTGGTGATGTTACTTCATCAACTACCTGTAAATATAGATATATACATACGATTTCCGTTGTATAGTTGTTATCATCGAAACCGTAGAATAGATTTCCTAACAATCTCCCCCTTTTTGATGATGACAACTTATTCAATGTACTTATATATAGATTTGAAATCTCCCCCTGAATATATGCTTGTTCATGTTTTATGAGAATATTAATATTTCTCCCCCTTTGACATTATCAAAAAGAATTTATAATAATTAAGTCAACATGTCAGAAAAATATTCATTAATAAGAAAAAGTTACATGCATTGTTGTATTACAGAAGTACACAAAAGCTACAAAAGTAAACTTAAATTTATTTCGGAGAGGATTGATTTGGGTTATCTTGTTTTGGTGAAGCTAGTTTTGGATCTCCTTCCTTTGGCGAAGCTTGATTTGTATCATCCTCGTTTTGATCTTCTTTTGTAGAAGTACTAGTTTTTGAAGGAGATATCATAGCTTCCTTTGGAGGATCATCCTCAAATAATTTAGAGTGCTTTGTAGGAGGGGAAGGAATGGGAGTTGGCCAATCCTCATAGGGTGGAGTTGGTCCACGGATCCGTTGTAATACTTCTTTCAGCACTGTCAAAGCAGTTGAAAGGGAATCTTCAACTATGGCTAGGCGAGTAACAAATGATACTTCAAGGTTGTCAATTCGCTTAGCCAAGTGTTTTTGATTTTGGGACAGTATGTGTTGATTTCGAAGAGTGAGATCTCGAATACTTTCATTTGGTTCTGTTTCTAGTCGAGTCTCCATAATATCCTCTTGTCCTGGGTAATTAAAAGGTTGAGGAGGAGGAGGAGTTGCTTCTTTTTGTTCTTCTCCTTGAGAAGGAATCATGGGTGGTGGAGGAGGAGGCTCAATATGTCGAGATTGTCGATTGCGCGTCCAATCCTCAAATGTCATGAATTCCGGGGGAATTTCGGGCAAGTGCATCAAGGAGAAAAATTTTGTTGAAGCATATTTGGGTGAAATTTCTTCGAATGTTGATAAATACGATTGAATGTTATTAGCCCGAAGAAGTCGCATAATATAAGTCGGGTAAATAATGGAAGGTCGAGAGCGATTCCAAAATTGTTTAAGCTCATCGAAAATAAATTTTGCCCAATTTACTCTTGTCCGACTAAATATAGCATACAATGCTTTATGCTCCATTTTTGTGATTTGCTCGTGACTACCTAATCGTGGAATAATGGTATTTATTATCATCCTTGTAAGTAGTCAAGCCTTCGGGCGTAAATACTTGGAAGCAAATTTTGGCATATTATCTTCCCAAATTTGATGTGTAACACTATCCCTAGGCTTAAATCTCATATCGGGAATGTTATACAGGTCTTCCCCGGTGTCAGAGCAACCAAGTGTTCGACCTATTAAGCCAGGGGTTAATCGAATTGTGTTTCCATATACACTGGACCAAAGCCAATTTTCTTCTTTCTCAGTATTCCAAACTGCGGTGCTATCTAAATTTGAGTATAATAAGAAGATGGCTAATTGGTCAATTTGAATATCGTTTGTTTGAAAAGAAATCAGGGTTTCTAAACCGGCTGTTTCACATAATTCGTCTAGGTCATACATAGGAAATTTTAGTAAATTGTAGAAGGGACTTGTGTGAAGTTTCTTTTTTTGAATCTCTTCGTACCTTTTTAGAGAATGAGGAGCTCTATTCATCCAACGTTCGATTTGATCGTCCGAACAAACTTGCGGATGTGAAGATGTTGTTGGTTGATCTTGCTTTCTCTTTTTAGGAGGATTTTTAGTACAAGGCGGCATTGTTGTTTTTTAAAAAATGCTGTATGATTTTGGAGGAAAGAATTCTATTTGAGAATATCGTGGGAAGGAAAAAAAAGGTTTTGGGGTTAAAAAATGACGTTAATCTGATCGATTTTATAGGGTCGATTGGGAACCGGACGTCTGAAAAAGCACTCAGACGTCTGGTTTGCCCTAATTTTTTGTCCAGTAGGTAAAAACAGACGTCTGAGATCTTTATTAAGACGTCTGGTTGTTAGTTTGCGTATAATATTTCGAAGCAGAGAACAATTTCAGACGTTTGGAATTTAAAGCAGACGTCTGTTTTGGTTTGAGATTGAAACAGAGAACTTATACAAACGTCTGGTTATCATTTCAGACGTCTGAAATGGCCATAATTTTATTTTTGAGAGGGCAGAGGCATATTTCAAACGTCTGGCATTATTTCAGACGTCTGATATATGCACATATCAACAGTTTTAGTATAATATCATATTAGCAGATGTCTGGTAGCTGTTGGCAGATGTCTGAGGTTTGAAAATTGACAAAAAAAATGATAGAAATTTTATTTATTGAACGTAAATAATAAATTTCCTTATTGTTATACAAACACGTATACTTATAGATCCATACACCAATAAATATAAATAATTTATTTAGATAGAGACGGAGTTTTAGGATTTCTTGACTCATCATCATTTCATGGTTGAATTGGAGACCATATATTTCCATGTTCGTGTGTTCGTGGAGAGCCAGAATATCGTGTAGGTGAAGGGTCTGAAGGAGTATGATACGAAGAAGATGGATCTAATGAACTATTAGGTTTTGGAAGTGGTTCATGAACATCTTTCTTGCGTGACGAACAAAACTTCATTGCAACTTGCTTGAGAAAGTTTAACCTCCGTGCCGTAACTTTTTGTTCGAAATAAAGTTCCCGTTGAAGATCCATATGTTGTTTTTGGTAATGATGGATTTCATTGATTTTCTCCTTTGTGTTAGGAGATGTAAACAAAGATTTTTTAGCTTTCTTATTATTTGGTGTAAAACCTGTGCGGTACGAAGACCACCTATGAGTTGGTTCTTGCTTTGAGGTAGGCGTTGGGAGTTGTTGTGGTGTGTCAACCGCGCTATCCGTCGAGGGTGTTGATACGGAGATGGATATATAGGAATCTGGTGAAGACATTGTTATATATATATATATATAAATATAAATATAAATTAATTGGTTGAATAAAGTTGTTCTATTTGGCTATATTTATAATTTGGAAAGTATGTAAATATAGACAAATTAAAGAATTTTAAAGGTGCAGAAATAAATAACTTAACTTGTGGTTATTATTTTTCTGAACATCTTAGAAGTGCAGAAATCAATAATATATCTTGCGGTCAGTATTTTGGTAACTAAATATAGGTTTTAAAATTTTTATATGTAATGTATTAAGGAAAAAGATCATTTAGTGAACAAATTCCTAAACTTCGTCGAAGCTTAGAAAACGTTTGTTCATTTAATGGTTTAGTAAAAATGTCGGCTACTTGATTTTCGGTACTAACGTATTCTAATGAAATGGTTCCTTTTTCAACATTGTCTCTTAGAAAATGATGTTGTATATCTATATGTTTGGTTCTTGAGTGATTAATTGGGTTTTTGGACAGATTAATTGCACTTGTGTTATCACAATAAATTGGAGACTTAATGATAGTTTTACCGAAATCTGTTAGTGTTTGTTGCATGTATATTACTTGAGCACATGCTAGTGCTGCGGAGATGTATTCGGCTTCGCAAGTTGATAAGGAAATGCAATTTTGTTTTTTACTAAACCAAGAAACTAATGATTGTCCGATAAAATGACAAGTTCCACTACTACTTTTACGATCTGTTTTACATCCTCCAAAATCCGCATCACTATATGAGATAAGTTCAAATGAGGATCCTTTAGGGTAGAACAACCCATAATCTTTAGTACTAGAAAGATAACGTAAAATTCGCTTAACTGCTCTTAGATGTGACTCTTTTGGTTTGGCTTGAAATCGAGCACAAAGACATACACTCATCATAATATCAGGTCGACTAGCCGTTAAATAGAGAAGAGAACCAATCATGCTACGATATTTCTTTTCATCAAAATCTATTCCGTTTTCATCTTTTTCTAAGTTAGCAGTGGTACTCATTGGAGTTGGTTTACTTGAGGTTTTATTCATTTCAAAATGATTTAATAAATTATTACAATATTTTTCTTGATGAATAAAAATTCCATTATCAAGTTGTTTTATTTGTAGTCCTAAGAACAAATTTAATTCTCCCATGTGGGATATTTCAAATTCACTTTTCATAATATTTGAAAATTGGTTGCATAAATTTTCATTAGTTGAGCCAAAAATGATGTCATCGACATAGATTTGTACTACTCAAATATCATTATTTTCTCTTTTAATAAACAAGGTTGTATCAGTTTTGCCTATTGAAAACCCGATGTAATTAAATGATTTTTAAGACGTTCATACCAAGCTCGTGGAGCTTGTTTTAATCCATATAAAGCTTTGTGTAATTTAAATACGTGGTCGGGATATTTTTCATGAACAAATAGTGGTGGTTGTTCTACATATACATTTTCTTTGATAAACCCATTTAAAAAAGCACTTTTGACATCCATTTGAATTAGTTTAAAATTATTATATGTTGCAAAAGCGAGTAATGTACAAATGGCCTCCAATCTTGCTACTGGTGCAAAGGTTTCATCGTAATCTATTCCTTCTTCTTGATTGTAGCCTTGAGCAACTAATCGTGCTTTATTTCTAATAATATCTCCGTTTTCATCGGATTTGTTCTTAAATATCCATTTTGTTCCTATTACCGATTGATCTCTAGGTCGTGATACTAATTTCCATACGTTATTACGTTCGAGTTGATTTAATTCTTCTTGCATAGCTATTATCCAAAAATTATCATTTGATGCTTCTTTATAATTTTTTGGTTCAAAGTTTGACACAAATGCTATATGGCTTATATGATTGAGATGATTTCTAGTTACTCTTGTATTAAGGTCTCTAATAATATTATCCATTGGATGATTTTTAAGAATTCTAGGAGGTGATACCAAAGTGTTATTTTCAATATTTACCTCATTATTAACGGTATTTGTTGGATTTATTAGTGGAATATTTTCTTCTTCATCGTTAGTTTTAAGATTACGAAGATTTTCATCGAACGAAACGTGTAGACTTTCTTCAACGGTATTATTTCTTTTATTAAAAATTCTATATGCTTTACTCTGATCCGAATATCCAATAAAGATACCTTCATCGGCTTTTGGATCAAATTTACCTAAGTTATCTTTTGTATTTAAAATAAAACATTTTGACCCGAAAGTTTTAAAGTATGATACCTTAGGTTTTTACCAAAAAATATTTCAAAACACGTTTGTTTAGTCATAGGACGTATTGTCACACGATTTAATACATAACAAGATGTCGCAATAGCTTCAGCCCAAAAGTGTTTTGGTAAACCACTACTATTTAGTAATGTTCGTGCGCATTCTTGTAATGTGCGATTTTTTCTTTCTACGACACCATTTTGTTGCGGTGTGCGGGGAAAAGAAAAATTGTGAGTTATTCCTTTTTTATTACAAAAATTTGTAAAAAGATTATTTTCAAATTCTCCGCCATGATCACTTCGAATATTTTTAATTTTTAAGTTCATTTGTGTTTTAATTCTTTTAGCAAAAATTTTAAACATTCCAAAAGTATCACTTTTATGTTTTAAAAATAAAGTCCATGTATATCTTGAAAAATCATCAACTATTACAAAGACATATTTGCTGTGGTTTATAGACCGAATTTGTGTAGGGCCAAATAAATCTAAGTGTAACAGTTCTAATGGTTGTTTTGTAGAAATATTATTTTTAGATTTAAACGAGCTTTTCTTTAGTTTTCCAATTTGACAATCATCACATAAATTTTCTACTTTGAAATTTATTCTAGGTAATCCCCTTACTAGTTCATATTTTGCTAGTTTATTAATATTTTTAAAGTTGATATGACAGAATCGTTTATGCCATAACCATGGGTCATCATGTTTGGCGGTTAAGCATAAGTTTGAATTTTTACTTATATTCATGTTTAATATATAAATGTTTTTGTTTCTAAATCCTTCAAAAATGAGTTGTTTGTTATTATCTAAAATATTACATTTATCTTTTTCAAAATTTATTTGAAAACCTTTATCGCATAATTGACTAATGCTTAGTAAGTTGTGTTTTAGATTTTTTACTAATAAAACATTTGTAATAATAGGAGAATTTGATATACCAGAGTTGATGACTTCTCCAATGCCCACGACGTATCCTTTTGAATTGTCTCCAAATGTTACCGTTCCATCATCAATGTATGATATATTTGATAACATCTTTGAATTTCCGGTCATATGTTTAGAGCAGCCACTATCTAGTATCCATTTCTCTTTAATTTTTATTTTGGGTACCTGCAAAATAAAAGATGTTTCAATTGGTACCCATATATTATTAGGGTCCTATTTGTTAGGAGAATGTAGCCATACCCAAGATGGTTTGGTACCTTTATAAATATAATTTTTATTATAGACCACATTCTCTATATAATTATTGATATATTTTTGTCTAATTAAATGATTATTTGTTTTAGGAATCCAAATTTTTATAGTTTTGGTATTAAATGTAGACTTAGGTAAACTTTTAGTTTTTTTATAACTAAGATTTTTTGCAACTTTTTGTTTAGAGGAATTTTTAAAACCTATTCCATTTTTGTTGCTTGATTGTTTTGATATTTTTATAAGGTTTTCCAAATCTTCTTTTCCTTTATTAAATTTTGACACATTATTTGTAATCTTATCTAGCTTTTCTTTTAGTTCTATATTTTCAATTTTAAACAATTCAATATTATTTTTAAGGTTGGTATTTTCTTTCAAAAAATTATCGTTTTCCTTTTTTGTGCTTTCAAGTTCTATAGTGGTAGCCTCATTCATTATCAAATTACTTTTGAATTTTTCTTGAGATATTTCAAGTTCTTCTTCTAGAATGATTTTTTCATCTTTTAACATACCTACTTCAATTTCTAATCTATTTATTTTAACTATATATTCTTTATTCAATTTTTTAACTTGTCTAAATTTATCATCCAATTTCATGCTTAGTTCAAATAATTCGTCATAGCTAAGTTCCGGACATACCTCATCGTTTTGTGCCATAAAACACACATTTGCTTGTTCTTCGTCACTATCACTATCACTTTCTGATGATGAAGAATCCGAATCATCCCATGTTACTTTGAAAGCTTTCTTCTTCTTGAATTTTTCAAATTTATTCTTCTTTTTATCATTGTTGAGTTTTGGGCAATCTTTCTTCATGTGTCCGTATTGATCACATTCATAGCATTTGATTTGAGATTGATTTGTCGAGTTGGACTTTCTTCTTTTTTAAATTTTGTCATCTTTCTAAATTTCTTGAATCTATTATAGTTTTTGGCAATGAATACTATCTCATCTTCATCTAAATCCGAGTCATCATTCTTTGTTGCCTGAAATGCTATGTTCTTCTTTTTCGAATTTAGTTCTCTTCGTGCCTGCAAATTTGCTTCATAGGACATCAAATTTCCTATCAACTCTTCAACTTTGAGGGTAGAAAGATCATTCGCCTCTTCTATAGCCAATACCTTTATTTCCCAATCAGGTGTTAAAGAGTTGAGTATTCGAGAAACTAAATCAAAATCAGTAAACTTAACTCCTAATGCCATAAGATCATGTTGAATACTTTGAAATCTAGAATACATGTCAACTACAGTTTCATTTTGTTTCATTTTGAAAGATGAGAATTGGTTTTGCAAAATTGAAATTTTAGCTTGTTTGACCTTTGTTGTACCTTCGTGTGTAATTTGTAAGGTACGCCAAATATCAAATGCAGTGGTGCATAGCATTACACGTGAAAATTCATTTTTGTCTAAAGAACAAAATAAAACATTCATAGCTTTAACATTGTTTGATGCTAAGGTTTTTTGTGCATCGGTCCAAGTGTTCATAGAGTAGTGGGTGCTTCATATTTATCTTGAGTGGCTGACCAAATTTCTAGACCGTTAGCTTACATAAAAATTCTCATACGTGTTGACCAATATGCATAGTTAGAGCCATTAAAAAATGGGGGTCGTCCTGTGGATTGTTCTTCTTGAAAAATACTTGCCATATTTAAAAAGATTGAAAAACGTGTTACTGTTTTTGATCAAACCTTGCTTTGATACCAATTGAAAGTTTATATGAGTGGATCGTATGATACATATGTGCAAGTATAAGTAATCAATAGTAAAACTAGATAGATAATAGTAGTAAAGTAAATTAAACTAATCACACCAGGATTTTATACTGGTTTGGACCTCCCATCCTACGTCCAGTCCCGAAGCTCCTTTTCGGAATTTCCTTTAACTGACTAACCCTCACTTGACCCGGAGGAACAGGTTTACAATAGCAGAGTTTTTTTGTCAGAGATGTGTTCTTATAACACTGATATTGACTGTTGAATACAAGTGCTTCCAATATATTTGTCTAGAAAGTGTTGAATGCGTAATCAGAATATATGGAAGTGTAAGTAGTTGATTGCTTTGAGAACAGATGTAAGTCGGAGTATAGAAATAAATAGCATGAGTAAGTAAGTCTATTTTTCTTTGCATTGCTGATGCTATTTATACTGATGAAGGGTTATCTTGTATAGTTGTATCCGTTGTAATCTCCCTAAAGTCGCTTCGGATGATGATGAAGAGTTGCGGTAAGAAGAAGCAGACGTGTCCCTTCGAGTGTGACAGTTGGAGTTTGAAAATGTTCTGCCGAATTCAAAATCAGACGTCTGAGAGCATGTTTCAGACGTCTGCTCTTCATATTTTTTTTTGTGTATGGTTGTTTTTCAGACGTCTGATTTTAATACCAGACGTCTGATTCCTTCTGAAATATAGAACCAGAGAATATCAGCAGACGTCTGTTTTATATTGATTTGTAATATAGAGGAATAATCCAGACGTCTGATAAGTGCACTCAGACGTCTGAAAGTGTGTATTTTGCTTTCTTTGTGTCTGTGCATTTCCATTTCAACTTCCATTGATTTGTTTGCCTTTTGATTCTTGTTTCTATCTCTTTGGTGATGTTACTTCATTAACTACCTGTAAATATAGATATATACATACGATTTCCATTGTATAGTTGTTATCATCGAAACCGTAGAATAGATTTCCTAACAGACTTTATCTTTTGTACCAATGCTTATCGTATTGGTTTGATGCCGTTCTCTTGCAAAGGATAACGTGCTATCACTTGTGCTTCTAAATCATTAAAAGTCGATTGAGACTTGGTATGCCACTCATGATCTAGTGTTCGTGGCTATCGATTTCGCTTTTAAAAATTTGGCATCATTATTTTGGGTGAGAAATTTGTTCTCTACCCTGATCATAAATCTTTGGAATATTTATTTTCTCATAAGGAACTTAATATTGGATCGAGTTCCTTGCATCTTATGATCTTGATATTCTTTGTATATTCTCGGAAAGGGGAATCATGTTGCCAATGCACTTTGTTGTAAATAACAAGTGGTTGTTTCTTTGATGATGTCCAAATGGAATGATCATTTTACCAATATCGGACGTTTCGGTATACTTCGTTTTATTGAGTTTTATCTCATTTCTTTTATGGACTTGCGTCTAATGTTCTTTTATGGTGTTCGGTTCATTGGACGTACCGTTTTTGTACTACGTCGGTGTTCCGAAATTATTCGAGCTTTGGTTCATCTGGCGTACCGTTATTGTTCTACGTCGTTGTTCCAAATTATTCGAGTTTCTAGTTTCTCGGGCGTACCGTTTTTGTGCTAGCCGTTGCACCGGCTCAATTTTCTGTTATTTTTGACGTTTTCCACATCTTTTAACTATGGAAATGCTTTTAGGTTTCTGATTTTTATTCTTGAGCTTGGTGTTATAGTACGAATTGAAGTTTCACCAGATTTGACTTTCGAGCAACATTCTATTCGCATCATTGCTTCGGAGGTTGAGCGCCTTCGAAATAAAGATGTTCTTTTTGTGTGAGTTCTATGGATCTTAAATCCCAAGGATTTCTCTTGGGAAATCTAGAGAATTCATCGAGCGATCCCGTTCAGGCTTACTCTTTTGTGCTCTTTATGGTGAACTTCCTATTTCAAATTTTCTTTTGTGTTGAATATGCTTTTATGGTTGTTACCTTATATATTCTTCTTAAATATTGCGAGGACGCAATTTCTTTAAGGAGGGGAGTCTGTAACAACATGCATATTTATCGATTTTATATTTAAATACTTTATCGATACTCGAAATTTAGTCTGAAAAGCTACTTTTTGCATACGGTCGAATTAGGACTTGAGACCACTCCCATTGAGTTTAAAATGACGTTTGCGATCTTTTTAAGTGTAAACTTTGATATGTTTGGAGATAGTAGAATTTTGCTACTTTTTACTTAGGGCTTTGGTTTGGGCTGAGCCCAACAACCCCACTTATGTATTCAGTCCCAACCCCTTCTCCTCTTCATTACCTCATTCCTCCTTTCCTAATACTTAAGCTTTTATAACAATGGAGAGTGGAAGAGGAAATTAAAACTCCAAGCCCTAGTTTTCTTTTGCAAATCAAACTCTAGCTCCAAACTAATAGAAGAACCTATTGGTAAGCCTTCTCTTCTTCTTCTCCAACTCATTCTCTTATCAATTTCAGAAATTTCTAAACCTAACTTTGGGAATGTTCTTCTTTTAAAGCTTAGAATCAAGCTTCTTGAGTTGGATTTGAAGAGTGGTTGATTCTCCTTTGCTTTCAAGCTTCTTCTTCAATCGTTTGTGTTCAAAGGTGAGATTTTTATCTCACATCTATGTCTATGATTATCTTCGATTGTTAGGTATGAATTCCTAACACATATTCATGTGCATTTGATTTTGGTTTGAATTGATTTGGTGTATATTTCAATTTTTTGGTGTTTTGAAACCAAAATCTATGAAAATCATAGTTTTATTGTTTGAACATGCTTTTGGTGATGCATCGTGAAGCTTATAGGGCCGGGTAGTCGATTGACATAAATCCCTAGTGTCCGTTGCTCGCCCGTTTGCATTTTGGAGAATATTGCATCTTCATTTCATGGGCTAAGAAAACAGCCATTGTGCCAGTCATTCGACTGGTTTTGAAATTCAGTCGACTGGCTGTAGCACATAGGCATTCCGAAGGCAAATTCCAGAGGCTCAGGTCCTCTGTTTCCCTGCAATCAGTCGACTGGATTTTTAGGTCAGTCGACTGACTGCAGGAAATGAAATTTTCATGTTTCTGCTTCAGTCGACTGACTGCAGAGGGCCAGTCGACTGATTTGCTCCTATTTTCCTATTGTGCCTATTTGTGCATATTTTTGCTCGGTTTCCAAATTTAATCGATTCGTGATTATCCGATTTGTTGATTTTCATTTATTATCGACTTTGATGTCTTTTATACCGGGATTTTTGGGAATATCCATTTTGATGTATTTGATATCGATTTATTGGAATTAATTCACGTCTTCGAATGTGAATTTTGATGATTGATTGTTTCTACAATCAGTTCTATGATTTGTCACTTTAAAAATATAAAGGTTTCAATACTAGTAGTAAATATCAAAACTCTTTCATCAAAATGATTTCAACACTATTTTATTACAAAGCTCGTTCTCTTAAACCGTTTTCCAATCTATTAGTATATACAAAACTTTTCCTCACTCGTATGAGAAATCTAATTAAATGACTTAGTAAAACGAGTAGTATGAAACGCTTGCGTTTACTTCGTCGGTTAATTCTTGGACTTGTTCGATTGAATCTCTTGTGACAATTTTCTAGTGGAGATCTACAATTTGTTCGTAAATATTTAAGTTAAGCTAGTGGTTATGGGACATGAAGCTAAGCTCATATATTTACTAGCTTACTGTAATTGACACTTCTTGATGATCATGACGATCATTTTTGTGATTTAGACTAGCAATTGTGCGATGTCTCTTTGTCCACGT
Source organism: Allium cepa (assembly GCA_030765085.1). NCBI lineage: Eukaryota > Viridiplantae > Streptophyta > Magnoliopsida > Asparagales > Amaryllidaceae > Allium > Allium cepa. The sequence continues at coordinate 25,607,491 of CM060933.1, read as the reverse complement.
GGAGGACTGTAACTCATTTTATTGAGCTTTGTCTCATTTCTCGCATGGGTCGTACCTATCTAGGTGCGTCGATGTTTGCTTACTTCGTGGAGCAATCGACTCAGTAAGTTGGTGCATGGGGCGTATCTTTCTAGATATGTCGATGTTTGTTTATGCATGGGGCGTATCTTTTTAGGTGCGTCGATGCTTATTTATGCATGGGTTGTATCTTTCTAGGTGCATCGATGTTAGACATTACATGGGACGTATCTTTCTAGATACGTCGATGTTTGTTTATGCATGGGGCGTATCTTTCTAGGTGCATCGATGTTAGACATTACATGGGACGTATCTTTCTAGATACGTCGATGTTTGTTTATGCATGGGGCGTATCTTTTTAGGTGCGTCGATGCTTATTTATGCATGGGTTGTATCTTTCTAGGTGCATCGATGTTAGACATTACATGGGACGTATCTTTCTAGATACGTCGATGTTTGCTTATGCATGGGGCGTATCTTTTTAGGTGCGTCGATGCTTATTTACGCATGGGGTGTATCTTTCTAGGTGCTTCAATGTTAGACGTTACATGGGGCGGATCTATTTAGGTGTGTCGATGTTTGCTTTTGCATGGGTCGTACCTTTCTAGGTGCGACGATGTTTGACTATGCATGGGGCGTATCTATTTAGGTGCGTCGATGCCCGGTTTATGGAATAGCATTCCGTTTGGGATTGGCCGTCCTTTTCTTGTGATTTCTGAATCTCTAATTGTGTTGATTTCTGGAATTTATGTTTCACCACCTTTTTCGATTGTCGTTGATAGGTATGTCAACATTTGTGGCTTGGTGAATGAAATTAGGAGTATGACATTCCTCTTGACCTTTGAGAAGATTTTTGTGATATTGATTAAACTCTTGTTGATATTTCAATTACTTATTTATCACAATTTGGCATTGTGATTATTGTACATTAAGTCATATCTCTTATTCTATATCATTTCATCTGATATTTATAGCTAGACTGATCCGTTTATTATTTTCTTATAAATAATACTCAGGTCAGACCGAGATGTTACAGGTACTTCACCTTGACTTCTCTTCTGGGGTTATCATCCTGACTTTTGGTTAACTACTTAGATTAGTAGTTTTTGTTGTATACATTTGAGATATAGACTCATAGTTGTGTACTTATTCTTTTGTATAGCACATGTTGCTATTATTTTGTATTATTGTGGATCTTTTTGACCACTACTCTGATATACACTTTCATGTGTTAGTTATATATTCATATCTTCTTCCGCCCTTGTGATATGAATTATCTGTGACTGATTTATGTTATGTCTATTTCTATATTTGTTTCCGAAGATTATATATATAGCCATTGTGTAGTAGCTTTGAGTTTGTGTCGGTATGTCGGATTTCCTCTTGAAAAGAATGCAAGTTATATTTTATCCGGTATATCGGTACTCGCACAAAGCAATTACACGGATGGTCGCTCCTCTACAGCCTTATTCTCCGTGCTGGTTGACAGCATTACACCGTAGTGTCCTTGGCTAGCGTGGGTATAGAGGTGGGGCGTCACAACAAACCCAAAAACTACTTTTATTAGAATTATATATTAGCGACATTCATACACATTGCAAATTTATATTATGTACATCTGATAGGTTATATAAAGTACATTTTTGACAATTTCATAGTGTACGAATAATAATTTAGGATTAAGTACACAACATTAATTTTATGGTGAACATTTAAATGACTTTGGCTTTATACGCATTCATTAGTTTTATTATGTATAAATAATATATTGAGGGTCAAGTTGTGACATCCCGGAAATTTGGGGCAATATCAATTTAATAATCTGCATTAAAATTAAATTGATTTGATAATATTTGTTAATAATATTGATAATCTTCTTTTAAACAAATATTTAACTGACAATTTATCTTTTAAAAGCTAATTTAATTTGTTCTCTATTTATAATGTATATATATATATATATTTGTATATATATTGTAAATAGTAAGCTTTGTTTTAATTTAACAAGTAAAACATATTTTCTTATTTTAATCTTTTTGGGAAATAATAATTTGGAAATTTGATACTAAATAACAATTTGGCTTTAAAATATACTCAAGATAAAGTTAGGATTTGTTTAAACAATTTTAACTTAATTTTGAATTTAACGAAGGTTGTTTTGTTCTTGTTCTAAATATAGATTGATAAAGTAAGTAATTTATTTATATAGTGATAATTTCTTTTATAAATTATTTTAATTTAATAATATGTTATATTTAACAATATTAACAATGTAATGTTTTACAAATGGTTTTTAAATAGAAATTGTTACATATGTTTTGGAAGAAGCTATGATTTGTAAATTAAAAATAAAATAAAATAAATCTTATAAATATTAACATAAGTATGAAATAAACAATGAGTAAATAAAGTAATAAAACAAATAAGTAAAGCAAAATAAATAAAAGCATAAAGTACTCAAAAGCATATAGGTAATAAAATGAAATATGCAGGCTGTAATAAAACAAATGCAAAGCAAGTAAATTTACAAAGTAAAATGTGCAGGCTAGTAAGAATATAAACATCAAGTATAAAACAAAATAAAAGGAAATGACATATGCAGGCAAGAGAAATAAAATGCAAAGATAAGAAATGTAAAATAAGTATCTATGTATCTAAGGAATGGAAGCAAGCTAGATTTGAATTTGTATGGTATCTGTAATGCAAACTAAAGAGTTACATGCAAATAAAAACAATGGAATGCAAAAATATCTATGCATAGAGTAAGATAATAGGAAACATAAAGTACTTAGCATTAAATGCTTCATTTCTTAGCCAACAAACAAGGTCATTCGATGTTATAAAAATTCAACTCAGCCACCATTTGTGAAATATCTCTGATCAAAAGAAATAATTGTACCTGCATATTGCCTAAACCCAGATATCACCTTCCCCTGTGACCTTTTCCTCCTATATGTTCATATCTGCCAGTTCATTTTTGTGTATCAAACATAAACAAACCAGAGAGAAGTAGCCTATGTATTCTTCTTCAAACTCAAATTCATCTGCATGCATTTAAGTCTACAATCATCTCAACAAATTTCTTCTACATTTCTATTTCAAGTTTACAGTTTCAAATTCAAACTGTTTTTCAAAAGCCTGCATTCATTTTCTTCAAAACTGAAGCCTGGACATCATTCTTCAATCTGAAATTGTTATTGCATATAAACAACAAGGCAACTCAAGCATTATCAAAACAAGAAATTTGGCAATTCAGTTTCAACAGCAGCAACCCCAAGTTTAAAGTACCATAAGCTTTTCAATATGGGTGCTCTGTTCCCTATTTCAAATTATAGGTGAGTGACTTAAATTTTAAAATACTTAAGTGTATATGTGGCTTAATTATTGTCTGATGTGTGTGTATATATCTTAATGCATTCCTGTGTTTATGGGTTAATGCTTGAATGTGTGTTGGCAACCTGAAACCATCTCTGTTTAAAAAGGTGATTAACATCATAATCTAAAAATAGTTAAGTAAAATTGTTCTACTACATGCTTCTTACTGGAATTCATTTGTTGAGTATACTTTTATTTAGTATATATCTGTGTAAGTTTGAATATTGTGATGAACATCACTGTGTATCACTCTGACCTTGGTTCCAGGCTTAAGTACACATCAAAATTTATTTGTTCTTATTTTCAAGTTTTAACAAGACTTAAGGTTTGAACATATAATGCTTGTATTAACAGAGACGTGAGTTTAAAATTGTTTAAAGGAAAAATAGTTAGTATTAGCTCTGAAAAATTATAAAACAACAGTAGAAACTAATGTCAGTTAAAACTCAACTATTATAATTCATGGATTCAGGCAATAGAATCTAAAGCTAATACAAAAATTTGAATTTTGAAACTAAAATCAAGATTTTTAGTGAAGGGGTTAGAGAGTAGTTCTGGGTTCATCAAAGAAAGGAAACTCGGGTACCTCTGATGATCTATGAGACTGGAAGGGGCGGGGCTCTGCTGGATGATGGAGTAGTGAACGAAGTACCTAGGAAAAATGGTAGAAGAGGTGGATGATCACTGTGGTGTTGATGGTAGGCGTTTTCTGTTTTTAAACCTAGTTTGGACAGTGCTGGAAGTTTGATTGTCGCGAGGCCTAGGAGCGATCGAGTTCGCTGGAACTCTGGGGAATGGTTGCGGGGACATGGTCGAAGCTGCAGCCGGAAGTGGTGGTACTCCGGTGGTTGGAGTTTGACGTGCGGTGTTGTTTCCAGGTTTCGAGGGGAACCTGACTTTGCGATTCCAGGTTTGGATCAGGAGAACTCGATTTTGTTTCGAGTTGTTGTGATGGGTTTTGGTGGTCCTGTTGTCATCAGGTGATGGTCGATGAAGTGTGGAAGGCCTGGTGGCTGGCCGGAGATGGCCAGAGGGATGGTGCACGTGCACCGTGACGTTGAACTCTGGGTAGTTTGAGTGCAGTGTGCATATAGCCTGTAGCAATGAAATTGGAATTATCTTGTTCCAGTGAGTTGTTATTTAACCTGATGAGTTGCTTGAGCTTTTAAACAAATTCAAATGAAACTTTAAACTTGTATTCAAGATTTAAACAAAGTTTAAATCAGTTTGAAGTGTGAATTCAAACTACTTTTATTGAATTCAAATCTGAAATAAGGTAAAGGTTTTAACTATTTAAAAGGGAATTCCAGTTTTCTAACCTGATAGTTCAGTTTCTAAATTCAATTCAAATTTGAAAACTGAAATTCAAACAGGAATTAAACTATGTTTTAAATATTAAGTTAGAGTATAAATTCAATTGAAATTTTGAATCTAAGGTTTTAAAATGAATTTGGATTTTTAAAAACAAGAATTTAAAATCAAGGTGTTGAAAGCAAGTTAAATCAAAGTAGATTTATAGATACAAATTTTCACGAATTCGAATCTGAAATTTTAAAACAGTTTTTTTTAATCTGAATGTTTAAATTAAGTAGCTAGAGTAAAGGCTTTTCTTGTATAAGTAATAAGTGTTATTTACAATTATTTTTAAGGATTTTTGGATAGAATTGGATCAATGAAAAAAAATGATCATTTTGAAATTTAAATTAAAAATGTAATTTAAATTCATATTCAAGAGTGTAATGTTTTACACTTTAATGCTAATGAAATCATTATAAGAAATGGATTATCTTAAAAATAATTAAGATATTAAAATGACTTAATGAGTAGGTTAAATTAAGGATGACTTCTTTATTTAATTAATAATTTAAAATTAGAGATAAATTAAGAAGTAAATTAAGAAATGTTTTTAGTTAATAAAGATAATTAACTAACGGATTATTTAGATTATTAATTAAGGTGATTAAATTTGATAATTAATTAGATTAATTAATTTAGATAAACTATTGTAAATTGTTAAAAGTAATTACTTGATAAAAGTAATTAAGAGATTAATTACTTATTGTAATTAATTTTGATGATATGATTTAATTAAGTTAATTAATTTATTTTAATTAATTTAAGCAAATCATTTGATGGTTTGATATATGAAATTACTTGGTGTAATTAATGGAGCAGGATTACTTAGGAAAGTAATTAGATGATAATTACTGAATGTAATTAATACAATATGATTTGTAAGTAAAGTAATTTGGGTAATTACTTTTGTAATTAACCAGGGGATTAATTAGTGGAGATAATTAATTATGGAATAATTAATTTATTAAATAAGTAATTAAGGGTAATTAATTACTGGATTGTTATTAATCAAAGGTGATTAATAATTGTGTTTAATTAAAGATTAATTACTTAGTGTAATTAATCTGAATAAAGTAATAAATTTAAATGTAATTAGAAATCATTTATTAATATAATGAAATTAAGAGTTGATAAATTAAGTAATAATAATGAAGTGATTAATTATTGAAATTGATTAAGGATAAATGTAATTAATTATATTAGTTATTAAATGAAGGAATTAAATGTTATTACTATGAATACTTTAGGATAATTATTTGTAAAATTTATTAAGGACTGATTACATATTGTAATTAGAGAATGATTAATCAATGGTGATTAATCAAGACAAATACTTAGTGGATGATTAATTAATTAGATTTATTATTAATTAAGGATTGTATAAGCAGGATTTATAGATGAAGTAATTAATTTAATTTACTTTAAATTAATTAGAGATAGAAGTAATTAATTTAATTCACTTTAAATTAATTACAAATGGTATGGTTATAAATCATTGCTTATAGATGAATGATATTGATATTTATTGAATGGTTGTAAACTCTGATATGAGATGAGTAATATGGATGCTTAGTTAAAGTATGATAATATGGATTATCTGTTTATTATCTGTTTGAATGATAATATGAATTATCTGTTTATGATAATGATGTGACTATCTGCTGAGATATTTGTGAATTATCTATCTGTGTATATATAGATAATGAATTGAATTGTTTTAAACTTTAAAACAACTTGGCCTTAAAAGATACGTTTTGGATTTCGATGAGACCGGGATCGGGTTTCCATATTTGGATATCCGAAAACCACATCGATCCAAATTAGCGACAGGTCGTGAATCTAAAGGGAAGATGAAGATTCAGAATGCAAGGGTTATCGTCGTTAACTCTGAGGGTGATTCCAAAATGAGTGTAACGAGATAATGCCTTCGGTTTCGTTCGAACTCGGAACGAACTTGTATGGATTGAATGCTTTCAACACATCGTCAGGTGGGCGATGAGCATTCTAAGAAATGTATTCTCTAAAGGTAATCGCAGCCTCAAGCCTCATCAACCGGGAATGGCTAAAACAGGGGAGGTGCAGCAAGGTTAGGTGGGTCATGCCCAAGCAGGACAAGGATATTCCCTTGTCTAGATGTCCCTTATTTTCCGCTGTGTGGGCGGTTGGTCATGACAACTGCCGGGGTTTATCTTGTTCGGGACTGTTCAGTAAGGAATGGTTCCGGCCTTGTGTTGCAGGGGATGAAGGGAGTAATCCTCGGTACGGTGATCTAGGCCCCGTACTGTGACGGGCGGTACCCCAGTAGCCCTGCCATTGTATGGAATCCACAATCCAATAAGTGCCCACGGTTTTGATTGTATTACCCACTTTTGTGGCTAGTAGCTGGAATTTAATGAATGTAACAATTTCGGCTATTTTCTATTTACTTGAAAACCCTAGACACTATTATAATATCACAGAATTTCCTATCAAATGTTTTGGTTAGCGTAAGGTAAAAACTTTTCCATGTTTATGTGTGGGAAGTCTTACGTGATATCCTTTGATTTCAAAAGATTTTCAAAGTTAAGCAACTTAAACCTGTTACTCATACCAGACCCATGTCTGACCCGAAGTTTATTTTTGTTTTTCATAAACTCTCGGGTACCCAAATTTTTACGGGTAGCCAAGGGATTCAGGTTAGCTTTGACGAATTCTGGAGAAGCAATGGAGCAGGAGGCTTCAGCGTTATAGATATACTTATAGTTCCGCTGTGTTGGTATCTCTGAGTCATATTGTTGAGTTGTTTTGTGTATTGAATTGTATTAACTAGACAGGTGTTTATAACTGTCTAGTATGTGATGTATTATCTGTATAACTCTGATTGAAGTTGTATATTATGTAAATACTTATGTGATTATTATAATTTATTCGTTCCGCTGTGAGATTCTGATGTTATTGTTTCTTCTTCTCTATCTTTTCTACTTTCTCACCTCTTTCTTTTCTTAAAAACGATACGGTTTCCTGGGCATAGGAAGCTGGGTCGTTACACAAGTATAGTTTGCCAGTTTTATAGTGTATAAATTAAAATTAAGTACACATCACTAGTTTCATTATGCACATATATGAGCCATTTTTGGTATTGTATACAACTGATAGTTTTATTGTGTCTAATTTATAGTTAAAGAAATATACACATTTTCTTGTGTTTATTGTGTAAATTATAGAATTTGGACAATGAAAGGGTTTAGAATATCAATGGTTATGTGAAGAAAATAATTAGGTGGACAACATGACTTTTGAATAATTGATTTAGGGGTTGAGATTCAGTACACGGTGCATGTCAGCAGATAAGCTTCTAATATTTGATAGTATGAGTTGTCTGTGTGTTAGTACCCTATCTACACTGTGCTTTGCATTCTGATGGCCAATCAATTATGAGTTCAATTTGACGATATTATTGCAAGTAGTGAAATGTCGTAAGCCACTCAAGTTGTCTCACTTGTAGAAGTAGTATATGTTTAATAATATGGTGATAAATATTTAGATAATAAGATACAAGTATGGATATTTATGTTTACTTATTAGTGCACTATGGAAAAGAAATACGATGCCTATGATAATTGAATAAGTGCATAGTTAAAATGATGGATACGGCCCACATTATGTTTTAAATATATGTGCCTTACTTAAATAAAAAATATATTATATTATTGTTAATAACAAGACGTTGCAGGGAAATACCCTATCGTGCCATTGAGGCACTATAATATTGTTTCCTAGTACCATCTATTGATTATTTGTCTGTACTCGCATGTCTATATAGTTATTTACCCTTACGATATTAATTGGGTTTCAAGTAGCGAGTACGATGGGATAGATTCTGTGTGATCAGAATTTTACCTAGTAGATCCGCTGAGATCCATTCGATGTAATGGTGTTTTGGTGGTAAATATAATTAATACCAAAAAGGCTAATATCCATCTTAGTTATCTGACTACAGGATAATGCCCCAGGTCCGTGATGAGTTAACCCTATCATCATTGGTCAACCATTTTGCAACTCGGGCTTTTCTTAGGATTCAGTTGTAACTATTAACGAAATATATTTGATGGAGATATTGTTATGATTTTTAGTGTTATTTGGGGTAGGAAAGAGACTATGTTTGTGTGGGGAGCCCACAGTTTGAGTTACCGAGTAGTTTCTCGTATTTGCGTACTCAGCTTCTGGTATAGATTTATAAGATTTCCAATAAATATGATTTTTTATTAATTTTGAAAAAAAAGAGATTTTAGGAAATCAAAAGAAAATGTTTTGGAAACTCTTTGAAAAATGATTTTGAAACTAAAGAGCAAAAAGGACATCAAAACCCAAATGAATAGGCATGGATATCAAGATGATAAATGGGCATTATAAAATGAGGGGGGTAAATTAGTGTGTTATGTGATATTTGCCTATGATAAGTCTAATATGCATGGATAATATTTGCATCATTATAGTACCAATAACAAGACCGGAATATTATGATATAATTACTCATATTCTATCCATGCTACTAAGTATGACTTCTGTGTTGCATCGACATACTTCATATTAGTAGATGTCGTATGACTGTTCAAAACACAACAATTTCACTCACTTTGTATTAAGAGCTTAGTTAGCCTCTATTTTTTAGGCATATCTCATTAGGAGAACACGTGGATATGAGCCTTATTACTAGCATTGTTATTATCTATATTAGGATAATGGTATGTTACACATTGCTATTATTGTATATTTCCTAACTCTATGATGCGGTAGAAGAGCAAGAAATTATATAGCATTGAGCTTTCTAGATCATTTAATTATTATCTACTTGTATGCTATTTTATGTTAGATTATTGTTATATAGTGTGGCACTAAATTTGTGATTGCAGGTAACCATTTTATATAGTTAGCCTTAACCGGGCTATACTAATTAATAGTAAAAAGAACTACGTTGGTTTGATACTGTAATGGGTATGTAGGCGGTTACTTTGGTATCGTGGAGCAACCCATTTTTTAGCAGACTTAATTGTACTCGTGCATGTACATGATACAGGTTTCTCACATTGATAGGTGGATATTGGTTCTATTTGGGAAAGAAAAAGCAGAATACCATTGTGATTATTACTTATGATTTTATATTACAGGATGATTAGAATACGTCTATTTAGTCAATTACTATACACCACTCTAAAAACTATTTATCTTATTGACTATGCTCATCTTATCACATCATGCATGATTACTTTTAAGTTGGTTATATCCTAAGTAGTAAATATCAATATCAGACACGTATCGGTCAAGTACCGATGTGAGATATTTTAAAATACCAAGATAATATCGAAAAAATACCGAATATGTGTCGAACATGTGAGAAATGATATTGTATTATGTTATAATATTATAATGTTGTTAAGTTTTTAAATATTTGAATGAATATTGCCAAATTACAATCAAAGTCTGACTGCTTATAGTTTACGAATTTCAATCTATTAACGGGGATATTCTAATTAATATGAGTCATAAAATAGTCTTATAAATATCAACAAATTCTTATAATGTGCATCATGTAAATTATTTACTTTAAAATTCAATTTTTAAAATCCTTGCACAATCCTGTGTTTATCTATTTTATTTAATAACTTAAAATTAATACGGTAGAAACTTTTACGTCGAAGCCATGGGTCATTATAGTTTTCCACAAGACACATATTAATGTCATGATGGACTTTCATATCTAAAATTTGGTTGCCATGGAACATAACTTAAGTGGGTATTTATGGAATGATTCATTAATAAAATTGACATGGATTGGAATGTTGTTAATGTGAAATAAAGCAAACAAGGTTTGGTGAATAACGTAAATGAGAATCAAATGGAAAAATAGAAGCATTTATTTACAATCAATTTAAAAAGGAAAAAATTGAAGTTAATCAAATGGATTTGCATATAATGGAAGTGAATATAAATGGGATGCAAATAAATTGATTGTGAATCAATTTGAAATTTTGAATAAAAAGTGAATTTATGCAAGTAAGGCACATATAAATCAATTTGGAATGAATATGAGTTTGGTTGTTGTAAATATGGATTAAATGAAATAAATTTGGTTGTAAATCATTTTGAAGTGAATGAAATGATATATGAATCCATGGAAAGAAATTTAATTAGTGTTGGAACCTTAAAATTTGCTTGTAACATATGTTTGGCATGTTCGGGTTATGAAATTTATATGTTTAGTTAGTTAAAGAAATGGAATGTTATTAAGAATTTCATATTTATGAAACTTATGTGCGTGTTTTGAGTAAGACAGTTACATGGAGCTATTGGATGGATTTTGTCTTGCGTAAGTGCATATAAGATAAGTCGCTTGCTAAAAACGCTAAATAAAGGTACGACTGCACAATAAAATAGAGAAATGATAATATATTATTATATATTTTGTTTTCCGACCTTGTGGGTCGATGTATATATTTTTATCTCTCTTGTGATATCGTAAAAGGCACTCCGTATAAAGGAGACACTGTTAAAAAAATTCAAAAATTTAGGGAGCTCGAAAATTTTGAAAATTTTTGGGAAATTTTTGTTTAACCTGAAAAGTTGATTTTTGAACTGTATTAGAAATCAAGGCTGTTGAATTAGAAATGAAAGCTAATGGTTTTAGGATAAAACAAAAAGGGTTTATAGGAGTGAATGTAAGATTTTAACTAAGTGGGTTTTAGAAAAGTTAATGGGTTTGGGAGCATTTTTCCTACCTTAGCAATTTCGAGAATGAAATTCTTATAAAGGGAGAGGAATGTAACGACCCGGAATTTTGGTCGTTTGATTTTGATCATTTAATTTATCTTAAATGTTGAATTTGAATTATTAATTGATTTTGAATATGGAAGAATTTCTGAAATGGTTTAAAATTTCAGATATAACGATTTATTTGATTTGGTAAAATAGTAAATTAGTATTTGGAATTAGGGGTAATATGTGAATCCGGAAATAATTGGACATGGAAATGATTATAAAAATTTATTTAAATTCTATTTGTATTAGAATTATAATATTGGACTTTTGAATTTTATTAAAAGTCGATATGTTTGAATTTGGAATTTATATATTTATTTATTTAATGGTGAAATTTAATACATGAAAATAATGTAAATAATTGAACTTGGATTTCAAATGAATCGGAATGATTTATAATATGGATATAAATTCTATGTGATTTATAATGAAGTTAGTAAATATTAAAATTGAAAATTTAAACGATTTCGACGATTTTGAAAATCGCTCGATTTAATCGACACGTTAAAATAGCCTTCCGAGGCATAATCTCGAAATTCGACGAAGCCTTTCCCATTAGATCAGTAATAGTGTATTATTATCGGATTTCAAATTTCGTAGCGTTTGGAGTTACCATTTGGTCGTACGGAATAGAAATGTGTTGAAATAAATATCGAAAATTTAATATTTTAATTCGATTCAAAAGGCTATCTTCCGCATACAATCGAATTAGGCCCTGAAACATCTTCCATTGTGTTCAAAATAAGGGTAAAACATTATAAATGCCAGGCGGCACGTTTCGTTTGTAAAATCATGTAAATTGTGGAAATAATATTAAAATAATACGTATACGCGTATATATATACGCGTAACAGTAAACCCAAGATCTATTTTCACACGGCCGCTTGTTTTCGTTTTAATGGCCGAAATGCTCCCATATTCTTCCTCTTTTTTCTCTCCATCCATGCAATTTTAGCTAAAAGTTCTAACTAGACAATCGAAGAACTTATCGACCTCTATAGATCCAACGGTGGATCTTTGTTATCTTCGTCGTTTGAAGCCAAAAATTGGCCATGAACAGCACGAGGTCGTGTGCATTTTTCTGGTGGAGGAGGGGACCGAGCCTCGTGGTGTTTGAGGTGAAGGTGGAGGTGGCGAAGGGCTATCGCGTGATGGTGCTGGATCGTCTTCAAATCAAGCTTGGTGGTCGCGGCATGGGGTTAAAGGTCGGCGATGTTGGGTTTCTTTCGACGGGAATGAACGTAGAAGAGAAATAGAAACGAGCGGCCACGATCTCTCAACCAAAACGTATGGCCAAATTTCCTCTGGTATTATAAATAAATAAAAAGACAATTGGAATTTATTTATATTAATTTATGTTCAATCTTTAAAAGCTTGTATCCTTTTCATACGAGGTCGAAATCGGACGAAATAAGCGGCAACGGAATCGCAACGATGAGCAATACCGTCACGACCCGAACTCGATGTTCGACAACAACATCAAATTCGTATCGCGGGAGCTTGCAACAAATTTAAATGATAAATAACACAGCGGAAATAAAAGATGATATCACTGATATATCATGAATACAATATCTGATACATCAATTTGATACAATGATAATCATCAACATCAGAGAATATACAACATAGAATACAGCGGAACATGATACAATATGAGATAAGTCTTCACAGATGTCCAATACTGCAACTCTGATCCGAAAGCTCCAAAGACAGAGCTCCAAAACTCCTAGCTCGATCCACCATCAGGATTGCACCAAGCTAAGCATGTCTCGTCCATATCCAAAGACTGAACTAGCTCCAGATAATCTACTGAACCTACCTATCTGAAAAACCAAACTCTAGACTGCCCGTGTGGAAAAATTTTGAGCACCCAGAGTTTAGGAAATAAACAATAAACTCTGGGTCAGTCGTGGGACTGGTGTGAGCAAACAAAAACAGTTTGTCTTTAAAACAATCAAAGATTTAAGTTTTTATAATCGCAATGCTTTTGGAAAATGAGACTACCATAAGGCCTCCCGCACACACACACAATGCAAACGCAGAATCGGAGGAGATTTCTCCTTATGATAGTCAAATATGCTTGATACGTGAATTTCTTTGATATTATTACTATAAGTGCAAAGTGTGGAAAAACAATTCGAAAGTAGAATATAAATCTTAGCCAGCATTGACATTTCGAACTATGCCTACTATAGCTACCATCCAAACAGTGGGGCGCCACCATAAGTGAATGGCAGGTAATACAACTAAAACCGTACAAGGCTCGTATTGGATGAATGGATTTCCAACAAATGGTCAGGCCAAGGAACTTTCTATTGCCACATGGGAACGCCTCTGGCGGGACGCCCCGAGAACCAACCCAGATCTCTGCCAAACAAGGCCGGCTACCCCCCTTCCCGGGGAATATACAAAACCTCATATATGCCACCCCTGGTCCTTTGGGACCTTTATACGAGAGCTCTCTAACCAACAACATCACACAGTAAATAATATAGTGTGTCCACATGAGTAAGTATCTGGGATCCATACCATGATACTACCCTTTTCCAGAAGGAATGGTCATACCCTAGGAAAGCTACCACTGAAACCTTGCCGCACAATTCCTGTTTCGACCATTACCGGTTTGTGAGGCTCGACGAAGTCTCATCCACAAAGCTACGTTTTTTACAAAAGCCACGCTTTGATCAACAAATGATCAGCAACACTCAGCATGCCACATTACCAAGTTGGGAATATATCGCTGATAACCTTCAACTGCATAACCTCTGAGCTCGTACGTCTCAGAGAAGGGTGTTAATGCTAAGAGAATAAATTCTCCGCCACTAACAGAAATGTATTTGAAAGAAATCTGCTTTATCTCTCAAAATGTAATGTCAGACATACAATCCATACAAGTCTGTTCCGGGTTCGAACAGAACCGAAGGCACTTCCAAAGAAGTCCTTGCAATCCGGGTATTCACAATCCCGATCGAACTTCTCATCACTTAGGGAATCTCTATACCGTAGCTACTCGGAACAGAGACAATCGATAGGTTATCCTATCGTTCTCGCAAATACCCGGTCTTCACCACCGGTCTTCAAATGCTATCCATAACGAAGTATCACATATTCGGAATGGGTTATACGACACAAAAGTCCTTTCCCGGCTAACCCGAATAGTGAGCGCAACATTTAAAAAATGTGGATATGGGATTTCAATTAAGTCACAACTTAATAATTCCAAACTTTCTTTCAAATGGTTTAAACCAATTACCATTTCAAATCTTTTAAACAAAAAGATTTATTTCACAAAGTTCACTCAGTTTCACAAAGATTCATTTACGGATTTCAAAGAAATTTTCATTTCAATTAGACTAACTCATTTAAATCTTTAAATCAAAGATTTATCTCATAGCTTTGAAAACTGTTTCCAAAGATTCATTCATAACTTGGAAAACTATTTTCTGTTTAACTTGAAATCCCTTAAATACAATTTGAAATTCATTTCTCATATGAAAGCTTTTTATCATTTAGAAACAATAGTTTTATTTTGGAAAAACCCGATTCTATTTATACAAGTTAAAAATCTTAGAGTTAATTCAAATTCTCACAACAATACTTTAAAAATGGTTTTAAAACCCCATATAAACTTGTATATCGTTTTTAAATCATAAATATAGAATTCAATTTCAGATATTGAATTCAAATTATTCATATTTCAAATCTTTATTAAGTTATTCAAAATAACTTTCATTCTTAAAACACCTTTTCAAAAGCTTTTCACATTAAACTTAATTTATTTCCAAAACTATTTGAATTTAAAAATTCAATTTCAAAACTTATTTAAAAATCTGTGACTTAACCCATTTCCACGTGGAATCCATATTTGTGTGTGTATAGTGCGGTCCAGAGATTTTACACAATAGTGCACACATCAATCATTACAGAGATATCAATATCGATAAGCGATATAATCAATAACGCTTATCTTTATTTACAGATTCATAAATAAATAAATTTATCACTCACAAAGATTCATCATTACGATTCGATGTGGGTTTCGGACAACTAACCAGAATCTGAATCCCTGTCGCATCGAAATTTTAAATGCCGTTTTACAGGCTAAGGATTTTCTCATCAACACAGAATAAAATTACCAATCATAATCCAGCACAGAGTAATTCACATCTCACAACATCAAAATTTCAAACCAGAAATATCAATTCATTTTACAACAAATCAGATATCCTACATATACAATCCATAAGTGATCATCTTTAATTCTTATTGTAATAAATTCAAATTTAATCTATTACTTGAGGATTAACTACTTAATCCTATTTAATTGATTATTAATTATCAATTTATTACATACTTCATTTCAAATTTAGTTAATTAGTAAACCATTTCTAAATCAATCATTAATCTTAATTACTTAATTACTTTATTATTTTGTTTCACACTATTTAGTTAATTACTTCTTTAATCAACTTACCTAACTTTAATTACCTAATTGATTACCCTCAATCATTAATTAATAACCTTAATAAAACTTAATTATCTATAAGTTGACAACACCCAAAGACCTGAGCCCAAAATTAAAATACCCGAGTAAAACTTCAGTTGCTTCGAGCCAAATATGGTTTTCCACGTGTTCGAACTTGAGCTCCCTCTTCCTTCCCCAACTCCACAAATTCTTCTTCTTCTCCTAACACCCCAAAACATCAGACACACGTTTGCACGTATACGTGCACACTTCATCGGAGGCCCTCCGATCTCGGTCGAACTCTCCGGCACATCACGATTTGATGGGACAACCCAATCCAACCACCACCGTATCATTTCGAGTTCCCAATCAAAATCGAGTACCCAGAGGCGAACCTGGACAAATCAATGCCAGAAAAATTCTCGTCGACGACAATCTAGATCACTGGAGCCCACGCGATCCTGACCAAACCTCCGCCACTCACCTACGAGCCCATTCCCCTAGGTGCGATCACCTGAAACGCTTTGACGACGTTGCGGTACTGTGACGCCCCACCTCTATATCCACGCTAGCCAAGAACACTACGGTGTAATGCTGTCAACTAGCACGGAGAATAAGGCTGTTGAGGAGCGACCATCCGTGTAATTTCTTTGCGCGAGCACCGATATGTCAGATAATATAACATGCATTCTATTTTAAGAGGAAATCCGACACACCGACACAAACTCAAAGCTACTACACGGTGGCTATAAAGGTCTTCGGAAACAAATATAGAAATAAACATAACATAAATCAGTCACAGACAATTCATATCACAAAGGCGGAAATAGATATGAATATAACACATGAAAGTGTTCATCAGAGTAGTGGTCAAAAGGATCCACAATAATACAAAGGAATAGATACAAGTGCTAGACAAAAGAATAAGTATACATCATAGAGTCTATATCTCAAATGTATACAACAAAATAACTACTAATCTAAGTAGTTAACCCAAAAGTCAAGGAGTTAATCCCGGATGAGAAGTCAAGCAGAAGCACCTGTAACATCTCGGTCTGACCCGAGTATTATTTAATAAGAAAATAATAAACGGATCAGTCTAGCTATAAATATCAGATGAAGTGATATATAATAAGAGATATGACATAAACATATAATAATCACAATGCAAGCTGTGATATATAAGTAATTGAAAAATCAACAAGAGATTAATCAATATCACAAAGATCTACCCAAGATAAAAAGGAATGTCATACTCCTAATTTCATTCACCAAACCACAATATATGACATATATATCAATGCCCATCGTAAAAGTTGGTGAAACATAAATTCCAGAATTCAACACACGAAATCCAGAAATCACAAGAAAAAGGATCAACGACGTCGTACAGCGGGACATCCGATGAACCAAATCACAATAAAAAGGATGGCCAATCCCACAAAAATACTGGACATCGACGCACCTAGAAAGACACGCCCCATGTACAGTCGAACATCGACGCACCTAGAAAGATACGCCCCATGCTCTAGCATCGACGCACCTAGAAAGATACGCCCCATGCACAAATAAACATCGATGCACCTAGAAAGATGCACCCCATGCATAAATAAACATCGATGCGCCTAGAAAGATACACCCTATGTAATGTCTAACATCGATGCACCTAGAAAGATACACCCCATGCTAAGTCGAACATCGACGCACCTAGAAAGATACGCCCCATGCATAGACGAACATCGACGCACCTAGAAAGATACGCCCCATGTCCCGACTTATTGAGCCGATTGCTCCACGAAGTAAATAAACATCGATGCACCTAGAAAGATACACCCCATGCATAAATAAACATCGACGCACCTAGAAAGGTACGACCCATGTATAAACAAACATCGATGCACCTAGAAAGGTACACCCCATGTAATAATAAAACATTGACGCACCTAGAAAGGTACGACCCATGTGAGAAATGAGACGAAGCTCAATAAAATGAGGAACAGTCCTCCACATAAACAAAGAGACATCGCACATTGCTAGTCTAAACCACAAAGATGATCGTCATGATCAACAAGAAGTGTCAATTACAATAAGCTAGTAAATATACGAGCTTAGCTTCATGTCCCATAACCACTGGCTTAACTTAAATATTTACGAACAAATTGTAGATTTCCACTAGAAAATTGTCACAAGGGTTTCAATCGAACAAGTCCAAAAATTAACCGACGAAGTAAACGCAAGCGTTTCATACCACTTGTTTTACTAAGTCGTTTAATTAGATTTCTCATACGAGTGAGGTAAAGGTTTGTATATACTAATAGATTGGAAATCGGTTTGAGAAAACGAGCTTTGTAATAAAATAGTGTTGAAATCATTTGAAGAAAGAGTTTTGATATTTACTACTAGTATAGAAAACCTTTATATTTTTAAAGTGACAAATCACAAAGAAGATTGTAGAAACAATCGGGCATAAAAATTCACATTCGAAGACGTGAATAAAATCCAAAGAAATCGATATAAAATCCATCAAAGTGGATATATCTAAAATTCCTAAAGAAAAGGTCATCAAAGTCGATAATAAATGACAACAACAAAAAGGGAGACACACTAATCGATTAAAGTTGGATATTCAAAAGGATTAGCAAAATAGGCTAATCTGGCAAAAATCATCAGGTCGGTCGACCGGCTGCAGGGCTCGGTCGATCGGACCCTGTTCCACAAAAATCCTCGGGAAGCAGGTCGGTCGGCCGAACCCCTGTAGTCGGTCGACCGGACCCTAAAACAGAAAGTGCTTATGCACTTAGAAGCAGGTCGGTCGACCGGACCAGGGGGTCGGTCGGCCGAACCTGTATACTTGCACTTCCTACCCTATTTCAATGGAGGTGCAAATCCCGACCAATTTGCAATCGCACGAGCAACGGCGCTAAGGGTTTATGTCAATCGACTACCCGGCCCTATAAGCTCCTCGATGCATCAGCAAAAACATGTTCAAACATCAAAGTTAGGATTTTTAATGAATTGAACTCAAAACACTAAAAATTGGAATATTCACAAAAGCAATCCAAATCAAGGTCAAATGCACATGAACAAGTGTTAGGAATTCATACCTAACAATAGAAGAGAATTATAAGCATAGATGTGAGATTAAAAATCTCACCTTTGAACTAAATTTATGAAGATGAAGCTTGAAAGAAAAGGGGAATCAACCACTCTTCAAAACCAACTCTAGAAGCTTGAATCTAAGCTCAAAAACAAGAACATTCCCAAAATTAGGTTTAGGAATTTCTGAAATTGGTAAGAGAATAAGTTGGAGAAGAAGAAGAGAAGCTTACCAATGGGTTCTTCTTGGGTTTGGAGCTAGGAATTTGATTTGCAAGGGAAGTTAGGGCTTGGAGTTTTAATTTCCTCTTCCACCCTCCATTAACATAAAAGCTTGAGTATAAGGAAAATAGAAGAGAAGTGAATGAAGAGAAGAGTGTTGGAACTGAGTTAAGTGGTTAATTGGCTCAGCCCAACCAAAGCCCTAAGCCGGAAAAAGTGGCAAAAATCAACTTTCTCCAAACATATCGAAGCTTATACTCAAAAAGGTCGCAAACGGCATTTTGAACTCAATGGGGGTGGTCTCGAGTCCTAATTCGACCGTATGCTAAAAGTAGCTTTTCGGACTAAAATCCGACTAACGATAAAATATTTAAATAAGATATTTAAATATAAAATCGATAAATATGCGGGTTGTTACAGACTCCCCTCCTTAAAGAAATTGCGTCCTCGCAATAATTAAGAAGGAAATATAAGAAGTAACAACTATAGAAGCATATTAACACAAAAGAAAATTTGAATCAAGAAGTTCACCATAAAGAGCACGAAGGAGTAAATCCGAAAGTTTTCGTTCGATGGATTCTCAAGATTTCACAAGAGAAATCCTTAGGATTTGAGAACCATTGAACTATTATCAAAAAGAATATCTTTATATCGAAGGCGCTCAACCTCCAAAGCGACGATGCGAATAGAATGTTGCTCAAAAGTCAAATTTGGTGAAACTTCAATCGCTCAATAACACTGGGCTCAAGAATAAAAACCGGAATCCCTGAGGCATTTCCGTAGATAAAAGACGTGGGGAACGTCAAGAATAGCAGAAAATTGAGCCAGTGCAACGGCGTAGTACAAAAACGGTACGTCCAATGAATCAAAAAGCGAAGACATTGATGTAGTACAACGGTACATCCAATGAATCCAAAAGCAAAGACATTGATGTAGTACAACGGTACATCCAATGAATCAAATAGCGAAGACATTGATGTAGTACAACGGTACATCCAATGAATCAAATAGCGAAGACATTGATGTAGTACAACGGTACATCCAATGAATCAAATGGCAAAAACATTGATGTAGTACAACGGTACATCCAATGAATCCAAAAAGGAAAGATATTGATGTAGTACAACGGTACATCCAATGAATCAAATCCCGAATGATTTTGGAACACCGACGTAGTACAAAAACGGTACGTCCAATGAACCGAACATAATAAAAGAACACCGGACACTAGTCCATAAAAGGAATGAGATAAAACTCAATAAAACGAAGTGTACCAAAACGTCCGATGAACTTGATGAAAAGATAATTCCATTCAGACAACATCGAAGAATCAACCACTTGTTTCTTACGACAAAGCGCATTGGCAACACGATTTCCCCTTTCGGAAATAAAGAATATCAAGATCATAAGATGCTAGGAACTCGAGTCGACATGAAGTTCCTTATGAGAAAATAAATATTCCAAAGATTTATGATCGAGGTGGAGAACAAATTTCTCATCCAAATATGATGATGCCAAATTCCAAAACTAAAACAACAGCCGCGAGCACTAGATCATGAGTGGAATACCTAGTCTCGATAAGCTATAATGATTTAGAAGCACAAGTGATAGCACGTTCTCCTTTGCAAGAGAATGACATCCAAACCAATACGACTAGTATCGGTACAAATAGCAAAATCTTGGTTCCCCTTCAGGAATCACAAGAATAAGAGTATCGAAAAGAAAGAATTTCTTTTAAATAATCTTTTTTCCCGAAAAGTTAAAACTTTCAAAATTACATTTATCATTATGTAATAATCATTCTAGAAAAATTTACTATTTCCAAGTTAATATACTGTGTCTGATGGTCACATCAAAGCGTTTAGGAAATTCCTATCGATAACGTTGATCAAGCGCATCGACCAAAATTCTTAAAGCACTCAACGGGCAATACAATCACAAAATCGTCTTTTATAGGATAAATAAACCTCTTAAAAAGTTTTAAGAATATTCTTTGTTCGTTTCAAGAACAAAATCCAGTTTTACTTATAAATAAATCTTATGAAAAAGATTTACAAAATTTTAAATTACTATTTTCATCCAAAATCAGTAAATACAAGAATGGAGTCATCGAGATATTCATAGAATATTCGATCTAAAAATGGATGAAATAAGCTGGAAAAACTGAATGACAAAATAATTCATTCATAGAATCATAACGAGTGCAGAATGCGGTAAGTGGAATGCTAATTTCCGCAACTCGTAGCAAATGAAAATCGGTGGCAAGGTCAAACTAGAAAGACCTTAACACCACACAAAAGATTTCTTAGGTGATAATCCTAAGACAAACTCAAAAATACCGAAAAATTTCTCAAACTACATGAATGAGAGAAATAACACTTTCCTTATAAGTGGGCTTTAAGGAATAAAATGATGCCATCAAGTTGGAATCAAAATCACAAAAGAAAAACAGAAATCTGCTTAACAGATAGAAAATGTCGAAGATGAATTGTCCACATAGAAAATAGGATATGGGCTTCACAATTAAGCCAATCCTTACAAAAAATCAAATCTGAAGCCTAAGTAAAAATATCGGCTCGGAAAGAAAAGTCTCATAAAATAATTTCGACATCAATAAAAAGCAAATTGAGTGTTGCAGATCTACCATCCGGATTCACAATCCTCAAAGAAGTCATCGAGCCCAAAATATTCAAAGAAAAAGAATCGACAAGTTCTTTTGATATAAAATAGTGAGATGAAACCCATATCAAAAAGAACTCGAGTAAGAAGATCACAAAATAAATGTAACCAAGGATCAAATGAGAAATACCTTGAGCACGAGAAGAGTTTCTAGGGGCTTGCATAATATTTAGCTTTCTCATGTCCTTGTTCAAAAGTTTGGGACATGTAGATAAAAGATGACCCGGTTTCTTGCAATAGCGACAAGAATGGGGTTTTGGGCACATATTCGCATAGTGTTCCATAGAATTACAATTGTAGCATCCTCCACGATTAGGGATTGGAGTCTTTGCTACAAAAGTAGTTTGCTTCACTCTCTTATTGGGATGAAGGCTCTTGAACTTAACATGCCTCTTCTTGGAAATCCCAATATCACAAACACTTCCTTTACCAACCTCTCCATGAAGAAGAGTAACATCCACAAGATGATTGAAAGAAACTTCAAGTTTCAAAGGTAGAACCATTTCGGGGTTCTGACTCAAAGCATAGATAAACTCTTGATTCTTTACAAGATCCAAAAGTTGTTGAGCAGACATGAATACTCCATCCAGGGGAGTAGCACTAGATTGACCGGCGCTGGGACGGCCAGGTCTAACCATTTCTCTTCTTTAAGAAAGAAAGAAAGAAGAGGAAAAAGTTATTCACAAATGAATATCAAGCAATCTTGGTAGATAAAACAAGGAATCATAAAGAAAATAGGATGAACCAGTACGAAGACTCGAATTAAATCATAAAGCACGACTCCTAAGATGGACTTAGGACGATGATCCTTGTTATAATATTCCATATTGTTCCGAAGTTTGGCTCTGATACCAAGCTGTGACGCCCCACCTCTATACCCACACTAGCCAAGAACACTACGGTGTAATGCTGTCAACTAGCACGGAGAATAAGGCTGTTGAGGAGCGACCATCCGTGTAATTTCTTTGCGCGAGCACCGATATGTCAGATAATATAACATGCATTCTATTTAAAGAGGAAATCCTACACACTGACACAAACTCAAAGCTACTACACGGTGGCTATAAAGGTCTTCGGAAACAAATATAGAAATAAACATAACATAAATCAGTCACAGACAATTCATATCACAAAAGCGGAAATAGATATGAATATAACACATGAAAGTGTTCATCAGAGTAGTGGTCAAAAGGATCCACAATAATACAAAGGAATAGATACAAGTGCTAGACAAAAGAATAAGTATACATCATAGAGTCTATATCTCAAATGTATACAACAAAATAACTACTAATCTAAGTAGTTAACCCAAAAGTCAAGGAGTTAATCCCGGATGAGAAGTCAAGCAGAAGCACCTGTAACATCTCGGTCTGACCCGAGTATTATTTAATAAGAAAATAATAAACGATCAGTCTAGCTATAAATATCAGATGAAGTGATATATAATAAGAGATATGACATAAACATATAATAATCACAATGCAAGCTGTGATATATAAGTAATTGAAAAATCAACAAGAGATTAATCAATATCACAAAGATCTACCCAATATAAAAAGGAATGTCATACTCCTAATTTCATTCACCAAACCACAATATATGACATATATATCAATGCCCATCGTAAAAGTTTGTGAAACATAAATTCCAGAATTCAACACACGAAATCCAGAAATCACAAGAAAAAGGATGGCCAATCCCACAAAAATACTGGACATCGACGCACCTCGAAAGACACGCCCCATGTACAGTCGAACATCGACGCACCTAGAAAGATACGCCCCATGCTCTAGCATCGACGCACCTAGAAAGATACGCCCCATGCACAAATAAACATCGATGCACCTAGAAAGATGCACCCCATGCATAAATAAACATCGATGCACCTAGAAAGATACACCCCATGTAATGTCTAACATCGATGCACCTAGAAAGATACACCCCATGCTAAGTCGAACGTCGACGCACCTAGAAAGATACGCCCCATGCATAGACGAACATCGACGCACCTAGAAAGATACGCCCCATGTCCCGACTTATTGAGCCGATTGCTCCACGAAGTAAATAAACATCGATGCACCTAGAAAGATACACCCCATGCATAAATAAACATCGACGCACCTAGAAAGGTACGACCCATGTATAAACAAACATCGATGCACCGAGAAAGGTACACCCCATGTAATAATAAAACATTGACGCACCTAGAAAGGTACGACCCATGTGAGAAATGAGACGAAGCTCAATAAAATGAGGAACAGTCCTCCACATAAACAAAGAGACATCGCACATTGCTAGTCTAAACCACAAAGATGATCGTAATGATCAACAAGAAGTGTCAATTACAATAAGCTAGTAAATATATGAGCTTAGCTTCATGTCCCATAACCACTGGCTTAACTTAAATATTTACGAACAAATTGTAAATTTCCACTAGAAAATTGTCACAAGGGTTTCAATCGAACAAGTCCAAAAATTAACCGACGAAGTAAACACAAGCGTTTCATACCACTTGTTTTACTAAGTCGTTTAATTAGATTTCTCATACGAGTGAGGTAAAGGTTTGTATATACTAATAGATTGGAAATCGGTTTGAGAAAACGAGCTTTGTAATAAAATAGTGTTGAAATCATTTGAAGAAAGAGTTTTGATATTTACTACTAGTATAGAAAACCTTTATATTTTTAAAGTGACAAATCACAAAGAAGATTGTAGAAACAATCAAGCATAAAAATTCACATTCGAAGACGTGAATAAAATCCAAAGAAATCGATATAAAATCCATCAAAGTGGATATATCTAAAATTCCCAAAGAAAAGGTCATCAAAGTCGATAATAAATGACAACAACAAAAAGGGAGACACACTAATCGATTAAAGTTGGATATTCAAAAGGATTAGCAAAATAGGCTAATCTGGCAAAAATCATCAGGTCGGTCGACCGGCTGCAGGGCTCGGTCGACCGGACCCTGTTCCACAAAAATCCTCGGGAAGCAGGTCGGTCGGCCGAACCCCTGTAGTCGGTCGACCGGACCCTAAAACAGAAAGTGCTTATGCACTTAGAAGCAGGTCGGTCGACCGGACCAGGGGGTCGGTCGGCCGAACCTGTATACTTGCACTTCCTACCCTATTTCAATGGAGGTGCAAATCCCGACCAATTTGCAATCGCACGAGCAACGGCGCTAAGGGTTTATGTCAATCGACTACCCGGCCCTATAAGCTCCTCGATGCATCAGCAAAAACATGTTCAAACATCAAAGTTAGGATTTTTAATGAATTGAACTCAAAACACTAAAAATTGGAATATTCACAAAAGCAATCCAAATCAAGGTCAAATGCACATGAACAAGTGTTAGGAATTCATACCTAACAATAGAAGAGAATTATAAGCATAGATGTGAGATTAAAAATCTCACCTTTGAACTAAATTTATGAAGATGAAGCTTGAAAGAAAAGGGGAATCAACCACTCTTCAAAACCAACTCTAGAAGCTTGAATCTAAGCTCAAAAACAAGAACATTCCCAAAATTAAGTTTAGGAATTTCTGAAATTGGTAAGAGAATAAGTTGGAGAAGAAGAAGAGAAGCTTACCAATGGGTTCTTCTTGGGTTTGGAGCTAGGAATTTGATTTGCAAGGGAAGTTAGGGCTTGGAGTTTTAATTTCCTCTTCCACCCTCCATTAACATAAAAGCTTGAGTATAAGGAAAATAGAAGAGAAGTGAATGAAGAGGAGAGTGTTGGAACTGAGTTAAGTGGTTAATTGGCTCAGCCCAACCAAAGCCCTAAGCCGGAAAAAGTGGCAAAAATCAACTTTCTCCAAACATATCGAAGCTTATACTCAAAAAGGTCGCAAACGGCATTTTGAACTCAATGGGGGTGGTCTCGAGTCCTAATTCGACCGTATGCTAAAAGTAGCTTTTCGGACTAAAATCCGACTAACGATAAAATATTTAAACAAGATATTTAAATATAAAATCGATAAATATGCGGGTTGTTGCAGGTACCGTGATTTCCGACCCCTATATAAACACTTGCTCTAACCCTAAATCCCCCTCGTTTCCTCAAATCTTGCAATACAAAAATTTATCAATAATTATCTCGATGAAATTGATGATCAAACTTGCTTGAAGTAAAATTCCAACAACAAATATTGGATCGATCATCAGAAATCGACCAGAAATCAAATTTTAGTCAAACCCAAAATTCCCATTCAGTACCTCACTTAAAATTGTGATTTTGATTTCAAAAATCATAATTTCCCAAGCTAATCCAAGTTATGTGTAACAACCCGGTATTTCACATCAATTGATAATCGACATTAAACGATTAATATTGTTGCTAATTGCTGTTTGGAGTTTATAAAACCCGGATTAAATTCCTTTCAAAAATTTGATGAAAATGGTTGTGGGCTTCAATTGAATTTGGCCCACATTTTCATTCGTTTGTTTTGTGTCGTTCCCTTTTTTTTCAAATTCGACCCGTTCCTTTTCATTATTCGTTCGTTCGAAAACCTAAGAGAAATGGCGGCTCCAATTCTTTGTGACTGCTAGGGTTTCGATTCTTCAATTTTTTAACAACTTCGTGTTGCCACGGCCTCAAATTCTCGATCGATTGAAAAGGTGAGTGATCTCTTCACTCACATCTAATTCGATTTGTTTGAGCTCGTCTCGATTTGTTTGAGCTCGTCTACTTACTTGTTTTCGTTGCCACGGCTTCGACTTTTCTGTGATGATGTTGATTTACCTTGGCCAGTGATTTGAGTTTGTTCTTATGACTTGTTCAAAATTTTCATTGTTTGATTGATTCAGTTTTCAAGTGATATGGCTTTGACTTGTTTAAATATGATTTTTAAATCATTGATTTCTAAACTTGAACTGTGCTTTCATTTGCTAGTGATCCTTGTTCTTGTGTGAGTGTTCCCTGATAATTCCCTTGGAGCATTTAGATTTTCTATTGTATCTTGTTGCTCTGCCTAAATGGTACGTGTGAACCTCATGCCTGTCCTTGCCGACTTCATTTTGTGCTGGTGTACTAATATGTATATATCCTCTTGCTAGTTGAGTGTGTGTTTGAACATCCTTCACTTGTATATGTGTACACCCTCTTGTTTGGTATTGGTTCACTTTGACCTGATCTGTAGCATAAGCTATTAGCTTGTATTTCTTTGTCTTTGTACTTGTAGTACATGGTTCAGGTTGCATAGCATGTTGAATATCATCATGCAGTCTTCATTTGTCTATGCTTCTATTGTCGCTGACTTGAGTTCGAGCCTCTGGTTTGACTGTCTTGTTCAAGACTGATACATTCATTTGTTGCATTGTATTCATTATGTAGTCTGGTCCTCATGTCCATTCATGTAGTCTGGTTGTTGCTTGATCTGTAGTACTGTGCTAGAGCTTGAGCTTTGTAGCTTGATGTCTATATGCTTTTGTTTTCGAGTGTGTACTGGGTCTCTGAGCTGATGGCAATCGATCCAGATTACTTCTGCTCTTTGGTCTGCATACCTAATGTGTTCACTGACTTGAAGTCTGATAGCACTCGAGTCTTGTTCGAGCTTGCACTTGCACCATTCTGTTTTCACTTGAATTCTCTGTTGGTTCATGCCGTGACATTGATTGTCGATCGACCTATTTTGTTCATGCGAGCTGCTGTTTTAATAACAGTTTGTAGTTTGTCATGCATCATTTATATGCTTACATATATATGCCCTATTGTTGTTTCATTGATTTTGTTGTCTGCATTCCACTGTAGATTCTTTTGAGTCGTGTTGTGTCTTCACTAACGACTGCTGCATCGAGTCAGTGATGGTTACATATACTTATGTTTACTCAGTGCATATTTATGATTTTTGTGTCTGCATACATATGGTCTTGCGTCACATTATGGCATTTGATTTTGTATACAGGTGCATTGCTCCATTTTTATATTACATGGTCTGTTCAATTGAACTTCATTTGCATTGTTGTTTCACTGCTTTCAGTTGAATCTGAGTCATGGCAGCAATGACAGGACTTTTGCATTTTTTATTTGTGGTCTGGTTCCTTCCTGTTGTACGGATTAGGACCAATTCACTATCATTTTGACATTCCTTTGTGTCTTGGTTCTATGCATTGCTGTGTCACTTGTGTACTTAAGTCACTGCTGTCCACCTGAGTTTGAGCACTGCAGTTTTACTTGCTATCTTCATATTGTGACTGTTTTGAGTTGGTTCCATTGTTTTTCATGGTTTCTTGGATATTGAACTGCTTTATGCTTGAAGTCGTAGCCTGTACACCTGCCCTGTGTTGAATCCAGCTAATAGTTCGGGTTTGACCTTGTGCCCGGTTGTGTACATCATATGCTGTAGTGGCAGGGCAGTGCACGCAAGCGTGAACTGCAGCCACACGGTATGGATTTTATGATATTCTATCTTGTTTTGATTTATTGATCTTTTGCATATTCCATATGCTGTAGTGGCGAGGCAGTGCACGCGTGCGTGTACTGCAGCCCTACTCGAATTAATATTTTAATTGATATTTCAATGGTTTGAACTGTTTTGTTTATTCAATTCAATATTCTGAATTGTATTCTGATTTGGTTTAATTTGCTAATTTGTTGTTTAACACTGTTACGTGTTATATTTATCGTTATCCGATTTCTTTATTTAAGGATCGGATAGACGAGATTTATTGTGACTGTCGTCTATTCATTATTTAATTATTATTGCTTCTGTGCACTAATAACTGAGTTTGAATTAGACTGACCCGTGTATAATTTTCTTTTGAATTTAATACTCCAGTTAGACCGAGTATTTACAGGTTGTTGATATTCTACTTTGAGTTGCTGCTTGAGCTATGAAGATTTTTCATTCTTTTTGAGTAGTCTTTGTCTTAGTATAGGATGTTGTATATTCATGTATATTATTTACGATAATGTACTTGTATATGAAACTTCCAGAGTCGACAGTTGTAGTTGTATCATATGTATTGTATCACATGTATTGTAACTGACATCAGTTATTGTATATATGAGATTTTCCGTTTTATCCGTGTTCCGCATTTATATTATCTGTGTTATTATTATATTTACTGTCCTAAACTATTATGAACCATCGTATTTCGTTTTATACTGGAATTGGGGTATGTCGATGGGAGTAGATAAATCAGAGATTAAAAATGAAAAAATATATATACCACTCCTATCGAGATAACCAATACTAGTGTAAGGCCTAACTACGGATGGCCGCTCCTCAACGGCCTTATTCTCCGCGCTAGTTGACAACATTACACCGTAGTGTTCTTGGCTAGCGTGGGTATAGAGGTGGGGCGTCACAGCTTGGTATCAGAGCCTGGGGTTTATGGACATAATATAAAACATAACTTAGACGGAACATGTGTTACAACTAATTGTCGATGTTTTATCTCTCATATTTGCATATGATTATCTTTGATTGTTAGGTATGAATTCCTAACAATTATTCATGTGCATTTGATTTTTATTTCGTGAAAGAATTTTGGCTTCTGCTTCCATTTTCTTTACGAACTCAAGTTGGGTTTTTGATGATGAGGATTTTGTTCTTGTGTTTTCGGCTTTGAATTGATTTAGCCGATGTTGATTTTGTTCGAATCTCAGCGATTTTGAACTTGATATTTTGTGTTTTCCTCGGCTTGATTTCCATTCGACTTCGGTCACTTTGTTTTCGTGAAATTGCTAGTTTCTTGATTTCCAAGACTCTGACTTTGTTTGCCATTGAATTCTTTGATGAGGATGTTGATTCGTTTTGTACTCAACTGTGGCCAATAATTGTTGACTTCGGCATTGACTTGATTTTTATTTTTGTTGAAGTCATTTATGCATTTATGCTCGTTTTGCTTTGTTTTTCCAATGGTTAATCGATTCTTCTTTTCCGATTAGTTGTTATAACTTCTATTTCTGGAGTTTTTGGGTATTTCTACTTTGATGGATTTGGAATCGAATTCTTTAGATTTTATTCATGTCTTCGAATGTGAATTTTAGTGAATTGATTTGGTTTCCAAATTTAATCGATTCTTGATTATTTCCCCGATTTGTTGCTATCATTTATTAGCAACTTTGATGACATTTTCTTTGGGATTTTTGCGAACATACTTTTTGAAGGATTTGGTATCGATTTCTTTGGATTCTATTCACATCTTTGTATGTGAATTCTTGTGATTGATTGTTTCTACAATCATTTTTGTGATTTGTCACTTTAAAAATATAAAGGTTTCAATACTAGTTGTAAATATCAAAACCTTTTTTCCAAACGATTTCAAAACTATTTTACTACAAAGCTCTTTTCCTAAACCGTTTTCCAATTCTATTAGTATATACGAACCTTTATTTCACTCGTATGAGAAATTGAATTAAACGGATTAGTAAAACAAGTGGTATGAAACGCTTGCGTTTACTTCGTTGGTTAATTCTTGGACTTGTTCGATTAAACCTTTTGTGATATTTTTCTAGTGAAGATCTACAGTTTGTTCGTAAATATTTAAGTTAAGCTAGTGGTTATGGGACATGAAGCTAAACTTTTATATTCACTAGCTTAGTGTGTTCGACATTACTTGATGATCTTGACGATCATTTTTGTGTTTTAGACTAGCAATTGTGCGATGTCTCTTTGTCTGCGAGGGAGACTAGACCCCGCTTTTGTGATGTTTCATCATCACATATGCGTTACACGTGTTGGTGAGTTTTCATGCTCACGTGTAGGTGATTTTTCATGCTCCCGTTCTCGCTTTGCGTTACACGTGTTGGTGAATTTTCATGCTCACATGTAGGTGAGTTTTCATGCTCCCGTTCTCGCTTAGTGTTACACGTGTTGGTGAGTTTTCATGCTCACGTGTAGGTGAGTTTTCATGCTTCCGTTCTCTCTTTGCGTTACACGTGTTGGTGAGTTTTCATGCTCACGTGTAGGTGAGTTTTCATGCTCCCGTTCTCGCTTTGCGTTACACGTGTTGGTGAGTTTTCATGATCACGTGTAGGTGAGTTTACATGCTCCCATTCTCGCTTTGCGTTACACGTGTTGGTGAGTTTTCATGCTCACGTGTAGGTGAGTTTCCATGCTCCCGTTCTCGCTTTGCGTTACACGTGTTGGTGAGTTTTCATGCTCCCGTTCCCGCTTTGCGTTACACGTGTTGGTGAGTTTTTATGCTCACGTGTAGGTGAGTTTCCATGCTCCCGTTCTCGCTTTGCGTTGCACGTGTTGGTGAGTTTTCATGCTCACGTATAGGTGAGTTTTCATACTCCCATTTGAGTTTTCATACTCCCATTTGAGTTTTCATACTCCTATTTGAGTTTTCATACTCTCATTTTGTGATTTCTGGATTTCTTATGTAGATTTCTAGAATTTGTGTTTTCTGGATTTCTTGTGTAGATTTCTAGAATTTGTGTTTTATGGATTTCTTGTGTAGATTTCTAGAATTTGTGTTTTCTGGATTTCTTGTGTAGATTTCTAGAATTTGTGTTATCTGGATTTCTTGTGATGATTTCTAGAATTTGTGCTTCACTAATTTTCATGATTTCTATTGATATGTTTTATCAATTTTTGCGCATTGGTGAATTCATGTGTCATTGACTTGTTATGAATACAAGTTTAGGGTATGATACCCCTTTCTATCTTTGAGAAGATTCTTGTGACATTTTTGATGAATGAAAATTCATTGGTATTATGTTTTGATGCCAATTATTTTGATGAGATTTTGACGTATAAAATTACTGTCGCTTTGACTTCAGTAACCGTCAATTTTAAAATGGATTTTCAAGCGGTTATCCCGCGATGCTTATTTTGTTGTCCATTTTTACGGTATTTTGAGAAGTGCAATTTCCTTGTCGAAGTTGCTACTGATCTTGCTGTTTTAATCACGTGTTTTAAAAATTGTTTCAAAGTAAAAATCGTTTCCAAAATTTTTACGGTTTACGTTTTCGAAAGAATGAGGAAGCGATTTAAACGTTTCAGCAAAATCTAGGACTATGACCCCTTTCTTTTGCTGATTCGCTTAATTCCGGACTTGTTCGTTTGAGAATGTAAATTATTACTTTTATAAAATAAATGAAAATTGTTTTCAGAAGTTTTGTAGTATGCGCTTTCAAAAAAATGAGGAGGCGAATTAAACGTTTCAGTAAAATCGAGGACTATGACCCCTTTCTTTTACTGATTCGCTTAATTCCGGGCTTGTCCGTTTGAGAATGTAAAATGTTATTTTTAGAATACACAATTTTGCACTTTCAAGGAAACGATGAAGTAAATTAAACGATTTAGTAAAACTCGTGGTTATGGGACATGTGCGTTTGCTATTTCGGTTAATTCCGGACTCGTTAATTGAAATATTTGTGATTTCTGATTATCGTTTTTGATAATCGGATATTTGTGATTTCTGATTATCGTTTTTGATAATTGGATATTTATGATATCTGATTATCGTTTTTGATAATTGGACATTTGTGATTTCTGATTTATCGTTTTTGATAATCAGATATTTGTTGTTTCTGATTATCGCTTGTGATAATCATATATTTGAGATTTAATTATCGTTTGTGATAATTAAAAATTTGTTGGTTTAATTATCGTTTTGATAATTAAATATTTGTGATTTAAGATTTGATTATCAATTGTGATAATTAAATATTCGTTGATTTGTGATTTCTGATTATCGCTTGTGATAATCAGATATTTGTTGTTTCTGATTATCGCTTGTGATAATTAGATATTTGAGATTTAATTATCGTTTGTGATAATTAAATATTTGTGATTTAAGATTTGATTATCGTTTTGATAATTGAATATTTGTTGATTTGAAATTTGATTACCGTTGTGGTAATTCCTGATTATCGTTTTTGATAGTTAGATATTTGTGACTTGTGTTTTCTAATTATCTTTGTTGATAATTAGATTTGCTGATTTTGCTGTTTTCTAATTATCGTATCGATAATTAGATATTGTTGTTTTGTGATTTCTGTATTCTGATTATCTATTTGACAATTAAATTTTGTAGAGAATTTGTGAATTTCTTTTATGAAATTAAAAGATTTCTTTGGTGGTTATATTGTACTACGCCGGTGTACCGGCTCAATTTTCCGCTATTCATGACGTTTCCACGTCTCCCAATTACGGAAATGCCTTAGGGATTTTCGATTTTTACTTTTGAGCAACCATCTATTCACATTATTGCTTCGAGGGTGTAGCACCTTCGAACTAAAGATGTTTTTCTTGCGGAAGTTCAATGGTTCTCAAATCCTAAGGATTGCACTTAGGAATCCAGAGAATTTATCGAGCAAATGTTCAGGCTTACTCTTTCAAGCTCTATATGGTGAACTTCCTATTTCAAATTTCTTCATCTTGTGATGATATGCTTTTATGGTTGTTACCTTTTGTCCCTTTATTCCTTATGATTGCGAGGACGCAATTTCTTTAAGGAGGGGAGTCTGTAATAACCCGGTATTTCGCATCAATTGATAATCGACATTAAACGATTAATATTGTTGCTAATTGCTGTTTGGAGTTTATAAAACCCGGATTAAATTCCTTTCAAAAATTTGATGAAAATGGTTGCGGGCTTCAATTGAATTTGGCCCATATTTTCATTCGTTTGTTTTGTGCCGTTCCCTTTTTTCTTCAAATTCGACCCGTTCCTTTTCATTATTCGTTCGTTCGAAAACCTAAGAGAAATGGCGGCTCCAATTCTTCGTGACTGCTAGGGTTTCGATTCTTCGATTTTTGAACAACTTCGTGTTGCGACGGCCTCAAATTCTCGACGATTGAAAAGGTGAGTGATCTCTTCACTCACATCTATTCGATTTGTTTGAGCTCGTCTCGATTTGTTTGAGCTCGTCTACTTACTTGTTTTCGTTGCCACGGCTTCGACTTTTCTGTGATGATGTTGATTTACCTTGGCCAGTGATTTGAGTTTGTTCTTATGACTTGTTCAAAATTTTCATTGTTTGATTGATTCATTTCTCAAGTGATATGGCTTTGACTTGTTTAAATATGATTTTTAAATCATTGATTTCTAAACTTGAACTGTGCTTTCATTTGCTACCATCCTTGTTCTTGTGTGAGTGTTCCCTGATAATTCCCTTGGAGCATTTAGATTTTCTATTGTATATTGTTGCTCTGCCTAAATGGTACGTGTGAACCTCATGCCTTTCCTTGCCGACTTCATTTTGTGCTGGTGTACTAATATGTATATATCCTCTTGCTAGTTGAGTGTGTGTTTGAACATCCTTCACTTGTACATGTGTACACCCTCTTGTTTGGTATTGGTTCACTTTGACCTGATCTGTAGCATAAGCTATTAGCTTGTATTTATTTGTCTTTGTACTTGTAGTACATGGTTCAGGTTGCATAGCATGTTGAATATCATCACGCAGTCTTCATTTGTCTATGCTTCTGTTGTCGCTGACTTGAGTTCGAGCCTCTGGTTTGACTGTCTTGTTCAAGACTGATACATTCATTTGTTGCATTGTATTCATTGTGTAGTCTGGTCCTCATGTGCATTCATGTAGTCTGGTTATTGCTTGATCTGTAGTATTGTGCTAGAGCTTGAGCTTTGTAGCTTGATGTCTATATGCTTTTGTTTTCGAGTGTGTATTGGGTCTCTGAGATGATGGCAATCGATCCAGATTACTTCTGCTCTTTGGTCTGCATACCTAATGTGTTCACTGACTTGAAGTCTGATAGCACTCGAGTCTTGTTCGAGCTTGCACTTGCACCATTCTGTTTTCACTTGAATTCTCTGTTGGTTCATGCCGTGACACTGATTGTCGATCGACCTATTTTGTTCATGCGAGCTGCTATTTTAATAACAGTTCGTAGTTTGTCGTGCATCATTTATATGCCTACATATATATGCCCCATTGTTGTTTCATTGATTTTGTTGTCTGCATTCCACTGTAGATTCTTTTGAGTCGTGTTGTGTCTTCACTAACGACTGCTGCATCGAGTCAGTGATGGTTACATATACTTATGTTTACTCAGTGCATATTTATGATTTTTGTGTCTGCATACATATGGTCTTGCATCACTTTATGACATTTGATTTTGTATACTGGTGCATTGCTCCATTTTTATATTACATGGTCTGTTCAATTGAACTTCATTTGCATTGTTGTTTCACTGCTTTCAGTTGAATCTGAGTCATGGCAGCAATGACAGGACTTTTGCATTTTTTTTATCTATGGTCTGGTTCCTTCCTGTTGTATGGATTAGGACCACTTCACTATCATTTTGACATTCCTTTCTGTCTTGGTTCTATGCATTGCTGTGTCACTTGTGTACTTAAGTCAGTGTTGTCCACCTGAGTTTGAGCACTGCAGTTTTACTTGCTGTCTTCATATTGTGACTGTTTTGAGTTGGTTCCATTGTTTTTCATGGTTGCTTGGATATTGAACTTCTTTATGCTTGAAGTCGTAGCCTGTACATCTGCCCTGTGTTGAATCCAGCTAATAGTTCGGGTTTGACCTTGTGCCCGGTTGTGTACATCATATGCTGTAGTGGCAGGGCAGTGCACGCAAGCGTGAACTGCAGCCACATGGTATGGATTTTAAGATATTCTATCTTGTTTTGATTTATTGATCTTTTGCATATTCCATATGCTGTAGTGGCGAGGCAGTGCACGCGTGCGTGTATTGCAGCCCTACTCGAATTAATATTTTAATTAATATTTCAATGGTTTGAACTATTTTGTTTATTCAATTCAATATTCATAATTGTATTCTGATTTGGTTTAATTTGCTGATTTGTTGTTTAACATGTTACGTGTTATATTTATCGTTATCCGATTTCTTTATTTAAGGATCGGATAGACGAGATTTATTGTGACTGTCGTCTATTCATTATTTAATTATTATTGCTTCGGTGCACTAATAACTGAGTTTGAATTAGACTGGACCGTGTATTATTTTCTTTTGAATTTAATACTCGGGTCAGACCCAGTATTTACAGGGTGTTTGATATTCTACTTTGAGTTGCTGTTTGAGCTATGAAGTCTTTTCATTCTTTTTGGAGTAGTCTTTTTCTTAGTATATGATGTTGTATATTCATTTATATTATTTACGATAATGTACTTGTATATGAAACTTCCAGAGTCGACAGTTGTAGTTGTATCATATGTATTGTATCACATGTATTGTAACTGACATCAGTTATTGTATATATGAGATTTTCCGTTTTATCCGTGTTCCGCATTTATATTATCTGTGTTATTATTATATTTACTACCCTAAACTATTATGAACCATCGTAGTTCTTTTTATACTGGAATTGGGGTATGTCGATGGGAGTAGATAAATCAGAGATTAAAAATGAAAGAATATATATACCACTCCTATCGAGATAACCAATACTAGTGTAAGGCCTAACTACGGATGGCCGCTCCTCAACAGCCTTATTCTCCGCGCTAGTTGACAACATTACACCGTAGTGTTCTTGGCTAGCGTGGGTATAGAGGTGGGGCGTCACATTATGTATTCAAATTAAAGAATTGTATCAATTGATTTTTTTACATATTTATAATTTTTTATTATTTCTACTGTAATCTTCCATTTCCAGACTATTTATTAGATATAAATACTTGAAATTATTTTTAAAAATAAAATTGCATTGCTATACTCATCTTTCTTTCAGAGATCATGACCTATAACAATTTAAGGAAGGAGAAATTTAAATTTTTATAAATTGATCTTTGACCTGGAAACAAACAGAGGGGTGTTCATTTATATACAGGCATTCACATCTACCTACATACATATATATTCAACATGCAATCGTAATGTTTGTCACACATTAACAGATCTTTACACGAAATCAAGATATAAACCAAATTTAAAGTTTTGAAATGAGGTTTGCTCACAATGAATGGAAGAACAGAGAACAAAGTTTGAAAAATCTGGAAACTGGAATCTGGAACTTTGTTTTGATCTTGATCTGGAATGTTTGATTGTTGTTTAAGTTAAAGTTTGTTTATATTTTTTTTCAAGATGATGTTACTTCAAATTTTCAGCTCCTGATGATGGACGAACTGGAATGAAGGAGATTGATATATAAAACTGAGTTGTACATGACATATTATTTTATACAATAAGCATGGCTGATATGCTTGCATTAATTGCTTTAGTCCTTTGATCTTTTGCCATGCCTCATTCCATACTTATCTTATACTATTCTTTTTAGTACATATGTCTACTTTTTTTTTGTATGTTTCTTCTTTTGCAAGCTTTTGTACTTAGATATTTTTGTTTACATAAAATCCCTTTGATTTGTATATGCACAGTTTTGGTTTGTAGACATTTATATTTTTCATTCTTTTGTTCACTGAGATGACTTTTAACTTGTTTAATTTAATTTCCAGGCTCTTGTATTTGAGCTTTGCTTTGGATTCTTGATTTTATATTCCAGTTTTCCCTTACTTTAGTCATATTACCTTGTATTATGGATGAATTTTATTCTTAACATGATGTTTGAATTTGTTCTAATATGTTTTACTTAATATTTTATACATAACTATATCTTATATATATATATATGTGTTTTTTTATTCCCATTTTTATCTTAAATACTTATCTCTACTTCAATATTTATTTATCAGTACATTTGTTTGTTGATAAGACTTCAACATATTTCGGCTGAGATGTATTAGAGGTATGTTGCATTAAATGCATATGTACCATTGCCTCTACTTTATTTTGTTTTATTCTTGCCTTGACTTACCAATGCAGGCTACATACTATACTTTGCCAAACACAATATGGCCGAGATGATATGTTGGCTAAGGACATCTTGCATTACTTAATGTAATATTATTTTAGTTATTTGTATTAATTTGTTATTTTTTCTTTGTTTACTTAAGTATTTATATTTATTGTTTGTTTGTTTGCTTATTTTCCTTTTCAAAGTATGATTTATAAACCCAATTCATTTAAATACTTTTTTTCCAATCAAAATTTATTTATAATTCAATTCAATTGAAAATATTTATTTTGAGCTTCAAACCCAAATTTTAAAATACATTAGTATATACATCTTATTAAATTTGAAAAATTCAAACTAATTTGTAATATAACCCAAGAATTTAATTAAATTATAAATTTAAATTCGTCATTAAATCGGGATCGTTACAAATACGCGCTGGAGTAGATTTGGAGTCGATCAGAGATAATAATTTTTTTAGGTTAAATCGAACGTGTTCAATTTAATTTAAAATTGGAGCGTTTGGCAGATTAAAACTCAAGGTGAGTTAATCTCACTCAATTTTGGACAGCCAGCTTTAATTTTAAATAGTTAAAAATTTATAAATGATTAATTGGTTGAACTGACACATTTATCAGTTGGAAGTGATATTATATAGTAGTGCGTGCGTGTGTGTGTGTGTGTATATATTGGAGTGATTGATATTCCTGCATATATATAGCGGATGAGACCCTATGCCCCCGCATAATAGAGGATGACCTTATATACCACGATATTCCGCCTCGAAGTGGAATTGGTATTTTTATGTTATGTTAACATATGTGGATGTAGGGAAACAGGTTGGAGGGAACCAACTGGATTTCTCAAAAATGTTGAATTTAATTTCATATATAGTGATATATGTTTTGTTTTAATAATTTGGGACAGGTTATTATGTGATTTAAATGGATTAAATAATATGACAATTTAGCTGGATTTTGGTATTTTTAAATACCAATAAAATAAGGTTGAATTTGGGAAAGAATTTAAAGGGATTTTTGAAGTAAAATGTTTATAAAAATTTTAGGTTAATCAATTGGATAAATTAAATGGTTTTTAAATTTGTACTTAACTAAATCGGGTTATTGTAAAAAGAGTTTTGGAATAAAATTTATAAAAGAATTTTAAACAATAAATTCTTAAGTGGTACTTGTTTCAAAATAAAAGGAGGTTTAAAATCGAGATTTTTAATAAATTTGAAGGATAGAAGTGAATTTGGAAATGAGTATAAAATTGATTATACTGGACTCAAGTAAGATTTCAAATTTACCGAAGTGAAATTAAAATCGAGAAATTGGGTTTGTTTTAAAAAGAGGATTTTTAAGTGTTAACTTGGTGATTTTAGAAGTGTTAAAAATATTCTAGAAATTAATTATTGTATTATTTTAAATTGTTTAAAACATATTTAATTGTAAATTAGTTACTTTATAATGATTTTTAACGGTTTATTATTATTTAAGAACTATTTAGCATTTTTGTTTTAAAGAATAAATTATTAAATATTAATATGGCTTTGTACAATAGCTTTTATTTAAGTATACTTGCCTAGATTAAACATGGAAATTTATTTTAGAACTTATAAGCATTGTTTCCGAATAGTTTTTAAATAAAGTTTTCGGGAAGTAATGGTATACTCACGTGGCGTAAATCGAAGGCAGTGAGTGCCTGCAGTTAAGTTCTGGATTTCTCTGGGAAAGAGATGTAACCATTGAGCTATGATCCATGGTTTGATACCGTAGTGGTACTTTCCTTAATATTTTAAAAGGGTTTTCAATTTTTTTTTGAAAAAAGATACTTTGTGAATATACTAAATTCGATAAGATAAGTACATGACTTTGATAAAGCGATTTAATTTATTTGAAATTTAAATTAAATAAGACTTAATGTTTTCAGTGAAAATGAAGTATTTGGTTGAAGTGATTGTTTTGTATGATACTTAAATAACCGACTATCATATCTGGACCTAAATATAACTTTGGGAATATCTAGAAGAAGCACGGGAATTATATGGTACAGTTACCGTTCGAGGATCTATACTGTACATATAAACTCGTTTCGTTCTTCTAGGACGTTTTTAAGAAAATCCGTCCACTAACGGTTAGGAGGTGTTATCCAATCTTATTTTCGTCTGTTTATTTCCTAAAGAACCAAGGTTGAGTTTAGCGAAAAATATCGAACGTTGTTTTGAGGAGACCATGATCGGATTTGTTACTTGAAAACCACTTCGATCCAACGAGTACGTTTTTGAAAATGAAGACAAGAGCATGGAGTCGAAGATGGAGCAGTGAAGTGCAAGGGCTAATCGCTACTAATCCCGAGGGTGATTCCAAAATGGATGTAGTAGGAATAGTGCTTTCGGTTTCGTTCGGACCCGGAACGGACTTCTATGGATGAATGCTATCAGTACATTGTCTTTGGAGGACAATGAGCATTTTAAGTGAAATTCCTTTAAAGGTAATCATAGCCTTTAGCCTCATCAACTGGGAATGACTGAAAAGCAGGGGAGATGCAGCAAAGCTAGGTGGGTAGTACCCAAGTAGGGTATGTTTATCTCCTTTATAGAGACCCTCGGATATTGTTACTACGATTATGGAAGGAGCTCGGAAAAGGGTGGGAACACTCGGGGTGATAGCATAATCGGTCTATCCAACCTAGGGATTGTCCGATCTTGTGTTGTAGGGATCCCGGCGTGGTCCTCGGTATGCTGTTCTAGACGTGTACCATGACAGGTGGTGCCCCAGTGCCTAGCCATTCGTATGGAATTCATTCTCCAATATGTGCCTTTACGGTTTTGATTGCAGAGCCTAGTATGTTGGAATTTAATTAATGTAACAATTTCAGCTATTTAAATAAGTATTTGTACTTAGATACTATTATAATATTAGAGGATTTTGATATGAAATGTTTTGGTTATCGTAAGTTAAAAGCCCATCATATTTATTTGTTGCGCAGTCTTATGAGATACCTTTGATTTTCAAAGGTATTTTGATGACTTTAATAATTAAAATTGAGTGTGTTTTCTCATGCTGGTTTTTCAGACTGACTCGAGTGTTATTTTATTATAATGCTAGGGTCAGACCGAGTACTTTTGGTTCAGGTTAGGATGCTATGGAGCTCAGAAGACGAGCGGGAGACCGAGACGTATTCTCGTACTTGTTTATTTCCGCTACAATGTTTTGATTGAAACAACCAGCAATTGTGAGGGCAGGTTGTTATAACTGTCCAGGCTGGTAATTATTGATTTGTGTACTATGATGTGAGATATGTATAGTACAGTTTTGGTTTGTGTAAAGAACTATTTATATTTTATGTTATTCAGTCCGCTGTGAGATTTTGTTTTTGTTTAATTTCTTCTTCTACCTATTTTCTTTTCCCTCAACAATCTGTCTTTCTGACACTCGATCGTTTGGCATGTTATGCAATGGGCATATATATATATATCGATTTTCAAGGGTCGAAAAGGATGGGTCGTCACAGTTGGTATCAGAGCTTAGGTTGGCGATTACCTAGGATTTGGTGAGAATTACTCATTAGAGATAGAGTCAGTAGTACTCTAGAATGAGTTTAAGTGTATTAATAGATATGAGTGCATATTTGTTAGTGAATATAAAATGTTTTTATATTGTGTTGACTTATCAGTTGGGTGTTTATGAATTCTGGTCTGTACGGGAAGTATAACCATATCTACGGGTTTTTAAACTCTTAAACAAGGTAAAACGACATAGTATTGTTTTAAAGTGGGTGAATGAAATAATTTCACCCAAAAATTATATTTTGATATAAAGGAAATATTTTTCTGAAATTATTATAGTGTATATGCTTGGAATGCTGGCTGTTAATATTATAATCAAAACAAGATTATAAAATTTGAAATGGTTATATATATATATAACACCAAATAGGAATTGTTAAGTATGATTTATACCAAAGTGTAACTAAACATTTGATTGAAACTAGAATTTAAATCCCGAAAATTTTGGGAAAATGTTTTAAAATGAATTTGAATAAAGTGTTGGAATTTTTAAATCTTGGATATTTTGGAAATGTTTTCCAAAGGGGTTTGAAAGGAATTATGGAGTATTATTTAGAGATGTTTTTAAAAAAGAAATTGTTTTAAAATGGATTTTAGAAGTAAGGAAGCACCGGATTCACTTTAGTCACTGGAAAATAATTCTAGTGATGATAGCCACATCATCAGTATTCATTTTCGAGTTTTTAAGTGTTGGATTGTTGTCGTGGTGACTGACTATGATTATTTTCTTTGGCTTGTTTGATAAACAAGTTTGTTTTAGAAATTCCAAAGGGAAATTGTTTTGGGAAAACCAAGTTGTTTTGAAAATCCAAAAGCATGATTTGATATACCCAGGGAATATATGTATA
The DNA here is from genome assembly GCA_030765085.1 of Allium cepa. Lineage (NCBI taxonomy): Eukaryota > Viridiplantae > Streptophyta > Magnoliopsida > Asparagales > Amaryllidaceae > Allium > Allium cepa. The sequence goes on along the minus strand of CM060933.1, from coordinate 25,565,379 downwards.
TTATGATTTCAAAATGATTTGAAATAAAACCGGGTAATTAAATTCTGGGATTTCCATTTAAATGTTTTGTAAAGTCAAAGAAAATCAGTTATTGGACTTATAAATTGGAGTGGATATTGATAAGGAAAGGAAGTGTGAATTTTAGTCCTGGAATTAAAATTTAACTTGAGTAAGCTAAAGTGAACAAGATATGTTGGAATTTAACTTAAGATAAGTTAAATAAGAATGGATTGAATTTGATTTGAATTGGGTATTAAGTTGGAAGTGTAAAATGATTGTATAACTATAAGTTATAATTATTGAATGAAATGGATAAACTTAAGCTATTAAGTGATGTGTATAATCCAGAGTATGATTATAAGATGTAAATGGACTCAAGTAAGTAAAGTGAGATTTTAAGTAAATAAGTTTTTGAACTTATGAATTGAGAAATGAAATGGTAAAGACAAAAATGAAAACGGTTTGATATTATGGTAAAAGAATTGGAAATTCAAAAATTGTAATTTTAAATGAAGGTAAATTAAAATTGAGTAAATTAAGTATAAACGCGAATTGTGAAGTGATTATATAATTGTAAGTTATAAATATAGAATGTGAATAGACTTAATTGGGGAAAATTCAAGGATTGTAAATGAATAAGTTGTATAACTTATTAAACAGAGGAAGTGGAAAAGCATAACCAAGTTAAAATGGTTAGGAAATTGATAACAGGAAGTGGGTCCAATGTAAGGGTAAATGAATTGAATATGATTCGGAATATGGATTAGGAAAGGTGGGTATGAATTTAAGTTTTAAAGCTGGATATAACTTAAATAGCAATATGGAATGTTATAATAAACGTTAGAAATATTTATATGAAATGATCCCCAAGTGATATAGTATAAATTAGATATACTAAGTAAACGGAAGTGAATAAATTGAATGAATCGTTTTAAAAGTAATTAGAATTTGGTTGCCATGGAAACCTAACTTAAGTGGGTATTTATGGAATGATTCATTGATAAAATTAACATGGATTGGAATGTTGTTAATGTGAAATAAAGCAAACAAGGTTTGGCGAATAGCATAAATGGGAATCAAATGGAAAAATAGAAGCATTGATTTAGAATCAAATAAAAAGGGAATAAATTGAAGTCAATAAAATGGATTTGCATATAATGGAAGTGCATATAAATGGGATGCCAATAAATTAATTGTGAATCAATTTGAAATTTGAATAAAAGTGCATTTATGCAAGTAGGGCACATATAAATCAGTTTGGAATGAATATGAGTTTGGTCGTTGTAAATATGGATTGCATGTAATAAATTTGGTTGTAAATCATTTTAATTGAATGAAATGATATATGAATTCGTGGAAAGAAATGTAATTAGTGTTGGAACCTTAAATTTGCTTGTAACATATGTTTGGTATGTTCGGGTTGTGAAATTTATATGTTTAGCTAGTTAAAGAATTGGAATGTTATTAAGAATTTCATGTTTATGAAACTTATGTGCTTGTTTTGAGTATGTACAGGTATAGGGAGCTATTGGATAGATTTTGGGTTGCGTAAGTGCATATAAATAAGTCGCTCGCTTAAAAGTGCTAAATAAAGGTACGTCTATGCAATAAAATAAAGAAATGATAATACATTGTTATATATTTTGTTTTCCGACCGTATGGATCGATGTATATATTTTTATCTCTCTTGTGATATTGTAAAAGGGCTCTCCGTACAAAGGAGACGCTGTCAAAAAATTTCGAAAATTTAGAGAGTTAGAAAAAATTTAAAAAAATTTGGGAAATTTTTATTTAACCAGAAAAGTTGATTTTTGAACTATATTAGAAATCAAGGTTGTTGAATTAGAAATGAAAGCTAATGGTTTTGGGATAAGACAAAAAAGGTTTAGAGGAGTGAATGTATGATTTTATCTAAGTGGGTTTTAGAAAAGTTAATGGGTTTGGGAGTATTTTTCCTCCTTAGCAATTTCGAAGACGAAATTCTTATAAAGGAGAGGAATTTAACGACCAGGGATTTTGGCCGTTTAATTTTGAACATTTAATGTAACGACCCCACCGCGATGCCCAGATTAGCAAAGAACATTACAAGTAATGTCGTCTACTAATTCGAAGAATACAGCTTGCTAAGGGAGATCGAATGTGAATATATCTTTATACTAATACTGACACGTCATTTATACCTTTTCACTTAATATCTGAACTAAATTTGACATGTAAAAAATTTATACAAAGTCGTAGACACATCGATTTCTCAGAATCAGAACAATATATCGTATAAATAACATTCACAGATCACAGCGGAATAAATCTCAACTTATACATATACAAATTATTTAGTTTACAAAATAAGATACTAAATTCAATTAATATACAAGTTATGGTTTTCTAATCTTAATTATACACCTCAATTTCAAACAAAAATTCCTAAGTGATATAACTAAATATCAAAGATCTAACTTCTGCTAGCCCAACCATTCAAAGGTCAACCTGTCCTGTAACCTGAAAAGTCTCGGCCTTATCCGAGTAAAATAACACTCGGGTCAGACTATCTCTAAATATCCAATAGGATGAGAACAAGATATAGCATATGAACAGACAACATATAAGTAAATACAGATGTTCAGGATTGAATTCACAGAACAAAACACAATATTTCTAAGCATGCAAATATCAGTGATTAACTTAGTACAAGTATAACAACCGTGATTTTTGACTACCGTCGAAATGAATATTTAAAATAGAAATTTTAAATTTGAGATTGAAAAAAAGAAGAAGAAAGAAATGAAATCCATTTGCAAAGTCAGTTGGAAAAGAACTAAGTTAAGTTGTAAAATCTTTTTGCCTTCACGTGGAACAAATTGGTCCATGTTAAAGCAAATATGAACAAGTGCTGTCACCACTCATTTTGTAAAGCAAGTTGAACACTTTGTTTTTCTTTTCCATCATCATTTTTGTGCAGCAAGACCTTTTTATCCACTGAAGCACGTCCACATAAATGCATTTGTACCTTGCCAACACATTTGCATTGACTTGTTCTCATATGTGAAAAGAAAAATAAGCCTGCAACATTTTTTTTGTTCAAACTTTCCAGAAGCTCGGCTAATGCATTAATGGCGGTTCCAATAATTTTGCTCCACTCAGTTCTCAGTTGCTAGTTGCTTTTGGAACAAATCAAAAGTGAGTGAAAAAAATCACATTTCTAATTTAAAAACTATGCTGCCTGTTATACTGCGTGCTAGTATATGTAGCAAGAAATCAAGTTGCAGGTCATTCATTCATTCATCACTTCGTTTTTGTGTGCTAATTATTTTTTCCAGGCATCACGTATAATTTATTCCGTGTGTGTGCAATTTTATATTGCAAAAAAATTGTTTTGAAACATTAAATTACATTTGTGCATGAAGTATTGTCCAGTTACTTTAAACTTTTGTGTACATTTCATTTGGTGCGTGCAAATATAGTATAAGTTGTATTGCACAGAAGCCAGGTCCAATTCAAACTGTATTTGGATGCGTACAATTATTTTCATGGGTTACTATATTTGCATGCGTGTAAACTATATTCATTCCATACGAAATGAATAAATGAATTGTGCACATAGTACAGCTGCTGTTTTTATTGAAGTTTATTATTCACTGCGTGTTATTACAAGTGCATGAAAGTGAAGTTCGGGATTGTTTATTTTATTTTTTTTACTTCATGTTGCATGCAAGTTATAACACACGAAAGTGTTTTGAAACATTACAATTACGTGTGTACATGAGTAACTTTGCCTGGGTCACCTTAAATTGTTTTAAATTCTTGCTTGTGTTAGTTATAAATTGTTATATACAAAAAAATTTATGGCCAGGTCATATAATATTTTGTCTATAAATGTTGCTTGCATGAAAATGTGAGGAGCACGAAATTAAACCAAATCCAGACCAATATTTCATTTTGTGCGTGTCAGTAGCTTAGTCCACGCAAATATGCGAAATTTCATTCTTGCGTGAAATATGTGGCCAGGTCATTTTTGATTTTGTTCAAACAACATTAGTTGCATTCACTAAAAATGTGTATAGGTCACCTTAATTTGCATTATTATCGTGCGAATGTATTTTAAAATTTTGTCACATAGGTTATTAAGTTGCATTTCACGTCCAGGTCACTTATAACTTTTGCATTATGATGTGGCTGCATATTATAGTGTACAAGCATGAATGTGTAGTGTGCATGCGTGAAAACCAAGTTCCAGAGCACGGTAATTCCATTTACTTCATGCGTGCAAGTTGTAGTATATGGTAATATTGTCACGTTATATTTTTTTTCGCATTATTGGCATGCATGTTATAGTACACGTGTAATTTGTTCAAGCATTTTAAATTGCCTATTTCATTCGAGTGTGTACGTGTATATTGCAAGGCAGTGCAATATTTTTGTTGAATATAGTAGTGCAGTTCAATGTTTAATTTATTTTGAACTGGCGTTTGGTTTTAAAACGTATTTTTGTTGTCATTATTTTTATAATGGATTTTTACTCCGGTGTTATATTTTTGAAGCGTGTTGTTTTGATGAGATTTTTGATGAATAAAAATTACTGTTGTTTTGACTTCAGTAACCGTCAATTTAAAGTGAATTTTCAAGCGGCTATCCCGCAACGCTGATTTTGATATCTGTTTTTACGGTGTTTTGTGAAGCGCAATTTCCTTGTCGAAATTGCTATAGATGTTGCTGTTTTAATCACGTGTTTTTAAAATCGTTTTAAAATAAAATTGTTTCCAAATTTTTTACAGTTTACACTTTCAAAAGGATGAGGAATCGATTTAAACGCTTCATCAAAATTAAGGACTATGAACCTTTACTTTTACCGATCCGATTAATTCCGGGCTTGTCCATTTGAGAACGTAAAAATTATTTATATAAAATATACAATTTTGCACTTTCAAGAAAACGATGATGAGATTTAAACGATTTAGCAAAAGTGCGGAGTATGGAACCACGCTTTTACTAATTCGGTTAATTCCGGACTCGTTAATTGAAATATTTGTTGCTGTTTGAAGATTTTGATGATTTTGTGGGGCTTTCGAGCCACTATGCTGGACCTTCGGGTCATTTGTTGGACCTTAGGGTCAATTACCAGTACTAGACCTTCGGGTTATTTGTTGGGCGCCAAATATTATGATGACAATACTTGGTAGGCTTCGGCTATAGGAGATGCACGTATGGCGTAGCTTAGACTCGCCATATGCTGAGATCGATCCACTTTTATGCTGATTTTTCTAGTTATCTTATTTGATTTCTAGATTTATGTGTATTGCTGTTTTGAATTCAATTTTGAATTTGAAAGTTGATTTTGATGATGTTTAATGAGATTTCTTCATTTAAACTATGCTTATTATTTATGTTGAATAGTCTCATTCGAGATTATGATTAATTTGCTTTGATTTTGGTCATGATGCATTCACTTCTAATTTTAAATTAGACTGATCCGTTTATTATTTTCTTTTAAATAATACTCGGGTCAGACCGAGTTATTTCAGGATAATCGCTATCTCTGATTCAGTTGCTGCTTCAGCTTTTGGGATTTCACCTCAACTTTTGTTTAGGCTTCGAGGTGTTACTTTTGGGTGTATTGACTCTCATCTCATGTATGTTGATGTCTATGTATATGTACATTTGGTTCATGTGAACGATCGATTGTTGTAGCATGTATCCAGACTTATCTTCCGCTATATATCTGATATTTCTATCCTGATGTGATTATACTTATCCGTGTTATTGCTATTATGAGTTGTTTTGAATTTGTCTTAAGCCATTGTGGTTTCGTTTTAGATTTGGATTGAATTATATCGTTGGGAGTAATTACACAACTCCTATCGATGTAATCAATACTCATCTAAGGCATAACTTACGGATGATCGCTTCTAACAAGCCTTATTCGTCGCAATAACAGACGTTATTCCTTATAATAACCTTTGTTATTGTGAGTATAGAGGTGAGACGTCACAACAAGGTTATAAGTTTGCATTACAAACACGAACTAGTCACTGAACACAAAATAACAGAATTAACTTAACATCCATCACAAGACATAAAAACACATATATTTTTCATGTACACACGACACAAAAATATATGTTTATTTCACAAACACATGACACAAGTATATATACATATTTCACTTACACAGAACAGTCCCAGAATCCAAATATCCAGAATCCAAGAGATCTAAATCCAAACCGATCGTAATGATCGTCAAAAACAATCACAGTGATTGTACTCAAAACCCTTAGCAAACAAACAAACAAATTGATATCACTCGAACCGATCCAATATCAAGAATCGTACTCAGACTGGGAATATAGAATCACAGAATGATCTCAAGGGTAGTCCAGATCAAGGTGATCATAAAAAAACCATGACTCGATAATTACACATTTATTTAATATTATTAAATAATAATGTTTGAAAATAAATCCAAGAATAAACTTCTTAAGGAACTAGCAGCCACTTGCCACACACCAAAAGAGAGTAAACTCCAAAGTGCCAAATATTGTCACCTTTAGTAATTACTAGAATTTAACCAACACATCCCATACCATATGATGAAACTCAAGTATTTACTAAAAGCTAGTAAATATCACTTATTACGGATGTCACTGGAAAATCTAAACCATATTCTCTTAAGGATCTAGCAACCACTTGTTGCACACCAGAAGAATGTACAACTCTAAAGTGCTAAGTACTTTTCTAAATACGATCATAAGAATTTAACCAAGGCATCCCATACTACCCGGCGAAATTTGAGTGTTCGTTAATAGGTTAGTAAGTTCCACTGAAACATTCCATTCAATGAGTTGTACAATATTCGATGAAGCATTACCCGAGAGCATTTAAAACAATCGGTAACACTAAGTCGAATATTAGTATTCCCCAAATTATAGAATTAAGATTTTCAAAACAATTTGTTCTAACTTTTCTCCTAATCCGAATGTCGCTTAAAATAATAAAATAGTCAAAGGCTAGATTCTATTAAAATCCTAAGAAAAGTTATGAATTCTTTTTCTAATAATAAATATTTTGTTTTTATTTTTATTTTAAAATCTAAAGATCACATGAATTGTCCAAATCACATAAAGTCTATTATATTGTAGGAAATCACATTTTTAAGAAAATAAAAAAGTATAGCCAAATTCCGAATCACATGAAATTATTAAAATGAAGCCACACTTTTTGACAATTAACAAAACAGAAACATCAAATAATGAAAGAGTAGTTCACAGTTCAAAATAACAAAGGATGTGCAAATCAAACAAGGCAATGCATATGTGAACAAACCGTAAATGCAACAGGCAATATGCGAATGTACAAAACCAACAAATGTTTTGTTACTACTATTCAAAGTGAAGACATTAGTTTACAGCCATAAACAAAATAATGGTACAAGGAAAAAATAGGACAAGTAAATAGTAAGACAAGTAAACAAAGCAACAGACCTTACTAAGCAATAGAAGAACTAAACCATATGTCAACTAATAAATCTACAGACTTTCACTATAAAAAAGACAGGCTAGGCACATGGGTAGCATGACTCACCTAGGCACCACGAAAGATAAATAACATATTCTAAGGCCAATTAACTTTTAGCATCAGGGAAATTAATTCAAGCAAAAATGCTTTGAGTGGATGACCCTTTTTCAAAGTACATGTAAAGGACATGTAAATTAAAACAAAGGAAGTTCAACAAGTCAATATTATTAAACTACAGACTTTTAGTATCAGGTATATACGAAGAGAGAAGAAAAACAAACAAACAAAAAGAGCAAAATCCATATTTTCATGTCAACATAACTTTATAGTACGAGGAGAAGTAAACCGGCATGTTGAAAAGTCAAGGAAACTAAATTTTTTAAAAGCAGGCAAGTATGAAAATGTAAAAGCAATATGCTTGCTTGTGTGATCATTCTTTTTTCAAAGCAAGGACAAAGCAAAATAAAAAATAAGTTTACAAAACACTTCCCACATCAGGACGCAAGAAATAAATATAGCAGCAAGATGTGTGTCCACTTTCAATTCATAAAATAAGACACAGGTGTAGTTACCCTGACTCGACCTTCGAAAATGGATATCCAAATACGTCACTCGTATTCGAATGCCGTAAATTCAAACGCCGAATCTGGTTCGCCGGTGCTTATAATACATTAAGTACAAGAACACGGCGGAAAAAGAATAATGATTTTTATTGATATACAACATTTGATACAACATCTAATACAAATGAATATCAACATTTATCAAAGATATAAGACAACAACGGAGCAATATCACTTATATGGTCTTCAAAGAATCCAACATATGAATCTTCATTTCCAAATTCCAAAGCTCCAAACGCGAAGCGAGAACCCCCAACACGTTTAACTTAAGTAAGGTCAGTCCAGAATGCTGAAGAGAAGCACAATGTGATAGCCAAAATCCAAGACTTCAAGGATATCGAATCTACATCTACTATCTGATTAACTGAAAATCTGACTCTAGGCTGGTCGTGTGGAAAATTGTGGGCACCTAGAGTTTAGAAAGGGAACAATAAACTCCAGGTCAGTCATGGGACTGGTGTGAGCAAAAGAAAACAGTTTATTTTGAACAAAAATAAACAACAAGAAATAAAAAGAAAATACGCAATGCTTTTTGGAAAATGAAACTACCATAAGGCCAAACCACACACACATAAAATACAAGCGTACAATTGGAGAAATTTCTCCTTATGATAGTCAAACATGTTTGATACGCAAAATCTTTTTTGATATTATTATTAGTGCATAGTGCAGAAAACATTTGCAAGTATAATATTAATCTTAGCCAGCATACGTACCATTATAGTATGCCTACTATAACTACCATGTTAAATGGTAGGTTCTACAACTAAAACCATACATGGCACGTATTGGTGATTGGATTTCCAACAAATGGTCAAGCTAAGGAACTTCCTATGCCACATGGGTACGCCTCTGGATGGACTCCCCAAGAACCTAACCGGATCTCTGCCAACACAAGGCCGGTTTATCTCTGTAATTAGGTAACTACTACATGAGTATGCCATCCCTCGGTCTTCACCGACCTGTATCCGAGAGCTCTCAACCACAAAGTAATAAATTTACAGCAACCACATAAGTTAAGTATCTGGGCTCCATACCATGATACCACTTTTATCCAGAAGGAAATGGACATACCATAAAGGGCGCGACCCTCGTAACCTTGTCGCATCTTTCCTGTTTCAACCATTTTCGGGTTGTGAGGTCCGACAAGGTCTCGTCCACAAAGCTACGCTTTTCAAAAAAGGCATGCTTTGATCAAAAAATGATCAGCAGTACTTAGCATGCCACATTACCAAATTGGGAATCTATCATTAGTAACCATCAACTACATAGCCTCTGAGCTCGTATGTCTCAAAGAAGGGTGTTAAGCTACCCGCCGCCAACAGAAATGTATTTGATAGAAACCAGCTTTACATCTCAAAGTGTAATGTCAGACATACATCTATACAAGTATGTTTTGGGTTCGAACTAAACCGAAGGCACTTCAAAGAAGCCCTTGCAATCCGGGTATTCACAATCCCGATCGGACTCCTATCACATATAGAGATCTCTATACCATAGCTACTCAGTGCAGAGTCATTTGACGGGTAATCCTTTCGTTCTCGAAAATACCCTATCATCACCATTGGTCTCCAATTGCTATCCATTTCGTCGTATCACTATTCGAAATGGGTTATATAACATAAAGTCCTCTTCCGGATAAACCGAATAATGAGCGCTTAATTTAAAAAGCATATGGATATAGTGGGATCTTAGTTAAGTCACAACTTAAAGCCCAAAACCTTTCTTTTGAATGGTTTACACAAATTTCTATTTTCAAATCCTTTAAACAAAAAGATTCACTTTTAAGATCCTCTTCACTTTGAAAACAAAGTTCACCCATCTTTAACAAAGATTCATTTATAGTTTTCAAAATAATTTCCATTTCAAATCTTTTATATAAAAGATACACCTTTAATATCCTTTTCAATTTGAAAACAAAGTTCACCAATCTTTAACAAAGATTCATTCATAGCCTTCAGAACAATTCTATTTCAAATTTGAAATCTTTTCAACAAAAAAAACTAGAAATTCTTCCATTATATGAAAGCTATTATCATTTGAAAATAAATGCTTTTCGTTTCGGAAAAATCCGATCAAATATGCACAAATTATAACCTTTTAAAGTTTAAACTGGAAAATCAACGAACTGCCGTATACTCGGCAAGTTCCATTTAAATCAAATTCAAATTCCCAAAACAATTTATTCAACATACTTCAAAATGGTTTAAGATCCGTGATATATATATATATATATATATATATATATATATTATAACATGTATAATCCTTTCAAACCATATTTCCCAAAATATTTCAAAACAAGACATAATATATTTAAATTAAATCTAGATTTCAAAACTTCCTTTACAAAAAAGTTTCATATTCAACCCAATTCCATTTCCAAAAACCATTTGGATTTTAAAATTTAACTTTTAAACAAATTAATAATTAAATTTAAAATATCTATGACTTAACCGATTTCCCGTGAAATCAATATTTGTGTGTGTGTGGTGTAGTCCTGGGGTTTTACACAATAGTACAATATCATCAATCATCATAATCCAAACACAGCAATATCGATAAGCGGTATAATTCTATAACGCTTATCTTCATTTACAGATTCACAGATAAATATGTAAATTCATCATAGATAAATAAATTACATTCTTCACAGCTTAAATCAAAACAATTCATATCATAGAGCATCACACATCAGGGATATCAAACAATTCAAACCCGTCCATACAATCCAAACATCCATAAGTAAGATTAGTTAATCATCTGATTAATTTGAACTATATTAATCACTAATCCTGATTAATTAACATTAATTAATTACAACTTATTTTAATTAATTAACCTTTAATAATAAATTAATTAACCTTTAATTATTAATTAATCCTTAATTAATAATTTAATCAACCTTTATCATTAAATAATTAACCTCTAATTATTTAGTTATCCTTTAATTAATTTTCCTTAATTAATTAATTAACCCTAAATTAATTACCATTTAATTAATTATCCTTAATTAATTACAATAAGTGATTATCCCTAATCACTTATATAAATAAATCACAAATTAATTACATCGAGTAATTATTTCTTTAATCACTTGATTAATCAACTTTAATCATTAATTAATTACTTTTAATTAAGTAATTATCTTTACGTAATTAATTACCTTTTAATAAATTTCATTAATTAAACTTAATTAATAAATTATCCTTAAATGTAATTACACAAAGTAATCATTCCTTTAATTATATTAAGGAATAATCTTTTATTAGTTTAATTAAGAAATTGCTCTAAACCTTAATTAATCAAAGGATAGCCCATTTATCTTAATTACTTAACTCTTAATTAATTTAATCATATTTGAAAACACTAAAGGATTTAAATCAAATAATTAACCTAATACAAAAATTAATTTAAATACCAAATCAAATTTAATCTTAAAAACGATTAACTTTAAATAATAAATTCAACCTTTATATAATTTATTATATACTTATATTCTCAAGCCACTTAATAATTAAAAAAACATTTTATCTTCATAATTAACCTCTTAACTAAGCAATTAAATTTTATTTAAAAATAATCTTAAGATTTAATAAATGGAAGTATATACATATTAAACACTTAAAACTTGATTAAGTAAAATAATTCATTTTAAAATCTTTAGCTAATTCCAAACTAAAAAATACAATGTCTATCGTTTAAAAGAGAATTTTTTTAAGAAGATAATTTGAAACTTGATTGATTTAAAATTTAAAACTTGATTTGTTTGCAAATTCAACCCTGTTACTATTTCAACCCGAGATAACTCGAGTCCATCCCGAAGCAAATACAAATTTTCATGACCCTTACATTGAGTAAACCCGAAACCACTCTGTTTTTTATGAAACCTTAAAAAACCCTGTTATCCAGTGAAACGACTCAACCGTGAACTCGAGCCTGATTCAAAAATTTCCGAGTACGTCTTCGAGTTCAAACTCCTTTCTTCTCCAACAATAAGTCTGACACCAGATGCATGGGTATACGTGCATCAATGATCAACGCTACTCCGATCATCGCTGAGGATGCCATCAAGTCGACGACAACTACCTCCACCCGATCAACTACCCAGATTGACGAACTAACGTCTAATTCGAAATTGAGTCGAACAACACCCAACTAGAACGAAACTACCACCCAAGAAATCACTTCGACCTGCCACATTTGATCATCAGCATCTTCACTGTCGTGACCAGAGTTTCATCAACGAACCACACACTTATTCCCTCACTTGTGATCTTCTCCCGATCATCCCAGTCGACACAATGGCCTACAGAACATGACGACCCAAAACTGCATACAAAACCCTACATTATCGTCGACCTAATGCCACAGTGACCTATAATTTCTTCGATCATTTTTCCCATGATCCACAGACATCCAGCCTCCTTCACTAACGATCATGACATTCAATTCGTCGAGCGTTGACGAGAATCGACGAAAACAAGTTTTCCGTTCAAACCCAAAATCCTACCTCAAATCAAAACTAAAAATCATGATTTTATTATTAAAATTCATTATTTACAAATACTAATCAAGTTATCGAATAAAAATGTGAAATTAAATCATTTGGTTTTCAGTCTAATGTTTGTTCATCACTGCATTATCCTATTAAAAATAATTGCTTAACGTGTATGCTTGAAAACTATTTTTAAAATTAATATCCGATGAATACAAAAATTTCCTTTAAGGAATTATATTCTAAAAGAGATTGAGGGATGAGGATTTCATTTTAGGACCTGTTTAGTTTAATAAAAAAAACAGGGTATACTCACAGCTATGCACAGACATGCACATACAATTCAAACAAAATTCTTCATGCAACATTTTTACTTCAATCATTTATCACATCAAATTAAGATTTAACCATATCAAGGTTAAAAAGTGATGTTTTCTCACTTGGTTTGAAAGCGACAGGGAACACAATGCCTAGAAATTTGAATTTTGGTTAGGAATTGGTTTTCTTTTCGATTTGCATCCTAAGGATTGATATGATCTGAATCCAAACTGAGTTGAACTTGTTTACTTGTCACCTGGAACTTGATATTTAGTCTGAATTCCAACTTAAATTTTGCTGCGTGCTTGATTCAGGTTTGAAATCTGATTCCCGATTGAAGCTGAAAGTTGATTTGAAATCTGCTTTGAATTTGATTTGTTAATTATGAATTTAACCTGGTCTTGATTTTGATTCTCTGGAGTTGTAACTGAAGTTTGATTTCAATTTTGATTTCCTTTTTCTTTCGTTTTAGTTTTGGTTTCTAGATTTCTTAAATGGAAGAAAATGAAGCATGTTTTCTTATAAACATGTTATTATATAATTCAAATTTTAAAAGAAAAAAATCGTTTGCCACTTGTAACAGCAAATCATATTATGCTTACATTTGTTGAATGATATTTTTAATATTTTTACACTTGTCTTAATACTTATTAAAATGTTTACAAATGTTTAAATGTGAGTATTTTATGTTTAAATCCCCCTTTAAATAATTTATAAATTTTGTTTTAAACCCTTATTTTATCAATTACTTATATTTGTATGAACTATGTAATATATATACATATATTTATGTGATACATCTTCTATTTAGTTTAAATATATACATAACTAAATTTATTTCAAGTATAAAAGAAAAGTGTTTTAAACTTTTTATTAATTTAAGCAAATTATACTTAGTTATGTTTTTATATCTAAATTTTATATGTTTTCTATTACTTTAAATCAATGCATTTATATATATATATATATATATATATATATATATAACTTTTAAGGAAATTGATTATAAAACCTAATTATACTTGAATAAATAAACATATATATATTAAAAATATAGAATTTAGTTTTAACAACTTTTGAAAATTATTTATATCAAATTCAAAATATAATTTGCAAATCAAAATACTTATTTAATATAATTAGAAAATAATATCTAAATTCAATTTATTTTCAAAAATATTTATTTTTGAATTTTAAATTCAAAATTCTATTTAAACGTCAAATTATATAAATGAACAAACAAATATCTTATTTAATTTGGAAAAATTCAAATTAATTCACAATTTAATCCAAAAATTTATTTTAATTACCAATTTAAATTTGATTCAAAACCGGGATCGTTACAACAGGCAAGTGAATTAAATAAAGCAAAGCTAAGTTAGGCAATAGACATGGATTGATAAAGCTAAAACACTTGAGTAGTAGACAAGTTAAGTGAAATCTTTTCAATTCTCAAAACAATTAAGGTTCAGAACACATTTTAATTAGTTGTTGCATGAATATATATAGCTACACTTAGTTGAAAACTAAACCGACACTTATCTTGGTTTACAAACTAAGTCTCTTTGTATATTTTAAATCTAAACTTATAAATATAAATATATGTGTTTTTAAATTTAGGCGAACTCCAGTTTTAACAATGTGTAATATGTTTTGATGTCAGGTTATAAACATGAATAATTTCGAACTCATATGTGTTGTATGTGTGTGTGTCTATATATATATATTTGCATATACTATTCAACAATTTGTATAAGTGAAAATGCAAAAGACTACAACAAAATCCATCAACAGTTCAACATACAACTTGTAAGGAGATGAGGAGCAAACAAAACAACCCATTAACCCAAAATGCAAAGATCTAACCATGGTAGCAAATCCTATTACTAACTTTGGTTCCAAACTTACAAACTACTGTATAGGTGTATCACCAGCGGTACACCAGTGTTGCTAATTCCTGGAGCCCGACGAGGCTCCAGGTTGCATCACTATCGACGAAGTGATGATCTCAGGTGCACGAATTCAAGTTTACTTCGTGGCAGTAGACGGCATAGCATGCAAACATATTCTGACAAGTAGTTATATATTAACCATTTGAAGTTATGCAATTTAACTAGAAAGCATATTCAATTACAACTTAGGTTCCTAATCAAACAAAGATTAAAAACAATAATTACTGATTCAATCGCAGAAAATACAACATGAACCAATCATAAACACTTGGATTTAAAGTATAGTTGTGTGAGGGTTACTCACTGAAACCATCGCCCAACTTCGTAGCCTCGCACGACATCCTCTGGATGCGACCACCACCAGCGTCTGCAACCCTACACATCCACGACTTCACCTGAGTCTCACAGCTCCGACCATACAAGCTTCGATTAGCCTCCATGAGATTCCGTTCACTTTAATTAGCTAGGATTTATGTTTCCCATTTTATCGTTTTTTTAACTCAAGGAGAAATAAAAAAATTATTCTGTAGTTGATTTTAGAGAATAGGTAAAGTAATTAAGTTAGAGAGATAAGTTTATGGTTGTTCTAATGGGCTAGAATTATTACCAAGGCCCAAACCAATAAAAATCAAATATTAATCACTTATATTAAATAACAAATTTACACTAACAAATATTTTGTAAATTTTAAATATGATTTCTCAACAGTTTGAAAATCAATAATAAACCATTAACGTCATTTTGATAAATAAGGATTAATATTTCCAAAATCTGAATTCAACAACATCTCAATTCTTAATAACTTACTCAAGACCAAATTTAAATAATTGGCTTATTTCTATTTCAAATTTAAAATTTTGAAATTCTCATTAAGAAATGAAACTCATTTCTTAATTAAGTTAAATCGATTATTCTTAGAAATCAGATTTAATATCAGAGTTAAATTTCACAAAGCACTATTTAAAATTAATTATCCCTTATTAGATTTAATTAAACAGCTAACTAACAACAGGGTTGTCACATTTAATTTATTTTAAATGTTGAATTTGAATTATTAATTGATTTTGAATATGGAAGAATTTCTAAAATGGTTTAAAATTCCAAAAATAACGATTTATTTGATTTGGTAAAATAGTACATTAGTATTTGGAATTGGGGTTAATACGTGAATCCGAAAATAAATGGACATGGAAATGATTTCAAAAATTTATTTAAATTCTATTCGGATTAGAATTATATTATTGGACATTTGAATGGAAATTAAAAGTCGATAAGTTTGAGTTTGGATTTTATATATTTATTTAATAGTGAAATTTAATATATGAAAATAATGTAAATAATTGAATTTTGATTTAAAATGAATCGAAATAATTTCTAATATGGATATAAATTCTATGTGATTTATAACGGAGTTAGTAAATTTTAAAATTGAAAATTTAAACGATTTCGACGATTTTGAAAATCGCTCGATTTAATCGGCATGTTAAAATAGCCTTCCAGGGCATAGTTTTGGAATTCAATGAAACCATTCCCATTAGATCCGTAATAGTGTATTATTATCGGATTTTAAATGTAACGACCCGCTATTTTGGACTATTCGCATCCGCACACGTCGGACTTGAATAATTCAAAATACCGAATTGTTAATTTAAATTTGGCAAAACTGAACATATACAGTAAATAAATAATCACAGAATCACAGACACAGAGTAATAATATGCAGCGGAAGTAAAAGAGATAGTAGTTCATGAAGCTACTATATAAATATATAAGATACATCAGAGTTTGCAACAGAAGAGAAATATGATACATCAAGTACAAATCAGAATACATCACTGGAATCATCGAATACTGAAAGCAGAATAGATGGCTGGATCTTCAAGCAAAGCTCCAACTCCAAAGGTGAGCCTCGAATACTGGTACACTCAGTCTGACCCGAGCGTAAAGCAAAACACAAAACACTCGAGTCAGGATTAATATTCTTATATCAATAAATCCAACTCAAGTGGAATAGCAATCGAAATACAAGTAACTCAAAGGATGTTGGAATCACCATCCTCTAAGGATCCGTTAAACTATCTACTATGTAGTAGTGTACGCTAAATAGATAATGCCTAACAGTAATATAAAATATCAAAATAGTGTTAAGGCGTTACCATTATCCCCCTTAACACATTTTATATAAGCATCATTGTCTATACAGCACTGTAAACTCCACCGTAAACTGGTGGGATATCAGGGAGTACTCCATAGGTATAACACAAAACAAATTCGTAGTGGTCGCGTATATAGGGATACAAGTATGACAAGGCACATGAGGCAATACCCAAGGTAGTGAAACTACCGTTCGCCTGATCCGGACTGGTGAGAACGCATCGCCGCAGCGATCGCAACACCGCGAAACAACACTCCTGAAAAGTTCGAGGGTGCACCAATCGATAACAAGTAATGAGTAGTAGTTACGAAGAAGTGTGTTCGCTCGAGGTGGCTAACCCCATTTGGCCCGGCACGGCTCCTGATTTTAGTCATTTCCAATTTGACACAAGTGTCAAGGCTATCCATTATCGTTCTCTTTCTTCAGTTATCACGTACATCATTCCAACCACTTCATTCTGGATCATCACTCCGCGTATAGTTATTAAAGTGGTTTTCGGTTTAGATAGAGAGTATATCCATAACCGATTCCGGTCTCTTTAATAACTTCCGTAATTATTACACCGATTGGTCGTTTAGTAAATTCAAACCAAAACAAATCCAATTTCAATTTCAGTTCGTAAATCAACATTTCGTTTGTCTTCTAAATCAAGTTCCAAAGTTTACGTCTCAAAACTTCCAAATTACCATTTCAAAGTCTTATAATTTGATTTCAACTCTTATTTAAACAATTCAAATATTGATTCAAATTTGTATATAAATTTCATTCCGAAATCATTTAAATGGTTTAATTTTTATTAAAATCAATTAAAATTCATTTATCGATTTCGTTTCATGTTCATTAAGTAAATTTATCCTTCCAAACAACTTCTATTTAAATTCCAATTCATTTAAATCAATTACTTACGTTCAACTTCATTGTATCAAAACTTCAAATTTAAAATAAATTAAATTCGTCAAATCAATTCTTTAAATTATAAGTCTTACATTAATTTCAATAAATCACGTTTTATTTCAATAAATTACATTTTATTTCTTGTTAAAGAAATTCAATTTTCACTTATTTATTTACTTCGTTGCGAAGTTCAAACTAAATTGATAAAGAACTAAATTTCACATAATCGAGAAGTTTCAATTTCACTTATTAACTTACTACATAATTTTTCCAAACTTAATAAATAAACTCAATTTCATTTATTAACGAAGTTCAAATCCACTTATTCAAAAGTTCGATTTTCTCTTATCAAAGAATTCAATTTTTATTCGATTATCAAATAATTCAATCTTATTCAATTATTAAATAATTTTATTCTTAATTATTAATAATTTCAAAACTTAATAATTACAAACTTGATTATCAATTCAAACTTAATTATTAAATCATTTCCACTTAATTATGAATTCAAACTTAATCATCAAATCATTTCAACTAAATTATAAATTCAACTTAATAATTTCAAACTTAATTATAATTTCAAATTTAATTATTAAATGATTTCAAACTTAATTATAATTTCAAACTTAATTATAATTTCAAACTTAATTATAATTTCAAATTTAATTATTAAATGATTTCAAACTTAATAAGTTCAAAATTCAATTATTACTAATTCCAAATTATTTTTTTATAATTCCAAATTTAATTATTAAATAATTAAATTTCAAACAACATTCTTTCATCAATTACTACGTTAATATTTGTTTCAGATTTCAGTCTTTACGTTTTCCTTTCAAAAATTCAAATTCCAACTTTATTTCGAAGCTTATTCTTTATTCGAATAAAATCATTATTTTATTTTTAATCAAATTATTGACCAATCGGATTAATTAAATTCTCTATCCTAAGTCAAGTTCATTTTGGGTATTTATCATTTCAACCCGATTTCAATTCCAATTCAAAAATCAAAATAACAAAGGGAACTTGCAGTGTGATAACTGGGATGGTGTCAAAGTAAATAACAAGCAATAACAACAATCAATAGCAATCCAATAAATTAATTCAAATAATCCTGAAATAATCGTATTAATTCGCATTGTTGTTTGTGCGAATTAATATAATTATCTCTAGAATCTACACTATCATTTCATGTAGACTAAAGATTATTACACCAATATTTATACGGTTCTTCAATTGACATCAATTATTCAATTTCATACTTAATTCAATTAATACAACATAAATTCAAATTGTTCAAGGGTAATTAATCATTTTCTACGTGTCAAATAATCAAACATTTAAGGGGTCATATTTACAAATTTAACTAATCAAATCCAACACATAAGTCGATTCAAATTTTTAACCATCCTACATCAAATTCAATTACATGATATTTGTTACTTTATACGTTAAAATTTTAACATCCAATATAAACGACAAACAATCAATCAATTATCAGCCAAACTGGATTATCATTGCATAAATAGTTAACAGATAATGGTGTCAGATGTCACAGGTGAACTAATACAGGTAATAGCATACATATAACAGTGTAAATAACTAACAGCAGCATATTTCAATTTGTCGTTTCAATTGAAATCAAATTTAATAAATAAAGAATATTAATCGTGAGTGATTGCTCACCTTTCGAGGCTAGAGATGCACGAGAGGATGACACGGATACGCACACTGATACGGACATAGAAATTGAGTTATGAATCCAAGCAAAGCAAATCGGCACGAATTCAACAATCAAAGCTGATAACAGAAATTGATTGAACACATCAGAACGAGATCGAAGAAGAAAATCGGTATATGTGCACACATATGCATAACTATACACATAGTTATATATACAAAATTATAATTTATTTTTCAAACACACTTTCTAATTTAATTAAATATGTATTTCAAAATCAATAATTTTTTTTAAATAAACATAAACTTCATATTGTATTCCCTTGAACTCAATGTTTATAAAAGCCCAAAATTTACAAAAATGTTTCAAACAACATTAAACCAATATACATTTAAACAAAACCTTTAAATATTTAACGCATATCACAATATATGTATACATACAGTATATAAATACCCTACTGTAAAAAAAAATCAATATATATAACTAATATAACTACTATATATATACACTGGAAAAACCCTGTACAAAGTAGATCTTTTTTGTTTTTTTTTTTAGATTTACGTAAACTAGCGTTTATACTAACATATCATACGAATTTTCTTTCAGCTTAATATGAAAGTATGCAACATAGAAGAAAACTCCAAACTAATAAATATTAGTTATTATATACGCCGAGCATATACTCACGTCCAAAAAAAAAACTTTTGAAATCAATACTGCTACTACTGTTTTTATGCACATACCTCTGTCTCTCATACAATAATTTACATGAAACTTGTAAAGACTTATTTTATAAGCTACAGAGACCACTCAACTCATCTACAAGCCTTTATAAACCCATATACCTAATACTAAATATATACTTTACACAACTTACGTTGATACAACAAGTCTAATATCATTTTATATAAAATATACTAACATACAAATGAATTTTAGCAAACTGAACCAACAATACATTTACAGGCCCTAGCTCTGTGACTTCATGCGCATCAAGTTTAAGGTCTCAAATATAATACAAAACTATACATATTCATACTCATACTGTAAAACACAAGAAAATATTGTTAACAGAAAAAGTATAAACAAAACAAACATGCACTCACGAAGTGAAAGGAGGAGATGCTCGGATCCGGCGCGGTTCGAAGTGGCGGAAACGCCTGTGTGTGGAGGTGGGTGTACGGCACCAGGAGTGGGAGGAGGTCAAGGCTGTAGCAACCATTGTGGAGGGCGGTGAAGGTGACGTGGCGGCTCGGTTCAACAAGGAGGGGTGGCTTTGAGATGCGGGAAAGAGGCTGGTGGAAAGAGTGGAGGAGTTGCGCGTGGTGGAGGTAGTGGTGGTTGCATGGCCGTGAAAGTTTATAGAGAAGGCGGATAAAAACTGTGGTCGGCGGTGGTTCACGGTGGGGAATCACTTGCAAAGAGGAGGAAGGTGATTGTTGGAGGTGGCAGGGACGTGAGTCGGTGAGGGTGGCTGTCATGGCGGAGGTGGGTTGCAAAGGTGGAGAGAGGGATAGAGATTTGAAGTATAAAAATTTAAGCTACAGGCATTTTGTTTCCTTTTGTTTGGATCAAGTGAATTGAAAAGGTTTACTTCATTTTCTCAGAGCATTGGAACAGAGAAAGGTGAAGAAAGGAAAAAATAAAAAATGAAAAGTCATGTAGATTTGGAAACAAGTAAATATGCAAGGCCAATGTACGTTGGTTACATAAAGCAATTAATTTTGTTTCCTGAAAAACACGGCTGAAGTTTGAAAGGCAACGGAACACAAAAGGTCACCCCCAATTCAAAATTTTGGCACTGTTACAACGGAACGTTATCATCGATTCCGTCGTGCACGGATCTCAAAATACAAAATAAATATACCGTAGAGATCAGCACGACGAGACGATCAAAACGATATACAGATGTTAGCGGTACGATTGTATTATAAAAATTCAAATTTTCTAATAGCGAAAAATGCATGAAAATCACAGAAAAATAAGATCGACGGAGCCAAAGATGTCCAAATTTGGAAAAACGACAAACTGCATCTTGTTCAGAAGATGGTTTAGAATTTTTCTATGTAAAAATATTTTGGTTTTGAAAACTTTTAATTTTCATCGCTTTTTAACTGATTAAATTGAAGTAAATTTACGCACGAAATAAACTTTCGTATTTTTGGACGAAAATTTACCAATTGCTATGTTTAACTAGACGTATTCCAAATATTAAATTTATATTTCAAAATTTTATTGTTTAAAAA
Source organism: Allium cepa (assembly GCA_030765085.1). Taxonomy (NCBI): domain Eukaryota; kingdom Viridiplantae; phylum Streptophyta; class Magnoliopsida; order Asparagales; family Amaryllidaceae; genus Allium; species Allium cepa. The sequence goes on along the minus strand of CM060933.1, from coordinate 25,543,500 downwards.
TCCCGCAAAAATTCTAATTAATAACGTTATTAAAACCGATCAAATTTACGGGTCGTTACATTAAATTTCGTTGCGTTTGGAGTTACCGTTTGGTCGTACGGAATAGAAACGCGTTGAAATAAATATCGAAAATTTATTATTTTAATTCGATTCAAATGGCTATCTTCCGTATACGCTGGTTTTCCAAACTGACTCAGGTGTTATTTTATTATAATGCTCGGGTCAGGCCGAGTATTTCAGGTTCAGGTTAGGATGCTATGGAGTTTAGAAGACGAGTTGCAGACCGAGATGTATTCTCGTACATGTTTATTTCCGCTGCAATGTTTTGATTGAAATTACCAGCAATTGTGAGGGCAGGTTGTTATAACTGTCCAGGCTGGTAATTATTGATTTGTGTGCTGTGATGTGAGATATGCATTGTACAATTTTGGTTTGTGTGAAGAACTATTTATATTGTATGTTTTTCAGTCCGCTGAGAGATTCTATTTTTGTTTAGTTTCTTCTTCTTCTGCCTATTTTATTTTCCCTCAACATTCTTTCTTTCCCACACTCGATTGTTCATCATGTTATGCAATGAGTCATTTTGAGGGTCGAGAAGGACGGTCATTACACTTTGAAAGTAAGTCTTTCTTTATAATAAAAAGTATGACAATTGTCTTTCTCAAAATTTATTTAAAATCCTTTGTCACATAATTGACTAATACATAATAAGTTATGTTATAGACTTTCAGCTAAATAAACGTTGGTAATTAAAGGTGAATTTGGGTTACCATTATCGCTGATGTCCCATATTCCGATGATAAAGCATTTCAAAATTATAACTAAAAGGGACGACACCTCCATCTATAGGCTTGATATTTATTAGCATGTTCGAGTTTCTGTCATATATTTGGAACATCCGCTATCCAAAATTTAGTTTTTCCTTTTGTTATTGTGAGTGGGTACCTGCAATAAATAAATAAATTTATTGGTAATCACTTCCTACGTTAGGGTCCTAGGGTTAAGTTTTAGGCAGCCGTATCTAGGAGGGTTTGGTAGAACCTTTCAAAGAATAATTAATATTATTATAAACATCTATCATAAATTTTTCTATATGTTCTTTCTAATTAAATTATTATTTGTTTTAATAACCAAGTTTTTAACTGTCCTGATTTTATGCATTTCTACTTCATTATTTGATCGATTGTTTGGTTTCTTAAATTTTTTATAGAAAGAAATACTTTTGAAGTATTCTTGTTCTTATTTTTCTTAAAGCCTATACCATTTTTATTATGTGATGGTCTTGAAATTTTCATCAAACTTAATAAATTTTCTTGAGCGTATTACATTTTAAAACATTAGATGTAAGCTTTTTGAATCTTTCTTAAAATTTCAAATTTTAGATTTTCTATATCCATAATTAATTCACAATTTTCCTTAGGTAATTTGACATTTTCATCTTTGAATGTCTCAAGTTCACCCTGAAGTATAGAAATGTGATTTGTCGAATTTTCAAATGAATTTGCGTATTTTCTAAACCTTGAATTTTTCTAAATAACTCAATATTTTTATTTCCTACATTATCTTTACTTTTTATTCTTCTAAATAACCAATTCTAAAATTTAAAGTGTCAAACGTTAATTTTAACTCTTTATTTAGATCTTGTAATAAATCGTATTGTTTAATAATTCTAACTTTCCTTAAAAAAGTATTCCAGTTCCATTTTTAGAGCTATGTTTTTCTACAGACATTTTTTGTTCATCAATTACTTCTTTTAAAATAGTAGTCTCATCTTTAAGCATAGTTATTCTAATTTTGCTATAGTTTTTTAGGAGTTTCTTTAGGACTGCCAAATTTCTTATCTAGGTCCATGTAAAACTCAAAAAGTTCATTATATGTTAAATCATTGTACCTCAATTTTTATAGCCATGAAGCAGACATTTTCTTGCTCATTACCAATGTCGCTTTCTGAAGAAGATGAGGAATCTGAATCGTCCCATATGGCCTCAAAAGCCAACTTTTTTTCTTCATATATTTTTCTTACTTTTTCTTGACTTTGAACTCTATTTTTTCATTATTCTGATTCGAACAATCCTTTACTATATTGCCAAACTTGTTGCATTGGGGTCATTCAGGTGTAGAATTGGTGTTGTTATCACTATTGTTACTGCTTCTTAAACTGTCTAAAATTCTTTGTAATGAAGGCCATTTTATCCTTACAAAGCTCGGAATCTTCCTCAATTGGAATGAGATAGACTTATTTTCTAGATTCTTCATTTTTCTTGTTCATAAATCCACTTTATATGCCATTAAACTGCTAACTAACCCTTCAACATTTAGTTGTGATTGATCATTAGCCTCTTTTATTGCTAATACTTTCCATTCCCGCTCAATGATTAAAGTGTTCAAAATCTTTATCATAGTATTAAATTAGATACAGTTTCTCCTAATCCAACTAGTGTATGAGTGATATCTTGAATATGCGAGCACATTTCTGAGATATTTTCATTAATTTCAAAATTAACTTTTAACATAAAGATTTTGGATTGCTTGGCTTTATTTTAACATTTTTAATAATTTTTAAAGCCCTGGAAAGTTTCCTGGGAGTTTTAACACGATATAACTATGATTATGAACTCAGAATGTTAATATCTTCAATGTAATCATCATTTGTCGATACTTCAATAGGGTTTCACATATTCTACATTTCAATATAAAGCTCTATTGATATGTGACATATGTCTACTTTTGTTTTTCTATTATACATAATCTATGAAATTGTCATCATCAAAAACTGAGAAATCTTTCTCTAACACAAACCATATCTAATAGGGTTCAATTCCTTATTTTCAAATCATCATCGTGTTAGGAGTATAGGTTGGAGAGATCTAAGAGATAACGCCATTATCTTTTAAGTATTATTGGAGTTCTTGTTTAGTATACCCACCTCCTCGATTATATCGAAGTATATTTATTTTATGGTTCATCTTATTTACAACCTCATTTTTATACTCTTTTAATTCCTAATAAATATCAGATTTATTCTTCATAAGATATATATATATATATATATATATATATGTATGTATATGTCATAGTTTTGAGAAATCAGTAGTGATAGTTATGAACTAAGTGCAATTATCCATGGTCACTATAGGCATCAGGGCACACATACCAGTATGTGCAAGACCCAAGAGATCATCAACTCTTTTGTTGCTCCTAATAAATAGGTGCTTGGTCATTTTTCCTTGGAGACACGACTCACATGTGTCAAATGATTCATAATCAAATGATGGTAGGAAAACTTCGGTTCACTAATATGAGCTAACCTATAGTGTCAACTATCTTTAATGCTTATAGAAGAACTTTTGACAACATATATGATTAAAGCTAAGTACATAAATGACACTATCCAAAACACCATGGATGAACATCACTATTTCAATGAAACTAAATCCAGTCTTAAACAATCTAGATAATGGATATAATTATACAAATAAGTTTCTAACAAAATAGAAATTATTCAAAACTAAATCGGATCTATTTGGAGAAAATGAATGATAGTCTCCAACGGTAGTTGCATCTACCATCGGTACATCGACAACTTAAAGGCTAATTTCTTCTTTGTCACATGTCGTTTATTTTTAAGTCCCTACAATGGATTCAGATATGTGCTCTGGATGCAATATCTAAAAGCCAAGAATATTTATTGACTGCGAAACAATTTTGAATCAAAAGAAAACTTTAAGAGCGGAAGAATTAGATTCTTTTTTCTCTTTAACCACCTTTAGATTGTCTGAATAGTTCCATTTCCAATGTCTTTTCTTATGACAATGGTGACATCCACACTTATCGATAGAGCACTTTTCATACTTTTCTTATTACCTTGCTTACATATTTTTAAAACTTTCAAAGATGATGCTTTCCCCTTGATGGAGAATACTGTTCCTTGATCCTTAAAATGAGATTTCGGCTGACGCCAACATATGAAGTAGCTCGATAAGGCTCACATTCAACTAGTTCATATTGTAGTTCACTCAAAATGGTTCAACCTACAGAGTCAATGAGCTTAAGATCAAACCACTTGTAGTTATTCTCTTAACTCAATCAAGTCATGAAAGTCTAACAATATAGCCTTTTATCGTTATGGCATAACCCTCAAAACAACTGCTCATACTCGTCTTTATATTAAACAGTTTCTTAGTAATCACATAACTTGCGGAACAAGATTGCCCCTCCCTCAAACAAAACTTTGAGATTTTCGAAGATTTTGTGGACAAACATGCTCTCGATCTATATTTACAATGGTTTGTCTAAAATAGTTAACATAGAGGCTAGTGCTATTTCACAATTAGCTACCTAGGTATTATAAACCATAATCATTTTAGGATCCACATAGTTAGTGGGTTTTTGTTTTAAAGGTTCAGACATTACGGACCATAATCATTTATATATGAGTGTCATTTTTATTGATTTCAACCAGTCGGTGTAATTGCATCCGGTGAGCTTATCATATTCATAAAATAATCTTAAGTTAGCCATGATGCAGTAAATTTGAAATTAAGTAGGTTTGTACAGTTATATAGAAAATGTTATTATAATATTAGAAAGGTGAAATGTATTCATTTTAGTTTTCGCACTAGATTTTAATATTCCTTAAAACCCTAAGAGAAATATACAAATCATTTGATTACTCTCTAATGCATGTTTGAACTCATTTGCATTAGGGTTCTGACATTGAGTTCGCTTAACAAGTCATAGGCCTATAAGCAATGGATGATCCTTTATTAATTGTATAATTTTCAACTCCTAACTATGGTCTTTGCCCTAATCTTGACGCCGACCTTGAGTTTGCTCAATGTACCAAGGGAGATTATTCACCGTTACCTATCATTTCATGATGGTCCAGGTTTAATGCATGTACCTTAAGTTTGCTCAAAAAATACAGCTTTAGCTTGAGTTTTCTCAACAAATAGCGCATATGCAAGTAATCTGTCAACATATAAATGACAGAGGGCAAATATGTGTTAAGGATTTATAATCTTCAATATATTTATATTAAGTGATATTAATTTTAGGAATAATGCATTTCTTATGAAATACCCTTGTGATTCAAATGTTAGACAAATTGGAAATCATGGTACACATACTATATGTATGTGTTTATTCCAGAAAAAATATTTGGGTTTCTTACAGTTCCAATTTATGTAAAACCTATACATATATAATTATATAAGTTTAGTTTATTTATAACTTTTACAATTTAAATTAACTTATACATGTGTGTGTGTGTGTCTTATTAAATAAATCACATTTAATTAATTTTAGTTCTTATTGATTGGGCTATACTGAATTAATATTACATATTTTATTTAATAAACCAATTTGATTTAATTTTATTATAGAAATTTTTTTATTCATCTTACACTATTTAAGATAAATAACTACCACTAACATTTATAGTTTTGTTTATATATATGTATATACTATATACATATATCAATATAATATATATGTATATGTATATGTATATATATATATATATCAATTAATAAAATTTTAATTAATTATTTATCCAACAAATTAATTTTATTTAATTAAATAATTTAGTTAATTCAAAATTTTTAATCTGATTTATCTTAAGCAATTTTAAGACAAATATACAACTGTAACAAATATAGTTACTAACATATATCAATACACATACATATATGTGTTTTATTTAATTATTTAATTAAATTTAGTTAATAATATTAGTTAAATATATTAAGGTTTTCATAATTAATTATTTTAATTTCTTAAACCATTTTTGAAAATTTCAATTTTATTTAATATCCTTTATAAAATTTCCTTGATTTATATTTTTAACTTAACATTTAAATTTAAAATTTATTTTCAACTTTCAAATTTCAATTTGGATATTAGCTCAAAACCTAAAATACTATAAGCCTTAGATCTAGGTTAACCTTTTGTACTTGCTTCACATATTGGGCCAGCTTAATAGCAAGGGAGTAGAGAAAACTTTTTGTTAAACCCCAAGCCTAGTCATTACTATTCTGTGCAATCATCAGATAAATAAGTTTAATTAATTAGCCTTAAATGTTGACAAATCAAATTGCACAGACGTTAGGGATGTGATACAATTGCTAGATATTGTTCATTTGACAATGGGTGGGTAAATTCCTAGAAAAATTCCCTAATTTGGAACGTAGTAGGTTTATGAAATCTAGTATTAAATACTAGATCTATTCTAGTTGTTTTAATAGAATTATATTTTAGAAGGAATTAAGGAAAATGACAAACTTTAAAAAAAATTAGGCTGAAGGATAAGTCTCATTTTTGGGCGGAAGGACAAACTTTGAAAATAAATTAGGCTATAAGATAATGCTAATTATAACTAGCATTATATTCAGTTTTTACACTAAATAGAATGCTTGTTATAACTTGCATTATATTCAGTTACACTGCACAAAATGCTAAGTATAATTAGCTTTGTCCTTCAGCTTAATTTTTTTTTTAAAGTTTGTCCTTCAATCCAAAAATGAAATTTGTTGTCCTTCGGCCTAATTTTTAAGTTTGTCCACGTGTCTATTTTCCACCATATTTTATTTATTTTATTTTCAATTAATTAATCTATATTAATTAAATATATTAGGTGTATAATTTTGAATATATCAATATATGTTTGTGCCTTGTAATAGTCATATGGATGTGATGTGCATGTATCATATATAATCATAGTCAAATATATATATACACACACACACACACACATACATATATATATATATACACACACATATATATACATACATATATATATACATATATATATATAAATATATATATATATATATATAAATATATATATATATATGTTGGAATTTATTATTGGAACTGGGTCAGCTCGCATTGAAAGAAATATGTGAATTTCAAAAAAATTAACCATTTTGGATAATGGGCCTATGAAGTCAAAATTCATTTAAGACTTTTCCAAGTTTCTTTTAAATAAAATAAATATATTATTTAACTTCATAAATAAAGTTTCACTTTAATTTAATGTGCATGTAAGTTAGAGTATATCAAATATACTCTTATATACAAATTTGTATGTAATGTTTACTTTTCAAATTTATTTAGAGAAGGAAATATTTCATTTCCATTCTCTTAACTTATTTATTTAATGGGAGAGCATAAATTTATTTGGAAAAGAAATTTTTTCATTTCCTTTCTCTTAACTTGTTTAATTAATGAGGGATCATAAATTTAGTTAGAGAATGAAGCTTTTCATTTCCTTCTCTTAATTGAATTAAATAATTGACTAATAAAATAACATTAATGGCTAATCTAAATATGACATGAATTGTAAATATATTCGTAGTAATTATTGTGCATGTGCAACATATAGGGAGTGTGCATAATCGGCAGTAATTGACATAAAATAAACAAAAACAATTTGAATGGTTATTACATAGGAATTGAAATGGAAAGAAATAAGGGATGATATGGCGATTGATATCATTTCTCTTTTAGTAAACTTAATTAATGCAACAAATTTACTGGCACACCAAAGGCCAAAGGAGGCATGCAGTTATCAACATCCCTCCTAAGCTAAGCTGATTCACCATGCATTTCCTATGTTGACTGAATTAAATGTTGCACAAAATGAATAAATCGTGCACTTTTCTAGATCAGGAAGTCGTGCATCAAGTACTGATAATTTAGTTGATTTTGCTTCAATGGTGCTGATAATTTAGTGACAGTTTTATTAGGTAGCTTTTCTAACATCTATTCGATGATTTCAGGACTCAAAGGTCGGGGAAAGGAAATCAAAGCGATTGCATCTAGCTAAATTAGTTAGAACTCTTAACGGTAATGGTGATGGTATAACTTCGAGCAAAGAAGTTGTTGAAGAGGCTGAAGTTGCTCAAGCACCCTAGGATCTGTATACTATACCTGTCCCTTCCTATACAAACTCACCCGCTCCTCCTAACTCTTTAGCTCAAGATCAAGCTCAATCAGCACCAAAGAGAAAAAGGGGAAAACAATGATGGAGATATTATCCCTAGCACCGGGTGAAAGAGCCACAATCGAATTCAATGAAATAGGATGACCTGTAGGTAAAAATTCGACACACATATCTTCATATCTTGGCATTTTAGCACGGGAAATGGTTCCTGTGAACGTTGACCCTTAGAAAAATATCGATGATAAATTGAAGGATGACATGCATGTAGGATCTAGATTAACCCTAGAGGGGGGGGGTGAATAGGGTTATAGCAAATTTTCTCGATTTAAACACAGAATACAAACTGCAGAAATAAGTATGCTGTAAAGTAAATCACACACAAAATTTACCCAGCTTCGGCAACTCCTGCCTACTGCTGCATTCCCAGATTTCTATTAGAATTAAACAGTATCCCGCTTACAAACACTCTACTAGACTCGCAAACCTTTGCTCCCGCTCACAAACACTCTACTAGACTCGCACACCCTGCTCCGCCTATAGAGTTTTGCTTACTCGCAAACTCTGCTCCCGCCTATAGAGTTTTGCAAACTCGCACACCCTGCTCACTGAACTAATTCTAACTAGACAATCTGACACTACCTACAACCTAGGTGGTGATTTACAAATTCTTTGATTTGAAAAGAAAAAAACAACTTCAAAAATACAAGCAGGAGCAAAAATTAAAATATAAACTTGAATCCCTAATTTTTGCTCAAAATAAAAGTAAAAGCCCCTTTAATTAAAACCCTAAGTAAAAGACAAATCCCTTTTATAATAAAGGCCGGCCCACTATTTTTTAACCCGATCCTCTTGCTTTTCCTTTTGTAACAATTGCGACCCTATGTTGTTCGATCTGGATTTAGGGATTCGTTCTTCTGTGAAATTTGGGGCTTTTTCCAATTCAATTCTCTAGTTTGCTCGCGGCTCTCTGATGATCGATTCTTGTTGACTTCGAGATTGTGAATCGTACGCAGCTGCTTCTTTGAACAATTCTCGTTTCTTGGCTCGCTCGTTCTCTGATGATCGAGTTGTTGATTCGGTATGTAATTTCTCTGTTTGTGCTATTGTGATTTTTGTACTCAAACTCGATGCCGATGATGATGACTTGGGTTCTGTATTTATAAGAATTCGTGACACTTGTATTTGCTTCGTTTCAATTCGATACTTTCCAAAACTTCAATCCTTGATGCGTACGGCTTTCCTGATTTCTTTCGACTTGTTACTTACGGCTTTGATTTTCACGCGTTCGATTTTTCTTGAATAAAAAGGCAAAAACTTTCCCTTTTTCATTGCTGACTTTTTCAAAGATACGAATTTGATTTTTGAATTTTGACTTCGGCCATCTCTGCAATGTTGAACCTCGTCCATCTTCTGTATCACTTGATACTGCTGTGTATTTGCATAGTACCATACTGTTGACTTGACCTGTAGAATTTCACCGTAGCTTCCCTTTTGCTTTGCATTGACCATGGCTTCTCTGTTGCACTCGAGTGGTTTCAAACATGAACTTGTTGTTTGCTTGTCGAACTTGCTTTGTATCATTCATGCAGTCTTGTCTTGGTTGACTTTGTTGTGCATTTGCTTGAGTTTCACTGCCATACTTGGTCGTGTTGTAGTCTTCAAGCATGTTGCTGTGTTGATCACTTGATTGTGTAACTTGTGGTTTCATTGCTGCACTCGAGTTTTGTTACTTGAGCTGCTTTGTTTTGTTGTATACATGTCCACTGTAGTTTCGATTTGTCGTTGGTCTTCATTCTGGTTGTCACTTCTGGTCTTTGCTTCCATCCATTTGGTTTGAACCTGCAGTTAAGAACAGTTACTTTTGATCTGCATACTTAAGCTTTGCATTTGTGTACATGTTTACCATGTACTTGAATCTGATTCTTGTTGCACTTCACCTGTTATGTCTGCTGTCCTTTGAGTTATTTCTTGCATCATAGTCTGGTTGGTGAGTTTCATTTGTGAACATTAACTTGGTGCAGATGCTATGTCTTTGTGCATTTCACTGTGTTCATTTGCTTCATGTCATACTATGTTATGCTTTGACACAGATGCTTTACTTGTTCATATTGCCTTTGTAAACTTGTTGCTTGCATTTGTTTGAGATTCTGGTGGTCATGTTGCTTTCATTGCTATGCACATTGTTTAGTTTGGGTCATTGGTCTGCACCGTGACTCGAGTTTTCATTGTCATGCTTATACTTCTGATTCTTCATGCATGGTTGATCTGCACTTGTACCTCTGGTTGGTCTTGTTTGATTGTCTGGACAACTTTCTTGTAATGTTATACTTGAGCTTCACTGTGTCACTGCATTTGTTTGAGACTGTGTCATCTTTGCTGTGATGTCACTTGAACTTCTGCAGTGTTTGGTCTGGTCTGGTCTGCATACATGATTGTTGCAGTCCATTTTGCTGTTGGTCTTCGTTGCATTCATGTCATGTTGCCTTGTGTTGAACCCAGTTTCAAAACTCGGGTTTGACCTTGTGCTCGTGTCGTGATTTTGAATATATTGCATGTGTGTTGAACCCGGTTTTTCATTTGGGTTTGACCTGTGATCACCTGTCCCTGTAGCATTATCAAGTGTATATTGATGTGCACGGCCTTGTGGCATGTACAGTGATACACTGTGCATGTCACACTGTTCGTGTGTGATGAATTCAAATGTAAAGGATGACGAACAACCCAAATAACTGAGGGAAATCATATTTTCCAAAATCATATTTCATTTTGTATTGCAAAAATATTTCTTTTTCAATTTTACCGCGTTAGTGAATATTTTTGCAAATTGCTCAGATGTTGGATTCAAACTGGAATGCAGTTGAAGACAAAATACGAGTGTGAGTGATATGTAGTGAGGTTATCAATGTAAAAATAATTGTGATGTAATCAAAAATGTATATGTATAGTGAGTGCTTGAATTTGTACTATTCAAGATTGTAATAAATATTTGTTTGAATAAAATTTCTGTTTGAATTCAAATTCTGTGTAATATATTTTATTCAACAACTATTTATTTAATCTATGAAAAACAAAATAGTACATTACCAAATACATTTAAAAGAATATATATGTTTATTATCATCAAACAAAAACATATAAGCGCATATTCCTACAATCTCCCCCTTTTGATGATAACAAACATATATTTAAGATTTTGACCGAGTTAAATGTATTTGACCAATTATATACTCTAATTGCTCCCCTTATTTAAATGCTTTTTCTCTACATGATGCTCCCCCTACATATATGCATATAAATAGAAATATATAAATGAGCCTAGATGCAAATGGAAAATTATTTGACCTTTGCTTGATTCTACTTGATAAAATCTTAACTTTTCTCTCCCCCTTTTGTTATCAGCAAAAGAATAATAGTGTTAGAGAAAAACAGAGATTAAGTGATCAATATTAATCCAACATTAAAACTCAAATTGAATATAAATATTAAACTCCAATAAGAATCAAACAAAAACCATAACTACCCTTGTTAGGAGCATATTCCACTTTTAGAAATGATGGTAAAGATATTGTCATATAAAATCATACATATGTATCTACTTGTGGTACATTTATATCAGGAATTTGAATATCTACTAATCATGCATAACCGTTAGGACTTTTAAATGAGATTAGTAGTATTCCAATTTAATTTTAAAAATGAAATCAAGTATCTTCTAACCACACATGACCGTGAGGACTTTTAAATGGGATTAGAATCAACTTGTCTATTAAATCAATTAATTTTGATATGCGTTCCATACATGCATAACCATAAGGACTTTTAAATGAGCATGGAAGCACATAATCAAAATCCAAGTAGTTCACCCATGCATAACCGTGAGGACTTTTAAATGAGAGTGAATACTTTGGATATTTATTTATTTTTACAAAAAAAAGTGACATGAAAAACAAATGATTCCTGATTATAGTACCACATATCGACAAACTATATTTAATATTTGATAAACAATGGTCGATAGAAATAATGATAGATGTAGAAATGGTCATGGAATCTTTACCCAACAAAAAGTTTTATAATTCTTGTTTTAATTCCTAAAGAATTTTCCAAATATACTCTCTTGAGTAATGTATGTTAAATATCAACACTTATCACCATTTCAATCACTATTTATCTTTTTGGTAATTAGTAGGGAGTCGGATTAGTCAAATTTGTCATTTAAAATCAAATAAAAATGACTAATCTGAAAATATGGTCAAAAATGATTTTCTCGAGGGAGTTATATAAGAAAATAAATTTCTGCTAATTGAAAATTATTTGTAATGAAAAATATGCAGATATTTTCTTTGAAAAACGATGCAATTACTAAATGTCTCACAAATCACGTTCAACTAGTAATTTTTCTATCAGCTAGATTACCAGTGTAATCTGCATCTGAGTTTCTCTTTCAATCCAAAAAATCACTAACTAAAATTGATAAATCAGATCATGAAGTATGCAACAAAATATCTCAACATCAAATTTAACAGCTTTTCAAATGACATTTTCTTGAATTTGAAATGAAGCCATGTAAATAATCAGAAAACCGTGAATATAGAGTTAGCCAAAAATAACCAAAAATATTATCATCCAACAAAACACTATTTTTAATCCAAACTAATATATATGAATTAAATCAAAGAATAGTGTTTTTGACATAAATGTAATTGGCCAACTATATTGAGCAAGTCAGAATAAAAATCATCATCATATCATTATCTCAATTTTGGCTGATTTAATTCAGAATATGGTGCAGATTATCACATTTAATATACCTTCACCTGTTTTACCTTTACGATAATTTCTCGTGATTGCCCATTGTGATTCTATCACCTTTGTACTAGGCTAAGGAACTTTGCTTTGTTGCCCGTTGTGTTTCTGGAACAGCCAAAAACCCAGAAAACACTGTTGTTGTTCCTTAGCCTGCCATCACACCTACACGGGAAAAGATTTATGTGACCTATTTGTTTTTATAGGTCCATGGTTGTTAGTGGCAGAAGATTTAGAAAAATAATTTTGTGGAGACCAAAAACTGTTTATATATGTTCCTTTTGGCACCCAAATTTGTTTAACTTTGAGAGATTTTATATTTGTGCCTTTTGGAACCCAAATTGGTATGGTTTTCACATGTTTGGGTCTATGCCAACAATTATTGTGATCGTGTCCATATTTTCTACAAATTATGCACATGGAATTTTCTTGATTAATATCGCTTTCAACATTTTCAGATTGATTACATCCAAGTCCTTGTCTAGCTGTATTAATAGTTTGTTTTCCTAATAGCAGATTCAACGATTTCTCACTTTTTGAAAATTTATCTAAAGTTATTGACAGTTGCTGGACTTGTATTTTGAGAGATTCATTTTCGTTCAATAATTGTGTGCACTTTTTGATAGAATTTTCTCTCCTGGTATTTTCGTTCTCTTTCAAAATCAGAATTTCATTTTCAAGCGATTTTATATTAATTTCTGATTTTTTAATTTTTTCTTCGAATGTTGGACACTTATCACACTTAGGGATCCTACTTTGATAGGTTTTAACTAATTGGTCAAGTTGTTCATTTAATTCTATCAAAGTGTCTTTTTGTGATTCAAGTTTGGCATACTTCTCCCTAAGTCGTTCAAAACAGCCATTCACTTCGTGGAAATAAATAAGTAATTCAGAGTGAGTGAGTTTTGATACCTCGCTTGGCTTCATATTGTGCTCTATGTTTTTAATTTTTGATATAGAGCTGGATTTCCGTATTTGCGGTTCCTCCTTTTGAATTTCTTCATTGGTAATGCCAGCTCGGCTGCTCCATCATCATCATCCTCATCACAATTGCTATTTACCAATCCTGTTAAGCACATTTCTTTAACTGAGTCGGTTGTGGAGGACATCTCAATACTGTTGACTTTTGCACCATATATTGCATCGAGAGTATTCCAGATTTTCTGTGCATTTTCACAATGAGAGACGAAATAAAAATTATCACGATTAATATGAGAATATAATATATGCATAGCAAGAGCATTAATCGAGAGAATTTCCTTATTTGTTATATCACACCCATTTTCAATAATATCACAACATTTAATATTAACAGATTTTAAATAAAATTCCATTTTCAATTTCCAGTTTAAAAAATATGTTCCATCGAAAATAGAAGGGATAATATTGGAACAACCCTCAACAAAAGTATTATTTGGTGGATTCATGACTCTAGAGTTAAAGAAAAATACCGTGCTCTGATACCACTTTTAGGATCTAGATTAACCCTAAAGGGGGGTGAATATGATTATAGCAAATTTTCTCGATTTAAACACAGAGCATAAACTGCAGAAATAAATATGCTGTAAAGTAAATCACACACAAAATTTACCCAGCTTCGGCAACCCCTGCCTACCCCTGCATTCCCAGATTTCTATTAGAATTAAACAGTATCCCGCTTACAAACACTCTACTAGACTCGCAAACCTTTGCTCCCGCTCACAAACACTCTACTAGACTCGCACACCTTGCTCCGCCTATAGAGTTTCGCTTACTCGCAAACTCTGCTCCCGCCTATAGAGTTTTGCAAACTAGCACACCCTGCTCACTGAACTAATTCTAATTAGACAATCTGACACTACCTACAACCTAGGTGGTGATTTACAAATTCTTTGATTTGAAAAGAAAAAAACAACTTCAAAAATACAAGCAGGAGCAAAAATTAAAATATAAACTTGAATCCCTAATTTTTGCTCAAAATAAAACTAAAAACCCCTTTAGTTAAAACCCTAAGTAAAAAACAAATCCCCTTTATAATAAAGGCCGGCCCACTATTTTTTAACCCGATCCTCTTGCTTTTCCTTCTGTAACAATTGCGGCCCTATGTTGTTCGATCTGGATTTAGGGATTCGTTCTTCTGTGAAATTTGGGGCTTTTTCCAATTCAATTCTCTGGTTTGCTCGCGGCTCTCTGATGATCGATTCTTGTTGACTTCGAGATTGCGAATCGTATGCAGCTGCTTCTTTGAACAATTCTCGTTTCTTGGCTCGCTCGTTCTCTGATGATCGAGTTGTTGATTCGGTATGTAATTTCTCTGTTTGTGCTATTGTGATTTTTGTACTCAAACTCGATGCCGATGATGATGACTTGGGTTCTGTATTTATATGAATTCATGACACTTGTATTTGCTTCGTTTCAATTCGATACTTTCCAAAACTTCAATCCTTGATGCGCACGGCTTTCCTGATTTCTTTCGACTTGTTACTTACGGCCTTGATTTTCACGCGTTCGATTTTTCTTGAATAAAAAGGCAAAAACTTTCCCTTTTTCATTGCTGACTTTTTCAAAGATACGAATTTGATTTTTGAATTTTGACTTCGGCCATCTCTGCAATGTTGAACCTCGTCCATCTTCTGTATCACTTGATACTGCTGTGTATTTGCATAGTACCATACTGTTGACTTGACTTGTAGAATTTCACCGTAGCTTCCCTTTTGCTTTGCATTGACCATGGCTTCTCTGTTGCACTCGAGTGGTTTCAAACATGAACTTGTTGTTTGCTTGTCGAACTTGCTTTGTATCATTCATGCAGTCTTGTCTTGGTTGACTTTGTTGTGCATTTTCTTGAGTTTCACTGCCATACTTGGTCGTGCTGTAGTCTTCAAGCATGTTGCTGTGTTGATCACTTGATTGTGTAACTTGTGGTTTCATTGCTGCACTCGAGTTTTGTTACTTGAGCTGCTTTGTTTTGTTGTATACATGTCCACTGTAGTTTCGATTTGTCGTTGGTCTTCATTCTGGTTGTCACTTCTGGTCTTTGCTTCCATCCATTTGGTTTGAACTTGCAGTTAAGAACAGTTACTTTTGATCTGCATACTTAAGCTTTGCATTTGTGTACATGTTTACCATGTACTTGAATCTAATTCTTGTTGCACTTCACCTGTTATGTCTGCTGTCCTTTGAGTTATTTCTTGCATCATAGTCTGGTTGGTGAGTTGCATTTGTGAACATTAACTTGGTGCAGATGCTATGTCTTTGTGCATTTCACTGTGTTCATTTGCTTCATGTCATACTATGTTATGCTTTGACACAGATGCTTCACTTGTTCATATTGCCTTTGTAAATTTGTTGATTGCATTTGTTTGAGATTCTGGTGGTCATGTTGCTTTCATTGCTGTGCACATTGTTTAGTTTGGTTCATTGGTCTGCACTGTGACTCGAGTTTTCATTGTCATACTTATACTTCTGGTTCTTCATGCATGGTTGATTTGCACTTGTACCTCTGGTTGGTCTTGTTTGATTGTCTGGACAACTTTCTTGTAATGTTATACTTGAGCTTCACTGTGTCACTGCATTTGTTTGAGACTGTGTCATCTTTGCTGTGATATCACTTGAACTTCTGCAGTGTTTCGTCTGGTCTGGTCTGCATACATGATTGTTGCAGTCCATTTTGCTGTTGGTCTTCGTTGCATTCATGTCATGTTGCCTTGTGTTGAACCCAGTTTCAAAACTCGGGTTTGACCTTGTGCTCGTGTCGTGATTTTGAATATATTGCATGTGTGTTGAACCCAGTTTTTCATTTGGGTTTGACCTGTGCTCACTTGTCCCTGTAGCATTATCAAGTGTATATTGATGTGCACGGCCTTGTGGCATGTACAGTGATACACTGTGCATGTCACACTGTTCGTGTGTGATGAATTCAAATGTAAATGATGACGAACAACTCAAATAACTAGGCAAATCATATTTTCCAAAATCATATTTCATTTTGTATTGCAAAAATATTTCTTTTTCAATTTTACTGCGTTGGTGAATATTTTTGCAAACTGCTCAGATGCTGGATTCAAACTGGAATGCAGTTGAAGACAAAATACGAGTGTGAGTGATATGTAGTGAGGTTATCAATGTAAAAATAATTGTGATGTGATCAAAAATGTATATGTATAGTGAGAGCTTGAATTTGTGCTATTCAAGATTATAATAAATATTTGTTTGAATAAAATTTCTGTTTGAATTCAAATTCTGTGTAATATATTTTATTCAACAACTATTTATTTAATCTATGACAAACAAAATAGTACATTACCAAATACATTGAAATGAATATATATGTTTATTATCATCAAACAAAAACATATAAGCGCATATTCCTACAATGCAGACATGTATTTAGGTGTGAGTCGTTATAAACACATATACACATAAGCACATATACACCTAAGCATTTCCTTAGAATATGTTAATGATTGTTATTCAAAAATGACAACCGACCTTATGAACTCCAAAGTCAAAACATAAATTGCAGTTTGCGATTTATCTGCAATTTGCAAATATTTGCAATTTGAAGATAAAACTGATAGGAAGAGCATGATTTGTCGATTAAAAAATGGCATACAAATTTCTTTTGTAAAATAAATAGGTGATCTTCATGTCAAAGATATAAACAAATTTATCCTTTTGTAGAAAATTATAATTCTGCCTAAGAAAACAAATAAAGTTTACAATCGAAATCAATCCAACTATGCTTCAATCAGTTGCAAACAAATATATGTTACAAAAAAAAAATATTTTACACCCCATCAATCAACTGCATCTCCACTAAATCATGCTTCATTTATTTTACTATGCTTCCTTATGCTCACACCTTATACTGCATTAATGTTTTGTTTTGCATACACGATTCATTGTCGATGCACAATACAAGAGTTTGTTCATGATGATTTTAGGCGTTAGGTGGAAAGAAGCAAAATCAAAATTGGTTTCAGCCATAAGACATGCCCCAAAAGCCCCGATTCCGCCAGTAGATTAGCAATGTTAAAGCCCGATAATAAAAGACTGATCAAGAATGGAGAGAATTTATTAAGGTGAAACTGTTTGAAGAATTTGAGGTACCATTCAATCCTTTTCGAACAAGATTCTTTTAAACAACACTTATTATATATTACATTAATTTGTGAATTTCTGTTATGTAGTTGAAGAGCAAGAAATACAAAGATTAGAGAAAAGAATAAGATCCCGCACATAATGAGTAGAAAGGGGTATGCATGGTTGGCAGAGGACTTGAGATGATTATTGTTTCATTATTAAATTATAATTATGTTTTTATTGGACATTTCTATGGATAAGCATCTACGTAATTTAGATATGTTTTCGTTGAATCTACAATCTACGATTGCTGCACAAATATCGTGCTAGAAAGAGACATTAAATATCTAAAGGAGAGGATAGACTTTTTTTTGAACAAAGAAATGATTTTTCAAGAATCAACAGGAACTTAGATCCGTTCACTGTAAATCCACTTTTTAACTAAACAAAACAACTGTCTAAATAATGGAAACGTTACTGCAACCTATTTCCAAATTCCATTGTTCTCTTCAAAGGATAATATATATTAGTTCAAACTTCTAAGTTATAAACACCACAAATTAAAGACAAAAAGAAACGGAACAAACACATAAAAACATAAGTGGTGAAATTATGTTAACTGCCAAATCCAGAAAAACATAAATGGAGAGAATGGCGTGGCTCGGTATTAAAAAAATAGATTTAGATCTTGGATATCATGACATGGATCACCACATATGTACGTTGGATTAAAAAGAATGAAAATATACCTTTACATGTTTAGTTAAACAAATAAAAATCCAAATAAAGACTGAACTTCAGTTATAAATCAGTTTCCAAAAATTTCAAAATTTATAAAAAACTGATTTTCAGGACTGGTATTTATCAGTTATAAAACAGTCTTTAGTTTGAAATTGAAAAGTCTTTAGGTGATTTCCTTTTAGTAGTGACCAAAATGCATGTAAATAAATTTTTGAATATTGTGCTTACTTGATGGCTGCCAATTACTCAGAAGGTTCAAAGAATATGAAAGTTTCAAGTATAATGTTTTATGAAAAGAGAATTTCTTAATATATCACAACATTTTCTAAGAACAAACGATTCCAAATATTTATCGTTACCAATTTGTGCTACATTGAACAGATACCAGTTATGAAACTTATTTGGTCTTGTAAGCAAGAGCGATTTTGACTATGAAATCATATTTTTCACGAATAACTTTTGGAGAATGCGTTGCTCTGTCAAGTTTTAACTTTGTTAAATTTTGAATATGGCTTCATGATCAAAGTTTCAAGTGTGTATGTTCCAATGATTTTAAAATACATTATTTCTAAACATGAAATACATATGTATGAATTCAAAATCCTTGAAGTGCACAACCAAGTGTCAAAAAGCTTTTATACGACTTATACATAGATTTTGGACTATATACGAGACATATACTAGGAACCATATGACTAAATGAATCATTCTGAATGTTTTGTTCTATATATGAGACTTATAATTAATTTCTGGACGTTTAGTACAAAGAATAACAGGTGGGATATTAATTCTCTAGCAACAGAACATGTATAATTACATGAAATTTTAGATTGATAAGAAATAATGTATATATGAATTGCAAATTTTCCATGTACGCTATTTTGCAGCTAAAAGATAATGAAAGAAGCCAACTGAAGCGGTCAAAAGTTGATTATAACATTGTATGATTTGATAAAACTGACTGTTCAACACTGCTCCAGGATGGATGCTACCAAATAATCAAACTATTTTATGCCCTAAGATGAAAAGCAATACAAATTATTGACTCATGTCCACAACTCCTCTCTGGTTTATTTCAAAAACCAGTTAAAATTTCGATTTTTGAATTAGTCAATTATCATTTAGTTAAAATGATAAAAGTACCTAGTTTTGTTTAAAAAAATAGTCAAATTTTGTTGTTATGCAAAATAGCGGAGCTTTATTTCCATACTTATTTTTGCAGAAAAAAGAACGTGCATCTGATATTACTAAAGATGAGCTATGGTGGAAGGGACAAACAAAAAAATAAGGAACCACCAAACTCGGTTGTAGCTGAATGCATAGTAAGTATACAATTATTGCCTACTACATAGTACAAATACAATATTTACTTCTTATTGGAACATTTTATTATATGTAGACTAAGACAAACCACAATAATAGTCAAAGCTCTCGAGGAATGGTTTCATTGAGTGAAGATGGTATGGCAAAGACATTCGGCAAAGCACGATGTGGAAGAATAAGAGGACTTGGTTTTGGGGTTACACCTTCTATTTGGGGCTCACCTACACAACTCGAAGAAAGTATCTGCACTTGATAACCATGTTACCGGCTTATAGAATAAAGTTCAAGAGTTGACAATTTGATCATGACCATAAGTTATAAATTAATTAGGCATCTTAATAACTAGATAATACAAGCATATTTAACATTTGTTCTTTTTATACTCTATGGCAGGAAAGGGAAGTCAAGTGAATAGCCCATTAACTCTTGTTAATATGCCTCAGGTAATATATTTTTAGTTCAGTCACACTTGCTATTGCTCTATAAAATCATAAGCTTTGAAATTAATGTAAGAGTTTGTTTTCAATCCTGTTAAATACATAAAATTTTTGGACATTTCTACCATCATAAATCAATAAATGTGAAACTGGAAAATGAAAGTTGTTGTTGATGGGACGCTTGCATCTGTTTATCCCACTGCATTGGTCAACCGCGTTCAACTAGGGGTAGATACTTGGAAAGTTTTTGTCGATGTCCCATCGATTCCACAAGCTCCTTTGTGGAGGGAGATTCCTAAAGCTTGTACAATTCAAGAAACCGTAAGAACAACAGTAGCATGGCATAAGAATTTCAACGTTGTTGATTAGATTCTTTTGCTATTCGTATGCTTTATCGTTTGTCTGTTGATTAGTTGAACTTGTGTTATCTTTTGTGAAAAACTAGTTGTGTTGGAACATGAATTGTATTTTGGGTTTGAACAACTGCTATAATTTTGAATGGAAGTAATTTGAAAATGTGCTGTTTATTATTTGATCATTGAATTTTATTTGAATTATTGAAATTGTATTATTGTTGTGTCTATAATGTGCTTATACTAGCAGGTTGGAATATGTAGAAATATCTATGCAATATTATTAAAAATTTGTAGTACATATTTCACAATTTTTTAAAAGAGCTGTAAAATATGTACCACGACGGTTAAAAATAGTGGTGAATAATAGTTTACAACAATTTACAAGCAGTTGTGGAAAATATATCTCACAACTGTTGATAATAGTTGTAACAAACACTTTCACAACTATGAAAACCAGTTGTAAAAGTGGTTTGGTGCATGCTTACCAAATTAACACAGTTGGAGTTTAATATGTTACAACTGTTTTTCAACAGTTGCAATAAACTATTTTACAATCTAGGCTAAGAGTTGTAAGAAAGGTACTTAGGTGCGTACAAATAGATCACAACAGTTTAAAAAAGTCATAATAAATTTATTACAATCTTTATAAACGGTTGTAATTAATCCATATAGAGTCAACACTCTCAATGGTATAATTAAACAATCTGTGGTTATATATTTTCGACATTAACAATAAACTCAAAGTTTCTCTTCGATGTGCGAGAATACTTATTAAACATTCTAATGCTATGTGTTCGTTTAGGTTAGTTAATTTCATTTCATCTCATAGAATCGGTTCTATCTATGGATCGTATCCAATTCCATTTTACTAACAGTAATTCCTAGAAGAAATTTATTCACAATGAAATCGGTATATCTTGAAATAGCAATTGTTCCTCAGTGTAATAAAATAGGTATTCATAAACGTTTTATGAATTTCTTTATTTATAAAACCGATTTGGTTTTAATTTACAAAAATTAGGTTCGAAACATAAATATATCAATGACAGTCTTTTCAAAATCCCTTTGTAGAGATTCATACAAGATCTCTCATGAGTAATTATTACATGCAATCTTTCGACTCGCACAACCTGCCAACTCCTTGGCATAGGATATGTTAGAGTTTCTTATAAACCTTTATCATGTAAAATTTTGTAAAATGTTATTCAGATGAAATAATATTAATCTTGTGTACTTCCATTAAGTAAATTACCTTATAGAAAGAAAATAACTCAAATTCACTCACAATTAAATCATATATTGTCCAACAAATTTCGATTATTCCATATCGATGCACCATTATGTATCACATGGGGGAGTAATTTTGAGATTGAACCTTTAATCATTTCAGGTACGCTCGGAACATTTTCCAATATACTCACTCATTCGATCAAATCAAATCATTTCCATTGCATGTTATTTTATTTCTATTTTATGATCTATAAGTTTACTATAGAAACACTACATGTGTATCAAATACACATGTCCATGTCGACAATAATTCATCGGTGAATATCACAAAATATGTGGAAACGTTTTGGTATTTACAGAATTACGATTGCATACATCTATATGTATCAATTCGAAGGGTTACTCTTATGATACTCCCACTGAATGGATGCATAGCTCTTTATTGTTTGAGATATAATTAACAAGTATCATATGATTTTAAATCATATAATAAAATTATTTTTCAAAACTACAGCTTGGTCTATAATTCTAAAACAACTGTAAATGATATTAGATACTTTTGTATTTTCCAATGCATCACTTTTGTTTAAAAAAAATTTACCACATTATATTTTTATTTAACAAAGAACATTCATAATATTCATAATGAAATACAGCTATGTCTATTTTTTCAATCGATACCAAAAAATAATCATTATTTCATTAATAATGTATAGTAAGTTTTACGAAATCAATTTTCATACTATGATACAATTAATAAGTGCTATATGGCATGCTCCCACTATTTCCACCAATATTATAATATTGTACTAAATTCTGAGGTCCATTATTCACTTAATACAATTTGTTTATTTCATACACTGCAACTATTTACAATGGAGAGTTCATTGATCAAATATCTTAAGGTCAAAGAAATAAATCTCATAGAAAAAAAATTTCTACATGAAAATACATTTCGGAAAAGAAACCATATTTTTTATTCCAATATTAAGTACCAATTATTATTACAATTCTCATTTCCAATGTTTCTCTGTGAAGCAGAACTGACTATTCATTCTCTTCATTCCAACTGTATCTTAAATTACATCTGCTCTTATACATTCATTTTTCTTTCTAATGCTCAGACTATTCAAAAGAATACTATAATATCATGAAAAACTCTTTACAAAAGTGCATTTGATTATCCTTAACATTTAAGGACATCAAATACGTTACACTTTACGTAAACCGATCAAAATGAAATTTCAGCGATCGAGTTCTTATATCTATCTTGTTATTTTCGGTCTTATGTTATATTAACACAATATGATCCCTTTTGTAATAAATTAAATTGAATACTCGATCTCGCACTAAGGTTTACTTGGTTTTCGGATGAACTAATTTCATTGAAATATTGTACATTCCAAACTTTGACCATTCACCATATAACTTTTATATGCAATTGTATATGGATCAAATATCCATAGTCTTGTATTTCTTTTAGAGTTAGAAACTCATAGAATGCAACACATGGTCTTGACCAAATAAATGCGTAAGTGATCAAACCACGAATGTATTCAATAGTTGTAAAATCAGGTACTTGCTTGGGTGTTGAAATGTTAACATGTAATAGGAATTTAATAGTGGGTATTATATTTCTGTTTGTCAACTTTCGATCTAGTTCGTTTGTGTATGTTAATTGATAAATATTTTATCACTCATATTAAATGCACAAATTGATCATTGTATATAATTATAACATTAATTAGCATATGTTCTTACAATATTAAAAATGTTAAATGTTACCATTTTATTTTTTTATTAAGCTCCCACAAGTCTTTTATGTTTCATCTCTTTATGTTTCTCCAAACCCTAAGATGAAACATAAAAGTCTTTCGACTTCACTAGTGGATGTTAGGACTTGTCTACCTTGGTCTAATGACCTTGGCTTTGCTCAACAAATCATAGCCCCGCAAACGATGGATAACTCCTTATCGATTGTATCACATTCAATTCCTAACCTATTTTTCCTTGTCAGAATCTCATTTCGAACTTGAGTTTGCTCAAAAAATCGAAAGAAATTATTCATTTGTACCTACAACATCGCGACATACTAAGTATAGTATATGTACCTTGAGTTTTCTCAATAAATACATATAGTTATCTTACCTCGTCTATTCAATATATTAATAATACTACACATAACATCCCTAGCTTGAGTTTGCTCAATAACTAAGAAGTATGCAAGTATTTATGAAGTTATATATGGTAGAGGACAATATTATATTGAAGATTCATAATCTTCAGGCATATTATATTGAGTGATATCGACTTATGGAATAATGTATTTCTTATGAAATACCCTTGTGATTCAAGTGTCAGACACATCGGAAATCACGGTATGCGTACATTTACGTATGTATTTATTATTTAAGTCTATTTGAGTTTCTTTATTGTTCAATCTTTAGTTTACGCACTCATATTATATAAGTTTCATTATTATTTAACTTTTATATTTTAATTAACTTATATATTTTAATTAACTTATATAATAATATTATGTATAATATTTTATTAATTAAATCTTATTTAATTAATTTTAATTAATTAACTCTTTAATTAATTTTAAATTAGTATTTCAAAACAACTTTTATATTGGATATATTTTTTATTTAATTAATTAACATTTAATTAATTTATTTGATTAAATAATTTTAGTTAGGTTATATCGGTTTCGAAATTTATCTTCCATACACGTATACTTATGTTATCTTAACACTTTATACTAACATAACATATATCAACATATAATACATGCATATAATTATTAATTAATTAACTCATTTAATCAATTTGCTTTATTAATCTTATTAATAAATTTTAAAATTTGAAATTAATATTTAAATAGTTTTAAACATTTTGAAAATTTTCATTATATTTTCAAACATTTTGAAAATTTATGTTATATTATAACCTTTTATAATAAACATGTTTTATATCAAATTTAACTTTTAAATTTAAAATCTTTCCTCAATTTTCAAAACTATTTTTAAAATTAGTCTAAGGCCCAATTAAAATTGGGCCTTTTCTATCAAGGGCAACCTTTCGGCTCACTTCACCTTTCAAGCCAGGTAGGTAACCAGGTAGGACAGGATAATTGATTACCCAATTCCAATCCTAGACATTACCTTTCTAGACATTGTACAGCTTAATTAGTTAACCCTAACATGACTAATTCAGACCGCATAGGCTGTTGGGCTTTGATACCATTGCTAGAACTGGGTCAGCCCACAATGGAAGAAATGGACGAATTTCAAAAACTTTAACCATTTTGTATCTTTATTGGGCCTATGAAGTCTAAATTCATTTAGAACTTTATAGGTTTCTTTTAAATAAAATCAATATTTTATTTAACTTCATAAATAAAGTTTCACTTTAATTTAATGTGTATGCAAGTTAGAGTATATCAAATATACTCTTATATATAAATTTGCGTGTAATGTTCACTTCTTAGATTTATTTAGAGAAGGTAATATTTCATTTCTTTTCTCTCAACTTATTCAATTAATTAAGATGCATAAATTTAGTTGGAGAAGGAAACTTTTCATTTCCTTTCTCATAACTTATTCAATTAATGATGGATCATAAATTTAGTTAGAGAAGGAAGCTTTTCATTTCCTTATCTTAACTAAATTAAATAATTGATTAATAAAATAACACTAATGACTAATCTAAGTATGACATGAATTGTAAATATATTCACAGTAAATATTGTGCAAGTGCAACATACAGGGAGTGTGCATAGTCAGTGGTAATTGACATAAAATAAACAAGAACATTTTGAATGGTTATTATTATTATTTTCTTTTAGCAAAGCTAGCCGGCTTTATAGTGGGCGATGCCACTGTATAAATAAGGCGAAAGCAGGTGTTTTGCACATGCACAGAACAACTAAAAGGGCAAAGAGGCCCACACCACAAAGAAAAAAAGCACAGGAGCTAGATAAAGGTGCCTAAACTACTATAACAACATGCCTAGACTCCCTCTGAAGAGGAGGAATTGCCACGGCCAATATCCGATGCTGGACTAATAACATGAGAAAAACCTGAGAAGAGAGTAGCCAAATTTGGATCATAGCCTTCTAAAGCATAGGAGTATATAAATTTTCTATCCCAACTGACATCATAAAACTTATTTATGTTCTCCTCACCAATCTCGCCAACCCTAGTAAGGAACAGACCCTCTCCTTCAATATGGTAGATAAGACAATGACTTTCACTCTCAATATCACTGATAAAGGCATAAAAAGTATTAGTCTCAGGCGAGTCCCTCATAGTAGGAGCATGAATCCAGATCCATTCCTCAGAATTCCAAATTATTGTATCAGATGTTGTAGTAGAAGAAACCACAACCTGGGCCGGGGGATTCAAACTAACAAAAGGAGGAACGACATGAGCATCAACAACGGGAGCTACACAAACAGGAGCGTCAACAGAGGACGAAACAAACATGGTAGGAGCAACCTTCAGAACCCATTTCCAGACAAGAGGATGAGGAAGAGGAATCCAGTCAGTTAGGGAAACAAAGCCAACAGTTGTAGGTCTACAACATGCATCTAAAAGTTGCCCAAAAGACTGACAGGACTTACATATCTCAGGTTTCCAACTGTAGCAAACTCTGACCTCAGCAGAATGACTCTTATCTAGTCTGACTTTAAACAGAAGATAAAGATTTGGCAAGAGTTATCTCGATCAGAGCTTTGGCATAGACTAATTTCTTTCTAGCCACAGTGTTAGCGTCATAACATATCACCTTACCAATAAGACATGCTATCCAAACAATCCCGATAAGAGGCCGAAGAATAAATGGAATGTGAGAAAAGCGGGCCCAGATAGGAATAGATGAAACTTGGTCTTTCGCCCGATCAACAGACATAATCCACGTAGTAATAATGAATTATCTGCTATCTATGAGAACTGGGTCAGCTTCTAGAATACGCTGTCTTTCATCACTACACGAGAATTTAAAATATAACATTTCATTATCGAAATGAACACTCAGTAGGTATCCCTTTTAATAAACTTAATTAATGCAAAACATTAATGACAATCGATAGGTACCATAATGTAAAAATATGGAAGGTAAACAACAAATTGTGTGTATAAATTATTGTCTTAATTAAAAAAGAGAAATTATTTCATACTATGACAATATGTGTAAGATAAAATAAATATTATATGAACGCATACAAGTAGATCCAAATATGTATATATGGAATTCAATCTAAGCTTTCTAATAATATAAATTAGATAGCTATTATAGTCTATTTCAAAACTTTGATTTGTTATTAAAATTTCTTTTATTCATATGTAAATATCTAATGCAATAAAAAGTGAAAATAGTACATGCAAACATACATACATACATGTATAAAAATTCAAAACTAAAATTACATTTTGTTATGAAAAATTAAAACATACAATTGAAACATTATATTGATTCCATATAAATTTCATTTTTAACCGAGTATAATTAAATCAATCAATATGAAAATGAAAATTTTCAGATTTAAAGAAATGGAATTTAAATTAAATGTTAAAACATAGAACTAAAATAAAACATTGTATTTTAAAATATATAGATTCAGTTTCAATTTAAAAAAGTAAAGAATAGCGGCTAACCAATTCGAACATGTATACATTTAGATTTGAAGAATTACAATTTAATTAGAGTGTTTTAAAACATAGATCTACACTTGAATGTTGTTTTAAAACATAAACAAATGTTATTTTGATCTATCAAATGAAAACTCAATCATATCTTTCAACAAATAATTCAATCTTCATAAACAATTTTAATCAAGCAAGACAGTAATACATCATACAAATTATGAAAATCAACTTAAATTTCCATCAAACATTGCAAAATCACTATCTATATATAGGAAATGACATACCTTAGTATCCAATCCTTAAAACACACCTTGTTGATGTTGCCTTTGATTTGCACCTTGAACGAATAATGCTTCTCGATCCGATTGAATCACTTTTGGATGTTGCCTAGAAATCACATCTTTAATGATGATATCTCCTCAGATCTTCAAGATCTACATCCTATCCTTGCAAGAGATAGATGAACCACTTTCATTTTATTTTATCTGATCTTTTTATTTGGAGTTGAAAGATTTTATAAATTCATTTTTTCTATTTCTGCCATGAAAAGTTAGGAAGAGAAAACGAGAATGAATGAATGAGAAGGAAAATGAATTGTACGTATAGAATGAATTAGAGAATATGTTTATATTTGAAAGATTGAAATCTTTTCCATACTATAATTAAAACTTCTCTAATTAATTCCCTTGATTGCTTCTCTCTCTCCAGTCCTTTCTTTACATGTATGTCATCAAATGACATAAAATTTCCACAAACCATGTCATCAAATGATATAAAATTTCAATAAATCATTTCATGCAATTATCTTTAAATGACATAAACATCGTATATCAATGCACAAGAATATAAATTTTATAAATGCATTAAAATAAAATAAAAATTCCAAATAACAAATAAATAATAACTTATATTTCTCAAATATCAGTTAGTTTAATCAATTTACAACATTTTATAAATTAATTAAATCATGTGGTTTTCAAAGAATTCATCTTATGGTAGTGCGTTGTAAATTCATCCAGTGATTAATATAAAACTATTCGAATATTATCGTTTACACATCACATAGTAGGTGGTGTGACATTCTTTCCGAATGTATGGCTTACACATCTTTTGGTAAAATCCAATTTTACCTATTATAAGCGGTACCTAATGGTGACAATTATTTACACCAACTCCCTTCATCAAAACTATATCACTTTGGATTTACGAAATTTGGTAATAGTCAAAATTCCAATATCATCCATATTCAACTTTGTAGTCCAAACACAAAGTCTTTGGTCAATTAATATTAACCGAAATGCTCTGGCCAGAGATTTTGACTTTGAGTTGACTTCAGTTGACCACAATACTAACCTCATACAAACGAGGAGACGAATCCTCTATTGAATAGTGTTTCATTTCCAAAGCTTCCACTCGACCCAAATATAGTCGTTTGATGGACGCCCTGCCATGATTTAACTATGATCAAAGTAGAGCCTGCACATTGAAGATCAAAAGTATTCTTAAGTCGAGATAATTGTGTAAATTAGTCATGTCGATATTCTCTACTTGACCTTAGTTATATTAACAAATAGAAAACTATCGAGTAAGTCATTTCGTATTTATCCAATAACTATCAATATGTAACACCTTGGTTTCCCCAACAGTCATAAGTAATACACTGGCCAACATTTGGAGAGCGTTACATACTCTAATCTCAAGGGATACATTGATATCAAGTCTCGATGTATCTTGACTAGGAACATTTAAAATGGTATATTTGTTTCATTGTGATAAATTACTCATGGTTACAACAGTTTGTAACTACTACCACAACACTTTGTAACTACTACCACAAAACATACCAATTATGGATTTTCTATTAAATATAATTTTAATTAAACTGATTAATTAATATAACCACATTATATCAAGTATATAATAGAAAGAAAATACCTTTATTTCGAACAAGATTGGTCAACGAGTTAGATATATGTAACAAATTACATAATTACGTCTAGGACATACCCCTAACTCTATCATTTATATCCACCATGTATACTCCTAGCATATATATATATATATATATATATATATATATATATATATATATATATATATATATCGAATAATTTCATTATGGCAATTGATATGTATATACATAATACATATACTTTGAAATTTTGATTTATTATATAATAAATATAATTGTGTAAAAATATCATATTAATTTTGATTATGTCTACAACGTTCAAATTTAAACAAAATGTCTAAATTGACTTGTTTGATAAGCGTTTAAACTCAAATCTAGATCTAAGATATTATTAAATATCTAAAATATCTTACATTTGACTTAGCAGTGTTTTATTAAATAAGTATACTAAGTTTAGAGATATATAAACACACATGCACAACAAAAATTAATTATCATTAATTTTACAATATTTATATATTTATTGATTTTTTTTAATATAAACAAAAATTATAAAATATATACATATACGGAATATGATTTCAGCATAAATTTTTCTATTATGTAAAATGCCAAAAGTGATTTTAAATCTATGCGTATTTAAATTTAATTACAAATTTAGTTTTGATTACATTTCAAATTTATATAAAAATAATAAAAAAACTATAATTTAGCCTCGGTTTTTTATTAATAATTTGCGAGAGAAGTTAATAATTTTCTCATGATTACAACTATTTGTAATTATTATCACATAAAACTTTTTTAAGGATTTTCTTATTGATTAGCTAATTAAGTGTATCATAATTTAACAAGTTTATACATGGAAATCAAACACCTTTATTTCAAACAAAGTTAATTAAGAGTAAATAACTTATAATAAATTACATAATTTCCTCTAGGGTATACCCTAACTCTCTCCACATAAATTTTAAGATAGAAGTTCCCATTTTTATATATAGTAACAAACGTGAATACACACACACACATGCACTAGAGTCTTTAGATATATATATCTTCTTTTATCTCCCACTTATTATGGGATTTTTTTATCTCTTTATATATCTCTATTGTTTTTAGTAAACAGACATTTATAGATTTTTTTAATATTAACATTAAAACTTCAATGGAGTTCATTATATTTAGAACGTAGGTTAAGTAACTTATAGATATTTAGCTAATTACCATGTACCAGTTTCTCTTTGAGCTTAATGAGGTCCATTTCCGCTTCCTATCTTACTTAGAATGTTGCTTGAACTACTTTTATCTTTCAACACATCTGGCTATCCATCGCACTATACCAATGTAAAAAATGATGCATTTTCAAGCAGTAAATAGGGAATCCTCTACTGTGATACTTGAGTATTCAGAGCACAACCATTAATTAGTGAGGATTGCATAATTAATTCAATGACAATAACAAAAGTCATACAAAGACATACTGTAACGACCCGTAAATTTTCGATAATTAAAATAGCTAATTTAATAAGATTTCGTGATTTAGTGTTAGAAAAAAAATTGTAAGTCGTTTGGAATAATAATAAATGTTGAATCCATTGGGTATAATAGAGTAATTGATTGATAAGTAAAATCTATTTAAATCAAATATTGAATATTGAACAGGTAAATTGTTTAAATTAAATTTTAAAACTTATTGAATAATTGAATAACTGTAAAATGAAAATATTGTTCTAAATTGTGAATTGGTTTTAAAAGTTGAATCTTATAAGTTCAATTTCAATATTTCAAAAGATAATGAATTATTGGATAATCGAAATTGTTTAAATTTAATATTTGGAATTTAATGAATAATTGAATAGCGGGAATTGAATAACTGTTTTAATGAAAATGGTTGTTCTATAATTTGAATTTGTTAAATTTTATAAGTTCGTTTTGAATATTTCAAAAGATAGTGATTTAAGAATAATCAAATTTGTTTAAATTTAATATTACAAATGTTTGAATAATTAAATTCCGAATTTGATATGATTAATTTGATATTGAAATTTAATATATGAAAATAGAGTGAATAATTGAAATTTGATTTAATATGATTCAAATTGGTTTCAAAAGTGAATGTAAGTTATATAGGGATTATAATAGAGTTAATAAAAATTTAATATTAGGAATTTATTGAATAATTGAATAAGTGGTTTAATATGATTAAAAATGATTTGTAAAATTTTATTTTATCATATTAAAGTTAGAATGATGTTGTAGAACTTTTAAAATTGAACATAAAGTAAATTTGTGAAAATTGAATATTTTAATATTTAATTGACGAGTTAAAATAGCCATTTTTCATACAGTCTCAGATTTCAACGAAACCAGTTACATCGGATTCGTAACGTGATATTATTATAAGATTTCAAATTTCGTGTCAATCAGATTTACCGTTTGTCCGGGGCAAGACAAAACGTCTAGAAAATCGTTTAATCGGTTTAATTTAAAATTGATCGTTTATTGCCATAACTCGCACAGATGATCGAATTAGCTTCTGAAACCTGTTCCATTGTGTCCGGAACGTGGGGTAAACCCTAGGAACGCCGGTTACCGTGCGAGATTCGGAGTTCGGAAAATCGGATGAATAGTAAATTGAAAATATTTTCTATAAAAGCACCATCTTCTTCACAAAATTATCAAAACCCTAGCTAATTGTTCAGCCGCCTCCATAGAAACCCACGGCCAGAAAACATCGTCGTTCCTCCTCCATTATCTTCAAATCCCTCATTCAATTCAAGAAATGTTCAACTACAATAACGTAGAGAGCGACGAGAGCTAGCTATCCAACGGTCGAGATCGAATATTGAGCAACGAATCGACGGCAATTGGAGCTGGAAGGTGCCGTGTTCGCGCACATTTTTCGACGAAGAGGAACGACCGAGCTCGTACGGTCTTCGGCCATGGGTCGTGCTCGCGTAGGGCTTCGTCGTGGCGCATCCCGATCGTCGTGAAAATGGAAGGAGATCGTCGCTTGTATTAGGGTTCCACGGCTTGGATGGGTTCAGTTTCATCGTGTTTGCCTGTAGCCGAACGCATTTGGGGAAGAGGCATATCACGCGGCCACGATTTGATCTAGGGGAATCCTACGGCCAGAAATTTGTAGGGTATAAAATGTAAAAATAAAATTTGTGATATAGTTATATTTTTATTCGTGTACCTTTAAAAATTCATAACTCTTTCATGCGAGGTCGGAATTCGACGAAACGAAGTGCGTTGGGTTCGTATTGACGAGCACTACGCTATGGAGCTGGATTGGAATCGTTTGGAGCTAGTGAAAATTTCGGGTAAAATTAAACGCTCGTTTAATTTTATTCGAAATAAAACGCTGGAACTACATTAAAATCAAGGTGAGTGCTTTATAACGCTCACAACGTACTAAATATCTTTATGCTGGTTAAATTTAATATTATGAAGTGATATGAATTTTATTTGTCGTTGTTTGATAAAATTAAATGGTCATATAGATTGTCATTTGAATTAACCGTTGAAAATTAATTTGACAGTTAAATTGAAATTAAAATTGAATTGCGATTAAATTACCTGACATTGATAACTATGAAATTGCCATGAATTGTATTGTCTATTGGATAATGTATTTCGATGGATGTTATTGGTTGGTATTTAAATGTTTGGATGTTTATTTGCTTATATATACTGTTATGCATATATATGAAACTGTGATTCGGTTTAAGTGATATATATTCATCCCTGGCATTTAATTGAAATAACTAATCACTTGGCCATAGGATAGAAAATTATATACGGACACCGGATTGGCTAAATTAATAAAAAAAATTTAAATCGTCGATTTGAAATTTATTTAAATGTTTGATTTAAAAGTTATAAATAAAATCAATTTATAGAAATCAAATTTATCGCAAAAATTTGAGTTTGGAATGTTGAAATAAATTTTTGGTTAAAAGAAATTGTTAAATAATTAAAGTGGAGACTTTGGAATTTAAAAATGGGATATGATTGAATTTTAAAAATTGATTTGTTTTAAAGATTGAACCTTAATTCGAGCTTTGAATATTAATAAGTAAAAGTGATATAAAAATGATATTTTGAAATCGAGCTTGGAATTGAATCATATTTGACATTTGGATTTAAACTTGAATATTGATGGATGATTTTGTTAAGTGTTATAAATGGATATTTTTGAAAAAGCAAGCTCCAAATCGATATAAATTGAAATTGAATTAATTGAAAGTGAATATAAAATTGAATAAATTTGGAGTCAAAGTTGGCGTTGATTGAATCGAAATCGAAATTGAATCGGTAGAAGGGAAATTGAAATTGTTTTGAATTGGGAAGTTATAATTGAAATGGTTTGGTTTTGAAGCTGTTTTATTTTATTTTCCAAATTAGTCGGTTATATAAACCATTTTCGAATACTTAAACTATTTTAATCTATTTTAAATCTACTTAACCAAATTTAAATTATTTTAAACTAATTTATCTATTTCAAATCCATTTTAAGATTTTAAGTATTTTCAACTATTTTAATTATTTAAAACTACTTAAAACTATTTTCTAAAATTCCAAACTGGTCAATAAGGTGAAATGTTTATGTTTAAATCTTGAATTTAAATACGAATTGGGTTAAATGAAGTTGCAACCTAAATTGAAATTCGAAATGATCTTGAAATCAAATGAGATATTGAGGCGAAAAATGATTTTTGAAACAGAATCTTACATTTGAAAAGATACGATGATATTTGAAATGGATTTGATTTTTGAAGCGAATATGATATTTTGATATCAATTATGAATCGATTTGAAATGTAAAAGAGCCAACGGTGTAATAATACGTAGTTATTAAAGAGGCCGGGATCGGATATGGACATACTCTCTGTCGATACCGAACACCACTTTAATAACTATTATACGCGGAGTGTTGATCCAGAATGAAGTGGATGGTTTGGTGAACGCGTTGACTGAAGAAAGAGAACGATATTGGATGACCCCTGACATGAATAAAACAGGAGCCGCGCCGGGCCATTGAGGTTCGCCTTCTCTAGCGGACACACTTCTTCGATACCATATCTATTACATTTGTGATTCGATTTGGGTGCACCCCTTGATTTGGGAGTGTTGTTTCGCGGTGTTGGGGTAGCTGCTGGCTATGCTCAACATCAGTCCGGATCACGCAACTACTAGTATCCTAGTTGGTATCGCCTCATGTACCTTGTCATACTGATTATCCTATTCGCGACCACTACCTTTTGTTTTGTGTTATACCTATGGGGTACCCTCTGATAACCACCAGTTTACGGTGGGGCTTACGGTGCTGTATAGACTATGGCATTATAAAAATGTGTTAAGAGGGATTATGGTAACGCCATAACGCTATTTTGATACTTTATATTACTGATAGACATTATCTACTTAGCGTATTGTATTACATAGTAGATAGTTTAACGGATCCTTAAGAGATGGAAAATCCCGTAACATCTCTTAAGTTATTACACGCACGTTGACACTGGATATGAGATGTCAAACCCCGTAAACATCTCTAACGCCGTTACACACATATTTATTTACGATTGATTTAACTTTCATAAGGATATTTTAGTCCTGACTCGAGTGTTTTGTCTTTTCATTACGCTCGGGTCAGTCTTGAGTTTTTCATATTTTTGAAGATCTATTCTGGAGGATGAAGACGAAGATTTGGTATACTATTACTATTATTACCCTTGCATCATGCTATCTGCTGCATTATTTATTGTTCTGTTGTATATGTATAACTCTGATAAATGTTGTATAAATAATTGTCAAAGTATAGTAAACAGCTTCATGAACTGTTTATTTGACTATTATATTTTATCGTTCCGCTGCGAGATTCTATGTTGTTTCACTTCCTTTACTTCTCGTTCTTTTCTTTTCTTAATTATCCCGATAACCATCTGCCCTTTTGAATGGTTTGGAACCGGCATATGTATTTGATCATCGGTTTAAACTGTCCAAAAAGGCGGGTCGTTACAGTTGGTATCAGAGCTTTGGTTTAGCGATAACCTTAGCTTTGTGGGGTCTGACTCTTTATAAATAGGGTAGTAATACCCTATGATGAGTCGCTGAGTGTATATATATGAGAGAGCGTATTTGTTAGTGATATAAAATGTTTTATATTATGTCGGTTGATTTGTTGAGTGGCTTATGGATTCCGGTCAATACGAGTAATTAACGTCATTGATAGGGATCTCTAAACGAACAGAATAATTCGACATAGTATTGTTTTGAAATTGGGTAAATGAAATAATTTTGCCCTAATTATATTTTGTATATAAAGAATTTATTTTCAAAAATTATTGTGATCTATCTAGCTTAATTGGTTGTTAGAAATGATATATTGGTTATTATCTTTAATTGGATATTGTAATTTAATAAATAAGGTGAATTACAAAATGAACAATGATAAAACAATTTGTGGAATATTTCAAGAAAGAAAATCCTATAAGAATATTTTATTAAGGTGACTTATAAATTAAAACAGATTTAAATTGGAAAATATTGAATTTAAGACCCGGAGATTTTGAAAAATGGTTCTCAAAGTTTTGAAGAAATATATAGTAATATTTGTTGGAAATTGTTTATGGAAATATTTTGAAAGGATTTTTAAAGGAAGGAATGAATACGGTACTCCACTCTTATGTCACTGGAAAATAATTTCGGTGATGACTGCGCAGCATCATCGACGTTCATTTTCGAGTCTCAAAGTGGGGGAGACTTCTAAGAAGCTTTGCTTTTTCTTCGGAATTATTTTGGGTAAATGGGTTTTGGTTTAAACTCCAAAGTTATGATTTGATATATTAAAGATATAAGTGTATATGTTTATTTTAAACGATTTGAAAAGAACCGGGCATTTAAATTTCTAAGTTATGTTAATTAGTAATTTTCAAATTATTCGAATGAAATGTGAATAACCAGAATTTATAAAATAAGAGGATTAAGATATCTAAGCTTATGTTTTGGGAAAACTTTAGAGTTGTAATGTACCTTTAAAGTTGAAAGGTAAAGAGGATTTAAATAAAATCAAATTTGTGAATATTCTAATTAAGTAAAATGAAATTCTATAAATTTGTATAATACCAAATTTGCATTTTAATAACATATAATATGACTTACCAAATATTAAGAAGTTGAAATGATGTTTTGGATATGTAATGAGATATTGTACAACTAAACAGAACCTGAAAATAATTGAAGTATACAAGTAAGGAAAACTCAAAAGGAATTAAAATGTATATAAATGAGAAATTTGGTTGTGATAAAAATGTTATGTACTTAAATATAACATGAACTGATGAATGGATAAATGGAACAAGTAAGTGAACTTAAGAAAAGGCCATTGAGTCAAGCAATGTCTTTGTAAACTGGTTGTAGAATTAAATATAAATTTGCAACAAAAAAAGAAAAATATGTAAAGATAAATTTGTAACTTTTGAGATAACTATAAACTAAGAAAATCATATATGAGAAGTTAGACTTTTATGGAATGACTATAAACTAAAGTGATGATTAATAAAATGTTCCAGAAATAAATTTGTATTAACTGAAACTATGAATATGAAGTAAATGTAAACAAAAGAATTTGGTATAGCTAAAAATCAATTGGGAAAAGAAATTGAGTTTAAATAAATTATATAGAATGTTTAAAATGAACTTGAGTAAGCAAATTCTTTGATATGATGTTTAAGAAAAGATAATGTTAAGGAATATGCTATGTAAAGAAATGGATATACTAACTGAATAATGGATTGTGGGTAATTAAGTGAAAAAAAATATAGAAGTCAATAAAATAATTTAGTATAGATAAATTGGATAGAAATCCATTGTAAGGTAATACGTGAGATTGTACGTATATTATTTTATTCGCATAACGATTTAATCCAAATTCGAGCACAAAATTTCGAGATGATTTATATCGATCCAAGTTAGGATTTTTCACTCGATTTTCGACGGCGAACCCTGGATATGTATTTTTAATTTGATTCTGGAATTATCTATCATAGTATATGGCTATGCAAGGAGAGTAACAGTTTCCAATCAAGGAACCAAATCTGAGTCCGCACTAGAGAGTCGTGTGAACGATACTAGTTTGGAAGTGAAATTGTGTGATCGAATAAGCGATTTGATTGATATTGCTCACGGATGATATATGTACGGCTTACGGACTTAATTAAAGTTAATATTGGAAATTTATGATGCCAAATATAAAATGATTCTTTTAAAATTATATGATTTGGTTGTTATATGATTGTTAGTTGATTGTATATAATTCATTAAGTGTTAATGAAATTGAAAGCTATAAATCATTGAAATCAAATTTGAAGTTAAATGAATTTAAATAGAATTTAATTTGATTCAAATCGGAAGTGAACTAATGTAAATATAAATTAGTGAATGTTAACTAATTGAATTGAGAATGAATGTTAGTAAAATCCAACGTTAATTAATCAACTGTGATTAAAATTGAAAACCAAGTCAATAAATATTAATGGGAAGTGAATTTATATTGATTGGTTATGGATTTGTTGGATGATAGTTGGATGATAATTGATTTGGTGGATGCGTTTGCTGTTTTGTTGCATTTGCTATGTGGCACATGTAGTTGTTATGTTGCTATATTGTGTATATTGATATTATTTTCATATATGCATGTTTCTCATGGTTTGTTGAGTGTTTAGTAGGTGCGGATTGCGCTTGCTTTACATTTGGAGCTCGCTTTCGCACTATATTAGCCGTATATGCTCGCTAATAATATATAAGGTACATATCTCGGATTACATACCGTACTTTTACACTTTTTCCCTGCGGGATGCCTCATCACTTGATGAGATGTATATTTGTGATATATATACTGTCATTTTTTTTTCCGATCGAGCCGCGCAAAGGAGACTCTGCCGAAATTTTTCGTAAATCCGGGTGTTAGAAAATTTTTCAAGTTTTAAAATTTTTTATAACTTGTTTTGATAACTAACTTTTAAAGTTAGAGAGCCGTTCGGAGTAACTTAGTGGAAGCGTAGTTATGACTTTATAAGTGAAATTTCATTGTTTTATAAGTTGGTAACTTTGAATAAAATATATCTAATGTTGAATTCTATACTTAGTTCCTTTTCCCTTCTTTTTCCTTTTCGGGGACGAAAAGTTTTGAGTGGAGGAGAGTGTAACGACCCGTAAATTTTCGATAATTAAAATAGCTAATTTAATAAGATTTCATGATTTAGTGTTAGAAAAAAATTTGTAAGTCGTTTGGAATAATAATAAATGTTGAATCCATTGGGTATAATAGAGTAATTGATTAATAAGTAAAATCTATTTAAATCAAATATTGAATATTGAACGGGTAAATTGTTTAAATTAAATA
Source organism: Allium cepa (assembly GCA_030765085.1). Classification (NCBI taxonomy): domain Eukaryota; kingdom Viridiplantae; phylum Streptophyta; class Magnoliopsida; order Asparagales; family Amaryllidaceae; genus Allium; species Allium cepa. Next base: position 25,504,626 of record CM060933.1, on the reverse strand, counting down.
TTTAAAACTTATTGAATAACTGTAAGATGAAAATAGTGTTCTAAATTGTGAATTGGTTTTAAAAGTTGAATCTTATAAGTTCAATTTCAATATTTCAAAAGATAATGAACTATTGGATAATCGAAATTGTTTAAATTTAATATTTAGAATTTATTGAATAATTGAATAGCGGGAATTGAATAACTATTTTAATGAAAATGGTTGTTCTATAATTTGAATTTGTTAAATTTTATAAGTTCGTTTTGAATATTTCAAAAGATAGTGATTTAAGAATAATCAAATTTGTTTAAATTTAATATTACAAATGTTTGAATAATTAAATTCCGAAGTTGATATGATTAATTTGATATTGAAATTTAATGTATGAAAATAGAGTGAATAATTGAAATTTGATTTAATATGATTCAAATTGGTTTCCAAAGCGAATGTAAGTTATATAGGGATTATAATAGAGTTAATAAGAATTTAATATTTGGAATTTATTGAATAATTGAATAACGGGTTTAATATGATTGAAAATGATTTGTAAAATTTTATTTTATCATATTAAAGATATAATGATGTTGTAGAACTTTTAAAATTGAATATAAAGTAAATTTGTGAAAATTGAATATTTTAATATTTAATTGACGAGTTAAAATAGCTATTTTTCAAACAGTCTCGGATTTGGACGAAACCAGTTTCATCGGATCTGTAACGTGATGTTATTGTAAGATTTCAAATTTCATGTCAATCGGATTTACCGTTTGTCCAGGGCAAGACAAAACGTGTCAATCGTACTAAATGTTTATGTTTATGTATAGACTATGGCATTATAAAAATGTGTTAAGAGGGATTATGGTAACGCCTTAACGCTATTTTGATACTTTATATTACTGATAGGCATTATCTACTTAGCGTATTGTACTACATAGTAGATAGTTTAACGGATCCTTAAGAGATGGAAAATCCCGTAACATCTCTTAAGTTATTGCACGCACGTTGACACTGGATATGAGATGTCAAACCCCGTAAACATCTCTAACGCCGTTACACACATATTTATTTACGATTCATTTAACTTTCATAAGGATATTTTAGTCCTGACTCGAGTGTTTTGTCTTTTCATTATTATTAATTTTACAATATTTATATATTTATTGATTTTTTTAATATAAACAAAAATTATAAAATATATACATATACGGAATATGATTTCAGCATAAATTTTTCTATTATGTAAAATGCCAAAAGTGATTTTAAATCTATGCATATTTAAATTTAATTACAAATTTAGTTTTGATTACATTTCAAATTTATATAAAAATAATAAAAAAAACTATAATTTAGCCTCGGTTTTTTATTAATAATTTCTGAGAGTAGTTAATAATTTTCTCATGATTACAACTATTTGTAATTATTATCACATAAAACTTTTTTAAGGATTTTCTTATTGATTAGCTAATTAAGTATATCATAATTTAACAAGTTTATACATGGAAATCAAACACCTTTATTTCAAACAAAGTTAATTAAGAGTAAATAACTTATAATAAATTACATAATTTCCTCTAGGATATACCCTAACTCTCTCCACATGAATTTTAAGATAGAAGTTCCCATTTTTATATATAGTGACAAACGTGAATACACACACACACTGGAGTCTTTAGATATATATATCTTCTTTTATCTCCCACTTATTATGGGATTTTTTTGTCTCTTTATATATCTCTATTGTTTTTAGTAAACAGACATTTATAGATTTTTTTAATATTAACATTAAAACTTCAATGGAGTTCATTATATTTAGAACGTAGGTCAAGTAACTTATAGATATTTAGCTAATTACCATGTACCAGTTTCTCTTTGAGCTTAATGAGGTCCATTTCCGCTTCCTATTTTACTTAGAATGTTGCTTGAACTACTTTTATCTTTCAACACATCTGGCTATCCATCGCACTATACCAATGTAAAAAATGATGCATTTTCAAGCAGTAAATAGGGAATCCTCTACTGTGATACTTGAGTATTCAGAGCACAACCATTAATTAGTGAGGATTGCATAGTTAATACAATGACAATAACAAAAGTCATACAAAGACATACTATAACGACCCGTAAATTTTCGATAATTAAAATAGCTAATTTAATAAGATTTCGTGATTTAGTGTTAGAAAAAAATTTGTATGTCGTTTGGAATAATAATAAATGTTGAATCCATTGGGTATAATAGAGTAATTGATTGATAAGTAAAATCTATTTAAATCAAATGTTGAATATTGAACAGGTAAATTGTTTAAATTAAATTTTAAAACTTATTGAATAATTGAATAACTGTAACATGAAAATAGTGCTCTAAATTGTGAATTGGTTTTAAAAGTTGAATCTTATAAGTTCAATTTCAATATTTCAAAAGATAATGAATTATTGGATAATCGAAATTGTTTAAATTTAATATTTGGAATTTATTGAATAATTGAATAGCGGGAATTGAATAACTGTTTTAATGAAAATGGTTGTTCTATAATTTGAATTTGTTAAATTTTATAAGTTCGTTTTGAATATTTCAAAAGATAGTGATTTAAGAATAATCAAATTTGTTTAAATTTAATATTACAAATATTTGAATAATTAAATTCCGAATTTGACATGATTAATTTGATATTGAAATTTAATATATGAAAATAGAGTGAATAATTGAAATTTGATTTAATATGATTCAAATTGGTTTCAAAAGTGAATGTAAGTTATATAGGGATTATAATAGAGTTAATAAGAATTTAATATTAGGAATTTATTGAATAATTGAATAACGGGTTTAATATGATTAACAATGATTTGTAAAATTTTATTTTATCATATTAAAGTTAGAATGATGTTGTAGAACTTTTAAAATTGAATATAAAGTAAATTTGTGAAAATTGAATATTTTAATATTTAATTAACGAGTTAAAATAGCCATTTTTCAAACAGTCTTAGATTTAAACGAAACCAGTTTCATCGGATCCGTAACGTGATATTATTGTAAGATTTCAAATTTCATGTCAATCGGATTTACCGTTTGTCCGGGGCAAGACAAAACGCCTAGAAAATCGTTTAATCGGTTTAATTTAAAATTGATCGTTTATTGCCGTAACTCGCACAGATGATCGAATTAGCTTCTGAAATCTGTTCCATTGTGTCCGGAACACGGGGTAAACCCTAGGAACGTTGGTTACCGTGCGAGATTCGGAGTTCGTAAAATCGGATGAATAGTAAATTGAAAATATTTTCTATAAAAGCACCATCTTCTTCACAAAATTATCAAAACCCTAGCTAATTGTTCAGCCGCCTCCATAGAAACCCACGGCCAGAAAACATCGTCGTTCCTCCTCCATTATCTTCAAATCCCTCATTCAATTCAAGAAATGTTCAACTACAATAACGTAGAGCGCGACGAGAGCTAGCTATCCAACGGTCGAGATCGAATATTGAGCAACGAATCGACGGCAATTGGAGCTGGAAGGCGCCGTGTTCACGCACATTTTTCGATGAAGAGGAACGACCGAGCTCGTACGGTCTTCGGCCATGGGTCATGCTCGCGTAGGGTTTCGTCGTGGCGCATCCCGATCGTCGTGAAAATGGAAGGAGATCGTCGCTTGTATTAGGGTTCCACGGCTTGGATGGGTTCGGTTTCATCGTGTTTGCCTGTAGCCGAACGCGTTTGGAGAAGAGGCATATCACGCGGCCACGATTTGATCTAGGGGAATCCTACGGCCAGAAATTTGTAGGGTATAAAATGTAAAAATAAAATTTGTGATATAGTTATATTTTTATTCGTGTAACTTTAAAAATTCATAACTCTTTCATGCGAGGTCGGAATTCGACGAAACGAAGTGCGTTGGGTTCGTATTGACGAGCACTACGCTATGGAGCTGGATTGGAATCGTTTGGAGCTAGTGAAAATTTCGGGTAAAATTAAACGCTCGTTTAATTTTATTCGAAATAAAACGCTGGAACTACATTGAAATCAAGGTGAGTGCTTTATAACGCTCACAACGTACTAAATATCTTTATGCTAGTTAAATTTAATATTATGAAGTGATATGAATTTTATTTGTCGTTGTTTGATAAAATTAAATGGTCATATAGATTGTCATTTGAATTAACCATTGAAAATTAAATTAACATTTAAATTGAAATTAAAATTGAATTGCGATTAAATTACCTGACATTGATAACTATGAAATTGCCATGAATTGTATTGTCTATTGGATAATGTATTTCGATGGATGTTATTGGTTGATATTTAAATGTTTGGATGTTTATTTGCTTATATATACTGTTATGCATACATATGAAACTGTGATTCGGTTTAAGTGATATATATTCATCCCTGACATTTAATTGAAATAACTAATCACTTGGCCATAGGATAGAAAATTATATACGGACACCGGATTGGCTAAATTAATAAAAAAATTTAAATCGTCGATTTGAAATTTATTTAAATGTTTGATTTAAAAGTTATAAATAAAATCAATTTATAGAAATCAAATTTTTCGCAAAAATTTGAGTTTGGAACGTTGAAATAAATTTTTGGTTAAAAGAAATTGTTAAATAATTAAAGTGGAGACTTTGGAATTTAAAAATGGGATATGATTGAATTTTGAAAATTGATTTGTTTTAAAGATTGAACCTTAATTCGAGCTTTGAATATTACTAAGTAAAAGTGATATAAAAATGATATTTTGAAATCGAGCTTGGAATTGAATCATATTTGACATTTGGATTTAAACTTGAATATTGATGGATGATTTTGTTAAGTGTTATAAATGGATATTTTTGAAAAAGCAAGCTCCAAATCGATATAAATTGAAATTGAATTAATTGAAAGTGAATATAAAATTGATTGATTGAATCGAAATCGAAATCGAAATTGAATCGGTAGAAGGGAAATTGAAATTGTTTTGAATTGGGAAGTTATAATTGAAATGGTTTGGTTTTGAAGCTGTTTTATTTTATTTTCCAAATTAGTCGGTTATATAAACCATTTTCGAATACTTAAACTATTTTAATCTATTTTAAATCTACTTAACCAAATTTAAATTATTTTAAACTAATTTATCTATTTCAAATCCATTTTAAGATTTTAAGTATTTTCAACTATTTTAATTATTTAAAACTACTTAAAACTATTTTCTAAAATTCCAAACTGGTCAATAAGGTGAAATGTTTATGTTTAAATCTTGAATTTAAATACGAATTGGGTTAAATGAAGTTGCAACCTAAATTGAAATTCGAAATGATCTTGAAATCAAATGAGATATTGAGGCGAAAAATGATTTTTGAAACAGAATCTTACATTTGAAAAGATACGATGATATTTGAAATGGATTTGATTTTTGAAGCGAATATGATATTTTGATATCAATTATGAATCGATTTGAAATGTAAAAGAGCCAACGGTGTAATAATACGTAGTTATTAAAGAGGCCGGGATCGGATATGGACATACTCTCTGTCGATACCGAACACCACTTTAATAACTATTATACGCGGAGTGTTGATCCAGAATGAAGTGGATGGTTTGGTGAATGCGTTGACTGAAGAAAGAGAACGATATTGGATGACCCCTGACATGACTAAAACAGGAGCCGCGCCGGGCCATTGAGGTTCGCCATCTCTAGCGGACACACTTCTTCGATACCATATCTATTACATTTGTGATTCGATTTGGGTGCACCCCTTGATTTGGGAGTGTTGTTTCGCGGTGTTGGGGTAGCTGCTGGCTATGCTCAACATCAGTCCGGATCACGCAACTACTAGTATCCTAGTTGGTATCGCCTCATGTACCTTGTCATACTGATTATCCTATTCGCGACCACTACCTTTTGTTTTGTGTTATACCTATGGGGTACCTTCTGATAACCACCAGTTTACGGTGGGGCTTACGGTGCTGTATAGACTATGGCATTATAAAAATGTGTTAAGAGGGATTATGGTAATGCCATAACGCTATTTTGATACTTTATATTACTGATAGGCATTATCTACTTAGCGTATTGTACTACATAGTAGATAGTTTAACGGATCCTTAAGAGATGGAAAATCCCGTAACATCTCTTAAGTTATTGCACGCACGTTGACACTGGATATGAGATGTCAAACCCCGTAAACATCTCTAACGCCGTTACACACATATTTATTTACGATTGATTTAACTTTCATAAGGATATTTTAGTCCTGACTCGAGTGTTTTGTCTTTTCATTACGCTCGGGTCAGTCCTGAGTTTTTCAGATTTTTGAAGATCTATTCTGGAGGATGAAGACGAAGATTTGGTATACTATTACTATTATTACCCTTGCATCATGCTATCTGCTGCATTATTTATTGTTCTGTTGTATATGTATAACTCTGATAAATGTTGTATAAATAATTGTCAAAGTATAGTAAACAACTTCATGAACTGTTTATTTGACTATTATATTTTATCGTTCCGCTGCGAGATTCTATGTTGCACTTCCTTTACTTCTCTTTCTTTTCTTTTCTTAATTATCCCAATAACCATCTGCCCTTTTGAATGGTTTGGAACCGGCATATGTATTTGATCATCGGTTTAAACTGTCCAAAAAGGCGGGTCGTTACACATACTGAATTTTTATTACTACAAAATATCATGTAATTATACAAAGGAGGAGAATAGAAAAACTGCTAGATGTGAATGGTTTTTTCACTTTTGTTACAAAACGTAACATCTATCTCAGTACGCACATTATAACAAATACAATTTTTTACAACTTTTGTTTTACAATGTTGTAAAAAGTCCATTTTACCATATTATCTGAAAAAACATTGTAAAAAATTCGTTTTTACAATATTTTTATAGAAAACACTGTAAAACATGAATTTTTACAGTGTTTCATCTAAAAACGTTGCAAACTATTACTTTTTTACAAAATTTCTGTAAACATTGTCATATACCCTTTTAACAACAATTTTAAAATATTGTAAAAACGTTGATTTTTCCAATTAGATATTGATTAACTACAACTTTTTTAAAAGTAGTTTTACTCATAGGTATACGTTAAATTTTTTGAATATGTTTAGTATTACAATGTTATAATATTTTATAATTAATAATTAATAACGAATATTTAATGCTTACTTAAATAATTTATAAATGGTAGTTTATAATTAGTAATTTATAATTTATAACCAACGATTATTAATAGATAATTTATAATTACTAATTATTATCTATATTCAATAATTATTTTGATAATTAACAAATATATTAAGTAAATAATAATTACTAATTACTATTAAATTAGTACTGTTAAATAATTAATAATTAAATTTTATTAATTAATATTTAATAAACATACTACTAAAGAATAATAATTAATATTAAATATTTAATAAATACTAATAATATTTAATATTTAATAAATTATAAATAATATTTAATAAACAATAATTCATATTAAATAATTAATAATTAAGATAGAATAATTAAAAGTATTAATTAATAATTAATAATAAGACTAATCATATTTATTACTTAGTATTGTAGTCGATTCTTGTATTTAATATTTAAAAAAATCTAAATTTTTAAATTTTCAAAAATAAATTAGAAAGCATTTATAATATTTATAAATAAAATTTTGAAATTTCCATAAAATTTAAAAACTTAAATTATAAATAAATTTAATTTTTTTATAAAATATTCAAAATTTGAATTTTTCTGATATAGTTTACAAAACTTCAAAATTCAAAAAAATACAACACTATGTTGCAAATTATTACTTCTACATTCATTTAGGGGTTTTCTTTTGTAACTATCTTCTTGGACATATACATGTTCTGCTTTGGATGTAAGTAAAGAAAATTTTGGCTCTAATCAAATTATTTTACCTCCAATGCAATTTTTTTAGCTCCAATTGGCTATAACCCTAAATTTTTTGGCTCCAACACCAAAATTTTACCTTAATTAACTATTAGGCTAGCACTAATTAGGTCTTCTCCATCTACTACCTTTAATCCAAAACTTCATCTACCCTAATCAACCATCTAACCCTGATCCTCTGTCTTCGCCATCTACTACCATAACTTTTATAAATCCGTAACCTTCCCTACCATATCCAACCATGACTTCCTTGTTCAACTCAAAGACCCTGGGTGCCACCGACGAGCTCTGAATCTTCCTCCTCAAGTCCAGCTCCTATGCCAAACTTAGAGAAGTGGACTGTTGATTAGCAGGTTCTCCATCATGCTGATTAATTGAGCAAGCAAACTTACATCTTGGTTTACCATCTCGTTGATTTATCAAGCTGGCGGGTATGTGATGGTATACGAACAACTATCTCTAGGTTGGCAGGTATATATTTATGGTGGTCTCGATATGATCAGTGGAAATGTTGAGCTATTCTGGTAAGGTGATGCTTATATAAGTAATCTTGAGTTGTACCACTTTGATCTTGTTTTAGAATTTTCCTAAACCTTATTATTTTGTTTTGGTAGTGTTTAGTTCCTAGAGTAATTAAATACCTGTGCCCGGCTCATTTGCTTTAGTGGAGTTTAGTTTATAAAGTAATTGAATATCTGTGCACGACTTATTTGCTACATCAAGAAATCACAAATACTAGGAAATATGGAACCAAGAACTCTTGCAAGTTGTATTACACCAATTTTTCTCTTCGAAAAAACAATGTGTTCCATATTGTAGTGAAAAGTGAAGCCTTTTGCTATGGAACTAGCTAGTCGGGTCAGTGATGGACTAGCTAAAGTATTGATCAATATCAACAATGAATATACATTACTTAGCTTTTGACCATGTAGCACCATTTTACTTCAATGCCTTTTAGTCCTTAATCCATTTAAGATATGTATTATTGGCCATTTACACTATATTTGATGTAACCAACATCGATTTTCAAACTGAGAACAGAATAAGTTTCACGATGAGCAAAATTTCATTACAATTCTAAATTTTGTCAAAATTAACTATCATTTCACTATAATTTATTATTTCACTATAATTTGGGCTAAATGATTTACTGACCCATTCTTTCGCAGAAAATATTCTGAAATGTTACTTGATTTCGGGTATACAAATAGGTTAGGTTGGAAAAGGAGATTGAAATAAAAGATGCTTATCAAGCTTGATTTAGCTTCGAGTGATTACAAATGTTGGTTCTTCATGATTTTTCGTTGTTATCCTGCTACCTACTTGTATAAATGAAAAGGAAAAAACATGTTCAAAATTGATGTTATTTATCATGTGTATTTTTAACCATGCCCAGCGTTATATATCCATTGATTTTATCATTTTTGATTTGTGCTAGAAAGGTTTGTCTCATTTTAAAAATGCATCATGCGCTCTGTGTTGTCTCTTTGTATTGTGCTCAAATTTGTTGAATTAACAAATAAAAACTACAGATTTGTCTATTCAATATTTAAAAAAAGTCCTATATATTTTGCAACATTTGAAAAGGTTGTAAAAAATATTCTGCAACATTTCCAAAAGGCTATAAATCACATTTTGCAACATCTAAAAATAGTTCTAATTGTAACTATTACAACGTTTTTTGCAACATTAAAAAAAGTTGTAAAGACGCCAACCTTACTACAACTTGGTCTAATACTACATTTGCAAAAACATTGCGAAACCCTTATTACAATATTTTTTGATGTTGTAATAGGGTATATTTGTTGTAGCGACAAATCATAATTGATTTTCAAATCATTTATTTGTGCACCTAAAAGGAGAAAAAAGATCATATTTTAAATCTGTAATATTGAAAACCTTACAACTCATCGAGGGACTGAAATCCAACATCAATAAAAATGCATCCACATTGATGATGTACAAATGACCAAAATGATACTTAAAATCAAACTTCACATTATTCCAAATCTAAATTCAATGGGATGGAACTATGGTGGAATTGTACCTATGACAAGTAAAGCAACTATTTGAGAATGAGCTATAGTTTTTTGACTAACTTGAAAAATGAAACAAATAAGTTAATCATCTAGACTAATATATAAGAAAATTCAACATAATACTTATTAATTGGGGTTCCAAATAGTTTCCTATTAGGAGAAAGTGGAAGACTAAAATCTATTTGGAAATCAAATCGATGCAAAGATGTGGATAACCTCAAAGCTAATAGCAAGTGAATTCAATGACAAGACTCTAATTCAAATTTTTAGAGAGCTAGAGTAAACATGATAAGGAAAAAAATAAATTTGAGTCGATGTTAAATTCTAATATTAAATAGATGTGCCAACTTGAGAATAAAATATAGAGTTGGAAATGAAAATCTCTCAACTGATTTTCACTGAAAATGTTTTAAGGGAAGAAAATAGAATGATGGAAATGAAAATCTAAAGTCACTTTTCATTATATAATAGAATAGTTATAAGGACCGAATCAGACCACGGTCCGACTGCGAAAAAAGGCTGACTGTGAGTCATTTCACTCTAGAGACAAAACAAACTGCCTAATTGCATGAACCAGGGGTTTAACCCTAAAATCGTTGGTTGAAACGTATCTTGAACCCTTTCAAAAATTTCACTACAACAAATATACCTTATTACAACATCAGAAAATCTTTATATTAGGGCTTCGCAATGTTTTTGCAAACGTAGTATTAGACCAAGTTGTAATAGAGTTGGCATCTGTAACAACCCTCATATTTATCGATTGTATATTTAAATATTTTATTTAAATATTTCATCGTTCATCGGACTTAGTCCGAAAAGCTACTTTTTGCAAACATTCGAATTAGGACTCGAGACCACTTCCATTGAGTTCAAAATGTTGTTTGCGACCTTTTTGAGTATAAGCTTCGATATGTTTGGAGTTAGTAGAGTTTTGCTACTTTTTCACTTTAGGTTTGAGTTTGGGTTTCAGCCCAATGTTCCATCTTAAGACCCTAGCTCCACTCTAACTCTTCATTACTTCATTTCATATTCCTAACACTTTAAGCTTTAAGCAACAATGGGGGAAAAGAGTGGAAATTAGAAATTCCAAGCCCTAGTTTCATTGCAAATCCAAGCTCCAACTCCAAATTCATAGAAAAAGCTTTGGTAAGCCTTCTCTTCTTCTTCTCCAACTCATTCTCCTTCCAATTTCAGAAATTCCTAAACCTAACTTAGGAAATGTTTCTCTTTTAAGCTTAGATTCAAGCTTGTGGGGTTGGAATTGAAGTGTGATTGTTCTTGCCATTGCTCTATAGCATCTTCTTCATAGTTTTGGGTATAAAGGTGAGATTTTTATCTCACATCTATGACTATAATTATCTTTGGTTGTTAGATATGACTTCCTAATACTTATTCATGTGCATTTGCTTTTGGTTTGGGTTTTATTGGTGAATATTCCAATTTTTAGTGTTTTGGGTTTAAATCTTTAAAATCCTAACTTTGATGTTTTGATCATGTTTTGGTGATGCATCGAGGAGAATATAGGGCCGAGTTTCCTATTGGCATAAACCCTTAGAGCCAATGTTCGTCCGATTGCACTTTGGAAGAGTTTGCTCTTTGTTTGGATAGGCTGAAAAACAGCCTAGGCATGATTTAATCGACTGAATTCTCTGTTTAGTCCACTGAATCTGGAACCCGAAAGTTTCCAGGCAGAATTTAGTCGACTGAATTCTCTGTCTAGTCGACTGAACCAGGAAACAGAATGTTTCCAGGCAGAATTCAGTCAACTGAAAATCTCTGTTTTATCAACTGAATTTGTTGTTTAGTCAACTGAAATCTCTGTTTAGTCAACTGAATTTGTTGTTTCAGCCCACTTTGCCTTTTGGGATCGAATTTCCAATTTGAATTGATTCGTGATGATCCTATTTGTTGTTATCATTTATTACGACTTTGATGACTCCTTTTTAGGGATTTTTGAATATCCATTTCGATGGATTCCTTATCGGTTTCTTTGGATTTGATTCACGTCTTCGTATGTGGATTTTTATGATTGATTGTTTCTACAATCATTTTTATGGTTTGTCACTTTAAAATACAAAGGTTTCTATACTAGTAGTAAATATTCAAACTCTTTATCAAAGATTATTTAAACTCTATTTTCAATACCAAACTCGTTTATAAAACTGTTTTCTAATCTACTAGTATATACAAACGTTTACCTCACTCGTATGAGAAATCTAATTAAACGGCTTAGTAAAACAAGTGGTATGAAACGCTTGCGTTTACTTCATCGGTTAATTCTTGGACTCGTTCGATTGAATCTCTTGTGATAATTTTCGAGTGGAGATCTACAATTTGTTCGTAAATATTTAAGTTAAGCTAGTGGTTATGGGACATGAAGCTAAGCTCATATATTTACTAGCTTAGTGTAATTGACACTTCTTGATGATCGATGATGATCATTTTATGGTTTAGACTAGCGATGTGCGATGTCTCTTTTACGGGCTAGCGCTCATAGGTCTTCGGACCGTTCGTGGAGCAATCAGCTCATAGGTCTTCGGACCGTTCGTGGAGCAGTCGGCTCATAGGTCTTCAGACCGGTTGTTTATGATAGGCCTTTTCCCCCCTTTGTGTTTTCTGGATTTCTTGTTGTGATTTCTAGAATTTTTATTTCAACAATTTTCGTGATTAGCATTGATATGTTTTATCAATATTTTTGATATGGAGATTATGTGAAGGAATATGACATTCTTTTTAGTGTTTGAGATTTCTAGAGATATTGTATAATTTTGTTGATATTTAATGCATACTTTTCAAAGTATGGCATTTTTGTGATCATACCTTTGCTTTTGTCTTATCTCTTATCCTATCCCACTTTATTTGATATTTATAGCTAGACTGGTCCATTTATTATTTTCTTATTAAATAATACTCGGGTCAGACTGAGATGTTACAGGTGCTTCTTCTCGACTCCTTATCTGGGATCATCATCTGATTTTTGGCTAACTACTTTAAATTAGTAGTTTTTGTTTGTTATACATTTGAGATATAGACTCCATGATGTATAACTAATCTTTTGTCTTGCACTTGTATCTATTCTTTTGTGATATTGTGGATCTTGTTTGACCACTACTCTGATGTACACTTCTATGTGTTATATTCATATTTATTTCCGCCTTTGTGATATGAATATCTGTGACTGATTTGTGTTATGTTTATTTCTATATTTGTTTCCGAAGATTACATATAGCCACTGTGCAGTAGCTTTGTGTTTGTGTCGGCATGTCGGATTTCCTTTTGAGATGAAAAGTTATATTTTTATCTGGCATATCGGTACTCGCACAAAGCAATTAGACAGATGGTCGCTTCTCAACAGCCTTATTCTCCGTGCTTGTTGACGGCATTACCCCGTAGTGTCCTTGGCAAGCGTGGGTATAGAGGTGGGGCGTCACAGCTTGGTATCAGAGCCAAACTTCGGAACAATGTAGAATAATTTAACAAGGATCATCGTCCTAAGTCCATCTTAGGAGTCGTGCCTTAGGTTTTAATTCGTGTCTTCGTACCGATTCATCCTATTTTCTTTATGATTCCTTGTTTTATCTACCAAGATTTCGTGATATTCATTTTGTGAATAACCTTCTTCTTCTTCCTTCTTTCTTTCTTAAGGAAGAGAAATAGTTAGACCTGGTCATCTCAGCGTCGGTCAATCTAGTGCTACTCCCCAAGATGGAATTTTTATGTCTGCCCAGCAGCTTCTTGATCTAGTAAAGAACGCTCAAGCAGCCGGACCCATTCCAAAGCCTACTCATCCTAGATCCGGTTTTGCATGCTTGTGCAGAGACTATACCGATTTGGGTGGAAGGCCATTCAAGGGATCCGAGAGTGTTATAGAAATTCAAGCTTGGCTCAAATCATGCGATCGCATCTTTTCTCGCATGAACCTTATTGATCTACATCGAGTCCAAGTGGCTTCTAGTATGCTCCAAGAAAGAGCATTAGATTGGTATGAGCTTTTGGTTTCTGAAATCGTTGAAGCAGATCTTACTTGGGAGCGATTCCGGGAAAGATTCGAATTGAAATTTGTGCCGGAGGCTGAAAAAGTAACTTTGGCCCGACGTTTTATTGACCTTGTTCAAGGTGAATCTTCTGTGACGGATTACATCGCATCTTTCGAATCTCTCTCTAAGTATGGGGTCGAGTATATTAATACCCTGTTGAAGAAAAATCAGAGATTCGTCTATGGGTTGAATAAGAACCTCAAGAAGTCATTACTTCTGAAACTAGAAGTTTCTTTTGATCAGCTTATTGATATCGCTCTTCGACTTGAAGAGGCCGATAAAGAAAGCGATGTTGAAGTTGTCAGTGCCAAACAGAACTTCAACAATAATATGAAGAGGCCTATTAAATTCAAAGGCCCCAATCCCAACAAGAAAGGGAAACAAGAAACTCCGGTAGCCAAGACTCCTAGTCGTGGACAATGCTACAATTGTGGTTCCATGGACCACTATGCAAGGGAGTGTCTGAAAACCCTTTATTGTCACTATTGCAAAAATTTGGGTCACCATATATCTTCTTGTCCCAAACTTCAAAGTAGGAGAGAGGGAGAGCTAAATGCGCCTAGTGGCACTTCTCGTGGTCAAGGTACTTTTCATTCAATCCTTGATGGCGTTGTTTTACTCAGTGATCTTTTATTCGAGTCCTTTATGATATAGGTTCATCTCATCGTTTTTATATCAAAAGAACTTATCGATTCTTTTTCTTTAAACATTTTTGGGCTTGTTGACTTCTTTGAGGATTGCAAATCCGGATGGTAGATCCGCGACACTCAATTTGCTCTTTATTGATGTCGAAATTATTTTATGTGATTTTTCTTTCCGAGCCGATTTTTACTTAGGCTTCGGAGTTGATTTTTGGAAAGGATTGGCTTAATTATTATGAAGCCATATCCTTTGTCCCACGTGGACTATTCATCTTCGACATTTTTAATCTGTTAAGCAGATTTCTATTTTTCTTTGTGATTTTGATTCCAATTTGATGGCATCATTTTATTCTTTAAGCCCTCATCATGAGGAAAGTGTTATTTCTCTCATTTAAATAGTTCGTGAAATTTTTCGGTATTTTTGAGTTTGTCTTAGGATTATCTCCTAGGCAATCTTTTGAGTGGTGTTAAGGTCTTGTCAGCTCGACCTTGCCACCGATTTTCATTTGCTACGAGTTGTGGGAGTTAGCATTCCATTTACCGCATTCCGCACTCGTTATGATTCTTATGAATGACTTATTATGTCATTCGATTCGTCTAGCTTATTTCATCCATTTTATTAATCGAGTATTCTATGAATATTTCGGTGAGGCCATTCTTGTATTTATTGATTTTGGATGAAAACAACAATTTAAAATTTTGCAAATCTTTTTCATAAGATTTAGTTATAAGTATAAATGGGATTTTTTTTCTTTCTTAAAACGAACAAAGAGAATTTTAAAGGTTTTTAGAAACATGTTTATCATATAGAAGATAGTTTTGTGATTGTTTTGCCCATTGAGTGCTTTAAGAATTCTGGTCGATGCGCTTGATCAACGTTATCGATAGGAATCTCCTAAACGCTTTGATGGGACAATCAAACACAGTAAATTAACTTGAAAATAGTAAATTTTTCTAGAAAGATGATTACATAAAGTTAATTGTAATTTTGAAAGTTTTAGCTTTTTGGGAAAGAGGATCATAAAAGAACTCTTTTCCGATACTCCTATTCTTGTGATTCCCAAAGGGAACCAAGACTTTATCTTTTGTACCAATGCTAGTTGTATTGGTTTGGGTGCCGTTCTCTTACGAAAGAGAACGTTCTATCACTTGTGGTTCTAAATCATGAAAGCCGATCGAGACTAGGTATGCCACTCATGATCTAGTGCTCGTGGCTGTTGTTTTTGCTTTTAGAGTTTGGCATCATCATTTTTGAGGGAGAAATTTGTTCTCCACCTCGATCATAAATCTTTGGAATATTTATTTTCTCATAAAGAACTTCATGTTGACTCGAGTTCCTGGCATCTTATGATCTTTATATTCTTTATACTCCCGAAAAGGGAAATCGTGTTGCCAATGCGCTTAGTCGTAGGTAACAAGTGGTTGATTCTTTGATGATGTCTGAATGGAATTATCTTTCTTTTTTTAAGTTCATCGGACATTTTGATATACTTCGTTTTATTGAGCTTTATCTCATTCCTTTTATGGGCTAGCGTCCGATGTTCTTTTATGGTGTTCGGTTCAATTTGACGTACCGATTGTACTACGTCTTGTTCCAAATTATTCGAGTTTCCAGTTTCTCGGGTGTACCATTTTTGTACTACGTCGTCGCACCGGCTCAATTTTCTATTATTCATGACGTTTTCTCACGTCTTTCTACTACGGAAATGCCTTAGGGATTCCCATTTTTATTCTTGAGCCCGGTATTATTGAAGGAAGTGAAGTTTTACCAGATTTGACTTAGGAGTTATATTCTATTCGCACCATTACTTCGGAGGTTGAGTGCCTTCGAAATAAAGATGTTCTTCTTGTGAAAGTTAAATGGTTCTCGGATCCTAAGGATTGCTCTTGGGAATCCTGAGAATTCATCGAGCGAACTCGTTCGGGTTTACTCTTTCGTGCTCTTTATGATGAACTTCTTATTTCTAATTTTCTTTTGTGATTGATATGCTTCTATGGTTGTTACTCTTTATTTTCTTCTTAAGTATTGCAGGGACGCAATTTCTTTAAGGAGGGGAGTCTGTAACAACCCGCATATTTATCGATTGTATATTTAAATATTTTATTTAAATATTTCATCGTTCGTCGGATCTTAGTCCGAAAAGTTACTTTTTCAAACAGTCGAAATAGGACTCGAGACCACTTCCATTGAGTTCAAAATGTTGTTTGAGACCTTTTTGAGTATAAGCTTCGATATGTTTGGAGTTAGTAGAGTTTTTCTACTTTTTCACTTTAGGTTTGAGTTTGGGTTTCAGCCCAATGTTCCATCTTAAGATCCTATCTCCACTCCAACTCTTCATTACTTCATTTCATATTCCTAACACTTTAAGCTTTAAGCAATAATGGGGGAAAAGAGTGGAAATTAGAAATTCCAAGCCCTAGTTTCATTGCAAATCCAAGCTCCAACTCCAAATTCATAGAAGAAGCTTTGGTAAGCCTTCTCTTCTTCTTCTCCAACTCATTCTCCTTCCAATTTCAGAAATTTCTAAACCTAACTTAGGAAATGTTTCTCTTTTAAGCTTAGATTCAAGCTTGTGGGGTTGGAATTGAAGTGTGATTGTTCTTGCCATTACACTATAGCTTCTTTTTCATAGTTTTGGGTTTAAAGGTGAGATTTTTATCTCACATCTATGACTATAATTATCTTTGGTTGTTAGGTATGAATTCCTAACACTTATTCATATGCATTTGCTTTTGGTTTGGGTTGAATTGGGGAATATTCCAATTTTTAGTGTTTTGGGTCCAAATCTTTAAAATCCTAACTTTGATGTTTTGATCATGTTTTGGTGATGCATCGAGGAGCATATATGGCCGGGTTGCCTATTGGCATAAACCCTTAGAGCCAATGTTTGTACGATTGCACTTTGGAAGAGTTTGCTCTTTGTTTGGATAGGCTGGAAAACAGCCCAGACATGATTTAGTCGACTGAATTCTCTGTTTAGTCGACTGAATCTGGAACCCGAAAGTTTCCAGGCAGAATTTAGTCGACTGAATTCTCTGTGTAGTCGACTGAACCTGGAAACAGAATGTTTCCAGGCAGAATTCAGTCAACTGAAAATCTCTGTTTAGTCAACTGAATTTGCTGTTTAGTCAACTGAAATCTCTATTTAGTCAACTGAATTTGTTGTTTCAGCCCACTTTGCCTTTTGGGATTGAATTTCCAATTTGAATCGATTCGTGATGATCCTATTTGTTGTTATCATTTATTACGACTTTGATGACTCCTTTTTAGGGATTTTTGAATATCCATTTCGATGGATTTTTTATCGGTTTCTTTGGATTTGATTCACGTCTTCGTATGTGGATTTTTATGATTGATTGTTTCTACAATCATTTTATGGTTTGTCACTTTAAAATACAAGGTATTTTATACTAGTAGTAAATATTCAAACTCTTTATCAAAGATTATTTAAACTCTATTTTCAATAACAAACTCGTTTATAAAACCGTTCTCTAATCTACTAGTATATACAAACCTTTACCTCACTCGTATGAGAAATCTAATTAAACGGCTTAGTAAAACAAGTGGTATGAAACGATTGTGTTTACTTCATCGGTTAATTCTTGGACTCGTTCGATTGAATCTCTTGTGACAATTTTCGAGTGGAGATCTACAATTTGTTCGTAAATATTTAAGTTAAGCTAGTGGTTATGGGACATGAAGCTAAGCTCATATATTTACTAGCTTAGTGTAATTGACACTTCTTGATGATTGATGATGATCATTTTATGGTTTAGACTAGCGATGTGCGATGTCTCTTTTACGGGCTAGCGCTCATAGGTCTTCGGACCGTTCGTGGAGCAATCGGCTCATAGGTCTTTGGACCGTTCGTGGAGAAATTGGCTCATAGGTCTTCGGACCGTTCGTGGAGCAATCGGCTCATAGGTCTTCGGACCGTTCGTGGAGCAATCGGCTCATAGGTCTTCGGACCGTTCGTGGAGCAATCGGCTCATAGGTCTTCGGACCGGTTGTTTGTGATAGGCCTTTTCCCCCCTTTGTGTTTTCTAGATTTCTTGTTGGGATTTCTAGAATTTTTATTTCGACAATTTTCGTGATTAGCATTGATATGTTTTATCAATATTTTTGATATGGAGAATATGTGAAGGAATATGACATTCTTTTTAGTGTTTGAGATTTCTAGAGATATTGTATAATTTTGTTGATATTTAATGCATACTTTTCAAAGTATGGAATTTTTGTTATCATACCTTTGTTTTTGTCTTATCTCTTATCCTATCCACCTTTATTTGATATTTATAGCTAGACTGATCCGTTTATTATTTTCTTATTAAATAATACTCGGGTCAGACCGAGATGTTACAGATGCTTCTTCTTGACTCCTTATCTGGGATCATCATCTGATTTTTGGCTAACTACTTTAGATTAGTAGTTTTTGTTTGTTATACATTTGAGATATAGACTCCATGATGTATAAGTAATCTTTTATCTTGCACTTGTATCTATTCTTTTGTGATATTGTGGATCTTGTTTGACCACTACTCTGATGTACACTTCTATGTGTTATATTCATATCTATTTCCGCCTTTGTGATATGAATATCTGTGACTGATTTGTGTTATGTTTATTTCTATATTTGTTTCCGAAGATCACATATAGCCACTGTGTAGTAGCTTTGTGTTTGTGTCGGCATGTCGGATTTCCTCTTGAGATGAAAAGTTATATTTTTATCTGGCATATCGGTACTCGCACAAAGCAATTAGACAGATGGTCGCTCCTCAACAGCCTTATTCTCCGTGCTAGTTGACGGCATTACCAAGTAGTGTCCTTGGCTAGCGTGGGTATAGAGGTGGGGCGTCACAGCATTTTACAACATTTTTTAATGTTGCAAAAAAAGTTGTAATAGTTACAATTATAATTGTTTTTAGATGTTACGAAATGTGATTTACAACTTTTTTAAAATGTTGTAGAATATTTTTTGCAGCCTTTTTAAATCTTGCGAAATATATACAAGTTTTAAAAAATGAATAGACAAATTGGTAATTGTTTTTTTTAATTCAACAAATTTGAGCACAGCATAGGAGCACAACATAGACAACATTGTGCATTCTTTAAAATAAGAAACTTTTCTAGCACAAATCAAAAGTGATAAAATTAATGGATACATAACACTGGCATGGTCGAACATACACCTGATAAATAACATCAATTCTGAACATGTTTTTTCCTTTTCGTTTTTACCAATAGGTAATAGGAAAACAATGTAACGTCATAAAGAATCAACATTTGTAATCATTCGAAGCTAAATCAAGCTTGATAAGCATCTTTCATTTCAATCCCCTCTTCCAACCTAATCTTCTTGTACACTCTAAATCAAGGTACATTTCAAAATATTTTCTGGAAAAGAATGGGCTATTAAATCATTTTTCCTATATAGTGAAATAATAAAATGATAGTGAAATGATAGTTTAATTTTGACAAAAGTTAGAATTGTATAGAAATTTTATTCATCATAAAACTTAGTATGTTCTCGGTTCAAAAATCAATGTTGGTTACAACAAATATAGTGTAAAAGGCAAATAATACATACCTTAAAGATTAAGGACTAAATGCCATTGAAGTAAAATGGTACTACATGGTCAAATGTTAAGAATGTATATCCTTTGTCGATGGCGACGAATACTTTAGCTCATCCATCATTGACCCTGCTAGCTAGTTCCATAGTAAAAGGCTACACATGTCACTACAATGTAAAATACATTTTTTTTCCAAGAGAAAAATGGGTGTAATACAACTTGCAAGAGTTTTTAGTCCCATATTTCCTAGAATTATGATTTCCTGATGTAGCAAATAAGTCGCGAGTATATATTCAATTGCTTTATAAACTAAACCCAACCAAAGCAAATGAGCTGGATACACGTATTTAATTACTCTTGGTACTAAACAATACCATAAAAAATAGATCTAGGAAAATTCTAAAACAAGATCAAAGTGTGCAACTCAAGATTACTTATACAATCATCAACTTACCAGAATAACTCAACATTGACACTATTTGTATCGAGGCCAACACAAAAATAAACCCGCTAGCCTAAAGATAGTTGTGTGTATACCGTCATATACCCATCGGCTTGATTGGTCCATGAGATCATAAACAAGGATGTAAGTTTGCTTACTCAATTAATCAACATGATGGAGAATCTGCTAATAAACCGTCCACTTTCCTAAATTTGGCATAGGGGCTGGACTCGAGGAGGAAAGTTAGAAGCTCGTCGATGACGTGTAGGGTCTTTGAGTCGGACAAGGACATTGGGGTTGGATTTGTTACGGAAATTTACGGATTTATGAAAGTAATGGTAATAGATGTTGAATACAGAGGATTAGGGTTAGATGGTTGATTATGGGTAGTAGATGGAGAAGACTTAATTAGTGCTAGCTAGATACTTAATTAAAGAAAAAATTTGGTATTGGAGCCAAAAAAATTTGTGTTATAGCTAAGTGCAGCCAAAATATTTGCTTACATCCCAAAAATTTGCATTGGTGGGAAAATAATTCGATTGGAGCTAAAAATTTCTTTACTTGCATCCAACAAAGAACATGTACATGTCAAAGAAGATAATTACAAAAGGAAACCCTTAAATGAATACAGAAGTAATAATTTTCCATAGAGTGCTATATTTTTAGAATTTTGAAGCTTTGCTAACGTTTTTGAATTTTTGATTATTTTATAATTTTTTAGTTTATCTAGATAATTTTATAATTTTGAAGCCATGGAGTACTTCATATAGACTGTACATGAATATGTCATGGCTACAAAGCGTGTAATTAGTTTCTCTATTTTGACTGCACAATTCGTGGATGCTGTGTTAGATTTTGGTGGTACAATATTTCATATTTAAGTAGATTTTGAAGATATTTTGGGTCTATGTGGAATTATGACTTAGATTCATCGTCTATTTTATAGATTTTCGAGAGTGATTAGTTGCATCTTTTATTACTTTAAAGAAATCAATGAATTATCTAGATGAGAAAGATCTATGGAAATATTCAATAGCTTCTTAAAAAAGATATTTTGTCAATACTGTTATAAATAGACCTGTATATGGTTCATTTGATGCGTGTGGGGAAAAGTTATTTTTCTAAAGTTTTGGGATTGAGATATCCTCTTATTTTTTTTGGTGTTCTTTTGTAATAGTTTGATGAATTAATAAAGGTTTTGTTTGGAGGAATTTGTTTGTCATTCTTTTCTCTTCACTTCTTATGTCTTCTAAAATCTAATTGGGTAGAGACCCTAAAAAAAACTCTAATAGTTGGTATCAGAGCCTACTATACAATTTTTTTAAAGAGAGTTTTGATTATGGAGAATATAAGTATTGAAAAACTTAATGAAAGAAATTAAGGGTATGGAAGGCGAAGATGGAGGATTTACTACATCCCAATGATCTTCACCAACCATTGGAGAACAAAGGGGGAAAACCTACTAATGTATCTGAAGTAAAATGAGAGAATTTGGGTAGAAGGCTGCAACAACTATTTGGTGTTTTTTTTGGAGAATACGACGTTACATATTATTGCTAATGAAACATCTTCTTTTGGAATTTGGAAGAAATTGGAAGAAATCTATGCAAAGAACTCTGCAACAAACAAGGTACTTCTTATGAGAAGATTTGTAAATCTAAAGCTTAAGGAAGGTGGGTCAATTGGAGAGCATATCAATGATTTTCAGGCAACTATGAACCAATTGGCGGCTGTAAATTACATGGTGGATGATGAGACACAAGCTTTGATGTTAATGAGTTTGTTAGCGGAGAGTTAGGAAATGCTTTTTGTGGTTGCATTGTACAGACTCAAATTTGGACGAAGTTGTTTCAATCGGATCGGTGGTTAGTAGCCTTTTTAATGAGGAGATGCGGGGGATGAATCTAATGGAAGAAAAGGATAAGGAAAAAAGAAGAAATTGGAAATCCAATAGGAGTGGTGCATCTTGCAAGGATAGGTAGCCGACCAAACATGGAAAAACGATCAAATAGATCAGACATTGAGAAGGATTTTATCTGCTATTACTGCGAAAAACCTGCTCGCTAACTAAAATTTTCCAACAAGCTTAAAAAGGACAAAGAAATGATGAAAACATTAGAAGAAGTGAAAGAAAAGCTTGATGAAGGCAATGACAGCGACGTGAATTTTTGTGTTAGTAATGACATTCTCTGTATCAATGGTAGAGAAGGAGATAAGTGGGTGCTTGATTCAGGTGTGTGTTTTCATATATGTCACTAAAATGAAGCATTCATTGGTTATAAGGAGCAAGAGAGTAAGGTGGAGTCTACTAGTGGTAGAGATGTTGAGGCAAAGGGTATAGGTTCGATTAGGCTGAAGATGTATGATAGGAGAGAGGTGAAATTCATGGAAGTTAGGCATGTCCTGGAAATTAAAAAGAATCTTGTTTCAGTGGGATAGTTGAAAGGAAAAGATTGCAAATTTTCAACTTGAGGTGGAGTTACAAAGGTTTGGAAGGATACTAAGGAGGTGCTGCACTTAAAAAGGGGAAGCAATATTGTATGCAAGTTGCTTGGAAGAATGGTGGAGAATGAAGGGACTTCTCAAAGTAGTTCTAAAGAGGCAAATTTGCTAGAATCAAGGTGGATCATGCAACCGACAATCACAAAGTCTACTTAGAGACCTTTGTGGTATCACAATAATTTTTATTTATTAATGATGTGCATGTCTAATTAGGGGATGCATATTTAGGTGGTTTGAAGGTTGGTTAAGTTTTTATTGAATGGAGATATTTTATTTCATTCTAATATTGGAGATTATTTGGAGTTTGAGGTTCTACGTGGAGCTTGGATGACATTATGGAATATAGTATCAAGATGGAGATTGTTAGATTTTAGTGATACAATATTTCATATTTAAGTATATTTTGGAGATATTTGAGTCTATGTGGAATTTTGACTCATATTCATTGCTAATTTTATAGATTTTGGAGAGTGATTAATTGCCTCATTTATTACTTTAAAGAAGGCAATGAATTATCCACATGAGAAAGATCTATGGAAGTGTTCAATGGCTTCTTAAAAAAGACACTTTGTCAAGACTATTATAAATAGTCTCGTATAGGGTTCGTTCGATGTGTGTGGAGAAAATTTATTTTTTAAGGTTTTTGGGGTTGAGATATCTTATCAATTTTTTGGATTTCTTTTATAATAATTTGGTAAATTAATAATAGTTTTATTTGGGGGAATTTGTTTGTCATTCTTTTTTTTCACTTTTTATCTCTTCTAAAATCTAATTGTGTAGGGATCAATAGGAAAAATCCTAACATGCAGCGTTCTTATTTTCGCACAATTCGTGGATTCAAATTTTTTTTGCACAACTCATTTTTCTAATTAAAAGATGTGAAGTGGATGGATATGAAAATTGTAATATAAATTCTTCCATTGATCAAAACATGCTATGTAGATGGTTGAAATCTCAATTTTTTCAACTTATGATGATAACAGTTTTATGCTGTTTCACATTTAATTTACTATCTTATGGTTATTGGGTATTACGATAATGTACTTTTAAATAATTATTTACGGAATCACATCAAATCCAAGTTCTAGAAAAGCATCTAATCCTAGCATTGAAAGCACCATATGTCAACCAAGCAGACCTAAGATAGATTCAGCATGGAAGTATTGCATCGAAACGATAGCTAATGGGCATTCAAAGAGAAAGTATATGTTTTATAACAAAGTATTTAAAGGTGGTGGAATTTATCACTTTAAATATCATATTTCTGGTTTATTTGAAGGAGGATGTGCAACTTGTACATGTGTAAGCAATGAAGTCAAACATGCTATGAAGTTGAATATTGAAAGTGGTGAAATTTTGAAGAAGAATATTGCAATTAAATATTCTAAAGAGTTTTCTTTAAAATGAAGATGATGTTGTACCTTCTAATATTGGAAAAATATTTGAATGTAGTAGCATACAACCTTCTGATTCCAGCAATTTCTTGAGTCCTACTTTTATGCCGAGAACTACTTATAGCTCTCAACTGTTGGGAACCCTCCTCAATTGGAGAGCTTCTAGAAAATTCTAGATCTTTCTAGAGAAGTATAGAATTTTCTAGAACGTTCCAAAGAACTTTCTAAAAGCTTGTGGAAGAGTGTGAAACCCTCTGGAATATTCTGGAGATGTGTGGAACCTTCTGGGACCTCAAAGAAGAGCATGGAAGGATGTAGAAGAAAATGAAAGAGTGTAGAGATTCCTAGAGAGTGTGGAGCATTCTAGAGAATCAATCTCCACCCTTGGATACAAGTAATCTCCACCATTCTTGTGGAGGTTGTGTAACGACCCAGGATTTTTATTAATTAAAATTTGAATATTTAATTAATTTTAAATATTAATAAGTGAATTTATAAGTCGAATAAATTTTATTTCGAATAATTGGATTTAATTGGATAATTAAATCGATAATTTAATATGTTAAATTATGGAAATAATTGAAAATTGAGTTAAATATGATTGAAAATGATTTGTAAAATTTTATTTTATCATATTGAAGTTAGAATGATATTTTAGAACTTTTAAAATCGAATTAAAAGTTAATTTGTGAAAATTGAATATTTTAATATTAAAATCGACCAGTAAAAATAGTCAATTTTTGAACAGTCTCAGAATTGGACGAAACTAGTTCCATTAGATCCGTAATAGTTAGTTATTACCGGATTTCAATTTTCGTGTCAATCGGAGTTATCGTTTGATCGTAGCAGCTCGAAACGCATCGAATTATTTTTATTTTTAATTTTAATTTGGCGAGTTAAAATAGCCATTTTTCAAACAGTCTCGGATTTCGACGAAACCAGTTTCATCAGATCCGTAATGTGATATTATTGTAAGGTTTCAAATTTCGTGTCAATCGGATTTACCGTTTGTCCGGTACAAATTAAAACGCCTAGAAAATCGTCTAAATCGGTTTAATTTAAATTGAACGTTTGTAGCCATATCTCGCACATATGATCGAATTAGCTTTCGAAACCCGTTCCATTGTGTCTGGAACGCGGGATAAACCCTAGGAATGTCAGTTTCGGCGCGTAAATCGGAGTTCGGAATTTCCGGAATGAATAGTGTTTCGTTCGTTTCCTATAAATAGACCCTTACCCTTCATAAATTAAAAAAAAAATATCAAAACCCTAATCTAAAACTGCAGCCGCCTCTAACATATTCAAAGGCCAGAATTCACTTTCGATTCTCCTCTCTTTTCTTCAAATCCGTGCAACGATTCAACAAACTTTCTAAATGAAAGATGTAGAGCATGGCAAGATCCTTATATTCAACGGTGGAGATCGAGATTGGAGTTGTATTTTGTGAGATTTTTAGCCGCGTTCATCTGCAGTTCGGCCTCGAATTACGCGACAAGGAGGTGGCCGAGCTCATGGTGCTTGGGGCCGCAGATAGCTCTTGCGAAGGGCGTTCGAATGGAAGTGGTTTGATGAAGTTTCGTCGAGCGATGGAGTTGCAAAATCAAAACCTAATTTTGCATTCATGGTTCATGGTGACGGCCTGGAAACGTGAATGAGGGGAGATGGAAGAAAGACGCGTACGGCTATGATGGCATGGGCTTGGATCCAGTGGCTAGGAATTTGTGTAGGTTTAAAATTAGTTAAGTATGTGTAAATTTATGTATATTAAAAATCGTGTAACTTTGAAAAATCATATCTTTTTCATACGAGGTCGAAAACGCGCGAAACCAGTTGCGTTGGAATCGTATCGACGAGCACTACGCGATGAAATTCGATTGGAGTCGTTTGGAGTTAGTGAAAATTTTGGGTAAAATTAAACGTCCGTTTAATTTTATTCGAAATAAATCGCTAAAACGAAATTGAAATCAAGGTGAGAACTTCTCACTCAATCGAATCAGTTTCGATTTTATTTTAAATAGTTAGATTTAAAATATTTGAATGCATGTTGAATGATGATTGTTATCTATTGATTGTTAAAATAGACATTATGCGCCGTTAGTAAGCGGATGTTATTTATTAAAAACATATACCGCGAATATTTCATAAACAGTGAAATTGGTATTATATATAATAGCAATATATATATATATATATATTGGCATATGTATATATTGGAGTTATTGATTTCCCGCATTTGTATAGCGGATGAGACCCTATTGCGCCGTCTATTAAGCGGATAATATTTTAAATCTCATATACCGCGATAATTCCGTACTGGAGCGGAATTGGTATTGTGCTAATGGTTGTGGATGCAGGAAAACGGGTTGGAGGGATCCAACTGGATTCCTCAACAGTTTTTATTTGATTTCAGATATTTTGATATTTGATGGATTATCATATCGATATATGATATCGTTGTTGTCGTGATTGGCTATTTGGTATGTAGCATCATTGGACCAAATTTTGGAATTTTAAAATGATTTCAAAGTGATTTTTGAAAGAAAACGTTTATAAAATATTTTTGGAATTGATCCATTTTAAATAAATAAACGTATAATTTTAATGTTATAAAAATTATGATTTATGAGAAATATAGTTAAAAGTTGATTTTTGAGAATATGGGGTTAATGATTTTATAAAATAGTAAAATTGAAATTTTTGAATTTATTGTAAAAAGTTTAAATATAGGATTTATAAAATTTGATTATTTTATAAATCAAAATGATGAAGTTTTTAAAGGAGTTTAAAGACGTTTTAAAAGAATAATATAAATTGATTTATATTAAGAGATTTATAAATGGATATTTATAAATTGAAATATTGACATTATAAAACGAGTTTTTATAAGTGTTTGAATGAAGTGAAAATAGATTGCATAAGTGAATGGAATTTATAGAATTTTAAACGGTGAAGTTATAAATGGAATTTTATAAACAGTAGGTTTATAAAATTTGTAAGGATATTAAAAGAATGGTTTTGGATAAATCATTGAATCCTATAAGTTATAGGATTTATAATTATGAAGTTCAAAGGAACGATTTTTGCAAACAAATAAATTATAAGTATTTGACTTATAATATGAATTTTTAGTATATCATTTAGATATGAAATTGAATAGGTTAATAAAGGAAATTTATAAAAGGGAAGTAGTTATAAAACAAATAGAAATAGAATTTATAAACGTTGTTTTATAAATTCGCAAACGACTTATTTTGATAAGTAAATTGTTGAAACTTAGTAATGGAGTTATATTCACGTTTTTAACTGTGAATAATCCTTTGAAATAAAATGAATAAAAGGATGAAATTTGTTAACATAGTATAAACACGTTTTTGAATAGTGGATAATATGTTAAAGAAATTATTTTGAATGTGATGTTTTAAATAGAATTAAAACGATCTAACGATGTTTTAAAATGTGTTAAGATTCGAAACCATAGATTTCAACATTTATTGTTGAAATAGACGTTTTCGAGAAATAGAAGGAAATGGTGGACTATAACACTGTTGTTATAGTAAATGATTTCCGAAAGGAAATGTTTTGTATAGTATTGAGATTTATATATCTATTTTAATTTCGAATCCTTATACTAGTGATTTTGGGTTGTTGTAACGATGTTTTACGCAACATTCGTTTTGGCCCAAATAAATATGTTTAAGAGAATGATTTCCTTAAAGAATGAAATATGTACTTAATCTCGACTTAAGTATATTGAATATTTTCCAAGAGTTGAAAATAAAATATTGTGAATTACTTATTAAATAAGTATGGAAATGTTTTCCAATATAAAGTGAATATTAGAGAATTTATCTTTTTGAAGATAAATTGAAATGATAAATTGAAATCGTATATGCATGGATATTTTGAAATATAAATTCACTAAGGAATTTATAAAAGAAAGTGGAATTTGTATGAAAATAAATATTGATTTATTTTTGAAGTATTGAAAATTATATATCTTGTAAAGATATTTTGGAAAATAAATAATTTGGAAAATTATTTGGAAACTGTTGATGTGTGCATATCCATTGATAGTTCAATAACCGACTATCAATATTTCCCTTTGAATGGGTAATTGATGTGATTTGTTTGAATTTGAATGCCACACTTATTTTTGAATAAGCGCTCACTATTCGGGTTAACCGGGAAAGGACCATGGGGTCGTATAACCCATTCCGAATATGTGATACGTCGTTATAAATAGCATTGAAGATCGGTGTTGAAGACCCGGTATTTGCGAGAACGATAGGATGACCCGTCGATTGACTCTGCACCGAGTTGCTCCGGTATAGAGTTCTCCATATGTGATGGTGAATCCGATCAGGATTGTGGATATCCGGATTGCAAGGACTTCTTTGTAAGTGCCTTCGGTTTTGTTCGAGCCCGGAACAGACTTGTATGGATTGTATGTCTGACGTTACAAATTGAGATATAAAGCAGATTTCTTTCAAATATATTTCTGTTGGTGGCGGAGAATTTATTCTTTTAGCTTAACACCCTTCTCTGAGACGTACGAGCTCAGAGGTTATGTAGTTGAATGTTATCAGCGATATATTCCAAATTTGGTAATGTGACATGCTGAGTGTTGCTGTGAAATGATCATTGTGTTGATTATTTCTGATAGGATCGTTTATTTGATCGTCTATCTTGGTGATCATCTCTATGATCATTTGTTGACCCAAAGCATGGCTTTTGTATAAAGTATGTTTTTGTGGACGTGACTTCGTCGAGCCTCACACCCCGTGAATGGTCAAAACAGGAAAGATGCGGCAAGGTTATGAGGGGCAGCGCCCTTTAGGATGTGCGCATTTCCTTCTGGAAAAAGGTGGTATCATGGTATGGAGCCCAGATACTTACTCATGTTGAAAACACTTTATGATTGTGTGAATTGATTGCGAGCGCTCAGTTGAAAGGTCCCAAAGGACCGGGGGATGGCATATTCGGTCAGTTGTTACTCAGTTAGGGGTAACCCGGCCTTGTGTTGGTAGAGATCCGGTTTGGTTCTCGGGGATGTCCATCCAGAGGCATTCTCATGTGGCAATGGGAAGTTCCTTGGCCTGATCATTCGTTGGAAATCCAAAGAAACAATACGATCTTGTACGGTTTTAGTTGTAGAACCTGCTTCCTCAAGAGGTAGCTATAGTAGGCATAATATAATGGTACCTATGTTGGCTAAGATTTATATTCTACTTTCGAAATGAATTTTTCCTACACTATGCACTAGTAATAATATCAAATGTTTCTTTTTAATGCGTATCAAGCATCTTGGACTATCATAAGAAGAAATCTCCTCCAAGTCTGCGTTTGCATTGTGTGTGTGGCGGGAGGTCTTATGGTAGTCTCATTTTTAAAAGCATTGCGAATTGACTTTAAAAATATTCCTCTATTTTGATTTTAAAGATAAATAAACTGTTTTGAGTTCTCACACCAGTCACATGACTGACTCGGAGTTTATTGTTTTCCTTCCTAAACTCTGGGTGCCCACCAATTTCTACACGGGCAGTCAAGAGTTAAGGTTTATCAGGATATTCTGGATATTCAGGAGTTGCTGGAGGCAAGATGGATGGCATGGCGTATTACTAGTATATAGTATTTCTTTTCCGCTGCACTGTTTGATGTTGTTGTTGTACACTCTGATGTAAAGAAATGTAATGTGATCTAATGTAATAACTGATATAGTTCTTTGTTTAAAGATTATTCATTTATTATTATATGTTGTTCCGCTGCGAATTGTGAGATTCTGATGTTGTTCTGTTGTTTTCTATTCCGTTCTATTTCCTATGTTCTTTCCTCTCTATTCTCTATTCTCTATTTTCTCTCCTTTTTCTCTCTTTCTTTTTCTTAAACATTGAGAATTCGTATTTCTGTTCATCTTGAATTAATCTATGGAGATTAGTGTATATTCAAGGAGTACGGATTTGCGGTTCGTCACAGGTGGTATCAGAGCAACTGGTTAAGCGACAACCATGGTTCTGTTGGGTATTACTCATTAGAGATAGAGTCAGCAGTACTCTAGAATGAGTTTGAGTGTAATAATAGCTATGAGAGCGTAATTGTTAGTGAATATAAAATTGTTTTATATTGTGATGATTGGTTTATTGAGTGGCATATGAACTTTCGTCAGCGTGGTCCGCAAAACTATGCCGAAGAGGTTTCTAAACACTTGAATAGAACAATTCGACACAATATTGTTTTAAAATTGGGTAAATGAAATAATTTTACTTGATTATATTTTATATATAAAGAAATAATTTTTCAGAATTATTAAAGAGTATATAAGTTGATTGTTTAGATGTTTGAATAACCTAAATAAAAGAATAATTGTGTAAGCAAAAAGAATTATAAGAATTGAATTATAATTAAAGTGATTTACAATTGTGAAATAAACTTATATATATGAGAAGTGAAACTATATGGATATATTTATGAATATGAGTTGTAAATAAAATGTGAACTTAAGTTATATAAATGAAATTCAACTTTAGAAATTGAATTGAATTAATGGATTGAATGTTAATCAATTGAATATAAAATAAAGTTGATATGGAATAATGAATGTAAGTGTTAATTCATTAAAATCTAAGGTTATTGGAAGTTGAATAGTTGAATGAAAATCAAATTAATTAAACCAATTGATAAGCAAAGGAATTTGGTTGTAATTAATATACATTGATTGTTATATGGTTGTTAGTTGGTTGATTGTATATAATTCATTAAGAGTTAATGAAATTGAAAGCTAAAGTAATTGAATAAATTCAATTGGAAGTTAAATGAATCTTAAATAGAATTGAATTTGAATTAGAAGTGAACCAACTTGAATATGGATTAGTGAATATGAACTAATTGAAAATGAATGTTAGTAAGAAACATCCAATGTTAATGAATCAAATGTGATTAAATTGAAAACCTATTTCATTGAATATTAAAGAGAATAGGAATGAATATATATTGGTTATGAATGATAGTTGGTTGATGTTGTATTTGTTGCTTTTACTACATTTGCTATGTTGACATATATAGTTATTATGTTGCTATATGATGTATATTGATACTATTGTATAGATGCATGTTCTCATGTTGTTTGTTGAGTGATTAGTAGGTGCGGATCGCGTTTGCTTCGCATTTGGAGCTCGCTTTCGTGCTATATTAGCCGTATATGCTTGCTAATAAAATATAAGGTACATATCTCGGATTAAATATCGTACTTTTATACTTTTTCCCTGCGGGATGCCTCATTACTTGACGAGATGTATATTTGTGATATATATACTGTCATTTTTTTTTGGATCGAGCCGCGCAAAGGAGACTATGGCGAATTTTTCCGAAAATTTAAGGCGTTAGAAATTTTTTGAGAAAATTGGAAATTTTTTGAAAACTATAACTTTGATTTAGAATTGAAAGTTAAACAATAGTAGTTGTTTTTGAAAAGATAACTAAGTATGATTTGAAAACTTAGTAAAGTATTGTAAGAAGTTTAATTATGAACTTTGGAAAGTTAATAGATTCTGTAACTTTTCTTACTTAATAATTTCGAGGACGAAATTCTTTTAAGGGGAGAAGATTGTAACGACCCAGGATTTTTATTAATTAAAATTTAAATATTTAATTAATTTTAAATATTAATAAGTGAATTTATAAGTCGAATAAATTTTATTTCGAATAATTGGATTTAATTGGATAATTAAATCGATAATTTAATATGTTAAATTATGGAAATAATTGAAAATTGAGTTAAATATGATTGAAAATGATTTGTAAAATTTTATTTTATCATATTGAAGTTAGAATGATATTTTAGAACTTTTAAAATCGAATTAAAAGTTAATTTGTGAAAATTGAATATTTTAATATTAAAATCGACTAGTAAAAATAGTCAATTTTTGAACAGTCTCAGAATTGGACGAAACTAGTTCCATTGGATCCGTAATAGTTAGTTATTACCGGATTTCAATTTTCGTGTCAATCGGAGTTATCGTTTGATCGTAGCAGCTCGAAACGCATCGAATTATTTTTAATTTTAATTTGGCGAGTTAAAATAGCCATTTTTCAAACAGTCTCGGATTTCGACGAAACCAGTTTCATCGGATCCGTAATGTGATATTATTGTAAGGTTTCAAATTTCGTGTCAATCGGATTTACCGTTTGTCCGGTACAAATTAAAACGCCTAGAAAATCGTTTAAATCGGTTTAATTTAAATTGAACGTTTGTAGCCATATCTCGCACATATGATCGAATTAGCTTTCGAAACCCGTTCCATTGTGTCCGGAACACGGGATAAACCCTAGGAATGTCAGTTTCGGCGCGTAAATCGGAGTTCGGAATTTCCGGAATGAATAGTGTTTCGTTCGTTTCCTATAAATAGACCCTTACCCTTCATAAATTAAAAAAAAATATCAAAACCCTAATCTAAAACTGCAGCCGCCTCTAACATATTCAAAGGCCAGAATTAACTTTCGATTCTCCTCTCTTTTCTTCAAATCCGTGCAACGATTCAACAAACTTTCTAAATGAAAGATGTAGAGTATGGCAAGATCCGTATATTCAACGGTGGAGATCGAGATTGGAGTTGTATTTTGTGAGATTTTTAGCCGCGTTCATCTGCAGTTCGGCCTCGAATTACGCGACAAGGAGGTGGCCGAGCTCATGGTGCTTGGGGCCGCAGATAGCTCTTGCGAAGGGCGTTCGAATGGAAGTGGTTTGATGAAGTTTCGTCGAGCGATGGAGTTGCAAAATCAAAACCTAATTTTGCATTCATGGGTTCATGGTGACGGCCTGGAAACGTGAATGAGGGGAGATGGAAGAAAGACGCGTACGGCTATGATGGCAGGGCTTGGATCCAGTGGCTAGGAATTTGTGTAGGTTTAAAATTAGTTAAGTATGTGTAAATTTGTGTATATTAAAAATCGTGTAACTTTGAAAAATCATATCTTTTTCATACGAGGTCGAAAACGCACGAAACCAGTTGCGTTGGAATCGTATCGACGAGCACTACGCGATGAAATTGGATTGGAGTCGTTTGGTGTTAGTGAAAATTTTGGGTAAAATTAAACGTCCGTTTAATTTTATTCGAAATAAATCGCTAAAACGAAATTGAAATCAAGGTGAGAACTTCTCACTCAATCGAATCAGTTTCGATTTTATTTTAAATAGTTAGATTTAAAATATTTGAATGCATGTTGAATGATGATTGTTATCTATTGATTGTTAAAATAGACATTATGCGCCGTTAGTAAGCGGATGTTATTTATTAAAAACATATACCGCGAATATTTCATAAACAGTGAAATTGGTATTATATATAATAGCAATATATATATATATTGGCATATGTATATATTGGAGTTATTGATTTCCCGCATTTGTATAGCGGATGAGACCCTATTGCGCCGTCTATTAAGCGGATAATATTTTAAATCCCATATACCGCGATAATTCCGTACTGGAGCGGAATTGGTATTGTGCTAATGGTTGTGGATGCAGGAAAACGGGTTGGAGGGATCCAACTGGATTCCTCAACAGTTTTTATTTGATTTCAGATATTTTGATATTTGATGGATTATCATATCGATATATGATATCGTTGTTGTCGTGATTGGCTATTTGGTATGTAGCATCATTGGACCAAATTTTGGAATTTTAAAATGATTTCAAAGTGATTTTTGAAAGAAAACGTTTATAAAATATTTTTGGAATTGATCCATTTTAAATAAATAAACGTATAATTTTAATGTTATAAAAATTATGATTTATGAGAAATATAGTTAAAAGTTGATTTTTGAGAATATGGGGTTAATGATTTTATAAAATAGTAAAATTGAAATTTTTGAATTTATTGTAAAAAGTTTAAATATAGGATTTATAAAATTTGATTATTTTATAAATCAAAATGATGAAGTTTTTAAAGGAGTTTAAAGACGTTTTAAAAGAATAATATAAATTGATTTATATTAAGAGATTTATAAATGGATATTTATAAATTGAAATATTGACATTATAAAACGAGTTTTTATAAGTGTTTGAATGAAGTGAAAATAGATTGCATAAGTGAATGGAATTTATAGAATTTTAAACGGTGAAGTTATAAATGGAATTTTATAAACAGTAGGTTTATAAAATTTGTAAGGATATTAAAAGAATGGTTTTGGATAAATCATTGAATCCTATAAGTTATAGGATTTATAATTATGAAGTTCAAAGGAACGATTTTTGCAAACAAATAAATTATAAGTATTTGACTTATAATATGAATTTTTAGTATATCATTTAGATATGAAATTGAATAGGTTAATAAAGGAAATTTATAAAAGGGAAGTAGTTATAAAACAAATAGAAATAGAATTTATAAACGTTGTTTTATAAATTCGCAAACGACTTATTTTGATAAGTAAATTGTTGAAACTTAGTAATGGAGTTATATTCACGTTTTTAACTGTGAATAATCCTTTGAAATAAAATAAATAAAAGGATGAAATTTGTTAACATAGTATGAACACGTTTTTGAATAGTGGATAATATGTTAAAGAAATTGTTTTGAATGTGATGTTTTAAATAGAATTAAAACGATCTAGCGATGTTTTAAAATGTGTTAAGATTCGAAACCATAGATTTCAACATTTATTGTTGAAATAGACGTTTTCGAGAAATAGAAGGAAATGGTGGACTATAACACTGTTGTTATAGTAAATGATTTCCGAAAGGAAATGTTTTGTATAGTATTGGGATTTATATATCTATTTTAATTTCGAATCCCTATACTAGTGATTTTGGGTTGTTGTAACGTTGTTTTACGCAACATTCGTTTTGGCCCAAATAAATATGTTTAAGAGAATGATTTCCTTAAAGAATGAAATATGTACTTAATCTCGATTTAAGTATATTGAATATTTTCCAAGAGTTGAAAATAAAAGATTGCGAATTACTTATTAAATAAGTATGGAAATGTTTTCCAATATAAAGTGAATATTAGAGAATTTATATTTTTGAAGATAAATTGAAATGATAAATTGAAATCGTATATGCATGGATATTTTGAAATATAAATTCACTAAGGAATTTATAAAAGAAAGTGGAATTTGTATGAAAATAAATATTGATTTATTTTTGAAGTATTGAAAATTATATATCTTGTAAAGATATTTTGGAAAATAAATAATTTGGAAAATTATTTGGAAACTGGTGATGTGTGCATATCCATTGATAGTTCAATAACCGACTATCAATATTTCCCTTTGAATGGGTAATTGATGTGATTTGTTTGAATTTGAATGCCACACTTATTTTTGAATAAGCGCTCACTATTCGGGTTAACCGGGAAAGGACCATGGGGTCGTATAACCCATTCCGAATATGTGATACGTCGTTATGAATAGCATTGAAGATCGGTGTTGAAGACCCGGTATTTGCGAGAGCGATAGGATGACCCGTCGATTGACTCTGCACCGAGTTGCTCCGGTATAGAGTTCTCCATATGTGATGGTGAATCCGATCAGGATTGTGGATATCCGGATTGCAAGGACTTCTTTGTAAGTGCCTTCGGTTTTGTTCGAGCCCGGAACAGACTTGTATGGATTGTATGTCTGACGTTACAAATTGAGATATAAAGCAGATTTCTTTCAAATATATTTCTGTTGGTGGCGGAGAATTTATTCTTTTAGCTTAACACCCTTCTCTGAGACGTACGAGCTCAGAGGTTATGTAGTTGAATGTTATCAGCGATATATTCCAAATTTGGTAATGTGACATGCTGAGTGTTGCTGTGAAATGATCATTGTGTTGATTATTTCTGATAGGATCGTTTATTTGATCGTCTACCTTGGTGATCATCTCTATGATCATTTGTTGACCCAAAGCATGGCTTTTGTATAAAGTATGTTTTTGTGGACGTGACTTCGTCGAGCCTCACACCCCGTGAATGGTCAAAACAGGAAAGATGCGGCAAGGTTATGAGGGGCAGCGCCCTTTAGGATGTGTGCATTTCCTTCTGGAAAAGGGTGGTATCATGGTATGGAGCCCAGATACTTACTCATGTTGAAAACACTTTATGATTGTGTGAATTGATTGCGAGCGCTCGGTTGAAAGGTCCCAAAGGACCGGGGGATGGCATATTCGGTCAGTTGTTACTCAGTTAGGGGTAACCCGGCCTTGTGTTGGTAGAGATCTGGTTTGGTTCTCGGGGATGTCCATCCAGAGGCATTCTCATGTGGCAATGGGAAGTTCCTTGGCCTGATCATTCGTTGGAAATCCAAAGAAACAATACGATCTTGTACGGTTTTAGTTGTAGAACCTGCTTCCTCAAGAGGTAGTTATAGTAGGCATAATATAATGGTACCTATGTTGGCTAAGATTTATATTCTACTTTCGAAATGAATTTTTCCTACACTATGCACTAGTAATAATATCAAATGTTTCTTTTTAATGTGTATCAAGCATCTTGGACTATCATAAGAAGAAATCTCCTCCAAGTCTGCGTTTGCATTGTGTGTGTGGCGGGAGGTCTTATGGTAGTCTCATTTTTAAAAGCATTGCGAATTGACTTTAAAAGTATTCCTCTATTTTGATTTTAAAGATAAATAAACTGTTTTGAGTTCTCACACCAGTCACATGACTGACTCGGAGTTTATTGTTTTCCTTCCTAAACTCTGGGTGCCCACCAATTTCCACACGGGCAGTCAAGAGTTAAGGTTTATCAGGATATTCTGGATATTCAGGAGTTGCTGGAGGCAAGATGGATGGCATGGCGTATTACTAGTATATAGTATTTCTTTTCCGCTGCACTGTTTGATGTTGTTGTTGTACACTCTGATGTAAAGAAATGTAATGTGATCTAATGTAATAACTGATATAGTTCTTTGTTTAAAGATTATTCATTTATTATTATATGTTGTTCCGCTGCGAATTGTGAGATTCTGATGTTGTTCTGTTGTTTTCTATTCCGTTCTATTTCCTATGTTCTTTCCTCTCTATTCTCTATTCTCTATTTTCTCTCCTTTCTCTCTCTCTTTCTTTTTCTTAAACATTGAGAATTCGTATTTCTGTTCATCTTGAATTAATCTATGGAGATTAGTGTATATTCAAGGAGTACGGATTTGCGGTTCGTCACAGGTTGAGTAGTATAAATAGGGGTAGGAGCCTTCATTCTTAATCAATCAATCAAAAAAAAATATCCAGGAATTATAAAAGAAAGCCTCTGTAACGACTTGCCTTTTTGGTCCTTTTAAGCAGACAAACACGTCAGACTCAAACCATTCAGAAGAGCAGATTGTTATGGGGTAAATAAGAAAAAGTAGAGAGAAAAAAATAGAACATAATCTTGCAGCGCAATGACAAAATATAATAATCAAATAAACAGTTCATGAAGCTGTTTTACAAAATATTTGATTATACTTATACAACACAGATCAGAGTTAGACATAACAGAGAGTAATAAATAATGCAGTGGAATACATCATGCAGTGAGTTAAACATAGTAAATACTAATAGTACAAATCTTCATCTTCGTCCTTCAGAAATAAAGTCTTCAAATCCTGAAATGCTCAAGCTGACCCGAGCGAATTGAAAAGACAAAACACTCGAGTCAGAACCAAAAGATTTTATGTAAGTTAAATCAACGTTAAATAAATATGAGTGTAACGGTGTCAGATATGTTTACGGGGTTTGACATCTCTTATCCAGTGTCTAATGTGAGTGCAGTAACTTAAGAGATGTTCGGGATTCACATCTCCTAAAGATCTGTTAAACTATCTACTATGTTGTACAATACGCTATTATAATAGTGTCTACAGTAAAGTAAAGTATTATAATATCATTAAGGTGTTACCCATATCCCCCTTAACACATTTTTAGATATTCCCATAGTCTATACAGTACTGTAATTCCTCCGTAAACTGGAGGGCTATCAGAGGGCACTCCATAGGTATGGTACAAAACAAACTCGTAGAAGGCGCGCTAGGGCATATGAACATGACACTCGAGGCAATGCCATGGTAGATATACCAATTGTAGAATCAGGATGGTGGTAACGCATGGCAGCTACTATCGTCCACCTCGGAACACACTCCCAAATCAAAATCGAGGGGTGGCCAACAAATCATCACAAATGTCATAATAAGGTATCGAAGAAGCATGTCCGATCGGAGGAATGACCTCATTTGGCCCAGGTATAGCTCCTGTTTTACTCACATCTAAGCTGACTCACGGGAGTCAGGGTCACGTCATACCTTATACAGAAATCGTTCACCAAACCATCCTACTTCAGTTCTGAAATCTCCACCACGTACAAAGTTGTTAAAGTGGTTTTCGGTATTAGCAGAGAGTATGACAATATCCAATCCCGGTCTCTATAACAACCAAACGCTTATTACACACCAGATGGTTCTTTTACATTTCCAAAATCATTTCGTAATTGATATCAAAATATCATATTCAATTTCAAATCACTTTTAAATCATATTCACTTTCAAAAGTCGTAATTTCTTCCAAAACCATATTTCCAAAACAGGTTAAATCCTTACTTCAAAGTCATCATTTTCAATATATTATACATTTAAATCCCATTTAGGTCATTTCATCATTTCATCATATTTGCTTTTAAATCAATGAATTTTGAATACAAACACTTCCCTTTTTCTTAGTCTGAAAATTTAGAAAATAGTTATAAATATTCAAAATAGTTATAAATAGTTTAAATAAATTTTCAATAGTTAAAATACTCTAGAATAGTTAATATAGTTATAAAATAGTTAAATAGATTTAAAATAGATTAAATATAATTAAAATAGATTACATAGCTTTAAAATAGATTAATTAGACTTAATATAAGTTAAAATGGTTTAATAAGTTTTAAAATAAATTAAATGGTTTTAAAATAGGTTAAATTGATTTAATATAGTTAATATAGTTTAAATTAGTTTATAAATCTGAAAATCTTAAAAATAATATAATTTAAAACTGTTTATATTTGGACCATAAATTTGGAATTTATATCAATTTAAAACTATTTATTTCATTTCAACAAAACCAAATTTCAAACCTTTAATTTTTAACTTTCAATAAACTATTGAATTTCATCCCATTTCAATCCATGTTCAAATATCAATTTGAATTACTTCAATTTTAAAATATTACAAAGTTATATTTCAAACAAATTCAATGGCTCGATTTCGATACAATTTCATTTATCCTTGCAAACAGATTGAAGCCGATTCTGAATAAAATTAGATCACCAAACCGCTTTTCTTCACAACAGAAATATAACCGACAATATACTGTTGACGCATGAATTACTTAGAGGATACAACTAGAAGAATATATCCCCGAGATGCATGATGAAACTTGATATACAAAAGCTTTCGACTCTATCGAATGGATCTCTATTATTGCCATAATGTCTAGAATGTGCTTCCTAGAATCTTATATCGCTTGGATTTACACTTTCATATCCACTGTCACATACACTGTTAAGATCAATGGCCACTCTGCTGCATATTTCAAATCGTCTAGGGGGATTAGGCTGGGAGACCCGATCTCTACGTATTTATTTATCATGGTGATGGAGCTACTTAATTCTATCTTCACTAATCATGCTTTAACTAAGGCTTCAAAGACTCATCCAAAGTGTAAGAATCCACTAATTACCTCATCAATGTTTGCGGATGTTATCGTCATTTTTGCAAAGTCTGATTCTAGTACCATATGTACTATCAATCCTACGCTTGTACAAGTTCAAAGACATGACAGTGCTTCACATAAATAAAAATAAATCTCATATTCTCATAGCTGGGATTAATGAGAGTGATAAAAGTCGTATCACTAGTCTATCTGGTCTTCATGCCCTGCCAAATAATGCGGTATATTTGGGTATCCCACTCACCAAATCTAGCATTAATACTACACAATGTATCCCTATGTATGAGAAGATTATTGCTAAACTTCGAAATTGGCCTACATACCTCCTCTCGCAGGCAAGTAGAATTACTATCATTAAATCAATAATATTTGGCATGACATCATACTGGTCTCGCATTTTTTATTTTACCAAAGAAATTACTATCCATGATAAATGCGACCATGAACCATTTCTTATGGCACAATGATTTCCATTCTCGCAAGCCTATTCTGATTGCCTTCTCTAAGATATGCATACCAAGGAAAAAAGGAGGATTGGGTATAATAAATTTAAGATACTGGAACATTGTCGCGGCTTCTAAACACATCAACGATATCCTTTCCAACAAACATACGCTGTGGATTTGCTGGATTAGAACAAATTAGCTATTCGGTAAGCAATTCTGGATTATGATTCCTACTGCCACTTCTAGCTAGTTCTGGAGGAACATACTTAGCATCAGATATATCATTCTGCCTCGTGTTAAATGCAATATATTCTCTGATAAGCCCATCTCATTCTGACACTCCCCATGGTCATCCTCTGGTATCATTCTTAACGGTATGCTTAATAATATGCAAAAGTTATCCATAGGCATTCCAGACAACACAAATGTTAAACATTTCATCAACCATGGTGAGATTATTTTACCTATGGTTGCATCTACTATGGTTCAGGGACTCTGGATGAAGATCATGCATGTTAAACATAATAACACTTCGCATACATTCCAATGGACTGATAAATACACTTCACACACAAGCATTCGACTCTATCGAATGGACTGTTAAATTTCTTATGTCTAAAATTTATTATGTCTAAAATTTAACCCACTCACAAGGTTATTGATTTCGGATAATACTTCCTGTACAAATCCATGGTATCGGCGTATATGGAATAGACTCGGTTCTGAAAAAGACAATTTCATTCTCCGGAAAAATATAGACAACTCACTACTCACTAGAGATAAATTAGTGGAGAGGGGATTTATAGAAACA
This sequence comes from Allium cepa, assembly GCA_030765085.1. Taxonomy (NCBI): domain Eukaryota; kingdom Viridiplantae; phylum Streptophyta; class Magnoliopsida; order Asparagales; family Amaryllidaceae; genus Allium; species Allium cepa. The sequence continues at coordinate 25,463,202 of CM060933.1, read as the reverse complement.
AATAACTGCGTTTTCTGCAATAATCAACCCGAGAGAAAAGACCAAATCCTTTTCCAGTGCACCATGACATATCGATTATGGAAGGCTGTTATACTTGCTGCTGGTATTTATTACAGCAACACACAACATGGGCAACAATGGTTCGAGATATTCAAATGATCGAGATGGCGCAATGAAAGTGGTAATCGTATGCTTGTGGTTCTCAGGTGTTTCATTTCTACTCTATGGTGTGAGAGGAACAAGCGTATGTTTCAGCAAACGAGTAAAACAGGCGGGAGTTATTAGCAGAAATGAAGGGGGCTATAAAAAAACGTATGAGATGGCTGCATTCTATTGGTCTTGTTACATGCTTTATGCATTAATTATAATGGTATTTGGGCTTTGATGGGCCTAAATCCTATTTTAATTACTTGCATCTATGTCATATTCGTCTGCTTTTACATGTGTATGTTACTCTTTTTGAAATTTATTTTTGTAATTTCTAATATTTAATTCTGATCGTAGAAACCAGTATTTACATAACAATTTAACTTTAACTTCCAATTTAATTTCTTAAAACAATTCCTTTAAACCAAATTCATATTTCACCACCAAACTTGATTTTCCAAAGATAATTAAATTTATATAAATCGAATTTTATTTTCAAAATACCATTTAATTAAATTCAAAAATTTAGGGATTTCAAAATTATTCAATTTAACCAATCCGGTGTCCGTATATAATTTTATACCGTAGGGTCAAGTGATACTTATCATTTCAATCCATAATTAAAACTTTTAGGTTATATATCATTTCAAACCACAATCCCGAATTTAATATAAAATCCATAAAATCGCTCGAGTCTATCACTTTAACCCATAACGATTTTTCCTTAATCTATAGATCATTCGGGTATGTATCATTTCAACCCATAGTGAACTTGCAGTTTATAACAATATAAAATACAGCATCCATTCATCCAATATCAACAATCAGCATCCATTAAAATCATCATCCAAATCAATCAATAAATATCAATGTAGAATGGACATAAGAAATTTTAGACATAAGAAATTTTAGAAGTTGTGAGTGGGTTAAATCACTAACCTTTGAATTTAAATCCAATTGAAATCCAAAATTCAAACAGTCTCAGAATTTATCCAAATCATCATTAAAATGTCCGAAATTTCGATGTGATCCCAACGCAAGAAACCGCGCATAAATTCATCCTTGTATGTAAAAGTTATGTGCATTAGAACAATTGAATTTCAAAATTTAAATTAAATAAAAAAAGAAAAGGAATACCACGTCAGCATAAGCATAGTGAAACCCTCAATTTCTCACAAAATCGCGATTCGTCACTTTCATTCAGCTCCCGGTCTACATCACCTAACCTCGCCTACCACAGTCCCTTCCCCGACGATCTGACTACGCCATACCCCCTGCCACCTCCGGCCGACCTCACCGATCCCACACGCACGCTCCTCGAGGCCCTATGCCTCCTCCGCCGCCCTTACAGACGCGACCAAATTCTGACAAACCTGAGACCGATGATGATGAACGAGCGGCATAGGTCGAATCCCCTCGACGTCGTCTACAGTGCCTTGCAACCCGATCGTCTTAAGGATGACGATCCACCGTTAAATGAGACGGCGATAAATGGACAACCATGACTTGATCATCAAATTCCAGCCACATGGCAATCCAGATCTAGAAACAAATCACATAATTGGCTTACGCTCTTCGAAAGCTTCAAATCGATATATAATTCGATATATATTGATGGGTTTGAATTTTTGATTAGGTTTTGGAATTGAAATTGAATTGAGAAGTTTGTTTGGTTTGTCTTCCATTGAGAAGGAGGAGTGGACTAAAATGTACGTATAGAAAAATGAGAACGAGGAGTGGCTAGGGTTTATAACGGGCTATTTATAGACAAAGCTGAAAATAGAATGGATGGACAAGATTGATTGAACGATAAACGACCCGCAAAACCCGTTTCGACTTCGGATCGAAAATGGATCAACCCATATATCAAAATAGATGTTTTCGATAATTTTAAAATTAAAGGAACAAGTTTCAAGTCCTAATTCCATCGTATGAAGAAGTTACTTAAAATCAACTCATTTCAAATTGATTTCAATTGATTTTAATTTAATTCATTTCTAGGCGTTTCGAGCCCACGACAGGTCTGATCATTGCGAAACTTGAAATACTACAATAATTCATCATTATGGATCCGATGAAACTGGTTTCATCAAAATCCGAGTCAGTGGCCAAAATGGCTATTTTCTTATTAATTAAATATGTTAATATAAAAGTAATCAATCACCTTTTTATTCAATATTTACAAACTAACCAATTCATCATTTTTAATCACTTGGACTTTTATCCTGACTTAACATAAGTTTATATGACAATTCAATGTTGGTTATAACACCAATTACAGTGTTCAATTTCCCTATAATCAAATCCAATTTATTAAAATTAAATTTCAATTAATTGCTTTAATTTGATTTTCAACCTTTATAATAAATCCATTATTACTCAATTTACCTAGTTAATAGTTGGTTGTCTTCCATTACATTAGTATGCTCCAATTTTCATCTTTAATTATATTAACTACTATATTTCCATTTATATTGAAAATTTGTCAAACGTACACATTAATTAAAATTTAAAGTCCCAATTAATTATTTCGGATTCATTCTTTTATTAACATAATTATTACCTTATGAATACAATTACATTTCTATTTATTTAATACATTCACACTTTCCGTTATTGTATTAATTATCATTAATGTAACATTTAGACATTTATTTGAAATTGATTGTTTAAGTTGGAAACTGCACCAATTGTCACCATTATACATTTTATAACATTTGTAAGTTAATTCTTTACAAACAATTATACACAACAACTCTCAATACACTACACTTATTCCATTTCCATCCATTTCACATTATTTTATTAATAAATCAACCTTTAAATTATTAATTACCTTTTATATTCTGCTATAAATCAATGCACATATTCATTAAAATTTATACTCCCAATTTATTTATTCATCTTGATTTCATTCTTTTTATCAAATCCATTATTACTCTATGAATAAAATTTACATTATTACCAAATATTACTTAAATTTACATTAACGTAATACTTAATTACATTTATTGCAATTGGTTTCAAATTTAATATAATAGGCTGATTAAATAGGTAACATATATTAATTGTTACCATTAACTTTAAATCACACTTATAAATTCATTATTTACACATAAATGTTACAATTCTTATATAATAATGATTTTGTTCAATTACCACCAACTATCTATTTCACAATAATTAAATATTTACATTTGTTCCTTATATTCAATTTTATAACCAAGTATAACATTTACATTATTCATTTATTAGAATTTCATTCAAATTGTCAATAATTAGCTTTAATTAACATTGTCACCATTCATTTTAGTTATGATTTCATTATTAAATTACTAGATTCTATTTCTTTCAATACTAAATTACCAAAACCTTATTAAATTAACAAATTTAATTATTGAAAATTTATGGGTCGTTACAACCTCTTTGAGAGAAAAAGAGAGATTGCTTAGGAAGTCTCTATCCTCAAGCTTGAGTGAGCCATCGAGTGTGAATTGCTTTTGTAATCATATTCTTATAATCCTACTATTCTTTGGTATAGTGGAAGAATCTCCATTTTGGAGAATTATAAACTCTTATGCTCCCATTACTACTTTCAATATTAAAGTGCCTATCTTAACTTCACGAAGCGGGAAAGCCTGAGATTTTCCAACGGTGGTATCGGAACCAGGTTCATCCATAACAGTAATTATGCTCGTGTAAGTTCAAGATGGAGGATAATGTCGCCCATGATAAAGACGTGTTCAAGCTCACAGCCAACAACTACTCCTATTGGAAGCCAATGATGGAAGACCACTTGTATTGCAAGGATTTGCATGAGCCCATCATCTACAAAGACAAAGTAGAAGGAAAGAGTGATGCTCAGTGGGAACAATTGAACCGAAAAGTTGTTTTTATGATCCGTAAGTGCATTGGCAAAACTCTCTTTGAGCATGTTTCTACTTATACAAATGCTTATGAATTATGGACAAAACTTGAGTCCATGATTCAGAAGAAAACGCCTCGTAACAAGGCTAATTTAGTTCGATGATTGGTGAAGTTGAAGTATAAGGATGGTCATAGTATAATTGAGCATTTGAATAATTTCAAGGGGATCGTAAATCAACTAACAAAATTGATATGAAGATTGATGATGAGTTACAAGCCCTTCTACTCTTTAGTTCCTTACCGGAAAGCTGGGACACACTCGTAATTACAATTAGTAACGCAGCTCTGGAAGGATAGCTAACCATGGATACCATCAGTGACAATCTTCTTGGTGAAGAAGCAAGGAGAATGGAACGTGGTGAGTCTATCCATCCCGAAGAAAATGTTGCTGAGAATCAGGGTAGGAATGAAACTCGTGGACGTAGTAAGAGCCAAGATCCGCATCAATCTCAAGGTAGATCCAAGTCACGCTCAAAGATTGCATGCTATTACTGTGGAAGGATGGGTCACAAGAAAATGGAATGTCGATCCTTCAAGAAAGACAAAAACGCCGGTAGTGTTAAGCCAAACCAAATAAGCCCAACAAAGAAGCAAGAAGAGAAGAGTACTACTGCCATAGTGTTAAAAGAAGATCTGCTATATCTCATTGGTGAAGGTAACATTTTAAACATTTCTTATGATGAGAATTCTTGGATTATTGATTCTGGTGCTTCCTTCCATGTTACTCCACATAAAAGCTTCTTCTCATCCTACCAAAGCAGTGAGTTTGGTACGGTGCAAATGGGAAATCAAGATAGAAGCAAGATCGTTGGGATAGGAGACATCATTCTGACAACAAGCATCGGGTGCAAGCTTGTTCTGAAAGATGCGAGGCATGTCCTAGCATGCACCTCAATCTTATCTCCACTGGAAAGCTAGATGATGATGATCTGATGAATTACTTTGGTGAAGGAAAGTGGATGCTCACCAAAGGAAGTTTAATAATGGCTCGAGGAAAGAAGATAGGATCATTGTACATAATGCAAGCTAAGCTCTACAAAGGAAAGGTAAACATCACTAATGATATGGACACATGGCATAAACGACTTGGGCATATCGGTGAGAAGGTTCTTCACATACTCGCTCGAAAATAACTCCTCCCTGACTTGAAAGGTAAACCACTCGATCCTTATGCTTATTGTTTAACTGGAAAACAATACAGAGTTGCTTTCTAAAGATCTTCTCAGTCCATAAGGAGAAAGAACATTCTATACCTCGTGCACACTGACGTGTGTTCGATGTCTGAGAGATCCATTGGTGATGATTTACATTTTTTCACCTTCATTGATGATCATTCAAGGAAAGTGCAGTTGCACATGTTAAAATCAAAGGATCAAGTGCTTGATGCCTTCAAAGAGTTCCATGCTCCGCGTGAGACTAGATGGAAGATTAAGTGTGTATGACAAGATAATGGAGGTGAGTATAAAGGTCCTTTTGAAGCCTATTGCAAGAAATATGGAATTAGGCTAGAGAAGACTCCATCCAAGACACCACAATTGAATGGGCTAGCTGAGAGAATGAACCATACCATTGAAGAAAGAGTTCGTTGCGTGCTCTCTCATGCTAAGTTACCCAAATCATTTTGGGGGGAAGCTATAATGACCATGGTTGACATTCTCAATCTCACACCATCAGTTCCTTTGGATGGGGCCATCCTAGAGGAAGTTTTGATGGGCAAGAGGGCTTTATACAATCTCTCAAGATGTTTGAGTGCAGGGAATTTGTTCACATCCCTAAAGATGAGAGAGCTAAGCCTGATGAAAAGATAAAGGAGTGTATCTACCTTCGTTCACCCAAGGATGAATTTGGGTACCGGCTCTGGGATCCAACTAATAAGAAGATTGTTCATAGTAGAGACGTTGTATTCTTTGAAGATCAAACAATTGAAGATATCAATAATTTAGAGAGACCAAGATTGAGAAGCAGTAAGAACACCAAACCTACTCTAATTCAACATGAAGATAATAGCACATAAGAAAGTAGTGATGCTGAAGATCATGAAATTCATGATGAACCAGTTCAGGAAGAACCTCAATCTAGCATTCCAACCGCACAAGAGACGAGACGATCCTCGAGGGATAGAAGACCATCCACCCGATACAACACAGAGGAGTACATTATGCTCACTGATGAGGGGAGCTTCAAAGTTATAAAGAACCAATGAGTGATTGTCATAAAGAAGAATGGAGAATAGCCATGCAAGAAGAAATGCAATCCTTGCATGGGAATAACACATATAGACTAGTGGAGCTGCCAAAAGGGAGAAGAGCTTTGAAGAATAAGTAGGTGTATAGAATCAAGACCGAAGAGAACTGTTCAAAGCCTTGCTACAAAGCTCGGTTGGTCATCAAAGGATCCGGGCAAGAAAAAGGTAACGACTTTGAAGAGATATTCTCTCCTGTTGTAAAGATGTCATCCATCCGAGTTGTCCTTGGCCTATCAGTCATGCAATATTTGGAGATTGAACATCTTGATGTCAAGACGACATCTCTTCATGGTGACCTAGAGGAAGATATCTACATGGAGCAGCCTGAGGGATTCAAAGTTCCAGGCAAAGAAAATTTAGTGTGCCGCCTCACGAAGAGTCTATACGGGATTAAGCAAACACCAAGGCAATGGTACAAGAAGTTTGACGCAATCATGGAAGAACGTGATTCCAAAAAGACGAAAAGCGATCATTGTGTCTTCACAAAGTGGTATGTAAGTGGTGACTTTCTCATACTTCTGCTCTATGTTGATGATATGTTAATTATTGGTCAAGATCGCATAAAGATAGCTGCTTTAAAGAAAAAACTAAGCAAGAGATTCGCCATGAAAGATTTGGGACCGGCTAAACAAATCCTTGGGATGAGAATAACTCGTGATAGATCAAAAAGATTATTATGGCTATCCCAAGAAAGGTACATTGAGAAAGTGTTGGAAAGGTTCAACATGCACAAATCAAAGCCGGTTAACACTCCACTTGTCAGACACTTCAAGTTAAGTTCGAAGCAGAGTCCGACAAGTGAAAAAGACATGGAGGAAATGAAGAACATACCATACTCATCTGTAGTAGGCAGTCTCATGTATGCAATGATATGCACAAGACCAGATATCGTCTATGCAGTTGGTGTTGTCAGTTGCTTCTTGGCTAACCCAGGGAATGAATATTGGGTTGTAGTTAAATGGATCCTCCGATATCTATGCAGAACTTCCAAAAGATGTTTATGCTTTGAAAAAGGAAAACCTATAATAAAAGGATACACAGATGCAGACTTGGCCGGTGACATTGATTCTAGGAAATCAACATCGGGATGCTTAATTACTTTTGTAGGGGGAGCTATTTCATGGCAATCAAAGCTGCAAAAGTGTGCTGCATTATCCACTACAGAGGCAGAGTATATCATAGCTACTTAAGTTTGCAAGAAGATGTTGTAGATAAGGAACTTATTGCATGAGTTGGGAATAGATCAAGAAAAGTATGTCTGGAAATGTGACAATCAAAATGCAATTTACTTGGCAAAGAATTCAACATTTCATTCCTGCACAAAACACATTGATACAACATATCATTGGATCCGAGATGCCCTCGAGGAAAAGCAAATACATCTTGACAAGGTTCACACAGATGAGAACTAGTCTGACATGATGACCAAGGTAATACCAACAAAAAAGTTTGAAGATTGCTGTCAAGGTGTCGGTTTTCTACTACCCTCCAATAAAGTCGGAAGGGGGAGATTTGTTGGGATCCCTCCTTAATTGGAGACCTTCTAAAATATTATAGATCTTTTTAGAGAAGTATAGAATTTTCTAAAACATTTCGGTGAACTCTCTAGAAGCTTGTGGAAGAGTGTGGAACCCTCTGGAATATTCTGGAGAAGTGTGGAACCATCCGGAACCTTACGGAAGAGTATGGAAGGATGTAGAAGGGAATGAAAGAGTGTAGAGATTCCTAGAGAGTGTGGAGTATTCTAGAGAATTAATCTCCACCCTTCAATACAAGTAATCTCCACCATTCAATGTGGAGGTTGAGTAGTATAAATAGGGGTAGGAGTCTTCATTCCTAATCAATCGATCGAAAAAAATATCCAAGAATTATAAAAGAGAGCCTCTTTGAGAGAAAAAGAGAGATAGCTTGGGAAGTCTCTATCTTCAAGCTTGAGTGAGCCATCGAGTGTGAGTTGCTTTTGTAATCATATTTTTATAATCCTACTATTCTTTGGTATAGTGGAAGAATCTCCATATTGGAGAATTGTAAGCTCTTGTTCTCCCATTACTACTTCCAATCTTAAAGTGCCTATCTTAACTTCACGAAGCGAAAAAGCTCGAGATTTCCCAACATCAACCAATCATAAGAAGTGTAATTCAAGGTCAGGAAGTAAAGGAAGTAGTGGATCTAGCTATTGTAGTGTGGTTCTATAATGCATCAGTTCCTTTCAATGCTATGTATTTAGTATTATATGAAACAATGGTCAACGCCATTGCTAGTTATGAAAAAGGCTATGAAGGACCAAACCTTCATGCATTGCATGGTAAGTTGTTAAAGAGTTGCGTTTGAACAAGTGAATGATCAAGTCATGTAGGTGCATTTTTTGAAATCTGTTGATGCATCGATTATGTAAAACCGCCTTAATGCTTTTTGACTTATTTAAATAAGTTATTTTGCGAATAAAAGCAAAAAAATGCAATTAGTAACGAATAATTTAGCAACTATGTGGTTGCTTAGAGATTGATTGAAGTGAAATTTCCAACCATTTCATGGTCTCCTCTAGTGTCGCTCATTCCTGATATTAATGTTTAGTTATATTGGAAAACTTGAGCGTGTCTCTAATGCCATGAAACAAGAATCAAAGTTCACAAAGTTTGTATACTATATTGTTTATTGTTGTCTATGATGCAATGGTTTACAAATGGGAGAATTCTAATTCACTTGACTCCTAATACATTTGCAACAAATTTGGTTGTTTTACAAAGTAATTTGAGTCACAAAAATGAATTAATGGCCATAATTTCTAGTCAAAATTGGAAAGTATCCTCATATATAAGTAATTCGAAGGGGAAATTTTTTATTAGTAATGTTTTGATCCAGCATTTTGGAAAGAATATTCATTAATCATTAGTAACACCGAACGACTTATTCATGTTCTCAGACTTGTCGACAGTGATGAAGGACCAGCAATTGGATATTTTTATGCAACAATCCACAATGCAAGAGAAGATATGATAATAAAAAATGCAAGGAACGAACATATACTAAAGTCGTTCATTGATATCAACGATAGCAATTAAGATAGAAAATTGTATAAAAATATACACTTTGCTAGATTTTGGTTTAATCTGGAGTATCGGTATAATGTTAAGATGATGGAGGCGCATTACTCTTATCATTCTGCTACTTTAGATGTCATTGAGAAATATGTGAATGAGGATATAGATTTGACTGAAGATCTTACAAAAGAGATGAAATTTTACGAGAATGCGGAGGTTGATTTTGATAGGAGCTCGGCTACCTATCATTTGCTTCCAAGTAAATATTTTGATTTTAACTATTTTGAATCAAATTATTATAATTAACAAACCTTTTTCTAGTAAATATTTAATAATATTATTCAAACGTAGATGAGTGGTTGTCAATTTATGGAACCAATACACCAAACTTGAAAAAGTCAACAATCTGAATGTTGAGTCAAACTAGTACTCCCTTCAGATTTGAGAGACACTGGAGGGTTTTTGAACACATCCATTCGAAAAAAGGAATAGATTAGAACATCAAAAGTTGAATGATTTGGCTTTCGTGCATTATGATCTTCAACTTGGAAAAAAGTAAGTTATTATTCATCATGAACTCTTTAGGTATTTACTCGATATTATGTTTACTTGCCAAATAATAGTTCATGAACTCATCTATTTTATGATATTTATTTAGGCATGAATTAAATGGAAGAAACTACGACCCCATTAGTTTTATTGAATTTGATGAAAATAATACATTGGTGGTGGAGGAGGAACAACCGTTCTTGACGCTTGATTAGATTAATACATTGTGCAATGAAGAAGCAGGTTTTTTATTCAATTGTTAGACTATCCACTTTCTTTGTTTCAATGTATTGATAAATTTTTAGCTATTGTATTTTCTAGAGTTTAATTGTATTATGAATACACAACTAAGTAAAAATGGTTAGAAGTTCCATTGGATGATATGGAAGTCGATACCATTGGCAATGAAGATAATGGGCATTACTAACGATGTGAAAACTAAGTGGGTTTACAAGAAATAAAAAATAATGTAGAAACGTTTAACTTCAATCCACTAATGTCGCCATAATATTACAAGTATCTGAAAGGCCAGATCTAACAGTAGGCAACCGTCATTGTGGATGGTGAATATGTGAGTGAAAGTGTGAAGAAGTGCTTGTGTCTTGTGTTCTAAAGAAGTGCGTGTGTAGTTTTGTGTGAGTGTTACGTTATGTTGGGTGCAATTTTATGTGAGTGTGTGGTTAAGGAGGTGTTGTGTTGTGAAAGAGTGCAGATGATATGTCGTGAAGTGTGTGTGTATATAGATGTGCTTTGTAGTGCATGTGTGTGTAAGGAAATGTTGTGTTGGTGAAATCTTGCTGTTTTGTAGTGTACTGAGGTAGTGCAGTGCATCTGTAGTGCAGGTGAAGTGCATGTGTATTAGGAACTATTATTTGGATATCTACAGTGTTGTGCACATTAGACATATGTTGTTGTGTCATGAACTATAAATTATAATGTACTACGAACGATTTTTTATTAAGCTATATAAGTGACATTATGTGAAACTATTTTCATTACATATCACGTGTATTGCTATTGTTTTGTATGAAATTAGAATGCATGTGTATGGGTTATGAATGACTAGGGTATGTTGTGATTTGTGATATTTCTGTGCATTATTAATGTAGGTGTTGAGCATTTATTTACAAATTTTGATGAAAAATAACATGCACGGTACGACAGTTTGACTGTTCGGACCTTCGAAACCTTAAACCTTGAGTCATCACGGTTCGACTCGTGTTCGGTTATGATAACATTATATAATGTACATATAGTTATGAATTTTTTTGGATAATCAATTTACCCATACACGTGGCAACATCAGAGCATACTTAAATTTTCGAGGAAACTAAAAATGAAGAGCCATATAAACTAAAATTTCATTTATTGTAATAGAAGAAAGGCAATGGAATGCCAATTAAGAAACAATATAAATGATGTAGTATTGGCGACTAGTCTTGATTTTCAAATTCAAAGGTCCATAACAAATTTCTATCAAAATAAAAGTGAAAAAAATTAAACTATATACAGTAATAATAAAAAATATACTTAAGATAGTATCTTGTTCTTTTCTTATTCAAATTTTTTTCCCTATAATTTGAATAATAAATTTTGAGAGAGAATTTAGCGAATAGTTTGGTTCAAAATAGTTTTCTAGGATTTAGGTTTAGATATTGATAAAAGAATGTACCAGCAAAGATCAGAGAAGTAGTGGATATTAGGAAGACTTTTTAATGTACTTTTTTTCAAAACGATGATTGGTAAAAGGAAGAGGAAATTTTGCATTTGACGGCAATACTCAATAAGATCCAATCTCCATTTCTAGTAGCAAACGTGAATATATATACATATATGTGCCTACACATAAATTTCTTCTTTTATCTCCGACTTCTTTAGGGGTTGATTTGTCTCTTTATTTGCTTTTATGGTTTTTTTAATACAGATATTTATAAATATTTTTGATATTGGTGTTAAAATACTTCCATGGAGTTTGGTTTCTTTTGAAAAATGCAATTCGTACATTATGAAAAGAGAAAAAAGAACAAGGCGACCTTGCAAGCTTATTTTAGTGTGAATTATAAACAATAGTACACAAACATATTATTTCCATAATTAGTAGCTATGAAATAAATAAAATAAATATAAACATACAAACTAATCATATGGAGGCTGTGTCCCTGCATTGAATTATATTCATATCACTTTAGTTTAATGTGTATCCATTTAACTTTAATGGGTTTAGAGATCAGCTGGTTAAGACGACCAATAATTTAGGAGGCCAAGATTATAAAAAGTTATTGGGATGAAGAAGATTTTGGGTTTTCATGTAGGGCAAAAGCCAAATGGGGTAGAGAACCGACTAGATCGTGCATGAATATAATTGCTCTTCCTTTCTGCGCAAAACTCTCCATGATGGAATGATCAACCTAAAAAATTCAAAACATATCAATAACTATTTCATATAACATTTTTTACAACAAGTTTAAGCTTACTAGTATCCTTAATGAAAACGTTCTCATAACTTGCTAAAATTACATATTTGAGAAATAATAAATGTTGGTCATAAGGAAATTCATATGCAAGCCTCCAAATGGGTTAAACGGGAAAAGCAAAAAATGCGTTCAACATTGGTAGTCATGTAAAATTGTGTGTATGCACCAATAAATTTTTGTTACTTGATATGCGCTAATGTAATAAAAACATACGACATACAAGCTTTTTTATTCAAGCATGGAACTTTAAAAACTAAAGTCAACAAACTAATTGTTAGGTGAAATAATTTTCTTTAATACATACTAATGAGTTAAATTTTAAAGTGCTTATGGATATAGAAGCATCTTATGCATAATGATGGATGGTGGCCAAGGTTATGTTGCCATAGTGCATGATAAGGTAAGTACAATGGAATATTCATGCATTTAGAAGAGGACATGACATTTAATAATAAAAAATTAAGGTCAATTTATAGCTGCCCCAATGAAATGCATTCAGGAAACATAGGAAAACAAGAAAAAAATAAGGTAAATTTGGAAAGTCGAATTTTTTTATTATTGAAAAGGTTATGAAAATTGAATTATTTCTCAAATTGCCATTCACTTTGAAAAGAGGGAATAATAATGGAAAAAAATAACATTTAACAAATAACTTTATTTTTTTCACCAATTCAAAAAATATAACATGAAGGAGAATGTATGTATATATATATATATAACGTTCGTTTAACAAGGAGAAAATAAGAAAATGTTCTTAGGATTAACCTGTACGGATATAAGGAGGCAAAGAAATATATGCACTGGGTTACATAGAAGGTAGTTGCAAATATACTTCAGATAATCTTTCCCTACAAAATAGAGGACAGTTTCATAACATTTAAGAGAATAAAAATGCTTGAATTGCCAAAGGACAAATGTTTTACCGATCAAAGTGGTGAAGCACAGGGCTATCCAATTATTTGACCAGCTCTTTTGATGCTAGCTTGATTGACCCTTAACCTGGGTTTGGTAAAGTTTCCTTAGATCAACTCACTTTACTAGTTGATAAAGGTTCTAATTTATGTAACATAATTGAAAATGTGGAAGTACTATACAACACACCCTTTTTGGGCAATATGGAGAAGGTTTCCATAAAGGAAATACAATTGATATTTTATAATATGGTCAATAATATAGATAGGCCAAACATAGGGTGGTAAATATAAAATATTTGTCTGATATTTCATATACTAGTGGAGTTGAAATCCTTGGATGTATTTGATATGCAATGCTTGAGAGCTTGCTTGGTGGAATTATTAAACTTGAAACAGAATTATAAGAAATTTGCTGATATGTCATTGGTTTGGAATATTTATTTGAAAATGACAGTATCGATTTATATGTGAAATTAGAATAGTTTAGAGTGTATTTGGAAGTAAAAAGTGCAAATTGGAATGATCTTCTACACAAAGACATAAATATGAACTTTTTAGAAAAAGGCATAAATGTGCATGTGAATTATTTTCTATCCAAGGACCTTTTCAATGCATATTTAAAGCATGCAAAAAAATAATATGAATACATATTTTACAAGTATGATATATAAAGAAATATTTTTAACTAAATTATTATCAATTTCATGTGGTTTAAGGGTTAGTAGCTCCTCACAACGACGGTAAACGGAAGGTATAACATGTAAAACATGTAAATTGTAGGATATCAATAAATAGTGAAGTAAAATATTTTAAAAATTTATTAACCTTTATCTGCATCTGATTTTGAATAAATTTTAGATGTTAAATCTCATATACTAAACTTATAACATAAATAATATTTATAAAGATTTTTAATCTTACCAAAATTCTTAGAAACTTCACTTCAGTTACTATTTGTTGTGTTGGAAAAACCATAATATATGATTTCAATTAGGAAAATAAGTGGAAATATACACAAAACTAAATAAGGATATAACAATCAATGTGCTTCAACTTAAAACTGTAATATTTTTTACTTAGGCTTAGAACTGTTCATAGAATTTAAAACTAGAAAGATAACATATGACAATTAGCTTTAAAAACTTATTGTTTGTTTTAGAAACTTTGACAAGTACGTAACATAATTTCTTGGTATATTTTTTTAAAAAATTCTGTTATGATGTCATTTACATCTGTATCTGAGACTTGACATTCACCTTATGTTTTCAATATCAATACAATATGAGTAATTGAAAATAACTTTGATTGTATATAAATGAGACATGTGAAAATCTGATGTTTACCTTCTTTCCATTACCTCCCATTCTGAATAAAGAAAACAAGAATGGAATGATTTTCATTTGATACTTGCAGGAGTGTAAGAAAACCAAGAAGTTAAATATTTTTGATGAAGTAGGCATGATCGGTTGATGTCTAAATTTTTATGTCTTTGATTTGTAAAGAATATATATCCAAATATATTGAAATGAAATTTTTAATTGAAAAGGGTGAATAAGTACCCCTTATTAGTAGCATGTATATTACTCCCTTATTTAAGATAAACAATCAGATCTAGCATATGCGATATTCAATCCAATCCTTCTAACGAATAATAAGTAAAATTATGTAACTCTCAAAAGTAAAATGCATAATAATATTCTTGACTTTTTTTTAGGTTTAGAGTTGTAGGTTTGGACAAATAAGGTATAATTAGCGTGAGCTCATGCTATGCACACGACATGTTAAAATTATGTAAAAAAAATAAATATTTTTGATGCAGTAAGCATGATAAGTTTATGACTAAATTTTTTGTATCCTTTATTTGTAAAGAATATATATCCAAATATATTAAAATGAAATTTGTAATTGAAAAGGGTGAATAAATAGTGTATTTGTAGAAAATATTAGTAGCATGTATATTACTCCCTTATTTAAGATAAATTATCAGATCTAGCATATGCGATATTCAATCCAATCTTTCTGAGGAATAATAAGTAAAATTAGGTAACTCTAGAAAGTATGCACGATAATATTCTTGATTTTTAGGTTCAGAGTTGCAGGTTCGGACAATTAAGATATAACTAGCGTGAACTCGTGCTATGCACACGACATGTAAAAATTGTGTAAAAAATTAAGATGCCACTATTATAGCTACAATGGTGATCATGAAGAAAATTGTAAAAGATGTTAAAATTTGCGATATAGAATTAGTTTTTCATTGAGAATGTAGCATGAAATGAACAATGAATATTAATACTTTAATGCAAAACGTATCTTTTATAATTTATTGGAATAACAATGGATTACATCCACTACTTTTTTATGTTGAACTATAGACTCATAGACCTTACTTCATACCAATATGTCACAAGTTCGAATCTTGGTAAAGACAATTATTAATCTTTATTTTGTTGGAAGTTTAGAATAATATTAATTTCATGAGTTAAATCTCATCCATGACAATTTTATTCATATATTTTTTCCCTACTTGTTTCATTTTTTGGGAATGTTCTCTATTATTCTCAATATCGATTTATTGATTTATTTTATATTTATGTCACCATTTATTTCAATTTTTTATAACTTTAGCTTAATTTATGCAAAAATTATTCTTTTTTAATGTTTCAATATAATTGGAATTCCATTTATTAGAAATTAGGATTCACCCCTTATTTTTAAGATTCGTATGTGAAAAACTCTTTCTAAAAAACATGTTCTAAATTACATACCTATTTTTAGTTTCTTTTATTATTTTTTCAAAAATTAAATTTGAACATTAGTCGCATATTTTTATGATCAATTTTTTTTGAAACAACATGAATGACACATTATATCTTGGAATGTCATAATATGAGATTAATTGACAATAAGAAGTTATTAATAATAATTAAGAAAGTCTTGGTAAAATTATTATTCAAGGAAAATTTGATTAACTAAGCGCACTTCAAAAGGTTAATTAAATGGAGCAAGATTAACTAGAGCAAGTAAATTCGTCCATATAAATAAAAGGGAATAAAATTGAATGTTTAGTGAATCAGGTTTATATAAGGAAAAGAAACTAATGAGATTAAGCAAGGAAGGATTTTGGCTCAAACTCAAATCACTAACTCATATACCGCTAAAGGAATAGTATTCTATTCATTCCTCTCGTTTCATTTTAAAACAAAACAATGGGAAAGAATCCCAAGCTAGGCCGGTTACCATTAAAAAAGGAGAAGAGATTAAAGCTGAAGGAAGATCGGAGTTTTTATTTTAAATAGAGAACATATTGCACAAGTTTTCAAACCGAGGTGAGTAACATTACCACATTTACTTTCAAACCCATTTGGGTTTGGATTGTGATGTGCTTTGATGATCTAAATGATAATGAGCATGTTTTGATGATAATATAATTGATTTATACATGTTGTATTAAATGATATTGTTTTGAGATGTTTTAGAGTAAAACATGAGTTAATCATCTCCAAATGCTTTGAAATTTTAATATGATATTTATAATATAACACTAGAGATGAATTTTAATTTTCATAATTTTCAGATGAGGAAATCACTTATTTGATTTATCTTAGTTAAAATGGGCAGCTATGGCTATAAAATGAGTTAAATATCAAAGTTTAATATTTGAATATGAATTTTCACTAAAGGTACATAAAGATGTTTTCGAATTTTGGCAAATTTTTGAGAATTTACCCATCATTTTTTGAATTGATACAAATTAAATGGTAAAACATAATTATCTTTAATCAATAAATTAATTATAGAAAGTAATTATGGTATAATTAGAGGTGTAAAATCATGTCAAGCTTTAGAGATTTCTCAATAGTAAAACAGTAACGAACAAACAAATGAAAAGTGTAAGGAGTTAGTAAAAATGTAGTTACTTTATTAAGAAATATATCAATTTTCTAGTTAATTATAGATTTGCCATTTTAATACATGCTTTAGCCTTAAAAATCTATCCTTGCAACAACTATTAAAGTTGACATGCGATAGTCATAAGTTAGACATACAAGAACAATAATTGATACACGTGATAGCTGTTACACCCTATTTTTAAAAAAAAACTAGGCAGGAAAAGCTATGGAGAATCAAAGATAAAAGCTATTAGAATCCAAGAACATGGGCTATTGTACACTAAGGATGCTAAAACTATTGAGTATTAAGATACCATCTACCATCGCATACCAAAGTGCCAAACTATTAAAGTTATCAAAGGCCTAAAATCGACAAGCCATTAAGGATCTAAGGAGTGAAGCTATTGGAAATCTAAGGTCAGTAAGCAATTAAGGAGTTGAAATCAACATGCTACCAAGTGTTTATAATTGACAAGCTATCGAGGCTTAAACAATCAATCAAGCTATTGATTATCAAGATGGAATAACTATCGAGTGTTAAGAACAAAAGAGCTCTCACATACCAAAGATATTAGAACTATCGAGGTTCAAGATGTAAGGAGCTACCACATACTAAAGATATTAGAACTATCGATGTTCAAGAATCAAGGAGCTATCGAATACCATAAATATTAGAACTATCGAGGTTCAAGATGCAAGGAATGATTGCATGACAACTTTGATATGATCAATTATCAAGAAATATCAAGTTATCGCATACCAACATTAATGCCATTGAATGCTAAAAGAGTAATGGCTATAAATATTTGGCATAATTTTTTACCTTTAAGAAGCCAACTATAAATGCAAGCATATTAGAAAATATAAAGAAAAGGCTAGTGAAGTTACCAAGAGAGTATTTGAAAAGATTCAACACTAATGCCAATCAAGCCGAAAGGGCGAGTGATAGAGAAAAATAGATGACCGTAAAATCTAGGCTAGTAGAATACACCCCATTCTAGAAGGAGATTTTTATCCACAGTGTAAGGATTTATAGGATTTTTATTTCCTAGCTAATAAATTTGTTCAAATGGATCAAACCTTTCATGAGAAGAAGTAGTCTCAATAAAGTAAAAGGGGAAGTTTTCCGACCCCTAATAAAAGAGGAAAGTGGGAGGAATCATCAAGAGAAAATTATGTTGAATTAAACCAACATGTCTCGTACAGTTATGCTATAACTAAGGATGAGATAGAACATCCTACATTATTCAAATCTTTAATGAATTAAGGACCCAATAAAGGAGGGGATTACCATGCTTTTCACAAAGCGAAGGGTCAGAAAACCGATGATTGCCGCGTTTTAACTGGAATTATTCAAAACAAGATAAGAAGGGGGTACTCAATGAATTTGTTAAGAATGATCACAAATTCCCAAGATCCAAAGGTAATGATGAACCCCTAACTAGTAGTACCAATTTCATGGAATATGATCCCCTGTAGAATTTCCACCACCAATCAACCACATTAATGTTATTCATTGAGGTCCGCACATTATAGGATTAAGAAAAGGCACAAGAAATAGATATATATGAGAAGAAAAAGAATGAGTCTGTATACTATGAGAAGCCTCCTGACAAAAGCATATGATAGAGCCGCCAGATTCCAAATCTGATAATAACTCCAAACAAACTAATTGGAGTGAGGCATCTTCATAACGATCCAATAATGATTACGGCTGAAACTAGGTTGTCTTTAGCGTTTAACATTTTGGTGGACACTAGAAGCATGGTGAATGTGATCTTAAAAACGCCTTTGATCAAATGGATATCCCTCTAGAAAAACTTAAGGCTAGTTTGGAGCCAATCTTTGGGTTCAATAATAAAGTTCTACACCAATTGGATAAATGATGTTGTATGTTCAATTCGAATCACTTCCCACTCTAGGTCCTTTGAACTTTGGTTATGGTGATGGAACAACCTTCTTATATAATGTTTTTTTTTGGAAAACCTACATTGGATAAGGTAGACATCTTCATTTCTTCGAAACAGTGTGAGGGGAACAATTACTTTTGGGGAAATGTATCTTGCAACTCTTAATCAATGCAATAAAGAAGGAGATTCTTGTTATGTACCTATGTTAAATAGATTAAATGAAATTAAAATTCATACGCCCTTGCAAATTAGTCATCACGAACTGATGTCTAAGACAAATAAGCAGAAGGTATTGATTAATAAACAGAAGGAGCTGAACAGAATGATTAAACTATCATATAGGAAAGGAAGTATATTGAGCTAAATCAGATGAATCAAGATGTAATTTCTAAGTAGATTCTAAAAGTATAATGTAAAAAATGGATTATAATGATAAAGAGAATATAAAATCCAAAGATGACTTGGAGAAGGTAAGCTTGGATACACAAGATCCTACTAAAATAGTGAGGATAGGGAAAAGGTTAGACAAGAATACAAGGGAAAGGCTAATCCTCTTTCTTTAGCCAAATAAATGATGTTTTCTCCCGAACCCATGCTGATATGATGGGAATTGACCCTGTAATAATATGCCATGCACTCAATGTAGACCACAAGTTTACTACTATAAGGCAAAAGAATAGAAAATTTGATAAAGTCCGAACTATTGCATTACAAGAAGAAGTGAAGAAAGCTAGAAAATGGATCATTAGGTAACTATTCAATCTAAAATGGTTTGAAAACCTAGTATTAGTTAAGAAGTCTAATGGGAAGTGGAGAACATGTGTTGATTACGAGGATCTAAAAGGTATGCCCGAAGAATTGTTATTCTCTTCCAAGGATTGATCAACTAGTTCATGCCACACATGGACATAAGTTGTTATCATTTATTAATGCATACTCAGGATATAACCATATTCACATATTCAGGCTCGATGAGGAACATACGAGCTTTATAACTGACCGGGGGACAATACTGTTACAAGGCAATGCCATTTGGACTAAAAAATGCTGGAGCCACATATCGGTGGTTAGTAAATAAGACGTTCAAGGATCAAAATGGAAAAAATATGGGAGTATACATTGATGACATATTAGTAGAGTCCAAGGAAGAAATCGACCACATAAATAACTTAAGTGAAATGTTTGAGGTGCTACGGATATACAAAACGAAGGTAAATCTGTAAAAAAATTCTTTCAGAATTCAATCTGGAAAGTTCTTCGTATATATTGTGAGTGCAGAGGGAATAGAAGCTAATCCTGATCATTAAGGGCGATTTGAGATATGGCAGAACCTAAAACAAGCAAGGATGTAATAGGATTAAATAGTTAAGTTGCCATAGTTAACCAATGTATATCAAGAGCAATAGACCAATGTTTTTCATTCTTTGACATGATCAAGAAACAAAGAACCTTTGAATGGATGGAGGAATGTCGAAGGGCCTTCCAAAAATTAAAAGATCATCTAGGAAAACAACCGGTACTTTTTAGCTCGGTGGAGGGGAAGAATTTATTTCTATATCCAACAGCATCGAAACATGCGAACAGTTCAGTTTTGATAAGAGAATAAAATGTAATCCAATTACTTGTATATTATACAAGTAAAAGGCTAAATGATATTGAAACTAGATATCCAGTTATAAAGAAGCTAGCCTACCGCTTAGTATTATTGGCACAAAAACTGAGATCTAATTTCAAGAAAATCTAGTCAACGTGTTAACCAACTATCCGCTTAAGAAAATTTTCAGTAATCCTGAAATATCTAAAAGGTAGTTAAAATAGGGGACTAAATCAATATGATAATGAACATGTGCCTCGAATATCGATAAAGGACAAGCTTTTGCCGATTTTTTTAACTAAGTACAGATAATTATTAAGGAGTAGTTGGAAAATAAAGGAAACTTGAACCATGGTAGAAGTTATTTATAGATGTAACATCAAGCGAACAAGAAGCTAGGGTTGTATATGTGATGATTATACCGGATAGATATAGATTTCATTACGCAATGAAACTAGGATTTTTGTGCCTAACAATGTTTTTAGACATTAATCAATGATAGTTGGGTTGAATTTGGACGAATAACTAAAATTTCAAAGAACCGAGGTGCTTAGTAAATCATAAATAATGGTAAATCAACTAAACAAAACATATTCAACAAAGGATGCCCGAATAACTCAATATGTTAGAATGATCCATGAAATGTTGTCCCGGTTTAAAGACTTTTCTATCCATGAGGTACCAATGAAGAAGAATGCACAAGCAAACTCATTAGCAAAACCGGCAAGTTTGTGAGGGGAGCTAGAAGTAAAAACCGTTCTTGTTAGATTACAACAAGACCTAAGTGTTGAGTTTTAAAAAGGTAATATCAAGTAATGAAGCTTTTGTTTTAACCTGCTTGCAAGCTTAACAACCACAACGAATAAAATTATCAAGTGGCAATAATCACAAGGAAACCCATGAAGAGGAGGGGATGTATGATCGCAAAAATCAATATATGAATAAGTGCTAAGTACTTAGAAAAGAAACATTAGAAATAAATAAGAATGAGTCAAAGAAGTTGAGATATAAAGCTTCTTTTTGCCCTACTGTTGACGGGATATTATATAGAGAAGGATACTCTATCCCCTATTTGAGATGTGTAGTCTTGAAAACATGAATGAAACTATTGAAGGAATCGTATATGGGAATTTGGGGAGTTCATTCCAATGAAGTGAAGTTAGCAAAAAAAAGTAACCAGATAAGGCTATTGTTGGCCACACATGACTATGGATGCTTTAGCTTATATGAAAGGATGCAATAAATTTCAAAGATTCTATTAAATTCCATGACTAACCTCGAGCGAATTAACTCCCATCACAAGTCCTTGGCCCTTCGACGTATGGGAAGTCGACTTGACGAGACCCATCCATGTCTTAAAAGGAGGTGAGAAATTTGCAATAATAATAACTGGTTATTTTACTAAGTGGGTATAAGTTGACCCATTACCCAACATTACCTCGAGGAAGTCTTGAAGTTCGTTATCAAAAACAAAGTTACTCGATTAGAACTCCCAAATATTATCATTTCTAAAAATGGAACTCAGTTTGAAAGTGAAGAATTCACTCGCTTTTATGAGAAAAATGGAATAATAAAGAGTTTCTCATTGGTAGCACATCTAAAGGCCAATCGGGCAATATAAGCAGCAATAAAACCATTAAGAACATTTTAAAGAAACAATTTGGAAATGCAAAAGGAAAATATGTGAAAGAACTTCCTCTTATAATGTGGTCATATAAAACTTCTTCAAAGATAGCTAATAGGCATATCCTATACTCTTTGTCGTATGGATTTGGGGCAATGTTAATAGTAGAGGTTGAAGTCCCATCACATTGAATGATTACATATACTTAAGAATTAGACCAAGAATTAAAGAAGGAATCACTAGATTTAATCAGTTAGCTAAGAGACCACGACACATTATAAACAACGGAATATCATCGAAATTTTTCCAAATAGTATAATTCGAAAATGAGAAGGATGGCATTCCAAAAAGGAAATCTAGTATTAAGAAGGATAATGGAAAATACCAAATACCCAATAGACGGTCCACTAGGGCTAAATTGTGAAGGACCCGTGGTAATCCACGAAGTAATACCTTCGGGAACTTATCAATCGAGTAGACCAAACAAAAATGTCATAAAAAGAACATGAAATGTTGAACACTTAAGTCTGTATGTCACTATACTGAATGATTAAAATGAGTTACTAAAATTTTCTCCTTGGTAAATATTTCAAAAAAAATTAACCATTCTTAAGAAAAACAAATTTATGAAAAAGGATCAACTTTTTCATAAAAAGGTTCTAAAGATCTTCAATAATGGGTTGCAAAATGATTTTGCATAACTTCTAGCCCCCAAACCGAGATGCATTATGTTCAAAGAAACTTCTGACATGATAACATTAGTGAGATTCTTTGAGCATAAGCACATCACATACCTAGTAGAGGACGAAAAACCTTTAGTCTAGGTTTACTTGGACATTTGGAGCTTCAGGAGATGAGTTGGAGGCCCAAAGATGTATTCACGTAAATGGTTATATTTTCGTTGCATATATTGTTATATATTATTCAACAATTGTGAGGGCGGGTTTTATATAACTTTCCGTGTTGAATAGGTAAGTATACTCTGATTGATCTCTGTATACTTTATAGTTTTGTTTTTGCGTAAAGATTCATTATATAATATATTTTATTCGTCACTGTGACATTCTATGTTAATTTCTTCTTGGCTTATTTCTTCCGCGCCAAGAACGGAAGACTGTGTAGGTTGTAAAAGATGTGAATCCGCCTGTCCAACAGATTTTTTGAGTGTCCGTGTTTATTTATGGCATGAAACAACTCGCAGCATGGGTCTATCTTATTGATACGTTATAATAAATTCCACTTGAATCATTTGATTCCTTTTTACCGATAAAAGCCCGTGCTCAAGAAATGTAACGATTCGAATTTTTCGCGTTCGAAAATCGACATCCATACTTTACATTGTACTCGAATGCCGCAGATTCGACCGTTCAAATTCGAGTCGCCGGAGCTTATAACACATTAAGTGAATAACACAGCGGAAGAAATGAATAATATATTTCAATATACAACATTTGATACAATAGCTGATACAACATGAATGATACAACAGAATGGTACAATAAATGTCAACATTTTCAGAGATACAAAGAATAGCAGCGGAAATAAAAGATAACACCAGCAGCGGAACAATATCTTCAATATAGTCTTCAAGAAAGAACTCCAGTGTAACTCCATCTCCAAGGCATCAATCCAGAAATAGCGAGAACTCCCAAATCAAGATGAAGAGAAGCAACTCGATCCAAAATGCGATTGCCAAATCCTAAGGCTGAAAGCTATCGAATCTACACCTAACATTGATTATCTGAAAACCCCAACTCTAGGCTGCCCGTGTGGGAAATAGTGGGCACCCAGAGTTTAGGAAAGGGACGATAAACTCCAGGTCAGTCATGGGACTGGTATGAGCAAACAAAAACATTTGGTCTTTTAAAACAAACAAAAGAATTTAAATTTGAAATCCGCAATGCTTTTTGAAAATGAAACCACCATAAGGCCTCCCGCCACACACACAATGCAAACGCAGAATTGGAGGAGATTTCTCCTTATGATAGTCAAATATGCTTGATACGAGAAAATTCTTTGATATCATTATAATAAGTGCAAAGTGTAGAAAATCATTTCGAAAGTAGAATATAAATCCTAGCCAGCATAGACATTCCGAACTATGCCTACTATAGCTACCATTTAAACAGTGGTGACCACCATAAGTAAATGGCAGGTTCTACAACTAAAACCGTACAAGGCACGTATTGGATGAATGGATTTCCAACAAATGGTCAGGCTAAGGAACTTCCTACTGCCACATGGGATCGCCTCTGGTGGGACGTCCCGAGAAACTAACGTTACGGTTAGCTCTCTGCCAACACAAGGCCGGGTTACCTCTGTAACTAGGTAACTACTACACGAATATGCCATCCCCCGGTCCTTTGGGACCTTTATCCGAGCGCTCGCAACAACCACAAAGTATCACAAAGTAATAGATCTGCAGTATCCATATGAGTAAGTATCTGGGCTCCATACCATGATACCACCCTTTACCAGAAGGGAATGACATACCCTAAAGGGCGCGACCCTCATAACCTTGCCGCATCTTTCCTGTTTCGACCATTTCCGGGGTGTGAGGTCCTGATGCAGTCTCGTCCACAAAGCTACGCTTTGTGCAACAAAGCCATGCTTTGGGTCAACAGATGACCAAAGCAATGATCACAAAGATAAATGATCAAACAAATGATCATATCACAAATGATCAACCAATGATCATCACACAGCAGCACTCAGCATGCCACATTACCAAATTGGGAATATCACTGATAAATATCAACTACATAACCTCTGAGCTCGTACGTCTCAGAGAAGGGTGTTAAGCTAAGAGAATAAATTCTCCGCCACCAAGCAGAAATGTATTTGATAGAGATCAGTTAACATCTCAAAGTGTAATGTCGGACATACAACCATACAAGTCTGTTCCGGGTTCGAACAGAACCGAAGGCACTTCCGAAGAAGCCCTTGCAAATTCGGATAATCCCTAATCACGTCCGGACTTCCCATCACATATGGAGATCTCTATACCGGGGATCAGCCAGTGCAGAGACAATCGATGAGTTATCCTTTTGTTTTTGGAAATATCCGGTCTTCACCACCGGTCTTCAATTGCTATCCATAACGTCGTATCACTATTCGGAATGGGCTATATGACACTAGGTCCTCTCCCGGCTAAACCGAATAATGAGCGCCATATTTTAAAACATATGGATATGGGATTTTAGTTAAGTCACAACTTATAAAATCCAAAACTTTTCTTTCAAATGGTTAAACAAATTACCATTTTAAATCTTTAAACAAAAAGATTTATTACACAAAGTTTCGCCTAATTTCACAAAGATCTATTCATAGATTTCAAAACAACTTCCATTTCAATTGGATTAACTCAATAAATCTTTAAATTAAAGATTTAATTTATAGCTTTCAAGATTTATTAATAACTCGGAAAACCATTTTCATTTCAACTTGAATTCCTTTTAACACACATTGAAAATCCATTTCTTATATGAAAGCTTCTATTATTTGAAAACGACAGTTTTCGTTTCAGAAAAGTCCGATTTATACAAGTTGGAATCTTGGGTTAATTTTAAATTTCCAAACATCACCTTTTAAAAGGGTTTAAAAACCCATATAAATCCATTTATAAGATGGATAACTTTTTAAAACCCTAGTTCCCAAATTATAGAATTCAACTCAATTATTGAATTCAAATTTTAAATCAAATTATTTAAAATTTCAAAACTCAATCGAGTTATTCAAAATAACTTTTATTTTTGAAATCCATTTTTTTTTCAAAAACTTCAATTCTAATTCCAAAACTATTTTGGATTCAAAAATTCAAATTTTAAAACAATTTCAAAATCTGTGACTTAACCCATTTCCACGTGCAATCCATATTTGTGTGTGTATAAGTGTGGTCCAGGGGTTCAACACAATAGTGCACAACATCATCATCACAGATTCAATCATAAAGATAAGCGGTATAACCCATAACGCTTATCTATATTCACAGATTCCTAGATAAAGTAAATTATCAATCACAAAAATTCACTAATATGATTCGATGTGGGTTTCGGATAACCAGCTGGAATCCGACTCCCTGTCGCATCGAAATTCAAATGTCGTTTTACGGGTCAAAGGGTTTCATATACATACGACAGTATATTCATCACAAATATAGCAGATCAGCACAAAGTATCACATAGCATCACATCACATATCAAATATATCAATCCATCACATATGCATTCAATAACAATCAGCATCTACAATTAAGATGAATAAACTGGGTGGTTTTAAATTTATTACCTACATGATTACTTTCATTTATTATTCCTAATTAATTAACTATCCATATTTATTCAATTAATAAATCTTCAATTATTAATTTAAAATCTAATATCATTCAATCAATGATTTCTTGATTACAAATTAATTATTCTAAGAAAAATAATCTTAAACTTTAATTAATCAAATTAAAACCCTTAATTACTTTAACTAATTATCCATTTCTTAATTAATTAATTATATTAATTATCCATTTGTACTACCTTAATAATTAAATGAATTACAAATCATTAAACTTTTCTTTATCTTTAAATAAACATTCCTTATTTAAATTATGCATTTAAAAACAAAATGTTTTTAAATTTACATTAAATTCCATTTAACATTTTCTTTAAACTTAAAGACTCAAATTTATTTAAAATAAGATTCTAAAATAATACAAATCTAAATCTTATATGTTTACAAGAAACATATACTTAAATAAATAAGTTGAAAAGGATTTAAATTTCAATTCAAATCAAATTCAAATCAATTTTTAAAAATTACTTTAAAACTTCAAAATTGAAATACAACTTTCATTCTCATTTTAGTTTTAAATTCTTTAAAACTCTTTCTATAATTTACACCTTTAATTCAAATGAAAATCATTTGAAAGCAATTTAAATTTAAATCTTTACTTTAAAACTGAACTTTAAATTTAAAAATCCAGATTTTTAAAACTTCAGATTTGAATTCATTTGAATTCCTAAATTAAATACTTAATCTTTAATTCAAATGCAAAACAACAATGCATTTTATACTTGAGAGTTAAAAATCAAATTTAAATTTAAAAACATAATTGATTTCAAATTTCAGACAGTCGAAATTTGAATTCATATTCAAATTTCAGATATAACTCAGTTTAGATCTCACTTAAAAACTTAAACTTACCCTTTTACATTTTAAAACAGAAGAACAGTTTCTGTTTAATTTGGAAACCAAACTTTAAAATTTACTGAAATTTTAAATTATTTCAAAAGGCACAGAATTCACATATTTGAATTCATATTTGAATTCAGTTCATTAAAGCTTAAGTCCAAATTTAGTTTACATTTTTTTTTTTTTTTTTTTTACTAAAGAAAACAGTAAACAGTTTCTGTCAAATTTAAAACCCTTTACATTCTTGAATTTAAAATGTTTTCAAATTTCATGTTTGAATTATTTGAATCTATACTAAATTCAGGTTCCAACTGAATTCAAATTTCAAGTTTAGATTCCTATTATTACTACAACTTTATTCTTTTAAAAACCTGGAAAATAATTCTGTTTCTTAGTCCTGAAACAAAACACACAAAATTCCCTTAATTATTTCAAAGAAATTTAAATTCAAACTATTTGAATTCATCCTTAGCTTCAAGTTTGATTCTAAGTTTAAAGTTTCAGATTTCATTTAAACTTGGCTTTTAAATTTCAGAAAACATAACAGGTTCTGTTGCTAAGCCCTGAAACCCAAAACACACAGACCCCTATTCGACTTCGAGTCAAATCCCCTTCTACCTCGAGCAAAATTTGATTTCACTCGAGTATAATCTCGAGTACAAAACTACTGCAAAACCCAATTCCTCCCTGATACTCCTTCTTCCCCGTGCATATGCACGATGACTGTAGCCACCTCCGGCCACCGCCCAGGCCATGAACAAGTCGCCAACCTCCCTTACATCACCTCGCGACCATCACAATCCCTCAACACACTCGAAATCAGATTCGAGTTTCCCCAATTAAAAATCTGTCAGCAACAGGCACTTCCACCCAAACCTGTAAACCCTCATTTCCTCCTCCCCCGACCACCTTATCGACAACTACTCCGACCACACCTGCACCAATGCTCCAACTACCATTGACCCAAAAATCAAGACACTCGGTCACTTGTGGTTTCCTCCCGATCAATCAAAGCAGTGCCAAATAAAACTAGGTTTAGCATTCCCCTTTTCCAGATAAAACAGCAATGCACCAAACATTCATCACTAAAATTTGCAATTTGATTTTAAATAATCACAATTTAGTTTTAACTTTGATTCAAACACCTGAAATTATCAATCAACTGGATTTTGACAGGTTTTAACTTCCTTTGTTAAAACTTTGTTTCCAGTAACTACAGGTATATTTTTTTTTTCCTTCTTTTCATCTTAAACAAAATCTTAAGTTTATCATTCATGATATATTAAACATGCATTGACCAAATCTCTTATATTATCAAAGATAAATTTTAAAATCACTTAAGTTTCTTTTAAAACTTGGATCCTGGAACTTAGAAAATACTGTAAATATCACAAAACAGAAACTATACTAAATACAGTTTTTATTACTAGAACAAGCATGCACTTCATAATTTCTTAAACTTTAAAATTTTATGAGGTTACCCTCAATATACAAATCAACATACAACCAGATCTACACAAGTCATAAATCATGCCAAGATTTAATATTTAAGTTTTTAAACCAGAAAGTGTTACTTATAAACACTCCATTCAACATACTATCAGGTATACAACACAAGCACATACATTTCAGTCATAAAACAAGCATCAGATATACTTAAGTTTTAATTTTAAGAAAAGAAGTTACTCACAACAAAAATAAACAAATTCAGGAAGGAGATTTGCTCACCTTTTTTCCAGAAAACAGAAATGCTTTCCTGACAGTTTTCAAAGATAGATGAAGGCCTGTAACTTTTCCCCTATCCTACTTTAATTTTGGAGTTTGGCTCTGCAAATTACAAATGGAAATCTTTGCTTATACTATGTCATGTTCATATACTTAAGTCATTAATAATAGTAGTTTATTTATTTATTTTACTTACAGTATGAATCTCTGCTATACACAGAAGCCTTTTTATTTCTGCAGTTGAAATCCAGAAATGGATTAAGTCTTTGATCTTGATTTTGTTTTCCTGCAACTTGTTAATAAAGTTGTTTAAATATTTGTTTTACTTACTGATTACTAACATACATTAAGTTTAAATCTTAAAAGAAAAGTTACTTGCCTTGATGTTTTTGAGTTGAATTAGTTGCTTCAGATTGCTATGTCTCTTTTCTCTTTTTTTTCCTGATCTTTGCCCTTATTTTTTTTTTCTGTTGAGTGTTGTAGTTTTGAAAAACTAAATCTTTGATGTTACTTGTTTTCAGATTTGGTTGAGATCTAATATGATTGAGCATGGGAACATGAAGAGTTCTTGTAATTTTTTAATTCTATTATTTTATTTTATCAAATATACTTGATGCCACTTGTTAAAAACAATCTCAAGCTCTAGATTTTGTTGATTTTCTTACTCTACTACATCTCACATGTGTATGTATTTCTCTTTACTTCCTTGTGTATATTTACATTTTAAACTTTTAGTTCTTGTTTTTATATCTATTTTGTTTATTATTTTCAACTTACATCAATTTGAAGAAAGGAATGATTTTTAAAAACTCATTTTATTAATAAGTGATTTATTAATAAGAAAGGTAATAAAATTGGAATTTTCCCATATATAGTTTATCACTGATTTTATTTGTTTGAGACCTTTCAATTTATTTTCAAATTGCATTTCCAAGTTTAAAATATATTATAAATTTATATTGACAATTTTAGGGTGTTATTTTATTTTATTTTGAATATTCTATCTTAAAATATATTTATATGAAAAAAAAAAAAAAATACCTCTTTATTAATTTTGAAAATTTAATCACAATTTATATTTTTAATCTTAAATTCCCAATTCAAATCTATTTATAACTCAAAAATAGAAATTTTCTAATAAATTCATAATTAAATCCACAATTATATTTTTCAAAATTAAATAAATTGTCAAATTAAACTTGTTCAAAATTCAGGAATGTTACAGATTTCCCCCCTTAAAAGAATTTCGTCCTCGAAATTTGCAAGAGAGACGAAGAAGAAAAGATGATAGATAAAGAAATAATTGATCAATTCATATCGAAATATTTATTCTGCATTCGGTTTACCAAATCAGAATATCAACAATATGAGAATAAACTCATACAATTATTACACAAGATATTCGGTCCATCGGTCTACGAATATACGAGGGCATTGATTAGTTCGAAGGGATAACTAATCGTTCGTAGAATATATCGGATCCCAAAGAATAGATAGATGGATAGATTCAATCTTTTACAATTTCTCAAACAATGGATATGGATTCCAAATTCGGGTCGGAATACTCCAAAGTATATACCAATTTGTTCCTCTTCGGGCTTTGATATACACAAGAAATTACAATAGAATTTCAATTTGGTTTTTAACCGATATTGTTTTATTAATACAATTCAAATTTAGCTTCATATTAGTTATCCAATTAACTTAATTTAAAATCTCTAACTTATTTAAAATTTTCAATTTCAATTTCAAATTTATTAGAGTTTAGAACGAAAAGCTGATAAGAAATCGATGAAGATACGAATTAAGGATTTCCTACAACGATTCGTAAGGCCACCATCACACCGAAACTTCTTTCTGGAGCAGCTACGAAGCAATCAAAAAGAATTCGAAATCGAATCAAAGGAGATTGATAGAGAAAAGTTGTTTTCCGCTATTGCAGGGTATTGACCATTTGTAGTCGTATTCCCCTGTCCCCTATCTCGTTCTCTTCTCGCACTCATACTTACTATCAGTGGATAGTAAGAGAATTTACTGAGGCACTCGAACAGATATCTTAGGGATATACTCATTCTAGGGTATGCTTCACCCTATCTCTAATGAGTTACTTAATGTGTTATACTCCTGAGCTAAGGTTTTAACCATCAGCTCTGATACCAAATGTAACGATTCGAATTTTTCGCGTTCGAAAATCGACATCCATACTTTACATTGTACTCGAATGCCGCAGATTCGACCGTTCAAATTCGAGTCGCCGGAGCTTATAACACATTAAGTGAATAACACAGCGGAAGAAATGAATAATATATTTCAATATACAACATTTGATACAATAGCTGATACAACATGAATGATACAACAGAATGGTACAATAAATGTCAACATTTTCAGAGATACAAAGAATAGCAGCGGAAATAAAAGATAACACCAGCAGCGGAACAATATCTTCAATATAGTCTTCAAGAAAGAACTCCAGTGTAACTCCATCTCCAAGGCATCAATCCAGAAATAGCGAGAACTCCCAAATCAAGATGAAGAGAAGCAACTCGATCCAAAATGCGATTGCCAAATCCTAAGGCTGAAAGCTATCGAATCTACACCTAACATTGATTATCTGAAAACCCCAACTCTAGGCTGCCCGTGTGGGAAATAGTGGGCACCCAGAGTTTAGGAAAGGGACGATAAACTCCAGGTCAGTCATGGGACTGGTATGAGCAAACAAAAACATTTGGTCTTTTAAAACAAACAAAAGAATTTAAATTTGAAATCCGCAATGCTTTTTGAAAATGAAACCACCATAAGGCCTCCCGCCACACACACAATGCAAACGCAGAATTGGAGGAGATTTCTCCTTATGATAGTCAAATATGCTTGATACGAGAAAATTCTTTGATATCATTATAATAAGTGCAAAGTGTAGAAAATCATTTCGAAAGTAGAATATAAATCCTAGCCAGCATAGACATTCCGAACTATGCCTACTATAGCTACCATTTAAACAGTGGTGACCACCATAAGTAAATGGCAGGTTCTACAACTAAAACCGTACAAGGCACGTTCTATTTGGGTTGGACATGCATGGTCTATTGTCGGTTTAAATTTTATGGAAAAGTGGATCGTTACATGTGATATACTTATGAATTATGGAGTCAAAATAAATATTTAAATGTGATATAATTATATATTGAGTAATTGTTAAATTCTAAGACAACTTTATTAATTATTCTAAAATAAAAATTAAACTATCAAAATATACAAATAAACAATCCTAAACAAATCAAGTCAAACCATATATGCAAACTGATAACAATCCAAACCTAACAATATTATGATTTACAAACCTACTAAATTCAAATATACAAATTTTAAAATACTTACTTACAAATTCAAAACAAATTGGAATATTGGATTTTCCTAGGAACTTCAACCCATTCTTCGGATCCAAGATTGATTTTTGTTTGTTAACATCGCAATCTTCTTGTTCCATGTTTGCATTAGAGTTCGAGCATTTTGGGTTGTTGTTTTGATCATCTTTGATAAGTGAGGAAATTAACCAACGAAGGTCATCAAAATGTTTCTCTTGTTCCTTTATCATTGGCATTTGACTTAATTCCATATGCTTTTTTATTTCGGAGAATGAAACAGAGGACACTTTGAAAGATTAAAGTGTTTCTTTTAAGTCTTGACAAACTTTTTTATGTAAAGAACTCATTTGTAACATTCCCATTTTTAAATCAAATTGAAATTGGAAATAAATTTAATTTTTGGAATTTAATTATGGTTTAATATGGTGTTTTCCAAAATTTAATAGATATTTGTTTGTTTATTAATGTAAATACGATTTTTAAATAGAATTTTTAATTGGAAATTCTGAAATAAATATTTTGAATAAATATATAATAAAGATTGTAAATAAAGGAATCAATTTAAATAAAATCAACTGATTGATAACTCGATTCATTAATAAGAAAAAAAATGTTTTTTATCTTTAAAATAAATAAAGATTAAAGATTTGGAATCTAAAAGTGAATATTTTATAAATAGATTTTAGTTTGAGATTTGAATTTGAAATTCAAATGTTAATATATTTGAAATAATTTAATATCTTAAGTTTAAAAATATAAATGTATTGAAAATAAAAATTGTATTTACTAACTTATAAATATTTATTAGTAATGTATAATTTAATTTCAAACCATTTTTCTTTAATTTGTATAAGTATAAATAATACATAAGAAAGCATTAAATAATTGTTTTTAACATTTAAAACATAATAAGTATAACTTGAATAAAATACATATGTGAATATAAAGTAATTTATAAATTATGCAAGGTTTAAAACAAAATTTGTAAATTAAACTTTAGCAAAGGATTTAACAAAAATTTAAATATGTAAACAAGTGTAAGCTTGAGATCACTTGTATTGACAAGTGTCTATTTAAATTTACAAGTGTTAGATTAGTATTAACAAGTGTTCACAAATTATATACAAGTGGCATTTTATTTTAAATTGAATTTATGAAAACAAGGCTGCTCATTTTTTCTCAACTGAAACCTGAATACATTTCAAAAAGCCTAGGAATCGAAGTTTTGATTCAAACTGGAAACCAGAAAAAAAAACACGCAACATGCCTAATCAAATCAAATTCATACTTGATTCAATGAAAAGATAAAAAGGTAGAGCAACTCAAAGCAAAGTCCAGTTTTCAAATCAAAAATCCTGCCCTTGTTCTTCTCCGTTTAACAAAACCTGGTGAGCAAATCTTTATTTTTAAAACCTTGAATCTATAATTAATTGCTTGTGATTGATTCTGGAAGTAAATAGATGTATGAATATCCTTGCATATATGTGTATCTATATGGGTAAATTGACATATGCAAGTGTATGTGTTTCTGAAGACATATATATGTCTTCTCTGTTCAAACAACAGGCCCTACATTAAACCCAGATCATTTAAATAAATCAATTTCAGAACTAGGTTTATGAAGAAAAAATGATTATAAGAGTATATGTCTAATTTTAAAAATAATTCCAAGAAAATTTCTTAAGTAATTAACTGGAAAAATTGAAAAATACAGTGAAAGTTAAAATCTTGTCAAATTCAAGTATCACGGTTTCGAATTTCGTTTACATCACCTTACTTGATTTCAAAAAACATGAATTTTAATAGCAAAATCACAGTTTTTAGTTTGGTAAATTGTGAGAAATTTTGAGATGAACGAGACTTGCATTTGCGGCAATCTATGGCGACTGGCGAATCTGGGTTCATCGTGCTTGGAGCTGGAGATGAAGGGAAGGTAGGGGATCACCAGAAAAATAGCAATAGAATTTATTAAAGGTCGTGGTGGCAGCAATCGTTCGGAGTGGGGTTTGAACTTGTTTTTTTTGTTTGGATAGGAATCGAGGAAATCTCGTCGTCGTCTGTAGGTTGTAACCGATCACATGTGGAGGAGAAGGTTCGTGGGTAAGTGACCGAGCTTTGGTCAAGCTCGCGTGGTCTCTGGTGAACGTGATCGGTCGGACGAGGAAGTTTTGATGTCTGGTTGTCTTCCTGACAGTGATTGAGTTACTCAAATTTTGATCGCATGATGGTTCGAGAGTTCTGGGGGTTAGCCTGGTACGAGTTCGTCGAAGGTGACTAGCTGGAGATATCGATGGTGGTCGGAAAGCGCCTGGGCTCGGGTGCATGTGCACCAGTGGTCACTTGTATCAGGAGGAGTCGCGAGATTTGGGGAAGAAGAGGGTAGCGCGAGATGTTGCTCGAAGGCAAGCGCGAGATGACTCGAAGCAGATGAGAGAGAGAGGGGCTCGAAGTTGGGGTCGTGGAAGATCAGGGTTTGACTCGGGCTTGTTAATCTATTACCTGATTTTAATTTAAAAGGAAGAAAAGAAAACTGCTTCCAGTTTTATAACACAACAGTTTTTTTTAAATTGCAAAGTAAATTTTTTATTTAAACAAAGTTTCAAAATATGTATAAACTAAATAAGATTTCAAAAGGAAAATAAACCAAGTCTCAGATTGAAACGAGTTTTAAACAAGGTAACAAGTTAAAATTTAAAATAAACAAAGTTTTAAGGTAAATGTATTTAATAAGATTTTCACGTGAATTTAAAAAGGAATTTGGTTTAGATTCTTTAAAATTTCTTTATAAGGTATGTATTTCTTTAACATAAGATTTAAAAGGTTTTAAAATGGTTTTAAACTTTGTTCAAATTAAATTTGTATTCCTTTTAAATTATAAATACAAAATGAAATTTAAAGAAAATTTGAAAGTAAATTGTTTTTGAATACATTGTAAATGGTAACTTAATTATTAATAAGAACAAAGTTTTGTCTTAAAGTAAATTAGAATTTAATGATTTGTAATTCATTATATTATTAAGGTAGTTAAAATAGATAATTAATTTAATTAATTAATTAATGAAATGGATAATTAATTAAAGTAATTAAGGGTTCTAAATTTGATAAATTAAAGTTTAAGATTAATTATTCTTAGAATAATTAATTTGTAATTAAGAAATCATTAATTGAATAAGATTAGATTTTAAATTAAAGATTAAAGATTTATTAATGAAATAATTAAGGATTAATAAATTCAATAATAAAGATTAATCGATTTGTAATTAATATTGATTAGTGTAAATATAATTACTTAAGTAAAGTAATTAAAGGATTGTTAATAGTTAATGAAGGTCATTAACTTAAGATTATTTAATAATTAATTTATGTGATTAATTTTAATAATTAATTAGATTAATTAATTAATGAAAATCATTTGTGAAATTGTTTAAGTGCAATTACGTAATGGAAGTAACTAAAGAATTAATTACTAAATGTCATTAATTGAGTTAAATAATTAAGTTTAATTGATTTAAATCGATGAATGATTTAATAATAATTACTTAATTTGATTAATCAAAAATGATTAATAAGTATGGTTTAAATAAAGATTAGCTACTTAATGTAATTAAATAAATTGTAATATTAGTTAATCAAGTTAATCAATTTATTTTTAATGATTAATTAATAAATGGTTTAAGGATAATTAATTAAGATGATTGTAATTAATTTATATTAATTAACCAGGATTAGTAATCAATCCGATTTGAAATTATCGGATAACTAATTTATCTTCCTTATGGAAGACTGTACTCTATTAAGCTGTTGTGAATTGTTTGGTATCTCTACTATGTAATGCTATGAAATGGATTGATATATTTGATATGAAATTGTAATGCTATGAGATATGAATTGCTTGGTGCTGAATTGTAATATTTGTGATTGTTTCTGTGTAGATATAAAAACCCCTTGGCCGTAAAATGGCATTTGAAATTCGATGCGACAGGGAGTCGGATTCCAGTTGGTTATCCGAAACCCACATCGAATGATAACGATGAATCTTTGTTACTGATAAATCTATTTTATCTACGAATCTGTGAATGAAGATAAGCATTATAGTTTATACCGCTTATCGATATTTATGCGTTTTAATCTGTAATGTGATGATTGTTGTTGCACTATTGGGTAAAACCCCTGGACTACACTATACACACACAAATATGGATTACACGTGGAAATCAGTTAAGTCACAGATTTTTAAATAGTTTTTAAATTTGAATTTTAAATTCAAATGATTTTGGAAATGGATTGGGTTTAAAATGAAAAACTTTTGAAAAAGGTGTTTTAAAAATGAAAGTCATTTTGAATAACTTGATTAAGATTTGAAATTTGAACAGTATGATTTAAATTGAAATTCAATATCTGAAATTGAATTCTATATTTGGTATTTATGACGTAAAAAGGTTATACAAACTATAAATGTGTTTTTAAACCATTTTAAAGGTATGGTTTTGAGAATTTAAATTTAACCCAGTTTATATTTGAAAGGCCTTAACTCGTACAAATAAAAATTGGGTTTTTCGAAACGGAAACAAGTGGTTTCAAAAAAAATTATGATGGAAAGATTTCAAATTTGAAATTGAATGTTTTGAAAGCTATAATTGAATCTTTGTGAAAGATAGTTGAACCCTAATTTGAAAATTTAAGAGGATTTTTAAATGGTGTGTCTTTTATATATAAAAGATGGAAACGGGAATTGTTTTGAAAGCTATGAAAAGAATCTTTGATTTAAAGACCCGATGAGTTAATCCAACTTGAAGTGGAATTGTTTTTGAAAGATTATAAATAAATCTTTGTTAAAGATTTGTGAACCTTGTTTAAAATTGAAAAGGGTCTTAAAAGTGAATCTTTTGTTTAAAAGATTTAAATATGGAAGTTGTTTAACCCACTGAAGGTTTTTGAAATGAATCTTTTTTTTAAAAGATTGGCAAATGGTAATTTATTTAAACCATTTGAAAGTAAAGTTTTGGATTTTAAGTTGTGACTTAACTGAAATCACATTATCCATATGTTTTTAAAATATTGCGCTCATTATTCAGTTTAGCCGGAAGAGGACCTTGTGCCATATAACCCATTCCGAATAATGATACGACGATATGGATAGCATTTGAAGACCGGTGGTGAAGACCGGATACTTTCGAAAGCGAAAGGATGACCTGTCGAATGTCTCTACACCGAATGGCCCTGATATAGAGATTCGAGCACCCATTGTGATAGGGAATCCGGACGTGATTAGAAATTATCCGGATTGCAAGGGCTTCTTCGGAAGTGCCTTCGGTTCTGTTCGAACCCGGAACAGACTTGTATGGATGTGTGTCTGACATTACACTTTGAGATGTAAAACCGGTTTCTATCAAATACATTTCTGTTTGGTGGCGAAGATTTATTCTCTTAGCTTAACACCCTTCTCTGAGACATACGAGCTCAGAGGTTATGTAGTTAATGGTTACTAGTGGTACATTCCTAATTTGGTAATGTGGCATATGAAGTGCTGCTGATCATTTGTTGATCAAAGAATGGCTTTCGAGTAAAGCGTAGCTTTGTGGACGAGACTTCGTCGAACCTCACAACCCGGAATGGTCGAAACAGGAAGAATGCGGCAAGGTTATTTGGGGGTAGCTCCCCCTAAGGGTATGTTCATTTCCTTCTGGATAGAGGTGGTATCATGGTATGGAGCCCAGATACTTAACCTATGTGGTTGCTGCAAATTTATTACTTTGTGGTTGTTGGTGAATCCCGGGATAAAGGTTGATTACGACTGAAGGATGGCATACTCGTGTCAGTAGTTACCTAGTTACAGAGGTAACCCGGCCTTGTGTTGGCAGAGATCCGTTTAGGTTCTTGGGGCGTCCCTCCAGTGGCGTACCAATGTGGCAATGGGAAGTTCCTTGGCCTGACTATTTGTTGGAAATACAATCACTAATACGCGCCTTGTACGGTTTTAGTTGTAGAACCTACCATTTAAAATGGTAGCTATAGCAGGCATAATATAATGGTACCTATGCTGGCTAAGATTAATATTATACTTTTGAAAGGTTTTCTGCACTATGCACTAATAATAATATGAAATGAATTTCACGTATCAAGCATATTTGACTATCATAAGGAGAAATCTCCCCCAAGTGTGCGATTGCATTGTGTGTGTGCCGGGAGGCCTTATGGTAGTTTCATTTTCCAAAAAGCATTGCGGATTTCAAATTTAAATTCTTTTGTTTGTTTTAAAAGATAAAACTATTTTTGTTTGCTCACACTAGTCCCATGACTGACCTGGAGTTTATTGTTCCTTTTCTAAACTCTGGGTGCCCACAATTTTCCACACGGGCAGTCTAGAGTTGGGTTTTTCAGATAATAGATATCGATTTGGTAGTTTTAGCTTTCTCTCTGGTATTCTTTGGGGTCTTCAGATTCATGGACTGGACTTGCTCAGCTTGGTGAAACATGATGGTGGTTCAAGCTAGTGGTTTGGAGTTATAGCTTTGGAGCATTGGATTGGAGTTATCTCTTGGCTATTTGTTTTTCGCTCCTATATCTTATTGTTATTCCGCTGTAGCATTGTTATCTTGTATCTCTGATATTGATTCATATTGTATCATTGTTGTATCGAAAATTGTATATCAATGATATTCATTTCTTTTTCTTCCGCTGGGTTGTTTACTTAGTTTTGTTATAAGCTCCGGCACGACTTGAATTTCAACGTTGGGATCTGCGACATTTAAGTACAGTGGAGTACGGATGTCGATTTTCGAACGCTGGAATTTGGATCGTGACATTTTGGTATCAGAGATGAAGGTTGAAACTTTAGATCAGGAGTATAACACATTAAGTAACTCATTAGAGATAGGGTAAAGTATACCCTAGAATGAGTAATCCCTAAAATATCCGTCTGAATGCCTCAGTAAATTCTCTTACTATCCACTGATAGTGATTATGAGTGCAAGAAGAGAACGAGATAGGGGACAGGGGATACGACTACAAATGGTCAGTGCCCTGCAATAGCGGAAACTATCTTTTACTATTAATCTCCTTTGATTCATCTTTTCAATTCTTTGATGATTCCTGACAGCTCTAGGAAGAAGCTTTGATATATTTGCATGGAACACAAACTCCAAATGGGTCAGAATTGTTTGTTTAGATGGAATGTTTGCTTTGGTTGCTATGGTTGATAGATATATTTTGGTTGTTTAAACTAAAATTTTGGGATTGTATCCATATATCTGTTTATTCTGTTGGGTACAGATATATTCTACGAGTGGTTAGTTATCTTTCGAACTAACCAATATTCCTGTATATTTGTAGATCTGGTGACCCGAGTATGATTCGTTCTTGTATCCATTATTGATATTCTGATTTGGGAAGCCAAATGCAGAATAAATATTCAATTTTATCGAAGGATCGTAGAATTGTTGTTCGTAAGTCTTAAGTCGTAAGTCTTAAGTCGTAAGTCTTAAGTCGTAAGTCTTAAGTCGAAAGTCTTAAGTCGTAAGTCTTAAGTCGAAAGTCTTAAGTCGAAACCCCTAAGTCGAAAGTCCTAAGTCGAAAGCCTTAAGTTGAAAGCCTTAAGTCGTAAGCCTTAAGTCGTAAGCCTTAAGTCGTAAGCCTTAAGTCGTAAGCCCTAAGTCGTAAGTCCTAAGTCGTAAGTCCTAAGTCGTAAGTCGTAAGTCTTAAGTCGTAAGCCTTAAGTCGTAAGTCTTAAGTCGTAAGCCTTAAGTCGTAAGCCTTAAGTCGTAAGCCTTAAGTCGTAAGCCTTAAGTCGTAAGCCTTAAGTCGTAAGCCTTAAGTCGTAAGCCTTAAGTCGTAAGCCTTAAGTCGTAAGCCTTAAGTCGTAAGCCTTAAGTCGTAAGCCTTAAGTCGAAAGCCTTAAGTCGTAAGCCTTAAGTCGTAAGCCTTAAGTCGTAAGCCTTAAGTCGTAAGCCTTAAGTCGTAAGTCTTAAGTCGTAAGTCGTGGGTCTTGATGAGTCGTGACCGACTTAAGGGGGCATACAAGTTAAGGATTTCAGCCTATAAATAGGAGTGCCTATCTTCATTTTTGGAATCCGGATTTTGAAGCGACGAAGTGCTGCCATTTTGAGAGCTCGACTACAACACTTCTTCACTTCTTTTCTCCACTTTAATCTTGTGCTTCCATTCATCTAGATTGAAGATCAAATCGAAGATCCAAGAGTCAAAGTTGAAGGTCTACATCCATCGAAGAGAGATTTCATCGTTTGAAGGGAAATATTGTCGGATCAAGCTAGATCCTTTGCTGTCCAGATCTGAAGTTGTTATCTTTTGAGGTGTTTAGGTGATTCGGTGAGTGGTAGTTATCTCTCACACGGACCCAAAGGAGTATATTGGATCGGTGGCTTGTTTATGTGTTAAAGATAGAGATTTCTTGCATTTTCCTTAAGTCTGCAAGTAGGTCTTAAGTCGAAAGTCTTAAGTCGTAAGACCTAAGTTGAAAGTCTTAAGTCGTAAGACCTAAGTCGAAAGTCTTAAGTCGAAAGTCTTAAGTCGTAAGCCTTAAGTCGTAAGCCTTAAGTCGTAAGCCTTAAGTCGTAAGCCCTAAGTCGTAAGCCCTAAGTCGTAAGCCCTAAGTCGTAAGTCTTAAGTCGTAAGTCTTAAGTCGTAAGTCTTAAGTCGTAAGACTTAAGTCGTAAGACTTAAGTCGTAAGACTTAAGTCGTAAGACTTAAGTCGTAAGCCTTAAGTCGTAAGCCTTAAGTCGTAAGCCTTAAGTCGTAAGTCGTGGGTCTTGATGAGTCGTGACCGACTTAAGGGGGCATGCAAGTTAAGGATTTCAGCCTATAAATAGGAGTGCCTATCTTCATTTTTGGAATCCGGATTTTGAAGCGACGAAGTGCTGCCATTTTGAGAGCTCGACTACAACACTTCTTCACTTCTTTTCTCCACTTTAATCTTGTGCTTCCATTCATCTAGATTGAAGATCAAATCGAAGATCCAAGAGTCAAAGTTGAAGGTCTACATCCATCGAAGAGAGATTTCATCGTTTGAAGGGAAATCTTGTCGGATCAAGCTAGATCCTTTGCTGTCCAGATCTGAAGTTGTTATCTTTTGAGTGTTTAGGTGATTCGGTGAGTGGTAGTTATCTCTCACACGGACCCAAAGGAGTATATTGGATCGGTGGCTTGTTTATGTGTTAAAGATAGAGATTTCTTGCATTTTCCTTAAGTCTGCATGTAGATCCATTGTCTATGAAGTTTTGGATACCCATTTTGCTACATGTTAACTTATATAAGTTTATTCATCAAGTTTTAGATATATTTGCTTATAATTCATACTTGTTAGATTTGGACATTTTAATTACGAAATTGCCATTCTTGTATAATTGCTTATTAGATCTTGTTTGAATGTTTGACTGCTTGGATTAATGATTGATTTGATTGATAGATTGTTGCAAATTAGCTAATAGTTGATTTGGACAAGTTGGTCGAAGATGATTCAAAAGCTAAGTGGAGAGGCTCTTGAGTGGTGAAAGTAGCTTGTTGCATATGAAGCGGATGTTAAAGTTTATATGGATAGATTCGATGATGATGGACTTTGCTATGATGCGATGAAGCAAAGCATGATGTGAGATAGCCTTGATTTAATCCAGACGGGATCATCCCAAGCATGTTGATAACTCGATGGTGCGGTTCGAGTTGGTTGATAATGGTGGGCTCGAGAGGCGCTTGGGCTAGTATGAAAATAGTCGTTGAGGAGGATGACTAGGATGCTGAGATTTCATCGTTGTTGAAGGTTCTAGCATGCTCAAAGCAAGAGTACGTTGGGCAGATTCGATAGTCCCAAACACGGGCTGCGACGACGTGCTAGTACTCTGGGTAGTTGCGAAAATTCCTAGGCACGGGCTGCGATGACGTGCGGAGTTGTGTCTAGAACCGGGGTTGCCATTAGCCCTTGACTGACGGCTGAAAGAATGTGCCGGTCATTCAATTAACGATGGTATCTAGGCAATGATAACAATGATAGCTAGGGTCATGGATGTTTGGTTGTATTGTCACTCGGTCTCAAGAGCGATGTTTTGTGGGTGCTTATCTGATCTTGGTTTAGGCCTTGGTGGTTTGTACTTGGAAAACATCGACCTTGACTCGAGTGATAATTGCTTTACTTTAATTGTCCGCTTTGCTATGTTTGTTCTGCTTAGTGTGTCTGGGGGCTATCACTGTAGAAAGAGGTGGAGTGGGATGGTTGGGTTCCTATTCCTTTGTACCCTTTATACTCTTTTGGTATGTTTGATAGTTGATTTACTGCTCACTAAGACTTTTGTCTGACTCAAGGTTTTATGTTTAACTCTTATTACCTTGGGCTGTTCATCCATGTTGGGATGGGCAGACTAGGTAGCAGGTGACAGGTGCTGTTCTTAGTGACTAACGCTGTTGATGACGAAGACGAGAAGGAGGCTTTTGCATATTGTTTTCTTACTATATGTACTGGGTATTCCGCTGTTTGTATGATTCTCTGAGTGTTATGTAGTGAGGCTTGATGTATTGGCTATTTAGATGTTTGTATCAAATTGTTATGAGCTTATATGATGAGACTTCTGTTAGAGCTTCACTATGTATACTTTCTATTGTATTTTACCCATGCGCTATGAGTCATACGATAGACTATTCTGTGTTTACCTTATCCTAACGATCATCCGTGGCTGCCTGGCACACTTTACAGCGCACTATTTCCTTGTATGGTGCGGGAGTCATGGGTGGTCGTCACATTTGGTATTAGAGCGAGGTTAATCGATTTTAGCCAACGCTCGCTGATGTAACTACGTATGAGAGACGTAATTGTAATTTTGATGGATGATTACTATATATATAATATAGTAGCTTAGAAGGATTTGAACTTCTTATGCAGTTGTTTCTCAGGGTATATTAATCATTTCTTTTCGATATTAGGAATGAGTCGAAGAGGGAGACCAGCTGCTAGGGGAGGCCATGCTGTTGAGGGGGCTGCTGATTATGCTTCTATGTTCGAGGCTATGATGACTTCGATCATGAGAAGGATGCCAGTTCCGGGGCCATCGGTAGATGTTGGAGTTCAGGTTCAAGCCCCAAGACCAGTGGATTTTGCTAAGCTTTGTAAGGACTATACTGCTCTTGGAGGGAAGGTTTTCTTGGGAACAGATTCAACCATAGAAGTCCAGAGATGGATAGATGCTTGTAGAAGGATCTTTGGTGACTTGGGAATTGAGGATGTGACTAAGAGGAAGCTTGCATCAAGACAGCTTCAGGGAAGAGCTTCTGATTGGTGGAACTCTATCACCATTGATACTCCAGAGGAAGAGATCACTTAGGAGAAATTCCAAGTCAGATTTGAAGCTAAGTTCATTTCTACAGCTCAGAAATCTGTTTTGTTTAAGAAGTTTGTGGAGCTCAAGCAAGGTGGAAGACCAGTTCTTGAGTATGTTTCTGAGTTTGAAGCTTTGTCCAAGTATGCTCGGTCATATATTGAATCCCCTTATCAGAAGAATGAGAAGTTTGTGACAGGCCTGGACAGTTATCTTAGGAGGCAGTTGGTGGATCATTTGGACGATCCGTTTGAGAAGCTTGTGGAGAAGGCTCTCAGGCATGAGAATCTGTTTCCTAAGGAAGGATTTGTTGTTGTTGTGACCAAGGAGCAAGGTGGAAACAAGAAGAGGAAGCAGCAGCAGCAGAAGGGTAAGAATGGCCAAAAGAAGCCGAAGGGTGAAGTGACCTGCTACAATTGCCAGTAGAATGGCCATCTCTCCAGGGATTGTAAGAATCAGAAAGCGCCGGCGAAGTGCCACAACTGTGATAAGCCGGGGCATTTCAGGAAGAATTGTCCGGAACCGAGGAAGGACAAGCAGATTGTGCAAGCTTATGCTTTGGGGGCTGTTCCATCATCTTCGAAAGCTCCTACTGCAGAAGAGAAGGGGAAGAGTGTGGTGGTTCAAGGTACTCTTTCCATTTGTGGTTTTCCAGTTAGAGTGTTGTTTGATACTGGGGCGTCGCATTCCTTTGTTTGTAGTGAACTTGTAGGCCGGTTGGGTTTGGAACCGGATATTGTTGATAGACCATTGGTTGTGACTAATCCAATT
Organism: Allium cepa; assembly: GCA_030765085.1. Lineage (NCBI taxonomy): Eukaryota > Viridiplantae > Streptophyta > Magnoliopsida > Asparagales > Amaryllidaceae > Allium > Allium cepa. The sequence continues at coordinate 25,418,523 of CM060933.1, read as the reverse complement.
GGGGGTTCGTCATGTTTGTGTATGATATGCCGTGGTCTAGTTGTATCGAGTCATGATTGCTCTTTTGTTTGTGATTGTTTTGTTCTGAACTTTGCGGGGTTCAGAATTATTTTGGGTATGGACTGGCTTAGGAAGTATGCGGCAAGGGTTGATTGCAAGGGGCTGGAGGTGACAGTCGAGAATGTGGAGGGTCGAAAGGTTGTGATATGATGTAAGCATGAAGAAGGCGTCTTCATGAGCTTCATGTATTCGCTGGTTGTTCCACGGGATGGACTGTCATCGGTGCCTATCGTGAATGGATTTGAGGATGTCTTTGACGAGGTCAAAGGGTTACCACCGCATAGAGAGATCGAGTTTCGTATCGATCTATTTGAAGGAGCCAGACCTGTTGTGATGCCGCTTAGGCGAATGGCGCCTAGGGAACAGCAAGAGTTGAAGGTGCAAGTTGATGACCTTTTACAGAAAGGATTCATTCAACGTAGTGTGTCCGAATGGGGTGCACCAGTTGTGTTCGCAACCAAAGCGGATGGATCGTTGAGGTTGTGTGTGGACTATCGTGAGCTGAATAAATTGACTAAGAAGAACAAGTATCCGTTGCCGAGAATAGATGACTTGTTTGATCAGCTTCACGGAGCTAAGGTGTTTTCTCAGATGGATTTGGCAACGGGATTTCACCAGTTGAGAGTGGCAAAGGATAGTGTGTCGAAGACTGCTTTTAGGACACCATCTGGTTTCTATGAGTGGCTGGTAATGCCGTTTGGATTGATCAATGCACTAGCACATTTTGTGGATCTTATGAATAGAGTGTTCAGGGATCAGTTGAACAAGTTTGTACTTGTGTTTGTGGATGATATTTTGATTTATTCCAAGACTGAAGAAGAGCACAAGACGCATTTGCGTATTGTTTTGGAAATCTTGCGAAAACATCAGCTGAGGGCTAAGTTTTCGAAGTGTCACTTCTGGAAGAGTGAAGTGAGGTTCTTAGGCCATGTTATCTCTGGAAATGGAATAGCGGTTGATCCCGCTAAGGTGGCAGCAATCCAGGATTGGGTTAGACCTAAGAATGTATCTGATGTGAGAAGTTTTCTTGGATTAGCAGGATATTATCGTCGGTTTATCAAAGACTTTTCCAAGATAGCTGCACCATTAACAGGGTTGACGAAAAAGAACCAAGTGTTCAGATGGGATGCTAAGTGTGAGCAAGCTTTCGGAATCCTGAAAGAGCGATTGACAAGTGCTCCTGTTTTGGCTATTCCAAGTGGAAATGATGAGATGGTGGTTTACACCGATGCATGTGGTACTGGACTTGGAGCAGTGCTAAAGTGCAAATGCAGAAGGATAAAGTTGTTGCATATGCAAGTCGACAACTGAACCCGCATGAAAGGAATTATCCGACTCATGATTTGGAGTTAGCGGCGATTGTATTTGCTTTGAAGATGTGGAGACATTACCTATTGGGAGTTCGATTTGAGTTGTTTACAGATCATAAGTCATTGAAGTATCTTTTCTCCCAAAAGGATTTGAATCTTCGACAGCAACGATGGTTAGAGTTTTTAGCATCATATGATTTTGGTGTAGCCCATACTCCGGGAAAAGGTAACGCGGTGGCAGATGCGTTAAGTCGAAGACATGCAGGTTTGGGAGCCATGTTTTCGGAATGGAAGAGTCTTGAGTATTTAGCTGGATTTGACTTCAGGCCTAGATGTGAATTGGAACCTGAGATGTTGACAAACTTATCGATAAGACCTACTCTAGTGGAAAGAATTGGCGAGAGCCAAAAGCGAGACGATAAGCTTGTCAAGATTATCCGTGATTTGGAATCTGGATTGGACCCAGAGAAGGATAAAGGATTTGAGGTCGATCAAGAGGGTTGGCTTCGGAAACAAGGACGACTGGTTGTTCCCGATATAGATGAATTGAGAAATGAAGTTTTGAAGAAAAGTCATCACTCAAAGTTGACAATTCATCCAGGTGGAAATAAGATGTATCGGGATATGAAGAGAACCTATTACTGGGAAGGTATGAAGAAGGATGTTGGAAATTTTATTTCCAAGTGTATGAACTGCCAGTTGGTAAAAGCCGAACAGAAGAAGCCAAGTGGATTGCTTCAGCCATTAGAAGTTCCTACATGGAAGTGGGAGCAAATATCGATGGATTTTATTGATGGACTACCTAGAACTAGAGCAGGAAATGAAGGGATTTGGGTCATCGTAGATCGTTTGACTAAGAGTGCAAGATTTATTCCTGTTCGATCAACTAGGACTGCATCGAAATTGGCTGAGTTGTATGTTAAGTGGATAGTTCGATTCCATGGTATTCCAAAGAGTATAGTGAGCAATCGAGACCCATTGTTCACTAGTGGATTCTGGAAGAGCTTCCAGGAAGTTTTGGGAACTGAATTGTGTTTGAGTACAGCTTATCACCCCCAAACAGATGGTCAGACCGAGAGAGTCAACCGAGTTTTGGAAGATCTTCTCCGAGCATGTGTTTTGGACTTCGAAGGATCATGGGAAGATCATCTTCATTTGGTGGAATTTTCATATAATAACAGTTACCAGTCAAGTATTGGTATGGCACCATATGAGGCATTGTATGGAAGACCGTGTAACTCTCCGACATGTTGGTTGGAAACTGGAGAAAAGCTGATACTTGGGCCCGAAATGATTCGACAGACTTCAGATTGTATAGAGACCATTCAGCGACGAATGAAAGCAGCCCAAGATCGTCAGAAAAGTTATGCCGATAAGCGTCGAAAAGATTTGGAATTCGACGTAGGAGATATGGTTTTTGTGAAGATTTCTCCACTAAAGAATGTTATTCGATTCGGGAAGAAAGGAAAATTGACTCCGAGATTTGTTGGACCATTCCCGATCGTCGAGCGAATTGGAAAGCTCGTTTATAAGTAGGAGTTACCAGAAAAGATGTCGGGTGTGCACAATGTTTTTCACGTGTCGTATATATGGAAGTATGTGCACGACCCAAATACAGTGGTTGCTGCTGATAGCTGTGAAGATTTGGAAGCTGATCCAGTTATTAGAAGACCTCGTAAGCCGCTTCGTGTTGTGGAAACTGACACGAAACAGCTTAGGAGAAGGTAGTCAAGTTGCTCAAGGTACAATGGAGTGATGATGTTAACGACTGTACATGGAAGGAGGAAGAGAGGATGAAGGCAGCTCATCCTGAACTCTTCGAGGTATGGCCCTAAGGTGTCGTGACATCTCATGAGTTTGTAACTTGTTCTAGTCTTAGAATTCTGCATGCTAGGCTAGTAATTGGATGCATGGTTTGTTGATTGCTATGGATGGTAGGCATGTAGAATAGTTTTGATTGCTCTTGTTTGTTTGGAATTTCGGGGGCGAAATTCCTAAGGGGGAGAGAATGTAACGACCCGTATTTTTACGGATCGAAGGATCGTAGAATTGTTGTTCGTAAGTCTTAAGTCTTAAGTCGTAAGTCCGAAGTCGTAAGCCTTAAGTCGTAAGCCTTAAGTCGTAAGCCTTAAGTCGTAAGCCTTAAGTCGTAAGCCTTAAGTCGTAAGTCTTAAGTCCTAAGTCGTAAGTCCTAAGTCGTAAGTCCTAAGTCGTAAGTCCTAAGTCGTAAGTCTTAAGTCGTAAGTCCTAAGTCGTAAGTCTTAAGTCGTAAGACTTAAGTCGTAAGCCTTAAGTCGTAAGCCCTAAGTCGTAAGCCTTAAGTCTTAAGTCGTAAGTCTTAAGTCGTAAGTCTTAAGTCGTAAGTCTTAAGTCGTGGGTCTTGATGAGTCGTGACCGACTTAAGGGGGCATACAAGTTAAGGATTTCAGCCTATAAATAGGAGTGCCTATCTTCATTTTTGGAACCCGGATTTTGAAGCGACGAAGTGCTACCATTTTGAGAGCTCGACTACAACACTTCTTCACTTCTTTTCTCCACTTTAATCTTGTGCTTCCATTCATCTAGATTGAAGATCAAATCGAAGATCCAAGAGTCAAAGTTGAAGGTCTACATCCATCGAAGAGAGATTTCATCGTTTGAAGGGAAATCTTGTCGGATCAAGTTAGATCCTTTGCTGTCCAGATCTGAAGTTGTTATCTTTTGAGGTGTTTAGGTGATTCGGTGAGTGGTAGTTATCTCTCACACGGACCCAAAGGAGTATATTGGATCGGTGGCTTGTTTATGTGTTAAAGATAGAGATTTCTTGCATTTTCCTTAAGTCTGCACGTAGATCCATTGTCTATGAAGTTTTGGATACCCATTTTGCTACATGTTAACTTATATAAGTTTATTCATCAAGTTTTAGAGATATTTGCTTATAATTCATACTTGTTAGATCTGGACATTTTAATTACGAAATTGCCATTCTTGTATAATTGCTTATTAGATCTTGTTTGAATGTTTGACTGCTTGGATTAATGATTGATTTGATTGATAGATTGTTGCAAATTAGCTAATAGTTGATTTGGACAAGTTGGTCGAAGATGATTCAAAAGCTAAGTGGAGAGGCTCTTGAGTGGTGAAAGTAGCTTGTTGCATATGAAGCGGATGTTAAAGTTCATATGGATAGATTCGATGATGATGGACTTTGCTATGATGCGATGAAGCAAAGCATGATGTGAGATAGCCTTGATTTAATCCAGACGGGATCATCCCAAGCATGTTGATAACTCGATGGTGGGGTTCGAGTTGGTTGATAATGGTGGGCTCGAGAGGCGCTTGGGCTAGTATGAGAATAGTCGTTGAGGAGGATGACTAGAAGGCTGAGATTTCATCGTTGTTGAAGGTTCTAGCATGCTCAAAGCAAGAGTACGTTGTGCAGATTCGATAGTCCCAAACACGGGCTGCGACGACGTGCTAGTACTCTGGGTAGTTGCGAAAATTCCTAGGCACGGGCTGCGATGACGTGCGGAGTTGTGTCTAGAACCGGGGTTGCCATTAGCCCTTGACTGATGGCTGAAAGAATGTGCCAGTCATTCAATTAACGATGGTATCAAGGCAATGATAACAATGATAGCTAGGGTCATGGATGTTTGGTTGTATTGTCACTCGGTCTCAAGAGCGATGTTTTGTGGGTGCTTATCTGATCTTGGTTTAGGCCTTGGTGGTTTGTACTTGGAAAACATCGACCTTGACTCGAGTGATAATTGCTTTACTTTAATTGTCTGCTTTGCTATGTTTGTTCTTCTTAGTGTGTCTGGGGGCTATCACTGTAGAAAGAGGTGGAGTGGGATGGTTGGGTTCCTATTCCTTTGTACCCTTTATACTCTTTTGGTATGTTTGATAGTTGATTTACTGCTCACTAAGACTTTTGTCTGACTCAAGGTTTTATGTTTAACTCTTATTACCTTGGGCTGTTCATCCATGTTGGGATGGGCAGACTAGGTAGCAGGTGACAGGTGCTGTTCTTAGTGACTAACGCTGTTGATGACGAAGACGAGTAGGAGGCTTTTGCATATTGTTTTCTTACTATATGTACTGGGTATTCCGCTGTTTGTATGATTCTCTGAGTGTTATGTAGTGAGGCTTGATGTATTGGCTATTCAGATGTTTGTATCAAATTGTTATGAGCTTATATGATGAGACTTCTGTTAGAGCTTCAATATGTATACTTTCTATTGTATTTTACCCATGCGCTATGAGTCATACGACAGACTATTCTGTGTTTACCTTATTCTAACGATCATCCGTGGCTGCCTGGCACACTTTACAGCGCACTATTTCCTTGTATGGTGCGGGAGTCATGGGTGGTCGTCATAATAAATATTCAATTTTATCGAAAAGATATTTCTCCGTCTCTCATCTGTTCTTGATTGTCTCCCTACTTTCAAATTTCGAGGACGAAATTTTCTAAGGAGGGGAATCTGTAACATTCCCGTTTTTAAATCAAATTGAAATTGGAAATAAATTTAATTTTTGAATTTAATTATGGTTTAATCTGGTGTTTTCCAAAATTTAATAGATATTTGTTTGTTTATTAATGTAAATATGATTTTTAAATAGAATTTTTAATTGGAAATTCTGAAATAAATATTTTGAATAAATATATATATAAAGATTGTAAATAAAGGAATCAATTTAAAAAAATTCAACAGATTGATAACTCGATTCACTAATAAGAAAAAAAATGTTTTTTATCTTTAAAATAAATAAAGATTAATGATTTGGAATTCAAAAGTGAATATTTTATAAATAGATTTTAGTTTGAGATTTGAATTTGAAATTCAAAAGTTAATATATTTGAAATAATTTAATATCTTAAGTTTAAAAATATAAATGTATTGAAAATAAAAATTGTATTTACTAACTTATAAATATTTATTAGTAATGTATAATTTAATTTCAAACCATTTTTCTTTAATTTGTATAAGTATAAATAATAAATAAGAAAGTATTAAATAATTGCTTTTAACATTTAAAACATAATAAGTATAAATTGAGTAAAATACATATGTGAATATAAAGTAATTTATAAATTATGCAAGGTTTAAAACAAAATTTGTAAATTAAACTTTAGCAAAGGATTTAACATAAATTTAAATATGTAAACAAGTGTAAGCTTGAGATCACTTGTATTAACAAGTGTCTATTTAAATTTACAAGTGTTAGATTAGTATTAACAAGTGTTCACAAATTATATACAAGTGACATTTTATTTTAAATTGAATTTATGAAAATAAGGCTGCTCATTTTTTCTCAACTAAAACCTGAATACATTTCAAAAAGCATCAGGAACAAAGCAAAATCAAACTGAAACAAACAAGCTTTCAAACCTGGAAGCAAAAGGAAATAAATCAAGCATGGGAATCAAAATTTTGGTTCAAACTGGAAACCAGAAAAAAAAACATGCAACATGCCTAATCAAATCAAATTCATACTTGATTCAATGCAAAGATAAAAAGGTAGAGCAACTCAAAGCAAAGTCCAGTTTTCAAATCAAAAATCCTGCCCCTGTTCTTCTCGGTTTAACAAAACCTGGTGAGCAAATCTTTATTTTTAAAGCCTTGAATCTATAATTAATTGCTTGTGATTGATTCTGGAAGTAAATAGATGTATGAATATCCTTGCATATATGTGTATCTATATGGGTAAATTGATATATGCAAGTGTCTGTGTTTCTAAAGACATATATATATATATATATATATATGTCTTCTCTGTTCAAACAACAGGCCCTGCATTCTTAGATAAACCCAGATCTTTTAAATAAATCAATTTCAGAACTTGGTTTCTGAAGAAAAAATGATTATAAGAGTATATGTCTAATTTTAAAAATAATTCCAAGAAATTTTTTTAAGTAATTAACTGGAAAAATTGAAAAATATAGTGAAACTTTAAATCTTGTCAAATTCAAGTATCACGGTTTCGAATTTCATTTACATCACCTTACTTGATTTCAAAAAACATGAATTTTAATAGCAAAATCACAGTTTTTAGATTGGTAAATTGTGGGATATTTTGAGATGAACGGGACTTGCATTTGCGGCAATCTATGGCGACTGGCAAATCTGGGTTCATCGTGCTTGGAGCTAGAGATGAAGGGAAGATAGGGGATCACCAGAAAAATAGCAATAGAATTTATTAAAGGTCGTGGTGGCAGCAATCGATCGGAGTAGGGTTTGAACTTGTTTTTTTTTGTTTGGATAGGAATCGAGGAAATCTCGTCGTCGTCTGTAGGTTGTAGCCGATCGCATGTGGGGGAGAAGGTTCATGGGTAAGTGACCGAGCTTTGGTCAAGCTCGCATGGTCTCTGGTGAACGTGATCGGTTGGACGAGGAAGTTTTGATGTCTGGTTGTCTTCCTGACAGTGATTAAGTTACTCAAATTTTGATCGCATGATGGTTCGAGAGTTCTGGGGGTTGGTCTGGTACGAGTTCGTCGAAGGTGACTAGCTGGAGATATCGATGGTGGTCGGAAAGCGCCTGGGCTCGTGTGCATGCGCACCAGTGGTCATTTGTATCAGGTGGAGTCGCGAGATTTGGGGAAGAAGAGTGTAGCGCGAGACATTGCTCGAAGGCAAGCGCGAGATGACACGAAGCAGATGAGAGAGAGAGGGGACTCGAAGTTAGGGTCGGGGAAGATTAGGGTTTGACTCGGGCTTGTTAATCTGTTACCTGATTTTAATTTAAAAGGAAGAAAAGAAAACTGCTTCCAGTTTTATAACACAACAGTTTCTTTTAAATTGCAAAGTAAATTTTTTATTTGAACAAAGTTTCAAAAGATGTTTAAACTAAATAAGATTTCAAAAGGAAAATAAACCAAGTCTCAGATTGAAACGAGTTTTAAACAAGGTAACAAGTTAAAATTTAAAATAAACAAAGTTTTAAGGTAAATGTATTTAATAAGATTTTCAAGTGAATTTAAAAAGGAATTTGGTTTAGATTCTTTAAAATTTCTTTATAAGGTATGTATTTCTTGAACATAAGATTTAAAATGGTTTTAAACTTTGTTCAAATTAAATTTGTATTCCTTTTAGATTTTGAATACAAAATGAAATTTAAAGAAAATTTGAAAGTAAATTGTTTTTAAATACATTGTAAATGGTAATATAATTATTAATAAGAACAAAGTTTTGTCTTAAAGTAAATTAGAATTTAATGATTTGTAATTCATTAAATTATTAAGGTAGTTAAAATAGATAATTAATTTAATTAATTAATTAATGAAATGGATAATTAATTAAAGTAATTAAAGGTTTTAAATTTGATTAATTAAAGTTTAAGATTAATTATTCTTAGAATAATTAATTTGTAATTAAGAAATCATTAATTGAATAAGATTAGATTTTAAATTAATGATTAAAGATTTATTAATTAAATAATTAAGGATTAATAAATTCAATAATAAAGATTAATCGATTTGTAACTAATATTGATTAGTGTAAATATAATTACTTAAGTAAAGTAATTAAAGGATTGTTAATAGTTAATGAAGGTCATTAACTTAAGATTATTTAATAATTAATTTATGTGATTAATTTTAATAATTAATTAGATTAATTAATTAATGAAAATCATTTGTGAAATTGTTTAAGTGCAATTACTTAATGGAAGTAATTAAAGAATTAATTACTAAATGTCATTAATTGAGTTAATGTGATTTGTTGAGTTAATTAATTAAGTTTAGTTAATTTAAATCAATGAATGATTTAATAATAATTACTTAATGTGATTAATAAAAAATGATTAATAAGTATGGTTAAAATAAAGATTAACTACTTAATGTAATTAAATTAAATTATAATATTAGTTAATCAAGTTAATCAATTTATTTTTAATGATTAATTAATAAATGATTTAAGGATAATTAATTAAGATGATTGTAATTAATTTATATTAATTAACCAGGATTAGTAATCAATCTGATTTGAAATTATCAGATAACTAATTTATCTTCCTTATGGTAGACTGTACTCTATTAAGCTGTTGTGAATTGTTTGGTATCTCTACTATGTAATGCTATGAAATGGATTGATATATTTGATATGAAATTGTAATGCTATGAGATATGAATTGCTTGGTGCTGAATTGTAATATTTGTGATTGTTTTTGTGTAGATATAAAAACCCTTTGGCCGTAAAACGGCATTTGAAATTCGATGCGATAGGGAGTCGGATTCCAGTTGGTTATCCAAAACCCACATTGAATGATAACGATGAATCTTTGTTATTGATAAATTTATTTTATCTATGAATCTGTGAATGAAGATAAGAATTATAGTTTATACTGCTTATCGATATTTATGCGTTTTAATCTATGATGTGATGATTGTTGTTGCACTATTGGGTAAAACCCCTGGACTACAGTATAAACACACAAATATGGATTACATGTGAAAATCGGTTAAGTCACAGATTTTTAAATAGTTTTTAAATTTGAATTTTAAATTCAAATGATTTTGGAATTGGATTGGGTTTAAAATGAAAAACTTTTGAAAAATGTGTTTTAAAAATGAAAGTCATATTGAATAACTTAATTAAGATTTGAAATTTGAATAGTATGATTTAAATTGGAATTCAATATCTGAAATTGAATTCTATATTTGGTATTTATGACGTAAAAAGGTTATACAAACTATAAATGTGTTTTTAAACCATTTTAAAGGTATGGTTTTGAGAATTTAAATTTAACCCAGGTTTATAATTGAAAGGCCTTAACTCGTACAAATAAAAATCGGGTTTTCCGAAACAGAAACAAGTGGTTTCAAAAAAAAATTATGATGAAAAGATTTCAAATTTGAAATTGAATGTTTTGAAAGCTATAATTGAATCTTTGTGAAAGATAGTTGAACCCTATTTTGAAAATTTAAGAGGATTTTTAAATGGTGTATCTTTTATATATAAAAGATGGAAACGGAAATTGTTTTGAAAGCTATGAAAAGAATCTTTGATTTAAATAAATCTTTGTTAAAGATTTGTGAACCTTGTTTAAAATTGAAAGGGGTCTTAAAAGTGAATCTTTTGTTTAAAAGATTTAAATGTGGAAATTGTTTAACCATTGAAGGTTTTTGAAATGAATCTTTTTGTTTAAAAGATTGGTAAATGGTAATTTATTTAAACCATTTGAAAGTAAAGTTTTGGATTTTAAGTTGTGACTTAACTGAAATCACATTATCCATATGTTTTTAAAATATTGCGCTCATTATTCAGTTTAGCCGGGAGAGGACCTTGTGTCATATAACTCATTCCGAATAATGATACGATGATATGGATAGCATTTGTAGACCGGTGGTGAAGACCGGATACTTTCGAAAGTGAAAGGATGGCCTGTCGAATGTCTCTACACCGAATGGCCCCGATATAGAGATTTGAGCACCCATTGTGATAGGGAATCCGGACATGATTAGAAATTATCCGGATTGCAAGGGCTTCTTCGGAAGTGCCTTCGGTTCTGTTCGAACCCGGAACAGACTTGTTTGGATGTGTGTCTGACATTACACTTTGAGATGTAAAACCGGTTTCTATCAAATACATTTCTGTTTGGTGGCGGAGATTTATTCTCTTAGCTTAACACCCTTCTCTGAGACATACGAGCTCAGAGGATATGTAGTTAATGGTTACTAGTGGTACATTCCCAATTTGGTAATGTGGTATAGGAAGTGCTGCTGATCGTTTGTTGATCAAAGAATGGCTTTCGGGTAAAGCGTAGCTTTGTGGACGATACTTCGTCGAACCTCACAACCCGGAATGGTCGAAACAGGAAGAATGCGGCAAGGTTATTTGGGGGTAGCGCCCCCTGAGGGTATGTTCATTTCCTTCTGGATAGAGGTGGTATCATGGTATGGAGCCCAGATACTTAACCTATATGGTTGCTGCAAATTTATTACTTTGTGGTTGTTGGTGAATCCTGGGATAAAGGTTGGTTACGACCGGAGGATGGCATACTCGTGTCAGTAGTTACCTAGTTACAGAGGTAACCCGGCCTTGTGTTGGCAGAGATCCGGTTAGGTTCTCAGGGCGTCCCTCCAGTGGCGTACCCATGTGGCAATGGAAAGTTCCTTGGCCTGACCATTTGTAGGAAATCCAATCACCAATACGTGCCTTGTACGGTTTTAGTTGTAGAACCTGCCATTTAAAATGGTAGCTAGCAGGCATAATATAATGGTACCTATGCTAGCTAAGATTAATATTATACTTTTGAAAGGTTTTCTGCACCATGCACTAATAATAATATAAAATGGATTTCGCGTGTCAAGCATATTTGACTATCATAAGGAGAAATCTCCCCTAAGTGTGCGATTGCATTGTGTGTGTGCCGGGAGGCCTTATGGTAGTTTCATTTTCCAAAAAGCATTGCGGATTTCAAATTTAAATTCTTTTGTTTGTTTTAAAAGATAAAACTGTTTTTATTTGCTCACACCAGTCCCATGACTGACTCGGAGTTTATTGTTGCTTTCCTAAACTCTGGATGCCTACAATTTTCCACACGGGCAGTCTAGAGTTGGGTTTTTCAGATAATAGATATCGATTTGGTAGCTTTTAGCTTTCTCTCTAGTATTCTTTGGAGTCTTCGGATTCATGGACTGGACTTGCTCATCTTGGTGAAACGTGATGGTGGTTCAAGCTAGTGGTTTGGAGTTATAGCTTTGGAGCATTGGATTGAAGTTATCTCTTGGCTATTTGTTTTCCGCTGCTATATCTTATTGTTATTCCGCTGTAGCATTGTTATCTTGTATCTCTGATATTGATTCATATTTTATCATTGTTGTATCGAATATTGTATATCAATGATATTCATTTCCTTTTTTCCACTGTGTTGTTTACTTAATTGTGTTATAAGCTCCGGCACGACTTGAATTTCAACGTTGGGATCTGCGACATTTAAGTACAGTGGAGAACGGATGTCGATTTTCGAACGGTGGAATTTGGATCGTGACATTTTGGTACCAGAGATGAAGGTTGAAACTTTAGCTCAGGAGTATAACACATTAAACAACTCATTAAAGATAGGGTAAAGTATGTTATCTCACCTTTTGGCAAGGTCGAGATACCAAGGATTACTGTTCCTGGATATCGAGCATACATAGGTTCGCTATGGATGTCGATGAATTTTGTACGTGTCCAGATTGAGTTACAACTGATAGGACATGACAAGCAAAGACATAGAAGTCAACATCTCAAATTTCAAGTCAATCCGAGTTCATACGCTCGAGTTATGATCGATTCAATTTGAAGGGAAAATCTCCGGTTTAGAATCGATCATTTTCGTATCGATCAGGTTCCAGTGACTTCGTATCCATCGAGGTGCCGCCCTTCGTACCGATCAACTTCGTATCCATCGAGGTGCCGCCCTTCGTATCGATCAACTTCGTATCCATCGAAGTACCTCGGTTCGACTTGGTCTCATTCGAACCCATTGGCAGAAAGCCCACTTCGCATCCATCGGAAGATGACCTACTTCTTATCGATCAACTCCCATGAGTTCGTATCGATCAGGATTGGCCGTGTTCGAATCCATCGAGTTCGTATCGATGGACTTCGTACCCATCAGCAGATGAAGCACTTCGTATCCATCAGCCAGTATCTACTTCGCATCCATCAGATCACCATCCTTCGTATCCATCGAAGGGTTCAAGTTCACATCAATTGACTTCGTATCTATGGAGAAGCTACAAGGCTCGTATCCATCAGAGAAAGGCTTGTTCGTATCCATCAACCATCGGTTTTTCGACTCCATCAGTGTAGCCTTGTTCGAATCCATCGGTGAGGCTTCATTTGAATCCATCAAGCTAGCAAGCCTTAGTGACGTGTCATCCATCGATGCGAACGCGCCGAGATATATGGAGTGGACGCGGTCAACTCAGAGTGAAGACCGGATTGAGTCGAAGATTGCGCACCACGTTATTACAAAGGCGCGTGCCACCATCGATTCGAAACCATCGGTTCAAAGAGATGGATTCGAACCAAACAGCCACTCGAGGAACCCCATTTCGTATCGACCATATCTCGCGATCCACTGATCCAAATACCATGAAATTTTCACAGGAGCTTGCATACATGATGAAGAACGTCTCCACCAAATTTCAGCCCAATTGGACATCATCTTGATCGATACGAAATGACTTCGTATCGATCATAGATCGACTTGAAAATTTCTGAGGTTGGTCGCGTGGGCCCACTCACGTGCCAGAAAAAGTCGTCCGAGATTTGAGCGTGATCTCAGCCTCCTACGCCTATAAATAGAGCCCCAGAGCCAACAGAAAAAGGATCTTTTGGATTCTCAAGCGCCCAGACTCTATCGGATCGAGATCTCCATCATCCTACATCATATTCTTGATGTTGATTCGAATTTCCAGTTGTAACTTGCTGTTGCTTGTTGTAATCACTTGTAAACGTTGAAAGAGAATCAATAAAATTGCAAAAACTTCGCAGTGGACGTAGGCAACACGCCGAACCACTATAAATCGCTTGTCTTTGCCTTTACATTACTGTTATTTGGAGTTTTTGTTAGATAATCCTCATTTTCAATTTACATTCTTCATTTATTATCTCTTTAAAGTCTTCCGAAGAGTGTTGTGCCCAATTTTGGTACAAGCACTTTGGTGCTTTCACCGAGAAAACCCAGTTTTTCTCCCGTTCCTTGGATCTGTTATCGATACCGGATTGCATAAATCTAAGAGAGAGATCCAGATTTCAATTTCAAATTCCTTCCCTTCTATTCAGATTTGCAAAAATCTAGGAAAAGGATTCCACTTCTTAAGATGGTTTGCACAAGAACCGCTTCTACCGTCGTTGGTCAAGAAGACCGGGATAAACAGAATCCCGCGCAACTACCTCCACCTAATCAAGATGATACCGGGCATTCCGATCCATTAGGACCGGTTACTAGACAAGAGTTCCAGACATTTCTCCAGAAACTAACTCAAAGTCGGCAACAGCTAGCTGAGAAGTTGCGCGTTAACACTGAATTGGCTAATCAACTAGACCGTCAAGGGCGTAGAAGATCCAAAATAGATCATGTGTCTCGCTCCTCCACTGAAAGTTCTGCTTCATCCGACTACAATCATATATCTACCCGTCCCAGGCTAGAGGGAAATTATGCACAGGCAATTGACCACCAGCCAGCATTGACCGTTGGACAGTTAAGAGTTGGCCCTTCTGCTAGTTTTCATACTGGACCCTCCTCCCGAGGGGGCACTGTTCCAAAAAACACCACGGACAACCGGGCCACTGCTACCACGGCTGACATAGGGATTGACACCCATAACCAACAAAGGCGTACTCCTGAACCGTACGTTCCAGAAAATGTTGAGCCAAGGAGGCGAGACACGGACCGTCGACAGCGTCCGGTCCAACCTCGCAATGTGGAACCAGACCACACTTTGGCCCAACATGCACAAAATGCTCCGATGCCAGACCTTCCAGCCATGATACGCCAAATGATTCGCGAGAGCCAGGGCTTGACAAATGACGATTGGGGAATCTCCCGAAGTCATACTCCGTTCACGGATGAAATTATATATGCTGAACCCCCTCGGCGATTCAGAATGCCGACTCTGCCCATGTACGAAGGGAATTCCGACCCCAATCAACATATCCTGAAATATGAATGGTCGATGAGTGCTGCAAGATCCGATGATGCAGTAAAGTGCCGTAGTTTTCCCATTTCTTTGGGGGCCGTCGCAACGATGTGGTTTACACGATTGCCTCCTCGATCAATCTCTTCGTTCGACCAGTTGGCTACTAAGTTTGTCGAGCAGTTTCGTATGCACGTCGCCAGGCCTAAAGACATTAATACTCTATCCAGTGTCACTCAAGCTCTCGGAGAGACACTCAGGCGATATTTGGAAAGGTTCAATGCCGCTTGTGTAGAGATCAGTAACCCTAATGATAATTCGATCTTAATGGCGTTAACTAAGGGGATCGTCCCCGATTCCGAGTTTGGAAACTGGTTAGCTGGGAAGCCTCTCGCATCGTTGGACCATTTCTATTCCAAAGCCGCTCAATTCTTGAGGCGTGAGGATGCGAAGTAGTCTAGGAAACAGGATGATGTAAGACCTAGCAGTGAAGGAATTCAGAGTAATGTTGCAGTCAAACAATCTGGTGAAAGTTCAAGAAAAGTCCAACTGAATATTCAGAATAAACAAATTCAACAACCAAGGAATAGTGATAATCAGAATAGAAAACAGGATCAGAACCGTGGCCCGTGACGTAGGGCCCCAATGTTTGACAATTATACACCACTGAACACGTCATTGGAGAACGTGTATTTACAGACTTGCAACGCTATGCAGTATAAGAAACCTGCTCCGAAGCCATCGTTGGAGAGGCAGATCCAAACAGGGAAGTTCTGTAGATTCCATGAAAGTTATGGACATAACACCAATGAGTGTAGACATTTGCAAGACCTCATTGAGAAATTGATCAGAGAAAGAAAGCTGGATCAGTTCGTTCGGGCGCCGCAGTCTGGTGGTGCGGGCCCATCCAATCAGAACCGCGTGCGAACTCAGGAGAGACAGGAAGAACCTACCCGTACAGGCGGAAGGTTAGTTATTAACACAGTCAGTAGTGGTCCCCATCCAGCAGATCGAAGCTGGAGGGAGATGGAGTCATATGCTAATTCTATCAGGCATGTGGATTTTGAGTGTTGCGGTAATTTCGATGAAGGGGCCCCGGCTAAACTACAAAAGACGATGATGGATGACATCGTATTCAGGAGCCGGGATGCTGATAGGGTCGAAGCCCCAACTATTGACCCACTCGTCATATCTGCTCAGGTCGGTCCTGCTTGGATGAAGAGGATCCTGATGGACAGTGGGATTTCAGTAAATATTTTGTTTAAGAGAGCGTATGACCAGATGAAAATGGAAGCCAAAGATCTAAAGCCTTGTCAATCTAGAATTCATGGTTTCAATGGGAGTGCTAATATACCCATTGGGGTGGTAGAGTTGCCAGTGGAGTTAGGAGTTGGAGAGTGCCGAAGGGTTCGGATTTTACAGTTTGTTGTTTTGGATATTCAATCCCCATACAATGCTTTTTTGGGCCAACCGGCCCTTGCTGAGTTCAGGGCACCGATTGCCCCATGGTGTTTGACCTTGAAGTTCCCCACTGATCGTGGGATTGGAGTTATCCATGTAGATCAGGCAGCTGGAAGAGCCTACTACGTGGCTGAGCTGCGCGGGGTGCAGCAGCGAGAAAAAGGAAAGGGCGTAGAGGAATCTCTCTGCGTCCGTTTTGCAGATAATTGACAATTAATGTCTGGGCCTCGGCCCGGGCACAACAACCAATTCCATAGGGATCTTGACCCGAGAGACAATGAAAACAAGGAAGAATCTATTGAAAGTCAGGCATCCCCGGCTGAGCTGACGATTGATGTTCCAATTGATGGTGAAGATGATGATGATTCGAGAATGTTGAATGTTGGGTCTCAGTTGAGCCAAGAAATGCAACATGAATTGGTTGATTTTCTCTGGGCGAATCTCGACGTGTTCGCCTGGACGCATTCTAATATGCATGGGATCTCGCTGGACATCGCGAGCCACACCCTGAATATTGACCCGTGGTATATTTCGGTCAAGCAGAAAAGGCGCGGTATGGATCCAGAGAGATCTGCCGCCCTTAAAGAAGAAGTTGATAAACTGAAAGCCAATGGGTTTATCCGGGATTCTCTATACCTGGAGTGGGTATCCAACCCTGTACTTGTTCGAAAACCAAATGGAAAATAGAGAACGTGCATCGATTATTCTGACTTAAACCAAGCTTGTCCGAAAGACAGCTTTCCACTTCCTCGAATTGACCAACTCGTAGATTCAACCGTCGGACATGAATTGTTATCTTTCATGGATGCTTACTCGGGCTACAATCAAATACCCATGCATGTGCCTGACCAAGAGCATACAAGCTTCGTAACCGATCTGGGACTATACTGCTACAAAGTCATGCCCTTCAGATTAAAGAACGCCGGAGCAACTTACCAACGCTTGGTTAACCGGATGTTCGCTGACCAGATCGGAAAGGCCATGGAGGTTTATGTGGATGACATGTTGGTAAAGTCACGATACTCCACTGACCACATTAAAGACTTGGAGTAAATGTTCAATACCCTTCGAAGATACGGGATGAAGCTCAATCCGCTTAAGTGTCATTTGGAGTCGCATCCGGAAAATTCCTTGGGTTCATCGTCAATGCCAGAGGAATAGAAGCCGACCCCGAAAAGATCTGGGATATCAGAAATTTACAAACTCCAAGAACTATAAAGCAAGTCCAGAGTCTCAACGGAAAGGTAGCAGCACTGAGCAGGTTCATATCAAAGTCCACCGATAAATGCATCTCATTCTTCGATTTGATCCGAAAAGGGAAGCGGAACTTCGAATGGAATGCGGAGTGCGATGACGCATTCAAATCATTGGTTCAAAATCTTTCCACACCGCCAATTCTTTCAAATCCTATCAACCACGAACAGTTGTATCTTTACCTGGCAGTGTCAGAAAATGCAATCAGCGCTGCCTTTGTTCGGGAAGAAGACCGAGTTCAGAAACCGGTCTACTATGTTAGCAAACGACTCACCGGAGCTGAGAGAAACTATCCGAAGCTAGAGAAATTAGCCTAATACCTGGTCATTGCCTCAAGGAAGCTCCGTCCATACTTTCAGGCTCATCCCATCACTGTATACACCGATCAGCCGTTACGACAGGTCCTCACGCGGCCTGAGACGTCTAGTAGGTTACTCAAATGGAACATCGAACCGAGTCAATTCGATATCACTTACACTCCAAGAAGAGCTATTCTCGGTCATGTCCTAGATGATTTTATAGCCGAGTTTACTATTCCTGAAGACTTGCCTGAGACCAGCAAATCTCCTGAGTACATATGGAAGTTACACACTGATGGTGCATCCAACGATCGGTGCTCGGGCGCTGGGGTAGTACTTGAAACCCCCGAGGGCCGATCCATATGCTATGCTTTAAAGTTAGAGTTCCATGCGACCAATAATGAAGCCGAATATAAAGCTTTACTTGCTGGGTTGAAGCTAGCTCGTGATTTGAAAATTACCGCGGTGGAAATCTATTGTGACTCCCAATTAATCGTGTGCCAGGTCCGGGGTGAGTATCAGACGAAAGATCGAAGGCTAGCTGCTTATTTAGCCTGAATCCGAAAAGTGCTTGATTAGTTTGATTACTATTCCATTTTATACATACCCCGAGAGCATAATCAGAGAGCCGATTCATTGGCAAAGTTAGCAAGTACGGGCGAAGCTCAGCAGTTAGGGCTCGTCCCCGTTGAAACTCTATCCTCTTCGAGCATTGATCAAATGGAGACTGACTTCACCTTTGAGACTACTTCCAGTAAGGAATCATGGATGACCCCTTATCGAAATTACGTTGAGCATGGGATATTACCTGAGCGCAGAAGTGAGAAGAGACTGATTCTTCGAAAAGCCTCGCGGTTCGTCATTCAAAACGGAGTTATGTATCGAAGAGAATATTCTGTTCCTCTCCTCCGGTGTATTGCGCACGACGAAATCAAATGAGTATTACATGATGTACACGAAGAAGAATGTGGCAATCACATTGGGGGGCAGGCACTCGCCAAGAAAGTACTCCGATACGGGTATTACTGGCCCACTGTTAACTGTGATGCAGCAGACTACGCCAGCAAATGTGATAATGCCAAAAACATGCTCGGATTCCTAGAGCCCCACCTACTGAGATAACCCAAATGGTCAGTCCTTGGCCGTTTGCAGTATGGGGCATTGACATAATCGGTACATTGCCTTTGGCCAAAGGTGGCACGAAGTACGCCATCGTCGCAGTTGATTACTTCACCAAATGGGCTGAAGCTGAACCTGTTGCGACAATCACGAAGAAAAAAGTAGTCAACTTTGTAGTACGCAACATTATCTGTCGGTTTGGTCTCCAGCATACTATTATCACTGATAACGGAGCACGCTTCGACAGCGTTGAATTCAAGAATTTTTGTCAACGATTCCATATCCATAAGAAATTCTCTACAGTGGCACACCCTCAAGCGAATGGCCAAGTCGAAGCTGTTAATAAGGTTATCAAATCTATTCTGAAGAAACACTGGAAAAAGCTGGGGGCAAATGGGTTGATGAACTTCCTATGGCTTTATGGGCTTATCGAACGACCCACAAGACTACAACCGGACACACTCCATTTTCTCTATCCTATGGCTCGGAAGCCGTTATTCCAATCGAGATGGAAGTATCTTCTCATCGTGTGACGTACTATGATCCGAAAACAAATGCCATACTACTTGCTGAATCTCCGGATTTACTCGATGAAAAGCGTGAAGAGGCTGATCTGAGGGCAGCCGCGTATCGGAGTCGAGTCGCCTGAATATACAATGCTAAGGTCCGACCACGAACCTTTGAACTCGATGATCTCGTACTCAAAAGGATCTATCCTGTTCCTTCACACATGAAGCCTAATTGGGAAGGACCATATGTGATTTCACAAAAGCTCGGAGATGACACATTCAAGCTATCGACCGTTGACGGTCTTACTCTGCCGAGAGCCTGGAATAGCGAGAGTCTCCGTCGCTACTATACATGACATGCTTTATTTGTTTTATCCCATTATTTCCTTTGCATTTTATTTTCGCATTTTGAAATTGAACTTGTAATAAGGAAACTGACTTTGCCATATTTTCTTATTTCAGCAATAAAATGCTATCTCTTCGAGCCAGAGCTGTGATTTATTGAATACAACATAAAACATCACGATGCATGGAGAGCTAAGTTCCATCATACGGTGGGATTTATTCAAATAGGGAGTGATTGAGATACGACCGGTCACTCACTAAGTGAAAACCCGAGCTCGGGGGCATGTCACCACACCAATATCTAAAAGGGTTGATACACGACAACCCTTCCATTAGCCCCAGGTTCCTGGAGTGCGAACCGGAGTACAAATACTAACTCCAAATTCCCAGAGTGCGAATTGGAGTATAAACATCACCTCTTGGTTCCCAGAGCGTGAACCAGAGCATAAACACTAACTCCAAACTCCCAGAGTGCGAGTTGGAGCATAAACATACAAATGCAGTTTCGAAGAGGGATCTGTCCTCCTAACGACTTCGTCCGTATCTTAAACAAGTTCGAGGAGGATGGACCCGTCCATCTAACGACCTCTCTTGTTAACTCGGGGTGGATGTGATCCGACCATCCACGATCCCAATAAGTCCATGTTCCCAGAGCGTGAACCGGAATATAAACATCAACTCCAGGTTCCCGGAGTGCGAACCGGAGTATAAATACTAACTCCAAATTCCCAGAGTGCGAATTGGGGGCATAAACATCGACTTTAGGTTCCCGGAAAGCAGACCAAAGCGTAACCGCTGACTCCGAGTTCCTAGAGTGTGAATTAAAGTGTAAGTATCAACTCGAAGTTCCCGGAGTGCGAACTGTGTCATAAACAACGATAATTATCGGATTCCCGGAATGCGAACCAAATTATCGCTTGCAAATTATTCTAAGTCCCCGGAGTGTGGACGTGTATTCAAGATCTGTAATAGGTGCGGTCACAAGCTGATCGTCACAACACTTAAACAAGTAAAGTAAGAAAAAACAGTTGAAATGAAGAAAAGCTAAGTTTTATTTCGATTAACTGGAAACAAGAGCTTATGTGCAAGTTCTTTCAAAATTCCTACTAGCAGGGGCCGAACCTGCATCTATACACGGCCTACAAATAAGAAGCAAAAACAAATTCCTATCTATCAAAAATTTACTTAAGTAGCCAACCTACTTCTTCTTTCTTGGCCTTCTCTTTAACGGAGAACCCTCCGACTCGCTAGAAATCGTCCGTTTTGAGCCTCTCCCCTCCGATGGTTGCTCCCCAGCTGGAGGCATAATGTCGACGTCCTCCTCTGAACTTGATTCCAAGTGTATACTACTAACCGGAGGAGTTGGGGGGACTGGATCTGCAATAGAAGATGGGATAGTGCCGCCCGGTGATATTATCCTTAGAGGCGTTGGGCTGTGCACCGCCGTACTACCACCAATACTACCACCTTGCCCCGCAGCCTCTAATTCTGCATTAATCTCGGCCAGAATTTCTTCATCACGAATCGCTTGGGCCTGGTTAGGGGCATCTGTAGTCTGCATTGAAGAGCTAGAGGCTGGCGGGAGGTCACTAACGATGAACGGCAAGTCTGTAAAGGAGCCACCATGTTGGCCGAGCAGCTCGCTCACCATTTGCTCATCAAGAGATAGTGCGCTCCCCTGCATCATCCAATTTGACACTGTTGTTGTCACAACAGTCGTCTCGGTAGTGATGGCCTTCTGCCCTTGACTTGATTCTTGAGTCGCAGCAATCGGCGCAACTCCAGTCACTGAGCAAAGATAAGAAGAAGTTATTAATAATCGCTTCAAAACAAACTCTCTATTTGGAATACACTTGAGATAAATTCGGAATACCTTCCTCAACTTGGCTTGCTGACGACTGAGCAGCTTCAGAAACATGCCGTCGGATAAGAGATAGCAGCGGTTGCTCTGGATTATAAGCTGGGATAGACTGTGAATCAACCGCAGATGTGGGCTCTGACGGGAGTGGAGCGGCGATCTCAAGAACTGCAGCCTGATGTTCAACACCAGAACCTTCCCCGACTTCCAGATGTCGGGCACCGACCGTCTCCTTCTCATGAGAAATTATGGAGGCATAAAGGACTTTCTTTTCGTCTTCGGTCAGCAATCGGTTTTCAAGCTCAAATTGGTCAATTGATTCATCCGGATGCGCCGCTTTCTCCTCCTCAATCAACCGGCTCCATGCGCTGTGAAGATGTACCGGATAATTCTCGAGCCAAGCCAAATTCCTACGCTTTAACACATTAGCATTACAAGTGATGAGGAGGTCTTCAATGTCGGCCTCCATCTTGGACTCGGCAATTTCAATTTTTCTATCAACATCGGCTTCGATCTCCATTACTTTGGCCATCGCAGCATCACGCTCGGTTCGGAATTCTACCGCCTGATTACATGCCTCCTGTGCAGAAATATTGGCGGTATCCCTTTCCTTCATGATTTCAGAAACTTTAGCCTTAAGCTCATTAAGCTCTTTCAAAGCCGCATCTCGCTTGGCGGTGACGATGGTGTTCCGGTGGCCTATGTCTTCCACCGTGACATAATGATCTTTTTTCATTCTATCCATAGCCGCTTGAGCTTCATCGGCCTTCGTAAGAGCCTCCATCTCTGATTTTCGAGATGATTCGGCTTCTGTGTTCAGTACTTGTATGATACGGTCTTTTTGAGCCAGCTCGGCTTGTAGCTTCTCAATGATAGTCGCTCGTTCGAAGGCTAATGACGACACTTTCTCGGCCGCTTTATACCACGCCTTGTATTGGGCATAAAAGTCATGCACATAATCGTGCGCCACCTGCTCGGCCTCCGGCGGGATTCTTTTCAAATGAAGAGGGAAAATGTAGTTATCAAAGCAAATATTCGGGAAGTGCTTCTTTAATTGCGCAAGCCTGATTGCACCTTCCCTCGAAATTTCAATAGGATGCTATTCCGCAACTATTGGTGTCATTGCCTCAGATCTGGGATGGTGGGGCTCGGATTTGGAAGATTGAGAAGCTGACTTATATCGAGAAGATTCGGAAGGACGAGAAACATAGGCAGGAGGTTATATAGGAGCTTTGGGAGGAGGAGTGCGAGATCGAGACCGACATCTGTAGTCCCTATCTCTATCATGTCGTTCTTGGCTAGAATACCTAGAGTACCTGCGATCGTAATCTCTATCTCCTTCCCTTCGTTGCGACTTGTAATATGAGGAAGATTTACGAGCCTGTCGAAGACTTTCTAACATCGAACCACGTCCAGTCATAATATCTGCAAAGCAAAATGAGAGTAGAGTTAGTGGCTTTTCGAAACTGATGACCTACGACTAAGGGTTGTGTAGTGTCGTGAAATGTGTATGAATATGCATCCCCCCGACCAACCAGAAGTGTCGATTACGCTAGTAATAAAAGGCTTGCTCAATTCTAGAGTATGGTGGAATTCCTCCAACCCAGCATCATGTTGAAAAGACACAACGTCCGGGATTGGAAGATCGGCAAGCCCTTCAACGAGACTTTCTGTTCTTGGGGGAGACCTCTCCAAAATTCTAATTCCGGGGGAGAGCCGGGACATGATGACCGACTTCCGTCTTCCCTTTTCAGGCGACTTAAAAACAACTGCCTTGCCTTTTCTCTGCTCTATGACATCTTGAACTACATCTGTAGGCCCGGCCAACGGCTCATCATCAGTATGGGTTCTCTCAGAATCAGCTTCCTCGGCTATAACAACTTTGGGCTTCTTGTGCTTGACTCGTTTTTTCAAGACGGTCCTTAGTGCCCCGTCAAACTTTACACTCTGCCCCGTTCGATCAACCCAAGAGTCCGAAGATTCCTATCTATCAAAAGCAATTCAATATTCCTATCTTCACTCGGGACTTCTTGGAGTACCCGCACTATCTCCTTGAAGTGTTCACCTTCGGGTCGCTGAATCATTGCTGTAAAAAGGAAAAGATATAAGTTTCACTTCAACTGCAATCGCCTTAGTAATTATTTGAGAACTCAACTATACTCACGTCTGAATAACCACCGTCGGGCGAACCCTGGAGGACATCTAACGTAAAACCATTCGTCTTATAGTACTCAGCCTGGTCCAGGACCCGGTGACCACTTGACAGTTCCTCACTGCCTCCAAGAATGTAAAGGATGGGTTATCATTTCGGCTTTTGAAGTTGAACATATATCTGATCTCAGTCGGGATCGATGGTCGATGAAGATAATCCATGAAGATGATGAACAAGCTATTCACTGAAGCGTACCCGTTCGGGTGTAGTTGAGATGGAGCGATCCCCAAAAAACAATACTTCTCTTATGTACTCATTGAACGGAGGGAGCGTTCCGGCCGCACACGTGTGGCGGTTGAATGCGGTGTATCCCTCTGGCGGATTGTGTGGTCTGTCATTTGGTCCCGGAAATAACACGTCGTCCATTGACAGGCCATGCCTTAAACATATCCTCCCTAGCATATCTTCAGAGACGTTGGATCGAACGGAGTCCAATGGATTGGCAATAAAAGATGCATTGGGAAATTCGTCCGGGGCTGGACCGATGATTTCAGGCTCAATGTTCGGAATCTCAAGTCTCGGAGGAGTTGTACTCTGGATTTCTTGCGGCTGTGAACTTGATGGTTCCATAACTGGCTAACTTATGAGAAATTATCATTAGGCGATAAAAACCCGTGCATTCCCCACGTGAAAGAGTGTGTGGGGTGCAGTGTTGTGCATTACTTGAAAAGATTTTGCATAATTAAAGAAAACTTGCAAGCGACGAAGATAGTCAAAGTCCAGCAGGAGTGACCGTCATCGCTGACCGTCACTATTGTATCATCCAGGTGTTGGTAATCGATTCGAGTTAAAGTTCGTTGTCACGGTGTTAGGTTATAGTTCCATCAACGAGCTTCGAAAGGTAGTTGATTATGCAGTTTAATTATCAAGTCCAGATGTGCAAGAATGAAGCTCGTCGGAATCATGCAAAAAGAGTGTCAAAATTTTCGTATCCATCGTAGAAGGTTTCGAATCGATGGCAAGAAGCTCGTTCGAATCCATCTAGGTGCAACTTCGAATCGATACCGGGGGAACACTTCGAATCGATACCGGGGGGCACACTTCGAATCGATTCCCGGGGGCACATTTCGAATCGATACCAGGGGCACATTTTGAATCGATGGTCAAGGGTCGAGTTCGCATCGATCAGAATGAGATGATTTCGAGTCGATCCTTGGCTACATGGTTCGTACCGATCAGGAAGCTCCCAGCTTAACACCGATTACGTTCGAGTCGATACCATTCGTATCGATCATAAAGATATTGTTCGTATCGATAAAAAGCCGAGAACTTCGAATCGATCAGTAACCTATGTTTCGTATCGATCATTTCGTATCGATACGATCCATCTCCATAGCCGTCGGTACGAACTGCATCACTCCCGTTAGAGTATCCCAGAGATCGATGCGAAATTTAGAGAAAAACATCGTTGCCTTCATCGATTCGAACGCAAGCCCCCCGGATCAATTTACTTTTGCCTTTTCCACCCTTTCTTCTCCAATTTCCATGAGCGTTGCCTTGATCATTGAACTTTGTGCCATATCTGGCTTTACCAATAACCAGAGTGGATAATCGATGAAGAAAAGGCGGATCTAAAATAGCTTTGTCGCTCGGATTCGAAGTTGATTACCTAATTTGAGTATGGAATTCGATGAATTAGAGATTTTAATCTTGTTCGATTCGAAGATGTGACAAACTGCTCTTCTCTCGGAAGCTTCGAGTTGATGAAAAAACACAGAGAGTACAGGGTAACAGTAAAATTAAAAAGTGAAAAATGCCGAAGTCCCAGGTATTTATATGGAGCTTGAGGGGAGACCGGGTCGATTCGCCTCCCAGTCAACTTGATCGGTCGCAACGAGTCAAAACACGGATCGATTCGAATACTCCGTTCGAATCCATATGCCTGAGGCTTTATCGATGCGAAATTACATTCATACTTCATCGATACGAAATACACAACTAAGGCTGTGCTGAAGGCATTGAATTCCATCGATGCGAAACAGACAGTGAGCGCATCGACTCGAAGCCCCTGCTCACATCAGCAAGCTCTCAACTCCATCCATTGCAAATCGGTACGAACAAAGATTTCGTATCCACCATAAATCAAACATCAGCATTGATACGAAAGACGCAACGAAGGCCTATTGGAGTTACAGACCATCGATAGGAACGTCGATTTCGTGTCCATCATAACATATGCGTACTTCATCGATACGAATGGTAATTTCGCATCCATCGATGCTCATACCCATCGATTCGAAGTACTACACTTGCGCATCACAAAGACCGTCAACGTGAGAGCAACATTCCCATCTCTTGCATCGAGTCAGGAGAGGGTCGATACAAGAGGACGATCAAAAGCAACCATCAAGCGTTGTTTCAACTCAAATTTCAAATCAGTTCAGGAGAGAATCTATACGAAATCCAATAACAAACTAACTGACAACTACTCGTGAACACACAACATTAACGAGATTCAAACTAACATATGTGCATATATGTCGGACTAATATTCGATTTTAAACATTCACAGGAATCGGATACTCATCTTGTTACGATTGCAACAACGAACATCCAATCACTATTATACAGCAATCAGTTATATCAACGCAAGGTTACAGCAATACAGAGCACAACTTTCAGCGAAAGAGAGCAATGATTGTTCAAAGAGAAATTACAGATTTTCAAAGCACATCATGTTTCCACAAGACGTACTTTGGGGGGTAAATGTTATCCCACCTTTTGGCAAGGTCGAGATACCAAGGATTACTCTTCCTGTATATCGAGCATACACAGGTTCGCTATGGATGTCGATGTTTTTTGTCCGGGTCCAGATTGAGTTACGATTGATAGGACATGACAAGCAAAGCCATAGAAGTCAACATATCAAATTTCAAGTCAATCCGAGTTCATACGCTCGAGGTATGATCGATTCAATTTGAAGGGAAAAGCTCCGGTTTCGAATCGACCATTTTCGTATCGATCAGGTTCCAGTAACTTCGTATCCATCGAGGTGCCGCCCGTCGTACCGATCAACTTCATATCGATCAACTTCGTATCCATCGAAGTACCTCGGTTCGACTCGGTCTCATTCGAACCCATTGGCAGAAAGCCCACTTCACATCCATCGGAAGATGACCTACTTCGTATCGATCAACTCCCATGAGTTCGTATCGATCAGGATTGGCCGTATTCGAATCCATCGAGTTCGTATCGATGGACTTCGTACCCATCAGCAGATGAAGCGCTTTGTATCCATCAGCCAATATCTGCTTCGCATCCATCAGATCACCATCCTTCGTATCCATCGAAGGGTTCAAGTTCACATCAATTGACTTCGTATCCATGGAGAAGCTACAAGGCTCGTATCCATCAGATAAAGGCTTGTTCGTATCCATCAACCATCGGTTGTTCGACTCCATCAGTAAAGCCTTGTTCGAATCCATCAGTGAGGCTTCATTCGAATCCATCAAGCTAGAAAGCCTAAGTGACGTGTCATCCATCGATGCGAACGCGTCGAGATATATGGAGTCGACGCGGTCAACTCGGAGTGAAGACCGGATCGAGTCGAAGATTGCGCTCTATGTCATCACAAAGGCGCGTGCCACCATCGATTCAAAACCATCGGTTCGAAGAGATGGATTCGAACCAAACAGCCACTCGAGGAACCCCATTTCGTATCGACCATATCTCGTGATCCACTGATCCAAATACAATGAAATTTTCACAGGAGCTTGCATACATGATGAAGAACGTCTCCACCAAATTTCAGCCCAATTGGACATCATCTTGATCGATACGAAATGACTTCGTATCGATCACAGATCGAGTTGAAACTTTCTGAGGTTGGTCGCGTGGGCCCACTCACGTACCAAAAAAAGTCTTCCGAGATTTGAGCGCGATCTCAGCCTCCTACACCTATAAATAGAGCCCCAGAGCCAACAGAAAAAGGATCTTTTGGATTCTCAAGCGTCCAGACTCTGCCGGATCGAGATCTCCATCATCCTACATCATATTCTTGCTGTTGATTCGAATTTCCAGTTGTAACTTGTTGTTGCTTGTTGTAATCACTTGTAAACGTTGAAAGAGAATCAATAAAATTGCAAAAACTTCACAGTGGGCGTAGGCAACACGCCGAACCACTATAAATCGCTTGTCTTTGCCTTTACATTACCATTATTTGGAGTTTTTGTTAGATAATCCTCGTTTTCAATTTTCATTCTTCATTTATTATCTCTTCAAAGACTTCCGAAGAGTGTTGTGCCCAATTTTGGTACAAACAAAGTATACCCTAGAATGAGTAATCCTTAAGATATCCGTCTGAATGCCTCAGTAAATTCTCTTACTATCCACTGATAGTGATTATAAGTGCAAGAAGAGGACGAGATAGGGGACAGGGGAGTACGACTACAAATAGTCAGTGCCCTGCAATAGCGGAAACGATCTTTTTCTATCAATCTCCTTTGATTCGTTTTTTCAATTCTTTGATGATTCCTGGCAGCTCTAGAAAGAAGCTTTGATATATTTGCATGGAACACAAACTCCAAATGGGTCAGAGTTGTTAGTTTGGATGGAATGTTTGCTTTGGTTTCTATGGTTGATAGATATATTTTGGTTGTTTAAACTAAAATTTTGGGATTGTATCCATATATCTGTTTATTCTGTTGGGTCCAGATATATTCTATGAGTGGTTAGTTATCTTTCGAACTAACCAATATTCCTGTATATTCGTAGATCTGGTGACCCGAGTATCTTGATTCGTTCTTGTATCCATTATTGATATTCTGATTTGGGAAGCCAAATGCAGAATAAATATTCAATTTTATCAGAAAGATATT
The DNA here is from genome assembly GCA_030765085.1 of Allium cepa. Lineage (NCBI taxonomy): Eukaryota > Viridiplantae > Streptophyta > Magnoliopsida > Asparagales > Amaryllidaceae > Allium > Allium cepa. The sequence goes on along the minus strand of CM060933.1, from coordinate 25,389,665 downwards.
TCTCTGTCTCTCATCTGTTCTTGATTGTCTCCCTACTTTCAAATTTCGAGGACGAAATTTTCTAAGGAGGGGAATCTGTAACGTTCCCCTTTTTAAATCAAATTGAAATTAGAAATAAATTTAATTTTTGGAATTTAATTATGGTTTAATCTGGTGTTTTCCAAAATTTAATAGATATTTGTTTGTTTATTAATGTAAATATGATTTTTAAATAGAATTTTTAATTGGAAATTCTGAAATAAATATTTTGAATTAATATATATATAAAGATTGTAAATAAAGGAATTAATTTAAAAAAAATTCAACTGATTGATAACTTGATTCATTAATAAGAAAAAAAATGTTTTTTATCTTTAAAATAAATAAAGATTAATGATTTGGAATTCAAAAGTATTTATAAATAGATTTTAGTTTGAGATTTGAATTTGAAATTCAAATGTTAATATATTTGAAATAATTTAATGTCTTAAGTTTAAAAATATAAATGTATTGAAAATAAAAATTGTGTTTACTAACTTATAAATATTTATTAGTAATGTACAATTTAATTTCAAACCATTTTTCTTTAATTTGTATAAGTATAAATAATACATAAGAAAGTATTAAATAATTGTTTTTAACATTTAAAACATAATAAATATAACTTGAGTAAAATACATATGTGAATATAAAGTAATTTATAAATTATGCAAGGTTTAAAAAAAATTGTAAATTAATTTTTAGCAAAGGATTTAACATAAATTTAAATATGTAAACAACTGTAAGCTTGAGATCACTTGTATTAACAAGTGTCTATTTAAATTTACAAGTGTTAGATTAGTATTAACAAGTGTTCACAAATTATATACAAGTGGCATTTTATTTTAAATTGAATTTATAAAAACAAGGATGCTCATTTTTTCTCAACTGAAACCTGAATACATTTCAAAAAGCATCAGGAACAAAGAGAAATCAAACTGAAACAAACAAGCTTTCAAACCTGGAAGCAAAAGGAAATAAATCAAGCCTGGGAATCAAAGTTTTGATTCAAACTGGAAACCAGAAAAAAAAACATGAAGCATGCCTAATCAATCAAATTCATACTTGATTCAATGCAAAGATAAAAAGGTAGAGCAACTCAAAGCAAAGTCCAGTTTTCAAATCAAAAATCCCGCCCCTGTTCTTCTCTGTTTAACAAAACCTGGTGAGCAAATCTTTATTTTTAAAGCCTTGAATCTATAATTAATTGCTTGTGATTGATTTTGGAAGTAAATAGATGTATGAATATCCTTGCATATATGTGTATCTATATGGGTAAATTGATATATGCAAGTGTCTGTGTTTCTGAAGACATATATATGTCTTCTCTGTTCAAACAACAGGCCCTACATTCTTAGATAAACCCAGATCTTTTAAATAAATCAATTTCAGAACTTGGTTTCTGAAGAAAAAATGATTATATTAGTATATGTCTAATTTTAAAAATAATTCCAAGAAAATTTCTTAAGTAATTAACTGGAAAAATTGAAAAATACAGTGAAACTTAAAATCTTGTCAGATTCAAGTGTCACGTTTTCGAATTTCCTTTACACCACCTAACTTGATTTCAAAAAACATGAATTTTAATAGCAAAATCACAGTTTTTAGTTTGGTAAATTGTAGGAAATTTTGATATGAACGGGACATGCATTTGCGGCAATCTATGGCGGCTGGCGAATCTGCGTTCATTGTGCTTGGAGCTGGAGATAAAGGGAAGGTAGGGGATCACCAGAAAAATAGCAATAGAATTTATTAAATGTCGTGGTGGCAGCAATCGATCGGAGTAGGGTTTGAACTTGTTTTTTTGTTTGGATCGAAATCTAGGAAATCTCGTCGTCATTTATAGGTTGTAGCCGATCGCATGCGGGGGAGAAGGTTCGTGGGTAAGTAACCGAGCTTTGGTCAAGCTCGCGTGGTCTCTGGTGAACGTGATCGGTCGGACGAGGAAGTTTTGATGTCTGGTTGTCTTCCTGACAGTGATTGAGTTACTCAAATTTTGATCGCACGATGGTTCGAGAGTTCTAGGGGTTGGCCTGGTACGAGTTCATCGAAGGTGACTAGCTAGAGATATCGATGGTGGTCGGAAAGCGCCTGGGCTCGTGTGCATGTGCACCAGTGGTCACTTGTTTCAGGTGGAATCGCGAGATTTGGGGAAGAAGAGGGTAGCGCGGGACGTTGCTCGAAGGCAAGCGCGAGATGACTCGAAGCAGATGAGAGAGAGGGGAGTCGAAGTTGGGGTCGGGGAAGATCAGGCTTTGACTCGGGCTTGTTATTCTATTACCTTATTTTAATTTAAAAGGAAGAAAAGAAAACTGCTTCTAGTTTTATAACACAACAGTTTCTTTTAAATTGCAAAGTAAAATTTTTATTTAAACAAAGTTTCAAAATATGTTTAAACTAAATAAGATTTCAAAAGGAAAATAAACCAAGTCTCATATTGAAACGAGTTTTAAACAAAGTAACAAGTTAAAATTTAGAATAAACAAAGTTTTAAGGTAAATGTATTTAGTAAGATTTTCAAGTGAATTTAAAAAGAAATTTGGTTTAGATTCTTTAAAATTTCTTTATAAGGTATGTATTTCTTTAACATAAGATTTAAAAGGTTTTAAAATGGTTTTAAACTTTTTTCAAATTAAATTTGTATTCCTTTTAAATTTTAAATACAAAATGGAATTTAAAGAAAATTTGAAAGTAAATTGTTTTAAATACATTGTAAATGGTGACTTAATTATTAATAAGAACAAAGTTTTGTCTTAAAGTAAATTAGAATTTAATGATTTGTAATTCATGAAATTATTAAGGTAGTTAAAATAGATAATTAATTTAATTAATTAATTAATGAAATGGATAATTAATTAAAGTAATTAAGGGTTTTAAATTTGATTAATTAAAATTTTATATTAATTTTCTTAGAATAATTAATTTGTAATTAATAAATCATTAATTGAATAAGATTAGATTTTAAATTAATGATTAAAGATTTATTAATTAAATAATTAAGGATTAATAAACTCAATAATAAAGATTAATCGATGTGTAATTAATATTGATTAGTGTAAATATAATTACTTAAGTAAAGAAATTAAAGGATTGTTAATAGTTAATGAAGGTCATTAACTTAAGATTATTTAATAATTAATTTATGTGATTAATTTTAATAATTAATTGGATTAATTAATTAATGAAAATCATTTGTGAAATTGTTTAAGTGCAATTACTTAATGGAAGTAATTAAGGAATTAATTACTAAATGTCATTAATTGAGTTAATGTGATTTGTTGAGTTAATTAATTAAGTTTAATTAATTTAAATCAATGAATGATTTAATAATAATTACTTAATGTGATTAATAAAAAATAATTAATAAGTATGGTTTAAATAAAAATTAACTACTTAATGTAATTAATTTAAATTGTAATATTAGTTAATCAAGTTAATCAATTTATTTTTAATGATTAATTAATAAATGATTTATGGATAATTAATTAAGATGATTGTAATTAATTTATATTAATTAACCAAGATTAGTAATCAATCTGATTTGAAATTATCAGATAACTAATTTATCTTCCTTATGGAAGACTGTACTCTATTAAGCTGTTGTGAATTGTTTGGTATCTCTACTATGTAATGCTATGAAATGGATTGATATATTTGATATGAAATTGTAATGCTATGAGATATGAATTGCCTGGTGCTGAATTGTAATATTTGTGATTGTTTCTGTGTAGATATAAAAACCCCTTGGCCGTAAAACGGCATTTGAAATTCGATGCGACAGGGAGTCGGATTCCAGTTGGTTGTCCGAAACCCACATCGAATGATAACGATGAATCTTTGTTATTGATAAATTTATTTTATCTATGAATCAGTGAATGAAGATAAGCGTTATAGTTTATACCGCTTATCGATATTTATGCGTTTTAATATGTGATGTAATGATTGTTGTTGCACTATTGGGTAACCCTTGGACTACACTATACACACACAAATATGGATTGCACGCTGAAATCGATTAAGTCATAGATTTTTAAATAATTTTTAAATTTGAGTTTTAAATTCTAATGATTTTGGAAATGGATTGGGTTTAAAATAAAAAACTTTTGAAAAAGGTGTTTCAAAAATGAAAATTATTTTGAATAACTTAATTAAGATTTGAAATTTGAATAGTATGATTTAAATTAGAATTCAATATCTGAAACTGAATTCTATATTTGGTATTTATGACGTAAAAAGGTTATACAAACTATAAATGTGTTTTTAAACCATTTTAAAGGTATGGTTTTGAGAATTTAAATTTAACACAAGTTTACATTTGAAAGGCCTTAACTCGTACAAATAAAAATCGGGTTTTCCGAAATGGAAATAAGTGGTTTCAAAAAAAATTATGATGAAAAGATTTCAAATTTGAAACTGAATGTTTTGAAAGCTATAATTGAATCTTTGTGAAAGATAGTTGTACCCTATTTTGAAAATTTAAGAGAATTTTTAAATGGTGTATCTTTTATATATAAAAGATGGAAACAGGAATTGTTTTTGAAGCTATGAAAAGAATCTTTGATTTAAAGACCCGATGAGTTAATCCAACTTGAAATGCAATTGTTTTTGAAAGGTTATAAATAAATATTTGTTAAAGATTTGTGAACCTTGTTTAAAATTGAAAGGGGTCTTAAAAGTGAATCTTTTGTTTAAAAGATTTAAATGTGGAAATTGTTTAAACCATTGAAGGTTTTTGAAATGAATCTTTTTGTTTAAAAGATTGGTAAATGGTAATTTATTTAAACCGTTTGAATGTAAAGTTTTGGATTTTAAGTTGTAACTTAACTGAAATCACATTATCCGTATGTTTTTAAAATATTGCGCTCATTATTCGGTTTAGCCGGGAGAGGACCTTGTGTCATATAACTCATTCTGAATAATGATATGACGATATGGATAGCATTTGAAGACCAGATACTTTCGAAAGCAAAAGGATGACCTGTCAAATGTCTCTGCACCAAATGGCCCCGGTATAGAGATTTGAGCACCCATTGTGATGGGGAATCCGGAAGTGATTAGAAATGATCCGGATTGCAGAGGCTTCTTCGGAAGTGCCTTCGGCTCTGTTCGAACCCGGAACAGACTTGTATGGATGTGTGTCTGACATTACACTTTGAGATGTAAAACCGGTTTCTATCAAATACATTTCTGTTTGGTGGTGAAGATTTATTCTCTTAGCTTAACTCCCTTCTCTGAGACATACGAGCTCAGAGGTTATGTAGTTGATGGTTACTAGTGGTACATTCCCAATTTGGTAATGTGGCATACGAATTGCTGCTGATCAATTGTTGATCAAAGCATGACTTTCGGGTAAAGCGTAGCTTTGTGGAAGATACTTCGTCGAACCTCACAACCCGGAATGGTCGAAACAGGAAGAATGCGGCAAGGTTATTTGGGGGTAGCGCCCCCTGAGGGTATGTTCATTTCCTTCTAGATAGAGGTGGTATCATGGTATGGAGCCCAGATACTTAACCTATGTGGTTGCTGCAAATTTATTACTTTATGGTTGTTGGTGAATCCCGGGATAAAGGTTGGTTACGACCGGGGGATGGCATACTCGTGTCAATAGTTTCCTAGCTACAGAGGTAACCCGGCCATGTGTTGGCAGAGATCCGGTTAGGTTCTCGGGGAGTCCCTCCAGAGGCGTACCCATGTGGCAATGGGAAGTTCCTTGGCCTGACCATTTGTTGGAAATCCAATCACTAATAAGCGCCTTGTACGGTTTTAGTTGTAGAACCTTCCATTTAAAATGGTAGTTATAGCAGGCATAATATAATGGTACCTATGCTGGCTAAGATTAATATTATACTTTTGAAAGGTTTTCTGCACTATGCACTAATAATAATATAAAATGGATTTCGTGTACCAAGCATATTTGACTATCATAAGGAGAAATCTCCCCCAAGTGTGCGATTGCATTGTGTGTGTGTGCCGAGAGGCCTTATGGTAGTTTCATTTTCCAAAACGCATGGCGGATTTTAAATTTAAATTATTTTGTTTCTTTTAAAAGATAAAACTGTTTTTGTTTGCTCACACCAGTCACATGACTGGCCCGGAGTTTATTGTTCCTTTCCTAAACTCTGGGTGCCCACAATTTTCCATACGGGCAGTCTAGAGTTGAGTTTTTCAGATAATAGATATCGATTTGGTAGCTTTTAGCTTTCTCTCTGGTATTCTTTGGAGTCTTCGGATTCATGGACTGGACTTGCTCAACTTGGTGAAACGTGATGGTGGTTCAAGCTAGTGGTTTGGAGTTATAGCTTTAGAGCATTGGATTGGAGTTGTCTCTTGGCTATTTTTTTCCGCTGCTATATCTTCTTGTTATTCCGCTGTAGCATTGTTATCTTGTATCTCTGATATTGATTCATATTGTATCATTGTTGTATCGAATATTGTATATCAATGATATTCATTTCTTTTTCTTCCGCTGTGTTGTTTACTTAATTGTGTTATAAGCTCCGGCACGACTTGAATTTCAACGTTGGGATCTGCGACATTTAAGTACGGTGGAGTACGGATGTCGATTTTCGAACGCTGGAATTTGGATCGTCACGTCATTTCTATGAAAGGAATTGTTTAGATGCAAAGAAATGAAAGGATGAGTCAACGTTGGGTATGGAAGAAAAAGGGGTTAAATAGAGATGAAAAGATGGATTAAATAACTGATTTAAAAGTAGTTACCAAAGTTTTGAAAGTTAAAATTTTTCAAAAACAGCCATTATATGTCGACACATGTGCCTTAATTTGCACAGTTTATGTTTTTGTTCTAATTTTTGTATATACTTAATACTGTTTTATTTTAATGATTTGCAGAGACAATGATAAATGATTTGCAGAGACAATGATAACATTATTGAACAGCCCGAAGTAAATATCATTATTTAAAATAGAGAGGTACATGAATACAAAGAAAAATACATGAAAATAACATGAAATGAAACTAAGAGAACATACAACTAAGGGCTAAAAAGGTTGATAAATGATCTGAAAAGATGATGATGAAAAAGAGTTTCCAACAAGTTTCCTAATGATATTCCCAAAGTATTTGTCCATTTTGTTGGAGAGAGAAGCTAACTTTTTACTAAAGGAGAGTTTATGCTCTTTCGATTATTGAGAAGCTTCTCATGGTCCTTAAAAATCCTCTTTGTTGGAATAGCGAGATCGTTTGTCAAAGGTTTCTAGGGATGTGTCCAGTTCCTCCTCCTTCACTTCTTATTCTTCTTCCTCTTCAATTTCCATGATATTTGTGACGACCCGGAATTTTTAGACATTTGAAATGGGAATATTTAATTAATTTTAAATATTCAAAAGTTAATTATTAACTTTAATTTCAAATATCAATATTTATTGAATAATTAATTATTAAATTTAATTATCGGGATTGGGTAAAAATATTGAATCTTGATTTTAAAGCTGGTTAAAAATAATTAGAAGGCTTATTTAATTTATATTAATAATACTGAAGACGATAGAAGTTGTAAAATTTAAATTAACGATGGTTTGTTCAGTTTTAAAATTTGATTGTTTAAATTGAATTTAAAAATAGCCTTCCGAGGCACGGTCTCGGAATTCGACGAAACCAGTCCCATTGGATCCGTAATATTGAATTATTATCGGATTTCAATTTTCATAGTGTTCGGAGTTGTTGTGTGAGCGTATGATAAGTAAATGCGCTGCAAAATTTTAAAAAAAAAATTGTATATAATAATAATAATAATAAAAGTATGGGTTAAATCAGCAGCCTTCCTTCCTGAGCAAGCCGTATTCATGTTTCTCCTTTTTCAACAGCACGCAGCCTTCCTTCAAATCGTGTTTCCTTCTTTTATTTTAAGAACCGACCCTTCTTTCTAAAGTCTCGTTCAAGAATAAATCAATGGCTGAGTAAATCGACTTTCCCAAATTCTCTTCCTTCATACCTATCCGTTCAAACTAGTAAAAAAATAAAAATATAAATATAAATCATGGCCGCTTGTTTTCAGTTCGAACCGAGGTCCCCTCTCTTCAATTTGAACCTGTTTCGAAAAACATAGCCGAGTGTTCTTCTTCAAATTCATGTTCCAGATCCTCAAAACCCCCAGACGAAATCAAACTCTCGTTAGAGTTCTTCATCGCGATTTGGGGTGGAGGTCGCTCGTTACGTAGTCGCGACTTCAAGGTGACGTCTGAATCTCGAGTGGCTCTCGTGTACGCGAGGTATAATCGAGGCCGAATTGTGGGTTCGTGATGTCGTGAAGGCCGGGTTCAAGCGCGTTCTGGCGACGCAGAGATGCGACAGCGTGGTGGGAGATAGGCTCGTGAGCTACTCGCGGGAATGAAGGTCGTGGTGAGCTCGCGTGTGTGGAGGCGCAGCGTCGATGAGGGAGGACTCGAGTGGTGCGACGCTCGCAAGTTGAGGCAAGGTCGAGGAGAGGTATTCTCGATACCGTTTTATTTTTAGTAAAGCTTAATTTGACAGTAAGTTACATAAATACATACACATATATATATATGTATGTATGTATGTAGGAGAATTTTTATCTCAGTCTAATTTTAAAACAGAAAATAATTTATAGCATGGTAAAATTAAATTTTTATTAAGCTAATAGATTTAACTTATAAACTGTATGCCATTTATTCTTCAAATTGATTTATACCCATACGTATATATAGATTATAAAAGAGAATGGAAATATATACACTCATATTCTAACTTGCTAGTTGAATTCAAAACATGTATTTTGGAATTTAAGAGATATAAATATACATACCATTTTAATTTAAATATTTGTAGATAAAGGAAGGCAGTTTGAAATTTAATTATTTCATTTAATCTAAATCTTTAGTTAAATTAAACTAAATTGTAAAACGGAAATTAAATTATTCGATTTGATTCGAATATTAATAAATTTATCTAATGTTATTCAAGGTCTAAAATGTGAAGAAATCAAGCTGGATTGGAAATAGATTGCATTCAAAGTTAAAGGTGAGTTAATCTCACTCAGTTTAAATTTAAATTTAAATGATTAAATTTAAATAATTGTTTGAATGGTTGAAATTGATTGATTGATGTGTTATAGAATGATATATTCTGAAATTAGTAAATAATGTTGTGCTAACATTTGTGGATGCAGGGAAACAGGTTGGAGGGATCCAACTGGATTCCTCAAATTTATTAGATTATTTAATATTCTGTGTGATGAATATTTGATATCCTGTGATTGTTTTATGGATAATTGGAATATTGGATAGTATGGTTGGATGGAATAACTCAGTATAAAGAGTTACCAAAATCTATAGAATTGGATTTTTGAAAGGTAATAAAAGAGTAAAATTTTAAGTAAATAATTCTAGTAAATTGGAATAAATTGAATAATGAAGTGAAAATAAAATAAAATAGAGTGATTTCTAAACTCTAACAAAATATGGAATATGAGGAAATTGAATTAACAGAGGAATAATAAATTCTGGAACTTAAGTGAATAAAAGTCATTATTTTAAATGTAAGGATTAAATTTAAAGGTAAAGAAAGGAAATTGAGGAATCTGAATTTGGTATTTTTCAGTTTAAAGATTTTAAAACATAAATTGGAAATTAAATCTAAAGTTAATAAATTTTGAAATAAATGAAGTAAGAGAATTTATTTCATGGTAAAGTAAATGGAAATCAATTGTAAAATTGATTTAAGTGTTGAAATTTAAATTTAAAGTGAAGAGAGATTTTGGGACTTTATGACTGGGTTATAAAGTGAAATAAAATGTCGGTGGATATTTTCTAAATTCAAGGTAAGAAGTTATAAAGTGAAATAAAATGTCGGTGGATATTTTATAAATTCAAGGTAAGAATTTATTAAAGGAATGGGTATTTGTTTAAAAATAAATGGTGATTTATTTTTAAGAAATGGGAAACAGAAGAGGATTTCCCTGGATAGCCAAGTATGGTTTTCAAAAATATTTAAAGTTTTTAAGATCGTTTTAAAAAGCAGGTTTTGGAAAGTTTATTATTTCTAAATCTAAATTTTTAAAGCAAGTATATTTTTCTAAATCTATTATTGAAATAACTATATAAAGTAACTTGGTATTGAGTTTAAAAGAAGAAATTTAGTTTATATTTTATAAATTGTCTTATACAAAATATTTTGTTAGTATATTTATTTTAATAAAATATTTAAGTTATAATTTTAAAAGTTATAAGTATATTTTATAAAAAAATGTTTTTAAATTATTTTAAATTTAAGTGTTTGTACTTGGCGTTCCAATGGAAATAATAATTGGGAATGTACCCTGGGAAGGGAAAACGGGTTTTGAAACTGTTTTCAAAAGGGGTTGAAATTGGAAATATATATCTTGGGAAGATATTTTGAGGTTAATAAATAATTTGGGAAATTAGTTATTGTGTGATGGATGTTGTGAATATTAATTGATAGTTAAATAACCGACTATCAATATTGGCCAATTGCGTTGATCGTTTCGAAGAGACCGGGATCGAGATTTATTTCTCGAAAACCACTTCGATCCGGTTTGTACGTTTCGTGCGAAAAACGTGTTCGGAGTCGAAGATAGAGCAGTGAAGTGCAAGGGCTAGTCGCTACTAATCCTGAGGATATTTCCAAAATGGATGTAGTAGGAATAGTGCCTTCGGTTCCGTTCGAACCCAGGACGGACTTGTATGGACGAATGCTTGCGAAACATCGTCAGGTGGGCGATGGGCATTCTAAGTGAAACGTTCTAAAAGGTAACGCTTAGCCTCAAGCCTCATCAAATGGGAATGACTGAAAATCAGGGGATATGTGGCAAGGTTAGGTGGGTAGCACCCAAGCAGGGTGAGGTCATTCCAGTCTAGATGTCCCTTATTTCTTTTTCGGCTTAGTGGGCGGTTGCTGATCCCAACTGCGGGGTGATCTCACTCGGGACTGTCCAGTAAGGGATGGTTCCGGCCTTGTGTTGCAGGGGATGAAGGGAGTAATCCTCGGTACGGTGATCTAGGCCCCGTACTGTGACAGGTGGTACCCCAGTGCCTAGTCATTAGTTGGAAATCCATTCTCCCTACGAGCCTTGTACGAGTTTTGTTTGTATTACCCACTTTTGTGGCTAGTAGCTGGAATTTAATAATGTAACAATTTCGGCAATTTTATAAGTACTTGTGTATAGACCCTATTATAATATCAGAGGATTTCTATAAAATTGTTTTAGCTATCGTAAGGTAAAAACCCGACATGTTTATTTGTGGTGTGGTCTTACGAGATGCTTTTGTTTTCAAAGGAATTTTGAAACTTTAATAATAAATTGGGTGTGATTTTCTCACGCTGGTAATCCAGACTGACTCGGGTGTTATTTAACTGTAATGCTCGGGTCAGACCGAGTATTATAGGATACATGATATGATGCTGTGGAGCTCAGGAGACGAGCTGGATGACGAAACGTACTCTCGTACTTGTATATTTATATACGTATTCCGCAGTGTGAGTTGTTGTGTATCCATTACATGTTATTTGATGTGAGCTGTGATTGATGTACTCTGATGATGTAATGTATGTAAACAGATATATTTGATTTTGAGTAAAGATTATTTTCTATCTATTATATTTTATTCCGCTGCGATGGTTAGATTCTGATGTTGATTTTGTTTTCTCTTCTTCTACCTCTTCTTCTTAAACCCAAATGGTTCGTATTTCTGTGCAACTTGAGTTAATTATTGTAGAATAGTGTTGACTTGAGGGGTACGGATTTGCGGGTCGTTACACTTGGTATCAGAGCTTAGGTTGGCGACAACCTAGGCTTTGGTGGAAATTACTCAAGTAGAGTCCGTAGTACTCTATAATGAGTTTGAGTGTATTAATAGATATGAGCGCGTATTTGTTAGTGAATATAAAACGGTTTTATATTGTGTCGATTGGTTTATTGAGTAGTTTATGGATTCTGGTCAATACGAGTAATTAACGTTATTGATAGGGATCTCTAAACACTTGAATAGAACAATTCGACACAGTATTGTTTTAAATAGGGTAAATGAAATAATTTTACCCAAATTATTTTTGTATATGAAAGAAATAATTTTCAGAAATTATTATAGTATTTGGATGCTTGATTGTTAAGGAAGGATAATATTAAATTATTAACGCTATTGTGTAAAATTTTTATAAGAAATTGAAACTTATAACCAAAGTTGAAGAATAAATCTATATAACAAAATGGAATTTGAAAATATATATTATAAATGAAATGTATAAATTGAGATAAATTAAGATTTCCAGAGCAATGTTGAAATAAATCGGGATGGATTTCAAATTTGGAAATTTGGGTAAAGTTTAAATTCCTTGGATTTGAAAATGGTTTCAAAGTTTTGGAGAAATAATAGTGGTATTATTTCGGGAATATTTTGAATTGGGATTGAATATGGAGAGATTTGGAATTTAAAAATATTTGAAAGGGACTTTAAAGAGATAAAAGCATCTAATTCTCTTTCGGTCGCTGGAAAATAACGTCAATGATGACTGCAGCATCATCGATGTTCATTTTCGAGTTTCTAGAAGAGAAATTGCTACCAGATTGTTTTAAATTGGAAGTGGTTTGCGAACTGGGCTGGGTTTTGAAATTCAAAAAGATAATTGAATTTTCCAAAGTATTTTGAGATGTTGTTGATTTCAAAGGGATTTTGAAATTCTGGAAAATTGTTTAAACTCTGGAATCTTGTTTAAAATGGTTATGGAATAATAAAAATATACTTGACTAAATCCAATGTATAATTCCGAAGTAAAGTGTAAAAGGTAAAATGTGAGTGTGGTTGATTGTAAATAAATGAAAATATGAATATAAATAAGTTGAGACTTATAAAATTTGGAAGTAAAATAAATAAGCTAAATAAAATTGTTTGCAATGGTAATGAATAAAATCTAAAACTTAAATCATAAAATAGATTGTACTCCAGTAAAGTAGTTAAAGTGGTTTTTGAAATAAAAATCAAATATTGAGTATAAAATTTGAATAAACTAGGTGAAAATAAATTAGTTAATGGAATATGGAAATGGAACTCGAATTGGTTAATAAAAAAAAATTGAATTGTGAATAAATAATAGAATTTGAAAGTGAAGTTTGAGTTATAAATATACATTCAACATGGAATTGTAAGTAAATTAAATATGAAATAAAGCTGTTTGGAATTGGATTACAATGGAATGATTTGGGTTGCTAATGAAATCCAATAAGAATATAACAAGGTAAATATGTGCATGGATATTATTTTGATAAATTGAGAATGTGAATTAGCAATTTGAATTGGATAGAATTTGATGAGAATCAAATATAACGGACTTGAACTTAACTTATGCAATTTGAATAAATCGAAGTAAAACCACTTAAGATTGTAGCTAATTGAAGCTTGGCTTCAAAAGCCATTAAATAAAAATTTGGGTTGAATTAATGGTATATAGGGCATGGAAGATTGTCGAGATTAAATAAAAAGGTTTTGGAATGAAAATTTGGCGAATATGAAATAAAATGCAATTGGATGAGGGGTGAATAAATTAAAATGGAATGGGATTAAATGTAAATTGAATTGGAATCGATTTAAATGATTATAAGCTTAGGTGACCATTTATTTGTATGAGAATAAATTGTCTTTTGTCGAAAATGAAAATTAAATAAATTAGATGAAGTGATAAAAGTGAAATAGATTGATTTTAAATCAATTAAATTTGATATGAGTTGTTTCGAGTGAAAATGAATTGTATGCAAACAAGTGAGTGTAAGTCACTTAAATACGATAAAGTGGTTTGAAAATTTGTTGAAAGCAATTGAATTAGCTTTAAAACCATATAAATTGCTTATGAAAATTGTTTATGTACATTAGTTATGTAATGCATGTGTTTAACTATTGAAAGTAAGTGAAATTATATATATATATATATATATATATATATAGTACTTACATGTTTGAATTGAGTAAGTACAGGTTCAGGGAAGCCGTTTGGCTGGATTTGATTGCGCAATTTGCTAAAATAAATTGCCGCTTGCTTAAAAATGCTAAAATAAGGTACGCCTACGTAATACAAATAGGAAATATGAACTGTTTTTCTGTTTTCCGACCGTGTGGGTCGATGTATATTGATTTCCGGCCTGAGGCCGATGTATATATGTTTTTGTGCATCCTGCGATATCGCAGAAGTCCCTCCGTACAAAGGAGACTCTGCCAAAATTTTCCGTAAATTTTGGGAGTTAGAAAATTTTTGGAATTCTCGAAAATTTTCATTAACGGCAAATGATCTAAATTTGCTAAGCAAATAAAATTGAAATTGGATATTGAAATCTAATTGGAATGTAAATGTAAAGAGAATGAAATTGAAGAAACTAAAGAAGTAAAGTTTGCAAATAAACTTTAATTGAGATTTAAATCAATTAGTAAGAGCAACCAATTAAATATTCAAGTGGAAGATAATTTGCAATCAAATGGAATAGTAAAGACTAGGTGAGTAAAAATGAATATGAACTTCAATAGCGAAGTGAAATTAAATATAGTAAGTATGGAAAATATTTGAATTGAACTTAAGAAATGAAATTCTTAAGAAAATTTGGTATTGAGAAAAATTATTCCAAGTGAATAATTGAATGAGAATTAAACTGAAAGTTGTGAATTGGGGTGGTTGTGAATAAGAGAATAGAAACCCAAATGAATGTGAATAAAAGAGAATTGGTGTAGCTAAAAACCATTTGGGCTAATTACGTAGGATGTACGTATGTTATTTATTCGCATAGCTATATTGATCTAGAATTCGAACACAGAATTTCGAGATAATTTTATCGATCCGAGTTAGGATTTTTCACTCGATTTTCGACGGCAAACCTGGATATGGGTTGCTGATTGATTCTGGAAATTCTCTATCATAGTTATGACTATGCGAGGAGAATGACAGTTTCTGATCAAGAAACCAGATCTGAGTCCGCACTAAGAAGTCGGGTGGACGATACTAGTTCGGAAATGAAATTGTGTGATCGAGTGAGCGATCGAATTTGATATTGCGTACGAATGGTATATGTGCATCGTACGGGCTTGAATGAATAGATATTGAAATTTGTAAATGTTTTTGAATGTTGTGATGGGATATTGTTGCTTAGTTGGATATACAGGTGTATAAAAGCAATGGATAAATAAAGATTTTGGATTTTAGAAGATTAAAATTAATGGCCCAACAAAAAGGTATGTATTTGAATTTCTATATGAAATTTGATTGGGTTTTTGGATTGAGCCACTTGGCTTTTGTTTTCTTTTTGGATTTGGGAGGCCGTAGGGCCATTTTTGTAGTAGTACCGAGCTAGCCGCGCAAAGGAGACGCTGGCGAAATTTTTCGAAAATTTAGAGAGTTAGAAAAATTTTGAGAAAATTTTGATAATTTAAAATTTGAATTCAAATTTAAGATTTGAATTGATAAGTAAGTATGTAATATGGTTTAAGGGTTATGGATAAGTTCAAAGGCTAGGATAGAGTTAGAGTGTCTTCGATAAAAAGATTTGTTTGCTAAGTTGTTAAAAATTGTTTGGTTTGAGGAAATAGTTAATGGGTTATGGATCAGTCTTCCAACTAGTAATTTCGGGGACGAAATTCTTTTAAGGGGGGAGGAATGTGACGACCCGGAATTTTTAGACATTTGAAATGGGAATATTTAATTAATTTTTAATATTCGAAAGTTAATTATTAACTTTAATTTCAAATATCAATATTTATTGAATAATTAATTATTAAATTTAATTATCGGGATTGGGTAAAAATATTGAATCTTGATTTTAAAGCTGGTTAAAAATAATTAGAAGGCTTATTTAATTTATATTAATAATACTGAAGACGATAGAAGTTGTAAAATTTAAATTAACGATGGTTTGTTCAGTTTTAAAATTTGATTGTTTAAATTGAATTTAAAAATAGCCTTCCGAGGCACGGTCTCGGAATTCGACGAAACCAGTCCCATTGGATCCGTAATATTGAATTATTATCGGATTTCAATTTTCGTAGTGTTCGGAGTTGTTGTGTGAGCGTATGATGGGTAAATGCGCTGCAAAATTTAAAAAAATATTGTATATAATAATAATAATAATAAAAGTATGGGTTAAATCAGCAGCCTTCCTTCCTGAGCAAGCCGTATTCATGTTTCTCCTTTTTCAACAGCACGCAGCCTTCCTTCAAATCGTGTTTCCTTCTTTTATTTTAAGAACCGACCCTTCTTTCTAAAGTCTCGTTCAAGAATAAATCAATGGCTGAGTAAATCGACTTTCCCAAATTCTCTTCCTTCATACCTATCCGTTCAAACTAGTAAAAAAATAAAAATATAAATATAAATCATGGCCGCTTGTTTTCAGTTCGAACCGAGGTCCCCTCTCTTCAATTTGAACCTGTTTCGAAAAACATAGCCGAGTGTTCTTCTTCAAATTCATGTTCCAGATCCTCAAAACCCCCAGACGAAATCAAACTCTCGTTAGAGTTCTTCATCGCGATTTGGGGTGGAGGTCGCTCGTTACGTAGTCGCGACTTCAAGGTGACGTCTGAATCTCGAGTGGCTCTCGTGTACGCGAGGTATAATCGAGGCCGAATTGTGGGTTCGTGATGTCGTGAAGGCCGGGTTCAAGCGCGTTCTGGCGACGCAGAGATGCGACAGCGTGGTGGGAGATAGGCTCGTGAGCTACTCGCGGGAATGAAGGTCGTGGTGAGCTCGCGTGTGTGGAGGCGCAGCGTCGATGAGGGAGGACTCGAGTGGTGCGACGCTCGCAAGTTGAGGCAAGGTCGAGGAGAGGTATTCTCGATACAGTTTTATTTTTAGTAAAGCTTAATTTGACAGTAAGTTACATAAATACATACACACATATATATATATATATATGTATGTATGTAGGAGAATTTTTATCTCAGTCTAATTTTAAAACAGAAAATAATTTATAGCACGGTAAAATTAAATTTTTATTAAGCTAATAGATTTAACTTATAAACTGTATGCCATTTATTCTTCAAATTGATTTATACCCATACGTATATATAAATTATAAAAGAGAATGGAAATATATACACTCATATTCTAACTTGCTAGTTGAATTCAAAACATGTATTTTGGAATTTAAGAGATATAAATATACATACCATTTTAATTTAAATATTTGTAGATAAAGGAAGGCAGTTTGAAATTTAATTATTTCATTTAATCTAAATCTTTAGTTAAATTAAACTAAATTGTAAAACGGAAATTAAATTATTCGATTTGATTCGAATATTAATAAATTTATCTAATGTTATTCAAGGTCTAAAATGAGAAGAAATCAAGCTGGATTGGAAATAGATTGCATTCAAAGTTAAAGGTGAGTTAATCTCACTCAGTTTAAATTTAAATTTAAATGATTAAATTTAAATAATTGTTTGAATGGTTGAAATTGATTGATTGATGTGTTATAGAATGATATATTCTGAAATTAGTAAATAATGTTGTGCTAACATTTGTGGATGCAGGGAAACAGGTTGGAGGGATCCAACTGGATTCCTCAAATTTATTAGATTATTTAATATTCTGTGTGATGAATATTTGATATCCTGTGATTGTTTTATGGATAATTGGAATATTGGATAGTATGGTTGGATGGAATAACTCAGTATAAAGAGTTACCAAAATCTATAGAATTGGATTTTTGAAAGGTAATAAAAGAGTAAAATTTTAAGTAAATAATTCTAGTAAATTGGAATAAATTGAATAATGAAGTGAAAATAAAATAAAATAGAGTGATTTCTAAACTCTAACAAAATATGGAATATGAGGAAATTGAATTAACAGAGGAATAATAAATTCTGGAACTTAAGTGAATAAAAGTCATTATTTTAAATGTAAGGATTAAATTTAAAGGTAAAGAAAGGAAATTGAGGAATCTGAATTTGGTATTTTTCAGTTTAAAGATTTTAAAACATAAATTGGAAATTAAATCTAAAGTTAATAAATTTTGAAATAAATGAAGTAAGAGAATTTATTTCATGGTAAAGTAAATGGAAATCAATTGTAAAACTGATTTAAGTGTTGAAATTTAAATTTAAAGTGAAGAGAGATTTTGGGACTTTATGACTGGGTTATAAAGTGAAATAAAATGTCGGTGGATATTTTATAAATTCAAGGTAAGAATTTATTAAAGGAATGGGTATTTGTTTAAAAATAAATGGTGATTTATTTTTAAGAAATGGGAAACAGAAGAGGATTTCCCTGGATAGCCAAGTATGGTTTTCAAAAATATTTAAAGTTTTTAAGATCGTTTTAAAAAGCAGGTTTTGGAAAGTTTATTATTTCTAAATCTAAATTTTTAAAGCAAGTATATTTTTCTAAATCTATTATTGAAATAACTATATAAAGTAACTTGGTATTGAGTTTAAAAGAAGAAATTTAGTTTATATTTTATAAATTGTCTTATACAAAATATTTTGTTAGTATATTTATTTTAATAAAATATTTAAGTTATAATTTTAAAAGTTATAAGTATATTTTATAAAAAAATGTTTTTAAATTATTTTAAATTTAAGTGTTTGTACTTGGCGTTCCAATGGAAATAATAATTGGGAATGTACCCTGGGAAGGGAAAACGGGTTTTGAAACTGTTTTCAAAAGGGGTTGAAATTGGAAATATATATCTTGGGAAGATATTTTGAGGTTAATAAATAATTTGGGAAATTAGTTATTGTGTGATGGATGTTGTGAATATTAATTGATAGTTAAATAACCGACTATCAATATTGGCCAATTGCGTTGATCGTTTCGAAGAGACCGGGATCGAGATTTATTTCTCGAAAACCACTTCGATCCGGTTTGTACGTTTCGTGCGAAAAACGTGTTCGGAGTCGAAGATAGAGCAGCGAAGTGCAAGGGCTAGTCGCTACTAATCCTGAGGATATTTCCAAAATGGATGTAGTAGGAATAGTGCCTTCGGTTCCGTTCGAACCCAGGACGGACTTGTATGGACGAATGCTTGCGAAACATCGTCAGGTGGGCGATGGGCATTCTAAGTGAAACGTTCTAAAAGGTAACGCTTAGCCTCAAGCCTCATCAAATGGGAATGACTGAAAATCAGGGGATATGTAGCAAGGTTAGGTGGGTAGCACCCAAGCAGGGT
The DNA here is from genome assembly GCA_030765085.1 of Allium cepa. Lineage (NCBI taxonomy): Eukaryota > Viridiplantae > Streptophyta > Magnoliopsida > Asparagales > Amaryllidaceae > Allium > Allium cepa. The sequence goes on along the minus strand of CM060933.1, from coordinate 25,370,514 downwards.
GAGGTCATTCCAGTCTAGATGTCCCTTATTTCTTTTTCGGCTTAGTGGGCGGTTGCTGATCCCAACTGCGGGGTGATCTCACTCGGGACTGTCCAGTAAGGGATGGTTCCGGCCTTGTGTTGCAGGGGATGAAGGGAGTAATCCTCGGTACGGTGATCTAGGCCCCGTACTGTGACAGGTGGTACCCCAGTGCCTAGTCATTAGTTGGAAATCCATTCTCCCTACGAGCCTTGTACGAGTTTTGTTTGTATTACCCACTTTTGTGGCTAGTAGATGGAATTTAATAATGTAACAATTTCGGCTATTTTATAAGTACTTGTGTATAGACCCTATTATAATATCAGAGGATTTCTATAAAATTGTTTTAGCTATCGTAAGGTAAAAACCCGACATGTTTATTTGTGGCGTGGTCTTACGAGATGCTTTTGTTTTCAAAGGAATTTTGAAACTTTAATAATAAATTGGGTGTGATTTTCTCACGCTGGTAATCCAGACTGACTCGGGTGTTATTTAACTGTAATGCTCGGGTCAGACCGAGTATTATAGGATATATGATATGATGCTGTGGAGCTCAGGAGACGAGCTGGATAACGAAACGTACTCTCGTACTTGTATATTTATATACGTATTCCGCAGTGTGAGTTGTTGTGTATCCATTATATGTTATTTGATGTGAGCTGTGATTGATGTACTCTGATGATGTAATGTATGTAAACAGATATATTTGATTTTGAGTAAAGATTATTCTCTATCTATTATATTTTATTCCGCTGCGATGGTTAGATTCTGATGTTGATTTTGTTTTCTCTTCTTCTACCTCTTCTTCTTAAACCTAAATGGTTCGTATTTCTGTGCAACTTGAGTTAATTGTTGTAGAATAGTGTTGACTTGAGGGGTACGGATTTGCGGGTCGTTACAATATTCGCTTTCTTCTTCTTCACGAATAATCTCATGCTCTTCTTCCCTTGCCAATCTCATTTTCTTTTTGGAAAGAGAGTCATAGGAATCAAATTCAAGAGGAAGTTCATAAGATAGAGGTTGGTTTTGTCGAAAAATTTGTGAGCAAAATATTTTCACATTTTAGATCTATACCAAAATAACTAGAAATTCCAATAGGATACAGATCATGTAAAGTATGTTCTCTTGCCTAAAGATTTCCTTTTAAACCAAGTCATCCGAAATCACTTGAGCCTAATTTATATCATATTTTCCAAAAATAGCGAAAAGAGCTTTGAAAACTTATTGAGTCGGGATAGTATAATTCCCCATCCTTGTTTTTCTGAAATAAGACTCATTAGTCATGCTTTAGGCCTAAGACTTTTGCCTTTAAAGCCATACTCTTCATCATTGGAAAATAAATTATGCACAACCACTCTATTATCATAATCAATTTCAAAAGCGGAGAGGTCAATTGTACTACTTTTTGAACCAACCAAAAATTTCATAATTTAAAATAATAGAAGTGTGTTTTACATTACTCAAAATTTGGCCTTCTTCTTCTTGAACAAATTTTCAATTCAAATCTGCATAAAACATTTTAACTAAATCGGGATAGCAATCGAAATCATTTTAAGATAAATCGGTTGAAATAAAAATTCCAGTTTCAAAAGCAAGATCTTGAAAACCATAAGAAGAAAATTCATTGAAATTTAAAAACTTTGTCGTAAATACTTTTTCAAATGTAGCATACTCAACATAAGTTTCAATGGACTCATGGTCGTTAGGAACTTGACTTTTGATCCTTTTGGTGAGCCTAATGGCTTTGGATGAGGAGTTGGTTTGATGGAGACACTGTTGAATTGTTTTGCAGAGAGAAAGAGTATGAAGAATATTTTGAATTGTAAAATTATTTGATTGTAGAAAATGAGATAGGATAAAGTGAATAAATAGAAATTGAATAGTCATATGACAGGTGAAAATGTGACAATTCAAAATTTGAAATTAATGCAAGGGAGGGAATTTCAAAGATTTGAATTTTGGAAAGATTCTCAAAACTCTGCTAGGTATGTTGACCTACCCATGTGACATATATCGACATATGGATCCAAAATTCCAAAAGATAAACAAGGCAATAAATTTGTATACACACAATTATGTATAATTATTATCATTATTAATCTATATTTATTCCTCAATTCAATAATTCCAAATAAATGAAATAAAAATTAGATACAAAAGGTATCGATTTTACCGTTTCTTTTGTCTCTTCTGAATAATCTTCCATCACTGTGAAACCCATGTTGATATTTTCCGTACCTACTTCGTTGTCACTTGATGCAGTATTAGAATCATCCAAAGTTACGTTGTAAGCTCTTTTCCTCTTTTTGAATGAATCGGTGTTTGGTGTTTTCTTTTGCTAGGGACAGTCTCTTCGTAGATGTCCAGTCTCTCCACAATCGTAACACTTAAAAATGCTTCCTTTTTTAAAATTTTTATTTTTAGTTTTACTAAATTGTTCATCATTCTGCACTTCAGGAATTTTCTAGAATTTCAGGTCATAAAAGCAATTTCCTCGTCATTGCTGTCATCATCTGAATCCTGATATCTGTTGTAGCATTGAATGCAACTGATTTCTTTTTAGTTGCCTTATTTTCCTTCCTACCCTGCAACCATTCTTCATAGAACATTAGATTACCAATTAACTCTTCAATTTTCAATATACTAATATCATAGGCTTCCTCTACTGCTAATGTCTTTTGATCCCACTCCGAAAATAGCGACTTAAGAATTTTTCTATTTGATCTTCTTGGGAATTTTTTTAACTTAATGATGCTAATGAATGGACTATATCTTGGAATATAGAATATATATCATAAATAGTCTCATTTGATTTCATTTTAAATAATTAAAGCTGATTAGTTAGCATAGAAATTTTTGTTCGTTTCACTTTACTAGTGCCCTCATGTGTAACTTACAGTATTCTCAAAATTTCATATGCAGATTTACAAATAGAAACACAATTAAATTTGTTTTTATCCAATAAAAAAAATAAAATATTCATGACCTTAGATTTATTAAGTGCCTGTGTGTTTTGGTTTGCAGCCCACTTCGAACTCAAGGGAAAACTGCAACAATAAACTGCAGCCACCACAAAGGTTCAAGGGTAGAACTGCAACAATAACGCAGCCACCACAAGTACACAAAGCACGAAGGCTCGAATAAAGCATGAAAACATTTCAAAACTTCAACAAATCAAAACAGCCATACTTGAAGTAGTAAATGCAGAGAGCTACAACAACTACAAGCCCAATGTGACAGCAAACACAAATGGAATGCAATAGTGAACTTCAGTATGGAAATGAGACAGGTCAAGCAATGGAGTATCAAAAAGCAAAATAGGATGAACTACAAAGTGGTACATACGAAGTGCATAAGTATTCCAGATCTAACAACACAAGCGCAACAGATATAAGGTGATGTATAAGCAGGAATATGAATGCAAACATATACACTGCGGTGAGGCAGGTACATATATGGACTGCAACTTAACTTGATTACAAAGCACAAGGCACGAGTGACCAAGTGCAACCAACAATGCAATATTGATCAGTCAAAATACACTGCAGCAACAGGGAAGTGACAAGCCGAGTATATGTATCCAAAACCAGGTGCAAGTTTAAGTGAAAAGTGAATTCATATATGCAAATGAATTTAACAAAGTATTTCACAAGCCAAAGATACTGGGGTTCAGGGCAAAAGTAAATCACTATAACTTATCAGAGACCAAAACCCATCAGCTGGAACACTACAATTTGCCCAACAACAGTGGATGTGACTCGTATGCATGCAGGGCACGTACATACCAAAGAGCTTACATGGCTACAGGTCAGGGGACACACGTGTAACATATAATCCAAGGGATAGCCGCAACAAAAAAAAAAGATGCCAAGGTCAAGAAACGAAGTGCATATATGAACACATGATATAAGCAGCCTTAACCAGTGAATGACGATGAGCAGAGAGGAGTTCACAAGAGTCTGGCAACACTATGGCAACATTTCATATATCTATGCCACTGTCTCAACATTTAGAGTATCATCGACAAAGCGAAAATGCAAGTATACTCGAGCTAATGCAAACTTCAGCTACAAATGATCAAGTGTATCTGCATATTAATTATGCAAACACAGATGGCAATGAAGACTACGCAATGCTCAATGTACTCAAAATCAGCGAAACAAGTGCAGTAATATACACAAAACAAAAATGAGATGCTTGGCATGTCCATTAGAAACAAATCCATGACAAAGCCATGAATCGAAATGCAAATCATCTCGAGTGATAATACCAGAGACTACAGAGAAACCAAGTGTATGAAGAAAGCATCAAAATTTAACTCGGAGGCAAATCAAACAATTATGCCGCCGACTCGAGTGATACAAGTTCGACAAATACCCTGTGCAACTACAGCCGAGACTTCATTGATTCAAGTCATGGCCGAAGTTACACAAAAATCATTTTCCAGAAATTCGAACTAGTGAACCAGGAAATCGTCATCACAGCAAACAATTTAACAAAATCCAAGTAAGCCAAGGAAATCATGAAATCGCAAAATTTAAAATAGCTAGACAGTTTAAATTTAGATGTGAGTAATATAATTACTCACCATGATTCGAAGCGAAGACAAACACGTTCGAAGAAAAGAAGCCGCGAGCGAATCGAGCTGAAACCCTAATTTGAAAGCGAAGAGGGACGAACGATCGTGGCCACCATTAATTTTTTTCTTTGATTTATTTATTTTTTTCTGATGATTTGAGGAGGAATGGGTTTCGAATATAAAAGAGGGGAGATGTGATTTTGGTCGTGGGTTATGGCGTAGGTGACGGCGTAGATTATGGTGATAAGGTAAGTGCGTGTACTCTTCTTCTTTTTTTATTATATATATCATTATATTTTTATTTTTATTTTGAATTCAATTTTGTTTTGTAAATTATTTTCTTTAATAAACATATAAACGTTTTGCAGTTCAACTATCAAACATAAATTTATATTAACGTGTTTCACAATTAGATTTTTATACTTGTATTTTGTATTGATAAAATATTAAAATTAAATCGCCAATTTATCCTGAAAATTTAAATTCAAGTCAATCATCATTCGAATATTTAAAATTAATTAAATATTTTCATTTTTAAATTGTTCAAAATTCAGGGTTGTTACAATCTTCCCTCCTTAAAAGAATTTCGTCCCGAAATTATAAGTTGGGAAAAAACGATTGTTAAAATCTCACCGATATTTATACCTTATACAATTTTGCCAAGTTCCAAACTCATAAATAAATATAGGATTCATTCCATTTATTTTATCTCACTAGCTTTGTTGATTATTTCTAAAATCAAGACACAAAAATCTTTTACCAAAATTTTCGACTTACAAAACTCAGATTTTTAAACTTGAAATTCTTCATGCTAGATATTTGCATATTACATCTTTTCCAAAGCTGTGTGCTTTCAAGATATTTTAAAAATCTTCTTCTTTCACTAGGTTGGAAGTATGAAATTCTAATTTCAGACTATTGATTTGCTATTCAAAGTTTGAAAATACTTGCTAACTCGAAGTTTAACAAGTCCATCGTCGTTCTCACAGACTTTAGGCATACGCTGGCCAGGCGCAGGACTAAAAATCTCCAAGTACTAAATATACTTGCTTCAATTCCAAGTGAAAATACTTTTAAAAATTCTTTAAAAAATGGATATGGAAAGCACGTTCCCCCATGGATCACAGTTTACCCGGCGGTTACGCTACTATCCCAGTAGAATCGCTTGTAACTGTAGATTTCACATCTCTCTTGAATTTCGCCATGGTTGTTGCCATAGATCACGGTTCACACGGCGGTTACGCTACTATCCCAGTAGAATCGCTCGTGACCGTAGGCATCTCGCCCCTCAAATTACGCTTCGGCCTCTAGATCGCAGTTTACGCGGCGGTTGCGCCACTATCCCAGTGGAATCGCTTGTAACTGTAGGCATCACGCCCCACGAATTACGCCAGCATCAATTCACATAATCCCAACACGATGATCCATCGTGGGGGATTCCAGTCCCAATGGACATTCCACTAATAGAAATTCTACGTGGCTACGATTTCCAATGGACACTCACGTCGAGTTCCAATCACCTTCACAAGTTATAAATGGAATGTACATTTCCATATCCTCAGTTTTAGAAAACATATGTCATATACATATAGTACTTCATTTCACATTTCGTACATATCATACCTATGTAAACCTACACAGGACTTTTCATAATAATGACATTCCAAACTGATAGTTTTCGAATTATTATATTCACATATATAAATTACGAAAACTCAATTCACATTCATAACAAATAGAGGATTCCAAAATTTTCCATCTCGTTTAAAATTTTCCTCTAAATCGATTTGAAAATTTAAGGTTATCTCAAACCCAATTCACATTCATAATCCAATTCATTATCGACTTCACATTCGATTTGGATTTCACGTTACATCGTCAATTCTCAGCACATAATTGATGTCTATCGATATATAACCTCTAAGCTCGTACGTCTCAGAGAAGGGTGTTAAGCTAAAAGAATAAATTCTCCACCACCAACAGATATATATTTAATAGAGATCAATTGATATGTCATCAATTCACAATGTTAGACATACAATCCCAATCAACTATCCAAAATTCAAAACTCAACTTATATTGTTTTTGATGTCAAAGTTAAACTCAATTTAACTCAAGATTCAATCTTTTTGGAAAATATTCAAGTTGAACTGATCGTTCAAATTTCCCAAAAATATCTTTACAAGATATATATAATTTTCCAACTTAACCATTTGAAACAAATTTCAAATATTCATTTTTTTCAATTTATCTTTAAAAGATAAAATTTCAAACCTTTCATTTCATATTGGAAAACATTTCCATACTTATTTAATAATAAGTAACTCACAAATTCATTTATTTTCAACTCTTGGAAAATATTCAATATACTTGAATCAAAATTAAGTATATATTCCATTCTTTAAGGAAATCGTTCTTTTAAACACATTTATTTGAGTGAAAACGAATGTTACGTAAAACATCGTTACGACAACTCAAAATCACTAGTATAGGGATTCGAATTTTAAGATAGATTATAAATCCCAATACTATAAACAACATTTCCTTTCGGAAACCATTTACTATAACAACAGTGTTATAGTCCACCATTTCCTTATTTCTCGAAAATGCCTATTTCAACAATGAATGTTGAAATCTATGTATTCGATACTTAATACATTTTAAAACATCTTTAAAACCATTAACTTTTTCAATTTCAACTTAATTCATAGTTTGAATTCCTCATACTTAACTGTATGAATTCCTCATCTTTAAAACCATTAACTTTAAAACTCTATAAACTTTTGTAACGACCCGCCGTTCCGACCGCTCCCAGTCGGTAATTAAACCAACTTGAGACGTTCAAAATGACGGATTGTTATTCAGTTTATAGAGTTTAAACAGAATCAGCCACAGAATCACAACAATATTATAATATTTCACATAAATGAATTTTTTTTTCTTACATATATCAGAGTTTATACAATGCATTTAATTTTATACAGCGGAATATATCTTTAAGTACAAAAAAATTCTTCGAAAAGCTAAAGTGAAGCAATTTCCCCAACTCTCTCTAACTTCGCGGCCTGAAAATCTTCAAGCTGTAAAATACTGGGTCTGACCCGAGTATTATATTCAAAAGAAAATAATACACAGGTCAGTCTAATTCAAACTCAGTTATTAGTGCATAGAGGCAATAATAATCAAACAACAATTAGACGACAGTCAAATATAAATTTACCTATCCGATCCTTTAACAAGAAATCGGATAACGGTAAATATAACACTTAACAGTGTTAAACAATAAAACAGTAGATTCAGATTTTTTTTTGACGAAGATAGATGAAGGGATTTTTAATGAAGGATATTTAGGAAAAACATCAGAATTGCCTAAACGGCAATTAACAACAAAATCATCAAAATTGATTCAAAATATATTGAATTGGCAACAGAAACTATTTTCATCAAATTTTTATGGTGATAAGGTAAGTGCGTGTACTCTTCTTTTTTTTATTATATATATCATTATATTTTTATTTTTATTTTGAATTCAATTTTGTTTTGTAAATTATTTTCTTTAATAAACATATAAACGTTTTGCAGTTCAACTATCAAACATAAATTTATATTAACGTGTTTCACAATTAGATTTTTATACTTGTATTTTGTATTGATAAAATTTTAAAATTAAATCGCCAATTTATCCTGAAAATTTGAAATTCAAGTCAATCATCATTCGAATATTTAAAATTAATTAAATATTTTCATTTTTAAATTGTTCAAAATTCAGGGTTGTTACACAGACCCAATCCAGAGCCTACTCATCCTAGATCCGGTTTTGCACGCTTGTGCAGAGACTACACTGATTTGGGTGGAAGGCCATTCAAGGGATCCGAAGGTGTTATAGAAATTCAAGCTTGGCTCAAATCATGCGATCGCATCTTTTCTCGCATGAACCTTATTGATCTACATCGAGTCCAAGTGGCTTCTAGCATGCTCCAAGAAAGAGCATTAGATTGGTATGAGCTTTTAATTTCTGAAATCGTTGAAGCGGATCTCACTTGGGAGCAATTCCGAGAAAGATTCGAATTGAAATTCATGCCAGAGGCTGAAAAAGTAACTTTGGCCCGGCGTTTTATTGACCTTGTTCAAGGTGAATCTTCCGTGACAGACTATGTCGCATCTTTCGAATCTCTTTCTAAGTACGGGGTCGAGTATATAAATACCCCATTGAAGAAAAATCAGAGATTTGTCTATGGCTTGAATAAGAATCTTAAGAAGCCATTACTCCTGAAACTTGAGGTTTCATTTGATCAGCTTATTGATATCGCTCTTCGTCTTGAAGAGGCCAATAGAGAAAGTGATGTCGAGGTTGGGAGTGCCAAACCGAGCGCCAACAACAACAAGAAGAGGCATCCCTTTATTAGGTTCGAAAGTCCTAGTCCTAACAAGAGGGCGAAGCAAGAGACTTCTATAGCAAATACTCCCATCCCTAATCGTGGAGAATGCTACAATTGTGGCTCTAGGGACCACTATATAAATAGGTGTCCAAGGCCTATTTCTTGCCGCTATTGCAAAAGTGCGGATCATTATATATCTTCGTGTCCCAAGCGTCATAGCAAGAGAGAAGGAAAGCTGCAAGCCCCTAGCAACTCTTCTCTCAGTCAAGGTATTTTACATTCAATCCTTGATGGCATTATTTATTTCATGACCTTCTTATTCGAGTTCTGTTTGATATGGGTTTCATCTCATTATTTTTATATCAAAAGAACTTGTCGATTCTTTTTCTTTGAATATTTTGGGCTTGATGACTTCTTTGAGGATTGCGAATCCGGATGGTAGATCCGCAACACTCAATTTGTCTTTATTGATGTCGAAATTATTTTATGTGATTTTTCTGTCCGAGCCGATTTTTACTTAGGCTTCGGAATTTACTTTTGTAAGGATTGGCTTAATTATTATGAGGCCATATCCTTTGTCCCGTGTGGACTATTCATCTTTGACATTTTCAATCTGTTAAGCAGATTTCTATTTTTCCTTTATGATTTTGATTCCAACTTGATGGCATCATTTTATTCCTTAAGCCCACTTATAAGGAAAGTGTTATTTCTCTCATTCATGTAGTTTGATAAATTTTCCGGTATTTTTGAGCTTGTCTTAGGATTATCACCTAAGTAATCTTTTGTGTGGTGCTAAGGTCTTTTTAGTTTGACCTTACCACCGGTTTTCATTTGCTACGAGTTGCGGAAGTTAGCATTCCACTTACCGCATTACGCACTTGTTATGATTCCTATGAATGAATTATTATGTCATTCAGTTTGTCCAGCTTATTTCATCCATTTTAGGTATCGAGCATTCTATCGAATATCTCGATGATTCCATTTTTTTGCATTTATTAATTTTGGATGAAATTAGCAATTTAAAATTTTGCAAAATCTTTTTCATAAGATTTATTTCGAAGTATAACTGGATTTTTGTTCTTAAAACGAACAAAGAATATTCTAAGTTTTTGAGAAACTTACTTATCCTATAGAATATGACTTTGTGATTGTATTGCCCATTTAGTGTTTTAAGAATTCTGGTCGATGCGCTTGATCAACGTTATCGATAAGAATCTCCTAAACGCTTTGATGAGACAGTCAGACACGATATATTGACTTGTAAAAATGTAAATTTTTGTAGAAAGATTATTACATAAAAATAAAAATGTAATTTTGAAAGTTTTAACTTTTCAGGAAAGAGGATTATTTAAAAGAACTCTTCCTTTCGATACTCTTATTCTTGTGATTCCTGAAGGGGAACCAAGACTTTGCTATTTGTACCGATACTAGTCGTATTGGTTTGGATGCCATTCTCTTGCAAAGGAGAACGTGCTATCACTTGTGCTTCTAAATCATTAAAGCTTATCGAGACTAGATATGCCACTCATGATCTAGTGCTCGCGGCTATTGTTTTTACTTTTGGAATTTGGCATCATCATATTTGGATGAGAAATTTGTTTTCTATCTCGATCATATATCTTTGGAATATTTATTTTCTCATAAGGAACTTCATGTTGACTCGAGTTCGTGGCATCTTATGATCTTGATATTCTTTTTATTCCCAAAGGGGAAATCGTGTTGCCAATACGTTTTGTCGTAGGCAACAAGTTGTTGATTCTTTGATGTTGTCTGAATGGAATTATCTTTTTATCAAGTTCATCGAACGTTTTGATATACTTCGTTTTATTGAGCTTTATCTCATTTTTTTTATGGACTAGCGTCCGATGTTCTTTTATGGTGTTCGGTTCATCGAATGTACTGTTATTATACTACATCGATGTTCCGTCTTATCTGGATCAATGGATGTACCATTATTTTACTACATCGTTGTTCCGGTTTATCGGTTCATTGGACGTACCGTTTTTGTACTACGTCGGTGTTCCGAAATTATTCGGGCTTTGGTTCATTGGGCGTACCGTTTTTGTACTACGCCGTTGTCCCAAATTATTTGAGTTTCTCGTTTTTCGGGCGTACTGTTATTATACTACGTCGTAGCACCAGCTCAATTTTCTGATATTCATGACGTTTTCTCACGTCTTTCTACTACGGAAATGCCTTAGGGATTCCGATTTTTATTCTTAAGCCTGGTGTTATTGAGAGGATTGAAGTTTCACCAAATCTGACTTTTGAGCAACATTCTATTCACATCATTGCTTCGGAGGTTGAGCGCCTTCGATATAAAGATATTCTTTTTGGTAAAAGTTCAATGGTTCTCAAATCCCAAGGATTGCTCTTGAGAAATCTTGAGAATTCATCGAACGAAAACTTTCGGATTTACTCCTTCGTGCTCTTTATGGTGGACTTCTTGATTCAAATTTTCTTTTGTGTTGAAATGCTTCCATGGTTGTTACTTCTTATTTTCCTCTTAAGTATTGCGAGGACGCAATTTCTTTAAGGAGGGGAGTCTGTAACAACCCGCATATTTATCGATTGTATATTTAAATATTTTATATATTTCACCGTTCGTCGGATTTCGGTCCGAAAAGCTACATTTTGCAAACAGTCGAATTGGGACTCGAGACCACCCCCATTGAGTTTAAAATGATGTTTGCGACCTTTTTGAGTATAAACATTGATATGTTTGGAGTTAATCAAATTTTGCTATTTTTCACTTAGGGCTTTAGGTTTGGGTTTGGGTTCAGCCCACTAGCCCAACTCTGGTTATATCATTATTCCACCCCCTCTCCTCTTCATTACTTCACTTTCATTTCCTAATACATTCAAGCTTCATCAAAAATGGGGGAGGAGAAAAAGAATTAGAATTCCTAAGCCCTAGTTTCCATTTGCAAATCCAAGTTCTAGCTCCAAATTCTAAGAGAAGCTTTGGTAAGTATCATCTTCTTCTTCTTCAACTCATTCTCACTTTGATTTCATAAAATTCCTAAACCTAACTTAGGAAATGTTTCTCTTTTATAGCTTAGAATCAAGGTTCTTGAGTTGGATTTGAAGAGTGGTTGATTCTCCTTTGCTTTCGAGCTTCTTCTTCAATCGTTTGGCTTCAAAGGTGAGATTTTTATCTCACATCTGTGTCTATAACTATCTTTGATTGTTGGGTATGAATTCCTAATACTTATTTATGTTCATTTGCTTTTGATTTGGATTGAATTGGTGAATATTTCAATTTTTGGTGTTTTGTAGTCAAATCTTTAAAAATCCAATCTTTGATATTTGAACATGTTTTTAGTGGTGCATCGAAGAGCCTATAATGTTGGGTTGTCGATTGGCATAAATCCTTAGCATCCATCGCTCGTTCGATCGCATTTCGGTTTGGATTTGCCATTTTTGGTCTAGGCTGTTTTTTTGCCTAGCAGAAGATTTCAGACGTCTGAAATTAATTTCAGACGTCTGAAACCAAATCCAGACGTCTGGTTGAATAATCCAGACGTCTGGAAAGGGGTCTGGAAAAGGGAGAGACTAAATCTAGACGTCTGAAACAAAATCCAGATGTCTGGAATCAAATTCAGACGTCTGGTTGAAAATTTCAGACGTCTGAAATGGCCCAGGAATTAAAAATAGAAGGGAGAAAACACATATACTTCCAGATACTAGGGCCAGACGTCTGGGAACACCTACCAGACGTCTGGAACTGTTTAATTTGCCTATTTTGGCTATTTTTGAGTATATTTCCAACTTTAATCGATTCGTGTTGATTCCCTTTTTGTTGTTATCATTTATTATGGACTTTGATGACATTTTCATCGTGATTTTTGGGAATATCCATTTTGATGGATTTGGTATCGATTTCTTTGGATTTGATTCACGTGTTCAAATGTGAATTTTTATGATTGATTGTTTCTACAATCAATTCTATGATTTGTCACTTTAAAATATAAAGGTTTTAATACTAGTATTAAATATCAAAACCTTTTTCCTCAAAACGATTTCAACTCTATTTTCAATACCAAACTCGTTTATAAAACCGTTTTCCAATCTACTGGTATATACAAACCTTTGCCTCACTCGTATGAGAAATCTAATTAAACGGCTTAGTAAAACAAGTGGTATGAAACGCTTGCGTTTACTTCGTTGGTTAATTCTTGGACTTGTTCGATTGAATCTCTTGTGACAATTTTCTAGTGTAGATCTATAATTTATTCGCAAATATTTAAGTTAAGCTAGTGGTTATGGGACATGATGCTAAACTCATATATTTACTAGCTTATTGTAATTGACACTTCTTGATGATCAATGATGATCATTTTATGGTTTAGACTAGCAATGTGCGATGTCTCTTTGTCCATGAGGAGGACTATACCTCAATTTTATTGAGTTTCGACTCACCAGGAGGAGCTTCGGCTCAATGTCCGCAATGGGGGACTATACCCTGTCAGGAGGAGTTTCGACTCACCAGGAGGAGCTTCGGCACAATGTCCGCAATGGGGGACTATACCCTGTCAGGAGGAGTTTCGACTCACCAGGAGGAGCTTCGGCTCAATGTCCGCAATGGGGGACTATACCCTGTCAGGAGGAGTTTCGACTCACCAGGAGGAGATTCGGCTCAATGTCCGCAGTGGGGGACTATACCCTGTCAGGAGGAGCTCCGGCTCATTTTTATGGGATTGGTCATCCTTTTTCTTATGATTTCTGGATTTCTATTTGATGATTTCTGGAATTTATGTTTCACCACCTTTTTCAGTTGGCATTGATATGTATGTCATTTATTGTGGCTTGGTGAATTAAATGAAGAATAGGACATTCTTTTTGATGCTATGAGATTCTTGAGATTTTGTATGACTTTAGTAATTTTCTAATGTATACTTGTTGAAGTATGACATTTTTGGTTATTATACGTTTTATTATTATATCTCTTCTTATATCTCATTTTATCTGATAATTATAGCTAGACTGATCCGTTTATTATTTTCTTCTTAAATAATACTCGGGTCAGACTGATATTTTTCAGGTGCTTCTGCTTGACTCCTTATCGGACCATCATCTGATCTTTTGGCTAACTACTTTAGTTTAGTAGTTTTTGTTGTATACAATCGAGATATAGACTCCATGATGTATACTTATTCTTTTGTGATATTGTGGATCTTTTTAGACCGCTACTCTGATATACACTTCCAAGTGTAATATTCATATCTATTTCCGCCTTTGTGATATGGATTGTCTGTGACTGATTTATGTTATGTTTATTTCTATATTTGTTTCTGAAGATATTATAGCCGCTGTGTAGTAGCTTTGAGTTTGTGTCGGTATGTCAGATTTCCCTCTTGATAAAGAAATTCATGTTATACTATCTGACATATCGATGCTCGCGCAAAGCATTTACATGGATGGTCGCTCCTCAACAGCCTTATTCTCCGTGCTAGTTGACAGCATTCACCGTAATGTTCTTGGCTAGCGTGGGTATAGAGGTGGGGCGTCACAATAAATTTCTCAAACATTTATTTTAAAAATATCTTTATAAGATATATATTCAAATCTCTTCTAGTATTCCAATGTTTGAAAACATTTCAAATACTTATCTGCAACGGTACATTTTTAAACCATTTCAACACTTATAAAAATTTCCGAATTCAATTTACAATACTTAGAAAAAAATATTTCTATATAAATCATTTCACACTTAAAATATTTTCCAAATCCCTCTTTCAATTTTAGGAGATATTTCACAACTTATCTCCTAATCTCCGGAATTATTAATATATTTCTTCTTACAATTTCCAAAACCAATCTTTACTCTTTTATAAATCCAACCAACAATCTAAAACTTCTTTTATAAATTCATATTTCATTTTCTAAGTTCCTAAAAAACCATTTCCATATCTTGATGTGAATTCACACTGTGAATTTTTATTTCCAGTTTATCAATCGGTATCTTTTCCTTTATTTATAAACGTCGTTTATAAATTTATAACTCCTTTGAGTTTCACTTGTTTATAAAACTAATTTCATTTATAAAATTGCATTTTATATATCCATTTCTTAAAAGATTCCACTTATTTCACAAATCTATTTAAAATATCTATTTCAACTCCTTTTCATATTTTCCAGAAATATCGTTTAAACATCCATCGTTTAAAAATTCTCTATATAAATTATTTTAAAATATCTATTAAAAAATATTTTTATGAATAGTTAAATACAACCCAAAATCAATTATTATTTTATTCAAATCAATTTCGTTAAAAATATTCCAAATTTTGATATAATATTTTTATACTCAAAATCTCCTTTTAAATCCTTTCAAATTCCCAAAAATAATATTTATGGTATTTAAAATACCAAAATCTAACACCAGTGCTACTATAGCATCAAATAATTCACATCACAATAATAATCTATAACAGATTATTCTAACACATCATATATTATTATTTATGAAAAACAAACAATATAAATTTGAGGAATCCAGTTGGATACTCCAAGAAGTTTCCTACATCTAGAGCTGTTAATACAACGTAAAAATATCAATTCCACTTCGAGGGGGATATCACGGTATATAGGGTCATCCGCTATTATGCGGGGTGTATAGGGTCTCATCCGCTAAAATACGCGGGAATATATCCAACTACCAATATATATTTAAACTACTATATATATAATAACATCCGAACTGATAATAATTATTAAATTCAACCAGGCATCCAATAATTAATTTTTAACTATTTAAAAATTAATTCGATAATCCAAATGAATGAGAATTTCTCACCTTCACTACACCACAAAAGGCTTTTAACAGCGTTTGAAAAACGCTGTAACACAATACAACCGCGTTAGTTCAAACGCTGTATAACGACATGCTGTCGTATATACAGAACTTACAACAGCTTTCCGATAAACGCTGTTGAAACATCCCTTTGACAGCGTTTATTACAAGCTGTCAATAATGTTTTTACAGCGTTTTCAAACATGCTGTATTATTTTTCTACAGCGTTAATAATTTAGTTGTCGGAGATGTTTTAATTCTACTTTAACTGTTTACAACAGCTTTATATAAACGCTGTTATTGAATCATCAACTATTTCGACAGCATGTACTAAACGCTGTTATTGACTATTTCAAGACAATTACAGCAAAAATTGAACGCTGTTGTTTCTTCTTTGACAACATTAATCAAACGTTGTCTTCTATTTATATAACAGCTTTAATATTCCACTCTATTTTTGAATATTCCAGAACTATATTTTGAGTATATTCAAGCAACTAATATATATATAATAGGTTCTAATAACTATTAATTAATTACATAAACTAGTTAAGACAATATTAATAAACAAAAGACATCCATAAACCAAGTTTCAATAATATCCATAAACAAAAATAACAAAATAAACCAAGTTGCCATAAATTTTGTTAAACAAAGACACGTTATATATTAAGCACAAAATATCAAAACAGTAAGTCCACACCAAATGCCAACAACAAAAAGTGCATCCAAAAAGTTTCATATGCTTGCTACTTGCTACGGAAGAAGAATGTGTCATCGCCATCTTTAATTACCTGCAATGAAGAAATTTGACGTCAGTGAGTAAACGCCATCTAAAAATTTAGTGCAAAAGTGGGTAAAAAGCATTTAGTGCAAAAGTGGGTAACTTGACCAAAGAAAAGATAGTCTTGGAATTACTATTCTGTCCTAATATGCTTCAGTGTAGGCATAAAAAGCGAGTTTTACACCCATCTGTCACTTAGAAAAATAAGTAATATCGAGAAATCTAAGTGAATGAGCCTCATAAATGCACACTTTGTTAGTGCAAATCAGATATACACGGAGTTTTCAATTTCATACATATCATACCCTGTGAGAATGCTCTCGTGCACATCACCATCTATGTGTATATCTTCACTTACCTCATTGGTATTACAGTTTATGCTATCAACATCACCATCATACAAAGCAGCAGATCCAACCAACCCAATCTTTTCCTCACTTATGTGCAGCACAAAACTCTAATCAATTCCAACCTTATAATTACTAATATAATCATCTACAACATCCGTCTTGTTAACCACACCACCTTCGATGTCTTCCAATGAACTACCAAAGGAATTATGGTAATCAGGAACCTTAATTATCAAACTGTCCTCTTGCAGCAATGGTTTGAAAGATGATTTAACAAAATTAACATTATCATCCAAACCAGGATTCTTTTCAGAAATCTCCTCTGACTCCAGACAATTAAATCTACTAGCAGTTACTACTTTGAACCTCTCCACAACATGAGAACGAGCTCTGGATCTTTTACTATTAATCTGGACAAAATAATTACTCATATCTCTCGAATTAGATGAAGAAACCATACCCTTCTTTGGATAGACAGCATACTCGAAACCATTTATTAAAGCATTATTTTCTGATGACAGAACGTTTAATTTACACTGTTCCACATCAGGATCCATAAGCAATGGATCAAGGAAGCAAAGATCATCCCATTGAGCAGTAACAAAAAAGTTGGACATATCATTAATAGCTTCAGGATTATTTAAATCAACAATTTCCTCTTTGGAGATATACAGATTATTTGCAGCCAATTCTACATCATACTCGGAAGAGGCGTATTCACCAAAATACTCTTTTGGATCGCCAAATTTCCTTTTATAAGTATTTCCTATATTCGCTGCATTAATAGAATCGAAATGACAGAACAATTCCTCCAAGAACTCAATCACTTCCTTCCTCTGTACCCATAAGTGATCCAATAAAATTCTTTTGAGCTTCATACATTTCAAAACAAACAACTTCCAACACAACTCACACAACTTAATCACAGTAACTGAATACAATCCTAAAGCATCCTATCTCCCTGCCATATTCAAAACTGATACATCAAAAGTCTCAAACCAAACCACCCACAACTGCAACAATGTCATCATCTCACCCGAATCCAGAAATATGCATGTATCAAATTTCTCCTCCTCCACACCCAAACCCGACCAAAATCACCTCACTGCCAATCGCCCGTAAATCCCCTCCTTGCCTCCAATCCTGAATCATCAACTCTCCTCCAACTTCTCAAATCCCGAACCTCCAATCTCTACTACAACCGACCATAAACAACCACTCAGATTCAACCACAACCAATCTCAATTAATCGCCTGCATCAAACCCAAGCCCTCAGGACTTCAACCTTACCCAATATGCAAATTACAAAATCGTATTTGTTCACTTTTTTTTCTACAATTTTTTTTCGCGTGTTTTTGTTCTCTGGTATTGGGGTTGTGTTTTAATTCATGTGTTTTAATTCGAACTAGAGAAGGGAAGAACGGGATTAAGGCTATTTTAAAAAGGCGTCCCGGTAAATACCCCGCAGTAAAGTTCCATTTTACCCAGGAAAGAACAATATTCGGTTAAAATCGAATGAAAGATCCAGCTGTTCATTTCAGTCGGTTGGATTCAAATTTCAACCTGGTTTGAATCCGGTTTGTAAATTAATTTCGTTTGGTTATTAGTTCAACCGAACTAACCCAATTTATGGTATTCTAATGTGTTGTATAAAATAAAACTCCTCCACAACTCGCCGCTATAATGAATACAAACCACCCTGCCACTTCTAACATCCTCTGCCCCTTCATCTTACCATCACTCATCACTGCCACCAACTTGCCTGCATGTACTGACCCAACGAGCTTGTCACCATACCTCATTGCATTGCACTCCATCCCTTGCCTATCTGATCAATCAATCTCCATCACCATAACCTGCCTTCAATATAACAATTGCTGCACCCCATTGCCTGCACCACAAATCTTCCACTATCATACAAATCCGCCAACAAGCTTCACTTCATCACTGCAACATCTCTTCAGACTACACATTCATCACCACACTTCATTTCATCAACTACCAGCGCCACAAATTCCAGACCTCTCCACACATTCACAAACCACATGTGCACATCAATCGCCGTGCATACATATCTCCCAAAACTATAACACTCCCCTTTTCTTCCAACAGTCCCTTCACCGCCACACTTCATCTGTCCACCATCCAACCTCTCATGTCAACACACTCTTCATTCACCTCCCCCTACGACCACTATCCATACTCACAAAACTGCTGTTATCACTGTGACAACTTCCACTGTAAACTTACAACTGCAGTTCACCAACCGTGCCAGACAACTTCATTAAACCATTCATTAAACCTTCCTCTTCGTTACCACCTAGATTCACATTCACTTCTGGTTCATACAACATACAACCCAAACCATTCCCAATCACACACCAGTCTTGCCACTTCATACAACATACAACCCAAACATCTACAAACACACGATCCCCTTCCAGACACCCCTCTGCCATATATACAAACCACCTCTGATCAAACTGCCACCCAGCCAAAATCACCCACTGTCCATCTGCACACAACCCACCTTTCCTACATCCTTCTTCTACTGCTTATCATTCATCACAAATACCCTACTGCCTTCCTACATCTCCACTGTCAACCACCCTCACAAACAACTGTACACATAACCTTACTGTACACACAAACTTCACTTCACTCCCAAAAAAACAATGGACATTTTTTCCCAAAGTCAGGAGAATTAACAATGGATTTGAATTTATCAGATTTAATAAAACCGCTCACAGCCAATCAATGCTCATTTACACTAGCATATTTAATCAAATGAAACTATAGTAGTTTTTTTTTGTTGTCTATTGCATATAAACAAGATGTGAAACTTACATGGAAGTTGAGCCCATTCTAACATTCGCAACAGGCCATGCTACAGTCGAGCCAATAGCATCTGATAAGCATTCCATGAAGGATGTAGGCCGCCATAGAGGTGCATTTGGGACTTTTACAACATCCACCCAAACTCTTATCGCATTTGGTCCCAGTGGAACAGAATGTACCAAAGCATTTGGATCCGTTGAAGACACGGTTCCTTCTGCTACTATTTTCCCCGTACCCTCTAAATCAATCAACTTGCATTTGGTATTTGCAGAAAAATTTGCACTCTATCACATAACAAAAAAAATGGTAATACGCTATCAACAATTCTTTGAGAGGAATATTAGCAATATGAACATGTTACCGTAAGAGATGTTGGAGCATTGATCATAGGAGCAGGACATGTGCTAGCGTTAACCGTTTCAACAACCACTGTTGATTCTGGCCATGCTATTTTCTTACCAATAGCTTCTCCAATACATGTCATGCCAACTATAGGCCTCCACAAAAATGCATCTTCTTTCTTCGGATTGTCCACCCAAACTATCTTGGCATCTGGTCCAAGAGGAATACCATTAATTATCTGATTTGGATCACTCGAGTACTCTCGTCCTTCAGCAACCATTTCTTTGCTCCCACCCCAATCATACAGCTTGCAATTGGTTTCCATGCTATTGATTTTACTCTATTAAAAAAATACATTTGTTTAAGTTGAACATAGAAATATACAAAAACATTGCACAAATTTCAGTAATACATCTTTAAAGCGTTGTAGCAATAGAAATTAGAGGTAATCAAGTCTCTAATTTTCAGATAAACTGGCTTTGTATCTAGTCGCTAAACTGACATATGAAAATGATTGGTGGACCATAAAATGCTAAACCATACTATCATTAAAAAAAATGCTAAACCATACTACCATACTACCATAAAATGCTAAATTTATGGATAGAGATTATTATCCATGATGGCCCTACATATTAAAAAAAATGCTAATTAGTGTTAAACTTACCTCGTTTTGTTTTCTGGAGTCCTCACTTTTATGTATAACAACTTTATCAGCTGGCCATACTACTATCTCATCCTTGGCATCTCTTATATATACCAAACCAGGAGAAGGCCTCCACAAGAAAACATCTAATTTTCTTGGATGGACAATCAAATTTTTTTTGGCATTTGGACCTAAAGGGACTTCATTGCACAGTTCTTTCGGATCGCTTGACACAATTTTTCCTTCGGCGACAACCTCGTCATCATCTCCATGCCAAGGCAGTAAACTACAATTATCACCTGTTTGACTATACTTACTCTGCAATTAACCAAAACTAGATTATATTGATTATTGATTTAGATATCAAATTATGCATGATGTTGCAACCGTTTGATTTTTACCACTACGGATGTGTTCTCTTCTCCCCAACTTCCTTTATCCTGCCAAATCAATAATATTGCAAATTAAAGGTAAAAATAAATAGACATTCATTTAACCAAAGTATAAATTGTCTACTAGAATTCGATTTACGCAACTATTTGCATTCCCCAATTTATGTCAACATACAAAGAGATTAGCTTTTCATGACTCAAGCCAAATAGAGAAATATTCTGAATAAATATTTAAGCAAGTAAAAACAAACTTTATTTATATAGTTTAATTAGTGTTGATATTGTCGAAATAATCACAGAAAAATAATCACAGAAACTTATAATAAAGCTTTTAATCTTTGACAGTATAAAATCTTTTCAGAAAAGAACAAAGAAAAAAATACTGAACATCCAGTGAGTTATAACTATACTTTCACAGCTTTGGTATGCCTGATGCAGTGTTCTTCACATTATTTTTTATTTTTTTATTGCAACCAACTGATGTAGTTAGCTATTCGGTACTGAAAATAATAATATAAGCTTGTATTCCTTTTTGTTGTTGTAAATGATGCTGTAGGTTTTATAGCCAAATTGTTAACTTATAAAAAACAACTGTGTTAATAGCCAAATTGCTTTTTAGTAATAAGCCATTATGTTTTAATTTTTTGTGCTATTATGTGTATGTTCAAAACTTTTTGAGGAAGAAATTTGAGGAAACAACAAACACTTTGAAAGTATAGTGTGGATCTTCTGACATTGCACTGACTAATCAACAGAAGATGTTTCAACTTAGTGTTTTTATTCAGTTGAATGCTATATAATATGGACATGTCATCGGAGCATAGCCAATATATTATAACAACTTCTAATTATACTCACATATTATATTTTAGTAACTTTTTTCTTTAAAAAAACAAACAAAATTCAAGTGACAATATAACCTGTTATGGAACAAGACATCCCTCAGTTCAGCTCATAAACTTCTGTATTTTTAGCAGGGGACCATTATTTATGTACTTTTATATATGTTATTTTTACATTCTATATGATTCCATAATGTTTGCATACTTTTCTTACACTCAGATCTTTGCTAGAAGGTATTATACACAGTGCTTTTCCCCCTCTTTTTACATTTTTTTTCTTTTTTTAAGGACAATGGACGCCAAAACATAGATATCTTGTTTTGTCACTTAGGTTATCTCCATGAAATTAAAAATCATTCTCGAAATTTCTGAACCCCAAAAACATTTAAATTATAAATTAAAAGTTGTACCAGACGCTTCATTAACATGTAAACCACTTGCTTTAGTTCTGAAACACTATGTTGACATTGAGCCACTTGAGTATCTTTGATTTGTGAGAGAACCGCCTTGGCCACAGTCATGCCTCTTCCCATTCCACGTAGTCGTCCCGGTCTATCTTGTCCCAACACTTGTGAGAGAGCATCATCTTTGAAATTACATGTTAAGCTAGATTGTGATTCATTTTCCACCTTTTTTATTTTCTCCTACAAAAAATATATTTTAAATATGAGTTCTAATTTGTATTATTTTCAAAATAATTACTTTAAAAAAGGTCAAAAGCACTTACAACAATTTCGGCAACATGTGCGTTCACGGGTTCGCCGTTCTTATGAGTGTGAGATTTAACCCAAACATCAACTCTAGAAATGGAAGAAGGATTTACACTTTCCTCTTTCTGCATTAAAAATGACATAACATTAGATATAACAACTAATCATAGTAAATTAATCAAATATTTTTTCTCACCATATCTTCAGTTAATCGTGTCATCCCTCGACGACTACAAGTATGTGGCATTTGTTTACCCCTCATGGATTTGAATTTTTCGCTTCGTAACTATTTATAAAGCTTTATCACATTTATTAGTTAATTTACATTCTTTGTGCACTTATATTTTATATATATAAATGATTAAAACAATTACTATATAATTACCTTAAACTCATTACTAGTTCTGGACTCAACAAACCTTTTCCATTCCTTCATAGTTTTGACATTATCTGGTTTTAGTCGAAGCCGTTCCTCCGTGGTTTTTGCCTTTAATAACTTGTCAACTAGTTTGCTTTTTGAACACCTCCAAATACATCCCATTTGCCGAAGAATGGGAACCTTTTGCCATTCTTCATCCAGTTTAAATCTAGCTTGTAACAAAGAAAAATATCAAAATATAGTAACTTTATTTAAAAACTGAATAAAGAAATTAATAAGATCGCAAAATTTTGATAATCAACATTAGTCATGGACTACATATCAACACTTCTTATGATAATCAACATTAGCCATGGACTACATATGCATGCCTAGTAATTAAATCAATATTTGAGCAAATCAAAGGGATAGTGAACACTTCAACAAACAAAGAGTTGTTTACTTCTTATAAATGACACTGAAAACATAATACGGGTCCAAAGTTACAATAGTCTCTCCACATACAACAACCTACCAAGGCACAAAACAATGCCCGTGAATTACCGACTTCATCATTGACGACAAACAAAATATATACCACCCTTTCAACCTGACTAGAAATCAGACAATACGATGTAGGTTAGAGGGAGGATTCTGCAGTTGCCCAAACTTAAGTTGTATGAAAAAACATTCTACTTACATCTATAGACTGACTGCAGAGAACGAATTAATTCTTCAAATTAACAGAGGCAAAGAAAAAAAAAGGTTGAAGAAGAGAGGATGCAATTCGGTAGAGGATGTTTAATTTATGAAAGGAATTTGAGGAATTTATGATTTCTATTATGATTTCTATTATTCTTATGATCAAGTACACACAGAACCTAATCAAGGAAACAGTGTACACACAAAAACAATACTTTCTTATGATTTCTATTATTCTGTGGTGGTATTAGTTGTATTCTTGTACACCAAATGGCCTATGTGGAGTGAAGTTTATATTTGTTGACACCTTTTTTTCTTAGGATGTTAAGTTAGCATTAAATGTTGGTGGATGGATAGGTATATATTAGAGGATTCACTGAAGTTTATCTGCAACAATAAGAACATATAAGTTAAATAAATAAGAGCAAACAAAATTCTATTTTCAAAAGTTTGTATCAAAAGTTTGCTATTATATTAACTAAGAACATTGCAAGATAAGCAAACCTGAACGGATTCCCATAGAACTGATTTCAATTCTTCACCAAGTTGCCTCCAGTCCTCAAGTGTAAATGGAACATGCTCACGCACAAGTGGCCCCAGATAAGAAGATAGCTTCACCGACCCTTTTCCTATCGGTTCGCCCGATGAGTTAAACTCGACTTCGATTCGGCTTGCAACATCTGGAGGAAGTCTTTTCACTTTGGTTGGGCCTCTAGTCTTCTTTTTCGAAATCTGATTTGCATCAATGTCTTCAATTGTTCTATCGATTTCCATTCCTGTTTCAGGATTTCCATCGACTTGCATAGTAGTGTCTGCGATTGAGTTGTTTGCATTCCCAACATCATTGTTTTCCAAAGGTGGCTCAATATGCTCTCCTATTGCATTAGACCCATCGAATGCATATGTGGATTGTTCGAGTCTTTTTTGATTGCGCGTAATCCTCTTATCCATTGTCTTTTTTGTACTTCTAACCATTTTCTGCAAGTATAACATATCAACATATGAATATAATTTAGAAATTATTTTTCCCCCTCCCTGTCTTTAATTTTTTTCCTGGAATTGATTGTCAGAAAAGGTACATAGTGCTGTGATGAGACTGAAAATGCTATGTACTATCACAAAATTACTGGTGTATGCCGTGTGCAGTTTGCATAGTTAAATAACTCGATATTTTACAAAGATTCTAGTTATGGAGAAACTTCATTGTTAACAACTTCAAGAACATCTTTTCTTCTATGAAGATACAACCTGTGAACATAAAGAATTTCAGCATCTTCTTCTAATGAGATGGAACTTTGAATACAGATCCACCGTTACTTGTGATATACAGAGATTACAAGGACAAACGTAAATAATTCAGTTACTTGTGAAAAAACATTTTAATTCAGTTACTTGTGACATACAGGTTGTTATGCCTTTATTTTTTAAAACAACGATAATTTATTTTGCATCTTCATATCCTTTATCCTACAAATTAAGAAATTACTTTCATATGTTAGCATGGCTATATGAGAGCAGTAAAAGTATAAACTAAATAGATACAGTTAAGGATTGTGTATCCATATTGTGTGTGAAAATGATGTGTAATATTATTGTTTCGATGAAATTTCATCTTTAGTAATAAATCAACTTTTAAGAAGAGTGTTTTATCTTATTCATGAAATAATATATCAATGACTGTAAATATATCAATGACTGTAAATATACATTTAATAAGACTTCAAATCTACCTTAAACTTCTCATAAGAAAACAAGACATCAAAACAACTCAAGTATGCCTTCGCAATCCTCCCTGACAAAACTAACATTCTCAACTAAATCATCTGCATCCATATCGTTTTCTTCAGGGCCGCTCGCAACATAGTTAGCTTCTTCAACAAAATCATCTATCTCTAATTCATGAAAACCTCTTGGCGGTGCTTTCATTACAACATACCAATTAGAAGAATCATTTTCTCTTGAATAAAAGACTTGTTTCGCTTGAGATGCGAGGATATAAGGATCTTTTGAAAATGAAACCTGACTTTGATGTAAATTAACAAGAGTGAATCCATCTTCAACTTTTATCCCGTTTCCTATGTTCGCCCAATGACACTTAAAAGCAGGAATATAAAAAACATTATAATCTAGTAAAATTATTTCAGTCAGTATCCCATAGTACGTAACCACATCAACCACTTGAGAAATGTCTTTTGCACTTGCTCTACACATGGTAGTCGCGTCATAAGTTACTCCGCTATTCTGGGTTTCTCTATCAACATCTTTTGTATGCAATCGTTGTCCATTAATAATATATCCTTTGCAGGAGAATGCCGTCTTTTTAGGACCATATGCAATCCATTTTAATATTTTATCATGATCCTTTGAGTCAATAGGTATCTAAAAAAATATTCAAACATATTTTAAAAGCAATTTCATTAATTCATATATGAAAATATTGAAATTCTTTAACAAACCTTCCTTTTAATCCAATCAGCGAAGCTATCTCTATGGGTTTTCCACAGTAAGGTCGCATTTTTTTCTTAAGCGCTTGTTTGAATTTTGCAACTCCTCCAAATGCAAACTAGTACGATAAAAGTGATGTTAAATTATAGTTGCCAATACAAACACATCAAATCAATAAAAGTGGGACATAACATATACTCACTCTAAAAATGGTTCCACCATAGCCATTTTCATTAACACAGCTAAATGAGCAATTTCTTTCTCATTGGAAGACAATGTAATTGATTTGGACAATGAATTTGGACGCCCTTCAAGTATTGCGTTATCTTCATAATCTTCATTTCGATCTTTTTTTTCAATATCTACCGACTTGCTCAAAAATTCACTAAAAAATCTCATGCATTCTTCGGCAAGATATGATTCTGCAATGCACCCCTCAGGTCGTGCATAATTTCTTACGTAGTCTTTGAGTGTTTTCATATACCTTTCAAAAGGATACATCCAACGAAAATGAACTGGTCCGCACAATCGTGCTTCTCTTCCAAGATGAATTGTCAAGTGTATCATAATATCGAAAAACGAGGGTGGAAAATATCTTTCAAGTTCACCAATATTTTAACGATATCATCATCAAGTTGTTGCAACTTCTCCCTATCAAGAACACGTTGACATATTTTATTGAAAAATGAACATACACGAATTATTGCATTTCGGGGTCTGGTTGGCAATAAACCTCTTACTGCAACCGATAATAATTATTGCATTAAAACATGATAATCATGAGACTTCAAACCACTAATTTTACAATCCACCAACGACACGCATTTTTTGAAATTTGAACAATAACCATCGGGGCCCTTGAAATCATACAACCTTTTGCAAAATATTTTTTTCTCCAATTTTGATAATGTATACGGAGCTGGTGGAAGATATGTTTTGGTTCCACGAGGTTGTGCATAAAGACCATGCCGAATACCCCAATCCTCTAAATCATGTCTACAATTAATCCCATCTTTTGATTTGTTATCATGCAACATTGTACTTAGTGTGCTTTCACAAACATTTTTCTCAACATGCATTACGTCCAAATTATGACGCAATGGAAGTTCCTACGAAAAAAAATTAGCATTTAAATTTTCTATATATTCTTTTTTTTAGATTAATAAATAAAAATGAGATTTGAATACTAACCTCCCAATATGGCAAGTCAAAAAAAATTGAACTTTTTTTCCACCTTGATAGCTCCTTTTTTTACAGAATTATCATCTTCATTATCTTCATCCTCACTACTATCATTGATCTTCCTTTTCTTACTTTTTCCCTTAATCTGCTCTTTTCCAAAATCATTTGGAAAGTCCTTCAAAATAAGAGAGATGTTTTTACCTGTTAGAATTCTAGGCATCTTTCCATCCTCTATAGTGTTATCAAACCAAGCTTTTTTTTCCTCAACGGATGTGAAATAGGCAAAAATCTTCTATGACCCATAAAAACATTCTTTCGACTATATTTCAACCATCGATGATGAGTATTGACACCACATAATGGACAACCCTTTTTACCCTTTACACAACATCCAACAAGATTACCATAAGCTGGAAAATCATTTATCGTCCATAATAAAATAGCTCTCATATTAAAAAGTGTCTTACTAAATGCATCGTACGTCTTAACTCCATTACTCCACAAGTAATGCAAATCCTCTACTAATGGCGCCATATATACATCAATATCATTCCCCGGTTGCTTTGGACCTGGAATTAGAAGTGTTAGCATAATATTTTCCTTCTTCATGCACAACATAGGCGACAAATTATATGTCACAAGCATTACTGGCCAACAACTATATTTGGAACTCAACATGGAAAATGGATTAAACCCATCTGTAGCAAGACCAAGTCTGAGACTACGTGGATCGGCTGAAAATGATTTCCAATTTTCATCAATTGTGCTCCATGTTACAGAATCTACGGGATGTCGCATCTTTCCATCACTGCTTGTATTATTGAAATGCCACCTTAATGCTTCTGCCATCTTTTCAGATCTGAACGTTCTTATGAATCTTGGAATTATTGGAAAATATCTCAACACCTTAACCGGGATACCCTGCATAATCTCATTTGTATCATGATTCATTTTCCATCTTGAGGAACCACATTTCGGATAGTTATTCAAATTTTTATACTCTTTACGAAAAAGACAACAATCATTCTCACATGCATGAATCTTTTCAAACCCCATATCAAATAGTTTGAGGAATTTTTTTACTTCATATAAAGTCTTAGGAAGTACATTATTCTTTGGCAAAAACAGTTGTTGCACATTAAGAAGCTTATCAAAACCAGAATCGGATAATCCAGTTTCGCATTTAAGGTTATAAAAAATAGTGATGGCAGATAACTTTGTATGATCTATGCAACCAGGATATAATGGGGTTTTTGCATCTTCCAAGTTCTTAAGTAAATCATCATGTCGTCTCTGTGCATCATCCTTATCTTTATCATCATCAAAAAAATTATGATTAAAGTAGTCTTCATCTTCATAGTGAATTGCTTTGAGTAAGTCGTACGCCTCACTCTTTTTATTATTAGTTTCAACATCTACTTGCTCGCCATGATTATACCACCTACCATCTTTGTACTTAGGATCCGTTCCCTTTATAATTAAATGCTCAATGACGGTTTAACCATAATGATGACTAAGATTTCGACAATCTAAACAAGGACACAAAATTTTCTCTACATCCCCTAACTTTTTCTTCGTAACACGTACAAAATTTTGAGCTCCTTTTCCATACTCTTTACTGGTTCTATGTTTAAAATTGAAAGCAACAAGAATGTTAGTTTTCATTTTAAAAACATGTTAATTCTAAAGCTATGTGTAAATTTACTTTTATATGATTACCTGTGTAGACGCAACCAGTCTTTCTCCATCATCATATATAATATGGAAGCAATCAAGTATCTAAACTTCAAAATAGTAATTAGAAATTAGACTATTTAAACAAGTAATGAATGCTAGAAGAGTTTCTGTGCCTTTTAGTTAGCTTGTTTAAATGTGAATACTCATTATGAGTTTCTTCTTGAGACGTATAGAAAATAATTCAAATTAGACTCGAAATTGGTTTCACTCCACACGATCATCGCCAACCTCGAACGACCGATCCTGCTCGCAACCCTATCGCCTGTGACCATTCTCAAATCACCAAACCCATATTGCCTTCACTTATAAACGCTGCGAACCTAACCACATCGCCTTCTTACTGTCGCCTTCCTCTTCTCAAACCCAAATCGCCAACCCATAGATTCTACTGAATGCTATTCTACACAGGTAATGAATGCTATTCTACACAGGTAATGAATATTATTCTACACAGGTAATCAATATATTATTAGCCATATACAAGTATTGAGATAGACTTTGGAAAAAAGAAGATCATTTAAGAAACTGCTTGCCTCAAGTATTGAGCCTCAACATTTAACCACAATACCAAACTGCTTGCCTCAAACCATTGTCAAACATCCCCCAGCACAATCAACAAACCCCATCACCCATCAACAGTAGATTGCGCTTAACCACCAATAACCATACATCTTCCATCTTCTTACCATACCGCACTACTAACCACTTCAATCTTCATACATTATCACACAACTGCCTTTGCTACCACTCCAGTCATCCACTGTCACTGCCAAACCACCACTACCTTATATATCAACATCCCCCACAGCCACACATACATCTCATATCACTGTCCATTACAACTCCACTTTCATACAACACTCATATTACAACATTCACCAACCACAGCCAACCAATACAACAAACCATCATCCAGCATTACAACTTCTCTTTGCTCTGCCTTCTAACTAACCCAAACAAACACTATCCTCCAGTAGCAACCAATACATCACTGTATTTCTCCTTCGTTTCACAGATCTTATCGACTGATTAGATAAAATGGGTCAGATCCAGTACTCGGAGAAGTATTTCGATGATACTTATGAGGCATGTTGTTCTTCCACCTGATGTCGCTAAGTTGCTTCCGAAGAATTGTTTGCTCTCTGAGAATGAGTGGAGAGCAATAGGAGTGCAACAAAGTAGAGGATGGGTTCATTATGCCATTCACAGGCCAGAGCCGCATATCATGCTTTTCCGCAGGCCACTGAACTACCAGCAACAACAGGAGAATCAGAATGCAGTTGCTAGTGCCATGCTTCCACAGAAGGCAATTAAGGAACAAAACTGAAACTTCTTTCATGAAATAGAAAAACTGAAGTTTTCTACATTTTATATGCATGTCATTATATGTTGGTTTCATTGTTAGAGATATAGATGGACGTTGAACAAATATTATAGTAGTTGATGTTATATGGTTGCTTTATATATATAATGGCATTTTATTGTGGTTTTGAAAAAAAAAAACAATACATCACTGTCACCTTAAACACAGTCATCATTGTGCCAGCATACAACCAACCACAACTGTTGCTTGCTCCATCACAATACTACCTCTGGCATTCTCTGCTGCACGTTAGCCTGCTCATTGCATGCGATCACCTATCAGTTCACCAACTCCAAACATTAATAACTTGCATAGCACCTCTATACCACAGCCATTCCTCTTCCTTCACCATCTCAACTACATTACCGACATCATTTACCATTCACCAGTGCTTCACCACTACATCATCTAATGTCACAACACTCCATACATTACCTTCTTGCTATCCATCACTGACCTCCAGCAATACTCCAGAGCACCAAAACTCTTCAATTCTGCCAAGCATCACTACATACATAACACCACAGTTTCTCCATCCAAGTCACCGTTTCCATACATCTACATCTCCTCCTACAACCTGCCGCACCTCCATACCACCGTCCCCAAACTGCATGAACGCACTCAAAACAACCCTGAACCAAAGCAAACCCACCACTACAACCACATATCACTTTAGAGCCTAAATCCTCTAATGTGAGTTCAGTTTATGAATTTAGACCTATATCATGTTGCAAGGTTTTACACAAAATACTTCAATGTCATTTGCAACAGGATGAAAGTACTAGTGAATGTTCATAGTTCTTGCAATCAAACTACTTTTATTTAGGAAGAAATATACCAATGAATTCTATGCTGCCTATGTAATGACAAGAAGATTTAATAAAAATCAGGCAAAAGCATGCAACAATCTTAATAAACTTATTAACATACAACAATAGTAATAAATTCGTTAACATCAATTTACTAACAAAATCGATTCAATAAATTTTGATTTAGGGCAATCGAAGAAACATGTACTGAAATAACAAAATCGAAACTGATGAATGATTAAACTAATTGAAGAACCCATTTTAAACCTAAATAAAATCGACGAATAGTTGAAAATAAGTACCTGTAGAGAGAGCAGCTAGCGGTGATGATTTGGATTCGAAATCGAAATAATGGTGAAAGGAGATGTTTGAACGATGAAGCGGCAGTGATGAAGACGGATTTCGGTGATGGGAAGAGAGGTTTGATTAGGTGATGGAGGTGTTAACGAGATGAAAGGCCGATAAAAGTAAAAAGGCGAAGTGAAAATGAGGCGCGAAGTTATATTATTTAGGTTTTCTCAGCGTTCACACGAAAAAAAATTCCCTCCAGATTTTGGTCGACCGCATTTATGGGAGAAACGCTGAGAATAGCTGCTGTCAAAAGTGTTTTTCCTTGTAGTGCTTGATTTTAAATTTGCAAATCGTTCCAATTTTAAATTAAATCGAACAACGTTCATAGTCACTTTACCAATTAAATCTAACTTTCATAAATTACTGTAATAAAATTCTATTTTAATTGAAATTTATAAACTTCAAGAATAAATTATACTTATCCCAAACCATACAATATAATTCAAAGTATTCGCTTTACATTTAACTACATAGACATAAAATATTTTTTTCTTAATATTACATCATATTAAATATTGGAAAAGATATTTGTAAATTCGAAAATAGAAAATTTTAATAAAATTTAGTAAAATATTTAAAAAAATACTTTTAATAAATTTCAAAACCCTTAATAATTTTCCAAGAACATTCCAAACCCCTTTTAAAACAAGAAAATAAATAGATATCTAAAATATAAATTTCGGAGTAAATTTACTTTAAAATATTTATCAACCAATCAACACTCAACAGTCATCTCACACAGTCAACTAATAAACTCCAAGCATCAATCAATTTCAAACAACCCAATTCAATTTTGCATTTCAATATTCAATGGAATAACTATATATACTATGCCAAATTTCTAAATACTAATGCAAGTTGTAAAACTCACCTCCGTTTTATGTTTCCTTTCCTCAAATGCCTCAGGCTTCGACAGCCACCAAACCCGAGCTAAGAAAACTGCTCACATCTCCGTTGCCACAAGCCAATATTTGAAATCACGACCCCCTACAATGCATTTGCCGCTGCTGCCTACGGCTTTTGTCGGCCACTGCAGCTTCCCCAAATCAAAGCCCCCACCTTCGGCACGCCCTCTCTCACCAACCACGCTACCTCCGCCGCCGTGTATCCCTGCCATGGGCTAAAAAGGAGAAACCCTTCAATTCGATTTATGTCTAACCCTAGCCAAAAATAGCCTTCGACTATCACTGTTGAACACAAGGAAATGAACTGCAATCCCACCTCTAAGTCGCATGCGTCTCCCAGGTCCACACGACATCACAGATCCAACCTGTCTTCGATCGTTGCCCTTGCCCATGCGATTTCTCACGTGAATTTTTTTTCTTAATTGGAGAAATGAGGTTTCATTTCCTTTTCCTTTCTATATAGTGACGAAGTGATTTCGCTAAACTGAAGAAGGAAAGCAGAAGGGCGATTTTTATTTCGTTCGATTTTAATTTTTTCTTCTTTTCATAAACGAACTGAAGTCATTTCGAACCGAAGAGGGAAGGAAAGGGTAACGCGATTTTAAAATGGGGGACGTCTCGAACACGGTAGGGCTGAAAAGGATGGAAACGATGTGTTTTAGACTGCTGATGTGAATGATTATGACACTATATACATACTAAAAAGAATCTCAAATATCTAGATATCTTATTCGAAGCCCTATTGAGACGTGCCTCCCGGCATTTCTATTTTTATACCCCTATTCCGAACGCAATAGAACAAGTTTCGTGTCCCAATTCGATCGTACAGAGGAGATAGTTTCTTAAATCGACCATTAAAATTAAAATCAATTAGTTTTTTTCTAGGCGTTTTTAGATCGCACAACCAAATGATAAATCCAAACGCTACGAAATTTGAAATCCGATAGTAATTTACTATTGTAGGATCAATTTCACCCTAGAGAGGGGTGAATAGGATGATGCTGATAATTATAAAAATTAATTGCGAAAGCTTATAAAATTAATTCAACACAGATAAATCAGAAATATAGCAGCACAAATAATAGCAGAATAATAAATGCAGAAATAGAACGACACGGAATTTACCCAGCTTCGGCAAAACCCTGTCTACGTGCTGCCCTCAAGGTTTCTACTAGAAATTAAGTAGTCACATGCTTACACACGTAAACTCGCGACACCCACTATTGACTAACCTAACTCTATGCTCAAAACCCTGCCACAACTCAGCCACCGAGTTGCTAATTC
This sequence comes from Allium cepa, assembly GCA_030765085.1. Taxonomy (NCBI): domain Eukaryota; kingdom Viridiplantae; phylum Streptophyta; class Magnoliopsida; order Asparagales; family Amaryllidaceae; genus Allium; species Allium cepa. Next base: position 25,336,702 of record CM060933.1, on the reverse strand, counting down.
TCAAACTACGCCACGTAGTTTGTCCCCTAGTCACACGACTAGTAGCCACAACGTTTAAAAGAGAAATACAATAAAAACAATTTAAAAACAAAACCCTAACGCCCTAATTAACTCAATTAAAAATGAACAAGGTCGGCCCAACAAAAACACGCCCTCCTTTATTTCTATTTTTACGTGTTCGGCTTGTTTCTACTTTTTTCTGTATAATGGCGGCTCGTTCCCTTTCCGTGTTCGATCAAAATTAGGGCTTTGGAGAGATTAAAGATGCCGAATTAGATCGATTGATATCGATTTCCTTGCTCTGTCAATTGATATCGATTTCTTTGCTCTGTAGATCGGCTGCTTCTATTTGACTGAGTTTTGCTTTGATTCGGGTATGTGATCTTTGCCTTTTTGCTCTCTGGTTTAAATACTTGAACTCGATGCCCTTTCTTTGCCGATGATGTTACCTATTTATATATGATTCAAGACCCTTGAATTTCGTTCGTATTCATTTACTTGAATTCGTCACTTGATTTTTCTCGGCCATTCGATTTTGTTTCAATGCTAATGATAAGTTCGGACTTGTTCATATCGAATAATTTCATTTACTTCATTAACACAGTTTTGATTTCGAACTGTTCGATCTTTCCTTGGTAGTTACGGTAGTGACTTTCCTACTTGACTTTGGCTTTGATTTTTGAATTTTTCAAGTGTATAATTTAATTGATTTCTGACTTGGTCAATTTCCATGGCCACCACGGTTTTGAAATGATTTTGTTGATATTGATGTCGTTCTATGTTTCCTTTGACCTCGGTCAGTAGCTCACGGCTTCAACTTGTTTCTGATATTACCAGACTTTGACTTGATTTTTACGAATTTGATTCTTTTGTAATTTTTTCATCACTTCACCCTGTACTTTTGAACCTCGATTCTCTTGTCAACACTTGTATTTTGTTGCACTGTGTTTGACATGGTCTTGTAGCATTGAAAACTGTAACTTGATGGTTACTGGATGGATGTTGTGCTCATTCCTGTTGTTGCAGTTCCATCTGATTCATTGTAGTTTGATTTTGGGTTGTACTGTCTTGAGCTCGAGTTGCTTCAATGTGATGTTTATTTGAAGTTGCCGTCTTGAGTCTTGTACATGTATCATTAGCTTGACCCTTGTGACTTGTTTGCATTATTGGATTCATTGTTTTATATATGTTTATTGATATGATTCATATTGTACTGCTTTTGAACTCGTAGCCTTGTCTCACTTGCATTGCTTCTGATCATAGGTCACTGTATACCCCAATGCCACCAGAGAATACTTCATACAGCATCACATATTCATTCACTACTAACTTTTGAGCAAACATCACTACGAAATTCCATTTCTATTAACTCACTTCAAGTCCATTGCTTTCACATTCATCAAACAATTGCGCACTGATATTATGTGCATTTACTGTTGCATTCTTGTATATGCTTTGAATCATGGTAGCTGTGACTTGAACTGTTAGCCTTTGGTTTGTAATTTCTGATTCATTGTTGACTTCATTGTTGTTTGGATTAGCTTGTGGTCTTCACCGTTCACTGCTTGGTTGTATTTGCAGTTTTTAGTTGCTGTGCACTGAGCATTGCTTTGAGTCAATTGCAATATGTTGGTTTCATTGTTGCTGTGTCACTGTATTGGTTTCATGTGTTGCTTCATTGACTTGTATTATCACTGTTGTGTGTTGTGCCTTGGTCTTTGAGCATTGCTGAGTTTGTTTCTTTTCACTGTTGCATTATTTGGGTATAGCTGCCCTTGTGCACTTGTGTTGTTTGGTTCTGGCCATATCTTTGGTGCACTTGTGTTGTTTGGATCTACTCTACTAGTTGTTGTGCATGATTCATGTATACACATTTTGTATTTGGACTTGATCTTGTTTCATGTTGGCATGAATCTAGGCATGTGTACTATCTATGATATGTTGCTCCCGACCATTTTGTTGCATTTGGATTGATTTTCGAATTGCATCTGAGTTGAATCCAGCTTGTAGCTCGGATTTGACCTTGCGCTGAAAATTGTGACATTATTTTATTGCACTTGAGTTAAACCCGATGTTTTGGGTTTAACCTGTGCTCACCTGTCCCTGCAATTCTATTAAGTGTATATATTGGTGTGCACGGCCTTGTGGCATATACAGCGATACACTGTGTATGTCACAAGCTGTTCGTATATGATGAATTGAAAATTAAATGATGACGAACAACCCAAATAACTGAGGCAAATATTATTTTCAAAATCTACATTTTATTTTATACTGCAAAAATATTTTATTTTCAATTTTACTGCGTCAATGTATAATTTTGCAGATTTCTCAGATGCTGGATTCACATTGGAATAAAGTTGAAGATCGGTACGAGTTGAGTGAATGAGTGATATGTAGTGAGGTGCAATGTGAATTGTAATTTAATCAAATTTGTATTGTAATTGAAATTGTATATAGTGAGAGCTTGAAATTTGTACTATTCAAAGATTGTAATAAATATTTGTTTGAATAAAATTTCTGTTTGAATTCAAATTATGTGTTATTTATTTTTATTCAGCAAATATTTATTTAATCTATGAAAATAAAATAGCACATTAACAAATACATTTACATGAATATATATATGTTTATTATCATCAAACAAAAATCATATAATCGCATATTCAACAATCTCCCCCTTTTGATGATAACAAACATATATTTATGATTTTGAGTATGTTAAGTGTATTTGATCATAGATATACTCTAATTGCTCCCCCTATTTAAATGCTTCCTCTCTACACAAAGCTGCCCCTGCATATATGCATACAAATAAAGATATGCAAATGAGCCTATATGAAAATGGAAAATATTTGACCTTTGCTTGATTTTATTTGACAAAATCTTAACTTTTCTCTCCCCCTTTTGTTATCAGCAAAAGAGTAATAGTGTTATAAAAATGGAGATGAAGTGATAGATATAATTCAACATTAAAACTCAATTGAATGTAAATATTAAATTTCAATAAAAAATCAAACAAAAATCATAACTACACTTGTTAGGCGCATATTCCACTTTTAGAAATAATGGGAATGATGTCATCATATAAAACCATACAGTTGTGTCTATTTGTGGTACATTTATGTCAGGAATTTGAATATCTACTAATCATGCATAACCGTTAGGACTTTTAAATGAGATTAGTAGTATTCCAATTTAATTTTAAAAAATGAATTCAAGTATATTCTAACCACGCATAACCGTGAGGACTTTTAAATGGGATTAGAATCAACTTGTTTATTTAATAAATCAATTTTGATATGCATTCCATACTTGCATAACCATGAGGACTTTTAAATGAGCATGGACGCACATAACAAATTCCAAGTAATTCACCCATGCACAACCGTGAGGACTTTTAAATGAGAGTGACTACTTTAGATTTTATTTTATTTTATTTTATATATAAAATGAAAAATGAATGATTCCTGTTTAAAGTACCACATACTGACAAACTATATAGAATTTTGATGAGTGATGGTCGTTAGAAATATGATAGAAATAGAGATAGTCATGGAATTTTTACCAACAAAAGTTTTATAACTCTTGTTTAAATTTCTAAAGAGATTTACTAATTATACTGTCTCGAGTCATAATATATGACAAATATCAATACTCGTCAATTTTTTAATCACTATTTATCCTTTCGATAATTATTAGGGAGTCAGATTAGTCAAAATAGTCATTTAAAATCAAATTTAAAAATAATTATAAAATCAATTTTTCAAAATGACTGATCTGAAAGTATGGTCAAAATGATTTTCTCGAAGGGGTTATATGAGAAAAATTTATGCTATTTGAAAATTATTTGAATTGAAAAATATGCAGATATTTTCTTAAAAAAACGATGCAGTTACTAAATGTCTCTACAAAAATCACGTTCAACTAGTAAGTTTTCTATCAACTAGATTAGCAGTGTAATATGCATCTGAATTTCTCTTTTACTCCAAATTATCACTAATTGAATTTGATAGACCAGATCATGAAGTGTGCTCCAAAAATTTCAAACTCAATTTTAACAGCTTTTTAAATGACATTCTCTTGAATTTAAAATGAAGCCGTGTAAATAATCAGAAACCGTAAATATAGAGTTAGTCGTATTATAACTAAATGTATTATCTTCCAACAAAGCACTATTATTAATCTAAACTAATATATATGAAGTAATTCAAATGCTCTAGAGATTTTTATAGTGTTTTTGGCATAAGAATATAATTAGCCAACAATTTTGAATAAGTCAGAATCAAAGTCATCATTATTTCATCATCTCATTATTGGCTGATTTAACTCAAATTACGGTGCAGATTATCACATTTAATATATCTTTCAAATAACTATACCATTACCTGTTTTACCTTTATGATATATATTTTTGTTGTCCATTGTGATTCTGTCATCTTTATACTAGGCTAAGGAACTTTTCTTTGTCGCCCGTTGTGTTTCTGGAACACCCAAAATCCAGAGAACACTATTGTTGTTCCTTAGCCTGCCACCACACCTACACGATGAAAGATTTTTGTGACCTATTTGTTTTTATAGGTCCATGATTGTTAGTGGCAGAATATTTTGAAAAACAATTTTGTGGAGACCCAAAACTATTTATATATGTTCCTTTCGGCACATAGATTTGTTTAACTTTGAGAGATTTTATATTTATGCTTTTTGGAACCCAAATTGGTATAGTTTTCACGTATTTGGGTCTATACCAACAACTATTTTGAGTGTGTCCAAATTCTCTACAAATTGTGCACATTGAATTGACTTGATTAATTTCATTTCTAGCTTTTTCAGTTTGATTATATCGAAGTCCTTGTCTAACTATATTAACAGTTTGTTTTCCTAATAGCATATTCAATGATTTTTCACTTTTGAAAATTTATCTAAAGTCGTCGACAGTTGTTGGACTTGTGTTTTGAGAGATTCATTTTCGTTTAACAACTGTGTGTACTTTTTAATAGAATTTTCTCTCCTAATATTTTCACTCTTTCAAAATTAGAATTTCATTTTTAAGTGATTTTATTTTAATTTCTGATTTTTTAATTTCTTCTTCGAATGTTGGACACTTATCACACTTAAGGATCCTACTTTGATAGGTTTTAACTAATTGGTCAAGTTGTTTATTTAAATCTATCAAAGTATCTTTTTGTGATTCAAGTTCGGCATACTTCTCCCTAAGTCGTTCAAAGCAGTCATTCACTTCGTGGAAATATATAGGTAATTTTGAATGAGTAAGTTTTGATACCTCACTTGGCTCATCATCATCACTGTCAGTTATTTCACCATGAAGACACCTGTCTGCTTTCTCACTCTCACTGTGTACTTTGATTATCTTCATCACTTGTATTCCACGTGGCTGCAAAACTTCTCCTTTTTGATTTCTTTTCAAAGCCGCGTCGATTTTGAGGACAATTGGGCTTGATGTGTCCGGGTTGGTTGCACTTATGACAGATGATCTTCTGTTCTTCTGGATTGTCTAATATTTTATTTATTCTGCTTTTCAATTTTCGATTTAGAGTTGTATTTCCGTATTTGTAATTCCACCTTTTGAATTTCTTTATTATCGGCTCCAATTCTGCTGCTCCATCATCATCACCACCATCACTTTCTGTTGTTCCTTTAAGAGCTATTGATCTCTTTCGAGTATCTCCTCCTTCACGCTCTTCCTTGAATTTCATTTCTAGCTCATAAGTGGTGAGATTTCCGATGAGTTCTTCGACTTTCATTTGTTTCAAACCTTTTGATTCTTGAATGGCAGCCACTTTGGCTTCAAAACTTCGTGGAAGGACTCTGAGGATTTTTCGGACTATCTCCAACTCTGTATATGATTTTCCAAGAGCTTTTGATTTGTATACAACATTGGAAAGTCATCCATACATCTCTTTGACATTTTCTTCCTTCGCCATTGTGAAATTCTCGTATTCGCTGCTTAGTATGGCAAGGCAAGATTCTTTGACTTGAGATGTTCCTTCGTGAGTCACCTCTAGTGTGTGCCATATTGCCTGCGAAGTTAGACAATGTGAGACATGATTAAATTCAAATTGATCCAATGAACATATAATAGAATTCATAGCTTCAGCATTAGCATTTTGTAATTTATTTTCTAGCTCTGTCCATTGATCCATCGGTTTATCTATTTCCTGTTATCTACAATTATAGTTGGTGCTCTATAACCTGTCTCAACAATATTCCAAGCATCAATGGTTTTCAGAAAAAATTTCATTCTATTTTTCCAGTAGGCGTATTTACCATTGAACATTGGTGGTCTAATTATGGACTGACCCTCAGCAAAAGCGTTATTAAAAGAAGCCATTTTAAAAATTCAAAATTTTAAAACAAAAATTGATTTTTGAAAAAATCAAATTTTTAAAACCAAAAAACCGACTTCTATTCCTAGCTCTGATACCACTTGTAGGATCGATTTCACCTTAGAGGGGGGTGAATAGGGCGATGCTGGTAATTATAAAAATTAATTGCGGAAGCTTATAAAATTATTTCAAAACAGATAAATCTGAAATATAACAGCACAGATAATAGCAGAATAATAAATGCAGAAATGGAACGACACAGAATTTACCCAGCTTCGGCAAAACCCTGCCTACATGCTGCCCCAAGGTTTCTACTAGAAATTAAGTAGTCACACACTTACATACGTAAACTCGCGACAACCGCTACTGACTAACCTAACTCTACGCTCAAAACCCTACCACAACTCAGCCACCGAGTTGCGAATTCTCAAACTACACCACGTAGTTTGTCCCCTAGTCACACGACTAGTAACTACAACGTTTAAAAGAGAAATACAAATTTTAAAAACAATTTAAAAACAAAAACCCTAACACCCTAATTAACTCAATTAAAAATGAACAAGGCCGGCCCAACAAAAATACGCCCTCCTTTATTTCTATTTTTATGTGTTCGGCCCGTTTCTTCTTTTTATGTATAATGGTGGCTCGTTCCTTTTCCTTGTTCGATCAAAATTAGGGCTTTGGAGAGATTAAAGATGCCGAATTAGATCGATTGATATCGATTTCCTTGCTCTGTCGATTGATATCGATTTCTTTGCTCTGTAGATCGGATGCTTCTATTTGATTGAGTTTTGCTTTGATTGGGTATGTGATCTTTGTCTTTTTGCTCTCTGGTTTAAATACTTGAAGTCGATGCCCTTTCTTTGCCGATGATGTTACCTATTTATATATGATTCGAGACCCTTGAATTTCGTTCGTATTCATTTACTTGAATTTGTCACTTGATTTTTCTCGGCCATTCGATTTTGTTTCAATGCTAATGATAAGTTCTGACTTGTTCATATCGAATAATTTCATTTACTTCATTAACACGGTTTTGATTTCGAACCGTTCGATCCTTCCTTGGTCGTTACGGTAGTGACTTTCCTACTTGACTTTGGCTTTGATTTTTGACTTTTTCAAGTGTATAATTTGCTTGATTTCTGACTTGGTCAATTTCCTTGGCCACCACGGTTTTGAAATGATTTTGCTGATGTTGATGTCGTTCTATGTTTCCTTTGACTTCGGTCAGTAGCTCACGGCTTCAACTTGTTTTTGACATTACCAGACTTTGACTTGATTTTTACGAATTTGATTCTTTTGTAATTTTTGCATCACTGCACCCTGTACTTTTGAACCTCGATTCTCTGGTCGACACTTGTATTTTGTTGCACTGTGTTTGACATGGTCTTGTAGCATTGAAAACTGTAACTTGATGGTTACTGGATGGATGCTGTGCTCATTCATGTTGTTGCAGTTCCATCTGATTCATTGCAGTTTGATTTTGGGTTGTACTGTCTTGAGCTCGAGTTGCTTCAATGTGATGTTTATTTGAAGTTTTCGTCTTGAGTCTTGTACATGTATCATTAGCTTGACCCTTGTGACTTGTTTGCATTGTTGGATTCATTGTTTTATATATGTTTATAGATATGATTCATATTATACTGCTTTTGAACTTGTAGCCTTGTCTCACTTGCATTGCTTCTGATCATAGGTCACTGTATACCCCAATGCCACCGGAGAATACTTTATACAGCATCACATATTCATTCACTACTACACTTTTGAGAAAACATCACTACGAAATTCCACTTCTATTAAATCACTTCAAGTCCATTGCTTTCACATTCATCAAACAACTGCCACTGATAATATGGGCATTTACTGTTGCATTCCTATATATGCTTTGAGTCATGGTAGCAGTGACTTGAACTGTTAACCTTTGGTTTGTAATTTCTGATTCATTGTTGACTTCGTTGTTGTTTGGATTAGCTTGTGGTCTTCACCGTTCACTGCATCATTGTATTTGCAGTTTTTAGTTGCTGTGCACTGGCATTGCTTTGAGTCAATTGCAATATGTTGGTTTCATTATTGCTGTGTCACTGTATTGGTTTCATGTGTTGCTTCATTGACTTGTATTATCACTGTTGTGTGCTGTGCCTTGATCTTTGAGCACTGTTGCATTTGTTTTGGTACAACTGCCCTTGTGCACTTGTGTTATTTGGTTCTGGCCATATCTTTGGTGCACTTGTGTTGTTTGTATCTGCTCCACTAGTTGATGTGCGTGATTCATGTATACACATTTTGTAGCTGGACTTGATCTTGTTTCATGTTGGCTTGAATCTGGGCATGTGTACTATCTATGATATGTTGCTCCCGACCATTTTGTTGCATTTGGATTGATTTTCGAATTGCATCTGAGTTGAATCCAGCTTGTAGCTCGGATTTGACCTTGTGCTGAAAATTGTGACATTATTTTATTGCACTTGAGTTGAACCCGGTGTTTTGGGTTTGACCTGTGCTCGCCTGTCCTTGTAATTCTATCAAGTGTATATATTGGTGTGCACGGCCTTGCGGCATATACAGTGATACACTATGTATGTCACAGTTGTTCGTGTATGATGAATTGAAAATTAAATGATGACGAACAACCCAAATAACTGAGGAAAATATTATTTTCAAAATCTACATTTTATTTTATATTGCAAAAATATTTTATTTTCAATTTTACTGCGTCAATGTATAATTTTGTAGATTTCTCAGACGCTGGATTCACATTGGAATAAAGTTGAAGATCAGTACGCGTTGAGTGAATGAGTGATATGTAGTGAGGTGCAATGTGAATTGTAATTTAATCAAATTTGTATTGTAATTGAAATTGTATATAGTGAGAGCTTGAAATTTGTACTATTCAAAGATTGTAATAAATATTTGTTTGAATAAAATTTCTGTTTGAATTCAAATTCTGTGTTATTTATTTTTATTCAGCAGATATTTATTTAATCTATGAAAATAAAATAGTACATTAACAAATACATTTACACGAATATATATATATATATATGTTTATTATCATCAAAAAAAAAATCATATAATCGCATATTCAACAACTATTACAAATCCAATGGAAATGGTTTCATCGAATTGTGAGACAGTGCCCCGGATCGCTATTTTAACTCATTGATTAAATCGACGATTTCCAAAATTTACGAATTCACTTGAAATTCAATTTTTTTAAAACTTATTAACTAATTATAATTCCAAATCTGATAATTAAACCATTTAAATATTCAAAATAAAATGATGAAAACTACAGGTCGTTACATTCCTCCCCCGTTAATAGAATTTTGTCCACGAAATAGCTAAGGCTAGAAAAATGCTCCAAACCCATTGCTTTTTTCAAACCCCACTTAGTCAAAACTCAACATTTCACTCTTCCAATCTTTTTGTTTCATTCCAGACATTTAATTTCCATTTCTGATTCAAAACTCCTTATTTCAGTTACAGTTTTAAAAATCACCCTTTATGTTAACAAAAAAGTTTCAAAAATTTTCTAACACCCTAAAATTTTGAAATTTTTTGGTAGTCTCCTTTGTACGGAGAACCTTTTCAATGTGACAAGAGAGATAAAAATATATACATTGAGAAACACGGTCGAAAAACAAAATATATACATCAATATTTATATCTTTGCAGTATTTAATGCGAAAACGTACCTTATTTAGCGTTTTTAAGCGAGCGAGCTTATTTAATATGCAATTTGCGCGACCAAAATCTAGCCAAACAATCTCCGAGTACCTGCACTTACTCAATTTAAATGTGTGAATCCCAAAATATGAAAATTCAATAAAATTTCATTCATTTGACTACGTAAACACATGAATTCCATAAACCACAGGCCAAACATATATTTATAAGCAATTATAAGGTTTTGATACTAATTTAATTACTTCCAATCGATCCATATACCATTTCATTCAATTCGAAATGATTTACAACCCAATTATTTGCATTCAATTCATATTTATACCAAACAAACTCATATCCATTCCAAATTGATTTAAAAATCAATTATATTCACTTCTATTAGTTCGTAGAATTTTATTTACTTCTGTTTTCGTCAAATGACAATTTTTTCTTGCAAATTCAACGATATTCACTTTATAGAATAATCATTTCAATTTGTGTCTATTTTAAATTGATTCAAAATCAATTATAATTAATTCTATTCCATTTCAAATTGATTCTCAATCAATTCATTTATATTCCATTCATATCCACATTCATTATATTCAAATCCATTTTATTGAGCTCGGAATCATTCCATGCTAATTTATTTATGAACCATTTCATACGTTTATTAAGCCAAGCTTCCATCCAAAATTATTAACTTAAGTTAATTCATTTATTCCCAATTAATTCAACTCTAAAACTTAAGTTTATTTCCCTTGCCATCAAATTCCAATTCAAATTTTAAATTGATTCTCATTCACTCAAATTCCATTCCATTTACTAATTAATTTAATTAGTTCATTCATCTAATCATTTCAAACTTAACTTCAAGCTCGAATTCATTTTAAACAATATCCAAGGCCATATTCAATTTATTTACGCTTAAATTGAATTTGTTTATAACTCAAGTTCCACATTTCAATTTATTCAATTCTATTCAACCCAAGTACCATTTCAATGTCTGATTCACTATTTAATTCTTTTAATTGGTTTGCTTTCATTTTATATCTCACAATTGGATTTTTATTTAAAAATCATTCTATTTAATCCACTTGAGCTCACATTCACTTTATAATTCAAGTTTAAACCTTTATTTCCTTCACCAAAATATCAACCCATTTTTATTTTGGTTGTTCTATTACATTAATTCCAATTTTGTAAGCAATTTAACTTATTTGCTCACAATTCTAAAAAAATTCGCTTAGTTTTTTTTAATCCCATTCAAATTCTATAACTTATGGTCATAAAATCGCTTTATAATTCAAACTTTATATTCAATTCAACTCGATAACATTTCTAATTTCAATTCAAATTTTATTTAACTTAACTCAAGTTAAATTCCAATTCATACAATTTATTTTCCATATATTCATAAATTCCTTATTTGAGTTGATTCCATCTCAAATTTTATAACTTCCAGTTATATATCCATTTCACAACTCAAACTTTATATTCAATATCTTCCATTACATTCAATTCAATCAACTATTAATATTTGTTTCAATTCATATTACTAGTTTCCTTCATTTATACACATATAATTCTTTTTAATTCAATTCATTTAATTAGTTCACTTTACTAATTTATTCCATTTAAATTTGCTTAAGTTAAATCACTATTTCATTAATTCCATTCAAACCACACTCAATTAATTTTTAAAAAAAAATTAATCCCTTCAACTTAAGTTAAATTCTTTTTTAACTTTCTTACTTTAAAATTTTAATTTCAAAATTCAGTTTTCGCACTTCTTTCCTTATTAATATCATCCTCCACCAACCAGTTTACAATATTATTTCCTGGTATTACCTAAAATATTTAAATAAGGATTCCAGAATTTAAATACCCAGTTTCACTTCAAATCATTTCGAAATCAATGTATAGCTTTTTGGTCTTAACAAACCATTCTTTGAAATTTTCAAAGTCAACCTGATTTTTTCCAAAACAATTCCTTTGGAAATTTCTAAAAACAACATTTGTTTTCACCAAAAAAAAATACATAACAAATTACTATGTTAGCAATCCATCACTTAGATACTCGAAAATGAATACTAATGATGTTGCGTAGTCATCACCAGGATAATCTCCCAGTGACTGAAGTGAGTTCAGTGCTCTATCACTTCCAAAATCCATTTTAAACATTTTTCTATTCAAAATTATATCCAAAGTAACAATACTATTATTTATTTTCAAACACTTTGGAAATACTTCCAAAAATCTCTAGGATTTAATTTTCCAAATTCTGGTTTGAACCCATTTTAGTTTTTAACTCATTTGTATAATTCATACTTATACAATCTCCATTTGGTTATATATAACTGTTTCAATTTTTATAATCTTGTTTTGATTATACTAATAAGAACCAAACACTCCAACATACTGTAATAATTTCTAGAAAATTATTTCTTTTCATATCAAAATATAGTTAAGTTAAAATTATTTCATCTACCCGCTTCAAAACTGTACTGTGTCGGTTTACCGTGTTCAAGTGTTTAGAAACCTTTATCAATTTTGTGGCGTCCCACTACTCGACCAGAATTTATATGCCACTCAACGGATGAATTAACACAATATAAAACAATTTATATTCACTAACAAATATACGCTCATATATATTATACACTCGAACTCATTCTAGGGTACTACTGACCCTATCTCTAATGAGTAATCCCCACTAAAGCCAATTTTCTCATTTAACCTTCAGCTCTGATACCAAGTGTAGCGACCCTGGATTTTCGACCCTCGAAAATCGACATCAATACGTTAATTGTATAACATGCCGAATATTCAAGTGCCGGAAATATCGATTGCTAGGGGTAAAGAAGAAAGAGGTAGAAGAAACAAAATAGAATCAACAACATAGAATCTCACAATCGCAGTGAAACAAAATATAATATATAATAACATATTTTTATACAAGAGAATCTGTAACTATAAATATATAGATACAACTATCAGAGTACAAACATCAATATGGACAGTTATCTAGAAATTGTCCTCACAAGTGTTGAGTATATAGTCTATACACACATAGTGGAATATAATCAGGTACTATATGTCTCTGTCATCCAGCTCGTTTCCTGAGCTCCATAGTATCCTAACCTGAATCTGTAATACTCGGTCTGATCCGAGCATTATGATAAAATAAGACCCGAGTCAGTTTGGAAAACCAACTTATAGAAATTATAGTAATAAAATTCTATTTTAGTTTAAATTTATAAACTTCTAGAATAAATTATACTTATCCCAAATCATGCAATATAATTCAAAGTATACGCTTTATATTTAACTACATAGAAATAAAATATTTTTCCTTTATATTACATCATATTCAATATTCGAAAATATATTTGTAAATTCGAAATAGCAATATTTAATAAAATTTAGTAAAATATTTATAAAAAATACTTTTAATAAATTTCAAAACCCTTAATAATTTTCCAAGTACATTCCAAAACCATTTTAAAACTATACAGCCTGCTGTTTTGTCTTGATGTTCTGGTTCTTTTGCTAGTTCGTAATATGACTTTGGGGTTTTGATGTAGTTTTTATTTTGCTGATGGTGCTACCGATCAAGCATGTTGATCGGCTATTATACTGCTTTTCATATATATAGATATATATCTAACCGGCTATGTAGTCTCGCGCTACATACCCGTCTTTCTCAAAAAAAAAAAAAAAACCATTTTAAAACAAGAAAATAAATAGATATCTGAAATATAAATTTTAGACTAAATTTACTTCAAAATATTTGTCAACCAATCAACACTCAACAGCTATCTCACACAATCAACTGTAATGCTCCAAGCATCAATCAATTTTCAAATAATCCAAGTCAATTTTGCATTTCAATATTCAATGGAATAGCTATATATACTATGCCAAACTTCTAGATATTGATGTGAGTTGTAAAACTCATCTTAGATTTATGCTTGCTTTCCTCAAATGCTTCAAGATTCGACAACCACATAACCCTAGCTAAAAAAACTGCTCGCATCTTCACTACCGCAAGCCAATATTTGAAGTCGCGACCCCCCTACAATGCATTGGCCGCTGCCGCCTATGGCTTTGGCTGGCCACCTCAGCTTCCCTATATCGAAGCCCCCACCTTCGGCGCACCCTCTCCCACCAACCACGCTACCTCTGCCGCCACGTATCCCTGCCATGAGCCAAAATGGCGAAACCATCCAATCCGATTTATATCTAACCCTAGCCCAAAATAGCCTTCGACTATCATTGTCGAACATACTGAAATGAACTACAACCCCACCTCCGAGTCGCATGGGTCTCCCAGGTCAAAGTGAAATCGCAGCTCCAACTTGTCTTCGATCATTGCTTTGCCAACGAGATTTGCTCGCGTGAATTTTTTTTCTTAATTGGAGAAACGAGATTTCGTTTCCTTTTCTATTTTATCCAGAGACGAAGTGATTTCGTTAAACTGAAGAAGGAAAGGAGACGGGCGATTTTTATTTCGTTCGATTTGATTTTTTTCTTTTTTTTTCATAAACAAACTGAATTCATTTGGAATAGAAGACGGAAGGAAAGGGTAACGCGATTTTAAAAAATGGGAGCCGTCTCGAACACTGTAGGGCTGAAAAGGCTGGAAAGACGTGTTTTAGACTGCTGATGTGAATGTGTATTACTATGTATACATGTTAAAAAAATATCAAATATCTAGGTATCTTATTAGGACCCTACCGAAGCATGCCGTCCGGCGTTTCTATTGTTATACCCCTATTTCAAACGCAATGTAACAAGTTTCGAGTCCCAATTCGATCGTATGGAGGAGATAGTTTTTTAAATCGACTGTTTAGATTAAATTCAATTAAATTTTTTTTTAGGCGTTTTCAAACCGCATGACCAAACGATAAACGAAAACGCTACAAAATTTAAAATCGGATGGTGATTTACTATTGCGGATCCAATGGAACTGGTTTCTTCGAATTCTGAGAGTGTGCAATGGATCACTATTTCAACTCGTCGATTAACGATTTCCAAAATTTACAAATTCACTTGAAATTTTAGTTTTTTTAAAACTTATTAACTAAATTATAATTCCAATCCAATATTGGAACCATTTAAATATTCAAAATTAAATGATGAAAAATCCAGGTCGTTACATTTATATATTGTAAATAATTTTACCAGGTGATTATAGGACACACACACACACACATCCAATCATCCAAATATGAATCAATTGACATCTATCACAATCAATCATCCAAACAGTCAAAATAATTCAAGAAAATTTCACAGCTACTAATATCAGGTATTTTATTCGCAATTAAATTCCAATTTCAAACATAACTGTCAATTTTAATTTCTAACAGTTAAGTCGAATGACAATTCAGACAACAATTAAATTTATCCTACAATGATCAATAAATTTATATCACTTCATAATTTAAAATTTAACTAGCATAAAAATATTTTAGTATGTTGTGAGCGTTATATAACACTAACCTTGACTTTTTTGTTGTCTCCGTCGCGTTCTGATTCCGATTAAATTCGAACGCGTTCGAATTTAACTGAAAATTCCAGAAGCTTCAAATTCAACCAATCGAGTTCCATAGCCAAGATCTCACTAATACGAACCCAATGCGACTGACCTCGTTGGATTTAGACTGAAGACGAACGAGATAATCAATTTGTAAGATTTCATTCTTTTTTTAATTATATAAATAACGATTTCTTTACCCAATAGCATCAGGCCGGCCCACTAACATAACCCGACCCACTACTGTTCCTCTATCCCCTCAATCCTCCTTTCATCTTTCTCTACTCAAAACCGTGCTAGGTGTGCACGTGCATGAACCACCGAAGCCACCATCAACCATCTCGAGATCACCCACAAGTTCGCCTCGCCATCCTCATCAATCTGGCACGACAGTGGAACGAACCATAATTTTTTATAATTAAAAATAGTTAATTTAATAAGATTTTGTAATTTAATGTTGGAAGAATTTAATTTTTTGATTTAATTAATGAGAATAATAACTAGAATGAAATTTTATAATGTTAATTTAAGGCGGTTGGTAATTATCTTGACGCAATTTCAAATAATGAAAATAATGGTAAACATAAAATTGGTTATAGATTATAAATAAGGAAATAAATTAAATGTTATATTAATTAGTGAAATAATATGTAATTAATTGTAGTTGGATGAAATCAATGTTATGTAAGTATTTATAACATTTGTTTATAAATAATAAAACAATAAATGTGATTAAATTAAGTAAAAGGTAACCATTGTGATATGTTACCTATTTATTTAAGCTGTTGAATTAAATTGAAAATCAATTGAAATTAAATGTAGTAGTTGTACTATACAATTATTTTGATAGCAAATCTTAAATTTTAATTTCTAAATATGATTTGATATATATATATATATAAGTTAAGACTGTGTGTGCGTGTATATTATTTTAAATGATTGAAAGGAACCGGGTATTCAGTTCTTAAGTTCCTGTAAATTAGTAACTTTCAATTATCATAATAAAATGAGATCTTAACTATTTTAATAATTGGTGACTTTTAAATTGTGTAATTAGAAACTAGATGCTAAGTAATTAATGAAATATATAAGAAACTAGAAACTTGTAAATTTAAGAATAATGAAATTTAGAAGATGGAATTATTAAACATTTTGTTAAATAAAGTGAATGAGATAACTTGTGTAACTTTCAATTACTTTCTTAATATATATATATATAATTTACCAAATTATTAAAAATTGAAATGTTAATAGAAATATGTAATAGAGTATTATACAAGTAAAACTCTAGTAATGAAAGTGTTCAATAGAATTATTTCTATAAATAAAAATTCTGATGTTATAAAATGTCATAAACTTAAGTTAAAAATTTAAAATTGCTAGTAATTGAAGTTACAGAAAGAGTAAATACCGTAAGTAAATGATTTTAAACTTAAGTTAACATTTAAGCTATTTATAATCAGATTTAGTAGAAAGTGAATACTATATTAATTGAATGACTTTAGCTTCAAACAATGTTGAAATGATTTAGAAATGGATTTAATATTTAACAATGCTATATATGGAAGAAATGAATGTGAAAAAGAAATAATCTATTAATGATGAATTAAATTGTAAAGTGACTTACATAATAACGGATAATCTAATTAATTAAATGGAAATAAATTATGTAAGAAATGAACGTAAAGTAATGAAAAGAGAAAAATGGCATTGTATAAAGGAATGGGAAATGAATTTTGTAAAGGATGAATGTAAATTAATTAAATAAACATTGCATGAATGAATGAAACTGAAGAACAGTAAATAATATGAAATGAGATTTATATGAATAAACCAACATGGTATTTGAAATTCTTGTTGTTTTGGGCTTTTAGGATGGTTGGGAAAGGATACTTTAAATTGTTTAGGATGTGTAAATAATCTATTAAATTTTATCTAAGACTGTTGAGTGTACTGTATACTCAGTAGTTTATTTATTATTTTATACGATTAAAGGTTTCTGAACCCGAACAAACCATTCGCTCGGTTGTCGTTGATGGATGGCTGATTTCTTTGATTTGTATGTGATAGTTGTATGGTTTTATTGCAAATGACTATTGTTACGTTATATTGGGTTGTTTACTATTTGATTTGAACAACTAAATATTTCTCTTTTACATAATTCTAACCTCTTTGGATTGTATAGGTGAAATACAGGTTATGGAAGCAATTGCTACCGCTTTTGGTTTTTTATTTAAAGCGTTGTTTGCCCGGTAAATAGGTACGTTTTCGGATTACGGTTTTCTAGAGATATTACATTGTTTTCCCATGGTTTGAAATATTTTATTTTTTAATATGTGATGTATATTGTTATTATTGATATTATTATTTCTTCCAGACTTCTCCGCACAAAGAAGGCATTGCCGAAATTTTCTGTGAATTTTAGACTTAGAAAAATTTTGTGAAATGTTTTTCAAACTTTTATTAACTTGAATATAAAAGGCTTTAATTGTTTATAAATTGATATTTTATTTAAACTATTTAATTATGTAAACTAATTGTTATAAATTTAATATTTTGAATAAGATATATTAATTCCTCAATCTCACCTTTTTCCTTTTCAAGGACAAAAAGTTTTGAGTGGGCGAAAGTGTAATAATCCGTAATTTTTGATAGTTAAAAATAGTTAATTTAATAAGATTTTGTAATTTAATGTTGGAAAAAAATTAAAATTTGTGATTTAATTGATGAGAATAATAAGTAGAATGAAGTTTAATAATGTTAATTTAAGGCAATTGATAATTATCTTGACATAATTTCAAATAATTAAAATAATGGTAAACGTAAAATTGGTTATAGATTTTAAATAAATAAATAAATTAAATGTTATATTAATTGGTGAAATAATATGTAATTAATTGTAATTGGATGAAATCGGTGTTGTGTAAGTATTTGTAACATTTATTTGTAAATAACAAAACCATAAATGTGATTAAATTAAGCAAAAGGTGACCATTGTGATATGTTACCTGTTTATTTCTGAAAATCAATTGAAATTAAATGTAAGTGAATATTACGTTAATGGAAATTAAGAATGAAATTGGAGAATATTAATGTAGTAAGATATACACTTGTGTTAACTATGCCCATAGAGTAATGGTTGATTGAATAAAAAGATTGAAATAAAATTTAATCGATTCATTGGAATTAAATTTTAAATTAATTGGATTTAATTACAGTTGAAATTGAACACTGTAATTAATGTAATAGTTAACACTGAATTGATACGTAAATTTGTTTGAGATTATCGTAAATGTCCAAGTAATCAAAAATGATGAAAATTATTAGTCATTAAATTTGAAATTAAAAAGTGATTTAATCAATTTAATAATAATTTATTTAATTAACGTGAAAATAGCCATTTTGGCAACTGTTTTGGATTTTGACGAAACCAATTTCATCGGATCCGTAACAGTGAATTATTATAGGATTACAATTTTCGTAGCGGCCGGACTTGTCGTTTGATCGTACGGACTCGAAACGTGCAGAAATCAATTTAATTGAAATCGATTTGGAATAAGCTGATTTTAATGCTAACTTATTCATACTATAGAATTAAGACTTGAAACCTATTCTATTGAGTTCAAAAGCATCAAAAACATCAATTTTGATATATGGGATGACTTAATTACATTTTGGAGGCAGAACGTGCTTTTTGGGTCGCTATTCGTTGTTCATACAAATTCGACATGTGTTTACTTTTTTATCGGGCTTTGTTAATATAAATAGTCTTGTTTCCCAAACTCTAGCAGTCATTTTTCTTATTTTGTACGTACATCAACTTTTGTCTATCTCCTTCTTTTAATGGCAGAAACAAATTCAATCTCAAAACCCTAAATTCAATTTCCAAATCAATTTCAACATCAAATTCCCTAAAACCGTAACATATTATATATCGTTTTGAAGCACTCGACAAGCACAATCCATTGGTGCAATTTGTTTTGCAACCGAATCACCATTTATTCGGAAATCAGTGATTTAGTTCCAGCCGTCCATTTGCTAGAGTTTTGATTCAATGGTGTATCTTAGCCCGATCGACAATCGGGTGGCACCGTTGCGTAGAGGATGGAGAGCAGGCTCGGTAGTGGTCATCGTTCAACGTAACATGCTCGGAGTTCACCAGGATTGCCATAAATATGCAACGGTAGTGGCGACCTTTGGGGGCGCTTTAGGTGGTCACGCCACCTCTGCTAGGGGCGGCTCGGCTTGGAGAGGAAGATGGAGTCGTCTGTTCAGGGCAGGAACATTCACATCGGCGACGATGAGCAGTCAAAGACGGCGGCAGTTCGTGATGGCGTAGGCGAGCTCGATCGTATACAAACTAGGGTTTGAGTAAAGGCGACGTGTAATCTTCTTTTTGTTATTTTATGTTAATTTGATTTTGAATATTCTAAAGTGTATATCTTTGCCATACAAACTCAGATTTGGGTGCAGTTTGTTTTGTTGGGATCATATCGAAATTTCAGACATTATAGTCTAGTTTGGACAAATTTTGAGACTGTTGAATTTTGGATCTTATTTTGGATTTCAAATTAATTTGAAATCAAAGGTGAGTGTTTTAACCCACTCACAACTGCTAAATTATCTTATGTTAGTCAAATTGAATTTATGATGTGATTAGAAATTGATTGGTTGATGTTTGGTATATTTAAATTATCATTCTAGTTAAATCTGACTTTTATTAAATTTAATAGCCATTTAATTTAATATTGAATTTTAAATGATTCGTTAATACCGGTTATTGATAATCAGTCAATTTTGTTATTTATTTTTTGATTTGAATGATGATTATGATGGATGTTTGATCGTTGATATTGGATGACTGGATGTCATTTGTATTGTTATAACACTGCAAGTTCCCTATGGATTGATACATACCCGAACGATCTGATATATTAGGGAGAAATCGTTATGGGTTGAAACGATAGACTTGAGCGATTTCATGGATTTGAAATAAAATTTGGGATTGCAGGTTGAAATGATATATACCCGTAAATTTAAAAATATTTACGAATTAAAATGATAAATCCTCATATCACTTAATCATAGAGTAGAAAATTATATACGGACACTGGATTAGTTAAATTAAATGATTTTAACTCCTTAAACTTTGAATTCAGTTAAATGATATTTTGAAATAGAATTTGATTTACATAAACTGAACTGTTTTAAATGAATTATTTAAAGGATTTAAATTGAAAAATTGAAATTGTTTTAAGTGAATTGCTTAAGGATTTAAATTAAAATTCTAAAGTTGAATTTGAAGTATAAAACGAAATCTATTGAAATTGAGTGGTTGGAAAAACTTTGAAATTGTAACTTTGAAATCTATTGAACTTGGAATAGCTTAAGTAGGTATTTCAAGATTTGAAATTGGGTTTTGATTTGTAATATAGATATGGTCCAGATTTGTCGAAATGGAAGAGATAGTTAAATTTGATGTTAATTTCAAATTTATTATTTTAATATAAACTATTTAAAGATATATCATTTAAAAAGAATAGCTAACTATTAAGATTTTCGAACTATTAAACTAATTTAATCTATTTTAAGCTAATTTAAACTCTTTTAATCAATTTAAACTATTTTAATTTATTTTAATCTATTTAATCCAATTTAATCTATTTTAACCTATTTTAAGCCAATTAACCATTTTAATTTATTTAATCTATTTTAAATCTATTTAATCTATTTTAAATCTATTTAAACTATCTTAAATCCATCTAAACTATTTTATTCTATTTTTAAACTATTTTAAAGTATTTTTAAACTATTTTAACTATTTTAAACTATTAAACTATTTTAAAACTATCTAAATATTTTCTAAAATAAACCGATGTAAGGTTGGACTGCTACATTTGAATCCTTGATTTAAAAGCGAATATGGTTAAATGATGTTATAACTTAAAGTGG
Organism: Allium cepa; assembly: GCA_030765085.1. Lineage (NCBI taxonomy): Eukaryota > Viridiplantae > Streptophyta > Magnoliopsida > Asparagales > Amaryllidaceae > Allium > Allium cepa. The sequence continues at coordinate 25,315,195 of CM060933.1, read as the reverse complement.
GATTTGAAATAATAATTACTAGTGAAATGACATATTTGAGTAAATACGATGATTTTGAAATGAGGATTTAACCTATTTTGTGAATATGATTTCGAAAGTGATATGTTTTGAGAATATGATATTTTGATATTTACTATGAATTGATTTTGGAAATGTAAAAGAACCATCCACTGTGAAATAAGCGTTTGGTTGTTAAAAAGACCAGGATCGGATATTGTCATACCTCTGCCAATACTGAAAACCACTTTAACAACTGTGTACGTGGTGGAGATTCCAAAATGAAGTCGGTGGTTTGGCGAATGATTTTGCATGAGGTATTTACGTAGCTTTGACACCGGTGAGTCAGCTTGATGTGGCTAAAACAGAAGCCACTCCAGGCCAAGTGAGGTTGCACCTCTGATCGGACATACTTCTTCGATACCATATTATGACTTGTGATTGATTTGGTGGCCACCCCTTGATTTTGATTTGGGAGTGTGTTCCAGGTGGGCGGTAGTAGCTGCTATGCGTTATCACTAGTCCAGATCTGCAAAATGGTAGTATCCTAACCTGGGCATTGCCTCACGTGCCTTGTCACACGCCTTATCACGCCTTCTACGAGTTTGGTTTGTGTCACACTTATGAAGTGCTCCCTGATAGCCTACCAGTTTACGGTGAAGTTTACGGTGAAGTCTACAGTACTGCATAGACTACGGCATTATATAATATGTGTTAAGGGGGATATGGGTAACGTCTTAATGCTATTTTAATACTTTACTTTACCGTAGACACTATTATAATAGCATATTGTACTATGTATGTAGATAGTTTAATGGATCCTTAGGAGATGGAAATCCCAAACATCTCTTAAGTTATTGCACTCATGTTAGACACTAGATAGGAGATGTCAAACCTCGTAAACATCTCTAACGTTGTTACACTCATATTTATTTACCATTGATTTAACTTACATAATTCTTTTTGTTCTGACTCGAGTGTTTTGTCTTTTCAATTCGTTCAGGTCAGTTTGAGCTTTTCAGTGCATTGGAGACTATTTTCTGGAGGACGAAGATTAAGACTCGGTATATCTTTACTATTTATTTTATTTATTCCACTGTATTATGTTGTTTCGCTGCATTATTTATTTATTAATGACGTATGTACTCTGATCTGTATTGTAAATGTGTAATCAAATGTATTTGTCAAACAGCTTCATGAACTGTTATTTGATTATTATATTTTGTCATTCCAATGTGAGATTCTTTGTTTGTTTTCTTTCTTTCTCTGCATTTTCTTATCTACCCCATAAAATCCATCCCTTTTGAATGGTTTGAGTCTGATGTGTGCGGTTTATCATCGATTTAAACCTTCCAAAAAGATGAATCATTATATTTTGTATCAAAGCTTTGGTTTAGCGATAACTTTAGATTTGTGGGGTCTGACTCATTTGAAATAGGGCAGTAATACCCTAGAATGAGTCTGTCTGAGTGTGTGTATATATATGAGAGAGTGTACTTGCTAGTATTATAAAATGTTTTGTATTGTGTTAATTTGTTCTGTTTAGTATTTATAAATTCTGGTCGGTACATAGGACGCTATGCCATCGATAAGGATTTCTAAACCCTTAATAGGGCATACCGACACAATATTGTTTTGAACATAGGTAAATGAAATAATTTTGCATAGTATTATATTTTGTATATAATAGAATAAATTTTATAAAGAGACATAGTTGTGTTTTATATGTTTGTTTGTTAGGTAATGAAATTTTATAAATATTGAATTGTAAAATAGGGCTTACAAATAAAACAAATATAAGATTGAAATTTTGAGGACTTAAGTTCTGGGATTTTGAAATTTTCTTTCGAAAGATTTTGGACTATAATATTTGTAGTATTTGGAAGTATTTTCTGATATAAATATTTTCTATATGATTTGAAAAAAATGTTTTGAAGGAATTTTTAAAGGAAATAAGTTCTATACTCCTCCTCTATTGTTGGAAAATAATTTCGATGATGGGTGCACGCATCATCGACGTTCATTTTCGAGCTTCAAAGTGGGAAGACCACTATAGTAGTTGTACTACATAATTATTTTGATAGCAAATCTTAAATTTTAATTTCTCAATATGATTTGATATATATAAGTTATGAGCGCGTGTGTGTTTGTGTGTGTATTATTTTAAATGATTGAAAGGAACCCGATATTCAGTTCTTAAGTTTCTACAAATTAGTAACTTTCAATTATCATAATAAAATGAGATCTTAACTATTTTAATAATTGGAGACTTTTAAATTGTGTAATTAGAAACTAGATGCTAAGTAATTAATGAAATAAATAAGAAATTTTTTGGAGGAAGACGGGTGTGTAGCGTGGCACTACACAACCGGTTACTAAATAATTATATATATAGGCCGGTCAACACGCCTGACCGGTGGCGATACATGTTAATGTAAAGATCACCAAATCCATACAACAAAGAACTAAAGGGAAATATCCAGCAACAAGTAGCATAAGCAAATATACACGAAAGATAAAGCAACTAGCCAAAAAAGAGAAGAAGCTACACAAGGAGCCAACAGCTGCAGATGACTGACTAAGCTAGGGTTGAGGCGGGAACACCGAGCTGTTCCCCTCTGATTCAGTAGGAGAAGAACCACCTTGCGGAAGTCGAAGTCTGAAAGGGGCCGAGTGACTGCAACCTGAAATAGAGGTGAATAAATTAATAATACGTCGACAAACTCCTTCAAACCGAGATCTCGGTTTACTAAACACCAGAGCATTGCGTTCCTTCCATAGGTACCAACAGAATAGAGCAATAAGTACATCTAGAGGGCGGTTCGGGGGGTTATACTGCCAGTGTTCAAAAATGATGGGCGGGTCCAGGATGTGACCAAGAAGGTGAGCGCATGTTGCGGCCCAAATCGAGAAAGCGAAGTCACAATCCCAAAATAGATGAGTGGTATCTTCGACATGATCGGAGCAAAAGACACAAGATGGACCGACCTGATACTGGAGACGGAGGAGCCTCGATTTGGTGTTGATTCTATCGTGAGCAAGACACCACTGAAAGAAGGCTATGCGGGGCGGAATAGGGCACTTCCAGAGTTTGGGGAAGGAAAAGAGACGACTAGGATTAAGGAGATAGGAGTAGCATGAAGCAATGGTGAAGCCCTTATCTGGCGCAAGAGCCCAGATAACCCGATCCGGACTGGAGGTGAGGTGAAGAGAGAGAAGCATGTTAGAAGCGGAGATAAGGTCGGAAAAAGCATCGGAGTTGAGGAGGGCTGGGGGACAGAGGAATTCTGGACCAAAGCGGACACAGTTTCTGACCGAAATCAAGGGGGAATGAGAGAGGGAGAAGAGATGTGACAGCGATTTAGAAAGGGGAAGCTGGTTGTGCCAAATATCTAACCAAAAAACATAAATTTTGCCATCTTCAAGAGAAATATGAAAAAGGGATTTGACACGGGGAAGGGATCGAAGCACTCCAGCCCAAAACGGAGAAGGTCTGGAACGCGGAGGGAGGTGAAGGACAAGGTGGCTGTTAGAATAGTAATGAAGCGATAGGATCCACTCTTTCCATATGAAGTTGCCGGGGGAGAGAATACTCCAGTTCCACTTAGAGAGAAGCGCGGTATTGAACGAACTGAGATTTGTGATGCCAAGGCCACCCTGGTTTAGCGGCAGACAGGCAATGTACCAGTTGACTAATCTTTTGGCACCGCTACCATTCCAGAGGAAAGAACTTATGATTTTATCAATGCAGTTGATGACCCAAGATGGGAGTTTATGAAAAGACATCCAATACGACGGGATTGCTGATAGAACGGATTTAACTAAGACGAGACGACCAACCGCGGAGAGGGAGTGATCTTTCCAATTAAGGAGCCTTGATTCAATCCTGGATATTAAGGGGTCCAATCAGATCTATAAAGCTTAGATGGACAGAGAGGAATACGAAGGTAGGAAAGAGGAAATTCAAAGAGGCTACAGTTAAGCAAAGATGAAACGAGGGGTCCAAGGTGATCCGAGTTACCCAACATAATGACCGAGCTTTTGTTAAAGTTAATGGAGAGGCCTGAAATAAGCTCGAACGGGTAAAGGGCCACTTTTAAACAGTGCAAATGCTCAATCTGGGGGGATGCAAAGAGCAATGTGTCGTCTATAAACTGGAGGTTGGAAATAGAAGAAGCTGAATTCAGGAGTTTAATGCTAGAAAAAAAGAAGTTGGCTAAGGCTAATTTGATCATTCTGTTGAACACATCTGCAACCAAGACGAAAATAAGAGGGGAGAGGGGATCATCCTGTCTAAGACCACGTGCGGACTTTGTGTGATCTCCTGAAGCACCATTGATCGAAATGGAGGATAGGCTGGAATGGAGAATGTGCGTAATCCAATTGCACCATTTGGGGGGAAAGCCTCTGTTACTCATGAGGTCAATAATGAAGTTCCATTTTACTGAATCAAAAGCTTTAGAGAAGTCGAGCTTCAGCAGAACTCCTGGGGTCGACGACTGGTGGTAATAAGAAATGATTTCCTGAGCAGATGCAACACAGTCCATGATATTTCTGCCAAGAATAAAGGCTGACTGCTCGATTCCGACCAGCGGGGCAATAGCAGATTGAAGACGGTTGGCTAGAACTTTTGTGATAATTTTGAATGTTGTGTTGAGAAGGCTGATGGGACGGAAGGAAGAAAGGGAGTTAGCACCGGGAGATTTGGGGAGGAGAATAATATTAGCATAGTTTAATCTGGAGATAGAAGCGGGATCAGCTTGGAATTCAGCGCATAATTCAAGTATCTGATTTAACCGTATTCCAGAAGTGTTTGAAAAAGAGTGGGGCAAAACCATCTGGGCCGGGTGCTTTGTCATCTGACATTCCTTTTAAGGCGGCCCAGATCTCTTCTTCGGAGAATGGATGATCGATGGAGATGGGGGAGGGGGCTGGGAAAAGGAGGGACCAATCGATGGCAGGGAGGGGAGGGGAAGGCTTGCCAAGAATGCCTCTGAAGTGATTAGTGAACAAGTGGAGGTGGTCGGAGAGGTCTGTATAGGTGACATTATTGTGGATAATCTCGGGAATTAAGGTGGATCTGCGGCGACCACTAGCAAGACGGTGAAAGAAAGAAGTATTCTTGTCTTCCTTATTTAGCCACGTGGCTTTAGAGCGCTGTTTCCAGCCAATCTCCTCCTGCTTAACAAATCTATCTAAATCTGATTCCAGAGTAGTCAGGCGAGACCGCTCGGCGTCAGTCAGCGGACGAGACTCCTCGAGGATATTAAGGGCTAAGATTTCATCTTGCGTTGTTGAGATACGAGCACGGAGTGTTCCCCACACAGATTTGGCCCAAGGCCTGATGATTTTCCTAAGGGACCAAAGTTTAAAAACAATTCTGGCCGAAGCCGATTGAATTTGGGAGGGCTGGGCCCAGGCCTGCTTGATGAAATTGTCAAATGAGGGTTCCAAAAGCCAAAGACGCTCGAATCTAAAGGGGCGTTTGAAATCGGGGAGGGAACCAGTGTCCAAAATAATGGGACAATGGATAGAGATGACTGAGGCAAGCCCGGAGACTGAGGAAAGGGGGTGAAGGTCATACCAGGCTGGGTTAAAGAGGAATTTATCCAGCTTAGCTAAGATAGGGTTAGCTCGACGATTCGACCAGGTGAAATGGCGGTTGTTGATAGGTGGGTCAATGAGGGAACAATCGTCGATGAAGGAGTGAAAAGAGTCAGAGCAAGGGAATTCAGTCCAGAGTTGCGTTCATCGGGGAATCGGGTGGTGTTGAAGTCCCCTCCAACTAACCAAGGACCATTGAGATAGGAGGCGAAGGAGAAACAGTTGGCCCAAAGCCCATTCCTCTCAAGAATATTGTGAGGCCCATAAATATTTGAAAAGAAATAAATTATGCCCAATTGAATATGGCGGAGAGAAACATGTAACACCGAAGGGTGAGCAGAAGTATGACAATGGAACCAGACGGCTTCATTCCACGCGGTGATAATACCTCCTCTGGACCCATCAGCATTGATGTGGGCCCAACCCATAAGGGTAGACCCCCCTAAAGCGTCTAATTAAGGATTGTGGTGGGTCTGACAGTTTAGATTCTTGCAGGAAAAGAATGTCAGCTTTATGAGGAGATAGAGTGAGACTAACGGCATGTCTCTTTGTCGGGTCCCCCAAACCCCGCACATTCCAGGAGATAATTTTCATTGGGAAAGAGACAATCTCTCCTCATTCAAGGGCCTGCATGGCGGCGTAGTGACTATCACTTAAATTAACACCCATGCAATGTGCCATTTCTTATTTAGTCTTTTATTGGCTGAAGAAAAAATAACAGTTTTATAGAAACTACCAGGGAGAGAGGCCGCTTTATTGATTCTGGAACTCCGACGTACAGAAGCAGGAGTGAACAGGGAAGGCCGAGGCCGCTGTTGCTGGGGTGGAGGAGAGGTTGCCCAGACAATAGCAAGGGAGGGTTGAGAATTTGGTTGAGGTTGGAGGCAAACAAGTAGTGGAGAGGAAAGGTCGATGTCAACAGGGGAAACAGCATGCTGGTCTACAGGCCAGGCTTCCTAACACCGAGGGTCAGCCTCCCCCCGAGAAGGGCTATGAACATGGGTTCCAATAGGTCGCGGAGGGGAAATATCTGGATCAAAAAGCATGGCATCAAATCTCGCATAATCCGAATCTTCTGAGAGGGGCGGCTCATCCAAGCACCTGAAGTCTTTGTCGTAGTCAACACCCAAGAACATAGTTTCCGGCCTGCGGGTGGGATGAGCATGTTCCCATTTTTCCACAGTAAGGAGATGGTCTTCACCGTTTAAGCGTGCTACAAAGGAGCTGGGTGAGTTCACACCCGTGTAAAATTGCATTTTGACATACAAGTACCGATGATCGAAATTAGCCCAAACACAGTCGTCGAAGGCAATGAACCGACCTAAGGGGCTAAGAGCGCTCTCAACTGCTTGCGAGTTGTTTCTGAGAAATTCTCGGAAGCCATGCACTCGAGCCCAAACTGCAGCTTCGAGAGCAACTGATTGGTGCTCGAATTCGGACCATTGCTGCAAAAGGATCGATCCTCCAGGCTTTGATAACGATTTCTTCTGGAGGGCTTGCTCCAGGATAGAGATGGATGGGCAGCAAACGATGAAACTGTTTTTGGAAAAAATCCAAATTGGCCATTTACGGTGGTTAAAGTTCAGCGAGAGGGCCAGGTGAAGGGATTCAATGGACCAGAAACCCTCGGTAATAGTTGCAATGAGATAGTGGGTAGAGTTAGCCATGGAAAAAATTTGAGAAGAAGAAAGTTCAGAATGAGGGGGAAATAATTTAGAATGAGAAGAAGGAGAGGGAGAAGGACGAAGCGACTTTTGAAGTGAAACCTTCTGAGCAGTGCCTCGATTCACGGGGAGGAATGATGATGGTGGGGATTTGTCCACGTGGGAAAGATTATTTTTGGATTTATTTGAAGTGGGAGGTGCAGAGACTTTTGATTGAGCAGAAAAATAATAGTTAGCTTTCTCGGGACAATGCGTGTGCGCATGCCCAAAAAATCCACACTGAAAGCAAATCTTTGGGTCCCTATAGTTTTTTGCCACGTGTCCCAGGCCAGCGCATCTGAGACAACGACTCTTTGATTTTAGAAATTCAATGGTAGTTCGAGCGTTTGCAAATGCAGGCAGAGTGCGATGACGACGATGAGAACGAAGGGGAATAGGAAGGATGGTGGAAGAAGAATTTTGCACTTGCGCGTAAGATTTTTTGGAGACAGATGGGTCATCTGAGGGGAGCTTGGTGGTATTAAAAACACCATAACTGTTGGGTTTTGAATGGATGAGAGGGGGCGGAGGTTGGGATAAGGAGTGGGTCAGGGAGTACGGCGCAGACTTGTAGATACTGGGGACAAAAGCAATGGATGGAGGAGGAGAAATAGGTTTTGAGACGGGATGATGGGAGGGGAAGATATGATGGTGAGATGAATTGATGGTAGAGGACGCCATTTTCAACTATATGCTATAAGTTAATATTAAATTAAACTTGTACATTTAATAATAATGAAATTTAGAAGATGTAATTATTAAACAATTTGTTAACTAAAGTGAATGAGATAACTTGTGTAACTTTCAATTTCTTTCTTAATATATATATATATATATATATATATAACTTATCAAATTATTAAAAGTTGAAATGTTAATAGAAATATGTAATAGAATATTATACAAGTAAAGCTTTAGTAATGAAAGTGTTCGATAGAATTATTTCTATAAGTAAAAATTCTGATGTTATAAAATGTCTTAAACTTAAGTTAATAATTTGAAATTGCTAGTAATTAAAATTATAGAAAGGGTGAATACTGTAAGTAAATGATTTTAAACTTAAGTTAGCATTTAATCCATTTATAATCAGATTTAGTAGAAAGTGAATTCTATATTAATTGAATGACTATAACTTCAAATAATGTTGAAATGATTTAGAAATGGATTTAATATTCAATAATGCTACATATGGAAGAAATGAACGTGAATAAGAAATAATCTATTAATGATGAATTAAATTGTAAAGAGACTTACATAATAACGGATAATATAAATAATTGAATGGAAATAACTTATGTAAGAAATGAATGTAAAGTAATGAAAAGAGAAAAATGTAATTGTATAAATGAATGGGAAATGAATTTTGTAAAGGATGAATGTAAATTAATTAAATAAACATTTCATGAATGAATGAAATTGAAAAACAGTAAATAACATGAAATGAGATTTATAAGAATAAACCTTCATGGTATTTGAAATTCTTGTTGTTTTGGGCTTCTGGGATGGTTAGGAATGGATACTTTAAATTGTTTAGGATGTATAAATAATCTATTAATCTAAGATTGTTGAGTATATGGTATACTTAGTAGTTTATTTATTATTTTATATGATTAAAAGTTTCTAAACCCAAACAAACCATTTGCTCGGGTGTTATGGATGGATGGCTGATTTCTTTGATTTGCATGTGATGGTTGTATGGTTTTATTGCAAGCGACTATTGTTATGTTGTGTTGATTTGTTTTCTATTTGAATTAAACAACTAAATATTCCTATTTTACATAATTCTAACCTCTTTGGATTATACAAGTTAAATAAAGGTTATGGACGCAATTATTACTGCTTTTGGTTTCATAATTAAAGCTTTGTTTGCCCGACAAATAGGTACGTTCTCGGATTACGGTTTTCTAGCTATATTACATTGTTTTTCCATGGTTTGGAATATTTTATTTTGAAATATATGATGTATATTATTATTATTGATATTATTATTCTCCCAGACTTCTCCGTGCAAAGGAGACACTGCCGAAATTTTCTGTGTATTTTGGACTTAGAAAAATTTTGTGAAATGTTTTTCAAACTTTTATGAACTTGAATATAAAAGGGTTTAATTGTTTATAAACTAAATTTTATTTATATTATTTAATTATGTAAGTTAATTGTTATAAATTTAATATTTTGAATAAGATATATTAATTCGTTAATCCCTTCTTTTTTCTTTTCGAGGACGAAAAGTTTTGAATGGGGGAGAGTGTAACAACCCGTAATTTTTGATAGTTCAAAATAGTAAATAGTAAGCGTTTGTAATTTAATGTCGGAAAGAAATTAAATTTGTGATTTAATTAATGAAAATAATAAGTAGAATGAAATTTAATAATGTTAATTTAAGGCAATTGATAATTATCTTGACGTAATTTCAAATAATTGAAATAATGGTAAACATAAAATTGGTTATATATTATAAATAAGGATAAATTAAATGTTATATTAATTGGTGAAATAATATGTAATTAATTGCAATTAGATGAAATCAGTGTTGTATAAGTATTTTAACATTTATTTGTAAATAATAAAACCATAAATGTGATTAAATTAAGTAAAAGGTGACCACTGTGATATGTTATCTATTTATTTAAGCTTTTGAATTAAACTGGAAATCAATTTAAATTAAATGTAATTAAATATTATGTTAATGGAAATTAAGATGAAACTGGAGAATATTAATGTAATAAGATATAAACCAATGTCAACTATGCTCACAGAGTAATGGTTGATTGAATAAAAGATTGAAATCAAATTAAATCGATTCAATAGAATTAAATTTTAAATTAATTGGATTTAATTACAGTTGAAATTGAACAATATAATTAGTGTAATAGTTAACACTGAATTGATATGTAAATTTGTTTTAAATTATTGTAAATGTCCAAGTAATCAAAAATGATGAAAATTGTTAGTCATTAAATTTGAAATTAAAAAGTGATTTAATCAATTTAATAATAATTTATTTAATTAACGTGAAAATAGCCATTTTACAACTATCTTGGATTTCGACGAAACCAGTTTCATCGAATTCGTAACGGTAAATTATTATAGGATTTCAAGTTTCATAGCGATCGGACTTGTTATTTGATCGTACGGACTCGAAACACGTAGAAATCAATTTAACTAAAATCAATATGGAATGAGCTGATTTTAAAGATAACGTCTTAATACGATTGAATTAAACTTGAAACCTATTCCATTGAGTTTAAAAATATCAAAAACATCAATTTTGATATATGGTATGACCCACTTTCATTTTGGTGGCAGAACGGGCTTTTTGGGTCGCCATTCGTCATTCGTACAAATTCGATATGTGTTTATTTTTTTATCGGGCTTTGTTAATATAAATAGTCTTATTTCCCAAACCCTAGTAGATTCTGTACGTGCATCAACTTTTGTCTATCTCCTTCTTTTCAAAGGCAGAAACAAATTCAATCTCAAAACCCTAACTTCAATTTTTAAATCAATTTCAAAACCAAACTCCCCAAAACCCTTACATATTATATACTATTTTGAAGCTCTCGATAAGCGTAATCCCCTAGTGCAATTCGTTTTTGCAATCGAATCACCGTTTGTTCAGAATCAGTGATTTAATTTTGGCTTCCATTTGCTAGGGTTTCGATCCAACGGTGGAACTTCGCCCGATCAATGATTGGGAGGCACCGTTGCTGTAACATTCTCGATTTTTAGGCCAAATTAAATCTAGTAATTAATATAAATTTTTGAAATAAATTGTGAATTAATTTGATATTTTTAAAATTAAATAAGATATGTGCTTGTTTATCTATATAAATGAATTGAATAGAATTTTAGTTTGGAATTCAAAAATAAATATCTTATAAATAAATATGGATTTGAAAATTCTATAATTTGAATACTAATATAAATTTGTTTCGGAATATATGCATATATATATTTGGAAGTTATGTTTTAAAAATTAAATATGAATAAATTTTCAAAAGCTAATTAAGTTAAATTCTATATTTTAAAACTTATATACATATAAGATATATATGTGTGTTTATTTATAAATGTGAAATTAAATCTTTAAAATCATTTTCTTTTAAAAGTTTTGATTTAAATTTAATATAATGACTTGAATTTAAAATTTAAAACAAGAATGAATATAAAGTTGAATATGTACTTATCTTTTGAAAGTAATAAGTATAAAGTTAAAAATATATATACATATGTGTGTTTGTTTATTTAAAGTGTAATTAAGTTTTAATAATAATTTCCTTAAAAATTATATATATATATATATATAAAGAAATGCATTGATTTAAAGTAATAGAAAATATATAACAAATCTATCTCATAATGCTTAATTAATAAAAACATAAAAACTTGAATCATAAATTTTGTTAACATAAGGGTCTAAAATATAATTTATAAAATTATTTGAAAGCAAGGATTTAAACATAAAAATATTTATTGTTAACAAGTGTAGGGAAATTAATTCATGCAATTACAAGTGTTAACTTAGTATGGATTAGATAAACAAGCGGCAAAATAATTTTTTCTTTCAATTTAAATTTATAAAAACTCTGTTATAGAGAAGAAAACCTGGTTATTATTCTCAGTTTAAAAAATTCTCAAACCTGAAAATAAAAACTGCAAAACAAAGTAAAAAAAATCAAAGAATCAAACAACTACAAACTCATATAAAAACAAAACAAGGATCAGATTCAATTCAAACTCAAGAATTAAATACCATCATTCAATCCTGAGAGCAAGATCATTTCCAGTTTCAAAAGCTAAAAACAAATTCAAAGCCTGGAAATCAAGCATTCAGATCAGGTCAATATTCAGATTAAAATCAAAAGGCATGCAACATTAAGACCAGATTAAAACTCAACAATCAAGCAGATCATCTTCAGATCAAATAAAAATACAAGTTCCAGATTTTTGACCAAAATCTGTTCTCTGTCTAGTTTAGGTGAGCAAACTCTTAAACCCATATATACTTTGATTTGCATGTGATCAGTATTGGATTTTTGTTTGTGGAATGTGTTTGCATGGGTGTAAATATGCCTGCATGTGTATATATATGACTGTGTATATGTGTCCGTGTACAAACATATATCTCTATTTTTAAGTTATAGGTTTTAAACTCATTCAAGAAAATTCCAAAATCTCTTTATATAATCTCTGATAGACTTCAGTATTCAAACAAAATATGTTTTTTAAACCTAAATTAAGATGTAAAAATAAATTTATGTAAAATAGGTTTATATATCTCTGGAAATTAAGAAAATACAGTGGGAACTTATACATATTGAAATTTCAATCATCGGTATTCCTTGATTCATTTGTATAATATTGATCACCATCAAGAATTATGATTTTTAAGAGTTAAATTAAGATTTTTAAGGTTGTAATAAGATAGGAATTTCAAGTTGATCTGAATCAGGTATTTTTATCAATTCTGGTCGATCGGCGACGAGGTGATCATCGGGTTTGAAACTAGAGATGGTCGGAAGTCTAAGGATCATCGAAAAATTAGTCACTGGATTCATTAATGAAAAAGGCGGCGATACGACGAAGGTTTAGGGTTTAATGTTGCGTTTGGGTCGTGGTGGTTCCTGAGGTAACTACATCGTCGTCATGGCAATTGAGGCAATCAGACCTGGGGGAGAAGAGGCGTAGGTGTGTGAAGATACTCTGGTCGGAGTTTCTTGGTCGTGGGTAGTTTGACGTGGTGGTGCGAGGCGATTTTCTGATGATGGGTTTAAGTCCAAAAAATGATCGAGTTGCCTAATTTCGATTCCTGATGAAATTGTCGGAGTTGGGCGATGGATAAGGTTGAGGTGGTCGTTGATGACATGTCAGAGGCCACGATGATGGTCGGAGGTCGTTCAGGTGATCATGAGGTACCGTTCGTGTTTGTTATTTTCAAACATTAAGGAAGAAGGCTTTGCGTCGAGGCAAACTCGAGGAATTTGGTGGATTTACTTGGGGAAAAGAATGATGTGGGTTACTCGAAGTAAAGCTCACGTGTTTGAGTGTTTGGCTCGCGAATTTCGATGCTTGGCTCGAGTTTCTCGATCTTGATTATATAACAAGTTTAAATTTTTTAATTTAATCAAGTTTAAATAACTTCCTAATCAATTATTTTTAAAATAAAGCTTGTTTAATTTAAGTTAGAAAATTAGTTAAAATGTTTTTAAAATTAACTAAGTTTAAAAGAGTTTTAAATTATATATATATATATAACCTTTGTTTTTGAAGGTTTATTTTAAATAAACTTAATATTGTGATTAAGTAAATGATTAAAGGATGAAGTGTTTTAATCCTTATTTTAACTTAAAGGTTTAAGTTAAGTGGTTAATAATAATTAATTAAAAGATTTTTTTACAAGGTTTAAATGATAGTTAAAGTAATTAATTGAGATAAAATATTTTATCTTTTAAAATCTTAAGTAATTAATGATTTATTAATGAAAGTAATTAAAGATTAATTTTTTAAGGAATAATTACTTAATGAAAGTGATTAAATGATTAATTACTTGATTACTTAAAAGGAATTAATTTATGTGATTCATTAATTAATGGGATAAATTAAAGGTTATATAAACAATTAAAGGTACTAATTAATTAGTAATGATAATTAATTAATGTAACTAAACAAAGGTTGATTTAGTAATGTAAGTAATTAAAGGTTAATTACTTAATGTTATTACCTAAAGGTTGATTAATTTATGTAATTAATTTAAGATTAATCAAGGAATAATTACTTTATGTAATTGCATTTAAGGATAATTAATTAATTAAAGATTAATTATGAAAGTGATTAGGGATAATCACTTATTGTAATTAATTAAGGATAATTAATTAGGGGTTAATTAATTAATTAAGGAAAATTAATTAAAAGATAATTAAATAATTAAATGTTAATTATTTAATGATTAAAGGTTGATTAATTAATAATTAAAGGTTGATTAATTTATTTTTGAAGGTTAATTAATAAATGATTAAAGGATAATTAATCAAAATGGTTTGTAATTAATTAATTTTAGTTAACCAGAATTAGAAATTTATTCATAAGTAATTAATATTATTTAAATTAATCAGATGACTAATTGATCTTACTTATGGATGTTTGGATTGTATGGAATGTTTTGAATTGTTTGATATCCCTGATATGTGATGCTTTATGATATGAATTATTTTGATTTGATCTGTGATGAATGTAATTTATTTATCTGTGATGAATGTAATTTATTTATCACAGAATCTATGAATGAAGATAAGCGTTATAGGATTATACCGCTTAGCGATATTGCTGTGTTTGGATTGTGATGATTGATGATGTTGCACTATTGTGTAAAACCCCTGGACTACACTATACACCCACAAATATGGATTTCACGAGGAAGTCAATTAAGTCATAGATATTTTGAAATCTAAATGTTATTTTGTTTAAAAGTTGAATTTTGAATCCAAAATAATTTGGAAATGGAATTGGGTTTAGTATGAAAAGATTTTGAAATAGGATTTTTGAAGATAAAAGTTATTTTAAATAACTTGTTAAAGTTCTAAAATTTAAAAAGTTTGATTTGAATGTGAATTCAAGATTTGAAGTTAAGTTCTATAAATATAAGTTAAAATTTTGGAAACTATGGTTTAAAAAAAGGTTATAGAAGTTATATAATGTATTTATATGGGTTTTAAACCATTTTAAATGTATTATTTGGGAACTTAAATTAACCCAAGTTTATTCTTTAAAGGCTATAACTTGTGCATATTTGATCGGATTTTTCCGAAATGAAAAGCATTTGTTTTAAAATGATAATAGCTTTCATGTAAAGAATTTTCAGTTTTTGTTGAAAGGATTTCAAGTTGTGAAATTGAAATCGTTTTGAAAGCTATGAATGAATCTATGTGAAAGATTGGTGAAACTTTGTGTTCAAATTGAAGTGAATTTTAAAAAGGTGAATCTTTTGGTTTAAAAGATTAAAAGTGGAAATTTGTTTAAACCATTTGAAAGAAAGGTTTTGGGTAATAAGTTGTGACTTAACTAAGATCCTAGTATCCATATGTTTTTAAAATTAAGCGCTCATTATTCGGTTTAGCCGGGAGAGAACTTTATATCGTAAAACTCATTCCGAATAATGATACTACGAAATAGATAGCATTTGAAGACTGGTGGTGAAGACCGGGTATTTTCGAGAACGAAAGGATTACCCGTCGAATGTCTCTGCACTGAGTCGCGCCGGTATAGAGATCTCCATATGTGATGGGGAGTCTGATCGGGATTGTGAATACCTGGATTGCAAGGGCTTCTTTGAAGTGCCATCAGTCTTTTCGAACCCGGAATAGAATTGTATGGATGTATGTCTGACATTACACTTTGAGATGTAAAGTTGGTTTCCATCAAATACATTTCTGTTTAGTGGCGGAGAATTTATTCTCTTAGCTTAACACCCTTCTCTGAGACGTACGAGCTTAGAGGTTATGTAGTTGATGGTTACTAGAAATACATTCCCAATTTGGTAATGTGGCATGCTAAATGCTGTTGATCATTTTTTGGTCAAAGCATGGCTTTTCTGAAAAGCGTAGCTTTGTGGACGAGACCTCATCAGGACCTCATAACCCGACAATGGTCGAAACAGGAAGGATGCAGCAAGGTTATGAGGGTCGCGCCCTTTAGGGTATGTCCATTTACTTATGGATAAAAGTGGTATCATGGTATGGAGCCCAGATTTTTAACTTAAGTGGTTACTGCAAATTTATTACTTTGTGGTTGTTGGTGTAGAGGTACCTCGGATTAAAGTTCGGTGACGACCGGGGGATGGCATACTCGTGTAGTAGTCATCTAGGTACAGAGGTAATTTGGCCTTGTATTGGCAGAGAGATGGTTAAGTTCTTGGGGCGTCCCTCCAGAGGCGTACCCATGTGGCATAGGAAGTTCCTTAGCCTGGCCATTTGTTGAAAATCCAATCACCAATACGCGCCTTGTACGGTTTTAGCTGTATAACCTGCCATCTAATATGGTAGTTATAGTAGGCATACTATAATGGTACGTATGCTGGCTAAGATTCATATTATACTTGCAAATGTTTTCTGCACTACGCACTAACAATAATATCAAAAGGAATTCGCGCATCAAGCATGTTTGACTATCATAAGGAGAAATCTCCTCCAATTGTGCGCTTGCATTGTGTGTGTGCGGGGAGGCCTTATAGTAGTTTCATTTTCCAAAAAGCATTGCGAAATTCTTTTTAAATTCTTTTTGTTTTTTTTGTTCAAAACAAATGCTTTTGTTTGCTCACACCAGTCGCATGAGTGATCTAGAGTTTATTGATCCCTTTCTTAACTCTGGGTGCCCACAATTTTCCACACGGGCATCCTAGAGTCATATTTTTAGATAATCAGCTAGTAGATATAGATTCGGTAGCCTTCAGCTTTCTGTTTGGAAATCTTTGAAGTCTTTGGTCTTTGAAGCCGTTTGGATTTGACGATTGCATTGTGTTTCATTCCGTATTGACCTTGTTTAATACAATGTGATGGTGGTTCGAGCTTCTGGTTTGGAGCTTTGGCTATGGAGTTGCATTCTATTGGATTCTCTCTTTCTCTTAGAGTCTATGAAGATTTTTTTCCGCTGCTGTTCTTTTCGCTATTGTATCTATCTCTGATATGTTGATATTCATTTGTATCATATGTTGTATCATTATTGTAATCAACTGTCGTGTATCAATGCGTATTCATTTTCTTCCGCTGTGTTGTTGTACTTAATGTGTTATAAGCTTCGACGAACCAGATTCGACGTTTGAACTTGCGGCATTCAAATACGAGCGACGAATTTGGGTGTCGATTTTCGAAGGTGGAGTTAGGGTCATTATAATTAGTATCAGAGATGAAGGTTGAGTAAGTACTTTAGCTCGGGAGTATAACAAATTATGTGACTCATTAGAGATAGGGATATAAATTTCCTAGAATGAGTGTATCCCTAAGATATCTTGTCCGAATGCCTCAGTAAATTCTCTTACTATCCACTGATAGTGAGTATGAGTGCAAGAAGAGGACGAGGTAAGGGACAGGGGATTACCACTGCAAAAGATCAATATCCTGCAACGACGGAAACAACTTTCTCCTCAATCTCTTTTGATCATCATCTGATATCAATTCTTTAATGGCTTCTGGCAGCTACAAGAAGAAGCTTTGGTGTGGTGGTGGCCCTGCGAATCATATAGATAAGTTCCTATTTCATTAGTTTCTATCAGCTTTTCATTTCTAAATGAATTTGAAATTTCATTCGGAATAAATTGGTTAAGTTATATCTGTTTATCTATTCCTTGAGAGCCTAATATATTCTACGAACAGTTAGTTAACCCTTCGGACTAACCAATGTCCCTGCATATTTCGTAGACTTGATGACCCGAGTATCTTATAGACTATTTGTGAAGTATTAAACAAGTTGTTCTCATATTTATTGTTGATATTCTGATTTGGCAAGCCAAATGCAGAATAGATATTCAGTTTGATCTGGAAAACTGTTTCTCTATCTTTGTGTGTTCATCTATTCTTTGTTTGTCTCCCTATCTGGCAAATTTCGGGGACGAATTTTTTTAAGGGGGAATCTGAAACATTCCCCATTTTTAGGCCAAATTAAATCTAGTAATTAATATAAATTTTTGAATTAAATTGTGAATTAATTTGATATTTTTCAAATTAAATAAGATATGTGCTTGTTTATCTATATAAATGAATTGAAATAGAATTTTGGTTTGGGATTCAAAAATAAATATCTTATAAATAAATCTGGATTTGAAAATTCTATAATTTAAAAACTAATATAAATTTGTTTTGGAATATATGTATATATATTTGAAAGTTATGTTTTGAAAATTAAATATGAATAAATTTTCAAAAGCTAATTAAGTTAAATTCTATATTTTAAAACTTATATACATATAAGGTATATATGTGTTTATTTATAAATGTGAAATTAAATCATTAAAATCATTTTCTTTAAAAATTTATGATTTAAATCTAATATAATGGCTTGAATCTAAAATTTAAAACAAGAATGAAATATAAAGTTTTAATATGTATTTATCTTTTGAATGTAATAAGTATAAAGTTAAAAATATATATACATATGCGTGTTTATTTATTTAATGTGTAGCTAAGTTTTAAAAACAATTTCCTTAAAAATTATATATATATATATATATATATATATATATATATATATAAAGAAATGCATTGATTTAAAGTAATAGAAAATATATAACAAATCTATCTCATAATGCTTAATTAATAAAAATATAAAAACTTGAATCATAAATTTATTAACATAAGGGTCTAAAATATAATTTATAAAATTATTTGAAAGCAAGGATTTAAACATAAAAATACTTATTGTTAACAAGTGTAGGGAAATTAATTCATGCAATTACAAGTGTTAACTTAGTATGGATTAGATAAACAAGTGGCAAAATAAATTTTTCTTTCAATTTAAAATTTATAAAAGTTTTGCTATAGAGAAGAAAACCTGGTTATTATTCTCATTTTAAAAAATTCTCAAACCTGAAAACAAAAACTGCAAAACAAAGTAAAATAATAATCAAAGAATCAAACAACTACAAACTCAGATGAAAATAAAACAAGGATCAGATTCAATTCAAACTCAAGAATCAAATACCATCTTCAACCAGATTCAAACCTAAGAGCAAGATCATTTCCAATTTCAAAAGCTAAAAACAAATTCAAAGCCTAGATATCGAGCATTCAGATCAGCTCAATATTCAGATTCAAATCGAATGGCATGCAACATTAAGACTAGATTAAAACTCAACAATCAAGCAGATCATCTTCAGATCAAATAAAAATACAAGTTCCAGATTTTTGAATTAAATCTGTTCTCTGTTTAGTTCAGGTGAGCAAACTCTTAAACCCATATATACTTTGGTTTGCATTGATCAATATTGGATGTTTGTTTGTGTAATGTGTTTGCATGGGTGTAAATATGCCTGTATGTATATATATATGACTTTGTATATGTGCCTGTGTACAGACATATACCTCTGTTTTTAAGTCACAGGTTTTAAACCCAATTCAAGAAAATTACAAAATCTCTTTAAATAATCTCAGATAGACTTCAGTATTCAAACAAAATATGTTTATTTAAACCTAAATTAAGATGTAAAAATATATCGAAGTAAGATAGGTTTATATATATCTGAAAATTAAGAAAATACAATGGGAACTTATGCATATTGAAATTTCAATCATCAATATTCCTTGATTCATTTGTATAATCTTGATCACCATCAAGAATTATGATTTTTAAGAGTTAAATTAAGATTTTTAAGGTTGTAATAAGAGAGGAATTTCAAATTGATTTGAATCGGTTTTTTTTTATCAATTCTTGTCGATCGGTGATGAGGTGATCATCAGGTTTGAAACTGAGATGGTCGGAAGTCTAAGGATCATCGAAAAATTAATCATTGGATTTATTAATGGACAACGCAGCGATACAATGAAGGTTTAGGGTTTAATGTTGCGTTTGGGTCGAGGTGGTTCTTGAGGTAACTGTGTCGTTGTCATGGCAATTGAGACGATCAGACCTGGGGGAGAAGAGGCGTAGGTGTGTGAAGCTACTCTGGTCGGAGTTTCTTGGCCGCGGTGGTTTGACGAGGTGGTGTGAGGCGATTCTTTGATGATGGGTTTAAGTCCAGAAAATGATCGAGTTGCCCAATTTCGATTCCTGATGAAATCGTCGGAGCTGGGCGATGGATTAGGTTGAGGTGGTCGTTAATGACATGTCAGAGGCCACAGTGATGGTCGAAGGTCGTTCAGGAGATCGTGCACGTGCATGAGGTATCGTTGGTGTCTGTTATTTTCAAAGGTTTGGGAAAAAGGCTTTGCGTCGGGGAGAACTCGAGGAATTTGGTGGATTTGCTCAAGGAAAAGAATGATGTGGGTTACTCGAAGTAAGGCTCGGGTATTTGAGTGTTTGACTCGAGAATTTCGATGTTTGGCTCGAGTTTCTCGATCTTGACTATATAACAAGTTTAAAAATTTAAATTTAATCAAGTTTAAATAATTTCCTAATCAATTCTTTTTAAAATAAAACTTGTTTTATTTAAGTTAGAAAATTAGTTAAAATGTTTTTAAAATTAACTAAGTTTAAAAGAGTTTTGAATTATAAATATATATATATATATATATATAACTTTTGTTTTTGAAAGTTTATTTTAAATAAACTTAATATTGTGATTAAGTAAACGATTAAAGGATGAAGTGTTTTAATTCTTAATTTAACTTAAAGGTTTAAGTTAAGTGGTTAATAACAATTAATTACAAGATTTGTTTTACAAGGTTTAAATGATAGTTAAAGTTATTGATTAAGATAAAATGTTTTATCTTTTAAAATCTTAAGTAATTAATGATTTATTAATGAAAGCAATTAAAGATTAATTTTTTGAGGAATAATTACTTAATGAAAGTGATTAAATGATAAATTACTTAATTACTTAAAAGGAATTAATTTATGTGACTCATTAATTAATGGGATAAATTAAAGGTTATTTAAACAATTAAAGGTTAACTAATTAATTAGTAATGATAATTAATTAATGAACTTAATCAAAGATTGATTTAGTAATGTAAGTAATTAAAGGTTAATTGCTTAATGTGATTACTTAAAGGTTAATTACTTTAATGTAATTAAAGATTGATTAATTTATGTAATTAATTTAAGATCAATTAAGGAATAATTACTTTATGTAATTGCATTTAAGGATAATTAATTAATGATTAAGAGTTGATTAATCAAGTGATTAAAGAATAATTAATTAAGGATAATTAATTTGTGTGATTAATTAATTAAGGTAATTAATTTGAGGATAATTAATTAATTAGAGATTAATTAATGAAAGTGATTAGGGATAATCACTTATTGTAATTAATTAAGGATAATTAATTAGGCTTTAATTAATTAATTAAGGAAAATTAATTAAAAGATTATTAAATAATTAAAGGTTAATTATTTAATGATTAAAGCTTGATTAATCAATAATTAAATGTTGATTAATTTGTTTTTGAAGGTTAATTAATAAATGGTTAAAGGATAATTAATCAAAATGTTTTGTAATTAATTAATGTTAATTAACCAGGATTAGAAATTTATTCATAAGTAATTAATCTGGTTTAAATTACTCATATGACTAATTGATCTTACTTATGGATGTTTGGATTGCATGGAATGCTTTGAATTGTCTGATATCCCCGATGTGTGATGCTTTGTGATATGAATTATTTTGATTTGAGCTGTGATGAATGTAATTTATTTATCTATGATGAATTTATATTATTTATCTGTGAATCTGTGAATGAAGATAAGCGTTATAGGATTATACCGCTTATCGATATTGCTGTGTTTGGATTGTGATGATTGATGATGTTGCACTATTGTGTAAAACCCATGGACTACACTATACGCACACAAATATGGATTTCACAAGGTAATCAGTTAAGTCACATATATTTTGAAATCTAAATATTATTTTGTTTAAAAGTTTAATTTTGAATCAAAAATAATTTGGAAATGGAATTGGGTTTAGCATGAAAAGCTTTGAAAAAGGAGTTTTGAAGATAAAAGTTATTTTGAAGAACTTGGTAAAGTTTTGAAATTTAAAAAGTTTGATTTGGATGTAAATTCAAGATTTGAAGTTGAGTTCTATAAATATTTGTTATAATTTTGGAAACTATGGTTTAAAAAAAAGGTTATACAAGTTATATAATGTATTTATATGGGTTTTAAACCATTTTAAATATATTATTTGTGAATTTTAATTTAACCCAAGTTTATCCTTTAAAGGCTATAACTTGTGCATATTTTATCGAATTTTTCTGAAACGAAAAGCATTTGTTTTTAAATGATAATAGCTTCCATATAAAGAATTTCCAGTTTTTGTTGAAAGGATTTCAAGTTGTGAAATTGAAATTATTTCAAAAGCTATGAATGAATCTTTGTGAAAGATTGATGAAACTTTGTTTCAAATTGAAGTGAATTTTCAAAAGGTGAATCTTTTGGTTTAAAAGATTAAAAGTGAAATTTTTTTAAACCATTTGAAAGAAAAGTTTTGGGTAATAAGTTGTGACTTAACTAAGATCAATATCCATATGTTTTTAAAATTAAGCGCTCATTATTCGGTTTAGACTGGAGAGGACTTTATGTCATAAAACCGATTCCGAATAATGATACGATGAAATTGATAGCATTTGAAGATTGGTGGTGAAGATAGGGTATTTTCGAGAACGAAAGGTTACCCATCGAATGTCTCTACACCCAGTCACGCCGGTATAGAGATCTCCGTATGTGATGGGGAGTCCGATCGGGATTGTGAATACCCGGATTGCAAGGGCTTCTTTGAAGTGCCTTCGGCTCTGTTCGAACCTGGAACAGACTTGTATGGATGTATGTTTGAAATTACACTTTGAGATGTAAAGCTGGTTTCTATCAAATACATTTCTGTTTGGTGGAGGAGAATTTATTCTCTAATCTTAACACCCTTCTCTGAGACGTACGAGCTCAGAGGTTATGTAGTTGATGGTTACTAGCAATACATTACCAATTTGATAATGTGGCATGCTAAGTGTTGCTGATCATTTGTTGATCAAAACATGGGTTTTGTGAAAAGCGTAGCTTTGTGAACGAGACCTCATCAGGACCGCACAATCTGGAAATGGTCGAAACAGGAAGGTTGCAGCACGGTTATGCGGGTCGCGCCCTTTAGGGTATGTCCATTTCCTTCTGGATAAAAGTGGTATCATGGTATGGAGCCTAGATATTTAACTTAAGTGGTTACTGCAAATTTATTACTTTGTGGTTGTTAATGTAGAGGTACGTCGGATAAAGGTCGGTGATGACCTGGAGATGGCATACTCTGTAGTACTCACCTAGTTACAGAGGTAACCCGGCCTAGTGTTGGAAGAGAACTGGTTAAGTTCTCGGGGCGTCCCTCCAAAGGTGTACTCATGTGGCATAGGAAGTTCCTTAGCCTGACTATTTATTGGAAATCCAATCATCAATACGCGCGTTGTACGGTTTTAGCTGTAGAACCTGCCATCTAATATGGTAGCTATAGTAGGCATACTATAATGGTACGTATGCTGGCTAAGATTAATATTATACTTGCAAATGTTTTGTTCGCTATGCACTAATAATAATATCAAACGGATTTCACTCATCAAGCATGTTTGACTACCATGAGGAGAAATCTCCTCCAATTGTGCGCTTGCATTATGTGTATGCACGGAGGCCTTATGGTAGTTTCATTTTCCAAAAAGCATTGCGAATTTCTTTTTAAATTCCTTTTGTTTATTTTTGTTCAAAATAACAGTTTTTGTTTGCTCACACCAGTACCATGACTGTCCTGGAGTTTATTGTTCCCTTTCTAAACTCTAGGTGTCCACAATTTTCCACACGGGCAGCCTAGAGTCATATTTTCAGATAATCAGCTTATAGATATAGATTCGGTAGCCTTCGGCTTTCTGTTTGGAAATCTTTGAAGTGTTTGGTCTTTGAAGCCGTTTGGATTTGGCGATCACATTGTGTTTCATTCCGAATTGGCCTTATTTAATACAACGTGATGGTGGTTCGAGCTTCTGGTTTGGAGCTTTGGCTATGGAGTTGCATTCTATTAGATTCTCTCTTTCTCTTGGAGTCTATGAAGATTCTTTTTTCCACTGCTATTCTTTTCGCTATTATATCTATCTCTGGTATGTTGATATTCATTTGTGTCAGATGTTGTATCATTGTTGTAATCAACTGTTGTGTATCAATGATATATTCATTTTCTTCCACTGTGTTGTTGTACTTAATGTGTTATAAGCTCCTGCGAACCAGATTCGGCGTTTGAACCTGCGACATTTGAATACAAGTGACGTATTTGGGTGTCGATTTTCGAAGGTCGAGTAAGGGTTGTTATAGTTGCGTAGAGGATGGAGAGCAGGCTCGGTAAGGATCATCGTTTGTTGTAACATGCTCATATTTCACCAAGATTTCCATAAATATGCAGCGACGGCCTTTGGGGGTGCTTCAGGTGGTCACGCCACCTCTGCTACGGACGGCTCGGCCTGGAGAGGAAGATGGAGTCGTCTGATCAAGGTAGAAGCATTCATATCGACGGCGATGAGCGATCAAAGACGGTGGCAGTTTGAGTAAAGGTGACGTGTAATATTCTTTTTATTATTTTATTTAAATTTTAAGTTCATTTTGAATGTTATAATGTGTATATCTTTTCCATACGAACTCGTATTTGGATGCGGTTTGTTTCATTAGATTGTATCAGAATTACGAATATTATAGAACTGCTTTGGACAAATTCTGAGACTGTTGAATTTTGGGCCTTATTTTGGGTTTCAAATCGTTTGAAATCGAAGGTGGGTGTTTTAACCCACTCACAACTACTAAATTATCTTATGTTAGTTAAATTGAATTTATGATGTGATTAGAAATTGATTGGTTGATGGTTGGTATATAATTGCCATTCCAGTTAAATCTGACTTTTATTAAATTTAATTTCCATTTAATTTAATATTGAATTTTAAATTATTTGTTAATAACTATTATTGATAATCAGTCGATTTTGTTATTTATTTGTTGATTTAAATGATGATTGTGATGGATGTTTGATTGTTGATATTGGATGACTGGATGTTATTTATATTGTTAGAATACTTCAAGTTCCTTATGGGTTGAAATGATACATACCCAAATGATTTGATAGATTCGGGAAAAATCGTTATGTGTTGAATGATAGACTCCAGCAATTTCATGGACTTGAAATAAAATTTGGGATTGCGGGTTGAAAAGATATATACCTGTAAATGTAAAAATATTTGCGGATTGAAATGATAAATATGCGTTGTGACGACCCAGAATTTTCAAGTATTTAAAATCGGAATATTTAATTGATTTTAAATATTCAATGGAGTAATTTTAACTTGAATTACGAATATCACAATTTATTTGATAATTTAACTATTGAATTTATGGAATTAAATAATTTGAAGTTGAGCTATATGTTGAATCTGGAGTTTGAAACCTGTTGAATATAATTTGAAGGCTTGTAAAATTATATTGATAACACTGAAGATAATAGAAATTGTAAAATTAAAATTAGCAGTGGTTTGTTCAGTTTTGAAATTTTATCGTTTAAATTGAATTTAAAAATAGCCCTCCGAGGCACAGTCTCGGAATTGGACGAAACCAGTTCCATTGGGTCCGTAATATTGAATTATTATCCGATTTCAAATTCGTATTTATCGGAGTCAGTGTGTGAGTGTACGAGATATAAACGTACTGAAAATTTAATTGATTATAAGCTAATGAAATTTAATTTAATTTAATTAGTTAAGCTTCTTGTGTACGCCAAGTCTTCCCTTATCTTCTCGTATACTTCAACACTCGTCATTTTTTTATCAAAGCCCCTTCTTCATGTTTTTTTAAAAAAAGTTGTAGATAGTTTGTTTATGAAATTTCAATGGCCGAGTTGTTTCTTTTATATTCTTTCAGAAACAAAATCATATTCTCTTTCCCTTCCAATTTCACGAAGTCGAAATTTCATTTTCCTTTTCCTTCTTCAAAACAAGTTCGGTCGCACAAAAAAAAAAGAAGTAAAGAGGGTGGTCGCTTCGACTCGCGTTCTTGTATCGAATTGATGTCGGTCATCTCGAGTGCGAAATTGAGGATAACGAACACCTGGAGGCTCGCGATCGCCTGGGACGTGAAGCACTTGATTTGGGGGAAATGCAAGATTAGGGCTTGGGGTTCATGGATCTTGTGCTCGAGTGGAGAGTGTCGTACTCTAGGGTGAAGGAGGCGCGACTGGGGGAAAGTTGCCGTGAGAAGGCAGCGATGGGGTGCTCGACGCAGAATGTCGCGCGACCCAAAGCTTCAAGCTAGGGTTTCAGGGATGGGTTGGCTGTCGCCATCAAATTCGACAGTGAGGTGGTCGGGGACTCGAAGTCGAGCACAAGAGTGTGGAGGCAGTAGGTATAACTGTCTTGTTTTCTTTCATTTATATTTGTAGATTAGGAATAGATTAAAGGTTTTAAAACAGATAAAAAGATAGGAAGTTTTTTTTTACAGTAAGGGAAAATTATTGTTTTAATATTTGTAGTAAGTTATAAAATGTCTGTCTTACTTTAAAAAGTAATAACTAGGTAAATAGACAGGAAACATATATAGGGGTTTGAAAAAAAAAGAGAAAAAGGAAAAAAAATATAAAATAAAATATGTTGGAAGTGTATATAAAATAGTTTCTTAGAGTCTATAATCTATTTTATAAGTATATATATAGTTCAATAAGGAAATTTGTTTAGATCAAATTATTAGGTAAAATTTTAACTAAATAAATGATAACAAATTGTTCGAGTAGTTCAAATATTAATAAATCCTATAATGCTTGTACAAGGTCGAAAATAATGGAAACAAGCTAGTTTGGATTGGACTGCAAACAAATTCAAGGTGAGTTAATCTCACTCGGTTTAAATTTAAATTTAAATGATTAAATTTGAATAATTGATTGTATGGTTGAATTGATTGATGTGATATAGTGTAGTGTAATTTGAATTGGCATATTATGTGATGCTAATGTCTGTGGATGCAGGGAAAACAGGTTGGAGGGATCCAACTGGACCCCTCAACTTTTATTTAAGATTATTTAATATTATCTGATCTGGTTATTTGGTATTCTGTGGTGAATTATGGGAAAGTATTGAATGCTATGGCTTCGTCGATATAATTGGGTATAATGAATTTCCAAAAATATAAATTTGATTTTTGAAATGAAAATAAAAGAAGTGAAATTACAAGTAAAATAATTATAGAATAAATTTAAGAATGACTTGGAAGGAACTAAAGTGACTTTAAAATTTTAATAAATAAAACTAGAAAATAGAAAGGAAATTAATGAATTTTAAAATGTAGTATTATTAATTAAAAAGAACAAACATTTATTTAGAATTTAAGATTTGGATTATTGAAAGAGTAAAGAAGAAAATAATAATAATAATAATAAAGTCCATAACTACTAAATTTGGAAATGAACTGATAAGTAAAAGAATTTATTTCAAGTAAAATAAATTGGAAATCAATTTGGAGAAATTGATTTAAGTGATTGAAGTTAGAATTTTCCCTGGATAACCAAGTACATGTTTTTAAAGGTAACATTTTAAAATATAAATTAAATGTTTTAATGTTGTTTTAAAACGCAAGTTTTGTAAAATCTATTATTTCTAATATTTAAAGTCTAAAGTAAGTATTTTCTTTAATTTATTTAAGCAGTAATTATTAAGAAATAACTTAGTAATTTGTTTTTAAAAGTAGAAATCTATTTTTATATTTTATTAAGTAACCTTATTTTCAAATATTCATATAGTATGTATTTTTAACAAATTATTAAAGAAATTTTAACTTGAACGTTTTAAAGCATATTTTTAAAAGTAATGTGTTTTTAAATTATTTTAAAAATCTAGGTTTGTGCTTGGTGATTCCAGTGGAAATAGAAATACTTGGAATTTATTCTGAGAAAGGCAGGTAGTTGTGAAAACTGGTTCCAAAGGAATTTGAAAAGTAAAAATATCTTGTGAAGATATTTTTGAGATAAATAAATAATTTGGGAAATTATTTATTGTTTGATGGATGTTTGTGAATAAAAATTGATAGTTAAACAACCGACTATCAATATTGGACAAATACGTTGATCGTTTCGAAGTGACCGGGATCGAGACTTATTTCTCGAAAACCACTTCGATCCGGTTTGTACGTTTCGTGAAAACGATTTTGGATTCGAAGATGGAGCAGTGAAGTGCAAGGGCTAGTCGCTACTAATCCTGAGGATATTTCCAAAATGGATGTAGTAGGAATAGTGCCTTCGGTTCCGTTCGAACCCGGGACGGGCTTGTATGGATGAATGCTTGCGAAACATCATCAGGTGGACGATGGGCATTCTAAGGGATATGTTCTAAAAAGGTAACGCTTAGCCTCAAGCCTCATCAAATGGGAATGACTGAAAATCAGGGGTTATGCAGCAAAGCTAGGTGGGTAGCACCCAAGCAGGGTGAGGTCATTCTAGTCTAGATGTCCCTTTTTATTTCGGCTTAGTGGGCGGTTGTTGATCCCAACCGCGGGGTGATCTCACTCGGGATTATCTAGTAAGGGGTAGTCCCGGCCTTGTGTTGCAGGGGAGCGGGCGTACTCCTCGGTACGGTGATCTAGGCACTGTGACAGGTGGTACCCCAGTGCCTAGTCATTAGATGGAAATCCATTCTCCCTACGAGCCTTGTACGAGTTTTGTTTGTATTACCCACTCTGTGGCTAGTAGCTGGAATTTAATCATGTAACAATTTCGGCTATTTTATAAGTATTTGTATATAGACCCTATTATAATATCAGGGAATTTCTATAAAAATTGTTTTAGCTATCGTAAGGTAAAAACCCTACATGTTTATTTGTGGCGTGGTCTTACGAGATGATTTTGTTTTCAAAGGATTTTTGAAACTTTAATAATCAATTGGGTGTGATTTTCTCACGCTGGTATTCCAGACTGACTCGGGTGTTATTTAACTGTAATGCTCGGGTCAGACCGAGTATTATAGGATACAGGATATGATGCTGTGGAGCTCAGGAGTCGAGCAGGAGGGCGATACGTACTCCCGTACTTGTATATATATATATATATATATATATATATATATATATATATATATATATTCCGCCGTGTTGAGTTGTCGTGTATCCATTTGTATGTTATTGATGTTGAGCTGTGATTGATATACTCTGATGATTGTAAAATATGTATGCAGATATATTTGGTTTGAGTAAGGAGTATTCATTATTTATTATATTTTATTCCGCTACGATGGTTAGATTCTGATGTTGATTTCTATTTTCTTCTTCTACCTCTTCTTCTTTAACGCAAATGGTTCGTATTTCTGTACAACTTGAGTTGATTGTTGTAGAATAGTGTGAACTTAAGGGGTACGGATTTGCGGGATGTTACATGCGTATCACTTGACCATAGGGTAGAAAATTATATACGGACACTGGATTGGTAAAATTAAACGATTTTAATTCCTTAAACTTTGAATTAAGTTAAATGATATTTTGAAATAGAATTTGATTTATATAAACTGATTTGTTTTAAATGAATTATTTAAAGGATTTAAATTGAAATTTTAAAACTGTTTTAAGTGAATTGCTTAAGGATTTAAATTGAAATTCTAAAGTTGAAGTATAAAACGAAATTTATCGAAATTGAGTGATTGGAAAAACGTTGAATTGTAACTTTGAAATATGTTGATATTGGAATAGCTTAAGTTGATATTTCTAGATTTGAAATTGGGTTTTGATTTGAAATCTGGACATGGTCCAAATTTGTTTAAGTGGAAGAGATAGTTAAATTTGATGTTAATTTCAAATTTATTATTATAATATAATCCGTTTAAAGATATAACATTTTAAATAAAATCCTAATATTAAGATTGTCAAACTATTAAATTAATTTAATCTATTTTAAGCTAATTTAAAATCTTTTAATCAATTTAAACTATTTTAATTTATTTTAATTTATTATAATCTATTTAATCCAGTTTAATCTATTTTAACCTATTTTAAGCTAATTAAGCCATTTTAATTTATTTCATTCTATTTAATCTATTTTAAATTTATTTAATCTATTTTAAATCTATTTAAACTATCTTAAATCCGCCAAAGCTATTTTAATCTATTTTTAAACTATTTTAAATTATTTTAAAACTATTTTAACTATTTTAAACTATTTAAACTATTTTAAAACTATCTAAACTATTTTCTAAAATAAAACGATGCAAGGTTAGACCACTACATATAAATGCTTAATTTAAAAGCGAATATAGTGAATTTAGAACCTAAGTTAGGATTTGAAATAACAATTACTGGTGAAGTGACAGATTTGAGTAAATATGATGATTTTGAAATGAGGATTTAACCTATTTTGTGAATATGATTTCGAAAGTGATTGCTTTGTGTAACGTCCCAAAAATTTTCGACTTTCGAAAATTCAACATCGATACTCACTTTATCGACTGCCGAGAAATCGAAGGCCGAAAACCCGAAATGTTATGGTTTAAGAAAAAGAAAATAAAGAAGAAGAGAGGAAAGATAGAAGATGGAGAGGGAAGAAAAGAAAATAGAAATTAGAGAAAATAGAAAATGGAGGGGAAAGAAAAATAGAACGGAACAGAAAATAACAGAACAATAACAGAATCTCACAATTCGCAGCGGAACAACATATAATAATAAATGAATAATCTTTAAACAAAGAACTATATCAGTTATTACATTACATTACATTTCATTTCATCATATCATCAGAGTGTACAACAACAACAACAAACAATGCAGCGGAAAAAGAAATACTATATAAACTAGTAATATGCCATGCCATCTAGCTTGCCTCCAGCAACTCCAGAATATCCAGAATATCCTGATAAACCTTAACTCTTGACTGCCCGTGTGAAAATTGGTGGGCACCCAGAGTTTAGGAAGGAAAACAATAAACTCCGAGTCAGTCATGTGACTGGTGTGAGAACTCAAAACAGTTTATTTATCTTTAAAATCAAAATAGAGGAATATTTTTAAATTCAATTCGCAATGCTTTTAAAAATGAGACTACCATAAGACCTCCTGCCACACACACAATGCAAACGCAGACTTGGAGAAGATTTCTCCTTATGATAGCCAAACATGCTTGATACGCATTAAAATCAAATCAATTTTGATATTATTATTAGTGCATAGTGTAGAAGAAATTCATTTCGAAAGTAGAATATAAATCTTAGCCAGCATAGGTACCATTATATTATGCCTACTATAGCTACCATTTTAAATGGCAGGTTCTACAACTAAAACCGTACAAGTTTCGTATTGTTTCTTTGGATTTCCAACAAATGGTCAGGCCAAGGAACTTCCCATTGCCACATGAGAATGCCTCTGGAAAGACATCCCCGAGAACCAAACCGGAACTCTGCCAACACAAGGCCGGGTTACCCCTAACTGGGTAACTATTGACACGAGCACGCCATTCCCCGATCGTAAACGACCTTTCTCACGGGATCTCGATAACCAGCAACCACAAAGTAATAAATTCGCAGTAACCACATAGGTTAAATATCTGGGCTCCATACCATGATACCACCTCTATCCAGAAGGAAATGTACATACCCTAAAGGGAGCTACCCCTCATAACCTTGCCGCATCTTTCCTGTTTTGACCATTTCCGGGGTGTGAGGCTCGACGAAGTCACGTCCACAAAAACATACTTTATACAAAAGCCATGCTTTGGGTCAACAAATGATCAACACAATGATCACCAAGATAGACGATCAAATAAATGATCCTATCACAAATAATCAACACAATGATCATTTCAGCAACACTCAGCATGTCACATTACCAAATTGGGAATATATCGCTGATAACCTTCAACTATATAACCTCTGAGCTCGTACGTCTCAGAGAAGGGTGTTAAGCTAAAAGAATAAATTCTCCGCCACCAACAGAAATATATTTGAAAGAAATCTGCTTTATATCTCAATTTGTAACGTCAGACATACAATCCATGCAAGTCTGTTCCGGGATCGAACAAAACCGAAGGCACTTACAAAGAAGTCCTTGCAATCCGGATATTCACAATCCTGATCGGATTTCCCATCACTTAGGGAGTCTCTATACCGCTGCAACTCAGTGCAGAGACAATCGACAGGTCATCCTATCGCTCTCGCAAATACCGGGTCTTCAACACCGATCTTCAATGCAATTATAACGACGTATCACATATTCGGAATGGGTTATACGACCCCATGGTCCTTTCCCGGTTAACCCGAATAGTGAGCGCTTATTCAAAAATAAGTGTGGCATTCAAATTCAAACAAATCACATCAATTACCCATTCAAAGGGAAATATTGATAGTCGGTTATTGAACTATCAATGGATATGCATACATCACCAGTTTCCAAATAATTTTCCAAATTATTTATTTTCCAAAAATATCTTCACTAGATATATAATTTTCAACACTTCAAAAATAAATCAATATTTATTTTTAAACCAATTCTACTTTCTTTTATAAATTCAATAGTGAATTTACATTCCAAAGTATTAATGAATATACGACTTCAATTCGATTTATAATATTCATTTTCAATTTATCTTCAAAAAGATAAATTCTCTAATATTCACTTTATATTGGAAAAACATTTCCATACTTATTTATTCATAAGTAATTCACAAATTTTATTTATTTTCAACACTTAGAAAATATTCAATATACTTAAATCGAGATTAAGTATATATTTCATTCTTTAAGGAAATCATTCTCTTAAACATATTTATTTGGGCCAAAACGAATGTTGCGTAAAACATCGTTACGACAACCCAAAATCACTAGTATAGGGATTCGAAATTAAAATAGATATATAAATACCAATACTATACAAAACATTTCCTTTCGGAAATCATTTACTATAACAACAGTGTTATAGTCCGTTATTTCCTTTTCATTTCTCGAAAACGTCTATTTCAACAATTAATGTTGAAATCTATGGTTTCGAATCTCAACACAATTAAAACTTCGTTAGATCGTTTTAATTCTATTTCAAATATCACATTCAAAACAATTTCTTTAACATCTTATTCACTATTCAAAAACGTGAATATACTACGTTAACAAATTTCATCCTTTTATTCATTTTATTTCAAAGGATTTTTCACAGTCAAAAACGTGAATATAACTCCATTAATAGGTTTCAACAATTTACTTATCAAAATAAGTCGTTTGCGAATTTATAAAACAACGTTTATAAACTCCATTTCTATTTGTTTTATAACAACTTCCTTTTATAAATTCCTTTATTAATCTATTCGATTTATATCCTAATTATGAACTAAAAGTCCATATTATAAGTTAAATGCTTATAAAACGATTATTTTACAAAATCGTTCTTTTAAACTTCATAATTATAAATCTTATAACTTATAAGATTCATTTATTTAACTAAATCTATTCTTCAAATAACTTCACAAATTTATAAATCTTACTATTTATAAATTTCATTTATAACTTCACCATTTAAAATTTTATAAATTCCATTCACTTATGCAATCCATTTTCACTTCTTTCAAACACTTATAAAAACTCGTTTTAAAATGTCAATATTTCAATTTATAAATATCCATTTATAAATCTCTTAATATAAATCAATTTATATTATTCTTTAAAACGTCTCTAATCTCCTTTATTATTTCACCATTTTGATTCATAAAATAATTAAATTTCATAAATCCTATATTTAAACTTTTCACAATAAATTCTAAAATCCCGATTAAACTGTTTTATAAAATCGTTAGCATCATATTCTCAAAAATCAGTTTTTTAACTATTTTTCTCAAAAATCATAATTTCTATAACATTAAAAATTATAACGTTTATTTATTTAAAATAGATCAAATTCCAAACATATAGTATATTTTCAAAAATCACTTTATAAATCATTTTAAAATTCCAAAACTTGGTCCAATGATGCTACATATCAAATAGTCAATCACGACTACAACGATATCATATATCAATATGAAAATCCATCAAATATCAAAATATCTGAAATCAAATAAAAACTGTTGAGGAATCCAGTTGGATCCCTCCAACCTGTTTTCCTGCATCCACAAACATTAGCACAATACCAATTCCGTTCAAGTACGAAATTATCGCGGTATATGTTCTTATTAAATATTATCCGCTTAATAACGGCGCAATAGGGTCTCATCCGCTAAATAAAAAATGCGGGAAATCAATAACTCCAATATATACATATACCAATATATATATATATATTGCTACTATATATAATACCAATTTCACTGTTTATGAAATATTCGCGGTATATGTTTTTAATAAATAACATCCGCTTACTAACGGCGTATAATGTCTATTTTAACAATCAATAGATATCAATCATCATTCAAACATGCATTCAAATATTTTAAATCTAACTATTTAAAATAAAATCGAAACTGATTCGATTGAGTGAGAAGTTCTCACCTTGATTTTAATTCCGTTTTAGCGATTTATTTCGAATAAAATTAAACGGACGTTTAATTTTACCCAAAATTCTCACTAACTCCAAACGACTCCAATCCAATTCCATCGCGTAGTGCTCGACGATACGATTCCAACGCAACTGGTTTCGCGCGTTTTCGACCTCGTATGAAAAAGATATTAATATTTGAAGTTTACACGATTTATATTTACAATTTACAACTAAATTCTAATTAATTTTAAACCTATGCAATCTGGGCCACAGGATTCATGACCATTGCATCATAGCCGTAGCTTGCTTCTTCCCATCTCCCTCCTTTTGCACGCAAACATCCCCTACAGGCCGCACAACCCATGAATCACATAATTAGGGTTTCAATTTTCACCATTTATCTTCGATGAAACTTCATCACGTCGCCACCACGAGATGCGCCTCCACTTGCTCTATGTTCGGCCCAAAACCTGCCCCACACGGTCGCTGCATTTGCATGTAGTTCGAGCACAAAGCCGGCCCCTTCAAACAACGATTGCCGTCAATCCATCTCTCTATTTTTGATCAATCCCGTATGGATTCGAAGAGCTCGGCTAGCTCTACCAATCTCTAGTTGGAAGTTGTTGCTAATTATTTGTAGATTGGAAGATTATGAGGGATGAAGATGGAGCAATTTCGGCCGTAGGACGTAAACAAGCGGCGGCCACAAAGTTAAACCCTAGCTAATTTTTTATTTTATTTTGTGAATTAAAGGGCTATTTATAGAGAATTTTTCAATCACTATTCATCCGGGAATTCCGAACTCCGATTTACGCGCCGTAACCAGCGTTTCTAGGGTTTACCCCGCGTTCCGGACACAATGGAATAGGTTTCGGAAGCTAATTCGGACATCTGTGCGAGTTATGGCTACAAACGTTCAATTTAAATTAAACCGATTTAAGCGATTTTCTAGGCGTTTTAATTTGTACCGGACAAACGGTAAATCCAATTGACACGAAATTTGAAACCTTACAATAATATCACATTACGGATCCAATGAAACTAGTTTCGTCGAAATCCGAGACTTTTTGAAAAATGGCTATTTTAACTCGCCAAATTAATATTAAAAACAATTCGATGCGTTTCGAGCTGCCACGCTCAAACGATAACTCCGATTGACACGAAAATTGAAATCCGGTAATAACTAACTATTACGGATCCAATGGAACTAGTCTCGTCCAATTCTGAGACTGTTCAAAAATTGACTATTTTCACTAGTCGATTTTAATATTAAAATATTCAATTTTCACAAATTAACTTTTAATTCGATTTTAAAAGTTCTAAAATATCATTCTAACTTCAATATGATAAAATAAAATTTTACAAATCATTTTCAATCATATTTAACCCAATTTTCAATTATTTCCATAATTTCACATATTAAATTATCGATTTAATAATCCAATTAAATCCAAAAATTCAACTTAAAATTTATTCGACTTATAAATTCACTCATTAATATTTAAAATTAATTAAATATTCAAATTTTAACTAAATAAAATTCTGGGTCGTTACACTTTGACAATGTGATATTTTGATATCGACTATGAGTTGATTTTGGAAATATAAGAGATCCGTCCGTGTGAAATAAGCATTTGGTTGTTAATGCAACCGGAATCATATATTGCCATACTCTTTGCCAATACCGAAAACCAGTTAACAACTGTGTACATGGTGGAGATTCCAAAATGAAGTAGGATGCTTCGGGGAATGATTCTGTATGAGGTATTTACGTAACCTAGACTCTCATGAGTCTGCTTGATGTGGCTAAAACAGGAGCCACATCGGGCCAAGTGAGGTCACACCTCCGATCGGACATGCTTCTTCGATGCCATATTATGACTTGTGATTGATTTGGTAGCCACGCCTTGATTTTGATTTGGGAGTGTGTTCCGAGGTTGGTGGTAGTAACTGTTATGCGTACCACCAGTCCGGATCCGCAAAACGGTAGTATTCTACCCTGGGCATTGCCACATGTGTCATGTCACATGACTTATCTGCCTTTTACGAGTTTGGTTTGTGTCGTACCTATGGAGTACTCCCTGATAGCCCACTAGTTTATGGTGGAGTTTACAGTACTGTATAGATTATGGCATCATATACAATGTGTTAATAGGGATATGGGTAAAGCCTTAACACTATTTTAATACTTTACTTTACTGTAGACACTATTATAAAAGCGTATTATGCTATGTATGTAGATAGTTTAACGGTTCCTTAGGAGATGGAAATCCCGAACATCTCTTAAGTTATTGCACTCATTTTAGACACTGGATAGGAGATGTCAAACCCCATAAAAATCTTTGATGCCATTACACTCATATTTGTTTACCATTGATTTAAATTACATGAGATCTTTTAGTTCTGACTCGAGTGATTTGTCTTTTCAATTCGCTCGGGTCAATCTGAGCTTTTCAGTGTATTGAATTCTATTTTCTGGAGGACAAAGACGAAGATTCGGTATATCTTTACTATTTATTTTATTTATTCCACTACATCATGTTGTTCAGCTGTATTATTTATTTATTACTACTGTATGTACTCTGATCTGTATTGTAAAGGTGTAATCAAATGTATTTATAAAACAGCTTCGTGAACAATTATTTGATTATTATATTTTGTCATTCCACTGTGAGATTTTGTGTTAGATTTCTTTCTTTCTCTACTTTTTCTTATTTATACCATAACAATCCTCCCATTTGAATGGTTTGAGTCTGACGTATGCGGTTCATCGTCAATTTAAACCATCTAAAAAGTTTACACTGCTCTTTACCTTACCCTCTTTGAATGAAACGCGACTAGTCAAAATCGAGCATTGTAGCACGATGTCGCACACGCCATTCCACCACCGAGTGCCATAAAATATCACCAGAAGGTGCGCCTATCCCTGAAAAAAAATCAAATCAGAGTTTCTCTCGTCGAATTGAAGCTTCAAAAACCCAAAAGACAAAACCCTAGTTCATGGCTCACTCATTACTTAACCATCGATCACCCGGAAACGACAAACGCACTCATCAATATGCATACCAAAACGAGACTCGCGATGAATTATGATTTTTAAAATTTGTTTCGAATTTTCCATGAAGGATTCAATGAGATATAAAATTTTAAAGTTTGCTTCCTCTTTTTTTTCTGTAAGCTATTGTGTTTATAAAGGAGGCGCATGAGGTGGTGGTACAGGAGAAGAGTAGCATTTTTCAACGTAGGGTGGGCTAGAATTTGAAAATAGGGTGGCTGAGATGAAATAACAATGGCTGATGTGAAAGAATGTAGACTGTGGTCAAAATCAAGAATATATATATATATATATATATATATATTATTTAAATTTTCAAAATATCGAACTGTAACTTTTGGAACCCAATCGAGGCGTGCCACCAGGCGTTTATAATGTTATATCCCTATTTCGAATGCA
Organism: Allium cepa; assembly: GCA_030765085.1. Lineage (NCBI taxonomy): Eukaryota > Viridiplantae > Streptophyta > Magnoliopsida > Asparagales > Amaryllidaceae > Allium > Allium cepa. The sequence goes on along the minus strand of CM060933.1, from coordinate 25,277,308 downwards.
ATGGAACAAGTCTCGAGCCATAATTCGATCGTATGGAGAAGATAAATTTTTGAACCCAATTATTATATTAATTTTTTGATATAAACTTCAACGCGTTTCTATCCCGTGCGATCAAACTGTAATGATCTGAAATTTTCGACCTCGAAAATTCGACACTAATACGTTCATTGTAGAAGTGCCGAGAAATCGAATGCCGAAAATCTCAGATTGTTAGGTTAAAGAAGAAAAGAGGTAGGAAAAGAACCAGAAAACACAGCACACAATCTCACATTCGCAGCGGATTAAAGTACAATATCAAATAATAGCATTTATACAAAGAAAAGATGTAATTGTCACTTTACATACAATACATCAGAGTACAACCATTTACAATAAATCGAACAGTTATAATAACTCGTCCCAGACTAATATCAAATACCATCTCAGATACACAGCGGAAAATACTCCATATGTTCCTGCCATCCAGCTCGCCTCTTGAGCTCCATAACGTCCTAACCTGAAAGTCTACAATACTCGGTCTGACCCAAGCATTACAATAAAGTAACACTTGGGTTAGGCAGGAAACCAGCGTGAGTAAACCCATATAACTTGACATACTAAGTTATAAATCTTTAATGAAAACCAGGGTAACTCATACCTCACTACGAGTTCTCAACTTGCTTATGATCAATAATTAATTCACAAAATTATATCAAAATATCATTACTCAGTTTAGATGGTCCAGTTTACTTATTTTATTCCATTCCAGCCTATTTGATTTTATGAATCAAATCGATAAAGACTTATTCTAAATTATTAATCGAAGTGGTTTCGGGTATATGCTGACACTCGACCCCGGTCTCTTCGAATCCAATACTATCTTTAAGCCAGGTTGTTTAAGTGAATACAATTCTATTTTAAACACAAGGTGTCATTTTTACACAGCAGTTCATCATCGATAGATAATCCACATTATCACAGTCCAAACCATACATATCATATTACAGCGCATCACAAATTATCTGACTAGTGATATTAAGTCAATCCAAACATTCAATACAATTTAATGATCCATAGGCAAGATTGATTAGTTATATAATTCCTAATTAATTTAATTTGATCTCTAAACAAATTAAATTAATTACTTTACTTACTTTTTAAATTCTGCTTAATTTAATTAATTATAAATCATTTGTTATTATTTTTAATTAATCAACGAAATTAATCATCCTTTAATTATCCATCTCAATTAATTAACGTTTAATTACTTATATTAAATTAATCATCCTTTAATTACTTTAAGTACTTATCCTTTAATTAATTCATATCCTTTAATTAATCACATTAATTATTTATTCTTTAATTACATTAACTAATTATCCCTTTAAATTAATTTAGACCTTAATTAATTTAAGATAAACCATTTATCTTAATTAGTTACTTAATTACCATTTAATTTAAATTAAATGTTTGGAATACAAAATCACTTAAGTACTCTCTTGATTAATTAAAATTCAATACTACTTATCTTAATTACTTAGTTAATTACATCATTCTATTTTTGAAACCACTTTGGAATTAATTAAATAATTCACTAATATATTTTTATTCAAATCAAAACAATTTAAATTCAAAACAAGTTCGACCTTAAAAATCTAAATTTTGGAACTTGTTTGAAAACTTGATTAATGCTTTACTTTGAAAGAAAACTTGTTCATTTCCATTTGTTTTGAAACTTATTAACATTCCTTTTACTTTTTTTTAAACCCAGTTAGTATTTACATGAAAACTTGGTTTAAACATTTACTTATAAAATTGACTTCCATTGGAATTAGAAACTTGAGTAAAAGCCCAAAATTCCCGAGCCATTACTCGATCCCAAAACCGTCGCTTTCCTCTCTCGATACAACACGAGAACAACTTCGAGCCGGAACCTAAGTTGCCCGAGCCTCAAAACCACTCAGTATCGAATGTACACGGAAGAACTCGTGCACGTGCATGCGAGCTTGTCGCCCCACTGATCATCTTCGCCGTTGCTTATAGGTCGCCAACGACCCATTCGACATTCCAACCCCCCAACAAAAACGATTGCGATAGAAATCAGAATCGAGCAATTCGATCACCATCAGGCCATGAATCCCGATTACCAAACTCTCCTTGTGCCACGACCTCCGACCAACTGGAGCCGCGTCATCACGGCCCTACCTTTGCCACACGATCCCTTCGCTATTCAACCCACCTCGGTTCAACTCGACATCGCCACAACGCCGCAACAGCCTCGAGTTCGACCCCGTCCAGAATGACACCTAAAACCCTAAATCTCCTTCGCCACACCACCACGATGCCAGAGAAATCGAACCACCATTTTTCCCATGACCACCACCCCTCCAGCCTCCTCTGCCCTCAATCCCAAAACCCAAAAACTTCGTGTTCGCCAGAAATTGCTGAACGACCAATTTCCGTTCATTCCCCCTTTTCTCAATGAATTCTCAACTAGAAATCAAGATTAAGATCTTAAAAATCATAATTTTACAGTACATCCAATCCTATAATCAAAACATAGAATTTAGAAAATTGATTTTTTGATTTGAAAAGATTTTCCCTGTAATCCATGCTTCTAGTAATCCTACTTGTTAATTATACTTAAAAATATTTTTAAAATTAAAATCTGGTTAATTCTATCATTTTCCTTTTAATGATCATAACCTCAAACTGTAAATATAAAGAGATATGATTTTATTTAAAGTATTCTTGAGCATGATGATCAAACAGAGGAATGCATGTATATATACAGTATATTCAACTTGTACACACATATAATCATACTATTTTATTCATGCAAACCAGATCCAAAACATTTCTTCAACCAATCATTTCATGCAGAGATATATACACATGATTTAGCTTTATAAGTTAAGGTTTACTCACTTGTGAAAGTTTTTGAACAGAGAGAGTTTTTGAAACTGAAAGTTAGTTTTGATCTTGATCTTCGTAGTTAAGCTTGAATTGATCTGGAACATTGGTTCATTTGTTCTCAGTTGTTTTGAAATTTGGATCTTTTCTTTAGTTTTCAGTTGAATGTGAAGTTGTCAAATTACTGATTTTATTTTGGTTTCCAGTTTTTTTATTTTATTTTTATATCTTCACTTTGATTTCCAATGAAGAAAAGAAACCTTTTTGCTATATATACAAAAGTTATTAAAAAGAAGAAAACAAATTATTTGACACTTGTTCATCAAGCCTTTTTACAATCTTACAAATATTTTAATGCATGTATTTATTTTTATTTTTTATATTATATATCTTTATTTTTACACTTTATTTTCATTTATATGTATATAATTCAAAGAAAACAATATAAGCTTACTTACATATATTTTCTTTCCAATTAAAAAAAACAAATTCCACTTGTCTTTGCATATAATTCCTAGCTTACAATTGTTTAATGTATGTATACAAAGCTTACAAATTTTTAAACTTTTCTTTATATATATACAAATTACATTAATTTCAAGTACAAAAGAAAGTGTATTAATCCTTTGTTAAATCTTATTTTATGCATCATACTTTTGAACTACTAAATTTTTAACTTTAGTGTTTTGAAAATGTGAAATTTTATCTTTAAATATCCTTGGAAAATTTAATACATTGAATTCAAACCAATGCATCCTATTCACAATATATATACATATACATATATATATATATATATATATATATATATATATACACACACACACATAATTTGAAATATCTTATGTGAATTTTTGATATATATATATATGTATGTATGTATGTATGTATCCGCACTTTTACAAATTTCCATATATTCTACTACCCATGGCATATATATATATATATATATATATTTACACACTTATATATTTGTATACACATTTAAAATTTTCAACACTATAAAATTTGCATATATCCATTTCTATATTAATTTACTATAAAATTTATCATTTCCAGATATTTAAAATTTAGCATTTATTTTAATTTTAAACCAATTTACATTTATAAAAGATATTTTTAATATTCGAAATCAATTAATTACCAATTAACAGATGTCTGAAAATCCAGGTTATTACATTCCTCGCCCCTTTAGAACTTTTCGTCCTCAGAAAGGAATGAAGCCAGAATTTTTAATTATACTACTATTTATCAGTTAAGTTATCCTTTAAACATTTTTAACTTTTTTTAAAAAAAAATTAAAACACTTTAAAATCTACATACTATTGCCAAAATAGCTTTTATAAAAATACTTTTTATAACTCGATGTCTCAACAAGTGCATCCTTCTTCTCACAGAAATTCAGTCATACATTGATCAGGCGTAGGACTGAAAATATATATGTACTCAGCAGACCCGTTTTCAACACCCGGTGAAAGAATACATAGAAAATTTTCTTGAAAATATAGAAAACACTTTTGAAAATATTGAAAACATTTTTGGTGAGAATGCTCTGGAAATCATCATCCCCTCCATGGTCGCAGTTAACCCGATGGTTACGTCGCCATCCCGGCAAAACCATAGAAAACTGTAAGCACTCCACGCCCCTCGATTACACCATGGAACCCAACATATATCGCAGCTACGACCAGGTTTTACATCGCCACCATGGGAAAAACCCATGTAACTGTAGGCATCAGCGCCCTCGAATTTCGCTGTCAAACGAAACTTCACCACTCCTACATAGATCGCAGGCTACATCAGTCGAGTCCTAATGTAGCCTGTAGGCACTCACTGCCACACGACTTTCAATATGTCTTCATAGATCGCAGTCTACGAATGTTACGTCACCCTCCCGGCGAAATCAAACGTAGACCGTTGGAACTCACTACCACACGACTTCCGCTATGGTCCGCAGTAGATCATAGTGACATCGAGTTACACTGTCGTCACAGCATAACCCAAATGTCTCTGTAGTCATCAGCGCCCTCGAATTTCGTTATGCACACAATCCTTAGGAACTTCAGTTAGTCCGGACTTCCTCCCAGGATAAAATTTAGAGCCTCCCCAGGGCTCAAGGCAGAACCATCTCGTGGATCTCCTATGAAGTTCATTTCATGGGAGCGCCTTTTTCTCCAGAGCCAATCTCAAAACAATTTATACTATACACATATAGTATCTTTCAAATTGTACTCTTTATGATTCACATAAATATCTCCTTTACACAAAATCGATATCTCAAATCGATAGTTCCAAACTTGGCTTTTCAAATTCCCAAAATTGCTATTTCCCAAAAATCAAAAGCCTTTCAAAATCATCGAGTTCCAAAAACCCTTTTTCCTAAAATATTTTTCATAAAAATCATATATATATAATCTTGAAAAATCTTGGAATCACTTCATGCTTATATAAATTCCCTTTTTATACTTCAAATACTTTCAAAGATGACATCTTCTGGTTATAATTCCAATAAGGGGAGTTTATCATTTAAAACAAATATATAAAATCAAATATTCAAGTGCGATGTCTTTTTTAAAGTTATTTACCACCTTACTTTTTATAAAATGAGTTTCAATTATATAGATATCCAACTTCCACTTTTATTTATCATATATTTACTTTTCTATTCCAAAAATCATTTTTCATTTCTTTAAAATTTCAATATCTATTATATTTAAGCACGTACGATGTACATATACCAATCGTACGCAATATCAAATCCGATCGCTCACTCGATCGCACAATTTCACTTCCGAACTAGTATCGTCCACCCGACTTCCCAGTGCAGACTCAAATCTGGTTTCTTGATCAGAAACCGTCATTCTCCTTGCATAGCTATAACTATGATAGAGAATTTTTAGAACTAATAAAAAAAATCCATATGCATGGTTCGCCGTTGAAAATCGAGTGAAAAATCCCAACTCGGATCGATATACTATCTCAAAATTCTGTGCTCGAATCTGCATCAAATCATTATGAGAATAGAATAATATACGTACATCCTACGTATTCACCTTCATTGATTATCAGCTAAATCAATTTTATTTTTATTCACCTTCATTTTAATTCTATTCACCTATTCACAATTGCTTCAATTCCCATTTGGGTTATCACTTCATTTATAAACAGTTTGCACTCTGACTAGCTCAAATTTAGAAAATAACTTGAAAAGGTTTAAAATAGATAAGTAATTGTAAAATAGTTATTAGTTGTAAAATAGCTGTAAATGGTTAAGTAATTATAAAATAGTTGTAAAATAGTTAGATAGTTGCAAAATAGTTATAAAATAGTAATTAGTTTATAAACAGATGAAATAGTAATTAGATTTCAAAATAGTTGTAAAATAAGTGTAAGATAGTTTGGGTCTTAAAAAGAAAGGTTGTATAGTAAATAGCTAGGAAAATAGATTTAAAACGGTTTATATTAAAACAATTTATTTGAAAATAGTTTCAGAGTCCAAGTGGTTCAATTTTCCTAATCTCCACTTCAAATCAATTTCCCATCCCATTAAATTGATTTAATTTGAATTAACCTCGATTCCTATTCCAAATTCAAATCAATTCCAATTTGAATTTAAATTTATTTAAATCCAAGCTCACTTCCAATTAATTCAAATCAAATTCAATTTGAACTAATTTCAATTCCAATCTCAACTTTAAACCATCTCGAATTATATAAATTTGAGTTAAATTTTAAATGTTGATTTAATCCCTTAAATGAAAGGAACCTTTACTTTCAAATTAACAACCTAAATCTTTAGACAATTTAATTTCGAGTCCAAAAAACAATTTAATCTTCAGAATCCAATTTATTACCCAATTTTAATTTCTAACTTTGAAACTAATTCTTAACAATTTTCAGTTTGCAAGTTTATTTTTAATATTTAAATCTTAGGTTCAAAGTGATTCCATTATCAGTTTTCAGAACACAAATATGTTTTGAGATCACACACAACTCTCATTCAAACCAACCATTTAACTTCCCTAAGTTAAATTTAATTCATTTAATCCAGTCAACATTACTCAATTTGGATTCTCCATTACAAATTTTAAACTTCTTATCAATATCCTTTACCACTTATAAGTTCATAAACTGATCACATTTCAGGGAAAATTCAAAACTCAACCCTAAGTATTTACTTCCAATCAACATGTTATTATGTATATCCCACATATATACATATTCATTTCTTTTGCACCCCCAGACATATTTTAAATTTTAAACATTCCTAGTTTTTAGTTCAAAACAAATTTCGTTGAAAAATTTAAACAACTCTTTAAAATAGGATTCCTACATTTAAAAATATTATTCATTATATCTTTTTAATACTTTGAAACAATTTAAATTTTCTGGACTTAGATTTAAAATTTCTCAATTTAAATCATTTTCAATTTATAACTTACACTTATCTAGATTGTTACTTTCTTAAAACATTCCATTTTACTTTATCATTGTTATCATTAGAAAACAAACATCCCATTATTAGATACAATAACCATTTTATTTTATGGTTTGAATCCACTTCTAGCTTATCTTATTTGTATAGTTCACATTATCCAGTTCCTATTTGGTTGTATTTCCATTACCACTTAATTCTTATTATTATATTTAATTCCAATAATTCAACAACCAATTACCTTAATATATATAATAATTAGAAAAATTATTGATTTATATATCAAAATATAAGTTTATATAAAAATCATTTTTAAATCCATTTTTAAAAATCATTATACAAGAAAATAACAAGTACGCCCTCATATATATATACACTCAACTCATTCTAGGGTATTATTGACCATATCCTTAATGAGTAAACCCACCAGAGCTAAGGTTCTCGCTTAACCTTCTGCTCTGATACCAACTGTAACGACCTAAAATATTCGACCTTGAAAATTCGATACTAATACGTTCACTGTAGAAGTACCGATCAATCGAACATCGGAAATCTCAGATTGTTAGGGGAAAGAAGAAAGGATGTAGGAAAGAACCTGAAAACACAACATAGAATCTCACATTCGCAGCGGATTAAAGTACAATACCAAATAATAGCATTTATACAAAGAAAAGCAGTAATTGGTACTTTACATACATACATCAGAGTACAACAAAATCGGACAGTTATAATAGCTCGTCCCAGACTGATATCAAATACTAGCTCAAATACACAACGGAAAATACTCCATATGTTCCTGCCATCCAGCTCGCCTCCTGAGCTCCAGAACGTCCTAACCTAAAAATCTGCAATACTCGGTCCGACTCGAGCATTACAATAAAGTAACACCCGGGTCAGGTTGGAAACTAGCATGAGTAAACCCATATAACTTGAAATACTAAGTTATAAAACTTTAATGAAAACCAGGGTAACTCGTACCTTACTACGAGTTCTTAACTTGCTTATGATCAATATTTATTTCACAAAATTATATCTATGTATCATTACTCAGTTTAGATGGTCCGACTTACATATTTTATTCCATTCCAGCCTATTTGATTTTATGAATCAAATATATAAAGATTATTCTAAATCACTAACCGAAGTGGTTTCGGGTATTTGCTGATACCCGACCCCGGCCTCTTCGAATCCAATGCTATCTTTAAGCTAGGTAGTTTAAGTGAATAAAATTCTATTTTAAATACAGGATGTCATTTTTACACAGCAGTTCATCATCGATAGATAATCCACGTTATCACAGTCCAACACACACATATTATATTACAGAGCATCACAAATTATCTGATTAGAGATATTAAGTCAATCCAAACACTCAATACAATTTAATCATCCATAGGCAAGATTGATTAGTTATACAATTCCTACTTAATTTAATTTGATCTCCAAACAAATTAAATTAATTACTCTAATTACTTTTTAAATTCTGATTAATTCAATTAATTACAAATCATTTGTTATTATTTTTAATTAATTAATGAAATTAACCATCCTTTAATCATCCAGCTTAATTAATTAACCTTTAATTACTTATATTAAATTAATCATCCTTTAATTACTTTAAGTAATTATCCTTTAATTAATCCATATCCTTTAGTTAATCACATTAATTATTTATTCTTTAATTACATTAACTAATTATCCCTTTAATCAATTTAGACCTTAATTAATTTAAGATAAACCATTTATCTAAATTAGTTACTTAATTACCATTTAATTTAAATTAAATGTTTGGAATACAAAATCACTTAAGTACTCTCTTGATTAATTAAAATTCAATACTACTTATCTTAATTACTTAGTTAATTACATCATTTTATTTTTGAAACCACTTTGGAATTAATTAAATAGTTCACTAATATATTTTTATTCAAATCAAAACAATTTGAATTCAAAATACGTTCGATCTTAAAAATCTAAATTTTGGAACTTGTTTGAAAACTTGATAAACGCTTTACTTTGAAAGAAAACTTGTTCATCTCTATTTGTTTTGAAAATTGTTAACATTCCTTTTACTTTTTTTTAACCCGGTAAGTATTTACGTGAAAACTTGGTTTAAACATTTGCTTATAAAATTTACTTCCATTGGAAATTAGAAACTCGAAGACCAAACATCCCGAGCCATTACTCGATCCCAAAACCATCGCTTTCCTCTCTCGATACAACACGAGAACAACTTCGAGCCTTAAAACCACTCAGCATCGAATGTACACAGAAGAACTCGTGCACGTGCACGCGAGCTCGCCGCCCCTCTGATCATCTTCGCCGTCACCTACAGGTCACCAACGACCCATTCATACATTTCGACCATCCAATATAAACGATTGCGCTAGAAATTAGAATCGAGCAATACGATCACCATCAGGCCATGAATCCCGATTACCAAACTCCCCTCGTGCCATGACCTTCGACGAACTAGAGCCGCGTCATCATGGCCGTACCTTTGCCACATGATCCCCTCGCTATTCCCCCCATCCCGGCTCAACTCGACAATGCCACGACGCTGCAATAGCCTCGAGTTCGACGCCATCCAAAACGACACCTAAGACCCTAAATCTCTTCCACCCCACCACCACGACGCCAAAGATATCGAACCACCATTTTTCCCATAACCGCCGCCCCTCTAGCCTCCTCCGACCTCAATCTTGAAACCCAAAAACTTCGCATTCGCCAGAAATTGCTCCACGACCAATTTCCATTCATCCCCCCTTTTCTCTATTAATTCTCAACTAGAAATCATGATTAAGATCCTAAAAATCATCATTTGATAGTATGAATCCAATCCTATAATCAAAACATAGAATTTAGAAAATTGATTTTTCTGATTTGAAAAGATTTTCCCTGTAATCCATGCTTCCAGTAATCCTACTTGTTAATTATACTTAAAAATATTTTTAAAATTAAAATTTAGTTAATTCTATCATTTTCCTTTTAATGATTATAACCTTAAACTGTAAATATGAAGAGACATGATTTTATTTAAAGTATTCTTAAGCTTGATGATCAAACAGAGGCATGCATGTATATATATATAGTATATTCAACTTGTACACATAGATAATCATACTATTTTATTCATGCAAACCAGATCCATAATATTTCTTCAACCAATCATTTCGTGCACAGATATATAAACATGATTTAACTTTATAAGTTAAGGTTTACTCACCTATGAATGTTTTTGAACAGAGCAACCCAGAGTTTTTGAAACTGCAAGTTAGTTTTGATCTTGATCTTCTTAGTTAAGCTCGAATTGATTTGGAACCTTGATTCACTTGTTCTTAGTTGTGTTGAAACTTGGATCTTCGCTTTAGTTGTCAGTTGAAATTGAAGTTGTAAAATTACCGATTTTATTTTGGTTTCCAGTTTTTTTTATATCTTCACTTTGATTTCCAATGAAGAAAAGAAACCTTTTTGCTATATATACAAAAGTTATTAAAAAGAAGAAAATAAATTATTTGACACTTATTCACCAAGCCTTTTTACAAGCTTACAATTTTTTTAATGCGCGTATTTTTTATATTATATATCTTTATTTTTACACTTTCTTTTCATTTATATGCATATAATTCAAAGAAAACAATATAATCTTACTTACATATATTTTCTTTCCAATTAAAAGAAACAAATGCCACTTGTCTTTGCATGTAATTCCTATCTTACAAATGTTTAATGTATATATACAAAGCTTACAAATGTTTAAACCCCTTTATTTATTAATTACTTATGTTTTTGTTAATATATGTTTATGTTTTTAAACTTTCCTATACATATATACAAATTACATTAATTTCAAGTACAAAAGAAAGTGCATTAAATCTTTATTAAATCTTATTTTAGGCCATCATACTTTTGAACTACTAAATATTTATTTTTAGTGTTTTGAAAATGTAGAATTTTATCTTTAAATATCCTTTGAAAATTTAATGCATTGAATTCAAACCAATGCTTCCTATATATATATATATATATATATATATATATATAAATAGAAATATCTTATGTGAATTTTTGATATATATATATATATATATATGTATGTATGTATCCACACTTTTACAATTTCCATATATTCTAATACCCATGGCATACATACATACATACATTTATATATTTACACACTTATATATATGTATATGTACACATTTAAAATTTTAAACATTATAAAATTTTCATATATCTATTTATGTATTAATTTACTATAAGATTTATCATTTCCAGATATTTAAAATTCAGCATTTATTTTAGTTTTAAACCAATTTACATTTATAAAAGATATTTTTAATATTCAAAATCGGTTAATTACCAACTAACAGATGTCCGAAAATCCGGTTTATCACATAAACGATAACTCCAAATGCTATGAAATTTGATATTTGATAATAAAACATTATTACGGACCCAATAAAACTAGTTTGTCGAAATCCGAGGCCGTGGCCAAAATGGCTGATTTTAGACGTTAAATAAAACAAGTAACTTTCAGAAATTTATTTAGTCACTTTAAATTCAAATTTAAAATTTAACAATCTTCATTCTCGTTTAAATAAAATTTAAATCAACTTTTGGAATCATTTCCATTCACATTAAGTTCAGAATTTAAATATTCGAATAATTTCGGTATTAAATTCAATGATTAAATTTTCAGTAAATCACCATTAATAAATAATTCAACATTTATTAGCAATCATTTTATTATTATCTAAATAATTAAACATTTATTATCCGATTATAGACATTGACTATAAACACATTCAACAGAAAGAATTTTCATTTCTGTGACGACCTGGAATTTTTGGATGTTTGAAATCGAAAAATTTAATTGATTTTAAATATTTGAAAGTTAATTTTTAACTTGAATTCTAATATCACTATTTATTTGATAATTAAATTGAATTAGATAATTTGAAGTTGGGTAAAATGTCGAATCTGGAGTTTTAAGCGTGTTAAAAATAATTCGAAGGTTTGTAAAATTTATATTGATAGTACTGAAGATAGTAGAAGTGTTAAAATTGAATTTGGAAGTGCTTGGTTAAGTTTTGAAATTTTATCGTTCAAATCGATATTTAAAAATAGCCTTCCGAGGCGTAGTCTCGGATTTTGACGAAACCAGTTCCATTGGATCCGTAACATTATATTATTATCGAATTTCAAATTTCGTAATGTTCGTAGTTGTTGTGTAAGTGTACGGTAAATAAACGCGTTGAAATTAAATTGAAAATTCAATATAATAACTGATCCAAAAAGGCTATCTTCTCCATACGATCGAATTAGGACTCGAAACCTTTTCCATTGCGTTTGGAATAGGGGTATAACCTTACAAATGCCTAGCGGCATGCCTTGATAGAAGATCGAGATTTTAAGTTGTGAAATCGAAACGATTTAAAATTTAAATAAATAAATATATTGGTTGATTGACCTACATACTCACATCAGCATACAAAACATCATCTCATTTCACTTTAACTCTATTAACACGCAAGTCAACTTTAACACGCAAGGAATATTTCATATATATTTTTTAAAATCACGTCACCCTTTTCTCTCAGCCGAAGACATTTCAATTATATATAATAAAAATAATAAAAGAACATAACATCATTAAATCTCTTAGAGAAAAATGGCGAACGAAAAAAAGGGAAATCAGGTTCGTTCGAATCAAATCGCGAGTGGCGGCGACGACCGAAGGGTTTAGTCGCGTGGCGGGGCGACTCACGTTGGATAGCGTAAGGAGTGGTGTGCGGCACCGCCGCGGCTCTTTCGCGTGCGCCTGTTTTGGAGGAGCTCGCGTGCGCGACAAGGTGGAGCTGGGTTTTTTTTGGAGGGAGTTGCGATCTGGGATGGGGTGCGGTGTGGCGAGAGAGGCTCGTGGAGGAGGAGTAGTTCATGGCAACCACGGTTTTGGGAGAAGCCAAGGGTGGGATCTTGAGACCAAGCAGTGAGGTATATTCAATTTTCAATTTAATATATCTATGTAACTATGTATAGTATAACAGAGAACAAAAAAATAATTTACAGTGAGGAAAGGTTTTACGAATCAGATATTTATATATGTATTAAAGAAGAAAATTCGTACAGTAAAGGAAATTTCATTTTTGCTGTTTACAGAAAAGAAATACAAGTATGAACAAATATATAAATACACTTACATGTTTTAATAAACTTAGATAAACAGAAAGTTATTTTTATTCACTGAAAATGGGATTGAAACAATAAATATACATAAATACCTATTTTCATTTACTAGTTAATTTTAAAATAATGAAGATGTGTTTGTTTAATTAGATCTAAATTATTACTAGTTACTAAGAAATTATTTAAAGGAAAATAAGTTCAAATTTTAATCGTTAACCAATTGAATTATTTAGTGGTGCATAATGGTTCAATTTTTATTTCGAATATTAATAAAACCATCTAATATTTATTCAAGGTCAACATCCGAAAGGAGACAAGTCGAGATTGGATCAGATTGCATAATAAAAATCAAAGGTGAGTTAATCTTACTCATCAAGTTTGATTCAAATTTAAATGATTAAATTTACATAAATTGGTTGGATGGTTGAATTGATTTGATGTGCTATATTATAGTATATAATATATCTTGGAATGATTGATTTACCGCATTATATAGCGGATGATATTATATTAAAACCCATATACCACGATATTCCACCTCGAAGTGGAATTGGTATTTTATGTTGTGCTAACATCTGTGAATGTAGGGAAAACAAGTTGGAGGGATCCAACTGGATTCCTCAACATTTATTTAAATTATTTAATATTATCCGTTGTGATTATTTGATATTTTATGATGAATTATATTGGAATATTGAATGGTATGGTTTGCTTGAATATATTTCGGTACACTGAGTTATCAAAATATATAAATTGGATTTTTGGAAAGACAATAAAAGAGTGGATTTTTAAGTAAAATAATTATAGCGAATTTGAATAAATTAAGAATGAATTGAAAAGGAATGGAAGTGATATTAAAATACTAATAAATAATTTCGAGCATGGAAAAAAAAAGATTTTGAATAAACAGAAATTAATGAATTGTAAACTTAAGTGATCATTTAAAGGAATAAAGAATTATTTTAAAATTCAAAGTTTAAATTTATTTAAAAGGGATAAAGAAGAAATTTGGGAAATCTAAAATTGGTATTTCAGTTAAAAGTATTTTAAATCATAATTAAGGAATAAAGTCTGAAGTTAATGGATTTTGGAATAAATTGAGTAAATTGGAAATCAATTTGGAAATTGATTCAAGTATTTGAAATTAGAAATTTAAAGTAGAATGTGACTATGGAATTTATAAACTGAGTTTATAAAAGTGAAGTGATATATCAGTGGATATTTTGGAGAATAAATTAACGATGGGAATTTATTAAAGGAATGGGTAAATTTGTTTAAAAATAAATAGTGCTTTATTTTTAAAGGATGTGAAGAGAAGTATATTTCCCTGGACAGCCAAGTACGTTTCAAAGTAAATTTTTAAATATAAGATAAAAGTTTTAATGTTGTTTTAAAAAGCATGTTTTAGAAAATTTATTATTTCTAAATGTTTATATTCTAAAGTAAGTATTTTTCAAATCTATCATCGTAGTAATTATTTAAAGGTGACTTGGTATTTTTGTTTTAAAGGAGAAAATCTAGTTTTATAATTTATAAAGTAACCTTATTTTGAATATTCTTAAAGTATTATTTTTAATTAAGTATTAAAGTAATTTTCAATTTAAATGTTTTAAAGCATATTTTACAATAAAGTTTTTTTAAATTATTTTAAAAATCTAAAGTTTTGTGCTTGGTGATTTCAGTGGAAATAGAAAATATTTGGGAAATTTACTCTGTAAAAGAAAGATAGTTTGAGACTATTTTCAGAACGGTTTGAAAGATGGGAATATATCTTGCGAAGATATTTTGATAATAATAAATAATTTGGGAAATTATTTATTGTTTGATGGATGATTGGGAAAATTAATTGATAGTTAAATAACCGACTATCAATATTAGCCAATGCGCTGATCGTTTCGAAGAGATTGGGATTTATTTCTCGAAAACCACATCGATCCGGTTTGTACGTTTTCGTGGAAAAACAAGTTTGGATTCGAAGATGGAGCAGTGAAGTGCAAGGGCTAGTCGCTACTAATCCTGAGGATGTTTCCAAAATGGATGTAGTAGGAATAGTGCCTTCGGTTCCGTTCGAATCCGGGACGGACTTGTATGAATGAATGCTTTCAGAACATCGTCAAGTGGGCGATGAGCATTTTAAGGGATATGTTCTAAAAGGTAACGCTTAGCCTCAAGCCTCACCAACCGAGAATGATTGAAAATCAGGGGTTATGCAGCAAGGCTAGGTGGGTAGCACCCACTTTAGGGTAAGGTCATCCCTGTCTAGATGTCCTTTTTTATTTCGGCTTAGTGGTGTGGTTGCTGATCACAACCGTGGGGTGATCTTACTCGGGATTATCCAGTAAGGGTTAGTCCCGGTCTTGTG
Organism: Allium cepa; assembly: GCA_030765085.1. Taxonomy (NCBI): domain Eukaryota; kingdom Viridiplantae; phylum Streptophyta; class Magnoliopsida; order Asparagales; family Amaryllidaceae; genus Allium; species Allium cepa. The sequence continues at coordinate 25,261,430 of CM060933.1, read as the reverse complement.
TTGTAGGGGGTCGGGAGTGATCCTCGGTATGCTAATCTAGACCAGGTACCGTGACAGGTGGTACCCCAGCGCCTAGTCATTAGTTGGAAATCCATTCTCCCTACGTTCCTTTTACGAGTTTTGTTTGTATTACCCACTTCGTGGCTAGTGCTGGAATTTAATAATGTAACAATTTCGGCTATTTAATCATTTTCTTGGAACCAAGTTTGAGCTTTTCACCGATCATCAGTCTCTGAGATATATCTTCACCCAGAAGGATTTGAATCAGAGGCAAGTTCGTTGGCTTGAGTTTTTGGCTTCTTACGACCTTGGTATTAGCTATACTCCCGGTAAAGCTAATGTTGAGGCCGATGCTCTGAGTCGGAAGACGACATTGTTGTGTCAGCTTGTTGTTTCTTCTTCTCCTCTTTTGGATCGTATCAAGGCTAAGCAGGATGAGGATAGGATACTTAGGCTTATTAAGGAGAGTTTTCGTAACAGAGTTGGTGGCAGTAGTAGTGGTAGTAGTGGAGCTCAGATCGATGACAGAGGGGTTTTGAGGATTAGTGGTAGGATTTGTATCCCGAATGTAGATGGTTTGAGGCAGGAGTTACTTTGGGAGAATCATCGATCCAGACTTTCTATCCATCCCGGCGTGACAAAGATGTATCAGGATATGAAGAAGCTTTATTGGTGGAGAGGGATGAAGAGGGATGTCTCTATCTTTGTTAGTCGGTGTGCGACTTGTCAGCAAGTCAAGGCCGATCATCAGAAGACTCCTGGTTTGTTGCAGCCTCTTGAGATTCCCGACTGGAAGTGGGAACAGGTTTCCATGGATTTCATTGATGGATTGCCGAGGTCTAGGAAGGGCAATGAGAGTATCTGGGTTATTGTGGATAGGCTGACCAAATCTGCTCATTTTATTCCGGTCAAGCCTACCCGTTCTGCTTCTAGCTTGTCTGAGATCTACATGAGGGAGATTGTTCGTCTCCATGGTGTTCCTCTCAGTATTGTTTGTGATCGTGATCCTATCTTTACCAGCCAGTTCTGGAAAGCTTTTTAGGAATCTTTGGGTACTCATCTGAATCTGAGCACTGCTTACCATCTGCAGACTGACGGTCAAACGGAAAGGGTGAATCAGATACTCGAAGATCTTCTTCGTGCTTGTGTGCTTGATTATGGTGGATCTTGGGAAGATCATCTGCATCTTGTCGAATTCACCTACAATAATAGTTATCAGGTATAATATTACCTTCCGTTTTAAGTTCATCTTAATATTTTATCTATTCCCTTTCTATCTTTGAATTCAGGCCAGTATCAAAATGTCCCCATTTGCTGCTTTATATGGACGACCTTGTCGATCCCCATCTTGCTGGATTGAATCCGGTAATCGTCTGATTCTTGGTCTTGATATGATTCTGGAAGCTTCTGAGAGAGTTGAGGAGATTAAGAGGAGGTTGAGGGTTGCTCAGGATAGGCAGAAGAAGTATGTTGATAGCCGAAGGCGGAAGCTTGAGTTTGCTGTTGGCGATATGGTTTTCCTTAAGGTCTCTCCCTTGAGGAATGTCATTCGTTTTGGTCATAGAGAGAAGCTTTCTCCCAGATTCATTGGTCCTTTCCGCATTTTGGAAAGAGTTGGTTCCTTGGCTTATCATCTGGAGTTACCCGAGAAGCTTTCTGGAGTGCATGATGTATTCCACGTCTCACATCTTCGTGGGTATCTCCATGAGCCATCTTTGGTTGTTCAGCCTTCTGCTCTTGACAACTTGGATATTGAGCCTAATCTGACTGTCGAGAGGAAGCCACTTCGTATTGTCGATAGAGGTACGAAGCAGCTAAGAAGGAAATCTGTTAGTCTGGTCAAAGTACAATGGAGTACGGATGATCGTGACTGTACTTGGGAGATGGAGGAGAGCATTCGTGCTTCAAATCCGGAATTGTTTATTCCAGGTATTATTTTTGTTTTCTATCTTGTTTTCTTTTTGTTTCCTAGTTTCCGTTCTTTTCGAGGACGAAAAGGTTTGAGTGGGGAAGAGTGTAAAAACCCAATATTTTGAAATTTATTTTTATTTGTTTTAAAATATTTTTATAGTGAAGTAGAAAATTTTCTAGAATTAATGGTAATTTATTGGAATTTTTAGGTTCCGTTTCCTATTTTTAAGCAATTTCTTTAATTCTTTGGATATTTTCCATGAATTTAATTATTTATTTCACCTTGAAAATGTTTTAAAAATAATTTTTATTTCAAATTTTTGTTTTATAATATTTTAAAATGAAATACATAATTTTCCAAAGCTATTGGAATTTTCTTGTAATTTTTAGGCCATGTTTGCTATTTTTAGCAATTTTTCTTATTCATTTTTCTATTTTATATTAAATTAATTATTTTATTTTATTCTTGCTTAGTTTCGGTTTCAAATAATCATAATAATTTTATAATGAAATGTATAATTTTCCTAGACTAACAGTGATTTATTCACAATTTTAGAACACTGTTTGGTATTTTTAAGGCATTTTCTTCATTATTTTATATTTTTTTCAAAAATTACTATTTGTTACCTCATATTTCTAATTGATTTCGGTTTGTAAAGTATTTTCTCCTGAAATTTTGTTTATATAAAGATTTAAAAGGAAAGGAATATGGAAGATTGTAAATCACTTTGAAACGTAAGCCCTTTTATTTGCCCAAACCCTTCATTTCCTTAAACTCCTCAATTAATTGCCTTAGCCGTGTAAAACCCTAGTGTAGCCGTCATCTCATTAGGTTTTCACGTGAAAAAAATATCCATCTTCATTTGTTTCTCACGGCTTCAATTAGATCTGGTAATGGCTTCCCTTTCTTTTTCTTACTTTTCTCCTTATTTTCTCTAAATTTTTGCCTTGTTTCTCTTCTAGTTTGGGTCGGCCTCTTCTCCATAGCCGCAGCCACAAACTCCTACATCTCTTCTATGCCTCCAACACCATCTACTCCACCAGCCATGACCATGGCCGAACCATCTGTGGTGGCCAAACCCTTCAAAATTGCAACCTACATGCCTAAAATTAATGTTTTTGACCATTGTTGCCTCATTCCCTTCATCCACCACTCAAATCACCACCATAGCCGCCACCACCACCACTGACCTGACCACCATACACCCCTTCCACCTTTGTCCAGTCATGATGCACCCTTAGGCCGAGCATACTTCCCATGGCCGAGCCATCTAGCCTAACAAAAACTCCACTTTTTGCCAAAAAACCATTCACCTCCTCATGTATAAAACTCCATCTTGTTTTGCCATGAATCCGACCCATGCTAGCCATAAACCTGAACCAAAACCTTACCAAATCTAAAACAAAACATACCCTAGGATGTGACAAAGGTTTGAGGAAGCAAGGCAAAAGTTTGGCAATCTGTTTCTCTTTTTTTTCAAAGTTATTGCATGTTATAGTCATATTGAATTGTGTTGTTTTGTTTGTTTATGTTGGGTTGTACACAAGAGTTGTAGCTTGGATTCAACCACCACTCAAGTCCGTAGTTGTGTCATCGTGCCTTATTGTCTATTTGTGCCTTTGGTTTGGAAATATTCAGTAATTGGAGATGAGTAAATCTCACACGACAATTATATACTTATGCAGTTGTATAACAACCACAATTGAATGTGTAGAAATATTTATGATGTTATAACTGCCATGTGTTATCCTATTTTTGGTCAAAACTGGAATATCAACAAATGGACGAGGAATGTTGGATGTCAGGATTGGAGATCAGTTGGAATCAAGGCTACGATCGATATCGTCAAAATTTGGTTGAACTCCGATCGGGGCGAAATTAATTGGAGATGATGATAAGGATTAGGAAAGGCTATGTTTCAAATTTCAGGTTAATCGGAGTTCATATGAAGGAGTTATGATCGATGCAAGGTAGGAAGGGCATGGCTGTTCGAACCCATCAAGGTGTTCGTTTCGAACCCATCAGGTTCGAAACGATCGAAGGCACACAAGGTTCGAATCGATACACTTCGTATCGATTGGTATGGATTCGGCTCTGAGAAGTTCGCATTAGGTGTTGGTTCGACTCGATAGTGTTTGTATCGGTCAATATGGATACGAACTCCGCGTTCGTATCGATCAGGTGGGAAAGGCATATGGAGTTTACTACGAATCGATGGACTTCGACTCGATGATAGCACAGATCTCCTTCGTATCCATAGGGTGTATACAGGTTAGTTCGTATCGATGGTGGTTCGGATCGATGGGAATCTGGGTTCGTACCTATCGATACGAAGAGAGCGTTCGAATAGAATACGTGGGGAGTCGGCTTTGTGGATTCGAAGGAGATGGGTTCGAAGGAGATGGACTCGAAGGAGATGGACTCGAAGGAGATGGATTCAAAGGAGATGGACTCGAAGGAGATGGACTCGAAGGAGATGGATTCGAAGGAGAAGGGTTTGAAGGAGATGGATTCGAAGGAGGTGGGTTCGAAGCATGGATTCGAACCAGGCAGAACACACGGAACTTTGAACTTGAATCGATCATATCTTCCAAACCGTTGGTCCAAATGCAATGAAATTTTTACAGGAGCTTACATACATGTTGAAGAATGTTCTCACCAAATTTAAGCTCAATTGGATGATTTCTTGATCGATTCGAACCTTACTTCGAATCGATCCTGATGTGGGCCCGGATCTCCAGATTTCAGGCGCGTGGGCCCCCCTCACGTGCTTGAAGCGGTCTACCGCATTTTTAGGAGAAATATCAGCCTCCTACGCCTATAAATAGAGCCCCTGGTCATTCAGAAAAGGGGTCGGAGAATTTGGAGAAAGAAAGCACGCCCGGACGCTGCCTGAGTCATTCCATATCATCATTGCTGCTATTTATTTCAAGTTTTGGACTTTGTAACTGCTGTAATCATCTGTAATCATCAAGTATAATCAATAAAAGGATAAAAAACTTTGGAGTGGACGTAGGCCGGAGATAGCCGAACCACTATAAAACTTGTGTCTCTGTTCTTTACTTTTGGATTGCTGTTTAATATTTGCTGAGATCCGAGATTTGTGTTTGAATATTATTGATTTATATTCATACACTGGTGCTTTCACGGTATTCGGGGTTTGTGACCTATTTTGGCGCAAACACTTTGGTGCTTTCACTGAGAAAGACTAGCACCCGCTACATCGGATTTGAAGGTTTGATTTGAAGATTTTAAAGAGTTTGGATTCAAGGACAATGACTAGGCAAAATAGTAGAAGGCAGAGGGCTGAGAGAAGCCAACAGGAAGGAAGTCAACAAGCATCCTCCGGAGCTGGGGAAGGACATGCTTCAATCTACATAACCCGGGATGAAATGGAGGCTATGGCAAATTCTTTGCAAGAGAGATTGTTGAAGAACCAACAGGAAATGATGCAGACCTTCTTTGAGCAAATGAGAACTGCAGGAATGCAGAACCTAGGAACAGCTACAGCCGCTGTGGATGCAGGACAAGGAGCTAGGGTTGTGGAACCCAATGGAGGACAGGATACAGAGCTGGAAGGCAATCAACAGGGGCTTGGGGGCAGGCCCACCGGATCCAATACAGGAGGACCTTTGGAAGGAGTCCAGCAGGCTAGAGGTAACATTGCTGCTAATGAACCACACGAGGAATATGTGCCAGAGTTCCCTCGGGGGTATGGGGGCAATCCCCAATAGACAATACTGGATTGGTAGAAATCATCATAAGAACTGTGCGAGGTGGTTTGACCAACAGAGATTTGGAAGGAGTGAATAGGAGTCCGTTCGCTCAGGAAATAAAGATGGCTCAGAATCCACCTAAGTTCAAGCTACCGAGCGTGGAGGTATATGATGGCAAGGCAGATTCAACAGATCACTTGATGAGGTACACCAGACATATGGAGGTGCTTGGGGCATCGGAGGAAGTGATGGCTCGATGCTTCCCTCTATATTTGACGGACTTAGCTGCAATGTGGTTTAGGCAGCTGGGAGAAGGATCTATCAGGACTTGGAGGGAATTGGTGGAAAAGTTTTTGGGACAGTTTAGGGTTCACGTCAAGAGGCCGAAGAATGTGATGACATTAACATCGGTGAAGCAAAGGATGGATGAATCGCTTAGAGCTTTTCTAACTCGATTAAGTGCGGCAGTCGCTTCGGTGGATCGGCCTGATCCATCGATGGTTTTAATTACAGCAGTATCAGGAGTCAGGGAGGACTCGGATTTCAAGGTGTCTTTGATAAGAGATCCCCCTCAGGATCTCGATGAGTTCTTTCACGAGGCAGAATGGTTCCTTCGACAAGAAGATGCAAGTACGGATTTAAAGTTGGAAAAGGTTAGTGCAACCGAGGTTGGAGCAGTATCTAGCAGTGGTTCGGATAAAGACAAAGGAAAAAGGAAGTTAGATGATGATTCTGGAAATGCTAGGAAGCGATGGAAGGATCCAAAGTTTTCCACATACACCGGATTGAACGAGACGCTGGAGCGGATATACTTGGATACTCGGAATCGCCTTCCTTACCGGAGGCCAGCTAGGAGAGAACCATCAGAATGGGAAAGGACATCGGGAAGGCACTGCCTCTTCCATGATTTAGATGGACATGATACAAATACCTACAGGCACTTAAAGGATATAATCGAGGAGCATGTAAGGAATGGACAGTTACAGCAATATGTCGGAACTCGGAATGCAATGGTGGAGTAGGAGCAACCACCGACCACCTCACACCGTGATGATGTGAGGCCCAGGGATGATGGTCGATTGATCATCCATTGATCAGGGTAATATGGAATAAGTAACAAGCTACTAGCAAACGGCAAAGTCATTTACACATGTACGGGGACGGAGATAGCCCCTAGGCATGCTCTGAATGATGATAAACCGGGATGCTATGGTTTGTGAAATTTATCTTTTGCTTTTTGATTGGACACTGCTTTTCTCTTTGGATTTGGTTTTGGAGTTCGGATCGAACTCCTGGTTTTGCTTGTTTTTTGATTTGGATTTTCCACTGGATGATTGTTTTTGGTTCTGGATGCTGGTTTGAATTTCTGATTCTTTGATTTCGATTTGGATTTTTGGGATTTGGATTCTGGATTGGATTTTCATCTGGTTTTTGATAAATGGTCGTCAGGTATGGATTATGCCTGGCAAGGGGTGAGTCACTTTGCCCGAACGTGGTAAATTGACTCATTCAGGTCGCTGAGTATGGACTATGCTCAGCAAGGGTCCGGAGTGACCAGGATTCGGCCTAGGACTTAGGCCCCGCATTATCGGTTATTGTATCAGGTCGTTGAGTATGGACTATGCTCAACAAGGGTCCCGAGAGACCAGAATTCGGCTTAGGACTTAAGCCACGACATTGCTCAACGTCCAGGGACACTGGACCACAGTCGTCAAGTATGGATTGCGCTTGGCAAGAGCCCGGAGAGGTTATGGACTTGGATATCGACCCGGAGAGGTCTTGGATTCGGTTATTGGCTATTGGATAAGGATGGATCAGGACTCGGCTGTCGAGTTCGAATGGATATGAAATTGGCTAAGGCTTTGGTTACGGGATTTGGAATTGGGCATCGACTCGAAGCAGTCAAGGATGACATACTCTGGCGATATGGCTATGGACTTCGGATATTGGATTCGGAACTATTCAAAACATGCCTTGTTATCACAAGGCATGTTTTGGGGGGCAAAGTGTTATTCCATTTTGGTCAAAACTGGAATATCAACAAATGGACGAGGAATGATGGATGTCAGGATTGGAGATCAGTTGGAATCAAGGCTACGATCGATATCGTCAAAATTTGGTTGAACTTCGATCGGGGCGAAATTAATTGGAGATGATGATAAGGATTAGGAAAGTCTATGTTTCAAATTTCAGGTTAATCGGAGTTCATATGAAGGAGTTATGATCGATGCAAGGTAGGAAGGGCATGGCTGTTCGAACCCATCAAGGTGTTCGTTTCGAACCCATCAGGTTCGAAACGATCGAAGGCACACAAGGTTCGAATCGATACACTTCGTATCGATTGGTATGGATTCGGCTCTGAGAAGTTCGCATTAGGTGTTGGTTCGACTCGATAGTGTTCGTATCGGTCAATATGGATACGAACTCCACGTTCGTATCGATCAGGTGGGAAAGGCATATGGAATTTACTACGAATCGATGGACTTCGACTCGATGACAGCACAGATCTCCTTCGTATCCATAGGGTGTATACAGGTTAGTTCGTATCGATGGTGGTTCGGATCGATGGGAATCTGGGTTCGTACCTATCGATACGAAGAGAGCGTTCGAATAGAATACGTGGGGAGTCGGCTTTGTGGATTCGAAGGAGATGGGTTCGAAGGAGATGGACTCGAAGGAGATGGACTCGAAGGAGATGGATTCGAAGGAGATGGACTCGAAGGAGATGGACTCGAAGGAGATGGATTCGAAGGAGAAGGGTTTGAAGGAGATGGATTCGAAGGAGGTTTGTTCGAAGAATGGATTCGAACCAGGCAGAACACACGGAACTTTGAACTTGAATCGATCATATCTTCCAAATCGTTGATCCAAATGCAATGAAATTTTTACAGGAGCTTACATACATGTTGAAGAATGTTCTCACCAAATTTCAGCTCAATTGGATGATTTCTTGATCGATTCGAACCTTACTTCGAATTAATCCTGATGTGGGCCCGGATCTCCAGATTTCGGGCGCGTGGTCCCCCTCACGTGCTTGAAGCGGTCTACCGGATTTTTAGGAGAAATATCAGCCTCCTACGCCTATAAATAGAGCCCCTGGTCATTCAGAAAAGGGGTCGGAGAATTTGGAGAAAGAAAGCACGCCTGGACGCTGCCTGAATCATTCCATATCATCATTGCTGCTATTTATTTCAAGTTTTGGACTTTGTAACTGCTGTAATCATCTGTAATCATCAAGTATAATCAATAAAAGGATAAAAAACTTTGGAGTGGACGTAGGCCGGAGATAGCCGAACCACTATAAAACTTGTGTCTCTGTTCTTTACTTTTGGATTGCTGTTTAATATTTGCTGAGATTCGAGATTTGTGTTTGAATATTATTGATTTATATTCATACACTGGTGCTTTCACGGTATTCGGGGTTTGTGACCAATTTTGGCGCAAACACCATGTGATTTTATATATATGATGTTAACATGTTAAATTATATGTCATATCACCTGTTACATGTCACATCACCTGTTACTATTATATATCGTTAAACTGTTCATTTTTATCTGTTTATCACACTGCAAGTTCCCTGTAGGTTAGAAATCACTATGGGTTGAAATGATACATACCCGAACGGACTTTAGAATAAGGAAAAATCGTTATGGGCTGAAATGATAGGCCTGAACGGTTTTTAAATTATTCATTTTGACTTGGGATTGCGGGTTTGAAATGATAGAACCCGGATTTTTATTTTTTAAACTGCGAATTGAAATGATACATATCCGTATCACGTAAACTAGGATAGAAAACTATATACAGACCCGTGGTTATTTTATAAATGTTTTTCTGGAATTTTAAATATTTTTAAATTGTAAATATATGAAAATTTGATTTAAATTGGATTTTTATTTATTAATTATAAAAATTTGGAATTTTCTATAAGTTAAAGTGTTGGGAAAAATGAATAGTTGCATTGAATTTTTGAAATATAACTTAAGTGGAAAATTGGAATTCTATTTAAATAAATTAAGTTATAAAATAAAAATTGGAAATTAAATTTATTTGAAAAAAAATGGAGAAAATTTAAGTGTTAAGTTATTTATTTAAAAATGTGAAGAATTGGAATTTTACACTTGAATTTATTAAAAAAACTTTTGAAAATTGGATTTAATAATAAGAAATTTATTGTATATAAATAATATGTTAATGAACATTTTTATTGTTAAAAATATGATTTTGAAATATTTAAAGGATTTTAAATGAAGATTATTATTTGCTTGAAATACACTAAATTCTGGAAATCACTTTTAATAGCATTCAGAAATGCTATAGTTGCTGAATTGAACTAAAATAGTGTAAATAGAGCTATTACAGCATTTCTGAAATGCTGTAGTTGCTGTAATTGAATTTATAGGCTAATATTGGACTCAGGCCTATTATAGCATTCTCTGGAAATGCTGTAGTGGTCTGCAACGTTTGCTGAAATCAATTTAAACCTTTATTTTGAAATCTGAACTACCGCAGCACTTCTGAAATTCTGTCTTTTCTGTTTTGAACTATAATTCAACTAAAAACTGTGTTTTTAACAGTAATTTTAAGTGCTGTCTTTGCTGAATAAAAATGTTTTCATATATAACTTATAACAGCCTTTTCTAAATGCTGTAAAAGGCTGAAATTTCTATAATTATGGTTTTTGACTTAGTAAACGAACTCTGAATGGTTTGAAACTTTGGAAATTGAATACTTGAAATAAAAGAACAATAAGTCCACTTTTAAAATAATCTTAATGAATAAATTAAATTGGAAATGAATCATTTTAAAGAGAAGTTCAAATTGAAATAAATGAATGTTATCTTTGAACTTTAAAAGGGTATTAAGTTTGATAATGTGCATTTGAATTTAATAATGATTTAGAAAGGGAAATTTGAAAAGATATGTTGTTTTGAAATATTGACATGATTTTTGGGAATGATTAAATCTTTATTGGATAAAGAATTGAGTTTTGAAATGATGTTTTCATTTGAAGTAAAGTATTATTTCAAAATTATAACCACGGGTTATAATAACGATTGGTTGGCAAAGAGACCGGGATCGGATATGGACATACTCTCTGTCGATACCGAAAACCACTTTGACTAACCGTGTACACGGTGGAGATTCCAGAATGAAGTAGGATGGTGACGACGTTCTTATGGTGTGTTACGTGGACCCAACTCCCGTGAGTTGGCATAAGGTGGCTAAACCATGAGCGATCTCGGGCCAGCTGAGGTAGCACCTCTTATCGGACGCATTTCTTCGATACCATTCTATTACTTATGATTGTTTGGTGGCCACCCTCCGATTTTGGGAATGTGTTCCGAGGTGGGCGTATGTGGCTGCTGCGTTACCACCAGCCCGTGTGCGTAATTGGTATATCTACCCTGGCATTGCCTTGTGTGCCGTGTCACCTACCATACCGAGCCTTTACTACGAGTTTCTATTTGTGTCGTACCTATGCAGTATCTTCTCATAGTCTCCCAATCAGGAGATATGCAGGTATTGTATAGACTATTGGCATTAATTGTGTTAAGGTGGAAAATGTAAAGCCTTAACGCTATTTAAAAGTATGTTTATTTTACTGTTAGACATTATTATAATAGCGCAATATACTATATAGTAAATATTTTAACGGATCCTTAGAGGATGGGCGGTCCCAGGCATCTTCTAAGTTATTTGTACCTTTACTACAGTTCACTTGAGTTGGTTTACACTGGATAAGTATGTATGTCCTGACTCGAGTGTTTGCTTTTTATTTACGCTCGGGTCAGCCTGAGTTTATTCACAGATTTGGATTCCCACTCTATGGAGGTCTGGAATCGCTGGAGATTTATCAGCTTATCTAGTTATCTATATTTCAGTTCTGTTGTCAGCTTTGTATTAGTGGACTTCATTGTATTTGGGATTTGATGTCGTATTTACTTTCAGACTGATATTATGTATTTTGTATTTGGTTTGAGACTTTGTGATAGTAGCTTCATGAACTACTATGGTATTTAATTTCCGCTGCGAGATATTCTGTGTCTGTGATTCTGTGATTTGATTTTTATTTGCTCCAAAATTTTATTACAATCTGTTATTTTGTACTATTCAAGTCTGGCATGTGTGGATTATTTTTGATTTGAATAGTGGAAAATAGTGGGTCGTTGCAGTTGGTATCAGAGCTTTGGTTTTAGGCAAACCTTAGCCTAGGGAGCAAAAACTCATTAGAGATAGGGTAGAAATATCCTAGAATGAGTGAAATCAACTTCAGAATCATTTCTTTGTGAGAGAACGTATTTTCAAAGTATAAAATGATTTTTAAATAGTTTTAAAAGGTTTTTCAAAGATTATTTTGATATAAAATTTTTCTTGTTTTAAAAGCAAATTTTCTAACTCCTTTCCTTTCGTATCTACCTTGTTAGAAATTTATGTAATTAGAATGTTCTTCCAAGTGAATTTATTTTGTCTTATCTTATCTTTTTCTTATCTCTACCTGTGTCCTAATATTCATTCTTGAATTTTCAGGATGAATCGTAGGAATGCTGGAGGTCAGGGTTGTGGTGCTGTCCCAGTTCCAGCCCCAGCTCCTGTCCGTTTCACTGTTCTTTGCAAAGAATTTACTCAGCTTGGAGGAACCAAGTTCACTGGTTCCGAATCTATCATTGAGGCTCAGCAATGGCTGAGGAGTATCGAGAGGATATTTACCGGTCTTGATATTACTGATGCCCAGAAGCGTCAGTTAGCCGCATGGCAGTTGCAGGAGGCTGCCCAAGATTGGTGGGAGTCGGTTACGGCTAACACCATTGAGGCTGATCTTACTTGGGAACAGTTCAGGTATCTTCTTGTGTCTCTTTGAATTCTTTTTTGTATCTTTTCGTGCCTTTTCTAAGCTTATCTATCATTCTTCTCAGGGAAGCTTTCATTGCTAAGTGGATGCCGGAGGCGGGGAAATCCCAGCTTTATAGAGAGTTCATGGACCTCAAGCAGGGAAGCATGTCTTTTTCAGAGTACGAGAGGAAGTTTAACGAACTTTCTAAGTTCGGACCTGGTCTCATAGACACTCCTCTGAAGAAGAACGAGAAGTTTATTGCTGGTGCTCGTCCCGAGTACTACAGTCGTCTCATTTCTCATGTTCATGGCACCTTTACCCAGCTTATGGATATGGCTCTTCGTTATGAGAACCCTACTTCTAAGGGTCCTGCTTCAGTTGGTGCTCCATCATCTCAGAATTCTTCTGCAAATTCTAAGAAGAGGAAGCTTAGTTTCCAGCAACAGAAGAAGAATTGGCTCAAGAATCCGGGTTTGGGATCTTCAGCATCTGCTCCATCTTAGAGGCAGCCAGTTGAACTTTCCTCCATCACCTGCTTCAAGTGTGACCAGAAAGGGCACTATGCGAATAGTTGTCCTACTAGTGTTGGTGCTGCCATTCCTCCACCTGCTCAGCCAGCTAGGCGTGAGCTTTGCCACATCTGTCTCCAGCCTGGCCATTTTAGGAAGGATTGCCCTACCCAACAGAGGGGTAATCCTTTTGGTATATTTGCTGTCACCTCTGCCTCTTCTCCAGCACCTGCTCCTTCAGCTCCTAGTGATGACCAAGGTACGCTCCAAGGTTCCTTTTCTTTGTTTCAGCATCCTGTTCGTGTTCTGTTTGATACTGGTGCATCCCACAGTTTTATATCTGTTGATTTGTGTGATAAGTTTGAGCATCTACTTTCTCCTGAGTATGTTTCTGAACCCTTATGTGTTTCAAATACAATTGGGGATCCTGCAAACCTTAATAGGATTTGTAAACAAGTGAAGCTTCTTTATTCAGATCATCGTTTCAGTGGTGATTTCTATGTTTTGGGCTTCGATGCTTTTGATTTGTTGCTTGGTAGTGATTGGCTTGGTAGGCATAATGCTCACATCTCTTGTAAAGCCCGGTCTGTTTATCTTGAGGATGATCTGGGTAATTCCTTTGTTATTCAGTGCCGCATGCCTCAGGATTTTGCTGGCAGTTTTATTTATTCTCTGGATTCTGCTTCTGGTGACCTTCATTCGACCCGTGTGATAAAACTCTTTCCAGATGTTTTTGGTGAAGTCACTGCTTTTCCTCCTAAGCGGGAGATAGATTTCCGCAGTGACCTTATTCCTGGAGCTCGACCATTTGTTCTTCCTCCTAGAAGAATGGCACCTCGTGAGAAGGTTGAGTTAGCAAAACAAGTTGAGGACTTATTCTCCAAAGGTCTAATCAGACTCAGTCATTCCGAATGGGGAGCAGCGGTGGTTTTTGTCACCAAGTCAGATGGTTCTCTTAGGATGTGTGTTGACTATAGGGAGCTAAACAAGCTCACTATGAAAAACAGATATCCAATGCCTCGCATCAATGACATGTTTGATCAGCTTTATGGTGCTACTTGTTTCTCTCAACTTGATCTTGCCACAGGTTTTCACCAGCTCAGAGTCGCTGAGGAAAGTATTCCTAAGACTGCTTTCTGTACAGAGAATGGTTTTTTCGAATGGTTAGTCATGCCTTTTGGTTTGACTAATGCTCCTGCTTTCTTTGTTGATTTGATGAATCGTGTTTTTCGTGATGTTCTTAATAAATTTGTTCTAGTCTTTGTTGATGATATCCTTGTCTTTTCTAAGACCAAGGCAGAGCATGAGCCACACTTGAAATCTGTTCTAGAGATTCTTAGAAGCCACCAATTGAAGGCTAAATTTTCTAAATGCCATTTCTGGAAGGATGAAGTCCGGTTTCTCGGACATATTGTTTCTGGTAATGGAGTTTCAGTTGATCCAGCCAATATCGCTGCGATCAATGTAAGTCTTTCCTTCTTTCTCTTTTCCTTTATCATTTGATCATTCTATCCCTTCTGTGGTTTTCATTTTCCCTATTTTTGTTACAGGACTGGGAAACTCCTAAGACTCCATCAGATATTCATAGTTTTCTGGGCCTTGCCTGTTATTACCAGAGATTCATCGAGAATTTTACTCGGATTTCTGCACCGCTCATTGCTTTAACTCGTAAGAATGCAAAGTTTATCTGGGATAAGAAGTGTGAAGCTGCATTCGCTGAGTTAAAGAGCAAGCTAACTTCCGCACCAGTTCTTATAGTACCGAACGGAAGTGAAGGGTTGACGATATATACTGATGCTTGTCGTGAAGGATTGAGTGCTATTCTCATGCAGGATGGTAAGGTCATTGCCTATGCCAGCCGTCAGCTGAAAACCCATGAAGCTAATTATGCCTCCCATGATTTAGAGTTGCTTGCTGTTGTCATTGCTTTGAAGCTTTGGAGGCATCATTTGCTTGGAACCAAGTTTGAGCTTTTCACCGATCATCAGTCTCTGAGATATATCTTCACCCAGAAGGATTTGAATCAGAGGCAAGTTTGTTGGCTTCAGTTTTTGGCTTCTTATGACCTTGATATTAGCTATACTCCCGGTAAAGCTAATGTTGTGGCCGATGCTCTGAGTCGGAAGAAGGCATTGTTGTGTCAGCTTGTTGTTTCTTCTTCTCCTCTTTTGGATCGTATCAAGGCTAAGCAGGATGAGGATAGGATACTTAGGCTTATTAAGGAGAGTGTTTGCAACAGAGTTGGTGGAAGTAGTAGTGGTAGTAGTGGAGCTCAGATCGATGACAGAGGGGTTTTGAGGATTAATGGTAGGATTTGTATCCCAAATGTAGATGGTTTGAGGCAGGAGTTACTTCGGGAGAATCATCGATCCAGACTTTCTATCCATCCCGGCGTGACAAAGATGTATCAGGATATGAAGAAGCTTTATTGGTGGAGAGGGATGAAGAGGGATGTCTCTATCTTTGTTAGTCGGTGTGCGACTTGTCAGCAAGTCAAGGCCGATCATCAGAAGACTCCTGGTTTGTTGCAGCCTCTTGAGATTCCCGACTGGAAGTGGGAACAGGTTTCCATGGATTTCATTGATGGATTGCCGAGGTCTAGGAAGGGCAATGAGAGTATCTGGGTTATTGTGGATAGGCTGACCAAATCTTCTCATTTTATTCCGGTCAAGCCTACCCGTTCTGCTTCTAGCTTGTCTGAGATCTACATGAGGGAGATTGTTCGTCTCCATGGTGTTCCTCTCAGTATTGTTTGTGATCGTGATCCTATCTTTACCAGCCAGTTCTGGAAAGCTTTTCAGGAATCTTTGGGTACTCATCTGAATCTGAGCACTGCTTACCATCCGCAGACTGACGGTCAAACGGAAAGGGTGAATCAGATACTCGAAGATCTTCTTCGTGCTTGTGTGCTTGATTATCGTGGATCTTGGGAAGACCATCTGCATCTTGTCGAATTCACCTACAATAATAGTTATCAGGTATAATCTTATCTTCTGTTTTAAGTTCGTCTTAATATTTTATCTATTCCCTTTCTATCTTTGAATTCAGGCCAGTATCAAAATGTCCCCATTTGCTGCTTTATATGGACGACCTTGTCGATCCCAATCTTGCTGGATTGAATCCGGTAATCGTCTAATTCTTGGTCCTGATATGATTCTGGAAGCTTCTGAGAGAGTTGAGGAGATTAAGAGAAGGTTGAGGGTTGCTCAGGATAGGCAGAAGAAGTATGCTGATAGGCGAAGGCGGAAGCTTGAGTTTGCTGTTGGCGATATGGTTTTCCTTAAGGCCTCTCCCTTGAGGAATGTCATTCGTTTAGGTCGTAGAGGGAAGCTTTCTCCCAGATTCATTGGTCCTTTCCGCATTTTGGAAAGAGTTGGTTCCTTGGCTTATCGTCTGGAGTTACCCGAGAAGCTTTCTGGAGTGCATGATGTATTCCACGTCTCACATCTTCGCCGGTATCTCCATGACCCATCTTTGGTTGTTCAGCCTTCTGCTCTTGACAGCTTGGATATTGAGCCTAATCTGACTGTCGAGAGGAAGCCACTTCGTATTGTCGATAGAGGTACGAAGCAGCTAAGAAGGAAATCTGTTAGTCTGGTCAAAGTACAATGGAGTACGGATGATCGTGACTGTACTTGGGAGATGGAGGAGAGCATTCGTGCTTCAAATCCGGAATTGTTTATTCCAGGAACTATTTTTGTTTTCTATCTTGTTTTCTTTTTGTTTCCTAGTTTTCGTTCTTTTCGAGGACGAAAAGGTTTGAGTGGGGGAGAGTGTAAAAACCCAATATTTTGAAATTTATTTTTATTTGTTTTAAAATATTTTTATAGTGAAGTAGAAATTTTTCTGGAATTAATGGTAATTTATTGGAATTTTTAGGTTCTGTTTCCTATTTTTAAGCAATTTCTTTAATTCTTTGGATATTTTCCATGAATTTAATTATTTATTTCACCTTGAAAATGTTTTAAAAATCATTTTTATTTCAAATTTTTGTTTTATAATATTTTAAAATGAAATACATAATTTTCCAAAGCTATTGGAATTTTCTTGTAATTTTTAGGCCATGTTTGCTATTTTTAGCAATTTTTCTTATTCATTTTTCTATTTTATATTAAATTAATTATTTATTTTATTTTATTCTTGCTTAGTTTCGGTTTCAAATAATCATAATAATTTTATAATGAAATGTATAATTTTCCAAGACTAACAGTGATTTATTCACAATTTTAGAACACTGTTTGGTATTTTTAATGCATTTTCTTCATTATTTTATATTTTTTTCAAAAATTACTATTTGTTACCTCATATTTCTAATTGATTTCGGTTTGTAAAGTATTTTCTCCTGAAATTTTGTTTATATAAAGATTTAAAAGGAAAGGAATATGGAAGATTGTAAATCACTTTGAAACGTAAGCCCTTTTATTTGCCCAAACCCTTCATTTCTTTAAACTCCTCAATTAATTGCCTTAGCCGTGTAAAACCCTAGCGTAGCCGTCATCTCATTAGGCTTTCACGTGAAAAAAATATCCATCTTCATTTGTTTCCCACGGCTTCAATTAGATCTGGTAATGGCTTCCCTTTCTTTTTCTTACTTTTCTCCTTGTTTTCTCTAAATTTTTGCCTTGTTTCACTTCTAGTTTGGGTCGGCCTCTTCTCCATAGCCGCAGACACAAACTCCTACATCTCTTCCATGCCTCCAACACCATCTACTCCACCAGCCATGACCATGGCCGAACCATCTATGGTGGCCAAACCCTTCAAAATTGCAACCTACATGCCTAAAAACAATGTTTTTGACCATTGTTGCCTCATTCCCTTCATCCACCACTCAAATCACCACCATAGCCGCCGCCGCCACCACTGACCTGACCACCACACACCCCTTCCACCTATGTCCAGTCATGATGCACCATTAGGCCGAGCATACTTCCCATGGCCGAGCCATCTAGCCTAACAAAAACTCCACTTTTTGCCTAAAAACCATTCACCTCCTCATGTATAAAACTCCATCTTGTTTTGCCATGAACCCGACCCATGCTAGCCGTAAACCTGAACCAAAACCTTACCTAATTTGAAACAAAACATACCCTAGGCTGTGACAAAGGTTTGAGGAAGCAAGGCAAAAGTTTGGCAATCTGTTTCTCTTTTATTTCAAAGTTATTGCATGTTATAGTCATATTGAATTGTGTTGTTTTGTTTGTTTATGTTGGGTTGTACACAAGAGTTGTAGCTTGGATTCAACCTCCACTCAAGTCCGTAGTTGTGTCATCGTGCCTTATTGTCTATTTGTGCCTTTGGTTTGGAAATATTCAGCAATTAGAGGTGAGTAAATCTCACACGACAATTATATACTTACGCAGTTGTATAACAACCACAACTGAATGTGTAGAAATATTTATGATCTTATAACTGCCATGTGATTTTATATATATGATGTTAACATGTTAAATTATATGTCATATCACCTGTTACATGTCACATCACCTGTTACTATTATATATTGTTAAACTGTTCATTTTTATCTGTTTATCACACTGCAAGTTCCCTGTAGGTTAGAAATCACTATGGGTTGAAATGATACATACCCGAACGGACTTTAGAATAAGGAAAAATCGTTATGGGCTGAAATGATAGGCCTGAACGGTTTTTAAATTATCCATTTTGACTTGGGATTGTGGGTTTGAAATGATAGAACCCGGATTTTTATTTTTTAAACTGCGGATTGAAATGATACATATCCGTATCACGTAAATTAGGATAGAAAACTATATACAGACCCGTGGTTATTTTATAAATGTTTTTCTGGAATTTTAAATATTTTTAAATTGTAAATACATGAAAATTTGATTTAAATTGGATTTTTATTTATTAATTATAGAAATTTGAAATTTTCTATAAGTTAAATTGTTGGGAAAAATGAATAGTTGCATTGAATTTTTGAAATATAACTTAAGTGGAAAATTGGAATTCTATTTAAATAAATTAAGTTATATAAATAAAAATTGGAAATTAAATTTATTTGAAAAAAAATGGAGAAAACTTAAGTGTTAAGTTATTTATTTAAAATGTGAAGAATTGGAATTTTACACTTGAATTTATTAAAAGAATCTGTTGAAAATTGGATTTAATAATAAGAAATTTATTGTATATAAATAATATGTTAATGAACATTTTTATTGTTAAAAATGTGATTTTGAAATATATAAAAGATTTTAAATGAAGATTATTATTTGCTGGAAATACACTAAATTCTGGAAATCACTTTTAATAGCATTCATAAATGCTATAGTTGCTGAATTGAACTAAAATAGTGTAAATAGAGCTATTACAGCATTTCTGAAATGTTGTAGTTGCTGTAATTGAATTTATAGGCTAATATTGGACTCAGGCCATTCTCTGGAAATGCCGTAGTGGTCTGCTGTGTTTGCTGAAATCAATTTAAACCTTTGTTTTGAAATTTGAACTACCGCAGCACTTCTGAAATGCTGTCTTTTCTGTTTTGAACTATAATTCAACTAAAAACTGTGTTTTTAATAGCAGTTTTAAGTGCTGTCTTTGCTGAATAAAAATGTTTTCATATATAACTTATAACAGCCTTTTCTAAATGCTGTAAAAGGCTGAAATTTCTATAATTATGGTTTTTGACTTAGTAAACGAACTCTGAATGGTTTGAAACTTTGGAAATTGAATACTTGAAATGAAAGAACAATAAGTCCACTTTTAAAATGATCTTAACGAATAAATTAAATTAGAAATGAATCATTTTAAAGAGAAGTTCAAATTGAAATAAATGAATGTTATCTTTGAACTTTAAAAGGGTATTAAGTTTGATAATTTGCATTTGAATTTAATAATGATTTAAAAAGGGAAATTTGAAAAGATATGTTGTTTTGAAATATTGACATGATTTTTGGGAATGATTAAATCTTTATTGGATAAAGAATTGAGTTTTGAAATGATGTTTTCATTTGAAGTAAAGTATTATTTCAAAATTATAACCACGGGTTATAATAACGATTGGTTGGCAAAGAGACCGGGATCGGATACGGACATACTCTCTGTCGATACCGAAAACCACTTTGACTAACCGTGTACGCGGTGGAGATTCCAGAATGAAGTAGGATGGTGACGACGTTCTTGTGGTATGTTACGTGGACCCAACTCCCGTGAGTTGGCATAAGGTGGCTAAAACAGGAGCGATCTCGGGCCAGCTGAGGTAGTGCCTCTTATCGGACGCATTTCTTCGATACCATTCTATTACATGTGATTGTTTAGTGGCCACCCTCCGATTTTGGGAATGTGTTCCGAGGTGGGCGTATGTGGCTGCTGTGTTACCACCAGCCCGTGTGCGTAATTGGTATATCTACCCTGGCATTGCCTTGTGTGCCGTGTCACCTACTATACCGAGCCTTTACTACGAGTTTCTATTTGTGTCGTACCTATGCAGTATCTTCCCATAGTCTCCCGATCAGAAGATATGCAGGTACTGTATAGACTATTGGCATTAATTGTGTTAAGGTGGAAAATGTAAAGTCTTAACGCTATTTAAAAGTATGTTTATTTTACTGTTAGACATTATTATAATAGCGCAATATACTATATAGTAAATATTTTAACGGATCCTTAGAGGATGGGCGGTCCCAGGCATCTTCTAAGTTATTTGTACCTTTACTACAGTTCACTTGAGTTGGTTTACACTGGATAAGTATGTATGTCCTGACTCGAGTATTTTCTTTTTATTTACGCTCGGGTCAGCCTGAGTTTATTCACAGATTTGGATTCCCACTCTCTGGAGGTCTGGAATCGCTGGAGATTTATCAGCTTATCTAGTTATCTATATTTCAGTTCTGTTGTTCTGTTGTCAGCTTTGTATTAGTGGACTTCTTTGTATTTGGGATTTGATGTCGTATTTACTTTCAGACAGATATTATGTATTTTGTATTTGGTTTGAGACATTGTGATAGTAGCTTCATGAACTACTATGGTATTTTATTTCCGCTGCGAGATATTCTGATGTTCTGTGTCCGTGATTCTGTGATTTGATTTTTATTTGCTCCGAAATTTTATTACAATCTGTTATTTTGTACTATTCAAGTCTGGCATGTGTGGATTATTGTCGATTTGAATAGTGGAAAATAGTGGGTCGTTACATTTTATAAGAAATGTTTTAGCTATCGTAAGGTAAAAATCCGACATGTTTATTTTTGGTGTGGTCTTACGAGATGCTTTTATTTTCAAAGGATTTTGAAACTTTAAGAATCCAATTGAGTGTGGTTTTCTCACGCTGGTTTTCCAGACTGACTGGAGTGTTATTTAACTGTAATGCTCGGGTCAGATCGAGTATTATAGGATACAGGATATGATCTGTGGAGCTCAAGAGACGAGCTGGATGACGATACGTACTTCCGTACTTGTTTTATATATTCCGCTGTGTTGTTTAGCCGTGTACTCAGTTGTATGAGGGCAGGTTATGATTATTGCCTAATTGTGTGTTATGTGATTGATGTACTCTGATGATGTAATGTATAAACAGATATATTCGTTTTTGTGTAAAGATCATTTATTATCTATTATATTTTATTCCGCTGCGATGGTTAGATTCTGCTTTTTTTTTCTATTTTCTTCTTCTACCTCTTCTTCTTTAACCCAAATGGTTCGTATTTCCGTACATCTTGAGTTGATTGGTTAGAATAGTGTCGACTCAAGGGGTATGGATTTGCGGGCTGTTACAATTTCAATAGTTGTTATTTCCTAAATATTCAGAATTTATTATTTCAAATTTTTATTCAGGTTCATATTCAATAACTCCACTAATAATTCATTAAAATTTTATTTTTAACCATTTTTATTTAATATTTAGATTAAATCTAATAATTTTAAAATAGCTAAAAATACGGGTAGTTATAGACAGGCTACTGAGCACAACCAAACATATAAGAGTACAGTTGTTGATTTTCAAATACAAACAATCGTACTTGGGATACAAGATATCCAATAACCTTTCTGATAGCAGTTTGATATTGAATTAATGAGAGAATACTTCCAGTCAGTAAGAATATTGTAGGGAATGAATAAAGTAAAATAAAAATTGAACTTGAATGAATTCGAAGAGTGTAGAAAGTGGATTTTGTGAAATATATGATGAGAATTTGGAATAAGAAGAAAGTAGAGGAAGTAGTTAATAATATTCATTTTCCAAACCCCTTTATATAGTGTATGAAGGGATGTGTCTATTCACGAAGAGACGTAGTTAGAAAATCACAACTATTCAAAATCCAAAAAGACACTTCTTTAATGGTCTATATGTCGACATACATGAAAGGCCTATGTCGATATATCTATGTTTATTTTGAAAAACAATAATTCTTTTAAATTGTTTTTAAACTTCTATATTTTTGTAAAATAATTTAAACATAGCTTTAAATATTTTGAACACATAAAAACTTTTATAAAATATTTTTAAAATTTTCTTTTTGAATTTTCAATAATTTTGATAAAATATCAAAGATCAGAATCTTGTGATAAAGATCAGAATCTGGTACCAAAGACTTTAACAATTTATTCTATTAACTCATAAATGCACACTAGAGTCTATCTTTAGTCTTTATACTGATCCGTCTAAAAGTTTAATCATTCTGTATGTGTAATATTCTATAATATATACTATACAATTAGCAATACATTAACATCTATATTTATATGGTTGTTGTCATCAAAATCAATATCTGATGTATTAACAAGTTTTACTCAGTTCATGTTGAGAACTCAATTAGCCTCTATATTCTGGGCATGTCACATTAGGAAAGCATGTAGGTAAGAGCTTTATTACTAAAGTTGTTATTTTCTACATTAGGGTAATGATATGCTATATATTACTATTATTGTATATTTGTTAACTCTATGATGTGGGAGAAGAGCAGGAAATCGTATAGTATTTGGCTTTCTAGCTCATTTAGTTGTTTATGCTTATATGTTATGTTATGTTCGATTATTATTACATATTGTGGTACTAAATTTGTGATTGCAGGTAACCTATTTATGTAGTTACCCTTAATTAGGCTCTACTAATTAGTAGTGAAAATAACTATGCTGGACTTGATCCTATAATGGATACGTAGGCAATCACATTGGTAAAATGGCATAAACCATTTCTTAGACGACCTGACTATATTTGTGTATGTGCGTGATAGGGGGTCCTCACATTGATAGGTGAATATTGATTGTATATTGGAAAAGAATAAGCAGGACTACCATTATAAGAATTACTTATGTTTCATATTACAAGATGATTAGAGTACATCTATTTAATCAATAAATACACACCACTTGATAGCTTTTGTGTTATTAATTATGCTCATTCTATCGCATCTTACAAGATTACTTTAAGTGATGTTCTATCTCATGGTTATATTATGCGTTTGTTAGGTAGTTGAGTCGTCTATTTTGGTCAACGTTTCGGTTTTTTGCGCTTCAAATAAGTGATGAAAATTATGGTTGTCAAAGCTTGGTCTCGAAGCTTAGGTTATATGCCTAAGATAAATTTCACTTGGGCATAATGATATAACCTAGGATAATTTAATAAAGCTACCCATAATTTGAAAAAGGATGGATATGATGAGGCATCGTACGTACGATTGGGATTATAGGTTACATATATTGATATAATGTACTTGAAATTTATAATATAATCCCCTATATATTTTTCCATACTTATCAAATTCTCATTTTATATCGATAACAAATGCCTATGATACGTGTTCGAATGTTCATGGAAGGCAAAGCAAGTGTCAAAAGTGTAGTTGGTAAGGTAGAAGTAGTGAAATTTTGAGAAGTGAAATGTGAAGTTGTTTTATTTCTACCGAATTTTGATCAGAGTGCAAAGCAGTCGATTGTAGAATCGTGAATCTCCTGAGTTGCAAGACGAATTTTATCACTATCTATGGTATAAACTGCAAGGACACAATTTTGTCAAGGGAAGATCTGTAACAACCCACATTTTTACCAAATTTTATCAAATTTCAATACTTTTATTTATTAAAATATGGTAATTTTTCATAAATCGGTTGCTACTCATTAAACGTAAATTTTTTAAAGTTGATAAATTTAAATAATTAGTGTATAATTATAATCTGTATACTAAGTCGAACAAATGCATAAATTTATTCTGATAAATGGATGAAAAAAATCCAATCTCGTGTACACTAATTAGATCCTAAACAGACCCACATTCTAACTTATATTTTTAAAATGAATATCATACATACCTATTAATCATGCATATGCCTACTCTATCACGTGTTTTGCATGAGCTTATTGTAGCATTTGGCAAAGCTTGCACCACTTAAAAAATGTTTAAGACATTTGGCAAGTTGATAAAATGAATATTGATGCAGAAATTAATTTGATTTAGTGGACTAAAATGCAAAATTGTCACCCTTAAAAAGTGAATAATAGGCTCACGTCCTAAAAGAAAACTTAATTCACCAAACTCCTCCCATAAAAAAACATACTTTGCAGATCCTTGTTTTTCATTTCGGCTATTTTCTTCCCTAAAATACCCCTCCGCTTCTTACATTATCGACTTTAATGGAAAGCTCATATTTCTTGATTTCATCTTCTTTTTCAATGGTGAGCTCATCTTTCTTGATTTCATCTTCTTCTTCAATGACGAGCACATCTTTTGAAAAACTGCAACTATTTGAAGACAAATCGATCTTTTTTATAAAATATGAATTGTTGTTGATTTTTGATTTTTTAGGGATTGTTAGTGCTGTATTGATGTTTAAATTCATTAATGATAAAGAAAAATGATTACAGCTTAATGTTTGAAGTTTTTATGCAAATATGCATACTATGTGCATAAATACTACAAATATTACAATAGCTAAAGTTTTTTCTACAATTATTCTCAATATTTGTAGAAAAATATGCAGATATTGTGAATACTTGCATAACATATTGCTAATATTGTCAATATTTGCAGTAAAACATCTAGTTGTACAAATAAAAATGTAAGAGTTTTCTCAGCAAATATTTTCTCATTTTTATGCAAAGATTTTGAATACTTGCTGCAATTATTCTTAATAATTGCGAAAAGCTCTACAAATATTGAGAATTTTTGGTTAAAATACTGCAAATATGATCAATATTTGCAAAAAAGATATAATAACATATGTTGGAGCTGCAAAAAAAATTTGAATTGAAATGATTGTAGACATACATTAAAGAATATAAATGATTTTAAGTAAATAATTTCTAAGAAGTAAACAGTTATTCAGAATAATTGCTCACATACATAATTGCTGACAAGTAAATAATTATTCAGCATAATTGCAGACATACATGCAATTATTCATAATAGTTGTATACATCTCTGCAATTATTATGAATAACTACGAAGAAAGATATATATAATATTATTTATTAATATAAAATAATTTTTATATTATTTACAGTTATAAATGTATTTATTTGAATTGAAATGATTTTACTTGAATAATTGGTGATAAGTAAGGATTTATTCAAAATAATTGCAAACACACATGCAATTATTCTTAGTAGTTGCATATATCTCTGCAATTATTAAGAATAAATGTAAAGAAATATGAATATAAATTATTTTAACCGAATAATTGCTAATAAACAAGAAATTATTTTTAATAATTACAGACATACATTGAAATGAATTTATTTGAATAATTGAAGACAAGTAAGCAATTATTCAACATAATACTTTATTTTCTTATTTACAGCTATAAATCTCTTTTTTGGATTGAAATGATTTATATGAATAATTACTTATAAGAATGCAATTATTCAGAATAATTACAGAAATACATGCAATATATCAAAAATTGCGTATATGCCTATAATTATTCTAAATAATTGTTGAGAAAGATGAATTTGATCCTCATAAGTTCTAAAAAAAATCTTCCAATGTTTATTTTGGTTTATTATGTTTCCTGCTGTATATAAACAATATTTGATTATTCTACATAATTATTCACAATAATTGTTGCAAAATATGCAAGTATTGTGAATAATTGCATATTTTTCTGCTAATATTATCGATACAGGAAACTATTGTCAAGGACAAAAATTTTCAGCATTTTAGTCTCAAAGACAGAGCTTCATTATTTTAGCCTGAAGGACAACATTCTTTAGGTTTCGGTTTTTAGTTATTGGTAGCGGTTTTTAGGTATCAGTTTGTAGTTATCGGTAGCAATTTTTAGGTATCAATTTTTAAATAGGTACTAGTTTTGAAATAATGTTTGTTCATGTGAATAATTTTGGAACAATATTAGTCCTTGTGATTAAAATATTGAGGTTGTGTCCTTGAGGCTAAAAATATATAAATTTTTGTCCTATAAATTAATTCCTCTTATCAATATTAGCAAAAAACTGAAAAAACAATAATTATTTGCTAAAAAAATCTTACATAACATTTCTCATGATCATTGGAAATTAAAACATCAGCACAACAACAACATTGAAGAATATACTACGCAGTAATTGCATTTTTTGTTGATTTGATGTTTGATTTCGAAATCCAAATGTTGAAATTGAAGACGATGCTTTTGTAAATCGATTTGTTAATAATGAAATTGTCGATTTGTTGATAATGAAATTGTTGATGATTTACTATAAACTCGAAGAAGATTGAGAAGAAAATAAGTGCGTGGATTTATTTGATGAGGTTAGAGGTAATTTGGAAAGTAAAATAGAGTAATTGAAAAATATGGATGTAGTTTATAAGTTATTTTTGTAAAGGATGTTTTATGTATTTTAAAACATATCAGAGGGACGTGAGCCAAACACACCGTGTAGAAAACATTTACTTCTCTCCTTTCTTATAAAATTTTGCCTTTTAGCAACAATACATACTCACTTAATCCACAGACTTCTACCATCAATATCTTTAGTAAATAATAATAAATTGTTTTTGAAATGGAGAAAGAAAATGTAGTGTGCCACCCCAGCCTCTTGCTTGTTCCACTCATTTTGAGAAAACGTTGTGTACCATCAATATCTTCGATGGTGGTGGTGATAATCATCTTCGGCCGCTAAAGGGGATGATTTTGTGATGATGGTTAGAGAGCAAACCAATGGTACACAGCGACATAATTTTCAAAGCGGAGTATTTTAATAGTGGTCTCAGGCCTTCAAACGGCCTAAGTCGGAGGTGAAGGAAAAATGGTGTTATGCGGCCATGGGTTCATGCTCAGGTGATTGTCCCTAGACCTAGCAAGGTGGCCACCATCAGAGAAGTGGCGAAGAAAGGAGGCAATTAACGGTGTCACGGAAGCTATCTCGGGCAGAGGTGATGTCAGTCCTCGGTCAACCATGGCAGCCTTAACATTGGCCATCGCTAGCGACTATCGAGTTGGCCAAGATACTTATAGGTTGGCTTGGATTCGGATGCTGATAACGATGGTGATGGTCTCGTGATGAATGGTACAAGAGGAGGTGGCTACTCCGAACCATAAGCAACAGCGGGTTCGAGAATTGATGAACGCAGGTTAACATCGAGTTGGCTTAGGTGATGACAAGTCGGAGAAGTCAAAGGTGTTGAGTTCGTTGGTGGTAGTGGCGCTTCGTTTCGTGGCTGGAGATGGAAGAAGTGGGCGAGAGAAGGAGGCATTGATCTTTTTCTTAGCGGGAAGCAAAAGCAGAAGGAAAAAGGAGATGAACAAATTTCACAAAGTCCCTGCTATCAATTTAATTACACGAGCTAGTATAAATTTTATTATATTTGAAATTATAAATTCTCATTTAACCTATGAAACTGTATTTTGGAAACAGGTACTTTATTAACACAGAAAAAGCATATATTTCCATGATATGCCTCGTTAAAACCTGATAATCCCTCTAACCTAGATGGGTGCCTTACAAGGGAAAAAAGTACATATCATATCCATATATTAACAGTACAACAGTAACAGAAGATTGTAGTCCAAGTTTTCAAGTAGATGGAGGAGTAAAAACATAGATAACACACTCAAAACCATCCACAGGGGACAACTTAGAACAACACAACATCAAATAAAAATAGGAAATAAGAAAATACAAGACACGTGTTCTCACACAAAAATCAAACATGGACCGAGACTCGAGGAGACACAATACTAACCACACCAAAGAGGTGAGAGAACCATCTTTAAATTACTTTACTAAAATTAGATCTAAAAGAGGAGACGCAAACAAAACTAAAAAATGGTGGCAACAAAAACCAGAAATCTTCCTTCAAATAAAGGAAGATTAGCACCAAAATAGGGATAGAACCAACTGCAAATTCATGGTGGTCGAAAGCTCTGATTTTTTTTGAAAAAATGAACTTTATTAACAAACAGAGAAAGTAGCATATACTTTCATAATATGCCTGGTTAAAACCTTGCAACCCCCCATCCTATATGGGTACCTTGCCAGGAAAAAGGTACATATTATGTTCGTATATTAATAGTAAAACATAGCTTAGTGCCAGAGAACCCTATTGTCAAATAGATGGAGGAGTAATAACAAATAGAAACACACTCAAACCCATCCGTATGAGCAATAAAGGGAAAAAATAGTACAAAACAAGAAAGAAACAAAAGAAACACAATAAAAAAAGAGAAAACTTAAAAAGTCATCAACAATCAGCATGTGAATCAGCACCAAAACCATATAGGGAACAAAAATTTGTGAAATCGCTTTTGCAGCATTATCGAAGACATTGGAGAGATAAAGTCGAAGTAACTTTACCAAACTTTCTCAGATCTATTTTCTCCAAATAAACGAAGAAAAATGGCTAGGCTATCGAAATTCAAGATTCAAGTTAATTGGAAAGAAGCTAAGTTCTGAACAAAGCAGAGAGTCCTTGCAGAGGTCATGGCGGGAGAAAATTCATGCAAGAAGAAGCATCAATACCAAATTTTTGCAGGATAACTTCTGCTTCTTTAGTAATCTTTGTAGGCTCTAATTTATGCTTAATTAGATAGTTGTAGTCTTGTCGAATAAGGATGGTTCTTAGTTGAGTTGGCATTTGTACACACTTGAAGACCCGATCGTTTCTCTCACTCCATATATACCAAATCATAGTCGTATAAGCAACACTCGTTAGATGATAAGCTGTCACATTTTTATTCTCTTGTTGCCATATAATCTCCAGTATTTGTGAAATATCAGAGACATTACCAATGTAGATGTCAAGCTTTTGCATCATGTCTAAAAGTATTTGCTTTGTGAAAGCTCTGATTTTGATCAACCTATGAAACTTAAATATGTGATAAATTCTACATGTGGAATCCGTTTGAGACGTGGTCCACGTCATTAGGATCACTAAGTAATACAGATCATTTAAGTATAACTTATTCACACATGCGAAGAAGTATTGAATAATGGGATAGAAATGTTAATTAGCATATATGATCCTGCACCTAATTAGTTGATTGATTAATTATTAATGTTCATGTTGTTATGACGATTAGAATTACCTAAACACCTTTAACTATGATTAGAATCATTCGTATGGATTATTAATTTAGTAAAATAATTTGAATGGATTGATATAATTATATTAATAGGATTAATCTGATATTTATAATGGAAGTCTGTCCATCCGTATGGCTACCTGCATCACAATCGCAATAGATGTCCGTCTATTGGTGTGGCTACTAGCAATTATAGTTTTTTAGACTATCTCTTATTTGAATGTTATATATTTATCGCTTAGAAATATTTAATTAATCTTTTGAGCTTTTGACAAGAAAATATTACTTTGAGTAGTACAAACCCAAAAACTACTCTTATTGAAATTATATATTAGCGACATTCATACACATATCAGTCAAGTACCGATATGAGATATTTTAAAATACCAAGATAATATCGACAAAATACCGAATACACGTAGAACATGTGAGAAATGATATTGTACTGTGTTATAATATTATAATGTTGTCAAGCTTTTAAATATTGGGATGAATATTGCCAAATTACAATCAAAGTCTGACTACTTATAGTTTACGAATTACAATCTATTAACCAGAATATTCTAACTAATATGAGTCATAAAATAGTCTTATAAAAATCAAGAAATGCTTATAATGTACATCACATAAATTATTGACTTTAAAATTAAATTTTGAAAATCCTCGCACAATCTCATGTTCTGTTATTTTATTTAGTAACTTAAAATTAATATGGCAGAAACTTTTACGCCGAAGCCATGGGTCATTATAGTTTTCCACAAGATACGTATTAATGTCATGATTGAGTTTCATATTTAAAATATAAATATTACATTTTCTCTAAACTTTGAAAGTAAGTCTTTCTTTTTAATCAAAAATATTACAATTGTCTTTCTCAAATTTATTTAAAATCCTTCATCGCATAATTGACTAATACTTAATAAGTTATGTTTTAGATTTTTCGCTAAATAAACGCTGGTAATTAGAGGTGAATTTGGG
This sequence comes from Allium cepa, assembly GCA_030765085.1. Lineage (NCBI taxonomy): Eukaryota > Viridiplantae > Streptophyta > Magnoliopsida > Asparagales > Amaryllidaceae > Allium > Allium cepa. The sequence goes on along the minus strand of CM060933.1, from coordinate 25,231,008 downwards.
TTAGCATTATTGCTGATGTCCCATATTCCGATGATAAAGCTTTCTAATTATCACCAAAAGAAACAACGCCTCCATTTGTAGGCTTGATATTTATTAGCATGCTTGAGTTTTCTGTCATATAATTGGAACATCCGCTATCAACAATTTAGCTTTTCCTTTTGTTATTGTGAGTGGATATCTGCAAAAAATAAATAAATTTATTGGTAATCACTCCTACATTAGGGTCCTAGAGTTAAGTTTTAGGCAGCCGTATCTAGGAGGGTTTGGTAGAACTTTTCAAAGAATAATAAATATTATTATAAACATCTATCATAAATTTTTCTATACGTTTTTTATAATTAAATTATTATTTGTTTTAATAACCTAGATTTTAATCGTCCTGATTTTATGCATTTCTGCTTCATTATTTAATCGATTGTTCATTTTCTTAAATTTTATATACAAAGAAATATTTTTGATGTATTCTTGTTCTTATTTTTCTTAAAGCCTAAACCATTTTTATTATGTGATGGCCTTGAAATTTTTATCAAACTTAATAAATTTTCTTGACCGTATTACATTTAGAAACATTAGTTGTAAGCTTTTCGAATCTTTCTCTAAATTTCAAAATTTCAAATTTTAGATTTTCTATATTCGTAGTTAGTTCACAATTTTCCTTAGGTAATTTGAGGTTTTCATCTTTAAATGTCTCAAGTTCACCTTAAAGTACAAAAATTTGTTTTTTCGAATTTTCAATTGAATTTTTGAACTTTCTAAACCTTGAATTTTTCTAAGTAACTCAATATTTTTATCTCCTACATCGTCATTTAATTTTTATTCTTCTAAATAACCAATTTTAGAATTTAAATTGTTAACCGATTATTTTAACTCTTTACTTGGATCTTGTAATAAATCATATTGTTTAATAATTCTAACTTTCCTTGAAAAAGTATTCCAGTTCCATTTTTAGAGTTATATTTTTCTACAGACATTTTTTTTCATCAATTACTTCTTCTAAAATAGTAATCTCATCTTTAAGCATGGTTATTCTAATTTTGCTATAGTTTCTTTATGAATTTTTCTAGGATTGCTAAATTTTTTATCTAGGTCTATGTAAAACTAAAAAAGTTCATTATATGTCAAATTATTTTACCTTAATTATTATAGCCATGATGTAGACATTTGCTTGCTCATCATCACCATCGCTTTATGAAGAAGATGAGAAATCCAAATCGTTTCATGTGGCCTAAAAAACCGACTTTTTTTCCTTGTTATATTTTTCATACATCCTTTTGACTTTGAACTCTTTTTTTTTCATTATTCTGATTTGAGAAATCCTTTACTATATGGCCAAACTTGTTGCATTGGGATCATTCAAGTGTAGAATTAGTGCTGTTATCACTATTGTTACTGCTTCTTCTTACTTGCTTCTTAAACATCTGCAATTCTTTGAAATGAAGGCCATTTTATCCGTATAAAGCTCGAAATATTCTACAATTAGAATGTGATGGACTTATTTTCAAGATTATGCAATTTTCTCGCTCACAAATTCACTTTATATGCCATTAAATTACCAACTAACCCTTCAACCTTGAGTTGTGATTGATCGTTAGCCTCTTCTATTGCTAATACTTTCCATTCCCGCTTAATGATTAAAGAGTTCAAAATCTTTACCACGGTACTAAATTTAGATACAGTTTCTCCTGATCCAACAAGTGCATGAGTGATATCTTGAATATGAGAGTACATTTCTGAGATATTTTCATTTTCATTAATTTCAAACTTTTAAAATATAACTTAAAAGAAATTTTTAACAATAATAGGTTTTTATAAAATAGTTAAATTTGGTTTTTGGGGAGTTATTATTATTAATGGTTTATATAAAGGATTTTATAAATGGATGTTTTTAAATTAAATTTATTGAAGTTATAGAATAAATTTAGAAAGTGTTAAGTTGATGTATAACATGAATTTCACTAGGATTTATAGATTAATAAATGTGAAATTTATAAAACGAACGGTTATTGGAAAATTTTAAGTTTATAAGTTATTAACTTATAGAAATGGATTTGGGCATTAAAAAGGGGAATTTTATAGAAATTGTTAATAAATGAAGATTTCATTAGTTGAAATTATTGTAAGCCATAAAGAAATCTTGTAAGTGATAAGATTTTAAATTGGTGAAGTTCAAAAGAACGATTTGGGTAAATAGATAATATTATAAGTATTTAACTTATAATATTGATTTTAGTATATAATCGAGTTATGTAAATCGAATTGGACTAATAAAAGGAGATTTCTAAAATGAAGTTTCATAAATAGAAATGGGATGTATGGACATTGTTATAAATCCGAAAATCAATTGGGTTTGATAAATTGAATATGGGATTTGTTAAAGGAGTTATATTCACTATTTTTGAACGGTGAAATATTATTTTATTAAATGGACGTGTTTTTGGAAAGGAATGTTTTAAATGGAATTTAAAACAAATTAAAGATGTTTTAAATATATTAAGTATCGAAATCTTAGGTTTCAACATTTATTGTTGAAATAGACGTTTTCGAGAAAATATTTTGAATAGTATTGGATTTATGTATCCATTTTTTTATATTTCAAATCCATATACTAGTGTTTTTGGGTTGTCGTAACGATGTTTTACGCAACATTCGTTTTTAACCCAAATAAATGTGAATAAAGGAATGTTTTCTTAAAGAGAATGGAATAAATACTTAACTGTGATTTAAGTATATGGAATATTTTCAAATCGTTGAAAATAAATAAATTTGTGAATTACTTATTTTTAAAATAAGCATGGGAATGGTTTTCTAATATGAAATGGAACGGTTTTTGTGAATTCACCTTTAAGGTAATTGAAAGAAAATAACTTGAAATCGATTTGGGAATCGTATGCTAGTAGATGCTTGGAATTTAAATCCACTTTGGAATTTATATATATGAAGGGAAATTTGTTTAAAAATAAATGTTGATTTATTTTTAAATATGAAAATATAATTTACGAATTTGGAACGTAAGTTAAAATAAATCGGTAAAGATTTATTTGGTGGTTTGAAATTTGTTTCAAAAGGTATATATGGTTAAGGTGATTTGAAATTAGTTTTCAAATGGTTAAGGTGATTTGAAATTAGTTTTCAAATGGTTAAGGTGATTTGAAATTGGTTTGCAAATGGTTAATGTAATTTGAAAATTGGTTTTCAAATGGTAAAGGTAAATTGAAAATTGGTTTTTCAATTGGTTAAGTGTGGAAAATTTTATCGTGAAGTGGTTTTGGTAAAACAAATAACTGGGGCAATTATTTGGAAATGGTGTGTATATATATATATATATATCTCTCGTAAGATATTTTTGGGGTTAAATAATTTTGGAAAATTATTTGGAATCTGATGATGTGGCGCATCTTTGTTGATAGTTAAATAACCGACTATCAATATTTACCCTTGGATGGTATTGGTTGTGTTTGTTTGGAATTGAATGCACACTTATTTTTAAAAATAAGCACTCGCTATTCGGTTTAGCCGGGAGAGGACCTTTGTGTCGTATATCCCATTCCGAATATGCGATACGTCGTTTGGATCGCATTTGAAGACCGGCGTGAAGACCGGGTATTTGTGAGAACGATAGGATGACCTATCGATTGTCTCTGCATCGTTAGCTACGATATGGAGATTTCCTTTGTGATGGGAAATTTTATCGGGATTGTGAATACCCGGATTGCAAGGGCTTCTTTGGAAGTGCCTTCGGTTCTGTTCGAACCCGGAACAGACTTGTATGGATACATGTCTGACATTACATAACTTTTTAACATAGAGATTTTGGATTGCTTAACTTTATTTTAATAGTTTTAATAATTTTTAAAGCCCCGAAAAGATTCTTGGGAGTTTTAGCATGATATAACTATGATTATGAACTCATAATGTTAATATCTTCAATGTAATCTTCATTTTTCGATACTTCAATAGGGTTTCACATACTCTCCACTTTAATATAAAGCTATATTAATATGGCTTCTTTTACTTTTCTATTATACATGATATATGAAATTGTCGTCATCAAAAACTGAGAAATCTTTCTCTAACACAAACCATATCTAATAGGATTCAATTCATTCTTTTCAAATCACCATTGTGTTAGGAGTATAGGTTTGAAAGAACTAAGAGATAATGCCATTATCTTTTAAGTATTATTGGAGTTCTCGTCAATATACCCACCTCCTTGATTACATCTAAGTATTTTTGTTTTATGGCTCATCTTGTTTACAACCTCAATTTTTTACTCTTTTAATTCTTGACAAATATCTGATTTATTCTTCATAAGATGTATGTCATAGTTTTGAGAAATCATTAGTAATAATTATGAACTAAGTGCAATTATCCTTGGTCACTATAGGCATCAGGACACATATATCAGTATGTACGAGAACCAAGAGTGCATTAACTCTTTTGTTGCTTCTAATAAATAGGTGCTTGGTCATTTTCCCTTAGAGGCATGACTCACATGTGCCAAATGATACATAATTTCATGATTGTAGGAAAATTTTGGTTCACTAATATGAACTAACCTACAGTGCCAACTATCTTTAATGCTTATAGAAGAAATTTTGACAACATATATGATTAAAGCTAAGTACATAAATGATATTATCCAAAAACGCCATGGATGAACATCACTATTTCAATGAAACAAAATCCAGTCTTAAACAATCTAGACATGGATATAATTATACAAGTAAGTTTCTAACAAAATAGAAATTATTCTAAACTAAATCAGATCAATTTGGAGAAACTGAATCATAATCCCCAACCGTAGTAGCATTTACTGTCACGATCCGATTTTTCGACGCTCGAAAATCGACATTAATATGTCCACTGTATTTAATGTCGAACAATCGAATGCCAGAAAAACTGTCCGTAAGGGAAAGAAGAAGGAGGTAGAAGAAGAAATAGAAAACAACATTAGAATCTCACAAATGCAGCGGAACAATATATAATAGATAATAATTGATCTTTATACAAAAAGAACTATATCTGTTTATAAATTACATCATTAGGGTACAACATAAACAATAACAAAATACTGGACAGTTATATTAACTTGTCCCCACAAAAGCTGATTACACAACATACCAAACACAGCTGAAATAAGACAGATATGTGTGATATGTCTCGCCATCTAGCACATCCCCTAAGCTCTAGAGCCGTCCATCCATAGTCTATAAAACCAATGTAAGAAAACACACCCAATTGGATTATTAAAGTTTTCAAAATCCTTTGAATCAAAGATATCTCGTAAGACCATGCCATAAATAAATATGGCGGGTTTTTATCTTACGGTAACCAAAACATTTTTATCAAATCCGTCGGATATTATAATAGTGCCTATTGAAAGTAAAATAGAATCTAGTTGAAATGCTTGCATCTCACGTTCTTGCATCTCATGTTCCAGCAATAGTTGGGCACAATCAAAACAGTACAGACGCTTATTGGAGATTGGATTCCATACAATGGCAGGGCTACCGGGGTACCGTCCGTCATGGTACCTAGTCTAGATCAGAGTACCGAGGATCCCTCCTGATCCCCTACAATACAAGACCGGAGCTACCCCGTAATGGATAGTCTGAATAAGATCATACCGCGGTTGGGATCAACAACCGCCCACATAGCCAAAATAAAGGGACATCTAGACAGGGATGACCTTACCCTAATTGGTTGCTAGCCACTTAGCCTTGCTGCACCACCCCTATTTTATTCATTCTCGGTTGATGAGGCTTGAGGCTATGTGTTACCTTTTTAGCACACATACACTTAGAATGCTCATCATCCCCCTGATGATGTTCTGATAGCATTTGATCATACATGTCCGTTTCCAGTCCGAACGGAACCGAAGGCACTACTCCTACTATATACATTTTGGAATCACCCTCAGAATTAGTAGCAATTATCCCTTGCACTTCACTGCTCCATCTTCGACTCCAATCTCTTGTCTTCCTCACAAAAACTTTCAAACAGGATCGAAGTGGTTTTTGAGAAATTAATCCCGATCCCAGTCTCTTCGAAATGATCAGCGCATTGGCCAATATTGATAGTCGATTATTTAACTATCATATAACATCCACAAACAACCATCAGGCCATAATAATTACCCAGATTATTTATTTTAAAATATCTTCGCAAGATATTTTTCTACTCTTCAACCCTTTGAAAATAGTTTTCAAACCACTTTATGTCTCGTGGAATAAATTCCCACCCAATTATTTTATTTTCATTGAAAATCACCAAATCTTAATACTTTAGGTTTTTAAATAATTTAAATCGCTTTATCCAAAAATATATACCTTAAAACACTTAAAATAAAAACTACTTAAAACACTTTATTTAAAATACTTATTATGAAATTTAATAATAATTTTTCATGTAAAACTTAAGCCAAAACTAAATCTAAAATAAAAGTTATTCAATAAGGTATAAATATTAAATAATTATCTTTTAAGTCATAATACTAGTTAAACCTTTAAAATAATTTACTTATATAATTAACTTAATAAATATTTAATTTCGAAAATTATAAAAACCTCTAAATAACAATTTCTTTCTAAAACATTCATCTAAAACCACTTTAAAACCCGTAACTTATACTTAAAAATCTGCTTTGAAAACATACTTGGCTTTTCAGGAAAATACACCTTCCACTCCAAAATAGTCCATTTGATCAGTTAATAATTCCTTCTTGATTTATCCCAATTTAATTTATGTCTCAAACCCGTAAATTTCTTTCCCGCACCTCTAAAATAAAACCACTATTTATTTTTAAAACAAATTACACATTCCTTTATAAATTCGCACCGTGAATTTATATTTTCAAATATCCACTGATGTCTTATTTCACTTTATAAACCCATTTTATAAATTCCATAATCTCGTCCTCCTTTTAAATCACAGTTTTAAACACTTAATCAATTTTCAAATCGATTTCCAAAATTTACCCCATTTTAAAATAAATTCCTTTACTTACTCAATTTTATTTCAAAACCCGTTAATTTCAGATTTTACTCCTCTATTATGATTTAAAATCTTATTTAAACTGAAAATACCAATTTCATACTTTTTCCAAAATTCTTCTTTATCTCACCCAATTATTTTAAACCTTGAATTTAAAAATAAATCCTTTATTCCTTTAAATAATACCACTTAAGTTTTAAAATTCATTTATTCTCATTTATTCAAAAATCTCCTTTCCCATACTCGGAATTTATTTATTAGAAGTTAAAAATCAACATTTATCATTTTCCAATTCATTCTTTAATCTATCCAAATTCCCTATAATTATTTTACTTAAAAATTCTCTCTTTATTTCCCTTCAAAAATTCAATCTATATATTTTTGATAACAAAATATACCCAATTATATTCAATCAAACCATAGCATCCAATGTTTCCAATTCCCAATATAATCAATAATCTATCACAGATAATCAATGAATCATATCACAAATTATGAAAACAAATTCAATATTTTAAGGAATCCAGCTGGATCCCTTCAACCTGTTTCACTGCATTCACAGATGTTAGCACAATATAAAATACCAATCCCACTTCGAGGAGGATATTGCGATATAGAGGGTCATCCGCTATTATGCGGGGCGCATAGGGTCTCACCCGCTATATAATGCGTGAAATCAATCACTCCAATATATATATATATATATATATAACATATCATATCCAAGCTGACAATAAATTATCAATTCAAGCGAACAACCTATAATTTAAATTCAACTATTTAAATTTAAATGGTAATCCAAATGAGTGAGATTAACTAACCTTGTTTTGTTTGCAACCCATTTCCATCTCGACTTGTTTCTTCATGGTTTTGACCTTGTATAAACATTATACGATTTTATTAAAATTTGAAATAATCGGACCATTTGTCTCATTTTATAAATTACTTAACTAATGATTTTATTTTACTCCTTCCCTTTATAAAAGAATCTTTTGGTATCTAAAAATAATTAAATAAGTTAATAAAACAAATGAATCACCATAATACTTTAATTCAAAATTAACTAGTAAGTTTAGAATGGATATAGGTATATATATATATAATATTTCTCATTTAGGAACGACACACACACACACACATATATACATATATATATAATCCATATAGATTTTAAAAATCTAATCTTTATATAAATCCATATATTTCTCCAAAACTTTATCAATATATAATAATTTCTATATTAAAATATGTGCGAGTATTTGTATACCTATATTTTTATTTCTGATTTCTTATACTTTTCCCATTACTGTAATTAAAATTTAAGAGTAAACCATTTTTTTCTATTACATAAGTTTTCTTTTTGAATCAAACATTTTAAAAACTTCTATTTGAAATAAATTTAACTTCCCAAATCAATAAGCTTATATGTTTACATAAAATACCTTCACTACCTACACCCAAACCACACCACCAAGATTACATGCCACCAGCCACGGCTCTCCCTCCACCAAAGTCGATGCCAAACCTACATGCAACTGCCGCGATCTTTCCTATGCGCGTGACTCCAATCGCGACGTCGACCAATCCCCAAAAGCGTGCGACTTCCCAAGGCATCGCCTCGACGAACTCTCCACCACCTCGACAGCTCGAGTGCGAAGCCATCGCCTATCATTTCGAGCTTGAGCTAGAACTTTTGCATTCGACCCAATCGCGCATAGGCGATTCAAAGCTTCGATCCGATCTCAAATTGAAGAGGAACACGTGCGATCAAAAATCAATCCCCTGATCCCCTGAATGACGATCTCGATTTGAACAGCCCTCCCTTTTTTTTAAATCCCGAGACCTTGATTTCGAATGAGCGTGATTCAATACGAAGGGGGAGTCTATAGATCTGAGACGGTGCAATTTAATATGGAAAGGAGAGAATAGGGCTCACGATCAACTAATGTTCGGCCCTTGTTTTATTTTGAAGCTTTCAAAACAAAATTCTTTTTTCCCCTCGACTAAATAAAAAGAAAGAGAATTGGGGACATATGGAACATGTTGGTGACAGATGGCGTGAACCAGAAGACAAGTGGCTAGGTTATGAAAAGATAAAGTTCTGGTGCGAATTATTTTGACCGGTCAAATTATTTAAATTTTTAATTTAAATCATCTCGAAAATGCAACTTAACATTTTGAACTCCTATCTAGGCGTGCTGCTAGGCATCTATAATGTTATACCTCTATTTCGAACGCAATGAAAAAGGTTTCGAGTCCTAATTTGATCGTATGGAGAAGATAGCTTTTGGACCTTATAATTATATTGAATTCGATGTAGACTTTAGCGCATTTACATATCCTACGATCACACGACAATGCCAAACGCTACAGAATTTGAAATCCGATAATAATACATTATTATGGATCCAATGGAACTAGTCCGTTGAAATCCGAGACCGTGCCTCGAAAGGCTATTTTAAATATCGATTTAAGCGATATATTTTCAAAATGGAACAAAACGCTTTCAATTTTAATTTTAAAAGTTCTATTACCTTTGGTTATATTAATATAAATTTTATAAGCCTTTAAATTATTTTTAACAAGCTCGAAACTCCCGATTTCATATTTTACCCAATTCCCACATATTAAATTTAATATTTAATTATTCAATAATTAGTTATTTGAAATTCAATTTAAAAATATACACCTGAATATTTAAAATTAATTAAATATTCCAATTTCAAATGTCTAAAATTCCAGGTCGTCACATTCCTTCCCCCTTAAAAACATTTCATCCCCGAAATTAGTAGTTAAGAGGAATGTTTCACAGCCCGTTAACTTTTTCCCCAAATCAAATAGCTTTCAACTTTCCAAAACAATTTTTATTGAAACAACACTATCGCCCTTACTACTTACCAAACTCATCCATAGATTACAATTAATATTATTGACTCTACCATTCAAATTACAATTTAAAATCAAATTTCAAATTATCAAAATTTTCTCAAAATTTCTAACTCTTTAAATTTTTGAAAATTTTTGTCAGCGTCTTCTTTGCGCGGCTAGATCAGTACAACTACAAAATTGCCTTACGGGCCCAAAATTCCAAAAGAAAACAAAATGCCAAGTGGCTGGATTAGAAAACCATCAAATTTCATATGAAAATTTAAATACATTCCTTTTTGTTGGGCCATACCATTTTATCTTCTGAAATCAAAACACCAATTTCCTTTTGCTTTTAAAACATCTGTATATCCTACTTAGCAATAACATCCAATCATAGAATCCAAAATCATTTTATTCATTTTCTTTCAAAATTTTCAATATCAATTTCATTCAAGCCCGTACGATATACCTATATCATCCGTATGCAATACCAAATCCGACCGCTCACTTGATCACATAATTTCACTTTCGAACTAGTATCGTCCACCAACTTCCTAGTGCGGACTCAGATCTAGTTTCTTAATGAGAAACCTTCATTCTGCTTACATAGTCCTAAACTATGATAGAGAATTTCAAAACTGATCAAAAATCCATATCCAGGGTTCACCGTCGAAAATCGAGTGAAAAATCCCAACTCGGATCGATACAACTATCTCAAAATTCTATGCTCGAATATGGATCAAATCGTTATGCGAATAAATAATGTACGTACATCCTAAGTGTTTATCTCAATTGATTATTAGTTATATTAATTCTCTTTTTATTCACATTTATTTTGATTTCTTATTCACTTATCCACACTTATCATTTTCACCACTTTTTATTAAACCTTCATTCAGATATTAACTTAGAATATTTTTCCCAAAACCAAATTTACTTAAGAATTTCTCAATCCATTTCTTAAGTTCACTATAAATATTTTATACACTTCTTATATTTATTTCCACTTTACCACTTAAGCTTTTATATTTATTTTCATTCCAAATTAAATTTCAATTCTATTTGAATCCAATCTATCTTTAAATTTTAAATACTAAATTTTTATCAACTATCTTCCATTTACTAATTTATTTCAATTTCCAATCAATTTTAATTCTTAGAACTTTTTTTTAGTCCACTCAAACTAAAATTTTCAATTTCACTTTGCTCAACATAATTCTAATTGATTCCAATATTCAATTTCCAGTTCATTTGCTTACCCATTTAGTCAATTAGTTTACCTACTAATTTAATTTTAATAGCCAATCATTTAATCTACTTAGACCTTTTCTCAAAATTCACTTTTATTTAACTTGATTCAGTTAAATTCCATTTCCATTCAAAATTTTAAACTTCTATAAGTTTTTTCAACTTATTCACATTCCATTTACTAAACTCTTTTAATTTGCCTCATCTAATTAGCTTACCTTTCTAACTTATTTCATTTTCACATTTACTTTAATTTTTAACTCTTCTTCAAATTAAATTTCATTCTTACAATTTTCAAATTTTATAAGTTATCAAACCCATTTATAACCCACAATCATTTTTAATTAAACTTCCCGAGTTTAAACAATTTCTTAAATATTTAAAAACATTTTTGAAATCATATATATGTGTATATATATATATATACACCCAAACCAAATTATTCCTTGCATTCCAAAATCAAACCTAATTTTGTAAACAAACACCAATTAAAAACATTCGGGTAGCAATCCCTCTCTTGGAAACTCGAAAATGAACATCGATGATGCTGCAGTCATCACCGAAGTTATTTTCCAGCGACCGAAAAGAGTTTAGTGCTTTTATCTCTTTAAAAACTCTTTTTAAATATTTTAAATTCCAAATCCCCCCATAATTCATATCCAATTCAAAAATATTTCCGAAACAATATCACTAATATGTCTCCAAAACCTTTGAAAATCATTTTCAAACCCAAAGGAAATTAAAATTTTCTCAAATTTTCAAATTTCAAATCTTCCAATCTATATTCAAATATTACTCTGGAAATTTATTTCAAATTACAAATCACATTTATAATTCACATTTATGAATTCTATTTGTATATGAATTTATTTCTTAGCTTTTAGTTATGATTTCAATTTCTTATTCAATTTCCACACAACAATGATAATAATTTAATATTATCACATCATAACAACCAAGCAACCATATATACTATAATAATTCTCTGAAAATTATTCTTTTATGTAAAGTGTTTAAAGCAATATCATGTCGAATTGATATGTAAAGTGTTTAAAGCAATATCATGTCGAACTGATATATAACTCTTATAAATGCATTAAAAAAATTAAAAAAAACTTCCAAACATCGAATAAATAATAATTAATATTTTTCAAATATCAAATAATTAATCAGTTTACAACATTTCATAAATCAATTTAATCATGTGATTTTCAAAGAATTCATCATTACGGTCATGCGACTAAAAGGTGTAAATTCCGTCAGGGATTAATATCGAACTATTCGAATATTAATGTTCACACGCCACTTAGCAGGTGGTGTGACATTTTGGCTGAATTTATCTCCTATACATATTTTGGTAAAATCCAATTTTACTTATTATAAGTGGTACCTAATAGTGACAATTATTTACAATAATTCTCTTCGTCAAAACTATATCATTTTGGGTTTACAGAATTTGGTAATGGTCAAAATTCAAATATCATCCACATTCAACTTTATAGTCCAAACACAAATTCTTTGGTTCAAAAATAGCAATTATCATTAACCAAATGCTCTGGCCAGAGACTTTGAGTTGACTTCAATTGACCGTGATACTAACCTCATATAACGGAGGAGACGAATCCTCTCTTGAATAGTGTTTCACTTCCAAAGCTTCCACTCGACCTAACTATAGACGTTCTATGGACGCCGTGCCATAATTTAACTATAATCAAAGTGGAACTTCCACATTGAAGATTAATAGTATTCTCAAGTTGAGAGAACTTTGTAAATTAATCACATCGATATTCTCTGCTTGACGTTAGTTATATTAACCAACAAAAAGCTATCGATGAGTCATTCCATAGTTTTCCAATAACTATCAGTACGTAAATCTTTGGTGCCTCCAACAGTCACGAGTAATACACTGCCCAATATTTGGAGAGCTTTACGTACTCTAGTCTCAATGGATACATCGATATCTAGTCTCGATGCATCTTGACTAGGAACATTTAAAATGGTACATTTGTTTCGTTGTGATAAATTACACACGGTTATAACACTTTGTAACTACTACCATAAAACATACCATTTATGGATTTTCTATTAAATATACTTTTAGTTAAATTGATTAATTAGTATAACTACATTATATCAAGTATATAATAGAAAGAAGATACCTTTATTTCAAACAAAATTGGTCAACGAGTTAGATATATGTAACGAATTACATAATTGACCATAGAGCGTACTACTGGCTCTATCAATCTCCCACTTGCACTTGGGGTCAATTGTGGAATCTTATTCCAACTTCTCTAATCGGTTTTCTCAACACCAGTTTGGTCAGTCCCTTTGTAAACGGGTATGCTATTATGTTTTATTATGTACTATGTCAATCAACTCTCTCTGACGGTGATAAACTACTTTTTCATGTGAAACAATTCAGAGTATGTCTTTCGACCTCTAATGACTCTAAGTCCTATTACGAACTATATCGCGAGTTGTTATCACATAACAATGTTATGAGATTTTTAACGTTTGGATTGGCTCAGTTATAAATTTGTGCACTTATAATTTTATATACATTATTTGTATTGCGGCAATATTCAAGGCGATGTACGTAGCCTTTTTTCATTGAATAAGCTATAGTCTTTTATTTGGAACATTTCCAACTTAAATATTCTTGGCTTGAATTTATTATTGACATACTACACTCAATATGACTTATGAGGTTTGAGTTTGAACACTCCTTCATAAGTAGTTTTTGTTTCTGCAAACAATTCTCAAGTATTTCGTAAATATACGAGAACACTTCAAACAACCATTTAGTGATATTAATTTGAATTTGATATTTGCTTCATGTGTCAAATACAAAAACAAATCATGATATCGTAGACAACATAACATGTATGAGAATTCCTTTTGCCAATGCAAAGGAATCAATCTTACATGTTTCGTATTAAATATTTTAATAAGGATTCATTGCATATCATTTGGGACATTCCCAAAATCTTTTATATTTACTATAAAAGTCATCATTTATTAATCAAATGTTGAGTATTAAAATAAAAAAGGATAATTTTAACACAAGTACATCGTTAAAATCAACAACGTATTGTTTACTTATAGTTTAAAAATATCAATATACCTTTTAACGTTCTTTCTTATGAACACACGCTTCCTCTGCACTTTGATTGAAAATCAAACTATTTGATATTTCTATCAAAATACTTATTCAATCTTGATGCTTATAGAATGATACTTTTGTATCATTTCTTGGATCATATCCATAGACTCTCAAACTCAATATTGTTTCCACAGACTTTGAGACATTTTTAGTTAATATGTGTAAATAGCTTACCCTAAATCTGTATTTAGAATTTTCTATTTCAATGCATATGTACTAAAGCACTAGGACTTATCAAGCAATATTTTTGTGAGTAAATTCGAATTGACTTGAACTTGTTGAATATCCACCACAACAAAAATGTTTTTATATTAAAAGTTGTAATAGATCATCTTTTACAACGTTTTGCACTATAAATGTTGTAAAACAGTGTTTTATGATAACGTACACATAAAAAGGTTGTAAAAAATTAGTTATCACAACTTTTACTCTAAAAACGTTGTAAAGTTACGATTTATGAAAACTATTATTTAAAAATGTTGTAAAATTACAGTTTATGACAACCATCATTTATAAAAGTTGTTAAATATGGTTTATAACAACTTTTATTCCTAGAGTGTTGTAACAAACATTTTAGCGAGATTCTTATGCAAACATTATGAATATTAGTGTATAACAACTTTTTTATAAGTTCTTCTACATGTAGGTTGTAAAACCTTTAAGGAAATAATCAATTTCTAATAATAATGCATAAATAATAATATATATGCCTAATATTTAATTGTATACAATTAGTAATTTGTTATAATTTAAAATTCATAAATATTAATTTAAAATTTAAAATTAAGTATTTTAAATTAATTATTTATGATAATTAATGGATGATGATTGATAATTTTAAATTAACCAATTATTATAATTAATAATTTATAATCAAGTCAATGTCCATTAGCTCAAGTTAAATTAACGTGATGCTGTAAATTGAGATCATAGAGGCCATTGTTGCTGTGATGTCTCGGAAATTTAGGCAATATTTATTTAATAATTTCCATTAAAAATTATTTTAAAATATGAAATATTGATTTAATAATCTAAATACCTTTTCAAAACTAATAATTGTTTAATTTGATAAATGTTATCTTTTCAAATTTTATAATGATAAAATTTAAGTTAGAGATTTTATTCTTTTCAAAGTTAAAAATATTTAAATGATAAAATTTATCTTTCTAAGCTAATTAAAAATATATTCTTTTTATAGTGTAAGTGTGTGTTACACATTGTGAAAAGGAAGTTTGTTTTCAATTTAAGTTTAATAAAAATTATTTTCAAATTTATAATATATATATGTATATGTATATTGTGAATGGAAGATTTGATTGAATTTAATATAGAAACTTTTCAAAAGCTTAATTAAAAATTTATCTTATATTTTCAAAAGAAATTAAAGTAAATATTTATTTTGTTTAAATTATATAATAGTTTAAATTGTATATTATAATAAAAGTTTATATTGTTTTCTTTTAAATATTGTTTTTTTTGAAATAGATTTAATTCATATATATTAAAGAACAATATTTTAGTTTGAAACTTTGAAAATAAGGTATAATTCAATATTCTTTTCTTTTTAAATTTTATTTCTTCAAAATTTAGCTTTGAAAATTTTATTTAAAAAAATACAAATAAACATTAAAGAGTGTAAATTTTAAAGGTAATTTATATATAGAAACGTTAAAAGCTAAATGAATATAAACATTAAAACATGATAACATAAATAAGAAATGAATTTTAAAAACATTTATAAAATTAAGAAATTATTTTAATATTGAAATATAATATGTGTAAGGTTATTATACCATGAGAAAGACACTTGTAAATCATTCTACAAACCTAATGTAACAAGTGGCAATATTAATTTATTCTTTTGAAAATAATTATTTATAAATATAGATAAGAAAAACTTGGCAAAATCATGTGAGTTCAAACCTTTCTTCTCTTCTAAAACTAAAATCAGATTTTAAAGATAATTCAAAAACCAGATTTTTAAGGAAGTTCAAAGTTTAAAATCAAATAAATCAGTTCTAAAATCTGTAGAAAATTTCATAATCAAAAACAAAAGAGAATGGGAAGTTTTCTACAACAGCAACTGTAATCAACTACTGCACAACCTCTTTGGATCCACAGCATGTAGATTCAAAGTAGCAGCAGGTTAAACTTCAACAATCAAATCAGCAAGATCAACATCTCTGTAAAGATCAGTTGCAGCAAATTCAAAAGAGCAAGTAAATTCAACAAAATCAATTGCGAACAACTGTAAACAAGAATGCAACACAAATCCTGTTCTCTGCTTCTTCATAAGGTGAGTAAACTTTTTTTTTAAAACAGTTTTCAAATCTATGATGAAATTCTTGTTGCATGTGTAGGAGTGTAGTTTATAATGCTTGCTTGAATATCAATGTATGTAAATAAGTATAATATGTATGCAATGGTCTTTGCATGTTTGTATGAATGCTTTGTTGTTAGTTACAAACTAAAAGTTATCACCAATAAATTCATATCTCACCGTATAATCAAAATTTGACTTTGACTACTAAAGAGAAAATGTTAATAATATTGTATTTTTGTTTTAAAAAAATAGATTCAGGTAAATATATTTAGTTAATACTTTGTAAAGTTTAAAGTTACAGTGAAAAACCAGAAAGTTGGAAAATTCAAACTTGATGATTCTAGAATTCACCAATATAGTTTGAATTGCTTTCGAATACTAGGAATTTTAAAGGCTAAACCAAAATTTTTAAGTTAGTATTGGAGGGGGTATTTGGAGTTGCTTAGAAAAGTATTTCTGGGTCTTTTCTGATGATTGTTGCGTTCGTGAGGGCTAGGAGTGCTCCGGAGGTGGCGTAGGAGTAGAGGAGCAAGGGAAAAATGTCTGATGGATTTTACGGTCGTCGTGGTGATGGCGAATCGATGGAATAGGGTTTTGGACCTGTTATGCGTCGTCTTTCTTCTCGAGGGTACTGCTACCTCACAGAACTGCGGAGATCATCAGAGTGGGGGAATAGGCTTCGGGGATGGTCGTTGAACGTTTTGACCCTGGTTACGCATCGTCTGGTGGTCGGCAGCGTTTGATCGAGGTGGGTTTTGATCATCGATGTGTTCCTGGCGAGGTCGCTTTTGCTCGTTTTTCGATTTTGGGTTTTGCGCTGTTTTTGGGTGATCAGAATCGAATCAGGGGATGTTCATTGATGTGATGGAGATGGTGTCGATGGTCAGAGGCCGGTGGTCGAAGCGTGCATGTGCACGGTGGCCAGTGCATGCACCTGGGTTTGAGTTTGGGGAGGACAGCTTTGGGTTCGATGTGACTCGAAGTGTTATTCGAGAATGTCTCGAGGAATCTGTTAAGTTGGCTAGGGAATTAGTTGTTGTTCGAGTTATTTTTGTTCCAGCAGTTTTAACTGGTCCAGGTTTTCAAACTAAGTGGGTTTCAAATTTTAAAGAAACAAAGCAGATTTTAAAACGAAATTTTGACCAGTTTTAAAAGTATGAAATGTTTAAAGTTAGAAATTAAGGTTTAAACAAAATTTAAATTTTATAAGAAATGGAATTTAAAGTTTAAATGTTGTTTTAAAATAGTTTTGATTTATATAAATATTACAATAGAGTAAATTTGTAATTATTTTTAAAATGGTTTCAACTTAAATAAATTGTTGAAATGTAATTATGATTTAAGTAAAAAGTATTTAACTTGAATCAAATAATAATGATTTTAATAAATCATATTCAAGTTTTAAATTTATTTATTTTAAATGGAATTTAAGAGTTTAATGTAATAAATGTTTTATCTTAATTTAAATCAAGTTTTATTTACAAAAGTAATTAAAGTAAAATTACTTAATTAACGGAGATAAGAAATTTGAGTAGCTGAATTAAGATAAATTAATTTGTGAAATTAATTAAGTATAATTAATTTCTTAATTGATATTTTATTAGTCAAGGTTAATTAATTAAGAAATAATTGAGTAATAAGTAATTAAGAGGTTAATTACTTAATGTTAAGAAGAATTATCAAAGGTAATTACTTATAAGTAATTAAGTAATTAATTACTCAGTGTAATTAATTAAGTTAATAAGGCTAATTTTAATTAATTAATTAAGTTTAATTAATTAAAGAGGATTACTTAATGATGGAATTAAGTATTATTACTTAATTTAATTAATGAGATGTAATTACTTAGTGAAGTAATTAATGAATAATTAATGGATGTAATTAATTAAAGGAGTTACTTGATGGGAAGTAATTAAAGGATAATTACTTATGGATAATAATTAAGGGATAATTACTTAAGGGAAGTAATTAAGTGATAATTGCTCAATGTAATTAAAAGGATTAGTTAACGTAATTAATCAAAGAATTGATCTAATTGATGTAAGTAATTAAGGGAAGTTAAATTACTGATTATGATTAATCAAGATTATTAATAAATGTAATTCATTAAAGATTAATTATTAGATGATATTAGAAATAATTAATTAATGAAAGTAATTAGAAGATCATTAATTAATGTAATTATGATAACAATTAAAGGTTTAACTGATTAATAATTGTGATTAATTATAATATAATTAATCAATGAAGTGATTAAGATATAATTAATTAATGTAATTAATTAAGAATCAATGTAATTAATTATGATTAATTAATTAATGGAAGTAATTAAGGTTAATTACTAAGTGAGAAAGCATAATTAATTTGTGTAATTAATTTAAAGGTTAATTACTTAATGTGATTAAGTAATAATTAATCAAGTGTTATTAATTTAGAGAATGATTAAAGGATAATTAATATGTTAATTAAAGATTAATTAATTAGTTTATAAAGTGATTAAAGGTTGATTAATTAATTAAATGGTTAATAATTAATTAATTAATGATTGTTTAAGCAGGATTATATGATTAATTCTCAAATAATTAATTTAATTTAAGATTATTAAATTAATTATAATTTGGATTAATGATTCCTGCTGTGGATGATTGATTGAGTGGAATGTCTGAATTGAATGTTGCTTATAGTTTGAATAATCTGTGATTTGCTATGATATGTTATTGATTATAGCTGTGGTAATGTGTGATATTTATCTGTGAATGATGCTGTGTGAATTCAATTGAAATAAATTGTTTAAACTAAAATCACTTGGACATTAAGATGGAGTTTGGATTTCGATGAGACCGGGATCGGGTTTTCAAATGTGGAATTCTGGAAACCACATCGATCCAAATTAAACGTTAGGTCATGAATCTCAAGTGAAGAGTGAAGACTCGAGGTGTAAGGACTATTCGTTGTTAATACTCTGAGGGTGATTCCAATACGGGTTTAACGGGGTAGTACTTTTAGGTTCGAGATGAAGATTCAAAGTGCAAGGGCTATTGTCGTTAACTCTGAGGGTGATTCCAAAATGAGTGTAGCGAGATAGTTCGGTTTCGTTCGAACCCGGAATGAACTTGTATGGATTGAATGCTTTCAGAACATCGTCAGGTGGACGATGAGCATTCTAAGATAGATGTGCTCTATAAAGGTAATCGTAGCCTCAAGCCACATCAACCGGGAATGGCTAAAACAGGGGAGGTGCAGCAAGGCTAAGTGGGTAGCACCCAAGTAGGACAAGATTTACCCCTGTCTAGAGGTTCTTTTTTTATTCGGCTGTGTGGGCAGTTGGCGACGGCCATCTGCGGGGTTGTCTTGTTCAGGACTGTCCAGTAAGGGATGGTTCCGGCTTTGTGTTGCAGGGGATTTAGGGTGGATCCTCGGTACGGTGATCTAGGCCCCGTACTGTGACGGGCGGTACCCCAGTAGCCCTGCCATTGATGGAAACCCATTCTTCCTACGTGCCCTTTACGGTTTTGATTGTATTACCCACTTTGTGGCTAGTAGCTGGAATTTAATCATGTAACAATTTCAGCTATTTCTTATTTATTTTAAAACCCTAGACACTATTATAATATCACTGGATTTCCTATCAAATGTTTTGGTTAGCGTAAGGTAAAAACTTACCCATGTTTATTCGTGGGGAGTCTTACGTGATACCTTTTGTTTTCAAAGGTTTTTCAAAATTAAGCAATCCGTTTACTCACACCAGACCCATGTCTGACCCAAGTGTTTATTTTCTGTTTTATTAAACTCTTGGGTACTCATATTATGTATGAGTAGTCAAGGGATTCAGGATTGCTTTGACGAGTTCTGGAGGAGAAATGAAGCAGGAGGCTTCAGCGTGTAGATATATGGTGGTTCTGCTGTGCTAGTGTTGAATCTTTATCTTTGTGATGCACTTGAGTTGTAATTTCTAGACAGGTGTTTATAACTGTCTAGTTTGTTTGTATTAGCTGTATAACTCTAATGTATATGATACTATGTAATATCTTTTGTGATATAATATAATTTATCCGTTCCGTTGTGAGATTCTGATGTTGTTTGTTTGTTTCTTTCTATCTTTTCTCTTTTCTATCCCTTTCTTTCTTCTTAATGATGCGTCTTTCAATGGAATGAAAGGCAGGTTGTTACAGTTGCACACTCTAAAACATCAAAATGAACACTCTTAGAATAAACATACAACTCGTACTTACAAAAGATGTATAATTTTCAACTAAAAATATTTTTAATAATTAATTAATGATTTGTAATTAGTATATTTTAATCAATAATCAATGACTTATAGCATATAAATAATAAGTCGTAACCAATATCCACTATTTTATCCTGAAGTACTTATATTGGTTATTCCTTCAAATTTCTATTTACATTTACATTAGATTTATCACTAAGTACATGATTTCTTTCGTATGGACCCGGTTGTGCAGCAGCCCGTTGAAACAAATTATTTGCCCCATCTTGCCTCTTTCACCTGCCAGTTTGTAAAATAAAAAGATAGAAAACCCTAAAACTACTTTGTATACTTAATTCCCCCAATCGACCGCCCTCCAAAACTACTGCTTGCATTAAAACCTAATTCCCCAAGTCAAATCGCTTCTCATATTTCATCAATTCGCGTGACAGCCTTCTCAAATCCACGGTTACCAAATCCAACTCCCAAATCGTACGAGCAGTTGAAGTAATACTTTTCAAATCCTATGCCTAGGTACATGTTTCAGGTGCTCTAATTTTTGTTATGTTAACTGAAATTCGTGTTATCATGCTAATAAACCCAAAAAAGATAGATGTGTTTAAGGGTTGGTTACCATACGGCTAGGAAAGGCTTTTTCATTGTTTTCTAATCTTAGCTCCTACAAATATGAAACTGAGTAATCATTTTATAGTTTTGTAAACATATTTACCACCTAGTATTACAAATTTGTCATCTGTTCGATTGCAAGTGAAGGAAATAGTCATTTATGTGACTTGTGAACTTTTGCTAGCTTAAATATGCTAGTTACATTTATTCATCGAATGGTGTTAGTGCTGATGTATGCAACTCATAAAGAGTTTTTTTTCTGCTGATCCAAGCACCCATACCCTCGGGTAAATTTATAGAGGATAGGGAAGTGCTTGGTAGGAATCGAACCTGAGTTTTTTTTAATAGAACCCAAGCCTCCTTTCCACTGCACCGCACCCGTAGACTAACTCATAAAGAGTTGATCATGTTATTCTACCATTTCAATTAATGAAAATACTATTTTCATTAATTGTTTGTGGATGTTCTATTTAATGTCCTCTCATCGGGTCCAAACATTAGAGATCTTTATCAAGATGGACAAAACTTGGATTAACATGCCAAGGTTGTATAATTTTATTTATTAGTTTCATAGTTATAACTCTTAAGGTTTGATTAGTGATGCATGTAATTTTTTATAGAATGACTGAAGATTATAAGAAGGCTGTTCAAAATTTTGTATATAACCATGCAGAAAGGGAAGGAAATCCAAAAAAATTATTTTCCTTGCCATAAATATAGAAACTTAGTTAGACATTCTTCGAGGAACGTTGTGTCATATTTGGTCTGTTATGGAATTGATCCAACATATGATGTATGGATATTTCATGGGAAGCATGTCCTCCACAAAATGTAGCAAGCAAAAAGATGAATACACGTATGATGTACTTTGATGCATCGATTAGTGATGAGGGGATTGAAAATCATAATAATAAGAGACACGCAGAAGTGAGATGAAATCCTTTATACCCTGGTTGTGCAAACTATTGGAAGTTGTCAGCAATGTTACTTCTTTTCAAGCACAAAGCTAAAAATGGTATATCTGATACAACATTTACAGAACTTCTTAAAATCCTTCGAGGTATGTTGCCCAAGGGAAACACTCTTCAAAATTCAACATATGAAACAAAGAATTTGCTTAATCTATTTGATTTAGGTTATAAGAAGATACATGCATGCGTGAACGATTGTTGTCTATTTATAAAAAGAACTCACACATAGTGATTCATGTCCTACATGTGGAAAATCTCGTTGGAAAGTGAAAAGGACGAAGGAAGACTGAAAGCAAACTAAAATACCTATGAAAGTTTTAAGATACTTCCCAATCATACCGAGGTTGAAAAGATTGTTTAATTCCACAGAAACAGCAGAACAGCTAAGATGGCATGCCAATCATAAAAGTGAGGATTGTAAATTGCGACATCCAGTGGATTCTTCACAGTGTGCCACAATTGATGCAATGCATCCTTCCTTTGCATCTGACCCACAAAATTTAAGGCTTGGTCTTGCAACAAATGGATTTAGTTCTTTTGGTGATTGGAATTCTACATATAGTTGTTGGCCAGTGTTTCTTCTTGCTTACAACTTTCCTCCATGGTTATGCATGCACAAAGATAATATAATGTTATCTTTGTTAATTCCTGGACCACGACAACCAGGAAATGATATTGATGTGTATTTGCAACCACTTATTGAAGATTTGAATAAATTGTGGGTTAAAACACTGAATGTTTATGACGCATGTAGCCGTAGTAAATTTAGACTAAATGCTATCTTAATATGGAAAATTAATGATTTTCTAACTTATGGAAATTTAGCAGGTACCACTATAGAGGGTAAGAAAGCATGCCTTGTTTGTGGTCATAATACATGCTCAATATGGCTACCATTCAGTAAGAAATGTGCATACTTAGGCCGTAGACGATTCTTAGCAATTAAGTGAATATCGTCAATGGAAAAACTTGTTTGATGGAAGCATAGAGAATAACAAAAGCCCATCAATTCAAACAGGTGCTCAAGTTTTTGAAGATGTCAAAGATATTTGTAATTTATGGGGAAAGAAACAAAAGGATGAAAAAATGGAAGGGGAAAGTGAGAAGAAAAGAAAATGGGGAGATGAGAACAGAAAAGGAACTCTAATGTGGAAGAAGAAATCAATTCTCTTTGATTTTCCTTATTGGAAGATAAGAAATAGCCAGAGATAATTTATTTATTTATTCGTATGTAGTAATTAGTAACTTTCTATTGACTAGGTGTTTGTGTTTTTATGTTTTGCTTAGGCACTCCCTTTGCTCCACAATCTCGATGTAATGCAAGTTGAGAAAAATGTTGGTGAGAGCATTCTTGGCACGTTGCTCGATATCAAAGGAAAATCAAAATATGGAATTAATATGCGTCAAGATTTGGAACCAAAAATGGGTATTTGGAAAAAGTTGCATCTAATAGTCATGGGAAGTAAATTGCTACTTCCAGCTGCACCATGCACGTTAAGTGGTCAAGAGTAGGGTGTCTTTTATTATAGAATGAAAATTTTGAAGCTACCTGATGGATATTGCTCAAATATTGAGAAAAATTTCCAAAAGAAGCCAAGGTTTCAAGTTTTAAGTCCCATGATTATCATGTTTTGATGCAACAGCTGTTATTTATCGCATTGAGAGGACTTTTACGTGTAGGGACACGGAATGATCTACTACATCTATGTTCATTTTATAATAACATATGCCAAAGAGTACTTGATAAAGATAAATTAGAAGCTACAGAGAATCAGGTCGCTTTAACCTTATGAGATCTAGAGAGATTTTTCCTCCGTCATTTTTCGACATCATGATTCACTTGACAATACATTCAGTAAGGGAAGCAAGAACTTATGGGCCAGTGCAATATTATTGGATGTATCCATTTGAAAGGTAAACTTTATTGTGGATACTGAAACTAGTCAATAATGTTTGCACTTAAATAAAATATCTTACTATAGGTTTTGGTTGTAGATATATGAAAGTATTAAAAGGCTATGTTAAAAATCAAACACAACCTAAAGGGTGCATAGCTGAGCGCTATTTTGTCGAAGAATGCGTGAAGTATTGTGACAAATATATTAAACATGCATCTAAAATTGGAGAAAGGAAGAATCGAAATGAAGTGCATCAAAGCAATTTCACACTAGAAGGGCATCATATTTACAAAGGAGCCCCTATGATAGTTACCAAGGAGATGATTAATATTGCTCATTGTTATGTGTCGTTTAATATTGAAGAAGTGGAGCACTGTATAGAATAAGTAGCAATTGCATCTACTTAGTATGTATGAAAGAAACTAGATTTCAACTTGTATACTCGCATATATAGAATGCACAAAGAGGAATTGAAACGTATGCATCCTTAACTTGTAAAAGATGATGTGGAACTTGCAAGGCTACATTCAGAGAATTTTTTTTACTAGTTTGAAAAAAGGTTGTAAGAGTTATGTATTTTATTTATAAACGGTTAAATTTGATATATAATGTACATATTATCATCTTAAGTCCTTGTACACAACAATATATGTATATAGGTTAAGGATGATAGAAATACTTCTAATGTTAGTGAAACAATAAAATGAATTTCATATAGGCCTCGCTGCAAGTAACTTCCTATACTAGCTATATTATTAATGGTCGATGTTTCCATACTAAAGGTTGTGAGAAGTCTATGCAAAATAGTGGCATTTCCCTTGAGGCAAGTACAATCCATGAAGATGGTTCTATTGAAAATTACTTTATTATGGAGTGTTGCGGGAGATTCTTTTGCTAGACTATCGCGTATTTCAAATTGCCTTGTTTAAGTGTGATTGGGTTAATATTGATCATGGAGTTAAGATTGAAGATGGATTTACATTAGTCAATTTACATAATTTTCAAAATCAATTTGCAAACGATCCTTTCAACTTTGCAACACAAGTTGTATAAGTGTTTTTTTCAAGAGAAAGTAGTTTTTCAAATTGATATGTTGTACTTAGGGCACCACCAAGAGGTTTTCATGAATTGGACAAATACGATGAGGATGAAGGGTCGACTAGTAAATCCCTAACGAGTCACTACTTGACGATAAAGAGGTCGATATTGGGGATGAAAGTTATATAAGGAAGGATTATGATGGGCTTGTGGTATTTTTTATTATTATCATACATATATGAATTTGCTCATTTACATACATCGTGTTTTTTTAGCAAACATTTTTTATTAGGTTTCCTTAAACTATTTAATTACATGATTGAATTTGTAATAAAATTAACCAACAAATGTTAAAAATTCTTTGTTTATTGAATTTCTATTTTATATTGTTTTTTCCCTTCATTCATATAAATCATGTATCTTATATATTTTATTCATATAGTTTGTGTCAATTTTTTGTCCAGGACAATCATCTGCAAGAAACTTGAATTTGCGACATTTATGGGGAAGGGTGGACGAGAACAAGTAGCGGTAAACATTTGTAGATGTGATTACTCTAAATCTCTTTGTGGTATGTCAACCCTTGAATTAAAATTTTATTAATTGAATCATTCAAATGTCAACCCTGAAATTAAATCTAATACTGCATATGCTAACACACACACCGATACTACTCTATTACTCAGTCTATTGTTGATACTCAATCATCTAATCTTTCATGCTGAAAATCTCATGAAAGTTTCATCCTAGATTTGCATGTCAGCGATTTGGTTGGTCATTTTGGCACATTTCAATTTATTATACGAGATGAGTATGAAATTGATGCATATGTTAATAGTTAATTGATACCCTTAAATGCATCAAAAAGTATTTACTAGCATACCAAAGGCTAAAGGAGGCACGCAGTTATCAGCATCCCTCCTAAACTAAGGTAATTCACCACGCATGGCCCTGATAAATCGTGCACTTTTCTAGATCAGGAAGTCGTGCATCTGGTACTGGTAATTTATTTGATTATTCTTCAATGGTACTGATAATTTAGTGACATCTTTATTAGGTAGGTTTTCTAACATCTATCTGATAATTTCAGGGCTCGAAGGTCAGGGAAAGGAAATCAAAGTGATTGTGTCCAGCTAAATTAGTTGGAACTCTTAATAATAACGGTGATGGTAGAATTTCAAGCAAAGAAGTTGTTGAAGAGGCTGAAGTTGCTCGAGCACTCCAAGATTTGTATACTACACTTGTCCCCTCCCATACAAACTGACCCGCTCCTCCTAACTCTCCCGCTCAAGATCAAGCGCAATCAGCGCCAAAGAGAAAAGGGGGGAAAACAATGATGGATACATTCTCCCTAACACCGAGTGAAAGGGACACAATCGAATTCAATGAAATAGGACAACCTATAGGTAAAAATTCGACACACTTGTCTTCATATCTTGGCATTTTAGCAAGGGAAATGGTCCCTGTGAACATTGACCGTTGGAAGAATGTCGATGACAAATTGAAGGATGATATGTGGACATGTATTCAGGTATGACTAGTTATAAGCACATATACACATAAGCACACATACGCATAAGCATTGCCTTAGAATATATTAATGATTGTTATTCAAAAATGACAACCGACCTTAAGAACTCCAAAGGAAAAACATAAATTGCAAATGTTTGCGATTTATCTGCAATTTGCAAATATTTGCAATTTGAAAATAAAACTGATAGGAAGAGCATAATTTGTCGATTAAAAAATGGCATACAATTTTCTTCAGTAAAATAAATAGGTAAACTTCATGTTAAAGATATTAACAAATTTATCTTTTTGTAGAAAATTATAATTCTATCTAAGCAAACAAATATATTTTACAATCGAAATCAATCCAACTATGCTTCAATCAATTGCAAACAAATATATTTTACAAATAAATATATTTTACACTCCATCAATCAATTGCATCTCCACTAAACCATGCTTCATTTATTTTACTATGCTTCCTTGTGCTCACACCATATACTGCATTAATGTTTTGTTGTGCAGACATGATTCATTGTGGATGCAAAATACAAGAGTTTGTTCATGATTATGTTAGGTGTTAGGTGGAAAGAAGAAAATTCAAAATTGGTGTAATGACCTATAAAAGTTTAATAATTTAATTTGTTTTAATAACATATTTAACTAATATTTTGTGAAATTTTAAACATTTGAATTTGAAAATAATTTTTTTTGTTTCGAATACGTCTATTTAAACATAGCAACTGGTAAATTTTCATCTGATAATATTGAAGTTTGTTTTATTGTGTAATTCTATTTCAATTTAAATCAGTTATAATTGATGGTAATAAATTAATTTCCAACCCTGAATATTTCTCTATAGAAAATTTCTTAATCCTCTTCTGAGCGAGACGTTATCCTTCGTTCTTCCAAAGTCGGACTTCTATTGCTTCGTTTATCTTATTTCCGACCAAATAGCAGCATTTTTGTACCGGTTATTGACTTTTGATAGGATGATTGTACCACCAATATCTGTAACCGTTTTGATCGTCTCGTCGTGCTGATCTCTGTCGTATTCATTTCTGTGTTTCGAGGACGAGTACGCGACGGAAATAATAAATCTATGCGTCGTACCAGTACCGAAATTGTGACTTTTAGCTTCCCATTCCTTTTCAAAATCTTTACTGTAACTGCCAAGCAACAATTAATTGCTTTCATAACCTTTTGCTCAGTAAATAGTCAGCTGTTACATCTACATCAATATTGGTACGTTTTATATTTATTTAACTGTGACGGTTCACTATATGTTGCCTTAATAATTCCATTGTTTCAATACAGCTGATATTGTTTGTCTGCCACCTACCTCCTTATCTTCTTCCCACCTCCAATATTTTTTTTCTTTCCCCTTATTTTTCTTTCTCACCTAGTCGAGCATCAGCTGCACGTAGCACCTCCTCTCCCCTTTCTCTCTACGTGCGAGCATCCCTCCTCGGCCTCGCCTGCAACCAAGATCCGGCCTCGACCTCCGCCACCAGCGGCCACCTCACCATCCAAACGCCGACCTGCCGCACCCTCCATCCAGCTCACGCAAGAAGCCTAAACCACCTCACCGAGATTCCTCCACCCCAGACCGACCTTCCACTTCTTCCCTCTCCCTCTCGGCCGAGCAGCCCAGTCACCACTGAACGCCGCTTCCTTTTTCTTAGCGAAATCTCGATGCTCCCTCCTCCTCACTCATGCCGCTTCCCAAATCCTTCAGCACATGGCTCTCCACCGCCATGATCCAGCATCGGCCAAGTTTCACTAGCTGAGCATCCTTTTCGGTTGATATATATATATATATATATATATTAGTTTATATTATAATATGTTTAAACTTAGTTATGTGGATTTGTATATATGTCAGTTATAATATGTATGTTGATTATTGGTTGGCTTCAAGTCTATATATATATATATATATATATATATATATATATATTTCTAGTATTTATATATAAATTGGTTAGATTTCACAAAGTTTGCAGTAGTGTATTATGTATATTGATCAAGTAATTCGGCCTATTTGCTTCTCTCATAGGTTTAAAGAACAGTGTACTATATATTTTATTTCAAAGTATACTGGGGTCTAGTTGCAGATTATAAAAAGGGTGGTTTCGGCTGTAACATAAAAATATAGCAAGAGTTATGATATGACTGAATATTAATAATATATAAAGTTGTCCTCTGTGTTTTTATTAAAACTAAAATTTCAAGGTTTATATATAGTTATATATATATATTTATGTATGTTTTATAATAGTCAGTAGTTGATTTGGAAGTAGTACAGTATACTAAATTTTAAAGAATTTTGGCATAGGTATGGCTTTAAATAAATATAAATATATATATATATATATATATATATATATATAGTTTCTTGTTAAATTAAACATTGTTTTGAAAAGAAAAGGGGGATATTTGAAATAAAAATATTATATCATAGAAGCTAAGTTTGTTATATGGTGCGGTTGTGTGTAGATATATAAGTTGAAGTAAAATTGACATATGTTTAAGTGTTATTTTATAAGTTTGGCCAGTGCCCAGGTTAGTATTGATAAAACAAGTTATATAGACTTTAGTTTAAATATTGATTCTAAATATATAACTTGTATATAAGTTGCGCATATGTTTATATATATTTGCCTATATATCTATTCGTTTATATAACTATTGAAAAGAAAAAAAATATTATGTGTAATATGTTAATTTTAATATAAGTTAATTTGAAACAATGGATTTTGAAATACATATATATATTTAATTTAATATATATATATATATAGTTATATATAACTTCACTTATACCATTTATCATCATCGATCCAGTTCTGATTTGATTTCATCAATTCCTTATCTATCAGCTTTGTCCGTCGTGTCTGTTTTCTTCATCGAATCGTGTCCATCTAGCGTTGCTTTGGAATTCGTAGCTCATCCATTCGTCAAATCTATCTAGCCGCGAAAGGTGAGCAATCACTCACGATTAACGTTTTTATATTTATTAAATTTGATTTCAAT
The DNA here is from genome assembly GCA_030765085.1 of Allium cepa. NCBI lineage: Eukaryota > Viridiplantae > Streptophyta > Magnoliopsida > Asparagales > Amaryllidaceae > Allium > Allium cepa. Next base: position 25,201,121 of record CM060933.1, on the reverse strand, counting down.
TGAAACGACAATTGAAATATACTGCTGTAGTTATTTAAATTGTTATTATCTGCAACTGTTTACCTATGGGATATGACACCATATCCTATTGTTTATATTAAATTGTTATTGCTGATATATATATGCCTGTTATATTATTTTTATATCTTTTATCACTCTGCAAGTTCCCTGTTAGTATAAAATTCACTATGGGTTGAAATAATACATACCCGAATGGACTTTAGAATAGGAGAAAATCGTTATGCGTTGAAATGATAAAACCAAACGATTTTCATTTGAATTGAATTTGGGATTGCGGGTCGAAATGATAACTACCCGTATATATTTAAATTGCGGATTGAAACGATAAATATCCATATCATTTTACCATAGGATAGGAAATTATATACAGACACCGTTGGTCGATATATAAATGTTTTGAAAATAATTTCTATGGTTTTGAAAAGAAATATATGGTTTTTTGATGAATATTGGTTCTTAAAATATTATATATATACATGGTAATTTTATATATAGATCTAATAATAATATTATTGAGATTGACTTAATACATATAATATGTTTAAGTATTTATTTAAAATTTGTACTTCCAAATAGATTGTTGTAATAATTTGAATAAGTTAGGGTTAAGAAGATAAAGTTGAATCAATTGAAATTGTATTTAATTAAGAATTCTACTAAATTAAATCGATTTGAACTGTTGAATGTAAAGTTTAAGATTTGATTGTGTAACTCGATTTTTGATTTAAAGTGATTAAATGGATATTTCAAGTTTAAATAAATCGAAAGGATTATTTAGTTTAAAGTAAATTTAAGGTTATTTAAATAAGACTGAATTTGTTAAGGGAATATTTCAAGACTAAATAATAATAAGGTTAAATCGAGACCTATATGAAACTGTTAAATTAACTGTCAAATTGTTGAATATTAAAACTTTGAAATATACTAGAATTTAAATGGTTTATTTTGTGATTCAGATCTATATTTGAAATCAATATAATTTGAATTTGTTATTTAGAAACTAAATTGAATTAAAATGGATAATTCTAGATTGAATTAAATTTGAATTGGAATTCGAGTGGATTTGAATCAAATTGTGAAATTGAGGAAATATATATATATTTAATGGAAATGATATTTCGATTTTGAAGTATAAATTATTTTAAAAGGACCACGGTGTTATAAGGACGTTTGGTGGTTAGTAAAGTATATTCCTACATTATAGATAGTTCCACGGATCCTTACAGAATGGTTATCCCAAACATCCTTTAAGTTACTTGTACTTCAGTTGATATTTCACTTGAGTTGGATATATTGATATAAGAATGTTAATCCTGACTCGAGTGTTTTGTGTTTTGCTTTACGCTCGGGTCAGACTGAGTGATACAGCATTTGAGACTCACCTTTGGAGTTTGGAGCTTCGGTTGGAGATCCAACTATCGATTCAGCTTTCAGCTTTTCCAGTTGATTGGTTCCGAGAAGTCATCTGTTTGTATTGGAGACTTCAATATATTTGAGATTTTCTAATGTATATTATTTCTAACTCTGATATTTATATAGTAGCTTCATGAACTACTATTTATTTATTCCGCTACGTATTATTGTATTACTCTGTGTCTGTGATTGATTTATTTACTGTATATACTGAGTTTTGCCAAATTTAAATTAACAATCTGATATTTTGAGCAATTCAAGTCCAACTTGTATGGATGCGAATGGTTGAAAATAGCATGTCATTACAGTTGGTATCAGATCTTTGGCTCTAGGCAAACTTAGCATATATGGTAAATCTATTTACAGAATCACTTTCGTTCGAGCTTGAATTCCTTTCTCTTTGATTCGAAATTCTTTCGAACTTTGGAATCCTACCTTCGTTTTGAATTCCATTCTTATTTGTATTCTTTTGATTCTGGAGTATCTCATAACTCCACTTTGAATGATCTCTATAAGAATGGGCGATCCCGCCAATCATTGAATTATTTGTCAAGGGGTGAAACTCCTTTACAATTGGCATTGATTTACCGGAAATTTATGTATCCCTCGGTTTAGATGCTACTATCTCTTGTTATAATCGAATTCTATCTCTGACGATTGAATGTTGATTTGCCTTATAATTCCGCATCGATCATATTCCTGAAATCACGGTTGACCGATTAAGGACATCCGTGATTTGTATAAGTAGGTCCATCTTCTATTTTGAAGTCTTCTCATCTTCGTTCGAGCCTATCTTCGAATCAGAATTCTATTTGATTAGAGTCCCTCTGATTTGAATTTCTATCTTTGTTTTGAAATCCATTCTTGAATCATCCTTTGTAAATTGGGTTTGTTTGTATTTTGGAAATTGTTTTATATACCAAAATTATAATTTTGATAAGTATGATTATATTCTATATATAAAAGTGAAATGTTTTTGATAAATATTATATACCTTTTAATAAAAACTAGAATTTAAAGTAACAAAAGGATTTGAAATTTTGAAATTTATAAGAAATTTGATTTACTAAAAATGATTTATAACTGCAAGGTTTTGAATTTGAAATTCGAAGAATTGAACTCCGATATTTTGAAAATTTGTTTTAAGATATTAAAAATATATGGTAATACGATTTGAAAGTATTTTCTGCATAAGAATTGCTTCAAATGACTTCAAATGAGCTCCAATGATTTCAAAGAAATTTCAAAGAAGTTTCAAGAGAATAGAAGTCCAGAACTCACTTATGTCACTGGAAAATAATTTCGGTGATGAATGCACACATCATCGACATTGATTTTCGAGTTTCAGAGTGGGAGAGAGGCCACTCTAGTAGCTTTGCTATGCAAATGATGTTGTGAAATAAATTTTGATTTCAGATTTCGAAGTATGGTTTGATATTCGAAAGATATATGTGTGTGTGTATATATATATATATGAAATGATTTAAAGTAAACCGGTGTTCAGTTCTCGAGTTTCAGATTTGTTTTGGTATAACCTTATCTATTAGAATTGATTTACTGATTTGTTGCTGATTTCCAACTCTTGAATTGAAAATTGGTTACTCCGACTATTTGAAGGTTCGAACACTTCCAAATCAAGGTTTAATTTTCAAAGCTAAGGAATTTCGAAGAGTATAAAATATTTGATAAAGTATATAAGTTTAGTTTTGTATGCTTAAAGTATGAGGAGTATGACTTAAATAAATTTGAAACTTCTGTTAAATAAATAATTTGCAAAAGGAAAATTGGATCTTTTGAATAGGAATAAACAGTTTAAAGGTTTTAAAGGGATAATTATAAATTTGGAAACCATTTTGGGTATAATTGATATTGAGAAATATTTGGTTTTGAAAATAGATTGGAATGTAAAACCCATTATTTATATGATGATTTTGGAAATGAATTTGTTTGACTTAAATTATGTTAATATGGAAACTTGGATTATTTTCTAAACCTATTATTTTGGAAACTTTGAAACTAAAGATATGTAATTTGGAAGAAATGATTTGGCGACATCATATATGATTTTGAAACTGAACTGATATTGAAACAAATTGAAATTGAGAACCTTATTTTTCTAAATACTTGATTTGGAAGCTGTCGAGCTTATATAAAATGGATTTGTGTAAGTATGAAGTTGATTTGAAAACTATTGATTTGAAAGATACTTAATTTGGAAAGAGAAATCTTATATATTCGAAGTCTATATAAGTATGATTTGATATACTATTGATTTTGGAAAGTATTTGATTGGAAAACTGAATCTTATATATAATGGACTTTAGATAAGTATGGTATTTGAAAGTGGTTGAAATAGGTACTATATGATACATATTTTCGAAATAAAGATATAGAAAGTGCCTTCTGCTTGATATCCGCTTTGTGACCGCATTCTGGATTCATTCTATCGATATTATTCTCTTTGATTTTTGGTTTTACAGATGTGGTACCCGAGTGTCCTACCATGGCGATCTCCATGGTTTTTCTTTTGAGCGCAACTTCATAGTGTAATTTGCAGGGGCTACGAGAGCCTACGGGTACGGATGTTTCCTGGAGGATCCAGGCGTAACCATTCTGTATCTGCGATCGATTGGGTCGCTTGGTAGCGTAATCCGCATGGGCTACGAGAGCCTATGGGTATGGATGTTTCCTGGGGGATCCAGGCGTACCATTGTGCATTTGCGGTACTACCAGTCTTCATGGCGTAATCGCAAGGCTGAGGGAGGCCTACAGGTACGGATGTTTCTTGGGGGATCTAGGTGTAACAATTGTGTATCCGCAATCCACGATCGACATGTTTTAGTGGTTTTGTTTGGATTGTACTTTCCATATCTGTTTTTAAAAGTTTTTCCAGTATTTTCACTAGGTGTTGAATCAAGTCTACCAAGTACCTGGAGAATTCTAGTTTTGCGCCTGATCAACGCATAGCCAGGTCTGCAAGAACAAGGATAAACTTGTTAAGACACCGAGTTATAAAAGTATTTTCGAAAGAAAAATTTGTTTCGATATAAAAGTATTTTATTATAAAGGTAGTTTATTATAAAAGTATTGCCAACAAAGAAATTTTGTATTAATATTTGAAATTGAAATTCTTATGGTTCTAAATTAATTATTCGTGCCCGATACTATTCTTTTGAATTTACCTTATCTGCTCAGCTTATTTATTCACCTATATTCTGTTTTCCGAATCTACCTTCTTTTCCTTTTTGAATATATCCTTTTAAATTTTTGTTTATTTTTATACTACATGGTTTAATAGAAAATTATTAGTGTTATAAATATTTTAGAAGTTATTAATTAAATAAAACATATTTAAAGTAAATGATCTATTAATAATATTTGAAAGCACCTTGAGATAAAACTTATAATATTTATTAATAATATTTTTAATAGCTTCTTTGTAAATATAAGTAATGATGTAAATAATTGTTTTCAAATAGATTTTCATATATTTATAAAGGTGTTATTTAAACATATAAATGGTATTTATTAAGGAAGCAAGAAATTTTACGAATAAGCTTTGAAACTTTTTAAAGTATTAAAGATAATTGAATTGCAAGTGAAGTTTTCAAATGAATATTTCAAGTAAAATTTATATAGTTTTAAATAAATTGTTTATCCTTATCTTTCAATCTATTTTTAGATTTGGTTGTTTCTATTCTCCTACCTTCTTCCTTTTCGGGGACGAAAAGTTTTGAGTAGGGGAGAAGGTAACGACCCATAAAAGTTTAATAATTTAATTTGTTTTAATAACATATTTAACTGATATTTTGTGAAATTTTAAACAATTTGAAAATAATTTTTTTTTGTTTCGAATACGTCTATTTAAACATAGCGACTGGTAAATTTTCATCTGATAATATTGAAGTTTGTTTTATTGTGTAATTCTATTTCAATTTAAATCAGTTATAATTGATGGTAATAAATTAATTTCCAAACCTGAATATTTCTCTATAGAAAATTTCTTAATCCTCTTCTGAGTGAGACGTCATCCTTCGTTCTTCCAAAGTCGGACTTCTATTGCTTCGTTTATCTTATTTCCGACCAAATAGCAGCATTTTTGTACCGGTTATTGACTTTTGATAGGATGATTGTACCGTCAATATCTGTAACCGTTTTGATCGTCTCGTCGTGCTGATCTCTGTCGTATTCATTTCTATGTTTCGAGGACCAGTACGCGACGGAAATAATAAATCTATGCGTCGTACCAGTACCGAAATTGTGACTTTTAGCTTCCCATTCCTTTTCAAAATCTTTACTGTAACTGCCAAGCAACAATTAATTGCTTTCATAACCTTTTTCTTTATCACCTAGTCGAGCATCAGCTGCACGTAGCACCTCCTCTACCCTTTCTCTCAACGCGCGAGCATCCCTCCTCGGCCTCGCCTACAACCAAGATCCGACCTTGAACTCTGCCACTAGCGGCTCCTCACCATCCAAACGCCGACTTGCCACACCCTCCAGCCAGCTCACGCAAGAAGCCCAAACCACCTCACCGAGATTCCTCCACCCCAGACCGACCTTCCACTTCTTCCCACTCCCTCATGGCCGAGCAGCCCAGTCACCACCGAACGCTGCTTCCTTTTTCTAGGCGAAATCTCACCGCTCCCTCCTCCTCACTCGTGCCGCTTCCCAAATCCTTCGGCACACGGCTCTCCACCGCCACGATCCAGCATCGGCCAAGTTTCACTAGCCGAGCTTCCTTTTCGGTTGAGGTATGTATATATGTATTAGTTTATATTATAATATGTTTAAACTTAGTTATGTGGATTTGTATATATGTCTGTTATAATATGTATGTTGATTGTTGGTTAGCTTCAGGTCTGCATATATATATTTCTAGTATTTATATATAAATTGGTTAGATTTCACAAAGTTTGCAGTAGTGTATTATGTATATTGATCAAGTAGTTCGGCCTATTTGCTTCTTTCATAGGTTTAAAGAATAGTGTACTATATATTTTATTTCAAAGTATACTGGGGTCTAGTTGCAGTTTATAAAAAGGGTGGTTTCGGCTGTAATATAAAAATATAGCAAGAATTTTGATATGATTTAATATTAATAATATATAAAGTTGTTCTCTGTGTTTTTATTAAAACAAAAATTTTAAAGTTTATACATAGTTATATATATATATATATATATATATATATGTTTTATAATAGTCAGTAGTTGATTTGGAAGTAGTGCAGTATACTAAATTTTAATGAATTTTGGCATAGGTATGGCTTTATATATATATATATATATATATATATATATATATAGTTTCTTGTTAAATTAAACATTGTTTTGAAAAGAAAATGTGGATATTTGAAATAAAAATATTTTATCGTAGAAGCTTAGTCTGTTATATGGTGTGGTTGTGTGTAGATATATAAGTTGTAGTAAAATTGACATATGTTTAAGTGTTATTTTATAAGTTTGGTCAGTGCCTAGGTTAGTGTTGATAAAGCAAGTTATATAGACTTTAGTTTAAATATCGATTTCTAAAGATATAACTTGTATATAAGTTGCGCATATGTTTATATATATTTGCCTATATATCTATTCGTTTATATAACTACTGAAAAGAAAAAAATATGATGTATAATATGTTGATTTTAATATAAGTTAATTTGAAACAATGGACTTTGAAATACATATATATTTAATTTAACACACACACACACACACACACACACACACACACATATATATAGTTATATATAACTTCACTTATACCATTTATCATCATCGATCCAGCTCTGATTTGATTTCGTCAATTCCTTATCTATCAGCTTTGTCCGTCGTGTCTGTTTTCTTCATCGAATCATGTCCATATAGCGTTGCTTTGGAATTCGTAGCTCATCTTTTTGTCAAATATATCTAGCCTCGAAAAGTGAGTAATCACTCAGGATTAACGTTTTTATATTTATTAAATTTGATTTCAATTGAAATGACAATTGAAATATACTGCTGTAGTTATTTAAATTGTTATTATCTGTAACTGTTCACCTGTGGGATATGACACCATATCCTATTGTTTATATTAAATTGTTATTGCTGATATATATGCCTGTTATATTATTTTTATATCTGTTATCACTCTGCAAGTTCCCTGTTAGTATAGAATTCACTATGAGTTGAAATGACACATACTCGAACGGACTTTAGAATGGGAGAAAATCGTTATGGGTTGAAATGATAAACCCAAGCGATTTTCATTTGAATTGAATTTGGGATTGCGAGTCAAAATGATAACTACCCGTATATATTTAAATTACGGATTGAAATGATAAATATCCGTATCATTTTACCATAGGATAGGAAATTATATACAGACACCGTTGGTCTATATATAAATGTTTAGAAAATAATTTCTATAGTTTTGAAAAGAAATATATGGTTCTTAATGAATATTGGTTCTTAAAGTATTATATATATACATGATTTTATATACAGATTTAATAATAATATTATTGAGATTGACTTAATACATATAATATGTTTAAGTATTTATTTAAAATTTATACTTCTAAATAGATTGTTGTAATAATTTGAATAAGTTAAGGTTGAGAAGATAAAGTTGAATCAATTGAAATTGTATTTAATTAAGAATTCTACTGAATTAAATCGATTTGAACCGTTGAATGTGAAGTTTAAGATTTGATTGTATAACTCAATTTTTGATTTAAAGCGATTAAATGGATATTTCAAGTTTAAATAAATCGAAAGGAATATTTAGTTTAAAGGAAATTTAAGGTTATTTAAATAAGACTGAATTTGTTAAGGGAATATTTCAAGACTAAATAATAATGAGGTTAAATCGAGACCTATATGAAACTGTTAAATTAACTGTGAAATTGTTGAATATTAAAACTTTGAAATATACTAGAATTTAAATGGTGTATTTTGTAATTCAGATCTGTATTTGAAATCAATTTTATTTGAATTTGTTATCTAGAAACTGAATTGAATTAAAATGGATAATTCTAGATTGAATTAAATTTGAATTGGAATTCGAGTGGATTTGAATCAAATTATGAAATTGAGGAAATATATATATATATATATATATATATATATATATATATATATATATATATATATTTAATGGAAATGATATTTCGATTTTGAAGTATAAATTATTTTAAAAGGACCACGGTGTTATAAGGACGTTTGGTGCTTAATAAAGTATATTCCTACATTGTAGATAGTTTCACGGATCCTTAGAAGATGGTTATCCCAAACATCCTTTAAGTTACTTGTACTTCAGTTGATATTTCACTTGAGTTGGATTTATTGATATAAGAATGTTAATCCTAACTCGAGTTTTTTGTGTTTTGCTTTACGCTCGGGTCAACTGAGTGATACAGCATTTGAGACTCACCTTTGGAGTTTAGAGCTTCGGTTGGAGATCCCGATTCAGCTTTCAGCTTTTCCAGTTGATTGGTTCAGAGAAGTCATCTATTTGTACTGGAGACTTCACTATATTTGAGATTTTCTAATGTATTTTATTTCTAACTCTGATATTTATATAGTAGCTTCATAAACTACTATTTATTTATTTTGCTGCGTATTATTGTATTACCCTGTGTCTGTGATTCTGTGATTGATTTGTTTACTGTATACATTGAGTTTTTCCAAATTTACATTAACAATCTGATATTTTGAGCAATTCAAGTCCGACTTGTGCGGATGCGAATGGTTGAAAATAGCAGGTCGTTACAATTGGTTTCAACCACAAGACATGCCACCAAAAGCCCCGACTCCGCCAGTAGATTAGTAATGTTAAAACCCGATAATATAAAAACTGATCAAGAAAGGAAAGAATTTATTTAGGTGAAATTGTCCGAAGAATTTGAGGTATCCATATACGATATAAGGTGAAACTGTCCGAAATATGGAGAGAATTTATTAAGGTGACTCCGCCAGTAGATTAGCGATGTTAAAACCCGATAATGTTCAATCCTTTTCGAACAAGATTCTTTTAAACAACACTTATTATATATTATATTAACAGATTGAAGAGTAAGAAATACAAAGAGATTAGAGAAAAGAATAAGATTCCACACACAATGAGTAGAAAGGGGTATGCATGGTTGGCAAAGGACTTGGTTAGATTATTGTTTCATTATTAAAAAAAAGTTTGTTGAATATTTCTATGGATAAGCATCTATACAATTTAGAATATGTTTTCGTTGAATCTACAATCTATGATTCCTGCACAAAAATTGTGCTAGAAAGAGACATTAAATATCTAAAGGGGAGGACAGACTTTTTTTCTGAACAATAAAATGATTTTTCAAGAATCATCAGGGACTTAGATTCGTTCACTGTAAACCCACTTTTTAACTAAACAGAACAATTGTACAAACAATGGAAACGTTACTGCAACCTATTTCCAAATTCCATTGTTCTCTACAAAGGATAATATACATTAGTTCAAACTTCTAAGTTATAAACACCACAAATTAAAAACAAAAACCAATAGACCAAACACATAAAAACATAAATGGTGAAAATATGTTAACCGCCAAATCTAGAAAAACATAAATGGAGAGAATGGCGCGGCTCAGTATTAAAAAAATAGATTTAGATCATGGATATCATAACATGGATCACCACATATGTCTGTTGGATTAAAAAGATAAAAAAATCATAGCCTTTACATGTTTAGTTAAACAAATAAAAATCCAAATAAAGACTGAACTTCAGTTATAAAACAGTTTCAAAAAATTTCAAAATTAATAAAAAGACTGATTTTCGGGAATGGTATTTATCAGTTATAAAATAGTCTTTAGTTTAAAATTGAAAATTTTCTGTCTTTATTTTCAGTCTTTAGGTGATTGTTTTTTAGCAGTGACCAAAACGCATGTAAATATTTTTTTTGGATATTGTGCTTATATGATGGCTGCCAATTATTCAGAACGTTTAAGGAATATGAAAGCTTTAAGTATATATTAGTTTATATACATGTTTTATGAAAAGAGAATTATTTAATATATCATAACATTTTCTAAGAAAAAATGATTCCAAATATCTATGGTTACCAGTTTGTGCTACATTGAATAGATACCAGTTCTAAAACTCATTTGGTCTTGTAAGCATGAGCGATTTTGACTATGAAAAAGATTTTTCACGAATAACTTTTTGAGAATGCGTTGCTCTGTCAAGTTTTAACATTGTTAAATTTTGAATATGGCTTTATGATCAAAGTTTCAATTGTGTATGTTCCTATGATTTTAAAATACATTATTTCTAAACATGAAATACATATGTATGAATTCAAAACCCTTGATGTGCACAACCAAGTGTCAAAAATCTTTTATATGACTTATACATAGATTTTAGACTATATATGAGACTTATACAGGGAATCGAACGACTAAATGAATCATTCTGAATGTTTTGTTCTAAATGAGACTTATAATTAATTTCTGGACATTTAGTACAAAGATTAACAGGTGGGATATTAATTCTCTAGCAACAGAACATGTATAATTATACGAAATTTTAGATTAATAAGAAATAATGTATATATGAATTGCAAATTTTCCATATTCGCTATTTGGTAGCTTAAAGATATTGAAAGAAGCCAACTGAAGCATCCAAAAGTTGATTGTAACTTTGTATAATTTGATAAAAGTGACTATTCAACGCTGCTCCAGGATGGATGCTACCGAATAATCGAACTATTTTATCCCTAAGATGAAAAGCGATATAAATTGTTGACTCGTGTTTGCAACTATACTCTGGTTTATTCACAAACCAGTTAAAATTTCGATTTTTGAATTAGTCATTTATCACTTAGTCAAAATTATAAAAGTGCCTAGTTTTGTATTAAAAAATAGTCAAATTTTGTTGTTATGCAAAATAATTGAGCTTTATTTCCGTACTTATTTTTGCAGGAAAAAGAATGTGCATCTAATATTACTAGAGATGAGCTGTGGTGCAAGGGATAAAAAAAAGGGAACCACCAAACTCGGTTGTTGTCGGATGCATAGTAAGTATACAATTATTGTCTACTACATAGTACAAATACTATATTTACTTCTTATTGGAACATTTTATTATTTGTAGATTAAGATAAAAGAGCACAACAATAGTCAAAATCCCCAGATAGTGGTTTGATTAAGTGAAGATGGTGTGGCAAAGACATTCGACAAAAAACGATATGGAAGAATAAGAGGATTTGGTTTTGGGGTTACACCTTCTCAATTTGGGTCTCACCTACACAACTCGAAGAAAGTATCTACACTTAAAACCAAGTTACCGGATTATAGAATAAAGTTCAAGAGTCGAAAAATTCTATAAAATCATAAGCTTTGAAATAAATGCAACGGCTTGTTTTTCTCTCCTGTTAAATACATAAAAAATTTGAACATTTCTACCATAATAGATCAAAAAAAATGTGACACTGAAAATGTTGGAAATAATTTTTTTACAGAGTATAATTCATCTTTAAAGTCAAATATGTGTACATACAATAAAATCCATACATTTGAAAATTGCCCTATTTCAAAATTCATTTCGTACAAATAAGCATGCTGTAATTTCCCAAAATCACATATTATTTCTTTAATTTTTTTGCATATATGTGAAAATCTTTGAAACTACAAATAGGTAAATTCTTTTGATTTTGAGGCTTAGTAAATAAACTGGGAAGTGTTTTTGAAATCAAGTCCGAAAGTCAGATTCTTTCAAAATTAAAATCTTTTGAAATCATTTGTTCAAATGTCCCATACTTGGAAGAAAAAAGAAACTCTAATGTGGTTTGAAATACATAAAAATCTGAAATAGTTGTCTCCTGTTAAATGGTTTGGACATTTTGATAAATTCTATCCTTTTGAGAAAATTTAGGCACTTGATACTAATGCTAATAAAGATGTAAGCATATGCGAGAGCAGTCTGGTCACCATTAAAATGATCATAACCTATTGTTAATCAATAGGCAGAGTAGATATCTTACTATAGTTAGTAGGCAGAGCATCAAAGTTGTATTTTTCATTTGCTATACGTTTAAATAATATTTTACACTTTTGAGCCCATATACATAACAAAAATTGTGTCATTTGTTTGATGATTTACGCCTGATTATTATTAGTGGACATGCCTCCTCCTGTGTTGAATATTAATACTGCCATAAAGAAATATGTATTAGCCGTAGAACTCACAGAGAGTTTTGTTTTGACTGGTTAAGGCTCCCGTAATTCTAAACGAGCCAAAAGTTATGGTCATCCAAAGAATCGATATCCACAGGGTGCAATATCTACGGTGCAAGGTGCAACATCCGTCCAAAATGCCGAAGAAGTGCCGTACGACTTTTAGAAATGGGTACATGGATTGAAACGGAGCAGTACCGTGGTGCACCACTCTCCAGCGATGATAAATCATAGACCAACCATACTCAATTAGGTTAGTGTGGATTCTTTTGAAAAATATGATACAATATTAATACGAGTCTTAACTATTATTCAATGAAAGCTTGTATGACTCTTAGATTTAATATTATATTTGATAGATTACATTTTCTTTGTAGTTGCAATCACAACATGGTAGCGCTAGTTTCCCAAATAATGATACACACGCTCTACACCTTCTAAAAAAATGGTTACATGGCATAAGAATGTGCATTGGTGCATCACATTCCACTTGGGGTAGATACTTGGAAAGTTTTATCGATGTCCCATCGGTTCCACAAGCTCCTTTGCGGAGGGAGATTTCTAAAGCTTGTACTATTCACGAAACCGTAAGAACAATGGTTACATGGCATAAGAATTTCATCGTTGTTGATTAGATCCTCTTGCTGTTGGTATGCTTTATCGTTTGTTTGTTGATTAGCTGAACTTGTGTTATCTTTTGTGAAAAAAACTGGTTGTGTTAGAACATGAATTGTATTTTGAGTTTGAACAACTGTTATTATTTTGAATGGAAGTAATCTGAGAATGTGTTGTTTATTATTTGATCGTTGAATTTTATTTGAATTATTGAAATTATATTATTGCCGTGTCTATAATGTGCGTATACTAGCATCTTGGAATATGTAGAAATATCTGTGCAATATTATTAAAAACTTGTAGTACATATTTCACAAAATTTTTAAAAGAGTTGTAAAATATGTACCACGACGGTTAAAAATAGTGGTGAAATAATAGTTTATAACAATTTACAAGCAGTTGTAGAAAATATATTTCACAATTGTTGTTAATAGTTGTAACAAACACTTTCACAACTATGAAACCAATTGTAAAAGTGGTTTGGTGCGTGCTTACCAAATTACAACGTTTACTATTAGTTATAAAAGAGTTTATTATAACTCGCAAATACAATTGTAGTTAAATATGTTACAACTATTTTCAACAGTTGCAATAAACTATTTTACGACCTAGACTAAGAGTTGTAAGAAAGGTATATGTGCATACAAATTAATTACAACAGTTTAAAAAGGTCATAATAAATTTATTACAACCTTTATAAACAGTTGTAATTAATTTATTACATCTATTTAAAAAAGTTGTAATAAATTTATTACAACGTTTAGCTACAACCATTTTAAAAAGTTGTAGTAGACGTAGACCCTATTACAACTGTGGATAAAACTACTTTTAATAAACAGTTGTAAAATTTCTGCTACAACTATTTTTGAGAGTTGTAAAAGATGTTTTTTGTTGTAATGATCGAATCTATTATGCTAATTTCAACAATTGAAATTTGAGATATTATTCTTATCAACGTTGCTCATTTAATTCTAACTGCATTAGTTTTACTCATAAAGACGAAGACGTGGTCGATGGATCATATCGCTTCAGTTACGACCATCAAGTCTATATTTTGATAGTGTACTTGGAATTCTTTCGAATTTTCCCCTCATACCATATAGAGTCAACACTCTCAATGGTTTAATTAAACAATCTAGGATTATATATTTTCGACATTAATAATAAACTCATAGTTTCTCTTTGATGTGCGAGAATGCTTATTAGACATTTTAATGCTCTGTGTTCATTTAGGTTCGTTAATTTCATTTCATTTCGTAGAATCGGTTCTATCTATGGATCATATCCAATTCCATTTTACTAACAATAATACATCAAAGAAATTTCTTCACAATGAAATTGGTATATCTTGAAACAACAATTGTTTCTCGGTGCAATAGAATATGTATTCATAAATGTTTTATGAATTTCTTTATTTATAAAACTGATTTGGTGTTAATTTACAAAACATTATGTTCGAAACAGAAATATGTCATCCAATGACATTCTTTTCAAAATTCTTTTAGAGAGATTCATATAAGATCCCTCATGAGCAATTATTACATGCAATTTTTCGACTCGCACAACCTGCTAACTCCTTGGCCTAGGATATATTGGAGTTTCTTATAAACTATTATCTTGTAAAATTTTGTAAAATGTTATTCAAATGAAATAATATTAACCTTGTGTACTTCCTTAAGTAAATGACCTTATAGAAAGAAACAAACTCAACTTCACTCGCAATTAATCATATATTTTTCAATAAAGTTCGATTATTCCATATCGATGCATCATTATGTATCACATGGAGGAGTAATTTTGAGATCAAATCTTTATTCATTTCAGGTACACTTGGAACATTTTACAATATACTCACTCATTCGATCAAATCAAATCACTTTCATCGCATATTATTTTATTTACTTCTGTTTTATATTCTATAAGTTTACTATAGACATACTACATGTGTATCAAATATACATGTCCATGTCGACAATAACTCATCGGTGAATATCATAAAATACATGGAACCGTTTTGGTATTTATAGAATTACGATTGTATACATCTATATGTATCAATCCGAAGAGTTTATTACTCTTACGATACTCCCACTAAATGGATGTGTAGCCCTTTATAGTTTGAGATACAATTAAAAAATATCACATGATTCAAAATCATATAATAAAATTATTTCTCAAAACTATGGCTTAGTCTATAATTCCAAAACAACTGTAAATGATATTAGATACTTTTGTATTTTTCAATGCAGCACTTTTGTTTAACTTTTTTTTACCACATTATAGTTTTATTTCACAAAGAATATCCATAATATTCATATTGAAATATCGCTACATCTTTTTTTCAATTGATACCGGAAAATAATCATTATTTCATAAGTAATGTATAGTAAGTTATACAAAACCAATTTTCGTGCTACGATGCAATTAATAAGTGCTATATGGCATGCTTCGACTATTTCCACCATTACTATATTATTATACTAAATTTCGAGGTCCATCATTCACTTAACACAATTTATTTATTTCGTCACTGCAACTATTTACAGTGGAGAGTTCATTGATCAAATATCTTGAGCTCAAAGAAATAAATCTCATAGAAAATAATTTTCTATATGAAAATACATTTCGGAATAAAAATGTCACGACCCGCCCTTTCAATCCCCGAAAATCGACATAAATACGACCATTGTATAACATACCGAACGATCGAGTGCCGGAAAGACAGATTGTTGAGAGAGAAAAAGTAGGTAGAAGAATAAGAAAACTAAACAAAACAAAGTCTCAAAGCAGACAGAACGATGTATAATATCAGTAGCTCTTATACAAATCAAAACTGTAATATACATATCTCACATCAGAGTACACAAATCAATAATTACTAGCCTTGACAGTTATAACAACCTGCCCTCACATTTGCTGGTAATTTCAACAAACACTTCAGCGGAATAAAATCAAATATGAGTAATACGTCTTTGCCATCCAACTCGTCTCATGAGCCCCATACATCCTAACCTGAAACTGTAATACTCGATCTAACCCGAGCATTACAATAAAATAACACCCGAGTCAGTCTGGAAAACCAGCGTGTGAAAACACACTCAATTTGAATTATTAAAGTTTTCAAAAAAATCCTTTGAAAAAAAAAGATATCTCGTAAGACCACGCCACACATAAACACGATGGGTTTTTACCTTACGATAACCAAAACATTTCATATCAAAATCATCTGATGTTATAATTGTGTCTAAGTACAAATACTTATTCAAATAGTTGAAATGCTTGCATCCATGTTCCAACATAGTTGGGCGCAATCAAAACCGTACGGAGCTTATTGGAGAGTGGATTCCATCTGAATGACTGGGCACTGGGGTATTGTCTATCACAGTACACGTCTAGAACAGCGTACCGAGGACCACGCCGGGATCCCCTGCTACACAAGACCGGACTATCCCTGACCTGGATAGACTGAATATGCTATCACCTTGGGTATTCCCATCCATTTCAGAGCTCCTTCCATAATCGTTGTAATAATATCCAAGGGTATCTAGAAAGGTGATTAACAAACCCTACTTGGATACTACCCACTTAGCCTTGCTGCATCTCCCCCTGCTTTTCAGTCACTCTCAATCGATGAGGCTAGAGGCTACGATTACCTTTTTAGAAATATTCACTTAGAATGCTCATTGTCCTTCAATGACAATGTACTGATAGCATTCATCCATACAAGTCCATTCCCGGTCCGAACGGAACCAAAAGCACTATTCCTATTATATCCATTTTGGAATCACCCTTAGGATTAGTAGCAATTAGCCCTTGCATTTCACTGCTCCATCTTCGACTCCATGCTCTTGTCTTCTTTTCGAAAACGTACTCGTTGGATCGAAGTGGTTTTCGGATAACAAATATGATCCCGGTCTCTTTGAAACAATGTTCGATATTTCCGGTAAACTCAACTTCAGTTCTTTAGAAAATAAACAAACGAAGATAATATTGGAGATTACCTCTTAACCGTTAGTGGACGGATTCCCTTACCATCGTCTTTGAAAAGTGAAACGAGTATACACGTACGGTATAGCACCTCGAACGGTAACTATACCATATAATCCCGTACTTCTTCCAGATATTTCCAAAGTCATATTTTGGTCCAGATTTGATAGACGGTATTTAACTATAAAATAAACAATCAATTCAACCAAACACTTCATTTTCACCGAAAAACATCAAGTCTTATTTAAATGAAATTTTAAATAAATTAAATCTCTTTATCCAAAGTTTGTACTTATCTTATCGTATTCAGTATATTCACAAATTATCCTTTTCAAATTTTTTTGAAAACCCTTTAAAAATAATGCGGAAAGTACCACTACGTATCAAACCATGGACCATAGCTCAATAGTTACGTCTCTATCCCAGAGAAATCTAAAACTTAACTACAGGCACTAACTGCTTCCGATTTACGCCACGCAAGTATACCATTACTTCCCGAAACTTTATTTAAAGAAATTTCTCAAAATAATGCTTATAAATTCTAAAGTAAATTTTAAAGTTTAATTTAGGCAAAATATACTTAAATAAAAGTTGTTATATAAAGCCATACTAAAATTTTAATAAATTATCCTTTAACAACAAAAATGCCGAATAGTCCTTAAATAACAATAAATCTTTAAAAATCATTATAAGGTAACTAATTAATAATTAAATATGCTTTAAACAATTTAAAATAATTTAATAACTAATTTCCAGAATATTTTAACACTATTTAATTTACTAAATTACTAACTAAAAATCCTCTTTTTAAAACAAGCCCAATTTCTCGACTTTAACTTCACTTCGTAGATTTGGAAACCTTACTTGAACACCAATATAACCAACTTTATACTTATTTCCAAATTCGCTTCTATCTTTCAAAAATATTAAAAATCTCGATTTTTAAACCTTTTTATTTAAACAAGTACACTTAAGCGTTTATATTTAAAAATCCCTTTTATATACCTTTATTCCAAAATCCCTGTTTATAATATTCCAAATTTGTTAAGTACAAATCCCAAAACATTTTATTTCATCAGATCAATTAACCTAGATTCTAGATTAATATTTTACTTCAAAAATCCCTTTGAAATTTCTTTTCCAATTCAAAACAAAAATTACTGGTATTTAAAAATACCAAAATCTAGGTCAAACCTGCCACAGCATCCAATCAATTCAAATCACACAACGATCCATCATAAATTATTTGGAGAAATCATATACAAACAAAATGAAATTTATTTCAACATTTTTAAGGAATTCAGTTGGATCCTTCCAACCTGTTTCCTTGCATCCATAGACTTTAGCACAACATTAGAAAATACCAATTCTACTTCGAGGCGGAATATCATGGTATATGGGGTTATCTACTATTATACGGGGCGTATAGTGTCTCATCCGCTATATATATGCAGTAATACCAATCACTCCAATATATATACTACTATGTATAATATCACATCCAACTGATAAAAATGCATTAAATTAACCAATCAATCATTTATTAATTTTAACTATTTAAAATTAATCATGAATAGTCCAAAATTGAGTGAGGTTAACTCACCTTGATTTTTACGTTGCCAAACATTCCAATTTTAAATTAAATAGAACACATCCGATTTAACATAAAAATTTAGCTATCTCCGATCGACTCCGGATCGATTCCACCGCGTAGAGCTCGTCACTATGACTTCGACGCCACTTGTTTCATCCGAGTTCGGCCTTGTATGACAGAGATACAAAGTTTTAAAGATTTGAATATAAATTTATATAAATAGATTTTTTTATTACCAGCGAAATCTGGCCGTTCACTTTGGTTCAGAAAAATCATGGCCACAAGATCCTTTTCTTTCTTCTACGATCACGTTCCAGGTTACACAAACCCATCGGCCGCCTCATATTCTCCATCGCTGCACTCACCACAAGCGGTTGGAGGTCGATCCAGTAGCGCCACCGAACGCGTCGCCCCATGCTCTGCCATTGGCCAAAGTGTCGTCGAACTCTGTCGTGCCATTCTCCCCAAAAAAGTGAATGATCGGAATCCCTTCGTCGTCGATTTCTGGCATTCTCGTCAAACTTCGCGACGCTCCACCATATGAATGTGTAGATCTCTTTGCTGTCTACGCTTTCTTAGTTGGAAGTTTTTGGCGATATCGCTTGGATCGAGAGAAATCGAGTGAGAGAGAGCATTATGATTTTTGGCCATTAATCTATAGGTGGCGGCTACGTGAATGAAGGGGGTAGGGTTTACTGTGCACGTATTATTATACGTATATTTATATTATTTTAATATTATTTTCACAAATTACAAGCTTTTTCAAACGAACTCCAAACGAAACATGCCACTTGGTGTTTATAATGTTTTACCCCTATTCCGAGCACAATGGAACATGTTTCGAGGCCTAATTCGATCGTATATGGAAGATAGCATTTTGAATCGAATTAAAATATTAAAATTTCAATATTTATTTCAATGCGTTTCCATCCCGTACGACCAAACGGTAACTCCAAATGCTACGAGATTTAAAACACGATAATAATGAACTATTACAGTTCTAATGGGACTTGTTTCGTCGAATTCCAAGACTATACCCTGGAAGGCTATTTTAACTCGTCGATTAAATCGAGCGATTTTCAAAATCATCGAAATCCTTTAAATTTTCAATTTTTAAAACTTATTAACTCCATTATAATTCAAATAAAATTTATATTCATATTATAAATCATTTCGATTTATATTAAATCAAAATTCCATTATTTACACTATTTCCATTTATTAATTTCGCTATTAAATCAATATATAAATTTCAAAGTTTAAATATATCGACTTTTAATCCCATTCAAAAGTCCACTATCATCACTCTAATTTGAATAGAGTTTTAAATCAACATAGAAATCATTTCCATGTAGCTTTGACTCCAGATTCCCAGATTTACCCAATTTCCAATATTAAATTTAATTTTACTAAATAAAATTAATCGCTATATTTGAAACTTTATACTATTTCACTAATTATTCCATATTCCCCATATTAAACATCAATTAATAATTCAAATCCAACATTTAAAATAAATTAAATATTTAAAACCAACGACCAAAATTTCCGGGTCATTACAAGAAATCATTTTTTTTTAATTCCAATATTAAGTATCAATTATTATTACAATTCTCATTTTCAGTGTTTCTCTATGAAGTAGAAGTGACTATTCATTCTCTTCATTACAACTGTACCTTAAATTACATCTATTCTTATATATTCATTTTCCTTTCTAATAGTCAAACTATTCAAAAGAAAACCATACAATAATATAATAAAAAACCCTTTACGAAAGTGCATTCGATTATCCTTAACATTTAAGGACATCAAATATGTTGCACTTTATGTAAACCGATCAAAATTACATTTCATCGATCGAGTTCTTATATTTATCTTATGGTTTTTGGTCTTATGTTAGATTAACACAATATGATCCCTTTTGTAATAAATCAGATTGAATACTCGATCTCGCACTAAGATTTATTTGGTTTTTCGGATGAACTAATTTCATCGAAATATTGTATATTTCAAACTTTGATCATTCGCCATATAACATTTATATGCAATTGTTATGGATCAAATATCCATAGTCTTGTATTTCTTTTAGAGTTCGATGCTCATAGAATGCAATACATGGTCTTGACCAAATAAATGCGTAGGTGAACGAACCACGAATGTATTCAGTAGTTGTAAAATTAGACATTTGCATGGGTAATGCAAAGTGAACATGTAATAGGAATTTAATAGTGGGTATTATATTTCCATTTGTCAACTTTCAATCCAGTTTGTTTGTATATGTTAATTGATAAATATTTTATCAATCGTATTAAATGCACAAATTTATCCTTGGATATAATTATAACATTATTCAACATATGTTCTTACAATATTAGAAAGGTTAAATGTTACCATTTCATTTTTCTATTAAGGCTCCCACAAGTCTTTTATGTTTCTCCAAATCCTAAGATGAAACATAAAAGTCTTTCGACTTCACTAGTGGGCGTTAGGACTCGTCTATCTTGGTATACTGACCTTGACTTTGCTCAACAAATCATAGCCCCACAAACGATGGATAACTCCTTATCGGTTGTATCACATACAACTCCTAACCTATTTTTCCTTGTCAAAATCTCATTTCGACCTTGAGTTTTCTCAAAAATCGATAGAAATTATTCACTCATACCAACAACATCGCTATGACCTATGTATAGTATATGTACCTTGAGTTTTCTCAACAAATACATATAGTTATCTTACCTCATCTATTCGATATATTAATAATACTACTATAACGACCCTGACCTGACCTTCGAAAATCGGCACCGAATACATCACCCGTATTCAAATGCCGCAGATTCAAATGTCGAATCTGGTTCTCTTGAGCTTTTAACACATTATGTACAACAACACAGTGGAAGAAAATTGAATATATCATTGATACACAACAATTGATACAATATTATGATACAATGAATATCACATAATCAGAGATACATAACAGCGAAAAGATACAACAACAGAACAGATAACTCCAACATATTCTTCAAGAAAGAATGAATCCACAAACTGCATTCCAAAACCAAAGCTCCAAACTCCAAATCGAAAGCTCGAACCACCATCAAATTGGACTTAAGCAAGTCCGATCCCGAATGTTGAAGAGAAGCACAAAGAGATGGTCAAAATCCAAAGACTTCCAAGATATCCAATCTACATCTACTATCTGACTATCCAGAAAGTCTAACTCTAGACTGTCCGTGTGGAAAAATTATAGGCACCCAGAGTTTAGAAAGGGAACAATAAACTCCAAGTCAGTCATGGGACTGGTGTGAGCAAACAAAAACCGTTTTATTTTGAAACAAATCAACAAAAGAATTTAAAAAAAAATCCGCAATGCTTTTTGAAAAATGAAACTACCATAAGGCCTCCCCGCACACACACAATGCAAGACCACAATTGGAGGAGATTTCTCCTTATGATAGTCAAACATGCTTGATATGCAAAAATCATTTTGACATTATTATTAGTGCATAATGCAGAAAACCTTTCGAAAGTATAATATTAATCTTAGCCAGCATACCACATTTCGTTGTATGCCTACTATAGCTACCATGTTCAGTAGCGGGTTACTGCCACATTCCAGGCAGGTTATACAACTAAAACCGTACAGGGCGCGCATTGTTTCTTTGGATTTCCAACAAATGGTCAGGCAGAGAAACTTCCTACACCGAATGGAACGCCTCTGGAGGGACACCCCCGAGAACCTAACCGGATCTCTGCCAACACAAGGTCGGGTTACCTCTGTAACTAAGTAACTACTGACACGAGCATGTCATCCTCTGGTCGTTACCGACCTTTATTCGAGATACCTCTACACCAACAACCAAAAAATAATAAGTTTGCAGCACCCACTTAGGTTAAATATCTATTATCCATACCATGATACCACCTTTTATCTAGAAGGAAATGACATACCCTCAAGGGGAGCTACCCCCAAATAACCTTGCTGCAACGATTCATGTTTTAACCATTACCGGGTTGTGAGGTTCGACGAAGTCTCTTCCATAAAGCTACGCTTTACACAAAAGCCATGCTTCAATCAACACATGATCAGCAACACTTCGTATGCCACATTACCAAATTGAGAATGTATCATTAGTAATCATCAACTACATAACTTTTGAGCTCGTACGTCTCAGAGAAGGGTGTTAAGCTAAGAGAATGAATTCTCCGCCACCAAACAGAAATGTATTTGCTAGAAACCAGCTTTACATCTCAAAGTGTAACGTCAGACACACATCCGTACAAGTCTGTTTCGGGCTCGAACAGAACCGAAGGCACTTCAAAGAAGCCCTTGCAATCCGGGTATTCACAATCTCGATCGGACTCTCGATCACATATGGAGATCTCTATACCCTAGCTACTCAGTGCAGAGTCATTCGACGGGTAATCCTTTCGTTCTCGAAAACACCCGGTCTTCACCGCCGGTCTTCAAATGCAATCCATAACGTCGTATCACTATTCGAAATGGGTTTTATGACATAAAGTCCTCTCCCGGCTAAACCGAACAATGAGCGCAATATTTTAAAACTATATGGATAATGGGATCTCAGTTAAGTCACAACTTATTACATAAAACTTTTCTTTCAAATGGTTTAAACAAATTACAATTTTCAAATCTTTAAACAAAAAGATTTACTTCACAAAGTTCACCAATCTTTCACAAAGATTCATTCATAGTTTTCAAAACTATTTACAATTCCAAATCTTTTACATAAAAGATACACCTTTAAGATTCTCTTCAATTTGGAAACAAATTTCACAAATCTTTCACAAAGATTCAATTATAGCTTTCAAAACAATTCCCTTTCAAATTTGAAACCCTTTTTTTTAACAAAAACTGGAATCCCTTTCTTGATTTTGAAGCTATTATCCTTTGAAAACAAATACATTTTGTTTTGGAAAAATCTGATCAAATATGCACAAATTATAGCCTTAAAATATAAACTAGAGAATCAACGAACTACCATATTATTGGTAAGTTCTAATTTAAATTCAAATTCCCAAAACAATAGTTTTAAATCTATATATATATATTTATATATATATATATAGAAGTTGTATCAATCTTTCAAACCATAATTCCTAAAATAATTTCAAATAATATTTAACTAGATAGAGTATATTCAAAAGTAAATTTAAATTTCAAAGCTTCCCTTTCAAAGGCTTTCCAAATTCAATTCAATTTCATTTCCAAAACATTTGGATTCAAACTTCAACTTTTACACAAAATAATATTTAGATTTCAAAATATCCGAGACTTAACCGATTTCCTCGCGAAATCCATATTTGTGTGTGTATAGTGTAGTCCAGGGGTTTTACACAATAGTGCAATATCATCAACCATCACAATCCAAACACAACAATATTGATAAATGGTATAATCGTATAACGCTTATCTTCATTCACAGATTCACAGATAAATAACATAAATTTATCACAGATAAATAAATTACATTCATCGCAGCTCAAATCAAAATAACTTATATCACAAAGCATCACACATCAAGGATATCAAACAATTCAAAGCATTCAATAGAATCCAAACATTCATAAGTAAGATCAATTAATTATCTGATTAATTAAATCTGATTAATTACTTATGAATAAACTACTAATCTTGGTTAACTAACATTAATTAATTACAAATTATTTTAATTAATTAACCTTTAAAAATAAATAAATTAACCTTTAACTATTAATTAATTAACCTTAATTAATAATTTAATCAACCTTTAATCATTAAATAATTAATCTTTAGTTATTTAACTATCCTTTAATTAATTATTCCCAAATTAATTACTTAATTAATTAATCACATAAACTAATTATCCTTTAAATAATTAAGAAAATAAACCTTTAATTAATTATCCTTAATTAATTACATAATTAATTAACCCTTAATTATTAAATTAATTAACCTTAATTAATTACAATAAATAAATCATTCTTAAGTTAATTACATAATTAATTAACCTTTTATTAATACATCATCCCTTAATCACTTTCATTAATTAGTTAACCTTAAATTAATTAATTATTCTCAAATTAATTACCTTAATTAATTAATCCCATAAATTAATTATCCTTTAATTAACTTATTATTTAATCATTTGATAAATCATTCCTTAATCATTAATTAATTATCCTTAATTACTTTCATTTATTTAATTAACCTTTAATTAATTTCATTAATAAATCACCTTGGTTAATTATCTATTAACTTAAACCCATTAAGTTAAACTTTCCTTTAAAACACATTTTACTTCTTAATTTTCCACTTAATTATAATATCAAGTTTGTTTAAACTTTTAAAATAAAGGTTATATAAGATTAAAACACTTTCAAACTTGGTAAAAATATATATTTTAAAACCTTCTAAATAAATTTTCTTTGAAAAAACTTGAATTATCTTCCTTTTAAAACTTATTTAATTTAAAAGATTTTTAAAAACCTGGTTAACTTTTTATTCAAAACTTATTGAACCTATCCAACTCAATAAATCCCAAGCCAGAACATCAATTACCCAAGTCAACTCAACATTTTCCCGAGCAAACTAAATTTTATATCTGCTTCGAGTCAAACACTCCATTACACGCATATGAACCCGAGCCATAGTCGTCTTCCCCAAACTCCTGAATACTAAACTCGGATATCAGCGACATATGATGCACGTGCACCGCTTCCCTGGTCATCTCCGAACATTGCCATGGCCTTCGACACCTCACCAACGACTTTTCCAATCACCTCGACCACCAAACCTTCATCGATTCGCTTCAGAATCGAAAACAAGCCATCACGTATTTCCCTAAATCCAAACACCGACGATAAAACCAACTTTTCGGACGATCTCACCCTCCTGAAATCCTTCCACTCTGGCCAAAGCAATGTCAGACTCCCCTCTATCCTTTCCCCCACATGCGATCGCCCCCGAAGCTTCCTTGATGACGTACGAACACAATGAACATCAACGACCATATCGGTTAACAAAACCCTAGTTTGACTCAAACAAGTCACCTCGATGCATTAAAAATCCCTCTACCATTTTTGCCAGATCCACTGACCTTCAAGCAACCCGCAGCCGTGATCCCGTTATTTCCAAACCACGCGATTGCCAATATTTGCCCAAAACATCATTTCCGTTCATCCTAGAAATTCTTGACATTTACTTGCTTAAAAATCATGAGACCTATTTCTAAAATAACTATTTCGTAATACAAACATGATTATGTAACCAGATCTCAAAATTAAAATGTTCCTTTTTGCTGATATATATTGATTTTATTGTAAATTGTTATTTTCAAAATATTTACCTAATATTTTTTTATAGAAATAATCTCACATTATTATCAGCAACTTTCTTTCAGGAATCATAGTCTGAAATGTTTTAAACATGAAGATAATTTTTTTTCTTTCTTCTCTGGTGGATTTTTGAGTTTGTTATAACAGAGCATATACATATATACATACACTGGCATGCATAACACAATTCACACAATGTAGATATACATACACGTAGATATATTATCATTTTTCACAACAGCCACATCACAATCATCAAAATATATCTAGATTTAAACTAGAATAGGTCATTTTGCTCACCTGATTGGAAGAGCAGAGTAAAAGCCTGGTTTTAAAGCCTGGAAAATGATTTGTTCTAAGAACTTGATTTGATTTTTAAAAACTGGAAACTTATATTGTTATTCAATTTAAATCTGTACTTGATTAAATGATCTAAGACTTTGAATCTTGCTTTGCCATAAAATTTTGGAAACCGATCTTTGATCTTCAGATTTGAGTTGTATTCTTCTTTGATTTCCGTAGGCTTTAGGTTTAAGATGCTTCTGTGATATTTTTGTTTTGATTGTTGAGATGATTTTATACTTGATGTTTTCAGCCTGCTTGATCTTTAGGTTTGAAATTATATGTTGCTTTCTGTTTTGATTTTTTTTCATTTTGATCTCAATTTTGATTTTTCTTTTGAAAGATGATAAAGGTTTCAAAAAAGAGGATGTAATATGATAAGCTTCAATCTGAAAAATGAAGTAATCAGGTTTTATTTAGCAACATTTTATTGGATTTAATTTTTTAGAGAAAATCAAATTGCCACTTGTTCATTTGCATGATTTCTCAGATTACAAATGTTTACACTTGTTAATATTAAGTTACATTAAATTAACACTTGTAAATTTCATACTCTTATTTATTTACAAATGTCATTAACATCACTTTTATGTTTAAATCCTTTATTTAAATAAATTTAAATTTTTTGTTAAAACCCTTTTAGCTTATGTTTTTACATGTTTATGTAATATATGTATTATATCTTTAAAGAATATAACTTAACAATTAATTAAACACTAATATATAAATATACATATTTGAATTTAACTCTTTAAATAGCTTTTGGAAAAATTTATCTATATCAAATTCAAAATATCACTTTCAAATCACAGTGTGTGTGTGTGTATATATACATATCAAAATTACAAAACAAATTTTATTAAATTTTATTCTAAGATATCATCCCTTTAAATAAATAAGTATTTATTATATTTTATTCAAATTATAACTTTCAAAATATATGTATATTAAAATTAGAAAACAAATTCCTATTATTATTAATTTATAGAATTTTCAAATCCAAATATTGTTCATAAGATATTTATCTTTGAATCTCAAACCAATTTTCTATTTATATTCTATTTATATACATATATATATATAAATAAACAAACAAATATCTTATTTAATTTGGAAAAATTCAAATTAATTTAAAATTAAATTCAAAAATTTATATTAATTATCAAATTAAATTTGACTCAAAAATCAGGATCGTTATAGATTCCCCCCTTAAGAAAATTTCGTCCCTGAAATTTGCTAGACAAGGAGACGACCAATGAACAGATGGATACACCAAGATAGAGAAACGGTTTTCAGATCAAACTGTAATATTTATTCTGCATTTGGCTTATCAAATCAGAATATTATCAGTAAATATGACAACGAATCTATTCAATACTTCACAAGATACTCGAGTCATTTAGTCTACGAAATAAACAGGGGTATTAATTAGTCTGAAGGAATAACTAACCGTTTGTAGAATATATCTGGACCCTAAAGAATAGATAAATGGATACAATCTTCCACAATTTTCAAACACTAGATATGGATTCCAAACTCAGGTCGGAATACCCCAAAATTTACACCAGCTTGTCCCTCTTCGGACTTGGATCCACACAAGAAATTACAACAAAAATTTCAAATTTGGTTTTGACCGAAATCGTTTTATCGATACAATCAAATTTAGTTCCATATTTTATTAACCAATTTATTTCAAATAGAATTTTAAACTCATTAAAGTTAAGAAATGATAAGTTGACAGGGAACCGATGAAGAGAATACGAAATAGGAATTAGAACCTTTTCTACAACGATCCATAAGGCCACCATCACATCAAACCATCTCCCTCGAGCTGCCATGAAGCAATCAAAGAATTTGAAATTTGAATGATGATCAAAGAATATTGATAGAGAAAATATTGTTTCCTTATTGTTGCAGGGTATTAACCATTTGTAGTGGTACTTCCCTGTCCCCACCTCGTCCTCTTCTTGCACTCATACTCACTATCAGTGGATAGTAAGAGAATTTACTGAGGCATTCGGATGGATATCTTAGGGATACACTCATTCTAGGATATCTGCAGCCCTATCTCTAATGAGTTACCTAATGTGTTATACTCCTGAGCTAAAGTTCTTACTCAACCTTCAGATCTAATACCACTTATTATGACGTGAAGTTCGACGTTCGAAAATCGACACCAAATACATTACCCGTATTCAAATGCTGCAGATTCAAATGTCGAATCTGGTTAGCCGGAGCTTATAACACATTAAGTACAACAATACAGCAGAAGAAAAATGAATATATCTTTGATACACAACAATTGATACAATATTCTGATACAATGAATATCACATAACCAGAGATAATAACAGCGAAAAGATACAACAACGGAAAAGATAACTCCAACATATTCTTCGAGGGAATGAATCCATAAACTGCATTCCAAGACCAAAGCTCCAAAACTCCAAATCGAAAGCTCAAACCACCATCAAGTTGGACTTAAGCAAGTCCGATCCCGAATGTTGAAGAGAAGCACAAAGCGATAGCCAAAATCCAAAGACTTCCAAGATATCAAATCTACATCTACTATCTGACTATTTGGAAAATCTAACTCTAGACTGCCTGTGTGGAAAAATTATGGGAACCCAGAGTATAGAAAGGAACAATAAACTCCAGGTCAGTCATGGGACTGGTTTGAGCAAACAAAAACAGTTTTATTTTGAACAAATCAACAAAATAATTTTTAAAAAAATCCGCAATGCTTTTTGAAAAATGAAACTACCATAAGGCCTCCCCGCACACACACAATGCAAGCGCACAATTGGAGGAGATTTCTCCTTATGATAGTCAAACATGCTTGATACACGAAAATCATTTTAATATTATTATTAGTGCATAGTGCAAAAAACCTTTCGAAAGTATAATATTAATCTTAGCCAGCATACCACATTTCATCGTATGCCTACTATAGCTACCATGTTCAATAGCAGGTTACTGCCACATTCCATGGAAGGTTATACAACTAAAACCGTACAGGGCGCATATTATTTCTTTGGATTTCCAACAAATGGTCAGACAAAGGAACTTCCTACACCGAATGGAACGCCTCTAGAGGGACGCCCCCGAGAACCTATCTAGATCTCTGCCAACACAAGGTCGGGTTACCTCTATAACTAGGTAACTACTGGCACAAGCATGCCATCCCCCCGTCGTTACCAACCTTTATCCGAGTACCTCTACACCAACAACCACAAAGCAATAAGTTTGCAGCAACCGCTTAGGTTAAATATCTGGGCTCCATACCATGATACCACCTTTTTATCCAAAAGTAAATGACATACCCTCAGGGGATGCTACCCCAAATAATCTTGCTGCAACGATTCCTGTTTCGACCATTACCGGGTTGTGAGGTTCGACGAAGTCTCGTCAACAAAGCTACGCTTTACACAAAAGTCATGCTTCGATCAACACATGATTAGCAGCACTTCGTATGCCACATTACCAAATTGGCAATGTATCACTAGTAACCATCAACTACATAACCTTTGAGCTCGTACGTCTCAGAGAAGGGTGTTAAGTTAAGAGAATGAATTCTCCGCCACCAAACAGAAATGTATTTGATAGAAACCATCTTTACATCTCAAATGTAACGTCAGACACACATCCATACAAGTCTGTTCTGGGTTCGAATAGAACCGAAGGCACTTCAATGAAGCCCTTGCACTCCGAGTATTCACAATCCCGATCGAACTCCCCATCACATATGGAGATCTGTATACCGTAGCTACTCAGTGCAAAGTCATTCGACGGGTAATCCTTTCGTTCTCGAAAATACCCGGTCTTCACCACCGGTCTTTAAATGCAATCCATAATGTCGTATCACTATTTGGAATAGGTTTTATGACACAAAGTCCTCTCCCGGCTAAACCGAATAATAAGCGCAAAATTTTAAGACCATATGGATAATGGGATCTCAGTTAAGTCACAACTTATTACCCAAAACTTTTCTTTCAAATGGTTTAAACAAAGTACAATTTTCAAATCTTTAAACAAAAATATTTACTTCACAAAGTTCACCAATCTTTCACAAAAATTCATTTATAATTTTCAAAACTATTTACAATTCCAAATCTTTTATATAAAAGATACACCTTCGAGATTCTCTTCAATTTGGAAACAAAGTTCACAAATCTTTCACAAAGATTCAATTATAGCTTTCAAAACAATTCCCTTTCAAATTTGAAACCCCTTTTTAACAAAAACTGGAAATCCTTTCTTTATTTGAAAGCTATTATCCTTTGAAAACAAATACATTTTGTTTTGGAAAAATATGATCAAATATACACAAATTATAGCCTTTAAAAGTATAGACCAGGAATCAACGAACTGCCATATTATTGGCAAGTTCTAATTTAAGTTCAAATTTCCAAAACAATAGTTTTAAATTTTTATATATATAGAAATTGTATCGATCTTTCAAACCATAATTCCCATAATAATTTCAAATAATATTTAACCAAATATAGTATATTCAAAACTAAATTTAAATTTCAAAGCTTCCCTTTCAAAGGGTTTCCAAATTCAATTCAATTTCATTTCCAAAACCATTTGGATTCAAACTTCAACTTTTAAATAAAATAATATTTAGATTTCAAGGTGTTCGTGACTTAACTGATTTCCTCGTGATATCCATATTTGTGTGTGTATAGTGTAGTCCAGGGGTTTTACACAATAGTGCAACATCATTAATCATCACAATCCAAACACAACAATATTGATAAGCGGTATAATCCAATAACGCTTATCTTCATTCACAGATTCACAGATAAATAATATAAATTTATCACAGATAAATAAATTACATTCATCGCAGCTCAAATCAAAATAACTTATATCACAAAGCATCACACACTAAGGATATCAAACAATTAAAATCATTCAATAGAATCCAAACATCCATAAGTAAGATCAATTAATTATCTGATTAATTAAATCAGATTAATTACTTATGAATAAACTACTAATCCTGGCTAATTAACATTTATTAATTACAAATTATTTTAATTAATTAACTTTTAAAAATAAATTAATTAACCTTAGTTAATAACTTAATCAACCTTTAATCATTAAATAATTAACCTTTAATTATTAACTAACCTTTAATTAATTATTCCTAAATTAATTACCTTAATTAATTAATCACACAAATTAATTATCCTTTAAATAATTAAGGAAGTAAACCTCTAATTAATTATCCTTAATTAATTACATAATTAATTAACCCTTAATTATTAAATTAATTAACCTTAATTAATTACAATAAATAAATTATTCTTAAGTTAGTTACATAATTAATTAACCTTTTTTAATACATCATCCCTTAATCACTTTCATTAATTAATTAACCTTAAATTAATTAATTATTCTCAAATTAATTACCTTAATTAATTAATCCTATAAATTAATTATCCTTTAATTAACTTATTCTTTAATCACTTGATAAATCATTCCTTAATCATTAATTAATTATCCTTAATTACTTTCATTTATTTGATTAACCTTTAATTAATTTCATTAATAAATTACCTTGGTTAATTATCCATTAACTTAAACCCATTAAGTTAAACTATCCTTTAAAACACATTTTACTTCTTAATTTTCCACTTAATTATAATATTAAGTTTGTTTAAACTTTTAAAACAAAGGTTATATAAGATTAAAACACTTTCAAACTTAGTAAAAAAATATTTTAAAACCTTGCAAATAAATTTTCTTTGAAAAAAACTTGACTTATCTTCCTTTTAAAACTTATTTAATTTAAAATATTTTAAAACTTGGTTAACTTTTTATTCAAAACTTTTTGAACATATCCAACTCGATAAATCTCGAGCCATAACACCAATTACCCAAGTCAAATCAACATTTTCCCGAGCAAACTCATTTTTATGTCTGCTTCGAGTCAAACACACCATTCCAGGTGTATGAACCCGAGCCATAGTCGTCTTCCCCAAACTCCTAAATAAACTCAGATATCACATATGGTGCATGTGCACCGTCGCTTTGGTTATCTCCGATCATTTCCATGGCCTTCGACATCTCACCAACGACTTTTCCAATCACCTCGACCACCCAACCTTCATCGATTCGCTTCAAGAATCCAAAATAAGCCATCGTGTATTTCCCTGAAACCAAACACCGACGATAAAACCAACCATTGCAGACGATCTCGCCCTCTTGAAATCCCGTCACTCTAGCCAAAGCAACATTTGACTACCCTCTATCCTTTCCCCCACACGCAATCGCTCCCGAAGCTTCCTTGATTACGTATGAATACGATGAACATAAACAAGCATATTGGTTAACAAAACCCTAGTTTGACTCAAACAAGTCACCTTGATGCATTAAAAATCCTTCTACCATTTTTGCCAGATCCACTAACCTTCAAGCAACCCTCAGCCGTGATCCCGCCATTTCCAAACCACGCGATCGACAATATTTTCCCAAAACATTATTTCCGTTCATCCTAGAAATTCTCGGCATCTACTTGCTGAAAAATCACGAAACCTATTTCTCAAATCACTGTTTCATAATACAAACATGATTATGTAACCGGATCTCAAAATTAAAATGTTATTTTTTTCTGATATATATTGATTTTACTGTAAATTGTTATTTTCAAAATATATACCTAATATTTTTTTTAAAATAACCTCACATTGTTATCAGCAACTTTCTTTCAAGAATCATAGTCTAAAATGTTTAAACATGAAGATATTTTTTCCCTTTCTTCTCTGGTGGATTTTTGAGTTTGTTATAACAGAGTATATACATATTACATACACTGGCATGCATAACATAATTCACACAATGTAGATATATATATATATACACACGTAGATATATTATCATTTTTCACAACAGCCACATCACAATCATCAAAACATATCTAGATTCAAACTAGAACAGGTCAGTTTGCTCACCTGATTGGAAGAACAGAGTAAAAGCCTGGTGAAGCATGGAAAATGATTTGTTCTGAGAACTTGAATTGATTTTTAAAAACTGGAAACATTAATTGTTATTCAATTTAAATCTGCACTTGATTGAATGATCTGTGACTTTGAATCTTGCTTTGCCATAAAATTTTGAAACCGATCTTTGATCTTCAGGTTTGAGTTGTATTCTTCTTTGATTTCCACAGGCTTCCGGTTTAAGATGCTTCTGTGATATTTT
The DNA here is from genome assembly GCA_030765085.1 of Allium cepa. Taxonomy (NCBI): domain Eukaryota; kingdom Viridiplantae; phylum Streptophyta; class Magnoliopsida; order Asparagales; family Amaryllidaceae; genus Allium; species Allium cepa. The sequence continues at coordinate 25,167,409 of CM060933.1, read as the reverse complement.
TGTTTTGATTGTTGAGATGATTTTATACTAGATGTTTTCAGCCTGCTGATCTTTAGGTTTGAAATCATATGGTGCTTTCTGTTTTGATTTTTTTTATTTTGATCTCAGTTTTGATTTTTCTTATGAAAGATGATAAAGGTTTTAAAAAAGAGGATGTAATATGATAAGCTTTAATCTGAAAAACGAAGTAACTAGGTTTTCTTTAGCAACATTTTATTGGATTTAAATTTTTAGAGAAAATCAAATTGCCACTTGTTCATTTGCATGATTTCTCAAATTACAAATGTTTACACTTGTTAATATTAAGTTACATTAATTTAACACCGGTAAATTTCATACTCCTATTTATTTACAAAAGTCATTAACATCACTTTTATGTTTAAATACTTTCTTTAAATAAATTTAAATTTTTTGTTTGTTGGGTGCTTTTACACCACCACCGAACCAACAGGGAAAGGCACTACTGAATCAAGGGAAGGAAGCACTACCGGCCCAACAACATTCCCTCGCACCACCGAACCAACCCACCATCACCGGTCCAAAACCCACCACCACATAACTGAAGCCTACCGAACCACCACCTGCCGAACCAACGTCACTCCATCCTCCTGCCTAACCGACACTCACCATCGAGCCAACTCAACACCGAACCAAAGCCTCTCAGCATACCACTGGACCAAGGTTCACCGGTCCAAGGCCCTTCACACATCACCGAACCAACCCCCTTCACACATCACCGAACCAAGCTTCGCCGAACCAGATATGCCAGGCCAGATTGCTTCAGCCTAGGCCCATCAGCAGCTATATACATCCAAGACCCCTGCCTACAGCCTCACTCTATAAATAGAGGGGCAGAGGTACAACAATGACAGACAAGTTTGAGAGCTCAAGCACGGAAGGAACTTTCAAACAACTTTCTTATACTTGTACTTAAAGCTTTGTACTTGTAATTTGAAAAAGAAAGGAGAATAACATATAAAGTGGACGTAGGCACATTCTGGCCGAACCACTATAAATCTGTGTGTCTTTTACACTTTAGCCCCTGCTTTTTTCATATTTGCATAAGTAACCTAAAACCTTGAAAATAACATATAATCAACTAAATTATACGGATTGGAGGTGTTTGCCCATTTTTTGCGCAAACATTTTTGGTGCTTTCACTGAGAACTTGGAACTCGAAGCTTCAGCTTCCCTCATTCAACCTTCTTTCCCAATAGCACCCTTCATTGCCTAGGAAACATGACTTCCAGGCCGAGAAAAGACGCCAACAAGGGAAAGAACGTTGCAACCAGCAGCGCTCCAGATCCAGTGGATCCAGATCAAGAGAACCATCCCACTACGACAGCAGTGCTAAATGTAGATCAGGCAATTCCGACAGCCCCTGCCGCGGAACAACCGGCAGCAATCACTAGGGCAAACCTAGACAGAGTTGTGGTTGAAGTGACTAACCGCTTCGCATCCCAACAAGAAGCTTTGATGAACCAACTCATGTCACGCTTGAGGGATGCCGAAGAATCCAACCGCAATACTGAATCATGGGGTGAGTCTCAATCTGGAGGATCTCAGAGACAACAAAGGTCTTCCCTCTTCGAAGAAGCGATCAACAGGAACAACAATGATAGGGGCCACGCCCGTACTCAGCCTGAACTCCGACTCGAGGAAGCGCTTGGAACCGAACCCAATGGGGGAGGCACCAGGCGAGGGTCGGATGTAGCTGAGCCAGTCATGCTGCCTAATCATAGAAACCCCGCTGAACGGAGCCGAGCTAGAACCCAGCCCGAAGTTGACCCCATGGAAATGCTCGAAACAGAACCCCACAGGGGAAGATCAAGGCGGGGGCAACTGTAGCTGGTCCTAGCATGCATCCGAGCAGCCAAAGACAGCCACTGGATAACGTCAGAAGTGATAGACTATACCATCCCTACAGGTCATCTGGACGAGATCGATCCCGCAGGGAAGAACCAAGTTCATTTTTGTCCGCTCCAAATTCTGATGAAAGAATGGCACGACTATTCAGGGAATGCGTCCGACGGGAGCAAAGGGATCGAGGTATAGGCGCTAGGGTAACCAGCCCTTTCACCCGCGACATCGAAACCGCCATCACCCTTCGAGAATGGAAAATGCCGACAATGGAACTTTACAAGGGAACCTCTGACCCCATCATACACTTACAGAGATACACCCAGCATATGCTCATGAGCGGAGCAACGGAGGGAGTGTTATGTAAATGCTTCCCACTTTTCTTGGCAGATCTAGCTACCTCCTGGTTCTGCCACCTACCTCAAGGGTCCATCAGCTCATGGGAGATGTTGAAAGAAAAGTTCATTAGCCAGTTCCGCATTCATGTGGAACAACCCAAGGATGCTTATTCTCTATCTACTGTCAAACAGAAATCCGGAGATACACTGCAGCAATACCTAACCCGGTTTAATGCCGCAGCGGCAGCAGTTCAAGATGCCGATGAGAAACTCACCCTAATGGCCCTCTGTAGTGGTGTGCACCCAGATACCAAGTTTGCTAGAAGACTAACTAAAGAAAAACCAGCTACCTTGCCCGATTTCTTCCATGAAGCTGGAAAGTACATGAGACTCGAAGAGGCTGCCGCTGAAAGGCAGACAGGACCACAGACTAAGACGGCTCATGGAAACGCCCCCGCCGCAGCGAAGGACATTCGGAGAAACGACTCCAGAGACAATGCAGGGGGCAAGAAGGGAGAAAAGCGCTTGTACCGACCAGGACCGAGATTTGACGCTTACACTCCCTTGAATGAAACAGTCGAGAACATCTTCCTGGCCACCCAGGACGAACTTACATACAAGCGCCCCCCGTACAAGAAAGAGTCAGATCGCGCAATCCAGTCCGGAAAATTCTGCCATTTCCACGAGTCTCATGGGCACGACACCAATGAATGCCGCCATCTCCGAGACCTAATTGAAGAACACATCAGAAGAAAGAGATTAGAACGCTATGTGAAGGGACAGGACAGGACCCCAGCTCCTGCCAAGGAAAACCCAGGGCATCTCCACCCAGAGACAGGCGGAGGAAATCGCAACACCAGCGGCTCCAGCCAAGAGAAGATAGTGGTCCATACAATATCAGGAGGGCCACACGTCGCCGACAAGAGCTGGGCAGAAATGGAAAGATATGGAAACTCACTCAGAAGCGAGGAAGACTGCGTCAATTCTGTTATGGAAGAACGCCACCCTAAGCGGAAGGAAAATAATGACATCACATTCAGTGGGCGCGACCTAGAAGGAAGGCAGTACCCACACATGGACCCTATGGTCATCTCTGCCTGGTTCGGTCCAGCCAAAGTTTTCCGAATTTTAATAGACACTGGAAGTTCAGTAAATATCCTATTCAAGCATGCTTTCGACAAAATGAAGCTGTCAATGAACGATGTATCCCCCTGCGACAAACCACTACACGGTTTCACTGGAGAAGCAAAGATGCCCCTCGGACAATTGGATCTCTTTGTTGAATTGGGAAGTCATCCCCGCTCCGCCGTTCGGAAACAAACATTCGTGCTAATAGACAACCACTCGGCCTACAATGCCTTTTTAGGAAGGCCAGCCTTGTCCGACTTCCAAATTGTCCTTGCCCCATGGTGCCTGAAGATGAAGTTCCCAACGGATAATGGAGTGGGAGAGGTAGAAGGGGATCAAGACGCCGCTCGGGACTGCTATGTAACCGAACTTCGCAATAATCGTAGGAGAGATAAAGGGAAAAATGCAGAGACTATTCTCTGCATGAAAAGCTTGGAAGCATAGCAACTAAAGAAAGCCCCTCCTCTTCGGTATACCAGTGATCCTTTCAATGAATTAGACCCCAGGGACAAAGAGGAGGAGGCCACCGCCGAGCCTGCAGAGGCTATGGAATTCGTATCTGTAGACAAACGCGACCCAAGCAAACTGCTGAGAGTCGGATCTCAGTTAAAAAGAGAATTAAAGAATCAACTCATTGATTTTCTTCGCCACAACATGGATGTATTTGCATAGACACATGCTGATATGACTGGAATCTCCCCGGACATAGCATGCCACGCACTGAACATTGATCCTACCAAGGTGCCGGTAAAGCAGAAGAAGAGAAGTATGGGGGCGGAACGATCAGCAGCCCTCGAGGAAGAAGTAAAGAACTTACTTGCCAATGAATTCATACGTGAAGCCATCTACCCGGAATGGATCGCCAACCCGGTACTGGTAAAGAAAGCTAATGGGAAGTGGCGAACATGCATCGATTTCTCCAACTTAAATGACGCTTGCCCAAAAGACTGCTTCCCACTCCCCCGAATCGACCAACTCGTGGACAGCACTGCCGGACACGAACTCTTATCCTTTATGGACGCATACTCAGGATATAACCAGATCCCTATGCACGCCCCCGATCAAGACCACACTAGCTTCATCACTGACCGAGGATTGTACTGCTACAAAGTAATGCCATTTGGACTTAAAAACGCTGGAACTACTTATCAGCGCCACGTCAACAAGATGTTTGCGGAATTGATGGGACGAACTATGGAGGTCTATGTGGATGACATGCTGGTTAAATCAAGAAAAGCTAACGATCATGTAAGCCACCTGGACGAGATGTTCCAAGTACTCCATCAATATGGAATGAAGCTGAATCCTCTAAAGTGCTCCTTCGGAGTGTCATCAGGAAAGTTCTTGGGGTTCATCGTCCATGCCAGAGGGATCGAAGCAAACCCCGAACAAGTCCGAGCCTTGCAAGATATCAAAATACCATCCACTCGTAAAGAAATACAAAGCCTAAACGGGAAGGTGGCCGCCCTAAGCCGGTTCATCTCTAAAGCAACTGACAAATGCATTTCTTTCTTTGAAGCCCTGAAGAAAGACAAAGGAAAATTCGAATGGACCGATGAGTGTTCAGCAGCTTTCCTTAACCTAATCGAGCACCTCCAACGGCCACCAGTACTCTCGACTCCGAATGAAGGCGAAGAACTATACTTATATCTTGCTGTGTCATCCCATGATCTAAGCGCCGCTTTGGTAAGAGAAGAAAACCATACACAACGGCCAGTGTACTTCATAAGCAAAAGGTTCACGGGAGCAGAAGCCCGGTATCCCAAACTCGAGAAACTGGCGTACTGTTTACTAATCACATCAAGGAAGCTACGACACTATTTCCAATCTCATCCCATCAGAGTCCTAACCGACCAACCATTGAGGCAAGTGCTCCATCGTCCCGACACCTCTGGGCGACTGCTCAAGTGGTGCATCGAGCTAAGCCAATATGATATCACCTACCATCCTCGCACTGCCATCAAGGGACAAGCCATAGCCGATTTCATCGCCGAATTCACTATCAACGAAGGCTGGGACCAATCTGAAATAGCAGAAGATATCAAGTGGAATCTCTTCGTAGATGGAGCGTCGAACGAACAAGGCTCGAGGGCAGGCATTGTGATCATCACTCCCAGGGGAAGAAAGCTGCGTTATGCACTAAGGCTAGAATTCGCTGCCACCAACAATGATGCCGAATATGAAGCAGTAATAGCCGGATTAGAGCTCGCCCTGGAGATCGGAGTTAGTTCCTTATGTCTTCACAGTGATTCACAACTCATCGTAAATCAAATACTAGGGGAGTTCCAGACTTGAGGAGAGCGGCTCATGGCATATCTGAAAAAGACCAAGCGGCTGCTCAATCAATTGGATCACTACTCGATCAAACACAATCCTCGAGAAGAAAATCAAGAGGCTGACGAGCTGACAAACAAGCTAGCATGGGAGATGATACCACTTCTGGAACGATAGCTGTCTCAAGGCTACTAACCCCGAGTTTCGAGCAAGTAAATCTGATAGCTGCAATCGAAGAAGAAACATGGATGACCCCTATCCGAGAATACTTACAAAACGGCACCCTACCCGACGGGCGAAATGAAATTAAGAAAATTCTAAGGAAAGCCTCCCGCTACACAATGCAAGAAGGCATCCTCTATCGGCGCGGCTTCTCTAACCCCTTATTGAGGTGCGTTGCTAGAAGAGAAGCCAGGGAAATTCTATCCAATATCCATCAGGGAAGTTGTGGAGACCACACCGGAGGGCAGACCCTAGAAAAAAAGATACTCCGATATGGGTATTTCTGGCCCACTTTAAACAAAGATGCCTTGGACTTCGTCAAGAGATGCGACATATGTCAGAAATTTGCCAAGATTCCTCGACTACCCACAAATGAGATTACTCAAATGACCAGCCCTTGGCCCTTTGCAGTATGGGGAATTGACTTGATTGGCGAACTGCCAACGGACCAAGGCGGAGCCAAATATGCTATAGTGGCAGTTGACTATTTCACCAAATGGGTGGAGGCGGAACCTCTAAATAAAATATCTTCGGCAAAAGTTATCAACTTCTTGATCAAAAATATTCTGTGCAGGTACGGAGTCCCACTCAAGATCATATCAGACAACGGACTTCAATTTGACAGCGAAGAATTCGCCAACTGGTGCCAAGAGCACGGGATTCACAAAAGCTTCTCATCCATGGCTTTTCCCCAGGCAAACGGCCAAGTCGAAGCTGTCAACAAGATCCTCAAAACCTTAATCAAGAAGAAACTTGAAAAGTCGAAAGGCGCTTGGGTGGACGAACTTCCTACGACACTTTGGGCCTATCGCACATCTTACAGAACTTCAACAGGGCATACTCCCTTCTCTTTAGCATACGGATCGGAGGCTATGCTCCCAGTTGAAACTATAGTGCCCTCTCACCGTAGGATCCACTACAACCCGGAAGAGAACGAAGAGCTCCTCCTCATGTCTTTGGATCTGATTGAGGAGAGAAGAAATGACGCAGCACTCAAAGCAGCAGCTCACAAACAAAAAGTGGCAGCACTATACAACTCCAAAGTCAAACATCGCAGCTTACAAGAAGGAGATCTTGTCCTCAAGCGTATCTTTCCGCGCCCCGGGGCACTGGACCCCATCTAGGACGGACCATATGTAATTCATAAAGATCTCCACAACGGAGCTTATATTTTGTCAATAGTGGACGGAGAGGTGTTCTAGAGGGCATGGAACATCCGAAACCTCCGTCGATACTTTTCTTAACTTGTACTGCCCATATGAAGTGAATTAACAAAGAGAATCAGTGGACGTAGGCATTTTCGTGCCGAACAACTTTAAAAAACTTGGCTCTTGTTAACTTGTTCCTTTATATCTTGGCTACTTGTTAAGCTTTATCCTTTGCTGTTGAACAAAATCCTTTGCAGATGACATTTCAATTCAGAGCTTCACGACACAACTCCACCTGGACAAAATCTAACAGGTACGCTACGATCGTATGCCCTCGCCAATGAGACACTTTGCTCCGGTACCCCTCTACCGCGAGTTAACTCATTGTTTGCCTCGGCCCTTAAAGCCGACTGTAATAAGCCGAGTATAAGCCATCGAGAAGGCCGATTATGCCATGGCAGCTCATTACAGCGATTCGGCTCGCCGGCAACTGTGAACCGATCATAAGCCCCAACATAAGGTGTGGCCAGCCAGGGGCAGTTCACAGTTGACGATCGGCCCCCACGCTAGCCGGCCACAGTAAATCGAATAATACCCGCGATTACGCGCCATAATGGTCCGGGTAGTTACTGTGCGCGATCGGCTCCGATGTGTCTTAAGTGCGGCTGTGGTAAAAAAGAAAACTCCCCGCAGAGGCGTAAGATGGGTGACAAATGTCTCCAAGACCCACAGCTAGGGAAAGTGACTACAAAACCCGTTTGCCACGAACTTAAGCACATCGATGGCCTTCCGTGACTGGAAGTTTTACTTTTCCTATATTTCAATTTCATTTAAAACTTTTCTCCTATTCTCCGTAACGGTGCTTGAAAGTACAGGACATGAAATAGGGAACGCTCGCTAATGGGAACAGAAACTTACAATCGGATGACGAGACACTCAACAGCATTCCGTGCTTAGTCTTACAGGACGCACGAAGTTGCCGTCCACAGCCGAAACATGAAGGGCGGTACCTTCTACTTTTATACATTAATGCATAGCTGCAGTTCATATTCACGCATCACATTTACGTTGCAAAATGAGAAAATTATACTTTAAGCAAAAAACTTGGCATCAAGCATAGTCAAGTCACTAGTAACATGCATAGTTACATCACTTACACAGCACAACAAAATAGCGATAACATTCCAACATAAAGGAATCAGCTTATGTTATGAAATTACATAAAGTCATTCACCACAAACAATATTATTATAGTCACATCAATGTTTTGGACTAACATAAACAACGATAAAAGGAAATCAACAGGTGGCCGAATCCGGATAAGGAACCAGCTGCGTCCACGCTTCGCCCTCATCCTACCAACTCTCCAAGCCTACTTAGCCGCAGGGTCGGAGCTCCCAGCATGTTGATCGGAAGTCCCACCTGTCCAATTCAGAAGAGGAATTCATTAAACAAACAGTAAACGATCAAGTTATGAAAATCTAAAAAGAAAAGAGAAAGAGAAGAGAGACTCACCAGCGCCCGCCGCTTGATCCTCATCCTCCAATTGCACACCCACTTCCTCCGCAGCAAGCAGCCTCATCCCCTCCTTCACCGCCGCCTGCTCCTCCTTCGAAAACTGAGCGGTGACTACATCCAGACTAAAGGCCGCTCCACCTTCCTTACCCGCATCAACCCTGGCCTCCTCTAAAGCCCGAAGATATACCTTGACCATAACCTGGGGATAGTCATCCATCCAGGATAAGCTGCCCTCCTTCCAAGTGCGGAAGTACATGTCCTGCAGCATATCGTCCATCATCCCCCCATCCTCTTCAAACCTCTTCACCCGGGCCTTAGAAATCTGCAACTTAGTGGCAGCAGCATCCCTCTCCCGTCGGTATCTCGAGCACTCAGCCTGGAGGGATCTCCTCATCTCCTCCATCTCTTCTTTCAACTTGGCTTGAGCAAGTTCTGCAGCTTCAAGCCTCCCAGATATCTCTTCAACCCGCTCGAGATCCGCCCTCCTAACCTCATCAACCGTGGTAATGGCCATGTCAATGCGTTTCTTGCAAGCGACCTCCATTTTCCGCAACTCAGTTCTGCTAGCCTCTTCCATGGCCTTCTTCAGTCGTTGGGAGTCGGCTTCATGCTGCGAAATCTGAATAGCCTGGTCGTCAAGTTGTTTGGCCTGATCAGTAACTACTAACCGCAACCTAATATTGGCACTCCCTATCTCCTCCCCGGCCTTGGCCAATAGGGCGTGATGTTCCATTAACTTCTTGACCTCCTCCGCGACCCGGTCAATGTTGGCCTTGGCTTCGTCCCCCATAGCAGCTATCCAAGTAGTGAGCAGATCCAGATCTAGGGACTTAGCCTCATCAAGAACCCGAACCATGGGATTGCGGGGGAGAAGATGCTCGCCCATGGCCTCGTCAAATAAAATATCCTGAGAGCTTGGGTCCAAATCCGGGTGGCCGGCAAAGGGATTGCGAGGCACGTCGGGACATTTTATGCGGATAACAGTAGGATTCTCCGAAGGATGCGGAGAGGGGACAAACTCTGTGGTCTCCTTCGTGGTATCTCGGGAAGGCTGAGTAGGAGCCTGAGGACCAGGTGGTGAATCAAACAAGGAACGCATCCTCTTCCTCTGCTGGATACCCTCCTCGATAACTCCAAGGAGAAGGCGGTATCTAACTACATCCCCAGGACGGCCAGTTGGAGGCTTTGGTTTGGCAGAAGCTTTGAGTAGCTTATACTGTTCAAGGCGGTGCCGGATATCTGATGACTTGGCCGCTTTACCCACTCCTGGAATAAAAACCAAGTGTTACGAATATACAATGATCCACTATTCGAGAAATATGTTAAGATAAAAAGAGTGAGAAGGCACATCTATTATACAAACCCTGCGGAGGAGTATGACACTGCAATAAGTCCTGAATCTCATTCCAGGACGGAAGCGAACCATAAAATATTCCTAAGTCCCTATCGTAAATGGAATCTGCAGAAGTCAAAAGTTCACCTTGTTCCGCCGGAGTCACCCTAGCTGAGGAGCTCTTAGGGGATGGATCGGCGCCAGCCCCGGCCTTGCCAGTCTTCTTCTCCTTCTCCGCCAAATCCAATTCTCCCTCCGATTCCCCGAAAGCCTGACGGAGAGCCTCATCCGTCCACTCCTGAAGCTCCCCCACTTGCCCGGAGGTTAAGGCACCAGTGCCACTACCGTCCTGTCCGTCTCCATCGCCATTGCCCTCTCCATCTCCATCGCCATCTCCTCCACCCTCTGACTCTCCTCCTACATCGCCTCCTTCGCCCTCGTCTCTATCCTCTTCCACATCTTCCTCCTCTGGGATAATCGGGCAAGTGCTAGGAGAGGGGCCGTCAGACTTCTTAAGTTTCTTACCTCCAGCAACGGGAGGCTTTGTAAAAGATTCTCTCTTGCCACTCTTCACCGTGGCCCCTTCCTCGGCTTTGGCAGCCTTCTCTTCAGCCGTGTCTCTCTGCTTAACCACGGACTGGTGTGGCAGGATCAAGTTGTGCTCTAGGAGAGTAGCGTTCCTGGTCAGATAAGAAGCCGACCGATCCCGTCCCGGAATGGCTCTTATTTCCGCAGCCATCTGAACCAAGGAATCGTTCTCCACGACCGCAAAGCCACCTGTCGCTAGCAAGAAATAAAAGCATATCAGAAGAAGCGTTGCAGCCGAAACAAGGAAACTATAAATGAAGGTCAACTTACAGCCAGAGGTGAAAAGGCGGAAGGAAACGGAGTCATCCCTGATAAAAAACCATTCTTTCTTAAACATACTAAGCTTCGAGTTTAGGTCCAGGACCGGCTTGAAGGGAACAACCGCTTCCAAGCTAACGTACGGAGATCCCTTCTTTTAACCCCTCAAGTTATATAGATACCGAATCTCCCGGTTGGAAGGGGGCGCCCGTACCTTCTCTGGAAAATAATGTATAAGCACACCAAGATGGCGTAGGAATTGGGCTGAAGCTGGAAGGGAGCCACCTTCAGATAAGTGATGAAGCTGACTACCCAGGCGTTGATGGGAGGAATGGCCCCGCACATACAGTGGTACCTACTATACGCAAAATATCCTTCAGGAGGGTCATATGGCATAACTCCAGACCCGGCAGCACCATGAGTGCTCTATCTATTCCAAAGGAACGAGATATAACATCGAGTTGCTCCTCCTTCAGGGAGCTAGGAAAGCAATCGGGAGGGGAGACCAGAAGTTCCTGGGGACCATACCCATCCACTAACGACCTCGGAGCAGGTCCATGTCGCGCCGATCCTGGTTGAGCTGGGGGCACGGAAGAAGACTCTTCTCTATCCTTGGACTTCTTTCTATCTGATCGAGTTTCCGCTTTGCGAGACATTTATCTGCGACACAAGAAAAACATGGTATTAGAACAAGGAGCATGGGAATATAAATGAATAGTCATCAAGTTCCATTCGGTGGTCAAGTTTTCGAGTTTCATTCGGCATTCCCAATAATCAAACTCATTCGGCAATTGTCCATTCGGCATCACTTGGATAATGTTCACTCGGTAGTAAAATTTTCAAGCCCATTCGGCGAAAAGAGAAACATACCTATTCGGCACGAGTTTGATTCGGTACGAGTTTGATTCGGCACGATGTTGATTCGGTACAAGGTTGATTCGGCACTCAAGTTGGTTCGGCTCTCTCTAATTCGGTAAGGAATAACGAAGGGGTGTAGCCCCTATTTATAAACGTACACAGGACAACCGAACCAAATGGTTCGGCACTCAAAACCGAATGTAGCTATCCAAACCACGAGGAAACAAAGCGCGACATATGCTGGCATATGCCCCACTTTGGGGGGCAAGTGTTGGGTGCTTTTACACCACCACCGAACCAACAAGGAAAGGCACTACCGAATCAAGGAAAGGAAGCACTACCGGTCCAACAACATTCCCTCGCACCACCGAACCAACCCACCATCACCGGTCCAAAACCCACCACCACATAACTGAAGCCTACCGAACCACCACCTGCTGAACCAACGTCACTCCATCCTCCTGCCGAACCGACACTCACCACCGAGCCAACTCAACACCGAACCAAAGCCTCTCAGCATACCACCGGACCAAGCTTCACCGGTCCAAGGCCACACCAACCCATGCCGAACCAACCCCCTCCACACATCACCGAACCAAGCTTCGCCGAACCAGATATGCCAGACCAGATTGCTTCAGCCCAGGCCCATCAGCAGCTATATACATCCAAGACCCCTGCCCCCAGCCTCACTCTATAAATAGAGGGGCAGGGGTACAACAATGGCAGACAAGTTTGAGAGCTCAAGCACGGAAGGAACTTTCAAACAACTTTCTTATACTTGTACTTAAAGTTTTGTACTTGTAATCTGAAAAAGAAAGGAGAATAACATATAAAGTGGATGTAGGCACATTCTGGCCGAACCACTATAAATCTGTGTGTCTTTTACAGTTTAGCCCCTGTTTTTTTCATATTTGCATAAGTAACCTAAAACCTTGAAAATAACATAAAATCAACTAAATTATACGGATTGGAGGTGTTTGCCCATTTTTTGCGCAAACATTGTTAAAACCCTTTTAGCTTATGTTTTTACATGTTTATGTAATATATGTATTATGTCTTTAATGAATATAACTTAACAATTAATTAAACACTAATATATAAATACATATATATTTGAATTTAACTCTTTAAATAGCTTTTGGAAAAATTTATCTATATCAAATTCAAAATATCACTTTCAAATCACAATGTGTGTGTGTGTGTATATACATATCAAAATTACAAAACAAATTTTATTCTAAGCTATCATCCTTTTAAATAAATAAGTATTTATTTATATTTTATTCAAATTATAACTTTCAAAATTTATGTATATTAAAATTAGAAAACAAATTCCTATTAATATTAGTTTATAGAATTTTCAAATCCAAATATTATTTATAAGATATTTATCTTTGAATCTCAAACCAATTTTCTATTTATATTCAATTTATATATATATATATATATATATATATATATATATATATATATATAAACAAATATCTTATTTAATTTGGAAAAATTCAATTTAATTCAACATTTTATATTAATTGTCAAATTAAATTTGACTCAAAAATCGGGACGTTACAACTACACATAACATCCCTAGCTAGAGTTTTCTCAACAATGAAGGAGTATGCAAGTATTTATTAAGTTATATATGATAGAGGACAACATCATATTGAAGATCATAATCTACAGGCATATTATATTGAGTGATACTGACTTAAGGAATAACGTATTTCTTATGAAATACCTCGTGATTCAAGTGTCAGACACATCAGAAATCACGGTATACGTACATTTTGGTATGTATTTATTCCTTAAGTCCATTTGAGTTTCTTTAATATTCGATCTTTAGTTTACACACTCATACTATATAAGTTTCATTACTATATAACTTCTATATTTTAATTAATTTACACAATAATCTTTTGTATATTATTTTATTAATTAAATCTTAATTAATTAATTTTAATTAATTAACTCTTTAATTTATTTTAAATTAGTATTTTAAGACAACTTTTATATTGGACATATTTTTTATTAAATTATTTAATCTTTAATTTATTTATTTAATTAAATAATTTTAATTAAGTTATATCCGTTTCAAAATTTATCTTCCATACATGTATACTTATGTTATCTTAACACTTTAAACTAACATAATATATATCAACATATATTATACATGTATATAAGTATTAATTAATTAACTCATTTAGTTAATTTGTTTTATTAGTCTTATTAATAAATTTTAAAATTTGAAATTAATATTTAAATAGTTTCAAACATTTTGAAAATTTTCATTATCTTTTCAAACATTTGAAAATTTATGTTATATTATAACCTTTTATAATAGACATGTTTTATTTTAAATTTAAAATCTTGCCTCAATTTTCAAAACTATTTTTAAAATTAGTCCAAGTCCCAATTAAAATTGGGCCTTTTCTATCAGGGGTAACCTTTGGGCTAACTTCACCTTTCAGGCCAGGCAGGTAACTAGGTAGGACAGGGTACTTGAGTACCAATTCCAATCCCAGATATAACCTTTCTAGACACTGTACTAAGTGCGCAAGCTTAATTAGTTAATCTTAACGTGACTAATTTTGACCGTATAGGCTATTGGGCTCTGATACCATTGTTGGAACTGGGTCAGCCTGTAATGGAAGAAATGAGTGAATTTAAATTTTTTCAACCGTTTCGGATCTTTGATCGGCCTATAAAGTCTAAATTCATTCGGAACTTTTCTAAGTTTCTTTTAAATAAAATCAATATTTTATTTAAGTCCATAAATAAAGTTTCACTTCAATTTAATGTGTATGCAAGTTAGAGTATATCAAATATACTCTTATATACAAATTTGTTTGTAATGATTACTTTTTCAGACATATTTAGAGAAGGAAATATTTATTTTCTTTTAACTTATTTAATTAATTAGGAAGCATAAATTTATTTGGAGAAGGAAACTTTTCATTCCTTCCTCATAACTTATTCAATTAATGATGGATCATAAATTTAGTTAGAGAAGGAAGCTTTTCATTTCCTCTTAATTAAATTAAATAATTAATTAATAAAATAACATCCATGACCGTATGTTTCTATTCTCCTACCTCCTTCCTTTTCGGGGACGAAAAGTTTTGAGTGGGGGAGAGTGTAACGACCCGTAAATTTTAGTGGTTCATTAATTTAATTAATTGAATTTTTGTGAAATTTTAAATAATAAAATTTTGAAATATGAACTTTATATTTGAAATACGACTATTTTAAAATAGCAAATGGAAAATTTTCATCTGATAATATGGAATTTTTTATGTAATTCTATTTCAATTTAAATTAGTTAATAACTGTTGAATTTAAAAGTTTTTCAAAACCTAAATATGCCAATACGATAAAATTATTTCGAACACTCTAAATCAGATTGTGAAATTCGTTTCGTGGAATTCGGACGTTTCTAGCTCCGTTTGGATTTTTTCGTACGGAATAATAACGTATATGGGTACCGATTATCGACTTTTGATCAGATGATCGTACCACTAATATCTGTATACCGTTTTGGTCATCTCGTTGTGCTGATCACTGTGGTATATTCATCTCTGTTTTTCAGCTTCCAGTACCAAGTGAAATCAATAAATCGATAACCGCACCGGTACCCAATTTTCAACTTTTCGGATTCCTTGTCCTTTTATCCATTTGTTGAAACGAATGGCCACTTACATTTCCAGAGATTTATTATTTTGACTCTCCCTATTCCCATTATGAAATTTATATTCTCTGGTTTCATGGGAAATTATAAAATAAAAGCCTATACATATTATAAACACGGTCCACGGTTTTTCTTTACTTTAACTTTTGTTCTCCTCTCATTTGCTATTTATTTTAAAAGCCTGACACATCTCCTCTAAATTTTTTTCAAAACCGACTCCTCCTTTTTTTTCTTCGCTACCGGAGAACGCGCCTGCTCGGGTGTAACCCTTCCACCGCCTGTCCCATCACTACACCACCACTCCACCATGCTCCGAGCCTTTGTGCTCACTGAACCTTCCTGCAACTCGACAGCCACAAGGATGTGTCGCTTCCCTTCATCTCCTCTTTATTATATAATAAGGTAATATATATATTATTTATTAAATACTATATTTATTTTGTATATAGGTACTGACGTATTGGTTATCCAAGTTATAGATCCTATATGTTATACATATGATATATATATATATTATAACATTTTTGTGTATATATATAGTATATTTAGTATATGATATCAATGTTTATATAGTTTATAATTACAGTTGTGTTACAATATATATATGAGTTCATACTTAGGTTTGCAGTTCTATATTTATAGGCAAGCATACTTAATTTTGTTAAAATGAGATATATACATATGAAGAATATTTATGATATTATAAAGTGTTATATATATATATATAAGATATTGCATTAGTTTTATAATCTATAAGTTATTTATTTAAGTCGTATATATATTTTATATAAGCTATATTATTTTTTATAATTTGTTTAAGTCATGAAATTCTTATACTAGCTTGTACATAAATCTGATGTTTATAATGTATAAAAGCATATAATTATAAAAATCTGCATATGTTGGACAGTGTATATGTTTATAAGTTGTTGTATATTATAAAGTATGAAAATTTCTAAGTTCATGTATATATTTACCAGCTTTTATTTTGGTTGAGATATTGTTGATCCCAGAATATATAACAGTCGTTATAGTTTAAAGTATGTATATATGTTATCTGTTATATAAATTTTATTAAATATATACTAATATAATTCATTAGCTAGTTGATTTCATATTTATGCTTTATATGGAGTATGAAGTTTGTATAACTATTTACAGAGACATATATTTGTCTCTTGTGTTTCGTGTAAATGTTGTTTTATAATATCTTATTTCATATATATGTAAGTAGTGGTTTATATTGATTTGCTGTTATATATATATATAAATGGTAGTTTTGGCTGTATAGTTATTTGTACTTTAAAGTTGTATAAAATCTGGTTATACATATAGTATATGATTCATAATCCGTCATATATATAAAGTATATAGATATAGATCAGTATCTATTTTATGTTTAAAAGTATAGATAGTTGTATATATATATGTTTTTTATGTGTATTTTAAATTGAAACAATAATTTTGAACTACATATATATATATATATATATATATATTTAATACATGTGTGAATTTAAAATATGATTATATATATATGTATGTATATATAGTTTTGTATAATTATATATATGTGTTCACTTATACCAATTTTCTTCATTGATCTCGTTCTAATGTGTTCCATCAATTTCTATTATCAGCTTTGATCGTTGAATTCGTGTCGATTTTCTTTGCTTGGATTTGTAACTCAACTTCAGGGTCCATATCAGTATGCGTATCCGTGTCATCTTCATTGTCTATTCTCCAGCCTCGGAAGGTGAGCAATCAGTCACGATTAATGTTCTTATATTTATTAAATTTGATTTCAATTGAAATGACAATTGAAATATGTTGGTGTTAGTTGTTTACATTGCTGTTTATATATCTGCTATCATCTGTATTTGTTCACCTGTGACATCTGAGACCATTATCTGTTATTTATATTAATGTGTCTGTTATATTATTATCACATCTGTTATCACTCCATAAGTTCCCTGTTAGTATAGAATTCACTATGGATTGAAATGATACATACCCGAACGATCTATTGAATAGGTGAAATCATTATAGGTTGAAATGATAAACCCAAGTGATTTTCATTGAATTGAATTTGGAATTACGGGTTCAAATGTTATATACCCGTATAAATTTAAATTACGGATTGAAATGATAAATATCTGTATCACTTGACCATAGGATAGAAAATTATATACATACACCGTGGTCTATATATATAAATATTTTGAAAATGATTTCTATGGTATTGGAAAGAAATATATGGTTTTATATAAATATTGATTTCAGGTATTATGTAAATATTATTAAATTCTTGATTTTTAGCTATATATAAATTTGTTTTAATATAGAATAATTTTAACAATAAAGTTTGATGATTTTTTATTAAAATATAATATGGTTAAATATTTATTTAAAAATCTATTTCATATAGAGTTTATAATTATTGAAATTAATTAAGGTTGGAAGATAAATTTGAAATTGATTTGAAATTAAATTTATTTAAAGAAATACACTCAAATAAGTTTGATTTGAAATCTACTAAATTTGGGATTTTAAAGGATATGATTTTTATTACTTTATTTGGTTTAAGGTGATTTAAATGAATATATCAAGTTTAAATAAATTGAAGGAATATTCAATTACTTGAAGTTTAAAAGTTTTATTTAAATGATATTGGGTTTATTAAGTGAATATGTCAAAACTAAATAATAGTAAATTGAATTTGATATATACATAATTATCAAAATTTAGTTTTGAAATTATGGAATATTTAAAGCTTTGAAATATATGGAAATTGAAATGGTTTATTTGAGGTTCAAATCTGTATTTGAAATCAATATATATTGAAATGGTTTATTTTGTGGTTCAAATATGTTTTTGAATTCGATATAAATTGAAATGGTTTATTGGAACTAAATTTAGTTGAAACTGATGATTTGAGACTTGATTTAATTTTAATTTTGGAATTCAAGTTGATTTGAATCAGTTTGCGAAGTTGAGGAAATCATTTTATTTTATATGTAATTTTAAATTTAAACTATTTTATTACATATACCATTTGAATATTTAAACTGTTAAGTGGTAGAAATTATGGTTTCGAAGCTATGAATTTCAAAGTATTATGTTTTGAAAATGTTATATCTTCAAATGGTTGGTTTCGAAAGTGTTATAACTTTGAAAATGCTATGATTCTGAAAATGGATATATTTGAAATGGAAATGATATCGTATTGATATTGTTTTGAAATGGAAATGATATTCTGGTTTTGAAGTATAAACTATTTTGAAATGACCGCGACGTTATAATAACATTTGGTTGTTAAAGAGACCAGGATCGGAAGTTGTCATACTCTCTGGCAACTCCGAAAACCACTTTAACAACCGTGTATGCGGTGGAGATTCCAGAATGAAGTAGGATGGTGGCGACGTTCTGTTAAGGTATATACGTGGACCCGACTCCCGTGAGTTGGCATAAAGTGGCTAAAACAGGAGCAATCGATGGGCTAATGAGGGAGCTCCTCTGATCGTACACACTTCTTCGATACCATTCTATTACTTTGTGATTGATTGGGTGCACCTTTGATTTTGGAAGTGTGGCTTGAGGTGGGCGGTAGTGGCTGCTACGCGTTACCATCGAATTGAAAGTGCGATTGGTATATCTACCCTTGCATTGCCTAGTTGTGCCATGTCACCTACCCTAACGCGCCTTCTACGAGTTTGATTTGTGTCGTACCTATGGAGTATCCTCTGGTAGTCTCCCGATATAGAGGTATTACGGTACTGTATAGACTATTGGCACTATAAAATATGTTAAAGGGGATATGTAACGCCTTAACGCTATTTTTAAATATATTATACTTTACTTTAGACATTATTATAATAGCGTATATTACTACATTGTAGATAGTTTAACGGATCCTTAGAGGATGGTTATCCCAAACATCCTTTGAGTTACTTGTATTTCAGTTATTATTTCACTTGAGTTGGATTTATTGATATGAGAATGTTAATTCTGACTCGATTTTTTTGTATTTTGCTTTATGCTCGGGTCAGACTGAGTGATTCAGCTTTTGACACTCACTTTTGGAGTTGGAGCTTCGCTTGGAGATCCAGCTATCTATCCAGCTTTCAGATATTCAGTTGATTCTAGTGATGTATTCTGATCTTGTACTTGACTATTGTATTCAAGAATTCTATTGTATCTTATTTAACTCTGTTATATCTATAGTAGCTTCATGAACTACTATTCTCTTATTTCCGCTGCATTATTATTATATTACTCTATGTCTGTAATTCTATGATTATTTTATTTACTGTATATGCTGATTTTTGCCAATATAAATTAACAATCTGGTATTTTGAGCAATTCAAATCTAACATGTGCGGCTGCGAATGATTGAAAATATCGGGATGTTACATAAGTTTTCTAAGTGCCACTTTTGAAGAGACGAGGTTTGCTTTTTAGGGCACATTGTTTCAAAGAGTGGTGTGGCTGTGGATCCTAGTAAGGTTGCAGTAGTGTAGGATTAGCATGTCCCGAAGAATGCTACAAAATTGAGGATCTTTCTTTGTCTCATGGATTACTATAGGAAGTTCATTAAGGACTTCGTTATGTTATCTTCCCCATTGACTTTCCTTAACAAGAAGAATCTAGCTTTTGCATGGGATGCTGAGTGCGAGGATACTTTCGTTAGGTTGAATGAGGCTTTGACCAGTGCACCTGTGTTAGTGTTACCTAATGGGAGTAAACCATTTACGGTTTATACCGAGGCTTATGGAATGGGACTAGGAGCAGTGTTGATGTAGGAAGGTAGAGTGGTATGCTATGCTAGTAGGAAGTTGAAGACTCATGAGAGGAACTGGCCGACGCATGATCTTGAGTTGGCAGCTATAGTCTTTCCTCTTAAGTCTTGGTGACATTATCTTCCGAGTGAGGGATTTAAGCTTTACACAGATCATAAGTTTTTAAGCTACGCATGCTCCCAAAAGGACTTGAATTTGAGGTGACAGAGATGGATGGAGTTCTTAGCCTCATATGACTTTAAGATTTCTTATACCCTATGCAATGGGAATGTTGCAGTTGATGCGTTGAGTAGACAAAGAGCTCCAGTGAGTCCTTTATTTTTGGAGTGGAGACGTTTGAATATATTTCCACCTTTGACTTTAGGCCATCATCTAATATTACCTCTAGAACATTTGTAGTCCTAGATGTTCAGCCGACCTTGATGGAGCAGGCTGGGGATAGACAGAGAGAGGGTGGTGAGCAGGCAGACCTTCTGGATAGATTAGGCAAAGGGGAGCCATCAAGTCATCTTAGGAGTTATGCTATAGACTCAAGGGGATGGTTGAGGAGAGATGGGTGTTCCTTGTTGTGCGAATTTGGTGAATGTAGTATTAGCGGATCTCACAGCTCTAGGATGAGCATTCATCCCGGTGGAGATAAGATGTGTTGAGATATGAGGAGAGTTTTGTTTTGGTCTGGGATAAAGAGGGAAGTAGCGGAGTATGTAGCTAAGTGTCTGACTTGCCAGAAGGTGAAGTGGAGCAGAAGAAGACTAGAAGATTGTTGTAGCCATTAGACATCCCCGTTGGAAGTGGGAGAGCATTCCTATGGACTTCATAGATGGATTACCATATCTAAGAGAGGGAATGAGGGCATTTGGGTCATCACGGACAGAGTGAGCAAGTCGCTCATTTTATACCTGTAAGGAGCACTACGATAACAGCTTCATTGGCAGCTTTATATGTTAGGGAGGTGGTTAGACTTCACGGAGCACCTACAAATATAGTTAGCGATAGAGACCCACTCTTCACTAATGAGTTTTAGAGGAGTCTACGGGAGGCTTTAGGGATTAAGTTGAGCTGGAGTACAACATACCATCCACAAACTAATGGTCGGACATAGAGATTATTTTTAGGCCGTTAGGCTGGTGACCTTCAGCTTGCAACCTTAGATGCATGGACAGTGCACACACCTTGTATCACTTAGAATAGACTTGAAGTTGGTTGTATTTAATTTCCTTATTAGTATTGTTCTCATTAACCAGACTTTATGTCTGGCCTATTCTATTTTTCCCCCATCGTAGATGGACAAAGTAGCCGTTGACATGTCCATTGCTGCCTTCGGATTATCGTGCTTGGAGTCTAGTTTTATATTATCATTTATCATGTATTTGCTATCAATACATTTTCTCTTTCAATATTTGATTATGAGGGATTATTTTATAATACTCTGATGTTTGACATGTACTGATGGTTTTATGAGACTACGATATTGTGATATTTTGAGACCTGGATATTTTGATGCTTTTGACATTTTTATTACTATTATTATAAGATTGTCTATATATTTGATATTATGTTCCCCCGGATTAGATAGATTATTTCTTCATTGGTATCTTAGTCTCTGTGATGCTACTTTTTCCTTAAATTGATTATTCGTGTTTCTTGATTTGGCAGTGTTTGGCATGTCAAATGATGTAGGTTGTCACACAAACATTACATTAACAACCTAGCAGAGGTGCGGTTATCCGTTGCTGTATCTTCTTTCAGTTGAAGATACTTCAAGGTTAGCTGCTATACAAAAACGAAATTAGTAAGTAATTAAGTGTTAAATTATATCCAACTCAAGTGACCAAACAATCAGATCTTTATTGACTTTGCAGGAACTATTTTATCATTGATCAAATGTACAAAGAATTTAAAATGTGTAAGGTATACCGTTATGTATGGTATACACTATACATGCATATCAAAATCCCAAACAAAATGTGATTATTAATAAAAAATGATTATATACTAATTAGCGCACCGTATAATTAAAATTCACTACTCTTCATATTTAATCTGTACATATACATCTCACCTACATTATTCATGAAGGTACAAACAATAGGAAAATTGCTACTATGACAATAATACCTCTCACCCTAGTTATAAGTGTTAAACACCTGAATTTTATATTTCATACAGAAAATAAAATTACACCAAAAGATTTTGCTATTGGAATAAATACATACCATATACAAATTGATTCCAACTCACACCTAAGAATTTTGTTTGTGCTCCATTAGAAGCACTGAAATTCTTTCACTAAGCCTTGAGGAATGAAATCTCTGATGTTCATGTACATATATTTTTTGGCATGTATCGTCCTATAATTGTGGAGCATGAATCTTGATGCTTTGAAACAAACCTCTAAAAAAATTGCATGACCAAAATAGTATCAAGGCAAACTAACTTATGGTTTAACTAACATGTTATGAGAGTGAAGTGAAGAAATGAAAAATGCTTTAAAATTTTGCTAACATTCAATAGCTGGGAAATTTAATGAAAAAATATACCCGATTGACGTTAAATGTGTGTGAGTCATCTTCAAAGCTACATAAATAGAATGCGTACAGCTGCATAAGTAGAATGTATATAGATCTGCACCACTTTGAAGTACTATTGCTTGATGTTTGGATGATCTTGTTGTGCTTTGGAGTTTGGATGGTCATGTTCATTGCTTCAAATCTTTCACAACAACAGCCCCAACATTTATGTAATTTTGTTATTAAGTATTCAATTTATAGTACATAAAGAGGAGCATTATGTTTGAGAAGAAATGTGCTATCACTAAAGCAAATTGTTACCGAAGGTGGCAGTGTTGAAGGTAGTATATCTATTAGCGTTGCTTCAGTTTACTAATAACCATAGTCTTTCCAATACCATCTCCAAACATCATTACAAATCTCTTATATTTCGAATTTGAAATGTACTCCCCGTAAACTCCTGCATATACATTAATCAAGAAATATATATTGGTAGCATTTGTACTATTTGGTGCTACGTTTACAACATATAGTCATGGTAAAATTACTCGATCAATACATTTTATACTTTTAACTAAAATGCTAATTTTTATTACTACTAAACCAAAACAGATATTTTGGATTAAAAAATAACCTAAGTTCTTTAGCATCGATGTGACATACATAAAACAATAAACTAACCAAGTAATCATACTATATGTTGGTTACTATTTTGCTAAAGAAAGAATTTCTTAGCATTCATTATCTCTGTATAGTTGCTACTAATATATCCTAAACTTTTTATTTGTTTAACCTTCTTGATGATGAATGTACATGGTAGGATCTCTTTAACTTTCACAAATATATTTTGCAAATAATATCAGAATATGTACAAAAAAGCTCTATTTTAGAGCCGTGGAACATTACAGTATTAAATACTGTAATGGATGAACCTATAGCGTTTGTGAGAACCAATAGTAAATGTTATTTCTTTTTTATTTATGCATCCAGTTGCTAAAAATGCTATATACTCAGGTTGCATAATAATATCAAAATTTATTTTTCACCAATACAGAAACTACAATTCTCAGAATTCAATTTTATCATCTGTATATAATGAATATGTATAAATGAATTTCAAACTCACCAATGATTTACTTAACAATGCATTCCATAATACTTTTCAAAAGTAAATAACAATAAAGCTAACACATAAATCTGCACACTAATTCTGACGTTAATGTTGACATAGAAATCAAAATCCCATAACCTTATCATGCATATATCCTTCTTAAGCACACTCATGATGTGCATAACCTTCATACCTATTTGACGTTCATATATCCTTCTCCAGCATATATCCTTCTTAAGTAAAAAATTGAATCGAGCAATTCTGAGCCGAAATTTAGGGTTTTTCTTCTACCATGGGGGAAACTATTCTTCCTCACAAAAATATTCCCAATCTTCTCTATCTGACACATCAGGATAGACAACCGAATCTCACATCAGCAAACCGTCTAATGGTGCCATCATCGACAATGAAGGTTTCCAATTTGTCCAATCAAGATCAAAGAGAAGATACCAGTCCAAAAATGATTCGGTCCTATTGAATAATAATGGTGTTCCGAAGAAGGAGGGCATGCAACCGACCTTCTCCAATCGGAATAGGGCGAAACAGCCATCTCAACCTCGTAAACCAGCAAGTTTTGTTCTGAATAAAAACAGGGACATAAATCTTGGGCTGATATTGTCTCAGAGCAATCTGAGGAACAAAAAGAAGATGAATGCAGTCTTGAAACCATCTCACCTATCAAGATTAATAACAAGAAATATTGTTTGGTGCAGGAAGCGGTTTGCAAAAGAGCCATAGAAAGCTGGAATAATTCTGTTATTGTCTATGTTGTAGGTACCAAACCCGATTTCTTTTTTGCAAAGAATATATTAAAAGGGTTTGGAAACCGAGTGGGGATTTTGAAATCTTTTCTAGAGAAAATGGTTTCTTTCTTGTTAAGTTCAAAGAGATTCAAGACTGCAATTCAATAATCCAAAATGGTCCATATTTTTACAACGGAAAGCTCATCATCCTGAGACGATGGTACGAATCTCTAAAATTGGACAGAGATTTACTGTCAACTATGCCAATTTGGGTAAAGTTACCTAGTGTAAATGGACGCAGCCATTACCCTAAAGACGAGATTAAATTACGCTTGCCTTCTTGTGGAAGTTTCTATGACTGATGAACTTCCAGATGAGATTAATATCACTCTCTATAATGGTGAAAATGTTATACGAAGAGTGGAATATGAATGGGTTCCACCGAAATGTAACATCTGTAAATGTTTCGGTCACAATAGAGAGCAGTGCAACCCAAAGCAGATGTGCATTCCTAAAACTAGTAATCAAAATAGAGACAATTTTCAAGAAAATAGTTCAATTGAAACTCGAGAAACAAATTCCAATAAAGAAATAACAAACCAGTCAAGAATGCAAAAAAGCAATGATCGAATCTACCAAAAATGTATCATTTCTTCGCTCACCGATTGAGGTGATCAGATCACAGCTATGGAAGTTCATCGGTTTCAAGAATATGAGAAAAGTTCAACTGTTTCGAATCATCACAGCATAGAGGAGGGTAATATTATTAAAAAGGTCGTCAGCTTTGAAACCCCTCCTATTTCAGAGCCATGTTTAGTTACAGAGAATGTTAGCACAAAAATATATAAATCTTGCATCAAGATAATAGTCAGATTCAGAACAGTGGTTTAATGGAGGAGTCTCCTTTTGAATTGGCTATAGATGCTGAGGACAGGGTGGGCATCAACTCAACACTGCCTCGCAAGAAGGTCTCTCCCCCTAAGCAGGCTGCAACAGCATAGTCTAGTGACTCATCCATGCCTCGCACAGCTAGTTTTGATATTTCTCTGATTAAGGTTCCTGAATAAGTACAAAAGGAAGAAAATGAATCAGTAATGGCTGATGCTACTGACCATTTTGATATATCTACTTTACATATCCCAAAACCAAAAGCAACTGGTAAGTTAAAGGGAAGTAAAGAGAAAAAAGCCTTCAAACAAAAATACATCTCAGTCAATCCAGAATGGGATGAAATGTCTACTAGACTAAAAGCCAAAAGTGTAGATAATAAGAGAAGGGGTATGGGTACTACAGTGTCAGGTACCATCTAACATTCCCTTTATTTTTTTATTTTTTATTTTTATATGACTATATTTGCATGGAATGTCAGGGGTATGAATTCCCCTGCTAAACAGTCTGATATTTTTTATATGATAAACACTTATAAGCCTACTATAATTGCTCTCATAGAAAATAAATTGAATGATGAAAATTATGAAATTTTTTGTCTTAAGTTGTCTAACAACTGGAAATCTGTAAATAATAATGAGTGTAACTGTAAAGGAAGAATCATTATTATATAGGATTCTAATATTTGGACAAACTTAAAAATTAATAAAGATAAGCAGTTTATAGATTGTCAATTTAAAAATAGAGGTGTCTTTCTTATTCAAGTTACTAGTGTTTATGGTAGTAACTTTGAAAGTGAAAGAAATGATTTGGGGAAGATTCGCTTTAGCACCAAGTCTCCATCCTTGAGTGGACGGTGTTTAACCTTGGAGTTGCACTGCAAAGATGTCGTTCACTTGTGTACTTCAACCTTCAAGGATGCTTCCTCGCGTTTCTCATCCACCAGCTTTAGTGACATGTTCAGTAGCTCTTCATTCTCATTTAGGACATAATGAAGTTTCTATGGGATGGGACTGCTATCTCTACTGGCAGTATCGCCTCTGACCCATTGGCTAATGAGAAAGGTGTATGCCCTTTTGCCATCTTGAAAGAGATGCGGTATACCCATAATTCCAAAAGCAGTTCATCCACCCACGCTCCTTTTGTTTTTTCCAGTCGCTTCTTTGTGAGTGTCTTTAGGGCTTTGTTGACTGCCTCCACCTGTCCGTTTGCCTGCGGGTATGCCATGTAGAGAAATTTTTCTTTATTCCATGTTGTTGGCAGAAATCGATGAACTCTATACTGTTAAACTATAGTCGATTGTCCGAGATGATCTGGAGAGGGACTCCATACCTGTATATCACATTCCGAATTAAAAAGTTTATGACCTTGGCCGTTGACACCTTAGTAAGAGGTTCGGCTTCCGTCCACTTCGTAAAGTAGTCAAATTCCATTACCGCGTACTTAGCTCCTCCCCGTACCATTGGAAGTTCTCCGATTAAATCTATTCCCCAGACCATAAAGGATTAGGAGCTAACCATGTGAGTTAACTCATTTAGGGGCAAGCTAGGTATTTTCACGAACTGCTGTCACCTATCATACTTCTTCACGTATTCCATCGCATCATAGTTCAACGTTGTTGTAACAACCCTGATCGAGATTACTTGTCATTAAATTCAAAATATGATTTAAATATTATCTTAACTAATTTTTAAAATGAATTTGGGGAATTTTAATTGTTAATTATCTAATTGAAATAAATAAAGGATTAATTAAATTGGATAATTCATAAAAAGTCCTTTTATGTAACTTAAATCTTATATTTGTCAATTTAAGAATAATGTGTGGAAAATTTAGATTTTAATAAATTATATGGACTTAGTTTTTTGGATTTTAAAAGAAAATAACTTGTAAACGAGTTTTGTGATAAGTTAAAATTACAGTATGAATCAAGAAGTTATATCAAGGAAAAATCATAGAATTAATTCACAACTCTTGAATATGAATAATTAAGCAAGTCTCTTCGAACATTAAGAATATAAAGTATTTTAAATAGAGAAATTACTTGTAGTAAACTGAGATGTGAAACCCAAGTTTAAAACTTATTTGAAAATTTACAACGAAGAACCTTTTTCGGGTTATAACCTATATTTGATTAGTTGAGGTTTAAATTGGTAAATTTTAAGTTCTTTGAACAAATTAAAGATTTTTGAAATTTTGAGAATTCAAATAATTATTTGGGTTTATCTCGAACATATAATAAGAAAAACTATATCTTATGGAAAAAACAAATGGAGATCTCTTAATGATTTAAATATAAACAAAATCTTAGAAATCCACTTAATGTTGTACTTTGACTCAAATAGGAGCCAAGAGGATCTTATCTACCTTGATTGAAATTTTCCATGGTTTATAGTTTTAAATCCGATATTAGTATGCCTCTTTTTGAAACTTTGTTTGGGAAATCAAATTGACCACCCTCTTGTTAGCTTAAGTCGGTGAAAGAAATTGATCTTAAGTCCTGACCCAATTTGTGAATCTTTTAGTAAGATCTTGAAATTTCTGTTGGAAATCGAATCTCTGTTTGGGTTGTTGCATTGGAGGTTAAGCACCTTATCTAAGTCCTATGGCCGATGATCCTAAGGACTATTCTTGTAGGAACTAGAGAGTTCATCAACCTAACGCATCCTATGAATTTTTTGGAACTCATTGTTACGGAGTCACTTGTTTTGAGCTATTTCTCGATTATAGCTCAATTTCATATGGGAATATTCACTTTTTATAATCTATTTTTAGATTTTTACTTAGGGATTATGGGACGCAATTTTTGTAAGAGAGGAGTTTGTAAAAACCCTGATCGAGATTACCTGGCATTAGATCTAAAATATGATTTAGAAATTATCTTAATTAATTTTTAAAATGAATTTGGGGAATTTTAATAGTTAATCATCAAATTGAAATAAATTTGGGATTAATTAAATAGGTTATTTCATAAAATGTCCTTCTGTGTAATTTAAATCATATATTTGTTAATATAAGAATAATATGGAGGAAGAATTAGATTTTAATAAATTATATGAAAAATAATTGTATTATAAAGATGAGAATAAAGATATTACATTCGCTTGCTGATTTGAATGGAAAGTAGTGACAGATATTTTTCCATTTGTAATTATATAAAGGTTAACATTGATATTTATCGTTAATAATGAGATTTACAGCAATTAATACTTTATTTTATGTAAATAATAATAACAACTTTTCTTTTCAAAATCTTTGTTACTATTTTTCAGTACATCATAGTATGAATAAAAATAGCAACTTTGTTATTTTGGCATTTCTTGACATATTGTGAACTCATAACATGTTAAATGAAACATTGATTGAAAAGAAAAATGATGGTTTTTAAATAAGTATTTCAATATTAATAAGAATGAGAATTTTTACATGTTAATTATTGTGGGAAAATTTAGATAAAACAATGGTTGAAAAAAATAACAGTAAAACATTGCTTAGTACAATTTGTATTCTTATAATGATGGAACCAATATATTAGTAACATTTTTCTCGTAGAAAAGAATTAGCAACACTTTGATCATTGTGTTCGATACAAACCTTTTTGGTCCAAGTAGAGGAAATAAAGATGAGAAACAAAGTACGTACATTCTAATTCTCATTTTCATCTAGGAATCTAAAAATATGAACACTCCTATAAATGTAAACGTAGCTCTAACTAATTCGCAAATTCAAGTAGAAAATCAAAGGGTTTTTTTATCAATACTAGTTTAAATTGAATTCACGTAATCCTGTCCATCTTTAGTAGGTCTAATTCGATTGTTAATTTCAGCTTTTTCTTAGGGTTGTAATCTTTTTCTTCAATCTTTGAATATGCCCTAGGTTGTAGCTAAAAGTATTCAATCTAGGAGAATTTGTCGTCCTTTCAAGCTTGTATTGGTGAGTTAATCACACACTTCTAGACTATAAATGGATGTTTTTTGTTGTTTGATGTTTTGAATGAATTCGATGTGAATTTGATATCAAAACCCTTATGTTATTCATAACTTTTGATGTTCAAATCTATGGTTGTGTAAACCACTTCATATGATCTTGATTCAATCTAAATATAGATGTTTTTATGCTTGCATGAAGTCTATTATAGTATCGTAGAAGTGTAGGATAAAATAGGCAAAGAAAACACTGCTAATGGGTAAATAGAGCACTGCTGGAGATGCTTGGGGATTATCCCAGGCATTTCAACCGGTGCACCGATCAAGATGACCGATGGACCAGTCATTACGTGGGCTAAAACCTAGGTCACCTGTCTTAGGCTCCATCTGTTCCCATTTGCTCCACCGTTTTCCCATTTGATCGCTTGAGCACATTTGCTTATTTTTGATAATGTTTTTAACGCCGGTTTATGTGTTTTTTTGCGGATTTGGATTTCATGAATTTGTGAATTTATCTTGGAGTTCTTTTCCATAGAAATGCTCTATGAACATATGAGGCTGCATAAAAGGTTTTATTACACCATTTCAACTAGACTTTCTAAAAGGCTAATTTCCAAATTGAATTGTTTGGTCAAAATCTTGTCAAGTATAAATATATTTTATTAGGAATAGTTTGAAAAGATAGTGTGTATACAATTTACCTATATATATATATGCAATAATAAGAGTATTAAAGTAATTTGGAGCAATGAGTTTTAGTTGCCTTTACTTATATTAATATGTAGAAGGACCTTTTAAAAGCTTTATATATATATATACAATCTAGCATATAAAACAATGCTTCTAACTATAATTTCAAAGTATAGAATTTTTATATAAATTGCACGATATCGACTGAATGAGTAATTTGTTTAATGGTTAAATGAAATGAGTGGTATGGAATGCTCGTATTTATTTTTCTGGTTAATTCTCGGACTTGTTCGACCGAACTATTGATGTATACGAATGGAGTATACTAACCTATAGTAAACATTTAAGTAAACCCATGTGGTATAGGACACACAACTGTTATTTATTCGTTTACTATTCAAAGGTATATGACACTTATCAACGAGTTTATAACTCTTCATGGGAGTTTATAGGACTTGTTCCTATCTTGATGTTTATAGGTCTCGTACCTATTTTGACGTTTATAAGACTTGTTTCTATCTTGATGTTTATAGGTCTCGTATCTATCTTGATGTTTATATGGCTTGTTCCTATCTTGATGTTTATAGATCATGTGCCTGTCTTGATGTTTATAGATTTATACGTCTATCTTAGAGTTACATGCATGTAGGCGAATTTATTCATCAATCTTGGAGTTTTGGCGCCTTTCCCCTTTTATGTGAATTTCTGGATTTCTCTTATGATTTCTAAATTCGATGTTATTAGTGTTATCACCATATGATTTTAGGGGTATCATTTTTAGAAGATTGGTGACTTTACACATGGAGTTTATTGAAGCATTCTTGTTTTATTTGCCGATACTTGGCTTTGTGTCTATTTAAGTTTTATATCCATTATCCATTTTCTTCATTCTTCCAATTATGGTCTAGACTGACCTATTTATTATTTATAGTACTCGGATCAGATCGAGATATTTCTAGCACTCTAATTTGACTATTCTAGAGAAGATTATACTCCAGTCCTCTAGTTATTATTTATATTGTCATTTCTTGTATATGTGTGTAGATTCATTGTAATAATGTATCTATATCGAGTCTAGATTCATTCCTTATACTTATTCATTTTTTTGAGTTGTAGTGTTGATGTTTTATATGGATCTTTTGTCCATTGTCTGGTATTCGACGTTATGTATCTAATCTCTATTTTTAGTTGTATCCATTGTATATTCTATTGTGTGTATTCCGTGATCTATGATTTTCTAATTTGTGTGTATTATATATTATTATAGATTATTATTTTATCCACCGTAGTTTTGTTTTAAGCCTAGATTACATATGTTGATTCCATTTGTGAAGAAAAATATATATAGCATACTAACAGACGTATCGATGCACGCTTAAAATAAAATTTACAGATGGTCGCTCCTAACCAGCCCTATTCCCTAAACTAGTAGATGCTATTACTCTATAATAGCCTCTATTATTGTAGGTCTTGAGGTGGGGTGTCATAGCTTGGTATTAGAGCTGAGTTTAGAACAAATTATGGTATTATAGACACAAATCTTATCCTAGGTAAGTCTTAGAGACCGTCCATTATGAGTTCTTGGAGTAAATAGTGGGAATCATTCCTTCTAGAAAAAGAAAGGGTCTTTTGGGATTCTATGAATGTTTTCCTTTGTTCCCATTCTTTGATGTTCCTATTATCTAATCATGTGCTTCTCGAGTAATCTTTTATCCAATCTTATCCATTCCGAAAATGTAGTTGACTGCCGATTGAGTCACTCGTTCTAGTATAGAGAAATCCCGCAAGCTCAGTTGGACATAGTATATAGTCTGTCCAACAACTCATGAAGCATAATATAAATCTTTTTTGGATCAGAGTCGAGCAGCGGAATCAAGTAGATTGTTTTCGCTGGGTACATTATCTAATAGATTTGTGATTGATTTTTGTTAGATGTTTGTTTGCATAGGATTCTTGGTAATAATATAAATTAAACTAAGAGTCATTCTTTGATAATTTCAATTTCTATTTAAAGGTTAATAATTGAATCTTATGGTATCTTTGTATTACAAATCACTACGAGAGAAATTGAATTTTTTGGGTATAAAATAAACAAGGATAAAAAACTTGTTATTTTAAGATGTCTAAAGGTGATGGTTATAAGTTTATTATGGTATGTAAGAACTAAGGCATATAGGGATATAAGTATTCTCCATTTTAAAAGAGGATTTGTGAAATATATATATTTGAGTGTTAAATTACTCGTTGGGTGCTTTAAGGATTCTGGTCGTGGATGTTTGGCCAACATACTCGATAGGGATTTCTAAACATTCAAATGAGACAATTAGACATACACTTTTTATTAAAGTAGTGATTTGGAAAAATCATATTTTTGGAAATATGTTAACTCAAGAAAGAATTAAAATATTCTTGGAAACTAATGTGGTTTAAAATGAAATGATATTTGGAAGATGAATATGAAGGTATGCATACAACTATATATCAAAGTCATGAAAATATAAAGGTATTTCTATATTATAAAAAGAATAGAAATATCAATCAAGATAAATTATATGAGCAATAATTTAATAATGGGCTTAAATGCTTAATCATAGAGTTCGTCGAGAACATTGGCGAGGCAATGTCAATTTTTATCAATACTGTAGCCAATGGTTAAGGCTATTTGTTCTGAATAAATAGAGAGGTAAAATTATGCATTATTTAGAATGTTTGGATATTGTTTTAAGATTTGTCCTATAAAATTGAATTTGACATATATCTTCTGCTAAGTTATGAAGGAACCATTACAATCTAAATAAAAACGCACATGTGCAAATCTTTAAATAGTAGATCATTAAAAGCTAAATAGAAGTATGGTTCTTTTACTTGAAACAATTAGAAGAAAATTTTGTAAGTTTAGAAATAAGCTTATGCTGAATAATATAAAAGTTTGAGATACCATTTCTAACTATATATTGAAATTTAAAGGAAATTAGATGTATTCCAAAAAGGGGTGAGAGACCTAATAATAATCTATAAGATATATACATACACTGAGTGTGTGTGTGTGTGTGTCTATATTAAATTAACGCCTAAGATTTCAAATTAGAATAAGCAAAACTGATAAAATGTTTTGGAATTTCAAAACATGAGAAAATGTAAATTAAAAATTAATGGTAAGAATAAGACTATAGTTACTTGTTGGGTTTTACCCAACATAAATATTGTTGAAATAATATAATACCCATCTAAAATTTTGGAAAAAGATAAAATCAACCATCTCAAATGATAAATCTTATCAATGAATTCTTTTGTTTTATTTACTGTATAATAGGTAATAGTAATAGACCTATAGGGGACGTAATTGTGAAAACCTCTTTTGGAAATGTATTCAAATTACATGAATTCTATAGAATGTGTTAGATAATTTAAACCTTTCTAATTAAAACAAAATAAGAAGTTTTGTTCTATAAGGAGTTTGAAAGTAAGTATATATAAAGTATTTGAGAAACCATTTCTTATATGGAAAAATAAAGTTATTTTCTTTCAGACTATAAATTCTTATTGGATTTTTTTAAACCTAGCCTTTGTCTATTTAAATACTATTTTGTCAAATTTGTGATGACTTTTGGATTTGGCAAAAAAAATTTGAATAAATATTTTGAAAACCTTAATTCTATATATGGGAAATACTAATAATCAAATTATTGTTAATGACTGGTTTAAATACTTTTAAGGAATGCTTCGTCGAATATGGTATAATACATTGTTTTTGAGTGGAACTTACTAACCCATTTGCGAACACATGAATTTCAACGGGTAGTATGGGATACTTAGTGTTCAACATGAGGCTGTACTTTCTTTTGGTGTTCGACATGAGGCTGATGGATCCTTAGGAGAATATAATTCAGGTTTTCTAGTAGCCGACATAAGTAAGATTTACTAGCTTCTAGTAAATACTGGAATTCCACCAGGTGGTATGCGATGTTTTGGTTAAGTTCTTATGATTACTAAGAGTGATAGTATTTGGTACTTTAGAGTTTACTCTCTTTTTGTTGTTGTCTAAGGCTAAATATTAAGTATACTCTTGGATTTTTATACACGGTCCTTGTGATAGGGTAAGACTTGATTTTTATGGATTTTGAAAGAAATAACTTGTAAATGAGTTTTGTGATAAGTTAAAATTATATTATGAATCAAGAAGTTATATCAAGGAAAAAATCATAGAATTAATTCACAACTCTTGAATATGAATAATTAAGCAAGTCTCTTTGAACATTAATAATATATAGTATTTTAAATAGAGAAATTACTTGTAGTAAACTGAGATGTGAAACCCTAGTTTAAACTTATTTGAAAATTTACAACTAAGAACCTTTTTCGAGTTATAACCTATATTTGATTAGTTGAGGTTAAAATTGGTTAATTTTAAGTTCTTTAAACAAATTAAAGATTTTTGAAATTTTGAGAATTCAAATAATTATTTGGGTTTATCTCAAACATATAATAAGAAAAACTGTATCTTGTAGGAAAAAACAAACGGAGATCTCTTAATGATTTGAATATAGACAAAATCTTAGAAATCCACCTAATGTTGTACTTTGGCTCAAATAGGAGCCAAGAGGATCTTATCTACCTTGATTGAAGTTTTCCGTGGTTGATAGTTTCTAATCCGATATCGGTATGCCTCCTTTTGAAACTTTGTTTGGGAAATCAAATTGACCACTCTCTTGTTAGCTTAAATCGGTGAAAGAAATTGATCTCAAGTCCCGATCCAATTTTTGATTCTTTTAGTAAGATCTTGAAATTTCTGTTGGAAATCGAATCTTTGTTCGGGTTGTAGCATTAGAGGTTAAGCACCTTCGAAATAAAGATGTTTCGCTCATCTAAGTCCTATGGCCGATGATCCTAAGGACATTCTTGTAGGAACTAGAGAGTTCAACAACCTAACGCATCCTATGAATTTTTTGGAACTCATTGTTACGGAGTCACTTGTTTTGAGCTATTTCTCGATTATAGCTCAATCTCGTATGGGAATATTCACTTTTAATAATCTGTTTTATATTTTTCCTTAGGGAAATTGTGGGACACAATTTTTGTAAGAGGGGAATTTGTAAAAACCCTGGTCGGGATTACGTGGCATTAAATCTAAAATATGATTTAGAAATTATCTTAACTAATTTTTAAAATGAATTTGGGGAATTTTAATAGATTAATATCAAATTGAAATAAATTTGGGATTAATTAAATTGGAAATTTCATAAAATGTCCTTCTGTGTAACTTAAATCTTATATTTGAATAATATGGGGAAAGAATTAGATTTTAATAAATTATATGAAAAATAATTGTATTATAAAGATGAGAATAAAGATATTACATTCACTTGCTGATTTGAATAGAAAGTAGCGATAGATTTTTTTTCGTTTGCAATTATTGTAACAAGAATATAATACATTTAATAAACATGTTAATATGGATATTTATTGTTAAAAAAAATGAGATTTATAGAAATTAATAGTTTATTATGTCTAAATAATAACAATAAATTTTATTTGCGAAAGCCTTGTTACCATTTTTTAGTACATCGTAATATCAATAAATAAAGTATTTTTTCTATTTTAGCATTTGTCAAAATATTGTGAAATCACAACATGTTAAATGAAATATTGATTGAAATGAAAAATGGTGGTTTATAAATAAGGTATTTCAATATTTATAAGAACGAGAATTTTTACGTGTTAATTATATTGAGAAAATTTAGATAAAACAATGGTTGAAAAATAATAATAATAATAATAATAATAAAACATTATTTAGTACAATTAGTATTCTTATAGCGATGGAACAAGTATATTAGTAACAATTTTCTCATAGAAAAGAATTGGCAACGCTTTGTTTATTGGGTTCAATACAAATCCTTCTTGGCTCAAGTAGAGGAAATAAATATGGGAAACAAAGTAGGTACATTCTCATTCATTTTCATCTAGCAATCTAAAAATACAAACACTCATATAAACCTAAACCTAGCTCTAACTAAGTACCAAATTCAAATAGAAAATCAAAGGGGTTTTGACCAATTCTTTTTTAATTTGAATTATGGTAATCTTCTAGATTTTCTATAGGTCTAATTCGATTGTTAATTTCAATTTTTGCTAAGGGTTGTTGTGAGAAATGCGGATTACGGATCTTAAGGCTAGGATAAACACTAAAGGGGGTGAATAGTGTTTTAAGGAGTTATTAAATCTTTTTGAGTTTTTGTTAATTTGAGCACAAATGCAAGCAATATTCAGACACAGATATGATCACAGAATCAAAAACAGATGCAGAAATAAAGTAAAAGCAGTAAAGGAAAGAACACACAGGATTTTATACTAGTTTGAAGTTACCCTACCTCCAGTCCCACACACAAGTATGGATTTCCTTTCAAAATAAATTGTACAATTACACCCTTGATTTCAAGGCAACGAGGTACAACCTCCAGATTCACAATCCTCTGGGTAGAGATACTTGATTTCACGGGCAACAGGTTCACCCAATTGATTTCTAGGGTTACAATCACACCTTTTCTCGCTTGATTGATTTCTAAGGCTACAATCACACCTTTTCTCTTTTAATTGATTACAAAGAAGCCTATAACTCTGAATAGCACTGAGGATCTTGTTGAGATAATGATAGAGAATCAAACCAGAGATAATCTAGTTAGATTCAATGTTGATTTCGGCAGAGTAATGGTAGGAATATGTATAAAGAAATGTCGAAGAAGAAGAGAAATGAAAACCAGAAAATATATTTGAAAATTCATTAAAAACAACCCCTATTTATAGAAGAACCACAGCCATGTCCATTCATGAAGAGATATGACGAATAGACACTTCTTTTGAAATTTAAATTTTGAAATTAACTGACACTATGTCGACATGGGTATATTGAGTATGTCGACATCCCAAAGGAAATTTTGGTGGTTTGTTTTTCTTTGAAAATAACGTTTATCTTATATTAAAACTATTTTAAACTTTTATAAATATACTTGACTATAGTTAGAATACATAAATAAATATAGAGAATAATATACATAAAATTTTACTATAATTTTATATTTAAATCTAAGTATAAATATTAAAAGTTAAATATATTATTATTAAAGATAGTTTTAAAACTAAGGATAATTTGATTTTGAAAATAAAGATTATTTTGAGGCTAAAAGTATTTAAAATCAGGATAGATGTTTTTGATTCTTTTTAAAAGGAATTATTTTGAAAACATGATAATTTTGTAAAATCATTTGAATAAAAAGTTAGCGGATACAAAACAATGTTCCACTAGATTTTTCGTAGGTTCCATCCTACTTAGGGTTCCATCCCTTTAACAGGCTCGAAGTAGATTTCATTCCACGAATAAATTGGATTTTAAGATGCCAGTGCTTTTCTAGGAGTTTTAACAAAATTCCTAATTAATTAAAAAATAAATCACTTGAAATCTTGAACTCTCGATAATCTTGATATTCTTGATACTCATGAGTCTTCACTCTTGATATCTTGAATCTCTATACTGTACAGTCTTCATTCTTAGTACCTGCATGGCTAAATCCTACATGTACATATATTTATAAACTATAATGTTAGTATTTATATTTTATAATCCAATTCTAAGGTTGTTGTCATCAAAACCATCACCTCACGGACTAACAATCTCCCCCTTTTGATGATGACAACCTTTGTTTATAAAATATTACTTCTATCCTAATAACTCCCCTTAATCTATGCCTAACTATCATATTTTATACTTCTCCCCCTTTGTCATCAACAAAAAAATAACTCCAAACTATATAACTTCCCCTCATTCTTGCACTAAAGTACCTCCATTAATAAACTATACAATGGAGTATATAATAGATAGATTAAGAGATAATTATACTGATAGACATGATAATTAATTAAAGATCATATATATATCAGTGCATATTTATACATGTTTTTCACACCAAATATCAATCCAAATAAAATCAATCAAATCAAATCAAGCAATTCAAATCAAACACATTAGATCAAACAAACCAATCAAATCAAATATTACGAGGAACTTCCACCCATCCTTCTTCTCCAAATATAGGGTCTGCATTAATGGCGTCCCAATTTTCATTATCATTAGTGCGAGAGACTAGAGGATGTGCTTCGTTATCATCCTTGTGTAGTGAGGAAATCATCCATCGTATTGCATCGAAATGCCTTTCTTTCTCTTTAATCATCTGTATTTCACTCAATTCTAAGTGTCGCTGGTTATGAAGAATGAACGAAAGAATATTCTTGAAAGAATTAAGAGTTTCTTCAAGATTCTCGGATAATTATGAATTGTATTGGCCATATTTGAGTTTGTGAGAAGAATGAGAGACAAAGTAGATAAGAAATAATATTGAGTGATGAATTCTGGAAGAAATAGGTATTTATAGGTGTAGAAATTCGTTTGAAATGAATAGACATAAGGTAGTTATTCAAATTTCAATTTCAAATGAAATGTCATTTCTGACTAGTACATGTCGACATGGTCATGGGGGGATGTCGACATGGTGTAGTGAATTTTGATGGCTTATTTTGATTTTGTGAATAATTGTGTATATAGATATATATTTATATAATATACTAACATTTATACTGGAGATAAGATAAGCTAGATAACAGAAAAGGAATTCAATTTCATTTCATGATAACACGATACAACGATTAAACACAAAGAACTACACGAACATTCAAATCAAAATAAACTAAAACTAATACAACGAGATACGAAAAGGTAGAACTAGTTAGGGGATGATGACGATGAAGATAATCCAAGCTTCTTGCTGACTTTGGAAATAAACTTGTTCATCTCAGA
The DNA here is from genome assembly GCA_030765085.1 of Allium cepa. NCBI lineage: Eukaryota > Viridiplantae > Streptophyta > Magnoliopsida > Asparagales > Amaryllidaceae > Allium > Allium cepa. The sequence continues at coordinate 25,128,681 of CM060933.1, read as the reverse complement.
TGAAATTTTGTCCAACTTCTTACTAACGGATCGTTTAAGAATCTGTTGATTCTCAACAATGGTCTTTTGAGAAGGGTTTTGTTGGTTGGATTAGGAGGATAATCAATGCTTTCCAAAGAAGTTTCACCTTCTTCTTCTTCTTCTTCAATTTCCATTTCATCCCCTTCTTCTTCTTCTTCTTCCTCTTCCTCTTCTTCCATCTCCTCATGAGCCAAATGCTCTTCCTTTTCGGCAAGAGTCTCATAAGGTTGAAAAACAAATGGAATTTTCATAAGCGAAATGTTAGAATGATTGAAAACTTTTCTAGAAACAAATTCTTCTCCTTTGAAATCCACTCTAAAGTAGTTAAAAATTCGAGTGAGATAAATTCCATGATACAAAGTATTCTCGCCCATTTCAAGATTTTTGGGACGAAGTTTATCCAAAATAACTTACGCCCAATTAAAACCATAATTTCAAAATAGCAAAAAATGCTTTGAAAACTTTTGAGGTAGGATTGTTAAAATTTCCCGATCTTGGGGTCAAAGTATGTTGAAAAAGAAGATTAACAATTCTAGCTTTTGGTTGAAAGTTTCAATTTTTGAATTCAAAATCATCATTTCCTTTGAAAATGTGATGAAATGTCTCATGATCATTTTCATCGATTTTAAAATTAGAAAGATCCATTCCCGTGCTTTTGCAATTGAGAATGGTACCCAAAAGATCACAATTCAAAAAAATTCTAGTGCCTTTGACACTACTCCAAATTTCATCATCATTTCCAATATAAAATCTACGGTTTAAATTTGCATAGAAAATTTTAACAAGATTTGGATAGCAAACAAAATTATTTTGAGAAGCATCAACAAGACTGAGAATTTGATTGTTTGCAAAAAGAGAATCAATTTCATAAGAAGAGAAATCTTGAAATATAGCAAACTTTCCGGGATGGACTTTTGCATGGTTATCATAATTGATGTATGCTTTTATTGCCTCCGGATCATCGAAGAGTTGCTCTTTTATCTTTCTGGAAATTCTCATGATGGGGGGGTTGCTTGAAGAAGCCATTAGAGTAGAGAGTAGTGAGCTTGAAGTTTTGAAGAGAGAGTTTGAATTTGAAAATGAGAGTGAAAAGATGTGATAAAAGATAGTGAATAAATAGATTCTCAAAGGACATGTTCTCTAGTCAAAAGATGCCTTTTCAAAGAATTAATGAAGTGAAAAGGTGGAGGGAAATTCAACCATTTGAATTCAAATTTTGAATTTCAAATTCTGTACTCATGTCGACATCATGGTAGGGACCATGTCGACATGTGTCTTTGAATTTCTATGATTTATTTTTCCTAAGTATTCTATAATATATATATATATATATATATAATTTTTAAGGTATATATATATCTGGAATAATTATAGTTTATTCTATAAAACATTATAATATTATTAAAATTAATAATAATAATAATAATAATAATAAAATAATAGTAAAAAAAATTAAAAAAAATTAAAATTCAAACAATACACCTATTCAAAATCAATCACTCAAGCAACCAATTCTAAGCATGCAATTTCAATCAACTGTATTGTAAATGTGTACCTTTTTCTGAGTCCGTTTCTCTGAATTCGTCGGAGTTGTGAACTGCTGTGAAACACATATTTGAATTATTTGTCTTCTGATCATCATCGCTTGAGGATGAGTCTAAGTCATCTAGAGTAGCGGCAAATGCACGCTTCCGTTTCTTTACTGAATCATTGTTTATAGGAGGATTTTCCCTATCTGGATACAGACAGTCTCTTTTGATATGGCCTGGTTCATCACAGTTGAAATATTTGACTTTGTTTGGAACTACATTCTAATTTCCAGAGTTCTTATAGTTGTTTCTCTTGAGATTATTCATCTTTCTGTATTTCAGAAATTTCCAAAAATTCTTGGTCATAAAGGCTATCTCTTCATCATCATCGCTGTTTGAGTCTGATCCATCGGTCAATGCATTGAATGCCATTGATTTCTTTTCAGATGCTTTGCTTTCTCTTCTCCCAATCATTTGGACTTCAAATGACATTATATTTCTAATTAATTCTTCTATCTTTAAGGTACTTATGTCATTTGCCTCTTCGATCGCAAGTGTCTTTTGATCCCATTATGGAGTAAGAGAATTTAAAATTTTTCTAACTTGATCTTCTTCCGAAAATTCATTTTCCAAGGATATTAGAGAATTTACAATATCCTAAAATCTACTATACATATCTGAAATAGACTCATTAGAATTCATTATAAATAATAGAAACTAATTGTGAGCATGGAAATTTTGGTCTGCTTAACTTTTCTTGTTCCTTCGTGAGTAACTTGCAAAGTTTTCCAGATTTCATATGCAGACTTACAAACTGACACTCTATTAAATTCATTTCTATCAAGTGAACAAAATAGAATATTCATTGCTTTAGAATCATTTTATGCGACAGTCTTTTGCACAGCGGTCCACTGTGCAAAATCAGTTGTGGGTTCAGAATATTCAGTTTGTGTGATATTCCAAGTGTCTAATCCTACAGATTGTAAATATATTTTCATCCTACATGCCCAATATGCATAGTTACTGCCATTAAAAAATGGTGGTCTGACAATAGGCTGGCCTTCTACAAATGAACTAGTGACAGGGATACTAGTGTTAGTAACAATACCCGTGTTGGTAGCCATTTTGAAAAACTTTTCAAAATTTAGGTTTATGAAACTTGAAAACCTTGCTCCGATACCAAATGTGAGAAATGCGGATTACGGATCTTAAGGTTAGGATAAACACTATAGGGGGGTGAATAGTGTTTTAAGGAATTATTAAATCTTTTTGAGTTTCTGTTAATTTAAACACAAATGTATGCAATATTCAGACACAGATATGATCACAGAATCAAACACAGATGCAGAAATAAAGTAAAAGCAGTAAAGGAAAGAACACATCGGATTTTATACTGGTTCAGAATTACCCTACATCTAGTCCCGCACACAAGTACGGATTTCCTTTCAAAAGCAATTGTACAATTACACCCTCGATTTCAAGGCAACAAGGTACACCCTCCAGATTCATAATCCTCTGGGTAGAGATACTTGATTTAACGGGCAACAAGTTCACCCAATTGATTTTCAAGGCTATAATCACACCTTTTCTCGTTTACTTGATTCCAAAGAAGCCTATAACTCAGAATAGCACTGAGGATCTTGTTGAGATAGTGATAGAGAATCAAATCAGAGATAATCTAGTTAGATTCAATGTTGATTTCGGCAGAGTAATGGTAGGAATATGTATAAAGAAATGTGGAAGGAGAAGAGAAATGAAAACCAAAAAATATATTTGAAAATTCGTTGAACACAACCCCTATTTATAGAAGAACAACAGCCATGTCCATTCGTGAAGAGATATGACGAATAAACACTTCTTTTGAAATTTAAATTTTGAAATTAACTGACACTATGTCGACATGGGTATATTGAGTATGTCGACATCCCAAAGAAGATTTTGGTGGTTTGTTTTTCCTTGAAAATAACTTTTATCTTATATTAAAACTATTTTAAACATTTATAAATATACTTGACTATAGTTAAAATACATAAATAAATATAGAGAATAATATATATATATATATATATATATATATATATATAATTTTACTATAATTTTATATGTAAACCTAAGTATAAATATTAAAAGTTAAATATATTATTATTAAAGATAGTTTTAAAACTAAGGACAATTTGATTTTGAAAATAAAGATTATTTTGAGGCTAAAAGTATTTAAAATCAGGATAGATGTTTTTGATTCTTTTTAAATGGAAGGTTTTGAAATCATTTTGAAAACAAGATAATTGTGTAAAATCATTTGAATAAAAATTTAGCGGATACAAAATAATGTTCCACTAGATTTTACGTAGGTTTCATCCTACTTAGGGTTCCATCCCTTTAACGGGCTCGAAGTGGATTCCATTCCATGAATAAATTGGATTTAAGATGCCAGTGCTTTTCTAGGAGTTTTAACAAAATTTCTAATTAATTAAAAAATAAATTACTTGAAATCTTGAACACTTGATAATCTTGATATTCTTGATACTCATGAGTCTTCAATCTTGATATCTTGAATCTCTATACTGTACATTCTTCATTCTTGGTACCTGCATGGTTACATCCTGCATATACATATATTTCTAAACTATAATATTAGTATTTATATTTTATAATCCTATTCTAAGGTTGTTGTCATCAAAACCATCATCTCACGGACTAACAATTGTAATCTTTTTCTTCAAACCTTGAAATATGCCCTAGGTTGTAGCTAAACGTATTTAATCTAGGAGACTCATGTCTATTGTCATCCATTAAAGCTTGTTTTGGTGAGTTAATCTCACACTTCTAAACTATAAATGGATGTTTGTTGCTGTTCGATGTTTTGAATGATTTGATGTGAATTTGATCTCAAAATCCTTTTGTTGTTCATAACTTTTGATGTTCAAATCTATGGTTTTGGAAACAACATCATATGATCTTGATTCACATCTAGATATAGATGTTTTTATGCTTTCATGATGTCTATATCACAAAAGCAGAAGTATAGGATAAAATAGGCAAAGAAAACACTGCCAACAGGAAAACGGGGCACCGTCGAAGACTCTTGGGGATCAGCCTAGGCGTGTCAACCGATGCACTTGTCGAGATGACTGATGGACCAGTCTTGACCTAGGCTGAGACCTAGGTCACTCCATTTTGGGCTCCATTCGTTCTCGTTTGCTCCGTCGTTCACCTGTTTCATCACTTGAGCCTATTTTCTTGCTTTTGATAACATTTTTATACCAGTTTCGATGTTATTTATGGATTTTGATTTCAAGAATTTTTGAATTCATCTTGGAGTTCTTTTCCATAGAAATGCTCTAAGGATATATGAGATTGCACATAAAGTTTTATTGCACCATTTAAATTAGACTTTCTCAAAGGCTAATTTTCCAAATTATATTGTTTGGTCAAAATCTTTTCAAGTGTAGACATATAGTATTAAGAATATTTTGACAAGCTAATGTGCATCGAACTTACTTATATATATGTAATAATAAGAGTTTTAAATTGATTTGGAGCAATTAGTTTTAGTTGCCTTTACTTATATAAACATATAAAAGCACTTTAAAAACTTTTCATACACACACACACATCTGTGTGTGTGTGTAATTTAGCATATAAAACAATGTTTTTAACTACAATTTCAAAGTACAGAATTTTCATATAAATTGCACGACATTGATCAAATGAGAAATTGATTTAAACAGTTAAATGAAACGAGTGGTATGGAATGCTAATATTTATTTTTCCAACTAATTCCTGGACTTGTTTGATCGAACATTAATGTACATGAGTGGATTTTGCTAACCTACGGTAAATGTTTAAATAAACCCATGTGACATGGGACACACGGTTGTTATTTATTCGGTTACTATTCGAAGGTATATGACAACTATCGATGAGTTTATGACTCTCTTATAGAGTTTATAGGATTTTTTCCGATCACGATGTTTATACTTCTCATACCTATTTTGACGTTTATAGGTCTTGTTCCTGTCTTAATGTTTATAAGTCTCATACCTATCTTGATGTTTATAGGGCTTATTCATATCTTGATGTTCAAAGCTCTCGTATCTATCTTGATGTTTATAAACTTATACGTCTATCATGGAGTTGCATGCATGTAGGTGAATTTATTCAGCAATCTTGGAGTTTTTGCACCTTTCCCATTTTATGTTATTTTTTGGATTTCTATTATGATTTCTAGATTCAATGTTATTTACGTTACCACCATATGATTTTAGGGTTTTGCTTTTAGAAGCTATTGTGGGGTTTTATATTTGGTGACTTCATACCTGGAGTTTATTGAAGTATTCTTGTTGTATTTGCCAATACTTGGCTTTGTGTCTATTTGAGATCTATATCATTATATCCATTTTCTGTTTTGCTTAACTATTTCATTATAGTCTAGACCGACCCATTTATTATTTTATAATACCTGGGTCAGACGGAGATATTTCAGGTGTTCCAGCTTGACTGTTCCAGAGAATATTGTACTCTAGTCCTCTATTTATTATTTATCTTCTCATCATCTTGTATATGTGTACACATTCATTTAGTGTTGTATCTATACTTTCATTACTTGTACTTAATCATTTTTTAAAGTTTTAGTGTTGATGTATTATATGGATCTTTTGTCCATAGTCTAGTATTCGACAGTATGCATCTAGTTTCTCTATTCAGCTGTATCCATTATATATTATGTTGTGTGTATTCCATGATATGTGATTCTATGATTTGTATTTATTATATATTGTTCTCGATTATTATTTTAGCCATCGTAGTTTTATTTTAAGCCTGGATTGCTTATGTTAATTCCATCTATGATGAAAAAATATATCATATTAATCGATGTATGAATGCTCGCTTAAAATAAAATTTATGGATGATCGCTCCTAACCAACCATATTCTCTGCACTAGTAGATACTATTACTTTCTAATAGCTTCCATTATTATGGGTCTTTGGATGGGGGCATCACAACTGTTATGTAGTATCCATATTGCAACACTTTCTTTACTAGGGTCTACCCCTAGTATGGTCTCTGCAGCTTCCTTAATGTTTGTCTCTCAGTACCTATTCGGCTTCTTATCCGGCGATGCATCTTAATAGTGGGTTCGAATATCCTCTCCGATATAGCAGTCCATCTTGGATGATGAAGCAGGGCAATTTTCATAGGGTATTTGCAGCCTCGTTTCGGCTATCGGGTAGTTTTCCTTCACTAAAATACTTTATCAATGGAGTCATCCTTGTTTCCATGTCACCCACAGCTACAATCACATTTACTTCCTAAAAACTGGGCCAGCATAGGGTTGCGATATGCACTAGTAACAACGAAGACTCATCTCCCGAACTTGCTAACTTGCCAACTTTGCCAAATCGTCTACATCCCAATTTCCCTCTTAAGGAATATGTTTAACCACGTAGTGATCAATCCCAGTAAGCAAATCCTTTACCTTTTTCATGTAAGATTTCAAACGTTCTCCTTTGGCCTAGAATTCACCAAGTACATGATTCACCACCAACCGACAGTCACTGTAAATGCACAACATTCCGATCCCTAACTCCTTTACTAACTCCAGTCCGACCGACGTTGCTTCATATTCCGCCTCGTTCTTTATTGCTTTGAATCCCAACCTAATCGCATAACTCAAATTTCTTCCTTTGGGGGTTAGAAAGACTACCCCTGCGCCGAAGTTATGATCTTTAGATGATCCATCAACATACACTTACCACTTGAGGGCTTCCTCCTCTAGTGGCTTTACTTCATCGTCTCGAATAGTAAATTCTGCAGCAAAGCCTGCTAGTGCTTGGCTCTTAATTGTAGTTAGTGGGTGATAGGTTATCTCATATTGACTCAACTCGATTCTCCATTTGGTAAATCTTCCCGAAATGTCCAGTCGGTGCAGAATCTTCCATAGTGGATAATCTGTGAGTACCCGGATGGGATGTGACTAGAAGTATTGCCTCAGTTTGCTAGATGCAATCAATAGGAAATATGCCAACTTTTCCAGTGTGGGATACCTTGACTCTAGCCTAGTGAAGTGCTTGCTAATGTAATAAACAAGATGTTGTACTTGATCTTCCTCCCTGACCAAAGCTACGCTCATAGCATAATGTGACACTACTAAGTAGATGTAAAGATCTTACCCTTCAATTGGAGTAGACAAGACCAAAGCGGCTTCTGTAAATGTTCCAATAAATTTAGGATACATCCAGGCATTCATCTGTCTATATGAACTTACCTTTTTCCTTCTTGAGCGAAGGGACACACTTGTTGGTGGCTTTGGATATGAACCTACTCAAGGCTGCCACCTACCCGTCAAACTCTAAATTTCCTTTAGGTTTTAGGAATTTTAATATTGTGTAATGCCCAAACTTGGTCTAGATTAGACACTATCCCCCTTGCGTGTATGATAAAGCTCAAGAACTTTCCAGAAGCCACTCCGAAAGAGCATTTCAATGGGTTAGACTTCATTCTGTATCTTCATAGAATTTGAAACATTTCATCTAAGTGCGAGATCTGATCAATTTTTTTGACTTTACCAACATGTCATCAACATATACCTTTATGGTATTGCTAATCTTCTCGCAAAACATCTTGTTTACCAAGCGCTGACAGGTAGTTCCTGCGTTTTTAAGCCAAAATGGCATAACCTTGTAGCAGTAGAGCCCCAGGTCGATAATCAAGATAGTGTTCTCCTGGTAAGGTACATGCATCGCGATTTGGTTGTATCCGGAGTAAGCATCCATAAAGGATAGGAGCTCATGCCCTGTTGTTCCATGTACTAAATTATCAATCCTTTGGAGCGGAAAGCAATCTTTGGAACATGCACCATTCAGGTTAGAAAATTCTATACAGGTCAGCTATTTTCCATTTGACTTCTTAACTAGAACCAGATTTGCTATCCGTTTTGAGTACGGTGATTCTCAAATGAATTCCGTGACGATCCATCTTTCTGACCCTTAGGAATGACACTACATCCATAGTATTCGTGAGCTATTGCCCAAGCGTTTGAAAGATGAATTGTCGTGGGGTTAAAAATAAAGAACAAAACAGAAATTATCACAACAAAATTGTTAAATAGAATATAACAACAATATAGTACATAAGGTTACTCCCTAACATGGTGATGTGCACGTAAATGTGCACATTATTACATCAATATTTAATCCATTTTTTTAAATAAATGTCATAATTGGGTATTTTTACATGTTTAAAACCAAATTTAAAGTATGTTGGGGGTAAAATAGTAATTTTATGCATGAATTAATTTTGAGAATATTTATTTGCACATTTTCTTTTTAATTATAGGAATTTTGGATGGAAATATGAAGGCGTTTTCATGAAGATATGCATGCACAAGCAGAGAAACAAAGGAATGAAGATGGAAATAATTCAAACCATGCACTATGGAGGACCCCACCTACACACTTACCTTAATCTACAATTAGAAGCTAATGGACAAGTTAGTGGAGGTTAAAGTTACATGCATACTTAATGATTAATTAATTAGAGGCTAATGACTACTAGTTGACCACACTTCCTAAAGGGTATTTTGAGAAGTCCCCTAAAATATGGATTAGAGTTTTGTGCATGTATAAATAGCATTCTTATGTACATGTAATGGATCGTTTTCTCTTGTAATTACTTAGAAAATAAGAATGTAAGTTATAGCCTTAAAGTTATATGAAATAAATAGGGTCTCCTTGGCCTCTTGTTCTTTTACTTCTTCCTTGTTCTTATTTTATTTTTCTTATTAATTTTTATTTACATGCTCTTTTATTTCATGTTAGTAGCTTAGTTTTACTTTTATGCAACTATTTTAGATCTTCTTTTATTCTAGTTAGCTCTTACCTTCCTTGCTTTTTTTTAAATGTTGAAATTCACATGTGTTGATTTGATAGCACAAATGAGTAGTTAAACCCCTTCAATCTAAGGGTAATGAAGCTCTCTAATATTATGTAAATTTAATATATTTTGTGATTTATGGTCTCTTTTATGCTTCATGAGAAGTAAATGTTGATGTAAGTTTATAAAAATGAATTTGATAGCCTTGTTGTATTTACAAATAGGCTATTCTTGTTCAAACATAAACACAATTTACATCATCATTTTACTAATTGAATTTTGATTATGAAATTAAGATAGAAACAAAATTTGATGATCCATGATACTAAATACAATAGTAAATAGATCATACTTAAAATAGCTTTTTCTTTAACTTCATTTTCATGAGAATTGATAAGTGGCTTTGGTTGTTGTATTATAGTTTGATGGTTTAAGTTATGTTAATCAATAACATAAATAAACCATACTTGTGATAAATACATCACTAATTCCATTTAAAATCAAAATAGAGATCATAGATTATTTTTGTGTTGATTTACAAAAATATTAGAGTGGATTTGCCTTTAAATTGTTTTCTAATTTCATATTTTCATTCTTTTGTTCTAGCTAGTTTTTACAATTTTTAGCTTAAAAACAATCACACCTTCAAATCTTGGTTTAATTTAATTGAATGGAAAATTTTAAAATCTATATAATTCTTTGCGGATCAACCATATTCGCCATGTACTAGAATTACGCCGAACGCTTGCGGTTAATTTTTATTTAAAAAATTTCGGCTATTTTCTAAACCTATAGAAAGATAGTCGTTAACAAGTTTTCAGCGCCATTGTCGTGGAATTTTATTTGATTTTAATTTCTATTCTTCGAATTACTTATTGTTTGACTTTTGTGTGCGTATTTCATTTAAAAAATAATAATGTGTTGTGTATTTGTGTCATTTGTGCTTGCATTTGTTTGTTTGCTTGTTGCTTATATATTCTGCATTTGCATTTCTATTGAAAAAAACATACATAATTTATAAAAAAAAATTTTCCTCATAATTGCATTTACATCTTCTGTTTTGGTCAAATACATTTTCTAGTTACATTTGCATTTTCAAAAAATAAAAATAGTGTACATTTATGCACTGTTCACTGTGCTGTGCACATTTCTACCAAGTCACCTCTACAAGCCTCCTCTGGCCCCTTAACTTCATACCATTTTTGCTTCATACCATTTCACTTCAATCCACCATATCAAAACTGTGCTTGCACAATATCATGCCATCATCATATCACCATCTCTAACTTGCACACACTTGTGCATACTCAACAGGCACCCTTACTTCAACACACCAGCCACCACCTACGTCAACCCTCTCAACCTCTACGACATCCACCGTCCAACATTTTGCTCATCGACTTCATCCACTGCTCATCTCCACAACAGTCCCTATACACTCACCACTACTTTAACTACTGCCATCTCACATACCTACCTCTACATTGGCAACCGCTTCCTACAAACAGCATTCCATACAGACTTCAATACAAACTTCCATACAATACCATACCCAAGCTTTACAATAGCAACATAAATAAGTAATATTGTAATTGCATATTTTTCTGTCAGTTTGATTAAGTTTCCACATTTGAATTTTTTTTTTGAAATCTAGGGGTTTCTTCTGCCTTGGGAGAAAGCAATCTTCCTCTCAAATCCAAATCCAAATCCAATCCTCCTCTCTCTCGTCCTTCTCCTCAAGATAGGTCACCTGAATCTCAATTCAGAAAGCCGAATAATGTCATTATTGTAATGAAGGCTTCCAATTGGTTCAGCCAAGATCACAAAGAAGATATCAGCCTAGAAATAATCAGAATCGGTCTCAGAGTAATGATGATCAGAGGAAAAAAGAGGGTCAGATGACCAACTCCCTCCAAGACAGGACCAAACTGATGCAAATCAGTAAGCCACCAAAGTTCTCTTTGAATAAAGAACTAGGGCAGAAATCTTGGGTCGATATCGTCTCAGAGCAATCAAAGAAACCAAGAGATGGAGAATCCAGTCTTGAACCATTTCTCCTATACAAATCAATAACAAGAAATATGGTGTGGTAAAGGAGCCAGTATGTAAAAGAGCCATGGAGTGTTGGAATAACTCCATATTAGTTTATGTGGTTAGTAGAAAACCATATTTCTTGTTTTTCAAAGAATATATCAAAAGAGTACGGAAACCGAAAGGTGATTTTGAAATCTATTCCAGAGAAAATGGGTTTTTTCTAATGCAATTTAATGATTCTCAAAACTGCAATTCCATTATTCAGAATGGTCCTTATTTCTACAAAGGCAAGCTCATCATCATGAGAAGGTGGACCGAGTCATTGAAGTTGGACAGAGATCTTCTGTCAACCATGCCGATATGGGTTAGATTACCCAATGTAAACCTCAAACTATGGGATAGAGAGGCATTTAGTATCATGGCGAGTATAATCGAAAAACCTATAAAAATGGATGCAGCAACCACCATGAACTCGAGATTGAATTATGCTCGGCTTCTCGTGGAAGTTTCTGCGACTGATGAACTTCGAGATGAAATTTGTCTCAATCTTTATAATGGTGAAATCATAACACAAAGAGTCGAATATGAATGGGTTCCACCAAAGTGTAGCATCTGTAAGTGTTTCGTTCACAACAGAGAACAGTGCAACCCAAAACAGATGTGGGTCCCCAAAAAGAGTGATAAAGATACAACAATTATTCAAGAAAATAGATTTGAAATTATTCAAGAAATGAGTATCAGTAAAGGCACAAAAATCCAATCAAGAACCCAAGAGGGCATGGATCGAATCTATCAAGAAGATATCTTCTTCGATCAAGAAAATAATATTAGAGAGCTCACTGACCAAAATGATCAGATCATGGCTTTGGAAGTTCATCAGTAAAAAGACTGTGAAGAATTATCAAATGTTTCGATTCCGACAAATATAGAGGAGGGTAAAACAAATACAGTTCTTTAACTCTGAAACCCCCCATGTTTCAGAGCCATGTTTAAATACAGACTATAATGTTACAAAAATAGTCAACAATATTCATCAGACTTCAAGCCTGAACCATGAAATTAATACTGAGAAAGGATCTCCCTATAAGCTTGCTGCAGATGTTGAGAGAATGAATAGTAATAACTCAACATTGCCTCGCAAATGTGATCCTCCTCCAGAGCAGGCTGCAATGACTGACTGCAATGAGTCAGTCATGCCTCGCACAACTTCATTTGATATTTCCTTAATCAAGATTGCAGAATCTGCACAAATGGAGGAAGATGTATCTGAGAAGGGCGACATCATAGAAGAATTCGACTTAGAAGAACTGCATATTCCTAAAACAAAATCATCAGGTAAGCTAAAGGGAAACAAAGAGAAAAAAGCTTTTAAACAAAAATATATCTCAACCAATCCAGAATGGGACCAAATGTCTACTAGATTGAAAGCTAAAGGTGTTGAAAATAAAAGGAGAGGTAAAAGTACTATGGTGTCAGGTACCATCTAAAATTCATATTTTATTATTAAATATATGTCATTATTTGCTTGGAATGTAAGGGGGATGAATTCCCCTGTTAAACAATCTAATATCCTTTATATGATTAATATTTACAAACCTTCTATTATTGCTTTGATTGAGAATAAAATGAATGAGGAGAATTTTGAAAGATTTTGTCTCAAAATGTCCAGTGATTGGAAAGCTATACATAACAATGATTGTGGCGGTAAAGGAAGAATCATTATTATTGGGGATTCTAATATTTGGACTAATACAAACATAAACAAAGATAGCCAGTTTATAGATTGCAGTTTTAGAAACATTGGAGGCTTTTCTTTGCAAGTTACTAGTGTATATGGCAGTAACTTTGAAAGAGAAAAAAATGCTTTATGAAAAAAACTCAAATCCCTAAATTCCATATATGATTTCCCCTAGATTGTGTTAGGGGATTTTAATACTGTTTTTCATGTAAATGAGAAGTGTGGAGGAATTAAAATCCCTCAAAATAAATTGGATAGAGTTAATAAATTTCTATTAGAATTTTGTCTTATTGAACCAATTATCAGTGGAAACAAATTTACTTAGAAATCTGGTTTAGCTAAAAGTATTCATTGCAAATTAGGTAGAATTTTGTATAACAAAGATTTTTTAAAAAGATTTCCTGATAGTATTTGTTCCACTTTGGAACAAAAACAAAACTTAAGTGATCACACCCCTTTAATGGTTAATCTTTTTGTAAATGATGATTTTAATAGTAAAGCTCCTCCTTTTAGATTCAAAAATAGCTGGGTGATGGAGGAAGATTATAAAACTTTAATGGAAAACTGTCTTAATTTTTCTTGTGAAAGATCTAAGCAGTATCAGTTTTATATGTTTCTGAAATACATAAAGAATAATCTTAAAAACTGGAATAAAAAAAACTATTTGAATAAAAATAAGATTATTGAATTGAGAAAGGAAGGTAAACTTTTATAGCTGAGTGCTGATAATAAGCCTGATGATATCGGTGTAATTAATAAAAAATTTCAAAATCAGAAGGAATTGTCTAGTGAAATGTATAAAGAATCAGTTAATGCCAAACAAAAAGCAAAGGTTGACTGACTTACTTTAGGCGATGACTGCACCCAGTTCTTTTATGCTAAAATGAGCAATAGAAAACACTTAAATAATATAGGGTGCATTATAGATAAAGAGGGGAATTTAGCTAATGCATATAATAAAATTTCTGCTGAAGCTATCAATTTTTATAACGATCATGTATTATTCTACAATTAATGAAAAGGAGATTCTTTATATAACATGTAAAAATATTTTAAATAAAAATGCTTCTGAAATCTTATCGGCTCCTGTGAATATAGATGAAACAAAATTTATTATTTTTAATGCTGAGGATAACAAAAGTCCAGGCCCTGATGGTTTCAATGCAATTTTTTTTAAAAATAATTGGGATAATATTAAACAGCAGGTGTTGGATGTAGTTGATGAATTTTTGGACAATGGTAAAATTCTTAAAAGTTTAAATCATACATTCATTACCCTTATTCCAAAAAATAAAAATCCCACTGATATTGGTGATTATAGACCTATTTCTTGTTGCAATTTTATTTATAAAATTATTGACAATGTCCTTAGTAATAGAATAAAAGTGTTTTTGCCTTTTCTTATCTCAGAAAATCAGAGTGCTTTGTTCCTGATAGGCTTATCTATGAAAATTCTCTTTTAGCACATGAGGTGGTCAGAAAATTCAACACAAAACAGGGAGATAATGTATGTATTAAAATTGACTTACAAAAAGAATATGATAACGTAAACAGACACTTTATTCATCATATTATGAAATGTATGGGTTTTCCTATAAAGTTTTGTGATTTGGTGTTTGAATGTATTAATACTCCTACCTTCTCTATTCTAATTCAAGGAAAGGCAGAAGGGTTTATTAAGTCTAACATGGGGCTAAGACAGGATGACCCCTTATCACCTTATCTTTTTGCTATTGTTATGGAATATTTTTCTATCCTTATGGAAATAGAGAGTATTAAAGGTAATGTTCATCCTATAAATAGAATTCAGTCCTGTATTAATCATCTGATATATGCAGATGATCTCATGGTGTTTATAAAAGCTAATAAAGATAATGCAGATTCTATAAAATCAATTTTTGATAAATTAAAAACTTATGCTGGGCTTCAACTTAATGCTAATAAGTGTAAAGCCTATTTCAGTAAGTCTTGTAAGTTCAAAAGAGAATTTTTAAATGTTTTACAAATAGAAGAGGGATTTCTTCCAATCAATTATTTAGGTCTGCCTCTTTCTACAAACATGAGTAAGGATTCAGATTGTTCTATTCTTATTGAAAAAATCCAAGAAAGAATGGAGACTTAGTCTTGTAAGTTACTTTCCATTGCTGGAAGACTTAAACTTATTAAGACAGTGATTTATGCTATTATCCTATACTGGATTCAAACTTTTCAAATTCCAGCTGCATCTATTAAAAAATTGGAAAGTAGATGTGCTGATTTTTTTTATGGAAAGGTAAATATCACAAAATTAATTGGAAAAATGTATGCAGACCTAAAAACAAAGGGGGTCTTGGCGTTAGAAATATTAAGGATATGTGTATTACTTGCCTTTTAAAATTATTTTGGAGATTCATTAATTCTGAATCTTTATGGGCTAGATGGATGAGATTCAAGTATTTGAAAAAAAAATTTGGACTGCTGTTCATAATAGTAACCAATCAAATACTTGGAAACAAATATTAAACTGTAGAAAAATTGGTAAATCATTAATTGAAAGAAAATTTAAAAATGGTAAAGATACAAGTTTATGGTTTGATCCTTGGTTTAAAAATGAGGCGTTTATAAATAAGGTTGGGTGGAATAGCCTTGTTATATGTGGTGGATCAAATGATAAAGTATCTGATATTATAGTAAATAATCAGTGGCAACCTCAAATCCATCCTATTACTAACCCCCATAAAGTTGAAATATGCAAAATTCAATTTGATACTTATGCAGAGAATGACTACTGGAAATGGAAAGCAAACAACAGAAGGAAGTTTTCTTTTAAAGCTTGGAATTTTATTAGAAATAAATTCCCAACAGAAGAGTGGTATCATTGCATATGGAATAGAGTGAATTGTCCCAAGATGACATTTTGTACTTATTTTGCAATTAAAAACAGATTGCCAACTTGGGACAATTAAATAGATGTGGCAATAATATAAATTCACTCTGTTCCCTGTGCAATTTATGTAATGAAGATGCTAACCACATATTTTTTGAATGCAGTTACTCCTATTTTATATGGAATCAAATCAAAGCTACTCTGAGTATAGATGACAACAGACATATGGATCTAATGCATATTATCAAAACAATCAACAACAACTTCAGATCAAAATCTAAGGAAGCTGATTATGCTCACATTCTATTAACTACGGCCGTGTTCAACTTGTGGAAAGAAAGAAACTTGCGAGTGCACAACAAAGGCAACAGAAGTAAAGAGCAAGTTTAGTTAATTATTAGTACTGATAGCAAGATTATTCTGCAAAAATCCAGGAAATTATTTAAAAACCAAACCAAGTTCGCTTCCCTTGTTGATGATTGGAGATCGAAAGCTGGTAGCAAACATTTAGAAGCTTACCTTTTGCATCTGAAATGCTTGCAGACCAACAATCATATTCTTCGAGAGGCGGGTAGTGCCAAGCAGCAAGGGATTGTTGAAATAACTGATAAGATCAGCCTCCTTAGGCTGAGAACAACTGCTCCAACCCACATCAAGCTACTGCCATCAATCCCTCTAATATCAGAACTAATTTGGGTAGTAATAACAATTCGAGGATAACTTCGTTAGATTTAGGTCAAGTTGACGCTAGATCTAACGAATCTTTGTATTTCAGCGCTGCTATCTCGAGTATCAGAGCTAATCTGGGTAGAAGTAACAAATCGAAGAAGGCATCGTCGGATCTAGGTCGCGATGACGCTAGATCTAACAATTATTTGCATCTCAGCAACAATCGTAAAGCTTCAAGTAATTTTGAAAGCGGCAGAGGTATGAGAGAGGGTTTTAACAAAGCTCTTTCTTACTGGGAGCGAGGGGAGAGTAGCAGTGTGAAGAACGAAGGAGAATTGGCTTCGAAGTTCAGCCATTGTTGAGTTTCGTCTGATTTTTCTTTTTTAGCTTGTGTTGTATGTCGGCGTTGCCCTGTTAGGGTTTTTGAGTTGTTTGATAGGTTCGGGTATGTTATTTCAACCCGTTTGCTTGTAAGCATTTGGGTTTGGCCCTTTTAACCTTTATTCAAAAAAAAAAAGCTTCACAATAGCAAGTATCCACTTCAAACCATCTCAACCCCCACTGCAACCACTCCACATATCCTCTGCACCATATTCATAGCATTAGTCCTCCCACTGTCAAACAATCCCTTAATGCAACACATCAATGCCTGCACAACTCCATCTTAATGTGCTACTTCCAAATTCGCTACACTCCACTACCATCCATATAACAAGACTTCCCACTGTTCAACAATTCCATACTTCTCACTGCTTCAACTACTCTTCACCATCCTTCTGCTCATACAACATACATTCCAACCATCAAACTTCATCTCCCCATTGCACAAATCACTTCACACTTAACCCATCATTGAACTGCACCCCTATACTTCATCACTGCATTCTCACCATCAATACACATCTCTTCACAAAACATCCCTGAACCACCATCAAACTGCCTACTTACAAAAACTACCATCATACACTACTGCCTTCTTCTTGCAACCTCCTACACATTTCACAATTCAAACCTGCCATCACCACCAGCACTTCACTGACCCACTGTAAACAGCCTCACTCTCCTCCAACCATCAAACTTACATCATCCATACCTTTAAAACCACTATCACCATCAAGTTCCAACATCAAAAATATATCACACTGCACAATGCAGTTAACCAAACCAATATCATCCACTATCACCATCAAGTTTCACGACCATCTTCTGCCTGCAGTTTCACCAAACCACCCTCCAATCACAACAAATCCTCTGCCGAGTACCTCCATACCACCAGCCAAACCAAATCGTCGTCGACCGCAACCCAAACTTCATCTTTTCTTCATGACTTCCCCCCTCAGTCATTCAACAACTCCAACGCCTTCTCCAACAACCACCAAGCAATTCCAAAATAGAACTGAACTCCAAAATAGCCCTCCTCGCCAATTCCCAATTCGACAACCCATTTCCAACATATAATCGACTCACCTAGAAACGCTTGCAACTCGAATCGAATGCCGCAAGAATTCCAAAACTTCGATTTGGGTTGCGATTGATTTTTATTTTTAATTTTTATTTAGGTTGAGAAAATTTGAGTTGCGGTTAATCTTATGTGCATTTGTGTTAAGGGTAGCTCTGTTTTCACCCCGAAATTTACCCTAGACACCCCAGTTGGTTAAATAAAAACTATTCATCCCACTATTTTCTTTTAATCCCCCATTTTATTCCATAAATAACCCTATGGTTCTCAATTTCTGACGTTAGTTTTTAAAATAAAAATCACTTTCGGCCTGAGCTTTGTTTTATATAAAAGCTCACTTGAATCAAACAATGTTTCGTATGAAACCTTGTTTGGACCGAGCAAGGATTTGTAAGAAACCTCGTTTGGAACGAGCGAGGTTTTATATGAAACCATGCTTGAACCAAGCTAGGTTTTTAATAAAAAACACGTGCAGTGTAGCGAGTTAGGTTACCTCACTCGCTTCAAGCTTGGTTTGTTAGGTTTCCTCACTCACTCCATACTTGGTTTGTTAGGTTTCCTCACTCGCTCGAAGCTTGGTTTTTTGTGTTTCCTCACTCGCTTGAAGCTTGGTTTTTTATATTTCCTCGCTCGCTCTGAACTTGGTTTTTTAAAGACCTAACCTTTGTTGTTTTTACGATATACAGCAACAGGGTTGAGGACAATTTTGTCAAAATAATTTGTTTAAAATTTACCGGGGGGTGAAAAGAAAAACAAGGGGGGGTAATAGATGCTCCCTTGTGTTAATCTATTTTAATTTGAGTAAGGAATTATTTGGGCTGGGGGTTTGCTAATTTTATTTTTAATTAAATTCTTCTTTAAAGACTTCTAAAAAGTGTGTTGTAATTCCTTTTGTTTAAAATCTTCTTTAGTTATGAAAAAAAAATTGTTTTAGAAATATATTTATATAAGTCTTGCTCCACAATTTTTAGGTCGTAGGAAATAAACAGGAATTGCTGATTTTAATTTCTCCGCTTGTTTGCTTGCTAAAAAAATCGCCGTAAAAAAATAAAATAAATTGCCAATAATTCTACGCGCTCTGGTATCATGCTCTGATCTTCGGTTTATATTTATCTTACATTGTTGGTTTCTTGCATTTGCATTTATATATAAAAAAAAATTCAAAAAAATTCAAAACAAAAACAAACTTCACTGTAGTTGCATCGTTAATTCATGTTTAATTTTGTCTTTACATTCATCTCGTCTTATTTTTCTTTTCTAAGGGCAACAACCAAATCCATATAAGGTGGGGGATTTCATCACTCCTTCCTTAGCCCACAAGTCATATTTCGTTTTAGAATTTGATTAATAATAAATGTTAGACATTCGACTTAAGGGTGTCACGAGCTCATTTAGGTCTTAATTGTATCTTGACAATTGTCTTCTTTGAACAATTTTATTTCTTGATGTCTAAGCTACGATAGAGAAATAACCAAATATAAAAATTACGGTGATTCGTAAATATTATACTGATTGTTTCTCTAAAGGTACTTAAACCTTCGGTTGCATTGCTACGGTGATTCGTGGTGCACCGATAACTTCTGCCCATTACTTGGCTAAGAAACATTTTGTTGATTTAAGACAAAATATGATTATACAATTTTGGGTTAGGAGTTAGTAAGGAAAAAATTTGTAATCAAGTCCTTTGCATTCATTTAGATGCATTAGTTCATTCATATTTTAAAAAAAAAATCAAAACCCAAAAATAATAAATTTTCCTTAACTTAGTTTTTAAATCCTTTTAAATCTTTCCGTTGAAATTTTCTTTAATCAAAATCAAAAATCCAAAAAAAATAAAGTTTCTTTCTTTTTTTTAAAACAAAAATTCAAAAAAATACATTATATAATATTTTCAAAAATAATTTCAACAAATATTTTGTTCGAATTAGTTGGAATTAATTAATTCGAACAAGCTAAATGATTAATAACGGTGTCCTCTCACTCTCAAGAATTTTGGCCGAAACTTTCATCTTTCTCTCAAGATCATCGTTCGTTTTCTTCACCGTCTATCAAATCCACCAATCTCCCCAATCGCAGTTTTCTTCCGTATTCATATGCTCGGGCCATTAAGTTTCAATCTCCTTCTCAATTTCAGGGAGCGTTTTTTCGTAAAAATAATCTGAGATGGATTGAATCCAGAAAGGGAAAGAAATACTGTTTCAGATGTGGGGATTTAAATCATCTTGTTAACAAATGTTGAGATCTAGTAAGATGCTTTTCTTGTGGCAACTTTGGACATAAGAGTAAGGATTATGGGATTGATTTAAATTCTTATAAGGCTAAATCGAATTAGACTAATCGCGGTTTCCTATTCGTCCTTAACTTCTTGAAGCTGAAAGGTGTTCTTCTTGATTATCTCTGGTTCAAGAAGGATATTGGAAATAAATACCTTGATGACTGTTGTATCATTTTAACATCGTTAATGAGACGAACATTGGAAAGGGTTATTTGGAAAGATTTGGTAACCCAGAGATATATTTTGGTAAATCTAATGTTGGTAAAGATAAAGAGCATACTCAATCCATAGATTCCAAGTATCGTGTACAGAGAAGCTCTAAACCTACTCTGATTAACCATGGTTTTCAATTCGCTCTGAAATTTTTGTTGTTAAGGGGTTTGTTGATTGAACATCTCTGGTCTAATAAAGATCTAGGTATATGATATCTCGATGAACTTTTCTATCATTTTGACATCATCAATGAACCAAACTATGCAATGGGTTCGCTGATAGTTTTTATAGCTCTTTAGAAATTGTTGGTCAATCTGAAAACTTGAATGAAAAGCCTGATCCTCCATATGTTTTTACAGTTGCTTCGATTTCTCCTAATTCTCTTTTTGTTAATGAGATTAATCTGGGCATTGACCCCATTCTTTTTTATCCTACCGTTTCTGTATGTTTGAATCAGTCTTGCCTTATATCATCTTCGAATGAGTGTGAAAATGTTGAAGTTCAGGGCCATATATTCATCTCTGCTCGAAGGAAAAGTCGTAAATCTAAACTTCGTGTTCAGGATAACTTTGAGTTATCTACATCTAACAAATTTGATTGTCTGTCTTTAAAAGTTCTGAAGTGGACTTATCTCTAGATAAACTAGTTGATGATGGTGAACTATTGCATTAAATAGAGCATATTATTCCAGTTTAATCGAATAGTTCGAGAGATTGCTTTTCAATATTGGATAATAGTGGCAAAGTTAAAGATTGCAGCTTTTCGAGTGTTGCTATGGTAGATTGGTCTGATAATCTTGGTGTTGTTGTTTTCGATTTAATGGACCAAGAGTTAATTGATCTAGATAATATAAGCCATGGGGTTCAAAAGATTTTTGGAATTAAGAGTTTTGTAGCTTATTCGAAGTTTGAAGTATCAAACTGTCTCGACTTAGTTTTAAACTTTTTAGAGCCTTGCGAGTTTCTATCTTTAGATTTGGAAAAATCATCAAAATATTTTGTAACGACCCGCCGTTCTGACCGCCCCCAGTCGGTAATTAAACCAACTTGAGACGTTCAAAATGACGGATTGTTAGTCAGTTTATAGAGTTTAAACAGAATCAGCCACAGAATCACAGAGTAATCATAATATTTTACATAAATGAATTTTTATACATATATCAGAGTTTGTACAATGCATTATATTTATACTGTGGAATATTTCTTTTAAGTACAAAAATTCTTCGAAAAGCTAAAGTGAAGTAATTTCCCCAACTCTCTCTAACTTCGCGGCCTGAAAATCTTCAAGCTGTAAAATTACTCGGTCTGACCCGAGTATTACATTCAAAAGAAAATAATACACAGGTCAGTCTAATTCAAACTCAGTTATTAGTGCATAAAGGCAGTAATACTCAATTGACAATTAGACGACAATCAAATATGAATTCACCTATCCGACCCTTTAACAAGAAATCGGATAACAGTAAATATAACACTTATCAGTGTTAAACAACAAATCAGTAGATTCAAATTATCAATGAGGATAGATGAAGGGATTATTGATGAAGATAATTTAGAAAACAATCGAAATCTGCCTGAACGGCAATTATCAACAAAATCATCAAAATCAGTTCAAAATATATTGAATTGTCAATATAAAACAATTTTCATCAAAATGAAAACATCAATTTAAAACATTAGATTTGGTAGGGCTGCAGTACACACACGCGTATACGGCCTCGCCACACTTAAAATGTTAACTTCGTGTGGCTGCAGTTCACGCTTGCGTGCACTGCCTCGCCACTACCGTAATGAAATATGCAAAAGATCATAAATCAAAACAAAATAGTATATCAATAAAATCAAACCGTGTGGCTGCAGTTCACGCTTGCGTGCACTGCCTCGCCACTACATTATAAATTTTCACAACAGCACGGCGAATCAAAAGCAACTGATACTAACACAAAATCAAGTTTGAATTATACGACTCAAACTCGACTGGTCGGTGCCATCACAAAACATAAATGCACATGCAAGGCTACTGTATATATATACTACAGTAATATCCATGCAACAGTAACACCAAGAAATCCAACAAGGTCGGGCTGGGCAACAATAATGACCACTAAATTCACATCACTGCTCAAATGCACCTGAAGCCATTTTTAGTGACACAGCCCCAAATAAAACCAACACCGTGCAACTGATTCACAGAAATAAACAGTGACAACATATATGTATATAATACAACAGATCCAAATTGCTCAGAAATGAATACAAAATGACTAGAGTCGAACTAGCATAGCGACAATATGCTAAAATATATAGACAAGAATGCATGTGTTAAGAACAAAGTTCATAACCAAACTGCAATTGTCACAAAGGCACAAGGCCATTAACAGTGAAGTGGATCAAGCAAGTGCAACAGGCACAAAGGCTACAAGTATGACTTGAACAAAGCAAAATACAATGCCCAGTAGCAATTATCAGTTTGAACCAAGATAACTGCAACCATGAACCCAACAAAATGAAACTGCGGCCACTTTGAATCCAGAGCAAACTGCAACAATAACGCAGTCACCACTGGTATCCAAGGGCACAGCAAAAACATACAGAAATAGCAATAAGACACAAAGGTCAATACATGCACATACATGAACCAGAAAATACGGCTCGGCATGGCAAAAATGCAACAAAAAATAAAACTGCAGAGGTCAAGTCAGTAATATCATGACTCAACTTCAACTGCAATATGAACTAGACAATAAACAAGATCAGAGAAAAATCGAAGCAGCAGGTTCAAACCAAGAAGCATCATCAAGTATGCTCAAGCACAAGTGCAATAGTATGGGAGCAGAGAGAAAACAGTATGATCAGGGATGCAGACCACAAAAAAACAACCCAACAATCATCAAGTTTTCAAAATAGTAATAGGTCAAGGCCTGAGACAAGTTCAACCCCAAAGCAACAATAAAATGTTGAACCACCACATGTACCAGTGGAACAGCAAGTTACAAGATTCAACATTGAAAGTAATAGCAGAGTATTCAGTCGTGGTCACAACATTGAAAGCATAATATGCAAGCAACTTCAAGAATCATCAAGAGAGAATAGTGATTGTTCAGTACATCGCTAACGAAACAAGTTCATGAGGATAGTGAATGTACAGTACATCACTAATGAAACAAGTTCATTTTCACAGTGAGGAAATCAAGTCTACAACAAATGTGCCTGACTCGATTGAAGTTTTAAGCCAATCCAACAATTTATACATATATGTATGCATACACACACACACACACACACACACACACACACTCACACACTCTGATAAATCAAAGTAAACAGAGATGATATCGTAAAGAACAAGTGTAAAGCAAGACCGAGCCTTAGCCCAAAAACAGTGACAGGCTGAAAACAATACAAATTATTGTTCAAAAATTTGTCAAGTGGCCAAACAAAGGGATTGGCGATTTCAAGTACATGATCAGACGAAGTCGTATATATATTATACGAACAAAACAAAGGGTTTTGAACCCTATAAAACAGAAACCTTATCGGCAAACAAATTTCAATTTACAACCCAAAGCCAAATCGAAAAGAAAATCATCAACTTAGTCAAGTCAGGGTTGCGATAACAAAATCAGAGATCACCAAAATATTCATATCAAAACCGTGGACAACAAGCGAGTCAAAGCATCGAAGCCGAGGTCACACAGCATACCAAATTACAAAGTAGGATAGAATATCAACATCGAAACAAGAAATCGAATGGCCAAGTAAAACAATTGAGTACGAACGAAATCACAGAATTCACCTTAAATCAACTCGAGATATGAATTAGATGTGAGCAAACTCACCTTTGTCGACGTGAAGAACACGCGAGCGAATTGAAGCCGAAACCCTAATTTGAAAGCGAAGAGGGGGACGAACGACAGCCGCCATTGTTTCTTTGTTTCGTTTGAAAGGGTTTTGAATGGGAATGGGGTTTCGAATTTAAGAGAGAAGGGGAAGGAGATGTCGGCCATGCTTATGAAAGGAAGGGTGCGTGAATTTGGGCGTGGTTGAAGGCATGAGTGATGGCGTGAATTTGGCTGATAAGGGTAAGGTAGTGTATTCTTCTTCTTTTTTTTTACTATATTTATTTATTTATTTTTCTTTTCAATTTAAATTCAATTTGTTTTGTATAATTATTTTCTTTAGTAAATATAGAAACGTTTTGAAGTTCAACTATCAATATCAATTTATAAATTTACATAAAAATAATTCGTAAATCCAAACTATTTTTCTAAGTCATTAGTTCGAATTTCAATTACAATTTCAATATTCAATTTCAACTCTAAAGTCAAATTCAAATTTTATTCAACTTTGTATAGATTAAATTCTAAAATGTAATCGCCAATTTATAGTTATATTGGGAATTCAATTTAAACCATCATTCAAATATTTAAAATTAATTAAATATTTTCATTTTTAAATTGTTCAAAATTCAGGATCGTTACGTATTTACAAGAGGATATACTATCAGATGGAGCCCTGATTTGGAAAATGTTAATAGCAGCAATTGTAAATCAAAAGCATTTATTGAAACCTATTTGAGCAATATTGATATAATGGATTCGATTATGGGATCTGAAGTTGTTGAAGATTTGGATGAAGAAGAGGCTTATGTGGAATTAGGAAATATACCCGAGGATAATAATGATTTTAGCATGGCATTAGTAGAGTTTCAGCTGGCGTGCACACATGCACAAGGGATTCACAATGTTTCTGTAGCGAGTCTTTGGTAAATATTGGAAATGATATTCATAAGTCGGTAACAGCTTATTCGGGTGTTAACATAGAAGATGTTATGGTGTTAAGTTCCGTCTTATGTCTTCCTTCATCAAAGAAGGTAGATGTTGCTCCTGGAATTAATTCAAGAGTGGATGGTTTTTTGTTAAACACTTATATGGAGACAAAGACTTCTTCAGTCAACAACTTGGACTCTTTTCGGCCAGAGAGTGGTAGTAGATCAGTTCCTAGTTCTTCTTCGTCGAAGAATGGAAAATGCAGGAAAACAGTAGCTTCTAGTGGTTTGGTTCGTCGAAGTGCTAGGACACGCAGTTGCCAACAGCAGACTATGGGTGAGTTACCTGGATTGAGTGCCATATGTGGCGCTACGTATCCAGGCTCAGGTATGAGTTCTTTTATGGGTAGTACATGCTCCACTTATGCATTAGGAAATTTATCATCTATAGAGTTTCGTCAGCTTGCCTATGAGACTTCTTTTATTTTTTCTGATATTGAGATTGATAGAGAGTATATTAGGCGTAAGGAATTAGAGAGGGCTAGTATAGTTAGCTTATGAGGATCATTAGTTGTAACATTAGAGGTTTGAATGATTTGAATAAGTGTGATAAGGTTAGAGCACTCTTTAAAGATTTTTCTATTGACATTGCTTTACTTCAGGAGACTAAAATATGCTGTCCCGATGTTAGATTTTTTAGAAGATTAGGTGAGTATCATTTTAGAAAATAGTTTTTTTTTTTGCCTTCTATGGGTACTTCAGGGGGATTAATGATAGGGTGGTGGGATAATTATTTTAAATTACTTCAATATATCGTTAAACAGCATTCTCTCCATGTTATACTTATTAATCTTTCTGATAACTCATTTTTAAATATTTCTAATGTTTACGGACCTAATTCTAAAATTAATCAGAGAATTTTATGGAATGAATGCCTAGAGTTTAGATCCTTTGCCCCGGGTTCTTGGATTTTGGGGGGTGATTTAATGTTACGCGTTTCATTGGTGAGCGTTATCTTAGGGAAGGGGATTTCTCTGCAATGGAGGAATTCGAATAATTTATTATTAATTATATTTTGATTGAAATTCCCCTTTCTAATAGAGAGTTTACTTGGAATAACGCTAGAGAGTCTCTATCCATGGCTCTTCTCAGTAGATTTTTTGTTAGTGATGAAATTGAAGACAAATACCCAATCCGTAGAGTCACTGGTTTACCTTATACGTACTCCGATCATTGTCCAATTATACTTACTTGTGAATACCATAGAGTTATTGTTAACAATTTTAAATTTGAAAAGATGTGGCTTTTAGAATCTAACTTTGTGAATCTAGTTAAAGGTAAATGGGTTTCTTTGAGTTTTCATGATATCAGAAATAAAGAAAATTCTGCTAAAGCTTTTGTTTCTAAACTTAAAGATCTTAGGATTTTTCGTAAAAACTGGAATAAAAATGTTTTTGGCAATAAAAAAAAAATTCTTAATGAAATGCTTAAAATTAATAAGATAGAAGAATTTAGATCTCTAAATATAGGTGAACGTAATGTTCTTGCTAATTTAAAGGATGAATTAAATTCTATTTTAGAAAAGGAGGAGGTAATGTGGAAACAGCGATCCAGAGTTCAATTGATCAACGAAGGTGATAATAATACCAACTTTTTTCATAATATAGCTAATGGTAGAAAATGTAGTAATACAATTAATTCTATATTTGTTAATAATATAGAGTTAGTTGATCAAAGAGATCTCAGTAAAGCTTTTACAGACTATTATAAGGATATTTTTGGTTCTAAAATCAAACATAGAATCAATATTAGATGGATAGGTTGTATCCATCTGATTCTATTATTGATATATCAAATTTAGATAATCCTTTTGTTGAAGAAGAAATCAGAAAAGCAATTAATGACATGCCAAGTGATAAATCCTCGGGACCTGATGGGTTTTCTATTTTATTTTATAATACATTTTGGGACGTTTTAAAATTTGACTTAGTTAATATGTTTAATGATTTTTATAACGGTAATTTTCAATTAGGGAGATTTAACTTCACAAATGTTATTTTGTTACACAAAAAAGTAGGAGCTAAAAACTTTAAGGATTTTAGACCTATTTCTTTGATTAACTGTTCAGTTAAAATCATTTCTAAAGTTCTAACTAATAGACTTAGTAAAAGAATGAATGAATTAATCGATTTTTTACAATCGGCTTTTATTAAGGGGAGAAATATCACTGATGGAGTGGCAGTTGTTCAAGAATATATTAATTACTATTGTAAGAATAACATAACTTGTGCGATTTTAAAACTTGATTTTGCTAAAGCTTTTGATTCAGTAGATTGGGATTTTCTTGTAGATATTTTTCATGCTAGAGGTTTTAGTCGTAGATGGATCAATTGGATTTTGACTTTGCTTAGAACTGAAAACTCTAGTATTGTGGTTAACGGTATATTAGGTAATAGAATTCAATCTAAGAGAGGTTTAAGGCAAGGGGATCCCTTATCGCGTTTATTACTTAACTTAGCTGCTGATGTTTTTGCAAAAATTATTAAAAGAACAATGGATAATGGATCTCTAGGAGATGTGGGCAATGAAATTTCGCGTAATGGTTTATCGGTTCTTCAATTTGCTGATGATACCTTACTTTTTTCTTCCCATCTTCCTAGACACGTCATTACCCTTAAGTTTACCCTTTATAGTTTTGAACTTTTATCCGGTTTAAAAATAAACTTTAACAAAAGTTCCATGTTAGTTTTAAATAATTTCGATAAAGTTGTACTTAGTTGCTAATATTCTTAACTGCAAAACTATGAACTTTCCTTTTGACTACCTCGGTTTTGTGATTAGACCCATCAAACTCAAACATGATGACTGGACTATTATCATTGATAAAATTAAAAATAAGATTTCTAACTGGAATGGGAGATTTCTATCTAGAGCAGGTAGACTAGTTTTAATAAATTCGGTTTTATCAGCTCTTCCGATTATTGGATGTCCTCACATGTGTTTCCGAATTGGGTTATTGATAAAATTGATAATATTAGAAGAGATTTCTTATGGAGTGGAGAAAACTTTAATAATAATAATAATATTATTAAATGTCTAGTAAATTGGGAAATCGTATGTAAGGCCAAAAGGGAAGGTGGATTAGGTGTTATTAATTTGCCTAATATGAATTTGTCTCTATTAGTTAAATGGCTTTGGAGGTTTAAAGACATAAATGATAACGCTATTTGGAAAGAGATCATTTCTAAATATTGCTATAATGGAAATAGCAATTTATATCAAATTTCTTCTACAGCCACTCAATGTATATCTAACTTTTGGAAAAACATTTTAAAATGTAACGAGATATTTAATTTAGGAATAAATACAATTATTCATTCTGGTAATCGTATTTTGTTTTGGCTTGACCATTGGATTTCGATCTTGCCTCTTAAGATAGAATTTAAGGATCTATAAGAAATTTGTAACTTTAAGTATGCTTTAATCAATGAAGTTTATTCTCCTAAATATGATCCTCCTTGGAATTTCAGTTTTAATAGAATTTTAGCTAATTTAACTTTTAGACAACTTTCTTTGCTTTATGCCAGATTAAATCTTTATAATATTGATAATGATAATGATTTTATTAGTTGGGAATGGGATAAAAGTAAGAAATATACTTCTAATTCTTCCTACAGATTCATTAATTTTTTGAGTACAATAAATAACCCATTTAAATATATGTGGAAATCTAATGCTTCTCCCAAATCCAAAAGTCACATGTGGTTAATTCTTCATGGAAAACTTGATACAATTGAATTTTTAAAGAGAAATGTATTCAAAATGACAATGAATGTTGTTATTGTAATATGTATCTTGAGGACATTAATCATATATACTTTAATTGTATGGATTCTATTTATATTCTAATTAATACTCTGAAAATTTTTAAGTTTAATATAATAACTAAAATTTTGGATTGTGAATCCTACTGGAATAATTATAGATTCAAGTTTAAAAAGAATATTAGATTTTTACTAGATACTTATTCATTATTATTAGTTGGTTTATTTGGTTTGAAAGAAATCAAAGAATTTTCAATAATAATAATTGTCATTTAAACAAATTGATTTTTACAATTTCTTCATTTTGTTTTAGTTGGATCTCTAACCCCAAATATAATTTAGCTAAAAATATCCTTTTCAAAAAGTATCTTAACAAGGTAAATCATAATATATTTTTTTTTAAACAACACGATAATTTTTTTAACATTAATAATAGTATTATTAATATTTTCTCTAATTCAGACGATGATATCACTTCTAATCATAACTTACTTATGATTAAAGGTTCATAAGTTAAAACTGTCTCAACATTTATACTAGTCTCTGTTTGGTTTTGGTTTTTTAGGTTCTTCATTATTCTGCTATTGTCCAGTTAGTCTTATTTAGGTTTTTATTTCCTTCTTTATAAATACATATATATATATATATATGTATATTTATTATATAAATATACATATATATATGTATCATTCTAATTTTTTCTTTAGTCATTTTCTAGTTACAGGTATGGGATATAGGATATCAGATTCATTTTGCGGGTTTCATATCTTCAGATTGTTGGACATCAGATGGTAGAGAGGTCACTAGAGCAGAGTATCTTCATCTAGGACTATGAGCAGTTTCTCCTCAGATTTAGAGGCTTCAAAGTGGTTTCTCTTTTCAGCAGATCCACTTCAGTGCAGATGCTTATTCACCTCTCCTGATTCAGTTGGTTGGAGCTTCCTTATTAGTTTGGGACGTCATCTAGTAGTTTTTGTCTTTCCTCTAGTTTTTTAGGTGCTTCTAACACCTTAATATTGGGCGGTGGCCATGCCGGAGCTCGATATTGGGGTGTGATGGGTGGTGGCCTTGCCGGAACTCATCTTAGGAGTACCTGAGTTTTAATATATATGTATTTGGTTTTTGTTACCTGCCAGGCATGTTGGAAGCACCATATATTCGTGATATATATATTTGCATGTGTGCTCTCCTCTATTCGTAGAGGATCACACATTTTTCTCAAAAATATTTTCAAAAAAAACATACTAAAAAAAGAAAAAAAAATTGAAAATTCTAAAACAAAAACAAAAATTCCTTTTGGTAAATATTTGCAAATTTGAAAATTCTAAAAGGAAACAAAAATACAAAATGGAAAACATATAAAAAAAATTTGAAAATCCAAAAAACAAAAATCAAACTTCTCTTTAGAAAAATAATTTTCTATTGGTGAATATTTTTCCTCCTTTTAGAAACAAAATATAAAAAAGACAACAAAAATAATTTTTTCACTTCGTTTTCCAAATCTTGTTTCATTCTCTAAACTCGATTCTAACTTCTTTCTCTTCACAACTTTTAATTGTGCATTAGTGCTTGGACTCGTGACACAACAACAAACACTTGGGTTCGTAATTCAATAACTAATCGTTTAACTCGAAAAGAAAATCCCCCTGAAATGGAGAACGATAACGCCCCTCAAACTCTTATGGATAGAATCTTTTCCAATAGAGTTTCTATTCCATCTTACATCACGTTACCCGCCCCAATGGGTAACCATTTTGAAATTCACTCGAACCATATTTCCACACTTCCAAAATTTGGCAATTTTGAACACGATGACCCATATATTTTCTTGATGAAATTCGAATAAGTTTGCGCAACCATGAAACTCCAACAACTTTCTGACAATGGAATCAAACTTCAATTAATTCCATTTTCTCTCACGGATAACGCTGAAAAATGGTTGTACAGCTTAACGTCAAACTCGATTAAAACTTGGGAAGAATTTGTAAAAGTTTTATTAAAAAAGTTCTACCCCTTGGAAAAACGAGTAAAATCCGAAACGAAATTGTAAATTTTCATCAATCCAGGGGAGAACCATTTGGAAAATATTATGAAAGATTCAAAGAGGTTTTGATAAAGTGTCCACACCATAACTTCAAAAAATAGACGTTTTGCCAAATCTTATACGATGGACTTTAAAACAGCTCACGAACCATGCCCCAATCAATGTGCAAAGGCAATTTTCATGCCCAATATCACGACAATGCTTGGCAATTTCTTGAAAATCTAGTCGAAAAGTTGTCCAAATGGGAACGTTCGAATGAAAAATCAATTTACTCACGATCGAGCGCATGCTCGATAGGATCATCTTTGACCTTGGAAGCTAAAAGACACAATAATTAATAAATTCGATATCGTTTTCTCATCAAACCAAATGAACCAAGCTTCCCAATCCATGTGTTAAATGCAACGATCCTAATTATATAGCCGATCAGTGCCCTAGTTCTGTCGAACAAATCAATGCTTTCAATAAAGCTAAAAATGACCCGTTTTCTCTAACTTACAATCCTGGTTAGAGAAATCATCCGAACTTTGCGTGGAACCAAAACAATCCCAATGCGAATGCGGTTCGTCCTAATTTTCAAGAATTCCAGAATAATGCTTCGAATTATCCCTTTCATCCAAATCATTTTCAACCAAACTTTATACGTCCGTCTAATAATCAACCGCAACAATCAAATTTTCAACCAAATTCTGCTCCCCCTCGCCACGGTGATAAACATTTAAGTTCGCATGAAAAAAGTCTTGAAATGTTGGCTAAAGCAATTGCTGAAATTCTTCAATCAAACAATAATTTGCAAAACTTATCGACATCATATATGCAAAACACGAGCCAATCTATTGCAAAACTTGAAATGTAAATGAGTCAATTAGCCACGTTTGTAAGTGAACGCGAATGAAGCATATTCATAAGCCAGCCTGTTCTAAATCCAAGAAATCAAAATATGAATTCAAATAAAGCCCACGTTGTTCAAGATTGCAACGTTACCCAATTGAATGCTATCACAACTTTGCGTTCTGGAAAATAAATCGATAATCAAGTCATTAATCCAAATGATTTACCGAAAACCTCTCTCGACACTTCTAACACAATAAACGAATCTGATGGAGCCAAACGTCGAATCGAATGCCAATCAAAATTCTTCTTCTGCTTAAGTAAACTTGCCAAATGTGTATCGTGTTCCATTTCCACATCATCTCCGACCCAAGAAACACTCGAACCAAATAGAAAAGATGTTGAAAATTTTTAAACAAGTGAAATTGAACATCCCACTTCTTGACATCGTTCAGCAAGTCCCCACTTATGCGAAATTTTTTAAGGACATGTGTACCTAAAAGCGATGCACTTAAGTGCCCAAAAAAGTCTTCTTAACAGCCAGTTTGAGTGAAGTCATTTCCCAATACATGCCCATTAAATACAAAGATCCCGCCTTCCCTACGATTTCATGTAAAATTGGAGACAAGACGATTAAAAAATGCTTGATAGAATTAGGCGTGAGTGTCAATTTGATTCCATACTCTGTATACGAACAATTAGGCTTAGGTGAGCTCAAACCTACAAAGGTCACGCCTTAATTCGCCAATCATTCCATTAAAAAGCCCGCGGGAGAAGTTGAGGATGTGCTATTTATAGTAGGGTAATTCATATTTCCCATTGATTTTATCATTCTCGAAACACAACCTGTAAACAATCGTGCGAGTCAAACCTCTTTGATGTTGGGCCAACCATTCTTAACCAACTCAAATGCCTTAATCAATTGTTACAACGGTTCGATGAAATTTCTTTTGAAAACATGACTTTGGATCTTAACATTTTCAGTCTTGAAAACCAATCGAATAAACCTCACAACCAAACGTTGGAAGTTAGTTCCATTCACGAAATCTTCGAAAACGGGATGGTTGACCATAACGATGAACGCGAGGCCAAGTACGAAAGATTGTTTTGTGAAATCCCCAATGAGACTGAATACACGCACCCCGTTGAATCACTTCCAATTGAGTCAGAATCTCAACCTAATTCTTTGACCAAGCAACCCCCGATGTTGGAACTTAAACCTCTTCTCGATCACTTAAGTATGCATACTTAGGTGATATGAAACGTTTCCCAATAATTTCTACGACTCTCTCTTTTCATCAAGAAACTTCCTTACTTTCAATCTTTTCAAAAAAAGGAAGCAATTGGATGATCAATCATGGATATAAAGGGAATTAGTACCACTCTTATTCAACATCACATTCATTTAATCAATGATGCCTATTTGTGATACGAAACGAAGGCTTAACCCAAAAATGAAGGATGCGGTTCGTGACGAAATTCTCAAACTACAAGGAATCATTTACCCAATTCATGTCGTACCGAAATTTTTGGAATTACCATATTTAAGAACGATTCTAACGACTTTATTCCAACTCGTACTAAAGGGGTTGGCGTGTTTGGATTGACTATCGAAAATTAGATGCCGCAACATATAAGGATCACTTCCCTCTTTCTTTTATCGACCAAATGCTCGTACATTTAGTCGACCACGAATTCTATTGCTTTCTTGATGGTTATTCCAACTATAACAAAATTCCAATCGTTCCCGAAGATCAAGAGAAGACAACTTTCACATGTCCCTTTGACACTTTTGCGTATCGACGTGTGCCCTTTGGCCTTTGTAAAACTCCTGCTACTTTTTAAAGATGCATGGCCAGCATCATTTCTAATATGATCGAACGTATTCTTGAAGTATTTATGGACAATCTTTCTATCTTTAGAATCTCTTTTTATGAGTGTTTACACCATCTTGAACTTGTTCTTAAACAATGCAAGGATAAACACTTAATGCTAAATTGAGAAAAATGCCACTTTGTGGTCACTCAAGGCATAGTTCTTAGACATGTCATTTCAAATAAAGGCATTGAGGTAGATAAAGTGAAAATCAATGGCATTGCAAATCTACCTATTTCGAAATCTGTTAAAGACATTCGCTTTTTCCTCGAACGTGGGATTTTATCGACACTTTGTAAATGATTTTAGCAAGATTGCTCGACTTCTTATGACTCTTCTTAGAATAGACATTCCATTCGACTTTAACTTTGATTGTACCTCTTCTTGTGAGCCTCCAAAGCGAACTCTTTTCTCTCCTGTAATTTTCTCACCAAATTTGGATCTTCCATTTGAAATAAAGTTTGACGCTTCGAACTTTGCAGTTGGTATCGTCTTAGGAAAACACAACAGCAAAATTCTTCACGTTATCACTACGCTAGTATGACTCTAAATAATGCTCAACTTAACAACACAACTACTATAAAAGAGCTTCTAGTAGTAATTTTCGCACTTGAAAAGTTCAGACAATATCTGATAGGCTCATACATTACTGTTTACACAAACCATTCCGCTCTTCGATATCTTTTCACTAAAAAGAAAGCTAAGTCTCGCTTTATTCGTTGGATCCTTTTACTACAAGAATTTGATCTTACAAGCAAGGACAAAAAAGGATCCGACAATGTCATAGCCGATCACTTGTCTTGTCTTCCCAATGCACCATCGCCTTTACCAATCAGTGAAAAATTTCCCCACGAACAACTTTTTTGTATCTCTGTCGATCCGTGTTATGCTAACATAGTGAACTACTTAGTCACTAAAGTAAATCCCTCATTTTGGCCCAAACAGGACAAATGCAAATTCATATCCCAAGTGTTAATATTTCTATTGGGACGATCCATACTTGTTTAAGTATTTTACCGACCGAATCATTCGACATTGCATCCTGGATTATGAAATCAAGAGCGTTCTTTCATTTTGCCACGATCAAGCGTGCGGTGGACATTTGGGTCCTTGAAAAACTGTGGAAAAGTTGCTTTGGTATGGTTCCTATTGGCCAACTCTTTTCAAAAACTCGTTCGAATATTGAAAAACTTGCAATCGTTGCCAAATGCTTGGATGAATTTCTCGACGAAATATAATGCCTCTAAACCCTATTCTTACAATCAAAATCTTTGATGTTTAGGGTATCGACTTTATGAGACATTTTCCTAATTCTTTTGGAAATTTGTATATTCTTCTCGCTATTGATTACGTCTCGAAATGGGTTGAAGCCTTTCCGTGTAAAACCAACGACCACGGAATTATTGTGAAATTCCTTAAAGAAAACGCCTTTTCAAGGTTTGAAACACCTTTCACAATAATCAGTGATAACGGCACCCATTTTTGCAATCGTTCTTTTGAAATTTTAACGAAGAAATACTCGATAACCCAAAGTTATCCGCACCGTACCATCCTCAAACTTGTGGCCAAGTTGAAGTTTCAGATCATCAAATAAAACAAATTTTGGCAAAAATAGTTAACCAAAATCGTAAAGATTGGTCTCAAAAATTGACTGATGCAATTTGGGCTTACCATACTGCTTTTAAAACTAACATTGGAATGTCCCCATTTTGTATAGTTTATGAGAAAGTTTACTGTTTACCTGTTGAAATCGAACATAGAGTGTTGTCACCAATAAAGAACTTAAACTTTAATCTAGAGAAAGCTGTCGAAAATCGAAAACTACAACTCAACGAACTAGAGGAACTTAGGAACGGTGCGTATGAAAAAGAAAAAATTTACACGAAAGAATAAAAGTCTTTCATGACAAATCTATCCTAAGAAAAACATTTTCGCCTAATCAAAAAGTTATTTTATATAACTCTAGACTTCATTTATTCCTTGGGAAACGAAAATCGAGATGGACCGGACCATTTGTGGTATGAACTGTTTTTCGACACGGTGCCATAGAAATACAAAACCCTAAGGATGGATCGACTTTCTTGGAATTGCCAAGTAACCAAGAGGAGGAGCTCATGATTCTTCATGAGCCAAGCTACGTCTAGTAAGAAATATTAACCCTCTTTTGTAAATATGTACATATTTCTCCGTTATACTCATTATATCATGCACCGACTCTGGGGGCATAGTCAAAATCAAGTGTGGGGGGAGTCATCTTTGTTTTTTATTTTTCATAGTTTATTTTTTGCATTTTCTTTTCAAAACTAAAAAAATTAAAAAACAAAAAATCCAAAATTTACTTTGTTTTAGGATTTTGATTTATTTTCGAAGAAACGCTATAGGATAAGTTTTTGTTATTAAATTGAAATTTTTGAAAATTTATTTGTCTTAAGAAAATATAAATAAAGTTTGATTACAAGTAATGATGGTTTAACTAGTAATGATGGTTTAAAATTTCATGCATACTTAATGGTGGTTTAAAATTTCATGCATACTTAATGGTGGATTAATTAAAGGCCAATGATTACTTGGTGACCACACTTCCTAAAAGGTATTTTGAGAAGTCCCCTAAAATATGGATTAAGGTTTTGTGCATGTGTAAATAGCCCTCTTATGTTCATGTAATGGATCTTCTTCTCTTTTAATTAGTTAGAAAATTAGAACGTAAGTTGTAGCCTCAAAGTTATATGAAATAAAAGTGGCTTCCTAAGACTGTTGTTCTTTTACTTCTTCCTTGTTCTTTATTTATTTTTCTTGATCATTTTTATTTACATGCTATTTCATTTCATGTTAGTAGCTTAGTTTTACTTTTATGCAACTATTCTAATTAACTCTTACCTACCTTGCTTTTGTTTAAATGTTGAAATTTACATATGTTGATTTGATAAAACAAATGAGTAGCTAAACCCCTTCAATTTAGTGGTAATGAAGCTCTCTAATATTATGTAAATTCAACATATTTTCTGATATGATCTCTTTTATGCTTCATGAGAAGTAAATGTTGATGTAAGTTTATAAAAATGAATTTGATAGCCTATGTTGTATTAACAAATAGGCTATTCTTATTCAAAACATAAACACAATTTACATCATCATTTTACTAATTGATTTTTGATTATGAAATTATGGTAGAAACAAAATTTGATGATCTATGTTACTAAATACAATAGTAAATAGATCATACTTAAAACAGCTTTTGCTTTAACTCCATTTTCTTGAGAATTGATAAGTAGCTTTGGTTGTTGTATTATAGTTTGATGGTTTAAGTTATGTTAATCAATAACATAAATAAACCATACTTATGATAAATACATCACTAATTCCATTTAAAATCAAAATAGAGTTCATTGATTATTTTTGTGTTGATTTAAAAAATATAAGAGTGGATTTTCCTCTAAATTATTTTCTAATTTCATATTTTCGTTCTCTTGTTCTAGCTAGTTTTTACAATTTTTAGCTTAAAAACAATCACAACTTCAAATCTTAGTTTAGTTTGATTGCATAGAAAATTTTATAATCTATAAAATTCCCTATGGATCAACCTGTATTCGCCATGTATTAGAATTGTACGCCGTGTGCTTGCGGTTAATTTTTACTTAATTTTTTTGGCTATTTTCTATACCGATAGAAAAATAGCCATTAAGCACATGGAGTTATCAAAGTTACACAGAAGTACTATAATCAGCTTAGGCAATTATAACAACCTGCATTTACATATGCTAAAACAAAATACAGTTACAAGAACTAAATAAACAGCTGAAATAAATAATTAAATAGATAAAGGTCTCCTGCTCGGACATCGTCTTAAAAAGAGCCTATAAAGACCTGCTACTCTCGGACAACTCAACTATAAATGAGTACTCGACGGTTTAGGAAAACAAACAACTCAAGTCAAACGATATGTCTAATATAAGTAAAACTCTTAACAATAAATGTAATTAAACAACAACATGTGAGACCATGCCACCAAACGCGAAACGAGTTTCCTCTCACAAGAACAACAACCAAATGTAAAGAATGATATAAATAATTAACATCGCGAAGAGTGCTATACTCTTCCCGATGCAATTAAGAAAAATGAATTTGAGGGTTCGAATCAACTACCTAGTTTGATAGTTATAGTACTTTTGCATAGCTCCGATAACTCCATGTTAGGAGTAACCTGATGTACTATATTATTGTTGTATTATATGTGACCATTCTGGTGCGAAACTTTTCTGTTCTTTTCTGATATGTTCTTTTATTTTACCACATGACAACTCATCTTTCGGATGCTTGGGTAATGGCACATAAACACCGAGGTTGTGTAAGTGTCGTTCTCAAGGGTCAAAATGGTGGGTCGTAACATTAAGGATGGCAGAGACTACGTTCTCTAAAAGGGGACATTGAAATATAAACCATCAAGATTGTTTGAAGATGCTCAAAGGGAAGGATCCCAATTCGACTCCTAAAAGTACTTTCCATATATAAATTAGTTTATCTATGTAATTTCTTCTTCCTCTTGGGTTTTAGATATTGGATCCGAATTTCAAGTCTGCAATTATTTCATGACCTAGGAGCAAAAGGCCCATTGCTAAAGGCACCATGAATTTCAAGTTGTAAATGAAGCTAATGTAGCTACCCTAGCGGTAGGAGATTACCTTGTGAATCTTTCTAGTGTATATGATGTAGTTTTATATAAATGTAAAATTCAGTAAACCTTATTACAATAATCTCAGTTTCCCATTTTATGGAAAACGAATATAATTATATTTATAATGACAGTATTATGAATATTTATTATGAAAATAAAACAATGCTTTGGTACTCTTAACGATGGCATTTATACTCCTAAATGCAACTATGTATTTTTAGTTGAAAATAATAATGCATCTAAAGTAAATGACGGCTACATGTGGTACTGTAGACTAGGCCATATAAGTGAGAAACAATTAAACAAATTAGAAAAACCAATGGTATCTGCAGTCTTCTTTTAATTAATCATTTGATACTTGAAAATCATGACTCTTAGGTGAATGGCCAAGCACCCATTTAGTAAGACAATGAAAGAGTTACTAAACTCTTAGGACTAGGGCATACAGATCTGTGTGGTCATATGTCTATAGTAACCAAAGGTGGATCCTTATACTTTGTTAACTTCACCAATGATTTATCTGGATACAAATATGTGTATCTTATGAAATACAAATAAGATGCCTATGATAAATTCATAGAATATAAGAACGAAGTTAAAAAAATCAACATGCAAGAAAATTAAAACACTCTGATTGATGTGGTGAGTACATTGGATATGAGCTCTAAGGTTACATAAATAAGATTCTTCCTCAAGTTACTACTCCCTATACTCCTCAACACGAAGATGTTTCAAAATAGGGAAATTTAACTCTGTTAGATATGGTTTAGTTGATGATGAGTGATGTCGTGTTCCCTCATTCCTTATAGGGACATAAGTTGAATTTTGTACCATCTAAAATTGTGCATAAGACAACATATGGATTATGGATTGGTAAGAAATCCACCTTAATTAAGGTACATGGTTGTTTAGCTTACGTTAAGACCGTAAGCCCCGTCAAACTTAAGACAAGACCAGTTTTATGTAAATTTATAGGATATCCTAGAAATTCTCATGGATACGTTTTTATCGTTTCGAGGAACAAATGGTGTTATTTCAAGACATGCCACATTCTTGGAAATGGAATTTCTATCTCAAGAAATTAGTGGTGGTAAAATAGAGTTGGATCATATCCAAGAAACTCCCATAGAAATTGAATATTTAGGTAGTAATTCAACATCCGTAGAGGGCGCGTAGCATAATAGAAGGTCTAGCGAGGAATCTTGTGTGCTAGAGTGATATTATGATTTTCTTATTGATGGTGTGAAAGATAATTGAGTCATCCTGATGATGATTCCCTCATATATTGATAAACCTAGGAGTGTGAAGACTCTTCACTGTTACCCAATGTAATGAAATGTAAAATGGATTCCTTGTACAAGAACAAAAGTTAGACTTGGAAAATGTATTCGGAACAGTAAAACCCATCGGTTGGAAATGGATCCTTAAGAAAAGATTCATGGGTATAAAGTTCAAGACCTATAAGGCAAGGTTGATGGCGTAAGGTTTCCATTAAATCCAAACCATTGATTATGACGAAATGTCATCTCTGGTTGCAATGATTAAATCAACTCGGTTTCTATTTGTGGCCCTACTTATTATGGTTACGAAATATGTTTAGATGAACATTAAAAATTATTTCTAAATGGTGAATAAGAATTGTTTAGGTCTCTCATCTGGAGAGTTTTGAAGTCCATGGGAGTAACTACAAGGCATGTAGACTCTTATGATTAATTTATTGTCTTAAGCAAGCATCAAGGAGCTAGAATAAAAGTATTAACAAAATAATCATTTTCATTTAAAATATAGAGGAAAATTTTTTTATATAGGAAAGAACAAAATGATGGTGTAACATTGTTAATTTTATATGTTAATGATTTACTATTGATTGATAACGATGTACCAATGTTATAATTAGCAAATGCTTGGTTGTCTAGTAATTTTGCAATGAATGATTTTGAAAAAGGCATGTTATATCCTAAATATCTATAGAGATAGATCTAAAAGCATATTGGGATTATCCCAACTGGTACACATCAATATCATACTAAAAAAATTAGTTTAGGAAATTCCAACCGTGGAAATATTCCAATGTAGCATGGAATTGTTCTTTCTAAGAAGACTCCCAATTTATAGATGAGGAGAGAGAGCGTATGAGTAGGATTTCTCATGCTTTGGCAACAGGATCCATCATTTACATTATGCTATATACTAGTCCAGATGTCTCTTTTGCCCTAGGCAAAGTTAGTCAATGTCAATATAGCATAAATCAACAGTTAAGGTCATCATAAAGTATTCAAGAAATACTAAGGATTTGTTTCTGTTATATAGGAACAACAAGCTCCTTATGAAGGGGTACTTGAACTCAAGTTTCCAAAGTGATGTTGATGACAAAAAATCAGTCTAGGGATTTGTATTTAGATATAATTAAGGGGTTGTAAGTTGGAAAAGTTTCAAGTCAGAAGTTATGATAAATTCGACCATGGATGTTGAGTAGATCTCTTTAAATGAGTTCACAAAAAAGGTAGTATGGATGTGAAAATGAATTAAAGAGCTAGGTGTGATCTCAGGCATTGAAGCTCTAAGGATAACGTATTATGACAATAATGCAGCAATACAGATCACCAAGGAACTGCGATCTCACAAGAGGTCGAGACATATTCTACATAAATTTCACATTATGAGGAAAAAATTTAGCAGTAGAGGAATGGTGGTACAGAAAGTAGATGCTAAAGATAATATCATAGATTCATTCACTAATGTCGTTTATTAGTCTAATTTACACTTATATATCGAAGATATGGGATGGGGCTTCATAATTGGTCTCAAGTGCAAATGGAAGATTGATAGAGTTAGGGGTGTGCCCTAAGAAAAATTATGTGATTTGTTATATAACTTAACTCTTTTACGAAATTAAGTATAGTTTTTGGTTTTGTTTTTATCATATGTATTATTATACATTAATATAAGTAATGGGCTAGATACATTAAATATATATAAGTTGAAAACCATTAAAAAAGTATTTAACAGATTGCAACTGTGAATATGTACAAAATCACTATTTTGAATCGAATTTTAAAAATACTTATCTTAAAATTGTTCCTAGTCAAGTTCTACTGACGGAAGGATATTAATATATCCATTATAAATGGTGTATGTAACAGTCTCTGTATGATGGATGGTGAATTATTCATGACCATTAGGGACATCAAGGGAATACGTACTTGTGGTTGTTTGGATCAGTTACAGAATGACTCAACAAGAGTCTTCTATAGGTTAATACAAGTAAGTCAAATAGAAGATCTCATGTAACAATATGCAGTAATCTTTAGAGTTTAAGATTTAGATGGTACTATCGATCTTAAGTATTTGGACTATACTTTAAAAATGGTCAATCATACGATATCATGATCTTGTTATGATTATTATTGGGTATATGTTGAACTATTTGAAGCAAAATACTACTCAAAAGAAGATCTATCTCCTTCGTTATAGAAAGTTGGTATCACATAATTGGTAGTCAATTGAAACTCAAAATCTTTAGCTAGTGTATATATATTAATCAATAAAAGTTATCAAATTCAACCAAGTGCTTTAAAAGTGTCATTACGCAATTAACTATAAATATTATTGGAGTTTTCGACCTTTGACCAAACTCTAGTTATCTTAGTAACATAACGACGATGAAAAGAAATTTTGGACAAAATATCATTACTTAGGATGTAGTTTAATAAAGATTATAAATTAGATTTCACCTAAATAATCTATAAGCAACTAAACTCATGCATGATACCGTAATTTAGCAAAGTCTATACATGCCTTAATATTTAACTTGTTTAAATATTATCTAGGATTGAGTTCACATCAGTAGGTCAACACAATAGTATTGCAAGCAATTTTATGAGTTCAACTTGTTTAAATTAATTTATAAATGTTATAAATTATTAGTGAAAATGAGTACAAATGTTGTATTAAATTTATATCGCATTTAGCTATCTATATAAGGCCTTAGAATTAACTAAAGTAACATATAACTATTATATTTTACTTTAATCAAATATATAGGACGAAATAAATATTCATTTAATTAATATATATACATATATATATATATATATATATATAGTATTAATTAGGTCCAACGTTATAGAATATATCCATAATGGGGCAAGCCATATATGAGTATGAATGAGGGTTTGAATATTTCTTTTGACTAGATGAGATCTAGAATAAATATAGGAGTAAAATGACGAGATATTTGGAATATCTAGTGGCTATAAATACCCCTCTATTTCTCATTTTAGATAAACAAACAAAACCCAATCCTTTTAGACCCATTGCTAATAATTTGAAGCTTATAACTATGATTTGCAAACCAAGCTAGGATAAAAAATGAAACATACTCCAAGGGGAAAGGCTAGCAATATGATGCGTCAACAACATGCCAGATCTAAAGGTAAATAAATCTAAATTAAATTTGAATTTCATGTGTGTGTGTGTGTTGTAAATATGTATGTATG
Organism: Allium cepa; assembly: GCA_030765085.1. NCBI lineage: Eukaryota > Viridiplantae > Streptophyta > Magnoliopsida > Asparagales > Amaryllidaceae > Allium > Allium cepa. The sequence continues at coordinate 25,085,490 of CM060933.1, read as the reverse complement.
TATATCAATATATATATACACGTATATGCAAATATTTTATTCTGGCATTCATTGAAGAATTATTTTTGAATTACTTTATAGTTTAAATACAAATATATTTTTAAATATAATATACAAACATGTATTTAAATAATAATCTTTGTACACACACACACATATTAGACTTATATTGTGTATAAATATGTCTATATATTTAACTAATATATATTAAAATATATTATTCATATTTATTAATAATGTTTAATATTAAAATAATTAGTTTTTTTCCCTTTTTTGTCTAAAAATATATTATTTCGGCTTAAATAATATATGTACATGTGTGTGTATTAACAATATTAAAAAATTTAAATTTTAGATTTTAAATTTAAATGATTTGCCATATATATACCTTTAAATTATAAAACCGAATAATTTTATTAAGTGGTCAGACTCAATATGTATGTATATATGCATGTATTTATTTGTGTATGAGAAAATGAGTGTTCCTCTTTTCAGGTGCAGAGCACACACTTTTATCCAATACTTGAAATGAAGCTGCCAACAAGCTGGACAGGTAGTTCTTCTCATGAACCCGTGCAACAAAAATAAAATAAAACCTCCTTAATCTTACTAACTATAGTCTATACTAACATACAACAATAAAAAACCAATGAATAAATAGACTAGAGTCCAGATGAAATAACAAACTATAAAAAACATAGAATAAGAAAGTGAAACTCAATACAATAGAAAATTATGTGCATAATTTAAAAGTAAAGGACAAAAATATACTACATAATTAAGCCTAACAATCTAAAACAATATAGATTAAATCACATATAAAAAATAGCCAAAAGATGCAAGTTTAAGACATAACACTAATAAAGATATAAGACCAACTACATCAAAACTATAGTAGAGTGGTCATTCAAAAGTAGCAAACTCAGCAGAATCGCAGCAAACCATAAATAGAAAAAAATATCAATCAAGAACCCTTAGTCTATCTAAATAAACAATACAAAAGTAACAGACCAATCCGTAATAACAACTAAAGCTGAAAATTATTCAACAACATTTTAAGACCGGTGCATATGTAAATGTATAAATAAATATTTTTATACATATATAAGTATAAGAGAAAAATAAGCTAATAATAAAACGATCATTAAAATTAATAAATAATAGTTATTATAAGCTATGTAACTGTTAACGAGATCTTTCGTCTTAGAAACACTATAGTATTTTTTGAAGTAAACACGAGTTGAATGCTTTCATGATTAAGAGTCAACAAGTTTAAGTAATAGTAAAATTTCCTTTAGAGGAAGTGCTTATATGTTGTAATGATTTCACAATTATGAAGGAAAACATTCGAAATTCTATCAATAGTGTCCTTCCAATTCGTTAAATAATACATTATGATTTCAACATTAAAGGTCGAAAAAGAATAAAGTAAAGTAACGAAAGCAATAAATGATACGAAGAATTTATGTGGTTTGGATGTTAATGTTCAGCAGAAAATGTCATTATTTTATTCTATCATTCTTAGTACAGGTGAACATCGCTGAGAGTATAATTTCGATTTCAGTAAGAAAAAGAGTGAATTCCAAAAAACCATTATCTGTTATGGTTCCCTAATTATTTGTATTATATAGAGATTCACAAGGATCATCAGTGACCACCTTCCCCTCTTTTGATTCCTGCCTTTTGATTATGCCATGTGTTGATTATCCATCTTTCTTATTTACTGTAAACAGATTGCTAGCATGGCCTTCGGTGGAAAACTGTGATTTGAGTTGATGAATTTTGAACTTAGGCGGGAAGCTTGAAACTGAATTAGGAAAATTAAAATTTGAATAAGCCATGACTTACTATGGTTTTTATCTGTTCAAGGCTGCTGGGGTTGAGTGGTATTAGCCTTTCCTTATTAAGTTTTGTTCTTGTGGGGGTGGACCTGTAGTCCAGATTATTGCTAGAACTGCTTAGGTTGGGTTCTGGTGGTGTGGCTAGGCTCCAAAATGGCAGCTTGATCTTATTTACTAGGTCGAACAATTACATAAATTTTGTGCTTTATTGTTGTTTCGATGGAACAGTGCAGTATAGCTTTGGCAACGTTAGAATAGTTTAGTTGATGTGTAACATTTCTCTCTCATATAATTATGGAGGCGTAGTTCCCAATGATCCATTTTTGATAGAGAAGTATTGGAGTGCCTACAACCATATAGCCCTTCTATGTTGGAAGCAGTTTCTTATCATGGCTATGTCGGTGCATGTGGGTGGTTTGTTGTTACGTTTCTTACATTGAGGCTTTATATTTTTCAGGTAGTACTTCTTTAGAATTGTGGAGTTATTATGCCACTTCAATGACAAATCAGGATGGCAGTGCATCCTTACTGCTTTAATGTTAATATAATATTACGGCACAGACTGCCACTTTAAAGTTAGTATTAGACTGTAGCGCACTCCTTTTGCTTATAATTACTTTAAGATCACGCCACAGTTCTATATCACTAGTATTGCTTTTGGGGCTATAATACAATCTCTACATCTTGTTGTTACTTAAACATTGTGCCGCATTTCTGTGACGATTGCCCTACAGCACCAGCATACGAACCATACTCCCAAATTCACCACTAATAACCCAAGCACGTCTTGAGGCAAATGTGTACCAATCGATACTCCCAAATTCACCACCAATCTATCAATATCCCGTATATGAACTTCAAACGACTTGGAACGTAGTTTTATGAAACCTTCCTTGTCACCTCATATCCATCGTATCAAGTTTGGACTCCTACCGATCGATCCATACTGATCCCTAACATGTTCCTAAACGAAATCACCATTTAATTGGCTTTTTCAACCGAATAAATATCACACATTCAAGAAATCATCACATGCAATATACACTAACAAACATACCACCAAACATGTCTATGTGAATCCTAAATCTAATGGTAGTATTCATAAGAACATAGAGATCCATAAGAACGCTAAATTCTATAAAACTTTTCCAAATCATTTGAAATTTACATATGTAGTTAAAAAGAGTTTAAAACATATTTTAGAGTATGAAAACCATTTAAAAACATCATTAAATATCTAATAATGGCTAATTAGTGAGTAGAGGCTTAAAACCACTAACCTAAAATCTAACCAATCCAAAGCAAACCCAATAGGCACAAATCCAAGGATGAATAGCAGCTTCAAGATGATCTCCAATGGCAAATCTTCAATGAAATGTGCTAATCTTGTTAATTTCCCTCTAATGACATGTTTTGGCTAATTAAAGTTGGGATTAAGGTAACTTTCGGCTAAGAAGATGGTTAATGGAGGATTCTTTCAGTTTTTAGGAAGTGTGAAGTGATGTTGAGAAGTCCCATCGGCTTAATCTCATGCTAATCCCAAAATAAGCTTTGTGCCAAACCATTAACACGCTAATTACCCACTAAGTTGTTTAAAATCAAGTTAAACTTCAAAAAACCATAACGCCCTAGCGGTGAGTTTGTTTTCCTCTTACAACCACTATACGAAAAGAGAAACCATCATTTCAGTCAAAAGGAAGTGGTTTCAGATTTGAATTCAGCACCTAACAAAAGTTATAGGCCATACAATATTTTTAGGTTCAAAATGGTCAAATAGAAATTCGAGAAAATACGTAGATTTGGAAAATGTCTTTAAGAGTCATTTCCTAAGAATTTAGATTCATACGTCTAAATATAAAATTATTATTAATATCTTACGATCCTCCAATACGTAAAATATAGGTAATTACATTCTCCTCTTTAGGAATTTTGCCCTCGAAATCCCAAAAAAAATCGATATGGTCATCCGGCATGCCTAACAACCATATACAAGCATGGGCAATAATCACAAGAAACATGCATGCACAATAATAGGTGAAAAAGGGAACATCTAAACCTATCCTAGCATGTAGGATACCATACTAAGGTATATACTTCATGATATCATAAGTGAAAGTACAAGCGAAACATAGAAAGTCTCACTAAGTAAAGAGCTCTAGATAAGCTATCCTCATGCTCTCCTCGGTCTCTCAAGTGCAATCGCTCCTGCTTTCACTCCCCTGGACCTTCACCAACTTCATCGTCTTCCTCCTAAGCTGCTTCGTATCACGTTTAATAAAATGAATTGGCCTATGAGATCTCAAAACTCTGGTTTAATCTCGATATCATATACTTGATCTAGTGCGATAGTCACACCCGAGTCGTACACAAATTTCTGTAAGTGAGAAATGTGGAACACATTGTGCACTTCTGCTATTCTTTGAGGTAAGTCAAATCTATAGAAAGGTTCCCAATCCTCTATAATATCAAAAATGGACCTATATATCTCAGTGCCGTCTTCCCTTTACTATCAAACCGAATTACATTCTTCAATGGCGAGATCTTGAAAAATAACATATCATCATAGAGAACTGTAGATTTCTACGGTTCTTATCAACATAGCTCTTCTGTCTATCTTGGGCAGCATTTATGCCTTGTCAAATGATCTCAATCTTCTTTGAAGTTTCTCTAATCATATCTGGCCCAAGTATTAGTTTCTCATCCACCTCTCACCAACACGAAGGACCGTTGCACAGTCGGCCATGTAATGCCTCAAATGGTGCCATACTAATGCTAGAATGATAACTATTGTTGTATGCAAATTCAACAAGGTGTAAATGATCATTCTACGAGCCTCCAAAGTCTAATATTGTGACGACCCGACTTCCTACTCCCAGAAAATCGCATCATCTTGAAGAAAAAAAGGGATAGAAGAAGAAAAGAAAGATAAGGAAGAACACAAACAACATCAGAGAACTCACAGCGGAACGAATAAAATATAATATATCACATAAAATATTACATAGTATCTCATTACATCAGAGTACACAATTATACAACACATATTAGACAGTTACAAACATCTGTCTAATTCATACAACTCAAGTATACAAGAGAAACAAATATAACATACACAGCGGAATCAATATATATTTACACGTCGAAGCCTCATGCTCCATATCTCCTCCAAAATTCGTCAAGCAAACCTGAATCACTTGACTACTCATACATAATATGAGTACCCAAGAGTTTAATAAAACAGAAAATAAACACTCGGGTTAGACAGGGGTCTGGTGCGAGTAAACGGTTTAAAATTGCTTAACTTTAGAAAAACCTTTGAAAAGAAAAGGTATCACGTAAGACTTCCCACACATAAACATGGAAAAGTTTTTACCTTACGCTAACCAAAACATTTGATAGGAAATCCAGTGATATTATAATAGTGTCTAGGGTTTTCAAAATAAAATACAGAAATAGCTGGAATGCTTACATCTCACGTTCCAACATAGTTGGGCACAATCAAAACCGTACAGGCACTTATTGGATTTTGGATTCCATACAATGGCAGGGCTACTGGGGTACCGCCCGTCATAGTACGTGGCCTAGATCAACGTACCGAGGAGCCACCCTAACTCCCCTGCAACACAAGGCCGGAACCATCCCTTACTGGACAGTCCCGAACAAGACCACCCCGTAGTTGGCGCGACCAACCACACACTAAGCCGAAATAGAAAGGGACCTCTAGACAGGGATGTACCTTGCTCTCTAGTAGGAGCTACCCACGAAGCCTTGCTGCACCTCCCATGTTTTAGCCATTCCCGGTTGATGAGGCTTGAGGTCACGATTACCTTTTACAGAACATCAAATCTTAGAATGCTCATCGTCCTCCTGACGATGTGCTGAAAGCATTCAATCCATACAAGTTCGTTCCGGGTTCGAACAAAACCGAAGGCACTATCTCGTTGCACTCATTATTGGAATCACCCTCAGAGTCAACGACCATAGCCTTGCACTCTGATTCGCCATCTCGAATCTATAAGCACTATTCCGTCAACTCATTACGGAATCACCCACAGAGTTATACTGACGTATAGCCCTTACACCTCGAGTCTTCACTTGCTCCACTTGGATTAACGACCTAACGTTTAATTGGAATCGATGTGGTTTTCGGATATCCAAATATGGAAACCCGATCCCGGTCTCATCGAAACCAAACGCCATTTTAATGTCCAAGTTGTACTTAAGGGTTTAAACAATTTAACTTATATATACAGGATGAAATAAACAAATAGATGAATCATATTATCACAAGAGATAATTCATAACAGTATTCATCTTCTCAAACAACATATCACTTAACATATATATCCAAATCATCCAGTATCAAACCAATATCAAACATCCACTATCAACCAATCATCCAATACCAATTTCCAAATATTGATCATCCAATATCAATCAGTTAACCAATATTAATCAATCAATCCATATTAATCAACCATCCAAAACAGAATTGATTATCACTTAATCAATTGGATTACCATAATTCTTCTACATTAATTAATATTCCAAATAGAATAAATTAATCATCTCTAATGATTATCCTAATTAATCTTCCTTGATTAATTATATTAATTACATTCAATTAATTATCCTATCCATATTCAGTAATTAAATCTTAATTACTATCATTAATTACAATAATTAATGATCATTCATTAATTAATTAACTATAATTAATTACATTAATTCCTAATTAATTACAAATAATTAATCATATTTAAATTAATTATTTTATTAATCAACCTTGATTAATATCATTAATCACATTAATTAATTAATCCTTATTAATTAATAATACTTCAATTAACTAATTAACTTATAATTAATCAACTAATTAATCATAATTAGTAATTAACAATTTGTAATTACTTAACTAAATTAATTAACTTCTTAATTAATTAATTTCTAATTTAATTATATTAATGCTTGATTAATTAATTTAATTAATCTTTAATTACTTCATTAAGTAATTATTAACCAATTTAAATTAACAATCAATCCTTAATTAATTACTTTATTAATTAATTACATTTTAATTAATTATATTTAGTAATTATTCTTAAATTAATCGCATTCCATTAATTAATTAATCACATTGATTAATTAACTAAAATAATTAAATAATTAATCCTAATTACTTACATAAGTAATTATCTCTGATTACTTCCATTAAATAATCTTAATTACTTCACTAAGAAATTATTAATCAATTTCCTTAATTGATAACAACAAGTGATTACTCCATAATCACTTCAACTTAATTACTCTCATGAGTATTTTTTATTAATTACTTTATTAAGTAATTCCACTCAATTAATCCATAATTAAGTGGTTGATAAATAATTAACTAATTATTTAAAATTAATTAAACAACAATTAATTAACTTCTAATATTAAAGAAATTTTAATTAAATCTTTACTTGTTAACAACCATTTTAAATTAAGTATTCTTAAATTCATATCAATATTAATTTAACCTTATTATCCTCATAAATAAATTATCTGAATCATTCAAATCTTATTAATTTCAAAGATTAACTATTAAACTTGATTTACAAAATCGTAATAATAACCTTACTTGTAGATAAAGCATTTGTAAATAATTTCCAAATTTAAAAACACTTTGAATTATCAAATTTCAAACTTATTTAATTCAATAAAATTCTGAAATTCTGTTGTTAACATTGCCTCAAAACTTTAACTTAAATATTTAATAATTAAATTCAAATTCCCTTTAAATTTGAATTTTTACTTAATTAAAATAATAAATTTTAAAATCAAACATCCTAAAACATTTTTTTTTAAAATTTAAAATATAAAATAAATTTTCACTTTAAAACGTTTGGTTTACTTTCATTTTAAAATTGACAAGTTTAACTTTATATTTCCTTCATAAACTTGTTCTTATAGTAAATAACTTGATCATACTAATTTACATATATAAATCTAAACTGTATATATAATACGCAGAGAAGAGCAACCCACTCGAGTAACAACCCGAGAGAATCCAGTGCTTTCCCCGAAGCCAACCCCACCCCAATTCCTTCGAGTCGCACTCGAGCACAACCCGAGACCTTCCCCGAGTTCCATTCGTCTTCCCCAATGCTTCGATTATCCAGTGCACACCATCCTACTCGTGCACATGTCCAACCATCGCCAGTCACCAACGAACGTCGCGACCATTACCAACGACCACAATTCCACGCGCGATCACAAATCTAAACCCAGATTAACCCATAAACTCGCGAATCAAAGTTTCGATCCTTAGCTCGAAACTGTAGCAACCACTCGACCCAAAACCACCCTATCACCAACCATCTCATCGTTGATTAACCTCGGCGACCCCCACATCAACTCGCCACAACCCTGAGCTTCAACATTCCCATGCCGCGATCGAACCCGATCCAACATCCACATCACAAATCTTCGGCTACCCAGACACACAAAAGAACAATGCTAAACCCTACTAATCAAGTTTCTAAAATCTGTGTTACAAAATAAATTTATTCAGTATTTTTCTAGTGTTAAGTATCGATTAACACAGCTTGGATTCAAATCTCAAAACCTATAAATCACTCAGTCACATGAATTTGGCAAAACACCCAAATTCACTCAAACCCAAATTTCTCCGTGAATTCTCAACTAAAAATCACAAATTACATATCATAATTCATGATTTCCTACCAAGATTACATGCATGTACTTCAAATAGAAATTTAAGGTAGATGATTTTTAACAAAAATTTTGTTTTACTGTTAATTCTTCCTTCTATAAATATTTTTTGCATTTAAATTATGAATCTATTTTTAAATTTATAAACAAACCATGAAAAACAACTTTTATTCAAATTTCCAGATCTAGTATAGTTTAGATTAAAAGATTTTTAATTTTCCTTTTGAAATTTCCTTAGGAGAACAGTTTTCTGTAAAAGAACAGAGATGATCTACAACTGTTTCCTATTCTCTAGCATTTCCTTTCAACAACATACACATATAACAGTACCAATATTCATTAACAAAGACAAATCTAACTCATGCAACAATAAATTCAACTATATTATGATAAAAACTATTTTTAAAACAAAATTTACTCACGTGTTCATTAAAGAGGCAGAGCAGGTTTAACTTATTATCCCAGACTTTGAAAAAGCATTGATTACTGTAGATGTCCTAATGCATGACTTTGATTGCTTTGCCGAAGAAACTAAATCCTTCTATGTTTAATTTGTTGCTTTAAAATGATTGAAACTGTTGAGTTGATCATCCATTTGATTCTGCAGATTTGAAATTGCAGTTTTTGGTTGCAGGTTTCCAATTTGTAGATTTTGAAGTTAATATGAAGAACTTCATTTGATTTGCAGGTTGACATTTGCTTTTGCTTTACATTATAAGGTTTTGATTTGTGGTTTTACTTTCAGGGTGGTGATGAATTTGCAGAAGAATTGAATTGCAGGTTGAAGATTAAATTTGCAGGTTGATTTGATTTCAGATTTGCTCTTTGTTTTTTGTTTTAATTTAGCCATTAATATTAGAAAGAATGAAGAAAAAAAAGAAAAGAGTTTGAGCTGGAAAAAAAAATGGAAAACAAATTTTCTCTTCAAACAAAAACTTTTATATAAATTTAAATTCTAAATAAGAGTAAATGTTGCCACATGTCCTTTAATTCAAACAAATGTCATTTAAGTATTTAATTGTTTTACATGTGTTCATGAGATGCCTTGTATTATTACACATGTTATTAAGTATTTTAGTTAAATTTTTATTTAATTTTAAATGTAAATAAAATCCTTACATTTTTAATTTACTTTATTAATTAATACTTACATGTGAATATAAATTTAATCTTTTAAAGAAAATTTTAGAAAACTAATTACGATATAAATGAATCCTTATACTTGTATTTTAAAAATCTAATACATTTATACATATACATTTTTAACCATTTAAAATTAAACACTTTAAAGAAATAAACAAAACTTTATTTAAATCCTTTTTATAAACTAGCATATTAAAAACAATTCTTTATATATTTTTTTAAACAGTTGAATTAAACTTTTAAATCAACTTTTGAAACCTATTAAATTTTAAATAAAGCTTTAAATTAAAATCTCAAACATATTCATTATATATAAATTGTTAATAAATTAAATTAAATTAAATTTCAAACAACTCAAATTATAACATATACATACATATATGTTACAAATTTGAGAATTAATCTTTAATTTAAAACAAAAGCTCTTCTATTCATAATATATCAATTGCATATATTATAAACAGAATAAAAAAATTTAGTTAGCTTTTAAAAAAAACAATTCTTATCAAATTTAAATTGTCAGATTAAAATTCATTAACCATTAAAAGATTAAATATTTATTAACCATAAAAGAATAAATTTATCAATTTAAATTTAAATTATAGAGAAAATTATCAAACCAATTAAATTATTAACATAGATTATTAAATTCATATTGCCCAAAATTCCGGGTCGTTACAATCCTCCCCCCTTAAAAGAATTTCGTCCCCGAAATTTAAAAGCAAAGGTAATTTAATAATCCAGTACAGATTTTAATTTAAATTAGCAAACATTCCTATCAACCAGTAACTATCAACCATAGCAACAAATCAAACAAACAAACCTAACTAATTATTCTGACACAAATCAGAATAAATCTCTAATACTATCTCGAGTTTTCCCAAGTATAAATCACCGGGAGACTCGCTCAACAAAAGCCAACAAACTAACTACACCACCAAAATCCAGAGCTCCACTCAATCTCTAGATCCATCAATCTGAACAGAACATCAGATTACTCTCAAATCCAGCTCAACATCCAATTCCAACTGAGCTATAGATTCAACAACCAACGATGAATCATACACGTATTCCCTCAGAGACACGTGTTACAAAATGAATTCCAGATATCCAAACTGGCAATTCAATCTTATCCTATCAAAAACACAGATAAGAAATCTTCAGAATGCCTCGGCACTAACCAACCAACCTTATCCAATATATGTTCTCTTAACCAGAGAATTCTAACAACACTGAAGTCTCCAACTTCGAATTCCAACTCCTTATCTCATATCTCATAACTCAACAGATATTCCTGGGCTGTCAATCTCTTCTGATCGGCTCAACCTATGTTGATACTTCCAAAAACAATTAGACCCAGAGCAAACCAATTTCTGGATCCCAATCAACAGAAAGGTCCTCCAAGATCCGTCGAAAATCCAGAACTCAAGCTCTACTACTCAAACAATAGCAAACAGAACTTACATCCTTACTTGCACAGCTGCTACCTTGCTTCCGCTGCACAACTCTGATTCTGAAATAGATGAGAATACTGCTGATGAACATGAATACAAACTTATCCACTAAATTCGGAAACCTTGTTCATCAAATCCATAAAAATCTGAGTGACTCATCTGACTTGGTCACACATCCTCAAAACAGAATCCTATTACAAAAGCTAGATCAGTCCAATTCCAATTCCAGAAATAATTCGAAGCTGCTATACCAACTCTCCTTACTCCAAGAACCATCCATCTACCAGGCTAACTATCAAAATTTGCTTCTGGAATCCAAACAAATATGGAACTCAACTTCAGACGCAGACAAACTTCAGAGTGCCTCAGTAGCTTCTACTTCCATATGAGAATCCTCAGTCTCAACACAGGTCACCCAAGATAGATTCCAAACTAATCGCAAGTCACCTTTGCGATCCTACCTAGTTTGGATTCTAAACAAACTGTCCCCTCTTTATTTAGAACAGCCTTAAGCTTTTCCAAACCAGGTTAATCTTTTAAGAAAGCATCACCACCTTCAGCCCGGACTGCTGAAAGAGAACCACAAAGATTTCTGAACCACCAGAGAAACAAGCCACACTGCTGCTTCCAAACCCTACCTCGATGATACTGCAAAGCTAAAAGACCTCCTCGTCAGCACACCGAACACTTCGAGTTGCACTGCTACCTCAGCTAACCAAAGACTTCAAATCCAAAGGCTTCTCCCAAAACCAAACCATCAACAAACCACACAACGGACCTCCGAGATGGCATAAAACTTCTCAAGAAACTCGGACTCCAAACCAAGTATGCACAACTCGCTTACCTTAGGGAATGACAGATGAGACCAAGCCAAAGTAAATATCTTATAGACCTTAGTCTCACATTCCAAAACAGCCAAACTCCTTACTAACGATCCAAACAACTTATACACAGACGAGTCTTCCCTGTAACAGGTAAAGACTGCTCCTCAACTATTACTAAAACTGCTTCAAGAGAAAACACCTTCAGAAAATATCCAAGGATACTGCATCTCATCACGCAGTTATCAGGATATCATCACTTCCTTCTGCACTACCAACAAATCCAAACACAAGAATAATTCGCTCACTCGAACGAAATCCAAACTTACACTTCAAAGATACACTCCGAATCTTCAAAAAGATACCCTTCGGATATCAGAGAAATCCTTCTCCAAACTACAAATCTTATTCGAGACGGTATTAGGTCTACAGTCTCGACAAAAACTTCCAACCTCAAACATATGGAACCTCTTCCATCTGTGGTAGTCGTGTTACACACACACCACTACTCCATCTATCTCTATAACTTATGTTGGAAAATCCGAACAGATAACCCAATAGATTAGGTAGATATATATATATATATATATATATATATATATATATAGTTATATAAAAATTACAAATATGCTCTCTCAAGAAAGACACTACTACAGAGCCTAGGTATTCACTCAACCTAATGCTCCCTAAAGAAAGACATACTTCAGAGCCTAGGTATTCACTCAACCTAACGCTCTGATGCCAAATGTGACGACCCGACTTCCTACTCCCAGAAAATCGCATCATCTTGAAGAAAGAAAGGGATAGAAGAAGAAAAGAAAGAGAAAGAAGAACACAAACAACTTCAGAGAACTCACAGCGGAACGAATAAAATATAATATATCACATAAAATATTACATAGTATCTCATTACATCAGAGTACACAACTATACAACACATATTAGACAGTTATAAACATCTGTCTAATTCATACAACTCAAGTATACAAGAGAAACAAATATAACATACACAGTGGAATCAATATATATCTACACGTCGAAGCCTCCTGCTCCATATCTCCTCCAAAATTCGTCAAGCAAACCTGAATAACTTGACTACTCATACATAATATAAGTACCCAAGAGTTTAATAAAACAGAAAATAAACACTCGGGTCAGACAGGGGTCTGGTGTGAGTAAACGGTTTAAAATTGCTTAACTTTAGAAAAACCTTTGAAAAGAAAAGGTATCACGTAAGACTTCCCACACATAAACATGGAAAAGTTTTTACCTTACGCTAACCAAAACATTTGATAGGAAATCCAGTGATATTATAATAGTGTCTAGGGTTTTCAAAATAAAATAAAGAAATAGCTGGAATGCTTACATCTTACGTTCCAACATAGTTGGGCACAATCAAAACCGTACAGGCACTTATTGGATTTTGGATTCCATACAATAGCAGGGCTACTGGGGTACCGCCCGTCACAGTACGTGGCCTAGATCAACGTACCGAGGAGCCACCCTAACTCCCCTGCAACACAAGGCCGGAAACATCCCTTACTGGACAGTCCCGAACAAGACCACCCCGTAGTTGGCGCGACCAACCACACACTAAGCCGAAATAGAAAGGGACCTCTAGACAGGGATGTATCTTGCTCTCCAGTGGGAGCTACCCACGAAGCCTTGCTGCACCTCCCCTGTTTTAGCCATTCCCGGTTGATGAGGCTTGAGGTCACTATTACCTTTTATAGAACATCAAATCTTAGAATGCTCATCGTCCGCCTGACGATGTGCTGAAAGCATTCAATCCATACAAGTTCGTTCCGGGTTCGAACGAAACTGAAGGCACTATCTCGTTGCACTCATTATTGGAATCACCCTCAGAGTCAACGACCATAGCCCTTGCACTCTGATTCGCCATCTCGAATCTATAAGCACTATTCCGTCAACTCATTACGGAATCACCCACAGAGTTATACTGACGTATAGCCCTTACAACTCGAGTCTTCACTTGCTCCACTTGGATTAACGACCTAACGTTTAATTGGAATCGATGTGGTTTTCGGATATCCAAATATGGAAACCCGATCCCGGTCTCATCGAAACCAAACGCCATTTTAATGTCCAAGTTGTACTTAAGGGTTTAAACAATTTAACTTATATATACAGGATGAAATAAACAAATAGATGAATCATATTATCACAAGAGATAATTCATAACAATATTCATCTTCTCAAACAACATATCACTTAACATATATATCCAAATCATCCAGTATCAAACCAATATCAAACATCCACTATCAACTAATCATCCAATACCAATTTCCAAATATTGATCATCCAATATCAATCAGTTAACCAATATTAATCAATCAATCCATACTAATCAACCATCCAAAACAGAATTGATTATCACTTAATCAATTGGATTACCATAATTCTTCTACATTAATTAATATTCCAAATAGAATAAATTAATCATCTCTAATGATTATCCTAATTAATCTTCCTTGATTAATTATATTAATTACATTCAAGTAATTATCCTATCCATATTCAGTAATTAAATCTTAATTACTATCATTAACTACAATAATTAATGATCATTCATTAATTAATTAACTATAATTAATTACATTAATTCCTAATTAATTACAAATAATTAATCATATTTAAATTAATTATTTTATTAATCAACCTTGATTAATATCATTAATCACATTAATTAATTAATCCTTATTAATTAATAATACTTTAATTAACTAATTAACTTATAATTAATCAACTAATTAATCATAATTAGTAATTAACAATTTGTAATTACTTAACTAAATTAATTAACTTCTTAATTAATTAATTTCTAATTTAATTATATTAATGCTTGATTAATTAATCTTTAATTACTTCATTAAGTAATTATTAACCAATTTAAATTAACAATCAATCCTTAATTAATTACTTTATTAATTAATTACATTTTAATTAATTGCATTTAGTAATTATTCTTAAATTAATCGCATTCCATTAATTAATTAATCACATTGATTAATTAACTAAAATAATTAAATAATTAATCCTAATTACTTACATAAGTAATTATCTCTGATTAATTCCATTAAATAATCTTAATTACTTCACTAAGAAATTTTTTAATCAGTTTCCTTAATTGATAACAACAAGTGATTACTCCATAATCACTTCAACTTAATTACTCTCATGAGTATTTTTTTATTAATTACTTTATTGAGTAATTCCACTCAATTAATCCATAATTAAGTGGTTGATAAATAATTAACTAATTATTTAAAATTAATTAAACAACAATTAATTAACTTCTAATATTAAAGAAATTTTAATTAAAACTTTACTTGTTAACAACCATTTTAAATTAAGTATTCTTAAATTCATATCAATATTAATTTAACCTTATTATCCTCATAAATAAATTATCTGAATCATTCAAATCTTATTAATTTCAAAGATTAACTATTAAACTTGATTTACAAAATCGTAATAATAATCTTACTTGTAGATAAAGCATTTGTAAATCATTTCCAAATTTAAAAACACTTTGAATTATCAAATTTCAAACTTATTTAATTCAATAAAATTCTGAAATTCTGGTTTTAACATTGCCTCAAAACTTTAACTTAAATATTTAATAATTAAATTCAAATTCCCTTTAAATTTGAATTTTTACTTAATTAAGATAATAAATTTTAAAATCAAGCATCCTAAAACATTTTTTTTAAAATTTAAAATATAAAATAAATTTTCACTTTAAAACGTTTGGTTTACTTTCATTTTAAAATTGACAAGTTTAACTTTATATTTCCTTCATAAACTTGTTCTTATAGTAAATAACTTGATTATACTAATTTACATATATAAATCTAAACTGTATATATAATACGCAGAGAAGAGCAACCCACTCGAGTAACAACCTGAGAGAATCCAGTGCTTTCCCCGAAGCCAACCCCACCCCAATTCCTTCGAGTCGCACTCGAGCACAACCCGAGACCTTCCCCGAGTTCCATTCGTCTTCCCCAATGCTTCGATTATCTAGTGCACACCATCCTACTCGTGCACATGTCCAACCATCGCCGGTCACCAACGAACGTCGCGACCATTACCAACGACCACAATTCCACGCGCGATCACAAATCTAAACCCAGATCAACCCATAAACTCGCGAATCAAAGTTTCGATCCTTAGCTCGAAACTGCAACAACCACTCGACCCAAAACCACCCCATCACCGACCTTCTCGTCGTCGATTAACTTCGGCGACCCCCACATCAACTCGCCACAACCCTGAGCTTCAACATTCCCATGCCGCGATCGAACCCGATCCAACATCCACATCACAAATCTTCGGCTACCCAGACACACAAACGAACAATGCTAAACTCTACTAATCAAGTTTCTAAAATCTTTGTTACAAAATAAATTTATTCAGTATTTTTCTAGTGTTAAGTATCAATTAACACAGCTTGGATTCAAATCTCAA
The DNA here is from genome assembly GCA_030765085.1 of Allium cepa. Lineage (NCBI taxonomy): Eukaryota > Viridiplantae > Streptophyta > Magnoliopsida > Asparagales > Amaryllidaceae > Allium > Allium cepa. The sequence continues at coordinate 25,069,023 of CM060933.1, read as the reverse complement.
AACCTATAAATCACTCAGTCACATGAATTTGGAAAAACCCCCAAATTCACTCAAACCCAAATTTCTCCATGAATTCTCAACTAAAAATCACAAATTACATATCATAATTCATGATTTCCTACCAAGATTACATGCATGTACTTCAAATAGAAATTTAAGGTAGATGATTTTTAACAAAATTTTTGTTTTACTGTTAATTCTTCCTTCTATAAATATTTGTTGCATTTTAAATTATGAATCTTTTTTTAAATTTATCAACAAACCATGACAAACAACTTTTATTCAAATTTCCAGATCTAGTATAGTTTAGATTAAAAGATTTTTAATTTTCCTTTTGAAATTTCTATAGGAGAACAGTTTTCTGTAAAAGAACAGAGATGATCTACAACTGTTTCCTATTCTCTAGCATTTCCTTTCAACAACATACACATATAACTGTACCAATATTCATTAACAAAGGCAAATCTAACTCATGCAACAATAAATTCAACTATATTATGATAAAAACTGTTTTTAAAACAAAATTTACTCACCTGTTCATTAAAGAGGCAGAGCAGGTTTAACTTATTACCCCAGACTTTGAAAAAGCATTGATTACTGTAGAAGTCCTAATGCATGACTTTGATTTCTTTGCCGAAGAAACTAAATCCTTCTATGTTTAATTTGTTGCTTTAAAATGATTGAAACTGTTGAGTTGATCATCCATTTGATTCTACAGATTTGAAATTGCAGTTTTTGGTTGCAGGTTTCCAATTTGTAGATTTTAAAGTTGATATGAAGAACTTCATTTGATTTGCAGGTTGACATTTGCTTTTGCTTTACATTGTAAGGTTTTGATTTGTGGTTTTACTTTCAGGGTGGTGATGAATTTGCAGAAGAATTGAATTGCAGGTTGAAGATTAAATTTGCAGGTTGATTTGATTTCAGATTTGCTCTTTGTTTTTGGTTTTAATTTAGCCATTAATATTAGAAAGAATGAAGAAAGAAAAGAAAAGAGTTTGAGCTGGAAAAAAAAAGTGGAAAACAAATTTTCTCTTCAAACAAAAACTTTTATATAAATTTAAATTCTAAATAAGAGTAAATGTTGCCACATGTCCTTTAATTCAAACAAATGTCATTTAAGTATTTAATTGTTTTACATGTGTTCATGAGATGCCTTGTATTATTACACATGTTATTAAGTATTTTAGTTAAATTTTTATTTAATTTTAAATGTAAATAAAATCCTTACATTTTTAATTTACTTTATTAATTAATACTTACATGTGAATATAAATTTAATCTTTTAAAGAAAATTTTAGAAAACTAATTACTATATAAATGAATCCTTATACTTGTATTTTAAAAATCTAATACATTTATACATATACATTTTTAACCATTTAAAATTAAACACTTTAAAGAAATAAACAAAACTTTATTTAAATCCTTTTTATAAACTAGCATATTAAAAACAATTCTTTATATATTTTTTTAAACAGTTGAATTAAACTTTTAAATCAACTTTTTAAACCTATTAAATTTTAAATAAAGCTTTAAATTAAAATCTCAAACATATTCATTATATATAAATTGTTAATAGATTAAATTAAATTTCAAACAACTCAAATTATAACATATACATACATATATGTTACAAATTTGAGAATTAATCTTTAATTTAAAACAAAAGCTCTTCTATTCACAATATATCAATTGCATATATTATAAACAGAATAAAAAATTTTAGTTAGCTTTTTAAAAAAAAAACAATTCTTATCAAATTTAAATTGTCAGATTAAAATTCATTAACCATTAAAAGATTAAATATTTATTAACCATAAAAGAATAAATTTATCAATTTAAATTTAAATTATAGAGAAAATTATCAAACCAGTTAAATTATTAACACAGATTATTAAATTCATATTGCCCAAAATTCCGGGTCGTTACAAATATACAGCTCCATTCCTAACGCCTCCTATAAGCTCTTCCAAAACCCACTAGTAAACAATGGGTCTCAGTCGCTCACAATGCTCTTTGGCATACCATGGACTCGTGCTATCCACTTCGCATACTGTTTGTTCGATTAGGCTGCCATTCAACTTGACTTAATGGGTATAAACATAGCGCTCTTGGTCAATCAATTAACTACGACCCAAATGCTGTCATACCATATTCCAGTCCTCTGCAGTCCATCGACGAAATCCAACGATACTTGCTCCCATTTCCACTCGGAAATCTCTAGTGATTGCATCAAACCATTAGGCTTCTTTTGTTCTGCCTTAACCAACTGGCGATTGATGTATTTTGAGACGAATGTCCCCAAGTCTTTCTCTATCCCTTCCCAGTAAAAAGTCTGCCTCACATCACGATACATCTTATTGCTGTTAGGATGCATGGTTAATCTTGAATAATGGCACTCTCGTAACACCTCATCCCCCAACCCATCGACATCAATAACAAAAAATATCATGTCCTTATAAAGCTATCTGTCTCGGTCATGTCCATATTGTCTCATATCTTTAGACTCTACTCCAGCTTCAATCCTTGCAATGATCACAGCTAATCTGGCATTGCACTCTGATTAGTACCGATCCGCTCAATTAGAGTAGGTCTGATAGTGATGCTCACTAATATCTCTGCCTCTAGCTCGCATCTCAGTCGCAAACCATAACCAACAACATACTCTAATTGCATCCACTCTTGGAACATAGTTCCTAAGCTGATATGTCTCCTACTTAAGGCATCAACAACCAGCATTACCTCTTCACGATGTATATGCAATATCTAAGTCATAGGAGGCTAGGAACTCTAGCTATCACTGCCGAGGAAGGTTGAGATCCTTTTATGAAAAGAGGTACTTCAATGATTTATGATTGGTGAACAAGGTCAAATTTCTCCCTTAAAAGATAGTGCCTTCAAATCTTCAGCGCAAACATAATCATTTCAAATTTGAAATCGTGGTCCGGGTATTTCTTCTCATTTGGCTTCAGTTGTCGACTAGCATAAACAACATGCCTCTCTACACCGATATCACAGCCAATCTGATACCATAAGCATCAATGTATACCGTTGTCTCTTCATTCCCGCACAAAATGGTCAATATTGGTGCACTCATCACCTTTTCCTTTAGATTCACGAATGCCTGCTCGCATCTTGCATCTCATGTGGAAATCTTATTCTTTTTTGTCAAATGGGTCAATGATGTGGCTATGTTGGAGAAGTGCTAGATGAGTTGTCTATAAATCTATCTAACCCTATGAAACTTCTCACATCTGTAGATTTTTTTTTGGTCTAGTCCAATGTAGGTCTGCTGTGAATTTTGTAGGATCATGCAATGCCCTACTTAGAAACTACGTGACCTAAGAATCTCACTTCCCTCTTCTAACAATGGCACCTGTGAATTTTGTAGGATCATGCAATGCCCCACTTAGAAACTACGTGACCTAAGAATCTCACTTCCCTCTTCTAACAATGGCACTTTGAAAACTTTGCTTTTAGTCGATGCTCTCTCAAAATCTCAAGCATTATCCTCAAATGCATCTTATGTTCCTTCTCTATCCGTGAGTAAACAAGAATATCATTGACGAACACAAGCATGGATTTATTTAGATAAGAGTTGAAAACACGGTTCATGAGGTCAATAAAAGTATGTTAGTGCATTGGTTAGGCTGAATGATATAACCAACCACTCATAGAAACCATATGGCATACCAAACGCTGTAATCGGTACACTCTCCTTTGCTACTCTCAGTTGTGAAATCAAGTCGCAAGATCCAACTGATTTAACTCTCCAGAACCATGAAGTCAATCGAATAAGTCATCAATACATGAAAGTGGACACTTGTTCTTCTTTATCACTTTATCCAGCTCACGCTAATCAACACATAATCTAAGGGAACCATCTGACTTCATGGAAAATACTACGGGTGTTCCCCACTCAGATATACTCCTGCAAAGTAACCATTATTGCTATAGGTCATTCACTTGCACCTCGAGCTCTCTCTGCTCTGTAGGTGCAATCCTCCTCAACGACATCACCATCGGTCTGGCATCTTTAACTACATCAATATAGAACTCGATCTCTCTATATAATGGAAGTTCGAGCACCTCTCAAATATGTCCAGACACACCCTAGCAATAGGCGCCGATGACAACTCATCATGTGGGATATCGAGTGAATAATAGAAACTGACCATCACGTCATCATCCGATAGGCACCCTAGCACCATCGTTTGCCCGTCATCTACCCTTATCGTCACCAAGGACTTCTCACAATCCACCATTACTCCACATCCATAAAGCCAGTTCATACCCAGAATAATACCAAACCTTAGGAAACACAAAATAAAACAATCATAATCAAAATAACATCCATGACTCGATAAGGTCGAAAGATGAAAAACTATGTGTGCGCTAGTGGAGCCTCCAGTTGGGTTTGTCATAATCAAAGGTCGGTCAACAATTTTGGATCTCAATCCCAATATATCTGCTAAGTCATTAGTTATGAAGGAATGTGAAGTCCCGGTATTAAATAAAACTTGTATTGGAACATCATAAATGGAAATCATACCATGAATAACAATGCCTTCCCCCTTTTCTTTCACTGATGGATCACTCGATGAAGTCGGAATAACATTGATAGCATATGCTTTCACTATCTACTTTTGCTTCAATGACTTTGGACAATCCTTTTGAATGTGCCCAAGCTTCTTGTAGATATAACATTCCTTTCCCTTAGCCATGCTGTCTCTATTATATTGAACTTTTTTCATCATCATTGTAACAAATGAGTGTGGTCTTACTCTTCTTCTGGCCGTGTTTGTTCTGAAATTGCTTCCTCTTATAGTTCCACTTCCTTTTTCCTTTCCTTCTCACTTGCGACTTTGGCTCATCTTTAGGTACAATAGCCCTCACTTTGGACAATGACTCTCGTGTATCAAGGCCTTATCGATTAACATCTCAAAAGCTCATCAATGTGACCTTTGAGCTTCTCCATTAAGTAATCATCGAAGCCAATGATGAACTTCTCATTCATCGTCAATGAAGTGTTTATAAAGGGTATCCCATACTTCGACAGAGCATCGAACTCAGCAACACACTCGGAGATAGTCATATACCTTACTTTAGATACACAAAATTATGGAATAAAACCGACTTTTGAGCCACTGGTATAATCTTCTCTTTGAATCTAGCTTTGAACTAGTCTCGTATGAATTGGTCCTTGGGAGTAGCGATCTTCACAGCATTACACCATTTTATGGCTGCCCCTAAAGCTATTGAGAAGAAAATCGCCTCTTCGTAGTGTGACAACCAGTTCCCGCACGATTCGAGCTGACAATAAACCACACTTTTCCAACACAAACCAAGCAAAAAGATGGATGACTATGGAAAAGAAAGAAGAAAGAAAAAAAGGAGAGAAGAAGAAGAAAGAGAAGAACTAAAACAACAAAGAATCTCAAAACGCAGCCGAACAATATATAATATAATATTAATGATCTTTCCAAAAGAGAAACTGTAATTTAATATACATACATCCATAAGAGTGCAACAACAAATCACTAATCATCAGCCTGGACTATTATAAGAACTTGTCCTTACAAATGCCGATAATTTTAACAACAATGTAGCGAAAAATAAACATATACATGAATATGTCCTAAGACCACCAGCCCAGCAGCTGAAGCTCCAAAGCACCCAATCTAAATTTGTAAATATGCTCGGTCTGACCCGAGTATTGAAAGGGAAGAGCGCCCGGATCAATTCGGTAGACCAACGTGAGAAAGCACATCTCAAATTTATTTTAAAGTTATTGAAAACTATTCTTTATCAAACAAAAGGAATGCCATAAGACCACGCCGCACATAAACACAGACGAGTTCATACCTTACGATAACCAAAACATTTCATATCAAATCATCTGATATTATAGTAGCGTCTAGTATAAATAATATATAATCATAGCTGAAAATATTACAGTAACATCCCTAATTTTTGATAATATTACGCAGAAGATTTAATTAAATAAATTAAATAGTATAATATAAATGTTAATTGATAAGAGGATTAAGATTTGAATAAATATAATTAAGGCCGTGCTCAATTACTAATTATATAGGCTAAAGAATGGTTTTTATGTTAATTAATTTACATAAGGGTATAATGAGAATTTGTCGCACATAATCCCTACACTTGTATATTCTCGTTCCTTACCATTTCATTTCCCACTCATGTCATTTTGAAAATAAAAACAAAAACGTGAAAGAAGAGGGGACGGCCATAATCAAAGAGAAAAGAGAATTCAAATCAAGATGAGAATTAAAGCAAGGGAATAAATCTCAATCTCAATCCAATCTCCTTATCTTAATCAAGGTGAATAATAATTCATTCCATCTCTATAATCATATGTTTTCGGATTTAAGGATAAATTCACTTTTATGATGATTTGGATGATGATAAGTTTGAATTACAATTTGTTTGATTTAAACAAGAATGTTTAAATAAGATTATATGCTGTTTTAGGGCAAAACCAATTTATATTGATGTTTAAATGCCATGAAATAATTTTATGTTATGTAAAACAAGATTTTGGAGTTGGGTTTTAATTTTGATAATTTTTCAAGTTATGGAAAGATTATTATGAATTTTCAAAGGAAAAAATGGTAATTGGGTTTATAAATTTATTTCAGAAAATATATGAAGAATTTGGGTCTGAAATTTTGATAACTTAGATAACATGATTAAATCGAATTTTTAGGGATTTTTCCTAAGTGCTTCCTTTTGAAAATTAAATTATTTTAGAAGAAGGACTTCTTTGCAATATTGGTTTTGCTTAATGGAAGGGATTATTTGCTAAATTAACCTTAAAATCTGAAATTAAGCGGCAGTTATTTTGGTAAGGAATTTGAAGAGTTGAAGCAACCAATTACGTGTTTACACGTTGAAGGTTAGTTAGATAAAAATTTGCTTTAAGTGGCATTAATCAGCTTTTACTCAGAAAAGCTGGTTCCGCCTCTAACAGAAGTACCTTTCGACTCAGAGCTTCTGCCTTCAATCAAGTCTAAACCCCACTAATCCGAAACCAATACACAAGGTATCACTTAGAAGATACGTAGTGGATTGGAGAAAGGTGGAAAGCATGGTGTCGAAAGTATTGCTTCTGATGGGGTCGATACCTTTGTTTGTTTTTTTAAAAAAAAGAGAAGCGCCTGCCTTTGTTTTGTTAAATCCTTCGAAGGAGTCGAAGCATATGTTTTCAAAAGAGGTTTTTAAAGGCTTTCGGAGGGGTTGCCACTTTATGTTTAAATGTAAGATCTTTCGAATGCGTTTCTTTACTTATAAAATAATGCTTTTGAAAGAAGGGGTTCCGGCCTAGTCGAAGCTCTGCTACCGTTCTTTTGCCTTTTGAGTATATTGAAGTCATCAATGCCTTCGAAGCATAGTTTTGCTTTAAAGATGTTTTAAGCCACTTCCTAAATGCTTTCGAAAGGGTCCAAGGGTTTCAAAGGTAATGGCTTCGAAAGAGGTTTCGACGCTAACCTTTAATGTTCTGTTTAAATGATTTAAAGCTTTCGAAAGGGATAATGCAGACGCTATCAAGTTTTTCCTAATACTTTAATATGATAAAGAATGGTTTCGAAAGAGATACTTTTATTATATTCACTTTGACCCTAACGATATTTTAAAATATAGGCGCAATGGTTTCGAAGGGTACTTTCAATGGTTTCGAAAGGGGGACTTTCAATGATTTCGGAAGGGATACTTTCAAAGGTTTCGAAAGGGGCACTTTCAAAGATTTCGAAAGGGGTATTTTCAATGGTTTCGAAGCTATGCTTCTAAGAGTTAATAAGTAATACTTTAATACATTCGAAAGGTTTAAAAAGAGAAATTTTAAAGTGTTTCGAAAGGTAGGGGCCTAATGATTTGAAAAGAAATTTATATGCTTTCGAGGAAGGTTATCCTGTGAGGTCGAAAGCTAAGTTTGAAGGTTTGGAAAGCCTAGTTTTCAAAACAAATAACCTAATCTCATTTTTAAAGGAAAACCATGGCATAAATAAATAAAGTGTTTTTGAAGAAGTTTTCTTTTATTAAAGGTCAAAGGTTTGATTAACCAAATTATTGTATTTGCTTCTTCATATATGTATATATTCACATTATATTAGACCCATAACTGTATTTTGGAGGAATGGCAGAATAACCAGCTTGGTGGACCCAATAGTGAATATAAATTAGAATAACTCCTGAGTATGCAGAATTGCATCAAGGAGTTTAGAAAGAATGAATATAGGATGCAAAATTTTTAAAGGAAGATATTGGAAACGACCAATATGTTCACAGTAAGCCCCTGAATACTGTGTAAAGGAAAAGATATTGGCAGAGGCCAATAGGTTCATAGTAAGCCCATGAAAACTATGTATAAATGAATATTTAGAAAGATAGGTTCATAGTTAGCCCATGAAAACCATGATTTGATACTGGCAGGGGCCAGTAGGTTTGTAGTTAACCCATGAAAACTATATCTAGGTTTAGATATTGACATATGTCAATAGGTTCCTAATCAGCCCATAAAAACTAGGATAAGAAGAAAAGATATTGGAGTTACCAATAGGTTCCTAGTCAACCCTTGAAAACTAAGATAAGAGCAAAGGTATTGGAGTTACCAATAGGTTCATAGTGATCCCATGAAAACTATGTAATTGGATAGGAAGTCGATAAACATTTTACCGGTTATTACTTAGCCCATGAAAACTATTAGGTTAATAGTAATCCTAAAAACTATAACAGAGATAGATAGTCAAAATGAATGAGGATGGGTAATCTAGAATTGATTCACTTGTTTAGCATATCATTTTATCATATTGTTTTAAATTGTTTTAACCATTGTGGATATAGGGCACAGTATATTGTTTATAAAGGTTTTAAGATATTAGTGAGGGGAACACCTGTTCTGCTAAGCGGCGTGGGCTCACTATATCTAAATGGTTTGAGATGGTAGATTATTATTCTTACCAGGCTTTATTTCTGACTCGAAGTTTATGTTTTTCCCTTAAACTCTCGGGTGCTCAATTGATTTTGAGTAGCTTGAGAGTTGAGGTTTTTTTGTACCACATTAGATGAATAAAGCTTCCAAAGACGTGCATGAGGCATGATAGATATCTAGAATTCTCTTTTATTTTGATTCTGCCGTGTCGTTTGTAATGGAAAAGTTATTAAATTGCTTGTATATACTCTAACCATCCAAGGAGGCATCTTCATGTGTCACCCTTGGCGCATGTTGTAATAAATATATTTTTCTTAATGTGGCTAACGATTGTGGAATTATGTAATGAATTAGAAATATTTTGAAATGGAATGTGATCTTGTTTGATGTTTTAATTTTTTTTCTTTCATATTTATGTGTTTTTGTGTATCAATATATCTAATATCGCTGTATTTGATCACCGAGGATTAATAACTGTGGATGACTACAACATCCATAGTCGTTAGTTTTAGGCCTCCAAGTTGGGGGATTTTACAAGTTGGTATTAGAGCATAAGTTTATGAAGCTTAAAAGAAATTTTAAACCTAAAAGATTTTTAAACTTAATCGAATGAATTTGAAAATAAAATCGGGGTTTGGGATAATGCTACAGTAACGTGCTTGTATTTTATATATATATATATATATATATATATATATATATATATATATATATATATATATATATATAAGTACGTATTCCCCTCTCTATTAGACCGTTCTTCTATATCTTACTGAGGCTCGTTTGTGGATTTACGAGAAAGAAGATATGGAAATAGGAAACAGAAGTAGAAATCTTGGTGGAGGAAGCACCACAACCAATGGAAATGCTCGACCTAATACCAGGAGGAACCTAGGTCGATAGGCTAATGCTAATCAAAATGTTGATGCCAATGTAGGTGCTGGAAATCCACTAGTATGTATGGGGGCGATGTATCAGTTCTGTGCTAATATAATGCAAGCAGAAGTTGCTGCTAGAGTTTCTGGAAATATTGTAGGAGCTAATCATGTGGCTCCAATTTGGAATAATTATGCTAAGCTGAGCAGGGATTACACCATTCTAGATGGAAAACCGTTTATAGGAACGGAGGATGCCATAAATGTTGAGAATTGACTGTTGCATTGTGAGCATATCTTTGCTGATTTAGGTTTAGATGATGAGTAGAAAAGAAGGTTGGCCTCTAGACAGTTGCAAGGGTCAGCACTTCATTGGTGGAATAGTGTTACTGCTGGAGTTCCGGAGGAAGAACTGACATGGGGTGAATTCAGAAGGAGATTTGAACAGAGGTTTCTATCTATGGTTTCTAAGTCAGCATTGATGAGAAAGTTTATGGATCTAGTTCAGGGAGATATGTCGGTTATTGAGTATGCTATTAAGTTTGATGAGCTGTCTCGATATGGGTATGCTACTATAGACACCGACATCAGAAGAAATGAATGGTTCATTTGGGGACCGAGACTTGAGCTTATTAGGGAAACCATGACACATATCTGTGATTCTTGTAATGTGGTTGTGAAGACGACAATCCGCTATGAGGAGATGCTTGCTGTTTGTGCTAGAGAGAAGCCAGTTGAAACCCAGGGTTCTTGGGGAATGAAAAGATAGTTCTTTAAGAAGAAGGGAGCCCAAAAGGGAGATGCTGCCAAGAAGGCAAAGGCTGATTTAATTTGCTACAAATGTGACAAGAAAGGTCATTATGCAAATGAGTGCCAGTCAGAAAAGGGAAAGAAGGCTACAGACGAAAAGAACGTGAAGTGCTTCAACTGTGACCAAGTTGGGCATTATAAGAACTAGTGTTCAGAGCCAGTTAGGGAGGACAAGGGAAAGGTTTTTGCTGTTGGATCATCTGCTAAGCCAACAGCAGCTGAAAAAGGGAAGATTGTGATGGAAGGTACATTTTTTGATTCAAAGTATACTGGTTAGGATACTCTTTGATACCAGTGCATCACATTCATTTATATCCTAGTGTTTGGTTGATAGGTTATGCTTAGAACCCACATAACTTGTTACTTCCTTAAGATTTGAGAATCCAATAGGAGGGTATGAAACTATGGGGATGAGATGTGACCAGTTAGAACTTGATTTGTTAGGTCATAAGTTTGCATGCAGTCTGTATGTTTTCGATTTTGTAGATTTTGGAATCATCTTGGGTATGGATTGGTTGAGAAAGTACGAGGCTAGGATAATTTTCCAGGATAGGGAGATATCACTAAGACACCCTGATAGCAATAACCGAACTATATTCTCAGTAGAGAATATGACTGGAGTAGTTGTGCTTTGTTAAGTGCAATGGAAGTAGAAAAAGAGCTAAGTCTGGTTCGGGTAGCAAAAGAGTTTGCAGATGTCTTTGAGCTGGTCACAAGACTACCACCGGAAGAAGCTGTTGAGTTTCGGATAGATCATGTGCCAAGAGTTGAACCTGTGAGTAGACCACCTAACAGGATGATTACTACTAAAATGAAGGAATTGAAGGTGTGGATAGTGGATCTAGAAGGAAGGAATTTTATTAGACCAAGTAATTCGCCTTGGGGAGCGGCCGTACTGTTCGTGAATAAACCAGGTGGGTCGTTGAAGATGTTTATCGACTATCGCAAGTTGAAAGAGGGTAGGATCAAGAATAGGTATCCTTTGTCGAGAATTGATGATCTACTTGATCAATTGTGTGGAGCCAGAGTGTTTTCCCAGTTGGATTTGGCGACAGGTTTCCATCAGTTAAGAGTGGCATAGGAAAACATTCCTTTGACAACATTTTGGACTAGGTATAGTTTGTATGAGTGGTCCATGATGCAATTCAGGTTAACGAATGCACCTGCTTTCTTCGTGGATTTGATGAACCGTGTCTTCCGGGAGTATTTGGATAGATTTGTGTTGGTGTTTATAGATTATATTTTGGTATACTTTAAGGATGAAAGAGAGCATGAGGATCATCTTAGAGTTGTGCTTGAGATGCTGAGGCGGCATCAGCTAAAGGTGAAGTTTTTCAAGTGTTATTTTTGGAAGAAAGAGGTTAAGTTTCTTGGTCAAGTGGTTTCAGAGAAAGGGTTGTCAATCAATCCAGATAAAATCAGACCTGTTAATAATTAGAAGAGACTAGAGACAGTGGCCGGATTAGAAATTTTCTTGGACTTGCTGACTATTATCAGAGATTTATTAAGGATTTCTCGTGGATAGAGGCGCCTTTTGCTAAGCTTACCAGGAAGGAGGTGAAGTTTTTTTGGTCTAACAAATGTGAGGAAGCATTCCTTAAGTTAACGCATTTGTCGACTAATGCACTCGTATTAGTAGTTCTGGATGGAAACCAAGGGTTGGTGGTGTTTACGGACGCATGTGAACAGGATTGGGAGCTATGTTGATGCAGAAGGGTAAAGTGATTGCCTATGGTTCACGACAGCTTAGACCACATGAAGTGAGATATCCTACTCATGATTTGGAGTTGGCTGCGGTGACCATCGCATTGAAGATTTGGAGACATTATCTCTTAGAAGAGAGATTTAGGCTATGCACAGATCATAAGTCTTTAAGATACTTACTCTCTCAGAAGGAGTTGGATATGAGAAAGCAGAGGTGGTTGGAGTTTTTGGCTGCTTATGATTTTAGTATAGGGTATACACCAAGGAAAAGTGATAAAGCAGCGGATGCTCTTAGCAGAAGACATCAGAATGTGGTGTTAGCTATGTTGGCAGAATGGAAGGATTTAAAAACTTTGACTACTTGTAGTATGCAGTTAAAATCGACTGCTAGTTCTAGTCAGAGTACCACCATGTTGTCCTTTTTAGAAGTTCGACCAGTGTTGATCGAGAGAATAGCTTCTAAGCAGATCCACTATTATCGGAGAGGATTAGAAGGCTTGAGGTTGGAACTGAGATCGATCATTTGAAAGATTTTTGTCTTGACCAGAGAGGATGGTTGAGAAAGAAGGGACGATTGTGTGTTCCAGATGTTGAGAACTTGAGGAAGGAAGTTCTTGGAGAATGTCATAGGTCCAAGTTTATGATTCGTCCTGAAAAGACCAAGATGTATCAAGATATGAAGAGGAGCTTTTATTGGGAAGGTATAAAGGGGATGTTGGCTTGTGGGTTAGACATTGTGCAAATAACAAACAAGTGAAAGCTGAACATCAGAAGCCGAGTGGGTTGCTTCAGCCTCTATAGATTCCAGTATGGAAATGAGATTCGATATCTATGGATTTTATAGACGGGTTGCGAAGGTCAAATAGAGGAAATGAAAAGTATATGGGTTATAGTGGACAGGTTGACCAAGAATGCCTATTTCATTCCAGTAAAGTCATCCATGATTGCACCTGTTTTAGCAAAATTGTTCATGAAGAACATAATTAGACTACATGGAGTTTCTAGTAGCACAGTCAGTGACAGAGATGTTTTTTCACTAGCGAACTCAGGAGGAGTCTACAAGATGTATTAGGTGCAAGTCTACAGGGTGGATCGTGTAGTGTATATGCAAGTATATGTGACAAAATATATGATGCAACTAAACAGCAATAATCTAGGTAACTATATAATATGCACACCAGGATTTTATACTGGTTCGGACCTCCCGTCCTACATCTAGTCTCGAAGCTCCCTTTCGGAATTTGATTATCAAACACCCTCACTTCGCCCGGAGGAATAGGCTTGGTTATAATAGCTTGTTCTTGTCAAATATGTGTTCTATAACATGGATATTGACTTATAAGTACAAATGTTTCCACTATATATGTAGAGAGTATTGTCTATGAAGAACAGAATATATCAAAGAGTGAAGTACAACTATAGATTGATAGTGATTAAGAATATAATACAGTATGTAAGTAGAGAGCGTAAGTCTAGTCAGGTGAAGGTTCTCTTTGATTCTTGATGATATATATAGTTGTAGAGAGGTTCCTTGAGTAGTTGCATCCATTAACAAGTGCTATACAGTTGCTTCTGTTGATGTGGAAGAGTTGCAACGAAGAGAAGCGAAGATGTCTATTCAAATGTGGCAGTTGATGGTTGAATTTAAATTCCAAGTTTGAAATCAGACGTCTGGTATTTGTATCAGACGTCTGATACTATATATTTTTTGTATATAGTAGATTTTCAAACGTCTGAGTGCAACTAACAGACGTCTGGTTTCGTCTGTTTTGTTGTTTCAGAGGTCTTTTTCAAACGTCTGGCTTGTGCATCCAGACGTCTGAAATCTGCGCATGCCTGTTTAGTGCATCTTTTCTGTTGCTTCTTTGATCCTATCGACTTATAGTCTCTTGTAACGTTCTTTAAGCCTTGTTCTTATCTTTTAAGTGATGTTGTTCTTGCAAGTACCTACATATAGAAATATATATACGTATGTATGTATGTATGTATGTATGTATGTATGTATGTATATTCGATTTCCATTGTATAGTTATTGTCATCGAAACCGTAGATTTGATTTCCTAACAATCTCCTCCTTTTTGACGATGACAACTATACAATGTACTTATATATAATTTTATAAATCTCCCCCTGAATATGTGCTTTCCATAATTTATTGTGATCTTTATTATTTCTCCCCCTTTGGCATTATCAAAAAGGATATATAACTTTTTAAATGTAGATATTATTAAATATCTGCCAATCGTTGTAAGGTAGAAATATACACAGAAATAACACACCAAAAGAGAAATTTCATTAAGTTTATTAATTGAGTACATCCATAGATTTTTATCTATTTTATATAAGATGGAGTCCTAAAAATCTATGAGTCTTTTGGCAAAGCTTTCTCTTGATCATCTCCTTTATCTTCATTTTTGTAAGAACTAGGTTTATATGTAGGAGATGTCGGAGCTTTCTAGAGGTTCGTTCTCATCAAAAAGTTTGGAATGTCTTGAAGGAGGAGAAGGCACTGGGGTTGGCCAATCTTTTGAAGGTGGTGTAGGATCACGAACTCTTTGAAGAAAACCTCTTTTAGAACCGATAATACAGTTGAAAGTGATGTTTCAACTGTGGCCAGACGTGTAGTAAATGATGTTTCAACACTGTCAATGCGCTTAGCCAAAAACTTTTTGATTTCAAGATAAAATATGCTGATTTTGAAGAGTGAGGTCTCGAATACTTTCATTTGGATTCGTCTTTATTTGAGTCTCCAAAATATCATCGTGGCACGTATAATCAAATGGTGCACCAGGAGGAGGAGTAGTCTTGCGATGTTGTTCCACCTCTTGTGATGGTTCAGGGTGTGTTTAAGGTGGAGGACCAACTGTCTGGCTTGACGACATTGCGTCCACTCTTCAAATGATATAAACTCGAAGGATTTTCTGGTAGGTGCATTAGTGAGAAAAATTTCGTGAAAGCATATTTCGAAGAAATTTCTTCAAAAGTGGATAGATAGGATGGGATGTTGTGAGCTCGTAGAAGTCTCTTGATATATGTAGGATAGATAATGGATGGGCGTGATCGAGTCCAAAAGTGTTTGAGCTCGTCAAACATAAATTTTGCCCAAGTGACCCTTGTTCCGCTGAATATAGCATACAGGGCCTTGTTCTCTAACTCCGTTATCTGCTCATGACTACCAAGGCGAGGAGTGATAGTGCTGATAATCATTCGAGTAATAAGTCTAGCCTTAAGTCGTAGATATTTGGATGCGAGTTTAGGTATTTCATCCTCCCATATTTGATGTTTTATATTGTCTCTTGATTTGTGACGCATATCGGGAATACTATATAAACTTTTCCAAAGTCAGAACATCGGAGAGTTATGCCTATGATTCCTGGAGTGAGCCTAATTGTGTTGCCATAAACACTAGACCATAACCAATTATCCTCGTTTTCAGTGTTCCAAACCGCTATGCTATCCAAATTAGCATAGAAGAGAAATATAGCCAACTGATCAATTTGGATGTTATTGGGATTGAAAGATATTATATTTTCTAAACCGGCAATTTCACACATTTCATCTAAATTGTACATTGGAAATTTGAGTAAGTTATAAAATGGACCCGTGTGGAGTTTCTTCTTCTGAATATCCTTATATCTCTTGAGTGAATGCGGTACTCGATTCATCCATAGTTCAATTTGATCATCTGAGAAAACTTGAGGGTTTGAGGAAGTTGCTAGGTCTTGTTTTCGCTTAGAGATTTTAGGACTTTTTGTTTTAGGAGCCATCAAATTTGATAAAGTTTGGAAGAGAAAGGATTTTTGAGAAGCAAAAAAATCAAGATCGTAGTAGAAATAAAATGAAACATAGTGAGAAAAGTAAAAAAAAATAGACATTATCTGGGCGTATAAGAGTGTCGATTGAATTTCAAACGTTTGGAAGGTAAATCAAACGTCTGATTTAACCTAGTATTAAGACAGTAAATAGAATCAGACGTCTGGTTTTTTGTGGTAGACGTTTGGATTTGGTCGATTTGTAAAATTTGATAGTCAGAGAGAATTATCAGATGTTTGTTTGTATTATCATACTTGTGGAATTGATCGAATTTTCATTTATGAATGACAGATATTTTCTCAGACGTCTAGGTTAAATATTAGACATCTGAAATAGATCGAATTTTTATAATATAATGGCAGAGACTTTGTTCAGACGTCAGGTTCACAGTTCCGACGTCTGCAATAGACTGGTATCTATTTTTATTATACAGAAGCAATTTTCAAATGTCTAGAAGGATATATCAGACGTCTTATATGCATTGTGGTGTAAAATTTGTGTGATATCAAAGTGTCAGACGTCTGTGGGCAATGTTCAGACGTTTGAATTGACTAATTTTTCTAAAAGTCACCTAATTTTGAAGGGTGTTTCTTATTTTACGACCTTTTATTAATAAAAACATAGTATTATTTTTGTGAAGCAAAATTACAAATATACGTAGATAAAAATACAATGAGAATAATTTAATTTATTTAGATGGTGATGGAGCATAGCGATCTTCAAACTGGTCATCCCTCCACGGCTTGAGTGAAGACCATATATTTCCACATTCGTGGGTTCTCGAGGAACCAGAGAATTGCCTTGGTGAAGGATCCAAAGGTGTACGATATGAGGATGAGGGATCCAAAGAGCTGCAAGGAATCAGAAGTGGTTCACGTACATCCTTCTTCCTTGAATAACAAAATTTTATCTCTACTTGCTTCAAAAAAATTAGTCGTCGTGTCGTGACTTTTTGTCCAATATATAATTCTCGTTGTAGATCTATTTGCTGCTTTTGATAATGATGTATCTCATCAATCTTATCCTTAGTGTTAGGAGAAACAAATAGAGATCGTTTGGATTTCTTGTTATCGGGAGTGAATCTCGTGTGATAGGAAGACCACATATACGTTGGTTGCTGATTTGGTGTAGGGGTTAGAAGGCGTTGAGGTGTATTCGCTGAGCTATCTATTGTAGGTGTCGAGAAGGACAGATGGGAATTGTCGGAATACATGATTATTATTATTTTTGTTTAAAAAAAAATGAAATCTATATATTCTTTACCTTTTTGTTTTGAAAAGATTTATATATAATTTTTAAAAATTATTTATAGGTAATTTCAAAAAACAACCACCTAATAAATTTATGGAGAAGGAGTTTAATTTGTGGATAAAAAACTTTTAGCTAAACATAGAATAAATAAAGACGCGGTATTAGTTCAGAAGATCAATAAGAAAGCATATTCCTAAATCGTGTCGCAATTTAACAAATGTTTGTTCGTTTAGTGGTTTGTGAAAATATCTGCTATTTGATTCTCGGTATTTACATATTATAATGTAGTAATTCCTTTTTCTACATTGTGACATAAAAAATGATGTCGTATATCTATATGTTTAGTACGCGAGTTATTTACAGGGTTTTTTGATAGATTTATTGCACTCGCGTTATCGCAATATATTGGTGATTTAATGATAACTTTGCCAAAATCCGTAAGTGTTTGTTGCATATATCACTTGTGCACATGCTAGAGCTGCTGAAATATATTCGGCTTCGTAAGTAGATAAGGAGACACAATTTATCATTTGCCTAAAACATGAAACTGATGATTGCCTGATAAAGTGACATGTTCCACTAGTACTCTTACGGTCTATTTTACATCCACCAAAATCCACATCACTATATGAAACTAGTTCAAACGATGATCCCTTAGGGTAAAACAAACCGTAATCTCTAGTACTAGATAAATATCGTAAGATACGTTTAACATCTCTTTGGTGAGATTCTTTTGGTTTTTCATGAAATCGAGCACAAGGACATACACTCATCACAATGTCGGGTCTACTGGTCGTCAAATAGAGTAAGGAAGCAATCATACTACGATATAATTTTTCATCGAAATCTTTTCTGTTATCATCTTTTTCCAAATGAACACTAGTACTCATCGGTGTTGGTTTGCTTGAAGTTTATCCATTTCAAAACGACTTATTAGATCGTTATAATATTTTTCTTGATGAATAAAAATACCATTTTCAATTTGTTTTATTTGTAAACCTACGAAGAAATTTAATTCTCCCATGTGAGACATTTCAAATTCATTTTTCATAATATTTGAAAACTGATTACAAAGATTTTCGTTAGTTGAACCAAAAATAATATCATCTACGTAAATTGGTACAACTAAAATATCGTTATTGACTCGTTTAATAAATAAAGTGGTATCCATTTTACCTATTTGAAAACCAGATGCAATTAAATGATTTTTAAGACGTTCGTACCAGGCACGGGGGCTTGTTTAAACCATATAAGGCTTTTTGTAATTTAAAAACATGATTGTGACATTTTTCATGAACAAAAAATGGAGGTTGTTCAACATATATGTTTTCTTTAATAAAACCATTTAAAAAAGCACTTTTGACATCCATTTGAAATAGTTTAAAATTGTGATGATTTGCAAAAGAAAGTAATGTACGTATGGCCTCAAGTCTTGCTACTGGAGCAAAGGTTTCATCGTAGTCGATACCTTCTTCTTGATTATAACCTTGAGCAACCAAACGTGCTTTATTTCTAACTATATTTTCCTTTTTTGTCTGCTTTGTTTTTAAATACCCATTTTGTTCCTATAACAGATTGATTTTCCGGTCTTGGTACTAATTCCCAAACATTATTGCGTTCACATTAATTTAATACTTCTTGCATGGCTATTATCCAAAAATTATCATTTGAAGCTTCTTTATAGCTTTTTGGTTCAAAATTTGACACAAACACTATGGCTTATTTAGTTAAGTTGATTTCTAGTTACTCTAGAATTGAGATCTCCATTGATATTATCTTTTGGATGATCTTGAAGAATTCTAGGAGATGATACTAAAGTATTATTTTGTGCATTTGTCTCATTATTACCAGAATTTGTTGTATTTGTTATTGGAGTTATTTCTTCATCGTCATCAGTATGATGGTTACGAAGATTTTCATCAAACGAAACGTGTAAGCTTTCTTCAATTGTGTTATTTTGTTTATTAAAGGTTCTATATGCCTTGCTATGATCCGATTATCCAACAAAGATTCCTTCATCGGCCTTCAAGTCAAATTTTCCTAAATTATCTTTTGTATTTAATATAAAACATTTTGATCCAAAAGTTTTAAATTATGATACATTAGGTTTTCCTCCAAGAAATATTTCAAAACAAGTTTGTTTAGTTATAGGTCGTATGGTTTCTCAATTCAAAAGATAACAAGCTTTGGCAATAACTTCAGCCCAAAATGTTTTGGTAGACCATTACTATTTAATAGTGTTCGTATACATTCTTGTAATGTGCGATTTTTTCTTTCTAATACACCATTCTATTGAGGTGTGCGGCGAAAAGAAAAATTATGACTTATGTCTTTTTTAGTACAAAAATTTGTAAAAAGATCATTTTCGAATTCTTCACAATGATCACTTCGAATATTTTTAATTTTCAAATCCATTTGTGCTTTAATTCTTGTAGCAAAAAAGTTAAACATACCAAAGGTGTCACTTTTATGTTTTAAAAATAAAGTCCATATATATCTTGAAAAATCATCAACTATCACGATATTTGTTGTGATTTATGGATCGTACTTGAGTTGTACCAAATAAATCTGAGTGAAATAATTCTAATGGTTGCTTTGTAGAAATATTATTTTTAGATTTAAAAGAACTTTTCTTTGGTTTTCCAATTTGACAATCGTCACATAAATTTTCTAGTTTGTAACTTACTTTAGGTAAAGCTCTAACTAGCTCATATTTTGCTATTTATTAATATATCTTAAATTAATATGACAAAAATGTTTATGCCACAACCATGGATTGTCATGCTTGGCGGTTAAACACAAATTTGAATTTTGATTTATATTCAAGTTTAAAACATAAATATTTTTATTTCTAAAACCCTCAGATATAAGTTGTTTGTTATTGTCAAAAATATTACATCAATATTTTTCGAAATTGATTTGAAAACCTTTATCGTATAATTGACTAATACTAAGTAGGTTGTGTTTTAGATTTTCTACTTACAAAACATTTGTAATAATAGGAGAGTTAGAAATACCAGAGTTGATGACTTCTCTAATGCCCATGACGTATCCTTTTGAGTTTTCTCCAAAAGTTACCGTTCCACCATCGATGTATGTTATATTTGATAACACTTTTGAATTTTCGGTCATATGCTTGGAGCATCCACTATCAAGTATCCATTTCTCCTTATTTTTTATTTTGGGTACCTACAAAATAAAGGATGATTTAATTGGTACCCATATACTTTGTTAGGGTCCTAGATATTAGGAGGAGTAGGTAGTCATACCCAAGAAGGTTTGGTACCTTTATGAACATAATTTTTATTATAGACTACACTATGTAAAAAATTATGAATATGTTTTTGTCTAATCAAATTATTATTTGTCTTAGGAATCCAAATTTTTATATTTCTGGTATTCGTTTTAGACTTAAGTGACCTTTTAGTCTTTTGATAAATACAACTATATTTCTTAATATTATTCCCTTTTGTTTAGGAATATTTTTAAATCCTATTCTATTTCTATTACCTAATGGTTTTGAAATTTTGATAAGATTTTCCAAATCTTGTTTTCAATTTATTAAATTTTGAAACATTATTTGTAATTTTATCTAATTTTTCTTTTAATTCTAAATTTTCAATTTTAAATGTTTCAATACAACTATTCAAGTTGATATTTTTTTAACAAGTCATCCTTTTCTAGTCTAGTTTTATCAAATTCTATAACTATAGTTTCATTTTCAATCAAATTATTTTTAATTTTTCCTTGAGATAATTCTAGTTCCTCCTCTAAAATAATTTTTTCATCTTTTAACATTCCTACTTCAAGTTCTAATCTATTTATTTTAGCTATATGTTCTTTGTTTAATTTTTTAATTTTTCTAAATTTATCATCTAATTCCATGCTAAGTTCTAATAATTCATCATAACTAAGTTTGGGACGCACCTCATTGTTTGTGCCATGAAGCACACATTACCTTGTTCTCCGTCACTATCACTATCACTTCCTGATGATGATGAAGAATCCAAGTCATCCCATGTTACTTTGAAAGCTTTCTTCTTTTTGAATTTTTCAAATTTGTTCTTTTTTTATCATTGTTGAGCTTGGGACAGTCTTTCTTCGTATGTCCAAATTGGTCACATTCATAGCATTTGATTGATGTTTGATTTTTCGAGCTTGATTTTCCTCCTTTCTGAAATCTAGTCATTTTATGAAATTTCTTGAATTTTTTGTAATTTTTAGCAATAAATACAATTGCTTCTTCGTCTAAGTTGGAGTCTTCATTTGTTGCTGGGAATGCTATGTTCTTCTTTTTCGAATTTTGTTCTTTTCATGCATGCAAATTAGCTTCATAGGACATTAAATTTCCTATCGATTCCTCAACTAAGAGTGTTGAGAGATCATTAGCTTCTTTGATAGCTAATATTTTTCTTTCCCACTCTGGAGTTAAAGAATTGAGTATTCTAGATATTAAGTGTAACGTCCCGTCTTTTTGTATGCTCAAGCAGACACACTTGCCGACTCAAACCATACAGAAGGGCGGATTGTTATGGGGTAAATAAGAAAAAGTAGAGAAAGAAAGAAAAAAACAAAATAGAATCTTGTAGCGGAACGATAAAATATAATAATCAAATAAACAGTTCATGAAGTTGTTTTACAAAATATTCGATTATACTTATACAATATATATCAGAGTTACACATACCGGAGAATAATAAATAATACAGCGGAACAATATGAATGCAGTGGAATAATATAATAAATAATAGTAATACAATCTTTGTCTTCGCCCTTCAGAAATAAAGTCTTCGAATCCTTAAATGCTCAGGCCGACCCGAGCGAATTGAAAAGACAAAACACTCGAGTCAGAACTAAAAGATCTTATGTAAGTTAAATCAACAATAAATAATATGAGTGGAACAATGTCAGAGATGTTTATAGGATTTGACATCTCCTATTCAGTGTCTAACGTGAGTGTAGTAACTTAAGAGATGCTCGAGATTCACATCTCCTAAGGATCCGTTAAACTATTTACTATGTAGTAGCATCTCGCTATTATAATAATGTCTATAGTAAAATAAACTTACTTTTAAATAGCATTAAGGCTTTACATTTTCCACCTTAACACGTAATAGTCCCAGTAGTCCATCCAGTATCATGGTCCCTCCTGATCGGTAAGCTACCAGAGGATACTACATGGGCTACATGAGAAAACCAAACTCGTATAAGGCGTGCTAGGGTAGGTGACCCGACACAACTAGGCAATGCCAAGGTAGATTTACCAATTACGCTTCCGGACCGGTGGTAACGCGTAGCAGCTACTACCGCCCACCTCGAGCCACTCCCTCAAAATCAAAAGGGCTCAAATCAATCACAAAGTAATAGAATGGTATCGAAGGAGTGTGTCCGAAAAAAGGTGCTACCTTCTTAGCCCGTCAATCGCTCCTGTTTTAGCCACCTTATGCCAACTCACGGTAGTCAGGTCCACGTATATACCTCAAAGGAAAACGCCGCCACCATCCTACTTCATTCTGGAATCTCCACGCATACACGGTTGTTAAAGTGTCTTTTGGAGTTGGTAGGGAGTATGACAGTTTCTGATCCCGGTCTCTTTAACAACCAAATGTTATTATAACACCGTGGTCAGTTTCAAAATAGTTTATTCTTTAAAATCAAATATCATTGCCCTTTCAAAACCAAATAAATACGATATCATTTTCATTTCAAATATATCCTTTTCTAAAACGATAACACTTTCAAAGTTATAGTATTTCGAAACCAAACGCTTGAAATATAACCTTTCAAAACATAATACTTTGAATTTCATAGCTTCTAAACGATAACTTCCACCACTTGAACGGTTTGGATATTCAGATAGTATATAGAATAAAATAGTTTAAATTTAAAATTACTTTATAAAGTAAAATAATTTCCTCGACTTCACAATTTTGTTCACTTTAAATTAAATCTCAATTCGTAACTTTCAACTCAATTTCAGTTATCGATTTCAATTATAGATTCGAACCTCCAAATAAATCATTTCAATAGATTTCAAAACTCTCAATATTCAACATTTCAAAACTAAATTTGTTAACGCTATATATATTAAATTCAGTTTACTATTATTTAGTTTTGAAATATTTACTTAATAATTTCAATATCATTCAAATGAACTCTAATTTCAAATAACTGAATATTTCCCTCACTTTATTTAAACTTGCTATATTCATTTATATAACCTTATACAAAAATTAAGTTATTAAAATCCCAAATTCAATGAGTCCCAGACCGATTTTTATTAAATAAAATTATCAATTAAATACAATTTCCAATAAATTTCCAATTTATCTTTCAACCTTAATTTACTGAAATCATTGTAAATTCTATATTAAAATATAATTTAAATAAATACTTAACCATGTTATATTTTAAATAAAATCAAAATTTATTATAACTTATTTATATCAATAAATTTATGCATAGTTCAAGTCAAGGATTTGACTATATATATATATATATATATATATATATATATATATATATATAAAGTAACATTTATATACCATCTGAAATCGATATTTCTATGCATATACTTCTTTACAAAACCATAAAAATTATTTCAAAATATCTTTATATATAGACCACGGTGTCTGTATATAATTTTCTATCATATGGTCAAGTGATACGGATATTTATCATTTCAATCCGCAATTTAAATTATAAATACAGTTATATATCATTTCAAACTGCAATCCCGAATGAAAATAAAATCTATAACAACTTGCAGTTTATAACAATATAAAATACAACATACATTCATCTAATATCAATCATCAAACATTTATCACAATCATCATCTAATTCAAACAATAACATCAATATAGAACATATAATAAATAACAGGTATTTACTGGCAGTTGTATTCAATAATAAATTAAATAACAATTTAGCTAGCAATTTATATGCAATAATAAATTAAATAACGATTTAATTCAATAAATTCAATTTAACTAAGATGATGATTAAAAATATGCCAAACAGTCATAAATAAATTTCTAATAACATCATAAATCAATTTAACAAACGTAAGAAATTTTAGAAGTTGTGAGTGGGTTAAAACACTCACCTATCGAATTTAAATCCAATTTAAACCCAAAAGTCAAATAGTCTCAGAATTCATCCAAACCAGCGTCAGAATTTCCGAAATTCCAATAAGATCCTAGCGGAATAACGATGCATGAATCCGAGTCCGTATGTTAGAGTTATGGGTATTAGAACGATTGGAATACAATTTAAAATTGATAAATAAAACAAGAAGCGAACAGTACCAGGCCACGTGCCTCACGTCTACGCGCAATTCGAACCTGTCGAACATTCTACTTCCCCAAACCCTACTGGTCACCACTCCTGCCCTAATTGTTGCCGCCGACGCTATGCAACGATCCACCATCGTTGTGCACCTCCCCATGAACGGCCGACCCCACCTAACCCACCGCGGCCACCCGAAGTCACCCAGGACGGCAGCGCCGCCGCTACAATGCACAACCTATTACGGTGAGTCCCGAGCATGTTACGACGAACGACGATCACTACAAAGCCTGCTCTCCCCCTCTATGCAAAGGCGCTTCCCGATCATTGATCGGAAGCAGATCCACCATTAAGCCCTTGAGATTACGCACGGATATCCGAAAATAATTGGCCATTTTCTGATCAAACGGTGTCTCGAATCGAGAAACAAATTGTAGAGCTGAGATGCACTCGTCGAGTGCTTCAGATCAACATATAATTTGATAGTATTTGAGGAGTTTGAAATTTTGGCTTTGAATTTGATTTGAAATTGCAATTGGAGATTCTTGTTTTGTCTGCCATTGGAAATGAAGAGGAGCAACTGGAATTGTACGTACAAAAAAGAGGAATAGAAAGGTTGTTAGGGTTTATAACTGGATATATATAGGTAGGGTTGAGAATAGAAAGAACGGATTGATTGGTTTGGACTGTTGAACGGTAATGGCCCGAAAAGCCCGTTCTGACTCCGGAACGAAATTGGTCAACCCATATTTCAAAATAGATGTTTTTAAATAATTTAAATGCAATGGAACAGGTTTCAAGTCCAAATTCCATCGTGTAAAGAAGTTATGATAAAATCAAGTTATTTCAAATTGATTTCAATTGATTTCAATTAAATTGATTTCGAGGCATTTCGAGCCCGTATGATCAAACAACAAGCCCGATTATTACGAAACTTGAGATCCTTTAATAATTCACCGTTATGGATCCAATGAAACTGGTTTCGTCATAATTCGAGTCAGTGGCCAAAATGGCTATTTTATGATGATTAAATATACTAATTAATTAAATCAATTTTTCAATTTCAGTTCTATATTGACTATTTTTATCATTTCTAAATTTCTTAATCATTTACACTAATTTAAAAAAAATTAATTGTTGATTTAAAATTGATTAATTCCTCAATTTCAGTGTTTAATTTCAATTTCATTAAATTCAGAAATTTATAAATTTAAAATTCCAAAATCCATTTATTAACTTTTCAAACTTTGTTATTCATGTCTTTTATTACAATAAGGATATTAACTTTTTAAACTCTGTTATTAACTTTTTAAATTTTGTTCTAAATCTTGATACTTCATATTTCCAAATTTCCTCTTAATTTCTATTTTCGTAACATTTAAATATTAATTTTCATTCAATTCCAAATAATCCAATTATTAAATTTAAATTAATAAATCTTGATTCCCATTATTTTATTCAATCAATCATTATCCTATTCATACTTAATTATCAACCAACAATTATTACAATTAAATATCTAATATTGATTTTTTTCCCAATTACAGCTTATTACGTATTATTTCGTCAATTAATATAACTTTGAATTTTATTTCACAATTTACTATTTACAATCAATTATGACCTTGCAATTGTTTATATTAATTGGGTTCGCACTAAATTAGTTATTCATTAACTTGCATTAACATTATTACCTTTATTTTATTGATTTCATTATTAAATTACAGATTTTTTTTAATTTTCTTTTCGAATTAAATTTCTAAAACTTATTAAATTAACAAAATTTAATTATCGAAAATTACGAATCGTTACACTCTCCCCCACTCAAAACTTTTCGTCCCCGAAAAGGAAAAAGAAGGGAAAAGAAGAATTAAGAAATCAATATATCTGACTCAAAATATTAAATTTATAAACAATTAAACTTACAAAGTTAATAATTTAAATAAAATATACCAATTTTACAACTATTAAATCTTTTTTATACTCAAATTAATAAAGTTTGGAAAAACATTTTTCAAAATTTTCTAAGTCCAAAATTTATGGAAAATTTCGGCAGAGTCTCCTTTGTACGGGAAGGCTAGGGAGAAATTATAATATCGAATATAACAATATATAACATATATTTCCAAATAATATATCCCAATGCCGGAAAAATAACATAACAATGTTATAAAACCGTAATCCGAGAACATACCTATTTGTCGGGCAAATAACGCTTTTTTTTGAAACCAAAAGCAGTAGCAATTGCTTCCATAACATATTTCACTTATATAATCCAAAAAGAGTTAATAATTGTATGAAATGAGATATTTAAAGTTGTTTTAACCACTAGAAAACAAATCAATATAAACAACAATCACTTGCAACCAATATGCAATCGCAAATCAACCCAATCAATTATCCATTCATATCAAACAAAACTAATAGTTGTTCGGGTTCGAAAACTTCAAATTGTACAGAATGAAAAATAAACTACTAAGTGCACCATTTACTTAACAATCTCAGATGAAACTAAATAGATTATTCAAACATCCAAACAAACTTAAAGTATTCTTGCCCAAACAACCATAAACCAAAACAAACAAGACTTTCAAATAATAGATCAAGTTCATTCTTTTTAGTTTCATTTCATACATTTGTTGTTTGATTTCCTTTTCATCCATATAAATGATTATCTTTTTAATTTACATATATTTGTTGCAAATTTCATTTCCATCCATTGATTCAGTGTTTACTTCACTTATTTGCACTCATACTTACATAAATTCATTTTTATTTATTCATGTCATATAAATTTCTTTTTTCTTTTTTTCTTTTTTCTTTTATATTATGTAATTTTCTTTTCATTGCATTACATTCGTTCATTACTTAATTTCATTTATTTACATTCATTTATCAATAGCATTCCTGTTCCATTTAATTTTTAGCATTTCGATTTATTTACTTAAGTTCATAATCATTTGTTTACAATACTTACCTTTCTATTATATTTAATTATAGTAAAATTTCAATTATAATTTAAGTTTATAATATTATAACATCAACATTTATTTATTAAAGAGTTTCATTGAATACTTTCATTATTTCAAATTTTACTCGTATAATATCCTACTAAATTTTCTTATTAAACATTACAACTTTTACTATTTGGTAAGTTATATATATATGCTTTAATAATGCAATTGGAAGTTATACAAGTTTTCTCATTTCTTTGATTAATTTAATGTTCAATAATCATATCTTTTGTTTTTTTGTTTTTTTTATAGATTATAAATTTCAACTTCCTCGTTATTTCATTTATAACCTAACGTTTAATCTCTTATTTTAATTAAAGGTTCCAATTATTAATTAGTTACGTCCCATTTCACTACAATAATTGAAACTATTAGTTAACGGAAACTTAAGAACTAAATACCGAGTTAAATTTCAAATCATTTTAAAATAATAGATAAATGTATACACTTATAATTTATATATCCAATTATATTTAAAATAATTTGAAATTTATATTTGTTTATCCAAATAAATCTGCACTAAAACTACTACAGTGGCCTTCCCACTTTGAACCAAAAAAGAATGTCGATGATGCGTGCACTCATCACCGAAATTATTTCCCAGCGACAGGGAGGGGAGTACATAAGTTATTTCTTTCCAAAGATTCTTTAAAACAGTTCATTCAAATTATATTGAAATATTTATATCAGAAAATACTTCTAATAATATTATTATTATATTTCAAAAATCATTCGAAAGAAATTTCCAAAAACCCCGGAACTTAGGTTTTACATCTCCAGTTTATTTATCATTTGTTTTACTTTTTTTCAAATTTTGCATCCAATCAATATTTATAAATTTCAATACCAACAACCAATATATTACAACCAAATATAGCTTTTAAAAAAATTATTTTATATATAGAAAATATAATAAGAAAAATTATTTCATTCACCCATATTCAAAATAAATATTGTGTCGGCCCGTCCTATTAAGTGTTTAGAAATCCCTATTGATGTCATAGCATCCTATGCACCAATTAGAATTTATAAATACAAAATGGAACAAATTAATACAACATAAAAACTTGTATAACACTAACAAATACGCTCTCTCGTATATACATACACTCAGTGGCCCATCATAGGATATTACTACCCTATTAATAAAGGGTCAGACCTCACAAAGCTAAGGTTTATCACTAAACTAAAGCTCTAATACCAGATATAACATCCCGCCTTTTTGTACGCTTAAGTAGACACACATGCCGACCCAAACCATATAGAAGGGCAAATTGTTATGGGGTAAATAAGAAATGTAGAAAAAGAAAGAAAAAAACAAAATAGAGTATTGCAGCGGAACGATAAAATATAATAATCAAATAAACAATTCATGAAGCTGTTTTACAAAATATTTGATTATACTTATACAATATATATCAGAGTTACACATACCAGAGAATAATAAATAATGCAGTGGAACAGTATGAATGCAGTGGAATAATATAATAAATAATAATAATAATACAATCTTCGTCTTCATCCTTTAGAAATAAAGTCTTCGAATCTTGAAATGCTCAGGCTGACCCGAGTGAATTAAAAAGACAAAACACTCGAGTCAGAACTAAAAGATCTTATGTAAGTTAAATCAACAATAAATAATATGAGTGGAACGGTGTCAGAGATGTGTATGGGATTTGACATCTCCTATCCCGTGTCTAACGTGAGTGTAGTAACTTAAGAGATGCTCGAGATTCACATCTCCTAAGGATCCGTTAAACTATTTACTATGTAGTAGTATTTCGTTATTATAATAATGTCTATAGTAAAATAAACTTACTTTTAAATGCATTAAGGCTTTACATTTTCCATCTTAACACGTAATAGTCCCGGTAATCCATCTAGTATCATGGTCCCTCCAGATCGGGAAGCCACCAGAGATACCACACGGGCTACAGAAGAAAACCAAACTCGTACAAGGCGTGCTAGGGTAGGTGACATGGCACAACTAGGCAATGTCAGGGTAGATATACCAATTACGCTCTCGGACCGGTGGTAACGCATAGCAGCTACTACCACCCACCTCAAGCCACAACCCCAAAATCAAAAGTGCCCAAATCAATCACAAAGTAATAGAATGGTATCGAAGGAGTGTGTCCGATAAAAGACGCTACCTTCTTAGCCCGTCAATCGCTCCTGTTTTAGCCACCTTATGCCAACTCATGGGAGTCGAGTCCACGTATACACCTCAAAGGAAAATGCCACCATCATCCTACTTCATTCTTGAATCTCCACCGCGTACACGGTTGTTAAAGTGGTTTTCAGGGTTGGCAGAGAGTATGACAACTTTCAATCCCGGTGTCTTTAACAACCAAACGTTATTATAACACCGCGGTCAATTTTAAAATAGTTTATTCTTTAAAATCAAATATCATTGCCCTTTCAAAATCAAATAAATACGGTATCATTTTCATTTCAAATATATCCTTTTCGAAAACCACAACACTTTCAAAGCTATAATATTTCGAAACCAAATGCTTGAAATATAACATTTCAAAACATAATACTTTGAATTTCATAGCTTCTAAACCATAACTTCCACCACTTGAATGGTTTGGATATTCAAACAGTATATAAAATAAAATAGTTTAAATTTAAAATTACTTTATAAACTAAAATAATTTCCTCGACTTCATAATTTTATTCAC
Organism: Allium cepa; assembly: GCA_030765085.1. Classification (NCBI taxonomy): domain Eukaryota; kingdom Viridiplantae; phylum Streptophyta; class Magnoliopsida; order Asparagales; family Amaryllidaceae; genus Allium; species Allium cepa. The sequence goes on along the minus strand of CM060933.1, from coordinate 25,038,617 downwards.
TTTAAATTAAATCTCAATTCATTACTTTCAACTCACATTCAGTTTTCAATAAACCATTTCAATTTATACCGATTTCAATTATAGATTCGAACCTCCAAGTAAACCATTTCAATAGATTTCAGAACTCTTAATATTTAACATTTCAAAAATAAATTTGTTAACTCTATATATATCAAATTCAGTTTACTATTATTTAGTTTTGAAATATTTACTTAATAATTCCAATATCATTCAAATGAACTCCAATTTCAAATAACTAAATATTTCTCTCACTTCATTCGAACTTGCTATATTAATTTATGTACCTTAGAGAAAAATCAAGTTAAAAATCATATTCTTTAAAGTCTCAAATTCAATGAGTCCCAGACCAATTTTTATTAAATAAAATTCTTAATTAAATACAATTTCCAATAAATTTCCAATTTGTCTTTAAACCTTAATTTATTGAAATCATTGTAAATTCTATATTAAAATATAATTTAAATAAATACTTAACCATATTATGTTTTAAATAAAATAAAAATTTATTATTAACTTATTTATATCAACAAATTTATACATAGCTCAAGTCAAGGATTTGACTATATATATATATATATATAGTAACATTTATATACTATTTGAAATCGGTACTTTTATGCCATATACTTTTTTACAAAACCATAGAAATCATTTCAAAATATCTTTATATATAGATCACGGTGTCTGTATGTAATTTTCTATCCTACGGTCAAGTGATACAGATATTTATCATTTCAATCTACAATTTAAAATATAAATGCGGTTATATATCATTTTAAACCGCAATCCCAAATGAAATATAATACATAACAACTTGCAGTTTAGAACAATATAAAATACAATATCCATTCATCCAATATCAATCATCAAACATCTATCACAATCGTCATCTAATTCAAACAATAGCATCAATATAGAATAGATAATAAATAACAGGTATTTACTGGCAGTTATATTCAATAATAAATTAAATAACAATTTAACTGGCAGTTTATATGCAATAATAAATTAAATAACTATTTAATTCGATAAATTCAATTTAACTGAGATGATGATTAAAAATATGCCAAACAGTCGTAAATAAATTTCTAATCACATTATAAATCAATTTAACAAACATAAAAAAATTTAGAAGTTGTGAGTGGGTTAAAACACTCACCTTTTGAATTTTAATTGAATTTAAATCCAATTTAAATCCAAAATTTGAACAGTATTAGAATTCGTCCAAACCAGCGTCATAATGTCCGGAATTCCAATAAGATCCTAGCAGAGAAAACGGCGCATGAATCCGAGTCCATATGTAAGAGTTATGGGTATAGAACGATTGGAATACAATTTAAAATTATAAATAAAAAAACAAGAAGAAGCGAACAGTACCAGGCCACGTGCCTCACGTCTGCTCACAATTCGAACCTGCCAAATGTTCTGCTTCCCCAAATCCAACTAGTCGCCACTCTTGCCCTAATTATTGCCGCAGATCGCCGACGCTACGCGACGATCCACCATCGCCATGCACCTCCCCATCAATGGCCGACCCCACTTGACACACCCGAAGTCACCCAAAATGGAAGCGCCGCCGCTACAATGCACAGCCAATTACGACGAGTCCCGGGCATGTTACGACGAACGACGATCACTATGATGCCTGCTCTCCCTCCCCTATGCAACGGCGCTTCCTGATGGTTGATCGAAAGCGGATCCATCGTTAAACTCTCGAGATTACGCATAGACAACCGAAAATAAATGGCCATTTTCTGACCAAATAGTGTCTCGAATCGAGAAACAAATTGTAGATCTGAGATGCTCACGTTGAGAGCTTTAGATCAACATATAATTTGATAGTATTTGAGGGTTTAAAATTTTGGCTTTGAATTTGATTTGAAATTGCAATTGGAAATTCTTGTTCTGTCTGCCATTGGAAATGAAGAGGAGCAAGTGGAATTGTACATACAAAAATGAGGAAGAGAAAGGATGCTAGGGTTTATAACGGGATATATATAGGTAGGGTTGAAAATAAAAAGAACGGATTGATTGGTTTGGACCGTTGAACGATAAATGGCCCGTAAAGCCCGTTCTGACTCCGGAACGAAATTGGTTAACCCATATATCAAAATAGATGTTTTTAAACAATTTAAACGCAATAGAAAAGGTTTCAAGTCCAAATTCCATTGTATGAAGAAGTTATGCTAAAATCAAGTTATTTCAAATTGATTTCAATTAAATTGATTTCGAGGCGTTTCGAGCCCGTATGATCAAACGACAAGCCCGATCGTTACGAAACTCGAAATCTTACAATAATTCACCGTTACGGATACGATGAAACTGGTTTCGTCGAAATCCGATTCAGTGGCCAAAATGGCTATTTTTACATTGATTAAATTAATAATTAATCAATTAAATCAATTTTTCAATTTCAATTCTATAATTGATAATTTTTATCATTTTTAAATTTCTAAATCATTTACACTAATTTAAACAAATTTAACTATCGACTTAAAATTGATTAATTCCTTAGTTTCAGTGTTTAATTTCAGTTTCATTAAATTCAGAAATTTATAAATTTAAAATTCCAAAATCCATTTATTAACTCTTTAAACTTTGTTATTCACGTCTTTTATTACAATAAGGATATAACTACAATGTTTTAAATCTTGGTACTTCATAGTTCCAAATTTCCTCTTAATTTATATTTTCGTAATATTTAAATATTAATTTTCATTTAATTCCAACTAATCTAATTATTAAATTTAAATTAATAAGTCTTGATTCCCATTCTTTTATTCAATCAATAATTATCCTATTCATACTTAATTATCAACCAACAATTATTACAATTAAATATCTAATATTGATTTTTTTTCCCAATTACAGCTTATTACGTATTATTTCGTCAATTAATATAACTTTGAATTTTATGTCCTAATTTACTATTTACAATCAATTATGACATTGCAATTGTTTTGATTAATTGGGTTTTAGCTATTCATTAACTTGCATTAACATTATTACCTTTATTTTAGTGATTTCATTATTAATTACAGATTTTTTTTCTTTCTGAATTAAATTACTAACACTTACTAAATTAACAAAATTTAATTATCGAAAATTACGGGTCATTACACTGAGTCAAAATTTATGAATTTGACTCCAAGTGCCATTAAGTCGTGTTGAATGGTTTGAAATCAAGAGTACATGCTTACTATAGATTCATTTTGTTTCATTTTAAATAATGAAAATTGATTTTGTAAAAGTGAAATCTTAGTTTGCTTAACTTTGTTTGTGCCTTCATGTGTAACTTGTAAGGTACACCAAATATCAAATGCATTGTTACATAACATGACACATGAAAATTCATTCTTATCTAGTGAACAAAATAGAACATTCATAGCTTTGGCATTATTAGAAGCTGCGGTTTTTTATGCATCAGTCCATGTGTTTATAGCAGTGTCACGTGCTTCATATTTATTTTGAGTGGCTGAGCAAATTTCTAATCCATTAGCTTTCATAAAAATTCTCATATGTGTTGACCAATACGCATAGTTAGAACCATTAAAAAGTGGGGGGTCATGCTGTGGATTGACCTTCTTGAAAAATACTTTCCAAATTACAGTGATTCAAAAATATGCTACTGTATTTTGAACTAGCCTTGCTCTGATACTAATTGTAAGTCTACAGGGTGGATCGTGTAGTGTATATGAAAGTATATGTGATAAAATATATGATGCAACTAAAACAGTAATAATCTAGGTTACTATAGAATAAGTGCACTAGGATTTTATACTGGTTCGGACCTCCCGTCCCACGTCCAGTCCCGAAGCTCCCCTTTAGAATTCGACTATCAAACACCCTCATTTCGTCCGGAGGAATAGGCATGGTTACAATAGCTTGTTCTTGTCAAATATGTGTTCTATAACACGGAAATTGACCAATAAGTACAAATGCTTCCACGATATATCTAGAGTGTATTGTCTATGAAGAACTGAATATATGGAAGAGTGAAATACAAGTACAGATTGCTAGTGATCAAGAATATAATAGAGTATGTAAGTAGAGAGATTAAGTCGGTAAGGTGAAGGTTCTCTTTGATTCTTGATGATATATGTAACGACCAGAAATTTTCGATCCCGAAAATTCCAGATAGTTATGAAAAAGAAGAAAGAGATAGAAGAAGAAGAACAGAAACAACATCTCACATTCGCAGCGGATAAAATATAATAATAAATAATAAAAGTTTACAAAAGAATATTATATCTGTCGTTTACATTTAGAATACATCAGAGTTTCACATATATACTGTCACTGAACATACGCAAATCAACGTGTCTCAGATTTACAATATTATAAATACGGCGAAAATAATCTATACGCTCTTGCCATCCAACTCGCCTCCTGAGCTCCAAAACGTATCTACCTGAAAATCTGTAATACTCGGTCGGACCCGAGCATTACATCAAAGTAACACCCGGGTCAGGCTGGAAACCAGCGTGAGTAAACCAGTCTAATATGGAATTCAAAAGTATACAACTCATATAAAACCCAGGGTAACTAGTTTCAATTCACAAATCCACAATTTGCTATAGACAGCACTTAATCACACATAAATTTTCTAAGTATCAAATTTAGATTAAATAGTACAATTTACTTAAATCATTTCATTCCAGCCTATTGATTTCACATATCAATCTATAAAAATTCGAAGTGGTTTCGGGTATTTCCTAATACCCGACTCCGGTCTCTTCGAATCCAATGTCATCTTAACCTAAGTTATTAAAGTAAAATATAATCCAAACTTTAAATACGGAATGACACTTTCATATACAGCAATACATCAACGATAGATAACCATACTATCACTGTCTATTAAAACATATCATCAGAAACATTTCATATCAAAGATATCAACCAATTCAAGGCCTTTACAACATTAAATCATTTATAAGCAAGATTGATCACTTCCAAAATTTGTTTAATTTTCTTCTAATTAAATTAATTTCTAACTTTAATCACTTGGTACTTTACTCAACATTAATTAGTTACAAATCGATTAGTTAATCATCCTTGATTAATTATCCTTTAGGAAATTAACTCTTAATTAATTTCTCAAATTAATTAACCCTCACCCGCGTTCATATTTATCACATTGTCCTTGATTAATTACTCAAATTTATTATTCAATAATCCCTTATTAATTAACTAGTCCTTAGTTAATTTTCTTAATTAATCACTCCTAACTTCCCTAAGTAATTTCCCTTTTAATTACTTCCATCAGGAATAAATCACTTTTAGAAATTACCCATTACTTACCCTCCTTAATTGTCATTAAGTAATTATTCTTTAATTACTTCCATTAAGTAATTATTATTAATTAATTTCATTAGTTACCCTAATTAATTCCATTCATAACTTAATCATTCGCTAATTACTGGCATTAATTAATGACCTTCAATTGATCAACTAGTCCTTCAAATAAATTAAATGATCACTTCTTAGTTCCCTTCATAAAGCAATTATCTTCTTTAACATGAATATATTCAGTAATTATCTTTAGTTAAAGAGATATAAACCCTTTATTTTAAATTTGAGACTTAATTAAATCATTTAGATCTATTTAATTCAACTGCCTGAAATTAATGTATTACATCAATCATACTGGGTATTTTGATTTAAGTTTAGTACATTTTTTTTTCATGTCTAAAATTTTTATCTGAAGCATTTGGAACAGATTCACATTTTGCTACTAAACACCTGGTTATTTAAATCAAAAGTTAATGCCGAGCCTTTACTGATGTTTACCCAAACTAGACTCGTAGTTTCCCTTTAAACCAAGTCATCAAACCCCAGTAATCTCGAGACAAAAATAACTTCGAACATAAACAACTTCTCTGAACCATACTCTCATTCTTCCTTCATTTCTATTCCTACAGCACACATCAAAGCCTGCTGACATTCCGTGCATCGTGCATATACACACGACTCCTCAGCCGCTGAGTACTTTGCCGATCATCCACGCAAGACGCCTCCAATCTCCTCCTTATGCTCCACCTCCTGGAACATCGCCACGAGCACTCAATCGAAAATCGAATCTCCTATGCTCTAGAACGAAACTTTGTTCATCTAACCACATCGATTCGCCCCTCTTTCAGGTGCCGATCACCAATCTACTTCACTGGAGGGTACGCCACTCAACCCTCTTACATTTCCACCCATACCGCATCCCCCAGTCACTACCCCACCGCTTCAATCACTTCGGGAACCAACCTTGACCAAACAAGCACTAAACCCTACTTTTTCCTCGATCCATCACTTTCTACAATAGAAAAACAAATGAATATTTTTCCTGACTTCGTAGATCGTCAAGCTAGCCTCTCCACAAATTTCTATCTCTAAAATTTGTTGGATTAATAGAAATTGATAGAAATGTAGTTTTTGTTCATCTGTAAACTGCTCATAAATTTCTAAACTAAAAATTTTCATTCTTGCTTTAAAATCCTATTTTTGAATGTATATTCCAGATATAAAATCAAAATATCAAATTAAGATACTCGAATTTTAATCATATGGTTACTTTTTTTTACTGTAAACTTTGAATTTGCAGTATCCATATTCTCTGTCAACCTTCCAAACAAAACTCCAAGCCCTGATTTCAGTATAACAAACTTTATCAAATTTCGATTCCTAAGTTTAAAGTGTTTTGCAAGCAGAAAGATTAAATATTCCTACTGTACTTTGGTCTGTACCAAATATATGGAAGAACAGGTGAAAAAGGATTTCCATAGCAACAGAAAATTTACAGAACTGTTTATTTAATCCATACAGCAACCATATATCATAAAAAAACAAATACACCAGTTAAAACAGATATTTACTCACTTGAATCACTTTGAACAGAGAATGATTCTGGTTGAAACTACAGTTTGACCCTGATTTTACTGATTTTAAAAAGATTTTTACTGATATCATCTTCTTCCAGAAATCTACTTGTTATTTATGCTTGAAATTAACTTTTAAAAAAAAATTAATCTGATAGATACGAACAGATTTCCTTGAAAGATTTTAACACTAAACTGTATATATAGGAGATCTAAATTTTGGAACCTGATTATCTTGGAAAAAGTAAAACAAACAGAGAGCAGTTTATCCATGCACCCACATATATACAGAAAGTTCAGATATACTTTAAGCTAATTACATCCATGCAAATCATTTTACTTCACAAATTCATCACATGCACTTATATATCATTCGATTCAGCTAAAGGAATGGTTGTATTTCTCACCTTAGTAATTTGAACAGAGAATAAATTTTTGTTCCAGATTTGCTTGTTTTTTTTAGATTTTACTTATTTTAAAAACAAATACTATTCTTATGGCTCACAGAGACATTCCCTTTATTTTTTTTTTGGCAAAGCCAGCGGGGTTAACTGGGCCCCTACCAGTTTTATTGCAACTACAATAAAATAGATTACAGAGAAAAAACATAGAAAAGAAATGGAAAAAAAGAAAAAAAGAAAAAAACATAGAAGAATATTTTACAACAGATTCACGCCCACTTTTGAACAAGATACAGTGGGAATGCACTGTTCTTCAAAAGCTTGTATATGCAGCTCTTCATTTCATTCCATAAATCATTCTCATTTCTTCTAGTATTTTCAAAAACTCTGATGTTTCTTTCTCGCCAAATTACAGCCATGTAAACCTTCAAACAGACAGTAATGATTCTACTAGCATCTGTTTTCCACTTTGTTGCTTTATAAATAATTCTCCACTGGATGATGTTTGTATGACCAGAGAGAGTAGAACCAGAGATCCTACCTAACTTGGAAAGCAAAACATGCAAGGCAGGACATTCAAAAAATATGTGTTCAGGTGTTTCATCCTCAATTTCACAAAACAAACACCACGTGGGACAGTTCATCCCATACTTATGCAACAGTTTTCTTGTAAGCAAGGCACTGTTAATCACTTTCCACATCATAAGATTATACTGTGGGACAGAATCAGAATTCCAAATTACTTCATGCCAATCAGCAGCAGGAAGAGAATCACTAACAACAAGGGATTTATAAACAACTTTGACAGTATGAACTGTACTGTTCCAATGCACTGTGCTAGCTTGCAAAGCACTGAAGTTAGTGTGATGGATTTTTGACCAAGTTTGCTGAATAAAATTGTTACTGGAATATGGCAACTGAATTTTCCCATTAATAAAGTAGGAATTGACATTGGCAGAAAGGGGAATGCCAGATTGCACAATTTGAGAGTAGGAAAACAATGTAGATAAAATTAAGCCTTTACTAACCCAAGGTTCATTCCAGAAATTAACTGTATTACTAGTGTTCACTGAATATTGAATAAGAGGCAGAAACACTTTCCTACACTTCAGAATGCTTCTCCAAGTCCAACTACTCAGCTGAGGAATCTCCATTATCCAGAAGTTCCTGTTCTTGATATTATGTTGCCATGTCCATTCAACCCATAAGCTTTTCCTTCTTTTTATAATAGCATTAAACTGTTTGCTAATAGCTGCTATGTTCCACTTCCTTATATCTAAAATTCCAAGCCCACCAGTTTTGAAAGGAACTTCAAATTTTGAAAAAGCACAAGGCACAATTTTCCTGTTATGAATACTTCCTGTCCAAAAGAATCTACTCACAGCAGAACGGATTAATTGTAATAACTTGACTGGAAGAATCATAGCGCGAGCCCAATAAACAACAGATGAGAAGACAACTGTTTTAATGAGAACTAACCTACCACTTTGTGTTAATTTCCTGTTTTCCCATGCTGTCATTAAAGAAGTTATTTTATGGTATAATGGGTAACAGTCATTCTTCGTAATTCTTTTAGTTATTAGAGGTATACCGAGATATTTCATGTCGTTTTCCATACTTGAAAACCCAGACTGATGATGGAGCATAACACATGCTTCATGACTGATTCCAGATACAAGCATAGATGATTTGCTTTGATTTATGGATAGGCCAGTCATTTTGTAAAAGTTTTGCAAAGCTTCATTTATTCCTTTCAGAGAGGGCAACTCTGGCTTAGTGAACACCATGACATCATCCGCAAACATGATGGATGTTATTTGTTGTTGGTTGCACTTAGGATGATACTTTATTATTTTGTTATTATAACTGGTTCGAAGAGTTACTGTAAGAACTTCCATAACTATAAGAAACAAGTAAGATGATAGGGGGTCCCCTTGTCTTATTCCTTTACTTCCTCTAAAACTGCCAACTGGTCTACCATTAATCACAACAGAGTAGGATGGAGTGGATATACAAACATATATCCACGACACAAAAGTTTTAGGGAATCCCATAACAGCCATGATCCTAACAATGGAATCCCAATGTATAGAGTCGTAAGCTTTAGTTATGTCAATTTTCAATGCAGCAGCAGGGGGGCCATAACTTCTACCATAGCTTTTGAGGAGTTCCTGTGCCAAGAGCACATTATCAATAATATCCCTATTAGGCAAGAAAGCTGATTGGTTGGTAGATACAACAGTAGGAAGCACTGAGACCAATCTAGCAGCTAGGATTTTTGATATGCACTTATACACAACATTACAACAGGAAATAGGCCTATATGAACTAACAGTGGAAGCAGGGGAGCACTTGGGAATTAATGCAATATTTGTGCAGTTGATTTCACCAAGAATCTTGCATTTGTTAAAGAAGTTGTGAATAGCCTTGCAAAATTCACTGCCAAGGATATTCCATGTGTTTATAAAAAACACCACATTCAAGCCATCAGGGCCTCCAGTTGATTGTTTGTTCATAGAGAAAAGGGTGGACTTGATTTCATCATCAGTAACTGGTCTAACAAGAAAAGAGGCTTCCAAGTTAGTGATATGTGGAAGAACAGTTTCAGATATTAAGCTCAGACTAGGAATAAAACCTTCTTGATTACCATACTGTTTAGTGAAATATTGTATAAATGCATGATCAACTGAATCAGGGGTAGAATGTAACAATCCCTGGTCATCAGTAATACAATGTATGTTTTCTCTGGCCTGCTTTACTTTGATAGAATCATGATAAAACTTAGTGTTTTTATCCCCTTCATCATGCCATTTTTTGTTAAGTTGCTGTCTCTTCATGTTGGCTTCTAGTTTTAGAGCAGAATTTACTTCCAAAAAAAGTTGCCTTTCTTCATCAGCTGCTTGTACGTCAAGTGGATGTTCCATCATAAAGTCCTGCTTTATTTTGAGTTGCTGGGCAAGAGTAGCAGATAGCAGACCACCACTACCAAAGGTTGCAGTAGCCCACTGTTTGATAGCATGCTTGATGGACTTGAGCTTCCTGCAAAACTTAAACATGGGGTTACCAAAGCATTTAAATTCTGCATTAACATGTGATACCAGTACAAGAAAATGTTCATGCTTTGCCCAAGCATTAAAAAATTTGAAACTTCTCTTATCTCTTCGCAAATGGTTTCCAAGGGACAGAATTTGTGGGGAGTGGTCTGATAGAATAGGATGTGGAAGGTATACTGAGAGATTTGGCCAAAGAGAAAGGGCTTGGAAATTGCAAAAAGAATGATCAATTGTGGTAAAAGTACGAACTCCACTTCTGCTTCGATTATTCCATGAGTACTTGGCACCAGATTTATTAACCAAAAGTAACTCAGAGTCAATAACAGATTGATTCAAGGGATCAAGATCACGTGGTGTTAGGGGGATGCCACCAAACTTGTCATTATAATCAAAACAAGAGTTGAAATCACCCATAACCAGCCATGGATGAGATGCTTGTCTTAAAGGAGGCAGAGTTTTAAGGAAAGTATTCCTAGAATTATTTGAATTGTCAGCATACACTATTGTTAAGTAGAAAGAGGTTTGTTTTTGGGTGAGAAGAATGTGATAGTGAATAGATTGTCTGCACATAAGAATGGGGGAAAGAGTTATTTCAGAGGGATTATACATAACAAGTATTCTACCATACGCAGCAACATCGTGGTTATGATGGAATGACCAAAATTTCGTAAATCCATACAAAAGAAACAACTTTCGTTTAAACTTTAATTCTTGACTAAGATCAAATCAAGTGGAAAGGATATTTTACCAAAATTTTAATTTTAAAACATGGACAGGCAAAGCAGAGGTGTAGCAATAATCATTTATGTATTTATATATATACAGAAGATTCATTCCAATTCATACATTCAAAGCATATTTATTCCTAATAATCCATAAGTAACAAATAGTTAACACTTATGCTTTAAACTGGGAGGTTACTCACCTGAAAACATTGAACAGGGCAGCCACTTATGGTCAAAATAAAAAATACAGTCTGTCTTTGGAAAGCTATCGGCGTGGAGTATTTTCTTCTTTGTTGATGTAGTTGTTGGTGATGTAGTTATAGGATGATACTTTTTTTTTAGTAATTGAGTTAAGTCTGGTTGTAAAGTTGATGAACGAATTAAGTAAAAAGGTGATATATATATATATATATATATATAAAAGATTGTACAGGTTAATGTATTCTTCTCGTACAATTTGGATAGAGATATTTTTTCCTCTCTTCAGTTTTTGTCTAGGCAAGATTTTTATATATATATGTATGGAGGCTGAAGTGATATCTTTTGGGCTAGCATTTATTAACATTGTCTTCTTTTATAAGCTTATACTTATCTTTATTTTATAAGTACATTCATATGCAGGTATGACTGGTTCATTTCATATCACTTGTATCCCACATATATGTGTTCTATAATTTACTTATGTGTTAAATTTATTTTTTACATGACTATAACCTTTAAGATATTTATTTTCACATCCATACTTATTTTATTTCTTTGTTAAGGTTAAACTATCAACATTGAATTTCTTAAAATTATTTATTTCTATACTTATGTTAATATCATAGCCTCTTAAGCCTATAACAATTATATTTGTTTTCAAATAATATATTTGTTTATACTTAAATTTAATATTGATAAGATTTATTTTACTTGAACAATTATTATCCAGACTATATCATATATATATATATATATATTTAAATCACATAAAGTTAAATAAGAAAGATTTCATGTTTAAAATATTTAGAAACTCGTTATTTTAATTCCAAACCATAGCTTCTCCCAGTTACATATATATTTGTTTTAAAATAATAAGCTGTATTTTAATTAATTTAATTAAATATTGATTAAAATAATGCTGCCAAAAATCCGGGATATCACATCCCTTCCCCCTTAAAACTTTTCGTCCTCGAAAAGGAACGAGCCGGAATTTATGAAAATGTTTAAAACCAGATAAATATTCTCTGATCATTATTATTTTTTCTAAAATATTTTTAAATATCTATATAATATTATTCCAGAGTAGTTTTTACAAAATACTTTTATAACTTGATGTTTCAACAAGTCCATCCTCGTTCTCATAGAGATTCGGTCATACGTTCATCAGGCGTAGGACTGAAAATCTATAAGTACTTGGTAACCACGTTTCATCATCCAGTGAAAATACTTGAAAAATAATTTTACTGAAATTATAGAAAACAGTTTTGAAATAGAGAAAATAGCTTTGGTGAGAATGCTTTGGAAATCATCACCCCCATCCATGGTTGCAGTTAACCCGATGGATACGTTGCCATCCCGACAAAATCCATAGATAATTGTAGGCCTCCGCGCCCCTCGATTACACCATGGAACCCACGACAGATCACAGCTACAACTGGGGTTACGTAGCAATCACAGCAAAAACCCATATAACTGTAGGCATCGGCGCCCTCGAATTTCACTGCCAAAAATGAAACTTCTCCACTTCACTTGACCATAGATCGCAGTCTACCGATGTTGCGTTGCCTTTCCGGCAAAATCAAGTGTAGACTGTTGGCACTCATCCTCCACATGATTTTCGCTATGGTCCCTACAGTAGATCACAGTGACATCGAGTTACACTGTCGTCACAGCATAACCCAAATGCCCCTGTAGGCATCAGCGCCCTCCACTTTCGCTACCCAATAATCCCCAGAAACTAGTTTGTCCGGACTCCTCACAGGATCAACTTTAGAACCCCCACCGGGGCTCAAGGCAGCACCACCCAGTGGCACTCCTGAGAAGTTCATTTCAAAGGAGCGCCTTTTTTCCCCAGAGTCATCATCAAAACACTTTATACTATACATATATAGTATCTTTCAAATCATACACCTAGTATGATCTCATACAAAGCTCCTTTACACAAAATCGATTATCCCAAAATCGATAATTCTCAAACTAGGCTTTCCAAATTTCAATATTGATTTTACCCAAAAATCAAAAGCCTTTCCAAATCCCAAGGTTCCCAAAACCCTTTTTCCCAAAATCCTCATAAGATCCTTTATATATATATTCAAAAATATATAAAATTTTAAAAACTTTGGATCATTTTAAACTTGTATAAAATTCCTTTATACTTCAAACATTTCAAAAAACATTTTTCTTCCAGCAGTAAATTCAACAAGGGGAGATTTATCTTCTATAACAAAGATTACAACTTTGTTTATTCAAAACCAAATATCCCAATTTAATTCCTCTTTCCAATATCAATTTCATTCAAATCCGTACGATGTACACTTATCATCCGTACGCTATACCAATCTGACCGCTCACTCGATCACACAATTTCACTTCCGAACTAGTATCTTCCACCCGACTTCCTAGTGCGGACACAGATCTGATTTCTTGATTAAAAACCGTCATTCTCCTTGCATGGTTATAACTATGATAGAGAATATCCAGAACCAATCAACAATCCATATCCAGGTTCGCCGTCGAAAATCGAGTGAAAAATTCCGACTTGGATCGATAAACTATCTCGAAATTCTGTGCTCGAATCTGGATCAAATCACTATGCCAATAGAATAATATACGTATACCCTATGTATTTAACTTCATAGATTATTAGCCAAATAAATTTCCTTTCTATTCACATTCCTTTAATTCTCATTCACTTATTTACAATTGCCTTGATTCCCATTTGGATTATCACTTCAATTCTTATCTCGGTTGGGTATTTTAAATCAATAACAGTATGAACTCTGACCAGTTTATACTTAGAAAATAGCTTGAAAATTTTAAAAATAGATAAGTAGTTGAAAAATAATTATTAGTTTGCAAAATAGCTATAAAATAGTTAACTAATTGTAAAATAGTTGAAAATAGTTGAATAGCTTCAGAAATTTAAATAATTGCAAAATAGTTGTAAAATAGAAATTAGTTTGTGAAATAGTTGAAAAATAATAATTAGTTTAGAAAACAGTTGGAAAATGGTTAAATAGCTCCAAAAATAATTATAAAATATGTATAAAATAATTTGGGTTTAATAAGAAAGGTTGTATATATTTAATAGCTTAGAAAAAAAATAAGTTTATATCAAAACAATTTATATTGAAATAGTCAAGAGTCAAACCGTTCACTTCCCCAACTATTCAACTTAAATTTCCACTTCCATTTAAGTGACTCAACTCTAACTTGAATAACTTCAATTTCTATTAAAATTTATTTAGACCCAATTCAAGTTGAATCAACCTTGATTTCCTTCCCAATTCAAATCAACTTCCATTTGATTTTAATCCTGTTCAACTTTAATTATAATTTCATATTATTCCAATCAATTAGAATTATTATCAATTGAACCCATTTCAAGTTCAAATCATTTCAATATAATCCAATTCAATTTTCCATTTAAATTCTTAAACTTCTACATCTTCAATCACCAATCCAATTAATTCAAACCAAATTAAATTTTGAACTAATCCAATTTCAATCTTGAATTTAAACTACCTTGAATTATATAAATTCGAGTTAAATTCTCAAAGATTGGTTTATCTCTTTAAACCAAATTAACTTTTATTTTAAGTTTTTAACAATTTAATTTCAGAATCCAATTCTCAAAATTCCATTTTAAATTATCCTTACTTATATATTTCAAGGTTCAACTAAGAATTCAACACAATTTTATTTTAAAATTTTAATTTATTATTAGATTTTATCCTCTAGTTTGAAGCCAGTCCTTAAACAAGTTTATTTTACAATTTAATTATTCAAATTTAATTTATTTACACACTACCATTCTCAATTTAAAGATTTTCATTAACAATAAGATGCTATCATCCAATTTATTTTAACACGTCCATCCATTTTCAATTTTTAAATCTCAAACCCATTTTGAGATCACACAAATTCCCAGTTCAAATCAACCATTTAACTTTCCAAGTTCAATTCCAATTTCATCTTGAAATTTCCAATTCAGCTTGCTTTTTCTACACTTATTAAACTTTCCCAAAGTTAAATTCCAACTTACTTAATCCAATCAACCTCATTCAATCCTTAAACTTCACAATAATAATCTTCCCATTTAAAAACTTATCACTTTGGGTATCACATCCCATTCCAAATTCCAAACTCAACATTTAGAGTTTATTCAAACTATTTTTGATTTATGTATATTCCTTATTCATACAAATTATTTCCTTTACACACGAGGTCATCCTTAAATTTTTAAACCACTTTTGGTTTTTAATTCAAATCAAATTTTCAAACAACTCATTGTTTGCAGCAAGTCCCAGTTATTTAAATAATATTTATTTATTATTTCTCATTACTTTGAAACAAAATATTCAAATTCTAGGCCCAGATTTAGAGTTTTTTTTTCAATCAATTAAATTTTAATTTGGTTGTATTTCTATTTCTACTTAATTTAATTCCAATTCAAGATTTCAGTTTGGTGGTATTTTCTTAGTTCTTAATTTAAATTTCAATAATTTTACAACCAATCACCTTAATATTCATTACAAGGGAATATTACTTATATATCAAAATAAATTTTTTTATAAAATCATTTAAAATCTTTATATAAGAAAATAACAAGTACGCTCTCATATATATACTCAACTCATTCTAGAGTACTACTGACTCTATTTAATGAGTAATCCCCACCAAAGCCAAGGTTCTCGCTTAACCTTCTGCTCTGATACCAACTGTAACGACTAGAAATTTTTGATCCTGAAAATTCTAGATAGTTATGAAAAAGAAGAAAGAGATAGAAGAAGAAGAAGAACAGAAACAACATCTCACGTTTGCGGCGGATAATATATAATAATAAATAATAACAGTTTACAAAAGAATATTATATCTGTCGCTTACATTTAGAATACATCAGAGTTTCACATATATATGGTCACTGAACATATGCAAATCAACATGTCTCAGATTTACAATATTATAAATACAGCGGAAATACTCTATACGCTCTTGCCATCCAACTCGCCTCCAGAGCTCCAGAACGTATCTACCTGAAAATCTGTAATACTCGGTCTGACCCGAGCATTACATCAAAGTAACACCAGGGTCAGGCTGGAAACCAGCGTGAGTAAACCAGTCTAATATGGAATACAAAAGTATACAACTCATATAAAATCCAGGGTAACTCGTTTCAATTCACAAATCCACAATTTGCTATAGACAACACTTAATCATACATAAATTTTCTAAGTATCAAATTTAGATTAAATAGTACAATTTACTTAAATCATTTCATTCCAGCCTATTGATTTCACATATCAATCTATAAAAATTCAAAGTGGTTTCGGGTATTTCCTAATACCCGACTCCGGTCTCTTCGAATCCAATGTCATCTTAACCTAAGTTATTCAAGTAAAATATAATCCAAACTTTAAATACAGAATGACACTTTCATATACAGCAATACATCAACGTTAGATAACCATACTATCACTGTCTATTAAAACATATCATCAGAAACATTTCATATCAAAGATATCAACCAATTCAAGGCCTTTACAACATTAAATCATTTATAAGCAAGATTGATCACTTCCAAAATTTGTTTAATTTCCCTCTAATTAAATTAATTTCTAACTTTAATCACTTGGTACTTTACTCAACATTAATTAGTTACAAATCGATTAGTTAATCATCCTTGATTAATTATCCTTTAGGAAATTAACTCTTAATTAATTAACCCTCACCCGTTCATATTTATCACATTGTCCTTGATTAATTACTCAAATTTATTATTCAATAATCCCTTATTAATTAACTAGTCCTTAGTTAATTTTCTTAATTAATCACTCCTAACTTCCCTAAGTAATTTTCCATTTAATTACTTCCATCATGAATAAATCACTTTTAGAAATTACCCATTACTTACCCTCCTTAATTTATGACATTAAGTAATTATTCTTTAATTACTTCCATTAAGTAATTATTATTAATTAATTTCATTAGTTACCCTAATTAATTCCATTCATAATTTAATCATTCGCTAATTACTGGCATTAATTAATGACCTTCAATTGATCAACTAGTCCTTCAAATAAATTAAATGATCACTTCTTAGTTCCCTTCATAAAGCAATTATCTTCTTAACATGAATATATTCAGTAATTATCTTTAGTTAAAGAGATATAAACCCTTTATTTTAAATTAGGGACTTAATTAAATCATTTAGATCTATTTAATTTAACTGCCTGAAATTGATGTATTACATGAATCATACTGGGTATTTTGATTTAAGTTTAATACATTTTTTTTCACGTCTAAATTTTTTATCTGAAGCATTTGGAACAGATTCACATTTTGCTACTAAACACCTGGTTATTTAAATCAGAAGTTAATGCCGAGCCTTTACTGATGTTTACCCAAACTAGACTCGCAGTTTCCCTTAAAACCAAGTCATCAAACCCCAGTAATCTCGAGACAAAACTAACTTCGAACATAAACAACTTCTCTGAACCATACTCTCCTTCTTCCTTCATTTCTATTCCTACAGCACACATCAAAGCCTGCTTGACATTCCGTTCATCGTGCACATACACAAGACGCCTCTGCCGCTGAGTACTTCGCCGATCATCCACGCAAGACGCCTCCAATCTCCTCCTTATGCTCCACCACCTGGAACATCGCCACGAGCACTCAATCGAAAATCGAATCTCCTACGCTCTAGAACGAAACTTTGTTCATATAACTACCTCGATTCGCCCCTCTTTCAGGTGTCGATCACCTATCTACTTTACCGGAGGGTGCGCCACTCAACCTTCTTACATTTCCACCCATACCGCATCCCCCAGTCACTACCCCAACGCCTCAATTACTTCGGGAACCAACCTCGACCAAACAAGCACTAAACCCTACTTTTGCCTCGATCCATCACTTTCTACAATAGAAAAATAAATGAATATTTTTCCTGACTTCGTAGATCGTCAAGCTAGCCTCTCCACAAATTTCAACCTCTAAAATTTGTTGGATTAATAGAAATTGATAGAAATGTAGTTTTTGTTCATCTGTAAACTGCTCATAAATTTCTAAACTAAAAATTTTCATTTTTGCTTTAAAAATCCTATTTTTGAATGTATATTCCAGATATAAAATCAAAATATCAAATTAAGATACTCGAATTTTAATCATATGGTTACTTTTTTTTACTGTAAACTTTGAATTTGCAGTATCCATATTCTCTGTCAACCTTCCAGACAAAACTCCAATCCCTGATTTCAGTATAAACAAACTTTATTAAATTTGGATTCCTAAGTTTAAAGTGTTTTGCAAGCAGAAAGATTAAAAATTCCTACTGTACTTTGCTCTGTACCAAATATATGGAAGAACAGGTGATAAAGGATTTCCAGAGCAACAGAAAATTTACAGAACTGTTTATTTAATCCATACAGCAACCATATATCATAAAAAACAAATACACCAGTTAAAACAGATATTTACTCACTTGAATCACTTTGAACAGAGAATGATTCTGGTTGAAACTGCAGTTTGACCCTGATTTTACTGATTTTAAAAAGATTTTTACTGATATCATCTTCTTCCAGAAATCTATTTGTTATTTATGCTTGAAATTTACTTTTTTTAAAAAGAAATTAATTTGATAGATACGAACAGATTTCCTTGAAAATTTTTAACACTAAACTGTATATATAGGAGATTTAAATTTTGGAACCTGATTAGCTTGAAAAAAATAAAACAAACAGAGAGCATTTTATCCATGCACCCACATATATACAGAAAGTTCAGATATACTTTAAGCTAATTACATCCATGCAAATCATTTTACTTCACAAATTCATCACATGCACTTATATATCATTCGATTCAGCTAAAGGAATGGTTCTATTTCTCACCTTAGTAATCTGAACAGAGAATAAATTTTTGCTCCAGATTTGCTTGTTTCTTTGAGATTTTACTTATTTTAAAAACAAATACTATTCTTATGGCTCACAGAGACATTCCCTTTATCCTAACTAAAATTTTAAACGTAAATCCATACAAAAGAAACAACTTTCGTTTAAACTTTAATTCTTGACTAAGATCAAATCAAGTGGAAAGGATATTTTACCAAAATTTTAATTTTAAAACATGGACATGCAAAGCAGAGATGTAGCAATAACCATTTATGTATTTATATATATACAGAAGAATCATTCCAATTCATACATTCAAATCATATTTATTCCTAATAATCCATAAGTAACAAATAGTTAACACTTATGCTTTAAACTGGGAGGTTACTCACCTGAAAACTTTGAACAGGGCAGCCACTTATGGTCAAAATCAAAAATACAGCCTGTCTTTGGAAAGCTATCGGCGTGGAGTATTTTCTTCTTTGTTGATGTAGTTGTTGGTGATGTAGTTACAGGATGATACTTTTTTTTAGTAATTGAGTTAAGTCTGGTTGTAAAGTGGATGAACGAATGAAGTAAAAAGGTGATATATATATATATATATATATATATATATATATAAAAGATTGTACAGGTTAATGTATTCTTCTGGCACAATTTGGACAGAGATATTTTTTCCTCTCTTCAGTTTTTGTCCAGGCAAGATTTATATATATATATATATATATATGTATGTATGGAGGCTGAAGTGATATCTTTTGGGCTAGCGTTTATTAACATTGTCTTCTTTTATAAGCTTATACTTATCTTTATTTTATAAGTACATTCATATGCAGGTATGACTGGTTCATTTCATATCACTTGTATCCCACATATATGTGTTCTAGAATTTACTTATGTGTTAATTTTATATTTTACATGACTATAACCTTTAAGATATTTATTTTCACATCCATACTTATTTTATTTCTTTGTTAAGGTTAAACTATCGACATTGAATTTCTTAAAATTATTTATTTCTATACTTATGTTAATATCATAGCTTCTTAAGCCTATAACAATTATATTTGTGTTCAAATAATATATTTATTTATACTTAAATTTAATATTGATAAGATTTATTTTACTAACTATTATTATCCAGACTATATCATACATATATATATATATATATATATATATATATATCACATAAAGTTAAATAAGAAAGATTTCATGTTTAAAATATTTAGAAACTCGTTATTTTAATTCCAAACCATAGATTCTCCCAATTACATATATATTTGTTTTAAAATAATTATTTTAGTTAATTTAATTAAATATTGATTAAAATAATACTGCCAAAAATTCGGGATGTCACAATATATATAGTTGTAGAGAGGTTTCTTGTGTAGTTGCATCCATTAACAAGTGCTCTATAGTTGCTTCTATTGATGATGAAGAGTTGCAGCGAAGAGAAGCTAAGATATCTATTCAAATGTGGCAGTTGAAGTTTGAATTTAAATTCCGAGTTTGAAATCAGATGTTTGATATTTGTATCAGACATCTGATACTATATATTTTTTGTATATAGTAGATTTTCAGGCGTCTGAGTGCAACTACCAGACATTTGGTTTCATCTGTTTTGTTGTTCCAAAGTACTTTTCCAGACGTTTGGCTTGTGCACCCAGATGTCTGAAATCTGTGCATGTCTGTTTTGTGCATCTTTTATGTTGCTTCTTTGATCCTATCGACTTGTAGTCTCTTGTAACATTTTTTTAGCCTTGTCCTTGTCTTTCTAGTGATGTTGTTCTAGCAAGTACCTATATAGAAATATATATATGCATATTCGATTTCCATTGTATAGTTGTTGTCATCGAAACCGTAGATTTGATTTCCTAACATTAGGCACCAAGCTCAAGATGATTACTGCGTATCACCCTCAGACGGATGGGTAGACAAAGAGAGTCAATAAGGTACTCGAGAATTTGTTGAGGGCTTGTGTATTGGACTTTGGTGGATCATGGAAGGATCACCTATATTTGGTTGAGTTTTCCTATAGTAATAGTTATCAGACTAGTATAGAAATGGCGCCTTTTGAAGCTTTTTATGGAAGGCCACGCATATCGCCAATTCATTGGTTGGAGACTGGAGACAGATTAGTTTTAGGTCTATATTTGGTAGTGAGGCGTCAAAGAAGATTGAGTTGACCTGGGAAAGGAATGAAGGATGGGTAGACAGAAGAGTTACGCAGATAAGAGGCATAAAGACTCAGAGTTC
Source organism: Allium cepa (assembly GCA_030765085.1). Taxonomy (NCBI): domain Eukaryota; kingdom Viridiplantae; phylum Streptophyta; class Magnoliopsida; order Asparagales; family Amaryllidaceae; genus Allium; species Allium cepa. The sequence goes on along the minus strand of CM060933.1, from coordinate 25,017,196 downwards.
TCAGTTGGAGATAGGGTTTTCATTAAGGTATCACCGATGAACAAGCAGTGCGGTTCAGAAAGTTGGGGAAATTGGCACCGAGATATGTTGATCTATTCCAGATTATAGAGAGGATTGGAAAGCTCAGATACGAAGTAGTGTTGCCGAGCAGTATGGTAGGTGTCCGTAATGTATTTCATGTATCTCATCTTTGCAAGTATGTGCATGATCCAGTGACTACTATTCCTCTAATAGGGTTGGAAGATTTAGTAGTAGAGCCTAGTTTGACTTTTGTTAGATAATCAGTTTGGCTTGTAGCAAGAGATAAGAAAAGATTGAGAAACAATACAGTCAAGTTGGTGAAGTTCAGTGGAGTGACAACGAGAAAGACTGTACTTGGGAGATAGAGGATAGGATTCAAGATACTTATCCTGATCTGCTTTGCAGGTATGTCTATATTAGATTTATATAAACAATTCCTAGTCAGGTAGACTAGTATGGTTGTTAGGATTCGTTACAGATGATTGCTATATAAAAATTTGAATTCCTAAGACAAATAATAATTTGATTAGACAAAAAAAAAAAAAAATTTCTTAGAGAATGCAGTAAATAATAAGAATATATTCATAAAGGTACCAAACCATCTTGGGTATGGCTACATACTTCTCCTAACATCCAGGACCCTAACAAAGTATATGGGTACCAATTAAAACATCTTTTATTTTGCAGGTACCCAAAATAAAAAATAAAGAAAAATAGATACTAGATAGCGGATGCTCCAAGCATATGATCGGAAATTCAAAAATGTTATCAAATATAACATACATCGATGGTGGAACAGTAACTTTTGAAGATAACTCAAAAGGATACGTTGTGGGCATTGGAGAAGCTGTCAACTCTAGCATTTCTAACTCTCCTATTATACAAATGTTTTATTAGTAGAAAATCTAAAACACAACCTACTAAGTATTAGTCAATTATGCGATAAAGGTTTTCAAATCAATTTCGAAAAAGATAGATGTAACATTTTAGATAATAACAAACAAATTGTATTTGAGGGTTTTAGAAACAAAAATATTTATGTCTTAAACATGAATATAAATAAAAATTCAAATTTGTGTTTAACCGCCAAACATGACAATACATGGTTGTGGCATAAACGATTTTGTCACGTTAATTTTAAATACATTAATAAATTAGCAAAATATGAGCTAGTTAAAGGCTTACCTAAAATAAATTACAAAGTAGAAAATTTGTATGATGATTTAAAATTGAAAAAATAAAGAAAAGTTCTTTTAAATCTAAAAATAATATTTCTACAAAACAACTATTAGAATTATTACATTTAGATTTATTTGGTCCAATGCAAGTACGATTTATAAATCACAACAAATATGTTTTCGTAATAGTTGATGATTTTTCAAGATATACATGGACTTTATTTTAAAAAAATAAAAGTGACACCTTTGGCATGTTTAGAATATTTGCTGAAAGAATTAAAACACAAATGGATTTGAAAATTAAAAATATTCGAAGTGATCATGGTGAAGAATTTGAAAATGATCTTTTTACTAATTTTTGTAATAAGAAAGGAATAGGTCATAATTTTTCTTTTCCCTGCACACCTCAACAGAATGGTGTAGTAGAAAGAAAAAATTGTACGTTACAAGAATGTGCACGAACACTATTAAATAGTAGTGGTCTACCAAAACATTTTTGGGCTGAAGCTACTGCCATAGCTTGTTATGTATTGAATCGAGTAACCATACGTCCTATGACTAAACAAACTTGTTTTGAAATATTTTTTGGAAGAAAACCTAAAGTATCATACTTTAAAACTTTCGGATCAAAATGTTTTTAATTAAATACAAAATATAATTTAGGAAAATTTGACCCGAAGGCCGATGAAGGAATCTTTGTTGGATATTCGGATCGCAACAAAGCATATAAAATTTTTAATAAATGAAATAACACTATTGAAGAAAGTTTACATGTTTCATTCGACGAATATCTTCTTAACTATCATATTAATGATGGTGAAGAAATTATTTCAATAACAAATACAACAAATTCTATTATAATGAGACTAATGCGCAAAATAATACTTTAATTTCATCTTCTAGAATTCTTAAGCATCATCCAAATGATAATATCATTTGAGATCTCAATTCTAAAGTAACTAGTAATCAACTTAATTAAATAAGCCATATAGCATTTGTGTCAGATTTTGAACCAAAAAATTATAAAGAAGCTTCAAATGATACTTTTTGGATAATTGCTATGAAAGAAGAATTAAATCAATTTGAACATAATAATATTTAGGAATAGTGCCAAGACCAAAAGATCAATCGGTTATAGGAACAAAATGGATATTTAAAAACAAAGCAGATGAAAATGGAAATATTGTCAGTAATAAAGCACGTTTAGTTGCTCAAGGCTATAATCAAGAAGAAGGTAACGATTATGACGAGAACTTCGCTCCAGTAGCAAGATTAGAGGCCATTCATACATTACTCGCTTTTGCAAATCATCATAATTTTAAACTATTTCAAATGGATGTCAAAAATGCATTTTTAAATGGTTTTATTAAAGAAAACGTATATATTGAATAACTCCGTTATTTGTTCACGAAAAATATCCCGACCATGTTTTTAAATTACAAAAAACATTATACGGATTAAAACAAGCTCCTCGTGCATGGTATGAACGTCTTAAGAATCACTTAATTATGTTTGGTTTTCAAATAGGCAAAATCGATACAACTTTATTTACTAAACGAGAAAATAAAGATATTTAGTTGTATAAATTTACGTTGACGATATTATTTTTGGTTCAACTAACGAAAATCTAAGTGATCAATTTTCAAATATTATGAAAAATGAATTTGAAATGTCTCACATGGGAGAATTAAATTTCTACTTAGGTTTACAAATAAAACAACTTGAAAATGGTATTTTCATTCATCAAGAAAAATATTGTAACGATCTATTACGTCATTTTGAAATGGATAAAACTTCAAGCAAACCCACTTAGAAAAGGATGATAACGAAAAAGATTTCGATGAAAAATTATATCGTAGATGATTGGTTCCTTACTCTATTTGACGGCTAATCGACCGGATATTATGACGAGTGTATGTCTCTGTGTCCAATTTCAAGCAAAACCAAAAGAATCTCACCTAAGAGTTGTTAAATGTATCTTACGATATCTGTCTAGTACTAGAGATTAAGGTTTGTTTTACTCTAAAGGATCATCGCTTGAACTAGTTTCATATAGGGAAAGCAAATCTATGGTTTCTATGACAACAACTATACAATGGAAATCGAATATGCATATGTATTTATCTTTATAGGTACTTGCTAGAATAACATCACTAGAAAGACAAGAATAAGGCTCAAAGAACATTACAAGAGACTACAAGTCGATAGGATCGTTGGAGCAACAAGACAGATGCATAAAAAAAACATGTACAGTTTTCAGACGTCTGGGTGCACTAGCCAGACGTCTAAAGAAATCCTCTGGAACACAAAACAGACAGGATCAGATGTCTGGTTGATCCACTCAGACATCTGAAAGACTACCATATACAAAAAAAATATACAGAGTCAGATGTCTGAAACAAATACTAAACGTTTGATTCTGAACTCGAAAATTAAAATTCAAATGACAACTGACACATTTGGAAAGACATCTTCGCTTCTCTTCGCTGCAACTCTTCATCGGCATGAGAAGCAACTATAGAGCACTCGTTAATGGATGCAACTACTCATAGAATCTCTCTACCACTATATATAACATCAAGAATCAAAGAGAAGAACTTACTTTACTTACTTGCGCCCTTTACTCACATACTCTGTTATATTCTTGATCTCTAGACTCTTCCATATATTCAGATCTCCTCAATCAATACTCTCTAGATATATATTTGAAGCATTTGTACTTAATTGTAACATCCCAAATTTTTTTAATTTAAATCGGGTGACTTATTTGAACTTTTGAAATTAATTTGAAAAGTTTCAAAAGAAATAAAATATTATTAATATTAATATTACAAAGACATATGGATATAAATAAAATATTTGGTAGTTTAAGTTTTAAATAAATAATAATAATAAAGAAAGAAAATATTTAACAAACAAGAATTTGTGTTAAACCATAAAATAAAATATATGTTATATATTAAATATTGATAGTTAAACTTTATATTGAAATAGAATTCAAGATTTATGTTTGTAATAAGATTATATAGTTATAAAATGACATATGAAATGAACATATAAAAAATTCTAGAAATATATACATAAGATCAATTTTATGGTTAAGTATAATATAAAGTGAACACATAGATAAATTCTAACATCATGTTAAACATGGAAATTCATTTATATTACAAAGCGATAAGACAAAAGGAAAGAAAGAATATACATTCAAGTATAAGTATGTAGACATAAGCAAGAAAATAAATATTTATAGATAAAAACAAAAAAATGTACATACAAAGCTCAATTAGATATGATGTAAACTTAGATGGAAACATGAGCATTAAATGCTATCTATTCTTAGCACAAAAACAAGTCAATTTGAATGAAAGAAAGAAATCATTTCAGCTAAAAAAAACCAAATTTTCTTAGTCAACAAAGGAAAATAAAATCGGACCCAAGGAAAAAAGTTGTACCAGGTAACACCTACTTATACGAAGCTGCCTTCTTTATTTATACATCCATATTCATTTCATTTCGTTCAAACAAACATAGTAAACAAAAAAATATAAACATCACCTTATTTTCAAGCTTAAATACAATCTGCTGAAAAGAAAAAAAATCAAACTGCAGTCTTTCAAAACAAAAGGCAGTTCTCTATTTCAAGGATAATTTCAGGTGAGTAAACAACTTAAAAAGAAATTTAAGTATATTTATTTCTTGCCTGTTAATCTGAGATTTGAAATTGCTTTATTATGTATATACATATACAAATCTCCTCTGCCTGTATATGTTAACATTCCTGTTTCTTGCTTCAGAGCATAAGGGTCGATCAAAAAAATTCAAATATTAAATGACTTGATCATTGTTAGACTTTGATTTCCAAACAAAACATGTGTATTTAAGTATGAACTATAATTTAAAAATAGTTTTAAGAAAACAAAAGAATATACAGTATGAACAAATTTGGCTTTACAGTACAAATTCAAATTTTGACAGAATTCGACCATAGTGATTTGAAGATTTAATTATATAATCTGAATCCTTACTTAAAAATAGGATTTTTGAGAATAGTTTGGTGATTTTTAGCATCATGGTTTAAGAGCAGTTCAAAGATGAACGAAAAATGGGTTTCAATCAAATTCCGGCTGTCGGAGGCACTAGAGAGGTCGGGGTTTCACGTGGAGGTGGAGGAGTCTACGGCGCTGCTGGGAAAAATGTTTGGAGGTGTACTCGATCATCGAGGAGACAACGGCGAGGAATTTTCATTTCTAAACCTAGTTTTGGCCATGGTCGAAAATTTGTGCGTCACGACTTCTCTCGTGCATCGAGCTGCACGTACGTTTGGGGAATGATGGCTTTGGGGTTAACGCGTTCATGACCAGAGGCGGGGATTTTCCGGTGGTCGGAATCGTTCAGCCGAGTTAATTTTGGGTCGAAGGTCTGTTCGTGTCGCTCGAGCTATGCTCGATTTTGACTGAGGACTTCTTCGAATTTTTAGTTTATCGAGGTTCGTTGTCGACGAGTTCGTCGACAGGTGGGAGGGGTAGTGGTCGGTCGGAGGTCGTTGGAGGTACGGTGCACGTGCACGACATTGTTTGTGTATCCAGCTTGAGTTTTCGTGTGAGAATCGCAGGAGTACTCGTGCAGGTGGGTTCGTGCCTCGGGTTTGAGCTCAAGAGCGTGGAGAGGTATGCGAGGGTAACAGTTTTTATACTTAAACTTTAAAAAAACAAATATATAGAGATGAAGAAGCAGGGGGAAAAACTCGGGAAAAGATGGGAAGTACTCGGGGTTCGATCCGAGTTACCTGAGATGTTTGCTCGGGTTATTATCAACATGGGAATGTTTAATTTTTTTTAAGTTATTTATATAAAGTGATTTTTTTTGGAAAGATAAATGGTATGTGATAATTTATATGGTAAGATAATTAAAAATGTTAATACTTTATCATTGGAATCTAAATGGTTAATAAATTTGTAATTATGTAATTTTTAAATAAACTAATTAAAGTTAATTCATAATTAAGAGTTAACTAATTTAAAATTTAATTAAGAAATAATAACTATTTGATTAAGAAATCAATTAAGTAATTAGTGAATAGTTAAATGGGTAATGATAAGAATTGTTAATGAGATAATTAAAGTTAATCAATTTATAATTAGTAGTTAATTAAAATAATTAATTAAGGAATAAATAATTAATCAAGTTAATTATGATTTAATTAATTTATCAAAATTAATCATTGATTTAAAATAATCAATAAAAATAATTATGTGGTTAATTTATTAAATCACACTCACAGTGATTGAAAATAATTAACTATTGTTGTGCACTGAATTGATATTTCTGTTGTGATTATGATGCTGTGTGATGTGAATTGTTTTGTGTTGAACTGTGATTTGTGATTTAATTCTGTATTGATGTGAAAACCCTTTTTGCCCGTAAAACGGCATTTAAACTTCGATGCGACAGGGAGTCGGATTCCAGTTGGATTTTGAAACCCAAATCGAACCCTGAATGTGAATCTTCGTGATTGGTACACCCACATGTTTTAAAATCAAGCGTTCACTATTCGGTTTAGCCGGGAGAGGACCTTTGTGTCATATAACCCATTCCGAATAATGATTCGACGAAATTGATAGCATTTGAAGACCGATATTGAAGACCGGGTGTCTTCGAAAATGATAGGATAACCTTTCGATTGTCTCTGCATCGAGTAGCTACGGCATAGAGATTCCCTAAGTGATGGGAAGTCCGATCGGGATTGTGGATACCTAGATTGGCAAGGGCTTCTTCCTTTATTGGATGAAATACCTTCGGTTCTGTTCGAACCCGGAACAGACTTGTATGGTTGTGTGTCTGACACTACACTTTGAGATATAAAGTAGGATTCTTTCAAATACGTATCTGTTGGTGACGGAGATTTATTCTCTTAGTTTAACACCCTTCTCTGAGACGTGCGAGCTCAGAGGTTATGTAATTGAAGGTTATCAGCGATATACTCCCAATGTGGTAGTGTGGCATGCTAAGTGCTGCTATGTGTTGATGATCATTTGTTGATCATTTGTGATCAAAGCATGACTTTCGTATAAACCGTAGCTTTGTAGATGAGATCTCATCGGACCTCACAACTTGGAAATGGCCGAAACAGGAAAGATGCAGCAAGGTTATGAGGGTCGCACCCTTTAGGGTATGTCATTTTCTTCTGAAAAAAGGTGATGTAATGGTATGGAGCCCAGATATTTAACTATGTGGTTGCTCCAATCTCATTTACTGTGTGGTTGTTGCTTTGTGATAGAGGGCCCTCGGATAAAGGTCGCAAACGACCGGGGAATGGCATAGTCGAGTAGTAGTTACCTAGTTACAGAGGTAACCCGGCCTTGTATTGGCAGAGAACTGGTTAAGCTCTCGGGACGTCCCACCAGAGGCGTACCATGTGGCAGTAGGAAGTTCCTTATCCTGACCATTTGTTGGAAACCCAAACAAAACAATACGAACTCTGTATGGTTTTAGTTGTAAAACATGTCATTTAACATGGCAACTATAGTAGGTATAGTATAATGGTACCTATGTTGGCTGAGATTAATATTATACTTTTGAAATGTTTTCACACTATGCACTAGTAATAATATCAAAGGATTTTTCTCGTATTAAGCATATTTGACTATCATAAGGGGAAATCTCCCCCAAGTGTGCGATTGCATTGTGTGTGTGCCGGGAGGCCTTATGGTCGTTTCATTTTCCAAAAGCATACCGGATTTCTTTCATAAATCTAGTTTATTTAAAAGCAACTATTTTTGTTTACTCATACCAGTCCTATGACTAACCCGTAGTTTATTGTTTCCTTTCTAAACTCTAGGTGTCCATAATTTCCACACGGGCAGCCTAATAGCAGGTTTCCGTGTTCAGGTGTTAGCAGTATTTTGGAGCTTTTGCTTTAGGGATATTTTAGAAGCTTTTGGGATCTCAGGTGCTTGGTTTTTGGAATTTCGTGTTTTCGTGTTTTCATGTTAGCAGTATTTTGGAGCTTTTTCTTTGGGGATATTTTAGAAGCTTTTGGGATCTCAAGTGCTTAGTTTTTGGAAGTTCACTATCACTTCATTTTTTTGAAGACTTTTTGGATATATGATCACTTGTTGTAATATTATGATGTTTATTTGGAGTTGTGATATATGTATAAGAATACTCTGATGTAGTAATGGATATTATGATGATGTTGTATCTGTGATGTAATGCATGATATTCATTCTGTTTTCCGCTGTTTTATATTCATCTGATGTTGTTATAAGCTCCATCCGACTGGAGTTCGATGTTTGAATTTTCGACAGTCGAATAAAAGTGAGGTATTTAGAGTCAATTTTCGAACGTTGAATTTCGGATCGTGACAAAGTGATATCAGAGCTGAAGGTTGTGTAAGAACTTTGGCTACGGAGTATAACACATTAGATGGCTCATTAGAGATATGGTGAAGTATACCCTAGAATGAGTATAACCAAGACCGAAATTCCAAATTTTCTTAGTCTATTTTTCTTTTACTGCTAATATTCCTTAAGATATCTTGTCCGAATATCTAAATCAATTTTCTTACTAATAACAGATAGTAAGAATGAGCGGATGAAGAGAAAACGCTAGGGGTTAAGGAAATGCCACAGCACCTAGTCAAGTTCCTCCAACAGTAGTAGCAGCAATACCTATTCAGCAGCAGCCGAATCTAGCTGATTTATATAAGAATTTCTCAAGGCTTGGTGGAAAAACGTTCACCGACAAGGAGTCGATTTTTGAGGCTCAAGCATGGATCATATCATGTGAGAAAATCTTTAGAGGGCTAAAGTTGCAAGACGATCAGAAGTGACTCATAGTTTCTTGGCAACTTCAAGAAGAAGGCTTAGCATGGTGGGAGACAGTCACTGTAGATAAGCCAGAAGACGAGTTTACTTGGGAGAAATTTAAAGAAGTGTTTAAGAAGCGCCATCTGCATCAGCTGGAATTTCTCGAATGTATCGGGAATTCATGGACTTAAAGCAAGGGAGTTTGTCATTCGAGGAGTATCTTAACAAATGAATTGTCTCATTTTGGTCCAGAATTGGTGAACACGCCTTTAAAGAAGAATGAAAGGTTCATTCGTGTGATGAACAAGAAATTCCACGAGAGGTTGACTGGCCACGTCAAAGAATCCTTTTCAGATTTGGTTGATATGGGGTACAGATATGCTACACTTGATATGCAAGAAGCCCCGGTGGAGAAAAGAAACTCGGGCAATCAAAAATTGGAAGAAGAGGAAATTTGGAGACAAGAAAACATGGAAGGGTAAGGAGAAAAAGAAGAGTAATCCGAGAAGCACAGAAGAAAATGTCACTTGTTATAATTGCTTGGAAAAGGGTCGTTATTCTAGCAGATGTACGAAGCCTAAGAAACAAACAAACCAACCTGTACAAGCGAAGCCCAGGAAATGTTATTATTGTCAGAACGTGGGACATGAAGTTGAAGACTGTCTAGTCATGAAGCAAGCTCAGACAGCAAAGGTGTACACAGTCAAAGACCAACCTGCATCTTCCCAAGCAGAAAAGGGGAAAGGAGTTCTGGAAGGCAATCTCATTATTGATGATAGCATTGTTAGAGTTCTATTTGACACGGGCGCTACATACAGTTTATCTCTCAGCAAGCTATAAATGAATTAAATCTTGACTCTGATTTTGTTGATGAGCCTATATGCGTAAAGAATCCAGTTGGAGGTCCCTCAAACCTTTGTCTTCGATGTAGAGACGTTCCTATCTCATATTTTTGTTATCAATTCTCTATCAGTCTCTTTGTTCTTGATTTTAACGAGTTTGAAGTCTTACACGGAATGGATTGGCTAGCAAAATACGAAGCCAAATTGAATTACAATAATTGATTGATTTCGATTAAAACCAAATTTGGAGATTTCATTGAGATTTCTTGTGAGGACCCTAGTCCTAAAGAGAAGGGTTGATGTATAATTTGGGTTATCCTGAACACGGTTTGGAGTCCATACCCATTGTTAGAGATTTTCCGGACGTGTTCGAAGAAGTGAAATCCTTACCTCCACATCGGGAAATAGAATTCAGAATTGACCTAGTACCCAATGGTCGTCCTGTCGTTCATGCAAGTCGCAGGATGGCACCAGGGAAAAGATTGAATTAGTTCAGCAAACCAGGGATTTACTAGCAAAAGGGTTAATTCGTCCCAGCGTTTCTGAATGGCGTTCAGCAGTCGTGTTTGTTGCTCAATCGAACGGATCTTTGAGATTGTGTGTAGATCACCGCGATCTCAATAAGCTGACTCTCAAGAATAAATTTCCACTATCCAGAATTGATGATCTGTTTGATCAATTACACGGCGCTCATTTCTTTTCGAAGATGGATCTATCCCAAGGGTTCCATCAACTACGAATCGCCGAAGATTGTGTCCATTTGACCGCTTTTAGGGGTCCTAATATGTTCTACGAATGGTTAGTCATGCCTTTCGAGCTAACCAATGCTCCATCATTCTTCGTAGATCTTATGACTCGTGTGTTTCGGGAAGTATTGAATAAATTTGTGCTCGTATTTATTGATGATATTTTGATCTATTCCAAGACCGAAGAGGAGCATGCCGAGCACCTTAGAATCGTTTTGGAGATATTAAGGAGAAATATTCTATTCGTAAAATTTTCCAAATGCCACTTTTGGATCAAAGAAGTAAAATTTCTCGGCCATATTGTTAATGAAGAAGGAATTTCTGTTGATCCTAGCAAAATTTCCGCTATTCTTGATTGGAGAAAATCCACTACCCTTCGAAGCTTTTTGGGTTTAGCAGGTTCTTATTGGAAGTTTGTTCAGGACTTTTCTAAGATAGCTAGTCCATTGACTAAGCTAACAATGAAGGATGTAAAGTTCAATTGGACTCCGAAATGTGACGAAGCTTTTCAGGAGTTGAAGAAGAGATTAACCACCACTCCTGTTCTCGCTATTATCAACAGGAACCAGGGTCTATCTGTTTATACCGACGCTTGTGGTGATGGTCGGGGTGCGGTACTAATGCAGAATGGGAAGGTAATTTCCTACACAGGTAGAAAATTACGTCCTCATGAAAGAAACTACCCAACCCATGATTTGGAACTCTTAGCTGTTATCTTCGCTTTGAAAATATGGCGACATTATCTTCTGGGTAAAAATCTTTTTAGCTTTCTTAACAATTTACGAATTAATTTGACTTAATAAATATACCTAATGACTCTCTTTCTCTATGTGAAAAATTCGAATTATTCGAATTATTCACCGACCACAAATCTTTGAAATATCTCTTCACCCAGAAAGATTTAATTTTGCGACAATAACGTTGGTTGGAATTTCTGGCATCATATGACCTAGATATTCTATATATGCCAGGAAAAGCCAATGTGGTTGCCGATGCTTTGAGCAGAAGGCATGTTGTTCTCGCATATCTTGTCATTGCTCCTACTCTTTTGAGAAAATCGCCAACAAGAAAAAAGAGGACCAGTTTCTTTAGGGAATATACGATAGGATTCATCGAGGTGAAGATTCTAGTTTTGCAATTGATGATAATGGAGTTATAAGGATGAAAGGCAGGATTTATGTTCCGGACATCCCTGAACTATAACGTGAAGTTTTGGACGAATTCCACAAATCTAAGCTGTGCATCCATCCAGGAGTCAATAAGATGTATATATATATCAAAAGAACTTTCTGGTGGAAGACAATGAAAAGGGACATATCTATATATGTGAGTCGCTGTGCTACTTGCCAGCAAATCAAAAGCGATCAAAAGAAAATGGCGGGTTTACTTCAGCCTTTAGAGGTACCCAAGTGGAAATGGGACCAAGTATCTATGAATTTCATCGACGGTTTGCCTCGTACTCAGAAAGGCAATGAAGCAATTTGGGTTATTGTGGACCGTTTGGCTAAGACAACCCACTTCTTGCCAGTGAAATCTACCCGCACGGCTGCAAGTTTAGTCGAGTTATATGTGAAAGAAATTATTCGTCTCCATGGTATTCCCAGCAGCATAGTGAGTGACTGTGATCTGATCTTCACTAGTAGATTTTGGGAGGCATTTCAAGACGCATTGGGAACAAAACCAGCATTGCTTATCACCCACGATCTGATGGGAAGACTGAGAGGATTAACCGAATCTTAGAAGACCCATTGCGGGCTTGTATACTTGATTTTGGTGGTTCTTGGGTGGACCATTTACATCTGGTCGAGTTCTCGTATAACAATACCTATCAGGCCAGTATAGAGATGGCTCCTTTTGAGGCTTTATATGGTCGTCCGTGTCGATCACTGGCATGTTGGATTGAGGCAGGTGATAGACTCGTCCTTGGATCGGATATGATTAAAGAAGCCACAGAAAAAGTTGATTTTATACGGAAGAAATTGAGGACAGCTCAGAGTCATCAAAAGATTTATTTTGATCGCAGAAGAAGAGATCAGGAATTTTAGATTGGAGACTCTGTTTTTCTCAAAGTATCTCCAATGCGAGGAGTATTAAGGTTTGGGAAGACCGGTAAGCTAGCACCATGATATATTGGTCCTTTTCCTATTCTGGAAAGGATCGGTTCTTTAGCCTATCGAGTGTAGTTGCCTAGCTGGTTGTCTGTCATGCATGATGTGTTCCACATTTCTAATCTTCCGAAGTATGTGCACGATCCAGATAGTATTATTAAAGAAGCTGCTCAGCAAGATCTCGAAATCACTCTCAATTTAGAAGTTAGAAGAGAACCAATAAAGATTGTAGATCGTGATGAAAAGCGATTGAGAAATAAAGTTGTGAAACTGGTTAAAGTACAGTGGAGTGGCGATCCAAAGGACTGCACTTGGTAAACCGAAGATAATATGCAGAAATCATATCCTAATTGCAGAGTAGACATCTCAGCTTAAACTGGTAAGCCATTTCCTTATTTATTTCTGAATTCGTATATTCTTTATTTGCTTTTCTTTCTCAATTTCGAGGACGAAATTTTCTTAAGGGGGATATTTGTAACATCCCAATTTTTTTAATTTAAATAGGGTGACTTATTTGAACTTTTGAAATTAATTCGAAAAGTTTCAAAAGAAATAAAATATTATTAATATTAATATTACAAAGATATAAGGATATAAATAAAATATTTTGTAGTTTAAGTTTTAAGTAAATAATAATAATAAATAAAGAAAATATGTAACAAACAAGAATTTGTGTTAAACCATAAAATAAAATATATGTTATAAATTAAATATTGATAGTTAAACTTTAAATAGAAATAGAATTCAAGATTTATGTTTGTAATAAGATTATATGGTTATAAAATGACATATGAAATGAACATATAAAAAATTATAGAAATATATACATAAGATTAATTTTATGGTTAAGTATAATATAAAGTGAGCACATAGATAAATTCTAACATCATGTTAAACGTGGAAATTCATTTATATTACAAAGTGATAAGACAAAAGGAAAGAAAGAATATACATTCAAGTATAAGTATGTATACATAAGCAAGAAAATAAATATTTATAGACAAAAACAAAAAAAATGTACATACAAAGCTCAATTAGATATGATGTAAACTTAGATGGAAACATGAGCATTAAATGCTATCTATTCTTAGCAAAGAAACAAGTCAATTCGAATGTAAGAAAGAAATCATTTCAGCTGAAAAAACCAAATTTGCTTAGTCAACAAAAAAAAAATCTGACCCAAGAAAAAAAGTTGTACCAGGTAACACCTACTTATACGAAGCTGCCTTCTTTATTTATACATCCATATTCATTTCATTTCATTCAAACAAACATAGTAAACAAATAAAATATAAACATCACCTTATTTTCAAGCTTAAATACAATCTGCTGAAAAGAAAAAATCAAACTGCAGTATTTCAAAACAAAAGGCATTTCTCTGTTTCAAGGATAATTTCAGGTGAGTAAACAACTTAAAAAGAAATTTAAGTATATTTATTTGTTGCCTGTTAACCTGAGATTTGAAATTGCTTTATTATGTATATACATATACAAATCTCTTCTGCCTGTATATGTTAACATTCCTGTTTCTTGCTTCAGAGCATAAGGCTTGATCAAAAAAATTCAAATATTAAATCACTTGATCATTGTTAGACTTTGATTTCCAAACAAAACATGTGTATTTAAGTATGAACTATAATTTAAAAATAGTTTTAAGAAAACAAAAGAAAATACAGTATGAACAAATTTGGTTTTACGGTGCAAATTCAAATTTTGACATAATTCGACCATAGTGATTTGAAGATTTAATTGTATAATCTGAATCCTTACTAAAATAGGATTTTTGAAAATAGTTTGGTGATTTTTAGCATTATGGTTTAAGAGCAGTTCAAAGATGAACGAAAAATAGGTTTCGATTAAATTCCGGTGGTCGGAAGAACTAGAGAGGTCGGGGTTTCACGTGGAGGTGAAGGAGTCTACGGCGCTGCTGGGAAAAATGGTTGGAGGTGTACTCAATCATCGAGGCGACGGCGGCGAGGAATTTTCGTTTCTAAACCTAGTTTTAGCCATGGTCGAAAATTTGTGCGTTACGACTTCTCTCATGCATCGAGCTGCACGTACGTTTGGGGAATGATGGCTTTGGGGTTAACGCGTTCGTGGCCGGAGGCCGGGATTTTTCGGTGGTCGGAATCGTTCAGGAGAGCTAATTTTGGGTCGGAGGTCTGCTCGTGATTGCTCGAGCTATGCTCGATTTTGATTGAGGACTTGTTCGAATTTTTAGTTTATCGGGGTTCGTTGTCGGTGAGTTCGTGGACAGGTTGGAGGGGTAGTGGTTGGTCGGAGGTCGTTGGAGGTGCGTTGCATGTGCACAACGTTGTTCATGTATCCGGCTTGAGTTTTCGTGTGAGACTCGGAGGAGTACTCATGCAGGTGGGTTCGTGCCTCGGGTTTGAGCTCGAGAGCATGGAGAGGTACGCGAGTGTAACAATTTTTATACTTAAACTTTAAAAAAACAAATATATAGAGATGAAGAAGCGGGGGGGGGGACTCGGGAAAAGATGGGAAGTACTCGGGGTTTGACCCGAGTTACCTGGGATGTTTGCTCGGGTTATTATCAACATGGGAATGTTAATTTTTTAAGTTATTAGTATAAACTGATTTTGTTTTTTTTGGAAAGATAAATGGTATGTGATATTTATATGGTAAGATAATTAAAAATGTTAATACTTTATCATTGGAATCTAAGTGGTTAATAAATTTGTAATTAAGAAATTTTTAAATAAACTAATTAAAGTAATTCATAATTAAGAGTTAACTAATTTAAAATTTAATTAAGAAATAATAACTAATTGATTAAGAAATCAATTAAGTAATTAGTGAATAGTTAAATAGGTAATGATAATAATGAGATAATTAAAGTTAATCAATTTATAATTAGCAGTTAATTAAAATAATTAATTAAGGAATAAATAATTAATCAAGTCAATTAGGATTTAATTAATTTATCAAAATTAATCGTTGATTTAAAATAATCAATAAAAATAATTATGTGGTTAATTTATTAAATCACATTCACATTGATTGAAAATAATTAACTATTGTTGTGTGCTGAATTGATATTTCTATTGTGATTATGATGCTGTGTGATGTGAATTGTTTTGTGTTGAACTGTGATTTGTGATTTAATTCTGTATTGATGTGAAAACCCTTTTTGCCCGTAAAACGGCATTTAAAATTTGATGCGACAGGGAGTCAGATTCCAGTTGGATTTTCGAAACCCACATCGAACCTTGAATGTGAATCTTCATGATTGATACACCCATGTGTTTTAAAATTAAGCGTTCACTATTCGGTTTATCCGGGAGAGGACCTTTGTGTCATATAACCCATTCCAAATAATGATTCGACGAAATTAATAGCATTTGAAGACCGGGTGTCTTCGAAAATGATAGGATAACCTATCGATTGTCTCTGCACCGAGTAGCTATGGTATAGGGATTCCCAAAATGATGGGAAGTCCGATCGGGATTGTGGATACCCTGATTGGTAAGGGCTTCTTCCTTTATTGGACGAAGTGCCTTCGGTTCTGTTCGAACCCGAAACAGACTTGTATGGTTGTATGTCTGACACTACACTTTGAGATATAAAGCAGATTTCTTTCAAATACGTATCTGTTGGTGGCGTAAAACTTATTCTCTTATCTTAACACCCTTCTCTGAGACGTACGAGCTCAAAGGTTATGTAATTGAAGGTTATCAGCGATATACTCCCAATGTGGTAGTGTGGCATGCTAAGTGCTGTTGTGTGTTGATGATCATTTGTTGATCATTTGTGATCAAAGCATGGCTTTCGTGTAAAGCGTAGCTTTGTGGACAAGACCTCTTCGGACCTCACAACCCGGAAATGGTCGAAATAGGAAAGATGCGGCAAGGTTATAAGGGTCGCTCCCTTTAGGGTATGTCATTTCCTTTTGGTAAAAGGTGATGTCATGGTATGGAGCCCGAATATTTACCAATGTGGTTGCTCCAATCTCATTTACTGTGTGGTTGGGACTTTGTGATAGAGGGCCCTCGGATAAAGGTCGCAAACGACCGGAGAATGGCATTGTCGAGTAGTAGTTACATAGTTACAGAGGTAACCCGTCCTTGTGTTGGCAGAGAGCTGGTTAAGTTCTCGGGACGTCCCGCCAAAGATGTACCCATGTGGTAGTAGGAAGTTCCTTAGCCTGACCATTTGTTGGAAACCCAAACAAAACAATACGAACCCAGTATGGTTTTAGTTGTAAAACCTGTCATTTAACATGGCAGCTGTAGTAGGCATAGTATAATGGTACCTATGCTGGCTAAGATTAATACTATACTTTTGAAATGTTTTCACACTATGCACTAGTAATAATATCAAAAGATTTTTCTCGTATTAATCATATTTAACTATCACAAGGGGAAATCTCCCTCAAGTACGTGATTGCATTGTGTGTGTGCTGGGAGGCCATATGATAGTTTCATTTTCCAAAATCATACTGGATTTTCTTTTATAAATCTAGTTTATTTAAAAGCAACTATTTTTGTTTACTCATACCAGTCCTATGACTAACCCGTAGTTTATTGTTTCCTTTCTAAACTCTGGGTGTCCATAATTTCCACACGGGCAGCCTAATAGCAGGTTTCCGTGTTCAGGTGTTAGCAGTATTTTGGAGCTTTTGCTTTAGGGATATTTTAGAAGCTTTTGGGATCTCAGGTGCATGGTTTTTGGAATTTCATTATCGCTTCATTTCTTCGAAGACTTTTTGGATATATGATCACTTGTTGTACTATTATGATGTTTATTTGGAGTTGTGATATATGTATAAGAATACTCTGATGTAGTAATGGATATTATGATGATGTTGTAGCTGTGATGTAATGCTTGATATTCATTCTGTTTTCCGCTGTTTTATATTCATCTGATGTTGTTATAAGCTCCATCCGACTGGAGTTCGATGTTTGAATTTTCGACAGTCGAATACAAGTGAGGTATTTAGTGTCAATTTTCGAACGTTGAATTTCGGATCGTGACAAATAGTCAATATCTGTGTTATAGAACACATACTTGACAAGAACAAGCTATTGTAACCAAGCATATTCCTCTAGGCGAAGTGAGAGTGTTTGATAGTCGAATTCCGAAGTGGAGCTTCGGGACTGGACATAGGATGGGAGGTCCGAACCAGTATAAAATCATGGAATGCTTATTTTATATTTACCTAGATTAATTTTATCTTAGTTTCATCATATAATTTTTCACATATACTTGCATATAAACTACACGATCCACTCTATAGACTTTCATATACATGTATACATATACACCCAAAATAACATTCTCAATGGTGGGAATTACCTAGTATTCACAAGTGGATTGTTGTTCTATCTTATGCATTTTTAAGAATCTTTCAATCATATATTTATCTGCTTATAGATTTTAATAGTTCTCTTCCTGACTAAACACTCATGTATATATTACTAACGTAAATCAAAACTTTCTCAAAACCACTTATAATTAACTTTTTTTAATAACTACACTTTTTTTACAAATTAATTCATTTCCTAATTTATTATAAACCTACCACTTAGTATGTAATTACTCAAACTCTTTTTATCTTTAATCATTATATAAGCAAGCTTAGTTTATTAAAACTAACTTTTATGCTTATGGACTTTTCCAAATGATATCTAGATAGTTTTAAAATTACTAACTAATTATAATCTCTTTATCATGCTAGCTACATGATTATTACAACTCATATCAAGTTACTAATTGTTTTCATGCGTACTAAAATTTTCTAGGAAATATTTTTAGCTTCAAATCAACAACCTAATTATCTACTAAAAATTAATTGAAGTAGTGGAGGTTGGTTGCAACGTCAATTTTTTTTGAGAT
This sequence comes from Allium cepa, assembly GCA_030765085.1. Lineage (NCBI taxonomy): Eukaryota > Viridiplantae > Streptophyta > Magnoliopsida > Asparagales > Amaryllidaceae > Allium > Allium cepa. Next base: position 24,998,634 of record CM060933.1, on the reverse strand, counting down.
AGAAGCTATTTTACGAAGGTTTTTTCTAGGAAATTCTATTTCAAAGTGAAGATAAAAGGGTAGATGAAGTTGCTAAAGTTAAAAGAGGGAGGCACGTGAGTTTTCAAAAGGGAAGTGTCTGTATTTGATTTTTTTTGTTTAGGTTCGTTTTTTCTTTTTTTGAACTTTAGAGTTGTTTATTATGAGTTACGTGCTGTAGTTTGGGGATTTTGATCTCAAGGCATTGAGTTCAATTAGAGTTATTAGGCATAAAACTAGAATATTTGTTAGTAGTGTATACGAGTTTACAAGTTGTACGCATTTGAATATCTAGTAATAACTTTAGGGACAGTAGTAGGCATTAGACCGAAGTTGGGTATTTATTTTGTTCTTTATTTTCTACATTTATGTTTCCATACTCTATTCATATTTTATCAGTAACTGTGCAAAATATTTTATATATCCTATTCAGCGCTCCCTCTAGGGCATATTACACAATCATTCAAGTGGTATCACCGCATAGGTACTAGGTTTACTCTATAGGCATGTCTATTTAAAATAATGTTTTTTTAAGGGTCTGTCAATAGCTAGGTCACCTATCATCAATGATGCTGATTATGTTTACTGGAAAGCTATGATGAAAATATATCCGATCTTCGTTGATTATGATGTTTTTGGATATAGTAGAAATAGGTTATATACTACCAAGAACGTCAATCAATGATGTAAAATTTGTTAAGCCCAAGGATAATTGGGATGTAGCTAATAAGAAATTGCTTTAATTAAATGCTAAAGCTATGAATACCCTTATTTATGATCTCAATAAAAACCGAATTTAATCAAATTTCTCAGTATCTGACTACACAAGAATCGGGCACACATTGGGTGTTATGCTGGAAGACACTTCCCAAGTCAAGGAATCATGTCTCGCCCTATTCAGCAATGTGTATGAAAAATTTTGTGATGTTAAAAAATGAGAGAGAAAAAAGATGTACATACTTTTTTCAGTGTTGGTATACAATTCCATAGCTTTGGCAAGGTGCACACTGAAGTTGAGCTAGTTAGAAAAATACTGAAAGTTTTTCCTAAGAATTTTGAGGCAAAGGTAACAGCTATACAAGAATCCAAAGATCCGAGCAAGCAACGCACGGAGTAATTGATTGAAAATCTTATGAATTATGAAATGGAACTAAAAGCTAGGAAGACCATGATCATTTAGACTCTAAAAAGAAATCAATTGCACTCAACAATGCACTTGATAGCAATGATAAAAATAATCCTATCATTGAGCTAGCAATGTTGATAAACGATCTTAAGATAAAATCCATAACAATTTCAAATCTTAACCAAAAAAAAGGCCAAGTCAAGGTCATTTAAGAACTCAAACAATTCGAATAAAGAAATCACATGCTATAGATGCAGAAAGACAGGTCATATGCAAACTAACTATCCATTGATTCAAAATGAGACAGGAAAGAAAAAGAGAAGAAGGGTGTTTGCTGTAACTTGAGATAATGAAGAAGGAGAAGAGTGCACCAATAGGGATGAAGCCAAAGAAAATTTGTATTTGATGGGGCATTTAACTCATGATGATAGTGACGATGACTCAAGCGAAGTATAAATCAACTTATCAAGATTTACTTTTAACACCTTATGTATTACTTGGAAAATTGATAGTCTTTACCTTAAGAACAAAAAATTAAAATCTAAAAAACACATGCTACTATGCCTAAATAATAGGTTAGAAACTAAACTTGAAAATTTTAAAGAAGCTCAAAATCTTGAATGTTAAAGTTGTTGGTCTTTAGAAAAGAAGTTGGATAAATGCAAGACAAACCTTGAAACGCTTAAAAAATGAGATCTTAGTTTTAAAGGAAAATGATGACGCAAAAAGAGAAATTTTTATTAATAGATGTACCATGTTAGTGGAAGAAAACACATCACTTAAGCTCAGAGTCCAAACCCTTAAATAAACCATCAACAAATTTTCTGGAGCTGAACAACCATTGAATATGCTTTTGGGAAATCAAATATATGCAAACAATAGAAAAGGACTTGTTTTTGTAAATCATAACACAATAGGAAAAATAGGATTGACCATGCCCGAGGTAGAAGTGTATTTCCAAAATCTCTAAGTTGTGTAAAATTGGACGCAGCTTCGATAGATGTGGGTAGTGGAACAAATGCAAACTTGTTAAACAAAATTGAGTTCCTAAAGGTTCTCTTAGTACATTTGGATTACTTAATACTTTTGTTGCAAACGCTAATAGATATATGAAGTTTTCTAGGTCATCTTTTTCTTCCTACGTGTAGGTATATTGGCGGACTAAAGAACAGCAAGAATGTTACTTGGACTGAGGTTGTTCCAAATATATGATAGGTGATAAATCAAAGTTCCTTAGCATAGAAAACTATAGAGGTGGGAGTGTTACTATGGGCAACAATATAAATGTGAGATTATTGGAAAAGGCAAAATTATATAACAATACTTTCATTTTGACCGATGCTCTTTATGTTGAAAACTTACATTATAATCTCGTCTTTATAAGCTAACTCTGTGATAAAGGTATGAGCATTGTTTTTTATGTTGATATGTGTAAAATCATTGAAAAATCTTCGAGTGAGATTGTGTTTACAGGTCATAGAAAAGTGAATGTCTACACTTTATCTTTTGATGGTCTAACCCTTTTTAGATGCTTAGTAGCTAAGGATGACAAAGCCACCTTGTGGCATAAAAGGCTAGGACATGCTAGCATGGGAAAGCTTGATGGAAAGGAGTTAGTTAGAGGATTTCTACATTAAAAATTAAATAAAGATAAAGTGTGTAAAGCTTATACAAATGGTAAGTTTAATAGATCTCATCTTTTCATGCAAAAAACACTATGATTACTTCTAAAGTTCTTGAATTGATTTATATGGATTTGTTTAGTCCTAATGATATTGCTAGCTTAAGTAGTAAGAAGTATTGTTTTGTGTTGGTTGATGATTACTCCAGATTTACTCGGTTTATTTTCTAGCCAAAAAGTCTGAAACTTTCGTTTATTTTTTAAAATTTGTAAAACTTGTTAAAATGGAAAAGTTGTTTCAACAACAATTATAAGAAGTGATCATGGTGGAGAATTTGCAAATTGGGATTTTGAAAATTTCTGTAAAGAAAATGGTTTTAAACAAGAATTCTCCACACCATGAACACCTTGACAAAATGGGATAGTCAATAGGAAGAATGGTACCTTAAAAAAATTGGCTTCATCAATGTCAAATGAACGTTCCCGTCTTTTTAGGCAAAGGCAGTTAATACTTCATGTCATGTAATCAATAGAGTAATGATCACTGTAACACCCTGTAATTTTAACAATAAATAAAAAAGAAATTGTTTAATAATAGTGAAGCCAAAAATGAAAATTTTACAAAAATCAGAATTTGGCTACGAAACTTACACCATTATGTTCATTGCGATTTTTTGATCAATTTTCATATATAAAGTTTTCCGGTCAGAGCTCAACTAAAAACTTTATTAATGTTTGGATATTTTGGGTCGAAAATAATGATATATGTAATTAAAGAAATGAATATAATTAATTAACATTAATTAATATCATAGAGTTAACTGATATTTAAAGTTTACTTGACCTATAATAATAATTAACGTTAGGGTAAATCAGATAAGAATGCAGAACAACATATAAAAGGAATTCAGTCAAGGCATAACAAAAAATACACAATCGGTTGACCCCTTTATTTTGACCAATCGACCTCTAGGGATCGATCGATGGAGAGGTAGCGGTCTACCGCTTGTGGTTTGTCGGATGTAAACTAAACTTAGGCTAAACGGTCTGGATTTAAAATAAAAGAATCTAACGGTTGTCATTCATTTGAACCCTATACATATGGGCCTAACCCATCACATTTCCTTTCATATTTTCTAAAGCAACAACAAAGCTCGGCCATTTTCTCTTCTCCACAAATTCTTAAATCTAAATAAATCTATAGGTTATATACATATATACAAGTCAAAAATAGCGGAGGATAATAGAGAAGAAGAATAGGTTCTAATCAAATCACTAAAACTAAGGTAAATTATAAATCCAAATCCAAATTTCTTCTTAGATCTAGATTTCTAATAGATATATATATACTTGCTGTATATGTATTTCGATAGGGAGAAAAAGAGAAGTCAAATTGGAATAACATGGATTAGGTATAGAGATTTAGGTGAGTGAGAAATTACATATTTTATATTATATTGGATTTATATCATTATAAATCTATTCATGTATGCTTGAATGTAATTTTAGAGTTGTAAGCCTAATTGTATACATGTAATAAATTTATAAACCTTGCCTACATATTCTATGTTTATTAACTTAAATTTAATATTGCAAATACTTAAATATTAGGTAGTAGTCCCTGAAATTAACAAATTACATATTAGTTTCAGATTTGTTGGTTAAATGATTTGGGAATTAAATGTAAATTAGAAGATATCACAAAAAAATTTGGGATTTAAATGGTATTTTAATTTATCGAAATGTAAATTAAATGTAGGGTATTTTAGATAAGTTATAGAAATTTGCAGTGTTAATTTTTCCTTTTGAGAGAGATGCAATTCCATTGCATTAAAATGCAGAAAATCCCTAATTATGTGTTTAAGAATTGTAATAGTAGTAAAAATAACGGTCTAATGGTAAAACCAATATATGCAATAAAGACAAGTTAGACATTAAATATTAGATGGCGAAATGTAGGTAAAGTAATGTAATGGGTAAGAAATAAAATTTGGGCACCAAAAAATAATAATAAGAGTTAAAATGGAACAATCAAATAGATTTAATAAAATAAAAAGGGAAATAAGTTATAAAAGATATTTAAACCTTTTAAGTTAAAAGTAAGCGGTAAATGACATTAAATTAACATTAATGGAATAAGAAGTAAACGCATGAAAAGTAAAGGAATATTATTAATAGTTGGAAATTGAAGGCCTGGTAATATAATAAGTACGAATATTTGTTTACACACACACACACACACGTGCACACGCACACACATGTAGCCTCAAGTATGCATTTACGATGCGTGTGAATTATTAATGTTAGCTAATAATTAAGAATAAATAAGAATGAAATAGTTATTAAAATGGATTAGAATACGAGGTCAGTAGTGTTACACAACAGAAATCTGTCCATCCTAAGGGGCTACCAGCAGTTGTGTATACATTATACTGTTATGTGACATATCAGACTGTAGGACCCATGGAAATATACGTTTGTGTATAGGTGAAGAGAATACCAAGTAGGATGTTTGCCTCGGGTTGAAGTGTCAAAGGACGAGTTTCTTTTAACTATTTAGGAGGTATTAAGTAAAAAAGGGTATTTCCAAGATTGCATTAGGCAATCTAAATGGGACAGTGAGAAAGACACGATGCTATGAATGTGTGATTAGTACTAAATTCAGGAATAGGAGCTGCTTCATAGGTCAAGAATGTCACCAGTCATGAGCGATCAGCAGAAAGACGGGAGTGACGCCTAAAAGGACTGTGCCTCCTACTAGTGTAGATCTCGTTTAGGACATGCACTGCCTTACAGTTATTTGCTAGTTTGTTTGTGATAAGAGGTCAGGCTAGATAAACGTTTGATGGAGTCTTTCAACTACGAATAGAATATGACTAAATTATTGTGACACTGTTAATAGGCACTATGGGAGTTCCTTCGTATGCATGGGTGACGAGGATGCGATACTACGTTGATGATGGATCACGACGATGTATTGGGTTATGGATACTAGCGGGGGATAGTAGATAGTATATCGGTCTAAAGGGGGATTGTGGTACTTATACACACATACATGTACATATGTAGTTATTGTCTACTTCGAGTAGATAGGGCATACCATCTGTGGAGTCGAGACGACTAAATATAATAAAATAAAATGAAAGACAATTAGCATAAATTAGTGTTATGTATATAATATGTAATTTACCTATAACCATAATGTTATTTTGGACCCCTTCTCATTACAACCCACATGCTAGCTTCAATAAAGGGACATACACTAGTCCAAAGCGAGAATGGTGGAAGCACAGGTTTTCTTATGCATGCACGACACTGACAAGGATATTAAATATCAAAAATGTCAACTTTGGTCAGTAATTATATGTTTTGGTATACTTTACTATTCTACTATGAGTTTGTATCGGTAATGTTTTGATATGCATTTGTTTATTTGTATGATACCGAAACCGATGAAAGATACTTATGTGGACTTCGGTTTTCGATTTAGCGAAAATTCTGGCTTATTAAGGTGTGGGTTGTTACAATCATACTAATACTTAATAAAACTTCTTATCAATAATGGTTCAATAGGAAACCTAACATTGCGTATATCAGAGTATTTGCTTGTTCGTACTTTATTCTTAATACTAGTGATCATCTAGGGAAATCGAGTCCATGGCAAATAAATGGATTTTTATGGGATACTCATCAAGGAGCAAAGCTTATAGAATTTTCAATAAACACTTGAAAACCATTATCAATCATTGTAAAGTTTGATCATTCAGATATCGATGCAACCACTGAGAAGTACAAAAGTGATCATGGAGACGATGGTGCAAATGAGAGATGTGGTGAGCACTACCAGTCTTCAAAATCAAGTTTGGAAGTTGAGAATTTGAAGTTCAAAGCAAATTTTCTTCTAGAATTAGTTATAGGTAATCCAGTGGAAGGTATATAAACACGATTTTCATTCAACATAAAACTTTATGCTTTGTGTATTCATAATAGTTCTATTTATGACATTAAACAAAAAATATTAATGTTGCGCTTAGTGATGAATGTTGGATAATTGTCATGCATGATGAACTTAACCAATTTGTGAGAAATAATGTTTGGACATTAGTTCCTAAACTAAATGACTATCCCACTGTAGGAACTAAATTGATGTTCAAAAACAAAAATGTTGAATCCGGGAATATAATTCGAAACAAAGCCAGATTCATTACAAAGGGATACAAACAAATGTAAGGCATTGATTGTGATGAAGCATTTGCCTTAGTTGCGAGGTTATAGGACATTAGAATTTTGCTATTTTGCATGTTTTAAAGGTTTTAAACTTAAGAAAATGCACGTAAAAAGTGCCTTTTTAAATGATTATTTGAAAGAAAATGTTTATGTAGAATAATCCTCGGTTTCAAAGTGATGATTTTCCAAATCATGTATGCAAACTTGAAAATGCATTTTATGGTCTCAAACCAGCGCTTAAGGCTTGGAATGAGTGTCTTAATGCATATCTTTTGGAAAACATATTTAAGATGATAAGTTTTAAGATTACTTTGTTTCTATTACATAAGCATGATGATTTTTTGATTGTACAAATTTATGTTGAGGACATCATTTACCGTGCTACGTGAAAAATTATGTGAAAAGTTTGAAAAAGGCATGAAGGATAAGTTTGAAATAAGCTTGGTAGGCGAGTTGATATATTTTCTAGGATTTCAAGTCAAGCAAAGCAATAAAGGAATTTTTATCTCGCAAACCAAATATGTAAAGAAGCAATTGAAAAGATTTGATGTTGAGAAAGAAAAGCCGCTTAGAACTCCCATGAGTCCTTCAACCAAGCTTGACAATGATGAAAAGGGGAATTATATTTAATCAGAAGAAGTATTGAGGTATAATTGGCTCGCTTCTCTATCTTACTGCTTCAAGACCCGATATTAGGTTTTATGTTTTTCTTTGTGCATGTTTTCAAGAAAATCCAAAATAATTTAATTTAAAAGCCATAAAAAAATTAATATATCTTTTGCGTACACAAAAAATTGGATTGTGGTATCCCTCCTATGACAGTTTTGATTTACTTGGATATGCAGGTTATGCGGGCTATCTTATGGATAGAAAAAGAACTAGCGGAACTTATTTCTTGTTAGTTCACTCATTAGTTTCATGGTCAAGTCGAAAACAAAACTATGTTGCACTATCTACTACTGAAGCAGAAATATTTGTAGTACCATGAGAAATTTTAAAAATTATGATAAGAGTATTTTTGTCATTTTTCGAAAAAGGACAAAATGGCTATTTTTTCAAGCATTGGAATTATGTGACGAAGCCAATTCCATTGAGACCATCTTGTTTTTCTAATTCGCGTAGTATATTTATTTACGTTATGTGGAGTTATGAAATAGATACTGTCGGGAACGTCATCAAGTCAAATGGACGCTATGCAATTTGAATTCAAATTTTAAAATTCAACGGTCAAGCGGTTTTCTAACTTCTGAGACTTAAAATAGAAATGTGTATCTCATTTTCCTTTTAGAAACTGACTTATGTTGATCTTCTTCTTCCCCAAATGCTCTGATCAACCCTAAATCCAAAAATTCAAAACCAAATAAATAAATTGAAACCCAAATCGCAGAGAGAAGCAAGGATAGGCAGACAGAAGTCACTAGCGGTATTAGAATAGCAAATAAAAAGGAATTCTATCTCTCGATAGTGGAGAAAAGTGAGACTAGCAACTTGAAATTGGAAGGAATCGACTAGGGTGAGTGGGTTTAACTAAATTCTACGTTTGCTCGCTTGATTTCATAGTTTAAAATGATTAAATTTGGTAAATTAAATAATGAATTTCATATTTTTGACTGTGATTTATGTATATCTTGCTTAATCTTATTATTGAATGGTTTTTGGGTAATAAAATGGAATAGTGTAATTATATAATGTATATATGAATATATGTATTATGTGAATAACATGATATATATATATATATATAATATAGTTTAAAAATTAAGATTTGGTTTACATAAATTTTAGTATGGAATATATTTTTATTTCGAATTTAAACTATATATAAATTTAGATAATGCATTTGATATACGAAAGTTAAGGAAACTATGATTTAAAAATAGTAAATGATGAAAGAATATATGGAAAATATAGTAAGGTGCATCACGAATGTCGCTTGAGTGTAAAATCAAAAGGCTAAGAAATTTCCAAAACAAAGAAATAAAAATACACAAAAAAATAGCTTCGAACATGTACACCAGTAGACCATATCGGTGCACCAGTCACCTTGTAAATTTAATAACCTGAACTTGGGCCTAATGTAGGCCACAATATGTAATTAATTAAAGGCTTGCACCAAATTCCTAGAGTATATTTGGTATGAGTGAAGGGTAGAAGATGACCCTAGCCTAATTAGCCATGCATGTTAATACACATATATCCATGCCTTAGTGGGGCGATGTTTATAAGTTATACGACTTAGTTTAGTCATTGAATAGGAATAGAGCTGAAATGAGAGGGAATCATGGCTATGGATGTTGCGGGTTGGATGCAACACATTTTTGTTGGGTACAACGGGGTTCACGGTGTATCCGTGATACGACTATATAACTTACATATAGACGAGTGTGAATTTAGTCACCTCACTTTAAAAAAAATATAGTGACATGGCTATATGAAACTCTGTGAATACGAATTGTATATCGGATTTGATAGGAATTGAATATGAACCGAAATGTATAATGATATGGTAACTTATCATTTTTGCTCATGTTACATTATGAAACAATTATAGTGAATGTTGAATTCAGTTATGATACGTGATAGGTCGATGGAGACATTTTGGATTACGATGATGCTAAAAATTCAGACAATGAAGGCATGTTATGTATATTAGCATGTGTATGTGATGACATGTATATAAATATGGAGACATGTTTGATTACGATGATGTTGGAAATTCAAATGACGAAGGCATGTTACGTATATTAGTATGTGTGTGTGATGACATGTATATAAATAAGATACTTGGTGTATTATATGGATTTGGATTTGTGTTGTACATACTGTGAGTGCTAAAAGACCAATGAATAGTTTCTGTTTGTTTTCTTATGTCAACTACCTAACGATCCATTATTTTTTTATTTCTCTGGTCAAAGTTGTCATTTTGTATTGGAAACAAGGGTTCTTAAAATCGCGAGTTGTTACAATTGCCTTAGGCGGTTGTTGTCTTAAATTCTATGGATGAGACAAACTTTATTAGACTTTGGATTAGTACTTTAATGTGTTCCCTTAAAATATGACAGTAAAAGTGCATTTTCCTTGTCAAACAATCATGTCCACCACTCACGTACTAAATATATAAATGTAAGACATCACTTCATTCGAGATTATATTTCAAAAGAGGACATCTGCATTGAACTTCTGATTTACAGATTGCTGACGCCTATACAAAACCTCTTTTGAGAGGTAGATTTTCACGATTACGTTTAGATTTGGGGATCATGGATATGAATTAGTACAATTTCTGTTTGATTGTCTTTTTTAGGATTTTTCTTTTTTCTTTTTTCTTGTTCTCAATTTTTTCCCTCTTTCGGTTTTTTATTTTATTAAGGACTGGTTTCCACTATACAAAAATACTCTTTTTCTAGTTTTTTCCTTTTTAAAATTAGAGATGAGGGAAAATTACTCTTAGACTAGCTTAAATTTTTTCTTTTGGAAATGTGGTTATAAGTTGAACCTATTTGTGGTTATCAAACCTTTGAGTAATGGTTACATAGTTTTTGAAAAATGAACTATTATGCCCTTGAAAAGAGTACTAGTATTATATATCACAGTCTAAGTTAAGCATGAGTTACTAGCATTCTATTTTGTATTATTACATATCCCACAACATCTTCTTATCTATCACATCTACTGGTCCATGGTTTTTTCTTTTCTATATATGTGTGGGTAAGATTAATGTAAACTAGAATGTAGTAAAATTTAATTGAAAAATAATGGGTATCGAGGACAAGTCATATACACGCTCCATATGAAAAATAAATACATATCAAATAATTTACAACAAAATTAATAGTTAAAGACCTAGGCATGAAAAAGGGATGCGGTATGGACATAGAGTTACATTACCAAAGCTATTCGACTTGTGCTAAAAATTCTTTAGCGCCAATGTATATTAATCAATCAAGCAATGCTTTCTTTTTTCTCATCTAAGAGACATCACGATAATGTATGGGTATAAGTATCTTAATCTCATTCATAATGAGTTAGGGATGAAATTGCCTTCATATAAATAATTCACTTGAAAAAAAAAACAAAAATTTCATATACCAAGTCTATTGTTGCTTAAACCACATGTCATAGAATTAATAATTTTTTAAAAAAATTCCATCATTTTCTATTTTGGGTATATTATATAATATGAGATAAATCCTCTAAAGCACATCAATCGGTAGACTCAAATTCAGCATACCAAAACCATATGTAAGATGATAAAATAATGTACTTATAAATACATAATATAATATGCATTTACCGACAATCTCAAGTCAGGCCTACCGGAACTATATGTAAAATGTCTAACAATGCATAAAGGAATAGTGCAATCGACGATTTCTGTTTGATGCTAATAAACATTGGTTTTATCTAAAGTATTTGTCTAGTATTGTATATTTGCAGTATTATTTAAAAAATACCGGTTGTGGTAAAGTTTTCTGTTAGTACAATAAAAGGCTACATATACGAAGAAATGGAAACAAATAAAGATCTAAAGCAAAAGGATATATATCAGTACGCAATCAGAACACGCACACACACACATAAAACGAAAAGGAAACAGCCATAGATCAAAAGCAAGGAAATATATGCAGAATCAAACAATATACATTGGAGAATACACCAGAACTTGTTTCCCATTATATGGATTTTAAATTTCTACAAAGGGAAACAAATAATTTCGCAATCCATATGTAACGATCCTACTTTTTGACCATTGAAAGTTGGCAGCAACTACATCCATGGTATTCTAATGCCTAACATCCAATTGCCGAAAAGGCAGATTGCCAGGTAAATAAAAAGAACAAATAGGGAAAATAGAACCTCATAGCGGAAACGACAATATATGATATTATAAGAACGTATAAACTATCACTCCAAGATACAAGGTTCATCATAGCAAAAAGAAAATCTCATCAACTAGACAGTTATAACCTTCTGATCTTACAATTGATGATGGGTATACATGATAATATAGCGGAAAAAAATACTATGGTAGATGAACATCCAACTCAACTCCTGAGCTCCATGTCCCACCAACGAAAACCTAGAAAAGATACTCAGTCTGGCCCGAGCATTATAATAAAATAACACCTGGAGCGGTCTGGAAAACCAGCATGAGAAAACTCAAGTAGTATGATGAACATATAATAATTCTATGAGACCGCACCGCTAAACATCGAATAGGTTTTACCTCACAAGAACAACATCCATAGATGAAAGAATGGAAAACAAGTCGGAGAAAAATCAGACTTGAAAGATTGGAAACAAATAATTAAAAATCTAGAAGTGCATCAGGCACTTCACGGTGCAATTAAGAAAACAATTTAAAGATTTGAATCCACGGCGCCCTCTAACCGAAATTATACCATTGGACAATATACTTGAGAGGGTCATTTTCTATATGACTCTCTCAAAAATATGCAAACTAAACCCCACTAACCTTACCGAGTATTCGAGAATTTTACATCTTCACGTGCATACAGCCGAATTCAATCTAGAGTAGATGTAAAGATACCTTGATGGGAGCAACGCCAAATAGCTTGACGTCCACTCACTTTCAGGTTTTATTCATTTTCGACAAATGCTCAAATGAGCAACAAATTGTCTTGAGTTGACGAAATTCAATGAAGATAGCAGAATCGATTATCAGTAAATCCACCATCGGGAATAATAAAATGGTCATATATGCAAATTTAATCTCTTAAAACATTTGAATCGCACTTATACTTGCTTTTCACATCATAAATATTTGTAAAACACTTTAACAACACTCTTTAGGAATATTATTTTTAAAGATCAAATTTATATTTCTAAGTATATTATAAAGAAGGGTCAACTCAAATGTCATTAACACAATATTGACTATAAATCCAAATATAATTTACACTTGATTTTATTTTTAAAAATTCCTTTTTAAAAAAAATTCTCATTTATAAACTATCATTTATAAATTCCAAACAATATTTATTATCTGAGAAGATTAAAAATCAATTTAAATGCATTTATAAATTTAAAACAATGTTAAGCATCTTGATGGATAATTAATATAATTCTTTTATAAATTTAAAACCGCACTAGTTATCCCATGAGACAATTAATCAAATTTGTAACTCCTTTAAAAATCAATCAATTAAATTTAAATACCTCTATTAAATCCATTAATTAACTTTAATCACTTTTATTAAATCAGTTAAATAACTTTAACACACTTTTATTAAAGCGGTTCATTAACTTTAAATAGTATTAATTTATTTATTAGTTAACTTTATTATAATTAAATAATAACTAAGAATTTATTAGAACCTCCAATCCTTTTCAAATACTTATACAATCCTTGCAAACTCATTTGAAAAGAATTTGCAGAATATTATGGTAAATAACCTATATAAAGTTTAACAACAATGATTATTCCGAAAGATAATTAAATCCAATTTATAATCTTGAAAAAAAATTAAATGACAATAATTATCTCGAAAGATAATTAAACAAATTTATAATCTCTTTATAAATTTAAAAACAACGTTAATTATCCCGAACGACATTAATTAAATTTATATCTCTTTAATAATTTTATCAACACTTGCCCTTTATTTTCAAAATTCTACAAAATACTTGAAAATATAGTTTCAACAACTTTTGAAGTGCAAAAACGCCAATCATTTATTTTGTTAGGATACAAGCACAAGTTCAACACACACAAAGGTTTGAGGGGATGACATTTCTTTATTTCAACCAAACATCACTATAAGTAACATAAGAATATAAGTACGATGCATATAACAATAAATTAATATTGGCGAGAAACCCTATAGGGTCTCTCCATAAAAGTCCCCTGCAAAATAATGGTTATTTATGAAATCCGCTTTTTAAGCGGGAATTCAAGTCTAAACAAACAAACAAACAATAATAACAAACACATTATTATCAACAATTAGCAATCAATAGCTAAATATCATTTATTAATTAATCCATATATTAATTAACTTCAAAAATAATCATTTTACTTTGCAAGAACAGAATGATGATTTATCATGCTTGATAGATGTCCAAAATAATATATTCAATTGAATTATAGTAGGATATTGTTTTATTCAGCTAAATAGATATCACAATGAAGTATAACTAATTTAATTATGTTAAGCGTAATTAAATTAAATCACTATAATTTTTATAATTAATTTATACCGCATTAAAACTATCAACTACCATCCAAACATTCACCAATAATATATAATAACACAAATATTATGTTTATTTAGAAGTGAGTAAACTCATAGAAATTCATGCTGATGTTTTCGCGTTCTGGTTCGATCTAAAATCGAACAGCGTTCGATGTTAACCCAAAATTCGACCAGCTCCAGCTTTGACCAAATTAGTTCCAGTACATAGTTAACGTCAATACGAGTCCAACGCAAAGATTGCATCCAAATCCGACCTCGTTTGAGCAAGATATCAATTTTTAATATTTGAATTTTAGAATGTTAATTAATTAGATAATTAACCCAACTAATTACCCAAATGAATCCAAATCATTCTTCACCAACTTAAACGAATGCACATGTACAGGCACACAAAACCCACATTGTCGCTCCTACCCTCTTCCTTATCTTGCTCCACACTCAACGGAATCACAAACTGACGATTCCTATGAACTTCTCTTTGCACCCGTTTCAATCTCCACCCATCAATTCAAGGCTCAAATCACTCCCAAGAAATGTAACTCAAAAGGTTCCTCACATGATCGGAAAATGTTGCATAATGCAAACAAGAATCAGTCAAGACAAAAATTGGCGGAGAGGTACCCTAGACAAGAGAAATGCAATGATGAATTTCGATTCCACAATTGACACCTAAATCGATCCAAATCTCAAATCCTAGCTCCACTACAAACGGTCGAACCCACCTAATCAATGCCATAACCCTTCAAACACATATGGAGTTGAAGATCTAATCTATACAAATCCAAAGATCCTTGTTTTATAATTTTCCGTTTAGGCTTTTGTTTGATTTGGATTTTTACTTTCTTTTAGTTACAGGAGTTTGAAAATGAACCAGAGAGAGAAAAGTGAAAAGTGAAGTGTGTTGAATAATCTAAGTGTAATGATATGTTTTTTTACAAATTTCTGGTATCTCGCGGCACAAAATTTCATTCGCGTATTAAATCGCGAATGATAAAACAAAAATACGATTACGCACAAAAATGCAACATGGTTCCAAAACAACATTAAAATACACTGGTTATCTGATTTTATAAAATTAAAAAAAACATCTTGTTGAAAAATACGTCAAATGACAATTTAAATATTTTTCAAATTAAAAATTATGGAAAAATCCTATATATTCAATTAAAAATACTACAATAAAAATCAAATCATTTTATTAACAAATAATTATCTTTTTATTTATTAAGCTAATTATTATTTAAATAATTTATAAAATGAGTTCACCGTTATTATCTATTAATTAAAAAGAGTTTAACATGGCTATTAAATCTATTTAATTAATATTTAGTTTACAATTCAAATATTTAAATATTTGAATTCAAGTTAATAAAATTAATAAACCAATTATTTAAATATTTAAAATTAATTAAATATTTAAAATCGAAACGATAAAATTTCGGGATATTATATTCTCCTTCTTTAAATGAATTTCGCTCCTGAAAGCTCTAAAGAAAGAAAACGTTTTCTCACCCTTCAGGTTTAAAACCTATTAATTACAATGAGTTCTTAAACTTTAAAGTCCTTTATGTTACGCAAGATTTCGACTGAACCTCCTTTGCGCGGTTAGATCCGAAAAATTACAACTCGCCATAACTGACCCAAACCAATAAAGAGAACAAAAGCCAAGCAGCCTACCATATCTATGGCATAAAATCATCAATTAATCAAAATACTATTTTCGAAATCTACTACCTCACGTACGTTTGATTTTAATTTTTGCAAGCAACTTACTACCTCGATGTAAAGGCCGGTGCATAAGAAATTAAATAGCAATCTCTTGCTTCCTTGTACCTATTTTGTACTCGTAATCCAAAAGAGAACTATGTTGACAAAAACAATACACTAGCTATTTCTATCATGAGCAACATCAACATAAACAATACAACAACCATGTACAACAAAAGTACATATAATACTCCATAATAGAATACTAAGCATCCAATCATTTCAAAAGATAAATTTAGAACTAAATGCCAATGATTTTATATACAAAATATATTTTCAAATAATTTCAAAGACAAATAAATCAAAACCAAAATCAATTATGGCAAGGAGTGTGATGACAATAGAGCAATCTTAACTTGAATTTCAAATATAGCTATTTATTTGACAATTAAATAATAGAATTTAATAATTAAAAATTGGGTAAATTATTGAATCTAGAATTTTAAGCTTGTTTAAAATAATTTGAAGGTTTATAAAATTTATATTGATAATACTGAAGATAATAAGTGTCAAAATTTAACTTAACAGTGATTTGTGCCGTTTTGCAATTTTATATAGTTTAAATTGAATTTAAAAATAGCCTTCCGAGGCACAGTCTCGGAATTCGACGAAACCAGTTCCATTGGGTCCGTAATATTGAATTATTATCGGATTTCAATTTTCGTAGTGATTGGAGTTGTTATGTGAGCATACGATATATAAACGCGTTGAAATTTACAACGATAATTTAATTTAAATTTTATAAGTATAATATCACATAACCAACATCACAGCCGAAATCGTTCCAGAGCACGCCGACTTTATTTCACCTCCGTGTTCCCTCTTTCAATAACATCACACAATCTTCCTCTGCAAAATTTTAAAACGAAATCAATAATGGCCGATACCATCATCGTGTCTCCCTTTCTCTTATCACGCAAGCTTCATTTACACATAAATAAAACTGGCCGAAGCCAAGTCCTCCCCTTCTTCATATTTCAGTTTTGAAAATTTGACCAGGGTCGCGAATTTCAATTCGACCTCCTCTTCCCTTTAAGCATTCTCGAATCAAAATGGCAGAAACGAAAAAAAACGGAGAAGAGGGAAATTCGACAATCGATTCGCGATCGAATCGATATCGAGCCTGACGTTCTCAAAGCTCGTGCGGGGTATTTGAGTAGGGATGTCGTGAGGTACTCGAGTTAGGGTTGCGACATGAGTGGCTCGGGAAGGTGGCGCACGCATTAGGGAAGGCGGCGCGTGTTGTTATGGTGGCGACCTGGAATTCTCGGCATCGTCGGAATAGAGTTGGAAGCTTGCGTTGGGTGGTTCGAGACCGATGAAGCACGGTGCGATGGGTTCGCGTGGGCTTTGGATTGTCAATCGAGCTGTGTGGATCGGGGTCTCTTTTAGGCAGTAAGGTATATAATAATTCCATTTTTATTTATATATTCACTCATACATATTTTAATACAAAACATCAATTGTAAAAAGTTGATTTCAAAGTAGTTTTGTTTTTCGTTAAATATATATATATATATATATATATATATATATAGATTTGGGTATAAATCATTAAATTAACTTATTGAATTATCAATGTAAAGAAAATAATTTGTTTAACTGGATAATCAATAATTTGAGTTATTGATGGAAATTTATTAAAGGAAATCAGTTTAAACCAAATCAATTGTAAATCAAATTTTAAATTGGGAATTTATTGTTCGAGTTATTTCGAATATTGATAAACCATACAATGTTTATACAAGGTTTAATACTGTGGGGAAACAAGTCAGGATGGGATGGATGACTAAATTAAAATCAAAGGTGAGTTAATCTCACTCAGCTGAATTTAAATTTAAATGATTAAATATAAATAATTGTTTGAATGATTGAAATTGATTGATGTGATATAGTATGTTATATTCTGGAATCGGCATATTATTATGCTAACATCTTTGGATGCAGTGAAAACAGGTTAGAGGGATCCAACTGGATCCCTCGAAATTATTTAGATTATTTAATATTATGTGTTCTGAATATTTGATATCCTGTGATGATTTTATGAATAATTGAAGTATTGAATGGTATGGTTGGATTGAATATCTCAGTAAAATAAATTATCAAATCTCTAGAATTGTATTTTCGAAAGAAATAAAAGAGTAAATTTTTAAGTAAAATAATTCTAGTGAATTGGAACAAATTAATAATGAGTTGAAAATAAAATATAATAAAAGTGATTGCAAAACTCTAACAAATTTGGAATAAGAGGAATTTGAATGGTTAGGGATAATAATAAATTGTAAAGCTTAAGTGATATTATTTGAATGAATAAAGAATTTTATTTTTAAGGATTAAATTTAATTAAGAGATAAAGAAGGAATTTCGGGAAATCTGAAATCGGTATCTTCAGTTAAAAGGGTTTTTACTCAAAATGAGGAAATAAAATCTAAATGTTAATGAAATTTGAAATAAGTAAAGCAAGAAAGAAAATTTACTTTAATCAAAGCAAATTGGGAATAAATTGTAAATTGATTAAAGTGTTTTGGGATTTGAAATCTAAAAGGGAAGTGAGATTTTGGAATTTTTAAACTGGGTTATCAAGTAAAATAAAATATCGATGGATATTTTAAATATGAATTCAAAGTGGAAATTTATAAAGGAATGGAAATTCCTTTAAAAATAAATAGTGATTCATTTTTAAAGGATGCGAAGGAGAAGTGTGTTTCCTTAGATAGCCAAGTACGATTTTCAAACAATTTTAAATATAAGTTAAAGGGTTTAATGTTGTTTTAAAAAGCATATCTTAGAAAATTTATTATTTTTAAATGTTTAAATTCTAAAATAAATATTTTTCAAAACTATCATCGTAGTAATTATAAAATGACTTGGTATTTGTTTTAAAGAAAAATCTAGTTTTATATTTTATAAAAGTAGCCTTATTTATTAAATATTTCTAAAGTATATATTTTAATAAAGTATTAAAGTAGTTTTAAATTTTTAAGGCTATGAAGTATATTTTATAACTAAGTGCTTTTAAATTATTTTAAAATCTAAAAGTATTTTATACTTGGTTTTTCAGTGGAAATAAATATTTGGAAATTATTCCAGAAAGGAATATGTTTGAAACTGTTTTCAAAAGGGGTTAAAATCTGAAATATATCTTGTAAAGATATTGTGGATAAATAAATAATTTGGAAAATTATTTATTGTTGATGGATGTTTATGAATATTAATTGATAGTTAAATCACTGACTATCAATATTGGCTAAATGCGTTGATTGTTCTGAAGAGACCGGGATCGAGATTTATTTCTCGAAAACCACTTCGATCCTGTTTGTACGTTTCGTGGAAACGAGTTTGGATTCGAAGATGGAGCAGTGAAGTGCAAGGGATAATCGCTACTAATCCTGATGATATTTCCAAAATGGATGTAGTAGGAATAGTGCCTTCGGTTCCGTTCGAACCTGGAACGGACTTGTATGGATGAATGCTTGCGTAACATCGTCAGGTGGACGATAGGCATTCTAAGGGATATGTTCTTTAAAGGTACCGCTTAGCCTCAAGCCTCATCAAATGGGAATGACTGAAAATCAAGGGTTATGCAGCAAGGCTAGGTGGGTAGCACCCAAGCAGGGTGACGTCATTCCAGTCTAGATGTCCCTTTTTATTTCGGCTTAGTGAGCGGTTGCTGATCCCAACCGCGGGGTGATCTCACTCGGGATTATCCAGTAAGGGGTAGTCCCGGCCTTGTGTTGTAGGGGAGCGGGCGTACTCCTCGGTACGGTGATCTAGGCCCCGTACTGTGACAGGTGGTACCCCAGTGCCTAGTCATTAGTTGGAAATCCATTTTCCCTACGAGCCTTTTACGAGTTTTGTTTGTATTACCCACTCTGTGGCTAGTAGCTGGAATTTGATCATGTAACAATTTCGGCTATTTTATAAGTATTTGTATATAGACCCTATTATAATATCAGAGGATTTCTATAAAAATTGTTTAGCTATCGCAAGGTAAAAACCCGACATGTTTATTTGTGGCTTGGTCTTACGAGTTGCTTT
Organism: Allium cepa; assembly: GCA_030765085.1. Lineage (NCBI taxonomy): Eukaryota > Viridiplantae > Streptophyta > Magnoliopsida > Asparagales > Amaryllidaceae > Allium > Allium cepa. Next base: position 24,978,620 of record CM060933.1, on the reverse strand, counting down.
TGTTTTCAAAGGATTTTTGAAACTTTAATTGAGTGTGATTTTCTCACGCTGGTATCCCAGACTGACTCGGGTGTTATTTAACTGTAATGCTCGGGTCAGACCGAGTATTATAGGATACATGATATGATGCTGTGGAGTTCAAGAGACGAGCTGGATGACGATACGTACATTCGTACTCGTTATATATGTATTCCGCTGTGTTGATTTGTTGTGTAACCATTTGTATGTTATTAATGTTGAGTTGTGATTGATGTACTCTGATGATGTAAAATATGTAAGCAGATACATTTGATTTTGAGTAAAGATCATTTATTATCTATTATATTTTATTCCACTGCGATGGTTAGATTCTGATGTTGTTTTCTATTTTCTTCTTCTACCTCTTCTTCTTTAACCCAAATGGTTCGTATTTCTGTACAACTTGAGTTGATTTAGGTAGAATAGTGTTGACTCAAGGGGTATGGATTTGCGGGCTGTTACAGTGGTATCAGGGCTTAGGTTGGTGATAACCTTGGCTCTGGTGGGAATTACTCATTTAAATTAGAGTCCGTAGTACTCTAGAATGAGTTTGAGCGTATTAATATATATGAGCGTGTAATTGTTAGTGAATATAAATTGTTTTAATATTGTGTTGATTGGTTTATTGAGTGGCATATGAACCTTCGTCGGCACAATCTAGACAACTGTATTGAAGGGGTTTCTAAACACTTGAATAGAACAATCGACACAGTATTGTTTTAAATGTGGGTGAATGAAATAATTTTATCCAAAAATATATTTTGATATAAATAAAAGTTTTGTAAACTATTTTAGCTAATATATGGTTGCTTGGATGTTAGGTAGAATAATATTAAATTATTATCATTATTGAGTGGAAATTTAACTAGAAATTGAAAAATATAACCAAAGTTTAAGGAAAAAAATTCATTATAAAATGAAATTTATAAATATGAATTATAATGAAATTTATAAATTGAAATATAATCAAATGAGAATTTGTATGAGCATAACTATGCAAATGAATTATAGTTAAAATTGATTTAAGCAGGATTTGGAAATTTAAAATCCTGGAGATTTTGGAAGTATTTGTCGAAGTGCTTTGAAGATAAATAATAACATTATTGTTTTAGAGGTATTTCTGAAAAGAAATTTGTTTAAAATGGGTTTTGGAAGTGATATAGCATTGAAATAACTTGGAATATTGGGAAATAATTCTGATGATGACGGCCGCATCATCAGTATTTATTTTCGAATTTCTAAGTGACGGATTGCTGCCAAAAATTGTTTTGTTCAGAAAAGCTAGATGTTTTTGAAAATTTTTTTTAAAAAAAGGGAATTTGCTATGGATAAAAACTAGGATTGGTTTAAATTTTTGAGAAGTGTGATTTGGGAAAATGGTGATTTCAAAATGATTTGAAAACCCAAGGCCGGGTGTTAAAAAATAAAAAATAAATAAAGGAAAACTTTTTTTAAATAAAACTTGAAAACCACCGAATTTCTCATTTTTACAGTGCCTGTAATAAAACTTATGTGTAAAAATAATTGGCACTTCATTATAAAACATTTCAAAAAAAAATTATTCTCTAAAACATGAACAAGTCAGTAGTGCATTGAGTTGAAACATTTGTGCATTTAGTTGAAAAAGAATGTACATGCAAGTGCCAAATAACTGCAGCAAGATGACATGGATGTGTTAACAATGTACTGGGACAAGTTAAAGTATATAACTGTCAAGGAACAAAAAAAAAAAGGTGAGAACAAAAGCAAGTAAGGTTGCTTGTTTGACTATTCTCTAAAACAAAGTATAATAAAAGACATGAGTGCTTGTATATCATTTTTTTAAAACGAAAGAAATACAAAATACAGTACAAGCTGAAGTGATAGAAACAAAGAAATACATAAATTGCAAATCCAAATTAACCCATCAGCAAGGATGAAATGAATTAACCAAGCAAGAAAATGAATTGCAAAAGCCAGTGGCAACTTACAAAGCTACAAGATTTTGCAAGCTAAAAATAATGAACTTTCAACAGGTGCTCACTTTTAAAAGTTACTAAACCATATGGGGGCAAATTCATTTAATGCACCAGTTGCTTGTATTTTAGCTTTTTAAAATAATGTCAGACAATAGAGAATGTGTATGCCCATAATATAAATTGAAAAATATGTCGAGAGTCAAACAAAGTAGACTGGCAAAACAAAGGTATGAATTCGTTCATTCAAGGCAAATAATGAGTACTGATGTATTAAATAAAAATAGAAACAAAACCGAATTTAGATAAATAATCCTAGCTAACATATCAAAGAATTGGAAATATGTAGATAAAAATGTGCTTGGGCTAAATAAAGGTCTCAGGTTAAAATAAAAATGGGAAAGTAAAATAATAGTCCAAAATAATATTGGGAATGGAACCTAATTTGGTAAAATAGAAGTTGAATTGTGAAATAAACTAGGGTTATAAATAAAATTCAACTTGGATCGGAAATGAATTAAATGTAAGTGGAAATGTTACCAAATAGAATGGAATTGGATTAAAATAAAAATGTTGTGGGCTGCAAATAAATCCAATTCAAGTGTAAATGAGTTAAATATAAACTTGGATGTTATTTTAACAAACTGAGAATGAGATTAGAATTAAAATGGATGAAAAGTAGGGTGATTGAATTTGATGAGAACTAAATTAAATATGAGTTTGATTTGTTTAAAAATAAATTGAATATAAGCATGTGAGTTGTTAACCATTCGGATTAAGTAAAACGATGTGTAATCTGGTTGTAAGCAATTAAAATTGGTAGCGAAATTTTGCATATGCTTATGAAAATTGTGAAGCATGCATTGTTCATGGAATTCATGTTTTAGTTATGTAAGTAAATGTGAAATGTTAATAAATCGCATATACTTCATACTTACATGTTTTAGTTGAGTAAGTACAGGTATCGGAAAGCCGTTGGGCTGGATTTGATTGAGCAAAATGCTAAAATAATAAGCCGCTTTCTTAAAATGCTAAATAAGGTACGCCTACGCAATAAAAATAGAAAATATGAACTGTTTTTTGTCTTTCCGACTGTGTGGGTCGATGTATATATATTTATATCTTTTGTCAAATTGCAAAAGCTCCTCCGTGCAAAGGAGACTCTGCCAAAAAAATTCGGAAATTTTGGGAGTTGGAATTTTTTTTGAAAACTTTGGAAAATTTTGTTAACGACAAAACGGTTTCAAATTAGAAATTGAAATAAGTTAGTGAATGAAACTAATTAAAATAATGACATGAATTAGTTATAAATGGAAAAATAAAATTCAATACTTAGAGTTTAAAGATAAATTGAATTCGTATGGAAATGAAAGAATCAATTTGAATAGAAATAGATATAAACTAAAGTGGAAGATGAAAACAAATATAAGAAGCATATAAAATGCTTATACTAAACTTAAGAGGGAATGTTGAATTCTTAAATGGAAATTGATGCTACTAATATAATTTAAGTCAATATTGAAATGAATAGATATTGGCATTTTGTGAGAAAGTCGATAAAATGTTTTGGAATGCTGTGAATGGATATTAGTGCTAAGCAGGATATGCAGGTAATATAAAGGGAAAAGAGAATTGATTTTGATTTCAGAAGATAAATTTGAATTGGTCGACAAAGAGGTATGTGTTTAAAATTTTGTGAAATTTAATTGGGTTTTTGGGATCGAGCCACTTGGCCTTTTGTTTTTCTTTTTGGATTTGGGAGGTCGTAGAGCCATTTTGTAGTTGTACCGAGCTAGCCGCGCAAAGGAGACGCAGGCGAAATTTTTCGGAAATTTAGAGAGTTAGAAAAATTTTGAGAAAATTCTGATAATTTTAAATTTGATTTAGAATTGAAATTTGAATGCTCGAGCAAATAATATGGTTTGAAAACTATGGGGGAATTTGAGAAGTTAGTAGGATTTATAATGGGTCTTTTATAAAAAGATAGTTGGTAGAATGTTAAATTGTTGGTTTTGGAGAAATAGTAACGGGTTTTGGATCATTCTTCCTAACTAGTGATTTCGGGGACGAAATTCTTTTAAGCGGGGAGGAATATGACGACCCGGAATTTTTGAACATTTAAAATCGGAATATTTAATTGATTTTAAATATTCAATAGAGCAATCTTAACTTGAATTTCAAATATCGCTATTTATTTGATAATTAAATAATAGAATTTAATAATTAGAAATTGCGTAAATTGTTGAATCTAGAATTTTAAGTCTGTTTATAATAATTTGAAGGCTTATAAAATTTATATTGGTAACACTAAAGATAATAAGTGTCAAAATTTAACTTAACAGTGCATTGTTCCGTTTTATAATTTTATATAGTTTAAATTGAATTTAAAAATAGCCTTCCGAGGCACAGTCTCGGAATTCGACGAAACCAGTTACATTGGGTACGTAATATTAAATTATTATCGGATTTCAATTTTCGTAGTGATTGGAGTTGTTATGTGAGCATACGATATATAAACGCGTTGAAATTTACAACGATAATTTAATTTAAATTTTATAAGTATAATATCACATAAGCAACATCACAGCCGAAATCGTTCCTGAGCACGCCAACTTTCTTTCATCTCTGTGTTCACTCTTTCAATAACATCACGCAATCTTCCTCTGCAAAATTTCAAAACGAAATCAATAATGGCCGATACCATCATCGTGTCTCCCTTTCTCTTATCACGCAAGCTTCATTTGCACATAAAAAAAACTGGCCGAAGCCAAGTCCTCCCCTTCTTCATATTTCAGTTTTGAAAATTTAACCAGGGTCGCGAATTTCAATTCGCCCTCCTCTTCCCTTTAAGCATTCTCGAATCAAAATGGCAGAAACGAAAAAAAAACGAAGAAGAGGGAAACTCGACAATCGATTCGCGATCGGATCGAGCTCGAGCCTGACGTTCTCGAAGCTCGCGCGGGGTTTTTGAGTAGGGGTGTCGTGAGGTACTCAAGTTAGGGTTGCGACATGAGTGGCTCGGGAAGGTGGCGCACGCATTAGGGAAGGCGGCGCGTGTTGTTATGGTGGCGACCTGGAATTCTCGGCATCGTCGGAATAGAGTTGGAAGCTTGCGTTGGGTGGTTCGAGACCGGTGAAGCACGGTGCGATGGGTTCGTGTGGGTTTTGGATTGTCAATCGAGCTGTGTGGATCCGAGTCTCTTTTAGGCAGTAAGGTATATAATAATTCCATTTTTATTTATATATTCACTCATACATATTTTAATATAAAAAATCAATTGTAAAAAGTTGATTTCAAAGCAGTTTTGTTTTTTGTTAAATATATATATATATATATATATATATTTGGGTATAAATCATTAAATTAACTTATTGAATTATCAAAGTAAAGAAAATAATTTGTTTAACTGGATAATCAATAATTTGAGTTATTGATGGAAATTTATTAAAGGAAATCAGTTTAAACCAAATCAATTGTTAATCAAATTTTAAATTGGGAATTTATTGTTCGAGTTATTTCGAATATTGATAAACCATACAATGTTTATACAAGGTTTAATACTGTGGGGAAACAAGTCAGGATGGGATGGATGGCTAAATTAAAATCAAAGGTGGGTTAATCTCACTCAGCTGAATTTAAATTTAAATGATTAAATATAAATAATTGTTTGAATGATTGAAATTGATTGATGTGATATAGTATGTTATATTCTGGAATTGGCATATTATTGTGCTAACATCTTTGGATGCAGGGAAAACAGGTTGGAGGGATCCAATTGGACCCCTCGAAATTATTTAGATTATCTAATATTATGTGTTCTGAATATTTGATATCCTGTGATGATTTTATGAATAATTGAAGTATTGAATGGTATGGTTGGATTGAATATCTCCGTAAAATAAATTATCAAATCTCTAGAATTGTATTTTCGAAAGAAATAAAAGAGTAAATTTTTAAGTAAAATAATTCTAGTGAATTGGAACAAATTAATAATGAGTTGAAAATAAAATATAATAAAAGTGATTGCAAAACTCTAACAAATTTGGAATAAGAGGAATTTGAATGGTTAGGGATAATAATAAATTGTAAAGCTTAAGTGATATTATTTGAATGAATAAAGAATTTTTTTAAGGATTAAATTTAATTAAGAGATAAAGAAGGAATTTCGGGAAATCTGAAATCGGTATCTTCAGTTAAAAGGGTTTTTACTCAAAATGAGGAAATAAAATCTAAATGTTAATGAAATTTGAAATAAGTAAAGCAAGAAAGAAAATTTACTTTAATCAAAGTAAATTGGGAATAAATTGTAAATTGATTAAAGTGTTTTGGGATTTGAAATCTAAAAGGGAAGTGAGATTTTGGAATTTTTTAAACTGGGTAATCAAGTAAAATAAAATATCGGTGGATATTTTAAATATGAATTCAAAGTGGAAATTTATAAAGGAATGGAAATTCCTTTAAAAATAAATAGTGATTCATTTTTAAAGGATGCGAATGAGAAGTGTGTTTCCCTGGATAGCCAAGTACGATTTTCAAACAATTTTAAATATAAGTTAAAGGGTTTAATGTTGTTTTAAAAAGCATATCTTAGAAAATTTATTATTTTTAAATGTTTAAATTCTAAAATAAATATTTTTCAAAACTATTATCATAGTAATTATTAAATGACTTGGTATTTGTTTTAAAGAAAAATCTAGTTTTATATTTTATAAAAGTAGCGTTATTTATTAAATATTTCTAAAGTATATATTTTAATAAAGTATTAAAGTAGTTTTAAATTTTTAAGGCTATGAAGTATATTTTATAACTAAGTGCTTTTAAATTATTTTAAAATCTAAAAGTATTTTATACTTTGTTTTTCAGTGGAAATAAATATTTGGAAATTATTCCGGAAAGGAATATGTTTGAAACTGTTTTCAAAAGGGGTTAAAATCTGAAATATATCTTGTAAAGATATTGTGGATAAATAAATAATTTGGAAAATTATTTATTGTTGATGGATGTTTATGAATATTAATTGATAGTTAAATCACTGACTATCAATATTGGCTAAATGCGTTGATTGTTTTGAAGAGACCGGGATCGAGATTTATTTCTCGAAAACCACTTCGATCCGGTTTGTACGTTTCTTGGAAACGAGTTTGGATTCGAAGATGGAGCAGTGAAGTGCAAGGGATAATCGCTACTAATCCTGATGATATTTCCAAAATGGATGTAGTAGGAATAGTGCCTTCGGTTCCGTTCGAACCTGGAACGGACTTGTATGGATGAATGCTTGCGTAACATCGTCAGGTGGACGATAGGCATTCTAAGGGATATGTTCTTTAAAGGTACCTCTTAGCCTCAAGCCTCATCAAATGGGAATGACTGAAAATCAGGGGTTATGCAGCAAGGCAAGCTGGGTAGCACCCAAGCAGGGTGACGTCATTCCAGTCTAGATGTCCCTTTTTATTTCGGCTTAGTGAGCGGTTGCTGATCCCAACCGCGGGGTGATCTCACTCGGGATTATCCAGTAAGGGGTAGTCCCGGCCTTGTGTTGTAGGGGAGCGGGCGTACTCCTCGGTACGGTGATCTAGGCCCCGTACTGTGACAGGTGGTACCCCAGTGCCTAGTCATTAGTTGGAAATCCATTTTCCCTACGAGCCTTTTACGAGTTTTGTTTGTATTACCCACTCTGTGGCTAGTAGCTGGAATTTAATCATGTAACAATTTCGGCTATTTTATAAGTATTTGTACATAGACTCTATTATAATATCAGAGGATTTCTATAAAAATTGTTTAGCTATCGTAAGGTAAAAACCCGACATGTTTATTTGTGGCGTGGTCTTACGAGATGCTTTTGTTTTCAAAGGATTTTTGAAACTTTAATTGTGTGTGATTTCTCACGCTGATATCCCAGACTGACTCGGGTGTTATTTAACTGTAATGCTCGGGTCAGACCGAGTATTATAGGATACAGGATATGATGCTGTGGAGTTCAGGAGACGAGCTGGATGATGATACGTACATTCGTACTTGTTATATATATATTCCGCTGTGTTGATTTTCTGTGTAACCATTTGTATGTTATTAATGTTGAGTTGTGATTGATGTACTCTGATGATGTAAAATATGTAAGCAGATACATTTGATTTTGAGTAAAGATCATTTATTATCTATTATATTTTATTCCGCTGCGATGGTTAGATTCTGATGTTGTTTTCTATTTTCTTCTTCTACCTCTTCTTCTTTAACCCAAATGGTTTGTATTTCTGTACAACTTGAGTTGATATAGGTAGAATAGTGTTGACTCAAGGGGTACGGATTTGCGGGCTGTTACAAGAAGGGGACTCCCCTTACGAAGCGTGGTATAACTCTAAAATTAAAACAACACAGATAATATGTGGAATAAACAAATATACCTAGCAAGTCTTCCAAAATGTAGGACTCCCATTCACCCAACTTTAGTCATAACAAAAAATATTTTAAAAAAATATCACTTCACCGATACTTTTTTTGAATATTCTAAAAAATAATACTTCATCAATATTTTCAAAATAATACAATTATTATTTCTTTCTCGAATTCTTTTGAAGTTGTTTTATTTTAAAAGAACTAGGATTTAAGTCCTAATAAACAATAACTTTATAAACCGTGGTCTATAAAATCACATTATCGATCATATCAAATTCCATAATGGAATAAACTAACACTTAACATTATTTAAAATGTCAAATGACTAATAAACACGATTTAGAATTTTGCATAGGTTCACAACTTTCTCGATTGTCCAAGGATATAGATAAATTCCTAGGCTTACCATTATGCTCATCAGCCTTTGGTTATTGCTTAGAAGATTACCAAAGCTTCCTCGAACTAAATTGAAAGTCGCTCTCCAAACCTTACTAAGTCACACAACAATGCATACAAATATATTTAAGCCCGTATGATGTACATAAATCATCCATACGCAATATTTGATCCGATCACTTACTCAGACACATAGACTTTACTTCTGAACTAGCATCGCTCATTCGACCTTCCTGATGCGGACGCCGATTAGTTCTTTGATTATAAAATTTTCGTTCTCCTCACATGGCCAGATACTGTGATAGAAAATCATATCGAGAATCCGAATCCAGTGTTTGCTGATAGGAATCAAGTGAGAAATCCTTTTTCGTCCTGGTATGAATCACCCCGAAGTTATGTACTCGAATACTAGATCAAGAACCATGCAAGTAAAATGATCTACGAACAACTTACGTACTTATTCTGATTGGTTTCTAAACTACACCAATCTCTTTTTAAATCACTTCTATTTTGATTTATAGTATTTCATTCAATACTAGAATTATTTATGAAATATTTCATAAATTTCCACGTAAGTTTGTAAACATTTTATAAAGACACAACTTTACAAAACACTAAATTGAAAACTTACTCTATTCTACATCCTAAGAGTAAGTACAAAATGTAAACTTTATTTTATTTATTCATTATTTGTTTTATTATTCAAATTCAAATGGAGGTCCAAACAAAATATGGGTCTTAAAACTGAGTCAACCTTTTGACCTCTTTGCTATAGAGTATTTTATGGAAAGTTGTTTTATGGGTTGGCCTAATAACAACAAATAGTTTACACAACTTAGATGTTTTAAACAAAAGCCATGGTTTTAACAAAACAATGCTTATTAAAACCTTCCTATCCAATTTAACACATATTAAAATTTTAAGTTAAATTATCTATTCTCTATCCAAGTGTTTAAAATTTATCATTTATCAAAACATTTTAATGCCTTTTATAAAATTCTCTTTTATAAACCCATTCGATATTTACAAGTCCTTTTCACAAATTTTTATATTAAATCTCTAAAATTATTTATAAAACTCTCTTTTATTTATAAAATACCATTTATAAATCTCTCTTTTATCACAATGTTTTATATAGATCGTTTCACAGATATTTATTCTATTCTTTTAAAAAATGGAACCACTTTAAAATAAAAGATAAACCCATTTGCTTTCCCTTAGGGAAACTTGACAACTAAATACCCAGTTTTTATTTCAAAACCACTTTTGAAATCACATTAAATATATTTCTATATATAAAATAACTTCAACAATTTATTCACTAACACTCGCTTTGGATTCGTTCAGGTTTGAACTCATTTCGATTGCATACTGATAACAAGAATAATTTACTAAGTACACTACAATTTTCATCTAAGCAAACATTTGATCGTCACTTAGAAGATTATTCAAATTGTCACAAAACTAATCGAGACGTTTTCCCATAAACTATCTAAAGTAAAGATATCTTCATTATAAATTCTCTTTGAAATATTTATTCTCGTAAATATTTCCAAGTAACATTACCATTAATTTCCTCAAGCCCATTTGAAATCTTTTCAAGCAATACCAAGATTTAAATTCTCAAAAACTCTTCTTACTTATAAAACACTATTTATAAATCATACAATCATTTTATAAATCAAATTTATTTAAAATTGTCTTTATATAAAATCATCTCATATTATAATATTTCTTCTTTATTATAAGAAAATTTTCACAAATATTTATTCCCTAAATGTCTTGTCTTCCCATTTAGAAATAACCTTCTTAAAAGATGACTTTTAACTTAACATTTTTGTCAAAAAACTTATAGTCAAATTATAAAATACAATTCATAAGGGGTTTGTTTTAACGTACTCATAATTATCAGAATAATAAATACCCCAAAATTGGTCGAGCATAAACTAATAACCAACAAGTGATGGTCAATGCTCCTAACTACTCGAGCATGATAAATCAAACAACAATGTTAATAAATAAATATTATCATTTTCAAGCAAAAAAAACACAACATAAATAACTATAAAAATTGGAAAGTATTCCTTTATATATGCAAAAAAGAGAAATAGGGAAAATGACAAACTTTGAAAAAAATTAGGCCGAAGGACATGAAGTTTTTTTCTTAGGCTGAAGGACATATGCTAGTTATATTTAGCATTATATTCAAATTTCACAATATATAAAATGCTAGTTATAACTAGCATTATATTCAGTTTTACACCATACTAAATGCTAGGTATAACTAGCATTGTCCTTCAGCCAAAAAAAAAATTTGTTGTCCTTCAGCCTATTTTTTTCTTCTAAGTTTGTCCTTGTGCCTATTTTTCAGTATACAATATATAATCCTAGGTAAAATATTTCATTTACCAAATTTTTAAAAAAAAGTCGACACCGTGTCCGTTTTCCTTGCTCGAGTGTTTAGAAATCCGTATCGACACTATGGCGTTCCATATCTCGATCGGAATTCATAAAAAACACAATAAAACAATTAACACAATACGTTTTAGAGAAATAACAAAATGCTCTCATATATATAATACTCCCAACTCACTCTAAGGTGTCACTTACCCTATCTCTAATGAGTTTACCCCACCAAAGCCAATCTTCTAGATTAACCTTCAGCTTTGATACCAAATGTAATGATCTGCCTTTTCGACCATCGAACGTCGGCACTAATACATCCACGGTATTCCAATGCCGAACTACCAATCGCCAGAAAGGCAGATTGTTAGGGTAAAATAAAATGAACAAATAGGGGAAACAGAATCTCACAGCGGAAACGACAATATATAATATTATAAGGACAGTATAAACCGTCACTCCATGATACAAGGTACATCAGAGTTAAAAACAAACCTCATCAGCCGGACATTTATAACATCCCGACCATACAATTGTTGATGGATATACATAATAATACCGTGGAAAATAAAAATACTATAGCAGGTGAATATCCAACTCTACTCCATGAACTCCATGTCCCACTAACGACAACCAAGAAAATATACTCAGTCCCACCTGAGTATTTTAATAAAGTAACACCTAGATAAGTTTAGAAAACAACGTGAGAAAACTCAAGAAATATGATGACTAAATAATAATTCTGTGAGACCAAGCCGCTAAACATGGAACGAGTTTTATCTCACAAGGACAACATATATGGATGAAAGAATGGAAAACAAGTCATAGCAAAACATGACTTGAAAGAATGGAAACAAATAATTAAACATCGAGAATAGTTCCTTGCAATTCTCGGTGCAACTAAGAAAACGATTCAAAAATTTGAATTAAATAAGGAAAAGGAATTTTCCAACAATTACTAGGAGGGTGTGCCCCCTTACTGAAAGTATACATCTTGACAATATACTTGAGAGGGCCATTTTCTCTATGACTCTCTTATAAACGTACACGCTGGACCCCGCCAACCTTACCGAGTATCTGAGTATTTCACATCTCTGCGCGCATACAACCGAATAAAATCTAAAGTAGATGTGAAGATACCTTGATGGGAGAAACCCCACATAGCTTGACGTCCACTCTCTTTCTAATTTTAGTCATTTCCGACAAAGGATATCAACGCTCAAATGAGCAACAAATCGTCTTAAATTAACAAAAAGCAAAGACGATAGCAGAATCGATAGTCAATAAACTAACTATCGGGAGTAACAAAAATGGTCATATATGAAAATTTTAATCTTAAAGCATTTGACTCGTAATTGTAATTGATTTTCACATCACAAATATTTATAAAACACTTTAAAAACACTCTTTAAAAATATTCTTTTTAAAGATGGAATTTCTATTTCTAGTATTAAAAAAAAGGTCAACTCAAATGTCATTAAAACATTATTGACTATAAACTCAAAAACAATTTACAATTAGCTTTATTTCTAGACATTCTTTTTTAAATGATTTTCTCATTTATAAACTATCATTTATAAATTCCAAACAACATTTATTATCCCGAAAGATAATAAATCAATTAGAATGCTTTTATAAATTTTAAACAATGTCAATCATCCTGAGAGATAATTGATATAATTCTCTTATAAATCTAAAACCACATTAATTATCCTAAGAGGCAATCAATCAAATTTGTAACTCCTTTAATAAATCAATTAATTAACTTTAAACACCTTTATTAAATCGGTTAATTAACTTCAGTCACTTTTATTAAATCAGTTAATTAACTTTAAAACACTTTTATTAAATCGCTAATTACCTTTAAACATCATTAACAAATTTATTAATTAAATTTATTATAGTTAAATAATAATTAAGAATATAGTTAAACCTCAAGTCCTTTTCAAATACTTATACAATCCTTACAAACCCATTTGGAAAGAATTTACAAAATATTTTTAAGGTAAATAACCTATATAAATTTAAATAACAATGATTATCCTAAAAGATAATAAAATATAATTTATAATCTTTTATAAATTTAAAAATTACATTAATTCTCTCGAAATATAACTAATAAAATTTATAATCTCTCTATAAATTTAAAAACAACATAAGTTATCCCAGTTATAATTAATTAAATTTTTAACTCCTTTTATAAATTTTAATCTACACTTATCCTTTTATTTCAAAATTCTCAAAAATACAGGAAAATACAGTTTAAACAACTTTCAAAGTGCAAAAACTCGATCAAAAACTTATATTGTAAAGATGCAAGCACAAGTTCAACACACACAAAAGTTTGAGGGGATGATATTTCATACAGTATGTCATAATTATTTCAACCAAACATTACTATAAGTAACATAAGAATAAAAATGCACATAACAATAAATTAATAATGGCGAGAAACCCCTTAGGATTTTCTACAAAAGTCCGCTGTAAAACAATGATTATTTAAGAAATCTGCTTTTCAAGCGGGATTTCAAATCCAAATAAACAATCAAACAATAATAACAAACATATTATTACCAACAATTAGCAATCAATAGCTAACATATCATTTATTAATTAATCAGTATGTTAATTAACTTAAAAAATAATCTTTTTACTTTGTAAGTACAGAACGGTGATTTATTCTACTCGATAGATGTGCAAAATAATCTATTTAATTTAATTACTGTAGGATGGTATTTTTTTTCTACTAAATAGGTATCACAACGAAGTATAACTAATATAACTACGTTATACGTAATTAAATCAAATCACAATAATTTTATTATTAATTTATACTTTGTTAAAAATACCAACTACCATCCAAGCATTCAACAATAATCTGTAATAGCACAGATATCATATAGTTTATTTAGAGCTGTGTAAACTCACAGAAATTTCCGGTAACCCTTTCGCCTTTCGGTTCGATCTAAAAACGAATGACGTTCGATTTTCTTTTGAAATTTAACTAGCTTCAAATTTGACGAAATTAGTTCAAGTGCGTTGGCAACATCAATACGAGTCCAACGCAAAAGACCGCGTCCAAATCCGACCTTGTAGGAGCAAGATATCGATTTTCTAAGATTTGGATTTTAGAATATAATTAATTAGATAGTTAACCCATCTAATTACCCAAATTAATTCAAATCCTTCTTCCCCAACTTAAATGTGCACGCACACGTATAGGCACACAAAAACCACATTGCCGCTCCTTCCCTCCTCCTTATCTTGCTCCACACCCGACGGAGATGCAAACCAACGATTCCTACGAACTTCTCTCCGCACTCGCTTCAGTCTCCACCCATCAACTCAAGGCTGGACTCACTCCCAAGAAATGCGACCTGGAAGGTTCCTTACGCGACTGGAAAATGTTGCACAATGCAAACAAGGATTTATGAAGACGAAAGCTGGTGGGAAGCTGCCCTACGACAAGAGAAATGCAATGACAACCTTCGATTCCACCATCGACGTCTAAATCGACCCAATTCTCAAACCCTAGCTCCACTACAAATGGTTAAACTCACCCAATCAATTCCGTAACCCTTCAAACGCATATGGAATTGTAGATCTGGTCTATACGAATCCAAAGATCCCTGTTTTATAATCTTTCGTTGCGTATTTTGTTTGATTCGGGTTTTTGAAATTCAAGTTGCTTACTTTCTTTTGTTTACAAGAGTTTGAAAATGAAGCATAGAGAGAAAAGTGAAAAGTAAAGTGTGTTCAACAATCTAAGTTGTTTATTACAAATTTCCGCAGAATTTTGTTTACTATTGCATTTAAAAATGTGACACGATTCTAAAATAACAACGAAATATACCGGTTATTTTATTACGTAAGATTTCAAAAATATCATTGTTTGTCGAAAAATACGTCAAACTATAATTTAAATTTTTCAGAGTTAAAAATTATGAAAAATTCTTATAAATTCGATTATAAATATTACAATAAAAATTAAATCTTTTTATTAACAAATTATTTTCTTGTTATTTATTTGAACTATTTATTATTTCAAATAAATTTACCAAATGAGTTCACCATTATTATCTATTAATTAAAAGAAGTTAAATAAGACAATTAAATCTATTTAATTAATATTTAATTCACAATTCAAATATTTAGTAATCGCTATACTTAAATTCAAGATATTAAACTTTAAAAATCAATTATTTAAATATTTAAAATTAATTAAATATTTAAAATAGAAGGGTAAAATTGTGTAACGTTATATATCTTTCTCTGTATATTCTCACATATATCTTTTTCCATGCTTATACAATTTCCTCTATGAGCCCACATAAATTCACATTACATCAAATGTAAACGATTATCGGATAAAAAAAACAACACAATTATCTTATCATCATTCATCTACTGATGATCTACAACTTTCTGGAAAAAAACCCATGCACCAACATCATCATCTCCTGCAACACTCAGCATCAACCCAATATCGCAAATTCAAACTTCGGTCTCCTCAATCCATAAAACAATTTCATCTCCAATTGATCACTAGTTCATCCTCTCCAAAATCTATCAGACCTAAACTAACTCACATGATCATCACAAGCACGTCGATCATCTCAAGCACATCAACCAGAGCATTTAGTGTTCTACTGCAGTCACCTTGGCATCTATAGTTCACAATCTCATCATGATAAGGCAGGAGACACGAAGCACAGTGACAAGCCCACATCGACAGCAACCACCACATCTCAACCACATGAATCCAATTGACGGCATTCAACTTCAAGCATCACCAATACTCCAGTCAACGACAATCTTGTTGAATTTATGTGATTCAAATGTTTTCAAAGAAGATAAGAAAATAATTAATTGATTCAGTCAATCAATTAATTAGGCTGTATATGGAATGATAAAGAGGAAAGATATGCGTGGTATCATTTAGAGAATGGAAACTAATTAGTTGTTAATCAATCAATTAGTCGGATTTATTATATGAAGATAGAGAAGGTTATATATGGAGATTAATTTAAGCAATAGAAATTTATGGAAACATAAATTTTTTGTCATTTATGTGCATTGGAATCAAATCAAGTAATTTGGAAAGTTTGTCACATAATCTGGAATTTCTTCATCTCCAAGCATCCTTCGTTTTCATGCCTATTTAAATGAAGGAAGTTCTTCTTCATATGTGTGTGAGCGTGTGAGAAAGCATCCACTATTATCCTCTTCTTCAGTATACCCTAATTTCTGCAGTCAATCAATTAGGGGTTTTGAGCGCAAATAAGTCTTTGTATATATTGATTATTCAATTTGTAATTATAGGTTAGTCTCTCCACTTTGCTACCTATAATTTTGTAATCTCTCTTTTTTGTACTCTCTTTCTTGAGTGAAATAAAGAATACTTGTTGGGTCCGTGGACGTAGGCAATCTAGCCGAACCACGTTAAATCTCTGTGTTCTCCTTTCTTCTGTATTTTTTTTGTTCGGTGATTATTTTTCATTGAATTTGTGGTTGGTAATTAATCGACAAGTTAGATCCTTCTTTTTGATTGTTTCCGCGCATTAGCATTCCGCTGCGTTTTTGGAGTTTGTGCGAATCAATTGAATTTCCGCACAACAGTTTGGTATCAGAGCTAGCTGTCTTGTTCTAGATTAATTATCAATGACAAATTCTTTCAGTGGTGGTATGAAAAATTATGGCATCACCAAATTTGTTAGAAAAGGAGTTTTTGGAACATGGAAGGTGAAGACTAATGACGGTGTTCTTCAGCAACAACTTCGTTCATCTAAAGGAAGAGATAAAAAGCAGAAGCACCTTGGAGGTAGAGATATGCGTAGGTCTCATTTCATGGGTCGTAGAAGAGGTGCTTGCCATTATTGTAAGAAGAAGGGACATTTCATACGAGATTGTCCAGCTCTTAGAAAGAAGAGAGAGAAGAAGGAGAAAGCTTCAGTTTTGCCAGCAGTTAGATCAGATGCGGATAGAAGTGATAGTAATACATCATTACTTTCAGCCAGTATTTCACCTTTAGAGCATACAAGTTGGGTGATTGATTCTGGAGTCTCTTGTCATATGACGCCAGATAGGAGCTGTTTTATCAGTTACAAGAAGATTGACGGCGGAACAGTTCATATGGGGAATGACAAATCTTGTCATGTTGTGGGCGTTGGAAGTGTGAGGTTTAGGATGCATGATGGTGTTGTTAGGACTATCACGGATGTTAGACATGTTCCGATGTGGCGTAGAAGTTTGTTATCAGTTGGAGCTTTGAGTAGACTTGGTATGAGGATAATAATAGATAGAGAGAATTTGAGAGTGGCGAAGGGTTCCTTGGTAGTGATGAAAGGGGTGCGAATTAATGATATTTATGTGCTTCATGGAGAGACGGTCTTAGAAGAGTCGGTAGTTTCTACTAATTCTAATATTTCAGATTCTACTCAGTTAGGGTATCTTCGTTTAGGTCATGTTGATGAGGAGAGTCTTGAAGTATTGAAGAAGCGCGGGTTGATTGATGGTGTTTGTCAGTCAAAGTCTAGCTCTTGTGGAGATTGTTCTTTTGGAAAGAAGAAGCATGTCACATTTGATGTTGGAAGACCTAGAGCTACGGAGTTTCTAGAGTATGTTTATTCTTATGTGTGGAGACCCACCCCAGTTGCATCTTTTGGTGGAGCCAGTTACTTCGTCTTATTTATGGATGATTTCTCACGTAAGGTTTGGGTCTATTTCTTAAAGGCCAAACATGAAATATTTGCCCAATTTTGTAAGTGGAAGACCTTGGTAGAGAAGCAGTCGAGGAAGCGTTTGAAGATTCTCAAAGTTGAAAATAGTAGTGAATTTATGTCACAAGAATTCACTAACTATTGTGAGTCCGAGCATGTAACTAGAGATTTTTCTATTTCTGTTGAGTCACATTGTTACGGAGTGGCGGAGAGCATGTGTTGGATATTGTGGGAGAGAGCTACGAGCTTAAGGACGACTGCTGGTCTAGAAGTGGGATTTTGGGCAGAAGCGACATCTATGGCAGTATTTCTCATCAACCGCACACCTTCTATTGCCATAGATATGAAGATCCCAGAAGAGATATGGAAAAGAGAGCCTGTTGATTATTCATTTCTTAAAGTGTTTGGTTGTTCAGCTTATTTAGAAGACGAGAGACATGATAAGTTGAAGCCTAGGGAAAGCAAGCACATTTTGTTAGGCTATAGAGAAGGAGTGAAGAGGTATAGGTTGTGGTATAAAACAAGTAGGAGAATTGTGACTAGCAGGCATGCGATATTTGATGAGAGGTCTTTGTTGAAGGTAGAGCCTCTATCAAGTGATGACATTGGGAGGACAGAAAATTGCCAAACACATTTGAAGTCATCAGATTGTTTCCATATTCAGAAAGATATTGGTATTTCCGATGATACCATGGTTGATGAGAAGATTACAGAGGTTCAGACTCTAGGTGGAGCTCACTTGCTGGAAAGGTCTTTTGGTTCAGTTGGCCCTATTTGTAAGCATATTTGTAGCGATGATTCTTCATCTTATGCTTATAATGTTGTGGAGCTTATTGGTGAGTCTGTTGATGTTGACTTAGGAAAGTCTAGCAAAATTCTTGTGGAGGAGATTGAAGTAGATAATATTGAGTATGTCCTCACTCAATTTGGAATAGAGAAGGTGAAGTGCGATGTTAAATCTCCATTGGTCTCTCGAAGATTAGTATCTACATGTTCGTCTCCAACATCGGTTTTGTTGAAGAATTTTGGTACTTTCTCGTATGCATTATGTTTGATGATGTGCATACTATCTTTCTTGTGCTTGGGAAAGATTTGGAAGCTCTGTTTGGGCAATATTGTCCAAACTAGTTCACATTGAACTTGTTGACGTAGACCCAACAATTTGTCGCGATGTTGTGATGCAGAGAGATAGTTATATTTGAATCAAGGTGGAGTGTTGAACTTATGTGATTCAAATGTTTCCAAAGAAGATAAGAAAATAATTAATTGATTCAGTCAATCAATTAATTAGGCTGTATATGAAATGATAAAGAGGAAAGATATGCGTAGTATCATTTAGAGAATGGAAACTAATTAATTGTTAATCAATCAATTAGTCAGATTTATTATATGAAGATAGAGAAGGTTATACATGGAGATTAACTTAAGCAATAGAAATTTATGGAAACATAAATTTTTTGTCATTTATGTGCATTGGAATCAAATCAAGTAATTTGGAAAGGTTGTCACATAATCTGGAATTTCTTCATCTCCAAGCATCCTTCGTTTTCATGCCTATTTAAATGAAGGAAGTTCTTCTTCATATGTGTGTGAGCGTGTGAGAAAGCATCCACTATTATCCTCTTCTTCAGTATACCCTAATTTCTGCAGTCAATCAATTAGGGGTTTTGAGCGCAAATAAGTCTTTGTATAAATTGATTATTCAATTTGTAATTATAGGTTAGTCTCTCCACTTTGCTACCTATAATTTTGTAATCTCTCTTTTTTGTACTCTCTTTCTTGAGTGAAATAAAGAATACTTGTTGGGTCCGTGGACGTAGGCAATCTAGCCGAACCATGTTAAATCTCTGTGTTCTTCTTTCTTCTGTATTTTTTTTGTTTGGTGATTATTTTTCATTGAATTTGTGGTTGGTAATTAATCGACAAGTTAGATCCTTCTTTTTGATTGTTTCCGCGCATTAGCATTCCGCTGCGTTTTTGGAGTTTTGTGCGAATCAATTGAATTTCCGCACAACAAATCTCTCGGGCATCCGCAATAAATTCTGGCAGTGGCACTTGATATTAGGCGACGGTAGCAGCTCGAACTCCTCCATGGTGGCAGCGAACTTATCCTCCAGAACTCGGCAACAAATCCATATAGCACTCGACGTGTAGGCAACAGCGAAGGAATCTCTTGTGGTGCGGCGGCGATTTAATTGAAGTAGCGGAGGCTGGTTGTGGCGTCAAATTTTTTGGGAGCAAAAGTTGTCTTGTGAAGTCTTTTTTTTTTTGGGGGGGGGGGGGGGGGGGTTTCTACTTCGAAGTGAAAATAAAAGAGCGGATGTAGTTTGAAGTTAAAAGGGGAGGCACGTGAGTTTTCTGAAGGGAAGTGTTGGCCTTTATTTTATTTTATAATTTCGTGTTTTATTTTTGATTTGTTTTTTTGTTTTTTTTTTTAAACTTCAGAGTTGTTTCAATTGAGCTAACTATTGTAGTTTGGGATTCTAACTTCAAAACGCAGTTATTAGTATAGCGTTGGAATATTTGTGAGCAATGGTTGCGAGTTTGTCAGTGGTAAGCTTTTGAATATTTAACTTTAGTAATAACTTTGAATGCAACAATAGACATTTGGTCAAAACTAAGTTCTCACATGAG
Organism: Allium cepa; assembly: GCA_030765085.1. NCBI lineage: Eukaryota > Viridiplantae > Streptophyta > Magnoliopsida > Asparagales > Amaryllidaceae > Allium > Allium cepa. The sequence goes on along the minus strand of CM060933.1, from coordinate 24,958,101 downwards.
TCATATACTCATTCCTCTAATCTCGATCACGTCTTAGATCATCGTCTCAGTCATCTGGATTCCCATTCTGAAACGCTAACCTTATTCACATCAAAAACCTAACCAACGATCCCCACCCCATGTCAGGCCAAGTCCATCGACTTGAGATCCTCCAATAAGTCCACTACGAAAGCTAAAAGCAGCAGGAGAACCCCCACTTCTTACCCTCCCTGACCCGAGCTTATTGTCCATGTCAGGTACCAATTAGTCATAAGCAGTCAACCGGTTAGCAAATGATCTGTGCAGTAAGCCCAGGTTTGTTCCATCGTTCGTCCAGTTTTTCCCCCTTGTCTAAGCTTTGTCTTCTTCGCTTGTAGACCACTTCCTGCTCCTATAATCTCGCATCATTTTACAACCATTCACTGATGTATTTATTGGAATTTGAATGGTTTCCTATGCCATTCAAGTGACTCTTTTCCAACATGAATCTCCCACTTAAGACTTCGAGCTCCTGGAAATTACTTATATGGCAACTGTAACATATGAACCGCATTCGATATGAATTTGTTCTATTACATACACAAACAATTTTTACACCTGCATAGCATATACATAAGCACACATATACGTACATTCACATACAAAAACACTAATACATTCATCAATAACACTCAAACAACCATTCATTCGGTACATTATCAACCAACTCCCACTTACAATATCCAACAATTCAATCAACATTCAACTAAACTTTCTACACTCCACTTTATACGTACTTTTACTTATATGTACACGCATTTATATGCATACATACATGCACGTGCACATTTCTAAGAATACACATACTTATACACTCAAAATAATATTCTCAATGGCGGGAATTTCCTAGACTTCACAAGTGGATTACTACTCTTTCTTATGCATTTAAGAGTCTTTTAATCATTTATTTACTTGCTTATAGATTTTAAAAGTTCTCTTCTTAAATACACACTGATGCGTGTATTACTAACATAATCAAATCTCTTTCAAAACCCTTATAATTAACTTTTTTGACAACTAAACCTTTTTTTTTTTACAAATGAATTAATTTCTTATTTTATTATAAACCTACCACTTAACATATAATTATTAAAACTCCTTTTATCTTTAAATCATTATCAGGGCAAGCTTAGTTTATTAAAACTAACTTTTATGCTTATAGACTTTTCCATATCATATCCAAATAGTTTTAAAACCCACTAACTCATTATAATCTCTTTATCATGTTGGCTACATGAATCTGTTACAACTCATATCAAGTTGCTAATTGGTTTCAAGCGTACTAAAATGCTCTAGGAAATGTTTTTATCTTAACTTAGCAAGCTAATTATGTTGGCGTGTTCTATACCATCGACATAACTCATTACAACCTATATCAAGTTATTGACAATTTGTAGTGCTTACTAAATTTTGATAATGTCATTATTATTGTCAATATTAAGAATACTATCATATGTTTATGTAACCATAACCAACCAAGCCCAATGCTTTCAAACAATTCAATTAGATTACTAAGTAATTATAAATATTATGTTAATGGCTTCAATCGAACAACAAAATGATACCATAATATACATCTCATCCATATGAAGCTAAGTCAAGTTACTAACAAGTTTTTAACTTACTTTTTTTTGAAATGGTACTTAGATACAACATGTCATTGAGACAACAGAACACAAATCACATGTCAATATACGTTTAAATCACGCTACGCAAGTTTCGAACTTGTGACCCTCGCACCAAAATCAAATCGTTAACCACTGGGACAATGATGCTCGTCAGTTTTTAACTTAATTAACTTTCTCAAACGACCAACTTTAAATTTAGTTAACTAAGTGGTCATGTATTCGTGTTTATCACGTTCATATGAACCCATATCAACCAAAATCCTTTTCGTAATATGTTTACATAACCCAACAATCTAATACATATGAATATAAATATGTACATGCTAATATATGATAAGAGAATCATCTCACTCACCATAATAAACTATAACAATCCATTCTAGCAAGACATTCATAACCAAAGCTTCACTCCCCTCAAGGATGAATTCTAAATGAACTCCATTTTGTTCTTTTAAAACCCTAAGTATTGATTTTGATGACAAAAACCATATAAATATTATTAGTAACCTATCTTCGAATTGTGCAATTATTGCAGATATATTATCGAGACATAGATATAAACAAGATTTTAGTGGAAGAAAATGGATTATATTTGAAGGTTAATCGGAGAAATGGAAGAACAAAGCAATATCAGAGAGTTTCTACTTGAATTCATATCATTCTCTCTCTGATTTCATTCTATTACTCAAATATTTAAAAGATATATTACTACTGGAGGTCTATAGCATCATTGTACCGAATCTGCAAGAATTTGTATTGAAGATACGACTACTTGTCATACTCCACCGTTGTTTGTATAGAGTAGAAGGTGTTCTTCTAGTTTATGAAATCAAAAGGTTGTTCTTGAAGCCTGTTAATCAAAAGGGTGCATCTTGTAGTCCATGAAATAAAGATTGTAGAGGTGTTCTTGCCATCCGTGGAAAGCAAGTTGTGATAGTGAAATTTTATACGGTGCAGTACAGGACTGGATGTAGAATTGGTTAATCCAAACCAATATAAACCTCCTAGGTGTTATTTACTTAGTCCATTTTACTGTATTTCTTACTTATTCCCTGATTGCTTATTTTTGTTTGCAATTAGAGTATATAAAATTTTAGGTTCATAAGTAGTTCCACTCTAATTTTTAAATAGCATTAAGATCCATTCTGCATTGTTTTATAGATAACCCATATTTCAACATTTAGTATCAGAGCACTGATTTTCAAAAATTCATAACATGATTTTTGAAAAGTATAAATGGGTAATGATACTGGTAACACTTTTTCAGAGGGACAATCTACTAGACCCCTATTATTTGATGGTAGTAATTATGTATATTGGACTTGTATGATGAAATTTTATTGCAGTCTAATGATTTAGATATTTGAAACATTATCCAAATAGAGTACACTGAGCCCCAAGTGGACTATTCATAATGGACACTAGACCAAAAGACACAAGCACTCAGCAACTCAAAGACCGTGAACATTTTTACTTTTCTCCTTAGATTGAAATGAATTTAATCGAGTATTTATTTGTAAGTTTGCATATAAAATTTGGAGAACATTGCAAGTCATACATGAGGGCGCTATTAAAGTAAAACAAACTAAGATATCTATGCTAAGTAACCAGTTTCAACTTTTCGGATGAAACCAAATGAGTCTATTTCTGATATATATTCTAGATTTCAAGATATAGTACATGCATGAATATCATTAGGAAGAAAATTATTAAAAAGGACCAAGTCAAAATGATCTTGAATTCACTTTCGGTGAATGGGATCAGAAGACTCTGACTATAGAAGAAGCCAATGATATTAGTATTATGAAAATTAAAGATTTAATTAGTAATCTACCATCATATGAAGTAAAGTTACAGGTTAGAAAAGAGAATCAAGCAAATGAGAAGAAATCACTAGCACTCAACGCTACAAACAACAATGATGAACCAGATGATGATGTTAGTGATAATGATGATGATGATATCGAGTTTATGACCAGGAATTTCAAGAAATTCTTGAAATATTGAAAAACGAACAAACTTCGGAAAATTAACAACAATAATTCCAGAAATAGAAATGTTGTTAAATGTTTCGAATATGATAAACCTGGTCATCTGAAAAGAGATTGTCCCAACCTAAAGAAATCAAAGTACTCTTCGAACACTTACAAGAAGAGGAAGCAGGCTTTTAATGCAACATTAGATGATTCAGATACATCGTCAAGTGATTGTGATTCAAAAAAAGAAAATGCTAACATGTGCTTCACGCCATATTATGATCAGGTCTGGAATTTTAATAAAGAAACAACTAATGTCTTAAATGATATGTATAAAGGATATAGTATGCTTAAAAAAGAGTATAAGAATGGTTTAACAGAGTTGAATAGATTGAAAATGTTTAATGAAATGTTAATTGAAGAAAAATAATGTCTAGAAGATAAAAGAGAAAGACTTAATGGACGTAATGATCAAAAGGATTTAACACTTAAAAGTTTTGAAAAGCTGAAAAGTGAAAATGAAACCTTAAAATCAGAAAATCTTTCAATGAAGTTAAAAATCACTGATCTGAATGACAAAATAACATCTTTGGACAATGTTATTCTTAACTGTAATAAGGATTTTGATAGAATGAAAACTGATATTGATAAATTTAATAGAGGAAACAATAATCTAGAAAAGTTATTATCTGCATCTAAGACCACTAGCAATAAACATGGACTTGGATACACCCTTATGCCAAAATCAAATAAAAATAGTACTCAAGGTACTAAATTTATTAAGGGTACCAAGTTCAAACCAAAAATTAGAAAATTAAATTTCAAATCCCCAAGCAAGTTCATTTATCTATGGGTTCTTGGAAGGTTAGACAATAATGAGAAAGAAAAATATATTGATAATTTTATTAATAATATTCATTTATCCAATGATTATATTTTTAAAGGGCATTCATACACTTCATGGGTTTGGTTTTATAAAACTTAACCTCACAAACCCGTAAATAAAAGAGGCTTCTAGTGCGCGTTTTTTTTTTCAAGTACCAAACAATGGACAATGAACAACTAATGCTCAAAGCATATAATCCATACCGAGCAAGATTATATACAAATATAGTGAGTTGGATATAATTCAAAAGGATATATTATTGGCATCAGCATGGTAACTCTAAAACTTCTCTTATTTACATTTTACTTCATGCTTTATATTGTTTCTGATTCCCCTTGTGAGTTTTGTTTATTCATCTCTATATACAAACTCTATACATATTGTCTAGTTATTCTTAAGTAATTTTTTTCGCACTTTTTATGATGATAAAGGGGGAGAAAATATATAAATACACTAGGCAAAATGATAGGGGGAGTGCATTGAATTAAGGAAAATCAAATATAAAAATATTATATTTTATCTCTCAAATATTTGTATGGTTGTCATCATCAAAAAGGTGGAAGTTGTTAATACCCTAGGTTTTGATTTTGATGACAAAAACCATATAAATATTATTACCAACGTATCTTCGAGTTGTGCATTTATTTCATATATATTATTGAGACATTTATAGAGATAAACAAGAACTCAGTGAAATAAAATGGATTTTATATGAATGTTAATTTGAGCAATGGAAGAACAAAACTGATGGAAGAAGAATGCTGAAAGGACAGAGATGTTTGAAGTGATGAATAGTTGGTTAAGCCTTAGAATTCCTTGTTAAATACATCATGGCAATTATACTTGAAGATCATCAATCATTGACCTCAACCGGATCATAAAAAAATCCACAAATATAAGATACTTTGAAATCTAAAATTTGCAATGCTTATTGGTGTTGCTATACTCTTTGAAAATGCATATGTATCGACGTATGGGTATCTAGTATGCCGACATATGTCCCACTGGTCAGGCTTTTAAAATTCAAATCAAGGGATTTTTCCGCCACCTCTTCTCCAAAAGACATGTCATTTCAACCACTATGTAAAGCCTCTAGAAAACAAATTTCAATCAATTCTCTCCTCTTTCTCATGCTCTTTCTCTTCCTTACTTTTGTAAGAAAATTCCATATCATACTCTTCCATTCTCTTTGCAAATCAATACTATTTCACTCCAATTCTTCATCGATTTGCAAACCACATAATATCAAAGAATTTCTACTTGAATTCATATCATTCTCTCTCTGATTTCATCATATGCCTCAAAAAATTCAAAGATATATTGTTACCGGAGGTCTATAGGATCATTGTTCTGAAGCTGCAAGAATTTGTATTGAAGACACAACTAATTATCATTATCTATTGTTGTTTGTATAGAGAAGAAGGCGTTCTTGTAATCTGTGAAATCAAGAGGCTGTTCTTGTAGTCTGTAAATCAAAAGGGTGCATCATGTAGCCCATGAAATCAAGATTGTAAAAGCGTTTCTTATTACCCGTGGAAAGCAAGTTCTAATAGGAAATTCTGTACGGTGCAGTATAGAACTGGATATAAGATTGGTTGATCTGAATCAGTATAAAAATCTTTGGTGCTATTTAGTTTACTGTATTTTACTATATTACTTGTTTTCTGATTACTTGCTTCTATTTGCAATTAAAGTAGATAAACTTTTTAATTCATAAATAAGTAGTTAATATACACTTCACCCTCTCTAGTGTTTAAATAGTCATAAGATCCATACCGCATTATTTTATAGACAACGCTTATTTTCAACACGTTCCATATGAATTGGGTTTATAAAGAGTGGCCTAAGAAGAAGTAAGATGATTTTTTCCACTAATTTTGGAATTTTTTTCATGGGTTTTGAGTGGATTTATAGAGAATGCTAAGGCTTAAGCCATTGGCTCATGAATACGTGAATAAAAAATGAATGGAAGAGAAACAAAAGCCACTCCCATACATAGATGGATTGGGCCTTGGCCAATAGATGCAATTCTTCCAAAAATTAACCAAACTCATTTCTTAATAGCTCAAAATCTCTATCTCTCAAAAGTCTAAGTGCTATATGTTTTTCTTCATCGGAAAGACCTTCCGAAAGCAGTGGAAAATGTCTAAAATCATAATTCATTCGTACTTAAAATTTAGCCTTTTGAGTGATGTATTAATCTATTCCCAATGTATAACTCAAAATATGTCAATTGATGCTAAGCATTCGAAAAGCTTCAATACGACATTTTAGAACCAATGGAAGTGGCCTTAAATTCTAATTCCATCTTCTTCAAAAGTTGACTTTTCGAATGTTTCACCAAACTACATAGACCCATTGAAGGAGTAGTATATATCACAAGATAATGCAATGGAGACTTACATGAACAACGAGTTAGCCATAACTCTAGCCAAAACCTATTTGTTTCGTGATCGAAGTTCACATATGGATGCACGCTATTACTTTATTCAAGCGCGCAGTGCAAAAAAGGAATTCCAAGCGAAGTGTATTTCGATTCAAAAGATCAAGTAGGGGATATTTTCACAAAGATGTTGAAGCATCAAGACTTTGAAAGACTACAATACTTACTCTTGAAGTTACAAAATCAAATTAACAACGAGATGTTGAAAGTGAAACTTGATTTTTGGATTAATTATTTATTATCGTTTTGGGCTACAATTAGAATATGGACTACAATCATTTAGAATGGGCTAAGACTTATAAGCCAAAGAACTGCTAAAGATGTGGTGTCATGATAAAAAGTTTTTGAATCGTCTCATCTAGAGTTATGTAAAGAAGTATCAAAGATATTTCCTGTAAAAGTATAGAGAATTTTAGTTAATGTTTATTACTTCTCTAGGATTAATTACACCCAGAGTTCTACTCTATTCATTTAAGAGATGTACTAGTGTAAATAGAAGTGTGTACTTTAAATACATCTACACTATTCATTTAAGAGATGTATTACCGTAAATAGAAAGATGTACTCTCGTTTGTAACCAAGCAATAATCTGTTAGTCAAAGTTTGTAATAAAAAATTATAGGTCCTCTTGTATGAAGTCTGCAACTTTCATTTTTTCACTTGGTACTAAAATCACTTGGTCTTCTGCTTACAAAATTGACAACATGTATCTCTATGTGCTTGGGTCATTTTGTAAAAGAATTCCCTTGTTCCATGGAATTCAAGAGGGTGCGGGTAGAATTGCACACATCTCATTTTGGTACAGTTAAGAAGCTGTTTGTAGAAAATGGTACACCTCAAAAATATTACACACTTAGAGTTGGTCCATGACATATAAGTAACTTCAGCACCTCAAACACATAGTAGAAGCAGATTATGACCCATTCTAACAACAAAACAGCACAAATCAAAATCAAAATCTAAACCTAACCACAATTCAGAAGAACGATCTCTTAGACGGAGCTCTGCCCACAGCTCTAAGAAAATTCGAAAGTTGAAGCACTTTAGCAACTTTTGTTCCTCTCTTGGCTTCAGCAGAGGCTCTTTTCTCCTCTGCCTTTCTTCGTGCCTTTGCTACATCGTTCTGCATCTTCTCTATTGCTTTCGCTCTTTGTTCTTCCAGTTTTCTCTGTACATGAAGCAATAAAACATTAAGAAATCACTAAAGTTTTTCGTGTTTTCCTGTAAAAGACAGCTTATGAAGTGAAATATACATTGTTGAAGATGCTCTAATTAGTTTTTTTTTTTTTTCCTTTTTTTCTCTATGTTGTAACCTAAATCTACAGTATATAGACATATACGTACCTCGACTTTTTTCAGGCGAGTGTTTGCCTTTTCGACTTGTTCGCACTCCCAACCACTAATGATTACATCTTGCCTCTTGAATCTGTTGTTGATTTTTGCAATTTCAGCCGTTTGCCATGCAGATATCTTCGAAACTGTTTCTTCCTTCTTCACCTTCTGCACTGAAAAATCTTGGGAGTTGTAGTTGATGCTGTTATCATTGAAAGAAGACAATGAAGGTGGAGAATACGTATTAACGGAAGTGTTTGTTCTCTGAGTGCGAGGCGATGAAATCGGATTATTATCGGGTACGATTGCTAGCGGGTTTGTTTCTTCTATTAGTTCTTCCTCTCTGATTCTTTCCAGATTCTCATTGCCTGATATAGAATTACAATCTAATATCAGTTACCTTGCAGTATACTTCTATTGATAATTCATCTACATTACCATGATGACAAATACTAAATAGTGCTGAAAAAATATCTAAACAGCATCAAAACTAATAAAAAATTATATATAAAACGCACTTATAACATGATATATTTTAAAAGTATACGTATACTTTTCAAAGATAGTAAGCAAACGTTGAATTATATCTAAAGCTTTGAATATCAATTATGGGTAACCAATACAATTGCAATTTTTCACTCATATTTTATTTTTATTGTTTTAAAAAGAAAATATATACCTCCAGCAACTTCATCGTCAGTAGTCTGTGCACTAGATCCAGCAACAACTAAAGCATTAAACTCCCGACTCAAAGTAGTAAAGCCCTCGGTCTCACTTCCAATACTTTGGCTAGAAGAGATGCTAACTGCTTCTCTTCTTCTTCCAATACTCGAAGTTGAACTAGTCGATGCAGATGGCAGAGGGGAATTTAATGGGTGTATTTCTCTTACGTCGATGAATTCTTCATCAGGGTTCTGTTCTCTTCCATCATTTGGCATGTTTTTTTAATACCTTTTTAGTGGAAGAAATGGAAATTTTGGGGTGGAAGAAGGAAGAAAAATGTATAAGTATTGAGAATGAGATTTTTGGTATTTGTAGTGGTAGGGAAAAAAAAGAGATTATGTTTGAACGAAAGCAAAGTGAAGGGCGTGGCAAATTTGTATGTGATCTTTTGGGTTAATTAATTTGAACTGTTTAGATTAATGCGAGTACGCTGACAGGTACCTAATGTGGAGAAAGACTGATGTGAATTGTTTTCGGAGATTTTGTTATTTATCTATGTATTTACTAATTTGAATCCGTATGTATGTACTAAGTCGTCGTGGAGGTTGGTTGAACAAAGAAATCAACATTAGATATGTAGCTCCAAATGAAAATTAAAGTTCATGTCTCTTGAGAATATTCTACAGATCAGATTTAATATATACGATGAAGTGATGAACTTTTGTGTATTTAATTCCATCAAGAAAAATCCTTCATGTATTTAGTTGGTTACAAGCAACTTATTGACTTATTTATCTACACATAAAAACCAATGCGTGCTTTATATACGGATACGGATATGACAAACGTATGTTTGTTACAGTTAGAAAAATTATTTTGATAAATAATTAAAATATACCATTTAAAGGAAGAAATTAGAAACATTACTAAAATATTAAGCGTAAGTGGTAAAATTAGCATTGAATACTTATTTAGTCAACGTAGTAATAGGATTGAATGCTCTCAAATATATATGTAGACGTAATAGTTAAAAGGGTAAAACAGACTTGTCGGTAGTTTTAAAAAACGCGACAAATGTACTATAGTGAAATACGAAGCAGTAAAAAGCATGAATTTTATAAAATAAAACTAAAGGCGTATCATAAAATAATGTTTCCACTACACAACATATTGTTCATTAAACAGAATCCTATTTTAATGCAACATAGAAAACGTGATATGTATATCTTCTTGTGTTAACTCTTTTTTTTAAGCTTTTATAACATATCTCAATCATAATATATATAGAAAGATTACGGTTATAAATAATGTTCCATTACTGTATTGTACACCAATATCGATATGTTAAAGAAAATATGGTAACTTATATCAAGAATTCTTTTGAAATCTTAAATTATATGTATAGCTGTAAAATTGATTGCGTTTGTTTCAAACAATTCCTTAAAAAAACTAATGTTAACCATTTGAATGTGCTAATGCATAATATTTAAAAAAATATCAAAATTTATTCTTCAAATCATACATATGATGTTCAAATATACATAACAATGCAGTGGTTTGCAAGAACTCACTGAGTAGATGCGTCAAAAGATCACTAACTCAATTGTGCCCAAGCACCAAACTATTAATTTTTTCCTTAAGCCACCAAGTAATTATTTCCTTAAGCCGTCAAGCTGAAGTTGTGCACTGTGTAGTAGGAACTGGAAAATTGGCAGATTGCACACTTCGTTCTCCTTTTACAATAATGGTTCACCCATATTGATATTTCCTTTATACGCGATTGTGAGCATGCCTTCCACCATAAAATTTGACCGAATAACATACTTATGGTCATATGTTTCATCAGTGATAGAATTTATGTATATATGAACCACTGTGTACTTAACCATTGTAGTATAAGCTGACTGTATAAATAGCATGCATAAACTCTTGCTTATCATTAGTTCCAAAAAATAAACGAAACCCAATGATGCACATGCAATCAAGGTGTACACACCCCAACAACAAATTTTGTCTAAGCTACGTTGTTTATGCTTTGATATTGTAAGTAGAAGTTCCAAAGCTGCCAAATAAAGTATTAAAGTTCATAGTCAATCTTATAATACAAAAGGCAGCGTAAACCAAAGATATTATTCTGATAAACTTACTCCATCTTGGATAACAATAATTGAGTATCTATAGTATGGGCTCATGCTTCGCACACGGGCTATTTATATTATTGTATATGTTAATATTTTGTTTGAGAGCAAACATATAAGCAAAAAGCAATGACATTTTTGGAATTTCAAAAAGACACCGAGTAAATTAGTTCAACCAATTTTCTTTATTAGTAGTAGAGATGGTGAGAGGAAATATAGTTACAAACAACATAATCAAATGTTACACATGGAATATTAGAAATGAACGAAGATATGCTGAAGGTTCAGTTATTCATCACAGAACTAATCATCTCCATCCATCTGAATATCTACAGCTGAGAATACTTTGTTATAAGTTGCGGTCTGGGCTGCACTTATCTTAAGGCTCATTGTGTTATAATATGTTACGTTATGTAATGTATAAATAGCATCTGTATGTGAACAGAAGAAATCAGTTTATTGTATCATTTACATTCTGAATAAAGATAATAACATTTTTCTTCAAGTTTATTCAAACTTTTACATGGTATCAGAGCTTTAAAATCAACCTAACGGTTGTTAGTCTCAATCATTTTAAAGAAGAAGTGCCTTGCCTACCATCATCAGAATTTTGTCATCATTTAATGGTGGCTGCACCCTAGCTTGTCTCAGATCAGTGTCATCATAGAGAAAGCTATTGATTTCAGATCCTTACCCACTGTGTTTTACAGTTCTTGATCAAGAACTGTAAACTTCTGTTGTTTTGCAGCAGTGCCTCGCCTAGAGGTCATCTTCAGAGTTTTTCTTTTTCTCATCGTCTGAATTCTCTGGCTGCACCACTTGTTGATCTCAGAATACCAAGATTCTTCATCGATATGGCAAGAGACAATGTCAATGATGTTCAAGAATCTCTTAATACTACAAGAACAGCCACTTCTCAACAGTCAGACTCACAAAATCTGTTGAAATCATTAATCAAACCAAAGAGTCAGTTAGTAACAACTATTCTTGATGAATCGAATTATATGTTGTAGAAATTTCAAATTGAAACAACTATAAGAGGATATGATGTTGAAGAATATGTGTTTGGAACACTTATTACTCCAGCAAAGTATGTCACAGATAGTGATGGAAACTTGTAGTCAATAAAGATTACTCAAACTATCAAAAGCAAGATAGTCTTATCAGTTCTTGGCTATTATCTTCTATTGGTCCTACCATTCTACCTCAACTCATAGGTTGTAAAACTCTCATGAAATATGGCATTCAATAGAGCATACATTCAACACTCAATCTGCAGCAAGAGTTCTTTATTATAAAAGACAGCTACAGAACTTGAGAAAAGATGGGTTAAATATGAGAGAGTATCTGACCAAGATCAAGAATCTGTGCAATCAATTAGCTGCAGCAGGTCATAAACTGTCAGATGCTGAACAGGTGCTCTCTATTTTAAGTGGTTTAGATGATGATTATGAAGCTGTTGTAGCAATAATTTCATCTCAAGAAAAAACACCATCTATTGAATATGTTAGTTCTATTCTATTATCTCATGAAGGAAGAATAAAGCAAAAGAAATCTATTCAAGAATTTTCTGTTAACTATGTTTCAAAAAATCAAGAGAAAACATACAACAAAAGTCAAAGAGATGGGTCATCAAATAGAGGTGGTTCATCAAACAGATCAAGAGGCAGAGGTGGCAGATTTCACAATAACAATAATAATAGACTGAGATGCCAAATATGTGAAAAATTTGGGCACAGTGCAAACAAATGCTACTTTAGATTTGATGCAAAATATGTTCCTTCTCAGTCAGGAAATAGCAACCAGAAAAATTATCAAAGTGCAAATATGATCGATATTCAACATGATTCATCCAGTCAGAAAGAGAGCAGTATTAGTACAGATGACTCTCTAGATCAAAGTTGGTTTCCTGATTCTGGTGCTACTAACCATGTCACAAATAATCTTGGAAATCTGAATCTTGGAAACCAAGAATATAAAGGTAAACAATGTATTCATATGGGAAATGGTAAGCCCATAAGCATTACTCACACAGGCAGTGCTTGTATTAAAGGTGCAAGAAAATTATATCTCAATAATTTGTTGAGAGTGCCATTAATTACAAAAAACTTGCTTAGTGTGTCACAATTTGCTAAAGATAATCAAGTATATTTTGAATTCTTTCCTACTTACTGTCTAGTCAAAGACATTAAGTCTAATGAAATTCTTTTGCAGGGTAAAGAATGTAGAGGACTATACAAATTTAGTGTTGACAATTCTGAGAATCAAGCTTATAGAGATAAATGGTGTAACAGTTCTGAAATAACTCAAGCAAGTAATTGTAAGATTTTTGATATATGGCATAGCAGACTAGGGCATGCAAATGCACATATTGTAAAGAAAGTGTTGAAGAATAATAATATTTCTTTTACTAACATTTCTATGCCCTATGTATGCACATACTGTCAAATGTGAAAAAGTCATAAACTTGCTTTTTCTGATTCTGAGACAGTTTATACTAAACCATTAGAATTAATTGCAACAGACTTATGGGGTCCTACATCTGTAACCACAGATTATGGTTACAGATATTACATTTCTTTTATAGATGCTTTTTCTAGACATGTTTGGATATATTTTATAAAATCTAAGTCTGAGACTTACAATGTTGTAATTCAGTTTATTAATTCAGTTGAAAATCAAACTAACTGTCAAGTTAAGAATTTTCAAACTGATGGAGGAACATAATTTCATCCTTTGAAGGAATATTTTCAGAAAAAAGGAATTAATCATAGAATTACTTGTCCTTACACTTCTGAACAAAATGGTTTAATTGAAAGAAAACATAGACATATTGTAGAAATTGGTTTAACACTTCTTTCTCAGGCTTCTTTATCACAAAAATTTTGGCCTGATGCTTTTGCTACTAGTGTTTATCTAATAAACAGCTTACCAACAAAAACTCTTAAGTATAAAAGTCCTCTTGAAGTACTTTCTGGTGTTAAACCAAATTATGATAATCTTAAAGTTTTTGGATGTCTATGTTTTCCTTACTTAAGACCATATAATTCACATAAGTTGAATTTCAGGTCTTCTCCATGTACCTTTTTAGGTTATGCTACTAATATGAAAGGTTACAAATGTATAGATAGCAATGGAAAAATATTTGTTTCTAGACATGTTGTACTTAATGAACAAATTTTTCCTTTTAGTCAAACTCATATGAAAACTTCTCATAAAATATACAACACAAAAAATGTTGTATCTATATTACCTGACTTGTTGAAGCAAGTTGCAACAGAAGGCAATCAAAATGTGCCTTGTCATGATCAACTCTTATCCAATTCAAGAGCAGATGATAATCAGAAAAGCATTGAAGCAAGTAGTTCAGAAGATCAACATCATAACAGCAGTCATACTAGCAGACATTCTAATCAATGTCAACCAATAGGCAATTTAGAATTACCTATTGATCAACAAGATTCTTCAAGTCATAATGCTAGTCAACAAAATGCAACAGAAGTTATTCCACAAATAATTCCAGAAAATACTGGTCATCATATGATTACTAGAGCAAAGAAAGGAATATTCAAGCCAAAAATATACAATGCAACCATTGAAGATGAGGAACCATGTACTTATCATCAAGCAATTCAATGTGAAAAATGGAAAAGTGCCATGAATGAAGGGTTTGAAGCACTACAAAGAAACAGAACATGGGATCTTGTGCCATTACCATGTGACAAAAATATCATTGGATGCAAATGGATATTTAGATTAAAGAAAAATTATGATGGTTCAATTTCTAAATATAAGGCAAGATTGGTGGCAAAAGGGTTTTCACAACAGAATGGTTTTGATTTTAATGAAACATTTTCACCTGTTGTGAAACCTACATCAATTAGAATTATTTTTACAATTTCCTTACATAGAAACTGGACCATAAAGCAACTTGATGTAAATAATGCTTTTCTTAATGGTGAATTGCAGGAAGAAGTTTACATGGAGCAACCAATTGGATTCAAAAAAGAAGGAGCAGAAAAGCTTGTGTGCAAACTTAATAAAGCCTTATATGGTTTGAAGCAAGCTCCAAGGGTTTGGTTTGAGAAGTTAAAATCAACCCTGGCCAGAATGGGATTTAATTCCACTAAATCTGACAACTCAGTATTTACTAAA
This sequence comes from Allium cepa, assembly GCA_030765085.1. NCBI lineage: Eukaryota > Viridiplantae > Streptophyta > Magnoliopsida > Asparagales > Amaryllidaceae > Allium > Allium cepa. Next base: position 24,942,862 of record CM060933.1, on the reverse strand, counting down.
TTCTATAATAATGATGTCACTTATATTCTAATCTATGTTGATGATTTTTTAATTACAGGAAATAGTGAGCAAGAAATCAATTATGTTACAAATCAACTGAACAATGAGTTTTCCACAAAAGATCTTGGCAATGTCAATTATTTCCTGGGAATACAAGTCCATAAGATTTCTGATTCAAAAATTCAGTTAAGTCAAAAGAAATATATTACTGAAATTCTTATGAGAGCAAATATGGAAAATGCAAAAGATTTACCAACTCCTATGATGAGCAGTTTACATTTATCAAAGAATAAAGGAGAACAGATATCAAATGTTAAGCAGTACAGAAGTATAGTTGGAGCTCTGCAATATGTCACCATCACAAGACCAGAAATTTCATATAGTGTCAACAAAGCCAGTCAATTCATGTAAAGTCCTTTAGATGAGCATTGGAAAGCTGTTAAAAGAATTTTAAGATATCTAAATGGCACTTTGGATTATGATTTAACTTTACAATCAAGCAATACAATTAATATTATAGCTTATGCAGATGCAGATTGGGCAACAGATATTGATGATAGAAAATCCACAACAGGTTATTGTGTATTTTTAGGTGATAATCCTGTATCATGGTGTTCAAAAAAACAAACAACTGTTTCTAGATCAAGTACCGAAGGTGAATTCAGAAGTGTTGCAAATGTTACAGCTGAAGTTATGTGGATAGAATCACTACTACATGAATTAAAGGTCAAAACTCATAATAAAGCTACGATCTGGTGTGATAATATGAGTACAATAGCACTTACTGCAAACCCAGTATTGCATTCCAGAACAAAGCATATGGAGTTAGATCTATACTTCGTCAGAGAACAAGTTATCAAAGGCAAATTAAATGTAAGTCACGTACCTGCAACTTACCAAATGGCGGATATCATAACAAAACCATTGTCGAAGAAAAAATTTCTTCGATTAAGGCAAGATCTGAAAGTTGAAGATTCTGGCAACAAGTGTGGTAAGAAGACAGAAGTGATAACAAAAACCTCAAAACTTATTCAATTTCCAGATCCATGACTATAAAGGCTTCAACTTTGCATCTGAAGCTTACAATTTGTCTCGAAGGTTGCCACAATCAGAAATCGGAATGAATGTTCACATACTTGAAAGCATATGAACATTCATGTTGTCATCTTCAAGATTATTGCTATATCTCATCTCAAATCTGATAATTTTTTGAAGAAAGCAACTTTAGACTTTCTGATTGGTAGTTATCTCGAATAACTATCAACCAAAATTATGTCTTTGTGTGCTGCTCTCCTCTTTCTTCATCTTTTTAGTATTTCCCACAAACAAATTTCATCAGATTTGCAGGAGATTGGAGGAGAGAAAGATTTTGAAGATTATCGTAGCAAACCCTAGCCGCAATAGGGTTTGAAGGGGAGTATTAGAAATGAACGAAGATATGCTGAAGGTTCAGTTATTCATCACAGAACTAATCATCTCCATCCATCTGAATATCTACAGCTGAGAATACTTTGTTATAAGTTGCGGTCTGGGTTGCACTTATCTTAAGGCCCATTGTGTTATAATATGTTACGTTATGTAATGTATAAATAGCATCTGTATGTGAACAGAAGAAATCAGTTTATTGTATCATTTACATTCTGAATAAAGATAATGACATTTTTCTTCAAGTTTATTCAAACTTTTACACGGAAATAATTTCCTAACACCATAGAATATCTTCGAATCTTGTTGGTTGCACTAATAAAAGACTCTTATTTTATAAAGAAAAATACCAACACAATGTTGCTGAATACCAATAAAATGCTCCATTGCAACAAGCCTTAGATAGCAGTAGATAGATTATAGTAGCCATTACTCTCAAAAACCTTATATTCCCCTTTCTTTTTTACTTCAACTATACTTTTATACAAACAGGGAATTAGGCTGAAGGAAAAACCTGAGAACACTTTTAGTCTGAATGACAGAAGTTTTAAAATTTAGTCTGAAGGACAAAAAATGATATATTCATATAGCATTGCACATCCATAATGCTATATTCATATAGCATTACACAGCTGCTTGTTTGTGTATGCAGAAACTTATAAAATTGTGTTGTATATAGCATTATAGATGTGTAATGCTATATGAATATAGCATTATGGATGTGTAATGCTATATGAATATATCATTTTTTGTCCTTCAGGCTAAATTTTAAAACTTCTGTCCTTCAGACTAAAAGTGTTCTCAGGTTTTGACTTCAGCCTAATTCCCTCTTTATACAAATTACCCTTAATAATTACATGTAGTAAACTTTTGTACCTTAAATCGAAAGAAGGATAGAAAAGTAAATACTCTACAATCGTCATAAAGGTACAACTTGAAACGAAAAACTATGTTCCACTTATGTCCTCATCGTTGAGTTGGTAGTTTAGAAAACTAACTACATAGCTATATAATCAAAGTTAAATATGATGTTTATCAAGAAAATTATCAGACTGGAACGATAAATTGAATTCAAACATTAGCTTTTTGCAGACTAAAATGAATCATACTTCATTAAATTCACGAAAAAATTACCTATGTAATAAATATTTTAGTTACCCGACTACACTGATTAAATCCACCTTTTCAAAAATTAATCAGCATAATCTGGCAACAGAACCATGTAGAAAGAACAGTTGACTATCTTCGACCTAGATAATGCAAATGATTTAAAAATATTTGATTTGTTTTAAACCATAGAATTATGCACATGGTTCTATTAACAAGCTGTTAGAAGTTCACAAACCATGAAGATTCCAGCTAATAAGCAGCACTATGGAAATTAGTAGACACTAACTGTGGAATTCATATTATAAAATCTAATAGACAACTATAGGAGGAAAAAAGACAAATTTTTAGTAGAAGCATGGAAAACCAACATAAAGAAAACAGGAAAGTATAGCTATGGCCATGAAAGTAATAGGGATGCCTTAGGAGATGAAAAGCCACTCTCTCAACTATCTAGAAAGATATTTCTACTTGTATTTAGCGAATCAATAGTATTAGTGTAAGTTTGAAGCACCTATATGTTGGTCGGGCATTGTTATAATACTACTTTCATATCTATCTATCCATCTATTACTTAAACTCAAAAACAGAAACCACATGAAGCCAACATGACATCCTACGTTATTAATATTTATGACCAATCCATCATATCCTCTCCCTTTTTTAACCTTTAGACAACTACCCCTAATTCAAGCATTCACTTCAGATATATTAAGTTTCTCATTCCAATTTTTCTCCCCCCACTGACAGATTTTTCCTCACTTTCTTTTTCTGCCCCTCAATATAACACATAATATCTTCATTTTTCGTTATAGCCCCTTTATAATGAATTATCCTCCTAAAATATCATATTTTTCTAATTTTGTTTCCTCTTTCTGATTTTGGTTCGTCCCAACATCATTGAAGATGCCATTGGATTATACGGCGAACGTATAAAATGATCTAAAACTTTCTTACTTTTTGTAACTGAAAAAATTAATAATGGGCACTTCAATATATAATTCATTGATTAAATTTTTTTGACTTTAGTATTTATATTCGTTGGCTTAGTTATATATAAATTACAATGAGACATTGGCTTGGAATGGTTGAATGAAATAAATATCATTAATAACTAATGACAATGTTATTTTTGACCAAAAATATAAGTCTAAATTTGTAAAAGTATATGATAAATTTTGTTTTCTAAAAATGAAAAGATTACTTAAGATTTTTTTTTTTTATTTAGATGTGAAGGAAAAGAGATTCAATGTAACTATTTTAGAATTACTTATCGCATATGGAGACATGTGAAAATTTCAAAGAATATATTTAGGATTTGAAAGTTACTTTGATAATTAAATGCTTTCCTATACATGAAAAAATTCAATCATTATGACATCTAAGATAAATAGTGCTTTAATAGAACATCATCCCTAAAGGAAAAAGGAAATTAGTTCGATATTCATATTTTTCAAACAACAAAATAAACTCAAAGTATGAATAAAACAAACAGTTTTCAAGGGTGATCATACTTTAGAATCAAAATTACAAATGACTAACACATAAACACCCGGTCAACTAATTGTTAGGATAACCTTGTCAAACACAACTTGTTTCATTCTCTTGCTCATTATATGCTTTATATGCAAAGATTATCCTCTTGACCTCCATTTCGTATTTCTTTCTTCCTATGAAATTTGCACGCTTGTAACCATAACTCTTCACACTTAATTATCGTTCTTAATAAGAGCTATAACATTGACATTATAAGAATCTAATATATTACATGGTCCAAATTCAGTTGTTATGCATTGAGAATATGCTGCTAAGGCAGTTCCCTACCTTCATCTAATGTATTATTTCATTAGTTTGCCGTTTGCGAATGTTTTGAAAGTAGAGACGTGATAATGATCCTGTATAAATGCCTTATAAATTCATGAATGCTAATATATTAATTTGAAGTATTTCACTTAGTTACAAAAGTGCAGACAAAAATATTTCTAAATATGTAGTTTACGCTAAAAAAAATCAAAAGTTCATTAATTAGGTTTTACTAAAATATAAGCTATAGGTCGTTTATTTTATTTTTATGTTAATTTCCAGTCTTACATCAAAAAAAGTTGGGATATGTGGTTCTTAAATCCTAAACATCTCATATACATAAAGATAAACCAATTTAGAAAGTGAATATACTATTCAGGTTATAACATTCAACCCATAATTTGCGACTATAGTGATAAAAGTTATACATGGTCTAAAACAGGTGTTCCAAATAGTTTGCACTTTTGATTCCAATTGTTGATTTGTAAATGTAAAAAAATAAACACATATTATATTTTAGATCAGCTAAGAAACATGAGTGGTATTTTATCTACATACTATTTCAATATTGATCCACTTACAAAATAAATTGTCCTTCCTGCTTTTATGATATATCAAATGCAATGTGTTTAGGTATCTTTGTTAGGAAGCGTGCATACTTAGCGGACATACAATATGATATTGATTATATAAGGGACACCACTAAAAGTATGAAATAAAAATATCCTTTTTTATGCTTGTAAACAAAGATTTTCGTGCTAAAAGTAGGAGAATATACATTAAAACTACAATAGATAGAACTATCTTAAGTAAAAAGATAAGGAAAAACTTACCTTAGATTGCTTCTTCCACTTTTTTTCTACTCATTAGCTGTAGTAGAGTGGTTTGACTTGAACATAGGTTCTTTAAACATGAAGAAAATCATTGTTTTGGATGAATATTAGCATTTTGCGTAATAATGGTAGGAAAACAACTACAAAACATCAAAATATAATTATGTTTATCAACAACTCCATGCATAGAACATCCTAATAAAACGATTCATAAGATGACCAATAGTGGTTGTAGAACAAAGAAAATAAATCAAGTCCATAACAACACTAAACCATTATTCTCAAAAAAGCTGAGATCGACTAGAGATGGAATTCAAAAATAAATGAAAAAGTCAGTTTAAAAGTTATAATAATAATAATAATAACCATGATGATAATAATAAGACACGGTCAAATAAATGAACAAATAAGAATAATAAGTAAAATAAAAATAAAATAAAAATAAAAATATATAAAATAGAAGTAAAAAAAAACATGATGATAATAATAATACTAATAGTAATAATGGTAACAATAGTAATATTGACCAAAGACCAAACACTACGTCTTGGGCTCCTATTCACTAGTCCTATAATCTAAAACTTATAACACTACCTCTAAACTAACCCTAAGCAAAAAAACTCATAGCTCATGGTTCTGGTACGCGGATCGCTAACTTCCACGTGCTCTTATCTGACACCAGCTTTTTCGATATATTCTGATCCTTTAAATCCCTTTTTACCACTTCCTCCCATGTCAATCTTGGTCGACTCTATCTCTCTTTAAGCATTCGATGCGATCTATAATTCCAATGCGCACAGGTGCATCGGGAGGCCTCTATTGGAGATGTCCAAACCATCTTAAGTGATATTGGACTAGCTTCTCTTCAATTGGTGTTACTCCAAATTTGTCATTATATCATCTTTTCTAATTCAGTCTCTTCTTGTACAACCGCAGGTCCATTGCAACATACACATCTCTGCTACACTTATCTTCTAGACGTGTTGGCTTTTAGTGGACCAATATTCTATACCAAACAACATCGCATGTCTGGTTGTCATTCTTTAGAACTTTTCTTTAAGTTTCTATGGAACTTTCCAGTTATAAAGAATGCCAGACGCTTGTCTTCATTTCACCCATCCTGCTCGAATTCTAAAACTAACATCTTCATCAATCTCACCATCATACTACAACATCAATCCTAAATATCAAAAGGATTCCTTCTTGAGCACCACTTATCCGGCCAGAGTAACATCTCCATATTTTGATCTGACACCGCTGAACTCGCACTTTATATACTCTATTTTAGTTCTGCTACGCCTAAAACCTCTTGATTCCAAAGTCTATCTTCAAGCTCCATTTGTCTATCAACCCCAATCCTACTTTAGTCGATTAGCACAACATCATCATCCAAAAGCATACACCAAGGAATCTCACCCTGTATACCCTTTGTAACCTCATCCATCAATAGGGCAAAAATGTATGGGCTCAAGCTGACACTTGATTTAATCCTATGTTAATAGGAAAGTCACTAGTTTCACTCTCGCATGCTCTGACACTAGTCACAACATCATCATACGTATCCTTGATAAAGGCAACGTACTTTGTTGGGACTCTCTTCTTTTTCAGAGCCCACTACATAACCTTCCTCGGTACTTTATCATAAGCTTTCTCCAAATTGATAAATATCATGTGTAGATCCTTCTTTTTCTCTCTAAACCTCTCCATAAGTTGTTTTATCAGGAAAGTCGCCTCTGTAGTCGACCTCTCGGGCATGAAACCAAATTGATTTTTTGAAATGCGTTTTATCCTTCGTAAATGATGTTCAATGACTTTCTCTCAAAGCTTAATTGTATGGTTCATAATAATTCCTTTGTAGTTTGTACATCTTTGAACATCTCCTTTATTCTTAAAAATTGAAACTAATACGCTTCTCCTCCACTCATATAGCATCTTGTTTGATTCGAAAATATTATTGAACAACTTAGTTAGTCACGCTATCCCTACATCTCCAAGGCATCTCCATACCTTAGTAGGGATGTCATCAGGCCCCAATGCCTTGCCCACTTTCATTCAATTTAGCGTCTCCTTAACCTCGGACTCTTGAATTCTCCGAACAAAATATCTATCGGTGTCATCAAAAAAGTCATCCAGCTTGATCATAGTACTATCACCTTCTTTATTGAATAGCTATCGAAGTAATCTTCCATTTATTTTTTATCGCACCGTCCTTCACCAAAAATCTATTATTATCATCCTTGATGAAATAAACTTGGTTGAAGTCTCTCATCTTCCTCTCGTCGAGCTTAGTTATTATGTAGACGTTTTTTTCACATTCCTTCATACTTAGCTTTTGATATAGATCTTCATACTCCCGACTCCTTGTTTCACTCACCACTTTCTTTACGTTCTTCTTTGCCACTTGGTACTTTTTTATCTTTTACTCGCTCCTGTGATGATGTAAGCACTTATAGAAGTCCTTCTTCTCTTTGATAGCCTTTTGCACATCACTGTTCCATCTCCATGAATCTTTAGGTTCACATTTATTTCCTTTGCTTATCCTAAACACCTTAGCTGCCACTTTCCGAATATACATACCCATCTCATCCCACATGTCATTTGCTTCTCCTTCCATATTCCATTCCCCTTTTCCCATTACTCTATCCTTAAACACTCGTTATGCGCCTCTTTTGAGCTTCCACCATTTCGTTCGACTAATCTTGGCTCCTTTATTCCATCGAACAAGTATTTGAAGACGAAACTCAAATATCATAAGCTGATGTTGTGAGATGATACATTCTCTACGTATGACTTTGCAATTTACACAAGCTTGTTTGTCACCTCTTCTAGTAAAGACAAAGTCAATCAGGCTAGAGTGTTGGCCACTACTGAAAGTAACTAACCGTGATTATCTCTTTCCAAAGAAGGTATTAGCTATTATGAGGTCATAAGCAATAACAAGATTCAACATTTCTTCTCCTTATTGACTTCTATCGCCATATCCAGAACCACCATGCACTCTCTCAAACCCCCCACTAGTTGTACCAACATGGCCATTGAAATATCCTCCTATGAAAAGTTTCTCGCCGCTAGGCACATCTCTAGCCATGACATCTAACCCTTTCTAGAAATTCATCTTAACGGCTTCACTTAAGCCTACTTTTGGAGCATAAGCACTAATGACATTTAGAACCATATCACCAACTACCAGCTTGACTAGGATGACCTTGTCCCTTTTTCTCCAAACGTCAACGACTCTGTTTTTTAAGGTTTTTGTTAATTAAAATGCCTACCCCATTCTTGTTACGTTCTTTTTCCGTGTACCATAACTTGAAGCCTATATTCTTCATTTCCTTCGCCTTATGGCCTGTCTATTAGGTCTTCCGAACACATAAGATATTTACAGGTTTCATAGTCATAGTATCTACTATCTCCCTTAACTTTCCTGTTAAGGATCCTACATTCCAACTACCTAGCCAAATCCTACTTTCATCGATTAGCTTTCTTGTCCCTTGCACACACTGAGTAAAGAATGAAGACCCTTTCTCATTTATCACTAAATAGGGGCATCTATGTAGCGAGCCACTAAGGGAGTGACAACCTAGCATTTGCATATTTGTCACCATACTCGAGCCTCGATATGGCGTGCCACTAAGCGTGTGACGATCCATCTTCTTTACCGATCAATGAGATTTGATAACGTCATTGTTGATCATATGTTGCATTTTCCAAATGCATCATCTTCTTTACCAATAAACGAGAACTTTCTTGATGAACGACTCCTTTCCATTTCCATCGATGCATGGTATACCAATATAGCGAACTATTTAGTCAATAAGGAAACTTCTTCATTTTGGTCGAGACAAGATAAAAAATTTCTTTCCCAAGTGATATATTTATATTAGGACTATCCAAACTTGTTTAAGTATTGTTCCAACCAAATCATTTGAAGTTGCATCCCAGATTGTGAAATTAAGAGTGTTCTTTCTTTTTGTCATGACCAAGCTTGTGGGGTCATTACGGTCCAAAGAAAATAACGAAAAAGGTATTTCGATGCATTTTTTACTGGCCTAAGCTTTTCAAAGATGCATTTGAGTTTTGTAAAATTTGTGATCGTTGCCAAATGTTAGGAAAAATCTCTCGACGAAACATGATGCCTTTGAACCCCATTCTTACGATCGAAATCTTTGACATTTGGGGTATTGATTTTATAAGACCTTTGCCCAACTCTTTTGAAAATCTGTACATTCTTCTTGCTATTGATAGAATGGTTGAATCCATTCCATGTAAAACAAATGACACAAAGTTGTTGTGAAATTCATAAACGAAAATTGCTTTTCGAGATTTGTAACACCTCACACAATAATAAGCGATAACAGAACCCATTTTTGTAATCGATCATTTGAAACTCTATTGAATAAATAGTTGATAACCCACAAGTTATTCACTTCTTATCGTCCTTAAACTTGTTGTCAAGTTAAAGTTTTAAGTTTCCAAATCAAGCAAATTTAGGAGAATATTGTAAGTAAAAATAGAAAAGATTGGTCATAAAAATTGGCAGATGCGCTTTGGGCTTATAGAGCAGCATATAAAACTAATCTACGGATGTCTCCTTTTAGGTTGGTATATGGTAAAACGCGTCATTTACCTGTCGAACTTGAACATAAAGCGTTGTGGACGATTAAGAACATAAACTTTGAACTTGAAAAAGCTGGAAAAAAAAAACAGAAAATTACAAATCAACAAGTTAGAGGAAATTAGGAACGATGTGTACGAAAATGAGAAAATTTACAGTGAAAAAACAAAAGTTTTTCATGACAAGTCAATACTAAGAAAAAAAATTCACCAAATAAAAGAATTCTTTTGAACGACTCTCTACTTCATTTGTTTCTTGGGAAATTAAAATCAAGGTGGACAGGACCATACATGGTACGTATTATTTTTCCACATGGTGCCATAGAAATAGAATACCCTAGGGACGGATCAATTTTTAAAGACCATGGTCATCGTTTAAAACCTTACCTGGAGTTCGCAAGTGATCGAGAGGTGGAGCTCATGATTCTTCATAAGCCACATTACCTCTAGTAAGAAATTTGAACCCTCTCTTGTAAATATGCACATATTTTTCTCTGTTACACTCCATATATCATGCATTGACTGTGGAGACATTGTCAAAATCAAGTGTGGTGAGAGTTATGTTTATTTTTATTTTCATGGTTTATTTTTTGCATTTTCTTTCCTAAAAAAAGAAAAAAAACCAAGAACAAATTTGAATTTTTAGCATATTGATTTACTTTGGAAGAACAATAGAATAACTATACGTTTTTAGTTATTAAATTTAAATTTTTGAAAATTAGTTATCTTGACAAAAATAAAAAGAATAGTTTGCTTATAAGTAACTATGGTGTAACTAGTATTTAGAAGCGTTCATTGGGGATAATTAAGAAGTATATCCTAATTGTAATCTTTGTTTAAAAAGAGTGGTTGATTTAAAGTAAAGGTGGTAACATTTTTGATCTTCTAAGTTATATTGTGCAAAGATTGCATAACTCTCTCTTTTCAGAAAAATAATAATAATTTCTTAATAATAAGAAACACCTAGAGTCATGTGTTTACACCAATTGTGTACACACGCCACGCTTTGTACCCTTCTCACGTAAGCCCTAAAGGCAGTGCGTGATCGGTATACCTGGCCTCATTATATTTGAGTTGGGTGTATGTAAATAAAATTAAGATTATAATAAGTAGCTAAAGTCATGTGTTCATATGCAAGTGTGTACACTCGTCATGCTTTGTACTCTTCTCACGTAAGCACAAAAGGCGGTGCATGATTGGTATATTTGGCCTCAATATATCTGAGTTAGGTGTATAAACAATGATAATGTTAAAATTTTCAAAATAGAGAGTAAACAATTGAAACCCAAGCATTATCTTCACTTAATTGATTATGAACAAACAACAATAAAAAAAACCAAACTACATGCAAGCTCAAACAATAAACGAATATGAACAAAATGGATGTACCAATAGAAGTAAGGGTTTTTACCTCTAATTGGATAGATAACTGGGATAATATAAGCAGAGCGATATCAAATCGACCAGCAAAACCATAGGCAGCTTGACAGAATCAGCCTGGGCAAGTGGAGGATTGTTGTTGTAAAAGAGCGGTGCTGGAAACTTCTGAGATTTCCGTGAAGAACAACCGTCGAAGAAACCTAATTAACCATAACGATCATAAATAAAGATTTAAGGTTAGGAGGAGAAAAGAGGAACCGGAGAAGGAGTAGAAGATGTTTTTCGTAAGAACAGAGGGAAAAATAAAAGGAACGAAAGAAAAGAAGCTGCAACTGTTGAGTTTAAAATTCAGTGGGGCTTGTGCGCTCTTGAAGGTAACTCAATAATCTTAATATAGTATATATATTTGGTCTATCAGTAGAAATTACATATCAAGCATCTATAAACCCAAACTATTCATGCAAGTAGAATCAAACATTTTTGGAAAATCTGAGTAAGTACTTAGTAGTTAAATCACAAAATACTTCGCATTCAAGTGTTATCGAATGTTTTAGATATGATATGGATGGAGAATACATTTTAAAGAAATTATGTTAGTTAATTGGCTTAGAATAAATCATTCATCAAACATCATATACATATACTCCGTAGCAATTTGGTAAAGTGTAAACGTATTCTAGAACATGTTCAATCTATGTTGTATCTGCGTTGGTTCCTAGTGAATTTTGGAGCGAAGTAGTTCTTACTATAGTAACAATGATTTATACAATTTCATATTTTTTGGGTGTTCTGCGTTTTGATAATACTGTATTGACGTGCCTTTGATTATTCCTTTTTTAAGTCATTAGATGTCCTTGTTTTATTCTTAATTGTATGCCCCCACCTCTATACTCACACTAGTCAAGGACATTATGGAGTGATGTCGTCGACTAGCATGAAGAATAAGGTTGTTGAGGAGCGACCATCTGCGTAATTGCTTTGTCTGAGTACCAATATGTCAGATAGTATGACATGCATTTCATTTCAAGAGGAAATCCGACATACCGATACAAACTCAAAGCTACCACACAGTGGCTATGTGGCCTTTGGAAACAAATATAGAAATAAGTATAACAAAAATCAGTCATAGATATTCATATCACTAAGGTGGAAACAGATATGAATATATCACATAAAAGTGTACATCAAAGTAGTGGTCATACGAGATCCACTACATCACAAAAGAATACGTACAAGCGCTAGATAAAAGAATAAGTATACATCAAGGAGTCTCTATCTCGAATGTATGAAAACAAAAACTACTAAGCTAAAGTAGTAAGCCAAAGGTCGTGACGGGCCCTGATAAGAACTCAAACAGAAGCACCTGAAATACCTCGGTCTGACCCGAGTATTATTTAAGAAGAAAATAATAAACGGATCAATCTAGCTATAAATATCATGTGAAAATGAGATAGGATAAGAGATATGATAAAAATGTATGATAACAATAATGCCATACTGTAACTCATGTATACATTAAATAACAACAAAAATCATACTATATCTCAAGAATCTCATACACCAAAAAGAATGTCGTATTCTTTAACATATTCACCAAACCACAAATACTAAAACTTATCAATGTAAATCACAAAAATTGGTGAAACACAAATTATAGAAATCATCAATTAGAAATCCAGAAAGCACAAAGTGGGGGAGGCCTATCACAAACGGGAGCATGAAAACTCACCAACACATGTATCATAAACGGAACGCTATTCCATAAATCGAAAATCGATGCACCTAAAATGATATGCCCCATGCATAGTCGAACATCGACGCACCTAAAAAGATACTTTCCATGAATAAACAAACATAGAATCACCTAAAAAGATACGTCCCATGCATAAACCAACATCGACGCATCTAAAAAGACACGCCCCCTGCATAAACAAACATCGATGCGCCTAAAAAGGTACGCCTCATGCTCCGACTTATCGAGCCGATTGCTCCACGAACGGTCTAAAGACCATGGGTCTCTAGCCCAGAAAAATGATACGAAACTCCATAAAATCGGGGTGTAGTCCCCCACGGGGACAAAGAGACATGGCGTATCGCTAGTCTAAACCATAAACTGATCATCATTGATTGATAAGAAGTGTGAATTACACTAAGCTAGTAAATGAATGAGTTTAGCTTTATGTCCCGTAATCATTGGCTTAACTTAAGTATTTACGAACAAATTGTAGATTTCCACTCGAAAACTGTCACAAGAGTTCAATCGAATAAGTCCAAGAATTAACCGACAAAGTAAACGCCAGCGTTTCATACCACTCGTTTTGCTAAGTCGATTAATTAGATTTCTTGAACGAATAAGGTAAAGGTTTGTATATACTAATAGATTGGAAAATGGTTTTAAAAGCGAGCTTGATATTGGAAGTAAATGTTGAAATTGTTTTAATGAAAGTGTTTGAATATTTACTATTGGTATAGAAACCTTTGTATTTTAAAGTGACAAATTATAGAAAACGATTATAAAAATAATCGATCACCAAAAATTCACATTCGAAGACGTGAATCAAATCCAAAGAAATCGATATCAAATCCATCAAAATGGATATTCCCAAAATTCCATAAAAAGAAGTCATCAAAGTCAATAAAAGTGATAACAACTAATCGCATCAACAAAAATCGATAAACATTGGAAATTCATTCAAGAAATAGGCAAATAGGAAAAACTGAACAGTTCCAGACGTCTGGTGGTTCAACCAAACGTCGGGATTTGGTTTCTGAAAGTAGTTAAGAAAACCTCGCAGGCGTCTAAAATTACAAAACCAGACGTCTGAACCCTAACCAGACGTATGAACCAACAAATCAGATGTCTGGAATTTGTCTCTGCCATTTTATTTTCTGCGTTCTTATATTTTTTCCTACAGGGACCATAACCAGACGTCTGGACTTGGCAACCAGACGTCTGGTTGCCTGTTTTGGGTAAAATTTTGCATAGGCCAATAATGGCCAAAACGATTCGGAAGCGATCGGACGAGCAACGGAGACTAGGGATTTAAGCCAAGCGACAACCCAGCCTGATAGGCTCTTCGATATACCCCAAATAACATGTCCAAGTATCCAAGATAGGATCTTTAAAGATTTTGATTTCAAAAAATCAAAATTTTAAAAATTCACCAAATCAATTCAAATCAAAAGCAAATAAACATGAATAAGTGTTAGGAATTCATACCTAACAACAATGAAAGCTATAGACATAGATGTGAGTTCAAGAACTCACCTTTAAATCCAAATATATAAATGAGAAGCTCTAAAACAAGCAAAGATTGATTTCTCTTCAACAACACCACTAGAATCTTCATTCTATTGTCAAATGAAATGAATTTCCTATGTTAAGATATATGAATTTTTGAAAATTGAAGAGAGATTGAGATGGAGAAGATGAAAAGGATTCTTACCTAAGCCTCTCTTTAATTTTAGAGCAATAACTTGAATTTCCTAGCAATACTAGGGTTTAGGAATTTTGAATCTCCTTTCTTTCCCCCATTTTTCTTTTAGCTTGAGTGTTAGGAAATAATAGAATGAGTGAAGAGGAGTTGGATGAAGAGTTAGGGTATTAGATGAGTTTAACGGCTGAAACCCAAACCCAAAGCCCAATAGAAAAATAATAAAATTCAACTCAACTCCAAACATATCGATGTTTATACTCAAAAAGGTTGCAAAAACCATTTTGGACTCAATGGAAGTGGTCTCGAGTCCTAATTCGACTGTTTGCAAAAGGTGGCATTTCGGACTTTAATCCGATTAACAATGTTGTATTTAAATAAAATATTTAAATATACGATCGTAAAATATGCGGGTTGTTACAAACTCCCCTCCTTAAAGAAATTGCGCCCTCGAAATACTAAAGAAGAAAATAAAGAGTAATAACCATAAAGCATATCAACACAAAAAAAGAAATTTTGAAATGAGAAGTTCACCTTAAAGAGCACGAGAGAGTAAGTCTGAACGTGTTCGCTCGATGGATTCTCTAAATTCCCAAGAGCAATCCTTAGGATTTAGGAACCATTGAACTTTCACAAGAGGAACATCTTTATTTCGAAGGCGCTAATCCTACGAAGCAATGAGGCGAATAGGATGTTGCTCATAAGTCAAATTAGGCGATACTTCAATTTTTTCAATAACACCTGGCTCAAGAATAGAATCAGAATCTCTAAGGCATTTTCGTTGTTTTGGGAGACGTGTAAAACATCATGAATAGAAGAAAATTGAGCCGGTGCAATGACGTTATACAATAATGGTACTCCCGAGGAACCTTTTAAAAAGATCATTCCATTGGACATCATCATAGAAACAACCACTTGTTGCTTTCGACTAAGGGCATCAGAAACATGATTTCCCTTTCCGGGAGTATAAAGAATATCAAGATCATAAGATGCAAGGAACTCGAGCCAACGTTGTTGGCGCAAATTAAGTTCCTTTTGAGAAAATAAATACTTCAAAGATTTATGATCGGTGTAGAGAACAAATTTCTCTCCCAAAAGTTAATGATGCAAAATTCTAAAATCGAAAACAATGGCCGCGAGCACTGGATCATGAGTGGCATACCTAGTCTCGATAGGCTTTAATTGTATAGAAGCATAAGTGATAGCACGTTCTCTTTAGCAAGAGAATGGCACAGAAACCAATACGACTAGCATCGATACAAACAGTGAAGTCTTGGTTTTCTTCGGGAATCATAAGAACACGGGTATTGGAAAGGAGTTCTTTCAATTGATCCTCTTTTCCAAAAAGCTAAGACTTTTAAAATTATAATTAACTTCATGTAATCATATTTTTAGAAAAAATTTACAATTTACTGTGTCTGACTGTCTCATCATAGCGACTAGGAGATTCCTATTGATAACGTTGATCAAGCGCATCGACCAGAATTCTTAAAGCACTCAATGGGCAAAATAACAAAAAATCATCTTCTATATATAACCATATCTCTTAAAAAATTTACGAGTATTCTTTGCTAATTTAAGAACAAAATCCAATTGTACTTATAGATGTCATATGAAAAAGATTTGCAAATTTTAAGTTGTTGTTTTCATCCATAATTAATGAATACTCATCGAGATATTCATATAATACTCGATTCATAAGATGGATGAAATAAGCTGGATGGCTCGTCAAACCAAATGGCATAATAAGCCATTTATAAGAATCATAAAGATTGCAGAATGCGATTAGTGAAACACTATCGTCCACAACTTATAGCTAATGAAAACCGGTGGCAAAGTCGAACCGAAAAGACCTTAGCACCACTCAATAGATTGCTTAGGTGATAATCCTAAGACAAGCTCAAAGATACCGGGAAATTCACAAACTACTGGAATGAGAGAAATAGCATTTCCCTCATCATGTGGGTTTAAAGAATAAAATGATGCCACCGAATTAGAATCAAAATCATTAAGAAAAATTAACAACCTGCTTAACAGATCGAGAATGTCGAAGATGGATAGTCCTCTCGGGATATAGGATATAGGCTTCATAATGATTAAGCCAATCCTTTCCCAAGAATCAATTTCGAAGCCTAAGTAACGCATAACATGCTAATCGGCTCGGAACATATAATCACATAAAATAATTTCGACATCTTTAAAAAGTAAACTGAGTGTTGCGGATCCACCAACTGTATTCACAATTCTCAAAGAAGGTCATCAAGCCCATAATATTTAAAGAAAAAGTATCAACAAGCTCTTTTGATATAAAAGAGTGGGATGCACCCGTGTCAAAAAGAACTCAAATAGGTGGATCATGAAACATAATAATTCCATCAAGGATAGAATGAAAAAATACCTTGACCATGAGAAGTGTTACTAGGGGATTGCATAACATTCAGCTTTCGTTCCTTCCCACTTTGAAGTATGAGACATGCAGATATATGGTGACCTGAATATTTGCAATAGTGATGATAAAGAGGTTTCAGACACTCATTTGCATAGTGGTCCATAGAACCACAATTGTAGCATTGTCCATGACTAGAGGTAGGTGTGATGACCCGCCCTTATATGCCCAGAAAGACGTATCGTCTTGAAGAAAGAAAGGGATGAGAAAATAGAAAGATAGAGAAGAAAGAACAACAACATCAGAATCTCACAGCGGAATGGAACAAAATATAATAGATCACATAACTATTACATAATTTTACATATATCAGAGTTATACAGTCAATACATCACATACTAGACAGTTATAAACACCTGTCTAGTTAATACAACACAACTCAAACAAATAACCCAAAGATACCAACACAGCGGAACTATAAATATCTATCTACAACGCTGAAGCCTCCTGCTCCATTGCTCCTCCAGAATTCGTCAAATCTAACCTGAATCCCTTGGCTACCCGTAAAAATTTGGGTACCCGAGAGTTTATGAAAAACAAAAATAAACTCCGGGTCAGACATGGGTCTGGTATGAGTAACAGGTTAAAGTTGCTTAACTTTGAAAAATATTTGAAAATAAAAGGTATCACGTAAGACTCCCCACAAATAAACATGGGTAAGTTTTTACCTTACGCTAACCAAAACATTTGATAGGAAATTCTATGATATTATAATAGGTCTAGGGTTTTCAAGTAAATAGAAAATAGCCGAAATTGTTACATTCATTAAATTCCAGCTACTAGCCACAAAAGTGGGTAATACAATCAAAACCGTTGGCACTTATTGGATTTTGGATTCCATACAATGGCAGGGCTACTGGGGTACCGCCCGTCATAGTACGGGGCCTAGATCACCGTACCGAGGATTACTCCCTTCATCCCCTGCAACACAAGGCCGGAACCATTCCTTACTGAACAGTCCCGAACAAGACAACCCCGACAGTTGGAGCTCACAACCGTCCACACAGCCGAAAAAAAGGGACATCTAGACAGGGGAAAATCTTGTCCTTCTTGGGCATGACCCACCTAACCTTGCTGCACCTCCCCTGTTTTAGCCATTCCCGGTTGATGAGGCTTGAGGCTACGATTACCTTTAGAGAACACATTTCTTAGAATGCTCATCGTCCACCTGACGATGTGTTGAAAGCATTCAATCCATACAAGTTCGTTCCGGGTTCGAACGAAACCGAAGGCATTATCTCGTTACACTCATTTTGGAATCACCCTTAGAGTTAACGACGATAACCCTTGCACTCTGAATCTTCATCTTCACTTCATATTTACGACCTAACGTTAATTTGGAATCGATGTGGTTTTCGGATGTTCCTAATGTGGAAAACCCGATCCCGGTCTCATCGAAATCCAAAACGTGTCTTTTAGGGCCAAGTTGTCTATTTAGTCTTAACAGTTTAATTCAAAATGATTCAATACACACACAGATAGATAATTCACAATATCATAATAGTTAGTCAACATCATATAAACAGATGATCAATATTATCACTACAAACAGATAATGCATATCATCATAACAGATAATTCATACTTAAATCAAACATCCATATCATATAGCATAAATATCACATAACATCAATTCTCATAACCGAGATCTTAAATCATTCAAGGTAAACAATTTCATCCATTCATACATCAACAATCATATAAGCTATAATTAATTTAAAATGAATTAAATTAATTATATCATCTCTAATTAATTTAAAGTAAATTAAATTAATTACTTCATCATTTAAAACTTGCTTACACAATTATTAATCAATCTCCAATCAATTAATAAATCATTCACTAATTACTCATTTCAATTAATCATACTTGATTAATTTAATTATATTCAAGTAATCATTCTTAAATTATTTTCTCAAATTAATTATCTTATCTAAATATAGAAATTAACCTCAAATTACAAACATTACATTACTTCTGAAATACACTAATTAATTACTCTTTAATTTCTTATTATTGATTAATTAATCTAAATTTATCATCCCATCATTAATTATATCAATTAATGATTTCTAATTACATTTTAATTAATTCCCTGTTTGAAATTAATTACTTTAAGTAATTAATCTTCAATTAAACTACATTTATTAATCACCTCTGATAATACCATTCAGTAATTAACTATCTCTAATTACTCATCAAATAAATTAATTACTCCTTAATTAATTTCTCTAATTAATCCCCTGATTAATTACACAAAGTAATTATATTCCAATTACTTTCATTATTAAATCACCCTCAGTTAATTACATCCAGTAATTATTATCAATTACTTCCCTAAGTAATTATACTCATCACATCATCAAAATGGTTGTCTAAATTAATTAAACTTAATTAATTAACTTAAACAATTCATAGAATTAATTACAATAAGTAATTAATTCCTTAATTACTTTCGTTAAGTAATTATACTTAACAATTCACAATTGCTTATCTTAAATAAATAATTTAACTAATTATTAAAAATAATCCTATTAATTGTGTGTTTCATAATTTTAGTTAATGACCTTCATTAACTAATTGAAATCCTTTAATTATTTTCCCAAAGTAATTAACTTACATTTTAAGTTAGTCTTAATAACTCATTAATTAATTCTTTATTAATTTATTACTAATCATTAATTTCATATTAAACCAATGATTTCCTAATTACCAATTAATTTACCTATAGTTTATATTTTTTTTCAATAAATTTAACTCTTCATTTCTGAGTTAATTAATTCTAGTCATTCATTATCCATTTAGTTAATTTGATAATTACAAGCCTTAAGTTTTTAAAACTCTTTTTCTATTTAATAATCAATTTATCATCCATAAGGTATTTAATCAACTTAATTTAAATTTACTTTTAAATTCATTTTAAATATAAGATTTAAAATGAAATCAAATTAATCTTATCAATTCCAAACTTCTTTTTATTTTACAACTGAAATAATAGTTATCTTAAAATAGTAGATTAAAGGAACTTACACACGATTTCAATTTGAATTCAAGTCTAATTTAAAAATTCACTTTATCATTCAAATTAGTTTAAAACAAATTTTAAATTTAAAAATCGTTATTTATTTAAAGACTGAGATTCAAACTACATTTTGAATCCAAACTTATCTTGTTTTAAATTTTGTTTTAAATACGTATATTTTCATTTAAAAGCACGGGTTTAAAATTTTTAAAAAACTTACATGTTAAGACCTTGTAGCTAAAAATACCCGAGACAAACAATTATTTCTACGAGCCAAACCCCACTTTTCTTCGAGTCCGACACTCGAATCACTCGAGTGAAACTCGCACAACAAATCCCCATTTTTAAAGTGTTTTCAAATAATTTAAAATTTTAAACTTTATTTTATTTTAAACTGAAATTCAAACTTCATTTGAATTCAAACTTTTTTTTATAACTATGTTAAACTTTATCTCATAAAAAAAAACCCCAGTTTAAACAATTTTAACTTTACAGGTTTTCAAACAAAAACCTGTTGAACTTACCCAGGTTTTCCCCCTTTCCCACTATTCCGAGACAACCACTAGCCTGCCCCGAGTTCTCATACTACCTCCCCCGAGAAAAACCCCCAATAACTCGAGTAAACACCCGAGACCACACCAGCTTGCACAGACCAACCCCCTTCACCAGAACCAACTCACCGTGCACGTGCACAGTATCATTTTCCACCTCCGACCATCTCCGATGATTGCTTCACATCGGCAACCACCTTCTCCCTCACCCACGACCGTCATATCATCTTCCAAAACTCGAAATTAAAATAGAGACTTCGACCCAAAACCTGAAAAACACAGAGCAACGCCACCTTAACCTGTCACCGCCTTGCCTGAGGAATCCCGACCACCTGAAATTCTGTAGCTCCGGCTACAGTTGCTTCCACGTCCAAGCTAACATCCCTCAAAGTTTCATCACACTCGATCCACTATACTCGTAGAAACGATCGATTACATACTTGAAACCAAAACTAGGGTTCTGAAATAAAAATCACAACCGCAATCTCTCTGATGAATTTCATCATCACCTATGATTTTTCTTATCATCACTGATCAACTCACCATCACCATGCCGAAACTCATCACCCCCAGATTCATGAATCGCCAAAGAAACTCCAAAGTTCATATGCAGTACAAACCAGCATTTCACCTTAACCCCCTTACTGAAAATTATGGTTTTTGCTTTAAAAATCATCTTTTTAGTTTAGTATTCAATTTATGTTCATGAATAAATGAATTACAGTGTTTGAAATTTTACTAAAAACTTAAACTACCCTGTTGTTCCTGTTTCCAGAGTAACTTACAATTTATTTTATCTTAACCAAATTTTAAAACTTTCTTTAAAATCGAACAAACATATATTATTTGAATCATAAGTCATAACAATCAGTGGATCAAGAGGAAAGGGTTTTAAATTGAAACTGGGACATGAAATTTAGAACAGAGATGTTCTACAGGCATTTACAACATATACTTGCATCACACATCCATAAATACACAAGAATTTTCTAATATACATACACAAATACAAACTTATTTCAGGCATTCATCAAGCAACCAGATTTATATTTGAGTATTAAAAAGTGTTACTCACCTTAAAATGAAGACAGAGCTTTTGAAAACTGTTTTGAACTTCTGAAATTGTAAAACATTTTTGCTTTAATTTTCCTGTTTAAATGGATGATGCTTCAGTTTAGTTGTATGGTGTTGTTTATGGGCATGCTTTTCTTTTCTTGCTTTCTGATTTTCTAAGTTATGAGAACAAACCAAAATAAGAACATGTATATATATAGAAAGATTAGTTTGTAAAGAGGTAGGCTTTTACTGGTGCAAGCTCTCCTTTATTTTGTTTTATCAGGCAAGATATTTTGTTTATTTTGGAGGCTACATAATTCGAATTGACTTAAGTTTGTATACTGAAATGATGGTATTAAATGATTATAAGTACTTATGTTTACAACTTATCCTTTTTGTGTAAGTAAATGTTCCCTTTGCCTGCCTGCATATCTATTTGCAGACTACATACATTATATATATATTTTTTTTTCCTCTAATCTTGCATTTATTACTTACAGGCAACATCATCATCACTTTGCCTGGTTATGTTTCAAACTTATCTTACTTTGTTCTTGCCTGCATATTCATTTCTGACTTGTATATACTTTTATACTTAAGTACAAAATGTGAAGTTGTTTTGGTTATTAGTTATGAATTTTAACTTGTATTAAGTTCTATGCTTATTTTATTTTCTCTTCTATTTTTAAACCTTAACTATCAATTACTTAATTTGGTGATTATTAATTTATTTTAATACTTATGCTAATATCATAGATGTTTATGTATTTATACTCATTTTAATACCATACATTTAATTTATGTTTGTGTTTAATATATTTTAAGACTTGTTTTCATTTTAAACATGTTTGAAAGATGTTATTTCTAATTTACAAATCATTACTTCTCATGTGAATGTATTCAAATAAATTTTGAAATAGTCATTTCTATCTATATTAAAATCCATTTTTAAGAATATTACATCATTAATATTGTTAAATATAACTTATGATTAAATTAAAATAATTCACAAATGAATTTGTCTTCTTATTCAATACATTACTTATTTTATTAGCTACATTAAAACAAACAAATCTTTTTATTTAAATTTAAACTTAAACTAAAATCAATTTTAAATAATTAAGTTTTTAGTTTGGGTATTAAAATTATATGATTATTTATTAAATAGCTCATATCAAATTAAATCTAGTTTTAATTTATCAAAAATGTTAGAATAAGAAAACAAGCCTATATATATATTAAATTTAAAACAAAGATTTATCTAGTTATAATATATACAGATATGTATACATTACAAATATAAAACAATTTATTTGATTTTAGAATAGATTATCAGTTTAAATATTTATTTTAAAGAAGATTATTAAATTTATTATTAACAATATGGTCAAATCAATTAAATTTTGACATAAATTATTAAATTGTTATTGTCAAAATTTCCGGGATATCACATTCTTCCCTCCTTAAAAGAATTTCGTCCCCGAAATTTAAAACAAAGGTAATTTAATAATTTAATTAAAGATTTAATTTTAAAACACAAGCATATATTAATTTTTTGCTAATAACCATAGCAACCAATTCATCCATATACAAACAAATCTAGTTGGCCAGATAAAAATTCTTAATAGAATTTTCTCGAGTTTCCCCAAGTATAAATATTGGGATACTCTCTCTACAAAATTCAAACAACAATATTACTAAGCTACTGAGTTTCTACTCATCTGGATCTACAAAAAAAAACAGGATATCAGACTACAGATATGTCCAACTCAACAACCAAAATTCTCTGAACTGCTGATTCTACAATCAAAGATAGCTCTTACACGTACTCTGTAACGACCCAGGATTTTTAGTAATTAAAATTTGAATATTTAATTAATTTTAAATATTAATAAGTGAATTTATAAGTCGAATAAATTTTATTTTGAATAATTGGATTTAATTGGATAATTAAATCAATAATTTAATATGTTAAATTATGGAAATAATTGAAAATTGATTTAAATATGATTGAAAATGATTTGTAAAATTTTATTTTATCATGTTGAAGTTAGAATGATGTTTTAGAACTTTTAAAATCGAATTAAAAGTTAATTTGTGAAAATTGAATATTTTAATATTAAATCGACTAATAAAAATAGTCAATTTTTGAACACTCTCAGAATTGAACGAAACTAGTACCATTGGATCCGTAATAGTTAGTTATTACCGGATTTCAATTTTCGTGTCAATCGGAGCTATCGTTTGATCGTAGCAGCTCGAAACGCATCGAATTATTTTTAATATTAATTTGGCGAGTTAAAATAGCCATATTTCAAACAGTGTCGGATTTCGACGAAACCAGTTTCATCGGATCCGTAATGTGATATTATTGTATGGTTTCAAATTTCGTGTCAATCGGATTTAGCGTTTGTCCGGTAGAAATTAAAACGCCTAGAAAATCGTTTAAATCGGTTTAATTTAAATTGAACGTTTATAGCCATAACTCGCACAGATGTCCGAATTAGCTTTCGAAACCTATTTTATTGTGTCCGGAACGTGGGGTAAACCCTAGAAATGCTAGTTACGGCACGTAAATCAGAATTCAGAAATTCCGGAATGAATAGTGTTTTTCGTTGAAATTCTATAAAAGGAGACCCAACCCTTTTCTTCTTTTTACAAAACCCTAACCCTAATTTTAAATCACCAACCGCCACTTTAAGAATCAAAGGCCAGAAACTTCCCAAATTCATTCCTCAATCTCTCCCAATCCACTAACAATTAGAAGAAGTGTTTAACATGAAAGTTGTTAAGCGTCTCGTGATCTTTAAATCTATACGGAGTTGATGAGTTTTGGAGCGTCGAAGGGGGAGATAAGTGGGGCCGATGTCCTACTGTTGTGCACGACTTTCGAGACTACATGGGTGGCCGAGCTCTGCCGCGACTCAGGCGGTGGTAGCTCGTGTGATGGCGGAGTGAATGGCACTTGCTGATCGTGTTTTCGTCGAGCGAGGAGATGGTGGTATGAAACCCTAATTATTGAGGATGGGTTCATGTTGCGTTCGGCAACCTGGAAGGAAGAAAGGGGGGGTCACGCACGGTCAGGATGCAAGCAAGTGGATCCAATGGCTTAGATTAAGTTAGGTTTAAATTTATTATAAATTTAGTTGTAAATTCTTTATATAAAATTCGTGTAACTTCATAAATCCATAACTTTTTCATACGAGGTCGAAAACGCGCGAAACCAGTTGCGTTGGAATCGTATGGACGAGCACTACGCTATGGAATTTGATTGGAGTCGTTTGGAGTTAGTAAGAATTTTGGGTAAAATTAAACGTCCGTTTAATTCCGTTTAATTTTATTCGAAATAAATCGCTAAAACGAAATTGAAATCAAGGTGAGAACTTCTCACTCAATCGAATCAGTTTCGATTTTTATTTTAAGTAGTTAGATTTAAAATATTTGAATGCATGTTTGAATGATGATTGTTATCTATTGATTGTTAAATAGACATTATGCGCCGTTAGTAAGCGGATGTTATTTATTAAAAACATATACCGCGAATATTTCATAAACAGTGAAATTGGTATTATATATAATAGCAATATATATATATTGGCATATGTATATATTGGAGTTGTTGATTTCCCGCATTTTTAGCGGATGAGACCCTATTGCGCCGTTATTAAGCGGATAATATTTTAAATCCCATATACCGCGATAATTTCGTACTGGAGCGAAATTGGTATTGTGCTAATGTTTGTGGATGCAGGAAAACAGGTTGGATGGATCCAACTGGATTCCTCAACAGTTTTTAATTGATTTCAGATATTTTGATATTTGATGGATTATCATATCGATATATGATATCGTTGTTGTCGTGATTGGCTATTTAGTATGTAGCATCATTGGACCAAATTTTGGAATTTTAAAATGATTTTAAAGTGATTTTTGAAAGAATACGTTTATAAAATATTTTTTGGAACTGATCCATTTTAAATAAATAAACGTTATAATTTTTAAAGTTATAGAAATTACGATTTTGAGAAATACGGTTAAAGATTTATTTTTGAGAATTATGGGTTAATGTTTTTATAAAATAATTAAATTGGATTTTTGAATTTATTATAAAAAGTTTAAAAATAGGATTTATAAAATTTAATTATTTTATAAATCAAGAGAATGGTGAAATTATAAAGGAGATTAAAGATGTTTTAAAATAATAGTATAAATTGATTTTATAAAGGATTTATAAATTGGTATTTATAAATTAAAATATTTGAATTATAAAACGAGTTTTTATAAGTGTTAGAATGAATTGTGAATGAATTTCATAAATGAATGAAATTCATAGAATTATAAACGGTGAAGTTAGAAATGGAATTTTATAAGCAGTAGGTTTATAAAATTTATAAAGTTATTGAAAGAATATATTTGAATAAATAATTGAATCTTATAAGTTATAGGATTTATAATTATGAAGTTTAAAGGAACGATTGTGCAAACAAATAAATTATAGGTGTTTAACTTATAATATGAATTTTGTTTTATAATTGAGTTATAAATTGAATAGGTTAATAAAGGAATTTATAAAAGGAAGTTGTTATAAAATAAATAGAAATGGAATTTATAAACGTTGTTTTATAAATTCGCAATGACTTATTTTGATAAGTAAATTGTTGAAACCTATTAATGGAGTTATATTCACGTTTTGACTGTGAATAAGCCTTGGAAATAAAATGTATAGAAATGATGAAAATTGTTAACGTAGTATATTCACATTTTTGAATAGTGAATAATATGTTAAAGAAAATGTTTAGAATGTGATATTTTAAATTGAATTAAAACGATCTAACGATGTTTTAAATGTGTTGAGATTCGAAACCATAGATGTCAACATTTATTGTTGAAATAGATGTTTTCGAGGAATAAAAGGAAATGGTGGACTATAGCACTGTTGTTATAGTAAATGATTTCCGAAAGGAAATGTTTTGTATAGTATTGGGATTTATATATCTATTTTTAATTTCGAATCCCTATACTAGTGATTTTGGGTTGTCGTAACGATGTTTTACGTAACATTCGTTTTGGCCCAAATAAATATGTTTAAGAGCATGATTTCCTTAAAGAATGAAATATATACTTAATTTCGATTTAAGTATATTGAATATTTTCTAAGTATTGAAAATAAATAAAATTTGTGAATTACTTATGAATAAATAAGTATGGAAATGTTTTCCAATATAAAGTGAATATTTTGAGAATTTATCTTTTTGAAGATAAATTGAAATGAATAATTGAAATCGTATATGCATAGATATTGTGAAATATAAATTCACTAAGGAATTTATAAAAGAAAGAGAATTTGTTTAAAAATAAATATTGATTTATTTTTGAAGTATTGAAAATAATATATCTTGTAAAGATATTTTGGAAAATAAATAATTTGGAAAATTATTTGGAATTTGGTGATGTGTGCATATCCATTGATAGTTCAATAACCGACTATCATTATTTCCCTTTGAATGGGAAATTGATGTGATTTGTTTGAATTTGAATGCCACACTTATTTTTGAATAAGCGCTCACTATTCGGGTTAATCGGGAAAGGACCATGGGGTCGTATAACCCATTCCGAATATGTGATACGTCGTTATGAATTGCATTTGAAGACCGATGTTGAAGACCGGATCTTTTTGAAAGCGAAAGGACAACTCGTCGATTGTCTTTGCACCGAGTAGCTACGGTATAGAGACTCCCTATGTGATGGGAATTCCGGACGTGATTAGAGATTATCCGGATTGCAAGGACTTCTTTGTAAGTGCCTTCGGTTTTGTTCGATACCGGAACAGACTTGCATGGATTGTATGTCTGACATTACAAATTGAGATATAAAGCAGATTTCTTTCAAATATATTTCTGTTGGTGGCGGAGAATTTATTCTTTTAGCTTAACACCCTTCTCTGAGACGTACGAGCTTAGAGGTTATGTAGTTGAAGGTTATCAGCGATATATTCCCAATTTGGTAATGTGACATGCTGATTGTTGCTGTGAAATGATCATTGTGTTGATTATTTTTGATAGGATCGTTTATTTGATCGTCTATCCTGGTGATCATTTCTATGATCATTTGTTGACCCAAAGCATGGCTTTTGTATAAAGTATGTTTTTGTGGACGTGACTTCGTCGAGCCTCACACCTCGGGAATGGTCAAAGCAGGAAAGATGCGGCAAGGTTATGAGGGGTAGCGCCCTTTAGGATATGTGCATTTCCTTCTGGAAAAGGGTGGTATCATGGTATGGAGCCCAGATACTTACTCATGTTGAAAACACTTTATGATTGTGTGCATTGATTGCGAGCGCTCGGTTGAAAGGTCCCAAAGGACCGGGGGATGGCATATTCGGTCAGTTGTTACTCAGTTAGGGGTAACCCGACCTTGTGTTGGTAGAGATCCGGTTTGGTTCTAGGGGATGTCCATCCAGAGGCATTCTCATGTGGCAATGGGAAGTTCCTTGGCCTGATCATTCGTTGGAAATCCAAAGAAACAATACGAGACTTGTACGGTTTTAGTTGTAGAACCTGCCATCTAATATGGTAGCTATAGTAAGCATAATATAATGGTACCTATGCTGGCTAAGATTTATATTCTACTTTTGAAATGAATTTTTCTCTACACTATGCAGTAATAATAATATCAAATGTTTCTTTTTTAAATGTGTATCAAGCATCTTTGACTAACATAAGAAGAAATCTCCTCCAAGTCTGCGTTTGCATTGTGTGTGTGGCGGGAGGTCTTATGGTAGTCTCATTTTTAAAAAGCATTGCGAATTGACTTAAAAATATTCCTCTATTTTGATTTTAAAGATAAATAAACTGTTTTGAGTTCCCACACCAGTCACATGACTGACTCGGAGTTTATTGTTTTCCTTCCTAAACTCTGGGTGCCCACCAATTTCCACACGGGCAGTTAAGAGTTCGGTTTATCAGGATATTCTGGATATTCTGGAGTTGCTGGAGGCAAGCTGGATGGCATGGCGTATTACTACTATATAGTATTTCTTTTTCCGTTGCACTGTTTGTTGTAGTTTGTGGTTGTACACTCTGATGATATGATGTAATAAAATGTAATAACTGATATAGTTCTTTGTTTAAAGATTATTCATTTATTATTATATGTTGTTCCGGTGCGAATTGTGAGATTCTGTTGTTGTTCTGTTGTTGTTCTGTTGTTTTCTGTTCCGTTCCATTTTCTATTTTTTTCTTCTCCCTATTATCTTTCCTCTCTATTTTCTATCTTCTTATCTCTTCTTCTACTTTTTCTTTTTCTTTAACCCTCAGTGTTCGGTTTTCCATCGTTCGATTGCTCGGCAGTCGATAAAGTGAGTATCGATGTTGAATTTTCGGAAGACGAAGAATCGGGTTCTGACAATGTGGTATCAGAGCATATGGTTAAGCGACAACCATGGTTCTGTTGGGTATTACTCATTAGAGATAGAGTCAGTAGTACTCTAGAATGAGTTTGAGTGTAATAATAGCTATGGGAGCGTATTTGTTAGTGAATATAAAATTGTTTTATATTGTGATGATTGGTTTGTTGAGTGGCATATGAACCTTCGTCAGCGTGGTCTCAACAACTATGCCGAAGGGGTTTCTAAACACTTAAATAGAACAATTCGACACAGTATTGTTTTAAATTGGGTAAACGAAATAATTTTACCTTGATTATATTTTATATATAAAGGAATAATTTTTCAGAATTATTAAAGTGTATATAAGTTGATTGTTTGGTTATTGAATAAGATGTTTGAATAATCTAAATAAAGGGATAATTGTATAAGTATAATGAATTATAAGAATTGAATTATAATTAAAGTGATTTACAATTGTGAAATAAACTTATATATATGAGAAGTGAAACTATATGAATATATTTATAAAACATGCGTTGTAAATAAAAATGAATTTAAAGTTAAATGGAAATTTACTTTAGAATTGAAATCTGAATTGATTTATAAGTGGGAATTTAAGTTATGTAAAACCAAGTGATGTTTATTAAATGGAATATAACTTAAGTGATATTTTGAATTGAATGAATGGATTGAATATTAATCAAATGAATGTGAATTAAGTTGATATGAAATAATGAATATAAGTGTTAATTCATTAAAATCTAATGTTATTGAAAGTTGAATAGTTGAATGAAAATCAATTTAATTAAACCAAATATAAGCAAAGGAATTTGGTTGCAATTAATATACATTGGTTGTTATATGGTTGTTAGTTGATTGATTGTATATAATTCATTAAGTGTTAATGAAATTGAGTTAATGAAATTGAAAGCTAAAGTAATTGAAATTCAATTGGAAGTTAAGTGAATCTTAAATAGAATTGAATTTGATTTGGAAGTGAACCAACTTGAATATGGATTAGTGAATATAAACTAATTGAAAATGAATGCTAGTAAATCCAATGTTAATGAATCAAATGTGATTAAATTGAAAACCTAATTCATTCAATATTAATGAGAATATAAATGAATATTGATTTGGTTATGGATGATAGTTGGTTGATGTTTGCATTTGTTGCTTTTGTTTCAATTGCTATGTAGACATATATAAGTTATTATGTTGCTATATGATGTATGTTGATGCTATTTTCATATATACATGTTCTCATATTGTTTGTTGAGTGATTAGTAGGTGCGGATCACGTTTGCTTCGCATTTGGAGCTCGCTTTCGCTCTATATTAGCCGTATATGCTCGCTAATAAAATATAAGGTACATATCTCGGATTACATACCGTACTTTTATACTTTTTCCCTTCGGGATGCCTCATTACTTGATGATATGTATATTTGTGATATATATACTGTCATTTTTTTTTTCGGATCGAGCCGCGCAAAGGAGACTATGGCGAATTTTTCCGGAAATTTAAGGCGTTAGAAAAAAATTTGAGAAAATTAGAAAATTTTGAAAACTTTAACTTTTATTTGGAATTGAAAGTTAAACAATAATAATTGTTTTTGAAAGATAACTAAGTATGATTTGAAAACTTAGTAAAATTATTATAAGAAGTTTAATTATGAATTTTGGAAAGTTAATAGATTCTGTAATTTTTTCTTACTTGTTAATTTCGAGGACGAAATTCTTTTAAGGGGGGAAGATTGTAAACGACCCAGGATTTTTAGTAATTAAAATTTGAATATTTAATTAATTTTAAATATTAATAAGTGAATTTATAAGTCGAATAAATTTTATTTTGAATAATTGGATTTAATTGGTTAATTAAATCAATAATTTAATATGTTAAATTATGGAAATAATTGAAAATTGAGTTAAATATGATTGAAAATGATTTGTAAAATTTTATTTTATCATGTTGAAGTTAGAACGATGTTTTAGAACTTTTAAAATCGAATTAAAAGTTAATTTGTGAAAATTGAATATTTTAATATTAAACCGACTAGTAAAAATAGTCAATTTTTGAACAATCTTAGAATAGAACGAAACTAGTTCCATTGGATCCATAATAGTTAGTTATTATCGGATTTCAATTTTCGTGTCAATCGGAGCTATCGTTTGATCGTAGCAGCTCGAAACGCATCGAATTATTTTTAATATTAATTTGGCGAGTTAAAATAGCCATTTTTCAAACAGTGTCGGATTTCAACGAAACCAGTTTCATCGGATCCGCAATGTGATATTATTGTATGGTTTCAAATTTCGTGTCAATCGGATTTACCGTTTGTCCGGTACAAATTAAAACGCCTAGAAAATCGTTTAAATCGGTTTAATTTAAATTGAACGTTTATAGCCATAACTCGCACAAATGTCCGAATTAGCTTTCGAAACCTATTCCATTGTGTCCGGACCGCAGGGTAAACCCTATAAACGCTAGTTACGGCGCGTAAATCGGAGTTCGGAAATTCCGGAATGAATAGTGTTTTTCGTTGAAATTCTATAAAAGGAGACCCAACCCCTTCTTCTTTTTACAAAACCCTAACCCTAATTTTAAATCACCAGCCGCCACTTTAAGAATCAAAGGCCAGAAACTTCCCAAATTCATTCCTCAATCTCTCCCAGTCCACTAACAATTAGAAGAAGTGTTTAACATGAAAGTTGTTAAGCGTCTCGTGATCTTTAAATCTATACGGAGTTGATGAGTTTTGGAGCATCGAAGGGGGAGATAAGTGGGGCCAACGTCCTACTGTTGTGCACGACTTTCAAGACTACATGGGTGGCCGAGCTCTGCCGCGACTCAGGCGATGGTAGCTCGTGTGATGGCGGAGTGAATGGCACTTGCTGATCGTGTTTTCGTCGAGCGAGGAGATGGTGGTATGAAACCCTAATTATTGAGGATGGGTTCATGTTGCGTTTGGCAACCTAGAAGGAAGAAAGGGGGGTCACGCACGGTCAGGATGCAAGCAAGTGGATCCAATGGCTTAGATTAAGTTAGGTTTAAATTTATTATAAATTTAGTTGTAAATTGTTTATATAAAAATCGTGTAACTTCATAAATCCATAACTTTTTCATACGAGGTCGAAAACGCGCGAAACCAGTTGCGTTGGAATCGTATGGACGAGCACTACGCTATGGAATTTGATTGGAGTCGTTTGGAGTTAGTGAGAATTTTGGGTAAAATTAAACGTCCGTTTAATTTTATTCGAACTAAATCGCTAAAACGAAATTGAAATCAAGGTGAGAACTTCTCACTCAATCGAATCAGTTTCGATTTTTATTTTAAATAGTTAGATTTAAAATATTTGAATGCATGTTTGAATGATGATTGTTATCTATTAATTGTTAAATAGACATTATGTGCCGTTAGTAAGCGGATGTTATTTATTAAAAACATATACCGCGAATATTTCATAAACAGTGAAATTGTTATTATATATAATAGCAATATATATATATATATATTGGCATATGTATATATTGGAGTTGTTGATTTCCCGCATTTTTAGCGGATGAGACCCTATTGCGCCGTTATTAAGCGGATAATATTTTAAATCCCATATACCGCGATAATTTCGTACCGGAGCGAAATTGGTATTGTGCTAATTTTTGTGGATGCAGGAAAACAGGTTGGAGGGATCCAACTGGATTCCTCAACAGTTTTTAATTGATTTCAGATATTTTGATATTTGATGGATTATCATATCGATATATGATATCGTTGTTGTCGTGATTGGCTATTTAGTATGTAGCATCATTGGACCAAATTTTGGAATTTTAAAATGATTTTAAAGTGATTTTTGAAAGAATACGTTTATAAAATATTTTTTGGAACTGATCCATTTTAAAGAAATAAACGTTATAATTTTTAAAGTTATACAAATTACGATATTGAGAAATACGGTTAAAGATTTATTTTTTAGAATTATGGGTTAATGTTTTTATAAAATAATTAAATTGGATTTTTGAATTTATTGTAAAAAGTTTAAAAATAGAATTTATAAAATTTGATTATTTTATAAATCAAGAGAATGGTGAAATTATAAAGGAGATTAAAGATGTTTTAAAATAATAGTATAAATTGATTTTATAAAGGATTTATAAATTGATATTTATAAATTAAAATATTTGAATTATAAAACGAGTTTTTATAAGTGTTAGAATGAATTGTGAATGAATTTCATAAATGAATGAAATTCATAGAATTATAAACGGTGAAGTTAGAAATGGAATTTTATAAGCAGTAGGTTTATAAAATTTATAAAGTTATTGAAAGAATATATTTGGATAAATAATTGAATCTTATAAGTTATAAGATTTATAATTATGAAGTTTAAAGGAACGATTGTGCAAATTATAGGTGTTTAACTTATAATATGAATTTTGTTTTATAATTGAGTTATAAATTGAATAGGTTAATAAAGGAATTTATAAAAGGATTGTTATAAAATAAATAGAAATGGAATTTATAAACGTTGTTTTATAAATTCGCAATGACTTATTTTGATAAGTAAATTGTTGAAACCTATTAATGGAGTTATATTCACGTTTTGACTGTGAATAAGCCTTGGAAATAAAATGTATAGAAATGATGAAAATTGTTAACGTAGTATATTCACGTTTTTGAATAGTGAATAATATGTTAAAGAAAATGTTTATAATGTGATATTTTAAATTGAATTAAAACGATCTAACGATGTTTTAAATGTGTTGAGATTCGAAACCATAGATGTCAACATTTATTGTTGAAATAGATGTTTTCGAGGAATAAAAAGAAATGGTGGACTATAGCACTGTTGTTATAGTAAATGATTTCCGAAAGGAAATATTTTGTATAGTATTGGGATTTATATATCTATTTTTAATTTCGAATCCCTATACTAGTGATTTTGGGTTGTCGTAACGATGTTTTACGTAACATTCGTTTTGGCCCAAATAAATATGTTTAAGAGCATGATTTCCATAAAGAATGAAATATATACTTAATTTCGATTTAAGTATATTGAATATTTTCTAAGTATTGAAAATAAATAAAATTTGTGAATTACTTATGAATAAATAAGTATGGAAATGTTTTCCAATATAAAGTGAATATTTTGAGAATTTATCTTTTTGAAGATAAATTGAAATGAATAATTGAAATCGTATATGCATAGATATTGTGAAATATAAATTCACTAAGGAATTTATAAAAGAAAGAGAATTTGTTTAAAAATAAATATTGATTTATTTTTGAAGTATTGAAAATAATATATCTTGTAAAGATATTTTGGAAAATAAATAATTTGGAAAATTATTTGGAATTTGGTGATGTGTGCATATCCATTGATAGTTCAATAACCGACTATCAATATTTCCCTTTGAATGGGAAATTGATGTGATTTGTTTGAATTTGAATGCCACACTTATTTTTGAATAAGCGCTCACTATTCGGGTTAACCGGGAAAGGACCATGGGGTCGTATAACCCATTCCGAATATGTGATACGTCGTTATGAATTGCATTTGAAGACCGGTGTTGAAGACCGGATCTTTTTTGAAAGCGAAAGGACAACTCGTCGATTGTCTTTGCATCGAGTAGCTATGGTATAGAGATTCCCTATGTGATGGGAAGTCCGGACGTGATTAGAGATTATCCGGATTGCAAGGACTTCTTTGTAAGTGCCTTCGGTTTTGTTCGATCCCGGAACAGACTTGCATGGATTGTATGTCTGACATTACAAATTGAGATATAAAGCAGATTTCTTTCAAATATATTTCTGTTGGTGGCGGAGAATTTATTCTTTTAGCTTAACACCCTTCTCTGAGACGTGCGAGCTTAGAGGTTATGTAGTTGAAGGTTATCAGCGATATATTCCCAATTTGGTAATGTGACATGCTGAGTGTTGCTGTGAAATGATCATTGTGTTGATTATTTGTGATAGGATCGTTTATTTGATCGTCTATCCTGGTGATCATTTCTATGATCATTTGTTGACCCAAAGCATGGCTTTTGTATAAAGTATGTTTTTGTGGACGTGACTTCGTCGAGCCTCACACCTCGGGAATGGTGAAAACAGGAAAGATGCGGCAAGGTTATGAGGGGTAGCGCCCTTTAGGATATGTGCATTTCCTTCTGGAAAAGGGTGGTATCATGGTATGGAGCCCAGATACTTACTCATGTTGAAAACACTTTATGATTGTGTGAATTGATTGCGAGCGCTCGGTTGAAAGGTCCCAAAGGACCGGGGGATGGCATATTCGGTCAGTTGTTACTCAGTTAGGGGTAACCCGGCCTTGTGTTGGTAGAGATCCGGTTTGGTTCTCGGGGATGTCCATCCAGAGGCATTCTCATGTGGCAATGGGAAGTTCCTTGGCCTGATCATTCGTTGGAAATCCAAAGAAACAATACGAGACTTGTATGGTTTTAGTTGTAGAACCTGCCATCTAATATGGTAGCTATAGTAAGCATAATATAATGGTACCTATGCTGGCTAAGATTTATATTCTACTTTCAAAATGAATTTTTCTCTACACTATGCACTAATAATAATATCAAATGTTTCTTTTTTAAATGCGTATCAAGCATCTTTGACTAACATAAGAAGAAATCTCCTCCAAGTCTGCGTTTGCATTGTGTGTGTGGCGGGAGGTCTTATGGTAGTCTAATTTTTAAAAAGCATTGCGAATTGACTTAAAAATATTCCTCTATTTTGATTTTAAAGATAAATAAACTGTTTTGAGTTCCCACACCAGTCACATGACTGACTCGGAGTTTATTGTTTTCCTTTCTAAACTCTGGGTGCCCACCAATTTCCACACGGGCAGTTAAGAGTTAGGTTTATCAGGATATTCTGGATATTCTGGAGTTGCTGGAGGCAAGCTGGATGGCATGGCGTATTACTACTATATAGTATTTCTTTTTCCGCT
Organism: Allium cepa; assembly: GCA_030765085.1. Taxonomy (NCBI): domain Eukaryota; kingdom Viridiplantae; phylum Streptophyta; class Magnoliopsida; order Asparagales; family Amaryllidaceae; genus Allium; species Allium cepa. The sequence continues at coordinate 24,906,846 of CM060933.1, read as the reverse complement.
GCACTGTTTGTTGTAGTTTGTGGTTGTACACTCTGATGATATGATGTTATAAAATGTAATAACTGATATAGTTCTTTGTTTAAAGATTATTCATTTATTATTATATGTTGTTCCGGTGCGAATTGTGAGATTCTGTTGTTGTTCTGTTGTTTTCTGTTCCGTTCTATTTTCTATTTTTTTCTTCTCCCTATTATCTTTCCTCTCTATTTTCTATCTTCTTATCTCTTCTTCTACTTTTTCTTTTTCTTTAACCCTCAGTGTTCGGTTTTCCGTCGTTCGATTGCTCGGCAGTCGATAAAGTGAGTATCGATGTTGAATTTTTGGAAGACGAAGAATCGGGTTCTGACATACTCCCTCAGAGATACGTGAAACATTCCGAATCTCAGATATCCAAAAAACTCTTTTGACGATCCTGGACTGCAGATACCCATACTGATCAGCTCAACACTTGCTGATATCCCCAGAAACAAATTGATCCAAAAACAATCCAAAATGATCTTTCCAAGATTGACTAAAACTCAGAACACAAACTCAATTCCAAAATCAAGAGACTAATCTTACTCCTTCATATGGAAAGATAGTACAGATGCACTTCAATCTGGTCTTAAGATCCTGAAAAATTTCCAGTAGAAACTCTCTAATTCCAAAATACCGCAAATTCTAGTTATTCCCACACCAACAGCTGCTACCATGCTTCCACTGCTCTACTCTGATTAGAATAGGTGAGAATGCTGATGATGCTCTCGAGGACAAACTGGACAACACATGTAAGAACTATGGTTCAACGGATCCATACAAGAAATTCAGAAGTTCCTCCAAAACTCGAGCTGCTTCACCAACTCATTTTTCCAAAAAAATCACCTTACTGAACCATCGATGCCACTCTTGGAATCCAGTCGATACCAAACTCAATCTCCAGATACGGACAAAATTCTAACTTCCTGAAGACATCCAGAAAAATCAGATAGCCCAAGAGAAACTCAAACAGTCGGAAGTCACTTTTGCGATCAATCTAGCCCATTACCAAAGAAAAACTGTTCTCCCTTTACCAAACAGAACAGCCTATGCTTATTTGGCCAATTCATCAAAGAAATGGAACCACACTGCAATTTCTGAACTCCACTGCTGATGCAGAAGTTAAAAACTTCCTTGCCAATACCAATGCCAAGAAATTCCTAACCCCGAGCTCTTCGAGAAATTCGGACCTCGAACCAAACAGAAACATTCTACTGAACTCAGCCCAACATCGAAATAGCTACACTTCCTTAACCGATTCCAAAGAAACATCTTCAAAAACTTCCATAGTCACTGTGTCTCATCACACAGCTACTACATCCAGAGGTAAGATATCCGGACTTGCTCAAACCAAACTGACGAGTCCAAACTCTAGCTCATCCAAACTTACACTTCAAAAATGAACTCCGAACCTTAACAGGTTTCCTTCAGAGATCAATGAATTCCTTACTCCATCCAAAGATTACTCGAGACAGTAATAGGTCTACAGTCTCGACAGATACACTTTTCAATCTCAAATATTCAAACTCCAACCATCGATAGTCGTGTTACACACACCACTACCCTATCTACCTTTATAACTTATATTGGATAACCCGGACAGGTAACCCAACAAATAGGTAGAAATAAATATAAATATATATTACAAAATTACAAATACGCTCTCTCAAGATAGAAATTACTCAAGAGCCTAGGTATTCACTCAACCTAGCGCTCTGATACCAACTGTGACGACCCGCCCTTATATGCCCAGAAAGACGTATCGTCTTGAAGAAAGAAAGGGATGAGAAAATAGAAAGATAGAGAAGAAAGAACAACAACATCAGAATCTCACAGCAGAATGGAACAAAATATAATAGATCACATAACTATTACATAATTTTACATATATCAGAGTTATACAGTCAATACATCACATACTAGACAATTATAAACACCTGTCTAGTTAATACAACACAACTCAAACAAATAACCCAAAGATACCAACACAGCGGAACTATAAATATCTATCTACAACGCTGAAGCCTCCTGCTCCATTGCTCCTCCAGAATTCGTCAAATCTAACCTGAATTCCTTGGCTACCCGTAAAAATTTGGGTACCCGAGAGTTTATGAAAAACAAAAATAAAATCTGGGTCAGACATGGGTCTGGTATGAGTAACAGGTTAAAGTTGCTTAACTTTGAAAAACATTTGAAAACAAAAGGTATCACGTAAGACTCCCCACAAATAAACATGGGTAAGTTTTTACCTTACGCTAACCAAAACATTTGATAGGAAATTCTATGATATTATAATAGGTCTAGGGTTTTCAAGTAAATAGAAAATAGCCGAAATTGTTACATTCATTAAATTCCAGCTACTAGCCACAAAAGTGGGTAATACAATCAAAACCGTTGGCGCTTATTGGATTTTGGATTCCATACAATGGCAGGGCTACTGGGATACCGCCCGTCACAGTACGGGGCCTATATCACCGTACCGAGGATTACTCCCTTCATCCCCTGCAACACAAGGCCGGAACCATTACTTACTGAACAGTCCCGAACAAGACAACCCCGACAGTTGGAGCTCACAACCGTCCACACAGCCGAAAAAAAGGGACATCTAGACAGGGGAAAATCTTGTCCTGCTTGGGCATGACCCACCTAACCTTGCTGCACCTCCCCTGTTTTAGCCATTCCCGGTTGATGAGGCTTGAGGCTACGACTACCTTTAGAGAACACATTTCTTAGAATGCTCATCGTCCACCTGACGATGTGTTGAAAGCATTCAATCCATACAAGTTCGTTCCGGGTTCGAACGAAACCGAAGGCATTATCTCGTTACACTCATTTTGGAATCACCCTTAGAGTTAACGACGATAACCCTTGCACTCTGAATCTTCATCTTCACTTCAGATTTACGACCTAACGTTAATTTGGAATCGATGTGGTTTTCGGATGTTCCTAATGCGGAAAACCCGATCCCGGTCTCATCGAAATCCAAAACGTGTCTTTTAGGGCCAAGTTGTCTATTTAGTCTTAACAGTTTAATTCAAAATGATTCAATACACACACAGATAGATAATTCACAATATCATAATAGTTAGTCAACATCATATAAACAGATGATCAATATTATCACTACAAACAGATAATGCATATCATCATAACAGATAATTCATACTTAAATCAAGCATCCATATCATATAGCATAAATATCACATAACATCAATTCTCATATCTGAGATCTTAAATCATTCAAGGTAAACAATTTCATCCATTCATACATCAACAATCATATAAGCTATAATTAATTTAAAATGAATTAAATTAATTATATCATCTCTAATTAATTTAAAGTAAATTAAATTAATTACTTCATCATTTAAAACTTGCTTACACAATTATTAATCAATCTCCAATCAATTAATAAATCATTCACTAATTACTCATTTCAATTAATCATACTTGATTAATTTAATTATATTCAAGTAATCATTCTTAAATTATTTTCTCAAATTAATTATCTTATCTAAATATAGAAATTAACCTCAAATTACAAACATTACATTACTTCTGAAATACACTAATTAATTACTCTTTAATTTCTTATTATTGATTAATTAATCTAAATTTATCATCCCATCATTAATTATATCAATTAACGATTTCTAATTACATTTTAATTAATTCCCTGTTTGAAATTAATTACTTTAAGTAATTAATCTTCAATTAAACCACATTTATTAATCACCTCTGATAATACCATTCAGTAATTAACTATCTCTAATTACTCATCAAATAAATTAATTACTCCTTAATTAATTTCTCTAATTAATCCCCTGATTAATTATACAAAGTAATTATATTCCAATTACTTTCATTATTAAATCACCCTCAGTTAATTACATCCAGCAATTATTATCAATTACTTCCCTAAGTAATTATACTCATCACATCATCAAAATGGTTGTCTAAATTAATTAAACTTAATTAATTAACTTAAACAATTCATAGAATTAATTACAATAAGTAATTAATTCCTTAATTACTTTCGTTAAGTAATTATACTTAACAATTCACAATTGCTTATCTTAAATAAATAATTTAACTAATTATTAAAAATAATCCTATTAATTGTGTGTTTCATAATTTTAGTTAATGACCTTCATTAACTAATTGAAATCCTTTAATTATTTTCCCAAAGTAATTAACTTACATTTGAAGTTAGTCTTAATAACTCATTAATTAATTCTTTATTAATTTATTACTAATCATTAATTTCATATTAAACCAATGATTTCCTAATTACCAATTAATTTACCTATAATTTATATTTTTTTTCAATAAATTTAACTCTTCATTTCTGAGTTAATTAATTCTAGTCACTCATTATCCATTTAGTTAATTTGATAATTACAAGTCTTAAGTTTTTAAAACTCTTTTTCTATTTAATAATCAATTTATCATCCATAAGGTATTTAATCAACTTAATTTAAATTTACTTTTAAATTCATTTTAAATATAAGATTTAAAATGAAATCAAATTAATCTTATCAATTCCAACTTCTTTTTATTTTACAACTGAAATAATAGTTATCTTAAAATAGTAGATCAAAGGAACTTACACACGGTTTCAATTTGAATTCAAGTCTAATTTAAAAATTCACTTTATCATTCAAATTAGTTTAAAACAAATTTTAAATTTAAAAATCGTTAGTTATTTAAAGACTGAGATTCAAACTACATTTTGAATCCAAACTTATCTTGTTTTAAATTTTGTTTTAAATACGTATATTTTCATTTAAAAGCACGGTTTTAAAAATTTTTAAAAACTTACATGTTAAGACCTTGTAGCTAAAAATACCCGAGACAAACAATTATTTCTACGAGCCAAACCCCACTTTTCTTCGAGTCCGACACTCGAATCACTCGAGTGAAACTCGCACAACAAATCCCCCGTTTTAAAGTGTTTTCAAATAATTTAAAATTTTAAACTTTATTTTATTTTAAACTGAAATTCAAACTTCATTTGAATTCAAACTTTTTTTTTTATAACTATGTTAAACTTTATCTCATAAAAAAAAACCCCAGTTTAAACAATTTTAACTTTACAGGTTTTCAAACAAAAACCTGTTGAACTTACCCAGGTTTTCCCCCTTTCCCACTATTCCGAGACAACCACTAGCCTGCCCCGAGTTCTCATGCTACCTCCCCCGAGAAAAACCCCCAATAACTCGAGTAAACACCCGAGACCACACCAGCTTGCACAGACCAACCCCCTTCACCAGAACCAACTCACCGTGCACGCGCACAGTATCATTTTCCACCTCCGACCATCTCCGATAATTTCTTCACATCGGCAACCACCTTCTCCCTCACCCACGACCGTCATATCATCTTCCAAAACTCGAAATTAAAATAGAGACTTCGACCCAAAACCTGAAACACACAGAGCAACGCCACCTTAACCTGTCACCGCCTTGCCTGAGGAATCCCGACCACCTGAAATTCTGTAGCTCCGGCTACAGTTGCTTCCACGTCCAAGCTAACATCCCTCAAAGTTTCATCACACTCGATCCACTATACTCGTAGAAACGATCGATTACATACTTGAAACCAAAACTAGGGTTCTGAAATAAAAATCACAACCGCAATCTCTCTGATGAATTTCATCATCACCTATGATTTTTCTTATCATCACTGATCAACTCACCATCACCATGCCGAAACTCATCACCCCCAGATTCATGAATCGCCAAAGAAACTCCAAAGTTCATATGCAGTACAAACCAGCATTTCACCTTAACCCCCTTACTGAAAATTATGGTTTTTGCTTTAAAAATCATCTTTTTAGTTTAGTATTCAATTTATGTTCATGAATAAATGAATTACAGTGTTTGAAATTTTACTAAAAACTTAAACTACCCTGTTGTTCCTGTTTCCAGAGTAACTTACAATTTATTTTATCTTAACCAAATTTTAAAACTTTCTTTAAAATCGAACAAACATATATTATTTGAATCATAAGTCATAACAATCAGTGGATCAAGAGGAAAGGGTTTTAAATTGAAACTGGGACATGAAATTTAGAACAGAGATGTTCTACAGGCATTTACAACATATACTTGCATCACACATCCATAAATACACAAGAATTTTCTAATATACATACACAAATACAAACTTATTTCAGGCATTCATCAAGCAACCAGATTTATATTTGAGTATTAAAAAGTGTTACTCACCTTAAAATGAAGACAGAGCTTTTGAAAACTGTTTTGAACTTCTGAAATTGTAAAACATTTTTGCTTTAATTTTCCTGTTTAAATGGATGATGCTTCAGTTTAGTTGTATGGTGTTGTTTATGGGCATGCTTTTCTTTTCTTGCTTTCTGATTTTCTAAGTTATGAGAACAAACCAAAATAAGAACATGTATATATATAGAAAGATTAGTTTGTAAAGAGGTAGGCTTTTACTGGTGCAAGCTCTCCTTTATTTTGTTTTATCAGGCAAGATATTTTGTTTATTTTGGAGGCTACATAATTCGAATTGACTTAAGTTTGTATACTGAAATGATGGTATTAAATGCTTATAAGTACTTATGTTTACAACTTATCCTTTTTGTGTAAGTAAATGTTCCCTTTGCCTGCCTGCATATCTATTTGCAGACTACATACATTATATATATATATTTTTTTCCTCTAATCTTGCATTTATTACTTACAGGCAACATCATCATCACTTTGCCTGGTTATGTTTCAAACTTATCTTACTTTGTTCTTGCCTGCATATTCATTTCTGACTTGTATATACTTTTATACTTAAGTACAAAATGTGAAGTTGTTTTGGTTATTAGTTATGAATTTTAACTTGTATTAAGTTCTATGCTTATTTTATTTTCTCTTCTATTTTTAAACCTTAACTATCAATTACTTAATTTGGTGATTATTAATTTATTTTAATACTTATGCTAATATCATAGATGTTTATGTATTTATACTCATTTTAATACCATACATTTAATTTATGTTTGTGTTTAATATATTTTAAGACTTGTTTTCATTTTAAACATGTTTGAAAGATGTTATTTCTAATTTACAAATCATTACTTCTCATGTGAATGTATTCAAATAAATTTTGAAATAGTCATTTCTATCTATATTAAAATCCATTTTTAAGAATATTACATCATTAATATTGTTAAATATAACTTATGATTAAATTAAAATAATTCACAAATGAATTTGTCTTCTTATTCAATACATTACTTATTTTATTAGCTACATTAAAACAAACAAATCTTTTTATTTAAACTTAAACTAAAATCAATTTTAAATAATTAAGTTTTTAGTTTGGGTATTAAAATTATATGATTATTTATTCAATAGCTCATATCAAATTAAGTCTAGTTTTAATTTATCAAAAATGTTAGAATAAGAAAACAAGCCTATATATATATTAAATTTAAAACAAAGATTTATCTAGTTATAATATATACAGATATGTATACATTACAAATATAAAACAATTTATTTGCCTTTAGAATAGATTATCAGTTTAAATATTTATTTTAAAGAAGATTATTAAATTTATTATTAACAATATGGTCAAATCAATTAAATTTTGACATAAATTATTAAATTGTTATTGTCAAAATTTCCGGGATATCACAATAGGAGTCTTTGCTACCGTAGTCTCTTGCTTCCCTTTCTTATTGGCATTGGGGCCTTTGAACATAATAGGTCTCTTCATGTTATTGTTGAAGTTTTGTTTGACACCTACAACTTCAACATCACCTTCTTTATCGGCCTCTTCAAGTCGAAGAGCGATATCAACAAGCTGATTAAAAGTAACTTCTAGTTCCAGGAGTAATGTCTTTTTGAGGTTCTTATTCAACCCATAAATGAACCTCTGATTTTTCTTTAATGGGGTATTAATATACTTGACCCTATATTTAGAGAGAGATTCAAAAGATGCGACGTAATCCGACATAGAAGATTCGCCTTGAACGAGGTCAATAAAGCGTCGAGCTAAAGTTACATTTTCAGCCTCCGGCACAAACTATAATTCGAACATTTTCCGGAATTGCTCCCAAGTAAGATCCGCTTCAGTAATTTCTAAAGTCAAAAGATCATACCAATCTAATGCTCTTTCTTGGAGCATGCTAGAAGCCACTTGGACTCGATGTAGATCAACAAGATTCATGCGAGAAAAGATGCAGTTGCATGATTTAAGCCAAACTTGGATATCTATAACGCTTTCAGATCCCTTGAATGGCCTTCCACCTAAATCGGTAAAATCTCTACATAAGCGTGCGAACCCCGATTTAGGATGAGTGGGCTCTAGAATGGGTCTGACAGCTTGAGCATTCTTTACAAGATCTAAAAGCCGCTGGGCAGACATAAATACTCCAGCCTGAGGAGTAGCACTAGATTGACCGGCACTGGGACGTCCAGGTCTAACAATTTCTCTTGTTTAAGAAAGAAAGAAAGAAGAGGAAAAAGTTATTCTCAGAATGAATATCAAACAAACGTGACTGATAAAAAAAGGCATCATAAAGGAAATTAGGATAGAACGTGTCCTAAGACTCGAATAAATCCTAAGGCAAGATTCCTAAGATAGACATAGGAAAATGACCCTTGCTAGATTATTCTATATTGTTCCGAGTTTGGCTCCGATACCAAGCTGTGACGCCTTACCTCTATACTCACACTAGCCAAGGACACTACGGAGTAATGCCGTCGACTAGCACGAAGAATAAGGCTATTGAGGAGCGACCATCTATGTAATTGCTTTGTGCGAGTATCGATATGTCAGATAGTATGACATGCATTTCATTTCAAGAGGAAATTCGACATACCAATACAAACTCAAAGTTACCACACAGTGGCTACATGGCCGTCGGAAAAATATATAGAAATAAGCATAACACAAATCAATCATAGATATTCATATCACTAAGGCGGAAACAGATATGAATATATCACATAAAAGTGTACATCAAAGTAGTGGTCATATGAGATCCACTACATCGAAAAAGAATAGGTACACGTGCTAGACAAAAGAATAAGTATACATCAAGGAGTCTCTATCTCGAATGTGTAAAAACTAAAACTACTAAGCTAAAGTAGTTAGCCAAAAGTCAAATGACAGGCCCTGATAATAAGTCAAACAGAAGCACCTGAAATACCTTGGTCTGACTTAAGTATTATTTAAGAAGAAAATAATAAACGGATCAGTCTAGCTATAAATATCATATGATTATGAGATAGGATAAGAGATATGACAAAAATGTATGATAACAATAATGCCATACTGTAACAAGTATACATTAAATAACAATAAAAATCATACTATATCTCAAGAATCTCATACACCAAAATGAATGTCGTATTCTTTAACGTATTCACCAAACTACAAATATTGATAAAACTTATCTATGTAAATCACAACAATTGGTGAAATGCAAATTCTAGAAATCATCAATCAGAAATCCAGAAAACACAAAGTGGGGGAGGCCTATCACAAACAGGAGCATGAAAACTCACCAACACGTGTATCACAAACGGAACGCTATTCCATAAACTGAACATCGATACACCTAAAAAGATACGCCCCATGCATAGTCGAACATCGATGCACCTAAAAAGATACGCCCCATGCATAAACAAATATCGAAGCACCTAAAAAGATACGCCCCATGCATAAACCAACATTGACGCATCAAAAAAGGTACGCCCCATGCATGAACAAACATCGATGCGCCTAAAAAGGTATGCCCCATGCTCCAACTTATCGAGCCGATTGCTCAATGAACGGTCCAAAGGCAATGGGTCTCTAGCCCATAAAAATGAGACGAAACTCCATAAAATTGTGGTATCCCCACGGGGACAAAGAGACATGGCGTATCGCTAGTCTAAACCATAAAATGATCATCAATGATCGATAAGAAGTGTGAATTACACTAAGCTAGTACATAAATGAATTTAGGTTTATGTCTCATAACCACTGGCTTAACTTAAGTATTTACGAAAAAATTGTAGATTTCCACTCGAAAATTATCACAAGAGTACAATCGAATAAGTCCAAGAATTAACCGACAAAGTAAACACAAGCATTTCATACCCCTCGTTTTGCTAAGTCGCTTAATTAGATTTCTCGAACGAATGAGGTAAATGTTTGTATATACTAATAAATTGGAAAACGGTTTTAAAAGCGAGCTTGATATTGAAAGTAAATGTTGAAATCGTTTTGATGAAAGAGTTTGAATATTTAATAGAAAAATTTGTATTTTAAAGTGACAAATCACAAAAAATGATTGTAAAAACAATCAATCACCAAATATTTTTATTCGAAGATGTGAATCAAATCCAAAGAAATCGATACCATATCCATCAAAATGGATATTCCCAAAAATCCAAAAAAAGAAGTCATCGAAGTTGATAAAAGTGATAATAACTAATCGGATCAACAAAAATCGAAAAACATTGAAAATTCATTCAAGAAATAGGCAAATAGGCAAAACTGAACAATTCCAGACGTCTGGTGGTTCAACCAGACGTCTGGATTTGGTTTTTGAAAATAGTTCAAAAACCTCCCAAACGTCTGAAATTACAAAACCAAACGTCTGAACCAATAAATCAGACGTCTGGAATTTGTCCCTGCCATTTTATTTTCTGTGTTCTTATATTTTTTCCTACAGGGACCATAACCAGACGTCTGGACTTAACAACTGGACGTCTGGTTGCCTGTTCTGGGCAACATTTTGCCTAGACCGATGATGGCCAAAACGATTCGAAAGCGATCGGACGAGCAACGAAGACTAGGGATTTATGCCAAGCGACAACCCAGCCTTTTAGGCTCTTCGATACACCCCAAATAACATGTCCAAATATCAAAGGTAGGATCTTTAAAAATTTTGACTTCAAAACATCAAAATTTGGAAAATTCACCAAATAAATTCAAATCAAAAGCAAATGAACATGAATAAATGTTAGGAATTCATACCTAACAACAATGAAAGCTATAGACATAGATGTGAGTTCAAGAACTCACCTTTAAACCCAAATATAGAAATGAGAAGCTCTTAGACAATTAAAGATTGATTTCTCTTCAACGACACCAATATAATCTTCAATCTATTGTCAAATGAAATGAATTTCCTAAGTTATGTTATAGAAATTTCTGAAAATTGAAGAGAGATTGAGGTGGAGAAGATGAAGAGGATTCATGCCTAAGGTTCTCTTTAATTTTAGAGCAATAACTTGAATTTCCCAGCAAAGCTAGGGTTTAGGAATTTTGAGTCTCCTTTCTTTCCCCCATTTTTCTTTTAGCTTGAGTGTTAGGAAATAATAGAATGAGTGCAGAGGAGTTGGATGAAGAGTTAAGGTATTAGATAAGTTTAAGGGCTGAAACCCAAACCCAAAGCCCAATAGAAAAATAGCAAAATTCAACTCAACTCCAAAAATATCGATGTTTATACTCAAAAAGGTCGCAAACGCCATTTTGGACTCAATAGAAGTGGTCTCGAGTCCTACTTCGACTGTTTGCAAAAAGTAGCATTTTGGACTTTAATCCGATTAACGATGCTATATTTAAACATACAATCGTAAAATATGCGGGTTGTTGCATTCATCCTCGTGTAGAACAAAAAAAATCTTTCAGTCTATTATATGTAAGATTCTAGATTAGCGTGAGCATCATAAAAGGTAGATGTTATAATCTGACCTTCAAAATTTTTAAATGCTTCAAAACACCAATTTTCTTGAACAAATATTGTTTTATTCTATCCCATACGACCCTTTTGATTTGATAGATCATATTTTATTCACATTGATCCTTTTCCAAGAATCTTGGGGAAAGTATCTTTATATATAGATAACTGATAAGCTTGAACCTTTCTCTTCTTCTGTGTTCCATCAATCTTTGTTTTGAGACTATCCAATGACCCTCACTTGTGCTGATTTGATATTGATTAACTATACCGGCTGAAAAGGTGACATTCGATCTAGTACTTAGCTTTGTATACATGATCGATCCTATTTCGAATCACATGGAATTTGAATCATACACTGTCTTTCCTCATTTGCAATGGGGAGTCCTTTTTGTAAGGATAATTCCATACCCAAACGGAATATTTCAGTATGTTTTGTATATATATTGATTGGGACAATCCCAAGATCCTTCTTGATCTATCTTTACAGACATTAATATTATAACAACCTATCTTTTGGTACACTAGTGATAAATTAAATTTTTATCGAAATAAATTATTCAAACTAAATTTTAGGATGAAAATTATTTCAAAGATATTTTATCGAGTTAAAATTTTATTGGAATAAAGAAATTTTATATTAATGGTTCAAATTTATTAATTCCATTTTAGGAATTAAAATTGATTTGAATAAGATTTACGACAGCTACAAAAATTTATATGTTGTAGTAGTTTGTGTGTGGCCGAAATAAATAAGAATGTGAGTTTTACTTTGATAAATAAAAACAAATGAATTAATAAAAGGAACTGATAATTTATTTAATGGAAATTAATTTGTGAAATAGTTTTAATAATATTCTGAGAAAAAAATTGCATTTGACTCCTTAAATGTAAAATGTATATAGTAAATCGAACTAAAATGAATGAGAAGGTCTATATATAAATGATAGAGTAATTGTATGCAGGAAATATGAGTGTAAAATATAAACTAAAATTTTGCAATATAAATTGCTTTTGAAAAGAGGCTTAAGCATAAAGTGATAATATTTGATAAATATATTCAAAATTTTCTACCCCACTTTCATTATTCATGCCCTAAAATCCCCTTTCCCCTTTCTTTATTCACTAACCCGATATTCTGTTTCCACAATGATAGATATTCCTAAGATGAGGTCCTACATGACTAGACCCTATCAGTATGCCAAGTTTACGGCTTGAACTACATGAGAGTATGGATACTAGTCTTGCACAGGATCTGATGTTCGCACTACAAAACAAGCTGGCACTAGCGACGACAAAAATGCGTCATTGGTCATCGCAGGCCGTCGCTAAATAACCTGATGCCACACAGTAAAGCGACGGCTCCGTCGCCAATATAGCGACGGCTGGCGATGCCAGGCTGAACACGTGGTAAAGTATTAGAAATCGGACTGTCGCCTCAAGTCAACGCGAACCGTCATGAGTCTGAAACCAACAGCCCATCACTAGCCATCACCAATCTGAACTCATAGGCCGTCATGAGCCATCACAACCGTCGCTAATCTAGGAACGCTTTCATATCCAATTCTGTTCTTCGATCCATCCAACCACACAACCAATTTCATATCTCTTTCCAACACATATACATTCAATCTCACAACTAATACCACTCCACCCATCATATAATCTCACACATATCACAAATAATCATATATATATATATATATATATATAATGTAACATATAAGTTTACATAAACATTTCATTACCACCATATAATATATTACACTAATCAAACTCCATCAATCATATAAGTGTATATATATTTATATATTTATATATATATGTCCACTAACCCATCAAACACCACAACCAACGAACAAGTATCAAATATATATCCAAATTTCACATAACTACAAAACAAGATAATGAAAATCCGACAAAAACATAAGCATACCTACTCATTATCATCGGCCAACCCATCCTCTCTAGGCATCGTCCCATGTTGTGCCAAGTATGCTGCAATATGCTCGTCTAGCTGGTGCGCCAATGCGCTCTTCCTCCAATCGTTTATCTCCTCCAGCTGTTTTTTCAGTCGGGCAATCTCCTTCTCAGCTTGAAATCTCTTATAAGCCCTCTGGGACATTATCGCCTGTAAAATAGTTGATATCTAGTTATAATTTATGAACATTATAAGCAGTATGAACAAAATTATTGATTAATTAAGGGGCTAAAATTTATAATTAAATGTTACACATTGGTTGCAATTTATTTATTTCAATTATTCAGGTTCCTTATTCAATTTATAATTTGTTCACTTAAGTTTATATTCATCTGCATGTGTAAATTTATTTATTAGTAAATGAAGAGGTTTACCTCCTGATTTCCATAACTGTACCGTCTATTTCACGAAGGCGGATCAATAATAGCGTCCCATATACGATTTGACTCCTTAAATGTTAACTCCGCCTGTTCGGTGGACTGCGCTACTTATGCCTGCTCCGCTTCATATCTCTTCTGCGATTACGAACAATAGTATGGCACGATAAATATTCAATTTAAAGTTTATGTACTATGAAATAAAGTGATATGAAACATTGTCATTACGGATAAGCATGTTTACCATTACAGATATAGATTTATCGTCCGTCTACTCATGTGAAACTTTACCTTCCTGATGCAACACGACCTACGGAAGCACAAGGCTTAGGTCGTTCACGAGTTAAGGAAGGTCGGCCCCGACCTAACGGGTCACGTGAGGAGGAGGAACGACCTAACAGGTCACATGGAAAGGAGCAACGACTTAACCAAGGCTTAAATCGTTCGGGTTTGATAAGTCGCACACGATCTAATGGCACGGCTATAAGTCGTCCACGACTTAACAAGAAGCAGGAAGAAGCTCCAGTGGCTGAAGTCCTTAAGTCGAAAGCGGGTTACGATTTAGTTGAGTCATGTGAAGATACCATCCTTCAAGCCGCCCACGAGTTACGACTCATGATAAGTCGCGGAAGTTTAAGTTGTATAAGTGTTAAACCGTTGACGACCTAAGTAAGTCGTAAGTCGTAAGTCGTGACGTTATGTTGTAATTTGTTTGTATTTTCCTTGAGTTGTTGAATGTTGAGTCGTAAGTCGTTTGAATCTTATGTCGTGAGTAGTTAGGTCGTCTACGACATAAGTGAGGTAATATGTTGTAATTCCGTAAGTCGTAGGTCGTTTGTGATTTAGACGCTATGTGTCTGTTATGTCGTAGGTAATCTGGGTCGTGTGTTTTAAGTCATGTACGACTTAAGTGTTCGAGTCGCGTTTATTGATAGGTCGTTGCTGACCTAAGGGTGAGTCGTAAGTCGTGTACGACTTAAGGAGCCGGTTGTAAAAATGCTATAAATAGGGAGTGTGTTGTACATTTGAAGGGGGTTGATTGTTGAATAAAATTTCGTTTTGATTGCTGTGTGCTTTCATCTAAATTGGTAGTTGAGTGTGATCTCCTTCTCCACTTTCGGTTAGTCGAGTGCGCTCGATTCAACGATTGTTGAAGCCAATTCACGGTATCAAGTGCGCTTGATCAACGTTTGAAGAATTGTAGATCTTCTTTCACGGTATCGTGCGCGATCAACGTGTCGAAGATAGCTAGAATTCGGTATCTTTGTGATCAACGAATTTGGGCATTTCAGTATCTTCAATCCACCGTTTGCTACTTTCATCGATCTATATCGATTTGTTATTATCCGCTGCGTCAGTTTTTGGTATCAGAGCTAGACTTAACCAATCATAGCTAAGCCGTGTCTTGGAGCCAAGGAGTTTGAAGTTGATGTTCATCGTGTTCATAGTTTGTTGCAACAAGAGGAGAACTTTCGATCCATTACACTTTGGATCAAAGTGTGGAAGTTGTTTGAATTTGGCCGTGAGAGTTTGCGCGCCAAAGTTTGATATTGAAATCATGCTTTGTTGAAGCCGAGCCGACCTAAGCCTTAGGTCGTTGCCTATTACCGAGTTGAGTTGAACCGAGCTAAGGAGTTTGTGCGAGCTAGGGTTGAGCCGTGCTTTGTTTTGTTGAATTTTGGTTTGAAGATTTTTGAAGTTTTGAATCTTTTGGTATTTGAGTTTTTTGAAGTAATTGTGAATTGTGTTGAAGAGTATTTGATTCAATCATGCCACCGAGAAGAGCTAATCGTCATCAAAATGTTGAAGCGTTATATAGAAGAAAAGAAGCCGAGCAAATGGAACAACGCATTAATGAGAAATTTGATGAAGGCATTGGAAAGATAGAGAAGCTGATGAATGATTTGAATCAAAATCAAAGGAGGAGATCACCAATCTCGAACCATGGAGGAAACAGAGTTTCGCCATCGGTTGCGGAAGCGAGAAGGGTATCGCCACAATTTTTAGAGAAAGAAGAGAAACATCAATTTCATCGAGAAGAGATCACCATGACTATGGACATGAAGAGAGAAGAACTCCACATGAGTTTGAAAATGAGCCATATCGAGATGAAGAGAGACATAGTAGAAGAGACATGCGTGATCGAAGGGATGTTGATGGTCGAGATCGATATAGACATACATTTGATTTTAATGAAGAGGGTGATAGAGCTAGCATTCATTATCGAGATCGAGACCAAGTACGAAATGCATATCGGGATGTTGAAGATGACCGTCGATGGGAGACGAGTATCAAGATGGAAATTCCAGAATTCAAGGGTGGAATGGTTGCGGAAGAGTTCATAGACTGGTTGTCAAATGTTGAAGAAAATTTTGATTTCAAAGAAGTTCCTGAGAATCGAAGAGTTAAGTTGGTTGCTACTCGTTTGAGAGGTAGAGCTATGGCATGGTGGCAGCAAGCTAAACTTACGCGGTAAAGAATGGGGAAGTCAAAGATTGAATCATTGGAGAAGATGATGAAAGCTACATTTTTACCTTACAATTATCAATCACTCATGTATCAGAGGTTGCAGAATCTGAGGCAAGGGACGAAGACTGTTAATAATTATGCTGATGAATTTTATCAATTGATTGCTCGAAATGATATTATGGAGACGGAAGAACAGCTAACTGCTAGATTTGTTGGAGGGTTGCGAATGCAGATACAGGATATGGTGAGTATGTTTGATCGTAGATCTGTGACAGAAGCACACCAAAAAGCGTTGGCTTGGGAGAAGCAGGGAAGACGAGGTGGTGGCGTGTTTACTAATTCGAACAATCAAGTGAAGGGTGTTAGTGGGAGTTCCAATGTTCCTAAGACTGTCAGTAAACCTGTTGTGAATGAAGTTGCGAAGGCGAAGGTCAACAACAGTTTCAAATGTTATAATTGCCAGGAAGTGGGTCACAAGAGTAATGAATGTCCGAAGCCGAAGAAACGAACTATGGTTGCTGAAGTTGAAGGTGAAGATGTTGGGGAAGGTTATCCTAGTCCAGTTGAGGAGGATGAACAGGATATCGCGTCAGGAGATGAAGGAAGTAATCTTATGATGAGGAGTTCTTGTTTAATACCGAAGCAAGAAGAAGAAGCTAGTTGGTTGAGGAGTAACATCTTTCAGTCAACATGCACTATTCTGGGAAAGGTTTGTAAATTTGTGATTGACGCTGGAAGTTGTGACAATATCATTTCTACTGAAACTGTGAGGAAGTTGAATTTGAAGATGGAGAAGCATCCAAATCCTTATAAGTTAGCGTGGTTGAGAAAGGGAGGAGAGGTGAAGGTGGACAGGCGAGTTCATGTTCCATTTTCTATTGGGAAGAAATATAAAGATGAAATTTGGTGTGATCTTGTGGAAATGGATGTTTGTCACTTGCTTTTGGGAAGACCATGGCAGTATGATCGAGCAGTGCAGCATCGAACCAATAGCTACAGCTTTATGTTTGAAGGTGTTAAAATTATTTTGGTTCCAAAGAAGAGACAACAAGGAGAAAGCAAATCAGAAGAGATTGAGGAGCCGAAGACTTTGTTGACTTTGAAAGAATTTGTTGAAGAAGTAGAGGAGAGTCCAGAGGTATTTTTGTTGATTGGACGTGAAACGACTAAATCTGTTGAAGTCCCAGAGGAAGTAAAGCCGGTATTAGAAGAATTCAGTGATGTGTTTCCTGAAGAGTTGCCAACGGAGTTGCCACCGTTGAGGGATATTCAACATCAGATTGATCTTGTGCCAGGGGCAGTATTACCACACAGACCACACTACCGTATGAGTCCGAAGGAACATGAGGAGTTGAGAAGGCAGGTGGAGGAGTTGTTAGAACAGGGGCGTATTCAGGTGAGTTTGAGTCCATGTGATGTGCCAGCTTTATTGGTGCCAAAGAAGGATGGTTCGTGGAGGATGTGTACGGACAGTCGGGCTCTAAATAAGATCACTGTGAGATACAAATTTCCTATGCCGAGGTTCGATGATTTAATTGATCAGTTGAGTGGAGCTGTTGTGTTTTCAAAGATTGACTTGAAGAGTGGATACCATCAGATTCGTATTAGACCAGGTGATGAGTGGAAGACTGCTTTTAAAACCAGGGAGGGTCTATACGAATGGTTGGTTATGCCGTTTGGCTTATCAAATGCTCCAAGTACTTTTATGAGAGTGATGAACTAGATTTTCAGACCATTCATTGGGAAGTTCGTGGTTGTTTACTTTGATGATATTTTAATCTATAGTGGGAGTATGGAAGAACACATCCAACATTTGCATGAAGTATTGTTGATTCTACGACAGGAGAAATTTTATGCTGCAACGAAGAAGTGTGTGTTTATGACGGACAGTATTTTGTTTCTGGGATATGTTCTATCGAAGGAAGGAATTCAAGTGGATGAAAGTAAAGTGGAAGCTGTCAGGAGTTGGCCGCAACCCAAGACAATTACTGAAGTGAGAAGTTTTCATGGGTTGGTATCTTTCTATCGAAGGTTCATTCCACATTTTAGTAGTGTAATGACACCAGTAACCGATTGCATGAAAGGAAAGAAGTTTGAGTGGTCAGAGGAAGCAGGGGTTGCTTTTGAGAAGCTCAACACACTATTGACGACAGCACCAATTCTAGTTTTACCGGATTTTCAGTTGTTGTTTGAATTACATACTGATGCATCGAAGGTTGGAATTGGTGGAGTTTTGAGTCAGAAAGGAAGACCAGTTGCTTATTTCAGTGAGAAGTTGTGTGGAGCTAAGTTGAGATATAACACTTATGATGTTGAGTTTTACGCAATTGTTCAAGCTGTGAAGCACTGGAGACATTATCGGTTTCAGAAGGAGTTTGTTCTTTACACTAATCATGAAGCGTTGAAACACTTACAAGGGCAGGATAAGATTTCAGTAAGGCATGCACCGTGGATTGCTTATCTGCAGCAATTTACGTTTGTTTTGAAACATAAATCAGGAATTATGAATCGTGTAGCAGATGCATTGAGCAGAAGGAATCACTTATTGACTACGATGAAGGTTGAGGTGACAGGGTTTGAATTGTTGCCAGAACTGATTAAAGAAGATCCTTACTTTATGAACTTTGTTGAAAAGGTCAAGGAGGGGAATGCTGATGAGTTTGTATTGGTGGATGGTTTTTTGTTTAAAGGAAATCGTTTATGCATACCAGATTGTAGTTTGAGAATGAAGATTATAAAGGAGCTACATGAAGAAGGCCATGTGGGTAGAGATCGTACTTTGCAGTTAATTTCTCAATCTTATTTTTGGCCGTCAATGAGGAAAGAGGTTGAAAGGTTTGTGCGTAGATGTCATGTTTGTCAGGTTTCGAAAGGGACAGCTACAAATGCGGGATTGTATATGCCATTACCTGTTCCTACAAACCGTGGGTAGACATTAGCATGGATTTCGTTCTGGGTTTGCCGAGAACTAAAAGGGGGAATGACTCTATATATGTTGTGGTGGATCGTTTCTCGAAGATGGTACATTTTATTACTTGTAAGAAGACAGCGAATGTTGTTCATGTCGCTCAGTTATATTTCAAAGAGATCTATAGACTTCATGGGTTACCAGAATCTATTGTTTCGGACAGGGATACCAGATTTTTAAGTCATTTTTGGCTAAGTTTGTAGAAGATGGTGGGAACGAAGTTAAACTTTAGCAGCGCTTATCATCCGCAAACAGATGGACAGACAGAAGTTGTCAACAAATCATTGGGAAATTTGTTGCGATGTCTTGTGAAGGACAATCTGAGAAGTTGGGACATGAAGTTATGTCAAGCAGAGTTTGCACATAATCATGCGGTTAATAGAAGCACAGGTTACAGTCCATTTCAGATTGTATATTCAAGTTTGCCAAGGGGACAGTTGGATTTGGCGGTAGTACCACAACCGAAGGGGACGGTTAAACGGGCTGTTGATTTTGTTGATGAATTAACTGAATGTCATAAAATCGTTCAGGAACGATTGGTGAAGGCAAATGAGAAGTATAAGCGAACTGCAGATTTGAAGCGACGAAATGTTGAATTTAATGAAGGTGATTTGGATTACGCAGTGTTGGCAAAAGATCGTTTTCCGGTGGGAACGTACAATAAATTGAAGGCACGGAAATTTGGTCCAGTTGAAATTTTGAAGAAAATCAATGAGAATGCGTATCAATCTGTTTGCACAAAAAATGGGCAAAGACCTCCTAGTCGTATGATTTAATTGATTATATGTTGATCTGGATGGTTTGGGTGATTTATGCAAATATACGAAATAGATGGACTAAACTGTAAAAGACACACAGATTTATAGTGGTTCGGACTGAACGTGCCTAGTCCACTTTATATGTTATTCTCCTTTTTCTTTCAGATTACAAGTACAAAGCTTTGTATACAAGTATATGAAAGTTGTTTGAAAGTTCCTTCCGTGCTTGAGCTCTCAAACTTGTCTACCATTGTTGTACCCCTGCCCCTCTATTTATAGAGTGAGGCTGAGGGCAGGGGTCTTGAATGTATATAGCTGCTGGTGGGCCTGAGCCGATGCAATCTGGCCTGGTAGTGTCGGTCCGGTATGCCATCCTTATGTTGGTTCGGCAGTGGTAGATGGAGTTGGACTGATAGCAGCATGGATCGGTGGTAACATGGATCGGTGATGGGGGGAAGGATCCTGGATTGGTGATAGATGGTCTTGTGTGTTGGTTCGGCTGTGCTATGGATCGGCGCTGGTGGAGGTGAGGGCTTTTGGTCCGGTGGTGATGTTGGTTCGGCAGGTGGTCCAGCTGTAGGTGATTCGGTAGGCAGGTGGTCCGGTTGTAGACGATTCGGTGGCTCGTCCCTTGCTTCCCCATCCCGATTCGATGGTGGTAGAAACGTACCCAACATTTTCCCCCCAAAGTAGGGCATCTGTTAACATATGTCGTGCTTTGTTTCAGTTCGAACTACCATATTCGGCCCGAGACCCGAACCGGTCGGTCCGGCTACTCAACCTTTTTCTATAAATAGGAGCCTCAAGCCTTCGTTTTTACTTACCGGACGAGATAGCCGAATCGGAATTCCCTGCTGAATTGCCGAATCACACCTAACTACCGAGTCAGGTGAATGCCGAATGACATCTTATGGTTGTGTTTCTTCGTTTTTCCGAATGCACGTAAAGACTTTTAATGCTGCATGGACTTAACACCGGATAAACTCGAAAGCTTTCTGTACCGAATGGGCACCCTTAGTACCGAATGAACCTAACACCGGTTGAGCTTAAAGACTTTTAATGCCGGATGGACTTAATACCGGATGAACCTTTGTATCGGCTTTGCCGAATGATACTAGGAGTTCTGGGCGTTTTGATTTATGAGTGAAATTTCAGACTATATACACTTGCTTGTTTATATCCTCTGTTCTAACAATATGTTTTTCTTTTGCGTTTGTAGGAAAATGTCTCGCAAAGTGGAAACTCGATCAGAAAAAGGAAATCTACGGATAGACAAGAGTCCCCCGCTGTGCCCCCAGTCCAGCCGGAACCAGCGCGACATGGATCTGCCCCGAGATCATTAGTGGACGGATATGGCCCTCAAGAGCTTCTGAACTCTCCTCCCGATTGTTTTCCGAGCTCCCTCAAAAAGGGACGACTTGATGTCATCGCTCGCTCCTTCGGTATTGACAGGGCGAGCATGCTGCTGCCGGGAGATGGTGTGATGCCGTATGATACTTCTGAAGGATATTTCGCCTATAGCCGATACCATTGCATGTGCGGGGCCATTCCTCCGATCAATGCCTGGATAGTCATCTTCCTTACTTACTTGAAGGTGGCTCCATTCTAGCTTCAGCCCAACTCCTATGCCATCTTAGTGTGTCTATTCGTTATCTTCCAGAGGAGGTATGGGCGCCTCCCTTCTAATCGGGAAATCCAATATTTGTATAATTTGAGGGGCTACATGAAGGGGTCTCCGTACATTAGTTTAGAGTCGGTCGTGTCCTTCAAGCCGGTCTTGGACTTATACTCGAAATTCATCATGTTTAAAAAGGAATGGTTCTTCGTTAAGGACGACTCCGTTTCTTTTCGCCTTTTCACTTCTGGCTGTAAGTTGAATCCATTTGTAATTTCTTTGTCCCGACTACAATGCTTCTTCTTATATGCTTTTATTTCTTGCTAGCGACAGGTGGCTTTGCGGTCGTGGAGAATGATCGCCTGGTACAGATGGCTACGGAGATAGAGGCTATCTCTGGAAGGGATAGGTCGGCTTCTTACCTGATCAGGAATGACACTCTCCTGGAGCATAACCT
Source organism: Allium cepa (assembly GCA_030765085.1). Lineage (NCBI taxonomy): Eukaryota > Viridiplantae > Streptophyta > Magnoliopsida > Asparagales > Amaryllidaceae > Allium > Allium cepa. Next base: position 24,884,508 of record CM060933.1, on the reverse strand, counting down.
GATTCTGCCACGTCAATCCGTGGTTAAGCAGAGAGATACAACCGAGGAGAGGGCTGCCAAAGCTAAAGACGGGGCCACTGCGAAGAGTAGCAAGAGGAGACCTTTCTCGATACCTCAATTGTCGGAGGGAAAAAGCTTAAGAAGTCTGATGGACCCTCCCCTAACACATGTCCAGATATTCCGGAGGAGGAAGGTGCAGAGGAGGAAAGAGGCAAGGAGGAGAGCGGAGGAGATGGAGAAAGTGAAGGATAGGGTGGTAGTGGTGCCGGGGCTTTGTCTTTCGAGCAGGCAGGGGAGATCCAGGAGTGGACGGATGATGCCTTCCGCCAGGCTTTTGAGGGGTTGGAGGAAGGATCAGCCTCGGTGGAGAAGGCGACGAAGGCTGATAAGGCTGGGACTGGTGCCGATCCATCTTCTAAGGATCCTTCAGCTAGGGTAACTCAAGGTGAATTTTCAACTTCTACAGACTCCCTTTATGATAAGGACTTAGTAATATTTTATGGCCAGCTCCCGTCCTGGAATGAGATTCAGGACTTATTGCAGTATCCCACTTCCCCTCAGGGTTTGTAAAATAAACGCGTCTTCCTACTCCTTTTAACTTGACACATTTCTTGAATTATAGTTTCATGCATGCTCGTAACACTTGGTTTTTATTCCAGGAATGGGTAAGGTGGCCAAGACATCAGATATTCAGCACCGCCTTGAACATTATAAGTTACTCAAAGCTTCCGTCAAACCAAAGCCGTCAACTAGCCGTCACGGAGATGTGGTTGGTTATCGCCCTCTCCTTGGAGTTATTGAAGAAGATATGCAAAAGTGGAAGAGAGGACGATCTTTGTTTGAACCTTCACCTGGCCCTCAGGCTCCAGTCCAGCCTATCCATGATATTACTTAGGAAGATACTGAGTTTCTGCCTTCCCCACATCCGTCCGAAAGTCCAACCGTCACCCCGATAGACCATCCTGGTTCGGTTCGCAAATCTGGACCCAAGTTTTCAGGACATTTCTTTTGACGAGGCCACGGGTGAGCATCTTCTTCCCCGCAATCCCATGGTACGGGTGCTTGATGAGGCTATGTCCTTAGACCTCGATTTGCTTACTACTCGGATTGTGACCATAGGGAATGAGGCCAAGGCAAACATCGATCGGGTGGTTGAAGAGACCAAGAGGTTAATGGAGTATCACGCTCGACTGGCCAAGGCTGGGGAGGAAATCGGAAGTGCTAACATTCGGTTGCGGCCAAAGGTTGCTGATCAGGCCAAACAGCTTGCCGATCAGGCTATCCAGATATCCAGGCATGAGGCGGCCTCCAGACGACTAAAGAAAACCATGGAAGAGGCTAGCAAGGCTGAGTTGCGAAAAATGGAGGCTGCTTGCAAAGAACGAACTGACATGGTCATCACAACGGTGGATGAGGTTCGGAGCGCGGATCTTGAGCAGGTAGAGGAGTTATCTGGAAGGCTTGAGGCCGCAGAGCTCGCTCAGGCCAAGCTGAAGGAGGAGATGGAAGTGATGCGGAAGTCCCTTCAGGCTGACTGCTCGAGATACCGATTGGAAAGAGATGCTGCTGTGGCACGGCTGTCGGCTTCTGAGGCCCGGATGAAAGAGTTTGAGGAGAACGAGGGGATGATGGACGAGATGCTCCAGGACATGTATTTCCGTACTTGGAGGCAGGGCAACCTGTCCTGGATGGACGATTATCCCCAGGTTATGGCTAGGATATATCTTCGGGCTTTGGAGGAGGCTAAGGCTGATGCAGATAAGGAAGGTGGTGCGGCTTTCAGGATGGATGTGGTTACGGCCCAATTCACCAAGGAAGAGAAGGTGGCGGTTAAAGAGGGCATGCGGTTGCTTGCTGCGGATGAGGTAGGCGTGCAGCTAGACGATGATGGTCAGGGAGCAGGTGCAGGTAAGTCTTCCCTCTCAATCTTTTCTTAACTTGACTGTGTATAATTTATGTGATGTGTTCTTTTCCCGAATCGGACAGGTAGGACCCCTGGCCAGCATGCTGGGAGTTCTAACCCTGCGGTCAAGTAGATCCCGGAGGGCGAGCAGGATAGAGGCGGAGCCCTGCTGCAGCTGATTATCTTTTGGTCTTCTTGGCATTCCTGTATATACTAGTTCCAAAACATTAATGCACTTTTGGGTTGTAATTATATCATTCGTATGAACAGCTTTATTTTTGACATGTAATCTCATAACACAGACTGATTCTGCTATATTTGAATGCTTTTGTTACTTGATGTGTTGCATAAGAAATATAGCTGTGCATGTGCTAGTGATTTAATCGTATTTGATGCTAAGTTTCTGCTCAAAATATTGTTTCATGTTTTGCAATGCCAATATGATGTGTGAATAAATTTAAGCTACATATATGTATACAAGGGAGGATAGTATCGCCCTTCGTGTTTTAGTTGTAGAGGGTTGATTTGAATGTCTTGCGTGACTGAGTATGGGATGTAGCTGAGTGTTCCGTCATCCGGATGTGAGTTCATATTTCCACAAGCGAGAGTTCCCCTATTTTGTGACCTGTACTTTAGGGATTGTTATATAGGATAGGAGAAAAGTTTTTGAATGAAATGGAAATATGAGAAACAGTAAAACTTTCAATCACGGAAGGCCGTCGATATGCTTAAGTTCGTGGCAAACGGGTTTTGTTGTCACTTTCCCTAGCTGTGGGTCTTGGAGACATTCGTCACCCATCTTAGCCTCTACGGGGAGTTTATCTTTTTTACCACAGCCGCACTTAAGACATATCGGAGCCGAGATCGTGCATAGTAACTACCCGAGCCATTATGGCCCGTAATCGTGGGTATTATTCGATTTAATGTGGCCGGCTAGCGTGGGTGCCGATCGTCAACCGTGAACTACCCCTGGCTGGCCACACCTTATGTTGGGGCTTAAAGTAGGTTCACAGTTGCCGGCGAGTCGAACGCCGTAATGAGCTGCCATCGGCTGTAGTCGGCCTTCTTGATGGCTTATAGTCGGCTCATTACAGTTGGCTTTGAGGGCAGTCGCGAGCAATGAGTTAACCCGCAGCAGAGGGATGCTGGAGCAAAAGTGTCTCATTGGAGAGTGTATAGATTCGCATAGTACCTGTTGGGTCTTGTCCAGGTAAGGTTGCGCTGTGAAGTGTCCAGAATGGAAATGTCGTCATACATGATTTTGTTCAACAGAAGAGGATAAAGCTTAACAAGCAGCCAAGATATAAAGGAACAAGTTAAAAAGAGACAAGATTTTTAAAGTGGTTCGGCACGAAAATACCCACGTCCACTGATTCTCTTTGTTAATTCACTTCATATGGGCAGTACAAGTTAAGAAAAGTATCCACGGAGGTGTTGCATGTTCCATGCCCTGTGGAACACCTCTCCGTCCACTGTTGACAAAATATAGGCTCCTTTGCGGAGATCTTTATGAATTACATAGGCCCCGTCCCAGATTGGATCTAGCATTCCGGAGCATGGGAAGATCCGCTTGAGGACAAGATCTCCTTCTTGTAAGCTGCGGTGCTTGACTTTGGAGTTGTATTGTGCTGCAACTTTTTGCTTATGAGCTGCTGCTTTGAGTGCTGCATCATTTCTTCTCTCTTCAATTAGATCCAAAGACATGTGGAGGAGCTCTTCGTTCTCTTCTGGGTTGCAGTGGATCGTGCGGTGGGAAGGCACTACAGTTTCAACTGGGAGCATGGCCTCCGATCCGTATGCCAAAGAGAAAGGGGTGTGCCCTGTTGATGTTCTATAAGATGTGCGGTAGGCCCAAAGTGCCGTAGGAAGTTCATCCACCCAAGCGCCTTTTGACTTTTCGAGTTTCTTCTTGATTAGGGTTTTGAGGATTTTGTTGACAGCTTCGACTTGTCCGTTTGCCTGGGGGTAAGCCACAGATGAGAAGCTTTTGTGAATTCCGTGCTCTTGGCCCAGTCGGCGAATTCCTCGCTGTCAAATTGAAGTCCATTGTCCGATATGATTTTGAGTGGAACCCCGTACCGGCATAAAACATTTTTTATCAAGAATTTAATAACTTTTGCCGAAGATATTTTATTTAGAGGCTCTGCTTCCACCCATTTGGTGAAATAGTCAACTGCCACTATGGCATATTTGGCTCCGCCCCGGCCCACTGGCAGTTCGCCAATCAAGGCAATTCCCCTTATTGCGAAGGGCCAAGGGCTGGCCATCTGAGTAATCTCATTTGTGGGTAGTCGAGGAATCTTAGCAAATTTCTGACATCTGTCGTATTTTTTGACGAAGTCTAAGGCGTCTTTGTTTAAGGTGGGCCAGTAATACCCGTATCGGAGTGTCTTCTTGGCTAGAGTCTGCCCTCCGGTGTGATCTCCGCAACTTCCTTGATGGATGTTGGACAAGGCTTCCCTGGCTTCCCTTCCAGCGACACACCTTAATAAGGGATTAGAGAAGCCGCACCGATAGAGGATGCCTTCTTGTAATGTGTAGCGGGAAGCTTTCCTTAAGATTTTCTTAGCTTCGTTACGCTCGTCGGACAGTGTGCCATCTCGTAAATATTTCCGGACAGGAGTCATCCAAGTTTCCTCTCCGATTGCAGTTATCATGTTCATTGTCTCGTAACTCGGGGCTAGTTGTTGTGAGGTGGTTATTGTTCGGGAAGCGGCGCCGTCCTTCATGCTAGCTTGCTTTGCCAGTTCGTCGGCCTCCCGATTCTCTTCTCGAGGAATGTGTTTGATTAAATAGTGATCCAACTGATTGAGCAGCAGCTTGGTCTTCTTTAGATATGCTGTGAGTCGTTCTCCTCGAGTCTGGAATTCTCCCAGTATTTGGTTTACAATAAGTTGAGAATCACTATGGAGACATAAAGAACCGACTCCAATATCTAGGGCAAGTTCTAATCCGGCTATCACTGCTTCGTATTCTGCGTCATTGTTGGTGGCAGCGAACTCCAACCTTAGGGTGTAGTCCAGCTTCCTTCCCCTGGGGGTGATTACCACAACACCTGCCCCCGAGTCCTGTTCATTTGATGCTCCATCAACGAAGAGATTCCACTTGATATTTTCTGCTACTTCAGATTTCTCCTTACCTTCGTTAGTAGTGAATTCGGCAATGAAAGCAGCTAGGACTTGTCCCTTGATAGAGGTGCGAGGATGGTAGGTAATATCATATTGACTCAGTTCAATGCACCACTTAAGTAGTCGCCCAGAAGTGTCGGGGCGATGGAGTACTTGCCTTAGCGGTTGATCGGTTAAAACTCTGATGGAATGAGATTGGAAGTAGTGTCGCAGTTTCCGTGACGTGATTAGCAAACAGTATGCTAGCTTTTCAAGTTTAGGGTATTTGACTTCTGCCCCTGTGAATCTCTTGCTTACAAAGTATACGGGTCGCTGTGCGTGGTTGTCCTCCCTTATTAAAGCGGCGCTTAAAGCATGGGACGATACAGCAAGGTATAGGCATAGCTCCTCGCCTTCATTTGGAGTTGAGAGTACTGGTGGTCTCTGGAGGTGTTCGATTAAGTTAAGGAAGGCTGTCGAGCATTCTTCAGTCCATTCGAACTTTCCTTTGTCTTTCTAAAGAGCTTCGAAGAAAGGGATGCATTTGTCAGTTGCTTTAGAGATGAACCTGCTTAGGGCAGCCACCTTCCCGTTTAGGCTTTGCATCTCTCTTCGAGTGGATGGTATCTTGATATCTTGTAAGGCCCGGACTTGTTCGGGGTTCGCTTCAATCCCCCTGGCATGGACGATGAATCCCAAGAACTTTCCCGACGATACTCCGAAGGAGAACTTTAGAGGATTCAGTTTCATTCCATATTGGAGAAATACTTGAAACATCTCGTTCAGGTGGTTTATATGATCGTTGGCTTTCCTTGATTTTACCAGCATGTCATCCACATAAACTTCCATAGTTCACCCTATTAATTTCGCAAACATCTTGTTGACGAGGCGCTGATAAGTAGCTCCGGCGTTTTTAAGTCCAAAAGGCATTACTTTGTAGCAGTACAATCCCCGGTCAGTGATGAAACTAGTGTTGTCTTGATCGGGGGCGTGCATAGGGATCTGGTTATATCCTGAGTATGCGTCCATAAAGGATAAGAGTTCGTGTCCGGCTGTGCTGTCCACGAGTTGGTCGATTCGGGGGAGTGGGAAGCAGTCCTTCGGGCAAGCGTCATTTAAGTTGGAGAAATCGATGCATGTTCTCGATTTTCCATTAGCTTTCTTTACCAGTACCGGGTTGGCGATCCATTCTGGGTAGATGGCTTCTCGTATGAAGTCATTGGCAAGTAAGTTCTTCACTTCTTCCTCGAGGGTTGCTGATCGTTCTGCCCCCATGCTCCTCTTTTTCTACTTCATTGGCACCTTGGTAGTATCGATGTTCAGTATGTGGCATGCTACGTCTGGAGAGATTCTTGTCATGTCGGCATGCGTCCATGCAAATACATCCATGTTGTGGCGAAGAAAATCGATGAGTTGATCTTTCAACTCCGCTCTTAACTGAGACCCGACTCTCAGCAGTCTACTTGGGTCGTGTTTGTCTACAGATACAAATTCCATAGCCTCTGCAGGCTCCGTGGTGGGCTCCTCCTCTTTGTCCCTGGGGTCTAGTTCGTTGAAAGGATCGCTGGTATATTGAAGAGGAGGGGCATTCTTTAATTGCTATGCTTCCAAGTTTTTCTTGCAGAGAGAATTCTCTGCATCCTTCCCTTTATCCTTCCTGCGGTTATTGCGAAGCTCAGTTACATAGCAATCTCGGGCTGCGTCTTGATCTCCCTCTATTTCTCCTACTCCGTTATCTGTTGGGAATTTCATTTTCAGGCACCATGGGGCTAGGACAATTTGGAAGTCAAACAAGGCCGGTCTTCCCAAAAAGGCGTTGTAGGCTGAGTGGTTCTCTATTAGTACAAACGTTTGTTTTCACACAACGGAGCGGGGATGACTTCCTATTTCAACAAAAAGGTCCAGTTGTCCGAGGGGCATCTTCGCATCTCCAGTGAAACCATGTAGTGGTTTGTTACAGGGAGACACATCCTTCATTGACAGCTTCATTTTGTCGAAAGCATGCTTGAATATGATATTTACTGAGCTTCCAGTGTCTATTAAAATTCGGAAAACTTTGGCTGGACCGAACCAGACAGAGATGACCATATGATCCATGTGTGGGTACTGTCTTCTCTCTAGGTCACGCTTACTGAATGTGATGTCGTCATTCTCTTTCCGTTTCGGGTGGCGTTCTTCCATGACAGAATTAACGTAGCCTTCATCATTCCTAAGTGACTTACCGTATCTTTCCATCTCTGCCCAGCTTCTGTCGGCGATGTGCGGTCCTCCTGGTATGGTATGGACCACTATATTCTCTTGACTAGAGCTGTTGGTGTTGCGATTTCCTCCACCTACTTCTGGGAGGGGTAGCCCTGGGTTTTCATTGGCGGGAGCTGGAGTCCTGTTATGGCTTTTTACATAGCGTTCCAGTCTCTTCCTTCTGATGTGTTCTTCAATTAAGTCCTGGAGATGGTGGCATTCATTGGTGTCATGTCCATGGGATTCGTGGAAGCGGCAGAACTTTCCAGACTTGAGTGCGTTATCTGACTCTTCTTGTGCGAGGGCTGCTTGTATCTAACTTCGTCTTGAGTGGCTAGAAAGATGTTTTCGATTGTTTCATTCAAAGGAGTGTAGGAGTCAAATCTTGGTCCTGGTCAATATAAGCGCTTTTCTCCCTTCTTGCCCCCAGCATTGTCTCTAGAGTCACTTCTCCGAACATCCTTTGCTGCAGCGGAAACCCTGTTTGGAGCCGTCTCAGCCTGTTGTCCTGACTGCCTCTCAGTAGCAGCGTCTTCAAGTCACATGTATTTTCCAGCTTCATGGAAGAAATCAGGTAAAGTAGCTGGTTTTTCCTTGGTTAGTCTTCTAGCAAATTTAGTATCCGGATGTACACCACTGCAGAGGGCCATTAGGATAAGTTTCTCGTCGGCATCTTGGACTGCGGCCGCCGCGGCGTTGAATCGGCTTAGATATTGTTGCACTGTCTCTCCGGGTTTCTGTTTGATATTAGATAAGGAATAAGCGTCCTTGGGTTGTTCCACATGAATGCGGAACTGACTGATGAACTTTTCTTTCAACATTTCCCATGAGCTGATGGACCCTTGGGGTAGGTGGCAGAACCAGGAGGTAGCTAGATCTGTCAAGAATAGTGGGAAGCATTTACACAGCACTCCTTCTGTTGCTCCCCTCATGAGCATATGCTGGGTGTACCTTTGTAAGTGTACGATGGGGTCAGAGGTTCCCTTGTAAGGTTCCATTGTTGGCATTTTCCATTCCCGGGGGGTGATGGCAGTTTCGATATTGCGGGTGAAGGGGCTGGTTACCCTAGCACCTATCCCCCGATCCCTTTGCTCCCGTTGGATACACTCTCTGAACAATCGCGCCATCCTCTCGTCAAAACTTAAAGCGGATAGAAATGAGTTTGGTTCCTCCCTGCAGGATTGATTCCGTCCAGATGACTTGTAGGGATGGTATCGTCTGTCACTCCTAACATTCTCCAATGGCTGCCTCTGGTCTTCTGGGGGCATGCTGGGGTCAGCCACAGTTGGCCCTTGCCTTGATCTTCCCCTGTTGGGTTCTGTTCTCAGCACTTTCTCGGGTCCAACTTCGGGCCGGACTCCAGCTCGACCCCGTCTACTGGTGTTTTCATGGTTAGGTAGCATGACAGGCTCAGCTACATCCGATCCCTGCCTGACACCTCTCCCGTGGGGTTCGGTTCCAAGTGTTTCCTCAGGTCGGAATTCGGGCTGAGTCTGGGCTTGGCTTCTACCATGGCTGTTTCTATTGTTAGCCTCTTCGAAGAAGAAAGACCCTTGTCGTCTCCTAGATCCTCCAGACTGGGACTCACCCCATGATTCAGTGTTACGGTTGGATTCTTCAGCATCCCTTAAGCGTGACATGAGTTGGTCCACCAAGGCTTCTTGTTGGGATGCGAAGCGGTTAGTTACTTCAGCCACAATCCTGTCCAGATCCGCCCTTGTAATTGGTTGTTCCGTAGTGGGGGCTGTCGGATTTGCCTGATTTAAATTTGTCGTTGGAACCTGACGATTGTCTTGGTCCCTGATCACTGGATCTGGGATACTGCCAGTTGCAATGTTCTTTCCTTTGTTAGTATCTTTCTTCCGTCCGGGAGGCATGTTTTCCAAATGAACGATGCTGACAGGAAAAGGATTAAGTGGGAGAAGCTGAAGCTTCAAGCTCCTGTTCTCAGTGAAAGCACCAAAAATATTTGCACAAAAAATGGGCAAACACCTCCTAGTCGTATGATTTAGTTGATTATATGTTGATCTGGATGGTTTGGGTGATTTATGCAAATATATGAAATAGATGGACTAAACTGTAAAAGACACACAGATTTATAGTGGTTCGGCCTGAACGTGCCTACGTCCACTTTATATGTTATTCTCCTTTTTCTTTCAGATTACAAGTACAAAGCTTTGTATACAAGTATATGAAAGTTGTTTGAAAGTTCCTTCCGTGCTTGAGCTCTCAAATTGTCTACCATTGTTGTACCCCTGCCCCTCTATTTATAGAGTGAGGCTGAGGGCAGGGGTCTTGGATATATATAGCTGCTGGTGGGCCTGGGCCGATGCAATCCGGCCTGGTAGTGTCGGTTCGGTATGCCATCCTTATGTTGGTTCGGCAGTGGTAGATGGAGTTGGACCGGTAGCAGCATGGATCGGTGGTAACATGGATCGGTGATGGGGGGATGGATCCTGGATCGGTGATAGATGGTCTGTGTTGGTTCGGCTGTGCTATGGACCGGCGCTGGTGGAGGTGAGGGCTTTTGGTCCGGTGGTGATGTTGGTTCGGCAGGTGGTCCAACTGTAGGTGATTCGGTAGGCAGGTGGTCCGGTTGTAGAAGATTCGGTGGCTCGTCCCTTGCTTCCCCATCCCGATTCGGTGGTGGTAGAAACATATCCAAAACAATTGAAGTTACTAGATGATGTTCATACTTCTGATGTTTTCAATGTCAAATATTTAATTCCATACCATGGAGCTGAACTTGTTGTGGAAGATGATGGTGAAAATTCGAGGTCGAATTTCTGTCAACCAGGGGAGGATGATGCAGCACGACCTACGGAAGCACAAGGCTTAGGTCGTTCACGAGTTAAGGAAGGTCGGCCCCGTCCTAACAGGTCACGTGAGGAGGAGGAACGACCTAACAGGTCACATGGGAAGGAGCAATGACTTTACCAAGACTTGAATCGTTCGGGTTTGATAAGTCGCACACGATCTAACGGCACGACTATAAGTCGTCCACGACTTAACAAGAAGTAGGAAGAAGCTCCAGTGGCTGAAGTCCTTAAGTCGGAAGCGGGTTACGATCTAGTTGAGTCGTGTGAAGATACCATCCTTCAAGCCGCCCACGAGTTACGACTCATGATAAGTCGCGGAAGTTTAAGTCGCATAAGTGTTAAACCGTTGACGACCTAAGTAAGTCATAAGTCGTAAGTCATGACGTTATGTTGTAATTTGTTTGTATTTTCCTTGAGTTGTTGAATGTTGAGTCGTAAGTCGTTTGAATCTTATGTCGTGAGTAGTTAGGTCGTCTACGACCTAAGTGAGGTAATATGTTGTAATTCTGTAAGTCGTAGGTCGTTTGTGATTTAGGCGCTATGTGTCTGTTATGTTGTAGATAATCTGGGTCGTGTGTTTTAAGTCGTGTACGACTTAAGTGTTTGAGTCGCGTTTATTGATAGGTCGTTGCCGACGTAAGGGTGAGTCGTAAGTCGTGTACGACTTAAGGAGCCGGTTGTAAAAATGCTATAAATAGGGAGTGTGTTGTACATTTGAAGGGGGTTGATTGTTGAATAAAATTTTGTTTTGATTGCTGTGTGCTTTCATCTAAATTGGTAGTTGAGTGTGATCTCCTATCTCCACTTTCGGTTAATCGAGTGCGCTCGATCTAACGTTTGTTGAAGCCAATTCACGGTATCAAGTGAGCTTGATCAACGTTTGAAGAATTGTAGATCTTCTTTCACAGTATCGTGCGCGATCAACGTGTCGAAGATAGCTAGAATTCGATATCTTTGTGATCAACGAATTTGGGCATTTCAGTATCTTCAATCCACCGTTTGCTACTTTCATCGATCTATATCGATTTGTTATTATCCGCTACGTCACTTCCTCATCTGTCTACTTAACAGCATGCGTGGTCGTGAACACCTCAGCCATTATATGCTCGCGATTGTACCTCGCTTCCTGAAAATATATACATTTGAATAAACAAAGTTACAAATATGATTAAACAACATTTTAGGTATTTGTAAACATAATTTGTAAATTTACCAACTCTCTCCTGAACTCTTTGAAGGATTTGGAGCCACCATGGTGCAAAACAAAAATTTTATTCCTATTTGCATGGTTCTGGACAGATAATTCCTATAAATTTACATACACGATTAACTAAATTACTACAACTAACTTACGAAATTTAAAAATAATAATAATAACAATGCAAAAGTACATAACATACTTTCACTTTAGGAGTTTCCTAAATTCGGAGATACTCAGCCCACACATCAACGCCCATCCAATTGGGTTTTTTCCTGCATTTTTAGGCTTAGATAGAGTGTCCCTGTAATTTTATCTCATCCTCTTATTCCAATGATTGGTAGAAATATCCACATCCTTTGGGTCTACATGTACGGCTGCCTGCGTATTGAAACTAGTTTGAATTATGTACATTATATTGATTTTCAACTGAAATATAAACTTATACTTACCAGTACATCAGCCAATATAGCGTTCTTGATATGGGGTGGGATGTCGTCCCAATGAGGCCAACAGCCTGACATCCGACTCATGAACGCCCTCTTGGAAACTTGTAAAATGAAATTCGAAGGCTCTACCTCAAATCCTCAGTATAAATTTTGATGTAGATTGTAACATTCCTAAAAATTTACCAAGCTTAATTTGGCAATTAAATTAATTTTTGAAAATAAATTGTGAATTAATTAGAAAATTTCTAGAATAAATAAAAGTATTAAATTTTAAATAGAAATTTGATTTGAAATTCAAGCATATGTATTTTACAAATAAATACTGGAGTTAGAAGAAATAAACATATTAGGAATAAATAGAAATTAAAAGCTTTGAGATTTATAAAAAGTCAATGATATTTGTTTTCTAAATTTTTAATTATATTAATATTTGGAAGTTGTAATAAAAAGAAAAAATTAGTGTACTCATTTTCAAAATGTTATTTTTAAGTTAAATTTTCATATATGAATAAAAGTGATTAACTGTTAATATGAAATCAAAATATTTAAATCATTCTTTTCTTTTTATAAAGTTGTACAAAAATAAATAATTGAAATGTATGAATGTAAATTGTATAAATATATAAGTATACAAATATGTTGAACTAAATTAAAGATTGAATGTGAAGAAAAAAACAATGGAGATAAGATCTTATTATTGTAAATATAGATATAAAAGAAAACACAACACATACAAAAATAAAAGAAAAAAATTGTATTTTTTAAATGGGAAACATAATATAAAGTTATATTTAAGTGTTATTAACATGAAAATGTAATATGCAAACTTATGTAAATAAAAGACTTAAGTGAATATGATATAAAATTTACTTTTAAAATTCTTTTGTCTTTGTAAAATTATAAATATCGAACATACATATGTAAGTATAAAATTTACAAGTTTTTAGATTTCATAATCATGATGATTTTTACAAATGGAATTCACTATATTTAATTGAATAAAATAATGAAATTTAAAATTATAAAGACTTTTCATCTTCCCATGCTCAATCATATAGTATCTCAGCAAACCTGAAAAAAAGTAACAATGGATTGAGTATCTAAAATCTCTACACCCAAGGAAAGAATAAAGTAGAGAGAAGAAAAAAAATCAGAAAAGAAAAATGCCATTCTCTTCTCAAAATCTGAAAGCAAATCAACCTGCAATAATTTACATTCACAAGTTTACAACCTGGAAATCAACATAGCTTGAAAATCAAAAATCAAATGCAAGTTCTACTTAATGCAAAAGGGTCAGAGCTGCAGTTTGGCCAGGAAATAAATGCAAGTTTCTCTGGAGAAAAGGAATTAAGGCAAGTAAATTTCTTTTTAAAAATTTGAGTTTAATGTGGTTGATCAATAACAAAACAAAAGATTTAGCAATTGTATCAATCTAAGTTGCAGGAAAACAAACTAAAGAGAAATTAAATCTGGAAGTTTCAAATCTAAAGCAAGTTTCAGATAAAAATCAAAGCCAAAACCTGGAAACAAGCAAGTTTTCTGGATCTTTTCAACAAATAAAATATCAAGCAGCAGTTCTTTTCAAGGCCTCTTTGTTCTTCTCTGTCTCTGCTTTTACAAGGTGAGCAAGTCTTCATCTTTTAAACTTAATCTTATATATCTGAGTTATGCTTGTTAACTGGCTTCTCTGTTTTCACTATTCTGTGAGCAATGTAGCCCTGAATTTATTCCCTGTCTTGATGAATGTTTGAATGAATCGTCTTCTTTGATATGTGATGATTCTGGAATGTGAATCTATGTATGTATATATATGGGATGTTTGTCTGGAAATAGACAAAGCTTGCCTTTGTTCATTCCAGGTTTTAAAAACCTATTTGAAAATTTAAATTATTAAAACACAAAACATTTTTAGCTTTTGTTTGTTGAATGAAAAATGTTCATACGAGCGTTTTTAAAAAATATATAAATAAGTAAAATTAGCAAATGGGTTACTGGAAACTAAAACTTACAGTTAAATATATATCTCTGTTTATGTAAGAGTTTTTGTTAATATGTTCAATAAAAATTCCATACCACTCAAAAGAATCAATATCACGCTTTGATCTTTAAAGAAAACTTGTTTGTGCTTATCAAATCCAAATTTTAAAAATAATTTCAAGATTTTTTTAATTAAACAAATATTCGAAAAAATGGAATTATAGTAACATATATTCAAAAACAGGAAATACCCAATTATCACGAATTCAAAATAGGATTTCATGATTTGATTTGGAGTGGAAAATGATGATTTTAGTCACAAATTCATGATTTTTAAGATTGGGAACATTGAGATAATTCGAGTAGAACAGAAAACTTATTTTTGTTAAATTCTGGTGATCGGGTTGCTGATTCATCTCGTGATTGTAACTGAAGCTTGCTGGAGGGTCGTAGATTAGCATAAAAATACTAGATAAATTTATAATCCACCACGGAAGACGAGCGAGATCGATTTTGTATTTAACCTTAGGTTTTAGTACGACCGGAATTCGAGTGATTGCGGCAACATCAATACATCGAGTTTGATCACACCAGTGGCCATCTGACCGGGGGAGGTAGGCGAAGCTTTGATCAAAGTGGTGGCATTGTTAGTGGCTTGTGGCATTCAGGCGAAGCAGTTTTCTGATGGTTGGTTGTTATTCTAGTTTGGGTTTAATGGCAAGAATCCGAGATCGTCGTTGTTACAATTTTTGGGTTGTCTGAAGGCTTGAACAGAGGATCATCGATATGTTGAAGGTGGCTGGGTCGATAAGAGTTCATCAGAACTCTGGTGCACGTGCACCTGTGCATATCTGGGTGAATTGAGGATAGTTGGAGGAGAAGCTGTCGAACTCGAAGTTAAGCTCGAGAAAATGAATGATGGGCTCGAGTCGATTTCGGGTATGTTTGCTTAGGCATATAATTACCAGGTTTTAAACTTTTAAAATCAAAAACAATTTTTAAAAATATAGAAGGGGAAAGAACTCGGGTTTGGGCTCGGGTATTTAAGAGATTGGCTCGGGTAATTCTGTATTAGGCTCGAAGTATGGCTTGAGTGAAATTTGTGATGGGTTCAGGATTTTAAAGATTAAATTTCCAGGTTTTTAAATTTTAAAAGGAATATGTTTTTAGGTTTTAAATTTGTTTAGAACAAATTTCATATTTGATTAATTTTGTAAATGTAACTAATTAAGGATAATTAACTTATGGTTATTTAATAAATGAAAATAATTAAGAATAATCACTTATTTTAATTAGGTAAAGGTAATTTATTTATTGATAAATTGATTAAGGTAATTAATTGAAGAATAATTAATTAATGAAGGTGATTAAGAAATGGTAATTAATTAAGGATTAATTAATTAATTATTGGAATTAATTAAGGATAATTAATTAAAAGATTAATTATCAATTAACGGTTAATTAGTTATTTTCAAGGATGCTTAATTAAAATGGTTTGTAATTAATTAATATTAATTAACCAGGATTAGTAATTTTTTCATAAGTAATTAAATCTGATTTGAATTAATCAGACAATTAACCGATCTTGCTTATGAGTGTATGGATTGAATTGGATGCTTTGAATTGTGTGATATCCCTGATATATGATGTGCTTTGATATGATTGAAGCTGTGTTTAATGTAATTTATTATATGTGATCTGTGAATAAAAGATAAGCGTTACGCTTTATACCGCTTATCAAATATAAGCGTTATAGTTTATACCGCTTATCAAATATATTGCTGTATTTGAATCTGTGCGGATTGATGATGTTGCACTTTTATTGTGTAAAACCCCTGGACCACACTTATACACGCATAAATATGGATTACATGTGGAAATGGGTTAAGTCACAGATTTTGAAATAGTTTTCAAGATTGAATTTTTGAATCAAAATTAGTTTTGGAATTAGAATTGAAAGCTTTTGAAAATGAATATCAAAAATAAAAGTTATTTTGAATAACTTGATTGAGTTTTGGAATTTAAATAATTTGATTTAAATTTGAATTCAATATTTGGAAACGAATTCTATGATTTGGAAACTATGGTTTAAAAAGGGTATTCAACTTATAAATGTGTTTATATGGGTTTTTAAACCTTTTTAAAAGTGTCGTTTTGGGAACTTGAATTTAACCCAAAGATTTTAACTTGTATAAATGAAATTGAATTTTCTGAAACGAAAACTATTTGTTTTCAAATAATAGAAGCTTTCACATAAGAAATGAACGTCCAATTGGTGTTAAAAAGATTTCATGTCTAAAATGAAAATGATTTTCCAAGTTATGAATAAATCTTTGGAAACGAGTTTGAAAGCTATAAATTAAATCTTTAATTTAAAGATTTAATTGAGTTAATCCAAATTGAAATGGGAAATGTTTTGAAATCTATGAATGCGTCTTTTTATTTAAAAGATTTGAAATGTAAATTTGTTTAACCATTTGAAAGAAAAGCTTTGGATTTTTAAGTGGTGACTTAACTGAAATCCCATATCCATATATTTTTAAATATTGCACTCACTATTTGGTTTAGCCAGGAGAGGACCATTTGTCATATTACCATTTCGAATAGTGATACGACATTATGGATTGCATTTGAAGACTGGTGTTGAAGACCGGGTATCTTCGAGAACGATAGGATAACCTATCGATTGTCTCTGCACCGAGTAGCTACGGTATAGAGATCCCTAAGTGATGGAAAGTCCGATCAGGATCGTGGATACCCGGATTGCAAGGGCTTCTTCAGAAGTGCCTTTGGTTCTGTTCGAGCCCGGAACAGACTTGTTTGGTGTATGTCTGACACTACACTTTGAGATATTAAACCGATCTCTATCAAATACATTTTTGCTTAGTGGCGGAGAATTTATTCTTTTAGCTTAACACCCTTCTCTGAGACGTACGAGCTCAGAGGTTATGTAGTTGATAGTTATCAGTGATATACTCCCAAATTAGGTAATGTGGCATGCTAAGTGGAAATGGTAGAAATAGGAAAGATGCGGCAAGGTTATGAGGGTCGCTCCCATTAGGGTTTGTCATTCCCTTCTGGAAAAGGGTGTTATCATGGTATGAAGCCCAGATATTTCACTCATGTGGATACTGCAAATCTATTACTTTGTGATTGCTTTATGGTTGTTGGATTAGAGGTACCTCGGATAAAGGTCCCAAAGGACCGGGGGATGGCACGCTCGTCTAGTAGTTACCTAGTTACAGAGGTAACCTGGCCTTGTGTTGGTAGAGAGTTGGTTAAGCTCTCGGGACATCCCGCCAGAGGCGTGCCCATGTGGTAGTAGGAAGTTCCTTAGCCTGACCATTTGTTGGAAATCCAATCTTCAATATGCGTCTTGTACGGTTTTAGTTTTATGACATGCCATTTATTTATGGTGGCGTCCCACTGTTTAGATGGTAGCTATCACTACACCAAAACAGACAAATTCTAACATTTATAAGTGTTACAAATAATTTCAGTAACACTTTTTAAGTGTTATTAATGGACTGTGAGGAATGGAGCGGCCAAATTTGTAACACTTATAAGTGTTACAAACATACGTATTACTAACACTTATAAGTGTTGGTACCTAAATATACGGTAACGCTTATAAGTGTTGGTAACGAAATCTACAGTAACACTTATATGTGTTGGTACATAAATATACGGTAACGCTTATAAGTGTTGGTAACGAAATATACGGTAACGCTTATAAGTGTTGGTACGGAAATATACGGTAGTATAAGGTAACACTTATAAGTGTTGGTACAGAAATATACGGTAACACTTTTAAGTGTTGATAACGAAATATACGGTAACACTTATATGTGTTGGTATAGAAATACACGATAACGCTTATAAGTGTTGGAAAATGATTATTTAGTAACACACACACACATATATATACCAAAACTTAAACACGAAGTTTAAATATAAACACACTACAAATAATGGTTTCCATATCATAAATAATTCATCATACATATTTAATGCAAAGTTTAAACGCTCTGCAAATGTAGTATAATATATCATAAACAATTATTTACATATCTAAAAAACCACAATGTCATATATTCAGATATTGTTACAACATAAGCTTCAAAAAATATATTTCAAAATACACTTAAAGTTTAACTTACGGTTAACCTAACCATTCCTGATCATCCACTCCAAACTTTAATGGTTTTGAATATTCTTCAACGTCCAATACAACAATCCAAAGCATCCTTCTTTAAGTTCCTGCATTTAATTTAAACACTCGATAAAAACTTATACCTTCAAAATCAAAAGGTTAAAGACTAAGTTACAACTCAGGTTCTAATTTTTTTTGTATTTTTCAAAATCAAAAGGTTTAATTTTCAGTGTTTTTCTTAAATGAACATGATACTGGAATCAAATTTTCATACTAAAGCTTATATAAATTGAGATCATACTAGAATACAGCAGACATGGGAAAAAAAATCATAAATGAGAACTTATATTGAGAACTTATACAACAAACGTGGGAAACAACTTATATTTGGAGCATCAAAGCTGCTGCTTGAGTAATCACCTTTCTAACCATTAGTTAGAGTTGATGGCACAACCTTCTTATTTGAAGTGGCAATTTTTACTTCAGCTTCAAATGACCTTATCTTACATTTACCGGCTTGAAGAAAAAGAAACATGTCAATTTACGATCTCCAAGTGAATGCACAAAAAGGTATATTCACAGTTAGCGTTGTCTTGTTTATTAATAGTGAAATGATTTGGGAATGTTTCGTAAGAACATACGTCAACATATACTTTTTAAGGACATATGTCAACCTATACCTATGTTAACATATACTTTTTAAGGACATATGCCAACCTATACCTATGTTAACATATACTTTAATGATGCCAAAGCATACCTCAAAAGACATATACATGGATTATTGAGATTAGGCTGGTTTTTATGGTTATCACATGTAATGCTATGGTTTTTCTATATTGATAACAAGTTTAAAATCAAACAAAAGGATAACATGTGAACAATAAAACCAAACACACATTGCATATGAATATACATTCTAACAAAAGGTACCGTTTTTGAAGTCGCGTGATATTCTTCATCATCAGCAGGACTATCTTCATCCATGTCCCGCATTGAAAGATTGAGTTTAGAATTTTTAGAATTGAGTTCATAAAGAAGCAACGGATGGTTAGAAAGGATGGTCATGTAGATGAAGTTTTGGCTTCACAGTCCACATTGATTTCTTTTTGCACTAGCAAGTCTTCCAATGCTTTGAACAAATTTTGACATTAAGCAAAATTTAATTTGAATTAGATTCAGTTGTTTAATAGTAACAAAATTATATGTTTCACCTACCAAACGGTATATAATGGATATAGATAATACTGAATATGTTATTACTGTAAATTATGAGATATTGATAAAATTGTACATGTTATTACTGTAAGTTGTGCAAACAATAGAAACAACATGATGGTTCTTTAATGGTTCTGCAGTACATAAGGACATATCTTCAAGACTTTAACCAGTTAAGTTAAAAAGGTTAAATTCAATGGAACTAAATAAACAAGAGAAAAGTTGGTAAAGGACAGGCTACTATATGAAAATGTGCTCCGAACGATTGAAACTTCAATTGAATCATATCTTATAGTCTGTGAAAGCAAAAGTTAGTAAGATAATCCTTAATACTGTTAGCTTGAACAATCATTATCCAAACTACTAACAAAAGAATAAAGCAGAATATGATAATATAATTAAATATATCCTAGGATTCATAAAGAAACCGAGTCCATCCAACCATACATTTAACAGCAAATATAGGGCAAGTTCAATTCGGAACTCAAATAGCTGCAAATCTACAACGGTGTTGATATTAAAATCATGAAAATAAAGAAAAAACCAACATTTTATTAACAAACAAGTTCTATGTTTAGGAGAAATATATTAATGAACAATTGTAGAGGTTGACCTAAAGATGAGAACATCTACAAAAATTGACCAAATAAGAGGTTTCGAGAAGATAAAGAAAATAATCGCATTGAATATGAGAAGTGGAATCTTGTAAAATTTGTAAAAGGTAATCCATGAATCCAAAAACATCCACATGTGCTTGTTTTTCTTCTTCTATAGTTCGTGACTATTAATGATTTAAACTGAGATAAAAGAATAAACTTATGTAAAGATATGCTTTAATTGAGTTGAGTCATGCACAAGGAACGACTTTAAAGTTATAGTTGTAAAATAAACGTATTTAAGATAATCCGTTTGCAAGAAATATTGTTTTAAAAGAAGACAAATTTGTGATAGAGAAAACTCAAATACCGGAGTTGCTACTCTCCATGGCTTGCTTTCTTACGTTTGAAAAAAATATTTTGTAAAAAAGGAAGAAGATGTGAATTTTTTATAACTAGAAAATTTGGAGCGTCTTTATATAGAGGATACCACTGAGAAAAATGACAAGTTCAGATATAACAATATATAATAAATGACATTTTGGCTACCTTTTTAAGATGGATAGAAGTGTGATATGTAATACCAATGATCTTTTGATTCACAAATAGTTAAATGTTAGTTAAAAAGGGAAAAAAGGTTACCAACAGTTGTGAGTTCGACGTTAGTATTGTGTTTTCTAGTGTAAACTTATATTATTAAGTTATTAATTGATTTATTATCCAGTACTGACTTCAAATACTAAATTAATCCTCTGTCCAAGTATAAAACTAGTTACAACTTAATGCCAAACGGGAAGCTTTTTTATTTGGAAAACTTCCACGGTGATGGATAGTTTATTTGTACTTGCCAGATGATTGATGGAGAGAAATAGACAATCGTTGACAATAGATTATAAGTCAAACATCTTCATAAGTCAAAATTATAATTTAAATCATGACATAACACTAATGATATTGCAGCATTCCACAAAAATTAAGTGTAAACAAAGGTTTGATATTTACCAAATGAAGAGAGCCGTTGCCATGACTAGATATCCCTTTAGCAATAATTTGCAACGTTTTCGCTTTGCTCACGATAGTAGGAAATAACTCCATCCACTTATTCTAGAAAATACAAATCCAAAACATAAATTTAAATAGATATCATACATAATCATGTACCAAAAGCAATGTATATAACATATACGAAACTTACAGCATTGAAGAAGGCATTAACCAAAGTAATGCTATTCATCATAACGATCGCGCTATCTCTTGTGACTTTAATCTAACTCCTTCACTTTGTTGCTTAACTTCAACAGGCCAATTAAACAATGTCTTATACTCTTCATAATCCAAGACTTCATTAACAATTCCTCCATTACTATTAACCCACAAAGGCTCGTTCATTGTACATAACTTCAGTAAATGTTCGGATGCTGTAAAAGCCAAATCTAAGGCCAATCCTTTACCTTGATTCATGATCAAAATACTATTTTGAACTGGAGCTATATCATTACAAAATCCCATTGCTTGTTGCTGGTCATTGAAATGCCTTGAATAAGTATTCATATTGAGCTCTAGTGATGGCATCATCAGAGAATGTGTAGGCCCCAATGGTTGCATCTAAACTTGGCCTGTGTATCGAGAGATAAAGCAAGACATATGTTCAAGTTGTTGAAAAAATGAATTTGCCAAGATATAAGTGAACCACGATATTAAAAATTCATGCAGAATCTCCTTTGCTGATGAATTAGATATGCAGTACTTATTGTGTATAAATATACCTGATCTTTGAGGCAGGCATTTTCAAGTCTAAGCTGTTGTTCATCATGTGACATTTCTCCAAGAATGCCAGGCCCACCACAATGAGGGCACATCACTTTTCTTAGTGCAACTTGAAGCCTATAATTGTCATTTTTAAGGGATTCGTTCTCAGCATTGAGTATCGCATTGTCTATCCTATCTTGCTGTGCCTACACCACAACATATATCCATGATTAGTATGTAAATTTTCAAACTATAATTTTTGTTCTGATAGTTTTTCTTCATTTTATTTTTTATCTTTTGAAATTCTCTGCTTTTTTTAGTATGTTAACATAGATGATACCTTCATCTGAGTGCGTTTTTTTTGGAACCAGAATTTAACTTAATGAGGTTTAAGTCCCAACTCTTAGCTCAGCTTTAATCGTAGCTTGTCGTCTAGGTGAGGGCATTCCTTAAACACCCTACATTTATTTGAGTTAATGTTAATGAATTATGGTCAAAGAAAAATAGTTTTATAAAACTATTATGCAGGATATGACTTTTTATACTATGTTACTCCTTAAGGCCATTGATAGATTGTATGTATTATTTGGTTGGGAAAATTTATATTGAAATCAGGATTACACACACATACATTTCATCAGTAAAAATAATTTTACTCGCTTAAACGATGCTCAAGTTCCAAAAATCAAAAACCTCAGTCATCAACCGTTGAACCAAGCGCAAACAAATATTGGAGTCTATTGCCTTCCAAACCAAGGAAATAAGTGCATACCACAAGTAGAAGTCCCACCATTACGGCATTACCAATGTTCAATTTCTAATTTATGGCAAGGCCATGTACCTTAATGTAGTGATAGTTTAGTAACCTTCCAATTATTGGCTAAAGGGCATGCCATGTAAAAGTCAGTGAAATCAAGGTAAATGAAATAGCATGTCGTTACAGCTATATAATTTATTCAATTAATGGTTCCAAGAATAACATGTTTTGCATGAATTTGTGACAAAAATATATGCTAATCATTTATGCACCTTGATGTTGATAGATGGAATACTTTCATACCAGTCTGTAAATTAGTTGTGGTGAGCATAATTTTTTTTCAACGATGAGCCTCACCAACATCAGTTGTTCCCTGTACCACTGGACCATAATAATAAGTGAAACACAGTGGTCTGAATGAGGTAAGGAAATAAAATTAATTTCTTTAGAAATAGAAGTTGTATATGAAGTACTTCATACATGCAATATTTTTGAAAACCTCCTTGCACGCAATATTTTGGGTGTATTTGTGAAAACCCCGTGTCTTTGTCCCAAGCAGTGTTTTCAAACCTATGTTTGACATTGTTCTGGAAATAACTACATGAAGTTGGTTGTGTCCGAAAATGGATCTTGGTAAATAAATCCCAACTGACAGACTTTACCAAAGAACAATAAATAAATTATGGCTAGTTGAACTATTTATTAAAAGACGAATCTGTTAATTTATCCAATAAAAAAGTAGCTCATTTTATCGATGATGTGAATGGTCAATGCGTAAAAATTCTTTAGCATGTTCCTGATAGCATTTGCACAGGAAGGAATAAACTTTCTATAGTGATAGATCCATAAACTCATGACATCGTGTGCTGCATCTCATCCAACTCGTTGTACAATTTTTTAACTCTTTACAACGCCAACGTCGGTTTGCATTTTGCCCATGCAGCCCTCCATATTTAGAGTAAAATTTTTAGGTAAGCCATAGCAACAATAACTGACTATAAATTGATGGGAAAAATAGGAATGGAAATTCAGTTGTGTGAAATTTAATTGCAGAGCACCAAAATGTGGATAGAATTATTTAATTTTATTTACCGAGAGTTGGCATTTATGTGTGCGTGTGATTTGGGTAGAAGGATGATACTTTTCAACTATTAACTGGTAGGAAAACCCATGCTGGACAGGCAATAATAACAAAACATTTATATTATTGGGAATCCTATTTTTTATTTATATTTTTGTGTGTTGATTATTCGTATGTATACCTTGTTTATTGGAAGAACGAGAATGTTTCATGCTGATCAGAACAGAATAAGCGAGGGAGTTTTCAACAAAAAATATTAGTTGAATTTAAATAATACCTCGATTGGAGCGAAGAGAGATGCACTGTCATAGGTACGATCTTCTTCACTCTCGGATTCTCTAACGAAGATTGTAAAGACTCCAAATAGAGAAACTCTTATCATCAACCAAAAATTAATTTTAAAAAAATAGAGTTATTATATCAATCAAAAATATTGCACGGAAGCAAAAGTTCAAATCAGTTAAAAGCAGATGGAAGTGATATGTGAATATGAATTCCCAAAGTATGGAATGAGGTTAGGCACACTTGCAGATCCTAACTATAAAAATGAATCATGAAACGGTAAAAAAAGGGTTTATAAGCAAATAAGATACAACATCCAGTCTGAGATTTAAAACTAAAAATAAACAATACCTGTACTTAACTCTGTGTGTCATAACCATTTCTGAAAGCAAGTACATAAAACCATCATCCAAGGTTTATGTACAAACTATATATATGGACAAAGCTAGTGACTCTGTCACTCAGTAAGGGTTAGAAATAAATTTGTTTTGTTCACAGCAATATGTAATTCCTAACGTATGGCAATCAATAAGTGAGCTTTGGAGCATGATGTTTTAAGCTTATCAAATTCTTCAGATTTTCCAAGTTTCAAGCCTATTATTGTTCTCTTAAGGCCTATTTGAATCAACATAAATAATTCACTTTTTTTGCATTTTGAATCCCAAAATCAATCGGTAAAACTAACTTATTTAATTTGGTCCAAATAGACCTTTAATACTTCTAAATTGAGATCATGTTGGTCATAAAGAGCTGTATCTGCTGTAAATCATCCAGAAAACAATGAGTTTATAACTATCACACCATATAGAACAGGAAAAAAAGATGAACAACTATTTATCCACTGAAACATGTTAAGAATAACTGAAATCCAACAAAAAGATGGATCATAGGAGGTGACCAACATCATTTGAAATGATTTATAGCTAAAAATGGAATTAGTCGTGTTCATCCCTCAAAAATTGATAAAGGGGTCCATAATAAAATATTTCTTATATAGGTGCAAGCTATGCAAAAGAATGGTGGAATAAAATTTGACAAATAAAATGAGTACCAAGAATACGAAGAAAACATAAAAACGAACAGTCTGTGAAAAAAGCAAAGATTCAAACTGAAGATGCTTCAAATACAAAATCACAATCATAAATCATAGTTAGAGTATATTAAACAAACAAAGTAGTAAGAATACTAATGGTCTAGATAAATCACAGTTAGAGTATATTAAACAAACAAAGTAGTAAATTCAAACTGAAGAATACTATATTAATTTTAGAAAAACATATTTTGTTCATTCCCCTTGCCGATTTAATTTTTGCGTTAAATCACAATTTCAACGGTGCTGCTTGCGCAATCTGATTTACCCTTTAACAATTTCGTAAAAAAATATGATACAAGCTTGAACTAGTTAAAATAGCAACGAATAGAAAACAGTACCCGAGTGCGGTTGGCGTTCAATTGATTGGTTATAAAGAGTTGGTTAAAGCAGCACCGTAGAATGACACAACTGGAAATCCACTGTATCAATTTTTGCAAAAGTTCGACAGTGTGAAAAAATCTTTAAAAGAGTGGAACAATGGGAGGCAAGTTTGAAATAGATGCTTTAGCTATAAGGAGAATGCAACATCCTTTACTTAAAGATGATAGATAGTCCTACTGATTCAAACATTGCTGAAGAATACAAAAACAACATTTCTGCCTTGAAAGAATAATTCACAGTCATGTAAAAATCAACAAAAATCAAAGGTGAGGAGGTTAAATGATGGAAACCAATGCATGTAAACCGACAAAGGCAACAACAACATTAGAAAATTTGGACGCATCTGGTACCCTTATCACTAATACCTCGGAATTACAAAACAATGCTATTCCTTTTTTTCATATCTATATAATTATGATAGAATTACAACTGCCTTTCCTAATGTTTTTTTTGAAAGAAAGCGCTATCTGAATAGGCAAAAAACAAATTTGATGTTATAGTCACAATAGAAGAGATTAAACAAATCACATTTCAAACAAAGGATGGCAGCAGCCCAGGACTATATTGTTTTGGTTTAAATTTTGTTAAATATCTTGGGGATTTATACAAAATTGATCCTACAATAGCAATACAAGGGTCTTCTCAAGTGGATAAACCATATGTGAAATCAGTCGTACTTTCATCACATAAGGGGAAAGGTCCATGTCAGATTTCAGGCAAATTTCTTGTTACAAAGTTCTATATAAAAAATCACAATTTCATTTTAGAAAAACATATTTTGTTCATTCCCCTTGCCGATTTAATTTTTGCTTTAAATCACAATTTCAATGGTGCTGCTTGCCCAATCTGATTTACCCTTTAAAAATTTCGTAAAAAAAATGATACAAGCTTGAACTAGTTAAAATAGAAACGAATAGAAAACAGTACCTGAGTGCGGTTGGCGTTCAATTGATTGGTTATA
Organism: Allium cepa; assembly: GCA_030765085.1. Classification (NCBI taxonomy): domain Eukaryota; kingdom Viridiplantae; phylum Streptophyta; class Magnoliopsida; order Asparagales; family Amaryllidaceae; genus Allium; species Allium cepa. The sequence continues at coordinate 24,858,543 of CM060933.1, read as the reverse complement.
AAGAGTTGGTTAAAGCAGCACCGCGGAATGACACAACTGGAAATCCACTGTATCAATTTTTGCTAAAGCTCAACAGTACGAAAAAATCTTCAAAAGAGTGGAACAATGGGAGGCAAGTTTGAAATAGATGCTTTAGCTATGAGGAGGATGCAACATCCTTTACTTAAAGATGATAGATAATCCTACTGATTCAAACATTGCTGAAGAATACAAAAACAACATTTCTGCCTTGAATAATAATTCACAGCCATGTAAAAATCAACAAAAATCAAAGGTGAGGAGGTTAAATGATGGGAAGTGGTTGAAGACGCCGTTGATTTTGGGAATTGCCTGGGACGTTGGTTTTGTTGTGAGGAAGTGCGCAACCCTAAATTAAATTTTAGGCGGCCAAAATCTGTTTAGTAATGGGAAAGTGTGGGAAAAGAGATTGTATTTACAAATTACAAAAGATTCCTTTCGTTATTAAATTATTTACATTTTTACCGCTTGTTGTAACACTTATATGCATTGGCAAAATTAATGCAGAAGACTTTATTTTTACCAACACTTTTTAGGTATCCTAACACTTTCTTGTTGTTAGCGGTCTGTGACATTTATAAGTGTTAGCAATTAACAGATATAAAATGTTGCAAAATCACTTATTTGGTGTAGTGTATAGTAGGCATACGATACTAGTCGTATGTTGGCTAGGATTAATATTATACTTTCGAAATGTTTTTTCTACACTATGCACTGGTAATAATATCAAAGAAATTTTCTTGTATCAAGCATATTTGACTATCATAAGGAGAAATCTCCTCCAATCCTGTGTTTGCATTGTGTGTGTGGCGGGAGGCCTTATGGTAGTTTCATTTTCTAAAAAGCATTGCGAATTTAAATTTTAAATTCTCTTATTGTCTGTTTAAAAGATAAACTATTTTTGTTTGCTCATACTAGTCCCACGACTGACCTGGAGTTTATTGTTCCTTTCCTAAACTATGAGTGCCCACAATTTTCCCACACGGGCAGTCTAGTGTTGGGTTTTTCAGATAATCGAATAGTAGGTGTAGATTCGATAGCTTTCAGCCTTACGATTTGGCAATCGCATTTGGATCGAGCTGCTTCATTTCATCTTGATTGGGAGTTCGAGCTATTTCTGGATTGGTGCCTTGGAGATGGAGATTACCGATACTGGAGTTCTTTCTTGAAGACTATATTGGAGATTTTGTTCCGCTGTTGATGTTATCTTTTCTTTCCGCTGCTATTGTCTTGTATCATATCTCTGATGTATATTTATATCTTTGTATCATCTGTTGTATCATATTGTATCAGATATTGTATCAATGTTGTATATTGATATATTCTTTTTCTTCCGTTGTGCTGTACTGAATGTGTTATAAGCTCCGGCGAACCAGATTCGACGTTTGGATCTGCGGCATTTGAATACGAGTGTCGTATTCGGTGCCGATTTTCGAAGGTCGAGTCAGGGTCATTTTTTTTTGGTATTAGAGCTGAAGGTTGAAACTTTAGCTTAGGAGTATAACACATTAAGTAACTCATTAGAGATAGGGTGAAGTATACCCTGTGTGAGTATATCCCTAAGACATCCGTTCGAACGCCTCAGTAAATTCTCTTACTATCCACTGATAGTGAGTATGAGTGCAAGAAGAGGACGAGATATGGGACAGGGGAGTACCACTACAAATGGTCAATACCCTACAATCGTGGAAATAACTTTCTCTATCAATCTCCTTTGACTCGATTTCAAATTCTTTTGATGGCTTCGTAGCAGCTCCAGAAAGAAGTTTCGGTGTGATGGTGGCCCTATGAATCGTTGTAGAAAATCCTTACTTTGTATCTTCATCGGTTTCTTATCAGCTTTTCGATGTAAACTTTAATAAATTTGAAATTGAAAATTTGAAATAAATTGGAAATTTTAAATTAAGTTAAATTGGTTAACAAATATAAGGCTAAATTTGAATTGTATCAATAAAACGACATCGGTTAAAACCAAAGTTGAAATTCTATTGTAATGTCTTGTGTGGACCCAAGTTCGAAGAGGGACAAGTCGGTATGTACTTTTGGAGTATTCCGACCTGAATTTGGAATCCATACCTAGTGTTTGAGAAATTGTAGAAGATTGAATCTATCTATCTATTCTCTAGGATTCGATATATTCTACGAACGATTAGTTATCCCTTCGAACTAATCAATGCCCTTGCATATTCGTAAGACCGGTGGAACCGAGTATCTTGTGAAATTATTGTATGAGTTTGTTCTCATATTGTTGATATTCTAATTTGGTAAGCCAAATACAGAATTGATATGCAGTTTGATTTGAAAAGATATTTCTCTATCTATCATCTATTCTTCCTCGTCTCCCTTGCAAATTTCAGGGATGACATTTTTTTAAGGGGGGAGTCTGTAACATTCCTGAAAATTTACCAAGTTTAATTTGGCAATTAAATTAATTTTTGAAAATAAATTGTGAATTAATTAGAAAATTTCTAGAATAAATAAAAGTTTTAAATTTTAAATAGAAATTTGATTTGAAATTCAAGCATATGTATTTTACAAATAAATATTGGAGTTAGAAGAAATAAACGTATTGGGAATAAATAGAAAATAAAAGCTTTGAGATTTATAAAAAGTCAATGCTAGTTGTTTTCTAAATTTTTAATTATATTAATATTTGGAAGTTGTAATAAAAAGAAAAAATTAGTGCACTCATTTTCAAAATGTTATTTTTAAGTTAAATTTTCATATATGAATAAAAGTGATTAACTGTTAATATGAAATCAAAATATTTAAATCATTCTTTTCTTTTTATAAAGTTGTACAAAAATAAATAATTGAAATGTATGAATGTAAATTGTATAAATATATAAGTATATAAATACGTTGAACTAAATTAAAGATTGAATGTGAAGAAAAAAACAATGGAGAAAAGATCTTATAATTGTAAATATAGATATAAAAGAAAACACAACACATACATAAATAAAAGAAAACACAACACATACATAAATAAAAGAAAAAAAATTGTATTTATTTAAATGGGAAACATAATATACAGTTATTTTTAAGTGTTATTAACATGAAAATGTAAAATGCAAACTTATGTACATAAAAGACTTAAGTGAATATGATATAAAATTTATTTCTAAAATTCTTTTGTCTTTGTAAAATTATAAATATCAAACATACATATGTAAGTATAAAATTTACAAGTGTTTAGATTTCATAATCATGATGATTTTTACAAATGGCATTCACTATATTTAATTGAATAAAATATTTAAAATTATAATGACTTTTCATCTCCCCATGCTCAATCATATAGTATCTCAGCAAATCTGAGAAAAAAAGTAGCAATAGATTGAGTATCTAAAATCTCTACACCTAAGGAAAGAATAAAGTAGAGAGAAGAAAAAAAATATCAAAAAAGAAAAATGCCATTCTCTTCTCAAAATCTGAAAGCAAATCAACCTGAAACAATTTACATTCACAAGTTTACAACCTGGAAATCAAGATAGCTTGAAAATCAAAAATCAAATGCAAGTTCTACTTAATATAAAAGGGTCAGAGCTGCAGTTTGGCCAGGAAATAAATGCAAGTTTCTTTGGAGAAAAGGAATTAAGGCAAGTAAATTTCTTTTTAAAAATTTGTGTTTAATGTTGTTGATCAGTAACAAAACAAAAGATTTTAGAAATTGTATCAATCTAAGTTGCAGGAAAACAAACTAAAGAGAAATTAAATCTGGAAGTTTCAAATCTAAAGCAAGGTTTCAGATAAAAATCAAAGCCAAAACCTGGAAACAAGCAAGTTTCAAGATCTTTTCAAAAAATAAAATATCAAGTTCCAATTCTTTTCAAGGCCTCTCTGTTCTTCATTGTCTCTGTTTTTACAAGGTGAGCAAGCCTTCATCTTTTAAACTTAATCTTATATATCTGGGTTATGCTTGTTAACTGGCTTCTCTGTTTTCAATATTCTGTGAGCAATCTAGCCCTGAATTTATTCCCTGTCTTGATGAATGTTTGAACGAATCGTTTTCTTTGATATGTGATGATTTTGGAATGTGAATCTATGTATGTATATATATGGGATGTATGTCTGGAAACAGACAAAGCTTGCCTTTGTTCGTTCCAGGTTTTAAAAACCTATTTGAAAATTTAAATTATTAAAACACAAAACATTTTTAGCTTTTGTTTGTTGAATGAAAAATGTTCATACGAGGATAACGTTTTAAAAAAAAATATAAATAAGTAAAATTAGCAAATGGGTTACTGGGAACTAAAACTTACAGTTAAATATATATCTCTGTTTATATAACAGGTTTTGTAAATCTGTTCAAAAAGAAGTCCATACCATTCAAAAGAATCAATATCATGCTTTGATCTTTAAGGAAAACTTGGTTGTGCTTATCAAATCCAAATTTTAAAAATAATTTCAAGATTTTTTTTATTAAATAAATATTCGGAAAAATGGAATTACAATAACATATATTCAAAAACAGGAAAAACCCAATTATCACGAATTCAAAATTGGATTTCATAATTTGATTTGGAGTGGAAAATGATGATTTTAGGTAACAAATTCATGATTTTTAAGATTTGGAACATTGAGATAATTCGAGTAGAACAGAAAACTTATTTTTGTTAAATTCTGGTTATCGGGTTGTCGATTCATCTCGTGATTGTAACTGAAGCTTGCTGGAGAGTCGTAGATTATCATAAAAATACTAGATAAATTTATAATCCACCATGGAATACGAGCGAGATCGATTTTGTATTTAACCTTAGGTTTTAGTACGACCGGAATTTGAGTGATTGCGGCAACGTCAATACATCGAGTTCGATCGCACCAGTGGCCATCTGACCGCGGTGGTAGGCGAAGCTTTGATCAAAGTGGCGGCATTGTTGGTGGCTTGTGGCAATCAGGCGAAGCATTTTTCTGATGGTTGGTTGTTATTCTACTTTGGGTTTAATGGAGAGAATCCGAGATCGTCGTTGTTACAAATTTTTGGGTTGTCTGAAGGCTTGAACAGAGGATCAGAGATATGTTGAAGATGGCTGGGTCGATCAGAGTTCATCAGAACTCTGGTGCACGTGCACCTGTGCATATCTGGGTGAATTGAGGATAGTTGGAGGAGAAGCTGTCGAACTCGAAGTTGAGCTCCAGAAAATGAATGATGGGCTCGAGTCGATTTCGGGTATGTTCTCTTAGGTATATGATTACCAGGTTTTAAACTTTTAAAATCAAAAACAAGTTTTAAAAATATAGAAGGGGAAAGAACTCGGGTTTGGGATCGGGTATTTGAGAGATTGGCTCAGGTAATTCTGTATTAGGCTCGAAGTATGGCTTGAGTGAAATATGTGATGGGTTCGGGTTTTAAAGATTAAATTTCCAGGTTTTTAAATTTTAAAAGGAATATGTTTTCAGGTTTTAAATTTGTTTAGAACAAATTTCATGTTGGATTAATTTTGTAAATGTAATTAATTAAGGATAATTAACTTAAGGTTATTTAATAAATGAAAATGATTAAGAATAATCACTTATTTTAATTAGGTAAAGGTAATTAATTTATTGATAAATTGATTAAGGTAATTAATTGAAGAACAATTAATTAATGAAGGTGATTAAGAAATGGTAATTAACTAAAGATTAGTTAATTAATTATTGGAATTAATTAAGAATAATTAATAAAAAGATTAATTATCAATTAAAGGTTAATTAATTAATTTTAAGGATGCTTAATTGAAATGGTTTGTAATTAATTAACCAGGATTAGTAAATTTTTCATAAGTAATTAAATCTGATTTGAATTAATCAGACAATTAACTGGTCTTACTTATGAATGTATGGATTGAATTGGATGCTTTGAATTGTGTGATATCCCTGATATATGATGTGCTTTGATATAATTGAAGCTGTGTTTAATGTAATTTATTATCTATGATATATATATATATATATATATATATATATATATATATATATATATGATCTGTGAATAAAAGATAAGCGTTATGGTTTATACCGCTTATCAAATATAAGCGTTATAGTTTATACCGCTTATCAAATATATTGTTGTATTTGAATCTGTGCTGATTGATGATGTTGCACTTTTATTATGTAAAACCCCTGGACCACACTTATACACACACAAATATGGATTGCACGTGGAAATGGGTTAAGTCACAGATTTTGAAATAGTTTTAAAGATTGAATTTTTGAATCCAAATTAGTTTTGGAATTAGAATTGAAAGCTTTTGAAAATGAATTTTAAAAATAAAATTTATTTTGAATAACTTGATTGAGTTTTGAAATTTAAATAATTTGATTTAAATTTGAATTCAATATTAGGAAACGAATCCTATGATTTGGAAACTATTGTTTAAAAAGGGTATTCAACTTATAAATGTGTTTATATGGGTTTTTAAACCATTTTAAAACTGTTATTTTTGGAACTTGAATTTAACCCAAAGATTTTAACTTGTATAAATGAAATTGTATTTTCTGAAAAGAAAACTATTTATTTTCAAATAATAGAAGCTTTCACATAAGAAATGAACGTCCAATTGGTGTTAAAAGGATTTCAAGTCTAAAATGAAAATGGTTTTCCAAGGTATGAATAAATCTTTGGAAACGAGTTTGAAAGTTATGAATTAAATCTTTAATTTAAAGATTTAATTGAGTTAATCCAGATTGAAATGGGAATTGTTTTGAAATCTATGAATGGGTCTTTTTATTTAAAAGATTTGAAATGGAAATTTGTTTAACCATTTGAAAGAAAAGATTTGGATTTTTAAGTAGTGAATTAACTGAAATCCCATATCCATATATTTTTAAATATTGCGCTCACTATTCGGTTTAGTCGGGAGAGGACATTTTGTTATATAACCCATTCCGAATAGTGATACGACGTTATGGATTGCATCTGAAGACCGGTGTTGAAGACCGGGTGTCTTCGAGAATGATAGGATAACCTATCAATTGTCTTTGCACCGAGTAGCTACGGTATAGAGATTCCCTAAGTGATGGGAAGTCCGATCAGGATTGTGGATACCCGGATTGCAATGGCTTATTCGGAAGTGCCTTCGGTCCTGTTCGAACCCGGAACAGACTTGTATGGTTGTATGTCTGACACTACACTTTGAGATATTAAACTGATTTCTATCAAATACATTTCTGCTTGGTGGCGGAGAATTTATTCTCTTAGCTTAACCCCTTCTCTGAGACGTACGAGCTCAGAGGTTATGTAGTTGATGGTTATCGGTGATATACTCCCAAATTTGGATGTGTGGCATGCTGAGTGCTGCTGTGTACCATTTGTTGATCAAAACATGGCTTATGTATAAAGCGTAGCTTTCTGGACGAGACTGTATCAGGACCTCACACCCCAAAAATGGTCGAAACATGAAAGATGCGGCAAGGTTAAGAGGGTCGCTCACTTTAGGGTTTGTCATTCCCTTCTGGAAAAGGGTGGTATCATGGTATGGAGCCCAGATATTTCATTCATATGGATACTGCAAATCTATTACTTTGTGATTGCTTTGTGGTTGTTGGATTAGTGGTACCTTGGATAAAAGTCCCAAAGGACCGGGGGATGGCACACTCGTGTAGTAGTTACCTAATTACAGAGGTAACCCGGTCTTGTGTTGGCAGAGAGCTGGTTAAGCTCTGGGGACGTCCCGCCAGAGGCGTATCCATGTGGCAGTAGGAAGCTCCTTAGCCTGACCATTTGTTGGAAATCCAATCTTTAATACGCGCCTTGTACGGGTTTAGTTGTATAACCTGCCATTTACTTCTGGTGGCGCCCCACTATTTAGATGGTAGATATGGTAGGCATACGATACTGGTCGTGTGTTGGCTAGGATTAATATTATACTTTTGAAATGGTTTTTATACACTATGCACTAGTAATAATATCAAAGAAATTTTCTCGTATCAAGCATATTTGACTATCATAAGGAGAAACCTCCTCCAATTCCGCGTTTGCATTGTGTGTGTGCCGGGTGGCCTTATGGTAGTTTCATTTTCTAAAAAGCATTGCGAATTTAAATTTTAAATTCTCTTGTTGTCTGTTTAAAAGATAAACTATTTTTTTTATGCTCATACCAGTCCCTCGACTGACTTGGAGTTTATTGTTCCTTTCCTAAACTCTGGGTGCCCACAATTTTCCCACACAGGCAGTCTAGAGTTGGGTTTTTCAGATAATCGAATAGTAGGTGTAGATTCGATAGCTTTCGGCCTTAAGATTTGGCAATCACATTTGGATCGAGTTGCTTCATTTCATCTTGATGGGGAGTTCGAGCTATTTATGGATTGGTGTCTTGGAGATGGAGATTACCGATACTGGAGTTCTTTCTTGAAGACTATATTGGAGATTTTGTTCCGCTGTTGATGTTATCTTTTCTTTCCGCTACTATTGTCTTGTATTATATCTTTGATGTATATTGATATCTATTGTATCATATGTTGTATCATATTGTATCAGATATTGTATCAATGTTGTACATTGATATATTCTTTTTCTTCCGCTGTGTTGTACTTAATGTGTTATAAGCTCCGGCGAACCAGATTCGACGTTTGGATCTGCAGCATTTGAATACGAGTGTCGTATTCGGTGCCGATTTCCGAAGGTCGAGTCAGGGTCGTTTCATTGATATTTAATAAATTTTAAAAATATACTTCAAATAAATTTGATACTTACCCCACGCTTTTTGGAACTACCTATGTAACGACCCAATTTTCGATGCCCGAAAAACCGAACCATTAGGGTAAAAAGAAGGAGGTAGAAGAAGAAATAGAAACAACATCAGAATCTTACAATGCGGCGGAATAAAATATAATAGATGATCACAGATCTTTGCACAAAAGAAATTAAATCTGTTTTATACATACATCATCAGAATACAACATCAGAGTTCAATAAAATCAACAACACAACTCAGGGCGGTTAAAATATCTCGTCCTTCCAAAACTGAATACACAGCGGAATATACATCATATATGTCGGATACATCTCGCCATCCAGCTCGTCGCCTGATATCTACATCGGTCCATCCAGAATCTGTACTCTATAATACTCGGTCTGACCCGAGCATTATAGTTAAATAATACCCGAGTCAGTCTGGAACACCAGCGTGAGAAAATATACTCAATTGGATTATTAAAGTTTTCAAAACCATTTGAAATCAAAGGTATCTCGTAAGACCACGCCACAAATAAACATGCCGGGTTTTACCTCACGATTACCAAACAATTTCTTATAAAATCCTCTGATATTATAATAATATCTATATACAAATACTTATTCAAATAACCGAAATTGTTACATTTATTAAATTCCAGCTAATGGGTATACAAACAAAACCGTAAAGGCACATAGGGAAAATGGATTTCCATCAATGGCAGGGCTACTGGGGTATCGTCCGTCATAGTACGTGGTCTAGATCATTGCACCGAGGATCCACCCTAAATCCCCTACAACACGAGACCAGAGCTAACCCATACTGGATAGTCCGAATAAGTTCACCCGCGGTTGGGATAAGCAACTGCCACACAACCGAATATATAAAGGAACATCTAGATAGGGGTGACTTTACCCTAATTGGTTGCTAGCCAATTAGCTTTGTATGCACCTTCCCTGTTTTAGTCATTCCCTGTTGATGAGGCTCGAGGCTATGCGTTACCTTTTTAGCACACAATCACTTAGAAGGCTCATCGTCCTCCTGGCGATGTTCTGAAAGCATTCATCAATACAAGTTCGATCTGGATTCGAACGGAACCAAAGGCACTACTCCTACTACATCCATTTTAGAATCACCCTCAGGATTAGTAGCGATTAGCCCTTGCACTTCACTGCTCCATCTTTGACTCCAAGCACTTGTCTTCCTCACAAAAATGTTCAAACAGGATCGAAGTGGTTTCGGGAATTAAATCCCGATCCCAATCTCTTCGAAATGATCAACGCATTGGCCAATATTGATAGTCGGTTATTTAACTATCAAATAACATTTACAAACCATCAACAAGCCATAATAATTTCCCAAATTATTTATTAACCTCAAAATATCTTCGCAAGTTATATTTCCACTTTTCAACCCTTTGAAAACAATTCCAAACCATCTTTCTCTCATGGAATAAATTCCCCAAATATTTTCTATTTCCACTGAAATCACCAAGTACAAATACTTTAGATTTTAAAATAATTTAAAACACTTTATTATAAAATATACTTTAAAATATTTAAATTAAACTACTTAAACACTTTATTTCAAAATATATGCTTTAAAATAAAACTACTTTTTAAATATAAATTTTAAAATAAAAAATAAAAGTTATGCCAAACTAAATTTAAAATAAGAGTTACAAAATTCTATACAAGTTTTCAAATAAAACTTTAACCAAACTATCTTTAACATAAAAATAAAACTATTTTATAAATATAAATATTAATAATTTTCTTTTTAAACATAATACCAATTAACCTTTTAAAATAATTACTGCTAAAATAAATTTGAAAATATTTACCTTAAAAATTAAAAACATTTAAAAATAATAAATATTCTAAAACATTTCTTTAAGACAAAATTTCAAAGCCTTTAACTTATAAAAAGTCTCCTTTAAAATATAATTAGCTTTCCAGGGAAATACACTTTCTATCACCGTACCTTTAAAAATAAACCACTATTTATTTTTAAAACAAATTACCCATTCGTTTATAAATTCCTACCGTGAATTTATACTCCCGAATATCCACCGATATCCATTTCACTTTATAAATCCAGTTTATAAATTTCATAGTCTCATCTTCCTTTATAAATTTCAATTTCAAATACTTAAATCAATTTTCAAATTGATTTTCAAAATTTATTCTATATAAAATGAATTTCTTAACTTACCCAATTTCATTTCGAAACTCATTAATTTCAGCTTTAACTTCTTTATTATAATTCAAAGTCTTATCGAAATTGAAATACAAATTTCATAGTTTTCCCAAATTTCTTCTTTATCTTTTCCAAATTTAAGCCTTAAATTTGAAAATAATTTCTTTATTCCTTTAAATAGTATCATTAAGTCTAAAAATTTATTTATTCCTCTTTATTCAAAATATTCTTCCATACCCAAAATATATTTATTTAAAATTTAAAAAATCAATTTTTATTCTTCCAAATCATTTAATTATCCAAATTCGTTATAATTATTTTATTTAAAATTACCTTTTTATTTACTTTAAAATTTCAAACTTCACATATATTTCAATTCCCAAAATTCCAATATATATTTAACCAAGCCATAGAATTCAGTAAATTCCAATATAATTCATCACAGATTATCACATAACCATATCGCTGAAAATAAAAATAAACTCAACGTTTTAAGGAATCCAGTTGGATCCCTCCAACCTGTTTCCCTACATACACAGTGTTAGCACAATATAATAATACCAATTCCACTTCCAGGTGGAATATCACGGTATATGGGATCATATTATTTCATCCGCTATTATGTGGCGCATAGGGTCTCATCCGCTATGTAATGCGAGAAATCAATCACTCTAACATATATATACTACTATATATAATATACCACATCCCATCAATTCAATCATTCAACCAAATATTTAAATTTAACTATTTAAATTTAGATAATAATCCAGATGAGTGAGATTAACCCACCTTTGATTTTTAATATGCAGATCCGATCCAAACCGACTTGTCTTCCCTCGATTTAAGACCTTGTATAAACATTAGATGATTTTTTTTATTAATATTCAAACTTGTTGAACGATTACTTTCCTTTTGATAAACTTACTTAGCGAATTATTTATTTAAATAAATTTTCCTTTAATAAAAAATATCTTTTAGTATCCAAAATAAATAAATAAGTTTTATTAAACAAATTAATCTCCCTAATACATTTTTTTTAAATTAGACCAGTAAACTTAAAGTGTGTATGTGTATTTATATATTTATATAAAAATATCGAATATCCCTTATTGCAAACATATATATTTTCTAATTTCTGTAATCACATATATATTAATAAAATTATGAAAACAAACTGTAAATATATATATATATACGTATCATGCTGTAAATATATATATACATACACATATTATTAATTAAACTCTAATGAAAATAAAATTATTTTTCTACCTGTTTAAATTTCAAAACCTAAATCAGATAAATTATAAACTTAAAGCAAAACTCACCAGACAACATCGCGCCATCTAAAGCTAGATCGACCCGCACCTCCAGATTGATCGAAAAACCCTTGCCCAGCCTCACGATCGAGACTTCCTCCATCGACCCTCGGCCACTCAAGAGGAAAATGAGAACACTGCGAACCCCTAATCCTCCTCGTGACAATTTACAAACTCGCGATCATCTAGAGTTTGGTTTCGACGAACGAAAGGTGGAACACAATTCGATTCATGAATGATAACAGAAGAAGAGAGACTCAGTTGAACAAATAATCGATTTAACAGAGGCCGCCATTATCAGTTTTCTTTTTTTTTAAATTTTGAAACGAGATTACAAAATGAAGAATGAAAAAGCTCGGCAATTCTTTTGTTTCGAGATTTCAATTTTATTTTTAATTCTCGCCGAAGATTTCTATAAAAAAGGCTCGACCAAGAATACAGAAAGAAAGAGACGCGTGGTAGACCAGTGAACACGAGTTGAAAATGCTACAGTACTTAGGTACATAAATATATTTAAATTTAAAAATTCAAAATTTTAAATTGTCATGAAATCGATGCTTAAAATTCATACGTTCTATCGAGGCATGCTGTTAGGCGTTCATAAGGTTGTACCCCTATTTCGAACGCGATGGAAAAGGTTTCGAGTCCTAATTCGATCGTATGAAGAAGATAGCTTTTTGGACCTAGTTATTATATTAAATTTTCGATATAAGTTTCAGCGCGTTTATATATCGTACGATCACATGACAACTCCAAACCCTACCGAACTTGAAATCTGATAATAATACAATATTACGGATCCAATGAAACTAGTTTCGTCGAATTCCAAGACTATGCCTCGGAAGGCTATTTTTAAATGTCAATTTAAACGATATATTTTTAAAACTGAACAAAAAACTTTTAAATTCAAATTTGAAACTTTTATTATCTTCAGCACCATAATTATAAATTTTCCAAACCTATAAAATATTTTAACCATCTTAAAAACCAAGATTCACTATTTTAGCCAATTTCCCATTTATTAAATTAAATAAATTTAATTGCCAAATAATAATGATTTTTGAAATTCAAGTTAAACCTACTTCTAAATATTTAAAATCAATAAAATATTCCAATTTCAAATATCTAAAAAATTTGGGTTGCCACATTCCTCCCCCTTAAAAGAATTTCATCCCCGAAATTACTAGTTAAGAAGAATGGTACATAACCCGTTACTATTTTCCTGAAACCAACAGTTCCAAACAACATTCCAAAACCAAACAGTTTTCAACGATTTCCTAAAACAATCTTTTTAATAAAGACATCATCAACTGCACTAACTTTCTAAATTTCTTGCAATAGTTCCAACCAATATTTCTTACCCAATCATCCAAATTTAAATATAAAATCCAATTTAAATTATCAAAATTTACTCAAAATTTTTCTAACTCTCTAAATTCCAGAATTTTTTTGCTAGCGTCTCCTTTGCGCAGCTAGTTCGGTACAACTACAATATGCCTCTACGGGCCCCAAATCTCAAAATAAAAAAAAAGCCAAGAGGCTGGACCAGAAAATCATCAAATTTGATACAGAAATTAAATACATACCTTTTTGCCGACAAATTTAATTTATCTTCCAAAATCAAAACACCGGTTCCCTTTTTCCTTTATAACACATGTATATCCTACTTGGCCATAACATCCAATCACAGAATTCCAAAATCATTTTATACATTTCTTTTCAAAAGTTTCATATCTATTTTATTCACATTCGTATGATGCACATTTATCATCCATGTGCAATACCCGATTTGATCGCTCACCCGATCACACAATTTCACTTCAGAACTAGTATCGTCCACCCGACTTCTTAGTGCGGACTCAGATCTGGTTTCTTGATGAGAAACCGTCATTCTCGTTGCATAGTACTAAACTATGATAGAGAATTTACAGGATCAATCAAAAATCCATATCTAGGGTTCGCCGTCGAAAATCGAGTGAAAAATCCCAACTCGAACCTGTACACTACCTCGAAATTCTGTGTTCGAATCTAGATCAAATCATTATGCGAATAAAATAATATATGTGCATCTTTCGTATATATATCCACTCTCTTTTATTCACATTCATTTGATTTCTAACTATTTATTTAAAAAATTTCCATTTCACAACTTTCAATTTTAATCTTCATTCAATTATTCACTTAGAATAATTTTCCCAATACCAAATTTACATAAGAATTTCACCATTCATTTCTTGAGTTCAAAGTAAGCATTTTATATGCTCTTATAGTATTACTTTCACTTTACCACTTTGTTTTTTATCCACAGTTAATCAATTTGGATTCCAATTCCATATAGATTCAGTTTGCTTCAATTTTCAAATTAATTTCAAATCTCAATACCTTTTTCCCAATTTTCATCCAGATTTTCATTTTCAATTCTTCTTAAATTCGATTCATCTTCAAACTCTGGATATTGAATTTTATCAACTATCTTCCATTCACAACTGGTTCATATCATTATTAAATTAGTTCCACTTACTAATTTATTTTAAATCTTAAACAATTTCTTATTTCCAAACTTTTATAGTTTAAGATCACTACGAATTAATTTTATAACTTCACTTTATTTTACACATTTCAAATTAAATATCACCTCAACATACAGTTCCAATTTATTTTCTTACTCTCATGAATCAATTAGTTTACTCACTAATTTTATTTCAATTCTTAATTTTATTTAGTCAAAACTTGACTAACTTCCATTACACACATTTTAAATTAATCCCCAATATCCAGTTTCAATTCTATTTTCTTACAAATGCAAATTCATTTGTCTATCCACAATTTTATTTCTATTCCAATTTCCAACCTTCTTATATTGGCTTGTCATTCTAACTTTATTCTCTAGTCACATTTACCTTTATTTGACCCTTTCAAGTTAAATCTTATTCCACAAATTTGAAATTTCAACAAAGGTTTATTTTTAAACTTTTACTTCCTTTAATTCCTTCGAACATAATTACAATTCACTTTTCTTGACACAATTAAATTGATTCCATTATTCAACTTTAATTCTAGTTTTATTACTTATAAATTTAAATAAATTAGTTCTCCCACAAATTTACTTTCAATGAAACAAATTTTTACTTTATTTACTAGATTCAATTACATTCCATTTTTATTCAAAATTTTAAACTTCCTTAAGTTTCCAACTTATTTAAATTCCATAAACATTTAAATAAGATTCCAGAGTATTTCAACATTTCAAAATCATTTTTGAGATCAATTATATTCAAACCAAATTATTCCTTTGCATCACAAAATCAAACTCAACTTTACAACAAATACCAATTCAAAATATTTGGGTAGCAATTTCTTCCTTGGAAACTCGAAAATGAACATCGATGATGCTGCAGTCATCACTGAAATTTTTCCAACGATCGGAGAGGGTTAAATGCTTTTATCAATTTAAAACCCCTTCAAATGTTTTTAAGTTTCAAATCTTATCAGATTTCAAATTCAATTCAAAAATATTTCCTATATAATATCACCAATTTTCTCCAAAAACTTTGAAAATCATTTTTAAAAGGAATTTTATTTTTCCCAAATTTCAAATTCTCCAACTCATATTCAGAAATAACTCCAAAATTTTAATTTCATATTCAATTATAAATCACATTTATAATTCACATTTACAAATCTTATTCTGCTTATGAAATAAATTTCTTAACTTTGGTTATGATTTTCAGTTTCTTCAATTTTCACAATAATGACAATAATTTTAATATTATCACTTCTTAATAACCAAGCAACCATATATAACTATAATAATTTATGGAAAATTATTACTTTTATATACATAGGTAAAATTATTTCATTTACCATATTTTAAAACAAAACTGTGTCGGTTTATCTTGTTTAAGAGTTTAGAAACTCCTATCAATGACCTAGCGTCCCACATATCGACTGGAATCTATAAATACTCAACCGACAAGTCAACACGATATAAAAACAATTTTTATATTCACTAACAAATATGAGCTCATATCTATTAATACACTCAAACCCGTCCTAGAGTACTACGGACTCTATACTAATGAGTAATCCCCACCACAGCCAAGGTTCTCGCTTAACCTTCAGTTCTGATACCAAATGTAACGACCAGATTTTCGATGCCCGAAAAACCAAACCATTAGGGTAAAAAGAAGGAGGTAGAAGAAGAAATAGAAACAATATCAGAATCTTACAAACGAAGCGGAATAAAATATAATAGATGATAATAGATCTTTACACAAAAGAAATTATATCTATTTTATACATACATCATCAGAATACAACATCAGAGTTCAATACAATCAACAACACAACTCAGGACAGTTATAATATCTCGTCCTTCCAAAACTGAATACACAGCGGAATATACATCATATATGTCGGTACGTCTCGCCATCCAGCTCGTCTCCTAAGCTCCACAGCAGTCCATCCAGAATATGTACTCTATAATACTCGGTCTGACCCAAGCATTATAGTTAAATAATACCCGAATCAGTCTGGAAAACCAGCGTAAGAAAATACACTCAATTGGATTATTCAAGTTTTCAAAACCATTTGAAAACAAAGGTATCTCGTAAGACCATGCGACAAATAAACATGCCAGGTTTTACCTTACTATAACTAAACCATTTCTTATAAAATCCTCTGATAATATAATAGTATCTATATATAAATACTTATTCAAATAGCCGAAATTGTTACATTTATTAAATTCCAGCTAATATGTATACAAACAAAACCGTAAAAGCACGTAGGAAAAATGGATTTCCATCAATGGCAGGGCTACTGGGGTACCGTCCGTCACAATACGTGGTCTAGATCACCGTACAGAGGATCCACCCTAAATCCCCTGCAACACAAGACTGGAGCTACCCCTTACTGGAAAGTCCAAATAAGTTCACCCCATGGTTGGGATCAACAACTGCCACACGGCCGAATATATAAAGGAACATCTAGACAGGAGTGACTTTACCCTAATTGGTTGCTAGCCACTTAGCCTTGTGTGCACCTCCCCTATTTTAGCCATTCGCGGTTGATGAGGCTCAAGGCCATGCGTTACTTTTTTAGCACACAATCACTTAGAATACTCATCGTCCTCCTGACGATGTTCTGAAAGCATTCGTCATACAAGTCCGTTCCGGGTTCGAACGGAACCAAAGGCACTATTCCTACTACATCCATTTTGGAATCACCCTCAGGATTAGTAGCGATTAACCCTTGCACTTCTCTGCTCCATCTTCGACTCCAAGCTCTTGTCTTCCTCATGAAAACGTTCAAACCGGATCGAAGTGGTTTCGGAAGTAAATCCCGATCCCGGTCTCTTCGAAACGATCAGCGCATTGGCTAATATTGATAGTCGGTTATTTAACTATCAAATAACATTCACAAACCATCATCAAGTCATAATAATTTTCCTAATTATTTGTCAACCTCAAAATATCTTCACAAGATATATTTCCACTTTTCAACCCTTTGAAAATAATTTCAAACCATCTTTCTCTCACGGAATAAGTTCCCCAAATATTTTCTATTTCCACTGAAATCACCAAGTACAAATACTTTAGATTTTAAAATAATTTAAAACACTTTATTATAAAATATACTTTCAAATATTTAAATTAAACTACTTAAACACTTTATTTCAAAATATATGCTTTAAAATAAAATTACATTTTAAATATAAAACAAAATTTTAAAATAAAAGTAAAGCCAAACTAAGTTTAAATTAGAGTTACAAAAATCTATACACGTTTTCAAATAAAACTCTAACCAAACTATCTTTAACATAAAAATAAACCTATTTTGTAAATATAAATATTAATAATTTTCTTTTTGAACATAATACCACTTAACCTTTTAAAATAATTACTACTAAAATAAACTTGAAAATATTTACTTTAAAAATAAAAAACATTTAAAAATAATAAATATTCTAAAACATTTCTTTAAAACAAATTTTTAAAGCCTTTAACTTATAAAAAACATCCTTTAAAATATACTTGGCTTCCTAGGGAAATACACTTTCCATCACCATACCTTTAAAAATAAACCACTACTTATTTTTAAAAAAAATTACCCATTCCTTTATAAATTCCTACCGTGAATTTATACTCCCGATTATCCACCGATATCCATTTCACTTTATAAATCCAGTTTATAAATTTCATACTCTCTTCTTCCTTAAAAATTCCAATTTCAAATACTTAAATCAGTTTTCAAATTGATTTTCAAAATTTACTCCATTTAAAATAAATTTCTTTACTTACCCAATTTTATTTCAAAACTCATTAATTTCAGCTTTAACTTCTTTATTATAATTCAAAGTCTTATTTAAACCGAAATACAAATTTCATACTTTTCCCAAATTTCTTCTTTATCTTTTCCAAATTTAAACCTTGAATTTGAAAATAATTTATTTATTCCTTTAAATAGTATCATTATGTCTAAAAATTTATTTATTCCTCTTTATTCAAAATATTCTTCCATACCCGGAATTTATTTATTTAAAATTTAAAAAAATCAACTTTTATTCTTCCAAATCATTAAATTATCCAAATTCCTTATAATTATTTTATTTAAAATTACTTTTTTATTTACTTTAAAAATCCAAACTTCATATATATTTCAATTTTCAAAATTCCAATATATATTTAACCAAGCCATAGAATTCAATAAATTCCAATATAATTCATCACGGATTATTACATAATCATATCGTTGAAAATATAAAATAAACTCAACGTTTTGAGGAATCCAGTTGCCTCCAACCTGTTTCCCTGCATCCACAGATGTTAGCACAATATAATAATACCAATTCCACTTCGAGGTGGAATATCACGGTATATGCGGTCATTTTATCTCGTCCGCTATTATGCGGCGCATAGGGCCTCATTCGCTATATATTATGGGAAATTAATCACTCCAATATATATACTACTATATATAATATACCATATCCAATCAATTCAATCATTCAACCAAATATTTAAATTTAACTATTTAAATTTAAATAACAATCCAGATGAGTGAGATTAACTCACCTTTGATTTTCAATATGCAGATCCGATCCAAACCGGCTTGTCTTCCCCCGATTTAAGACCTTGTATAAACATTAGATGATTTTTATTAATTGTGATGACTTGCCTTTCTAACCACAGAAAGATGTATCATTAATAAGAAAAGAAAGGGATAGAAATAGAAAAGATAGATAGAAAGAATAACAACATCAGAATCTTCCAGCGGAATGGAAGGAAATATAATACATCACATAACTATTACATAGTTTACATATATCAAAGTTTCACAATATCATACACATGACAGTCATACATACATCTGTCAGTACATACATCTCAAAATACAGCATACTCTAACTAACACAGCGGAACCAAATATATATATAGATACGTCTGGAACTTCTGCTCCAAGCTCCGCCAGAACTCAACAATCCAAAACCTATCACTTGGCTACTCATAAAAATTTGAGTACCCAAGAGTTTATGAAAAAAAATAAACTCTGGGTCAGACGTGGGTCTGGTATGAGTAAACGGTTTAAAGTTGTTTAACTTTGAAAAACATTTAAAAATAAAGGTATCACGTAAGACTCCCCACACATAAATACGGGTAAGTTTTTACCTTACCTAACCAAAACATTTTACAGGCCCAGTGGTATTATAATATTGTCTAGGGTTTTCAAATAGAAAATAGCCTAAATTGTTACACCTATTAAATTCCAACTACTAGCCACAAAAGTGGGTAATACAAATCAAAACCATAGGGTCTCGTAGGGAAAATGGATTTCCATCAATGGCAGGGCTACTGGGGTACCGCCCGTCACAGTACGGGGCTTAGATCACGTACCGAGGATCACTCCCTACCCCCTACAACACAAGGCCGGAACCATTCCTTACCGAACAGTCCCAAACAAGATAACCCCACAGTTGTAGCTGGCAACCGCCCACACAGCCGAAATAAAAAGGGACATCTAGACAGGGGTATATCTCATCCTGCTTCGGCATGACTCACCTAACCTTGGTGCACATCCCCTGTTTTAGCCATTCCCCATTGATGAGGCTTGAGGTTACGATTACCTTTATAGAACATATCTCTTAGAATGCTCATCGTCCACCTGACGATGTTCTGAAAGCATTCAATCTATACAATTCGTTTCGGGTTCGAACGAAACCGAAGGCATTATCTCGTTATGCTCATTTTGGAATCACCCTCAGAGTCAACGGCAATAACCCTTGCATTTTGAAACACCATCTCGATCTTCACTTGAGATTTTATGACCTAACGTTTAATTTGGATCAATGTGATTTTCGGATAATCATAAATGACACCCGATCCCGGTCTCATCGAAATCCAAAAGCCATTTTAAAGGTCAAGTTGTTTAATAGTTTAAACAGTTTAATTCAACACTTTGAATTCACATAGCATTTATCACAGATAAAACATACACAATCATCATAGATATATCAAGGCATATCATAGAAACATCACAGAATATCACCAAGTAATCATCACAAATCAGATATTCTACATATACAACATTCATAAGCAAGCATCTTAATTCTTATTGTAATTAATTTAATTAAAATTAATTACTTG
Source organism: Allium cepa (assembly GCA_030765085.1). NCBI lineage: Eukaryota > Viridiplantae > Streptophyta > Magnoliopsida > Asparagales > Amaryllidaceae > Allium > Allium cepa. The sequence continues at coordinate 24,837,702 of CM060933.1, read as the reverse complement.
AGAATTAATTACTTAATCCTGTTTAATTAATCATTTAATTAACTATTAATTACTTATTCCTTTTCAAATCATTTAATTAATCAATCATTTCTTAATCAATTATTAAATCTTAATTACTTAATTAATTACCCTTAATTATTAATTAATAAAACCTAATTATTAATTAATAAAACTTATTTATCCATTTATTAACCACTAATTACTTAATTAATCAATTATTAATTCTTAATTAAATTACTTAATTAATTAACTACTAATCATATATTAATTAACTTTAAGTGGTTAATTACAAATTTATTAATCACTTAATCAATAATTTATCCAAACTCTAATTATAATGTAATTATTCTTAATTACTTTCTAAAATAATTAATTAATATTAATTATTCATCTTAATTAACATTATAAAAAGAAATTTTATTTAAATATTGAAAATCAATTTATTATTAACTACTAACTTAAATGTTAATTACTTAACTTATATTAATTAATTAATTAAAATAATTATCAAGAGTTTAAAACATCGTTAAGTATTAACTAAGATAATTAAAACTTGTATTAAAGTTTTTAACTTAAGCTGTTAAACCTTTATTAAGTTTTCAACGCTTAAATCCTGTTGAAACATAATATGCTTAGCTATATTTCTTTCATTTTTGTTTTGAAAATCATAAATTGCAGTAAGAATCCAAGCTATGAACTTGAATTAATATTTTACAAAAATAAATTTTATCAAATTATCATTTGAAACCTGTAAAACAAGATTTCCGGTAGTAATATTTCACTAACATGTTTAACCAGCTTTGAGAAATCTTGATTGAGATTTAGACTTCTTGTTTAATTGAAACTTAAAGTTTACAATGGTCAGTTGAAAGCAAATTCGAGTTTGGATGATAATCAACCCTGTAATCCATAACAGAGAAAACCAATATACAGAGTAACCTATATATGCACAGAATTATATTCAAAGATCAAACAGATACAATACCATATAATAAATGAATCATCTTTACCGATTTTAATTAAATTTAAAACTTTAAAATTGATGTTTACTCGCCTGAAAGAGTTACTGGATAGGAAACACTGTGATGTTCTTGAAAACTGCCTTTGAATCTGTTTGAGTTCTTGTCTGTTTTTGTTTTGAATTCAATTTGATTTTACTTCTTCTTCTTTTTTTCTCTGGTTTCTTATGTGTTTTTCTGAATGAACTAAATAGCTTAGATGTATACATATATACAAAAGATAACATGATGCTTAAGGGAGGTGTTATCTGGTTATGCTGTTTCCTTCATTTTGTTTTAACTTGACAGATTTTTATAAATATTTTGAATTGACAAAATGTTTGCTGAGCTGATGGCATTTAATGCCAACATTTATTAATATGTTTACATTATTATTATATTGTTTGTTGTGTACATGGATATTTTGTTTGTAATTATACACTTGCAGGTAGGTTTTGGTCTTTGTATATATGAAGATATTTTGTATAAAAACATTTGTTTTGTTAACTTCTAGCTTGAATAATTTATATTCATATGTTTGTCACTACAACAAAAAGTGTCTTTTATAGCGGCATATAGCCGCTATTAATCACAACCATAGTGGTTTGATAAGCGCTGTATATCGACATGTCATAAAAAACTGTTGAATATTTATAACACAAAATATGCCGCTATGGTTGAGCTTAGTTTTATAACGCAAATTCGCCGCTATGGTACGTTAATTCAATAGCTCATTCTAGCCGCTATAATACACCATTTTGCCGCTATAAAATATTTATTCAATAGCAGTCATTTCACACTATTAAATCAACATGTTACAGTATTGATACACATCCTACTGATAAACTGTAGTATTAAATACCAATATCAAAAAGCACAATAATAATCATAAAAGATAATAAATATAGAGATGTAACACATTACATTAAAAATACCAAATATTCATACACATCAAAACGTAGTAGCAAATATTTTAAGCAACCCCAAAAAATAGTAGCATAGTTTAACAAAAAAAAACAAGTACATATTTGATTGTTTGCATTAAAATGAAGATCACAACTTTAGCATCTTCTTCTTTCACACACCTGCAAATAAGATAAATAATTACATTAAGAACGATACATAATTAATGATAGATGTTTTTACATGTAACAAAAAACTAAATTATTGCATGTCTCATTTTATATTCGTACATGTTACTATCCATTTGAATCTACATCAAAATTTCTGACATAAGTTGGTAGCCAACTGACTTTTATTAAGTCGGATAGCTAATTTACTTTTGGACAGTATCATGTATATTTGAAAATCATGGCTTCTGCTTGTTACATTATCACATCCCTTCTGGTCATCAACACACATCCAACTTCTTGCCCACATCATCTGCTACTTCAAATAACAAACTTCATCTTTCTTTTGTTACTTACTGCCAAGACCTTACTACAGCAGTAAACATCCCCACCATCTTCACATTACAGCCAACAACAACAAGTTCTACCATTCTTTCCTTGTTGCATCACGTGCTCCTTTGCATTGGCCAAACCTATATCCACTGAACAAATTATATCATCTACTTCTACATTTACATACCAACCACAACACCATCAACCCCCCCGTTCCTGCCATCTACCACAGTTCAACACTACATACTTCAGACATCATCAACCAATTCACTGTGCCACAATCCACTACTAAACTAACCTCTTCCAAACTACAACTTACTCCAACATTGTAGTTGTATCACCCCTTTCATACTACATTTCATACAATCATAACTGCACACATCTGTCTCAAAATATTCCCTAACCAACCACTGTTTCATCTGCTCAACTCTCCATTACCCCTTCACAACCAATAATACATCACATTCAAATACTTCAAACCACATCAACTTCAGACTAACATCACTTGCCACCGTGCTTCCTATACTACTTCATTAACCACCAGAAATACCTGACCATCTCATTGACACTACTATATTGCTGACCATTTGATATACAATCACTTTCAACCCCTCAACCACCAGCCTCTTCTCTGCCATACCCTATCAACAGTTCAGTCACCTTCAACTACTATATGCTGACTATTTTTATAAGCTTATTTATATTTTATATGACTTAATACACAAAGTTAATTTTTATAATTTTAGTTAATTTATTGTTATTATTATTATTATTATTATAAATTTAGTTAATTTTCATAAATATTGGTTAATTTATTATTATTAATATCAACTTAGTTAATTTTTATAAAACTATATCAACTAAGTTAATTTTATAATCACAATGAATCTAGATAAAATGCCAAAATTGATGTTAGTGATAATGAAAAATAAGTTTTGTGTGATTGCCAAATCATATATAGGTAAAGACCATTAAACAATAAATAGAACCTAGCTGATTCTTTAGTTTCAGCTATAAAGTATTACGAAATATAGTTTGGGCTTTTGCTTCTAAATCATAGAAAACAAAGAGTACGTTGAAATTATGAATGTTCTGAAATTTTATGAAGTTAACAACTGAGATTCATGAGATCCAAAAATCAATGAAAGAGGCCTTCAATGTGTTTAATTATAAACATTCCAAAATTCAAATTTTGCATGTTTTAGTATATAATTAAATTTCAATCAATGAAAGAGTACCTTCTGCTTTCTCACCTTTAATTTCATCTTGAGCTATATACTTGCATTTTTTCTTCTATTGACAAATCAAAACAAATTACTTCAAGATGTCTAATTGCTACTTCATATTTGTTAATTTCTCCATTTTATTATCCAATAAAATTAAGCCATTTCATTTTTTCCTTTCAAAAATTCACTTGTTTAACTTTTCACTTGTTTAACTGGATATGAATTAAGTTGTAAACGAAGAAATATTTGTTTCATCGAATTTTCAAGCTATATAAACAAGGCTATATAAACAAGGCTATAATAAGAAAAGGTTTAAATTAAAATCAGGCAAGCATTTTATAATTTGCCAACTAAAATCATGAAAGAATTTGAAATGGGATGAACACCATTTATGAAAATAAAAACATGAAACATTAGTTATGATGATAATGCCAATAATTGGAATTGGGCAACTAATATATGTATCCTCAAAAAATTTGTTATCCATCTTTAAATCAATAGAAATTTCAGTTGAGTCAATGCCTACGACAAGATACTCTTAGCATCAATGTAATCCAAGACAAGATACTCATTTATCATAAATAATGATATGAATGTTCAATCTTACTTATTTTAATTATCATAAACTTTGATAAAGAAAATGTAGAAGACGCATAACGAAAGGGCATATTAAGACCATGAAATAACAAAATTAGAATATGCTACACATTACAATTTTTGCAGCATTTTGTACGAAGTGTTTTTTATTTCAACTATGTCTACATTAATTTTGAAATTTCCAGCAGTCAAGCCTTATTAATTGAGTATTTTAAGTACCAAAATGGGACTTAGAATCCGTGGCGATGACATAAAACAACGTACAAAACTTATGCAACAATACAAATTTAAGACGTACTGAAAGAGTAATTTTAAGTTGGAATCAATCATGCCTATATAGTGTCCAATAGAAGAGAGGAAAGAGTAATTTTAAGACTTACTAAAAATTCATACCATTACGATATGTGCAGAAGGTCAAGCTATAATTTCTTCCTTCAACAACGATCTCTTTAGTCCCTCGTCGATCCAATAAATCACATTTCTTCATATTTTTATCGTACTTGCATTGCAATTAAAAATATAGAAATATTATATTAATTACTAAATAATAAATTAAAATACAAATGATGTCAAACCAGTAAAAATTTAATTATTTCGGGTTTATTTGCTTCTGTCCAACTGTGCCTACCCTGCAAAACCACCGGTAAAACATTATAACGTTAGTTTAACAGTCAATGTTCAACCACAAGAACATGAAATACAATCATAAATAATAATTAGAAAATATTTCCTTTAAACTCAGTAGATAAGAGACAGATCTTACCTGATTTTTCACCAGCTGCAGAAATTTCTTTTCTAAGTCTAACACTCTATTTTCCAGTTGCAATGTTTGCTTATCCTTAACTTGCGATAAAGCTGCTCTACTGAGACTCATTCCCCCTTCACATCGCTCTTAGTCGACTAGGTCTTTCTTGCCCCAAAAGTGCATCTTCTCTGTAATTTATTGCCGAGCTCAATTGTGGAACAGCTCCAATTTGTTTAATCTTTTCCTACAAAACAAGACTAATAATAGATTATTGATATACTTAAATTAATTTATTACGTACATCTTTTTATTAAAACTTTTCTTACTAAGTTCTGAAATAAAAGATGTTATTTATATGTATCCCTGCAGTATCCCTTCATCAAATGTAAATAATCTATATATTATTGCAAAAGATGATAAAACTTATAAAGGATATGCTACACTATAGTTTTTCTAATTTTCATGTTTGTTAAATTTTTATCACGAGTAGTCTAAAAATTATATTCATGTTTATTTATTTCCATGTGTTTGACAAGTAAAATTAAATATAAGATGAACATGTGCGTTAATATACAACGGACGATTTTAAAAAGAAATAAGAAAAGTAAATAAATAAGCCTTACAAAAAGTTAAACAAGATATTAACTATCATAATCAATGTTATTAAACATGAAAATAGCTAAAGCAATTTAAAGTTGCACTAAAGTATTATAGTATGTTTCCTTTCATTTTCATTTTATTTTCTTTCTTTATTTTTAAGGAACAAAAAGAAAAAAACAATATTAACGTGTACATCGATAAACAATCGTTGAATGCTACATATGATCAAAAGTCAAATTGGTCCTGGTGTTGTTTGACCAAAGATTAAATAAATATCATATGAAAGAACTGTAATTTAAAAAGTGAAATTATAAAAATGTATGCATGGCTGAAGACATATTAATATTTGATTGATGCAACCATAGTAATCCTAAATCCTTGTATTTGAGAAATTTCAATGGCTAAACAAGTAAAGAGAAATAAGTTACTAGTTTTGCAGGCGAGAAGCAAAATTGCATCAAAGATATAAACAGTCTTCTATTGTATACTTTCGAGAATCCTGAATCTTTGTTCTATCTATACAGTCAAGTTTAAGGTTGGTATAAAGGATCAAGCATTCATAAGTCTTAGCTAACATAGGTGAACATAAATAATTAAACAAAAAGTATCTTGAATCCAGAAACATATCATAAATAAATATTATAGTACACGTTGTATTTCATATTTATTATACAACCTATTACTGACAAACATAATATTAACAAATCAGTTTCTATTTCACAAACTTGCTTTGAAAAGTATGAACATTGAATTAATATTTTATATGAAAACCAAAAATACGAATGACTAGTTTTATTCTCCAGACAGAGGGGCATCTAAGAATCAGATTCGAAATGCAAAAGCATTAACATAACAGATTAAAATGGTTGTTGTTTAGATCACTTTTATCTTATCTCTTCTATCGCACTCACCAAGCGCCTGTGCATTCCTTGACAATGATACTCGTTACTAGTTGCAATTAGTGGTATTTCAGCACAGATACTCTGTTCGTTTTAGAAGAAACAAATCATACAATGCTATCTCAGGTTATAACTAAGACACAAATTTAAACAATTTTGTATGTTCATAGGAAACCAATCGTAAATTGAATTGGCATACTTTATAAGTGCATATATTTTTTCCTACTAGGACTCAAGTTTTAGCTTCCATCAGTATACGTATTTTGGGTGAGAGAACTTCATTTTATACTAAAGATATATGATGTCACTATATTAAATGGTGGCATATTACTTCCAAAGAAGTTTGATAATAAAAAGAAAGCAAAATAACAGAAATGTGCAATCCATTTAATTTCACATTTTTATGTGCATTATGAAATTAAAAATTACCTAATTGATGCCACATAAATAATCTCGTCTTCTCTCTTCAAAACTATGGTGTGTAAATCTTTATAATTCAACCATGCATAATTAGATCTGAAATAAAAGTTTCAACAATGTTAAATTTTAATAGATTTATGGAATTTAGAATATATAGTGTGCATAAAAATTGAAGAAATTAGAGAAAAATACAAGATTAGGTAAAATCTAACCATCGATTATACAGTATATATTGTATCATTTGAATGCTTGTTCTAAAATTGATCATAGGAAAAAAGCATTCCTTCACAACAGTCGGTCAATGCCACCGCTAAATTTGCATGACATTCGACAGCAACTGTAATTTCCTATGGGTTACTGAATTTTTGTTCCCCATGATTGCATCTTAAGATTGTGTAGTAAAATCGATCTCCAACAGAAGTCATCTTACTAATGCTATAATGTAGAGCTACAAACAACTGTATACAAAAACAATATAGATGTCAAAGTGTCGTAGCAATGGAAAAAATAAATAAAATATGATTAATGAATAAGATATCACGTAAACAATTATTGTTAGTATGTTTCGTATTGGCAAGCCGAAAGAAACTTACCCCATGGCATCATTATGCACAAAACCATAAAGTTGACCATGTTTCCTTCCCAGATATGATTATCACTTTTATGCATTTTTTATGATCTACAATTACAAAGAAAATTAGCAGGAATATCAAGCATAAACATATAACATATAAGATCTTAGTCACATATTATCAGTTTAAAATATTCAATTTTCAAAAAAACATGTTGCATTTTATAAAATTCAGATTATATCGTTAATCATACTTGTTTTATAGCTTGATGTCATTTGTGCAACTAAAGGAACATGACCTATCTCTATTATACCATAATTTCACGAGGACTTCAAATTTCACCAATTAAAGAAGAACACCATTATATCAGAACAAATTATCATCCAAAGCCCCCCATCGCTTAAAAGTATACAAAGATTTCTTAAAAATAGTTGATAAATATAACCTATAAATTTCTAACCTAGAAATATGAGCGGGAGATTTAGGTTCAGGATGTGTCGACTTCGGAACTGCTGAAGAGCGATGAGTGGAGATCGGAGATGGTGAGCTGGATCGAAGATTGAAGATGGCGAGCGATAAGCGATTAGGAGGGATATTTTGGAAGCTATATTTTGGAAGCGATGAGTGATGAGCAATTAGGAGGAATACGAACTGAATAAGTGTTTTGAGAGGGAGATGAAAATTTTGGGAGGGATATCTTTGGTTTTGGGCCAAGCGTTACGTGTTACGTTTGTTCGAAGCATGTACCGAATGGAACAAAAACAAAGTAAAAAAGATTAAACAGTCAATGATAAATAATAACGCTTTAGAGTAATGCGTTATCGAGTGGTGCTATTAAAAACATATTATCTTATAGTGCGTGTCAGGTTTTACTTTATACTTTGCTTACAAATTTTAAAGTTATGTTGTATGCATACTTAACTACCTAATTCTTGTTTTATTTTACATTTGTATTTTAACCATCGGTATTTAAATTAGATTCATGAATTTTACTTATATTTAATATTTATATTTTATATTGATAGACTTTGATGTTATTTCAAACATTATCATCCATATATATTTATTTACCAAATGTAAACAAGAGAAAGCATTTTAATTCAATTGTATAAGATAAATTTTATTTTAATGTTTTTTTAAGAGGTTTATTTTTAAATTTCCAAAATCAAATTTCCTTTTCAAAAATACAAATTTACATAAACAAATGGCAAATATTTCCAAATATTCTATTCGCTTTAAAATGATCAGTTTACATTCTATTTAATTGGACTAAATATTTATTAAAATATTAATGCCAAAATCTCGGGTCGTTACATTCCTCCCCCCTTAAAAGAATTTCGTCCCCGAAATTTAAAACAAAAGATAATTCAAAAGCTGTTATATCGACCATTCAAACATACATATCATTCATACATTAGCAAACCACCAAACAGTCTATCCTAACAAACATCACTAGCTATCCGGACACAAATCCGGATAAACTTCCCTAAAACTATCCAGAGTTTCCCAGGTACAATCTTTGGGATCCTCGCTCCACTGTACTTTGACAAGCTTCACTACTTTACTTCTGAGTTGCCTCTCGTCTTGATCAACAATCCGAATTGGATTCCTGACCACAGTCAAATTCGGCTCGACTTTCAAATTTTCCTGAACTACTGGTTTTACAACTAATGATGGATCGTGAACAAACTTCCTTTGATGGGATACATGGAATACATTATGAATTCCAGACATCCATTCTGCCAATTCAATCATGTAAGCTACAACACCAATCCTTTCCAATATCCAAAATGGTCCTATATATCTCGGGGCAAGTTTTCCCGTCTTTCGAATCTAACGGCTCCTTTAATCGGGGAAACTTTAACAAAAACAAAATCACCAATCTCAAATTCCAATAGTCTCCTTCCCTTATCTGCGTACTTCTTCTGATGGTCCTGAGCAGCTCTCATTCTTTCCTTGATAAGCTCAACTTTTGAATCAAATCAGGCCCAAGCACAAGACGATCTTTCGACTCTATCCAATAGGATGGGGATCTACACGGTCTTCCATATAAAGAGCTTCATAAGGAGCCATCTTAATACTCGCTTGGTAACTGTTATTATAGAAGAATTCCACTAGATGAAGATGGTCTTCCCACGATCCACCAAAATCCAAAACACAAGCTCGCAGCATATGCTCTAGAATTCGGTTCAGCCTTTCCGTCTGTCCATCTGTCTGAGGATGATAGGGTACTTAATGTCAAACTCATTCCCATAGCTGATTGCAGAGCCTCCCAAAATTTTCTGGTGAAAATAGGATCACGATCACTTACTATGCTGATAGGAACACCATGCAATCTGACTATCTCTATCAAGAAAATATCTGCCAGAGAAACTGTAGTACGAGTTGCCTTAACTGGTATAAAATGGGCACTCTTAGTTAACCGATCCACAATAACCCATATTTCATCGTTTCCTTTCTTGGTTCTTGGCAACCGTCGATGAAATCCATCGAATCATCTCCCATTTCTATTCTGGGATTTCCAAAGGCTGTAACAAACCGGGTGACTTCTGTTGATCTCCTTTCACTTGCTGACAGATAGCACAACTATTAACGAAAGAAGCTACATCCCTCTTCATGCACGGCCACCAGAAAAATCTTCTCATGTCTTTATACATCTTAGAGATTCATGGGTGAATATTCAGTCTGGAGCGATGACACTCAACTAAAACTTCTTGCCTTAATCCATCTATATTAGGCACACACAAATGACCATTAATCCTCAAAACACCTTGATCGTCCATCTTGAAATCCTAATATCGACCATCCTTAGTTCCAAGAATTAGTTCCTCAACAGATCTATCCTCTATTCGCTTACTTATGATTCTGTCCTGGAGAGATGGAACAATTTCCAAAAGAGATAAAACTGCATTCCTGCTAAGAGCATCAGCCACAACATTCGCCTTTCCTAGGGTATACAGAATATCCAAATCATATGATGCCAGAAACTCAATCCATCGATGCTGCTTCAGATTAAGATCCTTTTGAGAGAAAAGATATTTCAACGGTTTGTGATCCGTGAATAACTCAAACTTCTCTCCCAAGAGATAGTGTCTCCAAATCTTCAAAGCAAAAATAATGGCCAACAAATCAAGATCGTCCGTAGCGTAGTTCCTTTCATGTGGCTTTATTGCCGACTCGCATACGCAATTATTCTTCCATTCTGCATCAAAACTGCTCCCATACCAACTATACAAGCATCTGTATATACTTCAAATTTGCTCTTCCCATCCGGAATAGCAGCACTGGTGCAATGGTTAGCCTTGTCTTCAACTCTTGAAAAGCTTCTTCACACTGGGGTGTCCATTTGAACTTAGCTCCTTTCCTTGTTAACTTAGTCAGATGTGAAGAAATCTTGGAATAATCCTTGATAAACTTTCTGTAGTAGCCAGCTAAACTTAGAAAACTGCGAACTTTCGTCGGTGACTTCGGTTGCTTCCATTCCAGAATAGTCTCGACCTTCGTTGGATCTACAGAGATACGTTTTACCAGAAACAATGTGCCCTAAAAATTTAAATTCCGATTTCCAAAAATGGCACTTAGAGAACTTTGCCTTCAAAACATGCTTCCTCAGAGTCTCCAACACTATTCTCAAATGCTGCTTGTGCTCTTTTCCAGACTTAGAATAGACCAAAATATCGTCGATGAATACCAAAACAAACTTATTCAGTTCTCGATAATCCACACAGAAGCTTAGCGATCCATCCGATTTATTGACAAACACTGCAGCAGAACCCCAACAGGAAAAACTGGGCCTAATCAACCCCTTCTCCAAAAGATCCTGAGTCTGCTTAACTAACTCTTCTCTCTCTAGGAGCCATATTCCTACTAGGCTGAATCACTGGCACTGCTCCTGGAATCAAATCAATACAAAACTTTATCTCTCGATGTGGAGGCAAACACTTAACTTCCTCGAATACATCAGGGAAATATTGGGCCACATCGATATCTTCAACCTTCTCTTGAGAAGTCTCAATTCCATGTAAAAGACTACTCAAGTGAATTCCAGAATTATCACACAACACTCTGGCAATCCTACCCAAATCGGTTTCCAACGAAACTGTTCTCTCATCATAATTCAGAACACCCTAAAACTTATCGAGCCAATCCATCGAAGAAATGGATCCTCTCTACTACTTCTGAAATTACCTCAAGAAAAACTGCTAACCAGAAAATCTTCTTGACGGCACACAGAACACTTCGAGCTACACTGCTAACCCAGATGCCCAAAGACTTCCTATCCAAAGCTCTTCGAGAAACTCGGACCTCGAACCAAACAGAAACACCCTACTGAACTTAGCCACAACACCAAAGCAGACATACTTACTTAACTTGTTCCAAAGAAACATCTTCGGAGACATCCATAGTCACTGTCTCTAATCACATAGCTACTACATCCTAAGGTATCAAGATATCATGACTTGCTTCCGTCCAACCAACAGATCCAAACTCTAGCTCATCCAAACTTACACTTCAAAGATGATCTCCGAACCTTAACAGGTTTCCTTCATAGATCAATGAAATCCTTACACCACCCAAAGCTCACTCGAGACGGTAATAGGTCTACAGTCTCGACAGATACACTTCCAACCTCAAACATTCAAACTCCAACCATTGGTAGTCGTGTTACACACACCACTACCCTATCTATCCTTATAACTTATATTGGAAAACCAAAACAGGTAACCTAACAAATAGGTAGAAACATATATATATATATATATATATATATATATCAAAATTACAAATACTCCCTCTCAAGAAAGAAATCACTCAAGAGCCTAGGTATTCGCTCAACCTAGCGCTCTAATATCAGCTGTGACGACCCGCCTTTCTAACCACAAAAAGACATATCATTAATAAGAAAAGAAAGGGATAGAAATAGAAAAGCTAGAAAGAAAGAATAACAACAACAGAATCTCACAGCGGAATGAAACAAAATATAATACATCACATAACTATTACATAGTTTACATATATCAGAGTTTCACAATATCATACACATGACAGTCATACATACATTTGTCACTACATACATCTCAAAGTACAACATACTCTAACTAACACAGCGGAACCAAATAGATATATAGATACGTCTGGAACTTCTGCTCCAAGCTCCTCCAGAACTCAACAATCCAAAACCTATCACTTGGCTACTCATAAAAATTTGAGTACCTAAGAGTTTATGAAAAACAAAAATAAACTCCGGGTCATACATGGGTCTGGTATGAGTAAACGGTTTAAAGTTGTTTAACTTTGAAAAACATTTGAAAATAAAGGTATCACGCAAGACTCCCCACACATAAATACGGGTAAGTTTTTACCTTACGCTAACCAAAACATTTTATAGGAAATCCAGTGATATTATAATAGTGTCTAGGGGTTTCAAGTAAATAGAAAATAGCCGAAATTGTTACATCTATCAAATTCCAGCTACTAGCCACAAATGTGGGTAATACAAATCAAAAACGTAGGGTCTCGTAGGGAAAATGGATTTCCATCAATGACAGGGCAACTGGGGTACCTCCCGTCATAGTACGGGGCCTAGATCACCGTACCGAGGATCACTCCCGACCCCCTACGACACAAGGCCGGAACCATTCCTTACTGAACAGTCCCGAACAAGATAACCCCACGGTTGTAGCTAGCAACCGCCTACACAGCCGAAATAAAAAGGGACATCTAGATAGGGGTATATCTCATCCTGCTTGGGCATGACCCACCTAACCTTGCTGCACATCCCCTGTTTTAGCCATTCCCGGTTGATGAGGCTTGAGATTACGATTACCTTTATAGAACATATCTCCTAGAATGCTCATCGTCCACCTGATGATTTTCTGAAAGCATTCAATCCATACAAGTTCGTTCTGGTTTCGAACGAAACCAAAGGCATTATCTCGTTACACTCATTTTGGAATCACCCTCAGAGTCAACGACAATAACCCTTGCATTTTGAAACACCATCTCGATCTTCACCTGAGATTTTACGACCTAACGTTTGATTTGGATCGATGTGGTTTTTGGATAATCAAAAATGACACCCGATCTCGGTCTCATCGAAATCCAAACGCCATTTTAAAGGTCAAGTTGTTTAATGGTTTAAACAGTTTAATTCAACACTTTGAATTCACATAACATTTATCACATATAAATCATACACAATCATCATAGATATATCAAGGCATATCATAGAAACATCACAGAATATCACCAAGTAATCATCACAAATCAGATATTCTACATATACAACATTCATAAGCAAGCATCTTAATTCTTATTGTAATTAATTTAATTAAAATTAATTACTTAACCCTGTTTAATTAATCATTTAATTAACCATTAATTACTTATTCCTTTTCAAATCATTTAATTAATCAATCATTTCTTAATCAATTACTAAATCTTAATTACTTAATTAATTACCCTTAATTATTAATTAATAAAATCTAATTATTAATTAATAAAATCTAATTATTAATTAATAAAACTTATTTATCCATTTATTAACCACTAGTTACTTAATTAATCAATTATTAATTTTTAATTAAATTACATAATTAGTTAACTACTAATCATATATTAATTAACTTTAAGTGGTTAATTACAAATTTACTAATCACTTAATCATTAATTTATCCAAACTCTAATTACAATTATATTGTAATTATTCTTAATTACTTTCTAAATTAATTAATTAATATTAATTATTCATCTTACTTAACATTTTAAAAAAAAATTCTTTAAATATTGAAAATCAATTTATTATTAACTACTAACTTAAATGTTAATAAATTTTATACTTAACTTATATTAATTACTTAATTAAAATAATTATCAAGAGTTTAAAACATCGTTTAGTATTAACTAAGATAATTAAAACTTGTATTAAAGTTTTTAACTTAAGTTGTTAAACCTTTATTAAGTTTTCAGTGCTTAAATCCTGTTGAAACACAATCTGCTTAGCTATATTTCTTTCATTTTTGTTTTAAAAATCATAAATTGCAGTAAGAATCCAACCTATGAACTTGAATAAATATTTTACAAAAATCAATTTTATCAAATTATCATTTGAAACCTAAAATAAAAGATTTCCTGTAGTAATATTTCACTAACATGTTTAATCAGCTTTGAGAAATCTTGATTGAGATTTAGACTTCTTGTTTAATTGAAACTTAAAGTTTACAATGATCAGTTGAAAGAAAATTCAAGTTTGGATGATAATCAACCCTGTAATCCATAACAGAGAAAACCAATATACATAGTACCTATATATGCACAGAATTATATTCAAAGATCAAACAGATACAATACCATATAATAAATGAATCATTTTTACTGATTTTAATTAAACTTAAAACTTTAAAATTGATGTTTACTCACCTGAAAGAGTTACTGGATAGGAAACACTCTGATGTTCTTGAAAACTGCCTTTGAATCTGTTTGAATTCTTGTCTGTTTTTGTTTTGAATTCAATTTGATTTTACTTCTTTTTTTTCCTCTGGTTTCTTATGTGTTTTTCTGAACGAACTAAATGGCTTAGATGTATACATATATATAAAAGATAACAGGAAGCTTAAGGGAGGTGTTATCTGGTTATATTGTTTCCTTCATTTTGTTTTAACTTGACATATTTTTATAAATATTTTGAATTGACAAAATGTTGGCTGAGCTGATGGCATTTAATGCTAAGGTTTCTTAATATGTTTACATAATTATTATATTGTTTACTGTGTATATGGATATTTTGTCTGTAATTATACACTTGCAGGTAGGTTTTGGTCTTTGTATATATGAAGATATTTTGTATAAAAACATTTGTTTCATTAACTTCTAGCTTGAATAATTTATATACATATGTTTGTGTCAGGTTTTACTTTATACTTTGCTTAAAATTTTAAAGTTATGTTGTATGCATACTTAACTACTAATTCTTGTTTTATTTTACATTTGTATTTTAACCATCAATATTTAAATCAGATTCAAGAGTTTTACTTATATTTATAATTTATATTTTATATTGATAGACTTTGATGTTATTTCAAAAATTATCATCCATATATATTTATTTACCAAATGTAAACAAGAGAAAGCATTTTAATTCAATTGCATAAGATAAATTTTATTTTAATATTTTTTTAAGAGATTTATTTTTAAATTTCCAAAATCAAATTTCCTTTTCAAAAATATAAATTTATATAAACAAATGGAAAATATTTCCAAAGATCCTATTCACTTTAAAATGATCAGTTTACATTCCATTTAATTGGATTAAATATTTATTAAAATATTAATGCCAAAATCCCGGGTCGTTACATTAATATTCAAACTTATTGAACAATTACTTTCCTTTTGATAAACTTACTTAGCTAATTATTTATTTAAATAAATTTTCCTTTAATAAAAGTATCTTTTAGTATCCAAAATAAATAAATAAGTTTTATTAAACAAATTAATCTCCCTAATACATATTTTTTTAAATTAGACCAATAGACCTAAAGTGTGTATGTGTATTTATATATTTATATAAAAATATCGAATATCCCTTACTGTAAACATATATTTTCTCTAATTTCTGTAACCATGTATATATTAACAAAATTTTGAAAACAAACTGTAAATATATATGTGTGTGTATATATATACGTATCTTATTGTAAATATATATATATATATATATATTAAACTCTAATGAAAATAAAATTATTTTTCTAACTGTTTAAATTTCAAAACCTAACTCAGATAAAACCACTAAAGCAACAACTAACCAAACAACATCGCGCCACCTAATCGAGATCGATCTGCACCTTCAGTTTGAACGGCAAACCCTTGCCTAACCTCGCGACCGAGACTTCCTCCCTCCATCGACCCTCAGCCACTCAAGAAGAAAACGAGAACACTGCGAAGCCCTAATCCTCCTCGCAACAATGTACAAACTCATGATCATCTAGAGTTTGGTTTCGACGAACTAAAGGCGGAATATGATTCGATTCGTGAATGATAACAGAAGAAGAGAGACTCGGTTGAATAAATATTCGATTTAACAAAGGCCGCCATTATCAATTATCTTTTTTATTTATTTTTTGAAACGAGATTATGAAATGAAGAATGAAAAAGCTTGGCAATTCTTTTATTTCGAGATTTTAATTTTAATTTTAACTCTCGCTGAAGATTTCTATAAAAAGGGCTTGGCCAAGAATACAGAAAGAATGAGACGCGTGGTAGACTGGTGAACATGCATTGAAAATGCTAAAGTAATTAGGTACATAAATATAATAAAATTTAAGAATTCAAAATTTTAAATTTTTTTGAAATCGATGCTTAAAATTCATACGTCCCATCGAGGCATGCTACTAGGCATTCATAGGGTCATAACCCTATTCTGAACGCGATGGAAAAAGTTTTGAGTCCTAATTCGATCGCACGAAGAAGATAGCTTTTTGGACCTAGTTATTATATTAAATTTTCGATATAAGTTTCAGCGCATTTATATATCGTACAATCACATGACAACTCCAAACACTACGAAACTTGAAATTCGATAATAATACAATATTACGGATCCGATGGAACTGGTTTCATCGAATTCCGAGACTGTGCCTCGGAAGGCTATTTTTAAATGTCAATTTAAACGATATATTTTTAAAACTGAACCAAAATCTTTTAAATTCAAATTTGAAACTTCTATTATCTTCAGTACCATAATTATAAATTTTCCAAACCTTTAAAATATTTTAACCAGCTTAAAAACCAAGATTCACTATTTTAGCCAATTTCCCATTTATTAAATTAAATAAATTTAATTGCCAAATAATAATGATATTTGAAATTCAAGTTAAACCTATTTCTAAATATTTAAAATCAATTAAATATTCTAATTTCAAATATCTAAAAATTTTAGGTTGTCACAACCTCCGCAAGTGGGCATAAATCCGGTGCCGTGCCACTAGCACCCGCACCAGGAGAAGGAGAAGGCTCGAATCTTCGGCTATGTCTCCCGCTAGACATATCTATCATAGAAAAATAATATCATAGAATGAAAAGACATAAATTTATTAGTACAAAACATGTTTCAATAATTATAACATAAAACTTCCACTAAATCGTAATAAATGGGACAAGGTCTCATGAATACATATATTGGAATTTCAAAACAGAATAGTACATAGTCATCATTCTTAATACATCGCTTAGAATAATACATAGTCGGATTTATTTGTTATGTCGATTATTAGATTTAGCAAATCCAATAAATTCGTGCACACAGTTATAGAATTGTTCCTTTATTGAACCTTTCCTATCATTCTGACTTCATACATCCAACTATGGTATAGGAATAATTGAACATTTTTCCTGATTTGAAATATACGTTATAAAGTTCAAATAAACAATTCAAACATAGGAATAATTTTCAACACTTCATCATTGTAAACACTTCACCATCGTAGAAAATTCAAATAAGCACTTCACTTTATTTTCTAAATTTTAGTCTATTGGTTTTCACTTTGATGGTCGGTCATCCTACTTTCCATTACAAATATAATAAAGTAATTACATTTTATAAATCATTTCAAATTAAACAATTCAACCAAATTTTGGCAGCACTTACCTTTTGTTCCCTATATCGTACACAAATGCATGTACATAGGGAATAAGAAGGAAGTGCTGTCAAAATTTTGTAAACCGTTTAAAATGAAATGATTTATAAAATATAATTACTTTATTATGTTATTAACTTGTCCAATACAGGGACAAATTTGACAAATATTCTATCAGATTTACATAGATGTCTGTTCTATTAAAATATGAATATGCATATAATAATCATATACAACACTTGTCAAACGGGGCCAAAATCTCTCTAAGGGATTAAAAAAATAAAACACATTTTACAACTACTACTTTAACAACTACAAAAATTATTTTATAATCCATTCAACTATTTAAATATTTATTAATTAAATCTGTAATTTTAAAAGATGTTTTATAATTCATTTAACTATTCTTATATTCATTTCTTAATATATATTTTCAAAATAGAAGTTGGCGGATATTTGTTGTTGTTATATTCATTTCTAAATTTCTTTACAAAATCGATTTTAGTAAAAAAAATTGTTCTTGTTATATTAATTTCTTAACATTTTATGAAATCAATTTTAGAAGAATATTTGTTGTTGTTATATTCATTTCTTAATTTTGTTACAAAATCGATTTCACTAGAATTATTTGTTGTCATTATATTCATTATTTTATTTTATTTACAAATCCATTTCACTAGAATATTTGTTGTTGTTATGCTCCTTTCAAAATTTAATAATTCACTCAATTATTTAAACATTTTATTTAATAAATTTGAAAATTTCAAACTTATTTCAAAATTCAGTTAACAGTATAAAAATGATAGCTTAACTATTTTGTAAACTAAAATTTTAACTTACTATTTTATGCTAACCACTAAAACTCACAATTAAAACACACTTATCAAACATTGTACACTTATCAATAAGCATATTAATCAAGGATTACACACTAATTTTTGAGTTTTAAATCAACCCTAATTTTTATTTACAAATTAAATAATCAAACCACTTATTAACTTCCCTAAATCAATTAACATACCATTATCATCAACTAATACATAATAATCATCAATTTCAAATCCATAATCAACTGATTTTCTAAATAAGGGTCTTAATTTTATCCCTAAATCAACTATTACCATCATCTAATGTCAATTATTCTAACATATTCAAACACATAATCAAATTATTTTCAAAAATTAGAGGTTAGAGATTATACCTAGAAATTGAGAAATCGAAGAAGATGGAGGAAACGCAGCAGCACCGGAGGGCGACGACGACTTTTGGAGGCGGTCGGCAGGAGGCGGTTGGAGGCCTATTACTTTTATGTAATTGTATAAATATCCCTTTAGCTTGCTTGGCTAGTGACACTTGGCGGAAGGCTATAGATCTAGATTGAGAGCAGGAACGACTTTGAGATTTTCCATGTGCCATGAATTTTTCTAGCTCATCCATTCTTTGATTTATTGAGAGGTGAATTGGTTAAGGGGTTGAAGGATACAGGCTTTAGTAGTAGTAGGTGGAAGTGGAGGACCTATTAATAGTTCAGAGCATAAATAAGTTTTCTAATTTTTCTTTGGTGACTAGGGTATGGGAGAGTTTGTAGGATTTTTAGGACCTGCTAGATTCGTTTTGAAAATATTGATGGTTATACTGGTGACATGATGTATATAACAAAAAATTTTATTAGGACACGTTCCCTCCTTCCAACACCGAAATGCTGGTGAGATCTTTCCTCTTACACCACCAATTTGATGTACTAACTCAGTGTATGCTTATGGGGGAATGAGACTGGGCTATAGTGGGTTAAATGGGTAAATTCCAAAAAAGTGTTCATATGGGTCTTTATTGGACCTATGAAGTCTAAATGATCTTAGATCCAATCTAAAATTACTTTTATGTAAAATCTTATTTCATTTAATTTGTTTAAAAGAGTTTTATTTAATTTAGATTAGTCATATTATTATGAGCATATCAAGTACGATCATATGTGTATAATGCACATGCAATATATAAATGGTGTACATAATTAATGTGTATGTTTATATGTGTTAGGTATTTACACTGCAATGGACACATTCGCCATGTATATATGCCTTTTGTTGTTCCTGATTTTATTTAAAATATACGTACACACACATATATATATATATAACTTTAAATTAATTTAATATTATAGTGAAATAATAATTATGTATATATTAATTGAAATTAATTCTAACTAATTTAGAGTACATATTGCATATGCGTGTGTGTATTGAAATTGAAATTGATATCTTAAAAAAATAATCTATTTTTGACCTAGAAAAATTTAAGTAAGATCTGCGATTTGAAACGAAGATATCTTTTTAAAGTTGACATAAACATAAGTGAATATTAAGCTCAAGTCCCAAATAAGTTTCAAAATACACAAAAACCTTAGTAAAAAAAGTATGTAAATTAGGTCACTAGAATTATTTAATAAGTAATTGCATACAGTTATGCAATTATTCACTGAATAATTGCAGACATTTATACAATTACATCCAAAAGTTGCATGAATTTATACAATTTTTTTGGTGAATAATTATGGAATTTTCTACAATTTTTTGAAAAAGATTGTGGAAATTACTGCAATTATTTAGTGAATAATTGTGGAATTTTCTATAATTCTTCAGTGAATTATTGCGGAAATGTTTGCAATTTTTCGATATAATTACATAATGTTTGCAATTATTCACTGAATAGTTGCATAAGTGTATATGCCATTATTCGGTAACTTAATTCAAGGGACCTAATTTACAAACCTTTTTTTACTGAGGTTTTTGTGTATTTCGAAACTTATTAGGGACCTGTGCTAAACTGTCCTCAAATATAAAAATAATATATTTATTATAAAAATTTATTTTATTGCAAAAATATATATTTATACACACAAAGATATACCAGTACGTAAGGCACGTCCGATGGATGTGTCTAAAGAAAAACATGAGTTAAATTCTTTTTAGAGCAAAGTATGTACACAAATGCATAGATTTTGTTATTGTGTAATTGATGTATGGAAAGAAATCTATCATGAATTTTTATTATTATTTGAAGTACTTATTAAGACAGTCATAAGAAACACAATCGTCTAACGAACAAACATGAATGATATAAATGACAAACAATATACCATTTTTTTATCAATTGTTTTCTGTTCTCCTTTATATGATCTTGAGTTCGGCATCAATGGCTAAAAGAATATATACATTAGGGTTAAAAATGTTGTTAAATGGATATTTGACATAACTTATTATGCTAATGTGACCTTTGAACTTTATAGTATTGTTCATTATATTTAATGCAAACCCATATTCCAAACTTGAACATTAATTAATATGTATCAAAATATTGAAAGAAAATATAAGCAATGTTAGCATTTAAGCATCGAGGATAACATTATAAATTCCCTTAATTGTGAAGAAATTTCAACACAATCTTGAAGAAGAACTATTAAAATAAAAAAATTAACAAATAAATAAGACTGGTGGAAAGAAACTATAGAGTATAATAAATTTAGGTCTTGATTACATGATAATAAAAAATCTTTGTAGACTATATTTCTCATGTGAGTACCATTTTTTCTTTTAATTTCCATTTTGTACTAAAACTTTATTGAGGCTTATGCGGCTCTTCAAGATAGTACTGCATTTTATTGA
Organism: Allium cepa; assembly: GCA_030765085.1. Taxonomy (NCBI): domain Eukaryota; kingdom Viridiplantae; phylum Streptophyta; class Magnoliopsida; order Asparagales; family Amaryllidaceae; genus Allium; species Allium cepa. Next base: position 24,815,946 of record CM060933.1, on the reverse strand, counting down.
CCATGATGTGAATGTGCATTGGAAGATACTTGTCAACATGAGGAATGAATTGTTCTTGTGATTTATTAAATATTAAAATAAAATATAATTTAATTGAAAACCATTTATAAATTAGAGTACAATGTAAAGTTACACTTTTTAATATGACCGTGGATGTGAAATAAAATTACCCCCAGATTTGAAATCAAAACAATGCATATCAATTAATATAAAAAATCTTTGTTCATGCTCATTAGCTTAAATTTATAATTAGAAAACGTTAATTTGGCAACTTCAATCATAATAAAAAATTTCACCTTAATTTATTTGCATTTAAAAGCCTAAACTACATACAGAGAGATGATAGATTCATATGGCTCTAGAACCAAACAGAGATGGAAAGAGAAAGAAAAAGGAAAATAATTGCTGACAATGGTAATGAATAAAAAGAAGAAGAGAAATTTTTTTCCTCCATTCTTTCTTCAAGAAGTGAAACATATTAATCATGTTTGATATCCTCAATTTAGACTTAAGAAGAATAAGTGGGGATATATGGGAATAGGAGCTAAGACGTCCGCAAAAGTAATTACATAAACATCCTTATTTGTTCTCCAAAATACATTTCTTTTCCTAATGCATTGTAGTAATTAAAAAATGTTCAAATATGATATTCAAAATTGATTGGATGGATTTTATTTGATAATAGTAGATCTCTTTCCAAAATATTGGACATTACCGTGGAGCATCTTAGTAGCCGTCCACACCAACTTGCGGCATACCCCTTAGACAACACAAAGGATGAAATCTCCATCTTCTAATCCATGCTGGTAGACCACTCCCTTAGCTAGGTGGTCCGCATCACCAACTCCGTAACCTTCTTGGAGCTCTTGTATGACGTCATATCCTTCCACAGCTCCTTCACTTTCTTATAATGACCTTATATGTGATTGAAATTTGAATGGATAATTTTGTTATTTCAAAAGCAATATATGTTTAACATGTCCATATGATCAAAATTTCAAAATATAACCTTAAAAAATGTCAAATTTACAAACTATATAAAAATCAAGCACGGATAATGAGATAACTTTTTTACTGTTAAAAGTCGCTTCCACTTCATTCAATTGAAAAGTTGGGTTTCAAGCTATATTCATGCATAAAATGATTGTTATTCTTAAAAAGGAAGGAAAAATATAAGGTCTAACCAACTTTTTATGAAGTTGAATTCCATACGATTTAAAACTTTTATAAATAAAAATTCAGATGTTGGACTTCATCTTAAGGGACATGGTGAGAGCTTAATGGAAAAAAGATTATACTTTTCTGTCAGAGAAGCCTAAAACATAATAAACAATATTAAGCATTTCTACTGATCAACAATATATTAAATTTAAATATTGTTCAATCATTTTGCGTCAGCACATTTTAATCTATTGTAATGCATAAATATTTACCTCTTACCATACGGTACTCAATTGTTCAACCCATAAAAATCTAAAGACATAGATGTATAAAATGGTATAAAACATGCATAAACTGACAGATGCATGATGTAGTGAAATGTTTAATAAACTTTAACATGTAATTACTTGTTCTTTCTTCATTATGGTAGCTCTGTAACCGAATTTTCTCTTAAACTGTTACTATTCAAATTGCAGGCAATAATATTTTCAATATCCAAAAGTATACCAAAACCCTTTCTTTCAAACGCCTGAATAGTTCATTATTGTACTTTCCAGCTTAAAATGAGAATTTTTGTCTTTTTTCTTATATTCATTTAGTGTTTAGATCACTTTCATTCAACCTTCTCTACAAGCTTTTTAAGCACAAAATTGCAGAAAATTATTTAATAAGCACCAAACATTTTACAATGAAGCAAAACTTTGGCCAACGGTATGAGAAAAATCAAAATATTTAATATGTAAAAATCTATGTCATAGGAAATAAAATTAATATTAATTGACAAGCACCTTTGTCCAAGTGGTTAATTGATTCGGCTTTGGTGCAGGATGTCACAAGTTCGAAACTTGCTTTCGAATGCTTATTTGAAATGGGATATGTTGTCCCAATGATTTGTTGTATATAAAGTACCAGTTCAAAAAAAAAAAATTAATATTAATCGCTATGAAAGAAAAGCATTAGTATATGGATCACATGTAGATCGAGATTATGGAAAATCTTAAGGTCCAAATTATATCGCACTTCTCATACTAAATGAATAGAGAGAGAGAGAGAGAGAGAAAAGAGAAGATATTAAGAACTCAGTTTCTCTTATTTAAATATAGGATCTATAGGCATGTGAATTGAATGATTGGGAGTACAATGGGAAAAAAAGAAGAAAACAGAATTAGACAGAGGAACGAAAGCATAGGGATAATGAAACGTGAAGTGTACCACCTATAATAATTATTCTAAAATGGCATAAATAACCCTTAGTTAACGAATATCTCCGTAAATATTAAAAGACCACTATGGTAATTTCAAAAGCTTCATTTTAATGTATTCTCTTTATATATAGAAGAAGATATATACATGCATACATACATACATACATACATATACATACATATATATTCATAATTTATAAATTACATTTATTTATAAATTAAATAATAACATTATTGACCAAAGTTACAAATTAAAATATATTAAATATATAATTTTGGCCTAAGGAAAATTCCCTTTTTATCAAATCCACACTAATTTGTATGTGCCCGTGAATGTATTTTTATATACATAATTTTTTTTAATATATATATATATATATATATATGTGTGTGTGTGTATTATGTACGCATTCATATATGTAACATCCTAATTTTTTTAATTTAAAATTAGTAATTAATATAAAATTTTGGAATTGAGCTAAAATTTATTTGAAATTTTCAAAACAAATTAGATAAGTATTGATTTGTGTATATGAATAAGATTGTAATTTGTATTTGAGTTTAAAATTCAAAATAATAAATGTTTTAAAATTATTTGAATTGAAAATAATAAATGTTTTAAAGTTATTTGAATCTAAGTATATGTGTATATATATATATATATATATGGATAGATTTGAATTTGAATTCGAATCTAAAATTTAAATAAATGTCTTAGTAAAATAATTTGGATTTAAAGATAACATAAATGTGATTTATTTAATGTATAATTAATTTTAAAACGTTTTCTTTTAAAATTGTATAAATATAATAAAGAAGAATGTTTTATAAAATAGAAAATACAATTTAAAATGATATATATATATATATATATTATTCTCATGAAAATAATAATAATAAATACAAGTGTAAACATATAACATGGGAAAGATTACGAGTGTTGGAATTTTAGTAAGTAATTAAACAAGTGTAAATCATTTAATCATATAAATGAACAAGTGTCAAAATTTATATTTTCTTTTCATTTTCAAATTTAAGAAAATCAAGGCAATATATATTTCCAATTCTTTCCTCTCTCATTTCTTTATCACTTTCAAACTTCAATGAAAAAAAAGAGAAGCCTGTGCAAACTCTAAAATCAGAAACCAGAAAATTAAAAACAAATCAAACCAGAAAATCTAAAGAAAAACCTAAAAAATAATTTCATACCTCTTTTACAATCTGAAGCCTGAAAATCTTCTCAAACATCAAGGAAAGGGTCTCAACTTCAAAACTTAAGCAAGCTATCAATTCAACAATTCCAGTTTCAAGATCAAACATCAACAATAAGCAAATTTAAACATTCAAAAATCCAGTTATCAAAATTCAAAATCAACTTCCAGGTTTAAAAGCTCTCTATTCATTTTTACCCAGGTGAGTAAACCTTTATAAAATCTAGATTTTTCTGTTGTTTGTAATCATGCTTGAAGTGAAGTTGAAAATTACTTGCATGCGTACAAATCTGTGTATATATGTATATGAATGCGGCTGTGTATGTCTGAGAACAGACATGCATCTTTGTTTCTAGGTTTATAAGGGTTAAACCTATTCAAAAATCGAATTCTTCTTCTCCGATCCTTGTTAGACCTTAGGATCTAAACAAGATTTGTCAGTTTAAACCTGATTTAAGTTTTTAAAATTAAATTTACGTAAATTAAATTAAAGCTTTCTTTGGAAATTTGAAAATACTGGCAAAACCAATATATGTCAAAAATTCATCTATCATGATTTCTGATTTCAAAAATATAAAATGAAACATTTTTGAAATTGATGATTTTTAAAAGAGAAATCATAATTTTTAATAAAGTATTCATTAAGAAACGCGAGGATGAACGGAATCGTCCTTTTCACCAAATTCTGGCGATCGGTGAGGCATTGGTTCTCGAGATCGAAGTCCTAGCTTGTTGGAAGGTCGGAGTTCGTGAGAAAAATGTTCGATGAATTTATATTACACTGTGGCGATGGAGCGGTAAGGATTTAGGGTTTTAACTCAGTTTTTGGTCGGTCTTGGTTTCAAGGCAATTTCGTTGTCGGTGTGGAATTGGACGAAGCCGGACGTGGGGGAAATGACTCATGGGTTATTGAAGAAGCTTGGGCCAGGATCGCGTGGCCTCCGAAGGCCTGAGGTGATAGAGCGAGGCAGTTATAGGCAATCAAATTTAGTTCCAGGTGATATCGAGTGGCTTGATTATGAGTTCGACATCGTTCCATTGATCTGGGTGATCGGAGGGTTTGGTAGATGGTCGTTGACGTGTTAAAGTCGTCAAAGTCGACCGGAGATGATCAGAACACCTGTGCATGTGCACGGTCTCATGATGGTGCCAGTAAGGATAAGTTTAGGGGACAAAGGGTTGCATTCGAAGTTGGTCTCAAGAGATTCATGCGTTGGCTCGAGTTTTAGTCCATGTATTTTCAAGTATGTGTCGGGTATTAAAAACTTAAACAAAATTCTAAGTTTTAAAAAGAAAATTTGGGGAAGCACTTGGGGAAGACTCGTAGTAAACATGCATTCGTCTCGGGAAGCACTTGGGTAGTTCTCCGGTTTGTGATAAAACAGTTTTCAAAATTTTAAAATAATTTCAAAATTTGAACATTTTTAACCCATGTTTTAAGATAATTGTTTTGGTTTAAATTTGGATTAATAAAGGTTTTAAGTAAGTTATTTTTAAAAGTAATTAAGTTTAATTTAATAATTATGTGATCATTAATTATAAATTAATTCTTAATTTATTTCAGATAAATAATGTAATTAAATAGCTAATTAAGATTGAAATGATGTTTTAATTAACCTTAATCCCTTGAATTAATTTATGTGTTAAAGATGTTAATTATAAGGTTTATTAATTTTAATAATAATGATTAATTAAGATAAATGATTTATAATTATTTAATAGTTAAAGAATAATTAACTAAAGGTTAATTTATTATCAATTTAAGGTTAATTAATTTATAATTAAGGATTAACTAATTAATGTAATTAATTAAGGAATAATTAATTAATGAAAGTAATTGAGATTAAATTAATTAATAATTAAGGATTTATTTATTTAATGATTAATATTTAACTAATAAATAATTAGCAATCATTAATAATTAATTAAGGATAATTAATCATTAATCAAAGATAATTAATGAAAATAATTATGTGATTAATTAGTTATAATCACACGATTAATTCATCTTACTTGTAGATGATTGATTATTATTGAATGCTTTGAACTGATTGATACCCCTGATATGTGATTATGATACTTTGTGATGTGAATTGCTGTAAATTGAACTGTAATGTGTGTGATGTATCTCTGTGTGAATATGAAACTGTTGTCCCGTAAAACGACATTTGAATTTCGATGCGACAGGGAGTCGTATTCCAGTTGGTTATCCGAAACCCACGTCGAATATTAATGATGAATCTTTATGACTGATATATCCACGTGTTTTTAAATCTATTCGGTTTAGCCAGGAGAGGATTTTGTGTCATATAACCTATTCTGAATAGTGATATGACGAAATGGATAGCAATTGTAGACGGTGGTGAAGACCTGGTGTTTTCGAGAATGATAGGATAACCTTTTGAATGACTCTGCACTGAGTTGCTCCAGTATAGAGATCTCCATATGTGATGAGGAGTCCGATCAGGGTTGTGGATACCTGGATTGCAAGGGCTTCTTCCTTTATTGGACGAAGTGCCTTCGGTTTCGTTCGAACCCGGAACGGACTTGTATGGTTGTATGTCTGACATTACACTTTGAGATATAAAGCTGATTTCTATCAAATACATTTCTGTTGGTGGCGGAGAATTTATTCTCTTAGCTAACACCCTTCTCTGATAGATACGAGCTCAGAGGTTATGTAGTTGAGGTTATTAGTGATATACTCCCAATTCGGTAGTGTGGCATGCTGAGTGCTGGTCATTTGTTGATCAAAGCATGGCTTGTGTGTAAAGTGTAGCTTTGTGGATGAGACCTCATCGGAGCTCACAACCCGGAATGGTCGAAACAGGAAGAATGCAGCAAGGTTATGAGGGTCGCGCTCTTTAGGGTATGTCCATTTCCTTCTGGAAAAAGGTGGTATCATAACCTATGTGGCTGCTGCAAATTTATTACTTTGTGGTTGTTGCTTTGTGGTTGAGGGCCCTCAAATAAAGGTCGATGACGACCGGGGGATGGCATACTTGTGTAGTAGTTACCTAATTACAGATGTAACCCGGCCTTGTGTTGGTAGAGATCCGGTTAGATTCTCAGGGCCTCCCTCCAGAGGCATACCCATGTGGCATAGGAAGTTTCTTAGGCTGACCATTTGTTGGAAATCCAATCATCAATACGCGTCCTGTACGGTTTTAGTTGTAAAATCGGCCATCTAATATGGTAGCTATAGTAGGCATACTATAATGGTACTTATGCTGGCTAAAATTAATATTATACTTTCGAAAATGTTTTCTACACCATGAACTAATAATAATATTAAAGAGTTTTCTCCTATGAAGCATGTTTGACTATCATAATGAGAAATCTCCTCCAATTGTGCGATTACATTGTGTATGTGCGGGGAGGCCTTATGGTAGTTTCATTTTCCAAAAGCATGAACGAATTTCTTTTATAAATTATTTTTTGGTACAAACAACTGTTTTGTTTACTCATACCAGTCCCATGACTGACCCAGAGTTTATTATTCCCTTCCTAAACTCTTGATGCCCATAATGTTCCACACGGGCAGCCTAGAAGCAGGTTATCCCTATTTTGGAGCTAGCTTGGATTTAGAAGTCTTTTGGTAGCTGTCGTATTTTGGAAGCTAATGCTTTGAAGTCTTGGAAGCTTTGAAGTTTGGAAGAAGGTGCTTAGTTTGGATTCTCGCTCTTTCTTTTTGAAGACTCTGTTGTTTCTCTACTGTGGTGTTATCGTTTTATTGTTGTATCATGTGTAGCACTTTGATGTTGGTGTTCAAAATAGGATTAGACAATTACCTATAGAAGTAGCCTAAGATTTACATCTTGAATGATTGAATAACTTTGAGATTGGATTGAATCAACCTTCAGATTTTTTGTGTGGCCAAGGGTCCAAAAATTCACGACCAAACTAGAAAAGAGAATGAAGATCAAATGATGAAGGAAATAAGTGGTTCAAACGTTATTAAGAAGAGGTAAAGGTGGAGATATTTTCTTGTTCTTTTTACTTGTTCATTTTACTTGTTTTTTCTTTCCATTTCAAATCATACTTGACCTGTTTGAAACCACTCCCCTCCACACACTATGGTTGGCCATGAAAGTGCTTAAATGAGCCTTCAAAAGTCCTAAGCCTATTTAGTAAATAATTATTTTAAATCAAATTTAAATTTCCATCAATATCGTATATTGCTACACAATACATAACTTTATAGACGCATTCAATTAAATGCGAATGACAGCCAAAAATCAAACAAAATTTAATAATTAATATTTCATAAGTATTAATTAATTGATTTAATTTACAACAATTACAAAGTAATTTAATTGTGTGGTATTTCATAGTATTCATCATTACGGTCGTGTGACTCAAAGGTGTAAATTTAGTAGCAACTAATATCGAACAATTCTAATATTAACATTCAAATGTCACCTCCGCTAGTGCTATGACAGTTTTGTCGAATTTATCGCTTACACGCTTTTAGGTAAAATTTAATTATTTTAAACGATCTGCGATAGTAATGATCATTTACACCAATTCTCTTTGTTAAAACTATTTAACTATAAGGCGTATGGAATTTGGTTTGGTCAAAATTTCAATATCATCCGCATTCAGCTTAGTTATCAAAACAAAATTTCCTTGGTTTAATAACAACAATTATTATTAACTACATTGCTTTGGCCAGAGATTTTGACTTTGAGTTGACTGCGGTTGATAGTGATACTAACCTTATTGAATTCTCCGTTGAGTAGTGTTTCACTTTCAATACTTCAACTCAGACCTAACTATAATTACTTGATGGTCTTATGCCATGACTTAACTATAATCAAAGCAAAGTTTCCATATTCATTCTCAAATCAAAAGTACTATATGATTTCACCACTTCGTGATTCTTTATTTGATCTTAGTTATATTAACCAAGGGAAAACTCTTAAGTGATTCATTCCATAGTTATCCATAACTATCGATACGTAACCCCTTGGTGCCCCCGTAGCCATGAGCAATAAATTTTCCAACATTTGGAAAGCGTTATGTTATGTACTGTAGTCTCAGTAGATGTATTATATCCTATCTTCAAACATCTTGAGTAAGTATTTTAAATAATATGTTAATTTTTTAATGCGATAAATTTCTCATTATTACAACACATTGTAAAAACTATCATATATTATTTAATTTAGGATTTCTATTTAATATACTTAAACTATAAAATTAATTAACATATCACGATATGACAAGTATATAAGAAAGAAAAACACCTTTTACTGAACTACATCAGTCATAATGTTAAATATATGTAACAAATTACATAATTGCCCCTAGGGCATACCCCCATATCTACCAATCTCCCACTTGCACTTGGAAGTCAACTATGGAATCTTATTCCTATCCGTCAATTAGCTTTTTCAAAACCAATCGAGCTAGTCTCTTAGTTAACGGGTGTAGTATATTATTTTAACTATTTGCTATGCTAATCGGCTCCTTTTGAAGCTACTAAACTACCTTTATCATGTGTAATTTTTTTGAAGTATGCTTTTCGACTTCTACTGAGCTTTAGATTCTTTCGTGATTTGTATCACGACATTGTTAACGTATAACAATGTTATAGGATTCTCGACATGGAGTCACCCTAGCTCAATTATAGATTTGTGTATTTATATTTAGATAAATATACATTGTTGTTATTGTGACGTTATTCAAGGCAATGTACATAGCCTTTTGACTGAATCGCCAGATCCTTTGTTTGGAAAATTTCTAAATTAAACCTTTCTAATTAAGATTGGATATGTATTTACTATTGAGTATTTACTATTGACTTACTATACTCGATTCACTTATGATGTTCGAGTCTAAACTCTCCTTCACAAGGAATTCGTTGTGTCTACAAACAATTCTCCAGTGTTTTATAAATACTCAAGAATATTCTTAACTATAATCTAGTGATCTCAATTTGGATTTTACAGTTGCACAATGTATCTAATACATATGAGAAAAGCAATATTTTAGAAAATACAATACGTATGATGCAAAGGCATAAAGAATCCATCTTACATAAGTGATATCATTTGGGACAATTCCAACATCCTTTTATACTAGTTATAAACCGTGTCATATTTATATCTAATTTTGAGCACTAGGCAACTAAACTAAAATGATTCTAAAAAGAGTACATCAATAATAGTCATAAATTTATCGTTTGTTTTTAGAAATGTTTTAGTACCTTTAATATTCTTTCTTACAAAGACATGCTTCCCCTGCATTTTTACCAAGAATCAAACAATTTGATATTTCTATCAAAATACTTGGTCAAGTTTGACTCTTATCAAATGATTCTTTCGTATTGGTTCTTAGATCATTTTGGAAAGCGCACAAACTCAGTATTGCTCCAACTGACTTTAAGGCACTTAGATTAGTATAGCAAATAGTATATTGTAAATCATTATTTAAAATTTCGATTTCAACATATATGTACCAAAACTCAATGTCACAGTGCACGGTAATTTTGTGAGAAAAGTCCAAATTTATATAAACGTATTGAACGATGAATCCATTACATTAATTCCAACCATTGTAATTAAATTTTCTATTCTTACTAACACTGCTTACTTTATTCTAAATACAATCTTCTAATTCTAACACATTTGTAGTCGATGGATCGTATCTCTTCTGGTATAATTATCAAAATCATATTCTGATCATGGATATGGAATCCATTTCGAATTTGCATATCATGTCATATGGCATAGTCAAACTAGTGAATTATTGACAATTGAGGAAATTTCATTTTCTCGACATTAATAAGAAATTCATAGTTTCTCTTAAAAGTGCGAGGATTCTTATTAGACATTATAATGTGATATGTACATTTTAGCTTGGTTACTTTCGTTTCATCCTTTATATTCAATTTTATTTCTGGATCGTATCCGAAATCATTTTACTACCAATAATTTCTAAACGAAATTCTTTCATCATAAAGTTGGTGTTTGATGCAGCTCAGACCTGGGTCAACGGATTGCAAGTAAGTGGCATGAGTCGTCTACGACCTAAGTTGTCACGAGATAAGGAACAACGCTTTAAGTCGAATGGAAGAATTGAGTCGTCCACGACTCAACATGGAGGAATTGAGTCATACACGACTCAACTGGAGGCCAGAGGGGACACGGGGGAAGAGACGCGCGCTAAAGAAGGAGATTTGAGTCGTATCCGAGTTAACAAGCCGTGAGAGAGGAATGCGCATGGAGCTTAAGACGCGGCTCGCTTGAGTCGTGTGGGTCTTAAGTCAGTCCTTAGTTGAGTCGTGAGTCGTTCACGACATAAGTTGAGTCGTATATGTTGTGTTACGAGCTGGTATGTAAATACTGGGTTTGTTGAGTCGCATGTAACGATGAGTTGTATATTGTGATGTAATTGTTTTGAGTCGTTTGTTCTTTGAGTCGTAGGTCGTTAGGTCGCATACGACCTAAGTGATGTGTTGAGGCGTTAAGTCCTTAAGTCGGCCATGTTTGAGTCGCCTGTGTTAAGTCGGTGCCGACTTATGGTAAGCCATAAGCCGTGTACGACTTAAGGGTCAGGGTTGTCAAAAATGCTATAAATAGGGAGTGAGTTGTACATTTCAGGTAGTTGATTTTTGAATAAAATTTCTTGTTGATTGTTGTGTGCTTTCATCTTAAATTGGTAGTTGAGTGTAATCTCCTATCTCCACTTTCGGTTATTCGAGTGCGCTCGAATCAACGATTGTTGAAGCCGATTCGCGGAATCAAGTGCGCTTGATCAACGCTTGAAGAATTGAAGATCTTCTTTCACGGCATCGTGCGCGATCAACGTGTTAGAGATAGCTAGAATTCGGTATCTTCGGATCAACGAATTTGGGCATTTTGGTATTCATCAATCCACCGATTGCTACACTTTCATCGTTATATCGATTTTCTGTTAATCCGCTGCGTCAGTTTTGGTATCGGAGCTAGACTTAGCCAATCATAGATAAGCCGAGACTTGGAGCCAATTTTGAAGTTGAAGTTTGAAGTTGGAGTTTATCGTGTTCATTATGAAGTTGCAACGAGTTTGAAGATTTTGATCCATTTCATTTTGGATCTAGAGTTGGAGAAGTGTTTGAATTTGAAGTTGCTTGGAGACCTTGAGCCGAGCCAAGTTAAGCCATGAAGGGTGAAGGCCGAGCATAACATTGAGTTAAGTATAGGCCGTGCATCAGTTTTGGTATCATTGTTTGAAGGGTTGAAGCGAGCCGAGTCAAGTGACACTTGTTGCCGAGTTAAGAGTTAAGCCGTGTAGAGCTATTGCCGAGTCAAGGTTGAGGCCGTGACTTGTTGGTCTTGTGTTGAAGTTTTGTGCTTGATTTGTTGAAGTATTTGTGAAGAGTTTTCAATCATGCCGCCAAGGAGAGATAACCGTCATCAAAATGTTGAAGCTTTGTATCGAAGAGAAGAAGCCGAGCTTATGGAGCAACGTATTAATGAGAAATTTGAGGAAGGCATTGGAAAATTAGAGAAGTTGATGAATGACTTGAATCAAACTCAAAGGAGGAGATCACCAAACTCGAACCATGGAGGAAACAGAGTTTCGCCATCGGTTACGGAAGCGAGGAGGGTATCACCGCATTCTTTTAGAGATAGAAGAGAAACATCAATTTCATCAAGGAGAGATCACCATGACTATGGACATGAAGAGAGAAGAAGTCAACGTGAATTTGACAATGAGGCGTATAGAGATGAAGAGAGACATAGTCGAAGAAGCATGCATGAACGAAGGGATGACAATGGTCGAGATAGATGTAGGCGTGCTTTTGATTTTGATGAAGAAGGTGATAGAGCAAGTATTCATTATCGAGATCGAGACCAAGTTCGAAATTCTTATCGAAATGTTGAAGATGATCATCGATGGGAATCGGGTATGAAGATGGAAATTCCAGAGTTCAAGGGTGGAATGGTAGCTGAAGAATTCTTAGATTGGTTGTCAAATGTGGAAGAGATCTTTGATTTCAAGGAGGTTCTTGAGCATAGAAGAGTGAAGTTGGTTGCTACTAGGTTGAGGGGGAGAGCTTTGGCATGGTGGCAGCAAACTAAACTTACAAGAGGGAGAATGGGAAAGTCAAAGATTGAATCATGAGAGAAGATGAAGAAGTTGATGAGAGCTACTTTCTTACCATACAACTATCAGTCACTTATGTACCAGAGGTTGCAGAACCTGAGGCAAGGGACGAAGTCTGTTAGTGATTATGCTGATGAATTTTACCAACTCATTGCCAGGAATGATATTATGGAAACGGAAGAACAGCTTACTGCTAGATTCATTGGGGGATTGAGAATGCAGATCCAGGATATGGTTAATATGTTCGATCCAAGATCTGTTGCAGAAGCACATCAGAAAGCGTTGGCTTGGGAGAAGCAGGGAAGGCGTGGAGGTGGTGTGTTTACTAATTCCAATAATCCAGTAAAGGGTGTTAGTGGGAGTTCTAATGTTCCTAAACCTGTCAGTAAGCCAGTCGTGAAGGAGGCTGAGAAGGCGAAGGTTAGCAGTGGTTTCAAATGTTATAATTGTCAGGAGTTGGGTCACAAAAGCAATGAATGTCTGAAGCCGAAGAAGAGAGCAATGGTTGCTGAGATTGAGGATGATGGTGAGGAGGCAGAATGTTCTAATTCATTACCAGTTGAGGAGGAAGACTTATTGACCAGAGATAAAGGTTGTAATCTTATGATGAGGAGGTCATGTCTTACACCAAAGCAAGAGGAAGATTCTAGTTGGTTGAGGAGCAATATTTTTCAGTCGACATGCACTATTCTGGGAAAAGTTTGCAAGTTCGTTATTGATGCTGGAAGCTGTGATAATATTATCTCTACAGAAGCAGTAAGGAAGTTGAACTTGAAAACTGAGAAGCATCCTAAGCCGTACAAGCTAGCATGGTTAAGGAAGGGTGGTGAAGTGAAGGTGTGTCGAAGAGCTTGTGTGAATTTTTCCATTGGGAAGAAGTACAAAGACGAAATTTGGTGTGACGTTGTAGACATGGATGTGTGTCATCTGTTGTTGGGCAGACCATGGCAGTTTGATAGAGCAGTGCAACATGATGGTCGTGCTAATAGCTATAGTTTCATGTTCGAAGGTACTAAAATCACTTTAGTTCCCAAGAAGCAACAACAGAAGGAGAGCAAGTTGGAGGAGATCGAAGAACTGAAAACTTTGCTATCTTTGAAGGAGTTTATCAAGGAGATTGAAGAGGAGCCTGAAGTGTTTGTGTTGATTGGGCGAGAGTGTAGTGAAGAGGTTGAAATTCCAGAAGAAGCAAAACCAGTTTTGAAAGAATTTGAGGATGTATTTCCAGAAGAGTTGCCTAAGGGGTTACCGCCACTGAGAGACATTCAACATCAAATTGATCTTGTTCCGGGAGCCGTTTTACCACATCGACCACATTATCGAATGAGTCCGAAGGAACCTGAGGAGTTACGAAGGCAAGTGGAAGAGTTGTTAGAACAGGGACGTGTTCAGGAAAGCTTGAGTCCTTGTGCAGTACCAGCATTGTTAGTACCAAAGAAGGATGGTTCGTGGAGGATGTGCACTGACAGTCGGGCTTTAAACAAGATTACTGTGAGATATCGATTTCCCATGCCGAGGTTGGATGACTTGCTAGATCAGTTGAGTGGGGCTACTATCTTTTTGAAGATTGATTTGAAGAGTGGTTATCATCAAATTCGAATTAAACCAGGAGACGAATGGAAGACCGCATTCAAGACAAGGGAAGGACTGTATGAATGGTTGGTTATGCCGTTTGGTCTATCGAATGCACCAAGTACATTTATGAGGGTGATGAATCAACTATTCAGACCGTACATTGGGAAGTTCGTGGTAGTTTACTTTGATGATATTCTGATTTATAGTGCGATCACAGAGGAGCATGTAGAACATTTGAGAAAAGTGTTAATTATTCTTCGTGAGGAACAATTTTATGCAGCTACGAAGAAATGTGTGTTCATGACTCGAAGTGTGTTATTTTTGGGATATGATGTATCTGAGAAGGGAATCCAGGTAGACCAGAGTAAAGTTGAAGCAATTAGAAATTGGCCACAACCGAGAACTATCACTGAAGTTAGAAGTTTTCATGGATTGGCATCATTCTACCGAAGGTTCATTCCACACTTCAGTAGCGTGATGACACCAGTTACTGATTGTATGAAAGGGAAACAGTTTTCTTGGTCGGAGGAAGCAGGGGTTGCTTTTGAGAAAATCAAGACACTATTGACGACAGCACCAATTCTTGTATTACCAGATTTTCAGTTGTTGTTTGAGCTACACACTGATGCATCAAAGGTTGGGATTGGAGGAGTATTAAGTCAGAGTGGAAGACCTATTGCATATTTTAGTGAGAAGTTATCAGGGGAAAAGATGAGATATAGTACATACGATGTTGAGTTTTATGCTGTTGTGCAAGCTGTTAAACACTGGAGACATTATCTATTTCAGAAAGAGTTTGTTCTTTACACTGATCATGAAGCGTTGAAGCATTTGCAGGGGCAGGATAAGATTTCAGCGAGACATGCATCATGGATTGCTTATTTGCAACAGTTTACTTTTGTTGTGAAGCATAAATCTGGGGTAACAAATCATGTAGCCGATGCATTGAGTAGGAGGAGTCATTTATTAACGACAATGAAAGTTGAGGTGATTGGATTTGAGTTATTGCCAGAATTGTTTGAGGAGGATCCTTACTTTGCAAAGTTCGTTGAGAAAGTTAAGGATGGAGATACTGATGAATTTGCATTGGTTGATGGTTTCTTATTTAAGGGAAATCGATTATGTATACCAGAAAGCAGTTTGAGAATGAAGATTATCAAGGAGCTTCATGAGGAAGGACATGTGGGTAGAGACCGAACATTGCAGTTAATCTCTCAATCCTACTATTGGCAATCGATGAGGAAGGAAGTTGAAAGGTTTGTTCAGAGATGTCATATCTGTCAAGTTTCGAAGGGAACAGCTATGAATGCGGGGTTGTATATGCCGTTACCTGTACCAGCTAAACCATGGGTAGATGTGAGTATGGACTTTGTGTTGGGATTGCCGAGAACGCAGCGTGGCAATGATTCTATCTATGTGGTGGTTGACAGATTTTCGAAGATGGCACATTTTATTGCTTGTAAGAAGGCGGCAGATGATGTTCGTGTTGCTCAGATGTTCTTTAAAGAAATCTATCGACTTTATGGGTTACCAGAGTCTATTGTGTCGGATAGAGATACCCGTTTCCTGAGTCATTTTTGGTTGAGTTTGTGGAAGATGGTAGGAACGAAGTTGAAATTTAGCAGTGCTTATCATCCGCAAACGGATGGACAGACCGAAGTTGTTAATAGATCGTTGGGAAATTTGTTGCGATGTCTTGTGAAGGACAGTCTGAAAAGTTGGGACATGAAGTTATGCCAGGCAGAGTTTTCACATAATCATGCAGTGAATTGTAGCACAGGATTCAGTCCATTTCAGATTGTATATTCAAACGTACCCAGGGGACCGTTGGATTTGGCAGCAGTACCACAACCAAAGGGGACGGTTAAACGAGGTGCTGATTTTGTTGATGAGTTGACTGAATGTCATAAAATCGTTCAGGAACGATTGGTGAAAGCAAATGAGAAGTATAAGCGAGCTGCAGATTTAAAGCGACGAAATATAGAATTTAACGAAGGTGATTTGGTGTATGCTGTGTTAACGAAGGATCGTTTTCCAGTGGGCGCTTATAATAAGTTGAAAGCCAGAAAAATTGGTCCTGTAGAAGTTGTGAAACGGATCAATGAAAATGCTTATAAGTTGAAGCTACCAGAGGACGTATACACTTATGACGTGTTCAATGTTAAGCATCTTGTACCAAATTATGGGGATGAACAATCTGAGGCGGAAAAGTTTACAAATTCGAGTTCGAATTTTTCTCAACCAGGGGAGGATGATGCAGCTCAGACCTGGGTCAACGGATTGCAAGTAAGTGGCATGAGTCGTCTACGACCTAAGTTGTCACGAGATAAGGAACAAAGCTTTAAGTCGAATGGAAGAATTGAGTCGTCCATGACTCAACATGGAGGAATTGAGTCATACACGACTCAACTGGAGGCCAGAGGGGACACGGGGGAAGAGACGCGAGCTAAAGAAGGAGATTTGAGTCGTATCCGAGTTAACAAGCCGCGAGAGAGGAATGCGCATGGAGCTTAAGACGCGGCTCGCTTGAGTCGTGTGGGTCTTGAGTCGGTCCCTAGTTGAGTCGTGAGTCGTTCACGACATAAGTTGAGTCGTATATGTTGTGTTATGAGCTGGTATGTAAATACTGGGTTTGTTGAGTCGCATGTAACGATGAGTTGTATATTGTGATGTAATTGTTTTGAGTCGTTTGTTCTTTGAGTCGTAGGTCGTTAGGTCGCATACGACCTAAGTGATGTGTTGAGGCGTTAAGTCCTTAAGTCGGCCATGTTTGAGTCGCCTGTGTTAATTCGGTGCCGACTTATGGTAAGCCGTAAGCCGTGTACGACTTAAGGGTCAGGGTTGTCAAAAATGCTATAAATAGGGAGTGAGTTGTACATTTCAGGTAGTTGATTTTTGAATAAAATTTCTTGTTGATTGCTGTGTGCTTTCATCTTAAATTGGTAGTTGAGTGTAATCTCCTATCTCCACTTTCAGTTATTCGAGTGCGCTCGAATCAACGATTGTTGAAGCCGATTCGCGGAATCAAGTGCGCTTGATCAACGCTTGAAGAATTGAAGATCTTCTTTCACGGCATCGTGCGCGATCAACGTGTTAGAGATAGCTAGAATTCGGTATCTTCGGATCAACGAATTTGGGCATTTTGGTATTCATCAATCCACCGATTGCTACACTTTCATCGTTATATCGATTTTCTGTTAATCCGCTGCGTCAGTGTTTCTCGAAACAACAATTGTTTCTCCATGAAATAGAATAGGTATTCATAAAAAAATTACGAACTACCTATAAACCTAATTTATTTTTATTTTATGAAACTTATGTTCATAAATTAACCTATACTGGTCAATCTAAGCTTCTTCGGGTTTATGTATGCAAGTTCCCTAATGAGCAAATATTACATGCAGCTCTAGGCTTACACAACCTGTCAACTCCTTGACCTAGGATATGTAAGGGTATCTTATCAACTCTTTCCATGTATGATCATGTAAACTATACCTTAGATGAAATTAATCTTAACCTTATGTATTCACTCTTAAGTACATGACCATGTAGAAAGAAGTTAACTCAACTTCATTTATCATCAATCATACTTTGTCCAACAAGGACTGATTGCGCCTTATTGGTACATCGTTATGTATCAGAGGGAGGAGTGACTTTTCATATATACGTTTTAGATACATTTGAAACCTTTTTCCATTATACTCACATATTCAATCAAAACTGATCGTTTTATTTCCTTTTGCACATTATGTTGTTTACTTCTATTTAATATTCTATGAGCTTATCCTAGACATACTACATGTGTATCAAATACGAATGCCCATGTTTATGATAATCCATCATTGAATTTAACAAAGCTTGTGGAACCATTTCTGTATCATTAGACTTTTGATTGCATACATCTCTATAATCAATTTGAAGTGTTCACTGACTCTTATGTTACTTCTGGTAAATGGGTGCTATTACCCTTAATCATTTAAGATACAATTCATCAATGTCATATGATTCATAGTCGTATGATTAAAGAATATTTTCTACTATTCTTATCAAACAAAAACTGAATTACTTCGGAGTTGAAGAGAAGTATCAAAAAATATGTCTTATTTTTTCAATAATACATATTTGTAGCAATGAAATACTATTGTTCCTTCCCGATAGGATATATCAGAAATTACAAATATCTATGATCTCTGTGGCAAAGTCCATAATTCAAAAATAATTGTAAAAGTTCATATACTTCTATATTTACTAACGCGTCACTTTTATTATGAAAAAAGAATACCAATATACAGATTTATCATATAATGTATATTCATAATATTCATATTGAAAAAAATCTGTATTTATTTTCAACCAATACTGAAAATAGCCATTATTTCATAATTAATATTTGGCATTTTTACAAAAACAATTTTTCGTAACTCAATGCGTCCATTAAGAAGTGTTATATGGTGTGCTCCCATTATTTCTGCCATTTCTGTAATAGCTTACAAAATATGCAGCTCCATTCAAACACTTATTATGGAATTTTCATACACTGTGTCTAGTTTACAGTTGGGTATTTAGATCATATATCTTAAACTTGAAGAAATAACTGTCATAAAAAATAATTTTCTATATGAACATACATTTAGAATAGAAATCACATTTTCTATTTCATATTTAGTATTTTTTTAATACTTTATACCGTTCTCATTTCCAATGTGTCTTCATGAAGCAAAGGTGATCATTCACTCTCTTTATCTTAATTATCCCAAAGTTATATCCACTCTTATATATTCTCTTTCCTTTGTAAATGGTCGAGCCATTCAAAAGTAAACCATTACTAAATGACCGTAATGAAATACTTACAAAAATGCATTCTGTCATTCTGAAAGGATGTCAAATAAGTTGCACTTTATACAACCTGATCAAATTGGAATTTCGATAATCGAATTCCCAGATATATCATTCAGCCCTTGGTCTAATGCTACATCTAACACAACTAAAGCCATATTGTAATCAATCATATTGAATACATAATCTCGCATTATGGTTTTCTTGCATATTTTGAATGAACTAATTTCATCGAAATTTTGTACATTACGAATCACGATTATTCACCATATACATTTATATGTGATCGAACATGGATTAAATATCCATATTCTTGCATTGCTTTTAAAGGTCAAGGCACAAATGTTTTGATGGTTGTATAAATTGGCTCTTGCATGAGTCTTGAAGTGACAATATGCCAAAAGGTCTACCGATTAGTATATTTTATATTTCTACACAATCTTAATTCAGTTCATTTATATATTTTAATTGATAAACATTTTATTAGTTATAATGGTTGGACAAGTTTATCAAAGTAAGAGTTGCTTCGTTCCCGCAAAGGACATGGGTCCTTCGAGAGTATCGTGGGTCGAGTCCTTTTCTGGGTTCAGGGCTGCTTCCCTCCCTCTTCCTTATCTGGGCATTGTTCTATACAGAGGGAGGAAACTTAACGCCATTTTCGACCCCCTCTCGGACAAAGTTAGGGGGAGGATTATCCGGTGGAATGCATCTCTCCTGTCCCAGGCTGGTCGATTGGTGCTTATCCGATCGGTTTTGTGCTCTTTGGGTGTTCATATTTTCGCCGCTATGACCCCAACTTCCTCCTTCTTTCGTTCGTTCCGGTTGTTGGCTTCTTCTTTCTTCTGGGGTTCTAAGGGTGACGATCGTCGTCATCATTGGGTGTCTTGGGATGTTATCTACCGGCCAAAGTGTGAGGGTGGGTTAGGGTTGCGTAATCCGAAGGACATATGCTTGGCTTTCGCTTGCAAGTTGTGGAATAGGTTTGGGGCTAACGACTCCTTGTGGTCGCAATTTCTTCATGCTAAATACCGTAGACTGGCTGATTCTGGATTTTCCGGTACTCCTTCCTTCGCGAGTGAGACTTGGAAGCATATGCAATCGGTCAAGGTGTTTGTCGACTCTCATAACGGCCTCTCCGGATGGGATGGGGGTCCGTTCTCTATTCGGAGGGCTTGG
This sequence comes from Allium cepa, assembly GCA_030765085.1. Classification (NCBI taxonomy): domain Eukaryota; kingdom Viridiplantae; phylum Streptophyta; class Magnoliopsida; order Asparagales; family Amaryllidaceae; genus Allium; species Allium cepa. The sequence goes on along the minus strand of CM060933.1, from coordinate 24,795,686 downwards.
AACTCTGCTAGAATCCCATCGCCCGTTCTTCCTTTTTTTTCTTTCATTTGGGATGTCCGTATCCCTTCTAAAGTCTCTCTTCTGCTGTGGCGTTCCTTCCATAATGGACTCTCAGTTGATGTTAACCTTCAACGGATCGGCATTCCTTTTGTCTCTCGTTGCAGATGCTGCGGAAACGGGGAGACGGAGTCCGTGTCTCATCTGCTTTTCGTCGGTTGGTGTGCCAGGTCTTGCTGGAACTACTTCGGGAATTTAGTGGGGGTTCGTGGTTCCATCAACTCTTCTACTGATTTGCTGTCCACTTGGTGGTGTCGTCGTGCTGGTCGTTCCCTTCGTTCTATTTTATTTCGGTTGATTCCTAGTCTGATTTGCTGGCACATTTGGTGTGCCCGGAATAAGGCAATTTTTGACGACACTCCTATGAACCCTATATCTGTTATTCGGAAGGTTCGAGATGATGTTTACTTGGCATTTCGGGCCCGTCCATTCCGAGGTTCTGTCAACTATCGTTCTGGTCGTCTTGTGAATTTGTTATCAATCACCTGTTCTAGATCTTCTATTAGACAAGGTATCGGTTGATTGCCTTTCCGGAGACTGGTGGTTTTGACTGTCCATAATCCTTCTAAGCCTCCTCCCCCCCCCCTTTATTTCTCATGTTTAGGTTATTGCTTGTAGGTAGAGGCATTCTGGGGGTGTGATTCTCAGTCTGATCTTTGTTTGGAGCTTGATACGAGTTTTCTGTTGCTGCTTTTCGGGTTTTGGTATTTCTGGTATTGGATTGCTATCTGTTGTTTCCTTCTAGTTCTTCTACCGGTGGTATCTCTTTTAGTAGTCCGCTATCTATTTTTCGGTGGTATCCATTCATCGAAACCGGGCGGTGGCTTTGCCGGAGCACGTTTTCGATTTTGGTCGGACTAGGGGTTTTTGGACTTATTCGGGATTGCTTTGTGCCGGCTGGGAGACGTCTTTATGGTCCCTTTTGTTAGTGGTTTTTTTGTATTCATATTTTGGTTATTTATGTGATCTGGTCTTGTATTCTTTCGTCTTTGTTCTTTGTCGGTTACCTGTCAGGCTTGTTGACAGCTTTTGGTGATGTTTATATATCTCTTTTACTTAAAAAAAAAAAAAAAAAAAGTTTATCAAAGTATAAAATTTTAATTTTATATAACATATATCCTACAATAATAAAAAGGTAAACTGTATTAATTTTATTTTTCTAATAAGTCTCCTGCTAGATTTTTATGTATCTCAAAACCTGATGAGAAACATAGACCTTTCGACTTCTTTGATGGATTTTAGGACTCGCTTGCTTTGAGATTTCGATTGTGAGTTTTCTCAACAAATCATAGTCCCGTAAGCATAAATAATACATTATTGATTATATCATATACAACTCCTAATACGTGGTCTTTATCCTAATCTCATTTAGACTTTGAGTTTGCTCAGCAAATCAAAAGATTATTCACTCATATCTATCATTTCACGACAGCTAAAGTATAATGCATGCACCTTCAGTTTTCTCAATAAATACATACATGCATTATGATGTCTATCAATATATCAATAACACTACACACAAAATCTATATTTTGAGTTTGCTAAACAAACAAAGCTTGCAATTAATTTTTTAACATATAAATGGTAGAGGATAACATTTATGTTAGAAATTCATAACCTTTATTATATTTAATTGATCGATATCAAATTAGGGAATGAGGTATTTCTTAAGAAATACCCTCGCGATTTAAGTGTAAGACGCATCTTAAATCAGGATATATGTATTATATGTATGTATTTGTTCCCTAAACCTGAGTTGGGTTTCCTATTATTTTATTAAATTAAATCATATTTAATAAATTTAATTAATCATTTAATTAGCATTTTAATCAATTTAATTTAAGTTTAAAATTTTATTTTCATTCATCTTAAAAAATTGGAGATGAAATCGATTGTAACATTCGTAGTAATTATACACATATCATTATATATGTACATTATTTATTACTTTACTTTTAATTAATTTAATAAAGTAAAACAATTTTAATTAAAATAAAATTATTAAAAAATTGATTATTATTAACCTTAATATATTAAGATAAACACACACACACAGAGGGAGATATATGTGTATATATATGTATGTATATATGTATATATATCATTATATATTTTAGTTAAATTAATTAACATTAAATTAATTATTTAATTAAGTAATATAACTAATTAAATAGTTAAAATAAAATTTTGAAATTAATTTACTAATTTCAAAAATAATTTTGTTTGAAAATTTATTTTATAGCTTTTATAAAAAATTCCTTTTATAGTTTAAACTTAACCTCTAAATTTAAAATATAATTTAAATTATCAAATAGATTTTGAAAATTTAGCGCAAGGCCATAAATCAATTTAGGCCTCAATATTTGCGATCAACTTTAGGCTTCCATCTTCCTATGAGTCAAGCAAGTAGCTAGGTAAGTAGGTAGGAAGAATAATTTGTTACCCAATCCTAACCTTAGGCACAATATTTCTACACACCTTAAAGGCTTTAATAAGTTAGCCCTGATATTGCTAATTTAGACAACATCGACTATTGGGCTTTGATATCATTGAAGGAATTGAGCCAGGTTGCAACGGGTTAAATGGTTGGATTAATAAAAAAAAATCCATTTTGGGTCTTTTTTAGGCCTATGAAATCTAAAAGAATTTAGGCCCAATCTAAAATTATTTTAAAAAAATTATATTATATTTAATTTATTTAAAAGTGTTTTATTTATTTTAAATAATTATGTTATTATAAGCATATCAAATAAACTCATATGTGTATATTTATATGTGTAGAGATTTATGTCGCAACAGACACATTTGCCCTTTATATATGCCTTATGTTGTCGCTAGTTTATTTAAAATACAAATACATATATAAATTTATAAATTTATAAATTTTTTTTCATAATATAATAAAATAATCACTATGTATATATCAATTGAAATTAATTTTGACTATTTCACCTCGTATTGCATTATTCCACCTTGTATTGCATTCTTTCAGTGGTGCCTGGTGGACGAACGTATCAACACTAAAGAGCATCTTATCCGTCTTCATATCCCAGTTGATCCGGCTTGTGTCTTATGTTCTGGTCAGATTGAAAATATTCCTCACCTGTTTCGAGATTGCGAGTTTTCATACTTGATTTGGGCAACTTCGAGTGCCTGTATCCTTGGATTTGTCCCTGAACCGCCTGTCACTTTTGACCACTGGCAGTACAATTCCCGAAATCTCTTTCTGGATGTCTTTATTGCTATTTTATGTTGGTGTATATGGAAGGAACGAAATACACACGTGTTTGGTAAACCAAAGTCTCACTTCGAAGGTATTTGTAGACGAATTTCTCACCTATTCACCATTCTTACAGGTTGTAGCTTGTCGGCTCCCTTTAGACTCCGCATTCCACAGCGCAGTTCATCTCCAGTAGAATCTTAGGGCAGCTGCTCAGCGTTCCCTCCAGATCATAGCTAAGTGCTAGTGGCTTCATGCTTCTTTCAGTTCACTATCTTTACTTGTACTGTTTTGTTATGTGGATGTTGTTTATTTCATCATTTTGTTCTATGACATCTGTGTTGTAGCCAATACTTACTATTAGCGTTAGCGATCAAGCGTGTTGATCGAGATATTTACTATTTTATATATATGTTATTAACCGGCTGTGTAGTTTCACGCTACACACCCGTCTTACTCTAAAATTTTTGACTATTTCAAAATATATACATACATATATCCATACATGTCTAATTTTGATGTGAAATGCGAAGACCATGGAATTAAAACCCTTAATGGCTTGGAAAGCACACTATGAACTAACTATTGTGCTCAAAGAGCTTATGTTAACTTTTCAAAAGGGATGTTAATTACTACCTGCCTTAAAGTGCCAAGCATCCTCGTTGGCTCATCATCACTCGACATCTAAGGCATTGTGGTACGAGTTACCCCTTATAGAGCCCAACATCCCATTGGCTCATCATCACATACCACCCAAGTGTTGTACTTGGTAACCTACATCAACACCATACCGACGGACATCCGTAGCATTACAACACAGAATTCTGATAGGTACTGGCTTTGATAACAAATGTGACGACTATAGGATTTGAATCCTTACTGCCTTGGAAAGCAACACCATGCACTAACCACTATTTAAAATGGTCTTTCTATTAACATTCCAAAAAGGTTGTTGCTTAGAATTATTCGAACCAGATTTACAATTTCAGACAAAGATATCATTTTAAATTTTTGAAGTAAATGTAAATATATATCATTAGGTTTTATTTTATTTCAACATAGACACACACACACACACACACACACACATATATATATATAAAATCATAATTTATATATTATACTTATTTATGAATTAAATAATATCATTATTAAAATAAAAATACAAATTAAAATATTTTAAATATATAATTTTGGCCAATGTAATTTTTTATCAAATCAATATGGTTCTGTATAAATATATTTTTTATTTAAAATATTTTTGTATGCATTTATATATTTTGAATTAATTTTTAAATACTTGTTAATTATTATTTATAGAAATAAATTTATAATAAAAAACTTTATACAGCCGAAAGCACATCTACATTAATTTTAAATAATTTATCATACGTGTAATATATGTTTATGTATTTAAATAAAATTATTTCAGGTAACTAAAAATAGTTTCAAAAATAGAAATTATTATTTATATAAATAAAATATTTTTGGTTAAATATGTAAACATATATATATATATATATAAATAATGACATTGTAATGTTTATCTCTTATAAATCAATTTGAATACATTATTAAATCAGATAACACAAACATGTATATATTCGTTATAAATATATGCGATCTAATACACACTATGATAATGTAACATATAATCAAAAACAAGATTAGATAATTACCTGAATAAGTAGCCTAAGATTCACACTTTGAATGATTGAATAACTATGAGATTGGATTGAACCAGTTTCTAGATTTTACTACGATTAAGAGAAAAACACCTCCTTTTTAGTTAGATTTTATATGGATTTTTACACTTGAAAAATTTGACTGTGAGAAACTGAAAACTCATGGCCAAGCTAGGAAGAAGGATAAAGATCAAATGATGAAGGTAGCGAGTGGTTTAAATGGTATTAAAAAGAGGTAAAATGGAAATATTTTCTCCATCCTTTTAATCATCCTTTTCATGCCATTTAAAATCAAGTTCGAATGCTTTAAAACTACTACCCGCCACATAGTATGGCCTGCCATGGAAGTGCTCGTATGAGCCTTCAAAAGTCCCAAGCCTATTTGGTAAATAATTATTTTAAATAAAATTTAAATTTTCGTCGATATCGTATATCGATAGATACATATATCATTTTTATATTTGCACCTAATTGTTCACTAATGGAACTCGATATAATTTAATAATTACCATTTCATAAATATTAATTAATATAATTAATTTACAAAAGTTATAAACTAATTAAATCATATGGCATTTTGGAGTATTCATCATTACGGTTGTACGACTTAAAGAAGTAAATTTAGTCAGTAATTAATATCAAACAATTCGAATATTAACATTCAAATGTTACCTTAACTGGGGGTTTGATAGTCTAGTTAAATTTATTGCTTATACATCTTTTGAGTAAAATCTAATTTTACTACTTTAAGCGGTACTCGGTAGTAATGATTATTTGCACCAATTCTGTTCATCAAAACTTCATCATTTTAAGACTAATGGAATATAGTATTGGTCAAAATTCCAGTACCATCCACATTAAACTCAATTAGCCTAAACACAAAGTCCTTAGGTTAATAATAAAAATTACTAACCATACTACTTTGGCCAGAGATTTTGACTTTCAACTAACTACAGTTGATTGTGATACTAACCTCATATAACTAACAAGACGAATTCTTTATTGAATAATGTTTCGATTCCAACGCTTCAACTCAAACCTAACTATAGTTACTTAATGGTACCCATGCCATGATTTAACTATAATCAAAGTGGAGTTTCCACATTGAAGTTCAATGGTATTCTCAAGTTAAGAGAAATGTGTAATTTCACCCCTTTGAGATTCTCCGTTTGAGCTTTGTTATATTAACCAATAGAAAGATCCTGAGTGAGTCCCTCTCCATATTCCTCCAATCAGTTTTTTCAAAATTGATCGAGTTATTCCCTTAGTGAATGGATATTTTATATGTTCTTAACTATTTAATGTATCAATCAACTCTTTCCAATGCTATAAACTATTTTTATTATATAGAATGTTTCAAAATATGTTTCTTGATTTCTAGTGAACTTTAGGTTGCATTACCATCATATAATAATGTTATGGGATTCACAATATTTGGAATCACCCTGAGCTCAATAATAAATTTGTGCATTTATATTTATATATACATTGCTTGTATTATGGTGCTATTCAAGGCGTTATACATAGCCTTTTGGTTGAATCGGCGACATCCTTTGTTTGAAAGATTTCCAACTTAAAGAATTTTAACTAATATCGAACATGTGTTTAGCATCTTTATATTATACTTGATATTTGATCCATGTATCTAATACATAAGTGAAATGCATATTATAGAACATACATAATGTATGATAATTCTTATTGAAATGCATAAGGAATTCATATTACATGCCTGCATTAAACATTTAATATTGTGTCTGCATATATCCTTTGGGACAATCCCAACATCATTTTATACTGAATATAAAAGATGTTATTTTTAAATCTAATGTTGACCAAGCTATAATGATTTCAATGTGGGTATATCATTAATAATCATAACTTATTGTTTACTTTCAAAAATCTTTTAGTACTTTTAACATTCTTTCTTACAAACGCACGTTTTCCTTCATTTTATCGAAAATCAAACTATTTGATATTTTTGTCAAAATATTTGTTCAACTCTATTTGCAATTGGAATGATGTCGTTGGATGATTATCGCATGCCTAAAAATCCATGTTGTGTTATGATTCTTGTTTGCCTTTGCTTCGGAGGGATGGCTTCTGGTGCAGTTTCCTCTTTGACCTTATGGTTTATTACTTTAAAGCGCTTTAGCAGTTTTCCGCCAATCGAGTCATGCCACGCTATTCATTATTTTATTAGTTTGGTGGTTGAGTCATGGCTATGTGTTAGCTCAGTTCTTTAGTGTGCTGCAGGGATGTAGTACAACCGTGGCTTTTTTTTATTTGTATGATGTTCGTTAACGTATGATAGCGCAATATGAGATTCGAAATACCAATATTTATTATAACTTAGACATGAGAAGTACCTTTATTATGTAGCTTAGGGATATATCACATTTCTAATGTGCAACCTTACTTAAAGATGATGTCTCATGCCCGTTAGTTCTTGCTACCCTTATTGCATTTTTATGTGTTAATAGATATAAAAATAGTAAAATACAAAATAAAATTCAATAACTTAAATAATAAAATAAATAACAACAAAATGTATATTTTACAAACTATAAAACATTTTTTAGAGATGATTTGTATCTTTCAACGGATCTACCGTTAGTCAGTTTTATGGATTAGATATAAAACTAAATTTGGTTGTGTCATTGAATATAGCTATTTTAAAACATTATATAAGTGACTTATCTTCGCGTTCCTTGTATATTTCATCCAAAAAATTTTGAAAAGAAAAATAAAATTTTAAATTTATTAAAATTAATGTGATGTATGATTTTTACAAATAATAAACCATACAATTCCTTGAGGCTACCATCATTTCATTTTGAGAGTGGTTGCGATGATTATGTAGAACCAGCAACCCTTAGTGATATCCCAAATGATATTTTATAAATAAATGGTATGGTAATTTACATAGCTATATCGTTTTATCTTTGGAGATAAATAGAAAATGCGAAATGGTTGCACACCAATAACTATGGTATGGTGGAAGATGATGACCTTGAATTGGTCAATGAGGATAATTTTTTAGGCAGTGATACAGGACACATCGAAATGAAAACAACCAAAAACTGTACAAATAATGTTTTGGTATAGGTATTGGTTGCATTTTGTTATTGTGTGTTGTATTGTATTTCTTTCTTTTGTAAATTTTGTATATAAGAGTTCTGTTTGAATATATGTAACGCATTTATGTTTTTAATAAAATAGAAATTTGTTTACTGTAGTTACAATCATAAAAAGATTTCAAACATAACTTTAAAAAATAAAAAGTTACTAACAACCGTGTAATGTTTGTTTTATCTTGTTCTTAAAGCAATTAGATACAGAAAAAAGATAAGGCAAGTGTATTAGTGAACACACACACACACTATATGCTTTATTTATATAAATTATATGTGGTTATCATTATCAAAAAGGGAAGATGTTAGAACATACAATATAGGTTTTGATGGCTACAAACTTACACTACAAGAAAACTTCTTATTAGTTGCATTAATTAGTAGTGTTTAATGCTAAGTGCAACTAATAATCATTCATAATAAGTAAATCGACATGTAATCGCTACCAAATGCTCCAGCCAAGAAATTTGGTGAAATTTTTTTGCCAGCCGCTCATATCCCTCTTTCTTCCCTAAACAAAAACATTTCTTACTTTCATTTAGAAAAAAATACAAGAGAAGCTTTGAATTCTTCCGCTATCCACCGCTCCACACTTCCCTACCTAACCCCTCCAATCTCGTCCATTCTTTAACCTCTGCCTCGTCTAACCCACTTCCATCTAATCCACTTTTCGTCTCCATCGATCATGACTTCTATTTCAAAGCTAGGAAACCTAGAATTGGCTTGCCTCATCGTGGTTCATATCTTGATTTTCTCACAGTGCCCCAATGTTACTCTTATGATTTTGGTTGGAGATATGGGTACATTAGTTGAATTTTGAATTGATATATGAAGAATAATGGCATGGAATTTGATGATTTGCAAACATTTGGAGCAATGATTCAAGTAAAACATAAATTTTTTACATTAATTTCTTTGGTTAATATTCGTTATCTATACAATAGTCGTTCAATTCATGAAAATGCGTAAATATCTTGAATTTTGTTGTCTGTTGAATATTATTTAAGGCTAACCGCCTTTATCCAGTATGCTTATCATTTGCTTGTCCTATCTATAAGAGCATGTTAACTAGCAGGTTAGTTAGCAGGGTGAGAAATCTACGTCTGTGTAGTAGCATGGTCCTTACTATTCCTTTGTTTCTTCTTTCTCCCCTCTTTGAACTATTACGTTTTACCTGAGTATAAATCATATGCCTCTTTTAGCTTTAATACACACACACAGTATTAAGCTATGCATAACCTAGTGAATTACATGTAGTGCATCTAATACTGTATAGGCAAAGAGAAATGTTTGGGTCATCTAAGTGGTGTAAAAAATCACTATAGAAGAACCTGAATTTACTTATTTTTTTTTAATGTTTACGTAGATTTAATAATATTATAGTTGTTTTTGTAATATATTTAGTCTTTATTTAGAGCGATACTTTTTTATTATAGTGACTTGACCGTGTGTTGAATGAATGAATAGAATGCTTGATCTTGATTAATTGCATGTTGTACCCTTTCTAAGTTAAGTAATTCAAGATAAGTTACTTTTGGCAGAAATACATTTCTCATTCAGTGTGCAGTCAATAGTATATGCGTAACTAACCGATTATAAACTGAAAGAGTTTACTAGTTTGTAATGCATATATAAGTATACACTCTTTCTATAGTATTTAAACCAATAGATTCTTATTAGAAAGATAATAGTATGAAATACTATGGATTATATGTAAAAGAGGTTGTTTTGTAAAATGAAAAAAAATTATGCGATTACTAGGAAAAAGGCTTTACTTCCTTGATAAAATATAATTTTTTATGTTAGTTTTTAGTTGATATTCTGCAACGACCCGGAATTTTCGATCCCGAAAATTCCAGATAGTTAGGAAAAAGAAGAAAAGAGGTAGAAGAAGAAACAGAAATGAAACACAGAATCTTACATTCGCAGCGAATCAAAATATAATATCAAATAATAACAATTATACAAAAGAAAACTGTATTTGTCAATTTACATTTTATACATAATAGTTACAACCATTACACGACATTGGGCAGTTAAAATTGACTTGTTCTAGAGATACAACAATATATTACAGCAAAAACACTCCATACGTTCCTGCCATCCAGCTCGCCTCCTGAGCTCCAGAACGTCCTTACCTGAAAATCTATAATACTCGGCCTGACCCGAGCATTACATCAAAGTAACACCCAGGTCAGGCTGGAAACCAGCATGAGTAAACCCATATAATATGAAATACCAAGCTATATAACTTAAATGAATTACCAGGGTAACTCGTACTTTTCTACGAGTTCTAATCTTACTTATGTTAATCATTTATCTCAAAACAATATCCAAGAATCGTTACCCAGTTTAAATATCCATGATACGTAACTTATTTCATTTCAGCCTGTTTGCTTCTAAACTCAAATTAATAAAGAATCGAAGTGGTTTCGGGTATTTACTAATACCTGACCCAGTCTCTTCAAATTCAATCTCATTTCTAATCCAAGTTGTTAAATTTAAAATAATACAAATCATATACAGGATATCATACAACAATTCAACTCAGATAGGTAACCCATATTATCACAGTTCAACCCATTCATATCATATCACAAAACATTTCATATCGGAGATATCAACCAATTCAAGGCATAATTATCATTCAATCATTCATAAGCAAGGTTGATCACTTCCCAATTAATTTAATTAATCTCTAATTAAATTAATTATTAACTTTAATCACTTAGATTACCTTTACATAACATTAATTAATTACAAACCAATTAATTAATCATCTCTCAATTATCCATCTTAATTAATCACCCTGGATTAATTATCCTTTAATTATATCAAGTAGTAAACCCTTAATCAATTATAAGAATTAATTAACCTTTACCCATTCATATTAGTTTCATTTATCCTTAATTAATTATTCAAATTAATTATTCTACAACCCCTTACATTGATTAATTATCCTTTAATTAATCACACTCATTAAATAACTAACCCTTAATTAATTTCCTTAGTTAATCAATCCTTTAATTAATTACACAAAGTAATTAATCCTTAATTACTTCCGTTAAGTAATTTCCCCTTTAATTACTTCCATTAGGTAATTATTATTCAATAAATCACATTTAGTAATTGTCCATTAATTACCTACCTTAATTAATGACATTAAACAACTATTCTTTAATTACTTTATTAAGTAATTATCATTAATTAATTACATTAAGTAATTAACCTTTAATAGATTAATCATCTTTTAATTAATTATCTTAATGAATCAATAAATCAATCCTTTAAATTAATTGCTCAAATTAATTAACCTTTATTTTATTATCTTAATAAATAAATTGATTAATTACTCCTTAACTGGTTTCATTAACTAATTACCATCCTTAAATGATTAATCTTTGATTTAATTACATTATTAAAATCACCTTTAAAAAAAACATTAGAAATTAACCTATTATATAATTATTTTAAACAAACAGTTCTAAAGCATTTAAAATTTTGAAAACTTGTTATAGAATTTACTTTGCCTTGAAAACTTGGTTTATTCCTATATGTTAAATCTTAGTCGTCTTGCGTAAACCGTAAAACATTTACGACCCAAAACCACTCGAACAAATTACTTGAGCAAAATACCCAACTTCCCACGCACGTCCCTGAGCCAAACATCGTCTTTCCCGATCTCTAAACCAACCCAGCATCAACCCTACCAAAACTGTTATACAGTAAACATTTACGTACTCAATCAAAACCCGAGCCCATCCCATATTTCCCCGTACTTTGACATGAGAAAATCCATCAAAATAAAAACTGACACCCGAGACACCGTGCGTACGTGCACCAACCCATACGACTACCATCAACGAGTCGTCATCGACTTTGCCTACTCTCCCGTCCATCCAGATCGACGTCCCTGCCTGCGAACTCAAAAACGAACCAACGATCAAGCCTAGATCCCAAATCCCATCGGAAAACACCCACCCACCAACGCCTCCGGTGTAACGACCCAATTTTTCGACTTTCGAAAGTCTACATCAATACATCCACTGTATCAAATGCCGCACAATCGAATGACGGAAAACCGAACCGTTAGGGTTAAAGAAGAAGAAGAAACAGAGCAACAACAGAATCTCACATTTCGCAGCGGAACAACATATAATAGATAAATGAATATCTTTAAAACAAAAGCACTATATCAGTTTACATACATCACATTATTAGAGTTTACAATGACACAATACAACGCTGGCAGTTATTTTAACTTGCGTACATAATTTTTTTAACTTGCACCAACCCAAACGCAACGGACACTATATAGTATAAGTGATACGTCTCGTCATCCAACTTGAACTCCAGATCTCCGCAGCAACTTAGACTTTGCTTCAGAATGATGATAACTTGACTCTAGGCCACCCGTGTGGAAAATTATAGGAGAAAGGGAACAATAAACTCCAGGTCAGTCATGGGACTAGTATGAGATCTTAAAAATAGTTATTTTCACAAAGAAAATAAAAAGAAATCCGCCATGTTTTTGGAAAATGAAATTGCCATAAGGCCTCCCGCCACACACACAATGTAAACGCACACTTGGAGGAGATTTCTTCTTATGACAGTCAAAAATGCTTGATACGCGAAAACCATTTAATATTATTATCAGTGCATAGTGTAGAAAATATTTCGAAAGTATAACATTAATCTTAGCCAGCATACAACATTTCGTCGTATGCCTGCTATAGCTACCATGTTCAATAGCAGGTTACCACCACATTCCATGGCAGGTTATACAACTAAAACCGTACATGGAGTGTATTGTTTTTTTGGATTTCCAACAATGGTTAGGCAAAGGAACTTCCTACACCGAAGTGGGTACGCCTCTGGAAGGACGCCCCTGAGAACCTAACCGGATCTCTGTTAACACAAGGCCGACGTCACCTCACGCTTTAACCAAGCTATAACATAGATAACTACTACACAAGTATGCCATCCCCGGTCGTTACCGACCTTTATCCGAGGATCCTCAACCATAAAGCAACAACCACAAAGTATAATAAATTTGCAGCATCAACATAGGTAAAATATCTGGGCTCCATACCATGATACCACCTCTTATGCAGAAGAAAATTGACATACCCTAAGGGCCCGACCCCTAAAAACCTTACCGCAACATTCCTGTTTCGACCATTTTCGGGTTGTGAGGCTCGACGAAGTCTCGTCCATAAAGCTACCCTTTTTAGAAAAGTCATGCTTCGATCAACAAATGATCAGTAGCACTTCGTATGCCACATTACAAAATTGGGAATGTATCACTAGTAACCATCAACTACATAACCTCTGAGCTCATACATCTTAGAGAAGGGTGTTAAGCTAAGAGAATAAATTCTCCGCCACCAACAGAAATGTATTTGATAGAAACCAGCTTTACATCTTAAAGTGTAATGTCAGACACACATCCATACAAGTCCGTTCCGGGATTGAACGGAACCGAAGGCGCTTCAAAAGAAGCCCTTGCAATCCGAATATTCACTAATCACATCCAGAATCCCCATCACAAAGGGTGATAAAATCTCTATACCAGAGCAACTCGGTGTAGAGACATTCGACAGGTAATCCTTTCGCTTTTGACAATACCCGATCTTCAACACCATCTTCAAATACAATCCCATTTCATCGTATCATTATCCGGAATGGGTTTTATGACACAAAGTCCTCTCCCGGCTAATCCGAATAACGAGCACTTATTTTTTTAAAATAAGTGTTACATTTAGATTTCAAGCAATTCATAACAAATTTCCACTTTGATCTTTTGAACAAAAGATCCATCACAAAGATTCGATGTGGTTTTCAAATATCCATTTGGAATCTGACCCCCCGGGTCGCATCGAAATTCAAACACCGTTTAAAGGCCAATATTGATAGTCAATCAACATTCACAACAATCACTGGATTTCAAATAATTTTTCCCCAGTTATTTATTTTCAAAATATCTTTGCAGGATGTATTTTCACACTTCAACCATTTGAAAACAAATTTCAAATCACTTTTCACCCACGGAATAAGATTCTCGATATTATTTATTTCCACTAAAAGTCTGCCAAGTTCAAATACTTAAAAAAAATTAAATCACTTATCCAAAATATACTTGGAAATATTTAAAATAAAAACTATTTTAAAACACTTGCTTAAATATTTGTTATGAAAATATTATACTAATACCTTATATAAAACTTTAAGTCCAAACTAATTTTAGAAATAAAATTTGTAGATAGGGTATAAATATTTAAATAACCCTTTTCTAAATCAAATATCAATTAAATCTTTAAAATAATCACTTCTATAATCAATTAAATAAATCTTCACTTTTAAAGATTTAAAAACAACTCAAGAAATAATTTCTCTAAAATATTCTCTTAGAATCAACTTTAAAACTTTTATTTTATACTTCAAAGCTACTTTGAAAATATACTCAGCTTCCCAGGGAAAATACGCTTTCCATTTCAAAATGGTCTACTTACATCAAATAATAAATCCTTCTCGATTTATTTTAAATTTACGTTCCAAATCCATAAATTCCTTTCCACACTTTTAAAAATAACCCAATGTTTATTTTTAAAACAAATTCCCTTTTCCTTTATAAAATTCCCATTGTGAATTTACATTTCCAAATATACATTGATATAAGATTTTCAAATCGTTTTTCAAATATTCACTTTCAAACAATAAATCAAATCCCAAATTGATTTCCAAATTTACTTCCTTTACCAAATTAAATTCCAAATTGGTTTCCAAATTTAATTCAATACCAAATAAATTTTCATTCAAACACCAAATCAATTTCCATATTGTTTTCCCTAAGATTTATTTTCAAAAACCAAATCAATTTCATATTATACCAAATAAATTTTCATTCAAACACCAAATCAATTTCATATTATACCAAATAAATTTTCATTCAAACACCAAATCAATTTTCATATTGTTTTCCCAAAGATTTATTTTCAAAAACCAAGTCAATTTATATTGATTTCCCAAAAAATTATTAACTTTTAAAATAAATCCCTTTATTCCACCCAAACCATTTAAAATCCGAATTTTAAATAGATTCTTCAACTTTTAAATAATATTACTCAAAACCCATTAAAAAAAATCTTTTTCCATATTTTGGAATTTATACAATATGATTTTAAAAAAATAAAACTTTATCCTTTTAAAATTCATTCTTTTAAATTTATCCAATTATCAAAAATAATTTTTTCTATAACTTTCAACTTGAATTTTAAAAATCCAATTCTATTTATTTCTGGTATCCTACGATACCAAAAATATATTCGGCTAAACTATAGCCTTCAACGATTTCAATCACCAAGATTTTCACACACAGATAATAAATAATCAACACATAACATATAAAAAATATTCAAATGTTTTGAGAAATCCAGTTGGATCCCTCCAACCTGTTTCCCTGCATCCATAGACGTTGGCACAACAATTAAATACCCGTTCCACTTCGAGGTGGAATATCGCGATATTGATTAAATAATATCATCCGCTATTTTGTGGCGCATAGGGTCTCATTCGCTGTATAATGCGGGAAATCAATCACTCCAAATACATATATAATACCAATTCCACTTCGAGGTGGAATATCGCGGTATATGGGTTAATATAGTATCATCTACTATTATGCGGCGCATATGGTCTAATTTAATACAACTGATAATAATTTATCATCCAAGCACACAATCAACAATTTAAATTTAACTATCACAATTCAACAATCAATCGATAACTGAAATTTTCAATTATTATAATTTGAGTGAGAAGATCTCACCTTTGCTTATACATGCAATACATTTTCACTCCAGATTGTTTTCTTCACAGTTCTAGACCTTGTAAACAATTATATGATTTTTATTAGTACTTGAATCAATCAAACAATTAAATTTTCATTTGATAAATTTAATTAACCAACAATTTAATTTTGAACAATGATTTTAAATTTTAACTAACGATTTTATTTATTTAATTTATATAGATAAAAATCTAACTTTACATAACTTTTAAACACATTTAAAATTCATATATATATATATATATATATATATATATATATATATATATTTCAGTTTTAAACATGATAAAATGTAAATAATTTTCCGTTTGCATATAAATCCGCAAATAATTCTCACTAGAGATTTTTTTCTGTTTACATATGCCTACATGGATATAAAAATTTAGAAAAAATAAAATAGCGTATATAATTATAACTCAGCCTTACCATGGCACGCCCTCGAAACCTATACGCATGCACAGGGGTGCCATCACCCATTGCCTCCAGAACCAAGCAGCACTGTCATGACTACAACCATCACACGATAATTCATACCACCGCGAACCCTTCGCCAAAACGTCGACCTCGACCTCTGATGCACTCGAGAACCTTCCACCGCACCATCGAACCGAACACGATTCCTTACTTCGATTCGAACTCCCCAAACCCTTGAACGAAATCGCGGCCAAACCTCGACAATCAACGCCATCATCACCCAGCCAACTGTAACAACCTGATTTTATTACCGTCATGATAAAGATTTAAAATAGAAATTTTAAATTGAGTTTTGGAAAAAAATGCAAATCATGCAAAGTCAATAGGAAAAGAATTAAGTATGTTGTAACTTGCATTTGCCTTCTTCACGTGTATATGTGAATATAGGCTAATATAAAGCAAAGTGGAACATATTATAACAATGTTGTCACCACAAGTTTAAAAAAACACAAATATGAGAAGTGGTCCAACTTAATAACAATTTGTGTTATATTGCTTTGCCTTCACGTGCAAAAGGTACAGATCCATTTTTAAAACAAAAACAAATGTTTGAACATTTTCTTTGCAAATGCTGTCACCAAGTTATAAAACATTGTTTGAACACATTTTTGCATCATAAAAGGTGAACACTTTGGCTAGCACCTCAAATTCTGTAAAAATAAAGTTGTACACAGTTGCTTCCCCATCACTTTATATGCAGTGTGTACCTTTACTTCTCTAAAGCACGTTTGCATTAAATGCAATTGTACAAAACTCATTCCAGCAACTTCATTTTGACATATACACAGTTTGAAAAGAAAAGTAAGCTGCATTCCAGTAAACACTTCATCTTTCATTCGTTTTTATTTTCAACTAGCTTGGTGAATGCATTAATGGCAGTTCGAATTGTTGATTTTTTGGATCTCGGTTGCTAGTTGTTTCTGGAGAGAATTTAAGGTGAGTGCTACACTCACATTTCTAATTTAAAAACTATGCTGCCTGTTTTTATTTTGGTGCTTTCCTGTTGTTTATTTTGGTTTGCACAAAACCCTGTTGTACATAAATGAGCCCAGGCTATTTTTGCGTACATCAAGAAATTGTGTTCAAACTATTTCATTTTCTGCATTTCATTCTTTGTATATGCGTGCATCAATTTGTTTATGCCCAGATTTTTATGCATGTGTGTATACTTGCTATATACGAAACAGTCCAAGCCACCTTCTTTTATTTTTATTTCTATCTATGCGTGCAAAGTAATATGGTCCTGGTCATGGTTGCATTCACTAAATTTTGGTTCAAGCCTATAATCCATTTACGTGAATGCAAGTAATACAGAAAAGCTTCATCATGCGCCTATATAACTTTGCCCATTTTTTATTTTCATTTATTTTTCGTGCACATGGTGAAGCATACAAAATTTGAGTCCAGGTCTAAATTAATGCGTGTATATTATTAACTTTCTTTTAGTAAAGTGCAGCTCATAAAAGAAAAAGGAGTACTACTTTAATTAACATTTTTCATGCGTCGAAAGTGAATTATTTTTATGTATAGGTGTATTTTGCTTAGGCAAAAAATTATTTTGTGTGCACATCTGTTGTGTAGAATTCCTGTGCAAATAACCATATCCACGCATGTGTGAAGTTTAAAAATGCGTGCGTATATAAATAGTGTCCAGGTCTCATAATATTTTTAATTCCTCATTTTTGAGAGCGTGCATAATGTTGCGCTGTGTGGACATTTATTTAATTGCATGCACATATATTTGTTGCCTAGGTTATATTTTTATGCATCACTTATTTATTTCCAAGTGAGCAAGTGTACACACGTTGATGTGTATGGAAGGGTTTCGATTGCCCAGGCCTTTGTTTTATATTATAATTGCATGCATATTGAAGTGATGCTAAAGTACACTATTTCTTTTAAATTCTTTCACGTGTATTCATGTATACACGAAACTTGGCCATCATTTTATTACATATAAAGCACGAAATTTAAGTCAAGTCATTTTGGGAATTGCGTGCATATAAAGGAGTTCCATGTTATTTGTTTTGCTTACTCATTTTCGGGACAAGTTAAAGTGCATGAAGAAATCCTAGTTATTGAAAGGTATTTTAATACTCTATGCACGAAAAAATTTCCAGTTAAGTATACTTTGTTTTTATTGAAATGTGCATACATGCATATTATATTGCCCTGGCTATCTTTTTCAAATGCCTTGTTGCGTTCAAGTTGAATTGCACGAAAATGTTTTAAATGCCAGTGATTAATTTTTGAACCGGTGTTTAGTTTTAAAATGTATTTTGTTGTCGTTATTTTTATAACGAAATTTTACTCCGGTGCTATATTTTTGAAACGTGTTGTTTTAATGAGATTTTTGACGAATAAAAAAATTACTGTTGATTTGACTTCAGCAACCGTCAATTTTAAAGTGAATTTTTAAGAGGTTATCCCGCAACGCTGATTTGGTATCAGTTTTTATGGTGTTTTTTGCAGTGCAATTTCCTCGTCGAATTTGTTATAGTTGTGCTGTTTTAATCACGTTGTTTTCAAAAAATTTACAGTTTGTGCTTTCAAAAGAATAAGAAAGCAATTTGAATGCTTCAACAAAATTAAGGACTATGAACCCTTACTTTTACTGATTCGCTTAATTCCGGACTTGTCCGTTTGAGAACGTAAATTTTATTTATACAAAATACACAATTTTGCACTTTCAAGGAAATGAAGAAGAGATTTAAACGAGTTAGAAAAAGTGCGGAATATGGAACCATGCTTTTACTACTTCGGTTAATTCCGGACTCGTTAATTGTAATATTTGTTGTGGATTTGTTGTTTGATGATTTTGATGATTCTATTGGGCTTTCGAGCCACTCTGCTGGACCTTCGGGTCATATGATGTACCTTCGGGTCAATTACCAATACTAGACCTTCGGGTCGTTTGTTGGACGCCAAAAATTATGATGACAGTACTTGGTAGGCTTCGGCCATATGTTGATGCACGTGCGGCATAGCTTAGACTCGCCATATGATGGGATCGATCCACTTTTATGCTGATTTTTCTGGTTATCTTAATTGATTTCTAGATTTTTGTGTATTGCTGTTTTGAATTTAATTGTGAATTTGGAAATTGATTTTGATGATGTTTAATGAGATTTCTTCGTTTAAACAATGTTGATTATTATGTTGAATAGTCTCATCCGAGATTATAATTTTGTGTATAGTCTCATCCGAGATTATAATTTTGCGTATTTCTGTTTTGGATTCAATTGTGAATTTGAAAGTTGATTTTGATGGAGTTTAAATTGAGATTTCTTCATTTAAACTATGCTAATTTCTTATGTTGAATAGTCTCATTCGAGACTATGATTATTTTGCTATGATGTTGTTTATGATGCATTCACTTCTAAGATTAAATTAGACTGATCCGTTTATTATTTTCTTTTAAATAATACTCGAGACAAACCGAGTTATTTCAGGATAATCGCTATCTCTAATTCTGTTACCGCTTCAGCTTTTGCGATTTCACATCATCTTTTGTCTAGTCTTCGAGGTATTTCTTTTGGTGCATTGACTCTCGTCTCATGTATGTTGATGACATGTAAATGTACATTTGGTTTATATGAACCATCGATTGTTGTAGCATGTATCCAGACTTATCTTCCGCTATATACTTGATATTTCTGTTCTGATGTGGTTATACTTATCTGTGTTATTATTATTATGAGTTGTTCTGAATTTTTCTTAAGCCACCGTAGTTTCGTTTTAGATTTGGATTGAATATATATCTTTGGGAGTAATTCTCACAACTCCTATTGATGTAATCAATACTCGTCTAAGGCATAACTTACGGATGGTCGCTTCTAACAAGCCTTATTGTTCGCCATAGCAGACGTTATTCCTTATAATAATCTTTGTTATTGTGAGCACAGAGGTGGGGTGTCACAGCTTGGTATCAGAGCTGAGATTCAGAACAAATTATAATAAACACAGAACAGAAGCAGAATGGAACATGCGTTACAAATAGTCGAGGGTTTTATTCGTGCCTTTCTAATCTATCCCTTCGTTGTTCTCAAACTTTTATCCTCTCTAACAAGTGGGAGTATATCTAGGAATATGTCTTATATTTCCGTAGTATTCCATTTGTTGAATTCCTTATCAATCTTGTTCGTAGTTTCCTTGAATTAAAACAAGGAAAGTCCTCTATTTCTGATTGTCTTACTACTCCTAAGGGTTTCAAATCTAGGAAGCTTAATGTTGCTTAAGCTTCTGGTGAAGGATTTATTTTATTTCATGGTCGTTCTATTAGAGTTCTTTTCGATACGGGTGCGTCACATTCATTCGTGTCAAAGGAGCTTGTTGATGTTATTCCTTTGGATGTTATTACTCTTTGGGGCCCTTTGAGGATTGCAAATCCTTTTGGTGGATCCGCTACTCTTGGTTTATTGTGTGTTGATGTTGAGATAATTCTATGTGGTTTTTCCTTTCATGTGAATCTGCATGTTATGGATCATCATGATTTTGATATGATATTGGGTATGGATTGGCTCGTCCGTTATGAAGTTCAAATCCTATGTCCCAAAATAACTTTATATCTCTAGCATCCCGATGCTATTGAGCAGTTATCTATTATATTTCGAAGCATGAATCATACTTCGAATGCTCTCATTTCTTCCTTCGAATCGGAGGATGTCATAGCTAATATTCCGGTTGTTTGTGATTTTTCTGATGTTTTTGAGCCTATTTCGTGTTTGCCACCGAAGAGGGAAATTAAGTTCCATATTGATCTTATCTCTGGTGCCCATCCTGTCAGTCGTCCTCTCATGAGGATGTCTGCTAAGAAAAATGAGGAACTCAAAGAAACAATTATCTGAGTTGGAAGCCAAGCATTTTTTCGTTCTAGCTCATCTCCTTGGGGAGCCGCCGTTGTCTTTGTTAAGAAGCCAGATGGTACTCTTAGGCTTTGCATTGATTATCGCAAGCTTAACGAGCTCACTATCAAAAATAGGTGTCCATTACCTAGGATCGATGACATATTCGATCAATTTAAGTGGCGCTAAGCTTTTCTCCCAACTCGATCTTGCTACCGGTTTTCATCAGTTACGAGTTGTGGAAGATAGCATTCCTCTTACATCATTCCGTACTCATTATGATTCTTATGAATAACTTATTATGTCATTCAGTTTGCCCATCTTATTTCATCTATTTTATGAATCGAGTATTCTACGAATATCTAGATGACTCCATTTGTGTATTTATTAATTTTGGATGAAAACAACAATTTAAAATTTTGCAAATCTTTTTCATAAGATTTATTTACAAGTATAATTGGATTTGTGTTTATCATATAGAAGATGATTTTGTGATTGTATTTCCCATTGAGTGTTTTAAGAAGTCTGATCGATGCGCTTGATCAACGTTATCGATAGGAATCTCCTAAACGTTTTGATGAGACAATTTGACACAATAAATTGACCTATAAAAAGTAAATTTTTCTAGAAAATGATTTCATAAAGATAATTGTAATTTTGGAAGTTTTAGCTTTTCAGGAAAGAAGATTATTTGAAAGAACTCTTTTCCGATACTCTTATCTTTGTGATTCCCGAGGGGAACCAAGACTTCATTATTTGTACCAATACTAGCCGTATTGGTTTCGGTGTTGTTCCCATGCAAAAAGATAGAGTAGTTGCCTATGCTTCTAGACAACTAAAGCCTAACGTGATTCGTTATGCTACCCATGATTTGGAGTTAGCCGCTATAGTCTTTGCTCTAAAGATTTGACGACATTATTTATTGGGTGAGCGTTTTGTTCTCTTCACTGATCACAAATCTCTGAAGTATCTATTCACTCAGAAGGAACTTATTGTGAGGCAACAACGTTGGCTCAAATTTCTTGCTTCATATGATTTTGATATTCAGTATACCCCTAGTAAGGGTAATCGAGTTGCTGATGCGCTTAGTCCCAAGCAGCAAGTTGTTGTTTCTATGATGCTAGCAGAGTGGAATATATTGGAAGCTTTATCTCATTGTGATACTAGAGACCGTCCTACAGTTTCTGATTCTCCCGTGCTTTTATTTAGCATGGAAGCTCATCCTAGTATATTGGATCATGTTGTCGATGCCCAGAACAAGATCCAGATCTCTCTTGTCTTATTCAGAGTTGTAAATCGGAATCCCGAAGTGATGATCTAAAGGATTTCGATATTGATGTTCATGGTTGTATTCGAAAGAAGGGTAGGTTGGTCATGCCTAATATTCCTAATCTTAGAAATGACATTCTTAAGGAATTATCATTCTAAGTATGTTATCCATCCGGGTAGTAGTAAGATGTATGCTGATAAGAAACGCTTATACTTTTGGAAAGGTATGAAGCGTGATGTTGCAAGTTATGTGAGTCGTTGCATGACTTGTCAACTTATTAAAGCAGATCACCAGCATCCTAGTGGTCTTTTGCAGCCTCTTGAGTTTCCATTATGGAAATGGGATCGGATTTCTATGGACTTCATTGATGGTCTACCTCGTTCTAGGTCGGGCCATACTAGTATTTGGGTGATTGTTGACAGATTGACCAAATCTGCCCATTTTATTCCTGTCAAGTCCAATTGGACTACTTCTTGACTTTAGTAGTTAGGAAGACCATTTATCTCGTGTTGAATTTGATTATTACAACAGTTTCCAATCCAGTATCGGTATGGCTCCTTTTGAAGCTCTTTATGGAAGACTGTGTCGATCACCATCTTGTTGGTTGGAATCGGGGAAAAAGTTAGTTCTCGTCCCCGATTATATTCGTGAATCTTCCGATAAGATTGATATTAACAGATAGAGAATGAAAGAGGCTCAGAATAGGCATAAATCTTATGTCGATCATCTTAGGAAGCCTTTGGAATTTTCTATTGGCGACCGCGTGTTCATTCGTGTTTCACCATGAAGGGTGTAGTGCGTTTTAGTAGCTCCAAGAAATTGGCTCCTCGGTATATTGGTCACTTCCTATTACGGAATGCATTGGCCCTTTTGCTTAACGTGTATCTCTACCTATTCAGTTTTTGGGGATTCATGACGTATTTCGTGTATCTCAGCTTCGTCATGCCTTAGAGATTTAGATTCTATTATTGATCCTCTTGTGTTGAAAGATCTTGAGATCTCACCCAACTTATCTATGGTGGAAAATCCTATTCATATGCTAGCTTCGGAGGTTAAACGCCTTCGGAATAAAGAAGCCCCGCTTGTGAAAATTCAATGGTCCGCTAACCCCAAAGATTGCACTTGGGAAACAAAAGAATTCATCGAGCGTTCTTATCCGGGTTTTCTCTCCTCTTTGGGTGGGAGTGAGCAATTTTGATCTATCTTTTCTATTTTAACCTTTGTTGTGTTAATAAATTGTGTTATAAACAACTTCTAGTATGAAAATTGCGGGGAAGCAATTTTTATAAGAGGGGAGTTTGCAACAACCGTGATTTTATTACCGTCGTAATAAAGATTTAAAATAAAAATTTTAAATTGAGTATTGAAGAAAAAAAATGCAAATCATGCAAAGTCAGTAGGAAAAGAATTAAGTATGTTGTAACTTGCATTTGCCTTCTTCACGTGTATATGTGAATATAGGCTAATATAAAGCAAAGTGGAACATATTATAACATTGCTGTCACCACAATTTTAAAAAAAAACAAATATGAGAAGTGGTCCAACTTAATAACAATTTGTGTAATATTGCTTTGCCTTCATGCGCAAAAGGTATAGATCCATTTTTAAAACAAAAATAAATGTTTGAAAATTTTCTTTGCAAATGTTGTCACCAAGTTATAAAATATTGTTTGAACACATTTTTGTCATCACAAAAGGTGAACACTTTGGCTAGCACCTCAAATTCTATAAAAATAAAGTTGTACACAGTTGCTTCCTCATCACTTGTACCTTTACTTCTCTGAAGCACGTTTGCATTAAATGCAATTATACAAAAATCATTCCATCACACTTCATTTTGGCATATACACAGTTTGAAAAAGAAAAATAAGCTGCATTCCAGTAAACACTTCATCTTTCATTCATTTTCATTTTCAAGTAGCTTGGTGAATGCATTAATGGCAGTTCGAATTGTTGCTTTCTTTTTTGATCTCGTTGTTAGTTGTTTCTGAAGCGAATTTAAGGTGAGTGCTACACTTACATTTCTATTTAAAAACTATGCTGCCTATTTTTATTTTGGTGCTTTCCTGTTGTTTATTTTGGTTTGCACAAAACCCTATTGTACATAAATGAGCCCAGGCTATTTTTGCATACATCAAGAAATTGTGTTCAAATTATTTCATTTTCTGCATTTCATTCTTCGTATATGCGTGCATCAATTTGTTTATGCCCAGATTTTTA
This sequence comes from Allium cepa, assembly GCA_030765085.1. Lineage (NCBI taxonomy): Eukaryota > Viridiplantae > Streptophyta > Magnoliopsida > Asparagales > Amaryllidaceae > Allium > Allium cepa. The sequence goes on along the minus strand of CM060933.1, from coordinate 24,770,933 downwards.
TGCATGCGTGTATACTTGCTATATACGAAACAGTCCAAGCCAACTTCTTTTATTTTTATTTCTATCCATGTGTGCAAAGTAATATGGTCTTGGACATGGTTGCATTCACTAAATTTTGGTTCAAGCCTATAATCCATTCACGTGAATGCAAGTAATACATGAAAGCTTCATCATGCGCCTATATAACTTTGCCCCGTTTTTCTTTTCGTTTATTTTTCATGCACAGAGTGAAGCATACAAAATTTGAGTTCAGGTCTAAATTAATGTGTGTATATTATTCACTTTCTTTTAGTAACGTGCGGCTCATAAAAGGAAAAGGAGTATTGGTCACTTTAAATTACATTTTTCGTGCATCGAAAGTGAATTATTTTTATGTATAGAGTGTATTTTGCTTAGGCAAAAAAATTATTTTGTGCGCAAATCTGTTGTATAGAATTCCTGTGCAAATAACCTTATCCATGCGTGTGTGAAATTTAAAAATGCGTGCGTATATAAATAGTGTCCAGTTCTCATAATATTTTTAATTCCTCATTTTTGAGAACATGCATAATGTTGCGCTGTCTGGACATTTATTTAATTGCGTGCAGATATATTTGTTGCCCGGGTTATATTTTTATGCATCACTTATTTATGTCCAAGTGAGCAAGTGTACACACATTGATGTGTATGGTAGGGTTTCAATTGCCCAAGCCTTTGTTTTATATTATAATTGCATGCATATTGAAGTGATGTTAGGGTACACTATTTCTTTTAAATCCTTTCACGTGTATTCATGTATACGCGAAACTTGGCCGTCATTCTTTTACATATAAAGCACGAAATTTAAGTCAAGTCATCTTAAGAATTGCATGCATATAAAGGAGTTCCGTGTTATTTATTTTGCTTACTTATTTTCGGGACAAGTTAAAGTGCACGAAGAAATCCCAGTTATTGAAAGGTATTTTAACACTCTATGAATGAAAAAAAATTCCAGTCAACTATACTTTGTTTTTATTGAAAGGTGCGTACATGCATATTATACTGCCCTGGTTATCTTTTTCAACTGCCTTGTTGCATTTAAGTTGAATTGCATGAAAATGTTTCAAATACCAGTGATTAATTTGCTTTGAACCGGTGTTTGGTTTTAAAACGTATTTTGTTGCTGTTATTTTTATAACGAAATTTTTACTCCGGTGCTATATTTTTTAAATGTTTTGTTTTAATGAGAATTTTGACGAATAAAAAAATTACTGTTGATTTGACTTCAGTAACCGTCAATTTTAAAGTGAAATTTTAAGCAGTTATCCCGCAACGCTGATTTAGTATCCGTTTTTATGGTGTTTCGTGAAGCGCAATTTCCTCGTCGAAATTACTATAGTTGTGCTGTTTTAATCACGTGTTTTAAAAAAATCGTTTTAAATAAAGTTCTTTCCAAAATTTTACAGTTTGCGCTTTCAAAAAGAATGAGGAAGTGATTTAAACGCTTCAGCAAAATTAAGAACTATGAACCCTTACTTTTACTGATTCGCTTAATTCCTGACTTGTCCGTTAGAGAACATAAATTTTATTTATACAAAATACATAATTTTGCACTTTCAAGGAAACGATGAAGAGATTTAAACGAGTTAGCAAAAGTGCGGAAATATGGAACCACGCCTTTATTAATTCGGTTAATTCTGAACTCGTTAATTGAAATATTTATTATGGATTTGTTGTTTGATGATTTTGATGATTTTGTTGGGCTTTCGAGCCACTCTGATGGACCTTCGGGTTATATGATGGACCTTCGGGTCAATTACCGATACTAGACCTTCGGGTCATATGTTAGACCTTCAGGTCATTCGTTGGCGCCAAAAATTATGATGACAGTACTTGGTAGGCTTCGGCCATATGTTGATGCACGTGCGGCGTATCTTAGACTCGCCATATGATGGGATCGATCCGCTTTTATGCTGATTTTTCTAGTTATCTTAATCGATTTTTAGATTTTTGTGTATTGCTGTTTCGAATTTAATTGTGAATTTGGAAATTGATTTTGATGATGTTTAATGAGATTTCTTCACTAAACAATGTTGACTATTATGTTGAATAGTCTCATCTGAGATTATAATTTTGTGTATAGTCTCATCCGAGATTATAATTTAGCGTATTGCTGTTTTGAATTCAATTGTGAATTTGAAAGTTGACTTTGATGGAGTTTAAATTGAGATTTCTTCATTTAAACTATGCTGATTTCTTATATTGAATAGTCTCATTCGAGACTATGATTATTTTGCTATGATGTTGTTTATGATGCATTCACTTCTAAGATTAAATTAGACTGATCCGTTTATTATTTTCTTTTAAATAATACTCGGGACAAACCGAGTTATTTCAGGATAATCGCTATCTCTAATTCTGTTACCGCTTCAGCTTTTGGGATTTCACATCATATTTTGTCTAGTCTTCGAGGTATTTCTTTTGGTGCATTGACTCTCGTCTCATGTATGTTGATGACATGTAAATGTACATTTGGTTTATGTGAACCATCGATTGTTGTAGCATGTATCCAGACTTATCTTCCGCTATATACTTGATATTTCTGTTCTGATGTGGTTATACTTATCTGTGTTATTATTATTATGAGTTGTTCTGAATTTTTCTTAAGCCACCGTAGTTTCGTTTTAGATTTGGATTGAATATATATCTTTGGGAGTAATTCTCACAACTCCTATTGATGTAATCAATACTCGTCTAAGGCATAACTTACGGATGATCGCTTCTAACAAGCCTTATTCTTTGCGATAGCAGACGTTATTCCTTATAATAACCTTTGTTCTTGTGAGCATAGAGGTGGGGCGTCACACCAACATTGTGCCTACGTGCTTGAACACGAATCCCCTGAACGAGATGGCGACCCACAATGTCTTCCCCGAGCTTGAGTTGAATTCGTCTTCAATTGAATTTCGTAAATGATGAGGCGGCCATTACTATTCTATTAGGGCTTGAAAGAAAGAATGGGGATGAGTCTGATTTCATATAGTCTGGAACGAGATTTCGTTCGATCGGCCAATATTTTGAATTTGATTTCATCCTTTCGAACTGAGATTAAGAGGGGGAGGCAACGAGATTTTTGAAGTATCGGCCATTGTAGTACTTTTGAACGAGAACGAACAAATTTTATTTTGTTTTGAAAACTGAGAAATTTTGTTTTAATTCGTTCGCATCTATTTTTTTTCTTTTCAACGCGTGTAATTTTTTTGCCAAGTGTTGTAAGAGGGGAGAACGTGTCACTTGCCTTTTGAAAATAGTATTATATATCGACATTATTTTCAAAATCCAAATTTAAATTTAAATCATTCAATTTCGCAACACAAAATCCTGTTCTCCAATCGAGGCGTGCTGCTAGGTGTTTATAATGTTAAACCCCTATTCCGATCGCAATGGAAAAGGTTTCGAGTCCAAATTCGATCGTATGGAGAAGATAGCCTTTTGGACCTAGCTTTTATATTAAATTTTCGATATGGAACTCAACGCATTTACCTACTGCACGACCACACTATCACTCCAAACATTATGAAAATTGAAATCTGATAATAAAACATTATTACGGATCTAATGGAACTAGTTTCGTCGAATTCCGAGACTATACCTCAGAAGATTATTCTTAAATATCGATTTAAACGATATAATATTCAAAATTGAATAAACATTTCAATTTTTAGCACTTCCATTATCTTCAGTATTATCAATATAGATTTTCTAAGCCTTTGAATTATTTTTAATCAGTTTAAAACTGAAGATTCAATTTTTACCCAACTTCGATAAATTAGATTCAATAATTTAATTGCCAAATCCATAGTTATATTTGAAATTCAAGCTAAGCCTTCATTCAAATATTTAAAATCAATTTTTTTTTTTTCAATTTCAATTGTCCAAAATTCAGGGTTGTCACATCCGGCCTCCGGCACCGACGTCGACCAACCCAGTGAAACGCCACGACTCCCTGCTTCAATTTCCCCCATACGCGATCCACTCTAGATCTCCAAAGACCTCGCAATTTCCTTCATTATAACGCTGAGCAACCAGGCGGGTTAAACCCTAGTTCACCGACGTCCAATCACCATAGCATTCTAGAATCTTTTCGAGAATTTTCCTCATATCCCCTCCTCACAAGCTCCCCTCAGCATCACTCGCATCACTCATCTTCCCCTTGATTACCAAAAACCGACGAAAACATGAACTCTGTTCAACTTTCTACAACTCGACAACCCCGAGCCTAAAAATCTTGAAACTTAAATCAAAAATCACTATTATACAATACAATTTAGTTTATATGATCAAAGCTCGAAAATTTAAAAATCAATTTTTTCAATTTGAATTCAATTCTTACCGACCCTTCTTATTTCTAACAATCTTTCTGTTAATTTTGCATCGTAATATTTTTAAAAATCAAATTTAGTTCTTACTATCATTTTACCTTTAAGGATCATAATCTAAGATTGAACATATGTAGAGGAATTGAGTTGATTTGGATTTGCATGTGCCAGTTTTTCATACAGAGACTTATACGCATATGCATTCACACAGGCATGCACAGAAGAAAAAAACGTGTTTATATACACATAAACACATAAATTTATTTATGTAGTCATTTTCTTCAATTTGTTTATCACAAGCACTATCATATGATAGATTAAAATAACTGATTATTTATGCACCTGTGTTTTGAAGACAGGGAACAACTTTTGAAATTTTCTGAAATCTGTTATTGTTGTTTTATTACTGATCTGTTTGCTTACAACCTTGAAATTGGAAATGCTCCGGTAATTTGCCTCGATCCATTTTGAATTTGAATCCATAGCAGCTTCTTGATGATCTGCTTCTTACAAGCTTCAGGTTTTTTTTGGTTTGGAATTTTGTTTTACGGGCTTAAATACATTGAAAATCTTCTGTTTGTTTTAATTTTTCCTCAGATCTGATTTTCTTTTGTGGCTTTGCTTCTTTATTTTGAAAGTAGGAAGATAGAAAAAGAAATGAAAAGAAGAGATAGATGTAATTAGGATTTATTTCAAACATAAAAGAAAAAAATAAAATAAAATAAATTGGTGACAAATGTCTTTACATTTAGCACTTGTCTTTTACCTTAGTGAATTCATTTACACTTGTTATTTAAGAGATTAATAGCTAACACATGTAATTTTGCATGAATTTATAAAATTCTAAATGGTTATAAAGCTTTTTTTATTAATTTCCTAATTAACAAATACATATCTTAATTTATATAAATAAAATCCTATAAAAGAATAATAATATAAAATAAACTATATTATAAATAAATTCATATATAATATAATTTCAAATCCAAAATATATTTAAGATATATATCTATCTTTTGAATTTCAATATTCTAATCCAAATTCAAATTAAGTTTAAAAATTCAGTTTAAATTCAACTCAAATATATATTTAAACAAACACAAATTCAATCTGTAAATAATAATTCTACTTAAAATCTATTTATATAAAACAACACATTGTTATTGTTGCTTGAAATAACAATTTTACCATTTTTAAATAATTTATAAAGAAGATTATCACATTTCAAATTGCTTGAAATTCCAAGATATCACATTCCTCCCCCCTTAGAATCTTTTCACCCTCGAAAAGGAACGAAGCCAGAATTTATTCAATACTTAAAATCAGATAAATTTTCTTCAATCATTTTTAAAATACTTTCAAAATCTATATAATATCATAAATTAGTTTTTATAAAAATACTTTTATAACTTGATGTCTCAACAAGTCCATCCTCGTTCTCATAGAAATTCGGTCTAACGTTGATCGGGTGTAGGACTGAAAATCTGTAAGTACTTGGTAAATCCGTTTTCAACACCTAGTGAAAATACTTGAAAAATATTTAGTTGAAAATATAGAAAACATTTTTTAAAATAGAGGAAACATCTTTGGTGAGAATGCTCTGGAAATCATCACCTCCTTCCATGGTCGCAGTTAACCCGATGGTTACGTTGCCATCTCGACAAAATCCTTAGATAACTGCAAGCCTCCACGCCCCTCGATTATACCATGGAACCCGCTACAGATCGCAGCTACACCCGGGCTTTACATTGCTATCACAGCAAAAACCCATGTAACTATAGGCATCAACGCCCTCGAATTTCGTTGCCAAAAAAATGAAACTTCTCCACTCGATTATAGATCACCATCTACCGATATTATGTTGCCATCCTGGAAAAATCAAGCATAGACCGTTGACACTCACCTCCACACGATTTCCACTATGGTCCACAGTAGATCGCAGCGACATTGAGTTACACTATCGTCACAACATAACCCAAATGCCTCTGTAGGGATCAGTGCCCTCGACTTTCGCTACCCAATAATCCTCAGGAACTTTAGTTTGTCCAAACTTCCTCACAGGATCCACTTTAGAGCCTACCCCTTGGGGCTCAAAGCAGTACCAACATATGGTACTCCTAAGAAGTTCATTTCAAAGGAGCGCCTTTTTCCCCAGAGCCATTTTCAAAACACTTTATACTATACACATATAATATTTTCCAAATCATACACCTAGTATGAATCACATATAAATCTCCTTTTCTCAAAATCGATTATCCCAAAATCGATAATTCTCAAACTAGGCTTTTCAAATTCCAAAATTGATTTTACCCAAAAATCAAAAGCCTTTCCAAAATCCATAGATTCCAAAACCTTTTTCAAAAATCATTCTCATAAGATCCTTCATATATATAGATATATATATAACTTTGAAAATCTTTGGATCACTTCATACTTGTATAAATTCCTTTTTATACTTCAAATACTTTTCAAAAACCTTTTCTTCTAGCAATAGATTCAACAAGGGGAGATTTATCTTATATAATAGATATATACCAAATCAAATATTCAAAATTTTATTTTTCTTATAAATTTATTCACAATAATCTTACTTTCCAAAAAGTTAATTTCAATAATAGATATATTCAACTTCCACTTTAATCATCAAAAATTCTCTCATAATATACCTTTCTTTTCAAAACCATTTTTCATTCTTTCAAAATTTCAATATCTTTTTCAATTAAGCACGTACGATGTACATATACCATCCGTACGCAATATCAAATCTGATAGCTCACTCGGTCACACAATTTCTCTTCTGAACTAGTATCTTCCATTCGACTTCCTAATGCGAACTAAGATCTGGTTTCTTGATCAGAAACTATCATTCTCCTTGCATAGTCATAACCATGATAGAGAATTTCCAGAACCAACCAAAAATCCATATCCATGGTTCACCGTCGAAAATTGAGTGAAAAATCCCTACTCGGATTGATATACCATCTTGAAATTATGTACTCGAATCTGGATCAAATCACTATGCGAACAGAATAATATACGTACATCCTATGTATTTATCTCCATTGATTATTAACCAAATCAATATCCTTTTCCATTCACATTCACTTTAATTCTATCCACTTAATTCACAATTGCTTCAATCCCATTTGGATTATCACTTTGACTCTTATCTCAACTGGTATTTAATTATAAGGAATTTTTTTCCATAAGGGTCTTTTTTCATTCAGCAATAAGTTTCCAAGACACGGCATTAAAGAAATTATTTTCCAGGACAAAATTTTAAACACATGACGTCGCTTCATGTGTACTTTCCCATTCCTTCGTTTTGTCTCCTCCTTCCACTCATTTCATTCAATTGATTTCTTTTGTTTTTCACGATTCTAACCGAAATTAAAAACTAGGGCTTCCCGATCTCTGATCATTTTCAATCATCTGAAACCATACTTTTAATAATTTTCAAAACTAGCTAATAATATTTCCACCTACACGAATTAGATCTCAAGCAGAAAATTTATCAACAAACAATTTTCACCGTCTTCACGAAAACCATAACTTCGATTAATCAATTACTTAAAAATAAGTTTTCTTTTTGATCTGAAACCCTACTTTCGATCTGAAACCTTACTTTCATGCAAATGTTTTAGGTTCATGATAAACCCTACTTAATTATTGATGTATATGATAGTTTTTGTAATGCAAGTAAGGTGTTTGTTGTTTTGTGATGATTTAACGTAATTTGAAACTGTTTGATTAATCATACGTATATATCCAGTGGTAATTGTCATTTTGTTTAACAGGTTAAAAAGATAAAGGCATTTATCTTTTGATCTAAATGAATTTACTACATATTAAACCTTAGTAATATTTGATAATTACTGATACATGTTAAACGTATTTTTTGTTTTTTTATGAATTGAAGTTATTATGACAAAAGCATTTAACTTTTCACATATTTGATTCAATTACAAGATAAAGCCTAGACAAATCTTCATAGTTACTACTGCATATGATTTAAGTTCATTTAAGTTCTTACACAACAAGTAGTTAAATGTTTTTACTCATGAATCACTTAAGATGTATATGGTTACTACTACAATTTGTACTCATGAATAACTTAAGATGTAAATTTTCTTTCATTTTACTGTAAATGTTTTTGCTACATAATGAACCCCGATTATTTTTTCGTTATAATTGGTTTTTTGAAAGCTTTTATATAGAACATCATGTTTTTTTTCTTTAAATTTTTAGTTAGTATAACTTGGTATTCTCTAGCCACATTTACCCTTTAATGTAAAAAAGATAAAGACATTTATCTTTTATTTTAAATGATATAGCTACAAGTTAGGTCCTATTTATATTAAAAACTTACTAGTATATCCTAAACATCTTTCTTATAGTTAAGGGGAATTTCACTATATGGGCCTATTACCATCAACTAATTATTTTGTAGGGCATTTGTTCAAAATAAGTCCCAAAGAAGTTAGTCTTCTAGTCGGAATGCCATTACTGGAGAGGACTTATTTCCTATTCCAGCTTCTAACAAAGCTTCTACCATGGAACGTTTCTATGATTTTTTAAGTGCTAATTTTAACGAAGAAGATATAATAAGCCAAAAAACAGTGACAAAAAGATTGAATACAATGATAGAAGAGGAAAAATGAGATGAAGATTTAGTGAAGCTGTTGTTATTACTACTTGTCATAGCTTTCCTTTTTCCCGACAATCAGAGCTATATGCAATGGGATTTTTTGGCGAAATTGTTAAATTTAAAAAAAAATAAACTCAATCTCTTAGCCGCGAGCAATTTGTGAAAAAGTTTTAAATAATGTCAAGAAATATCAGGCCGATTCAAGAAGTACACCGGGTTGTACTATGGTGTTATTGGTATGCTTTCATAATTTTCACTAAATGTAAATATATTGAAATTTATGTTTATTACAAAAATACAAAACTGTTTATCTTTTTCTTGCAGTATTAGTTCTGTGAAAGAACATAAATAATTGATGAAAAAGAAGATCTTCAAGACAAAATCCCAAGAATGAGATAATGGGATTTATTGAAATTGAAAGATATCGACTTAACTGAAGTTGATAATAACAAGGCATGCTAGTATTTTGTTCTTTTTTTAAAACTGTACATTTAATACTTCTAATTTTTTTCAAGTATAACAAATTTCACTACCAAACATTTGCATAAACATCATTTCCAAAATCCTATTTTACTTAAGTAATAAAAAGATAAGAATATTTATCTTTTTTTACAGCATAATTCTTTTATAATGATGTACATTAATAATTCTAATTTTTCTAATAATTGAACAACATCACATGTCAAAGTTTATCCGAAAATATTTTCCTTTAAGATTCTAAATTTTTTTTCAAGTATAATAAAACAAGAGAATGAACTTTTGACAAAGAAAATTGCCATAATTGAGGAGGAAGAGGCAACACACAGCACAAAAAGAAAATTTGATGAGCACCAAGAATTAGAAAATCTGAGAAAATCTACCAAACAATACGCCAGTGGCTTTAAAGACTTAGAGTCAAAAGTTACTTTTCTGATGGAGGAGATGAAAACTGTTAATAAACCATTAAATGAAGAGAGAAGACTAAGAGAAATTGCTGAACAAAGGACCAAAAATCTTGAATTGAAATTGGAAATGAAGGACAATTTGAAGCCCAAAATTTAGAGAAAGAAAATGATGTACAAGAAGAAGTCAATTTGAAGGAGAATAATGAGCTTGAAAAAGGTAAAAAAAAAATAGTTGGTTTGGTTCACATAAACAAATTTGTTGATTTTCCAACTTTTAATTTATTGCAAACTCAAGAGTACATCGAAGAAGATGAGACAGAAAAAAATCTAAAACCACACAACTTAAAAGTACCTGTTGAGAATGCTATTGTCGTGCAAGATGTAGTCCTCAAAACCAATCTAGAAACTGCTATTATTGCGAAAGATTTTGTCCCCAAACAAACCCAAAAAAAAAGAAGAAACAAAGGAACATTAAGAAATGTCCTCTTTTGATGTATCTCAGTGATAAACAAATCGGGAGTGTCAAAATGCTCTTCAAGGTTTTAGGAAGAAACAAGTAAGTATCTTAACTACTTTTCACTGCATTTAGTTAAATATAATTTTACTCCAATAATATATCCATTAATGTACTATATGGTAACAATGTACACCTCAAAAAAAAAAATTGTCTACAAAATCTGACAAAATTGAAAAAGATAAAACAATTTATCTTTATTTTTTTAGTGATAAAACTTTTAGTTCCTATGAGGAAATAATTAACTACATTTAATTATTAACAACAATGGCATTCTCCAGTGATGAAGCATTTAGTTGCTACGATGAAAACTCAATCGTCATTACAAAAGCTATGCTCGAAAAACTTCTTTTTAGCGGACGATTGGTGGTCAGGTAAGAAAAATAATTTATATTGTGCTTAATCATAAGTTCTACACTTTATCCATTTCCTTTTTGATATACAGGTCGTAGATTGGTTTTGGCGTAGAAAAGAAAAATCATTCAATGATAGTTCTAGCATAGTATATGTGAACACGACGATGATAGTAAGTAAACCAAGATCCCAATTAAAATATTGCATTACAAAACATATTTTCTCAAAAACATTTAAACAGAAAAGCGCAACGGATGCAAACTTTGAAAATATCAAACAAGAACTGTTTGTATCTTTTATACAAAAGACACTTAAAGATCGATTTTGTTGTAACATATTCTTTCCTATTCATGGGAATGAACATTGAAGCTCGTTAGAGCTAGTAGTTGATTCATGTCAAAGGAATCACTATGACTCATTACACTTAACAATAAGATCAAAAAGCTGTAGAAATGGACATTCAAAATATGCTATAAACGTGGTAAGTAAATATACAGACAAGCTAAAAAAGATAAAAACATTTATCTTTATTGTAAAAAATTGATAATTTTTTTCTTCCAGAATTCAGCTGTCAGCAAGATAAACGAAGAGCTTCAAAAGGCTGGAGAGAAAACTATTTTGAGGAGTTCTACACTGATAAAAATATTGATTGTGCACAACAAAGCAATGCGCTATATTAATTAAATTTTGTTTATATGAAAATTCATGTTACACAGTAAGTATCTGCCCATTACTGCCAATTACAAACTGTTATCCAGCTAAACACACATTTTATTACAATTTATTATCAAAATTTATATTGCGAGAAAATATAGTCTACAAGACCATACCCGATCATCATTACAATTATCAGAGTAGAATTGCATTTGTTTTAATCTTATTCCTCATGCTGGATAAAACTGAAATTCCGTCCCATTTCAGTCTATTTTCATCTACAATATTTTCTTTAGCATTTTTTTGGCATTGTTCCAAAAAGCAACATCCCTTCTCAATCTATAAATCAAATTACCACCTTGAAACTAGGGATAGAACCAAATACATGTCAACTCACCAAATAGACACTGTAACTTATTCACATACTGTTTTGTAATGACGTAGAAATTTTTATTACAATTCATTATCATAATGAAGAAAAGATAATCTGTTTTATCATTATATTTCAAGTATACTAAAATTCAAAAATACAGGTATGATTGTGGAGTTTTTGTCATGACGCTCATAGAAAAGCTAACCAAAGGAATGGACACAACAACAAAAATCACACTTAAAGAAGTCGAAGCTTTTAGAGCAGAAGTAGGTGCATATATTCTATCTGATGAGCCATATTGCTGGAATCTTGAAAAATTATGCAGCTTAGCCTCTGCTACAAAAATTACAAATTGACAATACTCACAAAAAATGATTGCTGTCAAATGTTGTGTTTATGATGAATTTGTTAACTATTTATTAAAATATATGGAACTGTGCTGTTCATACTACATTTACGTAATGTAAATAAATTTGAAAACACCTTTGTCCAAGTGGTTAACTGATTCGGCTTTGGTGCAGGATGTCACAAGCTCGAAACTTGCTTTCGAACGTTTATTTGACATGGGATATGTTGTCCCAATGATTTGTTGTATATAAAGTACCAGTTCAAAAAAAATACCGATCAATTCAATAGTCAATCTGTAATGACTGGTATTAACTACAATGTAACTACGTGGCTGATGTAAAGACTGATGAATGAATGATGTATTTGTAACAAGTGATATAATGCTTGAGGTAATGATGAATTTAGAATGGCTGGTTTGTTTCTAAAGAAATGTTAAAAACATAAATGCATTTATCTTTATCATGACAACCAAATATATTGGTGTAGTTTTACTATATTTTGGTGCAATTTCAGTTTTATTGTATATCACTTGATAGTGTTATGGAAGTTGGTGTTGTAGATGCTGGTGTTTGAATGGAGCAATATGGATGTCAAGGGCAGTTGGTTGGATTGCTATGGTTTGCTGTTGTGGTCGAGGATGGATGTTAAATGGTCCAGGATGAGGAAATTAAAGAGTGATTTGGATGATAAAATATGTAATGAGCAAATGAATGGGAAGGAGTTTGCTGATGAGATGGAACTGATGTAGCAGTTTGTAGTCAATGGTCTTTGGTTGCTGTAATGTAGAGGGGTTTCTTTAGCGATGTGGGTTCGGATGTTCAGTAAGGGTGTTAAATGGTGGACATGCTGAATTGAAGTTAAAACGTGTAGAAATGTGTTTAGTTTGGATGTGGGTTCGGATGTTCAAGAGAATGCTCATATATCAAATACATACATAAGGGATATCAGTGCAACATGCGCAACCAACGAATCCAAATATAACTCAAAAATCCAATTATTAATCATATATAGTTGATTCAAACGCCAATATTATTCCTTTACTTTTTGATACTTAAGACAATCCACAGAGTTCCACCCAACAGCCTTTACTCCATCTCATCCAAGCCAAACAAAGCATCACTACCATCACTCAAAAGACAACTGCATTGCCATTATTCATCAGAATACTTTTAATATTCATTAACATTAACAACTACTTAAAATCATAGCTAAATATAGCAAGAAAATAAAAGCTAAGTACAAGTATCTTTTTAAAAAACTAGCAACATCATATAATAAAACAAAAGTTGCAGAATTTGAATCACAGCTAAACATTAACAGTTGCTTAAAATCACAGCTAAATACGGCAGGAAAAAAAGATAAACACAATTATCTTTTTTAAAAACTGCAGAACATTAACAATCATCACATATACAAGAAAAAAAGATAAATACAAATATCTTTTTTAAATACTAATTAAAATCAACAATCATCACAAATACATAACCAACAATTCAACCATCCCCAATCATTCAACTAACATTCACAAAATACATTAAATCAGTATATAATCATTATTCTGAAAATGATGTTCATAGAATTTTAGATGTGATGTCGTCTCCAGCAATAGCTCTATGGCCTACGACCTTTCAACCTGCGTCCCTGCTTGCTTTTCTTGAGTTATGCTTTACAACAGTTCTTTGCATCATGCTCAGCATACTTGCTCCTTTACGGATGTCTTTGCAGCAGTAGCCTGTCAAATTGCTCCATCTATCATCTATGCACCTTCACCCTGAAGACCCCCATGCTGCATTACTATATAGGGCATTGAAAAGTAGCTTGCCCCTGCTTCCTTATCCAGGATAGGTGGAAGACACCCAAATTGAAGCTCTTGGCTCCAGATCATGCGCAACACTCCGCTGTTGAAAGTCTCTCCCTTTCTTCAAATAAAACTATCTAAGAGGTTTGTTGTATCCACTTCTTTAGGCATGGAAGAAGACTTTTTTATCGTCCCATCAGTGGGGCTACATGCTTGCTGGTTGCTTTCACTACTCTCACTCATATGTGCGCCTGCTTCTGCTCATGTTAGTCATGAACCATCAACTTCTACCACACATGCTGCTGCAAAGTCCAACAAGTCTTGTTTGTTTCACCATTGGCACACTAGCACATTCCAAAACCAGCTCTTGCTCTCTACTCACTATCTCTTGCTTGGAAATTTAATCATCTTCTGCATATTTTTGTTCTAATTATTATTATTCTATACAGGTAAATCTTCAACTTTGTCATTATCAACCATCAACGCCTTCAAGTAGTTCATGTAAGCTTCAGCAAATGCAGATAACCTTTTTATCTATATGAGCAGATTCCAAAGAAAACGTAAAACTAAAGTTGTTTTTGTTGAAATCAACAACAACCAGAACAGATGCTGTAGTAATGACAAAAAAAAGATTAAAAGATTTATCACTGTACGAAAACGAAAAAAACCAAAATATTAAATAAAAACATTCTATACCTTTTATTGTCAATACTATATATCTTCCTATAGCCAAACTAACAGACCGGTAGAAAAAGAATAACCCATCTTGTTCCTATAGCCAAAATAAAATAAATAAAATATATAAACACTAAAAGTGAAAATTTAAATCCTGAGAAAATATAACCTGCCCAGTAATTCCAAAGTAGAAATTGAAATCAGCAATATAGGATGATTATAAGACTGATATTAAGTTTGAAATATGGACGACATTATAAATATGATATTAAGATTGAGAGGGGGATGGAGATTGAAATCGAGATTGAGATTGAAATCGAGATACAGATTGATAATAGCATATAGGAAGATCTAGATTGAGAGATATGTAAATACAGTTATGTTGTAATCTTAACTTCAGTACTTCATTAAAATCATACAGGAATTGGAATGCAGAAGAAACTAACGTCTAATTTTTTTCCAAAAAAATCAACGAGCGCTTTGATTGCACAAGAAACGACAACTTAATTTTGCCTAATTTCCATGAGCACAAGATTTCAGAATATACGAACGTTGTTTGAGAAGATGAAGACGAGCGCCGTCTAGATATTTGTCTTGGAAAACACTAATTTCAAATCCGTGTCTTAGAAAAAATTGGGCCATATAGTTAGGCCCTTCGCACCAATTTCCACTAATTATAAACAGTTTGCATTCTAACCAACTTTAAATTTAGAAAATAGCTTGAAAGTTTTAAAATAAATCAGTAGTTAAAATAATAATTATTAGTTGTAAAATAGCTGTAAAACAGCTGTAAAACAGTTAAGTAATTGTAAAATAGTTATAAAATAGTCAAATGGTTTTAAAATAGTTAGATAATTGCAAAATAGTTTAAAGTAGTAATAAGTTATAAGTAGTTTAAAAATAGTAATTAGTTTATAAACAGTTGCAAAATAGTTAAATAGTTTCAAAAATAATTGTAAAATAGGTATTAAATAGTTTGTCTTTAAAAGAAAGGTTGTATATAGTAAATAGCTTGGAAAATTATATTTAAGAAAGTTTATATTAAAATAATTTATTTTGAAGATAGTCCAGAGCCAAACTGTTCAATTCCCAATCTCTATTCCCATCAATTCAGTTTAAATTTCCACTTCCTCTTAACATCAATTCAATCCCAAATCAATTTAAGCAACTTCAATTCCCACTCCAAATTTAACTTTATTCAACTTCGATTTCAATCTCAATTTATTCAAATAAATTTCAAATTGAACCAATTTTCCATTTCAATTCATTTCAACTCCACTTTGAATTAATCCCAATTCAAGTTGAATTAACCTCAGTTCTTTTCAAATTCAAATCAAATTCCATTTTGAATTTAAAATTATTCGACTTTAATCACAAATCCAAATTATTTAAATCAAATTTCAATTTTAATTAATTTCAAATTCAATCTCACTTTAAATCATCTCGAATTATATAAACTCGAGTTAAATTTTCAAATGTGGTTTAACCTCTTAAACCAAATTTCAACAATTTCAGTTTGCAAGTTCATTCTAAATATTCAAATCTTAAGCTCAAAGTGATTTCATTTTACAAGTTAAATTTTTATTTCTAAAAATCAAAATTACTTAAATAATTTCCAATTTAAGTTTTATTTCCATTTATCTGCAATTGATGTATACTATTTCAATCCATTTCTTAATTCATTTCAAACAACTCGATTCACAGTTCCATAGATTTATTAATAACAACAGGATGATAGTAGAATGTGTCAAAATAAATAAACATCCTATTTATATAAAAACATCTATAAATAGCATTCATTTCCCATCCCAGATCTCAAACCTGTTTGAGATCACACATAATTCCCATTCAAATCAACCCATTTAACTTCCCTAAGTTAAATTTCAATTTCACCTTGAAATATCCAAATTAGGTTTTTCATTCAAACTTATTTAACTTCCTCCAAGCTAAATTCAATTTAATCCCATTAACCTTACTCAAATTTGAATTTCCACTTTCAAATTTCAAATTTCAAGTTTCTATCAATATTCTTTCTTACTTATAAGTTTGAAGACTTATTTTACTATGGGTTTTACATTAAATCAAAATTCGACACTTAGAGTTTATTTCAAATCATTTTTGATATTATGTATATCCCACAAATATACATATTCATTTCTTAACCCACCAGGCCATATTTTAAATTTTAAACCACCTTTGGATTTAATTCAAAACAAATTCCTTTAAAGTTTTCAAACATCTCTTATTTTAAAATAAGATCACATTCAAAATAGTCTGAATAATATCATTTCTTTTAACATTTGAAAACAATTTCAGATGTTTCTAGACTTAGGATTCAAAACTTCACAATTTAAAACCCACTTTAATTTACAAGTCATACTGATCTAAAAGTTTACTTCCTTAACACATTTCATTTTACTTTATCATTATTTAATAGGAAACAACATCCCATTATTAAACACAATAACCATTCAATATTCTGGTTTAAACCAATTTTAATTCATCTTATTTGTATAGTTCATTCTATCCAATTCCTACTTTGATATATATATATATATATATAACTTAATTCTTATTCAATTTTAATATCCAATAACCAATTATTACTTTATATGTAAAATATAAGCTTTTATAAAAATCATTCATTAAAACCATTTTTAAAACCTTTATATAAGAAAATAACAAGTATGCTCTCATATATATACATTCAACTCATTCTAGGGTACCATTGACCCTATCCTTAATGAGTAAACCCACCAGACCCAAGGTTCTCGCTTAACCTTCTTCTCTGATACCAACTATAACGACCCGGAATTTTCGATCTCGAAAATTCCAGATAGTTAGGAAAAAGAAGAAACGCGGTAGAAGAAGAAACAGAAATGAAACACAGAATCCCACATTCGCAGCGGATTAAAATATAATATCAAATAATAATAGTTATACAAAAGAAAACTGTATCTGTCAATTTACATTTTATACCTCATAATTACAACCATTACACGACACTGGATAGTTAAAATTAATTTGCTCCAGAGATACAACAATATATCACAACGAAAACACTCCATACATTCCTGCTATCCAGCTCGCCTCCTGAGCTCCAGAACGTCCTTACCTGAAAATCTATAATACTCGTCTGACCGGGCATTACATCAAAGTAACACCCGGGTCAGGCTAGAAACCAGCGTGAGTGAACCCATATAATATGAAATACCAAGCTATATAACTTAAATGAATTACCAGGGTAACTCGTACTTTTCTACAAGTTCTAATCCTACTTATGTCAATCATCTATCTCAAAACAATATCCAAGAATCGTTATCCAGTTTAAATATCCATGATACTTAACCTATTTCATTCCAGCCTATTTGCTTCTAAACTCAAATTTATAAAGAATCAAAGTGGTTTCGTGTATTTACTGATACCCGGCCCCGGTCTCTTTGAATTCAATGTCATTTCTAATCCAAGTTGTTAAGTTTAAAACAATACAAATCATATACAGGATATCATACAACAATTCAACTCAGATAGGTAACCCACATTATCACAGTTCAACCCATTCATATAATATCACAAAACATTTCAGAGATATCAACCAATTCAAGGCATAATTATCATTCAATCATTAATAAGCAAGATTGATCACTTCCCAATTAATTTAATTAATCTCTAATTAAATTAATTACTAAATTTAATCACTTAGATTACCTTTACTTAACATTAATTAATTACAAACCATTTAATTAATCATCTCTCAGTTATCCATTTTTGTTAATCACCTTTGATTAATTATCCTTTAATCATATCTAGCAATTAACCCTTAATTAATTATACAAATTAATTAACCTTTACCCATCCATATTAATTACATTTATCCTTAATTAATTACTTAAATTAAATATTCTATAACCGCTTACATTGATTAACTTTCCTCTAATTAATCACACTCATTAATTAACTAACCCTTAATTAATTTCCTTAGTTAATCAATCCTTTAATTAATTACACTAAGGATTAATCCTTAATTACTTTCATTAAGTAATTTCCCCTTTAATTACTTCCGTCGGGTAATTAATAAATCACATCTAGTAATTGTCCATTAATTACCCACCTTAATTAATGACATTATGCAATTGTTCTTTAATTACTTTTATTAAGTAATTATCATTAATTAATTACAATAAGTAATTAACCTTTAATAGATTAATAATCTTTAATTAATTACCTTAATGAATTTGAAACATTCCCGTTCTAAAATCAAATATAAATTGAAAATTAATTTAATTTTTGGAATTAAATTGTGAATTAGTTTGGTATTTTCCAAATTAAAAAATATTTATTTATTAATATAAATGTATATACATAGATGTGATTTTTAAATAGAATTTCTATTTAGAAATTCAGAAATAAATATTTTGAATAATACATTAATTATAAATCCACTTGTAAATTAAATTGAAAATTTCATAAACAAATAAAAATGTATTTTTGTATATAAAAATGTATTTTTGTATATAAAAATAAATGCGAATAAATGTGAATTTCAAAGATAAATAGGATATGTGTTTATAAGAATTTGATTTGAAATTTAAAATAAACAGATGATGAATGGAATAAAAAATATTTATAAAAAAGTATTTGATTGTTTATTTGTTTATAAATACAAATTGATTATATATTAATTTGGGTTTGGAATATCTTAGGAATAAATTGAATTTGAAAAAAATTAAATTTAAAAAAGTTTTTTTTTTCAATTATAATATATATCAAAATTTGGAAGCTGTAATTTGAGACTAATTTGAATATATATAGATGTAGTTTGAAAATTGTGTTTTGAATTCAATATATATATATATATATATATATATATATATATATATATCTTAATATTTGGAAGTTATGGTTTGAAATTATATAATGTAATAATTTTCGAAAGGGTATTCAAAGTTGGGTAAATATATGATAAAAAAATTTGTATGCATGAATAAATATAACTAAGTATGAATTGCTCAAATTATTAAAAGGTTTAAAAACATAAAACATGTTTTATAAATTATAACAAAGTAAGGGTTTAAAACTAAATTTTTAAAATTAATTGAACCAGAGGACTTAAACACAATATTGCTTGAATTAACAAGTGTAAGTGTTTTATAATACCAATTGACAATTGTAAAAATATTAATATAAGTAATAAAACACTTGTATGCTTAGTTATCAAGTGGCATAGTTTTTAAAATTCTCTTAATTTGCATTAGAGATAATATAATAATAATAAAATGAGAAGAGCTAATTATCATTTTAGTTCTAAAGAAAAACACTTCATTCCTCAATTTTTCTTCAACTTCATATTTCTTTCATCATTTCAAATCTGGAAACCAAATCCAGATTAAAAACAAGAGATAGGAAATCAAATAACCTGAAAACCAAAAACCAGGCTTCAGGCAATTCAAACAAAATTCTCAAACCAGAAAGCCACAGCCTGGAAGTTTTCTGAAATCAAATCATCTCAGCAATCAAATGTGGAAGCAACTCTTTCAAATTCAACAACTTCAACTCTTTCAACTGAAGCAATCGGTTTATTAAGCAAGAGCATATCATCTCCAGATTCTAAAAACACTAAAGCAAATGGAAATGGATTCAAGTTAAAACCTGGAAATCAAGGCATGCAACAGACAGTAAAATCAAATTTAAAAATCAAAGCAACGGAAAGATTAGAGCAACTAATCAACTCAACTTGATCAAGATCAGATCAAAATTTAAAAGAGCCTCAAGATTCATGATTAAAGTTCCTACTTCTCTGTTCTTCCTTTTTAACATGAGCAAACTCAAAATCTTTGCTTTGATGTTTGTGATTGATGGTTGAATAAGTTATGAAATGTTGCCTAGTTGTTGAAAATGCTTGCATGTTGTTTACATACATACATACATACATACATACATACATACATACATACATACATACATACATACATACATACATATATATATATATATATATATCTGTGTGAATCGAATTGTGTGTATACAGGCCTATGTGCCTGTGCTTATATTTGGAAATGGTACAGGCTTAAAACTTTATAAAAAAAATACATCTTACAATCTGTACAAATTCGAGTAACGGTTACTAAATAGAAAATGATTTAAACAGGATAATGTCAATGTTAAAAATAAATCCAAGCTTTTATATTGAGTAATCAACTCGAAAATAGGGAAATCAGTAAAAGAATCAAACATAAGTAAAAACTTGATATTCATAATTTTGAATTTGTTTTACCATCAGATTTGTTATGGAAAATTATGAATTTTGATAGTAAATTCTTGATTTTTAAGATTGTAACAAGAGGGGGATTTTGAGATGGTCTAAATCGGGTTTTTTCATCAATTCCCGATGATCGACGGTGAAGTGATCATCAGGGTTGATGTTGGTGACGACTGGAGGGCTTGTGGTCACTGGAAAAATGCAACTTGAATTTATTATTGATCGTGGTGACTATGTGACATCAAACTAGGGTTCGATGTCGTTTTTCGAACAAAGAGAGACGTGAGGCAAATTCATGGTCATCGATGCATCGAGTTGAACGGGACCCAAGGGAATTGAAGAAGGGGTGGTTCGCGAAGCCCCAGTCGTGGTTGCGTGGACATCTACGGTTGTTGGTGATCAGGCGAGGTAATGGATCATTTTCGGTTTAGCTCGTAAGCTTGAGATTTTGATCTGAATCAAATTCGAAAATTCTGGGTGATTGGAACGATTGAGGAGGAGGTTCTCGACTTGGTGGTGGTCGAAGCATCGATCGGAGTTAGTCTGATGACTGGTGCACGTGCACGTGCACGTGCGAAGATTCGTGCATTTGGAAATGATATGGGTGAGGGAGATGAGGATCTCTCGGGTTCGTCTCGAAGAAAAGTGCAGGGTGACTTGGGAAAAGGAAAGCGGGAAGATAATCCGAAGGCATGCTCAAGAAAGTCGAAGTTAATCTCGGGTAGTTTTAAGTTTAGTCAACCTAGTTGTTTTTTTAAAACTTAAAAGATCAAGTTCCAGTTTTAAATAGATTTAGATTAATCAAGTTTTTAAAAAAAAATTAAAAGGATAAGTTTTCAAAAGATTGTAAATCAGGTTTTCCAAAGTAAGTGTATTTAGCAAGATTTTAAAACAAGTTTTTAAAACTAAAATTTAAAATTCAAACGTGATTTAAAAGTAATTTAATTTGGCTTTGAAAATATTCCTATATTAGGTAAATTATTAATTAAATCTCTAAGTGGTTTTCAAATGAAATTTAATGATTTAATTTAAAGGGATGATTATTTAATGAAATTAAAGGTTAATTACTTTAATGTAATTAAAAGTTGGCTAATTAATTTTTTATTAAAGTTTAATTAATAATTAAGTAATTAAAGGTTAATTACTTCAAGGATATCAAATAATTAAAATAGAAAGTAATTAAGGGTAATTGATTACGTAAAAACAATTACTTAATAAAAGTAATTGAGGATAATAAATTGATGATTTATGATAAATTAATCAATTAATAATTACTCAATGTAATTAAGTAGTAGTTTTTAAAATATGAAGTGATTAAGGATAATCACTTATTAATTAAGGATGTTTAAGGAATAATAATTAATTAAGGGCTAATTAATTAATGTGATTAATTAAGGATAATTAATTCATTAAAGCTAAATAAGTTAATGAAGGTAATTAAGGAATGATAATTAATTGAGAAGTAATTAATTAATTTAATTAATTAAGGATAATTAATTAAAGGATAATCATTTAATAATTAAAGGTTAATTAATTTATTATTAATGGTTAATTAATTAAGATGGTTTGTAATCAATTAATTAGGATGTTTTGTAATTAATTAATATTAATTAACCAGAATTAATAATTTATTCATAAGTGGTTAATCTGATTTAAATTAATCAGATAATTAATTAGTCTTACTTATGGACGTTTGGATTGCATTGAATGCTTTGAATTATTTGATATCCATGTTGTGTGATACTTTGTGATACGAATTGAGCTGTGATGAATATTTATTTATCTGTGATGGATTTGTAATTTCTATCTGTGATTCTGTGAATGAAGATAAGCGCTATAGGAAATACCGCTTATCGATATTAATGTACTTGAATCTGTGATGATTGATGATGTTGCACTATTGTGTAAAACCCCTGGACTACACCACACACACACAAATATGGATTGCACGAGGAATTGGTTAAGTCGTAAAAAATTTTGAAATATTTTAAGGTTGAAATTTTGAATCCAAATAGTTTTGGAAATGGAATTGGGTTGAATTGAAAAGCTTTTGAAAGGTGTTTTGAAGATAAAAGTTATTTTAAATAACTTGATAAAATTTTGAAATGATTTGAATTTGGATTCATAATTTGAAAATGAATCCTATGTTTGGAAATTATGATTTAAAAGGGTTATACAAGTTATAAATGTGTTTGTATGTAGTTAAACCATTTAAAAAAGTATTGATTTGGGAATTTAACCCAAGGGCTTTAACTTATATAAATGAAATCGGATTTTTCCGAAATGAAAACTTTTTGTTTTCAAATAACAAAAGCTTTCATATAAGGAAAAGATTTCCAATTTGTGTTGAAGTATTTCAAGTTTGAAATAGAATTGAAATAATTTTGAAAGCTATGAATGAATCTTTGAGAAAGATTATTAAACTTTGTTTTGAAATTGAAGAAGATCTAAAAGGTATATCTTTTGTATAAAAGGTATATCTTTTGTATAAAAGGTATATCTTTTGTATAAAAGATTTGAAGTGGCTATGGTTTTGGAAACTATGAATTGAATCTTTGATTTAAAGACTGGAAAAGTTAATCCAATTTGGAAGGGGAATCGTATAGAAAGGATATGAATAAATCTTTGTGGAAGATTGGTGAACTTTGTGAAATAAATCTTTTTGTTTAAAGATTTGAAAATGGTAATTTGTTTAAACCATTTGAAGAAAGATTTTTGTGTAATAAATTGTGACTTAATTGAAATCCCAATATCTATATGTTTTTAAATATTGCGCTCACTATTAGGTTTAGCCGGGAGAGGACCTAGTGTCATATAACCCATTCCGAATAATGATACGACGATATGGATAGAATTTGAAGACCGGTGGTGAAGACCGAGTATTTTCGAGAACGAAAGGATAACCCGTCGATTGTCTCTGCACTGAGTCGCGTCAGTATAGAGATCTCCATATGTGATGAGGAGTCTGATCGAGATTGTGAATATTCGGATTGCAAGGGCTTCTTTGGAAGTGCCTTCGGTTCTGTTCGAACCCGGAACAGACTTGTATGGATGTGTGTCTGACATTACACTTTGAGATGTAAAGCTGGTTTCTATCAAATACATTTCCGTTTGGTAGCGGAGATTTATTCTCTTAGCTTAACACTCTTCTCTGAGACGTACGGGCTCAGAGGTTATGTAGTTGATGGATACTAGTGACACATTCCCAATTTGGTTATGTAGCATACGAAGTGCCGCTGATCATTTGTTGATCCAAGCATGGCTTTGTGAAAAGGGTAGCTTTGTGGACGAGACTGCATCAGGACCTCACTTCCCAGAAATGGTCGAAACAGAAAAGATGCGGCAAGGTTGCAGGGGTCGCTCCCCTAGGGTATGTCCATTCCTTCTGGAAAAGGTGGTATCATGGTATGGAGCCCAGATACTTAACTCATGTGGACAATGTATATTTATTACTGTGTGATGTTGCTTTGTGGTTGAGGATCCTTGGATAAAGGTCGGAAACGACCGGGGATGGCATATCTTTAGGTACAGAGAGCCGGGTAGGTTCTCAGGGCGTCCCTCCAGAGGCGTACCCATATGGCAATAGGAAGTTCCTTAGCCTGACCATTTGTTGAAAATCCAATCTCCAATACGCGCCTTGTATGGTTTTAGTTGTATAACCTGCCATTTACTTATGGTGGTCACCACTGTTTAGATGTAAGCTATGGTAGGCATAGTTCGAAATGTCTATGCTGGCTAAGATTAATATTATACTTGAAAATGTTTTCCACTATGCACTAATAATAATATCAAAATGGTTTTCGCGTATCAAGCATGTTTGACTATCATAAGGAGAAATCTCCTCCAATTCTACGTTCGCATGGTATGTGCGGTGGGAGGCCTTATGGTAGTTTTATTTTCCAAAAAGCATTGCGGATTTCAATTTTAAATTCTTTTGTTATTGTTTTTAAGTTAAAACTATTTTTGTTTACTCATACTAGTCCCATGACTGACCTGGAGTTTATTGTTCCATTCCTAAACTCTCAGTGCCCCCAATTTTCCGCACGGGTAGTCTAGAGTTGGTTTTTTCAGATAATCAAATAGTAGGTGTTGATTCGATAGCATTAAATCTTTGGATATTGGCAAATCGTATTGGGATCGAGTTGCTTCACTTCAACATTGATGATGGTTCGAGCTTATTGGATTGGAGTCCTCGTAGCTTTTGGGATGAGCTTTTGGTTTGGGGTTGCAGATTTTGGATTCACTTTTTATCGATGATCACATTTGAGTTATATTTTCCATTGTTGTTATAATCTCTGATATTGTTGTATCATATTGTATCAGATATTATATTTATTGTTGTGTCAATGATATTATTCTTTTCTTCCGCTGTGTTGTTGTACTTAATGTGTTATAAGCTCCGGCGAATCAGATTCGACGATTGAATCTGCGGCATTCGAGTACAAGTGAAGTACGGGTGTCGATTTTCGAAGGTCGAGTCAGGGTTGTTATAATTGGTATCAGAGCTGAAGGTTGAAAATTTATCTCAGGAGTATAACACAATAGGTAACTCATTAGAGATAGGGTGAAGTATACCCTAGAATGAGTATATCCCAAAGATATCCGTTTATGTGCCTCGGTAAATTCTCTTACTATCCACCGATAGTGATTATGAGTGCAAGAAGAGGACGAGGTAGGGGACAGGGGAGTACCACTACAAATGATCAATACCCTGCGACAGTGGAAACAACTTTCTTCTCAATCTCCTTTAATTCAATTTTAAATTCTTTGATTGCTTTATGGCAGCTCGGGGAAAGAAGGTTTGGTGCTATGGTGGCCCTGTGTAACTAGAATCAATCATTTCTTAACCTTAATAAATTCGAAACTTTAATTAGGATAAATTGGTAAGCAAGAATATGAAGCTGAATTTGAATTGCATCAATAAACCAATTTCGGTTAAAACCAAGCTTTGAAAAGTTTTTTTTTGTGATTTCTTGTGAGGATTAAAGTCCAATGAGGGACAAGTTTGCGTAAAATTTGGGGTATTCTAATCTGGATTAGGTATCCATTAGTTGTTCCCTTGGGTCCAGATATATTCTACGAATGGTTAGTTATCCCTTCAAACTAACCAGTGCCTTGTATATATCGTAGATCTGGTAACCCGAGTATCTTGTGTAATATTGAATGATTTTGTTCTCATATTGGTGATATACTGATTTGGTGAGCCAAATACAGAATAGATAATCGGCTTGATTGATGAGTCGATTCTCAATCTTTGTATATCCATCTATTCTTTGTTGTCTCTGTGGCAAATTTCGGGGACGAAATTTTCTTAAGGGGGAAATCTGTAACATTCCTGTTTTTAAATCAAATATAAATTGGAAATTAATTTAATTTTTGGAATTAAATTGTGAATTAATTTGGTATTTTCCAAATTAAATAGATATTTGTTTATTAATATAAATGTGCGTGTATATATAAATGTATTTATTAAATAGAATTTCTATTTGGAAATTCAGAAATAAATATTTTGAATAATATATTAATTATAAATCTAAGTGTGAATTAAATTGAAAATTTCCTAAAGAAATAAAAATGTATTTTTGTATATAAAAATAAATGTGAATTTCAAAGATAAATAGGATATGTGTTTATAAGAATTTGATTTGAAATTTAAAATAAATAGATGATGAATGGAATATAAAATATTTATAAAAAAAGTATTTGATTGTTTATTCATTTATAAATACAAATTGATTATATATTAATTTGGGTTTCAAATATCTTGGGAATAAATTGAATTTGAAGAACTTTATATTCAAAAAAGTTTGTTTTCTCAATTATAATATATATCTAAATTTGGAAGCTGTAATTTGAGACTAATTTGAATATACATAGATGTAGTTTGAAAATTATGTTTTGATTTAACATATATATATATATATATCTTAATATTTGGAAGTTATGGTTTGAAATTATATAATGTAATAATTTTCAAAAGGGTGTTCAAAGTTGTGTAAATTTATGATAAAAAAATTATATGCATGAATAAATATAACAAAATATGAATTGCTTAAATTAATAAAAGGTTTAAAAACATAAAACATGTTTTATAAATTAAAACAAAGTAAGGGTTTAAAACTAAAATTTTAAAATTAATTGAATTAAAGGACTTAAACACAATATTGCTTGAATTAACAAGTGTAAGTGTTTTATAATACCAATTGACAATTGTAAAAATATGAATATAAGTAATAAAACACTTGTAGGCTTAGTTAACAAGTGGCATAGTTTTTAAAATTCTCTTAATTTGCATTAGTGATAATATAATAATTAAAAAATGATGAAATGAGAAGACCTAGTTATCATTTCAGTTCTAATGAAAAACTCTTCACTCCTCAATTTTTCTTCAACTTCATATTTCTTTCACCATTTCAAATCTGGAAACCAAATCCAGATTAAAAACAAGAGATAGGAAATCAAATAACCTGAAAAACAAAACCAGGCTTCAGGCAATTGAAACAAAACTCTCAAACCAGAAAACCACAGCTTTGAAGATTTCCGAAATCGAATCATCTTAGCAATCAAATCTGGAAGCAACTCTTTCAAATTCAACAACTTCAACTTTTTCAACTGAAGCAATCAGTTTATTAAGCAAGAGCAGATCATCTCCAGATTTTAAAAACACTGAAGCAAATGGAAATGGATTCAAGTTAATACCTGAAAATCAAGGCATGCAACAGACAGTAAAATCAAATTTAAAAATCAAAGCAACTGAAAGATTAGAGCAACTAATCAACTCAACTTGATCAAGATCAGATCAAAATTTAAACAGAGCCTCAAGATTCATGATTAAAGTTCCTACTTCTCTGTTCTTCCTTTTTAAGGTGAGCAAACTCAAAATCTCTGCTTTGATGTTTGTGATTGATGGTTGAATAAGATATGAAATGTTGCCTAGTTGTTGAAAATGCTTGCATATTCCATACATACATACATACATATACATATACATATACATATATATATATATATATATATGTTAATTGATTTATGTGTATACGGGCATATGTGCCTGTTGTTATATTTGGAAATGGTACAGGCTTGAAACTTTATAAAAAAATTCACATCTTACAATCTGTACAAATTCGAGTTATGGTTACTAAAGAGAAAATGATTTAAACAGGATAATATCAATGTTAAAAATAAATCCAAGCTTTTATATTGAGTAATCAACTCGAAAATAAGGAAATCGGTAAAAGAATCAAACATAAGTAAAAAAACTTGATGATCATAATTTTGAATTTGGATTTTACCATCAGAATTGTTATGGAAAATTATGAATTTTGATAGTAAATTCTAGATTTTTAAGATTGTAACAAGAGGGGGATTTTGAGATGGTCTAAATCGGGTTTTTTCGTCAATTCCCGAAGATCGACGGCGAAGTGATCATCAGGGTTGATGTTGGTGACGGTCGGAGGGCTTGTGGTCACTAGAAAAATGCAACTTGAATTTATTATTGATCGTGGCGACTATGCGACATCGAACTAGGGTTCGATGTCAGTTTTTGAATGAAGAGAGACATGAGGCAAATTCATGGTCATCAATGCATCGGGTTGAACGGGACCCAGGGGAATTGAAGCAGGGGTGGTTGGCGACGCCCTAGTCATGGTTGCATGGACATCTACGGTTGTTGGTGATCAGGTAAGGCGATGGAAGGTGATTCGTTCATTTCCGGTTTGGCTCGTAAGCTCGAGATTTTGATCTGAATCAAATTCGAAAATTCTGGGTGGTTGGATCGATTGAGGAGGAGGTTCCCGACTTGGTGGTCGGAGCATCGACCGGAGTTGGTCTGATGACTGGTGCACGTGCATGCATGAAGATTCGTGCATCTGGAAATGATATGGGTGAGGGAGATAAGGATCTCTTGGGTCCGTCTCGAAGAAAAGTGCGAGTTGACTCGGGAAAACAAAAGTGGGAAGATAACGCGAAGGCACGCTCAAGGAATTCGAAGTTAATCTCGGGTTGTTTTAAGTTTAGTTAACCTGGTTGTTTTTTTTAAAACTTAAAAGATCAAGTTCCAGTTTTAAATAGATTAAGATTAATCAAGTTTTAAAAAGTTTATTTAAAAGGATAAGTTTTCAAAAGATTGTAAATCAGGTTTTCCAAAGTAAGTGTATTTAGCAAGATTTTAAAACAAGTTTTCAAAACTAAAATTTAAAATTCAAATGTGATTTAAAAATTATTTAATTTGGTTTCGAAAATATTCCTATATTAGGTAAATTATTAATTAAATCTTTAAGTGGTTTTCAAATGAAATTTAATGATTTAATTAAAAGGGATGGTTATTTAATGAAATTAAAGGTTAACTACTTTAATGTAATTAAAAGTTGGTTAATTAATTTGTTATCAAAGGTTAATTAATAATTAAGTAATCAAAGGTTAATTACTTTAAGGATATCAAATAATTAAAATAGAAAGTAATTAAAGGTAACTGATTACTTAAAAACAATTACTTAATAAAAGTAATCGAGGAAAATAAATTGATGACTTATGATAAATTAATGAATTAATAATTACTCAATGTAATTAAGTAGTAATTTTTAAAATATAAAGTGATTAAGGATAATCACTTATTAATAAGGATGATTAAGGAATGATAATTAATTAAGAGAAAATCAATTAATGTAATTAATTAAGGATAATTAATTCATTAAAGGTAAATAAATTAATGAAGGTAATTAAGGAATGATAATTAATTGAGAAGTAATTAATTAATGTAATTAATTAAGGATAATCATTTAATAATTATTGGTTAATTAATTTATTATTAATGGTTAATTAATAAATGATTACAGGTTAATTAATTAAGATGGTTTGTAATTAATTAATTAGGATGGTTTGTAATTAATTAACATTAATTAACCAGAATTAATAATTTATTCATAAGTGGTTAATCTGATTTAAATTAATCAGATAATTAATTACTCTTACCTATGGATGTTTGGATTGAATTGAGTGCTTTGAATTATTTGATATCTCTGATGTGTGATACTTTGTGATACGAATTGAGCTGTGATGAATATTTATTTATCTGTGATGTGTTTGTATTTTCTATCTGTGATTCTGTGAACGAAGATAAGCGTTATATGAATATACCGCTTATCGATATTAATGTACTTAAATCTGTGATGATTGATGATGTCGCACTATTGTGTAAAACCCCTGGACTACACCATACACACACAAATATGGATTGCACGAGGAAATTGGTTATGCCACATATTTTTTTGGAATAGTTTAAAGTTGAAATTTTGAATCCAACCAGTTTTGGAAATGGAATTGGGTTGAATTGAAAAGCTTTTGAAAAGAGTTTTGAAGATAAAAGTTATTTTAAATAACTTGATAAAATGAAATTTAGATAATTTGATTTGAATTTGAATTCAAAATTTGAAATTGAATCCTATGTTTGGAAATTATGATTTAAAAAGGTTATACAAGTTATAAATGTGTTTATATGGATTTAAAACATTTTAAAAAGTATTGATTTGGGAATTTAACCCAATGGCTTTAACTTGTATAAATGAAATCGGATTTTTTAGAAATGAAAACAGTTTATTTTCAAATAACAAAAGCTTTCATATAAGGAAAGGATTTCCAATTTGTGTTAAAGAATTTCAAGTTTGAAATAGAATTGAAATAATTTTGAAAGCTATGAATGAATCTTTGTGAAAGATTGTTAAATTTTGTTTTGAAATTGAAGAGGATCTAAAAGGTATATCTTTTGTATAAAAGATTTGAAGTGGTAATGGTTTTGGAAACTATGAATTGAATCTTTGATTTAAAGATTGGATAAGTTAATCCAATTTGAAAGGGGAATTGTTTAGAAAGGCTATGAATAAATCTTTGTGGAAGATTGGTGAACTTTGTGAAATAAAACTTTTTGTTTAAAAGATTTGAAAATGGTAATTTGTTTAAACCATTGAAGAAAGATTTCTGGGTAATAAATTGTGACTTAACTGAAATCCCAATACTCATATGTTTTTAAATATTGCGCTCATTATTCGGTTTAGACAGGAGAGGACCTTGTGTCATATAATCTATTCTGAATAAGGATACGACGATATGGATAGCATTTGAAGACTGGTGGTGAAGACCGGGTATTTTCGAGAATGAAAAGATAACCCGTCGATTGTCTCTGCGCTGAGTCGCGCCGGTATAGAGATCTCAATATGTGATGAGGAGTCTGATCGGGATTGTGAGTACCCGGATTGCAAGGGCTTCTTTGGAAGTGCCTTCGGTTCTGTTCGAACCCGGAATAGACTTGTATGGATGTGTGTCCGACATTACACTTTGAGATGTGAAGATGGTTTCTATCAAATACATTTATGTTTGGTGGCGGAGATTTATTCTCATAGCTTAACACGCTTCTCTGAGACATACGAGCTCAGAGGTTATGTAGTTGATGGATACTAGTGATACATTCCCAATTTGGTAATGTGGCATACGAAGTGCTGCTGATCATTTGTTGATCAAAGCATGGCTTTGTGAAATGCGTAGCTTTGTGAAAAGCGTAGCTTTGTGGATGAGACTGCATCAGGACCTCACATCTCGAAAATGGTCGAAACAGGAAAGATGCGGCAAGGTTGCAGGGGTCGCACCCCTAGGGTATGTCCATTCCTTCTGGAAAAGGGTGGTATCATGGTATGGAGCCCAGATACTTAACTCATGTGGACACTGTATATCTATTACTGTGTGATGTTGCTTTGTGGTTGAGGATCCTCGGATAAAGGTCGCAAACGACCGGGGATGGGATATCTTTAGGTATTACTCCCGGGCAGGGAGGAAACCGGCATTGTGTTGGCAAAGAGCCGAGTAGGTTCTCGGGACGTCCCTTCAGAGGCGTACCCATGTGACAATAGGAAGTTCCTTAGCCTGACCATTTGTTGGAAATCCAATCTCCAATACGTGCCTTGTACGGTTTTAGTTGTATAACCTGCCATTTACTTATGGTGGTCACCACCGTTTAGATGGTAGCTATCGTAGGCATAGTTCGAAATGTCTATGCTGGCTAAAATTAGTATTATACTTGCTAATGTTTTTCACTATGCACTAATAATAATATCGAAATGGTTTTCGCGTATCAAGCATGTTTGACTATCATAAGGAGAAATCTTCTCCAATTCTTTGTTTGCATGGTGTGTGCGGCGGGAGGCCTTACGGTAGTTTCATTTTCCAAAAAGCATTACGGATTTTAGTTTTGAATTCTTTTGTTGCTTGTTTTAAAGTTAAAATTGTTTTTTTTGCTCATACCAGTCTCATGACTGACCCGGAGTTTATTGTTCCATTCCTAAACTCTGGGTGCCTACAAGTTTCCACACGGGCAGTCTAGAATTGGTTTTTTCAGATAATCAAATAGTATGTGTTGATTCGATAGCATTAAAACTTTGGATATTGGCAAATCATATTGGGATCGAGTTGATTCACTTCAACATTGATGATGGTTTGAGCTTATTGGATTGGAATCCTCGTAGCTTTTGGGATGAGCTTTTGGTTTGGGGTTGCAGATTTTGGATTCACTCTTTATCGAAGATCACATTTGAGTTATCTTTTTCGTTGTTGTTATTGTCTCTGATGTTGTTGTATCATATTGTATCAGATATTGTATTCATTGTTGTGTCAATGATATTATTCTTTTCTTCCGCTGTGTTGTTGTACTTAATGTGTTATAAGCTCGGCGAACCAGATTCAGCGTTTGAATCTACGACATTCGAGTACAAGTGAAGTACGGGTGTCGATTTTCGAAGGTCGAGTCAGGGTCGTTATAGAATTAATAAATTAATCCTTTAAATTGATTACTCAAATTAATTAACCTTTAATTTATTATCTTAATAAAAAATTAATTAATTACTCCTTGACTGGTTTCATTAACTAATTACCGTCCTTAAATGATTAATATTTGATTTAATTACATTATAAAAATCACCTTTAAAAAACACTAGAAATTAACCTATTATATAATTATTTTAAACAAACAATTTTAAAACATTTAAAATTTTGAAAACTTGTTTTAGAATTGACTTTGCCTTGAGAACTTGGTTTATTCCTATATGTTAAATCTTAGTCGTCTTGCTTAAACCATAAAACATTTATTACCTAAAACCACTCGAAAAAATTACTCGAGAAAAATACCTAACTTCCCACGCACGTCCCTAAGCCAGATATCGTCTTTCCCGATCTCTAAACCAACCCAGCATCAATCTATACCAAAACTGTTATACAGTAAACATTTACGTACTCAATCAAATCCCAAGCCCATCCCTTATTTCCTTATACTTCGACATAAGAAAATCCATCAAAACAAAAACTGACACCCGAGACAAAATGTGTGGGTGCACCAACCCACGGTGACTTTTCGACCCACACGACCACCGTCTATGAGTCGTCATCGACTTCGCCTACTCTCTCGTCCATACAGATTGACGTCCTTGCATGCGAACCCAAAAACGAACCAATGATCAAGCCTGGATCCCAAATCCCATCGGAAAACACCCACTAGCCAACGCCTCCAGCCTCCGGCACCGACACTGACCAAACCAGTGAAACGCCATGACTCCCTACTTCAATTTCCTCCACACGCGATCCACTCCAGATCTCCAAAGACCTCGCAATTTCCTTCATTACAACACCGAACAACCAGGCGGGTTAAACCCTATTTCACTGATGTCCAATCACAATAGCATTCTAGAATCTTTCCAAGAATTTTCCCTGATATCCCCTCCTCACAAGCTCCCTTCAGCGTCACTCGCATCACTCATCTTCCCTTAGATCACCAGAAACCGAGAAAACACGAACTCTGTTCAACTAGCTACAACTCGAAAACCCCGAGCCTAAAAATGTTGAAACTAAAATCAAAAATCACTATTTTACAATACAATTTAGTTTATACGATCAAAGCCCGAAAATTTAAAAATAAATTTTTTCGATTGAATTCAATTCTTACCTTCTTATTTCCAGCAATCTTTCTGTTAATTTACTTAGTAATAATTTTAAAAATCAAATTTAGTTGTTACTATCATTTTACCATTAAGGATCATAACCTAAGATTGAACATATGTTGAGGAATTGAGTTGATTTGGATTTGCACGTGCCAGTTTTTCATACAGAGGCTTATATACATATGCATTCACATAGGCATGCACAGAAGAAAAAAAACATGTTTATATACACATAAACACATAAATTTATTTATGCAGTCATTTACTTCAATTTGTTTATCACAAGCACAATCATATAATAGATTAAAATAACTGATTTTTTACTCTCCTGTGTTTTGAAGACGAGGAACAGCTTTTGAAAATTTTGAAATCTGTTCTTGTTGTTTTAAGAATGATCTGTTTGCTTACAACCTTGAAATTGGAAATGCTCTGGTAATTTGCCTCGATCCAATTTGAATTTGAATCCATACCAGCTTTGCTTGATGATCTGCTTCTTACAGGCTTCAATTTTGCTTTTCTGGTTTGAAATTTTGTTTTACAGGCTTAAATACATTAAAAAAATTCTGTTTGTTTTAATTTTGCCTCAGATCTGATTTTCTTTTGTGGCTTTGCTTCTTTGTTTTGAAAGTGGGAAGATAGAAAAAGAAATGAAAAGAAGAGATAGATGTTTATGTAGGTTTAATTAGGATTTATTTCAAATATAAAAGAAATAAAATAAAATAAAATAAAATAAATTGGTGACACATGTCTTTACATTTAACACTTGTCTTTTACCTTAATTAATTCATTTACACTTGTTATTAAAGAGATTAGTAGCTAACACATGTAATTTTACATGAATTTATAAAATTTTAAATGGTTATAAAGCTTTTACATCTAATTTCCTAATTAATAAATACATATCTTAATTTATATAAGTAAAATCCTATAAAAGAAAAATAATATAAAACAAACTATATTCTAAATAAAACCATATATAATATAATTTCAAATCCAAAATAATTTAAGATTTGTATCTATCTTTTGAATTTCAATATTAAATCCAAATTCAAATGCAGTTTAAAATTCAATTTAAATTCAACTCAAATATATATTTAAACAAACACAAATTCAATCTGCAAATAATAATTCTACTTAAAATCTATTTATATAAAACAACACATTATTATTATTGCTTGAAATTAACAATTTTACCAATTTTAATTAATTTCTAAATGAGATTATCACATTTTAAATTGCTTGAAATTCCGGGATATCACATATTCATTATCTACACAGTAGTTGTTCGATTAACTTTGCTATATGTTGAATATTATTTCAAGTTAACCACCTTTATGGTATCCAGTATATGTGGTTAGCACATCATTCTCTAAACTATCATCCGCTTGTCATGTTTATGCTCTTTGCACTCTTTTTAACTTTTTGTCAATTGTTTGCCCAAGGTGGGTGATGGTTGAGTTTTTCTCATATAGCTATATAGAAGTTGGTATATTTGTATAGTTTATGACTTTAAAGCTTTGTTTTTCACTCCTATGCGGACTTGTCGAAAACGTGTAGATGAAGGTTACTGGTTACATGCATAAATTTGCAATATTTTAGAATCTATTAGTGTATCCACTCCTTGGTTAATGCTCGGCACTTTGTTGGATCGACTTGTTTTTTCCACACTTATGTTATTAAAATTTTGATTCAGATTGCTAACATATATCAATCTTTTAGTTAATATAAAGGACTAGAAAATGTTTGAAAGACCAAGCGACAAATGGAAGCAAAGCTGGATGTGTTTAAAGAGAGAATGAACTACTAATTCAGGTGAATTCCAATACAGCTATAATATCTTAACACAAAAGATCAAATCACCGTTTGCTAATCAAATGTCATTAGTTAACAGAGATATGACCTTGATCCTGTTACAAAAGCAGCAGCAGCAAGTGTTCCTGGATCAAAACTAGGTTTTGATTCGGGATAAAAGTGTTTTTGGAACATGGATAAGCTAAGAGAAATGACATTGAGCTTGCTTAGTCTAGTATTGGTTGGAAGAATAGGAGACATATTTAGTGTCTTTTAGGGAATACAGCACTGAAAGTGGTGGCATGCCACGATTGATGAGGGAATTCCAAAATGAATCGGGTGTTAATTTTGATAGTCATATGGCAATTGAACATCGCCAAGGGTCATATGGTAGTTGAACATCACCGGTACATGAATTAATTGATTATTTTAGACTTGATTCTGCTATTTACTTGCATATTTATTAGATTGGGTAACCCCTTAACCAGGTAAATAACTTCAATACATATTTATTTGATAGGATAGAAAAAATATTAACTTTAGTTTCCTCCAAGACTATAATACATTGGAAAAATAACATGTTATGTAAATTGGATTTAATTTTTTGATACTAATTACACTCATTTCTATGAGATATTGCAATAATTTAGTTTAACTCGCAAGATTACGTTCTACTTGAAGTAAATACTAATCTTGTACAAATTTCAATGGAATGTTCTAGAGAAATTCCCCCAAGGTATCAAATAACCATTGATTTGTTCAGTGTCTTACACTTGAGGTTGAAGTATACACTTTGGAGAAATTTTAATGAAAACCCTTAAATTGTTAGCAATTGTTAGATATGAAGAAGAAAGGTTCTAAAAAAATGGAATTGAAATTGTAAAGTATAATGTTCGAACATCAAAATTGATACGAGATTTAAATTGTAAATCGTGAATTCAAAAAGTTCACATTACAAGGTTTGTACATTATTTGAAATTGATCTTAAGCTTGCCTTGAGAATGTAGATACACTACTCTATCCTAATTAACTATTAAGACTGTGTACCTTTATACATTTCTACATCGAGTTACATGATTTGTTTAACAAACCAAATTACTTTTGTCTGTTACAATAGTAAGACCATGTTGCTTCCATGTATCAACCAACTTTACTACATTACACTACCATATATGACCAACATTAACTTCATATCTCTTCAGTTTTCCATAAAAATATAACCTGACCCGGTTACCAAAAACACTTATACACTGTTAACTGCTACCTTATCATTGCTTAAGCATTCTTTATATACCTCAGATGAGAAGTGGTTCAAAACCATATATGTAAAACTTCAATTTCAAAGCTTGCTCTACTCCGTTAATTTACCCTTCTAACAATATCAGAACTGGATTAAAAAAATGTAAATGTAGGCTCTACGGCTGTTCAAGTATCTCAGAACTGTTAGTAATCATGGAATGTACTGTATTTTTAGTGTTGTGCTTTTTTCAGTTTGTTTTTTCCTAATTACAACCAAAGTTCAATTATATTTTCTACACTCCACGAGGCTGATCAAAACATATGTTTCTACTATGTGCAGTAGACTCAGGTTAGCACCATATGATCAAGAATTTTAAACATATTAACTTAATAACTACGTGGACTGTTGCAGTTAGATTGGCCGTGAGAGGGGTTGCTCTAGCCATCGCTGATGTAACCTTGGATATTGTTCTCTCTGAATCTTAGTATCCTATAAGTTTTCTACTTTCACCATATTGTTCATGTTGTGTAAACCATACTATTGTTGTATAAATATGTACAGAGTATATTAAACTGTCATGATAATGTATGTGATCATAAATTTACTAGTGTATAACTCGTGATACTCCTGTAAGATTTAATAAACCATGAAAACTGGAATCATTAATTTACGGTTAGCATTTGTTATAGTTGTATGAACATTGGCCTTAAATAATTATAGTGAATTTGTCTCAGTTACTGCATTCAGAGTGTAGTTTTCAATAATTGGCTGTTTAAACAACGGTAGAAGTTAGCGACAGGACTCTCTCCCTCTCTCCCTTTTTATTTATGGGAAGTACAACTACTTCTATGATATACTCTCATTTGACCTCGACTTGGCCTCTGTCCTTTTCGTTTGAAACTGTAATAATTGATAAAGATGCTGGGGCCGTGGCAGCTATTGACCGCGTTCTATTTGTGCATGTATTTGCTAATTTTACTTTTAATCTAGACAATTGTGTAAGTACATATTCTAGCCATCCTTATATATTTATTTATGCTGTGATAGTATGCATCAATTGATGCTATATTAATGGTAGGTAGCTGATCTCTATGGCATTAGAAAAAGTCTGTTGGAACTTGGATGGTAGAGAAATTAGAGGGGTCGGCAATGCATGGATTTGCCTAGAGATAAATCTATATCTCTATCCCGACTCATAAGTGTAATATATAGAACTGAATATGATGGATATAAATAATGGAAACTCGTTTATTGCTAAACTATATTAAGAGGCATTACTTGATTTTTATAATTGGTTGATTGAGTTACGTCATCGCTAATGCTTATGGCCTGACTTTTATATTTAATAAGGAGAACTGGATGATGCAGCTATGGATGATGCGCACAATGTGTCCATTAAAACCATATGGCTTTTAAAACTCAAATTTCTTCAATTCAAGCTGAGCTCTTTATCAATCTAAAATGAAATTCACAGGTAATCATATTCCAAAACCTAAATACTCACATCCAATTTTAGTTTAGAGAAGATTTTCTGTTAATTGTCTCTTCTTGTTTGCATGTTTCTATTTTCTCCTCTTTTAGGTTTCTAACTCCAAATCAAGGCCAAAGTTTCCTACTTTGCTTGCTAAATCCGCTAATTTGCTGCAAATAAACCTTAAGGTGAGTTTAAACACTCACTTTTCT
This sequence comes from Allium cepa, assembly GCA_030765085.1. Classification (NCBI taxonomy): domain Eukaryota; kingdom Viridiplantae; phylum Streptophyta; class Magnoliopsida; order Asparagales; family Amaryllidaceae; genus Allium; species Allium cepa. Next base: position 24,732,401 of record CM060933.1, on the reverse strand, counting down.
AGTTTACTCAAACTTTCATATTTGTTTTTAGTTGTATTAGATGAATCCTTGGTTGAATTTGTGAATTAGAAAGATGATTTTGGGGTTTCTATGCTTGCTGAAAATGAATTAGAAAAATGAATGGAAGTAAAATAGTGATATCATGCATGTTCCTAATCCTTTTGAGCTCATTCTTTTTGGATTAGAAACTAGACTCAAGGAGAAACAAATTTTCTTTTGGTTGCATTTCGATTTATGGAAGTTTGATAGACCTGAAATAAAATTGAAAGTAAAAGTGCAACACTGTCCTTAAAGAAAATTTCCTGAGTTTATACCTGTAATATATTTTGCCATATCTTTTACATATCTTATCCAAATTGGATAATTTTATATGTTCTGGAAAGCCTATAAATTTTTCTACAAGTTTTATGTTTTTGTGTTTTATGAAATTTTAAAGTTAAGTTAGTCAAAATTGCACTTCTTTCTTACTATCCCGAGAGCAAAGTGACAGTTTTGTAATTTTAGAACTGAGAAATAAAATCATCATAACTTTTGACTTGATAGTCCAAATAAGGTGATTCTATTTTTTTCCTTTAGGTTTTGCAATTCTCTTCAACTTTTATGTTTTATAATTTATCAAATTCTGGGATCTACAGGGTCAAAATGGCTCTTTAAGCCGCAGCCCTGTTGTTATGCACATTGTTCAGAGTTTTGTAATTTTAGATCTGAGAAATAAAATCATCATAACTTTTGACTCGATAGTCCAAATAAGGTGATTCTTTTTCTGTCTTTTATATTTTGCAATTCTCTTCAACTTTTATGTTTTATGATTTATCAAATTCTCGAATTTACAGGGTCAAAATGGCTCTTTAAGCCGCAGCCCTGTTGTTATGCACATTGTTCAGAGTTTTGTAATTTTAGATCTGAGAAATAAAATCATCATAACTTTTGACTCGATAGTCCAAATAAGGTGATTCTTTTTCTGCCTTTTAGATTTTTCAATTCTCTTAAACCTTTATGTTTTATGATTTATCAAATTCTGGGATCTACAGGGTCAAAATGGCTCTTTAAGCCGCAGCCCTGTTGTTATGCATATTGTTCACAGTTTTGTAATTTTATACCTGAGAATTAGAACTGCCATAACTTTTGACTCAAATGACCAAATTAGTTGATTCTTTTTCTGACTTCAAGCTATGGAAATTATCTTCAAATTTTATGTTTCATGTTTTCTCAAATTTTGAGTTTAAAAGTGGAAAATTGGCAAAACAAGCCGCATGCCTGAGTTCTTTTGCAATGTTTGAGCATTTTCCGTTGAATTGTTTTTTTTTTGAATTCAATGATTTCGAGCATTTTATTTTCAAGATGGATCTAAAAGGCTAACTCCTACTAATAGAAAAGCTGACATTAACGTCGATTCGCACTATGAATTGACGGTTTCATTTGGGTTTTATCGTATGGTAATTTTCTTAATTTTCATCAATTTTTGTTGTTTCTGTGCACGTGTTTTCTAAACCGTTTTTGAAATGATTTCAAAATGGAAAAGCTTTCAAATTAAATGTTTTACAAAAATTTATAATTATTATATATATATATATATATAATACACACTTTTATATTATTCGAACGTATGAGAAAGAGAATTAAACGAATTAGTAAAACACGTGGTATGGGACATGTGCGTTTACTATTTTGGTTAATTTCGGACTTGTACGATCGAAGCTATTTGAGTTTAATGATTTTGAGATGTTTTTCCATTTTATGGCATATTTTGAGTTTTACAATTCCTATTTGTTGAAATTATTTAAGATGACCAATATTTGGCAAGTATTATGGTTTGAGATCTACTATGTAGGAGTTTGATCGATGAGAACCGTCACGATGTTTTATTTACTTGCCAATGGCATAAGGCAAGTCTTGAGTTTATGATTTCATATTTTGAGATTTATGGTTTATGAGAAACCATCATGATGTTTTTCACATGTCGATGAGATGAGATAAGTTATGATGTCATTTAATGCTTACCGATGAGATGAGACAAGTATGGTATCTCTTTATCACTCGCCAACAAGACTAGGCGAGATATAATTTTATGAGTTTTATGATGTTTTTAGTGTGGCATCGACTAACGGCTAGTAAACCGCTAAGTGCGAAGGTGTGGTATGGGACACACGTTAACACTTTTTGGGTTCCTATCCGTGAGTTTGTGACACATTCACGATGTTTACCTAACAGAACTGCTTTGAGAGATGTCAGCGACCTTGTCATGAGGACGAACTGCTTTGGAGGTGTTAGCGACCTTGTTAGAGATGACAAAATGGCTTGGAAAGGTGTCAGCGACCTTGTCATGAGGATGAACTGCTTTGGAAAGGTGTCAGCGACCTTGTCATGAGGAGGAACTGCTTTGGAAAGGTGTCAGCGACCTTGTCATGAGGACGAACTGCTTTGGAAAGGTGTCAGCGACCTTGTCATGAGGACGAACTGCTTTGGAAGGTGTTAGCGACCTTGTCTAAGGCTTCGGCCGTCTGAGTTTTGATCATGCATCGAATTCTTTATTGAGTTTGAGATTTTATGAGTTTGAACTCGTATCGAGTTCCATGAGTTTTTATGATTGAGATGTATGTGTGAGATTTAGCTGCCTTGGCCTACTTATGAGTTTGAGATCTCACATTCTTATGGAGTTGTCTTGTGTTGCTTTCATGACTTCTATTTGTGATTGAGATGAGTTTTCTCCTTTTTGGAGTAATGGTTCATCGAACCATTTGAGTTTTGCTTGAGTTTTATATGAGTTGATTTGAATTCATTATGGATTATCGCTAATGATATGCGGCACTTGTGTTTTATTTGAGTATTGAGTTTGAGTTACCTCTTTCGAGGTATTTAGTCACTTAGGTAGAGTTTGTTACTTAAGTATTGAGCAATGAGTTATCTAATCCTTCTCCTCATTCGAGAGGAAGTATCACTATACCCATTCTGCTTCATATTATCGATATTGACTGATTTGTGTAGCTAGACTGACCCGTGTATTTATACTCGGGTCAGACCGAGTTGTTTCAGGTATCATCTATTGGACTTAGCTTGAAGTTGGTGTTGGATATCATCTCTTCTTCCACTTGAGTAGTTTATTTCTTCCGCATACTCTGATGTTTTACATTTGATTTGATGTACTGGTGTGGTCGAGTACCTCCTTTATTGTATTCATATTGTATTGTACTAAACATGTATCAGTGTATATGTATATATATGATGTCGATTATTGTTCTGTGATGTGCTTTACATTTAGTTATTGTATTTTGTTCTGATAGATCCGTCAACCAACTATAGTTTTGGATTAAACATTTACTGTGTATGTCAATCCATTGAGATAGAAAAGAAATAATATATTGCATTTATCGACGTATTCAGTAGATGTTTAAGACAAAGTTATAGATGGTCGCCCTTAATCAGCCCTATTCTCCGCTTTAGTAGACAGAATTACTCGTTAATTCTCTTTGCTAAGGTGGGTCTCGGGGTGGGGTGTTACAGCTGCTAATTCTCTTTACTAAGGTGGGTCTCGGGGTGGGGCGTTACAGCATGCAGCTGTAACGCCCCACCCCGAGACCCACCTTAGCAAAGAGAATTAACAAGTAATTCCGTCTGCTAAAGCGGAGAATAGGGCTGGTTAAGGGCGACCATCTACAATTTTGTCTTAAACATCCATTGAATACGTCGATAAATGCATTATAATTTTTTTTCCAACTCAAGTGGATCGACATACCCAGTAAATGCTTAATCCAAAACTATAGGTGGCTAACGGATCTATCAAAACAAAATACAATAACTGAATGTAAATCACATCACAGAACAGTAACCAACATCATATATATACATATACACTGATACGTGTTTAGTACAATACAATATGAATACAATAAAGGTGGTACTCGACCACACCATAAATATCGAATCAAATATAACTACATCAGAGTATGCGAAAGAATAGTAACTACTCAAGAGAAAGAAGAGATGATATCCAACATCAACTTCAAGCTAAGCCCAATAGATGATACCTGAAACAACTCGGTCTGACCCGATTGAAAACACACGGGTCAGGCTAGCTAGAACTTATCATTAGTAAAGGTGATGATAAGAGATAAGGGAAAAACCATTCCATCATTATCAATGGAATGATATAGGTCATCAAGTTATCTCTAGAGTGATACATCAATGGTTCATCATAATTGCATAGAGGAATACAATATGTATATTAGATAGACATGGTTTATCTAATTATATATATATATATATAACCGCATGAAATGGGTGAGGATATGGACCATAAAGTAAATCTTCATAAGATAATTAAACTTCAAGAATCCATCATAAATAAAACCCATCTAAGACAAATTTCTTAATTATTATACCTCATCTCATCGGTATAAATATAAATACATCTCAAATCCATCATTAAACTCATTATAAAGCAATCTCCATAATCATTTATACCTCATATCATTGGTATAAATATAAATCTATCTTAAATCTATTATCAACACTCATCATAAAAGCATTACCATAATTTATACCTCATCTCATTGGTATAAATATATAAAATGTCTCAAATCCATCTTGATAGAGCCCAGAAAGAATCCAAAACATCATATTCGTAATCACCATAAAACCATGTATATAAATTAGCCCTTTTCTTACATAAGGCTATAATAAAGCATCATCATCAAAAAAGTGAAAACGAAACATCTAAACTTCATGGAAAACAGCACGTGCTTTACATCTTGACTAGTACTAGTAATTTGGTACCATACATCGTGATGACTTGGGGTCACATAAACATCATAACATCGTGATTGACTAGTCGGAACGTCTTAATGACACCCAGTCACAAATCCGAGTAAAAACTTCATGGTGATTGGAGTTGAGTAATAAAATCGTGAACATCGTGGTGACTCCAATCGTACTCGGTCTAGTACTAGTAACATCTTGAATGTGTCTCAACTATTCGAATAGGAACCCAAAAGGCGAGAACGTATATCCCATACTATATGTTCTCCCCTAATGGTTTACTAATCGTTAGTTGGTTCCACATTAGAAAACATCATAAAACATCAGAACCATCATAAAACTCACTCTGCCTCATCTCATCGGCGAGTTAATATAATACCACACTCATCTCTACTCATCGACGAGTGATGGTTCCATCGTGACTTGTCTCATTTCATCGACAAGTAAAAATCATCATAACCATCTTAACTTCATAAATCATCATAAACATCTTAACTTCATGAATACTTCATAAATACACTTACCTCATATCATCGGCAAATGCAATTAAATCTCATAATGGTTTCTCATAAACCATCATCCCCGAAAAGGAAAATCTCATCTCAAGACTCACCTCATCTCATCGGCAAGTAAAACAACATCTTAAAACGGTCCTTCATCGAATAAACTTCTAAATTGGAGTTCTCGGACCATATAACTACCCAAAATTCAATAGCATCTTAAATCATCTCTAACAGTTCATCGAAAAAGTTTCGATCGTACAAGTCCGAAATTAACCGATAAAGTAAATTCACGAGTCCCTTACCTCGTAATTTTACTAAACCGTTTAATTTACTTCCTCATACGTCCGAAAAAGCATCAAAATAATTAAAATGAATAAAATTAATTATGAAGATTTTACTTGACAAAACGGGGGTTAAAAAACAAATTTTAGAAACTTATCTAAAAGATTTTGAGAGAAAACACATCATTAAAAAGGATTTTAATAATTTTTAAAAGCCTTAAAAAATAAAGAATAATTGTTTAAAAACCTCTAAAAATACATAAAAAAACATTTATTCTCCAACCATGATGTTAGAAGATTTTCTGGAATTTATTCGGAATCTCTTTTTTTAAAAAAAAAAAAACTCATAAAAACATCAATTTGCAATTTAATCGGCGTAAACCGATATTCAAATTTAAATCGAATTTAAATTAATTTAAATTCAAATCTCATCCTAACTGGATTAGTCCATTGCTAGACAAAACGATCCAATACTAGCATCAAATTTCATATAAAAAAAAAATCGCAAAGAATGCAAATGGAATCGTCGAAATCAGACAAATATAAATATTGTGGCTGTCAATGACAGGCCTGTAGTGAAAACGTCAATTTTTCACCAGATAAACTTCGAAATCCTACAAAACTCAAAACATAAAAGTTGTAGCCTATATCATAAGGTTTACAGAACATCAAAAATTTCGTTATTCCGAACAGTAACGAATAAGTTATGAGTGAAATACTACTTAGAAAAATTTATGTGCACTGGCTATCAACAACGGCCAGCGATAAAAATGTCAGTTATTCACTATATAGACCTCAAAGTCATTCAAAACTGAAAATAGAAAAGTTGTGTCATATTTTACAAGGATTTCAGAACATCTAAAATTTCTAAATTTTGATTTGAAACAAGAAAGTTATGATCAAATTACTAAAAACAAACATTAAACTCAGCCTGAACTTATGCATTTGCAGGACAGCGACAAACGATTGTAATTTTAGAATAGAAAACTTTGAAATCTGGCAAAATGTATAAAATGAAAGTTTTATCTTAGTTTCTAATCTTTCCAGAATGACTAAGATCATCAAAATCGGTTAAGAAACGAAGTAGTTATAGCGAATTTAGTTTTAGCCTTTCACAGAGCAAATATTGATTTTGCTCTCGGGATTACAGTAGAAAATTTCGATTTTGACATAGCTAACTTCATAATTTCAGAAAATACAAAACAGGAAAGTTGTAGTACATGAAATATGCTTTCTGGAACATAAAAAATTATCATAATCTGATTAAAAATGAGAAAGTTATGTCTAATTTAGTTTCAGCTTCATGCACAGAGCAAATATAGACTTTGCTCTCGGGTTAGCAGTAGAAAAATAAAATTTTACATAGCTAACCTCAAAATTAAAGAAAACTCAAAACATAAAAGTTGTTGCATATGAGTTATGCTTTTCGGAACATCTGAAATTATCGAATTTCGATCATAAACGAGAAAGTTATAGCTAATTTACTTTCAGCCTTAAGCACAGAGCAAACATTGATTTTGCTCTCGGGATTACAGTAGAAAAATTCGATTTTGATATAGAAAACCTCAAAATTACAGAAAACTCAATGCACAAAAGTTGGAGTACATGATTTAAGCTTTCCGAAACATCTAAAATTATCAAAATCGGTTAAGAAATGCAAAAGTTATGGCAAAATTTGTTCCAGCTTAAATCTCAGACAAATTTTACAGAGATGATTTTCATATATTTTTCTTTTTCTTTTGCAAAATCTCACAAGATTAACATTTCAGCTAGCAAATTTGTGAGCTTGGACTCAACTGATGTTTTAGCAAAGCTTTTAGGTGCAAGCAATAATCTTTGGCGGAGAAATTGAGCTTTAGGCACCTGTATTTGCTGAAAGAAGAACATGCAACATAAAACAAAACATTACAGACAAATTCGTCTCTCAATTCAAGAAATTTTGATGAAATAACTTAGTATTGGATGGAGATTACCTTCTCTATTCTTATCTTAATGGATTAACTTCTTGAGTTAGCAGCAAATTAGGTGAAATTCGGTTTTAATTTGAGGAAGCTATTGAGTTTTCTTTGTTATTTACTTAAGTGCTGTTTTGAGAAGAAGGAACAAATGAAAACTACGTACAGTAAGTTTTCACAAGCCAGAAGCCTCTAGATCTAGGCTAATGGATCTTCTTATCTATCCAATTAGGTCCAAATATGAATATACTTAGTGAAAATTGAGCTATGTACATGTTTTTCTCATTATATCACAAAATACACATATTTTCTCATTTTTAAGTCAAATAAAATGCATACATCTTATTGTATTGAATTAAAATAGTTATTGTAACAAAATAAATTTTATTTTAACAATAAAAATTTATTATTATTATATTTTTTTATAAATAAAATCATATTTATGACAGTAATTTATAATATACACAATTTAGTGCAAAAACACCATTTTTAAAGCGTAATTTGTCCAAAATTTATTCTCTTTGTCAAACAGATTGCAATAAATCATTCTAACACTTTTAAACCATCAAAATAGTATTTTCAAGCAAATTTTCATCTTTTATTTTAATAAATGATATGTTTTCTTCATAATTCTCCTTTTATATTCAATAAAAGGCTAATATTGGCAATAATTACCAATATTATCACATTAGCTCAATAAAATATAGTAATTGATTATTTTCACTCTACATATTCCAAATAAAGTTTTTAAAACTTTATTTCCATCAATTTAGATTTATTTCAACAATTAAATGTTGAAATACATCTTTTGGTAAATTTATTAACTCAAATTTACCTAAATTCCAATATTTCCATTTTATCAAAACCAACTACTTACCCAATCAACATTTAATCCCAAATAAACAAAATAAATTTTCAAACTTTATTTTTCTCATTTTATCCACAGAGTTCCCTGTTTATTCCATGTAAATAATCTAAAATTTTCAATTATATTTTAGTTTACAATATTAAATTATAACTTCTGTTATAATTTAATATATACATGTAATCTCCAAACAAGGGTTGTTACAGACTCCCCCCCTAGCAAAATTGCGTCCTCGCAATTTCTAGAAAAGAGTTTGTATTCAACACATTTATTTCATCATTCAAAGGAAGGATAGACAAGGATGATATAAAAATTCCTCCCTCTCTACTCAATTTGTAAGAAGACCAAGATGAAATTGCTCAATAAACTCTATGATTACCTGAATATATAAGTCGGGATTAGAGAAAAAATGGAATATCTTCGAGCAACACTTCATGACTTCGAAGGCATCTCACTTTCAAAACAAAACACAACGGGGTGCTACTCAAAATCTATCGAAGGAGATTGATTTCTCAAAAGTTTCTCGAAATAGAGTTAGGATTTTAGCATTGCTTTATCCCAATTCTAATAACAAGCTGATGACTTCCCGTATGTTACTATGGGAGCAGCCATACTGATACTAAGATAACCAAAATTGAGGTAAGAAAACCCAACGAGAGGTGGTTACTTCAAAGACCACGCAACTCAAATGACCGCAAAACGCTAGTCGTTAGATCATTGCACTAAGGCAAGACAATCACGAGGAACACAATAGATATAAATTTTAATTTACAATCTTATTAGAGTTCGAAATTCACTAATTTTTTTTTTTTTTTTTTACAATCAAACTTCCTAAAGTTCCAAAACTCAATGCTTTTAAATTTAAAATCTCAATTCTCAACACTTGGAAATTTTCCTATCTCTTTCCTATAGTACTTAATAAGTATTATAAAGATTCAAATTCAAATTCCTCTTGTTAAAAATTAAATTTCCAAAAGAAATTTATAAATTCGTCCCAATATATTCTCAAATAAAAATTTAAATTTCATCACTACTTGTTTTCCAAACCACCAAAAGTTTTGAAAACAAGCTTCAAATTTATTACATATAATTTTGATATCATATTAAAATATCCAATAGACATTTTAAAATTTTGAAACCTAAAACATAGTTTTTCTAGTAATCAACATTCTTCTAACTATAATTATATTTATATTTAATTCTATAAATTCAAAACAATATAGTGGCATTACCTGTCCATCGGTTTATAGTGAAGGACTCTATCCGTTGGCTGTAGAGTGGACCAAGTAATCAAAACTGCCTCGCCACTAAATTAACCATCACTATGGTTCAATGGCTGCATATACCACTCAAAATAAATTTTATATTTAATATCAAAATATTATTTTTAAAATCACAATCTTTAAAACACAAATCATTATGTCTGATTGCCTCATCATAGCATTTAGGAGACTCCTATCGATAACGTTGATCAGGCGTATCGACCAGAACTCTTAACTACTCGGTGGACAATCCAACACTCTCAAATTATTTCCATAAAAGAAATACTATTCATGTAAATATATTCTTAAAATATTCTTTGATTGTTTTATTATTTCTATCACTTTGGAACGTTAATGATGATTCCGAGGTTTCTGAATTCACTCTTGAGTATCGAGATGTTGATGATATATATCGAATTCCAGTCAAGATGACTTTGTTGAGTTTTGTGAGTCCTTTTGGATTTGACATCCAATCGGGCAATCGAGTGTTGAGGTGACCTTATTCCTGGCTCTTAGCTCTTCGGTTATCCTTCCACGAGGATATCCATTAAGTAATGAGGTGAGTTTCTGGATTGTTCGAATTTGATTGAGTTTATCATTCAGCTTCGTTTGAGTGTTCTTTTCAGATACTCAATTAATGTTATCCTTTAGCATTACTCCTTTTGAAGCAGTGATTCATGGATTATGTGCTTCTTCTCCTTCGAGAAGAATATCTTGCTTATCCTGTATCTTGATGATTTTTGGGAGTGCCTCGTGACATCATAAAATTGACGAACACTCTATCTCCTCCTGATGATTTTGAGAATCGAGTATTCTGGGAATATCTCGATGCATTCTTTTAATGTTCTTTGGTTTGAGTTTTTGAAGCAAGGCATCCTAATTTGATTGGGTTATTATTTCTATCACTTTGGAATGTTAATGATGATTCCGAAGTTTTTGTATTCACTCTTTAGTATCGAGATGTTGATGATATATCTCGAATTCCAGTCAAGGTGACTTTGTTGAGTTTTGCGAATCCTATTGAAGGGATCCACAACGATTAGCTTGTTGTGAGCATTCTAAGATTTCTATTTGATGTTTCTTTTATGAGTAACTGTTTATTACTTGCTATCTTGGGATGTATTTGATTTGAGTTGGATTGGCTTATATGAGGCTAAGTCCAATCCTTTGTGTTATAGATACATAAGAAGGAGCCTTATGCACTGCATAGATGATGTTGTACATCTTAATCCATAAATTGTTGAGTTTTCTTATATTTTATTCTGTTAAATTACTGAAACTGTTTTTATTCATTCTCAACAAACAAGGGTGTTTTTGGAATATGGATGTGAAGGAGTTACTGCCAGTAACACTATCATGAGTGTAATGGGTGTCAATCTTGAATCATTATGTCTCGAACCTTGTGTTGAAGGGTTGGTGCTTATCAGCTTTTGTGAAACTTCAAATTCAATTTTCTTCTGTTTTTCTGTTACTATGTCTACTTGAATTCGAATAATATATAGTTTGTTTGGGTATGTAAAATAAAGTTACATGCACTTATGGTTCCTACTTTATTATATTTAAAGTAGAGCTATATTAGGAGGACATGGAGCTATGGAGACCCACATCAGAGTTGACGTACATGGAGGATGCTTTTGGCGTTCCCATAGTTTGTCCAATTGGAAAAGTGATTAAGGAAACACAACGAAAGGTATGCAATTTTGTATGTAACTAAAATATTTTGGTTCCTATCAGTTTATGCCATAATATTGCTTTACAATATTACGAAGTCGTTAAATTGCATGTTCAAAATGAGAGGAGTCACTAAAATTTATAAATAACAATTACATAACTAATTTAACATAGTTTTATAAATGATGATGATGATGATAATGAATTAACTATGTTTATGATAATAATAATAATAATATAACTAAGTTTACGTTGACTAAATTTTATAAATAATAGCACTCTAACTAATTTAACAAAGTTTTATAAATAATAATGATGACAACGATGTGAATTAATTAAGTTTACAAAATTAACCAAGTTTATATTAATAGTAATAATACTAATAATAATACAATTAAATTAACCTTGTTTTTTAATAATAATAACAAAAACAATAATAAATTAACTAAGTTAACCAAGTTAATAAAAATTAACTAAGTTTTATAAAAGTAGTTAAGTTTAAGCTAGCTAAATTTTATAAATAGTAATATAACTAATTTAACGAATTTTCATAAATAATAACGATGATTATGACGATGATGAGTTAACTATGTTTATAGAAAATAACTAAGTTTATAATAATAATAATATAATCAAATTAACCGAGTTTTAGTAATAATAATAATAAATTAACTAAGTTAACCAAGTTAATAAAAATTAACTAGGTTTAAGTTAACTAAATTTTATAAATAATAATAATATAACTAATTTAACAAAGATTTATAAATAACGATGATGATGATAATTGACTTAGTTTATAAAATTTAACTAAGTTTATAAAAATAATATAATCAAGTTAATTGAGTTTGAATAATAATGATAATAAATTAAGTTAACCAAGTTAATAAAAATTAACTAGGCTTTGTTAAAATTAAACAAGTTTTATAAAATTAACAAAGTTTAAGTTAACTAAATTTTATAAATAATAATAATAATATAACTAATTTAACAACATTTTATATATAACTGTAAGATTGGACTTTATTTATTTCATTTTGTTCATAACTTTGATTATTTATGACATTATTTATAATATGATATACTCGTATAATGTTGTAGATGTTTGATATTAGATTTGAAGTACTACTAATTAACATAATTGTTTGACTATATGTTGTGCTTTCACTTGTGCAGGCATTGGATTTCCGAAAAGAGCAAGGTTGGAATTTCATGGTGTTAGCTTTCACCTGTGCATGTAATAAAGAATTATGGGTAATCAAGCGCTTGTTAGCACCAGTTTGGTATAACATTTTGTTAGTGCTTGGTATGTAAATTTGTATGGGAATGGTTATTGTATGCAAGTTTAGTCATTTTATAAAAAAAAAAATTATATTAGAATGGTTATGGATATATTATTTGATTATATGATTAATATTTTTTTTCAATTGTTTGAATATGATGATTATGTGAGTGATTGTTGATTAATATAGCAGAAACAAAATAGACCATCAGCAAGAGCTAATAGCATGAAAAAATGATGCAAAATGATCAACAACTTTTAGTGCATTTCAATAATGTTATAGAAATACATATACCGACGTTGAGTAAATGCAACCATAAAGTAGGAGTAAAATTGGAAACTCTAGTGGTAGCGCCAAAAAACCTTTTGGTGGCGTTTTTAAAACCCTGTCAAAAATTTATGGTGGCATTTGAGAAATGCTGCAATAATTTTTTTTATAGTGGCATTGATTTTATTTCGGGCTTTATCACGGCGTTTGTCAAAACGCTACCATAAATTTAAGTGTTTTTGTGTGCTTCAAAAAATAAATTTCTTGTAGGGAGATACATTATGCTACTAATATTTACTAAGTAATATGGACTTTGTTGGCATATTAGGTAGTGTATGATTGTATATGACAATAAAATACTGAAAAAACACAAGATAAATGTAACAAAAACAAATGTTATGTCTACGAGCATGTTGTTTTGTCTTAGAAATCATGTTGAAAACTCCATAGCAGGGATTCGTTTAACAAATATTTTCAAACAATGCAAAATGGTTTAACCAAATTAAAATGAATTTTTCATGCCATATAAAAGCTGCTTTCCTTTCATAATTTTGATAGTCAATCTGTTGGAAGTGTTGGAATCCGGCCTGTTCGAAGTGAAGTAATCGGAGAATTTTCAAAAAAAATTCTTTCGGATCTTTAATTGGTGTAATGACCTGCCATTTCAGTCATTCGAATTTGGAATATTTAATTGATTTTAAATATTGAAAAGTTAAATTTGTAAGTTGAATTTGAATTTCAAATATAGTAATTTATTTGATAACTAAAATTGTTAAATTTAATATTTGGAATTGTTATTATAGTTGAATCTTGAATTTCATATGAATAATAACATTTCGAAAGTTGATTTAAATCCTTTTTGAACAAAAATGAAGATAAAAAACTTTTAAATTTGATTAGAAGCGAATAAACTAGTTTTAATAGTAATTCTTTTTAACTAACGTGTGAAAATAGCCTTTCTGGGTACCATCTCGAAATTGGACGAAACCAACGCCGTTGGATCAGTAATAGTGAATTATAGTATACCATCAAATTTCATGGCGATTGGACATAACGTTTGGTCATGCGAGTTTGAAACGCGTAGAAATTAAATAAAGGAATTTAAAATAATATAATTTGTTTTTGAAGGCTAATATCTGTATATGATATAATTAGGTTCCGATACTAGCTACTTTGTTTTCGGAATATGGGTATTACATATAGAAAGCCATGCGGTATGCCTCGTTTGGAGCTCAAAAATTTATTGAATGAATAGTGCTTTGAAAATTTTCTATATAGCGACGTTAGCTTTCACCATTTGCAAACCCTAATTTCTAAAATCAAAGCTGCCATTAACCAAACTCTAGCATCCAACGACCGATATTGCTCTTGTCGATCGATGCCAAATTTGGAGATAGGTTCAACATAAAAGTTGTAGAGCTCGACTCCATGAACTCATCCATGGTCGTGGATCATCGATCAAAGTTCGTTTGCAGCGGCCAAGGGAGCTCGAAATAGTGGCAACGTTGGGTCATTTATGGCGATTAGGGAGCAAAATTCGCGGTGGTGCTAGTGGCAGCCGACGCAGTGCGACGACAACGAGCTCGTGGAGGGGGAGCAATCGATGAGGCAGTGAACGATGGGGAAATCATGATCGAAAAAAGAGAGGGAGATAAGCGCAAACCTGGAAATGTACGAGCGAGAGAGAGGGAAGGTAAAAAAAATTAAGTTTTAAATTTAATTAAGTTAATTATAATTTAATTATTTCAAAAGTTCATAAATTCATAACTTATTCATACAAACATAAACATACATACACTCGCTATTGAATCATTTTTACAAAATTAGTACAACCTCTCATCCCTCGTTTCTCTTCATAAGTTCCTAAATATAAATCAACCCAAACTTTACTAAAGACCTTAGAACAACACTATAACGACTCATAGCAGCTTGGATCTTGAAAAATAGGAGCACATCACCCCCAAACCCTACAAGGCCTTGAGCATTATTGAAGGCTTTTCAAGCCTATGCAGATGCAAAGCAAGGAGAGGTAGGAAGTTTGGTGTTCATAAGGTTGAGGTTGGAGTGAAGCTTGTACTTGATTATTTTCTTGTTGAAGGGTGAGCTAACTCACCATTTGAATGAATTTGAAATGTATATATTGTTGTTTAAATTGTTGTATATGTGCTTGAATATGCATTGTAGTATGTGTTGTTGATTCTTGCTTTAAAAAGCAAAGGGCATACGTAATTTATGGATATGGACTTGTATGAGTTTGTATGACTTATTACATACGTTGAAAATAAGCACATAGGGTTTGGTTAAATATAGGTTGAATCGGACTAGAGTTTGGAATTGGCTTTATAGTGACAGTCGCTATAGAAGCACTTTGGAAATGCCCCGTGTTTGACATTTTCTATGAATTTTTGTAGAGAGACGCTTAGGGTTGTATCGCCATGGTTGTGATGTATGATGTTAAAAAGTTTGTTTGGATGTGAAAATAAATCAAATATTCAAAATACCAAAACAAGCCCTGCTCATAGCCTTTTATAATTGTCATCCACTGCACTTAGAAAATGCTGTATTTGTCATGATCCTATTTTTACCTCATTCTGTACGTTGTCTTTTCTGTTTGTGACATTTTATTGCTTTTAAATGACTTTAAACTTAAGTATTTCTCTTAAATCTTTTTATAACTTTTTCTAATTTATATTAGAGTACTTTAAACGTAGTTTGAAATTTTCATATATTGTTAATAATTTATTATGAATTATTAAAGTAAGAGTTTTATTTTTAAATAAAGAAAAACATGCTATTTTTGAAGTTTTAAATAAATTATAAAATAAATCTTCTAAGTAATGTTTAAATAAATGTTTTAAACCATATTATAAGTATTTAAAATATATTTAAGTATATATAGTTTTTGGAAAATTAGTTAATTATTTTATTAAAGTACTAAATGTCTTATGTAATAATATCTTTTAAATTGTTGTAAATATCTTAGATTTATATATAAATTATTATACATATGTCTTCATCATTTTTAGAAGGCTTTAAACTATAAACAAATGTTTTATAAAAGAGATTTAGGAATTGGTTAGTGGTTGAATAATGTTTGTTTTATTTACTTGTTTATGGAATATATTAACTACACTTAACACTAATGTTTTATTTACTTATTTAGGAACAAAAGTTTATTTTCCTATTTGTGAGTGTTAAGAAGGATGTTCGAGTAGGATTTAAAAGCAATAATGCTCTAACCTACTAGCTTCACTCTTGACTGAGGGATAGTGAGTTTAGATGGTCGAAAAGGTGTTAAGTATAAGAAACTTGATTTCTGTTAATGATCTTTTTAGAACTAGATAGTCGTTTAGTTGACTAATTGAACTTGATCATTTAATTTAAGAAGTATATGAAACCTTCACAGCTTCATACGGTTAGAGATCCACCGAGAAGGCCTTATTGGTATGAAACGTTTAGCTTTAAGAATTGTGTATATATGAGATCACCAAGGGATAATTCCTTTATATATAGTTCACTTACTTCTAAAAGAACTAGAATTGAGTTTTTCAGAAGTTCAACGATTTAGTTTTGAAGAATCCAAGATCGGTAAGTGTTTTACTTGCAAGATACCACTTCAAAACTAGTATACCTATCTACATTTTTGTATGAAGTTGTGAAGTAGATGTTATGTAGCTGAACTCTCTATCCTAAGGTATGGTAGAGGTCAACATTAACATTTCAAACTAATGTTATAGAGTTGAACTGTCCATCTTAAGATTAAGTCTAAAGAAGAGGTTGGTGTTTGCATTTATCGTTCAACTTGTGTTGGAATTCATGGAAAGGATTCATGTTCTGTTTGAGTAATGAAGAATCATGTGAAAGATTCTAAACATGACCTTGACATTGGAAATCGCTAAAGATATTGTAAAATGCAAAACCAGGGGTTTAGCTGACTTGCAATAGGGTATATCAACTCAATATCTAAAGTAAGCTTATCGATGTTGCTACTAGGAGTTGACGATACTTGGTTCCACATGTCATGGTATGGGGTAGCAGTGTTTACCATATGATATATTTCATCTAGAGATACATAAAACTTGGAAGGTGGTTTCTGATCCCTGCACATGAAGGTTCGCTTCAGTTTACTGGAGGCACCTCCACAGAAAATCCATATGTGAACGTACCTTAACAGTTTTAGATGTACTTCTAATATTATTATGTTGTGAGATGCCAGTAGCATGGCTATTTTTTATTTATTTTCTACACCCTAGACATTGCCTATTATATCACTAGATGGTTTAGTCTCTTTTGAAGGGAAAATTGTTATGGTAATTCGTGGGGTCTCAAAAGTTGCAGTTACATGTATGCATGTATTAAAAGTTTTCTCATACTAGACTTATATCTGACATATGGATTTTGTTTTCCCTAAATTCTTCGTGCTTTCGAGTAGGATAAGTAAATCAGGCTTTACTTTGGATGCTTCAAAGTTTAGGAGATGAGCTAGAGGCTTCCGTTATCAATCTATTTCTATTTTCATTGCACTACAATTATTATGTATGTATGAGCATTGTGAGGACAAGTAGTTATGACTTCCCAGTCTAATGATAGTACTTGGGTTTTGTAGCTTTGAATTACTCTGTACTTTGGAGCAACCCTTTATATTGTCTTTTTAGATATTGTATATTATGTTCCGCTATGAGATTCTGATTTTGTCTACTTTTTTCTTATTCAATTCCTTTTTCTTTTTTACTTCATCGAAACTATTTGTCTTTCCGGCACTTGGATTCTTAGCATACAAATACCATGGGTGTATTAGCATCGACATTCGATGGTCGAAAATTCAGGTCATTACAACTACGTACATTGATCCAAATGGATGTGTTAATATCCTTTCTCGAAACATCTTGATCAGGATTATTAAAAATAGTTTGTTATTCTATATTGTGATAATTTTATCTTGATAACAATTATTTGTAATAATTATCACATAATATATTATTTAAGGATTTTCTAATTAGTATACTATAAATTAATCACTTAATTAATTATATTACAATATAAAAGGTATATAAAACAAATTAAGTACCTTTATCACGAATAAGATTTGTTATAGAGTTAGATATATGTAATAAATTACATAGCTGCCCATAGGCCAAAACCCCAACTCTCTTAGTGACGTCACATTATTATAATCAATGAAATCTTAGTTTTCTAAGAACTTTTCTAAAAGGGATTTGGGTGAAGCGACCTATATAACTGGTATTAGGATCTATAGAAATAAATCCAGCAGGTTGCTAGGAATATATCAATGCTTATATGTAGACAGCATACTAAAAAAGTTTAATATAGAGAATTCCTAGCGCAGAATTGTTTAAATGCAATATGGAATCATCCTTCCAAAGAAGGATGCTCCTCATATTGATGAGGAGAATGACCATATGACAATGATACCGTATGCATCAGCCATCAAATCCATTATGTACACAATGCCATATACAAGACTAGATGTGGCTTATGCATTAGATACGTAAGCTGATACCAGTAAAACCCTGGAGAAAAGCTTTGGATAACAGTGAGATGTATTCTTAAGCATTTAAGAAACACTAAAGACTTATTCCTAGTATATGGGAATAAGGACCTCCTATTGAAGGGGTATACATATACTGGCCTTTAGATTGATATCGATGATAGTAAATCAGTACTGGATTAGGTATTCACATTGAACAATGGAACATTAAGCTGGAAAAGTTTTAGGCAATAAGTTGTAATTGATCGAACGATGGAGGCCCAGTACATCTTTTAATAACCCAGTTATTGATTTTGATGAACACAACCTTGATAACAACAATTATACATTTTTATATAATATGGATAGCTAAGTTACATAGTATGTAGTGCAGGATATTATACAGGTGCTAAATTGAAGATTGTACAGTATAAAGACTTAAAGAATGGACATGAAGAGTATAAAGATCAAGATACGGAGATCTTAAAACTATAGTATAGTATATAGAGTCATAGAATATTGTTAAAGTCTCTGTAAACCATTGATCTCTATTTCCCGTTTTCTTGTCCTTCATTTTTTAAACATTTTAAAAAAAATATTTTAAAAAATATTTTAAAATATCATACAAATTTTTTTATGTTTATAATGTTTATATACTATGTTAAAATAATTTTACAAAGTACCAAAATATTTTACAAAGCGTAAGATTTTCAAAATATTTAAAAACAAAAGAGTTTTCAATTTTCAAAGGGATATGTCGACATATGCCCTATAAGTATGTCGACATACATGTCGCCAATTTGAAATTCAAATTTTGAAATGAAGTGTTTATTCATCGTAACTCTTTGCAAATGGACATATCTATTTATTCTCTATAAATAAGGAGTTTCAATGAAATTTTTGAACAACTAATTTCTTGTTTCTTATTTCTTCTTTCCTCTTACTCTTATTCTACCAAAATTTCCAGTAAAAAATTTATTCGAATCTCTTCAAATTCAACCAGAGTTAATTCAATCTTCGTTATATTGATTCTCTACTATTTACTTTCTGATTTCAATCATCTCTCTCTCTTAGTTCAAAATCAAAGTGCTACTCAAGAGGCTACATGATTCATTACCAAAGATTAAGAAATTGTCTTTAGAAAAACCATCAATCTCTAGTTGTAATTGCTTGGGTGTGATTGTAGCCCGTTCAAATCATGTATGCTTGGTATCCCAGAAATCATAATTGATGTGCCTGTAGCCTGTCCAAATAAAGTAGGTGTACCTCGAGCTTAGGAAATCAGGAGGGCGTGTCTCATAGCTTTAAAATCGAGATTGTGTAGGATTTCCCCTTCTGCCCGTTGAAAGATTGACATTTTGAAAAGAAATTTGCACAAGTAATTGACACGACTGTACGTAGGATAATTTCAAACTAGTGTAAAAATCCCTGGTATTATCTCTCTAATTCTCTAATTTTACTTTATTGTATTTATACTTATCTGTTTTTGCATCTATAATTGTTTATTCTGCATTGTTTAATAATAATCTTGAAAGAATCTTAAAAAGAATCATACAAGTTTGAAAATACTATTCACCCTTCTCTAGTGTTTAATTAACCTTAAGATCCTTACTTCAACAACCTACATTTGGTATCAGAGTACTAGGTTTTCAAAAACTCATAATTGAAAAGTGTTAATGGCTAGCAACACCGTTAGTACAATTGTGAACCCTTTTGTCGAAGGAATCTATAGCTAGACCCCCTCTTTTTAATGGCAGTAATTACACTTATTAGTAATGTAGGAAGAAGATTTATTTACAATCTAATGGATTAGATATTTGAAAATTATATAAAATAAGTACATTAAACCACAAGCTAATTTTGCACAATGGACTGCTGACCAAAAGGCACTTGCACAGAATAATTTTGAAGCTATGAATATTCTATATTGTTCACCAGATAATAATGAATTTAATAGAGTCTTTATTTGTAACTCTTCATATGAAATTTGGAGAACACTGCAAGTTACACATGAGGGCATTAGCAAAATGAAAACGACTAAAATTTCCATGTTAACTAATCAGTTTTAATTGTTTAAAATGAATCCAAATGAGTTAATTTCTAACATGTATTGTAGGTTTCAAAATATAGTGCATTCATTAGTTTCATTAGGTAAAAAATTCTAAAGAGAACCAAGTTATAAAAATCTTCAATTCACTCTCTTAAGAGTGGGATCAAAAGACACTAGCAATTAAAAAGGCTAATGATATCGGTATTTTGAAAATTGAAGAATTAATAGGCAATTCGATATCCTATGAAGCACAATTGCATAGTAGAAGAGAAATCAAGACAATAGAAAAGGAATCCATCAATGTTAGTATCATAATCGACAATCGAGATCCCATCGATGATAATGATGAAGAAATTACTTTCATGATCAGAAATTTCTGAAAATTCCTAAAGTATAGAAAGTGAAGGACTGTAGAATACCTGAAAGCAAGATGTTTGGAACTGGAACTGCAACTAGAAGCTTTAATTGTGATGAATCCAATCATTTTCAGAGAGATTGCCCGTATCATAATAAATTAAAGACCTCATCAGCAAATTATTCATCTAGAAAATGAAAAAGGGCTTATATAGAAACTTTGGATGATTCAAACACTTCCTCAAGTAACATTGAACCAGATACTGAGAATTTGAATATGTGTTTCACGACTGTAATAGACCAGTCAGAACTGATCAACTAAAAGCTACAAAAACGGTATTTTTTATTTAACAATTTTTATTTTATTTTTATGGTTAATTTTGGTTTTTAGGAATAACATATAGATTAATAATAATATTAGATTAATATAGTATATAAGTGTATATATATAGAAATATATTAGCTTAATTTTATTTTTGAAAATATCGGGTTATGTATCGACATACCTCAATGTCATAAGATGACAAACATGCCAACAAATTGAAATTTGAATTCAAAAATATAATTTCAAACGTCCCTCTCTTTTTGCATTTACTCCCATTTTCTTAAAAGGCACATTTTTGACCAGAGAACACGACTCTTCACTCTCCATCAATTTAATCTATCTCTAGCAATTCGCTCACTTATTTAAATTTCAAATATCTCTTCATTATCATATCTCCTAAAAAACTCAAAAATGTCTGGCTCTAGTCAAAATCCTAAAATAATAAGGTTCTCTAATAAAACTAAAGCTTTCTCTTCAATAAGAAAGATGCCACTGAAGCTTATGCATAGTATGCTACTTTCGGAAAAAATTCTTCCAAAAGATATGCTAAATTTGAACACTTTTCCTCTTTACAAGACCTTTGTTTTGAAAATGAAATTCTTGGTTTAATTGGATCTTCTCAAAATGATTATGTTTGTTATCTGGGTTTGGTTAAAATGTTTTATGCGAATTTAAATGGAAAATTTCATCAAGAGAAAAAGATCAAGTTTGGAGCAGTGTTAATGGTACTCAAATCATTTTAAATTGTGAACTTTTAGGTAATCTTTTTTGTTGTAAGTCTAATGGAATTGACCTCTCCACTTTTCAAAGCAATGAACAAAATCCTTAAGTTTTTCACGATATTTTTGAAAGTGATGAAGAAATTGAATTTAAACCCAAGAATCTTCGACAAAAATCGAGACTTATAAGTCTCCTTTTATAACAAAATATCACTCTAAGGATGGGTAATTAAAATAAACCTACTCAAAAAGTTTTTAAAGCTCCTTTTGTAATTATGGTTGTTACAACATCAATTAGATAAGTCATTTTAGATGACATTGTTCAAAAGAACATTTCTAGACATGAAAACACACTCTTCCATGGTATGTATACTAGAACTTTCAAATATTTTGATGTTGATTTAAGAGGAGAAAAATCTATTCCTCAAACAGTTTTTGACAAAACCAATATCTCTCTTATACACATTCCACTATTTTTTGAACCATATGAGGTACTTCCCAAAAAGGAACAAAGATTGACATGGGAAGAAGAATAAGAAATTCAATAACAATAAGAAGAAGAAAAGAAGGTGATGAAATGAAAGTGGAAGAAGAGGAGGAGGAGGACGAAGTAGGTACTTCTTTAGAAAGTTTTGACAAACCATCTCACCCCTCTAAGAAAGAGATCCTAAGGAACCAAGAAAACTTCTTAAAAACAAAAGGAAACTTAAGAGATCATTTAGTAAAAAGTTCACCTCTCTTTCTAACAAAGTGGACAAATACTTTAGAAAGATCATTCACAAACTTAGTGGTTGCTCATCATCATCTACATCTTTCTAAGCCTATCTAGTTGTTCCCATATGATATTTAGCTTTGTATTGCATACTTTGGTTTAAGTTCACGTTGTTTTTTTGTATTTTCTTTTATCAAACCACTGGACAAGGAGACATATGAAAGTTAGTATTTAAATTGTTTAAATATTAATCGTTGATTAAATTTGTAACATCCTGGAGTTTACGAGAAATTTAAAAAGAGTATAATAGGAACTTAAACAAATATTTAATAAGGAAAGTGAACTAAACTAAAATAAGGACTTAAAATTAAACTTTCACAAACATCGAAATTTGGCTATGAGAGTTGCACCATTATGTCTACAGTGATTTTGGGATAATTTTCATATATAACTTGTTGTAATCCGAGTTAGTATGAGAGAGTTCTGAGTGTCGAAAGAATTGAAGGAAACTAAAATAAATACAAAAAATACAGGTTAGGTCGACCCCAAGGGGGTCCCATGTCGATCAAAAGCATTCCATCCATGCAGCCAAGCGGTTAACCCATGTAGTGAATTGTGCAGGCGTAGTTTGCATTATCGATTAGAAATTTGTGGCCAGGATTGATTACCTACGAGCAAAGTAAACGACGACCGGTTGAGATAACTGCTAAATTAATATAATGGCCTTAATTAGTTGATCACCTTTATAACATAAACCCTAATCTCTAGCTTAAGAGGACAGTAACTAAATGTTGCCAAAATCTCTATCGAAACTCTAATTTTTCCCCAATTCCAAATCAAAATTAAACTCCAAATTAAACCAAAATGTAAATCAAATCAAGAGGGAGATAAAGAGGGGAGGCAAGCAATTAGGAGATCTAGAGGAGCGCTATCATTCAGAGGCCACCTTTTCAGATTTAAAGCTAAAACTATAAGGTGAATGGGCATAGATCTAATGATCTAATTACTTGAATTAAGTTTAAATTTATTTTAATTGATTAGATTGCCTAAAAACCCTAATCAATCTGTTAAATTGAAATTGAATTGGAAAACTATACATCCTATAATCTACACATGAACTAGATCATGTGACCATGAAACCATCATCTGTTATTTTTAATCTGTAAACTGCAGAATTGCTATAAATTGGATAACTAATTAAACCTAAAATTTGGATTAGAACAACAAATTAGTTAAACTGAAATTTAGGGTTAACTGCTTAGAGTAATTGACGTGAATTAACAACGTAAATAAACCAATCAATGATGCAAAGAAAAATCACTGAAACTTCGGGTTTTTAAAGTGAACGGCCGACCCTGGGGTACCCCAAGCAGACCGATAGCGGTCAACCTATGAAATTCTAGGCCGATCGTATGTATTGAAAATTGGCAGTGTAAACCCAACTTTAGGCCCAATTAAATGAATGCAAGTTGGATAGTTAACGAACTGTTGACTGAACTATTTTGGCCCACGTTGTATGTAAGAGAGAAGAGGGAAGTTAGTTACCTATTAGAGTAGTCTGGGCAGATTTAGTTCACAATGACGACAGGATAAGGATAATCTAAAAGTTATGTAAATGGTAGGATGAATCGTTAGGAAAATATCAAGGTTAGACGTAAATAACTATAAAGAGATGTGGGTGATTTATTTCGTGTTAAACTCGAAAGTTTTGCGATTAGGTGGGTGCAGCACTGACGAGAACATTATCTGAAAAGCCTGGTCCTAGTGAGAGATTTGGGTATTACAAGTGTTCTATGCAACATTTTATTAGTACGATCGAGAGATAAAAATGGGTGCATACGATGAGTCACTTTGCGAGTTTGCATTATGGTGTTCTCCCTCTCCAGGCATAATGTGAGTAGAAAGGGGCATAGATCCTAATTTGGCCAATCATTTGCATGAAATTCAATTTGTAGATTGACCCAGTGTGTTTGAAAAGTATCCTTAGGTATATGAACTTAGGATTGCACAAACATTGTTTACACACTCTATATCACTTAAAGTAGATTTAGATTAATTGCACTTTGTTGGCATCAAAAATGGCCACAACACCTAGTTACGTGAAAGCACAGATATCCAGTCACAGATTTTAGCTAATATAATGTAGAGATTATAAATTGAAGAATAATAATAATAAAATAAAACATAAGCAAAGAGAGACACGGATTTATAGTGGTTCTGCTAACTCTGGCCTACGTCCCTCCAAATATTTTTCTTTTATTCATTTATGCTACTGTTACACTTACGAATCCATGAAATCCTAGAATTAAAATGGCAAAGTATAGTCTAGGTAGAAGACAGAATGAAGCAGAAAAAAGCCCTTTTTGCTGATACCACGCGCGTTGTATTTATAGGAGAAGATGTGAAAATATCTCGCTCAAAACTCAGACCTTGAACCCTGAAGCCAAGACAAGCCTACCCAAAATGTTCAGGGGCCCATTTAAGCCTACAATAGGGATTGGGCAGATCCATATTTTAGATGATTTATGGGGTGCGATACCTATGATGGGTCCTCCATGTTGTAATGTGCTTCCTCTCCAAATTTTATATTGATTGCATTTGTATATTTTAAGTTATTAACTAATCATTGCTATGAACTTCTATATGGCCGACCCTTATAGGAAAAGGGTTGATCCCTCATAGGGAAGAGGTCCCATCCCTCCAAACTCTTCATTTGATGTGCAATCCCTAGGGTAGACTACCTAGGGTCCCTTCTTTTTGTCCTAAAGTTTCAGTTCAATCAACCTTGTGGTTGTTTAGTTATGAAGCGATCATCATTAACTTGTGTTGTATGCATCCCTTTTAATCCGATCCCCCTATTATGATCCCCCCTTTAGGGAAAGTATTAGTTCCATACTTAGCCATTTTTTGAGTGATGTCCATCCAAATTCATCCAACCAATGTCCATATTTCCAGTATAATCGATCTCTAATCCTAGTAACCATCTCTTTGGGCTTTCTGCCTCGATGATCATGAAGTCTGTTGGGTTAAATCCATCAATGTACTGCCTTGCCAGTAGGCGGGTTAACACTTGCCCCCCAAAACATGCCTTGCGATAGGAAGGTGTGTTTTGAATTTCTATAAATCTAAAATATGAAGTTCATAATCCATCGATGGTCGTATTATCAAATCCGAATCCACGATCTCTCCAAATCATTAGTGAAATCCATGACCATTCTGAGTCGATATCCAATTCCGTATCAATTGCAAACCCACGGTCTCTATGGATCGTTTTATCTAAATTCACATCTATCGGAAGCCAAATCCATTGTTGTTCGAGGCTAATATCTAAATCCATGACCTCTCCATATCGTTAGCCAAATCCAGGACTGCATCGAGCTTATATCCAAGTCCGTAACCACTTCTGGTCAATGTCCAAATCTATAGCTGTTCGAAGCTGACATCTAAATTCATGACCTCTCCAGGACCTTGCCGAGCACAATCCATACTCAATGACCGAGTTAGCCGATCATGCCACTCTCCATCAAAGTGGCGTTACTTCATATACTCCATTTCAGTGTCCTTGAACATTAAGTGATGTCTTAGCCTAAGCCTTAGGCCGGTCGGGGTCTCTCTGGACTCTTCTCGGGCATAATCCATACTCAACGAACTAAGTAAGCCGATCATGTTGCTCATAGGCTAAGCCACCTAATCCTTGCTAGGAATAATCCATACCTAATGTCCTATTGTGTTTTATTCTCTGGCCTTGAGTCTCCGGTCGAGGACTTAATCCATATAGAGTCCATTATGTCACTCTCCGATGAAGGGACACACACCTAGCGATTACTACGCCGTCACACCGGTCGGGATAGTAATCGTGACATGTTTCATTCATTGTAGTAATGCAGATCATAAATAACCTAATGAATAAGAGTTCGTACATCCATAAATCCATAAAACTAAAAAAGCCAAAGGGTGCCTCTCTAGACACGATGGTTCATCATCATCTTAAAACATGCCTAGGGACCATCCTCGATCCCGTACATATGTAAGTGACTTAGCCGCCTTATTATAGAGTTTATTAGCATTATTATTATGGTCAAAGTCCAAGCCTTGAACTTGGCCCTTTACATCACGATCAGTTGGTGATGATCCGTGACCCTGATCGAGGCCATTCTCATTTCCATTAGATGTGGACGATGGCTACTCATGTTACACCGCCATTGTTCGATACCTCACGTACTACGACAGTACACCATTCCTAGCATGCTCCTCAATCATATCCTTTAAATGCCTGCATTCATTCGTGGTATCCCATTCAATTCGTGGAACAGGCAGTACTTTCCAGATATACACTCTAGCACTATGGGATCCCTCCTTGCTGGTTTTTGATATGGGAGTTTCCCTTAGTGTCTACATAAATCCGTTCTAGTCTTTCCGTCATATCCAAGTAGGAGAAGAACTTCGGCTTTCACTCTTTTCATTGCCTTCTTGTCCTGTTATATCCATCATCAAATTTTTGTTTTGCCTTTGTCATTTTTTTTTGCTTCTCCTGATATTCCTCCACTTTGCACATCGTTCACCTCCCGTTTATTGGCTCTTGAATTTTCCTGCCGCAAGAACCTTTATACTTCATGATAAAACTCTTCGAGATCCATAGGTGGATCCAACACTATTGAATCCTTTAAATCTGTGCCATAGGCAATTCTTGATACAATTGTCATCAAAACTATGGATGGATCTGGCTAATCCATCGATGCTGCCGTGGCATTTAATTATGTTGGAAAACTCCTTAGAGACTCTCTAGTCTTCTTTTTCAGTGTTGGCATACTCATCATATTTTTGGGTCTTGAAATGTGAACCTTGAACTGGCTCATAAATGTTTCAACCAATTATGCCTTGTGCCAATAGAACCGCTCTCCAACTGCCTGACCACGGTGTAGCTATATGTGTTATAATCATGGGATAGCATCGTGCCATGACTTCCTCTGATGCTCCCAATACTTTTATGTGCCGTATATATGCGATATCCCGGAAGTTTGGCAATATAAATATAATAATCTGTGTTAAAAATTTAATTGATTTAATAATTTTTGATAACAAATTTTGAATAGATTTAATAATCATCTTTTAATAAATATTTAAATTTGAAGATTTTATCTTTTAAAACTAATAAATTGTTTTCTATTTATAATATATATAATTGTATATATAGTAAATTGATAAACTTTGATTTGGAATTTAGTAGATGAAGTTATTTTCTAATTTTAATTTATATTTGGTAAATTGAAAATTTGGATTTAAATTTAACATTTGGCTTTTCAAAGCAATTTAATAAATAATTTATGTAGTTTATACTTAAGGTAAATCTTATTTGTTTTAAAATTTTATTTAACTTAAATATGAATTTAGATTAGATTAACATAAAAGCTTAAGTTTTATTTTCTTTTTAAAATATTGCTTGAAATTTATATACAAGAATTAAAATACAATTTACAAATGATCTTAATTTATTGAATAACAAAAGTAAATTATAATCTATTCTATAAATTATTTAAATTGGTTTAATTTGTTATTTTCAAATAATAATGAGAATACTTAGTTTTTATAATCATAAATAGATTGTTATTTTTAATTTTAATAAGAGTTATATATGCACCTATATATAACTTGATTTTTAAATTGGATTTGGTAAATTAATTTAAAATTTGAATTTAATGTCTTGAATTTAAAAGGATAAATACATAAAAATATTTGAATAAGTTTATATTTATATTTGTTTGTTTCATTTCTTTTTAATTAGAAAAAGGGAAGAAACTCACTTATGTATACATAAGAAATAATAAATTTGGATTTAAAAGTTTTTATAAACAATTAAAATTAAAATTAAAATACACTTAAATTACATGTGTGAGTCTTTTAACATCTTAAAAGACATGTGTTAAGCCATGAAGTTATCATTTTGACAAATGTTAAACTTAGGAACAAGTGTCTCGTTAATTTTCTTTTCTTTTATTTTAAATTAAATCAAAATTTACTTATATTAACACATCTCTTCTCAAATTTATTCTTTTCTATTCTTTTTTTTCAAACTTGAGTAATCTTCAGCAAAAAATCTGCAAAACTTATTCTTCAAAACAGAAAATAAAAATCTGTAAATTTCCCTCTAAACCAAAAGCTATCTGGAAACCCTCTTCAAACTGAAGTGCCTAAAATCAATTTGCAAAATTTCCAAAACCTACATGCAACTTCATCAAGCCTGCATTTTTTCTTTTTCTGGAAAGCATGTAGCTTTAAAATCACTTGCAACATCTAAAATCTGCATGCAACTACATAGCTTAATCCATGCCTGCATCATTTCCTGCAAGCATGCAAATTGTTAAATCAGGCAAACTAAAGTTTTTAAAAAAAGCAAACATGCAACTGTAAATCTGGAAGCAAGCATTTGCAGTAATACAAGACTAAAGTTTTTAAAAAAAAGGGCAAAACAAGAAGCAAACTGAAGTTTAAATGCATAAGTTAAACATAGGAGCAACTTGAAGTTTTCAGTTCAAAGCATTCAAGTTCAAGCACCTTTCAGATTCAAGTTTTCTTTCAGTAAACAAGGCTCTGCTCATCAAATTTTCAAGGTGAGTAACATTTTTACTAAATAAACTTAAGTATTAAATTAGTTGCTTTTTTTATTTATGGAGATAAGTGTGTTTGCATGTTATATTTCAAGATTCATTATTGATAGATGTATGAATATATGCCTGCTGATTGAAAACATGATCTTGTCGATTTCTAGAATTCCAGGATTAAATCCTGACCAAATTCATGATCTCATACTCAAAACTTTGTTATAGTTTAAGATTTAAACAAGTATGTATGTAACATAAGTTAAAGTTTTAATTTTATTAAATATGAAAGACAAAATGAAAACAGCACTGTCTCTAGAAAACATAAAGTACATCAGAACAAATTCTTATATAAATAGAATAAAATCATCTAGATTCTTTAATTTAAGAATATAAACAAGTTACATGATCAAATACATGAATTTTAAAACTAAAATTAGAATGTTTTGTTTGAATTTGATTAAGTATTTCTGGCTTAACCAGAAATCTTATTTTGGGTTTGAACTGTTGATCTGAGTGGTCGGTGTGGCCAGCGGTTTCTCTGGTGATGGAGTGATGATCGAGGAATCAAGGGAAAATACTGGATGAAGGATTAAAGCAGTGAGGTGATGGGGATTTTTAATTGAAGATTATAACCCAAGTTTTGTTCATCTGGAAAAAAATTGATCACCGCAACCCCTATAGGTGATCGAGTGCTTCTAGATTGGTGTGGGTGATTGATGGAGTGTGGGGGAGTTTGTGGACGGAGGCATAACTTTTCAGATGATCGGATTTTGGAATTTGAAGTGGATTATAGTATCGACATTTTGTTCCAGTATTCGAGCTCGAATCTCAATTTTGATTTTTGGATTCTGCAAGTTGTTTGAAGGTCGAATTAGCGTTGGGTGATGACGGTCGACGTGCGCGAGTGGTCGCGAGAGGGCGGAGGTGACGGCAACGGTGGTGCAGGCGCACGGGGATCTTGTGGTGTTAGTTGTTTTGGGGGAAGAAGGGTTGCTCTAGATTGTTTCGGGTTGGATTGTGTTTTTGGTCGAAGTATAGGGTTGATTGTCTCTAAGTATATTGTTTGTGGACTTGGGTAATATGGTTGTTGCAGGATTTGTTTAAAACTGTCAGTTTTAATTGGAATGAATTCAAATGAAATTGTTAACTCGAGTTACTCGAGTTGTGTAGTGTATTGCTCGGCCTAGGATTAGGATTAGGCTCGAGTGGATTAGGTGTAGTTCGAGTTGGTTTGGTTACTGGTTAAAATCCTGTTATGTTTTCAAAATTTAAAACTGAATTTTTAAGTATTAAGCAGAAAATTTAAATTAAGTTTTAAATCTAATTTTTAATTATGGATTCAAGTTTAAATTTGAATGTTAAGGTGGGAATGAATGAAGTTTTAAAATTCAAATTTGTTTAAAATAACTTTAAAGGGATTTATTGTTTAAAAATGTTTTTAAAGAAATTTGAATTTAAATTAGAAATATAAAATATAAAGAAATGCTTTAAACAAAGTTTAAACTGATTCAAATCTGAATTTGAATCTTTGGTTTAAAATAAATTTAAGTTTTATAAATTTAAGTGTTTAAAACAAATTTGAATGATAATGTAAAATTTAAATGTTTTGAAATTAAAAAGAAATTTATTTTAACTCTTGTAAAATTTCTTTTATAAGAAAAGTATTATTTATCATGTAATGTAAAAGTTTTAAATTGATTTTAAAACTTCTTGAAGTTAGATTATAATTTAATGATTTGTGATGCATTTAATTATGAGGGTAACTAAATGGATAATTAATTTATTTTATAAATTAATGAAATGAATAATTAATCAAAGTAATTAAGGGTTTAATCTTAAAGGCTTAAGATTAATTATTCTTAGAATAATTAAATTGTAGTTTAAGAATCGTTAATTAAATAAGATTTGATTTTTAACTAATGTTTAATAATTAACTAATCAAGTAATAAAGGATTAATTAAGTTATAATTAACACTTAATTAATTAAATAATTAAGGGTTGATTAAATGGGTTATTAATGATTAATTAGTTAATAACGATTAAAATAAGTTAATTATTTTAGAAAGATAATTAATGAATTGTTAATAGTTAATAAGGTTATTAACTAAGGATTATTTAATAATTAATTGATATGATTAAATTTTTTTTAAAATTAGTTAGATTAATTAATTTAAAGATAATCATCTGTGTAAATTGTTAAGTATAATTACTTATGGAAGTAATTAAGGAATTAATTACTAATGGTAATTAATTAAGTTTAATTTGTTTAGATTAAGTTAATTAATTCAGT
This sequence comes from Allium cepa, assembly GCA_030765085.1. NCBI lineage: Eukaryota > Viridiplantae > Streptophyta > Magnoliopsida > Asparagales > Amaryllidaceae > Allium > Allium cepa. The sequence goes on along the minus strand of CM060933.1, from coordinate 24,701,025 downwards.
TTAATTAATTTAGCATAATCATTTGATGATTTGTGGAGTATAATTACTTAAGGTAATTAAATAAAGAGAAATTACTTAGAGGAGTAATTAATGGGTAAGTACTGTATGTAATTAATTGAGAGTGATTTGATGATGAAGTAATTTGAGTACAATTACTTTGTGAATTAATCAAGGGATTAATTTGAGAAAATTAATCAATAAGTAATTTATTTATTTGGGAAAGTAATTAAGGGTAGTTAATTACTTAATGGAGCTAATCTAGGTTGATTAACAATTCTGGTTTAAATGAAGCTTAATTACTTAATGTAATTAATTTAAATAGAAAATGTAATTAGAGATCATTAATTATTATAATTAATGATCTAATTAAGAATAGATTTATTTGGAAATAATTAATAAATGAAGGAATTAATTAGTTAATTAATTAAGAAGTAATGTAATTAATTTACAAATAAATAATTAAGAAAGTAATTAAAGGTTAATTACTGTTTTTGGTTAAGTATAATTAATTTGAGAAATTAATTAGTGGATAATTACTTGTACGTAATTAAAGGTTAATTAATCAGGGATGATTAATTAAAATGAATAATTGATTAATGATTAATTGATTGATTGACAATTAATTAATAGTGATGTAAGCAAGTTTAATAATGGTAATTAATTTAATTTACTTTAAATTAATTAGAGATGATGTAATTAATTTAATTCATTTTAAATTAATTATATTTGATGAGATTATTAATCATTTCTTATATGGATGAATGATGTTGTTTGCCTTGAATTGTTTGAATCTCAGATATGAGATAAGTAATGTTGAGTGATATGGATGCAATGGTTGCATTGTGATGATGATTTGGATTACCTCTTGATAATGATAATATGGATTATCTGTTGTGATGATAATGTTGATTACCTATTGTGAATCTGTGATTTATCTATCTATGTATATAGATAATTGAATTGTTTTAAACCTTTAAAACAACTTGGCCTTAAAAGACACGCTTTGGATTTCGATGAGACCGGGATCGGGTTTCCATATTTGGATATCCGAAAACCACATCGATCCAAATTAACGATAGGTCGTGAACCTCATGTGAAGAGTGAAGACTCGAGGTGTAAGGACTATATTCGTCAGTATAACTCTGAGGGTGATTCCGAGATGAGTTTGACGGAGTAGTACTTTCAGATTCGAGATGAAGATTCAGAGTGCAAGGGTTATCATCATTAACTCTGAGGGTGATTCCAAAATGAGTGTAATGGTATAGTGCCTACGGTTTCATTCAAACCCGGAACGAACTTGTATGGATTGAATGCTTTCAGAACATCGTCAGGTGCACGATGAGCATTCTAAGAGATGTGTTCTCTAAAGGTAATCGTAGCCTCAAGCCTCATCAACCGAGAATGGCTAAAACAGGGGAGGTGCAGCAAGGCTAAGTGGATCATGCCCAAGTAGGACGAGATTTTCCCCTGTCTAGAAGTCTCTTTTTATTTCGGCTTAGTGGGCGGTAGGAACGTAAGCCAACTGCGGGGTTGTCTTGTTCGGGACTGTCCAGTAAGGGATGGTTCCGGTCTTGTGTTGCAGGGGATTGGGAGTGATTCTCGGTACGTTGATTTAGGCCACGTACTGTGACGTGCGGTACCCTGGTAGTCCTGCCATTGATGGAATCCAAAATCCAATAAGTGCCAACAGTTTTGATTGTATTACCCACTTTTGTGGCCAGTACCTGTAATTTAATAGATGTAACAATTTTGGTTATTTCATATTTACTTGAAAACCCTAGACACTATTATAATATCACTGGATTTCCTATCAAATGTTTTGGTTAGTGTAAGGTAAAAACTTTTCCATGTTTATATATGGGAAGTCTTACGTGATACCTTTCTTTTCAAAGGGTTTTCAAAGTTAAGCAACTTTAACCTGTTACTCACACCAGACTCATGTCTGACCTAGAGTTTGTCTTCTGTTTTCTTAAACTCTTGGGTACTCAAATTTTTACGAGTAGCCAAGAGATTCAGGTTAGCTTTGACGAGTTGTGGAGGAGCAATGGAGCAAGAGGCTTCTGCGTGTAGATATATAGTTCTGCTGTGTGTTCTCTGCGTTGGTTTCTCTGAGTAGTTTCCTTGTATTGTATTGAGTTGTAATAAATAGAAAGGTGTTTATAACTGTCTAGTATGTGACGTATATTCTGTGTAACTCTGATTAGTGTTGTATACTATGTAATATTTATGTTATTAATATAATTTATTCGTTTCGCTATTGATATTCTGATGTTGTTCTTCTTTCTTCTCTTTCTTCTCTCTTTTCTATCCCTTTCTTTCTTCAAGATGATGCGATTTTCTGTGGTGTGAAAATCGGGTCGTCACAGGTGGTATCAGAGCGCTAGGTTGAGTGAATACCTAGGTTTTGAAGTAATTTCTTTCTTGAGAGAGCGTATTTGTATTTATATATATATATATATATATATATATATATATATATATTTCTACCTATTTGTTGGGTTACCTGTTCAGGTTTTGCCAATATAAGTTATAAAGGTAGATAAGGTAGTGGGGTGTGTAACACGACTACTACCAATGGTTGGAGTTTGAGTATTGAGGTTGGATATGTATCTATCGAGACTGTAGACCGAATACCGTCTCGAGTGAGTTTTGCTTAGAGTAAGGATTTCGTAGATCTCTGAAGGTAACCTGTAAAGGTTCGGAGTCTATCTTTGAGTTGGATGAGTAGAGTTTGGATCTGTCGGTTGGGCAGAGGAAAATAATGGTATCTTGATACCTTAGGAATTAGTAGCTGTGTGATGAGACGCGGTGACTATGGATGTTTTCGAAGATTTTTCTTTGGAACAAGTTTAGGAAGTATGTCTGCTTCGATGTTGTGGCTGGGTTCAGCAGGATGTTTCTGTCCGGTTTGAGGCCTGAGTTTCTCGAAGAGCTTTGGATTAGGAAGTCTTTGGCGTCAGTGTCAGCTGTGCAACTTGGAGTATTCTGTGTGCCAGTAAGAAGGTCTTCTGGTTAGCATTTTTTCTGGAAGTGGAGTTCAGAAGCAGCAGAGTGGATCCCGTTTCTTCGATGGATTCGCTAGATAAGTGTAAGCTGTTCTGAATGGTAAAGAGAGAACGGTTTTCTTTGGATATTGGACTGGTTGATCGCAAAAGTGACTTGCGATAGTTTGAGTGTTCTCTTGAGTTATCAAAGGTTTGTCCGCATCTGGAGGTTGAGTTTTCTTATCAACTGGATTCCAGGAGTGATACCGGTGGTTCAGTTTAGTAGAAGGATCAGGTGGGGCATCTGAGTTTTCTTTTATGGATCTGTTGAACCATATTTCTGAGATGTGTTGTCCAGTTTGTGCTCGACTTTTTCTTCTACTCCAGATCAGAGTTGTGCAGCGGAAGCAGTTTGGGAGTGCTTTTTTTATCTTTTCTGGATAGGAGAAGTAAGTTAGTCTTCTGATGTTTGTGGAGTAGGATTGGTGTTCTTGGTTTTGGATTGATCTTGAGGAGATCATTTTGTTGGATTGTTTTGGTCCAGTTTGTTTCTAGAGACATCAGTGAAGGTTGAGCTGATCGGGAGGGACGAAGGCAACCCAAGATCGTCAGAAGTGTTTTGTGAATAAGAGACGAAGGAATTTGGATTCCGGGGTCGAAGATTTGATTTTGGTAAGTTTTCTCCGATCTAAAGAGCTTGAAGATTGGGTAAGACTGGGTAAGTCAGCTCCGAGATATTTTGGATCTTTTATGTGTTCTTGTGAGAATTGGTGTTTGATTTTCAAGGTTGAATTGCCAGTTTGGATAACTGGGATTCGATGTGTTTCACGTATCTCTGAGGGAGTACGTGTATGATTTATCTCTGGTTGTGGAGCCAGCAGTTCAGGAGGATGTGATTGTTGAGTCAGACTCGTCTGTAGTCTGATATCCTGTTTAGTTTGATGATCTTATTGGATAGGAGCTCTGTAGCTTTATAGTATTGATTGTCTGGATTCTGCAGAATGAGTATCCCGATATATATATATTTTGGAAACTCTAGGAAATCCTATCCAGAATTTTGTCTGGATAGTTAGATTTGTTTGATTGGGTAAATTGATTTCTATTGTTGTTACCATATATTGATGATATATGCTTGTGTTTTAAAATAAAATCTTAAGATAGATTATTAATTAACTTTGCTTTTAAATTTCGGGGACGAAATTCCTTTAAGGGGGGAGGAATGTGATATCCTGGAAATTTGGCAATATAAATTTAATAATCCGTGTTAAAAATTTAATTGATTTAATAATTTTTGATAACAAATTTTGAATTGATTTAATAATCATCTTTTAATAAATATTTAAATTGGAAGATTTTATCTTTCTGATAAATTGTTTTTTGTTTATAATATATATAATTGTATATATTGTAAATTGATAAACTTTGATTTGGAATTTAGTAAATGAAGTTATTTTCTAATTTTGATTTACATTTGGTAAATTGAAAATTTGGATTTAAATTTAACATTTGGCTTTTCAAAGCAATTTAATAAATAATTATATAGTTTATACTTAAGGTAAATCTTATTTGTTTTAAAATTTTATTTAACTTAAATATGAATTTAGATTAGATTAACATAAAATCTTAAGTTTTATTTTCTTTTTAAAATATTGCTTGAAACTTATATATAAGAATTAAAATACAATTTACAAATGATCTTAATTTATTGAATAATAAAAGTAAATTATAATCTCTTCCATAAGTTATTTAAATTGGATTAATTTGTTATTTTCAAATAATAATGACAATACTTAGTTTTTATAATCATAAATAGATTGTTATTTTTAATTTTAATAAGAGTTATATATGCATCTATATATAACTTGATTTTTAAAATTGGATTTGGTAAATTAATTTAAAATTTGAATTTAATGTCTTGAATTTAAAAGGATAAATACATAAAAATATTTGAATAAGCTTATATTTATATTTGTTTGTTTCATTCTTTTTCATTAGAAAAAGGGAAGAAACTCACTTATTTATACATAAGAAATAATATATTTAGATTTAAAAGTTTTTATAAACAATTTAAATTAAAATTAAAATACACTTAAATTACATGTGTGCGTCTTTTAACATCTTAAAAGACATGTGTTAAGTCATGAAGTTATCATTTTGGCAAATGTTAAACTTAGGAACAAGTGTCTTATTAATTTTCTTTTCTTTTATTTTAAATTAAATCAAAATTTACTTATATTAACACATCTCTTCTCAAATTTATTCTTTTCTATTCTTTTTTTTCAAACTTGAGTATTCTTCAGCCAAAAATCTGCAAAATTTATTCCTCAAAACAGAAAAAAAAAAATCTGTAAATTTCCCCTCTAGACCAAAAGCTATCTGGAAACCCTCTTCAAACTGAAATGCCTGAAATCAATTTGCAAAATTTCCAAAACCTGCATGCAACTTCACCAAGCCTGCATTTTTTCTTTTTCTGGAAAGCATGTAGCTGTAAAATCACTTGCAACATCTAAAATCTGCATGCAACTACATAGCTCAATCCATGCCTGCATCATTTCTTGGAAGCATGCAAATTGTTAAATCAGGCAAACTAAAGTTTTAAAAAAAAACAACATGCAACTGTAAATCTGGAAGCAAGCATTTGCAGTAATACGAAACTAAAGTTTTAAAAAAAGGGCAAAACAAGAAGCAAACTGAAGTTTAAATGCATAAGCTAAACATAGGAGCAACTTGAAGTTTTCAGTTCAAAGCATTCAGGTTCAAGCACCTTTCAGATTCAAGTTTTCTTTCAGTAAACAAGGCTCTTCTCATCAAATTTTCAAGGTGAGTAACATTTTTACTAAATAAACTTAAGTATTAAATTAGTTGCTTGTTTTATTTCTGGAGATAAGTGTGTTTGTATGTTATATTTAAAGATTCATTATTGATAGATGTATGAATATATGCCTGCTGATTGAAAATATGATCTTGCCTGTTTCTAGAATTCCAGGATTAAATCCTGACCAAATTCATGATCTCATACTCAAAACTTTGTTATAGTTTAAGATTTAAACAAATATGTATGTAACATAAGTTAGAGTTTTAATTTTATTAAATATGAAAGACAAAATGAAAACTGCACTGTCTCTGGAAAACATAAAGTACAACAGAACAAATTCTTATATAAGTAGAATTAAATCATCTAGATTCTTTAATTTAAGAATATAAAAAGGTTACATTATCAAAGACATGAATTTTAAAACTAAAATTAGAATTTTTAGTTTGAATTTGATTAAGTATTTCTGGTTTAATCAGAAATCCTATTTTGGGTTTGAACTGTTGATCTGAGTGGTCGGGGTGGCCAGCGGCTTCTCTGGTGATGGAGTGATGATCGAGGAATCAAGGGAAAATACTGAATGAAGGATTAAAGCAGTGAGGTGATGGGGATTTTGAATTGAAGATTATAACCCTAGTTTTGTTCATCAGGAAAAAAATTGATCATCGCAACCCCTATAGGTGATCGAGTGCTTCCAGATTGGTGTGGGTGATTGATGGAGTGTGGGGGAGTTCATGGCCGGAGGCGTAACTTCTCAGATGATCGGATTTTGGAATTTGAAGTGGATTACAGTATCGACATTTTGTTCCAGTTTTCGAGCTCGAAGCTCGGTTTTGATTTTTGGATTCTGCAAGTTGTTTGAAGGTCGAATTGGCGTTGGGTGATGGCCGTCGACGTGCGCGAGTGGTCGCGAGAGGGCGGAGGTGAGGGCAACGGTGGTGCAGGTGCACGGGGATCTTGTGGTGTCAGTTGTTTTTAGGGAAGAAGGGTTGCTCGAGATTGTTTCGGGTTGGATTGTGTTTTTGCTTGAATTATAGGCTTGATTGTCTCGAAGTATATTGTTTGTGGGCTCGGGTAATATGGTCGTTGCAGGATTTGATTAAACCTGTCAGTTTTAATTTGAATGAATTCAAATGAAATTGTTAACTCGAGTTAGTCGAGTTACTCGAGTTGTGTAGTGTATTGCTCGGCCTAGGATTAGGATTAGGCTCGAGTGGATTAGGTGTAGTTCGAGTTGGTTTTGTTACAGGTTAAAATCCAGTTATGTTTTCAAAATTTAAAACTGAATTTTTAAGTATTAAGCAGAAAATTTAAATTAAGTTTTAAATCTAATTTTTAATTATGGATTCAAGTTTAAATTTGAATGTTAAGCTGGGAATGAATGAAGTTTTAAAATTCAAATTTGTTTAAATAACTTTAAAGGGATTTATTGTTTAAAAATGTTTTTAAAGAAATTTGAATTTAAATTGGAAATTTAAAATATAAATAAATGCTTTAAACAAAGTTTAAACTAGTTCAAATCTGAATTTGAATCTTTGATTTAAAATAAATTTAAGTTTTATTAATTTAAGTGTTTAAAACAAATTTGAATGATAATGTAAAATTTAAATGTTTTGAATTTAAAAGGAAATTTGTTTTAACTCTTGTAAAATTTCTTTTATAAGAAAAGTATTATTTATCATGTAAGGTAAAAGTTTTAAATTGATTTTAAAATTGGTTGAAGTTAGATTATAATTTGATGATTTGTGATGCATTTAATTATGAGGGTAATTAAATGGATAATTAATTTATTTTATAAATTAATGAAATGAATAATTACTCAAAGTAATTAAGGGTTTAATCTTAAAGGTTTAAGATTAATTATTCTTAGAATAATTAACTTGTAATTTAAGAATCATTAATTAAATAAGATTTGATTTTTAATTAATGATTAATAATTAATTAATCAAGTAATAAAGGATTAATTAAGTTATAATTAACACTTAATTAATTAAATAATTAAGGGTTAATTAAATGGTTTATTATTGATTAATTAGTTAATAATGATTAAAATAAGTTAATTATTTTAGAAAAATAATTAATGAATTGTCAGTAGTTAATAAAGGTTATTAACTAATGATTATTTAATAATTAATTAATGTGATTAATTTTTAAAAAAATTAATTAGATTAATTGATTTAAAGATAATCATTTGTGTAAATTGTTAAGTATAATTACTTATGGAAATAATTAAGGAATTAATTACTAATGGTAATTAATTGAGTTTAATTTGATTAGATTAAGTTAATTAATTTAGTTTAATTAATTTAGCATAATATTTGATGATTTGTGGAGTATAATTACTTAATTTAATTAAATAAAGAGAAATTACTTAGAGAAGTAATTAATGGGTAAGTACTGTATGTAATTAATTGAGAGTGATTTGATGATGAAGTAATTTGAGTATAGTTATTTTGTGAATTAATCAAGGGATTAATTTGAGATAATTAATTAATGAGTAATTAATTTATTTGGGAAAGTAATCAAGGGTAGTTAATTATTGAATGGAGTTAATCAAGGGTAATTAACAATTATGGTTTAAATGAAGCTTAATTACTTAATGTAATTAATTTAAATAGAAAATGTAATTAGAGATTGTTAATTATTATAATTAATGATGTAATTAAGAATATATTTATTTGGAAATAATTAATAAATGAAGGAATTAATTAGTTAATTAATTAAGAAGTAATGTAATTAATTTACAAATAATTAATTAAGAAAGTAATTAAAGGTTAATTACTGTTTTTGGTTAAGTATAATTAATTTGAGAAATTAATTAGTGGATAATTACTTGTATGTAATTAAAGGTTAATTAATCAGGGATGATCAATTAAAATGAATAATTGATTAATGATTAATTGATTGATTGATAATTAATTAATTGTGATGTAAGCAAGTTTGATAATGGTAATTACTTTAATTTACTCTAAATTAAATAGAGATGATGTAATTAATTTAATTCATTTTAAATTAATTATATTTGGTGAGATTATTAATCATTGCTTATATGGATGGATGATGTTGTTTGCCTTGAATGGTTTGAATCTCAGATATGAGATAAGTAATGTTGAGTGATATGGATGCATTGGTTGCATTGTGATGATGATTTGGATTACCTCTTGATAATGATAATATGGATTATCTGTTGTGATGATAATGTTGATTATCTTTTGTGAATCTGTGATTTATCTATCTGTGTATATAGATAATTGAATTGTTTTAAACCTTTAAAACAATTTGGCCTTAAAAGACACGCTTTGGATTTCGATAAGACCGAGATCAGGTTTCCATATTTGGATATCCGAAAACCACATCGATCCAAATTAACGATAGGTCGTGAACCTCATGTGAAGAGTGAGGACTCGAGGTGTAAGGACTATATTCGTCAGTATAACTCTGAGGATGATTCCGAGATGAGTTTGACAGTGTAGTACTTTCAGATTCGAGATGTAGATTCAGGGTGCAAGGGTTATCGTCGTTAACTTTGAGGGTGATTCCAAAATGAGTGTAACGAGATAATGCCTACGGTTTCGTTCGAACCAGGAATGAAGTTGTATGGAATGAATGCTTTCTGAACATCATCAGGTGGACGATGAGCATTCTAAGAGATGTGTTCTCTGAAGGTAATCGTAGCCTCAAGCCTCATCAACTGGGAATGGCTAAAACAGGAAAGGTGCAGCAAGGCTAAGTGGGTCATGTCCAAGTAAGACGAGATTTTCCCCTGTCTAGAGGTCTCTTTTTATTTCGGCTTAGTGGGCGGTTGGAACGTAAGCCAACCGCGGGGTTGTCATGTTCGGGACTGTCCAGTAAGGGATGGTTCTGGTCTTGTGTTGCAGGGGATTGGGAGTGCTCCTCGGTACGTTGAACTAGGCCATGTACTGTGATGGGCGGTACCCTGGTAGCCCTGCCATTAATGGAATCCAAAATCCAATAAGTGCCAATGGTTTTAATTGTACTACCCACTTTTGTGGCTAGTAGCTGGAATTTAATAGATGTAACAATTTCGGCTATTTCATATTTACTTGAAAACCCTAGACACTATTATAATATCACTAGATTTCCTATCAAATGTCTTAGTTAGCGTAAGGTAAAAACTTTTCCATATTTATGTGTGGGAAGTCGTACGTGATACCTTTCTTTTCAAAGGATTTTCATAGTTAAGCAACTTTAACCTGTTACTCACACCAGACCCATGTCTGACCCAGAGTTTATCTTCTGTTTTCTTAAACTCTTGGGTACTCAAATTTTTACGCGTAGCCAAGAGAATCAGGTTAGCTTTGACGAGTTGTGGAGGAGCAATGGAGCAGGCGGCTTCTACGTGTAGATATATAGTTCCGTTGTGTGTTCTCTGCGTTGGTTTCTCTGAGTAGTTTCCTTGTATTGAGTTGTAATAACTACACAGGTGTTTATAACTGTCTAGTATGTGATGTATATTCTGTGTAACTCTGATTAGTGTTGTATACTATGTAATATTTATGGTATTAATATAATTTATTCGTTCCGCTGTTGAGATTTTGATGTTGTTCTTCTTTCTTCTCTTTCTTTTCTCTTATATATCCCTTTCTTTCTTCAAAATGATGCAATTTTCTGTGGTGTGAAAATTGGGTCATCACAATATATCTCATCGCATATAAGTTGGGGCCGACTTTCCATCATATACTTTCAGCGTCGGCAGTTTAAACTCCGGTGGATTCCTAACATTCCTGATATTATGAGTAAAGGATTTCTATTTACATCCTCCGGTTCCCTGTTCATCAATCCTCTACATATAGCTTACTTGATCACCTCTACAAACCTTCATTCTCATCCAGCGATAGTCTCCTATCGTCATTTCCAAATTATCCCCGAGTCTACAAGGGAATTCTGAAACGTACTCCTTCGGACGAGCATCTAAATTTCGATTCGCACCAAGCTCTATGGGATCGACTGCAGGTCCTCCAACATTGGATCGACCAGACCCGGAGGCATGCCCCTAAGTCTTTGGAGACCGGGGATGATCCCTCTAAGATGGCCGGGGACTACCCTTGTTGCTATATTCCATTCTTTTATCCAATAGCTCTATCTCCATCTTCTTGTTTCTTATTTCCATTGATTGCTACTTCTTCAACTCCTTGATCTAAGTTACTATTAGCTCCTACTACTCTATTCCCTAGGTTCTGCACTCTGGTTTGTCCAATCTATCTGAGTAAAATCTGCATCATCTTCTACTATATTTTCGGCATGCTTTCCTTTATAGCATCCATCATCATTTCCATTTCATCCCTAGTGATGTAGATAGATGCTTGATTAGCTCCTGCTCCAGAGGTAGCCTCCTGACTCTCTCCATGATGGCTCCTTTTTGGTAGCACTCTCCTTGTTGATTGTCTCACAATTTCTCCAAATCTAAGCTCTAGATCTTTTCAACTCTGAATCCGAATTCCAAATCCGTGGGGACTAGCTTTTCAATAAAGGCACCAAAATGTCGACGTCAAAAAGGGCCACCAACACCCAGTTATGTGAAAGCACCAATTATTAGAACCTTGTATTTTGATGTTTTGATTGTAATAAATATATAAGTAAATATTATATGAAATAACTGTGTTTGCAGGAGAAGATACTATTTTAACTCAAGAAATAATCTAATAGATTGCAGATCAGATTCCAGAGTCTATGGTCTAAGTCTAGTAGTGAATTCATGTTGAAATCTCTCCGAAGCGGTATATGCACGCACATGAAATTTAAAAATCTCTCAAAATTTAGTCGACTGAGTAACCCCAATCAGCAAATCGAAATGTATCAAATTTGCACTATATTTTTCCGGTTGAATTTCTCTGCACATTAGCTGGCTGACTCCACGTAACAACTGATTGAATATTCAAACTACAAACAAACAACCCAGAATTCAACCAACTGACCACCCCCCTTCAATCGACTAAATTGTGGCTATTTTACACTGTGAACTTGCGAGTTAGAATTTTTGCATTTCAGTCAATTGACTTTACCATTTCAGCCGGCCGGCCTGTCAGATTTCAATTTTAAAAAATAGATCTACACATTCTCCAACACACCAATTTACTCAAACCCTACATAACTCCCATCCAACCCTTCATTCTTACCTTACAAAACACTTTCTATTCAAAATAAACCCAAATGCAAACCCTAGTTTCCTCAAAAACTTCAAGTTTTTCATCCAAATTTCATAAATCAAATGTCCCCAAGATCAAAAAGAGCATGGGAGTCAATAATCGGACCATCTGAGTGCCAAATTCGAGCTTGGTTACACAATGAAATGATGGTCAGTAAATTTAACACCATGAAAAATTCAAAGTTATTTGAAAGCGCTTTCATGAAATTCCCCGACTTTAATGGCTATGCAATTAGAGAAATAGCCAAAGCCTACGGGCTCGATTCACTCATTGGGTATGATTCCAACAATGTCAAAATCTACCCTCTTTTAGTTAAGTTTTTCTTTGCAAATATGAATCTCCGCCACCAAGATCGTCGAAGTAAAGATGATTGCATGTGGACCTTTGTGTTTGGAGTAAAGATTTATTTGCCTCTTAACCGATGAGGCCATATACTAAGATGTCCTTCCGAAGGGTTGGATATTGATGATGCTGAGGTGGATATGTATAATCATGATGAAGTATCACATCTCTTTTTATCGGACAATTTAACCATTTTAAAATCTAGTGCCTTACATCTGAAGGCACGAATCATCCACTGTGCCCTCATTCGCATTACAACCCTGGGATGGAAGTTACGAAAAGGTCTACAAAAGGGATTTTCAAGCCTTATATGTTATTTACTCATCCCAACGAGTAAATTGGAGAAAATTATATTGGATGAATTTCTCACTGTCAATCATAAGAGAAGCTACAGATGATTCACTATAGAGCTTATATTATGTGACTTCTACAAAATTTTGGAGTTCCATTGCCCTATTCTGATTTCATGACAATCAGAAAACTTAACTCGAAGACTCTAAGTCTAACGATTCTTCGTAAGCATCCCGAACATCAACAAATCATTAGTTTTCAACAATGGATCGCTAGTCGTAACCAAGTAATACCTCAATCGAGAGACACGAGTATCGCTTCTTCCTTCTCTTAAGTTCCTTAACACGAAGAAGAGGAGGACGACGACGAAATTCAAGAATTTCATGTTGACGTGCCTCCAAAGCAAGCTTTTGTGACATTATCACGGAATCATTGCAAACTTGGTCAACATTTAGCTAATATGGAAAAGACCATTCCCAAAACTAACAAAAAGCTAAACTCGATCAAAGGCTTTTTAAATAAAATTTGAGAAAAGATCTCTTATTCCGTGTCTAGTTCTACCGATGTTGCTAAAAATCCGGCCCTATTCTCTTGGGCGACTGAAGAAGAAGAAGAAGTACAGGATAGTGAGAAATTCTAGACTCCTTTTCTTTTTGTTGCATGAAAACTTATAGTGCTATTTTTTAATACATATTCTTATGTGTTTGCCATACTTTGAAATTCCTAGGTAAGATTGTCATTTGTTTATCATATTTATATGCTTGTTGTCTATGATGTTCATGTTTATTTGCTTCTCCTATCTATATGCTTATATGTCTATATTTCCCATATTAATTATTTGTTTCTTTTTGTCGACGGCAAAGTGGGAGAATATTATCGATGTTAAAATCTCTCCGAAGTAGTATATGCACGCACATACAATTTAAAATGTTTCAAATCATAATTCATATGCTAACATTTTTAGTAACATAGTTCATATGCAAAAAACTTTTCTGAAAATAATTGATATGGTAGAAAATAGTCAATTCAGCAGAATGAATCATATGGTTCAGTCGACTGAACGTTTGGGAACGTGCACAACTAACAATTAATATTCGGATGGCTGTAATTGATAATTCAACTGGTTGAATTGTAGGACTTTTGCATTATTTTCTTTCCGATTCGATTTTTAGTTGATTTAGCTACCTGAATTATTCCACTCGGACGGCTGAATCTTCATAACAGCTATATTTTGAAAAGACACTTCATTTCAGCGAATAGAAACAGCTCGTGATTCAAGAGTTGCTTCCATATTCTTTCATGGCTACTCTTCATGAACAATTGCAACCCTTAAACACTATGTACAACCATAAAGTCCTTTGTTTTAATCACTTAATTCTGATTCTAATTCTCATTCTTATTGTTAAAACAGTCTTGCCATTTCGTTCAATATTTTTGTTCTAATCACTTTTACATTCAAACATAATATAATAGTTATTTAATAAACTTCCTATCTTTAGGAATTACATGATATCATAAAGGAAAAGTGTAGGATCGATTTCACCCTAGAGGGGGGGTGAATAGGGTGATACTGTTGATTATAAAAATTATTGCGGAAGCTTATAAAATTATTTCAACATGGATAAATCAAAATTATAGCAGCACAGATAATAGCAGAATAATAAATGCAGAAATAGAACGACACAGAATTTACCCAGCTTCGGCAAAACCCTGCCTACGTGCTGCCCCCAAGGTTTCTACTAAAATTAAGTAGTCATACGCTTACACACGTAAACCCACGACACCCGCTACTGACTAACCTAACTCTATGCTTAAAACCCTGCCACAACTCAGCCACTTAGTTGTGAATTCTCAAACTACGCCGCGTAGTTTGTCCCCTAATCACACGACTAGTAATTACAATGGTTTTTTAAAAGTAAAATACAATAAAAAAACAAAATAACTCTAAACCCTAATTTAAATAAACCAAAGCCTTTATAAACTAGGCCGGCCCAAAAATAAACAAGTGATAGATTTAAATCCTTTTTCCTTTTGTATTATGGCTTCGGTACAAATACGTTGATTAACAATGGTTATCGGTCCTCTTTGCTCTGTATAATGGAGGCTCGTTCCTTTTTCCTTTGCTTGCAAATTAGGGCTTTGAGATGCCGCTTCAATTGGTCGATGATGCTTCAAATATTTTCCTCTATCAGTGATTACTTGCGGCTACAAAGTCGAGATCTATTGTTGCGTGAATTGGTACGTTTTTTTTCCTTTTTAATTTATATGATACTCGACTTTTATTCGAGTTGTATGATTTATTCTTCTCTGTTGTACTTGAACTCGAATGGTTAAAAGCCAATGATGATTGGGTTTTTATATAGGGTTCGTAACCCTTAATTTTTGTTCGTATACATTTATTTGAATTTGTCAATTTATTAGTCTTGGCCATTTGATTTTGTTTTGATGTTGATGATGAGTTCTGACTTGTTCATATTGAGTAATTTGGTTTACTTGATTGACACGGTTTTGATTTTGACTTCGCTCGATTCCTTGATTGCCACGGCTTCGATTTTGACTTATTCAATCTTTGGTCGTTACGGTTGTGAATTTCTGGCATCTCTGTCTTTGTTCGTTTTGACTTCGATCGGTTGTTCACCGCGTCGATTTTGAGCTGTAGCTCTGACTTTGCTGTGACGATGATTCCTTGTCCACGGTTTTGAATTTCTGGCATTTAATTTTGTGTTGATTTCGGCACTAGATATTGACTTCCTTGTGGTTTAGTTTCAATGCCCTACATATATGTGTGTGTTCATATTTGTAGCATACTCGACCTATTTTGTTCTTTGTGCTTGTTAACTACTGCTTCTCTGTCTTGTTCAACTTGATGTTGCTTTGTGCTGTTGAGCTTTGTTCTAACTAGCCATGTCACTTGCTTATGCTGGTTTGATTTCGGCATTGATTATGTGCACTGGTCGACACTTGCAGTTCACTAGTCTTGGCCTTGGTTCCTGTGCATAGCATATTGAACTGTTTGAGTTATTTTGTTGCATTCATTCTTCACTTGTGTCCACTGCATTCTTTGTTTTCATATCAACTTGTTGTTGTGCTTTACTTGAAACTGATGCATATTGAACTGTTGTCGATTTGGCTAGTGTACCACACTTGAGTCTGGGCTTGTTTGATTGTGCTGCGCTGAGTTGTTTAGTCGACACACTTCAAGTGGTCTGTATTTGTAATTTCACATATGTACTGCTGCACTATTCCATGGTGAAGTTCATTTTAATTTGTCGTGGTATTGTTGCCATATTGGCTTGTTCCTTTGATCCAGTGAAACTTGTATATGATTATTGGTGCTGCACTGAGTTGTTTTCATGTGTGACTTGAACTTGGTTTGGATTTTCTTTGAGCATTCCTGTATATGCACTCGAGTCATGGTAGCAATGACTTGAACTTTGCATTTTCTTTGTGTATTGTTACTGTCATTAACTTGTACTGTCCAGTTGAGTTCTTGTTTCTTTGTACTTCTGTGTAGACTATTTGCTGGTGCATACATTCCATTTGTTGCCAGACCTTTGTTGCTGTGTTCCATATTAGTTTGGTTGGAGTTTTTCTTGTATCACTGTTAAACTTCATGTTGAGGCTGCACTTGCTTATGTACAACTGCCCTGGTGCACTTATAATTTGATTTGAGTTGTTGTGCACTTTGATTTTGGTCGAGGCTTGTTAACATTAATGGTCTTTGCATTGAGTACAGAATTTGCATTCACTTGTGTACATATTGCATATTCACTTGGTTGGAGCTTTACTTTGTTTTGCACTTGTAGTCTGAGTATATTGCACATTCTGGCCTTCATGTATACCTGTTGTGCATTGAGGTTGCTCTTGACCATTTTATTGCATTTGGATTTGTTTTTTGAATTACATTTGAGTTGAATCCAGCTTGTAGCTCGAGTTTGACCTTGTGCTGAATATTGTGACATTATTTCTATTGCACTTGAGTTGAACCCGGCGTTTTGGGTTTGACCTGTGCTCACCTATCCCTGTAATTTTATTAAGTGTATATATCGGTATGCATAGCCTTGTGGCATATACAGTGATACACTGTGTATGTCACAAGCTGTTCGTGTATGATGAATTCAAAATTAAATGATGACGAACAACCCAAATAACTGAGGCAAATATTATTTTCAATATCCATATTTTATTTTATACCGCAAAAATATTTTATTTTCAATTTTACTACGTCAATGTATATTTCTGCAGATTGCTCAGATGCTGGATTCACATTGGAATGAAGTTGATCAGTACGAGTTGAGGAATGAGTGATATGTATGTGAGGTGAAATGTAAATGTGAATTGTATTGTAATTGAAATTGTATATAGTGAGAGCTTGAAATTTGTACAGTTCAAAAATTATAATAAATATTTGTTTGAATAAAATTTCTGTTTGAATTCAAATTCTGTGTTATTTATTGTATTCAGCGAATATTTATTTAATCTATGAAAAATAAAATAGTACATTAACAAATACATTTAAATGAATATATCTATGTTTATTATCATCAAACAAAAATCATATAATCGCATATTCAACAAGAAGGTTATGCAAAGGGCGTACGTTATTGACTTATTAGTGCTACTCAAGAGCATACTCGGTCAGAAACAAGTTTCATATTTATATTGGAAGTTCTGATTGGTTGCTCAGGCAATTGAAGTCCTATTCTGTTGCTTAAGGGGTAGAAGTCCTATTTGGTTACTCAAGCGGCATAGTACTTATTCCTCTAGGTCAAATTGGGGTTTACAGTTGAATTCTAGAAGAAGTCTGGGACTGGACATAGAACGGAAAGTTTAAACCAGTATAAAAATCTCTGATATCAATTACTTTATTATCTACTTTTATATTTACATTCCACAATAGTGGAGTTTAGTAAATATTCCATATTGCAGGACCCTTAATCACTTTCACCACTTGTTGAGAATATAAATTGAAAAATAATAAAATTAAAACAGAAAGCAAGTGAAGAGAGATACAGATTTAGTGATTCTTCCAACATCGGCCTACGTCCACTCCAAAGATTTTCCTTTTATTCCTTTATGCTGCTATAACAATTACAAATTCATGAAATTCTAGAATCGAAATGGCAGAGTATAGCATAGGTAGAAAATAGAATGAAGCAGAAAGAAGCCCCTTTTGCTGATGAAAATTTATGAGGTTCCTGTTGAAAGGCAACAAGAAATCGATCACCTTAATCTGGAGGCAATCCATGGTAAATGTATATTTAAACATTCAGATGATAAGCTCATGCCGTTGACCACAAAATTAGCTGCGACAAAGAAAAGTGCTAAAGAAACATCTGAAGTAGTAATCGTTTGGAAATGGCTCGTGGGAAGGAACTAGACACTGCTATTCAATGCAGTCGTACACTTGCCTTAGAGAAAGATACACTATAAAAAGAGAAATGCACTCTAGCCCGCCGCATTAAGGAACTCGAAGAGCTTTTTAAGAAAGAGAAGGAAGAATATTTTAAGGCTCAAGAGGAGTCTTAAAAGTATTGTGAAGTGGTTATAGAGGTCGTGATTTGAAAAATTAAACTCTACAAAGATCTTGCTCGGGCTGAGGCCCTCAATGAAGAGGTGAGGGAAGCAAGATGCCAAGAGGTTAGAGGGCAAATTGTGGCCTAGTTGGAGGAGGCAAGAGAGGAAGGCAGGAATGAGATCAAGGACATATTTGACCCTTTGATCGTTGAGTACAATGCCAAGGTCTTTATCCACT
Organism: Allium cepa; assembly: GCA_030765085.1. Taxonomy (NCBI): domain Eukaryota; kingdom Viridiplantae; phylum Streptophyta; class Magnoliopsida; order Asparagales; family Amaryllidaceae; genus Allium; species Allium cepa. Next base: position 24,682,674 of record CM060933.1, on the reverse strand, counting down.
GTGACTTAAGGTTTTGTGAGAGGGTTACCTCGAATCACTTGGTGAGGCTTTTGGACTACATCGTTAATATGAAAAAGAATACCGTTCGTAAAGTCGGTGCTAATGAGGAGAAACTGACGCGAGAAATTCTACATGGATCTGAATGTTTAGATCTCACTACTTCAAGCCTGAGATACTTTGATATTTTTGCACCTTATGACAAAGGAAAATACATCACTGAAGCTTCAGGGTCTGATCCTGAAAATTCCTCTTTACTTCATCCAGTTTGCACATCTGTTTCTCTTGGCCTGGGGCAAGACCCAAGCTATGATCTAGATAGACCTAGTTACAAATAAAAGGTGTTGAATCCTATTTAAGAAGGGAGCACTCCAACAATAATCAAAAGTCAGTCAAATGTAGGTATCCCTCTCTATTTGCCATTACTCAAGAGGTTTCATTCTTCATGCCCAATAGTCATGGGCTTATTTACTTGTTCCCACAAATTTGCTGGTATCCTGACTTCCAGTCAAACTTCGGGAAGTGGTACCGCTGTTGAGCATCAAACGACACTTACTGACATTCTATCGGCTACAAAGATTCAAGGGCCCGAGCTTAAGTTATTGGAGCTCTTGCTGATGAAAGGGTTGATGATCAGTCGTTGCATGATGAATCTAATGATGTTATGATTATAGGCTCTTCCGAACACACCGTTAAGCTTAGCTAAAAGGATCACATTGAGAAGGAGGAGTTACTGAAAAAAAAGCCAAAGCCGAGTCTGTTGATGTGAACGTCGATGATCAAACCTTATCTGTGACGACCCAGAATTTTTAACAATTTAAAATGGAATATTTCATTGATTTTAAATATTTGAGAAGTTAATTTTAACTTGAATTTCAAATATCAATATTTACTTGATAATTAAATTATTGAACTATATAATTTGAAATTGGGTAAAATATTGAATATGGAATTTTAAGCTTGTTAAAAATAATTTGAAGGCTTATAAAATTTATAATGATGATACTGAAGATAATAGAATGGTTGAAATTTAATTTAAAGGTAATTTGTTCGGTTTTAATAATATATCGTTTAAATCGATATTTTAAAATAGCCTTCTGATGCATAGTCTCGGAATTTGATGAAACCAGTTCCATTGGATCCGTAATAGTTAGTTATTATCGGATTACAATTTTTGTAGCATTTGGATTTACCTTTGAACGTAAGGGTGAGAAACGCATCGAAATTAAAATCGATAATTTAACATTTTAAATCGATTTATAAAGCTAACTTCCACGTACGATTAAATTAGCTTCCGAAACACGTTCCATCGTGTTCGTAACGCGGGTAAAACCTTACAAACACCTGTTGGCATGTCTCATTTGGGGTTCAGGATTTCGCGTTATGCAACACGAAATATTTTCAATATTTAATTATATAATAATTAATCGTACGCAGGAAGCTATCCCTGTAATAACCCGTAATTTTAGAATCCTGTAATTTATAGATTAACTGAATTTAATTAATGAAAATACTGATTTATAAGTTAAATAAATAATTATGGTAATGGATATATATATGTGATTAAGTATTGGTTTGATAATCTTTCTAGTATAATTGATTTAATTGGCAAAATTGATGTTTTCAAACAAATAATAATGATTGTTTCTATATATACATATAAGTATTATAAATTTATAAATTAAAAGCATTTTATTAATGTTTAAATTTTAAATAAAATACATGGATTTATTCATGAGACAAGTGGCAACCTTTGTTTTAAAAGAAAACTTTGTTTGTAATTAATGTATAGAAAAGAAAAAAAAATCTGAAAAGAGAGAAAACCAAGTTTTTACTCCTTCATCTCCAAAATTAGAAACCAAGAAAAAAAATTAATTAAACTCTGTAAACATTTTTACAAAGATCAAAACCCTGTAAATGTTTTTCATAAAACTGTCAATGGTTTCAATCAAAACAAAGCAAGAATCCTGAAGCAAATAAAAGTTCAGTAAAGCAAGCTTTCAAACATCTTCCTCAGCATTTCCAGATTTCAAAATTTGAGCTCTAGAACAGGTGAGTAAACTACCCTCCAAATCTTTCTGTATCTTGATCCATTAGTTATCGAAGTTTGGATGTATAAAAAAAAAGTTGCTTGCATGTATGGGTATGTATACCTGAAAATGATGCATGCATGTTTTAAAAAAAAATACTCTGTTTAAAACCCAATTTTGTGAGTAAACAAAAATCTTTAAAGACTTTAATGTGGTTGAAAACTTCATGGCTTGTGATGACTAAATTTATTAGTGAAGTTGCATAAGTATATGAACAAGAATGTATGTATAATCACTTGATTGCTGTGATATGCCTATATATATAAGTACACCTCTGCTCTGTGTTTTCACTGTCCCTAATTTCCTTTCAGAAATTTATGCTATACCATAGATTCATTGTTAAACGTGATCATTAAAAAGAAATGGATTTAACCACCAAAATTCATCTTTTCAAAATAGTTTTCAGGATTTTATGTTAATAATTGATTAAATTTTGAGAAGATCAGTGAAAATAAATTTGGGTCAAAAAAAAATAAACCATTTAATTCCCTGTTTGGATTAGTTTATCTGATTTGTGATAGTGATTGATGAATTTTTAAGGTAATAACTTGATTTTTAGTTTGCTAAATCATTGGGATAATCGAGTTGAACGTTATAGGCTTTTTGGCTGTTTGCCGTTGATCGACGAAGACTTGGAGGTTGTAATTTGGACTGAAGGTGGCTAGTGGACTGAGAGTCAAGGGAAAAATGATCAAGAAAAAATTTCGATCGCTGTGGCAACGAGGCGGAGACAGTTTAGGGTTTAGTGGTGGGGTTAGAACGACGTTGACGTCGAGATGTTTCCGGCATGGGTGATGTGTTGGGCTCGATCGCGAATTTAGGGTTCGGAACTGGAAGTCAAGGTGAGGATGTGGTCAAAGCGACGAGGTCATCGGTAGTGTGGATCGTCGCCACGGCGATGTTCTGTTTTCTGAGTATTTTTCCTGTTGTGTGCCATGAGACTCGATTTTGATTCAAGTCGAATCTTTGGATATGGGTGATTGTGTGTGGATGCGGGGTTCGAAGGTGAGGTGTTTAGACCAACGTTGATGATCAGAGAGGCGGGGTTCGATGGTGTATGTGCACCGTGCGCATCTGTGCATCAGAGGTTGTTTTTTTTTTTTGGAAGAAGATGTTACAGTATTTTTCGTTCTCGGGTGGATGATTGCGCGACTCGAAGTAGATATAGAGGGAAGCACGTGAGTGTCTCGGGGTTTCAGGAGTTTAGCCCTATTGGCTTAGTGCTGTGTTCAGGCTAACTTTCTTTTTGAAGTTGTTAACAACCTATACCAGTTTTAAAATTTAAACGGAGTAATTAAAATAATAATAATATATATATATAAAAGGGTTCCTGAAAGTGTTAGTTCAAAGAAAGGGTTAAATCAAGTTTTATTCAAAGTGTTAACAAGTTTTTTTTTCAAAATGAGATACAAGTTATAAATGCTTCAAATTGTGGTAATTTGATAATTATCAAGGGTTTAATCCTACATGTTAATTTTCAAGGAAAAATGAAATGATGGAATTTAATTAAGTATTAATTATTTAATGTTTTTAGGGTGAGTAATTGATTAACGTTATCGATTAAGAATGTAATCAATTAATTTAATCATTAGATAATTAATAAAGGTTAAATAATTTTGAGTATTCAATTTTAGGATTTATTTGTTAGTGTGATTAAGTAATTAAAGTATTAATATAAAGATGATTAATTAAGATTAATCACTTAATGAAATTGATTTATGAGTATGAAAGCAATTAAAGGATAATTGCTTAATGTTATTTATTAAGGAAGAAATATATAGAGATTACTAAATGTGATTATTTAATGATGATAACGACCTAAATATTAGAAATCGAGAAGTAATTATTTAGTGTAATTAGGGAGTATGATTTAATTAAGTAAATTAATTAAATGGCTAGTTAATTATCTTATGTGATTAATTAAAGGATAATTAACCAATGTAAGTAAGTATAGGATAATTAATTAGAGTAATTAATTAAGGATCAAGGAAATAAATTTGGCTAATCGATCTAGGAGATTAATTCAAGGATAATTAATGAGAATGGTTAGGCTAATTAATCTGTGTGATAATTAAAGATTACTTACTTAATATAATTAAATATTAATTAGTCAAGGATGATTAATTGAGATTGATGAATTAAGAAATGATTAATCAAATTTGGAACTGTGATTAAGTAATGTTAAATAAGCAGGGTTAAGAATGATTGGTGTAATTAATTTAATTTGTTAAATTTATTAGAATGGTATAACTGATTTATCTTGCTTATGAATGAATGAATAATATTGTATGCCGGAGATTAGTGGTTATCTCTGATATGTGATTTGTAATGCTATATGATATGAGATGATTGGTTTTAAGAGTGATAATGTGGTTATCTATCAATGATAAATTACAGTGTAAGAAGTGACATCCTATTTGAAGTTAACTTATATTTCACTTGAATAGATGGGGTTAAGATGGTATTGTATTTGAAGAGACCGGAGTCGGGTATTAGTAAATACCCGAATCCACTTCGATTCTTTATAGATTTGATATGTGAAATCAATACACAGGAATGGAATGAATTAGGTGAACCAGGCCCTTTAATCTAAGTTTGGAACTTAGAAATTAATGTGTGAAACAAGTGGTGTCTGTAACAACTTATGAAGTTGTAAATTGATAAGTTACCCGGGTTATATATAAGCTATATGATTTTGTGATTCATGCTTGGTGGGTTTACTCACGCTGGTTTCCAGCCTGACCCGGGTGTTACTTTGATGTAATGCTCGGGTCAGACCGAGTATTACAGATTTTCAGGTAAGGACGTTCTGGAGCTCAGGAGGCGAGCTGGAGTGTTGTAACGTATGGAGAGCTTCAGATATGATATATTACAGTATCTGAAACAGATTGATTTATCTGTTCTGTAATTGTAAATCTGTTGTACCTCTGATATATATATATATATATATATATATATTAAAGTGTAATTTGACAAGTACAGTTTCCTTTGTATAACTGTTATTTATGTGATATTATATTTTATCCGCTGCGAATGTGAGATTGTGTTTTTCTTTTCTGTTCTTCTTCTTCTATCTTTTTCTTCTTTTATCTAACTATCTGGAATTTTCGGGATCGAAATTTTCGGGTTGTTACATTTGGTATCAGAGCTGAAGGTTAAGCGAGAACCTTGGCTCTGATGGGATTACTCATTAAGAATAGGGTAAGTGGTACCCTAGAATAAGTTGAGTATATATATATGAGAGAGCGTACTTGTTATTTTCTTATATAAAAGTTTTTAAATGATTTCAAAAGTAAATAATCTTATTTAAGAAATAGATTATCTATTATATTAAGGAAATTGGTTGTTAAATTATTGAATTAAATTAAGAAGTAATAGAATTACAACCAATTTGAAATTAAATTAAAGACAAGTTTGAAATGGATTCAAACTGAAATTAAATCTTGAATTTAGGAAAGGTTTGGATAATCAATTAATTAATGTAATTAATTAAACTTTATTTAATGAGATTAATTAATGGATAATAATTGGAAATGATAAATAAGAAGGAGTTACTTAATGAAGCAACTAGAGGTAAGTAATTTAAGGGACAATTACTTAATGAAGGTAATTAAGAAATAAGTTAATTACCGAATGTGATTAATTAATGTTGTAATTAATTTAAAGAAATAACAAATAATATTATTTAAGGCATTTGAATGAAATGGTCCTATTTCAAACAAGAGTTGTTTGAAAATTTAAAAGAAATTTGTTTTGAATTAAAACCAAAGGTGGTTTAAAATTTTAAAGTATAACTTGGTATGTAAAAGAAACTAATATGTATACATGTGGATATACATAATATCAAGAATGGTTTGAGATAAACTCTAAATGGTGAGTTTTGAGTTTGGAATAAGATGTGATACCTAAGGTGATAAGTTTTTGAACTTTTAAATGGGATAATTATTAATGTGAAGTTTAAAATTTGAAATGGAGGTTTAAATTGGGTAAGGTTGACTGGATTTGGTGAATTGAGTTTAATTTGGGAAAAAGTTAAATAAGTTGGAATGATCAACATGATTTGGGAATTTCAAGATGGAATTGGAATTTAACTTGGAAAGTTAAATGGTTGATTGTAATTGAGAGTTTGAGTGATCTCAAATTGGATTTGAGATCTAAAAATTTAAAATGAATGGATGTTTTAAAATAAATTAGATAATATCATCCTATTGTTGTTAAAAAAATCTTTAAGTTGTGAATTGGATTTGTTTAAATGAATGAGAAATGCAAATATGGCAATTCATTGTTGGGATAAAAAGGTAAATTGATTTAAAGGAATTAAATCAACATTTGAAGTATTAACTCGAATTTATATAATTCGAGATGGTTTAAATTTGAAATTTGAAATTTGAAATTAGTTCAAATTGAATTTGATTTAAATTGAAAAGGAATTGAGAATTAATTCAACTTGAATTGGGAATAAATCAAGTCCAATGGAAATTGGAGTTATTGGAATTGGGTCAATTTAAATGAAAGAGGAAATTTAAATTGAATTGATTGAAAATGAAGATTGGAAAGTGAATAGTTTTGACTCTGGACTATTTTTAATGTAAATTGTTTTAATATAAACCTATTTTTCCAAGCTATTCATTATATATACAACCTTCCTTTTAAAAGCCAAACTATCTTATACTGGTTTTACAATTATTTTTGAAACTGTTTAATTATTTTCCAACTGTTTTATAAACTAATTACTATATTTCAACTGTTTTACAAAACTAATTACTATCTTACTATTATTTAGTGATTATCTAAAATTTCTATAATTATTTTAACTATTTTACACCTATTTTACAAACTAGTAATTATTTTCCGACTACTTATCTATTTTTAAAAAATTTCAAGCTATTTTCTAAATAAACTAGTCGGAGTTCAAACTGTTATTGGTAAAATACCCAATCGAGATAGGAATAGAGGTGATAATCCAAATGGATTAAAGCAATCGTGAGTAAGTGAATGAAAATCAAAGTGAATGTGAATAGAAATGGAATTGATTTGGCTAATAACCAATAAAGATAAATACGTAGGATGTACGTATGTTATTCTATTCGCATAGTGATTTGATCCAGATTCGAGCACAGCATTTCGAGATAGTTTTATCAATCCGAGTGGGATTTTTCACTCGATTTTCGACGGCGAACCTGGATATGGATTGTTGATTGGTTCTGGATGTTCTCTATCATAGTTAGGCCATGCAAGGAGAATGACGGTTTCTAATCAAGAAACCAGATCTGAGTCCGCACTAGGAAGTCGGGTGGACAATACTAGTTCGGAAATGAAATTGTGTGATCGAGTAAGTGATCTGATTGGTATAGCGTATGAATTATATGTGTACATCGTACGGATTTGAATAAAATTGATACTGGGACTTTGTGGATAAGAAATGTGAAAGGGTTTTCGAAATGAAAAATATATTTCGTGAAATATATGATGAAGTAAAGTGGAAATTGGGTATTTCTATGGTTGAAATTTTGTTTATGGAAGTAAGTGATTTGGTAAGTGGTTTTGTAAAGAGTAACCAAATTTGAATATTTGATTTTGAGTAAACAAAGTTAAGTATCTTTGTTTTATAAAATGAAACTCCCCTTGATGAATCTTTTGCCAGAAGAAAAGGGTTTTTGGAAATGTTAGAAGTATAAAAGGAGTTTATACAAGTTTGAAATGATCCAAAGTTTTAAAAGATTTTATATATCTGAGTGTGTGTGTATATATATATATATATATATATATATATATATATATATATATATATATATAAAGGATCATATGAGGATTTTGGAAAGAAGGTTTTGGGAACCTTTGGATGTAGAAAAAGGCTTTTGATTTTTGGGTAAAATTAATATGAGAATTTGGAAAGCCTAGTTTGAGAATTATCGATTTTGGAATAATCGATTTTGTGTAAAGGAGCTTTGTATGAGATCATACTAGGTGTATGATTTAAAGATACTATATATGTGTAGTATAAAATGTTTTGATGATAGCTCCGGGGAAAAAGGCGCCCCCTTGAAATGAACTTCTCAGGAGTACCACCGGGTGGTGCTGCCTCGAGCCCCAAGGGGGGTTCTAAAGTTAATCCTGTGAGGAGTCCGAACAAAACTAGTTCCTGGGGATTATGAGTAGAATATACCATAGCGAAAGTCGTGTGTGTCGCTGAGAGCCAACAGTCTGCGTTTGATTTTATATCGGCAGACTGCGACCTATGGTATAACATAGCGAAAGTCGTGTGTGCCGCTGAGAGCCAACAGTCTACGTTTGATTTTATATCAGTAGACTGCGACCTATGTAGGAGTGGAGAAGTTTCATTTTGACAGCGAAAATCAGAGGCCGCTGAGAGCCTACAGTTACATGGACTTTTGCTGCGACGGCAACGTAACCCTGGATGTAACTGTGATCTGTTGTGTGGGATCTATGGCGTAATCGAGAGGCCGCGGAGAGCCTGCAGTTACATGGACTTTTGCTGCCACGGCAACGTAACCCTGGAATGTAACTGTGACCATGGATGGGGGTGATGATTTCCAGAGCATTCTCACCAAAGATATATCCTCTATTTTTAAAAACTGTTTTCTATATTTTCAATAAAATTATTTTTCAAGTATTTTCACTGGGTGTTGAAGATGGGTCTACTAAGTACTTATAGATTTTCAGTCCTACGCCTGATCAACTTATGACCGAATTTCTACGAGAATGAGGACGGACTTATTGAGACATCGAGCTATAAAAGTATTTTCGTCAAAAAAACTATTTTGGCAATACTATATAGATTTTAAAGGTGTTTAAAAATGATCAAAGAATATTTTAACTGGTTTTAAAATATTAAATAAATTCTGCTTTCGTTCCTTTTCGAGGACGAAAAGATTCAAAGGGGGAAGGAATGTAATAACCCGTAATTTTAGAATCCTGTAATTTATAGATTAACTGAATTTAATTAATGAAAATACTGATTTATAAGTTAAATAAATAATTATGGTAATGGATATATATATCTGATTAAGTATTGGTTTGATAATCTTTCTAGTATAATTGATTTAATTGGCAAAATTGATGTTTTCAAACAAATAATAATGATTGTTTCTATATATATATAAGTATTATAAATTTATAAATTAAAAGCATTTTATTAATGTTTAAAATTTAAATAAAATACATGGATTTATTCATGAGACAAGTGGCAACCTTTGTTTTAAAAGAAAACTTTGTTTGTAATTAATGTATAGAAAAGAAAAAAAAAATCTAAAAAGAGATAAAACCAAGTTTTTACTCCTTCATCTCCAAAATTAGAAACCAAGAAAAAAAATTAATTAAACTCTGTAAACATTTTTACAAAGATCAAAACCCTGTAAATGTTTTTCATAAAACTGTCAATGGTTTCAATCAAAACAAAGCAAGAATCCTGAAGCAAATAAAAGTTCAGTAAAGCAAGCTTTCAAACATCTTCCTCAGCATTTCCAGATTTCAAAATTTGAGCTCTAGAACAGGTGAGTAAACTACCCTTCAAATCTTTCTGTATCTTGATCCATTAGTTATCGAAGTTTGGATGTATAAAAAAAAAGTTGCTTGCATGTATGGGTATGTATACCTGAAAATGATGCATGCATGTTTTAAAAAAAAATACTCTGTTTAAAACCCAATTTTGTGAGTAAACAAAAATCTTTAAAGACTTTAATGTGGTTGAAAACTTCATGGCTTGTGATGACTAAATTTATTAGTGAAGTTGCATAAGTATATGAACAAGAATGTATGTATAATCACTTGATTGCTGTGATATGCCTGTATATATAAGTACACCTCTGCTCTGTGTTTTCACTGTCCCTAATTTCCTTTCAGAAATTTATGCTATACCATAGATTCATTGTTAAACGTGATCATTAAAAAGAAATGGATTTAACCACCAAAATTCATCTTTTCAAAATAGTTTTCAGGATTTTATGTTAATAATTGATTAAATTTTGAGAAGATCAGTGAAAATAAATTTGGGTCAAAAAAAAATAAACCATTTAATTCCCTGTTTGGATTAGTTTATCTGATTTGTGATAGTGATTGATGAATTTTTAAGGTAATAACTTGATTTTTAGTTTGCTAAATCATTAGGATAATCGAGTTGAACGTTATAGGCTTTTTGGTTGTTTGCCGTTGATCGACGAAGACTTGGAGGATGTAATTTGGACTGAAGGTGGTTAGTGGACTGAGAGTCAAGGGAAAAATGATCAGGAAAAAATTTCGGTCGCCGTGGCAACGAGGCGGAGACAGGTTAGGGTTTAGTGGTGGGGTTAGAACGACGTTGACGTCGAGATGTTTCCGGCATGGGTGATGTGCTGGGCTCGATCGTGAATTTAGGGTTCGGAACTGGAAGTCAAGGTGAGGATGTGGTCAAAGCGACGAGGTCATCGGTAGTGTGGATCGTCGTCACAGCGATGTTCTGTTTTCTGAGTATTTTTCCTGTTTTGTGCCATGAGACTCGATTTTGATTCAAGTCGAATCTTTGGATATGGGTGATTGTGTGTGGATGTGGGGTTCGAAGGTGAGGTGTTTAGACCAACGTTGATGATCAGAGAGGCGGGGTTCGATGGTGTATGTGCACCGTGCGCATCTGTGCATCAGAGGTTGTTTTCTTTTGGGAAGAAGATGTTACAGTATTTTTCGTTCTCGGGTGGATGATTGCGCGACTCGAAGTAGATATAGAGGGAAGCACGTGAGTGTCTCGGGGTTTCAGGAGTTTAGCCCTATTGGCTTAGTGCTGTGTTCAGGCTAACTTTCTTTTTGAAGTTGTTAACAACCTATAGCAGTTTTAAAATTTAAACGGAGTAACTAATATATATATATATATATATATATATATATATATATAAAAGGGTACCTGAAAGTGTTAGTTCAAAGAAAGGGTTAAATCAAGTTTTATTCAAAGTGTTAACAAGTTTTTTTTTCAAAATGAGATACAAGTTATAAATGCTTCAAATTGTGGTAATTTGATAATTATCAAGGGTTTAATCCTACATGTTAATTTTCAAGGAAAAATTAAATGATGGAATTTAATTAAGTATTAATTATTTAATGTTTTTAGGGTGAGCAATTGATTAATGTTATCGATTAAGAATGTAATCAATTAATTTAATCGTTAGATAATTAATAAAGGTTAAATAATTTTGAGTATTCAATTTTAGGATTTATTTGTTAGTGTGATTAAGTAATTAAAGTATTAATATAAAGATGATTAATTAAGATTAATCACTTAATGAAATTGATTTATGAGTATGAAAGCAATTAAAGGATAATTGCTTAATGTTATTTATTAAGGAAGAAATATATAGAGATTACTAAATGTGATTATTTAATGATGATAATGACCTAAATATTAGAAATCGAGAAGTAATTATTTAGTGTAATTAGGGAGTATGATTTAATTAAGTAAATTAATTAAATGGCTAGTTAATTATCTTATGTGATTAAGTAAAGGATAATAACCAATGTAAGTAAGTATAGGATAATTAATTAGAGTAATTAATTAAGGATCAAGGAAATAAATTTGGTTAATCGATCTAGGAGATTAATTCAAGGATAATTAATGAGAATGGTTAGGCTAATTAATCTGTGTGATAATTAAAGATTACTTACTTAATATAATTAAATATTAATTAGTCAAGGGTGATTAATTGAGATTGATGAATTAAGAAATGATTAATCAAATTTGGAACTGTGATTAAGTAATGTTAAATAAGCAGGGTTAAGAATGATTGGTGTAATTAATTTAATTTGTTAAATTTATTAGAATGGTATAACTGATTTATCTTGCTTATGAATGAATGAATAATATTGTATGCCGGAGATTAGTGGTTATCTCTGATATGTGATTTGTAATGCTATGTGATATGAGATGATTGGTTTTAAAAGTGATAATGTGGTTATCTATCAATGATAAATTACAGTTTAAGAAGTGACATCCTATTTGAAGTTAACTTATATTTCACTTGAATAGCTGGGGTTAAGATGGTATTGTATTCGAAGAGAGCGGAGTCGGGTATTAGTAAATACCCGAATCCACTTCGATTCTTTATAGATTTGATATGTGAAATCAATACACAGGAATGGAATGAATTAGGTGAACCAGGCCCTCTAATCTAAGTTTGGAACTTAGAAATTAATGTGTGAAACAAGTGGTGTCTGTAACAACTTGTGAAGTTGTAAATTGATAAGTTACCCGGGTTATATATAAGCTATATGATTTTGTGATTCATGCTTGGTGGGTTTACTCACGCTGGTTTCCAGCCTGACCCGGGTGTTACTTTGATGTAATGCTTGGGTCAGACCAAGTATTACAGATTTTCAGGTAAGGACGTTCTGGAGCTCAGGAGGCGAGCTGGAGTGTTGTAACGTATGGAGAGCTTCAGATATGATATATTACAGTATCTGAAACAGATTGATTTATCTGTTCTGTGATTGTAAATCTGTTGTAACTCTGATATATATATATATATATATATATATTAAAGTGTAATTTGACAAGTACAGTTTCCTTTGTATAACTGTTATTTATGTGATATTATATTTTACCCGCTGCGAATGTGAGATTGTGTATTTCTTTTCTGTTCTTCTTCTTCTATCTTTTTCTTCTTTTATCTAACTATCTGGAATTTTCGGGATCGAAATTTCCGGGTCGTTACAATCCCCAAATCTATTTTATCTCCGTCCCCTCTCTAACCTTCAAACAGAGAAAACAAATTAAATTGAAAATGGCAACCTCCCTTCTGAAAGCAGGCGATTCAAGCTCTTACCCTAGCACGTTTCTGTCTCTTCATTTAATTGTAGCCTCCAATTTTCCTCACCCACTCGTGTCGTGACCACGGTCAGGAAGCGAATGTGTTCGCGAAATCTAACTCGAGGGGGGCGGCTGTTGAGGGTGGAGCGACATGCGACAGTGGTGAGGACACACGCGTGAAGCCAGGTCAACAATTTCGTGCGATTTCAAATCGCGACGTGATGTTCTCGAGCTCGCGAGGCGGAAATTGGGGATGGTGTGTCTCGATGGAGGCTGGGCCGAAGCGATGATGGTTTTGAATCAAAGATGTCACTGTGACTAGGGTTTTTAGCGATTGGTGATTCGCGAGTTAGCGATGAAGTGTAATCGGTGATGATGAGTTTCAGGGCAGCGGCATTTTTCGAGCAGCTGAGGTGGCTTCTACGGTGATTTAGGTGAGTTAGCTTTTACTTTTTGATATGTTAAATTTCAAATTAATAAGTTAATTGAGTAAAAGTATGCAGTTAAAAAAAATGTCTCGGTTTGGAAATTATGTATGAATGATTTTTGTAAAGGTAGGAGGTTTCAAAGAAAAAAATTAATTAGTTGGTTAGAACACTTTAAAATTTAAAATCAATTATAAATCGAACGAATTAGTTGATTGAATTTATTTAGTGGTAAATTATTTTAGGTCATTTCAAATATTAATAAGAATCATATAAATTGTTTATTCAGGGTCAAATCGGGCAAACCAAAGCTATATTGAAGTGGATTGCAAAATAAAAGTAATGGTGAGTAAATCTCACTCTATTTGATTTTATTTAGATTTAAATGGTTAAATTTAAATAATTGGTTGATTGATTGAGTTGATTGAATGTGTGCTGATGATCTGGTGACTTTAGTTTTGTTTGGATCTCGAGTTAATTGTTGTTTGACTTGAATCATTTGGGTTTTAAATGGATTTAAACTTAAATCATAAATAAGAGAATGGTTCATTTTAAAGTTAATAAGGGTTAAATGATTGGTGATTCATTAAATACGTAGGATAATTCAAATGGATAATTAATTAATTAAATAAATTAAAGATTTGGGCTAATTAATTAAGTTTAATTTAATTTAGAATGATCATTGGGTGGTGTAATAAGTAATTACTTAATGCAACTAATAAAATTACTTTGTGTAATTAATCAAAAGATTAATTAAGATAATTAATTAAGAAGAATTAATTTATTTAATGAAGTAAATAAAAAGGTAGATAATTTCAGGTGGAAATAAATCAAGTATGAATAATACCGCGGTTTAATTAATGTAATTAATTTAGATTAGAAATTTTTTTAAAATACAATTGGAAATCATTAATTTATATAATTAATGATGTAATTAAAGATTGATAAATTAAAATTGATTAATCCATAATCAGTGACTTATGAGCAATTAATATAAGTAATTAAGGATTAATGTAATTAATATAGTTAATTTATTTATGAAGTAATTAAGATTATTTATTGATTTTGGTTAAGAATAATTAATATCGTGAAATTAATTAAAGATAATTACTTGAATGTAATTGAAAGATAATTAATCCAGGGTGATTAATTAAGATGAATAATGAAGGTTGACTGATTAATTGATTTGGAATTAATTAGTGTTAAATGAAGGAATCTAAGTGGTTGAGGTTAGAAATTCAATTAGAATCAATTGAATTAATTTGGAAGTGATCATATTTGCTTATGGATGATTGAATGGTATTGAATGCTTTGAATGAATTCATATCTCTGATATGAAATGTTGTGTATTTCAATTGGATAAATTAGGTTAGGATGACATGAGACTCGAAGAGACCGGGTTCGGGTATTAGGAAACACCCGAATCCACTTCGAATTTTATAGATTGATGTGTCAAATCTATAAGCTGGAGTGAAGTGATTTAAAGGAATTCGACTATTTAAATCTAAATTTCTGGTACTTAGAAAATGGATGTGTGAAATTAGAGAAGACTATAACAATTTGTGAATTGACTCGAGTTACCTCGGGTTTTATATATAAGCTGTATGTTCTGTATTCCATGTTAGATGGGTTTACTCACGCTGGTTTCCAGCCTGATCCGGGTGTTACTTTGATGTAATGCTCGAGTCAGATCGAGTATTACAGTTTTTCAGGTAGGTACGTTCTGGAGCTCAGGAGGTGAGCTGGATGGTAGGAACGTATAGAGTACTTCCGCTGTATTTTATTTCTGTAATCTGAGGCATGATAATTGTATATCCAGTGTCTGTATAAATGTGTAACTCTTATGTATTTAAATGTAATCGACAGAATATTATTCTTTTGTAAACTGTTATTATTTATTATTAAATTTTATCCGCTACGAATGTTGAGATGTTGGTGTTTCTGTTCTTCTTCTTCTTCTTCTTCTTCTATCGCTTTCTTCTTTTTCATAACTATCTAGAATTTTCAGTATTGAAAATTCCGGGTCGTTACAATTGGTATCAGAGCTGAAAGGTTAAGCGAGAACCTTGGCTCTGGTGGGGATTACTCATTAAATAGAGTCCAAAGTACTCTAGAATGAGTTAAGTGCGTGTATATATATGAGCGCGTACTTGTTATTTTCTTATATAAAAGTTCTAAATGATTTTATATAAAAAATATTTTTTGATATGTAAAGCAAAATTCCCTCCTAATAAATTTTTAAGTGATTGGTTGTTACATTATTGGAATTAAATTAATACAATCAAATGGATATCTTGAGTTAGAATTAAATTAAGTGGTAATAGAAACACATCCAAATTAAAATTAAATTAATTGAAAATGAAATTCTAAAATTAGAATTCAAAAATTAAATTGTTTAAAAAGCTTTAAATAAAGGTAAGTTTGAAATGGAATCAAATTGAAATTTAATCTTGAATTTATAGAAGTAAGAATATTATAAAAAGGAATTGGTATCTAGATATGATAACCTTGGGTATTGTTATAAATAGTTAGTGTGTTTAATAATGGTGTATATTTGTTATTAAGTAAGCCAAATGAAGTAAATTTATAAGATGTGTGTTTGTGTCAAAATTGGGCACAACACTCATCGGGAGTCGTTGAAGAGATAATAGTCAAGAATGCAAGTTCAAAACAGATATTATCTAACAAAAACTCCAACCAACAGTAAAGTAAATGCGTAGACAAGCGATTTATAGTGGTTCGGCGTGTTGCCTACGTCCACTGTGAAGTTTTTTGATGTTTTATTGATTCTCTTTCAATGATTACAAGTTGTTACAGCGATCAACAGCAAGTTACAACTGGAAATTCAAAATCAACAATAAAGTTGTGATATAGGATGATGGAGATCTTGATCCGGCAGAGTCTCGGCGTCTCAGAGTCAGAAGATCCCTTTTCTGTTGGCCCTGGGGCTCTATTTATAGGCGTAGGCTGCTGATATCTCGCTGAAAACTCGGGAGACCACGTCTGGCACGTTAGGGGGCCCACATGCATGGTCTCAGGAAGTTTGGGCCCACTTTGGCATCGGTTCGAACTCCATTCGCACCGATCAAGAATCCATCCAATCGAGGTGAAATTTGGCGTGGACATTCTTCAACATGTACACAAGCTTCAGTGAAAATTTCGTGGCATTTGGATCAATAGGTTAGGAGATATCTTGGATTCAAAATTGGGTTTTTGGCATAGCTGTCTGGTTCGAACCCATGTATTCGAAACGATGGTTTCGAATCCATCATGGCACGCGGCTTCGTGGTGACGTGGAGCGCGAACTTCAAATCGACCCGGACTTCACTCCGTGTTGACCGCTTCGACTCCATGTATCTCGGCGCATTCAAACCGATGGAAGACACGTCATCGTGGTTGGTTGACCTAGTGGGTTCGAACGAAGTTACACAGGATGGGTTCGAAGATGGCATCACAGATGGGTTCGAAGAAGGCCTCTGTGATGGGTTCGAAGCATGGCTTCGGGAGGATGGATTCGAAGGTAGGAATGCTGGGTTCGAACATTGGTTGATTCGAAGCACTTTCTCTTGATGGGTACGAAGGAAGACCATGGGATGGTTTCGAACTAGATGGAGTCGAACCTGATGGGTTCGAAGGTGGCGTGACTGTGCTATGGATTCGAACACGGTGCCTGCTCGGATGGATTCGAAGCATGGCTAAGCTTCTTGGGTTCGAACTAGGGAAGGTTCCGGATGGATTCGAGGTGATGGGTTCGAACCGAGCAAGGTTCATTTCTCTCAACTTGAATCCATCATAACTTGAGCATACGACCTTGGATTGACTTGAAATTTGAAATGTTGACTCCTGTGGTCTTTCTTGCCGTGTCCTATCAATTGTAGCTCAATCTGGACTCGGATAAAATTCAGTGATATCCATGGCGAACGGAAGTATGATCAACCTCTGAGGCGAACTGTCCTTCGCTTTCGATCAATCTTTTGGTATCGTGGCTTTGCCAAAAAGCGGGATAACATTTTGCCCCCCAAAGTACGTCTTGTGGGAACATGACGTGCTTTGAATTGCTGCAATCTCTCTTTGAACAATCATTGCTCTCTTTTTTGTCGTAACTCGTATGTTGTACTGCTGTAACCTTGCGCTGATATGATTGATTGCTGTATAATAGTGCTTAGCCGTTGGCTATCGCATTTGTAACAGGATGAGTGTTTGATCCCTGTGAATATTCAAAATCGAACGTTAGTCCAACATGTATGTGCATATGTTAATTTGACCCTCGTTAACGTCGTGCGTCCACGAGTCGTTGTCAGTTTGGTTTGCTATAGAATTTCGTATTGATTCTCTCCTGAACCAACTTTGAAGTTTGAATTGAGACAACGCTTGGTGGTTGTTTTGAAAGGTTCCTTCGTATCGATCCTCTCCTGAACCGATGTAGAAGGTTAAAGGAATCGAATTTGTATTGCGCGAGCGCGACGTTTCGAACCGATGCATTCGAGCATTGATGGGTTCGAAACCCACGTTTGTATGGACGCGGTACGCTCGCTGCTATGATGGATTCGAAATTGACATTCGAATCGATCTGAAAGGGTGGAGTACACTTGTGTAGTGATGGGTTCAAAATTGACATTCGAACCGATGTGAAGGGATGGTTTCGAGACTTTCGTTCGTGGCAGTGGTCCGTGTGCTTCACACGATGGAGCCTCAAGCGTATGGGTTCGAAAGTGGATTTCGAACCGATTCTGCATTCTGACCTGTTGTAATCGGTCAAGTCCACCGGCACGCGAATCGATTCAGTCATCTCTAACCCCCCATATAAATAGCAAAGACCACGGCATTTTTCACTTTTCACTTTTACTGTTGCCTGCTTGTTACTGTGCCCTTCATCGTCTCAGAGCTTCAAAAGAGAAAACACAGTGTCGCTCTTTCGAACCGTTCAAGATTCAAATCTTCAATTCCTTGAATTCATCATCCAAACTAGGTAATTAGCCTCGGATTCAAACGGCGAAGTTGTTTCGAACCTGTTTCTTTTTATCGATTGCGTAGCTTCGAGATTGGCAAAACCAGATCTGGTTTGGGAGGGATTCGAACCGATACGTAGGCTCGAGTTCGAATCAATGACGATGACGTCTTCTTACTGGATTTCGAATCGATCCTTGGAATGTCCTTGCTGGGATGTGTAGTTCGCATCGATCAAGGGATTCGAGGGGTCCATTCGAACTTGTCATCTATTTATCGATTCGAAGCGCGTCAGGATGGATTCGAACGCATGGGTTCGAAACGACGTCAGGATGGATTCGAACGCATGGGTTCGAAGCGACGTTAGGATGGGTTCGAAAGAAGTCCTGGTGATGGTTTCGAACCCTACATAATGGATGCCAAAATTTGAAATTCTCCAAGCATAACTCCGACGGGCTTCATTCCTGCATATTTGGACTTGAATATTAAACTGCATACATGACTACCTTTTGAGGCTCGTCGATGGAACTATAACAACTTCTACCCGAACCAACTTCCATCATGGAAACGGACTGGTGATGACGGTCAGCGATGACGGTCGTTATAGCTAGACTCCGTAACCTTGTCGTTTGCGTCTTTCTTTAACTCTGCAACATTTATTCAAGTAATGCATGTCACTGCACAACACACACTCATACACGTTACACTGGGGAACGCACGGGTTTTTGTCGTCTAACGATGGTTTCTCGTGAGTTAGCTAGTTATGGAACCGTCAAGTTCACAGCAGCAGGAGACTCAAATTGCAGTCTCTCCGAGGCTAGAGATTCCGGATATTGATCCGGAGATTATTGGTCCAGCTCCGGATGAACTTCCCGATGCGTCGTTCATTGCCAATCCATCAGATTCCGTTCCGTCCAATATCTCTGAAGACATGTTGGGGAGAATATGTTTGAGACACGGCCTGTCGCTGGATGATGTGCTACTGCCGGGGCCGAATGATAGACCGCATAATCCACCGGAGGGATATACGGCATTTAACCGCCACGCGTGCGCGGCCGGGACACTTCCTCCATTCAACGAGTACATAAGGGAAGTATTGTCGTTCTTGAGGATCGCCCCATCTCAGCTGCACCCGAATGGATATGCGTCGATCAATAGCGTATTCATCACATTTATGGAATATCTCCATCGACCACCGCTCCCAATTGAGATCAGATACTTGTTCAATTTCAAAACTCGGGGTGATTATCCCTCCTTCACATTCGTGGAAGCGGTGAGAAACTGCCAAGTGGTTACCGGGTCTTGGACCAGGTTGAGCTATTATAGGACAGAATGGTTTTATGTCAGATGTCCTCCTGGATTCGCCCGACGATGGCTATTCAGACGTGAGTATAGTTGAGTTCGTAAATAATTACTATGGCAATCACAGCCGAAGTGGAATTTATGTTTTATCCTTTTTTGCAGCGGTGATTCAGCGACCTGAAGGCGAGCACTTTAGGGAGATGGTGCGAGTGCTTCGAGAAGTCCCGGATGGAGATAGGGATATCGATGTGTTATTGACGGATAGGAATCTCCGGGCCTGCGGTTTGATCGAACAAGGGCAGAGCATAAGCTTTGAAGTGGCACTACGGGTCGTCTCGAGGAAACGAGTCAAGCACAAGAAACCCAGAGTTACCACAGCTGAGGAAGCGGACTCTGAAAGAACCCACACTGATGACGAGCCGCTGACCGGGCCTACTGACGCAGCTCCGGATGTCGCGGAGCAGAGAAAAGGCAAGGCTGCCATGGTTAAGTCAAGTAAGAAGGGGAGATGGAAATCGGTCGTCACGGCCCGTTCTGCTCCCGGGGTTAGAATCTCGGAGACGTCTCCTCCGAGAACTGAAAATCTTTTTGAAGGGCTTGCCGATCTTCCAATCCCGGACGATGTGTCTTTTCAACATGATGCCGGGTTGGAGGAATTCCATCGCACCTTAGAATTGAACGAGCCTCTTATTACTAGCGAGGTCGACAATTCCGGTTGGTCGGGGGGAATGCATATTCATACACATTTCACGACACTGCATAACCTTTGACTGAAAACTATCTGTTTTGAAAGGTGATTAATTCTATTTTATTTTGCTTCGCAGATATCATGTCTAAGCGAGGTTCGATGCTTGGGAGTCTTCGACACGCCCGTAAGCCTTCATATTACGATTCGCGTAGACGTGAAGGGGATAGAGGTTATGATCAAGGGCATCCTGGGTATTATGACCAGGGACGTTCTGGGTATTCTAGTCACGAGAGATATGACACGGACAGGGGTTATAAGCGTCGATCGCGGTCGCGTACTCCTCCTCCTTCCAGAGATCCCGTACAACCTCCTGCTCATGTCCCTCATCCTTCCGAGTCTTCTCGATATACGTCGGTTTCTCAAGCTTCCCGATCCGAGGCGATGACCCCGATAGTCGCAGAGCAGCCTCCTACAGAGATCTCGGGAGAAGGGGCAATTAGACTTGCGCAACTAAAGAGGGAGTTCCCGAATATCTGCTTCGACAACTACGTCTTTCCCCCGAACCTAAAAAGGGTCCCGCCGGAGGCTGAGCGGTTAGCGCTCGACTATGTGCATGACTTCTACTCCCAATACAAGGCGTGGTATAGGGCGGCCGATAAGGCATCGGCGTTGGCCTTCGAACGAGCTGCTACCATTGAAAAGCTTCAGACCGAGCTGGCTCAAAGAGACCGCATCATACAAGTGCTGAATACTGAGGCTGAATCGTCTCGAAAGTCGGAGATGGAGGCTCTTACAAAGGTTGATGAAGCTCAAGCAGCCATGGATAGAATGAAAAAGGAGCACTATGTTACGGTGGAAGACATGGGCCACCGGAATACTGTCGTCACTGCTGAGCGGGATGCGGCGTTAAAAGAACTTAATGAGCTCAAGGCTAAATTTGCTGAGATTATTAAAGATAGAGATGACGCGCATAATACGGCGCAAGAGGCCTGCGAGCAAGCCGTAGTGCTTCGCACTGAGAGAGATGCGGCCGTGGCCAAAGTTCAGGCGGTCGAAGCAGAGGTGGAGGAGAAGGTTCAACATGCAGAGGCCAGGCTAGAGGCCGATATCGAAGATTTGCTCATAACTTACAACGCCAATGTGTTGAAGCACAGAAACTTGGCCTGGCTTCAAGATTATCCAGTTCACCTTCGTAGCGCCTGGGACCGATTGGTTGAGGAGGAAGAGGAAGCGCACCCAGGTGAAGCGGTCGATCGATTCGAACTGGAGAATCGGCTGCTCACAGACGATGAGAAGAAGGTTCTTCATGACGCTATCATCGCTCATGAGAAGGAAATGATCGGTGGTCGTTCCCTGGAAGTCGGAGAGGGGTCAGGCGTTGAGCACCATTCTGCTGTCACTGAAGTCACCACACCATCTTCGTCGATGCCTGTATCTGTGGTCAGTTTGCAACCTGTTCCTGCTTACGACCCGGAACAACCGCGCTTATCTCATATTCATGAGCGTACTTCCGAGGCCGTTCAGCCATCTACGAGCCAAATTGGGGAAGGTATTCCGAAGTTATCTCAAGCGTTTTCAGAATAGAGTGTTTGTTTTGTAGCAGTTTTTAATAACTTCTTATTTTTTGCCTAGTGACTGGAGTTGCGTCGACTGTTGCGGCTCAAGAATCAAGTAGAGGAGATAAGGCCATCGCCACCGAGACTACTGTCGTAACCGCGGTATCTGCTGAGACGACGCAGGGGGGGATCCTTATCTGCTGACGAACAAATGGTGAGCGAACTGCTCGGTGAGCAGGGTGGTTCTTTCTCTGACTTGCCATTCATCATCGTTAGTAGCCTCCTGCCGTCCTCAAGTTCTTCGATGCAGGCCGAAGATGCCCCCAGCCAAGCCCATGCGACCCGTGATGAGGAGATTTTGGCTGAGATCAATGCCGAAATAGAGGCTGCGGGGCAGAGCGGTGACGTCGGCGGCAGCACGGCGGCGCAGAGCCCAGCACCTGCTACGGTAGCGCCATCGGGTGGCACTGTCTCAACTTCCGTTACGGATCCGGTCCCCCCTGCTCCTCCGGCAGGAAGTCTCCATGTAGACTCAAGCTCCGAGGAGGATATTGACATCATGCCTCCAGCTGAAGAGCCACCGCCGGAGAGGAGACATTCAAAACGAAGAATTTCTATCCCCAGTGACACTGATGATGTACCACTAGTTAGAAGGAAAAAGAAGAAATAAATCAGCTTCTCAAGTAGATGTTTTGGTAGGTAGGTACTTGTCTTCGTTTTTTGGTCAGTAGGTCGTGTATAGACGCGGGTTCGGCCCCTGCTAGTAGGCATTCTATTTTGGAAGAACTTATCTGCGTGTAAGTCCTTGTTTTAAGTTAGTTGAAATAAAATTTTATTTCTTTGTTTCAACTCTTGTTTCATTTGTGCTTAAGTACTTGCAGTGTCTTATTACAAATTCAAAATTCAGAACATAAAAGAAATTGTAAAGTATTCAAGAATTGAAGGAGCCTATCATGTGTGACAGTGACGAGGTTCTTCGTCGTTCCAGGCTTCTAAATGAGTAGGCCCGCCACTGATGGCGTTTATCACCAATCTCCCACGGGGACAAGTCGAGTCCTCCTGCCTCGGTCGATTGGGTTCATTGATTGGATTGGATGGGCCTGCATCTCTGGGCTGCGGTGTCCGCACAAACTGTTCCAGTTTCCCTTCCCTGACCAGTTTTTCAACAAGATCCTGTAGGTGACGACACTCGTTCTTATCGTGCCCGTAGCCTTCATGGAACCTGCAAAATTTTCCCGTTTGGATTTGCCTCTCCGACGACGGTCTTGGAGCAGGTTTTTCATATTGAATCGCATTACGGGTCCGCGAATACAAGTCCTCCAATGAAATATTCAAAGGAGTATAACTGTCGAACTTCGGATTTTTGCGTTGCGGAGCGCGATTTTGATCTTGTTTTTTAAGTAGATTCACGCTCTCTCTTCGCCGAGCTTGTTTATTTTTAATGTTCAACTGAACTTTTCCGGAGCTCTCACCGGATTGTTTTATTGCAACATTGCTTTGGGTTCCTCCCGCATTTGGTCCTGCGTCGGTTTGCTTCCTAGACTGTTTCGCGTCTTCCCGCCTCAGGAATTGAGCTGCTTTGGCATGGAAACGGTCCAATGACGCAGGTGGTTTCCCAGCTAGCCAATTGCCAAATTCAGAATCGGGGTCGATCCCCTTAGTTAACGCCATAAGGATGGAGTTATCATTTGGATTACTAATCTCCGCACATGCAGTATGGAATCTTTCTAAGTAGTGTCTGAGTGTCTCTCCGGGAGCTTGTGTGACACTAGATAGAGTGTTGACATCTTTCGGCCTCGCGACGTGCATGCGGAACTGCTCAACGAATTTTGTGGCCAGCTGGTCGAATGAGGAGACGGATCGAGGAGGCAATCGGGTGAACCACATGGTGGCGATGCCCCCCAGGGATATGGGGAAACTACGACATTTCACAGCGTCGTCGGCTCTGGCAGCCGTCATCGACCATTCATATTTTAGAATATGTTGATTGGGATCGGAGTTTCCCTCATACATGGGCAGAGTGGGCATTTGGAATCGCCGTGGGGGTTCAGCATTAAGAATGTCGTCCGTAAAGGGAGTGTGACTTCGGGAAACTCCCCAATCGCCGTTTGAATCCGAGGCTAATTACCTAGTTTGGATGATGAATTCAAGGAATTGAAGATTTGGATCTTGAACGGTTCGAAAGAGCGACACTGTGTTTTCTCTTTTTAAGCTCTGAGACGATGAAGGGCACAGTAACAAGCAGGCAACAGTAAAAGTGAAAAGTGAAAAATGCCGTGGTCTTTGCTATTTATATGGGGGGTTAGAGATGACTGAATCGATTCGCGTGCCGGTGGACTTGACCGATTACAACAGGTCAGAATGCAGAATCGGTTCGAAATCCACTTTCGAACCCATACGCTTGAGGCTCCATCGTGTGAAGCACACGGACCACTGCCACGAACGAAAGTCTCGAAACCATCCCTTCACATCGGTTCGAATGTCAATTTCGAACCCATCACTACACAAGTGTACTCCACCCTTTCAGATCGATTCGAATGTCAATTTCGAATCCATCATAGCAGCGAGCGTACCGCGTCCATACAAACGTGGGTTTCGAACCCATCAATGCTCGAATGCATCGGTTCGAAACGTCGCGCTCGCGCAGTACAAATACGATTCCTTTAACCTTCTACATCGGTTCAGGAGAGGATCGATACGAAGGAACCTTTCAAAACAACCACCAAGCGTTGTCTCAATTCAAACTTCAAAGTTGGTTCAGGAGAGAATCAATACGAAATTCTATAGCAAACCAAACTGACAACGACTCGTGGACGCACGACGTTAACGAGGGTCAAATTAACATATGCACATACATGTTGGACTAACGTTCGATTTTGAATATTCACAGGGATCAAACACTCATCCTGTTACAAATGCGATAGCCAACGGCTAAGCACTATTATACAGCAATCAATCATATCAGCGCAAGGTTACAGCAGTACAACATACGAGTTACGACAAAAAAGAGAGCAATGATTGTTCAGAGAGAGATTGCAGCAATTCAAAGCACGTCATGTTCCCACAAGACGTACTTTGGGGGGCAAAATGTTATCCCGCTTTTTGGCAAAGCCACGATACCAAAAGATTGATCGAAAGCGAAGGACAGTTCGCCTCAGAGGTTGATCATACTTCCGTTCGCCATGGATATCACTGAATTTTATCCGAGTCCAGATTGAGCTACAATTGATAGGACACGGCAAGAAAGACCACAGGAGTCAACATTTCAAATTTCAAGTCAATCCAAGGTCGTATGCTCAAGTTATGATGGATTCAAGTTGAGAGAAATGAACCTTGCTCGGTTCGAACCCATCACCTCGAATCCATCCGGAACCTTCCCTAGTTCGAACCCAAGAAGCTTAGCCATGCTTCGAATCCATCCGAGCAGGCACCGTGTTCGAATCCATAGCACAGTCACGCCACCTTCGAACCCATCAGGTTCGACTCCATCTAGTTCGAAACCATCCCATGGTCTTCCTTCGTACCCATCAAGAGAAAGTGCTTCGAATCAACCAATGTTCGAACCCAGCATTCCTACCTTCGAATCCATCCTCCCGAAGCCATGCTTCGAACCCATCACAGAGGCCTTCTTCGAACCCATCTGTGATGCCATCTTCGAACCCATCCTGTGTAACTTCGTTCGAACCCACTAGGTCAACCAACCACGATGATGTGTCTTCCATCGGTTCGAATGCGCCGAGATACATGGAGTCGAAGCGGTCAACATGGAGTGAAGTCCGGGTCGATTTGAAGTTCGCGCTCCACGTCACCACGAAGCCGCGTGCCATGATGGATTCGAAACCATCGTTTCGAATACATGGGTTCGAACCAGACAGCTATGCCAAAAACCCAATTTCGAATCCAAGATATCTCCTAACCTATTGATCCAAATGCCACGAAATTTTCACTGAAGCTTGTGTACATGTTGAAGAATGTCCACGCCAAATTTCACCTCGATTGGATGGATTCTTGATCGGTTCGAATGGAGTTCGAACCGATGCCAAAGTGGGCCCAAACTTCCTGAGACCGTGCATGTGGGGCCCCTCACGTGCTAGACGTGGTCTCCCGAGTTTTCAGCGAGATATCAGCAGCCTACGCCTATAAATAGAGCCCCAGGGCCAACAGAAAAGGGATCTTCTGACTCTGAGACGCCGAGACTCTGCCGGATCAAGATCTCCATCATCCTATATCACAACTTTATTGTTGATTTCGAATTTCCAGTTGTAACTTGCTGTTGATCGCTGTAACAACTTGTAATCATTGAAAGAGAATCAATAAAACATCAAAAAACTTCACAGTGGACGTAGGCAACACGCCGAACCACTATAAATCGTTTGTCTACGCATTTACTTTACCGTTGATTGGAGTTTTTGTTAGATAATATCTGTTTTGAACTTGCATTCTTGACTATTATCTCTTCAACGACTCCCGAAGAGTGTTGTGCCCAATTTTGACACAAACAATGTGTATAACTTCTAAATTAAAAATTGCGAAGTTTTAAAACCTAAGTTTAGAAACAATCAATTGTTTCAAAGAGTTAAAGAAAATAACAAATAATATAATTCAGACTGTTTTGGATATATTCTTATTTTAAAGCAAGAAATATTTGGAAGATTTTTAAGGGACTTGTTTGAAATTAAAACCAAGGGTGGTTTAAAAAATTTAAAAGTAGCCTGGTATGTAAAGGAAATAAATATGAAGATAAACTCTAAGGTTGAGTTTTGAATTTTTCTTGGAATGTGATGTGAAACCCAAAGTGAAGCAAGTTTTAAACTTAAGTGGAAAGGTTATTAATCTGAAGGTTCAAAATTTGAATGGGAATTACGATTAATTTCAAGCAGGAATTGAAATGATTTGAAATTAAAGTGGATTCAATTTCAAATTAGTCCAAATTTATCTAAATAATTTGGAATTGTAAATACAGTTGGATAAGTAAGATTCAAATGGAATTTGATTTGAAGTTGGAAAGAAATTGAGAATTTATTCAACTTGAATTTGGAATAAATTAAGTCCAATGGAATTTGGAGTTATTTAAATTGGAACTGGGTCAATTCAAATGGGAATTTAAATTGAATTGATGGGAAAGTGAACAGTTTTGACTCTGGACTATTTTCAATAAATTGTTTTAATATAAACTTATTTTTCTAAGCTATTAAATATATATAACCTTTCTTTCTTAAAGCCAAATTATTTTATACTTGTTTTACAATTATTTTTGGAGCTATTTAACCATTTTTCAACTGCTTTCTAAACTAATTACTATTTTTCAACTATGTTACAAATTAATTACTACAACTATTTGGCAATTATTTAAAATTTCTGAAACTATTTAACTACTTTTCAACTATTTTATAATTGGTTAACTATTTTGTAGCTGTTTTGCAAACTAATAATTATTTTTCAACTACTTATCTATTTTTAAAAAAATTCAAGCTATTTTCTAAATATAAACTGGTCAGAGTTCAAACTGTTATTAATTAAATACCCAATTGAAATAAGGATTGAAGATATGATCCAAATGAGAATTATGGAAATTATAAATAAGTGAATGGAAATTAAAGGAAATGTGAATGGAAAGGAAATTGATTTAGCTAATAATCAATGAAGTTAAATACGTAGGATATACGTATATTATTCTATTCGCATAGTGATTTGATCCAGATTCGAGCATAGAATTTCGAGATAGTTCATCGATCCGAGTTGGGATTTTTCACTCGATTTTCGACGGCGAACCTGGATATGGATTGTTGATTGGTTCTGGGTATTCTCTATCATAGTTATAGCTATGCAAGGAGAATGATGGTTTCTAGTCAAGAAACCTGATCTGTGTCCGCACTAGGGAGTCGAGTGGACGATACTAGTTTGGAAGCGAAATTGTGTGATTGAGTGAGCAATCAGATTGGTATGGCGTACGGATGATATGTGTACATCGTACTGATTTGAAAGAAAATGGTATTGGAAAGAGTAATCAAATTTGAGTATTTGATTTTGAATACAAAGTTAGATATCTTTATTATATAAGATAAAAAAAGCCCCTGGTTGAATCTATTGCCAGAAGAAAAGGATTTTGAAGGTGTTTGAAGTATAAAAGGAGTTTTATACAAGTTTGAAATGATCCAAGGTTTTAAAAGTTATATATATCTGTGTGTGTGTGTGTGTGTGTCTATATAAAGGATCTTATGAGGATATTGGAAAAAGGTTTTGGGAACCATTGGATTTGGAAAGGCTTTTGATTTTTGGGTAAAATCAATATTTAAGTTTGGAAAGCCTAGTTTGAGAATTAACGATTTTGGGATAATCGATTTTGTGTAAAGGAGCTTTATATGAGATCATACTAGGTGTATGATTTGAAAGATACTATATGTGTATAGTATAAGGTGTTTTGATGATGGCTTTGGGGAAAATGGCGCTTCCTCGAAATGAACTTCTCAGGAGTGCCACCGAGTGGTGCTGCCTTGAGCCCCAAGGGGGGTTCTAAAGTTGATCCTGTGAGGAGTCCGGAAAAAACTAGTTCCTGAGGATTATGAGTAGAGTATACCATAGCAAAAGTCGTGTGTGCTTCTGAGAGCCAACAGTCTGCGTTTGATTTTACATCGGTAGACTGCGACCTATGGTAACATACCGAAAGTCGTGTGTGTCGCTGAGAGCCAACAGTCTGCCTTTGATTTTATATCGACAGACTGCGACCTATGTAGGAGTGGAGAAGTTTCATTTTGACAGCAAAAATCATGTGTGCCGCCGAGAGCCAACAGTTACATGGACTTTTGCTGTGATGGCAACGTAACCCTGGAATGTAACTGCGATCTGTTGTGGGTTCCATGGCGTAATCGAGGGGCACGGAGTGCCTACAGTTACATGGACTTTTGCTGCGATGGCAACGTAACCCAAGATGTAACTGCGACCATGGATGGGAGTGATGATCTCCACAGCATTCTCACAAAGAAATTTCCTCTATTTTCCAAAATTGTTTCCTGAATTTTCAATAAAGTTATTTTCCAAGTATTTTCACTTGATGTTGAAAACGGGTTTACCAAGTACTTATAGATTTTCAGTCCTACGCCTGATCAATATATGACTGAATTTCTATGAGAACAAGGATGAACTGGTTGAGACATTGAGTTATAAGAAGTATTTTTATAAAGATCTATTTTATTAGTATGATGTGAATTTAAAGGTATTTCTAAATTTTAAAATAAAAGTGTTGGAATTTTGAGAAAATAAAAGGAAATCCAAACTGGAATTATAAAATAAAATTTGAATTTAAGAAAATTTAATGAAGTGATTTTTGTAATAAAATCGAATATTGATTTTAAAAAAAACCTGGAAGTGAGCTAATTGGCTAAATAAATTATTTGATAGAATATATTAATAAAATTTAACTCGGTTAAATAAAATGGAATGTAAATTAATAATGGAGTTTGGAAATGAATTCGAATTGTAAATAGAATTCGACTTGGATTTGATAATGAATTAAATAAGAAGAGATGTTGTAAAAAATAAAAATAAAATGGAGTTAGATCAAAATAGTGATGGTTTGAATTACAAATAGAATTCAAGTGTGATATGAATAATATTTAACGAAATTTGCAAGTAAATTAGATATAAGGGAAGTGTTGTCGAATGAAATAAAATTTAATTATATTAGATATGGTTTGAATTGCAAACAAAACCCAGGTAGGTTGAAATAAATTGAAAATGACCTTGTAATTAGTTAATTGAGTAGTGAATGAATTGAATTTGGACTTTAATTTATAATAATTAACCAAATAAATTTGTATATTGAAATGAGATTTGTTTGAAACAGAATCAAGTTAAGGTGAAAAAGAAAATTTATTTGCAAATGATGTGAGCTTAAGTTATGAAGTTGAAATAGTTGAACAAAGTAAATTAACTTAAGTTTAAAATTAATAGAAGTTTGGCTTCGAGCAAAAGTGAATGACCAAAAAAGTCTGGGTTAAATTAATTTGGAAATGGTTATTAATTTCTAAATATTGAATGTGCCAAACTTAATAAATTGTTTTGAATGGAACAATTGCGGAAATGAAATGAAATGCAATGTATGGTTGGTGAATAAATTAGAAATGAAAATGGATTTAAATACAGAATGGGTTGAAATTAATTTGAAGTAGTTATAGACTAAAAATGAATACTTTGTTAAGCGAATATCGTCAAAATTGCATAAAAATAGTTGTCGTTTGGTGTAAATAAAAGTAATTAAAATTCTGTGAGTTGATAGAGATTAAATAAACTTGATTTTGAATCATTTGAAGTGAATGTGGATTTGTTTAGAGTAAAAATCAGTTGAATGTAAGAAATTGATTTGCAAACCATTAAAATTGAATGTAATGGCTTATGAATTGATTGAAAGCAATTGAATTAGCTTTAAAGTTATATATATCGCTTATGGAAAGCGTTTGGTGCTTGTTGCTTATGAAATACATGTGTTTAGCTATTGAAAATAAGTGAAATGCTAATAGATTTTCTATATATGGTACTTACATATTTAAATTAAGTAAGTACATGTACCTGAAGGCCGTTTGGCTGGATTCGGATGCACTAATTGCTAAAATAAATAAGCCGCATGCTTAAAATGCTAAATAAGGTACGCCTACGCAATAAAAAGAGGAAATATGAACTGTTTTTTCTTTTTTCGACCATGTGGGTCGATGTATATATATTTATATCTCTTGTCAAATTGCAAAAGCACCTCCGTACAAAAGAGACTCTGCCAAAAAAATTCGAAAATTTTGGGAGTTAGAAATTTTTTGGGAAAAATTTTTGTTAACCACAAAATGATTTCAAATTGGAAATTAAAGTAAAATAGTAAATGAAACTAATATGAATCATTTATAAATGAAAAAAATATAATAAAATTCAATATTTAGATTTGAAGATAAATTGAATTCATATGGAAATGGAAAAGCTAATTTGAATAGAAGTAGGTATGAAACTTCTGTAAGAAAATTTATAAAATGATATGAAAGGTTACGATTGAATATTGTTGCTAAGTAAGATATGCAGGTATTAAAGGGAAAAGAAAATTGGATTTGATTCCAAAAGATAAATTTGAATTGCTCGACATAAAGGTATGTATCTAAATTTCTGTATGAAATTGGATTGGGTTTTGATATAGCCACTGGGCTTTTGTTTTCTTTTGGAATTTGGGAGCCCTTAGAGGCATTTTGTAGTAGTACCGAGTTAGCCGCATAGAGAAGACGCTGGCAAATTTTTCGAAAATTTTGAGAGTTACAAAAATTTTGAGCAAATTTTGATAACTTAAAATTTGATTTTAAATTGAAATTTGAATGTCTGAGAAAAAGGGTATTGTTTGGAAACTATGGGAGAATTTGAGAAGTTAGTAAGAATGATAAGGGGACATTTATAAAAGATGGTTGGTATAATATTGAACTATGAGTTTTGGGGGAAAAGCAAACGGGTATAGTACCATTCTCCCTAACTAGTAATTTCAGAGACGAAATTCTTTGAAGGGTGGAGGAATGTGACGACACAGAATTTTTAACAATTTAAAATGGAATATTTAATTGATTTTAAATATTAGAAAAGTTAATTTTAATTTGAATTTCAAATATCAATATTTACTTGATAATTAAATTATTGAACTATATAATTTGAAATTGGGTAAAATATGGAATATGGAATTTTAAGCCTGTTAAAAATAATTTGAGGGCTTATAAAATTTATAATGATGATACTGAAGATAATAGAATGGTTAAAATTTAATTTAAAGGTAATTTGTTCAATTTTAATAATATATCGTTTAAATCGATATTTAAAAATAGCCTTCCGAGGCACAGTCTCGGAATTTGACGAAACCAGTTCCATTGGATCCATAATAGTTAGTTACTATCGGATTTCAATTTTCATAGCGTTTGGATTTACCGTTTGCACGTAATGATGAGAATAGCATCGAAATTAAAATCGATAATTTAATATTTTAAATCGATTTATCAAGCTAACTTCCACGTACGATTAAATTAGCTTCCGAAACACGTTCCATCGTGTTCGGAGCGCGGGTAAAATCTTACAAACGCCTGTCGGCATGTCTGATTTGGGGTTTGGGATTTCGCGTTATGCAACACGAGATATTTTCAATATTTAATTATATATTAATTAAGCGTACGCAGGAAGCTATACCCAAATCTATTTTATCTCCGTCCCCTCTCTAACCTTCAAACAGAAAATCGAATCCATAAAAAAATCTTCAGAAAAGAAAAGAAAAATTTAAATTGAAAATGGCAACCTCCCTTCTGAAAGCAGGCGATTCAGCTCTTACCCTAGCACATTTCTGTCTCTTCATTTAATCGTAACCTCCAATTTTCCTTACCCGCTCGAGTCGCGACCACGGTCTGGAAGTGAATGTGCTTGCGAAATCTAACTCGAGTGGGGCGGCTGCTGAGGTTGGAGCGACATGCGACAGTGGTGAGGATGCACGCGTGAAGCCAAGTGAACAATTTCGTGCGATTTCAAATCGCGACGTGATGTTCTCGAGCTCGTGAGGCGTAAATTGGGGATGGTGGGTCTCGATGGAGGATGGGCCGAAGCGACGATGGTTTCGAATCAAAGATGTCGCCGTGACTAGGGTTTTCAGCGATTGGTGGTTCATGAGTTAGCGATGAAGTGTAATCGGTGATGATGGGTTTCAAGGCAGAGGCATTGTTCGAGCAGCTGAGATGGCTTCTACGGCGATTTAGGTGAGTTAGCTTTTACTTTTTGGTATGTTAAATTTCAAATTAATATGTTAATTGAGTAAAAGTATGCAGTTAAAAAAATGTCTCGGTTTGGAAATTATGTATGAATGATTTTTGTAAAGGTAGGAGGTTTCAAAGATTTTTTTTTTTTTAATTAGATGGTTAGAACATTTTAAAATATAAAATCAAATATAAATCGAACGAATTAGTTGATTGAATTTATTTAGTGGTAAATTATTTCAGGTCATTTCAAATATTAATAAGAATCGTATAAATTGTTTATTCAGGGTCAAACCGGGAAAACCAAAGCTATATTGAAATGGATTGCCAAATAAAAGTAACGGTGAGTAAATCTCACTCTGTTTGATTTTTATTTAGATTTAAATGGTTAAATTTAAATAATTGGTTGATTGATTGAGTTGATTGAATGTGTGCTGATGATCTGGTGACTTTGGTTTTGTTTGGTTCTCGAGATAATTATTGTTTGACTTGAATCATTTGGGTTTTAAATGGATTTAAACTTAAATCATAAATAAGAGAATGGTTCATTTTAAAGTTAATAAGGGTTAAATGATTGGTGATTCATTAAATAGGTAGGATAATTTAAATGGATAATTAATTAAATTAATTAAAGATTTGGGCTAATTAATTAAGTTTAAATTAATTTAGAATGATCATTGGGTGGCTTAATAAGTAATTACTTAATGCAATTAATAAAATTACTTTGTGTAATTAATCAAGAGATTAATTAAGATAATTAATTAAGAAGAATTAATTTATTTAATGAAGTAAATAAAAAGGTAGGTAATTTCAGGTGGAAATAAATCAAGTATGATTAGTACTGTGGTTTAATTAATGTAATTAATTTAGATTAGAAAAAAATTTAAAATACAATTGGAAATCATTAATTTATATAATTAATGATGTAATTAAAGATTGATAAATAAAATTGATTAATCCATAATCAGTGACTTATGAGTAACTAATTAATATAAGTAATTAAGGATTAATGTAATTAATATAGTTAATTTATCTATGAAGTAATTAAGATTATTTATTGATTTTGGTTAAGAATAATTAATATGGTGAAATTAATCAAAGATAATTACTTGAATGTAATTGAAAGATAATTAGTCCAGGGTGATTAATTAAGATGAATAATGAAGGTTGACTGGTTAATTGATTTGGAATTAATTAGTGTTAAATGAAGGAATCTAAGTGGTTGAGGTTAGAAATTCAATTAGAACCAATTGAATTAATTTAGATGTGATCAAATTTGCTTATGGATGATTGAATGGTATTGAATGCTTTGAATGAATTGATATCTCTAATATGAAATGTTGTGTATTCCAATTGGATAACTTGGGCTAGGATGACATGAGACTCGAAGAGACTGGGTTCGGGTTTTAGGAAATACCCGAATCCACTTTGAATTTTATAGATTGATGTGTCGAATCTATAGGCTGGAGGGAAGTGATTTAAAGGAATTCGACTATTTAAATCTAAATTTCTGGTACTTAGAAAATGGATGTGTGAAACTAGAGAAGACTATAACAATTTGTGAATTGAATCGAGTTACCCCGGGTTTTATATATAAGTTGTATGCTCTGTATTCCATGTTAGATGGGTTTACTCACGCTGATTTCCAGCCTGACCCGGGTGTTACTTTGATGTAATGCTCGGGTCAGACCGAGTATTACAGTTTTTCAGGTAGGTACGTTCTGGAGCTCAGGAGGCGAGCTGGATGGCAGGAACGTATAGAGTACTTCCGCTGTATTTTATTTCTGTAATCTGAGGCATGATAATTGTATATCTAGTGTCTGTATAAATGTGTAAGTCTGATGTATTTAAATGTAATCGACTGAATATTATTCTTTTGTAAACTGTTATTATTTATTATTATATTTTATCCGCTGCGAATGTTGAGATGTTGGTGTTTCTGTTCTTCTTCTTCTATCTCTTTCTTCTTTTTCATAACTATTTAGAATTTTCGGTATTGAAAATTCCAGGTCGTTACATTATCCCACTTCAATTCAATCCTTCTGGTAGGTCAAATCCTGTGAGTAACATTCTTCCTACTTCTGAAGGTGACTCCGACTCTTGCGTCCAAGGATATTTCTCCAAAGGGAGGTAAGAGCGATAAGGCATCCAAGAGAGGAACAGAGGAAGGCTTGAGTGGGTCCACTCCTAAGAAACTCAAGAAGGAGAAGAAGTATAAGAAGTAGCCATCATGTCGGCTTATTTGTATATAGCTTATGTAGCTATTTTCCTTTTTTGTTGTCATGTTTGTGCCCTTGATTTGGATAAACTTGTACGATAATTTTCAAGTATAATGTGTAAATAAAAATTCTTTATTTTATGTATAACTTTTTATGTGAACTCATTTAAAGTCGAGCTATTACTTTTCCATGTAATGTACTTGTAATTTGTTGCTCGTTAATTTGGATGATAATTCATTAATTCTATCCCAAGGCCTCCATGTGGTTGTGCCCTCAAGTTGTACTTAACACTGGGCTCGAGCCCTAGTGCTACACTATCGAATTCGGCGGTTTAAGTGATTGTACTCCTGCACCTAGGCTTGGGTTAAAGGAGTTAGATAGTGGATGGTCGAATCCCATCCTAAGCAAATTTGTACTCTTCCCTTCGATTTTGGGGTTGGAGTTTATCGAATAGTGAGTGGTCGAGCCACACTCGTCTATTTGTTTATACTCGTATCCGCACACATCTAAGACTTCATTAGTGGGTGGTCGAATCACACCCAATTAGTGTTTATACTCCAGTCCACGTTCTAGGGACTTAGAGTTATTACGAAAAATAGTTGTCCTGAATTTTTCATAATTGATTGATTTTGCCTCCAAGTTTGGGGTTCAATTTGGAGAGCGACAAGTCATGTTGCAATCGCTTTTGATTCAGGTTTGTCCCAATGCTTTGAGGGATTAATTTGATTATCGGATGTTCAAGTCGCATCCATTTCTTGTTATCAATCATCAAACTTTTGTCTAACATATTCCATTTTTCCTTTTTCCCCATCTCAGGTGGAAGGGTAGTAGCTGACTAGCCATTCTTGCTTTTAGATAATCATGCTTAGTTTGGAGCTTAGTTTACTCTCTTATCCTTTACCCTTTATTACTATCAGTACATTTGTTTCTATGTCTCGATTTTTGAGGGATATTTTTATGATGTACTCTGATTTTGACTTATGTACCGATATATTCTAACACTATGATATAACATGATATTTTTGAGACTGCCTATATTTTTCTGAGATTATGTATATGTTTGTTGTATTTTTTCCATCGTGATGCTTTTGGATTAGATAGTTTATTCTTCATATTGTTATCTTAGTCACTGTGTTGCTAGTTTATTTAAACCCGACGATTTGCATTTCACGATCCGATGGTTTTTTGGCGAACCAAAAGATACAGTTTCCACAGCCGGTATCAGACCTTAGGTTCAATATTCCTAAGGTTAGGATCTGTTGGCGTAAAAATTGGCCACCAATACCCAGTTATGTGAAAGCGCCAATATCCAATCATAGATCTCAAATAGTATCTAATGTAGAGAATATAATATGAAGAACAAACAAATTAAAAATGAAACCAAGTAAAAAGAGACAAGATTTATAGTGGTTCGGCTATTTTTGGCATGCACTCACTCTAGAATAATCCTTTTTATTATACTATAGTTGGTTTACATTAACAATCCAAAATCCAAGAATAAAATTGGTAGAGTGTAGCCTAGGTTGAAGATAAAGAGAAGTAGAAAGAAGATCTTTTTTCTGATGCCATACATGTTGTACTTATACAGGAAGATGTGCATGAATCGAGCTGAAATTTCGGCAGAAGAACCTCCTAGCCATGACGAGGTCACATAAAAATTTTCAAGCTCATTGGAGCGCATAATGGGCATTGTCCCTGATCCCTATTTTGGTGTCCAAATGGAGTGTGATCCCTCTGGTGAATTTCATATGATTTTAGATTCCGCTCCAAAATTTCATGCCATTTTGACTTACGGTTTGCGATATATCGCATTTTCCATGAAGTGGTGTTGCTTATATTTTGTTTTCAGCTGATCCCTTTGGAGGGATAGGGAACTATCCCTCCAACGTATTCCGTTTTATGTACGACCCCTATGGGGTGTTCTACATGTTGTAATAAGCTTTTGCTCTAAGTTTCATGTTAATTGGATGTGTGGATGTTGATATATTGATCGATTTTTCTATAAAGTTGGATTTAGCCGCTAAGAGGGAAGAGGGTCGATCCCTATTGAGGGATAGGGGCCAATTCTTCCAAGCCTCTCCAAATACCATGCATTCCCTAGCATAGACTCCTTAGCATCCCATCTTCCTGCTTCCAAAGTTTCACTTCAATCCATCTTGTGGTTGTTGAGTTATGGAACGATCATTGTCGAATTGGATTGTATGCATCCTGTTTAATCTGATCCCTCTATTTCGGTCCCTCTTTTGGGGGAAGTTTAGTTCCAAACTTAGCCATTTTTTGAGAGATGTCCACCCAAATCCATTCGACTATAGTCCATTGTTTCAAATATAATCGATGTCCAATCCTAGTAATCATCTCTTCATGCTTTCAACCTTGATTGATATGAAGTCCGTTGGGTTAAATCCTCCTATGTACTGCCTTGCCAGAAGGCGGGTTAACACTTTTCCTCCAAAAACGTACCTTGCGATAGGTAGATGTGTTTTGAATTATCATAAATCTAGTATTCAAAGCCTATAATCCATCAATAGTCATATTATTCAATTCGAATCCAATCCGTTCCCAATCCAAATCCGTGATCGTTTCGGATCATTAGTGAAATCCAAGCCCATTCTGAGTCGATATCCAATTCCAAATCTTCAATCCCTTTGGATCATTTCATCTAAATCCATATCCATTGCAAATCCACATTCTCTCTGGATTATTTTTCCAAATCCTCGACCTCACCAGGGACATTAGCCAAATCTAGGACCGCTCTGTGCCATATCCAAGTCCACGACCGCTCCAAGACAACGTCAAAATCCATAAGTGTTCGAAGCTAATATCCAAATCCATGGCCTCTCGGGGTCCTTGTCGAGCACAATCCATATTCGACATCCAAGTAAGCTGATCCTATTGATCTCTGGTGAAACGGTGTTATTTCCAATAATCCGATTCAGTGTCCCTGAACATTGTTTAATGGCGAATTTTCTATCGGATTAAAAAATCGCCAATTAATTTCAAATTGAAATTTACCGCAAGTGAACGGCATACAAAAGTTATTACACGGCGAGTATGGGTCGATCCGTAGGGATTTGTTAGATTTTAAATTTCTAATCAATCAAATTATACCAAACAGAAAGAAAATTATTAACTACAAGCAAAATGAAGCTAAAACTAGAATTAAAATGAGATTTAAAAACTATGAGATTAGAGAACAATTTAGAGGAAAATTCACTCTCATATTTTTGTAAATTATCAAACAAACAATTTATAATCTCTAGTTTTGATATTAAGTGAAATAGTTATTGCATTTATCATAAGCATGGTTTATTTATGTTATTAATTAACATAACTTAAACCATCAAACTTTAATACAACAAATAAACCGCTCGTAGATTCTATTGAAATGGAACTAAAGAAAAACTATTTTAAGTATGATCTATACTATTTTAATTAGTAATATAGATCATCAAATTTTGTTTTTACTTTATTTTGAAAATCAAAAATCAATTAGCAAATGATGATGTAAATTGTGTTTACGTTGAATAAGAGTAGCTCATTTACAAATGCTACATAAACTAGTGAACCCACTTGTATAAACTTACATCAAAATCTGCTCTCATGAAGCACAAATAAAAGAGACCATAAATCATAGAAATGTTAAAATTACATAATATTTGAGAGCTTCATTACCCCTAAGTTGAAGGGATTTAGCTACTCATTTTTGTTATCAAATCAACACATAGAGATTTCAACATTTAAAATAAAATAAAGTAGAGAATAAACAACGAAAAAAAAGATTAACTACTAGAAGAAAATGAATTAA
The DNA here is from genome assembly GCA_030765085.1 of Allium cepa. Lineage (NCBI taxonomy): Eukaryota > Viridiplantae > Streptophyta > Magnoliopsida > Asparagales > Amaryllidaceae > Allium > Allium cepa. The sequence goes on along the minus strand of CM060933.1, from coordinate 24,644,108 downwards.
ACTAGTGCATAAATGTAAATCTAAGCTATGAACATAAAAAGAAAGAGAGCATAGAAATAAACATTACATAAAAGCAAAGAAAAGCATGTAGAAAAGAAAAGAAAACGAGGCTTGGAAGCCATTTTTATTTCATGTAGCATTGAACTTACAGTTTGCTTGCTTAATTTCCTAAGTGAAATGAAAGGTAGAAAGAACCTACATATACAAAAGAGCTAATTCAATTTTTAAGGTTCTTCCCAAAATGCCCTTTAGGAAGTTTGACCACTAAATAACCATAGCCACTAATTAATCTATCATTAAATATGCATGAAGCATTAACCCCTACTTAGTTGTCCATTAGCTTCTAATTGTAGATTTAGGTAAGTGGGAGGGGTCCTCCATGATCATGAGCTTGAATTATTTCCTCTTCATTCCTTTGTATTCCCTTGTGCATGTATATAACTTCATAAAACCCTCTTCCATATGCATCAAAATTTCCTATAAAAATCATAAAAAATATTCAAGTAAAAATTCTCAAATTGACACATGCACATAAATGATCTTTTTTCCCCTGAATGAAGATGAATATATGATGATCCGAAAATAATTAAATTTTGGTTTTAAACATGTTAAAATGCCCAAATATGACATGTATTTAAATAAAAATAGATAAAATATGGATGTAAATGTATGCACATTTACGTGCACATCAAATACCCCTGCATTTGTCTTTTTATTCGTCCTCTAATAAAGGAAAACTAAGATAAATCTGTTTTCGTAGGGAGCACGATTGCAATGAGCATATGCAACAAGCCGTTAAACCTCTAGGTGTCCTTAGTAGGACGAGTGTTGGCTCGTGAGAGTTTTTAGCAGATACTACCCAAAAAATCCAAATGCAAAGTGAAAATATTTACAAAGTGCAAGATTTATTTACAAAGAGACGAATGCAAAATTTTGAAAATATTTACAATGAAGGATTTACTTTTAAATTGACACAAATAAGTTAAATATAGGTTTTGGGTTATATTTAAATTTAAGTCATTTACTTGTCAAACTTTCCAATAAAACGAAGTTATCGTAACAAATGGGCTATAATTTAACTCGTCCTTTCGATCGATAATAGTGTAACTATGAAACAAATCCTTGGTTGATTATCAAAGTTTATCAAAGTGGTATTTTCATTTCTTTCCAATAACAAGTCAAATCAAACAAGTTGAAATGGTGCTTGGATTTCACTTGCTTACTCTCTCTTATTTGAAAATTTTATTAATATTAACAATATTTGCATATGCCTAAGTTAGATAAACTGAGGCCATATATATTATCCATGCAGTGCGATGCGGACTGATGTGAGGGGAATAGAGAGCATGGTGAGTGAACACTTATAGACTGTAGGCATTATTAAAAAAAAATTATACACATACACCTAAATCAGATAAACTGAGGCCAAATATACCGATTGTGCACTGCCTTCGGGCTTACGTGAGAAGAGTACAGAGCATGGCGAGTGAACACACGAGTGTGAACACATGACTCTAGCTGTTAAAAATATTTACATATATACAAAAAAAATTACTTATAATATATTTTATGTTTATTTTCTTTTTTTTCATGTTTTTTTTTGAAAAGAGAGATCTTTGCAAAATCATCTTAGAACCATTTAAATTAGAAGATAAAAATGTTATATCCTTTACTTTAAATTTACCACTTTTTTTTAAAAAAAGGATTTCATTTAGAATGTATTTCATGATGAGTGTAATAGGAAAAATATGCACATATTTATAAAAGAGGGTTAACATTCTTACTAGACGTAGCTTGGCTCATGAAGAATCGTGAGCTGCTCCTCTTGGTTTCTGGGCAATTCTAAGAAAGATTTCAAACTATGTACATTGATTTTGAAAATTGATCCATTCCTGGGGTTTTCTATTTCTATGGCACCATGTGGAAAAATAGTTCGTACCGCAAGTGGTCCGGTCCATCTCGATTTAAGTTTCCTAGGGAATAAATGAAATCTTGAGTCATAAAAATGAACTTTTTGCTTAGGCGAAAATGTTTTCCTTAGGATTGACTTGTCATGAAAAACTATTTTTCTTTCTTCGTAACTTTTCTCATTTTCATACGTGTCGTTCCTAAATTCTTTAATTCGTTGAGTTGTAGTTTTCGGTTTTCGCCAGCTTTCCCAATATCAAAGTTTAAGTTTTTTATTTCCCATAATGCTTTGTGTTCGATTTCAACAGGTAATTGGCAAGCTTTACCGTAAACTAAACGAAATGGGGACTTTCCAAGGTTAGTTTTAAAAGCAATATGGTAAGCCCAAACCACGTCAGTCAATTTCTAAGACCAATCTTTTCGATTTTTGTTAACAGTTTTCTCCAAGATTTGTTTTATTTGTAGATTTAAAACTTCAACTTACCCATAAGTTTGAGGATGATATGGATTGGATAACTTATGGGTTATCGAGTATTTATTTATTAATGTTTCAAAAGATCGATTGCAAAAATAGGTCCTGTTATCATTGATTATTGTGCGAGATGTGCCTAACTTCGAAAAGATGTTTTATTTGAGGAAATTCACGACAATTCTATATTCGTTGGTTTTGCATGGAATGGCTTTGACCCATTTTGAGACGTAATCGACAGCAAGAAGGATATACAAGTTCCAAAAGAATTGGGAAAAGGTCTCATAAAGTCGATACCCCAAACGTCAAAGATTTCGATCGTAAGAATGGGTTTAGAGGCATCATATCTTGTCGAGAAATTCGTCCAAGCATTTGACATCGATCATAAGTTTTTCTGCAATTTTTCGAGGATCGAAATGTCCACCGCACGCTTGATCGTGGAAAAATGAAAGAACACTCTTGATCTCATTATCCGAAATGCAACGTCGGATGATTTGGTCAAGGAAATATTTGAACAAGTATGGATCATCCCAATAGAAATATTTCACTTGGAACATGAATTTGTATTTATCCTGTTTGGACCTAGATGAGGGAGTTTCTTTAGTGACTAAGGAGTTCACTATATTAGCATATCATGGATCGATAGAAATTGAAAGAAGTTGTTCATTGGGAAGTTTTCATTGATTGGTAAAGAAGATGGTGCATTAAGAAGACGAGATAAGTGATTGGCTATGACATTATTAGATCTTTTTCTATCTTTGATTATAAGGTCAAATTCTTGAAGTAAAAGGATCGAACGAATTAAGCGAGATTTAGCATCCTTTTTCGCAAAGCGACATCGAAGCGTAAAATGGTCCGCGTACACAGTAATGTATGACCCGATCAAATATTGTCGAAATTTTTCGAGAGCAAAAACTACCGCTAGAAGCTCTTTTTCAGTGATTGTGTAGTTAAGTTGAGCGTCGTTCAGAGTCATGCTAGCATAGTTGATAACGTAAAGGATGGTGTTGATGCATTGTCCTAAGACAACAACAACTGAAAAGTTTGAAGCATCACACATTATTTCAAATGAGATATCCTAATTGGGTGCGCAAATGATTGGAACTAAAATGAATTCTTTTTTAAGACGTTCAAAAGAAGATATACACTAAGAGTTGAAATCGAATGGAACGTCTTTTCCAAGGAGAGTCGTTAAAGGACGAGCGATTTTTCTAAAGCCTTTCACAAAGTGTGGATAAAAGCCATCGTATCCTAGAAGCGATCGAATGTCCTTAACAGATTTAGAAATGGGTAGGTTTGCAATCACGCTAACTTTCGCTTTATCTACCTCAATGCCTTTTTGAGATGATATGTCCAAGGATTATTCCTTGTTTGACCATAAAGTGGCATTTTTCGCAATTCAAAGTCAAACGTTTTTCTTTACATCGATTTAGAACCAACTCGAGATGATATAAACATTGGAAAAAGAATCGCCAAAGATAGAGAAATCATCCATAACTGTGAGAAATGCGGATTATGATCTTATGGCTAGGATAAACACTAGAGGGGGTGTATAGTTTTTAAGGAATTATTAAATCTTTTTGAGCTTTTGTTCAAATAATGTATGCAATATTCAGATGCAGATTGTCATGATCCAAAATCCAATGTTCGAAAATTGACACTAAATACCTCACTTGTATTCGACCGTTGAAAATTCAAACATTGAACTCTAGTCGGATAGAGCTTATAACAACATTAGGTGAATATAAAACAGTGGGAACAAAATGAATATCATGCATTACATCACAGATACATCATCATAATATCCATTACTACATCGGAGTATCATAATACATATACCACAACTTTAAATAGAACAACAAATGATCATATGCCAAAAAGTCTTCAAAGGAATGAAGCAATAGAGGACTTCCAAAAACTAAGCACATTGATATCCAAAAGCTCCAAAAATATCTCCAAGGTAAAAGCCTCCAAAATACTGCTAACACCAGAACACGGAAACCATCTACTAGGCTGCCCGTGTGGAAATGATGGGCACGCAGAGTTTAGAAAGGAAACAATAAACTCCGAGTCAGTTATGGGACTGATATGAGTAAACAAAAATAGTTTCTTTCAAATAAACAAGATTTATAAAAGAAAATTCGTTATGCTTTTTTGGAAAATGAAACTACCATAAGACCTTCCGCCACATACACAATGCAATCGCAGAATTGGAGGAGATTTCGTCTTATGATAGCCAAATATGCTTGATACGAAAAAAATTATTTGGTATTATTACCAGTGCATAGTGTAGTAAATCATTTCGAAAGATAATATTAATCTTAGCCAGCATAGACATTCCGTACTATGCCTACTATAGCTACCATCTAAATAGTGGTGACCACCATAAGTAAATGACAGGTTATACAACTAAAACCGTACTGGGTTCGTATTGGGAATTGGATTTCCAACAAATGGTCAGGCTAAGGAACTTCCTAATGCCACATGGGTATGCCTTTGGAGGGACGTCCCGAGAACCTACCCGGCTCTCTGCCAACACAAGGCCGGGTTACCTCTGTAACTAGGTAACTACTGCTCGAGTATGCCACTCCCCGGTCGTTTGCGACCTTTATCCGAGGGCCCTCTACCACAAAGCAACAACCACACAGTAAATGAGATTGTAGCAACCACATAGGTTAAGTATCTGGGCTCCATACCATGATACCACCTTTTTCCAGAAGAAAATGACATACCCTAAAGGGTGCGACCCTCATAACATTGCTGCATCTTTCCTGTTTCGACCATTTCCGAGGTGTGAGGTCCGATGAGGTCTCGTCCACAAACCTACGCTTTACACGAAAGCCATGCTTTGATCACAGATGATCAACAAATGATCATCAACACACAGCAGCACTTAGCATGCCACACTACCAAATTGGGAGTATATCGTTGATAACCTTCAATTACATAACCTCTGAGCGCGTACGTCTCAGAGAAGGGTGTTAAGCTAAGAGAATAAATTCTCCGGCACTAATAGATATGTATTTGAAAGAAATCTTCTTTATATCTCAAAGTTTAATGTCAAACACACAACCATACAAGTCTGTTCTGGGTCCGAACAGAACCGAAGGCACTTCGTCCAATAAAGGAAAAAGCCCTTGCAAATTCGGGTATCCACAATCCCGATTGGACTCCCCATCACATGTGGAGATCTCTATACCGGAGCAACTCAGTGCAAAGACATTCGATAGGTTATCCTATCGTTTTCGAAGACACCCGATCTTCACCACCGTCTTTGAATGTTATTCATTTCGACGTATCACAATTCGGAATGGGTTATATGACACAAAGGTCCTCTCTCGGCTAAACCGAATAGTGAGCGTTAATTTTGAAACACGTGAATGTATCAATCACAAAGATTTATATTCAGGGTTCGATGTGGGTTTCGGATAACCAACTGGAACCCGACTCCCTGTCGCATCGAAGTTTAAATGACGTTTTACGGGCAAAAGGGTTTTCACATAAATACAGAATTAGATCACAAATCACAGTTCAGCACAGAGCAACTCACATCACATAGTATCACAATCACAACAGAAATATCTATCCAGTGCACAATAATAGTTAATTATTTTCCAATCAAGGTGAATGTGATTTAAATGAATTAACCACATAACCATTTTTATTGATTATTTTAAATCAACGATTAATTATTCTTAATGACAAATAAATTAAATCTTAATCAACTTTATTAATTAATTATTTCTTAATCAATTAACTCAATTAACTACTAATTATAAATTAATCAACTTAAATTATCTAATTAACAATTCTTAATTACAAATTAGTTAAACACTTAATTATTAATTAACCAATCCTTAATTACAAATTATAAATTAATCATTCTTAATTACCCTTTGTAAACAATTAATTAATAATCATTATTTATCTTAATTAACATTTAAAAAATCTTCCTTAAACTTTGAAATCAGATTATTATTAACTTAGAAAACTTTAATTTTAATTAAAATTAAAACTTACTTATATTAACTAGTTAATTATAAAATATTAACCAAGATTTTAGAGAACATTGTTATGTATCCACTTAGTTAATTAAACTTGAAATAAATTCTTAACTTAAAATAATCAACATTAATTATTCCATAAATATTAAATTTTGTTTAACATTATAAACTTGAAATTTATTGGGCTTAACCCATTTTGAAAACAACCCGAGAATGCCCAAAATTTTACTCGAGTTAAACTCGAGTTTCTCTCCATCTTTCCTCGAGTCATCTTTCGTCTCTCACGTACTCCTTCTTTTTCTCTTTTTTTCTTTTTTTTACTTAAGTTTTAAACTGCTGAATCAATCCCACACGAACGTGAGTAACTCGAGCTAACCCATCTCCTACTCGGGCATTCCTTCAAGTTCCCCCCAAGCTCAAACCTCCTGATACAAAAATCAATGCGGTGCACGTGCACGGCATCGCGCCGCCGCTCCGGTGAACGTCACGACCTTCGGCAAGTCGCAAAACTTACCCACACTCGAAATCGTAACTCGATTCAACACCAAGCATTTCAAATCGAAATTTAGCATTTTGCTTGAAAACTGTAACTTAACTCTCCTCGGCAAATCGCCTCGCCGCCGCATCTCAGACCACCGGAGGCGCTCCCACTCCGTCCACACCACATCAACCCCCTACACTACCATCCCGCTCAATCTCGAGCAACTCGATCAATCCATGGTGACGAAATCACCACATTTCCTAACCACTGCAAAACTTCAAACATAATCCTAAATTCACCTCGACCCATCAATTCGTGCAATAGAAAAATTATTTGATAATTTTCCTAAAATCGTTGATCAACAAACTAGCTTCAAACCAAATTTCATCACCCAATATTTGATCGATCATTAGAAAATGGAAAAAAAAATTATTCAATTGTGAACTGCTCTTGGAATACTTAATTAAAAATCATCATATTAATTTTAAAAATCCTATCTTTGTATGTTTATTCAAGTTATATAATCAAATCAATAATTTAAAATACTCGAATTCATCATATGGTTTTGTTTTTACTGTAAAATTGAGTTTACAGAGTCAAACTCTTCATGATCAAGCTTAAAACATATTCTAGGCTGTGATTCAAGTTTAAACAACTTATTTTGTTTAAAAATCCTAAGTTAAAAATGTTTGTATGAAGATTTATTAGATTTTTCTAATTCATTTTGCTCTGAAACCAAAATATAGAAGAACAAGTCATATAAACATCTCCAGTATCACAGAAAACATACAGAACTATATTTTTTTCTTTACAGCAAAGTACAAAGTTCCATGAACTAATACCCAGATTTAAACTTTGAAATAATATATTTCCTCACCTGAAAGCAAATTTGAAACAGAGAACAACTTTTTTTTTCTTGTTTTGAAAACCTGCAGTTGGTCTTCTTTTGAATCCTTTTTTATTTAGTTGAATGATTTTTTTTAGTTTGAAAATATAGTGATGTCTTACTTCTTTTTCTTCCTGGCTTTTCTATGTTTTTGTTTGAACGAACTATACTAATATGGATGTATATATAAAGGAAGACTTTGTATAGGTAGGTGTTATCTGGTGTAGTTTACTTCTTTGTTTTTTTCTCTTTTATTTTATTTAGTTAGATATTTCCTTGCCTCCATCTTTGAGCAGGTTTTTTTTCTTTAGAGGCTGAAGTGATTTTGATTTTTGCTTGAGAATAGATAGCATTAAATGCTTATGTCCCCATTTTTGTTTACATGTAATCTGATTTGAATTTTGTATGTACATTTTTTTGTTTAATCTTCTTACTTACATTTTTTTTATTCATAGATATTTATTTTTTAGCCTTGCATACATTTTTGTTTTTGTTATTTCCTTGTTTCACATAATTCACATGCAAATCTATATATATTTCATATGTTATTTTTATTAGAATTATCTTATGAGTTACCATATATATTTACGTTTAACACAAATTCTAGTTTTTTTATATAATTTTTATTATCATTTATTTAAAGCTTAAACTACCAAATACTTTATTTATATCCATATATCTTTGTAATATTTAATATTATTAATAATTTATTTCAAAAAGAAACTTTTCAAGTTAACTTTCAAAAGTTCAAATAAGTTACCAAATTTAAATTAATAATTTTGGGATGTTACAGATATCCCCCCTTAAGAAAATTTCATCCTCGAAATTTGAAAGAGAGAGAAAAGCAAACAAAGAATATACAAATTCAGAAAAGAATAAGGAAATAGCTTACCAGCTTAAGCCAAGATATCCACTCTGCAATTGGGGTATGATTTCCGCATATTATCTTCAGTTTCCCAAGTGCAGTCCTTTGGATTGCCACTCCACCGAACTTTAACTAGTTTCACAACTTTGTTTCTCAACCGCTTTTCATCATGATCTACAATCTTTATCGGTTCTCTTTTGACTGTTAAATTGGGAGTGATGTCGAGATCCTGCTGAGCAGCTTCTTCAATAATACTATCTGGATCGTGCACATACTTTCGAAGATTAGAAATGTGGAACACATCATGCACGCCAGATAACCAGCTAGGCAACTGCACTCGATAGGCTAAAGAACCGATCCTCTCCAAAATAGGAAAGGACCAATATATCATGGTGCTAGCTTACGGTCTTACCAAACCTCAATACATCTCGCATAGGAGATACTTTAAGAAAGACAGAGTCCCCAATCTAGAATTCCAAATCCCTTCTTCTGCGATCATAATAGAGCTCAATACTCACAAAACAATACAAATTCTTGTGTAAATAAACACTTTAGCGAACAAGTTATGAATGTGTTTAATAGTGTATAATTAGGCTCTTGCATTGGCCTTGAAGCAACAACATGCCAAAAGATTTAAGGTGGGAACATTTTATATTCTTTTTCAACCTTTAATTTAATTCATTTGAATATCTTAATTGATAACCATTTTTACAATTTTTATTAGTTGCATAAATTTATCGATGTCGTTTATTTTATAGAAAATGTTTTTACAATATTAAAAAGGTCAAATGTTACCATTTTATTTTTCTAATAACGCTTCCACTAGATATTATATTTCTCAAAACCTTAAGAAAAACATATAAATCTTTCAATTTCTCTAGTGAGTATTAGACTCGCTTACCTAGGGATTTTGATCTTGAGTTTTCTCAATAAATCATCGCAAGTGATCGATAACACTTTATCGGTTGTATTATATAAAACTCCTAACCCAAGGTCTTGGTCCTAATCTCAATCTCAACCTTGAGTTTGCTCAGCAAATTAAAAGAAATTTATTCACTCATACCTACCATTTCATGATGGTCTAAGTATAATGCATGTAAATTGAGTTTGCTCAACAAATACATACAGTTATTGATGTGCACGTAAATGTGCATATCTTTAGCACCATACTGTAGGATCGATTTCACCCTAGAGGGGGGTGAATAGGGTGATAGTGTTAATTATAAAAATTAATCGCGGAAGCTTATAAAATATTCAATTCAGATCACAGAATAGCAGCACAGATATCGCAGAATATAAAAAACAGAAAAAACAGAACAACACAGAATTTACCCAGCTTCGGCAAAACCCTGCATACGTGCTACCCCCAAGGTTTCTGCTAGAAATTAGATAGTCCCTCGCTTACACACGTAAACTCGCTATACCCGCTATTGACTAATCTAACTCTACGCTCAAAACCTTGCCATAACTCAACCACTGAGTTGCGAATTCTCAAGCTACGCCACGTAGCTTATCCCCTAGTCACACGACTAGAAAATTAAACAGTTTAAAATTTAAAACAAAATTAAAAAGCAATAGAAAATAAAAACCCTAATTAAAACACCCTTAAATAAAAAAACAGGCCGGCCCAATTATTCTTTCTCTATGTTTTTATCCGCCCCATTCCTTTGTTTGTGATGGCGGCTCTTGTTTCTTCGTTCGTTCTTCTACGCAACTGAAATAGGGCTTGCGTCCTTGATCCAAATTAGGGCTTTTCCAAATTGAAGCGCCGACCTTTGATACTGTTCGACTTCGATGCTCTTTGTGGCTGCTTCGTTGATCGAATTCCTTCTTCGGTATGTAATTGAATGCTTTTGCTTTTACTGATTTTATGCTTTCTGGAATTCGATTTGATTCGAGATGAATGATTATTATTCTCAGTTTAGCTTGAACTCGAATACATCAATTGCCGATGATGTTAATCACTTTTATAGGGTTCGACCCCCCTGTATTTTCGTCGTATAATAATATTTGAATTTGTCAAATTCTTTTGATCGGTCGTTTGATTATGCTTGGATGCTTGGGATTGATTTGTGACTTGTTCAAATTGCTTGAATAATACGGTTTCAAAACTTGGTCATCACGACATTGATTTGATTTGAAATTGCGATATATTTGGTAAAAACAAAATTTTGATTTCTTTGTGATGGCCATGGCTTTGACTTGACTGCATCTCACTGCTTTGATTTTGTGACTTGAGTCTTTACTGCATTGCTTCTGATCATGTTGCACAATTTCTGTTGTTTCCAGTTGCACTTGGTCATTTTGTATCTGCGTTTGTTATTTCTGAAGCTCGAGTTGCACTGTCTAACAGTTACATGGTTCATGTCATGTAGTTTTTGAGTTGCACTTTCTCACTACTTGATGGTCTTGTGACTCTTGCTATGCATTTGTGCATTTTTCTGTATTCAGTTGAGTTGATTGTTGCATTTGTTTACTTCTGCACTTGTGTATATTTGGGCTGATCATTTGTATACATACATTCTTGTATGTATATATGTGTATGGTCACTTGTGTATTGCCTTTCTGAACTGTGCACATTGTTGCATGGTTCTCTGACCTTGTTGCCTCTGTTCATTTGCCGGTTACCTTGCATTTGCTTGCTGTTGTTTGGATATTGTGGCATGTGGTCTTTGCTGTGTTCCCATTTGGGCTTGTAGTTGATTCTTTGAGTTTTTCTGAATATTGTTGTATTTGGACTTGTTCATTGTAGAATGTCACTGAAGTCTTGTGCTTTGTGTCTTGATGCTCGGCCTATTGTGCATTTGTGGTTCCCACTGTATTGCATTTGTATCATTGTATCATGCTTGGCTTTCATGTTCATATGTATCTTCGTAAACTTGTTGCATTCATGTTCTTCACTTGGTTGTTGACACTGGTCTGGTTCATCTCAAAAATTTCTGTGCCACTTTCCATGTGTTCATGTTGCTGGACTTGTTGTTGGCATGTGCATTCTGTCCATACTTGCCCAGTTTACACAGATGCTCCACTTGTTCATTTTGTTCAAGTGTACTACTGCAGTTTGCATTTGGTCTTGATCATGTATATTCTCGAGTTGGTTGTGCACTGTTGATTAGTTGATCTAAATTATTTGGCTTGTACATGTTGTAGTGTCTGGTCTTTTCATTCATGTTGCAACTGTTCCACTGCAGTTTCATTGTGACTGCGACTCCATGACTTGATCTTTGTTGAACTGGCTGTTGTCATGATTGTTGTGGCATTGAACTTGATCTCTGTTGTATTCAACTTTTTTCTGCATCACTTGTAGCTTGCTACTGTGTCATTGAGTAGCTGTCGTCTGCACTTTTAGTCGAACTTGTATTGGTGCATTGTTGCCATGTTGTAGTTGCTATGCCTTGTCTGGTTCATACTTGTTGAACTGGTTTTGTTTGGTCATTTCTTGGTCATTGCACGGGTCGTTGCTTGTGAAGTTTGATATTGCATCATTATGTACTTGATAAATGCACTTCTGGTACGCTGCAGCTTGCATCACTGGTGCACTTTGGTCTTTGTGATTTCATTGCTGTTGACATTGTACTTGAGCTTTGTACATGAACTGTGTTGTCTCTTGCATGTAGTTGGTTGTAACTGTGTTGGATTTTATTCTGGTTGGCACTTGCACTGATCTGCATACATGTGCTTTGATGGAGTTTTGATTTGTCGAAGCTTTGCATTCTTCAAGTTGCCTTGTGTTGAATCCAGTTTCAAAACTCGGATTTGACCTTGTGCTCGTGTCGTGATTTTCAATGTTATTGCACGTGAGTTGAACCCGGTTTTTCATTTGGGTTTGACCTGTGCTCACCTGTCCCTGTAAATCAATCAAGTGTATACATCGGCGTGCACGACCTTGTGGCATATACAGTAATACACTGTGTATGTCACAAGTTGTTCGTGTATGATGAATTCAAATTTAAATTATGACGAACAACCCAAATAACTGAGGCAAATCATATTTTCAAAAATTATCTTTTATTTTTGAATTGCAAAAATAATTCTTTTTCAATTTTACTGCGTTAGTTTATATTTTTGCAGATTGCTCAGATGTTGGATTCAAACTGGAAGGAAGTTGAAGATAAATACGAGTGTGAGTGATATGTAGTGAGGTGAACTGTAAATATGAAACGTGATGTAATTGTAATCAAAGTTGTATAGTTATAGTGGGAGCTTGAAATTGTACTATTCAAAGTTGTAATAAATATTTTTTTGAATAAAATATTCGTTTGAATTCAAAATCTGTGATATTTATTTTATTCAGCAAATATTTATTTAAACTGTGAAAAATAAAATAGTATATTAACAAATACATTTAAATGAATGTATATATGTTTATTATCATCAAACAAAAATCATATAAGCGCATATTCAACAATCTCCCCCTTTTGATGATAACAAACATATGTTTAAGATTTTGAATATGTTAAATGTATTTGATCATTGATATATCCTAATTGCTCCCCCTATTTAAATGCTTCCTCTCTATACGATGCTCCCCCTACATATATGCATACAAATAAAAATATGCAAATGATCCTAGATGCAAATAGAAAATTATTTGACCTTTGCTTGATTTTATTTGACAAAATCTTAACTTTTCTCTCCCCCTTTTGTTATCAGCAAAAGAATAATAGTGTTAGAGAAAATAGAGATAAAGTAATTGATATCAATCCAACATTAAAACTCAATTAAATGTAAATATTAAATTTCAATAAAAAATCAAACAAAAATCATAAATATTTTGTTAGGCGCATATTCCACTTTTAGAATGATAGGAATGATATCATCATATAAAACCATACAGTTGTGTCTATTTGTGGTATATTTATATCAGGAATTTGAATATCTACTAACCATGCATAACCGTTAGGACTTTTAAATGAGATTAGTAGTATTCCAATTTTATTTTAAAAAAAATGAATTCAAGTATCTTCTAACCACGCATAACCGTGAGGACTTTTAAATGGGATTAGAATCAACTTGTTTATTTTAAAAATCAACTTTTGATATGCATTCCATACATGCATAACCGCGAGGACTTTTAAATGAGCATGGAAGCACATAACAAATTCTAAGTAATTCACCATGCATAACCGTGAGGACTTTTAAATGAGAGTGAATACTTTGGTATTTATTTATTATTATTATTATTATTATTATTATTATTATTATTATTATTAAAAAAATGTGAAAATGAAAAACGAACGATTCCTGTTTAAAGTACCACATATTGACAAACTATATAGGATTTTGATGAGTGATGGTCGTTAGAAATATGATAGATATAGAGATGGTCATGGAATTTTTTACCAACAAAAATTTTTATAACTCTTGTTTAAATTTCTAAAGAAATTTACTAATTATACCGTCTCGAGTCATAATATGATCAATATTAACACTAATCACTTTTTTTCAATCACTATTTTTCTTTTCGATAAACATTAGGGAGTCAGATTAGTCAAAATAGTCATTTAAAATCAAATTCAAAAATAATTATGAAATTAATTTTTCAAAAATGACTAATCTGAAACTATGGTCAAAAATGATTTTCTCCAGGGGTTTTAAAAGAAAATTTTCTGCTATTTGATAATTATTTGAAATGAAGAATATGCAGATATTTTCTTTGAAAAACGATGCACTTACTAAATGCCTCAAAAATCACGTTCAACTAGTAATTTTTCTATCAACTAGATTACCAGTGTAATCTGCATCTGAATTTTTTTTTCACTCAAAATTATCATCAATTGAATTTTATAGACCAAAACATGAAGTGTGCACAAAAAATTTCAAACTCAATTTTTACAGCAATTTATATGACATTCTTTTGAAGTTGAATTGAAGCCGTGTAAATAATTGAAAACCGTGAATAAGGAGTTAGCCGTATTATAACCAAATGTATTATCCAACAAAACACTATTTCTAATCCAAAATGATATATATGAAGTAATTCAAAGAATTTAGAGATTTATTATAGTGTTTTTGGCAAAAGAATATAATTTGGCCAACTATGTTGAATAAGTCAGAATCGTCATCTTTTCACCATCTCAATATTGGCTGATTTAATTCAGAATATGGTGCAGAATATCACATTTAATATATCGGTCAAATCATACCATTACCTGTTTTTACCTTTACGATATTTTTTCGTCGTTGTCCATTGTGATTCTGTCACCTTTATACTAGGCTAAGGAACTTTGCTTTGTCACCCGTTGTGTTTCTGGAACAGCCAAAATCCAGAGAACACTGTTGTTGTTCCTTAGCCTGCCACCACACCTACACAATGAAAGATTTATGTGACCTATTTGTTTTTATAGGTCCATGGTTGTTAGTGGCAGAAAATTTTGAAAAACAATTTTGTAAAGACCCAAAACTATTAATAATTGTTCCCTTCGACACCCAAATTTGTTTAACTTTGAGAGATTTTATATTTGTGCCTTTTGAAACCCAAATCGGTATAGTTTTCACATGTTTGGGTCTATACCAACAATTATTGTGATTGTGTCCATATTTTCTACAAATTGTGCACATAGAATTAACTTGATTAATATTGCTTTCAATAATTTTCGAACTATTATATCCAAGTCCTTATCTAACCGTATTAATAGTTTGCTTTCCTAATAGCATATTCAACGATTTTTCACTTTTTGAAAATTTATCTAAAGTCGTTGACAATTGTTGGACTTGTGTTTTGAGACATTCATTTTCGTTTAACAACTGTGTGCACTTTTTAATTGAATTCTCTCTCCTAGTATTTTCATTCTCTTTTAAAATCAGAATTTCATTTTCCAGTGATTTTATATTGATTTCTGATTTTTTAATTTCTTCTTCGAATGTTGGACACTTATCACACTTAGGGATCCTTCTTTGATAGGTTTTAATTAGTTGGTCAAGTTGTTTATTTAAATCTATCAAAGTGTCTTTTTGTGATTCAAGTTTAGCGTATTTTTTCCTAAGTCGTTCATAACAGCCATTTATTTCATGAAAATATATAAGCAATTCAGAGTGAGTAAGTTTTGATACCTCGCTTGGCTCGTCATCGTCGCTATCAGTTATATTTCCTTGAAGGCACATATCTGCTTTCTCACTCTCACTGCTAGTACTTTTCTCATTCTCATCCATTTCATCCCAAGTGGCTGCAAAACTTTTCTTTTTGTGTTTCTTTCCAAAGTCGCGTCGATTTCGAGGACAATTGGGCTTGATGTGTCCGGGTTGGTTGCACTTATGACAGATGATCTCCTGTTCTTCTGAGTAGTCAAGTGCTTTGCCTATTCTGCTTTTCAATTCATGATTTCGAGCTGGATTTCCGTATTTGCGATTCCACCTTTTGAATTTCTTTATTAGTAGCGCCAGCTTTGCTGCTCCATCATCATCATCGTTATCATCATCACTTTCGGTTGTTCCTTTGAGCGCTATTGATTTCTTTCGAGTATCTCCTCCTTCACGCTTTTCCTTGAATTTCATTTCTAGCTCATAAGTGGTGAGATTTCCGATGAGTTCTTCGACTTTCATTTGTTTCAAATCTTTTGATTCTTGAATGGCAGTAACTTTTTCTTCAAATTTTCGTGGAAGGACTCTAAGGATTTTTTGGACTATCTTCAACTCTGTGTATGATTTTCCAAGAGCTTTTGATTTGTAAACGATATTGGCAAGTCGTCCATGCATCTCTTTGACATTTTCTTCCTTCGCCATTGTGAAGTTATCGTATTCGCTGCTTAGCATGGTAAGGCGAGATTCTTTGACTTGAGATGTTCCTTCGTGAGTCACTTCTAGTGTGTGCCATATTTCCTGTGCAGTTAGACAATGTGAGACACGATTAAATTCAAATTGATCTAATGAACAGATAATAGAATTCATAGCTCTAGCATTAGCATTTTGTAATCTATTTTCTAGTTCTGTCCATTGATCTTTTGGTTTCTCTATTTCCTGATTATCCACAGTTATAGTTGGCATTCTATAACCTGTCTCAACAATATTCCAAGCATCAATGGTTTTCAGAAAAATTTGCATTCTATTTTTCCAGTAAGCATATTCACCATTGAACATTGGTGGTCTAACTATGGATTGACCTTCTGCAAAAGCATTATTAAAAGATGCCATTTTAAAAAATTCAAAATTTTAAAACAAAAATTGATTTTTTCAAAAAAAAATCGAATTTTTAAAACAAATATTGACTTCTATTCCTAGCTCCGATACCACTTGTAGGATCGATTTCACCCTAGAAGGGGGGTGAATAGGGTGATAGTGTTAATTATAAAAATTAATCGCGGAAGCTTATAAAATATTCAATTCAGATCACAGAATAGCAGCACAGATATCGCAGAATATAAATAACAGAAAAAACAGAACAACACAGAATTTACCCTGCTTCGGCAAAACTCTGCCTACGTGCTGCCCCTAAGGTTTCTACTAGAAATTAGATAGTCCATCGCTTACACACGTAAACTCGCTATACCCGCTATTGACTAATCTAACTCTACGCTCAAAACCTTGCCACAACTCAACCACCGAGTTGCGAATTCTCAAGCTACGCCACGTAGCTTGTCCCCTAGTCACACGACTAGAAAATTAAACGGTTTAAAATTTTAAACAAAATTAAAAAGCAATAGAAAATAAAAATCCTAATTAAAACACCCTTAAATAAAAAAACAGGCCGGCCCAATTATTCTTTCTCTATGTTTTTATCGGCCCCATTCCTTTGTTTGTGATGGCGGCTCTTGTTTCTTCGTTCGTTCTTCTACGCAACTGAAATAGGGCTTGCGTCCTTGATCCAAATTAGGGCTTTTCCAAATTGAAGCGCCGACCTTTGATACTGTTCGACTTCGATGCTCTTTGCGGCTGCTTCGTTGATCGAATTCCTTCTTCGGTATGTAATTGAATGCTTTTGCTTTTACTAATTTTATGCTTTCTGGAATTCGATTTGATTCGAGATGAATGATTATTATTCTCAGTTTATCTTGAACTCGAATACATCAATTGCCGATGATGTTAATCACTTTTATAGGGTTCGACCCCCCTGTATTTTCGTCGTATAATAATATTTGAATTTGTCAAATTCTTTTGATCGGTCGTTTGATTATGCTTGGATGCTTGGGATTGATTTGTGACTTGTTCAAATTGCTTGAATAACACGGTTTCAAAACTTGGTCATCACGGCATTGATTTGATTTGAAATTGCAATATATTTGGTTAAAACAAAATTTTGATTTCTTTGTGATGGCCACGGCTTTGACTTGACTGCATCTCACGGCTTTGATTTTGTGACTTGAGTCTTTACTGCATTGCTTCTGATCATGTTGCACAATTTCTGTTGTTTCCAGTTGCACTTGGTCATTTTGTATCTGCATTTGTTATTTCTGAAGCTCGAGTTGCACTGTCTAACAGTTACATGGTTCATGTCATGTAGTTTTTGAGTTGCACTTGCTCACTGCTTGATGGTCTTGTGACTCTTGCTATGCCTTTGTGCATTTTTCTGTATTTAGTTGAGTTGATTGTTGCATTTGTTTACTTCTGCACTTGTGTATATTTGGACTGATCATTTGTATACATACATTCTTGTATGTATATATGTGTATGGTCACTTGTGTATTGCCTTTCTGAACTGTGCACATTGTTACATGGTTCTCTGACCTTGTTGCCTCTGTTCATTTGCCGGTTAGCTTGCATTTGCTTGCTGTTGTTTGGATATTGTGGCATGTGGTCTTTGTTGTGTTCCCATTTGGGCTTGTAGTTGATTCTTTGAGTTTTTCTGAATATTGTTGTATTTGGACTTGTTCATTGTAGAATGCAACTGAAGTCTTGTGCTTTGTGTCTTGATGCTCGGCCTATTGTGCATTTGTGGTTCCCACTGTATTGCATTTGTATCACTGTATCATGCTTGGCTTTCATGTTCATGTGTTTCTTCGTAAACTTGTTGCATTCATGTTCTTCACTTGGTTGTTGACACTGGTTTGGTTCATCTCAAAAATTTCTGTGCCACTTTCCATGTGTTCATGTTGCTGGACTTGTTGTTGGCATGTGCATTCTGTCCATACTTGCCCAGTTTACACAGATGCTCCACTTGTTCATTTTGTTCAAGTGTGCTACTGCAGTTTGCATTTGGTCTTGATCGTGTATATTCTCGAGTTGGTTGTGCACTGTTGATTAGTTGATCTAAATTATTTGGCTTGTACATGCTGTAGTGTCTAGTCTTTTCATTCATGTTGCAACTGTTCCACTGCAGTTTCATTGTGACTGCGACTCCATGACTTGATCTTTGTTGAACTGGCTGTTGTCATGATTGTTGTGGCATTGAACTTGAGCTCTGTTGTATTCATCTTTTTTCTGCATCACTTGTAGCTTGCTACTGTATCATTGAGTAGCTGTCGTCTACACTTTTAGTCGAACTTGTATTGGTGCATTGTTGCCATGTTGTAGTTGCTATGCCTTGTCTGGTTCATACTTGTTGAACTGGTTTTGTTTGGTCATTTCTTGGTCATTGCACGGGTCGTTGCTTGTGAAGTTTGATATTGCATCATTATGTACTTGATAAATGCACTTCTGGTACGCTGCAGCTTGCATCACTGGTGCACTTTGGTCTTTGTGATTTCATTGATGTTGACATTGTACTTGAGCTTTGTACATGAACTGTGTTGTCTCTTGCATGTAGTTGGTTGTAACTGTGTTGGATTTTATTCTGGTTGGCACTTGCACTGATCTGCATACATGTGCTTTGATGGAGTTTTGATTTGTCGAAGCTTTGCATTCTTCAAGTTGCCTTGTGTTGAATCCAGTTTCAAAACTCGGATTTGACCTTTTGCTCGTGTCGTGATTTTCAATGTTATTGCACGTGAGTTGAACCCGGTTTTTCATTTGGGTTTGACCTGTGCTCACCTGTCCCTGTAAATCAATCAAGTGTATATATCGACGTGCACGGCCTTGTGGCATATACAGTAATACACTGTGTATGTCACAAGTTGTTCGTGTATGATGAATTCAAATTTAAATTATGACGAACAACCCAAATAACTAAGGCAAATCATATTTTCAAAAATTATCTTTTATTTTTGAATTGCAAAAATATTTTTTTTCAATTTTACTGCGTTAGTTTATATTTTTGCAGATTGCTCAAATGCTGGATTCAAACTGGATGGAAGTTGAAGATAAATACGAGTGTGAGTGATATGTAGTGAGGTGAACTGTAAATATGAAATGTGATGTAATTGTAATCAAAGTTGTATTGTTATAATGGGAGCTTGAAATTGTACTATTCAAAGTTGTAATAAATATTTGTTTGAATAAAATATTCGTTTGAATTCAAAATCTGTGTTATTTATTTTATTCAGCAAATATTTATTTAAACTGTGAAAAATAAAATAGTATATTAACAAATACATTTAAATGAATGTATATATGTTTATTATCATCAAACAAAAATCATATAAGCGCATATTCAACACATACTTAATTTATTTAAATTAAATAAATGATCATATCTGATATTTATCTTGTCTAAACCATCAAATTGTCACATATTCATCTTCATATAAAGGAAAAATGGTCATTTTTATGCATATATTAATTTGAGAAAATTTAATTGGAAATTTCTATATTATTTTGTCGAAATTTGGCTTCATATACAAATGGCTTCATGAACATATGTACATGCACAAGAGTGACTACAAAGAAATGGAGATGGAAATAATTTAAAGTCATGATCATGGAGGACCCCACTTGCCCACTTAACTTGATTTTCATTTAGGAGCTAATGCACTGTTGGGTGTGTTTTCACCCATATGTTTCCACCCTTCACCAAACCAAGTCCATCGATTAAACCAACCTACTGCCGAATCAAGTCCTCACCTCCAACAACTACCGGTCCAGATCATGGCCGAACCAACACAGGTGCTATCGAACCAGACACACCGGACCAACCTACCACATCTCACCACGTAACCAACCTTCTCCTCTACCACCGAACCAGCCACACCAGACCAAGTCGTCTCCAACTATTTCCGGACCAAGTGGATGTCGAACCAACTCTGCCAGGTCCGATTGCTTCAGCCCAGGCCCACCAGCAGCTATATACATTCGGGACCCCTGCCCCCAACCTCACTCTATAAATAGAGGGGTAGGGGTACAACAATGGCAGACAAGTTTGAGAGCTCAAGCACGGATAGAACTTTCAAACAACTTTCAGTTACTTGTAATCAAAGCTTTATACTTGTAATCTGAATAGCAAAGGAGAATAACATATAAAGTGGACGTAGGCACGTTTTGGCCGAACCACTATAAATCTGCGTGTCTTTTACGGTTTAGTCCCTGCTTTTTATATATTTGCATAAATAACCTAAATCACTAAGAACAACTTAAAATCGACTAAATCATACGACTTGGAGGCGTTTGCCCATTTTTTGTGCAAACATTTTTGGTGCTTTCACTGAGAACAGAGCTCGAAGCTTCAGCTTCTCCCACTTAACCCTTTTTCTATCGGCATCGTTCATTGCTTGATAAACATGCCTCCCGGACGGAAGAAAGATGCTAACAAAGGAAAGAACATCTCAACTGGCAATATCCCAGATCCAGTGATCAGAGACCAAGATAATCATCCGGTTCCAACAGCAAATTTAAATCAGGCAAACCCGACAGCCCCTGCTACGGAACAACCAATTACAAGGGCGGATCTGGACAGGGTTGTGGCTGAAGTAACTAACCGCTTCGCATCTCAATAAGAAACCTTAGTGGATCAACTCATGTCATGCTTAAGGGATATTGAAGAAACCAACCGCAACACTGAATCATGGGGTGAGTCCCAGTCTGGAGGATCTAGGAGATGACAAGGGTCTTTCTTCTTCGAAGAGGCTAACAACAGGAACAACTATGGTAGGAGCCGAGCCCGGACTCAGCCCGAATCCTGACCCGAGAAAGCGCTTGGAACCGAACCCAACGGGGGAGGTATCAGGCAAGGGTCGGATGTAGCTGAGCCCTCCATGCTACCTAACCATGGAAATACCAAGGGACGGGGCCGAGCTGGAGTCCAGCCCGAAGTTGGACCCGAGGAAGTGCTGAGGACAGAACCCAGCAGGGGAAGATCAAGGAAAGGGCCAACCGTGGCTGACCCCAGCATGCCCCCGGAAGACCAGAGGCAGCCGTTGGAGAATGTTAGGAGTGATAGACGATACCATCCTTACAGGTCATCTGGACGGAATCAATCCCGCGGAGAGGAACCAAACTCATTTCTATCCGCTCCAAGTTCTGATGAAAGGATGGCGCGATTGTTCAGAGAGTGCGTCCAACGGTACCAAAGAGATAGAGGGATAGGCGCTAGGGTAACCAGCCCCTTCACCCGCAATATCGAAATTTCCATCACCCCCGAGAATGGAAAATGCCAACAATGGAACCTTACAAGGGGACCTCTGACCCCGTGGTACACTTACAGAGGTACACACAACATATGCTCATGAGCGGAGCAACAGAAGGAGTGTTGTGCAAATGCTTTCCGCTATTCTTGGCAGATCTGGCTACCTCCTGGTTCTACCATCTGCCCCAAGGATCCATCAGCTCATGGGAAATGTTGAAAGAAAAGTTCATCAGCCAGTTCGACATTCAAGTGGAACAACCCAAGGACGCTTATTCCCTGTCTAATATCAAACAAAATCCCGGTGAGACAGTGCAACAATATCTAACCCGATTCAACGCTGCAGCAGCCGCAGTCCAAGATGCCGACGTGAAACTTATCCTAATGGCCCTCTGCAGTGGTGTACATCCAAATACTAAATTTGCTAGGAGACTAACGAAAGAAAAACCAGCTACCTTACCCGATTTCTTCCACGAAGTCGGGAAATATATGAGACTTGAAGACGCTGCCATTGAAAGGTAGGCAGGGCAACAAACCAAGACAGCTCATGGCAACACATCTGCAGTAGCAAAGGACGTTCGGAGAAATGACTCCAGAGATAGTGCTGGGGGAAAGAAGGGGGAAAAGCGCTTATATAGGCCAGGGCCGAGATTTGACTCTTACACTCCTCTAAATGAAACAATCGAAAACATCTTCTTGGCCACCCAGGATGAAGTTAGATACAAGTGCCCCCCCGCACAAGAAGGAATCAAATAATGCTATTAAGACTGGAAAGTTCTGCTGATTCCACGAATCTCATGGGCATGACACCAATGAATGCCATCATCTCCGGGACTTGATCGAAGAACACATCAGAAGGAAGAGGCTAGAACGCTATGTGAAAGGTCAAAACAGGATTTCAACTCCTGTCAATTAGAACCCAGGGCTGCCCCCCTCCAGAAGTAGGCAGAGGAAATCGCAACACCAGTGGCTCCAGTCAAGAGAAGATAGTGGTCCTTACCATATCGGGAGGACCACACATCGCCGACGGAAGCTGGGCAGAGATGGAGAGATACGGTAAGTCACTTAGAAACAATGAAGGCTACGTTAATTCTGTTACAGAAGAACGCCATCCGAAATGGAAAGAGAATGATGACATCACTTCAGTAGGCGTGATCTAGAGGGAAGGCAGTACCCTCACATGGATCCTATGGTCATCTCTGCGTGGTTCGGTCCAGCCAAGGTTTTTCGAATTCTAGTCGACACTGGAAGCTCAGTAAATATCTTATTTAAACATGCTTTCGACAAAATGAAGCTGTCAATGAAGGATGTGTCTCCCTGCAGCAAACCACTACATGGATTCACTGGAGATGCGAAGATGCCCCTCGGGCAACTGGACCTCTTTGTCGAGATAGGAAGTCATCCTCGCTCCATTGTGCGAAAACAAACATTTGTGCAAATAGAAAGCCACTCGGCCTACAACGCCTTTTTGGGGAGACCAGCCTTGTCTGACTTCCAAATTTTCCTAGCCCCGTGGTGCCTGAAAATGAAATTCCCAACAGATAATGGAGTAGGGGAAATAGAGGGAGATCAAGACGCCGCTCGAGATTGCTATGTGACTGAACTTCGCAATAACCGCAGGAAGGATAAAGGGAAGGATGCAGAGACTTCCCTCTGCATGAAAAACTTAGAAGCATAGAAATTAAAGAAAGCCCCTCCTCTTCGATATACCAGCGATCCTTTCAACGAATTAGACCCCAGGGACAAAGAGGAGGAGGCCACCACCGAGCCTGCAGAGGCTATGGAATTTTTATCTGTAGACAAACACGACCCAAGTAGACTGCTGAGAGTTGGGTCTCAGTTAAGAGCAAAGTTGAAGGATCAACTCGTCGATTTTCTTTGCCACAACATGGATGTATTTGCATGGATGCATGCCGACATGACAGGAATCTCCCCAGACGTAGCATGTCACGTACTGAACATCGATCCCACCAAGGTGCCGGTGAAGCAGAAAAAGAGGAGCATGGGGGCAGAACGATCAGCAGCCCTCGAGGAAGAAGTAAAGAACTTACTTGCAATGACTTCATACGGGAAGCCATCTACACAGAATGGATCGCCAACCCGGTACTGGTAAAGAAGGCTAACGGGAAGTGGAGAACATGCATCGACTTCTCCAACTTAAATGACGCTTGCCCGAAGGACTGCTTCCCACTCCCCCTAATTGATCAGCTCGTGGACAGCACAGCCGGACACGAACTCTTATCCTTTATGGACGCATACTCAGGATATAACTAGATCCCTATGCACGCCCCCGATCAAGACCACACTAGTTTCATCACTGACCGGGGATTGTACTGCTACAAAGTAATGCCTTTTGGACTTAAAAACGCCGGAGCTACTTATCAGCGCCTCGTCAACAAGATGTTTGCGGAATTAATAGGACAAACTATGAAAGTTTATGTGGATGACATGCTGGTAAAATCGAGGAAAGCCAACGATCATATAAACCACCTAGACGAGATGTTTCAAGTACTTCGCCAATATGGAATGAAGTTGAATCCTCTGAAGTGCTCCTTTGGAGTATCGTCGGGAAAGTTCTTGGGATTCATCGTCCATGCCAGGGGGATTGAAGCAAACCCGGAACAAGTCCGGGATCTGCAAGATATCAAGATACCATCCACTTGAAGAGAGATGCAAAGCCTAAACGGGAAGGTGGCTGCCCTAAGCAGGTTCATCTCTAAAGCAACCGACAAATGCATCCCTTTCTTCGAAGCTCTTAAGAAAGACAAAGGAAAGTTCAAATAGACTGACGAATGCTCGACAGCCTTCCTTAACCTAATCGAACACCTTAAGAGACCACCAGTACTCTCAACTCCAAATAAAGGCGAAAAACTATACCTAAACCTTGTTGTATCGTCCCATGCTTTAAGCGCCGCTCTGATAAGAGAAGACAACCGCGCGCAGCGGTCCGTATACTTTGTAAGGAAGAGATTTACAGGGGCAGAAGCCAAATACCCTAAACCTGAAAAACTAGCATACTGTTTGCTAATCACGTCACGGAAACTACGACACTATTTCCAATCTCATTCCATCAGAGTTTTAACCGATCAACCGCTAAGGCAGGTACTCCATCGCCCCGACACTTCTGGGCGACTACTTAAATGATGCATTGAACTGAGTCAGTATGATATCACCTACCATCCTTGCACCACCATTAAGGGACAAGCCTTGGCCGATTTCATTGCCGAATTCACTACCAACAAAGGTAAAGATCGATCTGAAATAACAAAGGATATCAAGTGGGATCTCTTTGTAGATGGAGCGTCAAACGAACAAGGCTCGGGGGCAGGTATTGTGATAGTTACCCCCAGGGGAAGGAAGCTGCACTATGCCCTAAGATTGGAATTCGCTGCCACCAACAACGACGCAGAATACGAAGAAGTGATAGCTGGATTAGAACTTGCCCTAGAAATTAGAGTCGGTTCTTTATGTCTCCATAGTGATTCTCAACTTATTGTAAATCAAATACTGGGAGAATTCCAGACTCGAGGAGAACGACTCACAGCATATCTAAAGCAGACCAAGCTGCTGCTCAATCAATTGGATCACTATTTAATTAGACACATTCCTCGAGGAGAGAATCAGGAGGCCGACGAACTGGCAAAGCAAGCTAGCACGAAGGATGACACCACTTCCGGAACGATAACCATCTCAAAGCAACTAGCCCCGAGTTTCGAGCCAATGAATCTGATAGCTGCAATCGAAGAGGAAACTTGGATGACTCCCCTCCGGAAGTACTTGCAAAGTGGCACACTACCCGACGGGAGTAACGAAGTTAAGAAAATCTTGAAGAAAGCTTCCCGCTACACAATACAAGAAGGCATCCTCTATCGGCGCGGCTTCTCTAACCCCTTATTAAGATGTGTCGCCGGAAGGGAAGCCAAGGAAATCTTATCCCACATCCATCAAGGAAGTTGTGGAGACCACACTGGAGGGCAGACTCAAGCAAAGAAGATACTCCGATACGGATATTTCTGGCCCACTTTAAACAAAAACGCCTTAGATTTCGTCAAAAGATGTGACAGATGTCAGAAATTTGCTAAGATTCCTCGACTACCAACAAATGAGATTACTCAAATGACCAGCCCTTGGCCCTTTGCAGTATGGGGAATTGACTTGATTGGCGAATTGCCGACGGGCCGAGGCGGAGCCAAATATGCTATAGTGGCAGTCGACTATTTCACCAAATGGGTGGAAGCGGAACCTTTAAATAAAATATCTTCGGCAAAAGTTATTAATTTCTTGATCAAAAATGTTCTATGCAGGTACAAGGTTCCGCTGAAAATTGTATCGGACAATGGACTTCAATTTGACAGCAAGGAATTCACCGACTGGTGCCAAGAACACGGAATTCACAAAAGCTTCTTATCTGTAGCTTATCCCCAGGCAAACGGACAAGTCGAAGCTGTCAACAAAATTCTCAAAACTCTAATCAAGAAGAAACTTGAAAAGTCAAAATGCGCTTGGGTGGATGAACTTCCTACGGCACTTTAGGCCTACCGCACATCTTACAGAACATCAACGGGACATACTCCTTTCTCTTTGGCATACGGATCAGAGGCCATGCTCCCAGTTGAAACTGTAGTGCCCTCCCACCGAAAGATCCACTACAACCCAGAAGAGAATGAAGAACTCCTACATATGTCTTTGGACCTAACTGAAGAAAGAAGAAATGATGTAGCACTTAAAGCGGCAGCTCACAAGCAAAAAGTGGCAGCACGATACAACTCCAAAGTCAAGCACCGCAGCTTACGAGAAGGAGATCTTGTTCTCAAAAGGATCTTCCCGTGCCTCGGAGCGCTAAATCCTATCTGGGACGAACCATATGTAATTCATAAAGATCTCCACAACGGAGCCAATATTTTGTCAACAGTGGACGGAGAGGTGTTCCAGAGGGCATGGAACATCCAACACCTTCGTCGATACTTTTCTTAACTTGTACTGCCCATATGAAGTGAATTAACAAAGAGAATCAGTGGACGTAGGCATTTTCGTGCCGAACCACTTTAAAAATCCTGTCTCTTTTTAACTTGTTCCCTTATATCTTGGCTGCTTGTTAAGCTTTATCCTTTTCTGTTGAACAAAATCCTATATAACGACATTTCCATTCTGGACACTTTACGGCACAACCTCGCTTGGACAAGACCTAACAGGTACTATACGAATCTATGCCCTCGTCAATGAGACACTTTTGCTACAGCATCCCTCTGCTGCGGGTTAACTCATTGCTCGCGACGGCCCTCAAAGCCAACTGTAATGAGCCGATCATAAGCCACCGAGAAGGCCGGCTATAGCCAAGGCAGCTCATTACGGCGTTCGGCTCGCCGGCGACTATGAACCGATTATAAGCCCCAACATAAGGTGTGGCCAGCCAGGGGCAGTTCACAGTTGACGATCGGCATCCACGCTAGCCGGCCACGGTAAATCGAATAATACCCACGATTACAAGCCATAATGGCCCGAGTAGTTACTGTGCGCGATCTCGGCTCCGATGTGTCTTAAGTGCGGCTGTGGTAAAAAAGAAAACTCCCCACGGAGGCGTAAGATGGGTGACGAATGTCTCCAAGACCCACAGCTAGGGAAAGTGACTACAAAATCCGTTTGCCACGAACTTAAGCACATCGAAGGCCTTCCGTGATTGAAAGTTTTACTATTTCTTATATTTCCATTTTATTTATAAAAACTCTCCTCCTATCCTCTATAACGATCACTAAAGTGCAGGACACAAAATGTGAGACACTTGCTAGTGGAAATGAGAACTCACAACTGGATAACAGGTCACTCAGCTGCACTCCATTCTCAGTCACACAAGACATTTAAAGCAACCGTCTACAACTAAAACATGAAGGGCGGTACTTCCTTTTCTTGTACATAAACCTGTAGCTGTAGCCTATTCACACATCACACTAACATTGCGAGACATGAAATTACATTTTAAGCAAGAGCTTAGCATCAAACACGATTAAAGCACATGCATATACACAGCTATATTTCTTATGCAACACATCAAAATAACGATAGCATTCAAATATGACAGAGTCTACTTATGTTATAAGATTATATAAGAATAAAATCATTCGCTACAATGACATAATTACATAATTACAGCCTGAAAGTACATTAATGTTTTGGACTAGTATATTCAGGAATGCCAAGTAAACCAAAAAGTAGTCAGCTGCAGCAGGGCTCCGCCGCTATCCTGCTAGCCCTCCGGGACCTACTTGACCGCAGGATCAGAACTCCCAGCATGCTGACCAGAGGTCCCACCTGTCCAATTCAGGAGAAGAATCTATTAGACAAACGATACGCAGTCGAGTTAAGAAAAGATTGAGAGGGAAGACTTACCAGCATCTGCTCCCTGATCATCATCCCCCAACTACACACCCACTTCCTCGGCGGTAAGCAGCCGCATGCCCTCCTTCACTGCCACTTTCTCCTCCTCGGTAAACTGGACCGTGACCACATCCATTCTGAAAGCTACACCACCCTCCTTATCCGCCTCAGCCTTGGCCTCCTCCAAAGCCCGGAGATATATCCTAGCCATGACCCGAGGATAATCGTCCATCCAGGACAGGTTACCCTGCTTCCAAGTACGGAAGTACATGTCCTGGAGCATCTCATCCATCATCCCCTCATTCTCCTCAAACTCCCTCATCCGGGCCTCGGAAGCCGACAGCCTTGCAATGGCAGCATCTCTCTCCAATCGGTATCTCGAGCAGTCAGCCTGAAGGGATTTCCACATCACCTCCATCTCCTCCTTCAGCTTAGCTTGAGCAAGCTCTGCGGCCTCAAGCTTTCCAGATAAATCCTCTATCTGCTCAAGATCCGCTCTTCGAACCTCATCCACAGTGGCAATGGCCATATCGATTCGTTCCTTGCAGGTGGCCTCCATTTTTGGCAGCTCGGCTCTACTAGCCTCCTCCATAGTTTTCTTTAGCCGTCTGGAGGCCGCCTCATGCTGGGAGATCTGAATGGCCTGATCGGCAAGCAGTTTGGCCTGATCGGAAACCATTAGCCGCAACCGAATGTTAGCACTTCTGATTTCCTCTCCAGCCTTGACCAGTCGGGCATGATGCTCCATTAACTTCTTGGTCTCTTCAGCCACCCGATCGATGTTTGTCTTGGCCTCATCCCCCATAGTCACAATCCGAGTAGTCAACAAGTCGAGATCCAAAGCCTTAGCCTCATCAAGTACCCTTACCATAGGATTGCGGGGTAGGAGGTGCTCACCGGTAACCTCATCGAAGGAAATATCATGAGAACTCGGTTCCAGATCTGGATGACCCGCAAATGGGTTACGAACCAAGTTGGGACGATCAACATGAGTAGTGGAGGGATTCTCTGATGGATGCGGAGAAGGTATGGACTCAGTATCCTCCCCCGTGATGTCATGAATAGGCTGGGTTGGGGGCTGAGGTCCAAGTGAAGGTTCGAACATGGAACGCCTCCTCTTTCTCTTTTGAATATCCTCTTCGATGACTCCAAGAAGAGGACGGTAACTGACTACGCCCCCGGAACGGTCAGTCGAGGGCTTCGGTTTAGCAGAAGCTTTGAAGAGTTTGAATTGCTCGAGGCGGTGCCGAATGTCTGATGTCTTGGCCGCCTTACCCGTTCCTGAAATAAAAACCAAGTGTTACAAGCATGTATGAGACTATAATCCAAGAAACATGTGAAGTTAAAAGAGGAGTCAAGAATTTACCTTGAACCACCGAAGCTGAAATACTCTCAGAAGATGGACTGGCACCAGTCCCGGCCTTATCAGATTTCTTCGTTTTCTCCACCAAAGCCGACCCTTCCTCCAACCCCTCGAAGGCTTGGCAGAAAGAATCACCCGTCCACTCTTGAATCTTACCCGCTTGCCTAGAGGTCAGGGCACCAACGCCATTACCACCCTGACCTTCGCCACCATTACCACCATCACCTTCTCCATCGCCTCCGCTCTCCTCCTCGCCTCTTTCCTCCTCTCCACTTTCCTCCTCCGGAACATCTGGGCATGTGCCGGTAGAGGGTCCATCAGATTTTTTGAGCTTCTTCCCCCCGACAACTGGAGGTATCGAGAAGGGTGGTCTCCTCTTGCTACTCTTTGTCGTGGCCCCTCCTTTGGCTTTGGCAGCCCTCTCCTCGGTTGTATCTCTCTGCTTAACCACAGATTGACGTGGCAGAATCAAGTTGTGCTCCAGGAGAGTGGCATTCCTGATCAGGTAAGAAGCTGACCTATCCCTTCCTGAGATGGCCTCTATCTCCGCAGCCAGCTGTACCAGGCGATCATTCTCCACGACCACAAAGCCACCTGTCGCTAGCAAGAATAAAAGCATATAAGGAGAAGCATTGCAGACGGGACAAAGAAATTACAAACGAAATTCAACTTACAGCCAGAAGTGAAAAGGCGAAAAGAAACAGAGTCGTCCTTGACGAAGAACCATTCCTTCTTAAACATAGTAAACTTAGAGTATAGGTCCAGGACCGGCTTGAAGGACACGGCCGACTCTAAACTAATGTACGGAGACCCCTTCTTGTAGCCCCTCAGATTATACAAATATCGGATTTCCCGGTTAGAAGGGGGGGCCATACCTCCTCTGGAAGATAACGAATAGACACACTAAGATGGCATAGGAATTGGGCTGAAGCTGGAAAGGGGCCACCCTCAGGTAGGTAATGAAGCTGACTATCCACGCATTGATCGGAGGAATGGCCCCGCACATGCAATGGTATCGGCTATAGGCGAAATATCCTTCAGGAGG
The DNA here is from genome assembly GCA_030765085.1 of Allium cepa. Classification (NCBI taxonomy): domain Eukaryota; kingdom Viridiplantae; phylum Streptophyta; class Magnoliopsida; order Asparagales; family Amaryllidaceae; genus Allium; species Allium cepa. Next base: position 24,613,349 of record CM060933.1, on the reverse strand, counting down.
ATCATACGGCATCACACCATCTCCCGGCAACAGCATACTCACTCTGTCAATCCCAAAGGAGCGAGCGATGACATCAAGTTGCCCCTCTTTGAGGGAGCTCGGAAAGCAGTCGGGCGGAGAGTTCAGAAGCTCCTGAGGGCCGTACCCGTCTACTAGTGACCTCGGGCCGGTCCATGACGTTCCGGTCTTGGCTGAGCTGGGGGCACTAAAGGGGACTCTCCTTCGCCCTTGGACTTCCGTTTATCTGATCGAGTTTCCACTTTATGAGACATTTATCTGCAACACAGTAAAAGTATATCGTTAAAACATACCAACAATGTAGTCTGGAATTTCACTCATAAAACAAAAGGTCATTTGGCATTTAAACACTCTCGAATTCATTCGAAAAAAGAGAGGCAATATAGCATTCGGCCTTATACTCTCAGGTTCATTCGGTAATGAAAGTTTTCAAGTTCATTCGATATCAATGGTCTCTGAGTTCATTCGGTGTTGAAGGTTTTCAAGATCATTCGGTATTGAAAGTTTTCGAATTCATTCGAAGGAAGTTTACCTGATCCGACAGTTAAAGATCGGTCTGGTACAATAGCTGATTCGGCAATCCAGTTAATTCGGCAGTTTAGAATTTGATTCGGCTGTTTCGATCGGTAAGGAATAACAAAGGCCTGGGGCTCCTACTTATAGTGGAAAGTTGGATAGCCGGACCAACCGATTCGGTTCTCGAGCCGGATATGGTTGTCCAAATAAACAAAGCACGGCATATACTAGCATATGCCCCACTTTGGGGGGCAAATGTTGGGTGTGTTTTCACCCATATGTTTCCACCCTTCACCGAACCAAGTCCATCGATTAAACCAACCTACTGCCGAATCAAGTCCTCACCTCCAACAACTACCGGTCCAGATCATGGCCGAACCAACAAAGGTGCTACCGAACCAGACACACCGGACCAACCTACCACATCTCACCACCGAACCAACCTTCTCCTCTACCACCGAACCAGCCACACCGGACCAAGTCGTCTCCAACTATTTCTGGACCAAGTGGATGCCGAACCAACTCTGCCAGGTCCGATTGCTTCAGCCCAGGCCCACCAGCAGCTATATACATTCAGGACCCCTGCCCCCAACCTCACTCTATAAATAGAGGGGTAGGGGTACAACAATGGCAGACAAGTTTGAGAGCTCAAGCATGGATAGAACTTTCAAACAACTTTCAGTTACTTGTAACCAAAGCTTTATACTTGTAATCTGAATAGAAAAGGAGAATAACATATAAATGGACGTAGGCACGTTCTGGCCGAACCACTATAAATCTGCGTGTCTTTTACAGTTTAGTCCCTGCTTTTTATACATTTGCATAAATCAGCTAAATCACTAAGAACAACTTAAAATCGACTAAATCATACGACTTGGAGACGTTTGCCCATTTTTAAAGCTTCATGCACATTTAAGTGGGGATTAAGATATGTTAATGATTACTTGGTGACCACACTACCTCAAGGATATTTTGGGCATTTCCCAAAAAAATGAATTAGGATTTCTAACTTGTATAAATACCTCATATCTTAATGTAACCCTCATCTTCCTCTTAGTTAGTTTTAGATTAATAAATAAAAGAAAACTCTCCTTCTCTTATCATGGCTACTTAGCTATTTTCATCTTATGTATTTTTCTCTTTTTTATGCAATGTTAATTATGGTTTCCTTTTAACTATATGTTTTTTCCTTTCTTGTTAGTAGTATAGATTTATTTTTCATGCAAGTAGAATAGCTCTTCTTTACTTTGCTCTCTTTTTCCTTTTCTTTTTCTTTCATGTTGCATGCTACTTGTGTTGATATGATAACACAAATGAGAGGCTAATCCCTTCAATTTAGGGATAATGAAGCCTCTAATCATATAGTTTCAACATTTTGGTAATTATTGCTCTCTTTTGTGCTTAAATAAATGTTGATGTGATTTATTGTTTCATGTTGAATTTAATAGTCTATGCTGTTCATAACACATAGGTTATGCCTAAACAACCACAAACAATATTTACCTCTTCATTTACATATGATGATGGTAATGAAGTGAATGTTGAAATTAAAATTTGATGGTCTATTTCTAATTAATAGTTAATAGACCATACTTAAAATAGATTTTGCTTTCAACTTTGTTGTCATATTTAATGAGAATGAAAAGTAGTTTAAATGGTGTGTTATAGTTTGATGGCTTATGTTGAGCTAATTAATAGCACAAATAGGCCATGCTTAGGATAAACACATCAATTAAACTTACTAAGAACTAAAAAAGAGAGATGATAATTTCATACATTGTTGAACTATGTGATCCAGAGAGTGAATTTATCTCTAAATTGTCATTTTATCTCATAGTTTTCATTCACATTTGTAGCTGTTAGTTTGTTAGTTTCCTCATTGTGTAGCTTCAAACTTTGGTTAATTTAATTAAATAGAGAATTTAAATCAACAATTCCCTACGAACCGATCCAAACTCGCCACGTACTAACTTTTGTACGATGTGCGCTTGCGGTATAAATTTAATTCAAAATTTATCGGCGATTTTCTAATCCAATAGAAAATTCGTCATTAAACAAGTTTTGAACGTCGTCATCTCCAACAAGTTCAACTCCTTCCTCCACCTGACAACCTTTGCATCCGATCTCTGCCATACACCCAAACATCTCCTCATCATCGCCATCATCTAACAACCAAAAACATAACAATTACAATATCAAAACTCCACTTTCTCATCACACCAGCATAGTCCCCTCCATTACCATACAACAACCTGAACCTTCTTTAATGCCCCTCTTTCATAGTAACAAGTTCATCTCCTCTACCACATATAATTCATAACATCCGTCACTTCGTAGCAAAAACCACAGTCAAACAGTTAACTGCCATTGTGCACATAGTTGCAGTGCAACCAAGCAACCATTTCCACTATCTGCATTCCCAATCCCATAGCGCACATCCCCCATACAAATCACAAATCACAAATCCAAACTTTTACACAACAATAAAAAGTGTCTTTTATAGCGGCATATAGCCGCTATTAATCACAACCATAGTGGTTTGATAAGCGCTGTATATCGACATGTTGTAAAAAACTGTTGAATATTTATAACACAAAATATGCCGCTATGGTTGAGCTTAGTTTTATAACACAAATTCACCGCTATGGTACGTTAATTCAATAGCTCATTATAGCCGCTATGATACAGCTAAATCTAACAGAACTGGAAATCTTTATAACACCATTTTGCCGCTATAAAATATTTATTCAATAGCTCATTGTAGCTGCTATAATACAGCTAAATCTCAACGGAATTGGAAATCTTTATAACACCATTAAGAATTATACATATAATATTTTATAATACAGCTAAGAGATGTAACACGTTATACTAAACATACAAAATATTTATACATATAATATCTCATAATTTAAAAACCTAGACATTTCATTGTATACTTTTCTACAACATCAGAAGTATTAAAAGTTATTAACAATGGGCCTTTACACGTTCAACTATAGATTTATTGTTATTAAGCAATGGTCTCCCGGCATTGACTTCATCAGGGAACGATTACAGGAAATGCTAATATTTTACGACTGGGAACATTGGGATGAAGAGACTTAGCCACATCAGTAGTCTAACAGGCCATCCAATTAGGGCTGATAGTGTAACTGCAACAATGTAATAAACAAGTTATGCACATATTCTAGTTCAAATCAATATCAACTCTACTTACCTTGAACAAAAAACTGTTAAATCAAGTAATGGTGAATGCACTGTTAAAGTTGAGTATGATTTCTAGCCATTCATATGCCATAAATGCAAGTAGTTTGGACACACAACAGAGAAATGCACAACCAATACTGAAACCAAAAGCACAAGACCACAAATTAGTTAATTTAGAATAAACAAGTAGTAGTATTATTATTAATATACATTTAGTTGATTTTAATAAAACTTATAGTTGGTTTATTAATTATTATTGTTGTTGTTATCATTTTAGACTTTATTAATTATTATGAAACTTAATTAATATTTATAAACTTAGTTGTTTATTGTTATTATTACTAATTCGACTCTTGTTGTTGGTATAATTTTTGTAAAACTTACAGTTGGTACATTTACATGAAATCAATAGAAATTACATTTCAAACAATGATCACACTGATCAAGATATGTAAATAGTAAGTTTAACAACAAAAGGGAATCGAGGAACTGACAGATACGGATGTTAAACAATGAATGATTTGGAGAAAAAAAAAAGTAAAAACTAAATCAGATATAACATTAAAAAGATTAGAGGAACGTATGGAGTTAATTAAAAAAACATATATTGCACCTATTTCTTGATAATATAATTTCTTCCGGAAGCTGGAAAACTCAAAGTATTTAGAGTAAACAAAGAGTTGCAAAGCTAGATGATGCCTAGCTTAAATTACCTCTCGTGGTGCTTTAGAAAGATCCTCCATTGTCAAAACAAGACGCTTATCCCGCAAAATGTAATATTTGTTCATTCAAATTTACCCTTTAATAACTTGTTTTATAAAAAATGCCTAGAGATCCTCACCTTAGGCTGCTTGCTCTTATCCTTAACTGGTGCAGCTGTCCTTGCCTTGCAGTGCCTATACTATTATAAAGATGATATATCCGATCAGGACACTGTAAAAATACGACATCGGTTACATAGACTAATATTTGGTCTATAAGTGGTATACAATTCACCAATATATATATATATATATATATATATATATATATATATTACTGTCGGTGATGTATGCGGACACCAAACCAGTACATGTTTTTGTCTGAAAGAAAAGAGAATAAAATGAAATTGAACCACATTGCAAATATGATGGAGGGGTAAGTGGAACCAAGTAAAATTTGGTTGATATGACAGAGTAATTCAGTTAAGATTGCTACCAGCTTCAAAAGAACCAGTGCATGCATCTAGGATACTAATTACGATATTTGAACATTTTAAAAGACAATTAAAATAGAAGTCTAAACATACTGCAGAGCATCATTTGCAGCCTCTGAAATGTACTTCTGGGTGGCAATAGCAACTAGCCTTGTTCTGTCATAGTTTGAAACATTGGATAAGCATATAAAATATACCATGATGCTAGCTGAAAAAGAAAAGGTTGGCACTTTCAAATTATTTCTGCCAAATGTTGCTCTTCCAGCTTACAAGAACTAAAATGCTACCAACTCACTTTAGGGGCACTAAGATGTATTTTCTACAACCATCAAGAATTACAGGCAATGATAAATGCTCTTATTACAATTTCAAACATTTAACCAAGAAGGAGGAACATTGAACTAAATCTATTAGTTCAGAATTGTAGATTGCAAAGGAAAACAAAGTGATACCCTGCTGATAGACAAAGCATAAACAAAAGGTGGTCGCCATTTTATACTAGATGGCGATGTGGGTTCCATAAACCGTATGTAAATCCATGGAAGGAAAAATAGCCAAGTGTAACAGTGTGCAAAATAGCTTCTAAATATGTTAGAGAGAAAAAAAATGATATTATAACAAAACATTACGGAGATTATAGCATAATTGATTTACCTCAACTAGCGCTGCACCTCCCTATGGAAGGGATGATAAGATACAAGTCACGTAAAAATTAGCACGTGCTTGCGCAGCAGCAGCACCCATCGTAGTAGCAGCAGAAGATAATAATGTTTCAAAGACCCTAACAAAAGAACCAGGTTGAACAACATTACTGCACATCTAAATAGAAATGATAATAAATCAAGTTTTATAAAACAACAATTTTTTTATACAAAGAAACCTTGCTCATATGACTTAACAGAAGAACAGAAATCAAAAAATGAGGTGTACAGTATAAGATATTCATGGCTAGGAAAAATAACATGATATTAAGAAGAAATATCTTTAAATTGGAGGCTAATGTTGTTCACACATTCAATGCTCAGTACCAAGATCGAAAATTTTACCTATTTCTATAAACAAACGAGTCTGAAAAAAGAGTTAACATACTTGTTCAGCAACATGTCATGAACATATATTGCAACTAACTCTACCCTTGTTAAGTGGTCAGCCACATACCTTACAAATCAATTTACCATATTACCCATTTTTATTTGTTATAAATATTTTAAATAAACCATACATTATAAATGATAAAAACTAAATGAAATTCTATAATTACCTGCTAATATCATAATCATTTCATCAAACAGGTTGCAGCAGGTAGACTTTAGCTAAGGTCTGAATTTCAGCATCACCTTCGAACTATTGCGTTTCAACTTTTCCTTCAACCATCACCACCTCGTTTTTATTCATCACATCAAAATTTCAATCTTTGATAAAACTTGGTTTTGGGCATGATAATTTAAAACTCCAAAGAAAGCTCTACTTAGCTTCTATAAGTAGCAGACTCTAGCCAGATCTTACACAACAAAGTTTAAGGCACTACAAGCTCGGCATCAGGTAGCCATAGTAATTTCAGTTACATGCAAAACTTAAAATAGATGACGTGAAAGCCATGAAACAGCTAGATCTTACATAAGTACAACCAATAAATTATATTTCAGGAAACCAAAGCATGTTTCAGGCTACCAATTCATGTTTCGAGCAATTGAAACACATGAGCATACGGTGCATCACTTACATACACAGGCTATTATTTCACAAAATTAGTTGCAAGGCAAGTTTAATTTTGAGCTACAGCTAAATTGTCGAACAGAGGATACTAGAAAATATTGCCTAAAGATAGGAGAAGGGTAGGAACTAATAGTAAAGGATTATAGATTGAAACAGAGATCCAACTTAATTTCCCATGTTTAAATAATGTTTAAGTACATGATTTATTAGCAAGCACTAAATTGTATCGCTTATAATTTCAGTTCCAGATGTGAAACTTACAGATTCGAAAATTTGGCAACGGAAGCCAAGTTGGCATATGTTTACATAATTATCTCAATGCAATTCATTTTTTGCTTTAAGTTATTTATATAATAAACTTGTGCCTCAACATGTCCAGTACATGTGCCAATATGAAATTTAATTTTTCAAAATAAAATAGAGAAGTTATTGGCAAAAATTAAAGTATGATTATTTGTGCATTTTAGTTTTTAGTGACTCTAAATCCAAATTTAGATGAGAGGAATGTATATTTGGTAGAAAAAATTTAGGAAGTTAAAATTTAGTAATGTTTCGAATATGTACTGGTTTAATTTTCCCAAGCAATTCATGCAAAGTGCAATTTCGGTAGCATTGGGAAAAATCTTGAACAAATTGAAATGTTTTTTTATATAATAGATTTTTTAGTTTTTGTATTAGATTTCTCTCCTATTGCATTCAAGATATGAAAACTGGATCAATAAATAACATAGTGATAATTTTCTTAAATGCAAAAAAGATAAATATATTACAGTGATAACATTTTCTATTTAACAAAAGATATACCTTAAATGAAAAAGTAAAATTGCATGGAAATCAACCAACATTTCCTTTCAGATGGTAATTTATGAAAGTATCAATCAAAATGGAATCATATAACAAAATTCCTATTATAATGATTCTGGATATATACAGTGTTTGCTGATATGCTAAATACAGTATTCATAGTACCAATAGAGTGATTATGTTGGAGGATATTCAAGTGATTATATGCAAAGACAATTTTAAAAGCATGTATATAAGCAAATCATATAATATAGAATATTATCTTTGTGTCCATTTGAAAAGCAGCGTAACATTCTCATCACCAACAACCTACAATTAATTGTTCATATTTTTTCTAAATTATCATCAAGTTCTCCAAATAATGTATCTTTTTATTGGCAAGCCGAAAGAAACTTACCCCATGGCATCTTTTTGCATAAAACCATAAAGTTGACCATGTTTCCTTCCCAGATATGATTATCCCCCTATGCATTTTTTGTGATCTACAACTATAAAGAATATTAGCAGGAATATCAAGCATAAACAGATAACATATGAGGTCCCAGTCACATATTATTAGACTAGAATATTCAATTTTCAAAATTAAAAATGTTGTACTTGATAAAATTCAGATTATATTGTAAATCATACTTGTTTTATAGCTTGATGTCATATCTGCGCAACTAAAGGAACATACCCTATCTCTATTATATCATAATTTCACGAGGACTTCAAACTTCATCAATTAAAGAAGAACACTGTTATATCAGAATAAGCTATTATCCAAAGCCCACCATCGCTTAAAAGTATACAAAGGTTTCTTAAAAATGGTTGATAAAGATAACCTATAAATTTCTAACCTAGAAATTTGAGTGGGAGATTTAGGGTTCTGGATGCGTCGACTTCGGAACTGCTGAAGAGAGATGAGTGGAGATCGGAGATGGTGAGTTGGATCGGAGATCGGAGATGGTGAGCTGGATTGGAGATCGAAGATGGCGGGCGATAAGAAATTAGGAGGGTTATTTTGGAAGCGATATTTTGGAAGCGATGAGTGATGAGCTATTAGGAGGAATACAAACTGAATAAGTGTTTTGAGATAGAGATGAAAATTTTAGGAGGGATATCTTTCGTTTTTAGCCAAGCGTTACGTGTGTACTACCGAACAGAACAAAACAAAGTCAAAAAAGTAAACAGTCAATGATGAATAATAACGCTTTAGAGTAATGCGTTATTGAGTGGTGCTATTAATAACATACTTTCTTGTAGTGTTACTTGCACACTGTCAAAACATCGACAATCACTGCCTTGATCTCTCCACCATATTGCCTTCTTCCTACTGCACACAATAGTGACCAATTCACGCTGCCTCTCCAGTCACTTACCATAACAATTCTTTGCAACAATAACTCTTCCCTACAAACCACCATAACAGACGTCAAATAACTCCTCCAACACTTCATTGCCACTGCCTACTCACCAGAACTTCACTACAATGCTGCTCCCACACTTCGAACAAGTTTTCAACTTCGAACAGCAACTACACTAACTTGCATTGACTTCACCAACAATCACCGTCACCCACAGTAGTCAAACCCATACCATCGATCTCCTTCACTCCCAAACAGCACCGCGACCAACTCATTCAAGTCGAATAGTGCCACTGCCTCATGCAAATCAAACCATAGCCTCAAATAAATCACCTCTTTCCTCCTCCTCACTGTCAAATACCACCATCATCACCACTCATTGTTAACCAAACTGCTGCACCAACTCATTATCACAGAACATCAACAAAACTGCAATTCATCCATCAACTTCCTACTTCATATCAACACACGTGACTTGCCAGAAAATTCAACCTAGAACTCGAAATCACTCGGCAAACTCGCAACTTCTGATAACCACGCTCAATCTCCCACAATCATAGCAGTTCCCACGAACCCGCGCCTGAAGCAATCACCCACCACCACGAACCAACCGCGACATCAAATGCAGATGAAATTGGAAATTGTAATTTCGGTTTTGACAACGTGATTTTGGTTTTGAGGAGATTGTGGAAATCAATTTTTGTTTGGAACAATCAACTTCTTTTGGTTTAATTTTTAGACGAGAAATCGATTTCGTTGATCCAATTTGTTTTCAGACGGTTTTCTTCTACGTCTTATTAATATTGGATTTGGGCCAGGCTCAGTTGTTTTGTGAATATTGTTTTGGAATTTTCTTTGAGAATTTGTCTTGTGTTAATCGGATTTGTTTTCATTTTGTTTTGTTTTATTCAAAATAAAAAAAATTAGGTTTGTTTATTTTGTTTTTTTTCATCCTTTTGTTTTTTTGTTTATCTCCCTTCTCTTTAGAAAATTTTTTTCAATTTTAAACGGGTTTTTTTAGTTTTAATTCCATCCTTGTATAAAAAAAATCTGTATATATCTTGTTCAATAGTTTTGTTTATTTTTATTTTCCATTTGTTTTAGTCTTTAAAAAAAACTTGTATATATCTTGTTTTTATTTTCAGGTTGAAAAGTAGATTGGAAGAATCGTTTGCCTCGCTTAGCTTGCCAAAAAAATTGCTTTGCTTGTTAAAAAAAATTGTTGCTTTAAAATAATTTGCTAATAATTCTGCACGCTCTGATATCGTGCTTTCATCTTTAGTTTTATTTTTATTTTTGCATTGTTGTTTGCTTAATTTAAAAAAAAGTTAAAAAATTCAAAAAAACAAAACAAAATTTCATTCGTAGTTGCATTGTTAAAACATTAATTTCTGCTGTGCATTTCATTTGGAATTTTGTTTAATAATAACGATAGCTCTTAATTGTATATTGACAAATTGTCTTCGTTGAACAATTTACTTTATTGGTGTCTAGGCTACGGTAGAGTAATAACCATTTATAAATATTATGGTGATTTGTAAATATTATAGTGGTTGTTCCTCTGAAGGTACTTAAACCTTCGGCTGTATTTCTGCGGTGATTCATGGTGCACCGATAAATCCTATCTATTACCTGGCTAAGAACTATCTTGTTGATTTAAACAACGTGTGATTATACATTTTTGGGTAAGGATAAATAATTTGTAATTAACCTTGCATTCATTTAGTTGCATTAGTTCATGCATATTTAAAAAAAAATCAAAAATCAAAATTAAAAAGAAAAATTGTAAATATTACATTTCCCTTCCTTTGAAAATTTTCAAAATACAAAATGCAGAAAGTCTAAAAAAGAAATTACTTAGTTTTCAAAAAATCAAAAATCAGAATATATATATATATAGAATCTTTTCAAAAAAAATTCGAAAAAAAAAACAATTTTCCATGTTGAAAAATAAATTCTATCTGTAAATAATTTTCCTTTATAAAAAATAAATTTCTTGAAAATGTCAGAGTTTCGCCACTTACCTGAATTTTACAATAATTGTGAAAATCAATTTAATCTATATGATTTCACTCCAAATTCTTATGGATATTTCAACAACAACTATGGTTAAAAGATTCAAATTTTGAACCGCAAAATTTTCAAAATGACGAACAACCCTCGAATCTCGAAAATAGCATTGAAATGATTTCATCTTTACTCGAACTCTCTACACAAAAAAATCAAAGGGTAAATAATTTGTGCAATTCATATTTTGCGATAACTCGAATCAAAGTTTCAAGATAATCAAAATTAGAATTCACTTCAAAATTCAAATGATTTCAAGTACAACCCATGCCAACTCAATTTCGAACTCCAAAATGAAATTCAAAGTCAAAACGAAAATGCGATCCACTTTTCATATAATTTTGGCAACAGAAATAATCTTAACTACGAAACAAGTGAATTTTTTTCTCAACAAATCCAAATAAAAAATTCTGAAGTTAATAGCTGTAAACTGGATTTTGTTGACAAATGGACAAAATCTATAATGATCACGTGGATTTGTTGTTCGAAACATATATAAAACAATGTGAGAAATGAAACTAAATCCCAATATGTGACGATTCAAATGATAGTTCATCTTTTACCCAAATCGACTATTTTCAAACAACAACTTTTGAAACCGAAAACGACGATCTTAATGAAGTTGTTGAAAATACGGTAATTAAGTTGGATTTCAATTCTTTTGAGGGCATGGAGCCAAATTTAAAATTCGATCTTCCTTTTTTCGATTTTGAAAATTTGAATAAAACAACTTTAGATTATGAACTGGGGATACAAAATAAAATTGTTGATAATCCAACAAAGGAACATGAATTTAGTGAACACAGATTCTATAGACTTTTTGACAACGAGTTGTTAAATTCTGAAGGGGTAGATTTAAATTACCATTTTGATTTCGAAGAAGTTTTTAATGATAAATTTGAATTTCAATTTGGTGAAAATAAACTTGAATTTCAATCAATCGTTGTATCTACCCCAAAAATCATGGGGAAAAAACAACTCGTACGATTTTTAATAGAACGACATTCGTTTTTCCAAATCAATGTTCAACTTCGAAATCTTTAATGGTTTGGTTTTTCGAGCTTAAGCTGTGTCATGCATACTTGACGAGACAAATGAATCGGTCTTTGGAAGACCGTTTCATTTACTTTTTGACGATATACTTTATGAACACTTGTAAATAATACTCTTTCATTTTCATTTAAATAAAGGTCATGTTTTTATTTTTTTCTCTTTTCACTTGGGTTGACTGTGGGGACATAGTCAAAATCAAGTGTGGGAGAGACGCATCTTCTTCCAGGATCAAATTTTCATTTTTCTTCTAAAACTCAAAATATATGTGTGTGTGTATATATAAACAAGAATTTTCAAAAAAAAATTAAGCATTTTGATTTATTTTTAAAGAAACACTATAGGATAAATATATGGTTTTGGTTTATTAAATTGAAATTTATGAAATTTTATTCATCTTAACAAAAATAAAAATGAAGTTTGATTACAAATAACAATAGTTTAACTAGTATATAGGAAGATTCATATGTGTTAATTATGAAATACATCCTAATTGAAAATCTCTGTTTTAAGAAGTGGTTGATTTAAAGCAAGGATATAACATTTTTTTTCTTCTAAGTTAAATGGTGCTAAGATGATTTTGCAAAAATCTCTCATCAAATATATATATATATATATATATATATATATATATCTTGTATATATGTATATTTCAAACACCTAGGTTCATGTGTTCATACTTGTGTGTTCACTCGCCATGCTCTGTACCCTTCTCATGTAAGCCCGAAAGGCAGCATGATCGGTATATCTGGCCTCAGTTTATCTGAGTTAGGTGTGTATATATATATTATTTTTAATGATTCCTACAGTCAATAGGTGTTCAAACTCGTTTGTTCACTCGCCATGCTCTGTATTCCCCTCACATAAGTCCGCAAGGCAGTGCACGGGTAATATATCTGGCCTCAGTTTATCTGAGTTAGGCATATGTAAATATTGTAAATATCAATAATATTTTCAAAAAAACATAGAGAGTAAGCAAATGACATCCGAGCATTACTTAACTTGTTTGATTTGATTTGTTATCGAAAAGAAATAAAAATACCACTTTGATAAACTTTGATAATCAACAAAGGATCCATTTCATAGTTGCACTATGTTATCAACCGAAACAACGAGTTAAACTATTATCTATTTGTTATGATAACTTGATTTTTATTGGAAATTTTGACAAGTAAAAAATCTTAAATTTTTCGACAAAAACCAAAACCTATATTTAACTTATTCGTGTCAATTTGAAAGTGAATCTTTCATTTGTAAATATTTTCAAAAACTTGTATTCATCTCTTTATAAATAAATCTTTCATTTTGTAAATATTTTCATACTGCATTTGGATTTTGTGGGTAGCATCCGTTGAAAATCCTAATGAGACAACACTCGTCCTACTGGGGATAGCTAGTGGTTTAATGGTTTGTAGCATACGCTCAATGCAATCGTGCTCCCTACGAAAATGGATTATCTTATTTTTTTTCTTTATTCGAGGACGAATAAAAAGATAAGTGTGGGGGTATTTGATGTGCACTTAAATGTGCATATTTTTACCATCATATCTAATCTATTTAAGTTAAATAAATGATCATATCGGGTATTTTAACTTGTTTAAACCAAATTCAAATTATTTTCAAATTGCTACATATTCATCTTCATATAGGGGGAAAATGGTCATTTTTGTTCATATATTAATTTGAGAAAATTTAATTAGAAATTTCTATATTATTTTGTAGGAATTTGGCTTCATATACAAGTGGCTTCATGAAGATATATACATGCACAAGAGTGAATACAAAGAAATGGAGATGAAAATAATTCAAAGCCATGATCATGGAGGACCCTCACCTACCCACTTAACTTGATTTTCATTTAGGAGCTAATGCACATGCTAAAAGGCCATTAAAGCTTCTGCACATTTAAATGAGGGATTAAGATATGGTAATGATTACTTGGTGGCCACACTACCTCAAGAGTATTTTGGGCGTTCCCCAAAAAAATGAATTAGGGTTTCTAACTTGTATAAATAGCTCATATCTTAATGTAACCCTCATCTTCCTCTTAGTTAGTTTTAGATTAAAAAAATAAAAGAAAACTCTCCTCTTTTCATGGCTACTTAGCCATTTTCATCTTATATGTTTTTTTCCTTTTTATGCAATATTAATTATGGTTTCCTTTTAACTACAGGTTATTTTCCTTTCTTGTTAGTAGTATAGATTTATTTTTCATGCAAGTAGAATAGCTCTTCTTTATTTTGCTCTCTTTTTCCTTTTCTTTTTTTTCATGTTGCATGCTACTTATGTTGATATGATAACACAAATGAAAGGCTAATCCCTTCAATTTAGGGGTAATGAAGCCTCTAATCATGTAGCTTCAACATTTCGATAATTATTGCTCTCTTTTGTGCTTAAATGAATGTTGATGTGATTTATTGTTTCATGTTGAATTTGATAGTCTATTTTGCTCATAACAAATAGGCTGTGCTTAAACAATCACAAACAATATTTACCTCTTCATTTACTTATGATGATAGTAATGAAGTGAATGTTGAAATTGAAATTTGATGGTCTATATTTCTAATTAATAGTTAATAGACCATACTTAAAATAGATTTTGCTTTCAACTTTGTTGTCATATTTCATGAGAATGAAAAGTAGTTTAAATGGTATGTTATAGTTTGATGGCTTAGGTTGAGCTAATTAATAGCACAAATAGGCCATACTTATGATAAGCACATCAATTAAACTTACTAGTGACTGAAAAAGAAAGATTATAATTTCATACTTTGTTGAACTATGTGATCTAGAGAGTGTATTTATCTCTAAATTGTCATTTTATTCTCATAGTTTTCATTCACATTTGTAGTTTTTAGTTTGTTAGTTTCCTCATTTTCTAGCTTAAATATTCTTCAATCTTTGATCAATTTGATTGAATACAGAATTTAAATCAACAATTCCATGTGGATCGACTCATACTCGTCACGTACTAACTTTTGTACGTCGTGCGCTCGCGGTATAAAATTTAATTCAAAATTCATCGGCGATTTTCTAATCCGATAGAAAATTCATCGTTAAACAGTTATCTTACCGCATCTAGTCAATGTATTAATAACATTACACATGCAAACGACTTGGATGTATTAAGTGTCGTCTTTAGGTGTAAGAAAGGCATATCGTTACACACGACATCTCTAGCTTGATTTTGCTCAATAACTAGAGAGAATGCAAGTAATTTATTAATATATAAATGGTAGAGGATAACACTTATATTAGTGATTAGTAATCTTTAATATATATGTGTGTGTGTGTATGTATGTATGTAAATATATATATTTATTTAAGTGATATTGATTTACGAAAAAAATGTATTTCTTATGAAATAATATCGTAATTCACATATCAAATACATCTAAAATCATGGTATATGTACTATACATATATGTTTATTCCTTAAATCTAATTCGAATTTCCTTCTAGTTCCACTTAAATTTATACACATATAGTTATATAAGTATTAATTTATGTATAACTTTTGTAATTTAATTTACTTATATAGTATATACACGTGTCTTATTAATTAAATCTTATTTAATTAATTTTAAGTTGACTCTTATTGATGAAATCTTATTTAATTAATTAAATTAATTTAATTTAAATTTCAAATCATTCGTCTTTAACAATTTAAACACGAAGAAAGACTATAACATTTATACTAATTATATATATATATATATCATTATACATGTATAAAATTTATTAATTAACTTTTAATTAATCTAATTTATCAAAAAATATTTCAATTAAAAAATATTAATTAAATTCAAAAAAATTCGCATCATTTACCTTAAACTTTTTGAGATGAACATACACATATCGCTATACATGTTTTAATTTAATTAATCAACCTATAATAAATAACTTAATTAATTAATTAATTAATTAATCTAGTTAACTAAATAGTTAAGATGAATATTTTGAAATTTAATTTATTGCCATTCAAAATCAATTTTGAAAGGTTTATAACATTTACAACATATCATATTTAACCTTAACTTTTAAATTTAAAATGTAATTTAAAATGTTCAAAACATATTTTGAAAAACTATCCTAAGGCCCAAACTTAATTTGGGCCTTCATATTGGGATAACCTTTGGGTTTACTCCATCCTTCTAGTCTAGCCAGAGCCAAGTAGAGAAGAATGCTTGATTACCTAAACTCAATCCTTAGACACTACCTTTTGGGAACCATACTAAATGGGTAAGCTTTAACCAGTTAGCTCTAACATTGCTAATCTAAACCATATAGACTATTTGACTCTAATACCACTGTAGGAACTAAGCCAGCCGAAAGCGGGTTACATAGGTGAATTTTTTTTATTCCATTTGATCTTAGTTAAGTCTATGAAGCTTAAGTGGATTTTAGATCCAATCTAAAATATTTAAACAAAATCTTCATTTTATTTAATTGTATTTAAAAGTATTTTTTTGCTTACAAGTATATCAAATATACTTGTTTGTGTGGAGTGCACATGCTACAGATTCGAAGTGAACATAGTTAATGGGAACGTATGTAGGTGCTAGGATTTACACCGCGACGGATCCATCTCGCCTTTACATATGCCTTTGTGTCTATGTGGATTTAAAATATATATAGAAATACAAACACACACATAGATACACACATGCATATTAAAATCATATTAGATAATTTTATGTAATTTGAAATCCAAAATTAACACGATAAATTTGATTCCAAATAAAGAAAGGTTTGACATTAAAAGTTACATTATTTGTGATAACCCAGATTTTTGGACATCTGTTAGTTAGTAATTAATAGGATTAAATTTATTTAAATACCGATTTGTAAGTTGAAAAAATAAAATTTTGATAAATATATATCTGGATATAAGTATTAATCTAATAATCTTCTTATGTTAATTTGATGATCTTCTTATATAATTATTTAAATTGGCAAATTTATCTTTTCAAAACAAATAAAAATGTGTTTCTAATTATAATATGTGTGTGTGTGTGTGTTGTGATTAGGAAACATTGATTTGAATTCAATGTAATAATTTTCAAAAGCTATTTAAAGTAAAATTCTATATTTTCAAAATGCTAAAAATAAATATTTATCAATTAAAAAAGTATGATAGCTTAAAATAAAACTTAATAAAGGGTTTATTATGCTTTCTTTTTAAACTATACATGAACTAAGTATGGTTTGTAAATATATATAAAAAATTAAAAACATAATACATAAATTTATAAAAATATAAAAGAAAAATAAATATTGGTTTTGACATTTGTAGCTTGTGTATAACTTGCAAAATACAAGTGGCAAATGGTTTTCTTTTAAGTTAATTAAAAATATATAAGTAAAATGTTTAGAGATAGGGTTGTGCACAGTTAAACTCATTTTCATTTTCTCAACTCCTTTTCCTTTCTTTCATTTTCCAAACTAAAACTAAAAATAAAATCCAAACAACAACTTCTTTCAAGCTTTTAACTTGAGCAAAAGCAAGCAATTCAGTTTCAAGTTCAAACCAACAATCAAGTTACAGGTCATTATCATCAAGTTGCAATTCAAAATCAACTCAAGTTCATTTTAAAAATCAAGTTCAGTTCCAGATAAAAGCTGTTCTCTGTTTTTCAAATCAGGTGAGTGAACACCCTTTTTAAAAACTAAATCTGTGTTTATACTTTGATGCATGTGCTATATTTGTGAAGTAATATTGTAAATATGATTTGCACGAATATATTTTGTTTGAAATATAGCTGAATTACTATGTATATATATGTGCATGTCTATGTATATGTATATACAAGCCTCTGTTATGTTCAACAGAATCAAGAACAACCTAAATAAATTCATATCTTCCTATCTAAACAATTTTAAATTATAATCATTAAAGATAAAGTGATTTTATGGATGTAATTTCATTTTTAAAAATAGTTTCAAGTGGATATATTAAGCGATTATTTCGAAAATAGGAAATTACAGTGAAAAATCAACTCAAGTCAAAAGTCGATTATCTTAATTTCATGTTTTGATTTCAGAATTAGATTTGTATTAGAGAATAATGAATTTTGATAGTATAATCATGATTTTAAAGTTTGGGATTGAGGAGAATTTTCGAGTTGAACGAAAATCGAACATAGCTCGATTTCTCGGTGATTGGTGATGATTGAGTGTTGTATCCATTGCTAGAGGTAGTGTGAAGGTTGGGGGTTAAGGGAAAAATGGCAGGAGGATTTTTAGATCGTCGGGGTGTCCTGGCGACGGCGATCTAGGGTTTATCGACCTGTTTTTGTCGATGAGGTTTGAGAGACAATTTCGACGTTGTGGGTACACCGGGATGGATCAGAGTAAAGGGGATGGAAGCAAGGATTCGTGACGAAGGGTTGGACGCGGCGGCAAGGTCCTTGGTGGTCGGTGCGACGGAAATCTTGTGTGCACGTGCACGTGGTTCTGCGTATGTCAGTAGTTTGTTTAGGTGGCTGTAGGAATTTAAGCACAAGAGAGAGAGCTCAGGGAAAATGAAGGTTGGCTTGAGTTTGCTATCGGGAATGTGCACGAGAGTTTTATCCAGTGTATCATTTTTAAAATTTAAAACAAATCAAAGTTTAAAAAGAAAAGAAAGGAGAAGAATAAGATGAGGAGTTGGCTCAAGAGGTATGTGGGTTAGTACCGGGTTAGTCTCGGGTAAATGTTAGGTTATTAACAAGTTTTCAAAAAGGTTAAAACAAATCAGGTTTAAACAATGTCTAATTAATTCTTTCAAATAATAAATGTTTATTTAAGCTTTGGGTCAGTTAAAGGTTTTAAAATAAATTATTTTAAATTAATTAAGTTTAAGGAATTTATTTATATGTCTTTTATTTTAATTAATTCTTAAGTTCATTTAAAGAAATCAAATAATGTAATTATGTAGTTAATTAAAGAAGGTAAAATGTTTTTAACTATTAATTAACTTAAAGGCCTTAAGTTATTTTCATAGGTTAATGATAAATTAACTCCAAAGGTTTATTAAATAAAATTTAAATGCTAATTAAGTAATTAATTAAGATAAATGGTTTATCGTTAATTAATTAAGGTCTTAGGTAATTAAAGGATAATTAATTAATAATTAAAGAATAATTAATTAATATGAATAATAAAAGGATGATTAATTAATTCCAATAATTAATTAAAATAATAATAAATGGTATGCAATTAATTAATGTTAATTAAGCAGGACTATAAGTAAGTAATTCTTAAGTAATTAATTTATTTGGTGTAAGTTAAATTAATTACAAATTGCATGATTAATCAATTTTTCTTATGGATGATTAATTATATTAAATGATTTGATTGATTAATATCTATAGTCATATAATCTGTTATGTTCTGTGATATGAAATACTTTGGATTGAACTGTTAATAAACGTGAGACACTTATTTGAATAGTTATCTGTGTTGAATTGATGTGTGAATATAACATCTTGGAGTTAAATTAGAATTGTTTTGGCTTAAAAGATGGCATTTTGGATTCGAAGAAATCAGAGTTGGATATCAGCGATATTCGGAACTACTTCGATTAGTAATCTATAATTCTTTGTAGATTTGATTAGTAAATAGGCTGGAATGGAATAAATTAAGTAGCTTGGCCATTTAAACTAAGTAACGGTACTTAGATATTATTTTATGGAATAAATGTTTGGTTATAGCAAGATAAGAACTCGTATTGAGGTACGAGTTACCCTGGTTTTCAAAGAAGTTTTATAACTTAGAATTTCAATTAAAATGGGTTTACTCACACTGGTTTCCAGCCTAACTCGGGTATTACTTTAATGCAATGCTCGGGTTAGATCGAGTGTTACAGATTTTCAGGTTAAGACGTTCTGGAACTCAGGAGACGAGCTGGATGGTAGGGACATATGGAGTATATTATGCTGTGTATTTGAGATTGTATTGTTTGCAGTTAGGGACAAGTTGTTGCAACTGTCCAGTTTATCTGTGAATGATTGTACTCTGATATATTGAATGTAGACTGACAATTACATCTTTTCTTAGTATAAATGATGTTATTTAATATTATATTTTGATCCGCTGCAAATGTGAGATTCTGTGATGTTGTTTTCTGTTTCTTCTTCTACATCTTTTCTTCTTTACCCTAATAATCTAGAATTTTCGACGTTCAATTGCTCGGCACTTCTACAGTGAACGTATTAGTGTTGAATTTTCAGAGTCGAAAATTTCGGGTCGTTACATTTGGTATCAGTGCTAAAGGTTAAGCGAGAACTTTGGCTCTGGTGGGGGTTACTCATTGAGGATAGGGACAGTAGACCCTATAATGAGTTGAGTGCATTATATGAGAGCGTACTTGTTATTTTCCTATATAATGATTTTAAAAATGGTTTTAAAAGTAGTTTTTATATAAGCTTATATTTTGATATAAAAAGCAATAATTTTTCTAATCATTATATATAATAAGATAATTGGTTGTTGGCTATTGAAATTAAATATAAGAATTAAGTAGTAATACATACATACATACATACATACATACATATATATATATATATATATATATAAATTGGGTAATATGAACTATACAAATAAGATAAGCTAGAAATGGATTCAAACAAGAAACTATAATCCTAAAATTTGTAGAAGTGTTTTTAGAACGCAAATAAGAAAAGCTAGAAATGGATTCAAATAAGAAATTATAATCCTGAAATTTGTAGAAATGTTTTCAGAACGCTGAATTAAGTTACCCTGGTTTTATTTTCCAACAAATTATGAGATAATATATAGTGAATTGGTTTCTAGATATGATAAGCTTGATTATTATCATAAAAGGGTTGTTGTGTCTAACAATGGGATGTTTGTTTTCTAATAATAAATAATGATAAGCAAAATGGAATGTTTTAAGGAAGTAACAATTTAGATAAGTATGACTTATAAATTGAAAAGGATTTACATTGTGAAGTTCTAAAACCTAAGTCCAAAAAATTTAAATTATTTCAAAGTATTAAAAGATATAATGAATAATATTTTTAAATGTAGGAATCTTATTTTAAAACAAGAGTTGTTTTAAAATTTTAAAAGGAATTTGTTTTGAAATTAAAAACCAAGAATGGTTTAAAATTTAAAATATGACTTCGTGTGCAAATCAAATAAATATGTATATATAAGTAGATATACATAATATCAAAGTTAATTTGAGGTAAACACTAAGTGATGAGTTTTGAATTTTCCTTTAAAATTTGAAAACCAAAGAGAAATAAGTTTTGAACTTTTAAGTGGGAAAGGGTATTGATACGAAGTTTAAAATTTGAAATGGAGAATTTAAATTTAGTAAGGTTGAATGGATTAAATGAATTGAATTTAACTTAAGAGAAGTTAAATTGATTGAATTGAAATAAGAGTTATGTGTGATCTCAAAACAAGTTTGAGTTCTGGAAATTGGTAATGAATGTTATTGATGGATGTTTAGATAATTTGGATGTTTATTTACTTTAACATATCCTGCTATCATCCTGTTGCTATTAATAATCTATAAAACTGTGAATTGGATTATTTTTGAATTAAGAAGTGGACTGAGATAATATATATCCATTACTGAAATTAAATGGGAATAAAACCTTATTTAGAAAGCTATTTAAAAA
This sequence comes from Allium cepa, assembly GCA_030765085.1. Taxonomy (NCBI): domain Eukaryota; kingdom Viridiplantae; phylum Streptophyta; class Magnoliopsida; order Asparagales; family Amaryllidaceae; genus Allium; species Allium cepa. Next base: position 24,591,789 of record CM060933.1, on the reverse strand, counting down.
GATTTTGATTTTTGAAACGAAATTGTAATTATGGAATGGAATCACTTTGAACTTAAGATTTGAATGTTAAAAATGAATTTGCAAACTAAAATTATTAAGAATTGGTTTCAAAGTTTGAAGTTAAAATTGGGTAATAAATGGATTCTGAAGATTAAATTATTTAAAAAGTTTTGAACTCTTATTTGAACCTTGTAATAAGTTAAGTAAAAGTAATTTAAATGAATGTTAAAAAAGTTTGGACTCAAAATTTAGTTGTTTAAATACTTAGGTTGTTAACTTAAAAGAAAAGGTTAATTTGATTCAAGGGATTAAATCAACATTTATTTAACTCGAATTAATAATTCGAGATGGTTTAAAGTTGAGATTGCAATTGAAATTAGTTTCGGTTTTAAAACCCAAACTATCTTATACTTCTTTTACAACTATTTTGAAAACTAATTACTATTTTACATCTGTTTTACAAACTAATTACTATTTTACAACTATTTTGCAACTATCTAACTATTTTAAAATTTTCAAGCAATTTTCTAAATTCAAGTTGGTCAGAGTGCAAACTGTTATAATTGAAGTGATAACCTAGATGGAAATTTAAGCAATTGTGAATAAGTGAATAGAATTCAAAATGAATGTGTAGTAAAAGAAAATTGATTTATTTGATAACCAATGAAGAAAAATACGTAGGATGTATGTATGTTATTCTATTCACATAATGATTTGATCCAGATTCGAGCATAGAATTTCGAGATAGTATATCGATCCGGGTTGGAATTTTTCACTCGATTTTTGACAGCGAACCCTGGATATGGATTTTTGATTGATTCTGAAAATTCTTTATCATGGTTATGGCTATGCAAGGACATTGACGGTTTCTGATCAAGAAACCAGATCTGAGTCTGCACTAGGAAGTTGGGTGGACGATACTAATTCGGAAGTGAAATTGTGTGAACGAGTAAACGATCAAATTTGATATTGCGTAAGAATGATATATGTGCATCATACATGCTTGGATAAAATAGATATTGAAAATTTTGAAAAGAATGTAAAATGATTTTTGAAACGGAAAAGTATATTTAGAGAAATTTATGATGTGTAAGGGTGGAAGTTGGATATCACTATAACTAAACTCATTTTATAAAAGTAAGTAAGGTAGTAAATAACTTTATAAAAGAAATCAAACTTTATTTGGCATAAATAAAGTTATATATATTTATATATGATAATCTCCCCTTGTTAAATTTTTAACTAGAAGAAAAGATCTTTGAAAAATATTTTGTTCTAGTTAAAAGAATAAATTTATGTATATATTTATATATATAAATGATTTTATGAGAATGGTTTTGGGAAAAAGGTTTTTTGAAACCCATTTATTTTGAAATGCTTTTGATTTTTGGGGAAAATCAATTTTGAGAATTTGGAAAGCCAAGTTTGGAACTATCGATTTGAGATATCGATTTTGTGTAAAGGAGATTTATATGTGATACATATAAGGAGTATGATTTGAAAGATACTATATGTGTATAGTATAGAATGTTTTGAGAACGCTATAGGGAAAAAGGCGCTCCCATTAGAGTGAAACTTCTAGTAGGAGATCCACGGGGTGGTTCTGCCTTGAGCCCTAAGGGGGTTCAAAATTTGATCCTAAAGGATGTCCGAACAAACTGAAGTTCCTGAGGATTGTGGTTGGGGTAGTGAAAGTCAAGGGCGCCGATGCCTATAGAGACATTGGGTTATTTTGTGACGACAGTGTAACTCGATCTAACTGCGATCTACTGCTCACCATAGCGGAAGTCGAGGTGCAGTGATTGCCTAAGGTCTACGTTTGATTTCGTTGGGAGAGCGACGTAACAACAGTAGGCTGCGATCTATGAAGACATAGTGAAAGTCGTGTGGCGGTTAGTGCCTACAGGCTACATTGGGACTCGACTGATGTAATCTGCGATCTATGTGGTCTGTGTGGCGGAGTTTCATTTGGTAGCGAAATTCGAGGGAGCTGATGCCTACAGTTACATGGGTTTTTTCCGTGACAACAACGTAACCCTGGGTGTAGCTGCGTTCTATGGTTGTTCTATGGTGTAATCGAGGGGCGCGGAGGCATACAATTTTCAATGGATTTTGCCGGGATGGCAACGTAACCATCGGGCTAACTACGACCATGGAGGGGGTTATGATTTCCAGAGCATTCTCACCAAAAATGTTTTCTATATTTTCAGGAAAATATTTTCTATATTTTCACAAAAATATTTTCATGTATTTTCACAGGGTGTTGAAAATGGGTTTACTAAGTACTTATAGATTTTCAGTCGTACGCCTCATCAACGTATGACCGAATTTCTATGAGAACAAGGATGGACTTGTTGAGACATTATAAAAAGTATTTTTATAAAGCTATTTTGGTAATATTATGTAGATTCTAAAAGCATTTTAAGAATTTAAATAAAAAGGAGTTAAGAGTTAAAAATGTTCAAAGGATAATTTAGCTGATAATCAACAGTATGATTAAAATTCTTTCTTTGTTTCTTTTCGAGGACGAAATGATTTAACGGGGGGAGGAATGCGATAACTCGGATTTTTAGACATATGTTAATTGGTAATTAACATGATTAAATTTATTAAAATACTGATTTGTAAGTTGAAAAAATAAAATTTTGTTAAATATATATATTTGGATATAAGTATTAATCTAATAATATTCTTATATTAATTTGGTGATCTTCTTATATAATTATTTAAATTGGCAATTTATCTTTTTAAAACAAATAAAAATATGTTTCTAATTATAATATATATATATATATGTATATTGTGATTAGGAAACATTGGCTTGAATTCAATGTAATAATTTTCAGAAGCTATTTAAAGTAAAATTCTATATTTTCAAAACACTAAAAATAAATATTTATCAATTAAAAAAGTATGATAGCTTAAAATAAAACTTAATAAAGGGTTTATTATGCTTTCTTTTTAAATTATACAAGAATAAGTATGGTTTGTAAATATATATAAAAATTTAAAAAACATAATACATAAATTTATAAAAATATAAGAGAAAAATAAAATATTGGTTTTGACGTTTGTAGCTTTTGTATAACATGCAAGATACAAGTGGCAAATGGTTTTCTTTTAAGTTGAAAATATATAAGTAAAATGTTTAGAGACAGGGTTGTATATAGTTAAACTCATTTTCATTTTCTCAACTCCTTTTCCTTTCTTTCATCTTCCAATCTAAAACTAAAAAGAAAATCCAAATAACAACGCCTTTCAAGCTTTTAACCTGAGCAAAAGCAAGCAATTCAGTTTCAAGTTCAAACCAACAATCAAGTTACAGACAAAAACATCAAGTTGCAATTCAAAATCAACTCAAGTTCATCTTAAAAATCAAGTTCAGTTCCAGATAAAAGCTGTTTTTTTTTCAAATCAGGTGAGTAAACACCCTTTTTAAAAACTAAATTTGTGTTTATACTTTGATGCATGTGTTAGATTTTTGAAGTAATATTGTAAATATTATTTTCGTGAATATATTTGTTTGAAGTATAGCTGAATTACTATGTATATATGTCCATGTCTGTGTATATGTATATACAAGCCTCTGTTATGCTCAACAGACTCAAGAACAACATAAATAAATTCATATCTTTCCATCTAAACAATTTTAAATTATGATCATTAAAGGAAAGTGATTTTATGGATGTAATTTCATTTTTAAAAATAGTTTCAAATGGATATATTATGCAATTATTTAGAAAATAGGAAATTATAGTGAAAAATCAACTCAAGTCAAAAATCGATTATCTTTATTTCATGTTTTGATTTTAGAATTAGATTCATATTAGAGAATGGTGAATTTTGATAATATTATCATGATTTTAAAGTTTGGGATTGAGGAGCCTTTTTGAGTTGAACGAAAATCGAACTTAGCTCGATTTCTCGACGATCGGTGATGGTTGAGTGTCGTGTCTGTTGCTGGAGGTAGTGTGAAGGTCGGAGGTCAAGGGAAAAATGGCAGGAGGATTTTTAGATCGTCGGGGTGTCCTGACGACGGCGATCTAGGGTTTATCTACCTGTTTTGGTTGATGATGTTTGAGAGACGATTTCGATGTCGTGGGTGCATCGGGATGGATCGGAGTAAGGGGGATGAATGCGAGGTTTCACGACGAAGGTTTGGACGCAGCGGCGAGGTCACTGGTGGTCGGAGCGGCTGCAATCTTCTGTGCACGTGCACGTGGTTCTGCGTGTGTCAGTAGTTTGTTTAGGTTCCTGAAGGAATTTAAGCATGAGAGAGGGCTCGAGGGAAATGAAGGTTTGCTCGAGTTTGCTACCAGATGTATGCGCGAGAGTTTTATCCAGTGTATCAGTTTTAAAATTTAAAACAAATCAAAGTTTAAAAAGAAAAGAAAGTAGAAGAAGAGGAGGAGGAGTTGGCTCGGAAGGTATGTGGGTTAGTACCGGGTTAGTCTTGGGTAAATGTTAGGATATGAACAAGCTTATAAAAAGGTTAAAATAAATCAAGTTTAAACAATTTCTTAATTAATTCTTTCAAATAACAAATGTTTATTTAAGCTTTGGGTCAGTTAAAGGTTTTACAATAAATTATTTTAAATTAATTAAGTTTAAGGAATTTATTTATATGTCCTTTATTTTAATTAATTCTTAAGTTCATTTAAAAAATTAAATAATGTAATTATGTAGTTAATTAAAGAAGGTAAAATGTTTTTAACTATTAATTAACTTAAAGGCCTTAAGTTATTTTCATAGGTTAATGATAAATTAACTCCAAAGGTTTATTAAATAAAATTTAAATGACAATTAAGTAATTAATTAAGATAAATGGTTTATCGTTAATTAATTAAGGTCTTAGGTAATTAAAGGATAATTAATTAATAATTAGAGAATTAATATGAATAATTAAAGGATGATTAATTAATTCCAATAATTAATTAAAATAATAATTAATGGTATGCAATTAATTAATGTTAATTAAGCAGGATTATAAGTAATTAATTTATTTGTTGTAAGTTAAATTAATTGCAAATTGTGTGATTAATTAATTTTGCTTAAGGATGATTAATTATATTGAATGATTTGATTGACTAATATCTCTAGTCTAATAATCTGTTATGTTCTGTGATATGAAATGCTTTGGATTGAACTATTAATAAAAGTGAGATACTTATTTGAATAGTTATCTATGTTGAATCTCTGTGTGAATATAACATCTTGGAGTTAAATTAGAATTGTTTTGGCTTAAAATATGGCATTTTGGATTCGAAGAAATCGAGGTCGGATACCAGCGATATCCGGAAACACTTCAATTAGTAGTCTATAATTCTTTATAGATTTGATTTGTAAATAGGCTGGAATGGAATAAATTAAGTAACTTGGTCATTTAAACTAAGTAACGATACTTAGATATTATTTTGTGGAATAAATGTTTGGCTATAGCAAGATAAGAACTCGTATTGAGCTACTAGTTACCCTGGTTTTTAAAGAAGTTTTATAACTTAGAGTTCCAATTTAAATGGGTTTACTCATGCTGGTTTCCAGCCTGACTCGTGTGTTACTTTAATGTAATGCTCAGGTCAGATCGAGTTACAGATTTTCAGGTTAGGACGTTCTGGATGGCAGGGACGTATGGAGTATATTCCGCTGTGTATTTGAGATTGTATTATTTGTAATCAGGGACAAGTTGTTGTAACTTTCTAGCGTATCTATGAATGATTATACTTTGATATATTGAATGTAAACTAACAATTACAGCTTTTCTTAGTATAAATGTTGTTATTTGATATTATATTTTAATCAGCTGCGAATGTGAGATTCTGTGCTGTTGTTTTTTGTTTCTTCTTCTACCTTTTTTCTTCTTTACCCTAACAATCTTTAATTTCCGACGTTCGATTGCTCAGCACTTCTACAGTGAACGTATTAGTATCGAATTTTCAAAATTGAAAATTTTAGGTCGTTACATTATTACACAAGATGTATTGTATAAATTTGAACTAAAACAACACATGTATATTTCCATTTTTGTGTATGTGATATATATATATATATAATATAGAAGAATCACAATTTAACATTTTATATTTACAATAACATACGTTTATATGGTAATTTATGATATACAAACATAATAACATACATACATACATACAAGATGGATTTAAAAGTTAACAACTTAACTTAACTTTTAATTAACCCCGTTTTGGATTTTTCATAAAACTATAAATTTAGAAAAGAAGCTAAATGGTTTAAAATTTGCACATAAGTCCATTCATAAAGTTTAGACCAAAAAACCTCCATTCTCAAATGAAAAATATTAAAAATATTTGTATCCAAAAATTTAGCCATATAACTGTAGAAATCAATTTTCAAAGAATAATGAATAATATGCATATATAATTCATTTTCAATTATATGTATAAATTTTATAACAGTATAAAGTAGATCTAAATCAAAATTTGCTTTCAAATTTTTTTATAAAAAAATTAGCAAAAAAAGAAAAGAAACTAGACAAGTTAGGCACATGTAAATTTGTAGTAAAAACAATCAAATCTAAACGGTACATACAGTAATGATAAATTAATAAAAATGTCAAAAACGCTAAACATATCAAATTGAGACGAACATATATTATAAAGAGATGATGAAAATGTGTGGAGCTAAATTAAAACGATATAATAGTCATAATTCAATTGAGATGGAAGAGGGTTTGATTCACATATACATGATAATCAATTAAATGCAAGATAAATCTCAAAAAATCTAATCATATGAATGATAAAACATATTAATAAATTACTTAGTGAATTAACTTGGATGTTGCCTACAAATCACACCATGAACGATGAACTAAAAACTCCTAGATTTAATGAATCAATCTTCGCATCTTGTAGGGATCGAGAGATAAAGATAACATTTTGTTTTTTTAATTTAATTTGATTTTTTATTTTGGTATTTTTACCGCGTTCACCATTGTTATTTTTCCCATAGCTTTATTAAGAGAAGAAGAGAAAAGGCAAAATAAATGAATGAACGAAATAAAGAAGGCTATAAAAGATCACTTAAGATATTGGACCTTTATCTTCCTTTAATTTCTACTTTGCCTCTTTATTCGAAAAGTAAATCCTTTCCACTATTTTGGCTAACCATATCAAGGAAGGAATCGACTAGAAAAAATTTCGAAACTTGTTTGGTATTTGATCCACTTAAATCTAATTTAAATATTGTATAATATCATTGATATGCACGTTTATAACTTTCATTTATGCACTTTATTAAATACTGATGGTATTCGAACAAAACAAGTAAAATTTTGGTAATTAATATTTCATAAATACTAATTAATTTAAAAACACGCTTAATATTTAATCTATTTTAAACCAGCTTAAATATTCTACCGACATCGTATATCAATACGCATGCTTATAACTTTTATATACGCACTTTATTAAATACTAATCATATTAAACAAATCAAATAAAATTTAATAATTAATATTACATAAATACTAATTAATTTAATGATTACAATTAAATAAATTGTATGGTTTATTCAAAGCATTCATCATTTTGGTTATACGACTCAAATGTGTAAATTCACTCATCGATTAGTATCGAACAACTAGAATATTAATTTTCACACATCACCTTTGCTAATGGTATAATATTTTGACTGAATTTATCATTTACACGTCTTTTGACTTCCATTTTTATTTATTACAAGCGGTACCTGATAGTAATGATTATTTACACTGATTCTCTTTGTCAGCACTACATCACATTAGGACTTGTGGAATTTGGTTTGGTTAAAATTCCAATATCATACCCATTCAAATTGTGTAGTCCATAACCAAAGTCCTTGGTCTAGTAATAAAATTTATTATAAACTGTACTACTCTAGCCAGAGGTTTTGACTTCGAGTTGAATACAGTTGACCGTAATCTCGATCCCATATAACCGAAAAGACTAATCCACTATTGAATAGTGTTTACTTCCAATGGTTCAACTCAGACTCAGCTATAGTCGTTCAATGGACGACATACCAAGACTTAACCATAATCAAAGTGGAGTGTCCACGTTTACGTTCTGCAATATTCTCAAGTCGAGTGAACTGTGTAACTTCATCACATCACGATTCTTTTTTTGACCTTAGTTATATTAAGCAACATAAAACTCATAAGTGAATCATTCTATAATTGTCCAATAAATATCTACATGTAACCCCTTGTTGCCTCCAAACTGTCATAGATAATAAAATGTCCAACATTCGAAGAACGTTATGCATTGTAATCTTAACGAATGTATCAATATCTTATCTCGAAACATCCTGATTGAGAATATTTAAAATAATATGTTATTTTTAATGCAATAAATTTCTTATGATTACAACACATTGTAATTATTATTACATAACATATCATTTAATGATTTCCTGTTTAATATACTTTAAATTAATTGCTTAATTAATTTTATCACAATACAACAAGTACACAATAGAAAAAACACCTTTTATTTTCATACAAGATTGGTTATTGAGTTAGATATAGGTAAAAAATTACATAATTTCCCATAGGGTATATCACTAACTCTATCAAAATGATTGTTTGCTCTTTTCATCTCAACCGTGCCAATATAATTACCATTCCCAAACTTTCTCTTTTCCTTGTAAAAGGTCGAACCATTCAAAAGAGAAACCCTTTATCATAAGACTGCACCGAACTCTTTACTAGAAATGCATTAGATCATTTTTAAGAATATCTAATAAGTTGCATTTAAGTAAACTGCTCAACAATGATATTTCAGTGATTGAATTCCTAGATCAAGTGTTGTTTCTAATGACACAATCCTTTTTAAATTTAGTTATAGTAAATTGCACTATGGCTTACTTGCTCATTTCGAACGAAACAATTTCATCAATATTTCATACGTTACAAATGTGATTATTACCATACAACTTTTTTATTTGATCAAATACAGATCATATATCCATACTTTTGTACTGCTTTAGAGTTCAAAACTTATAAAAATCAAAAAAAAATAGTCTCAGTCAAATTAACGGCGCTTAAGTGACTAAGTTACGAGTGTTTTGAAGGGTTATATAATTTAGGTCTAGCATAGACCTTGAAGCGAAATTTTCCAAATGATCTATTGGTAAATATATGTTACATTTCTTTGTTAATCTTTAATACATTTTTATTTAGTACATTTTAATCGATAAATAATTTGTGCAAACTTATTTGAAGTGGATTTCATAATATCACATATGTTCTTTTAGTTGTTAGATATGTTTATTATATTTATCTAATAAGGCTCAAACTGAATTTTAAATCTCTCAAAAATCTTAAATGATGTATGGAAATTTCATAAATTTCTTCGATATGTGTTAAGACTCGTTTATCAAGTTAGTACAACCTTGATGGTGCTTAACAAATTGTAGTCCCATAAATGATAAGTAACATTTTACTAGTTATCATATCAACAAAAAAACATTTTACTAGTTATATCTCATATATAATTCCTAGCTTACTTTTAACTGTGCACACAATCATCGTCATGACGTAGAACTGCTCAAAAAATTATAAAGTGCATTAGATACCACAAACTCACCATTTCGCGATATCTTGCGGAGAGTTGCATAATCCTTGAGGTTACTCAACAAAGTTACATAAATTCTTACTTATTTGAAAGTAATATAATCGCTTTACATATTTTATGGCTTGAGGTTTCTCAACAAATATAGATATATAAGGTACACTATTTATATTATAAATATAAATGATGGAGAGTGTTATTAATTTAAATTCATGATTTAAAATTACTTTTGTAGAGAAGTATATATTATTTAAGGGAGATGAGTATAACAGCTATAACTCATGATATCATATGACTTTTACATACATCTAATTTATACTCTCTCAAGTACTATTGTAACAACGCGATATTTTCAACCATTCGCATCCGCACATGTCAAACTTGAGTTGGTCAAAATATCAGATTGTTAATTTATATTTGGTGAAACTCAGCATTTACAGTAGATAAATAATCTTAGAATCACAGACACAGAGTAATATAATAGTAAGCAGTGGAAACAAATGAATAGTAGTTCATGAAGCTACTATATATATATATATGTATACAACAGAGTTAAACAAGATACAACAGAAGTCTCAAATACATAGAAGTCTCAATACAATAGCCATATACAAGATTAGAATATATCATAGGAGTGAACCAAATAACTGCAAGTTGAATAGATAGATGGAACTCCAAGCGAAGCTCCAACTTCAAAAGTGAGTCTCAAATGCTATGACACTTAGTCTGACCCAAGCATAAAGCAAAAACACAAAACACTCGAGTCTGGATTAACATTCTTATATGAATAAATCCAACTCAAGTGGAATATCAACTAAAATACAAGTAATTTAAAGGATGTTTGGGATAACCATCCTCTAAGGATTCATGGAACTATCTACTATGTAGTAATATACGCTATTATAATAATGTCTATAGTAAAGTAATTAAAATAATGTCAAGGCGTTACCCATATCCCCCTTTACACATTTTATATATTCCCATAGTCTATACAGTACCGTAACCTCCTCCGTACTGGGCGTCGTTAGAGGGCACTCCACAGGTATGTTACAAAATAAACTCGTAGTGGTCTTGATAAGGTAGGTGACACGGCACAACTAGGCAATGTCAGGGTAGATATATCAATTACACTTCCGAGCTGTTGGTAACGCATAGCCATAGTTACCGCCAACTCAATCCACACTCTTAAAAATCCGAGGCATGCACCTAATCAATAACAAAGTAACAGAATGGTATTGATGGAGTGTGTCCGATCGGAGGAGCTACCTCACTTGGCTCATCAATTGCTCCTGTTTTAGCCACCTTAAGCTAACTCACGGAAGTCAGGTCCACGTGTACCTCATATAGGATCTTCGCTACCATCCTACTTTATTCTGGAATCTCCACCGCATACATAGTTGTTAAAGTAGTTTTGGTTATTGGCAGAGAGTATGACAATAACCGATCCCGGACACTTTAACAACCAAGCGTTATTATAACACCGAGGTTATTTCAAAATATCATACTTCAAAACCAAAATATCGTATCCATTTCAAAACCATATCAATACTATATCATTTCCACTTCAAATATATCCATTTCCAAAATCATAGCACTTTTACAGTTATAACACTTTCGAAATTATAGAGCTTAGAAATTATAACACTTTGGAAATCATAACACTTGATAACATAATACTTTGGAAACATTATAATTTGGAAATCATAATACTTTGAAATCATAACACTTGCATTTAACAGTAAAGATATTAATAATAGTATTTATAATAAAATAGTTTATAAAATAAAATAGTTTATATGAAAATAGTTATAAGTTAAAAAAATTATATTAAAATAATTAGTATATTAAAATAGTTTATACTAAAAATAGTTTATATTAAAATAATTTATAAAGTAAAATATATAAATAGTTTTAAATAAAATTTAGAAGTACTCTATATAATAAGCTAGCTTTCTCTAATTTCACAAATCGATTCAAATCAACTCGAATTTCAAAAATTCAGATTTAATTCAATCTCAATCCCTCAATTTCAAGTCAATTCAGTTTCTTAATAAACCATTTCAAATTATATCGATTTCAAATACATATTTGAACCATAAAATAAACCATTTCAATTTCAATATATTTCAAAGCTTTAAAAATTCCACATTTTCAAAACAAAATTTGATAATTTCATATATATATATGTATGTATGTATATCTTAATTTAACTTCATTATTATTTAATTTTGAAATATTCACTTAATAAATACAATATTTCATTATTATTTATTTAATTTAACTTCAATTCTACCAAATCGTTCGGGTATGTATCTTTCAACCCATAGGGAATTCTATACTAACAGGGAACTTGCAGAGTGATAACATATATGATAATAATATAAAAATCAACAACGTGCATACATCATCGGTGATAAAAATTACTATAGATCATGGTATTAGATGTCACAGGTGAATAGATACGGATAATAGCATATATATAGCAGTTAAATAACTAACTGTAGCATATTTCAATTTTCGTTTCAATTGAAATAAAATTTAATAAATATAAAAACGTTAATTGTGAGTGATTGCTCACCTTTCAAGGCTAGGGAGATGAACGAGAATGAGATGAGTTACGAATCCAAGCATGAATTCCAAAATAAAGTAAGACTGAACGCGAATTCGGTGAGCAAGGCTGATAGCTTGGAATTGGCGAAATCAAATTAAAGCTGGATTGATGAAGATCAGTTATAAGTGAACTTATATATATGACTTTATGTAACCATTTATATAAAATCATGTTCTAAATTTTCAAACACATATTAAATTAAACATATATATATATACGTATTTCACAAATCGTTGTTTTAAATTAAAACACATATATTAAAATCAACATATATACAATAAATTTTCTGAAATAAATAAAAAAATACAAAATACTCACATATATAACGTATGTTCATTTGAAACTATATATATAAGACAGGCTATATGTAAGCTAATATATATATTGTGCATATTTGTTCAAAACCAGATATATATACAATATAGCTTTCCTATTATACATATAAACAAAACAAGCATTTGCTGAAACCAAGTAAACTTATTTTATAAAAATTTATGCACAACTTTATCATACTACAGACCCTATATATATAGACTAAATTATACAGCAGAACACTATATATGTATTGTAGCTAAGTAACATATATATAAACATACTATATAAACTTATATATTCCAAGATGCATATCATATTCGAAAGTCCAAATCCATGCAAACATATATGACTGTTCGTGTAAACTAATATGTATATAAACATCTATATTGTATTATATAAGCTATACAGACTATATATATATATTTTATAAGTATATACAAATAAATTATAATAGACAACAACCCGAAGTATACTTATAAACATATATATATATATACACATCTCTGTAACACATTATATACTACATATAATATGATTGAAACTTTTATCTATAACTTACCTAAACTCATACAGATACATAATTAACATATATTTTACATTAAAACTGATATACATATATAACTTGTACATAAAACTGCACACTTGAAAACTTTATATATATATATATATATATATATATATATATATATATATAATTTAACAACTTTATATATAAACAAACAAACTTATATCTATACAACAACAAAATGTAAAATATATATTACCTATAATTTTAAGTGGAGAAGCATCATGGTTGTAAAAAAGGAGGAGGAAGCACGGTCAGGGTGGGTTGCATGAAGGTGGAGATGGTTCGGCAGAAGTGGAGTTTCGCGTGGTTGTGGGTCTAAGATGAAGGCAGTTCGTGGAAGGTCTCGGAGGGAGGAAGTGCATCCGGAAAATGGTGGCTGCGAGACACAGGCTTCGGCCTTGACTGAGAGAGGAGGGCTGGAGGAGCTTCGACTTCATGGGTTTGGCCTGGGAAAACACGGAGGAGTGGATGGTTTTCTTCGGGTGTCAGGCGGAGGTGGGCCGAAGTGGTGTTAGGAGTTGACGGCTTTGGGTTTGAGGCGTGAAGGGGAAGGGATGGGTTTGCAGGCTTCAAAGGAGAAGATGATTTTTGAACACGACAAAGTTTCAATGGAGATGAAATGCAATGCTAGAGGCAACTTATTGTATATATTTTACTTTTGAATGAATAGTACCAAAAGATGTGAAGGGTCGGAAAGAAAAATAAAACGAACCAGAATATAACCAAAAGGGAAAGAAAAAGGCACGCGTGAATTCAAGGTAAAATAATTAAAGCAAGTGCTATTTAGACTACTCATCTGCCAATTGAAAAGACAAGAAACAAAATGACACAAATACGGTACCGATACTACGAATCGTTACGCCGATTTCGCCGCATATCGGACTTCAAAACACAGAATTGAATATGTCGCAGAGATCAGCACGACAAGACGATCGAAACAGTATACAAATATCGTTGGTACGATCATCCTATCAAAAGTCGATAATCGGTACCAAAAATGCTGCTAAAATACCAGAAATAAGATAAACGGAGAAATGGCATTCCAAATTTGACGAAACGAAATATGATGTCTAATTCAAAAGATGATTTACAAATTTAATATATAAAAATATTCAAGTTTGGAAAACATTTTATCATCATCAAATATTAACTAATTTATATTGAAATAAAATTACACAATAAAATTTACTTGCATATTTTCTGATGAAAATTTACCATTTGTTATGTTTAAGTAGACGTATTCTAAATATTAAATTTTTGATTCAATATTTCAGAAAATTCCAATTATTTACGTTATTAAAATTATTAAAAATTTACGGACCGTTAGAGCTATAGCTTTATTTATTTTTAACCTTTCATTTTTCTTTATACATAAAATATTATATACACACACATTTAATTATTATAACATTTATAATTCATTTAGTTATACACACACATATTCATATGGATTCTTTTAATGATTAAACAATTTAATTAATTTATAAATATAAGATTTATATATATTTATTTAAATTTAATGCAATTTTCAATTTGAAATTATTTAGTTTCAAACAATTTTTAATTAATTTTTATAGTTTTCAAATACATATTTGAATTAAAATGAGATTCAAAAATGCTTCCCAGTCTTCTATAAGGGAATATCCTAGAAGCATATGATTTCGATGAGTTGGGTATAGGCCAAGAGGTCGGGAGATTTTTTCCTCTCAAAGTGGCCCTTAATTAGAGTAATATTCTCCTTAGTTTAAACACATTTTCCTTAGACACCCATCTACTTTGACTTTTTTAAAAGTAGTGCCTTATATGCTGGTTAATTATTCACACAAAGACGATGTAAACCGTTGTTGGATCAGACATTGGTAGCAAGGTAAAAATGGTGAATTTCAAAAAATTTACCTTTTTCAAACTACACAAGATCTTATTTTGTGTTATGTAAATAATATTTTTTTTATACTGCGTAAATTGTAGCATTCAATTAATAAAAAAATTGATAATATTTTAATTTATGTAATTTTATTAAAATACTTATTTATTGTTAATACTTAAAATAATATTTATTATTATTTTAAAATTAATTTATTAATTTATCTTATTTATATATAATTTAATACTTTATAATGTCAAATTCAATATAAACATCACAACAATATGTACATATATATATAATATCCAAAGGGTTCCAAGGGAAAATTGACCATTGTCTTCTATGGTCAATAAGATGCAAGTGAGATGAAAATATATCAAATTAATGTCATAAATTAAATCATTTAATACTATATTATTTTGGCAAACTAATTTAATATATTTTTTCCCGACCATAAATAATTTTTTATAAATAATATTTATATATAATATTAAATATATACACACACATAAAATTATAAATTATAATATACGTGTATATATATATATATTATTTTTTGGCAAGGCCAGCCGGTTTTATAGTGGGCCGTCCACTTTTATTACGAACGTAATAAAATTTGAAGTACAGGAGTAAGGTAGAGGCACCTTAACTACTAGAAAAAGAAAGAATAAAATACAGCACAGGAGTGTGACAGCCAGTCACAACTACTAAAGTAACTAACTAGACTACGACTGCTCCGAAGAGTAAGAGACACCAGCAACATCATCGACCTGGGAAGAAACATTCCCAAGTAGACCAAAGTAAGGGCGAAACAGAACTGCAAGAGAAGGATCATAAATCACAGCATCAGAAGAGTAAATAAAAGATCGATCCCAAGATGAATCAGCTAACACGACGGAATTAACCCCAGCATACGAACCGTCCAAGTCAAGAACCAAGGAGTCACCAGAAGGACTATAATAAAGGCATCGATCGTCCAATGGATTGTCAGAAACATATCTAAAATAAGATTTATCCACCGGGTTGAATCGCATGTCAGATCGAAGATCAACCCAACAACTCTCAGTCTCAGCCCAAACAACATGAGGCAGAGAAGGATCAGGCACAACAAGGGCATCAGAAGTAAAATCACCAGGAACAGAAGCTGAAGGGCGAGCATGAGTAGGCGGCGGATCAGGGTCAGAAAAAGGATCAGGTGGGGGAACCGGGACTTTGGGTACCCATATCCTGAGCGGAGGCCGTGGAAGAGGGATCTTAGGTGGTGCAGGGGAAACAGCTGAATGCAAGCATGAAGTATCCAAATGGCCAAAAGAGTGACAGATGGTACAAATGTCAGGGACCCATCCATATCGAACACGGACATCCACCACGTGGCCCACAGCAAGTTGGACAGGAATGGAGGATGGAAGAGGCTTAAAAGGAGATATCTCTATCAGAGCTTTAGCGTACACAAGCTTATCACGCGCAACAGTATTAGAATCAAAACATTTTAATTTACCAACATTGCAAGCGATCCAGTTCAAACCAAGCAGCGATTGGAGAGCAGATGGAATATGAGAAAAATATACCCAAACAGGGATAGAGAGAACTTGCTCACGGGCACTTGCAACAGTTGGAGACCAGGGAGTAATAATAAATGGTTTCCCATCGAAAAAGGAAGGCTCAGCTTCAAGTACACGACTGCGATCCTCAGGGGAGGAGAACAATAAGAAGTACATGGAGTCAACCAACTTAACGCGTAAGTTACCACGCAGCCGCCAGGCCTTACGACAAACAGCGGACGCGTCAAGAAGGCGTTGTTTAGGGTCCAAGAAGAAACCAACCAAATATTCTGACCAAAAGTCGATACCAGCTTGCATTACAATTGGAGGAGGGATCATCACTCCATTTTCCTCAACGATATCAAACTCGACTGGTTCGTAAACACCCGCATTACGGGGTAACGATGTAAAAAGTGAAGACCAAGGTTTGGAAGTAATAGAGGAAGGGGCAGCAGAACAACCCACTAGACCAGCAGAGGTTGCAAGAGGGGGAGAGGCTGCATTCATAGTTCCACCAGAACTCAACACAGCAATACTGGGAACATCTTTCTCATGTGCATTCTGTCGAACAACAGAGGTGCATCGAGTACTACAAAAAATATCATCAGAAGTATTATGCATTGACTCACCACCCATCACCACAGAGACACCACCATTAGCAACAGAAACAATTCCTAAGTCAACATCATTATCACCACAAACTGCAACGTCAACATTCGCACCCAAAGGCACAGAATCGCATGAAACATGAACATCAACAGACCCCAACACAGGATGCACACCAGGGCTAACGACAGGTTGCAAGCCAGGGCAAACAACAGGAGCAAGTAGCGTAGTCTTCATCAAAGGCAGAGGAGGATACTCGTCATCAGTAAGCAAAGGAGGCAACGGCACAGAATGCTTGAAAACTCTTCCAGATCTAGTTGCTGAGAGCGAAGAGAGTGGAGCATCGGGGCGGTTAGGAAGACGAGGGGAAAGGCTATGCATAGGAAAGGAAAGAGCGGCGGGAGAGAAAGGCGTTGGAAAGGAACGAAGAAGAAACAACCAAGAAGAGGGAGACGGAATCGAGCATTAGTGCGTGCATAAGATAATTAAGGAAAATTTTTTTCAAAACTTTGGGGACAGGGAGACTATGTCGCCCTGACCTTTGGTTAAGCCGGTTTTAAAGTGGCCGTGCACTTATGTCTCATACTTGTGGCCGCTGGGAATCGAACCTGTGCCACCACAACAAGATGCAGCAACTCACCTCATGTCGTAAACCACTGGACCACTAGTACTTGACAAATATATATATATTATTTTGGTTTCAAAACAAACTATTTTGAATTAAATTTTTAAATGTTTGGCCTTTTAAAGTAAATGTATGTGCGCGCGTGCGTATATATAGTAAACTTACTATAGAAGCTAGCAATCTTTAGAAGGCTTTTACATTAAATTTAACTTCGTACAAAAATAGATAAAGGTTGAAAATTTCAAAAACTATTATTTGAAATTATTTTGATTTCATAGCAAATTTTATATTTATCTTTAACTTTAGTAAGATCCATAGATTAAAATAAGTTATTTTAAATATCCGTACGAATATTTATCCATGTATATGTATAAATATAATTATTATTGTTTTGTAAACTGAGACAATGAAGAAAAAAATTTAAGAGAATTTTTAAATCCAAAAGATATTTAATGATTTTTTTAAATAATTATATATATAATACATACTAATTCATTTTTAGTGTAAAAATTTATCGCTAGTTTTAAAGTATGTTGACAACAAATGTAATGAAGATATATTAATATATATATATAAGTTAATAAATAAGTATTGCATAATTATATGTATATGTATATGTATATGTATATGTATATGATTATGTATATGTATATGTGTGTGTATATGGAACGAAAAATTATTTCAAATATCATGGTCGAACATTGTTGGGTGAAAAAAGTAATGTATATGATCATACACACACATTTATGTGCGTGTATTTTGAAATGGCAATGCGCGAAAGTGCGCATACACATCGGTATATAAAATAGTTCATAATATATATCATTCGTCGATGTAGTCCAACCGCAAGCCTAACACATTGTTTGCTTATTACTTCCTTTAAGCTTCATTGTCTCCTTCTTTACTTAATTTGCAAAGCTAAAATGATAGCTTTGTCAGGATAGGCGGCTAGAAAAGAGAGAGCAGAACAAAGTGTACCAAAAAATATGTGGAGGCTAGACTATTTATGCTAAAGATTTGCACCCTTTTCTTCATATTCTCCTCTTTCCTTTGAAGACTTGGTTTAGCGCTATTATGGTTGGCCTAACTATGGTCGACATGCTATTAACTCTTATTTGAACCAACGTTTAGTTATTTAATTGCTAGCTCCTTAGTCGATCGAACCGTTTTATAACTTTTATATGTTATTCACCCTGATTTTAAGCTTTAAACAAATAGTTAAAATGACCATTAATGTGTATTGATTTATCATTAATTACAACATTTATAAATTAATTTTATCATTGGTTGATCTTAGAAATAACTTACAACGCGGTTATATTAACTCTCTGGTATGAACTCTTTCTCAACCAATATTCAAAAATTTCAAACACTAAAGTCTGTACGGATTTTGTTGACAAGTTCAGCGCTTATAGATCATTTAGGCAAAATTCAATTTTTGTTCTAAAATAAGCTCACCTAGTAGCGACAGTTTATATTTGTACCCTCACTACACGAAAGTTCCACACTAATGGCATTAAAATACAGCGTTGGAATGTTTTTGCAGTCTTTAGTCCATTTAAAAAAAAAATTAAATATGCACACGCCATGGATGTTTTATCTACCACTTTAATAGGCGGGATGATGAATTATTTTAGTGGTTGCGCTTTTTCTAATTTATTTCGTTCTCCCACCATTCAATTTCTGGCCACAATCATCAAACGCCTCGAAAATCTTTGAGAAAGTTACCTCGTCCCTTGTCTATAACGTCTCCATCTTTTACCCCTTTCTGGCCTAGGATTTCACCTCTTCCTTCTCTTTCCTCCAAAGGCGTAGCCGTAGTAGGGTTGGTGAGATCACATGAAACCGTAGCCCACAAACTACATCCCACTAACCGCTTTTACCATTACCTAAGCATGCCTCCGCTCGAGCACCTCATTAATCAGCCTGGCGCTTCACAACATCACACATTAGGTGAGTCTTATGAAGTAACCCTAGCTGATTGTTTATTAAGAAAATTTGAACTGTGTGGTTGATTTTTTTGTTAACGTGAGTTGTTCCCTTAGTCCAAATTAATTTCTAGCTTGATTGAACTTTAATTTGGCTGATTTGATTTGTATGATTTATTGCAAGGTTCATCAAGATCAATTTTTATCATCTTATTGTATTCATATGTTTTTCTATAATATAGTGCATAGGAGGGAATCTTGGATACTACCTTGCTGTTAGAACTTTCATGACGAAAAGAATCTTTGAACTTTCATAATATAGTAGATAGGAGGAAATCTTTGTCCGAAAAAAGGAATGCTTGCTAATAGAACTTCCATGTAAATTAATCGTAAATAATCATATTACTTTGAACTTAGTCTTGTTATAATACAAGAGTCAAGAGATGATCTTTTTTATTTTAAAACTAATGACAAACATATATCAAGATCACTACCACATGGAAAATTGCATGTGTTATGAATCCTATCTCTAATACTTTATTTACTTTTCAGGTTTGATTCTTCTTCATTTTTTTGATAATCGGTTCATGTTAATGGATATATAGACCGTTTACTAGTGTAATTATCTTAATTAAGTCAATAATGCTGTCAAAGTTACGTCTTATAGATTTTAGGTGTAACTTGAGTTTTAGTCACGCGATTAAATTAGTTTGTTCAGATTAGTATTAGTTGGTAATAAAATGTTCCAAACTTGATTCTGTTATGAGCTTGTAATTGACTAAGTGGCTTACAGCATTGAGATGCTTTGTGCATGCAGTAGCGAGCTTTGAATATTACCAAATCTACATGTTTGTGTCTAATAGACCATAAGCCAACTTATGATATCTTATAAGATCATAAAATGGTACGTTCACTTAGTCGAACATATATCATCTTTGTAGCCAATTTAAGACAACTGTACATTATGCTCAATACATTTATTTGCTGAATCATCCATCACCGTGGTATATGAGCCGGTATAGCTAGGCATTGGCACCATTTATACTCAAATTTACTGTTCTTGTCATTTATGAGATAGATAACATCTTGCATTTATTTTTTTGCAAACATCTTTCTTGTCATTTATGAGATAGAAAACATCTTTCATTTATTTTGTTGGAAATATTTGCAGTGTTGTGCATCAAAATGTGCCATATACTTGCATATTCTTTTGCATTGGTATGCCAGTAAAGTTTGTTGGTTAATTTTGTCTTATGTTTGCGGGCTTGTTATTTCAAGGATACCTTTTGTGTTCAGATTTCAGAAGATGAGTGGAGGAAAGGATCAACCAATACTAATATGTTTGAACATGAAGGTGAAATCAACCTTTTCAGTTTGGAGGCCAAAATCTACATAGTTAGGTTCTAAAAAAAATAGTCCCCTTTTTACAAAAGCAAAATGAAGGAATTATTCTATTTTAATGGCAGTTCAATATGCTACCACATTTTTCCTTCATTTAATATTAAATGTCAATTGCATTCTACTGCTTTATTGAGCTAGTATGTATGAATCAGAATATCATTATGTTTAATGAACACAGATGTGATTTTAGTAGTAGTATGTGATTTTGCATAACCACAGCCGAAAACAATTATTTATGGTAATAAAGCATTTGACACTGGATTCAAAGGTGATGGATTTGAGAACAAAAAACAACCGTCTTCTTTTATTTATAGAAAATAATAGTATTTACTGAAGAGGAAATGAAGCTTAATTTACCATTAAATACGTTCGAATATGTATGATGAACAAAAAAGGATAATAATGGCTCGTAGATATGAAAATAGCATATTAATTACTTTGTAACTTGAAGTATCTTTTGACAACCTAAAAAAATCGATTTAGAAGTAGAAAAAAAGTTGACCATAGCAAGAGATCTGACTTATTTAGCATTTAAGGACTAAATTTTACTAAAATTTCAATTTACTTAGCAAACATTTTCATTTTTTATATTCACTTCCATATACTTTTGAGAAGGATTTTAGATGTGATCCATGAAAATATTATCAAGTACATAGAAATAACTTCTAAGAATTGTTACTGCCCCATAACATGGATGCTCTAATGAATTATAGACCATCCTGCACAATTAGTTTCCTATTTTAATAGTTGAGATGTCAACAAAAATTAGAATGAGAGAAAAAAATACTTAGTGTTGGTATTATTACTTTTGATATTTTCTGATCAATTCCTTGCTGACATTACAAATATGAATTTGTTGTTAAATTACTTAAAATTGATGACATTATGATATCATAACACATTTTGTCATGTTCAGCTGTTGACTTAGATATGATTAATTTTTCCTTATGCTGCAGGCTGAAGCACTTGTGAAAGCTCAACATAATGTTAGGGAAATACTGAGAGAGTTGGGTTTAGCATTCTTCAAGTTAGAAAAATTTGAAACATAGGAGGCAAAATATGATTCTCAAAGAACACGATCTGCTGACTTCAAGCCTGTAGGCACTGCTGCTGTCAGAACAAGTAGATCACATTAAGAATTTAATTCTCAAACAGTCAAGCATTTGGTATGATTACAAACTCGTTACTTACTTACTGGAGTGTCAATGATATAAGTCCCACAAAACCACCTTTTGAATTAAAAAAATACCAGCTCTACTTTCGTATTATTATACAATATACATAAATAACAAATAATGTACTGAATATTTTTTAATTTTAATAAGCCAGCTACCAACAGGCTAAATTGAATTACTTAACTTATCACTATCAATTAATTAATTCATATAGCTTAAAGCCAGCAATAAAAAGCAGTAAAAATACCGGAATATACAGCTTGATATTTCATTAACAGCTAGGCCTTTCTTTATGAGTGTCATACTCAGAATTTCAATATGTCGAGTTTGACCTTAGCTAACATTTCCCATTCTGTTCTAATTTTACTATCTCCTGTCTATATGAAAAATTGAAATGTCTTAAGTGGGGATATCTATTCTTATATATGCTACTAGAAATCTAATTATTTATCACAAGTTGTAAATAGCGAACAACAAACAGTTCGACAGAGGTTGATGGTAAAGGGTTGATGGTCCGGATTGCGTGATCGAAGGTCACGAGTTCGAGCCCCGAAACTGACAACCTTGTAACAAGTACCCGAAGTATCTGTTTGGCAGGCACATACTTCCCTAGAGTTTACAAGCGAAGCTTGGTTCTCTAGGTAATTCAAAAAAAAAAAAAAAAAAAAAAAAAACAGTTCGACAGAGGTATGAAAATCAACAACCCTAGCCAGGAAATCTAATCATATTTTGTCATGTCATCATACCAAATTACCACAGCACGTGATAATAAAAAGTGTCTTAGATCTTCTCCAGTAACATAGTACCTTGCGATATGTTTATATCTCAAGAAATACCAAAATAATGCATCCAATTTGTATTCAGTTTGGCTGGGGCAATTTATTCTGTAATTTGAATACAATATGATGAAATCAAAGCATTTATATGTATAATAGATAACGACTGAATATATTGGATACTAGATGCATAATTTATTCAAATGAGTGTTGTTTAGTGTAACATATGTCATCTATTCTTTTCTTTACATGTAAATAAGATACAAATAGAATCACAGATTCATCATTGAGTTCTTTTAATTGGCCTTTTATCCTCGGTAGGATATCATTTGCTAGTAAAGATTGAAATTATATATGTGATTTTACATGTGGGTATACCATCATTATGGTACTATGCTCATGGCACTTCTTAATCTTGCATGGGACTCAGTTTCACTCAGGCAATGAACAACAAAAAGCTTTTGCCTGCTTCTCAATTGCTTTTTTTTCTTTCAATTTTTTTATTTTCACTGCATAAGGTTCAACTTAATCTTTCTGGACAGTTGGTAATCTGTAGAGCTAGCAAGTGGAAAATATTATGCTTCAACATGAATATGTAATGCAGAGGTAAGGACGGTGAGGTAGTTTTGAGGTGGGATGTGTAAGTAAGAAGAAGAGCTGCTGCAGTAGATCTTCTATCAGGCAAGTGGGACATGTAGGCAGGATAGTGATGATGGTGATAACTTGAAGAAAGAATAAGTAGACGGAGTCAGAGCCCAGTTACACATAAACCTCAATGGCCCAAATGAAAATAGCCCAGTTACTGATCAAATGAACTACCGTGTCAAAACGGACTTCTCCTACCATCGAGTATGTTACCCAACCTATTTTAATCTATATATTTATCACAAACTTCTTAATTTATAGGATACACGAATACATAGTAAATATTATCAACTGAAGAAGCATTTCGAGTTCCCTTCGTTTGTTGTAGATCCCTACATCCAACAACCAAAATAAAATCATGCCTTTGGATCTAATTTTTTAAAATAAGGATAAAACAATAAAGTGACACTTGTCTTGTGGGTGTTTGATCTGTAGTTGCATGCTGTTTATTCATTGTAATTGCATGCTGTTTATTCATTTAGATACGAAAGAGTGCACTAAGAGTGCACATGGGCCAGCCCCAACTTAGCAGGGTTCACAGATTGATCATTCATTCCCATTCTTAGAATCATTAAATGAGGTATTTTTGTGGGTCTCTAGCATTGCATTGTCTAAAAGTTTTCCTAGCCTTATTAGTCATTGTGTTGACTCTTGATACCTTATAATCCTGCATTTAGGTACTAGAAACCAATAGGGTTGAAGAGTCATGAACCGTGCTCACAAAATGTATTTTAAGGGTCCAAATACATTTAGTGAACCATGGCATCTTCCATACTCGCCACCTGTTGAAGTAAAGGAGATTGTGTATGTTTTTTTCCTTTGTAGTTATTTGCTAGTTTTCACTCTTAATTGGGCCTTTTATTTTCCACTTGGTGTATAAATTTAATCTCCTGTTATAAAACATCTTTTAGTTTGGCCAGTTTGTCTATATGAGTTGAGAGGGGGATCTGAATTACAGGTATGAAGATGCATATAACAGATTTATTGATGAAATCAATGCCTTAGCTAGTTACCAATGATGGGAAGGATTAATATACAAATATATTTTCTACAGCTGTATACCCTCTTACATTATCTTGGCAACAATGGGGCGTAGGAGAAAGAAATTACACCGCTTCGTGAATTTGTGCGGTCAGAGTATGATCATGCATGCCTAAGATCATGTCGTTTGCGTGCTTTATATGAAGGGCTTAAGGTATTAGCGTAACATTTATCATGTTCTAACTGATTCTTAGGAGACAATATATCTTCATTTTTACATACAATTATACCGTGTCAGATAGGTGGCAGCAGCACCATATCTAGTGTTAGCAACACTAGAATGCAAGAATGAGCCATTGTTTTGTTTGAAGTTTCGCATGATAAATTGGTTTGAGTAACTAAGTGCATATGATTAGAATTAGATGCATGAAGTTGAACATATTCACTTCACTTGCTAGTCATGTTATCATGCAATACAATATGTGGCTGCACTGCATTCAAGGCTTTTTACCGAACGCTTGGACCACAGTCTTGCTGAGGTGTTTAGGAATCAGTTGATCTGGGTGCCAATTTTTTTCCAGTGAAGCGGACTTGGTTAACCGAGTCTTAGACTCAGTTAAGTGTCAGTTTAACTGAGACACAATTAACTGAGTATCTACTAACTGTGTCTCAAACTTAGTTGAGCCTCAGTTAAACTGAGACACGGTTTAGCTGAACTCAGTTTCAATGGAAACTCAGTTAACTGAGTATCAGTTAAACTGAGACTTAGTTTAGTCGAGTCTCAGTTTCAACTGAGACTTAATTTAACCGAGTCTCGGTTTCAAGAACCGAGTCCACCTTAAAAACCGAGTCTAATTTTTGAAAACTGACTACACCTATATTGGTATACTGAGAGGACCACTTAGTTAACAACATCGACGACTATTTTACATGATTTGTAAATAGACCACTTCATACGTAGATAATATGCAGCTTGATTTTACTCCAAGTAAATTACCGAGTTCATTATTTTTTACTCTACATCACTTGTAACGCTACTTGATTTTATGGCATGTTGTATACTTTGTATTAGTCAATCGCCTAATGAAATAATGTGATGAATATTTAGTGTTTGCATTATGAATCCGATTTAACTCTGTGTACACTTTTTTGATGAATTGATTCTCAAGCATTAATTTTTCTTTACAAGTAGATAGATGATTGTGATGCAAAAAAAGGTTGCAACGAGTTAAGGATTGAAGTTATTTTTTCTGCTAGAATTACTTTTTGGTTTTAACGTACGTATTATTGCTTTTGTTTTGCTATTGCTGCTTGTTCTATATTTTGTTTATGAACTATTGATGACGAACTATTTACGTTTGGTGTAAGAATATTGTGTATTTTGATTACGAAATTTCATACGTTGGTTATCAAATATGTGTCCAAAATATGGTACAGATACAATATGTTGATCCTGAAATGTGGTATTGATATAATACGCTAGTTTTGAAATGTGGTATATATACACATTGTGACTGATGTTTACTGAAATGGAATTTACAGAAAAGTAGAAAAAGCCTAATTGACTTAGCTTTGTATACAATTTAACGGTGTTTTTTAAACGCTGTTAAAACATTCTACGACGTTTTTTAAATGCCGTTGAATGTTAACAGCGTTTTAAAAATGCCTTTAAATTGTATGTAAAAACATAACAACATACAATTTAACAGCGTTTTTAAAACGCTGTTAAAACATTCAACGGAGTTTTTTAAACGCCGTTGAATGTTTGACAGCGTTTTTAAAATGCCATTGAATTGTTTTAATAGCGTTTTTTAGGAATGCCGTTAAATTAGACCAAACGCTGTTAAATGATTTCATGACACCAGGAAAACGCTATAAAAAAGACATTTAACAGCGTTTATTCCTTGTCATTGTATATCTCTGACATATAACTGCATGTCGATATACAGCGTGTGTAAAAACGCTGTTAATAGTTTTCATAGTGTTTTTGAAACACAGTTAAAGGTCATGTTTGTTGTAGTGCCTTTTCGTCGTCATTGTATCACTTAAATATCTAGAATTTGATTTAAAAGTAAAAAACATTATGAATATCCATACTTAACGAATGAGTCATTTTAAAGTTCTTGGTTCAATTTGATAATATTGTGGATTAACCGATTTACTCTGGCCGGATATTATGATTTATATTGATTTACAACTATTGTGGTACTTACCTTCTATAACGAAAAGGACGAGTCCTCTCTTGAATAGTGTTTCACTTCAAGTAATTCAGTATATACCCAATTATGGTTATTACATGGTGGTGTTGACGTCAAAAATGGGCATCAACACCCAATAGAATCTAATACAGCTTAAATGAATAATAAAATTAAAATAGAGAAAAAATAATAAATGAACGTATAGGTTTTTGTAGTGGTTTGGCAATCTTGGCATACGTCCACTTCATATTTTTATTGATCTTACACTTAATTATCATTACAAGAATATTTGGATCAGATGGGATCCATCAGTATAAGAATGAAGAATAAAAATGAAAGAGCCTTTGCAGTAGAAATAAGGATTCCTTTTCTAACGCCATGCCTGCTATATTTATCGACGAAGACGTCCACAGATCGGGCTGAAATTTCGACAGAAGAACTTCCACGCCATGACGAGACCATACAAGAATTTTCAAGCCCATTAAGGCCCACAATAGGGATCGGCCCCATTCCCATTTTGGTGTCCAAATGGAATGTGATCCCTTTAAGGGGTTCCACATGATGTTAGCTACTTGCACTTCAAATTTCATGCCATTCCGACTAACGTTTGTTAGATATCGCGTTTTTCTATGAAGTGGTGTTTCATGTATTCTGATTTCAGCCGATCCCTTTAGAGGGATAGGGGCCGATCCCTCCAAAATATCTCATTTGATTTGCGATCCCTATGAGGCGTTCCGTATGTTGTAGTAAGCTTGTGTTCTAAGTTTCATGTCAATTGGATGACTAGAACTTGAGTTATTGCTCGATTTTTGGTGCAATGTGAGTTGTCTTCTGATTCTAGTCGATCCCTCTAAAAGAAAGAGGGTGATCCCTCTTTCTTCATGTTTTTGAGATGTGATCCCTAGGGTAGGCTCCCTAGGATCCTCACGTCTTGTCCCAAAGTTTCATATTCATTAGACTTATGGATCTTGAGGTATTGATTATTTTTGATTGAATTGTACTTACTTGGCTGATATATACTGATCCCTTATGTACGATCCAATTTATGTCGAACCTTTTCTTAGGTGAAGTAATTTGTCCATAACTTGAGCATACAAACTCCAAACGATTTATGATTTGAAATATGGCCTCGTTGAACCTTCCTTGTCACTCTACATCGATCTCACATAGTTTGGAACAAAAATTGATGATATGCACCAATCCCTTGAGGAAGAAATAGGCACTGATCTCCTGTTTGAGGGAGGTACTAAGTCAGTTAGAATATTCTGAAGAGTCTATCTATTGGTCTCGGTTGATCCTCGCTTCATATCAGTGTCTACACTTGATTTTTGGACCTCACAATTATCGCTCTAAGCTAAATG
Source organism: Allium cepa (assembly GCA_030765085.1). NCBI lineage: Eukaryota > Viridiplantae > Streptophyta > Magnoliopsida > Asparagales > Amaryllidaceae > Allium > Allium cepa. The sequence continues at coordinate 24,563,607 of CM060933.1, read as the reverse complement.
CCGGACAAAACAAGGTCATCATGCCATGTATTTAACCATCACTAAAGTATAGTCTAGCTAATTAAGATCAATGATATCCTTAAATTTGAAGGCGGTTATACATTGTTACTCCAAGATGTTCTACTTTGACTTGAGCATATTAACTTATAGAAGACCCTTGTTGTGTCGTTTTGTGATTGTTCCAAATGAGCACAAATAAGTAGCCCCTTAGTGCCTTCAATGGTCATAAGTAAACCACTGTGCATCGTATGGAGAGTGTTACATACACTAGTATCAACAAATATTGATATCATTTTCTCTATGCATCTTGACTTAAAATATTTAAAAAGTATTTATTTATATATCTGTATATATTTATCGATTTAATAACCAAGGTTACGGACGTGTTTATAACTGCAATCGATAAAATATTTCTTTGAAGAAAATTCTACTTACGTACGTTTAATGTATTTATTTCATTATTTATATCTTTATATAACAACATATATAAAAAAATTAAACCAAATGCATACATTATCTCGAATAAGATTCTTTTTTAGGAAATAAGTTACATAATAAATTTAATAATTGTTCCTATGACATACCCTTAAATCTATCGATCTCAACATGATATCGGAGTCGAAGATTAGGTAACGCAACCAATAAAACGTTGCTATTTATATACTCGTATGAACGGATACGAGTAAGGAGAGGATTGTAAGATTTGTCTTGCATGTTGACAATTGGAACGACGATTTGAAAACTAAATAATCTCATGTCGTTGATTAAATTGAAGATGTATCGTATAAATATGAGCGTCTAACGTCACTTTTTAAGTCCTTTTGTTTGTCATTCTTCTCCTACTATTGCATGGTTTTTTCAAATATGCTATTATTTGTGGTTACGTGCAATCTATATCAGTGCAAGGATAAATATTATTTAAGCACTCTGCACCACTAATTGGTATCAAAGCTTTATAAGTACTGATGCACAAAATTGGTACAAAATCATTTATTATTTCTAATACTTAGTTTTTTTATTTTTTATTTTTTTGCTTCATTTTGCACTCACATATCTTATGTTTCTGTGATTATTCGACGATATCAACACTAATTAAACTACATAAATAAAGTTTGTTTACACTCCCTTTAAATATTTATTCAGAATATTTCTCCATTTGTCTTGAGTTATGAAAAGATAATCTCAATTGTTTTCCTTCGTAGTCCTTTTTGTTCATATAAATTGGGGAACGCAAATGGTTGCGTAAATCGAACTATGGTAAGCAGTTTAATTTTTGTTTAAGCATAAAAAACTTAAAAGTCTACGTCACAATTATTTCTAAATATGTGAAGATATTTCGTTGGTAGAGTGAGTTCTGAAGAAAAATGAGTGCTCATTATGATGTTGATGTATGTTTGTTTGGAAATTAACATTCAACCTAGACCTGTCAAAATATGACCCAACCCATTAACCCAACCCATTTACCCTACTTTTAAGTGGGTTGGGTCAACCCATTTATGAATTTTATTAAATTGGTTATGAGTTGGGTTGACCCATTTTTAAAAGGGTTATAAGTGGGTAACCCATTAACCCATTTATTAAAAACATTAAATTTTAATATAAATTTGAAAAATAAGAATTTTAAACATACAATGTAGTTTTCATGAAAATTGACAGTTGTTAAAAAATAACAGGCCACTGCATCTTCATATTTGAACTTCACCTACTGTAGAATCCGCTATTTTTTCTGTTCAGACTGCAATTAAAATTTCTAATTCCAGATTAAAAATTCGAAATTTCCAAAAATTTCAAAATTTAAATTTCAAATTTTCATATTCCAAATTTCAAATTCGATATTTCCAAAAATTTGAAAATTTAAATATCAAAATTTCAAATTTCAAAATCCAAAATTTCCAAAAATTCAAAATTTCCAAAAATTTAAAAATTTCGAATTTCAAAATTAGAAATTTCCAAAAATTTCAAATTTAAAATTTTCAAAATTCGAAATTTCCAAATTTAAATTTCGAAATTTCGAATTTCAAAATTTAAATTTTCAATTTTTAAATTCAAAATTGAAAATTGAAAAATTCGAATTTTAAAATTCAAATTTTCAAAATTCGAATTTTAAAATTCAAATTTTCAAAATTCGAAATTTCAAAATTTCAAATTTTAACAAATTTCAAAATTCGAATTTTGAAATTTGAAATTTAAATTTGAAAATTGGAATTTGAATTTTTAAAGTTCAAAATTTTGAAATTTCAAATTTTAAATTTTAAAATTCAAAATTTGAAATTTTGAAATTTGAATTTTGAAAATTTGATATTTGAATTTTGTACTGTGAAATTTTTAAATTTTGAATTTTCGAAATTTGAAATTTTTAAATTTGAATTTTGAAAATTTGAAATTTGAAAATACATTTTTTTAGAATTTTTTCATATAAAAAATCGACTTATGTGAGTCGAAAAGCAAAAAAAATTGCTTTTGCAATAAGTTGAAAAATGACTTTTAAAAGTCGGTAGATTTTGTTTATCCATATTGACTTTTTAATTTTTTCATTTTATAAGCAAAAAACAACTTATTTATTGTAATACAAACGGCCCCTAAATCTTTAAATGGGTTAAATGGGTAACCCGCTTATTAAACGGGTTGGGTCATATATGGATAGGGTCATAAGTGGGTAAAAAATAATGGGTCATAAATGGGTTGGGTCAAGCTCGACCCAACCCATTTTGACCCAACTCAACCCATTTGACAGGCCTAATTCAACCGACCTAAAACAAAGTCTTAATCAACCGTGTTAATTCGAATCCAACTTTGCTAAGAAAGCTTATGATTTTGTAAACCTCCAACTATTGGTTGAGAAGGTATTGCATGTTTTTCAAGCTTGTCTCTTCTGACCATAGCTTTCAACCAGACAACCATGAACACTGAAAAGATTTAAAGTTTCAGTGATTCAACCGATCAAACCGCCAGAACCGTGAATTTTTCTCTTGAAAATTTCCAAATTTAACTGCACGCTATATACAAAAATATTGAAATAAAAATGTTACGTAAACTAGCTAAACTACAGATGACTTTTAAGGTCTGCAAGCGAAGTCGTGTATTATTGTATTGCACAACACCGACATAATTACACTTGTGTTTAAAGTAGCAGGGCATAACGATAGAAATTTAGTGATGGCAAACTTGATGAACACTGCAGTGTTTTTGAAGGAGTTTGTAGCGGTGTAAAACGAAATGGTGAAATTTATTGTTTGGGACAATAATTTTGCAATATAGATATTTTTATTTTCTTTGAAGCAATACAAATGATGAAATGAAAAAGAATTACACAGTGAAAAAGTAATGGAAAAATAAAAGAAAAACGGTTTAACCGAGTAAAATTGACGGTTGGACCGCTGGTTAGAATGTTCGATTTGAATACGTAGACGATTAACGATTAAAGTTTGATTAAATTTCAATTCGAAATTGTCTATGGTTTAGAGTTATTCGATGGCAGATCTCGCGGTTGCTTATTAAGACGCAGCTACTGACCACCTTCATTTATAGAGCTGTTTCTAATTTTGATGTCTGTGCCCGAACGTGTAAATCAAATTTTATTTTCTTAAAACCGAAACCATAGCATAGTTTTTTGTTATAGAAACATAAATTAACTTTTACTTTTCAAATGATACGATTTTTGTTATTCTTATTATGTATAATTATCATTCAAGTATTTTGTTATCAAATAACTTCACATTTTACCGCTATCAAAAAAATTAGAAAAAAAAAACTAAAAAAAAAAAATCTAAAGAAAAACTCAATTTAACTTGTGTTCTTTGTAACAGAAGCACAAGTTAGTCCGTACTTTGTTACAGAAATTTCAAAGTGGACATGGGAATAAAAATTTCATCAACCCCCACCTAACAATCTTTTTACATTGCTCTCAACGGATACCTACCAATGTGTGTACCGAACGAAATTTTACCAGAACAACATTAAAAACAACAGGAACTTGTACTGTTTATATATATATATATATATATATATATAGAGAGAGAGAGAGAGAGAGGGGGGGGCATATAATGTTTAATGTTTAATGTATAGAGTGGTTCAAACAACTATGAAATCAATTAAAATATGGAAGGAAGCTGTTTTATAGTGTGTTGGTTTAACTTCAAGGAACTTACTTTTGATGTCATGTGAATATAACCCTAATATTTCCACAATACGTTTATACGTCATAAGCAATACACGTGTGTGGTTATGTCAAATAAAAACATAACTACGTTACTAAGCGTGTTATGTCATAAAACAATACAAAACTATATAAAGTTGTTGTTTCAATCAACGTTTAGGCCGTTTTCTTAGCTATATCACTCACCTTAATATAATAATAATAAACATATTTTATTCATGTTACAAGAAACTTCAGCTGCAACCATTTAATGCAATAAAGCCCATTATACAAAGTGGTTTAGTTTTACAGTTACAAAGCCCATTAAACAAGAGTATTTTGAAGCCCATAAATACAATCCACCATGTGAAAATTACACAAAACCTGCACACAAATGTACAGAATTCAAACATAGAAGTAACGGTAAGATTTCAACCAAAAAGCTGCATTGCACATTTCATTTATCAAGAAATTATTAACACTGATAATGTCACATATAACACTATAACAAAACAATATATACAAACAAATTAACTCTGTAACTTTAACCTGCTATATATAATATAAAAATACATTATATTTCAACCCATTATTTCTTCTGTGTTGGTATCATCCGAAGGCCAAATAACAGTCTCCATGAGTCGCTCACGCATCAACTCCAGATTCTCGTTAGATATTGTTTCGTACATTTTTGCATGATCCAGTTTCTATTAACCAAAAGCAAGAATTTACTTCAAATTTCAGTTGCAAGTTATGCTACCAAATTGTAATTATTATGAGTTTTACCTTGATCCATTTACCATACAAATGAAGACGTGTAATCATGACCCTTTCGGCAAGGTCTTGCTTTTCCTAAGTACATAAAAAGATGATCATATTATGATTGTCTAAATTACTAAATTAGTATTTTGTATTGTGTGTACTGTGTAGTTGCAAAGTGGAAACTGAAACTGTGTCAAATAACATGGAGATTTCTTGTACTACAAACTGATCTAAATGCCTTTATGGTAAAAATAAAAATACATAATAAATAAATAACCCAGGCCATTTTAGTAACTTTTTCCCAATAACATGAAGAAATCAATTTCAAAGGCAAATAAACGTTTTACCTAATCATAAAATTGTGAATATTGTGCTTACCTTTCCAAGTTCGCGAAGAAAACGTTTGCCATCAGTTGGACTGTTTGTGGCAACAAAACTGAAAGTATAGGAAAATTAAGATATTGTTAAAACATGTTAGTGTATGATTAATCTTCCGTCGTTAGAAGCAAATTTAGACTTACTTATAAAACCACTTGTAGTTTGGAGGGTTCATTTCATAAAGCTGATGGAGAACAGTCCTGGTAGCTTTATATGTGAAGAAATTGATAAGTTGCTGCAGATAGAGAAATCTAGTTAGTTGCAGTTAAAATAGAAGAAAAAGGTTAAAGTTATTATCTGTACTAAACAAACTTTCCAATGTACTCTGCCAAAGATACAGTTGAAAGGGGATATTCAATCAAAGGTTTTCTTACTTCAAAATAATAAGTCTTTTTAAAACTAATTATTTAGAACTGCTCTTCCTAAAACTTATTACGTTGAGATGAGTAGCCCTCCAACCTAATTTTTTTCCAGTTTGAAATTTGTATGAACAGTACAAATTACATGGTTCTAAAAATAATTCAATGCTCCGCCGTTTTGATGACAAAAATATTACATTAAAAAAATTAAAAAAAAGGTAAAAGAAAAGGAAATACCCGCTTAACATCGTCGAATCCCTCTTCATAAGTACCACCAATATCATTGAAAACCCCGATACGCCCTCTGCTCTTTTTCCTCCTCATTTGCTTACTCTTCACCACCATTAACCGAACTCGACCAGTCCAGTTTCTATCAATGAAAGAACTAGCTAGCTTTACTGATTTTCTAGAAGAGTTTAATCTGAAATTCTGGTTTTTACTGACATTTGAAAGAGGGATAGCATCAACACATAAACATGCAGTCGAATGATCAATAACTCCAACCATCTTTCTGAAAAGACAATCCTAAATGGAATCAACTTGGTAAAAGAACAAACTTAAGAATGAATGAATGAATCTCTTGTGATTCCCTTTGTTTTAGTTGTGTATATGAAGATATGTTGAATATTTGCCAAACAAATATAAGTGGTGAAGGATTAAGCAGGTAAACAAATAGGAATTTTCTTTGAAAATATGAATCAATATTTGGTTGGCTGAGAAAGGAGCTTGAAGATTCTAATAGTGTAGGTGGCAAAAGTCATGTTCTTCTTTATTTTGTGTGAACTTGCAATAACTAAACTTGTGAATATCGTGAGACTCATGGCATGTGTTGGATTTGTAAGCGTCAAAGAAGGATTTTTCATGTTTTTAGCTTTTGGTTGGTTAAGACAATAAAGAATTAAATGTTGGGTGAATGTTTAAAGGAATTGCTATAGAGCCCGAAATAGGCATGAATTCATGGATGTGCGGCTTTTAGCTTGAAACGTATTTTATCATGCATACTATGTCATGCATGTAGAATTAATTACTGCCAATTAGGCCTGTCAAGTGTTTGGTTTTGGTCCAGGCAGCTTAAAACTGGAACCTGAACCCGGTTACAATAATCAAAACACTAGCTCGATTCGAATCCGTTGGATGGTTCAAATCCAGTACCCAACTCACGGATTGAATCAAAACTAAAGTCTTAAACAAAAGTTGTTCTCAGAAAAAGAACGTATCCAATATCCACGTGTACTTAGGGCACTAAAAGTTTCTCCTGAACATTACTCATGTTTATATGCTATGCCCAGTTTTGTTTGCTTGGCTGCGTGTGTTGGCCATTGAGTTGCAAGGTGAAGGAAGTGCTATAGTTGAAGTTTGTGGAGTTAAACAGAAGGTTAGGACAGGTTAATGGTAGAATTTATTGGGGAAGAAGGAGATCAATGAGCAGAAATTAATCAAGAATAACAACAGGAATATAAGAAGTACAGAGAATATAAGAGAAAGGAAATAATGAATTTTATCGATTAGAATCATGCATACATATCACTGACTTGTTCACAATTATATATATACATGACATTGCTTCAATAACCCAAGTACAGCCCCGGGTAGACACACAAATAACCCGAGTAAGACACTCAAATGACCCGAGTTAATTCCACCTCTTCCTTGTATCATTCCTTCAACCAACAGCGGTGTGCACGCGCACACTTGTGCACCATGCACACAATCTCCCTGAGCTTCATCATGTGCAACTACTTCAGTTCTCCTTGCTGCTTCCCTTCATGCATCTGATCACCACCCAGCGCCTCCAGATCAACTCTGGCAATCTCTGCTGATGAACTGGCCGAGGCCATTCCTTCCTTCAGTTTTAAATGGGAAAACAATTCAAGACCATGACATCTCCCCTCCCATAAAAAATGGACATTGTCTCAAGGTCCAAGGTAGGAAACTTGCCAACCATCTCTCAATAGTCCACCGAGGTAGCTCCATCTTCTGATTGGTCCTTTCACTTCACCAAAATTTCAACCACTGGTTTGTTACTTTTAGGCACCATCCTCCTATCCATAATCCTTTCTGGTTCCTTCACCATTTCTTTAGTAAATGTAGGACACTCATTGCCCTATCTTTCTTTTTAACTGAGACCCGTGAAAAATGGGATGTGTTCTAGCCTGGGCAGGCTTCAACTTGTATGCAACTTCCCCAATCCTTTCTTCAATTTCATATGGGACATAATGTTGGAATTCCTAAAAGAGAATAATGAATGGAAATATACAATGTCCCACATCGTCAATTTGTTGAGAGCTATACTAGTTTATATATGTCTTTCTCAAGTAGAGGTTGGGGGCCTAGGGCTCCCAAATGTATGCTTCGTTGTAAGGAGGAAGATCATGCGGATCTGTTCGGAAGCGGACGCGGGTTGAATAGACGCGAACACAGGCGGGTTCGACCCGACTGAAGCAAACGCGGGCGAATGGATGCGGCATGAGCGGGTGCGTCTGTACGAAGTGGTACGGACGCGACTGTTTGAGCGAACGGATGCAAACACGACCGTTCGGCAGAGATACGGACCAACAATAAAAGGCCATACGAACAGATGCGGATCTGTTCGGAAGCGGACGCGGGTTGAATAAACGCGAACACAGGCGGGTTCGACCCGACTGAAGTAAACGCGGGCGAATGGATGCGGTATGAGCGGGTGCGATCCAACTGTAGTGGTGCGGGCAAATAGCAGGCGGGTGCGTCTGTACGAAGTGGTACGGACGCGACTGTTTGAGCGAACGGATGCAGACACGACCGTTCGGAAGAGATACGGACCAACAATAAATAAGAAGGAAAACTGATCACTTTCCTCACTCATTTTTAAGAAATCCGAATCTTCTTCCTCTCTTTTACTGCTATACTCTAAATCACAGAGTGATATACTCATTACAATTTCATGCAGATTTCGTCTGTTGTAACTTGGGAGAATTTTTTTTGAAATAAAATTCTTAAGGAAATCGTTATGACGAGTCTCAGACATAATCCGGTTAGAATTCTAGTCTGTTTGTATATTTATATACATTATTCTATATTCTATCCGTTATTCTGGCTATACTATTTATTCAAAATAGTATAAACTCTGTCGTTGTAGCTTATTTACAACATTCGTATTGTTATAATAATTACTACAGAATTCCAGTGGAAATCTGAGATATAAACTTGTGCGACGAGTTTATAATTGATTATTCTCTGTTTTCGTATACTAGACATATAACATCTTAAGAATTTTACTATTTTCTTACTAAAACAAAGATAAAAACAGTAGAATTTTCTTATAAATGTGAGACATGTGTAGAAGTAAAAATAGTCAAACAACCATTTAAATCTGTTGACAGAAGCACCGAACCATTAGGTTTGGTACATACAGATTTATGTGATTTTAAATCACTACCTACAAGAGGTGGGAAAAAGTATTTCATTTCTTTTATTGACGATTATACGCGATATTGCTGTGTATATCTTTTAAATAGTAAAGATGAAGCAACAACAGCGTTTATAAAATACAAGGCTAAGGTAGAAAATCAGTTGAATAAAAAGATCAAGATACTAAGATCTGATCGAGGTGGAGAATATGAATCACCATTTGAACAATTCTATGAAGAAAATGGAATAATTCATCAAACAACAGCTCCGTATTCACCACAACAAAATGGTGTAGCTGAGAGGAAGAACAGAACGTTAAAAGACATGATTACTGCCATGCTTTTAACTTCTGGTCTACCGACGAACTTGTGGGGGGAAGCCTTAAATATGTCTAATCACATATTAAACAAAGTTTCTCACAATAAAACGGTAACAATTCCATATGAGATATGGAAAGGACACGAACCAAGCTTTAAATACCTCAAAGTGTGGGGGTGCTTGGCCAAAGTTCCAGTTCCGCCTCCCAAGAGAGTCAAACATGGAGTGCCTACAGATTTTTGGTATTCAAGTCTGATATAACGGATATTCATGTAAATACAATCATGGACTCAAGAGATGTCTCATTCTTTGAAGATGAGTTTCCACACAAAATGAATGAAGGAAATAGTATCCCAAAAAGGACAAGGGAAGAATCAAACGATTCACATGAAGATGAAACTCATCATGAAATTGAGGATGCTGAACCAAGAAGAATCGTAAGGGCTAGAACTTCCAAAACATTTGGTTCGGATTTTTTTACATATGTATTAGAGCACGAACCTCAAACGTACAAGAAAGCAATGTCATCTTATGAATCCTTGTATTGTAAAGAAGCAATCCAAAGTGAGATTGATTCAATTCTAAGTAATAAAACTTAGGAAATTGTTGATATTCCACCTGGGATTAAACCTATTGGCTGCAAATGGATTTTCAAGAAGAAAATGAAAGCAGATGGCTCTATCGACAAGTATAAAGCCAGATTAGTAGCCAAAGGATATCGTCAAAAAGAAGGAGTAGACCTTTTTGATACATATTCGCCGGTAACACGAATAACCTCTATAAGAATGCTAATAGCGATTGCATCCATCTATAATCTAGAGATTCATCAGATGGATGTAAAAACAGCATTCTTAAATGGAAATCTCGATGAGGAGATTTACATGGAGCAACCTGAGGAATTTATTTCCAAAGGAAATGAATACAAAGTCTGTACATTAGTCAAATCATTATACGGACTAAAACAAGCTCCAAAGCAATGGCACGCAAAATTTGATAGTGTCATAATGAGAAATGGTTTTCGTATAAATGAATGTGGCAAATGTGTTGGACAATCATATGTGATGATCTGTCTATATGTGGACGATATGCTAATATTCGGTCCAAATACTCAGGTAATTGAGACCATAAAGAAAATGTTGATCAATAATTTGAAAGACTTGGGTGTTGCGGATGTTATTTTGGGAATAAAAATAATAAGAACACCTAATGGAATTGAGTTATCTCAATCACATTATGTAGAAAAAGTGATTGAAAGATTTCAAAATTTTGGAATTAAAGGAGTAAATACACCTTTTAATCCATCAGAAGTACTGCATAAAAACACTAATGAGAGTGTAATACAACTGGAATATTCTCGTGTAATAGGATGTCTCATGTATCTCATGAATTGCACAAGACTAGATATAGCTTATGCAGTAAGTTGATTGAGCAGGTATACAAACAATCCAGGGAATGAACACTGGAAAGCACTAATGAGAGTGCTTGGATATTTAAAAAATGCCACTAACTATTCCTTACATTATGGAAAATATCATGCCGTCTTAGAAGGATATAGTGATGCAAACTGGATTGCAGATTCAGAGGAATCAAAATCAACGAGTGGTTATGTCTTTACCATAGCAGGGGCAGCAGTGTCATGAAAATCTACTAAACAAACATGCGTAGCTCGATCCATTATGGAATCAGAGTTCATCGCATTAGATAAAGCAGGCGAAGAAGCAGAATGACTTCGTCATTTTTTAGAAGATATTCCATTTTGGCCTAAACCTGTACCGGCCATATGCATACACTGTGATAACCAAGCTGCGCTAAGCAGGGCGCACAACTTTGTGTATAATAGAAAGTCACGACATATTCGTCGACGCCACAACACAGTTAGGCAGTTACTCTCAAATGGAACTATTTCCATAGATTATGTGAGAACAAATGATAACCTAGCGGATCCATTTACTAAAGGTTTATCAAGAGAGAAAATTGACTGCGCATCGAGGGGGATGAGTTTAAAAGCCTAAAGCACAAAGAGTTATCTTATACGGAAACCTATCCTAGCGACTGGAGATCCCACGGACTAGGATCAATAGGTAAACCAGTTCTGAATAACTCAAGACGTAATGCATTTGCATGGACATAGTCCAACTCCATTCCTATGGTGCACAACATAAATGCATGCCTGCAGAAGTATTTAAAGGTTAAAACTATGTTTTTTAATGATGACCATATCTTGGAAATAACAAGTGGGGTATATGTAGGATACTCTTAATGGTTACGATCACCTATGTTAGTGTGAGCTGGGTCGGCTCTATGAGAATATTAAAAGGCTTTTATTCTCTAAAACACACGCAGAACCAAAATTTGTTCAGGACCAAAATGAACACAACCAAGAGATTGGATGAGAAGGGAATCAATGCTTCGTAAAGCTTATTGTCTAGATATACAATAAAGGCCGACGGTTCAAGATGAAATAATTCACCGATTAGCCAAGTAGATCCGATAAGTTTTTAACTAGGGAAAGTTCAAAGTGAAATATCTACTTATCCACAATAAAGCATTATTCCATATGTACTTTGTGATATTTCGCTTTGTGTGGGGGATATGAATATTATCATTCATGTGGGGGATTGTTGGAATTCCTAAAAGAAAATAATGAATGGAAATATACAATGTCCCACATCGCCAATTTGTTGAGAGGTATACTAGTTTATATATGTCTTTCTCAAGTGGAGGTTGGGGGCCTGTGGCTCCCAAATGTATGCTTCGTTGTGAGGAGGGAGATCATGCATCTCCACCACACACGCGCGCGCGCTGCCGCCGTCCGACCGACCGAACCGGGCCTGGCTCGGGTTTTGGTCTAATATGATACTCGTATTTTGTACTGCAAACTGGACTGGGCTTTCTGACAAGTGCATGCCATACGAACAGATGCGGATCTGTTCGGAAGCGGACGTGGGTTGAATTGACGCGAACACAGGCGTGTGCGACCCGACTGAAGCAAACGCGGGCGAATGGATGCGGCATGAGCGGGTGCGACCCAACTGAAGTGGCGCGGGCACACAGAAGCAAATAGCAGGCGGGTGCGACTGTACGAAGTGGTACGGACGCGACTGTTTGAGCGAACGGGTGCAGACACGACCGTTCGGAAGAGATACGGACCAACTATAAATAAGAAGGAAAACCGATCACTTTCCTCACTCATTTTTAAGAAATCTGAATCTTCTTCCTCTCTTCTATGCTATACTCTAAATCACAGAGTGATATACTCGTTACAATTTCGTGCAGATTTCGTCTGTTGTATCTTGGGAGAATTTTTGAAATAAAATTCTTAAGGAAATCGTTGCGACGAGCCTCAGACATAATCCGGTTAGAATTTTAGTCTGTTTGTATATTTATATACATTATTCTATATTCTATCTGTTATTCTGGCTATACTATTTATTCAAAATAGTATAAACTCTGTTGTTGTAGCTTATTTACAACATTCGTATTGTTATAATAATTACTGCAGAATTCCAGTGTAGTGGAAATCTGAGTTATAAACTTGTGCGACGAGTTTATAATTGATTATTCTCTGTTTTCGCATACTAGACATATAACACATAATACTTAGGTGAGAGTTTGCGTGACTTATAATTTCTGACAGTAATTTGCCTATATGGTTGTAACCTCAAGTGCACCCAATCCCCTACATTGAAGCTCCTATCAGTCCTTTTAAGATCAGCAAATTTTTTCATCCCGTCCCTGGCAAGTTTCATGCTATTCTTCAACATCTGTATGACCACATCTCGAGAGAACAATTCTTCTTCCACCTACAGCACCTTTGTAGTGTTAGGAATGTAAGTCATCAAGGTAGGTAGGGGAATCCATACACTGCCTGGAGTGGTGTTTATAGAGTTCTTCCATGTAGTATTATACCAATATTCAGCCAGTGTGAGCCATTTAGTCCACTCATGAGCCTTATGAGGAATGAAACATCTCAAATATCCCTCTAAAATTTTATTAACCACCTCAGTTTGCCCATCTGTTTAAGGATGATAGGCAGAACTGAGTTTCAGTGTGCATCCCTACAAATAAACATCTCCTGCCAAAATGAACTTGTAAACAAGGCATCCCTATCACTAATGATTGAAGTAGGAAAACCATGTAATTTAAAAACACCATTGAAAATTACTTATGCCACCTCCTTGGCTGTATAAGGGTGAGCCAGTGGAAAAAGTGCGCATATTTAGATAACATATCCACCACAACATAGATAACTGTATACTTCTGACTTTTTGGCAATCCTATAATGAAATCCATACTTATATCGCCCTGTATTTTTTCTGGTATGGGCAGGGTTGTAGTAATCCGAGAATGCTAATGTTTTCTGCCTTATTCCTTCGATTTGTCTCACACTCCTTCACATATTCTTCTACATGCCTTTTCATTTTTTCCCAAAAAAAACCGGCTTAATTCTTTTCAATGTCTCCTTAATTCCCGAGTGTCCTCTCAGTGGTGTGGGATGAAACTCATTCAATAAAATTTGAATGAGAGTGTTGTTGTGATGGTCAATTTGTATCTTTCCTTTGTAAAATACCAATCCATCCACTACCTTGTATTTACTAGCTGGTTTGTTACCATCTTTAATTTGCTTGATACTCTTTTCATAAAAAGAAGATTGAGCTATGGTTCCCTTCAATTCTAGCAGCCAATCAAACTGTACTTGAGAAATTGCCAAACAGTCAGGGTTAATGGCCTTATCCTCTTCATTTCTCCTAAACAATGCATCAGCCACCGCATTCTCTCTTCCACTCCTGAACTCAACTTGATAGTCAAACCCATGTAACTTAGCCAACCACTTAGTTGTACCCATGTATGCAATTTCTAGGTTAATAAGTATCTGAGACTCTGATGATCAGTTCTAATGATAAACTGTCTTCCTAGTAGGTACTGTGACCACTTTCTTGTAGCCAAGATTAATGCTAGCAACTCCTTCTCATATGTGGACCAATTAAGTGCCCTACCTTGAATTTCTTTGCTTAAAAATGCTACGGGTTTGTTATCTTAAAGGAGGACAGCATCAATCCCAACACCACTTGCATCACATTCAACTGTGAATCTTTTTTTTTAAAATCTGGCATTGACAATACTGGAGGTTGTTGAGATATTGCTTCAATTGTTCCATAGCCTGGATAGCCTTTTCATTCCATTTGAATGCATCTTTTTTTAAGGAGGTCGGTAAGGGGTTTGGTAATCACACCATAGTTCCTTACAAATTTTCTGTAATACCCTGCCAGACCTAAGAACCCCCTCAATGCTCTCAGATTTGTATGTTGTGGCCAAGTCTTGATTGCCTTAACCTTGCCCGGATCTACTACTATCCTTCACTTGATATAATACAGCCCAAGTATTCAAGTGATTCCTTAGCAAAAGTGCACTTGGACAACTTGATGATGAGTGAGTTGTCCTTCAGCACCTGCAAGGTCAAATTGATATGCTCCATGTGCTCTGACATTGCCTGGCTAAAATTAGTATATCATCAAAAAATACTAACACAAATTTCCTTAAATAAGGTTTAAATATAGAATTCATCACAGATTGGAAGGTGAATGGTGCATTGGCCAAGCCGAAAGGCACAACAGTGAACTCATAGTGACCTTCATGATATTGAAGGCAGTTTTATGAATATCTTCTTTACTCATTCTAATATGATAGTATCTACATTGTAAGTCCAGCTTAGTAAAGTATTTGGAACCAAATTCATCATACAAGTCATCAATGGTATAGGGAATCTGTCCTTAATAGTAATGTTATTCAAGCTCCTATAATCAAGACACAGCCTCCAGGTACCATCCTTCATTCTGACCATAACTACACAAGATGAATAAGCACTGCAACTTGACACGATTACTCCAAAATCTAGCATTTCTTGTATAATCTCTTCCAATCATTCTTTATGAGATAGGAATGTCTATAGGGTTTAAGGCAAACTAGTTTGGAGCCATGCAATAAGGGTATCTTGTGGTCTTGAGGCCTTTTTGGAGGTAACTTGGATAAGTGTTTGATGACTTCTGGATATCGGTAAAGAATAGTGGCAATCTCCTCTGGTATCATAACAGATGCTTGAGTTTCTGGTTTCAGTTCTTTGGTACATAGTAACATGGTCAACTGCTCCCTTGTACAATCCTTAGTGATCTCTCTCTGATTGACAACTTGAATAAGAGTTAGTTGAATTCCTTGCCAAACATAATCCTTGCCCATGTAGTTTAATTTCGCTTGTAATTTATTCAAATTTAATGTGATATCACCTAGTTTTTTCATCCACTATGCTCCCAATACTACCTGACAACCTTTTAATGGCAATAACAAAAGGTCTATTGGCATGCCACACCCTTGGCATTTAAGTATAATCAGCTTACATACACCTGCTCCCTGAAGCCTTTCTCCATTAGCCATCATTACTTCATACATTCTTGAACCATTAACAGGTAGTTTTAACCTTATGAACAATGATCATCATTGAAACTATGAGTGGAGCCTGAGTATATTAAGATTTGGACTTGTCTTCTTTGTATAACTCCAACAATGATTATTGTATGCAGTGAAGGTATTCCACACATAGCATGGAATGTAATGGTTGGGTTCTCCTCTTTTTCTTCAGTCTCAAGAGTTTCTTCATTGTGAACATTCTCATCCTCTGTATATAATTCTTCACTACCCAAATCCATGATTCCCTTAAGAATATAGACTTGCTTATTTTACACTGGTGTCCAACATGCCATCTTTCATTGCAACCATACTATAGATTTTTTCTTCTTTTATCAATGATCTTTTTAGGGGTTAACTCTCAACTTTTGGCAAGATTATCTATTGGACTTTTGGCGGGAATGGAATTGTTAAGGGGAATGGGATTGGCAGGTTTAGATGGTAAGGCTCATGTGTAAGGATTGGATTGTGTGTAATGGCTTGGTCTGTTAGATTTCTTAACTTGTAACGACCTAATTTTTCGACCTCCGAAAATCGACATCAATATGTGCACTGTATCAAATGCCAAACAATCGAATGCCAAAAAACCGAACCATTAGGGTTAAAGAGGAAAAAGATAGAAGAAGAAACAGAAACAATAACAGAATCTCACATTCGCAGCGGAACAACATATAATAGATAAACGAATATCTTTAAAACAAAGAACTATATCAGTTTAAACATACATCATCAGAGTTTACAACAACACAATACAATACTGGCAGTCATTAAAACTTGCTCACATGGAACTGAAATTGTACCAACCCATACGCAATGGATAATACATAATATAAGTGATACTCCTCGCCATCCAGCTTGTCTCCTGATCTCCACAGCATATCTTTTCTGACTTTGCTCCAGAACAACTAATAACCTGACTCTAGGCTGTCCATGTGAAAATTATGGGCACCCAGAGTTCAGAAAAGGAACAATAAATTTCAGGTCAGTCATGGGACTGGTGTGAGATCTTAAAAACAGTTATTTTCACAAAAAAAAGAAAAGAAATTTTCTATGCTTTGGGAAAATGAAACTACCATAAA
Source organism: Allium cepa (assembly GCA_030765085.1). Classification (NCBI taxonomy): domain Eukaryota; kingdom Viridiplantae; phylum Streptophyta; class Magnoliopsida; order Asparagales; family Amaryllidaceae; genus Allium; species Allium cepa. The sequence continues at coordinate 24,546,730 of CM060933.1, read as the reverse complement.
GCCTTCAGACACATACACAATGCAAGCGCACAATTGAAGGAGATTTCTCCTTATAATAGTCAAACATGCTTGATACGTAAAAGTCTTTCGATATTATTATTAGTGCATAGTGTGGAAAACATTCCAAAGTATAATATTAATCTTAGCCAGCATACCACCATTATGGTATACCTACTATAGCTGCCAATTAAACGGCAGGTCACCACCATAAGTAAAAGGCAGGTTATACAACTAAAACCGTACATGGCTCGTATTGTTTCTTTGGATTTCCAACAAATGGTCAGGCTAAGAAACTTCCTCATAGAATGGGACGCCTCTGGAGGAACGCCCCCGAGAACCTAACCGGATCTCTGCCAACACAAGGCTGGGTTACCTCTGTAACTAGGTAACTACTACACGAGTATGCCACCTTCCAGTCTAGACCGACCTTTATTCGAGGCACCTCATCAACCAACAACCACATAGTAAATAATCTGGGCTTCATACCAGAATATCACTTTTAACAATCCACACAAGTTAAATATCTGGGCTCCATACCAGATACCACTTTTTATCCAGAAGGAGATGTACATACCCTGAGGGGTGCGACCCTCATAACCTTACTGCAACCTTCCTGTTTTGACCATTCCTTGGGTGTGAGGTCCGACGAAGTCTCGTCCACAAAGCTACGCTTTTAACAAAAGCCATGCTTCGATCAACAAATGATCAGCAGCACTCAGCATGCCACACTACCAAATTGGGAGTATATCACTAATGACCATCAATTACATAACCTCTGAGTTCGTACATCTCAGAGAAGGGTGTTAAGCTAAGAGAATAAATTCTCTGCCACCAACAGAAATGTATTTGATAGAAATCAGCTTTATATCTCAAAGTGTAATATCAGTGATGCATCCATACAAGTCCATTCTGGGTTTGAACGGAACCGAAGGCACTTAAAAGAAGCCCTTGCAAGTCCAGGTATTCACTAATCACGACCGGAGTCCCCATCATAAAGGGTGATATAATCTCTATACCGGAGCAACTCAGTGCAGAGACATTCGACAGGTAATCCTTTCATTTTTGAAAATACCCGGTCTTCAACCATCATCTTCAAATGCAATCCCATTTCGTCGTATCATCATTCGGAATGGGTTTTATGATACAAAGTCCTCTCCCAGCTAATCCGAATAATGTGCACTTATTTTTAAAAATAAGTGTTACATTCAGATTTCAAATAAATCACAACAAATTTCTACTTTGATCTTTTAAACAAAAGATCCATTACAAAGATTCGATGTGGTTTTCGGATAATCATTTCGAATCCGACCCCCGGCCGCATCGAAATTCAAATGCCATTTAATGGCCAATATTGATAGTCGGTTATTTAACTATCAAACAACATTCACGACAGTCGCCAAACTTTAAATAATTTTCCCAAATTATTAATTTTCAAAATATCTTCGCAAGATATATTTTTAACACTTCAACACTTTGAAAACAAATTTCAAATCACATTCCTCACGTGGAATAAATTTTCAAATATTGTTTATTTCCATAGAAAAATTTGCCGAGTCCGAATACTTCAAATAATTAAAATCACTTATTCAAAAATATATACTTGGAAATATTTAAAATAAAAACTATTTCAAAACACTTTATTCAAAACTTTAGTTATGAAATTTTATATCAATATCTCATATAAAACTCAAGTCGAAATAATTTTAAAATAAAATTATTAGATAAAGTGTAATTATTAAAATAACCATTTTCTAAATCAAATACTAATTCAATCTTTAAAATAACTACTGCTATAGTCAACTTAATAATATCCACTTTAAAGATTTAAAAACAATTTTCGAAAATAATTTCTCCAACAATGTTCTTTTTAAAACCAATTCTAGAACTTTTAATTTATATTTTAAAAGCTACTTTGAAAACATACTCGGTTTTCCAGAGAAAATACTCTTTCCATTTCAAAATAGTCCATTTAAATAAATTAATAAATCTTTTTCGATTTATTTCAATTACATTCCAAATTTGTAAATTTCGTTCCACATTTCTAAAATAAAAAAATATTTATTTTTATACTAAATTTCTCTTTCCATTTTAAATTCCCATTGTGAATTTAAATTTCCCAAATATCCACTGATATACAATTTTCAAATCTATTTCCAAATACTCATTTTCAACACCAAATCAATTTTCATTCAAACATCAAATCAATTTTTATATCGATTTCCCAAAGATTTATTTCAAACACCAAATCAAATTCCAAATTGATTTTTAAAATTACTATCTTTTAAAATAAATACCTTTATATCTCCCAAGCTATTTTAAATCTGAATTTAAAATAAATTCTTCAACTTTCAAATAATATTACTCAAAATCCATTTATTTAAATCATTTCTCCATATTTTGTAATTTATTTAATAGGGTTTCAAAAATCACTCTTTACCCTTTTAAATTCTTTCTTTTAAATTTATTCAATTCTCTAAAATGAATTTACCTAAAATTTTCTACTTTAATTTTCAAAAATCTAATTTTATATTTCTGGTATCTTACGATACCAAAAATATATTCGGCTAAACTATAGACTTCAATAAATTTCAACCACCAATATAATCATTCACACCAATATAATCGTTCACACCAATATAATCATTCACAGATTATCACATCACTATATATACAAATAAATTCAACAATGTGAGAAATCCAGTTGGATCCCTTCGACCTATTTTCCAGCATCCACAAATGTTAGCACAACAATTAAATACCAATTCCATTTCGATGTGGAATATCGCGGTATATGATATTATATAATATCATCCGCTATATAATGCGGGAAATCAATCACTCCAATATATATATATATATATATATATATATATATATATATTCTACCATATATACTATCACAATCAGACAATCAATCAATAACAGAAATTCTAGTTTTTCAATTGAGTGAGAAGATCTCACATTTGATTTGCAATCCATTCCAACTCATTTCCATTATGGCTTGTTTCTCCATTTTAGACCTTGTATAAACATTTATATAATTCATTAATATTCGAAATAATCGAATAATCAATTTTCGTTTGGTAATTTTAATTATCCAATGATTTTATTTTAAACCAATTTCTTTTAATAAATTTATTTAACTAAAAATTAAATTAAAAACTAAATTTCCTTTTTGAATAATCTTTGGTAACCAAAATAATTAGATAAGTTAATTAAACTAATTATTCACCGTAATTCATTATTTTAAATATCTAAAACTAAATCTGAAATTTATATATGTATACAATACTTTCTGTAAATAAACAATAATAATAATAAAAATCTTTCCTTTTTACTGTAAAAATTACAATTTCCGCATGCATATAAAAATTGAAAACTGTATGTATATATTTAATATATATACATATATATATATATATGCATATATGCTTTTCTTTTTAATATATATAATTTTTTTCTGTGTCAAGATTATCATAGTATCATTCATATAAATTCCTATATATATTTTATTTGTTAAATTAAATTAAATAAAAATGCGGATACCTTGCCTGAGCATCCCAAACGAACGCCAGTAACAAATCGAACTCAAGGCCCCGTCGCCACTTCTCCAGACATCGCGATCGCGTGCCATCATTCCCTGGGTCGTGAATTCCAATGCGTCACCACAACCCAGTTATGACAGCAATCGACGCCCAGGCTTGATCGAGCTTCCCAATATGGAGCTGTCGCTACCCCTTGTCGATACACACGAGCGCGAATTTCCGTGTTTCCGTTGCCATTCTCGTCTCCTTGCCATGTACTGCCTCGAGCCCTGCCTACGGCAACTCCAAACCGACTCGCGTGCGTGAGTGACCTCGACTTCGAGCCCCAGGAACCCCAATCCTACAGCGTCAACGAAGCCACTGTCACTCGTCTCCAATCCTCGAGCTTGCACCGCCTACCATCGCGCGTACACGCACGAGCCTCCTATGGGTGCTACTTCGACAAACCCTATGCGATTCTAATTGCTCGCAAGATCGATTGCGTCGATCGTATACGAAGAAGATGGCCCTTGATTCAATTGATTTGTCATCAATTCGATTTCGAATTAAAAGGAGAGAATTAATTAGGCCGTTGTTTTTATTTTGATTTCGAATTCGTTTTTTTCTTTTGAACGAGAGAGGGGTTCGAACAGTTTTTTTTCCTTTTTGTATACAACACGCACAGTTTTAATTCTTTTTTTAATTTGAAAATGAACGCGTGTTAAATCTAAAGACAACTATTCAATGCGGATTACGGATCTTAAGGCTTGGATAAACACTAGAGGAGGGTGAATAGTGTTTTAAGCAATTATTAAATCTTTTTGAGTTTTTGTTAATTTGAACACAAATGTATGCAATATTCAGACACAAATATGATCACAGAATCAAACACAGATGCAAAAATAAAGTAAAAGCAGTACAGGAAAGAACACACCGAATTTTATACTGGTTCGGAGTTACCCTACATCCAGTCCCGCACACAAGTACAGATTTCCTTGCAAAAGCAATTGTACAATTACACCCTCGATTTCAAGGGTACACCCTCCAGATTCACAATCCTCTGGGTAGAGATACTTGATTCGCGAGCAACAAGTTCACCCAATTGATTTCCAAGGCTACAATCACACCTTTTCTCGCTTGATTGATTTTCAAGGCCACAATCACACATTTTCTCATTTAATTGATTACAAAGAAGCCTATAACTCAGAATAGCACTGAAGATCTTGTTGAGATAGTGATAGAGAATCAAACCAAAGATAATCTAGTTAGATTCAATGTTGATTTCGGCAGAGTAATGGTAGGAACAAGTATAAAGAAATGTGGAAGAAGAAGAGAAATGAAATCCAGAAAATAAGATTAAAAATTCGTTGAAAACAGCCCCTATTTATAGAAGAATAACAGCCATGTCCATTCGTGAAGAGATATGATGAATAGACACTTCTTTTGAAATTTGAAATTAACTAACATTATGTCGACATGGGTGTATTGAGCATGTCGACATCCCAAAGGAAATTTTGGTGTTTTGTTTTTATTTGAAAATAACTTTTATCTTATATTAAAACTATTTTAAACTTTTATAAATATACTTAACTATAGTAAAAATATAGAGAATAATATTTAGGTATATATAGAATTTCACTATAATTTTATATTTAAATCTAAGTATAAATATTTATTATTATTAAAAGAGTTTAAAAACTAAGGATAATTTGATTTTGAAATTAAAGATTATTTTGAGGCTAAAAGTATTTGAAACCAGGATAGATGATTTTGATTCTTTTAAAAGGAAGGTTTTGAAAACATTTTGAAAACAAGATATAATTTTGTAAACTTATTTTGAATAAAAGTGGATATAAAACAATGTTCCCCTAGATTTTTCGTAGGCTTCATCCTACTTAGAGTTTCATCCCTTTAACAGGCTCGAAGTGGATTCCATTCCACGAATAAATTGGACTTTAAGATGTCAGTGCTTTTCTAGGAGTTTTAACAAAATTCCTAATTAAAAAATAAATTACTTGAAATCTTGAACTCTTGATAATCTTGATATTCATGAGTCTTCAATCTTGATATCTTGAATCTCTATACTGCACGGTCATCATTCTTGATACCTGCATGGTTAAATCATGCATATACATAAATTTCTAAACTATAATGTTAGTATTTATATTTTATAATCCTATTCTAAGGTTGTTGTCATCAAAAATATCATCTCACGGAATAACAATCCTCCCCTTTTTGACGATGAAAACCTTTGTTTATAAAATATTACTTCTATCCTAATAACTCCTCCTTAATCTATGCCTAACTATCCTATTTTATATTTCTCCCCCTTTGTCATTAATAAAAACTAACTCCAAACTATATAATCTCCAAACAATATAACTCCCCCTCATTCTGGGACTAAAGTACCTGCATTAATAAACTATACGAATGGAGTATATAATAGATAGATTAAGAGATAATTATATAGATAGACATGATAATTAATTAAAGATCATATAAATATTAACACATATTTATACATGTTTTTCACACCAAATAGCAATCCAATCAATTCAAATCAAATCAAATCAAATCAAATCAAATCAAACAATTCAAATCAAATCAAACAATTCAAATCAAATAAACCAAATCAAACATTATGAGGAACTTCCACCCATCCTTCTTCTTCAAATACAGGGTCTGCTTTAATGGCATCCCAATTTTCATTATCATTAGCGAGAGAGGTTGGAGGATGTGCTTCGTTATCATCCTTGTGCAGGGAAGAAATCATCCATCGTATTGCATCGAAATGTCTTTCTTGCTCTTTAATCATATGCATTTGACTCAATTCTAAGTGTCGCTGGTTATGTAGAATGAACGAAAGAATATTCTTGAAAGAATTAAGGGTCTCTTCAAGATTTTCTGATAGATTATGAATTGGATTGGCCATATTCGAGTTTGTGAGAAGAATGAGAGATAAAGTGGATAAGAAATAATATTCAGTGATGAATTATGAAAGAAATATGTATTTATAGGTGTAGAAATTCGTTTGAAATGAATAGACATAAGGTAGTTATTCAAATTTCAAATTCAAAATAAAATGTCATTTCTGACCAGTACACGTCGACATGGTCATAGGGGGGATGTCGACATGGTATAGTGAATTTTGATGGCTTATTTTGATTTTGTGAATAATTGTGTGTATATGTATATTTATATAATATACTAAAATTTATTCTAGAAATAAGATAAGCTAGATAACAGAAAAGGAATTCAATTTCATTTCATGATAACATGATACAACGATTAAACACAATGAACTACACGAACATTCAGATCAAAATAAACTAAAACAAATAAAACTAGATACGAAAAGTTAGAACTAGTTAGAGGATGATGACGATGAAGATAATCCAAGCTTCTTGCTGACTTTGGAAATAAACTTGTTCATCTTGAATGAAATTTTGTCTAACTTCTTACTAACGGATCGTTTAAGAATCCGTTGATTCTCAACAATGGTCTTTTGGTTTTTGAGAAGGGTTTTGTTGGATGGATTAGGACGATAGCCGATGCTTTCCAAAGAAGTTTCACCTTCTTCTTCTTCTTCAATTTCCATGGCATCCCCTTCTTCTTCTTCTTCCTCTTCTTCCATCTCCTCATGAGCGAAACGCTCTTCCTTTTCGCCAAGAGTCTCATAGGGTTGAAAAAAAAATGGAATTTTCATAAGCGAAATGTTGGAATGATTGAAAACTTTTCTATAAACAAATTATTCTTCTTTGAAATCCACTCCAAAATAGTTAAAAATTCGAGTGAGATAAATTCCATGATACAAAGTATTCTAACCCATTTTAAGATTTTTGGTACGAAGTTCGTCCAAATTAACTTGTGCCCAATTAATATCATAATTTCCAAAAATAGCAAAAAGTGTTTTGCAAACTTTTGAAGTAGGATTGTTAAAATTTCCCGATCTTGGGATCAAAGTATGTTATAAAAGAAGATTGACAATTCTATCTTTTGGTCGAAATTTCGATTTTTGAATTCAAAATTATCATTTCCTTCGAAAATGTGATGAAATGTCTCACGATCATTTTCATCGATTTTAAAATTAGAAAGATCCATTCCGTACTCTTGCAATTGAGAATGATACCCAAAAGATCACAATTCAAAACAATTCTAGTGCCTTTGACACTACTCCAAATTTCATCATCGTTTCCATTATAAAATCCACGATTAGGATTTGCGTGGAAAATTTTAACAAGATTTGGATAACAAACAAAATCATTTTAACAAGCATCAACATGACTAAGAATATGATTGTTTGCAAAAAGAGAATCAATTTCATAAGAAGAGAAATCTTGAAATATAGAAAACTTTCCGGGATGAACTTTTGCATAGTTAGCATAATTGATGTATGCTCTTATAGCCTCCGGATAATTGAAGAGTTGCTCTTTTATCTTTATGGAAATTCTCATGGTGGAGGGGTTGCTTGAAGAAGCCATTAGAGTAGAGAGTAGAGAGCTTGAAGTTTCGAAGAGAGGGTTTGAATTTGAAAATGAGAGTGAAAAGATGTGATAAAAGATAGTGAATAAATAGATTCTCAAAGGACATGTTCTCTGGTCAAAAGATGCATTTATAGAGAATTGAATGAAGTGAAAAGGTGGAGGGAAATTCAACCATTTGAATTCAAATTTTGAATTTCAAATTTTGTACCCATGTCAACATCATGGTAGGGACCATGTCGACATGTGCTTGTGAATTTCTATGATTTATTTTTCCTAAGTACTCTAATATATATATATATATACTTATTATTTTTAATGTCTATATATATCTGCAATATTATTAGAATTATAGTATATTCCATAATATATTATTATGCTAATAAAAATAATAATAGTAAAAAAATTTAAAATTCAAATAACACACCAATTCAAAATCAATCAATTAAGCATCTAATTCTAAGCATGCAATTTCAACCAATTGTATTGTAAATGTGTACCTTTTTTTGAGTCCGTTTCTCTGAGTTCGTCAGAGTCATGAACTACCGTGAAACACAAATTTGAATTATCTTTCTTCTGACCATCATTGCTTGAGGACGAGTCTGAGTCATCTAGAGTAGTAGTAAATGCACGCTTCCATTTCCATACTGAATCATTGGTTGTAGGAGGATTTTGCCTTTCTAGATACGGACGGTCTCTTTTGATATGGCCTGGTTCATCACAGTTGAAACATTTGACATTGTTTGGCACTACATTCTGATTTCCAGAGTTCTTATAGTTGTTTCTCTTGAGATTATTCATCTTTCTGCATTTCAGAAATTTTCAAAAATTCCTGGTCATCAAGGCTATCTCCTCATGATTATCGTTGTTTGAGTCTGATCTATCAGTCAATGCTTTAAATGCCATTTATTTCTTTTCAGATGCTTTACTTTCTCTTCTCCCGATCATTTGGACTTCAAACGACATTAGATTTTCAATTAATTTTTCTATCTTTAAGGTACTGATGTCATTTGCCTCTTCGATCGCAAGTCTTTTGATCCCATTCTGGAGTAAGAGAATTTAAAAAAATTCTGACTTGATCTTCTTTCGAAAATTCCTTTCCCAAGGATATTAGAGAATGCACAATATCCTAAAATCTACTATACATATATGAAATAGACTCATTAGAATTCATTTTAAACAATTGAAACTGATTTGTGAGCATGGAAATTTTGGTCTGTTTAACTTTGCTTGTTCCTTCGTGAGTAACTTGCAAATTTTTCCAGATTTCATATGCAGACTTACAAACTGACACTCTATTAAATTCATTTCTATCAGGTGAACAAAAAAGAATATTCATTGCTTTAGAATTAATTTGTGCAACAGTCTTTTGCTCAGCGGTCCACTGTGCAAAATCAGTTGTGGGCTCAGAATATTCAGTTTATGTGATATTCCAAGTGTCTAATCCTATAGATTGTAAATATATTTTCATCCTACGTGCCCAATATGCATAGTTACTGTCATTAAAAAATGGTGGTCTAACAGCAGACTGACCTTCTACTGATGAACTGGTGACAGGAATACTAGTGTTAGTAACAGTACCAATGTTAGTAGCCATTTTGAAAACTTTTCAAAATTCAGGTTATGAAAATTTGAAAACCTTGCTTTGATACCAAATGTGAGAAATGCAGATTACGGATCTAAAGGCTAGGATAAACACTAGAGGGGGTGAATAGTGTTTTACGGAATTATTAAATCTTTTTGAATTTTTGTTAATTTGAACACAAATGTATGCAATATTCAGACACAAATATGATCACAGAATCAAACAAAGATGCAAAAATAAAGTAAAAGCAGTAAAGGAAAGAACACACCGGATTTTATACTGATTCGGAGTTACCCTACATCCAGTCCCGCACACAAGTACGGATTTCCTTTCAAAAGCAATTGTACAATTACACCCTCGATTTCAAGTCTACTAGGTACACCCTCTAGATTCACAATCATCTGGGTAGAGATACTTGATTTCACGGGCAACAAGTTCACCCAATTGATTTCCAAGGCTACAATCACAACTTTTCTCGCTTGATTGATTTCCAAGGCCACAATCATGCCTTTTCTCGTTTAATTGATTACAAAGAAGCCTATAACTCTGAATAGCACTGAAGATCTTGTTGAGATAGTGATAGAGAATCAAACAGAGATAATCTAGTTAGATTCAATGTTGATTTCGGCAGAGTAATGGTAGGAATAAGTATAAAGAAATGTGGAAGAAGAAGAGAAATGAAACCAGAAAATATGATTAAAAATTTGTTGAAAACAGCCCTTATTTATAGAAGAGCAACAGTCATGTCCATTCGTGAAGAGATATGATGAATAGACACTTCTTTTGAAATTTTAATTTTGAAATTAACTGACACTATGTCGATATGCGTGTATTAAGCATGTCGACATCCCAAAGGAGATTTTGGTGTTTTGTTTTTCTTTGAAAATAACTTTTATCTTATATTAAAACTATTTTAAACTTTTATAAATATACTTAACTATAGTTAAAATATAGAGACTAATATTTTGGTATATATAGAATTTTACTATAATTTTATATTTATATCTAAGTATAAATACTAAAAGTTAAATATATTATTATTAAAAGATAGTTTAAAAACTAAGGATAATTTGATTTTGAAATTAAAGATTATTTTGAGGCTAAAAGTATTTAAAACCAGGATAGATGATTTTGATTCTTTTAAAAGGAAGGTTTTGAAAACAAGATATAATTTTGTAAAAATATTTTGAATAAAAGTTAGCGGATACAAAACAATGTTCCACTAGATTTTTCGTAGGCTCCATCCTACTTAGGGTTCCATCCCTTTAACAGGATCGAAGTGGATTCCATTCCACGAATAAATTGGATTTTAAGATGCCAGTGCTTTTCTAGGAGTTTTTAAAAAATTCCTAATTAAAAAATGAATTACTTGAAATCTTGAACTCTTGATAATCTTGATACTCATGAGTCTTCAATCTTGATACCTTGAATCTCTATACTGTACGGTCTTCATTCTTGATACCTACATGGTTAAATCATGCATATACATATATTTCTATACTATAATGTTAGTATTTATATTTTATAATCCTATTCTAAGGTTGTTGTCATCAAAACCATCATCTCATGGACTAACAATCTTCCCCTTTTTGATGATGAAAACCTTTGTTTATAAAATATTACTTCAATCCTAATAAGTCCCCCTTACTCTATGCCTAACTATCCTATTTTATATTCTCTCCCTCTGTCATCAACAAAAACTAACTCCAAACTATATAATCTCCAAACTATATAACTCCCCCTCATTCTTGGACTAAAGTACCTGCATTAATAAACTATACATATGGAGTATATAATAGATAGATTAAGAGATAATTATACTTATAGACATGATAATTAATTAAAGATCATATAAATATTAACGCATATTTATACATGTTTTTCACACCAAATATCAATCCAATCAAATCAAATCAAATCAAACAATTCAAATCGAACAAACCAAATCAAACATTACGAGGAACTTCCACACATCCTTCTTCTCCAAATATAGGGTCTGCTTTAATGGCATCCTAATTTTCATTATCATTAGCGAGAGAGGTTGGAGGATGTGCTTCATTATCATCCTTGTGCAGGGAGGAAATCATCCATCGTATTGCATCGAAATGCCTTTCTTGCTCTTTAATCATCTACATTTGACTCAATTCTTAGTGTTGCTGGTTATGTAGAATGATCGAAAGAATATTCTTGAAAGAATTAAGAGTCTCTTCAAGATTTTCTGATAGATTATGAATTGGATTGGACATATTCGAGTTTGTGAGAAGAATGAGAGATGAAGTGGATAAGAAATAATATTCAGTGATGAATCCTAGAAGAAATAGGTATTTATAGGTGTAGAAATTCGTTTGAAATGAATAGACATAAGGTAGTTATTCAAATTTCAAATTCAAAATGAAATAACATTTCTCACTAGTACATGTCGACATGGTCATAGGGGTGATGTCGACATGGTGTAGCGAATTTTGATGGCTTATTTTGATTTTGTGAATAGTTGTATATATATATATATTTATATAATATACTAACATTTATTCTAGAGATAAGATCAGCAAGATAACAGAAAAGGAATTCAATTTCATTTCATGATAACATGATACAACGATTAAACACAAAGAACTACACGAACATTCAAATCAAAATAAACTAAAACAAATACAACGAGATACGAAAAGGTAGAACTAGTTAGAGGATGATGACGATGAAGATAATCCAAGCCTCTTGCTGACTTTGGAAATAAGCTTGTTCATCTTGGATGAAATTTTGTCCAACTTCTTACTAACGGATCGTTTAAGAATCCGTTGATTCTCAATAATGGTCTTTTGGTTTTTGAGAAGGGTTTTGTTGGATGCATTAGGAGGATAGTCGATGCTTTCTAAAGAAGTTTCACCTTCTTCTTCTTCAATTTCCATTTCATCCCCTTCTTCTTCGTTTTCTTCTTCCTCTTCTTCCATCTCCTCATGAGCCAAACGCTCTTCCTCTTCGGCAAGAGTCTTATAGGGTTGAAAAGAAAATGGAATTTTCATAAACGAAATGTTGGAATGATTGAAAACTTTTCTATAAACAAATTCTTCTCCTTTGAAATCCACTCCAAAATAGTTAAAAATTTGAGTGAGATAAATTCCATGATATAAAGTATTCTCACCAATTTCAAGATTTTGGGACGAAGTTCATCCAAAATAACTTATGCCCAGTTAATATCATAATTTCCAAAAATAGCAAAAAGTGCTTTGCAAACTTTTGAAGTAGGATTGTTAAAATTTTCCGATCTTGGGGTCAAAGTATGTTGTAAAAGAAGATTGACAATTCAAGCTTTTGGTCGAAAGTTTCGATTTTTGAATTCAAAATTATCATTTCCTTTGAAAATGTGATGAAATGTCTCAAGGTCATTTTCATCGATTTTGAAACTAGAAAGATCCATTCCGTACTCTTGCAATTGAGAATGATACCCAAAAGATCACAATTCAAAACAATTCTAGTGCATTTGACACTACTCCAAATTTCATCATCGTTTCCATTATAAAATCCATGATTAAGGTTTGCATAGAAAATTTTAACAAGATTTGGATAACAAACAAAATCATTTTCAGAAGCATCAACAAGACTAAGAAAATCATTTTGAGAAACATCCAAATTCCACCAGAAATCCAATTAAAAATATTATTATTTTTTCCAAAATAAGGTCACCATATTTTTCCAAAACCTTTAAAAATCATTTTCAAACTAAAAAGAAATTTTAAACTTTTCACCATAATTCCAAATTTCAAATCCTTCAACCTTATTTTCAAATTTTACTATGGAATTCTATTTTAAATTATAAATCACATCTACAATTTATATTTACAAATCTCATTTGCATACAAATTTATTTCTTAACCTTTGGTTATGATTTCAATTTCTTATTCAAACATCAATGATAATAATTTAATATTATCACTTCCTAACAAAAAAAGCAACCATATACTATAACAATTTATGGAAAATGATTTCTTTTCTATACAAAAATAGTTTGGGTAAAATTATCTCATTTACCTGATTTTAAAACAATACTATGTCGGTTATCTCGTTTAAGAGTTTAGAAACTCTTATCGATACAGTTGGCCAAACTGCACCTACCAGAATCTATAAACAATCAACCGATAAGTCAACACAATACAAAACAATTTTTATATTCACTAACAAATACGCGCTCATATCTATTATTACACTCAAACTCATTTTAGAGTACTACTGTCTCTATCTCTAATGAGTAATCCCCACCAGAGCCAAGGTTATCTCTTAACCAAATGCTCTGATACCAATTTGTAATGACCCAATTTTTCGACTTTCGAAAGTCGACATCAATACTTCCACTGTATCAAATGTCAAACAATCAAATGCCGGAAAACCGAACCGTTAGGATTAAAGAAGAAAAAGATAGAAGAAGAAACAGAAACAATGACAGAATCTCACATTCGCAGAGAAACAACATATAATAGATAAATGAATATCTTTAAAATAAAGAACTATATCAGTTTAAACATACATCATCAGAATTTACAACAACACAATACAATATTGGCAGTCATTATAGCTTGCTCACATGGAACTGAAATTGCACCAACCCATATGCAGCGGATAATACATAATATAAGTGATACGCCTCGCCATCCCGCTTGTCTGTTGATCTCTACAGCATATCTTTTTTGACTTCGCTCCAGAACAACTAATTACCTGACTCTAGGCTGCCCGTGTGGAAAATTGTGGGCAACCAGAGTTTAGAAGGGGAATAATAAACTCCAAGTCAGTCATGGAACTGGTGTGAGATCTTAAAAACAGTTATTTTCACAAAGAAAAGGAAAGAAATCTGCTATGCTTTTGGAAAAGCCTCCCGCCACACACACAATGCAAGTGCACAATTGGAGGAGATTTCTCATTATGATAGTCAAACATGCTTGATATGTAAAATTCTTTCGATTTTATTATTAGTGCATAGTGTGGAAAACATTTTGAAAGTATAATATTAATCTTAGCCAGCATACCACCATTATGGTATACCTACTATAGCTACCAATTAAACGGCAGGTCACCACCATAAGTAAAAGGCAGGTTATACAACTAAAACTGTACAGGGCTCGTATTGTTTCATTGGATTTCCAACAAATGGTCAGGCTAAGGAACTTCCTTACCGAATGGGACGCTTCTGGAGGGACGCTCCCGAGAACCTGACCGGATCTCTGCCAACATAAGGTCGGGTTACCTCTGTAACTAGGTAACCACACTAGTACAAAACAGGTCATTTGTGTCGGTTGTGTAACCCCTGTTGTGTCGGTTTTACAACCGACTCATATGAAGACGACACAAAAGACATTTTTCTGTTGTGTCGGTTGTACGACCGACACAAATATCAATCATTTGTGTCGGTTGTTATTAAAGAACCGACACAAAACTATGAACAGTTGTGTCGGTCTTTCTAAAAGGACCGACACAAATCAGCTTGTATAGTGAAGCACACCGACGTTTATTGTGTCGGTCCTTTTATAAAAACCGACACAACTGTTCATAGTTTTGTGTCGGTTCTTTATTAACAACCGACACAAATGGTTGATATTTGTGTCGGCTATGTTTGTTTTTTCAACCGACACAATTGATATAAAGTTGTATCGGTTCCCTTTGAAGTAACAACCGACACAAGTAATATCTGAAGCAAAAAAAAAATATTATTACCGTTTAAGATTATAGAAACAGTATGAAATTGAATTTTAATTTTAAACCAACGTTACTATGAACTGATTGAACAAAAAATATAATTATATTATCCATCAACATAATTCATGTTTACAGACCAAAATAGAATATAATCTATCACAAACATAACATACATAACAAAATACCAACGTACATTACAAAAGATCAGCATACACAACCAACTACATCCAATTATACATGATATAACTAGCTAAATTCTCTCGAACCTCGTCTATCTCTTGTTGGTTATAAGAACCGTCTCGTACAAAGTCCTGCAATTAAGAGAATTGTTATACAAAAGACAATAATTAACTCAGGAATACTCTGCAATATATATAAAAGATCAGTCTGAGAGGAATGTAATTCAAACACAGGTTGAACCATGAATAAGCTGAATATTGGAAACTTGATATCAAAAATTTCATAATGAAGGACCGGTTTAGCTATAAATTTGCTGTGATAGCCTGAATATATCAGTGTTGTGTTGCTTCTATAATAGAATGCCATCTTTGAAAACAATTCACCAAACCCCCTGTACAAACTGTCACACCTCTGCCTTCACATCAGTGCAACACTACCTCCAATTCATTTACTCTGACCAACCATATATAGTACACAATCATTCACCACTGCATTGCCTTGCATCACTGCAGTTTCAACCTCCCTGCAACATAACATAACATCAGCTTCCACAACCAAAACTACCACCATCCATACTTCCAGCCTGCCCCTCATATCACTGCCACCCTGCATATATCATCCATCAAATTCCTCTGGCCAAACTACCATCATCTCACTGAAATAGTGCCATTCCCTGTCCACCACTACACTCCCTCACAACAGTAGTCAACCACACCAGACAATCCCCACCCTCAAACAACTTGCCTATGCCATTCTTCAACTTTCCTATACATCTCACAACTTCAACTTGCCTGTACCACTTCTTCAAACTGCCATCATTTCTGACGACCATTCTTTGCAACTGCAAGAACCACTAACCGCATCAAATGCCTACAAATATCTCCACTGCACTTGCCTGTTTGTTTCAACTGCCTCCTCTATCATTCAACCAACTTCCAATCCAAACAACACTGTGAACAATCCACAAACACCCTTGCTCTTCTTCATTCCAGCAATCATCCACAACCCAACAGCTGCAACCTCATCACTGACATTACTGCAATCAAATCCCAACATATATCTATCTGCACTTACAACCTTAGTTTACTCTTTGCACAATCACAATTGCACTTCAACTCAATCATCCCTCCGCTTTACTTCAGTTCATCCCCTGACCTCCACCACCATCAACTGAATCACTACCTGCATCTACAACACTTCAATTCAACATCCATCATCATCACACTGCAATTAATACAACATACTTCACTTGCAATTCCCTGTCCACCACTACACTACTGCACATCACTTTGCCTCCTCCTCTACAATTCCTCTACTCGAAAACAAACTCACACCCACTGTCTCCACTTCATTCATCATCCCCCTGTCACCCTCTTCACACCTTCATTTCCATAAAACTGCAACATCAAAACCACCCTCACCATCACCTAACACAAGTATTGTACGTGTATATGAAACATAATTTCATTAATTAGACGGATCATAGAATGTTATCTGTGTGATGGCATTTCTTTCTGACATGATATTTCATCTGTTTTGTATATATCTAGCGAAATCAGTCATGTAACGGGTAAACTAGTTGAGTTCCAAAAGCTAATAGCGCATACAGGTCAGGCTTACCAACCCATTCTACTGTAATGTATGATCATCCAAGCGCATTTCAAATTTTAGAGCATCAAACTGGGTACCCTGTCAGTTACCAAGTTATTAGCTACAAGGGAAAACCCGTGCTACACCCACGATATTCATAAACATATATAGAAATTACCCTATCAGTTTTAGCTACAAGTGCAAACCTGTGCTACACTTACCACGTTCATAGACATACCCATTACTTGGTTCGTATTAAATAAAATGATCCAGATGTACTTCACGTACACATCAATAAAATAAGATCAAAGCTACATTTTTACTGAAGCATGGGTTATGTGTTTGTCTCGTTAGAATAAAGTGCTATTATGCTTTACCTTTTTTTATGGAAGGAACTGGCTCGATGTTTAGTTCTTTTGACTGAATAAGTTATGACTTCACGTGTTCTCTTTTATGTACCAACCCATTACCATCCAAAAATGTTGCCTTCCCGCTGAAACCACTGTACCATCTCAATCATCTATACACCCCTTAGCAAACTTCAACTTCCTTTCTATTCCACCCATCCTCCTACAACTTACAGCCTTCTCCAACCAAAGTCCATCCTCCTACCATCCACTGTCAACTTCCATAACCACTGACAATGCACCTTCCTGCATAAACATCTCCTTATACCACCATCCATCAAACTGCCTTTCTTCTAACATACAGCAACATCCTCTGGCCACATACCAAAGCTTCGAATCACAAAAACATCACTGCCACTTACATCAACATCAGCCTACTCAATCAATTGCCCAAATCATCCCCAAAACATCGTTGCTACACTTCTCTAAACTCTATCATAAACATCCATGCTACATCGCTCCACCCACTTCATAACTCCACTCACAACTGATACTCCCCACACTTTCAACATACCATATCACCACTGTCTTCAGCATTTCACAAATCACCACCACCTCAAACAACTGATCACTCAAGCTCCAACATCATCACTCCAATAGCACTGTCAAAGCACTATTCACATTTTTCTATCTACCATTTGCTAACTGAACATCCCTTCACCAACAAGTCCTATTGTCACCACACACAGCAGCTATACCAAAGCACTCAACATAGCATACTGCCACCATTACCGACCTCATCAAAACCATCATCAACCACCCTCTACTCGACTACACTCGGCTACAAACATTCAACAGCAGCAACCCCGCCGTAGACCACAACAACTACACAGAACTTCTACTCACCATTCTCCACAACTTGAACCTCACAACCATTGCACACAAACCCGCAACACATTTTCGACAACCAATGTAGCCCTACCTGCTACACCTCTCAGTCCATAATACCCTCAAGCTAACCGCCTACAACCATCGGACCAAAATGGTACTAATTAGTTGTTTTAATTTATATTTATTCATCCCTTATTTAGACGATACACTAGAACTGCCAAGCAAGCACTTATGTTTTCGTTTGCTTGAATAATAATTAATTTATTTCACATAGATTGACAGAAAAATTAATTAAGAAAATAGCAATAAAAACATTGATTGTAAATATCAGTGTTTTGTATCGGTTATCATACTACCTGAAAATAGGGATGCGTCTCCGAGCATAACTGCAACCACATCCCATTAATTAACAGACAATTAATTAATTCTCTTAGGCATAATAATTTTAAATTAAACAACTGAATGGTACAACGTGATCCATGTTATAAAATTAATGCAGCAACTAGCTAGTGGCTTAGATGAGAGAAAAATTGACAGTGAAACTTTCACCTGTACTACCTTTACTTTAATCAATAACTAATTTAATTCTGAATCAAATAATTTCTGTACTTAAAAATCAGATCTTATATATCAATATGAATGGAAACTGCAAAATGGCTTTAAGATTAATGAAATGCAGCCATGAGGATTGCACAGACTTCTAAGTGAATACAAGAGTGAATACAAGTACAAAAATGTAAAAAACTGATATTCTTGAGGTCCATACGCAAAGCAAAAAATTGTTAACCCATTTATGAATGAAATTTGAACAAGTTGGACCACCTGATATACATGTCATACATACTGAATAGTGCAAAATATGCCTCAACAAGAGGAGGATTTGTTGAGAGTTATGAGTAAATTGTAAATTTGTGGCCTCATCAATACATATCAAATCCTTGTCCATCT
The DNA here is from genome assembly GCA_030765085.1 of Allium cepa. NCBI lineage: Eukaryota > Viridiplantae > Streptophyta > Magnoliopsida > Asparagales > Amaryllidaceae > Allium > Allium cepa. The sequence goes on along the minus strand of CM060933.1, from coordinate 24,527,499 downwards.
AACGTTAAAAACCTTCTGGTATTTGACTAGTCATAACGTCATGGTGTCATAAAATAATAAACAATTAAACAATATTATATTGAGATGAAACATTAACATTGTAGAGGTGAAACCTGCTGCTGTAACAAGTAATATGAAAATTCATTGTTATAAGTTTAACTTCTAATATGACGGGTCAAACTAAAACAATGACTTGGTGCATCACTACACATTTTCTCGGTTTATTTTTTTTCTTCAAATACATGAACTGAACAGTAAATAAAGACTTGGCATTTAACTAGCATTGCAGCAATGATTTGATTGAAATTTACCTATAATGTAGCTAATGTATAATATGAAGGAAAAAAACTAAAGTAGTACCTTTTGTAAATCGATGCTTTGATTGTGGTTTTTCACTATGTCATGCATATACCTCATCACATAATATACACAGTCGGTAGCTCCTAATTGTTGAGGACACTACAGCAATATTACAAGATAACTTAATAGTTAGTTTAAAATGAATTCATATGCCAAACAATATATAGTATTTATTTTATTTTATTTTTTTGAAAATCAAATCACCTTAACATGCTTCCATTTCAAGGTACTTCCTTGAGACTTGCCACCGAATGCCTTGTAAATTTTGAAGGCCCTACACATGTAAGAAAATGTTAAATAATAACTACTCCGGCACCCGCATTTACATACACTAATTTCATGTATAAATTTTTAATTTTACCACATATACTAACTTCATATAAGAGAGCAAATATATACAACTTACGTGCTCACTTGCGATTTAATTTCAAGTTTATGTTTGCGTTCGGCCTGAGGATCAAAAACATAAATCTCATTCATTTCTACACGGAAAACAAGCAGTATACAATGTTTCCTGCGTTACAAGATTTATAGTAAGTTAAAATTGGCATCAAATTTGTAAACTAGTTACTAAAAGTTTAATGTTCATACCCTTCGTACTGTGGGGCTAAAAGTAAGCTTTTAGATTGCAATGCTTTCCATGTGTTCGACAAATATGTATTTGTCGCATCTGGATGTTTTCTCACTTGGGAAAGCTTTTTGGGACACATAAACCCAATGGTCTCTACTTTGAGATCATTGCACATATGATTTAACCACCTAAACAAATTTAAACATATATTATTAGGTTTTTAAAAATTGACTATTCATCAAAAAACTAAGATGGTTATATATAAAAAAATTGCTAAGGAAAAAATACTCACATGATGTAAAGTTGCAACCATGATGCATTCAACCATGTCATACTAAGGAATTGGATAATGTCGTCCATCGTGATATGAATTTCAAAGTCCTCATCATATGTGAATAAATCCTTATTCACTTGAATTGCATTGATGGCACTATCATTGGATAACATTTGAAGTATTAGGTCATGGAAATATCTGCACTCGCTCGTTAAAGTTTTGAGAATCTCTTCATCCACGATTGATTTGCGTTTTGCAGACTCATCTGACATTGTATTCACGACCTTGTCATCACTATTTTCAAACAAATCCTTGTTTGGTTGAGATGTAGGCACCTACTTCAAAATTTTAAGTAGCTGTTTGAAATGATGATGTTAAAAGGATACACGAATGCTAAGAATTCAACTTCATATGTTAACTACTTTCCGATAAGTTTATAAATAGCTAAATTATCTATAATAAGTTTTAGTATGAAGAAATTTTACTTCTTAATATGTTCTAATATGAAATAGAGGAGTTTAGCAAGCTAAATTAAGGAAGAAAAATGCATTCATTACCGTATCATTATCTCTTAAAAGCACAAGGCTTTTAGGCCATTGAACAAAACTCCAGACCTCTTCTCCTATCGTGTTGTGATGTTTAGTTGGAACAGGAAGTGAGGTTCCTTCATGACTAGACTCCACTGCATCAATTCCAACTTTTACATGATCGACCAAGATTTGTTGATTATGACATTGATCTCCGGGCCTTGAAGCGGGATGTACCATGCCATGACCCACTACAACAATTTTGGAGTCCATATTCACGGCCAAACGACATTTAATCGGTTTTTAGAATGGCAAAGTACAAAACCAACATTTTTCACTTAGCACTTGTCAAATACATAAAATCGTATACGTTTATAAATTCAACTATGAATTGTTTACCTGCAAGTCTGCAAAGGGATCCGTCTCTTGAGTTTTGTTTGCATATTGTAATTTGCTCGGGTGCGTTGATTGACAACTACTACGATGATCAGTTAATGGTGTGCTGATCTCCACCTCCTTAGGCAAATTCATCGTGTTCAAAATGTTTGCAATCTGCTCTTGAACGATTGTACTCATCTCTTGTCTCGATTTTTGACTCACTTTAGCCTCTATTTCCTGAGTGATAACATGTAGCTCATCAGCTGATATCACATCACTTCGACCTTTCCTTTTCTCTACATCCCCAAATACGTTTTTTATACCAACTGTCCCACCATTCCCTCTAACTCGACCTGGATGCTCTTTTTTTTCAAGACCACGACTCAAGACATCATCATACCTATCTGGAACCCATGACCCTTCAACGGCTTTTCCTCTCCAATCATTCTGTCAACAAAAAAAAGCTAAAACATAAGGTGACATGCTTTTCACTATCATATGAAGATTAAAAAATTAAAATAGTGCTATAGTATCATGCTTTTTACTGAAATGTTAGCACCACACGTTTGCTGAAATGATATCATATTACGTGTCATATTTTATCTAATAATAAAGAATGCTGGGTCGTGTATGTTTTCAGTTTAAAACATGTAAAGCGATAAAACACATGGAAACTAGTCGTACCATTTTATCTGCAACCATCTTAGTTTTCTCATTAGGGATGACATAATTTCCATCGGCTCCTTTTTTTGATCGTGCCAAAATCCAATCAATACTCCGATCCAAAACAGGTCCACCTGGCAATATGGTCGAGGAACTATGGCCTTCAATTATCCATTTAGACTTCTTCCTTGCATATCCAGCTTGTCCTAAATAGTGAGGATGCTCATTGCATGTCTGACTCTTCCTAGCCTTCTCACTTATTTGCTGTTTTATGACATTGCAAAATTTAGCAAAACAGAATAGCACAAGCCACGGAACAGTTGCAATTTTTAAATCACCAATTCTATAACCAAATTACATTATAGTGTTGTGCTAATCTACATTGCAAGAATGAAAAAATCCATGTGCAAATCAGACTTAACAAGCAAGATACAGAATTTAAATTCTAACTCATAATTTAATAATTTAAAACAAATATATATAAGTGTCCAACTAGAAATGTGGGCTCGGCCAAACTCCTCAAATCCCATACTCGCATTGCATGAATCCTATCCCCCTACAAACGCATTAGCTTCAAACACTTCCAGTTCTCATATTTTTTCTTATACTTTTAAAACTAAATAAAGAAAACATCTAACTAAACTTACAACTAATATTATGGTTAGCTTTGGAGGGAGGCCGCATAAACACAGGTTATTTTGGTGTTGTGTGCATTTTGGCATTTTGATTTTTCTAGTTTGGATTTAAAAAAAATAGCATTTGTGTGCATTTTTGTTTTAGTTTCTTTTGTGCATTTCAGTTCTCTTTGCAGGTTACATTTTTCATTTCATAAAAAAGGAAGAGAAAAACATCACAAACATTTGGTAACTTTTACTGTGCTGTGCATTATACATTCTCTAGTAAAGAAACTGTTGCATTTCATTTCTCTATTTTCTACATTTTGTAATAATGTTGCATTTTGTTCTCTGCGTCCACACTTTGCTCCAATCCTTCAACAACCTCCGTCCGCTCTTTTCATTGCATATTGCTGTTGCATTTTATTACAACCATCCAACCTGCACGTTCACCACCAACATCTCCACAACAAGCCTTCAACCACCATCACTCTACTGCCTTGCCAAGAACTGCCATACACCCAAACAACCTAAAAATACAGTAAAAACCTTCAAGTCCAGTAACCCACCTGCAAATCACTCTCGCAACCACGCCTACAACACCAAAATAACCTGTGTTTATGCGGCCTCCCTCCAAAGCATTGCATGATGGAGCAGCGAGTTGTCTCATATGTAACAGGGAGGGGCAGTTTGATAGAAAGGTGAATTTTGTGGATAAGGTAATGTAGTGATGGATGTGGCGCTTCAGGTTGAGCAGTTTGATGTATGCAATGAATGTTGTTATTTTTGTTGCTATTGTGAACTGGGTGAAGGTTGAGGCACTATATTGTGAAGCAAGCAACAAATGTTGAAGGCAACTCACGTCGAGCTCAACAAATGAAAGAAATAGCGTGTGACTTGTGGATATGGCATAAAAAAAACATACCTTAAACTCCTCGGTTTCACAATACTTCTTAAATGTTTCCCATTGTGTTTTTGTAACCCCATCATAACATTCGTATGGCTCTTTATGGTTTGCTGGAAGCTCTCTAGTCTTCGTAATCCAACCACTAACCAATTTTGTTTTGAAACCCTTCTATGCTCCACAAACATTTTTTAACACATTGTTTTTCATTTTTTCGTCGATGTGATACTCGGTCCGAGGTAATAAAAAATAAAAAATAAACAACGTCAAAGCAGTAAAAATGAATTTGATAAACAATGAAAGCGGTTCATGACTCCAAACACAAAGGATCCAACTGACAATTTAATAAGCGAACAAATAAATTTATAATACCTTAATGTCTTCCCAGATGGTATCCTTAAGCATGCCTTTCTTTGCCTCGTAATTAGAAGTAGGAAGCTCGTCACCTTCCGGTAGCATGTCTTTCAGAAGTTCCAACAATGATGTAAAACTTATATCACTCCACCCGTGTTTTGCTTTTAAATTGAAAAGCTTGAGCACAGCAGACAATATTGTAAACTTAGCACAACCAGAATACAAAGGCTTCTCAGCATCAAGTAATATTTTTTCGTACAATTTTGGCTCTTCCATCAAATGTTCTTGAACATCATCAAACATCTCATTAACATTGTCGATCTCATTAGTCTCATTATTTACCTCGTTATTCACGGTACTTTCCTGGTCATCCTCATCAGTGTAATGATTACTAGAACTAGGTGTACTAAGTGTGCTTTCACCATGCCATATCCACTGTATAATTTTGCTTGAACCCATACCGAATTATGTGATCCCTGATCTGATCTATGTTACGAAATCTCCTCCTATTCTGACAACGTCTACAAGGGCAAAAAAATGTTTCTTCTCTTCTTGTTAATTGATCATTCAACGCACACTTGATGAATCCTTCCATTTTGTTCAAGAACTCATCATCACTACGTTTCACGTTATACATCCAATTACGATCCATGTGAAATTGCTAGAGACGCACTGCATAAGCAAAATAAAAATCATAAGTGTTTCTTATGTTTGTTTGTTTGTTCGGATATTTCAATTATTCCTCAACATCAGATCATATAAACTTAGACATTGAAAATGAAGAAGTTAGAATTTCTGTTCTTGCAAGTGCATTGCTTGATGGATAATTGATTATAAATTAAAGTGTATGAATGAGTAAGCAATGATCAATAGCTAGATTTTTTATAGAAGCCATTTTAGAGACCAAGAGAGAGAGAAAGAGAGTGTTTAAAATAATCAACCATAGATGGTTCGAAAATGGATATAGTAAGTATAGTAATAGTGTGATTCGAACATATATCGACATGTGGTTTGTGTTCTGTTGTCCCAGTAACATATTGTACCTAATACCATTTTAAAAAAAATGTTTTATCATAGGTCAGTGTCCTATGTCTAATTGTAATACTAATTTAGAAGATAAATCTTTATTCAATAGTAGAATGAATGGTGAAAATTTATGGAACAATAAAGATCCAATAGATTTTACTGTATGTTGACAACATAGAAAATATTGAGATTTTCTGAATTTCTACTTCTTAACCTATTTTTCTTTCGTAGCATAACTTCCTAGACCAACTGAAATCCTTTCCTTTTCTTTTCACGTCTGCTGTATTCAAATAAATTTGATCATTATGCTTTAATTAATATGCAAAACCAGCTAAATTATCTAAACTGGTGAAGATAAAAAAGTCAATAATTATAGATGAGTGCACATAAAGAAAAGAGTTTGAGAACGTCAGATTTGAGCTCCTACCCATGTTTGAACTAAATATGGCACTAATACCTAATTTTAAATTAGCATTTACAAAACTTAAGATGAAGCCTATTCTTTTAATAAGTTTTGTATGAACCTTATTCTTAACATATGTTATTTTTGCAAATCAGTTTTTTAAATTAACTAAAAAATGCAACTTTTTTGATTAGAAATAATTTACGTACCAATCTTTCGCTAAATGAATTGCCAGCTTGTGTATATATTACTCAATCATGTTACAAGGATCGATCATTATACAGTTACCACTAACTAATAATTATAATAATGAGCCGAGCAAACCAAAAAAATAACATATCCTTTTCAACCTTGTAATTAAAATTGTTTTCACCAGGGATGCCTCAATGGAAATGCAAGAACTTAACTGGAGATCAACATTTAAGGCCTTACGAATACCTAAAATTTACATTATAGTTTAGGTTAATAATCAAGTGGTTAACATAGATTAATTTGTGAAAGGATGCATTCTCATCAAAGGCACAACAGAAAAAGCTCTTTCGGGTTTAGATTTCATTGAAAACTTATTATGAAAATATGTTCTTTACCATTTATACTTGTGTTTTTGAAAATGGCAATAAGAATAAAGGTTCAATAATTTGTCTTTTTAAAAAATATTATAATTACCTTGGAGACGACCTAAATCAAGTCTTTCAAGAAATTAGTTTATTAGTTGCAAGATTTGTATTTTGCTGGGGTCAAATTTAGAAACTTTTGCAAATCATCCAGTTCCATTAACTGTCAGGAGAATGAACAAACTAATTATTGCTTTTGTTCATCATGTGGTATCGTTGTCATCCTTGTAATAATATTGAGAAGAAAATACATATATATTGTTCAGTTTCGATGCAAACATGTATAGCGGTGTTCAATAGCATATGAAAAACGAACCACTTCCTGCTGACTCAAATTTTAGATTAAACACAAATAATAATAATAATTGCATTTTGGATTTCAGTTGGCTACCTACAGGAGCAGGATATCTTAACTCCCATTAGTCATACTAGAGTTATTGTGCGCTAAATACATTTGCATTTTTCGTCATCTACCACATGGATTCTTGTTAACTGATTAATACCGATCCCTCTAAATAGTACGCCGTGTGCTTGCGGTAAAATTTATTTGAAATTTTTTTAACTAATTTCTAAGCCGATAGAAAATTAGTTAATAAACAAATTTTTGGCGCCGTTGCCGGGGAATTGCTTTGATTTTAATTTTCAATTCTTTGAATTATTTTCATTTGATTTTTTTTTGTATTGTGTGTTAGTTTGTATTTTTTTTTAAAAATTATTGTGTGTTTTTCGTTTTCAAGTGTGTTTGTGTGATTGTAGTTTTCTAGTTCCACTTGCATTTTCATTTCATATTTGAGGGGAAAAAAACACAAACACATTTTTCTTTCACAACGTATATTATTCACTTCATAATTCTCTGTTTACATTTCTATATTTTACAATTCCATTTTCATTTCAAAATACACATTTCTAACTCTCTTTTTCCACTATTCTCTATTTTGCCATCCACCCTCTACATTGCCACAAAACTACCCATTTCATCCTCTGATTACTTCTCCTACACTTGCAAACATTCCATCATCAACCCAACAGAACTGTGCACATTTTCTTGCTTCTGTGCACATCACAAATCACACAACAGTGCCATTCACAAATCCCACCGTTGCTGCCTGCACTTTCAACCTAACTCCTTCCCCCGAAAAAAACATACATCGCCTCATCAACATCCCACACTTTGTCAGTCATATACATCATATCAACCACCACCATACCACTGTTCATTCCCCTTCACAACCAATAACACCAATAACTGTCAAAAATCCCTAACCATCTCATTGACACTACTGCCACTACTGCCTGGGGACTCTGCACTGCATTCATCTATCGACAATCCCAAACAAATCAAACACTCAATTCCCGTGTTATCTCCTGACTTCACTGCATCCATCAACCATTTCATAACTCTCATCATAGCATAGCAATACCACAACCATATAAACATCAGCAGCCTATCTCATCATGGTTCCACTACATTTTCTGACAGAACGGCTGAACTTACTATTGTACTTCATATACAACATACTTCATACTTCCATCGAGTTTCATTCAATACAAAACTGAAGCCCATTCCAAACCCAAACTACCGCCATCAACATACTTCTGCTAACTGCCTCTACCCCTGTCAAATTCTCCCACTCACTGTCCATACCCACAAAAAAACTATCACTGGCCTTCATCATTCCTCAACCAAAAACAACAACACTCTTCCAAACAACATCACCATCTCCACTGCAACAAATCAACTACAAACCATCCAATGAAACATCAAAGCTGTTAATCGTCCTCCCACACTCGACCAACCTGCCCTCACCCTCCTTTGGCACAACAAGAACCGCGACCAATTCAACCCTTTACCGCAACTTCCTCAATTCCACAGCCCCACTACCCAAATCAATTGAAAGCCATCACCTGACATCACGAGTTCCCTCCCCACAATCGAAATTTTTTCACCAAAAACCTTCTGTTCCACAACACTATCCCCACTACCATACCATATTTGCCTCATCCCTCTGCTGCATAACAGTAGCAAACATTCACCACCAAACTTCTGCTCAACCACACCTGAAATTCACCAAAACATATATCGGTGCGCTTCAAACTTCCTCCACTTCAAAACTCCTACATCTTTCTACCCGCCGTGCCTTGCCTTGACTTCCTCCAACATACATTTCTTGCAACTTCATTCAAAAAAAATACTGCTATTAAACACATTGCCTACTTCCTCCTGTTACATATCATCAACTGTTGAATGCTTGTGGATAATTGTTTTTTGTAATGTATGAAAGTTTCTTTTACCCTCTTTTAACATTAAAGTTCATTTATCATTGTCACTATCATTGCATGCTTTTAATTACTTTTAGATGCAATAATTTCTTTTTCTTCCTTACTGTCGCAACTATTACAGTATTAATTCTAGGATTAATATAATAATTGTTTTGAAAAGTAGTTTTTAATATAATTCTAGGATTAATACATACCATTCCCTACAGCATATCAACTGCCAACCATATCTGAACTACAGCTCACCACAACCCATTCATCTACCTCCTTGCAAACCATCAACAACTCATATACTTCAAACCAACATCATCTTTTCTACCTACACAAACAACCATCGACCCACTGTAGTTCTTCCACACTTACATGCCCCTACCACTCTTCTAAACTGCTAACTGTTGCCTCACAACACACTGTTGCTAACCACTTGACCATATTCAAATGTAACATAATTAGCAACTAATTTTAATATTTAGTATTTAATAATTACTAATTGTTATTTATTATTCAACACCAATAGTTAGTGAGTAACATCTAAAATTTAGTAATTAATAATTGATGATAGTCGTAAATAATTGATAATTATTATTCCAACATGTCATATCGTCGATGTAACACTTCATAAATTTTAATAATAATTAATTAATTACTAGACTGTAAATTTATAGTATTACTAAGAATTCAACAACTCAGTCACAAGCATTCAACAGTTTGGTATTAATTCCAGACTCCTCAAACTCACAAACAAACATTCAATCCGCACTTACCGCCATTAGCTTGGTCCAAGGATCGTATATAAATGCTTAACAAATTTATCATTACCAATTTATGTTTCTAACCACGTAAAACTATTTGAAAAATCAAGGGCAGAACATACAAAGGGTTTCTATAGAGTATTCATCTATTTATCATATATACTGATAAAATAAAATATTCACTTACCGGAGAATCACGCAGGTTTGGCACTAATTGAGCAGTAACGATTTTCAACCTTTTTTCTAAAGTCCTGCTTATTCAGATCCTAGTAAGTTTGCACTAATTGAGATGAACTATCCAAAGTCTTCGATCATTCGCGGGTAGAGAGAACGGCAGTATAATGGGCAGAGAGAAGGAATAAAATAACTAAGAAGATGGGAGGCAGTAAAATAACGAAGAAGATGGGGCGGCAGTACAATGGGTACCTAAATTTTTCGTCTAAAAGTTAGCGGTCGTGGGAAAAGAGTGACGCGCGGCTGAAATTGAGTTGGAGGGAAAAGTAGTGTGCCTACTGTGTCGGTTTTTGACAACCGATGCTATTTTATTTAGTTGTGTCGGTTGTTCAAACAACCGACACAAATAGATCTATTGCTTCCCTTGAATTGTGTCGGTTTCTTAAGAACAACATATGCAAATTACATTTTTAATATTTTCTTCTTTCCCCATAAGTCAATAGTTTCGGTTGTTAATGAACAACGACACAAATTACACTATTTGTGTCGGTTTTACGGACAACCGACACAAATGAGGCGAAGCAGCTGATCTGTTTTGTACTAGTGCTACTACACAAGTATGCCTCCTCTCGGTCTAGACCGACCTTTATCCGAGGCACCTCATCAACCAACAACCACATAGTATATAATCTGGACTCCATACCAGAATATCACTTTTAATAATCCACACAAGTTAAATATCTTGGCTTCGTACTACCACTTTTTATGTAGAAGAAGATGTACATGCCCTGAAGGGCGCGACCCCCATAATCTTGCTGCAACCTTCCTTTTACGACCATTTTCGGGGTGTGAGGTCCAACAACGTCTCGTCCATAAAGCTACGCTTTTCACAAAAGCCATGCTTTGATCAACAAATGATCAGCAAGCCACACTACCAAATTGGGAGTATATCACTAATAACCATCAACTACATAACCGCTGAGCTCATACGTCTCAGAGAAGGATGTTAGCTAAGAGAATAAATTCTTCGCCACCAACAGAAATGTATTTGATAGAAATCGACTTTATATCTCAAAGTGTAATGTCAGAGACGCATCCATAGAAGTCCATTCCGGGATCGAACGGAACCGAAGGCACTTTAAAGAAGCCCTTGCGAATTCGGATATACACTAATCACGTCCGGAGTCCCCATCACAAAGGGTGATATAATCTCCATACTGGAGCAATTCACTGCAGAGACATTCGATAGGTAATCCTTTCATTTTCGAAAATAACCGGTCTTCAACCACCGTCTTCAAATGCAATCTCATTTCGTCGTATCATAATTCGGAATGAGATTTATGACACAAAGTCCTCTCCCAGCTAATCTGAATATTGAGCGCTTATTTTTAAAAATAAGTGTTACATTTAGATTTCAAGTAAATCATAACAAATTTCCACTTTGATCTTTTAAACAAAAGATCCATCACAAAGATTCGATGTGGTTTTCGGATAATCATTTGGAATCCGACCTCCGGTCACATCAAAATTCAAATGCCATTTAAAGGCCAATATTGATAGTCATTTATTTAACTATCATACAACATTCACAACAATCACCAAATTTTAAATTATTTCCCCAAATTATTTATTTTCAAAATATATTTGCAATGTATATTTTTAACATTTCAACACTTTGAAAACGAATTTCAAATCACTTTCCTCACTGGGATAAATTTTCAAATATTTTTTATTTCCACTGAAAAATTTGTCGAGTCCGAATACATCAAAATAATTTAAATCACTTATTCAAAAATATATACTTGGAAACATTTAAAATAAAAACTATTTCAAAACACTTTATTCAAAACATTAGTTATGAAATTTTATATCAATATCTCATATAAAACTCAAGTCCAAATAATTTTAAAAATAAAATTATTAGATAAAGTGTAATTATCAAAATAACCATTTTCTATATCAAATACCAATTCAATCTTTAAAATACCTACTGCTATAATCAACTTAATAATATTCACTCTAAAGATTTAAAAACAATTTCCAAAAATAATTTCTCCAACAATATTCTTTTTAAAACCAATTCTAGAACTTTTAATTTATATTTTAAAAGCTACTTTGAAAACATACCCGGGTTTTCAAGGAAAATACTCTTTCCATTTCAAAATAGTCCATTTAAATAAATTAATAAATCCTTTTTGATTTATTTCAATTTACATTCCAAATTTGTAAACTTCTTTCCACATTTTTAAAATAAATCAATATTTATTTTTATGCTAAATTTCCTTTTCCATTTTAAATTCCCATTGTGAATTTAAATTTCCCAAATATCCACCGATATACGATTTTCAAATCGATTTCCAAATACTCACTTTCAACAACAAGTCAATTTTCATTCAAACACCAAATAAATTTTCATATCGATTTCCCAAAGATTTATTTCAAACACCAAATCAAACTACCTTTTAAAATAAATTCCTTTATATCTCCCAAACTATTTAAAATTTAAAATAAATTCTTCAACTTTTAAATAATATTACTCAAAATCCATTTATTTAAATCATTTCCCCATATTTTGGAATTTATTCAATAGGATTTCAAAAATCCCTCTTTACCCTTTTAAATTCTTTCTTTTAAATTTATTCAATTCTCTAAAATGAATTTACTTAAAATTTTCTTCTTTAATTTCTAAAAATCCAATTTTATATTTCTGGTATCTTACGATACCAAAAATATATTCCGCTAAACTATAGCCTTCAATAAATTTCAACCACCAATCATTCACACCAATATAATCATTCACAGATTATCACATCACAATATATACAAATAAATTCAACAATGTGAGGAATCTAGTTGGATCCTTCAACCTATTTTCTAGCATCCATCGATGTTAGCACAACAATTAAATACCAATTCCATTTCGAGGTGGAATATCATGGTATATGGGATTATATAATATCATCCACTATTATGTGACGCATAGGGTCTCATCCGCTATATAATGCGGGAAATCAATCACTCCAATATATATATATATATTATATATATATATATTATATATATATATATGTATGTATGTATGCATACTATCACAATCAAACAATCAATCGATAACTGAAATTCTAATTTTTCAATCGAGTGAGAAGATCTCACCTTTGATTTGCAATCCATTCTAACTCATTTCCATTCTGGCTTGTTTATCCATTTTAGACCTTATATAAACATTTATACAATTCATTAATCTTCAAAATAATCGAATAATCAATTTTCGTTTGGTAATTTTAATTATCCAATGATGTACTTTAAACCAATTTCTTTTAATAAATTTATTTAACTAAAAATTAAATTAAAAACTAAATTTCCTTTTTAAATAATCTTTGGTAGCCAAAATAATTAAATAAGTTAATTAAACTAATTATTCACCGTAATTCATTATTTTAAATATCTAAAAATAAATTTGAAATTTATATACGTATACTTTACTTTCTGTAAATAAACTTTCTGTAAAATAAATTCGACCATTTTTTATTTTTATTTTGAATTCATTTTTTTCTTTTTGTTTTCTTTTGAACGAGAGAGGGGTTCAAGCAGGTTTTTCTTTTCTTTTGTTTTTTATACAACACGCACGGTTTTGATTCTTTTTTTAATTTGAAATCAAACGCTTGTTAAACCTAAAGACAAGTATTCAAAAAGAAATGCCAAGTGTAAAAATAGAGAAGAACAAGTATAATTTGTCTTATGGAAATATTATTATATTTTAAATTTAAATTTAAATTCAAATTGCTTCGATAAACGCAACTCGAAATCTCGATCTCTAATCGAGGCATGTTGCCAAGCGTTTATAATGTTAAACCCCTATTCCGAACGAAATGGAAAAGGTTCCGAGTCCAAATTCGATCGTATGGAGAAGATAACTTTTCAAACCCAGCTTTTATATTGAACTTTCGATTTAATTTCGGTGCGTTTGCTTATCGCACGGCCACACGATGACTCCAAATATTACGAAAATTGAAATCCGATAATAATACACTATTACATATCCCATGGAACTGGTTTCGTCGAATTCCGAGACTGTGCCTCGGAAGGCTACTTTTTAAATATTGATTTAAACGATAAATTTTCAAAACCAAACAAAAACATTTCTAAATTCAATTCAAAAGCTTCCATTATCTTCAGTATCATTAATATAAATTTTCCAAGCCTTTGAAATATTTTTAATCAGCTTAAAACTGGAGATTCAAATTTTTACCCAACTTCAATAAATTAAATTCAATAATTTAATTGCCAAATTCATAGTTATATTTGAAATTCAAGTTAAACTATCATTCAAATATTTAAAATCGATTAAATATTTCAATTTCGAATATCCAAAATTCTGGGTCGTCACAGTATTGTTATACTTGCTCTCAAAAATCTTGGCCATGGCTGCTGCTTCTCTAAAAAAATTTGGCTTAGAAGCCTCAATAACATATCTAATTTCCTCCGTGAGTCCATCCATAAACTTGTCAAATACATAATCTGGGTGTAAGTGATCAAGAAGACCTTGTAGTTGCTTGAATTTAGTAAGGTAGGCTTGCATGATAGTTAGCTGTTTTAAATTTGCAAAAGCACCGAAAGATTTCTTTAATTCAGGGGAGCAAACTTGTTATTAATCTCTTCTATGAATACCTTCCATTGTGTATAATTCTTGACATTTCTTTTCAACCATTTATACCATTTTTGGCATCTTGTTTGAGATAGAAGGAGCATGTTTGAACCCATGCATTTTCTGGTGTCTAATGATATTTGAAAAGCTCTTCCACTTGTTCTAACCATTCAATGACCGTGTGATCACCAGAGTAGGTAGGGAACTCTAGTTTTATAGTAGTATGCTGTAATAATTTGTGGGTTGACAATATGCCAGGGGAAGGATCTTGGGTTGATGTACGGTCCAATGAGTTTCTTTGAGGGTTTCTTCGATAAGGTGGTACGTAAGGTAAGGTTCTTGTATAGTGAGAAGAATAATTTTGGTTGCCTTTGAGTCCTTGCAAGACTGTATTTAAGATTTCAGATAGATGATCAATCTTGAGATTTATCTCCTTTGATTTTTCTTCTAGGCTTTGATGCAATTCTTGATGAGAATTATGTAATTCTTGTTGTGCCTCTTGTAATTGATTCAAGGTGGTGTTGGTTCGATCATTGATATGTTCTTGTCTTTGCCATGTTCATCTTCTTCATCTAGGTTTGGCATGGATAGGTGGCTGTCATTTTGGTTGTCATTATCTGGATCGGTGGAATGATGAGGTGAAGTTTGTGGGTCATCATTCTGCTCTGGTACCACTTTGATATGCCCAGTTTTGTTTGCTTGGCTGCGTGTGTTGGCCATAGAGTTGTAAGGTAAAGGAAGTGTTGTAGTTGAAGTTTGTAGAGTTAAACAGAAGGTTAGGGCAGGTTAAATGTAGAATTTGTTGGGGAAGAAGGAGATCAATGAGCAGAAATTAATCAATAATAACAAGAATAGGAATATAAGAAGTACAAAGAATATAAGAGAAAGGAAATAATGAATTTTATTGATTAGAATCATGCATACATATCACTGACTTGTTCACAAGTATATATATACATGACATTGCTTCAATAACCCGAGTACAACCCCAGGTAGACACACAAATAACCCAAGTAAGACACTCAAATAACCCAAGTCAATTCCATCTCCTCCTTATATCATTCCTTCAACCTGCTGCGGTGTGCATGTGCATACTTGTGCACCATGCACACAATCTCCCTGAGCTTCAACATGTGCAACTGCCTTCAGTTCTCCTTGCCGCTTCCCTTCATGCATCTGATTAGCACCCAATGCCACCAGATTAACTCTGGCAATGTCTGCTGATGAACTGGCCAAGGCCATTCCTTCCTCCAGTTTTAAGCGGGAAAACAATTCAAGGCCATGAATTATACTATGTTTTTTTATTTGATCCATGCTTAAATCGCTAGCATTTTCATGTCATCCACGAATTATTTAAAAATTTAATTAGCTATGTTAGCATGCAAATCAAATATCCTTAAGTATGGCAGTCGAGTGCTATAAAAATAACAGCGATTAGTGTTGTAAAACTAAATCTTAAATGTGTTGAAACATGGTTAATGGAGAAAAATAGAGGCGAAAAGTAGAAGGAAGTGAAAGGGGGAAGAAAGTGAAAGTGGGGGAGAAAGTGAAATTAGAAATAGGTGAAGTAAATTAAAGGTGAAAGATATAATTGGTGAAAATTTTCGATGCTTACAGCAATTTAAGGGGTTGGTTATGTAATGAAAAATCAGGAATGAAGTGAAATCGATGAGTGGGAATTGATGTTGTCTCCCATATATTGTCCTATAGTGTAACCTTGTTTTGCACACGGTGTGGTTTATAGAAATAATTTTATAAATATTTTCACAGAATTTATATTCAGTGTATGATGAATTTGTTACGTTAGTTGAATTACATACTGTATAATTTTTGTTACATGGTTTATGTATTTTTTATTTATATAAAAGTTTAAATCGTCATTTCTATAGATAATAATAGCCACATATTGGTTTATAATTTCTTAGCATTATTTAACATTTTTTAAGGAAACAAATGAAAGTTAGCATTGTAATATTAATATTTTCAATATTTTCAATATACAAAATATTTATTTGCGTAGATTTGGAGTTCAACATTTATCGTTGGTAAATTTTTTTAAATGATAATAGATTGAATTTCGAATATTACTCAAGAGAATAACAAAATAACCAAAAATTGAAATACAATAACGAATTAGTATATTTTTTATGTGAGTAAAGCTCTTGTGGTTAATATCAACATCTGAGATTATTATATTATCAAAGTGATAAACAAAATATTCATATAACGCCTAAATGAAATGTTGATTAAAAGAAACGTTAAAAATCATATTGTTATTTTAATTATGTAAAAATAATACTCTGATTTTTAGACAATTGTTTCATAACTCGATAATTTTAATAAATAATAAAACTTTTCAAAAAATTATTAACACCCGCTTCAGAAAGACAATAAAATTCAAAAGAGAAATATTTTTAATCAAAATATAGTTATTTTTATCCATTAATTAACGTAAATTATGAATATACATAATTGAAATTTAACATTTAACAAAACAAATTAAATGAAAATATTCATTATTTCTCAAACTATGAACTATAACAATCATCACTGGTCTTTAACAAAAATATATTTTATCAATGATAAAGAATTCGTTTAATGAACAAATTTAAGAAAAAAATGTTATATATATATATACCTATTTTAGAAAGAAAAATTGTATATATGTTTATTCGTAATGAAATGCAAAATTTAGAGGAAAAATATGTATATTTCTCTTTATAATAAAGTACTAATTTTAGGAAGAGATAGGCTATATGGACTTGAAAGTAAATTGATGTAGGGGGACTAAAGATAACTTTTTATATAATTAGTTATGCAAAATTTAAGTTATACGATCTTGAATGACATATTAGTTTATAATTTTTGTCAATATAAATATGGTATATAATACATTGGTTGTTCATTTTTTATGACTTATTAGACCATATTATAATAGTGGCTAATTGGATTTATTTTAAAAGTTAAAAGTTTGATCAGTTAATTAATTTAAATATGTGGACTTGGATATAAAATAATATGACAAAACTTTGGAAATCATATTCTCCTAATTCGTCTACTAGATTGGCTTTATATTGATTATTTGCACGATTTGGACATTTATTAGCAAAATGATTTGGGTCGCACATATATAACAGGTACATTTTTATTATATGGTCTTTGTTTTTTAACATATTTACTGTGTTTACGCTTGTCATATTTTATCGATTTTCTTAAAAACTTTTTTCTCTTTTTGTATCCATGGGCTTGAGGTGTATATATTGCTGTTTTACAAAATGCCCATGCTTGCCTTTTAATCTGTTCTTGCATAGTGGCTTCTTTACATAATTCTTCTAATTTTCGAAAAACAAAAGTAATTATAATTCCTATACCTAATCCCTTTTCTGTCCCATGATTATCTTTCCATTCTTTATGTATATTCCATCCTAAATCTCTCG
The DNA here is from genome assembly GCA_030765085.1 of Allium cepa. NCBI lineage: Eukaryota > Viridiplantae > Streptophyta > Magnoliopsida > Asparagales > Amaryllidaceae > Allium > Allium cepa. The sequence goes on along the minus strand of CM060933.1, from coordinate 24,509,526 downwards.
GTAATTTTGTAAAATATCTATCACATAATTCGTCATCAAAAGCTTTACCTGTTTGCGCTATCATTGTTGCAAAATCTTGGCTAAGTTCTTTAATGTATTTAAAATTACTAATGCTTAATTGTTCTAGATTTCTTATAGCTGTATCTTGTAATGTTGTATTTCCTTTAGCTGGATCCATACCAATTATTATCGTTCGGATCATTGATGTAAAGTTATATGGATTGTCTCCTAATGATTTTTGTGTAACTATTTCATCTGGATTACTGCTATAAAACTCTGATATATTCCTAATGCCATTGGGCCTAAAGTGGTTTCTAGTACTGCAAACATATCCATATCTCCTTGTTTATTAACTTCCCAGTAATTGGTATTTCCTTCTGTATAACTAATACTAGGAGGATTCCATGGTTCTCTTTCAAATGTTTTTTCATCATATCCTACTCCTGGTTTTGTAAATTCACTTCTTGGTCGTTTACTTGATGAGGCTTCTGTAATCATTGAATCTTGATAATTTGTTTCACTTTTATGAGTGTATATGTCACTTAAAGGGATTTTTCCTGTACTTATATCATCTACTAATGCTAAGTTATAATATTCCCTTAATGTGTTTAATGCTGTTTGATAATTCATTTGGAGATTCATCATACATTGTATTATCATATTACCAATTTCTTCTCTTACATTTTCAACTGTTAATTTTTTATTCATTATTTCTACTAAGGATATTTTTGTTTCAGTTTTAAATCCTATTTCTAAATTTTCGATTTCTTTAATAAAGTCGTCTTCGATTTGGGTTTCATCTATTTGTTGTATTATTTCATCGTCTATTGGTAAGTATCCGATTAAGTCTTCTAGTTCATCATATTCTAGTTCCATGTCACTATCATATTCATCATAAATTGGTCCTTCTTCCAAATTTAAGTTATTATATTCTGTTTCTTCATCACTATGTTGTTCTATTTCAGATTGTTTTGTTTTATAATTATTAAATCTAATACTTGGTTCATTATATTGATTTGTATATATGATATGGGATTCTGGAACTAATAGTGTTTTATCATTGGTGACAAAATCTTTTAAGGACCATTCGAGTCCTGCTAAATCTTCTGGATTAATTCTTGTAGGTTCTATCATTTGAATGCCTTTACTTGCTATTTTTTGTACTATTCCTGTTAAATTTAGCTTAAATTTCAAACCTAATCTATTTGACGCTTTTCCTAGTAATCCTGTACCGATAATAATTTTTTTCCAATATACACTTCAAATCCTTTTGCTTGAAATCCCATTTTTAGATTTCCTAAATTATCTGTGCTTTTAATAATGTCTAGTACACAATATATAAGAGCGGAATTATTGCTTAAATCTACTTCCATTCCTGATATTTATTCTTTTTCGATATCAGAAGTCCATGATTTGTCTAGGATTAAAGTTAATAGCTTTGTTCCTAAGACCTTTCTAGTTAATGCTTTTATTCCTATTACAATTAGTCCTAAATGAAAAAATCTTTTTCCTGTATTCTTTAACTTTTCTATTGTTTCTGGGGAAATTATATTGATCATTTCACTGTTATCTACTATTCTAAGTTCTTCTTCACGAGTGCTTCGTATTAAAGTAGTGTTTAAGTTCATTACTCCTGTTTGACATAAAACTTTTGGATTTAGTACATCTGATTGATGGTTATTATATATCTCTAGATTTTTGTCCACGTCTATTTCTTCATCGAGTTGTATTATTTGTTTGTCTTTCTTTTTATTAAATATCGACATGATATTTGATAGTTCATCTCTAGTCATAATAGTAGAATTACGTCTTGTTAAGGCTCTACTGGATCCTGATTCTGGTTGTAAATTCATTGTCTTGGCTTCCAAAATTTGTAAAGTTGTTCTGGCTTTTTTGTTATTATTTGCAAATGCTGACAGTCCCTTCCTACTGATAGACTATTTACCTTTTCTGTTAGTTGATTAACCTTTTCAATTAACTGAAGATATAGGCTTGTAAAAATATTGAATAAATGTTGATATTCTTGATCTGATTGACTATGTCCGGAATATCTAGAAAAACCTTGATCGAGAACTGGTCGTAAGTTATTTTCTGCTTTAAATTCGTCCGCTTTCTTTTTTGCTTCTATTAGTTCTTTATTCATTAACTTGCTACTACCTTTTCTATTTCGTCGATTACTTGTTCTACTTTTTTAATTTTATGATCAAACTTGACTGTTTGTTTTTGTAAGTCTTCTAATATTCTTTTTTATTCCGTTTCTAGATATTTAGGTTTATTGGTTTTTAGAAAGAATTTAAGTTGGGTTATTTCTTCTTTAGTAGGTATATTCTTTTTAATATGAACTAATTGGTTTTGAATAGTATTGTTTTGATCTTCAAGAAAGTCTAGATTAGAACTAATCTGCTTTAAAATTTTGTTTTTCTCTTTAGCAGTTTCTGTTAGGTTATGTATTGCCCTAGATATTGTGTTATTATGGGATTCGAGATTACTTGCTTGACTGATTAAAAAATCTACAACACTATTTATTTGCGTATTATTACCGTGCAACTAATGATTAAATTGTTGTTCAAAGTAACAAGGAAACTTATATTTGTCTAGACTGACAATATTTCGTTCCTTGAAAGAGTATTCTAAATTTAAATATTGTAAGCGTTTAACTGAGTGTTGGAAATCTATTTTTGACAAGATCGCCTTCTTTACTTTATAAATTAATTACTCGTTCCTCAATTTTTGAAACAGTGAAATGATCAATATAATTTTCAGAAACAATAGAAAAGTTAAAGAATACAGGAAAATGATTTTTTCATTTAGGACTAATTGTAATAGGAATAAAAGCATTAACTAGAAAGGTCTTAGGAACAAAGCTGTTAACCTTAATCTTAGACAAATCATGAACCTCTGATATTGAAAAAGCATTAATATCAGGAATGGAAGTAGATTTAACCAATAATTCCGCTCTTATATATTGTGTATCAGACATTATTAAAAGCATAGATAATTTAGGAAATCTAAAAATGGGATTACAAGCAAAAGAATTTGAAGGATATATTGGCAAATTTTTTATTATCAGTATAGGATTACTAGGAAAAGCGTCAAATAGATCAGGTATGAAATTTAAGCTAAATTTAACTGGAATAGTACAAAACATAGCAAGTAAAGGCATTCAAATGATAGAACCTAAAAGAATTAATCCAGAAGATTTAGCAGGACTCGAATGGTCCTTAAAAGATTTTGTCACCAATGATAAAACACTATTAGTTCCAGAATCGCATATCATATATACAAATCAATATAATGAACCAAGTATTAGATTTAATAATTATAAAACAAAACGATCTGAAATAGAAAAACATAGTGATGAAGGGACAGAATATAATAACTTAAACTGGGAAGAAGGACCAATTTACGATGAATATGATAGTGACATGGAACTAGAATATGATGAACTACAAGACGTAATTGGATACTTACCAATAGACGATGAAATAATACAAAAAATAGATGAAAACCAAATTGAAGACGACTTTATTAAAGAAATCGAAAATTTAGAAACAGGATTTAAAACTGAAACAAAAATATCCTTAGTAGAAATAATGAATAAAAAATTAACAGTTGAAAATGTAAGAGAATAAATTGATAATATGATAACACAATGTATGATGAATCTCCAAATGAATTATCAAACAGCATTCAACACATTAAGTGAATATTATAACTTAGCATTAGTAGATGATATAAGTACAGGACAAATCCCTTTAAGTGACATATACACTCAAAAAAGTGAAACAAATTATCAAGATTCAATGATTACAGAAGCCTCATCAAGTAAGCGACCAAGAAGTGAATTTACAAGACCGAGAGTAGGGTATGATGAAAAAACATTTGAAAGAGAACCATGGAATCCTCCTAGTGTTAGTTATACAGAAGGAAATACCAAAATAGGAAAAGGAAATAAGAAATCATATACAAAAATTTATAGTTCTAATATATTACTATTAGAAAATCAAAGCCCTCAATTATGGCCAGATGAAATATTAATCTGGGAACAAAATGTCATACGCTACTGGGAAGTTAATAAACGAGGAGATATGGATATGTTTGCAGTACTAGAAACCACATTAGGCCCAATGGCATTAGGAATGTATCAGAGTTTTAAAGCAGTAAATCCAGATGAAATGGTTAAACAAAAATCATTAGGAGACAATCCATATAACTTTACATCAATGATCCGAACGATAATAATTAGTATGGATCCAGCTAAAGGAAATACAACATTACAAGATACAACTATAAGAAATCTAAAACAATTAAGCATTAGTGATTTTAAATACATTAAAGAATTTAGCCAAGATTTTGCAACAATGATAGCGCAAACAGGTAAAGCTTTTGATGACGAATTATGTGATAGATATTTTACAAAATTACCAGGAGATTTAGGATGAAATATACATAAAGAATGGAAAGATAATCATGGAACAGAACACGGGTTAGGTATAGGAATTAGAATTACTTTTGTTTTTCGAAAATTAGAAGAATTATGTAAAGAAGCCACTATGCAAGAACAGATTAAAAGGCAAGCATGGGCATTTTGTAAAATAGTAATATATACACCTCAAGCCTATAGATACAAAAAGAGAAAAAAGTTTTTAAGAAAATCGATAAATATGACAAGCAAAAACACAGTAAATATGTTAAAAAACAAAAACCATATAATAAAAAATGTACCTGTTATATATGTGGAGACCCAAATCATTTAGCTAATAAATGTCCAAATCGTGCAAATAATCAATATAGAGCCAATCTAGTAGACGAATTAGGAGAATACGATCTACAAAGTGTAAACGATAATTCTGATAACGAATCTATTTACAGTATTGTTTCTGAAGACGATAATGACCATCCTAATCCTATAACTTATACCCTAATGAATCAAGATAACTGTTCACATGAATGGATACAAAATAAAGGAAGTGATCATATACCCTACTACAACTGCAATAGATACCCAGTAATTAATAAGTGATTTCAATGTAATGAATGTTATAAGGAAATATGTTTATTATGCGCCAAACAGATCTTTAACATCGAATTAACCAAAAACGAAATAGAAACACCAAAAAATAGTTTCTTACTAGAAAGAGTAGACAAACATGAAGTTCAAATAATATTACCCCAATATGAGTTAAATGAAATAAAATGAGAATTAGCAAACTTAAAACAAGGAAGGAAAGAAACAGGAAAAGAAGTAATAATTGAGGTAAATGAAGAAAACTTCCAACAAATAACAGAAATGATTCAAGTAAAAGAATTCTATACAACCTTACTAACCCTAGAATGTAAGCTATGGTTTGATAACAAAAAATTTATAAACACAACAGCTATAATTGACACTGGTAGTACAAAAAGCCTAATAGCACATAAACTAATTCCTAAAGAATTCCATATACCTTTAACATGTAAGCTATTCTCTAAAACAGCCGAACAACGTATTATGCAATTAAAATATAAATTACCTTATCATACACAAATCCAATTTAAAGACTTTTCTGGTAGTTATAGTAGTAAATATGATTTAGGACAAACAAATATTACACCACCTGAAATTAATAGTTCCGCGTTTTTACTAGGTCTAAATTTCATATTAAATCTTAATGGCAGTATTTCCATTAGTAAAAAAAGCATTACCTTTAATAAAAATACATACACTTTACCTACCAACTTTTACCAAACCAAATCAGAGTTGCTGCAGAAGCGTGGTGGTACCCCTGAGTTAGATTTTTTCAAACAACCTAAACACCAAAAATTCCTGTCAGATGACGAAAAATTAGAAGCGTTTAGTCTGTTAGCACAAGATAAAGCAAAACATTAGAAAAAGGACCAGACATTTTTGACTCAATCAATTACCCCTTAATTGAAAAATTATAAAAAATAGGCCTTATAGGCGATGATATTACCAAAAGGAAAGTACAGTACATAATGAAAATAAAAATAAAAAACCCAGACATAACAATAGGAACGACAAATATAGAATATTCACTTGCAGACGTTGCAGAATTCAAACTCCAAATACAAGAAATGTTGAAACGGAACTTAATCAGAAAGTTCCCACAGATCAGCTGCTTTTATTGTTAGAAATCATGCTGAAGTTAGTAGAGGAAAACCCCGAATAGTATATAATTATAAAAGACTTAATGATAATACAGAAGATGATGGCTACAATATTCCAAATAAAGACGCATTAATAAATCTAATTCAAAATAAGAAGATCTTTAGCAAATTTGATTTAAAATCAGGATACAACCAGCTACAGTTAGAGGAAACCTTTAAACCATGGACTGCATTTACATGTTCAGAAGGACATTTTGAATGGAATGTTCTGAGCTTCGGATTAAAAAGAGCCCCAACAGTTTTCCAAAGATTTATGGACAGTATATTTAAAAAATATGACTTTTGTCTAGTTTATATTGACGACGTCCTAATAGCCAGTAATACAATCCAAGAACATGAATATCATTTAAAAACAATCTTTGATGAAATATTAAAAAATGGAATAGTAATTTCAAAAAATAAAATGGAATTATTTAAAAGAAAGATCTCTTTTTTAGGACTAGAAATTGGAAATGGTAAAATAGAGTTACAACCACATATTTCCCAATAGATTTTAGAGTTTCCAGATAAACTAGATGGTGTAAAAAAGATTCAAGCATTTCTAGGACTTGTAAATTATGCCAGAAAATTTATCCCAAATCTTGCCAAGCTAGCAGGACCATTATACGGTAAAATATCTAAAAATGGAGAAAGACGATTTAAATGAAGACATTAAGTTAATAAAAATAATCAAAGAAGCGGTCAAACGAATTAAACCATTAGAACTTCCATTAACCACAGACTATATTATAATCGAATGCGATGGATGCAAAGAAGGATGGGGAGCCATCCTTATTTGCAGTCCAAACAAATTTGCAGATAAATCACAAGAAAAAATAGTGTCATATGCTAGTGGTTACGTTTAGTAAACTTGGGCAAAATTAGACTAATATAGATTTTGAAATACAAGCCCTTAGTAATGCATTAGACAATACACTTAACCAAAGAATTTACTGTCAGAACAGATTGCAAAGCCATTGTCAAATTCATCAACAATGAAAGCTCCAAAAAGATAAATAAAACCAGATGGTTAAATTTGCAAAATTTCATCCAAGGATGTGGTTATAAAATCGTTTTTGAACATATAAAGGGCAAAGACAACCATTTAGTAGATTTACTTTCCAGGCAATTAGCCAAATGTTTTTTGCATTATTTCCAGGTAGCAATGATGAATATAGAAGTAAAAACAGAGATTAAAAAGGCTAACACCTCTCTAGATGTTCAAAAAATAGAAAAGGAGGTTAAAACCCCTACAATGCCAAGTAGCTCACAGACAAATATAGCACCAACGAATACTTTCAAGATTCCCACAATGACCTTTGGTCAGTATAACATAGCTATTTTTCAAGATAATGACCCAAGAAAATTTAGCCCTATGGTCAGACTTACAGACAAATCGCAACAATGCTTGTTAGATCATTTATGGAACTTAAAAATAGTAGATACAGACCGTAAACACAAAATGATTTTGGCAAACTGTTTTGCAAACTATTTTTCAAAAATACAGCAAAACCATTATCAAAAAACTTTTCCTGCTATGTAGTCTTGGAAGGACTATATGTTGGAATTTTTAAACACTTTAGTCAGGTCCAGAATTCAGTTCAAAATTATCCTAACCCAAGATTTAGAGGATTTTATTCTTTGAACGAAGCCATAGAAGCAGCTAGACAACAACTAGGTCTCAACTTCTACGTCGATCCACAATGTCAGCAATCATATTCCCAAATTACAACCTCAATGCCACAATCTCCAGAATATATAATGAATGACCAGGCAGCATAGATTTATGCCTTGCAAGCTCGGTTAAATCAGAGTCAACAGCAGTCGTTCCTACTCCAAAACAAGGTAGAAGAGTTAGAGAACTATAAAAGAGAACTGGCCTAAATACAACAAACAAATCAGCATTATGAAACCAGAATCTTTGCCTTAGCTAAAGAAGTAAAGCAATTAAAGAAGGAAACCAATGTTCCTAGTACAACTCTGTCATATGACCATCTCCAGGCTATGCTCAAACTTAAACCTAGAAAGGCACTAAAACCACTATATGACAAATGTCCTGATTTATAAATCAAGATTAATGAATTAGTAGCACAAAGATGGGAAGATCAAATGCAGAATTTGCAGAAGAAACTAAAGGAATGGGCAGAAAGTTCACCAGGAGGATGCAAAATTGTGCAAGATTGTAGATCCAATATGCTTAGAGCACGAATAGATTTCGACTTAACTCCAATAGACTTTGACACTGTGATCACGTTATTTGACCACGGTATGCTCTCAAGACTCAAACTAAATATAGGTTGTAACACAGAGTACTTAGAGATGTTTGGATGGAAGCTAAGCCTAATTCTCCATAGTATGCTCTCATTCGGAAATCCAGTTACATTGTGTATTAATTCCACTTGCCCAAAGTTCTTGTTCGACGACAAAAACACTGAACGACCAGCTAAACACAGAATTTCAATTTTTGTTAACAAAAATTCATAGCCCTATACAGTTCCTCAAGGGGCACAGATATATTAACGAAAACCAATTTGGTTTCAAAGCCATAGACCACGAGAGTTTCACCAAAGAGAAGAATTATTGTCACCACCACCCCATTGGCGTGAACTTTATTTCTATGCAGAAACCACTACAAAACAAATATGGGGCTCTACAGGGTTCAAATACTTACTACCATTCTATCCTATTGACAGCTTTGACCCACACAGACATGTAATTAGGTTTGCGGAAGACAGTGATCTAGAAGCTATGGAAGATATGAGTGACATCATGGATGACGAATCTGATGACTTGTCAATACCATCTACCCATAGAGCTGCATAAAGAATTAGAAGTCTCTACGTAAAGTCCAACACATGCATACCACCAAAAGAAGATTCCTGCACTAAAATAGCTTAACACCTGTCGGGACCAGCTTTTTATTTTTCTGCCAGCTTTGTACTTTTATATAGATTAAGTGTCCTGTAAAAGTTAGTAGGTGTAAGTAATCAAATGACCGGATTTACCGGTTAGTAGCCTATATAAAGCAGTTATGTAACACAGTTGTAATCATCGAAAGTTAGTTTAATAAAATCTATAAGCTCTCTGCAATCAATGGCAGCTTAAACACCTTCTGTTCATCTTTTATACTTCCTCTAAATTGAAAACTTGTTCCTCCAAAAAAACTCTAAGTGCTTCTGCATCCACCGCGCGTCTTCAGTACTACTCCGCTCCGCCGCATAGAAGCCAAGGCTTTCTCAATTCTATTCAAACAAGGAAAAAACCAGGTATGGATCTCCTTGACTTGGTATATTTCTTGATTTCTGTAATACGATTAATAATATTTTATCTAGCTGGGTATGCCTTTGGTCTATACAAAGAGGTGAGATCACCTATACCATTTTTCTATGCTCCAGTGACTATCCAATTTATCTTGTTTAATTAAAACATGTATACAGTAGGCTAGCATATGGACTCACGAGATGGAGGACATATGATCTAATTGACTATGCCCGTGGCCCTCCGCATCGAACCTTTAGGTCTTGGTTTGGGTATGACCATATGGATGACATAAAATAATGAAAGAACCTAACCCAAACGTGCTAAACCGGCTCGAACTAGGAGACTTAAACTAAGTCACATTGACCTGAAACATGATCACATTTACGCTTAATGTAACGTATGAAATGTTTTCCAATATCAAATATTGCTTACGAATACTTCATTCTCGAACAACATGTAGATCAATGAATGGTAGCTCTCTAAAAATGTGTTTTCGAACACTTTAAACTAGGGTCATTATGGTAATGGTTATTTACTACTACCATACCAATAACAAGCAGTTGGCAACCCATACTAAGCTACATCTGTATATCAATGTTATCGATATGGCAACGGTAAGTTTATCATTGTTAATGGTCAATGCATCAGTAAAGAAACATTCAAATCAGTTAATGATAAATATTAATTTTATTTTTTCACTATTTGTATTAGTTCTAATAAACTTTTGGTGATATATCATTTTATAAGAAATGTTTGCAGTATTATTTATGTAGTTTTTTTTAATTTTATTAGGCTCAATTTCTAGGATTGGCAAAACTATTATTTCATATTGTTGTAAATAACTTGTGATAGATTAAGAAAATTTTCGAGCCAACTAAAATAAGTCAATATGTTAATATAAATATTAATGAAGTTAGAATTAGGAATAAAATATTTTCTTTTTTTACCATCATTAATTTTATTTTAATAAATTTTTGATGTTTTATACACTGGTAAATTTACCATTACCACTCAACTGTTTACCAGTTTATTGATATACCGGCAAAGTATCGGTGCTCATTTTTAACTTATACATTATGTCAATACAGTAACGGTTATCATAACCATAACAACCATACTTTAGACGTAGGTCGGTTTAGATTTAAAATTTATTATGTTATTTATTTTGCTTAACTAAAATGATAAAAAATGAATAACAATTAATAATGAAGAATTAATACATTTAAGCCAATAATTGATATGTAACCCAAATTGTTTTTTACTTAATAATTATATTAAATTTTTAATAACTAATATTTATGAGTGCGCAAAAACAAATTTTCTTTATGGCATTTCTCAAAACATCACGAAAATAAAGAAAGATAATGCATAAATCATATCGCCAAAAGATGCAAATTAGATGATCCCAACATTTCCTCATGCTACATACTCCTCACAAGCCCTTGGACTGCACGTGCAAGCAATTTGTCATCATAATAATGCATGACCCGGTTCAAATTGTGAACATCTTATAGGAACTACAAAGATAAATCTCATCGATGCCCAAAATGCATCTTACCAAATCGATGGTTTCTTTAAACCTAGGCATGTTGAAAACATCTATATGCAAAGAAAAAAGAACATACATAAGTCGGATAGACTGAAGCAAGAACATAAGCACGAGTAGGAGAAACAGAAGCATCAACATGATAAAGCTTCCACCTAGACTTTCATCCACAATGGTGGCATAGCCGCGTAGTATATTGTTATCGTGATGTGAACAAGATTGCATAAGGGAAAAACGAACATGGCTAAAATCATCTAGATTTGTCTTGGAACGCTATTTCTTAGCCTCCTCCACGCTATCCGAGGACTGATCTCTAGAGGGATCTCCTGGCCAACCATTTTTCATGATGGTTTCACTGAAAATGTAAACACACTAGCAAAAGGATGTTGTCCTGTGGACCGTAAGCCTGTGTACATGAGGTCAAATAACTATCATTAACAGATGACTTGAAAATACGAGCAAAATTAACATGCTCGTTTGCCGTTGTCCAAAAGTCATCATTTTTGGAATAAGAGAAAATAGAATAAATGAAATAAACTAAAGGGCCGCGGTATACGTATCATCTTATCTCAAAATCAAATGCGGGTTGTTGGGTTGCTGGACCAACAATGCAAGCCCAATTACTTATTCCTTGAATACAGAGTTGTATAAATAAGAGAGCATATATGACGCATGTATTATTGAATCAGTAATATTACTCTGTATCGTTCTCTCTCAAAAATACACAATCAATAAAATCATTTTTTTCTTTCAAATTCTATTTTGGTTTCGGAGCCAAAGAAAAAATTGCTTAACAGTATAAAATGCCACGCCTAGATTATCATTGGAGAAGTTTCATCACCTGATAATCTGGGTGCGCCTGCCTATCATCTGAGAATCAAGATTCTCATCATCTGATTACTGCCATTTTTTGAGTTACCTGTTCCGTTTCAAGAGTAGTATCATCTTATCAGTTTCATACTCAAATTCTTGGTGTGCCTCACCAGGAAACTATCATCAAAGGAATCTCATCACTTGGAATCTCAGGTTGCACAACAAGTATTGTCCAAGATTACCCATCAATTAGCAATTCTTGATATTACCTATCAGTAAAATGGCAGAACGAGATGTTGATAACTTTGCTTCAGCAAATTAAAATCCAAATAACTTAGCAACAAGGCAGAATACAACCCAAGATCTGATCAAGGTCGTAGTCAAAACCCAAAGTCAGTTAATTACCATACAACTCGATGAATCAAACTTTCTTCTCTGGAAATTTCAGTTTAAACAGAAACAAGAGGACACGGGCTTGAAGATCATGTTCTTGGAACTCTGATTACACCACCTAGATATATTACAGACAATGTATTAGTCCTTGAGATGATAGTTTTGATGACAACCACCTTAGGACTTGTTATAGAATATAAATACTAACATTATAGTTTAGGTATATATGTATGTGTAGGATTTAACCATGCAGGTACCAAGAATGAAGACAGTACAGTATAGAGAATCAAGATTGAAGACTCATGCGTATCAAGATATCAAGTGTTCAAGATTCAAGATTGAAGACTCATGAGTATCAAGATATCAAGAGTTTAAGATTTCAAAGTACAAGATAAATATTGAGTCTAGAATTATGTTAAAACTTCTTGAAAGTACATACATCTTTATACGAAATTTATTCATGGAATGGAATCCACTTCGAGCTTGTTAAAGGGATGGAACCCTAGTGGGATAGAACCCACGAAAATATCTAATGGAACATATAATGGGCCTATTTTGATATCCACTAATTTTATGAAAATGCTTTTCAAAAATATTTCTCTTATTTTAAATATTTTCAAAACCTTCTTTTCAAAAAGATATCTCTCTTGTTTGAAATATTTTAGCCTCAAAATTATCTTTATCATTTTTAATATTTTGATTTCAAAATTGTCCTTGATTTTAAACTATATCTTGTTTTAAATATTTAGCTTTTAAATATACTCAGATTTTAAACTACTTTATAAATTAAGATTATATATATTAAAAATTACTTTTATATGTTTAAACTATATTCAAATATGTTTACAAAGTTTAAAAATTATTTTGACAAATTATAGAAATAAATTTTAATAAGAAATTCAAAATCAACATTTTTGCGTAGAGCATGTCGACATACTCCTACCCCCATGTCGACATGGTGCCCGTTAAAATTCAAAATTCAAAATTTCAAAAGAAGTGTCTACTCGTTGTATCCTTTCATGAATAGATATAGCTGTTAATCTTCTATAATTACCAGTAGTTCTAAACGAATTTTTTAATTAGATTTCACTTGTTTTCTCTCCTCTTCATCTTCCACATTTATTCTAAAGAATCCAAAACTATACTCTGCCAAAATACCAAGTGAATCAAACTTGATTCTCTCGTTTGATTCTATGCCACTCTCTCCATAAGATCTTAGTGCTATACAGAATTATAGGATCATTTGTAAATCAAATTGTTGAGTAAAAGGTGCATTTGAGCCTTGAAATCAATTGGGTATGGTTGTAGCCATGGAAATCAATTAGGTGATCTTATAGCCTAGTTAAATCAAGAGAGGTTACCCCAGAATCGAATACAGGAGGGTGTACTCTGTAGCCTTGAAATCGAGGGTGTAATTCGGGAGATTATTTTGAAAAGAAATCCGTACAATTGTGCGGGACTGGATGTAGGGTAACTCTGAACCAGTATAAAATCATGGCGTGTTCTTTCCTTTACAGCTTTTATTTAGTATTTTAATCTGTGTTTAATTTTGTGATTATATCTGTGTCAGTGAATTGCATTCGTTAGTGATTAAATTACACAAGTTTCAAAAATATTTAGAAAATTCATAAAACACTATTCACCCCCTCTCTAGTGTTAATCCAACCTTAAGATTCATAATCTGCGTTTCTAACATTTGGTATTAGAGCAAGGTTTTCAAAGTTTTCATAATCTAAATTTTGAAAAGGTTTTAAAAAAATGGCTACCAACACTGGTTCTGTTAATACTATCACTAGTTCATTTGTAGAGGGTCACTCTACTGCTAGACCACCACTTTTTAATGGCAGTAACTATGCGCATATTGGGCATGTAGAATGAAAAAATATTTACAGTCAATAGGATTAGACACTTGGAATATCACACAAACTGAATATTCTGAACCCACAACTAATTTTGTACAGTGGACTGCTGAGCAAAAAACTATTGCACAAAATAATTCCAAAGCCATGAATATTTTATTTTGTTCCCTTGATAGGAATGAATTTAATATAATATCCGTTTGTAAGTCTGCATATGATATTTGGAAAACCTTGCAAGTTACTCATGAAGGAACAAGCAAAGTCAAACAGACCAAAATATTCATACTCACAAATCAATTTCAATTATTCAAAATGAATTCTAATGAGTCCATTTCAGATATGTATAGTAGATTTCAGGATATTGTGCGTTCTCTAATATCATTGGAAAAAAATTCTAAAGAAGATCAAGTCAGAAAAATATTAAATTCTCTTACTTCGGAATAGGATCAGAAAACTCTTGCAATCAAAGATGAAAATGATATTAGTACTTTAAAGATTGAAGAATTGATTGGAAATACAATGTCATTTGATGTACAAATGCAATGGAGAAGAGATAGCAAGGCATTAGAAAAGAAGTTAATCGCGTTCAATGCATTAACAGATGGATCAGACTTGGAAAGTGATGATGATGAAGAAATTGCTTTCATAACAAGGAACATTCGAAAGTTTCTAAAATACAGAAAAATGAACAACTTCAAAAAGAATGATCACAGAAACACTGGAAATCATGTTGAAGTACCAAATCACGTTAAATGTTTCAACTGTGATGAACCAGGTCATCTCAAAAGAGACTGTCGCATTCGAATAAGCAATAGTTTTCTGCAAGCAATGATTATACAAAGAAAAGGAAAATAGCATACACTGCTCCACTAGACGACTCAGACTCAGACTCATCCTCAAGCGATGATGATCATAAGACGGAAAATTCAAATATGTGCTTTACGGCTATTCATGATTCTGTTGATCTCAGAGATGCAAATCTAGAAAAAGGTACACGTTTATAATATATTGGTTGAAATTGTTTTGCTTAAAATTGTTTGATTGTTTTTGAAATTATGTGTTGTTTGAATTTTAAATTTTTTATTATTATTATATTTATTTTTATTTTTTAAATACTATATTTTACTAAAAGAGTATTATTATATTTAATAATTACTTCAGAAAATATAAAGACATTAAAAATAATATATATATATATATATATTAAAGTATTTAAGAATAGATAGATCACATGAATTCTTTGACCCATGTCGACATGGTCCTACCCATGATGTCGACATGCCCGTTAGAAATTTGAAATTTAAATTTAAATTCAAATCTTTGAACTTCCCTCCACTTATTCACCAACTCCAATGTTCTAGAAAGGTACCTCTTGACAGAGAACATGACAATTGAATATCTATTTATTTCCTTTATCCTAGCATATCTTTTCACTTTCATTTCAAAACCAAAACTATCTTTTACTCTTTAAAACTCTCTACTCTCTTCAAAAATGGCTTTTTTAAGCACTCCATCCACAATGAGGCTGTCGAAAACATTAAAGAGTATCTCTATAATGATCCGGAAGCAATCAAGGCTTATATAAGCTATGCTAATTACGGAAAAGTTCATACGGGAAAGTTTGTTATTCTTAGCGATTTCTCTACATATGAAATCAATACTCTTCTTGAAGAGAACCATATTCTTAGTCTTTTTGACAATTCTGAAAATGATTTTGTTTGTTATCCAAATCTTGTTAAAAAGTTTTATGCGAATTTGAATCGCGGTTTTCATGAAGGAAATGAAAATGAAATTTGGAGTAGTGTTAAAGGCACTTAAATTGTTTTAAATTGTGAAATTTTGGGCAGCATTCTCAATTGCAAGAATTTGAGAATGGATCTTTCTACTTTTAATATTGAAGAACATGATCGTGAGACATTTCATCACATTTTTGAAGTAGATGACAACTTTGAATTTAAAAATTGTAACTTTCATCTGAAAGCACGTATTGTCAATCTTCTTTTGCAACATACTATTACTCCTAGATCGGGAAATTTCAATAACCTGACTCTAAAAGTTTGTAAAGCTCTTTTTGCTATTTTTGGTCATTATAACATTAATTGGGTGCAAGTGATTTGAATGAACTTCATCCTAAAAAATTGAAAATGGGTGAGAATACGTTGTATCACGGAATCTACCTTACTCGGACCAGAATTTGTTTCAACAAAAGTGTTTAATCATGCCAATATTTCTCTTACGAAAATTCCTTTCATATTTCAACAATATGAATCTCTTGCCGAAAAGGTTGAAAGGTTGGCATATGAAGATATGGAGGAAGAAAATGAGGAAGAAGAAGGTGAGGAGATGGAAATTAAAGAAGAAAATGAAGATATCTCCCTGGAAAGTATTGAATATCCTATCAATACTAATAATCCTTCCAACAAACACTTCTCGAAAATCAAAAGATCATAGTGGAAAATCAACAGATTCTCAAAAGATCCGTTAGTAAGAAATTGGATAAAATGACCACTAATATGAACAAGTTCTTTGCTAAAATTGGTTGGAAAATTGGCTTATCATCATCCTCCTCATCCTCTAGCATATTCTAAAAACTAGGATGTGATGTATTAGTTTATTTTGCATGAACTTGTATTGCTCTTTTATCATGTTATGAAGTATCCCATGTATTAGCTCATCTATCTATAAAAAATTATCTATCTTATATTTCTCTACCTTGTCGTGTCCCTGGAATAAATGATAGTATGGTATATACGTTTATATATACATACTTATTCATAAAACAAAGAAGATACATAGATTAACATACCCATGTCGACATACCCCCACCCTCTATGTCGACATATAACCGTCTGATTTGGTTATATGTTTTTTTAATTTTTGAAATTAAAATAACTAACTCATGTTTATTCATTTTAAACGAATTTCTGCCTATTTAAACACCTGTTTCTTCCAAAAATTTATAGTCTCTTCATTTCTACTTATCTCTATTTGCATCTCTTAATTACTTATCAAAAATGGCTTCCTCTTCTCGAACTCTAAGTGATAATATTGAAGAAACTCTCAATTCATTCAAGAATCTACTTACTTTTATTCTCTCCAATCAAAGGCACTTAGAACTAAGTCAAATGCAGATGATAAAAGAACAAGAGAAGCATTTCGATGACCTCCGTTGGATGATTTCTGCCCTAAACAAAGATGATCTCGATGCAAATCCTGAAGGAACTTTGATTCAAGATAATGAAGATTGGGAAGATATTAAGAAGGATTCTATCTTTGGAGAAGAAGGATGGGTTGAAGTTCCTAGAATATTTGATCTTCTTATAATTTGAATTGCTTGAATTGTTTGATTTGATTTGCTTTGGTTTGAATGATATGTATAACATTACATGAAACATAATATATATTGGATGTAAACTTTCATATTTATCATATTTTTAACTCATGTTATTTTATATATATACTCTATCATAATTTGTCAAAGGTACTCCAGTACAAGACTAAAGGGGAGTTATATTAGTCTAGGATTGGTTTTTTTTGTTGATGACAAAGGGGGAGAAATATAAAATAGAGTATTTAGAGTAGTTAGGCTTAGATTAAGGGGGAGTTATTAGTTTTAAGGGGAGTTATTATGAAGGAGCAGTATATTTAAACATAGGTTGTCATCATAAAAAAAGGAGAGATGGTTAGTCCTTGAGATGATGGTTTTGATGACAACAACCTTAGGACTTGCTATAAAATATAAATACTAACATTATAATTTAGATATATACGTATATGCAGGATTTAACCATGCAGGTACCAAGAATGAAGACTGTACATTATAGAGATTCAAGATTGAAGATATCAAGATTGAAGACTCGTGAGTATCAAGGTATCAAGAGTTCAAGATTTCAAAGTAAAAGATAAGTTTTGAGTCTAAATGTTAAAACTTCTTGAAATCACTTACATCTTTATTCAAAATTTATTCGTGGAATGGAATCCACTTCGAGCCTGTTAAAGGGATGGAACCCTAGTGGGATGGAACCCACGACAATATCTAGTGAAACATATAGTGGTCCTATTTAGATATCCACTAATTTTATGAAAATGCTTTTCAAAAATATATCGCTTATTTTAAATGTTTTCAAAACCTTCTTTTCAAAAAGACATCTCTCTTGTTTGAAATATTTTAGCCTCAAAATTATATTTATCATTTTTAATATTTTGATTTAAAAATTGTCCTTGATTTTAAACTATCTCTTGTTTTAAATATTTAGCTTTTATATATACTCAGATTTTAAATCACTTTATAAATTAAGATTATATATATATATTAAAAATTACTTTTATACGTTTAAACTACATTTAAATATATTTACAAAGTTTAGAAATTGTTTTGACAAATTATAGAAATCAATTTTAATAAGAAAATCAAAATCAACATTTTTGCCTTGAGCATGTCGACATAGTCCTACCCCCCATGTCGACACGGTGCCCGTTAAATTCAAATTTCAAATTTTCAAAAGAAGTGTCTATTCGTCGTATCCTTTCACGAATAGATATGGCTATTAATCTTCTGTAAATACTAGTAGTTCTAAATGAATTTTAATCAGATTTCACTTGTTTTCTCTCCTCTTCATCTTCCACATTTATTCTAAAGAATCCAAAACTATACTCTACCAAAATACCAAGTGAATCGAACTTGATTATCTCTTGTTTGTTTTTATGTCACTCTCTCCATAAGATCTCAGTGTTATTCAAAATTGCTTGAAATTAATTGGGTGTGATAATATCCCCGGAAAGCAATTAGGTGACCTTGTCGCCTGCTTAAATCAAGAGAGTTTGCCCCAGACTCAAATACAGGAGGGTGTACCTCGTAGCCTTGAAATCGAGGGTGTAATCTGGAAGATTATTTTGAAAAGAAATCCGTACAATTGTGCGGGACTAGATGTAGGTAACTTCAAACTAGTATAAAATCCTGATGTGTTCTTTCCTTTACTGATTTTATTTAGTATTTACATCTGCGTCTGATTCTGTGATTACATCTAAGTCTGTGAATTGCATTTGTTAGTGATTAAATTACATAAATTTCAAAAATATTTAGAAAATCTATAAAACACTATTCACCTTCCCTCTAGTGTTATTCCAGCCTTAAGATCTGTAATCCGCATTTCTAACACAATAAAGAGAAGCTAATGAGCAATCGAGAATATGTAACTCATTAAAGACAAGATAGTTTAATCAGTTCTTGGTTACTATCATCAATTGGCGCAAACTTGTTGTTGCAGTTAGTTAGATGCAAAACTTCCCATGAAATATGGTCAACAATTGACAGGCATTCAATACACAATCAATAGAAAAAAATAATGTACTACAAAAGAGAGTTACAGAACTGCAAGAAAGAAAATTTATCTATGAGAGAGTACTTGACCAAGATTAAGACACTTTGTGATCAATTAGCATCAGTTGGTCACAAGATCACTGACACGGAGCAAGTCTTGTGTATACTGGGAGGTCTTGATGATAAATATGAATCAGTTGTTGCAGTGATATCATCAAAAGAGATAACACCATCCACAATATGTTCATTCCACCCTGCTTGTTCATGAAAGTAGAACGGAACAAAAGAAATCTATAATCTCAGATTTCTCTACTAATTTTGTTAGCAACAGCAAAGGTAAAAATCAAGAAAGAATTAATTACAACAGAAATCAAATCAATAACTATCAAAGAGGAGGTCTGTAGTATAGTGGAAAATAAAGAGGTGGAAGGTGGAAGGTGGAGTAATAACAACAGTAGATTTAAATGTCAGATTTGTGAAAAACTTAGTCATGGTGCAAACAAGTGATGTTTTAGATTTGATGCAAGTTATACTCCATCACAATACATGAAGAACAATTCAAGAATCCAAGTGCAAATATGGTCAACACACTGCAGGATGACAAAAATCATTCAGAAAGTCTGAATATAGAGTCAGCTAAAGTGGAAGACATTCAACATGAAAGCTGGTATCCAGATTCAGGAGCTACTAATCATGTGTCTAACAATATAAGCAATTTAAATCTTGAAAACAAGGAGTATAGAGGTAAACAATTATTGCATATTGGAAATGGTAAGTCAATTAAAATTACTCAGTAATGCATGCATTAAGGGTAAGAGGTAGTTTTATCTTAATGATTTACTAAGAGTCCCCTTAATTACAAAAATTTTAATAAGTGTATAATAGTTTGCAAAAGATAATGATATCTACTTTGAATTTTATCCTAAATATTATCTAGTCTAAGGTAATCTAACTAAAGAAATTCTTTTGCAGGGTAGAGAAGTTAAGGGACTTTACAAATTCAATGTGGCTAATTCAAGAAATTCTAGATATAAAGAGTGTAATGTCTCTGAAATCAAACAAGAAAAAAAAAGTAAGAAATTTGATGTTTGGCATTGTAAACTGGGACTTCCAAATGTAAAGATTGTAAAGCAAGTGTTAAATAATAATAATATACTTGTTGATAATTTTTCTATGCCTTACATTTGTACTTACTGTCAAACGGGTAAAAGTCCTAAACTTGCATTTCCAAACTCCGAAACAAAGTACAATAAACCACTAGATTTGGTTGCAATTGATTTATGGGGCCAACACCAATTAGCACTGATTATGGGTACAAATATTACAACTCTTTTGTTAATGCTCAATCTAGATATGTATGAATATATTTCTTGAAATAAAACCTGAGACTTACAATGCAGTGTTGCAGTTTATAGCTAATGCTAAAGAAAGGAATAACTCAAAGGATGACATGTCCATAAACATCAGAACAAAATGGGCATGTTGAAAGAAAGCACAGACATATTGTTGAGACATGGCTTACTCTACTTGCTCATGCATCAATGCCACTAAAATTCTGACCAGATGCATTTGCTACATCAGTATACTTGATAAATAGGCTACCAACTAAAGTGCTACAGTTTAAGTGTCCAATAGAAGTATTGTATAAAATCAGACCCGACTATCAAAGTTTAAAAGTCTTTGGATGTTTATGTTTTCCTTATTTAAAACCTTATAATGCTCACAAGTTAAGTTTCAGGTCACCACCATGTACTTTTCTAGGTTATGCTGCAAATTAGAAAGGTTACAAGTGCTTAGACAATACCAGAAGGGGATATATATATATATATATATATATATATATATATATATATATATCAAGACACGTGGTATTCAATGAGCAAGTGTTTCCATTCAACAAGACAGAAATTATGACTACACAAAAGATATACGACCCAAAGCTGTCCTTACCATCAATACATATTGAAATGGATAGGACTACATCAGATCAAAGTGAAGCAAGTTAGAATGACCAACTACCACCAATATTTATTCCAGGAGACTTCAACCCACAACTCACAATATCCAATTCAGAACTAGGTCATGAGTTAAGTGAATCACCAGGAAGTTCAAATCATGCATCATAGCAAAGTGTAAACACACAATCAGACTCTCATCAAGTATTGGATGATGCACTATCACCTAATACTCAACCAGAGACTATAACAAGTTATAGATATTAACAACCTGCAAGAATTGGGCATCATATGGTAACAAGGGCAAAGAGTGGCATATTCAAACCAAAAATATACAGTGCATGCCTAGATATTGAGGAACCAAGCTCATATCATCAAGCTATGCAAATGAAAAGTGGATGGTAGCCGTGAAAGAAGAATATAATGCACTAATAAGGAACAAAACATGGGACCTTGTTCCATTACCAATCCATACAAATATTATAGGATGCAAACAGACATGTAGATTAAAGAAAAATACTGATGGTTCAATTTTTAAATACAAGGCATGACTAGTAGCCAAGGGGTATTCACAACAACATGGCTTTGATTTTAGCGAAACATTTTCTCCAGTTGTGAAACCAACCTCTATCAGAATTATATTAACCATTGCCTTGCATAAAAATTGGACTATCAAGTAACTAGATGTAAATAATGCATTTCTAAATGGTGTGTTGCAGGAGGAAGTTTACATGGAACAACCTCATGGATTTAAGAAAAATGGGAGTGAAGAACTTGTTTGCAGATTAAACAAGACAATTTATAGGCTTAAGCTAGCTCCAAGAGTGCAGTTTGATAATTAAAGTCAACTTTGACTAAATTTGGTTACAATTCAACAAAATCAGACGATTCATTATTTACTAAGTTTACCAGTGATACTATCACTTACATACTAATATATGTTGATGATTTTATAATTACAAGCAACAGTGAATTAGAAATCAAGAAGCTTACACTGCACTTAAACAAGGAGTTCTCCATCAAAGATTTAGGAAATCTAAGCTACTTCCTTGGTATTGAAGTAAAAAGAATGTCAAGCATTGAAATGTATTTAAGTCAAAGCAAATATATTTCAGAAATACTAATTAGGGCTAAAATGGATCAAGCAAATCCCCTACCTGCTCCAATGACCAGTAATTTACATTTATCAAGGTGATCCAATAACAAATGACAAACAGTACAGAATTATAGTGGATGCACTGCAATATACTATAATAACTAGGCCAGAAATCATATTCAGTGTAAATAAAATAAGCCGGTCCGTGCAAAGGACACTGGATGAACATTGAAAAACAGTAAAATGAATACTCAAATATCTTAAAGGGACAATAAATTAAGGACTGATTCTTGAATCATGCAAAACACTAACTATTAATGGGTATGCAGATGTAGACTGGGCAATAGATCAAGATGACAATAGGTCAACCACTGGACACTGTACATTTTTAGGCAAAAATCCAGTCTCATGGTGTTCGAAAAAACAACCCGCTGTCTCAAGATCAAGCACTTAAGCATAATATAGGAGTGTTTCTAGTGCTACAGTAGAAATAATGTGGACTCGATCGCTATTGAGTGAGCTAAAAATTATATCTAACAGCAGAGCAACAATATAGTTTGACAATCTCAGTGCAAAATTATTAGCAGCAAATCCAGTGTTACACTCAAGAACTAAACATATGGAATTGGATCTCTACTTTGTAAGAGATCAAATTATGAAAGGTAAATTATACCAAAAGGCAGATATACTCACGAAACCATTGTCGAAGCAAAGCTTCATCGGATTGAAATATGAACTGAGAGTTGACAAAGTCAAGCGTGACCGGCAAAACTTCATCAATCATAGATCGAACTTCAATCACTCAGAAAAGAAGTGACCACTCTTGCAAAACCAGTGCTGAAGCACGATTTTACAAGATTGAAGCATTTGAAAACATGATCAAGTCAGCCGCAACTCAACACATGTTGCAACTCTCAAATCGCACCTCTAATAACTTATCAGAGAGCAAGCAAGCCTATAAAATCACTATCGGAGAAGGATTTTGCAAGATTGATGTAAAGAATTTTGTAAATTCACGAAGTCGGTGGCAATTTGGGAAAAATTGCAAACCCTAACCCGCGTTAGGTTTGAGGGGGGAATAAGAGAAAATAGAATAAATGAAATGAACTGAAGAGCAGCGGTATATGTATCATCTTATCTCAGTATCAAATATGGGTTGCTGGACCACTAATGCAAGCCCAATTACTTATTCGTTGAATACAGAGTTGTATAAATAGCACAAAATATATGCCGTATGTATTATTGAATCAGTAATATTACTTTGTATCATTCTCTCTAACAAATACCACAATCAATAAAATCATTTTTTTTCTTCCAAATTCTATTTGACCGCAACAAGTCTCAATGCAGGATCTCATCCCACATTAACAATTTCTAAATTTCTTTGTACCTTCAAACTTATTCATTGAGTGTTGTAATTGATGCAGTGGCACGTTGTGAATGTTAACATTTACGCAAGTTGCTAAAATAGTTTCTAATTTTCTTTGTACCTTCTTGTTTTATTGTCAAACTTACTCATTATGGTGTTGTAATTGATATCGTGGCCAATGGTTTCTTGGAGGAGGGGTTGATCGTAACAATAAAAATATTATGTTTTGTCATGGCTTTAATCTCTTGAAGCTTATAACAACATTTAACAAAAGCTGAAACTAAGCTTTCCATGCATTTATGAATTGGGTGTATATTGCTCGAAGAAGATGAGGATGCAATTTGAAATAACTCTTACATTTTGAACATACATGTGTTTGTCCCGTTTGATCGGGCCTTTAATAACCAAAGATGTGCCTTGCCTTACATCATACATGAGAGTGACCAAACATGATGGCCAGACCGGTCAATGGGTCCAAAAAAGGGAGTAAATTAGCAAATCGCCAACTATTAACTTAATAATGGGTATAATGACATTTCAATTTCTAATCAGTAATTTGTGGAATTTTTTTATAAAATAACAAAGTAGAGATTTGCAACGGGCTGCATAAAGTATAAACAACTATAATTTCAGAATATAAAAAACAACTATAACATTAGAATTAAAAAAATACTAACTTTTTGAAATCTTGATAAATTGATACTAATTATACATGATACATATATACTCTAAGGTTGTGTTTGCGGCGAACGAAAGCGGAGCATTTGAATGGTGTATTTGAATGGGGTCATTTGAGCACAGTTTTTGACTTGTGATTTTTAATTTAATTGATTTATAGTTAATCAATTATCATTTTTGTATAATATTCGTTTAATAATTGCAATTGAAACACTCAACTATAAACTCAATATTCCATTAAATCACACCAATACATTTTAAATTCAAATACTAACAAACCAAACAAACTAGAAAAATAAATCAAACAAACTAGAAAAACAAACTAACCACGACTGCCAAACAGTTTCAAATGATTACCCATAAATGGCAATATCTCATGCTATACATAATGTTGAAAATGAAATTACTTGAAAATTTTAAATGAAAATTTTGAAACGTAAAAGAAAATTCAAAAAAACATATATGGTAGGTACGAAAAAAATAAACAGTGTAGGGGAAAAAATTATCTGAAAAAGAACTTGAACGGGTTGGAATAAAATCCAAGAGGGGGAAGGCTGTCTTGGCTGGTGTGGAATGGAGGAGGGGGAGACTGGGTTATATATGGAGAAGGAGGAGCTGTGAAATGGGATGATTGTTTGGTAAAACGGCATGTGCATCAGACGTTAACGGTCCGTTTTTCAACTTTCGAGTATCGAAAACGAAAGCGTAGCATTTCTTGGCTACGAACGACGCAGCCTCTTAAGCAAGACTAACAACTGCTAAAAACTAAAAATTCATGATTATTAGCTAACTTTATTATAAAGAAAAAAAGAGAGGAATATTTAAGATATAAACAGAATAAATCGATGGTTAAAAAACAAAAAAGTTAAAACAAATGCATAGTTCATCTTTATGAAAAGATTTTTGAAGTTGATTACCAATCCGAACGAGAACTTTAACATAAATCCATGGAATTAATAAATAAGTCTGAAACGAAGCATTCTCTATGAAATAAGAATATTATTTTTATCAAGAAACAATGTTAGGGAACAACAGATACTGGAATATAGCTTTGTAGAGCCTGTAGGAATACGCTGCGATTGCATGACGATTCACATCATACATCCTCTGTTGTGATACTCCATGCTCAAACGACATACAAATAAAAAAAAGTATGTATCACTACCATCGACATAAAGATAAGAAACCACCATATAAACAACATATATTATCCCTTGTGTAAATAAAAGCA
Organism: Allium cepa; assembly: GCA_030765085.1. NCBI lineage: Eukaryota > Viridiplantae > Streptophyta > Magnoliopsida > Asparagales > Amaryllidaceae > Allium > Allium cepa. Next base: position 24,483,858 of record CM060933.1, on the reverse strand, counting down.
AGTGCCCACTATAAATCATGTTGTATATTTTCAAAATATCAAATTAGGGTTTTGGAAACATGCTTTTTTTATTTTGAAGTAAGAAGAAGAGAGTGTGTTTGAAAGAAGGGAAGAATCAAGATCAAAAACGAAATAAATGAAGAAGGATGCATATTCGTACAACACTAGATGTTGTGCTTGTGCAGGTACCACCGGTAGAGGTGGTACTGCTGCCTGCTCAGTAAACAAAGGATGCGAACAACCATGTATGTTCAAAGAATTGCAATTTTTGCTGATGGCTGCTACTCTTCGTTAATTAATGACTTTTTTAACAGTATTTGTTTAAGAGAAGCAACTCTTCTTCGCATCCAAACATCAATTATATAAGGAGTATCAATCCTTGCATCTAGATCTAACTTGTGATTAAATCATTTTCTTATTCACTTCGACAACTCTTTCTTGGTAATTATTAGAAACGATTACTACTGTGTTATTGGCTTGATCAAAGTAGTACAAAAAATTGAATCAAGTAACTTCGTTAGAAGATTTTGTTGAATCCTGAACGGAATAGTTCGATGGTCTTTTTGTACAAGATAGGGCTGAACTATTTTCTGAAATAATCTGTAATAGATCATTAAAGTCAAATTACGACAATGGTATCCATATTATATTTCAACAATTTTTAGAAAATCTCATCACCAAATGGAGGGTTCAAGCAACTACACTACACTTTTCAAGTCATGAACCAACATTTAACAAGATTAAAATATTCTGATGGTGAAAATTCTACTCGAGGGCAAGAGATGACGAAATTCTTTCTCATTACCATGAAACTTTTCTACATATTAGAAGATGGCTGGTAAAAATTACCGGTTTAAACTCCAACGGGTACAGTTGAATTAAAAGCTAAATGACATAAGTGAAACGAGGATGACTTCATGTATAGAGGACACATTGAATGCATTGCCTACATCCGTCTTCAATGCACATAGAAGCTTGGAAACTACGAATGCGCAATGGATTGCATTGGAGAACAAATATCATATTTCTATGGCATGTAACAAAAAATATCTTATTAGCAAATTTATGGAATTTAAGACAACTAACAATAAAATGATCATCGAAAAAGTAAATGAGATTTTACTTATTGTCAATCATCTTTAAAATGTCAATATAGAGCTTTCTGAAACATTCAAAGCCAGGGTTATTATATTCAGACTTCCCTCTTCTTGAAATGATTACAAGAAAAAAGTGAAATATGCCGAATTGGACTATGATTTGGAAGCTTTACAATGTCATCTTTGCATAGAAGACTTCCTAAACATGAACAAATCGATAGTCAACAAACTGAATTTCATTCCAAGACCAATAATGTTAAAGAAATTCATCCATCAAAGCCAAAGAATAAAAATAGGAAAAGTAAAGTAAAGAATGACAAAAATAAGGGTGCTTGTTTCTTTTGTAATAAGCCCGGCCACTATGCTCGTCACTGTCGTCAACGAAAGAAACAAAACATGAATTTAATTGGAAAAACCTTACAGCTATAGTGCAAGAGGTAAATTCCTTAGTGACATAGAAAATGATTGGTGGTTCAACATTGGAGCAACAATACATATATACAAAGATCATAGTCTTTTGAAGATTTACGATGAAACAAACAGAGAAGAAAATGAAGTTATAGTGGCAAATAAAGCTCGTAGCAAAGTCATTGAATTAGCACTACTGAAATTTCATTTGCCTCGGAAAAAGTTCTTATTTTGATCAATGTATTTTATGTAACTGATATTTGAAAGAATCTTATATCTGGATACCCCCTTAATAAGGCAGGATTAAAGATAGTGTATGAGTCCGATAAACTAGTTTTGTCAAAGAATGACAGTTTTGTAGGCCAGCGATACTCTTATAATGGCATGATTAAGTTGAATAGAATAAAAGAAAATTCTGTTACATTGTTTAATCTAATTTATAGCATGCTAGATTATAACATGTTAATAATAATTCCCTTAAATCTATGTATAAGTTTGGATTAATTTCTCACTGCAATTTTGAATCTGTTGATAAATGTGATATATATGTTCAAACAAAGATTCATCGTAAATCCTTCAAAACTATTGAAAGGAATACTAATTTTCTTGACTTAGTATATAATGATGTTCTTAAAAGTCGTACAACATATGGAGGAAGTAAATACTATGTCACATTTATTGATGATTACTCTAGATATGCTTATGTATTTCTAACGAAAACCAAAGACAAGGTGTTTGGTAAATTCAAAATTTACGAGGCAGAAGTGGAAACAAAATTTGAAATTGAAATTAAAGTGTTGCATTAGGATCAAGATGGTGAATATTTTTCTAATGAATTCATCTTATTTTGCAAATAATACGATTGGATTCAGCAAATTACGGCCCCTGCCACTCAACAACAAAATGGCGTTGGGGAATGGAAAATAAAACGTTGGTACAAATGGTCAAAACAATACTCAATAATTCTAGATTACCAAGTTAATTATAGGTTGATGCTATACTATCAACTTGTTACATTTTAAATAGAATTCTCGTAGAGAAATAGGAATGATAGCCTTAGAATATTTCATCTAGGCTGAAAACAGAAAACAAATTAAATGCTAGCATCCATTATATAGCTGTTAGCTATACTTAATACTTTGTTGTAATTATGGTGTAATTAGGAAATTATAATTTAGAAAATAAGCAACGGTGGGTAGAATTATAATTTGGAAAATAAGAAATGGTTAGTGGAATTATATAGGGAAATAAGCAATGGCTAGTAAAATTAAGCTATATATAATCATATAAAAGAGCTTGTAGAATAAAAAAATCGTAATAAAATTGATTATTCGTTATATTCTCTCTTCTCTTCTAAAATTCAATATGGTATCAGAGCAGGTCAAATCCTTACTCAAAAGTTCTGCAACAACATCAATTACTACAGATATCAAATAACTGCAGTAAGTTCAACATGTCTCAATCCGACAAAATTAAACTCACAAAATCAAACAAGTTCAGTATTAATTAGTCTTGACAACAAAGAAAAATTAAGTTTTGTCACTGGCAAAAAGGAAAAATCCAAAGTAGTAGAGCCAAATAAGCTAACTTCTGAAGAGAAAGCAAAAATAGAAGAACGGGATACAATCGACCAATTAACCATGTCATGGCTTCTCAGCACAATGGAACCCCAAATTTCAAACGTACTCATGTACTCTAGCACATCATAGGAGGTTTGGGACAAAATCAAAAAAAAGTATGGCTAACCATTTTTTTTCTCATATCATTAGCCTTAAACAAGAGCTTACCCAAATTAAACAGAGTAACCAAAGTAATAATGAACAAATGACCGAAATTATATCCAAATGAAAGAGCTCAATGTCTATATCCCACCAACAATAGACCCTTTTAAGGCCAAAAAAGATCCGAACAAGAATTAATCTTCACCTACCTAGGGGCTCTTGATCCAAGCTATGAATCGATCAGGACTTGACATTAGCTAAAATGCCAAGTTTTGATGATGTAGTGGCAAGAATTGAGCAAGAGTAATCTCGTGCTGATGCTAAATGGAACCAACCAACATTAAAGAAGCCAATCAAAGCCTAATTTGGCGTAAAGCTATGAACGAAGAACTTCAAGCCTTAGAAAAAAATGACACATGAGATATTATTAATCTACTAAAAAAACAAAAAAAAGCGTAGGTTGCAAATGGTAATATAAAATAAAATACAATAGTGATGGTGTTATTGAAAGGTACAAAGCTAGGTTAGTGGCCAAGGGATTTACCCAGACATATGGTATTAACTACTAAGAGCCTTTTGTAATACGGCTAGGATTTTATTGTCAGTATCCACCAACTTGGGATGGAACTTATTACAAATGGATGGTAAAAAATGTTATGTTTCGACGCTTCAATGCATTCCAAGAAAGCGCGCTTCATTGTTCCCTAACGGGGCCACCTAATGAACCTTCGATGTATCAGCGTCTCGATTGAACATCCCTCCATTGCCTCACAGAATGGGCATATACGTGATCTTGGAAACACTTGCTTGTAACAAAAGGAATTCCCAATGTCACATGCCACCAATCCCATATATATACCATGTTATGCGCCATATTTCTTGCGATGTGAGACTTAAGGTTCAACCTATGCACTCTCAAATGCGAGCCACGCCTAACAGATCTCTACCTTGGCGATCGTTTCCTCTAACCTTCATTTAGAGCATACTGAAGAAGCTTTGCAGTTGGCCAGGATGTTTCCACTTCTTTACATAGTTGGTGAGGCTGCGTTACCAAATCTCCACCTTAAGGCGAGTACTTCTGCTAAAGCCATCTTGGAGCATCAATTCTCAATGCAGGAGAATATGTTACACATCTAGTAGTGGGGTCAAGCTGCTTACATATCTCAAAGCCTCAAGAAGTCCTTGCTTCAGTCACTCACATCGTATAATGGTCGCTCTAACCATCGGCTCCAATACCATATTGTGTTTCGTCACTCCAACTCGTCCCAAGAACGCACGCTTCATTGTTCTGTAACGGCGCCACCTAATGAAGCTTCCGATATGCCAACGTCTCGACTGAACATCCCTTCGTCGTCTCTCGAAACGAGCACATGCGTAGTCTTTTCAACACTTTCTTGTAACAAAAGGAATTCCCAATATTACGTGTTACCAATCCCACATATATACCATGTTATGCACCATATTTCTTGCGATGTAGGACTTAACGTTCAACCCACGCACACTCAAATGCGAGCCACACCTAACAAAAATGCATTCCTTCAACGAAATTAGAAGAGGAAGTATATATGACTCTTCCAACAGGCTATAAAAGTGAGACGAACTCATCACCGGTGTGTAAATTAAAAAAGGTGATTTATGGTCTAAAGAAATCTCCAAGTGCATGATATGCAAAGCTTAGCTTTTCCCTTCTAAATTTTTTTAAAGTACGGCTAGTTCCTCTATGTTCATCAAACACTCATAAAATACCACTACTATTATTTTGGTTTATATTGATGACATTATCGTCACTGGAAATGTTAATGAGGAAATTGAAAGAGTTAAACAATATTTAAAAAGGAATTTGACATCAAAGGCCTTGGAGAACTTTCATATTTTCTTGAAATAGAAATAGCCCACTTAAATAAAGGATTATTTCTATCCCAAAGAAAATATGTCCTTGATCTGTTGAAAGAGACTGGTAAATTAGGAGCAAAACCAGTTAATACTCGTATAGAGACGAATATAAAATTTGAAGTTGAAGATGGCGAGCCATTATTTGACATAGGAAAAAATCAGAGGATGGTAGGTAAATCAATTTACCTTACAATAACCAGACTTGATATTGCCTTTGCAGTTGGATTCATAAGTCAATTTGTACATGCTCTACGTACCAGCTACTCAAGATCAATTGATAGGATATAGAGATATCTTAAAGGCACTCCAGGTCAAGGAATTTGGATGAAGAAAAATAATTCCAATGATGTGGTTGGTTTTTCTAACGTAGATTGGGTCGGAAGCTATGACAAAAAATCAACCATAGGGTTTTGTATGTTTGTAGGTGGTACTTGGTCACTTGAAAAAGTAAGAAGCAGAATGTTTTAGCTAGATCAAGTGCAGAAGCAGAATACCGAGCCATGGCATCCACAGCAGGTGAGCTTGTCTGATTAAGCAATTACTTAGTGACAGAAGATAAAGCACACAAAAACAATGCAAATGTACTATGATAATCAAGATGCATGTCATGTTGCTTCCAATCATGTCTTCTATGAGAGGACAAAATATATAGAGATAAATTATTACTTTGTTAGAGAAAAATGCAATCAGCGGAAATAAAAACTTCATTTGTCAAAATCAAAGAGAAACTAAAAGATATTTTCACAAAAGCACTCGTAAAGACCAACAATTTGAACCTACTTGACAAGTTGGATTCTATAATTTATTTCAATCCAGATTGAGAGGGAGTGTTGTGAAATATGAATGATAGCCTCATAATATTTCATCTAGGTTGAAAAAATAAAAAATAAAATAAAAGGTCGGTATCCATTATACAGCTATTAGCTATACATGGCACTTTTTTGTAATTATGGTGTAATTAGGAAATTATAATTTAGGAAATAAGTAATGGCCGATAGAATTATAATTTGGAAAATACGCAACGGCTTGTAGAATTATATTTAAGGAAATAAGCAACGGCTAGTAGAATTAAGCTATATTTAATCATGTACAAAAAGCTTGTAGAATCAGAAAAAAAACTGCAATAAAATTAATTATTCATCATATTCTTTCTTCTCCTCTAAAATCCAATAGTTCCTTTTGAAAGAAAAGGATATATCGTCTTCTGAATTATGGTTTAATCAGAAACCAAACTTATCAAAACTTAAGATCTGGGGTTGTTTAGCTTACGTCAGAAAACCTGATCCTAAAAGACCCAAGTTAGGAAATAGAGCTTATAAATGTGCTTTTATAGGATATTCTCAAAATACCAGTACTTATAGGTTCTTTATTTTAGATACCTTAGAAGTTATAGAATCTGCAGATGTAGAATTTTTTGAGAATAAATATAAATCACAAGACCAAAATAGTGATGAACCATTAATATCACTTAGTCCAGAACATGCTGAGACTAATGATGATTATACCTCTAACCAAAACAAGGAAATCTCGGTACCTGAAGAAGAAATTGAATGGAGACGAAGCAAAAGAGCAAGACAAAAAAAGAATTTTGACCCCAACTTTATTACATATCTCATCGAAGGCACTAAGGATGAAATCCATAATATCACTAAATATGTAATAAATGTCGATGATGATCTTTGAAACTATTTAACGCCATGTGTTCCAGAGATGCAATTTCTGGAAAGAGACAATAAATGATGAAATGAATTCAATCGTCAAACTAAACACGGGCTTGATTGATTTACCTCTTAGTGTTAAACCTATAGGATATAAATGGGTATTCAAGAGGAAATTGAATACAGATGGATCCATTAACAAGTTTAAAGACAAATAAGTTGCAAAAGGTTATAAACAAAGACAAAGTAGATTATTTTGACACATATGCTCCTGTAGCTCGCATTACTTCTATACGTTGTTTGATAGCGCTTGTATCCATACATAATATACTTATACATTAAGTGGATGTAAATATAACATTTCTAAATGGTATTTTAGAAGAATAGATATATATAAAACAGCCCAAAAATTTCATATGTCAGACCAAGAAAGAAAAGTTTGCAAATTAGTTAAATTTTTCATGATCTGAAGCATGCTCCTATGCAATGGCATAAGAAGTTTGATGAAGTAGCATTATCATACAGGCTTAAAGTCAATGATATAGATGATTGTATACATAGAAAATTGGATAAAATGGTTGTGTTATACTATGTTTATATTTTGATGATATGATAATTTTGAGGTCTGATATATCTTGTGTGAACGAAGCAAAGAAATTTCCATCCTTGAAATTTGATATGGAAGATTTAGGAGAAGCTGATGTTATCTTAGGAATTAAGATTTAAGAAAACCGAAGGAGTTTGTGTTAACACAATCTCATTATATTGAGAACTTTCTCAATAAAAATGGCCATTATAATGACAAAGCAGCCTTTGAGTCCTTTAAATCGTAGTATCAAATTAGAGAAGAATACTAGACATACTATTTTTCAACTAGAATATTCCAATATTATCGAGTCTTATGTATGCTATGTATTGCACAAGACCTAACATAGCACATGCATTAGCGTATTATGTTATTTTATGAGTAATCCAGATATAGAACATTGAAAGCATTTTCAAGAGTTCTAGCTTAATTAAAAGGTGCCATCGACTATGGTCTTTCTTGTAAAGGATATCATGTCATATTAGAAGGATATAGTAACGCTTCTTGGAACAATGTAGCATCTAAATCAAATCAACGAATGGATGGATATTTACATTAAGAGGAGCTGTCGTGTCTTGGTGTTCCATGAAGCAAACCTGTGTTTCTAACTCTATTTGTTAGAATTAATAGCGGTGCATGTAAAGAGGCGAAATGGCTAAGAATTTTTTAATGATATTCCTATATAGACAAAGTAATCTTCGAAAGTCATAATTAATTATGATAATCAGGTTACGATATGTAATCTGTCTAATAAGACATATAATGAAATGTCTAGACATGTGAGTCACATAAGATGATAAGACAATTACTCAAGCAAAGAGTAATTACAATCGATTACGTAGAAACAAAGAAGAACTTGGTTGACCCATTTACAAAGAGTCTTCCAAAAGTGATGGTTTCTATAAATTCAGGAGAAATGAGATTAAGGTCTATGAATAAAGGTTGATCATCGACTAATGACCTCCTAACTTATGTCTTCAAAAAGATAGACAAAGTTCAATGGATATTAACAAGTTAAAAAAATGATTATGGAACACTACACCAAAATTCCCATAAGTTAGTGTTGGGTATTCTGCATGAATGAGGATGGATTGAATTCTTTAACAAAACTATATAATCACAGAAGCACTTAAAAACTTACTTGTATGAATGTGGAAATAGACCGTTTTCTAAGAAAGTAAGACCGCTTTCTAAATGGACATATTAAAATCAGGGTTAGAGCATATGGCCATTAATGTGCAGAGCATATAGAACACAATAACCTTTGAAAATCAATATGTGTGATTCTTCCAGTCATATCACTAAGGGTACTTAGTTCAAGACCCATTTAGTATAGAACCTCGATACGAATTTGATGAGTTTACACTAAGTGAAGAGTTCAAACCCAAAAGGTACTTATTAACAAGGTATTGGTTTTTCACGATAATGTCACATCTTGTCCTTGAACTACGTCGGCTTAATCCCACTTTGACATCTGGGCAGTCACTCAAGTGATGCAGTCATTCCAAATGTTTTAAACTTCGAAAATAGGAGGAGAATGGTGTATATTTTCAAAATAACTAAATGGATTTTTCAGAGCATGTTTTTTTGGACTAAGAAGAAGAGAGCGTGTTTGGAAGAAATGAGATTAAAAATGAAAAAAAAGAAGGATATATATCTGCATAACGCTATTTACTGTGCATATGCAGGTACCATCGGTTGACCGGTATTATGCTGCCTGTGTTGTAAACAGAGGTTATGAATAGCTATGTATGTTCAAAGAGTTGCAACTCTTGTTGATGGTTGCTACTCTTCATTCAATGGCTTTTATAACTGTTTTTTAAAGAGAAGCAACCCATCTTTGCGTCCAAACTTCAACTATATAAGGAGAATCAATCCTTGCAACTAGTTTTAACTAGTGATTAAATCATCTTCTTCTTCTCCACTTCGACACCTCTTTTACGGCAATTATCAAAAACAATTACTACTTTGTTCTTGGCTTGATCAAAGTGGTACAAAATATTGATTCAAATAACATCGTTCAAAGACTTTGTTGAATCCTGATCGGAATAGTTCGATAGTCATTCTATAAGATAGGGCTGAATTATTTTATGAAAGAATCTATGATAGATCCTCAAAGTCAGCGGTACGACAATGGTAGCCACATTATATTCCAACAATCTACATTCATATTTCTTGGAAAACTCTCAAACTAAATGACATTCATTAGTCTTATGTCAAAACACATACTGAGATTGATCATAGCTTCAAAGATAACAAAGACGAGTTATGCGTTTGTTAAACCTTTTTAGGCTAATCTTTTATTTACTTGTTTTTATGTTAATTAATTTTAGTTCTTCTTAATAATGGTAGTAAAAATTATCCATGAATCAAGCGATGTCCTCCTGAATCAATTCTTCGTGAAATTCTACAAAAGAACTTACCAAAGCAAACATGGTTTTAAATCTTCTATATCTTGCCACAGATCTCATCCGATATCTTCTTTGCACCGTTAAACGAGACATTAAATCGATCATCTTTGACACTCATTTCTTCCGTTATATCTAAATCACATCCGAAATAAGGATCAAAATCTCAATTAGAGATTTCATCCAAATCATACATTTTTCTTCTACATAATTTTCTTTTGCTTTTCATATAGGCTTAGAAGAAAATACTCAATCCCACTACTGTCTACTAATCCCTAGACGTATTTTACTTTTTTCTCGATGTGTCAAAACAAACAATTTTATTTCGTTTTAGGGTTCAAACAAGAGACTATTATTCAATCATTACTAAATCAATCCAACTGACCAAGCTTTCATTCTTCTTCAAAACATCCATTTCAACTCTTTTTTATAAACTAATGAATATGTTACAACTTCTATGCTTCCTTTTTAAATAATATTCTCCTACCATTGTAGTGTCGAGTATGGACACGTAAGCTACTTCGAGATAGCATCGAGATGTACTTTAAGACCTGAGGTTTAATCCAAGGTGTACACTAAAGATACTTTCGTCTCATTTGAGATCTCATCCGATAAGAGATATGCAAAAATTCTGAGATGAAACATAACCGAAATCCTAGATTTGAAACGAAGAAGGTAAATAAGAAACTATGCCCTAATCGAAAAGCACAGACATAAAAGCAAGTAAACATAGAAATAACCTCACGCTAAGCCAAATAATCTCCATCCAACTTCCAATTAAAATTAAGAAAATAATTAAAACAATTGAAATAAAAAGGACTTGAAATCAAAATAAATCAAAATTCAACTTATGAATTAAGAAGAAAAAGAAAATAAGAATTGAAATAAAGTCTTGAATTACAAGTTTGTCGTTTTTGGAAATAGCGATTACCAACTACCTAAAATAAACAACCTTAAATGTCACCATAATGCCAAAATGATCTTGTTTTGATGATTGGTGGAGTATTTATATATTCTAGAACCATCATGATCCATGTATACTTCAATATACTGGAAATAATCCGCTTATGATAAATAAAAGCGGTTTGAGTGTAAAATGACCATGAATGCAGTGATAATGTGATCTACTGATTCGTTCTTCTTCATTATTGTTTGCAAAATTTCTAAAATAAAGAGCTAACCATCTGAACGTTATCATTTTTTCAATTTAAAATATATAAACCATTAGTTCTGTATTAGGCTTCTAATTTCAGTTAATTTTCCTCCATGATTTTGTTGATGTTTTGTTACAATCTTGAATATCCTTTTCAATCAACTCTCATTGTTAATTTTTTTCTTTATGCAATTATATTAATTATAGTATTATTTTAACATTTTTTCTGCAAATTGAACAATATCATACTGTAAATTATACGTTAAATGAGCAGCAAAAATAACACAATATGATGTCTATTGAATTCCAATACACTTAAACTTTTATTCGTCCTCCAACGAAATAAATCCAAATTTATTCGAATAAGATTAATTATATTTTAATCACTCATAGTGAGGAGTCACAATTGCATTAAACATATGCAAAGCTTCAACTATATCTAGCAGAACGAGTGGTGTCTCACTGAAATGAACACAAACATTTGCTATATATTTTTTTGTATAGTGTAAATAATTTTTGTTCGAAAAAACCTCACTTTCTAAGATCTTTTGAAAAATTTCCACCCTTGTAAATCCTATTTATCCTCTCTTCTCATCATTATGGGCATTCAAATCGACCCTGACGTACTTTCTCCACTTTGAATAAATCAGTTCATCATAACTTCTCATCATCGGATGCTGCTTCCTCGGCAAAAATGCAAACCCTGCAGAACTAAGAATAATGGTACTAAAGAGAATACTGTTTCCATAAAGACCGAGATGTTATTTTAGTCTTATTATGTTTAAGCTCTTAGATGTAGAGTGATAACCTACATAGTTATGATTGTGACAATTGATCAAATACTTAGAAAGGTCAAAAGTAACTTTATTGAAATATTTTCTCACTCGAGAACCAGCTCATATTTCAGCACCAAGATTAGAAATTAAGGATAGAAATTTCTTGTATATGAACACTCTCTCAATATTTGCATCCCTCTCATGCAAGATTTGTAGCATTCTATGGAGGGTGTATGTATGAGAATAGTGAACTTAGATTTACTTAGAGGGTATATCTAATTACTATAAGTCTATCTTTGATGTCTAATGTAATTTCTATTTCTAAAACAAGTCACGGTGACATATGCCCCCTAAAATTACTTTTAGGACACTCTTGGGGTATAATTGTAAAATAAAATATGAGGATATTGTCTCCATAACAATATTGAAAAAAATACAAAAGTAGTTTGTTAATGGTTAGATTGTCATATTATGGATTCAACACACTTGGCCACATCTTATAGTCATTATCTACACACACATTTGTTTTATACCATCATCCTACACAAAATACTAAGACATTTCTCCTTCCTAATTTAACAATTCAGATTTGTGCATATATTTTAGAGAGAGGTGTGTATAATTTGGTTAAAGGGTTGATTTTACATTTTAGTTAGAAACGAGTAGAAGTATACACGAGAATGAAATTTTATCTCAATGCGAAGTAGACCAGAATAAAAACAAAGCCTACATGGGTCTATATGCAGTCCAAACATTTTATAACTTATATTATACAAACTGTTATAAATACAGAGCAATGTAACATAGATTGTTAATCAACAATACAATCATTTCTAATTACTTTGTTCCCATGTATCATTATGAACAATCATATTATAATTATATATCATAAAATCTTTCTTAGAGTTAATCTGCTTAACTGTATTTCTAGAGAAAACCGGGTATCATTAGAAACAAATTCATTATTTGATACTCAGAACCCATTAGATTAGTATTATCATCATCAGGGTTTTTTGAATTTTCCTATAAGATCGTCAAAAAAACCAGTAATGTGCCAAAGAATTCATCAATTTTTGGTGCAACAAGTTTCTCCATATCAAAGCAAGAAAAATCATTGTAAAATTTCAGAAAATCAAAATCCAAAATGCAAGAAAAGCATATTGAGTCATAAAGAAAGTTAGTACCTCACCAAAAATTCATCAAATCAGCATCATCATTTGAATTCTTGGCCGCAACAAACCTGATTTACTTCATTAGAATTGTTTTCTTGCTTTAGAGATCTATCTTCTTACAATCTACCCGATCTTGTATTTCTTCTGCCCTATAGAATCTCATCATCATCATGGCTAGCGAAACTACAACAATTTCTGAAAATGCAGGAAATTCTCAACAACGAGATGCAACAGAGAACTTCATCAAGACAATGATCAACCCACAAAGTTAGCTCATCACAATTCATCTTGATGAGGACAATTATCTTCTTTGGAAATTCCAAATTAAGACTACCATTAGAGGCTATAGTTTGGAAGGATTCATTCTTACTACACTTCCAATCCAACCAAAGTTTATCACTGATCAAGAAAACAAGATGGTGAGAAATAATGAATATAAAAAACACCATAGATAAGATAGCTTAATAAGCTCGTGGTTATTATCCTTAATAAGTACCAATCTATTGCCTCAAGTGATGGGATGCAAGTCATTCAATGAAATCCGGAGAACAATTGAACAAGTTTTTAATTCTCAATCAACAGCTAAATTGATGCACTACAAAAGGCAGTTGCAGAACATCAAAAAGGATAATACGCCAATAAAGGAATACTTATCAAAGATTAAAACTACATGTGACTTGTTAGAGGCGGCTGGATACAAAGTGGATGAAACTGAGCAAGTATTGACAATCATGGATGGTCTCAATGAAGAATATGAGGCAGTAGTAGCAGTGGTATCATCAATATAAACATTACCATCCATGTAGTACGTACGTTCTACCTTATTAGCACATGAGGGAAGGATTGACCAATAAAAATCACAAGGAATTATCATTTAACTATGCACCAAATTTCAAAAGCAAGAATCAAAACTATAGCAAGCATTATCAGACTTATCAAAGAGGGTGTCAATCTACTAGAGCCAGAGGTAGAGGAAGGTACAAAAACAAGAACAAACCAACACACCAGATACGTGAGAAATAGATCACACTGCAACAAAATGCTACTACAGATTCAATGTCAATTACACTCTAAATCAAAACTCAAGAATCAAAGGAATAACAATTCTAGTGCAAACATATTCAGTAAGAAATAAGCAATCAATCAAAAAGTTCAAGAAATTATCACCTGAATTAACCCACTAGACCCGAGCATATTCATGATGAAAGTTGATACCTAGATTCAGGAGCAACCAAACAAATCACAAGCAATCTAGATAATACGAATTTAGGCAACAAAGAGAACAAATGCAATAAGTCCATACACATGGGAAGCATTGAGCCTATTAAGATAACATGTACTGGAATTGCTTGCATCAAAGGTGAAAGAAAATTATGTCCAATAATTTATTAAAGGTACCTCAAATAAAGAAGAATCTCATGAGTGTATCATAATTTGCAAGTGATAACAATGTTTATTTTGAATTTTACCCTAAATATTGTTTAGTTAGAGACTTCTAACTAGAGAAATTCTTTTGTAGGATGAGGTAGTCAAGGAACTGTACAGATTTAATCTTGTTGACTCTAGAAATTCTGGATGAAAGAATAGGTGTTGTAATTTCTCTAAAATTACTCAAAAGGAGAAAAATATGTAACTTTGATGTATTGAATGTCAAGTTAGGACATCCTAACGTAAATATTGTAAAGAAAGTTTTAACTGAAAATGAAATCCCTTTTAATAATATCACCTTACCATATGTTTGCACTTATTGTTAATGGGAAAAATTCGTAAGCTAACATTTTCTAGTTCATTAACTAGATATGATAAAGCTTTAGAATTAATAACTACTGATTTTAGGGTCTAGCACTTATTAATTTTGACTATGGGTTTAAATATCATATATTATTTATTGATGCCTATTTTAGATACACTTGGATATATTTTTTAAATGCAAAATCAAAAAAATACAATGCAGTAATACATTTTATTACTCAAGTTGAAAGGTAGACTAATCATTAGGTATTCAAGCTGATGGTGGCACTGAGTTCAAGACATGCTGTGATTATTTTAGCAAGTAGGAAATAGTTAATAGAACAACATGTCCCTATACTTCGAGCAAAATGGATTGGTAGAGAGAAAACATAGGCATATAGTTGAATTTGGTGTAACATATCTTTCTCAGGCTTCTTTACCCTTAAAGTTTTGGCCTGACTCTTTTAGCACTACAGTTTATTTAATCAATAGACTACCAACTAAAGTACTAAAAGTTAAGAGTCCAATAGAAAAATTATTAAAAATATAAAGCTCGAGTATCAAAGTCTAAAAACTTTTGGGTGTCTATGTTTTCCCTACCCAAGACCATATTATACTCATAAGTTAAATTTTAGGTCCACACCATGCACATTTTTAGGATATGCTACAAATTATAAAAGTTGCAAGTGCATCGACAGTAATGGAAAGGTATTTATAAGTGGACATGTAGTGTTCAATGAATATACATTTCTTTATTCTAGCATGAATATGAAAATAACCAAAAAAAATATAATTCAGAAGTTTCAATACCACCTATACCTCTGCATTCAACCAAGTCGAATCAAGGAGAAGCTGAAAAGAATCCAGAGAACTCTACTCCACAACACATAGTGTCCATTTAACCAGGTTAGTCGGAGTCATCTGATTCTTCTGTCAATCTCCTAATATCACAATAGGTCCATCATAAAACATAAGTCAATAGGAATCAAGTACATAGCAGTATGAATCAAAAAGCAATATAGATCAAGCCACTGAGTCATCACATAACGAACCACGGACTAGAACTAGGCGTCATATTGTCACCAGGCAAAAAGTGGAATGTTCAAGCCAAAAGCATATACTGCAACAACTATGTCATAGGATCTAGAAACATTTGATCATGCTATTAAAGACAAAAACTGGAATGCTACTATGGATTTTGAATATAATGCACTTACTAAACAACAAGACATGGAGTCTAGTTCTACCACCTGAGCATAAAAATATAGTGGGTTATAGGTGGACATATAAATTAAAGAAGAATACAGATGGAACCATTTCCAGATACAAAGCAAGATTGGTGGAAAAAGGTACACACGGGAACATGGTTTTGATTTCAATGAAACATTTTCTCCAGTAGTGAAGCCTACAACTATCATAATTATTCTTACAATAGCATTATATAAATCTGGAGCAGTAGACAATTGGATGTTAATAATGTCTTTCTTAATGGTGAATTACATGAAGAGGTGTATATGGAGCATCCTCAAGGCAATAATCAAGATAGGAACTATATGTGCAAATTGAATAAATCCATATATGGTCTCAAACAGGACCAAGAGTCAGGTTTGATAAATTGAAATCCAACTTATGTAATATGGATTTTCAGTCTACCAAATCAGACAATGTATTATTCACAAAGATCAATAAAGTTATCACCATCTATATACTGATATATGTTGATGATTTAATTATTACGGATGATAATGAAATAGAGATCAACAATATCATTTAGCATAGATTAACAGTTTTCAATCAAAGATCACGGTCATTTGAAATATTTTCTGCGGATAGAAGCTAAAAGGAAGTCAGAATTAGAAATTATCCTATGTCAGAAGAAGTATATTAGAGAACTTCTAATCAAGTTAAAAATGGAAGGAGAAAATCCCCAACCAACACCAATGATAAGCAATCAACATTTTTTATAAACAGGGAAGAATCCATATTCGATGACAAACAATATAGAAGTCTAGTTGGTGCATTGCAATATGTAATCATAACTAGACATAATATTACATTTAGTGCTAATAAAATTTGTCAATTTGTGAAAAAACCATTGGACAAAATTGAAAAGCTGTCAAGAGAATTCTATGATATCTAAAAGGGACAGCAGACTATGGGCTAACACTAAAAAATAAGCAAAAATCTCAATATAACTAGATATGCAGATGTAGACTGGGTAATAGATCATGATGATAAGGGATCTACATCAGGGTATTGCATATATATTGAAGATAATCCAGTGTCGTGGTGTTCAAAGAAGCAGTCTGTTATCTCCAAATCCAGCACCAAGGCTGAATACAGAAGTATAGGTAGTGCAACTGCTGAAATCATGTGAATTTAGTCACTAATGCATGAGCTAAGAATAAACACAGATATCAGATCAATATTTTAGTGTGACAACTTAAATGATGTGTATTTATCGGCAAATCCAGTACTTCATTCAAGGACAAAACATCTAGAAATAGACTTGTATTTCGTTCGAGAGTAGATTCTAAAGGAAAGCTTCAAGTAAACCATATACCTGCCACTTACCAAATCGATGATGTATTAAAAAAGGCACTTACAGAAAGAAATTTCACTCATTTCTAAAGCAAGCTAAAAGTTGAGCAAAGCAGCAACAAGTCAGAGAAAGATCTGAGCAGGGATAAGCAACTCTGATGTCAACAAGCTATGAAGCTCTACCAAATTTAAAAGCATTTAAAGATTTGAAGAAATTTTCTGAGATAATTGAAGGATTGAAACATCGGCTCAAATGTGGAAAAAGCGGACCGTAACACTAATGTTGATTTAAGGGGGGAGGGGGTCAGAAATGAGGAGAAGTATACACAAGAATGAAATTTTATCTCAAAGCAAAGCAGATCAAAACACAAACGAAGTCTACATTGGCCAATATGCAGCCCAAACATTCTTTTACTTGTATTATACAAACTAGCAGTGTAACAGAGATTGTTAATTATAGTACACTCATTTCTCATTTCTTTCTTTCTCATGTATCATTCTGAACAATCATACTGTTCTACTTCTCACTTAAATAGAAAAAGGATAACATCCTTTGTGACAGGCATGCAAACTCTTTGGACTTTTATATTATAACACAAGGATATGACACACATTGTACCTTCCATATCGTCTGTCATTAGACCATTCCCAACCGATGGGGATGAAAGGGGTCGATTCAAGGCAATCAACCCAAATCCACCCTCAAATGATTGGAAGAAGCATAATTTTGCGCTTTTCCTTAGCGGCTAAGTGTGTTATTGTGGATTACAATCCACAACCATTGGATTCCAATCCACAACGTGGTGTGGATTGCAATCCACACCACTCACTTAGCCAGCCTTATTTTGGCCAACTAAGTGTAGGGTAACCGACTATTATATAGACGGTTACCCTTCTTCTTCCCTCAACGCTTTCTTTCTTCCCTCCTTTCCTCCATTTCTCCTCCTTCCAGCAAACAACCGTCAAGTAAAAAAGAATGAGAAGAGCGTTCCGGAGACTCCGAGGCAACGGTAGCCGCAACGTTGGAAATGTTCCACTAGCCATGGAAAATGCCCCTACCAAAGACAGCGCACCCGTACACGGTCATTGAAGGTCGACGAAGCACGGTGGTTAGGCGAAGACGTGTAGGCGTAAATACATCAAATGCAGTTCTGGACCCCCACATCGACCAAAATTTGGGATCAGACAAAGATTTAGTGAATTTCCGCATACTCCCACACAAAGAAGTACACGTTAGCACGTATGTTGATAATTCTGTAAGTTATCCACCTTCAATTTATTTTATTATTTAAAATTATTCAATAAAAATTGAATATGCAACCTATTTTAACTTAGGCTCATCGTGAGTGCACCCGTGGATCTTGGGTTAGCGCAATACGCCTTTACAGAATGATCCAATCTTATGTTGTCGACGACATTATTCATACTTTGCTATAAGATATAGGATTTGGAGATTTTTTGAGTACGTATTTACATAATTACTATTTATTTATTTAATGAAGTTTATGGCTTACTACAGCTTATGAGCAGCGATATCAACCTACGCGCAGAGTAGACGACGACGACGACAGTGATCAGCCAATCTTTTTGATGATCAGTACCCATTTGATGAGCCTTAGTGTTAGCATGTACTATTACTATTCGTATGTCATATGCATGTGAGTACCACTGTATTGTCATTGTTATGTATTTCGTAGCAGAGTTTGTATGATTGTATTATCAGTGGTTTGTATGCAGTAGCAGTGGTTGTATATATGTATTATCATTGTTTTGTATTCACTACCATTGTTTGTACTACTGTATTATCTACATGCCTACGTACTAGTAGTGTTTGCATAACTATATCAGTTTTAGATTTCATATTTTGCTTGCATATGTCTAAAATCACTATTTGAAGAAACAAACACAGTTGTGTTTGTTTATAGTCACGTTTGTGGATACTTTCCACGTGGATGATTATAAGGCACTTGATTCACGAGACGCGGATCATGAAATTTCTATTTAAACCATATTTTTGTATTGAAAATTCACAACATCTTCATTTCTTCTCAACATTGTCACTAATCATCAATGTCAAATGAAAACTAGAATGCAAATGATTATTTAGTTCTAATCAAATTGTACACAGAAACCAGTCATAGACACATAAAGGAGGAGATGGAGCAAGAATTTTGGGTCACTCTAAGCGGGACTTTTAACAATCATTCTAATTGTAGATTTGTTTGAAGGATTTTGGAAACTCGTAGCACTTTTGTAACGTTTACAAGGGCTTGTCGAAGATATAGACTCTTTATAAAAGCAGCGAAAGAAGAAGATCTATTTCAGTTAACACGATTCACGTATGATTTCCATTATTTATGGGAGTATCACATTGATTTTGTTGGACATGCTACATACAATCTCTAGTTTAGATATAGTAGACAATATGAATGATCTATGGGTTGATTAAGTATGTTTGTTAAGTTTATTACCTTCAACTTATTCTTTGAACTATTAATTTAACTTATATGTACTTTCAAATTCAAGTAAAGTTTGTGTTCTCATAATCTACTATGCACTTAACATAAAGCATACAAACATTTGGAAATCATTAACAACAATACTTAACTTATGAAGACAACAAATAACCACTTTCATAGAAAAAAAACAAGACAACAAAATTTAAAACATGACAACATCAAGGAAAAAGAACAAGACAACAAACAAAACAACCGATAATAAAAAAACTTGGTTCGACCACCTGATAAGTTAATTGAACCCAACATCCTTTGGAGCATCTGAATTTGGTTTTCAAGTTCGTTAGCATAAACAACTGCACGTCGAGGAAAAGGATCGTCACTCCATTGCCATAAGTCACAACCATCAGGAGAATTACGGCATCTATAGTGCTGCCGATCTATGTCTGTTCCGCTACTTACAACGACATACAGAACCGAAACCCCATAGTTACAGTAGATCTCATGAGAGTTAACCTCCGGATCTGCGCGCGGTGCTTGGTGTCGTATTTCATTCCTTTGTTCTCTATTTCCGTTATGGCTATGCCGCTCTTCTCTTTGACGTCTTCCATTTTCTAGCCACATACGCTCCTGCATTTGCATCTTATGCTCTCTTACATCGCCATTGTGTCTTTCCTCCATTTCAATATACCATTCGGTTGGTGGTTGCAGGGAGGATGTATTCGGTGGGCTATTGTGCTGTAACGGACCCTCGTATGAATATGAGGATAGCAACGAAATCTGATTGTAGTCTACCATTTTTATATACTAAAAATATGATAATACCGAAGTGAAGCATGGAAAGCAAACCGATATTTATATAGCCTAATACATTGCCCTTGTAAAGCATTGCAACGTGGATACAATATCGACCTCCTGACAACCATCAGCTTTAATCTTCATCAAACATCTTTAACCAATATGACCAGTGGGTCCTTCTGCTTTATCTCCGTTTTAGGCAAGACCCGACCTCCTGACCACCGTCAACATTAATCAACATCGAACACTTTAATCAATATGACCTATGGGTCCTTTTGCTTTATCTCTATTTCAGACAAGACCCAACCTCCCAACCACCGTCGACTTTAATCAATAGCGAACACTTTAATCATTATGACCCGTGGGTCCTTCTTCTTTATCTTTGTTCCAAACAAGATCCGACCTCCTGGCCATCATCAACTTTAATCAACAGTGAACACTTTAATTAATATGACCCATGGGTCCTTCTACTTCAATTCTGGTAAGACAAGACCCGACCTCTTGATCCCCATCTGCTTTAATCATCATCAACCGCTGTAATTAATATGACAAGTGGGTCCTTCTACTTTAGCTTTGTTTCAGACAAGACCGTACATCATGAACACTATCAGCTTTAGTCAACAGCAAAAATCTTTAATCAATATGACCAGCTTTATTGCATAGAACGTTGAAGGTGATGTGACCCACCATAGTACCAGTCTTTAATCCATATGACTAGATCATGTGTCATTTTAGTATCATATGAACATCAATAGCTTATAAATAGAAGCAAGGATGTTGAATAACATAATCATTCAAAATTCCAAACTAATAAACAACGTTCTTCTACCTATATTAAATGAGTTCTCTAAAATGTTTGAACATTGTATTGAACAACGTTCTTCTACCTCATCTTCGTCATCGTCATCTTCTTCCGACGATTTTATTGAACATTGTATTAATCAACAAAGAATGTTTGCTACCGAAACGAGGAATTTAATGGCCCAAGAAATTGCTGAAAGCTCTACGACATCCTAAGGAGGTAGCATTGTGGGAAGAAAAGACTTGCGTTATGAATGAGACTATGCTAGCGGTCAGAATCAATTAATCAGAGATTATTTTACGGCAAAATCCATGTACAGTGACATGGATTTTAGACGAATATTCCGTATGTCGAAGAATATCTTTAATCGGGTTCTCGACAAATTAACGGAAACAAACATTTTTTTCACCCACAGAAGAAATGGTATCAAAGAACTTGGAATTTCTCCCCTGCTAAAGGTTATGGCTGCACTTCGCATGATATCAAATGGAACTTCTGGAGATTCGCAAGATGACAAAGTACATATTGGAGACTCACGGGCAATATTATGTATGAAAGAGTTTGCAAAACCGTTGTTTGTATATTTGGTGAAGAATATCTTCGATCCTCAACACCATAAGATATTGACAGATTACTAACAATGGGATCTTAGCGTGGATTTCCAGGTATGTTAGGTAGCTTAGATTTCATACGTTGGAAGTGGAAAAACTATCCAGTTGCATTGTGGGCCCAATATATAGGACATTGTAAAAATGAAACTGTAATCTTGGAAGCTGTTGCTTCTTTCGATTTGTATATATGGCATGCTTTTTTTGGAGCACCAGGTTCACTGAATGATATTAACGTTCTACGACAGTCATATTTATTTACTAACTTATGTAATGACATATCACCTCCATGCAATTACAAAATTAGAGATAATGATCATTTTATGGGTTACTATATGATAGATGGAATCTACCCAAAATGGAAAACACTTATGACAACCCGCCCTTCTATCACCAGAAAGACGTATAATCATTAAGAAAGAAAGGGATAGAAATAGAAAAGAAAGAGAAAGAAAGAACAACAAACACGAAATCTCACAGCGGAATGGAATAAAATATAATACATCACAGAACAATCTCATAATTTACATATATCAGAGTTATACAATATTTTACATTTGACAATGTTATATATACATCAGTCACTACATACATCTCAAATACAACATACTCTAACTAACACAGCGGAACTAGATAGATATCTACAACGCCGAAGCCTCCTGCTCCATTGCTCCTCCGGCATTCGTCAAAGCTAACCTGAATCTCTTGACTACCCGTAAAAATTTGGGTACCCGAGAGTTTATGAAAAACAAAAATAAACTCCGGGTCAGACATGGGTCTGGTATGAGTAAACAGTTTAAATTGTTTAACTTTGCAAAATTTTTGAAAATAAAGGTATCACGTAAAACTTCCCACAAATAAATACGGGTAAGTTTTTACCTTACGCTAACCAAAACATTTCATAGGAAATTCTGTGATATTATAATAGTGTCTAGGGTTTTCAAGTAAATAGAAAATAGCCGAAATTGTTACATGATTAAATTCCAGCTACTAGCCACAAAAGTGGGTAATACAATCAAAACCGTGGGCACTTATTGGAAAATGGATTCCATACAATGGCAGGGCTACTGGGGTACCGCCCGTCACAGTACGGGGCATAGATCACCGTACCGAGGATTACTCCCTTCATCCCCTACAACACAAGGCCGGAACCATTCCTTACTGAACAGTCCCGAACAAGATAAACCCCGTGGTTGGCGCGCTCAACCACCCACTAAGCCGAATAAAAAGGGACATCTAGACAGGGGAAATATCTTGTCCTGCTTGGGCATGACCCACCTAACCTTGCTGCATCTCCCCTGTTTTAGCCATTCCCGGTTGATGAAGCTTGAGGCTACGATTACCTTTAGAGAACAAATTTCTTAGAATGCTCATCGCCCGCCTGACGATGTGTTGAAAGCATTCAATCCATACAAGTTCGTTCCGGGTTCGAACGAAACCGAAGGCATTATCTCGTTACACTCATTTTGGAATCACCCTCAGAGTTAACGACGACAACCCTTGCATTCTAAACCTTCATCTTCATATCAGATTAACGACCTAACGTTAATTTGGATCGATGTGGTTTTCGGATGTCCCAAATGTGGAAACCCGATCCCGGTCTCATCGAAATCCAAAACGTGTCTTTTAGGGCCAAGTTGTTTTAAAGTTTAAAACAATTCAATCTCAATTATCCATATACACACAGATAGATAATTCATAGTATCACAATAGATAATCAACATTATCACCATAACAGATAAGCAATCATATCAGATAATCCATATTTTTATCATGCTACAATCAAGCATACATTTTACAGAGCATCATTTATCTCATGCTAGGAATTTCAAACCATTCAGAGTAAACAATATCATCCATCCATATATAAGCAATCATATCAGCTATAATTAATTTAAAATGAATTAAATTAATTACTTGCATCTCTAATTAATTTAAAGTAAATTAAGTTAATTACTTAACCATTATAATTCTTGCTTATATAACTATTAACCAATTATCAATCAATTTATAAATCCATTTCACTTAATCATACTTTGATTAATTAACATTAAATTCAAGTAATCATTCTTAATTATTTCCAAATTATTTATCTTATCCAAATTTAGAAACTAACCTTTAATTACATACATTACATTACTTCTTAATTTCACCAATTAATTTCTCTTTAATCTTTCATTATTAATTTCATTATTTAATGATTGCTAATTACATTTCATTTCATTATCCTATATTAAATTAATTACCTTAAGTAATTAAATCTTCAATTAAACTATATTTATTAATCACCCCTGATTAATACTATCCAGTAATCAATCACCTTTAATTACTCTTATCACATCACTTATTTACTTCTCATCTGATTTCCTTTAATCAATCCCTTGATTAAATTTGCACAAAGTAATTATACTCACATTACTTCCATTATCAAATCATTCTCATTCAATTATATCCAGTCATTAATTTACCTCTCCAAGTAATTTACTTATCACATCATCAATTAATTATTTAAATTAATTAACTTGATTAATTAACTTAAACAATTCACATTAAACTTCATTAATTACAATAAATAATTAATTCCTTAATTACTTAAATACTTAATTAGCTTTTCCTTAATCACTCAATTACTTAATCAATTTGTTTCACTTAATTTCTTAATTAACTATTCTTTAATCATTGATTAATGATCTTAATAAAACTTAATTATTTATTTATTAAATTGCATTCTTTCATTCATTAATTACCTTACGTAGACAATTATACTGTATTAATTTCTTAATAAATCAGTTGATCCATCACCAGTTACAATTAAAAAGTAATTATTTTATTTACTTCTGAAATTATCAATTAAGATTAGATTTCTACATAATTAACATTTCAACATTTGAGATCCTTATTAGTTTTAAAAAAAATCAATTACAATGGCTGACTATACTCAATTGTTAATTAACTTTGTACTAAATTAAA
This sequence comes from Allium cepa, assembly GCA_030765085.1. Lineage (NCBI taxonomy): Eukaryota > Viridiplantae > Streptophyta > Magnoliopsida > Asparagales > Amaryllidaceae > Allium > Allium cepa. The sequence continues at coordinate 24,459,080 of CM060933.1, read as the reverse complement.
ATAAATTCTGGATTAAAATAATAATTAAGAATTTAAACACTTTAAAGCATTGATTAAATAATTTACTTGAATTAAGACTTTTGGGCTTTAAATTGTCAAACTCATGAAAACAGTGTTTGCAGACAAAAAAACTATTTGATAACACTTACTTTTACAACAGAAACTAAACTGCATGAATGAAGGAAACCCGAGTTCCCCCTTGAGTTTACACGGTACTTCACCGAGTTCCACTGCTTCTTCCCCTGTTTTACCCTGAACCTCTTCTTCTTCCTCTACTTTTTTTTTTAATTTTTTTTTTCAAAGCATCAGTTTTAAATTTTTTTTTTGTTAGAACTTAGAATTAAATTAGCATATCAGGCTCAACCACGTTCGAACTCGAACTCAAACCGAAGCCCCAATCCCAAAAACTCGCGCGCAACTCGAGACCATGACTGACACGGCGCCATCCCCTCCTCCCCTCCGTGCACGTGCACGGCGACACCAAGAACCACTAGCGAACACCTATGATGCAGACACACCACAAATCACTCGCTTATCTAAAATCCAAAGTCAAAATGCCTTCTGAAAAGCTGAAACGAAAAACAACAGAACAACCCATAACCCAACTCGAACCTCTCCAACAATATCACCTCGACACCGCCGCCGTGACCCCCGGAAGCCCCTAAATTTTGACCGAACCTCGACAACACTCCACCCTTCCTTTCCCCGAAGGTACGACCAACTCGAACTTCAATGAATGTCGAACTTGGCACATTTACAGACGGAACAAAATTTTGGGCTAAAACCCTAAATCAATCCCAATTCCTTAATTCATGTGATATAAAAATTATCTGATAATTTTTACGTGATCCTAAATGCTTAAGCTTTCTTCAACTAGAATTTTAAAAATAAAAATTGATTGAATCAATAGTTATTGACAAAACATCAAATTCAGTTCCTTTTAAAACTGCACTTTAAATTCTTATTTAAAAATCATTATTTTTATGCTAAAAATCCTAACTTTGTTTGCTGAATCAAGATATGAAATCAGATTAACAAAATTAAATATTTGAATTTTGAACATATTGGTTTCTATTTACTATAACTTGAGTATGCAGTGTCTAAGTTTCACTATCCACCTTCATCAATTCTTCCAAGTCGTAATTACAGTTTAATAAGTGTGTTAACTTAAATTCTTAAGTATAATATATTTGTATGAAAAAGTATTTAAATTTGTCTCTGCTTTTACTTTGTTCTGAAGCTTAAAACACTGAAGCACAAGCCATATAAATTTCCAGTGCAACAGAAATATTCACAGAGAAATTTGTTTAAACTATAACAAGCACATAACATCAAAAAGAAAACTCACAAATTAAATTTTGAGAATAGTTTGTTTACTCACATCAATAAAATCAGAGAACATTCCTTGTTTAAAGACTTGTTGTTGAAAACCTGCCTGTAAATTGTTCCTGCTCTTATGATTTTACTTGAGCTCTGATTGCTTCTTTATTTATTTATTTATTTATTTTTTATTTCTTCCTCTTCCAGTTATACTTATACTATAAACTAAATAAAAGATGGATACCTATATATAGAAGATAAGAAGTTAAGTATGAATGGGAAAAGAAAGAGTTTTAACCTGGTAAGGTGTTATCTGCTACTGTTCCATTCTTGTTTTTATCAGGCAAGCTTCTCTCTTTTTTTTTATAAATACTGATATGATTCTTGAATTCGGCTGAGATGCTAAAACATTAATTGCTAATGTACTTATTGTCTATACATACCTTATTAGTACATAAATATCTTATTAACTTGTCTGCATAATCTCCTACAGGTCATAAATTATCAAGCCTGTTGTATATTTTTTTTTTTACACACTTAACTCACTGCTATACCATTATGTTGATTAGATTTCATTGCAAAATAAAGATTTGCATATTATAATTAGACACAAAGGTGTGCTTCTAACAGGAGAGCATTAAATGGCAAGTAGCTTGCATAAAAAGATAAGTTATTAAATGTTTATATTTCAATCTGCCTGAATTTGTCAGGTTTTTTTTTTCCATGTTTACATATGTTTATATCAAAGCAATATGTGTCAGGTTCCTTGATTAGTGCATATATCATAATTATGTTTGGCTATGTTGATAGAAATTTACGTTCTGCTTGCTTAATATGTCTGCATATTAAAATCAAGATTTGTTGTAGGTGTATATATATATATATATATATATATATATATATATATATATGAAAGTATGTATTTTACAGGCTACACTTGATTTTGTAAATATGCAGTTAGCTACCTTATGATATTTGCCTTGTTTTTATTTTTCAAATTGAATATTTCACATGTCAGGTTTGTGTTTATACTTTTGGTTTGCTTTGAAAACATTTGTTTCCTTATTTCTAACTTGAATAATTTGTATACATATAGTTGTTGATTGATTTGATTTGTGTATGAAAATATTTGTTTAGTTAACTTCTAATTTATATAAGTTATACATAGATGTTTTAGTTTGGTTATAGATTTGATTTTGTCTTACTTTATACTGTGTTTTATACTTTGTTCTTATATTAAATTGTTAAGTTATGTTGTATAAAATCTCAATTAATTCTTATTTTAAATTTTACAGTAGTACGTTATATTTAACTATCAATGTTCAAGTCATATTCAAAATGATTCTCACTTATATTTGTATTCATTTTCATTTGTACTTAATTATTACTTATATAAATCAAGTTATATACATATATTTGATTTATGTTTTACATTTATATTTTACATTTATATTTTATTTTGTTAGAATTAGATTTAATTTAAACATTAACATCCCTATGTATATTACCAAATGTAAACAAAACATAGTATTTTAATTTGGTTATATAAGGTCAATATTATTAAAAGGTTCTATTTAAATATCCAAGATCAAATTCCCTTTTTAAAATACGAATTTACATAAACAATTGGCAATGATCCAAAATCATATTCATTTGAAAATAATTAGTTCATATTTTATTTAATCATATTAAATATTTATTAAAATAAACAAGGCCAAAATTCAGGGTCGTTACAACACTTGTGCAAGCTTACAAAAGACCAAATAACACAAAAGAAGCCAGGTTTACCAAACAATAAGAGAGCTTGAGGAAAGATGTGGAACGAGCATTTGACGTGCTTCAAGGTAAGTTTCATATATTAAGAAAAGAGGTATACTACCACGATCTGACGATATTATCTGATATCATATATTGCTGTATAATTTTACATAATATGATTGTCGAAGAAGAACGCTGTGGGTATGAATTTCAACTGAGAAACTATCCAGACATTGCTATAGCATTTCAAAAAAAAGTATATAAGGACCCAATTACTTTTTTCGAGTACTTGCAAAGAATACATGACATTTGAGATCTACAAGCTCATCTTGATCTAAGAGAAGAACTAGTGGAACACTACTGGGAACATATAGGAAACCATTAGTAGAAGTGATGTTAGATGGTGCTTATCTATTATAATAAGTGGTTGTTGACGTTTTGTATTAATGTTTGTGTTTGAATTTTTTATATCTACTATACTAAGTTGTTGTTGACGTATTACGGGCATTAAAAGGTAACAATAGAAATACAACAAAATTGACCATTATAGCATAACCATTAAATTGAACTAATACAGCGACAATCACATTAACAACAACACTAACAACGACATTACAACCAACACTTACGACTTTAAAATGTCGATCGAATGCTAAGATACATTGTAGGAACCTAGTTTCCTACATCTCCCCTTGACGTCTATGGTACTTCTCAAGCAACTTCTCCATATACATCCTCTGAACTGGACTGAGTTCGTTTAAGTTGCAAGTTAAAAGAGCCATATCATCAGCTCTTTACTGTCGAGCTAATTTTTGTTTTCTTATCTTTAGCTCTTCATTTCTTAACTTTTGTTTTTCATCGTACCGCCGTTGTTTTTCCATTGCTCTTTCAATTCTCATTGTTTCTTTTGTTTCCAGTTATAATTTATTTGCATTTTCAGCGGCCGTCATACGCTCTCCAATATGTTCATAATGTGCGTTGTAACCGGAGCCCTTTGAACCTTCTTAGAGGCCGATCACATGAACTAGTTGTGAAGGGGGTGTCCTCATGAGGATCAGAACTACCTGGGCTGGATTCATCAGTCATCTTTCGAGGAAGAAAGCGCATTACTGAATGTTCTTATTGCACTCGACTTCATATTTTCTTTTTTCCAATTATGTCATAGCAATTGTGCAAGTTGAATGTTGATTATTATGTTTAGACATATACACTGCATTTTCTTAATTGAGCTGTAGATGATAAAGTACTATTAGAAGAATATAACATAAAACTTGATAGTTTGAAGTCCAAAATTGAAATCAATACCAAGTACATGTCGTTTGCCCCACTTTGTTGTCTAGAATGCATACCGACCATTATTTCTTTCCAATGCTGACAAGCGGCGTTTATTCTTTTTCAAGATTGCTTTAATGAATCTATCATTCTTGGGGGACTATTTGGAGTTTGAAGGTCAAATAAATTGTGTACAGAAGTCCAAAAAGATGTTTCAGTTTGGCTCGTACCTTTCATATTGTCTCTAAAACATTCAACCCAATTGAATGCTAATTCAGCTTGCTCGTCCGGTGACCATTTAACCAATTTTGCTCTTTTAGTTCGACGTTAGCAGAATCAGAAATGCTGATTCTCATTGGTTGATTTCCACAAGTTTGACCAAAAGACAAATTAGGATTGCTATAAACGTCTTCTTCTTCGGTTATTTCATTGACAATGAATTCAGTTTCTTGATTTTCAAATCTATTGCCTCTAAATTGATTATTGAGTTTTCTCGATATACTGTGTGAAAGATAAGGCAATACTGACCTTTTATTGCTATTGGGAGATACATAGTTCTGATCGTAGTTAAAAAATTTTGAAACGAACTATTCTGCGAATAATTCGCATTTCGAGAATTTTGGTACTGGTTCGAATCTTGTTGAAAATGGTATATATTTTGATTTTGTTAAGGCTGGTATGAATTTGGCGCTTGTTGAGAATGAAATTGATTCTGACTGTGTTGAGAATTATACATATGCTGATTGAATTGGGCGGGATTCTGAGTATCTGGCCTTTTTGAGACAGATATCTAGGAGATTAAGATTTCTGAGATTTTCCTTTTGAATCTTTCGACATTGCTGATCTTGTTCGAAGAGAAAGGCACGTTGATGAGAGAAAAAATTGTAATTGAAATGTTGCAAATAAAATTTGGTAATTTGAAAGATATATAGGAGAAAAGGCAACGGTCGGTTGTGGAATCGCCGGGCACTTAGCCGGTAAAATAATAGCCGGATAGGTACCAACGGCTATAATACAGTCGTTGGCACTTAACTGGCTACTATATAGCTGGCTAAGTGCCAACGACTACCGTTGGCCTGGCCGACCTTATTTTGGCTGGCTAAGAAGAAACCCTCTGGGTTGCTTTGCAAGGAAGGCATGGTTGTTTCCCAACCATGACCTGGTTGGGAATGCTCTTAGAGCTTTTTAAGGCTGACACTGTTCGCTCGTTATTTATAAGCATATTTGACGCATTACGGAATAGAAATATAATTTTTTCTTGAAAGCAACATAATTTTTTGATGAATAGATGAAGAAATAAGGGAAACATTGGCGCAACTCAGAAGTTCATTGTCGAAAATACCAAGTAGCACTACAAGAACAACACTGGTTTCCGACGGCCCAAAGCCGTCGGCGGCCGTTGGAAATCCGTCGGAAACCGTAGGTACATCCGTTGGAATATGAATCTCATTTAGTACGATTTCCAACGGCACCAATAACACTTTTCCGACGGCCTCCAACGACAATCTCCAACCATTTCCAATAGCCAAAATGGCAACATGGCAATCTTGAAAAACCAAATAGTCGTCCTTGGCCGTCGGAAATGGTCGCAGTTTGTCGTTGGAAGCCATTGAAAATTTTTGACCTACAGGCCGTCGGAAACCGTTACAAGCTGTCGGTGATCTGCGTAATTTTTTTCCACAAATTTGAACCTGCTACCTTTCAGCCACCACACATCCATCAATACTAATAACAGCTCCTTTTCGAGCATATATAAACCAATAATATATAGACGAGCATACATAATATTTCATCCATAAAATCCATATCCAAATCCAACATAATCCACAAAATCAACATCCAAATCCATAAACTCAACATCCAAATCCACATAAAATAATATACAATCCATCAAAATGTATCAAACACATCCTTAACCACTCGAAGCGTATATATACAGACAAAAAGACATAATAGAACATACCCAGCATCACTGATCATCAACCCCTGCAGAACCACCCGACGAAGGAAAACTCCCATGCTGCTCCATATACTCCCCCAAGCGCTAGTTCAGCTGCTCCATCTACGCAGCACGACGGCGATCATGCTCCCGCAGCTTAGCAATCTCGGCTTGTAGCTCTGCAATTTCTTATTTGTCTTGAGCCATCTTATACGCCTTCTACGATGTCCTAGCCTGCAAATATAAATAAATTGTTATACTGTCTCCAACATCATAAACGTAATCTACATAACTTTAATTGAAAAATATGCAATATTTGAATTTAGTTTATTTTCTGAAAATTACCGCTTGGTTTCCAAATCCATAGCGCCTGCTGCGGGATGGTGGATTCATGATAGACTCAAAAATAGTGTCCTCCTCATCAACTGTCAACTCATCCCGTCATGTCTCAGCCAGCAGCTATGCCCATGCTTCCTGAAACATTTGCTGTAATGCAAAATACAAAATACAATTAAGTAGACTAATCGCTATACTAATTGACAAAAATTTGAAATGGTCACTAGTATAAATAACACTAATTAATATAACAATAAATCTATACTTAATTAATTAACTGATGACTTTTTACTTAATTATAATATACTTACATAGGCAATGGTCGCTTTATCATCATGCTTCCATGAGTATACGACTGAGCCCGAATCGTCGGTCTGTTTCAGGGCATGGGTATGAGCAAAAACATCCAAATATGAAAGAGCACCTCCTTGCACTCTTTCCTGAAATATATATATATATATATATATATATATATATCTGTGTGTGTGTGTGTTATTTTATTAACTATCTATTAACAACTTATAACTTAAATATAAAAATGTGAATATACAATTTTACCAAATCATCGCGATGATGCTGGAATAACTTGGAACCACCGTGATGTGTGACGGGATTCTTATTTCTATTTGCGGAGTTCCTATCTGACTCCCTCTGTAAATTTCAATTGGAAATAACATTACAGTTCTAAATTATGTATTAAATACACGCAACAATTTAAAGTAATTAATATGTGGTAAATTTACATGGAACTCCTCATTGCCCCACCATGCAACCAGGCCTCCCAAATGCTAGCACTCATCCAGTTGGGTTTTTCCCCCGCTCTTCTCATAGAAGACACTGTATCCCTATAATTTTCGGTGATTTTGCTATTCCAACGCCGCTACACCAGGGATACATCGATGGTCTCTTAGAGGTTGGCCAAACCCTACACATTTAAAAAATGAAAGTTATACATTTTTATAAATAGTCTACAACATAAAAGGTGATCTATGATCAAGGAGAAAGTGCGAAATATAAATGTATACTTACCATAAAATGGTACCAAATGCACTCACGGACGTTATCCAGTATCTTGCTCCATTTAAGCTAGCAGGCAGTCATCTTGCATTCATATGCATGTTTGGATATTGAGAGCACTGTGGCTAATGGCTCAAGCTCGAAGCCACTGTGTCAAAAAGAATAAAACAAGATTAATATATAATAGATCATGCAGAAAAATATTGTTAATATTGAAATAAATTTAATACATACGATTCATCGGCTTTGGCCTACAACCAGACCACAGAAAGAGCTGACTCCTGTGATGGGCCGGGGACATCATCAGGTGAAGGCGTACCCATCCGTCTTTGAGAAGAAGAGGGAGATCCTGTATGGGACGAACTGCGTCTACGGAAAAACGACATCTATATACCGTATCTGTTACAGACATATCATATTTGAGAAATATACCATTTAATTAAACGAAACATACATTATTGCAGAAACACAAAACGATTATGTGAAACAGATTACGACTAAACATATCATTAGCAGGACACATCATTTTTAATAAGAAAATGTAACATAAATAAACACAGAAATTACCTTCTCCCGATATGTAGATTATTAATCAGTCTTTTTCGTTTTCTGATTCAGACTCCGTTTCTTACTCTATGTTTTGTTCTTCTATAGTCTCAAATGCTTCTATTAATGCATTTTATTCATCGTTTAGAGGTCCAAAATCGGTTTAATCATCGGTTATTATTATTCCAGTATTTTGCTCAATAAATGCTTGGTAAGCTTGTTCGTCTGGAATATTATGTCCATCAAATATAAATCTTGCCTTTGTTTTAAAACAGCCGACCGGTCTGCTTTATCTCTTCGTAGAGATGGGCATGGAGCGTAATAAACTTGAAGAGCTTATTTGGCAAGTGTAAAAGGATCATACTTATAATAACGCGAGGTATGCTTTATTTCTATAAGATTATACTTTGGGTGCACGTTGATTTAGAACATGGAACGTTGCTGAACCAATTGCATTTAAACAAAAATACTTCTTCTACGGGTCTTGTGAAATATCTCAATTGCAAAACCTGAGTTAACATGCCATAAAAATCTTTTACATGATCATTTGGATCACCACTATCTTTAACAAATACACCGGTATGTTAATTAATTTTTCAACACCGTGTTCTCTGGTGTTAAATTTATATCCATTAACGAAGAATATTGGATAGGTCTTGACTTCTCTTTTTGGTCCCATAGCTAAATATTCAATCCTTCGTCGACCATACAGTTTGTCGAGTCGTAAACGTAATTTGAAAACCAAGTAGAGAAATCTTTACCGATATCGCCATTTGGATGTTGTGATTCGTAAATACTACAATTATAGACGAAATATTGCATTATAATTAACATACACATGTGCATATGTATATATACACATATGTAGATGATATAATGCATTAAGAAGAATATATGTGCATTACCTAACAAATGGTGCAACTTCAGCACAATTGAGAAGAATATATGTATGTGCTACATGGTAATCTCTATCTTTCAACTATAATTCCACACATTTACCAGCAGGTCGATCATATTTTAAAAAATAGATAAACTCGCTCGACAATCATCTTGATCAATGCCTTCATCATTACACGTAGCACTTTTCAAACGGTATGTTCACATGATCACTAAAATAACGAGAGAGAAAATACGAAGCTTCTTCTTCGATATATGATCTGCAAATCGAACCTTCAACTCGTGTTTTATGTCTCACTTTTTTCTTTAGATGATTTAAGTACCTAAGAATTATTCAAAATTAAAATTTATTTATATATAAAGTAAACTAATATTTAACGTACTAAACATTAGTACCTATCGAATGGATACATCCATCCATAGTGCACAGGCCCTCGAAGATGTGCTTCAGATGGAAGATGAACAAGTGAATGCTACATTACATTAAATAAACTTGGAGAAAATATTTTCTCTAATTTGCAGAGCAGTATGAGGATTTCTTCCTCAAGTTTACGTAGACGATCAATTTTTAATTAGTAGAACAAAGCTCCTTATAAAACAAACTAAGTTATGTTACAACCGTCCGAACTTTTACGGGCAGCAGTTCTTTAAAAGCAACGAGTAACAAATTTTCTATCGTAATATAACAATCATGGTTTTCATCCCACTAAGTCTATTGTGCTTATAGTTAACACATCTACGAATATTGGAAGAAATACCATTAGGAAATCTTAATCCTTCCACCCATTTTAAAAGTATGTTAACTTGATTATTGTCTAGGTCATAACATGCTTTTGGTTTTTTTTTTTGGTCATTTGGCTTGTTATGAAGCTCAGGGCAATTACATATTGCTTCCATATCGCGTGTTGATTTCAAATCATTCTTTGTCTTCCCGTTAACATTCAAAATTGTATTAAAAACATTGTCAAACATGTTTTTCTCGTTGTGCATCACGTCAATATTGTGACGCAGTAGTAGATTTTTCCAATATGGCAACTCCGAAAATATACTTTATTTGCACCAATTATGAATCGTTGATTTACCTTGAATTTCAGTTTGCTCTCCATTCCCATGTATCTTTGAAAAATCCTTTACAATTTCGTATATATCTTCGTTTGACCAAACCGTTAGTGGTTGCAAGGGATCGTGTCTATTAGCTGTAAAGTTTTTTTTGTCTCCTCTAAAAGGATGATTAATATGGAGAAAACACCGATGACAATCAAACCACGAAATTTTCCTTCTATGCGGTAAAGAAAATGCTCGTGTTTCCTCCATGCAATAAGGACAAGCTAGGCGACCGACCTACTCCAACCCGAAAGCATTGCATACGTAGGAAAATCGCTAATTGTAACGACCATAAGGCACCGACAATTTGACGCATACACTTAGACTATGCGAATATATAAAATGTGTTAAGAGGAATATGAGTAACGCTTTAACGTTATTTTAATACCATTACTTTACTATAGACATATTATAATAGCGTACTGTACTACATAATAGATAGTTTAACAGATCCTTAGGAGATATGAATCCCGAACATCTCTTAATTTATTGCACTCACGTTAGACACTGGATAGAAGATGTCAAACTCCGTAAACATCTCTGACGCCGTCACACTCATATTTACCGTTGATTTAAACTTATATAAGATCTTTTAGTTCTGATTCGAGTGTTTTGTCTTTTCAATTCGCTCGGGTCAGCCTGAGCATTTCAAGGTTGAAGACCTTATTTCTGGAGGACGAAGACGAAGGTTGGTAGTAGTATTATTTATTATATTCCGCTGCATCATGTTGTTCCACTGCATTTATTATTGATTTATTCCTGTTTCTGTAACTCTAATTTTGTGTTGTTAAAGAATAGTCAAATGTATTTATAAAACAGCTTTATGAACTGTTATTTGATTATTATATTTTGTCATTCCACTGCGAGATTCTATATTTGTTTTATTTCTTTCTATTTTATTATTTACCCCATAATAATCAGCCATTTTGAATGGTTTGAGTCTGACATGTGTGTTTGCTTAAAACGTCCAAAAAGGCAGGTCGTTATACTAATAGTCGACAACAAAAGAAGCAAACATACGAAAATTCTTTTTTTTGAGATGTTGTATGTTTCAACTCCTTCGTACCATAATTTTTTCAACTCTTCAATCAGTGGTTGCAAATAAACATTGATTCCTGGTGTCGGATCATTAGGGCCGGGGACGATAATTGTGAGAAACATATATGAAGTTTTCATACACATCCGTGGAGGCAAGTTATAAGATGTAACGATTATAGACCAAGATGAATATTTAGAACCAAATAGAGAAAATGGTGAAAATCCATCCGTACATAAACTAAGTCTAACATTACGGCTCCCCGCTGCAAAATCGGGATATTCTGATCAAAATGCTTCCATGCTTCCCCATCAGCTGGATAGTGTTAACGTACATTCTTCCTACGTTCTAACACTGTGTCATCTCATATGATGCGCGGCTACAGAAGATGCATATAACCTTTGAAGCCTAAGAGTAATAGGTAAATAATGCATACGTTTATACAAGACTTCCTTTTCCTTCTTCTTTCTTGATTTATACCTTTCCTGATTACATATTTTTCAATTCCTAAGATTGATATCTTCTTTCCAAAACAACATGCAACCGTTCAAACATGTATCTATTTTTGATACGGTAAACCAAAAGCCGACATAAATTTTTTCACTTCATAATGATTTTCGCACAATAAGTTGTCGGGAGGCATATGTCACTTCGCAGCTTGTACAACAGCTGTAAATCCAGCTTCTGTGAGGTTGTATTTAGATTTCATCGCAATATATTCTACAGTTACTAATAATTGAGTGCCGCTTGTGCAGCCTTCCCAAAGGGGTTTCTTCGCGGAATCCAATAAATCATAAACTTTTTTGCTCCAATATTTGGTTCTTCTTCAACATTAACATCGTCATCAACGAATTATGCATTAGGGAATATTGAACGTGTTTCATCTTCAGCAATATATTCTACGAGATTCGTGTAACAATTTCATTACTCACTACCTCCTTTGACTGTACAAGATTAGTTGCTACAAGTTCTCCATGCCGATCCCATACCAAATAGTTTGGCACAAAACCGTACTGACGCAAATGAAGCCTAATCATTTCTGGTATCAAATACTTCAACAATTTACACCTATTACATGGACAACGGATTTTTTCGTCATTTCCATTATTACTTAAAGCGAAATCAATAAATACGTGCATCCATTATTAAAATGTTCAATTAATGAGCCTCCAATTTTCCTTCGTTGTTGATACATGCAGCTTCGATCAGTAAAATAATTCATCATCTCTCCTACTGTAATTAAAAAATACGATATAAATGAAAACCAAATTCACAATTTATTTTTCAATACAATTTTACAGTCTAATGTTTTATATTAATTGATCATTGACACTTTGTTGTTGGGTCATCCTACTTCTCATTACAAACATAGTAACGTAATTACATCTCATAAATCATTTAATTTTAAACGATTCAATAAAATTTCGACAGCACTTCCCTTTTGTACCATGAGTTGTACACGATTCCGTGTATATAGGGAACATAAAGGTAACGCTGTCGAAATTTTGTGAACCATTTAAAATTAAATGATTTACGAGATGTAATTACGTTACCGTGTTTGTAACTTGTCCAATACATGGACAAATCCAACAAATATTGTATATGATGAATATAGATGTCTGTTGTTAAAAAACGAATACTTACATAACGATCATATACAATACTTATCAGACGGGGCCCAAAAACACTCCAAAAGTTTTATGAATAAAATATATTGCATATTTTATATTTTAAAAAAAATTCTTTCGTTGTTTACATTAAATTGATTAACATTTAACTTAATTTAAACTATCGTATACGATGGTTTATCATATACGCACAGTTTAAAACTTTAACTTACTAAACGTACGTATATAAAATTAATTATCGTTTTCGACGTTTTAGAAAATGCATAAACTAAATTATGTTCGTCCACACTAAATAACCCAAGTAATGCGTAAAAGCGCTAAATTATTCAACTAATACACACTAATTTCTTATGGTACAAACTAACAAATTAAACTATACTTACAAATTAAATTAACAAACTAACATTCAATAAACTATATTACACAATCAATGAAACAATATACAATTAAACTAACAAATTAACCCTAAATTAACAAATTCATGAAATTAGTATTTATGGAAAATACCTAAAATAGAGGAGATTAGGGGTTTGAAGGAGATGAGATTCCGATTTGATGAAGTTGGAGTTGATTTCGGCAGAAATTCGTCGCTTGAAGCTGGAGAGGAAAATGGTGGAAGGTGGTTTTGATTTGGGTAAGAGTGAAATGTTTTTGGTTTCGGCCTAGGGAAGAACATACACGCGACTTTCCGACGCCTATCAACGACTGCAAACGGCAATTTTCCAACGGCTAGTTATTTTAATTATAGCAAAGTCTAGAAAATATATACCATTGGAAGCTGTCGGTATTCTACCGTCGACGGTCGTCGGTAATGGTCGTCGGAATATATTGTAGTTCTAGTAATTAAGACACTCGAGAAGATACCTTAGGCTATGGGAAGTTGGGGACATACCCTAATTCTGGGGTGGGGGGATTTTGCATTTATATTTGGTTACATTCACAATTTTTAGGTAAAAAGGATCATGATTTGCAATTTGCGATGTGCATTCGTACTTTTCATGTTTTGGCATAAAATTTCTCATGCTTTACAAAGAAATTCCTATAATTTTCATAAATTTACTCTCATATTTTCAAACTTTGCACAAATGTTTTAAAGAATTTATCAACGTGCAATTCTTATAGTCTCAATAACAACGTGTAAAAATATCAAAGTTGTTTGTTGATGGTTAGACTACAATATTTTGTGGATTCAACACACTTGGCCGCATCTTATAGTCGCTGTCTACACACACATATGTTTTCTACCGTCATCCAACAAGTACTAAGAAATATCTGCTTCCTACTTTAACAACTCAGATTTGTGCATATATTTTAGAGAGAGGTGTGTAATTTGGTTAAGGAGTTATTTTTAAACTTCTCACTCAAAAAGAAAAAGGATAGCATCCTTTATGACAGGCATGCAAACTCTTTGGACTTGTACATTATAACACAAGGACATGACACACACACTGTACCTTCCATATCGTCTGTCATTAGAGCTCTTTAAGGTTGACACCCTTCGCTCATTATTTATAGGCATATTTGACGCATTACGGAATAGAATTATAAACTTTGCTAGAAAGCAACATAACTTTCTGATGAAAAACTGAAGAAGCGAGGGAAGCGTTAGCGTAACTCTGAAGTTCACTGTCGAAAATAATAAGTAGACACCCGAGGAGATGCTCTAGGCTATGGGTTGCATTCACGTTTTTTGGCCAAGAAAAAAGGGGGTCGTGGTTTGCAATTCCCGATGTGCACTAGTACTATTCAAGTTTTGGCATAAAATTTCTCATGTTTTGCAGAGAAATTCCTAAAATTTCCATAAATTTACTCTCATATTTTCAAACTTTGCATAAATGTCTTAAAGGATTTGCGCGCATAATTATATTTCTTTTTGCAAATCTAGTAAATAGCCATGTCACATTTAGGCATCCATTAACATTAAGAAGCATAAAAAATTGGTTATTTGTACAAATTGCATAATATATTTTCAAAATAAATTCGAGATCCATCTTTTTCTGAAATAGACACGATAGAGATTGTGTGTTATTTTAGTCATTCGAAGAGAGTGTTTGTGAATCGCTAACGTTGGATACAAGATCAAATGAAACGTTCAAGTTACAACCGATGATAGCGAAATCAGCATCCACCAAGCAGTAGTAACTCTGAAGTACATGAGTTAACAGTTTTAAATCGTTAAAGCTGGAACATGGTAAGACCATTTGGCATTTCTCTTTCTTTATAAAAAGACAAGTAAATAAATACCATAAATAAATTAAAATTATAATCCAAGAATATCATAGGTTCCAAATGAATCTAGAGTCTGTGTGCACATCCACCAAGAGTTGTCTGACATCATCTGGAAGATTTTGCATCACTCTATCTTTATGAATAAATAAATAAATAAATAACAAAAATTCATTTACATTAAATTTCTAGAATATCCGATATTCCCAATCCGTTAAGCATCAGTGTACACATCCACCAAGCGGTCCACGTGTTGTCTAACCCTCATCTAAGAGTCCATGCTGACAATGCACAGATGAAATGCTTCTTTCTCCTTTCACTAGCGGATATAACATTAGTAAATAAAATTCTAAACGCAAGGATATATAGCAGTGCTAATACATCTAACATCAAAGTATATTGTACATTTGTCAATCCCAATATTGTCCGCATCAAACAGTCTCGTTATATGAGCTGGGGATGTGACAATAAAAATAATTTTCTTTTTCCATTTAGCCTCCTGTTAAAACTAATTATCGTAAATAGCCCAAAACTAATATCAAACATAGCCTTGTTTTGCCCAGCTCAGATCCGAGCTGGCCATAAGGTACCGACGACTTTTAAAAAGCCGTCCGTATATTATTATTATTTTGCACGAATAATGCATGCGGCTTTTGCGAAGCCGACTGCATGTTTTAAAACAATTTGGACGACTTCTCAGAAATCTCCCAGACGGGGTTCTGCTATAAAAGCAGAACCCCACTTTCTTCCTCTTTCACTTTACCTCTTTCCTTTTCATCTCCAAAAACCCCCAATACCCTCTACCTCAATTTTTTTTTAAAACCTGATTAAATTTCATTTAATCTCCTTAAAAGTAATAGATTTTGAAGATCTACCTCAAGCATAGCAAACCGTCGTAAGGTCGAATCCAATCAAGGTATGCAGTAGAAACCCTAAGTTTTGAAATTAGTTTGCAAACTAATTTTTTTTGGTTGATGTAGAATGGCTCCTAGTTTTATTCCAACCATATGTTATTTTGATGGTGAATTGGTTATTGACAATTTAACGTGTAAGAAATATCTTGGTGGATCTTACAAGCCAGCTAAAGTTCGATGAGGTTCTACTTTTGAGCAGTTGAAAGAGTCGGTTTACAAAGCAACAAAGATAAAACCGAAAGAGTACGATATTGATATAGTTTGCAACTGGCCAACAGATTCCGGATCCAAAGCAATCAAAATTATTGACGACGACAACGTTGAATTAATGTTCGCTGCTTCGACCAAATCTATCGAGTTGTTTGTTGGGGAAAAAAAGAAGATCGGTTGCAGAACAACCAACACCGGCACCAGTAACAAATTTTGGCATTGAAGAATATTCTAGAATGGTGGGGAACATGAGTACTGGGTAAGAAATTCTGTCACCTAGTTTTAGTAATCCGACTCAGCACATGTAGCAATACAGGCAACAAGAAATGTATTATGGTTTTCATCCATTCATGAGTTTGCAGTCAAATGCCCAATTTACTTATCCCCATTTGACGCATGACAGCTTTCCACAAATGAGTCAGAGGTATCATTTAGCCGTGATTACATAGAGATCTGTTATATTGAATTTATTTAATAACTATACTTAATTTGTATTCTCGTACAGTTTTATTCCAATTCAGAATTCCACTCAAAGAAGTGATAGAGCATCGAGTAGCCGTACAAATGAGCGAATGCAGCCAACTCTGCCCGAATTTTACCATTTAAGCCAAAAGTAAGTTAAATATTGCAATATGTTGTAAAATCGTTGGTATGTAGAAATAAACTAAAATTGATGTATTAATTTACTGCAGCTGCGCAGCAAACAACACTACTACACGGTCATACGTCCAACCACCGAATGAACCAGCAGGTCAAACTATGTGCAACGATGATATGGATGTAGATGATGAAGAAGATGTACAAGCTGAAGATGTTTCTGCACTTGATAGTATGTCTGTTGTGTCAATATCAGAGGTTGATACAACCTGAGTGGAAAATATGCAAGTAAACAATGATCCACTAGACTATGATTTTGGAGGTGCAGAAGCAGATTTTGTGAAAAACGATGAACCAGAAATGGAGATACCGTTGGATGATGATTTGTGCATTACACAAATTATGGCTTAAGTCAATTGTAGAAAATGTAAACTTCAACAGCGAATTATTTTTACCTGGCAGCGTACAGACCAGTTTCAAAGTTGGCATGGTGTTTGAAAGTAAACCTAAATTTTTGCAACAACTATCAGAATGGTCAATCTTACATGCAATGTCCTTTAAGCCAATAAGGTCGAACAAAGCAAAATACACCGCCATTTGCAATGTCGATGACAGTTGTCCTTGGAGAATACATGCTATTGACTCAAAAGGACATAGACTGGATGGTGGGTTATTAAAAAATATCCTACTGATCATACATGCGTTAACCCTACAGTGAACTCAAATCATAGACAAGCTACATCATCTTTTATGGTATCGAAGATCATGCCTTTCTTGAAATCTGATATGAACATTACAGCCGGAACGGTGCAGGTTCTAATGGAGGAATAATTATTTATCAAAATTAGCTATCTGAAAGCATGGAGAGCATTGAGCAAGGCAATTGAACGAATTTAAGGTGATTGGGCAGAGTCATATTCCAACCTACGACAATACTTCGGTGAAATATGCAAAACAAATCCAGGAAGTGTAGGACATATGACTACTGATGAGTATGGAGTTTTTGATCATGCATTTTGATCATTTGAGTCATGTATTGAGGGATTTGTCCATTGTCGACCTTTTCTTTGCATAGATGGTATACATCTACATGGAAAATACAAAGACACCTTACTTGTTGCAACTGTCATTGATGCAAATGATCAGCTATATCACTTGGCATTTGCCATCGTTGAGTCTGAATCCACTGATAGTTGGGGTTGGTTTTTTGCATGCATGCAAAGGTTCATTCACAGCGTGAACAATCGTCGTATTACTTTCATTTCTGATAGAATGAAAGGAATACCTACAACGTTGCAGAGCAAATGGCTAGCCGCACATAAACATAGATACTGCGCCAGACATTTGAAAACAAATTTTCAAGCAGCGGGTTTCAGAGACAAATGATTGACCGGTTTATTTTACGCTGTTGCATGTGCCTCTAAGGAGATTGAGTATTTAAAGATCCGTGAAGAAATTAAAACCAGCAGTATAAGAGCATACAACTGGATAGAAAGAAGTTTGGGTGGAAAGGAGGGAAATTGGGCATTATGTAAAGATGATGTTGGTCGTTTTCATGTTATGACGACTAATGCGTCAGAAAGTTTTAATGGTGTATTTAGGGGTGCAAGATCTTTTCCTATTAGAGCACTTGTTGCATGTACCTTCTATCGATCCGTTGATTACTTTTGCCAAAGAAGAGAATTAACTAAGAATTCCACACTTCGTGTCACACCAAAATGGAAAGCAAAAATAGCTAAGAGAGCAAGCGAAGCTAGATGTTGTTGAATTGTCTGTTTCAGTCAACTTGAATGGCAAGTGATTCATTGCTTCGGAGATGAATTCAAAGTTATAATCGATGGTAACACTTGTCCATGTACATGCAATATCCCATTATTGCAGCATCTCCCCTGCGCCCATGTGATGGCTGCTTGTTCGTCGATGGCCAATGGCGCAAGCAGAGCTCATCGTGATTTTGCATCACATTAGTACTCCGTTCAAAATTACCTAGCAGCATACTCTGCAGAATTTCATCTCGTACGCGATAAAAGGTATTGGTCTCCACACGAAGGTCAAATG
Source organism: Allium cepa (assembly GCA_030765085.1). Lineage (NCBI taxonomy): Eukaryota > Viridiplantae > Streptophyta > Magnoliopsida > Asparagales > Amaryllidaceae > Allium > Allium cepa. The sequence continues at coordinate 24,440,222 of CM060933.1, read as the reverse complement.
GTACTTCCATCCCCCGCAAGGCGAGCTCCAAGAAGGCCTAAGTCAACTAGAATTAAAGGCATTATGGACGAGATGCAACCTCCAAGGCTGAATAGATGCGGTAAATGTGGTATGCACGGTCACAAAAGGAGTCGTAATACAGTTACTTAGTTTTCGTATGCATTTTATTATTGGTTTGATGTTTGTAAGCCGTACGTTGTTTATGTAAGAACAGTTTGTGTTTTTATTTCATGTGTTATGTTCGTTTGAGAGGATGAATGCTATGTGTTGGAAGTGGATTACACCACCCAAAGTAAGTTGAGAAATATTAACTGCTAAGTGATACGTAAACATATGCAAATGTAAGCTAGTGATACATAAATCGTCAGAATACATGTTTAATGATACATAATTCAATTACATATAAATGAACACCCAAATTTGTGTTTAGTTCTCCTCCCATAATGTACGAGGACTCAACTTATCGAACAGTACGCCCTTATTCAATAGTGCGTTACAATATTGTAGGTTCAACTTCTCCGAACGGGCATTTTTTGCTTGCATCTCAAGGGCATATGCAACTCCCCTCGGACACAATTCCGGATCTTTCCATTTAAAAAAGTTTCAAAATTCAACATCGTTAGGCCATAACTTATTATAGTTGTACGACTCACACCGGTAAAAGTGACGGCCCGCATTCCTTTCATTCCGACGCACAACCACTTCACATTCATCTCCGCAATAAGAAAGTACCCGAGGCAGTGTCCGGCTTGAACTATCATTGTTAGGCTTACGAGGAGCTAGCACATCCATTAATTTTCCATGAAGTGATTGGTGTATTGATTCACCACTAACCACGGCCAATGTTGACGTACCGCCACCCCTAGAGGGGGCAAATTTTCAACCTGCGTCTCAGGGACGAAATCAATCTCAACATTTTCTTCATTAACCGGCGCAAAGCCTCATTGATGTTCAAATTCGTCATACATTTTCATCATCGTCTCGTTATCAAGCTCCCAATTTTCCTTTTTCAACAACCTTTTTGTTGGAAATATCAATGTTGGAGTTAGACTTAATCGCAAAAGATTAAAAAAATTTAATAGTGCTTATGGATCTTACCTTCTTTTTGCGTCTCCAAATCTCTAAAAGATATTCGTTTTCGTCGGGAAAAATTGAAATTGTGGAAGAGAGATGTGGCTTAGGTTTTGGGTTCTTTATTTGGCATTTGGTAAAGTGAAATATGAGGAAGGTTGAAGGGCAAGGTTTCTATTTTGCATCACCATTTAAAAAAATATACTAAACTTCACTACAACCAAAATTCAACATTTCAACCAAATGCAACCATCCAACAACTCAAATTACAACATCCACCAATTCAACAATTAAATTCAAAATCCAGCATCCTACAATTCAAGAATTGCATTCCAATTTCGACATCCAACCATTCAACAAAACAACTAATCCCGTGGATAGTGGAGTTCGTCTTGGTTTTCTTATAGACAGTGGTATTTCATCCAGCGAATCCTCCTCTTCACTTGCTTGCGTAGGATCTATAGGCTATGAAGGGCCAAAAGCAACTTCAAACTGTGTTTCTTGAGATGAAGAAGCGCCTTTTCGATGTCTCCGTCGTTGATATGTACGAGTAATAGGAGGAACGCCGTGGGCTTCTATGGCATGTTCGATGAGCGCCTGTGTTGGAGGTAGAGGATGCGGTGGAGGTGGTCTTGGTCTTGTTAACTTGTTTCTTCCCAAAATAGATTATAAAATACGTTTTACACTAAAGCATTTCCCCTGTGACCTTTCAGGAACCTCTTGTGCAAGCTCGTCCACAATCTCGATCGTACGGTAAATGACGTCCGCCTGCCATAACATAAAGTTCAAGAAAAGGTATAATTTCAAATATTGGAATAACGACTGTATGTACTACGTACCACATTCCTTTCGAGAGGTGCTCTAGGAATGTAAGGGTCTGCAACAACAAGAGGTGCTGTAGGTGGATCGATGGCACGAAAAACATATCGACGAGTATTGTTCCAGTACCAAGACAGATATTCTTTTTTCGGACAATGTGAACTCGCGTTCCTGTTGCATGTGCATGTAGTGCTCGGTCCATGTCTCATACGCCATAGCATACTCCACAGCTACAATATCAATCCAGTAAGACTGTGGTTGTTCCGGTAAATGCTGGGCCATACCAAACTGCCTCATCACTCGGTCAGGAAGATGATAGGCGACATCATTAAAGCAAATAAGAGGAACACGAGTAGTCCACAGTTGAATGGAAGTGGTACATAAGTTTGGAAGATGTCCAAGCACATCTGCCTATGGGGTCCAAGTCACAGAATGATAGTCTAGCACGTCGAACTCATTACGGCAGAAGGCAACATAACACCTTGGCGATGAAACGGTGCTTTTAGATCCTACCCACCTGTAGAAATATTAAATTGTAACTTCTCAAATCCGAACGCCTATACTTAGTATACTACAGAATTAATTATACCTAGCACCGTATGACAATGATAAATCAATCGCCGTCCTCCTCATCGTTATTCTACCTAAGGGTAGATAAGTCCAACACCAAAGCTGTAAATAAATTAGACACATGATATCAGTTGGATAAGAGAATATGAAATAACTGTCGGTGAAAGTAAATAATGGATATTCCTGTACTAGACTCACACAACCACCAACGCTTGCACTCTCTTGCAAAGCAAGCCTCGTCAACTCGCAGTACATATACGCTAGAACTGCACTTCCCTACGAATACTAGCGACAAACGTCAAAGTTTTCTAAAAACGGATATCATCTAAGCCATATCCGTGTCTTCGAATGATCGCTATCAACCTCGAGCATATAATATGCAATATAATAGCTCTGGCTCGTTGCTGAATCTGAATCTCTATGGAGTCTGTTGGTATTTCATCCGCAAATTGATGCCTAAACAATAGTGTCCGTATCATTACGTTTTCCCACCACTCCTCTCCCGGAGGAGTTAAACCTAGGAGCTCTTGGCATAAACTAAGGTAATCAACTAGATCGGGGTTGGTCAACAGAGCACCGTCTATGGGTATGCCAAGTAAGCACGCAACTTCACCCAATGTGATAGTCATCTCCCCAGCATGTAGGTGAAATGTAGATGTCTCTGGCCTCCATCTATCCACCAAAGTGGTGATAAGATGATGATCCAACTGGATGTGCCTCACCCTAAAAACCAGTCCAAATCCAGCTTGGTCTATCAACTGTATAACGCTTGGATGAGCAGATGTTACTCTATTCATTTTAGGCGAATGATCTATGGTTATGTCTGCTGTATTACTCTATCAAAATAACATAAAAATATAATCAACATGTAACATACAATACCATTCAATATTTATACATTTCGAATACTAAGAATTTTACCGCGACAAATTCTGGATTATTCGTTCGATGTCGTTGTTGCAAATATATGACAGATCTATCAATAGGTCCAAGCAGCATCTCGGAGTAATCTACGCATATACAAGTTAACAAGATTTTCAAATTTATTTTCCAACATCAACACTAGAAATTTACGCATTGTTTTTCAACAATTTAACAATGATTTAATCCATACTAAGATATCTCAACAATCAATGATTGCTTACAATTCCTAAAAACCATTATTTTGCAGTTTTCTTCAAAACGCTAAACTGAAAGATTTTTGGTTTATCCATACCTGAAGGCACATCCTGCATTGAAGAGCTTGTCATCTTCTAATTTATTGAACAAAATGCTAATATTTTTGGGTTTGGGCAAAAATTTCGGATTTGGTGGATTTTGGGGGTTCTGGAGATGGAGAGGAAGGGGATAAATGAAGGAGGAAGAAAGGGGGCTCTGGTTTTGTTACAGATCTCCGTTTGGATGATTTTTGAGAAGTCTCTAGTGGGTGACTTCTCAAAAGTCACCCAATTTGTTTTAAAACTTGCATGCAGCTTTTGGGAAGTCACATTTGGGCGACTTCCCAAAAGTCGCCTGCAAGTTTCAGGCAAATAAAAAAATATACTAGCAACTTTTGAAAAGACGTCAGTACGTTTTGGCCAGCTCGAAGCTGAACTGGCCAAAACAAGGCTACGTTTGATATTAGTTTTGATAGCAAGCTATTTGCGATAATTAGTTTTAAAAAGAGGCTAAATGGAAAAAAAATCCCAATTAAAAAGAAAATTTTAAAGAGGGAGCATGTAGTCGTCTGTTATGTTATACAAGTGAAAATGAAAATATTGTTTTACAAATATTGACAATCAAATAAATTACTTCATAATTGCATTAAGTTTCCAATAGAAACAACTAATCAACCTAGAGTTGAAAGTAATAAGAAGTAAGTTTTATTAGACATTTGTACTTAGTTGATGAACCTAGTTATTAGACTCTATTAAAATTTATACACTACAAAGGTAAGTCTATTTGAAATTAAATTGATTCATTATTTGTAAATAATTATCGCATTTCATAAGGACCATGTTATATTGCATGTGGATTATAAGGTTACGTAGTGTCCACTTAAAACCGTCATGATACATCATTTGTTCAATTAAGGACATTTAGAGGTTCAAAAGCTTGTAGCACATGCATAGTATGATCAGATTTGCTATTAAAAAAATTAATAATAAAGTAGGTATAGTTTTATAACAAATAAAGTGGAATTAACTCCATTTGATGGCGAATAAAAGTTCAGGTGGAAGGGAGTTGTATAGACATTATTTTGTTATTTTTACTGTTCATTTGTCTATAATTATATCCATTATAGCAGCAGTACCATGCCAAATATTTTGATTGTTGTTTCAAGTTTTGAAGCTGTAAAAAAATTGTTAAAATAGTACCAGTGCATAATATGACTATAAAAATATATCTATGCAGCAATGGAAGTTGATTGAAAATAATTTTAAGATTGCAACAATTCAGAAACCAATAAAATCATGAAGGAAACAACCCAAACTTGAAGCCAACAACGAACTCAAGTATTAGGAACTTCCAAACAAGAAATAAAGTCCAAACCATCAGCTTCCCTTATTATACAAACAATGCGAATAAGCATGCCAAAAAGCTAAGTCTATAGTCCACAACCAAAATACCAGCACAGTCAGGATCATTGGAACGACTCTTCATGCATTCCCCAACCTGAATGTCGAATACGAATGAAGGATTATTGCATAACAAGATTGATAAAACAATCACCTCGTAGAACCCGAGGTCTACTTTACTTCTTTCCTGCAGGTCTCTTCTTGCTTTACAATTTCTATCAAAACATGAAATCAAATCCTACAATAATTATTGTAGTTTTAAATAAGTAAGCATTATCTATTTTAGCATTTAGTGGTTCTATTTTAAGAAATTACAAACAATATTAATAAAAATAAATATCTTTAAATACGTATGGTGCAACTGATAAAAGGTAATAAATATCGATAAAATACAACGATTAATGAATCCTTATATTTTTCAGTTTGAGAGTCATTGTTTAATTTCAATGGAAATTGATTGTTCAAATGATTGCGGGGTATTTTTGTATAAAAAAATTGTTATATATTTGTTTGTTTAGACTTTATTTTATTACTAAGTTCTCTCAATATCCCAATTTGAATGAGATGAATGTGTCTCCACGGTATAAGTTCCATCATTTTGATTAAGTTGTATCAATTATCAATGCTGGATGCAGTCTTTTCCTTTTATTTCATTTTTTCTCAAGATAAATAGGTGTTAATCCACTTTTTTCCAAGGCAGTAGACAAGCAGATTTAACCCAACGACTTCATGATTATCAAGACCATTAATCAAGAGCGATAATTGTAAGGTCCAGAAATCAAGTGCGGACAATGATATGAAGTGACGATCAACCGATACAAAAAGATAGAATCTTCACAATATTCTAAGTATGGATTAGTGCCTCGTCCAAGCAGGGGATCGGTGCATATCCCTTCCCCTAGGGGATCGGTGCATATCCTCAATTTTTGTTCTAAATGAGGCTAGTATAAAGTGACAAGGAAGGCCTACGAGGTTACATTTCAAATCTCAAGTCGTTTGTAGTTTGTATGCGCAAGTTATGGACATATTACTTCACTTAAGAAAGAGATTGTACAAAAAAGGATCGGTATAAAAGGGATCGCATATTTCAATCAAGCAAGTATAACTCAATGGAAAACAATCAATATCTCAAAATTCATAAGTCCAATGCTTATGAAATTTTGTGGGCAAGATGTGGGGACCCTATGAAGCCAATCCCTAGGGATCGCAGATCAAAAGGATAAAGAAAGAGGGATCGGTCCTCTTCCTTAATAGGGATCGGCTAAACCCAACTTGATAGCAAAGATCAATCAATATCTCAACATCTACACATCTAATTGACATGAAACTTGAAGGACAAACTAATTACAACACGTGGAATACCCCATAGGGATCGCATATCATTTGAAGCAAGTTGGAGGGATCGGTACCTATCCCTCCTTAGGGATCGACTATAATCAGCCTTCACAACATATTGCAACAAAGATTGATCGATAACTCGAGTTCTACTAATCTAATTAGCATGAAACTTGAAGGCTAAGCATAATACAATATGGAGAAGCTCCTCTAGGGATCACATGACATTCGAAAGAATTTGAGGGATCGGTACCTATCCCTCTAGAGGGATTGACATAAATCAGAACTCAAGAGACTTTATGGAAAATACGATATCTCAAAAACCGTACGTTGGAATTGCATGGAACTTAGGAAGCATGTAGCTAACATTATGAGGACACGCCTCACAGGGATTACAGCCTATTTGGACAAACTAATAGGGATCAGTATCGATCCCTATTATGGGCCCTAATGGGCCTGAAAATTTTGGGGTGGCCTCATCTGGGTCTCTCGAACCTTCTGTCAAAATTTCAGCCAGATCCATACACGTCTTCCCTTACAAATACAACAACTATGGTATCAAATAAAGATCTTTCTACTTTTTTTTTATATTCAACCTAGGCTACACTTTGCCAATTTTATTTTTAGATTTTTAATTGTAACTATAAACAAACTTTGGTATAATAAAAAAGATTATTTGGGAGTGGACGTGGACCGGGGTTAGCGAAACCACAATAAATCTTGTTTCTTTTTATTTGCTTTCTAATTGTTTTAATTTTGTTCTTCCTTTATTTCTCTATATATTTCTGTAATTGGATTGAATATTGGTACTTTTACATTATTAGGTGTTGATGGCCAATTTTGACGCCAACATTTTGGTGCTTTCACTGAGAAAACTAGCCCATGCGGATTTGGAGTTCAAATTTGGAATCAATTAGAGAACTTGTATTTGGAGCAGTGGTGAAACAATCAACAAGGAGACAAGTAGCAGATATGAGCCATCATGAAGGGGGTCTTAAGGCTTCCTTAGGAGCTGGAGCTAATCAAACATCTATCTACATCACCAGAGATGATGTAGGAACAATGATGGACGCTATGCAGGAACGGATGCTGAAAAGACAGGAGAAGATAATGCATAATCTACTCCGATGGATCTGATAGGCTGGAGCCATAGGAGCTGCTAGAATGAATAACCAAGGTGTTGGAATTATAGGGACTACCTAAGCTATGGATCAAGGATTTGAGGCGGCAAGATTCGTTGGAAATTAGAACCGGGAGCATGGAGATGGAGCTATTGGACAAAGGAGTAGAACAGAACAGCCTGGGCAATCCCCGGCCATCTTAGAGGGATCGGCATCAATCCCTCCAGAGGGTTCGACACCGATCCCCAAAGATATAGGGGCATGCCCCCAAGTCTGGCCGATCGTGATACTGGAGGACCTGCGGTCAATCCTATGGAGCTTGGTGCGAATTGGAATTTTGATGCTAATCCATAGGAATACATTCCAGAATTCCCTCATAGACTCGGGAGGGCAGCTTGGACATGATGATAGGAGACTACCACTGGAAGATAATAACAGGTTTTCATAGATGATCAGGCGAGCTATGCGTGGAGGATTAGTGAACGGGGATTTGGAGTATGTAAATAAAAGTCCATTTTCTCCTAATATCAAGAATGCTAGGAATCCACCAGAATTCAAACTACCGACACTGGAAGCTTATGATGGAAAGTCGGATCAAACTATGCATATGATGATGTATATATGGCATATGGAAGTACTGGGGACTTCGAAAGAACTCCTGGCACGATGCTTCCCCCTGTACTTAACGGATGTAGCTGCGCTATGGTTTAGACAGTTGGAAAGCGATTCTATTAGCACATGGATAGAACTGACCGAAAGATTTATGAACCAGTTTCAGGTTCACATTTTGAGACCCAAGAATGTGATGACATTGACATTGGTAAAGCAGTGGATAGGAGAATCACTCAAGAATTTTTTAACTAGGTTCAATGCGGCAGTTGTTTCGATGGATCGATCGAATCCATTTATGGTTTTGATGGCGACAGCATCAGGAGTTGTAGATAATTCAGATTTTAAGATATCACCGATATGGTATCTATCAATGGATCTCGGGGAATTCTACCATGAAGTAAAAAGGTTTTTATGACAAGAAGATGCAAAAGCCGAGGCAATGGAAGTTAATACGGTATGGGGTGGAGAACCGCCCGGTGAAAGCCTAGGAAAGGACAAGGGTAAACAGAACATGGATAATAGCTTCGATGGATCGAAGTGATGGAGGAGGGAACCCAAATTCTCTTCTTACTCGGAATTAATGATACCCTAGAATGGATATATATATATATATATATATATATATATATATAGATACTCTAGGATGCCTTTCGTATCGAAGGCCAGCAAGGAGGGAACCCTCCAAACGTGAACGGACATCAGGAAAGCGTTGCCTATTCCATGAGCTTGATGGGAACAATACAAATGACTGCAAGCATTTGAAGAATACCATTGAGGAACACGTGAGGAATGGTCAGTTACAATATTATTGAGGAACGGACATCAATATCATTGAGGAAGGATATCATTGAGGAACGGACATCAATATCTCAACATCTACATATCAAATTAACATGAAACTTGGAGGACATGCTAATTACAACATGTGGAACACCCCATGGAGATCGCATATCATTTAGAGCAAGTTGGAGGGATCGGTATCTATCCCTCCATAGGGATCGGCTATAATCATCATTCACAACATATTGCAACAAAGATTGATTAATAACTCGAGTTCTACTAATCCAATTGGCGTGAAACTTAGAGGCTAAGCATAATACAACATGGAGAAGCTCCCGTAGTGATCATACGACATTTGGAAGAGATTGGAGGGATCGATACCTATCCCTCTAAAGGGATCGACCGAAATTAGAATTCAAGTAATACTACTTCACGGAAAATGCGATATCTCACAAACTATACGCCGAAATTGCATAAAACTTAGGGAGCAGGTAGCTACTATCATGGGGCACCCTTACTGGGATTGCAGCCACACTAACAGGGATTGGTACCGATCCTTATTATGGGCCCCAATGGAATTAGAAAATTTTGGATGGCCTCGTCTTGGTCTTCCGAACCTTCGATCAAAATTTCAGCCCAATCCATGCACGTCTTCCTTTATAAATACAGTAGGTATAATGTCAGAAAAGGATCTTCTTTTTGCTTCTCTTTATCTTCAACCTAAGCTACACTCTGCCAGTTTTATTCTTAAATTTTGGATTGTAACTATAAACAAACTTCAATATAATAAAAATGATAATTTTGGAGTGGACGTAGGCCGGAGTTAGCCGAACCACTATAAATCTTGTCTCTTTTTACTTCATTTCTGATTGTTCTAAATTTATTCTTCATTTATTTCTCTTTATATTTCTGTGATTGGATTGGATATTGGTTCTTTTACATAATTGGGTGTTGGTGATCAATTTTAACGCCATCAATAGGGTTTAATGGTCCCTTATCATATTTTATTCAATACTCCAATAAAGATATGAGACACATACACCTCAACAGCTACATCATAGAAATTTCCATTTTAACACATGACAAGCTTACACCTCTAACTTCCCACACAAACCGAAACTTCACATATAATATTTCAACTCAAAAAACACTAAGATATTACACCTATATCATTAGAAAGATAAAAAATGAAGCATTTGCATTGTACCATTAGCTAGAACACGTAATCTCTACCAAAATTACACAAATTGGGGTGCCATAGACGCAAAAATGCTAATATACATCAAATTGCAAGGTCTTCCACTAGCCAATGCACTACTCACACCCATACAACATCGAGATTTGGAAGGAACACAAACATCGAATAAATTATCAAAAACATAACTTTTATGCATATATCTCTAAGGAATTCATAGAAAATACAAATATTGATAACTATACTAGTTAAAACTCATGATTGAAGCTAAACAATTGGAATTTTCAGAGTAATTTCAATTTATAACATGTTGCAAACTCTTAGTGTTCTTATGATCTAATTATTTAAAGGAAGTTTAAGAACTTCTATAATGTAATGCCCTACAATACATACGTTTAACCTAATACTCATATCTCATATCTAGAAGGAGGATGCAACTTGATATCAATCTTTATGATTTTGAAAATAAAACCAAAGTATATCATATGTTCAATCTCAAAATATTGGTATTCAGAGTTAATTTCATGCTATATTCTCGTTGTAACAAACTAATTGCGTGCTATGATTTTTAACATATTTTGTAGAGCTTTTTTGAAACCCCATTGTAATTATTATAAAGACATCTAAATTGTTTTTCTACATGATTTTCACATGACATATGCGCAGCACGGATTCACACTTGTTTAAATATACTACATAACAAATTGCTCATCAATGACATGCTTTCAAACTTACCAACCACCTAAAACTAATTAAAGTACACTTCTTGGCCTCACATGCAAACCACGCAGATCTAAGTACACTCTTCGATCTTATATAATTTAAACCAATGGGAATACATCCTCCAATCTCAGCATTCATGGGTTACTGAGCCCATTCTCGAATGTTTGTTGTAATAGTGACTAAACTAAGCATTGATCCGGTGCAATGAGCTATGACTCAATTGTACAACTAATAAGCTATGATTTATCAACTCAAGTATGCTTGCAATCATCTCTTAGTTGAACGAGTACTCCCTCCTTGAAACACATTGGTCTTTTGGGTTTAACTCGACTACTAACATCCTTATACCCCTGAGTTCATGTATCCATGTCGAGTTCACTCTCAACACTTAGGCACTTGTGCATATATTGCCTTTCTTTTCTATATCTCCTCTTCAACCACTGCTCACTCAATGGGATCATTGCATTGTCTATGCAACTAAATCTTGTAGTTCTCCTTTCCTTTCATATTGACTAATGAATTCACTTTCCTCTCGACCTGCTTGAATAACCAATACTAATCATTGTACCATTGTAGTTCAAGTACGATAACTAGACATAGACATACAAATGTCCAAGGTAAATTGAAAAACTCTTTATGCTAATCTAACACATACACATGTCCAAAAATTAGCAAGCGCTTTTCGATGCATTTATTAACTTTAACATGAGGTCACTCGTAAAGTTTAATTGCCATCGATCATCTTTGAAAAAAAATCTGAACTTCCTAACAAATCCTATCCGCCCAGCTCCTAAAATTTCTCATCACACCATGAGCCTACTTAGATGGAAATGATATGCATCCACTCAATATCCTACGAACGCAACATTGGTTGCCATTATTCATCTCACCATTTAACTATTTGTCACTTTCTAGATTAGCATCAGTACTCGCTAACCAGCTTGACTTTCTCTTGTACTTCAAATATTTTCTAGGTACTTCACCACATCTTGAACAATGAACCTTGTATGCCCTTGCTCAAACTCCTTTGGAATCCCAATCAGGAAACTGCTTTGAGCACCTCTTCAAAGTAGCTTGCATACACTTGATTTTCTTGCTAAAGTGTCATCTTTAGGTTTGATCACATCGATCTCCTCACTGCTCATCCAAAAATCTTTCCAATTGATTTGCCAAGTGTTTGTCTTCCTTCGGTCACCTTGAGTTTGATTGTGACGCCCTAACTCTATACCCATGCTAGCCAAGGACACTACAGGGTAATGCCGTCAACTAGCACGGAGAATAAGGCTGTTTAGGAGCGACCAACTGTATAATTGCTTTGTGCGAGTACTGATTTGCCAGATAAAAATATAACTTTTCATCTCCAGAGGAAATCCGACATACCGACACAAACTCAAAGCTACTACACAGTGGCTATATGTAATCTTCGGAAACAAATATAGAAATATCATAACACAAATCAGTCACAGAAGTTCATATCTCAAAAGCGGAAACAAATATGAATATTACACATAAAAGTGTATATCAGAGTAGTGGTCTAACAAGATCCACAATATCACAAAAGAATAGTTACAAGTGCTAGACAAAAGAATAAATAAACATCAATGAGTCTATATCTCGATTGTGTAACAACAAAAACTACCAATCTAAGTAGTAAGCCGAAAGTCAGATAATACTCCCGGGTGAGGAGTCAAGTAGAAGCACCTGTAACATCTCGGTCTGACCCGAGTATTATTTAATAAGAAAATAATAAACGGATCAGTCTAGCTATAATTATCAGGCGAAATGAGATAAGAAGAGATATGATAAAAACGTATGATAACAAAAATGTCATACTACGATAAGTACACATTAAATAACAACAAAAATCATACAATATCTCAGGAAATCTCGAAGCACTAAAAAGAATGTCATATTCTTTGTTTTGTTCACTAAACCACAAATATTGACAAACATATCAGTGCCAATCGTAAAAGTTGTCGAAACACAAATTCACCAATGCACAAATAATGATAAAGCTTATCAATGTAAATCACGAAAATTGGCGAAACACAAATTCTAGAAATCGATCAATAGAAATCCAGAAATCAAAAAAAAAAGGGAAAAGAAGCCTATCACAAGACGGGAGCATTAAAACTCACCAACACGTGTATCACAAAACGGAATGCTATTCCATGGTTGCTAACCATTAATTTTGAACCGAAGCTCCACAAAAACGGCCCGAAGACCTTTGAGCCAAAGCTCCACTAAAACGGTCCGAAGACCTTAGAGCCGAAGTTCCACTAAAACGGTCTGAAGACCATGGGTCGCTACCCCACCAAGCTGAAGCTCCACTAAAAACGGGGTTTAATCTCCCTCGCAGACAAAGAGACATCGTACATTGCTAGTCTAAATCACAAATTGATCATCATTGATCGATAAGTGTAAATTACACTAAGCTAGTAAATAAATAAGTTTAGCTTTATGTCCCATAACCACTAGCTTAACTTAATTATTTACGAACAAATTGTAGATCTCCACTCGAAAATTGTCACAAGAGGTTCAATCGAACAAGTCCAAGAATTAACCGATGGAGTAAACACAAGCATTTCATACCACTTGTTTTACTAAGCCGTTTAATTAGATTTCTCATACGAGTAAGGTAAAGGTTTGTATATGCTAGTAGATTGAAAACGGTTTAAGAAGCGAGCTTTGTAATAAAATAGTGTTGAAATCGTTTTGATGTAAGATTTTTGATATTTACTACTAGTGTTGAAACCTTTATATATTTAAATTGACAAGTCACAAAAATGATTGTAGAACAATCAATCACCAAAATTCACATACGAAGACGTGAATCAAATCCGAAGAAATCGATACCGAATCCACAAAAATGGATGTTCCCAAAAATCCAAAGAAAGAAGTCATCAAAGACGATAAAAGTGATAACAACTAACCGGATCAACAACAATCGATAAACCTTGGAAATTTACTCAAAAATAGCCAAAATAGGCAAATTAAACAGTTCCAGACATCTGGTAGGTGTTCCCAGACGTCTGGCCCTAGGTTCTAGAAGTATATGTGTTTTTCTCCCTTCTATTTTTAATTCCTGGGCCATTTCAAACGTCTGAAATTTTCAACCAGACGTCTGAATTTGATTTCAAACGTTTGGATTTTGTTTCAGATGTCTGGATTTATTCTCTGCATTTTCCAAACCCCTTTCCAGACGTCTGGATTTTTCAACCAGACGTCTGAATTTGGTTTCAGACGTCTGAAATTAATTTCAGACGTTTGAAATTTTCTACTAGGCAAAAAAAACAGCCTAGACCAAAAATGACAAATCCAAACCGAAATGCGATCGAACGAGCGATGGATGCTAGGGATTTATGCCAATCGACAACCTAGCACTATAGGCTCTTCGATACACCACAAATAACATGTTCAAACATCCAAGATAGGATCTTTAAAGATTTTGACTTCAAAACACCAAAATTGAAAAATTCACCAAATCAAAAGCAAATGAACATGAATAGATGTTAGGAATTCATACCCAACAACAATGAAAGTTATAGACGTAAATGTGAGTTAAAAAACTCACCTTTAAACTCAAAATCACAAGAGAAAAGCTATAGAGCAATGGCAAGAACAATCACTCTTCAATTCCAACCCAACAAGCTTGAATCTAAGCTTAAAAGAGTAACATTTCCTAAGTTAGGTTTAGGAATTTCTGAAATTGAAAGGAGAATGAAATGGAGAAGAAGAAGAGAAGGCTTACCAAAGCTTCTTCTATGAATTTGGAGCTAGAACTTGAATTTGCAAAGATGATTAGGGCTTGGAGTTTTAATTTTCCATTCCTCTCTCCATTGTTGCTAAAGCTTGAGTATTAGGAAAAATAAGAATGGAGTGAAGAGGAGAGGTGGACTGAGCTAGAGTAATAAGTGGGGTTAATGGGCTGAAACCCAACCCAAAGCCCTAAGTGAAAAGTAGCAAAATTCTACTATCTCCAAACATATCGAAGTATATACTCAAAAAGGTCGCAAACGTCATTTTGAACTCAATGGGGGTGGTCTCGACTCCTGATTCGACCGTTTTCAAAAAGTAGTTTTTCAGACAAAAAATCCGACTAACGGTGCTATATTTAAATAAAATATTTAAATACACAATCGTAAAATATGCGGGTTGTTACATTGATGTTCACTATTTCGACACAACTTTGTGAAATCCTCCAATTGGTAAGTTTCAGTGCCAAGGCACCTAGGTGTATTTCTCAGATGAATGCCTAAATTAGCAAGCTTGCACCTAGGAAATCTCACAGGTTAGATGATTGTTTTAGTTAATGCTCGAGTATCCTCTACATGTGTAGGACGCTACCTGAACAACTTCCGCTATTTTGCAGCAAGTAGATTTACTCCAGGCTAGTATCTACATAAATATATCTACTTAAATCTCTAATACGCATATAAACATCAACACATATAAATATAACAAGCTAAATTGTGTAGCATGTAATATGAGCACCCGCATATGTTATCTTTCAGCATGTAAGAGAGAATAGGTTCGGGTATTAGGATATGGGTTAAACACAGCCCATATAAGCCCAAATTCTCTTTGTATTATAAAAGAAAATCAATTGCATCACGTATCGGTATAATACAATTCATATCTCTCTTGAATAAAATCATCTTCTATTCATTAAATTCTATCATCCTCAGTGTATCAAAATTTAACATGGATCAGAGCAAACAAATACTTAACAGCATATAACCAGAGATTTGAAGGGGCAAACTCATCAGAAAAGTTTTCATCACTTGAGATTACTCATTAGAGAATCAATCTCATCATCCGAGTTCAAAAGATCTACTGGTTATCTATCAAAAATAAGCGCCATGCTTAGAATTTCATAAATTCTGGCTACAACAATTCTTGGTATAGAAAACAAGCAAAATCACAAAAACAAATTTAGAAAGCAAAGTTTCAGAAATCAAGAAAGCTCATCATCAAAGTTCAAGAAAGTAAGTGTCGTGCCAACAATCCATCAGATCATTATCATCATTTGGATTCGACTGCAACATACCTTTGCGTACCATTTTTTGCAGTCAGTATCTCTGATCAATTCTTGATATATTTCTTTCTTCATTATTATGCATTCTAGCCATATGGTTGAAGGAGATGATAATTCATCTACATCTAAGGGCACCAACAACTCACAACAAGCCACTACAACTATGACAAAAGAGCTAATCAAGACTGTAATCAGTCCTCAAACACAGCTAATAATAGCACATCTTGACGAAGACAATTATCTTCTGTGGAAGCGCCAGATAGAGACAACAGTGAGATGTTATGGTCTTGAAGGATTTGTTTTTGGAACATTGCTTGTACTATCAAGATTCATCATAAATCAAGAAAACAAGGTAACAAAAAACAATGAGTAAACAAATTATTAGAAACAAGATAGCCTGATAAGTTTATGGCTGCTATCTTCAATCAACACCAACTTGTTGTCCCAAGTAGTTGGTTGCAAATCATCTAATGAGATCTGAAACACAATTGAACAGATCTTTAACTCACAATCTGCTGCCAACATAATGCACTGTAAAAGGCAATTACAAAACATTAGAAAGGACAGTTCATCAATGAGAGAATATATATCAAAAATCAAGACTATATGTGATTTATTAGAGGCAGCGGGACATAAAATCTTTGAGACAGAGCAAGTTTTAACCATCTTAAAAGGCCATAGTGAAGAATATGAATCAGTGGTGGTCGTGATTTCGTCTAAAGAAACATTACCATCAATGCAGTATGTACATTCTACACTCCTAGCACATAAAGGAAGGATAGATCGGAAAAGAGTACAAGATACAGAGTTATCAGTCAATTATGCAGTCAATTCAAGAAGTAGGTATCAAAAATATAACATATCAAATCAAAACCATCAGAGAGGTGGTCAGTCCAACAAGACCAAAGGAAGAGGAAGATGGAATAACAATAGTAGACCTAAATGTCAAATATGTGAAAAATAGGTCATACTGCATCAAAGTGTTATTTCAGATTTAATGCATCATATATATCGAATCAAGGGCCAATAAATCAAAGAAATAATAATCTATGTGCAAACATGGTACAAGCACAGCAAGAACAAGTTACTTAGATAGACAGGTTAAGAAACTGTCAACTAATCACAAAGCCAGAAGACGTAAAAGATGAAAGTTGGTACTCTAACTATGGTGTAACAAACCACATCACAAGCAATTTGGACAACTTAAGTCTTGGGAATAAAGAGTATAAAGGTAATTAGTCCATACACATGGCCATTGTGAGCAAGTTAAGATAACACATACTGGGGTTGCTTGCATCAAAGGTGATAGACAACTATATCTTAATAATTTATTAAGAGTACCACAAATTAAGAAAAATCTTATGAGTGTATCATAATTTGCAAGTGACAATAATGTATATTTTGAATTCTATCTTTATTATTGCTTAGTTAGAGATATTCTAACTAGAGAAATTCTTTTGTAGGGTAATGTTGTGAAGGGATTATACAAGTTCAATTTTGTTAAATCAAGAAATTCTAACAATTCAAAAAATAGAAGGAAGTATTGAAATCTCTCTGAAAACTCAAAGAGAATCAAAAATGTGTTTGATGTGTGGCTTTACAAATTAGGACATCCCAATGCAAATGTTGTAAAATAGATTTTAGTGAGAAATAAAATTCCATTCAAAAATATATTTTTACCATATATATGCACATATTGGTAAATGGGGAAGAGTCTTAAACTAATGTTTCATGTTTCACAAACAAAATATAGTAAACCACTTGAAATGGTTGCTACTGATTTATGGGGTCCAACACCTATTAGCTCAGACTATGGTTTTTAATATTATATATCATTTGTTAATACGTACGCAAGACACGCATGTGTCTGAAACATGCAAAGCAGTGGTAAATTTTATAACTCAGGCAGAAGAACAAACCAACCATCAAGTTAAGATCATCCAAGCTGATGGTGGTACTAAGTACAAACCACTCAATGACTTTTTTGCAAGGAAAGGAATAATACATAGAGTTACATGTCCATATACATCTAAACAAAATGGTTTAGTAGAAAGAAAACATAGACACATTGTGGAATTAGGTCTTACTCTATTAGCACAAGCTTCACTTCCTTTAAAATTTTGGCCAGAGTCATTTATTACGGTAGTCTATTTAATTAATAGACTGCCAACCAAAGTGTTGAAATACAAGTGTCCAATTGGAAAATTATTCAATATAAAATCGGATTACAAAAGTTTAAGAGTTTTGGATGCTTGTGTTTTCCTTGTTTAAGGCCTTATAATTGTCATAAACTAAGTTTCAGGTCAACTTCTTGTACCCTTTTGGGTTATTCAAATAAACAAAAAGGATACAAATGTTTAGACAAGAATGGAAAAGTGTTTGTGAGCAGACATTAATGTTCAATGAACATATATTTCCTTTTTCCAGCATAGACATGAGACCAACACAGAAAATCTATAATCCAAGGAATTCAATACCTTCCATTCCTATGTATTCCACTGATTGGAACAATGAGTGGGTTGAGACGATTCAAGAAGATCCTAATCCACAACTCATAGTGCTCCAAGAACCAAGTCATGAACAAGCAGAGACACTAGATCATCTCAACCACGCCTCTGAACATACAGAGACTGAAATACAAAGCAGTAGTTAAGAAGATGATCAAGAGAATTCAAATTTGCAACAAGCACATTCTAGAAGCAATGCAACAGAGAAAACACAAGATAATAGTCATACTACAACTGGACATCATATGATTACAGGATTAAAGAGTGTAATATTCAAACCAAAAATTTACACTACAACAATTTCAAACGAGCTAGAAACATTTACTTAGGCAGTAAAAGATCCAAATTAGAAGAAGGCCATGGATGAAGAGTATAATGCACTTATAAGAAATAAAACATGGAATCTAGTTCATCCATCAAATCACAAAAATATTATTGGATGCAAATGGACATATAAGTTGAAGAAAAATCCTGATGGAACAATAGCCGGATACAAAGCAATGCTCTTGGCTAAGGGATATACTCAATAATATGGTTTTGATTTCATTGAAACATTTTCTCCAGTTGTAAAACCAACAACTATAAGAATTATTCTGACCATAGCATTGCATGGGAACTGGATTATCAGACAACTAGATGTGAATAATGCATTTTTGAATGGTGATCTGCTGGAAGAAGTGTATATGGAGCAACCACCGAGCTATAACTATCACAAAAACTGTGTGTGCAGATTAAACAAAGCCTTATATGGACTCAAACAGGCTCCTAGAGTCTGGTTTGACAAATTGAAAACTACATTGATAGTTTTAAATTTTCAGTCTGCCAAATCAGACAACTCTTTGTTTATTAAAGTTAACGATGCATCAACTATATACATTCTAATATATGTTGATGATATGGTTGTTGCAGGTAACAACAATGTAGAAGTCAATAGTCTTATTCAATTCCTAGATAAACAATTTTCAATCAAGGATCTTGGAGTGCTAAACTACTTTTTAGGCATAGAGGTTAAGAGGAAATCAGCTTCAGAGATTCTCTTATGTCAGAAAAAAATATATCACAGGGATACTGGTCAAAGTTAAAATGGATAATCCAAACCCAATGCCAACACCAATGATAGCAAATTAGCGTTTATCAAAAAACAAGGGAGAACCAACACTTAATGATAAACAATATAAAAGTATAGTGGGTGCATTGCAATATGTAGGCATAACAAGACCATAAATTTCTTTCAGTGTTAACAAAGTGCGTTAATTTATGTAGGATCCAAAGGATGAATACTAGAAAGCAGTCAAGAGAATCTTGAGATGTTTAAAAGGAACAACAAATTATGGCTTAAGTTTAAAGGCATGCAGCAATCAATATAGCAGGATATGCAGATGCTGATTGGGCTACAGATCCAGATGACAGAAAATCTACTACTTTATATTGCATCTATCTTGGAATCAATCAGTTTCATGGTGTACAAAGAAACAAGTTACTATATCACGATCAAGTATCGAGGTAAAGTATAGGAGCATAGCTAGTACTACAATGGAGATCATATGGATACAGTGTCTACTTAGTGAAGTAAAACTGAAGGCTAAGGCAAAACCAACCATATAGTGTGATAACTTAAGTGCTTTGTCACTATCAGCAAATCCAATACAACATTCAAGGACAAAACATATAGAAATAGACATATATTTTGTACGAGAGCAAGTCAACAATGGAAAACTGCAAGTAAATCACGTACCTACTACTTACCAACTTGTAAATATACTTACCAAGCCTCTTTCACCCCAATCATTTTTTAAACTCAGAAAGGAGCTAAAGATTGAAGAAGATAAAAGCTCGGTCTCATCAAATTTCGTGCAAATTAGGCTGTAGCAGCAACAATTTCAAGTCTTTATGCACTTTCAGTCAAATTATCACTTAGACTTGGAAAAGGAGCTAAAGATCTGAGAGGATAAAAGCTCAGTTTCATCAGATCTCGCATAAATCAGACTGCAACAGCAACAAGTTTGAATCTTTATGAGATCTGAACATCTACAAACTCAAACATCAGTTCAATCAAAGACTAAAGAAAAAAAGGAAGAAAAGGGCGGATCTTTAGAATAATTCAGAAATCTACAACTTTCAGACTGAAATCAGAATGTCGAAAATGCCACAAGCAACAAGCCTGAAGCAGATGGAAGATAGCTGGTAGAAGCTAACCCTCGTGTTTAGTTTGAGAAATTAAAGAGAAGATGTGATGCGATCTACAGATCTGGAAAAACCCTAGAAATCACAAACTCTAGATGGGTTTGAAAGGGGAATTGAGAAGCATATAATATGAGCAGCCGCATATGTTATCTTTCAGCATATTAGGATATGGGGTAGATACAGCCCATATAAGCCCAAATTCTCTTCGTATTATAAAAGCATATCAACTGTATCAGAGAACGTATCAGTATAATACAATTCATATTTTTCATGAATAAGATCATCTTCTATTCGTTAAATTCTGTCATTAAATCCTTTGTATATCAATATTTAACAAGCTAGTATTAACAAGCAAGTATCTATAAAATAATCAAGATACTCTCACAACAGTCTAGAGTGGGAAGAAAACAAATCAAAGTACCAAGAACTTCCTAACACAACAAAGCTCATTTCCCTCTACACCTTTACATGGCTACCGAAAATTTTTACTTCAACCTTTAAATATTTCCAAGCTCAAAATGTGGATTTCTTTAATAGGTTTATGTTAGAATTCTCAAAAATGGTGAATGAGATATGTGCCACATCGCCAAAAAAATATGTTGACTTTCTGGCTTATATAGTATACTCTCAATCCCTATATTGGCCCTTAGAGTCAGGTAATTTTGTGCGAGGGGGAGGACCTATATGGCCATGGACTAACACATGCACGCGGGCCGCCGCCCACCCGTCCGACTGTACCGGGTCGGGTGCGGGTCCATTAAGAGTGGACCGTGTTATATTTTTTACTGTACAGAAGTGAACGGTTTTCTACTGTTTAAATTCAAAAAAAACGACTACTGGATTGGACGCAACTGTTGCAAACCGCAACAGTTTCTAGCCGTTACAAACGAAGAAACGCGGCTGTTGCGAACTGCAATAGTTTCTGGCCGTTGCAAACGGAGAGGCGCGACTGTTGCGAACAACAACAGTTTTCGGCCGTTGCAAATGAAGAGGGCGACTGTTGCGAACAGCAACGGTTTTCGGCCGTTGTAAACGAAGAGGTGCGACTGTTGCGAACAGTAATGCTTTTTTGCTTTGCAAATGAAGGGTTGCTACTTTTCTCAACGGGTGTACCATTGAGAATTCGGCTATAAATAAGGAGGAAACCTGATCACTTTTCTCACTCAATTAATTACGAATTTTCTCTTCTTCCTCTTTGTTTCTTAATACCTACAATCCGTGCACTTTTGCATATCACACAGAAGATCATACACATCACAATCTCGAGCAGATCACGTCTGTTGTATCTTGGAAGACTTTAAAAAAAGTCTTAAGGAAATTGTTACGACAAGCCTCAGATGAAATTTCCTACTTCAACCGGTTAGATTTCTAGTTGATATATATATATATATATTGTTTTCGTTTCTACGTTATGCTATTTCTTTAAATAGTATAATGTTTAGTTTATCGCTATAATTATTATTGCTATAGTTGTTAGTTGTTGTAATTAATTACAACATACTTATTGTTAAAATAACTAATATAGAATTACAAAGTAGTGGAAATCTGTGTTGTAAACTTGTGAGACAAGTTTATTATTGGTTAATCTCTGTTTTGGTACACTAGACGTATAACATCTTAAGATTTTTTTTGTTTTCACTAAAACAGAGATGGTAACAGTTGAACTATCAACAAAGGCTACTCACAACAGGCCTAATCCGTTCAAAGGAGATGGTGATGACTTCATAACATGGCAAAATCAAATGCCATTTTATCTCACCACACTCGGTCTGCAACGACATCTCGAGGAGGAGGAACCGATTCCTACTCCAGGCAAGGAATCAGACGTTGATATGTGAAAGCATTCCGATTTTCTGTGCAGAAACTATATTCTGAATTGTCTTGACAAGGTGCTATACAAAGTATATCAGCCTCTAAAGACAGCAAAAACATTCTGGAATGCACTTGCCACGAAGTATAAGATGCAGAATATCAGTCTTAAGAAATTCATTGTAGACAAATTCATGGACTATAAGATGGTTGACTCCAAACCGGTGACTGCTCAACTGCATGAAGTGCAAATCATCATTCATGAACTCGAAGCGAAAGGTTATAAGGTTGGAAAATCGTTTTTGGTTGAAGCCATCATGGGAAAACTGCCGCCGTCATGGAGACATTACCACAACTATCTAAAGCATAGAAGAAGAAAATTTCTTTACAGGATCTCATAGTCCGACTAAAAATGGAGGCAGATAACCATGGAGTTACAAAACCAAGCGAGCAGGCATTTGTGTCTGAAGAGTCAAAGACCAAAAAAAAAATTCCAGAAGAAAAGGAAATCTCCAGAAAACAAACCAAAAGTCAACAAACGAACCAAAAAGTTTAATGGCGAGTGTTGGATTTGTGGAAAGGTTTGACATACCGCTAGAGATTGCAGACATAAAAAGGAATGCAACAAAGAGGCAAATATAGTAAACAACATGGAAGTAGAAGAGTCCAACTTCTCGGCAATTGTATCTGAATGTAGTTTGGTTCAGAATCCTAACCAATGGTGGGTAGACACAGGCGCTACTCGTCATGTCTGCTCTGACAAATCCATGTTTTCTACATACCAAAAATTCGATCACGAAGAAAAACCCTATATGGGTAATACTGCAGTATCCATGATAGAAGGCAGTGGCATAGTAATAAAATTATGTATTCTGATTGTGCTGTTAATAAAATTGAAGTTTCTTACTTGCTTGAGCATGAAATTTTACTATGGCATGTTAGATCGAGACACATAATTTTTCGACAAAATGAAAACGTTATCAAACTTGGGATTAATTCCGAAATTCCAAGTAGATAAGAACTACAAATGTGAGACATGTGCAGAAGCAAAAATTGTTACAAATGTGAGACGTGCAAATTTATGTGATTTTAAATCGTTACCTACAAGAGGTGGAAAAAAGTACTTTATCACGTTTATTGACGATTATACGTGATATTTCTATGTATATCTTTTGAATAGTAAAGATGAAGCAATTACATCGTTTATAAAGTATAAGGCTGAGGTAGAAAATCAGTTAAATAAAAAGATCAAGATATTGAGATCTGATCGAGGTGGAGAATATAAATCACCATTTGAACGGTTCTGTGCCGAAAATGGTATAATTCATCAAACAACACTCCATATCCGCCACGGCAAAATGGTGTAGCCGAGAGGAAGGACAGAACGATAAAGACATGATTAATGCCATGCTTTTAACCTCTGGTCTACCGACGAACTTGTGGGGGGAAGCCTTAAATGTGTCTAATCACATATTAAACAAAGTCCCTCACAATAAAATAGAAACAATTCCATATGAGATTTGGAAAGGACACAAACCAAGCTTTAAATAGCTTAAAGTGTGGGGGTGAAAATTCCAGTTCTGCCTCCCAAGAGAGTCAAACTTGGACCAAAAACAGTAGATTGTTACTATTTACGGCCAGCCCAAAATAGTAGTGCCTACTAGTTTTTTTTATTCAAGTCTGATATAGCTGATATTCATGTAAATACAATCATGGAATCTAGAGATGCCTCATTCTTTGAAGACGTGTTTCCGCACAAAAGGAATGAAGGGAATATTGTCCCTAAAAGGACAAGAGAAGAATCAAGCAATTCACATGAAGATGAAACTCATCATGAGATCGAGGAAGTTGAACCAAGAAGAAGCGTAAGGGCAAGGACTTCCTAGACATTTGGTTTAGATTGTTTCACATATGTGTTAGAACGCGAACCTCAAACGTACAAGGAAGCAATGTCATCTTCTGAATCTTCATGTTGGAAAGAAGCAATCCAAAGTGAAATTGATTCAATTTTACGTAATAAAACTTGGAAAATTGTTGATATTCCACCTGGAATAAAACTTACTGGCTGTAAATGGATTTTCAAGAAGAAAATGAAAGCAGATGGCTCTATTGACAAATATAAAGCCAGATTAGTGGCCAAAGGATATCGTCAAAAAGAAGGAATAGACTTCTTTGATACATATTCGCCGGTAACAAAATAACCTCTATAAGAATGCTAATAGCAATTGCATCGATCTATAATCTAGAAATTCATCAAATGGATGTAAAAACAGCATTCTTAAATGGAGATCTCGATATGGAGATCCACATGGAGCAACCTGAAGGTTTTGTTTCTAAAGGAAATGAAAACAAAGTCTGTAGATTAGTAAAACCACTATACGGACTAAAACAAGCTCCAAAACAATGGCATGCAAAATTTGATAGTGTCATGATGAGAAATGGTTTTCGTATAAATGAATGCGATAAGTGTGTTTATTATAAACAAATTGGACAATCATATGTGATGATTTGTTTATATGTAGATGTTAATATTTGGTCCAAATACTCAGGTAATAGAGACCATAAAGAAGATGTTAATTAACAATTTCGATATGAAAGACTTGGGAGTTGCAGACATTATTTTGGGAATCAAAATAATAAGAACAACCAATAGAATTGAATTATCTCGGTCACACTATGTACACAAAGTGATTGAAAATTTTAAATTTTTTGGAATTAAAGGAGTAAAAACACCTTTTAATCCATCAGAATCATTGCATAAAAACAATAATGAGAGTGTAATGCAACTGGAATACTCTCGTGTAGTAGGATGTCTCATGTATCTCATGAATTGCACAAGATCAGATATAGCTTATGCAGTAAGTCGGTTGAGTAGGTATACAAGCAACCTAGGAAAGGAACACTGGAAAGCACCAATGAGAGTGCTTGGATATTTAAAAAATACCACAAATTATTTCTTACATTATGGAAAATATCTTGCCGTCTTAGAAGGATATAGTGATGCAAACTGAAATGCTGATTCAGAGGAATCAAAACCAACAAGTGGTTATTTATTCACCTTAGCAGGGGAAGCAGTGTCATGAAAATCTACTAAACAAACATGCATAGCTCGATCCACTATGGAATCAGAGTTCATTGCTTTAGATAAAGCAGGCGAAGAAACAGATTGGCTTCGTCATTTTTTAAAAGATATTCCATTTTGGCCTAAACCTATACCATCCATATGCATACACTGTGATAACCAAGTTGCGTTAAGCAGAGTGCACAACCTTTGTATAATGGAAAGTCACGATACATTCGTCGACGTCATAACACAGTTAGGCAGTTACTCTCAAATGGAATTATTTCCATAGATTATGTGAGAACAAATGATAATCTAGCGGATCCATTTACCAAATGTTTATCAAGAGAGAAAATAGACTGCGCATCAAGGGGAATGAGATTAAAAGCCTAAACCACCAAGAGTTATCTTATACGAAAACATATCCTAGCGATTGGAGATCCCGCGAACTAGGATTAATAGACAAACCAGTTCTGAGTAACTCAAGACGTAATGCATTTTGCTTGGACATAGTCCAACTCCATTCCTATTGTGCACAATATAAATGCATGCCTACAGAAGTATTTAAAGGTTAAAACTATGTTTTCTAATAATGATCATATCTTGAATATAACAAGTGGGGTATATGTAAGATACTCTTAATGGTTACGATCACCTATGTTAGTGTGAGCTGGGTTGGCTCTATGAGAATATAAAAGGCTTTTATTCTCTAAATACACTCGAAGAACCAAAAAAAATTTAGGACCAAAATGAACACAACCAAGAGGTTGGATGTAAAGGGAAATAATGCTTTGTAAAGCTTATTGGCTGGTTATGCAATAACGGCTGACGGTTCAAGATGAAATAATCCACCGATTAGCCAAGTATATCCGATAAGTTTTAACTAGGGAAAGTTCAAAACGAAATATCTACTTATCATCGATATAGCATTATTTCATATGAACTGTGTGATATTACACTTTTTGTGGGGGAGACATATATCGACATTCATGTGGAGGATTGTTAGAATTCTCAAAAATGGTGAATGAGATATGTGCCACATCGCCAAAAATATGTTAATTTTCTTGTTTATATAGTATACCCTCAATCCCTATATTGGCCCTTAGGGTCAGGTAATTTTATGCGAGGGGGAGGACCTATATGACCATGGACTAACACACGTGCGCGCGCCGCCGCCCGCTCGTCCGACCGACCGAACCCCAATAAGAGCGGACCGTGTTATATTTTTGTTGTACAGAAGTGAACAGTTTTCTACTGTTTAAATTCAAAAGGAGGCGACTACTGGATTGGATGTGACTGTTGCAAACCGCAACAGTTTCTGGCCGTTGCAAACGAAGAGACGCGACTGTTGCGAACCGCAATAGTTTCTGGCCGCTGCAAACGAAAAGACGTGGCTGTTGCGAACTGCAATAGTTTCTGGCCATTGCAAACGAAGAGGCACGACTGTTGTGAACAACAACAGTTTTCGGCCATTGCAAATGAAGATTCGCGACTGTTGCGAACAACAACGGTTTTCGGCCGTTGTAAACGAAGAGGTGCGACTGTTGCGAACAGTAATGCTTTTTGGCGTTGCAAATGAAGGGATGCTACTTTTCTCAACGGGTGTAACCATTGAGAATTCGGCTATAAATAAGGAGGAAACCCGATCACTTTTCTCACTCAATTAATTACGAATTTTCTCTTCTTCCTCTTTGTTTCTTAATATCTACAATCCGTGCGCTTTTGCATATCACACAGAAGATCATACACATCACAATCTCGAGCAGATCATGTCTGTTGTATCTTGGGAGACCTTAAATAAAGTCTTAAGTAAATTGTTACGATAAGCCTAAGACGAAATTTCCTTCTTCAACCGGTTAGATTTCTAGTTCATATATATATATATATATATATATATATATATATATATATAGTTTTTCGTTTCTGCATTGTGCTATTTCTTTAAATAGTATAACGTTTATTTTATCGCTATATTTATTATTGCTATAGTTGTTAGTTGTTGTAATTAATTACAATATACTTATTGTTAAAATAACTAATACAGAATTTCAAAGTAGTGAAAATCTGAGTTGTAAACCTGTGAGACAAGTTTATTATTAATTAATCTCTGTTTTGATATGCTAGACGTATAACAGTTTATAGATCTTTTCTCCAGAGACATTGCCTCTTGCACTAATGGTCCTGAATTCTACTTCTCTAAAACTTTGCAACGGTCATTCTCCCTATCATTTTCTCTTTACTATTATCATCAAAATTTCTACGCTCAAATTATTAGCCACTACATCCATATGTCAAAACCCTTCTGATTGGCAACCATCTAGGACATGTGGCAGCGTCCATGTATGCCCTCTCTGTTGTAGAAATCTTTCTAGCCGTCCAGTTAGCCCCAGCCTAGACACTAGGTGCTACCTAATTGTCCGCCTACACCTGCCTAGCCAAGGGTTACCTTTCACCTAAGTATCTAAATTGCTATCTATGCACTGCTTAGGTAATATGCAGGCTTGATGTCTTATCTAATCATTAGTCGTTAGTTTTACATGGTTTTGCCTTCTTGGTTTCATTCCAGCCAACCAAAATTTCGATTAAAACTAACCAAAATACAAAATATATGAAGAAAACATACGAGGTTATCAAAAGCGTCTAACTCCGATTAATTTTTGATTAATCCTCTCTAAGACAATTAATCTCTTCTTCATACTTGCTACCTATCATCCATCTACCGGAGCTATAATCCTTGGATCATCAATCTGAATCTGACTGCATTGTTATGCTCAAATCGATGTTTGCCTAAGGATCAAGTACTCATATGACTGTATGATCATGTATGTTTAACTACACCATTACCCAAAGGATATATTGATCATATGAAAATACAGAATGTTACAACCAGTTGCACTTTGATTTACAAACACAATGCCTAATGTTACTCTAAATTCTACAGTAGTTTTGATGGTTTTAGAGTATTGGAAATATGTGTGTAAATCTTTAACAATCAGCTAATTAGATCATCTTAGCATTATGGTTCCTTTAATATTTTATTTTAAATAATATGTAATCTCTGTTTATATTGGCAACAATTAACTTGTAATTTGAAACTCTAATTTCAACTCCACATTTATTTCATTTTTGTTTTCTTAATTTAGCAATTAAATTTTAAACTAATTTAATTTTAATCTCTTCATTTCTCACTTGTTTTTTTTCAAATTTGATTTATAGACGAAGTGAGAATGATGGGTTTGTATAAAAAGGACATAACCATCTACTTGCACTTTAGTTTGTGCTTTACATGGTTAATTATTGCTTCAACATATTTTCTTTTAGTTTCATTTCAAATTGTGTCACTTGATCCTTGTCGGTTGTTTAGTTACTTGGTAAAATTTTATCTCAATTGATATAAAATTGTGAATTGATTTGGTAAAAATACTGATAAAAAGCGATTAGTTAATATTGTTCTTTGGATACGATTCATAATAGATTTGGCTCAAAGAGACATTAATTGATTTATGGATATTTATGGGATTATAAATTTTATTGGAGTCAAGTATCAATTCTAGATAGAATCCTCTCAGCGCCTAGCATAATCAATTTAAAACCCTAAGATCCTTCAATCTCGTCTAATGTGACTGGAATATAAGTAAATACTCTTCGTTGATTTCAAACTCTTTATGGATTTGACTTGTATTCACACACAAACTTTAACTGACACTGTGTGCTTACGGTTATAACAATTCAAATATTGTTAACACATTAATAAATAGTTAATCAATTTACTTATAAACATGATATTATAAGATGTATATACCAAAGTTCAAATTTTCGTATTCTGTTCCCTTTCCGCCCATTGACAATTTTACAATTTCCGTTTCCGTTCCGGAAATTTTGGAACTTCTGTTTTAATTCCGATTTTTTTTATTGAGGGAATTAGAGAAAATGACAAACTTCAAAAAAAAATTAGGCTGAAGGATATGATTTTCAGGCTGAAGGACAAATGCTAGTTATAATTAGCATTACAATTATAACCAGCATTGTCCTTCAGCCTAAATAACAAACTTGTTATCCTTCAGGCTAATTTTTTATCTAAATTTGTCCTTGTGTCTATTTTCCTGTTTCTAATTGTGGTGTTTTTTCTGCTTTAATTTGCTATGCAAGCTAATAAATATCCATTACTATCATAAATTTATAGTATTTTTTTTTTTGGCATGGCCGACGGTTTTATAGTGGACCGACCACTTTTATTACGATCATAATAAGGTTGTAGTACAGGAGTAAGGTAAAGGCACCTTAGCTACTATGAATGAGGAAAAAAATACAGCACAGGAGTATGACAGACTCGTCACAACTACTAGAAATAAATAACAAGGCTAGTTCTCCTCCTCAGAGGAAGAATCACCAACTCCCTCATCATCCCTGGAAGAATGCAGAGTTCCACCCCCATGAAGACCAAAAAAGGGGAGAAAACGAACAGCTAGAGAAGGATCGTAATAGTCAATGTCAGTAGAGTATACGAAAGATCGATCCCAGGCAGAATCAGCTAGAAGAACAGAATTCATCTCAGCATACGTACCATCCATGTCAAGAACCAAGGAATCACCAGAAATACAATAATAAAGGCATCGGAGATCCAATAAGTCATCAGATACATATCTAAAATAGGTGTCATCCACAGGGTTGGATCTCATACCAGAACGACGATCAGCCCAACAATGTTCAGTCTCAGCCCAAACAACGGGGGGCGGGGCGAGAATCGGCTCAGCAGGGAGAACTGAAGGCACAGCACCAGGATCTGGGGAAGCAGGACGCTCAATGGAAAGGGATGGACCTGAGACCGAAGCGACCAGAGAGGCTTTGGGAACCCATTTCCTAAGCGGTGGCCGAGGCAGAGGAATCTTAGGAGCAGTAGGAGGGACAACAGAGCGCATGCAATCAGAGGCAATATGCCCAAAAGACTGACGGGAGGAACAAATGTCAGGGACCCATCCATAACGAACACGAACATCCACCACGTGACCAACAGCTAGCTGGACAGGAATAGAGGAAGGAAGAGGCTTAAGGGGAGAAATCTCAATCAGGGCCTTGGCGTATACAAGTTTATCACGCGCTACCGTATTAGAGTCAAAACATTTCAATTTACCTATATTGCACGCAAGCCAATTCAAGCCAAGCAATGGTTGTAAAGAAGATGGAATTTGGGAGAAATAAACCCAAACAGGGATAGAAAAAACTTTCTCACGAACACAAGCTACTGACGGAGACAAGGGGGTAATAATAAAAGGCTGTCCGTCAAAGAAGGTAGGCTCAGACTCTAGAACACGACAACGTTCCTCAGAGGAGGAGAACAATAAGTAGTACAAGGAATCAATCAACTTAACTTTGAGCCCACCCTAAAGTCTCCAGGTCCTACGACAAACAGCTGCCACATCATGAAGACGATGTTTAGGATCCAAAAAGAATCCAACTACGTATCATGACCAAAAGTCCAATCCGGCTTGCATAACACAGGGGGGAGGGATCATCACTCCGTTTACCTCAACAATGTCGAACTCAACTGGTTCATAGACACCCGCATTACGGGGCATGGATGTAAAAAGAGAAGACCATGTTTTGGGTACAGGTGGGCATGGGACAGCAGGCCGACACTCTACAACAGCAGAAGTGGCAACAGGGCTGGAGCAAAGAGAAACTACATGCGTGATACCGCCAGGAGATAAAACGTTGATCACTGGAACAACATTGGCATTGGCAATAGTCCGTGAAGAGTCACAGGCAGGGGGAGACCCTGGACACTCAATTACTGATGGCAGATCAGGAGATAAGTCACACAATGGGGAGGCCGTGCAATTGACAGGACCAGATCCCACTGAAGCATTCATACAAACACTTGATGTGCCACATTCTGGCATTACAGATTTAAACTTGTCACTGACTTCCCCTGCCAAACCACCTAATACACTGTCACCAACATTAATACCCGTGACTTTATCATCCAAAATGCAACAGGTTACATCATCTGTACTCACATAGGTTCCGGACTTAGCAAGTAAGCACTGCAAACTAGAATTAGTTGACGTAGTAGTCACAACATCCTTAGCTTCATACATGTCGTTGCGGTCTATAGAATCGGAAGAAGGCCGCTTGCTTGCACTTAGAGGGGGGAATTCTCGGGGCGAGTGAAGGTCAGGGTGAACGACAACGTCAGCCGCCATGCCTCTAAAACGTCGGCCTGAACGAGTTGAAGAGGGGGAGGGGATATGCTGAGAAAAGATAATAGGTGGAGATGAGGACATGAAGTGGAGCGTGGGAACAGAGAGGGAGGGAGACACGGAAATACTATGGGGAACGCGAATGAAGAAATCTCCATATTGAAATCGCCAGATCTGCCATTGAGGTTGATTTGATTATTTTAAGGAATATTTTTTACATTACATATAAAAATACATAATTTAATTAAAAATCTATCGTGTAAGATTCTGTATTGTTCATTTAAGATTTTAAAACTTTGATCAATTTTAAAAATTTTGAAATTTTCATTATGATTCGATGTAACTTGGCAAAAGTATAATAATTTTTTTATGAAACCATATGATTTCTTCCCCATTTATTTATTGTCTCGACGAATTTGTTTTTTTAAATTATAATATATTTGTTGTACTTTTTTAATTTTTTATAAGCTTTTTTCAATATTTAAAAAACAAATCCAGAATTTAGATCGGAACCGAAATTTTAATCAGACTTTGTTTTAGTTATGAGCGGATCCAGAGCGGAATCACCGAAATAACCGGAATTCCGTCGAAATTTCGAACCATGGTATATAAAAATGATTAGTGATTATCAATAAATCAATGTTTTAAATTATACCCATTTATATTTTACGTGATTGCTGCATAAAGATATTTCATCGTTTTGTCATTTATTGTGCACTATACAAAAGTTCATGATGGATTTGTAATTTGAAACCATAAGTAAAGAAAGAGATGTTATTATAGGGCTTCTAAGTAATTTTACCTGAAATGATACCTGTTATAGCCAGGTAGGTTGTGGATCTGAAACGATCATACACTCTCCTAATCCATACAATGGACTTGTAGAAACCCGGTCAGGATAAATTGTAAATCCAACAAACCAGACGAGTAACAGATCATATACATCAGATACTGGTTGGGCCGGATTAGGTAAGACTGCCAGTATATTTGCGAAATCAAAGTTAAATGATTATGTTATGTAATACTTATTATATAACAAAGAGCACATATTGAAAAAGAGGAAGGTTAAGAAGATAAAAAAGGAGACAAAAACAACCTCAAGCAGTAAGACCGATGTAATTAAAAAAAATTCTCTAAAATGCACAAAAGAATTAGAATTCCAAAATGGAACAAGTCTTGAAAAATACACAACTGGGGTCTTTACCATTTGAGAGAGAGTGTATCGTTAGGCTCAAAGGGAGTTTCCAACATCTGGACGAAGTCCAAAAAGAGCCTAGATAAAGGCTCAACTTGTCCTCTATGATGAAAATACTAACGGTAATTTGTATTACGGGCAAATAGGCACAAGGAAAAAATTGCAAAAAAGTTTAGTCTGAGGGACAATAAGTTTTTAGTTTGAAGGACACATTTTAGTGTAAACTGAAAATGGTAATTACAACTATCATTCTGTGAATTACACTAAAAAGTGTCTTTCAACCTAAAAAACAAACTTCTTGCCTCTGAAATCAAATTTTTTTTCTAACTTTTTTCTTTAAGCCAAAAAATCCTTTGTATTAATTAAATATCAAGAATTATCACAAATCATCGATAAATTCAACTAAAAATATACATATATTTATGTATTGATCATTCAAGTATGCCACTATCTAAATACTAATTTAGTCATCGTAAAAGTTATCCAACAACGATCGAATAATTGATGTGCCTCACAAAACCAAGGTTTTAGATCCAATCTTGCTTGAGATCTCAATTTTGCACTTAAACGAAATGGAACACATCTCATTTGTTTGAGATATTAACACCTCGGTTGAAATTTCAATTGAGGTACCAATATGAGATTTGGACTAGAATTGTATATTTTTTACATAACTTTTTACACTTTTTATATGAGGGCTAATTAAGTTATCACCATCCAATTGTTGTTACTAGCCCTCTAACTATAGTTTTTCATTTTTATTATTCAAGCAAGTCATAATAATATAATTTGTTTTTTTTAATGTCCGAGTGAGATGAATCTTATGATCACCATCGGTAAAGATACCACTATCTCCTAAAATATAATTTTCTTTCTACCATGGTAACTCTCAATCCGACATTAAGTATTTTACTTTTCTAGTCATAACTCATAACAACTATTAACATATTCTTAAAAATACAATTTTTATACAAGTTACTCTGAGACGGTCTTGAGGTGCAGATTAAAATTAAAGAAGTCAATTTGAGACACCGTAGATATTTTGATATAGTCCGAGACTCTGAAATCTCATCCAATAAGAGATACCATGTGTGAATATCCCTAGACAAAACGTTGTCAAAATCAAAGTTTTGAAACCTTGCACAAAGCGTAAACTGGTCCAACAAAAATGGACTGAGAAAAAAACATTCAATCAAAGTTTTCAAAATGGAAGTAAAATCAAAAATCACAAAGTTCAAACATTAATAGCACAATCACAAAGTTCTCAGAGAAGGGTGTTAAGCTAAAAGAATAAATTCTCCGCCACCAACAGATACGTATTTGAAAGAAATCTGCTTTATACCTTGTGTAGTGTCAGACATACAACCATACAAGTCTGTTCCGGGTTTGAACAGAACCAAAGGAACTTCGTCCAATGATGGAAGAAGCCCTTGCAAATCCGGGTATCCACAACCCCGATCGAAATTCCCATCACTTAGGGAATCTCTATACCGTAGCTACACGATGCAGAGACAATTTCTTTGCTGCCTCCATCTCTGACCAAAAAATTTCCTTTGGAGGCTTTTGGGCATATGATCTCTTGCTGTACTATTATGATGCTTATTTGGAGTTGTGAGATATGTATAAAAATATTCTGATGTAGTAATGGATATTATGATGATGTTATATCTGTGATGTGATGCATGATACTCATTTTGTTTTCCGCTGTTTTATATTCATCTGATGTTGTTATAAGCTCCATCCGACTGGAGTTCGATGTTTGAATCTTTGACAGTCGAATACAAGTGAGGTATTTAGTGTCAATTTTCGAACATTGGATTTCGGATCGTGACAAACAGTAATGGACAAAAAAAGGCCTACGAACGCCTCCTTAATCTCAGGTCCCTATTCCATAATTAAATTGTAAAATGGGTCTCTTACTCACTAATTATATAAATTAGGTCTCTACTTCTCTTACATCACACCCGACAATTATTAGCATTTGCCAACTTATTTATTTTCAATCTTTAAAATGCGATAACATTTTATAAATTAATCGGATTTAAGAATCAATTTCATTATTAAATCACAAATTTAATAAACTTTCTAATGATGTCCACTGTTGATATCTAAAAATATAATTTTAAAAAATATAATTTTACATAATAGTTTTTAACTTCATTCCTTTTAGTAATGCAGTTAAAACTGCATTTTTAATAGTGTAGTTTTCAACCGCATAACAAAAATGAAGTTAAAAATTGTATTTTAATATGCATAGGTAGATTTTAACTGCATTTTAGTAATGCAATTAAACTGCATTTTACCGGTGCAATTTTTAACTGCATTTCTAAAATGTAGTCAAAAAATGCACCAATAAAATGCATTCTTTAACTGCATTTTGCTGATGCAGTAAAAAAACTGCACCTAATGCAGTTAAAAAAAACTGTGTTTTGTTGATGCGGTAAAAAAACTGCACATAATGCACTTAAAAAGGCAACATTTAAATGTGGTAAAAATGCACCTATTGAAAACTATATTATAATAATGCAGTTTCTAATTTATTTTAGAAATGCGGTTAAAAATACAACACTATGTTGCAGGTTTTAACTGGATTTTTAAAATGCAGTTAAAAATGCACCATTGAAATGCTTGTAATGCATTTTAATCCGCATCACTAAAATGCATTTAAACTATAATTGCATCATTAAGATGTAGTTTTAACTACATCAATTGTTATAATTTTTTCAAGTGGTATAATTAAAAAATATGATTGTATTTTAAAATTTTCAAAAATTAGAATTCGAAGAAAAACGAGTTTCGAAATTTTAATTTTTACACATACATAATACCTATAATTAGAAAGATAATAAAATTATGGTTTAACGGTGAAAACGGTCTGTTAATTCGATGTTTCTAGAAAAGTTATTGCATTTTAAAAGATTGGTAATTAATGGAGTGTAGATTTTAACTAAGTGTGTGAGAATAATAGCTACATATAAAAGAAATGCATGCACATATACCTAATTTACATAAATTATTACGTAAGGATGTTTTTTTCGTTTTAATTAAAAATGGGGATTTGTCGTATAAAGCCCCTACATAGAATCCAAACAAAACTAAAGGGAAACGACTTGCATTTAGCAAAGGAGTTTGGTGTTCCACTATTTCCACCAACTTGAAATTTGGTCCGTTGCCGGCAAACAAAACGGATATTTGAGCGGGGAAGCTGGTCGAATGGGGGATGTGTTTGTGGTGTATTCGAGTGGGGTATATGAATGAGCTATTTGATAAGAATGAGGGGTAAATGGTATGAACGGGAATTGTTTTTTCTTTTAGCCGATGATGCATTTGGCTCGTTACTGTTCCCAACGCATCTAATGCTTTCGATGCATGGGTAACTATAATAAGCCAAATATTTTTGCGAACGGTACTTATTTCTTTATTTGCAACCGCCGGTGATGCAATGGCCATGGGAAAAAGCCGATTTTAAGGGTTCGTTCGCATCAGTAATGGTCATTTCCCTCAAGATAGCCTGCTGGAGTTGTTGGGGAAAATGACATGTTGGCATGATGCATAGATCCGTCCTCCCCAATGGCTCCTCCTCCCACCTTTTATATATTCCCTCTTTCATCACCTCTTACTCCAAACCTTCAATCCGAGAAATCAATAATTTTTACCTATCATTTTGAAAAATCTTTTTTGGCATGATTTTACATTTTTGTGTACATTTTTCTCCATATCCACAATATATATATATATATATTTGGTAATTTGTTCCATACTTTTGCAAATTTAAAATTTTAGAATGTTGCATACCGTTAGAAAGAGCCCACACAATTGGTCGTCCGAAGCTACTCAGATTCTGCTGAAATTTGCTATAGAAGCGAATGCTGCTTGTGGTAGTAATAAAAAATGAGTGCAGAAAACTATGATTCAACCGAGTTGTAGAAAACATTTTGTATATTGGACCAATAGGCGAAAGTAAAGTCCAACATAAATATGATAGTCTTAAAAGAGAATGGATTTAATGAAAAAGTTTGTCCAACAAAAATGATTATGGTCGGGATATTCAAAGACAAATTGTTATATGCAGCGAGGAATGGTGGAATGATTGTGTATACATATGTTATAATTTTTAGTTATACCGCATATTTTAATGTTTTTCTGTTATTATTTATGGTTTTACTTGTAGGAGTTCAGACATATTATTTCGAAATATAAAAGAGGACAGATTAACAATTTGGAGTTGATACAATAATTACTTCAATGGACGAATGCAACTGGAAATCATCATATACGTCCATTGTTAATGAAGAACCACTGCATCAACAAAATCTTCCCCTACACCAAACCAATTTGATAGAACATGTTCTTTTGATGGGTTTCATAGTCTACTTGATGAAACAAATACCCACTGTGGACAAATTCCAAATTTGGATTCCCAAACAATTCTCCATTCCAACAAACTCCACACATTGGTTCATTTTCTGGTGTTAATAAAGCACGTGGTAGTGGAAAAGACGTCATGGAGAAACCGATGAGACGCTATGCGAGATCATTGAACAATACACGTGAGATAGATGATGTGCATTGCAAATACTCTGCTTAAATACCCCGCTCGCTTCATAAAGAACGGACCCTAAGCATGTACATGTACTCAATGGAAGAAAGGGGATGCAAATAGAATGGGTATTTAATTACTTTGTTATGAAATTGTTTTATTGTTTTAAGAGCATCTCTTACAGAATTTTGCTCTGATCATGCATTTTGATGGGTTATAAAATATAACCCATATGATTTCTCAGAAGGAAATCAATCAGACGTATTTTTAACAAGCGCTTGAAGCCCAGACGTTGATTCTTAGATGCTAGGTGCTTGTTCAACAAGCGCCTAAAAAACCTCGTTTATATGAGGCCTTTTTTCAGTTTTCTTATTATTATTTTTTACCTTATTGTCTTTTAAATCTTCCCTTTTTAATTCATAATACGTCGAAATGCCACCATGAATCATCAAAATAACTAGAGAGTTGTCTGTTAAAAGAGCGATACCAACGTTGTTGCAGTATGATGCAGATAGCACTATGACAGTAAATAATCTTTATATCTTACATCAGCTGCCACCAATGAGGCTACATCGACTGATTGTAGTGTTAGCAACGCCATAAGTATATACTTAACATATAGTTATCAAACAAATATGGCTATCATAAATTATAATTGTATATCGGTTAGGTTAGTTTATTGTTAACTTTAAATAATTACTCATATAGGCCGACCATATAGCTATGAGCAGCAGTTGACATAAGTGCATTCCGAGTACTTAACCACGTTTCTCAATCCATTTTGGATAGCCTATATGCATCACCGTTTGATGCTTTTCTACAGTTGCATATGTTTGCACACGATGGTGGCCTACGACATATAAATTTCATTTTCCATATTTTCAGTTAGAATCGAAACCTTTGGGCTTCTATATGCTGACTGGTCGGCCTAGACCGTGTGTTGGTACCCTTTAATAGAGCGTATGAGGAATTTTTGTCGTATTATGCATATTTACCAGCTTTGGCCAAGGATGAGGTCAGAGGTAGTGCGGTTACACTAATGTGTTTGCAGAGGTAATATAGTAGACTATAGGCACACTGATGAGATACACATTCCCGTCATATGTGTCTTCCTATTATATCTGTTTGGTCCTATATTTTTTTACAAACATAAAAGACATGATTTTGACTTGGATATATACTTAGGTTGGTAGATGTGGATTGACTTCATATTTACGACTACAATACTGCCATCCTTGTACATATACATATAGCGTTGGATACATATGCACTAAAAATTAGTCTGGGAAGATGTTTGGTTTTTGATACATCTTCACATTTTGGCACCATGAGTATGTGGACAACATGCACCTACGACTTGTTGATGAAGAAAATACTGCTTTATGTATTTACTTCCTCAAATTATGTCATTGAGGGAATGCTATAAATGTACACCATGCCGTATAAGGGGTACATAATGAATTGATGGAGGCCAAACAACGGATGGATTTGAAGTGGCGTAGCAACATTATTTTTCATCCTTCACATGATTATATACATTTTATATACAGTTTATAGAGCCCGACGTAGATCATCCCATTACTTTTCAGTTTTCTATTTCAAGATTAGGTATGCTTTTAAGTTTTTACATGTCCATTCATCTAATATTTAGGGAAGAGGTGTTGGTTGTAGTTGTTCGGTGTAGTTCATTTTCCTTCTGATACACTTCCATAGGATGATATATATATGGAACTATTTAGGATGTCCTGACATACATTATTAGTATGAGGGTCGTGGGATAAGTAGATGGTGAGCCTTTTACGGTAGCTAGAGATTTCGATGCATGCTATACTTGAATATCTCTATGTGCTTATTCGTTACCTAATTATATATGGGATTTGAATTCCATTCATGTTGGCCCCGTATCTACTCCGGTAAATTTCCTATTCCATCAGCTACTTTTGATCCTTCGTTATCTTAGTATACACAGCTTCATATATAGGATCCCCATTAGCATGTATTTCAAGCATACACATTGAAGGTTGAGATCACTATGTATCCATTGTAGTATTGTGTAGTAGAGTTCGTTCAGGGTGTAACTTCTATTGGTTTATATCATCCACATCAGGTACGTATGACTGTTTAATTTTCGTATGGTTCACTATCATTTACAATCATGATATGTGTATAATATTCTTTTTTCACATTGTGGTATGCTCAGTAAATGGATGAAGATATAAAGGTGATTGCAGCATTTGAGAACATGACACTTGATTATACTTGGCATATGTATAAGAGTTATCAAACCGCCTTACAGCAGCTGCAGACTCAGAATCAGATAGAGTACCAGACTCAGGCGGCTCACCAGGAGGCTCAGATACATGATCATCAAGTCCAGATTCAACAGCTTCAGTAGTAGGATAGCTTCCACCTAACCTATGTGATTTTGATGATGTTAATGATGACAATAGCGATCACAATAGCGATGACGTGGGTGGAATTGCATCACATCACATAGATCGATGATGTTTTTCTATATTATAGAAGTATTTTGGTTTTGTATTTATATTGTTTATGTTTGTTGTAACAACCCAAACCCTCACAGGTCGGATTGCTTGACTAAATCGAAAATCCAAATTCATTAGGGTATGGATCGTTGGTGTTGGTAATCTATGATAAACATAAGTATATCATAGAGCAATCTACACGAACTCATATCGGAATAGTAAAATATGATAAAACATATATACTGACTAAGGCTATTACCTTGGAATCGATATTATTTCCTAGATATCTATTTTTGTTGTTAGGGTCGAGCCTGAATGAGAAGACCTGTCCACCTACCATTCCCATATTGTACCAGTATCTTGTCCCTCTAACTCTATCATGTGTGTTGTAATGAGGAGGGGGTCAGAACAATGTTATGGTAACTAGTAAATTATATACTTTATCCATAACACTAGTTTTATGCCGGTTGATCTCCATTTAAGTGTTATGTCTATGGTTTATGGATTAGCCATTGAATTCCACATGCACGCATGATATGTCAAGCCTACCATAAGTATGTGTGTGTATGCATGTATATGAACGTCCCTATATCCCTAAAAAGGAACCCTTTCACAACATAATCGATAGTTAACTGACTCGAAGGCCGGCGACTCGTAGACATGGCTTTATAATTTAACTAGCTATACTACTACCGCATCTCAAAGACATGTCTAAGGGTTAACTAACCAACCTCCAACCAAACAAATACACAAACCAACTTTGAGATCAGTGCGTATCTCATATGAAATGTACACCAGAAGGAAGTGTAATCCATACAAGCTTAACCCAAGTCTTTGCTAACGACTACTCGGGGTCGATGGTGGCCTCGTCCTATGCCTAGCCTTACTCTACAATACCAGTTTACCGTAGCATCAACCACCATCACATTTAGATTTGCGCAATCAAATCAAAGGAAATGCCCATTACCGATTACTTAATACCTCTAGTTTGGAAACAAAGTAGACCTTCCCTTCCCAATTAGGCACTATTGTAGGTTATTTAAGACTTCTTAAATAGAGTAGAGGCAGATCCAATCCCTATTTAATACCTCTGCCCCAAAGTAAACCCTTTTACCACCTAAAGGTACTTAACCATTTAATACTGCAAATCCGAGCTGAACCCCTTGATATATTTTCCAAACCTATAAGCGAAACGTATATCCACCAACGAGTCCTATAGTTGGAGGTGTCCCATTTCAGTAGCACGTATACACAACTGATAGTAGCCCCTTGCGGAGGGTAGACTTTCGTTGTGCAACTCTACTGACCTTGCATCCCATCCCATGTTAAACTAAGTCATTTATAACTAAACTAAATATTGGGTTGGACCTACTAATTCTTGCCCATCACAAACGTATTATTGAGGCGATATAATTTCACTATGGAAATTATTATGCCCCTTAAGTTTGTTATTTATTCATATTCATTTACTAGCTACTACTTCTTATTTTATAGGTTTACCACCTTTATTTCTCTTTTCCATAAATATTATTACTGACAATCATTTCTCATGCCATATTAGGTCTCTGTCATTAAATCCATTAAATGGTTTATTACCCATATTGACTTGATTACAGTAACTGCGCTTTTTCACCTTACTTTATTACCTTATTCATATTTAGTGTTTTATTTATAATTAATATGATAACATACAATTAATCGCATGTTACCCTACCTATATATATCTATGGTGTAACTGACATTTGTTTATTTATTTCTTAAACCTATACTTTACTTTAATACATTAAAATATTTTTTATTTAGTTGGTAAATAGAATTATTTATATTTCTAGTTATAACTTTTTAATTTCTACATGTAGTGATTTTTGAAGCTACACTTATGTATAACCTCCATAAAAATATTTATTTCCATATTTTGGTGCATTAGAACCGTATCTTTCCCAAGAAGGAAATACTACCATTGTAACTTTCCATAAGGTGCCAATAATAGGGATTGTGCTACGTTTAAAATTTTAAGGAAATATCTTTCTCAATTTTTATCGAAATATACTGTGTAAACTAGGGAAAGACATCTCTACTTTGCACATCTCTTTCATTTGGGCATATTCCTTTTTATGTCAAATGGCGCACTTTTCATATATAATTGTGGGGATGGACAATTTATGAAAATTCTCATGAAATTCTATACTTCCAATGAATTAAAATATATAAATTTAAATCTCAAATCAAATTAAAGCGTCTTCAATCAATGGTTATCAAGTTTAACACTCGAATAATAGAATTTGGAATTTACTATGCAACTCTATCAATATTATATTTCATAAATTTAGGAACTATTCTCCAAACATCCAAATCTAGGG
The DNA here is from genome assembly GCA_030765085.1 of Allium cepa. Taxonomy (NCBI): domain Eukaryota; kingdom Viridiplantae; phylum Streptophyta; class Magnoliopsida; order Asparagales; family Amaryllidaceae; genus Allium; species Allium cepa. The sequence continues at coordinate 24,398,058 of CM060933.1, read as the reverse complement.
TGTGTATATTATTATTTCATCAAAGTTAAGTAATTTCTGAAGATGTGGTCCGAATTTCAAGTTAGTGAATCGGTGATGAGTTTGCAAAAACAATCCCCTAAATAATGCTCCTCCTCTTCTATTTATAGCTACAGGCTGATGAAATTTTCTCCTCCACGTTCTTGCCCATGTTCCCTACGTTCTGGAGAAGTTGAATTGAAAAGATCGTGGTCAACTTAGCAAATTTTTGGGGATCAGTACTGAACCATGCCTCAGGTATCGGTACCGATCCATAAGATGAGTTGTGAATCTTCCTCAACCTCATGTAAATGCTTGGTCGACTCGTGTCTGTCTTCGATACATGATTGCATTGTTACGAGTTCAAACTTGAGAAGGCTCCTTGGTTCAAAGGTTGGACGGGTGCATTTGACATATCTACAATTTATTTGGGTTAAGAGCAATATGTGAACCATCTTAAACGATGTGACCAGATAATAATGGCTTCGACCCTATTTAGCATATATCGTATGACAAAATTGGGCAACTACCAGTGATCGTTACCGTCCATGATCAAGGATCTGTACTGATCTAAGACTGTGGCTGTATCTGGGTTTCTTGGATTTGGCGAGTGTAGTAAATGGTGTATAGGTCATTCTCGGAAGCTCCTGACATGCCTGTGAATTTCGTCTCTTGATCTTGCTTGATATCTGATTTTAGTGGTTATCAATCTGGATTCCAACTTGATAATTTTTCAGTTTAACCAATCTGATTCGTCCAAATATGGAATGGTCACAAGGCTGGATAACATAAATACATTCGTAATTTAGCTACTTGTATGTTTATTTGCCTGAGACTGTGTAATGATTTCTATGAGTTTCAAACTCTAAAAGAAATACAACAATATGAATATTTGATTCATATACTATCGCATATATATGTTATATGAAGAATGATCATAGCTTGTATTGTATGATACTTCGATGAAATTAGTTTATTCAAAGTAAGCAAATTGACCATACTATGAGATTGAATATTCCATCTGACTGATTGCAATAGAGATCGTATTTTGTTAAATGTAACACTGAACCATAACTACAAGGTAGACCTAAGAACTCGATTGCTGAAATGTCAGTTTAATCGGTTTACGTAAGGCACCACATTTTTGATGTCCTTAAATATTAAGGATGATCGAGTGTGTTTTTGTATAGAGTTCATTATGATATTGTAATAAGATTTTTCTTTCGAATGGTTCGTAGCACACATGATTTAAGGTATAGCTGAGATGAGAAGAGTGAATGACCACCTCTGCTTCATAAAGAAACATCAGGAATAGAAATTGTAAAATAATAATAAATACATAACATTGGAATAAGAAATAAGATTTCAATTCGAAAATGTATTTTCATTATAGAATTTTTTTTTTCTATAAGATTTATTTCTTTGAGTTTAAGATAATTGATTAAAGAACTCATCAATATAAATTAGTTACAATATTTGAAATAAATAGTCTATACTAAGTGGATGATGAACCTTCGTATTCATTATGTTGTTATAATAATGACAGAAATAGTGAGAGCGTGCCACATAGCACTTATCGATTGCATCACGTTACAAAATTATTTTTGCAAAATGTACCGCACATTATTTATGAATTAATATTTGTTCTTCGGTGATGACTGAAGAATAAACATAGTTTTATTACAATGAGAACTATGCAATTAAAGTCTCGCTAAAGCTTCTCAAAATCCCCACTGTAGCGCATAACAGGCACTACGCTATTTCAATTTAATGCTATTAAACAGTAGATTCGCTTTAAGCCCCGCTATTTTCCTCTACATCCGCTAAATCAAAGCTTTTTAGTACTCGCTTTAGCAATATTAAACTTGATATTCACAAAAGATTTGACTCTGTTTCCTAGGATTCGATTTGTCACAATATTATCTAGAATGAACTTCCCTTCTCGTTTTGTAGCTTGGACCTACACATGCATATCAACTCCCTCATTCTCAATTATTAGGAATGGTTGCACACATGGATACTTTAAAGGAACACAAGGGTATGTGAAGGAGACCCAATTTCAGCCTTGCTTTTTGTCATAGTTATGGATGTGATGAACTCTATGCATCTATATAAAGTTCAAATCAGGCCATTACAGCTGCACCAAAATGTAAAGATCCAACCATAGTTGCCCTTCTGTTTGTTGATGATCTGGTTTATTTCATGAAGCCCTATCCTTCCAATATCTCCTGTAATCTTCAAACCCTTTTCAATTACAGATCTCTTACTGGTTTGGCCACAAATATGAGTAAATCTCAAATCTTAATAGCCGGTCTTGATAACGTAGAAAAGGAAACTATTTTATACCTATCTTCTCTTCAACAAATGCCTATGAATGCTCTCTACCATGGCATGCCACTTATCTCTACTGCTAATAAAGAAAATTCGTTGAACTAATTTTACTCGGTGTCTTTTTGAAATTTCAAAAATGCCCTTGCTTTCCGTTTACATATTTGCGTTCAAACAAAATATCAATGTATACAATAACACAAACAGCCCGTGTGCGAAGCACAGGTCCATACCAGTATCCAAAAGATTAAATACTACCTACTGCGTTCCCCTATATGAAAATATGAACACCAAACTTTCATGTTGGCCGAATTCAAAGTTGTCTCGGGTAGGAAGACTAAGTATTATCACCTCTATTGCATGCGCGATGAGTGCATACTGGACAAGTCCACTTTATTCTGCCATCTAAGCTCAGAAAAATGGTGAACATGGCCTTAAACAATTTTCTATGGTATGGAACGCCTTATACTAATAAAATAACTCCCATTTTATTCAGCAAAATCCAACCGTCTAAAGCCAATGGTGGCCTGGGTGTTCTAAACTTGAAGAAATGGAATCAAGCGTCCATGTCAAAGTACCTTCATTTGCTACTTTCTCAATGCAGCAATTTATGGTCAACTTGGGTTCACAACAATTTCCTCAAGGGGACGAATTTTTGGACTCTCTCAATTCCTCCAACTGCCGATAGGAGTTGGTGCAGTGTCCTTAAGATCCAAGGTTCCTTTTTGCCCCTCATTCAATACAACATGTTGAAACTTCCAAACACCAGATTCTGGGATGAACCTTGGTAACACACCGGCCAGATTCTTAGGAAGGTTGTTCAAGTTAATTTGCAATACACAACAGGAATTCCTAGAAATGTATATGCTAGAGTAGAGACTATATTCAGGATGCATCTCCTCCTATTCTCCCTTATTGTAGCTCGGCTGAATTCAGAAAACCTTGGGCGTCAATATTCGCTACAATTTTTACCTCTGTCATGGACGCAGTTGAGTGGTCAATAGGTAAAAAGCCTCATAGTACTTCTGTAGTTTACGAAAAATTCGTTGGCAGTTTACCATAATTTCCTTGGGTGAAAAGAATATAGAATGTTGATGGGCTGATGAAGAATAACCTACTACTATGGAAAGTCATGGCTAATGCGGTTTTAAATAAGGAACAGCTTCGCAAATTTGGCCTTTTACAGGAATCCTCTTTTGTGCTTTGCAATAATGAAGTTGAAACTAAAACCCACTTATTTTCAATTGTGTCTTCACCAGCCCTTCTTCTCAATAACAATTTTAACTTCCCTGCTCCAGTAGCTACCTCCTTCAATGAATGGCATCGTATATTTGTAATAATAAGGTGGAAAACCCCTGGTGTGCTTACACTTCTTATCCTTTATAAGAGATGTGTTGTAGCCATATGGCACGAATGAAATAGTCGTATATTTTGAAATGTATCGGGATCAGATATAAATATATTGAGGACCCTGCATCATCAAGTAGGTCGAGACCTTCGAAGACTCCATCGCTTGCAATCCTTTCCACGATTTGGCATTGGTTAAATTAATCCATTTTGTAACGTACAGGCTTAATTTGGTTTGTTTTACTTTAGGGCCTTTTGTCTTAGGCCTCACATGTAATTATATGTGCAGGTTATTTTAAATTAATGGATCTGGCTGCCTTAAGCCCCACCTTCCAAAAAGTATTAAATACAATTGTATTATATTTAAAATTTGAATTTGATAATAAATTAAAGCTGAAAGCATTATACACACACATATAAACACTTAAATATATTTACTATATATATGTTTAAAATTAGTATAAATGGTTTTTAAATTATTTAAATAAATATTTTAAAAAATTGAAAATAATTTATGAAAAATATATGTGGTCGAATTTTTTTTATTATTACGATTTTGTGAAAGGTCCAATAACAATTTCAAACATTATAGATGATTCAGTGATATATAAAATCAGATTATGGGTGACATCAACTGCACATATAAAAGCTTTCTATAAGAGACATACGATAAATATAATATAAATGTAAATAATAATTTATACCTATAGGATGTTGGCTTTGAACACACATTGATCAATGCATTCTCCTAAATCTATCTTAATTAATCTTCTAGCGTTGCAAGAACTTGAAATACCATATTATTGTATTATTTTGATGCCTGAAGCTTTCATTATTTTCAATCATAGGGAAAGAGGTTTACACGAGCATGAAGGGATAAGGCTTTAAAGAAGAAAAAGTGAAGAGGTACTGGTTGTTTAAATAGATAAAGTGAAGAGATAAATTCTTCTCCTTTTACCAATTCCATATCTAGGTCCAGAATTTAAAATCAAAATATCGTCTTCCCTTTACAATGCCATGGCCGGCCCTGTGATAGTCTACTTGGGCCATCAAATCACTCTAAAATCCAATAACTAACCAATATGATTTAAATTGTATTTAAATGCATATCGATATCATATATCAATACATACATATAAACTTTCATATACACAAAAACTAAACTACTAATGGCACCCAGAAAATTATTTATAGCATCATATACATAAAATAAATAATTAAAAGTTCATAAAAATTAATTTATTTAATTAATTTATGACAATTATAAATTAATTAAGTCAAGTGGTATTTCAAAGAAATCATCATTACGGTTGTGCAACTTGTAGGTGTAAATTCAGTTAATGATCAGTATTAAACTATTTGAGTATATATTTTCACTCGTCGCCTTAGCTAGTGGAGTGACAGTTTGGTCAAATTTGTCGCTTATACATCTTTATTTGTAAAATCCAATTTTACAGTATTAAGCATTATATTTTAGTAGTGATTACTTATGCTAATTCTCTTCATCAACATCATACCACTTTAGAGTTTATAGAATTTGGCTTTGGTAAAAATTCAATACCATCCATATTCAAATTAGTCGGTCCTCAAAAGAAGCTTTGGTTCAATAATAAAATTTATTACTAATCGTACTGCTCTGGCCAGAGACTTTGAATTGACTATAGTTAACCGTGATACAAACTCATATAACCAAGGAGATGCATTCTCTATTAAATAGTGTTTCACTTTCAGTGCTTTAACTCAGAACCAGCTATAATTGTTTGATAGACGTCATGTCATGATTTAACTAACATCAAAGTGGAGTGTCCACATTGAAGTTCTATAGTATTCTCAAGTTGAGCAAACTATGTAATAGAGTCAATATAAATAGATATATTATATTGTCTTAACTATTTACTTTATCAATCAACTCTTTCTGATGTCAATAAACCGCCTTTATCATTAGAACTTTTCGATGTATGTTTCTCAACTTCTAGTGAGCTATCAGTTCATTCACGGTCTTATTGCAATATTATTATCACGCAACAATGAAATGTGATTCTCAATATTTGGAATCACTCAGCTCAATTATAGTTTTTGCATTGTTTATATACAATTTTTTCGACGCTATTCAAGGCGATGTACTTAGTATTTTGGTTGAATTAGCCATAACCTTTCGTTTAGAACATTTTCAACTTAAAATTCCCAAATTAAGTTAAGCAAAAATTTAGGATTTAAATATTATGCTCAAAATCATCTATGAAGTTCGAGTCCAAATACTCCTTCATAAGGAGTTCGCTTTTTCTATAAAAAATTCTCTAAAGTTTCGTAAATACTTGGTAACACTCTAAACTATCAATTAGTGATCTTAATTCGACTTGATACTTACTTTTATGTATCAAATGTAGAAGGGCAATGCGATATGAAGACAATGCAGCATGTATGATAATTCCAATTGTCAATACACTAGGAATCCATCTTACATATTCAATATTAGACATTTTAATATAGTGCTTGTGTATACATTTGGAACATTTCCAACATCCTTTTGCACTGATTATAAAAGATGTCACTTTCCAATCCAAAGTCGAATATTAAACAACTAAACTAAAATTATTTTAACATGGGTACGTTGTTGACAATTATAAGTTTGTTATTTACTTATAGTTCTTGATATATTTTAGTACATTTTATAGTTTTTTCTTACAGACATACCTCTCCTCTGTATTTTGACTAAAAATCAAACTGTTTGATTTCATTGTCAAAATATTTGCTAAATTCTTATGCTTGAGATGCTTTGGTTGTTATATGCAAATAGCCTATTCTAAATTGTTACTTATAATTTTGTTTCAAAATAAATATCCCAAACATGTTGATGATAATTTGTGAGTAAAATTTTAATTAACTTAAGCAAGTCGAATGATGAATCTGTTACGTTAATTTCAACAATTGTGATTTATGATATTAATTATTCTTATCAACATTGCTTACTATATTCCAACTGCATTAGTCTTCTTCTTGAAGACACACTTGCGACGATGGATCATATCCCTTTAGGTACAACTATCAAAATCACATTTTGATACTCTACTTGGAAACTATTAAGGATTTGCACATCGTGCCATATGATAGAGTCAATACTCTTAGTGACATGATGAAAATCGAGGAAAATCTATTTTCTCGGTATTGATATGGAACTTATAGTTTATCATTAATGTGTGAGTGCTCTTATTAGATGTTTTAATGAGTTATCTCTATTTTGGCTTGGTTAATTTCATTTCATCCTTCATAATTTTTTTATCTTTGGATCGACCCAAATCAATTTGATTACCAATAATTTCTAAAAGAAATTTCGTAACCAGGAGGTTGGTCTTGAAATAACAATTGTTTCCCAATGCATGGAATAAGTATTCATAAACATTTTATGAATTGCCTTTGTATATGTATTAAGACAATTCAGTTTTGATTTTACGTAACTTATGTTCATAACTTAAGTTAATCCACCAATAATGGTTGTTCCCAAAATCCTTTGGGTGATCCATATAATATCCCTTACGATGATGTATTAGGTATAGCCTCTCGATTCACGCAACCTGTCAACTCCTTGACCAAGGATATGTAGAGTTTCTCATAAATTTTTATCCTTTACGATTTCGTAGAGTATGCTTTAGATAAAATTAAATTTAACCTATATACTTACTCTTAAATACATGTCGTTACAAAAAAAAGTAAACTCAAGTTCACTCATCATCAATCGTATTTTGTATAACAATGTCTAATTACTCCTTATCGCTACATCATTATGTATAATGGAGAGGAGTAATGAGATTAAATCTTATTCGTTTTTAGTTACTTTTGGAATCCTTTCCTATACACTCACCAATTCAAAAAAAGTCAAAATTTTATTTTCTTTGCATGTTATATTTTTCGATTCCATCTTACAATCAACGAACTTATACTAAATACACAACACGTGTATCAAATCCACATGCTTATTTTTATGATAATTCACCTATGAATTTAACGAGTAATGCAACGACCCAAATTTTTCTAGCATTAATTGTGAATATTTAAATGGTTTTAAATATTAAAACTGAATGATAGATTGATTTTTAAATATGAAAGTGGCGTTTTATTTGATAAAATGGATTCAGAATTTAAATATAGCAATTTGTTGAATAATTTAATTATTAAAGTTTATAACTGAATATTGGTTAAAATAGTGTATCTGGAGTTCTAAGCTTGCTAAAAATATTTTAAAGACTGGGAAAATTCATATCAATAATGTTGAAGACAATGCAACTTTTAAAATTGAATTTGAGAATGATTTGTTCGGTTTAAAAATATATTATTTTAATCGGCATTTAAAAATAGCCTTCCGAGGCGCAGTCTCGGATTTCGACGAACTAGTTTCATTGGATTCATAATATTATATTATTATGGGATTTCAAGTTTCGTAGCTTTTGGAGTTGTCGTGTGGTCGTATGGTTTGAAAATGCGCTGAAATTTATATCGATAATTTAATATGATAATTGGGTCCAAAAAGCTATCTTCTCCATACGATCGAATTAGGACTCGAAACCTTTTCAATTGTGCTCGAAATAGGGGTATAACATTATAAACGTGTAGCGGCATGCATTGATAGGAGGTCGAGATTTAATGCTATGAATTCAAGACGATTTAAATTGAAATGTAAATATAAAGTATACTTTGTTTGACTGGTCAAAATTTCCATCACATCAAAACTTTTTCAAATCATTGTTGCTCACCTTCTCCAACATGCCTCTCTCAACTTTATATCACGTCTGAACTTTATCCTCCTCATTCAAATCAAAGCAGAAAAAAAATCAAAAGTTGCTGTCTTATTTTCAAAGCCACTCTTCTATAAAATAGCGTACTCCGCTCCATTGCCTTCTCAAAGACAATCGAACGAAATAGATTTCCAACAATAAAAAAAAATGGCCGAACGAATCCAGATTTAAAAAAAAGGGAAATCACACCTCTATTCTTCCAATCGAACCGAACAATTCAAATGGCGGTTTCCCCTCTCTTTTCCTTTCAGATTCGCAATTCGAAATCGCGACTTTGGTGGCTCACGTAAAAGGTGGGGCGGTGGCCTGAGCTCGAAGCAAACACCTCGGTGATGGGATGGGGCGCGATCCAAGTGCGCGTGTGCGATGCCTAGAAGCTCGACATCGTTGTGGAGTCGGCGACGTTCTTTGATGGCTGCGGTCGAAGCAACTGGATTCGTGTGGAAATCTAAGGCGGTGACAGCAAGGATTTGAGGTTGAGGCTCGACAGAGCTCGTGAGGCGCTTCGGGTATGACTTCTTTCTGTTTGAATTTTTATTTTCTTTAAAAACAATGCAGGAAACAGAAAACTAGAAAAGACAAAAAATATATAAGTTTAAAACAAAAAAAGGAAGTAGCGGTAAGTTTATAAAACGATTATTACTCAATTTAAAGATTCATGTACAATTTGTATATATATGCAGTAAAACAGATTTCTGTTATTATTTACAAAAAAAAGAAGGTAGATTTTTAAAATGTATATAGATAATATTCTTAGTATATGTGGTTTCAAAGAAAAATAAATAAAATAAATATACATATATAAATATTTTAACTTACTAGTTGAATTTTTAAAATAATGCTTTATGGAGATTAGTTTATTCAATAAACCTATTTAATTATTTTAGTTACTAAAAATAATTTATTTAAAAATAAAATTAGTTTAAAATTAAATCATTAGTTTAAAATCAAATTATTAGATTAAATTAAATAAATTAATTGTTCGATCAATTCAAATATTAATAAACTGTATAATGCTTATACAAGTTCAAAACCGTGAAACCAAGCCGAGATGGAAGTGGGTTGCAAAACAAAATAAAGGTGAGATTTTCTCACTCATTTGGTTTGCTTAGTTTAAAATGAAATGTTAAATTTAAATCATTGGATATTGATTGATTTATTTGTTGAGTGATAATATATATAGTAGTGTGTGTGTGTGTGTGTGTGTGTGTATATATACTGGAGTGATTGATATTCCCGCATTATATAGCAGATGAGACCCTATGCACCCCTCATAATAGCGGATGACCCTATATACCGCGATATCCCCCTCGAAGTGGGATTTGGTATTTTATTTGTTGACTAACATCCGTGGATGCAGGGAATAACAGGTTGGAGGGATCCAACTGGATTCCTCAAAAATATTTATTGTTCTCATATATATATATATATATATATATATATATATATATGTATGTATGTATATATATATGTCGATATATGACAGGATGGATAAATTGTTATGGATTGTGTAAATTGAATTATAAAATGTTAATAGCTTGGGAATTGAATTAGATATTTTTAAATACCGTAAATAATTAAGTTGTTAAAAAGGGAATTTGAATAGTAATTATTTATACTGAAATTTGATTTATTCTAAAGGGAATTAAGTAGAATAAAAATGTATTAACTAACTTGGGTACACTTAACTATTTGTAAATTGGGTTAAGTACAGATTTGAAATTTTAATTATACATTAAAGACTTGAAGAGATATTGGAACCGATATTAAAATATTTTTGAAATAAAATGGAATTATAAAAAAGAATTGTTTTTATAAATGAGTGAAAAGCTCAAGGGAGTTTATAAATTTATAAACGGGGTTTATAAATAAGATGAAATGATATCAATGGATATGTGGAAAATATAAGTTAATGGTGCGAACTTATATCGGGAGATGGAAATTGTTTTGAAATAGTGGAATATATTTCAAATAAGAGAATGGTGATTAATTGGGTTATATTCAATGGCTACGAAACAAGAGAAATTTATGAATTGAATTTGTGGATATTGGATTTTCTAGAGATAAACTTTTTGTCAAGTGAAGCAAAATCATTTTTAAAGTGAATTTTTAAATCTACTATACTATATAACTTTTATAAACTATTATTGGATTTAGATTATTTCGAAGTTAGTTTTATCTCAAACCTTATCTTGAAAATAAAACAATTATTCATGTTTATAAGTATATATGTTTTTAAGTGTTTTAAATTCAATTATTAAATCCTCTTGAGATGGGAAGCGAAGTTTATTAAAACGGATAAGATTTTAGAGGGAAAATCTTATAGTGGGATTATGGAAAATTTAAATAAAATACTAAATCATAAGAGAAGTGAACTGTAAAAGGTGAAATAAAGTTCACAAAAGAAGTAGAAATGAAAATTGGAATTCTAAATAAGCATAAATGGCTTTGGAAATGTTAAAGGAAATTGACTAAGGAATTCTGGGAGTTATAGAATTCAAGTGAAACGGGTTGGGAATTCACAAATGAAATTGTAAATGTTTTTGAGGAAAGAAATAGAAAATAAAAGTGAATATTTTCCAAGTGTTAAGTAATTAATGAAGGGGGGAAAATATTCTAAGTATTGGGCAAAGGTTGGAATATGTCCCGTAAGAATAAAATGAATTTGAAACTATTTTCAAAGTGTTGAAATATGGGAATAATATCTTGTGAAGATATTTTTAATAAATAATTTGGAGAATTATTTAAAATCTGATGATTGCTTGTGAATATTGCTTGATAGTTAAGTAACCGACTATCAATATTGGCCAATGCGCTAATCGTTTCGAAGAGACTGAGATCAGATTTAATTATTCGAATACCACTTCGATCTGGTTTGAACGTTTGTGGATGAAGACCGTGAAGATGATGAAGACGGCGATTCGGTTTGTCTAGACCTAGGGAAACTTGTATGGACGAATGCTACCAGAACATCGTCAGGAGGACGATGAGCATTCTAAGTGAAATGTGTTCTAAAAAGGTAACGCATAGCCTCAAGTCTCATCAATCGGGAATGGCTAAAACATGGGAGGTGCAGCAAGGCTAAGTGGCTAGCAATCAATTAATGTAATATTTCTCCTGTCTAGATGTCCCTTTATTCGGCTTAGTGGGCGGTTGTTGATTCTAACCGCGGGGTGATCTTATTCGGACTATCCAGTAAGGGGTAGCTCTGGTCTTGTGTTGTAGGGGGTAGGGAGTGATCCTTGGTACTTTGACCTAGATCAGGTACTGTGACGGACGGTACCCCAGTAACCCTACCATTGTATGGAAACTCAATCTCCAATAAGTTCCTTCGGACTAGTTTATATACCTATTATGCTGGAATTTAATGAATGTATCAATTTCGACTATTTAAATAAGTAATTGTATTTAAACACTACTATAATATCGAAGGATTTGATAAGAAGTGTTTTGGTTATCGTAAGGTAAAAACCCGATATGTTTATTTGTGGCGTGGTTTTACGAGATACTTTTGTTTTCAAAGAATTTTCAAAAATATAACAATCCAATTGAGTGTGATTTCTCACGCTTGTTCTTCAGACTGACTCGGGTGTTGTTTTATTGTGATGCTCAGGTCAGACCAAGTTTAACAGATCCAGGTTAACATGCTATGGAGCTCAGAGACGAGCTGGATGATAGAGACGTATCTCTCGTACTTGGATGTTATTATTTTCGCTGTGTAAGGACAAGTATAAGCTATCCAAAGTAATGGGTGATTGTTGTACTCTGATAATGGTATATATATATATATATATATATATATATATATTACAGTACAGATTTCTTTATTTTTAAAGCTGTTGTCATATATTATATTTTATTCTACTGCAATTGTGAGATTCTGATGTTGTTTTTTTTTTCTATTTTCTTCTTCTACCTCTTTCTTCTTTTACCCTAGTTTTTCGCTCTTCCGTACACTTTGGGTTGAACGAGGAAGAATTATTATCAACTCAAGAGGTACGGAACTGCGGGTCACTACAAGTAATTGGATCCGTTTTAGCATCATTAGACTTTGAACTACATACATCTATATGATTCATCAGTCACCCATGTGCACCAATTCGGAGAGTTCATCCATTATACTGTCATTCCCCCTAAATGGGTGCTTCACCTTTAATCTTCTCAGATATAATTCATCGGTACCATATGATTTATACTTATATGATTATAGAATTATTCCTTAAAAATATAGGTTAGTCCATAAACCCAAAATAATTGTAAAATTTTTAGATACTTCTGTATTTTCAAATACATCACTTTTGTTATAAACATCATTATCATTGATTTATTTTATAACGATTATTCATAATATTTATATCAAAATAGGACTATATCTATTTTCATTCAATACGTTCCATTTCCTGTCCAAATCGTGCCTAAGTTACATCCGCTCTTATACATTCCCTTTCCTTTCCAAATTGTCGAACCATTCAAATGAAAACCTTACTATAAGACTGTAATGAACTCTTTACAAAAATGCATTCAGTCATCCTTAACCATTAAGGATGTCGAATAATTTTCACCTTACGTAATGATCAAACAAAAATTTCTATGATTTACTTCCCAGGTACATCTTATATCTCTTGGACTAGTGTTATATCTAACACAAGTAGATCCTTATTGTAGTCAATCATAATGAATACATAATCTCACATTATGGTTTACTTTCTTATTTCAAATGAATTAGTTTCATTGAAGTTTCGTATATTATGAATATGACTGTTCACCATATAACATTTACATGTGATTGAATATGGATCAAATATCCATATTCTTGTATTTTTTTAGAGTTAGAAAATCATAGAAGATAATACATAGTCTCGGGCAAATAGACACCTAAGTGACCAAGATACAAGTGTATTTAGTAGTTGTATAATTTTCCTCTTGCATAGGTCTTGAATTGACAACATTCAAAAAGATTTATTGGTAAGTATATTTTATATTTCTATGTCAATCTTAATTCAAGTCATTTGTATATATAATTGATAAACATTTTATCAATTATAATGGTTGCATGAATTTATCTAAGTAGATTATTTATATTCTTACAATATTTGAAAGCTTAAACATACTCATTTTATTTTTCTAATAAGTCTCCTGCTAGATTTTCATGTTTTTCAAAACCCTAAGAAAAACATAGAAATCTTTTGATTTCTCTAGTGGGCGTTAGGGCTCGCTTTCCGTAGGATTCTGACCTTGAGGATTTTCAACAAATCGTAGGTTTGCACGCAAAGGATAACACTTATAGGTTGTATCATATACAACTCCTAACCATGGTCTTTTTCCTAGTCTAATCTCGACCTTAAGGATTATCAATAAATCGAAAGAGATTATTCATTCCTGCGCACAATTATGCGACCGTCTAAGTATAATGCACAAACCTTGAGAAATTTGATCCATATACTTAGTTATAAGCCTTATATTTTATATACATATATTGTTATACAAAATTATATATATATATATATATTATTTTATTAGTTAACATTTAATTATTTAAATAATTATTTTTAATTTAATAATTTTTTTGGTTAGATAATTTAATAAATTCGAAAATATTTATTTATAATTACCTCAAACCATTTAAGATATATGTATATGTTTAGCTATAAAATTTATAGACATAAATATACATTTATTAATATACAATATTTATTTTTATATTTAAATTTAATTTTTAAATTCATTTTTTTAAATTTTCAAATTGAATTTTGAAAACTAGCCTAAGGCCCAAATCAATTTGGGACCTTATAATTGGGTCAACCTTTTAGACTTACTCCATCATTGAGCTGGACCAGTAGCCGTGGAGGGGAGAATACTTGATTGTCCAACCCCATGTATGGATACTACTATTCTAGACATCCAATGACAGGTAGGCTCTATTGATTGGTCCTAAAATTGCTAAGTTAAACCGCATATACTGTTAAGGGTCTAATATCACTAACGAAAACAGACCAGTCGAAAGTGGGTAAAATATGTGGAGTTTAAATTTTTTCCATTTTGGATCATGACGGGCCCCATAAAGTCTAATGGGCAGTACTGGATCCAATCTACACTATTTAAATGAATCTTATTTTATTTAATTTTCTTATTTAATTAATAAATAAATTCATTAAATAATGTTATATATAATTTATGAGTATGCCATTATATACTCATATGAGTTTAATATATGCATGCAACAAGATAGTGTGTACATAGTTAATGTATGCATATATAGCCGTTGGGATTTGTGTCTATAATGTACACATTCTCCATACATATGTGCAATGGTTGTTATAAAACAAATTTAAATCTATATGTAAATATTTTCAAATTTCAACGTTAGTTTATAAATTAAATGAAGCAAACAATTTAAAATATTTGAGTAGACTTTGACCAAGTCCTTAAAATTTTGTTTTAACTTCAATATCATAAATATCTAATTTTACCAAGTAAAGCCTTTCAAATTTCAAACTTAAATTTATAAAATAATTAAATTATGTTTTAAATATTTTTTTTTGAAATCTCAGTAAATTTGGCTTCACCATAACATCTAAAGGGTACACAAGAAGGTCCGCCATAACTTATATCCCCAATTTAAGCCAGCTTTTTCAGACGACTCGGTGCAGTTGGCAGGAGTCGAACCCTCTCCTTTCTATGAGGGAATCAGATGCTCGTGCCAATAGAATTAAGCCTACACTGCGTCGTATTATATATATTTTAAATATGCATAACAAAATAATGATATTGTCGAATTAAATATCTTTTATTACTATTATTAAATATACAAACTAATTGATTAAATATAAGAATTAATACATATACATTTTGCAATAAATAATTATTAAAATAAATTATATATTTAAAATACTTTCTGGCCAAGATAAAAAAATTAATTTAAAAACTAAAATTACTATTGATTTTTTATATATAAAATAGAAAAATACTACAAATTTTAAAATGGTTTAAACATTATTAAAACAATTACTAATTTAAATATAATTATATAATATCCAAAATATAGATTTAAAGAATTATTATTTTTTAATATCGAAACTAATTTTTTCACTATTATAATAAAATAAGTAAATAATGTATGCATGTATTAAAATCATTTAAAACATTGTCAAAATTTATCGATTTAAATACATTTATATTATATTTAAAATTTAGATTTATTAAAAAAATTAAAGCCAAAAGCATTATATATACACACAACTGCCTAAATCTTTAAAATTAGTATTAAACTATTTAAATGGTTTTATTGTAAAACAAAAAATAAAGTAATACCAAATATATAAGACCAAAATGGTTTTTTATTATGATTATGCAATGTTCCAATAATAACTTCAATCAATATAGATGATCTAGTGGTATGCAATTAGATAATTATGGTGACATCAATTACACATAGAAAATCATTGATAAGGGACATATGAAAAGTATAATTTAAATTTAAATTTAAATTATAATTTATAAATTTTGGATGTTGCCTGTGAACATATGTTAGTTGATGCATTCTCCTAGATCCACCTTAAATCAATCTTCTATCATTGCAACAACTTGGATACCACGATATTAGATTTTTTTGATATGTGAGGCTTTCATTATTTTCAGCCATAGTGAAGGAGGTTTACACGTCCATGAAGGGATAAGGATTTCAAGAAGAAAACGTGAAGAAGGTATGGTTGTTTAAGTGAAGAAAGGGAGGAGATAAATTCTTCTCTTTTTACTAATTTCAAGGTCCAGTTGCAGTATTTAAAACCAAAATACTCCCTTTTGTTTACCATGCCATGAACGATTATATGACGGGCTACTTAGGCCATCAAATCATTCCAAACCCGTTAAGTAATTAATATAATTTTAATCGTATTTAAATGCATAAAAATATACATTATAACTTTTATATACGTACCAAATAAATTACTAGTGGCACCTGGAACATTACTTATAGCATCCAATACACAAATAAAAAATAAAAAATATTTTATGACTGTAAATTGATTTATAACAATTATAAATTAATTAAATTATGTGGTATTTCGAAGAAACCAATAATACGGTTTTGCGACCCATAGGTGCAAATTCATTCAAGGACTAATATTGAACTATTAAAATATTAGCATTCACTCATTACCTTAGCTTATACAACTTTAACGCTTATACAATTTTATCGCTTATACGGTTTTATAACTGTTAGTCCACTAACAGTTTGACCAACTTTATCGTTTATACAATTTTATCGGTAAAATCCTATTTTATAGTTTCAAACGGTATCTTTTAGTAATGATTGTTTACACCAATTCTCTTTGTCAATGTTATATCACTTTATGACATATGCAATTTGGTTTTGGTCAAAATTCCAATCTCGTCCATATTCAACTTGGTTGGTCCTTAAACAAATTCGTTGATTCAATAATAACATTTATTATTAAACGTATTGTTTTAAACAGGAACTTTGACTTCGAGTTGACTATAACCGACAATGTTATTATGTAGTTAAAGCTCCATAATATCCCTTTTATAGTGCATAACACTCTTTGACCACTACTTTATTTCAATTTAACGATATTAAATGGTAGATCTGTTTTAAGCCCTGTTATTTTCAGCTATATCAACTAAATTAAGGCTTTTTAGCACCCGCTTTAGCAACATTAATATACAAAGGTTGATTTGACTAGTTCTCTTTTAAACTAAATCAACAAACTTATGGTAAAGCTCTTATATTAAATGCATAAGAGCACAATATAATTCAAAATTTATCGTAGTCACCAAATCTAGTCCACATAAGTCATAGTAGTCTTCAGTTTTGATATGTAAGATTAAAAATATTTCCTTTTGTGACACAAATGATGTGAGAATGAAAAATAATTAACTTTAAATATTTGGTTTTATATTGAATGAAGGGTTTTTCACATTCGCTATTTTCTGCCATATGCTTGCTTTATCCTCACCATAACTTTTTACACCACCACTATAAAATGCTGAGTGCTTAAACTGAACGGTCGTGATGCCAACCTCACATAACCGAAAAGACGAATTCTCTATTGAAGTATTTCAATTCCTATGCTTCAACTCTGACCCAGCCATAGTCATTTGATGGACGTCATGCCACGATTTAGCTATAATCAAGGTAGAGTATGCATATTGAAATTCTATGATATTCTCAAGTTGGGAGAACTATGTAATATTATCACTTTGAGATTTCCTATTTAACCTTAGTTACTATTAACCAATATAAAACTTTCGAGCGAGCCATTCCATAGTTATCCATTAATTATTCGTATGTAATCTATTGGTGCCTCTAGCAGCCTTAAATAATACATTGCTTAACATTTGGAAAGAATTAGTACTCTGGCCTCAACGGATGTATCGATATCCTTTCTCAAAACATCTTGACAAGAAATATTTTAAATAATATGTTATTTTATATTGTGATAATTTTCTGATGATTACAACTTCTTGTAACTATTATCACATAACATATCACTTTAAGGACTTTCTATTTAATATACTTTAAATTTATTTATTTAATTTATTATATTACTATATAACAAAGCTTAAAATAGAAATTAAATACCTTTAATATGAACAAGATTAGTTATAGAGTTAGATATAGATATCAAATTACATAATTGCCCCCTGAGGCATACCCCCAACTCTCTTAGAATGTCCTAGGATATATTGACTTCCGAATTCAATAAGTGCTAGAACATAATTGAAAGGTTGAATTCTTGAATCGTCTTGATCGGTGGCCGAGATAACCGATACATCATCAAACTCAAGCCAAAATGTATCTTTCCCCTTCACCATCTCCTCTTCAAAACCATGTTGGAATTCTTGTAGTGATGGAAGGAGTTGGCAATGATGAAATGAAGTGCGGATCTAAATTTTTGCATGGATCAGTGGCATGCATATATTTGGATCAAGAAGCGAGATGGAGGTGCTCAAGGTGAGATAGACAACTACACCTACCATCAAAGTTAGATCTGGATCTGATAAAGTAAAGATAGTGGATCAAGATGAGAATGACAATTTGGATGGTTGCTCGAACAGATTAGCGATACTCGATTTCTTATGGCTCAATGTTGAGTAATGGAGCTAGCTCTAGTAACGATGGTTAAAAAGCTTGAGGTAATGGCCTTAGATCTTGATTTGCGAAGGGAAAGAGTGCGAAGAAGATGGAAGGTCAAAATGAAAAAGGAAAATTTTCCAAGTATTCATTATAAATGAACTCAAGGAAATCGTCCAGTACCCAATGATAAGAATATTCGAGTATATAAAACAAATGAAAATGAAGTGGAGTAAGAATTCACTTAGCCAAAAGATGAGGTAACTTCCACAGATCCTCAGCGATGAATGAAAACTTTGGATAGAAGGCATTGGCACTCGTATCCATCAAGTAGTTGTGATTTTGTAGCCGTTTGAAATGACATACCGATATTCTCAAAAGAAGATGCAACATTTCACGAAGATGAGTCAAATGATAGAAGCATTTAAGGAGATCTGGATTCGGTCGTTTGTCCCGATCCAAAGCACAAAACATACTTTGAGGTAGGCAAATGTTATCAAGTGTTTGAATGAAGTGGCATTTCGATGGATCTGGACTACGAAATGAAGAAATAATGGATTGAGAGAGGCTTGGAGTATGCTAAGATTGAAGAAACTCAAAATTTCGGCCAAGTAAGGAGAATCATATATCGAATGGTACTAATCCATATGAGTCTGAACTGAACGATCATACAAAAGTTAGGGAATCTATTTTTCTTCTGTGTGGTTCTAGTCAAAGTTGAAGAAAAACAAGTGGTGATGTGACATCATTCGATGCTCAACAATAGTGAGGTGACATGGATCGATGTCGACCGATCATCTTGATCCATGTCGACCGATCATCTTTGACTATTTTTGACTTGAAGTTCTAAAGTGCTAAGACTTAAGCTATTTTGAAGAAAGTGTATAAAAGTCAATATCATTGGTCAGTACTGATCCATATGACTGATCCTAATGGATCGGTACCAAATGATCTAACTTTGGGAAATGTTGCCTTTTGACTTATTCTTCATGCTGAAATTCGGATAAATATTTAAGCTATTCAACTATTGATTCGGATGATTCTGAAACGAGATTCATTTATAAATAGCTTCCTACAAAAACTAAAAGGTGATTTTTTTTTTTGAGTTTTTATTGATTTTTACACGGAGATGCTGTCAAATTCGAAATTCATAGTCCAAAGCCATATAACACACATATAAATTTATTTGATCATTTCCACATATATGTGTGTGGAGTGGGCACATGCAGGTCGGTCCTATTATTTTTGTTGTCTTAGCCTAATTTTTGAGACAGTAAAACTTTTACTGAAAAAGAACACAAATTTTCAAGGTTGAAACCCGGTAGATGTCGCAAATGATCAGGTTGCCAACATTTGGCAACTATATCAATAAAACATATCGTCACCGAAAACTATTTAGGTATAAATAATTTCTAGTTATTGCCTCTATTGAATCGACTGCCATAATTGACGGGCTCATTCGACTTCCCCTTGAATCGGGCCTGGGAGTGTGCGTATGTAACTATGTATGTATGTATATGTATGTCTACGTGTATGTATATATGTATGCATGTATGAAATTGAGGACACTTCAAAGTTCAAACAAATTTTTTTACTCTAGTTCTCCTCGTTGACGACCTTGGTAGGCTTGTCAATGGATGCTTTCGAATGCGAATAGTGTCATACCCGCGTCCGTATTGAAAATCATTTTCGAATATCGAATATCCGCATCCGCGAATACGGATGAATATCGGATAATTAGACTATCCGCTAACAACCAATAAGTCACGAATTATAAAAAGAAAATTTTAGTTTAACATAAATATTTTTCAATCATGTTGATTTTAAAAGTGTTAAAAAATAACAAGTATGGTGATAATAAATTGTTTTGATCAGTTAAAAAGTATTAAGTGCATATAATATAAACTATTAACATAATAAAATAATAAACATATATCTTTCACCGCATTCAAATACATATAATTTGAACTATAATTTGACAAAAACCGGACGGATAATTTTCAAATGCGAATGTCTCCGTATCCACGTCCGTATTCGTTTTTCGGGATATCGGATAATTATCTGCTTTTTGGATGCGGACGGGGACGGATTTTGAATTTTTCGAGTATCCAATGACAGCTCCAGACCGTGGAATTTTCAATCCTGACGCTGTCAAATAATGGCGTCATGCGGGAGTGTATTGTGGACAGCCCAATCGTGCAAGTGACGTGCGATAGAGTGAAGCTTTGTCAGGTGCGGATTGGACTGTACAGAGGCCAAAACACACACTACCAGATGAATTCTATCACTGATATTCTTATCCAAAAAGAACCAACGATGAACACACATTTGCAAGATTCCACCACCATAAAAGTCACGAGATAAAAAGAACAGATAAGAGTATGGATAACCAAATACGTCGCCACATTTATTACGAGAAGTGTGCATATATATAGGCGTCTAAGCTGTAGTTAAAATCACCATATCCAATGGAGAGCGAAAAGCGGATAAGTTCAAAAGTTTCGTCTCAAACAAAAGCACGAAGAAACAATAATTGGTTACATGAAAAAGAGAGTACTAGAGTGGATATGTCATACTGCAATAGAAAAAGCGACGAAATCGAGCGTAGGAGGAGCATGGAAGCTAGAAACGAGCAAGAAATGCTAAACCTTTATCTTCATAGATTTTGATCTGCATTTGTTATAACTGCGTTGTGGATTCAGCATTGATTATGAATGTTGATTACGATTTCAGTTTGCATGCTTATTTTAGCTTTTTGTATGCCATTTTATATATGAATTTTTGACTGGGTTCTTTAGAGCTTTGCATAGTTGCATGTGATTCCAGAGACGATGAGCACACGGATATGCTTTGCTTTACTAAAATTGAGTATCAGGGTCATTTTTCAGTGCCTGTAGGCATCATTTAGCTCAATCCCTCTGTAGCTATTGAAGTACCTATTTCCAATGTGATAATACTTCGCTCAAAAAAATACCCAAACATATACGCGCAATCATCTTGGCCCGTAAATCGTTCTACACCTCCGATATCAACCATTAATTTTCTTTTATGGTGTTTCGGAAGCCCAAATTTTCAGTTATTGTAGCAGCATCATTCTTTCCACCATTCCCATATGTTCAATGAAATCTCAACCAACACAAAAATTGACGATTGAAATGAATTTGATACGGAGAAATAGAAAAAATAGGAACAAGAATTGCTCGCATTTAGAACTTTCCATTTATCATATTCACGTTTTCAATCTGAGCCACTTCAATGTTATATATGCATAAACCTTATTCAGATATAATATTCGCATTGGCAAATGCGGATAGATGTCGATAGATGTCCGCTATTAATCTATCCACCGAAATCAATTAATCTAAAAGCATGAATGGAAAATTTTAACTTAACGTACGATTGTTTTGCAACTAAAATATATAAATAAAAAATATGATGAATAAAAGTGGTTTTAAGCAATTACAGTGCATTTATACATACATACGTATATTATCAGCTATACCTTCTATAAAACAATAAATATTGTTGAATATGCAAGTGAATGATTTTTGTTTAATAATATATATATATATATATATATATATATATATATTCATTTAAATGTATTTGTTAATGTATTATTTTATTTTTTACATAATTAAATAAATATTTGCTGAATAAAATAAATAACACGGAATTTAAATTCAAACAGATATTTTATGCAAACAAATATTTTATTATAATTTTGAACAGTACAAATTTGAGCTCTCACTGTTATTATACAATTTGCAATTACAATACAATTTCGATTACATCACAATTTTTTACTATACATTTGCTCCTCGCTACACTCATTCACTCGTATTTATCTTCGACTTTGCTCCAGCCTGAATCCAGCATCTGAGTAACTCGAAAAGTAAACACTAACGCAATAAAATTGAAAAAGAAATACTTTGCTGTGTGAAATAAAATGTGTAGTTTCAAAATATAATTTGTCTCGGTTATTTGGGTTGTTCGTCATCATTTATTTTGGATTTATCATACACGAACAGCTTGTGACATGCACAGTGTATCACTGTACATGCCACAAGGCCGTGCACAACGATATACACTTGATAAAATTGCAGGGACAGGTGAGCACAAGGTCAAACCCAATCAAAAGCCGGGTTCAACTCAAGTGAAATACAAATAAAGTCACGATATTAGCACAAGGTCAAACCCGAGTTATAAGCTGGATTCAACACAATGAAAACGACTCAACCAGTCAAACTCAAGCGTCAACCAAAATTCAACATAGAACATCAATGTAACTCAAGTGAAGCAATACTTCTAGCATGAACATGAATGCAATCATTAGTGCAACTCAAAGACAGGTTCAAAAAGAACCAACATCAAGTGATGCATCAGTGAAACTAGACTTCAACATGAAGTGGATTCAAGGCAAATGGAATCAGAACTACACAATATGAAAACAGTGAACAGTGGAGTACAACTGAGGCATATTCAAATGCATCGAACCACACAACAGTGACAACCAGACTATAATTACAAAGCCACAACCAAACAAGAATAAGACCCAAATCAACATGAAGTACATGAAGCAGCAAACTACATATATGTAGTGTGACCAAATCAACTTAAATGTCAAAGATCAATGAAGGTTTAGACATGGACATGTACTCAGTGCAACTCGAAGCAACAACTCAGAGCAAACAAGAACAAAAACTCAAGCCAGTGAAACAAAAGTGCACAGCAACATAACATGAATGGAATGCATGACTACAGTTCAAATGGCTCAACTCAAGATAAAACAAAAATCCAGCTACGACATAAAACCAGGTTATATGAAAACATACATATATACATGTATGCAGGATATAATGGTGCAATATACATATGCATAAGGACATGTATCAAAACAACAAAGCAGGATCAACTGGAAATAATGAGATAGCATGCAATTGAATACAAGTCGAAATGCTCAGTTTGCATGAAATGCAACAACAATGATTCACACTTATATACATATGCAACAGTGACAGTAGTCAAGAATTCAAACAAGACCAGTACTGTTTCAAATGCAACAGACCAACAGTGAAACAAAGTGGAGATCACCATCAACCAAAATGCAGACGAGTTCAGTCATGAAACAGCGGTCAAATGGCCGAAGTCAAATCCCAAAGAAAATGCAAAGTCAAAGTAAAATCCTCATCTCAAAATCTTTTCACAAAATCAAGTGACCGAAGTCAACATAGGTACCAGAGAATTTAAAGCCATGGTGACCAAGGGATCGAGCAAGTTCAAAATCAAAGCCATGATAATCAAGTAAACATAGAATTATACGAATTGAACAAGTCAAAGAAATCTCAAGCATTTAATCAAAAATCAATAGCCAAGAAAAATCAATTGATGGATTAAAGAAAATATATTCGAGCAAAATTATAGGAATTAGAACCCTATTTAACCCAAATCATCATCGGCACCTAAATGCATCGAGTTCAAGCATACCAAACAGAAAAGAAAAAGGGAAATAACGTATCAATTCAAATCGAACTTGATCGAGAAGCAGCCGAAAGCAAATCGGCGATAGTGAGTCATTGTCGAAGCAAATCAAAGCAATAGTCACTATAATCAACCAGCATGCAAGCGACGACTTCAAATTATCACGAAGCCCTAATTTTTGTTTAAAGAGGAACGAATGAGCAACAAAGAAGCAACCATTTGTCACAAAGAAGAAGATACGGCCGAAGAAATAAAAAGAAAATGGGACAGTCTACTTTATCACTTAAATCTTTTTAGTCCGGCTACTTTTATATCATATTGGGCTTTAGATTTTCAAATTACGGTTTTATTACTTTTTATTGTTTTAATTTGTATTTTGTTTTTAAACTTTTGTAAAGTCTAGTCGTGTGACTAGAGGACGAACTATGGTGGTGTAGTACGAGAATTCGCAACTCAATGGTTGAGTTGTGGTAGGGTTTTGAGCGTAGAGTTAGGTTAATCGATAACGGATGTCCTGAGTTTACGTGTGTAAGCGTCTAACTATTTAATTTCTAGTAGAAACCTTGAAGGCAGCACGTAGGCAGAGTTTTTTCCAAAGCTGGGTAAATTATATGTTGTTATATTTCTGCTTTTTATATTCTACTATTATCTGTGCTGCTATAATTATGTTATATCTGTGTTGCGATTATACTTCCACGTTAAATTTTTATAATTGATAGTATCACTCTATTCATCTACCTCCCCTCTAGGGTGAAATCGATCCTACAATTACACATTTTTTATTATAATAAAATACACATAAAATAAATATTATATAGAAAAAACAGCGGGATAATTTTCAAATGTGAACATCTTTATATCCACATCTACATCTTCATATTTACATTTATATTCATTTTCAAATATCGTATATTTATTTATTTTTCGAATATGGATGCTGGAAAATTTCAAATTTTTTGGATATTCATTCTAACCTACTATTGGGGTTTTTTGATTCATGGGTAATGGCTTTAGACACACGAATATATTTATTTTCATTTTAAGCCACTGGAATTTATGCCACTTTGATTTGTGGGCATACAGTGAAACCACTGAAAACAAACTGTGATTGGTTGGATTAATCCAGCAAAATCAAGGATTATGGTTATAACATTCAAACTAATTAACAGTCCATAGATCACCATTGAGGTCGGTGCATTGTAATATAGGCCTCCACTAGTGGTGCTTTTAAACGGAAGTTCAAATATGCAATCTTGGTTGTTGCTAAAACAATGAAAGATAAATTTAAAATTCAACCGAACATAATTAAAATAGTATGGGGTATTAGAAATCAAAGTTGAGAACAATGATAAATAGACCCAACACATGGATATAACCCCTTCTTGCCACATCTAGGCTTTTAGGTCAAGCAAGATTTTCCAGCTATTTTATTCATCTTTACGAGTGTCATGGCATGCGCTTCGCGCGTGAATTATTTTCATTATAAATTGTATATGTTTAAATCAGTCAAAAAATGTTTTTTGATGTTCAAGTTATTAATTTTGTATATTTGTAAAGAAGTATTCGAAATTTATAAAGGAAGAATTTTAGATTCTACTTCTAGAAGCGTTCTGAATTTGTAAAACATGTTTAATTGTTAGATCCTACTTTTAGAGGCATTTGAATTTGTAAAAAAAGTTTAATATTAGATCCTATTTTTAAATGACTAAGATTTGATAATATATAGAGGGGCATTTTTGGTAGTTCACGTTGATACCAACAAAGTGTGACACCAAAGCTATTATAACTATTATTAAAGATATATAAAGAATTATTTTGAATTTACAAAGGAAGTTTAATTTTACATCCTATTTTTAAGTGATTAAGATTTGATGATATACATAGAAGCATTTTGTGATGGCTCACGTTGATACCAAAAGAGTGTGACACCAAAGCTATTACAACTATTAATAATTATTTATGTCGGTGTGGTTTAATTCATATTAGACAATAACACTAATTAATGTGAATAATCCAGCGTTTTCTTTTCTGGTCCATTGGGTCAAGTTGGGTCGTTTTTTTATTTTCATTTTTTTCTTATTATATATTTTTTGGTTTACGTGAAACTTCAGGTATTTTCTATTATCCGGTGAAATTTCAGGTATTTCTATTATCCGATAAAAGATCCATCGAGTTTGGATCAGCACGAGTATTGTCTTTCTTGAGACTTAGTTCTGGTTATCAGACCTAATTAACAGATTTATTAACTACACCAAACAACTATGTACAATTATAATAATTTATTATTATAACTTAAATCTTTAGAGCATTCTCAACACGTAGGGCGGGTTGTGTCGATTCTAGGGGGTCGAATGAAAATGCACGAGAGCTATGGATTGTAATCCACTATGTACACTTAGCCGGTTTCAATTTTTTCGACTAAGTGTTTGCGCGGTAACCGGTTATAAATTAGCCGATTACTCCATTTTCTTCCATCTACCCATTATTTTGTCCTTCCCCTCTTTCCAGCTACCATTGTTTCCAGTAACCAAAAAAAGTTCCAAATTTTTTTCGAAAATGAGAAGAGCTTTGAGGGGAATCCAAGGAAGCGGCAGTCGCAGCGGTGGAAATGTTCGACCGGTCGAAGAAAACGCCCATGCCAAAGAAATCGTAGACGTACCGATGACCGGTAGTGGAGGTCAACAAAGCATAGTGGTTAGGCGAAAGCGAGCAGGTAGAAATACAGCAAATACAGTTGTGGATCCCCACATCAATCAAAATTTAGGACCCGACAAGGATTTGATCAATTTCCATATACTCGCAGATGACGAAGTACACGTTAGCACATGTGTTGAAAATTCTGTAAGATATCTACCTTCAAATTGTGTTCTTAGTTAAAATTGTACAATAAAAATTGAATATTCTACCTATTTTAAATTAGGCTCATCGTCAACGCACCCATGGCCCTTGGGTTAGTGTATTCAGCCTTTATAGAAAGATCCGATCTTATGATGCCGTTGGAATTATTCATGCTTTTCTTCGAGATATAGAATTTGGAGATTTCTTGAGTACGTATTTACATAATTACTGTTTATTTATTTAATACTTTTTAGCGTTTTCAATTATTGTAAATTTCTTTAATAGGCACTGATAATCTTTTAAATTCGGATGTTCAGTTATATGATGCTTTAGCCGCATGTTGGTGGAAGACCACTCGTACATTCCACTTTAGTTTTGGAGAGTTGGGTTTTACCCCTATTAGACTTTATTATGCTTACCGGTTCATGAATTGGAAGGGGGACTTTAACATATGATGAGGAGTACCAGCACTTTCACCGTTTATCCAGTTTACTTCCACATCTTGACTTACAAGACGAAATGTCATCCGGATTGTAGATAAGATGCTCTTACATTAGATAAGCAATATATGAATTGATACATGGTCGTAGCAAAGACAACCATTTGGAGATTGTTCAACTATTTATTCTGTACATGATGGGAAACTTATTATTTACAAATGCATCAAACACATTGCCGGTTGGATATGTTGCAGCTGTAGCGAAGTTGTCGTTTGATAGTTGAATCGTATATGATTTGGGGACTCCAATATTAGCGTATTTGTATCGCTCTTTGGACCATCAATGTGTCGTTAGGGGTAGATCACGTCTATTACAGGTTTTTGGGACATTTTACAGTACTAGTACTATAAGTACTTTCACAACATGACTTATCTGACGTTGGACTCCACATTACCCTTTTTCTTCCCTTGAGTTAGAGTATGTGCCCAAGATAACCATAGAATAGTGCCAGGAGGGGAGGCATGTCATATATTTTTCATGGCCCGAAATCAGATCGAGTTACGGACAACACGAGAGAGTGTCATTTGGCATGCTTACGATGGTTCACCTTTTGTGACCGACCATATCGTAGTGCGTGCTGCATTCCTATCTGCTAGACGTTTTCCATTGGTATCATCCTCATCCAACTTAGGATGTTATTGGTTCCTCGGTGAGCGTAGTTGGAGAAAGACGTCAGATAGTGATTTTGTTTCGGACAATCCACATCTAGATACACCTTTTTTGAAGGTGTATGACAGCGCTGCTTTACAGGAGTATGTAGGGTAGTGGTGGTCTGCTAATTACTTCATCATCATGAATTTAGATTATGCACCTTTCTGGCGTCGGTTTTACACTTCATCGCATATGGCTACTTTTGTTCATGCTGCATCCGTTGATTTGGTAAGGCCTTTAGGCATCCGAAGTGGTATTGTCCCGGTGTTGTTCCTTTCTGTTTTACTGGACCTTACACAGAGTACTCAGGTATATCATGCTCCACAGCCATCCCATATAGGAGATTATGGTTGGATAGTGGTTATACTGACGACGTTGGGAGTTGATAGATATGTTGATATACCTTGGCTTGAGATTTCGCGGTATCCAAATCCAGCTGCATTTTCATATGATGATTTGCTTCAGATGTAGATGGGACCCTACCAAGTCATGTATGTCGAGCATCGACGGTGCATAGATGAGTTGACTACTCGTATTAATGAGCTTACTACAGCTGATGAGCATTGATATCATCCTACACATAGAGTAGATTATAATGATGACGACGACGGCGACGATAATGGTGATGCAATTGGTCTTTTTAATGATGAGTACCAGTTTGATGAGCCATAAAGGTTATATTTACTATTACTATTTGTATGTCCTATCATATGTGC
Source organism: Allium cepa (assembly GCA_030765085.1). Classification (NCBI taxonomy): domain Eukaryota; kingdom Viridiplantae; phylum Streptophyta; class Magnoliopsida; order Asparagales; family Amaryllidaceae; genus Allium; species Allium cepa. The sequence continues at coordinate 24,369,317 of CM060933.1, read as the reverse complement.
ATCAATGTATTATCAGTGTTCTGTATTTCCTAGCAGAGTTTATATCAGTGTATTTTCAGTGATTTGTACGTACTAGCAGTGTTTATATCAATGTATTATCATTGTTTTGTATTTACTAGCAGTGTTTGTACCAGTGTATCATCCGTATGTGTACTTACTAGTAGTGTTCATATAACTGTATCTGCTTTGGATTTCCTATTTTGTTTAACTATATGTACATCATTATGTAAAGGAACAAACACGGTTGTGTTTGTTTATATTCACGGTTGTGGATGCTTGCCACATGGTTGATTGGAAGGCACTTGATTCACGAGATGTGAATCATGAACTTTCTATTTAAACCAAAGTTTTGTTTTGAAATTCTCAACATCTTCAATTATTCTCAACATCATCAATAATCTTCAACGTCAACTGAAAGCTAGACTCCCAATTTTTATTTAGTAATAATCAAATCGTACATAAAAGCCGACCGTAGACATATAGAAGAGGAGTAGGAGCAAGAATTGTGGGTCACTCTAAATGAGACTTTTAACAGTCATTCTGATTGTAAATTAATTCGAAGAATTTTGGAAACTCGAAGTACTTTTGTCCCGTTTACTATAGCTTGTCGAAGATATAGAATCATTATAAATACAGTGAAGGAAGAAGATCTATTTCGGTTAACACAAGCTACGTTTGATTCCCTTTGTTTATGGGAGTATCACGCTTGTTGTCCGTGCTGGATATATTATCTGGGTTAGATATATTAGACAATTGAATGATGTATAGGTTAGTTGAGTAAGTTTTTTAAGTTAATTACCTCAAGCTAGTTCTTTGCACTATCAGTAAGTTTTATGTACTTTCAAATTCAAGTAAAGTTTGTGTTTTCAATATCTACCACGCACTCAATATAATAACGACATTTCACTAATGGAAAACATTAAAAACTAACACTTAACTTGCAAAGACAATAAATAATCGACGCATACAACTTCTTAGAAAACAAACAAGACAAAAAACAGTAAAACACGACAACATCATGGAAAACGAACATGATAACAAACAAGACAACCGACGATTACAAAACCTGCCTTCGCCCACCTGATAAGTTATTTGAATTCAACGTCCTTTGAAGCATCTGAATTTGATTTTCAAATTCGATAGCATACACAACTGCTCGGTGAGAAAGAGGATCGTCAATTCATTATCAAAGTGCACAACCATCAGGAGAATTACGGCATCTATAGTAGCGCCGACCGATGTCGGGTCCGTTACTTACAATAGCATAAAGAACAGAAACCCCATAGTTACAGTAGATATCTCGAGAATTAATCTATTGATTTGTGCTAGGTACTTAGTGTCGTGTTTCATTTCTTCGCTCTCTTAATCCGTTAAGGCTACGCCGATCTTCTCTTCGATGTCTGCCATTTTCCAACTGCAAGTGCTCTTGTGCTTCCAACTCATGCTCCCTTACATTAGCATTGTGTCTTTCCTCCTTTTCAATATACCACTTAGTTGGTGGTTGAGGGGCGGATGTATTCATTAGGCTATTGAGTTGTAATGACCCTTCGTATGAGTATGAGAAGGGCAAAGAAATATAATTTTAACCGACCATTTTAATATACCACTGCTACTATAATAATGAAGAGAAGTTTGGTAAGCAAAATGATATTTATAATGCAAATACATTTCCCGTGTAAAGCAGTGCTGTGTGGATGCAGTAGCCGATTTGACCCGACACTGCTTTCCTTCTCACTCCACATCCATCAGCTTTAATCCGTGTAAAGAAATGCATAGTGTCTACATTATCTGATGCAACCTGACACTGTGTTATTCTGACTCTCCAGGACAAAGCTTTAGTACGTCTATAACATCTTGACAAATCTTTAATGTGTATAAATCAGTGCATCCATTAGCTTTAATTCTGTTTCAGACGACCCAAACTCCTAACATTTTGTAGCCACTTGACAAATCTTTAATGTGTATAAAACAGTGCATCATGGCTACAATGTTTGATGTAACCCAATATATTACCATTCTTTAATCCATATGACTAGATCATGTGACTTTCTGTATTCATTAAACAACAATAGCTTATAAATAGAATTAAGGATGTCGAATAACATACTCATTCAAACTTCCAAACTAATCACCACCGTTCTTCTTCCTATATTAAATGAGTTCTCTAAAAAGTTTGTGGTGCTTCTCATCCTCGTCTTCGTCATCTTCATCATCTTTCGACGATTTTATTGAACATTATATTACTCAACAAAGAATGTTTGCTACTAAAATGAGGAATTTAATGGCCCATGAAATTATTAAAAGCTCTATGCCATCCCAAGGATGTAACATTGTTGGAAGAAAAGACTTGCGTTATGGACGTGACTATGTTGGCAGTCGTAATCAATTGATCAAGGATTATTTTACGGCAAACTTCGTGTATGAGGATGTGGATTTTAGACAAACATTTCGTATGTCGAAGCATGTCTTTAATTGAGTTCTCGAAAAGTTAACCGAAACAAACATTTTTCACCCATAGAAGAAATGGACTCAATGAACTTGGAATTTCTCCATTACAAAATGTTACATCTACACTTCTCATGATATCTTATGGAATTTCTGGTTTTTCACAAGATGACAGTGCAGATTGGAGACTCAACGACAATATTATGTATGAAAGAATTTTACAAAACCGTTGTTTGTATGTTCGATGAAGAATATCTTCGGTTCCCTACCCATCAAGATATTGACAGATTGTTAGCAATGGGATCTCAACATGGATTTTCAGGTACGCTAGGTAGCTTAGATTGTATGCATTGGAAGTGGAAAAATTGTCCAGTTGCATTGCAGGGCCAATACACAGGACATTGCAAAAAGGCAACTCTGGTCTTGGAAGCTGTTGCTTCGTTCGACAATAGCATTACCAACAACTTCAACTATTACAGCGACAAAGACATTAACAACAACACCAACAATGACACTATAACCAACACTTATGAGATAAAATAATAAATGCAATGTTAAGATACATTGTAGGAACCTAGTTTCCTACAACCCTCTTTGACGTCTATGGTATTCCTCAAGTTTCTTCTCCATATACATCCTTTGCACTAGATCGAGTTCGTTTAAGTTGCAATTTAGAAGAACCATATCATCAGCTCTTTATTGTTGTGCTAATTCTTGTTCTCTTTACTCTAGCTCGTCATTTCTTAACTTTTGTTTTTCATCATGACATCGTTATTTTCCCATTTCCCTTTCAAGTCTCTTTGTTTTTTTGTTTCCAAGTATAATTTATTTGCATCTTCAGCAGCCGTCATTCGCTCACCAATATGTTCATAATGTACGTTGTAATTAGGGGCGGTTTTTTTTCTTACCCTTGAACTTCCCCGGCAGCCTACCACCTGTATTAGTTGCGAAGGGGGTGTCTTCATGTGGATCAGAACTACCGGGGCCAGATTCATCGTTCATCTTTCTAAAAAGAAAGCGCATTACTGAATGTTCTTGACGCACTTGACTCTATTTTTCCTCTTTTGCGAGTATGACATGCAATGGTGCATGCTAAATGGTTGATTATGTACAGACATATACACTACATTTTCTTGATTGAGTTGTAGATGATGAAGTACTATAAGAAGAATAAAACATAGAACTTGATAATTTGAGTTACAAATTTAAAATCATTACCAAATCCATGTCGTTTGCCCAACTTTGTTGTCTTGAATGTAGGCCGGCCATTATTTCTTTTCAACATTGACAAGCGACATTTATTCTTTTCCATGACTGCTTTAAAGAATCAACCATTCTTGGAAGACTCTTTGGACTTCGAAGATTGTACAAATTGCATATAGAATTCCAAAAAGAAGTTTCACTTTGGCTCGTACCTTTCTTATTGTCTCTAGAACATTCAACTTAACAGAATGCTAATTCAGCTTGCTCGTCCGGCGACCATTTAACCATTTTTGCGGCTTTTGGCTCCGCATTTGCAGATTCAATAATGTTGATTCTTGCTGTTTGATTTCTCCAATTTTGAGAAAAAGACAAATTATAATTTCTATAAACATCTTTTTCTTTGACAATTTCATTGCCATCGAATTCAGTTTCTTGGTTTTCATATCTGTTGTCTCCAAATTGATTTTTGAGATTTCTTGATAAATGTTGTGAATGATAAGAAAATACTGGTCGTTGTTGGCTATTGGAAGGTACGTAGTTTTGATCATAGTTATAGTTTTGTTGAAATAAACTATTCTACGAATAATTCAAATTTTGAGAAATTGGGCAATGGTTCGAATCTTGTTGAGAATGAAAGAAATTTTGATTTTGTTGTGGCTAATATGAATTTGGAGCTTGTTGAGAATGATATTAATTTTGACCATGTTGAGAATTAAACGTGTTCTGATTGAATTGATTCGGATTCTGATTATCTGATCTTAGTTGAGATAGAAATCTGGGAGATGAAGATTTTGAGATTTTTCTTTTGGATTTTCCAACATTACTGAGATTATTTGAAGAAAATTTATTGATGAGAGTAAGAAATATAAAATAAATGGTGTATTACAATTTTGAAATTGGTAAATATATAGATGGGCATGGAGAGGGATAGGCAATAGCCATCTACATGACCGTTAGGACATAGCCGACTATATTATAGCCAAATAAGTAGCAATGGTCATGTAGATGGTTGTTGCTAAAATCATTCCTTAGCCAGCCATAATAAACCTGGTTAAGCTTAGCCGGCTTTATTATGGCTAGCTAAGGATTAACCCCTGGGTAGCTTTGGTAATCTTCCGTGTTGCCAAAGCAACCGAAAAGAACTCAACCGACCCCTTATTCGGTTGGGAATGCTCTTACAAATTAGATCTTAAAAATAGGCATTCTTGATTCCTTAAGTCAAAATTGGCCTTGATCATGCTATTTAAATCAAGTCAAAATCGCGACAATGGTCCAAAATCAAACTCAACATTACTTGATTAGTTTGTTTAGCATTGTTATCAATGTTTAGTGATAAATTTTATTCTAACGTAGAAATGATACGTTATTCTATTGTAATATTTCAACTTTTAGGTCATACATGTAAAATAAAATGTATCATGTTATCGGTGTAAATCCTAATTAAAGTGATCAACTTTAAATTAAAGCTAAAATGCTTAAGAATTTAATAGTCGTGATATTACTGTGTAGATATCGGAGAATTCTAATTTGTTGAAGAGAGAAATTTAAAATTGGCAATACTATAGATATGGGATTATAATCTCCAAATTAAAGCTCTAACTATCTTCCTAGCCTCCTGTGGAAATAATATAAGATCTAGAGTTTGTATGAATTTGCAAGACCAAACTAATTCTTTTTCATTTTCAATCAGTAACTATGGGTTCAAGTGTGACTTCCGCAAAGTTTATCGCTTTCCTCTAACTTATTCTCAACTGAATCAATATGTATTATCTATTGGATCTAGGGTTTAATGAATAATCAAATCAAAGTATGAGCCTCTAACTTAAGTAGTTAGAGACGTGGCTCTTTATACATAGATTCTAAAAGCCATGGGTTCGAGCCTTTAAGATGTCAAAAAAGTTCTCTACTTGAATAAATTATCACTCGTGATAAAAAAAGAATTAATCAAATTAAAGTGTTTTAAATCCTAACAAGTGCTGCCATATCCATCTATTATTGATTCTTTTTTTGAGAATTTTCAACTTTAAAAGGTGGACTTTTTTAGTATACACATCTTTTGTCTTCTAGCTTTTTGCCGAGTTTTGAAGTAAACAAAAGATTTTTGAATTTTAAGTAGATACTTAGAAATAATTTACTGATTTGTAGCATAGAAAATAGATTCGGATGGTGAAATTTTCGACACCACCTCGCATCTTCACCGTGAGCGTACTTCGTTTAGTATAGAAGAAGCAGAACCACTGAATGAAGCTTTTCGGTGCCAGCATCATTATTGGACATCCCCATATCATCTTAAAGTACATATGTGTTCGTTAGAACACGTTACATTACTCTTATATATGTGTGTGTGTGTGTGTGTGTGTGTGTGTGTGTGTGTGTGTGTGTGTGTGTGTGTGTTCATCTACTTTAGGATATCTTACGATGTAAAACTAAACAAAATCCAATCTACGTATTCATTTTAATATAATGTGAACCACACATAATACTTTAAGCCGGGTAGTACCCAAATAATATATACATACAAGTATCAACATCCTCCATGAACAATCAAAACAAGAAATAAGTCCTTTGATGACATATTCTTTCAACTATAAAATTTAGAACGTAAGACGGTCGTTATTAATTTTGAAAGAGACGCAAAAAATAAGTTACAAAGGGGGTTAAAGGATATCTGAATTTAGTTTATGTTACTTTATATGCAAATACATTCGTGTAAAACCACAAGCAAGTTACATAGTGATGAATTATCTGATTCCTGATTTAGAAAATTTTCTAACAATAAATACGTCACACGTAAAACATAACTTATAGACTTATTCATACACAAGCCAACTCAATAAAGAATGTTAAGCAACACACAACAATGTGATTCTTAATGTATAACAATATCTTGTTAATAATATATTCACCAACTATATTCTTTTGGAATAATTATACCCATATAAACCTTAACGTTTATCAAAAGATTATATCAATAATCTCCTAAACTTAAGTCTAAAATGATCTATTATCACCATTAAATGCTATTCGTACTGTTCAAAAGGAAGAATATTGGTGCTTGCGTCCTTCTATAAATTAATAGCATTAATAAACTCGTGACTGAATCAAATGCTGAATTATGTTAGTATGAATCTGCTATTTCACTGATCAAAATTACTCACTATTTATCATCCTGTTATATTTTGAGATGTGATCAAAGATAGATCATATTTCAAATAGCCTGTATATATATTTACATATCCAAATAATAATAGAAAAGTGATATAAAATTAGATAATAATACAACTACTCACTTTTATAATATACTTGACTACGGTAACATGAAACAAAAAAACTTTAATTATACACTGATATATTCAAATCCCTTTTCTTTTTTACTACCAAATATTTGAAAAAAATATATGAAAATAACAATAATAATAACATCTGAACATAAAACCCAAGATATTCATCATAGTGACTGGTTTTTCTAATAACTAATAAATCATGATTATATTTTATAGTAATATTGATGTCGGCTCTATAATCTTACATGAACATTTTGTAAATTATATACTGAACATTTCCTTACCATTATATCATTGTAGTAACAATTAGTGTTTAGCAACATTATGCATACTAGCTTAATCATTAATTTCAACCACATAAATGAATCTTTTAGGTGCATGTTTTGATTGATCTACTATTATCTCTATGTATTTATTAGTACAAACGTAGCGAAGAGAAAATGATGACAAAGATTAAGTCCGATGTTGTGCATGATTTTAATTAATTTGCATTAATGTTAAGCCATCATGAAATGGTTAGACTTATTGCGTGGAAGCAATGAAAATAATCTAACTTATCGATTAATTATCAACCGCTAATTCAATGAATAATAATCACTAAAAAAGTATAGAATACAAAGATTTAACGCGGCTCGACTAAATCGCCTACGTCCATGAACCTAACAACTGTTCTTTGTTTTATTGACGAAAGAGAATACAAGAGAAATTACAAAACTATAGGTAGCAAAGTGAAGAAACTAACCTATAATTACAAATGGAATAATCTCTCAAACCTCCTAATTTGATTTGGCTGCAGATATTAAGGTTACTGAAGAAGAGGATAATGGTGGATGCTCTTCCAAATACAAATATGAAATGAACTGCTTTAAATAGACTTCAAAATGAAGGAATTATTTGGAGATTAAACAAATTAATTATCCAGTTGTCTTGAAACCTTTCTACATATCTATGATTTCATTTCTACGTAGATAATGGTAATCTTGGTTTCCATAATTTTCCTTGTTTGATTTAATTTTCATCAATAGTCCCTAGTCCTTTCTTTCTTCGTTAATTCATAGATGGACTTCTTTCCTCATTTATATATCACCGACTAATTAATTGGTTGACTACATAATTGGTATCTCCCCAACATAAATTAACCTCTTATAACTTTCCTTTTATTCTTTCTGCATTTAACTTAATTGATTGATGGGGCTTTGCACAGAAGGTCTCTATTTCTGATGTTGTTATAAAAAAAGTTCATGTAGTAACGAGTGTGTAAATTAGGTCCCTATTTTTTTAAATCAGAAAGCGCAAACTAGCTTGCTCTTTCCTAATAGAAAGCATACATTAACTTACGCTTTTCAAAATTTTCATAATTTTTGAAAATATCAAAATTTTCAAAAAAAATAAAAAATAGAAAGTACAAACTAGGTTGCGCTATCCGGATAGGAAGCACATGTTAACTTGCGCTTTTCAAAAATTTAAATAAAAAAATCAAAATCAAAAAGTGCAAACTAGCCTGCGCTTTCCTGCTAGAAACCATATGTTAATTTGCGCTTTTCAAAATTTTTAAAAGTTTCAAAAGTTTCATATCTAGAAAAGTGCAAGTTGCCTTGAATTTTCTGTCAGAAAAGTGCAAGGCGTGTTGCATTTTCTATTTTTCAAAAATAAGGACCAAATTTACATATTAAATTCTACATTGCCTTTTCTTATAACAACATCAAAAATATGACCTCTTTTCTTGTAAGATCGATTGGTTACAAAAAAATTTCTTGGACAAATATTTGAATCTCAACAAATTGTTGGGTCTATGCCACATAGCGCCAACCTCAAAACGAACAAGTTTGGGAATTGATGCTCAAATGTAACTTCCAAGTCTTTTCCAAGCATAAGAAAAATAATATGCACATCAACAAACAAATGAATAAAAAAAACAAATTCTTCAATATATCCTATGTAGGAGACGAACTTGTAGTACTAAACTTCGAGAGAATAATGAAGATTTAACAACTCCATTTTATATTAAGTGAAAACATACTCAGCATTATCCGCTCTAATCTCCTTCACAAGAATTTTGCTAGACTTTCATAAGTCAACACTAACAGATTCACCAACAAGCTCCACATCATTCAAAGCATATGATGAATAATCATCATCACAAATATGCTCACAAATAAGGCCAACTAAACCAAAAAAATCTTTCCTGCAACTGAGTTCTACCTACCTAACCTCTAAAAATCTTCTCATCTACTATGGTATCATTGAAAATACCAACAGCTCTCCGAGTATGGAAATGATATGATGACTTCAAATGTGTTTGGAAATTTTGTGTCCTCCTAACGCCATCACTAGAGTGAGGATCCACCTTCAACAAAGACCACTCATCAAATATCATATGGCTGTTAGTCACAATTCTCCTAGTTACTTATACCTCTTCACTCCATCTCTATAGTCTATTGCCTAACAAAATGTGCTCACTTTCCCTAGGCTTTAACTTATCATGTCTCTCATCTTTGGAATAAGCTTAACAACCAAATATTTTAAGGAATGAAATACTCACATGCTTATCTTTCCAAAACTCCCCTGGAATCTTCATATTTATGGCAATGGAAGGTGTGTGGTTGATAAGAAATATCGTCCTAGATATCATTTCTACCTAAAATTCCTCTTCTAGATCAATAATCATTCCTAAGCTCTATCCTATAATATCTGACACATGCTCTTTGTCATTCCATAATAATGCAACTCAACAGAAATAGAAAAATATCTAACAACATGCTCGAACCTACAATAGTTAGTGATTTTTTATGACGTAAATTCACCACTATTTCCAACTTTGAGAATTTTCAAATGCTTCATCGACTGCTTCCCCAGCAAGGCCTTCCATTTACAAAACTGGGCAAATATTTCATCTTTAGCCTTTAAAAAATAGACCCAGAGAGAAATCATCATAAATAAGACGAAGTAACTGGCTCCACCTAATGACCCAAACGGGTGGGTCCCCGCACATAAGAACGAACATGTTATAGAAACTCCGTAGCTCTAGGTCTCTCAAAATCAAATGTGACATGCTTCTTCTCCACAAAAAATAAATCTCCACAAAAGCTAGGCCTTGAGTGATGAACACCATCAATCAACCTTCGCTTCTTTAGTATTTTAAGACTCTCCTCATCAACTTGACCTAAATGAAGATGTCATAACTAGGTAGAATCTAAAATAGAAGATCGGTAAAAACTACCGAATCTTCCAATATCGTGTCTCCATGAAGCACATAAATATCATCAACTTGCACTCCTTTTATTACTAACATGAAACTCTTTGCCACTCTCAATTTCTCTCCATCAATTATATTCCTCATACCAAGTTTACTCCGAGTCCAACTGACAACAAACTACTATGCAGCATCGGAACATGTCCAATATCCGCGATATTCCTAATAACACCATCATGCATCCTTAAACTTACACTTTTGACACTCACTACATGACAAGATGTGCCATTTCCTATATGAACTACTCCTCCATCAATATTCTTATAACTGACAAAAAAGCTCCTATCTGGCGTCATATGACAAGAGGCTCCAGTATCAATCATCCAATTTGCACTCTCTAAAGGTGAAACTGGCTAAATAATGATGTACCACCATCGCTTCTATTTGCATCCGATCTAACTACTGTTGAAATTGAAGTTTTCTCCTTCTTCTCTTTCTTCTTCCTAAGAGCTGGACAATCCCATATGAAATGCCTATTTTTCTTACAATAATAGCAAACACCCCTTATAGGATCCATGTGGGACCTATGCATAGTTCTTTTACCTTCAAGATACTTCTGGCTCTTATCTCTTCTATTGAAAATGAATCAAGTTATTATTGAAGAACACCGTCCACCAGTCTCTACTTTTCATGTCCTAGAAACTCCTTTTTTATAAAATTTGGTGATGCCACAATTTTCCATACCACTACTAGAAGAATTTACCATTGATAACTAATCTAAAACAGGACATTTAGCCCTAATACCAATCTATTGCGCAAATTTTAATTAATTGCACAAATTTCAAAACTATTACGGAATATTTAGGTGTGAAAGCAATAAAAAAATAATCTACCTTTTCGATTAATTATCAACTACCAATTCATCGAATAGTAATCACCAGATAAAAAAAATATAAGAGTAGAGAACATAAAGATTTGACATGGTTCAAGCATATCTCCTACATCCATGGACCCAATAACTATTCTTTATTTTATTGAAGAAAGAGAATACAAGAGAGAGATTATAAAATTATAGGTAGCAAAGTAGAGAGACTAACATATAATTAAAAATTTAATAGTCAATTTATCCGAAGACTTGTTTGTGTTCAAAACCCCTAATTTGATTTGATTCCAGAAATCATGCTTTACATAAGAAGAGGACAATGGTGGATGCTCTCACACACACAAATATGAAGATGAACTTTCTTCATCTAAGTAGACTTCAAAATGAAGGAATTACTTGAAGATTAAGCAAATTAATTGCCAAATTATCTTTAAACCTTTTCAAATATCCATGATTTGATTTCTATGCAAAAAGATAACGGTGATCTTGGTGTTCATAATTTTTCTTGCTTGAATTAATCTCTATCAACAATCTTTTCTTTATTCATATTATAAAATCAACTAACTCACAGATGGACTCCTTTCCTTATTTATACATCACTGACTAATTAATTGATTGACTAAATAATTAGCATCCTTTCAACCTAAACTATCCTCTTATATATTTCTTGTTAAAGCTTCGATTTTAGTATAAATGATGGCAACTATACTGTCATATATATATATATATATATATATATATATATATATATATAGTACATATCTACTATGCAGAAATGATGACAAAACCAAGATAGATCATCTATATTCAAGAGCTTCAACAAATCAAAATATAATCAAACTATGAATATGTATGTAGTCTTAGAGTTACTTGTAAAAATCTCCTTGGTAGTTCATATGCACATACACACTTGCATACACAATTTTTAAATTATCAAAGAGTTTGAAAATGTTTTGAAAAGAAAAATATATGATCACAGATATCTTTAAAGTTCAGTCGACTGAGCACTTTTCTTAGTCAATCGATGGTAGTCGACTGGGAAAAGTATTCAGTCGACCGAACCATGCTATTTAATTTAGCTCGTTTGTTTTCAAACTTCATGCATATTTTCAAGTTCTTATTCAATAGACTGACTTTTATATTTAGCCAACTGATCATTGCATAACAGTTATTTTCTACAAAGACATTTTGAAGAGCTACAAACTTTTGTACCTATTTGTTTAAACAGAAATGACTACATATGAATAATTGCAACTATTTATCACAACTCTTTGATTTACATAAATATATATCAAGATCAAAAATCATTTTTAACTATTGAACTCTCTATCTTACTACTTTTTGATCACATACTCTCTCAAGTGCTCATTACTATTATATTACATTCTACATTCAAATCACTTCCATAATCATGAATTACACATTTCCAATCACCAAGGAGATTATAAGAAGGATTGTACTAATGGTCAATATCCGTTTTATTTAGAACACAAGCTTGTCAAAGAAATACTTTTGTATAATCCTATTCCTCCAGTTGAAGCAAGGGTTATTAGTTATTGAAATACCGAAGAGAAGCTTCAAGACTGGATATATGATGGGAGGTCTGAATCAGTATAAAAACTCTAGTGTGCTTGCTTTTATTCTTTAATTTTATACTCAGTTATATTGCCTTATTTAGTACATATATTGATATACACTCATATATTAGTACACAAGCTATATTTTATATGATTCACTGCACTTTCATTTCCTTCTATTCTTTCCACATTTAACCTAATTGATTGATAAGATCAATTAGCTAAAAAAAATTCGTTGGCAAATATTTGAATCACCCAAATTTAACACAAAGAAAAGTTAATATTTGGCTAAGTTACCTACACATGTATGATTATCAATATGCGACAATTATAAGGTTCTACAAGTGAATAATTAATCGGTCCAACCGAAGGTCATGATTTGACTTGAATTTATTATCAATGATCATTATAACAAGGGTACCATGTATAGTTAATATTAAGTTTAAAGACTTGATATTAATGTTGTGCTAGGTATCTTGAGAAGAGACTTAGTATTTATTTGTATTTACCATGATTGATTATTGGATATGAGCATATATAGTTAAAAATTATTTTTTGTTCAATTTTCAACTAATTTGACTACAGTATCTATCAATTTTAATAATATTCCATTTAGATTGGTTCAGCTTTATGGATTACCAAAAGAACATGTTATTTGATCTTGACTGCATGGATCTTGATGCTGCATTTAGGAGGATCGCACTCACCCCTATTATGATTGAATGTTCTTATAATGTTATGAAGTACATTAAGAGGTGGGATAATTCATATTGCAAGAATCAAATGATCATAAGGTGCAAGATTTCAAAGACTGACAAAGGTTAGATATCCATAGGGATAACCATTTATAAGGATTTCTTTGCTAAGATTGAAAAGCTTTTTTCCAAAACAATAAGGCAAAAAAAGCATGCTTTGTAGGGTTTGATTTTATAAAGTGGCAATAAAGGTGACATAAATGGTACTAAATGAAAATATCAGGTATTGCTTCAAAAGTTAAAGGCACTTAAGTTATTGTTTGAAACACTCATACTCACAATATACCAATTTAAGATTATTATTAGTTACGAGCATTACGGCATGTGCTTTGCTCTTCTACAAATAATATATGTTTAACACATTTAAGATGAATTATTTACTTTAACATTTAGCCATATTTTATTATGATGAAATCATGTGTATTTTTGAATTTTTATTTAATGCTGTAAATTTTTTATTTGTTTGAATTTTTATTTCTATTATTAATTAATAAAGATCACATTTGTAAACGAAATTTATTTGTTAGATCATGTTTTTTAAGTTATATTAAGATTTGGTAATACTTGTAGATGGGGTTTTGAATTTGTAAAGAAAGACTATTTATTAGATCCTATTTTTAAGTGATAATAAGATTGATGACATTTATAAAGAAGCATTTTGAATTGGTAAATGAATTTTATTCATTGGATCATATTTTTAACTGATATTAAGACTTGATAATATATATAGAGGAGCATTTTTGGTAATTCACACTTACACTAAAAAAATATGGTACAAAGATATTAAAACGATTATTAAAGATTTTTAGGAATAAAGTGATCACTTATTGAGCTCACTTAGTATTGTGTGTAAGAATAAGAGAGACTGAATCATGATAAGATAGAAAGTAACCATTTAACATATATAGTAAATAATAAGTAGAAAAATTAAATTAAGATAAAGAAGTCGCTAAGGGTCTAAAAGTAAAGAAATATGATAAGGATGTCGATAGTTGTTTTTTCTTTTTTGAAATGTATAAACATATAAAAAGAAACTTACCAGATATCACATATGTCATGTGTTTGTACATATACATGTACACACACACACACACACATATGATATTTTAGCATTTTCATTGGTAAATTTGGCTTTAGTACATATTGGCGCAATTACTCATGCAAATGTTTCTATAAATACTTAATTTCTTCAACTACCAAAATCCAAAAAATGTTGAAAGACATGACTATATAGATAACGGAAAGCCGGTAAAATTAAAGTATACTAGACATTTTTTAAGTTATTACCGAGATTTTAATTATTTTGTTTAGATTTGTTTGATATTTTTATTGTATAATATTTACATAAATTTTTATTTTTATTTTAATATGATCTTTTTGGTTATTATTGTTTCTTTATAAATAATAAGATTAATTTATTAATAAATTCAAACATTATTGAAACTGGATATCTTGATGTTTATGCTAAATGCCTCTTATAATGAGACCTTGAATTAAGATACAATGATTAATGTAATTTTTCTATTCCATCCTACCAAATAATTCTAGAATGATGCATCAAAGATAGCAAATACTTTATTGATAAACTTAGCGACTTAAAGGTTATAAATTCTATGAACTTACACTAAGGAAATTTTAAAGATAGGGACTGAAAATTTTATTAAGGGTGTTGAGTTTAGGGGATAAATAAGATATGGTTCATTTTATTTAAAGAGGAATTATTATTTTTGATTTCAACTAAAGTTCTTTCAATAATGTATGGGTTTCATTCCTATCACTGAATAAGAAGTAAATTTAGAATCATAATAAGAAATTGTTAAACTAAATTCTCTCCAAGTTTAGGTTAATATTTCACGAAAACAAACTCTAAAACCTCAATATGCAATGTCTCTAAGGAAAGCCACTTAGAAAAGAAGAAATACTATTCTGAATGACTATGTAGTATTTCTCCATAAAGATAAATAGTGGATTAATAAAGGTGAGTTTGTTGACTTGCATCAATCTATATAAGATATTAATTTGAAATGTGGATTTAAGATATAAATATATAGCGTCAGTCTATAAAAGACAATAAAGTTTAGGATGTTTTCCCCTATCTTAAGATAATAAGATCATTGGTTACGAATAACTATTCAAATAAAAAAGGATTAAGTGGGTAATGTATAAAGATATAAGACTCATCATATCAAAAATACTATTCTAAAAAGTAAACCAATGATTTTAAAGAGACTTTCTCTTGGATTTGCTAAAATACTCTTTAGAATAATTTTGGGGCTTATTGCAAATTTTGATTTTGAGCCATTTGGATTTTAGAATCGTATTTCTCAATGTGGACGTTGATGAAACAACTAAAGAAACATCTTTTCAATGGTACCATAATTTCATCATGTTATCACCTTATTCGAGTTTGAGCCAAAAATTATAGCTAATATGAACATCATAAGTTCAAAAAGAGAAATTTTTGTAATTTGATAATATATTTCTTATCGGTATTATTCAGCTATACTACATGAAACTAATATATTTCTTCTGATTTTTTATAGAAAAATTTGGTGATGACTCTTTTTTGTTTGGGATTTAAACACACAATATTATTATTTACGGGATAACACTTGGATTATCACAAAAAAGCTATGCATATAAGTGCATAAAAAGGTTAATATGCAAACTGCGAATCTACATAGTCCCTTTTACAAAAAGAGATAATTTTGTCTTATGTTGTGGCATAGCAACATCTTTGAAGCTAAAGAAAAGCAAAAGACTCCTCACGCATTTGCAGGAGTCTAACGCATGCTAAGGCATACAAATTGGATATTGCATATTTTGTTTGGCATATAACTTGTTTCCTTGAAAATGGATATTGGTTAGCAACCAAGGTGGTCATGAGATATCTCTAAGGAACAAAACAAAATAAAATAAAATTTTAAGCTCATATATAAAAGATCGGATCATTTTGAGAGCATAATGTATTATAATTTGAATTTGTTGGATGTTAAAGGTGCAAAAGATCCATTTCATGCAATATGTTTCCATAAGATGGTGGAGTTATTTAATGAAAAACTTATCATGTAAAGAAATAATAGCTTCCTCTAATACGGAAATATTGTTTATGGCTAGTTATGAGGGATTCAACTAAGGAAAATAACTACGAATTTATAACAAGGTTGCGAACTATTTAGAAGAAGAAAAAATTAAAAGATTATTAAAGTAATATTGTGATGATAAATACCAGTTTTATTTTCAAGGAGGAGAGAGTGAAAAATAGATTATAATCCATTTAACATATTGTGCAAACTCCATGATAGCAGATCCACTTATAAAAGGATTATCACCTAAGGTCTTTTGTGAGCATGTTGCTTAAATGGATGTACCTTTTATGTAAGGGTATTTTGATTTGGAGATTGTATTTGGCATACTCATATGATATTACTCTACACTTTAGTGGTGGAAATATTTAGTATTTATTTTCTTCAATAAAAAAATAAAGCAATGAAGTTTTCTATGCAATATATGCTGTTCAAATATTAAATGTTTGATCTCATTAAAGAAGGACCAGTTGGAATTATACATGTGTAGATCATATTTCATGTAATCTCCATGTTATGCATCCATGATTGATCTATGTCGTTTAATTATGTTGACATATGTGACTATTGATGGGTTTATTTACACTGAAGTTAATGAATGCCGCTTTTATCCTTTACCGAAATAGTTAATAGACGATATTGTTTCGAAAACACCTAATGTCATAAATAATAAATTTTTGGAGCTCAAAAAGTTATGCACATTTATAAGGTTATTAGATATGTGGCATGAGGAGTGGAAAAAGCTTTTCCTACCCATCAAATTTAGGTTGAGTAATTAGAATTAGATTTTATGGCTCATTTTGTTATGTTTATATTAGGTTTCTTAAACGTATTCGTTAATAAACTTACTTGTCTTATTTTTAGGGGTTGAATATTTGCTAAGAGACATGAAGGACACAACCGTAAGCACGCTTGCAACTGAGGTGTTAATTAATTAACTATATTTTAATTTTAAAGTTTAATTATTAGCATTGTATAGACTTCCGGAACTGCGAACATCCCCGCACTTAATAAATTACCGGGAAACTTGCAGCATTCACGTGAATGCGTCAACAATGTCGTGTAATGAAGTAAAGACATTTCCAGCTTACTTTAGCACTTTTTTTTATAGCATTGCTTCTGTCTAAACATGTCGCCTTAACCATAAAACAGGAAATCATTGATTTGCTTTAATACCCATTATTTCGATATCGATAGTAAACTAAGCTTCAAATCTTCATTTTGAATATTTCTTCTATGTTGGTGTTCATCAACTTAGCCACTGAATTTCATTTCACATGTTTATTAACCAATAAATCTCTAATTACTGAAAACTTATTTTATGTTGATGTTAATCAACCTTGCATTTCATTTGTGGACGTTACATTCTTTGGAAGTGATTGGAAGTGACCTATCCTAAGTGGCCCAGAGGTGCTACAGGGGATGATTTTTATTAGTGTTAACAAAGTTTTATAAAAATTAAATAAATTAACAATGTCATACCAAGAATTCTTCCACACCATCTCATGTGGATGCCTCAGTATGGTATGCTGGATTCTTATTTTTGTTTCTTATGTTAAAGATTTCTAAAAGGAAGTATATTCACATCTAAGTGGCCTTCTGAAATTCTGTACATGCTCAAAGCATGGAGATGCCAATTGCCAACCATGGTAAATAAATTAAGTAAAATTACCCTTCTTTAATTATGTTCCCAAACAGTAATGTTTACGCACAATCCATATATTAGAAGGAACCAGATACTTGACAGAATTGATTGTGAGTACGTCTTAAGTTTTGGTTGCCAACCTGCTGGATTTATGATAACAAATTTACATTCGTAAATAAAACATTAAGGATTAACACAAGGAAGTAAACTATATAAGCAAGTGTATAAATTTTCATTCATAACTAATCATTAAGGTGCAATAAAAAATGTTGTTATTCAATTAAAATCCATAAATGAAGAGAAAATTTAACCAAATTTTCTGAATTTGTGAGATTAAAGCCATAAATATCAGCAAACATCTTTTGGCAAACTTGTTAAATAAGTGAGAAAAGTTGGAATCTGTTGGAAAGTAATAGAGAAAAAGTTACAAATTGGATAAATTGGTGTAGAGGATAGAATTTAAGTATTGGAACATTGATGTGAAAAAAAAATTAAAAATTTCTTCTTTTATGTTACAGAGTTGAAGCCTTTAGTATTAGGTCTAAATATAAAATTGTTACTGCTAAAGAACCTTATATTTTTAATATTGAAAATAGGTAGGTCTTATAATTATGCAACTCAGCCATGAGTAGCACAGGAAAATGTTTATACCAATTTATGTCCAAATTGGTTAGCTTGGATGGAAATAAATCAGCTCAAATAAATACTCTTACACTAAACAAAATTCAAATAAAACTAAACAAAGAAATATATCAATCAATATGTAAAAAAGACCATCTGTAAACTATGATTCTACGGATTGCAAATCAGAGAAAGAAAATAATCTCCAGCAACCTGGCAACTTGTTAAATAAGTTGAAAATATAGGAGTCTATTGGAAAGCAGTATAATGGTAATGAAAGTGTGAAATATATTACTATTAACAAAGGAATTAGTGTTTATTTGGTCAATAGTGATATTATACATGTATTCATACATAGCAATAAGTTTTTTTCTTCTGATTACATGTATTCATATATAGTAAAAGTTTACTGAACTTGCATAAAAGGATCAACTGCCCTCTATGAATATCTTTTCTTTCCTACAATATATGCGAATATTAAAACTTTATTATAATGGAAATAAATCCTGATCTTTCTTAAATTGATATCTATGGATGGATAGACATGTTCTTGAGGAGTGCCAGAAGGTAGTAAATAAACTAGTATGCATACATTCATAACTATATCATTAAGGTGCAATAAAAAATGTCACAATCCAATTAAAATCCATAAATTTAGAAAAAGTTTATCATATGGCCCAAATTTGTGAGATTAATTAAAGCCATAAACATTGTCTCCCACATAAAGAAAATTTGCAACGATCTTTAATTGGACATAATCTCTATATAAGAAGTTGATGAAACAAATCATTGCCATAGTATTTTAACAAATCTAATTTTGAAATGAGGTCTTAGCCCCTCTTAGCTTTATTTCTTCTTCTTTCTGTTGTTGCTTTTGCTAGGGAAACTGATACAGGGGAAACACTTACCACGTTCCACACCTCCACCAACAACGATCACTACTTGCCGCAACCCACCACATCACCATATCTCGCGACCTACGACCTAAAACCCATCTCCGCGACCCACGACCTAAACTCCATTCCCAATCCACGACCCAACTCCATCCCGCGATCCACGATCCAACTCCATTCCGCGAACCCACGACCTAACTTTCTAGAGGCATCCTTCCCGCGACCTAATTCTACAGGCAAGCGACCTAACTCCGCCTTAAATCGCGAATGAGACTATGCCGCACGCTTCACAAGCCCTAGGTCGCGAATTACCTGCCTTATGTGGCGAATTCTCCCTCCAGATATCAGCCTAGGTCGTGAACTACCTCGTGTCGTTTCCAAGAAGGTCGCAAGCTATGGAATTCTTTAGGTCGTCAAGCTTTGAATCGTGCCAAGTTTTAGGTCGCGAACGACTTATCTTCAGTCGCGTGTGATTTCTTTAGGTCGCCAAGCTTTGAATCGCGCTAAGTTTTAGGTCGCAAACGACTTATCTTCAATCGCGTGTGATTTCTTTAGGTCGCTAGAAGTAAGTCGCCGAAGTTCTGATGAAGATTTTAAGTCGCGAAGTTTATTTTAGGTCGTTACTTTTTTAAGTCTTGAGTCATGTACTATTGTATAGGTCGTATTTCTTATGTCGTGTGCTGTTTGTCAAGTCGTGTACTATTTTGTGTTGTAATTTTCTCAAGCCATTTGTGTTGTGTTGTAAACCCTATAAATAGGAATGTAATGTCATTGTAAGGGGTTGTTGAAAATTGAATAAAATTTTGTTTGTGAAGCTTTGTGCCTCCATTAAATTGGTAGTCGAGTGTTAACTCCTATCTCCACTTCGGCATTCGAGTGTGCTCGAATCAACGAACGTTGAAGCCAATTCGCGGAATCAAGTGCGCTTGATCAACGCTCAAAGAATTGTAGATCTTTCTTCACGGAATCGTGCGCGATCAACGTGTCGAAGATTGCTAAAATCCGGTATCTTCGTGATCAACGGATTTGGGCCTTTCGGTATTCTTAAATCCATCGATTCTTCGTCGATTCACCGATTATTTTCCGCTAATCATGCGAGATCCTGGACGGATTCGATTTACATCATCGAATTCGCTTCCCACGCTGCGTTAGTTTGGTATCAGAGCGAGATCACAAGGAGTTTGCATCATTTGGAGACTTGGGTTTTGATAATTTGAAGTTTGGAGATCGGATTTGCAAATTATTGAGAAATTTGGTGTTCATCGTGTTCATCGTGAAGTTGCAACAAGTTGGGAGTTTCGATCCATCTCACTTTGGATCAATGTTCGGAAAGTGTTTGAAATTTATTCTAGAGTTTGTTTGAAGTTCAATCATGCCTCCGAGACGAGCTCAACGTCATCGCAATATTAATTCTCTGTATGGAAGAGAAGAGGCCGATGAAATGGAACAACGAATCAACGAGAGTTTCACTGAAAAGTTGAATGAAGGAATTGGTCGATTAGAGAGAATGATGCTTGAAATGAATCAAAATCGAAGAAGAGCTTCACCTGAATCGAGCCATGGGAGAAGTAGAGTTTCACTACATTCAGATCGGGAGAGAAGGGAAGATCATGATCGTAGAAGTGCTGACAATCGTGATAGGAATGAAGATCGAAGAAGTGGTGGTGGAAGAGATGTTGGTTGTCGTGATCGACATCAATATACTTCAGATTTTGATGAGGAGTTTGATGGTGATAGGGGAAGTGTTCATTACCGAGATAGAGAACAAACACGACGACAGTATCGAGATGTAGATGATGATCGTCGATGGGAATCGGGAATGAAAATGGAGATTCCTGAATTTAAAGGTGGAATGGTTGCAGAAGAATTCTTGGACTGGTTGTCTAATGTTGAGGAGATCTTTGAATTCAAGGAGGTTCCGAAAGACCGTCAAGTGAAGTTAGTTGCTACCAGGTTGAGAGGGAGAGATATGGCATGGTGGCAGGAAACCAAACTTACACGAGAATGGATGGGAAAGTCGAAGATTGTTGAATGGGAGAAAATGAAGAAATTGATGAAGGCTACATTTTTACCTTACAACTATCAATCACTCATGTATCAGAGGTTGCAAAACTTGAGGCAAGGAACGAAGACTGTTAATGACTATGCTGATGAGTTTTATCAACTGATTGCTCGAAATGACATTATGGAGACCGAGGAACAATTGACTGCGAGGTTTGTTGGAGGTTTGCGAATGCAGATTCAGGATATGGTTAATATGTTCGATCCAAGATCTGTGGCGGAAGCACACCAAAAGGCGTTGGCTTGGGAGAAGCAGGGAAGGCGTGGAGGTGGTGTGTTTACTAATTCCAACAATCAAGTGAAGGGTATTAGTGGAAGTTCTAATGTTTCTAAGCCTGTCAGTAAACCCGTGATAAAGGAGGGTGAGAAGGCGAAGGTTAACAATGGTTTCAAATGCTACAATTTCCAGGAGATAGGTCATAAAAGCAATGAGTGTCCAAAACCGAAGAAACGAGCTATGATAGCTGAGGTTGAAGTTGAGGATGTTGGTGAAGGTGATTCTAGTCCAGTGGAGGAAGATGAACATGATATCGCATCGAGAGACGAAGGGTGTAATCTAATGATGAGGAGATCTTGTTTAACACCGAAGCAAGAGGATGAAGCTAGTTGGTTAAGGAGTAACATTTTTCGGTCGACATGCACTATATTGGGGAAAGTTTGTAAATTTGTGATTGACGCAGGAAGTTGTGACAATATTATTTCTACAGAAGTGGTGAGAAAATTGAAGTTGAAAACGGAAAAACATCCAAATCCTTATAAGTTAGCGTGGCTGAGAAAAGGAGGAGAAGTGAAGGTGGATAAGCGAGTTCGAGTTCCATTTTCTATTGGGAAGAAATATAAAGATGAAATCTGGTGTGATGAAGTTGAGATGGATGTTTGTCATTTGCTTTTGGGAAGACCGTGGCAGTATGATCGAGCAGTGCAACATGACGGTCGGACCAATAGCTATAGTTTTATGTTTGAAGGCGTTAAAATTATTTTAGTCCCAAAGAAGAGACAGCAAGGTGAGGGCAAATCTGAGGAGATTGAGGAACTGAAAACTCTATTGACTTTAAAAGAATTTGTTGAAGAAGTAGAGGAGAGTCCTGAAGTGTTTTTGTTGATTGGACATGAAGCTACTGAATCCGTTGAGATTCCAAAGGAAGTAAAACCAATATTAGAAGAATTCAATGATGTATTTCCAGAAGAACTACCAAAGGAGTTACCTCCGTTGAGGGATATTCAACATCAAATTGATCTTGTGCCAGGGTCAGTGTTACCTCACAGGCCACATTACCGGATGAGTACGAAGGAGCATGAAGAACTGAGAAGGCAAGTGGAGGAGTTGCTAGAACAAGGGCGTGTCCAGGAGAGTTTGAGTCCATGTGCCGTGCCAGCCTTATTGGTACCAAAGAAGGATGGAACGTGGAGGATGTGTACGGACAGTCGGGCTCTAAACAAGATCACGGTGAGATACAGATTTCCTATGCCGAGATTTGATGATTTGATTGATCAATTGAGTGGGGCTGTTGTGTTTTCCAAGATTGACCTGAAGAGCGGATACCATCAAATTCGTATTAGACCGGGTGATGAGTGGAAGACTGCTTTTAAAACCAGAGAGGGTTTATACGAATGGTTGGTTATGCCGTTTGGTTTGTCAAATGCTCCTAGTACTTTCATGAGAGTGATGAACCAGATTTTTAGACCATTTGTTGGGAAGTTCGTGGTTGTTTACTTTGATGATATTCTGATTTATAGTGGGAGCACGGAAGAACACATCCAGCATTTGCGAGAAGTATTGTTGATTCTACGACAAGAGCAGTTTTATGCAGTAACAAAGAAGTGCGTGTTTATGACGGACAGAGTTTTATTCCTGGGGTATGTTCTTTCAAAGGAAGGTATTCAAGTGGATGAAAATAAAGTGGAAGCTGTCAGGAGTTGGCCACAACCGAAAACAATTACTGAAGTGCGAATTTTTCATGGCTTGGTGTCTTTTTATCGAAGATTCATTCCTCACTTTAGCAGTGTAATGGCACCAGTAACCGATTGCATGAAAGGAAAGAAGTTTGTATGGTCAGAGGAAGCAGGGGTTGCTTTTGAGAAGGTTAAGGAACTTTTGACGACAGCACCAATACTGGTACTGCCGAATTTTCAGTTGTTGTTTGAGTTGCATACTTATGCTTCGAAAGTGGGAATTGGTGGAGTGTTGAGTCAGAATGGAAGACCAGTTGCTTATTTCAGTGAGAAATTGTCTGGAGCCAAGTTGAGATATAGCACTTATGATGTAGAGTTTTACGCGATTGTTCAAGCCGTGAAGCACTGGCGACATTACTTGTTTCAGAAGGAGTTTGTTCTTTACACTGATCATGAAGCATTGAAACATCTACAGGGGCAGGACAAGATTTCAGTGAGACATGCTTCGTGGATAGCATATCTACAACAATTTACTTTCGTGGTAAAACACAAATCAGGGGTAACAAATCGTGTAGCGGATGCTTTGAGCAGGAGAAGTCACTTGTTGACAACGTTGAAGGTTAAAGTGACAGAATTCGAATTATTGGCAGAGTTGTTTGAGGGGGATCCTTACTTTGCAAAGTTTGTTGAGAAAGTTAAGGATGGGAATACTGATGAATTTGTGTTGGTTTATGGATTCTTGTTTAAAGGAAATCGATTATGCATACCAGACTGTAGTTTGAGAATGAAGATTGTTAAAGAATTACATGAAGAAGGCCATGTAGGCAGAGATCGTACACTGCAGTTGATTTCTCAGTCTTATTTTTGGCCGTCAATGAGGAAAGAGGTAGAGAGATTTATGGAGAGATGTCATATCTGTCAGGTTTCGAAAGGAACAGCGACGAATGCAGGATTATATATGCCGTTACCTGTGCCTACCAGACCATGGGTTGATATCAGCATGGATTTCATTTTGGGTTTGCCTAGAACTCAAAGGGGGAATGATTCTATATTTGTTGTGGTGGACAGATTTTCGAAGATGGCGCATTTTATAGCCTGTAAGAAGACAGCAGATGCAGTTCGAGTAGCTCAATTATTCTTTAAAGAGGTGTATCGATTGCATGGTTTACCTGAATCTGTTGTTTCTGATCGGGATACTAGATTTCTAAGCCATTTTTGGTTGAGTTTGTGGAAGATGGTCGGAACGAAGCTGAATTTTAGTAGCGCTTACCATCCGCAGACAGATGGACAAATAGAGGTGGTGAATAGATCGTTGGGAAATTTGTTACGATGTCTTGTGAAAGACAATTTGAAGAGTTGGGATTTGAAGTTGTGTCAAGCTGAATTTGCTCACAATCATGCAATTAACCGAAGTACAGGTTTCAGTCCATTTCAGATTGTATATTCAAGCTTACCAAAGGGACCGCTGGATTTGACAATAGTGCCACAACCGAAAGGAGTTGTTAAGCGGGCTAGTGACTTGGTGAATGAGTTACAGAAATGCCACAATGTTGTACAGGAACGATTACTTAAATCAAATGAGAAGTATAAACAAATGGCGGATAAGAAACGAAGAAGAGTTGTCTTCAAAGAGGGAGATTTTGTATATGCCGTTTTAACGAAAGATCGTTTTCCAGTTGGAACTTACAACAAGTTGAAAGCACGGAAAATTGGTCCATTAGAAATCTTGAAGAAGATCAATGATAATGCGTATCGGTTAAGGTTGCCGGAAGAGGTTCATACTTCTGATGTGTTTAATGTGAAACACTTGATTCCGAATTATGCTGATGATCGAGAAAATGCGAATTCGAGGACGAATTCTTTCGTACCCAAGGAGGATGATACAGGGGAAACACTTACCACGTTCCACACCTCCACCAACAACGATCACTACTTGCCGCAACCCACCACATCACCATATCCCGCGACCTACGACCTAAAACCCATCTCCGCGACCCACGACCTAAACTCCATTCCCAATCCACGGCCCAACTCCATCCCGCGATCCACGATCCAACTCCATTCCGCGAACCCGCGACCTAACTTTCTAGAGGCATCCTTCCCGCGACCTAATTCCACAGGCGAGCGACCTAACTCCGCCTTAAATCGCGAACGAGACTATGTCGCACGCTTCACAAGCCCTAGGTCGCGAATTACCTGCCTTATGTCGCGAATTCTCCCTCCAGATATCAGCCTAGGTCGTGAACTACCTCGTGTCGTTTCCAAGAAGGTCGCAAGCTATGGAATTCTTTAGGTCGCCAAGCTTTGAATCGCGCCAAGTTTTAGGTCGCGAACGACTTATCTTCAGTCGCGTGTGATTTCTTTAGGTCGCCAAGCTTTGAATCGCGCCAAGTTTTAGGTCGCAAATGACTTATCTTCAGTCGCGTGTGATTTCTTTAGGTCGCCAGAAGTAAGTCGCCGAAGTTCTGATGAAGATTTTAAGTCGCGAAGTTTATTTTAGGTCGTTACTTTTTTAAGTCTTCAGTCGTGTACTATTGTATAGGTCGTATTTCTTATGTCGTGTGCTGTTTGTCAAGTCGTGTACTATTTTGTGTTGTAATTTTCTCAAGTCATTTGTGTTGTGTTGTAAACCCTATAAATAGGAATGTAATGTCATTGTAAGGGGTTGTTGAAAATTGAATAAAATTTTGTTTGTGAAGCTTTGTGCCTCCATTAAATTGGTAGTCGAGTGTTAACTCCTATCTCCACTTCGGCATTCGAGTGTGCTCGAATTAATGAACGTTGAAGCCAATTCGCGGAATCAAGTGCGCTTGATCAACGCTCAAAGAATTGTAGATCTTTCTTCACGGAATCGTGCGCGATCAACGTGTCGAAGATTGCTAGAATCCGGTATCTTCGTGATCAACGGATTTGGGCCTTTCGGTATTCTTAAATCTATCGATTCTTCGTCGATTCACCGATTATTTTCCGCTAATCGTGCGAGATCCTGGACGGATTCGATTTACATAATCGAATTCGTTTCCCACGCTGTGTCAGAAACTCACCAAAAATCAAGGGCAGAATCATGCACTTGATAACAATTTACTTAATTCAGTTTTTGTAGGATATCCGTTTTACTTAATATATTAGCTTGTTGTGTTACAAAAATATAATGTTATTTTTACATTTTTTGTTCTACCTAAAGGCAATCAAGGAACTATCATGAAGGCATGGAATTAGCCTTATCCAAAACCCAATTCTGTATAGTAATCCTTCACTATCCATCATACTTGACCATGACAATTTCAGTGTTCATTCACTTACAACCGCAATTCTCAAGAAACCATCTATTGTTTCTATTGAACGTTCCAGGAACACTGATATATTCACCTCACTTTCTCCAGGAACTTCCTTTGGTATTGGAAATTATGTTACTATCATCAAACTTGGCACACCTTTAAAATCATACGCTATGGTTGTAGACACTTGCAGTTCCCTCATTTGGCTACAGTGTTCCCCTTGCAACGTCTCTTGCCATCACCAGGTAATGTTTAAGTGGCAGGTGTCACTTAGTGCTTGTATCGTGTTTCAGGTATTGTTAATTGTTTACAGAATTTGAAGTCAATTTGCTTGTATTTATTGATACATTAATTGTTTATTAACTTGTATTTACTGCAATTTTTTTGCCAGTTACATGCAAGATACCGTCAAATCATGACATGTGACAGTTTTCACCTTTGTGAACTGTTGATGCTCTTAGTAAGCAATTATGTAATGATCATGTGTACAAAGGTACAATAGTCTTCTACTTCATGGCACATCGACAATGATTTGATTACTGATAACAGTTCAATAATTGGCTGATGAATGTACAACACGATGTCTATTAAATAATAGTAAAGCAGAAGATTTTTCGGCTCTCTTCTTGATTCTAGGAATTTTTTCTCTTTTCCTTAATTCTTTCTTTAAATATTTTATTTTTAAATTCTTTAATTTACTACTTTACACTTATTTTACTAATTCTCTTCTATTATTTTACATTTTGGTACATGTATTCTAAAGTTTATATAATTATTTACATATAATTTATCAACTAACTTCTAATATTTTATATTTAAGTCCTCACATTTAGGTTAATTAAATAACCCAAAATTTAAGCTATTTAAATAAATTCATTTAATATTTCTTATAAATACCAAAGAACGACAATTTAAATATGTATAACACTTAAACAACTAAACCATAATATTAATCTTTCATTCAACTATAAAGATATATAAATCACATAAACCAATAATAAAAAATTGTAGTTAATTTATTTCAATAAATTTGTCATACATTTCATTGTAAATTCTACTTTAACTTCAAATACCTATATTTAAAATTACCATAATTATTCACAAAATTTACCTCACTTTTCTTCTAATATTTTACTTTTCACCCTATATGTATCAATTAATTATGTGATCTAAATTTAAACTAATTAGATAAATCCAACTAACTAATATTCGTTAATTCGTTTACTAATTTATGAAAATATCAATATGTACGCCACATTCATATTAACAAAATTTAAAAAAAATGATAAATGTAAAGATACCTAAGTTATATAACTTAAAGTGAATACATAAATAAAATAATAAATCATTTTTTCACATTTTTCTCAATAAATTTATCATGAAATACATTACAAAATTATATTTTTTGTACTCCGAATACCTACATTATAAATTTTCTATAATCATTTACAGCCTCCCCTCAATTCCTTTACAATATTTTATATTTAAGGTCATGTATTGTAATCAACAGATAACTTGAAAACTATTTAAATAATTTCATTATGCAATTTTTCACCGATTTGTCAAATAAGTTGATCAATATGAACCATATTCATATTAACAAAAATGATGAAAAAATTCATTCAAATATATAAATACATCGATCACATAACATAAATTATATTCATAAATAATAATTACAAGTTTAAATTTTTATTTGTTTATATCAATATGTATATCATGCATTACACTGTAAAATCCTTTTTTAACG
The DNA here is from genome assembly GCA_030765085.1 of Allium cepa. NCBI lineage: Eukaryota > Viridiplantae > Streptophyta > Magnoliopsida > Asparagales > Amaryllidaceae > Allium > Allium cepa. The sequence goes on along the minus strand of CM060933.1, from coordinate 24,340,750 downwards.
TCAAAAGCCTACATTTTGAATTTATCCAATTACTTACAAAACACTTCATAATATCACCTACCATTGTATACTAAAGTCGATATTTTCAAATTAATTATGTGATCTTGAATTTAAATTATTCAAATAAATTCAATTAACAAATTTTTGTTAATTCATCTAATAAATGCTAAGATATAACGGTTCCAATATGCATACCATATTCATATCAGACGCAAAGGTGATAAAATTAGTTTTTCATTTAAATACAAAGATATATAAGTCACCTAACATAAATAATATGCATAAGTAATATTTCCATATTTAATATATTATTCATATATCTAAAAAATTTATATTGTATTACATTGAAAAATTCTATTTTTAGCTTCAAGTACGTACATTTTAACATTTTTACAATTATTTCCTAAACCGCCCTTAATTTTTTTCTATTATTTTATATTTAAATCCATGTATTCAAACTATTTACGAAATCTCAAATTTAAACAATTTAAATAATTTCAAGGAATAGTTAATCTATTCTTCTAATGAATCATAAAAATATATGTCAATTTTAACACACACGCGCTTACATTATGGAAAATTGTAAGACTATTTTTTTATTCAAGTATAAAGATACATAAATCACATAACATAAATTATGTACATAAACATCATAACAAATTAATTTGTAAATAAGTTATAATTCCTTTATATTAAGAATTTATCATACATGTTCGTGGGTGCAGCGCAATGTAAAAAAGGCTTGGGTTCTGGTAAAAAGTCTCAAGTTCGATTCCTATCATGCGCTTCCCTATCCTATATAAATTTACCCGGGGGTGTGGGGGCTTGGATCAACGGACGGCTTTACTGTATTCTTCTTAGGAGTTTACCGGCCTGCCGGGTTCTCCCAGGTTTACAAAAAAAAAAGAATTTATCATACATTATATTACAAAATTACGTTTTAGCTTCAACATATCCACATCGAAATTATACAATTTTTTACAAAATTCCTCTCGATTCTTCCTATCGTTTATTTTCAAGTCCATGTATGTAAACTAATTACATAATTTATATTTGATTTATTTAAACAAATTTCATTAAATAATATTTTTCAGTTCATCTAAAAAATTACTAACATAAGTCAGTTTCAACATGTATGTTATATCCATATTAACAAAACTGAATAAATTATTTTATTATTATATATCTGTGTGTGCGCACGTGCGCTGTACAACATAAATTATACAAAAACATAATACCTATTTTAATTTGTAGTTCATTTATTTCACTAATTTTATCATACGTTATATAACAAAGTTCTCATTTTAACATTAAAGATATAATATTATATTTTACAATATTACCGTGTGCAACGCACAGGTTACACACTAGTATATGTATAAATCACAATATGATTGCATAGCCAAATTTTGACATGTTACATCGATGTATTTGTGGCATTTGTATATTACATTAGATTCGTTCTTGTTTTCCATGTACATCTTGTTTGTTTATTTGCTACTTTTGTACAGGCGATATCGATGATTGTCTGAAAATGAAAAGAAAAGGGAAAAATGCTTGTTAGCGTTATTAGATTAATCGGTATCAATCAAGGTATGAGGTATCGTTCGAAATGCCGAAATCTCAGCTATCTCGTATCGTTCTCGGCGAAGGGCGAAACGAATTAAACCCTAATTTCGTTTTGCCATCGCGTGTTCAAAAAATCGCACGAGATCAAAAGCAGACACGAGATCGAAAAACAAAAGCAATTACGAGATCGAAAAACAAAAGCAATCACGATCAACAACAGAAATAACGTGAGCATACAGTGAAGATTCGATTCGATTTTGTGTGTATAAATATAGTCGAAATCGAGCAAGAAAAATTAAAAACATTACCTGATTCTCTTCACTGTCTGTGATATCCCGGAAATTTTAGCAATATCAATTTAATAATCTGTGATTAAAATTAAATTGATTTGATAAAATTTTGTTTATAAAATTAACTTGATTTAATAATTCAATTAAATAAATGTTTAATTGATGAATTTTATCTTTTAAAAGCTAATAAAATGATTTCCTATTTATAATGTATGTATATATATTTATATATATATTGTAAATGGATAAGTTTTGAATTGAAATTAATTAACAAATAAAATCTTGTTTTAAATCCTAATAATTCATTTTGATAATTTGAATTGTATAAGTAAATTTAAAATACACTTTTATATATAAACATTGTTTCATTTAAATAAGTTAAATAAGATAAGTAATTTATGATTTCTTTTATAAATGATTTAAATTGAATAAATATGTTATTTTTAAATAATAATAATAATAAATGTGTAATTATAGATATGTTTTAAAAGACAATATTATTATTTTTAAAATTAAGTATGTTAATATAAATTAGTTTTAACCTTTGATTTTGAATGTATGAATAAAATTTGAATTTGTATTGATTTTGAATTCAAAAGAATAAACATATATATATATATATTAAGTAAGCTTCTATTTTTATATACATTGTTTTATTCCATTTTCATTAAAAAGAAATACATATACCATTAAAAATGAAGATAAAATATATATACATGTATTTGATAAATAAAGAAAAGAGGTTTTCATTAAATTAAAAAAAAAAAACAAATTAAAAATAAGTAACATGTGTATAATAACAAATGTTAACATTTTAAGCAACTAAAGAGACAAGTGTTGGCATATTAATATGAGTTGAGACAAGTGTCTTTATTTTTATTTTTTTTCTTTTAATTTGTAAAATAAATCATTACACTTACATAAAACATGTTTTCCTCACTCTCATTCTTTTTCTAATGTGCATTTGTTTTCAAAGTCAAGAAGAGAAATATTCTCAGCTAAACAAATATGTAACTATATTCCTCAAACCAAAATCATATTCAAAATTTGATTCCCTTTTTCAATACTCAAATTCCTCTTCAAATCATTCTACAAATTTCCATATACAAATCTGTTCAAGCATGCAAGCCTGCAGTTTTTAAAAAAAACTGTAAAATCCATTTCCAAAGCTTACCAGTATATTTTTCAAATCTGTTCTTCATAATCTAATCAGTAAACCCCTCTTAAAACAAAAGCCTGCAACTCAGTTTTTAATTCCAGAAGCATGCAAACCCTTCTTCATTCAAAAGTAAATTGAAAACCTGCCTGCATTTTTGTTCAATACTGAGCATCTGCATTTCAAAATTGAGAGGAACAAACATGCATGCATCTGCAAGTCTTCAAACCCAAGTATTTTCAAATTAAATCTGGGTTTAGCCTCTGCATTTCCACATTCTGGAAATTTAAAAAACAAGCTTGCCTGCATCCTGTAATCCCATTCAAAATGAAGTCTGCATTCTTTTAAAAACCTGGGGATGGAAAATGAAACCTGGGAATCAAGCCATTAAAGCATGCAACTGCAAATTTAAAGCCTTTTCAAATGTAAAGATTCAAATGCATATGGAGTTAGGCCTGCATACAAGTCTTTAACAGCAAGCTTCTCAAATTTTATAATGAGTAATGAAGTCATGGCATTTCAGTTTTAAAAAGGGTTTCAAAAGCAACTTCAAATCTGGCCTCTGTTTTATGAATGCCTGGTGAGTAACATTACTGTTTTGAATATATAAGTTTATAAAATGGTTGCAATGCTTATCTCTGAAAAATATTATGCTTGTGAGTATGTTTATAAGTATATCTCTGTGCATGTATATGAATATTTGATTGTGTGCATGGTTGTGTGTCTGGATTGTTTGTTTTCTTTTCTGATTCTAGTTTCCAGGTTCAAGATCTGATCTTAAAACAATTTCTCTTGAATCAATCTTGATTTGAGTTTGAGTCTTGAACAAAATATGTTTATTATATCATAGTTTTTAGTTTAAAAACTTATTTAAGTTAAAATAACATTGCACTGTCTCTGGAAATTCTAAAACAACAGTATAAACTTAAATAAGTCAAATCCCAATTTAAATGTTTCATGGATTCAAGTATATGAATCGAAGGCTAAATCTAAAACTTGATTTTTGAAACCAGAATTACCATTCTTAGTATTGGGATTCTTGAATATTGTTGTTTTTACTGGGAAATGGAAATGAAGGAATTTCTAATGATCTCGAGTATTTGGAAGGTTGGCTTTTCTTCTGGTGATGGATGGGTGATCAGTGGTGATGAGAAAAATGGTGGTTGTGGTGGAAGTTCACCGTGGTGATGGTGATTGATCGATTTGGTTTGAAAACCTAGTTTTGATAGGCTTTGGTATTTCCTTTTGCATTATTCCTCTGGAGGATCGAGTGCAATTAGTTTTGGTGTGATGGTTGCGGGGACCAAGACGAGCAAGGGGCCGGAGTTTCAGGTTCAACGCTGGTCGGAGGAGAGAGATCTCGCCGTTGACAGGTTTTGGGGTTTTGAAGCAAACTGTTGCCAGGTTAGGTTGTAAGAACTCGAATCTGATTTTGAGTAAGTGGTGAATTTGTGATGTTCGAGATGTGCTGTAGTGATGATAGTCGACTTGCACGATGCTTGGTTGGTGGCCAGAGGTGGCCAGAACCACCGTGCATATGCACGGTGAAGAGAATGTGTCAGTCATTTAATTTTTGGAAGGGGAAAGGTGAACTAGAAGATGGCTCGGGTGATTTGGAAATTTGCTCGAAGTTGTATAGGGTTTGTCTCGAAGCAGGGGAGAGTTTTACTCGAAGTAAAACCCAAGGAATCTCGGGTTTGTTTCTGAAACCACAGGTTTTTGAAAACCTGTAACTTTAATTTTAAAAATTGTTTTAAAATCTAGTGCAGGATTTTGTAAACAGAATTTAAATCAAAACCTAAGGTATGAATTTAAATAAGATTTGAATCCAAGTTTGGAAATTTAAATTTAAACTTTGAAACAAAATGTTTAAACAATTTCAAAGAGTTTAAATATTTTCAATTTAGGATAAGCTTTAAATTTAAGTAAGGATTTAAACATAAGTTTAAATCCGGAATAAAACTTCAATTCTGAAACAGGGTTTTGAAAATTAAGAAAGTTTTAAAAAGAAATTTAAATGTTTAAACTAATTGGTTGTTCAAACATATTTAAATATGATTTGTGTTTTTAAAAGAATTTGGAATTTAAATTTCTTATAACTTCTTTTATGAAATAAGAATAAAGCTTTAAAAGATTTTAAATGTTTTTAAAACTTAGTTTAAGTTAAGTTTGATTTCTTTTTAAATTTTAAATTTAAAATGTAATTTGAAAACAATTTTGAGTTAAATTGTTTTAAGTTACTTTATTAATAATAAAGTAATCATGAATAAGAAATGTTTTAGTTTTAAAAGTAAATTAAAGATTTAATGATTTTTTTGTTTCATTAAATTAGTGAGATAATTTAAATAGTTTAATTAATTAATTTGTTTAATTAATTAAAGGTTTGAAATTAATTAAGGTTAATTAAATTTGTAATTAATATTAATTAATTTAAGTTGATTACTTAAGAAAGGTAATTAAGAATTTGTTAATGAAGGTCATTAACTTGTGATTATTTATTAATTAATTAATGTAATTAAATTTTGATAATTAATTGGATTAATTAATTTAAATAATCAATTAGAAACTTAATTAATTTTGATTACTTTATGGAAACAATTAAAGATATTAATTACTCTTTGTAATTAATTTATTAATTGGATTAATTTAAATTAATTAATTAACTTTAATTAATTTAGAGAAATCATTAAGTAAGTTGATAAGTAATCATTGAGAAAGAATTACTTAGAGAAGTAATTAAGATAAATAAATTACTGGAAGTAATTAATTGAAGTATGGTACTGTGGGATTAATTACTTTGTGAAATAAATGTGAAGATAATTTCTTTATGAAGTGATTAATAATTAATTACTTAATGTAATTAATTTAAGCATTAATGGATTAAGTCATTTAAAATGATTAAGTAATGTAATTAATTAAGAGTAATTAATTACTGATGAGATGAATCAAGAATTATTAATCAAAATAATTAATGACTGAATGTAATTAATTTAGAAGTAATTAATTCAATTTTGATTAAGGATCATTAATTAATTAATTAATGATGTAATTTAGGATTAATTAATTAGGATTAATTAATCTAATGGCAAGTGATTAAGGAAGTAATTAATTAATGTAATTAATTAATAAATAAAGTAATTAAAGGTTAATTACTGATTGTGGATAGGGATAATTAATTTGTGAAATTAATTAAAGATAATTACTTGAATGTAATTAAGGGATAATTAATCAAGGTGATTAATTAAAGTGATTAATTTGAGGATAATTATTTAATTGATTGATAATCAATTAAGGGTTAAGTAAGCAAGTTTTAAATGGTGAAGTAATTAATTTAATTCATTTTAAATTAATTAAAGATAGGTAATTAATTTAATTCATTTTAAATTAATTAGAGATAGAAGTAATTAATTTAATTCATTTTAAATTAATTATGGATGATGTGATTATGGACTTTTGCTTATGAATGGATGATTTGGTTTGACTTGAATGGTTTGAATCTCAGATATGAGATTTGTATTGTGTAATATGGATGCATTGGTTGCATTGTGATTGTATGAGTTATCTATTGATGATGATAATATAGATTATCAATTTGTGATGATTACCTGTTTATGATAATATTGTTGATTATCTGTTATGATGATGTGAAGTATCTATCTGTGTGTATATAGATAGTTAAATTGAATTGTTTTAAACTTAAAACAACTTGGACCTAAAAGACACGCTTTGGATTTCGATGAGACCGGGATCGGGTTTCCATATCTGGAATCCGAAAACCACATCGATTCCAGTTAACGTTAGGTCGTGAATCTAAGTGGAGCAAGTGAAGACTCGAGGTGTAAGGGCTATACGTCAGTATAACTCTGTGGGTGATTCCGTAATGAGTTTGACGGAATAGTGCTTATAGATTCGAGATGGTGAATCAGAGTGCAAGGGCTATGGTCGTTGACTCTGAGGGTGATTCCAATAATGAGTGCAACGAGATAGTGCCTTCGGTTTCGTTCGAACCCGGAACGAACTTGTATGGATTGAATGCTTTCAGCACATCGTTAGGTGGACGATGAGCATTCTAAGATTTGATGTCCTATAAAGGTAATCGTAACCTCAAGCCTCATCAACCGGGAATGGCTAAAACAGGGGAGGTGCAGCAAGGCTTCGTGGGTAGCCCCCACTTGAGAGCAAGATTGATCCCTGTCTAGAGGTCCCTTTTTATTTCGGCTGTGTGGGGCGGTTGAATCGCGACAACTGCCGGGGTTGTCTTGTTCGGAACTGTTCAGTAAGGAATGGGTCCGGCCTTGTGTTGCAGGGGATGAAGGGAGTAATCCTCGGTACGGTGATCTAGGCCACGTACTGTGACGGGCGGTACCCCAGTAGCCCTGCCATTATATGGAATCCAAAATCCAATAAGTGCCAACGGTTTTGATTGTATTACCCACTTTTGTGGCTAGTAGCTGGAATTTAATCATGTAACAATTTCGGCTATTTCATATTTATTTGAAAACCCTAGACACTATTATAATATCATCGGATTTCCTATCAAATGTTTTGGTTAGCGTAAGGTAAAAACTTTTCCATGTTTATGTGTGGGAAGTCTTACGTGATACCTTTCTTTTCAAAGGTTTTTCAAAGTTAAGCAACTTTAACCTGTTACTCACACTAGACCCATGTCTGACCCGGAGTTTATTTTTGTTTTTCATAAACTCTTGGGTACTCAAATTTTTACGAGTAGCCAAGGGATTCAGGTTAGGATTCAGGATTAGCTTTGACGAATAATGGAGGAGCAATGGAGCAGGAGGCTTCCGCATTGTAGATATTTAGTCCGCTGTGTTTTGTATCTCTGAGTTAATTGTGATGTTGTATTGAGTTGTAAATACTAGACAGGTGTTTATAACTGTCTAGTATATGTGATGTGTATGTTGTGTATCTCTGATAGATACTGTATATTGTGTAAATACTTTTGATTATTAATATAATTTATTCGTTCCGCTGTTTAGATTCTGATGTGTTGTTTCTTCTTTCTTCTCTTTCTTTCTATTCTCTATCCCTTTCTTTCTTATTAACGATGCGACTTCCTGGAGTTAGGGAGTTGGGTCGTTACAGTGGTATCAGAGCGTTAGGTTGAGTGAATACCTAGGCTCTGTAGTGGTGTCTTTCTTGAGAGAGCGTATTTGTAGTTTTGATATATATCTATATATATTTATTATTTCTACCTATCTGTTGGGTTACCTGTTCAGGTATTCCAATATAAGTTATAAAGGTAGATAAGGTAGTAGTGTGTGTAACACGATTACTACCATTTGTTGGAGTTTGATATTTGAGGTTGGAAGTGTATTTGTCGAGACTGTAGACCTAATACCGTCTCGAGTGAGTTGTGCAGTGGTGTGGAGATTTCATTGATCTCTGAAGGAAACCTATAAAGGTTCGGAGTTCATCTTTGAAATGCAGAGTTGGATGAGTTGAGTTTGGATCTGTCGGTTGGGCAGAAGTGTGTGATGGTATTTTGATACCTCAGAGAGTAGTAGCTGCGTGATGAGATGCAGTGAATACGGATGTCTCCGAAGAAGCTTTCTTTGGAAACAAGTTTTGGGAAGTGAGTTTGCTTGGTGTTGTGGCTGAGTTCAGCTAGTTGTTTGTGTTTGGCTTTGAGGCCTGAGTTTCTTGAAGAACTTTGGATCAGGAAGTTGACTGGCTGAGTAGTTTCTGAAGCTGGAGTTCAGAGGCAGTAGAGTGGATCAGTTTCTGCGATGGATTGACTAGTTAAGAGTGAGCTGTTCTGTTTGGTAAAAAGAGAACAGTTTTCTTTGGAATTGGTCTGGGTTGATCGCAAAAGTGACTTGCGATAGGTTGAGTGTTCTTTTGAGGTATTGAAAGATTCCTTGAGATAGAGATTGGTGAAACAACTCAGGATAGATCAGAGTTGTGCAGCGGAAGCAGTTTGAGAATGTTTCTGTTTGTCTAGAAGAAGTGAGTTTGTTCTTCTGATGTTTGAAGAGTAGAGTTGTGTAATTGGATTTGGATTGATCTTGAGAAGATCATTGTGTTGGGTTGTTTATGGTCTGAATTATTTCTAGAGGTATCAGCAAGAGTTGAGCTGATCAATTTGGATGTAGACAGCCCAGGATCAACAAGAAGAATTTTATGGATAAGAGATAAAGGAATTTGGATTCTGGAGACGGAGATTTGATTTGGATAAGTTTTCTCCGATCGAGGGAGCTATAAGTTTTGAGTAAGTCTGAGAAGCTAGCTCCGTGATGTTATGGATATCTTCTGTGTTTTGGTGTTTAGTTTTCAAGAATTGAATTGCCAGTTGGATAATTGGATTTGGTGAGATTCACGTATCTCTGAGGGAGTACGTGTATGAGTTAGCTCTGGTTGTGGAACCAGCTGTTCAGGAAGGTTTGGTGGTTGAGTCAGACTCGTCCGTAGTCTGATATGTTGTTTAGTTCTGTAGATCTAGATGAGTGGAAGCTCTATAGCTTCGTAGTTTTGATTGTTTAGATTCTGTAGGGCGAGTATCCCGGTATATATATATACTTGGGGAAACTCGAGAAAAATTTATCCAGAATTTTATCTGGATAATTAAATTTGTTTGATTAGATAAATTGGTTGCTATGGTTGTTAGCATATGATTGATGTATGCTTGTGATTTAAAATTTTAAATTTTAAATGGGTTATTAAATTACCTTTGCTTTTAAATTTCGGGGACGAAATTCTTTTAAGGGGGGAGGAATGTGATATCCCGGAAATTTTAGCAATATCAATTTAATAATCTGTGATTAAAATTAAATTGATTTGATAAAATTTTGTTTATAAAATTAACTTGATTTAATAATTCAATTAAATAAATGTTTAATTGATGAATTTTATCTTTTAAAAGCTAATAAAATGATTTCCTATTTATAATGTATGTATATATATTTATATATATATTGTAAATGGATAAGTTTTGAATTGAAATTAATTAACAAATAAAATCTTGTTTTAAATCCTAATAATTCATTTTGATAATTTGAATTGTATAAGTAAATTTAGAATACACTTTTATATATAAACATTGTTTCATTTAAATAAGTTAAATAAGATAAGTAATTTATGATTTCTTTTATAAATGATTTAAATTGAATAAATATGTTATTTTTAAATAATAATAATAATAAATGTGTAATTATAGATATGTTTTAAAAGACAATATTATTATTTTTAAAATTAAGTATGTTAATATAAATTAGTTTTAACCTTTGATTTTGAATGTATGAATAAAATTTGAATTTGTATTGATTTTGAATTCAAAAGAATAAACATATATATATATTTTAAGTAAGCTTCTATTTTTATATACATTGTTTTATTCCATTTTCATTAAAAAGAAATACATATACCATTAAAAATGAAGATAAAATATATATACATGTATTTGATAAATAAAGAAAAGAGGTTTTCATTAAATTAAAAAAAAAAAACAAATTAAAAATAAGTAACATGTGTATAATAACAAATGTTAACATTTTAAGCAACTAAAGAGACAAGTGTTGGCATATTAATATGAGTTGAGACAAGTGTCTTTATTTTTATTTTTTTTCTTTTAATTTGTAAAATAAATCATTACACTTACATAAAACATGTTTTCCTCACTCTCATTCTTTTTCTAATGTGCATTTGTTTTCAAAGTCAAGAAGAGAAATATTCTCAGCTAAACAAATCTGTAACTATATTCCTCAAACCAAAATCATATTCAAAATTTGATTCCCTTTTTCAATACTCAAATTCCTCTTCAAATCATTCTACAAATTTCCATATACAAATCTGTTCAAACATGAAAGCCTGCAGTTTTTAAAAAAAAACTGTAAAATCCATTTCCAAAGCTTACCAGTATATTTTTCAAATCTGTTCTTCATAATCTAATCAGTAAACCCCTCTTAAAACAAAAGCCTGCAACTCAGTTTTTAATTCCAGAAGCATGCAAACCCTTCTTCATTCAAAAGTAAATTGAAAACCTGCCTGCATTTTTGTTCAATACTGAGCATCTGCATTTCAAAATTGAGAGGAACAAACATGCATGCATCTGCAAGTCTTCAAACCCAAGTATTTTCAAATTAAATCTGGGTTTAGCCTCTACATTTCCACATTCTGGAAATTTAAAAAACAAGCTTGCCTGCATCCTGTAATCCCATTCAAAATGAAGTCTGCATTCTTTTAAAAACCTGGGGATGGAAAATGAAACCTGGGAATCAAGCCATTAAAGCATGCAACTACAAATTTAAAGCCTTTTCAAATGTAAAGATTCAAATGCATATGGAGTTAGGCCTGCATACAAGTCTTTAACAGCAAGCTTCTCAAATTTTATAATGAGTAATGAAGTCATGGCATTTCAGTTTTAAAAAGGGTTTCAAAAGCAACTTCAAATCTGGCCTCTGTTTTATGAATGCCTGGTGAGTAACATTACTGTTTTGAATATATAAGTTTATAAAATGGTTGCAATGCTTATCTCTGAAAAATAGTATGCTTGTGAGTATGTTTATAAGTATATCTCTGTGCATGTATATGAATATTTGATTGTGTGCATGGTTTTGTGTCTGGATTGTTTGTTTTCTTTTCTGATTCCAGTTTCCAGGTTCAAGATCTGATCTTAAAACAATTTCTCTTGAATCAATCTTGATTTGAGTTTGAGTCTTGAACAAAATATGTTTATTATATCATAGTTTTTAGTTTAAAAACTTATTTAAGTTAAAATAACATTGCACTGTCTCTGGAAATTCTAAAACAACAGTATAAACTTAAATAAGTCAAATCCCAATTTAAATGTTTCATGGATTCAAGTATATGAATCGAAGGCTAAATCTAAAACTTGATTTTTGAAACCAGAATTACCATTCTTAGTATTGGGATTCTTGAATATTGCTGTTTTTACTGGGAAATGGAAATGAAGGAATTTCTAATGATCTCGAGTATTTGGAAGGTTGGCTTTTCTTCTGGTGATGGATGGGTGATCAGTGGTGATGAGAAAAATGGTGGTTGTGGTGGAAGTTCACCGTGGTGATGGTGATTGATCGATTTGGTTTGAAAACCTAGTTTTGATAGGCTTTGGTATTTCCTTTTGCATTATTCCTCTGGAGGATCGAGTGCAATTAGTTTTGGTGTGATGGTTGCGGGGACCAAGACGAGCAAGGGGCCGGAGTTTCAGGTTCAACGCTGGTCGGAGGAGAGAGATCTCGCCGTTGACAGGTTTTGGGGTTTTGAAGCAAACTGTTGCCAGGTTAGGTTGTAAGAACTCGAATCTGATTTTGAGTAAGTGGTGAATTTGTGATGTTCGAGATGTGCTGTAGTGATGATAGTCGACTTGCACGATGCTTGGTTGGTGGCCAGAGGTGGCCAGAACCACCGTGCATATGCACGGTGAAGAGAATGTGTCAGTCATTTAATTTTTGGAAGGGGAAAGGTGAACTCGAAGATGGCTCGGGTGATTTGGAAATTTGCTCGAAGTTGTATAGGGTTTGTCTCGAAGCAGGGGAGAGTTTTACTCGAAGTAAAACCCAAGGAATCTCGGGTTTGTTTCTGAAACCACAGGTTTTTGAAAACCTGTAACTTTAATTTTAAAAATTGTTTTAAAATCTAATGCAGGATTTTGTAAACAGAATTTAAATCAAAACCTAAGGTATGAATTTAAATAAGATTTGAATCCAAGTTTGGAAATTTAAATTTAAACTTTGAAACAAAATGTTTAAACAATTTCAAAGAGTTTAAATATTTTCAATTTAGGATAAGCTTTAAATTTAAGTAAGGATTTAAACATAAGTTTAAATCCGGAATAAAACTTCAATTCTGAAACAGGGTTTTGAAAATTAAGAAAGTTTTAAAAAGAAATTTAAATGTTTAAACTAATTGGTTGTTCAAACATATTTAAATATGATTTGTGTTTTTAAAAGAATTTGGAATTTAAATTTCTTATAACTTCTTTTATGAAATAAGAATAAAGCTTTAAAAGATTTTAAATGTTTTTAAAACTTAGTTTAAGTTAAGTTTGATTTCTTTTTAAATTTTAAATTTAAAATGTAATTTGAAAACAATTTTGAGTTAAATTGTTTTAAGTTACTTTATTAATAATAAAGTAATCATGAATAAGAAATGTTTTAGTTTTAAAAGTAAATTAAAGATTTAATGATTTTTTTGTTTCATTAAATTAGTGAGATAATTTAAATAGTTTAATTAATTAATTTGTTTAATTAATTAAAGGTTTGAAATTAATTAAGGTTAATTAAATTTGTAATTAATATTAATTAATTTAAGTTAATTACTTAAGAAAGGTAATTAAGAATTTGTTAATGAAGGTCATTAACTTGTGATTATTTATTAATTAATTAATGTAATTAAATTTTGATAATTAATTGGATTAATTAATTTAAATAATCAATTAGAAACTTAATTAATTTTGATTACTTTATGGAAACAATTAAAGATATTAATTACTCTTTGTAATTAATTTATTAATTGGATTAATTTAAATTAATTAATTAACTTTAATTAATTTAGAGAAATCATTAAGTAAGTTGATAAGTAATCATTGAGAAAGAATTACTTAGAGAAGTAATTAAGATAAATAAATTACTGGAAGTAATTAATTGAAGTATGGTACTGTGGGATTAATTACTTTGTGAAATAAATGTGAAGATAATTTCTTTATGAAGTGATTAATAATTAATTACTTAATGTAATTAATTTAAGCATTAATGGATTAAGTCATTTAAAATGATTAAGTAATGTAATTAATTAAGAGTAATTAATTACTGATGAGATGAATCAAGAATTATTAATCAAAATAATTAATGACTGAATGTAATTAATTTAGAAGTAATTAATTCAATTTTGATTAAGGATCATTAATTAATTAATTAATGATGTAATTTAGGATTAATTAATTAGGATTAATTAATCTAATGGCAAGTGATTAAGGAAGTAATTAATTAATGTAATTAATTAATAAATGAAGTAATTAAAGGTTAATTACTGATTGTGGATAGGGATAATTAATTTGTGAAATTAATTAAAGATAATTACTTGAATGTAATTAAGGGATAATTAATCAAGGTGATTAATTAAAGTGATTAATTTGAGGATAATTATTTAATTGATTGATAATCAATTAAGGGTTAAGTAAGCAAGTTTTAAATGGTGAAGTAATTAATTTAATTCATTTTAAATTAATTAAAGATAGGTAATTAATTTAATTCATTTTAAATTAATTAGAGATAGAAGTAATTAATTTAATTCATTTTAAATTAATTATGGATGATGTGATTATGGACTTTTGCTTATGAATGGATGATTTGGTTTGACTTGAATGGTTTGAATCTCAGATATGAGATTTGTATTGTGTAATATGGATGCATTGGTTGCATTGTGATTGTATGAGTTATCTATTGATGATGATAATATAGATTATCAATTTGTGATGATTACCTGTTTATGATAATATTGTTGATTATCTGTTATGATGATGTGAAGTATCTATCTGTGTGTATATAGATAGTTAAATTGAATTGTTTTAAACTTAAAACAACTTGGACCTAAAAGACACGCTTTGGATTTCGATGAGACCGGGATCGGGTTTCCATATCTGGAATCCGAAAACCACATCGATTCCAGTTAACGTTAGGTCGTGAATCTAAGTGGAGCAAGTGAAGACTCGAGGTGTAAGGGCTATACGTCAGTATAACTCTGTGGGTGATTCCGTAATGAGTTTGACGGAATAGTGCTTATAGATTCGAGATGGTGAATCAGAGTGCAAGGGCCATGGTCGTTGACTCTGAGGGTGATTCCAATAATGAGTGCAACGAGATAGTGCCTTCGGTTTCGTTCGAACCCGGAACGAACTTGTATGGATTGAATGCTTTCAGCACATCGTTAGGTGGACGATGAGCATTCTAAGATTTGATGTCCTATAAAGGTAATCGTAACCTCAAGCCTCATCAACCGGGAATGGCTAAAACAGGGGAGGTGCAGCAAGGCTTCGTGGGTAGCCCCCACTTGAGAGCAAGATTGATCCCTGTCTAGAGGTCCCTTTTTATTTCGGCTGTGTGGGGCGGTTGAATCGCGACAACTGCCGGGGTTGTCTTGTTCGGAACTGTTCAGTAAGGAATGGGTCCGGCCTTGTGTTGCAGGGGATGAAGGGAGTAATCCTCGGTACGGTGATCTAGGCCACGTACTGTGACGGGCGGTACCCCAGTAGCCCTGCCATTGTATGGAATCCAAAATCCAATAAGTGCCAACTGTTTTGATTGTATTACCCACTTTTGTGGCTAGTAGCTGGAATTTAATCATGTAACAATTTCGGCTATTTCATATTTATTTGAAAACCCTAGACACTATTATAATATCATCGGATTTCCTATCAAATGTTTTGGTTAGCGTAAGGTAAAAACTTTTCCATGTTTATGTGTGGGAAGTCTTACGTGATACCTTTCTTTTCAAAGGTTTTTCAAAGTTAAGCAACTTTAACCTGTTACTCACACCAGACCCATGTCTGACCCGGAGTTTATTTTTGTTTTTCATAAACTCTTGGGTACTCAAATTTTTACGAGTAGCCAAGGGATTCAGGTTAGGATTCAGGATTAGCTTTGACGAATAATGGAGGAGCAATGGAGCAGGAGGCTTCCGCATTGTAGATATTTAGTCCGCTGTGTTTTGTATCTCTGAGTTAATTGTGATGTTGTATTGAGTTGTAAATACTAGACAGATGTTTATAACTGTCTAGTATATGTGATGTGTATGCTGTGTATCTCTGATAGATACTGTATATTGTGTAAATACTTTTGATTATTAATATAATTTATTCGTTCCGCTGTTTAGATTCTGATGTGTTGTTTCTTCTTTCTTCTCTTTCTTTCTATTCTCTATCCCTTTCTTTCTTATTAACGATGCGACTTCCTGGAGTTAGGGAGTTGGGTCGTTACACTGTCCACTGTTATAGGCGCGACGAAGTCGAGGAGAAGGCACGGCGAAGTCGACGAGAGGCGAGGAGCTTGACGAAGTCGATCGAATCGAAGATGCAGGTAATTCTTTTTAGTTTTTCCAATCGCCTTTTTTTTAATCTGGGTTGAATAAAGTTGCCGAGAGTTGCCGTGAATAACAATTGCCGTGAATAACAAATGGAGAGGGTGGGCTTTTGGGTTGTGACTTGTCAATATTTTTTCACATATATTATCAAACCCAATAAGTCATTTCGCTATTGTTCAGTTCGTTATTGCTCAGTTCGCTATTGTAATTTTGCGAATATTATTCAGTTCGCTATTGTAATTTTACTTCCTAAAAATAAATCATTTCAATACGAAATATGAACAAATGTTCCAAAAAACCATACATACTTTGCTAGCACTGTCAATTGTCATGTAGTATCTCACTTATATAATATGGAAAGTGCCGGAACGACTGATGTTGCTGAATAAGTTGAACTGGCATATGTTAGACCTAAATATATTGAACTGACCTTATTATGTCCTGAATATCAGCCTTGAATATGCCAATTTGAATGTGGACTTACATATGTTGGATTTAGAACATCGAACATGAACGTGAATATATTGGACTTGAATATTGAACATGAACATTGAACTTGACTCGAAATTGTGGACTTGAACATTGAACTTTGATGACTTCGATTATTGTTTTTTAATTCATTCATATTTAATTTTTGATTTTGATTTGGACTATTAATTTGTTTAATAACTTTTTTGATTATAAGTTCAGGTACACTATGGCAAATCCGACTGAAATTGGTTGGAATTATGGTACTGCGATCGATAACAATCTTCGAAAAACAAAATGTAACTTTTGTAATAAAATAATTAATGACGGTGGTGTGATACGTTTAAAGGAACATCTGGCTGGAGTGGGCGGCGACGTATCGGCATGTTTAATTGTCCCTAAAGAAGTTAAACAACTTATATGATTACATATCGTTCAAAAGCGAAATGAACAAAACAAAGGAAGCAATGCTTACAAGAGAAATTAATGAGCAGACCGCAACAACTATCAGACAATGAAAATGAAGATGATGAACAACTTCAATGTGTCATACGACAAAGCAGAGATGAATTTAGAGACGAAGAGCTGCGTAAATCTCATACTGTAGGACAATCGGGTGGTGGTTCAAGTCAAACGTTGCACAGATCTAATAGCACTGGACGATCGGGTGGTGGTGATTTTGACACTAATGCTGCTGGACGAATCGACTCATATATTCAAAAACGAGGAGGTAGAACTCAACCTTCTATCAAATCTACAATGAAAGGTATTAAAGATGCAAATAACATATAGGTCGAGCAATTTCTAAGTTCTTTTTTTCAACCATATTCCACATAATGTTGCTAATAGTCCATACTATATAACAATTGTTGATGCGATTGCAGAATGTGGTTGTGGAATTGATCCACCCAATGCATATGAAATATCACACTCGTACCTTGAAATGGAAATAGAAGAAGTTGGGCAATATATTAAAACATTGCACAATTTCTGGGACGAATATGATTGCACATTAATGTGTGATGGCTGGAGTACACAAAATTGACGAAAAATAATAAATTTTCTCGTGTACTCTATCCATGGAACGGTATTTATCAAATCTGTGGATGCCACAAATGAATTCCAAAGTGGAGAATATATTTGTGGATTAATAGATGATGTCGTCGGAACAATCGGTGAAAATAGGATAGTGCAAGTTGTTACAGATAATGGACCAAACTACAAAGCTGCCGGTCAATTATTGATGCAGAAAAGAAGACATTTATATTAGACACCATGTGCAGCACACTACATTGACTTGATTTTGGAAGATATTTCCAAAGAGCCAGAGGTAACAACTATTATCACAAATTGTCAATTAATAATGACGTTTATATACAATCATGGTTGGTTATTTTCTATCATGAGAAAAGAGACCAACAATAAAGAATTGATTAGACCGGCAGTAACACGGTTTGCAACATATTTCATCGCACTGGACTCTATTCATAAACATAAAGATGACTTGAGACGGATGATTGCTTCAAGAGAGTGGACATTAAGAGTTCCTAGACTCAATACTAAAGACAAAAGAACAGCAAATATTGTCTCTATACTGATTTACAACAATACTTTTTGGACCAGTGTTTCTTCCCTCGTCCTTGTTTTTGAGCCATTGGTGAAAGTTTTACGAATGGTATATAGTGATGACAAAACAGATATGAGATATCTTTATGAAGCAATGGATCGAGCAAAAGAATCGATTAGAAAAAATTTTGGTGGAAAACAATGCCAAAAATTGTGGGATATAATAGACAAAAGATGGAAAAAACAGTTACATCGACCTCTTCACGCCGTAGGTAATTTGTTTTATCTTATCGTCATACAAATAATGAAATATATAGCATTTTAATAATATTTTAAATCTTTCCTATATAGGTTATTTTTTTAATCCCATCATTTTTTCTTAATCCCATCATTCAATATGGGGATGCAATAAACGATGGAGAAATATTAAATGGATTTAACAACGTCGTTGAAAGAATGGTGCCTGTAACGACCCAGAAATTTTATTAAATTAAAATTTGAATATTTAATTAATTTTAAATATTTATAAGTGAATTTTTAAGTCAAATAAATTTTTATTTGAATTATTGGATTTAATTGGATTATTAAATCGATAATTTAATATGTTAAATTATGGAAATAATTAAAAATCGAGTTAAATATGATTGAAAATAATTTGTAAAATTTTATTTTATCATGTTGAAGTTAGAACGATATTTTAGAACTTTTAAAATCGAATTAAAAGTTAATTTGTGAAAATTGAATATTTTAATATTTAATAATCGACTGTAAAATAGCCAATTTTTGGACAGTCTCAGAATTGAACGAAACTAGTTTCATTGGATCCGTAATGGTTAGTTATTACCGGATTTCAAATTTCGTGTCAATCGGAGTTATCGTTTGATCGTGGCAGCTCGAAACGCATCGATTTATTTTTAATTTAAATTTGGCGAGTCAAAATAGCCATTTTTCAAAAAGTCTCGGATTTCGACGAAACCAGTTTCATCGGATCCGTAATGTGATATTATTGTAAGGTTTCAAATTTCAAGTCGTTTGGATTTACCGTTTGTCCGGTACAAATTAAAACGCCTAGAAATCGACTTAAATCGGTTTAATTTAAATTGAACGTTTTCAGCCATAACTCGCACATACTTCCGAATTAGCTTCCGAAACCTGTTCCATTGTGTCCGGAACGCGGGATAAACCCTAGGTACGCTGGTTACGGCGTCTAAATCGGAGTTCGGAATTTCCGGGATGAATAGTGTCGCTCGTTCCTTATAAATAGACCACCATCTTCATAAATTGAGAAAAAAAAAAAAAACATCAAAACCCTAGGTCAATGAGCTGCAGCCGCCTCCTCTATTTCAAAGGCCAGAATTTGCCAAACTTCTTCTCTCTATATCTCCAAATCCGTCGACAATTAGCCTTAGGTTTCAACTAGAGAATTGAAGAGGACGTCAAGATCTACTAGTTCAACGGTGGAGATCGTGTTTGGAGTCGCGTAGAAGGAGAAAAAGGGGCCGAACCTGCAGATGTTTGCACGCATCTCGAGAGGTCTAGGGGGGCCGAGCTTCAGGGGGTTGGTGGTGGAGGTAGCTCTCGCGAAGGGCTTCGAATTGCAAGTGGTTTGATCGAATTTCGTTGAGTAATCGCGATGCAAATGCTAACCCTAGTTGAATGGTTATGGGTTTACTTGTTCGGCCAAAACCTGTAGATAGAACGTGATTTGGGAAGAAGAGATGGGCGGTCCAGATGAGGGGGAGCATGGATCTGAGGGTTGAGATGAGTTGTGGTTTAAATTAGTTAAGTTTATGTTGTATTTACATAGTTTAAATCGTGCAAAACTTGTAAAATTCATATCTTTTTCATACGAGGTCGAAAAAATGCAAACTCAGTTGCGTTGGAATCGTATGGACGAGCACTACGCGATGGAGTTGGTTTGGAGTCGTTTGGAGTTAGTGAGAATTTCGGGTAAAATTAAACGCGCGTTTAATTTTATTCGAAATAAAAGCTTAAACGGAATTTAAAACCAAGGTGAGAATTTCTCACTCAATCGAATAGATTTCGATTTTATTTTAAATAGTTAGATTTAAAATATTTGAATGCATGTTTGAATGATGACTGTAAATTATTGATTGTTAAAATAGACATTATTCGCCGTTAGTAAGCGGATGTTATTTAATAAAAACATATACCGCGAATATTTCATAAACAGTGAAATTGGTATTATATATAATATCAATATATATATATATTGGCATATGTATATATTGCAGTTGATTGATTTCCCGCATTTTTTGTTTAGCGGATGAGACCCTATTACGCCGTTATTAAGCGGATAATATTTATTAAGAACATATACCGCGATAATTTCGTACTGGAGCGAAATTGGTATTGTGCTAATGTTTTTGGATGCAGGAAACAGGTTGGAGGGATCCAACTGGATTCCTCAACAGTATTTATTTTATTTCAGATATTTTGATATTTGATGGATTATCATATCGATATATGATATCGTTGTTAGTCGTGATTGACTATTTGATGTGTAGCATCATCGGACCCAGATTTTGGGATTTTAAAATGGTTTTAAAGTGATTTTTGAAAATATATTATATTTTTAGAATTAATCCATTTTAAATAAATAAACATTATAATTTTTAAAGTTATAAAAATTATGATTTTGTGAAATATAGTTAAAAGCTGATTTTTGAGAAATATGAACTAATGGTTTTATAAAATAGTTTAAACTGGATTTTTGAGTTTATTATTAAAAGTTTGAGTATAAGATTTATAAAATTTGATTATTTTATAAATCGAAATGGTGAAACTATAAAGGAGTTAAGACGTTTAAAAGAATAATATAAATTGATTTATATTAAGAGATTTATAAATGGATATTTATAAATTGAATTATGGACATTATAAAACGAGTTTTTATAAGTGTTTGAATGTAGTGAAAATGAATTTCCTAAATGAATGAAATTTATGAAATTATAAACTGTGAAGTTATAAATGAAATTTTATAAGCAATAGGTTTATAAAATTTATAAAGTTATCGAAAGAATGAATTTTGGATAAATAAACAATCTTATAAGTTAAGATTAATAAATTTGGGAAGTTAAATGAACGATTTTGTAAAATAATCGTTTTATAAGTAATTAACTTATAATATGAACTTGTAGTTTATAATTGAGTTATAAACTGGAATAGGTTAATAAAGGAATTTATAAAAAGGAAGTTTTTATAAATAAATAGAAACGGAATTTATAAACGTTGTTTTATAAATCCGCAAATGACTTATTTTGATAAGTTAATTGTTATAACTTAGAGATAGAGTTATATTCACATTTTGAACAGTGAATAATCCTTTAAGTTAAAGTGAATAGAAATGATGAAATTTGCTAAGGTAGTATATTCACGTTTTGAATAGTGAATAATACGTTAAAGAAATTGTTTTAGATATGATGTTTTAAATAGAATTAAAACGATCTAACGATGTTTTAAAAGATGTTGAGATTCGAAACCATAGATTTCAACATTTATTGTTGAAATAGATGTTTTCGAGAAATAGAAGGAAATAATAGATTATAACACTGTTGTTATAATAGACGATTTCCGAAAGGAAATATTTTAGTATAGTATTGGGATTTATATATCTATTTAATTTCGAATCCCTATACTAGTGATTTTGGGTAGTTGTAACGATGTTTTACGCAACATTCGTTTTGGCCCAAATAAATATGTTAAGTGAATGATTTCCTTAAAGAATGAAATATATACTTAATTCGATTTAAGTATATTGAATATTTTCTAAGTGTTGAAAATAAAAAGATTTGTGAATTACTTATTTTTAATAAGTATGGAAATGTTTTCCAATATGAAGTGAAAAATTAGAATTTATCTTTTTAAAGATAAATTGGAATGGATTATTGAAATCGCATATGCATGGATATTTTGAAATATAAATTCATTATGGAATTTATAAATGAAAAGGAGAATTGTTTTAAAAATAAATATTGATTTATTTTTGAAGTGTTGAAATTATATATCTTGTAAAGATATTTTGGAAAATAAATAATTTGGAAAATTATTTGGAATCTGGTGATGTGTGCATATCCAGTGATAGTTCAATAGCCGACTATCAATATTTCCCTTCGAATGGGTATTTGATGTGATTTGATTGAATTTGAATGCACACTTATTTTTTGAATAAGCGCTCACTATTCGGGTTAACCGGGAAAGGACCATGGGGTCGTATAACCCACTCCGAATATGTGATACGTCGTTGTGAATTGCATTTGAAGATCGGTGTTGAAGACCGGTATTTGCGAAAGCGATAGGATGAACTATCGATTGACTCTGCACCGAGTTGCTCCGGTATTGAGTTCTCCATATGTGATGGGAAATCCGATCAGGATTGTGAATATCCGGATTGCAAGGACTTCTTTGTAAGTGCCTTCGGTTCTGTTCGAGCCCGGAACAGACTTGTATGGATTGTATGCCTGACATTACAAGTTGAGATATAAAGCCGATTTCTTTCAAATATATTTCTGTTGGTGGCGGAGAATTTATTCTTTGCTTAACACCCTTCTTCGAGACGTACGAGCTCAAAGGTTATATAGTTGAAGTTATCAGCGATATATTCCCAATTTGGTAATGTGACATGCTGAGTGATGCTGAAATGATCATTGTGTTGATTATTGTGATAGGATCATTTATTTGATCGTCTATCTTAGTGATCATTGTGTTGATCATTTGTTGACCCAAAGCATGGCTTTTGTATAAAGTATGTTTTTGTGGACGTGAATTCGTCGAGCCTCACATCCCGGAAATGGTCAAAACAGGAAAGAAGCAGCAAGGTTATGAGGGGTAGCACCCTTTAGGATGTGTCCATTTCCTTCTGGAAAAGGGTGGTATCATGGTATGGAGCCCAGATACTTACTCATGTTGAAAACACTTTGTTATGATTGTGTGAATTGATTAGAGAGCGCTCTCGGAAAAAGGTCCCAAAGGACCGGGGGATGGCATATTCGGTCAGTTGTTACTCAGTTAGGAGTAACCCGGCCTTGTGTTGGTTGAGATCCGGTTTGGTTCTCGGGGATGTCCATCCAGAGGCATTCTCAGTGGCAATGGGAAGTTCCTTGGCCTGACCATTTGTTGGAAATCCAATTCCCAATACGAAACTTGTACGGTATTAGTTGTAGAACCTGCTATTCACTTATGGTGGTCACCACTGTTTGGATGGTAGCTATAGTAGGCATAGTTCGAAATGTCTATGCTGGCTAAGATTTATATTCTACTTTCGAAATGAATTTTTCCTACACTATACACTAATAATAATATCAAATGTTATTTTAAATGCGTATCAAGCATCTTTGACTATCATAAGGAGAAATCTCCTCCGATTCTGCGTTTGCATTGTGTGTGTGTGCGGGAGGCCTTATGGTAGTCTCATTTTTAAAAGCATTGCGAATTGAGTTTAAAAATATTCCTCTATTTGATTTTAAAGTTAAATAAACTGTTTTGAGTTCTCACACCAGTCACATGACTGACTCGGAGTTTATTGTTTTCCTTCCTAAACTCTGGGTGCCCACCAAATTTCCACACGGGCAGTTAAGAGTTAGGTTTATCAGGATATTCTGGATATTCTGGAGTTGCTGGAGGCAAGCTGGATTGGCATGGCGTATTACTAGTTTATATAGTATTTCTTTTTCCGCTGCACTGTTTGTTGTTGTATGATGTTGTACACTCTGATGTGATGATATGATGTAATAAAATGTGATGTAATGTAATAACTGATATAGTTCTTTGTTTAAAGATTATTCATTTATTATTATATGTTGTTCCGCTGCGAATTGTGAGATTCTGATGTTGTTCTGTTGTTTTCTGTCCCGTCCTATTTTCTTCTGTTTTTTTTTTCTTTTTCCTCTATTCTCTTTTTCTTTCTATTTTTAAAATCCTTCTATCTTCTTCTCTCCTCCCTAATTTCTATCTTTTTCTCTTCTTCTTTCTTTTTTTCTTTTCTTTTTAAAACCCCTAAGGGTTCGTATTTTCGTTCATCTTGAATTAAACAAAGGAGATTAGTGTCTATTCAAGGAGTACGGACTTACGGGTCTTTACATGTGGTATCAGAGCTCTGATGGTTAAGCGACAACCATGGTTCTGTTGGGTATTACTCATTAGAGATAGAGTCAGTAGTACTCTAGAATGAGTTTGAGTGTAATAATAGCTATGAGAGCGTATTTGTTAGTGAATATGAAATTGTTTTATATTGTGTTAACTTATCGGTTGATTGTTTATAGATTCCCGTCGATCTAGTCTAGCTAACTATCGTAGATAGGGGTTTCTAAACTCTTAAACAAGATAAATCGACATAATATTGATTTTAAATTGGGTAAATGAAATAATTTTACCTTGATTATATTTTATATATAAAGAAATAATTTTTCAGAATTATTAAAGTGTATATAAGTTGATTGTTAGGTTGTTTGAATAATCTATATAAAAGGATAATTGTATAAATAATAGAATTATAAGAATTGAGTTATAATTAAAGTAATTTACAATTGTGAATAAACTTATATATATAAGAAGTGAAACTATATAAAATATGAGTTGTAAATAAAGGTAAATTTAAATTTATATGGAATATAACTTAAATGTTGTTGAATGGAATTGATTTTGGTATCGAAGTAAAAATAAAGCTAAGTGATAAATGGGAACTTAAGTTATGTAAATGAAATTCAACTTTAGAAATTGAATTGAATGAATGAATTGAATTGTGAATCAATTGAATGGAAAATAGAATTGATATGAAATAATGAATGTAAGTGTAAATTCATTGAAACCTAATGTTATTGAAAGTTGAATAATTGAATGAAAAATCAATTTAATAAAACCAATTGGAAAGTAAAGATATTAAACCAAAATGAATGTAAGTGAAGCAAAGAAATTTGGTTGTAATTGATATACATTGGTTGTTATATGATTGCTAGTTGATTGTATATAATTCATTAAGTATAAATGAAATTGAAAGCTAATGTAATTGGATTCAAATTAGAAGTAAATAAATTTGAATAGAATTGAATGCGAATTAGATTTAATTAGTAAATGAAAACTAATTGAATTGAGAATGAAAGTTGATAAAATCCAATGTAAATGAATCAAATGTGATTTAAATTGAAAACCATTTCATTGAGTATTAATGAGAATATGAATGAATTTGTTGAATGTTAGTTGGTTGATGGTTGAATATATATTGCTATTGTTGCATTTGCTATGTGATATATATAGTTGATATGTTACTATATGTTGTATATTGAGATTATTTGCATATGTGCATGTTCTCATGTTGTTTGTTGAGTGATTAGTAGGTGCGGATCGCGTTTGCTTCGCATTTGGAGTTCGCTTTAGCGCTATATTAGCCGTATATGCTCGCTAATAAAATATAAGGTACATATCTCGGATTAAATATCGTACTTTTACACTTTTTTCCCTTCGGGATGCCTCATTACTTGATGAGATGTATATTTGTGATATATATACTGTCATTTTTTTTTCGGATCGAGCCGCGCAAAGGAGACATGGCGAATTTTTTCGAAAATTTAAGGCGTTAGAAAATTTTTGAGAAAATTGGGAAATTTTTTGAAAACTTTGAACTTTGTTTTGAAGTTGAAAGTTAAACAATAGAAATTGTTTTTGAAAAGATAACTAAGTATGATTTGAAAACTTGGTAAAGATTTGTAAGAAGTTTAATCATAAATTTTGGAAAGTTAATAAATTCTGTAACCTTTCTTACTTATAATTTCGAGGACGAAATTCTTTTAAGGGGGGAAGATTGTAACGACCCAGAAATTTTATTAAATTAAAATTTGAATATTTAATTAATTTTAAATATTTATAAGTGAATTTTTAAGTCAAATAAATTTTTATTTGAATTATTGGATTTAATTGGATTATTAAATCGATAATTTAATATGTTAAATTATGGAAATAATTAAAAATCGAGTTAAATATGATTGAAAATAATTTGTAAAATTTTATTTTATCATATTGAAGTTAGAACGATATTTTAGAACTTTTAAAATCGAATTAAAAGTTAATTTGTGAAAATTGAATATTTTAATATTTAATAATCGACTGTAAAATAGCCAATTTTTGGACAGTCTCAGAATTGAACGAAACTAGTTTCATTGGATCCGTAATGGTTAGTTATTACCGGATTTCAAATTTCGTGTCAATCGGAGTTATCGTTTGATCGTGGCAGCTCGAAACGCATCGATTTATTTTTAATTTAAATTTGGCGAGTCAAAATAGCCATTTTTCAAAAAGTCTCGGATTTCGACGAAACCAGTTTCATCGGATCCGTAATATGATATTATTGTAAGGTTTCAAATTTCAAGTCGTTTGGATTTACCGTTTGTCCGGTACAAATTAAAACGCCTAGAAATCGACTTAAATCGGTTTAATTTAAATTGAACGTTTTCAGCCATAACTCGCACATACTTCCGAATTAGCTTCCGAAACCTGTTCCATTGTGTCCGGAACGCGGGATAAACCCTAGGTACGCTGGTTACGGCGTCTAAATCGGAGTTCGGAATTTCCGGGATGAATAGTGTCGCTCGTTCCTTATAAATAGACCACCATCTTCATAAATTGAGAAAAAAAAAAAACATCAAAACCCTAGGTCAATGAGCTGCAGCCGCCTCCTCTATTTCAAAGGCCAGAATTTGCCAAACTTCTTCTCTCTAGATCTCCAAATCCGTCGACAATTAGCCTTAGGTTTCAACTAGAGAATTGAAGAGGACGTCAAGATCTACTAGTTCAACGGTGGAGATCGTGTTTGGAGTCGCGTAGAAGGAGAAAAAGGGGCCGAACCTGCAGATGTTTGCACGCATCTCGAGAGGTCTAGGGGGGGCCGAGCTTCAGGGGGTTGGTGGTGGAGGTAGCTCTCGCGAAGGGCTTCGAATTGCAAGTGGTTTGATCGAATTTCGTTGAGTAATCGCGATGCAAATGCTAACCCTAGTTGAATGGTTATGGGTTTACTTGTTCGGCCAAAACCTGTAGATAGAACGTGATTTGGGAAGAAGAGATGGGCGGTCCAGATGAGGGGGAGCATGGATCTGAGGGTTGAGATGAGTTGTGGTTTAAATTAGTTAAGTTTATGTTGTATTTACATAGTTTAAATCGTGCAAAACTTGTAAAATTCATATCTTTTTCATACGAGGTCGAAAAAATGCAAACTCAGTTGCGTTGGAATCGTATGGACGAGCACTACGCGATGGAGTTGGTTTGGAGTCGTTTGGAGTTAGTGAGAATTTCGGGTAAAATTAAACGCGCGTTTAATTTTATTCGAAATAAAAGCTTAAACGGAATTTAAAACCAAGGTGAGAATTTCTCACTCAATCGAATAGATTTCGATTTTATTTTAAATAGTTAGATTTAAAATATTTGAATGCATGTTTGAATGATGACTGTAAATTATTGATTGTTAAAATAGACATTATTC
This sequence comes from Allium cepa, assembly GCA_030765085.1. NCBI lineage: Eukaryota > Viridiplantae > Streptophyta > Magnoliopsida > Asparagales > Amaryllidaceae > Allium > Allium cepa. Next base: position 24,313,164 of record CM060933.1, on the reverse strand, counting down.
GCCGTTAGTAAGCGGATGTTATTTAATAAAAACATATACCGCGAATATTTCATAAACAGTGAAATTGGTATTATATATAATATCAATATATATATATATTGGCATATGTATATATTGCAGTTGATTGATTTCCCGCATTTTTTGTTTAGCGGATGAGACCCTATTACGCCGTTATTAAGCGGATAATATTTATTAAGAACATATACCGCGATAATTTCGTACTGGAGCGAAATTGGTATTGTGCTAATGTTTTTGGATGCAGGAAACAGGTTGGAGGGATCCAACTGGATTCCTCAACAGTATTTATTTTATTTCAGATATTTTGATATTTGATGGATTATCATATCGATATATGATATCGTTGTTAGTCGTGATTGACTATTTGATGTGTAGCATCATCGGACCCAGATTTTGGGATTTTAAAATGGTTTTAAAGTGATTTTTGAAAATATATTATATTTTTAGAATTAATCCATTTTAAATAAATAAACATTATAATTTTTAAAGTTATAAAAATTATGATTTTGTGAAATATAGTTAAAAGCTGATTTTTGAGAAATATGAACTAATGGTTTTATAAAATAGTTTAAACTGGATTTTTGAGTTTATTATTAAAAGTTTGAGTATAAGATTTATAAAATTTGATTATTTTATAAATCGAAATGGTGAAACTATAAAGGAGTTAAGACGTTTAAAAGAATAATATAAATTGATTTATATTAAGAGATTTATAAATGGATATTTATAAATTGAATTATGGACATTATAAAACGAGTTTTTATAAGTGTTTGAATGTAGTGAAAATGAATTTCCTAAATGAATGAAATTTATGAAATTATAAACTGTGAAGTTATAAATGAAATTTTATAAGCAATAGGTTTATAAAATTTATAAAGTTATCGAAAGAATGAATTTTGGATAAATAAACAATCTTATAAGTTAAGATTAATAAATTTGGGAAGTTAAATGAACGATTTTGTAAAATAATCGTTTTATAAGTAATTAACTTATAATATGAACTTGTAGTTTATAATTGAGTTATAAACTGGAATAGGTTAATAAAGGAATTTATAAAAAGGAAGTTTTTATAAATAAATAGAAACGGAATTTATAAACGTTGTTTTATAAATCCGCAAATGACTTATTTTGATAAGTTAATTGTTATAACTTAGAGATAGAGTTATATTCACATTTTGAACAGTGAATAATCCTTTAAGTTAAAGTGAATAGAAATGATGAAATTTGCTAAGGTAGTATATTCACGTTTTGAATAGTGAATAATACGTTAAAGAAATTGTTTTAGATATGATGTTTTAAATAGAATTAAAACGATCTAACGATGTTTTAAAAGATGTTGAGATTCGAAACCATAGATTTCAACATTTATTGTTGAAATAGATGTTTTCGAGAAATAGAAGGAAATAATAGATTATAACACTGTTGTTATAATAGACGATTTCCGAAAGGAAATATTTTAGTATAGTATTGGGATTTATATATCTATTTAATTTCGAATCCCTATACTAGTGATTTTGGGTAGTTGTAACGATGTTTTACGCAACATTCGTTTTGGCCCAAATAAATATGTTAAGTGAATGATTTCCTTAAAGAATGAAATATATACTTAATTCGATTTAAGTATATTGAATATTTTCTAAGTGTTGAAAATAAAAAGATTTGTGAATTACTTATTTTTAATAAGTATGGAAATGTTTTCCAATATGAAGTGAAAAATTAGAATTTATCTTTTTAAAGATAAATTGGAATGGATTATTGAAATCGCATATGCATGGATATTTTGAAATATAAATTCATTATGGAATTTATAAATGAAAAGGAGAATTGTTTTAAAAATAAATATTGATTTATTTTTGAAGTGTTGAAATTATATATCTTGTAAAGATATTTTGGAAAATAAATAATTTGGAAAATTATTTGGAATCTGGTGATGTGTGCATATCCAGTGATAGTTCAATAGCCGACTATCAATATTTCCCTTCGAATGGGTATTTGATGTGATTTGATTGAATTTGAATGCACACTTATTTTTTGAATAAGCGCTCACTATTCGGGTTAACCGGGAAAGGACCATGGGGTCGTATAACCCACTCCGAATATGTGATACGTCGTTGTGAATTGCATTTGAAGATCGGTGTTGAAGACCGGTATTTGCGAAAGCGATAGGATGAACTATCGATTGACTCTGCACCGAGTTGCTCCGGTATTGAGTTCTCCATATGTGATGGGAAATCCGATCAGGATTGTGAATATCCGGATTGCAAGGACTTCTTTGTAAGTGCCTTCGGTTCTGTTCGAGCCCGGAACAGACTTGTATGGATTGTATGCCTGACATTACAAGTTGAGATATAAAGCCGATTTCTTTCAAATATATTTCTGTTGGTGGCGGAGAATTTATTCTTTGCTTAACACCCTTCTTTGAGACGTACGAGCTCAAAGGTTATATAGTTGAAGTTATCAGCGATATATTCCCAATTTGGTAATGTGACATGCTGAGTGATGCTGAAATGATCATTGTGTTGATTATTGTGATAGGATCATTTATTTGATCGTCTATCTTAGTGATCATTGTGTTGATCATTTGTTGACCCAAAGCATGGCTTTTGTATAAAGTATGTTTTTGTGGACGTGAATTCGTCGAGCCTCACATCCCGGAAATGGTCAAAACAGGAAAGAAGCAGCAAGGTTATGAGGGGTAGCACCCTTTAGGATGTGTCCATTTCCTTCTGGAAAAGGGTGGTATCATGGTATGGAGCCCAGATACTTACTCATGTTGAAAACACTTTGTTATGATTGTGTGAATTGATTAGAGAGCGCTCTCGGAAAAAGGTCCCAAAGGACCGGGGGATGGCATATTCGGTCAGTTGTTACTCAGTTAGGAGTAACCCGGCCTTGTGTTGGTTGAGATCCGGTTTGGTTCTCGGGGATGTCCATCCAGAGGCATTCTCAGTGGCAATGGGAAGTTCCTTGGCCTGACCATTTGTTGGAAATCCAATTCCCAATACGAAACTTGTACGGTATTAGTTGTAGAACCTGCTATTCACTTATGGTGGTCACCACTGTTTGGATGGTAGCTATAGTAGGCATAGTTCGAAATGTCTATGCTGGCTAAGATTTATATTCTACTTTCGAAATGAATTTTTCCTACACTATACACTAATAATAATATCAAATGTTATTTTAAATGCGTATCAAGCATCTTTGACTATCATAAGGAGAAATCTCCTCCGATTCTGCGTTTGCATTGTGTGTGTGTGCGGGAGGCCTTATGGTAGTCTCATTTTTAAAAGCATTGCGAATTGAGTTTAAAAATATTCCTCTATTTGATTTTAAAGTTAAATAAACTGTTTTGAGTTCTCACACCAGTCACATGACTGACTCGGAGTTTATTGTTTTCCTTCCTAAACTCTGGGTGCCCACCAAATTTCCACACGGGCAGTTAAGAGTTAGGTTTATCAGGATATTCTGGATATTCTGGAGTTGCTGGAGGCAAGCTGGATTGGCATGGCGTATTACTAGTTTATATAGTATTTCTTTTTCCGCTGCACTGTTTGTTGTTGTATGATGTTGTACACTCTGATGTGATGATATGATGTAATAAAATGTGATGTAATGTAATAACTGATATAGTTCTTTGTTTAAAGATTATTCATTTATTATTATATGTTGTTCCGCTGCGAATTGTGAGATTCTGATGTTGTTCTGTTGTTTTCTGTCCCGTCCTATTTTCTTCTGTTTTTTTTTTTTTCTTTTTCCTCTATTCTCTTTTTCTTTCTATTTTTAAAATCCTTCTATCTTCTTCTCTCCTCCCTAATTTCTATCTTTTTCTCTTCTTCTTTCTTTTTTTCTTTTCTTTTTAAAACCCCTAAGGGTTCGTATTTTCGTTCATCTTGAATTAAACAAAGGAGATTAGTGTCTATTCAAGGAGTACGGACTTACGGGTCTTTACAGTGCCAGACATTGTAAAACAGATTGAAACCGAAAAAGAGGTAAAACTAACATATATAATAGTTATGTTAAACATTTAACGTTTAAGACATATTAAATATTTAAGTTCACATCACAGGTAGAAAGATATAGAATGAAAATTGGTGCATTTGGTTCTGCAAAAGCATACGCAGCGATGACGACATGTTTTCCCGCTTAATGGTGGTCCATAATTGGAAGAGAGGATGCTCCAAATTTAACACGTTTAGCAATGCATATTTTAAGCCAAATAGTTTCATCTTCAAACTGCGAAAGAAACTGGACTATATTTTCAATGATTCATACAAAATTACGAAATAGAATAAAAATGGAAAATCTTGAAAATTTGGTATATGTGCATTACAACATGAGATTAAGAGCAAAAAATTCAGGACGCCGCGACACTGAAAGTCATTTGATCGATTTAGACTATATATTCCATGAAACGATTACTGTTTTTTTCTTCTATTTAAATAAAATAAAGGCTAGTTACAGTTTCAAATCTCAACCACGTATGCATGTAATTTGTCCATGTAATTTGTCCACGTGTGAAGTTCAAGCATTAACCACTCCCTTATTGATCAGATAAGACGTTACATACTCATCTGAATAATTTTCTTGCAATCCTAGCAGTTAATTGATCACTACTAGCATTTACGAACCTATACGTATATTCAGTATATGTGATTGGGATCCGCACTTGGCTGATTTATTTTCTCCGTTCATCGACACTTCAAGCTTGCCTTTGTTTCTCAGGTTTGCGCTTCTTCAAAATGAATTCATTATCATATGTATCCACTTTTCTCTTCTCTATGCCTGACTCTGAGTACTTTATTTTCAAATAGTCCTTTGACTCTCTTTTTAATAGATGTGGACTTCAAATACTTTTCTTTTTCTGAATTTTCCGTTTTTGTAATGGTCAACTCATCATTATTAGCAGTATTCTTGCTATAGCTATCACTCCCTCTCTTATTTCATGTACAACTTTGGCGATCAAAATTCTCTTTGTAATAGACTCGCCCCAATTTTCTAAAGTAATAGATGTTGATAATATACCTTTATTGGTTTACAGTGAATCTTATTCCAAGGCGTTCGCTTTCTTTACGCTGCCACATACTTCGTTTTTCTCGATTACAACTCAGCTTGAATCTACTTTTCTCTCCACATTTATATCCTCATGTCCATTTTCACCAATGTTATTCTTTGAATTCAGCAAAAGAACTGCTTGAAAGACGATTATGACAATGAGCTGCGTTTGGGTAGTTGTTAGGAATAACTGCTAGTAGTTTTGAAAAACTGTAGCACTTCGGAGTTTTAGTCTCTACCTGATTATATTAACATAGCATGAGCTCATTTTTATCTGGTAGCTGAACTTAAATGATAAGATTGTCATCTCTCATAATTTTCTGTACATATTTTTCTTTATCTATTCAATTGCAAAGTTAGTATTTCAAAAATAGTACGAATTACCAAATATGTTTAGCTAACAGTGAAAGAAATTATTAATATATGTTTTACCAACATTTGGGTCAAGCCTTGCTCCATAAACTTTCTGATTTATGAAAAAAGTACTGTCTTTTAGATTTATGTTTTGCTACTAAGTAGCCCCCGATAACAATTTCTTTGTCCAGTATTTGCAATTGTGGACGGATTCCCGCATAGCTGCCAGTTACCTGCAGTCCTTAAATTGTAAATAATACAAAAAATGCCTAGGAATTCTGCATAATATTTTTTTTGGGGCGTGAATCTACACTTTTTGGTACCAGAATAGCAACATCTGGCCCTGCACAGAAATTAAAGAGGAATATGGTCTGTGTGAAATACAACTGTGTTCTTCTCATGTTTAAACCATGACTCCAAACCCCTCTGCTAGGCATTCAGGAGTTATAAAATGTCGTGGAGAAAGTTTTGAGATGTCATGTGTTTGTGTGTATCTATTTTAATTTCCATTTCTTCTACTGTAACATGTATTTCAGGAAATTAATAACCAATTTTAAGTTACAGAGAGTCTTAAATTGCTATCATTATTCTCATAGCTAGTTACAGTTCATAAATAGCAAGTGGTTAACAAAAAATGCATGTACAAAAGATAGAAAATAAAAGCAAGATTTTAGTTTAATGGTTTCTGCTGGTTTCTGCATCAGTTTATTACACTGTGCTTGCTTCTTTATTTGAAAACCAAAGGTCTTGCTATGTGAGTGATACATACATATATTACATTGGTTCTAATTTCAATTTTTTTTCCCATGTAGGATACTAAACTTTGGAGCACACGAGCTTGGACTTTCAACTATTTGCATTTTGTTTTTCTTAGTAAGCTTCTTTTGTGAAAACATGTTAGTAGCATCTCTAATGGGAATATTGATTATAAAATGTTATGTATAACTATTGTCTATTTGGCATATTGAATTATTGTAACTTATGTGACAGATTTTTAAGATTATATTTGTTTGCACCTTTTGAATTTAGTGATTATTCTGAACACATACGCATTGTGCAAAAAGGCTGTAGAAAATGTAAAACGCTGTGATAAGTATACATGAAAAACATTGCAGGAAAGAAGGTAGCAAAAATAGAAAACGCTGTAGAATAGTGAACATGACAACTTTTCAAAACACTATGAAATGAGGCAAAACTCTGTAGAATAGTGAACATGACAGCTGCTCTGAAACGCTGTGAACTGATGCAAAACGCTGTAAAATATTTGATAGAAGTGCGAAGGAACAACACCATAAAAAACGTTGTAGTATGTTTATTTTCTACAGCGTTTGGACAAGTGTTGTGACATTTTTGGAACCTATTACAGCTGCTGTTAATAGGCAGCGTTCATCAAAAGGCTTTTAAATATTTTCATAGCGTTTCTAAAACGCTGTGAAAGGCCAAATTTGTTGTAGTGATCAGCGTCAAGCAGAGCTCGCCAGTCCTCTATGACTCACTACTTCCTCACTGGTACTCGCGTCAATTATATGGGAGACATTGGAATTAGGTGAAATCGACAAAAAATCACAAACTTGCTTAAAATATGATGATAAACTTTTACTCCTTTTAGATTTCAGCATAATGATTCTAACAGTTTCGTCTATTTTCTCACAAATCTGAAATTTTTTGAGTTGTGTTTGCTTGAAAATTTTGTTATTTCTTTCTATCCAGCAACACCAAAAGCAAGTTGTAAAAACCACTCTTGTGAGATCTCTTAATCTGTCTTTGGTTGAAAATTTTGTTGCTCTAAATTCTACATACTGCCAAAGATCTAAATAATTGAGATAGATGATGCTAGTCTGGTTCTACACCATTGCCGTACATGCGCTGTATAATTACACTGAAAAAAAAAAAAGTGTTTGAAAGTTTCTTCTTCTTGATTACACAGCACACAAATGTTATCAATAATAATGTTTCTCCGCCTTAGAGTGTCTGCAGTAGATAGCTTATTTATAAGTGCCATATAAGTACAGATAGATGTCTTTAGGTTGTTGATTTATCCCAAGCTACTTTAGGCCAATTTACAATAGGGAATGATGTTCCGATATTTTCCTATGCTTGTTTAAACTGAAAATGATCACTAGTTGTATTTTTGCAAAACCAGTAATCTTCAGTTCTGTCTGAATAAATTTTAACATTGGAAATTTCAGTACTGAGATTTCTGGTATGTGGCAAATTGTAGCATAACCATTTGCCGAACTGATAATCTTATGAACTGTATCACCCCCTAAAGTTGCCGAAGATCGATTACCATGTTTATTAACTAATTTTCTTCATTTATTCACGGATCATACCAAATTTTAGTAGATTTCCCATCGACTATTCTTCTTTCAATCACATGCGATGCTTTATGTCTTAACAATATATAGAGGTACCTGAGAAACTGTTGTTTAGATCTACCTCCCACAAAGATTTTACATCTACATACCTGTTATAAAGTCATTCTCCACACAGGCTATGTTTTTTTAGCACTTCCCATATAAGTTTAATGCCTGCAACTTCATTCATTTCTATTATATTCTTTAGACCCATTACTCCTTCCACTCTAGGAAAACACACTGTTGACCATGGAATCTTAGCAATTTTTTATTTCCAAAGGAAATTGGAGCAAACATGAATATTTTTGTTAATTGTTGCCTTAGGTAATTTGAAACTCTGTATCCAAATTGAACCACAGGATAAATGACAGCCCTAATAAGCTCAATTCTTCCTGCAAGAGTTAAAAGATTACACTTTCAGCCTGTAACTTTCTTTCTAATTTTATCTATCAATCCACTATACATGTCATTCTTAATGTACTGAACTGATAAGGCACTCCCAAGTATTTAATTGGGACCCCACCTTCTTGAAATGCATCATGTTAAGAAGTTCCTATTTACAAGCACAATCTTTACAGAACATAATTTTAGTCTTTTTAGTGTTCACTTGTAATTCAGCATATTTTTCCAATTTTGAAGCATTTTCTTGACTGCCTTCGCTCCATTAATATCATCTTTCATGAACATCAGAATATCATCAGCATAAGTTAGATGTGTTAAACTTGACATTACATCATTAATTTGTTTAATCTGTCCACAAACTATTTTTAAATCCATTTTAACGCTTAATTATTCCATGACAATAGAGAATAGATACGGGAAGAGAGGATCACCTTGTTTAATTCCTCTACTGCTAAAGAAGTACCCATGATGAATGCCTTGATATAAAATCCCAAAACTTGGGGTGGTGATTAATTCCTCAATAATTTTCAACCAATTTTCAGGAAACTCCATCATTCTAAGCATAAGAAAAATAAATTCATGTTAAGCTTATCATATGCTTTTTTAGATCGCTTTTGATACACATCTTACCTGCTCCACAGGATTGAAACCGCCTCAAGTGTTCATGTGCGAAAATAATGCCATTTGAGTTGTTTCTGTTAAGTATAAATGCACATTGATTTTGAGATATAAGATGCTCTACAAGAGTTTCATTCTATTACATAAAAATAGAAGAAAACAAAAAACCTGTTTTATTTGATAATACTTTTATTTTACATAACGGCCAACGTTATTACATAGTATCATTTTATATACATGAAGATGGGCTGGAATATAAGCCCACAATACAGTTTGTAATCCATGTGATGTAACTTGATGTATCTGGACCGATGAGATGAATCAATGGCTGTGATTTGCTCTGACTGATGCTCTGGATAACTATTTGTGCTTTTGCAAATAGAGAAAACCTTGTTTCGTTTGGTTCATTATACGCCGCCACAAACAAAACTAGGGTTTTATCTCTTCCTCTATTTTCATGTCGGTCGAAAAAAATTTGAGCTCATCTCGAAAGCGATTGAAATTTTTCGCCGATAAAGCCTTTGTTAAGAAGTCCGCTCTTTGATGAAAGGAGGGGACGTGATTGATGGCGAGCTCCCCGCTTCCTGTTCTTTCACGAACAAAGTGGAGATCTATCTCCATGTGCTTTGTGCGAGCATGTTGGACTGGATTCATAGATAAAGATATGGCACTAAGGTTGTCGCGCCAAATAGTGGGTTTCTGAGTTGATTCGAACCCTAATTCCCCAATTAGGGTTTCGATCCAAATGATTTCAGCGACAGTGCTCGCTATGCATCTATATTCAGCTTCTGTGCTGCTTCTGGAGATGGTGGACTGCTTCTTTGTGCACCACGAGATCGGATTTTGTCCAAGATAGATGCAGAATCCAGAAATGGATTTTCTGTCATCAACATCATTCGCCCAGTCGGAATCACTGTAAGCACGAATGCGTATGTCTTTGCATGTCTTTAAATGTAAGCCATATGCTAATGTCCCTTTGAGATACCTGAGTATACGTTTCACAACACACCAATGCTCACTTAATGGGTTTTGCATGTATTGACATACTTTATTTACAATAAAACATATGTCGGGTCGAGTGATTGTGGCATACTGAAGTGCCCCAACGATACTTCGATACTGCTTGACATTTTCAATGGTTCACTTTGTTTTTGGATAATTGCTTGTGATTTGTCATCGGGGTTGGTAGTGGTTTGGCTTTATCCATGTCGGCCCTGACCAGAATGTCACTAATACATTGTTTTTGTGATAAGATAATCTCACTGTCTGATTTTCTTTGGATGTTTATTCCCAAATTTTTTTTAATTCACCCATGTCTTTAATTGCAAAGTGCTTGTCAAGTAATTTTATGACTTGATTGATATCCTGTTGATCATCTCCTGTGATAAGTATATCATCTACATACACCAGTATATATATGCTCATGTGCTTTCTCTTCCTTAAATAGAGCGAGTTATCTGACTTTGTAGCACTGAAACCTAATTGTGTAAGTGTATTCTTCAATTTCTCATGTCATGCTCTGGATGCTTGTTTTAATCCATATATGGCCTTATGTAGCTTGCAAACAAGACCTTTACCAGCATTTGAATTATATCCCTCTGGCTGTTGCATATAAACTTCCTCACATAGCTCACCATTCAAAAAAGCATTATGTACATCTAGTAGCTTTATTCTCCAATTTTTGTGAAGTGCTAGTGTCAACATGATTCTTATAGTTGTGGGTTTGATTACTAGGGAAAAGGTCTCTGTGAAATCAAAACCATACTGCTGAGAATATCCTTTTGCAACTAACCTGGCTTTATTTTTTATAATGTTGTCATCTGCATCTCTTTTGATTTTGTAAGTCCACCTGCACCCTACTATATTTTTGTGTCTTGGAGGTTCAACAAGAGTCCGGGTTCTATTTCTAATCAAAGCATTGAATTCTTCATCCATAGCCCTTTTCCATTTCTCATGTTTGATGGCCTGATCATATGAAGTTGGCTCCACTTCATTCTTTTGTGTTGTGCATATTTTAGGCTTAAAAATCCCACTTTTAGACCTTGTGATCATGGGGTGTTTTGTTTCTGTATGCTGATCATAAGTATCCTCCATTTTATTATCATTGCCTGCTTCTGTATTATTTTTCTGACCATTGCTGGATATATTATCATTCTGATCATTGTTTTGACCGTTGTTTAACACACTGGTGCACTGTTCATCATTTGATTCAATTGATAGAAAGCTAGTGATTTCATTGTCATGGTCTGAGCTGTACCCTGATGTAGTACTTGGTATGGATGCAGCTTTATCATTGAGCCTTCGATTATTGAGAATTTGCTGACTATCTCTTTTTGCATGTTGACACAGTTCTGGAATGTGTATAACATGTGTTTTTTCATTATTGATTTTCCTGTCTTGTTTCCCCTTATCTGCAAATGGAAAAACATGTTCATTAAAAACCACATGTCTTGAAACATAAATCTTGCCTCTACTGCCCATGCACTTATACCCTTTTTGATTATTTACATATCCCAAAAAAGTGCATGGACTGGATCTGAGGCATAGTTTGTGCTTGTTGTATGGTCCAGTGTAAGGAAAACACAAACACTCAAAGGTTTTTAAATGATCATATTTTGGTTTAACTCCATAAAGTTTCTCATATGGACAAACATTGTTTAATACTTTTGTTGGCATCCTATTGATAAGATATACTGCAGTGGCAAAAGCTTCACTCCAGTATTTCAGTGGTAGTGATGCTTGAGATAAGAGTATTAAACCAGTCTCCACAGTATGCATGTGTTTCCTTTCCACTAAACCATTTTGTTCTGATGTGTGGGGGCAAGTAATTCTATGAAGTATTCCTTTTTGGGTAAAGAAATCTTTCAGTGTTTTAAATTCCCCACCACCATCATTTGAATTTTTTTAACACATTTGTTAATTTGCTTTTCAATGTGAGTGATGAAGTGTATAACAGCATTACTAGCATCAGACTTTGCCTTGAGAAAATATAACCAAGTGTGTCTGGTGTGTGCACATACAAGTGATAGATAATACCTGTATCCCTGAATTGAATTGAGTGGTGCTAGACCCCACAGATCTGCAGCAATTAACTCAAGAGGATTTTCGTATATGGTTTCAGAAATAGAAAAAGGCAATTTATGCATTTTACCCATTTGACAGTGATCACATAAGTGTAAATCTGACATGTTTGGAACAGAAACATCATTTTGCATTAAGATCTGTTTGACAATATTATAACTGGGATACCCAAGTCTACAATGCCACTTATAAAATGCTTTTACATCACTATCATGCCTTGCACTAACATTATTAGACCATATTCTCTCATTAGCAGCATCATTATTTGCCATATTGCTGAATTTGTACAGACCATTGTCAAGTTTACCCTGTAACAATATGTTTTTATTTAATGAGTCTCTAACTAGATAGAATTTTGGGTGAAACTCAAAATACACCTTATTTTCACTGGCAAGTTGTGAAACACTAATAAGATTTTTCTTGATACTTGGCACTCTTAATAAATTGTTTAAATAGAGTAGCCTTATACCTTTTATACAGCCAGTACCAACATGTGTTATGTTTGTAGCTTCACCATTCCCCATGAGAACAGATTGATTACCTGTGTACTCCTTGCTGCCCAAGTTTAAGTTTTGCAGATTGTTTGTTATGTGGTTTGTAGCACCAGAGTCTGGAAACCATTCATCCATACTGTAATCATTTGTTTTGGCTGTATCATCAGTGACATTGTCTCCATTATTCTTTAGTTGAGTTTGAATCATATTTGCATTAACTTGCTTATTGACATGAGATGACTGGCCATTATTAGTGTCTTCTTTGTATCTGAAATAACACTTGTTTTCCATATGCCCAAATTTTTCACAAATCTAACATTTAACTCTGTTGTTATAATTGTTTCTCCCTGTACCTCTGCCTCTTTGAATGTAGCCTCCTCTCTGGCTGTGACTGTCTTGCTTGGGTTGATTAGATATACCTTTTTGATTCTTGTTCTTTGATGTAGTTGCATAATTGACATTAAAATTTTCTTGCATGGACTTTCTTTGATCTATCCTTCCTTCATGAGAAAGGAGGGATGTGTGGATGTAGCCCAGATCTGGCTGAGTTGGTTGTGTTGCTATGTATGTAATTAAAGATTCATAATCTTGATCTAATCCATTGGTTATCACTGAAATTTGCTCACTGGTGGAGACATGATGGCCAACACCCTTTAATTTGTCACATAAGTTCTTGATCTTTGCAAGATAGTCTCTTATTGGCATATCATTCTTTCTTGCATTTTGCAGTTCCCTTCTGTAATGCATGACTCTTGCTGCTGATTGTGAACTAAAAATGCGTTGAATTGCTGACCATATTTCATAGGAACTATTACACCCCACAATTTGTGATAACAAACTTTGACTGATTGAAGATAACAGCCATGATGATAGTAAATTATCTTGCTTTTGGTATAGTTTGTACTCTGGGTTACTGATGGTTTTTCCTTTCTTGTCAGTGATCATAGCTGGTGGAATGATCTTGGTGCCTATGACATAGTCATGTAAGTCATATCCTTTTAATGCAATCTCAACATGATATTTCCATAAGATATAGTTATCTTCGTCTAATGGTGTAGTGATGACTTGACTTTTTGGTTTGATCAAGACCAGATCTGAACTCTGGTGATCTCTTAATGGATTTCCAGAAGTTCCTGATGTTACATCTTCCTCTTCAAGTGCCATGGTGATTCAAGAATCTTAAAATGTCGGTTTCTTGGAGACAATAAGTAATAGTCAGGAAAGAAAGTAAGATGGCGAGTCTAATCTTGGACTTAGCAGCCAAGAAACGAATCAGGGATGAAAAAAGAAGGATTTGCTATGATAGGTGTATATTACTATTTGAGCATGAAACAGTAATGTACATGAATAGCAGTGACAAGCTGTGCAACCAAAGAAGATAAAATGAAGATGAATATCTGATTTCTTCTTTAGGATGGCACAAAAAAGATATTGAACTGATAGAATGGATCTCCCCAAGATTAAGAGAAAGATATGCCTCCCCGATGATGACGCTTTTCTGAGGAGAGTTGAATCACTCATCAGTTTTGATTTTCTTGATTTGGTTTGTGGTGAATATTCCTTTCGGCTATACTGCTTTGATACCAAAATAGAAAAAAGCAAAAAACCTGTTTTATTTGACAATACTTTTATTTTACATAACGGCCAACGTTATTACATAGTATCATTTTATATACATGAAGATGGGCTGGAATATAAACCCACAATACAGTTTGTAATCCATGTGATGTAACTTGATGTATCTGGACCGATGAGATGAATCAATGGCTGTGATTTGCTCTGACTGATGCCCTGGATAACTATCTGTGCTTTTGCAAATAGAGAAAACCTTGTTTCGTTTGCTTCATTATACATAAAACCTTAGCAATAACTTTATACAGGAAATTGCAACAAGCAATGGGCCTAAAACTTGCTAGTTGATTGTAGGACGTCCTTTAAGTACTAATGCCAAAAAAGTATGATTCGGTTCCTCAACAATTTTGCCACTATTGAAAACACTCTCAACTGCTTTCAAAAGAAGTTTATTATAGTTGTTCCAATTTAGTCTAATTTTTTTGGCATTGTACCCATTAGGTCAAGGAGCCTTATCATCTTGTGTAAAGAAAACTGCTATTTTAACCTCATTCAAGTAAAATGTACTATTCAGAAACCACTTACCTTTGTTGTTTACAATCTTTTTGCAAGTAACAATTGGAAATCAAGAACACATTAATTCACCATTATAAAGTTCTTTGAAAATTCTACCGCTTTAGAACTCAAATCATCATGTGAATTCATGTCTCTATTAAGAAGGCTATCTATACTATTTATATGTCTTCTTGTACTTATTTCTGCATGAGAAAATTTTATGCAGTCATCTCCCATTATCAACCAGCTAATCTTTGATATCTGCCTATTATCTTCCACAAGCATTTGCAAACTAGTATGCAATTGTTTTTGCCCTTCAGCAAGAGCTTTAGCATTTGTTTCAGTGGGATAATAATCATATAAATTATGCAACTGGGAAACAAAATTCCTATTGGACATTACAAGCTGGTCAATACTTTTAATTTGTTTGATCCAAGATTTGAATGCTATTTTAAGTGTTTTCCGAGCAGAAACAAAATTGAACAATAAGTTAATATGGCTACCAATTCTTAGGAATAGCCGGTCTAATGTGATATGTCATAGTTTGGGTTACGTGTCATAATATATAGGAACTGCTTCGAGATCGAAGGTAGTAAGTGGCCGATTGAGGGTCTGCATCCTCCCTATTTAGGAAGTATTAAATGGTCAAGATTAGCAGTGAGGCACGGTAGTGGATATCTTAGGAAGGGTTTACTTCGGGTTTGAGATATTAAGTTGTTACTATAGGGTCCACCTCTTCTACAAAGAAGTATGAAGTGGTCCGATGAGATTCCATGTGATGTCAGCTAGATAGAGTCGAAGAGGAGTCTGCCTTGGGATGGGTAGTAAATGTGAGGACATGTTTAAAATAGGGTATTAATGGTCAGAGTCTGCCTAGTTTGTAACGACCCAGAATTTTATTTAATTAAAATTTGAATATTTAATTAATTTTAAATATTAATAAGTGAATTTATAAGTCAAATAAATTTTTATTTGAATAATTGGATTTAATTGGATAATTAAATCGATAATTTAATATGTTAAATTATGGAAATAATTGAAAATTGAGTTAAATATGATTGAAAATGATTTATAAAATTTTATTTTATCATGTCGAAGTTAGAATGATATTTTAGAACTTTTAAAATCGAATTAAAAGTTAATTTGTGAAAATTGAATATTTTAATATTAAAATCGACTAGTGAAAATAGTCAATTTTTGAACAGTCTCAGAATTGAACGAAACCAGTTCCATTGGATCCGTAATATTTAGTTATTACCGAATTTTAATTTTCGTATCAATCGGAGTTACCGTTTGATCGTGGCAGCTCGAAACGCATCGATTTATTTTTAATTTTAATTTAGCGAGTTAAAATAGCCGTTTTTCAAAAAGTCTTGGATTTCGACAAAACCAGTTTCATCGGATCCGTAATGTGATATTATTGTAAGGTTTCAAATTTCGTGTCAATTGGATTTACCGTTTGTCCGGTACAAATTAAAACGCCTAGAAATCGATTTAAATCGGTTTAATTTGAATTGAACGTTTGTAGCCATAACTCGCACAGATGTCCGAATTAGCTTCCGAAACCTATTCCATTGTGTCCGGAATGCGGGGTAAACCCTAGAAACGCTGGTTACGGCGCGTAAATCGGAGTTCGGAATTTCCGGGATGAATAGTGTCGTTCAAAACTCTATAAATAGCACCCTTCTCTTCATAAAATAAAAAAAAAACCCTAATCCAATAACCCTAGCCGCCAGTTCAAGCACCAATGGCCAAAATTCTTCGAAATTCATCCCTAAATTACTTCCAATCCGTGAAGTTTTAGCCAAAGTGATCAACTACAAAGATGAAGAGCAAGGCGAGAGCTTTCGATCTATACGGTGATGATGGAGTTTGGAGCGACGTGGGGGGAGCCGGGGGGTGTGTGCGTGGGCCGTTCATTGACGTGCGCGTGCGTGTACAGGTGGCCGAGCTGCAGGTGGTTGAGGCCGAAGGTGATGTTGGCGACGAGCTTCATGATGGCGCATCCTGATCGAGCTATAGTTCGTCGTAGTGGAAGTATTATTAAACCCTAGGAGAAGCTAATGGGTTGGGTGGTGCGGCTATTTACTGGAGAAGAAGAACGTGAGAGGGAGAAGAGGGTGGACGGTCAGGATGCACAGGTTGGATGGATCAAGGGCTGTAGTGGATGAAGGTTATAAATTATAAAAGTATGAGTAAATTTGTGTATATAAAAAAATCGTGTAACTTCAAAAATGTATATCTTTTTCATACGAGGTCGAAAACGCGCGAAACTAGTTGCGTTGGGATCGTATGGACAAGCACTACGCGATGAAACTGGATTGGAGTCGTTTGGAGTTAGTGAGAATTTTGGGTAAAATTAAACGTCCGTTTAATTTTATTCGAAATAAATCGCTAAAACAGAATTTAAATCAAGGCGAGAACTTCTCACTCAATCGAATCAGTTTCGATTTTATTTTAAATAGTTAGATTTAAAATATTTGAATGCATGTTTGAATGATGATTAATATCTATTGATTGTTAAAATAGACATTATACGCCGTTAGTAAGCGGATGTTATTTATTAAAAACATATACCGCGAATATTTCATAAACAGTGAAATTGGTATTATATATAATAGCAATATATATATATTGGCATATGTATATATTGGAGTTATTGATTTCCCGCATTTTTTGTTTAGCGGATGAGACCCTATTGCGCCGTTATTAAGCGGATAATATTTAAATCCCATATACCGCGATAATTTCGTACTGGAGCGAAATTGGTATTGTGCTAATGTTTGTGGATGCAGGAAAGCAGGTTGGAGGGATCCAACTGGATTCCTCAACAGTTTTTACTTGATTTCAGATATTTTGATATTTGATGGATTATCATATCGATATATGATATTGTTGTTGTCGTGATTGACTATTTGGTATGTAGCATCATTGGACCAAATTTTGGAATTTTAAAATGATTTTTAAAGTGATCTTTGAAAATATAAAATATTTTTGGAACTGATCCATTTTAAATAAATAAACGTTATAATTTTTAAAGTTATAAAAATTATGATTTGAGAAATACGGTTAACGATTGATTTTTGAGAAATATAGTTAAAAATTGATTTTTGAGAATATGATGCTAATGATTTTATAAAACAGTTTAATAGGGATTTTAGAATTTATTGTGAAAAGTTTAAATATAGGATTTATAAAATTTAATTATTTTATGAATCAAAATGGTGAAATAATAAAGGAGTTTAAAAACGTTTTAAAGATTAATATGAATTGATTTATATAAGAGATTTATAAATGGATATTTATAAATTGAAATATTGACATTATAAAACGAGTTTTTATAAGTGTTGGAATGAAGTGAAAATGAATTTCATAAATGAATGAAATTTATAAAATTTTAAACGGTGAAGTTATAAATGAAACTTTATAAACAGTAGGTTTATAAGATTTATAAAGTTATAGAAAGAATGAATTTTGGATAAATAAACAATCTTATAAGTTATAAGATTTATAATTTGGGAAGTTAAAAGAACGATTTTGTAAAATAATCATTTTATAAGTGTTTAACTTATAATGTGAACTTTTGTTTTATAATTGAGTTATAAATTAAATAGGTTAATAAAGGAATTTATAAAGGAAGTTGTTATAAAATAAATAGATATGGAATTTATAAACATTGTTTTATAAATTCGCAAATAACTTATTTTGATAAGAAAATTTTTATAACTTATTTATGGAGTTATATTCACGTTTTTGACTGTGAATAATACTTTGAAATAAAATGAATAGAAGTGATGAAAGTTGTTAACGTAGTATATTCACGTTTTTGAATAGTGAATAATATGTTAAAGAAAATGTTTGAATGTGATGTTTTAAATAGAATTAAAAACAAGTTAACGATGTTTTAAAATATGTTGAGATTCGAAACCATAGATTTCAACATTTATTGTTGAAATAGACGTTTTCGAGAAATAAAAAGAAATAGTGGACTATAACACTGTTGTTATAGTAAATGATTTCCGAAAGGAAATGTTTTGTATAGTATTGGGATTTATATATCTATTTTAATTTCGAATCCCTATACTAGTGATTTTGGGACGTCGTAACGATGTTTTACGCAACATTCGTTTTGGCCCAAATAAATATGTTTAAGAGAATGATTTCCTTAAAGAATGAAATATATACTAAATCTCGATTTAAGTATATTGAATATTTTCCAAGTGTTGAAAATAAATAAAATTTGTGAATTACTTATGAATAAATAAGTATGGAAATGTTTTCCAATATAAAGTGAATACTTTGAGAATTTATCTTTTTGAAGATAAATTGAAATGAATAATTGAAATCGTATATTCATAGATATTGTGAAATATAAATTCACTATGGACTTCTTTGTAAGTGCCTTCGGTTTTGTTCGAGCCCGGAACAGACTTGTATGGATTGTATGTCTGACATTACAAGTTGAGATATAAAGCCGATTTCTTTCAAATATATTTCTGTTGGTGGCCGAGAAATTATTCTTTTAGCTTAACACCCTTCTCTGAGACGTACGAGCTCAGAGGTTATGTAGTTGAATGTTATCAGCGATATATTCCCAATTTGGTAATGTGACATGCTGAGTGTTGCTGTAAATGATCATTGTGTTGATTATTTGTGATAGGATCGTTTATTTGATCGTCTATCTTGGTGATCATTTCTATGATCATTTGTTGACCCAAAGCATGGCTTTTGTATAAAGTATGTTTTTGTGGACGTGACTTCGTCGAGCCTCACACCCCATGAATGGTCAAAACAGGAAAGATGCGGCAAGGTTATGAGGGGTAGCGCCCTTTAGGATGTGTACATTTCCTTCTGGAAAAGGGTAGTATCATGGTATGGAGCCCAGATACTTACTCATGTTGAAAACACTTTGTTATGATTGTGTGAATTGATTACGAGCGCTCGGTGAAAAGGTCCCAAAGGACCGGGGGATTGCATATTCGGTCAGTTGTTACTCAGTTAGGGGTAACCCGGCCTTGTGTTGGTAGAGATCCGGTTTGGTTCTCGGGGATGTCCATCCAGAGGCATTCTCATGTGGCAATGGGAAGTTCCTTGGCTTGATCATTCGTTGGAAATCCAAAGAAACAATACGATCTTGTACGGTATTAGTTGTAGAACCTATCATTCACTTATGGTGGCGCCCCACTGTTTGGATGGTAGTTATAGTAGGCATAGTTCGGAATGTCTATGCTGGCTAAGATTTATAGTCTACTTTCGAAATATTTCCTACACTATACACTAGTAATAATATCAAATGTTATTTTAAATGCGTATCAAGCATCTTTGACTATCATAAGGAGAAATCTCCTCCGATTCTGCGTTTGCATTGTGTGTGTGTGTGGGAGGCCTTATGGTAGTCTCATTTTTAAAAGCATTGCGAATTGACTTTAAAAATATTCCTCTATTTTGATTTTAAAGATAAATAAACTGTTTTGAGTTCTCACACCAGTCACATGACTGACTCGGAGTTTATTGTTTTCCTTCCTAAACTCTGGGTGCCCACCAATTTCCACACGGGCAGTCAAGAGTTAGGTTTATCAGGATATTCTGGATATTCAGGAGTTGCTGGAGGCAAGATGGATGGCATGGCGTATTACTACTATATAGTATTTCTTTTTCCGCTGCACTATTTGTTGTTGTTGTTGTACACTCTGATGTAATGTGATGTAATGTAATAACAGATATAGTTCTTTGTTTAAAGATTATTCATTTATTATTATATGTTGTTCCGCTGCGAATTGTGAGATTCTGTTATTGTTCTGTTGTGTTCTGTTCCGTTCTATTTTCTATTCTCTTTTTCTTCTATTTTAATAATTTCTATGTTCTATTTTCTACTCTATTCTCTTTTCTCCCTATTTTCTATCTTTTTATCTCTTCTTCTGTCTTTTTCTTTTCTTAAATTATTTTTAAAACCCATAACTATTCGGTTTTTCAGCAACGAAAAATCGCGTACGTTACATTTGGTATCAGAGCATATGGTTAAGCGACAACCATGGTTCTGTTGGGTATTACTCGTTAGAGATAGAGTCAGTAGTGCTCTAGAATGAGTTCGAGTGTAATAATAGCTATGAGAGCGTATTTGTTAGTGAATATAAATTGTTTTATATTGTGATGATTGGTTTATTGAGTGGCATATGAACTTTCGTCAGCATGGTCCGCAAGACTATGCCGAAGGGATTTCTAAACACTTGAATAGAACAATTCGGCACAATATTGATTTTAAATTGGGTAAATGAAATAATTTTACCTTGATTATATTTTTATATATAAAGAGATAATTTTTCAGAATTATTAAAGTGTATATAAGTTGATTGTTTAGATGTTTGAATAATCTAAATTGAAGAATAATTGTATAAGTAAAAAGAATTATAAGAATTGAATTATAATTAAAGTGATTTACAATTGTGAAATAAACTTATATATATAAGAAGTGAAACTATATGAATATGAGATGTAAAATAAAAAAAAATGAATTTAAAGTTAAATGGAAATTTACTTTAGAATTGGAATAATGAATGTAAGTGTTAATTCATTAAAATCTAATGTTATTGAAAGTTGAATAGTTGAATAAAAATCAATTAATTAAACCAACTGAAAGCAAAGGAATTTGGTTGTAATAAGTATACAGTGATTGTTATATGGTTGTTAGTTGATTTATTGTATATAATTCATTAAGTATTAATGAAATTGGAAGTTAAAGTAATTGGAATCCAATTGGAAATTAAATGAATCTTAAATAGAATTGAATTTGATTTGGAAGTGAACCAACTTGAATATGAATTAGTAAATGATAACTAATTGAATTGAGAATGAATGTTAGTAAGAACATCCACTGTTAATGAATCAAATGTGATTAAATTGAAAAAATCAATTCATTGAATATTAATAAGAATATGAATGAATGTATATTGGTTATGGATGTTAGTTGGTTGATGGTTGAGTATATTGCTTTTATTGCATTTACTATGTTGGCATATATAGTTATTATGTTGCTATATGTTGTATATCGATATTATTTTCATATATGCATGTTTCTCATGTTGTTTGTTGAGTGATTAGTAGGTGCGGATCGCGTTTGCTTCGCATTTGGAGCTCGCTTTCGCGCTATATTAGCCGTATATGCTTGCTAATAAAATATAAGGTACATATCTCGGATTACATACCGTACTTTTACATTTTTTCCCTTCGGGATGCCTCATTACTTGATGAGATGTATATTTGTGATATATATACTGTCATTTTTTTTTGGATCGAGCCGCGCAAAGGAGACTATGGCGAATTTTTCTGGAAATTTAAGGCGTTAGAAAAAATTTGAGAAAATTGGAAAATTTTGAAAACTTTAACTTTGATTTAGAATTGAAAGTTAAACAATAGTAGTTGTTTTTGAAAAAAGATAACTAAGTATGATTTGAAAACTTAGTAAAGTTTTGTAAGAAGTTTAACTATGGATTTTAGAAAGTTAATAGATTCTGTAACTTTTCTTACTTAATAATTTCGAGGACGAAATTCTTTTAAGTGGGGAATATTGTAACGACCCAGAATTGTATTTAATTAAAATTTGAATATTTAATTAATTTCAAATATTAATAAGTGAATTTATAAGTCAAATAAATTTTTATTTGAATAATTGGATTTAATTGGATAATTAAATCGATAATTTAATATGTTAAATTATGGAAATAATTGAAAATTGAGTTAAATATGATTGAAAATGATTTGTAAAATTTTATTTTATCATGTTGAAGTTAGAATGATATTTTAGAACTTTTAAAATCGAATTAAAAGTTAATTTGTGAAAATTGAATATTTTAATATTAAAATCGACTAGTGAAAATAGTCAATTTTTGAACAGTCTCAGAATTGAACGAAACTAGTTCCATTGGATCCATAATAGTTAGTTATTACCGGATTTTAATTTTCGTATCAATCGGAGTTACCGTTTGATCGTGGCAGCTCGAAACGCATCGATTTATTTTTAATTTTAATTTAGCGAGTTAAAATAGCCATTTTTCAAAAAGTCTTGGATTTCGACGAAACTAGTTTCATCGGATCCGTAATGTGATATTATTGTAAGGTTTCAAATTTCGTGTCAATTGGATTTACCGTTTGTCCGGTACAAATTAAAACGCCTAGAAATCGATTTAAATCGGTTTAATTTGAATTGAACGTTTGTAGCCATAACTCGCACAGATGTCCGAATTAGCTTCCGAAACCTGTTCCATTGTGTCCGGAACGCGGGGTAAACCCTAGAAATGCTGGTTACGGTGCGTAAATCGGAGTTCGGAATTTCCGGGATGAATAGTGTCGTTCAAAACTCTATAAATAGCACCCTTCTCTTCATAAAATAAAAAAAACCCTAATCCAATAACCCTAGCCGCCAGTTCAAGCACCAATGGCCAGAATTCTTCGAAATTCATCCCTTAATTACTTCCAATCCGTGAAGTTTTAGCCAAAGTGATCAACTACAAAGATGAAGAGCAGGGCGAGAGCTTTCGATCTATACGGTGATGATGGAGTTTGGAGCGACGTGGGGGGAGCCAGAGGGGTGCGTGCGTGGGCCGTTCATTGACGTGCGCGTGCGTGTACAGGTGGCCAAGCTGCAGGTGGTTGAGGCCGAAGGTGATGTTGGTGACGAGCTTCATGATGGCGCATCCTGATCGAGCTATAGTTCGTCATAGTGGAAGTATTATTAAACCCTAGGAGAAGCTAATGGGTTGGGTGGTGCGGCTATTTACTGGAGAAGAAGAACGCGAGAGGGAGAAGAGGGTGGACGGTCAGGATGCACAGGTTGGATGGATCAAGGGCTATAGTGGATGAAGGTTATAAATTATAAAAGTATGAGTAAATTTGTGTATATAAAAAAATCGTGTAACTTCAAAAATGTATATCTTTTTCATACGAGGTCGAAAACGCGTGAAACCAGTTGCGTTGGGATCGTATGGACGAGCACTACGCGATGAAATTGGATTGGAGTCGTTTGGAGTTAGTGAGAATTTTGGGTAAAATTAAACGTCCGTTTAATTTTATTCGAAATAAATCGCTAAAACGGAATTTAAATCAAGGTGAGAACTTCTCACTCAATCGAATCAGTTTCGATTTTATTTTAAATAGATAGATTTAAAATATTTGAATGCATGTTTGAATGATGATTAATATCTATTGATTGTTAAAATAGACATTATACGCCGTTAGTAAGCGGATGTTATTTATTAAAAACATATACCGCGAATATTTCATAAATAGTGAAATTGGTATTATATATAATAGCAATATATATATATTGGCATATGTATATATTAGAGTTATTGATTTTCCGCATTTTTTGTTTAGCGGATGAGACCCTATTGCGCCGTTATTAAGCGGATAATATTTAAATCCCATATACCGCGATAATTTCGTACTGGAGCGAAATTGGTATTGTGCTAATGTTTGTGGATGCAGGAAAGCAGGTTGGAGGGATCCAACTGGATTCCTCAACAGTTTTTATTTGATTTCAGATATTTTGATATTTGATGGATTATCATATAGATATATGATATTGTTGTTGTCGTGATTGACTATTTGGTATGTAGCATCATTGGACCAAATTTTGGAATTTTAAAATGATTTTTAAAGTGATCTTTGAAAATATAAAATATTTTTGGAACTGATCCATTTTAAATAAATAAACGTTATAATTTTTAAAGTTATAAAAATTATGATTTGAGAAATACGGTTAAAGATTGATTTTTGAGAAATATAGTTAAAAATTGATTTTTGAGAATATGATGCTAATGATTTTATAAAATAGTTTAATAGGGATTTTAGAATTTATTGTGAAAAGTTTAAATATAGGATTTATAAAATTTAATTATTTTATGAATCAAAATGGTGAAATAATAAAGGAGTTTAAAAACATTTTAAAGATTAATATGAATTGATTTATATAAGAGATTTATAAATGGATATTTATAAATTGAAATATTGACATTATAAAACGAGTTTTTATAAGTGTTGGAATGAAGTGAAAATGAATTTCATAAATGAATGAAATTTATAAAATTTTAAACGGTGAAGTTATAAATGAAACTTTATAAACAGTAGGTTTATAAGATTTATAAAGTTATAGAAAGAACGAATTTTGGATAAATAAACAATCTTATAAGTTATAAGATTTATAATTTGGGAAGTTAAAAGAACGATTTTGTAAAATAATCGTTTTATAAGTGTTTAACTTATAATGTGAACTTTTGTTTTATAATTGAGTTATAAATTAAATAGGTTAATAAAGGAATTTATAAAGGAAGTTGTTATAAAATAAATAGATATGGAATTTATAAACATTGTTTTATAAATTCGCAAATGACTTATTTTGATAAGAAATTTTTTATAACTTATTTATGGAGTTATATTCACGTTTTTGACTGTGAATAATACTTTGAAATAAAATGAATAGAAGTGATGAAAGTTGTTAACGTAGTATATTCACGTTTTTGAATAGTGAATAATATGTTAAAGAAAATGTTTGAATGTGGTGTTTTAAATAGAATTAAAAACAAGTTAACGATGTTTTAAAATATGTTGAGATTCGAAACCATAGATTTCAACATTTATTGTTGAAATAGACGTTTTCGAGAAATAAAAGGAAATAGTGGACTATAACACTGTTGTTATAGTAAATGATTTCCGAAAGGAAATGTTTTGTATAGTATTGGGATTTATATATCTATTTTAATTTCGAATCCCTATACTAGTGATTTTGGGACGTCGTAACGATGTTTTACGCAACATTCGTTTTGGCCCAAATAAATATGTTTAAGAGAATGATTTCCTTAAAGAATGAAATATATACTAAATCTCGATTTAAGTATATTGAATATTTTCCAAGTGTTGAAAATAAATAAAATTTGTGAATTACTTATGAATAAATAAGTATGGAAATGTTTTCCAATATAAAGTGAATACTTTGAGAATTTATCTTTTTGAAGATAAATTGAAATGAATAATTGAAATCGTATATTCATAGATATTGTGAAATATAAATTCACTATGGAATTTATAAAAGAAAGTGGAATCTGTTTAAAAATAAATATTGATTTATTTTTGAAGTGTGAAATTATATATCTAGTAAAGATATTTTTGGAAAATAAATAATTGGAAAATTATTTGGAAACTGGTGATGTGTGCATATCCATGATGGTTCAATAACCGACTATCAATATTTCCCGTTGAATGGGTAATTGATGTGATTTGTTTGAATTTGAATGCCACACTTATTTTTGAATAAGCGCTCACTATTCGGGTTAACCGGGAAAGGACCATGGGGTCGTATAACCCATTCCGAATATGTGATACGTCGTTATAAATTGTATTGAAGATCGGTGTTGAAGACCCGGTATTTGCGAGAGCGATAGGATGACCTGTCGATTGACTCTGCACCGAGTTGCTCCGGTATAGAGTTCTCCATATGTGATGGTGAATCCAATCAGGATTGTGAATATCCGGATTGCAAGGACTTCTTTGTAAGTGCCTTCGGTTTTGTTCGAGCCCGGAACAGACTTGTATGGATTGTATGTCTGACATTACAAGTTGAGATATAAAGCCGATTTCTTTCAAATATATTTCTGTTGGTGGCGGAGAAATTATTCTTTTACCTTAACACCCTTCTCTGAGACGTACGAGCTCAGAGGTTATGTAGTTGAATGTTATCAGCGATATATTCCCAATTTGGTAATGTGACATGCTGAGTGTTGCTGTAAATGATCATTGTGTTGATTATTTGTGATAGGATCGTTTATTTGATCGTCTATCTTGGTGATCATTTATATGATCATTTGTTGACCCAAAGCATGGCTTTTGTATAAAGTATGTTTTTGTGGACGTGACTTCGTCGAGCCTCACACCCCGTGAATGGTCAAAACAGGAAAGATGCGACAAGGTTATGAGGGGTAGCGCCCTTTAGGATGTGTGCATTTCCTTCTGGAAAAGGGTGGTATCATGGTATGGAGCCCAGATACTTACTCATGTTGAAAACACTTTGTTATGATTGTGTGAATTGATTACGAGCGCTCGGTGAAAAGGTCCCAAAGGACCGGGGGATGGCATATTCGGTCAGTTGTTACTCAGTTAGGGGTAACCCGGCCTTGTGTTGGTAGAGATCCGGTTTGGTTCTCGGGGATGTCCATCCAGAGGCATTCTCATGTGGCAATGGGAAGTTCCTTGGCCTGATCATTCGTTGGAAATCCAAAGAAACAATACGATCTTGTACGGTATTAGTTGTAGAACCTATCATTCACTTATGGTGGCGCCCCACTGTTTGGATGGTAGTTATAGTAGGCATAGTTCGGAATGTCTATGCTGGCTAAGATTTATAGTCTACTTTCGAAATATTTCCTACACTATACACTAGTAATAATATCAAATGTTATTTTAAATGCGTATCAAGCATCTTTGACTATCATAAGGAGAAATCTCCTCCGATTCTGCGTTTGCATTGTGTGTGTGTGCGGGAGGCCTTATGGTAGTCTCATTTTTAAAAGCATTGCGAATTGACTTTAAAAATATTCCTCTATTTTGATTTTAAAGATAAATAAACTGTTTTGAGTTCTCACACCAGTCACATGACTGACTCGGAGTTTATTGTTTTCCTTCCTAAACTCTGGGTGCCCACCAATTTCCACACGGGCAGTCAAGAGTTAGGTTTATCAGGATATTCTGGATATTCAGGAGTTGCTGGAGGCAAGATGGATGGCATGACGTATTACTACTATATAGTATTTCTTTTTCCGCTGCACTATTTGTTGTTGTTGTACACTCTGATGTAATGTGATGTAATGTAATAACAGATATAGTTCTTTGTTTAAAGATTATTCATTTATTATTATATGTTGTTCCGCTGCGAATTGTGAGATTCTGTTATTGTTCTGTTGTGTTCTGTTCCGTTATATTTTCTATTTTCTTTTCCCTCTATTCTCCTATTTTCTTTTCTCTCTCTATCTTTTCTATCTTTTTCTCTCTATCTTCTCTTCTTTTCTACTGTCTTTCTTTTTCTTAAACCATAACATTTCGGGTTTCCGGCCTTCGATTTCTCGACAGTCGATAAAGTGAGTATCGATGTTGAATTTTCGAAAGTCGAAAATTTTCGGGACGTTACATAGTTCCCATTGAAAAGTTATTAAGTGACTTGGGTACCATCTCTTACATTATTAGGACATTATTGACAGTAGATGTGTGGAACTGGGAATGGCCTTTGGGCTATAGTTGAAGATAGGTTATTAGGTTGAAAGGATATAGGCAGGGCCGGCCTAGGGGGAAGCCCACCAAGCCCATTGGATGGGGCAACCCCCCAGGCTTAGGGCAAAAAAAAATAAAAATTTACAGTACAGCTGAAATAAAAATTAAAATAGATGCAGCCCAGCCTGCTCCACTTTGCTTCTTAACTCACGTTGCTTCTTCTCACGTTCCAATTAGGGTTACCTGTCACAAAAAAAACAAGCAAGCACAAGCGATTGACCAGCGCCAGCCTCCACTGATTGGTGCTCGCCTGCTTCTAAGCTCCAAAATTCCGATGCCAGCCTCCAGCCAGGGCAACAGTGCTCCATCTCCCCTTGCAAGTGCAGAGGTAACTAAAAGGTCAAAATTGATTTCTAAAATAAATTGCTTGCTTAAAACTTAGAATTGGTATTTGCTTTCTGTCCATTGTTTCTATCTGTTTGCAATTAATTGGTTAATTGGTGAATGCGGTAGTAAGCCTTTCTTTCTGTCCATTGTTTTAAACCAGTAATGTACTTTTGCCTTTTGTTACCTGCTGCAATTAATAATGTGAATGACGATTCTATAGCTAAAAGAAAAAATATGCCTTGTTTAAGATGTCCAGTTCAAGAATTCCATTGTTGTTGCTGTTATTGAGTTCAAGTTTTGGGCTGAGGGAGAAATGAGAATTTTTATTAGCAGAAGAGGTATTTGAGTCTACACTTGTTGGTTACAAGTGCACTATATTAGTGGCCAGTGGGTGAGGTTTTATTTGTTAAGGATAAATACAATTAACAAGATAATAACATACTTCTTTTTGGTTTATTAAGTATTGTTTTATCCCCTTTCTTTTCTTTTCATTTTCTACGGTAGCTGCTAATTATAATTTTTACAATTTGATGTCAAAACTATGCTACCACGTACCTTTACAAAAGCACTGCTGTATCTCATGATTCTCATCCACATTGAGTCCTGTCAATATTCAAATTTCATTCGATGTTAGTGAATTAGCCAAACAGATTGTTTAGTGTTTTTCCTTATATTAAAAGTTAATTTGTGTTAACTTGATTAACCAACTTTTCCAAACTAAATATATTTTTTTAAATTAAAAGGAGTAACATAATTTAATTTAATTATGTTATTAGATAGTGGATAGTGTGGAAAAAGAAGAAGACGATAAAAACGGGTGAGAAATGAGATAATACTTCTATTATCGAATGAGATCAAAGTCAAAATAATAACCAAGATCTTAAAAGCAAAATATTTTTCGGTTATTCTTGATTGCATACCAGATTTAAGTCATGAAGAACAAATGTCGATTATTATGAGATGTGTGGATATTGAAGATATTAATGAAGTGAAGGTAGAAGAGTTTTTTCTTGGATTTACAGTAGTTGATGATACATCGGGGTTTGGCCTTTTCAAACAATTTGAAAATGTTTTGCATGAGCTTAAACTTAACATTGATGATATAAGAGGTCAAGGTTATGACAATGGATCCAATATGAAAGGTAAGCATCAAGGTGTACAAAAAAGACTTCTTGATATAAATCCTCGAGCATTTTATATGCCATGTGGTTGTCATAGTTTAAATCTTACTTTATGTGATATGGCTAAATCTTGTGTTAAAGCGAGAAGCTTTTTTGCATTCCTACAAAAGATTTATATATTATTTTCGGGATCTACTCATCGGTGGGATGTTCTTAAAAAATATGTGAAAGGTTTAACACCAAAATCATCAACCGCTACTCGATGGGAAAGTCATGTTGAAAGTGTAAGAGCTATTCGATTTCAACCATCAATGTTAAGAGATGCTTTAATTGAAATTGCAAACAATTCTAAAGAGGATATTGTGATGGCGGAAGCTAGAGGCTTATGTGTTAATGTTTTGGAGAATTTTGAATTTTTAGTAAGCCTTTGTATTTGGTACAAGTTGTTAAATAAAGTGAATCAAGTAAGCAAAGCACTTCAACATGAGGATATGAATTTAGAGGACGTAATCACAAGTTTAAAACAACTTATTGATTTTTTTCAAAGCTTTAGAGAACATGGGTTTGAAGAAATGATGAATGAAGCAAATGAACTTGCTATCGATGTTGGTATTGAACCAAAATTTGAGGTGAAAAGAGTTATTCGTAGAAAAAAACTATTAGATGAGGATATTGAAATTAGTAATGAAGAAAGTCGTTCGCCGGAAGAAATTTTTAGAGTCTCGTATTTCATTCATATCATAGACCAAGCTCTTACATCATTCAAAGATCGATTTGAACAAATTGAACTTTATGACAATATCTTTGGATTTTTGTTGAAAGCAAGGTTTATGAATCTTGGTAAAGAAGAGTTAATGGAACATTGTATTCGTTTAGAAAGTTACTTGAAATACAATGAACAATATGATATATACGGAAAAGGTTTATTTCAAGATTTAAAAGCTTTGCAAACTACGTTACCTAAAGAAATAGTTAAATCGATTGAAATTCTTCACTTCATAAGTTCTTATGTAGAAGAAGGTGGTTTTCAATGTGCATGGGTTGCTTATCGGACTTTGTTAACTATCCGGCTATGGTTGCTTCCGCGGAAAGAAGTTTTTCTAAATTGAAATTGATTAAAAACTATCTTCGAACTAGCATGTCACAAGAACGACTGAATGGGCTAGCAACGATTTCAATAGAAAGTGAATTTTTAGAGAAGCTTAATTATGACGATTTGATCGAAGAATTTGCAACAAAAAATGCAAGAAGAAACATTTTTCTTTGAACTTTCTGAAGAAAGTGGGTTGTTATTTTGTATAAAAAGTTAATGCTTAGTTTATTTATTTTTTGAATTGAATGTTGTAACATTTCTCATGCAGTGTATTTTGAATGGAAAGTGAACATTTTGTATATTATAATCTTGTATGTTATCTTATACTTAATATTCAAAAAAAAAATTGAAATTTTATGTAGCAGTGGGCAACAAAATTCGACTGTGGCTTGGGCAATAAATTCTTTAGGCCGGCACTGGATATAGGCTATAGAATTAGACTGAAAAAGCCTTAGGGCTTATGGTTGAAAAATATTATAATATAGTTAGGATGCGTAAGATATATTCTCATTTAAATTATACTGCCTAAGTACTATTATAGAAAGGCTTGAGATTTTTATTCATCAGACATTGTTGTTTTGACTCCCTCCTCATTACAATATGAGTTAGAGAAGGCGATGCAGATTACGAAGGTGAAGGCGATGAGGGGACTTATGGCAGTTTTTTTAATCTACTCATGTTGTTTTTGTATATCTAATGTACTCATTTAAAATTATTGATGCACTTTAAGATGTTACACCATGGATATTTGGCTTTGTTATGTGGTATTGTGTCATGTTTTTCTGACATCTGAAATTTTAATAAAATGGGCACTGCTTCTAATATTATATTTTATCCATCCGCTATGAGATTATGAATGTGCAGATAGATAACTCTGTTTACTATTCTTTGTATTAATTTTACCAACCAATGCCCAGCTTTGAGAAGGGTCTATGGTTCGATAGGCCTTTCTTGGTCGAAAATTAGGCATGTTTCAAAGCAGGCTATTACAAGGTAACCCCTCTTCGGCCTGCCTTCTCTTCACTTCTCTTTTAGCTTAGCGATAACCTTCAGCCTCTAGTTCCTTCTCTTTTCATTTAAATCTCTCTTTGTCGGTCTCTTAATGACCCCAAAAGCTGTAATGTAGTGGATAGGGATCTTGAGTTGTCCTCTCGATTCTCTAATACCATACCGGAGCTTTCTATATCTATCTCTTACCATGCTACTTGCAATGAGAAGAAAGGTTATATAAATTTTGAATTTAAGACTCAAACGAATGCAGGGATGTGTGTTCGTGATCCTAGTGAAGTGCATAGAGTGTCGGTGACCCCCTAAGTACTCTACAGACCATGTTCATATTGAAGTAAAGACGAAGTCTCACCTCCTTCGATTATAACGTCTTCTAAAGGGAAAGTGGAACCTAGAGATCCGCCTATGAGAAGGTCGGTGATCGGAATGTCGAAATCACTCAACGAAGCAAAGATATCGACAAAAGAACTAGATGGAGGGATTGCATTGGTTGGCGGCAACATGCTTAGTTATGCAGCTTTCTTGGGAGATTTGATGATTATTTTTTTGGACAGGGCGAGGCAGGAATTTCGGTGGCTTCGAGAGACATCTCGCCGCACGACTCGTCTCTCTCTAGACTAACATCATAATCACTATCATATCTCTCGGCACTCTCTTCTTCCCTTTCTCTTTCTTCATTTTCCTCTATCCATGTCTCCTCTTTCCCTTCTTTCCTTCCCTCGTCTTCACTTTCTTCTAAGATCGTCTACCACCCAGCTTCTTTGTTCCCTTCTCTTAAAATTTCACCAGTGGCAGGCTCTTCTGCTTCCCTTCAATAGTTCGTCAAAGTTTTCCATGCCCGATAGACCTTCAACTTCCCCTTGAAGATTGTCACCAAAGCTACGAGCAGAGGCCGAGGATCGAGTAAGCATTCTAGAACTACTAGGCAGAGTAGTTGTGGTGGCAGCGACGCGATCTAGAAATAGTAGAAAGCACAGGCGAAGGTTTTCATTGGTCAGAAAGTGCTTAGTGGTGCGCTAAAGGAAGCTTACTCCTTTCAAAGTTTCTAAGGTTGTGATATGTTCTTAGCGGATATCCCAAGTAGGAATATCTACGAAAGAATTGGATAAGAAGTGAAGGAAAAAGAAGATTGGTGCCAGAAAGCCAATGCCCATTGAAGCCATATAGGCACCATTCTTAATGTACTCGCTCTTGAAGTACGACTGTTTTTTATGAAGTGTTTCCACGGCTTTGCATCGACTCGAAGCCTCGATTATCATATAAGATGCTGAGTCTTGTCGATGCTTGAAACTCAGGAGATAAGTTTGCTCGTTGAAAGTTGAAGGCCATTGTAATTGATTCATGAACAATACATATAAGGAACTACAGAAGGTTATCCATTGGGGTGAACTTAGGATGAGGTTAACCCGAATTCTTGCAAAATCATATAGAGCAACAAATTAAAGGGCGGCATGATACCTCCTAAGCACATATATTGGTTGCATGTTGTATAGCCCATTGGAGGGATGTGTACTTGCTGGATTT
Organism: Allium cepa; assembly: GCA_030765085.1. Taxonomy (NCBI): domain Eukaryota; kingdom Viridiplantae; phylum Streptophyta; class Magnoliopsida; order Asparagales; family Amaryllidaceae; genus Allium; species Allium cepa. The sequence continues at coordinate 24,280,277 of CM060933.1, read as the reverse complement.
GCATTAAGAGAAGCATGTCGTCTTTAGAAATTCCATATTCTCGACAGATGTTTTGGAGCATTTTAGGTGTAAGTATTGTCAGCACTTGTTCGGGCGGATCATCAAAGACTCTTAAATTGATATACTCATTTAAAGGCGGAAGCTGATTATGCATAGGTTCTGCTGGAATTATCATCCCATGTAATTCAAAAGTAATTAAATGCCAAGGTACAGATGGCATGGACATTGAAGCCTGAGCAATAGAGGATCCAGCTTCAGAAGGAGTAGATAGCCTAACACCGATATTGAAGCCAGGTGATTAGTGAGTCGTTTTGGATAGGAAAACTTGGCATTCAACATGATCAGTAATGTTTTATTTTAAATTTAAGCTCATGTGACTGACGTCCATTTACCAACTGATGTCAGCATGTGTTGACCTATCGAATTCTAAACATCGACCGAGGAAAGTAAAAGTGTTAATCTATTCAGTGTGAGTCCGGTGCCATGTACAGAATGAAAGGACCATCCTGTGTAGATAGCCTACTTGTGCTAGAAAAATGAGCCATGCCACAAGATGGACCTGTATATTGGATCTTACCTGTTATCATCGGATTATCGATAATAGAACCGCTATTCAAAGCGATGTAGGAGTTTTTTTCTTTTACAGGAACACCAGAGGTGTAGATCTGTACATGTTATGCAAAAGAATCATTCAATACGACCATTCTTTGCAAAGAGAACTGTCCTAATGAACTGAAACGACGATGAAAGTTCGGTCAAGCATCGAATGGAGCATACCACAGAATAGTGAAAATGTAAGAACTCGAATCATCATATTCAAACATCTTCCAAACACACCCTAGGCCAAACCCGAATGCATTTCGGGTCACAGCCGAGAACAATCCTGAAGGAGCCAGAGTTTGCCCCAACCGACCCTTTCTCGAAAAGTGCATGAACAGTCTTCGATAGAGTCAATGGCAATCCCACAACCACTAAACAACAGTTAAGGCATCACCAACACCAAGTGCCGACCCTGGATTACCTTCAGATCTAGGTGGCAATAAAGGAATTCGAGGATGAGATATTTTGACAAGGCTTAAACAATTGAATGAAATCTTTGATGGTAGCAGCGGCTAAGATGAGGTGGCAGGTGCGGGAGTTGATCAACAACGGGTAATTCTGGCGTTTGAATTAAGCTGGCAAGGGATCGGCATAGGTATGGTTTTGGGGACGAGTAGAAAGTGATGAGATAAAGAAAATTTTTCTAAGTTCCAAATATATATATATATATATGCATAATGTTCGGTGACAAGCAATAGTACTCGGTACCGAGAAGTTCTACTAGGTATCGAGTAGAATTTTTGGGCCAAAAATTGAGAAAAAGTAGGGAAAGGAAGAGCATACCAGGCTAAGGCATGTAATGATCTACAAAGCGTAGATCTTGTCCTTGGCATGAGGAATGGAGTTTCTACTACTTAAAGTAGTTGAGCGGATATCCATTGAATTGGGAAAATGCTTTGAAACAACTCCTAAATAAACAACTGGAATATCAAGGTAATAAGGGATGTTGTCTTGTTTCAAAAAACGGTTTGTTCTCAACGAAAGCATACTCTATGGGGCAAGTGTTATCTAGTTTTTTGACCAAGCAAATTTTCATTGGAATATAGAGATGAAAATGAAGAAGAAATGATTCACGGACTTGAGAATATGCTTAGAAGGGAAATATTAGTGAATTTAAGAATTTAGAGACCAATTGGAGTTAAGGAAACAACTTGGTGCCAAGCAATTTCTACTCGGTATTGACCACTTTTCTTGCCCACTATGGTCCCCAAAGCTCTTGAACATGGAAGAATGGCTAGATTGATCGTCTTGAAGTACATTTCTTAAGGAATAGACGAATAACTCTAAGGACTTTCTATGGGAAAATTAACTAGTATAAGCAGTGCCAGGACCACTTAGAAACAACTCATTCTCAAAGGAAAAATGCTTGGAATACAATTGATCGGGGATAGAAGACTAAAGCATTGAAGAAGAGGAAGCGCCAATCCCTAAAGTTCATGTTGGTACCAACCACTTTTGGTCGGTACCAAGTAGAATTTACGACTCAAGGGAGCTCATCTTCTCCTCTTGCACTCTTGGATCTAGATCTGGGCTTGGTATGTCATGGGCCTCCGGTTCTCCTGGTTGATTTCCTTATAAATACAGACCTTATAGCTACTGAAAAAGGACTTTTTGGATCTCTTATCTTCTTCATCTTCTATCTCTCCTCCTTCAAAGTCAATAATGAAAGCTATTATTTGTAGCTCTAGGCTTAAGATAAGTAGATCCCTTGCACTAGTGACTCTTAAATTTATAATTAAAAAAGCTATAATGGACTTAGGTCAAAGCCTACCCAAAAACTTTAAAAATCCTATTGTTCTTACTATTTTTCATGTACTTTTTACTAAATCTTAATATTTCTACAAGCCTTTGGGTGTTGATCCACTTTTGGTGTCAACAAGCGCAACACTAGAAACCGTGTCCAAATCGGACCTCGTATGCAAAAAATATGAATTTTATATGATATCGATTTATATAAATTAAAAAAAAAATTATCATCCAAATTAATCACTATTAACTTAATCACCATTCCTAACAAATCTTATTTTATAAATATCCCCTATGACTCTTGCCTTCCAAACCGCATGTTTTATGGTCGTACAGTTTCCAGGAATGTTGGATTGGGACGATTCTTTGATAGCATGACTAGTCGTATTTTTCTCGTTCCAATGGTATAAATTTCATCAGAATCCAAGACTATGCTATGGAATGCTATTTTCAAGGGTTTTTTAAGTCGTAGTGGTTACAAAAAATCCAGTCTCGATAATTCTTTAATTGTGCGACTCGTATGATTTTTATTGATCAAAGGACATTTTCTGTTTAAAAATTCTTCGACGCTTATCGATGCACAAATATTTGTGAATTACGCCTGACAAATAAAAATACCAGAGAATATTGCATACAAAAATCAAGATCATTAAGAGATAAAGCATTTTGAGTCAAATACTATTCAATAGAGAATTCATCTCTTTAGTTGCATGAGGTTAGTATCACAGTTCACTGTAGTCAACTCAAAGAAAAAATCTCTAGCCAAAGTAGTATGGTTAATAATACGTGTTATTATTAAACCAAAGACTTACGTTTTGGACAAATGAGTTGACTGTGGATAATATTAGAATTTTAACAAATGCCAAACCCTATATATCCTAAAGTGATATAGTTTTGATGAAGAAAACATATGCAAACTATCATTACTTAAGGTACCTCTTAAGAAAATATGAAATTAGATTTTACCGAGAAGATCTATAAATGATGAATTAGACCAAACTGTTACATCACTGGCTAAGGTGACTATTAAAATAAATATTTGAACTGTTAAATTTTAATCATTGACTTAATTCGCACCTTTGAGTCTAACAATCGCATTTATGAATTTGTTGAAAAACTACATGGTTTATTTATTTTTTAAAAGGTTACAAATTAATTAATATACAGGAATTAATAATTATTAATATATTTTATGTTTTGGGGGCATTGTTAGTCATTATTTGGATGTATATATAAAAGCTATATATACACCTATCGATATACGATAATCCGTATATACTTAAACGGGTTTTAAATATAGCTGATTGCTTTAATAAGCTTTTAGGAATAATTGATCATGTAAGATATGATGTGGCCATCCATAATAAGGGGAGGAGATATGGATGAGATTTAATTAATGGGAATTAAAGGGGAAAGCTTTAAAAGGGAGGAATGATAAAAAAAGTTTCCTGCTCTTAATAAAATAAATCCTTTTCTCATTAATTTCAACTGACTACCTCAATTTTGCTTTACACAATTTTTCTCCTTCCTTTTTTCATGATAGTCCTTCCTTTTTTCCATGGTCGATTTTTATTTTCATTTACGCCAAAAAATTAAATTAAATACATGGTGGCTTATTTGTTTTTAGCAAGGTTTGAATGTTGATTCTTGGAATCAAAGGAAGGTGTTGCTTATAGGCCAAATTTATAAGGTACAATCTTCTTTTATATTTATATGTTTTGGTTCATGCTTATTACCATTTTATATATGTTATTGTCATTACTGTAATCACAATCAACCATAACACTTTAATTAGTTTGATAAATATTCTGTTTTAATTTAATAAGATGGTTCTAAACTAAAACATATGTTTGTATGTTTTTGATTTGGCCATATATGTTCAAATATATGTATAACAATTTTATATTCATAAAAATTATCATCAATGATTTTAAATAATCATTTATTTATTTTAATAATCTTAAATCATGAGATAGATTGATACCATGTTTCATATCAATTCAATATTTTAAATTAGCATATATGTTTATTAGATCTAAATCCTTTTTAGCAATTTAAATAAATGATAATAATAATTCTAGTCAAAATATTATATAAAATCCATATTCATATTTTAATAATATAATTAACTTTTGAACTTCTGAGTTCTAAAATATACTATACATACATACACGGCTGGAATTATAAAATCATTTTAGCAATGTATTACATGTAATATTGTTGTATGTATTTTGTAATAATAATACTGATCAAATTTAAGATATTTTATAGTTTAGAATTAATGCCCAAGATCTAGATTTAACATTTGAATATATTTTTACCAAGTCAATTGTTCGATATTTTAGTTTTGGATTTGACTTGAAAATTGTGATGTAGTCAAATTTTATATGGTAATTTGTATGATTATGCTTTCAATTTCATGAAACATAAATTTAAAAATCTAATATGTATATTTACATTTTATATAAAATATTTTTAGTATGGAAGTTAACATACCTAAGTATATACGCGGTAGATATAAATCCCTATCTTTACATATGTATAGATTTGACCATGTTTATATCACCTATGCTATACATTTCACATGTGCGTCATATCATTTATATATGGACATATTAGATTTTTTTTTCATTCTCACTAACATATCGTACCTAATTTATGTATATCAATTAATTAAGATACAAACATTGGAGAGAGAAGGGATTGGCTTAATTGATAATTAACTAGAAACTAGAACGAGAAGTTTTAAAGAAAGAACGGGAAAGATTTATATTATCACCATAAAAAGTTATTCTCCTATTTGTTTCTAATTAATTTTATCTTTCTCTTTTCTTACTTCATTATTGGCTTCCACCTCTTCTCTCTATCATATATTTGCATCAAATGTATTTAATTCATTAGATTAATTAAAAAAAGCAAAACATTCAAATAAAATATGATTTTATTAACCAATAGATTAGATATAGTATTAGTTATTAAATTTCATGGGCCGCTAAAATCCAGTCAGGGAATTTTTTTGAAATTTACCATTCACTCGCTTCAAAACGGACCGGGCTCCTTTAGGTTTACCCTCACGACACCATGCCGGGAGAGTGCATCAGCCGGTTTATCTCGTTCCCCTTGCACTTTAGACTAGGTTCTCTAGAAGTGTCAACTGCTCCCAAAGGGACTCTCTATTACTGATTTCTTCCCCTTGGACATCTATAATACACAATGCAAGTGGAACCTAGTTACTGAACCACCCTCTTGCAAAAGATGAGTAGACTCGAGGCAGGAAAACTCCTTTATGGGAAAATGGTGACTCGGGGTTCGACGCGTCCCAAAGAGGCATCTGTAACCACAGGGTTGACCAATGCGCTTATGTATTCTTAATGTAATATATCACTTAGTTAGGTCACGTGCCCCACCTACTTCAACATGCATTTTCTTTTCTAAGTTTAACAGCCCATAACCCAAAGTCTTATCTAGTCTTCCACCTAAGGGAGGGGGAGTTTAGTAGTTCGGTACGGTTTTCTTTTAAGAAATGTCCAGAATAGTTCAACATCAGTCAATCAACATTTACCCATCAAACATGGCTGACTAACATTCCAATCATTGGTTAATACAACAATTATACATATTATATTTATATATGAACGAATCGAGTCGGGTCACAACAAATTAAGGTGGTGAATTTCAATAAAAATTATATTTTATACCTCTATTGTGCTTATGAAGTCTATATGGATTTTAGATCCATTCTAACATATTTCTAATAAGAGCTATGTTTTATTTGTTTGGAAAACAGATTTTTATGTTTAAATTTATAAGCATACTATAGTGCACGAGCTACTAATAAGAAATATGCATGACTAGTATAATTGTATGCATGTGTTGGAATTTATACTACAACAGACCCATTTGTCTATTTATACATGCCTTTGTTTTCCATAGTTTTGATTCACACACACGGCGATATATATATATATATATATATATATATATATATAGTAATGGAAGGGTTTGAAATTAAATTCTATAGTTTTACATAACATCCATTTTAAAAGAAATTGTTAAAATAACATATACATACATATATCCATATATAAATAATTTTAAACTGTGTTTTAATATTTAAAACAACATATATATATGTAAATTTGCAATCTACTACATGCATAAAAAATTTAAAGCTAACAAATTAAAATCTAGCTTTTATATTAGGAAGGAATCAAAGGATCTACGGTTTTACATAAAAGACCACTTGTTGATTTTCAAATTGGAGACACTTCTGTAAACAACGGTAAAAAAATTTATATACAAAACAACAACCATGTAACATATGTATTCAATATTAAAGGTGGGTTAAATAATCAAGATAATTTTCAACAAAAATTGATTACAATCAAAATTACTTAAAGGTTAATCAAAATTATTTCCAAATAAAATTGTTTAAATAACCATGTAACATATATATGTTGCTAATTAAAAAAGGTTTTTAGTCAAAATTGTTTTGAATCAAAGTTGTTCACAATCAAAATTAATTAAAAGTTAATCAAAGTTGTTTCCAATCAAAGTTGTTTAAATAACCATGTGACATATATACTTAATCAAAAAAATGGTTTTCAATCAATTTTTTATGTTAAACAATAATTTCTAAAACAATAACAAAATAGATTGGAAAACTTAGGCACATGTAATGTAACACCTGTTCTATTGAACAGATTATCATATAGCGAAATCAATAATTGATAGCTCGGATCAAAGGACTTGAGAGGAGCGACCTCTCGTATATACTACTTTAAGTCAACATGGATATATTACAATACCTGAATACATATAAAATAATATGCATGTCATCTTGAAACAAAGCAACATACATGAGTTGCCCAAATTGAATAAAATAATTTTAGAGGCATAAACAAAATTTTCTATCTAACAGAATCAGAATGACTAAAACTTATGAAATTTATGTTGTCTAAAATTCTGATACATTATTTCATATGTACACTCGTCACACAAATACATCACATCAACCAATAGACTCAAATCTAAATATAAATACAAGAATAGGATTATTCACCATCGTCATTTGCACCAACTCCCTATCGTAGCCTACAAAGCATTTACAATCATAATAATATTGACCTGTAAAAAACCTTAGTGTGACCTAGGTTGTTAAGTACATTACAAGACCCGAGTTAGGCTAGAAATCTAGCTATGAGTATAACGAACTCACAAACATTAAATGTGCACTGTCAGTTTTGAAGGTGACATTTTCAAACCCGCAAATGTCACTCACACTATACCAAATCCCTTCCATGGTTTGTTTCAACAAATCACCGATAACATAAGTATCATGGCTTTATTCATCGTGACTCATAGTTGCAAATCTAGTCATCTAGGATATCACAATCTATTCCTACTATATGAGTTGCCATTTGCTTTATAAATACAATCATCATTTCAAAACATTCATCCTTTTCAAGATTCAACATTTTCTATTGTTTCTTATAGGAGTGCTAAATCATACTTTATGCTATGAATTCAAATAGGATTTCACATTGGTAATCCTCTTCTATAGATTTACCATCTAATGGACTATCTACTTTGGCAAGCCCATGTCGTTTCTTTCACCCATTACTTTTGACTAGGTATGAGTGCACTTCACACAACCCCTTAGTTGCACCTGATTTGCTAGCATCTAAAAGCGTTACATATCTTACCCATGCTATATACCATTTCCAGTTTCCATCTATAGTGTTCTTTCTCTTCATTTGCACTACACTTTTGAAAATATTAAAATTACAACAAATTTCCATCCAATGGACCATTTGGACATAGTGTCGAAGAACGAGGTCATCATGATTTGGGTTGTAACACTTAAATTGGTCAGCTAGGATGGGTACTAGCATTTAGTAGTGATAAATCTTATGCCATTCTTATCAAAATGTCTTATTTATTGCTTTCAAAATATTTGGATTTTCTAGCTTTAGTCATTCCAAAATTCGGTTATATCCAATTTTCATTAAATAAATATCGTGTACATGCATTATCAAACTATATCATTAATGCACAAGATAGATTCGTATAAAATACGACAGGTAAAAATATACGGGATATTTAAAGATAACAAAACTTGTAGTCAAAATTGAACAAGCATTCACTTCATAACAAGCTTTATTCATATAGCTAAATAATCAATCAAGTAGGGTTTAAATTAGATTTCCATTTAAACATCTTTGTTCCTTTTATTTAAAAGAAATTAAAATTCAACTCAAAGTCAAATATTAACAGGTATTTAGATGTCTAAAGGTTAGTTTAGACGTCTAAATTATTATTCAGAAGTCTGAACTAAATTTTCAGACATTTTATTAGGAATTAAGACGTCTACTTGGAGCTTTCAGACGTTTGACTCCTTGTTGCCAATCCATTTTGTAACAAACCGCACCTTAGTAGGCTTGAATTTTCGCTAAATTGAAAACCCAAATTCACCAAATTATAAATTGTTGGTTTTTTGTATCTTGTAACATCAAAAGTATATTAGCACTATCAAAATAAACTCATGGTGGAATAGTAAAGTATAATAAAACATATTGTTACTGACCAAGGTTGGCACTTACAACTTCAAGTGTCCAAGTCAGTGCCGAGCATGGACAAGGAAGTATGTCCTTCTACCGTTTCCACCCTTGTACTAGTACCGGTCTCTCTAAATCTATCTAGAGGGTTGTAATGAAGAGGGGGTCAAAACAACATTCCGTTGACTGGTAAATTACACACTTTACACATAACACTGTTTTATATCAATTGTCGTCCATTACATGTTATGTCCTTTTATTTTAATTAGTTGCCTTGGCTCCACATACGCATAAAAAATGCCCCATCTACCCTAGGCAGACAATAACTACATATGTGCACGTGTGTGTAAGTACCACAATCCCTCATCAGATCAAGATGCTATCCCCACTAGTATATGTAATCTAGCACCTTGTCAGGATCCATCGTCAACGCAGTATCTCGTCCTCATCATCGTGCATACCAAGGAACTACCGCGGTGCCTAATAACGGTGTCCTAATTGTTAGCCGTATTTTGTCCGTTTTTTGGAAGACCTCTGTAAAGGGGAATCTAGACTAGCTAGGGTAGATGGGGCGTAACCCTGTAAATTGGCAGTGCATGACCTAAACGCGATTTACACTAGTCGAAGGTGTAACTATTTAGGCGTAACCCTTGTCTTTCCACTAACCACTTAAGACTGATTACGTTCTCGACCTATGCACAGCTCCTACTCTCTAATATGGTATTAAATAAAAACTGACACAGCAACTAGACTTGCTCACCATCTTGTTTAGATTGTCTAAAGCAATCAAGGTAAGCCCACTTATTACTTAATATCCCCTAAAAGGTTGAAGCTGACTCTACTTGTGTTATTCGGGTTTTTAACCTGGCAGAATTCAAAGGAAGTCAGAACAGCTTCGTCAGGTCAAAATAGCTCAAGATCCAACCAAAAGGACTAGAAGAATCAACCAAGAAGGATCAGAGAAAAAGAAAGCAAAAACACGCTAAGATGATGGATCCCTTGCGATCCACTTCCAATGGATCACCAGCGATCCATAATGTTTGCTCATGGGTCCATCAGTCCTCTTGCATCATGATCCAATAGGCGTTTTAGGAATGATGGCTAATTTTCATGGAATTCCAAGCTAGTTAAATCAAGAAGCGAGCATTCGTCTAATTCAATCAGCAGTCCAATGCAACCAGTGTGTGGAACGTCATCAAAACAAGGTAACAAGCTCCGAAATTACAAGGAGAACACCAACACGAGACAACAAATGCAATCCATAAGGAAAAGTCCAAAAATACTCAAAGTACATGGATCACTAGCGATCCATGCACAATGGATCGCTAGTGATCCAAATGATTGAGCCAGATCTTCATGGAATTTAAAGAAGGGGATGATGGAAAGCATCGCAACCAGTTGAATGGTCAGCGGTCCACAATCCATGGATCGCTAGCGATCCATCAAATTGATTCGGTTCGTTGTGAAAGTTTCAGCGCACCTTCGTATGGTTATTTACAAGCATCTGGCAAGGCGGCCTAGCTCAATAGCTCTCCAACCTCTATAAATACGATCCTACTAGCAACATAAACAGGATCTTCTTCTGGATTGGCTGCTGAAACTCTGTAGAAACTACTCTTCACTCTTCTTCTCCCACACAATTGTCATCTACAGGGTTCATTGTGATTTTCCAGTGAACTCTAGCATTGGTGACTTCAACCCATTTACTTAATTCAATTGCGTTGTAATCGGGTTCAACTTATAACAACAGTCAATCGATAATAAAAGTTATAAAGTGGACGTAGGCTTCGCTAATAGCCAAACCACTACAAAATATCTTGTCTTTTTTACCTTATCTACAAGTTTTTACTTCCTCTCTCTATTCTATTTGCCTTGATAAATAGAGTTGGTGCTTTCACACTCAATCTAGGGTGTTTATCCACTTTTTTGGTCAACATTTTGGTGCTTTCACTGAGAACCCAACTCAGGCTTAGATCTATCTATCTAATTTGGATGGGATAAGTCTAGAAGTTAGGTCCTTAATCTCTGTTCAAAAGAGCTGCTGCTAAGAATCAATGGCTCCGGAAAGAAAGAGAACTGCTTCTGGAAGATCTATAGGGGTAGTAATTGCTAGGGAAGAAATGAATCATCAACAAACCATAATAAATGGTGCCAACGTAGGAGATCAGGTGCCAGGATCCTCTAATCAACGTGAAGATGTTACAAGAGATGAATTGAGGAAGATGGCTGGTGAAATCAATCAGAAATTGGAAAGCAGTCAGAGAGCTCTAATGGATAAACTTAATGCCCTCTTGATCTTGTAATCACATCCTACTCAAAGAACCATGGTAGAACCTACAACAGTCATAAAATAAGAAAATTCTTCTATTTCTGGCCTAAACAGAAGAAACAGGAAGCAGCTGCAAAAAGGAGTGATAGATGGAACCATGGGAACTAACGTAGAAGGAAACACAAGTACTCCACTGACCACAAGGCAACCTGCTATGAACTTGAACCTAGAAGCAAAGACCTCACAAGAGGATACAACCATGGATCTCTCCGACTTGGAAGATGAGAGCAATTTAACAATGACAAGTTGGAAGGAAATGCCAATGCAAAGAAATGCACAAACTGCTCCAATCAGACCAACTGCAAGCCAACGGAATCCCGAGGGAGTGGCTCTTCCGTAGATAGGAGAGCCTAGGCTTCAACCCACTCACTAAGATCGTTTGCAAAGCCAAACACTCGGTGTAGTGATTAAAGCCAACCCCTGGGCTACCGGACATTTGAGGCGTATATAGCAGATATGGTTAAGTGGCTGATGGACGAGAATAAGAACATAAGAAAAGGACGAGTGGGGATCTTCTCCAAGTCAGACTTCCTTTACCGATGACATCTTGAACGAGCAGTATCTAAAAAAGTTCACTATGCCAACTATTCCAACTTATGATGGAAGAGAGGCCTGAAACTCTCTCTCTATACAAGTACTATTGGTACATGGACGGAGCGAATGCTTCGGGCGCCGTTCGATGTAAATGCTTTCTAATTTCTATAGAGGGAAGTGCTTCCATGTGGAGGCTTCCGCCAAGGTCCATCTCCACTTTCGATCAACTAGCAACAAAATTCCTTGATCAATTCAGACTTTACACAACACAACCTATAGATATGATGTCCTTGTCCGATCTATTCTAGAGACGAAATGAATCCCTGAAGTCTTTTATGAATCAGTTCAACATCGCGGTGATAGAATTAAGCAATCCGAATGGAGATATGGTTTTTATGGCCTTGGTCCGTGCCATTCACCTCAAAACCGAGTTTGGAAAGTGTATCAAAAATAAACAACCTACCACTAGGAAGGACTTCAATCGTAAGGTGAGTCAATGCTTAAGATTAGAAGAGGCGTAGGATTTAGAAAGGAATTCTACTAGCTTGCAACCGATGAACATCGAGCAGAGTGACATGGTGATGAACCAGAACATAAATGCCTTCAAGACCACTGAAGGAAGTGTGAGAAAAGAAAGAAACCAAAAAAGGAATAATTAGATTTCTAACAAACGAAGTGGTAGCACTAAGCGACTTAAAGGCTTCAGGCCCGAAGGTTACACCCTGCTCAATGATACTCCGAAAAACATCTATCTTGCCACACATGGGACAAAGGAGTAAAAGAAACCCACTTAGAAGGAAGTAACTGAACAAAAAAGCGCTCCAGGAAGCTTTGTCGCTTCCACGAGATACATAGTCACAACACGAACGAGTGTCGTCACCTAAAGAACTTGATTGAAGAGCTGATCCAGGAAAACAAGCCTCGGCAATACATGAGAAAACCGCAAAATCCTGACCAACCCACGGCTCCCCAGGCTCCTAAAGATCGAAGAAACCAAGCTGAAACCAGCGAAGAGGGATCTAAATGAAATGACTAGAGACTCATCATTGGAAATATATTTGGAGGACCTCATTTCGTACAGTGGAGTTAGGGAGAAATAGAGTGGTATGCCAGCTCATTAAAACATGGTCAAAAGGATTCATGCCTCACAATCGAAGATGGAGCCCCTGCCAAGCGGTAGAAAACTCTAAACGAAGATATAGTATTCTGAAATCAGGATATCAAAGGGATTGAAGCTCTAACTCTCGATCCCATGGTAGTGAGGGATTGGATCCACTGTGGTCCAACGAGTATTGGTTGACAGCGGTAGTTCTGTGAATATTCTTTTCAAACGCATCTTTGACCAGATGAGATCAGCATAAAAAATGTATCTGCCTACCAAACAAAAATTCAAGGATTCATAGGCGAACCTGAACTACCCGTCGGGATGATTGACTTGCTTGTAGAACTTGTAAAAGGTGACCGAAGAGTCACCCTCATCCATTCTTTCATGATTGAAGATGAAACTTCAACATAAAATGCCTTCTTGGGATGGCCCGCACTAGCGGATTTCACAATCACTTTAGCCCAGTGGTACCTTACCATGAAATTCCCAACGGTGAATGAAACTATCATAATCAAAGGAGATCATTGTGCCGTCAGAGAATGTCACATCGTAGAACTGCACGAATCTAAAAGAAAGGAAAAAGGAAATGATATGGGGAGAACTCTCCACATTCGCAAGCCTGCCAAATAACAACTACAAAGCCGCCCCAGGCTTGGGGACCATAGCCGATTCGATAAGGCTTTGGACTCTAGAAAGAAGAGTTTAGAGGAGGATCGGGCAACACTGGTAGAATTAACGGCGACTGTTCCAATCGACATGGATGACCCGACATGGGTCTTGAAAATTGGATCGCACCTTTGAAACCAGATGCGATTAAAATTCACTAAATTTTTCATGCCAACTTAGGTGTGTTAGCTTAGACACATTCTGATATGTGTGGGGTATCATCAGAAATTTCATACCACACACTCAACATTGATCCTAGGTTTACGCCGGTAAAGCAGCAAAGGTGCAACTTGGTCCCCGAGTGGTCCAAGGCATTAAGAGAAGAAGTAGACAAGCTAATGGCCAATGGTTTTATCCGTGATGCGACCTACCTCGAATGGTTATCCGACTCGGTTTTGGTCAAGAATTCCAACGGAAAATAGCAAACTTGCATCGATTACTCAAACTTAAACAAGGCCTGTTTGAAAGATAGTTTTCCACTGCCCAGAATTTACCAGCTTGTGGATGGGACGGCTGAAAATGAACTGCTATCATTTATGGACACATACTCGAGATACAACCAGATTATGATGCATGAACCCGATCAGGAAAACACCAGCTTCATCACTGATCTAGGATTATACTGCTATAGGGTAATGTCATTCGGTTTAAAGAATGCTGAGGCAATCTACCAAAGATTAGTAAATGCCATGTTCAAGCGTCAGATCGAAAAAACGATGGAGGTCTATGTGGATAACATGTTGGTGAAGTCATAAATAGTAGCCAAACACCTAGATAATCTCACCGAAATGTTTGAAATACTCCGAAAATATAGAATGGAACTCAATCCACTCAAATGTCACATCGGGGTAGCCTCTGAAATTTTTGGAATTCATAGTGAGTGCTAGAGGCATTGAACCAAATCCAGAGCAAATAATTGCCCTATGAGAAGTCCAAGCCCCAAAGAATAAGAAGGAACTAAAAAGCTTGAATGGGAAAGTCGCAGCGCTAAGCCGGTTCATCTCGAAAGCCACCGACAAATGTATACCGTTCTTTGATGCGTTAAAGAAAGGAAAGAAGAACTTCAAATGGAATGGGGCTCATCAAACTGCATTCGAACGGTAACTACGACAAATGGAAACCTCGCTAATCCTATGAAAGCCAGTAGATGGAGAGAACTTTTTCATCTACTTAGCAGTCTCACCTCACGCAATGAGTGCTGCTCTTGTGTGCGAAGAAGATAGAATTCAGCGAGCCGTATACTACATCAGTAAGCGGCTCATTGGAGCTGAGAAAAATTATCCAAAATTGGAAAACTTGTGTATTTCCTCTTCATCACGTCCAAGAAGTTACACATGTATTTCCAAGTACACCCAATCAAAGTATTGATCGATCAACCCTTAAAACAAGTATTGTACCGCCCCGTGACTTTAGGGCTTCTCATCAAATATAATATCGAATTGAGCCAATATGAAATTACTTACCATCCTAGAAGGGCAATCAACGGGCAAGCGTTGGTAGATTTCATCGCTGAATTTACCATACAGGATGATGAAGAAGAAATACCACCCGAAGTGGAAACACGATGGAAACTTTTCGTCGATGGCGCATTTAATAACCTCTGCTCGAGGGCAGGAGTAGTGCTTGAAACTCTCGGAGGACAAGCCATTTGCTAAGCCCTACACTTGGAATTCCTTGCGACAAATAATGAAGCGCAATATAAGGCATTGATAGCAAGACTGAAAGTCGTGAAGGAACTCAGAATAAAATCCATTCATATATACAACGACTCTCAACTAGTTGTTAGCCAGGTGAAAGGTGAATACCAGGCTTGAAGGGAGAACCTTGCCCCACATCCATCTAAAGTGAAAAAGTTGCTGAATGACATCGAACATTACACCATAACTCACATCCTAAGGGAGCAAAACACAAAGGCTGACTATTAAGCTAAATTGGCTAGCTCCGGAGAAGCTCAATCGTTGAAACTAGTCCTGGTCTAGACCCTGACCACTCCAAGTATAAGCAAAATTGATATCAACTGGATTTTTAAGACCACTGTTGAACCAGAAACGTGTATGACGCCAATTAAAGACTACTTTCTTATAGGAACTCTTCCCATGGATAAGAACCAGCGGAAAAGGCTTCTTCGAAAGGCACCATGATTGATAATGCAGGATGGGATACTCTACCGAAGGGGTTCTCTACCCCCTTGCTCAAATTTGTGGCAAGTGCAGAGACCATACCGGGGGCCAAACCCTTTCAAAGAAAATCCTCTAGTATGGATATTTCTGGCCAATGATATATCGTGATGCAGTAGATTACGCCAGGCAGTGCGACGGATGCCAAAGATTCAGCAAGATCGAAAGAACTCCCTCAACAGAACTAACGCGGATGATTAGCCCACGGTCATCCGCAATATGGGGAATTGATCTGATTGGTGTATTGCCAATAGCTAAAGGAGGGGCTGAATATGCTATTGTTGCCATTCACTATTTCACAAAATGGACCGAAGTGGACCCGTTGGCCACCATTACCACAAAAAAGTCATTAATTTTGTTATGAAAACATTATTTGCAACTTCAGTGTGCCATAGAAAATCATTACTGATAAGGAAAATTCGAAAGCGCTGAGTTCATTGACTTTTACAATGCTTTCAAATCGGGAAGAGCTTTTCCGCGGTCTCTCATCCATAAGCAAATGAGTAAGTGGAAGCAATAAACGAGATCATTAAGTCCACCATCAAAAAGTGGCTAGCTAAGGCTAAGGGGAATTGGGTTACGAACTTCCACTCACATTATGGGCTTAAAGAACAACAGACAAAGTAGCACTTGGGCATACCCCGTTCGCCTTGTCGTATGGCTCAGATTCAATGATCCTCATCGAACTAGAAGTCCCTTTTCATCGAAGACATAATTTCAATCAAAGGAAAAATGAGCAGCTCCTACTCGAGTCGGTTGAAGAGGGAAGAAGTCGAGTTGAGGACTGTTGCTCACCAGAAAAGGGTTGCACCGTACTTCAACTCCAAAGTTCACAACCAAACCTTCGAAGTAGTAGACCTTATCCTTAAACGAGTCTATCCCGTACCGGGAACCTTTGTACCAAACTAGGAAGGGTCGTATGTGATCAGTCAAAAGCTAGGGGATGGAACTTCAAATTGTGAACCGTTAATGAAATTCATGTTCCCCGAGCATGGAACAACGAATCGCTGTGCCATTACTTTATGTGAAGCTCTCTTGTGTACTTCCTTTTTTTAGCAAATAAGCCATTCCGAGATACCGAGGGAATTGTAAGTAGGAAAAACTCGCCTAAATTTTCTTAATAAAATTGCTTTGCTTTTTGAACTAATAAAACTACGTTCATAAAAGTAACCTGTTGAGTTGACGGAGTCAATTCAGCTCAAAATCGTTCAATCTCTACTTAAGATAGTGGAATCACAGTCAAGTATGCCCCTACTTACCTACCGGATCAGCGGATGCAAATCGAATCAAACCGTTGGATCAATGGAACTTGATCCCTTTCTAAGAACTGGTGTTGCTCTAGCAGCACCAGGAAGGATGAAATCAAAGTTGTGCATCCTATTAGCCATACACTACCCTTTTTGAGCCATGGAATCATTCTCTTAAAGCATAAACTCCTCATGTTGCCTGAAGATTAGTAACGTCGATAAGTTCCGAACCATTCTAGGTCGACGGGTCATATCGATCCCAAAAGCCACGCATACTCTTAAGTACCGGTATTGCTCGGTGATACCAAAAAACTCATCCATTACAGGAATAACAAGAATCAACCCACTCCTGTTATCAGGAGAAATAGGTATGAATCCAAAAATGTCAAACAACTATGAGTCAAAAAAAAATTCTAATTGTTGACTAACAATAAATTTGAAATAAAGCCATACAAATCATAGGTTCCCAAAGATAGGACCACAAAATATATCTGATTACAGACATCCAAAAATAAGTCGGATCAGCTGGTCATTTGTCAGGTGTTCAAAGTATGCATCCCTGTGAAGTGGGGGGGCACATGCCGATACTCAAATAAAAATACTCAAAAAAGGCTTCAAAGTTCAGTTACTCCATACGAAGAATTTTGGCGATAATCACAGGACTAGATAAAATAAATAGCAGTAAATGAAATTGACCTAAGTGCATGAAACATAGATAAGTAGACAAGAAAAGTCACAATCAAAAATTCAACATTGTGTTACTTATAACGTTTCCTATACACAGTCAAAATGTGGGGGCCGTACCCACACAATATTGGCCAACAAAAAGGAAAAATACAGATGCTACAACTATTAAAGCATTAAGTACAAACTCTGCACTTGAAAAAAACACTTATCAAACAAAACAAAATATCTCAAAAAAATAACTGGCTTCGTTGCTATTCAGACCTATCAACGCCTCTTTCCATCACTTCTCTTCCCACATTTAGTTGGAAGTTTTGCTTCCCCTCAGAATCTCGGCCAGGGATGGTGTCATTGCCTATAATATCAACTATCTCCTTGTTGTCGGCCTCTCCTCCCTGCTCTCCGACCTTCTTAGAAGACTCCCCTTTCTTCTTGCGCTTCCGAAATTTGCAGGGCTCCTCTAAGATTTTATCGCTTCAATCTTTTCCTTCTTAATGGCAACCAGTTGTTGTTCAAATTTACGCGGTTTTTAGTCTGGTCCTCCTGTTTTGGAGCTTTAGCTACCGTAAAGACGCCCTCCAAAGGTACGGAAGGGTCATCTAGAACATGTAATGCAGTGATCTTCTCAGATTCTGGCCCTGGCTGCAAACCAGCATAGAAGCAACGATCAGAGCAGCTATAGAGACAAGCATCAAGGCGGTTGAAATAGTAGCAAGCCCGGGCATCAAGGAAACGATGGATCAATAGGTAAAGAAGACAGACCTATAAGATCAAAAATGAAAGCGTTAAGTTCGTCTTGTTCATACGGCATGAGCTGAAAATTCTCAAACTCGAAGGAAACAAGAGTGTTACCTGCATCATAGGAATAACCGAGAATGTCGATCTCATATTTCCCGCCTTCTCCTTTTTTTGGGGTTGCACCATCTTCAAAGAAATTTTAGGCCCATAACTCATAATTGATCACGAGGCTATCTTGATGATTCATTGGGCCTAGAAATAAGGGGCTCCAGCAACGTCAGCATCGGCAGCCTCCCGTTCCTTCTCAATTCGTAGGACCTCTCGACCTTCTATCGGTGCTCTCTTCAATTCCTCACTAAGGTAGGTATCCTCCAACTATAGCTCAGTATGGACGTCCCCATTCTCTCGAAAACAGGCAAGAATTCCTTCCAAACCACGGCGAGAGTACGCGGGAACTTGGGGCCCAAATAGCTAAGACTCCCCTGATGCAATAGGGAGTTGACATAGAAATTTAAGATGGTATCGTCCATCTTCTCCGTCTTCTTTTTGAAAGTGTCATGTAGCTTCAAATGATCCGCAGTAACAGCGGCCTTCTCAACTTCAACACGAGTTTTGTCGGCACTAAGCTACGCAACTCTTTCTTGGAGCGAGACAATCGTTTGGGCTTGACCGAAAACGGTCTTGTCGTGGGACTTCACAGTCTCCTCATATTTCGTAATTTTTTTGTTATGCCCTTCAACAATCGTGATCAAATATAGTCTTCTTATGGGCTTTAATAATCATATCGCGAGCTTCGAGCTCATCTTTCAACTTAACTTTGTCCGCATGGGCCTTCTTAATTTTATCTCGAAATACAATCTCTATTTTCGCATGGGCCTCTTTCAGCTCCTTAGCAAGATGGCACTATTCTTACTCTCCCAAAGAGCCACGTCCCTCTTTATATCAATCACTCAATTCTAGCATCGCGTTCCGCTAATGCTTTCCCGAAGTCTTCTTTCTTCGATTCAAAGGAGAGGATCTCTTGATAATTATTGTGGTTCATGTTGGCTAGCTTCTTGCATAACTTTTCCTATTCCTCGGCTTGCACTAAATCACATTGGATTGCCTGAAGGTGGAGCATATAAGAATCTTTGCGGACTGGGTGAAGGTCGCGGTCAAACTTAACTCCCTTTAAAAACCACCCGAGGAGAACATCTACAAGTCTAGAGGGACCGAACGAAAGAATGTAAGCCGGCCTTCTGTGAGGGCGCGACGAACCAGAAGCGGGAACCATGTGGGTTGATGGGGCTTGAGATAAAAATGGAGACTGAATGGAAGAAACCGGGACTTCAAGACCGATAGAAATTGGGGTCGGGGCAAAAACCTGATGCTTAAAAGGATGAGAACCACGATCAATCTTTGACTTCTTGGATGGTTCCTCTCGGTCATCAGGGGTTTCTCTTCTCCTAACC
Source organism: Allium cepa (assembly GCA_030765085.1). Taxonomy (NCBI): domain Eukaryota; kingdom Viridiplantae; phylum Streptophyta; class Magnoliopsida; order Asparagales; family Amaryllidaceae; genus Allium; species Allium cepa. Next base: position 24,260,443 of record CM060933.1, on the reverse strand, counting down.
ATTTTTATACGCCCGACCCCATTCTATGTCATCACGGCGACGAACTTCGGCCTCCAAATCTCCCCGCCTTCTCCATTCCGCCTCGATCTCATGGGGCAGATGGCAGCTTGTTAACCATTTTGACGAACGTTGCGAATTGGTGAATTGCTCGAGATCGTTGTGAATACCACAGCCTCTCATGGTACCTGACATGGAGAATAAATAAAGAGCTTTACCAATAAGAAATAGGCCTAAATAATGCGTATGTAAGTGAATATGACCCTAGTGAAATGTGTAATGTGTCTTGGAGGGCCTAAAAGGATGTCAGAAACCGAATCGGGAAGCCATTGCGGTAGAAATCGGGCTGACTCCGAGCACAATATGACCTGGGCGAGGAGACCCCTTCGAATTTGAAATCTTCTCCCATAAGTTCATCGATATCCACGCAAACTTTGCTCAAATCACCAAAGTCTATGCCGGCATCTTTAATCGGCGGATCCTAACATCGCTTTGATATTGGGGGAGCATCTTTATTATGGATCTCTTGGGGAGGCAAGTCCCGGAGAACATGACTCATTCCTGGAGTCTCATCACATGATTTAGACTCTCTAAATCTCCTTCACTAGAACCAGCGTCGAAATCATCATCACTGGAGGAGGAATCACGGCTGCTGCTACTCTCAACTTCACCCTCATATTTTTCTATGGACACTACAGCCATTCCCTCTCACTGCTTGAATTCTTATTCCCCTTCCTCTGAGATTGGGGGCATTCTAGCCGGACAACTAGCCTAAGTCATGGCATCCCTTCCCTCAGGAGTTCTTCAGTTGACTCACCAGACAGGCCTTCTTTTTCTTGAAAAACACCCTCTTTAGAGCCAAGTGATGAAGAATTGGAGCATGTTCATATCTGAAATGAGAAGGAGACGGTACTTTAACCGCTACAGCGGATCTCTTAGGATGCAATAGTCCATACCGGAGCAAATTTTCGTCCATAGGAAAAATTTAACTGATCTTTCCTTGACATCTATGGCCTTTAGGGTATGGAAAATCTGGTCAAGTGATATGTCTTTATTTGGCCTTGGAATAATAGCAGGAAGTATTTAACCTGTCAGAAACCACATAGCGACATGTCGAAACTCAATAAGTAAGGAAGAGAACTTACCCCCTCCCCCCTCCCTCGTTGTCCAAAGGCGGTTAAACCCTTCAGGACATCTAACGAAGAAGTACCGAGTCTTGAATTGAGATAGATTGCTTTGAAGCTGCAGCATGATCTTGCGATTCCTCTGGGTCTTGATGACGACAACGAATGGGCATTCGTCTCTGCTCTTAAATGAGAGAAAATATCTCAACTCATCGAAACTTCGGGCATGATTAAATGTCCATAAACATAATGTGCATGCAAGTTAAGATTGCATATCCATTTGGATGAATTTGGAATGGGGCAATTCCCAAGTCCAAAAGAGTTTCTCTCAAGAAGTCATTGAACGGAGGCAGTGCTCTGTTTAAGCACATGTACCGGTGGCAAGCAGTATATCCCAGAAGCGGCGTATGGGAAAACTCTTTCTTCTCCGGAAGGCGCACATCGTCCTTCAAAATGCCGTGTTGCAAGAAAATGTTATGCAAAACTCTAGCGGACATTATAGAGGAAGCACTCTCTAGTGGAATAAGAAGAGCTCTGAAATTCAGAGGTGTTTGGTCCACAATCGAGCCAATTGGGACTAGTTGACCGTATTCAGCTCGCGAAGCAGAAGAGGAAGGAGCAACAGATGGCGACTCAGCTACTGAAAGTGTTGGACTTCCTCTATTGGACTTACGGTGAGAAGATGAATAATTCATTCTATACAACAAACCTTGCCTCCAACGCGGTCAGGTAATTCTATCTTAACTAAAAATTCCTCTACAACACTTGGATACCGATGGAAGATCGATTTACACTGACACTTTGGATTTCAAGTATATGCCGAGGCAAGTGCAGCGTGTTATCTATGTAAGGTGAGCTCGGTGTCCGGAATACTACAAACGCTCTATCCTGTGTAGACAGTTCGCTCATAGTAAAGGGTGAAATGGGAATTTCGTGTCACTTATTATTTCTTCTACATTTACCTATTATCGATCAACGATCGATAATGGATCCGTAGTTCAAAGTGACACGAAAAACTCTTCTTAGTTCAGGTACATCGAGTGTGCAAAAGCGAGACCAATCCAACTCTCTGAAAGGCGATAGCAACATAAGCTGCTTGCGAGGCCCTATCCTAAGGATTTATTCCCCTTTAGAAGGATTAAAACCAACTCATGATACGCCGTGTTGAATTAGTAATGTAACTTAGTACAAGTCAATTTTGATTATGTGGACGAAGATAGCAAAACATGTTAAGCATCGAGGCAATGTACACGTGTCATTCCGCAAAGAAATCAAAACTCGATTTACTATCTTCTTCCACACAATCACAATTAACTCGGATTTTCCACGACAATTATCACCAATGCAACCCCATCCTTGAATTGCTAAATGAAAGCCAGAATCAGCATCACCTACCTTGAATCAAGAATCAAAGGGAAAGGATGTTTAGAGTTTTCGATAGCAACAACCTAACGATCTAAAGGAAGCAGATCGGTGGTGATTCAGATAGGCAGAGCAACAAAGTTGCATGGCTAAGTCAAGGCAATGACACAATCAGGGGTGGTCAAAGGCGAGGAGCTATGGTGGCGATGAACGTCGGCGGTGATGGTAAGATAGGAGCTTGGTTTCGCAATTTTGGGATCGCGTCGTAGTAAAGATAGCTCAGATCGTAAGGAAGAATAATTCGGGTTGCCAAATTAAAGTACGAAGGGAAATAAGGTCAGCTCGAGAGGGATAAAAAGAAGGCCGCGCAAGAGAAAATCACTAAGTCTTTGGATCGCTAGCGATCCATGGACGATGGATCGCTAGCAATCTATAAACGAGTATCAACCTTCTCTAAATTTGGCCAGTGCAATCCATGTGTTATTTAAAGGCATCCTAAAAGTTATAGGGTCAAAATTGGTTTGTTATGACAAGAAACGATGAACGCAATGAACAATTGAATAACCAAAGCCAAATTCGCGTGATGGCCTTAACATGATCACTCGAACCTCACCAAGCGGGAACTCAAAAGTAGTTATTTCCAGAGCATGCCTTGTTTCCAACGAAGGCGTACTCTAGAGGGGCAAATGTTATTTGAGTTTTTAACCCAGAAGAATTCAAAGGAAGTCGGAACAGCTTCATCGAGTCAAAACAGCTCAAGAGCCAACCAAAAAGAATATAAGAATCAACCAAGAAGGATCAGAGAAAAAGAAAGCAAAAACACGCTAAGGGATGGATCGCTAGCGATCCATCTGCTATGGATTGCTAGCGATCCTTAATTTTTGCTCATGGGTCCACAAATCCTCTTGCATCATGATCCATGGACATTTTAAGAATGATGGCTAAGTTTGATGGAATTCCAAGCTAGTTAAATCGAGAAGCGAGCATTCGTCTAATTCAATCAGCAGTCTAATGCAACAGTGTGCGGAACATCATCAAAACAAGGCAAGAAGCTACGAAATTACATGGAGAACACCAATAAGAGACAACAAATGCAATCCAGAAGTCAAAGTCCAAAAATACTCAAAGTACATGAATCGCTAGCGATCCATGCACTATGGATAGCTAGCAATCCATATGATTAAGCCAGATTGCCATGGAGTTTAAAGAAAAGGATGAAGGAAAGCATCGTAGGTAGTTGAATCGTCAACGACCCAAAAGCTATGTATCGCTAGCAATCCATAGCTCTTTGATCGCTAGCGATCCATCAAATTGATTTGGTTTGTTGTGAAACTTTCAGTGCACCTTCGTATGGTCATTTACAAGCATCTGGCATGGCGGCCTAGCCTAATAGCTCTCTAACCCTTATAAATATGATCCTACCAACAACATATACTGGATCTGCTTCTGGACTGGCTGCTGAAACTCGCAGAAACTACTCTTTGTTCTTCTTCTCCCACATAAAAGCCATCTACAGGGTTTACTGTGATTCTCCAGTGAACTCTAGCATTGGTGACTTCATCTGCAACTTTTTACTTCTTGTCTCTATACTATTTTCCTTGATAAACAGGGCTGGTGCTTTCACACTCAATCTAGGGTGTTAATCCACTGGGTCAATAATTTTTCCTTTTACACTTCGACCAAGATGAACCTTCCTTATTAGGTATCCTTCACCTATACACAAACATAAATAATCCATAGGTCCTAGATTTGGATATGTTCCGCATTAGTATAAGGTATACATAACTGCTAGCAGCCGCCTGTGGTGGACACACTTCGGTTGTGTAACACTGCTGACCTCGCATTCCAATTCATTGTAATGACTATGTCATTCTCATCTGATCTAAATTATTTGCTAACTTTAATAATTCACATACATCATAAACGCGTACTTAAGGCTACGTGTGTGTGTGTTCAAACTCATTTAATTATCATGCCTCCTACATTCAACTATTAATGATATTCCTTTAATTTTTCGTGCATTTACTTCTTATTCCATTAATATCAATTTAATGTCATTTATTACTTTCATTAAAATATTATAAGTATCTTTCATATTTACTTTTTCATGCCTTATTAAATTTCTATTTCTATTCCTTTTTCATCTTTACTAACCTCGCTTGTTTAATGGACCTTCCATCTCTTTATATTTAAATTATTACCTGCCTACCTTTTTATTGTTTATATCATTATTTGATTTTTATCTTGCCTCTATTTCATCTATATTATTCGCTTAAACTATTATTATTATCACATTTACAATTAATTGATCCTTAGGGATTTCTACATTTTAATGCATTGTAATCACATCGCTTTCAAAAGGAAAGGTTAACCTATTAATTTCTATGTCTTATCCCAAAAGGAGAATTTGTGTTACATTTGGAGTAAAAGGAATTATCTTTTTCATATTTATTGAAATAGACAGTAAAAATTACAATAAATATCCATATTTTATACTTCTCTTTCTTTTAGGCATTTCCTTGTTATTTCAAATAATGCACTTTTATTTATGAATCTGAACTTAATAATATCGAAATTTTCACTTCAACATTCCACATTCCAATGAATTAAAACACTACTTAAATCCCCATAATTTATTGTAATAACTCTAATTTACATTTTCTTGCATAAGTCATCTAAATCCACAAATATGGAATTACCTCATAATTTATCAACTTCAAGTACTACTGCTGCCTAATACTTTCCAGAGTCATATACATGCAATATAAAAATTAAGTTATCAATCACAGAATATGTATGTAGGAATTATAAATTCAGCATATAGTTTTAGCCTTCAACTCCAACTTTACATTTGACATACAGAAATAGATTTAAAATGATATAAATCCAATATTAAATAAATATATGTAATTTCCCACTCACTTTTAAGATTTTCAAATCTCCAAATCGAATCTCTTTTATTCCAGTTTGACTCCCCTTATTTTCAAATACATGTACCGCAAACATACATATATCTATTAGAAATATGGATCTGAGAAGAGATTTGGATTTAATTTAGATTTAGACTTGGATTTATAATTTACCTTGTGTTAACCGGGTTTTTAACCAAGTAGAAGTCAATAGAAGTTAGCATGATAAGATGAAAATGAAAAGACTCAAAAAGTTAGGAAAGCACTTAAAAGAGCTAGAGAAGTGACTTGGGAGATTTTCACTTGATTTGGTGGGAAACACATAGCTCGACACCGAGCTATAATAGGTTGGCACTGAACTACAGTTATCCCCTTATTCATCTTCCAAACTTTATACTTCTCATACACTTCTCCAATAGCTCAGGATCAAGTGGTTTTTCCAGAGTATGGACGACCAATTCCAAGGTCGATGTGAAGAAAGCCTAGAAAGCTTGTTAACTCAAGTGATATAGCAAAGATTACTAGAATCAACCAAAAGTCAATGAAGATAGCTTGGAACCTATCAACTAGAAGATGGAAGAGCAGAGCAAGAGTCGAAGTTGGATTTGCATCAACATTCATAGCATAGTACCGACTATGTTGATTAGTATTGACCTATCATGTTTGGTCGTGGTTCTCTAATTTCTCTTGTACAACATAGGGCCTTCATCTAAACTCTAATGCAAGCTGGCTTTTGACCAATTACCTATGTTTCCCTAAAAATACCTGTCTAACTACAACTGAAGAATGATTTGATTTTTGCTAACTCCATCAAAAGCTCTACCTCTTATTCATCTCTTAGCACCACACAATAGTCACCAAGACAGCTACATTTGGCAGTTCTTAACCATAAAATTATCAAACCCTTGTGCTAATGATTTATACTCTCTCTAACTCCATGTAATCTCATATTAACAATCTCATGTCCCTAATCGATAAAACTATAAAGTGGACACAGGCTAGAGATTGCCAAACAACCATAAAAATCTTGTGTCTTTCTATTCTTTTTTTATTTATTTTCGATATTATCTGCTAGATCTAAGTAATACAAGGTTCCCTACAACTCAACCTTGGTTGTTGATCTATTTTTGGTGTCAACACCTTGACTTTGACTATTTGATTAGATCCTATTCATCTTCTCATTTATCCTCTATTATCTCTACTAGTATATACATGTATAAACTATAATTTTATTTATAATTAAGAATTCATAGAGAACGAAAAATGGCAGAGCTCCGTCATCGCGCCAGAAATATGAGAAGAAATTTGAGAGGTTAGGCTCATATTTATAGGGTTTCGAACCAATGTCGGCCGTCAGATTAAATTATTTTAAATCCGAACCATTTGACCATGTCAAATTTCGTAATCGATGCAACCACTGGTTTACCGCCACTATGCCACCGGTCGACCGTTAGCGGTCGACCGTTCTCAATTATAGGGTCGGTCGATTGACGTATTTTGGTTAATCACCATTTGTCGTTTGATTCTGTTGATTAATTTCCTTTTACATGCAATCGATATAATTTCTTTCCGCTTTGGTTAATGTTAATTATAATTAAACGTTCAGCAAGCGCTAACTGACCGTTAGTGTTAATCAACATTATTTAATTATTCATTTCCTTAACTACATATGCAATTATTTCTGGTTCGAAAATTTCAAACAGTAGTAAAAAATTTATTTGAACTCCAACAGAAAACCTTATATATATAAATTGATTAGAAAATTTACATGAACCCAATCTATAAGTTTCATAGCCAACTTCCGACGTTTGTAAAATTCTATTTTCTGACGTTACAATTTATTAATTAATTTTTTTAATTAATTATCGTAGAAATTACGGGGTGTTACATTCTCTCCTCTTAAATGATTCTGTCCCCGAAATACCTTAGGGGCTGAACCATGTAATAACATGCAACCAATCTAAACTAACCAACCAATTAGTGTGCAGCCAATTTTGCAATCAATAATATACAAATGCATGGTGTATCACAACATATATGGAATGCATACGGAATAATTCTAAATTGACGTCTCCTATATGAATGCATCTTTTGAAACCATTTTGTAAATATATTACAAGCAACCAATATATACCGATAGTTCTACATGTATGCAAATTTTGAAAATCAAAATTATTGTTTTTGCATTTAATTTTTCCCACACTTACACGAGTAGAAATATAGTTCAACCAAATTTGCATCTAATATCTTGCACATAATTTTCCAACATCCAAAATTTTGAAAATCAGATTTCTAAACTTATACTATTATGTCAGAAAGGGTTTGTAACGACCCAGAATTTGACCACTTTAAAATATGGTATTTAAAGTGATTTTAAATATAAAATAGGTAAGGTTATATGATTCATACAATATTAGATAGGATTTGAAAAGAGAAGTATACACAAAAATAGTGACATTTACTTATGTCGACAAAAGTGACAAAATGCTGATTTTAGAAAAGTATGTTTCAATGGTTAAATAAATTATTTTAATTAATTTATGAGTGTTTATATTTTTAAATAGTATTATACAAATTTATTTTTAAATTTGGTTTACATAAATAAGTAGTTTAACTAAAACGTCAAATGTGATCGTATAACATTTTGTCGAAAAACAACGTTTTGTCGATTAAAAGTTGTCGCAACGTCGTCGCACCTTTATTTTCTTATATAGGAACATATATTCAAATATTGTAAGTATTAATTAATTCACTAAACATGTTTACTTTTACTAAATAAGATTAGAAAACTTCTAGAAGTCATTAGTAAAAGTAAGTAAGAATTAATAGAAGTAAGAAAAAGTAAACATCAAATCACATCAAATCAAAGCCAACATAATTAAGATATTCTTTACTTAATCTTTAAGTAACTAAGACATAAAGTAAGGATGTGAAAGATTATTTTAAGTATTGAAAAAGTGGAGATTGCTTTAGGTTAAAGTAAGGTTGGTTTGGTATTTGGTAAGATGTTATTTTGGTAAATTTACCACTTCTTTCTTTTTCTATAAATATCCACCTCCTTCACATTCATACACTTTTTTTTTCTTTTCTCAAGCTTCTTCATCTTCTTTCCCTCCTCTTTAATGGCTTCCATGCCATATAAAAAAAATTAAAAAGAAATAATTTCAAAATATTTATAAAATATTCAAAAGAAATCAATGTACATTCTCTTCAAATCAAACTCAACTTTTCTCCATATTTTACCTCTTCTTCTCTCGGCCATAACTTCTAAAAAACAGAACCAAAATACAATTTTTTTTTTAAATCATGTATTTTTTCAGTGGCTAAATTTTTTTTGTTTTCTACTTTGTCTCATTCTAAAGTTATCTATGTCAAAAATATACTTCTTTCGAGTGCATTTTCTGGCCCTGTTTTTAAGCTAGAGAATATGCCATTTCGTTTTGATCATAACAGATTCAAATCAATAAAATCTTTTTTGCAAACCATATGAAATTCCAGTGACTACAACTTTTAAGTTGATCAATTTTTTCAGTTTTGAGGTTTGCTATACCTGAAACTCAATTGTTTGAAGTGCATTTTCGGGCTTCATTTTTGTCAATCCGACAATACCTCTTCTTCATTCTATCATATCTCCCTCAAAAAAACTTGGATTCAAATGATTATTTTTTTAAAATTCAAGAGAAAAGAATTTTCAACAACTTTTCATTTAACAAGTTTTTTAAATTTTGAGAGTAAGAGAGTCAAAAACAAGAGAGAATGTGACCTATTCTTCGGGTCTAATTTTGAGAATTCAAGTTCAAAGCTCCACCACTTCTTCTCTATACTTTCGGCCAACCCCCATTTCAAGCCTTGGGCAAGCGTTAAGAAGGAGGAATTGGGGCTTATATTCATTTGGTTTCAAAGCATGGTAGGAAGTATGTGTTAGATCTTAAGTTCCTTGCCTTAAAGTTTGACGAAGTGGAATCCAAAGTAAGTTATTTCGTATTTTAAGTTCATTAAAACCATTACTAAGTTGAAAGAACTTTAAGTATTAAGTGTTGTTTGAAAACCCATGTTGAATGCTTATTTACTTTGTTTTCTAAAACAATGGTTGATTTCCTTGCTCAATATTATATTTGGATGGTTAATTAAGTAATTTAAAACTTAGAAGTTAAATACTTAATGGGGTATGCGGAAATGACTAGTACATGTGTTTCGTATGCGAGGTTCAAGGAGACTTGGACAAGAGACAGAACATGTCAAAGGGAAAGCCCGGATATTGCAAAATAAATATCAAACCATTAAAGTGTTATAAATATTTGATAGAATGAAGCATTGTTTATCATTTATTACTACGTTTGTTTCATTGATTGATTGTTTAAATTGGCTCGACCAGTTTATGAGCACTGATTATTATTTATTGATTATTGACTTTGCTCGATCAGTTTATGGGCAATTTATTATCCATATGCATGGGATGGGTAGAAAATAATTGTAGGCTAACACCTTGTGATTTATTTCACAATTTGACTATAAGGCGTTTACCAGTAATATTTGGTTCACTTCAATTTAATGAATTGTTTTGGAAATTGGTTTTCAAATGGAAATGTTATGAAATGTTTTTCCTTTAAAAGAAATAGAAATGTTTGGTAATGAATGTTTTGAAGTTATATCATATAAAAATGGTTTATATAATGAATAGTTTTATAAAAGTGTTTTATAAAACAGAAAGAATTTCGAGGACTAAATCCGTTGGTTTTAAGATGATTTTTGAAAGGATTTGGGAAATGAAAATTATTATAGATTCGAAAGTAATATTAATGTGAAATGATTTATCGCTTCGTGATATAAAATGGTTTGTTATATTTCCAATGATTCGGATAACCCATAACTAAAAAGTGGGCATATGTTTTTGGTATAGTCCGCTCTTGGAATAGAGGGATATACTTATTTATCGATGTATAAAGGCTGGGACCCAGTTGCCTTGTTATTGGGAGAAACCTCCCGATCTGGTTGCATATGGTTTGATATGTTTTTATTACAGTATTTGGAATTTCCAAATAAACTTTTCAAAATTGATTTGATCTAAGATCATGAAGTAAAGTATAATTCGAATATAAAGGATATATATTTCAAAAGTTTTGAAATAAGAATTAGATAATAAAGTCCAAAGAGATAATTTCCGTAAAGGTAACTAGATTTGAAAATCTATATTTAAAGATTAAGCCTAAGTGGGTAGTTTTGGGAATTGCATATTGTTTGTTGTATCGTAGGCTCCATGAGTCCTATTTGCGATAGGAGAACTACGTTCGCTTGATCCTGTATCTAATTTGGTACCCAATTAGATAGGGGTACATAGGCAGTCACAAGTGGTAGTGATGCGGCCCCTAAAATAATATAACATTTTCATGTTTATCTGTTAATGGTTGTTGTTTATCTCGTGTTATTGTATTTTTTCCTGCTTACCATTTTATTCCGCATTTGACATGTTTATTGAGTTAGTAGGAACGACTATTGTTGTTTCTCTTATTAGAATTGTGCAGTGTTAGATTTATTTGTATTTGGTTTGTATATAAGCACACCAAGTAGATTAAATTGATTACTCTGATAACTTGTAAAATTGAAATTTTATCCTATACATTTAATAATGTTGAATATTTATCAAATATGGTGTATTAAGTTGGTAGTTTTCATTAGTAGTTTTAGAACGGATGGATTTTACGGCAATTTTAACTGGTTCGAAAATCCGGGTCGTCACAGGGTTTAAATGGAAAATTCTGTATTTCCATCCTTCTCTTGTGTACTCTTTCCACTGTACCGTGGAACTTTTCTTTTGCCCCCAATCCGTTTCTAACTTTTCCAAGTACAGTCCACACTAGAAAATTTCCAAGTACAGTCCGCATTATGAAAAATGAGATTTCATAGCTAAAGCAGCGTTTTCTCTTGTCATCAACTATATCTTATTTACCATCACTTCTGCTGTATAGTAAAATTCCAACTTCCTGAGTTATCGACTTTTTCCTCTACTAAATATGTAACATTTCAAAAATGAAAAAATATTCCACTTTTTCTACTCGAAATCTTTTTAACTTAAACTTGAAAAATGGAAAATTTGTAAAGGTTTAAAATTTCAACACCATTTTTTATCAAAACTTTTCATAAAAGATTTTATCTCTAAAATCGTGAAATTTGAACAAAACTTTCAAAAGTGTATATTTTTTGAAATAATCTATGACACATCCTACGCAATCAGGATGTAGTCAATAATTTAACGTCCACAGTGGACCCTATCCTACTACCCGGTAAACTTTTCAATTTTAAAACCTTTTTCTTTTAACTTAAAATAACAACCAGCACACAAGTTTATTTATAGATTTCAACTTATAAGGCATAGGGATAGTGACCTGTGATTTTGCAACAGCATTTCCCTATCCTTCGCTCCCTAAAATTTATTTTCAAAATTTTAACTCTATTTGGAACTTCACTTTACTTTTCTATCAGTAGCTAATTAAAAAAATTCCTAATTTGTTTTATAAACATCAGTCTTACATTGCATTAGTTAAGTGTCTCCTTTAGATTTCCTTACTTGCACAGTTTTCCAACTAATATAGTGGTCAACCCAGAAAACCAATTTCAGGAGGAACATATTTCATAATATCATATGCATTTTATACCACAGAAACAACAAATGCTTACAACCTAAAACCTAAAAGAAACAATTGCTGGAAGTTGATCTTCAATATTAACTAACATTAATGATATTGTGGCCCTACATTCCTATTTGAATTAAATGGACCTTTCTTACATATCATTCTATTGTAACCCATATATCTTAATACACCATTCTGTCTTCTAGTAAATATGGTCCGCTCATTTTTTTAGCTGCTACTACCAATTATAGGCTGAACTGTGCAATTCTATATTGTAATGGGCTAAAGAATACAAGTTATGCATATTTAGAATAGCTCCTTGAAAAATTTGGCACGATGAAATAACTTTCATACCTTCCATTCTGCCCCTTTAATCTTGAGCCAACCACTTGTCCTCTATGCGTGTTTACCTTATCATTATCATTTATTACCATCTTCTTTTAATTGAACTCTCTTTATGGTTTTCTCAAATTTCGGCGTTTACTTTCTTTATCTTGATATTTCATGTGAGTACACTCTAGAACTCACAGAAGTGTACTTTGTTACCATTTATTATTCCTTTGTGGGTTCTTTATACTTCTTCCATGCATGTCTTACTAAACATTCCTAGGTTTATACTAATACTCCTTACACTCTATGGGGATTCCTTATTGCTGTTTTATAAGCAATCATCACTGTGTTTTTCACGGTCTTATCTTTTACCCCATCTTGCCTAGGCAGTCATCCTTATCGACTCCATATTAAAATTTTAGTTTGGTTTCGCCACTTTCAAAAATCAAAACTTCAAAATTTTGAAGTAATTAATCCCAGAACCTTTATCTTTATGAGTACCAACTTGGAAATTTTTGCTAAATTCAAAAATAACTTGGTGTCTTAACATTTAAGACTATGATTTTTGAATTAAGCTTATTCATCAAGTCCAAAATAAAATGTTAGCAATCTAATTTAGAAAATTCCTTTCCTTTTAAAGCACAATAATGGAGGACATTTTTAAAAGACACATGCAATAAATGCACACTACAATGGAAAATATCCATTTTCCATTGTTTTGCCTTTGATTTCCTTTGTTGTATCTAACTAGATTACTGGCATTAATTTTAATATATATTCCTAAAGTTATTTCAATTTATATTTGATGATGTTACTATTATTCAACTTTTTTTTACCTCAACTGCTCTTATTTAAATTGCTTCTACTTATATAGCTTTCCTTTAACTTGACTGTTTTCTTTTTTAAACCATTGCAGTGCGTTCTTCTACTACTTTGTTTTGGGGATTTGTAACATCCCCCACTTGGAGGCCCAATACTAGCGACTACGGATGCTGCCATCATCCATGGTTACTAATCCTTGGCAACCAAATATGATTATGTAAGATACATTGATATAATAGAAACACATGGATATAGAAAAAAATTAAAATCAACTTTCTCGTTCCATTTCAAAGCATTTCAAATTCATTATCTAATCCCATAATCGCTATCCACGTTCAGGAAAAATGTAATTATTACAGCTTACGCCAAGACCGACATATGAAGATGCTCTCTTGGATGATCAGAGTATATAACTAGGCAATTAAAAAACTTTGCCTTTAAAACAAAACACAACAGAATAAAAATAGAAAAGAACTCTAAATAACTACCATGCCCCCTACACGTCTTTGGAAGCTTATTCGTCTAAAGAGGTCCTTGAAAACCTCAACTCTTAAGCTACTCAAAATAAATTGAGCACCCAAGAATTTAAGGAGAAAACATAAACTTCGAGTCAGACATAAAGCCTGGTATGAATAATAATCTACCATCTCAAACCATTTAGATATTTAGTGAGACCAAGCCGCTTAGCGGAACAGGTTTTCCCCTTATTAGTATCTTATTCAAAACTTTATAAAACCATACACTATGCTCTTGCATCCACAATGGTTGAAACATAGCAATTCAAAATATTATGATGATATGCAAATAAGTAAATCAATCCTGCATCCCCATTCATTTTTGACTATCTATCTCAGTTCTAGTTTCTAGGGTCGCTGTTAACCTAATAATTTTCATAGGTTGACTAATAACCTTTAATACTTATGGACTCCATGTCCAGTTTCATAGTTTTCATGGTATCACTAAGAACCTATTGGCCCCTGCCAATAACTTTATTGTTTCATGGGTTATCCCTGAACCTGTTGGTATCTCCAATAACTTCCCTCTTATCCTAGCTTTCATGGGTTGACTAGGAACCTATTGACATCGGTCAATAACTTAATCCGAATATAGTTTTCATGGTTTCACTACAAACCTATTGGCCCCTACCAATTAACTTATTGGCCCCTGCCGATAACTTTTCTTAAACATAGTTTTCATAGGCTTACTATGAACCTGTCTCTCTGAAAACTTCTTTAATCGGTATTTAGGCATCCTATATCCCGGTCTATCTGACCTTTCGGATGCAATTCTAATCATTTGAGAGTTAACTCAAATTATATTCATTACTGGGTCAACCTAGCTGCTTATTCTGCCCTTTTTCCCCATAATACAGTTATGTGTCCATATCAAAGAGAACATGTATATTAGAAGAAGCAAACATAATAACGTTGTAGTACCAACACTTATGGTTTACTATCCTTGAAATTACATATGAAACATGGTTAATCCCTTTAACCTATTATTTTATCAAGAAAAGTGTTAGCACCAAAATTGGTCACTAACACCCTTAGAAAGATTGTGTAGAGAGATTAATGAAGAAAGTAAATTAAAACAGAGAATAGAGTGTAAATTTAAATGCAGAGAACAAGAAAACCAAATTTATAGTGGTTCGGCGTAACTGCCTACATCCATTTTGAAGTTGATTTCCATTGATTTCCTTGATGGGTGATTACAGATACAATCCGTTTTCAGTTACTAGAATACAATTGCAAAGTAAAAGAAATAAGTCTGGAATGAGTCTTGAAAATGGCAGAGTCTCCCCAGTGTTCTCTCAAATCCCCCCTTTTCTGTGCCCCTTCCCCTCTATTTATAGGCGAAGGTGGGTTGGACATCCCTGGTGGGCCTCGTAGCTGAATATCTTGGCCCGAGTGAAGTGGTCTCTGTGCGCTGAACCAGAAAGGCCGAGCGATCAAATGCCGAACGTACCCCTCCATGCCGAACAATCTCCTTTGGCCGAGTGGGTTGAGAACGAACACACTGAATGCCGTGGAGAGCACTTGTGCCGAACGAAGCTAGGAGCCGAACCAGTGTCATGGCCGAACGATTGCTAGGCCGAACGAGATGAGGTCGAATGCTCTGAGTGCCGAACACTTCCCAATGCCGAATAAGGTGTGGATGCCGATCGATATGGAATGCCGGATGTCACTTGATGCCGACCAATGTCCTTGACCGAACGTGACTTGTATGCCGAACGATGTCTTATGCCGGACCATTCTGCCATGCCGAGCGTGCTCGGATGCCGAGCATTATGGTGCCAAACCACTTAAAGGACGAGCGAGGTTTCTGGTCGGACGATACCTTTGGCCAAACGAAGCCTTTGGCCGGACGAGGCCTTTGGCCGAGTGGTCTTGAATGACGGTTGCAAAGAAATCTTGGACGAACTAGTTGGGCCAAACGATGGATATGCCGAGTACCGAGTTCGCCTGGCCAAATCTCCAGGAAACACTTGTCCCCCAAAGTGTATCGCGTGACCGAACGTGATACGCTTTGATCATGCTTCACTTCGAACCTTGGTTCATCACTATTGGGGGTTGCATAATTCTCCTATGCTGAACGTAGTGTAAAATGCCGAACGGTCCAATTGAAACTGAACACTCCTCGTGTGCCGAACGTAATGCAGGGGCCGGACCGAACGGTGCGGCTTTGACCGGTTTCACCGGGAAAAGCCTCTTCGTCTTCTTCCTCTTCTCTATAAAGTCCAGCACCCTCCTCCGTCTCCTCTTTTCACATTTTATCACCGCTGCCTTGTACTTGCTGACTTTTCTAGTTAACAAACTCCAGTGATCCATCAATCCTTTCCAAATCTTCATCCCACTGACTAGGTATTGATTCTAATTCCTTCCCATAACTTAAAAGGGCTTGATGCTCGAGTTCCATAATCGATAGGGTAAATCGAGCCTAGGTTTAGATAGTCTAAGGGTTTTCAGTGTTAAATGATGAGGGTGGATGGAGGAGTGAATAGAGACGAACGTTCTAGGAAGCTGTTGGAAGATGTGTTAGGGTTTGACATAATTCCCTCGTTCCGAACGAGATTGGAAGAAGAAAGGATGGAGGAGGAGCATGATGTAGTCGGGAGGCCGAATGGCATGTCCTGGCACGACTTGCCGAACGATAGGCCCTCGTTGCTCGGTCGAGGATGGTGGAAAAGAGGGAAGGATTTTAGGGTGGAGTGCCGAACGTTGGAGCTCGGCATAATTCTAGTTCGGTGTGACTCATCACATGCCGGACGGTAGGAGGGAAGGTTTGGGAGGAGGCATGAGTTAGCGGAGAGGATGTTGAGTGTTGTTTCGGCCGAATGGGATTTTGGCCGAACGATACTCTGCCGAGCGCTAACTGGTTCGAACTGTAGTTAGGCCGACCGCGAGTTTTAGGCTGATCGATAACTTCGCCGAGCGAAAGCTTAGCCGAACAAACGTAAATGTCAAACCATACATGCCGAACGATATTTAGCCGAACAACACATAAATGCCGAACTAAAACATGCCGAACGGTCGTAAAGCAAGAACAATGATTCTAGCATTCTAGCATATCGAACCGATTTGGACTAATAACCTTCTATTTTCAGTAGCTATAAATCTGAACTTTACTTGACATAATCGGATAACTTCCTCTAACGTTCCCTGAACTTGAAACTGTAATCGCCATTTGGAGGGCTTTCGGAGACCGTCAGCGATGACGGTCTTCGAAGGCGATGATTTTTAAGCTTAGTTTTATATCAGTAACCTTGTGACTCTCAAATTTCCAATGCTTATACACGAATGATTGCACTAGCTCACGCACCACATAGGGGTTAAATTTATATTGTTAAGTCTAACGTTGATCATTTTTTGAGTATAGTTCATACAAGTGCTCTACAGGATCTGATTCCCGTCAAGAAAAAAGGTCTAAAAAATCCAGTTCTGCCACAATCTCGGACAGACCCGGGCCTCTTCCAAACAATTGGACATAGACACTTCTAACCCATCGACCTCCCCTGCTCATAATTTAGCTCCTGATGCCCTGGAGTCATCTATTCTCTTAGATAATCCGATCGATTCACAGGCTTCAAAGATTAACGAAGTCGCCCTTCGGCGAATATGCTCTATCCACGGCATCCCTTTTGCCGATGTGTTGGTTCCGTCGAGGCATGATCGTCCACACCTGCCCCCAATCGGATACACCGCCTGCAATAAGTTTATGTGCTGGGTGGGCAGCGTGCCTCCATTCAATTTATTTCTTCAGGACGTGTTGCAATACATAGACGTCGCCCCGTCGCAGCTGCACCCAAACGGTCATGCGTTCATTTATGGGACCTACCTCCTTTTCATGGTTGTCTTCTCCAGGCCTCCAACTTCCGGCAACATCAGATATATTTATATGATCAAGAAGCGGAGAGATAACCCCTCCTTCGTGTTCCTCGAGCCGCACCACAAGTGCCAAATTCTAACCAGAGCATGGAGAAAGTTTTTCCTGTACAAATAGGAATGGTTCTACGTGCGATGCACTCCTGGTTTCGCGAGGAGATGGGTTGAAGGAAGTAAGTCTTCTTCTTGGAGCGATGCGCATATTTCGGTCGAGGCGATGCTTTTTCTAACTCTTGTTTCATTTTTTCAGATATCAATCCACGTCCTGAGGGCCATGACTATTCTGAGGCTGTTGAGGCTATTAGAGCTCTTCCCGCCGAGGAACGAGACATCCGAACCCTCATTTCAAATGAGTCACTATCAAGGTTCGGGCTATTAGCAGAAGGTCGTCGGGTGAGCCTTCCTGAGGACGTCTCCATCCCCAAGCCCGCATCCGGTAAAGTGAAGAAGTTGGCTGAATCGTCGTTACGTCACACCCCCGGTGCACAGGAGGAGGGGGAAATCAAAGAGAGTGAAGCACCTGAAACACAAAGTGAGAATGCGGGTCCTACTCAGGTTCCGCTGGTCGAAGTGCACGATATTGAAACGTCATCTTCCCCTTCGAAGGGGAAAAAGAAAGTGACATGTAAGATTAGGAAGGAGAAGGTTGGCGGAACTTCCAAAGTTACGCTCATCCCGGCAGAGAAGGAGGCTTCTTCACAGCACGTTGAAATTTCGCTAAAGGGCCTCTCGAACCTCTCCATTCCAGAAGATCTGCTCAACTATGACTTCAATGATCCGGAGGCATTCAAGCTTCACTCGCCCGTTAGAGGCGAGCAGGCATCTTATCCCACATCCAACGAGAGAAAACTCCTGTTAGCAAAGCGACCAGTCCGTCAGGGGGAAACACACTAGGACACACACAAAACACTCGCACTTCCATTTGCACTTAGTTTTCATTGTCACGCTATCTCTTTGCAAATTCGCTGTTATTTGAATTCTGTGCAGGTGACATGGGGCGCTCACATGGATTCAATCGTCTTCGCGGTTCGTCCATTTTTCATCAACCAGAACGGGATTCGGGTTCTGAAGACGTTGAGATGGAGATGGCGATAAAGACTATCATTCCCGGGACTCCTCATCCCGAAGGAAAACTTACTATCAGCCAAAACACCACTAGGATACTTCATCTCACGCGGAGCACAACAAAGACAAGCACGGCCATAAGAGGTCGCAACCCGACGCTCGCCGGGACCAGCACTCTAACTCCTCTTCTACTCGACAGTCCTGAGGTTCTCACCAGAGGGGCGAACTTTCAAAGTCGTCACCCCCTGCTCCTGCGACAGACCCAACAGTGTCAGAGAAGCTGGCTGAGCTTAAAGACAAATTTTTGAGAATCTGCTTCGATGGTCTGAAATTCCTTCCGGCGATTCATCCTATTCCCGGTCATGTTAAACAGAGCGCTCTTGCCTGTACGAATGACGTCTATGTTCAACATGATGCATTTGTTCACCTAGATGAGAAACTATCCGAAGTCTCTGTGGAGCGCCAACATGAGATAGACCGTTTGAAGCTTGAGGATATCCACGATAGAAACATCATTAATGCCCAAGACGAAGAAATCGCCACTTATAAGTTTGAACTCGAGGTCGCCCATCGGAGTGCCAGGGATACTGCTGAGGCCGTTACTCGCTTGGAATCAACTCATAAGAAAGAGCTTGACGAGGCGGTTCAACGATGTGGGGCTTTAGCCTTAGAGAAGGACTCCGTTCAAAAGGAGAGGGATGCAGCATCCGGGTCAAGGAACTTGAGGCGCTTCTCCGCAGAGAGAAAGAGTAGAAAACGGCTGCCCAAGAAGAGTCACAGCGATACCGTGACGAGATTGTCGCCACCCGGCTTTTGAAAGAACAACTCGAGGGCGAGCTTTCCAGGGTTGAGATGTTAAAGAGCGAGGCCCGTGAAGAGGGCAAGAAGATGGCGTTGACGGACATCGATTCCCATCTTGAGGTAGCCAGGGAAGAAGGTAGAGAAGAGATCAAAATCGCGTTCGACCCACTCATTGCCGAATTCAACGCCCGCGTGCGCATGCACCGTGACTTAACTTTTTTGGGCGATGGCTATCTTGAATCATTGCTCGAGGCATGGGAAACCTTAATTCAGATCAGCGAGGCCGAGCGCGGTGTCGAAGAGGTTGACGAGGGGGCTTTGGTAAAAGAATTTCTGAAGGGAAATGAGCCTTCAGACCTATCAGCGGCCAAGGCCCTTTATTGCAAAGGCTCCCCCTTTAGAAAAGGGAAAGAAGTTATCTCGGTCCATCCGGGGTCGAGCCTCCTGTTCATGCGCCTACCCAACCGGCCAGTCGGCCGATACTAGATCCTTTTGAACAGCACATTGGCTACGATCCGGAAGCCCCCGGCCTGGGCGTTCATGTTTTGTCTCCTATCCCTGAGGGTGAGACCCCCTAACGGCTGAAATCCAGCCGGAACCTGGTAGGCAATTCTTTCGCATTAACATCCCAAGTGTTTCCCTAGAGGCTGTCGTATTCTAATACTTGCTTTTCGTGACTTTGTTCAGGTCGTTCTGATCTTGAACCCACTCCGAGGAGCGATGTCGCCAAGGAGGCAGAGAAGGAAACAAGTGAGGCCCCTCACGCAGGTGAGGTTCCCGGTCCTGATGCTCAGGTGATCGAGGCGCTTGACGAAGGTAAGTCTGATTCCTCCTCTGAGAGTTACGAAGTAGAAGTCACAAGCGCGTCTGAGCATACATCTGAATTGAGCATGAAGGAGCGGCTTGAGAAAGAGAAAAGAGATACAGTCATGGTCAAGGTTGAGCCGCGTGAAGTGGACCCGGACGATCCCTTGAACAAGCCATTGAAGGTCATCCTTCCTGGAAGGTCCAAGCCCTTGGATGTTCCCCCTACTTCTTCAGTTGTTACTCCTGCATCAAGGAAAGGTTCCAAGGGTAAACGCTCTGGGAAGAGCTGTCCGGGAAAAAGTTGAAGAAGCACAAGAAGTGACTACTGTCCTCGTTCAACGAGAGTCAATCTAAGTCGTGTAATAATTTTTTGTAATTTTTGTAGACAGACTGTTGACTCCGAATTTTGGAGTGCTTGTAGCAGAAAACTTTTCCTGAATAAAGTTTAGTTTCCTATTATTTCTTTTCAAAAGATTCTTATTATTCAGTTTTCTTTGTGATTGTGATTCGAATCCATGCTATTGTGCGTAACATAGACTTCTTGGTTTGTCTTCACATAGCCCGTTGATTCTCTGAGAGTTATTTGTTTTCCTCCCATGCTTCAAGCACTTAGAACAATTTTTAATCTGTACAACGGGAACTTTGAATATTCTAGTCCGCATTCTAGGGACTTGGAGAATTTTTACCGTTTATACTCGAGTTCACGCTCCAGGGACTTCGAGTACTCCAGTCCGCACTCCGAGGACTTGGAGATTTTTAAGTCGTTTATACTCGAGTCCGCGCTCCGGGGAGTTAGAGTACTCCAGTCCTCGCTCCGGGGACTGGGCGATTTTAAATCATTTATACTCGAGTCCGCGCTCCGAGGACATAGAGTACTCCAATCTGCACTCCCGAGACTTGGAGATTTTTAAATTGTTTATACTCGAGTCCGCGCTCCGGGGACATAGAGTACTCCAATCCGCACTCCGGAGACTTGGAGATTTTTAAGTCATTTATACTCGAGTCCGCGCTCCGGGGACTTAGAGTACTCCAGTCCGCACTCCGGAGACTTGGAGATTTTTAAGTCATTTATACTCGAGTCCGCGCTCCGGAGACTTGGAGATTTTTAAGTCATTTATACCCGAGTCCGCGCTCCGGGGACTTAGAGTACTCCAGTCCTCACTCCGGGGACTTGGAGATTTTATATCGTTTATACTCGAGTCCGCGCTCCGGGGACATAGAGTACTCCAATCCGCACTCCGGGGACTTGGATATTTTTAAGTCGTTTATACTCGAGTCCGAGCTCCGGGGACTTAGAGTACTCCAGTCCGCACTCCGGGGACTTGGAGATTTTTAAGTCGTTTATACTCGAGTCCTTGCTCCGGGGACTTAGAGTACTCTAGTCCTCACTCCGGGGACTTGGAGATTTTAAATCGTTTATACTCGAGTCCACGCTCCGGGGACATAGATTACTCCAGTCCGCACTTTAGGGACTTGGAGATTTTTAAGTCGTTTATACTCGAGTCCGCGCTCCGGGGACTTAGAGCACTCCAGTTCGCACTCCGGGGACTTGGAGATTTTGAGTCGTTTATACTCGAGTCCGCACTCCGGGGACTTAGAGTACTCCAGTCCGCACTCCGGGGACTTGGAGATTTTTAAGTGTCTGTGCGCGTTCGTACGCTAGCCGGGATAAATAATTTTATTTGCCCGTCACAGGATCATCATTTGTAGAGACATTAGTAATTCGTGGAAAAGATAGCTTCAAGCCTTTATTAATGAGAGCAAGCTAAATCGCGTTATTACATTCCAAGAATTAGAAATAAAAGCATACTGGAAATAAGTGCAACTAATACATGAAAGAAATAGACTAAGTATAATAATGCCGCAAGTGCTTGTTGTTCCATGCTCGGGGGAGTGTCACACCATCGACGGTCGCTAGCTTGAAAGTTCCTTCTCCAAGCTTCCATTTGATGACGTATGGACCTTCCCATGCGGGATCCATATGAGACGGGATCGGTAAAACTCATTCAACACGAGGTCTCCCACACTAAAATTCTTCGTCGGACCTTCTCGTTATAATATTTAGCGACTCTGTGTCCGTATGCGGCCGCTCTCAAATTGGCTTCTTCGCGTTTTTCATCAATGAAGTCCAACGATTCCAATAAAAGATTCTGGTTCGACTCGGGGTCGTAATAAGTTACCCGATGTGATGGGACCTTAAGTTCCACGGGTATGACAGCTTCCGTGCCATACGCCAACGCGAATGGAGTGTGGCCAGTCGCGGTCTTGTGGGTGGTCCTGTAGGCCCAAAGTGCTGTTGGAAATTCATCCACCCACCTGCCTCTAGCCTTTTCCAGATGTTTTTTTAATATGGACTTGATTATCTTGTTTACGGCTTCCACTTGTCCGTTGGCCTTCGGGTGAGCAACCGCTGCAAACTTCTTTTCAATGCCATATTTCTGACAAAATTCTTTGAACTCCTTGCTTTCGAATTGAGTCCCATTGTCTGTAATGATGGTCCGTGGAAGGCCGAAGCGGCATATGATATTTCGTACGACGAAATTAATAACCTTCTTAGTGGTTATCATGGCCAGAGGCTCTACTTCTGCCCATTTGGTGAAGTAGTCGACCGCAACTATTGCATATTTCGCTCCACCTTTAGCTATGGGTAAAGAACCAACTAAGTCAATTCCCCACATTGCAAATGACTAGGGACTTACCATTTGTGTGAGTTCCGTCGGCGGAGCTCTCGGGATTTTTGCATATATCTGGCATTTATCACATCTTCTTACATAGTCCGCAGCATCCTGATTCACAATTGGCCAGTAGTATCCATAGCGGAGGATCTTCTTTGCTAATGTCTGCCCCCCAGTATGGTCGCCGCACTCTCCTTCATGGACTTCCTCCAGTACTCGTTTTATCTCATCATGGGCAATGCATCGGAGTAGTGGGGTCGAGAATCCCCTTCGATACATTATTCCATCCTGTATTACATAACGTGAAGCCTTACGAAGGACTTGGCATCTTTCGCTCCTCTTCTCAGGAAAATCCCCTTGTAGCAGGTACTGCTTGATTGGGGTCAACCACGATTCCTTCTCAAGTTTGATCTCTAACACGAAATCTGTCTCCATTACGTGTATACTTGAAGCATAGAGGGCCTCAACAGGGAACAATCCCATTTGTTGTGCATCACCAGCACTTGCAAATTTTGCCAACGAATCGGCTTCTCTGTTTTTTTCGCGTGGGACGTGCGAGATGTCATTGTATTCCAGATTCGCCAGCAGCTCTTGAACCCGAGCAAGGTAAGGAGCAATTCTCTGTCCCTTCGCTTGAAAGTCTCTCCGCACCTGATATACTACCACCTGCGAGTCACAAAAGATTTCGATTGACTTCACTCCCAGTTCGATAACAAGTCTCAAGCCAGCAATCAATGCTTCATATTTGGCTTCGTTATTTGTTGCTGCAAACTCGAGCTTCAAAGCGTAGCAGATTGATCGGTCTTCAGGAGTTACGAGGATTGTACCTGCCCCCGAGAAACGGTCGTTAGATGCCCCATCGATGTACATCTTCCATTGAACGGGGGGTATGATTCTGTTACTGCTCGGTTCATCTAGCACAGTGAATTCAGCAATGAAGTCGGCTAGTGCTTGTCCTTGTATGGCCCTTCGCAGTAGATAGGCAATATCGAACTGACTCAACTCGATATTCCATTTTAACATCCTTTCGGAAGTTTCTGGTCATTGGAGTACCTGCTGTAAGGGTTGGTCAGTGTAGACACTGATTGAGTGTGCCTGAAAGTAGGGGCGAAGCTTGCGTGATGCGATCACCAAGCAATAGGCTAGTTTTTCAATCTTTGGATAATTTTTTTCCGCCCCTGTCAAGCGTTTACTGACATAGTAAACTAGCTTTTGAATCTGGTCTTCCTCGCGGACCAAGGCTGTACTGATAGCGTGCTGGGATACCGCCAAGTATACATACAACATTTCATGGTCTATCGGCTTGGACAGTACAGGGGGACTTTCCAAGTGCCTTACCAGAGCCCGGAATGCTTCCTCATAGTCGGATGTCCATTCGAAGTTTCTCTTTCCTTTCTTTATAATGTCGAAGAAGGGAATACGCTTATTTGTAGCTCTGGATATGAATCGACTTAGTGCAGCCACTTTTCCATTCAGGCTTTGCACCTGCTTTATGGTTCTAGGTACTTGTATATCTCGGATAGCCTGGATCTTCTCTGGGTTAGCCTCGATTCCCCGGGCATTCACAATGAATCCCAGAAACTTTCCTGATGCTACGCCGAATGAACACTTCAACGGATTGATCTTCATTCCATAATGCCTGAGTATGTCAAACATCTCCGCTAGGTCTCGGATGTGGTCGTTTGACTGCCGTGACTTCACTAGCATGTCATCCACATAGACTTCCACTATTTTACCAATCTGATCTTTGAACATTCGATTCACCAGGTGTTGATAAGTCGCTCCTGCGTTCTTCAATCCAAATGGCATTACTACATAGCAATACAATCTCATGTTCGTGACAAAACTGGTGTGTTCTTGGTCTGGAAGGTGCATTAGGATTTGATTATATCCTGAATACGCATCATAACTCATGTCCGGCAGTTGAGTCGACCAGCCGGTCAATCCTAGGCAACGAGAAACTATCCTTAGGGCACGCTTTGTTTATATCAGAATAATCAACACAGGTCCTCCATTTTCCATTCGCTTTCTTCACTAGCACCGGGTTAGATACCCATTCAGGGTAGAGGGCGTCGCGGACGAACCCATTGGCTTTGAGCTTGTCCACCTCCTCTTTGAGAGCCGCAGACCTCATTGGGTCCATGCCTCTCCTTTTTTGTTTCACAGGTACATGTTTCGGGTCTATGTTCAACATATGACTTGCGATCGCAGGAGAAATCCCGCACATATCAAAATGTGTCCAGGCGAAAACATAAAGATCCGATCGGAGGAAATCAGTAAGGTTCTCATCGGCCAAAGGGTCGAGTTGCGACCCAATTTTAAGGACCCGTGATGGGTCGCTCCAGCTAACCGGGTGTCAATTGTGAGTTCAGCCGGTGCTGCATTGGTTTCCCTGGGTTCCCCATCATCGTCTCTCAGATCTATGTCCCTATAGATACGAGAATGTTGCCCGAGCCAGGGCTCGGGCGCTACTTGTCAATCATCATCATTTCGGCTGCGGACGGAGCGGTCCGCAACCTTTCCTTTCTCTCTACATCGTGCCTCCCTGAGTTTAGCTACATAGCATGCACAGCCGGTTGCCTGGTCGCCGTGTACCACTCCAACCCTTTTGTCTGTTGGAAATTTTAACGTCAAACACTAAGGGGCCAAAGCTGCCCTAAATTCCGCCAGGGCTGGACGACCCAGAAATACGTTGTACGGGGAATCAACGTCCAGTACTATAAATGGTAAGATTCGCACCCTTCTGCGTTCACCTTGTCCCAGTTCAACTGGTAATTCCACATATCCCATTGCATCAGTCGCTGCGCCATTAAAGCCATTGATTCTAGCTTTGGATGGCTTCAAATCCTTGGTCTCCAGCTTCATTTGGTCGTATGCCTTCCGGAAGATGATGTTAACGGAACTTCCGCAATCAATTAGAATTCTCTTTACGAATGCCGGCCCGATGGTCGCAGATATGACCATTGGGTCAATGGTTGGAGCCTCTACCGTATCCGCATCTCTGCTCCTGAATACGATATCATCATTCATCGTGCGCTGCTGCTTTGCAGGAGTCCCATCCTCCACGTTCAAACAACACTCGTACTCCGCATGTCTTAAGGAGTTAGCATATCGCTCCATCTCCTGCCGATTCTTATCTGCAGGATGAGGTCCGCCAGCAATCGTGTTAATAACTAATCTACTCACAGTCCGAGTAGGTTGTTCCATTTGGTGTGGGGTTGGCCCGCGTCCAGGGTCCGATGTTTCTTGCCTCCCATCCTGTGGGTCTTTGACAAATTCCTACAGCTTTTTCGGCCTTATCAGCTTTTCTATAGCATCATGGAGGTGTCTGCACTCCTCCATGTTGTGCCCATAAGACTCGTGGAAACGGCAATATTCACGGTCCGCTTCTGTTCTTCCGTCGATTCCTTTGGACGCGGCTTTCTATATTGGAAAGTGTTGCAAGTTGATAGATATATGTTTTCAAGAGATGCGTTCAATGGGGGTGTATTCATTGTATGTTGGGATCCTTGACTTCCATTTCCCTATTTCTTTTTTCTTTCTGGGATTTCCACCTCCGGATCCTTTAGACTGCCCGGGCTTGTTCTGGATGTTAAGTTGAGTTTTTCCAGGATTATCTCCGGTTTGTTTCACGACGACGTTACTTTTCACAGACTCTTGAACGGGCCCTGATGCCTTGTCTCGCCTTTCCCACCGAGCTTCCTCCCTTCTTATGAACTGATGAGCTTTCGAATAAAAACGTTCCAGCGTAGCTGGGGGCTTCCCCGCCAACCAATCTCCAAATTCAGAATTCGGATCCACTCCACGCATTACTGCCATCAAAATCGTGTGGTCGTTAGGATTTCTCACCTCGGTAGCAGCAACATGAAATCTTTTCAAGTATGCTTTCAATGAATCTCTTGGAGTTTGAGTTACACTTGATAAGGACATCACGTCCTTTGGACGAGTGGTGTGTATCCTGAATTGTTCTACGAATTTCATTGCTAATTCATCGAAGCTAGATATAGATCATGGTGGGAGTCAATTGAACCATATGGTGGCAATCCCGGACAAGGTGATTGGGAAACACCTACACTTGGTGGCGTCATTAGCTCTTGCAGAATCCATCATCCATCCGTACCTCATCACATGCTGCCTGGGGTCAGTCTTCCCTTCGTAGGCTGGAATGGCGGGCATGCTAAACTTTCTTGGGTATTCGGCCTGTAGAATGGTATCCGTGAAGGGAGTATGACTCTTAGACACTCCCCAGTCTTCATTAGTTAGACCTTGGTTTTCTTTCATCAACTGCCTGACCATAGCCATCAAATCCGGGGTTTGTATGGAAGATGGGAGGTTGGGTTCCGTTCCACGGGACCGTGCAGGTTGATGTCCCGTCCGATTTGGGTCTTGGTTTCTAGTATGTCGATCAGTAGCACCTGCATGTGCATCTTCATCCTTACGACGTTTATGCCTAGAAGGTTCATCAGTAGAGGTCGAACTATCATCTACAGAGTAAGGGACAAGGCTACGTCCAGCATTCTGATGCTGCTGAGTAAGCTGAGTCATGAGGTCAGCGTTGGCTTGCATTTGCTCAGCAAGTTGCCTTTTACTTTCCTTAATTTCTCTTATCAAGTTATTGAATTCTGCTCGGGAAACAACTTCTGCTTGGTTTTAGTTGGAGGGCCCTGCATCACGAATCGCTTGCTGATTGTTAGTTCCTAGTTGTTGCACACTAGCGGTTTCGTGGGCATCTGCATTTTGAGAGGCTAATCTAGTTCGTGGTCTTTCCATGGTAGAGTTTTTGGTTGTAACTCTGAGTAGAATCAACAGATGCCTTATAAATGATTATGGATCTCCTTCGGGGGATTTATGCAATCCAGTAGCTGCAAAGTAGATCCTAATAGCCCCTGAATTCAAATTCTCAGTGAAAGCACCAAAATATTAGCACCAAAATTGGTCACTAACACCCTTAGAAAGATTGTGTAGAGAGATTAATGAAGAAAGTAAATTAAAATAGAGAATAGAGTGTAAATTTAAATACAGAGAACAAGAACACCAAATTTATAGCGGTTCGGCATAACTGCCTACATCCACTTTGAAGTTGATTTCCATTGA
Source organism: Allium cepa (assembly GCA_030765085.1). Taxonomy (NCBI): domain Eukaryota; kingdom Viridiplantae; phylum Streptophyta; class Magnoliopsida; order Asparagales; family Amaryllidaceae; genus Allium; species Allium cepa. The sequence goes on along the minus strand of CM060933.1, from coordinate 24,232,446 downwards.
TTTCCTTGATGGGTGATTACAGATACAATCCGTTTTCAGTTGCTAGAATACAATTGCAAAGTAAAAGAAATAAGTTTGGAATGAGTCTTGAAAATGGCAGAGTCTCCCTAGTGTTCTCTCAAATCCCCCCTTTTCTGTGCCCCTTCCCCTCTATTTATAGGCGAATGTGGGTTGGACATCCCTGGTGGGCCTGGTAGCTGAATATCTTAGCCCGAGTGAAGTGGTCTCTATGCGCCGAACCAGAGAGGCCGAGCGATCAAATGCCGAACGTCCAAATGCCGAACGTACCCCTCCATGCCAAACAATCTCCTTTGGCCGAGCGGGTTGAGGTCGAACACACTGAATGCCGTGGGGAGCACTTGTGCCGAACGATGCTAGGAGCCGAACCAGTGTCATGGTCGAACGATTGCTAGGCCGAACGAGATGAGGCCGATTGCTCTGAGTGTCGAACACTTCCCAATGCCGAACAAGATGTGGATGCCGATCGATATGGAATGCCGGATGTCACTTGATGCCGAAAAATGTCCTTGGCCAAACGTGACTTGTATGCCGAACGATGTCTTATGCCGGACCACTCTGCCATGCCGAGCGTGCTTGGATGCCGAGCGTTATGGTGCTGAACCACTTAAAGGCCGAACGAGGTTTCTGGCCGGACGATACCTTTGGCCGAACGAAGCCTTTGGTCGGACGAGGCCTTTGGCCAAGCGCTCCTGAATGACGGTTGCAAAGAAATGCTGGACGAACCAGTTGGGCCAAACGATGGGTATGCCGAGTACCGAGTTGCCTGGCCAAATCTCCAGGAAACAAAAAGCTTCTTCAAAAAGTTCATGGTTAAAACCATTTCAAAACTACTTTATTTTAGCCATGGGGTTTCCGTTAAAAAAATGAGATTGGGTTATTTGTTTTGAAAACCAAGACTTTGGAAACTTTAACTATTACTTTTGAAACCATTGGATAACCTCGTTCGAAAGCATTCAAACCTTCTTTTCAAAACACTAAGCAAATGCTTTTCAAAACACTTTAAAACATCTCTTTCGAAACCATCAAAACATACCATTCGAAAGTATTAAAGCATCTCCTATTAATTCTTAAAAGCATAGCTTCAAAACCAATGAAAGTACCCTTACGAAACCATTGGGTTTATCTTTAACAATATATTTTGGGTCAAAATGAATATATATGAAAGTACCACTTTCGGAAACTATAATCTTTATATAAAATTGTTTGGGAAAAACTGATGGGTTCGAAACCATCCTTTCGAAAGCTCAAAACTTTTAAGTAAAACATTTGAAGGATCGCTTCGAAACTCCTTTCGAAGCCATTGCCTTCAAAAACCTTGAATTCCTTCGAAAGCTTTAGGAAGTAGCTTAGTACTGGTTTAAAAAAAGCAACCTTTCGAATTGGTTGATGACTTCAATCCATTCGAAAGGCATAGGGACGACAGCAAGGTTTCGATTGAGTTAAGACTACCCTTTCGAAAGACTTAGTTTAAAACATAAGAACTCATTTGAAAGATGCACTTAAATAAAAAGGTGGCAACCCCTCCGAAAGCTATTTAGGAGACCCTTTCGATAGCATTTGTTTCGACTCCTTCGAAAGCATTTAGTAAAAAGAGGCAAACACAATTTTTTTAGAAAGTAAAACAAAGATTTTGACCCCATCGAAAGCAATGTTTCGACACTATGCCTTCTGTCCTTCTCCAATCCACTACATACCAATCATACTGATACCTTGTGCATTGGTTTCGGCATTAGTTGGTTTCGACTTAGATGGTTTTGACTTGGTCGAGGCGGAAGCATAGGTGCTTCTCAAAGAGGTGGAACCTACTTTTCTCGTTCCATTTAAGGGAATTACTTTATAACTAACCTGCCTATTTGCAAACATTTAATCGGTTGCCATAACTTTTCAAATTCTTTACCAAAATAACTGTCATATAATTTCAGATCTAAACAAGGATTAATTTAACAAATAAGCCCTTTCATTAAGCAAAACCAATAAAACAATTAAGTCCTTTATCCAAAATAATTTTATTTCCATGCTAAATTACTTAGGAAAAATCCCTAAAAATTATAGAAATTCACTTTCAATATATTATCTAACATACAAAAATTTTAGACCCAAATTCTTCATAAAATAACTGAAATAATTTCTAAATCCAATTATTCATATTTTCCCATGAAAATTCATAATTAATTTTCCATGGCTTAGAAAATTATAAAAATTAAAACTCATCTTCAAAATCAAATTTACATAACATATAATTTCCTCATGGCATTCGAATTCAATTCAAACGATTTAACCCTTAAAACCATGGATAAACAATTACCAAACAATCTTGTTTGAATCAAACATATCATAAAAATACAAGTATATCATCAATCAAAATCATCATAACGGAACTTAAACTTGAAAATCAAATGATCATAAAAGCAAAATAGAGATGGTTTAGATTATTATTCACCATGATTTGGATAAGGAATTTGATATTTGATCCTTGATTAATTTCCGCTAGCTAGCTTGAATCTTTAGCTTTAGATTTAATTTCTCCCCTTTTGTAGTGGTCGGCTTCTCTCTTTCGTTTGTGTTTTATGTTTTGAGAAAAATGAATGTGAGTGGATAGGAAATGAGAATATAAGCTAATGGGATTATGATGCGCAATTACCCTAAATACCCTTGTGTTAGTTACTCTCCTAATTAACATACAAAACCATTTATAAGCCCATTTATATAATTAATTAAGCTCGGTCACTATTTTGAATTTTCTACTCTCAATCCCCTCATCACTCTAAGATTTACGTTATTCTATTTAATTCATATAATTAAATCTTCTAAATGATGTTATTAAAGATTTGGTGTGTTATAGGCTCCCCTCCTTAAAGAATTTTTTCTCGAAATTCAATAAGGACTAAATAGCAAATATAGCAGTCATCTATAACAACTCTTAGCAACCATACTAGCCTACCTAACTAGCAACTATCTATACAAATCTAATATAGACATACCCTCAAAGCATATCATGATAAGTGTCTCTAATCGTGTCTTCAGTCTCCCAAGTACAGTCCTTCTCGTTGCCGCTCCACTGAGCTTTCACTAGCTTGGCTGTCTTTTTCCTTAATCTTTTCTCATCTCTCGCTACAACCCGAACTAGTTGTCTAACAAAAGTTAAATTAGGATCTACTATCAGATCTTCCAACCCTATTGGAGGTATGGTAGTCTCTGGATCGTGCACATACCTGCGAAGATGAGACATATGAAATACATTGTGGACACCTTCCATACTTTTCGGCAACTCTACTCTGTATGCGAGCTTCCCAGTCCTTTCTATAACTAGGATTAGACCAACATATCTTGGTGCTAGTTTTCTTGGCTTTCCAAATCGCACCACACCCTTCATCGATGATACCTTAATGAAAATCTTATCTCCAACTGAGAATTCTAGGTCTTTAGGCCTCTTATCTGCGTAACTCTTATGTCTACACTGAGCTTCCTTCATCCTTTCTCGGATCAACTCAATCTTCTATATCGCCTCTCTAACCAAATCTAGACCTAAGACTAATTTGTCTCCACTCTCTAACCAACATGCTGGTGATTCAAATGGCCTTCCATACAAAGTTTCAAAAGGCACCATTCCTATACTAGTACGATAACTATTATTATAGAAAACCTCTACTAGTGTAGGTGATCTTTCCAAGATCCACCAAAGTCCAATACACAATATCTTAGTAAATCATCGTATACCTTATTGACTCTCTCTGTCTGCCCATCCGTCTGAAGGTGATACATAGCACTCATCTTGAGCTTGGTACCTAACACATCCTGTAGACTCTTTCAGAATTCACTAGTGAACAAAGCATCTCTGTCACTGACTATATTGCTAGGAATTTCATGTAGTCTTACTATGTTCTTCATGAACAACTTAGCTAAAGTAGGTGTTGTCCCGGTTGACTTAACTGGAATGAAATGAGCACTCTTGGTCAACATTTCCACTATAACCCATACACTTTCATTTTCTCTATTTGACCTTAGCAACCGGTATATAAAATCCATGAATATTGAATCTCATTTCCAAACTGAAATCTCTAAAGGTTGAAATAACCCACTCGGCTTCTGATGTACATCTTTCACTTGTTGACAATTTACACATTGCCAAATCCTCAAGCCAACATCCATCTTCATAACTTCCCAATAGAAGCTCCTCTTCTTATCTTGATACATCTTGGTCCCTCCAGAATGAATCGTAAACTTGTACTGATGACATTCTCCAAGAACTTCTCTCCTTAAGACATTCGAAACACACAACCATCGCTTGTTTCTTAATCATCCTCTCTAGTCAAGACTAAGATCCTTCAGATCATCGATCTCGGTTCCAACCTCAAGCCTTCTAATTTTCTCGGCTAATAATGAATCCTCATTCTACTTAGAAGCAATGCTCTCAATCAATACTAGTCGAACTTCCAAATAGGATAAGATGGTGGTGCTCTGACTAGAACTAGTAGTCGATCTTAACTTCACATTACAAGTAGTCAAAGCTTCTAAATCTTTCCATTCTGCCGACATTTCTTACACCACATTTTGATGTCTTCTGCTAAGAGCATCCGCTACTTTATTTCCTTTTACGGGAGTATACTCTATACCAAAATCATAAGCAGCTAAAAATTCCAACCATCTCTGCCGTCTCATGTTCAACTCCTTCTGAGAGAATAAGTACTTCAAAGACTTATGATTGTGTATAGATCAAATCTCTCCCCTAAGAGATAATGTCTCTAAATCTTCAATGCGAATATTGCCGCAGCCAATTTCAAATAATGAGTATGATATATTACTTCATGCGTTCTAAGTTGTCGTGAAGCGTAGGCGATCACTTTACCCTTTTGCATCAACATAGCTCCTAATCCAGTTCTGCATGCATCGGTATACACCACCAGCCATTGGTTTTCGTCTGGAACTACTAACACAGGTGCATTGGTCAATAAATGCTTTAACTTAAGGAGTGCTTCCTCACATTTTTCGGACCAGATAAACTTCACATCCTTCTTTGTTAACTTAGTCAAAGGTGCTGCTATCCGCAAGAAATCGTTAATAAATCTCCAGTAATAGCCAGCAATTCCAAGAAAACTTTTAATCTCAATCACTGTCTCTGGTCTCTTCCAATTATTAACAGTTTTGATCTTATTTGGATCGACTGACAAATCTTTCTCTTAAACCACATGACCAAGAAACTTAATCTCTTTCTTCCAAAAATGACACTAGGAAAACTTCGCTTTTAGCTAATGCTACCTCAACATCTCAAGCACTACTCTAAGATGATCTTCATGCTCTCTTTTATCCTTAGAGTGTACTAAAATGTCATCTATAAACACCAATATGAAACTATCCAAATACTCTTGGAAGACTCGGTTCATTAAATCCATGAAGAAAGCATGTGCATTCATTAACCCGAATGACATTATTAACCACTCGTATGAACCATACCTAGTCCGAAATGCTGTCAAAGGAATACCGTCCTCTGCTACTCTTAACTGATGGAAACATGTCACCATATCCAATTGGGAAAACACTCTGGCTCCTCACAACCGATCAAATATATCGTCTATTCTTAGCAAAGGATAATTATTCTTAATCGTCCTCTCGTTCAACTTATGAAAGTCGATACACATCCTCAATGACCCGTTTGGTTTCTTCACGAACACCATGGCTGCTCCGTAAGGCGAACTGCTTGGTCTAACAAAATTCCCTCCTTCTAGATCCACTAGCTGCACCTTCAATTCCTTTATCTGGTCGGTGTCATCCTGCTAGGTGGTCTACTTACAGGTTTAGCTCCTGGCATTAGATTTATCTGAAACTCAATAGCTTGTTTCGATGGTAGTCCTGTAACCGGCTCAAAGATCTGTAAAATCTCTTGCTACTTAAATCTGACTTAACTCTTCTCTTGCTTCCAAGCACTTAACAAAGCAAAAATGCTCCGGACAGAATTCTCCACTGAGAATATGATTCGGTTATGACTATCAAGGTGTCTTAGTGATATCTGCCTATCTTGGAAAAATATCCAAGCCTCATACTTACCCAACCAATCCATACCTAAAATGATTCCAAAACCTATGAAATCTAAAACATACAAACTGCATGCAAACTTATGACCTAATAATTCTAGTTCTAACTGGTCACATCTCATCCCTAGAGTTGCATACCCTCCTATTGGGTTCTAAGTATAAGCTATCAACCAAACACTGAGATATAAATGAATGTGTTGCACCGATATCAAATAGTACCCTAACTGGTATACTTCGAATCAAAGGCGTACCTTCCATCACAGTCTTCCCTTTTTTAGCTGTAGTTGGCCTAGCAAATGTTGGTCCAATAGTAAGGACCTTTTCTTTGTCCGCCCTGTCTGGCTCTGGACACTGATTCTTATAATGCCCAACTTGGTCACAGTTGAGGCACTTCACACCCTTCTTTTTTGCAGCCTTCTTTCCCTTGCTTGACCGGCACTCATGAGCATAATGACATTTCTTGTCACATTTGAAGCAAACTAAACCATCCTTTGCCTTCTTGGCTGTCTCTCCCTTCTAGCCTCCCATCTTGTTAAAGAACTTTCTCTTCTTTCCCTGAGAACCCTGGATTTCAACCGGCTTTTCTCTTGCACAAATAGCAAGCATTTCCTCATGTCGGATTGCCATCTCCATAATTATATTATAAGGATCACGAAGATATGTCAGGGTCTCCCCTGCAATCTCAGGCCTCAATCCCCGAATGAACCTCTCATTCCTTCTGAAGTTAGTATTTATAGTAGCATCCACATAATGGGACAACTCATCAAACTTAGTAGCATATTCAATTACTGACATCTCTTCCTACACAAATCCATAAATTTTCTCAACAATGCCGACTTGGCAACCTCACACAAAAACATCTATTCAAATCTCCTTCTAAACTCTGCCTAAGTTAACTCCTCCTTTGGAACCCCGGTAGTAACACTATTCCACAATGAAGCGCTGCCCCTTGCAACTTCCTAGAGGCCAGCCTCCTCTTCTGCTCGTCATCCAAACCCAAATCAGTGAAAATTCTCTCACGGTGCAGCAGCTAATTCTCAACTTCTATGGCATCCTCCATTCCTATTAACGGCTTCCCACCAAGACTAGTGTAATCTCTGCTTAACTTAGCACAATTATTCCCAACTGGAGCCATAGGATTAGCTCCTCCAACATTCCCAACAACACTAACAGCAACTCCTGCATGCATCAGATTGATAAAGAACTAATACATCGTCCCCATATCTACTAGTGGATTTCTAGCACCCACATTGGCATCAGCATTTTTGTTAGCATTATCCTGTTGATCTGGGTCCTTCGGTGGGTCGAGCATTTCCATTGGTTGTGGTGCTTCCTCCACCGAGATTTCCTTTTCCATTTCATGCCTACGAGTTTTAGTAAGATATAGAAGAACGGTCTAAGGGAGAGGGGAATACGTACTTATATAGATACATATATATCAGATATAAGTATGTTACTATAACGTTATCCTAAATCCCGATCTTATTTTCCGATTCATCGGATTATGTTTTGAAAATCCTTTAGGCTTAAATTTCTTTTAAGTTTCATAAACCTATGCTCTGATACCAAATTGTAATAACCCCCATTTGGAGGCCCAAAACTAACGGCTACGGATGCTGTAGTCGTCCATAGTTATTAATTCTCGACAATAAAATATAGTAATGTTAGATACATTGATATAACAGAAACACATGGATATGGAAAAAAAATTAAAATCAATTTTCTCATTCCATTTCAAAGCATTTAAAATTCGTTACATAATCCCATAATCATTAACCACATATAGAGAAAATATAATTATTACAACTTACACCAAGAGCGACATATGAAGATACCCCCTTGGATTATCAGAGTATATAACTAAGCAATTGAACAACTTTGTCTTTACAACAAAACACAATGGAATCAAAATAGAAAATAACTCTAAATAGCAATCATGCCTCACGCACGTCTCCAAAAGCTTATTTGTCTAAAGAGGTACCTGTAAACCTTAACCATCAAGCTACTCAAATTCGATTGAGCACCTGAGAGTTTAAGGAGAAAACATAAGCTTTGAGTCAGACATAAAGCCTGGTATGAATAATAATCTACAATCTCAAACTATTCAGATATCTAGTGAGACCACGCCGCTTAGTGGAATGGGTTTTCCCCTCAGTGGTATCTTATTCAAAACTTTATAAAACCATATACTATGGTCCTGCATCCATAATTGTTGAAACATAGCAATTCAAAATATCATGATGATATGCAAAAAAGAATCAATTCCGGATTAGCATCCCCATTCATTTTTGACTATCTGTCTCAGTTATAGTTTCTTGGGTCACTATTAACCTAATAGTTTTCATGGACTGACTAATAACCTATATAATACTTGTGGACTCCATGTCTGATTTCAAAGTTTTCATGGAATCACTAAGAATCTATTGGCCCCTTCCAATAACTTCATTGTTTCAGGGGTTTTCCCTGAACCTATTAGTATCTCCAATAACTTCTCTCTTATCCTAGTTTTTATGGGTTGACTAGGAAACTACTGACATCTGTTAATAACTTAATCCGGATATAGTTTTCATGGGTTCACTACAACCTGTTGGCCCCTGCCAATAATACTTTCTAATCATAGTTTTCATGGGCTTACTCTGAACCTATTGGCTCCTACCAATAATTTTTCCTAAACTTAGTTTTCATGGTCTTACTATGAACCTGTCTATCTGACAACTTCTTTAATCGGTATTTAGGCATCCTATATTCTGGTCTAACTAACCTCGAAGTATGCAATTCTACCCATTAAGGAGTTAACTCAATCTACATTCACTACTGGGTTAACCTAACTGGTTATTCTGCCCTTTTTCCTCAAAGTACAATTATGGGTCTATATCAAAGTGAATATGTATATTAGAAGAAGCAAACATAATAACATAATAATGCTAACACTTATGTCTAATATCTTTGAAATCATTTACAGATGAAACATAGTAAATCCTTTTAATCTATTATTTTATCAAGGAAAGCTTCTTCAAAAACTTAATAGTTAAAACCATTTCATAACTCCTTTATTTTAGCCATAGGGTTTCCTTTAAAAAATGAGATTGGGTTATTTGTTTTGAAAACTAAGGCTTTCGAAACCTTTAACTATTACTTTCAAAACCATGGGATAACCTCCTTCGAAAGCATTCAAATATTCTTTTCAAACATGAAGCATATGCTTTTCAAAACACTTTTAAATATCTCTTTCAAAAGCATCAAAACATACCTTTCGAAAGTATTAAAGCATCAACTATTAATTCTTAAAAGCATAGCTTCGAAAGCGATGAAAGTACGCCTTACGAAACCATTGGGTTTATCTTTAAAAATATCTTTCAGGTCAAGAATATATACGAAAGTACCCCTTTTGAAAACTTTGTTCTTCATATAAAATTGTTTGGGGAAATTGATGGCTTCAGAACCATCCTTTCGAAAGCTCAAAACTTTTAAGTAAAACATTTAAAGGATAGCTTCAAAACCCCTTTCGAAGCCATTGCCTTCGAAAGCCTTGAATCCTTTCGAAAGATTTAGGAAGTGGCTTGGTACAGGTTCAAAACAAAAGCTACCTTTCGAATTGATTGATGACTTCAACAAGTTTGAAAGGAGGGACGGCAGCTAGTTTTCGATTGGGTTTAGACTACCCTTTCGAAAGCATTAGTTTAAAACATAGGAATTCATTTGAAACCTACACGTATACAAAAAGGTGGAAACTCCTTCGAAAGCTATTTAGGAGACCCTTTCAAAAGGATTTGTTTTGTCTCTTTCGAAATCATTAAGTAAAAACAGGCAAGCGCATTTCTTTAGAAAGTATAACAAAGGTTTTGACCCCATCAAAAGCAATGTTTCGACACCATGCCTTCTGCTCTTCTCCAATCCACTACGTACTAATCATATTAATACCTTGTGTATTTGTTTCGGCATTGGTTGGTTTCGACTTGGATGGTTTCAACTTGGTCGATGCGGAAGCATAAGGTCGAAAGGTTCTTCTGAAAGAGGCGGAACCTATTTTTCTGTGTAAAAACTGATTTAATGCCATTTAAAGGAATTACTTTATAACTAACCTGTCTATTTGTAAACATTTAATTGGTTGCCATAACTTTTCAAATTCTTTACCAAAATAATTGTCGTATAATTTCAGATCTAAACAAGGATTAATTTAAAAAATAAGCCCCTCCATTAATCAAAACCAATAAAACAATTAAGTCCTTTATCTAAAATAATTTTATTTCCATAGCAAATTACTTAGGAAAAATCACCAAAAATTATAGAAATTCACTTTAATTATGTTATCTAACATATAAAAATTTCAGACCCAAATTCTTCATAAAATAATCGAATTTCATTTCTAAATCCAATTATTCATATTTTCCCTTGAAAATTCATAATTAATTTTCCATAGCTTGGAAAATTATGAAAATTAAAACCTATCTCCAAAATCAAATTTTATATAACATATAATTTTCTCATGGCATTCGAAATTCAATTTAAATGTTTGTACCCTTAAAACCGTGTATAAACAATTATCAAACAATCTTGTTTGAATCAAAGATACCATAAAAACACAAGCATATCATCAATCAAAATAATCATAAAATCATAAACTTGAAAATCAAATGATCATAAAAGCAAAATAGAGATGGTTTAGATTATTATTCACCTTGATTAGGATAAGGAACTTACGATTTGATCATTGATTAATTTCCCCTAGCTTGAATCCTTAGCTTTAGATTTAATTTCTCCCCTTTTGTAATAGCCTACTTCTCTCTTTCATTTGTGTTTTATGTTTTGAGAAAAATGAACGTGAATGGTTAGGAAACGAGAATATAAGGTAATAGGATTATGATGTGTAATTACCCTAAATACCCTTGCGTTAATTACTCTCCTAATTAACGTACAAAACCATTTATAAGCCCATTTATATAATTAATTAAGCTCGGCCTCTATTTTGAATTTCAAATCTCAATCCCCTTATCACTCTAAGATTTACATTATTCTATTTGATTTATCTAATTAAATCTCCTAAATATTGTTATTAAAAATTAGAGTTGTTACAGGATTTTGTCTTCTTTTCCATACTATTTGCCCTGTTTAAAACATATACCACTTCCTATGTCCATTCGCAAAAAGAATTTTACAACTTTAAAATTTTTGTCTAAGAAAAATCAACAAGCTATATATGCACTACTATTTTTTCAAAGGAATTAACTTTTATTAAAACCCGTTGGCTGAAATTTTCTATCTAACTCATTTTAATTTCTACTAGAACTTTTTATTTTAATAAAACATTGGTATTTTATTATTTTCTTCAAAAATTTAATATTTACTTGCTTTTCAAAATAGTGTTTCAATACTTTCAAATGAATCCTTTGAAAATCATTTCAAATACTATTTTTTTACTTTTAAATAAGTCACTTGAAAATAATTTACAATATATTATTTATATATATATCCAAATATTTTTATATTAAATTCTTTAATGTAGGTCGAACTCAGAGTGATTTTATTTATCCATATTCTATTGGAATTTTCTCCTTTACGACTTACTTGCTGACTTATCCTCTCGCGGAATGTTAAGATTCCAGTTATACCTTAAAGTGATTACTACACACCTTCTTTCATAAACTTGCTCAATTCTTGCTTCTGAATATTCGCAACGTACAGATTCTTACTTTCCCTATACTTATACCTAACGTACATCACCAATCGACAATCCTACGAAGATCTACAACCATTAGGCTATTAAGTGCCCAATTAGGGAGTCACACACCATCCAGCTCCAAGGGCCTTCCATATGCTCAACTCATGCTCTTCTTAAGTCAACGGCTTTCTGTACGACCTATACCACGTTGGGTAATCGGGTAAGTGTACATTTTCAACTTCTTCCATTGCTCCTACACATAATCGACTTATCCATCTTATTAGAGTATGATTAAAACTACTCTATAGTCGGAATTATAGGATTGGGTGTATAATATATTCAAAATTGGAAGAAAAATACAAATATGTTTACTTAACATTTTCTAATTCTTAAGATCGATTAACCTGAGCTTTGATACCAAATAACCTTCACCTCAATGGACCCGAATTTTCGCTAAATCAAAAACCTAAGTCCACCAAAGTACAAATCGTTGTTTTTGGTATCATGCAAATAGAAAAAGTATATTAGAGCACAATTGAAACAAACTCACAGTGGAATGGTAAGTATAATAAAACATATTATTACTGACCAAGCTTGACAATTCTAACATCTGGTGTCCTTGTCAGTACCGAGCATGCATATGGAAGTCTATCCTTCCACTATTCCTACCCTTGTACTAGCACCTGTCCCTCTAAAGCTATCCTATGGGTTGTAATAAGGAGGAGTCAGAATAACATTCTAGTGATTGGAAAATTACACACTTTAGACATAATACAGGTTTATGTCGATTGTCTTCCATTACATATTATGTGCTTTTATTTTACTTAGTCGTCTCGACTATACATAAGCATATGTTACGCAACATAATCCAACTCCCTGTCGGCGTCCATCATATATGCAGTACAACGTCCTCGTCATCATGCATGCCAAGGAACTCCCACGATGCCTAATAATGGAATCACAATTGTTAGCCGTATTCTATTTGTTTTTGAAAGACCTCCAAAAAGGGTTATCTAGTCTTGCCCCTAAAAAACAATCTAGCAAACAACTGTGGTGGTGTAAGACCTAAATGTGATCTACACTAGTGGGAGGTGTAACCATTAGGCGCAACCCTTATGTTTCCGCTGACTACTCATGATTGATGACGTTCTCGACCTATGTACAACTCTACTTAATATGATACCAAATACATATTGACATGGCACTGAGCCTTTCTCATCGTCCCATTTAGATTGCCTAATAAAATCAAGGTAATTCCCACTTGTTAATAAATACCCCCTAAAAGGTTGAAGCAGACTCTACTTGTCCTTTGACATTTCAACTGAAGTGAACCTTCCTACGTGGGTATCCCTCACCTATACAAGAACATATATAACTCCACAGGTCCTAGAGTTGGATATGTCCAACATCAGCATAATATATACACAATTGTTGGTAGCCCCTTATAATGGACAAACTTCTGTTATATAACACTACTGACCTCACATTCGAAACCATTTTGATGACTTTGTCATTCTCATCCGATCTAAGTTATTTACTAACTTTAATAATTCATACCCATTATTAACGCATACTTGAAGCTATATATATATATATATATATATATATATATATATATAATGTGTGTGTGTCTGCATATGTGTGTGTATTCGTATGTGTCTATATATATAGTGTGTGTGTGTGCGCGCGTATGTGTGTGTATATTCATACTTATTTAATTATTACGCCTCATGTATTCAACTGTTAGTAACATTCCTTTACTTTTTCATGCATTTACTTCTTGTTCCATTAATATCAATTTAACGTCATTTACGACTTTCATTAAAAGACATAAATATCTTTCATCTCCTTTTCCATGCCTTATTGAATTTCTATTCCTTTTTAACATTTACTACCATCCCTTGTTTAGTATACTTTCCATACCCTTTTTATTTAAATTATTACTTGCCAACCGTTTTACTGTTTATTATTATTTGATTTCTGTTTTAACTCTATTGAATATTTAATTCTTCATTAAACTGCTATTATGATCACATTTACAATTCTTTAATTGATCCTTAAGGATTTCTGCATTTTAATGTATTGGAATTACATATCTCTCAAAAGGAAAGGTTAATACTATAAATTTCTGTGTCTTATCTAAAAGAAGCATTTGTGTTATGCTTGGAATTACAAGGAATTATATTTTCATAGTTATTGAAATAGATAGTACAAAATACAGTAAATACCTCTAACATCCCCCATTTTTAGGCCTGAAACTAAGCGCTATGGATTTTGCAGTCATCCTTAGTATTAATTCTCGTTGACAAAATGACATCAGTTAATCATAGCTATAACATCAAGAGCGCGTGAATATGAAAATTTTAAAACACGTCACATTAATAATTTTCACATTCATTACATAATCTCATTGATTTCACGTCCAAAGAAAAAAAAATTATTACAATTATATTCCAAGAGCGACATATGAAAATGCCCCCTTGGGTGATCATATCTAACTACTTGTTAGTAAAAAATCATGTTATCACGTACATTCAAACAAAATAAAACTTCAAAATGCATAGCAGAAATAAACTCCTAATTTAACTGGCTTCCTAATATTAACTATACTACTAGAAAACATGGTTATCGAGCCTCTAAAACAAAGCTATTAGTTTATAGTACATATATCTGCTACGCCGCTAAAATAGGGTTGTTGAGTCTCTATGTCGAGTCTCTAAAACATAGTCATTGAGTTTGTAAAACATATGGCTTTAATGCCACTAAAACATAGATGTTGAACCAATAAAAACATGGCTAGTGAGTTATAAAACAAATGGCTATCATGCTGCTAGAAAACCTAAGTATCGAGTCAATAAATGACATGAGGTTTTGAGTTTAAAACACTTAGGGATGCCAAGCCTCGACACGCTAGGGTGTCGAGCCCTTGAAAACATGATAATGTCAAACTCTAAAACGAATGGTGTTGAGTTTCTAAACCCTAAGGTTGTCATGCTTCTCCCCCAAAAGAGACGCTGATTCCCTAAAATCATATGGTGCCGAGTTCGTATGAAAATTGATACATCGCATAGCTATCGAATAGCTATCACATGCATCAGTCTTTATAGTTATCAAGTCTATAAAGTCGACACCTCATATAACTATCAAGTAATTATTCCATGTACTAGCCTTCATAGTTATCGAACATCAATGAAGTATGGGTATTGGATGAATGATAGAGGGAGGGTTTTGGAAATGAAATAAGGAGTTATTATCATTATGCTCCTCTTATTAATTCATTTCTTTTTTATGTTTTAAAATAATCTTATTAATTGATTAATTAAGGCCTAATCCAAGTTAGTTTACAAATCCCATTCTCCTTATTACCTCATATTATTATATTAAATTTATTTGATTAAATTTCCTAAATAATGTTAAACAAAAATTAGGGTGTTATAATACCCCTATTTTCTACATCTCTTTCTTTTAGGCGTATTCCTTGTTATTTCAAACGATACACTTTTATTTATGAATCTGAACTTGATAATCTATAGAAATTTACATTACAACATTCTACATTCCAATGAATTAGAATACTACATAATCCTGATAGTTTATTGTAATAACTCTAACTTACATTTTTTCTTGCATTATTCATCTAAATCTACAAATTTGAAACTACCACATAATTTATCAATTTCAAGAACTACTACTATCCATTGCTTTCCATATTCACATACATGCAATATTAAAATTGAGTTGTCAATCATAAAATATGTAGGCAGGATTTATAAATTCATTACACATATACAGTTTTGGTCTACAACCCCAAGTTTACATTTAGGCATACAAGAAGAGATTTACAACGTTATAAATCCAATATTTTATAAAAATATATAATTTTCTACCCACCTTTGAGCTTTACAAATCTCCAGATCTAATCCCCTTCATTCCAGTTTGACTCCTCTTATTTTCCTTAATTGAATACATATACCACAAGCATAAATATATCTATTAGAAACCTAGATCTGAGAAGATATTTAGATTTAATTTAGATTTTTTCTTGACTTCGACGATTTGACTCCACTATATTCTTCTTCTCAATTATCCTATGTTATTCCCCACTTGTATTTACATATATAAACTATAATTTTATTTAGAATAAAGTATGCGTGGAGAATAAAAAAATGGTAGAGCTCCATCATTGCTCTAA
This sequence comes from Allium cepa, assembly GCA_030765085.1. NCBI lineage: Eukaryota > Viridiplantae > Streptophyta > Magnoliopsida > Asparagales > Amaryllidaceae > Allium > Allium cepa. The sequence goes on along the minus strand of CM060933.1, from coordinate 24,216,545 downwards.
AAATATGAAAAGAAAAGTGAGAGGTTAGGCCCATATTTATAAGGATTCGAATCGTTGTCAGCCGTTAGATTAAATTATTTCAAATCCGGATGGTTCGTGCACATCAAATTTTACAACCGATGCATCTACCGTCCCAATTAAAGGGTCGACTGATTTACATATTTTAGTTAATTATCGTTCACCATTTGATTCTGTTGATTAATTTCCTTTTACGTGCACCCAATATAATTTATTTCCACTTTGATTAATGTTAATTATACTTAAACGTTAAGTAAGTGTTAACTGACCATTAATGTTAATCAATGCTATTTAATTATACATATTTCCTTAATTATACATATAATTATTTCTAGTTCAAAGACTTCAAATATTAATAACCTTTTCATTGGAACTTCGAATAAAAAACCTTATATATGAAAATTGATCAGAAAATCGCCACGAACCTAATGGTGTAAGTTTTATAGTCAAATTCCAACGTATGCAAAAATTCAAAATTTTGATGTTACTATTTATTAATTAAGTTCTCTTAATTAATTATCGTAGATTTTATGGGGTGTTACACTTTTGATTTCATCTTTGAAATTAAAAATAATTTCAACTTAATTCAAAGTAATTTCAAAATAATTTCATATCATCACCAAAGTTTGTGCCAAAGACATCACACACGGATTAAAGAAGCAAAAGCATAGGTGAAATAAATATTCAGTTACTTGCATCAACTCAAAAAACCTTTCTATTCACCCACTTTAAACTTGTATATTGTGATTTCATAAAATACACACATACATATATGTTTGGTATTTCTTCTTCAAATCATGCTATAGCCTTTTAAATTTAACCTAGTATTATTCTTTACCATTTGGTATTCAAATCAAAAAACATATACATAAATGAATTTGAATTCTTTTTTAAAACACCTTTTGATCACTCCAAAATATCAAAGAAAGTCATTATTTTTCTCCCTTTTTGCATGCTATATGCAAAAAACACTTTTTATAGCATAAACATAATTAATAAAATGAATTCTAAACTCACCTTTATATAATTATATGAAAATGAATTTCAAATTCATAAACTTTGTAATCATAAATTTCACCACTTTGGTCTAAAAATTCTTCTTCAGATTCTTTCAAACATATATATGTATATCATAAAATACTCAAAACTATATACGTTTTTATTTTCTCAATTCAACAAAAAAAATTGAAATAATATTTGATCATTCTTTTCAAATAAAATTTAAACCATAAAATGATATTACAAATCCCATGAAAGTATTCAAATTTTCTTCAAGAATCAAAATCGCTATTATTTTAACTTTTATCAAAAATCAAGTGCATACTTCACTTTGCGATTCTTCATTAATATTTATAAGAAAAATTGAATAAATCCAAATAACATATAAAAAAAATTGATATTTCTAACCTCCAAAACACATTCATTCTTTTATTACATCCAAAATCCAAAAATAGATTCATTGCATACAATTCATTATCAACTGTTGATCAAATAAGCAACCATTCCAAACATTTTTATAATAGCAATTTAATCACCATAGGGTACCAAGCCATTACCAATCGAACATATCATCCAATTTGAATAATTTTAACTTAAAATATCAAAACAAGAACACATATTAAATTGCTATATTGTTAAAGTATAACTACATTCACCATAAATTCAATATAAGGATTATACTCGTTCAGTATTGGTTCTAGCATTGCATAACAAGACAATCAATCCAATATTAGTCCAAATAGCAAGTGTACAATTCATGTACTTTAATTTAAACCAAAATAATATATTATAACCATATAATTTGATCGACATACTCACTGTTAACTAAAATAAAAGGTTATATTCATTGTACAAATTCAACAGAATTTGGAATACTCATAAAAAATGCTTGGAAATTCCCCAAAACCTCACTGCTTAGCTATGCACATTTATCTACCTTTCACTAACCTGTGTGCATCACTCCTCAATCTCATTGGATCTTTCACTCGAGCACGCTATTCAGCGGCCTAAGTTAGCCTCCGCTTTCTAACTACATCACCTACTGAGCAAAGGTGTCGGCTCCTTCACCTCGACCATGCACACAAGCCTATCTGCCTCGTCTGCTTCTCCTCTCTGATGCATCAGCATGCATTGTTTTTCTTTTTTTTCATGTTTGATTTTTCGTTTGGGGCAAAGGTATTTGAATTATCTTTCCCTGGAAGAATAACAAGAGAAAGGGAGGGTATGTGATAAGATTTGAAGGAATAAGAGTGGATAAGCATGAAGAATTAAGTCCAATTAGAAAAACACACACATATATGTATGGTATATGTATACAAGCCATATACATATGGTATACTATAATTAATGTATGTATATGCTTAGGCATTTATATTCCCAATATGCATGAGAATTTGTCATATGCATATGTAAGTATAATATATATGTATATACAATGGATATAAATCCCAATATCCATATGTGTGTATGCGTGATTATACACATCTGTATATATTTTTATTGTATCATGTGCATTTTGAATGTCATAGTTATGAATATGTATATGACATATTCAAATAACCATTCAATCAAATTAATCAATATGATTAGTTAGGAGATAATTTTAAATAAAATATGATTTTATTGACATATTGTCTAAGTGGTTAATCGATTCGGCTTTGATGCAATCACAAGTTCGAAACTTGCTTTCGAACGTTTATTGACATGGGATATGTTGTCCCAATGATTTGTTGTATATAAAGTACCATTTCAAAAAAAATGATTTTATTTAATAATTAAGCTGGATATAATGTTGGTTAATAAATTTCATAGGCCCACTAAGATCTAAATAGGAAATATTTTTCTAAAATTACACATTTCACCCGCTGCAAAATGGATTGGGTTCCTTCATTCTCGTGACCTACTCATTGACTAAATGTTCTTAATAGATATGCTTTTTAACACCATAGTCTTTGTCAGTTACTCAGTGGGAAAGTCATGTAGAAAGTATAAGAGCAACTCGATTGCAAGCATCAATGCTAAAAATGCTTTGATCGAAACTTCAAATAGTTAAAAGAAGATAATGCGATGGCGGAAACTAATGGCTTATGTATGAATGTTCTAAAGAATTTTGAGTTCTTAATATGCCTTTTTATTTAGAAAAAGTTATTAGATACAAAGTAAATCAAGTTAGTAAAGCCCTTTAACATGAGGATATGAATTTAGGGGATGCTATTACAAAATTAAAAGAACTCACTGTATTTTTTTCAAAACTTTAGAGAACTTGGTTTTGGAGAAATGCTGCTAGAAGATAAAGAACTTGCTATAGGTGTTAATCGAACCAATATTCGAATTTGTTATACCATAATTTTTACTTGGTTATACTCGACCTTAAAGCTATATAAGTTCTGCCTTATATCAAATTCTCCATAAGAATTTAACATCAACCAGTAAAGCAATCTAAGAAATAAACTCATATGTCGAAGAATAGACGATTTATCGAAGCAATGGTCACATAACTGACCAAATCAAAGGTATATGCAGCGAAACAAGAACTTAATCGAACGCATAAGCCCTAAAGTATGAATTCAACCGAAAGCACAGGTCACAAAACTGACCCCTTACCAAAGTCGAAAGCACTACAGAAAGAAACTGAGATCAATGGTGAAATGGCTTTAATACTTACCAACGGTTTAGACTATCCAAACCTTAACATGCACAGAGCCATATATCGTTAGCCACATCATTAATCCACTTTAATTTTCAAATAAAAAAATTTCAACACATTTTCAAATCTCAGCCAAACAGGTGGATCGAGTCAGTAATCTAGGAAAAAAGCTATTTGCAAATAGCAACGCTTCAAGATGCCTATAAATAGGCACTTATCATAATGAATTAATGATCTTTTTTTGGTACCTGCATAATTTAGGTACATGACAAATAGTGCTTTTCTATATTAGCGTTTTTTGAAAAAACTCATTAAAGAGGACTTAATCATTCTAACATTATAACAACCTCCCGACTTTGGCAAAGAACTCTAAAGAATGAAAGGACAATGACGTAGGGATTCAAATTCGAACCATTATAACTCTCGGTGTCATTACTTTTAGCTTGGTCAATATTTTATAATTTACTATTACAAAACATGGATAACTTGGTCAATATTTTATAATTTACTATTATTATTAGTAGTAGTATTATTATTAATATACATTTAGTTAATTTTTTTAAAACTTATAGCTGGTTTATTAATTATTATTGTTGTTGTTATCATTCTAAACTTTATTGATTATTATCAAACTTAGTTAATATATATGAACTTAGTTGTTTATTGTCATTGTTACTAATTTGACTCTTGTTGTTGGTATAATTTTTTTAAACTTAGTAAATTTTTATGGACTTAGTTAATTTTTTTTATTATTATTTTATAATTTATTAGTTTATTATAATCATTATAAACTTAGTTAATTTATTATTAATATGACAAATTTAGATAACTTGATCAATATTTTTTAATTTATTATTAGTAGTAGTAGTAGTAGTAGTATTAATATAAATGTATTTAATTTTTATAAAACTAATAATAATAATAATAATTTTAGTTAGGTTTCATAAACTAAGTTATTGTAAGATTAAAGAATGTAGTAGTTCTAGAGCTGGTTCGCATTGAGCATTGTTCGTTTGTATCAATTATTTTAACTCGTAAACGTTATTTCATAGTAGTAACACAACAAAGACATCCAGAATAATGTAATAAGATGTCAAGAACTTTCTACAGTTTACTATTTTAACATTTGCATGAAATTAGTAGATATTACATTTCAAACAACGATAATACTAATCAAGATTTGTAAATTTTTGCTTGATGATTATAAATTATAAGAAACTAAGAGGTAGAAACTAACCTTTGTTGAACCACAATAGTGCCAGAAGTGGGCTTCTATTGATTGTCCTGAAGGTAAATAAATTTGTATTCTAAGAGGCAAGAGACTAGGAACCTGTACACCCGGATTTAAAATGCTTGTCACTTTCAGTAGTGGTCGATACATAAAGGTATTGTTTTAAAAAAAAGGGCATACCAACTAAACATGTTTGGTGTTGCTATAGTAGGTTCCATACCCAAATGAACATCCTTGTATAGAACTGAATTGAAGTAGCCAGCAAATCCTACAGAAAATAAGCATACCCGAATACTTCATTAGCATTGTTTGTACATAGATGTATACAGTGACAATACTACTCTAGCTTAGTAGTAAGAATTTAAGATGAACTTTCTTCATGCAGCAATGCCAATAGCCAATAATCATCTCATGGAGTTAAGTTAAAACATCTTTGACAATAGTTGTAACACCTTTGATGTTACATTTTTCTCAAGAAAATACTCAAGAAAATGTCCAAAATTCAGAATGCAGGGTATAAAACAAATTAAACTTTAACAATAATTGTAACACCTTTGATGTTACATTTTTCTCCTAAATAAAAGACCTTAGACAAGCTTCATAATACAAAATCCAACATAATAACAAAAACATTCAAAATAAAAAAATTCAAATTGATGGAAACACTGGAATCTTTAAAATCGAATATTATGTATGATCATGAATTTTAGTTATTGTTTAACAATATGCAGTCTTGTATTACTGCACCTTGTATTATTGATGGTGCAAGAAAATTCAACTGTGAGTTGGTTTGCATTGTGTGCATCTTAATATGCAGTGTTCTGACTGCAATTTTTGGCACTTGCTCCTATGTTCGAGATATTATCTTTAGTCTATAGAAGTTCTGAACATTATTTTTTTCAAGCCTGGTTCTTGTAGTTTATTGGTATCAACTCATGATATAGCTCATGTATTCATGTGGTGATAGAAATAGTTCTGCATATACAGTTCTCTACTTTTGTAGTTTATTTAATATGATATACAGCATTTGGCTATAGATATTGAAACAGACATGATGTAACAACCCTGTATTTTGTAATTATTTTATTGTATATTTTAATTATTTTTAATGTAAGATTTTGATTTAAAACTTATTTTACTTATTTGAAATGATTAAATTTATTATTTAAATATAATCTTGATTTTTATATGAGTTATAATTCCAAACTTGTGTAAGTTGAATATTTGCCTGAAATGCTGATTTTGGTCAAAATAGTCAAACTGTGACTTTCAACTTAAAATTTTAAAAAGTTTAAAATTTTAATTTTTTCTTTTATTATGAAAGTACATAAAATTCTAAGAACACCATTTTTCGTTTCGTTGAAATCGGATGTAAATTGTGGAAGTTATACCCTTTACAATATTGCGCGTATATAGGATTATTTAACAATGACTATTTTAAATTGTATAAATTACTTTTTCTTTGTTATATTTTATTTTAATATGTGATAATATGTTATATTATGTATATTTTGACTTTTAAGTATTTTTAAAATGATAATATAATTTTTCTAAAGTTTATTTGAATTTATTTCAATTTATAAAGCCTAGTTTGGTATTTACTGCATTTTTCTTTATTTAAAATTTTATTTAATAAAAATTAAATTATTATTTTACCTTGAAAATGTTTTAAAACCGTTTTTAATTCAAATTTTGTGTTTTAATATTTTTTATGAAGTAATAAATTTTCCAAAGTCATTGGAGATCTTCTTATAATTTTTATGTCAAGATTGCTATTTTTAAGCAATTTCTTATTTCCTTATTCTATTTTACTTAAAATAAATTTTTTATTTTATTTTATTCTTACTTAGTTTCGTTTTAAATAACATTTCTGAGTTTATTTTGTTTTTATAAAATTAAAAAGAAAAGGAAATGCAAAAGGTTTAGAAAGTTAAGAGATTTTAATAGCCTGAAACGGAAAGGCGTTTTATCCGTTTCTTTTTGCAATTAATACATCAATTTATCTTAGCCATTCCTTTCCTCATCCTTTGCAGCCGACTCCCTCATATTGTTCACGAATTTTCAAGCTCCAAAACCCTAAAAATCATGGCCTCCATCTTGAGGAAAAATTTGGTAATGGCTACATCTTTTTTCTACCTTTTTCTTCTCATTTTCTATGTATTTTGCCTAGTTTTCTATGCTTTCTGGATTGGCCTCTACCACCCACCATCACCACCATACTCTCCACCATCCCCTACCACTCTTCCTTGGCATCATCTCCAGCCATCATTTCAGATCCATCCATGGCCACACCTCCCTTGGTGACAAAACTCCACAAAATTTGCAAATAATGTCCAAAACAATTCCCTAGCCACCACTATTACTTCACCACCTTCATACTTCACCATGGCCACCACCTCTAGCCACGAACACCACCTTGCTACCACCACTACACTTCATCTTATCCTCTTTCCAGATCTGAAATTGACATGGCCAAGACTCCATGAACCAAAACTCCACAAAAACAATGCATAAAGCCTTGAAACATTCATGATAGCCACCCTATCACTTCATTCTTCATCCACCACCTTGGCCACCACCATAGGCCGCCACCACCACCTTTTCCAGACCTCCCCACACCCTTCCATCTACTGTCCAAACCTGTACAAGTATGGCCAAGCCCCACTTGACCCAAGGCCGAGCCTTGTTGTGCTCAAAAATTTCATATATGTTGCCTTGACCAATTGTATGCTTCATGTTATAACCCTACCACTCCATACTCCTTCTAGCCGTGAGTTATGGTGCCAAAACTGAGCTATATCATCATCATGGCTGAACCCAAGAACCTCCTAGGCCAAGCATTTGAATGGTTAAAGCAAGTCAAGTAATCTATTCCTTTGTTGCTTCGTATTTTCATTGTTTCAACATTGTTTTGCGTTGAATATTTATGTGTGTATTGTCTTGTTTTGGTTATTATTTACAAGACAAATATCAAGGCTCTCCATTCATTCAAATCAAAAGTCATGCTATATCGTGCTTGTCGTGCTTTTGGAATCGCACTTGTGTTAGTTGTTTTGGTCTTCAGCTTGAAAAAGTGGGTCTTGCTCACTCTGACATTTATACTTATGAAAAGTGAATTGATGACAAGTGTTTAGTAATATAAAATGTTTATGCAAGATAATGATGATCATATGATATGCTATGCCATGTTATTACCATGTTATTACCATGTTTAAACTGTTAATTTTCACCTGACATCTGATATATGACTGTATATTGTGATATTGACCTTGTTTATATTATTCCTGTATATGATTACACTGCAAGTTCCCTGTTAGAATAGAATCATTACGGGCTGAAATGATAGGCCTGATTTATTTTATTTAATTTATTTTAACTTGGGATTGCGGGTTTGAAATGATAAAAACCCGGATTTTCTTTGTAAATTATGGGTTGAAATGATATATTACCCGTATCACTTTACCTAGCGTAGAAAATTTTATACAGGCCCGTAGTTAAAATATGCTTTTCTAAAAAATTTAAAATATTTTAGAAATTTAATTATTATAATATTTTGATTTTAAATTTAATAAAAAAAAGGATTTTTGTAAATTATTATTGATTTTCTGAATAATTGTAAGTGAAAGGAATTAATGAAAAAGTTAGAAATTTTGAACGTAAGTTATTTTGGAAATTTTGATTTAATTATAATTGGAAATTTAAGTGAATATGAAATTATGATAAATTTATGATAATTTGAATTTAAATAAATTTAAAGTGATTTTTATATCATATTAATGATTTTAATAAAGTTGAAATGTGAAATGAATGAATATTGTAAGTTGAAATTTTGAAATATAACTAAAACTGGAAATTTATGAAATTGACATAAAAGTGAACTTTTAGTTAAGTAAATAAAAATAAAACAAAGTTATATTTGAGAATTTGAACTTAAGTGTTAAGTTGAAATTTAATGTAATGGATTTTAAAAATTCAACATTGCATTTTAATAAGTGAATTATTATTAAATCTTGATTTTTGAATGGAAATTTAACTTTATAAAATCATGAACTTGAGGAAAATTAAATGATGTTTATAAATGTGAAAATGTATGATTTTATAAGTTAAAAATGTTTTTAATAAAAATATAATTGGTTGAGAAATTTTATTGAATATTTGAAGTTAATTGAATGCATTTTTGAAATGCTATTAATTACAATGTAAATGATATTACAGCATTTGTAAACGCTGTAGTTGATGATAATGAACTAAAAAGCTAAGTTGAATTAAACGCTATTATAGCAATCTTTGTAAGTGTTATAATTTTTGAATTTAACTAAGTTATTCGAAATTTAAGTAAACCTATTATAACATTTTAAAATGTTGTCTTTTGTTAAATTGAACTGTTTTGAATGTAACTTTCCGTATAAGTTTTCTAAATGATGCGAAAAGTGAATTTTCACGGTTTTGATAAACTTAAGTGAATAAATAAACTTTGGAAGTTGAAATTTTTGGAAATTTAATAATTTAATTATTAAACATATTAACTTCATTGAAATGATAAAAAAAAATTGGAATATAAACTGTTTTGAAATATGAATTGAAATGGTATTTTAGGTTGAATAAAATGAATGAAGTTTGAAAAGATACGATATTTTGATATATTAAAATGATTTGAAACGAAGCTTTGAAAGGTTATGATATTTTGATATATTAAAATGATTTGAAAGGTAGTGTTGAAAGGGTATGAAAATTTAATATATTGAAATGGTTAGAAATGACTTGATATTTATTTTGATAAATATTTGAATTGAAAGATATTTTACGATGATATATTGAAATGGTTTTGGAAATGATTTAATCTTCATTTTGATAAAGATTTGGATTGAAAAGGATATTTTATTTTGAAGTATAAAATATTGTTTTAAAGTTATAACTACGAGTTATAATAACGATTGGTTGTTAAAGAGACCGGGATCGGATATTGTCTTATAGCTGGCCAATACCGAAAACCACTTTAACAACTGTGTACGCGGTGGAGATTCCAGAATGAAGTAGGATGGTGGCGACGTTCTCGAGGTATATTACGTGGACCCAACTCCCGTGAGTTGGCATATATGACTTAAACAGGAGCTATACCGGGCTACACAAAGGGCCGCACCCTTTCATCGAGCATGCTCCATCGGAAACCATTCTATTACTTTTGTGATTCGATTCGGTGGCGCCACTTTTGATTCGGGGGTATTGTTCGAGGTAGGCGGAAGCTGCTGGCTTGCCGTCACCACCGGTCCGGGAGTGCAAACGGTGTATCCACCCTGGCATTTCCTTGCGTGCTGTGTCATATCCTTATATCGAGCCCACTACGATTTTGGTTTTAAAGATCCGACCGCGTTAAGGTTCACCATCCCCTTAACGCTATTTTCTATATGATTATACTTTACCGATTAGATACTACCGTATATAGCGTATATTACTACATAGTAAATAGTTTAATGGATCCTTAGAGGATGGGCGGTCCCAAGCATCCTTTAAGTTACTGATGCATTTTGTTACTGTTCACTTGAGTTGATTTACAGTTTATAAGTATTTATGTCCTGACTCGAGTGTTTTGTGTTTTGCTTTATGCTCGAGTCATATTGATTGAGTTAGCATTCAAGATTCACCTTCGGAGTTGGAGCTTTCCTTGAAGATCCAGCCATCTATTTTGTTTCAGTATCCAGTGTTTCAGTGATGTATCTGATTTGTACCTGATGTATCTTGTTACTCTTCGGTTGTATCTTATTTAACCCTGATGTATCTTATATTTTATATAGTAGCTTAATGAACTACTATCTCTTTTTCTTCCGCTGCATTATTATTACTCTGTGTCTGTGATCTGTGATTTTATTTACTGTATATTCTGAGGTTTGCCAAAATTTTATTTACAACGCGGTATTTTGAGCAATTCAATTCCGGCATGAGTGTCTACCTATACACTTATAATGGATGCGAATGGTTGAAAATACCTGGTCGTTACAGTTGGTATCATAGCTTTGGTAGCTCTAGGCAAAACTCAGCATATGGAGTGAATGTATGTACATAATCACTTTCATTCGAGTTTGAATCTCTCTCTTTTGACTCGATTCCTTTGTATTTTGGAACGTTCCCTACAGTTCCAAAATCCATTCGTATCCCTCACTATTCATCTTCTTTTGACTCTGGAGTATTCCATAACTCCGCTTCGAATGATCTTTCTAGTGAGTCGGCGATCACGCCAATTTCAAATTTAATTGAAAAGGGGGAAAACTCCTTTGCAGTTAGCATCGATTCACCAGAGATTCTTATCTATTCTTGGTTTAGATGCTAATATCTTTTGTTATTTCAAACTCTAACTCTTGAGATCGAATGTAGATTTACCCTAGAAAAATCAACATTGATCTTATTCTTTAAGTCACGGTTGACCCGGTTAAGGTTGCCCGTGATTTATATAAGCTTATCCATCTTCCTATTCTGTTATTTAATCATGTCATCCTTGTTTCCAACTTATTTTTAAATCATAATCTCCTTTGATTTGTGTTAATCAAAAAAAATTTGAATCTCTACCCTTCTTTGAAAATCTATTCATGTATAGTGTATTTGTAAACTAGTATTTAAAATTTAAAATGTTTTATATATTGTGTTGTTTGAGTTGTTGATGTTGAGTTGGGTTTCTGATCAATACGTCTGATCAGCGCTATCGATAAGATTTCCAAAACACTTTGACAGAACAAACGGACACAATATATTTAAAAAAAAATTTGGTTAATGAAATAAATTTTGATATATAAGTAAATTTATGGAACTTAATGAAATGAATTTAAAACAAGAATTTGAGGATTTAAATCCCGATTATTTCGAACTTTGGTTTAAAGTTTTAAAAGGTTATATTATTTAAAGTATTTTGAATAGAATTTGTTTTCAAAGAATTTTAAAGGTTTAAAATTAGTGCTCTTCTCTTTGTCGCTGGAAAATAACTTCGGTGATGATCGCGACATCATCGACGTTCATTTTCGAGTTTCGAAGTTAGGAGACTGTTCTGTAGTCTTGCTACAACTTTGTTTTGGGAAATTAAATTGATTTGAATTTCTAAAATATGACTTGATTTATAATATATATATATATAGATATATGATTGAAATTTGATTTGACATATATTATTACTTATCTCCAAATGGTTTGAATAAATCGAAAATTTAATTCTTAAATTTTATTTTAAAGAATAATTCCAAAAAAAAAATCAAAACTTTGGATGAATATCAAGCATGAAATGATTGAATTGGAAATATTATTTGTATAATACAATTGCATTCAAATATAACTTACCAAAATTTCAGAAGTTAAAAATGTAATTGGATAATATACGATATAAAACGATTTTATAAATAAAATTTGAGTAGTTATAATAAATGTTATACACTTAAATTTTAATTATAAAATGATTAACAGAGGTAAATATAATAAACGGTAATTGAATGACTTACAATAAAATGATGTTAAAAGAACTAAGAATAAAAGGAAGTGGTTATAAAAAAAAGTGTAAATATATTTAACATGAGTGATAAATATATTGAGAGGAATAAATTAATTTTGATTAGGAATAAAGAAGAATAAAATTTATTAAGTACATTGTGAGTGTAATAAATGATTATTTTTCAAACCCATGGTTTTAAAAATGGTTAATTTTAGATGATTGGATAACAAGATAATGAAATTTGAGATAGTTAAGATTTATTTAACTTATGTAAAGATTTATTCTCTGTTTAAGTAGAAATTTCCATGCTTTCAAATTCATTTCCTTATTATTTTTTCAAACTATCTTTTGGTTATCCTTATTATCTTTTTCTTGCTATAGACCGGTATAGGCATCTTTCTATAATCTTTCTGTTTAGAAATCTTTCTATAATCTTGATAGACCTTTGGTAATCATTTTGAATCCACCTTTTTCGTGCTTGTGTTCTTGATTCTGAAAGATCTTGGAAAGATCACCTCCACCTTGTAAAACTTACCTATAACAACAGTTATCAGGTATAACTTCAATCTTCTTGTCATCTTAGTTTAATCCTATTTCACTCTATCTTTTCTGTGCCCTTCCATACCTCATTCCTTTTCGGGGACGAAAAGTTTTGAGTAGGGGAGAGTGTAACAACCCTGTATTCTGTAATTATTTTATTGTATATTTTAATTATTTTTAATGTAAGAATTTGATTTAAAAACTTATTTTACTTATTTGAAATGATTAAATTTATTATTTAAATATAATCTTGATTTTTATATGAGTTATAATTCCAAACTTGTGTAAGTTGAATATTTGCCTGAATGCTGATTTTGGTCAAAATAGTCAAACTGCGACTTTCAACTTAAAATTTTAAAAAGTTTAAAATTTTAATTTTTTCTTTTATTATGAAAGTACATAAAATTCTAAGAACACCACTTTTCGTTTCGTTGAAATCGGATGTAAATTGTGGAAGTTATACCCTTTACAATATTGTGCGTATATAGGGTTATTTAACAATGACTATTTAATTGTATAAATTACTTCTTCTTTGTTATATTTTACTTTAATATGTGATAATATGTTATATTATGTATATTTTGACTTTTAAGTATTTTTAAAATGATAATATAATTTTTCTAAAGTTTATTTGAATTTATTTCAATTTATAAAGCCTAGTTTGGTATTTACTGCATTTTTCTTTATTTAAAATTCTATTTAACAAAAATTAAATTATTATTTTACCTTGAAAATGTTTTAAAACCATTTTTAATTCAAATTTTGTGTTTTAATATTTTTTATGAAGTAATAAATTTTCCAAAGTCATTGGAGATCTTCTTGTAATTTTTATGTCAGGATTGCTATTTTTAAGCAATTTCTTATTTCCTTTTTCTATTTTACTTAAAATAAATTATTTATTTTATTTTATTATTACTTAGTTTCGGTTTTAAATAACATTTCTGAGTTTATTTTGTTTTTATAAAATTAAAAAGAAAAGGAAATGCAAAAGGTTTAGAAAGTTAAGAGATTTTAAAAGCCTGAAACGGAAAGGCGTTTTATCCGTTTCTTTTTGCAATTAATACATCAATTTATCTTAGCCATTCCTTTCCTCATCCTTTGCAGCCGAATCCCTCATATTATTCACGAATTTTCAAGCTCCAAAACCCTAAAAATCATGGCCTCCATCTTGAGGAAAAATCTGGTAATGGCTACATCTTTTTTCTACCTTTTTCTTCTCATTTTCTATGTATTTTGCCTAGTTTTCTATGCTTTCTGGATTGGCCTCTACCACCCACCATCACCACCATACTCTCCACCATCCCCTACCACTCTTCCTTGGCATCATCTCCAGCCATCATTTCAGATCCATCCATGGCCACACCTCCCTTGGTGACAAAACTCCACAAAATTTGCAAATAATGTCCAAAACAATGCCCTAGCCACCACTATTACTTCACCACCTTCATACTTCACCATGGCCACCACCTCTATCCACGACCACCACCTTGCTATCACCACTACACTTCATCTTAGCCTCTTTCCAGATCTGAAATTGACATGGCCAAGACTCCATAAACCAAAACTCCACAAAAACAATGCATAAAGCCTTGAAACATTCATGATAGCCACCCTATCACTTCATATCTTCATCCACCACCTTGGCCACCACTATAGGCCGCCACCACCACCTTTTCCAGACCTCCCCACACCCCTCCATCTACTGTCCAAACCTGTACAAGTATGGCCAAGCCCCACTTGACCCAAGGCCGAGCCTTGTTGTGCTCAAAAATTTCATATATGTTGCCTTGACCAATTGTATGCTTCATGTTATAACCCTACCACTCCATACTCCTTCTAGCCGTGAGTTATGGTGCCAAAACTGAGCTATATCATCATCATGGCTGAACCCAAGAACCTCCTAGGCCAAGCATTTGAATGGTTAAAGCAAGTCAAGTAATCTATTCCTTTGTTGCTTCGTATTTTCATTGTTTCAACATTGTTTTGCGTTGAATATTTATGTGTGTATTGTCTTGTTTTGGTTATTGTTTACAAGACAAATATCAAGGCTCTCCATTCATTCAAATCAAAAGTCATGCTATATCGTGCTTGTCGTGCTTTTGGAATCGCACTTGTGTTAGTTGTTTTGGTCTTCAGCTTGAAAAAGTGGGTCTTGCTCACTCTGACATTTATACTTATGAAAAGTGAATTGATGACAAGTGTTTAGTAATATAAAATGTTTATGCAAGATAATGATGATCATATGATATGCTATGCCATGTTATTACCATGTTATTACCATGTTTAAACTGTTAATTTTCACCTGACATCTGATATATGACTGTATATTGTGATATTGACCTTGTTTATATTATTCCTGTATATGATTACACTGCAAGTTCCCTGTTAGAATAGAATCATTACGGGCTGAAATGATAGGCCTGATTTATTTTATTTAATTTATTTTAACTTGGGATTGCGGGTTTGAAATGATAAAAACCTGGATTTTCTTTGTAAATTATGGGTTGAAATGATATATTACCCGTATCACTTTACCTAGCGTAGAAAATTTTATACAGGCCCGTAGTTAAAATATGCTTTTCTAAAAAATTTAAAATATTTT
The DNA here is from genome assembly GCA_030765085.1 of Allium cepa. Lineage (NCBI taxonomy): Eukaryota > Viridiplantae > Streptophyta > Magnoliopsida > Asparagales > Amaryllidaceae > Allium > Allium cepa. The sequence goes on along the minus strand of CM060933.1, from coordinate 24,201,040 downwards.
AGAAATTTAATTATTATAATATTTTGATTTTAAATTTAATAAAAAAAAGGATTTTTGTAAATTATTATTGATTTTCTGAATAATTGTAAGTGAAAGGAATTAATGAAAAAGTTAGAAATTTTGAACGTAAGTTATTTTGGAAATTTTGATTTAATTATAATTGGAAATTTAAGTGAATATGAAATTATGATAAATTTATGATAATTTGAATTTAAATAAATTTAAAGTGATTTTTATATCATATTAATGATTTTAATAAAGTTGAAATGTGAAATGAATGAATATTGTAAGTTGAAATTTTGAAATATAACTAAAACTGGAAATTTATGAAATTGACATAAAAGTGAACTTTTAGTTAAGTAAATAAAAATAAAACAAAGTTATATTTGAGAATTTGAACTTAAGTGTTAAGTTGAAATTTAATGTAATGGATTTTAAAAATTCAACATTGCATTTTAATAAGTGAATTATTATTAAATCTTGATTTTTGAATGGAAATTTAACTTTATAAAATCATGAACTTGAGGAAAATTAAATGATGTTTATAAATGTGAAAATGTATGATTTTATAAGTTAAAAATGTTTTTAATAAAAATATAATTGGTTGAGAAATTTTATTGAATATTTGAAGTTAATTGAATGCATTTTTGAAATGCTATTAATTACAATGTAAATGATATTACAGCATTTGTAAACGCTGTAGTTGATGATAATGAACTAAAAAGCTAAGTTGAACTAAACGCTATTATAGCAATCTTTGTAAGTGCTATAATTTTTGAATTTAACTAAGTTATTCGACATTTAAGTAAACCTATTATAACATTTTAAAATGCTGTCTTTTGTTAAATTGAACTGTTTTGAATGTAACTTTCCGTATAAGTTTTCTAAATGATGCGAGAAGTGAATTTTCACGGTTTTGATAAACTTAAGTGAATAAATAAACTTTGGAAGTTGAAATTTTTGGAAATTTAATAATTTAATTATTAAACATAATAACTTCATTGAAATGATAAAAAAGAATTTTTGGAATATAAACTGTTTTGAAATATGAATTGAAATGGTATTTTAGATTGAATAAAACGAATGAAGTTTGAAAAGATACGATATTTTGATATATTAAAATGATTTGAAATGAAGCTTTGAAAGGTTATGATATTTTGATATATTAAAATGATTTGAAAGGTAGTGTTGAAAGGGTATGAAAATTTAATATATTGAAATGGTTAGAAATGACTTGATATTTATTTTGATAAATATTTGAATTGAAAGATATTTTACGATGATATATTGAAATGGTTTTGGAAATGATTTATTATTTTGATAAAGATTTGGATTGAAAATGATATTTTATTTTGAAGTATAAAATATTATTTAAAATTATAACTACGGGTTATAATAACGATTGGTTGTTAAAGAGACCGGGATCGGATATTGTCTTATAGCCGGCCAATACCGAAAACCACTTTAACAACTGTGTACGCGATGGAGATTCCAGAATGAAGTAGGATGGTGGCGACGTTCTCGAGGTATATTACGTGGACCCAACTCCCGTGAGTTGGCATATATGACTTAAACAGGAGCTATACCGGGCTACACAAAGGGTCGCACCTTTCATCGAGCATGCTCCATCGGAAACCATTCTATTACTTTTGTGATTCGATTCGGTGGCGCCACTTTTGATTCGGGGGTATTGTTCGAGGTGGGCGGAAGCTGCTGGCTTGCCGTCACCACCGGTCCGGGAGTGCAAACGGTGTATCCACCCTGGCATTACCTTGCATGCCGTGTCATATCCTTATATCGAGCCCACTACGATTTTGGTTTTAAAGATCCGACCGCGTTAAGGTTCACCATCCCCTTAACGCTATTTTCTATATGATTATACTTTACTGATTAGACACTACCGTATATAGCGTATATTACTACATAGTAAATAGTTTAACGGATCCTTAGAGGATGGGCGGTCCCAAGCATCCTTTAAGTTACTGATGCATTTTGTTACTGTTCACTTGAGTTGATTTACAGTTTATACGTATTTATGTCCTGACTCGAGTGTTTTGTGTTTTGCTTTATGCTCGAGTCAGATTGATTAGCATTCAAGATTCACCTTCGGAGTTGGAGCTTTCCTTGAAGATCCAGCCATCTATTTTGTTTCAGTATCCAGTGTTTCAGTGATGTATCTGATTTGTACCTGATGTATCTTGTTACTCTTCGGTTGTATCTTATTTAACCCTGATGTATCTTATATTTTATATAGTAGCTTCATGAACTACTATCTCTTTTTCTTCCGCTGCATTATTATTACTCTGTGTCTGTGATCTGTGATTTTATTTACTGTATATTCTGAGGTTTGCCAAAATTTTATTTACAACGCGGTATTTTGAGCAATTCAATTCCGCATGAGTGTCTACCTATACACTTATAATGGATGCGAATGGTTGAAAATACCTGGTCGTTACACATGAACCTATGTGCTAAGATGGATCAAGTTTACTGAGGTTACTGTTCAGATCTCTTCATAGTAGATGCTAGTAATCGGCAAACTTTGCTGTTGGTTTACATCATAAATTGCATTTCCTCCCAGTGTTGACTGCAATATGCGTGTTAGTTTTGAGTCTCTATAAGGCATATGTCTAGTTCTTCCTTTGCTGCGTCACAAAGACAAAAGGTTACAAATAACATTGGTACATTCTATTTGAAACATGAGTTTTGGCTAATAGTTGCTTAATCTATGAATAAGTTCATAATAAACCTTAGCTTGCAAATAGCAGTTCCTAGAGTAAGCAGACTTCGATTAATATGGCAGCCCTCCTTCAGCCTTGAACCCGCTGTTAACGCTTGAGATGCACGTTCACTCCCAGCCAAATCAACAAAATTCTGTAGTTTATAAGTATGTTTAGTTTTTTTCACGTTTATACATCAATGATAATGAATCGTAGATCTAAAATTTACTTATTATATAATTTAACATGTCATACCACAGTAGCCACAAGAGTGCTGGTAGTATTCTTACCCACGAACTCTCTTGCAGAACTTTCTATAGTCTGCATAATTTATAAACAAGAAGATAAAGATATATATGAATATTAACCAATAATTTAGACGATATCTAATTTTCATTTTAACATCGAGGAATCAAAGTGCACCACAAGGAGCAACTCTCTATATTGATATTTACTTTAGAGGCTTCAATTAAGTATTCTTAATGGATGTTTAGTGTAAATAGTCAGTATAAGAGTATTTTTCCTCATTCGCTCGTCTCTATTCAAATATGAATGGGTTGTTCAGTGTACATAAGTCTTCTAAATTAACCATTCCAATTAGTATAATTAAAGAGAAAAGAAAAGGTAAATTTGTATACAAATAGCATATTAATTGAAGCATGCTGCTATCAAGACTTTGTAAGATAATGAGTGCGTTATAGTCAACACTTACTTATATTAGTGCGCTCCACATCATTGATCTAATTTGCTTTAATAAGCATGCATCTCCAGTTTGATCCTGGTCAAATTTGAATACTTACTTACCATCCCAAGATATGTACTTCAGCCCCCATGCATGCCATAAACTACAACTCAGCAGTCACTTATAACGAATATAGTAATGTCAAGTTTCAAGTTTGAAACAGAAGGATATAAAATATTAAAGTGTGACAGTCGAAAATATTTTGTGGACATTGTCACATTGCAAAGGAATCATTTAAACTAGTTAAAGTGATCAAAATATACAGAGAGTTGTAATCTTAATACCCACAGCGGAGACTAGATGAACATTCAAAGTCAAACGTGCATTATCTTTTTGATATATATAGTCGGAAAAATGCACATCGGTGAAATAAATGTAATTTAATCAATTGTTGGAAGAAATTCGGTTTTGACTAATCCACATTAAGCATTCCTCCTGACTATCCTAAAGTATTTGACTACACTTCAGGAGGAAAGAATAATATTCTCCTCTTCAACCAGTGTAATTTGTTATAGAAACAGGCTCATATATATTTTAGGTCACCACTGCAATTCAGTCTGTACAAAGCACTCATCAAAACAATCATTGTAAACACAGAGATATCTCAGTTCCAATCTCATTACGGCTTTGATCAACAGAACAGTATAAGCTTGTCACCACTATCGATTAACATACCGTTAACATCAAATACAACTAGTGTCTACTCCCTACAACAACACACACTAGTTTGAACCATTCCAGAAATCAAACTCCACTCAACAACACACTTTCAATCTATAGTAACAGCAGTAGGTACTGCTCCGTCAACATCCTTAAATAGCCATTATATTCTAACACCACTATCGATTTGAATTGAAACAAACCAAACTTATTACCCAACCTAGATCTAAAAGGCCCTCCTTCATGGACAAAGAATCCACCAAATTATTTTAAACACAACCATGCAACTCCCCAACAAACCATACCAAACAACATTATTTAATTTAATGCAATAAAACAACCACCCACTTCGGCAATTATTTTTAACCATTCCTAATCATAATTGAAAGAAGATGAAGCATTTCCTTGTACCACTGAAGCTTCCAAGCAGTAATATAATAAATTTTATGTTACTAGACTTGAATGATGAAGATATTCCACAATTCCAGCATATACACCTACTGATACCCCTTCTATTTAATAATTAAGCAACACCTTCCAACCAAAATTTAAGGTGTTAAAATCTTACGGTTCACTCCTGATATCAACCAATTATTCTAGTTTAGCTAACATACCGTGACCTCTAAATATCTTACTGTTACATGCTACATGTCATATTTTATTAGTTTACAGAAGGATAAACTAAGCACTCCCTCTCTGTATCCTATATCCTGACATTTGTTCATAATATGTTTTGTGCATCAAATAACACTCGGCAATCAAATGAACAGATTATGACATTTCTATATATATTATATCCTATATCTAAAAACATGTTGCAAAGCACATATTGGTTGGTGGAAACAGTATATAGATTGTGATAAATATGACAACCAAAGGTAGATTTGAAATTTAAATACTTTCTAAAAATTTCATTCCATTACAACATGCGTAGCAGGCCAAATTATAAAAAAGAATAGAGGGTAACTTCCATATACTGTAATTTAGATGTTTGTCTTCATAGCTCTTCAACTGGCTCTTCATATGCAATCAGGATACAAAGGGATTTCTGCATCTTCCAAATTCTTAAATAAATCATCTTCCAAATTCTTAAACAAAGAGTACAAAAGCATAAACCTTATACTAAATTATTACCTACTATGTCGGCAAAAGACAAATTTGTCGGCAAATATTACTAAACAAAAAAGTATCATATAAAAAAATGAAATACATAACGAACGCTTCATAGAAAGATTATGGCTAGAGTATTACCATAAGATGAATGCAAACAAAATAGAGAAAAAAATCAAAATGTACTATACAATTTGCTAGAAATATAACAAAATTTGTATGTATGCCTATCAATGGATACTTTCGAATGTGGATAGTGTTATATTTGCATCCGCATCTGAGATCATTTTCAAATATCACATATCCACATCTGTAGCAACGTACAAATATCGAGTATCTATTCTATCCGCTAATCGGCCATTTAGCTGTATAATTTTTAAAAAAATATTAAACTTCTTTTCGTTTCAGCTGAATACATAAAAATAATATGTTTAACAAATTATTGTTTGAATTATTATTAACAAAAAATATAGTAAAAAATGTAAAAAATAATAATCAATGCTGAAAATAGTGTGTGTTTATGATATATATTCCACGATTATTAATTCTCTAAGATTCCCACTCTGTCATTTTTGTAAAAAATTATCTTCCTTTATTTTGATTTATAATCATTTTGATGTTTATGGTGAAATGCTCATTGGCAATGGATAACATGCTAATCATCAATAATGCAGAAGTAATTTTACTGTACTTTGGATCACAATTGCAACCTAATAATAAAATCAGATCGGTTTTCGAAAACATATACAAACATGTCACATTCAATTTCCTGGAAAAAGTTTGCCTCTTTGGGCTGACATGGCTTAAAACCCAAAATCAGTACATTGTTTAGGTTATGCCACTATCTAAAATGAAATGTATCTTTATTTTTTTCTACCGAACCTATTTGAAATAGCATTGATATGAATATTGGGTCGGTTTTAAGATATTTGGATGGGCTAAAACTGCTTTTCAAATAGAGTACTCCACTATATAGTGTAAGCAGAAAATACTTATAATTTTGGACCAATTCAATGGCAATTATAGATAGCTCATATCCACCAAATTATCAAAACGAACATATGAATATTAAAAATGGCTTTTATGGCTTACATAGTAAATGTGACTATGAAAATATCTACCTTGCCTCTTGTATCTTTCCATATATCAAGTTCTACAATTTAATTTTCACATGTTATCTGATAAATGCGTGCGTCATATAAATATATCATGTCAATGAAAAAGAAATTCTATAAACAACTACCAGTGGTGGTGTAGTGTGCTCCAGGGTTTGCTGAGTTAGAAAACTGATTGAGAACATAAAAATTTGGATCACTTGCACTCAGCTTTGCTACCTTATCAAGCATCCTTGAATCCAAGTTTAGTATCTGGATCAACAAAAAGCATAAAATTCATAAAAAAATTATATCTGAAATTTCATATATAAAAGTTTTCTTTTTGAAACAATTTGGCTACAAACCAGTTATTGCAATATCAGCTCCCAAATATTTGAGCAACATCCTTCTTTCGATCGAATAGTGAGAGGGCATAACTCCAATGAACTTGTAACATTTTTTCAAACCAATGAAAGCCAAAGCAATGCCAAGATTTCCATTAGTTGGTTCTGATAAAGTGGTAACACCCAGTTTAATTAGACCCTTCTCTTCAGCCTCTTCTATCATTCTACAAAAATAAACTTGTACTTTCTCAGACTTAAAAAAATGACAAGAATGAACTTGTGTTACTTAAGACTAAGAATTTTCCAAGGTAAACAACCAAACCATCTTAACTAAACTACGAGTCATAGGAAGGTCCATATATAAAACCTGTATGTTTATAAGAATTCATGTAGCCCAATGTAAATGTATTGCATAGCTAGCTTTTAATAACTTGGTAATTATTTATACGAGTAAAATGATACAAAAATCATATTGAATTATGTTCAAACCTGAGAGCACTATGGTCTTTAACAGAATTAGAAGGCTGGTAGGATTCCAATTTTGCAATGATTCAAGCATCAACTTTGTCAGCTTTTGTTATCCTTTTGATTTCTATCATGGTGTCCATCCAATAGCTGATTATGCAATAAACAGCTGATAACATATATATATATATATATATATATATACATATACATATACATATATACACACACACACACTATTCTAAATTTTTAAAGCATAAATAATTTGATTGAATGAAATGATAAAATACGGTTATGTGTTATTAAACTGTAAAAGAATAAATTATAAATTTAATTTTTGTTGTTTATATAGAACCAAATTTTTATGAAATCGAATAAACTATAAAAGATAAAAAATTGAAAATATAAAAGAAGTAACGAAAAAAATCAAATGTTTGCAAGTCTTAAATTATGCCAAAACTTTGTTGATTTCTTTACCATATTTAAGTCAAGTTATAAAGCAAAGATATGGACAGCCAAAATTTGCAATAGAGGATAAGTATTCAAAATTTTTGTTAAATACCTCATTAATCATTACATTTGGGTTAACGAATTATCTTGGATCATCACTATTTGATTGGCATTAAAGGTTTGTGAATTCTATCATCAAAAATAAGTTATGTAACGCTTATATTGACATACTTTAAGAAATATTCAAGGAACACACTTAATGTTAACTGAAGAATTAAAAAGCATGACTGCTTTGAGTATAGAGTCTTCTACTATTACAAGAATGACTTTGCTATGTCATATCCTACTCATGAAAAACAGTTAATAGACATATGAAATAGAGCAAACAAATTATTTTCTAGTAAAACATTATCTTGAAACGGTAAATAAAACAATTAATAAACATAACCAAATGATAAAATCTTACCCTAACGTTAAAAATTTCTAAAATCATAGCCAAACAATAAAATCAAAATAAAACAGTTAATAAAGATAACCTATAAATTTCTAACCTAGAAATCCGAGTAGATGATTTAGGGTTCTTGACTCGTCAACTTCGAAACTACTGAAGTGTAATAAGCAAAGATCGGAGATGGCCAGTTGGATCGGAGATCGAAGATGGCGAGCGATGAGCAATTAGGAGGGAAACGTAACTAGAAATCCGAGCAGATGATTGAGGGTTCAGGATGCGTATACTTCAGCACTGCTGAAGCTTGATGAGTGGAGCGAGCTGGATCAGAGATAGAGAGGGATGAGCGATTAGGAGGGAGACGGACGAAATAAGTGTTATCTCGGTTTTGGGAAGATGGCGAACTGAATAAGCGTTTTGAGAGGGAGATGAAAATTTTGGGAGGGATATTTTCATTTGGGCTGAAGCGTTATGTGTTAAGTATGTAAAGAAGAGACGAAAAAAATTAAATAGCCAAGCATAAACAATAACGCTATAGAATAATGCGTTATCGAATGGCGTTATTAATAACATGCTTTCTTGTAGTGACTTTTACTTTCGGTCTCATGTACAACACTTAGTTTCAACTTTGTCTTTACGATATTAATAAGTCAACTAAATCTCCAGCACTTACCTAAAATCATTGACAACTGACTTACCAAAGTACGAAGAAAAGAGTCTAATCAAAGCTTGCCTTTTGATCTTTAGGGTGTCGTTGTGTGATGAAAAATAGCATTAAATTTTTGGCGCTGGAAGGAGGGTTCAAACCTTTGTTCCTCCATTGAAATCAGCAATCACCATCAACTAGCTATGTCTAACTCTAAAAATGAAAATAAAGGTTCAAAATTGAACTCAAAATTACCTCTAAAACCTTCGGGTTCAACTTATTGAAGATGATAATAGTGAAGGTCTCGTTACCCTGATTTCAGAAAAGACAAGCCAGGGAATACAGACCTATCTATGAAGTTTAGGCTCTCCAAATTAGTCAATTTTAAGGATATCTTCATGAATCGCTTTAGGAATCAGCTCAACTTAGAAAAATGGTCAAGGTCATGAACGAAGAGATAAGAGACCTAAGTGTAAAGCTGATGACATACGAAATCCCAACCGAATATACCAAGAGGCCTCTTCCTATAACATTAACCACTGAGCCCCAAAAGAAGCTAAAAATGATAGGATTCTCACTCCACTTAATAATACTTTGTCCCAAGTCTTTCATAAAACTCACGAAAAATTCTCCTACCCAAACTATCCACCATCAAAGAAAGAAAGTTTGAAAGGCAAAAAATACCGTCATTTACCATCTTGCAAATGGACACAAAAATGATGCAACGATACGACTTTTCGACCCTCAAATGTTGACACAGATACATTCATAGTATTCGCATGCCAAGCACCCAAGTGCTGGAAAGACAGACAGCTCAGGTAAAGTAAAAGGAAAAGGAAACATAACAGAAAAGAAAGAACATATATTAGAATCTCACAACAGAACGATAGTATAAATATCCAAAAAGACAGTATAAAGGGTTACTCCAAAATATAGCTAAACTTAAATACTAACATCAGCCTAGACGGTCATAACTTCCTATGCTCATAATGCTGATGCATACATTAATAGTGCAACAGAAATAGATAGATAAATAGAAGCCTCCAACTCATCTCCTGAAGCACTGAAGCATTCAAAGTAAAACATGCTTTATTCAGCCTAATCGAAAGAATACACGAGGAATTTAGGAAAGTTAAAAGCCACGTGTCATACATAAGTCTATTATGAAAAACTCAAGATACATTCATCTATTTAATGGTAACTTTATAGACAGTACGAATCACCGTAATAGTTTTCCCCTCACAAGAAACAACCCATATGTTAAGTAATATATTAATATAAAAAAATAATGTTTAGGGTGTAGAATATAAATCAGAAAATAGCTAAGCTGCTTGCATCTTATAATCCAACAATATTAGAAGTACATCTAAAACTGCTAATGTACGTTGACATTTGGATTTTCCATGCAGGTGCCTCTAGTAAATTGAAGCAAACCTCCTAACAAGGGTCAGAAGCTACCTTTCGGGAATTGTATATCTCTAAATAAAATATACCGTTAAAGTGAAAAAAGCTGGTCAATGCTTTAACACGTGATACCAAATATCATCAACTTCCACTAGCAACATCGATAAGAATCTCTAGATATGAAGTTGATATACTTTGTTGTGGGTTAGTTAAACCCTAAGCTATGCATCCTACTTTGTTTTCTTTCTTTTCTGATGTCGAGGTTACGTTTGGCATCTCTTACACTACTCTTTAACACTCGAAGAGATCACGAATCCTTTTATGGATCTAGCACAAGTTGACTTACAAATGCTAATGCCGATCTCTCACTTCGACTTAAGCTTAGGATAGACAGTTAAACTCTATATCATTAGTTTGAAATGTTAATATTGACCTCTTCCTTGGACTTAACCTTAGGATAGACAGTTTAACTCTCTAACATTCTACTTCCAAAACGTAGACTTGTATACTAGTTTTGAAGTGGTATTCGGTAAGCAAAACATTATCAATCCCGATCTCTTAAAAGCAAATCGATGAATTTTTGGTAAACTCAATTACGGTTCTTTTAGAGGTAAGCAAACATTATATAAAGGAGTCCTCCCTAGAGGATCTCGTATACATACAATTCTTAAAGCTAGACAAGTTTCATACCAGTGATTACTCCTTAGGGGATCTCAAACCGTATGAATCCGTGAAGCTTTCATATATCCCTTATGACAATCAAGTTTCATATACTTAACACGTTTTCAATCTTTTTGACTTTCTATCCCTCAATTAAGAGTGAAGGTAGTAGGTTAAAGCACTGTTGCTTATAAACCCTACTCGAATATTGTTCTTAAATCTCACGGATAGACAAGTCTACTTTGTCGATTTTAGTATTAAGTATAGTTAATCATCTTCCATAAACAAGTAAACAAAAGAAACATGATTAAGCTACTAAGCAACTCCTAAACCTCTTTTGTAAAAATTTGTTTATAATTTAAAACCCTTTTAAAAAATGATATGTACACACACTCATTCATTTATAAAACTAAGAAATGTTAAAAACAATTTAAAAGATGGATATTTAATACTTTAATAAAATGATGATGTTCCTAGTTTTATTATCGTAGAATATATTGAAGAATACTGCAATATTCAAGCGACGGGAAAAAAAACATGAAACAATCGAAAGAAGGGTCGAAAATAATATGCCTTTATTTCGAGATAGGATAAGGAATGAAATAATTGTTGCAAGATTTCGCTAAATGTATTTTCTGATTTGTATTATCAAATCTATATACAAATATTTATATTTCAAAATTGTTGTGTTTATTTCATTTTTTTATGTTATAAACTGTTGTGTTTTTATTATTGGATTGTCTAATCATGTGTGATACTTCTTAACAAAAAATTAATTACTATTAGAAACAACCAATTACCATTAACAACAACTATTATAATACTATTACATAAGGGTGTTACGATTGCAGTAACCGTCTTTATTGCCTTCCGATGTATAGCCGTCATTTATGATGGTTAACCGTTTATATATTTATAACTTTTTAAACATGTATTATTAATTATGAACATTATCAAATATCTATGGCTCAATCTTTTTTCACAAACTAGTTTGTGTGTTTCTAAAATAAACCGTACATGCACGCGTTATTAGTGCTTGGAAAACATATGCTTTATTGTAAAAGAAAATATTTTAAAAACCGTGTACCAATGGAATGTTTTATCGTGGTTACTAATCAACGTACCTGTTGTCGTAGTATATGATAACCGTATGGACGGATGATTGGTTAATGGTTCAACCGTAACAGCTTTACTATTACATACAATCATTCTTCTTTCACTACCATATTCGATGCTTCATTCGTGTTCGGTTCAAATGGTTGGATGTTTGCTTGCACAATAATGCACCCAAAGAGTTACATGCCCTTATACGGTGAGAACCTTATATATATTACTTTAATGGTTTAACCAACACTATAAAATATGTGCATACACAAGGAGCAACACATCATTACAATATAGCATAGCCTATGACCTCACCATACCGTGACAACTCAAAAACTAAGATCATGATGGTCCAACCGGTCAAACCGTTGAAACCATGCATTTTTTTATCTTTCGGAAATTTGCACATTAAATACAAGCTATATGGACTTGAAAGAAAAATGTCAGGTAAGTGATGTTGCACAACCGAAGTTATATACCGCTGCATTGCAATTGTCGCAGTCGTGGATTGTTGTAGTTGCGCAAGTACACCAATACAACTACTGTTGTGCATACAGTTGCAGTATACAATGGCAGCTGTTTTGTGGCAATGAACTTGACGAAGTTTATAGTGGTTTTGAAGTAGCTTGCAGCGGTGAAGAACAAAATGGTAGTTTACTTTTTAGATTTTAGGACGATGATGATCTTTGCAATGTTGATTTTTCTTCTTCTTTAGAACAATACAAAAATGATGAGGAGGAAGAATAACGTTGTGAGAAAGTAATTTAGGAAAGATAATAAAACTCGTGGTTCAGCCAAAAATTGACTGTTGGACCAATGATTCGAATATCCAATTTTTGATTAGTGGATAGCTAAGGCTTAATAGAATTCCAAACTAAAAAAGATCTATCGTATTCACAATTGGATTGTGGTTGGCTTTGGTTATCAAACCGACCGTTAGAAAGACCGACCGTTAGAGAGGTTTGCTTACTGTCACTGGTCAAAATCAATTTTTCTGAAGCCAAAAAAACGTGGATCTTGTCTAATCGCGGTTTCTCTGAAAACGTGTATCTTGTCTCATCGCGGTTTCCCTAAACTTCCTTCTTTTATTTCGCGCATCAAAGATTTCAAATTCAAATCTATTAAGGTTTTCAAATTCTAAAATTTCAATTTCAAATCGACAATTTTGAATGCTTTGATTAATATTTAAATTTGAAATTCATATTTTCATATTCAAATCTTAATTTATTCTTTTCCAACATATTATCACTTAATGTTTAAGTAATATTAACAAAAATTTTAAATGTATATTTCTTATCAAAGTTATACAATCGAACGGTCGGTTTCTCCACCGTTGTGCGGTTATACTAGTTATACCGTAATTTCACGCAGAAGACATATGGAACTTGTTATAGAAATGAAACAAACTACGGAACTACCAATAAAATAAATGAAAGAAAAAAACCTTTAGATTTTTTCTCCCCACAAATATAATGTTACATTTCTCACTGTACCTCCGATAAAAACTCAAATCGATTATTGTGGCACCTTACTGTCATTTTATCTTTCAGAGCTCGTCTATACACAATTTAATAGTAAAAGAAAAAACATTAAATTAAACCCCATCATCGTACGGAAACGAAGTCGAATCCAACCACTCGTCCCCATAAATAAACTCCGAAACCGTAAATTCATAAGCATCTTCATAGTCCATCACATGGAACCCGGCCCAATCAACCCTTCCCTCCGTACCCGCACCCGGCCCACTATTCATATACTCTCCATAGTACAACGTATCCAACGCATCATCGTTGTCTTTCGACCACTTAGACCACCCAGACGGGTCCACAATACCATCAATATAGGACTCAATGTACACCACGGTGGAATAATTCTTCCAGGGCCGGCCCAAAAAGGTCTTGGTCAGCCCATTACCACCAGCTAGGTCTTCCGAAGGAACAATGGAACAGTTCTGGATGGAAATCCCGGTGGACTCGTTCGGGTCGTCTCTGGAATGGGCCGTGATCATATTGGACTGGCCTGGCAATGGGAGCCTAGCGTAGATGTTAGAATTCTGGAAGATGACGGCAGCGTTGCCGAAGATGAAGTCGACCGTTCCGTAGATGTCGCAGTCGCGGTAGAACTGGCGGAAGGAGTGGACGTAGAGCGTGTCTTGGTAGCCGGAGATTGAGCATCGGTAGATTGCGGTTAGGTCGGCGTTTACTCGAAGGGCCACCGCTTGGCCTTTTTGGGGGCCCGCTGTGTTCATGAAAGCGATGTCACGGGCTAGGAATCCTTCACCGGAGACCGCTGAAACATAAGGATAAAAATGAGTTTTGTAAGGATAGAACTGCAACGATAAAATAAAATATGTGTTGTTCAATTTTTTGGTTTGATCACAGGTATCCTGCATATTGAGTCTCAATTTCAGTTCCAATCTTGACTACAGTTGAAGTTTTTATTTAATCCTAGACCCATAGAAAAATTAATTTAACTTCAGTTCAATTATTTCGTGAGATTATATTTTGTTTAAAAATTTATTTCAAGTATCAAATTATTTTGATTTGACTAGTAATTTTTCAAAGTACCTTTACAAGTGAGATTAAGTGCTAAAAACACAGTTACCACAATAGTTAACAGTTGCTATCATCTCAAAAGTTGGGTATATAATTGAGGTGATGTATGTTTTCACCTTAATTCCAACTTAAAAAAAAAGATATTTTTATTTGCTAATATTTTTTGAAATGTTTAATGAATATCATACAAAATTTTAAATTATTAATTTTTGGTAACTATTGCTTTAAAAGAAGGCAATTTTATATGCGTGCCGAATAACTGGTAATTTAAAGGAGGATTTCATATATAGCTTGAGTTTGTACTTGTACAGATTCATTGAATCTAGCTTGTACTATTTACACTTTTGTTATTTCTTCCTCTTTTCACTAGAATTAAAAATTAAATTCAAAATGAAATAATCAAATAATTATTGCACCTAAAAATGTATACTTAAAACTTTGTTGTTCCACACTAATTCAAAAAATATTAAGCAAAATTTTCAATGTTAACTACATGTAATTAACTCTATACTTTGAGATAATTTTCATATAGAATAACTTAAAATCAAGATAAGTAGGAAAGGTTGAGGTGCTAAAATTTATTGGAAAATCAAGTTTTTCTAAAATATAGAATAAAATTTCACTATTAATGAAAATTCATATTGTAGATAAATAACTACTTTTTTCTACATTATATTCAAGTAACAGTTTCATAGAACGATATATATATTAAAGTTTGGCCATTCAAAATAATTAAAACTATAAAAATATTATGATATTTATAGGTTGGTTGGTTGCAGATTAGCTGGGAGTCAGTGGATGCAATTTGTGTTATTCTGGAATGTTAATTTTTTGGCTGAGATAGGTCAAATGGGTTGTATAAGAGTCCAACGACTGTTCTGTAGGTATTATTTACTCACATCCTCTATAGTTAGCAGCAGGCTTGAAATTCAGGTCTATGACCTTTTCTTCTGAAAAAAATGATAACGAAAAACGAATAATCAAAAACAAAACAAAAAAGGAAGAAGAAGGAAAAAAGAATGACTGAACGAATTAGATATTTAAGCAAAATTTTCAGTAATGTTAATTACAAATAATTTGAAATCGATCACATACAGTGTAACTTAAAATCAAGAGAAAAGAAAAGTCATTTTATATATTTTTACTGGAATAGAACTTATTGTAATTCCTAAAATAAAATATGATAAGTATTTGAAAATTGATCGCTTGTGTTATATGTTACTAGTATTTGATCAACATAAGAGGATGAATACTAAGAATATTAAGAGTGTTATAAAAGGGAGAGAAAAAAAGGACAGCGGGTAGAAAGTAATTAATGGAGAGCTTTGTTATTTTGTAAATAAAGTCTGATTGGGAATGACAAAATGTTGGGTTTGAGTAAAATTGGTGCAAAATACACACTGCACTATGCAGCATCAGTACAAATCAGATTTAGTTCTTGCATGTAGTTTTCTGTCTTGTCCAAAATGAACCAAATATACATATATAAATCCAGTAAAGTAATACATACACACACATATATATATATATACGCATAAAAGTTTAAAGCGCAAATCAACAGTGACAAAAAAATAAAAAGGTAATCTACATAAGCCAGCTATCAGAGTGAATGAAAGCAACATAGCGAAAAACAATTCAATACCGACATTGCTAATATTATTTTTCTCATCGACAAAAAACAAAACTTTATAATTATTTGGCGATCGATGCGTTTTCTGTTATTTTTCTCGGAAAGATTAAAATTATTAGGATAAAATGTGAGCTTTCGGTGTTTTGTCAAAAAATATGGAGTGGAGATAACAATTAAAAGCACAAACCGACGGTAGCAGATCGGAAAGTAGTCCATCCATCTCTGACGCTCCTGCTACCAGTGATAACAGTAACGTCGCTTCCTTCTCCAAGCAGCACAATGTTAGTCTTCCAACTCCCAATCTCAACGTTCTCCTCATAAACCCCAGCCCTAACGACAATAATCGTGCGATCGTCGCTCATGTTGGGCGCGAACGCAATCGCTTCGTTGATACTGGTAAAATTCTCGCTACCGTCGATCGCCACAGTGAGCACCGAAGCAGGATCGTACTGATCATAATCCCCGCTCTGTAACAGCGTCCTCCCTTTCGGCCCAATCCAACTCGGAAAGGCACGTACTGTTTTAGCTTTTTTCGTTTTCACGTTAGGGCGGCCTTTTGCCTTGGAGACGAGGGAGAGGGAGTTGGAGACGTGCTCGTAGGCGCTGGTTAAGGCATTTATGACCACGCCATTGTTGATTTCTTCGAGGCAGGTGTTTTTGTTTGTTAAAGCGGCACTTAGATAGGTTTTGACGTCGTTGAGTCGTTTTTTGCCCATGGTAGGAGGAGAGGACTGGATGAGGTCGGAGGAGCGTTTGAGGGAGGAGAGGGAGATGAGGTGGAGGTCATGGCAGTCGGGGAAGAGGGAAGGGGAGAGGAGAGGAAGGAGGGAGGTGGAGTCGGAAATGGCGGAGGAGAGGGAGCGGAGGAGGGTGGAGAGGAGGGGTGGGAGGGTGATCGGGATGGAGATGGACAGTTTGAGGGAGGTCAGGCATGAGTTTGGGTGTGGGGTTGAGTTGCATAGGTGAGTAGTGTTGGGTGGAGTGAAGGTTGTTTTCGTTTGTGCTGCTGTTAGCGTGAGAGAGGTGAGTAGGGCGAAGAAGAGGAGATGGAGAAGATACGGGAATGAAGATGCCATATACGAGAGCATTGGGTAGTGAAAGAGTATGGGATATAAGTATTGCATCTAAATAGCATTTGACACAACTCATCACTAGGGGTACGTGTGTCTGTTTATAGCATTTGAATTCTTATCTATGCATTGTTTTTTCTAAAAGAAAAAATAAGCATTATGAGAGTGTTATATGTTTTGAAACAGTGGTTAGTTACATTATTAAATCATATAATAAATATAGAAAACAATGATTTGAGTTTTTTTTTAGTGAGAGTTTGTTGGATAAAAAATTAATTAATAAATAATATATTAAGTGTAATAATGTAAAATGGAAACGTTGCTGACTACATAATTTAAATAAAATAGGAATAGACAATGACATAATAAACACATACTTAATATTTATATCAAATTGTAAATAAAAGTAACTATGGATTGGAGTATTAAACATCTATATACTTGTATAGAATGTAAGTATAAAAGTAAAGTAAATGACACCAGAAATTTTTATACTGGTTCGAACTTCTCGTTACATCCAGTCCTAGACTTCTTTTGAAATTCAACTATCAACTCTCTCTTTACACGAAGGAACGGGTGTTACGCCATCTGAACCACCGAACATGACTTCAATCGCCTAAGCAACAAAGTAAGACTTTAAACACCTAAGCAACCGAACAAGACTTCAATAATAAAAATATCTGACTGATTGTGCTCTATGAATAGTACATATAAGTCTTTAGAGTACACCCTTTGTATAATTTTCTCCTTTGTGATATATTGTGTATTTCATGAAGAAACGGAGTTTATTTGATCATAAAAGAATAAACTTGAATATATAAGTGAGCAATAGAGAGTTTATGCGTAGAATGCCTTTGAGTGTAAATAACAAGAATGGATAGAGTTAAGAAATAGAAATTAATTGGTTAACAAGATGCATGTTGAATTTCTTTGCTATTTATAGAAATTAAAAGGTGGTATATGTTCATGAAGAGCAATCATGAAGAGATATAGAAGTATCTTCTAAATCAAGAGTTGTTACTGTTCGTAGAAAAAAAGCACTTTTTCAAAAATTAGTCATTATAAAGCTCCAGGCGTCTGAATTAAATATTCCAGCCAGCTGAATCGAGTAAAATTTAAAACAGAAAGAAATTAATGCAAAATTCAACCGTCTAAATTAAATATTCCAGCCAGCTGAATCGAGTAAAATTTGAAACAACAAGAAATTAGTGCAAAATAGACAGAATACAGCCGTCTGAATATTGTAAGTCAGTCGGTTGAATGTTCTCATTTTTTTTGTGCATGTACAGCATTCAGACTGCTGAGAGAGACCTATCAGCCGGCTGAATGTAGTGTTTTTTTGTGTGCAGTTCCTTTGTTTTTAACATTCTACATCTATACTTGTACTCTATACTTAACAATACGTTGTAGCAATAATGTGAAATCTGGTCTTCATATGTTTGTGATTATCTTCTCCTGCCAACTTGGTTAATTCATATAATATTTACTTATATAGTTCTCACAATCAAAACATCAAAATTCGAGATTCTAAAATTCTCCCCATTTTGATGGTGATAACTATGTAAGTTTTAAATATAGAGATTCAATTTTTTCCCCTCTGACTGGATACTCCCCCTGTCAATATGATTACCTTATTCTCCCCCTTTATCATCGACAAAAAGAAAACAATGAGTTGATAGGAGAAATATTATAAATTGGTAAGAATATGTAGACATTTCACATAAGACATACATAATTATTGCACATAAACATACATAGACATTGCACATAAAAGCATGATAATATTTACTTCAGAAAGCATCACAAAATTGCAAAAAGTCACGCTAGAAATCAAGATAAAAACATTTTCTAACCACACAATGCATGGTTTTATAACTTCTCACATGATTGACATTAAGAAACTCATCCAATATAATGTTGCCCTAGTTAACTCGCTGAGACGAATAAATAGCATATACGGCTTGGAAGTCACGTTTATAAACCTTTTCAAGGCGTCTGGTTCGCGGCTGCCTTAGGACGTAAGACACTTGATTTTAGTTCGATTAAATCATCAGGAAAAAAATCTTTATGACATTCGTCACATTCATACATACTAACGTCAACCATCTCAATGTCTAAACCTTCGGATGGACATATTAAAATATGCCTTAATCTTTGTAAAGGTAGATAAATTTTAACGCCACATACCAAAGTCCAAATGCAATCGTCTTTGTTTAGAGGATTATGCTGGCCTAGATTCATATTTGCATAGAAAATCTTAACCAAGAGAGGATAAATCTTAATATTATTAGCGTCATACCGAATGAGAGAGTTGAATCCATGTGCTTTTGCTAATTCCCTAAACAGCATATCCATTAAAATCCAAAAACTTCATGAAAGCTCCTTTAAAATGCTTGGAATTCTTCGTGCTATCAAATCTATCGATAGTCGTATCGTTGCGGATTCATGCTCTAATTTGGTTCTAAGATGGACCGGTAGATGGTTCTCTTGTTCGTTTCGATCTAGGTAGCATTTTTGTTCTTGAAAAAAAAAGAGATTGGATTTTTGATGTGGAGGAATTATAGTTTTTCTCTTGTTAGTTCGTCATTGTTCACATCGCCTTTGCCGATGATATATCTTTTGAAGTTATCTCCAAATATGACAGATCCTCCATCTGAGTAGATAATGTTAGTCAGCACGTGTAACGATCCCGAAATTTTAATGAGTTTAAAATTAATGATTAAATTAATTTTTTGAATAAATTTTTTGAGATTAATTGATTTATCTATTTGAGTTTCTCCAAATACAAATAAAATATGTTATTCATTAATAAAGGAATGATTTCTTTTACAAATTATTTCAATTCAATAAGGAGTTATTTTTTAACAATATTTATAATAAAATGTCTTTACAAATGAATTCTTATTTTAAATAGAAATTGTCATTTCAAATTATTTATAAATATATATATAAATATGTGTGTTTCGAAAGAAGCTAAGATTTGAAAAATTCAAAATGAAGTCTTTCAGAAAAAAATGTTTAAAATAAATTAAACCTTATAAATATTAAAGCATAAGTATAAAATCAAATAATGGTTATAAACATAAGTATAAAAATAAATACATAAGTTGAAATTTATAACAAATAACTAAAACTAAATATACATGTAATAAAGGGATAAGAAAGCAAGCTAGGCAAGTAAATTATATAAGAATGTAGCTGTGAAATAGTATGTGAGTTAAATAAATGTTAAGTTTAACCAATAAATAAATTAAATTCACATAGAGGAATTTAAACAACATGTTAGTGAACTTTGTAAGATATAAAGTAAAACAAATTTGATAAAATATAACAACATAATAAATATGACATATGAATTATGGAAATTAACTCATGCAAGACAAAGACATACAAGGCAATATTCTTATAAATAAATATGAAATAGACAGACATATATTTAGGTATGTAGATTTAAAATATCTATACACAAGACAAAGAAATTTATGCTTAGTCACCCTATAGAAATCATCAGCCGAGATCTTGTTGATAAAACAAAGAAAAAAAATATCTCTGCTCTGTATTGCACATGACATCACCTGTAGACTCAATTTTTTATATCAGCCACCATATTGACAAAATCTCTGCCAATTGTACTAAAAGGATTCTAATCACCCTGTATATGTAAAAAAAATTTTATCACCCTGTACAAATAATGTTCAACCTGTACACTTCTTTTATTTATATCAACTTCACCTCAGCTTCTTCATTTCAAGCTGAGACAATCTAAAGTGATATCATCTTAAATCTTAAACAAGTTCAATTCATTCAATAAAAAAAACAGAGGAAAAAAAAAAGAGAAAAGATTAAAGGAAGATTACAGGAAACTCAAAAACAAGGAAGGTTCTCTGTTCTTATTCTGGGAAAAAATCAACGGTGAGTAACATTTTTTAAAACTTTAAGAATATAAGTTTGTTTGCATGATAAAATCTGGAATAAGTCTGCTCTATTTATATGTATGTTTCTGTATATATATATGGATTGTTAAGTGAGGATTTTATCTAATTGTTCTCCTCTGTTTGTAGTTACAGAGATTGATTAGAGGTTCAAAATTCAAAATTTATTCATCAAATCAGTTATAGTCTTACAGTTTAAACAAAACAGGTTGCTTAATCACAAATTAGGATAAACAAATCTGTTTTAGACATGTTGGAGGAATATGTTAACCGGGGAACTTGTTTTACGGTACCACATATGATTATATGTTAAATTCGAGTGTTTTAAAATTGCTAATCCAATTTCATAACTTAAATCCACACGCAAAATGAGATTTTTAAAACAAAAATGGGAATTTTTAGTTAAGCGTGTTAAGAGCGGTTCCTAGTTGAACTAAAATGCTTTTTAACAAATTCCCAGTGATCGAACAATTTTAAAATGTTGAAATTTTGTCTGAAGCTTGCTTGATCATCGTAGAATTCAAGAAAAATGTTTTAAAAAAATTCTATTGCATGGGATGTTCGATCGTGGCAAGACTAGGGTTTAGTGAATGGATTTTGTCGTGGTCAGAAACGAGGTGATTTTGTCACCTCTGTTAGACCGAGTCATACGAAACTTGGGGGAGAGAAGCGTCGATGGTCAGGGAACGCGTGGTCGAAGTCGCGTGACTCCGGTGGTCAGTGGCGAGGGCTATGGTGGGTTTTCTAATTTGTTTGGTTCTAGTTTTTGGGTTCGAGGTACTCGATTTTCATTCCTGAAGAGTTCGATCGAACTGAGTGATTGTTTGGGTAGGGGCAATCATCGTTGGCGTGTCAGAGGCTACGACAGTGGTCAGAGTGATAAAATTCAGGTGTACACGTACACCGTGCACGTGGTATCTGGGTTTGGGAGGTTGAAGAAGAAGCAGGTTGGGGATTGTTTGCGCGATTCTCGAATTTGGGCTTTTGGAAGTAACTTGGGTTTTCACTCGAAGCAGTTCGAGTTCCTCTCGTGCTCGTCTAGGGTAGGAAGAAAGGAATGCGAAGCGTGCTACTCGAGGGTTGACTCGAGTAATTCGAGTCTGGGACTCGAAGTAACTGGGTATTGGGTTCGAGGCTTTTCAGTGTGCCTCGGGTTGTTTTTCTTTGTCCACAGGTTTTCAGAAAAAACTGTTACACCGGTTTTTAAATTAAAAATAATAATTTAAAAGCTAGCTTAAATGGAAAGAAAGTTTTAAAACAAGTAAATCCAAGTTTTAAACTGGTTCAAGTTATGTTTAAATATCAGTTCAAAATAAATTAAGTTTTAAACTTCAATTTGTTTAACTACTTAAAAAAATGTTTAAATAGTTTGAATTTTAAGAATGAAGTTTTAAACATAAGTAAAGTTTTTAAAACCAAAGTTTAATATGGAATCTGAAATTAAATATGTATTTCAGATTTGAAATAAATGGAAGTTTTTAAATATAAAAAAAATGATTTAAACAATTTTGATTATTAAAGTGTGTTTTAAAATTGATTTGAAATTAAGATGAAATTGGGTTTTAAATTCTTTTAAACTTCTATAATAAGATAAATAATTCTTTAACTTGTGAAATAAGAGGGTTTTGAAATTTGTTTTAACCATTTGAAGAGAATTAATTTTTAATTATAAATAAATCAATCAAGTAATTAAGAATTAATTTAATTATTGCTAGGTGCTTAATTAACTAAATAATTAGAATTAATTAATGTGTTTTTAATGGTTATTCAACTTATAATCAATAATGATCAACATAAGTGAATTTCTTTAGCAAAGTAATTAAAGGAATTTTAATCGTTAACAAAGGTTATTAACTAAAATTAATTTAGAAGTTAAAGATCAATTGATTCATTAATTAAGGATGGTTAGTTAATAATTAAAGGTTCACTAATAAATAATTAAAGGGAAATTTATCTCAAATGATTTGAAATTAACTTATGTTAAGTAACCAGAATTATTGACAAGTAACACATCTGATCTAGATTAATCAGTTGATTAATAAATTTTACCTATGAATGTTTAGATCTTATTGAATGGTTGAATTGTTGATATTCCCGATGTCTGATGTTTTGTGATATATCCTGATTTTTGTGGTGATCTATAATATGATTAATTATCTGTGATGTAATTCATTACCTATGATAAATATATCTGTGATCTGTGATTGAAGATAAGCGTTATAGTTTATATCGCTTATCAGATATATTGTTGTATTTGATCTGTCATGATTGAATGATGTTGCGCTATTGTGTTAAACCCCTGGACCACACTTATACACACACGAATATGGATTTCACGAGGAAATTGGTTAAGTCACAGATTTTAAAATAATTTAAAAGTTGAATATTTTAATTCAAATCTTTTGGAAATGGATTGGGGTAAAGTGAAAAGATTTTGAAAAGGAATTTCAAAGATGAAATTTATTTTGAATAACATGATTAAGTTTTGGAATTTAAATAATTTGATTTCAAACTTAAATTCAAGATTTGAAATTGAATTCTATGATTTGAAATTAGATATTAAAGATGTTATATTAGTTATATATGTGTTAAACCATTTTTTTAAGAATTGTTTTTGGGAATTTGAATTAACCCAAAGATTGTAACTTGTATAAATGAAATCAGGTTTTTTTCCAAAACAAAACTATTGTTTCTAAATGATAAAATGCTTTCGTTTCAAATCGTATTAAAAAGATTTCAAATTTAAACTAAAATAGTTTTCCGAGTTATAGATGAATATTTGGAAACGAGTTTTGAAAGTGAATATTTGGGAACGATTTGAAAGCTATGAGACAAATCTTTGATTTAAAGATTTAATGAATTAATCCAATTGAAATGGAATTGTTTTGAAATCCGGGAATGAATCTTTGTGAAACTAGGTGAACTTTATGAAATAAATCTTTTGTTTAAAAGATTCAAAATGGTAATTGGTTTAAACCATTTGAAAGAAAGTTTTGAATTATTAAGTTGTGACTTAATTGAAATCTCATATCCATATGTTTTAAATGTTGTGCTCATTGTTCGGTTTAGCCGGGAGAGGACCTTTGTGTCGTATAACCCATTCCGAATATGTGATACGACGTTATGGATAGCATTTGAAGACCGGTGGTCAATACCGGGTATTTGCGAGAGCGATAGAATGACCTATTGATTGTCTTTGCACCGAGTCGCGCCGGTATAGAGATTTCCTAAGTGACGGGAAGTTTGATCGGGATTGTGAGTACCCGGATTGCAAGGACTTCTTTGAGAGTGCCTTCGGTTCTGTTCGAACCCAGAACAGACTTTTGTGGATTGTATGTGTGACATTACAATTGAGATATAAAGCAGATTTCTTTCAAATACATTTCTGTTGGTGGCGGAGAATTTATTCTCTTAGCTTAACACCCTTTTCTGAGACGTACGAGCTCAGAGGTTATGTAGTTGAAGGTTATCAGTGATATATTTCCAATTTGGTAATGCAGCATGCAGAGTGTTGCTGATCATTTGTTGATCAAAGCGTGGTTTTTGTAAAAAGCGTAGATTTGTGGGCGAGACTTCGTCGAACCTCACACCCCGAAATGGTCGAAACAGGAAAGATGCGGCAAGGTTATTGGGGGTAGCGCCCTTTAGGGTATGTGCATTCCCTTCTGGATAGAAGTGGTATCATGGTATGGAGCCTAGATACTTAACTTATGTGGGTATCGCAGATATATATATATATATATATATATATATATATATTACTTTGTGATTTGTTACTGGGGCCCCGGATAAAGGTTGGTTACGACCGGGGGATGGCATACTCGTGTCAGTAGTTACCCAGTTAAGGGTAACCCGGCCTTGTGTTGGCAGAGATCCGGTTAGGTTCTCGGGTCGTCTTTCCAGAGGCATACCCATGTGGCAATGGGAAGTTCCTTGGCCTGACCATTTGTTGGAAATCCAAAATCCAATACGCACCTTGTACGGTTTTAGTTGTAGAACCTGCCATTTACTTATGGTGGTCACCACTGTTTAGATGGTAGTTATAGTAGGCATGGTTCGGAATGTCTATGTTGGCTAATATTTATATTATACTTTCGAAAAGATTTCCTACACTTTGCACTTATAATAATAATATCAAAGAAATTTGCGTATCAAGCATATTTGACTATCATAAGTAGAAATCTCCTCCGATTCTGCGTTTGCATTGTGTGTGTGTGCGAAAGGCCTTATGGTAGTCTCATTTTCTAAAAGCATTGCGTATCTAACTTAAAATAATTCTTTGTTGGTTTTAAAGATAAACTGTTTTTGTTACTCATACCAGTCCCATGACTGATCCGGAGTTAATTTTTCCTTTCCTTAACTCTGGGTGCTTAAAATTTTTCAACGGGCAGTCTAGAGTTGGTTTTTTTCCAAGATAGTTAGGTTTGGTAGATTATCTGGAGCTAGTTCAATCTTTGGATACGGACGAGACTTGCTTGTCTTTGTGCATCGTGATGTTGGTTCGAGCTATTTCTGGATTGGTGCCTTGGAGTTCTCGCTTGAAGACATCTTGTTGTTATTTGTTCCGCTGCTGGTGTTATCTATTTTTCCTTTCCGCTGCTATTTTTATTGTATCATATCTCTGACGTATATTTATATTCATTGCATCATCTGTTGTATCAGATATTGTATCAGTGTTGTATATCAATGTATTATTCTTTTTCTTCCGCTATGTTGTTTACTTAATTGTGTTATAAGCTTCGGCGACTCGAATTTGAACGGTCGAATATGCAGCATTCGAGTACGATGTAAAGTATGGATGTCGATTTTCGAACGCGAAAAATCCGATCGTTACATTTGGTATCAGAGCTAAGGGTTAAAACTTTAGCTCAGGAGTATAACACATTATGTAGCTCATTAGAGATAGGGTGAAATATACCCTAGAATGAGTATATCCCTAAGATATCCGTTCGAATGCCTTAGTAAATTCTCTTGTTATCCACTGATAGTGAGTATGAGTGCAAGAAGAGAATGAGATAGGGGACATGGGAATACGATTATAAATGGTCAGTACCCTACGACAGTGGAAACAATTTTCTTCTCAATCTCCTTTGATTCGTCTTCCCAAATCTTTTGATTGCTTCTTTGACAGCTCCAGAAAGAAGTTTCAGTGTGATGGTGGCCCTACGAATCGTTGTAGAAAATCCTTACCTCGTATCTTCATCGGTTTCTTATCAATTTCTTGATTTAAACTCTAATGAATATGAATTTGAAATTTGAAGTTGGAAGTTTTAAATAAATTGAAAATTTTAAATTGAGTTAAATTGATTAATAAAATATGAAGGCTAGATTGAATTGAATCGATAAAACGATTTCGTTTAAAACCAAATTTGAAATTCTATTATAATTTCTCGGGTTGATCGAAGTCCGAAGAGGGACAAAGTATATATACTTGGGGTATTCCGATTTTAGTTTGGAATCCATATCCAGTGTTTGAAAGTTGTGGGAAATTAAATCCATTTATCTATTGTTTGAGTCTCGGTATAATCTACGAATGGTTAGTTATCCCTTTGGACTAACCAGTGCCTTGCATATTTCGTAGATTTGATGACCCAAGTATCTTGTGAGCGTTAAATAGATTCGTTGTTGTATCTATTGCTGATATTTTGATTTGGTAAGCCAAATGCAGAATAGATATCCAGTTTGAATTGAAAAGATGTTTCATCTATTTTTCATCTATCTCTGTGTTGTTTTCGTGCCAGCAAATTTCGGGGATGAAATTTCTTAAGGAGGGGAATCTGTAATGATCCCGAAATTTTACTGAGTTTAAATTAATGATTAAATAAATTTTTTGAATAAATTTTTTGAGATTAATTGATTTATGTATTTGAGTTTCTTCAAATACAAATAAAATATGTTATTCATTAATAAAGGAATGATTTCTTTTACAAATTATTTCAATTCAATAAGGAGTTATTTTTAAACAATATTTATAATAAAATGTCTTTACAAATGAATTCTTATTTTAAATAGAAACTGTCATTTCAAATTATTTATAAATATATACATAAATATGTGTGTTTTGAAAGAAGCTATGATTTGAAAAATTCAAAATGAAGTCTTTCAAAAAAAATTGTTTAAAATAAAATAAACCTTATAAATATTAAAGCATAAGTATAAAATCAAATAATGGTTATAAACATAAGTATAAAAATAAATACATAAGTTGAAATTTATAACAAATAACTAAAACTAAATATACATGTACATAAAGGGATAAGAAAGCAAGCTAGGCAAGTAAATTATATAAGAATGTAGCTGTGAAATAGTATGTGAGTTAAATAAATGTTAAGTTTAACCAATAAATAAATTAAATTCACATAGAGGAATTTAAACAACATGTTAGTGAACTTTGTAAGATATAAAGTAAAACAAATTTGATAAAGTATAACAACATAATAAATATGACATATGAATTATGAAAATTAACTCATGCAAGACAAAGACATACAAGGCAATATTCTTATAAATAAATATGAAACCAACAGTCATATATTTAAGTATGTAGATTTAAAATATCTATACACAAGACAAAGAAATTTATGCTTAACCACCCTATAGAAATCATCAGCCGAGATCTTGTTGATAAAACAAAGAAAAAAAATATCTCTGTTTTGTATTGTACAGGGCATCACCTGTAGACTCAATTTTTTATATCAGCCACCATATTGACAAAATCTCTGCCTATTGTACTAAAAGGATTCTAATCACCCTGTATATGTAAAAAAAATATTATCACCCTGTACAAATAATGTTCAACCTGTACACTTCTTTTATTTATATCAACTTCACCTCAGCTTCTTCGTTTCAAGCTGAGACAATCTAAAGTGATATCATCTTAAATCTTAAACAAGTTCAATTTATTCAATAAAAACAAAATAGAGGAAAAAAAAGAGAAAGGATTAAAGGAATATTACAGGAAACTCAAAAACAAGGAAGGCTCTCTGTTCTTATTCTGGAAAAAAAATCAACGGTGAGTAACATTTTTTAAAACTTTAAGAATAAAAGTTTGTTTGCATGATAAAATCTGGAATAAGTCTGCTCTATTTATATGTATCTTTCTGTATATATATAAAATCCTCACTTAACAATCCATATATATATATATATATATATATATATATATGGATTGTTAAGTGAGGATTTTATCTAATTGTTATCCTCTGTTTGTAGTTACAGAGATTGATTAGAGGTTCAAAATTCAAAACTTATTCATCAAATCAGTTATAGTCTTATAGTTTAAACAAAAGAGGTTGCTTAAACACAAATTAGGATAAACAAATCTGTTTTAGACATGTTAGAGGAATATATTAACTGGGGAACTTGTTTTACAGTACAACATATGATTATATGTTAAATTCGAGTGTTTTAAAATTGCTAATTCAATTTCATAACTTAAATCCACACCGTAAAATGAGATTTTTAAATCAAAAATGGGAATTTTTAGTTAAGCATGAGAAGTTCCTAGTTGAACTAAAAATGCTTTTTAACAAATTCCCAGTGATCGAACAATTTTAAAATGTTGAAATTTTGTCTGAAGCTTGCTTGATCTTCGTAGAATTCAGGAAATTTTTTTTAAAAAAATTCTATTGCATGGGATGTTCGATCGAGGCAAGACTAGGGTTTAGTGAATGGATTTTTTCGTGGTCAGAAACGAGGTGATTTTGTCACCTCTGTTAGACCGAGTCGTATGAAACTTGGAGGAGAGAAGCGTCGATGGTCAGGGAACGCGTGGTCGAAGTCGCGTGACCTCCGGTGGTCAGTGGCGAGGGCTATGGTGGGTTTTCTGATTTGTTTGGTTTCAGTTTTGGGGTTCGAGGTACTCGATTTTCATTCCTGATGAGTTCGATCGAACTGAATGATTGTTTGGGTAGGGGAGATCATCGTTGGCGTGTCAAAGGCTATGACAGTGGTCAGAGTGATAAAATTCAGGTGTACACGTACACCATGCACGTGGTATCTGGGTTTGGAAGGTTGAAGAAGAAGAAGCAGGTTGGGGGTTGTTTGCGCGATCCTCGAATTTGGGCTTTTGGAAGTAACTCGGGTTTTCACTCGAAGCAGTTCGAGTTCCTCTCGTGCTCGTCTCGGGTAGGAAGAAAGGGATGCGAAGCGTGCTACTCGAGGGTTGACTCGAGTAATTCGAGTCTGGGACTCGAAGCAACTGGGTATTGGGTTCGAGGCTTTTCAGTGTGCCTCGGGTTGTTTTTCTTTGTCCACAGGTTTTCAGAAAAACCTGTTACACCGGTTTTTAAATTAAAAATAATAATTTAAAAGCTAGTTTAAATGGAAAGAAAGTTTAAAACAAGTAAATCCAAGTTTTAAACTGGTTCAAGTTATGCTTAAATATCAGTTCAAAATAAATTAAGTTTTAAACTTCAATTTGTTTAACTACTTAAAAAAAATGTTTAAATAGTTTGAATTTTAAGAATTAAGTTTTAAAAATAAGTAAAGTTTTTAAAACCAAAGTTTAATATGGAATCTGGAATTAAATATGTATTTCGGATCTGAAATAAATGGAAGTTTTTAAATATAAAATAAATGATTTAAACAATTTTGATTATTAAAGTGTATTTTAAAATTGATTTGAAATTAAAATGAAATTGGGTTTTAAATTCTTCTAAACTTCTATAATAAGATAAATAATTCTTTAACTTGTGAAATAAGAGGGTTTTGAAATTTGTTTTAACCATTTGAAAATAATTAATTTTTGATTAGAAATAAATCAATCAAGTAATTAAGAATTAATTCAGTTATTGCTAGGTACTTAATTAACTAAATAATTTGAATTAATTAATGTGTTTTTAATGGTTATTCAATTTATAATCAATAATGATCAATATGAGTGAATTTCTTTAGCAAAGTAATTAAAGAAATTTTAATCGTTAATAAAGGTTATTAACTAAGATTAATTTAGAAGTTAAAGATCAATTGATTCATTAATTAAGGATGGTTAGTTAATAATTAAAGGTTCACTAATAAATAATTAAAGGGAAATTTATCTCAGATGATTTGAAATTAACTTATGTTAAGTAACCAGAATTAATGACAAGTAACACATCTGATCTTGATTAATCAGTTGATTGATAGATTTTACCTATGAATGTTTAGATCTTATTGAATGGTTGAATTGTTGATATTCCCGATGTCTGATGTTTTGTGATATATCCTGATTTGTGTGGTGATCTATATTGTGAGTAGTTATCTGTGATGTAATTCATTACCTGTGATAAATATATCTGTGATCTGTGAATGAAGATAAGCGTTATAGTTTATATCGCTTATCAGATATATTGTTGTATTTGATCTGTCATGATTGAACGATGTTGCATTTTTGTGTTAAACCCCTGGACCACACTTATACACACACGAATATGGATTTCACGAGGAAATTGGTTAAGTCGCAGATTTTGAAATAATTTAAAAGTTGAATATTTTAATTCAAATGTTTTGGAAATGGATTGGGGTAAAGTGAAAAGCTTTTGAAAAGGAATTTCAAAGATGAAATTTATTTTGAATAACTTGATTAAGTTTTGGAATTTAAATAATTTTATTTAAAATTAAATTCAAGATTTGAAATTGAATTCTATGATTTGAAATTAGAGATTAAAGATGTTATATTAGTTATATATGTGTCAAACCATTTTTTTAAGAATTGTTTTTGGGAATTTGAATTAACCCAGAGATTGTAACTTGTATAAATGAAATTGGGTTTTTTTATCAAAATAAAACTATTGTTTCTAATTGATAAAAAGCTTTCGTTTCAAATCGTATTAAAAAGATTTCAAATTTAAACTGAAATAGTTTTCCAAGTTATAGATGAATATTTGGAAACGGGTTTTGAAAGTCAATATATGGGAACGATTTGAAAGCTATGAGACAAATTTTTGATTTAAAGATTTAATGAATTAATCCAATTGAAATGGAATTGTTTTGAAATCCGAGAATGAATCTTTGTGAAACTAGGTGAACTTTATGAAATAAATCTTTTGTTTAAAAGATTCGAAATGGTAATTGGTTTAAACCATTTGAAAGAAAGTTTTGAATTATTAAGTTGTGACTTAATTGAAACCCCATATCCATATGTTTTAAATGTTGCGCTCACTATTCGGTTTAGCCGGGAGAGGACCTTTGTGTTGTATAACCCATTCCGAATATGTGATTCGACGTTGTGGATAGCATTTGAAGACCAGTGGTGAAGACCGGTGGTTTGCGAGAGTGATAGAATGACCTATTGATTGTCTCTGCACCGAGTCGCGCCGGTATAGAGATTTCCTAAGTGATGGCAAGTTCGATCGGGATTGTGAATACCCGGATTGCAAGGACTTCTTTGGAAGTGCCTTTGGTTTTGTTCGAACCTAGAACAGACTTGTATGGATTGTATGTCTGACATTACAATTGAGATATAAAGCAGATTTCTTTCAAATACATTTTTGTTGGTGGCGGAGAATTTATTCTCTTAGCTTAACACCCTTCTCTGAGACGTACGAGCTCAGAGGTTATGTAGTTGAAGGTTATCAATGATATATTCCCAATTTGGTAATGTAGCATGCAGAGTGTTGCTGATCATTTGTTGATCAAAGCGTGGCTTTTGTAAAAGGCGTAGCTTTGTAGAAGAGACTTCGTCGAACCTCACACCCCGAAATGGTCTAAACAGGAAAGATGTGGCAAGGTTATTGGGGGTAGCGCCCTTTAGGGTATGTGCATTCCCTTCTGGATAGAAGTGGTATCATGGTATGGAGCCCAGATACTTAACTTATGTGGATATCGCAGATATATATATATATATATATATATATATATATATATATATATAACTTTGTGATTTGTTACTGGGGCCCCGGATAAAGGTTGGTTACGACCAGGGGATGGCATACTCGTGTCAGTAGTTACCCAGTTAGGGGTAACCCGGCCTTGTGTTGGCAGAGATCCGGTTAGGTTCTCGAGGCGTCTTTTCAGAGGCGTACCCATGTGGCAATGGGAAGTTCCTTGGACTGACCATTTGTTGGAAATCCAAACTCCAATACGCACCTTGTACGGTTTTAGTTGTAGAACCTGCCATTTACTTATGGTGGTCACCACTGTTTAGATGGTAGTTATAGTAGGCATAGTTCGGAATGTCTATGTTGGCTAAGATTTATATTATACTTTCGAAAAGCTTTCCTACGCTTTGCACTTATAATAATATCAAAAAAAATTGCGTATCAAGCATATTTGACTATCATAAGGAGAAATCTCCTCCGATTCTGCATTTGCATTTTGTGTGTGTGCGGGAGGCCTTATGGTAGTCTCATTTTCTAAAAGCATTGCGAATTTAATTTAAAATAATTCTTTGTTGGTTTTTAAAGATAAACTGTTTTTGTTACTCATACCAGTCCCATGACTAATCCGGAGTTTATTTTTCCTTTCTTAAACTCTGGGTGCTCAAAATTTTTCCACACGGGCAGTCTAGAGTTGGGTTTTTTTTCAGATAGTTAGGTTTAGTAGATTATCTGGAGCTAGTTCAATCTTTGGATACGAACGAGACTTGCTTGTCTTTGTGCATCGTGATGTTGGTTCGAGCTATTTCTAGATTGGTGCCTTGGAGTTCCCTCTTGAAGACATCTTGGTGTTATTTGTTCCGCTGCTGGTGTTATCTATTTTTCCTTTCCGCTGCTATTTTTATTGTATCATATCTTTGACGTATATTGATATTCATTGTATCATCTGTTGTATCAGATATTGTATCAGTGTTGTATATCAATGTATTATTCTTTTTCTTCCGCCGTGTTGTTTACTTAATTGTGTTATAAGCTCCGACGACTCGGATTTGAACGGTCGAATTTGCGGCATTCGAGTAAGATGTAAAGTATGGGTGTTGATTTTCGAATGCGAAAAATCCGATCGTTACACCACGTCTTTGTTTTATGTCATGTGCTTTGAGCAACCACTATCAAGTATCCACTTTCCTCTTTTCTTAATCGGTACCTGCAAAAAATATAGAAATGACGTTGGTACTCACCTTTTGTTAGGGTCCTAAGAGTTAGGTCTTAAGAAGCCAAACCAAAGAGGGCTTAGAATTCTTGATATAAGTAAAATTTTCATTTTTATGAAATGTATCTATAAAAGTCTTTATATATTTGTTTCTTATCAAATAATTGTTTGTCTTTGGAACCCGAATCTTAATAGATTTTAGATGATTAATGTCTTTTTAAAACAATTTTTACAAAAGTATTATCTTTCTTTTTAAAGTTTGTATATAAAGAACTATTATTTTTAGGAATAGTTTTTGTCATTTTATTATATCCTAATCCCTTTTTATTTGAAGTAGCCTGTGAATTTTCTATAATCCTTGAAAGATTTTCTCTTTCATTATTATAATTATAAATATTCTTAGTGATATTTTCTAATTTTATTTAATACTAGAGATATCTAATTCTAATATTTTGATATTAGATTTTAATTCATGATTCTCAGACAAAAGAATATCGTTCTTTTCTTTTTGAGTTTTTATTTTCCTACGTAGCATCGTAAATGGAGAGGTTGTATTTAAACAAGATTTTTGAGTGATTAAAAGTTCTTCTTCTAAAATTTTCTTCTCATCTTTTAACATATCTACTTCAATTTCGGTTATATTTAACCTTTCAAGTATATCTTTACATTTTCTTTTGATATTCCTAGTTTATCTACTAATTCTAAGTTTACATCTACTAAATCATCAAAAGAAAGACCACTTACATCTTCATTTGTAGACATAAAGCATGGATTGGCTTGTTCTATGTCATTGTCACTATCACTATCACTGTCTGATGAAGAAGACGGTTCTATCCCATGTAACAGAAAATGCTTGCCTCTTCTTATTTTTATCTCTTTTGTTCTTGTAGTTGTACCGGTCTTACTTACAATCGGGTTAGTCCTTCTTTATGTGACTCTTTTTGTGACAATTATAGCATTCGAGATTTGAAGCTTATGGACTGTTGGTGTTCTTGTTATTTCCAAATTTATTGCTCTTTCTAAATTTCAAAAACTTTTTGAAATTTTTAGCTATAAACGCCATATCATCTTCATCCGAGTTTGATTCTTCCTCTACGGTCTGGAATACTATTGTTTTTTTGTCTTGAACCTAAACTCTTTTTGCATGTAAATTTACTTCATATGACATTAGATTTTCTATCAACTCTTCTGATTTTATGATTGAAATGCCATTAGCTTCTTCAATGGGTAAGACTTTTTGTTCTCATTCATCCGTTAAAGAGTTGAGGATTTTTGAAACGATATTAAAATTTGTGTATTTTTCTCTTTATGCCAAAAGTGAATGATATATATCTTGAAACCTAAAATACATTTCACTTATAGTTTCATCTTGCTTCATTCTAAAGTTTTGAAACTGATGCTTAAGCATAGAAATTTTGTTTGGTTTAAACTTTTTTAGTACCTTCAAGTATAAATTTAAGTGTACGCCAAATTTCATATGCAAAATTACACATACTAACTCTATTAAACTCATTTTTATCTAAGAACAAAATAACATATTCATGGCTTTAACATTTGCAGTAGCATCTAATTTTTTGTGTTAGATCATTATGAATATGGTGTAGTAGGTATAATGTATTCATCCTGAGTGATATTTCAAGTATCATATCCATTTGCTTGCATGTAAATTCTCATTCTAGTTGACTAATAATTATAATTTAATCCATTAAACAGTGGTGGTCGTGCAGTGGATTGACCTTCAACAAAACTTGTGCTAGTGTTATTATCCATATTATTTGAATATTAAAAACTATGTTATGGTTATATGATGACTTACTCTGATACCAAATGAAAACAACTATAGATCGTATAGTATGAAATATTAAACAATCTATCTACTTGTATAGAATGTAAGTATAAAAGTAAAGCAGTAAAGTAAATGACACCGGAAATTTTTATACTGGTTCGAACTTCTCGTTCTACATCTAGTCGCAGACTCCTTCTGGAATTCAACTATCAACTCTTTCTTAATCCGGAGGAAAATGTATTACACCGCCAGAGCAACCGAACAGGACTTCAACCGCCTAAGCAACAGAGCAGGACTTTAAACCCATGAGCAGGTGAACATGACTTCAATAATAAAAAATATCTGACTGATTGTTCCCTTTGAATAGTCTTTAGAGTACATCATTCCTATAATCTTCTCATTTGTGGTATATCGTGTATTTCATAAAGAAACGATGTTTATTTGATCATAAAAGAATAAACTTGAACATATAAGTGATCAACAGAATGGATAGAGTTAAGAAATAGAAAATTAATTGATTAACAAGACGTCGGATTTCTTTACTATTTATATAAATTAATAGGTTGTATATGTTCATGAAGAGCAACCATGAAGAGATATAGAAGTATCTTCTGAATCAAGAGTTGTTACAGTTCATGGAGGAGAAGCACATTTTCAAAAACTAGCCGTTATGAAGCTTGAGCCGTCTGAATTAAATATTCCAACTAACTGAATCGAGTAAAATTTGAAAAAACAAGAAATTAGTGCAAAATAGATAAAATTCAACTGTCTGAATGTTATAAGTCAACCGGCTGAATGTTCTTCCTATTACTTTTTATGCATCTACAACATTGAGACGGTTGAGAGAGACCTTTAAGTCGGTTGAATGTAGTGTTTTTTTGTGCAGTTTCTTTGTTTTGCTGATTCTTTTGTTATGTGTATGTGTATACCATTTCGGAGAGATTTTAACATAATTCTATATCTAGACTCAAACTCTATACTTAATACGTTGTAGCAACAATCTGGAATCTGGTCTTCATATGTTTGTGATTATTTTCTCCTTCAAACTTGGTTAGTTCATATATTATTTACTTATATATTTATCACAATCAAAACATCAAAATTCGAGGTTCTAACTGTAAAATGTAACAAGTGCGGTTCATTTGTAGACAAAAAAGAGGGTCATTTGAAAGAAAAAAAGGGAAAAATAATGCTTAATCGGAGAATGAGTTTTTGTGCTGCGAATAAGATATTTGAAATGTTTAACAAAAGAAGAATGTGTTTTGGTACTGCGAAAGAGATATTTAAAATGAGTATTTTAATTGCTTAGCTATAAATGATTATTTTTGCTATATTTTTTTTATTCATTTTAGTTATTTTTAAATAATATAGTTAAATTAATTTATATTATTTATAAATAATAAAATTCTAGAAAAAGTGCAACAACAAAAAAAATTTATTGCGTATTAATAGTTCGAAATACAAGTACAGTACTACATCTCCATTTTAAGTTTCGTTGTTAGATATATCACAAACAGTTAAACTTTTGGGCTTGTCCGTAAAACAGCAGACAAATTTGTAGTCTGCATCTCTATTGTTCAAAACGATCGTGATTTCTCATCCCAAAAAGGGATCATCCTCCTACCATTAAGTCTTACATCTACCAATTAACCATATCATTTACATGTTATGCAAAGAAGCCCAACTTGACGACGTTTACGAGAAGCGGAAGTAATAGCAGAACAATGCGAATGTGAGTGTCATTATTCTCAGCATACAACTATGGGTCAAACAATATATCAACGAGTGGGGCCTCCAAAATACAATTTGGTTAAAAGAAATGAAGGATGATGGAGCTTATAAGGAAGGGGTTTAATGACAGTCGGAATTAGATGTGCCCGATGTGTTTGATCGTGTTGGAGGTCAACCGTACAGTTGCGACGGTTGACTCAAGCGGACATGAAACACATGCATTAGACACGATTATCAATTTTAACTGCGAAGTGCAACTTATGATCACCGCAACTATCCTTGTACTAGGTAAATCACATTTTGAAAACTTATTCAAATGAAATATTTCTACAATACATGTATTAGACTAAAAGTTATTTGTCAAAAGCCAACATTTAACTGTTTTACCAAAATGACTTTACATATATATACATTATATTTATCCCTGTAAATTCAAAACACTCGGTGTTTTAATTGCAACTTAAAATTTTGTTTTCAAAATTGGAACTTGTCGAACCCACCTACTATCAAAATAAGGTCAAAATAACTGTAAACTAGCATGACTTCCCTATAGACGTGAAGATCAAGTTTAAAGTACAAACCATGTGCATGGATTTAGTAGACGAGCATGATTCAGAATCGGAACCTTCATACCTTATGCTAAAAATATAGCTAACTAGGGCCATGTTCTGTCAAAATATGATTGTAGCATGCATGAATTTTAGATGTCAACATGCTATCAAATCGAGTTTTCAATCAAAATACGACTATTTAGAAAAATTAAAGCACTGAAGAAATGGACATAAGCAAAACTAAACATTTGGTTTGGTAGGTGGGGTATGGGTATCATCTAAAAGTATCTATAATCTGTGGGTAACAAGTGCATGTTATATGCCTATTCGTACTCGTTTTCCCCCATCACATTATAATATATATGCAAAAGATTAAACGATCACATGACACAAGAAGATAAACTCCACAAAGATAATGGGTGGGACAAACCATTTGTCAGCACTCTTCAGCATGCTAGCTACAAGTGCATGCATATTTCTGATTCTGCTGATGCAATATAAAAAGGAAATTATGTCCGCAGCTTTTACAACTACTGTACTTTCAAACATTCTACTGATTTTATGTGGAAATAACTTACAAATCTCTACGTCTCTGATGTTAATAATGCATAGAATTTACCTTTCTTTCTAAATTTGTAAAATGTCATCTATGGCATCCTTTATTGACCACAATACCTTTCGCCAACGGAACCTAACCATCAAATCGAGTTGATTTCCTCCCCAATTACACCAGTGCATTTGTTCTACTATTAATGGCTAGAAAACTCATCATGCTTTTAAGTTTCGCATTTACCAAGGCAACAAACTCCTTACCGATGTTCTGTATTAACTTACGATAAAAAGAATATTCAATTACCGACATTTTGCAAATTACCGACACTTTTTTTTGGTAAAACATAAATCAAGCGACTCACATGATTTTTGTTTTTAAATCAACGATGTCCATTCTAGTTTGTAAACAAAATACATAAATAGTTTCCCTTTCAGAGGAAAATCCAAACTAATGTCTCGTCACATTTGACAATAGTATCATGCCCTAACAACAACCCGTGACAGAAGCTCATGCATTGAGTATCAACCAAAATATTCATTAACCTTTTGAATTTTTTATGAATAGACATGGAAAAAAAAAACAAGACTTTGAAAAATCGCAGTCAGTGGCATCATGTGACAATTTTTCGGTCCAGGACAACTGTGCATGCAGAAAAAAATGTGACCCATAGAAAGACTATAAATATAAGAATGTACTGTGGTATAATTTCCATTTGATTTTTTAATTGCATATTTAAATTTAATAGACTAAAATGATGATTTTAACCGTGAATGGTTATAACTTCATTTGTCCAAGGCCGCCTTTGAAAGAACCATACAAAGGCCGAGATCTTTTAAAGCTGAACACATCTTTAATTTGAAACATTTGCATATCATCTGCTTCGTTAACTGCTTTTTTATAATCTTCAGAATGAAGACTGCCAAATACTTGTACGCTGAGTGTCTTTCTTTGAGATGAATCTACTTTAACGTATGAATTGAAGAAATCTACCAGTTCGTCCTTTTTAAGGTCCCTTAAAGCAGCCACCTGTATGTATGTTTTAGAAAGTTAGTTTTTAACTTTAAATGATTTGCCTAGTATATAAAACCTTGATGTGCCACATACTTGTAACACTAACCTCTGTTTCTATTCTATTGAACCTGAGAGTACCGGTTGCAATTTCTCCCCAGTAGAACCTTGATTCCTCTCTTATGTTTTTGTGTTTTTCAAGTTTCGTGTTGATCAGTGTCTTCACATTATTCTGTAAAGTACAACGATTATGTTACATACACGAAGAGTCATATTAGTGTACCCAATTAGGCACACTCTAATACATTGGTGATTGAGTAATGCATTAAATATTAATTGATATTCAGGAGCTTTTATAAAACCATATGCATTGAGAATAAAATGATACAAAATAATGCATAGAAAATCAAAATAGTAATCAGTTCGTTAGGTTTCATTCAAGCATACAAACAAGGGTATGTGAGTATTCATACTCAGAAATTCTCCAATAGGGTATTGTAAAATAATTGGCCAATTTTAGGCTACCCGATGGCTAGCTAACATTACCTGGTAGCTTAAACTTGTCAGATGTTCAAAGCATCGGATAAGTCATATTTATGCATTTAACTATTTAGTAAATGTGATGTTGTGAATCCCAAAAGCTAACAAATGAACCAATGACTAGTTTATTTTGACATATTTTGCAGACTATTTGTATACATTTGTGTGGGCTATGTGTACATATTTGTATTATTCTTTTATGTTTAATGGTTCCACCCATACAAATTTTTGATACCCTTTTTGAGATAGTATAGAGTATTTTCTGTCACGTAGGATAAGAAGAGATGATAGGTTTTCATTATTGGGATGCTCCTAATTTGTCGAGTGGGTTCTACGTAGTGACTAGCGAATACATGAGTTTGAATGCTATATTTTGGCCAAAATAAATTCTAAACACCATGAGCAAATTATCATAGTAATATATATTTTGCATCATTGAAAGCTTTATTTGGTCAAATTACCATTAATAACCAAAACACTTTAATTTCAACCAATGACTAACGATAATGCGGAACTATTCTGACTTGCTGATAATTAAAAGTTTTGTCAACCATTGATGGATCACAGAATGTCCCACATTAATAGGAATGTCGACAGAAGATGATCATACTTCAATTACGATTTATATTTTTGGACAAAAAAAGGAAAGGGGGAAGTGAAAAAAATGGCTGAAGTGGCGGGAAATAGACACATTATTGACAGAACACGGCGCAAAAAAAAACCCAAAACCTATCTGAAACATGGTCACTTGGCATGGCAAACAGGGAGCTTTGGCACACGGCAGGGCAAATGGAGAGCCTTGGCCCCCGACGCAACAAACAGCACACACCATTTGATCTACTGAGCATGTATTAAAAAGTGAATTTTTTTCACTTTGTATAATTTTATGTTTTGCTAATAGATATCCATTTATATAACTTATAAAACTATCACTAAAGATAATGTCGTAAACGTAAAATATCGTTCAATTATATTACATAGATCAATGTTTATTCATTTGTTTAGAAGTTAAATCTTAAATTAAAAACGTACAGCTATTGTTTGGCAATTAGCTTTAAATTATAAGCTTATAGATGATTTATTATCTTACGTCAGAAAAAAAATAAAGAGTGATATTCTACTGTATTTTACTTTGAGTGGTGTTATTTATTTATTTATTTATTTTACTTCATTTCATATTTTTATTTTATATTACATTTTTTTACTCTATAATTTCTTTTAAAAAAATTATATAGCATATTTTGATCACATCGAACTACAAATGTTTATAACTTAAATCCCATGTCTACTAACCATATCATCGCATGAATAAGTATATAACAAATTCAAACATCAATTTTAGATTGTACATGCATGTTCAATTTGATTTTACATCAATTTTAGATTGTACATGCATGTTCAATTTGATTTTACTACATGCCTTGAAAATTTACGGCATAAAAAGGACTGGTTTTTCTGTATCAATAACAACATGTGTTTATCTTCAAGCAAAGATAAGTTTACATAAAGTTATTTTTTACAATCCAGAAAACAAATTAATTTGTAAACACAATCATGCGATGAATGCAACTTTAAAATACTTTTGAATACAGAAAAAGAATTAAAGAACGAAAATTAAAAAAAAAATTAAAATGTAAAATGTTGCATCTTTTCTATGTTGTGTGGCATGTGTGCACCTTAAGCGCTATTTGCGCCATACAGTGTCTTTTCATGTGTGTTGCGTCATGCAATCAAAAGCAATTATCGCACCGCATCGTACCTTGCGTCATGTTGTGTGTCATAGCATGTTTTTCATAACGATGATTATTTCAATGTCAAACTTAACCGAAAATTACCTGAAAAGATATCATGTTTCAAAATTAGTCTTGATGACAAACTATCCATTAAAATCAATTAGGGTCCAATATTATGTCTCGTATCCTTAACCAATATCTTGAATCTAAAACTTAGGGTCTTCCATGATGATGAGTTAGACCGTTTAATCGTGCGTGGCTGGACCATGGTGTGGGAGGAGGGGGTAAGGTGCTCTTTGGTGATGAATAGTACGCTCTTATAATGGTGCGATGAGCTGCAGTGGTGACGCGACGATCGGGGTTGGGAACTATGATGTTGTCGACAGTGATGATTATGATGACGAAGATGGAATGGCGATAGCAATGTAGAGAGGCGGTGATTACGATGGGGAGGGGCTGCGGTGCGGATGGACAAATTAATATTGAACTAGGAAAGAAATTAAAATTTGTAATGGTAGTTTATTGTTTGTAGAAGCATTTTTTGAATTGAAATTGTGTGCGTGCGCGCACACCACACACAGCTCATAATGCTATTTGTATATGACATTCTACTAGTGGAATTTTGTACTCATAGCATTCATTATATATTTTTTTAATTTGTGGATTTAGAGTTATATTGTTCATTTCGTAATTGGTAAATGTATTGATTTTGATGTAATTGGGTTAGCATGGTGAGTTTACGTAATCAAGAATTATCAAGCTTTTCTTGTAAAAATTCATTGTATTATATTTTTAATGCTTCTTGTAAATAGCATCAGTAGAAATATCTTTTTAAAAGGTTTTTTTTGTGTGTGTAGCATTTCAATATGTAGTAGGAAGTAGCTTCTTACTTTGTTATCATCTACCATTTCATGATTTAATGCCAACTATTACAGAATTGTGATTTAAAAATTGAATATAATATTTTATGTTTTAATGTCACCGTGTAATAATTCTTTATCATATGTTTTTGTATTTGTATATTAAGTGCATGCAAGATATCGTCATTATTGTATGCAT
Organism: Allium cepa; assembly: GCA_030765085.1. Taxonomy (NCBI): domain Eukaryota; kingdom Viridiplantae; phylum Streptophyta; class Magnoliopsida; order Asparagales; family Amaryllidaceae; genus Allium; species Allium cepa. The sequence continues at coordinate 24,159,036 of CM060933.1, read as the reverse complement.
ATGTACTTTTAAACGTTTATATTATTTTAGTTCATGATTTTGTACACGTTTTGATTTATGTGATTTTAGCTTTATTTTTTCCATGAGGCAAGCAAGGTTGAGTAGGCTCTTACCTTCTTATTTACCAACTCTTCTCGATAAAGAAGCTCTCTCTAGATTCCTCTCCTGAAGAGGAATCAACAGCTATTTTATCTGTATGAGTTTAACAAGGTCAAGAGTGTAACTAACTACTTTCAATATGTAAATAAAACTCATATCTTAATTCTCATCCAACATTATATTCTTGTTGATTTCACCAAGCTAACTAGAATTGCTTAAACTAAGCGTATTACTGACAAGTATAATATAACATTCATCACTAACAAATCCGTAGACTCGATTATAAATTGTCGATTAACGCATATCAATTGCATAACAGAGCCAACCATTCTCAAACCAAACCCACTTGACCAGATCGGTACGGCAGAGGAAAGTGCGAATGTCAAAATGTCTTGGAATAGGAAATTATAAGCTTAATTGGAAGGAGGTCGAGATGGAATAACGATCCATTGGGGACCAAAGACAACACAATCATGAGATTGGAAAGTTTCTCGTGGGTTGCATCCTTAGGAACCGGAGATGGTGATGAAATAGAGGTTACGACGGTGGTATCCAAGTGAAGCTGAAAGGGGAGGAGAGGAAAGGAACATGCATGACTGGGTTAGCTAGTTGGCAAGAAGTAGCTGCTGGGAATATCTTCCTGTGAATGATAGAGTCAACAAATGTGCTCTCAACATCAGAAAAGGGTACCTGAATGGCCTTACCATGCCATTACTTGAATGTGATATGTTTAGGATTTGAACAAGTATGTGAACCTTAGTATGTTGACGAAATATATGCTCCGTCGAAGTAGATTTAGTGGAAGGAGTTCGAAGCAACTAGCCGTGTCATGTCCTAAAAGTGTATATAATAAGTTTCCAATCATAAGAAACTATCAACTAAGATAGTGAGAACGTCGGATTAAGGAACATGAGAATGGTTAAGCAAGGCTTGGTTAGGATTGACTTTCCTATATGCATTTCCACGTGCAGAAAAACTATGGGTCTCGTTACCAAGTCATCTACCAAAATCTCAATCCAAAATGCTATCTGGTCCAATAAACCAGGTCCATTCAACCCAATACAACCATTACTCATAAAAGTGGAACCATAGCACTTGCAGGCCGCTTGTTGACGCAGCGGATTAATCAAACAAAACTTCAATCGATGAAATGTAGCAATCGGTGAGTTGAAGATACCAAAATGCCCAAGTTCGTTGATCCAAAGATACCGAACTCTAGCTATCTCAAACACGTTGATAGCGCACTATACCGTGTTTAAAGATCTACGATTCTTCGCACGTTGATCTAGCGCACTAGATTCCGTGAATCGGCTTCTACGATCGTTGAATCGAGCGCACTCGATTAACCGAAAGAGGAGATAGGAGATTACACTCAACTACCAATTGGTATGAAAGCACAAAGCTAACAAAAGAGAAATTTTATTCAAAAAAATCAACAACCACAAAATGTACAACACACGCGTATTTATAGGGTTTTCACAACACAGCCCTTGAGTCGTGACCGACTCATGACTCACGACCTACGACTCATCATAAGTCGTTAACGACTTAGCAACACACCACACCTTTATGCATTACACGACTTACCATACAACACGGTATACGACTCATCAAACCATTCAAGTTACACGACTCAAGAAAACATAACGACTCAACTTATGAACGACTTATGACACAACCGACTCACTATTACAACACACCAGACATAATACGCGACACAACAAGATACGACTCACGACTCATAGCTTCAGCGACTCAACATCCTTCCTACGACTCAAGCTTCCAAGTCCCCTGCGGCAAAACCCTTCAAGCGAGTCAACTCTGGACGACTCTTCTATGTCGTAACTCGTCCCCGCCTTATGGCCACCCATTACTGTTATTCCCTGTTGTTTCCTGATGAGTCGTGAACGACTCATGGCCTTGCAATTAGGTCGTATACGACTCATCAATTCAGATTTATTGAAACTCCCATTGAGTCGTGACTCGTGTCCTTCCTTTGTCTCAAGATCTCTACTTGCTGAAACGTTCACCTTTCTCATGTTAAGCCGTAAACGACTTATGGTTGAATTGTTGAGTCGTGTACGACTCATAAAGCACGAACGACTCAAGTCACTGATGGGTTGTGGACGACTTATCACACTACACCACAAATTCCTGCTGAGTCGTAAAACTTCCATAGGCCTTGCTGCATCATCCTCTCCTGGTTGAGAAAAATTCGTCCTCGAATTTGTAACTTCTTCTACAACAAACTCACTTCCATGATATGGAATTAAATGCTTGACGTTAAAAACATCAGAAGTATAGACATCATCTGGTAACTTTAATCGATAAGCATTCTCATTGATTTTCTTCAAAACTTCAACTGGACCAATTTTCCGTGCTTTCAATTTATTGTATGCACCAACCGGAAAACGATCCTTCGTCAATACCGCATAAACCAACTCACCTTCCTTAAATCCAACATTTCGACGTTTCAGATCTGCAGACTTCTTATACTTCTCATTCGATTTCTCCAATCGTTTCTGAACGATTTTATGACATTCAGTCAGCTCATCAACAAAATCAACAGCTCGTTTAACTGTTCCCTTCGCCTGTGGTACTACTGCCAAATTCAACGGCCCCCTGGGTAAATTTGAATAAACAATCTGAAACGGACTGAATCCCGTGCTACGGTTCACTGCATGATTGTGAGCAAATTCTGCCTGGCATAGCTTCATGTCCCAACTTCTCAAGTTATCCTGTACAAGACAACGCAACAAATTTCCCAATGACCTGTTAACAACTTCTGTCTGCCCATCAGTTTGCGGATGATAAGCACTACTAAATTTCAGTTTCGTTCCCACCATCTTCCACAAACTCAGCCAAAAGTGACTCAGAAAACGAGTATCTCGATCAGAAACAATAGAGTCTGGTAACCCATGAAGTCGATAAATCTCCTTGAAAAATAACTGCGCCACTCGTACTGCATCTGCTGTCTTCTTGCAAGCAACAAAATGTGCCATCTTTGAAAACCTGTCCACCACAACAAATATCGAATCATTTCCCCTTTGAGTTCTCGGCAAACCCAAGACAAAATCCATGCTAATATCAACCCATGGCTTAGATGGTACTGGTAATGGCATATACAACCCTGCATTCGTTGCTGTCCCCTTTGAAACTTGGCAAATATGACATCGCTCCACGAATCTTTCAACCTCTTTCCTCATCGACGGCCAAAAGTAAGACTGCGAAATCAACTGTAAAGTACGATCACGGCCAACATGTCCTTCATCGTGCAATTCCTTCACAATCTTCATCCTCAAACTACAGTCCGGAATACATAAACGATTTCCTTTAAACAGAAAACCATCAACTAACATGAATTCATCGGTACTCCCATCCTTCACTTTTTCAACATATTTCACAAAGTAAGGATCTTCTTCAATCATTTCTGGCAACATTTCAAACCCCGTCACTTCCACCTTCATTGTCGTCAGTAAATGACTCCTCCTACTTAAAGCATCAGCTACTCGATTGGTCACCCCAGATTTGTGCTTAACGACAAAAGTAAACTGCTGTAAATATGCAATCCATGATGCATGTCTTGCTGAAATCTTATCTTGCCCCTGTAAATGTTTCAAAGCTTCGTGATCAGTGTACAGAACAAATTCCTTCTGAAATAAGTAATGTCTCCAATGCTTAACAGCCTGAACAACAGCATAAAATTCAACGTCATATGTACTGTATCTGATCTTTGCCCCTGACAGTTTCTCACTAAAATAAGCAACTGGCTTTCCATTCTGGCTCAGAACTCCTCCAATTCCAACCTTCGAAGCATCAGTATGCAATTCAAACAATAACTGAAAATTAGGTAGAACAAGAATTGGTGTAGACGTCAACAATTCCTTGATCCTTTCAAAGGCAACCCCCGCTTCCTCTGACCACACCAACTGTTTACCCTTCATGCAATCAGTCACTGGAGCCATCACGCTACTGAAGTGTGGTATGAACCTTCGGTAGAATGACGCTAGCCCATGAAAACTTCTCACTTCTGTAATTGTCTTTGGCTGTGGCCAATTCTTGACTGCTTCAACTTTGCTCTGGTCAACTTGAATACCTTTCCCTGAAACAACATACCCCAGGAATAAAACACTAGGTGTCATAAACACACATTTCTTTGTAGCAGCATAAAATTGTTCTTCACGAAGAATAAACAACACTTCTCTCAGATGTAGAACATGTTCCTCCGTACTCCTGCTATAAATCAAAATATCATCGAAATAAACCACGACGAACTTTCCAATGAGTGGTCTAAAAATTTGATTCATCACCCGCATGAATGTACTAGGTGCATTAGACAAACCAAATGGCATAACCAACCATTCGTACAACCCCTCTCTAGTTTTGAAAGCTGTCTTCCATTCGTCTCCAGGTCTGATACGAATTTGATGATAACCACTCTTCAAATCAATTTTCGAGAATATAGTTGCCCCACTCAACTGATCCAACAAATCATCCAACCTCGGCATAGGAAATCTGTAACGAACAGTGATCTTATTCAAAGCTCTACTATCTGTGCACATCCTCCATGTTCCGTCTTTCTTTGGTACTAACAATGCTGGCACGGCACAAGGACTTAAACTTTCCTGAACACGTCCCTGTTCCAACAACTCTTCCACCTGCCTTCGTAACTCCTCATGTTCCTTCGGACTCATACGGTAATGTGGTCGATGTGGTAACACTGCTCCTGGAACAAGATCAATTTGATGTTGAATGTCTCTAAGTGGTGGTAACTCCTTAGGTAACTCCTCTGGAAAGACATCTTCAAATTCTTTCAAAATAGGCTTCACTTCTTCAGGAATCTCAACTTCTTCGCTACTCTCTCTCCCAATCAACAAAAACACTTCCGGTTCTTCCTCCACTTCTTTAACAAACTCCTTCAAAGTCAACAGAGTTTTCAATTCTTCAATCTCTTCTAGCTTGCTCTCCTTCTGCTGCTGTCTCTTAGGAACTAAAGTGATTTTAGTACCCTCGAACATGAAACTGTAACTGTTGGCACGACCGTCATGCTGAACTGCTCTATCAAACTGCCATGGTCTGCCCAACAATAAGTGACAAACATCCATATCTACGACATCACACCAGATTTCATCTTTGTACTTCTTCCCAATCGAAAAAATAACACAAGCCCTTCGACACACTTTTACTTCACCTCCTTTCCTTAACCATGCTAGCTTGTATGGTTTAGGATGCTTTTCGGTCTTCAAATTCAACTTCCTAACTGCTTCTGTAGAAATAATATTATCACAACTTCCTGCATCAATAACAAACTTGCAGACCTTTCCCAGAATAGTACATGTCGATTGGAAAATATTGCTTCTCAGCCAACTACAATCCTCCTCTTGCTTAGGTGTCAAACAACTTCTCCTCATCATAAGATTACAACCTTCATCTCCCGACACTTCTTCTTCCTCCTCAACATCAGGTGTATTTGAACATTCTGCCTCCTCACCATCATCCTCCTCAACTTCTGCAACCATGGTTCTCTTCTTCGGCTTTGGACATTCGTTACTCTTGTGACCCAACTCCTGACAGTTATAACATCTGAACCCACTACTAGCCTTCGTCTTCTCAACCTCTTTCACCACTGGTTTTGTGACAGGTCTAGGAACATTAGAACTACCACTGGCCCCCTTCACTGGATTATTAGAATTAGTAAACACACCACCTCCACGCCTTCCCTGTTTCTCCCAAGCTAACGCTTTCTGATGTGCCTCCGCTACAGATCTAGGATCAAACATATTAACCATATCCTGGATCTGCATTCTCAATCCCCCAATGAATCTAGCTGTCAGCTGTTCTTCTGTCTCCATAATATCGTTTCTAGCAATGAGTTGGTAAAATTCATCAGCATAATCACTAACAGACTTCGTCCCTTGCCTCAGATTCTGCAACCTTTGGTACATAAGTGATTGGTAATTATAAGGTAAGAAAGTAGATCTCATCAACTTCTTCATCTTTTCCCAAGATTCTATCTTTGATTTTCCCATTCGTTCTCGAGTAAGTTTAGTTTGCTGCCACCACGCCAATGCTCTCCCCCTCAGCCTTGTAGCAACTAACTTCACCCTTCTATTCTCCGGCACCTCCTTGAAATCAAAGATTTCCTCCACATTAGACAACCAATCTAAAAACTCCTCTGCAACCATCCCGCCTTTAAATTCTGGAATTTCCATTTTCATACCCGACTCCCAACGACGATCATCCTCCACATCACGGTAAGAATTCCGAATTTGGTCTCGATCTCTATAATGAATACTTGCTCTATCACCCTCTTCAACAAAATCAAAAGTACGCCTACATCGATCTCGACTAATATCATCCCTTCTCTCATGCATGCTTCTTTGACTATGTCTCTCTTCATCTCTATATGCTTCATGGTCAAATTCACGTTGACTTCTTCTCTCTTCATGTGCATAGTCATGATGATCTCTTCGTGATGAAATTGATGTTTCTCTTCTATCTCTACAAGAATGTGGTGATACCCTCCTCGCTTCCGTAACCAATGGCGAAACTCGGTTTCCTCCATGGTTCGAGTTTGGTGATCTCCTCCTTTGATTCAAATCATTCATCAATCTCTCCAATTTACCAATGCCCTCATCAAATTTATCATTAATACGTTGTTCCATAAGCTCGGCTTCTTCCCTACGATACAAAGCTTCAACGTTTTGATGTCGGTTAGCTCTCCTTGGTGGCATGGTTGTAAACTTCACAAGACTTCAAAAATTCAACACAAGACTTCAAGCTTCAACAAAATAACAAGTTATGGCTCAACACTACACGGCGATGCTTGTCTCGGCTTTCACTAACTCGGCAACGAGTTAATGACTCAAGCAAGATCGGCTCCCACTTGTCTCGGCTTGGCACAAAGTATACACGGCCTCACCTTTCAAACCTTGGCGCGCAACTTCAACAAGACTAAATTCAAACACCTTTGCTCCTTTTGATCCTAAATGGAATGGATCAAACTCTTCAAACTTGATGCAACTTCAATATGAACACAATGAACAACTTCAAACTTCATAAACTTCAAAAACTTCAAAAACTTGGCTCCAAGAATCAAACTTAGCTATGATTGGCTAAGTATGGCTCTGATACCAATAATGACGCAGCGGATTAATCAAACAAAACTTCAATCGATGAAATGTAGCAATCGGTGAGTTGAAGATACCAAAATGCCCAAGTTCGTTGATCCAAAGATACCGAACTCTAGCTATCTCAAACACGTTGATAGCGCACTATACCGTGTTTAAAGATCTACGATTCTTCGCACGTTGATCTAGCGCACTAGATTCCGTGAATCGGCTTCTACGATCGTTGAATCGAGCGCACTCGATTAACCGAAAGAGGAGATAGGAGATTACACTCAACTACCAATTGGTATGAAAGCACAAAGCTAACAAAAGAGAAATTTTATTCAAAAAAATCAACAACCACAAAATGTACAACACACGCGTATTTATAGGGTTTTCACAACACAGCCCTTGAGTCGTGACCGACTCATGACTCACGACCTACGACTCATCATAAGTCGTTAACGACTTAGCAACACACCACACCTTTATGCATTACACGACTTACCATACAACACGGTATACGACTCATCAAACCATTCAAGTTACACGACTCAAGAAAACATAACGACTCAACTTATGAACGACTTATGACACAACCGACTCACTATTACAACACACCAGACATAATACGCGACACAACAAGATACGACTCACGACTCATAGCTTCAGCGACTCAACATCCTTCCTACGACTCAAGCTTCCAAGTCCCCTGCGGCAAAACCCTTCAAGCGAGTCAACTCTGGACGACTCTTCTATGTCGTAACTCGTCCCCGCCTTATGGCCACCCATTACTGTTATTCCCTGTTGTTTCCTGATGAGTCGTGAACGACTCATGGCCTTGCAATTAGGTCGTATACGACTCATCAATTCAGATTTATTGAAACTCCCATTGAGTCGTGACTCGTGTCCTTCCTTTGTCTCAAGATCTCTACTTGCTGAAACGTTCACCTTTCTCATGTTAAGCCGTAAACGACTTATGGTTGAATTGTTGAGTCGTGTACGACTCATAAAGCACGAACGACTCAAGTCACTGATGGGTTGTGGACGACTTATCACACTACACCACAAATTCCTGCTGAGTCGTAAAACTTCCATAGGCCTTGCTGCATCACTTGTCCATGTGAAATCGCCAAGACATAAGAGGACATAAACGGGACCAACATCCACGTAGATAGCAATAAGCAGTAACATTTATATTCTCGACTACTTTGCACAAACTCCAACAGAGCGGTCACCCCCACCCCCCTTGGATCATGACACCACCCGGACACACGGCTACATGCTAGCATAGTAACATCCAATGTTCGATCAACATTTAATACAGGTTTCAACTTCGCTGACTGTTCCTAACCGAGAAATGAGGACCTAGTCCTTGATTACGACTTAGACATACTTGCAACCATCGCTTTAGCCTTCCAAATCCATAACCGCCACTTGTTTCCAAAGCGCATTAGCTCAATTAGGGTTGTTATGCTAACGGTAAATTTATCACTACCATACCATTACCAGTCAATCGGTTACCATTATTGATTGATATCGGTATACCAGTTTAATCGGTATGATAATGATAAATTTATCATTTTCTACGGTAAATTATCGGTAACATTTCTTCAAAATCAGTGGTAACGGTAAATTTACCAGTCGATTTAAAACACATGTTTATTCACGTGATATGCTTTAATATAGACATTTAGCACCAAACAAATGACTAAATTTAGTTCAGTAATCAAGTCAAATAATGTCAAATACACTTCTTTTCTTTCTAATTTATGTCTTTTATTAACACTATAAATAGTATACCGAAAATGTGCTATAGTGTAGAAAAATATCAAGTTATTGATTTTTTTTGGACAAATGGTAATTTACCATTATCAGTGTAACGGTTACCAGATTATTGGTATACCAGTCTTCGGTATACCAGCCGATCGGTAACGTAACGGTAAGCAATTTTAGATTACCGATAAAAATGGTACGATAACGGTATTTGTCAAATGGTAACGGTAACCACTACCATAAAACCCTAAGCTCAACCACCATACCAAAAGCCAATTGTTGATCTAAAATATAAAGAGAACCGTTGGACCTCTAATTGATACCCGTTGTCCTATCAACCATCATATTTTTTCATCCGTCTTTGTAAGTTTTAGATAAACACATTCAACCTCAATCTTCTCTATATAAAGCCTTTATCTACGCAGGTCCAAGGAAGATTTTTTCAAGAAAACTCTAAAAACAAGCAAATTATTGTAATCATAATTATTGTAATACAAGGAAATCAATAAAACAAGAACCAAATAGAAGTAGATCATCTTGATCCGACCGCTCTAAAAATTCATGTCTTCTTTACTATTTGTTAATTTTCATATCCAAATAATGACCAATAAGCTGAAAGAATTTTAAGAAAGTGCACCCAAATAAGGATTGATCTTACTTGCTCACGAGTTGTATCAACACAAGTGATCCACTAAATAACAATAACAACTTTACCCTGAATAATGACCGAATCAACTTCAACAATACGACGATGATCCTCCTTGGTAGAAAACTCAATAAAAAGCAAATATTTGCAATACTTAACGTTAACAGGACCAAAAAAATTCTGCATATTCTTCGGGTGATTAGAGACCACATGATGAAATCGTCATTTATTCACAAGAAACAAACTAAATTATCTTCCCAATAACTAGTACCAGCAACAATGACTTCCGGTGAAGGCAAGGGACTCACTATTAAAAACAAAAGTCTTAAACAACAGTCTTTAAACCTTGAAAACGATTTAAGTTCAGTCTCCCATGTATCAATGAAAGAATTGAATGGGACTGCTAAGTTTGAAACCCCAGCAAATTGAATGGGACTGCTAAGTTTGAAACCCCAGCAAATGGTATTGATTCTAGAGGAGCCGATGATTCCAGTGATCAAGTTCTCTCACCTCCATTGCTTATGGATTCAACGTCCTTTTCAGATGCCTATGAGGATTTGCTTGGTAAATTAAGGCTCCTTGCTCCTTTTTTAGCTAAATTTGCCAGACTTGAAACATTCGTAAACGTGCATTTTAATATTATGGCTTCATTAACTTTGTTGATTAGATGGCTATTGGCAGTTTAGAAATCTGTTGAGCTAAATTCTGAAATATAGATGGAGTTCTATTTGACAGTGGTGATATAAATCCTTTTATCATTAACTAGTATGGGCACGTGCTTCGCACACGGGCCGTTTGTATTATTCTATACGTTGATATTTTGTTTGAACGCAAACCTATAAACGGAAAGCAAGGGTATTTTTGGAATTTCAAAAAGACACCGAGTAAATTAGTTGAACGAATTTTCTTTATTAGTAGTAGAGATAAGGTCGAATTATTTTAAAACGTAAGAGCAAACATTATTAGACTTAGCATGAAATAAAGGGGGATAATACCAACACTATCACTGATCACAACCGAAGCCATGTCAATACCAACATCAATGGAAACAATATCATCACCAATGTTACCATCAGGAGGAGGAAGGATAATACTTTTAGAACTAACAGCATCAGAGATAGAATCAGTGACAACGGTCGGAGCTAGCTAAACCAAGGTTTTCAGACAATCTTAAAGGGGAAGGCATGTTGTAGACCAACCGAAATAGGGGTGTGGTTGATATCGTAGGAGGAGGTGGAGGTGAGTGGACAGCCACGATGATAGTGGGTTTTTAAATTAAGTTTTGAAGCTTACCTTAAAACATAGTGGAGCAATTCTGTCGAATTCCAAGTTAGGACAGAGGGAAGAGCGAGGGGAGGAGCCTGGACCGGGTAGTGAAGACAAAAGGCGGGCAAGATGTGGAATGTGAGGAGAGAACGAGATTTAGAAAAAGAGTTGCCATTTTTTCGACCAATTGAATTACTTGAACGTCTCGATGGCTAAGATGAATGACCTAAAGGATTAACCTCGAGGGACGTATATCTTTCCATAACATACATCCGGGTAAATTAAGAGTGTTTTATAGGGGTGGGCACGGGTCAGTTTGGTGCAGTTTGAAGCTCAAACCACTTCCGCACCGCATTAAACGGTTAATCAAAAATATAAATCATTATATTAATCTTTTAAAAGGTTCGGTTTCGGTTTAATTTAACACAGTATGGTTTTGGTCCGGTCCGGTTTGAATCCATATTAAATATGAAATAAGAGAATTACGTCTATCAACAGTAAATTTATAAAGACAACTATGTGAAGCTTTTACACTTATAGGTTAAAACACACAATATTATACTGAAATGAAAAATTAGTTCTTAATTGTATTAATATTTCAATTTGACTTTTAGCTACAAGTGAGATTTTTTTAGTAGATTAACCAACTATTAACATTAATCAATGCATAATCATTAAGTAAAATGACTAGAATAAGATTATAATTAGTATTTACCAAAAAAATGATATGGAAAATATTATACTAAAACTTCTTTCTTTATGACAATGATTATTATTAATCTAAGCTGAAACAGAATATACATCGTTAGAATATAAAATGAGATAGAAGCTGCTTATATTTTTATTCTAAAATTACTAGCGTAAATATTCGATTCGGTCTGGTTTAATATGATCGGTTCAATCGTCCAAACCGCAATGGAACAATATCGATGGGATCGGTCCGGTTTGGAATATTTGCTTTGATTAGAAGATTCGGTGCGGTTTTCTGTACCGTTTTTGCGGTCCAGTACGGATGGTTTCTGTACAGCGGTGCGATTTATGTCCATCCCTAGTATTTTATGTTGCCACTGTAGATTGAACTAGCACCTTTTTCTCAACGACTTGATGTCTTAATCACCCGACCATCCTTGGGTGTTTTGTGTTGAATTCAATATTTGATTCGATATAATTTTTGAATATTAAATGCTACCCATGTACAACATTTCATTTTTCTTCGTACCATCTGTTTATTTTTGTACCATTTTTCTATACAACATGTAATTGTAATTGTAACTATAAGAACTTTGTTTTGGTGTAGTATTTATATCAATCTCTTATTTTGTTGAAATTATATAATGTTGTTTTCATATATCATTTTTGTACTTGACATGTATAATTTTTTCTATAATGGTACTAGTAGCATTTTCAATATGTTGCTTTTTTGTGATCATTGACAATGAATTGGGGTAAGAGGTGTGGAATAGTGCATATTAACGCGACGAGGCCGAGGCGGTGCATAGGTGGCAAGATCAGCAGCTGTTGTTAGGTTTGTTATGGTTCAGGGTTTGCTAGGGATGAGATGGTGAGATAAGGCAACAGTTAGGAGAGCGGCAGCTGTGAGAACAACAGCTAGGGGAGCACTGACAAGGGGAGTAGCAACAGTGGGGACCAAAAATCAAAACTTGGACTCCAGTTTGTCCTTCGAACTAATTGCCCCTTTAAATAGTTGCACACATTGTACGTGCATATATTGTTATCAAAAATGTTAAATCGTATGACTTGAATAATGGATTGAATCGAACCTCTCCAATGACGATAACATACGTGAATGCTGAATGAAAACTCATTCAGAATTGCAGTTAAGTATGCGAAATTGTATATCCAGATTAATATTGAATCCAATTTAGTTACATCAATTCCTATCCTAATGCACAATGGCACTACGGAAGCAGTTTACATTGATTATGAATATATTCCCCCAAATGTGCTAAATGCGGTATCTTTGGTCATTCTACAGCAATCCATACATCATCATCACAACCACGGTGGATTCCAAAGCGGCCTAAACCGGTGAACAATCCGCAAACAATGAGACAAACAAAAATGGATCAGTTAACTGAAGGCACATGCATAGAGAATTGATGATGTGTTTAATCTCCTAACAAAATTTAAGACAATAATTGTTGGCTTAGTTGAGATTAAACTGAATGATGCTAATCTCAGTCTATATATACAGTCCCAAGAAATTGGGATATCATTACTATAACACAGTTTAGGTTAGAGGTAGAATACAAGTAATTTATGATACTACAATATGGAGTTTGTCAATAATTTCATCTTCAACTCATTGCATAACTTTAACTGCTGTCAACTCCAGTGGATTCAAACTAGTTTTCACTGCAGTTTATGGAGGTAATATTTTTCTGAAAGACAAGGATTACTAAATACTATGATATATACTAGTATGGGTCCATGCTTTGCACACAGGCTGTTTGTATTATTATATACGTTGATATTTTGTTTGAGTGCAATACATGTAAACGAAAAGCAAGGGCATTTTTGAAATTTCAAAAAGACACCAAGTAAATTAGTTCAACCAATTTTATTTATTAGTAGTAGAGAAGTAGAGATAGAGATAGAGATATTGGCTTTTCATATATCAATTACCAGAGCATACCTTGGAAAAGGTTAATACTTTATGCTTAGATTTTTTTTGGTTTGGAGGGTAGCATAAGTAAGGTGGCATAGGAAACTCTATGCGAACCAAAAAAGTATCGGACTTTGACATTTTTCTGACTTGGAAAGGGCAGCAGGTCTCAAACACATGTGGAATTTTTTATCGAAAAATAATCTTTGGAGCAACTGGATGAAGGCAAAATATTGCAGAGGAAAAAAAAATTCGTTCATGACTGTTGCCAATAATGCCTCATGCACATGAAAACATATACTTAGGCTGCGAACTACGGGTAAACATGTTTTTAACGAAGTGATAACTAACGGACTAACTACGTCACTATGGTAAGTACCTTGGATAAACTGTGCATGTTTGGTAGATTTACTTGGTGCAGTCATATTTTATATGATTGGATCACCCAATTTTACAGTAGCAGCTATCATGAAAAATGACTTACTAAATCCCCAGATTAATGCTGCAACCAGAGAAGTGGAGAATCAAATTCACCAAATTCAAGTCAACACTACCCAAATTGTCAACCTTTATGAATGGTGTGATGGAAAGCAAATTACGTTTCACAAGGCATGGGATAAAATTAGACACAGAGAGGAAATACAAAGCTGGTCTCAACTTGTTTTGGCATAACAAAAACAGTAGAAAAATGGCTTTTTGCACCTATTCAGCCACGATTAATCGCCTAGCAACTAAAGATAGAATGAAGCACTTTAAGACTAACGTACGTAGATGAAGTCTGTGTTCTGTGCGACAGTGAATCAGGGACCAGACAACATTTATTTTTCGATTGTTCCTACAACAAATACATATTGTAACATCCCTGGATTTTTTCACTTTGATTTCGAATATTTAATTAATTTTAAATATTTTAATTGGTTTTCGAAATTTAATAATTTGAATTCAAATATAGTAATTATTTAAATATTTGAATGGTGAGTTAAACATTAATTAAATGGATTTAAAAAACTTATTAAACTCCTTTTAATTAATAAATAATAATGGTGAAACCATTATAAATTTATTTTTAATAATAAATGGTTCGAACAAATAACAAGACAATCAATTATTAATAAAACGACTTGATTTTTATTGCAATATCTTTAATCGAATTTATTTGATTTTTCCATAATTTTTAGTCTGGAAAATATTTAAATTGTCATTTGACGATTTTTCCGCAAACAATGGTCTTTCTATGATTTTATAGATAAGGTAACCGGTTTATTTTATTTTTGTTTTGAAATCGTGTCACATTTTGGTGCATGATCGTATTTTTGCTTTATCGTTTGCGATTCGTACGCGAACGAGATATTGTGTAGCGAAGTACCACAAAAACTTTATTTTCAAAACCTTTTAAATGATCAAATCAATTTCGAAAACAAAATTTAATGGTGATTTGATATGTTGCTTGAAATGTTTGCTTAACTTGAGAATATAGGTTAACTTGAAAATTGAGGTTAACTTATTTTTCAAGTAAGGAATATAATTTTTGTTTGTAAATACAAAGACATGCACCCTTAGGATTTCCAATACCCTGTTTTTCATTTTCTTTCCCTCCCCTTGTTTGCCTGGTCACTGTTCACAGAAAACAAAAATGGCTGCACAATAATTTTTTTATATCAAGTGATTTAGGGCTCAAAAAAATATAAACCTGGATCCATTGAGCTCATGGACGCGAGTGCTTCATGTCCGTATGCTTTTTGGTAGGCGCGACTGAGTTTGATGGTACTCGATTTGAACAGTCAAGGCTAGGGTTTTGTGCTGGAAAGAGATTTAGGGCGTTTTAGGCTTCGGCAATTGTTGCACAGTACTTCTCTTGCGATGGCGAGCTAATGGGAGGAGTATAGGGTGGTGCAGTGGCCTCGCGTGGATCACATCGTTAGTGTTCGCGAATTGGGGCTTCCAGGTCACGACAAGATAAAGAACACTGAGTGTTGCTTCATTGTGTCAGGTGAGTCGAGTATGCGAAGAGGAGTTCGATGTCGAAGACGGAATTGGATCTACGTATCATGAATTTATTCTGCGGTGAAGGGAACAGTAGAAGAAAATTAAATAATAATAAAACTAAACTGTTTTAATATAATTAATTTCATCGCATTCATGATAATCAAAATAATTAAATTCGATTGATTCCACTAACATAGAGAATTTTAATAAAAATCCTTAAACAAAAAAACATAAATTACTAAATATCCTACTTAAGTCGTGCTCTACGAACTTCACGAAAATCAAATTCATCTACAATCGTCTCAACATCAATTTGATGCATCAACAAATAGTAAAATTCATTCACCAAAATTTACTGCCAGTATCTTCATTATTTGATTCACTAAAATTTACTGTCAGTAGATGGTCGCACAATTTACTGCCAGTATCAACAAAATAGCCTACTATGCTACAAATACTTGCTGCTGGTATCAACAAAATAGCCTACCGTGCTACAATTTACTGCATAATTTTCACAATTTACTACCAATTTATCGGTCAAGCACTTCATTGTTACAAATACAGTGTTATTGCCACTGCCAGTACCTATTCATTGGTACTTGTTTGCAAGTTGCAACTTCATTGCTACCAGCCTACTGCAGTACTGCCTAATTAGGGTTTATGTTTACATCTAAAATTCGAATTTAGAATCTAAAATTGGGAACATCATTTACAATTCACAATGCAAACTAAGGTTTATGGAATTCGAATTTAAAATTGGGAGCTTACTAGGTTCTCCTAGTGACTGGAGAAGGAGGACTGAAGGCTGAAACTGGAGCCGGAGTCTCCTAGCTACCGCTGGAGAAGGCCAGAAAGAGGAGCGGCTGCGAGCGATCGTCGAATGTAGAAAAGCCTGAGCTATGGAAGGAGAACAGAAGATGCGTCCCTCTTTATTTCTTTTCTTACGCTTTTTTGTGTTTGTGGGGTGGACCCCATATGGTAAATAGATTCATCCATGTTCATTGTGTCTTGCTCCATGTCAAGTATGCGGAAGAGGAGTTTGCGTTTTATTTTTGGGGAAAGAAGAGATTTTGAGGGTATTAGTTATTAATTAGCAATTAGTTAAATTTAATTATTTAATTAAGTCGATGGCTTATAAAATTTAATATCTTGCTCATACGAGGTCGGATTCGGACGCGGTCAGTTGCGTTGGATTCATAGGAACGTGAGCTACGCGTAGGAACTAGTATCGTCGAATTTAGAGCTATTTGAATTTTGGGCTAAAATCAGACATTGTTTGATTTTAGACCAAACCGAAACACGAAAGCGTCGGCTGAAATTTCGGTGAGTTTACTCACCCTTAAAAAAAACTATATAATATCTGTGTCGTTATAGAATGTTATTGAATGCTTGGATGATAATTGATAATTTTTAACTAAGTGTAGATTAGTGATAAAAATATACTGATTTAATTTGATTATGTTTAACGTGGTTAAATTAGTTATACTTCGTTTGGAATATCTATTTAGCAGAATAAAACCATGTTCTGCTATAATTAAATTGAATAGATTATTTAGACATCTATCAAGCAGAATAAATCATGTTCTGTGCTTGCAAAGTAAAATGATTATTATTATTATTTGATTGTTTGTTTTAATTTGAATTCCTGCTTGATAGCGGATGACATAAATAATCATTTTGTTGCATATGACAAAAAAGAGTAGTCAGAGTGCTTTCTAGCGAATAATTCTCTATTGAACACTCCGAAAAATACACATACATATGTGTAATTTACAGGGGACTTTTGTAGAGAGACCCAACAGAGTTTTTCGCCATTATCTATTTATTTACTGCTATCTGCATCTTATTTACATTCTTTTATTGCTTATATTGATATTTAGTTGAAATATTTGAATTATGCAAGTGTCGTTATAGCAATTTTCGCTATACCATCACTTATGAAATTTTGTGTGTGTTGACCTTATGTTAGTATTTTTACTAAATGAATGTTTGGTCGCGTTTTCGCACTTTGAAAACCATTCAAACTATATTTTCAAATATTTTACGAATTTTGAAATTACAGGATAAGTATTGATTAAAATTTATAAAAGAGGTTATAAATTTGATTAATTATCTTTTGGGTTAATTAAAATGATTTAAATTTATAAAAGATTATTAATTTGATTTATTTCTTTTGAGATAATTAATGTAGTTTTAAATTCGTAGAAGATTATGAATATGATTTATTATCATCTGGGATAATTAACATTGTTTTAAATTTATAAATGATTATAAATTTGATTTATTATCTTTCTAGATAAATAATGTTATTTTAAATTTATAAACAATAATAAATTTGATTTATTATTTTTTGGATAATTAATGATGTTTAATTACATAAAAAGATTATAACTTGATTTATTGTCTTAATCAATGTGGTTTTTAAATTTAAAAATAATAGTCTATAAATGTGGAAATTTTTAAGAAGGAATGTTTAAAAACAAAGCTAGGTGTAACTTTTTAATACGCTTAGAAATATAATTTACCCCTTTAAAAGAATATTTTTAAAGAGTGTTTTTAAAATGCTTTACAAATATTTGTAATGTGAAAATCAAGCACAAGTGAGAATCAAATGTTTGAATTGTGATTCTTTTATTGGTGACAAGTGTAGCGATCTAATTTTCATACACAATCATCATTTACCTACAATAGTTGATTTTTTTAACTATCGATTTGATATCATTCCTTGTGCTTCATTAATCTTAGACGACTTGTAGCTCATTTTGAGCGCTGGCATCCACCACCGCGGATAACTAAAACCAAAGAGCAAGTGAGAGCCAATCCATTTGGGTCGCGCCCACTAGGATATATTCACATCTATCTAGAAAGTTATTGGTAGCATACATGGATTGATGTGAATATATTCGGATGCTCATGTAAGGCGGGGTCCAGCTTGGAAGTTCCTGAGAGTGTTGCGTATTTGGTGTGGACGCTCAAGTATATTTTTTTAGAGATATAATTTCGGTGTAAGGGGGTGCACCCTTCTAGTCATGTTGGATAAATTCATTTTCCTTGTTTCTATTGGAACCTTGGAATTAATCTTTTCTTCTTTTATGTTTTGTCAATTTAAGACGATTAGTTGCTCATTTGAGCATTGATATCCTTTGTCGGAGATAAATAAAACTAAAAAGCGAATGAGGGCCAAGTTATTTGGGATTATTTGCATTAGAGTATCTTCACGTCTACTCTAGATTGGATTCGGTTGTATGCTTGCGGAGATGTGAAATACCTTTATTCTCAGTAAGATTGGTGGGATTCGGCTTGGAGATCTCGAGAGAGTCACCGAGAAAATGACCCTCTCAAGTATATTTTCTAGAAGTATACTTTCGGTAAATGGGACGCACCCTCCTAATCATTATTGGAAAATTTCCCTTTTTCTGATTTGATTCAAATCTTTGAATTGTTCCTTAATTGTATTGAGATGTGTCTGAAGCTCTTCTCGATGTTTAGTTATTTTTTTCCATTCTTTAAGTTTGGATTATGATCTTTTCTATGTTTATCCTTTCTTGTTTGGATTGTTGTTCTGAGTTGTTTCCTATTTCTTCATGTATGAAAGTTATTCTTGTGAGGTAAAAACTCATTCCGCGTTTAGCGAAGTGGTCTCATAAAACTATTGAATGTTCATCCTATTACTTGAGTTTTTTCACGTTGGTATTTTCGGAATGATCTGGGTGTTATTTTATTATAATGCTCAGGTCAGACCGAGTATTTTTCGAGGTTTTGTTTGTAGGACATAGAGATCATGGAGTAGAGTTGGATATTCACCTACCGCGGTATATTATTTTCACTATATTATTATATATACCCATCAGCAATTGTAAGGTCAGAAATTTATAACTGTCCAGCTAATAAGATTTGTTTTTCACTATGATGTGCTTTGTATCTTGGAGTGGCAGTTTATACTGTTTTATTGTATTATATATTGTCATTTTCATTGTAAAAATATGTTTTCCCCTGTTTGTTCTTTTTATTGCACCATAACAATTTGCCTTTCCAATGATTGGATGTTCGGCATTGGAATACCGCCGATGTATTTGGTGTCGACTTTCGATGATCGAAAATGTGGGTCGTTATGCATATGGAGTCTGTTAAAATTGAAACTTAATCTTATACCCGATACCTTGACATTACAAGATAAAGTGAAGCTTCTGATCCCAACTTTCACTCAAAAAGATTAGCTCAGAGTTCTAGCGTTCGCGCTATAACTACACTGATCTATCACATCTGGACAGAATAGAACGAGCAGATTTTTAGCAATAGAAAAATGGACAAAATTAATAAACGCAAGTAGATTCAGAGGGAGATTACTTACTTGGTAAGAAACAATGGTAGTAAATCGAAGAATATACCCAGGAACATCGACATCATACGTTAATGGCGGATCGAGTTAATCAATATAAGCTGAAGATAGAATGATTTGGCATCTATACTTAGGTTTGAGCTGAATGCGGTGGTAGCAGGTTGACAAAGTAGCGGATTTAGGCCTACTACTAGACTATGTTTATTTTTAATTTTGATAGCTGATTTTGTATTTTATTTCATTATCGTTAGTTTGACCTTGATTGTAAGACTGGTTTTTAGTAAAAAAAAGTTTATCCATTTTCTATATATATATATATATATATATATATATATATAATTTTAATTTTCGAAAATGGTTACATGTATATGATTTAGCAAAATTTTACATGTAATTTATATTTACATTTATACATAAAAATTCAATTTTCAAAAAAATCCCTTTTAAAATTAATATTTAATTGAATTTTATTTTTATTCTTGGCTAGCCAAGAGGTACATATGCGCGCGCGCGCACACACAGATATATATATGTATATATATATGTGTGTATATATATATATGTATATATATATATATGTATATATATATATTACAATTCATATATACATTCACATGCAATGTTAATAGCACATATAGGGATTCATGATACTAAAATCTAATTTAAGCGCATATGTATCAAAATAATTATCAAATAAATATGTATAATTTTAAATAAATAAGTTGCCATGATTATATCCTAACTAATATACATTGGATGTTGAGCTAATAAACTCCATTTGAATCTAAATTCGAATCCTTCCATAAAGAGCTACCAGACTGAAAGCAATGCGCACCATTGTCTTGATTTTACTTGATTTTTCATTTTTAGTACTTGATCAATGGAGGAAGGGGGATGCCATTTTCGGCTAGATATGGATGTAGTGGAGGTTAAAAAGGAGAGCAACAAATGAGGGGGAAAGGGTGTTTAAACAATAGAGAAAGAGAGGAAAAAAGTGGATCCGGATCCACAAATACTCTACTTATTCAAAACCCCTTTTTAAATCAAATCCAACCCCTCCTCCTACACCTATGGTCGGATAAATCAGGTCCTTATATAAGCCTCCTAGTTATTGCAACCCGGATTAAATAAAATACATTTCAATCTTATTTAAACGTACATAGATATAGCATATCGATACGTGTGTATACAACTTTTATATACGCATTATTTTCAACACAAATCAAGTAAAAAAATTAATACTATTTCATAAATTTAATTAAATTAATTTTATAATTAATTAAATCAGGTGGTAGTCAGAGTATTCAATATTACAGTTGTGTGACTCTTAGATGTAAATTCGATCAGCGGTTAACATCAAACAGTTTGAATATTAACATTCACATGTCACTTAGTAGGTAGTGTGACATTATGACCAACTATGTCGCTTACATAGCTTCGATAAAATCTAATTTTACTTTATTTAAGTGTTACCTTGTAGTGATAATTTTTTACACTAATTCTCTTCATCGGAACTATATCACTTTCGAGTTATGGAACTTGGTAATGGTCAAAATTCCAATATCATCCATATTCAACTCTATAGTCCAAACACAAAATTCTTGGATCAATAATAATAATAATAATAATTAACTGGACTACTTTGGCCAAAGACTTTAACTTTAAGTTGACTTCAGTTGACCGTGATACTAACCTCATATAAGCGAGGAGATGAATCCTCCCTTCAATAGTGTTTCAGTTCCAATGCTTCTACGTGATCCAACTATAGTCGTTTGATGGATGTCATGCCATAATTTAACTATAATAAAAGTAGAGCTTCCATATTGTAGGTGAACAGTATTCTCAAGTCAAGAGAACTGTGTAATTTTACCATCGATATTTTCGGTTTGACCTTTGTTATTTAACCAATAGAAAACTATCATGTGAGTCATTCCATAATTATCCAATAACTATTAGTACACAACCCCTTGGTGGCCCCAACAATCATGAGTAATACACTATCCAATATTTAAAAAGCGTTACATACTCTAGTCTCAAAGGATATATCGATATCTAGTCTTGATACATCTTGATTAGGAATATTTAAAATGGTATGCTTAATTTCATTATGATAAATGACTCATGGTTACAACATTCGTAACTGCTATCACAAAACATATCACTTACGGATTTTCTATTAAATATACTTTTAATTAAATTAATTAGTTAATATAACACATTATATCAAATATTAATATAAAGTAAACGAAAGTAAACACCATTTATTTTTAACCAGATTAGTATCAAGTTAGATATACGAAAAAATTACATAATTGCCCCCAAAAGCATACACCTAACTCTATCAAGAAGATCCTTCTGCATGTGCATGCGCATGAAGGATGTTTTAGTGATCACACTAGGGAAAACACTAGTAAAGAAGGTTCTTTACTATAGATATTCCAGCTAATTGTTAACCAAGATGCAGCTAACTATTCTAGAAGATGTGTCAAGTGTTACAGATTTGCGAAGATCCCAAGAATCCAATCCAATAGGCTTGCACAAATGGTTAGCCTGTGGTTATTTGTATATGATAAATATACATCATTCGAGTGCTACCAATGTCGAGAGATGGAACAAAGTATATAATAGTGGCTACAGACTACTTCACAAAATAGGCTGAAATAGAACACTTACGGTTATCACTTCAATAATAGTGATTAATTTTATAGTGAAGATCATATAATCACTACAAAAAAATATGATATTAATAACGCTATTTAATAACGCGTTATTCTAAAGCGTTATTATTGACCCTTAATTATCTAGTTACCGGTTGATTTTTGTTCTCCCTATAGATGTAACGCATATCTCCCTTCCCCTTCACACGCTGCCCCAAAACATCTCCCTCCAACTTCCCAAATTATTTTCTCTCTCTTTCCAAAACCATTCCGCCTCCCTCCAAAACGCGCGCATCTCCCTCCTCCAAATTACGTTAGCGATTCGAAGACTCCAAAACGCGCGCAGCTCCCTCCTCCAAATTACGTTGGTGATTCGAAGACAGCAGAAACCCTCTCAAGTTTTGTCGAAGAAAGCAAACTCCTTCAATTTCGAAGCTAGGGCTCTGCGTGTAGCTCCGATCTGTCGCGAACTCAGATTATCACTTTGAATCCTTCTGATGTTTTGGCATTTCTGAATAGTACATATCTTCATATCTCTGTCCTATTAATTTCAGGAATATGAAAGGGGATAAAATTCACATGATAACTCCTACTGCCAGTCACCGTTTCCTGATGGGTCGATCACTTTGAGCAGTGAGTAATTTCTAGTTCACACAATTGTGATATATCAACTTGCGGTTTCTGGTATTACTATTTTTCGAGGAATAGATAAATTCGGTTGATTATATATTTAATTTTTCTTCTTCTTTTGAATATCACAATAATAAAAATAGCTATTTTGATGTTTCGTTCTATGATTAAAGTTAAATTGTGAGGTCATAAGGATAGATATTTGATGTTTCGTAGTATGGTTACATTGCTGGACGTTGATATTTTAAGAAGTTATTTGTGCATAAGATCTTTGAGTAATTCACTTTGCAAAATTTCTGTGTAAATGCATGAAGATTCAAAGTGCTGCAATGGTGTTGTAAATATCAGTTATATTCAAGTTAACAACTACCTCATATCACCTGCCTCTTTAATGAATCCAATACATTACACATTTGGTTCATGTAGAAAAAGCGACATTTTATCCTTCTGGAGAAAGCTTAGCCTTACGTATGGCGAAATAAGTGTGTATGTTATAACTATGGATATATTTATTATGAGAATTTCATACATCAACCATGAAGGCTAGGTATTCTTAGTTGATCATTTGATGACTGATTCATTTTTATCTACTCAACGAGGACGGATTAGAGAGGTCTTCCCGAAAATCCACATGCTCGCATATTTTTTCATTTAAATTTATGTCATATAATATCTTGCATTGAAGTGAGCTTGAGATCAGTATTTAATCCAATATTGGGAAAGTGATTAAGAAGATATGGGAGATATAACTGTCGAAAGAAAATTCCTTTATAGGATATTGGGTCCTGATCTTGTTTTTCTATATCTCATATTGTATCGGTTCAGTTGAACAATTAAATTGTTTATATTAGAGGAACAGAGCATGTCCCTTCAGTTTTTTCTACATCGAAATTATGTGCAATTAGTATTGTTATGCTAATGGTTACCACTGCTGTTGTGTAAATACCATTACCATTTCTTGTGTAAATCAAATATGCCTACCGTTAACATTAGTGATACTTGAACACTTGCATACACACTTGAACACTTACATACACACTTGAACAACTGCTGTAGGTAAGAATTATCATTACATTTTGATCACTAATTGCTTGCACACTTGAACACTTGCATACACGCTTGAACACTTGCATACAGTCACTTGAACAGTTGCACACTTCAACCATTATACACTTGAATACTTGCATACTTGAACACGCTAACAGTTTGCATTACCTGACTTACAAAAGTACATGTTTTTTTATTTTGACAGAAGTAGACACAATGTGACAGAAGTAAACAAACCTCAAGTAATTTTTTTTATTGGTTTCACATCTTTGTATTTTAACTTTTTATTCAATTAGTAACATAATTTTCCTATGTTTAAATGTAGTGCAACTTTGATAAAAATATGAAGAAGTGTGATTTATTGGATTGGCGAGGGAATGAAGAGATCGTTGCTTGGTGATACTAAGATAGATATTGTATACATGTCACTGTTTTGTAGTAGCTTGACATTAGTAGATTAGTTTCCTCTATTTTTTACTGTAGATAATATTTAAGTATATCTAAATGTTGAAATGTATATAAACTACAAAATGATTCTTTTGTTCCAATATTTTGAGACAGAAAGTGATGTCTGTTTGGTTTAATTTCCTTAAGCGCTGTCCTAAGCTGGATACCCTTTTTTAGCGTTTCTGAACAGTCCTGTGTGTATTATATATATTTTGCAACCAAACATTTAAAATGATTTATCTGACAAGAATACAGCAGATGTTAGATTACATGATGTATTTCTCCTTTTGTATTTCCAGATAAAGAAGCATAAGTAATAAGGGTGATGTTCAAGTGAAATTCAATATCAGATGTGCGGTGGACGGTGAGAGCTAGCTACTACAATCCATAAACTTAAACCTTGTTTTAGTTTTTATGTTTCTAATTTCCTTAATTACCGCATTTCAGTTTGTAAATTTGAGTGTTGTATCATTTTACAATTAGCATGTATTAGCAGTTAACTGTTTCAGTATGTAATCATGACCTCAGCGGCTAGAGTAACCAACATTGTCAATATTATTCGCCTACATGAGGTATAATCTGAGGCCATTGCTAAGATATTATTTTATTGCATCTGGCCTTACATCATGTTATGCACATTCTCAAAAAACATTGTTTGTTATTACAAGAAACATTCAAGTCACATTTGAATTGTGTCAAGTTAGGCCTGTTTCTTTGTCATGACTACGTATGCCCCATTCTTAAAATATTTTACCTTTTTCAGGTAATGGGGAGTAGAACAAAGATATTTATTGTTCTTGAATATGTTACAGGAGGAGAGCTGTTTGACAAAATTATAAACTACCAATTCTAAAACAATTTACTCGCTATCATTTTTAAGCGAGAGTAAAATGTATAACGTAACAGAAAATTATTTTCCAACCATGTAGGTTAATCATGGCCGAATGAATGAGGATGAAGCTCGGAGGTATTTTCACCAACTAATCAATGCAATTGATTTTTGCCATAGCAGTTCCTCTTGTTGATTATTCTGAACTGCATCACCTGCTTATTTATTGCTACTTTAATTTGATCTTTACCCTAACAGTTTTTCATCATCTTTGCTTACAGTTGTGTGCCACTGCAACAATTTTGACTATGTGTATAGCTACCTTATGGAAACAAATATTAGCTTCATTGACAGGTAAATTGCAGCAATTCAATATTCTATACTAAAATGAGTATTAGTGATGTTTCTTTGAACCGGTTGCATTGTTTATCAGTTTTTTGGATCCTGGTCCACATGGTAGTGGTAGGTATTCAGAGCATATGTTACTTGAGATTGAGGAAAAAGATTGGAGGAAAGGTGCACAGGTATGCATCATCGTTCTTGTTTGGATCTCAGTATATTACTTCTCCGAAACTATGATGTGCTTGAAGTATTCTTTAATTTTCATAATAAAGAGAACTTCTTAGGTTATTGATTTACTAAAGCACGGTAATATAAAGTAAGTACATTGTTAGCGAAAAACTGAATGGATTTTTTTTCTTTCTTTTTTTGGGTTTTTAGTGTGTGTGTGTAGATCTCATTATTGGTAAGCAAGTAAATTGAAATTTGGTATAAGGTAGAATTGATGATTGCTGAGATGGATCCATAGCGAACGTTCTGATTTTGTAATGTGAATTTTTTATATTTAGAGTTCTATGTATTTTTGGGATTTGATTTAAATAAATTAATTTCTTGATTGATTTTATTATTGTATCTTAAAATAGGCTGTTGTATGGCATCTGACTTAATCGGATGTAATAGCACACTTTGAATTCAGTCATCGAAGAACATACCAAAATGCTATTGCTAATCTGAATTTCCCCACTTGGACTTATTTTAGTTGTTGCTTTATTTAAAGGGATGGAACATGTTAACTTGCAATGTGAAATACGTCAAATATACCCTTCACCTGTGTCTTGAGGAGTTGCACATGTTAATAGAACCCTTGTTGAAATGTTCAGCTTCAGTTCTTATACGCAAATTATCCATATATCAAAAATAATACAGTAATATACTGGGCAGGTGGCAGAAATATTAAAAGAAGATTTGTGGCCTAATCCTTTAAGATACTTCAACAATGTAAGTATTAGTTTGCCACTTTAATACAATGAAATCACCTTACAAATCGGTTTTATGCAATCATATGAAATACGGCCTTCTTGACTTGTGCAGGAAGCTGATGATGAAGAGTTTGATGGAGATGAAGATGACGATGAGGTAAAAAAGTAGCTTTCAATAATTGAAACTTTTCACGATGAACTTTTTATTTGAAATGAATGCCATCAAACCTTTTTTTTTTGGTTGCAGAATGATGAAGAGGATGAAGATGACGAAGAAGATGAAGAATAAGTTGAATGTTCTTCCAATAAAGGTATTATTATCAGATTATTATTCAGACTCTTGTGGCTGCTGAGATATTATCATTTCCTGTAATCGTTCCCTAATGAAGTCAATGCCGGGAGACCATTGCTTAATAACAATAAATCTAGAGTTGAACGTGTAAAGGCCCATTGTTAATAACTTTTAATACTTCTGAAGTTGTAGAAAAGTGTACAATGAAATGTCCAGGTTTTTATATTATGAGATATTATATGTATAAATATTTTGTATGTTTAGTATAACGTGTTACATCTCTTAGCTGTATTATAAAATATTATATGTATAATGCTTAATGGTGTTATAAAGATTTCCAATTCCGTTGAGATTTAGCTATATTATAGCGGCTACAGTGAGCTATTGAATAAATATTTTATAGCGGCAAAATGGTATTATAAAGATTTTTAGTTCCGTTGAGAATTAGCTGTATTATAGCGGCTATAATGAGCTATTGAATTAACGTACCATAGCGGTGAATTTGCGTTATAAAACTAAACTCAACCATAGCGGCATATTTTGTGTTATAAATATTCAACAGTTTTTTATAACATGTCGATATACAGCGCTTATCAAACCGCTATAGTTGTGATTAATAGCGGCTATATGCCGCTATAAAAGACACTTTTTATTGTAGTGAATGCAGATTTGGGGTTCCATGGAATATAATCACTGACGATGGAACTCAATTCGTTGGTGTGTAGTTCTAAGAACTCTATGTTCGATATTGAATTGAGAAAAGTTTTGCAGTGATTGCATGTCCATAGGTAAATAAACAGGTGGAAGTAGTGAACAAGATCATCAAAATCCATCATCAAGAAGAGACTAAGGAGAGCAAAGGACAACTAGGATGAGCTACCATTACCATTATAGGCTTATCAGACAACACAGAATTCTATAACTGATCATAATCTATTTACTTTGGCCTATGGAACCGAGGCCATGATATCGATTGAAGCTGAAGTCCATTCTTATAGAAAATGGTGCTAAGATCCCAAGTAAATGAAGAACTCTTGATTGAGGCCCTCGAATTTGTTGAAGACAAACGAGAAGAGGCTAATTTAAAGGTAGTTCCTCATCAATGAAGAGTAGCAAAGCAATTAAACGCCAAGATTAGAAACCTAACTTTGAAATAGGCGATCTCATTCTGAAATGAGTGTTTGTGAATGCTGGAGCACTTAGTCCGAAATGGGAAGGTTCCTGTGTGATTTCACTAAAGCTTAGAGATGGTTCTTTCAAGCTATGGATAGTAAATGGGATACCAATTTCGTAGGCATGGAAGAGTGACCATTTTCATTGCTATTTCACTTGATCTCTTTCTGTTAATAAGATACCCTATTCATCAAGGTTTGATGTAATAAGGCAGTAACTTCCATTTGTTCATATATAAAGTTAGCCTTTTGAATCAATCTATATTCTAGATATTGACTCTATGTTGCAAGAGTAGCAACAAGATCAGACATAATGTGTTTTGAAAACCAAATGTCTAGATGAATCAGAGATTTGTACCGACTAACTCCTTCAAACCAAGATTTGGTTCCTTGGAGTATACTTGGACAAAGGTGTGATCGGATGATTCACACCTAAACATTACATCTTTGACCAAGGCCAAGAGTTAGCCGTGGCCATAGATGGATACCCAGAGGTAAGCATCTAAAGCACTGACTCCCAAAGATAGTAATTGGTGTGTAATTAAAATTTTCTTGTAGGTTCATAACTAAGTTATATCGGTGCTCGTGCCGGCATGGGAAGGCGAGCTGTATAATCTCAGCATCATCGATAGAGAACAACTTTATTTATAGTTGAACGAGATATATTCAAATGATACCAAGCATGGTTAATCGATGAAATACAACTTTGTTTAGATAAACAAGAAATGTTTGATTGACAATAAGTGAAGCTAAATAGTGGAAATACTTATGGAAATTGCAGAAAACCATTTTGTATATACCGAGTTACAATGAATAGAGGCATTGCACATATTATAGACATAGGTAGGTATGATATGTAAGTAATTCAATTATAGACAATTGTATATTTATAAATGCAGGGAAGTACATAGACAAAGAAAAGAGGTGTGATAAAGTAAATTAGACAGAGTTGAACAAAAAACAACTTTTTATTTACATCACCTTTTAAGTACAAAATTGCATGGGTCACTTCCACACAATGGCGACCTATGTACAAGAGAAAGCCAAAAGAGAAAAAATTCAAAAAAAAATCTCTAAAAAATAATGAGATCGGCTTTTCTTCTGCTACTTTGGCTATTTTCTACCCCTTTCAATACCTACGTCAGCCTGTTTACACTTGCCTATTTTAAGGGACTTGGACAACGTCTTCTTGTCTTCATCTTTGCCCTAATCATAGTTAGACAAGAAAGTGGGAGTCTTCTACGAACCAGAAGCAACTTTGAGGACTGGTGTAAGGGTGGCAAAGTCTAACCAGAGAGAGGTCGGATATTGATGCAAAAGCTTTGGAGAGACGTACATATAGGAGGAAGAACCTTCTCCATGTCCGGCTCGCACTTAATGCTCTTAAGTTTGAAGATATCAACAACCTTTTTCTCTACCATTAGGAGTGTCTCAGGCCCATTCTCGATAATGATCAACATGTCATCATCAATGGAAACGTCAGCATCATCCATGCTTTCTTCTATCATGACCCCAATTTTCTCTACATTGGGACGGGGAGCCATACCCAGCAAAGAAGTGGAAGCGTAAGAGAAGTGGAAATAATGATTGACAACATCTGAGTCACATCAGGATTCAGAAGATGAACTTAAGCGGTTGCAATGCCAGCTGGGAAAGTTGACTTGTAAAGCGAGAAATGAAAATGTAAAGATTAATGATTCCCTCAAGAGAAAATTGAAGCTTCTCGAAGACTGGGGATGTTAGAAATTTACCTTCGTGTGGCAAAGGCTTCTACGGTCGAGATTCTACAAATTCCCCTTCCTCTGATACTTTATGCACTAGAGAAAGAGTGGGGGGAATAAGTGGCCTAGTGAAGATAGGGTTTTCTGGACCATAACCCCTAGAGCAATAGTTGTGGTGGCATCAAGAGTGGAAGATGCATATTTATCACTTACAATGTCCTCGGAAGGAGCCAAGTGGAAGTGACGAGGTCTATGCGAGATCCCTTTTGGATAGGAGTAGTGTCGCCTGCATGATCTGAAGAGCTTAGACCAGTAGGAGTCTTGATAGGCACCTTCCCTGATGTTAAAGCTTCTCCCTGATATTAAAGCTTCAAGTGCCTTGATCACCAAACCTTATACTAGAGCCACTAAGTCATCCACTTCAAGTAGCTCACTTCTTAGTTTGTGTTCTTCTACATCTTAGCCATGTTCATTGGCTCTTTTCAATATCACTTCCCAGGCCTCGGCAAGGGTCAGTGAATAGCCTTCTCCTAGCCATTTAAGGCTTTTATTCTCAACGATGTAGGCAAAGAATCCAAGGAAGGTGACGTCGATTTCATTAGTTCTCTTTTCAAATCTTCGTTTAGCCTAGGCAAGAGAGGCCTATAGATTGGTTACGTTTTGCTCAAACTTGGCCAATTTGATTAAGTTTAGAGTTTTTTTCTAAGCATTACTAAGCAAAATCTTGAGCTTGCTCTCTCAATTCTTTTTATTCTTTAAGATCTCACTTGAGCTTATCGTTTTTGGCCTAAAGCGCCATGAAACTCAATCAATTTGAATTCTTACTCCGGGCTGTTGCTTACAACATGCGCTGGTTTCAGTTGCACATTGAGAATGTTGCACTTGATTCAATAGGCGACAACTTCATCTTGCAGTTTCTTCTCGGCCCTTTGATGGCCTTGTCTTTTGATTCTATCTCCTTTTGAACTTAACCAGTTTATAGCCTTTACAGATTCTGTTGTGATCGGCTCTTTTTGTGTCGAAACTCTTTATAATCAAATGGTTAGCCCGGCTAACATCAAATAGTCCTTTGGAAATCCTTCTCTATTACACATATTGCCCCACTGCCTCGTTACATCCCGATACACCCTCCAACAAGTAGTTTTTGGAGATGTCCTTGATGTCACAATTGAACATGACCCCATACTAACAAAGGCCAGAAAATGTGGTTTGCATCTTCATCTTGGGCATGAGAGAAGAGCCTTGAAGGAGGAGGTGGTGGAATAGTCTATCTAATTAATATATCTTTTCTAGCTCTATGAGACTGATGAGATGTTGAGGAGCTGGACTATTTGAATTGATGGGATAGAGAAGCACGAGTTTTGCTATGCTTAGTTGTTAAGGTTACTAGGGCTTGAGAAATTGGAGAAAGGCGATCTCAAAAAGATTATGTAGGGGAGCGTCCTTGGCAAGGTGAATCAAAATCACACCTTACCCAAAGTGGTAATGCAGATTCCTTTGCACATTAGAGTGAAGGTGCTTCTCTTTATTCACATCTTTCTCTATCATTCCTCTTTGTCCTCTAATCCTTAAATTCTTGATATGGGTCCTGGTAAAGGTTTGAACACCCATGAGATAAAAAGCGATAGTGACCGACCCTACGGTGAACTTTATTAAAATGTCTTTGTTGCCTATAATGATCGAAACAAGAAGAGAATTGGAGGACAATTGGTGAATTCGATTAAAAGCGAGTGCAGAGTTATTGTGCTTGTGATCCTAAGAGGTGTGTGAAGTGTTGGCATGTCCTAAGAAATTTACTGACCATGCTCCAAGGGTTGAAGATATGGAGTATCCTCCTCTTCAAAGTGTAAGGGCATGTCAAATGAAGTGAAGTTAAAGTCGGATGGGTTGGATGCAAGAAGATCGTTGATGTTGAGATCTCTAGGGGTGAATTCTAGAAAGCTCCCTATGTCGTCTAGAGAGCCGAAGGTAACATCAGCTATATTCGAAGGGGTTGACTCCTGTAACACCCCTAATTTTATCGCAAATTATTTATATTTTTAGTTATGGGATAATTAAATAGGAGCTTGGAAATGTGGGATTTTCTATATTAATTAATTTGAGTTGGCCTTAATAAATATAACAAAGAGAACGGTTTAAAGAAATAATTTTAATAGACATAAGTATAAAAGGCTAGAAGAGGAATATAAAATATTATACTATACTCTTCCCTCTCCTATATTCATTCCATTTCATTCTCAAGTTAAACATAGCAAAAGAAGGTCAGTCACCAATATCAACCAAGAAGAATGAAAATTAAAAAGGAAAAAGAAGCAAAAGCAAATTCTTTTATTCCTACAAGATTAAAGGTGAATAATATTTATATCTCTTTGTGTTTATTGTGTGTTTTATTTGGATTTTAGAGTAGATCCATTTTTTTCTTATTGAATAACTTGCATATGGATTGAATGGTGATGTATATAGGTTTATGGAAATTATTAGAGAATATACGAAATTTTCCTAAAGGGTTTTTGATGTGAAAAACAAAGTTTTTGATTTTCCAAATGTTATAAAATTTTGATATGATGTTTGAAACATTATTTTGGAGATGAGATTTAAATTTCACAAATTTTGAAATTATTATGAATTATTTAAGGAAGAAAATGGTTGATTTTGGATTTTAATTATCTAAAATATGAGAAATAATTATTTTGATTCAAAATTTTAATATGTTGGTAAGAAAATAATTATTGATTTTTTATGGATTTTTCTCAAGTGATTACAATTTAATATAAATTATTTTGTGCAAAAAGTGCTTGTTTGCAAAATAACATCGAATATGTAATTTGAGGAAAATTATATTTTGGAAAATAGTAAAGAAAATTTTCCCTGTGAAATTTTGTAAAAATTCTTAAATGGTTTGTTGACTGGTGAGATTTTGAAAAATAATGTTGGGTGGGTGAAAAGTTCATACTTTTAAAGGCAAAGAATATATTTTGTAGAGATTTACAAAAATGCCATTTAAACCTAAAATGCCGTTTAAACATTCGATAGCCATTATTTTTACCACTCGGTGGCTATTCATATTCAACCCATGATAGCTATTGATTTAGCCTTGTTTTTCAACTCACGATGGTTATTCATTTTATCAAGCCACGAATAACGTTGTTTTATCAACATGCGAAGGCTTAATTTTATCAACTCGCTATAGCTTTGTTTTACCAACTTACGGTGACTATATTTTAAGGAGGGGTGACTATATTTTTACAAAAGGCGCGATGGCTTTGTTTTGTTAAGGCATGATGGCTACATGAGAATTAACCCATGATAGCTAGTTTTAAGGCTCAACGGCTATAATTTCTTAACACACAAAAGCTATATTTATCAAGGCTCAACAACATATTTTCTCTTCTTTTTTTTGCAATTCAAGCAGGGTTTTTAAGAGGACCCGTACCTCTTTCTACTAATATAGAATAATTTGTATACAATATATCGGCTTGGACTACAGGAAAAACTAAGCCATCCATCTAAGACAATTTACCATCTATGGTAGACAAAAGCGATTCACGCCAAGCAATAACTTTCCTTTTGATTTTCTTCAAGCAAATAAAAGAAACTTCATTTTCAGTTCTAGACTTTCTTTTAAACATTGTACAATTTCTTTCCCTCTCTACTTCCTCTACGACTATTTTCAAGGCAAGTAACAGCACTCTCGCTTCATCGTTCTTCCGCCTTGTCGCTAAGAAGATACAATATCATTCCTGGGGACTGCTAGCAAATGGCTGATGGTATCCTCTAAACTCAATAACTTTCTTCCAAACTTTATGTACAAATTGGCATTGAAAGCATAAATGCATATTTGTTTCATTTTCAACTTGACATAGGTTGCATACATCATCCCCATGTGACACAACTTATCTTGCGTGAATATAACATTCTTGAGTACTCTCTAAGGAAAAAAATTGTCGTTGATTTCTTGAATTATCCCAAACTCTATAGTTCCATGGATTATGACTTTGAAGGGTTTCTTGGACTGAAAACTTATAAACAGTGTTAATGTCTGCATTTATCGGCTTTCCTGACGGAATTTGATTCTGTACTTATTGGATTTTAAGGTTGTTAGAGTGAGGCAATGTGGTATCTCCATTAGTTATGTAGTCGGACGCTTTAGCTTGTAGGGGAATGCAACTCTGGATTCTTTCATTGTAATTTAGAACTTCACTTAGCACTAGCCCTCTCACAACCCATGGAGCGTTCCAAAAAGAAATTGTTGAATTGATTGTGATTGTAAGCTACATATTTGCTTGAGTTTGTTTCTTGATTCAAGAAGCCCTCTCCATATCCAACTTGCATTTTGTTTTTTCTCTAGCATCTAAAAATCCTTTGTTCCTATATAATACTTGTGACAACAATTGATCATATAGACTTTCTATTTTTTATTAAACTATTGAGATAGGTTGAAAAGGCAGCTTCATTCCATTTGACTAGATTTATTACTCCTAGCCCTCCATGCTTTATAGGATGTTGCAATTTGGACCAGGTAGGTATGCATTTCCAGACCATAGAAAATGACTATATGCTTTGTTTATCATTTGCAGTAACTTCTTAGGAAGCGTAAAAATTCTAGAGTAGTACACCTGAATTGAGAAAATAATTGATTTAATTATAGTCAAGTTGCCAGCTTGCAACAAAAATCTGTTGTGTCAAATAGATAGCTTATAGACCCATAGTGACAAAACTTCGCCGTTATAATTCCCCCACGACCAATCCCGTGGCTAGTCCCTATCTTATCTAGTCGTGTCGTTCGTTCGCTCAGTTGAAAAACAGAAGAAAGAGTACAGTGACAGGGTCGGATTGTTGGGATCGGATTGCTGGTAATGTTCTTTAAGCCTATTTCTCCGGTAAAATTTAGTTTACAGCTATTGCTGGATGCAAATAAATAAATAGATAAATGCAGCCGATATATTGAATGGACTCAAATTATAATTTAAAAAAAAAAAATGGTCAACGACTGAAGACAAAATGTATGTATCATAGAATTTATTCCTCCTAGCATATAGCCGTATTTCAAGTGCATCCATGCCACCCACGAACTCTTATACAACAACCCATCATCGTATCAAAAACATTCCTCAAAACTTCACCAAAAGCAATCAATCAATCCAAAGTCCAAAAGAAAAAGTCCATCTTTAAATACACAATGCAAACGAAAGAAGAAGAATGAGAAAGCTGTGCCCAAACCTAGACAGAGAAGATGGACTCGACACGGTTCTCGAGGTCCCCATCCCGGACGAAATGCTTGCCAGCATCGGTGGCACCGCAGCCGCCAGATGGCAGAACATGCGCACTTGGCTCAAAGCCCAGGCCTTCGACAGAGCCACCGAAGGTCCTTCCCCGGTTGGCAAAAACGCCGAACTGCAGCTGCTCCTCAACGTCGTCGGCTCTCCCCTCGTCCCTTGCCCCATCCCTTTCGACCAGGCATTCAGCCGCTCCGTCCGCGACTGTTCCATCGTAAGTCTTGCATTTTATTTTACGATTAGATGTCAATGACCGCTACTGATAACATTATATTCAGCAAGCGTCGACGGCGAAGTACATACTGCAGCAGTACATAGCGGCGACGGGAGGGCAGGCAGCGCTGACGTCAGTGCAGAGCATGTATGCGATCGGGACGGTGAAGATGAGCGCTTCGGAGTTTCACATGGGGAACGAGAGCGTGCAGACGGCAAAAGGGCAGGGGGAGATCGGAGGGTTTGTGCTGTGGCAGAAGACGCCAGACCTGTGGTGTTTCGAGCTGATTATGGCCGGTTGTAAGATGAGTGCGGGTTGTGATGGGAAGGTAGCGTGGAGGCAGTCAGCGTCTGAGCAGTCTCATGCGTCTAGGGGACCGCCTAGACCTTTGAGAAGGTCTTTGCAGGTAAAGATTACAAACTTATAAATCAACATGCATGAAATTTTTGTAACATGTATTTTGTATAATATTGTTGAAGGTCGAATTTTCCTACATTGTTGAAGCTTGTATAATTTTGTAAATCAATTGTGTTGTTTTACAATTTTCCTCCAAACCGTTCTCTATCAGTACTAGTATCCAATTTGTTCCACCCTTCAGTAATCATCTATGTTGTACGTAAAACATATTCATACCTTAGAGCTTTTAGAAAGTAGTCAAACAATGGCCTGCTTGCTCTCTTTGAAATCTTCATCATGGCACAGGGTTTGGATCCAAGAGCAACAGCTAATCTATTCGCGGAGGCAGTCTGCATTGGAGAAAAGATAATCGATGGCGAAGAATGCTTCATCCTAAAACGTGAAGCCAACGCCACGGTTCTAAAAGCCAGAAGTGCCCCGAGCTTTGACATAATACACCACACGATGTGGGGGTATTTTAGTCAGCGCACAGGACTCATGCTCCAGCTAGAAGACTCGCACCTACTTAGAATGAAAGCAGGAAGAAGAGGAGAAAGCATATTCTGGGAGACAAGTATGGAGTCAGTTATCAAAGACTATAGATATATCGATGGGATAAATATAGCACATGCAGGTAAGACTGCGGTTACTTTGTTTAGGTATGGGGAAGGGAGTATAAATCATAAGAGGAAGATGGAGGAGTGTTGGAGTATTGAAGAAGTTGATTTTAATTTGAAGGGGTTGACTATGGAATGTTTTTTGCCACCTTCTGATTTGAAGAAGGAAGAGTGAAATTGTTGGTGACGGTTTAGTTTTTGTTTTTAATATGATGGTTGATATTGGTTACTTGTTAAATTGTATGGTATTTGGTTGGTACAGTGCACGTTGAAGGGGTAATTATACTAGTTGTGTATAGATTGAATTAATATGAATGTTATTTGGTTGATATGAACTATACTATTTGTGTTTGGACCATTATCAACCACAGACATATTCAATTATCCATCTTTCTTCCTTTTTCCCTGAATGTCCGATTGGGAATGACAAAATTTTAGGTTTGAGTAAAATTGGTGCAAAATACACACTGCACTATGCAGCATCAGCACAAATCAGATTTAGTTCTTGCATGTAGTTTTCTGTCTTGTCCAAAATGAACCAAATATACATATATAAATCCAGTAATACATACATATAAATATATATATACACACACATATAAAAGTTTAAAGCACAATTCAACAGTGACCAAAAAAATAAAAAGGTAATCTACATAAGCCAGCTATCAGAGTGAATGAAAGCAACATAGCGAAAAACAATTCAATACCGAGATTGCTAATATCATTTTTCTCATTGACCAAAAATAAAACTTTATAAGTATTTGGTGATCAATGCGTTTTCTGTTATTTTTCTTGGAAAGATTAAAATTATTAGGATAAAATGTGAGCTTTCGGTGTTTTGTCAAAAAATATGAAGTGGAGATAACAATTAAAAGCACAAACCGACGGTAGCAGATCGGAAAGTAGTCCATCCATCTCTGACGCTCCTGCTACCAGTGATAACAGTAACGTCACTTCCTTCTCCAAGCAGCACAATGTTAGTCTTCCAACTCCCAATCTCAACGTT
The DNA here is from genome assembly GCA_030765085.1 of Allium cepa. Classification (NCBI taxonomy): domain Eukaryota; kingdom Viridiplantae; phylum Streptophyta; class Magnoliopsida; order Asparagales; family Amaryllidaceae; genus Allium; species Allium cepa. Next base: position 24,121,626 of record CM060933.1, on the reverse strand, counting down.
CTCCTCATAAACCCCAGCCCTAACGACAATAATCGTGCGATCGTCGCTCATGTTGGGCGCGAACGCAATCGCTTCGTTGATACTGGTAAAATTCTCGCTACCATCGATCGCCACAGTGAGCACGGAAGCAGGATCGTACTGATCATAATCCCCGCTCTGTAACAGCCTCCTCCCTTTCGGCCCAATCCAACTCGGAAAGGCACGAACTGTTTTAGCTTTTTTCGTCTTCACGTTAGGGCGGGCTTTTGCCTTGGAGACGAGGGAGAGGGAGTTGGTGACATGCTCGTAGGCGCTGGTTAAGGCATTTATGACCACGCCATTGTTGATTTCTTCGAGGCAGGTGTTTTTGTTTGTTAAAGCGGCACTTAGATAGGTTTGGACGTCGTTGAGTCGTTTTTTGTCCATGGTAGGAGGAGAGGACTGGATGAGGTCGGAGGAGCGTTTGAGGGAGGAGAGGGAGATGAGGTGGAGGTCGTGGCAGTCGGGGAAGAGGGAAGGGGAGAGGAGAGGAAGGAGGGAGGTGGAGTCGGAAATGGCGGAGGAGAGGGAGCGGAGGAAGGTGGAGAGGAGGGGTGGGAGGGTGATCGGGATGGAGATGGACAGTTTGAGGGAGGTCAGGCATGAGTTTGGGTGTGGGGTTGAGTTGCATAGGTGAGTAGTGTTGGGTGGAGTGAAGGTTGTTTTCATTTGTGCTGTTGTTAGCGTGCGAGAGGCGAGTAGGGCGAAGAGGAGGAGATGGAGAAGAAACGGGAATGAAGATGCCATATACGAGAGTATTGTGTCGTGAAAGTCTGAAAGAGTATGGGATCTAAGTATTGCATCTAAATAGCATTTGCCACAACTCATCACTAGGGGTACGTGTGTCTGTTTATACTTTATAGCATTTGAATTCTTATCTATGCAATCTTTTTTCTAAAAGAAAAAACAAGCATCATGAGAGTGTTATAATATAGTCTGAAATAAATGCTGAGTTGTTATATGTTTTGAAACAGCGGTTAAATTAATAAATCATATAATAATTATACAAAACAATGATTTAAGTTTTTTATTTTTTTTAAAATGAGTTTGTTGGATAAAAATTTAATAAATAAATAATATATTAAATGTAATGATGTAAAATGGAAACCTTGCTTACTACATAATTTAAATAAAATAGGAATAGACAATGACGTAATGAACACATGACTTAATATTTATATCATATTGTAAAATGTAACAGTGCGGTTAGTTTGTAGACAAAAAAAGAGGTTGTTAGAAAGAAAAAGGGAGAGATGGTGTTTAACAGGAGAAGAATGACTTTTTGTGCTGCGAGAACAAAAGAAGAATGTATTTTTGTACTGCAATGCAAAAGAGACATTTAAAACGGGTGTTTTAATTGTTTAGTTATAAATGATTATTTTTGCTATATTTTTTATTCATTTAAATTATTTTTAAATGATATAGTTAAATTAATTTATATTATTTATAAATAATAAAATTCTAGAAAAAGCACAACAAGAACAAAATTTATTGTGTATTTAACTGTTTTACCAAAATGAATATATATATGTATATATATATGTATATGTATATGTATATGTATATGTATATGTATATGTATATGTATGTATATATATGTATATGTATGTATATATATGCATATATACACTGACGGACCTATTTAGCTATTGGGGTGGGCGGCTTCCCACCCCACAAAAAAAAAAAAAAAAACAGAGAGAGGACGCGTTTCAACCTCCCGTCGCAGTCGCAGCCCCAGCCCATCGCTCGCAGTAACAGCGGCTGCCCACCCCACCCCATCGCTCGCAGTCGCAGCCCATCGCTTGCACTGCAGCCGCTCGCTCGTAGTCGCAGCCCATCGCTCGCTCGCAGTCCAATCCTCCTTTACGATTGCCGATTGGGTTCTCTTTGCTCACTCAGGTTTTTCTTTTAACCATTTTTGTTAGCCCTAAGTTATTGGGTAATCGGTATTGCTGAACATTATTACGATGTCAATTGATTTCATGGATGTGCCTTGAATTGTTGTTAGCCCTAAGTTGAAAAAAACCATAGATGCGGACTGGATTTGGTCACAATTTCAGTTTTCATCAAATTCAAATTTATAGATTTAGGCACCCATTATTCAGAATTATTAATCTTTTTTTTTTTTTCATATAAATCTCCATTGTTGTGCTCAAACTTTCATGCTCTTTGATTTTTCAAGAGATAGACTTCAACAAAGTAGAACAAACGATAATGCAGTTATAGGTTAACTCCAGTCCAGTGAAAAGAACCAAACTTGTTTGTGATCTTGGGCTAAAACACTAGTATTTACTATTGAGGAGAACAGTATGACCAAACTAATTTATGTGATGGTTTTAACTATATATGTGAGCTGTTAGTTAAATTTTAGTGAATGAATTTATTTATCCACATACTCTTTTAATATACCTAGGCTCCGTCGCATCAAGATTTTGAAAATGTCCAAAAGGCCAACAAAAACTTTGTTTTCTTTCTACACAAAAAAATCTGATGTTGGTGGAACATCATCTCTGAATCCTTCTTTGAATTTGGATTTAAATAACCAAGATCCAACAAATGAAGTGCATCATCCCACTAAAATTCAAAAGACCGAGGATACTGTGAAACATGATTCAGGATTACGTCAAGCTATATGGATGTACCATCACAAAGATCAAGATGCAATTCGTCGTCGCTATATCGGAATGGGTCCGTGTCAACTTGATTTGAAAGAAAAATTCAAGCGAAATGAAGACGGATGACGTATGCGATTTGAATGGTTTAAAGATCATAAATGGCTTGAATATTCCGAAACAACTCAAAAAGCTTATTGCTTTTCTTGTTTTCTTTTTGACAAAAATATCTCTCAGCAGCATAAGCAAGATACATGGATTTCTAGTGGATTTAATAGTTGGAAAAGATTGTTGTCTCAAAAAACATGAAGGATGAAGGACGTCCAAATTCACTACATTCAAACAATGTAACGTTATTAGATTGCTTTAGCAATCTTTCACAAAGTATTGAAAAGCAATTGATTTTACAATCTGAAATTGAAATAAAAAAGAATCGATTGCGAATCATCACTTCAGTGAAAGCTATATTATGGTTAGCATGTCAAGGTTGTGCTCTTAGAGGGAATGATGAATCGGTTCATTCATTTAACCGTGAAAATTTTCTTGAACTAATTAAGTATTCCGCTTCACTTTCATCTGAAGTTGCAGAAGTGGTATTAGAAAATGCTCCTGAAAATGCTTCTTATGTTTCACCAAAAACTCAGAAAGATATTATGGAAATTATTGGTGATTTAGTGAGAGAAAAAATTTGCGAAGAAATTAGTGGATCCAAATTTTGCATTCTTGTAGATGAATCACGAGATGAGTCAAATACTGAGCAAATGGCAATAGTTATTAGATTTGTTGATGATGAAGGTTGCATACGTGAACGGTTCTTTGATGTTGTTGGAGTTGAAGACACCACCGTACAAACTCTAAAAAATGCTTGCTCGAATGTGCTCGATCGAAATGGTTTGCTTGTTCAAAACATGCAAGGTCAAGGTTATGATGGTGCGAGTAACATGAGAGGTGCTTGGGGTGGATTACAAGCACTATTTTTAGAAGAATGTCCATATGCATATTATGTGCATTGCTTTGCTCATCGATTACAACTTGCACTAGTTGGTGCTTCTGGTGAATTATCTGACATGGAACTATTCTTTCAAATGCTTAATTGTATTGTGAATTTAGTAAGTTCATCTGCCAAAAGAAATCAACAACTAAAGGCTGCTATAAGAAAAGAAGTTGAAGACATGATGTTGAGTGGAACGTTACAAACAGGTACGGGGGCAAATCAAAAAAACCACTTTACAACGTCCAGGTTCTACTCGTTGGAGCTCGCACTATTCTTCGGCATGCAGCTTGCTTAGCTTGTATAAACCTGTTCATGAGGTCGTCGAAATCATAAAAAAAGAAGGTTTGAATAGGAAAATGCGTGCTGAAGCCGGTGGTGCTTTACATGCAATGAATACTTTTCATTTTGTCTTCATATTGCACCTGATGGTTGAAGTAATGAGAATTACTGAAATCCTTTGTCAAGCATTTCAAAAAAAATCTCAAGATATCTTGAACGGGATTCGTTCACTCTCGATCACAAAGACTCTTCTTTCTAATTTGAAACTTTCTAATTTGAAAAATGATGATAAATGGCAAACACTTTTGAATAGTGTGACATCCTTTTGTGTTAGCAATTTAGTTGTAGTACCTGATATGAATTCTCGTTATTTGGAAGGTACTAGACGATCTTGTCAACAACGCGATGAAATAACTGTAGAACATTACTACCGTTATGATATACTGAACGAAACTATTGACACACAAATAATGGAGTTAAACACAAGATTCTCGGACACAGCAATTGGACTTTTAAGTCTGAGTACAGTTTTAGAGTCAAGAAATAACTTTGAAGCATTAATAGTTGAAGATGTATGTTTGCTAGCAAAAAACTACTACTCTGGAGATTTTAGTGAGTTGGATATTGATTTTCAATTGAGACACCAGTTGCAACATTATGAGCAAGATGTACATCATGATCCTCACTTTTGTAATATTGCCACATTGTCGGAGTTAAATGTGGAGTTAGTTAAAACAAAAAAGGCTGAAAGATATCCCTTAGTTCATAGATTGATTTGCCTTGTTTTAACTCTTCCAGTATCGACTGCAATTACCGAACGAGCATTTTCAGCTATGAAGTTAATCAAAACACCATTGCGCAATAAGATGGGCGACAGTCTGCTTGGAAATCACATGATAATATACATTGAAAGTGAAATTGCTAAAAACATTGATGTTGAGATGATTATAGATGAATTTGATTTTCGTGAAGTTCGTAGAGCACGACTTAAGTAGGATATTTGGTAATTTATGTTTTTTTTTGTTTGAGGATTTTTGTGAAAATTCTCTATGTTAATGGAATCAATCAAACTTAATTATTTTGATTATTATGAATGTCATGGAATTAATTATGTCAAAACAGTTCATTTTTTTTAATCTAATTTTCTTCCATTATTCGCCCACCGCAAAATAAATTTCTGGTTACGTCCCTGGTTAATAATGCATAGAATTTACCTTCCTTTCTAAATTTGTAAAATGTCATCTATGGCATCCTTTATTGACAAGTTTCGCATTTACCAAGGCAACAAACTCCTTACCGATGTTTTGTATTAACTTACGATAAAAAGAATATTCAATTACCGACATTTTGCAAATTACCGACATTTTGCAAATTACTGACATTTTTTTCTGGTAAAACATAAATCAAGCGACCCACATGATTTTTGTTTTAAAATCAACGATGTCCATTCTAGTTTGTGAACAAAATACATCAATAGTTTCACTTTCAGAGGAAAATCCAAACTAATGTCTCGTCACATTTGACAATAGTATCATGCCCTAACAACAACCCGTGACAGAAGCTCATGCATTGAGTATCAACCAAAATATTCATTAACCTTTTGAATTTTTTATGAATAGACATGGAAAAAAAAAAACAAGACTTTGAAAAATCGCAGTCAGTAGCATCATGTGACAATTTTTAGGTCCAGGACAACAGTGCATGCAGAAAAAAATGTGACCCATAGAAAGACAATATAAATATAAGAATGTACTGTGGTATAATTTCCATTTGATTTTTTAATTGCATATTTAAATTTAATAGACTAAAATGATGATTTTAACCGTGAATGGTTATAACTTCATTTGTCCAAGGCCGCCTTTGAAAGAACCATACAAAGGCCGAGATCTTTTAAAGCTGAACACATCTTTAATTTGAAACATTTGCATATCATCTGCTTCGTTAACTGCTTTTTTATAATCTTCAGAATGAAGACTGCCAAATACTTGTACGCTGAGTGTCTTTCTTTGAGATGAATCTACTTTAACGTATGAATTGAAGAAATCTACCAGTTCGTCCTTTTTAAGGTCCCTTAAAGCAGCCACCTGTATGTATGTTTTAGAAAGTTAGTTTTTAACTTTAAATGATTTGCCTAGTATATAAAACCTTGATGTGCCACATACTTGTAACACTAACCTCTGTTTCTATTCTATTGAACCTGAGAGTACCGGTTGCAATTTCTCCCCAGTAGAACCTTGATTCCTCTCTTATGTTTTTGTGTTTTTCAAGTTTCATGTTGATCAGTGTATTCACATTATTCTGTAAAGTACAACGATTATGTTACATACACGAAGAGTCATATTAGTGTACCCAATTAGGCACACTCTAATACGTTGGTGATTGAGTAATGCATTAAATATTAATTGATATTCAGGAGCTTTTATAAAACCATATGCATTGAAAATAAAACGATACAAAATAGTGCATAGAAAATCAAAATAGTAATCAGTTCGTTAGGTTTCATTCAAACATACAAACAAGGGTATGTGAGTATTCATACTCAGAAATTCTCCAATAGGGTATTGTAAAATAATTGGCCAATTTTAGGCTACCCGATGGCTAGCTAACATTACCTGGTAGCTTAAACTTGTCAGATGTTCAAAACATCGGATAAGTCATATTTATGCACTTAACTATTTAGTAAATGTGATGTTGTGAATCCCAAAAGCTAACAAATGAACCAATGACTAGTTTATTTTGACATATTTTGCAGATTATTTGTATACATTTGTGTGGGCTATGTGTACATATTTGTATTATTCTTTTATGTTTAATGGTTCCACCCATACAAATTTTTGATACCCTTTTTGAGATAGTATAGAGTATTTTCTGTCACATAGGAGTCTAGGATAAGAAGAGATGATAGGTTTTCATTATTGGGATGCTCCTAATTTGTCGAGTGGGTTCTACGTAGTGACTAGCGAATACATGAGTTTGAATGCTATATTTTGGCCGAAATAAATTCTAAACACCAAGAGCAATTTATCATAGTAATATATATTTTGCATCATTGAAAGCTTTATTTGGTCAAATTACCATTAATAACCAAAACACTTTAATTTCAACCAATGACTAACGATAATGCGGAACTATTCTGACTTGCTGATAATTAAAAGTTTTGTCAACCATTGATGGATCACAGAATGTCCCACATTAATAGGAATGTCGACAGAAGATGATCATACTTCAATTACGATTTATATTTTTGGACAAAAAAAGGAAAGGGGGAAGTGAAAAAAAGGCTGAAGTGGCGGGAAATACACATTATCGACAGAACACGGCGCAAAAAAAAACGCAAAACCTATCTGAGGTCACTTGGCATGGCAAACAGGGAGCTTTGGCACACGGCAGGGCAAATGGAGAGCCTTGGCCCCCGACGCAACAAACAGCACACACCATTTGATCTACTGAGCATGTATTAAAAAGTTAATTTTTTTCACTTTGTATAATTTTAAGTTTTGCTAATAGATATCCATTTATATAACTTATAAAACTATCACTAAAGAAAATGTCGTAAACGTAAAATATCATTCAATTATATTACATAGATCAATGGTTATTCATTTGTTTAGAAGTTAAATCTTAAATTAAAAACTTACAGCTATTGTTTGGCAATTAACTTTAAATTATAAGCTTATAGATGATTTATTATCTTGCGTGAGAAAAAAAATAAAGAGTGATATTCTACTGTATTTTACTTTGAGTGGTGTTATTTATTTATTTATTTTACTTCGTTTCATATTTTTATTTTATATTACATTTTTTACTCTATAATTTTTTTTAAAAAAAATATTTAGCATATTTTAATCGCATCAAAGTACAAATGTTTATAACTTAAATCCCATGTCTACTTACCATATCATCGCATGAATAAGTATATAACACATTCAAACATCAATTTTAGATTGTACATACATGTTCAAATTTGATTTTACATCAATTTTAGGTTGTACATGCATGTTCAATTTGATTTCACTACATGCCTTAAAATTTACTGCATAAAAAGGACAGGTTTTCTGCATCAATAACATCATGTGTTTATCTTCAAGCAAAGATAAGTTTAGAGAAAGTTATTTTTTACAATCTAGAAACAAATTAATTTGTAAACACAATCATGCGATGAATGCAACTTTAAAATATTTTTGAATACAGAAAAAGAATTAAAGAACGAATATTTAAAAAAAATGAAAATGTAAAATGTTGCATCTTTTCTATGTTGTGCGGCATGTGCGCCTTAAGCGCTATTTGCGCCATACAGTGTCTTGTCATGTGTGTTGCGTCATGCAATCAAAAGCAATTATCACACTGCATCGTACCTTGCGTCATGTTGTGTGTCGTAGCATGTCTTTCATAACGATGATTATTTCAATGTCAAACTTAACCGAAAATTAACTGAAAAGATATCCTGTTTCAAAATTAGTCTTGATGACAAACTATCCATTAAAATCAATTAGGGTCCAATATTATGTTTCATATCCTTAACCAATATCTCGAATCTAAAACTTAGGGCCTACCATGATGATGAGTTAGACCGTTTAATCGTGGTGGCTGGACCATGGTGTGGGAGGAGGGGGTAAGGTGCTCTTTGGTGATGAATAGTACGCTCTTATGATGGTGCGATGAGCTGCAGTGGTGATGCAACGATCGGGGTTGGGGACTATGATGTTGTCGATGGTGATGATTATGATGACGAAGATGGAATGGCGATAGCAATGTAGAGAGGCGGTGATTACGATGGGGAGGGGCGGCGGTGCGGATGGACAAATTAATATTGGACTAGGAAAGAAATTAAAATTTGTAATGATAGTTTATTGTTTGTAGAAGCATTTTTTGAATTGAAATTGTGTGCGTGCGCGCACACCACACACAGCTCATAATGCTATTTGTATATGACATTCTACTAGTGGAATTTTGTAATCATAGCATTCATTATATATTTTTTTAATTTGTGGATTTAGAGTTGTATTGTTCATTTCGTAATTGGTAAATGCATTGATTTTGATGTAATTGGGTTAGTACGGTGAGTTTATGTAATCAAATATTATCAAGCTTTTCTTGTAAAAATTCATTGTATTATATTTTTAATGCTTCATGTAAATTGCATCAATAGAAATATCTTTCTAAAAAGTTTTTTTTGTGTGTAGCATTTCAACATGTAGTACGAAGTAGCTTCTTACTTTGTTATCATCTACCATTTCATGATTTAATGCCAACTATAACAGAATCGTGATTTACAAATTGAATATAATATTTTATGTTTTAATGTCACCGTGTAATAATTCTTTATCATATGTTTTTGTATTTGTATATTAAGTGCATGCAAGATATCGTCATTGTCGTATGCATATGTACTTTTAAACGTTTATATTATTTTAGTTCATGATTTTGTACACGTTTTGATTTATGTGATTTTAGCTTTACTTTTTCCATGAGGCATGTAGGGTTGAGTAGGCTCTTACCTTATTATTTACTAACTCTTCTCGATAAAGAAGCTCTCTCTAGATTCCTCTCCTGAAGAGGAATCAACAACTATTTTATCTGTATGAGTTTAACAAGGTCAAGAGTGTAACTAACTGCTTTCAATATGTAGATAAAACTCATATCTTAATCCTCATCCAACATTATATTCTTGTTTTTCACCAAGCTAACTAGAATTGCTAAAACTAAGCGTGTTACTGACAAGTACAATATAACATTCATCACTAACAAATCCGTAGACTCGATTATAAATTGTCGATTAACGCATGTCAATTGTATAACATAGCCAAACATTCTCAAACCAAACCCACTTGAGCAGATCGGTACGGCAGAGGAAAGTGCGAATGTCAAAATGTCTTGGAATAGGAAATTATAAGCTTAATTGGAAGGAGTTCGAAATGGAATAACGATCCATTGGGGACCAAAGACAACACAATCATGAGATTGGAAATTTTCCCGTGGGTTGCATCCTTAGGAACCGGAGATGGTGATGAAATAGAGGTTACGACGGTGGTATCCAAGTGAAGCTGAAAAGGGAGGAGAGGAAAGGAACATGCATGACTGGGTTAGCCAGTTGGCAAGAACAGAGATGTCATGAGAAGTAGCTGCTGGGAGTGTCTTCCTGCGAATGATAGAGTCAATGAATGTGCTCTCAACAGCAGAAAAGGGTACCTGAATGACCTTACGATGCCATTACTTGGAGAATGTGATATGTTTAGGATTTGAACAAGTATGTAAACTGTTAACTTCTATGATCAGCGACTCAGTGACACAAAGGAATTGGCGACTTAACATATGAAGCGGGCTAAGCGACTTAACTCCTGAAGTGAAGCAGCGACTCAAAGGGTAAGCGACCTAAGAACTCAACGACTCAAAGGGTAAGCGACCTAAGAACTCAACGACTCAAAGGGTTGGACGACTTAACAACTCAACGACTCAAAGGGTAAGCGACTTAAAAACTCAACGACTTAAGGGCTTAACGACTTAACAGCTTAAGAAGGGTGAGCGACTTAAGAGGAACAGCGACCTAGCATCTTCTGCAAGCTAAAACTAAGGTCCCACAGCCACTAAGTCGCTCGCGACTTAGGTCGGCCACGACCTAAGTTATAACCGACTTATCCCTAAGTCACCTAACTCCTTAGTTCGTTCGAGAAAGGATCAAGAGCCACCCTGTTCTACCGTGACCTTAGGTCGCGTCTGACCTATCCCTAAGTCGCCGCTGACCTATGACCTGACTTAGGTCGCTCACGACCTAACACTTGGAGAATAAATAGAGCCGCTTTCCCAGAGGCAAAGGGGATCTACCAAATGACTAGGTGCGAACCTGTTAAGTCATGACACGTACCTTCTTAACTCGCGAGCGAGATATGGTATACCCTAGGTCGCGCGCGGCCTATAGCTCCATCCAAAACTCTCTATAAATACGGCATGAGCTCCAACATGAGGGGGACTTTTCGTTCATTTTTCTTCAAAGCATCAGGACTCTGCCATCTCCAAACCAAACCTTACTCCAACACTTGAAACTCACAAGAAGCTTCAATCAACTTCAAATAGGGATTCAACACATTCAACCATGGATTCTGAGAATTCTCTTGCATCGAAGTTTTTCTAGCTACTTGTCTTTTGAAGTGAATTGTAATTGAAGAAAATTGTAAAGGATTGTATTCATATTAGCAATAAAGAAGGATTGAAGTGGACGCAGGCTTAATCATAAGCCGAACCACTATGAACTCTGTGTCTCTTACCTTTTTTCAGTGAATTACTGCTTTTTCTGTTTCCCGTGTTAACGGGTGGTGCTTTCATTCAAATCTCATTTTGCATCGGGGTGTTAGCGTCTAACTTTTTACGTTAACGTTTTTGGTGCTTTCACTGAGAACCCAACTCAGGATACTGTCATCATAGCTTCACAGAAATTTGTAGAAAGGATCTCTCTAAAAACCAGGAGTTTATCAGAAATAATGGCACCGGAAGAAAACGCAAGTCTGTTAGATCTGACGATGTTCGCGGGACTACTGCAACCTCTTCTCCTTTAAGTCAAACAACTCCAACTGTCGGAGTTACACGAGAAGAGCTAGATGCCGTTGTACCCGGGCTACATCGGCAAATGGAAGCTCAGAATAACCTAATGATGGAAAGATTAAATGCTTTATTTGAGGAAAATCGCCAACCAGCAGCTAAGGAGGGAAACCTTGCCGAAGGAGTGCAGAATATGGAAGGAAAGAATATCCCTCAAAGGCCAGCCGACCCAGTGGAAAGGACACCTCCCCAAGCCGGAGCATCAGGGCCGCAACCAACCCTCCGTAAACGATTGTCAAGACAGAATTCGGAGAGAATGACTGATGTTTGTCCCGCTGAGCCTCAAAATGGTGAGGAGTATTTCTCAGGCATGGTTCGTCGGATTATGAAAGAAAGTATGCAGAGAAATGAAGATGAGAAAGAATGGGGTTTCGCTCCGAGCAAAACTCCATTCACTGAAAAAATCCTGAAGGCAGAATTCCCAAGAAAGTTTGTCCCTCCAACTATCCCAGCTTACAAGGGAACGAACGATCCTAATGAGTTTCTATATAAGTATGATTGGCACATGACGGGTGCCAGAGCCTCTGATGAAATCAAGTGCCGGTATTTTTCCGGTATACCTGGAAGGAGTTGCTTTACTTTGGTTCACAAAGCTACCGATCCGGTCGATAGATCAATTTTCTGATTTGACTAGAAAGTTCAAGGAACAGTTTCGATTGTATGCGTCAAAGGCAAAGGATATAATGTCGTTATCCAGCTTGGAGCAGAATTCTGGAGAATCCATTAGAGCTTTCTTGAATCGCTTCAATTTAGCTTTGGCCGAGGTGGATAACGCGGAGCCACACATGATTCTGACATACTTGATGAGGGCGATTGATAAATCAAGTGAATTTGGAAAGTGGTTGAAAATGAAAGAACCAAATTCACTTGACAAGTTTTATAAAAAAGCCGATGAATTCATGCGTCTGGAAAGCCTCCAAGAACCGACTAAGGTGGTATCGACAGGGGCTGAAAATAGTAATGCTGCTCCGGATAAGAAGGAATCTGGCAATCAAAAGAGGGGGAACGATGGTCGAAAGAGGCAGGAAGATGCAAAGAAAGGTCGTCCCTTCAACTTCACCCCTCTGACCGATACCAAAGACACGGTCGAATTCCCCGCACCAGCTAAGCAAAGAGTTAATGGGAGAGCTGAGAAGAGTGGAAGGTTTTGCCGGTTCCATAACCAACCTGGACATGATACTAACGAGTGCCGTCACTTGAAGGAGGTAATTGAGGAACTGTTGAAGGAAAACAAGCTCCAACAATATGTAAGAAGGAACAAAAATGGCCCAACCTCGTCAACTCAAGGGCAACAAGTTCCTGTTCATCGCCCCAGTTCGAGTGAAAAGGCGACAGCTCATAAATCAGAAAGGTCTGTTATAAATGTGATTACAGGGGGCCCTCACCCAGCTGGCAGGAGTTGGGGTGAGATGGAAAGATACGTCCGTGCTTTGAAGTATGCACCGGCAGATGAAAGTGTCTTCGTGTTAGAAGATGCTGCACCCCCGAAGCAGCAGAAGACTTTTAATGATGACATTATATTCAGTACTAGGGATTTAATGGGTGTTGAAGCTCCTACCATTGATCATTTGGTTATCTCCGCTGGCATTGGGCCAGCTACTGTAAAAAGAGTTTTGGTTGACTGTGGAGCTTTGTGCAACATTCTCTTCAAGAAGACTTTTGATCGGATGAAGATTCCAATGGTTGACGTTCAAGCTTCATCACTAAAGATTGCTAGCTTTACTGGGGAGCCAAAACAGCCGATTGGGACTATTGATTTGTTCGTAGAACTTGAAGAAGGGCAAAGAAAAGTCGCTCGAAGACAGACCTTTGTTATTGTTGAAGAATTCTCTGCCTACAATGCCTTCTTAGGCCGACCAACTCTGGCAGCATTTAAAGCTATTCTTGCCCCGTGGTGTCTGACGATAAAATTCCCCACAGATAATGGAGTCGGTGTTATGAAAGGGGATCAGAATGCTGGACGAGAATGTTATCTTACAGAGTTGCGTGAAGCGAGGAAGAGAGAAATGGGAAAAGATGCGGCAGCCCCAGTCCGCATCAAAGAATCAACCTTGTAGCAATTACAGGGTGGACCCTGCACAGGCGAACATAGCGGTGCACGAAGAGAGATGGATCCAAGAAAAGCCAGTGCAGGGGAAAATAGAGTGGTACCTGTTGACCCGAAAGACCCGAACAAAGTATTGAATGTGGGTTCGCAGCTAAATGCAACGGTTCAAAATGTTTCGATACATATTTTAAAGCAAATCTGGATGTATTCGCCTAGACTTATGCCGATATGTGTGGAATATCTCCAAAAATTGCGATGCATACCTTGAATATTGATCCAAAGTTTACACCGGTAAAGCAGAAAAGAAGAACTCAAGGTCCTGAAAGGTCAGCAGCATTGAAAGAGGAGGTTGATCGGCTCATGGAGAATGGTTTTATCAGGGAATCTACTTATCCGAATTGGGTCTCAAATCCAGTACTGGTTAAAAAAGCTAATGAGAAATGGAGAGTGTACATTGACTTCTCAGATCTAAACAAAGACTGCTTCCCGTTACCCAGGATTGACCAGTTGGGGGATGGAACGGCAGGGTATGAATTGTTTTCTTTTATGGATGCCTATTCCGGATATAACCAGATCATGGTGCATGAGCCAGATCAGAAGGACACGAGCTTTATCACCGATGTTGGTCTCTACTGCTACAGAGTCATGCCTTTCGGACTTAAGAATGCAGGGGCAACTTACCAAAGACTTGTGAATGCCATGTTTAAACCACAGATTGGCAAGACTATGGAAGTTTATGTCGATGATATGCTGGTAAAGTCAAAGAAAGCAGTAGACCACATGGATCACTTGGCAGAGATGTTCTCAATCCTCCGAAAGTACGGTATGAAGCTGAATCCTTTGAAATGTTCATTTGGGGTAGAATCTGAAAAATTTCTGGGTTTCATTGTGAGTGCAAGGGGCATTGAAGCTAATCCTGCTCAGATAACTGCCTTAAGAAAAGTCAAAGCTCCTAGAACAAAGAAGGAATTGCAAAGTCTCAACGGAAAAGTTGCTACCTTAAGTCGGTTCATTTCCAAAGCTACTGATAAATGCATTTCATTCTTCGATGCTCTAAAGAAAGGAAGAAAAAACTTTGACTGGACCCCTGAATGCCAGAAAGCTTTCGATGAGCTGATTCATCATATGAAAATGCCTCCTATACTTTCTAAGCCTGACAGTGGTGAAGATCTTTTTGTGTATTTGGCAATCTCGTCTCATGCCCTCAGTGCAGCTCTGGTACGGGAGGATGCAAGAATTCAGCACCCGGTCTACTACATCAGCAAGAGATTCACTGAGGCAGAATTGAACTATTCAAAGTTGGAAAAGATCGCCTATTGTCTGTTGATTGCATCAAGGAAACTGAGACCATATTTCCAAGCTCATTCCATCAAGGTCCTCATCGATCAGCCCTTGAAGCAAGTCCTGTTCCGTCCTGAGACTTCGGGTCGCCTTTTGAAATGGAATATTGAACTCAGCCAATATGACATCACTTATCATCCCCGAAGAGCAATCAATGGACAAGCTTTGGCAGACTTCATTGCAGAATGTACAGACAAAGGCGATAGTGAGGATGTGGCGACCGATAATCCTTCAATCCGTGGAAATTGTATGTTGATGGCGCGAGAAACGATTACTGTTCTGGGGCCGGGGTTATACTTGAAACTCCTGAAGGACGGTCACTGTGTTATGCTTTAAGATTGGAATTCCCGTCGACAAACAATTAAGCAGAGTATGAAGCTCTTATTACCGGTTTAAGAATTGCTAAAGAACTGAACATCAAGGCATTACAGATCTTCAGTGATTCACAGCTTATCGTGTGCCAAGTCAAGAAAGAGTTTCAAGCCAAAGGGGGAAACCTACCCATATATTTGTCCAAGGCGTGGGAGCTTTTTAATGATTTGGACCATTACACAATAAGCCATATTCCCCGGGAAGAGAATATGAAGGCAGATTCCCTCGCAAAATTTGCAAGCACCGGTGAAGCTCAATTATTGGGATTAGTTCCTGTGGAAGTCCTGACAACTCCAAGCATTGATGAAATGGATATTGATTGGATCATGACTGTATCACAGGAGCGGCAATCATGGATGACTGCGGTATTGGAATATCTGCGCGACGGTTCTTTACCAGAAAACTCAAAAGAACGGCAGAAGTTGTTAAGAAAAGCATCCAGATTTGTAATTCAAGATGGCCAATTGTATAGGCGGGGATTCTCAATGTCATTACTCCGATGTGTGACTAAGGAAGAAGCTGAAACAATTCTAACTGAGGTACACGGAGGAGAGTGTGGAGACCATTCAGGGGGTCAAACTTTAGCGAAGAAAATTCTCCGTTATGGATATTTTTGGCCGGATATTAATCGTGATGCCGCGAGTAACGCCCGAAAATGTGACCGATGCCAGAGATTTGCAAAAATCCCAAGAGCACCTTCTACTGAAATAACGCAGATGGTCAGTCCGTGGCCATTCGCTATTTGGGGAATGGATCTCATCGGGCCTTTGCCAACTGCAAAATCCGGAATCAGATATGCTATTGTTGCTGTGGATTATTTTACTAAATGGCCTGAATCTGAACCCTTAGCTACTATTACCTCAAAGAAAATGATAAACTTTATAACTAAGAATATCATTTGCATGTATGGAGTGCCTCAAAAGATAATCACAGACAATGAAACCCAATTTGAAAGTGAAGAGTTCCGAGATTTTTGCAACAAATTCAAGATCCAGAAAAGTTTCTCAGCAGTGGCTCATCCGCAGACAAACGGACAGGTGGAAGCAGTAAACAAAATTATCAAATCAACCATAAAAAAACAGCTGGAAAAAGCAAAAGGTGGTTGGGCCGATAAACTTCCGCTAGCACTATGGGCATATAGAACTGTAACTGCACATAAAACTGCGACGGAGCACACTCCATTTTCATTGGCATATGGATCAGAGGCGATGATTCCGGTTGAAATAGAGGTCCCTTCACATAGAAGAATCCATTTCAACCAAGCCGAAAATGAAAAGCTGCAACTTGAAGCCCTTGACTTCCTTGATGAGAAAAGAGAAGAAACTGAACTCAGAACTGCAGCTCACCAGCAAAGAATAGCCAGACATTTCAATTCCAAAGTTCGCCGGCGCAGCTTTGAAGTGGGGGTCTAATCTTAAAAAGAATTATGACACCTACAGGCGTGCTTGGACCAAACTGGGAAGGACCGTATGTTATAGCCAGAAACTTCTCGATGGCACATTCAAACTTGTAACTGTCGAAGGAGACCCAATTCCAAGAGCATGGAACAACAATCATTTGCGCCCGAATTTTACTTAAAGGCTTTAAATGAAATATTGTAAAAGAATGATGAATGTATGATTCTTGTATTAAAAGCCGTTGTAAAGTCAGTGCAAGTGAATAATAAGAACTATAAAGTGGATGTAGGCCCAGTTCTTGGCCGAACCACTATAAATCTCGTGTTTTTTACTATTATGGACTACTTTGCTTTATTTCGATATATAAAATACGTCAATTGTATTACTAAAATGTCGATTTAATAATGCAGGCCATAAAAACAAAGCTTACCCGTCATAAGACCGAGCAATCCTCGACATCACCCAACAAGCAAACGCTAAGCCGTTCAAAAATTTCCACACTCAAATCCTACGAAAGAAGTGCTTCGAACAAAAGTTAGCGATTCGGCTGGAAGTAGGCCATTGCTAACTAACTGTGAATGTTTGTACAAACGAGCATCCAGTTAAATAGCCTGTGTCTACCACCACCAACTCGCTTAACTATGAAATACACTCCTTGGGATAAGGGAAATTGCTGGCAACTAAAGGGGAAGGGTATTTGAAAGAAAAAAATAACGGAGATCGCCGATATGAATAGAAGGCAAAGAGACATGGGCGGGCAAGCATCAAACAGCAAAAGACCTCTTCGGAGGCACAAGCCCTCTTCGGTGGCACAACCCTTCGGAGGATAAAGCCTCAAACGGGGCATGCCAGGAGACTTTCTCAACATGGTATGGAATGATCGGAAGCACCTTCCCAACAGGAAGGCAAAGCGCTTGTTTACTAGTTGAGACAGTTTGCGTAGACAAGCGTCCAAGTAACTTGCGTCCGCCCCGTGAGTCCATGAGACGACCGGAGGCACCTTCCCAAGTGGAAGGCAAGGCGCTCGTTCACTAGTTGAGACAATCTACGTAAACAAACGTCCAAGTAACTTGCGCTCGCCCTGTGAATCCAACCAACAATGAGGAAGAAACTTCCAGGCATTCTCGGAGGCACACATCTCATCGGGATCTAAAATAAAACTTCACAAGTGCTGAGATGTGAAAAGCCCTCTTCGGAGGCCCATTTCACCATAGTTGAAATGTCAAAAGACCTCGAGCGGGCCGCGCCAGAAAAAGAGAGTTCTTTGTCGACATAAAGTTGCGGACTGATCGGTGACACATGACACTTGTGTCCACCCCGTGAATCCATCCAACTAAGAGAAAGAAACTCCAAACTTCCAGATAAAAGCCCTACTCAGAGGCACACATTTCACCGTGATCTGAAATAAAACTTCACACGAGTCGAAATATGGAAAGCCCTCTTCGGAGGCCCGCTTCTCAGCGAACAGGGAAAAGATAAAAGCCTCTCCCAAGAGGCAGAAACAAAAAGCCCTCTTCCCAGAGACACAATCAAACAAAAAGCCCTCTTCCCATAGGCATAATCAAACAAAAAGCCCTCTTACCAAAGGCACAAGCAAGTCAAAGCCCACTTTACCGCGAAAGAAAATTCACTCAAAATAAAAGTGATTTTCTCCAAAAAGCGAAGTGTAAAAACTTCACGATAAAAAAAAACTCCTCCAAATGAGGCACATCCTATTAAATACGGAAAATATTTCCTTAAAATGGAAATATTATCCTATAAAGTACAGATGCAAGCCTCCTTCAAATGGAAAAGTTGTTCTCTAAAGAAAGAGTATAAGTCTTCTCGAAATAGAGGAATTGTTCTTTAAAAAACTTTGCCAATGTGAAAGAGATTGCAATAAACGTTGGTATGAGGGCAGCACACTATAAGTACAAGAATGGAAACAATGCTCAAACAACATACCATAGGCTCATTGCAATATCACACAAAGGAAACGAGGAACTTGTATAAAATAAAGAATAAATGTATTCTCGAATACAGATAGAAGTTTGTATAGACAAAAGGAACATTTTATTCAATATTACGAAAATTTTGTACAGGTACATGTTTCAGGATAAAGGAAAGCGGAGGCCGTTACCCGCACAATCTCCGGCCAGTACATGCAAAAAAGCAAAAAATAAAGAAAGGTAGGGAAAGCGGGGCTCATCACTTCTTTCTCCCGCCACCTTTAGAGCCTTCACCTGGTTTAATAGGCAATTTTTCAAGCCGACTTGGGAGAGTTGGGGGAGAAGGAGAGAGAGCTAGTGCTGGATCAACTTCCGTTTCCTTTTCAGTAGCAGAAATGCTCCTCCCTTTCTTCTTTGAAGTTGTACGCTTCCTCCTCCTTCTTGAAGAAGACTCGCTCGCCGGAGTGACAAGAGCAGACAATTTTATGTCATCAGAAAGGGTTCGCTCCGGAGATACTTCGCCTCCTTCAAGTCCTCCGGCCTTCTGCTCCTGCGAAGCGGCTGGATCGTCCAAGTCTTAAAGGGGCTCCTATTAAGCGATCCCGGCTGGGAAGTAGGAGTAATTTGAAAGGTTGGAGGAGGAACAGCTAGAGGAGGAGAAGTTTCTATGACACTAGGCATTTTCTCTACAGAAGAAAAGAGATTATAATCAGTAAAGAGAGGAGATAAAGACTCATTGAGATTTAAAAAATAATTGAGAAGCTCATTAAACTCGGTCGAAGCAAACAAGCAGTCCACTTGGGCAAGATTAATAGTAGAGTTACCTGGAGAAGTAGGCTTCCTAATGTCAACTTCATAAGCTTGTGCTTCGGTGCTCTCTTCGCCTTCATCTCCACCCTGCGCGCTTGTAATCTCAGTTATAACTTTAGCCAGGGACGGAGAATGAGAACAGGAGCCTGTGATGTCAACATCGGCCGAAATTGAAGGAGGGACAGGGGCAATTTGATGGTGCTTCTTTCTCTTGATGCTCCTCTCTCATCATCCCAGCACGCTCTCTAGCGAGTTGCTCTTTTCCTCTGGCAAGGGCTGCACGAGCTCCGTCATCCAAATAATGTGCCTCGAGTTCTTCTTCGGCATACCCAGCATCTTTAAGCATGTCAAGCGCAGCTTCCCATACTTCAGCCGAAGTGATTTCATATTTGGGGCCCAAAAATGCTAGACTGCCACGCCCTAGGACACTTTGCAAGTAGAAGTCGAATAATGCCGAACTGACATCGGCTTTGGTGGCTTGATGAGCTCCTTTAGCTGCAATTTTACCGGCAACAGCCTCATCGTGCTCTTTCTCAACTGTAGCAAGTCGAGTTTTTAACGTCTCAATTTCGAGGTTCTGAGAGCTGGTCTGTTGTCGCAACTGTGTAACTTCAGCGCGATAATCTTCTATACCTTTTCCTGCCGCATGAGTTTATCTTGGGCCTCTCGTTGGCTAGCATGAGCATCCCGCACTTGTTGCAGAGGCACACTTTCCCTTTGAGAATAAGAAGTGGAGGACGTAGCAAGCTCCTCTTTAAGCTTTCCAACTTCCGCTTCAAGCTTTTCATTATAAGCGGCGATGCTCCTCATCTCTGCGTCATGTTGATCAAGAGTCTTTTGCCATTCGAATTTATCATTCTCCATGCTTAGCATAGCCTCAAGGTTCGCACGGTTCACTCTCTGGAGTTTGTCAACAAGTTTCTGCCAATTCGACATTCTCTCTATATCAAGCTTGACAGCGTCAAGATTTCGCAACATGGCTGGTTTGTCGATTGGAACCAGATCAAGATCAAAGCAAACTCCCTTCAAGCACCATTTTGGAAATCGACTTTGAAGAGTAGCTGGGCCTGGTCCGACCTGATATGAGGGCCTGCCAATGATCGTCTGAATGTCGGTACGAGCGAGAGCAGGAGATTGAGGAGGCACCGAAGCAATGGGCTCTCTAGGAATGTCAGATGATGACTTTTCATCGTGCTTGGTCCGTTTGCTTGAACCTTCGGCGGCGTGGCTCTTCCCTTTGTCGTCATGGGATTTCCGTTTAAGGAAATAATCCTTTGTGGGAAGAGTCACGACGTTCTTCTCCTCTCCCGTACCGTTCTTCGTATGCTCTCCTCATCAGTTTCCCTATGAGGGGGAAGATAGCGCCTGTAACCATATTGACTGCGCCTGCCATACTGCTTAAAGTCATCATAATACGAGCCACTTCGCCCCATTGAAGAACCTGGAATTGAAAAAGAAGCATAACTTGAGAATTTTCAAATTGCAAGGAGTTAAGTGCATATTAGTGCCAGTAAATCCTAAGTGTGTGCAAACTACACGCGTCGAACTACGAACCGCTCCTCAGTTGGGGGGTGGTGACAGATTTTACAGCCAATGTTGATTCTTGAGCTGGAGGAGTTTTGTTGAAGAACAGATGTCGCTTCAACCGCTGTAGATACAATTTTAGCAGCGGACAGATCATCTTTAAAGAGTTCTTGAGACGTAACCATAAAGTCGCTCAATCCTTCGAAAGTGTCATTACCACTGTGTTCAACAGGGCTCTTCACCTCAACTCTTTCATCAGTAGTCTTCCCGGTTTGTTGAAGATCTTCTTCTTCTTCGATAACTGGGGCAAGAGCAAGTTTACAAAATGGTCCCGCAATGACGGTTGGAGTAGAACATTTTACCAACGAAGCCTCAGTTGTAAGTTCCTTCGTTACGGGTTCGTCAGTAGAAACTAGGGCATCTAATGTCTTAGCTGGGGAATCAGGGACTTCGTGAGGTTGTGTAGAGCGGAAAGAATGTAGAAGTCCAAACTGATGTAGAAACTCATCCTTCAACAGAAATTTTATACTCCTTTCCTAAGCAGCCACGGCATTCAGTCGTTCAAAAATTTGATTGTGGCCTGGATCTCTAGAGGGGGGAGGAAGTGCTGAAAAAGGAAAGAGTAAAATTAGCACTTAGCAACTCAGATCTCGAAAAGCTCAAGAATGGAAAAAATAAGAAGCAGGTAATCTTACTTCCTACTCTCCAGATAGCATAAAACCCTGGGGGCAGCGAACGAAGAAAAACTGATTTAAGAAGCCATGTGCGCTTTTGGAAAGATCGGTAATGAGTTTACAATTCCTAGCGCTTCTTACAACAGTAATGGAGGGATGATCTTTATTCTTAGCAAATGAGCATAAGTAGCAAATTTCTTTGAAGCTCGGTAAACGATCAAGAGTTCTTCTAAATAAAACACATAACCCCATCAGGATAGCATGGCCATTGGGATGTAGTTGAAACGGAGAGATGGTCAACCGAAGGAGAAGCGTTCGAAGAAAATCGTTAAAAGGAGGAATTGCTCCACTTAGGCACATCTGGCGATTGACTGCTACAAAACCATAAGGTGGATTATCGGCAGTATCACTCGGCCCAGGAAGTAGAGCATCATTCTCAGCAAGGCCAAATTGAATGCGTAACTGGTTAAATGCCCTCTGGGTTAAGGTAGTCGGAATTCTTTCTGGAGGATTCACTATGGGAACAGCTGTCGGAAAGGTCTCTCCAGCTTGAGCAACCACTTCTTCTTGATGTGAAGTCATTCTACATAAACAACTGGATATTCAAACATGAAGGTGCACGTTTTCTAAATGTGTGAAGTGCTGTGTAGAGCTAACAAAGCAACAAGCAAATATAATTGAAATTAAACATGTGTCAATTGCAATATTTCAAGACTGGTCGCTTTAAGTCCAAATACAAGTGCAATATTAATGCAAACAAATCGACTCTAGTTGATTAACATTGTTTTAATGCTTCACTTGAGTTTGTTGATTCACAGCATTTCATACAATTTCTTTAAGTTAATTATCCATTATCGACTAATCTGTCATTTGATGTGGGCAATCAGTGGCAGTATATTCGCCCTAGTTTTCTGCAAATGTTGTATTTAACAGGTTATTAGCATCAAATTTGGTATAATCTGTTAAGAAAGCATAACAAAGTCATGCAAGTTATTTCGGCAGTTCAAAGTTCGAGTTGAAAGTACAATCAAGTTCTATCAACATCTCGAAGTTTTCAAGTTTTGTTCAAGCCATTTAGTCGCAGTCCAGAAGTTCTCTAAGTCCTAAGTCGTTCACGACTTAACAGGATGGGTTGAAGTTGGTCTAGGCTGAAGGAAGCAATTCGGCAGTGAAAAATTGTCCAAGTGCTGAGTCGTCCACGACCTAAAGTTTAAGTCGTTCACGACCCAAAGGGAAAGTCGCGTTAAGGACCTAGAGGCTAAGTCGCTCATACGACCTAGAGGTTAAGTCGCAAAAATTGTCAGATCGGCCAAATCCGATAAGTCGCGGGGATCTTTAAGTCGCTTGGGTTCCTTAGGTCGTTTCTGAATGATGCAGCGATCCAAGGCTTTCTCCCGGTGGAACCAATAAGCCCTACTGCTCACCAATTACACGTTGCCGCGTGTTTACCTACCATTGTGTCGTTTGAAGCACCATGTCTAAACCCAAAATCCACTAACCCGTTAACCAAGTGTTTCTTCGTCTCCTCAAAACATCTAAAGATCCCATCACCTCCTCCAAATTTCCAGAAACTATTGCTAACTACACGAATTCAAACACTTGCCAAATAACTCCATAAGATCCTAAGCCGATTCATTTTTTAAGGCAATTGCCAACAGTCGATGATGGTCAGAGGACGAATCAGGGTGTAATCTTACAGCATGGAAACAAAAACTGTATTGAAATGGTTATGGAGGGGTTGGTGGCAACACAATGGAAAGATGATCGGAATTACCTAAACCTGATGTTGAAATAGCGGTCAAGGATGCAAATAGGAGGATTTTGTGTTAATTTTGAGCTCGGATGCAACAATGGCGGCAGAATGATAAGCAATGAAGTAAAGAGGAAGAAGCGACTTAACGGCTTATATTGGAAGTAGAGGAGAAGATGGATGGACGCGCGAGTTAACAAGCTTCTTGAGTCGCCCACGGCTTAGGAACTAGATCGAAGCACACGACCTACGACCTAGGCATGTACTTCGAGGGGCAAATGTTAACTTCTATGATCAGCGACTCAGTGACACAAAGGAATTGGCGACTTAACATATGAAGCGGGCTAAGCGACTTAACTCCTGAAGTGAAGCAGCGACTCAAAGGGTAAGCGACTTAAGAACTCAACGACTCAAAGGGTAAGCGACCTAAGAACTCAACGACTCAAAGGGTTGGACGACTTAACAACTCAACGACTCAAAGGGTAAGCGACTTAAGAACTCAACGACTTAAGGGCTTAACGACTTAACAGCTTAAGAAGGATGAGCGACTTAAGAGGAACAGCGACCTAGCATCTTCTGCAAGCTAAAACCAGGGTCCCACAGCCACTAAGTCGCTCGCGACTTAGGTCGGCCACGACCTAAGTTATAACCGGCTTATCCCTAAGTCACCTAACTCCTTAGTTCGTTCGAGAAAGGATCAGGAGCCACCCTGTTCTACCGTGACCTTAGGTCGCGTCTGACCTATCCCTAAGTCGTCGCTGACCTATGACCTGACTTAGGTCGCTCACGACCTAACACTTGGACAATAAATAGAGCCGCTTTCCCAGAGGCAGAGGGGATCTACCAAATGACTAGGTGCGAACCTGTTAAGTCGTGACACATACCTTCTTAACTCGCGAGCAAGATATGGTATACCCTAGGTCGCGCGCGGCCTATAGCTCCATCTAAAACTCTCCATAAATACGGCATGAGCTCCAACATGAGGGGGACTTTTCGTTCATTTTTCTTCAAAGCATCAGGACTCTGCCATCTCCAAACCAAACCTTACTCCAACACTTGAAACTCACAAGAAGCTTCAATCAACTTCAAACAGGGATTCAACACATTCAACCATGGATTCTGAGAATTCTCTTGCATCGAAGATTTTCTAGCTACTTGTCTTTTGAAGTGAATTGTAATTGAAGAAAATTGTAAAGGATTGTATTCATATTAGCAATAAAGAAGGATTGAAGTGGACGTAGGCTTAATCATAAGCCGAACCACTATAAACTCTGTGTCTCTTACCGTTTTTTCGGTGAATTACTGCTTTTTCTGTTTCCCGTGTTAACGGGTGGTGCTTTCATTCAAATCTCATTTTGCATCGGGGTGTTAGCGTCTAACTTTTTGCATTAACATAAACCTTAGTATGTTGACGAAATATATGCTCCGTCGAAGTAGATTTAGTGGAAGGAGTTCGAAGCAACTAGCCGTGTCATGTCCTAAAAGTGTATATAATAAGTTTCCAATCATAAGAAACTATCAACCAAGATGGTGAGACCGTCAGATTAAGGAACATGAGAATGGTTAAGCCAGGCTAGGTTAGGATAGACTTTCCTACATGCATTTCCACGCGCAGAAAAACTATGAGTCTCGCTACCAATTCATCTACCAAAATCTCAATCCAAAATGCTATCTGGTCCAATAAACCAGGTCCATTCAACCCAATACAACCATTACTCATAAAAGTGGAACCGTAGCACTTGCACGCGCTTGTCCATGTGAAATCGCCAAGACATAAGAGGACATAAACGAGACCAACATCCACGTAGATAGCAATGAGCAGTAACATTTATATTCTCGACTACTTTGCACATACTCCAACAGAGCGGTCACCCCCACCCTTGGATCATGACACCACCCAGGCACACGGCTACATGCTAGCATATTAACATCCAATGTTCGATCAACATTTAATACAAGTAACAACTTCGCTGCATGTTCCTAACCAAGAAATGGGGGACCTAGTCCTTGGTTACGACTTAGACATACTTGCAACCATCGCTGTTTAGCCTTCCAAATCCATAACCGCCACTTGTTGCCAAAGCGCATTAGCTCAATTAGGGTTATTATGGTAACGGCAAATTTATCATTACCATACCATTAAGTAGTCAATCGGTTACCATTACTGATTGATATCGGTATACCAGTTTAATCGATATGGCAATGACAAAATTTATCATTTTCTATGGTAAATTATCGATAACGTTTCTTCAAAATTAGTGATAACGGTAAATTTACCAGTCGATTTAAAACACATGTATATTCACGTGATATGCTTTAATATAGACATTTAGCATCAACCAAGTGAGCAGTTCGGTAATCAGGTCAAATAATGTAAAATACACTTCTTTTATTTCTAATTTATGTCTTTTATTAACGCTATAAATAGTATACCGAAGATGTGCTATAGTGTAGAAACATGTCAAGTTATTTTTTTTTGAATAAATGGTAATTTACCATTACCACTGTAACGGTTACCAGATTATCGGTATACCGGTCTTCGCTATACCAGCCGATCGGTAACAGTAACGGTAAGCAATTTTAGATTACCGATAAAAATGGTACGATAACGGTATTTGTCAAATGGTAACGGTAACCACTACCATAAAGCCATAAGCTCAACCATCGTACCAAAAGCCAATTGTTGATCTGAAATATAAAGAGAACCTTTGGACCTCTTATTGATACCCGTTGTCCTATCAACCATCGTATTTTTTCATCCGTCTTTGTACGTTTTAGATAAACACATGGCAAAGCTGATTCAACCTCAATCTTCTCTATATAAAGCCTTTATCTACTCAGGTCCAAGAAAGAATTTTTCAAGAAAACTCTAAAAACAAGCAAATTATTGTAATCATAATCTTTTAATCCAAGGAAATCAATAAAACAAGAACCAAATAGAAGTAGATCATCTTGATCTGACTGCTCTAAAAATTCATGTCTTCGTTACTATTTGTTAATTTTCACATCCAAATAATGACCAATAAGCTGAAAGAATTTTAAGAAAGTGCATCCAAATAGGGATTGATCTTACTTGCTCACGAGTTGTATCAACATAAGTGATCCACTGAATAACAACTTTACCATGAATAATGACCAAATCAACTTCAAGAATACGACGATGATCCTCCTTGGTAGAAAACTCAATAAAAAAGCAAATATTTGTAATACTTAACGTTAACAGAACCAAACAATTTCTGCATATTCTTCGAGTGTAGAGACCACATGATGAAATCGTCATTTATTCACAAGAAACAAACTAAATCATCTTCCCAATAAGTAGTACCAGCAACAATGACTTATGACTTCCGGTGAAGGCAAGAGACTCTCTATTAAAGATAAGGTCGAATTATTTTAAAACGTAAGAGTAAACATTCCTAGACTTGGTATGAAATAAAGATGACCGTATTAAGTTGGGGATAATACCAACACTATCACCGATCACAACCGAAGCCATGTCAATACCAACATCAATGGAAACAATATCATCACCAATGTTGCCATCAGGAGGAGGAAGGATAATACTTTTAGAACTAACAGCATCAGAGATCGAATCAGTGACAACAGTCAGTTGGGCAGCAATCGAGGAGGTAGCAAGATCAGAGGAATTGACAATGGGGGAAAATAATTCATGACGTCGAGGAGTGGCAGAGCTAGCTAAACCAAGGTTTTCAGACAATATTAAAGGGGAAGGCATGTTGTAGACCAACCGAAATAGTGGTGTGGTTGATATCGTAGGAGAAGGTGGAGGTGAGTGGACAGCCATGACGATCGTGGGTTTTTAAATTAAGTTTTGAAGCCTACCTTAAAACATAGTGGAGCAGATCTGTCGAATTCCAATTTAGGACGGAGGGAAGAGCGACGGGGGGAGCCTGGACCGGGTAGTGAAAAATAAAAGGCGGGCAAGAGGTGGAATGTGAGGAGAGAAGGAGATTTAGAAAAAGAGTTGCCATTTTTTCGACCAATTGAATTACTTGAACGTCTCGATGGTGAAGATGAATGACCTAAAGGATTAACCCCGAGGGACGTATATCTTTCCATAACATACATCCGGGTAAATTAAGAGTGTTTTATAGGGGTGGGCACGGGTCAGTTTGGTGTAGTTTGAAGCTCAAACCACTTCCGCACCGCATTAAACGGTTAATCAAAAATATAAACCATTATATTAATCTTTTAAAAGGTTCGGTTTCGGTTTAATTTAACACGGTCTGGTTTTGATCCGGTCCGGTTTGAATCCACATTAAATATGAAATAAGAGAATTACGTCTATCAACAGTAAATTTATGAAGACAACTATGTGAAACTTTTACACTTATAGGTTAAAACACACAATATTATACTGAAATGAAAGTTTAGTTCTTAATTGTATTAATATTTCAATTTGACTTTTAGCTACAAGTGGGATTTTTTTAGTAGATTAACCAACTATTAACATTAATCAATGCATAATCATTAAGTAAAATAACATGAATAAGATTATAATTAGTATTTTATCAAAAAAATGATATGAAAAATATTATACTAAAACTTCTTTCTTTATGACAATGATTATTATTAATCTAAGCTGAAACAGAATATACATCGTTAAAATATAAAATAAGATAGAAGCTGCTTATATTTTTATCCTAAGATTACTAGCGTAAATATTCGATTCGGTCTGGTTTAATATGGTCGGTTCAATCGTCCAAATCGCAATGGAACAATATCGATGCGGATCGATCCGGTTTGGAATATTTGCTTTGATTAGAAGATTCGGTGCGGTTTTCTGTACCGTTTTTGCGGTCCAGTACGGATGGTTTATGTACAGCGGTGCGGTTTATGCCCACCCCTAGTATTTTATGTTGCCACTGTAATTTGAACAAGCACCTTTTTCTCAACGACTTGATGTCTTAATCGCCCGACCATCCTTGGGTGTTTTGTGTTGAATTCAGTATTTGATTCGATGTAATTTTTGAATATTAAATGCTACCCATGTACAACATTTCATTTTTCTTCGTATCATCTGTTTATTTTTGTACCATTTTTCTATACAACATATAATTGTAATTGTAACTATAAGAACTTTGTTTTGATATAGTATTTATATCAGTCTCTTATTTTGTTTAAATTTTATAATGTTGTTTTCGTATATCATTTTGTACTTGACATGTATAATTTTTTCTATAATGCTACTACATAGTAGCATTTTCAATATGTTGCTTTTTTGTGATCACTGACAATGAATTGGGGTAAGAGGTGTGGAATAGTGCATATTAACGCGACGAGGCCGAGGCGGTGCATAGGTGGCAAGATCAGCAGCTGTTGTTAGGTTTGTTATGGTTCAGGGTTTGCTAGGGATGAGATGGTGAGATAAGGCAACTGTTAGGAGAGCGGCAACTGCTAGGAGAGCGGCAACTGTAAGAACAACAGCTAGGGGAGCAGCAACAGTGGGGACCAAAAATAAAAACTTGGACTCCAGTTTGTCCTTCGAACTAATTGCCTCTTTAAATAGTTGCACACATTGTACGTGCATATATTGTTATCAAAAATGTTAAATCGTATGACTTGAATAATGGATTGAATCGAACCTCTACAATGACGATAACATACGTGAGTGCTGAATGAAAACTCATTGAGAATTGCAATTAAGAAAAATCATTAAATCCATGTTTAAAAAATGCAAGGTATTCATCTGAAACTATAATTCAAATTCTATTATTTCCTAAACAATACAAGAAAAATACAAGAGAGAATTTAAGTGTTAGGTTTAGTTGTAGAAGTTTATGCATCAAAAATCAATACAAAAAAATATAAACTATTGCTATGGAAAAAAACAATCATTTTTTTACATAAATGTTATTTTACCTAAACAGAGTAAAGTTTCTAGCATAGAAACATATAAAATCGTTAAAATACAAACTCTTTGAATCATGGTTTTAAATCTCCTATATCTCGCCCGAGATCTCATTTTCACACTTAAACGAGACGAGACATCAAATCTCCTCCATATCTCCCTCGACACTCATCTCGTCCGAGATATTCAAATCTCACCCGATATATGGATCAAAATCTCAATCCAAGATCTCATCCGAAATTGTACATTTTTCCTATTTTCCATAATAATTTTTATTTTCATATTGATTCAAAAGAAACTACTCAATCCAATTATAATTTATCAACTTCTTGAATATATTCTTTACTTTTTATCTTAATGAGTCATAGCGAAAGGTTTCACTTCTTTATTACGTTCAAATAAAAGGATATTATTCAATCATTACCAAATCAATTAAGCTAATCAAGCTACTACTCTTTTAAAAATATTTCTTTTTCCATGTAAATCAGTATGTTACCATTTTTATTTTTACTAAAAAAGTTATAATCGTTAAATAAATATTTAAATATTTGACACATCAATTTTAAACACATAAGTACATCCGAGATATTCCCAAGATGCATTATAAGACCCGAGATGTACACCCGATACATACTCATCTCGTCCGAGATCTCTCCCGATACGAGATAACTTGTGTAAAAATTCCGAGACGAAACATGACCGAAATCCGATATTTAAAATCTTGCTTTGAATTTACATTCACAATTTTAACCCAATTTCAATTTAGATTTTGAAGCTTACATTTACAATTAAATCTCTTTTTGAAAAACATGTGTGCATATACGCTAGTTATAAAGAACTATAACAAACGAAAATAATCTGCAGGGGGGAAGGGGAATAAAGTACATACCATGTATTCTTTGTCACCCATCTCATAAAGTTTATTTTCGAACGTTTTTAGAAAAGCACAAGCCCTTGCATCAAGCTCTGCTGGATTCTGTAGAACTTGGTAGGAATAACAATTTGGAGAGAAATCAATCATTAGTGAAAACTGGAAAGCTCGGTTTTTTTACCTTTACTGTAGATTGTATGATAAATTGTAGTCCACGAACCCCAGAATCGTTCCTACATAATTACACACAAAAAAAATTATGCCAAACTTCGGTAATTAGGTTTGCAGTAAATCAATAATAATTTACCTCTGTATAAGAACTGTTATGTAACCCAATTGCTCTACCGATCGGAGCTGGTGGAAAGCTGGTTGCTTGGCAACAAGGGCAAGTAACTGAAGTGTGACATTAAGTTTTATGTCATCTTGATGAACCTATCAAAATATAAAAAATTGATTAAATTTTTAGAAGATTAGACTGTATTGTTGTTTTGATGTAGCAAAAAGGACTCCAAGTCTGCATATGAACTCAGGCAACAGCTTTTTTAGCTTATAGATACAGTTCATATTCTAATACATTTTGATCGGTAGCAAAGATACTGTTGCACTATATAGTTGTTAGGTTGCATCTCCAAAACATATTGATGTTCGAACATACCACAGAACAATACCTGAATGTAGTGGAGAAGTGCAGAATTTTCATCTTTTTCATTAAGACCCTCAACTGGATAACGGTATTTAAGACCTTTATCAAGCTTAACAACTCTATTTGCTAAATGCTGAGATGGAAACAAAGGTTTACAAGTAGGCTGGGGACCCTTGAATAAAACATCCTCAATGTGTTCGATAAGCGATGATGCTTCTGCTGGCTCAAAATTTCCTACACAGTCCAAAATATTTACCATAATTATCATCATTAGTACATTGGAATGTGCATTATTGAAAAAATATAATGAATTTAAATAATCAAAACCTAATTCTGCATGTAATTTTTAATAACAGAAGTACTGTACATAAAAACAGAGATTAGACTAAGTAGATAACTAATATACGAATAAAATAGTAAATAATGAATACTTTGAAAAAGTATGCACTGATATTGGTAATATAATAAACAAAAGTAAACTGAAAAATTAAGAAAATAAGAAGAAGAAGAAATGCCAGTGGTGAGATTAAAATCCGTGATTTTAATTTATATGTTAAATTCTCCAAATAAACATAAAGAGTCATTTTTGTTAAAGACGGAATTGGAATATGTGATCTTACCCGTATACCAAATTCTCCACCTAAAATTAATGACAACTTTTGTTAGAATAAACACAACATACTACATGGTAATATGCTCAACGGCTCCATAGTGGTTAAGCTACGAAAAGGTAGAATAGGGGTGTGGTGGGTTATAGCGGATGACTTCAAAACCGCATGTACAAATATTACTTGATATTACTCTACAATTATAAGTGGTAATTAATTGCAAAGCTAACATCTAACCAAAATCAAAATATAATTAGAATAACATAGATTCTGAAAATATTATTAAAAAAAATATTTCTCTCGTTTGTAGTGTAAAAATGCTTATTGTTTAATAGGAAAATAAAACGTCAAACGTTTAACATCAACTATTAACCAATTTCATCCATCCATTTAGGAAAGAAATCAGCAGCTAACTAGCCACTTCCATGTGTTGCTCTTATTCTCTCCATAGCAGAATTGAATACGACTATTGAAAATTGAAGGGAGATATGGAAAATTGAAAATTGAAGGGAGATATGGAAAATTGGAGGCAAAATCCAATGCCTGATACTAGTTCTACGTTATGGAGCAGGAAGAGCAACACTGTTTACTCTCATAAAATGAACACAAGAAGACCTTATCCATGTTAGACTTCGAGACAAGATATAACGTTCAAAGTTCAAACTGATGATGGGCACATAGATCCTGAACTTGGACATATACCTAAGCTTTGTTTTTTGAGTTCAAAAGATATTGGACAAATATTTTATTTCTTTATTTCCGCATGAATTATATGTTTGTGCCAATAACAACAAAACATTCTCAAGTCTAATCAATTGGGTGTATTATGTCGATTTTTTGGGTAATATATCTAGAATTGCACGGCAATTTCATATTGACATTATTTTAGGCACAAGTAGTACAATCCAAAATAACTCTGGATCGAACATCTTTACCTTTAGACATGAACCACCTTTAAAATTTTCACTATTAAAATTGCTATAGTGGATGTTTAAAATATCTAATTTAACAGGCTTAGTGGTTAACAGCGGTGCATTAAGTGGATATATTAAGTGTGCTAAGTTGTAAAAGCGCAACGGTCAAAGGACACTTTATGCCGCTTAGCGCCAATTTGGCATGGTTTTAACGGCACTTTGACAAGGCTTCGGCTGGGCTTTTATTGCATAGTTTGCATATCTCGAGCATTTCAAGAAGTTAACGATCGTATCAAAAAGTTGTAACACCAAATGTAAATCAATCAAAAAAGCGTGACCCCAGAAGTATTATAATTATTACAAAAAGATTCTTTTTAACCATCTGGTTTTTAATTTGCACATAGATTAAAATTGGTGATAAATGCTGAAGATGCATGCTAAAATTGTTGTACCGCTGTTTCTTGCTAGTGTGTGCAATATATCATGATTTTGTGAGTGTAGCTTAATTTCGATAATTTACCTCCTATGAAACATTCCATAAATGTCTTTGAAAGGATATGTGGATAGAAATTTGTAAGATCGTCTGCCTGAAGGTGAGGAATTATTTCAAGCTTTTCACTCCAGGGCCATGTAGGATCCTCAAGCAACAGTGAACAATAATACATGGCTTGTTGATATGGCTGTTGAAATTTGAAGTTCTCATACTCTTTCATGACTGTTTCCTGGTAAACATATTAATAAAAAAGCCAATTTTTGCAGCGTGAACTTTTCATGGACTAAAAGTATTATATGCATGACAAGCATCGCCATTCCCTAGTTTCGTATACAATACAAACATTCTCAAATTCGTGGATCAAAATACAATTTTGGGATTCAGTTACTTACCTTAATAACCGCAAATCGGTCAGATTTAACATCGAACTGCTGAATTCTACCAATGATCGTTTCTAACAAAGTTCTCATTTTGTCATTGTAGCCAACCACAACCACCTGTATATGAAATTGAAGTTAATTCACTAGTAGTTGCATATACATAAAAGAAAATAGACAACTACTCAATCACATGGAATTACTTCAAAGTAAAATACAGTAACTCACAGCTACGGACACACATATTATATATATTTATATATATATGAGGTAACTAGATCCCCTATTATTTATCCCTCACACATACACGTATATACATGTATGCATGGTGTGTATGATATGCTACCCAAAGCACATGGAATTACTGGAAAGTAAACAGCAACTGCTCAATCACATACAATAATTCACTAAGGTAATAGTAGCAAACAACTAGCAAGGGCTATCTATGGAGGCTCAAGAGAATCCAAGTTATCTATGGAGGCTGGTACTTTACAATGCTATGAGAAATTAACTAGCAAGCAAAGCCCAAGAGAAAGAAAACCCTAGCAAGAAACAAGTCGGTGTGACGTGGGTTAAGAAAAACTAGGCTATAGCAATGTCATCAACACACAGAATAGCT
Organism: Allium cepa; assembly: GCA_030765085.1. Classification (NCBI taxonomy): domain Eukaryota; kingdom Viridiplantae; phylum Streptophyta; class Magnoliopsida; order Asparagales; family Amaryllidaceae; genus Allium; species Allium cepa. The sequence goes on along the minus strand of CM060933.1, from coordinate 24,087,890 downwards.
TATTTTTATTTATTGAAAAAAAATGATTCGAATTATCATTGCAGATACATAAAAATAGATGATGATGATGATGATGATACTTGAAATCCAGTGTAGCTGTGCTCAATTGCATAATAAAGGCCCGCAACTTGAGCATCGTAAGCTGGAGATTTGAGAACAAAAAGTCAGTCAGATTTTGCAGGTCTAATAAAAGTGCATATATGATGAAAAGCATTGATAAGCATCTGAAGAATGATCCTTGAAAGCTGATGCACCTACTTACCATATTCATTTAGGTAATCCATTAACAAACGTGTGAAAATATTAGTAAGAACCTCTGCCTCCGGACAGTGACAAGATAACGGGCAATTAAAATCTATTTTGATATAAGCTTTAGGAGTCGAGAACATAGTATCAGGTTTGTACCACAGTCTTGAAAATGATGTTCTTCTCAGCATAGTAGGAAATTTAATCTAGATACATGTTGTTATATTAGAAAGAGACATGCGATATTACATATAGAGGTTTGTTGAAAGGACTCCGTTTTTGGTTAACAAAGGAGGCTGCCAAAAAATTTATAGTTTTGCGACCCCCCGTCAGAGGTAGTGTATTTTTTTCATTTCGGTGAGGGCATGCTAAAAAAAAAATTAACAAAAAATTGAAGTCCCTATAACAACCTCCTAGAAATGAATGAATAAGTGAATACAATAGGATAACTGTATAATTACCTTTTCATGCACTTTCTTGAGTGACAAGTCAGAAGGGATGAATATGTTAGGAACTGGCAGATGCAAGTCCGCATTTGGTGCTTTTTCCATCCATTGCTAAAAACATATCAGTATATTTCTAATAACAGTTGTAAAACATATTGTGTCACGCTTTTTTTTTTAAATGTAAACTTCCAAAATGCCCTTTATATACAAGCAAACTCATTAATCCGGAGTTCGGTTTCGACAAAAAAAGTACCCATTATTTTAAGTTGAAAAAACTGATGTATAAATGAGGTCACGAGTTCAAATTTCAGTCATAACAAAATATTCATATCCTTTTCTTTTCTTTATATATACAGTTTATGTTTATGGTATTCTCAAATCAATACATATGCCTTTCAAAATATTCATTCTTCCTAATCTGTTTTACACTCATATATTATATATTCAATCTACTATATTATTATCAATAACTTTTTCATTAATAACTATTAGCAAAGTCATGTCTTTTAATATTATTCAAATGATTATTTTCTTTCGGATTGTTAAAGAGACCCCATATTTTGTTCACATAATTTTTTTTATGATGGATCATAAAATAAATTGATAAACTCATGCTGAATCTAACAGTTTTTTCAATCGAAAAATATCCAATATGCAATAGTATACTATTTTTACGTTTGTTAAGAATGTTCAAAATTTGACATATTTTGATCAATTTTTTTGTCTCCCTCATAAAAAAAGAGCCATCTTAACCAAATTAGAAGTCTCGTTAACAATGTCTTTCTTATGCACTTTGTCACATGTAATGCAGGTGCGTATAAACATATTCTTGGCAAAGGAAAGGGCAGGTTAAAGGGACTCCGAATTTGGTTAGAAAGAGGCTTTTCTACGAGGAGATCACAAAAAATTGATCAAAATATGCCAAATTTCGAACAACTTTTCAATTGAAAAAAGTCAAAATAGCATATCATTGATATTGGATACTTCTAAACTGAAAAAAGTACTAGATTCGACACGAGTTTATCAATTTATTTTGTGACCCCTGTGTAAATAAAATTTATCTTAACCAAATATGGAGTCCCTTTAACAATTTCCTATAAGAAAAACAGCTAGGAAGATACACCTGAGATTCCCTGTAGACAGTAATAATTGTACCTGGATGGTAGAAGCAGTGATTTTATCAACGGAATATGCAGTTCCATACCATGGCTCAACAAGGTCAGTACAACCTTCGAACTTTTTTGATTCCCAAAACACTCTGAATTAAAAAAATAAAAACTAAAATGTAAGAACAAACTACTGAATTGAATGTTCAAAGAACATCCCAAATATGTCGCATAGCTGCATGGAATTTGTACGTAATCTCTAATGCAACCAGTGGATCGAAAAGATGTAAATTCCTCTCTCCCCATGTGTCCATATGGTAAATTAATTTAACATAGGTGTATTTGCTTATTGGCAAAATTTAAACTATCTTAACATGTGAAAATCAGTGAAATTTCTGGAGAACTCCATCAGAAGCATCACAGCAGTGATATGTGTATTTTACATAAATGTGCAATACTATTTCATCTCCCTTACAGATAAAAATGATAATCTACATGAAATCAAAACTGATCAACTATGTAGTAAAACCCTTGTCATTATGTTTCCTGCATAGCATTTCTTTATGGTACCTCTATATTTTCAGTAAGCAATACATGGGAGGAAGTAGTTAAAAGAGACATGAAGGGTTGGAATATATCCGATGAGCTGGTAACGGATAGGAGCGCGTGGAAGTTAGCGATCCGCGTACCAGAAACGTGAGCTATGAGTTGTATAAGTTTTAGATTATAGGATTAAGTAAAAAAGCCTAAGACGTAGCGTTTGGTCTTTGATCAATATTACTATCAACACCATTATTACTATTTGTGTTGTTACCATCATTTATTTATTATTATTATTATTATTTATTTATTATTATTATTATTTTAACATTTGTATTTCTGCCTTTATTTTTATTTTTTACTTAGTCACAATTATTACCAATTTATTTATTTGACTTTATTTTATTATTGCTATTGTTATTGTTATTATTATAACATTTACATTACTTTTATCACTTAGTTTCGGGTTCCATCTCTAGCCGACTCCAACTTGTTTGGGAAAATTGCTTTGTTGTTGTTGAATACATGTTTGCGCCCCAAAAAAAGAACACAGAATGCACCCAAAAAAATGTCTATATGAGCACAAGTGTTGTGACAGATCGTTGCAATAAGGTAATAAATGATTCATAGTACCTGATATTATCCGCAGTCAGTTCATCGAGTACATTCCGAATGATTTCTGGATCAAACTTTGAAGGCAACGATGAAGCTACCAACCAATCTTCAGGGGGATATAGCTGGCATAGACACAAAAGTCAACACATTATTTAACCACGCTACTATAGTAAATCAAAACAATTAAATGATACGAATTCCAGAAAAGGGTGTATTTCAAAATAATCATGGTCATCAAACATAAACAAAAATTCAGAATTAAATATTCAAAATAGTTAATGGATATTCCTACCAAATTTAACATATAAACAAGAAAATTAAGCACTTGCCAATTTCCCCGAGGTCCCTATGCTATAGAGGCTATTATAGATGCTTGCTGAAAATACTTATATGTCATACCTTCATGTTTGACGCAATGGATACAGCATAGTCACTAGGGCGAAATTTGTCCTTGTAATGGAAACCAGTCTCACATATTGCAGAAATCTTAACAACCAATGATAATATGTTAGGATACTTTCTAACCGAAGATATTACAATAAGGAATAAGAATATGGCAATTGGAGCCGTATTAGATTCTGAAATTATGGTAAGCTTGCATATATGTAAGTTCATAAAGCATGTTTTAAATTTCAAATCCAATTTTTATGAACTATAAGATCTTCCCAAGTCCAACAACATGCATAACAAACATTTTAAGTGAAAACATATATGTCAACATAAATCAAGCTACTAATGGCCAAGGTTGTTGTCATTGATGCCTTTTGGCAATTGCACAATTACTTGTCCCATACTTCTATCATATTTAGACATCCACTGCAATTTTAATTTTACTTGGGACATATAGTGGATTTGATACTTAAAGTAGCTATTCGATCCAAATATTGGAGAATAGTAAAAGTTTACATCGTATAAAGTGATTTAGATAACAGTATCTGGAAATCAATCATTATGTGTCAAAAAGAAAGGTAAAAGAACTGTATTTAGTAGTAGCTAATAAAGGGTTATGCCCATAAAATCCACTTTGGTATCATAGAAAAATACCTCATCAAAAATCCATTTGGTAATCCCAGAAGTTTTCAAGAGCTGGATATACTTGAATAACAATCCTATAATGTCTTCAACATGCTCTGATATGTATTTATTATTTTAAGTATCATGCTATCTTGGATATTTCAGACATTTCAAAATTGAAAGAGTAGGTAACTCTGAGAAAAATCTAACCATTGCCAGAATCAGTGAGCTCAATGTTCACAGAGAAAAATGAGAAGTCGGGACTCGAGTCATCTTCTCCAGCAGCCAAACTCATAGCCCATCCTTCAGTAATATCAATAAAATATTAATTCTGGTTAGTTTGTAGATAAGGCGAAGATAGGGTAGAATGTAAGTGATAATAATATGATAAGATGCATGGATTCAAAACTTCACGCCAATAAAATATGTAAACAGATTTAAAACCAATTAAAGTTAATCAACTTCAATAGTTAATAATAGAAGGCATAAATCGGCTGCCTGTGTACACCAAGGCAAATGTAAGTGCCATAAGCAAAAAACCACATCCACCATGTAAATTGCACATGCCATGCTCCTCCTTTTTACCACATCTGGTAACTTAGTTTTGTTATATAATTGTATGGGAAGCTGTCCATAATAAGCAGTCTGATGCCTCTGACATTCAGATTAAGTGACCAACTCAAAACAAAAATGGTGCAGCAGTTTACAATATGTTTACTCATGGGGTGATAATGAATACGAATGATCCAAACTTAGGAGCTCAAAATTGCGCATTTCACATACAAATAGAAGAAATATCAATAAGACTCCTAACCAATCATTCATTAGTTTATTTCGTCACATGAATATCAACTTTTCAAAAAGCAGTTATGTAAAACATGTTAAAATGAACTGAAATTAGCTACCTAGTGATTTCAAAATATAGAAAAGAGATCCTTCGCCTTCATGCCCAATCAGGTGACCAAGATACCTGCAAGGTCCTACTTTATAATGACGGATTCCAGGGGTGACTGGCCACATAACTCTCAGCGTATGGCCTTGCTTTATTGGGACGGCTTTAACAATAATCTGCAGTTATTTGCCACTATAAATTATATTCTAAGTAATCTAGGCCAATCATAATTAAAAAGACTAGCAAATTATATCTGAAGACCACGTACAGCTCATTTTTGTTACTATCATCAAAGCCTGTTCATACAGCTAGATTATCGACATAAAATATAAGGTAGCCCAGGAGCCAGCTTGTTGCATTCGAAATACAAATCATAAAAGATTTCAATTTAAACAGTCTTTCATTACACTCTTCATGCAAAATGTTCATCCGGCTTAAAAGTTTTGCCTGCTGTTTACTAAATGCATATTCTAGTCTGCAGCAATCATGGCTACAATCATTGGATGTCAGCGAATCTGATTCATTTATGTTCACAATATAAAGTGCTGGGTGAAAAGTGTGGTTCTTGGAAATAAAATTAACTGCATGCGTTCAAGATTATTTTAGTCCTGAAATCAAAGTGTCAATTCCGAATGTTGATACTGTACAAAGAGGCTACAAGGGGTGCATATAGTAATAACCTGAAGATGTTCAGAGGAGCAGGGCTGACCAGGAAAACTGAAATCGTCCCTTTCAATGTTCCTAATCAAATCGAATTTGCTTTCAACCAAGGACTGAATTGCATCCAGGTCATCTATGAAATTTCAGGACCGATACCAAAAAAAAAAAATGAAGTTTAGAAGAGAGCTCATGTATGATTGGTTGAAACAGAGATATAATATGTTACCTTTCGCATATACAACAAGATGCATCATATTTGCTGAATAATTACTTTTGTAAAATTTGATTAGCTCGTCTCTTGTGTTGATATTCCTCTCTTTTGGCTTTACTTCCAAGGTATCCCAGTTTCCTGCAAAATTTTATAGGAATTGAAATACAGTATATTATCTTTCAAAGTAGGCTCAATTGGAACATAATAAAAAGAAAAGCAGGAAAAAGAAAAGTGGAAAAAAGGAAATACAGGGCATGCAGACATCACATATGAAGCTGAAGTTACATAGCAGTGCATTGCACAAATTTTTATAACAATGAAAACATGGTGATGTACATATCATTCTTAATTTTTACAAAAAAACACAATCATATTTAGACAAATAAAAGTAAAAACTTTGAAGCGGTAACAAGAAAATAAATGAGCTTAAGATAAGGTGGGATTACAAATAGATCATAACCTTAAAAATTTCGGCAATTTAAATTAGTTGGAGGAAAGCGCATCAAATTTATAAGGCATGCAGACCAAGGTAGTAAGTCAATCCAGAAAAGTGAACAAGACTTGAGCCTTGAGCTTTTTTGCACCTTACACCATGGCACATGCTTTTTCTATAAACCTCCAAATGTTACTTTGTTATGTCTATTTCTTAATTTTATCATGACTAAGCTTTTTTCTTTTTTGCACAAATTTTCAGGCAGTTCAAGGCTTCAGATCTAAAATTATACTATAATAAATTAATAACATTTCAAATAGGTAAGTAGTAGCAGTTTGAAGTGCAAAGTTGAGAATTGATTAGAACAAATTAATAACATTTTATGTGGATAATTAAACCATAAAAAAAGGTAAAATAAACACAGAAATTAATAAATCAAAAATAATATGAATTCATTCAATCAACTTCAGCTTTGTATCAAAGCTTTGTAACAAATAGTTCAATGACAAGATTTGCGCTAATCGTAATATTTCTTGGGCGGAAGGAAAAACAACTGTAGAAGAAAATAGGGGAAAAAGAATAGGAAAGAATAAAAAAGAATATAAGAGAACTGATAAAATGTTAATATGACCACATTATTCTTAAGGCGCAACAAAGCGTGGCACTGCCTTGCATCTTTTCAGTTTTTTGGAGGGAAAAAAAAGAGAGGAGAAAAACACTGTTTAGTTCGAGTGTATCGACACTGAGCCTATAAATGTGGAGAAGCAGTGAGGTTGCGCTTTGATTCATTTTGAACTTAAGTGCGCTTAAGTGTGCGTCTTGACAACCTTGATGCAGACGTTATATAACGGAATGCTCACACAAAACAGGACAGATGAGATGGCCTAATATTACACAATTATGTTTAAATTGAAAGAAAAGAAAAAAAACCCTCTTGCAATTATATAAAACTTCTCTGGTGTAAAGCTCAAAATTTACTTCGAAGATAGGTAGTATTCAGAAGAATAAACGGCCAGCAATGATTGAACATTTAAGATTCTGCACTAACATATTCATCGGAACTCCTACTCTGAATAAAAGGCTCAAAATGAGGAACCAATAGTGATGTGATTACCCAACCCAAGGCCACGTAAAACAATAAATGTAATGACATAATAACTAAGTCTCTGAAAAGGAAGAAAATTGAAGTTGCTAACCTGTGCCAAATTTATGAAAAGGATGATCCTTTGAACTCAAATGCTTCTGGAGCTGGAGAGAGAAGGTAAATGAGACACTTGTTTACTCAAATGTGATAAAGAGATAACATACAGTAGTATATGTACGTGTGTGTCAAGTGCATTGGATATTGGCGTTGTTGAAATTTTGAGCATTTAATGAATTAGGATGCACATAGAATATAAGTGTCCATTAAAGCAATTTTAGCAACTGTTTGTATCATGTAACTTACTCTACAATAGCCAGTGATATTTACCGTGTACATACCAAACATAAACAGTTTGGGCTTGCTTGGCTTGAAAACAAGTTTTCTGTTTTGCATTTTACGTATTTCAAATGGGTGAAAGAGAACGAGAAGTTGGAAAATCCTAGCCATTACAACAAGGGGGAGGGGGAAGTGAAAGGGAGAAAATAGTTTATTTATATTTTCTAAATGGCCGAAACAAAAAAAAAAATCCATTTTATATATTAAAACTATTTTCCAAATTGACCGTTTTTCACCCTTCTCTTCTCCTTCTCTTCTCCGGTGCATTTTGAAATACATTCTTGAAAATGCAAAACGCAAAACTTGTTTTCAAACCAAACAGGCCTTTAGATTTCCAAAACACCACTATGCAAAATGCCACGATATGAATGATGATTGATGCACTTCCCATGTTGTATATTTTGTATATTTGAAATTTTATAGCAGTACTAGCAGTCTGCCAGGTGTGAAGTTTCAGTGCAAAAATTAACTGAACTGTGTATGAATACTCAACAACACTAAACAATAGTCAACCTAAACAAGAACATCGCGAATTATTATGTTTACCTGATTCATGCGCCAAGCATCGGATAGTAAATTCTTATTATTCTCTGGATTGGAATTGCACACAAAATAATTAAAATGAGCTTTGAAGAAAATAAAAATGATAATCAAAGGGTATTTTGGGATACCAGAGTCAACGGCTTTTATTTCCCTTGTGGTCGCATCTGGAGTCATCAATGGCTTGATAAAGAACTGTGCAAATCTGGTCCAGAAGCATAACCAAAATAGAATCAACAAAATTAAAAGGTGCAAAAATGACAAATGATATTGAAGTAAGGACAAACTAAAAACTACTACCTATCCAAAGCCTCTTCAAAGCCATCCACATTTACTTCAAAATAGTAGTTTGTGTGGTCGGAGGATGTAAAAGCATTTGTGTAACCTCCATGCTACAATTAAATTTTTGCCTAGTTAGAATACTGTTATAGTTATATAACTTGTTGCTACATTTACAATTTAAAATTCAAAACCATATGCCTTTTCATAATACGTAAGGTTGCTCAAATCTTACAAAACATGCATTAGTAGCATTACAATCAATTACCTCAGAAATGTATTTTGAATAACTATCTTCAGTAGGATATTTCTCACTTGCATAAAATAGCATATGTTCTACAAAATAAGTCAAGCGTTTAACAGTTTAATTTACATTATATTCTGCAACAAATTAAATCAAACTTTGATCTAGCAACCTAGTAACAGTTACCTAAAAAATGAGCCAACCCCTCAAGACCCTCAGGATCAGAAAAGTAACCAACAGAAACATCCATCGAAGCAGCAGACTGGTTTAAAAAAAATCCAAATTAAAGTTAAAATCCAAAAGTAACACCAAAATATACTTAAAACAAAAATACAAATCGTAGATGAAACCTTATCGGTGTCTGGGTCGCTGATTAGAAGAACTTCGAGAGAATTGGAGAGAACGATTCTTCTGTATTCGCGCTTGTCGATTCGTGGCTTGGTTATCTCGATAGCTTGCGGTGATTTGCCTACCGCCATTTTTATCTTTGATAATTGTATGAATGGGAGCTTGGAGAAGAATTAAAGAACAGAAGCAACTATGCTTTCCAATTTGATTAGCATGGACTTTAACTAAGTCATGGCAAAAAAGGATTATCAACTTCAACGGGCCTGGAAGGACGTAGTGGTTGTCTAATTAACTCACGTAAGTTATTGGGTTTTTATGTGTACTCCACGGGCGGGGGCATAAACCGCACCGCTATACGGAAACCGTCCGCACCGGACCGTAAAAGCGGTGCAGAAACCCGTACCAAATCTTCTAATCAAAGCTGATACCCCAAACCGGACCGACCCGCATCGATACGGTTCGGTTGCAGTTTGGATGATTGAACCAACCATATTAAACCGGCAGAAAATTATTGTTAAGAACAAAATTTCACAGCTTTTTAGCCTCAACGACAGGCCTTCAATATTTTATCCTGAAGGACAACTTTTTGTAGGTATCAGTTTTTAGTTATTGATAGCAGTTTTTAGGTATCAGTTTGTAGTTATCAGTAGCAGTTTTAGGTATCAGTTTTAGCTCGGTAGCAGTTTTGTTGTCCTTATGAATAATTTTGGAAAATGTTTGTCCTTATGAATAATTTTTAGAAGAATGTTTGTTCTTATGGTAAAAATATTGAGGTCGTTTCCTTGAGGCAAAAAATATACAAATCTTTGTCCTTTAAATTAATTCCCCCTTAAACCGGACCGAATCGAAAATTTATATTAGTAATCTTATGATAAAAATATAAGCAACTCCTATCTTATTTTAGATGGCAACTATGTACATTCTATTTTTAGCGTAGACTGTTGTTATATTAATAATAATCGCTGACATAAAAGAAGAAGTTATAGTTTTGCTATAATATTTTTCATCCTTTTTTTTTAATAAATGCTAATTATAATCTTATTCTAGTCATTTTCCTTAATGATTATACATTGGTTAATCTACCAAAAAAATCTCACTCATAGGTAAAAATGTCAAATTGAAATATTCATACAATTAAGAATTAATCTTTCATTTATGTATAACATTATGTGTTTTAATCTTTAAATGTAAAAGTTTCACACGGTTGCCTTTGTAAATTGATTGTTGATGGAAGTATTCTTTTATTTCATATTGAATATGGGTTCAAACCGGACCGGACCGAATCCGAACCGTATTATATTCAAACCGGACAGAAACCGAACCGTTTAAAGGATTAGTATAATAGTTTGTATTTTTGATTAACCGTTTGATGCGGTGCGGAAGCGGTTTGGACTCCAAACCGCACCAAACCGACCCACGTCCACCTCTAGTGTTTTAGGAAAATCTGCCGAGCATTTTGATTAGCAATAACCTACTTCACCATCGCCACAACCTATTTTAAATCCAAGTAGCTTTACATAGAAAATTTTAGGTTGTTTGTCATCATTTATTTATATTTATATTTAGAATAATATAAACCCCTTTACCAACCCCTGGCCTTTATTTTTCTTTCCCATCCTAATTGCATCCTAAAAATCAAACTAGTTAGCATTTTTGATATTCCATGCTTGAATTGATGGAAAATTTATGGGAAATTTGCTACTCTAGGCTTGTTTCTGTAAAGAATAACAGAAGTAATCTACTTTGAAAATATTTACAAATGTAGATCTATTTTTACAGGTAGACGTTGGCGAAATTTCAAAATGCACCTTCAGACGAATTTTGAAAATGCGTCAAAATGCGACTTCTCAAAAGTCGCACAAAGGCGCATTTTGAAATTTTGCCCAAGTGAAAACTTTGCACAAAACAAGACCAGAGAGCAAGACCCCCCCCCCCCCCTCATTCCCACTCTCTCCCAGTCGTACTCAATATCCCCAAATTCCCCAAAATCTTCCTCCACTTCCATTTCTTCAATTTTTAATCAAATTCGTCCAAAAATTTGTCAATGGCAAGCACGTCGGGCGTAGAACAAGAAATATGTATGAATCTATACTCATAATTTGTCATTTCAAATTTAGGGCATGGATATTTTGCTCTGTTTCTTCATGAACAAAAAAATGCTTGTAAAGTAAAGCATTTTAATATCAATGTTGATAAAACATTTACAAAACTATCATTACAAGTATTTGTACACAATTTAGTCTTAGATTAAAAGCAATTAGAACTAGGTTAGAAGTAGTTTATAAAAGCAACTTAAGATTATTTTTATAAGCAATCTATATGAACGACAAGGAGTTTGCGTGCATTCATACTACTTTGTGGGTTAGGGGGTAGTCAATTTTCGGTTAGTGTATTTTGTAGAGTATAATGAGATGGAGCCCGGACCCGTTGACGGTAGGGTATTATTTCTTCAAGCCCAGCATCGTACTTCTAACGACATATGGATGTAGGTGGTTTTAAAAAAAAATATAACTTTGTGTCAGTTGGTATAATTCCTGTTTTTTAATTATGTATTTATCATTTGATCAGCGTGACGATCCAGATACCACTATAGATCACTTCACGTCGCTGAAGAAAGTGACTTCAAACCATCCAGGAGTATCGGCTGAGATTGAGAGGACTGGTTTTTTATACATAATGAAGTTAGGATACATCCAGCTTGACCACTGTCTTATCACTGCTTTTGTAGACAGATGGCAACCGGAGACCTCCACTTTTTATGTCCCTGTTAGTGAGATGACGATTACATTAGGAGGTATAGCAGTGTTATTAGGTTTGCCTATTGAAGACGATGCAGTGGCTTATGGATGAGTGGCATATGACTATATGCAATTGTGTCGTGATTCACTTGGTCTTGACCCACCCCCCGAACAAAAAACGGGCAATGAGTTCATGGAAGTCATGTGGTACCGACGTCAATTGTCGCACGATATTCCTGCTGATGCTACAGAGGCTCAGATTCAGCAGCGAGCACGTGCTATTATTTTACACATCATTATTTCCTAATTGATGTGCGACCATGCAAAGACTCGGGTAGATTTGAAATGGCTACCGTATATTGCTGATTTAGGGGAGTGTGGTAAGTTTTTTTGGGGCAGTGTTGTGTTATCTTATGCATACATGGAGTTATCCAGGCTCTCTCTTTTGAAGAATAAATTTATTGGTGGATGTCTGACACTAGTACAGGTTTGAAACAAATTTCAATAGTTTACTATTTTATATGATTTGTCTCATTTTTGGTCGTAATAATTTCTTTTAAATGCAGCTTTAGTTATGGACTTATCTTCCAATCGGAAGATTGTTAGTAAAAAACGTTGTTGTCGATCGGCCAATGTCGCTTGGGTCTCGGTATATTTTTTATCCTTTTAATTTAATTAAACAGTGAAGCTTTCATATGTAATATTCAATTGTTAACATCTTATAACAGGTGGGTAGGACCAAAATAAACGTGCCAAACTCCAAGACAGAGTGTGAAGTTCTACCGCAACGAGTTAGATGTTTTAGAGGATGACAAGGTGGCATGGACCCCGTACACACAGGATGTGCTAGCATAACTTCTAGCCATGTGTACAGCTGCTAGATACTTGTGAACTGCGAGAGTATCTGTGACGCCCCACCTCTATACCCACGCTAGCCAAGAACACTCCGGAGTAGTGCTGTCAACTAGCACGGAGAATAAGGCTGTTGAGGAGCGACCATCCATGTAATTGCTTATCACACGGTGGCTATAAATAATCTTCGGAAACAAACATAGAAATAATCATATCACAAATCAGTCACAGATATCCATATCACAAAGGCGGAAGAAGATATGAATATATAACTAACACATGAAAGTGTACATCAGAGTAGTGGTCATTAAGATTCACGATAATACAAAAGAATAGCAACACGTGCTATACAAAAGAATACAACTATGAGTCTATATCTCAAGTGTATACAACAAAAACTGCTAATCTAAACAGTTAGCCAAAAGTCAGAGTGATGAATCCCTGGGAAGAAGTCAAGCAGAAGCACCTGTAACATCTCGGTCTGACCCGAGTATTATTTATGAAAATAATAAACGGATCAGTCTAGCTATAAATATCAGATGACATGATATAACATAAAAGATATGGCATAAACATAAACATCCATAACGACATACCACTATAAGTATGTAAATAATGATCAACAGAAGATCAATCAATAAGAGATAATCAATATCACAAGAATCTTCTCAAAGATTCGAAAAGGGCATCATACCCTAAACTTGTACTCATAACAAGTCAATGACATAAATTCCAGAAATCAACACGAGAAATCCAGAAATCATAAAAAGGGAAAGAGGCCTATCACATGACGGTCCGAAGACCATGGGGAGCTACCCCGCATGTGTGAATGGAATCACACAGATTGAGGTCAAGACTAACCAAAAAGCAGAAAGGTATGTGTGAATGGAATCACACAAGTGGTGTCTAGTCTAACCTTACAATGAAAGAGACATCGCGCAATTGCTAGTCTAATTCATAAAGCGATCATCAAGATCAACGAGAAGTGTCAATTACACTAAGCTAGCAAATATAGAAGTTTAGCTTCATGTCCCATAACCACTTACTTAACTTAAATATTTACGAACAAACTGTAAATCTTCATTAATAAAATTGTCACAAGAGGTTCAATCGAACAAGTCCAAGAATTAACCGACGAAGTGAACGCAAGCGTTTCATACCACTTGTTTTACTAAGTCGTTTAATTAGATTTCTCATCCGAGTGAGGTAAAGGCTTGTATATACTAATAGATTGGAAAACGGTTTAAGAAAAGAGCTTTGTTATTAAAAATAGAGTTGAAATTGTTTGTTAAAAGAGTTTTGATATTTACTACTAGTATTGAAACCTTTATATCATAAAGTGACAAAACACAGAAGCAATTGTAGAAACAATCAGTCACAAAAATCGCATACGGAGATGTGAATAAAATCCAAGGAAATCAGCTCAATGTTTTTCAGATAAGATCCCCTACGGAGGGGGGGTCCAGGGGGGTGGCAACCCCCCAAGGTGGGGGTGCGGGGGCAACGCCACCGCTTACGGGGTTCGACCTGCCCGGTCAGGTCGCGGGGGTCCAGGGGGCAGCGCCCCCGGCGGGGTGCGGGGCAGCTCCCCGACCAAAACGGTACGACCTAGTGAAGACAAAATGAGGTCTAACGACCTAAGGGGAATAGGGTCGAGCGACCTAACAATAGAACAGGTCAAGCGACCTAACGTTTTAAGGCCGAGCGACCTAATTAAACTCGCGACTTAATGGTGTGAAAGGCGTGCGACCTAACATGTTACGACCTAAGGGGGGTGCGCGACCTAAGAAGGTTCGCGGGCTAGGGATGAGCGACCTAACAAGGTTCACGACCTAACGGAGACGAGGTCATGCGACCTAAAGTGGTTCGCGACCTAAAGGTGTTCGCGACCTAATAGGGTTCGCGACCTAAAGGTGCACGACCTAAGGTCTTTCGACCTAGGGGTATATAGGTAACACGACCTAAAGGTGTCGCGACCTAAGGGGCCAAGCGACCTAGTGGGTCATACGACCTAAAGGAAATAGGGTCCAACGACCTAAGGAAAACAAGGTCCAACGACCTAAAGGAATGGGAGTCATGCGACCTAAAGGAGTATGCGACCTAAATGAAGGCGGAACAACTCAGGGTTTAACGACCTAGGGGGGGCGACCTAAGGTCTAACGACCTAAGACCGAGGAGACGTTTCCAACAGAGGGAACGACTTAACGACCTAAGCCTAACGACCTACGACCTAAGGTCCCACGACCGAATGAGGCAGGCAAGGCCGAACGACCTATACGCGAACGACCTAAAGTCCAACGACCTACGACCTAAATCCGAGGCGACCTAAATCCGAGGCGAACGAAATATGCAGGCCTTGACTTTTCCACACACGCGAGCTAATGATTCCGAGCGACCTATACCTGGGCAGAGCGACCTAAGCTCAGGAAGTTCACCAAACAACTAAAAATTGGAGTTTTTCGCCAATCCAATCCAAACCAAATGCAAATATACATGCTAAAGTGATGGGGAATCATTCCCAACAGTCCAATATAGTTATAGACTAGAATTGTGAGATAAAAATCTCACCTTTGCACTAAAGTTTATGAAGATGAAGCTTGAAAGCAAGGAGAAGCAATCCAAAGCTTGAATCCAATATCTTCTACTTGAATTTGGAGTTGAATGTTCGATTTGCATTTGAATTTGAGCTTGGAGTTTTAATTTTCCATTCTCTTCACCATTAATGCCAAAGCTTGAGTTAGTTAGGAAATTTATGAAGAGTGAGGAGAAGAGGGTTGGAACTTGGGCTTAATAGGCTAAACTAACCCAAAGTCCAAAGCGGGAAAAGTTAGTGAAATTGCTATAACTCCAAACCTATCGATGTTTATACTTAAAAAATTGTAAACGACATTTCGAACTCAATGGAAGTGGTCTCGAGTCCTAATTTGACCGTTTGCAAAAAGTAGCTTTTCGGACCAAAACCCGATTAACGAGTTAATATTTAAATAAAATATTTAAATACAAACTCGATAAATATGCGGGTTGTTACAGTATCGGTCATATCTTACACCCAGACTGCATTTCACTTACCCGACAGGGTTATGAGACAGTTCGGTATGATACAGCATATACTGGATGATGCGCCACCCTGCACGTCTACGTACAATGTAGAGGAGTATGGAACCCACATTCAGTTGTGGAATGACCGCCATACAGCTACCCAGATTGAGAGGGAGCCCACCATTAGGCTAGAGCAGTACAAAAGATGGTACTGAAACATAACAAGGCGATATGTTGTTACGGCGCCAGTAGAGGCAGTGTATAAAAGTCCATACATTCCTAGAGCACCACTTGAGAGAAACGTGGTAAGTTGATGTTGTAAGTAGTATATCAATTAGTTATGATAGTTGTGTGATGCTAATTTTCATTCAACTTTACAGGCAGCTAGTATAAGTAGGGCTTGGGAAGAAGCAGAGAATCTTCGCAAACGACAAACCCACGAGGAAAGTAGAAGGACGTGCATTAACATCCAAAGAATTCTAGATGTTGTGTTGTGTAGGAATAAACTTGATAGGCAGAGACCTCCATCTCCACCTCCAGCGCTTGTGTACACACAACGTCGTCCTAGAGGAGGTGCGGGTTCATCGTCACAAGGCACCTCGTCACAAGCTGCATCAGTACACGAAGAATTTGTTCCTATCTCATCTCAACCAGCGGCCGCATTACCTTCGTCCTCCACTGCGCATAGAGAACGGAGTAGCAGCAGCAACAGCAGTAGTTCGAGAGCACTGTAACGTGTCGGCAAAGAAGAACCCTGCGCGAATTTCATGAGCTTCATGACTAAATCGATAATGTTGTTTGATGCGAATAGTTAGTGGTGATGTGGAAAGTGATATGTAATGTACAAACTAATGTTGTTTGGACTTGTAAAATGATGTTGAATTTGCGGCGTTGTGTTTTGTTTGCGGACGGCCAAACTAATGTTGTTAGGATTGGCAATGGTGTATGACTTTGTATTATATGGTGTAGTCGGGGGTTTGTAATTGCAGCTCTGTTTGCAGGAGCAGGCTTTCTATGGGTGAATTTTCAAAATTCGCCAATGGGCGAATTCTGAAAAATTGCCTAAAGGCGAATTTTGAGAATTCGCTCATAGGCAAATTTTGAAAATTTTCCTATAGAAACCTGTTATATTAAAACCTGTTAGCCCGCTTCTTCCTTTTTCATTTTTACATGATGTAAAGTCAAACCAAAAACCCAAATTTGTGCAAAATCTTTCGCATAAGTCACTAAGGTTGGTGTTTTGTCCAATTTTTTCCTCTATGCTTATATTTGTAGATGTATAATATGCCCTTCTTCAATTTTGTTCAAATCAGAAAGTAAATCGATCCAACCCATGGTTGTAGGTTTGTGAAATTTTGGTATTTTATTCAACTTTTCTTTTAGGCGAAAATGGATAATTGGGAGCTTGATGATCAAGCAATGATGGAAACATATGATGATTACAAATGGAACAAGGGCACGGACGATGCTGTAGAATTTGTTACAGAGACCTAAGTGGAAGATCTGCCAAGAGTGGATGCTGCAGAGACAAATGAAGAAGTAGAGACCGAACTTGTTTGTACTACGCAGGCAAATGTCGTAATCGAGAATCCCCAACTAGTTCAACAATCATTGCATTCCAGGCTGAGGACTGTATTTGCTCGTCAAAACCCTGATAGATCAAGTTCTAGCATCATGGGACGCTTGGTGCTTTGCTATTGCGGAGTTGAATGCAACGTTGTTGTTTACAAAAGTCGGAGGGATGCAGGACGTCGCTTTTACGGTTGTAAAGCGTATATCGATGCACGGACGCATCAGGGGTTTCATAGTTGTAAATATTTTGATTGGTCCGATCCTTCACTGACAGAAAGGGGGTACAATACGTGTTTGAGATGCAAGCTAAGGTTAGTTGCTTGGTGAGGATGAATATTGCAATTCGCAATGAAATTCTTGCATGGTGCTACCGGTTACCACGTGATTGACCGTATGTTTTGTTGTATTGGTAGTTAAGTAGTATCAGGTGGTAGTTGTTTGTGTAAACTTGTTTTTTATTATTTGTCAGTCCTGTATTTTCTATTGGGAAGTATCATGTAGTTCAAATGACAAATATTCTGTTTTTATGTCTTGTTGTAGGGTGTTTCTTATATGAGCGACTTTTTGAAAATCGTCAATGGGCGAGTTCTCAGAATTCGCCTTTAGGAGAATTTTCTAAATTCGAACAAAGGCGACTTTCAAAAAGTCGCCAATTCAAAAACTAGTTTATATCCACTCAGCTGAAGCACTCACATCCTCATAACATACCCATTTTTTCAGATCTGAAGAACCCATTTTCTTTCAGCTTACATCCCCAAACACCAAAACTCAATTTCTTTAGATAATCTGTTGGCTATTGCCATAGAGTCCTTGCTGACCTACGCAAACGTCTTGACCATATCTCAGCATCGAAATTGGTAAAAAAATTACAAACCCTAGCTTTGTTACATCTATTCAAATATTTCCATCTGACTGGCTAGAAATTGGTTGGTCAAATAAAAACTATTTGTTTATAGAATGGCTAGAAATCTCATTCCCACACTTTGCTACTATGATGGTGAACTGATCGTGGATGAACAAAAAATGGGAAGTATGTCGACGGTTTTTGTAAACCGGGGAGAGTACGCAAAGTTTGCACACTATTTGACTTGAAAGAACCTGTGTACAAAGCGACAAAAATAAGTGCAATCGAATTTGATATTGAGTTGGTCGTTAATTGGCCTACGGATTCGGGTTCAAAAGCAATAACACTTTCAAACGATGAGGATGTTGAAGTTATGTTTTCTGCGGTTACCAAATCCATTGAGTTGTATGTTGGAAAAGTTGCAAAAGAAAATCTGCAAGAACATGTACTATCTTCTATCGTTAGCACAGGAATAAGGTATTTTACGGATATGTTAGAAACCGATAATCCTTCATCAAGCTTAGGTTCTCCTACTTACAGTAATCCATATGTACACGTCGGGGGTCATGGTCCTCCTCCTATAAACTATGATTTCATACGTTACATGATGTCGCCATCAACTTCAAAACAGTACTTTTCATACTGCACACCACCTACGATGCTTCCTAGGTATCATTGTTAACATTGATATTTTGCATGTACTATTTTAAATTATAATTGCTTAATAGTTTCTTATTGCACATTCAGCTTCCAACAACAAATGAATCTACAAAATGTTTGTTCTGAACAACAAAATATTCATTTGTCGCAATCGATATATCCTACTCTATCAGAAATGTATGATATGAGTCAAAGATTTGTGTAGCAATTTATTTGGGTAATGTTTCATATCTACTATAGTTTTGTACTAAAATACTTTTGTAAACAGATTTACAAGGCTTAAGGATACGGCTACAGAATGTGGTGTTGGACTGTCGCAACACTCACATGATTCCAATATTGACATTGATATGGATGTTGATATAGATAGAGACATCGGACATGATCCTTCAACTGATAGTACGGCTGTTGCGACGAGGACTAATAATGATGCATGTTAGGTAGAACGAATGCAGATGAACAATGAATTGTTAAATTATGAATTTCCGAACGTAGATGATGTTGAAGGTGACGGTGAAGAAGCTCAAATGGAAGTACCGTTGGATGATGATCTATGTGCTGCACAAATGATGGCAAGATCGGTTGTTGCTGATCTGCAATTTGCTGGCGAAAATTTTTCGACCGCATGCATACAAAATGGATTTGCTGTTGTGATGGTATTTGAAAGTAAACAAATGGTGCTACACCAATTAACCGAATGGTCAATTCTACATGGAGTTTCGTAAAAGCCGATCACGTCGAATAAAACTGTATACACTGCTATCTGTAATGTTGACACTAATTGTCCATAGAGAATACATGCAATAGTCTCAAAGAAATCGTAGTCTGGCTGGTAGGAAATCAGAAAATTGCCTAGTGAACATACATGTGTCAATCCTACAGTCAATTCCAACCACAAGCAAGCCACTTCTAATTTTCTTATGTCAAAAATCGTGTCAGTTGTCAAGGCCGATTTGGATATCTCAGCAGGTACAGTCCAAGTGCTTGTCGATGACCAACTGTTCATCAAAATTAGTTACATGAAAGCTTGATGAACATTAAACAAAACAATAGAAAGAATTTATGGTGACTGGGTCGAATCGTATGCGACTTTGCCTCGATATTTCGAGGGATAAAGAGAAGTAACCCGGGGCTGTCGGACATGTGACCCACGATGAAGTTGGAGTATTTGATCGTGCGTTTTGGGCATTTGGCCCTTGCATTATAGGTTTTCTACACTGCCGGCCATTGCTATGTATTGACGGGACACATTTGTATGGTAAATACAAAGGGACGTTGCTTGTTGCTACTGCTGTAGATGCGGACTGTCTGTTTCCATTAGCTTATGCAGTTGTTGAATCCGAGTCATATGATAGTTGGGGTTGGTTTTTTCTTGCATGCGTGAATTCATTCATAGTGTTTGCAATCGTCGTATTACTTTCATATCGGATCGAATGAAAGGAATTCCGAAGGCTTTACAGGAGAAATGGCGAGAACCACACAAACATAGGTTCTGTGCGCGGCATCTTAAAGCTAATTTTCAAACAGCAGGTTTTAGGGATAAACGACTTACATCTTTGTTTTATTCAGCTGCATGTGCTTCAGAAGTAGTTAAGTACAACAAAATCAGACAAGAAATTAAAGCTACAAATCCACGGGCTAATGAATGGATTGAAAGAAGTTTAGAGAATTTTGAAGAAAATTGGGCCATATGCAAAGACGATGGAGGACGCTTTCATGTTATGACCACCAATGCATCCGAAAGTTTTAACGGTGTACTGAAAGGTGCTCGAACATTACCTATAAAGGCGTTGGTTGCACGAACCTTCTTTCGATCGGTTGAATATTTCTGTAAGAGACGAGAAACCGCGGATGCTATCACAACACGTTTGACTCCAAAATGGGATGCTAAAATAACAGATTGGGCTATTGAAGCACGTTGTTGTAGACTAGTTCGATATAGTCGAACAGAATGGCAAGTGATTCATTGCTACGACGATGAATTTAAAGTGTTAATTGATGGTCCTAACTGTTCATGTACATGTAACATCCCCCTACTGCAAAAATTACCATGTGCTCATGTAATGGCGGCTTGTTCGGCACACGATTAAGGTGCTAACAGAGCACATCATGAGTTCACATCAGAGTGGTACTCTGTTCAAAGTTACAAAGCTTCATTCAGCTAGAGTTTCATCCCGTGCATGATAAGAGATACTGGACACCATACACCGGTCCACATATATTGCCTCCACCTACAAGAAGACAACCTGGACGACCTAAATCTACAAGGATAAAAAATGTAATGGACGAGCATCAAACGCCTAAAACAAATAGGTACAGCAAATGTGGATCGCAGGGCCATAACCGAAAGCGATGTACTTCAGCGAACTAAACTTCCATTATCAAATGTATGACTGCATAACGAATTAAGACTTCTGTGTATTCAACCTTAAACGAATGTAATTTCTATGTATCAAACTAACTAGTTATGTATCGGGCTTAAATGAACTTCGCAACTGTTAGATTTAAAAGCTGATATCTATGAAAGTTGTTATATTTGAAAGTATATATTTATGCAGTTGTTAGATTTGATAAACCGTCTTGCTCTCTGGTCTTGTCTTGTGCAGGGTTTTCACTTGGGCAAAATTTCAAAATGCGCCTTTGTGAGACTTTTGAGAAGTCGCCTTTCGGCGCATTTTCAAAATTCGTCTAAAGGCGCATTTTGAAATTTCGCCAACGACTACCTGGCAAAAACAGGTCTACGTTTGTAAATATTTTCAAAAGTAGGTTATTTCTGTTATTATTTACAGAAACAAGCCTAGATTAGCCAATTTCCTAAAATTTATTGTTGTCATGTTAACAACTTTTGCTATGCTAGTAGGTTAAGTCATTAAGATAATGACTTTTGTAAGTCTAATTGTTTGAGATACTTCATTTTTTGATTTAGAAGTAGCAGATAAGCTGGTATTTATAGATAGGTTAAGAGGATGTTTTCTCTAGTAAGGATCTAACTTTCGACCTCACTGATGAAAAATAGCTACCTTAACAAACTACACTACGCATGTGTGACATTGTGAAATGGTTTTATTATTTAAATGTTAAACGATATAAAGGTTTCTATTTAAAGCTGTTTATATGTAAAACTAGTGTAAACCCGTACTTTGCACGCGGGTGTGGTGAAAATATTATAGCTACATAGCAAATAGAAAAACATGAAAATCATTGACATAAGGAATAGAAAATAAATATGGTAAGGATACAACAGATATAGCAAGTAAGAGAACGTTAAACCATAATTTTACAATATTGAAAAGAATCATAGTGAAATGCATAGGGAAACAGTTCGATGTTAACCACAATTCTAGATAAATGCATACTTTTATACTTTGTATTGTTCATTTATATATATAACAATAAATCTATTTAGTACAAATTTTTAATAAATACACAATCATTCAATATACAAATTGTATTACCCATGACAGATGATTTTTAGATACAACGGCTGAAAAGATTTCACATTTTCATCTCACGTTGAATTTTTAATTGAGGTTCAATTATGCATGGTTTATAACCGAACAATACTTCTAGCTTAGCTCCAAGTTAGAGCTAGGCATTTTATGCACTTGTTGTAGCATCTACATCATCAATCAATCATTCTAGATTTAAAACTGAATATTAAGCATAAGACAAATGATATTATCGTTTATGCACTTGTTTAAACACCATGCATAAAGCACCACTCAAAGCTAATCTTAGATCAACTCATGAAATGTGCAAGGAAACTGATATAAACATTCATCTTTATTTTTTCCTCTCTAGATTTCAGAATTTGGTTATAATGTTTGACTTTGTTCACTGGAGCTTTTAGCACTAATTTAGTCTTTTACTTTCAAAACATGCTTTAGAGGAACATCAACAATCTAGTAGTTTACAATGATTCCTAAGTATCGTTATCAAATTATAAAATATAAATTTCAAATAAGCTAACAAAGGACGCGTACATTAACATACCTATCGTCAAGCCTTTCCCTCAACTTTTCACGTGACGCTTTTGTCTCAGTAGCAACACAGAACTCTATTTCTATAAATATCATATATATATATATATATATATATATATTCAAATATAGAGTTGTATCTCTTACAAATTAATCTTAGAAAAAAAGAACTTGCTAATGGAAGATGGATCTAGAGATCTTGAGATCGAAAACCGATTGACATCAGTTAAGCATGTTAAAAAGAAAAATGAAAAAAGAAAGAACATGCCAAGAGGAAAAATGAAGTACAATGTAATGATTCCCTCCATTCAATCAAATAAATCAAAAGTATTCTCATTCACGCCATAAAAATTACCAAAAATTACTCAATTTTCAGTCGGTGGTCAAAAGCATGTCTGCTCTTCATTACATGTTTCGTTCCTCTATTTGAAAGTTTCTTCATGTTTTTTTTAATTCAAACACGCTTTGTGCTACTAAATAACTAAAGCATAGACGCACTTTATATCGTTGATTGAAATCGAATAATTTTCAATCATTTTTGTTGTGAATATTATTGCTCTAAATCAAAGCAACAATGATGAACAAAGTAGTTTTACTTTGCAATATATTACTACATTTCCAATGCTGGATTTTAGTATATTGTTGAACATTTTAGAACATACAAAGAATAGATAAACGCACAACAAAAACTTAATGCATGAAAATTATGCAATGACGAAAAAAATAATAGAGTCTATACCTCTTTCTAGAGCAAGATTGTTCAATACACTGCTTTCTTTGAAGGAAGTGTCAAATCCAAGCATGATACCGTAGATTTTCCATGCATCAAGTAAACAACAATAGTTACCAAGTAAAATTCATTAAAATTACTTATATAAATGAGATCATCCACTATTTAAGAAGGATTTAACAATGATTAACAAAGTATTAACTACTTAGCCATCTAAAAGTTCATTATTGCAGAAATAAGAACATTATGCTAAATCACTGTCAATACAAACAGCTAATAAATAAGATGAGTGAATTCTTGGATTGGTATGAAAAGAAACGAAAAATTGACTTGAATGTACTGTTGGAATTGAATGAATAGTTTAACGAGATTTGGATTGAGAAATGTGAAGCATTAAATGCCTTAGAAGATAAATAGTCTCACATAATACATTATAATAAACATCATGTGTTTATATAGTACTATGTGGTCCCTAGTATAGTTGCTATGGAATGAAGAGAGACAATAGAGCAGATCATCCTAGAGAGTGGTGCGTCGCACGTGCGCGCCCACGCCCGCACTCGCATCCACACCCGCGGCATGGGCGACTGGGCGTTTGAGGCGCTTAGCTCTTCAAATCCGCTTCTAACAGTATAATGCAAACGGTGACATCAGTTGGTAAAAGGTCGCGAACTTTCCAACAGTCACGACCGTTCAAACAGACAACTCCCCTCCGAACAGACACCTCCCCGTGCCTATATATAGGCGGAACGAAAATAAAAAAAAACATAGAATAATTTTTTGCATTTCTTTCTCCTCCAAACTCTGTTCTTAAAATCCTCTCTTGAGTTCGTCGTTGCTTTGCAATTGCCAGCACTGCAGATATCGGTCTGTTTCATCTTGGGAAAGAGTTGCTCGTCGACCCTTCGGCGTCATTGTGAGAGCAATTCTGTTTCAAGGAAACAATTTCACTGGACTCGGACAAAATTCAACGGTAATTTGTTTACCAGTACTGCATATATTTGAGACAGTTTTATCAACATAATTGCAACATTTTCGTAACGCTTTTGTAACACTACGGTTACTAATCTCTGTATACAGTTTAGTAATGCTTTTTTGATGTTACTAAATAACAATTTCGTAACACCTTTCTGACGTTACGAACAATAATCTTGAAACAGAAATTTTATTTTGTTTGTCACTGATTGGAGTCACTGCATTTCAAACAATGGCTCAAGACAGTAATACATCGGTAGTCAAACCGACCATGGCCACCACTAAGAACAGAACAATAATTCCTACAACCATTGTCGCTTTTTCACATGGTGAGAGGCCAGAAAAATTTACTGGAGTAGATTTCAAACGTTGGCAATATAAAATGATGTTTTACTTGACTACTCTTAACCTTGCGAAGTTTCTCTCTAACGATGCTCCAGAAGTGAACGAACTAGAGACTGATGCAACTAAAGTTGAAGCACTCAACATATGGAACAGTTTGGACTTCATATGCAAAAACTACATATTAAATGGACTGGATAACAGTCTGTTTAATGTGTATTGCACAATGAAGAGTTCGAAACAACTCTGGGCTTCCCTGGATAAAAAGTAAAAAATGGAGGATGCTAGAATGAAAAAGTTTATTGTCGGAAAGTTCCTCGATTTCAAAATGATAGATGCCAAAACCATTATCAGCCAAATCCAGGAGTTGCAGGTAATAATACACGAAATTCATGATGAAGGGATGTCACGGAGCGAATCATTTCAAGTGGCTGCTAAAGCTACCCCCGTCGTGGAAAGATTTCAAGAATTATCTAAAACATTAGCGCAAGAAAATGACTATGGAAGATCTTGTTATTCGACTTAGAATCGAAGAGGATAGCAGGAAATCGAAAAAGAAAACGACCAATGCAATAGTGGCAAAACCAAATGTAGTCGAAACTGAGAAAAACAACAAACAGAAATGGAAATACAATCCAAACACAAAGAAACCAAAGAAGTTCAAAGGAAACTGTCACAACCGTGGGAAGAAAGACATAAGGCCAGCGATTGTTGAGGTCCAAAGAAAAAGAAAGAACAAGCACATATTACCGAATGCGAGAAACTCTCTGATGACTTTTCTGAAATGAACTTGTCTGTGGTGATTTCTGAATGCAACTTAATTGGCAACTCCAAAGACTAGTTTGTGGACACTGGTGCCATAAGACATATCTGGCCAATAAGTGGACGTTCACCAACTATACACTTGTGACACAAGAAGAACAACTGTTTATGGGAAATCCCTCCATATCAAAGGTTGAAGGAAAAGGCAGAAATGGGTTAAAGATGACCTCTGGAAAGAACTTACGCTGAATAATGTTTTGCACGTCCCAGACATTCGAAAGAATTTTATTTCTGGTTCACTACTCAACAAAAACGGCTTCAAGTTAATCTTTATATTTGATAATTTTGTTTTATCAAA
This sequence comes from Allium cepa, assembly GCA_030765085.1. Lineage (NCBI taxonomy): Eukaryota > Viridiplantae > Streptophyta > Magnoliopsida > Asparagales > Amaryllidaceae > Allium > Allium cepa. The sequence continues at coordinate 24,061,984 of CM060933.1, read as the reverse complement.
GAATGGAGTTTATGTTGGAAAATGATATGTGAGTGATGGCTTGTTTAAAATGAATGTAATGATTGTTGTACCAAAGGATTGTGATAATAAAGTTAATTCTTCTGCTTATATCGCCGAATCCTCTAATATATGGCATGCCATATTGGGCCATGTTAATTTTGATACATTATGAAAAATGATTAACTTAGACTTTGTACTTAAGTTTTCAATCGATCCAAGTTATAAATGTGAAAACTGTGCTGCAGCAAAATGACTAGAACCTCATTTCATCATGTTGAAAGAGAAACCGAACCTCTAGACTTAATACACACAGATGTATGTGACTTAAAAATGTGTCAAACTGGAGGAGGAAAAAGGCACTTCATCACTTTCATTGATGATTGTACAAGGTGCTGTTATGTGTATCTCCTTCGAAGCAAGGACGAGGCATTCGATATGTTTAAGCAGTATAAAGCTGAAGTTGAAAATCAACTCAACAAGAAAATAAAAGCTTTAAGAAGTGATAGAGGAGGAGAATATGAATTTTCCTTTGAGGAGTTCTGTGCCGAACATGGTATTATACACCAAACAACGGCACCGTATTCCCCTCAATCGAACGGTATAGCAGAACATAAGAATCATACCCTTAAAGAAATGATGAACGCTTTGCTCATAAGCTCTGGTCTGCCAGATAATTTCTAGGGAGAAGCTATACTTTATGCTAATCACATCCTAAATAAAGTGCCTCGAAAGAAGACTTCGAAATCTCCACATGAACCGTGGAAAGGCAGACCAGTATCCTACAAATACTTAAGAGTGTGGGGGTGTCTTACCAAAGTAGAAGTACAAAAACCGACAATGGTCAAAATTGGACCAAAGACTATAGATTGCATATTCATTGGGTATGCTCATAATAGTAGTGCATCGATTTTTGGTGTATAAATCTATAATTGATGACATTCATGAAAACACCATTATTGAGTCTCGAAATGATAGATTCCTTGAACACATTTATCCTCTAAAAACTCTATTGAAACTATTGTTCAAAAGAGAGCAAGAGATCCAGAAACTCCTGAGGATAATGCTGATCAAAACACATATGAAAGTAATGTTGAGCCAGAGTTAGAGGAACCAAGAAGAAGCAAACAGAAAAGGACCTCTAAAACCTTTGGACCCGATTTCTATGCATATATGATAGAAAATGAACCTCTAACATGCCAACAAGAAATGTCATCTCCTGATGCTCCTTACTGGAAGGAAGCCGTCAATAGTGAAATTGAATCCATTTTGTAAAACCATACATGAGAACTAGTAGATCTACCCAAAGGTTCAAAAACGCTAGGATACAAATGGATCTTTAAAAAAATAAAAGCTGATGGCTCAATAGACAAGTATAAAGCAAGACTCATAGTCAAAGGATTTAGACAGAAGGAAGATCTAGATTACTTTGATACACACTCACCAGTAACTAGAATAACATCAATTAGGATGCTTATTGCAATCGCATCCATACTAAATTTGGAAATACACCAAATGGATGTGAAAACTGCATTTTTGAATGGTAAACTAGAAGAAGAAATATATATGCAGCAACCTGAAGGGTTTCTAAGCCCAAGAAATGAGAAAAAGGTATGCAAGCTAGTAAAATCACTCTATGGTCTTAAAAGCGCCAAAACAATGGCATGAGAAATTTAATGAAACTATGTTATCAAATGGATTCAAAATAAATGAATCAAATAAATTCTTTTATATGAAACATATAGATATTGGATATGTCATTGTTTGCCTTTACGTTGATGATTTGTTGATCCTAGGAAATAATAAGACTGTAATAAAATCTACGAGGGATATGTTATCCTCCAAATTCGACATGAAAGACCCAGGAGTGGCTGATGTAATATTGGGTGTAAAAATTATGAAGGCATCACAAGGATATGCATTGTCTCAATCACATTACACTGCCAAAATACTTGAAAGGTTTAAGTAGCATAATATAACTATTGCAAAATCACCAGTGGATATGAACCAAAATTGGGTAAAGAACACTGGTGACCGTATATATCGGCTTGAGTACCCTCGAGTACTAGGAAGTATTATATATGTCATGAACTGCATTAGGCCGGATACTGCATACGATGTAAGCAAACTGAGTAGATATACTAGAAATCCTAGTAAAAATCATTGGAAATCAATAATCAGAGTTCTAGGACATCTAAAGTATACACAGAACCATGTTTTGCAATATGAAAATTATTCTTCAGTAGCAGAAGGATACATTGATGCAAATTGGATAACTGGTTCAAATGACACAAAATCCACAAGTGGATATGTGTTTACATTAGGAAATGGAGCAATTTCATGGAAATCATCCTAACAAACTTGAATAGCAAGGTCAATAATGGAATCAGAGTTTATTGCTCTAGATAAAGCCACAGAAGAAGTAGACTGGCTTTGTGGCTTTTTAGAAGACATTCCAAATTAGGGAAAACCGATATCTCCAATATGTATACATTGTGACAGTCAATCAGCTATTGGAAGTGCTAATAGTAGACTATACAATGGTAAATCAAGACATATTTGTCGTAGTCATAAAACCGCAAGACAACTTCTCTCGAATGGAGTTATCACTATAGACTATTTTAAGTCAAACGATAACATTGCGGATCCACTAACTAAAGGCTTGCCTAGAGAGAAAGTTCAAACCTTATCGACGGGAATGTGCTTAAAACCTATAAAAAAATTACTCAATGGAAACCCAACCTAGCCAACTGGAGATCCCAAGATCTAGGTTTGAAGGGACAACCAAGTTGAGAATAGAACTTAGTAGCACTAAAAGAAATATTTCAACCATTCCTAAGATAAGTCGGTGCAAAACCCGTCGGAGAGTAGGAAAAGCTTGGCTTTTAATGATGTCTATACTGTGGAATTATTAAGAACCAAGTAGAGTATTACGGGATACTCTTTATAGAATCACTTATGTGAGTGTGAAGGCGCCTCTTCAAGAAGAATTGTAAGCTCAAAATTCTTCAAGCACTCATGAGACCAAGCTAGTGTTCATGGCAAAAACGAACACAAACAAAGAACCAAGGAGTTGAGAAACATTTATCGTGCGTTATCTTTATAAACTTACACAAAAGACTTATGGTTCAAAGGCAATCCAGTCCACTGATTTGCTAGTGGGTTATATAGATAAAAACACCGGGAAAGTTCAAGGCCTTGTGCTACTTTAACCGATACGATAAAAGGTTTCGTGAAATTAAGAACAAGTGAGAAACTACTCATTCATATGGGGATTATTGGAATTGAATGAATAGCTTAAGGAGATTTGCATTGAGAAATATGAGGCATTAAATGTCTTGGAAGATGAATAGTCCCACATAGTAGAATATAATAGACATTATGTGTTTATATAGTACTATGTGGTCCCTAGTATAGTTACTATGGAATGAAGAGAGACAATAGAGCAGGCCATCCTAGAGGGTGGTGCAATGCACCACTGGCACGCGCGTGCCGCATTCGCACCCATGGCATGGGCGAATGGGCGTTTGAGGCATATTAGAGACACTTAGCACTTTGCAGTTTGGCTGTTGGCGTTGGCTTGGTTATTCAAATCGATTTTTTTTCTTTGTTCAAATCCACTTCTAACAGTAAATTACAAATGGTCACGTAAGTTGGTAAAGGATCGAAACCTTTCCAACAGTTGCGACCGTTCAAATAGACACCTCCCCCGGCCTATATATAGGCGGAACGAAAATAAAAAAATATAGTCTAATTTTCTGTATTTCTTTCTCCTCCAAAATCTGTTCTTAAAATCTTCTCTTGAGTTCGTCATTGCTCTGCAATTGCCAGCGTAGCACTACAGAGATCAGTCCGTTTCATTTTGAAAAACAGTTGCTCGTCGATCCTTCAACGCCATTGAGGGAGCAATTTTGTTTCAAGGAAACAATTTCACTGGACTCGGACAAAATCCAACGGTAATTTGTTTACCGGTATTTCATATATTTGTAACAGTTTTATCAACATAATTGCCACATTTTCGTAACGCTTTTGTAACGTTATGGTTGCTAATCTTTGTATACAGTTTAGTAACGCTTTTCTGACGTTACTAAATTAACAATTTCGTAACACCTTTCTGATGTTACAAACAACATGTACCTTATTCATGAAGCAATAATCAAATGTAGGCACCCAATATACATTTATAACATTGTATAATTCATTACTGATTTTATACACACTACTTTGATCCAGAATTTGAGTTATTATCGAGCATTTACTGCATATTTATTAAACATGGGACACGTAAGTAGATTCATGCTTAGGTAGTTATATGATAATAACCATTATTATTCTTATGAATGTATAGAGTTTTGTGATGAAATAGTTAGTAATATATTACTAATTATCCCATTAAAATAAATAAATTAGGATCTAGGATACATATTTTATCAAGCAAAGACCTTTTTAAATGTCATATTAAGGATAGGAACTCAAGAGTTATTCTATATTTATGAAATTAGAAATATATAATACTACTCTTTAATAAACTAAATAATCTTACCATGTTTAAATATTATTATTCATCAAATAGAATAAGTGCTTCCAGGTTGATGTCCTAAATCCAAAAAACAGTGGCAAGAAAGATTATCTTCACATCTTTGGCGGTGAAAATTTAAAAACAAATGAAAGGTTAAAGATAGGTATGTATGTAAAACAGATGAAGAAGACAACAGTGATATGCATTTATATTTTAGTCAAGTATCCTTGTTTATATGGAAAATGGAAAATGTACTTGTATAAATGTCTTGGTTTATATGGAAATTTGAAATGCACTTATATAAATGGAGGTAAGTTGCTTTCTATATATTATTTTGAGTTTTTTTTTGAAAAAAAATTGCTCTAAAGTTACTGATGCATGTTTGATTTCAATTATCTCTGGATATTGATCTTCTTTTATGGAATTAGAAATTAAGGAAATATCATGTCATCTGTAGAAAGTAAATATCCAATGAGATGTACTTGCTACCAAAGCCTTGAAATCATAATTGATAATCAATACAAAATAAATTTTGACTTATTGATATATATGTGTGTGTGTGTGTGTGTGTGTGTGTGTGTGTGTGTATACATATAATACAGTTATTAAATCCATAATTTTGCGATAAACAAACCTAACTATGTAGATTCATATTGTTAATATTTATAACCATTTTTAAAAAATATAGGTCGGATGTTGTCGTCATTAAGATCAATTCTATTAATTTAATTGTAAACTCGCAAATAGGTACATTTGAACGTATTGATAATTCAAGCACTATTATGAAAATTACAACAATGAAAACCGATTATGGAGAATGGACTATTCATTTATATTTTGTTTGTAAGTATGTCAACCACTAAAGAGAAATATGAAAAACAATCATAATGCATTTGAGTGGAAGAAAATTTCTAAAGTGACTTTAATCAAAAGATAGGTTGAGCAAAATTAAGCTTGTGTTTTTGGCAACAACCAACCAATTATTGATATCGAAACTCTTCATTTAACCACAGTTTTTGCCTTTGTATAATCAACCTAACTAATGTAGTCGATAGGGGGAAGTTATTCATTATTGAGTGCACATATGATCCTCCTAACTACTATAAAAGTATCTTCGAATGTTGATAGAAAATTTCATACTTTATTATGAACTAATTTTATGATGGAACTAAATTAGTAATTATACATTACTAAGATATATACATCGATAATTATAGTCACCTCAGCAAATTATTTGGTAGGATATTCAATCCATTTTAAGATAATAATTAGTGCAAATTGCAACAATCATGATGCTTGTCTGTTTTAACCTCTGAAAAAATAATGACAGGAAGAAATCATATAAAAATGATGGATGCTTGGATATAAATGGTAAGATATGAATAAGAAAACGTTAGTCTAAGATCTGTAATTTTAATGAAAAATTGTATGTGTGTAATGAAAATTTCCATCTCAGATAGATTTGATTAAATAAGAAAATGGTAAATGAGGAAAAGAAACAATATGTTAAAATAATTTAGATATGTGTAGTGGCAGATGTAAACATAAAAATAGAGAATGTTCTATTACAAATTAGAATTCTACCGTAATTCTCATTTGCAAATTAGTCTATCAACAATGTTGCTAGAATCTACTTATGTCTTCGAGAGAGAAAATACACAATTATTAAGACTAGAGACCGAAAATTTTCACTTTAATCTACATTAGTAATACATGAAAACATATGACACATTTACAAATTTACAATAGTTATGTATGAAAATAGATTACATGTTTTGTTTAAGTGCAACCTACACATACCAAGAAGCTTATTCTCTGTGATTTTTGTTCATTCAAAATTTCGCTATTGAAATTATGCAACACGTTTAACCAAATGCTGCAAATATATGTTTTCTTTGCAAAGAAAACCAATCCACAGACCCTAAGCTAAATCAACTACAAACCTATTTACATATGAACATATTCTCAACAAAATTAAGCTCTTTGATATACTAATTTATTTTTATTTTTATTTTGACATAATGAGAAAAGAAGCCAGAATAAGTCGCAAAATCGAAAACTCTACATCGTTTCATTAAAATAGAGCACGTTAATTCATCGAAGTAAACAAAAACTGATATAATTGTCAAATCTCTCCCTTTTCCTTGTATGAAATCGAAATATGCATTAATCTAACAATATTATGATGTAAAAAAAGAACTGCAAACTGTCTGCCATGCTGCCATTACCAATCACGACTATATGTCCAAATAAAATGTTTATGTTGTTATTAGGATGTAAATAAAACATGGAAAATGTATAAAAAATTGACAAAATCAATCGGAAGATTTCCGTGCATAATTGATAATATCAAACGACAAATTTTTCTTTGATCATGGTTCCTATATGAACCTTTTTTAATACATGGTTAACTAGATAAACGTTGTAAAATTTGTTCTAAATGAAAAGATAATTGATAATTTTGGAAAATTAACTAAACAAAGCTATACACTATATCTTATCAAATTAGTAGATTTTAGTTGGATGAGGAGAATGTAATTTTTTACTGCATTAATTCCCACAGTTTGCATATTCAAAACGTGCTTCGAATATAAAAAAGTTAATGTATTGTAGAAACACAATTTTTTTTTGGAAATAAGAGTAAAAATATATTTTATTAAGTAAATTAACTTACTAACACAATTGAGCGGTTCATCTGAGTTCAAGTAGAAGTGGTCGGTTGAGTTAGAAAGTGCATTAACATTCTCTCCTGCAACTATTTGGTGTAATAAATGCAAAAAATTTGATATCACTGGGCCAATAAGTTGTCCACTCTTTAGCTCCTCCCTATTTGCAAAGCAAAAAAAAAAATCAATTGTTTTCACTATTGAATACAACTATATGCGATGGACAACAAAATGGAAAAAAGAATATCCGTTGTAGCTATTCAAATCACAACTACGTTGACAAAAACTTAGCAATGAAAAATCAATTCTAGGAAAAATCTGAGTGCCTTTTCTCGATCATGGAATTGGATGCAAAATTCTTAGAAGTATATATGTGTATCTGGTTTGAATGTTGCAACTGATGAATAACCAATAGTCATAAAGCTATAGTACATTTAGTCCAATCTTTTAGTGTATAATTTGAGTAGTCTGGAATTTTTTCATGCATCTTCGAAACCATTCGGTCTGCCTATCATTATAAACAAAGGCAAAATTTTAGCTCATTGATAGTTGAATGATTTCTAAAATTAGAGGAATCAGAAGCATAAAATATATTAAGGCCGAGGCATGATATAAAATCATATTGGTACAATTATATATATAATATTTTCCACAAGCAAGCTCATATGACCATGTTCACTGCTTAGATGACAGCTTGCAAGAAAATATGAATTATCTAATTTGATTGCCTAATTTAACATCTTTATCATCTCTCTTTTTATTTGTTTTTAGTAACAGTAATAACGCTACAAAATAGTAAAATGAGAATACTTTTGTCAACTAACAATAAACCTTTCTCCTTCAGCCAAATAATGTAAGATTCTACTTCGTCATTATTAGTCAGCGATAACCTTTATTAAAGTAAATAATAATAAAGATCAGCAAAATATTATTAAGGTTTCAGATTCCATTTGGCGAAGAGTAGAAGATCAAAATAACAACTTAACATGAGAAGCTACTAATTTAACCACCATAAAAATTTAGTAAAGCAGATTAAAATCATTGAATGGAAAAATAAAAAAACAACACATGAAAAAGATTACCAAATTTAAGAGGTGCTCAAATGGATCGAGAGTGGAGTTCAATGCCTTGCCATTGAATGTGTTTTTTGGACTTTCCGCACGTTGTTAAAAAACTTCGTTAGGGAAGGATCTAGGGAAAGAGTTGGAAACCCTAAATCTAAAAATGAAAACCTAGAAAAATGAAAAAGATTGAACGAACGAAAAATTAGGGAAGAAGCGAGTCATGACATGATTTCTTACGGTAATAACATCGAACAGTTTTTTCCTCTAAAAAATCAAAAGACGGAAGAAATTTTCTTTAGTATAAAAAGAGAAATCAGCCGAGAGGGCTAGGATGAGAAGAGAGAAAGGGGAGAGCGGTCTAAAATGGTCTTTGATAGGAACGGGACAAAAAAATGAATATAGGATAAAAAACACGACTGTTCATTTCAGAAAATATTGAAGGGGTTTGTGAGCTCTTGAAATGCAACTCAGTAATAATATAATAGTATAGATAAGTTGTCATGAAATAGGTTGGAAGTGAAAGACGAATTGTGTTTAGGAAAATTATATTTATACACCAAAATTTACTTTATATACACCATTATTTTTTTAAGAGATATATTAATAAAATATCTTTTCTCTTAATTGCATATTGTTATGCCTGTATCTACCTCTAGCTGCATTGAAGGAAAATAGGGCAGAGAATGAGTTCTAAAAGGCTGTCTCATATCGAGAAGATCAGATGTAAAGAAAAGGGAACTGAATCAATCAAAATCATTGCACAGGAAGTCATCTTGAAGCTGTAGTACTTAACCCAACCTAAACCTTGCAATCAAGGGAGTCGCGGTAGAAGACGGGTACTACACTCATATGGGAACAGGGGCAGGTTACAAATGACAATACATAAGATCAAAGTAGAATAAGAATATTTCGCCAAGGCATACAGGGCATTACATGTTGAACTTAGCCGATCGCATCTCCAAAACTCATATTTCGTCAACGTTTATAAGATTAGGTATGCACGACACATACCAAGGGCAACCTAAGTAGTACCGTAAGGGGTCAAAAGCACTCCAAATCACTGCATGCAGGGCCACTTAGAATACACTTCAACGCAGAACCATACTTACAGATACACAACTAAGATATTGAGCTCCTCCTTTCTCTCATCAACCCGAGCAAACTTACAAAGAGGGAAACTCAAATCACAGTTAGGTCTGATCATGGCTAGCTCCAAATACATTCCAAGCATGTGTCAAATCAACTCTAAGAATGGAACAATGCAGTGCAACTCCATTTCTGCCAAATATGATAGCAAACCAAGCAAAAATAGTAGAGACACCAACTCCTCTACCTCTATCAACAACATGCGCAAATTAGCAACAAGACCAATATGAGTCATGGCCAGCTCAGGTCACATCCACAAGCACTGCAACTAACGCCCAAGCTAAGGCATGGCAGTATAACTTCACCCCGATACTATGTTAAACAAGCAAGTGCAAATCAGCACTGCAACATCACATGGAAATCATACATCAGTTAGCTCAAATATGATGGTAATATCTCGAAGCCGATGAGCGGAACTTAATGTCCCCCAAGGACTTACATGCAAAGTCAATTTAAATTTGAATTATCCAGCCACAACTCCGAATATTCCCGCTCTGATTTCGAGAGTTCCACCTTCACTCAAGTTTCCTGCCAAAGACACGTCTGTAATCTGGACTTGTCATGACGTAGATAAATGACATTTGGCAGAATCCAAGGGTTGAAGCATAACGGCGAGAAAAGAATTCTGGTAGTCTGCATACATCTCAACACTATAAAAAAAGCATTATAACATGAAAGGGACTTTTCACATTTTTTCTATTTTGAATATTTTTAAGGTTTTACAACACTCTTTGCTATAGAAACCTGTGCCAAACCAATGAAAAGGAAAGAAAGAGAAATTTGCCCTGTGGACATAGGATTCCTTAATATCCGAACCACATAAATTTATGTGTCTTTTACAATTTCTTGCTTTTTTTATTTTCCTACTTAGTTTTCGGTACTAGATCTTACCTTATGTGTACTTGAATTAAATACAAATTGGATTTGACATTTTAACAAACGGTTAAAGTGCAACTGCTTGATTATGTAAGCATCCGACATCATAATCACTACTTCATATTTAATTTTGCTAATTCAAATTATTGAGGTAATTGGTACACTAATTACTTTACACTTAGTTGAGAGGTTGGAAGATGAAAAAGTTCACCACCATCTTTTGGCGCTAAAAGGAGGCCCAAGCCTCTGTTCATTTCCTACATCCAGCAAAACTATACACCACGTATCATGAATCCTACCGATTCACCTATCACTCTAATCCAAGAATCTTTACACTTTGCTGCAAAGACTATCAAAAAATAACTTATACCTTCGAAAACCCAAGACAAAGCGGGAGCTTCAACCAAGGTCGTCGTAGGCCTATCCTGACTGCATTTCAATCCTTCACACGCCAAATAAAATAATGCATGAAAGAATTAGAAAAACAATGACCCAACACGTCATTCGCAGACCAGCTTCACCTCCCCACTCCGCAGCTCACTTCTTTTGTTCCCCTACTGCACCGAACATTTAGAAAGGGAACAATAATGACACTCCCATAAATGAGAACGGTGATGCTGGCCTAAAATCTAATGCCAAGATGAAAGAGAAATCCATGCTAACCCTCAGATCAAAACCAAGCCAACCAACATAAGCCCCCTACCGTTGGAAAAACAAACCTGATCTACCAGAGACGACGAGGACACCATATTTGATGATAATTCATCCTAGGTTGACTAGAGAGAATGCAAAACCCATCAGCTAAAAACTCGAGTAGAGTAGCTAGCAAGATCTGCTAGTAGAACACTAGAGAAAAAATAGAGGAAGGAATTTGCTCCCCTCTCATCGCGATCGTTATTGAGGCAAGTTTTTCCGATAACTTCAAAGACCCCTTAATTAAAAAGTTTAACAGAAGAAGGAACACCTTGTCACTTTTGAATACTTCATAGACATCCTGAAGACCAAAAGGACGGCCCGATGTAAGTTGTTCACTGTATACTTATCTGGTGCAGCCTCATGATGGTTCAAAAAATACGAACCATGAGAAGTTTAGTCTTAGAGACGGTTATCTGCTGATTTTTTAAGGTAATTCAATGCGGGAGGAGAAGCCTCCCCAAACGTCAATACCGTATTGTGTGTGAAGTACGGGGGAAACTAAAGCCTATGCAGTTTCATTAAGCACTTCAAGGCAGAATGTAACGCCCCACTCCGAGACCCACTCTAGTAAAGAGTATTACGGAGTAATACCGTCTACTAGAACGGAGAATAGAGTATAATGGAAGCGACCATGTGTAATCAAGCTATAACTAACCACTGAATACGTCGAATAGGTGGTTTTCTTTTCTAAAGTGGTTCGACATATCCAATAGATATTTATAACGAAATTACAATGGCTAAGGAAAATAGGTTCAGAACAAGCATAATACTAAATGATAACATCATCATCACAGAATCACATAACAGATATAACATCCCAGACAATACATCATCAATACAGATCCAAATACTATAAGTGGGTACAAAGCCACTGCTCACATATGTGAGTCAAAAATATGTACATATCAAAGTCCGAATAAAACAGAGTAGCGGAATAGTGGACAAATAAAAGCGCTATCTATCAGCATAGCAGATGATGTCCAAGCAGAAGCACATAAGCTAAGTCCAGAGACCTAACCTGAAACAACTCGGTCTGACCCGAGCGAAAACACTCGGGTCAGGCTAGCTAAATAATCAGTAATAACTGAGATATATATAATAATGCAGTACATAAATAAAACAATACTTCTCCAAAGAGAAGAGTAATATGGACTACGTGAATATAATGACAATCCCTAATCATCAATAAACAGTAAAAATCTCCAAAGAGAAAATCAACACCAAAGTGTAGAATAAATAAAATCGCCTCATATCATCGGCGTAGCCAAAACTATAAAAAGTTGCCCATAGGCAATAATCCCAAAAGTGACCAGAGTCTGTAATCCATGCCCAAGCAAAGATCGATGCTCCAAAGAGCAATAGGGATATACTGAAAAGTCAATGAAATCGAATACAGAAATGCAGTGTCCAGAGACACTGTGAATCCATAGGGTAATCGCACTTATATCGTATGGTTCCATAGAACCAACATCGAATGGCGATACTCGAATGGATATAAAAATCATCAGATAATACAAATATTGCACGTGCACCGACCAGAGTCGTTGTTGCCAAGTACTGTAGAGTTGTGATCGATCACTCGCACAGATGCGGAACGCGCGAAACGGTGAGATCCTTCCTAGAAGGATAAAGGCCCAGAGGCGCACGCCGAAAAATAAACTGCTCCATAGAGCAGGTGTCCAGAGACGGTTGCCCAGAGGCGTGGTGACCCAGAGGTCCAGTACTGGCCGCCCAGAGGCTAATGTGCCACTAACTTCTTGGAGAGGAACCCGTAAAGTGTTAACAATGAGTCCCATACCCCACGTTCGCACTAAACGGTTTCCTAACCAATAGTAAGCTCACACTCCAAACAATAAAAAGTCCACCTCATATCATCGGTAGACTAGACCCAAAGGTCAAAACGATCAATCGAATAGGTCGGGGATTAACCGGAAAGAAAATACACACGGTTTCCATAGGCCGGATATTTCCTAACCGTTTAAGCACCTTTCCACTTCGCTCGACGTGCTAAAAGTGAGTGTGAGATTTTTATTATAGAAAATAATGGTGTAAAACGGATTTGTAATTGATTTCGAAATCACTTTTAAAACGGTCTTTTGAAAAGTCTCCTATTATGGAGTAATTAATTTAATAATTAAAAATAATATTATATAATAATTTTCAAAAGCCATTTTGGAGTGAAAATCCTTTTAAATCCTTTTTATAAAGCCCGTGTACGAAATCCAGAGACAATTCTCAAAGAAATCGACGAAAACCAGAAAATCATCAAAAATATTCTAAGTGTTTGAAACCATTCAAAAACTGCTGCGAACCCAAGTTCGACAATTTATTTGGACCAGCAAACTGTGTCCAAATGGCATGAAAACTGGTAGGCATATAGTCCAACATCCCTACTTTAAGATGCAAAAAGAATTTCTGGATTCCGAGTTGAGACGAAGTGGCAGCGACGTCTCAAAGTTGAACGCAGAAAAAGATTCACACTGTTTTCCAACAGCGATCAGAGTCTAACTTTGGCACGAAAATCGAAGTACCAAACGAACTCCAATATTGCCCAAATTTTCCAGAGATGGAGTTCGCGACTCCACCTTTCCAACGAGACCAAAAACATCGAATTCCGACTTCCGATGCGAACGTGGCGGCATCGCGAAGTGGCGCTCAAAAGCTGGAACAGAGGTGAGTTTTGAATTTTTAATTTTTTTTTTTTCCCCCAGCCCGCTTGGGCTGGGGTACTTGGGCCCTTCCCCTGCCCGCTGCGGGCTGGGGGTGCCCGGCCCGCCCCAGCCCGCAGCGGGCTGGGGGTGCCCGGCCCGCCCCAGCCCGCAGCGGGCTGGGGACCTGGGCCGCCCCAGCCCGCTGCGGGCTGGGGTTGACTGGCCCGCCCCAGCCCGCAGCGGGCTGGGGATCTGGGCTTGCCGGGCCGCCCCAGCCCGCTGCGGGCTGGGGTTGCCTGGCCCGCCCCCAGCCCGGGTGGGCTGGGGGCCTGTGCGCGCCCGGGCTGCGCCCGGGCTGTGGCCTGGGTGCAACCCAGGCCTGTCCTGGTGCACCCAGAGTCCATTTTTAGGCCTGTTTTGACCTGTTTTGGCCTGTTTCCAGCCTGCACTTTTCCAGCCAGCAGAAATTGTGCATTTTAGTGATTTTGGGTTGTTTTTTTTCTTCAGTTTTTGGCACCAAAATAAATCACTAATAACAACTACTAATCACCATATAATGATTATTACACTAATTTAAAGAAAACCAATGTCAAAGCTTAGCATTACAACTAGCATTAATTACTAATCCATAGTAATTACCTTAATGAAGAAAAGTATCAAATGGTTTGAGTGCACAATATGAAGCAAGCCAAACTCCTCAACCCCAAAGCAATGATCAAGATGCTTCATGGACCCAAAATCAACAAAGAAAACAAAATAATAATTACTACAAGATGATAGAGATAAATGGGGATTAAGAAGGAGGATTAGAGAATAGGAGAGATTGCATTACCTTTCTTCTTCTCTTTCTTTTTCTTTTAGGATTAAACTAATTTATGAAGAGAAGGAGATGGAGCTTCTAAATGGAGGCCATTAATTTGTTTAGGTTTAGGTTTTAGTAATTTATGAAGAGGATGAGGGTTAGGGTTTATGGGAGGGGTTTGAGATATTAAATAGGAGTGGGTTGGTTAATGGGTTATGGTAAGAGGGTTTAGAAACCCATTAGGACTTAGTTTATTTTCTAAGTTATCATGTGAACAAAAATCCTAATAAGCATTCTAGTTTTAATTAAAACCATGTAATTATCTCATTTGGCCCATTAACCCATAATCACTTTTTATTTAAAAATTCCCCATTTCAACCCAAAATATTTTAATTTGCAAACCAATTGCAAATTTAAATTCCCAAAAATTTGTTTAGCTCCCTTTTTAACTTAAAATCATAATTTTAATTCATTATTCAGTAATTGCAATCTCAGGGTTGTTACAGACTCCCCCCCTTAAGGAAATTGCGTCCCCGCAATTCCTTAATTATAGAAGTCGTCTATAACATCTAATCCACAAAAGGAATACAGAAGATAAAATATAGATGCTCACCCGTGCCGGAAGATGAAAGAAAACCAGGATAAGTACGCTCGATGAATTCTCTGGTCTCCCAAGCGCAGTCCTTAGGATTAGACGACCATTGAATCTTCACAAGCGGAACCTCTTTGTTTCGAAGACGTCTGATCTCCGAATCAAGCACACGAAGAGGTTGCTGCTCTATAGATAGATCGGGTGAGATCTCCAAATCAGGTACGATATGAGGCTCGATAATAGAATCAGGATCGCGGACACACTTGCGAAGCTGGGAAACATGGAACACATCATGTATTCCAGAGAAATGAGCAGGTAGAGCCACTCTATAAGCAACAGGGCCGATGCGTTCCGTAATAGGAAAGGGTCCAACATAGCGAGGAGCCAACTTCCCTGTAGAGCTGAAACGCACAACCCCCTTCATAGGAGAAATCCGAATAAAGACAGAATCGCCAATGGAGAACTCAAGATGCTTCCTACGGTTGTCCGCGTAGGATTTCTGGCGGTCCTGTGCCTCTCTCATTCTCTGACGGATAAGAACAATCTTTTCAGAAGATTCCCGAACTGAATCTGGACCAAGAATGAGCTTCTCGCCAGATTCTAACCAACAAGCAGGAGAGCGACATGGCCTTCCGTATAGAGCCTCGAAAGGTGCCATGCCAATACTAGACTGATAGCTGTTGTTGTAGGAGAACTCTACAAGCGGTAAGTGATCCTCCCAAATACCTCCGAAATCCAGAATACAACAGCGCAAAAGATCCTCCAAAACACGATTCACCCTCTCCGTCTGCCCGTCGGTCTGAGGATGATAAGCAGTCGAGAGATTCAACTTTGTGCCCAAAACTGACTGTAGGCACTTCCAGAAGTGACTAGTAAAGATAGTGTCTCGATCACAGACGATAGAGCTAGGAATGCCATGAAGTCGAACGACTTCCTTCACATATAGCTTGGCAAGCTGAGGAGCAGTCCGAGTGGACCTAATCGGAATGAAATGAGCCGATTTGGTCAAGCGATCAACAATAACCCAGATAGAAGTATGGCCTGACCTCGATCGAGGCAGACCGTCAATAAAATCCATGGATATCTGATCCCATTTCCATAATGGAATCTCTAGCGGCTGAAGAAGACCAGATGGACGCTGATGCTCGGCTTTGATCCGTTGACAAGTCATGCAACGGCTTACATAACTTGCAACATCTCTCTTCAAACCCTCCCAATAATATAGCCGGCACATATCGGCATACATCTTACTCGAACCGGGATGAATAGTGTACTTAGAGCGATGACACTCGTCTAGAATGTCACGCCTAAGTGATAAATCAGATGGTACAACAATACGGTTCTTCCTACGAAGACACCGATGAAAATCAAGAGAATAATCCAGCAATGTCTCATCACTGGATCTCGACTCGAGAAGGTGAATAAGATGCAATAATTCTGGATTCTGCCGCTGAGCATGGGCAATGCGATCCAATAAGATAGGACCAGCTTCCAAGCTGAATAATAAGACCGGAGAACCAGAAGATGGAGCTCGATCTCTAATATCACATAAGGATAGAGTCTCAAGAACATCCCACTCGGCAATCATCATAGAAACTACCGCCGAGTGCTTGCGACTGAGCGCATCTGCAACACGATTACCCTTGCCAGGGGTATACTGAATATCTAAATCATATGAGGCGAGAAACTCAAGCCATCGCTGCTGCCTCATATTAAGATCCCTCTGACTGAATAGATACTTCAGCGACTTATGATCGGTGTAAAGAGTGAAGCGTTCGCCTAATAGAAAGTGACGCCATGTCTTCAAGGCAAAGACGATAGCTGCTAACTCAAGATCATGAGTAGGATAGCGAAGCTCATTCGGACGCAGTTGCCTGGAAGCATAAGCAACTACCCGGCTTCTGCATAAGCACAGCACCGAGCCCGCTACCACAAGCGTCGGTGTAAACAACAAGATCCTGGTTACTCTCAGGAACCACAAGAATAGGAGCATGAGTGAGAAGTTCCTTCAGTCGCTGAAAAGAAGCTTCACACTTATCAGACCAAATAAAGCGAACACCCTTACGAGTCAGCGTCGTAAGGGGAAGTGCAACTCGAGAGAAATCCTTGACAAACCGACGGTAATAACCCGCCAGACCAAGGAAGCTGCGAATATCATGAACGTTCTCGGGCTGCTTCCAATTCTGAATAGCTTCGATTTTGGCAGGATCGACAGAAACACCCTCAGATGATACAATATGGCCCAAGAACTTGACCTTGCTCTCCCAGAAATGGCACTTGGAGAGCTTGGCCTTAAGCTGATGCTGACGAAGAGTATCCAAGACAATCCGCAAATGATGAGCATGCTCTGCCTCGGATCTAGAGTAAATAAGAATATCGTCGATGAATACCAAAACGAATCTATCGATGTATTCCCGGAATACTCGATTCATAAGATCGACGAAGAAAGCCGGTGCGTTCGTCAAGCCGAATGGCATGACCAACCACTCAAAAGAACCATAACGAGTGCGGAAAGCGGTAAGAGGAATGCTATCTTCCGCAACTCGGAGCTGATGAAATCCGGTGGCAAGGTCGAGCTGTGAAAAGACCTTTGCACCGCTCAACTGATCAAACATATCGTCTATCCGTGGCAATGGATAACGATTTCTGATGGTCAACTCATTAAGCTTGCGATAGTCAATGCAAAGCCTAAGAGAGCCATCGGGCTTCTTAACGAAGACCACAGCAGCACCCCATGGCGAAGAACTGGACCGAATGAGCTGCTTCGCCTCAAGCTCTACTAACTGCTTCCTGAGTTCCTCATTCTCTTTAGTAGACATCCTCGTGGGAGGACGCCCAACTGGGTGGGAGCCTGGAATGAGATCGATGCGGAACTCAATGGCCCGCTTTGGCGGCAGGCCAGATACTGGCTCGAATACGTCGGGGAAATCCCGAACAACAGGAATACGAGATAAGTCCAAATCCTCATCTCGTGAATCAAGAGAAAATAGAGTAACATCAGAAATCCCAACATCCTGAAGAGCAATAGCTAACGGTGAGGACGAATCAGGGTGATGAATGAATAATATCCGCTCCGAACAAATAATTTTGGCGTCATGCTGAACGAGCCAATCCATGCCAAGAATCATATCAAATCCCAAATACTCCATAACGTGCAGATTCGCACGGAAAGAAAATCCACAAAGATCGATATCTATATTCTCACAAAGCAAGCTAAGGGTCGTGGATCCGCCAATGGGATTCACAATCCTTAGTGAAGAAACCAGACAAGTAACATCCAACGATAAAGCATCTACTAGCTCCTTTGATACGAATGAGTGAGAGGCACCCGTATCAAAGAGAACTCTACAAGATCTACCACGAAATAAAATAGAACCTTCGAGAACGGAAGGATGCGTACCTCGAGGCTGAGCTGAAGATGCAGGAGCCTTGGCAGCATTAAGCTTGCCAGGCTTGGCACTAGCTGGAGCAATAGGACAAGTGGAGATCCTGTGTCCCTCCTTCTTGCAGAAAGTGCAATAGAGAGGTTTGGGGCACTCTCGAATAAAGTGATCTGGAGAACCGCAGTTGAAGCATTTCCTCGAAGGACGGGTTCCACTAGGCTGTGACTGAATCTGAGGTTGAGTCTGAGGCTGAGCCTGGACAGCAGAATTGCCAGTCTTCTTCTTCTTATTCCAAGGCTTGTTTTTCTGAAATGGACCCCGCTTCTGGTTGGGGTTTTTGGAACCCCCACCACCATCATCACTATGCTCCATCTCGACTGACTCAAGATGTAGGGCTGCATCGACTAGCTTCTCGAATGAGAGCTCAAGCTGTAGCATAAGATGCCTCTTCAGATATTTCTTCAAGCCCTCAACAAATTTGAGGTTCCTCTTATAAGGAGTAGCAATAAACTCAAGGCCGTACTTGGACAGGGCCTCGAAGGAAGAGACATAGTCGGATACGGAGGACTTCCCCTGCTTGAGATCAAGAAAGCGGCGAGCAAGAGAGTTCTTCTCTGACTCTGGGATGAATTTGAGCTCAAATCTCTGACGAAACTGAGCCCAAGTAAGTATGGTCTCATCGACCTCGGCAATAAGGAGTTCGTACCAATCCAGGGCACGACTCCGAAGCTGACTAGAAGCAATAAGAACACGATCATGATCCGAGATATCCATACGAGTAAAAATGCGCTCGCATATCCGAATCCAAGCCTGGACCTCTAAGACATTCTCGGAGCCACTGAACGGCTTCCCTCCGAGATGGGTAAAATCACTGCAGAGACGCGCAAAAACAGACATGCGCGGAGCATCAGCAACTGGGGCTGGAGACTGAGAATGAGACTGAGAATTCCGAACCAGCTCCATGATCTGGTCGGTAGTCATGAACACACCCTCTGGATGAGTGTTGCTGGACTGCCCAGCAGCACTAGTCTGACGTGTGGTTCTCCCTCTTCCCCTTCCAGACATACTGAAAGTTAAACGGGAATTAGAGTTAGACATGATTCAATGATTGATACTTAATTAAGGAATACAACGGAATATAATAAATTCCTACACATATTCCTAACTTCTCAATCAATAAGCATAAGGAAGGGATTTGATTTAATTCGGATCCAATTAAAATGTATTGTACCAAGTGTATCCGTTCTGTGTTTGTTATGCTTAATTCTGAACCTTAGCTCTGATACCAAACTGTAACGCCCCACTCCGAGACCCACTCTAGTAAAGAGTATTACGGAGTAATACCGTCTACTAGAACGGAGAATAGAGTATAATGGAAGCGACCATGTGTAATCAAGCTATAACTAACCACTGAATACGTCGAATAGGTGGTTTTCTTTTCTAAAGTGGTTCGACATATCCAATAGATATTTATAACGAAATTACAATGGCTAAGGAAAATAGGTTCAGAACAAGCATAATACTAAATGATAACATCATCATCACAGAATCACATAACAGATATAACATCCCAGACAATACATCATCAATACAGATCCAAATACTATAAGTGGGTACAAAGCCACTGCTCACATATGTGAGTCAAAAATATGTACATATCAAAGTCCGAATAAAACAGAGTAGCGGAATAGTGGACAAATAAAAGCGCTATCTATCAGCATAGCAGATGATGTCCAAGCAGAAGCACATAAGCTAAGTCCAGAGACCTAACCTGAAACAACTCGGTCTGACCCGAGCGAAAACACTCGGGTCAGGCTAGCTAAATAATCAGTAATAACTGAGATATATATAATAATGCAGTACATAAATAAAACAATACTTCTCCAAAGAGAAGAGTAATATGGACTACGTGAATATAATGACGATCCCTAATCATCAATAAACAGTAAAAATCTCCAAAGAGAAAATCAACACCAAAGTGTAGAATAAATAAAATCGCCTCATATCATCGGCGTAGCCAAAACTATAAAAAGTTGCCCATAGGCAATAATCCCAAAAGTGACCAGAGTCTGTAATCCATGCCCAAGCAAAGATCGATGCTCCAAAGAGCAATAGGGATATACTGAAAAGTCAATGAAATCGAATACAGAAATGCAGTGTCCAGAGACACTGTGAATCCATAGGGTAATCGCACTTATATCGTATGGTTCCATAGAACCAACATCGAATGGCGATACTCGAATGGATATAAAAATCATCAGATAATACAAATATTGCACGTGCACCGACCAGAGTCGTTGTTGCCAAGTACTGTAGAGTTGTGATCGATCACTCGCACAGATGCGGAACGCGCGAAACGGCGAGATCCTTCCTAGAAGGATAAAGGCCCAGAGGCGCACGCCGAAAAATAAACTGCTCCATAGAGCAGGTGTCCAGAGACGGTTGCCCAGAGGCGTGGTGACCCAGAGGTCCAGTACTGGCCGCCCAGAGGCTAATGTGCCACTAACTTCTTGGAGAGGAACCCGTAAAGTGTTAACAATGAGTCCCATACCCCACGTTCGCACTAAACGGTTTCCTAACCAATAGTAAGCTCACACTCCAAACAATAAAAAGTCCACCTCATATCATCGGTAGACTAGACCCAAAGGTCAAAACGATCAATCGAATAGGTCGGGGATTAACCGGAAAGAAAATACACACGGTTTCCATAGGCCGGATATTTCCTAACCGTTTAAGCACCTTTCCACTTCGCTCGACGTGCTAAAAGTGAGTGTGAGATTTTTATTATAGAAAATAATGGTGTAAAACGGATTTGTAATTGATTTCGAAATCACTTTTAAAACGGTCTTTTGAAAAGTCTCATATTATGGAGTAATTAATTTAATAATTAAAAATAATATTATATAATAATTTTCAAAAGCCATTTTGGAGTGAAAATCCTTTTAAATCCTTTTTATAAAGCCCGTGTACGAAATCCAGAGACAATTCTCAAAGAAATCGACGAAAACCAGAAAATCATCAAAAATATTCTAAGTGTTTGAAACCATTCAAAAACTGCTGCGAACCCAAGTTCGAAAATTTATTTGGACCAGCAAACTGTGTCCAAATGGCATGAAAACTGGTAGGCATATAGTCCAACATCCCTACTTTAAGATGCAAAAAGAATTTCTGGATTCCGAGTTGAGACGAAGTGGCAGCGACGTCTCAAAGTTGAACGCAGAAAAAGATTCACACTGTTTTCCAACAGCGATCAGAGTCTAACTTTGGCACGAAAATCGAAGTACCAAACGAACTCCAATATTGCCCAAATTTTCCAGAGATGGAGTTCGCGACTCCACCTTTCCAACGAGACCAAAAACATCGAATTCCGACTTCCGATGCGAACGTGGCGGCATCGCGAAGTGGCGCTCAAAAGCTGGAACAGAGGTGAGTTTTGAATTTTTAATTTTTTTTTTTCCCCCAGCCCGCTTGGGCTGGGGTACTTGGGCCCTTCCCCTGCCCGCTGCGGGCTGGGGGTGCCCGGCCCGCCCCAGCCCGCAGCGGGCTGGGGACCTGGGCCGCCCCAGCCCGCTGCGGGCTGGGGTGCCTGGCCCGCCCCAGCCCGCTGCGGGCTGGGGATCTGGGCCGCCCCAGCCCGCTGCGGGCTGGGGTTGACTGGCCCGCCCCAGCCCGCAGCGGGCTGGGGATCTGGGCTTGCCGGGCCGCCCCAGCCCGCTGCGGGCTGGGGTTGCCTGGCCCGCCCCCAGCCCGGGTGGGCTGGGGGCCTGTGCGCGCCCGGGCTGCGCCCGGGCTGTGGCCTGGGTGCAACCCAGGCCTGTCCTGGTGCACCCAGAGTCCATTTTTAGGCCTGTTTTGACCTGTTTTGGCCTGTTTCCAGCCTGCACTTTTCCAGCCAGCAGAAATTATGCATTTTAGTGATTTTGGGTTGTTTTTTTCTTCAGTTTTCGGCACCAAAATAAATCACTAATAACAACTACTAATCACCATATAATGATTATTACACTAATTTAAAGAAAACCAATGTCAAAGCTTAGCATTACAACTAGCATTAATTACTAATCCATAGTAATTACCTTAATGAAGAAAAGTATCAAATGGTTTGAGTGCACAATATGAAGCAAGCCAAACTCCTCAACCCCAAAGCAATGATCAAGATGCTTCATGGACCCAAAATCAACAAAGAAAACAAAATAATAATTACTACAAGATGATAGAGATAAATGGGGATTAAGAAGGAGGATTAGAGAATAGGAGAGATTGCATTACCTTTCTTCTTCTCTTTCTTTTTCTTTTAGGATTAAACTAATTTATGAAGAGAAGGAGATGGAGCTTCTAAATGGAGGCCATTAATTTGTTTAGATTTAGGTTTTAGTAATTTATGAAGAGGATGAGGGTTAGGGTTTATGGGAGGGGTTTGAGATATTAAATAGGAGTGGGTTGGTTAATGGGTTATGGTAAGAGGGTTTAGAAACCCATTAGGACTTAGTTTATTTTCTAAGTTATCATGTGAACAAAAATCCTAATAAGCATTCTAGTTTTAATTAAAACCATGTAATTATCTCATTTGGCCCATTAACCCATAATCACTTTTTATTTAAAAATTCCCCATTTCAACCCAAAATATTTTAATTTGCAAACCAATTGCAAATTTAAATTCCCAAAAATTTGTTTAGCTCCCTTTTTAACTTAAAATCATAATTTTAATTCATTATTCAGTAATTGCAATCTCAGGGTTGTTACAGACTCCCCCCTTAAGGAAATTGCGTCCCCGCAATTCCTTAATTATAGAAGTCGTCTATAACATCTAATCCACAAAAGGAATACAGAAGATAAAATATAGATGCTCACCCGTGCCGGAAGATGAAAGAAAACCAGGATAAGTACGCTCGATGAATTCTCTGGTCTCCCAAGCGCAGTCCTTAGGATTAGACGACCATTGAATCTTCACAAGCGGAACCTCTTTGTTTCGAAGACGTCTGATCTCCGAATCAAGCACACGAAGAGGTTGCTGCTCTATAGATAGATCGGGTGAGATCTCCAAATCAGGTACGATATGAGGCTCGATAATAGAATCAGGATCGCGGACACACTTGCGAAGCTGGGAAACATGGAACACATCATGTATTCCAGAGAAATGAGCAGGTAGAGCCACTCTATAAGCAACAGGGCCGATGCGTTCCGTAATAGGAAAGGGTCCAACATAGCGAGGAGCCAACTTCCCTGTAGAGCTGAAACGCACAACCCCCTTCATAGGAGAAATCCGAATAAAGACAGAATCGCCAATGGAGAACTCAAGATGCTTCCTACGGTTGTCCGCGTAGGATTTCTGGCGGTCCTGTGCCTCTCTCATTCTCTGACGGATAAGAACAATCTTTTCAGAAGATTCCCGAACTGAATCTGGACCAAGAATGAGCTTCTCGCCAGATTCTAACCAACAAGCAGGAGAGCGACATGGCCTTCCGTATAGAGCCTCGAAAGGTGCCATGCCAATACTAGACTGATAGCTGTTGTTGTAGGAGAACTCTACAAGCGGTAAGTGATCCTCCCAAATACCTCCGAAATCCAGAATACAACAGCGCAAAAGATCCTCCAAAACACGATTCACCCTCTCCGTCTGCCCGTCGGTCTGAGGATGATAAGCAGTCGAGAGATTCAACTTTGTGCCCAAAACTGACTGTAGGCACTTCCAGAAGTGACTAGTAAAGATAGTGTCTCGATCACAGACGATAGAGCTAGGAATGCCATGAAGTCGAACGACTTCCTTCACATATAGCTTGGCAAGCTGAGGAGCAGTCCGAGTGGACCTAATCGGAATGAAATGAGCCGATTTGGTCAAGCGATCAACAATAACCCAGATAGAAGTATGGCCTGACCTCGATCGAGGCAGACCGTCAATAAAATCCATGGATATCTGATCCCATTTCCATAATGGAATCTCTAGCGGCTGAAGAAGACCAGATGGACGCTGATGCTCGGCTTTGATCCGTTGACAAGTCATGCAACGGCTTACATAACTTGCAACATCTCTCTTCAAACCCTCCCAATAATATAGCCGGCACATATCGGCATACATCTTACTCGAACCGGGATGAATAGTGTACTTAGAGCGATGACACTCGTCTAGAATGTCACGCCTAAGTGATAAATCAGATGGTACAACAATACGGTTCTTCCTACGAAGACACCGATGAAAATCAAGAGAATAATCCAGCAATGTCTCATCACTGGATCCCGACTCGAGAAGGTGAATAAGATGCAATAATTCTGGATTCTGCCGCTGAGCATGGGCAATGCGATCCAATAAGATAGGACCAGCTTCCAAGCTGAATAATAAGACCGGAGAACCAGAAGATGGAGCTCGATCTCTAATATCACATAAGGATAGAGTCTCAAGAACATCCCACTCGGCAATCATCATAGAAACTACCGCCGAGTGCTTGCGACTGAGCGCATCTGCAACACGATTACCCTTGCCAGGGGTATACTGAATATCTAAATCATATGAGGCGAGAAACTCAAGCCATCGCTGCTGCCTCATATTAAGATCCCTCTGACTGAATAGATACTTCAGCGACTTATGATCGGTGTAAAGAGTGAAGCGTTCGCCTAATAGAAAGTGACGCCATGTCTTCAAGGCAAAGACGATAGCTGCTAACTCAAGATCATGAGTAGGATAGCGAAGCTCATTCGGACGCAGTTGCCTGGAAGCATAAGCAACTACCCGGCTTCTGCATAAGCACAGCACCGAGCCCGCTACCACAAGCGTCGGTGTAAACAACAAGATCCTGGTTACTCTCAGGAACCACAAGAATAGGAGCATGAGTGAGAAGTTCCTTCAGTCGCTGAAAAGAAGCTTCACACTTATCAGACCAAATAAAGCGAACACCCTTACGAGTCAGCGTCGTAAGGGGAAGTGCAACTCGAGAGAAATCCTTGACAAACCGACGGTAATAACCCGCCAGACCAAGGAAGCTGCGAATATCATGAACGTTCTCGGGCTGCTTCCAATTCTGAATAGCTTCGATTTTGGCAGGATCGACAGAAACACCCTCAGATGATACAATATGGCCCAAGAACTTGACCTTTCTCTCCCAGAAATGGCACTTGGAGAGCTTGGCCTTAAGCTGATGCTGACGAAGAGTATCCAAGACAATCCGCAAATGATGAGCATGCTCTGCCTCGGATCTAGAGTAAATAAGAATATCGTCGATGAATACCAAAACGAATCTATCGATGTATTCCCGGAATACTCGATTCATAAGATCGACGAAGAAAGCCGGTGCGTTCGTCAAGCCGAATGGCATGACCAACCACTCAAAAGAACCATAACGAGTGCGGAAAGCGGTAAGAGGAATGCTATCTTCCGCAACTCGGAGCTGATGAAATCCGGTGGCAAGGTCGAGCTGTGAAAAGACCTTTGCACCGCTCAACTGATCAAACATATCGTCTATCCGTGGCAATGGATAACGATTTCTGATGGTCAACTCATTAAGCTTGCGATAGTCAATGCAAAGCCTAAGAGAGCCATCGGGCTTCTTAACGAAGACCACAGCAGCACCCCATGGCGAAGAACTGGACCGAATGAGCTGCTTCGCCTCAAGCTCTACTAACTGCTTCCTGAGTTCCTCATTCTCTTTAGTAGACATCCTCGTGGGAGGACGCCCAACTGGGTGGGAGCCTGGAATGAGATCGATGCGGAACTCAATGGCCCGCTTTGGCGGCAGGCCAGATACTGGCTCGAATACGTCGGGGAAATCCTGAACAACAGGAATACGAGATAAGTCCAAATCCTCATCTCGTGAATCAAGAGAAAATAGAGTAACATCAGAAATCCCAACATCCTGAAGAGCAATAGCTAACGGTGAGGACGAATCAGGGTGATGAATGAATAATATCCGCTCCGAACAAATAATTTTGGCGTCATGCTGAACGAGCCAATCCATGCCAAGAATCATATCAAATCCCAAATACTCCATAACGTGCAGATTCGCACGGAAAGAAAATCCACAAAGATCGATATCTATATTCTCACAAAGCAAGCTAAGGGTCGTGGATCCGCCAATGGGATTCACAATCCTTAGTGAAGAAACCAGACAAGTAACATCCAACGATAAAGCATCTACTAGCTCCTTTGATACGAATGAGTGAGAGGCACCCGTATCAAAGAGAACTCTACAAGATCTACCACGAAATAAAATAGAACCTTCGAGAACGGAAGGATGCGTACCTCGAGGCTGAGCTGAAGATGCAGGAGCCTTGGCAGCATTAAGCTTGCCAGGCTTGGCACTAGCTGGAGCAATAGGACAAGTGGAGATCCTGTGTCCCTCCTTCTTGCAGAAAGTGCAATAGAGAGGTTTGGGGCACTCTCGAATAAAGTGATCTGGAGAACCGCAGTTGAAGCATTTCCTCGAAGGACGGGTTCCACTAGGCTGTGACTGAATCTGAGGTTGAGTCTGAGGCTGAGCCTGGACAGCAGAATTGCCAGTCTTCTTCTTCTTATTCCAAGGCTTGTTTTTCTGAAATGGACCCCGCTTCTGGTTGGGGTTTTTGGAACCCCCACCACCATCATCACTATGCTCCATCTCGACTGACTCAAGATGTAGGGCTGCATCGACTAGCTTCTCGAATGAGAGCTCAAGCTGTAGCATAAGATGCCTCTTCAGATATTTCTTCAAGCCCTCAACAAATTTGAGGTTCCTCTTATAAGGAGTAGCAATAAACTCAAGGCCGTACTTGGACAGGGCCTCGAAGGAAGAGACATAGTCGGATACGGAGGACTTCCCCTGCTTGAGATCAAGAAAGCGGCGAGCAAGAGAGTTCTTCTCTGACTCTGGGATGAATTTGAGCTCAAATCTCTGACGAAACTGAGCCCAAGTAAGTATGGTCTCATCGACCTCGGCAATAAGGAGTTCGTACCAATCCAGGGCACGACTCCGAAGCTGACTAGAAGCAATAAGAACACGATCATGATCCGAGATATCCATACGAGTAAAAATGCGCTCGCATATCCGAATCCAAGCCTGGACCTCTAAGACATTCTCGGAGCCACTGAACGGCTTCCCTCCGAGATGGGTAAAATCACTGTAGAGACGCGCAAAAACAGACATGCGCGGAGCATCAGCAACTGGGGCTGGAGACTGAGAATGAGACTGAGAATTCCGAACCAGCTCCATGATCTGGTCGGTAGTCATGAACACACCCTCTGGATGAGTGTTGCTGGACTGCCCAGCAGCACTAGTCTGACGTGTGGTTCTCCCTCTTCCCCTTCCAGACATACTGAAAGTTAAACGGGAATTAGAGTTAGACATGATTCAATGATTGATACTTAATTAAGGAATACAACGGAATATAATAAATTCCTACACATATTCCTAACTTCTCAATCAATAAGCATAAGGAAGGGATTTGATTTAATTCGGATCCAATTAAAATGTATTGTACCAAGTGTATCCGTTCTGTGTTTGTTATGCTTAATTCTGAACCTTAGCTCTGATACCAAACTGTAACGCCCCACTCCGAGACCCACTCTAGTAAAGAGTATTACGGAGTAATACCGTCTACTAGAACGGAGAATAGAGTATAATGGAAGCGACCATGTGTAATCAAGCTATAACTAACCACTGAATACGTCGAATAGGTGGTTTTCTTTTCTAAAGTGGTTCGACATATCCAATAGATATTTATAACGAAATTACAATGGCTAAGGAAAATAGGTTCAGAACAAGCATAATACTAAATGATAACATCATCATCACAGAATCACATAACAGATATAACATCCCAGACAATACATCATCAATACAGATCCAAATACTATAAGTGGGTACAAAGCCACTGCTCACATATGTGAGTCAAAAATATGTACATATCAAAGTCCGAATAAAACAGAGTAGCGGAATAGTGGACAAATAAAAGCGCTATCTATCAGCATAGCAGATGATGTCCAAGCAGAAGCACATAAGCTAAGTCCAGAGACCTAACCTGAAACAACTCGGTCTGACCCGAGCGAAAACACTCGGGTCAGGCTAGCTAAATAATCAGTAATAACTGAGATATATAATAATGCAGTACATAAATAAAACAATACTTCTCCAAAGAGAAGAGTAATATGGACTACGTGAATATAATGACGATCCCTAATCATCAATAAACAGTAAAAATCTCCAAAGAGAAAATCAACACCAAAGTGTAGAATAAATAAAATCGCCTCATATCATCGGCGTAGCCAAAACTATAAAAAGTTGCCCATAGGCAATAATCCCAAAAGTGACCAGAGTCTGTAATCCATGCCCAAGCAAAGATCGATGCTCCAAAGAGCAATAGGGATATACTGAAAAGTCAATGAAATCGAATACAGAAATGCAGTGTCCAGAGACACTGTGAATCCATAGGGTAATCGCACTTATATCGTATGGTTCCATAGAACCAACATCGAATGGCGATACTCGAATGGATATAAAAATCATCAGATAATACAAATATTGCACGTGCACCGACCAGAGTCGTTGTTGCCAAGTACTGTAGAGTTGTGATCGATCACTCGCACAGATGCGGAACGCGCGAAACGGCGAGATCCTTCCTAGAAGGATAAAGGCCCAGAGGCGCACGCCGAAAAATAAACTGCTCCATAGAGCAGGTGTCCAGAGACGGTTGCCCAGAGGCGTGGTGACCCAGAGGTCCAGTACTGGCCGCCCAGAGGCTAATGTGCCACTAACTTCTTGGAGAGGAACCCGTAAGGTGTTAACAATGAGTCCCATACCCCACGTTCGCACTAAACGGTTTCCTAACCAATAGTAAGCTCACACTCCAAACAATAAAAAGTCCACCTCATATCATCGGTAGACTAGACCCAAAGGTCAAAACGATCAATCGAATAGGTCGGGGATTAACCGGAAAGAAAATACACACGGTTTCCATAGGCCGGATATTTCCTAACCGTTTAAGCACCTTTCCACTTCGCTCGACGTGCTAAAAGTGAGTGTGAGATTTTTATTATAGAAAATAATGGTGTAAAACGGATTTGTAATTGATTTCGAAATCACTTTTAAAACGGTCTTTTGAAAAGTCTCCTATCATGGAGTAATTAATTTAATAATTAAAAATAATATTATATAATAATTTCAAAAGCCATTTTGGAGTGAAAATCCTTTTAAATCTTTTTTATAAAGCCCGTGTACGAAATCCAGAGACAATTCTCAAAGAAATCGACGAAAACCAGAAAATCATCAAAAATATTCTAAGTGTTTGAAACCATTCAAAAACTGCTGCGAACCCAAGTTCGACAATTTATTTGGACCAGCAAACTGTGTCCAAATGGCATGAAAACTGGTAGGCATATAGTCCAACATTCCTACTTTAAGATGCAAAAAGAATTTCTGGATTCCGAGTTGAGACGAAGTGGCAGCGACGTCTCAAAGTTGAACCCAGAAAAAGATTCACACTGTTTTCCAACAGCGATCAGAGTCTAACTTTGGCACGAAAATCGAAGTACCAAACGAACTCCAATATTGCCCAAATTTTCCAGAGATGGAGTTCGCGACTCCACCTTTCCAACGAGACCAAAAACATCGAATTCCGACTTCCGATGCAAACGTGGCGGCATCGCGAAGTGGCGCTCAAAAGCTGGAACAGAGGTGAGTTTTGAATTTTTAATTTTTTTTTTTCCCCCAGCCCGCTTGGGCTGGGGTACTTGGGCCCTTCCCCAGCCCGCTGCGAGCTGGGGGTGCCCGGCCCGCCCCAGCCCGCAGCGGGCTGGGGACCTGGGCCGCCCCAGCCCGCTGCGGGCTTGGGTGCCTGGCCCGCCCCAGCCCGCTGCGGGCTGGGGATCTGGGCCGCCCCAGCCCGCTGCGGGCTGGGGTTGACTGGCCCGCCCCAGCCCGCAGCGGGCTGGGGATCTGGGCTTGCCGGGCCGCCCCAGCCCGCTGCGGGCTGGGGTTGCCTGGCCCGCCCCCAGCCCGGGTGGGCTGGGGGCCTGTGCATGCCCGGGCTGCGCCCGGGCTGTGGCCTGGGTGCAACCCAGGCCTGTCCTGGTGCACCCAGAGTCCATTTTTAGGCCTGTTTTGACCTGTTTTGGCCTGTTTCCAGCCTGCACTTTTCCAGCCAGCAGAAATTGTGCATTTTAGTGATTTTGGGTTGTTTTTTTTCTTCAGTTTTTGGCATAAAAAAAAATCACTAATAACAACTACTAATCACCATATAATGATTATTACACTAATTTAAAGAAAACCAATGTCAAAGCTTAGCATTACAACTAGCATTAATTACTAATCCATAGTAATTACCTTAATGAAGAAAAGTATCAAATGGTTTGAGTGCACAATATGAAGCAAGCCAAACTCCTCAACCCCAAAGCAATGATCAAGATGCTTCATGGACCCAAAATCAACAAAGAAAACAAAATAATAATTACTACAAGATGATAGAGATAAATGGGGATTAAGAAGGAGGATTAGAGAATAAGAGAGATTGCATTACCTTTCTTCTTCTCTTTCTTTTTCTTTTAGGATTAAACTAATTTATGAAGAGAAGGAGATGGAGCTTCTAAATGGAGGCCATTAATTTGTTTAGATTTAGGTTTTAGTAATTTATGAAGAGGATGAGGGTTAGGGTTTATGGGAGGGGTTTGAGATATTAAATAGGAGTGGGTTGGTTAATGGGTTATGGTAAGAGGGTTTAGAAACCCATTAGGACTTAGTTTATTTTCTAAGTTATCATGTGAACAAAAATCCTAATAAGCATTCTAGTTTTAATTAAAACCATGTAATTATCTCATTTGGCCCATTAACCCATAATCACTTTTTATTTAAAAATTCCCCATTTCAACCCAAAATATTTTAATTTGCAAACCAATTGCAAATTTAAATTCCCAAAAATTTGTTTAGCTCCCTTTTTAACTTAAAATCATAATTTTAATTCATTATTCAGTAATTGCAATCTCAGGGTTGTTACACAGAAGCTCTCCGAATTGGGGTGACCATCGAATAAGCATTACTAATGGCGGCACATGCTGGGATTAGAAGAGGAACTAATGTATGGGATAAAAACAGCAGAAAGCCTTTCCATAATAGATGGCTTTTTATGAAAGGGCAGTTGTTACATTAGGATGGAGGAAGTCGGGTTTGTAGCATAATCTCATAGGACTTCCGCCCCTAATTATGATAAGAAAAGGGTGTAGACGGATATTAACCACCTACGAAGCAGTAGAAGGATCTAAACCTCACTAGAAAAACCCCTCATCATACACTTGGGCATGTATATGAGATGACCAAGGTTGAGCCGCATACAACGTGCCGAATAAGGGAAAGAAACTAGAACAAAATTGAGGTGGAGCATAATGCTACTTTCACCAAACAAACGGTCATCTAATGATAACCATTGACGCTTAAAGAATGAAACAGAGAGGTTGGTCGAGAAAATTTATTTGGGTAGCTTCCAGAGGGAAAATGATGGTGACAGGACCGGAAATCTTACTCCTGATCCTAATGAACACCAAGCTGGCAACCCTTTAAACCTGATTGCTTCAATCCATAGGGGACCACACCTCACTAGTTCAAGAAAAAGGCACAAGAGAGATATATGTAGGAGGCCAGGACCTAGAAGACAATCTTTCACGTCAAATAGAAACCTGCACCAGTAATAACCTTCATGATAGCTGATGCAGCGACAATTGTGTTCCCATACCAAGACCTACTTATCATTACAGTGTAGATATCAAATTTTACTATGAAGAAAGTCTTTGTCGATTCTGAAAGCTCAGTAAACTTCATTTTTAAATCTGCTTATATCAAATGAAATTACCATCAGAAATCCTAAAACCAATCCTTAAACAGACTTTGGTTTCAATAATACTGCTACCATTCCAGTGGAGTCAACACGTCTTCTCGTTACCACTGAAAGTGCCATATTACATAAGCCATTTTATGCAAGTTTCCTAATAATCGATCAACCATCACCATACAATGCTTTCTTGGGAAGACCTACTCTAATTGATCTAAGGGAAATCGTCTCACAAAAAGACCTACTCATGAAATTCGACACTTCAGTGGGAAAGGGGAATAAATTTTTAGCTAGGGAACTATACAATGTAACTCTGAACTCTAGCAATAAAATTGTTCCAAACTATTCTATTGTCTCTTCTAATATATGTAACATCAACAAGAAAAAAGAATCCAAACTAGAACATAAAACTACGACGGTGTCAGATACTCGAACTAATACTAAGGCAGGCATGGCCTGCACCCTCAAAACTTGAGAGAAAAGAGAAGGAAACATATACATATATGATCGGCACCTACGAATATATTTTTGTTTATGTACAGTATTTCTCCGAGGAAGCTTAGAAACAAGCGTGTTCTATGAACTCACCACCATAAGAGGAATCGGAAAATGAGATAGTGACCTTGAAGACATACAAATATATACAAAAGACCCCACCAAGTTGCTCAAGATAGGAAAGAACCTTAATGTAGAGACATGGGATGAACTTATAGACTTCCTAAATAGGTCAGTAGATATATTTGTCTGGACTCATTAAGATTTGGTGAGAATAGACCAACCGTCATCTACCATGCACTAAGCATCGACCTAGATGCGCATCCGGTCAGATAGAAGTGCAGAACTGTATACTAGGAAAGATACAATACTCTACACGAAGAAGTTAAGAATTTAAAGGAGAATGGGTTCACTACGGTGGTATACTATCCGAAGTGGATTGCCCACCCAGTACTGTTAAGAAAGCATAATGGGAAATGGTGAACTTACGTAGACTTCGCCGATCTCAATAAGGCTTGTCCAAAGGGAAAATTTCCCTTACTAAGGATCGATCCGTTAATAGACGTGACTAGTGGGCATGAATTACTCTCACTCATGGATTCATATTCGGGGTACAATTAAATAGCATGTTTGAACCAGACCCGGAACACACTAGTTTTGTGATAGATAAAAGGTTATACTGCTACAACGTCATGCCATTTAGGTTCAAGAACGTGGAGCCAACCTACCAAAGGTTGGTCAATATTATGTTCGCTGAACAGATTGGAAAGAATGTGGAGGTATATGTGGATGACATACTGGTTAAGTAAAAAAGCAGCATCAAACCATGTCAAAGACTTGAATCAAATCTTCATAGTCCTAAGACAATACCAGGACAATACCATGTGAAGCTAAACCCTCTAAAATGCACTTTCGCCGTCCAATCAGGCAAGTTCCTAGGGTATATAGTGAGTGCACGTGGCATTAAAGAGACCCTGAAAAGATTTAGGCCAAAAAAGGAATGGAAATCCCAAAGAAGCCAAAGGATTCGATGAGTTTAATTAGCAGGGTAGCGGCTGTAAGTAAGTTTATATCTAAAGTCACGCATAAGTGCTTCCCATTCTTCGACTAAGTGAATGTGTGGTGAAACTTTGAATGAATAAGGAGTGCGAAGTTGGATTACAAAACCTAAAGGATCATTTGGTCAATACTTATATACTATCAAAAAAAGGTAACAGGTGATGACTTACATTTACTTAGCTGTAACTAATCAAGCTATTGGTGCTGCAGTGATATGAGAGGATGAAGGGAAGCAAAGGCCCATCCACTTCACAAGCAAGCAGTTATCGAGGGAAGAACTAAACCACTCAATTGTTGAAAAGCTTGCGTACAACTGCTTCTTACAACGAGAAAGCTGCAACCCTATTTCCAGGTGCATCCCATCAAAGACCTCACAGACAAACCTCTTAGGCAAATATCGTAGAATCTAGAGACATTAGGTTGCCTATTACCATGGGAAATGGAGCTTAGCCAATACGACATCACCTACTATCCTAGGAAGGCAATCAAAAGGCAAGCACTTGTAGATTTCATCGCAAAATGCACCCTACCTGTTGAACCCCATTTAGAGGAAGAAGCAAACACCCAACGGTTCTGCCAGTTGTTTATAGATGGAGCATCGAATGAATAAGGGGTAGGAATTGGATATTTACTGATCACTCTGAATGGACAGAAGTGCATGAAACGATACAGCTCGGTTTCAAAGCAACCAAAAATATGACAGAATATGAGGTCCTCCTCATAGGCTTACGAATAGCCCAGGTAATGATGGTAACTCACATTAATTCATGGTGATTCTTAATTAGTTGTGAACCAAGTGCACGGAAATTACCAAGTGAAGGAACTGACCTTAGCCAAAATATATGAAACTGTCTAAGTAATTACTGGAGTAGTATGAGCAATCCGAGATAGAGCAAATCTTATTTGAGAGTAACTCATCCACCGACTCCTTAGCAAAACTAACAGTACTAAAGCGGCTAATGAAATGAAGGCAATTCCAATTGGGCATCAAGCAGAGCCAAGTATACTAGAGTTGAATCAAATATTGGTCCTGACCCAAGCCAAGAGGGCCGTCATTTAAGGCACATAAAATCAAAAGACAATAAAAAGTCAAGGGCAATCCACAACTGAGCTTCTACCTCAACAAACTGAGGAGAATGACCGGATGACTCCCATCAAACAATTCCTCTTAAATGGAGTTTTACCTACGAATAGAAATAAGGCTTGAAAGATAAGATACTAGGCTCCATACCACTCCTTCTTTGTTAGAATATTATACTAGAGAGGGTATTCTACCCCTTACCTTAGGTGCGTTTCCAAGGAAGAGTTGGTACGGGTCATGAAGAAGCACATGAGGGCCAAGGCGAAGATCACTCTGGAGGAAACAAATTAGCAAAAAAAGTACTGAAGCATGACTACTATTGGCTCACCGCACTCCAAGATGCGAAGGAATTTATGAGGAAGTGCGACAGATGTCAATGATTTACAAGTATTTCCAAACAACCATCCCATGACTCATCCCACTCACAAGCTCATGGCCATTCAACATATGGGTGACAGACCTGATAGGACTGCTTCCAATGTCAAAAGGAGGAGCTAAATATGTCATGGTGGCCATAGATTACCTTATGCAATGGGAAAAGCCAGAACGCCTAACCACGATTACTGCAAAGAAGATAGTCACTTTTGTAGCGAGTAACATAATTAGTGGATATGGAATACCTTATAAAATCATTTCTGATAGTGGTACCTAGTTTGAAAGCAAAGAATTCATAGAGCTTTGTGAGAAGAACAACATAATAAAAAGTTTTTCCTCAGTTGCTCACCTACAGGCAAGTTGACAGGTTGAAGCTGCAAACAAAACCATCAAAAAATTAGTCGAGAAAAGGTTGCAAAAAGCCAAAGGAAAGTATATGGAGGAACTCTCTTTAGTACTATAGGCCTATAGAACTTCAACCAGATCTCCTACAGGCCACATTTCTTTTTCGCTGACCTACGGATATGATGCTATGCTTCCCATTGGAATAGAAGTCCCATCACATAGAAGAATATTATATACCATAGAAAATAATAAGAAATTGAAAGAAGATGCCCTAGATCTCATCTTGGAAAGAAGTGATGAAGCGGTGGTGATATCGGCCGCTTATCAACAAAGGATGGCAAAGAATATAATGCAAGACTCAAAGCAAGAAACTTTTGTAAAAGGAACTTGATACCGCGAAGAGTGATGGCCAATATAAAGGATCCAACTAATGGGGAATTAGGGCCAAACTGGGAAGGTCCACTACTCATAGCAGAAGTTTTAGCGAACGGGGCATATCAGTTATCGAGACCTAATGGCAACCTAGTTCCAAGAACTTGGAACTAAGAGCACCTTAGACCTTACTTTGTCTAATTTACATTGCTTATGAAATGTACATCACAGTTATTATAAAGAAGTAACCACACAATGAACTAGATGTATGGATATTAAACAGCTCAAACCAGTATAAAAATCTCTGTATTATCCCTCTTTAGTATGATTAAATGATCTCCCTATACACATATGTAGTTCACCGCGAATAGTCACTAACACGCGAAGTCGGTAGATGAGAACAACATTCTCAACAATAATAATGGTGAAACTAGACTCAAACACTTGGAATTGCATTAACACAATCCGGCTCTTCAGCCAAATTACTGCATTGGATGTAGGGATATTAGAATGCCCAAACCAGTTATCAAAACAGAGCTGCAAATAATGCAGCTTGGCTTTTCAGCATAACTGGTCGTAGGGATATTGGGCAGTCCAAACCAATATAAATGCCCTCTATATTAGTACTACTGACTTAGCACGCTAGACATATAGATTCTAGACAACCAGAACCCGTACAAATAATCATGCGCATGGGAAGGTTGTAAACACACGACATGACTCCATGGTAAAATTCCTTTTTAGTCATCCCCCAAACAGCAGGGAAGACAATGCCAAGCACATGTTAATCGACGGAATTTTTATCGAATTAGAAAGCCGTCGAAATTTTTTAGAAATAAAAATAACTGCAAGCGCATGGTGTACGAATGTAGTACGTGGCGAATACGGGTCGATCCACAGGGAATTGTTGATTTTAAAAATCTATTCAATCAAATTATACCAAAGTCGATGGAAAGTTTTGCTAGAGAATTAGAGAATTAACTAACTAACTAAAAGAAAAGAGAAACAAATATAAGAGTTAGTGACAATTTAGAGAGTAAATCCACTCTCTAGATCATGTAGTTCAACACATATGAAATCATGATCTCTCTTTTATGGTCATTAGTGTTTTAATTGATGTGCTTACAATAAGTATGACATATTTGTGCTATTGATTAGCCAACATAAGCCATCAAATTATAACACATCCCTTAAAACACTTACTAACTTTCATGAAACTTGACAAAGAAAATGAAAATGAAATCTATTTTAAGTATGGCCTATTAACTATTGATTAGAAATATAGACCATCAAATTTTAATTTCAAATCACTTTCTTTTGCCATAATCATATTTCGATGAAGAGACAATTAGTGTTAGTGATTGTTTAAGCATAGCCTATTTGGTGTCAATAATGTAGGCTATCGAATTTAAAGCAAAAACAACTAGTAAACCATTTTTATCATCATCATTAAGCACAAAAAGAGAGCATGAATCAACAAATAGTTGAAGCTACATAATTAGAGAGCTTCATTACCCCCTAAATTGAAGGGTTTTAGCCTCTCATATTTGTCATTAAAACAACAAATGTAGCTTGCAACATGAAAGAAAAGGAAAAGGAAAAAGAAAGCAATAAAAAGAAAAACTATTCTACTTGCATTAAAAAAAAATTAAACTACAACATGAAAGTAAACAAGCATGAAAAGGAAAAGAACATGTATTGAAGTTGCATAAAAAAAATTATATAAAGAGAAATGGCCAAGTAACCATGAAAAGAAAGAAGAGAGCTTGGTTTTATTTTAAGCCTAAAACTAACTAAAAAGAGAACAAGAGAGAGGAAGAGATTACATGAAACATATGAGTATTTATACATGTATGAAACCTTAATTCATATTTTTTGGGAATCCCCAAAATGCCCTTGAGGTAGTGTGGCCACCAATTAATCATTAGCATGTCATAATCCCCATTTAAGTGTACATGAATCCATTATTTCCATAAGCATGTGCATTAGCCTCTAATTTGTACATTAAGGTGATGGGTAGGTAGGGTCCTCCATGATCTTCACTTTGAATTATTTCCATATTCATTCCTTTGTGTTCTTTTTTGTGCATGCATATCTTCTTCATGAAATAACTTGTAATTGAAATCAAATTCCTGCAAAATAGTATGGAAATTTCTAATTAATTTTTCTCAAAGAAACATATGCACACAAATGACCGTTTTGCCCCTATATGAAGATGGATATGTGACAATTTGAAATTAATACGTATTTTGGTTAAAACAAGTTAAAATACCCAATATGATTATTTATTTAATTTAAATAGAATAAATATGGTGGTAAAAATATGCACATTTACGTACACATCAAATACCCCCACACTTATCTTTTTATTCGTCCTCGAATAAAGAAAAACTAAGATAAATCTGTTTTAGTAGGGAGCACGATTGCATTGAGCGTATGCAACAAGCCGTAAAACCTCTGCGTGTCCCTAGTAGGACGAGTGTTGTCTCGTGAGGGTTTTCAGCGGATACTACCCACAAAATCCAAATGTAGGATGAAAATATTTACAAAATGCAAGATTTATTTACAAAGAGATGAATGTGAGTTTTTTGGAAATATTTACAAATGAAGGATTTATTTTTAAATTGACACGAATAAGTTAAATATAGATTTTGGTCATTATCTTGAAATTTAAGTTATTTACTCGTTAATATTTCCAATAAAAACGAAGTTATCATAACAAATAGACTATAGTTTAACTCGTTATTTTGGTTAATAACACAGTGTAACTATGAAATAGATCCTTAGTTGATTATCAAAGTTTATCAAAGTGGTATTTTCATTTCTTTTTAATAACAAATCAAATCAAATAAGTAAAAATAGTGCTAGGATTCCAATTGCTTGCTCTCTCATTATTTGCAAGAAAAATTACACACCTAGCTCAGGTAAACTGAGGCCAGATATACCACACATGCACTGCCTTTCGGGCTTATGTGAAGTGGGTACAGAGCATGGCGAGTGCACACACTTTCGTGCATACACCTATCGACCGTATGTGGTTTTTATTAAGTCTGTTTTTTTTTACATGTGTTCCATATATGCATAACCGTGAGGACTTTTAAATGAGTATGAAAGCACATAATCAAAGATTCCAAGTAATTCACCCATGCATAGCCGTGAGAACTTTTAAATGAGAGTGAATACTTGGATGTTATTATTTTTATTTTTATATTTTTTTAAGAGGGAGAGAGAGTTTTGCAAAATCATCGTAGCACCATTTAACTTAGAAGACAAAAAAAAAATGTTATATCCTTTATTTTAAATTCACCACTTTTAAAACAAAGATTTCCAATTAGGATGTATTTCATAATTAACACGTATGAATCTTCCTATATACTAGTTAAACCATTGTTATTTATAATACAACTTCATTTTTATTTTTGTTAGGACAAATAAATTTTCAATAATTTCAATTTAATAAACCAAAACCATATATTTATCCTATAATGTTTCTTTAAAAATAATCAAAAACGCTATAAAAAAAATCTTCTTTTGTTTTTGGGTTTTTTTGAGTTTTTGGAAAAAAAATGAAAAATTAATCCCAAAAAATCAAGAAGAACACAAGTCTCCTCCCCCACACTTGATTTTGACTGTGTCCCCACAGTCAACCCAAGTGAAAGGAACGTTTATTATTATTTACATGAAAACGAAATGTATTTAAATGACATCAGATAGTATATTGCCAAAAAGTAAATGAAACGGTCTTCCAAAGACCGATTCATTTGTCTCATCAAGTATAAGAGACACAGCTTAAGCTCGAAAAACCAAACCATAAAAGATTTTGAAGTCGAATGTGGATTTGAAAAAACGAATGTCATTTTATTAAAAATCATACGAGCTGTTTTATTTTCGATGATTTTTGGGGTAGATATAACGATTGATTGAAATTCAAGATTATTTTCACCAAATTGAAATTCAAGTTTGTCATTGAAAAATTCTTCAAAAATATTGATTTCTAAATGGTGATGTAAATCATCCCCTTTGGAATCAAACAACTCATCTTTAAAAAGTTCAAAGAAATCGTGTTCGTTCAATTCGTCTTCCTTTGTTGGATTATCAACAACTTCATTGCGTATCTCAAGTTCAAAATCCAAAGTTGTTGTATTCAAATTTTCGAAATCGAGAAAAGGAAGATTGAATTTTAAATTTGGTTCCACACCCTCAAAAGAATTGAAATCCAATTCAATTACCATGTTTTCAACAACTTCGTTAAGATTTTTGTTTTCAATTTCGAAAGTTGTTATTTGAAAATCATCGATTTGGGCAAAAGGTGGATTATCACTTGACTTGTCACACGTTGGAATTTGAGTATATTTATCACGTTGATTCAAATATGTTTCAAACATCAAATCCATGTGATCATTGTATATTTCATTCATTTGCTCAACGAAGTCAAATTTGTAATAATTAACTTGAAAATTTTCGATTTGGACTTGTTGAGAACTAGAATTATCAATTTCGATAAATGGTAGATTATTATTTGATTCTTCGCAAGTTGAGATTTGATTATTATTTTCACGAAAAACTTTGTATTTTTCAAGTAATAAATCCCCGTTATCTTTTTCCATTTGGTCAACAAAATCAAATTCATGATTATTAATTTGAAAACTTTCATTTTGAATTTGTTGATAACCAAGGTTTTCAATCGTATCGTTGTTGAAACTATTCCCATTGCCAAAATTATTTGAAAATTGGTTCACATTTTCATCTTGATTTTGAAATTCATTTTGAAGCTCGAAATTGAATTGGCATGGGTTATACTCGAAATCATTTGAATTTTGAAGTGAATTCAAATTTTGATTATTTTGACTTGAACTTTGATTCGAGTTATAACACAAATATGAATTACACAAATCATTTATACTTTGATTTTGTTGTATAGAAAGTTCGAGTAAAGATTAAATCATTTCAATGCTATTTTCAAGAGTCGAAGGTTGGTCATTATTTTGAAAATTTTGTTGTTCGAAATTTAAATTATTTACACAATAGTTGTTGTTAAAATATCCATATGAATTTGAAGTGAAATTATATGGATTATATTGATTTTCACAACTATCGTAAAATTCATGTGAATATGGAAATTCTGACATTTTCAAGAATGTTTTTGGCTTTTTTTAATAAATAAAAATATTTAGAAACAGAATTTATTTTTCAAAATGGAATATTGATTTTTGTTTTTGTTTTTGGATTTTCAAATTTTTTTTGGCTTTTTCTAAAAAGGTTTTATATTTTTTGTTGGATTTGGTTTTTCAAAGGAAAAGGAAAAAATTTCAAAGAAAAATAAAAGGAATATTTACAATTTTTTTAGTTTTGGATTTTGATTTTTTGTTTTTGTTTTTGTTTTTTTAAATAAGCATGAACTAATGCAACTAAATGAATGCAAGAGTTAATTACAAATTATTCATCCTAAGTTAGCCCAAAATTATATACTCACACATTGTCTTAGATAAACAAGATAGTTCTCAGTCAGATAACGGGCAGGATTTATCGGTGCATCACGAATCACCATAGCAATGCAGCCGAAGGTTTAAGTACCTTCAGAGAAATAATTCAGTATAATATTTACGAATCACCGTAATATTTATAACTGATTATTTCTCTATCGTAGCCTAGACACCAAGAAATTAAATTATTCAAAGAAGACAACTTGTCAATATACAATTAAGTGTTATCGATGTCTATCCATTATTATTAATCAAAATTCTAGGATGAAATGCAAAGCAGAGATTAAACGTGAATTAACAATGCAACTACAAATGATTTTTGTTTTGTTTTTGAATTTTTGAATTTTTTTAATATATAAATGCAAATGCAAGCAATCAACGCTGCAACTAAAATATAAACAAGAGGTAAATGGATGAAGCAATTTTTTTTGGTAGCAGGTGAACGAAGCAAGCAACTCTTTGGCAACCTGAAAAGAAGTTAAACACAAATATATACAGTTATATATATATATATATATATATATATATATATATATATATATATATATATATATATATATATATATATATATATATATGGATGGAACTTAAAATGAAAATAACAAAATTCAAACTCGATTTTTTTTGAGAACAAATGGAAATCAAAACAAACTAAATAAAACAAACGAACAACATATATACAATTGTTTTTTTGTTTTTTTTAAACAAGAAAAGAAATTTAAAAGCAATTGAACCCAACTCAACCTGCAAAAACAATTATTTTTTTTTCAATCAAAACAACCCTGCCCAACTTTTTTTTAAAAATCAATACAACCACAACCCACTTAAGAAATTTAAAGAATTTCCTCTTTCTCGATTAAAAACAGTGGAATAAAACAAATCAACACACAAACGCAATAAAACTCTCAACTTATACCAGTGCTTCTCTAATCGGCTCACTAAATCAAAATAAAAACAAATCGAAATCAAATCGAAATCAAGTTGCAACATTGGTTGCGGTTTGCTGGGGCTGTTCGAGTCAAGGCAGTGGTGAGTGAATTCGTTTCAGGCGATGTTCATGGTTCGAGAGGATGAAGTTGTAAGAGTTTCTGGTTGCGGTGAAGTCGCGGTCGAATTGGGTTGCTATTTGATGTCGTGACAATTGGGTGGGGTGTGGCTACGGTGATCGATTGCCAGGGGAGGTCGATTGGATTTGATCGCGGGAGGATGGTTGCTCGATTGAGTGTTTGGGTAGCGATTTCAAGTCGTGTAATGAGTTGGAGTTGTGGTTAGGTCTGGATGTGAATTGCTGGCGATAGGAGATTGAACGTGCTTTGTGGAGCTGTGGAGGAT
This sequence comes from Allium cepa, assembly GCA_030765085.1. NCBI lineage: Eukaryota > Viridiplantae > Streptophyta > Magnoliopsida > Asparagales > Amaryllidaceae > Allium > Allium cepa. Next base: position 24,019,274 of record CM060933.1, on the reverse strand, counting down.
AGTGGAAGAAGGATGTCAGAGAAGTGTGTAGCGTGTGGTTGTAATGGCCAGTGAATTTATGTGTAGTGTGATGTTGAAATGTTGAAAGCAAAGCAAGGCAATGGGTGGGTACTACAGTTGATGTGGTTGAGTTGCTCTGGTGGCAGAGACAGAGGAGATGAGAAGTAAGGTGGCAGGTTGTATGATGTATTGGTGGTCGTGAGATGGTAGAAAGGTTATAGTTGTAGAATGCAAGATGATAATGGATTAAGATGTACAGTTATGTATGGTGAAGTGATGAAGGGGAAGGAAATTGTTGTTCAGTGAAGTAAATGATGGTGTTGATTTGAAGTGCTGTCGTTCGGTGGAGAAGTTGAACTGGTATGTAGAAGCAGCGGAAGCTGCGGGTTTGTGGAGCTTGTTGTAGGTGGATGAACTGATGATGATGGCGAGGATGGTTTTTAGCAAGCTTGTTGTAGGTGGACGTTGATGTAGTGGTTTGGATTAGAGTTATGTGCGGTGCACTGTTTTGTATGGGAGGCAGTGGGGTGGTGCACAGTTGTGAATGCAGAAATGAAAGCAGTTGTAGGCAAAAAGAAGGGGGGATGCAAGTAGAAGGAAATGTAATTGAATGAAAGGTGAAAGGCAGGTCTGTGGAAGTGGAAGTATGGTGAACTGGGTATGTTGAGGAGGTTGAGTATCAGTGTTGTGGAGATGTGAACTACTGCTGGATGGTGAACTGGTTATGGTGAAGGGGAAGCTGAAGGCCAGTGAGTTGAAGGTCAGTGGAGTATGGAGTATTGGTGAATGTTATGGTGGGTTTGTGATGGTATTGGAAGGTGGATGAAGTATGGTAGATTGTAGTGTAACAGAGAGGAGAAACTGCAGTTTTGTAACAGAGAGAGGGAGAAATGTAGAGGGAAGAAAGTTTTAACAAAATAGAAAAGAAAGTTTTGTATTTTATTTTTTTTCTTTTTAGGAAAAAGAAAGTTGTGAATGAGCAAAAGAAAATGAATAAAAAGAAAATTATTTTTGAAATGAAACTGTGAATGTTTTTTTTAAATAGAAAAATAGAAATGCAAAATGAAAAACTACAAACACACAAACAATGCAAGCACAAATTAAACAAACACAATATTTTTTTTAATGCACTCAACACAAAAACAAACACACAATATAATCAAAAGAAAATAATTCGAAGAATAGAAAATAAAATCAAACAACTCCCCGGTAACGGTGCCAAAAACTTGTTAATCGACGGAATTTCTATCGAATTAGAAAGCCGTCGAAAATTTTTAGAAATAAAAATAACCGCAAGCGCACGGTGTACGAATGTAGCATGTGGCGAATACGGGTCGATCCACAGGGAATTGTTGATTTTAAAAACCTATTCAATCAAATTATACCAAAGTCGATGGAAAGTTTTGCTGGAGAATTAGAGAATTAACTTATAACTAAAAGAAAAGAGAAACAAATATAAGAGTTAGTGACAATTTAGAGAATAAATCCACTCTCTGGATCATGTAGTTCAACACGTATGAAATCATGATCTCTCTTTTATGGTCATTAGTGTTTTAATTGATGTGCTTATCATAAGTATGACATATTTGTGCTATTGATTAGCCAACATAAGCCATCAAACTATAACACATCCCTTAAAGCACTTACCAACTTTCATGAAACTTGACAAAGAAAATGAAAATGAAATCTATTTTAAGTATGACCTATTAACCATTGATTAGAAATATAGACCATCAAATTTTAATTTCAAATCACTTTCTTTTGTCATAATCATATTTTGATGAAGAGGCAATTAGTGTTAGTGATTGTTTAAGCATAGCCTATTTGGTGTCGACAATATAGGCTATCAAATTCAAAGCAAAAACAACTAGTAAACCATTTCTATCATCATCATTAAGCACAAAAAGAGAGCATGAATCAACAAATAGTTGAAGCTACATAATTAGAGAGCTTCATTACCCCCTAAATTGAAGGGGTTTAGCCTCTCATATTTGTCATTAAAACAACAAATGTAGTTTGCAACATGAAAGAAAAAGAAAAGGAAAAAGAAAGCAATAAAAAAAAACTATTCTACTTGCATGTAAAATAAATCTAAACTACAACATGAAAGTAAACAAGCATGAAAAGGAAAAGAACATGTATTGAAGTTGCATAAAAAAATTACATAAAGAGAAATGGCCAAGTAGCCATAAAAAGAAAGAAGAGAGCTTGGTTTTATTTTGAGCCTAAAACTAACTAAAAAGAGACTAAGAGAGAGGAAGAGATTACATGAAACATATGGGTATTTATACATGTATGAAACCCTAATTCATATTTTTGGAGAATGCCCAAAATGCCCTTGAGGTAGTGTGGCCACCAAGTAATCATTAGCATGTCATAATCCCCATTTAAGTGTACATGAAGCCAGTATTTCCATAAGCATGTGCATTAGCCTCTAATTTGTACATTAAGGTGGTGGGTAGGTGGGGTCCTCCATGATCTTCACTTTGAATTATTTCCATCTTCATTTGTTTGTGTTCTTTTTTGTGCATGCATATCTTCTTCATGAAACAACTTGTAATTGAAATCAAATTCCTACAAAATAGTATAGAAATTTCTAATTAATTTTTCTCAAAGAAATATATGCACACAAATGACCGTTTTGCCCCTATATGAAGATGGATATGTGACAATTTGAAATTAATATGGATTTTGGTTAAAACAAGTTAAAATACCCAATATGATTATTTATTTAATTTAAATAGAATAAATATGGTGGTAAAAATATGCACATTTACGTGCACATCACACATGAACAAGTTTCTCATAGATCACCATCGTCATTCAATAGTTGTATTAACTATACCACTTATGGTTGACAATGACAATCTCGGAAATGAGAACGATGATGCTGGATTTAGATGTGCCAAGCACATAGGAAAAATTTTCACGGCCACTTCTTTGCTCAATGGTTGAAATAACTATACCAGAACGACAATGGCAATCGTAGAAATGAGAACGGTGGCTCTAAGCTAAATGTAATGTGCAAGTATCAAAGTGTCGGTCGGAGCACAACAAGCCAACATCTCAGATGGAAGGTAAAGACAGTCTACACCAACCTACGGTCACTATAGACTTAGGGGGGCATATGTTACACTTACATCTACCATGAGCTGCATTGAGGGAAAATGGGGTAGGGCGTAATGACAGGAAGGATGCCCTCATATCGATAAGATCAGATGTAAAGGAAAAGGAATTGAATCAATCAATCAAACTCATATTGCATAGGAAGCCATCTTAAAGCTGTAGTACTTAACCCGACCCGAAATCTACAATCAAGCGAGTCATGAAAAAAGACAGGTACTATACTCATATAGAAAAAAGTGCAGGTCACAATGACAATACATAAGATCAAAGCAGAATAAGAATACCACGCCTAGGCATAGGAGGTAGTACATGCTAAACTTAGCTGACCGCATCTCCAAAACTCATACTTTGTCAACATTTGTAAGAATAGGTCTGCACAGCACATACCAGGGGTAACTTAAGCAGTACCGCAAGGGGTCAAAAGCACTCCAAAAGGCTGCATGTAGGGCCACTTAGAATACGCTTCAACACAAAACCATACTTACATGTACATAACTTTTATCCAGCGTTTTAATCCGGCTACATTGAACTAATTGCACAAGTCATATTCGACTGCCATCAAGGTCCATTACTCTAGAGTGGTGATTATGGGGCCTAGAAGTCAAGTATAGATGGTAATATGAAGTTGGGATTGAATAGAATTTATAAATGTGCAATGTAGAATGTTCGAAGTATGAAATATGGTTCAACACATAGGAGGGATCGACATAGATTGACTCCAACAAGAGGGATCGGTATGTCTCAAAATACAAGATCATTCTTATAGAAATAATCAATATCTCAAGATTTACAAGTCCAATCCCTAAGATATTTGAAGAGTAAGATAAAAGGACCTAGGGAACCCACCCTATGGATCGCACATCAAAAGGACAAGTTTAGAGGGATCGGTATACATCCCTTGGAAGGGATCGGCTGAGAGCAGTGTGCAAGCCATGGTGAATCAAAGATCAAGCAATAACTCGAGCTCTGATGATCCAAATGCCGTGAAAATTGGAGGCTAAATATATTTTTGCACAAGGAAGCCACCATATGGATCGCTCCCTAAAATTCGACCAAAGAAGAGATCAGCGCCAATCCCTCCTCTTTGGGAATTGGGTCTAGTGATCCCTCTAGTGGGCCCATATGGTTTAGAAGGTCCTTCAGCTGAGATTTCATAGAGATATTTGGCCGTCTTCGTCTATAAATACCGGTTGGATGGGTCATTATGAGGATCTTTACGCTGTGTGTTACTCTAGACTCCATTGTAATCAAGTGCAAACTTATTTCTAATGCTGTAATTAGATTCAAAAGTGATTAATAAAGGATAATCTTCAAAGTGGACGTAGGCATACAATGCCGAACCACTATAAATTTATGTGACTTTGATTATTACTTATTCTCTGTTGCTTACTTATTCATCTACTAGGTTTAATCTTGTTTTTCTCCACTTACTTCTCCATAGAAACTATTCTTGGGTGTTTGTGACCATTTTAGGTGCAAACATTTTGGTGTTTTCACTGAGAACCTTAATTCTCAGCTTATTAGAGTCCTTTTGTTGCTACTGGATTGGACAAATCCCTTAAAGGAAATCCGCGGTTATCTTCAAGGAGTCGCTCATACTACTTAGATTTGCAGAAATCTAAGCAGAGCTATTAACAATGGTAAGCAATACTTGATCTATTTCTCAGAAAGTGGAAGGAATTGAGAACACTAGCATCCAGCAAGAAGGCCCAAGTAATCAACCAATGGATGCAAATGCTGAACCAGTTGAAGTTCAGAATCCTACTGGTTCTACTACAAGAGATGAATTTCATAATCTAATGACAGACCTAATGGAGAGCCATCAATGATTAAATCAATAAATTCAGACCAATATCAACTTAATTAGCAGCAGCGAGGGAAAGTTAGGAGGGACCTTCTTCCTTACTCAACATTGGAGAGTTAGCTCATCAGACGAGTATCACAGGCATAAGCATCGCAGAATAGACGAATATCGTGTAGAAACTTCAGGGCGTCAAGCGGCAGACCATTATGGTCTGCTAGGATCAATCGGTACCGATCCCTCTATAGGGATCGGTACCGATCCCTCCCTAAAATGAGTGACTCAACCCATACATCATGGGAATCAAGCTGGAGCTGCTTCAATTGGTTTGGATGCTGGAGTTCAATTAAATGTTGACCAACTGCTTCCCTAGAATGACGATAAAGTGAATTACAAGATATACATCGGGAAGATGGTGAATCAAGAAAGCATGGAACGACTCGTTGACATCGACTGGACCATTCACGTCAAGTGGAACATGACAACCGCTTGGCACCAGCTATCCAAACACCGGGCTTATTAGCAATGGTCATACATTAGCGGGAGAGAGCCAAGGCTTAACTAATGATGACTGGGGAATTTCGAGAAGCAATACTCCATCTACTGATAATGTTCTACATGCGGAGTATTCAAGGAGGTTTAACATGCCATCGATGTCCGCCTACGAGGGAAAAACCTAACACAGGCAACATATCATGAGGCTAATGGATTTCGTATGAGCGAATGATGCAACCAAGTGTAAATGTTTTCCCATAACTCTCTCTAGAATAACGATGATGTGGTTCACAGATTACTCTAATGATCAATTGCTAGATTCGATGATTTGACAACAAGGTTTGTGTAGTAGTTCTGAATGCACGCAACTCACCCCATGATGTAATGTCCCTGTCCAGCATGATCTAGGCTCTAGGAGAATTGTTGAAAGATTTTTTGGAGAGATTTCATACAGCTATTATGGAAACCAGTAATCCGAATGACCATGCAATATTGATAGCGGTGACGAGGGGTATAGATCCATAATCTGATTTTGATGATTGGTTAGCTAGTAAGCCACCAACAACGTTGGAACTCTTTTACGCAAATGCGGCTCGGTATTTGAGAAACAAGGAAGCCAGGTCCTCTAGGAAGAAGAATGTTTTGGAACCGAATGGAGAGGAAGTACAAAGTTATATCGCAATAAAGCAGTCTGATGATAGATTTGAAAAAGTTCAAGTGAATGTCCAAAACAAGCCGAAGTAGCAAAAGAAAGGCGGAGATAAGGGCCAAGAACAGAAGAGGGATTCTGGAAGAGGGAAGCCTGGGATTCGGATGTATAATACTTGCACGCCATTGAATACATCCTTAGAGAATACCTATTTGTCTACCTGCAATACCATGCAATACAGGAAGCTTCCTCCAAAAGAATCAACCGAGAAGTAGAAACAAACTGGAAAATACTGTAAGTTCCATGAATGTTATGGACATAGCATGGATGAATGCAGACATATCCAAGATATTAACGAAAAGCTGATTCGAGAAAGGAAGTTGCAGCAATTTGGAAAGACCCTGCAGGATGGAGGACATGGGACATATGACCCCAACCGAGGACAAGCACCGCGCAGGGCTAAGGAGCCTACATGAACTAGTGGAAGATTGGTAATAAATACAATAGTCGGAGGACCGCACCCGGCAGATAAGAGTTGGTATGAGATGGAGCGTTATGCTAGCATGATTAAGCATATGGATTTTGAATATTATTCGAATACAGAAGATGGAGCTCCGACAAAACAATAACGTATAATGGGAGATGATATTGTGTTTAAAAAGATGCAGACAAGGTGGAAGTTCATACAATCGACCCAATGGTTATTTCGGCCATGATCGACCCCGCTTTGGTGAGAAGGATATTGATTGATTGTGGAAGTTTTGTAAATATAATTTTCAAGAAAGCCTATGATCAGACGAGGATGGACGCAAAGGACTTAAAGCCGTCTAAATCCCGCATAGACGGTTTTAACGATACTGCAACTGAAGTTGTTGGTTATGCTAAATTGCCTGTAGAGTTGGAAGAAGGTGACCATAAGAGAGTGCGAATCTTTCCATTCTTTATTTTGGATGTTGACTCTCCTTATAACATTTTTCTGGACAGACCGGCCCTTGCCGAATTCCGAGCAACCATTTCCCTATAATGTTTGACTTTGAAGTTTCTGACATATAACGGTGTTGGAGTTTTTCACGGTAATCAGATGACTGGACGTGCCTGTTATGTAGCTGAGTTGAGGGATGCTCGACGCAAAGAGAAAGGTAAGGGTGTGGATAAGACCGTCCACATCTAGGCTACATAAGATTGACAACTAGCACCCGAGCCTTGCTCGGGCATCACTGTTGGTTCTATAGAGTTATAGATCCGAGAGATGATGAGACGGAGCCCAAAGAGACCAAGGCTGCACTGGTTGAGCTAACGATTGACATCACAGTTAGCCACGACAACCCTTCATGGGTCCTAAGGATCGGATCATAGCTCAGCCACCTATTGATGAAAGAGCTTGCTGGATTTCGCCAAGCAAATCTAGATGTGTTCGCTTGGATTCACTTTGGCATGTGTGGAATCTCGCGTGTCATTACAAGCCATGCATTGAATATTGATCCGCGGCATATCCCGGTGAAACAAAAAAGATGTGGCATGGATCCGGAGAGATCTGCCGCTCTCAAAGAGAAGGTGGATAGACTCAAAGACAACAGGTTTATTCATGATGCCCTCTACCCTAAGTGGGTATCTAATCATGTGCTTGTGAAAAAGGTGAATGGAAATGGAGAACATGCATTAATCACTCAGACTTGAACAAGGCGTGCCCAAAAGAAAATTTTCCCCTTCCAAGGATCGACCAATTAGTGGACTCAACCGCGAGACACGAATTGCTACTTTTCATGGATGCATACTTGGGATACAACCAAATCCCGATGCATATTCCTGACCAAGAGTACACCGGTTTCGTTACCGCTGTTGGATTATATTGTTATGTGGTGATGCCATTTGGACTAAAGAATGCAGGAGCGACTTACCAGCGCTTAGTCAATAGGATGTTTAAAGATTATATTGGAAAAACGATGGAAGTATATGTGGATGATAAGCTCGTGAAGTCATGACGATCAAGAGACCATATTAGAGACCTGGCAGAAATGTTCGGCATCCTCCAACATTACAAGATGAAAATTGATCCTTTGAAGTGTTCTTTTGGCGTAGCATTAGGGAATTTCTTGGGTTTTATTATTTAACGCCTGCATAATTGAAGCTAATCCCGAGAAGATTCAAGCTATCCACGATATCCAAGCGCCAAAGACTATCAAACAAGTACACAGTCTGAATGGGAATGTTGCCACCTTAAGCCGATTCATTTCTAGAGCTACCGACAAATGCATTCCTTTTTTTGACTTGATTAGGAAAGGAAAAGTAACTTCGAATGGACACATGATTGTAAAGATGCATTTCAAACTTTGATGAATCACTTGGAGAGGCCCCTCATCTTGTCAATGCCGGTGGATCATGAAGATTTATACATCTATTTGGTCATATCGATGCATGCAATAAATGCTGCATTACTTCGTGGGGAGAATCGAATTCAGAGACCGGCTTATTACGTCAGCAAGCAATTGACGGGAGCTCAAAGGAACTATCTGAAAATAGAAAAACTGGCATACTACTTGCTGATTACATCTCGAAAGCTCCACCCATGCTTCTAGGTACACCCGATCAATGTTTACATCGACCAGCCGTTACGACAGGTCTTGCAGAGACCTGAGACGTCTGGAAGATTACTCTAGTGTAATATCGAGCTTAGTCAATTTGATATCATTTTTCTCCCTATGAGGACTATCTAGGATTAAGCACTAGCGGATTTTATAGTAGAATTCACTAGGCATGATGATTCCCTAGAGAGTAGCAAAATCCCTACCATATGGTGGAAATTGTATACTGATGGAGCGTCCAATGATCATGCTTCTGGAGTAGGATTGTGATTGTAACTCCCGAAGATTGGTTGATCTGTTATGCTTTAAAGCTTGGTTTCCCAGTGACAAACAACGAAGCTGAGTATGAGGCTCTGATTACTGGACTTAAACTCGCTAGGAAACTAGAAATAAAGTCTCTTGAAATCTTTTGCGATTCACAATTGGCAGTATACCAAGGCAGGGGAAATTGTCAAGCTAAAGGACAATGGCTTGCTTCATACCTTACCCAATTCCAAAAGTTGTTGACTGAATTTAGGTACTATGACATTTTTCATATTCCACAGGATCAAAATAGAGAGGCATATTCATTGGAAAAGTTTGTTAGCATCGGCAATGCACAATAGATGGGCTTGGTTCTAGTCAAAGTATTAAGTGCCCGGAGTATAAACCTTATTGAAATCGACCGATTACTATAGATGGATCCTGAGAGGGAATCGTGGATGACTCCAATTAAAAACTATTTGCTACAGGGAGTCCTACCTAAACAATGGAATGAAAAGCGACAAGTCCTTCGTAAAGCTTCATGATATACCATGCGAGAAGGAGTTATATACAAAAAGAGTTTTTCTGTTCCCCTACTCCGGTGTATCACTCATGACGAGATAAAGTGGATCCTAAAAGAAGTTCATAAAGGGGAATGTGGCGATCACACTAAAGGGCAAACTCTAGCAAAGAAAATACTCTATTATGGGTATTATTGGCCAACCGTCAATTTGAGATGCCGCTGACTATGTAAGACAATGTGACAAGTGCCAGATATATGCAAAAGTTCCAAGAGCTCTTCCAACGTAAATCATGCAAATGGTCAGCCCATGGCCATTTGCTATGTGGAGTATAGTTATTTTCGGTTCCTTACCGATCTCTAAAGGTAGGTTAAAGTACGTTATGATCGCAATTGATTACTTTACCAAATGGGCCGAAGTAAAACCTTTAGCCATGATCACAACCAAGAAAGTTATCAACTTCATTTCCGAATCATCATATGTTAATTTTAGTCTTCTATGAACTAGTATAACAGATAATGGGACTCAATTCGACAGTGCTGAATTCAAAGACATCTATCGAAGGTATCATATTGAAAAGAGGTTTGCAGCAATCGCTCACCCTCAAGCAAATGGACATGTTAAAGTTGTGAACAAAATTATAAAGTCTATTTTGAAGAAGAATTTGGAAAAGGCTAGAGATAAGTGGGTGGATGAACTCCCAAAGCCGCAATTCCTGCTGAGCTCGAAGTTCCTTCTCATCGAGTGATTTACTACGATCCCAAAATGAATAAAGATCTCCTCTTAGAATCTCTCGATTTTATAGATGAGAAGCACGAGGATGCCGATTTGAGTGCAGTTACGCATCAACACCGATTCGCCCGATACTACAACATTAAAGTCTAACCTATAACCTTAGAAATTGGTGATCTTGTCTTGAAACGTGTTTTTCCTGCCCTTCGCACATGAATCCAATCCGGGAAGGACTGTATATCATTGAACAAAAGCTTGGAGAGGAAACTTTCAAACTAGCGACTATTGATGGAATCACACTCCCAAAGGCATGGAATGCGAGCATTTACAATGCTATTTCACTTAGTTTATTTATTTCATTCAGTTGTATTTGCTTTAGCATTTGACTTTCCAAATATGTAATAAGATAGATTATGTCATTCCTTTCCATTGGCAAATAAAGTTTTGAACTTCCTTTATATTTATGTTTGTTGTAGCATCATGTATTAGTTACATGACGAAACTAATTGATGTCGATATGTCTGAACAGGTTCCTAGAGTTTGGAATTAATCAATTATGCTAGTTCCTAACGGGACTAAACAAGATGAGCATGGCCCGATTTGTTCGTTTGATAACTCTCGTTCATAATCCAATGAACGGGACACACAATAAGGAAAGGATGTGACTCGACCATCCGATGATCAAATAAATCTTGCCAAATGATGGGATTGAAATAAAATAAGAGTGATCATGACACAACCAATCGCTCGCTTAATCAAACCCCGGACCTTGGGGGGCAAATCAATTAATTAAGGAAAGTACAATCCATCTGCTCTTTGAGTAAATCTAAGTCCCCTGCGGACTAGAGTATAAACATAAATCGGGTGTGAATCGACCATCTATGAAATAACTCTAAGTCCCCAGAGTGTGGACTAGAGCATAAACATAAATCGGATATGAATCAATCATTCGCGAGCTAACTCTAAGTCCTCAGAATGGAGGCTAGAGTACAAACATTAATTAGGTTTGAATCGACCACCTGCTAACCAGCTCTTATCCCCATAGTGCGGATATGAGTATAAACAAATAGATGAGTGTGGTTCGACCATTCACTATTCTATGAACTCCGGCCTGAAACTGACAAAAGAAATATAAACTTGTTAAGGATAGAGTTCGACCATGCAACGTCTAACCCCGCTAACCTAAGACCAGGGGCATGAGTATAATTACTCAAGCTGCTTAATTCGACGACGTAACACTAAGGCTCGAGCCCAGTGTTTGATACGACTCAAGGCCACGACCATATAGAGACCTTGGGATAGAGCTAGTGGATTTTTATCAGAATTAACGAACAACGAATTATAAGTACATTGAATGGAAAGTAATAGTTCATCTACTTAAATAACAGTTCGCATGTGAGCTCAACAGAAAGCAATTTTTTTTATTCACATGACAAGTTTCAAAATTGTGGTACAAGTTTAATCAAAAAAACCGAGGGTCGTACCCATACAACCTTGACTAAAAAAAATGACAACAAAAAATAGCTATGCAAACTATGTATACACCGACCCAAAGCGATAGCTCTTTCTTCGATCTTATCTCCTTTTTGGATTTCCTAGGAGTGGAGCTATTTAAACTTCTGCTTGTTCTCTTTCTTGATTTTTACCGCCTTTGGCGGTAAAGCGTTCGAAGCTTGGAGGGAGTTCTCCAGGAATCGACATATCGGGCAGAATGACTTGTAGTAGGATGAGGTGTTGATCATCAATGTCCACCTTGATGGGCTCAGCTTTGGCCTTTCTCTTCAGCAACTCCTCCTTCTCAATGCACTCCTTCAAGTTGATTTTATCAGTGTGTTTGAAGGTGCTGGTAATCACAACATCATCGGATTTATCCACCGGCAGAGAATCTTCAACCTTATCATCGTCGATTCTCCGATGACTTGAGCATCGGGCCTCGGAACAACAGCGGCCGCCGGAATCTCTGTTAATTTCGCTTGTTGCTCCATGGCAGCGTCACTTTTAGGAGTTCGGCCGGGATCCGAAGACTTGCATATTTTTCAAAACATGGAGATAAGACTAAAACCATTTGGCATGAAGAATGAATCTCTCGAAGAGTGGAGAGTAAAGTGGAATACCTACATCCGGCTGGCTCTTGGCTGTCGTCGGAGTGCCCCCTTCCAAAATAGGGATTAGCACTTTAGATTGGTAACCGAGTATATCAAGATTGTAGCTCAAGTCTTGTCCTGGGCCAAAAGAAACCGATGCTCCAGCCGCTTGGAAAGAAGAGGGCCCCTTAGGATCAAACTTCGAGGATTCGACAATACTTTTCCCTTTACCAGAAGGCGCTAAAATGTCGAAATATTGGAGTCTCACGGTGGCAAGGTCTAGGGTTTCATTTCCGCGAAAGATCTCCCGCACTAATTTCTCTTCATCTAACTCGACGTCACCTAGCTCCCTCGTTTTCACCTTGACAATACACTCCCAGGCTTCGACAAGTGACTCAAGATAACTTTCGTCATGAAAACTCAAGTCGCGGGATAAGGACTCTAGTGTTATATTTGATGATCAGTGTATCAAATATGTCCTTAATTTCATTTCGATTGGACTCTTTAGCATCTTCCACTTGGCTTCAATTTGTTCCATCTTCTCCTTGCGGCCTTCCTCTCTTGCCTCTTCTCTGGGGGCTTCTATTTGGCGAGTTGCTCGTCAAGTTTTATTTTTAGACTCCTGGCTTCAACGACCTCCTTGCAATACCTCTGTGATTCTTCTTGAGCCTTTATCTTTTCTTCCCTTTCTTTCCTAAGAAGCTCTTCAAGCTCCTCAACGCAGCCGACTAAGATATCTTTCTCCTTTTGTAAGTAATCCTTTTCCAGAGCGAGTACACTATTGCGATTGAGGGCAACATCGAGTTCCTTCTTATGGGCAGCTTCCAAATGACTCACTACCTCAAAAATTTCCTTGACACTCTTTTTTGCCTCAACAAGTTTTTTTTCAACTCCAATACCTCATCATCTTGGTTCTTGATTATATCTTTATCGTGAATCGCCTCTAGTTTGAGACAAGCAATTTCATATTGTCGCTCGATTAACACCATTGGATAAGTTCTGGAACAACTCATGCCATAGGAAAACGTCGTTATACATGCGAGAGAGCTTGCTTTGGTGTGCCAGGGGTTCATATGAATTTTAGGAAGGAACTTATGCCTGTCAAAATAGATTTTTGGGAAAGTGGCCTTAAGTTTGACAAATTTCTCTACTATTGAAGTATTAGGAGCAACGGTCGGCAAGGATGGATCGGAAGTGGCAATAGGATGCGTGCTCGATCTACGGTTGTGAGGTCGCCTGGAGCTGCAAGAACTAAGGTACTGCTCGTGTGATACGGCAATTTGAGGTCCCCGATAGGAAGTTTGACCTCCACTGTAAATAGGACGATTAGGCTGATTTTCCTGATGGAATGACTGTTACTAGGATTTGCGCTTGAAAGAAGAAGATTCCCTTTAACGATGAATTCTTTTTCGACCTTGTCTCTTTCCCTATACCTGCCCGATTCTGAGCCGCAGTTTGATCCATAATGCGTTCAAAGAGCCTCTTAGGAGATCAAAAGCTCTAGACTGAGTCATTGCACCTGAAAAGTCCGAACAAAAATATATAAGTAACCATTATACAAAAGACAGGTGAAAAGCATGTAGTGGAGTGCACATGATTGTAAGCGTCCAAGTGTCCCCCTGACAGACCAGTAGTTGTAGCCTTGCTTATAGGCGTTTTCTCTCCTTTATCGGTAGAAAGAATGCCATCATGACTCCTGGCAAGAGAATTGAGCCCCTCGATACTGATATTTGGGAAGTCATAAGTCATAATGCCATCGAGGATACGGAGATTTGAAAATCCTTTCATTGAATTTTCTAAGTGTTGGGAAGATACTCTTCGTCAATAGAAATGATAACAAATTCTGGATCCTTAGCAGTTTTTCTTCTGCGAAGTTTATATGCCCTTTTCAACATTCTCTTACCTGGCATTTAGGATTGCATGCCTTGTTACGGTTCACCACAATCGCCTTCCCTGGTCTAGCATTAGTGTCACCAGGCTCATTGGTCTGGGTATCCCTAATTTCGCCTTCTTCAACGTCATCCTGAGCCCCCTCTACTGGGGGCACGACAGGGTTATTGACATCTCTTTCTTACTATACAACGTTACTTGGCAATCCTGCACTTCCGGGGAGCTCAATGCTACTACCCACTTCCATAGCCTGAATAGAGATAATAACTCATCAGTTACAAGAAGTTTAATGTCCTTGTCTAAGACAGGGATGACACGAATGGCAGAGATCGCTCTTGAAACATCATGACGTTGGAAGACACCTGTAGATATTCAAGATGTTAGTGGTTCAAAAATATGACTTGGATTAATGGATTTAAGAGTGAAGTTAAGACAATACTTACGTCCTTCCAACCATCGTCTTGCGAAGCTAGGCAGACACCAAACATAGAACCACTCGTGTTTGAAAAGAGAAAGTTTATTCCAAGCACCCGTTAAGACTTGGCATTTGGGTGAAGGCTCAAAAAAAATGTAGGAGGACTTCCTGACCGTCGTTTAAGTTATAAATGTACCTTATGCCTCAAAAGTTGACAGGTGAAAAAGAACGTTCGTGAACAGTAGAAAAGTTCCATGGAGGAAGGCGTAGATGTTCGGGTGAAGTTTAGTGGGAGCTATTCCAAGGCATCTTAACATTTCTCGAATAAAACAACTGAAAGGCGGCTTACATCTGGCCCAGCACATAAATTTGTTGCATGTTATGTACCCCTCTGGGGACAAGTAAGGCCTGTCATTTATCCAAGGAACCAGGACGTATTCAAATGGAATTTTGTCTATGGAACATAGCTTGCGAAGGGTAGCCTCACCGATTCGGAAGGCTTGAGAATCCATCGGGTTATCTAAGAGAATGGTGCCTTCTACTGCGTCGAGCATAGGACTTACATCCTCTGCCAGGAGGATGGGAACATCTGACAAAAGTTTGAACGATGGGACATAATTGGTTGGCCTTATGACCAGGTGAAATCCTACCAGATATAGTCGCGGAGCTTGATTTTGCTTTAGGATTGCTATGCTGCGAGGCTAGTCCAGAAGACATTGCAGGTAAATGATCTGAGCATGTAAAGTCTATATTAACTATCGCAGTAGACAATTGAGATTAGAAAAATTACATGTTCTCCCCATGTAAAGTGTGAGCTAGTGCGGTGTAGTGTATAACAGAAATAAACAGCTTGAAATCAGAAAATAAAGTTAAATGATGGGACTTTAGATTCCAACCAGGGTGACCGTCATCGCTGATCCTCTCAACCGACGAAGAGATTGATTGGTTGTAAAAGCTTTGGGATCGACTATCGGCATATCAAAATGCGAAATTTATTACTCAGGTCCATGTGCTAAGTTTTTGTTCATTTTGAAAGTTCCAAGGATTTGATTATTCAATCTCAAGTTCAATAGTGAATATGCAAGTCTTGTTGTTCATTGTCATCATATGTTCATGTTCATTGAGGTGAACTAGTAGTAATTGTTCAAACAAGTAAGTTTGGATTACATTTCAAGTTCAAAGAGTATGTATGCTGATCCCTATGTGCCGACCCCTCTATGCCGATCCCTGTATGATGATCCCTCTCTCCAAACATAGGACACCAATCTCTTTCCTTCTACAACTATGTCGATCCCACTACGCCGACTTATCACACCGATCCCTTTACTTAAGCGAAATTTTCCAAACCCTAATCCGACCGATCACTTCTTTGCTTCCTCAAATAGTATTGATCCCTCTACTTCACCATCTTTAACCAAACTTCCAACACCAGTTCTCCCACGTAAGCTTTAACCATCCTCTCCTTAAGCCTTCATACCAAATCCTTTCCCAAGTCATCAAAAGAGGGATCGGTATTCCACTCTACCGATCCCTCCTCTACTCTCCTTTCTTCTTCCTCCTTGCTTATTCTACCGAGCTCTACTGCACCCCATGACTAACCTCCTCCAAGGCCACTTCGATCACACTCCATTGTTCCATCAAGCGCCATCGTGATCGCCGATGGTCTAGAATTTGTTATCACATCATAAAATCAAAAAGTATAACTTAAAAACTTACCTATGTAGGTATTTGAGTCAGAGTGTGGGCGAGTGTTTGAAGATGTTCAAATTAGAAGGGGAGAAGAGGCAAGTTTGTGGGACAGGTTGGAATGCAGATGGATTTCAAGCTCAAGGTTGGTGGGTTCGGTTTTGTGAATGGAAAAGTCTGTTCGGTTCAATGGTAGATGTTAAGAATAAGGCAAGGGAAGTTAGAAAGACGGAATGATGGTTTATATAAGGAAAGGGTGGTTCAGCATGCAAAACAAGGGAAGATGGTTTGGTATAAAAGGCGTCGAGTCTTAAAGCATAGATATAAAAGGAGGGATCGGCTGACAAATAGGAGAGATGGGCATGGAATGGATGAAAAGGGGGTTCAGACCGAGTTTTCTATTTGAAACAAAGAAAAAGGGTTTGGCATAGAACATGCAGACCTCTGCTAGCGTGAAAAGAAGAAAAAAGGGTTTGAAAAAATATATGCCGATCTCTTAAAAAAATTATTATTAAGTAATAGAAAGTGAGAGAACGACCATGCGTATATACTTAAATGAGTACAGGCATGAAGATTATAAAAAACATATATCTACAAAATGTAATGAAATTGGCGATGACCCATGAACGTACAAGTATACCTAGGAGCCAACGATAAGAACTTGTATATGAATGTGCACAATGACCTAGAAATTTCAAATTTTGAAACTGACAGAAATTGGAATCAAACCGAAATCTTTTAAGTTCGAAGCTGGGCCAAATTACCAAAACTAGTTATGCTTGTGGAACCAGACTTACATACATTAACTGATGGAATATAGCCCCAGATTTGTACTATTGGAAATCAACCAAGCGTCATGACGATCAATGAGAAATACAACACCTTGGAAAAATAATTCGGCAGATGGATAGCAAATAATTCAGAAAGCTAGAGGGATTTCTTGTCAAGGACTCTAACTTGCTTCGATTGAAAGCACATCATGTTCATCATAAGATGTACATTGGGGGACAAGTGTTATCCGACATTTTAACCCGACTATATTGAATTGATTGCATAAGTCAAATTCGACTGTCATCAAGGTCCATGACTCCAGAGTGGTGATTATGGGCCCAGAAGTCAAGTACATATGGTAACATAAAGTCGGGATTGAATGGAATTGATAGATGTGTAATGTAGAATGTTCGAAGTATGAAATATGGTTCAACGCATAGAAGGAATCGACATAGATTGGCTCAAACAAGAGGGATCGATATGTTTCAAATACAACAGCATTCTTGTGGAAAACAATCAATATCTCAAGATCTACAAGTCCAGGACATATGAATTGAGAGCAAGATAAAAGGACCCTAGGGAACCCACCCTAGGGATTGTACATCAAAAGGACAAATTTGGAGGGATCGGCAAAGAGCAGCAAGCAAGCCATGTTGAATCAAAGATCAAGCAATAACTCGATCTCTAACGATCCTAATGACATAAAAATTGGAGGCAAAATATATTTTTGCATATGGAAGCCACCATAGGGATCGATCTCAAAAATTCGACCAAAGAAGGGATCGATACAAATTCCTCCTCTTTGGGAATTGGGCCTAGCAATCCCTCTAGTGGGTCCATATTGTTTAGAAGGTCTTTCGGCCAAGATTTCAGAGAGATATTTGGCCGTCTTTGTCTACAAATACTGGTTGGATGGGTCATTCTGAGGATCTTTACGCTGCTTATTACTCTAGACTCCCATTGTAGTCAAGTGTAAATTTATTTCTATTACTATAATCAGATTCAAAAGTGATTAATAAAGGATAATCTTGAAAGTGGATGTAGGCATACACGTCGAACCACTATAAATTTTCTGTGTTTTTTATTATTGCTTATTCTCTGTTGCTTACTTGTTCATCTACTCGATTTAATTTTGTTATTCTTCACTTACTTATATACAAAAATTATTCTTGGGTGTTTGTGATTATTTTAGGTGTAAACCACAACAAAGATATGGAGCTCCTCTTTTCTCTCACTAACAACCCGTGCATATTTGCAATGAGGGAAGCTCAAATCACAATCATCTCAGATCGTGGCTAGCCCCGAATAAGTTCCAAGCATATACCAAATTAACTCTCAAAATGAAATAAGGTAGTGCAACTCCATTTTTGGTAGATATGATAGCAAGTTAGGCAAAGATAGCATAGACATCAACCCCCTCTATCTTTATCAACAACCTGTGAAAATCAGTAATGAGACCAACCCGAGTCACGAGCAGCTCATGTCATGTCCAAAAGCACTGCAAACTAACACCCAAGCTAAGGCAAGGCAGTATGACTTCACCCGAATATGATGTCAAACAAGCAAGTGCAAATCAACACCGAAGCATCATATGGAAATCATACATTAGGTAGTACAGATATGATGGTAACATCTCGAACTCCACAAGTGACACTTAATGTCCCCCAAGGATTCACATGCAAAGTCAATTCAAATTTGAATTCTTCCGTCATAACTCCGAATATTCCTACTCTAATTTTAGGAGTTCCCACCTTCACTCAAGCTTCTCGCAAAAGACACATCAGCAATCTGGACCCGTCAAGCAGACAATACAGACAGATGACATCTGCAGAATCCAAAGGCTGAATCATAATGTCAGGGAAAGAATTTCGGCAATCCACGTACTTCTCAACACTATAAATAAAAAAATCACTACAACATGAAAGGGACTTTTATCTTTTTTCTATTTTTTATATTTTAAAGGCTTTACTGTACTCTCTGCCATGAAAACCTATACCAAACCAGTGAAAAGGGAAGAAAGAGAAATTTCGCCTATGGACGTAGGATTACTTATTATCTGAACCACGTAAATCATTGTGTCTTTTATATTTCTTGCTTTTATTATTTTCTTTCTTAGTTTTCAATAACAGATCTTACCTTATTTGTACTTGAATTAAATACTAGTTGGATTTGGCATTTTAACAATTAGTCAAAGTACAACTACCCGATTGTGTAAGCATCCGATAGCATAATCATTATTTCACGGCAATTTTAAGACTACTTAATTATGCAAATTCAAAGTATTGAGGTAACTAGTACGCTAATTACTTCACACTTAGTTGAGGAGTAGGAAGACGAAAAAGTTCACTAGCACATATCTTTCTATATCTCATCAAATTAAATCCTTAAAATTTATTAAATTTGATCAAACCAATATATTTTGATAAAGAAGTTCATGATTCTTTTTATTATGAAACCAAACATCAATTAAGAAAACTTCACCACAAGATGCTCTAATTTAAATTTTGTAAGTTTTTTAATGGAACTAGAGTTGATTTGATTGAAATTGGCAAATCACAAGTAAATATGAAAAGGTTACAATGTTAGTGCTAAAAATTAAGACATATTTTGTTTAATTTTGGCTCAGTTTAATGCTAGGAATATTTAGTTTTGCATAAATGAGTTTTAAGTTTGAATTGAGAGAAGATGATGAACATGAGGTAAAGGGTAATCTTGTAAAAATAGTAGTGCATATAAAGTAATTTTTGTGCATATATGTATTTTTTAGTTTTTGTTGCATGGTAAGTAATTGGTTGTGTATGAGTACAAATACTCTTGTACTTTTGGGTTTGGAAAAGGGATTGGGAAAAGGATTTAAAAGATGTATCATAACATATGAGATCCATCAGAATACTAGATATGTGGTAGCTTATCTCACATGTATCATAAACATTGTGTATGTAACATCCCTTATTTTGAAACCCAAAGATGGAACACCAATGTTCTTCAGTCACTTTGGAATTATCTTTTGGTAATAGAGATGAGATCGATTTATTTTACACAATCTTAATTAAACAGACATCTAATTAATATCACATGATATTATCATTAATTTTTTACATGTTTAAATTGTTCTCATAGTCGTGCCTATGTAAGGGTCAAAATATAATATAACATAGATAATGATGTTATGCCCGACGTATGAAGATGTTGACAAAGGCATTAAATATAATGGAATAAAAAATAATTTATATCATCTAAGCCACTTGCTTCATCTTCGGAACTCATGCTCACCATCCGAAAGCAACATGCCCAAAATCCATAAACTCAACCCACTCGAATGAGCACTCATGAGCTTATGGGGAAAACACAATAAAAAAATGGTCAGACAGAAAGTATGGTATGAGTAACATATTATCCTAAGCATAGAATATATTGAGACCACGCCGTTAAAGTGCAGAATTGGTTTCCCCTCACTTAAAAAAAAACAAACACTCATTGCACTTATAATAAGTCTAAGCCATGGGTTCAATATAAGGTGTCAGAGCAATACCGTGAGGCCTTGACCGAAAGTAATTTCTTGGTTCATTACACAAAAATATCATTATACTAAAATGTAATCGAAATATCCTAGCATTGGTCACCCTTAAGGCCTTTCCCCTCTAGCTAAGGATACACGGTTGAAGTCACATCGTCCGACTGCTATTGAGGCTTGGTGCCTTTAAGGTAATTTAATTCTAACAACTTCACTAATTGTCTCGATTGCCACTTAGGCCTTACCTTGTTCTATCATGCTTTAGTTTCCACACATTATGGTTGTCACTTAAGGCCTTACACCTACTTTATCTTTGATTTCTCGATTGCCACTTTCGACCTTATGTCTTCCACCATTGCCTTAGTTTCTACCTTAGACCTTATACCAGCTGTTTTTCGTAGTCCCGACGACTGCCACATTGGGCCATACACTAATGCTTTTGGTTTCGATTACCACTTTAGGCCTTACAATTTCGCTCTCATTTGCGGATGTTATGGCCCTACTCCATCGCTTTACGTCACTTTACTGCTACCTTAGGCCTTATGTCAACTACTACATACATAACCAAACCACTCATTATTAGGCCTTTACTTAGTTATTCATTAAGCTAACGTTCAGTGTAATCACATTTTGATCATCAATACTACTCACCACATTATCTCCAATGTTCTAAGTATCACTTTAGTCGTCTTTAGCCTAAATTCTCTTTTAAATGCCAACTAGTTCTGATTTCAATATCTTACCAAAATCTACACTACCTTCGAAAATCACTACCCTTGGTCTCGGGAGGGGAAGTCTATCTTTGTTTAGCTTATGTGATTTATAATATTTAATCAATAAATTTATGAAATCACCTCATATACCCATGATTCTTTTTTAACCATCGACTGTCTCTAACCCTCATTTAATAATTTTGGTTTACTAACCTTATTCATACTTATCTTTTCTTACTTAAGTTATGTATACTTGAGATTTAGGTTTATCCTTTACTTTCGATTCGGTTCCCTCTTTAGCATTGCCCTTACGTATGCATTGGAAACAATATTCTGTACATATAATGCTAACTTTGCATGTGTCATCTTTTGATTCATTTGACTTAGTGATTTCTGATAATTATTTAGTACTTTGTTGACATTTTTACCATAAAAGGTGGATCTGGCCTATTGACTAATATAAAATACTTGATTTATTTAAACTTCAATCCGACAATAATTATTTTTGTTCCCGCTCACTTTTATAACCCCTTGGTCAGGCTCATTTCATTTTGGAAATCACTTATTTGGTTTCAAGAAAACCATAATAAAATTACTCATTGTTTGTTTTTATACAATTACTCAAACTCCTCATTCCCAACCATTTTCCCTAATATGCGATATTGATTGATTCCTATTAATTTATTTATTTGAGGGAAATTCTATTAATCAAAACCATCTTTAAAAACATATTCTTGGCATCATATTAAAATTTTGAGCATTTGGACTAAAAAACATAAGGAATTTTCATTATAAACATAATCGTGGGGGATTTAGGGTAGCAAAAAATGATTAGAGAATATATTCTCGCCTGTATTTCTTAGTCAATCACGTCTTTTTTTCCTTTAACTTTAAACATTCTTTTTTTTCTTATTTATGTTGCAATACCATTAAGGAGCTTAAGCTTTTATTTTTAGTTTATGTGAGTAATGAATTATATAGGACCGATGAAAATATTTATATCATTTACCTTTATGGGTTGGGGAGCCATCAATTCCTTTCTTGCATAATTCATTCAAGTTAAGTTTTATTTGAAAATGCATTATAAGTAGTTATTCATACTTATAATAATTAAATGTACATGTAGATACTTATAACATTATATTGGTTTCATGATTTAACCCTTCTAATAAATATTCTCTTAGTTAATTATTTAATTAAGTATTTATCAATTTATAGGGTCTTACTATTTTATTACTGCATAAAATAAAAGTATAAACTGGAAAATATCTAACGACATCTCCAAGCTTCAAAAATGCTCCAAGACCTACTAGAAAGTACTTCCGAACACCTAACTTTTAGCCTACTCTTGAGGAGATCAAGCACATAATATGCATATACAAAAAATATATAAAATATTGGATAATATACTTATGGGTAAATGGAACCATACCTCACCATGTCTCGCCTACATCCAATAAACTTAGAATAATAATAATACATTCAACTATAAAGTCATAATAAAGTATACGGTCTCTACTAATATGTCATAGGATATGTAACAACCCATAAATTCGAGATAGTCAACTATTAAATTAATTAAACTCGATTTCTGATTAAAAAGTGTTTTGGGTATCTTATTTATACACATTGCGAAGATCCTTTTGAGTTGATTTGTTTAGAGTATAAGTTTGACATATTAGGAATCATAATTTGAGAGAAACGGGCATTGCAATGTTAAAGTATAGCATGTATCCATTTTTGGGTTAAGCGGTTATAACCCACATAACTGTCTAAATAAACGAAGATATGAAACCTTAGAAAGCAGCCTTCACATCAGATTTCTGCACTAATCTCCAAATTCCCCTTCCAATGATCGAAAATTTTATTTAATTAAAAATTATTCAAAATTCATAGTGTCTAAACTCTAATTTATAATATACCAAATTAAAGCTATTGATGATTCAAAGAGATGTGTGAGATTCATTTTTCCATTTGATTCCCCGGTTGAGCAAAAATAGATGAAACAGTCCAGCCATCCATATTATTAGTTTTGATTCAATGATGAAATCATAACTAAAGGATGATTGAAAGATATCATTGCATAGCATCCATAACGGTCAATCGTCTCAAATCACTAACAGATACTAAACAAATTATGGAAGGCGCGTGAAACCCTATGGGGCAATGGTGATTTGGCGATGATGATGATTTGGCAGTAGAAGAGGCGCAAGCGTAGGTTCGATCAATGTGGTGGTGACATGGAGATCTCAGTCATTGTCTCAGATCATTGATCTGATACCTTAAGCAGCGGCTATAATAGTTTGAAGATGATGGCCTAAAGGGCTAATTTGCTTGTGGGTTACTGTAGATGAGTGGGAAATAGTTATTTAGGCCCTATATATATTGATTATAATATAAACCATAAACCTTCTAATCACTATACCTTTTGCATACGACCTCCTTTTATGCGTGGTATGTTGCGTTGGATTTGAACGAGATTCCAAACATTTTGAGATATTATTTTCTAAAGTTTGAGACTATTGATGAAAGCACCGTAGCAGGTTTTAAAGATCGTATTTACATTTCTAAATATTAAAATATTAATTAAATACCACTATTGATGAATATACATCCCATCGATACGCATTTATGTTCATATGACGATGATTTACATATTCTGAAGTTTTGTTGTGAACTATGGTTGAATTGGATTTGACTGCACTATTTGTTATTTAATTATTATATTGATTGGACGGTTGTGTATATAAAAGAATATTACATAAATATAGTTATGATTAAATGTGATAGTCATGACATATTATAGTTGGTTTAGTCTAGTATATACTTATATTGAGCATTGGTAGTAAATCGTTGGAATCTACATGTAGAACTATCATCGAAAGAACCACTTATAATTATATTTAAAATAGTATCTAAAAATAAGGATATTTAAAGAGTAAATTTCCATAATATCATTACTTATGATTCTAGGGAAATTCGTAATTAATAATAATAATAATAATAATAAATATTTGGTTAGTGCAATTTAATACATTATGTTAAGAAGTTGTTCAAAATCAAATAATGGAATAATAATGAAAAATGGCTTAAATAAGTACATTAAAATGTTAAATGCATATCATTGGATAAGCGATTTATTTATAATTAATGAGTTTCAAAGGAAATTTAAAAAAGAGTTAATACCTTTGAAAACTATTAAATATAACATAAAATCTAAAAATATACTATGTAAACCATTATGGTCATTATTACTACATTTAAGACGGTAGTAACGATAAGTTGAGTAGAAGTCGTAAACTAAAACAGAATGATCTACTGCATTAGAAATAAAATTATAACATTTATTAGCATGTGATTCGGTGTTTATTTTTTTATAGACATGCCAATTGGTAGGGGTGATTAACATTTGTTAGTATTTGGATGGATAATCGTAATTTACCAGTAATTATTGGATGATGACGTACATATGATTATTGAGCTCCACCATTTATTGGCATGTATGATTGTTGGTATCATCGATTGATGTGTGATTATAATTGTTATTGTTTTTGAATTTATACAATCACTTATATGATTGTTTGATCATGTTTGACTGGCTCTTGATTGAATAAAGATTGATGGCTTTGTATGTGTATGAGCATTTGAATTTTGTCATCTATTTTATATGGTCATGTTAAGAATGATACGATGGATGTGCATAATGACTGTATTGGTATGTTAGTGATATCATGATATGCTAACATTTATGGTTGCAAGAGAAGAGTAGGTTTAGGTATGAAAATAAAAACTACATTGCTTTGATTCTGAAAGGGTACATAGGTGGCCTTTCACTATGCAATAAACACACGATCTCTTTGGTTGGGCTAGGGTATATAGTGATAGAGTTAGAGGTATGTCCTGTAGGCCATAATGTAATTTGGTTACATATATTTAACTCGATAACCAATCTTGTTCAAAATACAAGGTATTTTATTTCCATTATGTACTTGATATAATATGTTATATAAATTAATTAATTTAATAAAAAATATATTTAATAAAAATCCATAAATAATATGTTTTGTGATAGTAGTTACAATGCATTATAACCATGAGTGATTTATTACAACAAAATAAACATACCGTTTTAAATATTCCTAATCAAGATGTATCAAGATTGGATATCGATACATCTGTTAAGACTAGACTCTCTAAATATTAGGTAGTGCATTACTCATGGCTGTTGGGAGAACCAAGGGGTTACATGCAAATATTTATTGGATAACTATAGAGTGACTCACTCGATAGTTTTCTATTGCTTAATATAACTAAGGTCAAACATAAAATGTCAACGTGGCAAGATCACACATTTATCTTGACTTAAGAATACTGTTGATCTTCAATGTGGAAGCTCTGCTTTGATTATACTTAAATTATGGCACAACATACAGTGAATGACTATAGTTTGGTTGATTGGAAGTATTGAAAGCGAAACACTATTCAAAAGAGAATTCATCTCCTTAGTTATATGAGGTTGGTACCACGGTCAACTGAAGTCAATTTAAAGTCAAAGTCTATTGGCAGAGCAGTTCGGGTAATACTAATTGTTATTATTGAACCAAGAACTTTGTATTTGGACTTAGAGTTGAATTCGAGTGATATTGGAATTTTGATCATTACAAATTCCATAATTCCAAAGTGATGTAGTTTTGGCGAAGAGAATTGGTGTGAATAATCATCACAAATGGGTGATGCTTAATAGAGTAAAATTGGATTTTCAAAAACCAAATAAGTGATAGATTTGGTCATAATGTCACACTGCTTACTAAGTGACATGTGAATGTTAGTATTCAAATTGTTCGATATTAATCGCTAAACAAATTTACACCTAAGAGTCACACAACAAAAATGATTAGTGCTCCTTTATCACCTTGTTTAATTAATATCATGAAATATTAATTTAAAAAATTTGTATTGATGTGTTGAACAATGTTTTTATAGTAGTTATAAATATATTAATCGATACACGATATACATACATGTATAAATTTAGATTTAAATGCAACTGACATTGTTCGAACTGTTTTTTAGGCCCAAACAGGAGCTTGCAAATTTTAGACGAAATAGCATGGATAGGCCAGCCAAATGTTGAAAAAAGAGGGAGGCTTTTGAATGGTTTAAAAGAGTGGAATTGGTAAGAAAGAGATAAGGATACGATCCACTTTCTCTCTATTTAACTTCCTATTTATATGACGCTCTCTACACCGTTTTTAATACTTTTTCTCTCCTCCCCCTGTACAAATTTCAACCAATAGACCACATTTAACCCAACAGAAATCCAACTGTAAATCACATCAAAACTATTTGATTTGATCATGATGGTAAAGAAATTCCGGTGCCAATAACTCTAGAACTCATAATTTGATTGAAGGAGCTATTTCATCATTTCTAAGTGAGATCTCTAGGCCGTGGTGAAAAGTATTCAACATGTTTACTAATTCCATTAATATTATTATCTATTATTGTAATATATTGTAGGTTGTTAGAGTATATTACGAATCCAGTGTATCGATGTTCTATCACATTTAAGATGGTTGAATATATTGGTGCATCTATATATTAAAAAAAAAATCATTTTGTGTGTTTGCTTGTAATAAACTCACGACCTAAAAATAAAAAAACTATTTTTTTAATTAAATAATATTACGTATGATTTTATTAGTTAATAAATTATTCTAAAGATTAAAATCATATAATAATTATTTTACAATCTCTAAAATTTTGGCTTTGCACAACAATAATTCGACAATAAATTTTACTTTATTTTAATATATATTTATTATATATATTTAAATATCAATATAACTATTTATTTAACTAAATTGATTATATATACACATTAATATAATTTGAAACTATTTATAAATTTTACTTAATAACATTACATAAGTTTTAGATTTCAAAAATAATTTTAATAATTAATTTCGATCGGTTTTAAATTATTTTATGATTGTTTATTTAAAAATTATTTTATAAATTTGACAAAAGATTTTTTTTTTCTGCCGTGAGCTCCACATCAGCTTGCATCAATTTTATAAAGAGGAAATTAGTTTAAAGGAAAAAGTTAAAATAATAATTACTATTAAGGACATTAATTATACATTTTATTTAGAAGGGCGCACATTGTTTTTAGGTCCACTAATTAAACCAATTTGTTTCCCACTCTCCAACGTTCCATCTAGGGCTTCTTTGATAATAATAGATTCATAAATCAATGGATACTCGATCGAAGTCAATAGCTTCACCAACGATGGAATCTAATTTTAGTTTAGAAGATCAACCATAGTTGACATGGATTGTAAAGCTGAAATCGCTGCAATTGCCGAAATGTAAAAAGCAAAAATCGACGGTTCAATCCAAAGCAATGTCACAAATGACTCGACGAATTAAGTTTGCGACTTTGAAGTCAAGAGTTACGAAACAAATGGACAAGCAAAAGCTAAAAGAAGAAGAGAGACAAAAAGGTCAACAAACAACCGATGAAAACGTTGCTTTAGAGGTATTATTTAAGTATAATTGATTTTAAACTATTAGATGTTAAAATGACAACTAAAAATAGAGTTTTAGCTTCAAAAACAACATGCATATATTTCATGTTAAAAGATATATAGATATAGCATTTCTATTTTTGAAACACGGTAGAATGTGAAACTATTAAAAATCCAGTAGCATGTTTATGATATCTAAAAGATAGTCTAATGTTGCATTTTATCTATGAAATTCACTAGCATGTTTAAAATTTGCAAAGTGATAGTTTAATTTAGCATGTTATTTAAAAAGTGCAGTAGCATGTTCATGATATCGAAAATGATAATTTAATGTATCATTTTAGCTATGAAGTATATTAACATGTTTAAAACATGCAAAATGAATGTTTAATGTAGCATTTTAGTTATGGAGTCTAATATCAAATTTATGATATCTAAAATAATAGATTGATGTGATATTTTAGCTATGAAATCCACTAGAATGTTTAAAATACGCAATATGATGGTTTAATGTTGCATTTTAGTTACAAAGTCCAGTAGCATGTTTATTATATTTAAAATGGTAGTGTAATGTGGAATTTTAGCTATGAAGTACAATAACATTTTTAAAACATGCAAAACGATAGTTTAATATAGCATTTTAGTTTTAAAGTTCAGTAGCATTTTAAAAACATACAAAATGATAGATTAATATAGCATTTTAGTTGCAAAGTTCAGTGGCATTTTTATAATATTTGAAATGATAGTTTGATGTGGCATTTTACCTAGGAAGTCCACTAGAATGTTTAAAATATGCAAGGTGATAATTTAGTCCAGCATTTAGTTACAGAGTCCAATAACATGTTTATGATATTTAAAATGATAGTTTAATGTGGTATTTATTTATGAAGTACACTAGCTTACTTAATATTTGCAAAATGATTGTTTAATGTTGCATTTTAGTTACAAAGTCTAGTGGTATGTTTATGATATCTGAAATGATAGTCTGACATGGTATTTTAGCTATGAAATCCACAAACATGTTTAAACTTGCAAAGTAATAGTTTAATATAGCGTTTTGTTTCAAAATTCGGTAGCATATTTACGATATCTAAAATGATAGTTTCATGTGGTATTTTAGCTATGAAGCATATTATTATGTTTAAAATATGAAAAACGATAATATAATATAGCATTTTAGTACAAAGTCTAATAACATATTTATAATATTTAAGTAGATAATTTGATGTGGCTTTTTAGCTATGAAGTCCATTATAATGTTTAAAATATTCAAAGTGATAGTTTAATGTAGCATTGTAGCTACAGAATTCCATAACATGTATGATATCTGAAACAATATTTTAATGTGGCATTTTAGCTATGAAGTCCATTAGCATGTTTAAAATATGCAAAATAATAGTTTAATATGACATTTTAGTTACAAAGTCTAGCAGCATATTTGGTATTTAAGATGATAGTTTAACGTGGCATTTTAGCTATGAAGTACATTAACATGTTTAAGTATGGAAAATAACAATTTAATGTAGCATTTTAGTTACAAATTTTAGTAGCATGTTTATGATGTCTGAAATGATAGTTTGATATAGCATTTTAGCTATGAAAATCCACTAGCATGTTTAAAGTATGAAAAATGATAGTCTAATGTAGCATTTTAGTTACAAACTCCAGGAGCATGTTTCTTATATTTAAATAATAGTCCGATGTGATAATTTAGCAATGAAGTCGACTAGCATGTTTAAAGTATGTAAAATAATAATTTAATGTAGCATTTTAGTTATAGCGTTCAGTAGCATGTTTATTATATCTCAAATGATCGTTTGAGGTTGCGTTTTAGCTATGAAGTCCACTAGCACGTCTAAAATATACAACATGCTAGTTCAATGTGGCATTTTAGCTGCATGCAAAAGCCGACTGAATGCTAAACCTAATAAGGTGCACATGGATGCGAAAGCAAACTGGATGTCAAACCTAATTGAGTACATATATAGACCGGTCTATAACCGAGACATATTATTTAATCGAGCATACCACTGAATGTAAAAACTAACCAAATGTCAAACCTAATCGGGGTATGTATGGATGCAAAAGCTAACCAGATGCCAAATCTAATTGGGTACATATGGATATGAAAGCTAACCGGATGCCAAACCTAATCGAGTATGTGCAACACCCCGTAGATTGGACAATAATTAATTTAAAGAAATTAATTAATAACTACTAAAGCCGAAAATAGAATTTTCATAAACGTTAAGATTCGACTATGAAACTTGCACTGTTGTGTTCGTGGTAATTTTCTGATCCTTTTTCATATATAAGTTTTACAATTGAAGTTCAAACGAAAAGGTTATTAATGTTTGAAGATTTCGGATCGAAAATAATTATATATGTAATTAAGAAATTAATAATTAATTAATGTTAATGGATACTTAACATCTAAGCAAAATTAACGTTAATCAGATCAGAATGAAATCTTATCAAATAATATTTTAAAAATAAATAAATGGACACTTAACAAAACAAAGCAACCGATGGACCCCTTTATTGCGATCGGTCGACCGTTAGCGGTTGACTAATGGTAACATAGCTATTGCCAAGTAGTGAACTATGGCATACTGAACCTAGGTCGAATGACCTAGATATAATATAATATGATCTAATGGATGGGATTGATTTGAAACCCTATAAACACAAGTCTAGCCCTTCACTTTTTTCTTATATTTTCTAAAGCAACAACAAAGCTCTGCCATTTTCTTTTCTCTAAAAATTCTAAAATCTGTATAAACCATAATCTATGTATATATAAATGGATAATAGTGGAGAATAATAGATAAGAAGAATATGATCAAATCGAATCGCCAAGGCCAAGATAAATTACAAATTAAATACAATTTTGTGTTAATTAAAATCACTTCTCGATCTAAAATTATAATAAATATGTGTCTGTTTTCATACATATTCTGGTAGAAAGAAAGCGTGTCAATTAAGAATATAATATTTAGATGTGGAGATTTGGAAGCTTAGAGGTGAGTGGGAAGTTATATATTTTTATAGAATATTGGATTTATATCGTTATAAATCTGTTCCTTGTGTCCCCAAATGTGAATTTTGGAGTTGTAGGCTTAAATATACATATTCAATGAACTAAAGAACTATGCTTACATATTCAGTGAACTGTTAACTTTGATTAAGTATTATATATACTTAAATATGGAAAGTAAGGGTGAAAGTTGTCACTAAATTTATAAGAGAATTATTGTGTATACCGATTCTAGGTTTGTTAGTTGAATGTTATATGTTATCTATGTTATCAAATATGAATTGGAAATTGTTATAAATTTTTTATTGGGATTTGAATATTATTTTAATTCATTAAAACAAAGTGTTTTGCAATGTAAATTTCTATAAATTATTCAGTTTCAAGATTATGTATAAAAGTGTATTGTTTGAAATATCATGGAATATGCCTAAAAGAAAGATATGTACAAAATATGGTGTTTACTATATTTTATAGTGTATACTTAAATAATAATAGAAAAGATAATTCCTTACAATCCAAACATAACAAAAGTCCTCTTTAGATAATTTATGGAAAATTAAAGCGTTCAAGTTTTCTTTTCGGGAAGATGTAATTCCAACACATTAAAATGTAGAAATCCCTAAGAATAAACCAAAAGCATTGTAATTAGAGACAAAAACAATAATTTAATTATTAATCTAACATACACGATTAAGATGAGTTGGGGAATAAGCAATAAGCGAGGAAATGTAAATAAGGCAATGAGGGATTAAGAAGTTATGGCAATTAAAGAAAGATAGTTAACAGTCAAAAAGGAACATTAAGCTATATCTAATAGTATTAAGAGGAAGTTAAACAGTAAAAGAAATTTAATCTATTAAATTAGTAATAAGCGGTAAATGACAATAAATGAAATTAATCAAATATGAAGTAAGTTATGTAAAAATAACCGAATATCAACAGTTGAATATAATAAGTGTAGTAATTCAATAAAATTTAGATAGCCTCAAGTACACGTTTATGACGGGTGTATGTTATTGGACTGAGCCAATTACTTAACTTAATTAAGAGTGACACAGTAATACTATAAGGGTTGGAATGCGAGGTCAGTAATATTTTACAATGAAGTCTGCCCACTGAAAGGGGCAACCAACAGTTGTGTATACATTGTACTAATGTGAGACATCACCAACTGTAGGATCCATGAAAATATATGTTTGTGTATGGGTAAAGGGAATATACCAAAGCAGGGTTCGCCTCAACCAAAGTGTTAAAAGGCCAAGTAGGGTCTACTTCAATCCTTATAGGGGTATGTGTTAAGTAACATAGTGGGCATTTCCTTGATTGCATTAAGCAATCTAAAAGGAACAGTGAGTATAGGTTCGACGCTATATCAGCAAGATTGGTACCATATATATAAGGAGTAGAGCTGTATACATAGGTCGAGAGCATCATCAGTCCTAGAACAGTCAGTAGAAAGACTCGGGTTATACCTAGAAGAACTACACATCATATTGGTGTGGGTCATGTATGGGACATGCACCGTCTCAAAGTTGTTTGTTAGGTTGTTGGTAGTTAGGAGGCAAGGCTAGGTAACCCCTAGATGAATCTTTAAGACGAGGTAGAATATTGCTAAATAGCTGTAAGGTCGTTATTAGGCACTAGCAAGGAAATCCTTGTTGTCCATAGACAATTTGGCTTAGACATAGATGGTGGATATCTGCCGTGGTGCAGAGTTTGGATATTGGCGGGGAATGTATCATGGTCCAAGCAAGAACTGTGGCACTTATATATATATATATATATATGTGTGTGTGTGTGTGTGTGTGTGTGTGTGTGTGTGTGTGTGTGTGTGTGTGTGTGTGTGTGTGTGTGTGTGTGTTCGAGTAGGTGAATTGTATCATACGCACGCATGAAGTTAAGATGACAAAGTTTAAATAGAAGACATAACACGAAATGGAAGACAATTGATATAAACTAATGTTACGAATAAAGTATGTAATTTACCAATCACTAAAACGTTGTTCTAACCTCCTCCTCATTACAACCTATATGGTAGATTAAAGTGATAAGTACTTGTACAAGGTGGTAACGGAGGAAGGACAGATTTCCTTATGCAGGCTCAATACTGGCAAGGGTATTAGACACCATAGGTATTAGCCTTGGTCAGTAATTCCATGTTTTATTATACTTGACCATTTCGTTGTGAGTTTACATCGATAATGTTCTAATATACTTTTGTTTATTTATAGGACACCAACACCAACGATCCGTACTCTAATGGACTTGAGTTTTCGATTTAGTAAAAATTCGGGCCTACTAATGTGCGGGTTGTTACATTTGGTATCATAGCTTAGGTTAGTCGATTGTAGAAATAAAATAAAATAAGTGAATGTATTTTTGTATATGTGTGTGTATTATGCGCCAAATTTTACAAATTCCGACTATAGAAGTAGTTGTAACCATATTCTGAACAAAAGGATAAGTCAACTATGAGTTGGAACAAAGAACAGAGTTGAAAATACCTTTATCATGATCACCCCATGTGAGAAAGGTCGTATCAAAAGGCATTGACTTAAGAAGAGCATGAACGTGACATATAGAAGGATCTCTAAAGCTAGATGGTACTTGACTCCCTTGTTGGGTCTAGATTGCCTCTATGATAGTAGATCCCTATAGGATTGCTGATTTATGATGTATGTTAGATCCATGTAAATGGAAAGTAAGAATTTATATATTGCAGATATGCAGAAGAAAGAATTAACTTAGTTCTCAAAGGAAGGCAAGTAGAAATCATTACAAGATGATGGCCGAATCTTAATATTTCAAAAGAGGATAAGTCAGGAAATGAATGGAAAAGAAGGAACAAATAAAATCCACTCTGAATCCGACCTTATATGAAAGAACTAAAAAAAAGGTTTGAAAAATATATATAAATAACATGCTTGAAATGATGTTTTAAGGAATTTGTTTAAAAGTAGAAAAACCCTACCTTTGTAAAGTAAGTAAATATTAATTTTTTTGTAAAATAAAAGCTCCATTTATATATTTTTTTCAAATTTCTGGCAAGAATTAAATTTTTTGTTTAGATCGAAAATTTTAGTTAAAATGGGATTTGAATAAAGAAGTATTTTTTTTGAAAAGAAAGTAAAGCGCATATATAGCTCGTCGATTTTTCTAATATAGAAATTTATAAGCTGTAAAATTCTTTTAAAGGGGATGCCAATAGGAAGTGGTATTGGTCTTAATAAGGTAAAAAGAATGGAAAAGAAGATAAGAACCCAAAAACAAAGCGGTAGGCGAGTGTACCGCTATGAGTAAATAAGAACTTTTCAGAACAGCAACGGAGATGAAGAAGACGAAAGCAGAATGAAATAACGGTAGTTGTAAAGATATGATTTGACCCAACCCGAAAAAGGTTCAATTTAGCCTAAATAGGCTAAGAGCAGTCGATCTGTGGATTTAACCGGTCGACCTGTTAGCGGATTTCGAACGTGATTTGAACCTCGAATGTGACATAAATTCGCATCTAGGTCGAGCCGCTCTCTCATTCCTCTTGATCCCTCTTTCTCTTTACCTCTGCACTCTCTCTCCCTCCTCTTAAAAATTGACAAACGTCATCTTCCCCACCCACCGCCATGACTACAACAACTCCAATAGGCCCCATATCAACTCGAAGACGAGCGGTGCTCCACCTAAATCATCCCCCAAATCTAGATCAAAACCCCACCAAACCTAATCATGGCACCTCCACGAAGCATCATATCCTCTCACAACCCAAATCTGGCCCCACAAGAGATCACATGACTTCAATACGACGAAGAAAAGGTGAAAAATTATGAAGCGGTGGAAAACTTTGCATTTCTACAAGGGCGACTAGTGAAGTTTAGGGACTTCGTCGGTTATAGTTTGGAGGACTTGTTTATAGCTACATGATTATTGCCAATCCTTAGCCATGGTATGTTTGAGTGGGGAAGCTTCCCACGGTACATATGTCTTTTCGATGCTCACTTGGTGCATTTGTCCGATAAGGATGGTAACCACTTCACATCTGCAGTGAAGGGGGTGGAGATTCGATGACTAATGAGCAGTTTGAAGGTATTTTGCACATTCCAACAATTGGAAAGGATTTGGAGGATATCAGGACTTCCAATCTAGTGATTCTATAGGAGATCTTCCACTAGGGAGTAGGTGTCTGGCGCTCAGGCAGCATGGGGACCAAACCCATCTAGTCTCCTACATCATTCAACATAACATCATCCCAGGACGGATAGTTTTGACCAGATCTATCCTTAGTTTAAAAGGACACCTATGCTATTATATGTGGTACTGAGGTGAACTGGGCCAAGGACAGTATGTGCCATTATGTAGGCCTCCGAGTTAGGACGCAGAGGAGGTACATTCCGTACTATCGTTTTTTCACTTCCGTCTTCAGGCAGTATGGATTTATTCTTCGAGGAGAGTAGGTGCGGATGAAGGTTCTTGCTCTATTGGATAGGACCTCACTTAAGAGGATGGGGATAGGAGGGGTGCCTGCTGGAGTTGGAGCATAAGAGGGTATAGAGCAGGCGCAGACGTAGTGGGCTCCAAAGCTAGATCAGGAGCCTATAGAGCCATAATCACAAGGCCTAGAGTATATGGCGATCCGAGATTCCTACATCCGGTTCAAGAACAGCCGGAGGAGATAAGTGCCAAGCAGCAGGGTCGGGGTCGCGAGCTTGGATGCATAGTGTAACAGATGGGGATTTTTTACCCTCGAAAATTGACAATAATACGTCCACTATATAAAATGCCGAGCAGTCGAGTGCCGGAAATACCGGTTCATTAGGGATGAAGAAGAATAAGGTAGAAGAAAAATTAGAAACTACAACATAGAATCTCATAATCACAACGGAACAAAGTATAATATATAATAATAGATTTTAAATCAAGAGCTGTACTGTTAATATAAGTACCACTATTAGAGTACAACAATTCAATACATCAAATCTGGACAGTTTAATAACTTGTCCTGATATACATAACTCACATAGCGAAAATAACCAAGTACGTGATATACGATTGAACTTCTCCAGCTCGTCACCTGGGTTCCATAGCATTTAACCTGAATCTGTATTACTTGGTTTGACCCGAGCATTATAACAAAATTATACCCGAGTCAGTCTGGAAAAACAGCGTGAGAAAACACACTCAATTTGAATTATTAACTTTTATCTAAAATCCTTTGAAAAAAAGGTATCTCGTAAGACCACGTCATACATAAACACGACGGGTTTTTACCTTACGATAACCAAAACATTTTTATCAAATCTGTCTGATATTATAATAGTGTCTAAACCAAGTAAATAGAAAATAGCTGAAATGCTTGCATCTCACGTTTCAGCATAGTTGGGCATAATCAAAACCGTACGGTGCTTATTGGAGAATGGATTCCATCGAACGACTGGGCCACTGGGGTACCGCCCACCATAGTATACCTCTAAAACAGTGTATCAAGGACCACTCCGGGATCTTCTGCTACACAAGACCGGCCCACCCCTAAACTGGATAGACCGAGTATGTTATCACCTTAAGTGTTCCCACTCTTACTGTCGAGCACTTCTTCTTTAATGTATACCCATATCTAAGATAAATAGGGTTCCAAGGACATCTAGAAAAGTGATAACATATCCTACTTGGGTGCGACCAACTTAGCCTTGATGCGTCTCCCCTGTTTTAGCTATTCCCGACTAATGAGGTTCGAGGCTAAGCGTTACCATTCAAGAATAATTTTTCTTAGAATGCTCATCATCCTACAATGACGATGTTCTGATAGCATTCGTCCATACCAATTGCCCTGGGTCTGGACAAACCGAATCACCATCTCCATCGTCTTTATGGAATTCATTCGTAACGTTCAAACCGGATCAAAGTGGTTTTCGGATAATTAAATCCGATCCCAGTCTCTTCGAAACGATTAACAAAATTGGCCAAAATTGATAGTCAATTATTTAACTATCAATAAACACCGAAAGCAATCATCAGACCTTATTATAAATTTCCTAAAATTCATTTCAAAATATCTTTATAAGAGATTACTTTCAGTTCTTCAACATTTGAAAACAGTTTTCAAATCCTTATATTTTTAAGAGAACATTTCCAACCCTTCCCAATACTTAGAATATTTTCTCCACTTCATTTTATATCCAATAATTAGAAAGTATTCCATCTACTTCCTAATTCTTTTTCTCAAAATCATTTACAATATTATTTGTAAATTCCTTGACTAGTTTATAACGAATTCTATAAATTCTGGAATTTCCTAATTAATTCCCTTAGTATTTCCAAAGTCAAGTACACTTATTTATAATTCCAATATCCCTTTCTACTTCTTTTATGAATTCTATTTCGTTTTCAAAGTTCAGTTTTATCTAACTTCTTCAAAAATTTCCTTACTTTTCCCAAATTTTAGTTTTGAGAATTCTATTATAAGTCCATTTACTAAATAACCATTTCCAACTCTCGAGAAGGTTTATAAATACATTTAAACCATTTTCAAAACTTTATATATATATACACACACATGTATATAAAAATAAGTATTCAAAGAAAATAATAATTATTTATTTTAAAACATGTTCAAATAATTATCTAATATTGAAATATTTTTATAATATCAGTTTTCAAAGCAGGTTTTAAAGTTCAAGTTTATTAAATAAAATATTAAGTATTTGGAAAAAACTCCACTTCTGAAGTATTTCAATACTAACTTAAATTGCATAGTTTAATAAATAAAATTTTCCTTTTTAAAATAAAACTTGATTTATTAATAAAAATATTTTTTTAAATCTCAATAACCAAATTTCAATTTATATTCCCTTTTTATTTCTATCACATCATTTCCATTTCGGTCTCCTTAACCATTCTCACTTCAAAAATAGTATCCACTATTTTTCTCTCGCCCTATTTCCATATTCAACTATAAATTCTTCCTATATTATCTTTCCAATTTATCATATGATATCAATTTATTTTATTTATAAACATCGTTTATAAATTCTTATAACTTCTTTGAGTTTCACTAAAATAATCTTATTTATAAATTCCATTTTATAAATTTAATTCCTTATAAATTCCATTTATTTTTGCCAATATATTTTTAATATTGATTTCAAATTCTTTCTATATTTTCCGAATTATCATTTTAAAAATCCAACCTTTCAAAAAAATTCTTTATATAATTTATTTTGAATTCCCTATTTAAATTTTTTTCCCGCCTTGATTAATACTATCAAAAATTCACCATTTCTTATTCAACCCAATCTCTTTTAAATATTTCAATTTTCGATATACACATTTTTATGTACAAATATCTTTTTAATTCCTTAAAAAATTAAAATAATATTTATGGTATTTAATATAACCAAAATTAATTTCCACGCCATTATAACATTTAAAAATTGACAACACACAATAATCCAGCATTTTATATATATGAAAAGTACTAGTATATTTGAGGAATCCAGTTGGATCCCTCCAACCTGTTTTCCTGCATCCACAGATTTTAGGCAACAAATAAAAATACCAATCCCACTTCGAGGGGGATATCGTGATATATAGGGCCATCCTCTATTATGCGGGACGCATAGGGTCTCATCCGCTATAATATGCGAGAATATCAATCACTCAAATATATATACTACTACATATAGATATATAGTTATCAACATATAATTATAAATCTGTCAATTAATCAAGCATCTAATATTTTAATTTAAACATCTAAATTTAAATATGGTAATCCAAATGAGTGAGAAATTCTCACCTTGATTTCTATTTGCTGAACGTCCAGATTTTAAATTAAATTGAATTGACATTCAATTAAATTTAAAATTCTTGCTGACTTCCAAAAACTTCCAAATCATTTCAAGCTCGAAGCCTACGTCTGTACGAAACCAATATTACCGGCTTCATATGATTGTGACCTCGAATACAAGGTTATTGAATTTTTGTTATTGATTTTCAAACTATAATTAGTTTAAATCAATTACTTAATTCATAAAATAAATTACTAAATTAATTTTAAGTTGTAAAATCTTATTTACCTCACTGCCACCTCTCTCGTTAGCTTCCAATTTGCAACCCAGGTAGCACGTCCCCCACCACGAAACCTTTGGCTCGAGCGGGAACACGAGCCTTCCCCATCGCACACCACTGTTGTCGCTCATCCACCTACGCGCATTCGCCATGTGGTCACCCAAACCTTAGCTCTCCCACCAGATTTTGCAGCGCATTGCCTCCCCTCAGCCCTCGAATTCCATGCGACTCAAGCCCTAGAGCATACTCGAGCTTACGATTCCACGTCCAGCCCACTATTCAATGACTCCTCCATCGCGATTTGTTCGATCGTGATGTATATATAATTCAATTTTTTTTCATGAACGCGAATCGATTGAGCTTAAAAGGAAAAGAAAGGGTCACCATGATTTTGTTCTCCTTTTACTTTGCTCAGCTTCGAACTATAGATAAGCAAGAGGATGTCGCGATTTTACTTTACCTTTCCCTTTTTTTTTGAACTGTCGTTGAATGAAGGAGATAGGATGCGTGATTTAAAACCAAGGAAAGCGGCTTCGTACAGGAATAGGTAGCATGTTTTTAGAGTTAAGATGACACGATATGATGTTTTGTAGGCTGATGTTGAAATTGATATGAATATATTATAAAATTTCCAAAATATCTCGATTTTTCGTAGCTGAAAATCTCGAACCCCTCTCAAGGTATGTCGCCAGGCATTTATAATGTTATACCCCTATTCCGAACGCAATGGAAAGGTTTCGAGTCCTAATTCGATCGTATGGAGAAGATAGCTTTTTGGACCCAATTATTATATTGAATTTTCGATGTTAAATTCAACGCATTTATATACCGTATGATCAAACGATGGCTCCAAATG
Source organism: Allium cepa (assembly GCA_030765085.1). Classification (NCBI taxonomy): domain Eukaryota; kingdom Viridiplantae; phylum Streptophyta; class Magnoliopsida; order Asparagales; family Amaryllidaceae; genus Allium; species Allium cepa. Next base: position 23,979,574 of record CM060933.1, on the reverse strand, counting down.
TTATTAAATTTAAAATCCAGTAACAATACATTATTACAGATCCAATGGAACTGGTTTCGTCGAATTCCGAGACTATGCCCCGGATCGCTGTTTTAACACGTCGATTAAATCGATGGTTTTCAAAATTTTACGAAATAGCTTAAGATTTCATTTTTAAATCTTACCAACTAAATTATAAATTCCAAATTCAATATTTAAAACCACTTAAATATTCCAAATTAATGACAGAAAAACCCAGGTCGTTATATTCTGTTGAATATGCGCTTATATGATTTTTGTTTGATGATAATAAACATATATACATTCGTTTAAATGTATTTGATAATATACTATTTTATTTTTCACAGATTAAATAAATATTTGCTGAATAAAATAAATAACACGGAATTTGAATTCAAACGAATATTTTATTCAAACAAATATTTATTACATCTTTGAATAGTACAATTTCAAGCTCTCACTATAACTATACAACATTGATTACAATTACATCACATTTCACATTTACAAATGTCCTCACTACATATCACTCACACTCGTATTTATCTTCAACTTCCTTCCAGTTAGAATCCAACATCTAAGCAATCTGCAAAAATATTCATTAACGCAGTAAAATTGAAAAAGAAATATTTTTGCAATATAAAATAAAATATGAATTTTGAAAATATTATTTGCCTCAGTTATTTGGGTTGTTCGTCATCATTTATATTTGAATTTGTCATACACGAACAACTTGTGACATACACAGTGTATCACTGTATATGCCACAAGGCCGTGCACACCGATATACACTTGATAATGCTATAGGGATAGGTGAGCACAAGGTCAAACCCAAATATACAGACAGGTTCAACTCAGGTGCAATATATTCAAAATCTCGTCAGCAGCACAAGGTCAAACCCGAGTTTTTGAAACTGGATTCAACTCAAGTAAAATTTCAAAAATCAAAATGAAATGATAAAGAATCAAGTCTCGACCAAAACCAGTTACTCAATGCATGCAACATGATATACAAGCTCAATGAAGATTGCAGCAAAAATTCAGACCAACCAGTGATACAAGCAACATAATGCAAACTACAATCAGACAAGCATACTTGAAGACCACCCATATAGCATCAAAGCTTAAGTATGCAGATCAAAAGCAACTGTTCTTAACTGCAAGTTCAAACCAAAGCACAAAAGTGCACATCAACACATCTAAGACTACATGAACACTATAGGACGAAAGGAATTGCAACAACACCAATGCAAGTAACTCATGCAACAAGACCAAACAACACAAGGAAAGAACTCGACCAAGTACAAGTGCAACAAGCACTGCTCAAGACAACACAGTGAAGCATGTACACGGGTAAACAGCAACACAAACTGCAGTGGACAGCAAAGACCACATGCCACAATATCGTGTACATGAAGGCAGCAAGTCAGTGGCAAGACACAAACTGCAGTGGACAGACCAGAGTGCAACAGGCAAGCACAATGCATATATAGCAGTAATATACAAACCATACCAATAAACCAATAAACCAACACAAGCATACACACACATACATATGCATGTGTATACATGAGGAAGGTTACAGATTCAAGTCCAAATGCACAGTTCAAACTACAGCGGACAGTGAAGTTCAAGTTACAGGTTGAAATGCAGCAATAAAGGCAAATGCACATGTCACCAGTATATGAAGACAATATGATCAAGGGACTGGCATCAACAGAGACTCGAGTACTACCAGAACACAACCAGTGATTAAAATGCAGTGATACGCAGCAAGGTAAACAAACGAAGTATTTTAAAACCAAGTCAAAGCCGGTGGAAATCAAAATGTCTCAAAATTCAAAAACATACTGGAGTCGAGTCAACAGAGAAATTCACGAAGCCATAGTCAGACATCACAAAAATTCAAAACCGAGAAAATTCAAACCAAGTCAAGAAACCCAAGCCGTGACTATCAAGTAATATAAAAGCGAATATATACAAATTTGAAAAGGTCAGATATCATCATGTTCATCAATACAAAATCAAGCGGCCAGAGAAATCGTGTGACAAATTCAAACATTTTATACGAACGAAAATTATGGAGTTCGACTCCTATATAAAAACCCTAACATCATCATCGGCTATGGATTAAGAGTTCGAATACACAAATCAAAAGGCAACAGAGAAAAAAAAATTCTTACCAGAAGCAAGAATCGAACTTGTCGAAGTAGCCAGAGAGAGCAACGAGAAATCGATCGAGCTAGGCAATTCTCGAAACAATCAACAATTCGATCAATTTAGGAACGGCACTTCGAAAAGCCCAAAGATCAGAGCGCAAGAGGAACGAAAGCCCCTAATTTTTCACAAGCCCTAATTCAGTTGCAAAGCCGCCATTTGTTCAAGCCAGAGAGAAGTATCGGGTCGACTAATAAAGAAAAGAAGGGCCGGCTAATTTTTGTTTAGAGTAAAAGGGTTTTAAATATAAAAAGCGGCTTTAGTTTATATTCATAGGGCTTTGTTTTTTAAATTGTTTTGAAATCGTTTTTAAATTTGTATCTAAATTTCAAACTGCTAATTTTCTAGTCGTGTGACTAGGGGACAAACTACGGTGTGTAGTTTGGGAATTCGCAACTCGATGGTTGAGTTGTGGCCAGGGTTTTGAGCGTAGAGTTAGATTAGTCAATAGCGGGTATAGCGAGTTTACGTGTTTAAGCGAGGGACTATCTAATTTCTAGTAGAAACCTTGGGGGCAGCACGTAGGCAGGGTTTTGCCGAAGTTGGGTAAATTCTGTGTTGTTCTGTTTTATTCTGTTATTTATATTCTGCGATATCTGTGCTGCTATTCTGTGATCTGAATTGAAATTAATTTATAAGCGCGATTAATTTTAATAATTTATACCATCACCCTATTCACCCCCCCTCTAGGGTGAAATCGATCCTACAAGTGGTATCGGAGCTAGGAATAGAAATCAACATCTGTTTTTAAAAATTCGATTTTTTTGGAAAAATCAGTTTTTGTTTTAAAAATTTGAATTTTTAAAATGGCTTCTTTTAATAATGCTTTTTCAGAGGGTCAGTCGATAGTTAGACCACCAATGTTCAATGGTGAATATACTTTTTGGAAAAATAGGATGAAAATCTTTCTGAAAACCATTGACGCTTGGGATATTGTTAAGACAGGTTATAGAATACCAACTATAACTATAGATAATCAGGAAATAGAGAAACCAAAAGAACAATGGACAGAACTAGAAAATAAATTACAGAATACTAATGCCAAAGCTATGAATTCTATTATCTGTTCATTAGATCAATTTGAATTTAATCGTGTCTCACATTGTCTAACTGCGCAGGAAATATGGCACATACTAGAAGTGACTCACGAAGGAACATCTCAAGTCAAAGAATCTCGCCTTGCCATGCTAAGCAGCGAATACGAGAACTTTACAATGGCGAAAGAAGAAAATGTCAAAGAGATGTACGGACGACTTTCCAATATCGTATATAAATCAAAAGCTCTCGGAAAAACATACACCGAATTAGAAATAGTCCGGAAAATCCTCAGAGTCCTTCCACGAAGCTTTGAAGCAAACGTAACTGCCATACAAGAATCAAAAGATTTAAAACAACTTAAAGTTGAAGAACTCATCGGAAATCTCACCACTTATGAGCTAGAAATGAAATTCAAGGAAGAGCGTGAAGGAGGTGACACTCGAAAGAAATCAATAGCTCTCAAAGGAACAACCGAAAGTGATGATGATAACGATGAAGATGATGGAGCAGCAGAATTGGCGCTACTAATAAAGAAATTCAAAAGGTGGAATCGCAAACACGGAAATCCAGCTCGAAATCATGAATTGAAAAGCAGAATAGGGAAAGCACTTGACTACTCAGAAGAACAGGAGATCATCTGTCATAAGTGCAACAAACCCGGCCATATCAAGCCCGATTGTCCACAAATTAAATCCATCCATGGAAAGAAACAGAAAAAGAAAAGTTTTGCAGCCACTTGGGATGAAATAGACGAGAATGATCAAAGAACTGGCAGTGAAAGCGAAAAGGCAGAATTATGTCTTCGAGGTGATACAACTGACAGTGACGATGACGAGCCAAGTGAGGTATCAAAACTTACCCATTCTGAGTTGCTTATATATTTTCATGAAGTAAACGGTTGTTTTGAACGACTTAGGGAAAAATACGCCAAACTTGAATCTCAAAAGGATACTTTGATAGAATGCAATAAACAACTTGATCAATTAGTTAAGAACTATCAACGTAGAATCCCTAAGTGTGATAAGTGTCCAACATTCGAAGAGGAAATTAAAAAATTAGAAATCAATGTAAAATCACTTGAAAATGAAATTCTGATGTTAAAAGAGAATGAAAATACTAGGAGAGAGAATTCTATTAAAAAGTGCACACAGTTGTTAAACAAAAATGAATCTCTCAAAACACAAGTCCAACAATTGTCAACGACTTGAGATAAATTTTCAAAAAGTGAAAAATCGTTGAATATGCTATTAGGAAAGCAAACTGTTAATACGGTTAGACAAGGACTTGGATATAATAATTTGAAAATTGTTGAAAGCAATATTAATCAAGATAATTCTATATGCACAATTTGTAGAAAATTTGGACACGATCACAATAATTGTTGGTATAGACCCAAACATGTAAAAACTATACCGATTTGGGTTCCAAAAGGCACAAATATAAAATCTCTCAAAGTTAAACAAATTTGGGTGCCGAAGGGAACAATTATAAATAGTTTTGGGTCTTTACAAAATTATTTTTCAAAATATTCTGCCACTAACAACCATGGACCTATAAAAACAAATAGGTCACATAAATCTTTCATCGTGTAGGTGTGGTGGCAGGCTAAGGAACAACAACAGTGTTCTCTGGATTTTTGGCTGTTCCAGAAACACAACGGACGACGAAGCAAAGTTCCTTAGCCTAGTATAAAGGTGACAGAATCACAATGGGCAATCACAAAAAATTATCGTAAAGGTAAAACAGGTAAAATTGTTTTGAACAATATATTAAATGTGATAATCTGCACCGTATTCTGAATTAAAATCAGCCAATATTGAGATGATGAAAAAATGACGATTCTGACTTATTCAACATAGTTGGCCAAATTATATTCTTTTGCCAAAAACACTATAATAAGTCTCTAAATTCTTTGAATTACTTCATATATATCATTCTGGATTAAAAATAGTGTTTTGTTGGATAATACATTTGGTTAAAATACGGCTAACTCCTTATTCACGTTTTTTCGATTATTTACACGGCTTCAATTCAAATTCAAAAGAATGTCATTTAAATTGTTGTTAAAATTGAATTTGAAATTTTTGGTGCACACTTCATGTTTTGGTCAATCAAATTCAATTGATGATAATTTTTGAGTGAAAGAGAAATTTAGATGCAGATTACACTGGTAATCTAGTTGATAGAAAAATTACCAGTGAAACGTGATTTTTTTGTTGAGACATTTAGTAACTGCATTGTTTTTCAAAGAAAATATCTGCATTTTCTTCATTTCGAATAATTTTCAAATAGCAGAAAATTTTCTTTTAAACCCCCCTCGAAAAAATCATTTTTGACCATATTTTCAGATTAGTCATTTTGAAAAATTAATTTCATAATTATTTTTGAATTTGATTTTAAATGACTATTTTGACTAATCTGACTCCCTAATGTTTATCGAAAAGAAAAATAGTGATTGAAAAAATGATGAGTGCTAATATTGATCAAATATTATGACTTGAGACGGTATAATTAATAAATTTCTTTAGAAATTTAAACAAGAGTTATAAAACTTTTTGTTGGTAAAAATTCCATGACCATCTCTATATCTATCATATTTCTAACAACCATCACTCATCAAAATTCTATATAGTTTGTCCATATGTGGTACTTTAAACAGGAATCGTTTGTTTTTCATTTTCACATTTTTTTATAAAAAAAGGGATAATAATAATAAATAAATACCAAAGTATTCACTCTCATTTAAAAGTCCTCACGGTTATGCATGGGTGAATTACTTGGAATTTGTTATGTGCTTCCATGCTCATTTAAAAGTCCTCACGGTTATGCATGTATGGAACGCATATAAAAAGTTTTTTTTAAAATAAACAAGTTGATTCTAATCCCATTTAAAAGTCCTCACGGTTATGCGTGGTTAGAAGATACTTGAATTTATTTTTTTAAAATAAAATTGGAATACTACTAATCTCATTTAAAAGTCCTAACGGTTATGCATGGTTAGTAGATATTCAAATTCCTGATATAAATATACCACAAATAGTCATAACTATATGGTTTTATATGATGACAACATTTCCATCATTCTAAAAGTGGAATATGCGTCTAACAAAATATTTATGATTTTTGTTTGATTTTTTATTGAAATTTAATATTTATATTCAATTGAGTTTTAATGTTGGATTAATAACGATCACTTTATCTCTATTTTGTCTAACACTATTATTCTTTTGCTGATAACAAAAGGGGGAGAGAAAAGTTAAGATTTTGTCAAATAAAATCAAGCAAAGGTCAAATATTTTCCATTTGCATCTAGGCTCATTTGCATATTATTTAATTGTATGCATATTTGTAGGGGGAGTTTTGTGTAGACAGGAAACATTTAAATAGGAGGAGCAATTAGAATATATCAATGATCAAATACATTTAACATATTCAAAATCTTAAATATATGTTAGTTATCATCAAAAGGGGGAGATTGTTGAATATGCGCTTATATGATTTTTGTTTGATGATAATAAGCATATATACATTCGTTTAAATGTATTTGATAATATACTATTTTATTTTTCACAGATTAAATAAATATTTGCTGAATAAAATAAATAACACGGAATTTGAATTCAAACGAATATTTTGTTCAAACAAATATTTATTACATCTTTGAATAGTACAATTTCAAGCTCTCACTATAACTATACAACATTGATTACAATTACATCACATTTCACATTTACAAATGTCCTCACTACATATCACTCACACTCGTATTTATCTTCAACTTCCTTCCAGTTAGAATCCAGCATCTGAGCAATCTGCAAAAATATTCACTAACGCAGTAAAGTTGAAAAAGAAATATTTTTGCAATATAAAATAAAATATGAATTTTGAAAATATTATTTGCCTCAGTTATTTGGGTTGTTCGTCATCATTTATATTTGAATTCGTCATACACGAACAACTTGTGACATACACAGTGTATCACTGTATATGCCACAAGGCCGTGCACACCGATATACACTTGATAATGCTACAGGGACAGGTGAGCACAAAGTCAAACCCAAATATACAGACAGGTTCGACTCAGGTGCAATATATTCAAAATCTCGTCAGCAGCACAAGGTCAAACCCGAGTTTTTGAAACTGGATTCAACTCAAGTAAAATTTCAAAAATCAACATGAAATGATAAAGAATCAAGTCTCGACCAAAACCAGTTACTCAATGCATGCAACATGATGTACAAGCTCAATGAAGATTGCAGCAAAAATTCAGACCAACCAATGATACAAGCAACATAATGCAAACTACAATCAGGCAAGCATACTTGAAGACCACCCATATAGCATCAAAGCTTAAGTATGCAGATCAAAAGCAACTGTTCTTAACTGCAAGTTCAAACCAAAGCACAAAAGCGCACAGCAACACATCTAAGACTACATGAACACTATAGGCCGAAACGAATTGCAACAACACCAATGCAAGTAACTCATGCAACAAGACCAAACAACACAAGGAAAGAACTCGACCAAGTACAAGTGCAACAAGCAATGCTCAAGACCACACAGTGAACATGTACACGGGTAAACAGCAACACAAACTGCAGTGGACAGCAAAGACCACATGCCACAATATCATGTACATGAAGGCAGCAAGTCAGTGGCAAGACACAAACTGCAGTGGACAGACCAGAGTGCAACAGACAAGCACAATGCATATATAGCAGTAATATACAAACCATACCAGTAAACCAATGAACCAACACAAGCATACACACACACATACATATGCATGTGTATACATGAGGAAGGTTACAGATTCAAGTCCAAATGCACAGTTCAAACTACAGCGGACAGTGAAGTTCAAGTTACAGGTTGAAATGCAGCAATAAAGGCAAATGCACATGTCACCAGTATATGAAGACAATACGATCAAGGGTCTGGCATCAACAGACTCGAGTACTACCAGAACACAACCAGTGATTAAAATGCAGTGATACGCAGCATGGTAAACAAACGAAGTATTTTAAAACCAAGACAAAGCCGGTGGAAATCAAAATGTCTCAAAATTCAAAAACATACTGGAGTCGAGTCAACAGAGAAATTCACGAAGCCATAGTCAGACATCACAAAAATTCAAAACCGAGAAAATTCAAACCAAGTCAAGAAACCCAAGCCGTGACTATCAAGTAATATAAAAGCGAATATATACAAATTTGAAAAGGTCAGATATCATCATGTGCATCAATACAAAATCAAGCGGCCTAAGAAATCGTGTGACAAATTCAAACATTTTATACGAACGAAAATTATGGAGTTCAACTCCTATATAAAAACCCTAACATCATCATCGGCTATGGATTAAGAGTTCGAATACACAAATCAAAAGGCAACAGAGAAAAAAAATTCTTACTAGAAGCAAGAATCGAACTTGTCGAAGTAGCCAGAGAGAGCAACGAGAAATCGATCGAGCTAGGCAATTCTCGAAACAATCAACAATTCGATCGATTTAGGAACGGCACTTCGAAAAGCCCAAAGATCAGAGCGCAAGAGGAACGAAAGCCCCAAAATTTTCACAAGCCCTAATTCAGTTGCAAAGCCGCCATTTGTTCAAGCCAGAGAGAAGTATCGGGTCGACTAATAAAGAAAAGAAGGGCCGGCTAATTTTTGTTTAGAGTAAAAGGGTTTTAAATATAAAAAGGGGTTTTAGTTTATATTTATAGGGATTTGTTTCTTAAATTGTTTTGAAATCATTTTTAATTTTGTATCTAAATTTCAAACTGCTAATTTTCTAGTCGTGTGACTACGGGACAAACTACGGTGTGTAGTTTGGGAATTCGCAACTCGGTGGTTGAGTTGTGGCCAGTGTTTTGAGCGTAGAGTTAGATTAGTCAATAGCGGGTATAACGAGTTTACGTGTGTAAGCGAGGGACTATCTAATTTCTAGTAGAAACCTTGAGGGCAGCACGTAGGCAGGGTTTTGCCGAAGCTGGGTAAATTCTGTGTTGTTCTGTTTTATTCTGTTATTTATATTCTGCGATATCTGTGCTGCTATTCTGTGATCTGAATTGAAATTAATTTATAAGCTTCCGCGATTAATTTTTATTATTTATACCATCACCCTATTCACCCCCCTCTAGGGTGAAATCGATCCTAATATTCCTCCCTCTTAAAAGAATTCCGTCCTCGAAATTGCTAGGATATGAATAATTGTTCCAAACCCATTACTTATTCAAAACACACTTAGCTAACTTGACATTCCACTTTTCTAATCTATTAGTTTTAAATCAAGCAATTAGTTTTCCATCCTAAACCAAAATACTTTACTTCTACTACAAATCCGAAATCAAATTTTCGTTAACAAGTTTTTTTAAAAAAAAATTGTCCAACACCCTAAATTCCAAAAAAATTGAAAGTCTCCCTTGTACGGAGAGCCTTTTGCAATATAACAAGAGAGATAAAAATGTATACATCGACCCACATGATTGAAAAAAAATATATATCAATATTTTATAATTTTGTCGTATTTAATCCGAAAACGCAGCTTATTTTAGCATTTTTAAGCAAGCAGCTTATTTATATATGCAATTACGCGACCCAGCTCTAGCTTAATCGCCTCCGGTACCTACTTACTCATTTTAAACACTTAAGTTCCAAAAACACCATATTCATTTTTATAGCAATTACAAGGCTTCCATCATTCGATTATTTATTTTCAATCGATTTACAAAGCATTTCATTCAATCCAAATGATTTACAACTCAAATTTTCTTGCATCACTTTATTTTTATACCAAACAACTCATATCCATTTCAAATTGATTTAAAAATCAATTTTATTCACTTCTATTAATCTATAGAAGTTTACTTACTTCCATTTTCGCCAATGCCAATTTTTTATGCAAATTCGACGCTATTTACTGAATAAAATATCCACTTCAGTTTATAAGTATTTTAATTTGATTCCAACCCAATTTATATCTAATTTTATTCCTTTTTAATTGATTCTAAATCAATTCAGTTGCATTCCATTCATATCTATTCTCTTTATATTCAAATCCATTTTATTAAATTGATTTCTATTCAATCGAATTCCAATTCAATTACTAATTAATTAATTAGTTCATTTATTTAATCCACTTCAATTTTAGTTCCATATTCAAATCCATTTGTTTAATATCCCAAGCCATATCAATTTATCTACGCTTCAATTGAACATATTTATAACTTGAATTATCACCATTTCAAACTATTTCCACTTTACTTGACACATTTCCAATTTTTATTTAATTGTCTTACCATCTAAATTGAATTTTATTTATAACTCAAGTTTCATTTCCAAATTCCATTTTTAACTCATAATCCAAATTTATTCAACCCAGTTATTATCCATTTATATCCAATCAACTAATTAATTGTCTAATTAGTTCATTTCCACTTTATAATTCAATATCTGATTTTTATTTCAAAAATCACTTCAACCAATTTACTTGAGTTCAAATTTATTTTATAATTCAAGTTTAGGTTTTTATTTTGTTTCCAAATTATCAAACTCTTTTTATTTCGGCTTATCTATTCCAATTTTCAATTTTATTAGTCACACATCTATTATTTTTCATATTTTCATCAATTCTATACTTGAATATATTCATATTTTAATTTTACTCGATATTATACATTTATTTATAGCTTAAACATATTTTTATTCAGTTTATTTCAATTTTTATAAGCTATTCCAATTTGTTTATTCACAATTCTAGATTTCACTCAAATTTTATTTCATTCAAGATTTATGCCGTATGGTTTTAATCATATTCCACAATTTAAAATATATATCTACTTAAATTCAATATTATTTCTTATCCAATTCAAATTTTATAACTTATAGTTATGTTGTCACTTTATGATTCTCATTTACATATTTTAACTCAATTCCATATAACTCAAATCCAATTCACCTTTTAATTTAAATTTCAATTCCTTTTAACCAACATTTCAAAACCATATTCGAATTATTCATACTTAAATTGATTTCGCCCCAAACCATTTTATTTTAAATTCATTCAATTTCATCAAGTAAGAACTAATTCCAATTCAAATCACAATCGATGAAGTTTTCTAAAATTTAATTCGTTCAATTTAGCTTAAGTTGAATCTATATAATTTTATATCACAATCCAATTTTATTTTCAATTTAATTCAACTTCAGCTCAGATTTACTTACCTTAAGTTAAATTTCATTCGTTTTAACTTTCTTAAGTTAAAATTTAAATTCCACGCTTTTCTCTCTTCTTTAAAATTATTCTCAATTTTATAAGTTCATACTTATTTCCCGATGTTTTCTAAAACATTTAAAATAAGGATTCTGGAATTCAAACACCCAGTATTTATTTCAAATCATTTTGAAATCACAATTATCTCAAATCACACTTTCTAAATTTAAACCAACCCTATTTATTTTCCAAAACATATTTCCTTGAAATTTCTAAACTACATTTGTCTTCCAACAAAAATCTCCAAGTTAATTTATTTCGGTAGCAATCCATCACTTAGAAACTCGAAAATTAATTCTGATGATGGGGCCGTCATCATCAGAATTATGTTTCAGCGATTGAAGTGAGTTTAGTGCCATATCTCTTCCAAAAATCCATTTAAACCCATTTTCTTTCAAAAATATCTTCAAAATAGTACTACTATTTTTCTCCTCAAAATACTTTGGAAAACATTTCCAAAAAATCTTCAGAATTTAAATTTCCAGATTTTAGTTTAAATCAAATTTTAATTATAATCCATTCGTATAATTTATACTTATACAAATTTTCATTTGCTTATATAAATCATTTTCTAAATTTTATAATCTTATTTGATTATAGTATTATCATCCAAACATTCCAAATATATATATATAGTAATTTTAGAAAATTATTTCTTATATATCCAAATATGGTTTAGGTAAAATTATTTCATTTACCCACTTTTTAAAACAATACTGTGTCGATTTTCCTAGTTTAAGGGTTTAGAAATCCCTAACGATACAGGTGTCCAGACTGTATCGACCAGAATTTATAAACACTCAACCGATAAGTCAATACAATATAAAATAATTTATATTCACAAATAAATACGCGCTCCAATCTATTAATAAACTCAAACTCATTCTAGGGTACTGCTGAGCCTATCTCTAACGAGTAATCCCCACTAGCGTTAAGGTTCTCACTTAACCTTCGGCTCTGATACCCACTGTAACGGACGGGGATTTTCGACCCTTGAAAATCGACATTAATACGTCTACTGTATAAAATGTTGATCAGTCGAGTGCCGGAAATACTAGTTCATTACAGGTGAAAAAGAAAAAGGTGGAAGAAAAATTAGAAATAACACATAGAATCTCACAATCGTAGCGGAACAAAATATAATATATAATAACAGATTTTAAATACAAGAATTGTATTGTTCATATACATACCACTATCAGAGTACAACAATTCAATACATCAAATATGGACAGTTTAATAACTTGTCCCGATACACATAACTCACACAGCAGTGATAACCAAGTACATGATATACGTCTGAACTCCTCCAGCCCGTCACCCGAGCTCCATAGCATTTAACCTGACTCTGTAACACCCAGTCTGAACTGAGAATTATAACAAAATAACACCCGAGTCAGTCTGGAAAACCAGCGTGAGAAAACACACTCAATTTAAATTATTAGCTTTTATCCAAATCTTTTGAAAACAAAGATATCTCGTAAGACCATGTCACACATAAACACGACGGGTTTTTACCTTAAGATAACCAAAACATTTTTATCAAATCCATCTGGTATTATAATAGTGTCTAAACCAAGTAAATAGAAAATAGCTAAAATGCTTGCATCTCACGTTTCATCATAGTTGGGCACAATCAAAACTGTATGGCGCTTATTGGAGAATGGATTCCATCGAATGACTGGGCCAGTGGGGTACCGCCCACCACAGTACACCTCTAGAACAATGTACCAAGGACCACTCCGTGGTCCCCTGCTACACAAGACTGGCCTACCCTTAACCTGGATAGACCGAATATGTTATCACCCCCGGTGCTCCCACCCTTACTATCGAGCGCTTTTTCTTTCATGTATACCCATATCTAAGATAAATAGGGTTCCGGGGACATCTAAAGAAGTGATAACATACCCTACTTGGGTGCGAACCACTTAGCATTGATGCATCTCCTCTGTTTTAGTCATTCCCAATTGATGACGTTCGAGGCTAAGCGTTACTTTTCAAGATTTTTTTTCTTACAATGCTCATTGTCCTCTAATGACAATGTTCTAATAGCATTCGTCTATATAAGTTGTCCTGGGTCTGGACAAATCGAATCACTATCTTCATCTTCTTTACGGATTCATTCGTAACGTTCAAACCGGATCAAAGTGGGTTTTCAACAATTAAATCTGATCTCGGACACCTCGGAACGATTACGAAATTGGCCAAAATTGATAGTCGGTTATTTAACTATCAATAAACATCCAAAAGCAATCACAAGCCTTATTATAAATTTTCGAAATTTATTTCAAAATATCTTTATAAGATATTACTTCCAGTTCTTCAACATTTGAAAACAGTTTTCAAATCCTTATATTTTCAATGAAACATTTCCAACCCTTCCCAATACTTTGAATATTTTCTCCACTTCATTTTATATTCAACACTTAGAAAGTATTCCTTTTACTTCCTATTTCTTTTTCTCAAAATCATTTACAATTTTATTTGTATATTCCTTGACAAGTTTATAACGAATTCTATAAATTATCGAATTCCCGAATTAATTCACTTAATATTTCCAAAGCCAAATATACTGATTTATAATTCCAATTTCTCTTTCTACTTCTTTTATAAATTCTATTTCATTTTCGAAGTTCACTTTTGTCTTTGGAAATTTCCTTATTTTTCCCAAATTTTCGTTTTGAGAATTGTCTTGTAAGTCCATTTACTAAATAACCATTTCCAACTCTCGAGAAGGTTTATAAATACATTTAAATCATTTTCAAAACTTTATATATATACATATGTAAAGAAAAATAAGTATTCAAAAAAAATATTTTTAAAACATGTTCAAATAATTTTTTGATATTGAAACACTTTTATAATATCACTTTTCAAAGTAGGTTTTAAAATTCGGGTTTATTAAAAAATATATTAAGTTTTTGGAAAAAAATTCCACTTTCGAAGTATTTCAATACTAACTAACCTAAATTACATAGTTTAATAAATAAAATTTTCCTTTTTATAATAAAACTTGATTTACTAATAAAAATATATTTTTAAATCTCAATAACCAAATTTCAATTTATAATCCCTTTTTATTTCTATCACATCACTTCCATTTTGGTCTCCTTAAGCATTGTCACTTCAAAAATAGTATCCACTATTTTTCTCTCACCCTATTTCCATATTCAATTATAAATCCTTCCTGTAAGTTTATCTATCCAATTTATCATCCGATATCGATTTCTTTTACTTATAAACATCGTTTACAAATTCTTATAACTCCTTTGAGTTTCACTAAAATAATCTCATTTATAAATTCTATTTTATAAATTCAATTTCTTATAAATTCCATTTATTTTTTCCAATCTATTTTTAATATCGATTTCAACTTCTTTTTATATTTCCCGAATTATCATCTTAAAAATACAATCTTTAAAAAAAATTATATAATTTATTTTAACTTCTTCATTTAAAATATTTTCCCGCCTTAATTAATATGATCAAAATTCACTATTACTTATTCAACCCAATCCTTTTAAATAATTCAATTTTCGATATGCATATTTTTATATAAAAATATCTTTTTAATTACTTAAAAGTTTAAAATAATATTTATGGTATTTAATATACCAAAATTAATTTCCATGCCATTATAATATTTAAAAATTTACAACACACAATAATCCAGCATTTTATATATATGAAAAGTACTAATATATTTGAGGAATCCAGTTGGATCCATCCAACCTGTTTTCCTGCATCCACAGATGTTAGGCAACAAATAAAAAATACCAATCCTACTTCGAGGGTGATATCGCGGTATATATGGTCATTTGCTATTATGCGGGACGCATAGGGTCTCATCCGCTATAATGTGCGGTAATATCAATCACTTTAATATATACACTACTACATATAGATATATAATTATCCACGGATAATTATAAATCAGTCAATCAATCAAGCATCTAATATTTTAAATTTAAACATTTAAATTTAAACATGGTAATCCAAATGAGTGAGAAATTCTTACCTTGATTTCTATTTTGTCAAACGTCCATATTTTAAATTAAATTGAACTGACGTTCAATTAAATTTAAAATTCTAGCTGACTTCCAAAAATCTCCAAACCATTTCCAGCTCGAAGCCTACGTCATTACGAAACCAATACTGCCGGCTTGATACGATTTTGACCTCCAATACAAGGTTATTGAATTTTTGTTATTGATTTTCAAACTATAATTAATTTAAATCAATTAATTAATTCATAAAATAATTTACTATATTAACTTTAAGTAGTAAAATCTTATTTACCTCACTGTTATCTCTCTCGCTAGCTTCCAATTTGCAACCCAGGTAGCACGGCCCCCACCACGAAACCCTAGGCTCGAGTGGGAACATGAGCCTTCCCCATCGCACACCATAGTCATCGCTTATCCTCCTACACGCGCACGCCATATGGTCACCCTAACCTTAGCTCGCCCTCCATATTTTGCTGTCGCATCGCCTCGCCTCAGCCCTCCAATTCCATGCGACTCAAGCTCTAACGCATACTCGAGCTCACGATTCCACGTCCAACCCACTGTGCAATGACTTCTCCATCATGATTTGTTCGATCATGATGTATATATAATTAATTTTTTTTCATGAAAGCGAATGAATTGATCTTCAAAGGAAAAGAAAGGGCCGCCATGATTTTATTCTCCTTTTACTTTGCTCAGCTTTGAACTGGAGATAGCAAGAGGATGTCGCGATTTTATTTTACCTTTCCCTTTTTTTTTAAACTGTCGTTCGAATGAAGGAGATAGGATGCGTGATTTAAAACAAAGGAAACTGGCTTCATACAGGAATAGGTAGCGTGTTTTCAGTGTTAAAGTGACACGATATGATGTTTTGTAGGCTGATGTTGAAATTGATATGAATATATTATAAAATTTCCAAAATATCTTGATTTTTCGTAGCTTATAATCTCAAACCTCTCTCGAGGTGTGTCGCCAAGCATTTATAATATTATACCCCTATTTCGAATGCAATGGAAAAGACTTTGAGTCCTAGTTCGATCGTATGGAGAAGATGGCTTTTTGGACTCAATTATTATATTGAATCTTCAATATTAAATTCAACTCGTTTATATACCGTAAGATCAAAAGATAACTCCAAATGCTATGAAATTTGAAATTCGATAATTATACATTATTATGGATCGAATAGAACTGGTTTCGTCGAATTTCGAGACTGTTCCCCGGATCGCTGTTTTAACACGTCAATTAAATCGACGACTTTCAAAATTTCATAAAATCGCTTAAAATTCCATTCTTAAATCTTACTAACCAAATTATAAATCCCAAATTCAATATTTAAAACCATTTAAATATTCCAAATTAAAGACAGAAAAACCCGGGTCGTTACACATAACATCCATGCTCCGATCATTCAGGGGTTGTGGAAGTGATTTGGACTCTCAAAGGAGCAGGGCTATCCGTATCCCTAGGTAATAGTAGGATTAGCAGCAATAGTCGTTATTTCCTTTCAACATTGTTTTTCTTTTAGGCTTTAGGTTGTAAGCTTTAGCTATTTCTGTTTGTGTAGATCGCATATGATGTTATGAAAAATGTTCCTTTTTATCTGTTTTCTTAATTGACCGCTACATTTATTGGAAAACAGTATAAATAAGGAAATCTCATAGAAGACGTTTAACTAATGCAAAAAAATGAAAATAGAAAAGATTGTATGTTTATGAAAATCAATTATAATATTTTTAGATTAGCTTCTAAAAGTAAGGTTAAGTCTTGAAACATATTAAAATTTTAGGACATAAATTTTAGCAAGTGGAGGACAAAGAAAGGTTGTTGCAAAAACATGGGTCAAATACCTATGCCTTAAAAGATGAAATTTACAAATAAACTCGTTTGTAGATTATTGTTCTTTTCAAAATTTGAAAATTTACCATGCGATAGGACAAGGTCAATCATAGATGTCAATCTATTGACTAAATCTCATTTGCATGGGATATGGCTTAGTTTGTTTTGAAAAGTTAAAAACAAATACTTTTGAGGATTTTGTTTAAAAATATTTGACTATTAAAATAAAATATTTTTGTGAAAGTTTTGAAAAATGAGTTTTATTTTTAAAATTTTGCAACTATTTCAAAAATTAAATCGAAAAGGATATTGAATGGAAAAGAGAACAAATTTGATTTTTGAAAGGCTACATGCTTAGCGTAGGAAAAGTTGACGGGTTAGCAATTTTATTATTTAGCAGAAATGATAGTATGAAAAATATAGTTAACGATGAGGGCAAAAGCTGTTTTAGCTTTGGAATTTCTTTTTCCATACCTCATTGATAGGGAAAAAACATATTTTGAAATAACTTTGTTTCCAAAAATAAAATTAAAAATAAATTATGCTTATGTGGTCTGCACTAGGAAAAGTTGAAAAAAGAATCTGGGGCAAAAGAGAAGATTCTAAGGTATAGTGGATTGGGTGCACAAGAGAAAGATGGAAATATGGAATTCTCTATTTAACCCGGTATAAAAATATCGATTTTGGAAATTGGATTTTTCTAACTTTTGGATGTTAGAAACTCTGTGCTATGAATTGGATCGTAGGAATTGGATGTAAAATTGGTCGAACCATACTTCTATTCATAGAGTGTAGGAAAATTTGTATGCGAAAACAAAGATTTTGATTTTCAAAACTTGCATACATATAAAATTGCCAATATATATGGGTTGTTTGCACCACATTTTAAAAATTGTTTTAACGAATATATTCAAGTAGGAGGTGCCGATTTAGTATTGTTCTGCATATGCTATATATATTGTGACACATTATGCACTTGTACACGTTTGACTATAAAAATCGGTTGCACACTGATTGGTTTGATAGCTTAGAGTGGTTGCACGTTATGTTGCATGATTCAATCCTTGAGGAAATTCGAAGATGAAATTTTTTTAAGTAGGGGAGAATGTAACACCTCATAAATAGAATGAAGATTAATGTAAAATAAATTAATTAATAATCATTAAAGATGAAAATGGAATTCTCACAAATGTTAGAATTTAGTTACGAAACATGCACCATTGTGTTCGTGTCAATTTTCTAATCAATTTTCATATTAAAGTTTTACGATCGGAGTTCAAATGAAAAAGTTATCAATATTTGAAGATTTCGGATTGGAAATAATTATGCATGCAATAAAGCGAACAAATATAATTAATTTATGTTAATCAACATTAATGGATACTTAACATTCTAAACAAAATTAATGTTAATCGGATTAGAACGAAATCAGATCAAATAATATTTAAAAGGATAGGAATGGACTTTTAACAAAACAAAGAAACCGATCGACCCCTTTATTAGGACCGATGGTGAACTGGCGGCGCATGATGAACCTAGGCCAGACAACCCAAATTTAATGTAACATAATCTAACAACTGGGATTGATTAGAACCCCTATCAATACGGGCCTAGACCCTCATTTTTTTCTCATTTTTTTCAATGCAACGATGAAGCTCTGTTTCTATTCTCCACAAATTCTATATTACGTATGAATTATTATCTATGTATATATACATGGATAATTGCAGAGAATAATAGAGATGAAGAATAGGATCGAATCGAATCGCCAAAGCCAAGTTAAATTACAAATCCAAATCCAAATCTGTATTAAGTTAAAATCACTTCTCAATCTAAAATTCTAATAAATATGTATATACTTCTGATACATATTTTGGTAGAAAGAAAGCAAGTCAATTAAGAATAGCGGATTTAGATCAAGAGATTTGGAAGCTTAGTGGTGAGTGTGAATTATATATTTTTATATAATATTAGATTTATATCATTGTAAATCTGTTCCATATATGCCTAAATGTAAAATTTGGAGTTGTAGGCTTAAATATACATATGCAATGAATTTGAGAACCGTGCCTACATATTCAGTGAACTATTAACTTTGGTTAAATATTCCATACACTTAAATCTAGAAAGTAAGGGTGAAGGTAGTCACTAAATTTATAAGATAATTATTGTGTAATGATTCCAGGTTTGTTAGTTAAATGTTATATGTTAGTAAACATGAATTGGACGTTCTTATAAATTGGATTGGGATTTGAGTAGTATTTTAATTCATTAGAATCAAGTGTTTTGGAATGTAAATTTCAATAAATTATTTAGTTTTATAATATTGTATAAAAGTGTATTGTTTGAAATAACAAGGAACATGCCTTAAAGAAAGATATGTACAAAACATGGATGTTTAATATATTTTATACCGTTTATTTCAATAATAATAGAAAAAATAATTCCTTGTAATCCCAAACCTAACAAAAGTACTCTTTGGATAATTTATGGAAAATTAAAGTGTTTAAGTTTCCTTTTTGGGAAGATGTAATTCTAATGCATTATAATGTAGAAATCCCTAAGAATAAATCCCAAGCATTTTAAGTAGAGATAACAACAACAATTTAATTGTCAACTAACATAAGCGATTAAGATGAGTTAAGGATTAAGCAATAAGTGAGGAAATATAAATAAATTAATAGGGAGTTAAGAAGTTATAGCAATCAAAGAAAGATATTTAATAGTTGAAAAGGAACAGTGAGCTATATCTAATAGCGTTAAGAGGAATTGAACAACAAAAAGGTTCAATCTATTAAATTAGTAATAAATGGTAAATGACGTTAATCTAATAAGAATTAAGTTATGTACAAATAACCGAATATTAACAGTAGAATATAAGAGGTGCAGTAATTCGATAACATTTATATAGCTTCAAGTATACATTTATGATGGGTGTTTATTATTGGACCTAGCCAATTACTTAATTAAGAATGACGCAGCCATTAGTAAGGGTTGAAATGCGAGGTCAGTAGTGTTTTAAAATAGAAGTCTGCGCATCGAAAGTGGCAACCAATGGTTGTGTACACATTGTATTGATGTGGGATATCTCCAACTGTAGGATATATGAAAATATATGTTCGCGTGTAGGTAAAGGGAATATGCCAAAATAGGGTTCGCCTCGGTTTGAATTGTTAAAGGGCCAAGGAGGGTCTATTTCAATCCCAATAGGGGGTATTTATTAATTAACCAAGTGGGATTTCCTTGATTGCATTAGACAATCTAAGTGGGATAGTGAGCATATGCTTGGCGGTATGTTAGCAAGGTTGGTACGATACATGTGAGGAGTAAGGCTGTACACATTGGTCAAGACAGACTACACCTTCTGCTAATGTAGGTAACGCATAGGACATGCACCCATCAAAGTTGTTTTTCAAATTGTTGGTAATTAGGAGGCAAGGCTAGATAACCCTTATATGAGTCCTTAAGACATGGTAGAATACGACTATATAATTGTACGTCGTTATTAGGCATTAACAGGGAGATCCTCGGTGTACGTGGGTAATTCTACCTAGATGCAGATGGTGGATACCTGATGCGGTGCAGAGTTGCAGAAAGTAGCGAGGAATGTATCTTGGTCCAAGCTGGGACTGTAGTACTAATATATATACATATACATATACATATACATATACATATGTAGTTATTATATACCTCGACTATGTGGAGTGTCTCATACACGTACATGAAGTTAAGACAACAAAGTTTAAATAGTAAACGTAACATAAAATGGAAGAAATCGACATAAACCAATGTTATGGATAAAGTAGGTAATTTACTAGTCACCGGAACATTGTTATGACCCCCTCCTTATTTCAACTCACATTATAGATTAAAGGGGTAGGTACTAGTACAAGGTGGGGAGGTGGAAGGGAAGATTTCCTTATACATGCTCGATACTGATAAGGTTATTAGACACGAATGGTATTAACCGTGGTCAGTAATTCTATGTTTTATTATACTCGACTGTTCCGCTATGAGTTTACATCGAGAGTGCTCGAATATACTTTTGTTTATTTGCATAATACGAACACCAACGATCTATAATCTAGTGGACTATGGGTTTTTCGTTTAGTGAAAACTCTAGCTCACTAAGGTATGGGTTATGAATATAAAAGCTAACCAGATGCCAAACATAATCGGGTACATATGGAAATCAATCTATCACCTAGATATATTGTTCAACCGAACATACCACCGAATGTGAAAGCTAACCGGATGCCTAACCTAATCGGGGCATGTATGGATGCAAAAGCTAACCGGATGCCTAACCTAATTGGGTATATATGGATACAAAAGCAAACCAAATTCCAAACCTAATCAGGTACGTATGAAAACTGATCTATAACCAAGGCATGTTATTTAACCGAGTGTACCACCAATGCCAAAGCTAATCGAATGCCAAACCTAATCGGGTACGTATGGCTGCAAATGCTAATCGAATGCCAAATCTAGTCACGTATGTATGATGCAAATGCTAACCGGATGCCAAACCTAATCTGGTACGTATGGATACAATTCAGAACAGAATGCCTACCCTAGTCGGGTACATATGGAAACCAATCTATAACCGAGGTATATTGTTTAACTGAGCATACCAGTAAAGGAAAAGTTAACCGAATGCCCAACCTAATCGGTTACGTATGGATGCAAAAGTTAGCCGAATACTAATCCTAATCGGGTACATATGGATACAAAATCTTACTAAATGTCAAACCAAATTAGATGCATATGGATAAAAGCAAACCAGATGCCAAACCTAACCAGGTACATATGGAAACCAATCTATAATCAACATATATTTTCTAAGCAAGTATACCACCGAATGCAAAAGCTAACTGCATGCCAAACCTAAATACGTATGTATGAATGCAAAAGCTAACTAAATGCAAAACCTAATTGGGTATGTATGAATACAAAAGCTAACCGAATGCCAAACCTAATAGGATACATATGGATATAAAAGCTAACCAAATACCAAACCTAATCGGGCACGTATGAAAATCAATCTGTAACTGAGGTATATTGTTTAACCAAGATATATTGCTTAATTGAGTTATATAGACAAAGTCTAATGGAATGTTTATGAAAACGATAGTTTGATGTGACATTTTAGCTATAAATCCGCTAACATGTTTGAAATATGCCAAATGATAGTTTAATGTAACATTTTTGTTACAAAGTACAAAGCCACGTTTATGATATCTGAAACGATAGTTGATATGACATTTTAGCTATGAGTTATACTAGCATGTTTAAAATTTGCAAAGTGATAGTCTAATGTAGCATTGCAGTTACAAAGCCCAATAACATGTTTGTGATATATAAAATGATGTTTAATGTAGCATTTTAGCTATGAAATACACTAACATATTTAAAATATGCAAAGTGATAGTTTGATGTAGCATTTTAGTTAC
The DNA here is from genome assembly GCA_030765085.1 of Allium cepa. NCBI lineage: Eukaryota > Viridiplantae > Streptophyta > Magnoliopsida > Asparagales > Amaryllidaceae > Allium > Allium cepa. The sequence goes on along the minus strand of CM060933.1, from coordinate 23,956,751 downwards.
AAAGTCCAGTGACATGTTTATGATATCCGAAATGATAGTTTGATATGCATTTTAGCTATGAAGTTCACTAGCATGTTTAAAATATGCATACTGATGGTTTAATGTGGCACTGTAGCTACAAAGTTTAATAACATGTTTATGATATTTGAAATGATATTTTGATATGGCATTTCAGCTATGAAATATAATATGTTTAAAATTTGCAAACTGATAATTTAATGAAGCATTTTAGTTACAAAGTCTAGTTGCATATTTATGTTATTTAGAATGATACTTTTAATGTGGCATTTTAGCTATGAAGTCCACTAGCATGTTTAAAATACGCAAAATGATAGTTTAATACAACATTTTAGTTGCAAAGTCCAATAGCATGTTTAAGATATCTAGAATGATAGTTTGATGTAGCATTTTAGCTATGAAGTCCACTAGCATGTTTAAAATATGCAAGATGATAAATTAATATATCATTTAGCTACAAAGTTCAGTAGCATGTTTATAATATCTGAAATGATAGTTTCATGTGGCACTTTATCTAAAGTACACTAGCATATTTAAAGCATGCAAAATGATAGTTTAATGTGGCATTTTAATCACAAAGTCTGGCAGGATGTTTATCATATGTAAAATGGTAGTTAAACATAGTATTCAATCACTATACCTATATATCACTCTAAAAAATTTTTGTATAGAAATCAAAAACTGCAAAAGAAAGAAGAGGAAGAGAGCAGATAAAGAAAAGGAATCTAATACACATCAATATCATTGTAGTCAAATGGCCATGATAAAAGTACTTCGAAAAATAAAAAAGGGAAAGGGTTTACGATTTCTCAACAAGAATTTTTAAGGCAAACTCCTTTTGAAAAGTTTATATATACTATATATGAAGGATTGTTAACTACAAATGAATGTAGAAAAGCATCCACCACTCTAGATGATATAATTGGTACATTTTCCGTTGAAGATGAAACTTTCAAAATTGATAATAAAAATTTAAGAGTTTCAATAGAAGATGTTTCTCTTGTTTTTGGTTTACGTTTAGCTAAAAATTAAAAACATCTTTCCCTTACCAAAAATGTCATTTCAAGCTATACCTGATAAATGTAAAGACTTTGTATCAAGAAACTTCGAAAAAGTAGAATATATAACAAAAGAAGGTACAATTGCAAGTATACAATATCTATTTGAAAGTCGGTAATGCCAAAATGATACAGATTTGTTAAATTAGTTATAATTATTGCAACGATAACATTCTTTCTAGACAATGAAAGACATTTACCTTAGGGTTACATTCAGTATATAATACATGAACAAAATTTACTTGAAATATCATAGCCATTATCAATTCAATGTCCTATACTGCGATCTTTGAAAGTTTTCAAAACAAAGCCAAGACATATGTTTGTATGTTCAATGTTTCCACTGGTAAAAACATAACAACTTAATAGTTTTTTCATGTCAATGATATTTTTAAATTTTCAAATGGTGGTTGAAAATTGCATTACTTTCTTATGTTAATTTTTTATATTATTGTTTTTATTCTTGTCAATGATATGCCAATTTGCAGATGATAGTTGCATATATCATTATTTTTCTTATGTTAATTTTTTAAATTACATTGTTTTTTTTATTTCAATGGTATTTAAATTTGCAAATTTTAGTTACATGTATCATTATATTTCTTCTATTAATTTTTTAAATGACAGTGTTTTTTTCATGAAAATGGTATTTGTTATTTGCATTTAGCATTTTATTTCTTATGTTAATTTTTTACATTACTAGTTTTTCCATGTCAATGGTATTTAAATTTACAAATGATAGTTTTTTAAATTTGAAATGTTATTTACAACTTTTTCATGTCAGTGGTAGTTACATTTGCAAATAATACTTGCACATATTATTTTTCATATGTTAATTTCTTTAGATTTTTTATATGTTAATAATATTTAAATATGAAAATGATAGTTGCATATAGCATTTTTTTCATATATCAATTTTTTTGCAGCATTTTCTTTTTGAGCATGTGGATTTAGTAGAGCCAAAAGCTGGTCACAAGAAAGATTTACCAAGGGTTGTAAAATGGAATTCAAGCAATACCAGGAATGTTGTATCAAAACACTCATTGAAAAACATAAACAGTGAAAATGTTGTTCATTCACTTCATATTTTATAATGTTAGTTATTATATTAGAACTATCATTCATTATGTAGTTTTAAAATCAAATTTTGATATTAAATAAATTTTTGACAACATCAGAAACATTACTAAGAGTGAGAAAGCTCTGCTTGAACAACAATCACCAAAATATCAAAGGTGCAATCAAATAAAGAGGCGGATAGAATATTAAGCAAATTCCAGAGCAAGAAATTTAAATACATTGTAACGACCGAGATTTTCAACCCTCGAAATTCGACACTAGTACATCCGCAGTATTCACGTGCCGCAAACTAAAGTGTCGGAAAGCCCGATTGTTAGGGGAAAAAATAAATAAAGATAGAACATAATCTCACAGTAATGGAATAACATATATTATTTTAGTATAAATCTTTATAGAGGAAAATTTTGAATACAATATTAGAGTCTAGCCTAGATTCAGCCTGGATGGTTATAAACCCCTGTCCTTACTAATGTTGACAACTAAACAAAACAAATGCAATATATATGCAGTAGATAATAGAACATGTCCATATGTAGATAAAGTTCTCCAGCTTTCCTCTAGAAACTCGAAGCGTCTTCAAGTAACCCTGAAACTACTCGGATCTAACCCGAGTATTTAAAATACCCAAATCAAGCTTGATAAACCAACGTGTGATACTCAATTTATAAATTATGCCAATTTAAAACCTGAAAAGAAGGGTATCTCATAAGACCACGTCCACACATAAAAACAGATGGGTTTTTTACATTATGATAACCAAATCACTTTTATACCAAAATAATTTGATATTATTTCTAATGACTTTCCTTTGAAAACACTTTTCAAATAATATATGAAAATAGCCGAAATTGTTACATTTATTGACTTTGATGGCTTACTAACTACTTTTTAAAAGTAGGTTCTACAATCAAAACCGTAAAGGCAAGTATAGGAATTTTGTTTCCAACATGATAGAGAACTAGTGATTATTCAAACCCGAAAAATCCACGTATAAAAGTCCTAGTTCAATCTAGTAGCATTACATGATCTTCGTCGGCCTCCAAACTATACTCCTACACTACCATGGAACAACGTACTACTCGGTGGCTTTACACGATCTTCGTCAGCCTCCTTACCTTTCCATTTCACCATTTTAAGGCAACAGATGCCTTTCATTCCTCATAATTAATATCCCGAAATTTGTCTTTAAGACCACATAGTATCCTATACCATTCCTGGGGTGTGAGGCTCGTGAGGCTACACTCCACAAAGCCACACTTTGCTTTTCGCAAAGCCATGCTTTGATCATCACAGCTTCCACGTTGAATAACATATTGTCTTTCCTTTGATCACTATTGACTTTCACGAACGTATAACCTCTGAGCTCGTATATCTCAGAGAAGGGTGTTAAGCTAAGAGAAGTTGCCTTCTCCGCCACTAAGTAGATGTACGTTTGTAAAAGTCAACATTTGTGATCCCAGTAGTGCAATGTCAGGCATTCGTCCATACAAGTTCGTTCTAGGACTGAACGAAACCAAAGGCACTTTTCCTACCACATCCATTCGGAAATTATCCCTAAGATTAGTCGCGATTAGTCCTTGCAATCATATATTTTCATAATAGAGCACTATTGCCACCATAAATACATGATATGGTAAATTTCACCTCGAGGGACTTGTGGCGAGCAGCCCTTCATCATGAAGATCATCATCTTCAAAAATCATCATCATCATCAAGTCTTCACTTCCGAACATATACATTGGTCCAGAGTTGTTTTCGAATAGGAGTTACCCAAATCCGACCCTGGTTCCTCCAAACCAATCATCGATAAAAAGATGTTAAGTTCACATGTGATCTTCAATCATCAATCAATTTAATTCATCTTTCTATCCATTCATAGATATCTCTTAGAGATATTTTCATTTTAAAGACATATTCATCTAATCATGTCTTTATCTTTTTTAGAGTATATGGAATCATTAAGCCACATTTATCAAATCATTTGATTAAGTTTTAAAACCTTTTTAATCCTGAAATAATTCCAAACCATTTCACGTTTTATTTAGGAAAACATTTCCAAATCATTTCCATGCAAACCAAGTTATTTAACTTTGGAAAATTATATCTTTATACTTTGGGAATTTCGATACAGGAAAACCAAATTCACTATCCCATCCATCGGGCCAGTCTGGATAGCCAGGGAGAGTAGGAAACTGGTTTTCCAAACTCACGCGTAAACACTATCTCTCTGACACCCATAAGGCGGTCAAGTTATTTGATCGATTCTAAACCATTAAACCTTTAATCATTTAATAAATCCTTCAAATTACCTTTAAAATACTTTATTAATCATTTGAAAAAAATTCAAAAGATTTGGAAAAGAATCATTAAGTTTGAAACTATATTTCAAAAGTTATAGAAAAGTGATGTAGAAAGGGCTTTTTAGCTATATTGATCAAATCGACTTTTTATTATTCGAAAATTCATTTTTATAACTAAAATCACTTTTAAAACATTTTAAATTTTTATAAGGTTTATTCCATATTTTTAAATATTTTAAAACATCATTTTCGAAGAAATTCAGTTTTGGATTCCGAACTGTAAATTCGGGATTTTTCAAAAACTTGTTTTACTCATTTCAAAATCTACTTATCGAAATCTCGATTTTCTTTCTTCTCTGGAAAACTATGGATATATTTGTTCAAAAAATTCTATCTTGAAGAATTCTGAGCTATATTTCAACTTTTACACTCGTTTCACTTTTATGGCACGAATTCGCGAACTACCGTTACGTGACGCGCCTATTTTTGACTAAATTTTCATTTACCTTTCAAACTTCACTAAAACACTTCATTTGTTTATAAAATATTTATAAATCATTTTCAAACATTTAATCCAATATTTTTCATATTAAATCTCTTTTTCACTTTTAAACCATTTCAAAACATTATATTATTATAATATTCATTTTCAACCCTTTTTATATTTTCAAAACCATTAAGAGAATAAATAAACTCCATACGCATATTATATGCATTCATTTCTATTAATTAACCATATTATTATGATTTCCCATAATTTATCACAACCAAGTTATCAACCATATCAACATCCATATAATCAACCATATAATTGTTATCCCGCTTTTTGGCAAAGCCGTGATACCAGAAGATCGATCGAAAACAAAGGACAGTTCGTCTCAGAGATTGGTCATACTTTGCTTCACTATGGATATCGTTGAATTTTGTCCGAGTCCAGATTGAGCTACATTGATAGGACATGACAAGAAAGATAATAGAAGTTAGCATCTCAAATTTCAAGTCAATCCGAGTTCATACACTCAAGTTATGATCGATTCAATTTGAAGGGAAAATCCCAGATTTCGTATCCATCACCGAGCTCTGGTTCGAATCGATCACTTTCATATCGATCAACTTCGAATCCATCAAAGTGTCTCGGTTTGTATCGATCAAGTTCGAATCCATCGAAGTACCTCGGTTCGACTCGGCCTCATTCCAACCCATTGGCAGAAAGCCCACTTCGCATCCATCGGAAGATGACCTACTTCGTATCGATCAACTCCCATGAGTTCGTATCGATCAGTATTGGCAGTGTTCGAATCCATCGAGTTCGTATCGATGGATTTCGTACCCATCAGCCGATGAAGCGCTTCGTATCCATCAGCCAGCATCTGCTTCGCATCCATCAAATCACCATCCTTCGTATCTATCGAAGGGTTAAAGTTCGCATCAATTGACTTCGTATCCATGTAGAAGCTACAAGGCTCGTATCCATCAGAGAAAGGCTTGTTCGTATCCATCAACCATCGGTTGTTCGACTCCATCAGTGAAGCCTTGTTCGAATCCATCAGTGAGGCGTCATTCGAATCCATCAAGTTAGCAAGCCTAAGTGACATGTCATCCATCGATGCGAACGCGCCGAGATATATGGAGTCAACGCGGTCAACTCGGAGTGAAGACCGAATCGAGTCGAAGTTTGCGCTCCATGTCATCACAAAGGCGCGTGCCACCATCGATTCAAAACCATCGGTATGAAGAGATGGATTCGAACCAAACAGCCACTCGAAGAACCCCATTTCGTATCGACCATATCTCGCGATCCACTGATCCAAATGCCATAAATTTTCACAGGAGCTTACACACATGCTGAGGAACGTCTCCACCAAATTTCAGCCTAATTGGACATCATCTTGATCGATACGAAATGACTTCATATCGATCACAGATCGACTGAAACTTTCTGAGGTTGGTCGCGTGGGCCCACTCACGTGCCAAAAAAAGTCTCCCGAGATTTGAGCGCGATCTCAACTTCCTATGCCTATAAATAGAGCCCCAGAGCCAACAAAAAAGGGATCTTTTGACTCTCAAGCGCCCAGACTCTGCCGGATTGAGATCTCCATCATCCTACATCATTATACTACTGTTGAATTCGAATTTCCAGTTGTAACTTGCTGTTGATTGCCGTAGCAACTTGTAATCATTAAAAGAAATCAATAAAACTGCAAAAACTTCACAATGGATGTAGGCAACACGTCGAACCACTGTAAATCGCTTGTCTACGCATTTATATTACTATTACTTGGAGTTTTTGTTAGATAATCCTCATTTTCAATTTACATTCTTCATTATCATCTCTTCAAAGATTCCCGAAGAGTGTTGTGACCAATTTTGGTGCAAACACTTTGGTGCTTTCACCGAGAAAACCCAGATTTTCTCCCGCTCTTTGGATCTGTCATCGATACCGGATTGAATAAATCTAAGAGAGAGATCCATGTCACAAATACAAGTTCCTTCCCTTCTATTAAGATTTGCATAAAGTCTAGGAAAGGAATTCAACTTTCAAGATGGTTAGCACAAGAACCACCTCCAACGCTATCAATCGAGAGGAACAGGATAGGCAGAATCCTACGCCACTACCTCCCTCTAACCAAGACGACACTGGACACTCAGAACCGTCAGGTCCGGTTACTAGGCAAGAGTTCCATTTTCTATTCCAAGAGCTGACCCAGAGTCGGCAACAACTAACAGAACAGCTACGCGCTAACGCCGAGCTGATCAACCAGCTGGATCGCCAAAAGCGAAAGAGATCCAAGAGAGACCATGCTTCTCGCTCCTCCAGCGAAAGTTCCTCCTCTTTTGATTATCCTAACCAATCTCCACGACCCCGGCTAGATGGGGGTCACATACAAACTGCTGGAAATCAACCGGCAATGACTGTTGGACAACTGAGAGTTGGTCCATCAGCCAGTTTCCAAACCAGGCCCTCCTCACGAGGAGGTGTCATTCCTCACTGCACCGCAGAATACCGCGCCACGAATGCCATGGATGAACCAAGGGTCAATGCCCCAAGTCAGTCAAACCCGGACACTCGCCGGCATGGGCGTACCCCTGAACCGTATGTCCCAGAGGACTACGAGCCAAGAAGGCAAGATTTGGACCGCCAACATCATCCGGTCCAACTCCAAGATGTGGGATTCAATCACATTCCGGCACGAGCCGCACAGAACATACTAATGCCGGATCTTCCAACCATGATACGCCAGATGATCCATGAGAGGCAGGGTCTCACCAATGACGATTGGGGAATTTCCCGAAGTCACACTCCTTTTACGGACGATATTCTTACTGCTGAACCCCCATGGCTATTCAGAATGCCAACTCTACCTATGTACGAGGGAAACTCTGACCCTAACCAACATATTCTAAAATACCAGTGGTCGATGACCGCTGCCAGAGCTGACGATGCAGTGAAGTGTTGTAGTTTCCCTATATCCTTGGGGGGCATCGCTACCATGTGGTTCACTCGACTGCCACCTCGATCCATCTCTTCATTCGACTAATTGGCCACAAAATTTGTTGAATAATTCCGCATGCACGTCGCAAGGCCAAAAGATGTCAACACTCTGTCAGCGTCACCCAAGCTCCTGGAGAGACGCTCAGACACTACTTAGAGAGATTCCATACTGCATGTGCGGAGATCATCAATCTGAACGATAACTCCATCCTTATGGCGTTGACTAAGAGGATCGACCCAGATTCTGAGTTTGGCAACTGGTTAGCTGGAAAACCACCTGCATCATTGTACCGTTTCCACGCCAAGGCGGCTCAATTCCTGAGGAGGAAAGACACGAAACAGTCTAGGAAGAAAGCTGATGCAGGACCAAGCACGGAAGGAATCCAAAGCAATGTCGCAATCAAACAGTCCAGTGAGAGCACCGGAAAAGTTCAGTTGAACGTTAAAAACAAACAAGCTCGGCGGAGAGAGAGCGTGAATCAAAATAGAAAACGAGATCAAAATCGCGGCCCATAGCGCAAGAATCCTACGTTTGACAGTTATACTCCTTTAAATACATCACTGGAGAACTTGTATTTACAAACCTGTAATACAATTCAGTACCAAAAAACTGCACCAAAACCGTCGTCAGAGAGGCAAATCCAGACGGGAAAATTTTGCAGGTTCCATGAAAGCTACGGGCACAATACGAATGAATGTCGTCACTTACAATATCTCGTAGAAAAATTGATTAGAGAAAGGAAGCTGGAACAGTTTGTTCGGGCACCGCAGCCTAGAGAAGCGGGCCTATCAAATCAAAACAATGATCCCGATCGATCGAGACAGGAGGACTCCACTTGTCCCCACGGAAGATTGGTGATAAACGCCATCAATGGCGGACCAACTTTTTCAGGATCCTGGAACGACGAAGATCTTCGTCACTGTTACACATGACATGCTCATTCAATCTATGAATACTTTGCAATTTCCTTTACATTCTGAAATTTGAATTCGTAATAAGGCACTGACTTTGCCACGTTTTTCTGTTCCAGCAATAAATTACTATCTCTTCAAGCTAGAGCTGTGATTCACCGAATGCAACATTCAAAATAACGACACACGAAGAGCTATGTTCCATCGAACAATGGAATTTATTCAAATAGCGAGTGACTGTGATACGACCGGCCACTCACTAAGTGAAACCTCAGCTTGGGGGCAAGCCATCACATCAAAGGCTGAATTGGACCGACACACGACAGTCCTACAACTAACTCCAAATTCACAGAGTGCGAATTGGAGTATAAACATCAAGTAAATCGTTCCCAGAGTGCAAACGGACTCCGAATTCCCAGAGTGCGAATTGGAGTATAAACATCAAATAAATCGTTCCCAAAGTGCGAACGGACTCCAAATCCCCAGAGTGCGAATTAGAGTATAAACATCAAATAAATCGTTCCCAGAGTGCGAACGGACTCCAAATCCCAGAGTGCGAATTGGAGTATAAACATCAAATAAATCGTTCCCAGAGTGCGAACGGACTCCAAATTCCCAGAGTGCGAATTGGAGTGTAAACATCAAATAAATCGTTCCCAGAGTGCGAACGGACTTCGAATTCCCAAAGTGCGAATTGGAGTATAAACATCAAATAAATCGTTTCCAGAGTGCGAACGGACTCCGAATTCTCAGAGTGCGAATTGGAGTATAAACATCAAATAAATCGTTCCTAGAGTGCGAACGGATTCCAAATTCCCAGAGTGCGAACTGGAGTACAAACATCAAATAAATCGTTCCCAGAGTGTGAACGGACTCCAAATTTCCAGAATGCGAATTGGAGTATAATCATCAAATCCATCGTTCCCATAGTGTGAACGAATTCCTAAAAAGCCGAAATAGGTGTGACTGACCATCTATCGGCTGACTCTAAGTTCCCAGAGTGCGAATTGGACTATAAACATCAATTCTAGGTTCCCGGAGTGCGAACCGACACATCAATGCCGACTCCAACTTCTCAGAGCGTGAATTGGAGTATAAAATTCCAGGTTCCCGGAGTGCGAACCTAAACATACATGCTATCTCCAAAGTCCCAAAGCGTGAATTGGAGCACAAATACCAAGTCAAAGTTCCCGGAGTGCGAACCGAAATATCAATACTAACTCCAAGTTCCCAGCGCATGAAGTGGAGTATAAACATCAATACCAGGTTCCCGGAGCGCGAACCGTATTACAAACATCGATAACTCTCAAATTCCCAGAGTGCGAACCAGATTATCGATCATAAATTATCCTAAGTCCACAGAGCGTGGACATATGCTTAAGATTTGCAATAAGTGTGATCGACCACTGAAATACAAATGTTGTTCCCCAAGACTGGGGGGCAAAAAGCTAAGTGTTAATCACTAACCGAAGTGAAACAATGACCGAAGTTCAACTTATTCATCAATCACACCATGTGACCAAGATTTTCAGACTTATCAAATAAAACAAACTCTACTTGACGGTAAAAACACCACAAGTACACCGGACTGAAAGCCAAACACTGCAAATACTTAAGCACAAAAGAGGTAAGAATTAAAACAAAGAAATTGAATTTTATTTCAACTAACTGTATGTGAAGATTCATGTACAAGTTCTTCCAAAAAATTCCTACTAGCAGGGGGCCAAGCCTGCATATATACATAGCCTATGAAAGAAAAATAAAAGTGCCTTCCTAACTACCTAAAATGCACCAGAGGGGATCGTCTATTTTTTCTTCTTCGGTTTTCTTTTCGATGTGGAACCACTGGAACCACCAACAGTCTTCCGTTTCGACCCCGTACCCTTTGGCGGATCTTCCTCTGACGAAGGCATGATATCGATATATTCCTCTGAACCTGAACTTAAAGGAATATTCTCTTCTGGAGGAGTCGGGTCTACCACCGGGGGAGGAATGGGCGCACTGGTTCCGACTAGCGTGTCCCCAAAAGATGTCACCACAAGAGGAGTGGGGCCAACCCCCATCGTAAAACACTCAGAATTACCGCCGTGTGCTGCCGCTTCCATCTCTGCATCGATTTGAGCAAGTATCTCGGCCTCACGAGCAGTACGAGATTCACGATAGGCAGTGGTGGACTGTGACGATGCAATAGAAACAGGTGGGAACGCACCGCGAACAAATGGCATGTCAACAAAGGGGTCACTGTGCTGGCTCAAGTGTTCATTCATCATCTGTTCGTCGAAAGTGATTGAACCCCCCTGTGTCACCTCGGTCAGCGCGGTTGTCGTCATGGCGATCGCTTCGGTAATAATGGCCTCCTGTTCTTGATGTAGCTCTTGGACTGCAGGAGGCACTGTCAATGTAACTTTGCTCACTGGACAAGAAAGAAAAGAAGTTGTCAGAACACGTTTCAATACAAATACTTCAGTTTAGACACACAGTAGATTTGTGTAGAGTACCTTCCTAAACTTGACTTGTAGCTGAATGAACAGCTTCAGAAGAATGCTCCCTTATGGGAGATAAGCGTGGCTGCTCAGGATCATAGATTGGGACCAGTTGCGGCTCAGTCGCTGGCATCGGCTCCGATCCAGATGAAGTGATCTTCTCTGAACTTGTAGCTGGATGCACAACGCTAGACCCCTCACCAACTTCCAAGTGTTGGGGACCCAGCCTCTTTCTAGCATGAGAGATCATGAAATCGTGGAGAACCTTCTTTTCATCATCAGTCAATATTCGGTTCTCCAAATCGAACTCATCAAAAACTTCACTTGGCTGTGATGCTTTCTCTTCTTCGACTAATAAATTCCAGGCGTTGAACAAATGTGCCGGATAATCGTCAAGCCACGTCAAATTTTTGTGCCTCAGCACATTAGCATTATAAGTAATGAGAAGTTCTTCTATCTCTGTCTCTAGCCTAGTCTCTACTTGATGAATTTTCTCATCGACTTCGGCTTCCGGTTCGCGGACCTTCTCCAAGGCCGCATCTCTTTCTCTCCGAAATTTCACCGCCTGATCACATGCTTCCTGTGCGGAAACGTTAGCGGTGTCCCTCTCCTTCATAATCTCTGCAACTTTAGCCTTGAGCTCGTATAGCTCTTTCAAGGCCGCATCCCGCTCGGCAGTTACGATAGTATTTCGGTGGCCCATGTCCTCCACCGTAGCATAATGCTCACGCTTCATCCTATCCATCGCTGCTTGAGCTTCATCCGCTTTTCTGAGAGCTTCAATCTCTGACTTTCGAGAGGACTCGGCCTCACTGCTGAGCGCCTGAATAATGCGGTCCTTTTGACCAAGTTCTTTTTCTAACTTCTCAATCGTGGCCGCCCGATCAAAGGCCACTTTTGATGCTTTCTTAGCGGTCTTCGACCATTCTTGATACTAGAAGAATACGTTTGAGAGATAGTCATGCATCATAGGTGCAACTGTCGACGGTATCCTTTTTAGATGCAGGGGAAAGACGAACCCATCGAAGCAAATTTCAGGAAATTCTTTCCTCAGCTGAGCAAGCCTAACTCCTCCTTCTCCCAAAGGCTCCGTCAATGTCTGCTCTGTTGACGGGGAGGCCGCGATCTCCGTTCTGTGATGAGTATCTGATTTCGATGGTTGGGAAGACGGCTTGGGCCGTGAAGTTTCTGGAGGCCTCGAAACATGAACCGGAGGCGGTGCAGGAGCTCTAGGAGGTGGCGTGCGAGATCGAGACCGACGCCTATAATCTTTGTCTCTTTCAGAGCGCTCATGACTCGAGCGCCCATAGTCATAGTCTCTATCTCCTTCCCTCCTGTATGATTCATAATATGAAGAAGACTGGCGTTTCTTACGAAGGCTACCAAGCATCGAACCTCTACCGGACATAGTATCTGCGAAGCAAAAACATAAAGCGAAATTAGTAATCCCTCACAGTGAGCGTATTACACTTAGAAATCGTGTAGTGCCGTGAAGTGTGAATATAGGTGCAACCCCCCGACCAACCGGATGTGTCAACTGCACTAGTGGGCAGAGACTCGCTTAAAACTAAGTCTTCTGAAAGTTCGTCCAATCCGGCATCATGCTGCAAGGACACATCGTCCGGAGTTGGAATATCGGCGAGCCCTTCATAAAGATTCTCAGTTCTCGGAGGAGACATCTCCGAAATTCTAATTGCGGAGGCAGGTCGGACCGTGACAACCGATTTCCATCTTCCCTCTTTAGATGGCTTAACAACGGCTGCCTTGCCTTTTCTTTGCTCTTCGATATCTGGGGCTACATCCGCAGATTCGTCCAATGGTTCTTCATCTGTATGAGTTCTCTCCGAGTCAGCCTCCTCAATTACGATAACTTTGGGTTTTCTTCGTTTAACTCGTTCTTTCGAGGCAGTCCTTAAGACACCATTAAGCATTATGCTTTGTCTTCGTTCAATCAGTCCAAGAATCCTAAGATTCCTATCTTTCTGTAGTGACTCGATGTTCCTCTCTTCACTTGGGATTTCTTGAAAAACCTGAACTATCTCCTTGAAACGTTCACCTTCGGGTCGCTGAATTACGGCTGAAAAGGAAAAGAGATGTGAGTTCAACTTCAAATACATCAGTCTTATCAACTACCCGAAAAAACAGCAATACTCACGTCTAAATAGCCATCGCCGAGCGAACCCTGGGGGGCACCTAACATAAAACCACACCGTCCTGAAGTAGCTCAATCTAGTCCAAGCCCCTATGATCACTTGGAAATTTCTTACCGCCTCCAGGAATGTGAAAGATGGACTATCGGTCCGACTCTTGAAGTTAAACAAGTATCTGATCTCAATCCAGAGTGGCGGTCGATAGAGGTACTCCATAAATGCAATGAACAAGCAATTGAGTGATGCATATCCGTTCGGATGCAGTTGAGATGGGGAGATCCTCAAAAACGACAATACTTCTCTTATATACTGGTTAAACGGAGGGAGTGTCCCAGCTGCGCACGCATGGCGATTGAATGCGGTATAGCCCTCCGGTGGATTGTGCGGTCTATCATTTGGCCCTGGCAGTAATACGTCGTCCATCGACAAACCATGCCTTAAACAAATTCTTCCTAGCATGTCTTCCGAAATATTGGACGGGACAGAGTCTGATGGGTTATTAATGAAGCATGCGTCAGGTAACCCGTTCGGAGCTGGACCGATAACTTCATTCTCAATCTCCAGTACATCAAGCACGGGAGGGACTGAACTCTGAGTTTCTTGCGGCTGCGAACTGGAAGTTTCCATAACTAGCTAACTCACGAGAAATCATCATTAGATGCTAAAAAGCCCGTGCATTCCCCGGTGTAAAGTGCATGAATATGTCGTGTAGTGCTGTGCATTACTTGAGCAAATTCTATAGAATAAACTGAAATGTATGAACGACAAAACTCTAAAAATCAAAACGGAAATGACCGTCATCGCCGACCGTCACAACCATGCCATCCAGACGTAAACGATCGATCCAAGTTGAAGTTCGTTATATTTTTGTTAAGTTACGGTTCCATCGGCGAGCTTCGAAAGGAAGTCCAATATGCAGTTCTACGTTCAATTTCAATCATGAAAGGCAGAAGCTCGTCGGAGTCAAGTATTCTAATGTTCAAAAGTTCTCTAAACTCGTCTAATTTCAACTTGGAATCGGTCGCTGCAGTTCAAATTCGTATCGAGTCAAAGATATATCATCAACCATGTTCGAACCGATACGTTTCGTATCGGTCATGTTCGAATCGATACGTTTCGTATCGATCAGGTTCGACTCGATATGTTTCGTATCGATCAGGTTCGACTCGATACGTTTCGTATCGATCCAGTTCGAAACGATGCATTCGTATCGATCAAGGGCACACCATTTTGCATCGATCTGAGAACATTGGTTTCGCATCGATCGCCGCTCTCATATTCGTATCGATACGAAATCGCATAATCTCCTTCGATTCGAAAACTCCACAATCCTTCTCCAAAGAGGCCTTAACTCCATGGCCGTGCTCCATCCCCAATCTTGCTCTCACGCCCAGATCTTAAATCCATCGAAACCGATCATAAAATCAAGAAGAATGGATTGAGATTCCGAGTTTCATCGTTCTAAACACGATTCTATCCATTAATTACCTGATTTTAATGTTTAATTTTGAAGGATTGAAGGACTGAGTCGATTTGAAGGCTAAACAGTTCTTTCTCTTGAACTCTTTATCGATACGAAGTCAAAAGGCAGCAGTAAAAGTAAAAAAGGTGAAAAATGGCTATGTCCACACTATTTATATGAAGCCATAGAAGAACCGAGTCGATTCGCCTCCTAGTCAACTTGACCGGTCGCAACCAGTCAAAACACGGATCGGTTCGAAAGCTCCGTTCGAGTCCATATGCCTGAGGCCTTATCGATGCGAAATCACCCTCATACTTCATCGATACGAAGTGAACAACTAAGGCTGTGCTGAAGACATTGAATTCCATCGATGCGAAACAGACAGTGAGCACATCGACTCGAAGCCCTCGTTCACATCAACAAGTTCGCAACTCCATCCACTGCATATCGATACGAACAATAATTTCGTATCCATCAAAACCTACCGATACGAATATATATTTCATATCCATCCAAACTCATCGATACGAACAGATGTTTCATATCCGTCCAAGCTCATTAATACGAACTATCATTTCGTATCCACCATTTCTCATCGATACGAACGGATGTTTCGTACCCATCCAAGCTCATTGATACGAACTACCATTTCGTATCCATCATTTCGACTTGCATCGATATGAAAAACTACTTTTCAGCCTTTTACATCGATTCAGGAGGGGATCGATACAAGAGGATAGTCAAAAACAACCATCAAGCGTTGTTTCAACTCGAATTTCCAAATCGGTTCAGGAGAGAATCGATACAAAATTCAATAACAAACAAAACTGACAATGACTCGTGAACACACAACGTTAACGAGAGTCAAATTAACATATGTGCATATATGTCGGACTAATAATCAATTTTAAACATTCACAGGGATCGAATACTCATCTCGTTGCGATTACAGCAACCAACAGCTAAGCACTATTATACAACAATCAATCATATCAACGCAAGGTTACATCCTTCGACATAAGAGCAATGATTGTTCAGAGAGAAATTGCAGCTTTTCAAAGCACGTCATGTTTCTACAAGACGTACTTTGTAGGCCAAATGTTATCCCACTTTTTGGCAAAGCCGTGATACCATAAAATCGATCGAAAACAAAGGACAGTTCGTCTCAGAGATTGATTATACTTTGCTTCACTATGGATGTCGCTGAATTTTGTCCGAGTCCAGATTGAGCTACAATTGATAGGACATGACAAGAAGGATCATAGAAGTCTGCATCTCAAATTTCAAGTCAATCCGAGTTCATACGCTCAAGTTATGATCGATTCAATTTGAAGGGAAAAGCCCAGATTTCGTATCCATCACTATGGGTGATTTCGTATCCATCACCGAGCTCTGGTTCGAATCGATCACTTTCGTATCTATCAAATTTGAATCCATCAAAGTGTCACGGTTTGTATCGATCAAGTTCGAATCCGTCGAAGTACCTTGGTTCGACTCGGCCTCGTTCGAATCCATTGGCAGAAAGCCCACTTCGCATCCATCGGAAGATGACCTACTTCATATCGATCAAATCCCATGAGTTCGTATCGATCAGGATTGGCCGTGTTCGAATCCATCGAGTTCGTATCGATGGATTTCGTACCCATCAGCCGATGAAGCGCTTCGTATCCATCAGCCAGCATCTGCTTCGCATCCATCAGATCACCATCCTTCATATCCATCGAAAGGTTCAAGTTCGCATCAATTGACTTCGTATCCATGGAGAAGCTACAAGTTTCGTATCCATCAGAGAAAGGCTTTTTCGTATCCATCAACCATCGGTTGTTCGACTCCATCAGTGAAGCCTTGTTCGAATTCATCAGTGAGGCATCATTCAAATCCATCAAGCTAGCAAGCCTAAGTGACATGTCATCCATCGATGCGAACATGTCGAGATATATGGAGTCGATGCGGTCAACTTGGAGTGAAGACCGAATCGAGTCTAAGTTTGCGCTCCACGTCATCACAAAGGCGCATGCCACTATCGATTCGAAACCATCAGTACGAAGAGATGGATTCGAACCAAATAGCCACTCGAAGAACCCCATTTCGTATCGACCATATCTCGCGATCCACTGATCCAAATGCCATGAAATTTTCACAGGAGCTTACACACATGCTGAGGAACGTCTCCACCAAATTTCAGCCTAATTGGACATCATCTTGATCGATACGAAATGACTTCTTATCGATCACAGATCGACTTGAAACTTTCTGAGGTTGGTCGCGTGGGCCACTCACGTGCCAGAAAAAGTCTACCGAGATTTGAGCGCGATCTCAATCTCCTACGCCTATAAATAGAGTCCCAGAGCCAACAGAAAAGGGATCTTTTGACTCTCAAGCGCCCAGACTCTGCCGGATCGAGATCTCCATCATCCTACATCATTATACTACTGTTTAACTCGAATTTCCAGTTGTAACTTGCTATTGATTGCTGTAACAACTTGTAATCATTAAAAGAGAATCAATAAAACTGCAAAAACTTCACAGTGGACGTAGGCAACACGCAGAACCACTATAAATCGCTTGTTTACGCATTTATATTACTGTTACTTGGAGTTTTTGTTAGATAATCCTCATTTTCAATTTACATTCTTCGTTATTATCTCTTCAAAGACTCCCGAAGAGTGTTGTGACCAATTTTGGTGCAAACAATAATCATTCAAGTTATCAACATTCACATAAATCTTTAAGAGATTAAATGGTCATATTATCATACTTAAAAATAGTTATAAATTAATATTTATTATTTAATAAAAAATGAGTACTCACCAATCTTTTTCGTAGCTTCCTGAATCGATTCTGGCAACACTTCCTCCTCTTTTCCTTGCTTTGGAGCTTCCCGACCGCCTTCCTTCTTGTAGGGCTTGGATTAGCTTCTTGGAGGTGGATGTACTCAGCTAAAGGAGGAATAGGTGGTGGCATGAGGTTTGGAGAAGACAGGGAGGTGTTTGCGCTTAGTTTAGAGGTCGAATGCTAACATATATATATATATATATATATATATATATATATATATATATATATATATATGTACAAATATTTTCATTTTTATTTCTTCATAATTTTCTTTTAGGAAGAAGCAATTGAAAAGCTTTGAGAAAGAGGAGGAAGAAGATGAAAAAAAATGAACAAATGAAGAAGTAAAATGGTGCATGTATTTATAGCCTTGGAAGCCTTAAGGACCAAGTAACTTCAAATATATATATCTTTATTTCATTATCTATCACATCTCCACTTTTCCTACACTTATTCCACATGTTAATGCCTTCCCTTCCATGTGCTCCATCACTTCATTCACTTCATATGTGCATGTGTTGACTTGTTTAAGCTTAAGGAGGAAGCTTGCTTAAAATATCTTATATATTTTATAATATATATATATATATATATATATATATTTGTGTGTGTGTTTGTTTGTGTTTAACTGTAAACGTATACATGTATATGTTTATATGTATGTTAAGGTGTGCATTTATGTGTTATATATGTGTACATGACATATACACAACATTGCATTGATTCCAAAAAACTTTCGTTCGATAAACCATTGCTAATCGGAGAACCGATTCCCGGTCACATTTTCACTTATACTTTATTGTACATATATTCATAAACAAGATTTGAAAAACATTTTCTTATTATTTTAGATGAACTAAAATAATCATATTTGAATTATAAAACCGTATAAATTCATATTAACAATTATTCACAAAAATCGCTATTATACCGATGAAGCGATATCGATTTTTCCTTATATTTTCAAATCCAATATATCTCTTTATAAAACTCTTATATATGATTTGTTATAACTTTATAAATATTCAAAATGAATTATAACCTTTTCTAAAATCATTTTCTGAATAATTTATAATAATTATTTAATCATTAAGTCTCAATTTAATTTAATAAATCAATTACCATATTTAAGGGCATTATTAACAATGTGTAAAACACATTTTATTTTCAAAAACAAATCAACTGATTCTATTTCATATTCTTATTTAATTATAAAATAAGTGTACGTTCCAACATCATGCGCAACATTTTAGGGTCATAGAGCTGGTTATTAATAAAATAGTTTTTAGCCATTTTATCGATTTAGATTTCGTGGAAAATATTTTTGTAAATATTTATTCAAAATAAGATTACTATTACTTATTATTACTCAAAGCAATACTATTTGTATTATTAACCTTTTATTCAAAAATAAATACAATTTAACAAAGTGATAAATTGGCGGGTCGTTACCAACATTTTCTCCAAAGTATACCAAAGACTTGGAACAAAGGCTTCTGAACACCCAAGAAGAATTACAAAATGAGAGAGATCAAATAAGAAAAGGAGAAGAAGTGATAAAAAATGGAAACTGAAATGATGAACTTGTAATTAAAAGTTCATAAATATGAAGAAGGAGAAGTAAAGCAAAAAAAGAGGAAAATAAACAAAAAACACAAGAAATCAACCTCATTCCATTGTTCTCACCATAACTCAATAGATGAAACTGATTCAAGAAGAGAGAAAAGAAGAAAACAAGGAGAAACAAGAAAAATAAAGGAAAAAAGATGTAAGAATTGAAAAGAAATCGCCAAGCTCATTGGTAAAAAGGCCGAAATCATGAAAAACCAAAAGAAAATTTATAGTGAGAATCAATTTGAAGTTTTATTTACGAAAAGGACCACAAGGACAGAGATGACATGAAAGAAGCAATTGTGAGAGAGAGTGAAGCGAAGCATGTAAATGAAACCGATTTTAAAAGAGAAATGATGGAAAAAAACGTACTGAAATTGAAAAGGATGAAGCGAAAGAAAAAGGGAACGAAGAAGAGAAACAAGAAGAGGATGAAGAAGAAATTAAAAAAAAACTGAAGTGAAGAACAAAATGAAGAAAGTAAAATTAAAGAAGATAATCATAGGATAAATGATGACCATCCTGAAGATGCGCAACACTATTGGATGTGGATGGATACTCCTCAACAAGGAAAGAATATTCATATAGAGACATCACAAAAAGCAAAATTCTAGATGGTTCAAAGCACTCGATAAAGACAGAATTCTCCTTTGTCAACGGGGCACTCGATGAAGCCAGAATAGGGTTAAAAGTGTAAGCAAACACAACCTGCTCATCTCTCGATGGTTCTGGATAATCCTTCTGGATATGCCCTGGCTTGTTGCAGTTGTAGCACTTCTTTCCTTCCACCTTACAATCTCTAGCAAGATGGCTTTTCTCCCCACAATTTCAACAAGTAAGCTCCCAATGCCTTTCTTTTGGCCACCTTTGATCTGCAGATGCTTCCTCTTATTATTGTTGTTGTTCTACTTCTTCTTATCTCCCTCACCAGCTTGTGGCATTGGTTCATCCTTAGGAGCAATAATAGGCTTAGTCTTAGGATATAAACTCTCGTATCGAAGAGCCTTCTCTATTGGCATCTCAAATACCTCATCAAAGTGTCCTATTATCTTTTCTCCAAGATAATTGTCCAAGCACTTAACAAACTTCTCATTCTTCTTGAGCGAAGTATCGATATAATATAGAACATTCTTCGTTAACAAGTCGAATTTTGTAATGACCCGTTGAATTTGATAATGTTAAATGAATTAAATAAATATGTTTCTAATCTAATTTAGAAGGAGATATAAGTCTTAAGATTTTTATTTGAGTAAATATAAGAATTTGATATAGTGATTGTAATTCAATGTTAACAATTAAATATTTATATGGCATAGGTTGAATTTATGTAATTTGGTGTTGGGGGTTATTAGTTATTATTAGTTGATTTAAACGGTATTAATGAAACTATAACTGAATTGGATTGCATAGACATAAATATTAGAAAAAAATGTATTAAGTGGACTAAAATTTTTAAAGTTCATAAGTTGTGTAATCCAATTTAGTAGAAACTCTAAATTATAAACGAAGATGTAAATAGACGCTAAAATTTAACTATGTAAAAGGTGACTGAAGACCTAGTTATAAGAAATGGGAATATAACCTAACTTGAGTTAAGTAGAAGAAGGATTTGATTTATTATGAAAATTTTGTTCTAAGTATTGAATAAAAATTGGGAATCAAATTTTAGTTAATGATAATAACGTTAGCATTGATTAATAAATAGATTTCAATGCAGTAACCAAATAAATGGAATAAGTTGAGTATATATTGCATAGAAATGAAATGTAAATTGTCACATTTGGTTGGAGCTAATTTTTAGAAACATATAAATGTTGAATCAGTAAATATTAAATTCCATTTAATATAAGAATTCAAAGGTGGAAGATTTACATTTGGATTGGAAAATGGATAGTTATTAATTAAAAGTGACCATTAAATAAATTTATGTAAACGTGATATAATGTAAATAGATGGGGATCAACTTGTATTTATGTGGTTAAGGGAATTTAATTTCTATAGTATGATAATCGAAATTAATGGGAGTTGGAATAGCTAATTTATATGTTAGTTGAAATTTAGCTAGAATATGTAGATATTGAATGATAGTAAAAAAAAAAAAAATTTAATGGATATAAAAGTTTCAATTATACATTGAAATTCATACTCGCCATAAAAGGTTAATTGAGACCAAAGTAGTAGTATAGGAATCTAACCTTCTTTATTAATTTGGATTTATTGCAATAGTTAATTTCATAAAACAAAAGTAAAGCAAATTCAAATTTAACTGGACTATTGTTGGTATAACTTTAGAAGCAAGATTTATTTATGATTTGAGTATTTAATTCAACAAGTGGTATTCACGACAAATAAAATAGAATTGAACGTAAAATATTACGTTATTAAAATTGAAATGGAATTTGTAAACATTGAGTGAAATCTTAAACTAATGTTAGTATTCGTCGTATTTACAACAATAACTTTGAATAATAGAAAGGAAGTGAATATAATAAATTAATCAAATTTATAGTGTTGAATTCAATTGGATTGGAATTAATAAATAGTTAAGAAAAATACGGGTTATTGATAATTTGGAATTTAATTATGGTAAAAAGGTTAATTGCAATCCAAAGATGAGTTGGAATGGAAATCATGTATTTATGTAATTTGATTTAAGAGGTGAGTATAAAGGTATAAGATTTAATAATTGGGTTTAGAGTAAAATTTATAATCTCTAAATAATAAGGAAGTGCAGATATTTAGCTGCAAAATTATATACTGATAGATTTTAAATTCACACCCAAGCTTGTTAAATTATTTGGAAGTGATTGTGTTATATAAGTAAGGAAATTTGGCCAATATTAGAAGTTGAAAAATAAATTGGATTTTTATAATTTATTTTAATTTATTTAATAAATATTAAAAATAACCATTTTGGGCACGGACTCGGATTTCGACGAAACCAGTTTCATCGGATCCGTATCGGTGAATTATTATAGGGTTTCAAATTTCGTATCGATCAGACTTGTCGTTTGATCGTACGAACGCGAAACGCCTTGAAATCAATTTTATTAAAATCAATTTGAAATCAATTTGGAAATCTTGTTTTCAGCATAACTTCTTCATACGATCGAATTTGGTCGCGAAACTTTTTCCATCGCATTCAGAATATTTTAAAACACCTATTTGGATATATAGTTTTAACAAATTCGACTCCGGAGGCAGAACGGGTTTTTGGGCCATAGTTTGTTCCGTACGTTCGCGTATCCAGTCTAGCTACCCTACCTCTAGCCTATCTATAAGTATACCGTGATAAACCCTAGCCTCATTTCTTCTGTAAATTGGATATACGTACATTTTCTTCATTCCTTTCTCCTCTCCAATGGTTGAAAAACCTAGATCTATCCACAGTTCAAAAATCAAAAGTCAAAACTCAAAAATTCCAGAAAATTCCAGAAAAAATATATGTTGATGTTTTCGATACGCGTAATCTACTGGGGTGATCCGTTTTTCGATTGGAGCCACCGTTTATCCAGAGATATTCAAACCATTCTTGGCCTTCCATCGCGACGAAATCAAGTTCAGTTGATCGACGAATCGAGGGTACCATTGGGAAGAGGGGACGAAGGAGACCACATCTATGTGGTTATTGCTTCGAGTTAATGGTTGGATGGTTCGTATAATTCGAATTAGGGTTTGGATTGGTGGCGGCCGGAGGCGAAGGGGGAGGACCGGACTGGTACAGGGACGTGCGCCTCGGTGAGGAGAGGGGGTTGGTGGTGACCGGCCGTTGGTTGGTGGCTGGAGGTGGACGCGGCCGGTGGTCAAAGTTTGGGTCAAGGGTTTGAAAATGGGTTTCGGTTGCGTACATCTGACCTGGAGAAGAACGTGATGCGCGTGGGTGACGTGGCATCTGAAGTATGTAACGTTTATATATTTTGTTTTAAATTTACTTTTGTTTTTCAAGCACGTTAACCTTCATAACTCTTTCATACGGAATCCGATTTACGCGAAATTTCTTTTGTTAGGATCGTAATTTAATTCCGGACTTGATGACGCTGGTTTGGACGAATTCTGAGACGGGCGAATTTTTGGGTTTAAATCGGGTTTAAATTCGATTTAAATTCAAAAGGTGAGTGTTTTAATCCACTCACAACTACTAGAAGCTTTTATGTTTGTTAAATAAATTTTAGAAATGAATAGAAATTTATTTATGAGCTTTTGGCATGTTATTTCATTCATATCTGTTGAATTGCATTTTTTTGAATGTAACTGTTAATTTAATTGATTTATTGCGTGTTAATTGGCTGTTAGAAATTTTTGGTTGCATATGAACTGCTAGTTAACAGTTATGTCAATTATCACTGAATATAAATTGTTAGATTAATAGTTGAAAATTTTAATTTGAATAAACTGCCAGTTATCACCTGTTATATATGATCATATATATAATTGTTATTGATTGATATTGCTTGATGTTTGTGACTGGATGATGGATGTTTTGTTGAATGGATGTTTTATTTGATATCATTAAACTGCAAGTTAGCATACATTTTACATTTCATTCGGGATTGTGGTTTGAAATGATAAAACCGCAAAGTTTTATTTTTTTAAATTGCGGATTGAAATGATAAATATCCGTATCACTTGACCATAGGATAGAAAATTTTATACAGGCACCGCGGTCTATATATAACTATTTTAATGTGATTTCTATGGTTTGGATTGAATACGGTCTATAAATCTTAAATTTATATTGTATAAATATTTTATTTCATATTTATATACCTATGAAGTTGAAATTCTGAAATTAAAAGGAATATAAATTTCTTTATTGAAAATGGAAGAAATTAAGAAAATGGAGTTTGATGATTTATATCCTATGTTTAAATATTAAGTTGGAAATTTTAAAGATATGATATTTATAATTGGATTTTTCCCAAAATATTTTGAAATGAATATTCTAGTAAAAATTGAATTTGGAAATATATATATATATATTTTACTAGAAATTGAAGTCTTATTAATTATGGATTTTATGTGAATGGTCAAGATTAATTAATAGAATATTGATTTTGAAAGGATAAAAATCCAACTTTAGTTGAAATATTAATGCTCAAAAATGGATATAAATATATATAAAATTGAAATGGTTTTGGGACTTGAAGTAATATTTTGGATTTTGGTTTAACTTTAAAAGAAGAAATATTTGGAAAGCCATGTAATTTATTTCTTTGTAAAGCAACAGTAAAGTTAAACCTTTTTAATTCGCATACCGTTGAATATCCAAACCATTTAGTTTTGAAAATAATGGTTTTAAAATACTATGGATTTTCGAAGAATTATGTTGAAAGTTACAAACAGAATATTGGTTACATGGGATATTAAATAATAAAAAGTGACATAATTTTTTTGGAAAGGAATAATTTTATTTGGGATAAACGATATCATATTGTTTTGGGTTTTAAAAGAAGAAATGATATCGTAATATTACGGTTTGAAATGGATTATATTCTGGTTTTAAAAGTATAAACTATTTTTAAATGACCGCGGTGTTATAATAACGATTGGTTGGCAAAGAGACCGGGATCGGATATGGACATACTCTCTGTCGATACCGAAAACCACTTTGACTAACCGTGTACGCGGTGGAGATTCCAGAATGAAGTAGGTGGTGGCGACGTTTCCTGTAAGGTAAATACGTGGACCCAACTCCCATGAGTTGGCATAAGGTGGCTAAAACAGGAGCGATTCTCAGGCCAATGAGGTCATTCCTCTGATCGGACGCTCCTCTTCGATATTATAATTTGACTTGGATTTGATTCAGTGGCCACTTCTATATTTTGATTTTGGGGAGTTAGTCCGAGGTGGGCGGTAACTGCGGCTACGCGTTTCCACCAGCCTGGATAGCAATTGGTATATCTACCCTGGCATTGCCTAGTTGTGCCGTGTCACCTACCATATCGCGCCTTGTACGAGTTTGGTTTTCTCCCGTAGCCCGTGTGGTATCCTCTAGTGGCTTCCCGATCAGGAGGGGCTATGATATTGGACGGACTACTGGGACTATTACGTGTTAAGGTGGAAAATGTAAAGCCTTAACGCTATTTAAAAGTAAGTTTATTTTATAAATAGACACTATTATAATAGCGCAATATACTACATAGTAAATAGTTTAATGGATCCTTAGGAGATGTAAATCCCGAACATCTCTTGAGTTACTGTACTCATATTTATATTCTGTTTATTTAACTCACATAAGATATTCTAGTCTGACTCGGGTGTTTTTGTCTATTCAAATTCGCTCGGGTCAGTCCGAGCATTTCAGGATAGCAGATTTTAGCTTTGGAGGACGAAGACGAAGAATAAGTATTATGTTATATATAGTATTACACCACACTCTTTCTATTCCGCTGCATTGCTTGTATTGGTATGTGTAACTCTGATATTTATTGTAAAAGAAGGATCAAGCTTTTGTAAACTGTTTATGAACTGTATATTTGTTATTATATTTTATCCTTCCGCTGTGAGATTCTGTTTTTGTTTTTATTTCTTCTCTGTTTTCTTATTTACCCCATAACAATCCGCCCTTGCGTATGCTTTGAATTGGCACGTGTGTCGGTTTAAAGTGTGCAAAAAGGCGGGATGTTACAAATTTGGCCACATATTCCAAAATGAACATATCTCTTTATCTCAAGTCAACAAACTTTCAAAAGAGCACCGACTTCCAAATGGACAGTATATACTTCTCTTCAAACCTTGCTGTAAATTGCTCCCAAGTAATTCAATCCTTAGGAGTGATAACCTTGATGGCATTCCACCACCCCATAGCTCGCTTTTGAAGCTGCCTAGAGGCCAGCTTCCTCTTTACTTCATCCTCCTACTCTATATCTTCAAAGATGCATTCATAGGTTTCCAACTAATCCTGCACTTTGATGGCCGATTCTGCTATAAGAAATGGTTTGCCACCCAGAGTAGAATAATCCTTGCTCGGTTTGGTAAAGTCAACCATTGTCGCTTGCACTGGAGCACCAACATCAACGATCATAGCAGAAGAAACTTGGGAATTTTGAACAATGTTTCACACCATCTCAACGAACATGTTCAACCAGTTGGGGTTAGCAGCACCCGATCCCGCCCTTTCCTTAACTCTAGAAACAGAATTCCTAGCACCATTCCTCCTTAGATTGCTCATTCATACAAATTATAATAAGAATGATTAGTCTATCTAAAATGAATAAGTGGTGTCTGTGAATGTAATTCAACTTATATACTATATATATTCTACTATGTAGTTTTAAAAACCAATATATAACAAGTATGCTCTCTTATATATCACCGTATCCATTTTACAATGATAGATCCTTCCTTATCTTTGATGGATCCAAGTATCAACTTAGGTCGTCTACGCAATCTAAGCTCTAATTCCAAATGTAACGACTGCCCTACACCTCCGGTACCCAATATACATGAATAGTGTGCTGTGGAGGTACCTGACCGATGCAGGACGACAGCCAAGGGCGTAAAGTGAAGAAAAATCCAAACATAGAACCTGTAGAACATCTCACTACGCGTAGACAAAATATAATATCAAATAGATCAAAACATATAAGACAATATATACCTAAGTGAACCGGAACAATCAGAGCACATCGATTCATCACAATTTTACAAACAAAAAATTGTAGAGTTTATACATCCCAATCTCCAAAATAAACTCTATAATTGTCTCTAAAGCAATACAAGTACTGACACGGCTCTACAGTACTGCACAGCGGTATATAAACGATAATAAGATCCAAATTATTCTATATAAAAGCGTAGCCTCCTACTTGCACTACGTACAACTCCACGTGCAATCCAAACAAGTTATCCCTAATATACTCATTTAAAAATACCCAAGATGATAAGAAACAAAGCATAAAACCTTGAATCAGACAACAGTCTGGTATTAGGAATACATCATCTCAAAATGCTATAAAAACCATATATAGTTAATAGGGGCGTAGGGTATAAAGAACCATACCTGACTTGTCCCTGCATCCAAAGAGTTAGTAGATAATAGCCGATATATGCCAATCTACTATATTTTCTATATAAGTGTACTACAATCGAAGCACAATGACTAGTGTCTAGGTAAACGGTCAAAAATACCTATATTGTGTGATGCCTTAAAGTGATAACAACCATGGAAAATATAACATCCATCAAACAATCCTCACCATCACTTGTATGTGTTGGATATATGATAACTCGTATGGCACAATCGTAAACCAGGGATTCAATCAAAATCCTAGCTTCATTGGTGCTCAATTCCGTGTCACTCTTAGTAAGGCTAGGAACTGTGCTTACAATAGTAAAAGCGTAGGGTAATCTACCATCACAAGGTTGGGACACGATCACAAGTCCAAGTGGGCATCCTTACATACCACTTCTTTACGACCATACTAGAAAACTCCGAGTTATCAGCGATCCCTTTGCATGCATCTCCATAATGGAACTCAATCGTTTCTCCATCCTGACTATCTCCAAGTAGAACATAATGGCAAGTTCCACTCACAAGTCCACGTCGTTGAACTTGTCCTTGAGGATCACCATCATAACTTTCATCATTAAGTCATCATCTTCATAATGCCTCTGGACGCCCATCGTAAGTCATAGAGCCATCGTAACAAAGTTATGAAATCGTCATCATCATCATCATCGACTGCATCGTGTCAAAGCGCTAAGCTTTCGCTTCACTATTCGTCACATGACATCCAAAGTTGTCCCGAGTTGTTTGGAGTTGTCTACCTTACTCCATATTACTCACAAGAACCCTGGAACGTGCCACGAAGAAACCTCGAAGTATCATTGTGCCATGCTGAAGAATTCCCTAAACTCCATTCCTGTGCGAGTTCTTCCCTAGTATAAATCGAAGTTCCAAACGCAAAACTTAAAGTGTCTACTTTTTTTCCCAAAGCAATGCCAAATCACCAGACCACATTTTCTGCTCGAGTATCTGACCGAAGCATTCCTACCAAATCATCGAGCATGCTTTAAAGCAAAACCAGACTACGAATCCTGTTCTGACCCCCGACCATAGCATCGTCGGGCAACATTTATTGTTCTATCCTTGCTCAGACCGAACCGAAGCCAAGCCCTAGCCAAAATCCCATCGGACCGAAGCAAGACATGGGGCACCTTAGACAGAAACTCTATAATAGCTCCAAATTTCCATTTTCATGCCAATTCCATTGTTGCAATCTGTTTTTCAACCTACGCACATTCCATATGCATCGATATAACGTCTAATAGCTCCAAAATGCTTAAAGATTTTTCGAATGCAAGGATTTTGAGGTTGAAATAAAAGTAGGGTTTGAGTTCATAATTCACTGTGTTCTGTAAAAATTTAATTTCGTCGCCGTGTTTGAATCGAGTGGCACATGGTTTTGGATGAAGGCCGAGGAGGGTATGGGCGAGGCGTGGATGAAGTGGCTTCGCCTCCGGTGGTCAGTGTTGGTGGAGCGAAACGTTCTCCCATGGTAGTTCGAGTTTTTGGTTTCGAGTTACAGGCTGTATTTTGATTTTGATATTTTCGCATAGAATTAGATTTTGTTGTCAAATAAGAGGGTGATTTGTAGTTTGTTGGAGGTGGTGGGGGTTACCGGAGGTGCGGCAAACCACCGTGCACGTGCACGATTGCGTTTGGATGTCCGATGGGTTGTCGTGGTTGTCGCGTGCTTTTGCTCGAGATTTTTGGGAGTTGCTTTGTGTTTTAACCTGGAGAGCGCGTGTGTTTGTATGATACTGCTGTTATTTTTTTACTTAAGCTTAAAAAAAAAGGGAGAAGTAAAAGAACAGGTAGGTGAAGAAGAAGGAAGGTTGGGAAAATGGAACACGGGAAAGAACAGGGATGACGGAAGTTTTACTCGGGTTAATCAAGTAATTATCTCGGGTCTATTTGCTTTGTAAATTAGCCTATTAACTTTTATGTTATTTTGTTAAATAAAGGTTTAGTATTAGTTAAGCAAATCATGTTGACAAAATTAAAGCTAAGATATGATTTAAAATCATTAAGAGAGATTAAATTTATAATTAATTTATATGGAAAGTTAATTGAGAATGTAATTAATTTATAATTGTAATTATATTTTGATAAATGTGTATTTAAAGATTTATATAAATAACTTTGTGTTAAAATCAACTTAAACTTAAGAACTTTAATTAATTATTTAAAGTTAAATAAATAAATGGTAGTTAACTTAAGTGATTAATTAAGGATTCAATGATAAATTAATTAATATAAATGATTAATTGAATACTTTATGATAATTAAATAAGTAATTAACTTTTATTAATTAATGATTTAGATTATTAATTAATAATTAAGAATCAATTGGTTAAGTAAGTAATTAAGTAATAATTAATAAAATTTAATAAGTTAATTAGTAAGTAATTAGACAGAATAATAATAATTTATCCTCAAGTAATTAATTAAGTTAAGTTAATCAAACCAGTTTGGTATGAATTGATAATTCTGTCTGATTGATTATGATATCTGTCTGATGATATTCTGTGATATGTTGTGATATATTCTGGATATATCTGTGATGACTGTGTATTATTTATCTGTGATATCTGTTATGTAAATTCAAAGTATTGAATTAAACTGTTAAGACTAAGTAGACAACTTGGCCTTTAAAATGGCGTTTGAATTTCGATGAGACCGGGATCGGGTATCAATTTGATATTCTGAAGACCACATCGATCCAAATTAAACGATAGGTCATGATATCTCAAGTGGAGATCGAGTTGGTGTTTCAGAATGCAAGGGTTATCGTCGTTAACTCTGAGGGTGATTCCAAAACGAGTGTAACGAGATAATGCCTTCTGTTTCGTTCAAACCCGAAACGAACTTGTATGGATTGAATGCTTTCAGCACATCGTCTGGCAGACGATGAGCATTCTAAGAAATATGTTCTTTAAAGGTAATCGCAGCCTCAAGCCTCATTAACCGGGAATGGCTAAAACATGGGAGATGCAGAAAGGTTAGGTGGGTCATGTCTAAGCAGGACGAGATATACCCCTATCTAGATGTCCCTTTATTTCGGCTGTGTGGGCAGTTGTTGGCCACAACTGTGGGGTTACCTTGTTCGGGACTGTTCAGTAAGGAATGGTTCCGGCCTTGTGTTGTAGGGGGTCGGGAGTGATCCTCGGTACGGTTATCTAGGCCCCGTACTGTGACGGGCGGTACCCCAGTAGTCCTGCCATTGTTGGAAACCCATTTTCCCTACGAGACCCTACGGTTTTGATTTGTATTACCCACTTTTGTGGCTAGTAGCTGGAATTTAATAGATGTAACAATTTCGGCTATTTTCTATTTACTTGAAAACCCTAGACACTACTATAATATCATCGGATTTCCTATAAAATGTTTTGGTTAGCGTAAGGTAAAAACTTACCCGTGTTTATGTGTGGGGAGTCTTACGCGATACGTTTGTTTTCAAATGATTTTCAAAGTTAAACAACTTTAAACCATTTACTCACACCAGACCCATGTCTGACTCGGAGTTTATATTTTGTTTTTCATAAACTCTTGGGTACTTAAATTTTTATGAGTAGCCAAGTGATAGGTATTTGGAGTATTGATTTTCTAGAGGAGCTTTGTAGAAGAAGACCGGACGTATGTATCTACCTATATAGTTCCGCTGTGTAGTTAGTGTATGCTGTATTTTGGATGTATATATTGGCAGATATGTATATGAAAGTACTGTTGTATGATATTGTATAACTCTGATGTATGTATAACTATGTAATAGTTATGTGATGTATTATATTTCGTTCCATTCCGCTGTGAGATTCTGATGTTGTTATTCTTTCTTTCTATTCTTTTCTATTTCTATCCCTTTTCTTTCTTAATGATGATACGTCTTTCTGGGTTTAGAAAGGCGGGTCGTCACATTTGGTATCAGAGCCAGGTTGAGCGAGTACCTAGGCTCTTGAGTAATATTTATCTTGAGAGTGCGTATTTGTATTTTCATATAATTATATATATCTATCTAAATTTGTTGAGTTACCTATCCAGGTGGCCAACATGAGTTCTGGAAGAAGAGGCAGAGGTAGGGCTAGTACTTCAACTGATAATGGACGGAGTCACAATGCTAGTGAGGCTGTAAATCTAGTACCGCCTCAGGTTAGTTTTGCATCTTTATGCAAAGACTTCAACAACCTCGGAGGCCAACCATTCAAAGGTTTTGAGTCGATAATTGAAGTTCAAGCTTGGCTACGCTCTTGTGAGCGCATCTTTTAGAGCATGAAGTTGTCGGATGAACGAAAGAGAGAAATGGCATCGTGGCAATTGCAGGGTGGCGCAGCAGCCTGGTGGGATGCAATGGTAGCAAACATGTCTGAGGATGTCATTTCTTGGGACAGATTTAAGGAGTTATTTAAGGAGAAGTTTATGCTAACATCAGGAAATACTCAATTGTACCAGGATTTTCTAAATTTGAAGCAAGGTAGCATGTCTATTTCGGAGTATGAGACAAAATTCAACGAACTTTCGTGCTATGGACCAGGACTCGTTGATACTCCCCTAAAAAAGAATGAAAAGTTTGTGCAAGGATTGAGGCCTGAATTTCATGATAAGATGATGGTGCTTTTGAAAGGATCTTTTGTCGATTTGATTGATATGGCATTGAGGTATGAGAATTTGATGAGTGAGAAATCTGTGGCACCAGTTGCAGCTTTAGGTGGGAATTTCACTAAACCAAATAAGCGGAAGTTCGATCCCAAATGGAGAAAGCCGAACAAGAAGAAGCCTGTAAGTTTTAATGAACCTCGCAAATGCTACATTTGTCAGCAGGAGGGACATTTGGCTAATAAGTGTCCCAGAAAAGGATTCCAGCAACAGCAACCGCATTATAGTGGCCCAGGATCAGTTATGATTCATAGATCGTTGTGTTTCAATTGTCACCAGCTTGGTCACATGATCAAGAATTGTCCACTTTTGCAAAGGGCGCCTCAGAATAAGGTCTTTGTTTTGGAAGCCGGTCCATCTTCTTCGAAAGGCAAAGTGGTTTTGGAAGGTACTTTACTTTTAGATGGTAAATATATTAAAGTTTTGTTTCATTCGGGTGCTTCTTTGAGTTTTATTTCTGTGGACTCTTTAGAGAAGTTCTTTCTTACCCCTAGTTCTGTAGATTGTCATATCTTGGTATCTAATCCTATAGAAGGGGTGACCAAATTAAATACGATCTGTAAGGACTTAAAGATCTCTTATCTATCCCATAGTTTGTCTTGTGACCCGTATGTGTTAAATTTTAAGGGATTTGACCTTATTTTGGGAATGGATTGGTTTGATAAGTATAGAGCAGTTTTGAATTGTGATGAGAGAACAGTTTCGTTGGAAACTGATCTGGGTAGAATTGCCAAAGTGTTGTGTGATAATTCTGGAATTCACTCGAGTAGTCTTATTCATGGAATTGAGACTTCTGAGGAGAAGATTGAAGATATCGATGTGGTACAAGATTTTACTGATGTATTTGAAGAAGTTAAGTGTCTACCACCACATCGAGAAATAAAGTTTCGTATTGATTTGATTCCAGGAGCAGTGCCGGTGATTCAGCCCAGTAGGAGAATGGCTCCTAGGGAGAGAGAAGAGTTAATTAAGCAGACTCAGGATCTTTTGGAGAAGGGGTTGATTAGGCCCAGTTTATCTTGTTGGGGCTTTGCTGCGGTGTTTATAACCTAATCGGATGGATCGCTAAGGTTCTGTGTGGATTATAGAGAATTGAACAAAGTGACTATCCGTAATAAATATCCTCTTCCTCGCATCGATGATCTCTTTGACCGGTTGCATGGAGCTTCTATCTTTTCTCAACTGGATCTAGATTCAGGTTTCCATCAGTTGAGGGTAGCTGAAGATAGTATTCCCTTGACTGCATTTAGGGGACCGAATTGTTTCTACGAGTGGTTGGTTATGCCTTTCGGGTTAACCAACGCTCCTGCCTACTTTGTTGACCTGATGAACCGAGTCTTTAGGGATGTGTTGAATAAGTTAATGCTGGTATTCATTGATGATATCTTGGTCTACTCCAAATCTGAAGAAGAGCACAGGGAGCATTTGAGGATTGTATTAGAGACTCTGAGGAAGCATGTGTTAAAGGTGAAGTTTTCGAAGTGCCATTTCTTGAAATCAGAAGTCAAATTTTTAGGGCACATTGTTTCTGGTGAAGGTATTTCTACAGACCCAGCGAAAGTTGAAACTATTCTGGAATGGAAACAGCCGGAGACACCGATGGAAGTTTGCAATTTTCTAGGATTGGTTGGCTACTACAGGAAATTTATCAAGGATTATTCCAAGATTTCTTCACATTTGACTAAGCTGATAAGGAAGGAAGCAAAATTCAAATGGACACCTCAGTGTGAAGAAGCTTTTCAGGAATTGAAGACAAGGCTAACTAGTGCACCAGTGCTTGCTATTTCGGATGGAAAGAGAAAATTTGAAGTTTATACTGACGCTTGTATGGTTGGATTGGGAGCAGTTCTGAGGCAGAATGGAAGGGTAATTGCGTATGCGAGTCGGCAGTTAAACCCACATGAGAAGAACTACGCAACGCACGATCTGAACTGTTAGCCATTGTTTTTGCTTTGAAGATTTGGAGACATTATCTTTTGGGAGAGAAATTCGAATTGTTCACGGATCACAAACCGTTGAAATATCTTTTCTCTCAAAAAGATCTTAATCTGAGACAGCAGCGGTGGGTCGAATTTCTAGCATCCTATGATTTGGATATTCTGTACACCCTGGGAAAGGCGAATGTTGTAGCTGATGCTCTTAGCAGGAACGCAGTCCTATCTCTTCTGGAAATTGTTCCATCTCTTATTGAAAGGATTTCAAGCAAGAAAGAATCTGATAAGATGTTGAGAAGAATCATCCAAAAAGTTAGAAAGGGTCAGTGTCCCAGTTTTGAAATTGATGGTCAAGGAACATTAAGGATTAACGGGAGAATTTGTATTCCAAATGATAAGAATTTGAAGCAGGAAGTCTTATTTGAGAGTCATCGTTCCAAATTGAATATTCAACCGGGAATCTCGAAGATGTACAAGGATATGAGGAGAGTTTTCTGGTGGCCGAATATGAAGAAGGATGTAGCTAGATTCGTGAATAGTTGTGCTATCTGCCAACAAGTTAAAGGTGATCAACAGAAGTCAGCCGGATTATTGCAGCCTTTGGAAATTCCTAATTGGAAGTGGGAGATGATCTCGATGGATTTTATCGACGGATTGCCTAGAACCAGGAAAGGAAATGATGGAATATGGATTATTATGGATCGTTTAACTAAGAGCGCCCATTTTATACCGGTTAAGGCAACTCATATTGCAACTTCTTTGGCAGAAATTTTCTTGAAGGAGATAGTCAGATTGCATGGTGTGCCTATCAGTATAGTAAGTGACCGTGATCCTATATTCACTAGAAAATTCTGGGCAGCTCTGCAATCAGCAATGGGAACAAATTTGAGATTGAGTACAGCCTATCATCCTCAGACATACGGACAGACGGAGAGACTGAATCGAATTCTCGAGGATATGCTACGAGCTTGTGTTTTGGATTTTGGTGGATCGTGGGAAGACCATCTTCATTTAGTGGAATTCTCTTATAATAATAGTTACCAAGCAAGTATTAAGATGGCTCCTTATGAAGCTTTGTATGGAAGGTCGTGTAGATTCCCATCCTGTTGGATTGAATCGAAGGATCGTCTTGTCCTCGGGCCCGATCTTATTCGAGAAGCTTCTACGAAGGTTGAGCTTATCAAGAAAAGGATGAAAGCTGCTCAAGATCTTCAGAAGAAATATGCTGATAGAAGACGAAGACCATTGGAATTCGAGATAGGAGATCTAGCTTTTGTCAAAGTTTCCCAATCAAAGGTGCTATAAGATTCGGAAAGACGAGAAAACTTGCTCCGAGATTCATTGGACCATTCCGAGTGCTGGAAAGAATTGGAGCAGTAGTTTTCTGTTAGGGACGCGGATTAAGGATCTTAAGGCAGAAATAACACTAGAGGGGGGGGGGGTGAATAGTGTTTTAAAGAATATATGAACTATATGACTAAACTAAAACTTTCAACACAAATCTAAACAGAATTCTAACACAGAATGATCACAGAACATATAACAAATGCAAATAGTAAAGTAAAGCAAGTAAAAGGAAAGAACACACCAGATTTTATACTGGTTCGGAATCCTCCTACATCCAGTCCTGCACCAAGGCAATATCCTTGTATAGATTTTTATAAGCCAATATCCAAATTACAACCTTTAATTTCTAAGGCCTTGAGGAACCCTCCTATCTCCGAGTCTGGGGTAAACTCTCTTGATTTACGGGACACAAGATCACCCTAATACT
Source organism: Allium cepa (assembly GCA_030765085.1). Classification (NCBI taxonomy): domain Eukaryota; kingdom Viridiplantae; phylum Streptophyta; class Magnoliopsida; order Asparagales; family Amaryllidaceae; genus Allium; species Allium cepa. Next base: position 23,920,983 of record CM060933.1, on the reverse strand, counting down.
TATTAATAACAATCCTTTTGAATGGATAGACTCTATGGACTTTTTGAATACAAATTAATCCTGTAACTCTGAATAGCACTTTGATCTTTAGTAGAATGATGGAGAATCAAATAAAGAGAGTATCTAAATGATTTCCTATTGAGAATTTGGCAGAATGATGGCACGATCTTGAAAATATGAAGTTTTATGGATATGGAATGGTGGAGAAGAAAGAGTGAAGAAAATAAGAAAGTAGTTGTTAAAAAAATTTGTTTTGGAAGCCTTTATATAGATGCACAACAGTCATAACCATTGGCGAAAGATTTTCGAACGAATGGACACTTCTTTTGAAAATTGAATTTTGAATCCAACTGTCACCATGTCGACATAGGGTATCCCCTTATGTCGACATCCCTTAAAATTATAGAGATGTTGTTTTGTACAGACAATTGAATTTAAAACAAGTTGAAACTTCTCTGAAGCAAAGTAAAGTGTTTAAACAATATTTTGAGATACTGAATGAATATAAAACATTATTTTAAATATATGTATAATTGATATAGACCATCAATTATATAAGTAATATTTAAAATCAGAATAAGTTTTGATGTTTTAAAAATAGAAGTTTATAAAAATCAGAATAGAGGAATATTTCAAGGCTAAAACAAAGTTTGAAAATATTTTTGAAAACATGATTTTGAAAGCTAAAACATTTTGAAAACAGATTTAAAAAACATTTTGAAAAATCTATTCAAACTGAAAGTGCAAGAACCTTCCTACAGAGCTACTCCATAGGACTCGAGAACTTGTACAAAGTAGTTTAAATGATTTTGATTTTCGTGGGTTTGTAAGCCACTTGTCGTAGGTTTGTAAGCTACTTGTCGTGCGTTTGTAAGCCACTGGTTTCGATAGAAATTGGGTTCCATCCCAAAAGAAAATTAGAAGAAAGATGAGAGTGCTATTATAAAGTTTTAACAAAATACTAGACACTTATCTTGAGATCTTGAAATCTTGATACTCTAGAGTCTTGAATCTTGAATCTCTAATCTTCATCTTGATGCTTGAGTCTTTATACTGATCAGTCTTCGATGATACCTGCATATACTTCCTATATACATATATATACATACATACATACATACATACATACATACATATATATATATATATATATGGAAATGTTAGTATATATTTTATAAAGTAAAGTATAATAACTATATAAGGTTGTTGTCATCAAAACATCATCAACTCAGTTCCTAACATTTACAAGATTGAATTGCCAGAACGGATGTCTGGGATTCATAATGTATTTCATGTAACGCATTTGAGGAAATTTGTTCATGACCCATTACTGGTTGTAGAACCGGTAGTTCAAGAAGATTTGGAAGTCGAACCCAATTTGACTGTAGTCAGAAATCCAGTTTGGATTATGGATAAGGACGAGAAACAACTCAGGAGCAAAGTGGTGAAACTCGTCAAAGTACAGTGGAGTGAGGATCCCAGAGATTGTATCTGGGAAACTCTCGATAGTTTTAGGAATGCTTATCCGGATTTGTGTTCGGATAATTAGTGATGTTTGTTAAGTAGACTGTTTGTTTGTTTTTTATTGTATGGATGATATGTATGTTTGGTTTGTTAATATAAAAGCTTTTGAATTAACCGTTGTTTTAAATTTCTGGGACGAAATTCTTTTATGGGGGGAGGAATGTAATGACCCAGAATTTTGGCAATATATTTTAATAATATTTAATCTAATTTAAATGAAATACAAGCTTTTCGATTTTATAAACTGATGGAATCTTGATCATTTATCAGTTATATATGCTTTGTAAAGGAAATTTTGATTTGAAAACTTAAAATAAAATCTTTTAAAAATGTTTGAAACAAAATCCGTCTTATTCAATAAAAATCAAAGGTTCTATATTGTTGATATTTGATCTAATATACATATAAAATGTTATTGAAATAATAATGTTTAAATAATAAACAACCTTATCAATGTTACACATAAACATAAAAACATAAGTATAGAATATAAATATAAACATAAGCTATTTATAGAAATATAAAATGTATAAATACAATTATAGGTTATAAATAAATGTTTGAAAATTTAATTACAAATAAAAATAAAACTAGGAAAATTATGTTAACAGGAACTTATATAAGTGTAAGGTCAAAAACAAAATCAATGCATAAGTTAAACAATTATTTGGAACAACTTTACATAAACTAATCAGAGTAACCTGAATATATGAAGATGAACAATACAAAATGTCTTTGTACATACTCAAAATATCTTTGTCCAGTACAAATACAGACAAATATCAGAAAACATTAAATAGATGCAATCTAATCTGAAGACACAAGCATTTAATTAGCACAACTATTTGTCAAAGAAAATCCTACAGCCGAAATGCAAGATCATTTCATATTGCAGTGTATGAAATACAAGCAAATCAAAAGCATGTGAGGCTTGTACCTGCATAACCTACAGCTGTTCAAAGTTATGCTTATATTTATATACATCATAATATTTGTTCGTTTACAAAACTTAACAAAAACTTAAGAAACTAGCCTGAAAGAAGAAAGGAAAATAAAACATCATCTTATATCTTCAAATAAGTTCAACAAGCAGAGAAGTTTCCAGAGATTCAAATTTACAGCCTTTCCAAACGAAAATTACTTTCTGTTTGACAAATTTTGGTGAGTAATCAAACTATTAAGTTTTAAGTTCATTTGTGTGTATGATATGTTGATAATAATATGATGGCCTACGTATTTGGTTTCAATTCTGTGTTCAAGTATGAATTTCCTGACAAATTTGAATATGAAGTTTTAGTGTAGTTACAGAGTCAAGTAAACATTCAAAATGCAAGATATTCTCATTCGATTATTTATAGGCTTATGTTTTAAAATAAACATGTTGTTTGAATATAAATCAAGCTTTTAAAACTTGTTCCAACCTGTCAATGGAGTATACTCACTGTAAAGTGATTTACAGGGAAATCATTTAATTTGTGTTAAATTCAAGTATACTAAATTGCAGATTCAAATACCTAGCAGGAATCTATATACAAAGTTAGGATTTTTAAAATGAAAACGATGATTTTTAGTTCAATATTTAAGGCGCAGTTCGAAAATGAATAAAAGATGCATTTTTGTCAATATCTGTTGATTCGATTAATTTTAATTGTTGAAACTTATTGTGAAGCAAGCTTGCAGATGTATTAACACAGGAAAAATGCTTAAAGGTTTTTCGAACGCAAGGATTTTGAGGTTGAAATAAAAGTAGGGTTTGAGTTCATAATTCACTGTGTTATGTAAAAATTTAATTTCGTCGCCGTGTTTGAATCGAGTGGCACATGGTTTTGGATGAAGGCCGAGGAGGGTATGAGGGAGGCGTGGATGAAGTGGCTTCGCCTCCGGTGGTCAGTGTTGGTGGAGCGAAGCGTTCTCCCATGGTAGTTTGAGTTTTTGGTTTCGAGCTACAGGCTGTATTTTGATTTTGAATTCACGTAGAATTGGGTTTTGTTGTCGAATAAGAGGGTGATTTGTGGTTTGTTGGAGGTGGTGGGGGTTGCTGGAGGTGCGGCGAACCACCGTGCACATGCACGGTGGCGTTTGGATGTCCGATGGGTTGTCGTGGTTGTCGCGTGCTTTTGCTCGAGATTTTCGGGAGTTGCTTCGTGTTTTAACCTGGCGCGCGTGTGTTTTTATGATACTGCTGTTATTTTTTTACTTAAGCTTAAGAAAAAAAGGGAGAAGTAAAAGAACAGGTAGGTGAAGAAGAAGGAAGGTTGGGAAAATGGAATACGGGAAAGAACAGGGATGACGCGAGTTTTAATCGGGTTAATCAAGTAATTGTCTCGGGTTTATTTGCTTTGTAACCTATTAACTTTTATGCTATTTTGTTAAATAAAGGTTTAGTATTAATTAAGCAAATCATGTTGACAAAATTAAAGCTAAGATATGATTTAAAATCATTAAGAGAGATTAGATTTATAATTAATTTATATGGAAAGTTAATTGAGAATGTAATTAATTTATAATTGTAACTATATTTTAATAAATGTGTATTTAAAGATTTATATAAATAACTTTGTGTTAAAATCAATTTAAACTCAAGAACTTTAATTAATTATTTAAAGTTAAATAAATAAATGGTAGTTAACTTAAGTGATTAATTAAGGATTAAATGATAAATTAATTAATATAAATGATTAATTGAATAATTTGTGATAATTAAATAAGTAATTAACTTTTATTAATTAATGATTTAGTTTATTAATTAATAATTAAGAATCAATTAGTTAAGTAAGTAACTAAGTAATAATTAATAAAATTTAATAAGTTAATTAGTAATTAATTAGACAGAATAATAATAATTTATTCTTAAGTAATTAATTAAGTTATGTTAATCAAACCAGTTTGATATGAATTGATAATTCTGTTTGATTGATTATGATATCTGTCTGGTGATATTCTGTGATATGTTGTGATATATTTTGGATATATCTGTGATGACTGTGTATGATTTATCTGTGATATCTGTTATGTAAATTCAAAGTATTGAATTAAACTGTTAAGACTAAGTAGACAACTTGGCCTTTAAAATGGCGTTTGGATTTCGATGAGACCGGGATCGGGTATCAATTTGATATTCGGAAGACCACATCGATCCAAATTAAACGATAGTTCGTGATATCTCAAGTGGAGATCGAGATGGTGTTTCAGAATGCAAGGGTTATCGTCATTAACTCTGAGGGTGATTCCAAAACGAGTGTAATGAGATAATGCCTTCGGTTTCGTTTAAACTCGAAACGAACTTTTATGGATTAAATGCTTTCAGCACATCGTCAGGCGGACGATGAGCATTCTAAGAAATATGTTCTTTAAAGGTAATCACAGCCTCAAGCCTCATCAACCGGGAATGGCTAAAACAGGGGAGATGCAGCAAGGTTAGGTGGGTCATGTCCAAGTAGGACGAGATATACCCCTGTCTAGATGTCCCTTTATTTCGGCTGTGTGGGCAGTTGTTGGCCACAACTGCGGGGTTATCTTGTTCGGGACTGTTCAGTAAGGAATGGTTCCGGCCTTGTGTTGTAGGGGGTCGGGAGTGATCCTCAGTATGGTGATTTAATCCCCGTACTGTGACAGGCGGTACCCCAGTAGCCCTGCCATTGTTGGAAACCCATTTTCCCTACGAGACCCTACGGTTTTGATTTGTATTACCCACTTTTGTGGCTAGTAGCTGGAATTTAATAGATGTAACAATTTCAGCTATTTTCTATTTACTTGAAAACCCTAGACACTATTATAATATCATCGAATTTCCTATAAAATGTTTTGGTTAGCGTAAGGTAAAAACTTACCCGTGTTTATGTGTGGGGAGTCATACGTGATACCTTTGTTTTCAAATGATTTTCAAAGTTAAACAACTTTAAACCGTTTACTCACACCAGACCCATGTCTGACCTGGAGTTTATATTTTGTTTTTCATAAACTCTTAGGTACTCAAATTTTTATGAGTAGCCAAGTGATGGTATTAGGAGTGTTGATTTTCTGGAGGTGCTTTGGAGAAGAAGACCAGACGTATGTATCTACCTATATAGTTCCGCTGTGTAGATAGTGTATGCTGTATTTTGGATGTATTGGAAGATATGTATATGACGTACAGTTGTATGATATTGTATAACTCTGATGTATGTATAACTATGTAATACTTATGTGATGTATTATATTTCGTTCCATTCCGCTGTGAGACTCTGATGTTGTTATTCTTTCTTTCTATTCTTTTCTATTTCTATCCTTTTTCTTTCTTAATGATGATACGTCTTTCTGGGGTTAGAAAGGTGGGTTGTCACATCAGCAGAGTGACACAGTATAATCAAAAGGTCTAGTAAGCAGAAAAAGGATCTCGAATTTGTGCCTTTCTCCTTTTATTTATAATGTAGATCAGTGAGATAAGCTCTAAAATGAAAAAAGGATGTGTTTGTTACAATTAGACTGGTTATATGCTTGTTATAGTATTTTGATTATTGATTTATTGTTAATTTTTTTTCTAAAATAATAATTTAATTTTGATTTATATTAATATATATACAAATAGATCCAGATTAAATATTTACAGATTTGCAAATTGTATACATGTATAATTGAATTTATGTTTATATCTTGTATATATTTAATCTAAAAAAATTCTTATGATGTTTTATACCTATTGTGGATCATAAAATATAAAATTATTTTATTAAATATGTATATACATATTTTATTATTATTTAATGATTTTGTGAATTATTTATTCTGTATAAATTAATTAACGGTTCAAAAATTCAATTTATATTTTTTATATTTTCTACACCATGTAAGATGCTTACCATAACATTTTAAGGGTTTTGGAACTTAATTTATTATTTTTAATATTAATTTACTTTCGGCATGCAATAAATTTTCTAATTAAAAATACATATTCATTTGATAAAATTATGGATATTTTTCATAAGCATTTGATGTTTCACTGGTACCTTAAGAAAAAGTTTCATATTTTGTTGAGAGAAATGTATGATCCTCTGTAGAGGAGATCGCACATGTACACACACACACACACCCACACACATATCATCGAAAATAAAGGAGCTGCCAACATGCTTGGCAGGTGACAAAACATATTACATAAAAAACAAAGAAAACAAACACATGTTACTTCTTAAATGAGCTTCGGTAAGGCCACCGTCCATTACACCTCAATATTGAACTCCAACAAGGCCACCATCGACATGAAGTGTTAGAAGTACCCATGGTGCTATCAAGAGCACAAATAAAGAACAACACGCAGCTCCACCAAAGAAAGAATGCCTCACTGCAAATGCGAATGATCCAGAAAGAACGCCTCACTGCAAACACGGATGAACCAGAATGAATGCCACACTGCAAATGCGAATAATCAAGAATGAGCGCCTTATAGCAAGCGTGGATGAACCAGAAAGAATGCCGCACTGCAAACGCTGAAGATCCAAAATGACCGCCTCACTATAGACGCTGATGATCTAGAATAAATGCCTCACTGCAAATGCGGATGATACAAAATGAATGCCTCATTGAAATCTTGTCGATAATAACCCAGAGACCCTGCAAAAAGTAATTAGGACTATGCTTGGCCTATAATTGCATCTGTAGATGGAACTATACAAAGAATATAAGAATAATACACAATAAGTATATAAATTAAATTTATATACATACATACATACATTCATATATATATATATTTAGGAAATAAAAGTACTAAAACTAAAGATAAAATCATAAATTAGCCAAGAAACTAAAAGAAGAGATAGACAAAATTGGATCAAAACTCATTAAGCAACAACAAAACTTACTTAATATATATAATAACATTATGCTCCTTTGATCAAAAGAATATTATGATAGTCGATAAAATCATCATTCGAATTCGAATAAAAGTTAATGACGTAATTATTAATGTTAAAAATATTGTTTTTTGTTTAAATAACACAATGCTTTTTCTAACTTTGTTAAGATATTATTTAAAATGATTATTTTTAGCCAATCTATATTTTGGATTAAAGATCCAATTGAAACAAAAAAATGCTATCGTAAAAATCAATCTATTAATATAACCATTGTTATTATTGAAAAGTCTCTGGTTTCTCTCAAACCAAATATACCAACATATTATAATGAATAAAGCATCTAAGAAAAACCTACAGTCCTTTTTAAACTTAAATCTTAAGTTATTCTAGTAAAAAATCAGTATCAGCAACTTTAGTTATAAGAATAAAGTTAAAGATTTTAAGAGTATTATTAATAATGCAGCTAGTATCCATACAATTGTAATATATACGATTAATATCTTCAAAATACAATTTGCAAAAAGTACATTTACTATCAATTTGCAAGTTCTTTCTTTTTAAAAGTTCAATAGTATTTAGCTTCCCATGCATGATTAACCACATATGAATCTTAGCTTTTGGTGGTGCATTTGATTTTCAAATAAGATTAAAAGTGTTATTAGAAATACCCAAGAAATTAAGAAATTTATTAAGAATTTGAAGTGAATTTCTTACCATTCTCCCATTTCCAGTTTATAATATCATTTTCGTTATCAACATTACATAAATTCAATCTTGCACATAATAAAGAAAATTGCCTAAGAGTCGTACCTTCTAAGATTCTATTAAAACTAAAGTTCCGGGGGGGGGGGGGGAGGGGGGTCATTATCCAGAGAAAAAATATCTTTTACTAAAGCATTTTTAAACTTACAAATTTCAAAAAGCTCTTTAATAACAGACAACCAACGATTAGGCCAAAAAACAGTATTATTTCCTGAATGAGCAATCGTATTAGTACTAAGGTTAAAAATCTCATGACATTTTAAAATTGTTTTCCAAAAGTCAGACAATTTATTGTTAATAGAAGGTGTAATTGGTATAAATTGTTACTACCATTATAATAATGTTTAGATATAAATTCTTTCCAAATAGAATTATCATTTTTATCCTTAAATTTCCTTAACCACTTCTCTAATAAGGGCAAATTCATGTTATGTAAATTATTAACACCTAAACCTCCCTCTTTTTTTGGTTTACAAACAGTTTCCTAGTTAACTAAACATGTAAGACTACTGTAAGGATTATTTCTGCTCCATAAAAATCTCTTCTTATTTGATAAATTTTATTGATCACCCAATCTGAAAAAAGATGCATAGACATCCAATAAATCGGAAGAGAAGATAAAACAGAATTGATGAGATCTAATCTACCCGCTCTAGATAAAAACCTCCCATTCCAATTAGAAATTCTATTTTTACTTTTATATATAATAATTAGCCAATCATCATGCTTAAGTTTAGTTGTCTGATCAAGAAACCAATATAATGAATAGGGGAATTCATGGTTTTACAATTAAGCGTATTAGCTAGTAAACCTTCAACCTTATAAACATCATTCAATACTAAAACCGAACTTTTATCAAAATTAATTTTACGACCTGAAAGTAGCTCAAAGCTGTATAAAATAAATTTAAGGGTAATAATGTAATTAGGTAAATGAGAAGTAAATAATAAGGTACAATCCACAAATTGAAGAACCGAGAGATCAAAATGCGAGATTTCACTACCAGCGCAACCTATAGATCCATTTCCAATAGCTTTTTTAGTTATCGCAGCGAAAACATCTGCAGCTAAGTTAAATAAGAGAGACGATAAAGGATCACCCTGTCTTAAGACACATTTAGATTGAATTTTATTTCCTAAAATCCCGTTAACCATTGTATTAGAATTACTGATTTTAAGAAAAATCATAATCCAACCAATCCATTTGCCACTAAAACCTCTATCCAGTAACATATCAATAAGATAATCCCAATCTACCAAATCAAAAGCTTTCGCAAAGTCCAATTTTAAAAGCTCACAAGTAATGTTATTCTTACAACATTGATTAATGTACTCTTGAACAACAGTCACCCCATTTGTGATATTTCTACCCTTAATGAATGCGGTTTGTGAACAATCAATTATATTATTCATTCTTGTGCTAAGTCTATTCGCTAAAACTTTTGAAACAATTTTAACAGAACAATTAATTAAAGAAACTGGTCTAATTTTTTTAAATTATTAGCACCGATTTTTCATGTAATAAAATGATGTTTGCAAAATTAAATCTTCCTAACTGTAGTTTCCCATTATAAAATATGTTAAACATGCTAATTAAATCAAATTTTAAAACATCCCAAAATTTTTGTAAAATAAAATAGGAAAACCATCAGGACCCGGGGATTTATCACTAGGCATTCATTAATAGCCTTCAAAATCTCCTCTTCTGAAAAAGAATTATCAAAGTCAGTAAGATTAATTCAAAGATCATTCCATCTAACATTTATTCTATGCTTATTCTTCTTGCCAAAAATATTCCTATAGTAATCAGTAAATGCCTTATTAAGATCCATTTGATCAACCAATTCAACATTATTCACAAAAATGGAATTTACCGTGTCGCTATATTTTCTACCATTATCCATATTCTAATTTTTTTTGTATTATTATCACCTTCATTAATCCATTGAATTCTAGATCTATGTTTCCACATAACCTCTTCTTTTTTCAAAATTGAATTAAGCTACTCTTTTAAATTAGCAAGAACATTACGCTCCGCAAAATTAAGCTGTCTAGTTTCTTCTATCTTGTTAATTTTAAGCATTTTAGAAAGTAAATTTTCTTTTTTAATTTTAATACTGCCAAATACATTCTTACTCTAACTATTAAGTTAAAACCTATGACCCATAAGTTTTATAACAAAATTTTCAGTAAGGTTATCTGTATTTTTGATATTATAAAAATTCATTGATATCCATTTATTTTAATTAGATTAGGGAAATTAGATTCTAATAACCACATTTTTTTTCAACTTTAAAATTTTTATTAACAATTTTATGATGATCACACGTAAGAATGATAGGACAATGATCAGAATATGTATACGACAAAACCGAGACTATATAAATAGGAAATTTATCTTCAATTTCGTCACTGATGAAAAATCTATCTAGTAGAGCCATAGAAGGGGACTCCCTAGTATTACTCCAAGTGAATTCTCTATTAGTTAGAGGAAGTTCAATCAAATTAGCATTAATAATGAATTGATCAAATTCTTCCATAGAAGAGAAATCACCTTCCTAAGGTGAACGTTTCCCTAAGAAACGCGTAACATTGAAGTCACCACCCAGAATCCAAGATCTAGGAGCGAATGATCTAAATTCTAGACATTCATTCCATAGAATTTGACGACCAATTTTCGAGTTTGGACCATAAACATTAGATATATTTAATAGAAGTTATCTCCAAGATTAATGAGAATAATATGTATAGAGTGTTGCTTTGTAATAGTTTGATGAAGTTAAAAGAATTAGCATGCCACCTTATACGTAAACTACCAGAAGTCCCAATGGAAGGTAAACAAGCCCAATGTATAAAATGAAAGCCATCTAATCTTCTACAAAAACGATTATTGGGACAATCTATTTTTTTTCCTCTAAAAGGGCAATATCAATAAAATAATATTTAAAAAAAGCTCTAATTTTAACACATTTATTTAAATCATAAAGACCCTTAATATTCCAACTAATAATCCTCAACATCCAACCGATCCAACCCTTTCTAACGTCTTACTCCTAATGTAAGTAGAATCTAATTCATCCTTAGTAAGAACAAAAGTGGTATTTGTAACAACCCGCATATTTTACGATTGTATATTTAAATATTTTATTTAAATATAGCATCCTTAGTCGGATTTAAATCCGAAATGCTACTTTTTGCAAACAGCCAAACTTGGACTCGAGACCACTTTCATTGAGTTCAAAATGGCATTTGCGGCCTTTTTGAGTATAAACATCGATATGTTTGGAGTTAGCTAGAATTTCGACCTTTTCACTTAGGGATTTGAGTTTGGGTTTCAGCCCATTAACCCCAATTTATCAACCCAACTCCACTCAACTCCTCTTCATTCATTCTAATATTTCCTAACACTTGAAGCTTTAGTAAAAATGGGGGAAGAGATTGGAAATTAAAATTCTAAGCCCTAGTTTCATTCGCAAATCCAAGTTCTAGCTCCAAAACAAGGAGAAGCTTAGGTAAGCATCCTCTTCTTCTTCTCCATCTCAATCTCACTCCAATTTCAGAAATTTTCTATAACCTAATTTAGGAAAATATGCTTATAAGCTTAGATTCAAGCTTTTTGGGTTGAAGAGAAGAGTGGTTGATTTTTTTCCTTTGTGTTTGAGCTTCTCATTCATTGCTTTTAGGTTTAAAGGTGAGATTTTTATCTCACATCTATGTCTATATCTATCTTTGTTGTTAGGTATGAATTTCTAACATCTATTCATGATCATTTGCTTTTGATTTGGATTGAATTGGCGAATGTTCCAATTTTTTGTGTTTTGAGTTCAAATCTTTAAAAATCCAACCTTTGTTGTTTGAATACGTTAGTGGAGTGTTTCAGAGAGCCATACAAGGCTGGCTTGTCGCTAGGCGTAAATCCCTAGTTGTCGTTGCTCGCTCGTTCGCTCCCATTTCGTGTTATGGGTTTTGCCCCATAAGAAGGCTAAATGTGCTTAAGGAGCAGGTTCGGTCGACTGGACCAGAAGGTCAGTCGACTGAACCAGAAGACGAAAAATGTTTAGAAGTAGGTTTAATCGACCGGACCAGTAGGTCAGTCGATTGAACCAGGGGACAGAAATTTCGTATCCCTTTGTCAGTCGACTAACCACCTGGTCCAGTCGACTGACCTGCTTGCTTCAGTCCAATTCTCCTATTTTGCTAGAGATTCCAATTTTTATTGGTTCGTGGTTATTCGATTTGTTGTTATCATTTATTATCGATTTTGATGACTTATACTTCGGGATTTTGGGGAATATCCCTTTCGATGGATTTGGTATCGATTTCTTTGGATCTGATTCACGTCTTCGTATGTGAATTTTTCGGTGATTGATTGTTTCTACAATCATTTTTGTGACTTGTCACTCTGAAATACAAAGGTTTCTACACTAGTAGTAAATATCAAAACTCTTCCCTCAAAATGAATTTCAACTTTACTTTTAATACAAAGCTCGTTTATAAAACCGTTTTCCAACCTATTAGTATATACAACCTTTTCCTCATTCGTTTGAGAAACTAATTAAAAGGCTTAGTAAAACAAGTGGTATGAAACGTTTGCGTTTACTTCATCAGTTAGTTTTTGAACTTATTCGATTGAAACTCTTGTGATAATTTTCGAGTGGAGATCTACAACTTGTTCGTAAATATTTAAGCTAAGCCAGTGGTTATGGAACATGAAGCTAAACTCATTTATTTACTAGCTTAGTGTAATTGACACTTCATGATGGTCGATGATGATCATTTTTGTGATTTAGACTAGCGATAAGTTATGTCTCTTTGTCCACGTAGGGGATTGTACCTCGTTTTATCGAGTTTCTTCTCATTTCTTTTATAGGCTAACGGCCTATTGGTTCTTTTGAGTTTCGACCCATTTTTGTGGGCTAGCGACCCATGCTCTTTTATGGAGTTCGGTTCATCGGACGTACCTTTGTACTACGTCGTTGTCCGGCTTATCAGGTTCATCAGGCGTACCGTTGTACTACGTCGTTGTTTCGAACTATTTGAGTTTTAGGTTCCTCGGACGTACCGATATTGTACTACGTCGTTGCACCGGCTCAATGGTTAGCGACCATGGAATAGCGTTCCGTTTGTGATACACGTGTTAGTGAGTTTTCATGCTTCCGTTTGTGATAGGCCTCCCTCTTTTGTGATTTCTGGATTTCTAGTTGATGATTTCTAGAGTTTGCGTTTCACCTCTTTTTGTGATTGGCAATGATATGTTTGCCGATATTTGGGGTTAGGTGAATTAAATAAAGAATGTAACATTCTTTTCAGTGCTTTGAGATTCTTGAGATATTGTATGATTTTTGTTGTTGATTAATGTATACTTTTCGTAGTATGGCATTATTGTTATCATATGTTTATCATATCTCTTATTCTATCTCGTTTTTTCTGATATTTATAGCTAGACTGGTCCGTTTATTATTTTTTATTAAATAATACTTGAGTCAGACTGAGATATTACATGTGCTTCTACTTGACTTCTTATCAAGGACTGTCACCTGATTTTTGGCCAACTACTTTAGATTGGTAGTTTTTGTTGTTATAAATTCGAGATAGAGACTCCTTAATGCACACATATTCTTTTGTCTTGCACTTGTATCTATTCTTTTATGATGCTGTGGATCTTGTTTGACCACTACTTTGATGTACACTTTTATGTGTTATATTATATCTGTTTCCGCCTTTGTGATATGGATATCTGTGACTGATTTATGTTATGTTTATTTCTATATTTGTTTCCGAAGATATTATAGCCACTGTGTAGTTGCTTTGAGTTTGTATTTAATACGTCGGATTCCCTCTTGAAAAGAAATGCATGTTATACTATCTGACATATCGGTGCTCGCACAAAGCAATAACACTGATGGTCGCTCCTCAACAGCCTTATTCTTTGCGCTAGTTGACGACATTACTCCGTAGCGTCCTTGGCTAGCGTGGGTATAGAGGTGGGGCGTCACAGCTTGGCATCGGAGCCAAACTTCGGAACAATGTAGAATAATCTAGCAAGGATCATCGTCCTAAGTCCTTCTTAGGAGTCGTGTCTTAGGATTTTATTCGAGTCATTGGACACGTTCTATCCTATTTTCTTTGTGATGCATTGTTTTACCAATCATTATTGTTTGATATTCATCTTGAGAATAACATTTTTCTTCTTATTTCTTTCTTTCTTAAAGAAGAAAAATGGTTAGATCTAACCGACCCAGCGTCGGTCAATCAAGTGCTACTCCTCAAGACGGAGTATTTATGTCTACCTAACAGCTTCTAGATCTTGTAAAGAATGCTCAGGCCGCCGGACCCATTTCAGAGCCTACTCACCCTAAATCAGGTTTGCACGCCTGTGCTGCGATTATACTAATTTGGGTGGGAATCCATTCAAGGGTTCTGAAAGCGTCATTGAAGTCTAAGCTTGGCTTAGAACATGCGATCGCATCTTTTCTCGCATGAATCTCATTGATTTTTATCGAGTCCAAGTGGCTTCTAGCATGCTCCAAGAAAGAGCATTAGATTGGTACGAGCTTCTGATTTCTGAAATTATTGAAGCGGATCTTACTTGGGAGCGATTCCAGGAACGATTAGAATTAAAGTTTGTGTCGGAAGATGAGAAAGTAACTTTAGCTCGGCGCTTTATTGACCTTGTTCACGGTGAATCCTCTGTGACGGATTACGTCGCATCTTTTGAATCACTCTCTAAATATGGGGTCGAGTACATTAGTACCCCATTGAAGAAGAATCAGAGGTATTTCTATGGCTTGAATAAGAATCTCAAAAATCCATTACTTCTAAAATTAGAAGTTTCTTTTGATCAGCTTGTTGATATCAATCTTCCACTCGAAGAGGCTGATAAAGAAGATGATGTTGGAGTTATGGGTGTCAAACCAAAGTTCAACAACAACAAGAAGAGGCCTAATAAGTTCAAAGGCCCGTATCACAATAAGAAAGGGAAACAGGCAACTCCGGTAGCAAAGACTTCTACGCCTAGTCACGGGCAATGCTACAATTGTGGTTCTAAGGACCATTTTGCCAGTAGATGTCTGAAACCTCTCTTTTGTCGTTATTGCAAAAGTTCGGGTCATCTTTTGTCTTCTTGCCCTAAACTTCAAAGCAAGAGTGAGGAAAAGCTAAATGTTGTGCAAGCCCCTAGTAACACTTCTCGTGGTCAAGGTATTTCTCATTCTATCCTTGATGGCATTATTATGTTTCTGATCATCCTATTCGAGTCCTCTTTGATACGGGTGCATCCCATTCTTTTATATCAAAAGAACTTGTTGACACTTTTTCTTTAAGTGTTATGGCTTTAATGACTTCTTTGAGAATTGCGAATCCGGTTGGTGGATCCGCAACACTCAGTTTGCTTTGTAAAGATGTCGAGATTATTTTATGTGATTATGCTTTCCAAGCCAATTTGCATGTTATGCGTTACTTAGGCTTTGGGATGATTTTGGGAATGGACTGGCTTAACATTTATGAAGCCCATATCCTATGTCCTAAGTGGACTATTCATCTTCAACATCCTCAATCTATTAAGAAGATTTCTATTGTTCTTAAAGATTCGGATTTCAAATTAGCAGCATCCTTGTATTCTATAAACCCTCATGATGACGATAATGATGAAGAGAAAGATGTCATTTCTCTCATTCACGTTGTTCGTGAATTTCCCGACATATTTGAGCCCGTTTTAGGATTACCACCTAAGCAAGCAATTGAGTTCAGAATTAATCTAATCCCTGGAGCTCTACTTATCACTCGTCCTCCTTATCGTATGTCTAATAGAGAAAATGAGGAGATGCGTAAGCAATTATCCGAATTGGAGATGAAACAGTTTATTCGTTCTAGTTCCTCTCCTTGGGGAGCTTTAGCTATTTTTGTGAAGAAATTCGATGGTACACTTAGGCTTTGCGTTGACTACCGCAAGCTTATTGACCTTACCATTAAGAATAAATATCCTTTACCTCAGATTGATGATCTATTTGACCAACTTTTTGGTGCTGGAGTCTTTTCACAGTTAGACTTAGCAACTGGTTTTCATCAGCTTCGTATTGCAGAGGATAGCATTTCTTTGACCTCGTTCCGTACTCGTTATGGATCTTATGAATGGTTTGTTATGCCATTTGGTTTAACAAATGCTCCAGCTTATTTCATTGACCTTATGAATCGAGTTTTCAAAGGCTCCTCGATCGATTTGTTCTCATCTTTATAGTTGATATTCTTTTTTTTGAAAATGGTACTTTATATACAACAAATAATTGGGACAACATATCCCATGTCAATAAATGTTCGAAAGCAGGTTTCGAACTTGTGACCTCTTGCACCAATGTCGAATCAATTAACCACTTGGACAACATATTCTTGTTTATTCTAAAACTGAGGAAGAGCATGAAAAGCATCTTCGGATTGTATTGGAAGCTTTTAGGTGCAACCAATTAAAAGCAAAATTTTCTAAGTGCCACTTTTGGCAATCTCGAGTGAAGTTTCTCGGTCATATTATTTCCGAATCCAGAATTTCCGTAGATCCTTCAAAGATTGAAATGATTCAAAATTGGAAGAGACCCGATAGTGTGACGGAAATCCGTAATTTTCTCAGATTGGCAGGTTATTACCGTCGTTTTATAAAAGACTTTTCAAAAATTTCCGTGCCTCTTACTAGTTTGACAAAGAAGGGAGTTAAATAAATTTGGTTGGACAAATGTGAAGCTTCTTTTCAGAAATTAAAAGAACTCCTTTCCGATGCTTATATTCTTATGATTCCCAAAGGGAACCAAGATTTTATTGTTTATACCGATGCTAGTTGTGTTGGTTTAAGAGCCGTTCTTATGCAAAGGGAACGTGTTATTGCATATGCTTCTAGGCAATTAAAGCCTGCCGAGACTAGATATGCCACTCATGATTTAGAGCTTGCAGCTATTGTTTTTGCCCTTAAAATTTGGCGTTATTATCATTTGGGAGAGAAATTATTCTCTATACCGATCATAAATCTATGAAATATTTATTCTCTCAAAAGGAACTTAATTTTCGTTAATAGCGTTGGCTCGAGTTTCTTGCATCTTATGATCTTGATATTCTTTACACTCCCGAAAAGGGAAATCGTGTTGTCGATGCCCTTAGTCGTAAGCAACAAGCGGCTGTTTATATGATGATATCCGAATGGAATGATCTCGGGATTTTATCCACTTGCGAGATTCGAGATCGTGAATCTGATCTATGTTCATCTCTTGTTTTATGTAGCCTTAAGGCTCATCCTTCTCTTTTACACCGCATTCTTGAAGCTCAAAAGCTAGATCCCAAATTGGCTCTTCTTATCCAAAGTTGTAGGGATAAAATTGATATTGAAGGTATGAGACTTTGATATTGATGCTCGTGGCGGTATTCGAAAATTTGGTAGACTTATCGTGCTAAATATTGGTGATCTTCGTAAAGACATTTTAGAAGATTCTCATTGTTCTAAATTTACCATTCATCCCGGTAGTAGTAAAATGTACGTGGATATGAAGCGACTTTATTATTAGGATGGAATGAAATCCGATATTGCTAACTTTATTAAGCGTTGCATGACTTGCCAACTTGTTAAGGCCGAGCATCAAAGGCCCGGCGGGTTATTGCAAACTTTGGACATTCCAATTTGGAAGTGGGACCAAAATTTCCATGGATTTTATTTGATTCCCCGTTCTTGTTCGGGTCATGATAGCCTGTGGGTGATAGTTGATAGACTTACTAAATCCCCCATTTTATTCCCGTTCGATCCAATCGGATCGTACCTCTTTTGGCCAAGCTCTTTATTAAAGAAATTGTTAAATTGCATGGGGTTCCTACTTCTATTGTTAGTGATCATGATCCATTGTTTACTAGTGGATTTTGGAAGAGTCTTCAAAAAGCTTTTGGAACGAAGCTTAATTTTAGCACCGCTTATCATCCTCAGTCCGATGGACAAACCGAGCAAGTGAATCAAACTCTTGAAGATCTTCTTCGTGTACGTGTTCTTGATTTTGGTCGAAGTTGTGAAGATCATATTTCTCTTGTTGAGTTTTCCTATAATAATAGCTTCCAATCTAGTATTGGTATGGCACCTTTCGAGGCACTCTATGGAAGGCCATGCCAATCCCCTTCTTGTTGGCTTGAGGCCGGTGAGAAGCTGGTTTAGGTCCAGACTTTATTCGTGATTCTACAGAAAAGATTTACCTTATTCGCCATAGGATGAAAAAAGCTCAGAGTAGAAAAAAATCCTCTGCCGATAACCGAAGAAGGAGATTAGAATTTTCTGTGGGAGATTTCGTGTTTATTCGTGTTTTGCCTATGAAGGGTGTTGTGCGTTTCAGTCCATCGGGAAAATTAGCATCTCGATATATTGGTTCGTTTTCCATCACCGAACGTATTGGTTCCGTGGCTTATCGCCTTTTATTACTGGCTCAGTTTTCTGCTATTCATGACATGTTTCACGTCTCTCAATTACGGAAATGCCTTCGAGATTCCGATTCTATCATTGAGCCCGGTGTTATGGAAGAAATTGAAGTTTCTCCTAATCTGACTTATGAGAAACATCCTATTCGTATTATTGCTTCGGAGATAAAACGCCTTCGAAATAAAGATGTCCCTCTTGTGAAAGTTCAACGATCCTCAAATCCTAATGATTGCTCTTGGAAATCTAGAGAATTCATCGAGCGGATACATCCAGACTTATTCTCTCGTTCTCTTTGAGGTGAACTTATTTCAAATGTCTTTTGTGTTGAAATGCTTTTATGGTTGTTACTTTTTATTTTCTTCTTAAATATTGCGAGGACGCTTAAGGAGGGGAGCTGTAACAACCCACATATTTACGATTGTATATTTAAATATTTTATTTAAATATAGCATCGTTAGTCGAATTTAAATCCAAAATGCTACTTTTTGCAAACAACCGAATTTGGAGTCGAGACCACTTTTATTGAGTTCAAAATGGCGTTTGCGACCTTTTTGAGTATAAATATCGATATGTTTGGAGTTAGCTAGAATTTCGACCTTCACTTAGGGCTTTGGGTTTGGCTTTCAGCCCATTAACCCCAACTTATCAACCCAGCTCCAATCCACTCCTCTTCATTCATTCTAATATTTCCTAACACTTTAAGCTTTAGTAAAAATGGGGGAAGAGATTGAAAATTAAAATCCTAAGTCCTAGTTTCATTTGCAAATCCAAGTTCTAGCTCCAAAATCAAGGAGAAGCTTAGGTAAGCATCCTCTTCTTCTTCTCCATCTCAATCTCCCTCCAATTTTAGAAATTTTCTATAACCTAATTTAGGAAATTATTGCTTATTTGGGTTGAAGAGAAGAGTGGTTGATCTTTCCTTTGTGTTTGAGCTTCTCATTCATTGCTTTTGGGTTTAAAGGTGAGATTTTTATTTCACATCTATGTCTATATCTATCTTTATTGTTAAGTATGAATTCCTGACATCTATTCATGATCATTTGCTTTTGATTTGGATTGAATTAGTGAATGTTCCAATTATTGATTTTTTGAGTTCAAATCTTTAAAAATCCAATATTTGATGTTTGAACACGTTAGTGGAGTGTTTCGAAGAGCCATACAACGCTGGATTGTTGCTAGGCGTATCCCTAGTTGTTGTTGCTCGCTCATTCGCTCCCATTTCATGTTATGGGT
Source organism: Allium cepa (assembly GCA_030765085.1). NCBI lineage: Eukaryota > Viridiplantae > Streptophyta > Magnoliopsida > Asparagales > Amaryllidaceae > Allium > Allium cepa. The sequence continues at coordinate 23,901,199 of CM060933.1, read as the reverse complement.
TTTGCCCCACAAGGGGGCCAGGCTGAATGTGCTTCAAGAGCAGGTTCAGTCGACTGGACCAGAAGGTCAGTCGACTGAACCAGAAGATGAAAAATGCTTAGAAGCAGGTTCAATCGACCGAACCAGTAGGTCAGTCGACTGAACCAGAGGACAAAAATTTCGTATCCCTGTATCAGTCGACTGACTACCTGGTCCAGCCGACTGACCTGCTTGCTTCAGTCCAATTCGTCCATTTTTCTTGAGATTCCAATTTTTATCGATTCGTGATTATCCGATTTGTTGTTATCATTTATTATCGATATTGATGATTTATACTTCGGGATTTTGGGGAATATCCCTTTCAATGGATTTGGTATCGATTTCTTTGGATTTGATTCACGTCTTCGTATGTGAATTTTTCGGTTGATTATTTCTACAATCATTTTTGCGACTTGTCACTCTGAAATACAAAGGTTTCTACACTAGTAGTAAATATCAAAACTCTTCCCTCAAAATGAATTTCAACTTTACTTTTAATACAAAGCTCGTTTATAAAATCGTTTTCCAACCTATTAGTATATACGACCTTTTCCTCATTCGTTTGAGAAATCTAATTAAACGGCTTAAGTGGTATGAAACGTTTGCATTTACTTCATCGGTTAGTTTTTGGACTTGTTCGATTGAAACTCTTGTGATAATTTTCGAGTGGAGATCTACAATTTGTTCGTAAATATTTAAGCTAAGCCAGTGGTCATGGGACATGAAGCTGAACTCATTTATTTACTAGCTTAGTGTAATTGACACTTCTTGATGGTCGATGATGATCATTTTTGTGATTTAGACTAGCGATAAGCTATGTCTCTTTGTCCACGTAGGGGATTGTACCTCTTTTTATTGAGTTTCGTCTCATTTCTTTTATAGGCTAACGGCCTATTGGTTCTTTGGAGTTTCAACTCATTTTTGTGGGCTAGCGACCCATGCTCTTTTATGGAGTTCGGCTCATCGGACGTACCGTTGTACTACGTCGTTGTCCGGCTTATCAGGTTCATCAGGCGTACCGTTGTACTACGTCGTTGTTTTGAATTATTTGAGTTTTAGGTTCCTCGGACGTTCCGATATTGTACTACGTCGTTGCACCGGCTCAATGGTTAGCGACCATGGAATAGCGTTCCGTTTGTGATACATGTGTTAGTTAGTTTTCATGCTCCCGTTTGTGATAGGCCTCCCCCTTTTGTGAATTCTGGATTTCTAGTTGATGATTTCTAGAGTTTGCGTTTCACCTCTTTTGATGATTGGCAATGATATGTTTGCCGATATTGGGGGTTTGGTGAATTAAATAAAGAATATGACATTCTTTTTAGTGCTTTGAGATTCTTGAGATATTGTATGAATTTTGTTGTTGATTAATGCATACTTTTCATAGTACAACATTATTGTTATCATACGTTTTATCATATCTCTTATTCAATCTCATTTTTTTCTAATATTTATGACTAGTCTGATCCGTTTATTATTTTCTTATTAAATAATACTCGGGTCAGACCGAGATATTACAGGTGCTTTTACTTGACTTCTTATCAGGGACCGTCGCCTGATTTTGGCTAACTACTTTAGATTGGTAGTTTTTGTTGTTATACATTCGAGATAGAGACTCCTTGATACACACATATTCTTTTGTCTTGCACTTGTATCTATTCTTTTATGATACTGTGGATCTTGTTTGACCACTACTCTGATATACACTTCTACATGTTATATTCATATCTGTTTCCGCCTTTGTGATATGGATATCTGTGACTGATTTATGTTATGTTTATTTCTATGTTTGTTTCCGAAGATATTATAGCCACTGTGTAGTAGCTTTGAGTTTGTATTTGATATGTCGGATTTCCTCTTGAAAAGAAATGCATGCTATACTATCCGACATATCAGTACTCACATAAAGAAATTACACGGATGGTCGCTCCTCAACAGCCTTATTCTTCGCGCTAGTTGACGACATTACTCCGTTGTGTCCTTAGCTAGCGTGGATATAGAGGTAGTGCGTCACAGTATCCCTAACTAACCGACATAACTCACTGGTGGATAAACTATCTAGAGCATAGGAAGAATATGTACTACCTAAAATAGAAACCATACCCGAGCTTGAATTCGTAGTGCCACTCTTAGCACTCAAATCCGGTGACTTACCCATATGCGAAGAAATACTGTTACAAATCCTGGCACTACGACAAACAACACCATTAACAGTGACTGATTTCCTACGCCTGCCTCTCTTTGACGATGATGATAAATTAGAAGCTCTGCTATAAAACTTACACTCATCTTCGTTAACTGCAGCAGAGCAAGAAGTGTTCACCTATGCTCGACAGAGAACTCGACTGCATTAGACACAACAACATCGCCCTTCAAAACAGAATCATTTCCTTTTTTATCACCAGGCAAAGCATCAGAACCCGACAACCCAATCTTCTCTGCTCCATCAAACTCCCCAACCACACCACACAATCTGTCCCTAAAATAAGTCAAGTTTCCTGTGAAAACATCTTTAACTGTGTACATGCTCTTGTGCATATCAACATCCTCGTGCACATCATTACGTAAAACATTGGAATCACAACATATATTGTCAACACCCTTGTGCACATCGTCTCCTTGTTTATCACCTACATTAACACAGATCGTATCACCTACCCCATCAATAAGAACAACACCATCTAACTGAACATCTCCAACCCCAGTTAACAAAACCTCCCTATAAGGAAAAGCATCAGAACCTGACAACTCAATCTTCTCCGTTCCATCCATGTTCCCAACCACACCATACAATCTGTCCCCAAAACAAGTCAAGTTGCCTATGCAAACATCTTTAACTGTGCACATGCTCTTATGTGCATCAATACCTTTGTGCACATCATTAGATAAAACATTGGAATCACATCATATATTGCCTTTCGAAAACTCGACTGAATTCTTCCAGTCTTGAGAGACATGTAAAACAATGTTCTGATTAGAGCCTTCATTATACTTACTAACAGAAGATCCTTCATCATGTAAATGAACAACCCCATCCCCATCTAACAAAGCTTCACTAACACATAGAGGAACAGATCCAAACAACCCACTCATCTCCTCTCCATCTAAAATCCTAACCACACCACATAAACTATCATCAAAATAAATCAAGCTGTTTGAGTTAACATCATCAATAGTGTACATGTTCTTGTGCATATCAATACTCTTTGCACATCATCACCTTCATCATCCACCTGGCCGACAAAACCACCCTCAACAACCTCCAAAAAACAGCCAGTAGCTTTATTGAACTCAAGCACCTTATTCTCCAAACCGTTTGATCTCTCCATTGATTCAAGATAATCAAAACAATTTGCAGTGACTAACTCAAAACTCTCTACTTCACAAGATTTAGCTCCGAATCTTTTTCTATGAACATGAATGAAATCTTTATTCAGATCATTTACATGAGATAAAGAACCAAAAACCCTCTTTGGATGGTCAGTAAAACTATAATCACATATTATATCGTTGATTTCCAGAGAATGAGTATCCAAATTACAGTGAATAACAACAGGATCCAAAAGCAATGAATCAAAGAAAAAAGACTCATCCCTTTATATAGTAACAAAAGTAATAGAAACATCCTTAACACCTTCCAAACTGCTCCTATCAGTAGTCGAATCCTCAACAATCAAAGAAGCGGCGTAATTCCTAAAATAATCAACAAGATCACCAAATTTCTTTCTATAATTCTTGCTTATATTAACTGCATTGATAACATCAAAATGATTGAATAACTCCTTCAACAAAGTAATACCTTCCTTCCTCTGAACCCATAAGTGATCTAACAGAATTCGTTTGAGTTTCATACATTTTAAGACAAATTGAAAACCATGATCAATAGTAGAGAGCTCGCTACACCTGTCAGCACAAGGTTCGAATTTCATCAAACACTTGATCTTTTTATGCCCAAAGAAACCACATCGACATAGGATCGCGACAATTCTTAGCCATATGTGAAAAATCCCCGCAGTGGAAACAAAATTTCCTCCCTTTTCTAGATTCGACCCATTTCTTGGATTCGGGAGTCTCTATGAACATCTGAGGATAAAAAAATAGATTCTTTAAAACTTGGGCATAAGAATGATGAGATAGTATCACGATCATAAAAAGAATGAGTCTTGAGAAATTTAGAATAGAAAGGAGATTGCGTGATTGAGGAAGAAGGTTGCGTGATTGAGGAAGAAACACTCACTATTTTTCTCCGTAAAACATTTTAAAAAATTCAGATTTTAAAAACTTAATTAAAAACTTTTTATTATTAATTTATTTTTGATCTGCAACTAATTATTTAACTAAAAATATAATTTTACTTGAGAAAGTTCTAGGAAATTTTTCTAAACCCAAACTATGTCTTATCTATCTTCTAAAAAGAGTTTCATAATTTGATTTCATATTTTTAAGAACTAATTTGATTAGGGCTATGATCGACTATTTAATAACTAATATTATTTAATTAAAAAAAATCCATAAATTAATTTTAAGCGCAAAATATGTTTCTAGATTTTCTAAACTTATAAAACTAAATTTTTGTCATGTGATTATTTTTCATTAATTTATTATGGCAGAAACTGTTTTATACAATAATTTATATATATATATATTCATATACATATATTAATATCATGTTTTTGACTTATTATACAAGCACATATTTGAAAAAATTACAGTACACACAATATGAGCTAATGTGTCTGTTGCAATATATATCCCAACATCTATATATGGGCACGTCATACCCTTCATGGATTATTATATTACTCATGCATGCACATATATGTATATATATGGTTCATATATATATGTATACTTATATAAATTAATAAATAAAATAAATAAATCTCAAACTATAATTTGTACAGTTAGAATACATATGGACATAGTAATAAATCTTACCATGAATAATTTATTAATTAATGACATTTAATGTATCAATCAATTCAAATTAAAGACAGAAAATGAAAGGTTTCTCTCTCCATTTAAAGCAATTAATACTCTCAATTAATTCTTGTTTCAAAGAAAGAAATAAAAGGTTTCATTCCTTATACATTACTAAATGTAGATGTATTTGACACATTATACATTTGAAATTAACTTTCCTTTAACTAATTTAAATAAAATTAATGACCTTATTTAAAACAAATTTAGAATTGTTCTAAATATACTAGGCTGTATAGGCCCAAATAAGATCGAATAGGGTAAAAAAATTAAAATCACCCAATTCTTCCGCTGCTGGTTGGCCCAGTTCCTTCAATGGTATCGGAGCGAGGTTGGTTAAGGCATTACCTTGTTTATTTGATGTCCCAGGTTCGATCCCTACAACTAGCATGATAGGGGGTTCTCACATTGTGATTTGTGATGAAGCATTACCTCTTACCCCTATATGTCCTATAATGGTTAGCTAGTTGGGAGGCTGCATGTAAAACTCGCCCGTGAGGTACCTAGTTGTGTTACCCCAAAGCAGTTTGGGCATGAGCTTCAAAGGTATCGGTGCCCAATAGCCTATGCGGTCTCATTTATTCATATTAGGTCTAACTAATTAATCTTTCCCATTTAGTATGATGTATAGAAAGGTAATGTCTAGGATTGGAATTGGGTAATCAAGTATCCTGTCCTACCTGGTTACCAGCCTGGCCTGAAAGATGATGTGAGCCCAATGGCTGCCCCTAATAGAAAAGGCCTAACTTGAATTAGGCATTGGGCTAATTTTCAAAATGTTTTGAAAATTAAAGTTAAAGATTTTGAATTCAACTGTCAAATTTAAAATAAAATATGTTTATTATAAAAGTTATAATATAACACAATTTTTCAAAATGTTTGAATAATTCACTTTAATTGCAAATTTTAAATTTATTAATAAGATTAATAATAGTAAATTAATTAGATCAGTTAATTAATTAATGAACATGTGCGTGTATTATATATTGAGATATATGTTATGTTGTTTTTAAATTATTTAAAATAACATAAGTATACATGTATGATATGAACTGAATTTTGAAATTAATATAATTTAATTAAAATAGCTTAATTAAATAAACTAATTAAAGGTTAATTAATTAAAACACAAATATACAAGATATGTTTGTTACACTATAAAAGTTATAGCATACAATATAAAGGTTATAATAGATATGCCCAATATAAAAGTTATGTTGGAATACTAATATAAATTAATTAAAGAGTTCGTTAATTAAATAAGATTTAGTTAATATAATGTTATACATAAGACTATTATATAAGTAATATGAAATATAAAAGTTATATAATAATAAAACTTATATAATATGAATGTATAACTAAATGTGGAACATTAAAGAAACCCTAAATAGACTTAAGGAATAAATACATATGTATATGTATGTATATAACATGTTGATGTGTTTGATACTTGAATCATGAAAGTATTTCATAAGAAATACATTATTCCTTAATTTGATGTCACTCGATATAATATATTAAAGATAATGAATTTTTAATATAAAATTGTCTTTTACCATATGTATTAATAAATTATTTGCATACTCCTTAGTTGGTGAGTAAACTCAAGCTAGAGATGATAAGTGTAGTTTATTAATACATCGAATAGACGAGGTATGATAACTATATGTATTTGTTGAGCAAACTTAAGGTACATTTATTATACCTAGGCTGTCGCGATATGGTAGGTATGAATGAATAATCTCTTTCGATTTGTTGAGAAAACTCAAGGTCCAAAGGAGTTAAGGACAAGGTAACATGGTTAGGAGTTGTATGTGATACAACCGACAAGGAGTTATCCATCGACCGTGGAGCTATGACTTATTGAGCAAACTCAAGATTAGAATTCCAAGATGGACGAGTCCTAACACCTACTAGTGAAGTCAAATGACTTCTATGTTTCACTTAGGGTTTGGTGAAACATAAAAGATAGTGGATGCCTTATTAGAAAAATGAAATGATAACATTTAACCTTCAAATATTGTAAGAATATATGTTGTATATTGTTATAATAATTCACATTGATAAATTTGTGCATTGAATAGGATTGATAAAATGTTTATCAATTGAGATATACAAATGAAATAAAGATTGACAAATAGAAATATAACATATACCTACCAATAAAAGATTATTGCATATTAACGTTTCAATACCCATGCAAGTCCTGATATTACAACTACTAAATACATTTGTATTTTGGTCACTTACGCATATATTTGGTCTAGACTATGTATTACATTCTATGAGTTTTAGACTCTAAAAGCAATACAAGACTATGGATATTTGATCCATATACAGTCATATATAAATGTTATAGTGAACGGTTAGAGTTTGTAATGTAAAATATTTCGATGAAATTAGTTTATTCAAAAAACTAAATAAACCTTAGTGCAAGATCAAGTATTCAATTTGATTGATTACAAAAGGATCATATTGTGTTAACTGTAACACTAGACCAAAACTATAATATAAATATAAGAAATCAATCACTGAAATGTCAATTTGATCAGTTTACTCAAAGCGCGACAAATTTGATATTCTTTAAAGTTAAGAATAACCGAACATGATTTTGTAAAGGGTTCATTAGAATATCGTAGTAAGGATTTTCTTTTGAATGGTTTGACCATTTAGAAAGAAAAATGAACGTGTAAGAGTAGATGTGATTTAAGATATAATTGGGATGAAGAGAGGGACAGACACTTCTACTTCATAAAGAAACATCTAAAATGAGAATTGTAGTAATCATGATTGGTACTTAACCTTGGAATAAGAAATATGATTTTTATTTCGAAATATATTTTCATATAAATTGTTTTCTATGATATTTATTTCTTATGAATATTTGATCAAAGTACTCTCCACCGTAAACTAGTTGTAGTATATGAAATAAATAAATCTATATTAAGTGAATGATGGACCTTCGAATATAACACGCTGTTATAGTAATGGAGGATATAGTGGGAGCGTACCATATAATACTATTGATTGCATTATATTATGAAAATTGTTTTCGTAAAACGTGCCGAACATTATTTATGAAATAATAATTATTTTTCGGTATCGACTGAGAAATAGACATAGCAATATTTCAATATGATATTATGAATATTCGTTATGAAATAACAATATAATGTGGTACTTGTTTTTATAACAAAAGTGATGCATTGGAAAATACAGAAGTATCTAATATTATTTACAGTTATTTTGGAATTATATACTAAGCCATAGTTTTGAGAAAATAATTTTATTATATGATTTTGAATTATGTGATATTGGTTAATTATTTCTCAAACAAAATCATGGGCTATGCCCCCATTCAATGGGAGCATCATAAGAGTTAATGAACTCTTCGGATTGATACATATTGATGTATGCAATCATAAGTCCACTAATGCAAAAACGGTTCCATATACTTCATCATATTCACCGTTGAGTTATCACAGATAGGAACATGTATATTTGATACACATGTAATATGTCTTTGGCAAACTCACAGAGTATAAAACAGAAGTAAATAAAATAACATGCAATAGAAATGGTTCGACTTGATTGAATGAGTGAGTATATTGGAAAAGGTTTCAAATGTACCTAGAAATGAATAAAGGTTCAATCTTAAAAGTTACTCCTCCATGTGATGCAAAATGATGCATTGATAAGGATTATTCAAACGTTGTCAGACAATGTACGATTAATTATGAATGAAGTTGAGCTAGTTTCTTTCTATAAAATTATGTACTTAAGAATAGTACACAAGGTTAATATTATTTCATCTAAATAACAGTTTACAAAATCACACAAGATAAGGGTTTACAAGAAACTCCAACGTATCCTAAGCCAAGGATTTGGCAGGTTGTGTGAGTCGAAAGATTGCATGTAATAATTGTTCATGAGGGATCTTATATGAATCTCCCCAAAAGGATTTTGGCAAAGACTATCATTGAATGACATATTTATGTTTTGAACATAATAAATGAAGAAATTCATAAAATATTTATGAATACTTGTTTTGTTGTATTGAGAAACAAATGTTGTTTAAAAAAAACAATTTCATAGTGAAGGGTTTCTTTGAGGAATTATTGGTAGCAAAATGGAATTGGGTATGATCCATAGATAGAACTGATTAGATGAGATGAAATGAAATTAACCAATCCAAGCAAACACATCACATTAGAGTGTCTAATAAGTATTCTCGTACATTGAAGAGAAGCTATGAGTTTCTTATCAATGTCAAAAATATATAATCCTTGGTTGTTTAATTAAATCATTAAGAGTGTTAGCCCTATGATATGGTATGATGTGCAAATCCGAAAGAATTCCAAGTAAGCTATCAAATTATTTTTATAGTTAACCGAAGGGATGTGATCCATCGGTCGCGATTGTGTCTTTATAAGCAAGACTAATGCAATTGGAATTTATTGAGCAACGTTGATAAGAATATCCTCGTAAATTTCAATTGTTGAAATTAGCATAACAGATTTGTTATTCAACGTACTCAAGTTGTTTCAGATTTACACACAAAATCATCGCTTGATAAGACATGGTGTTTTGGTATATATGTGCGAAAATAGAAAATTCAAAATAATGATTTAGAACGGTCTATTTGCACATAATGACCAAAATGTCTTGAAGTCAGTGGGAGCAATATAATGATTATGATTTTTCGAATATTATCCAAGAAATGATACAAAAGTATCATTCTATAAGTATTAAAAATGAATAAGTATTTTGATAGAAATATCAAAAGGTTTGATTTTCAATCAAGGTGTAGAGGAAGCTTGTGTTCATTAAGAAAGAACGTTAAATGGTACATTGATATTTCTAAACTATAAGTAAACAACACATTGTTGATATTAATGACGTTTAAATCAAATTTAGTTGTTTTAATACTCAACTTTGGATTGTATATGATGTCTTTATAGTGAGTATAGAAGATATTGGGAATGCCCCAAATCGATATGTAAAGACACCTTATTAAATTGTTTAATACAAAACACGTGGGAAGAGTTCCTTATGCATTGGTAATAGGAATTATCATACATTTTATGTTGTTTAGAATATCGTGCTTTGTTTATGTATTTGATACATGAACCAAATATCCAATCAATAGATATCATTAAATGGTTGTTTGAAGTGTTTCGTGTATTTATGAAGTACTAGAGAATTGTTTACAGAAATAAAAACTCCTTATGAATGAGTGTACAAACTCAAACATCATAAGTGATATTGAATGTAACATGTCAATAATAAATTCAAGTTAAGGATCTTTAAGTTGGAAGTGTTCCAGATGAAATACCATGGCTGATTCAATGAAAAAGGCTAAGCACATAGCCTTGAATAGCGTTGCAATAAAAGCATATATGTGTATCTATATATGTATGTATAAATGCATAAATTTACAGCTGCGCTGATTCCTAATGTTGGGAATCCCTTAACATTGTTACATGGTAACAATGTCTCGATACAGTTCATAAACAGAACTTAGAGCTCACAGGAAGTCGAGAGACATACTTCCAATTGTTCCAAATGATAAAACAGTTTATCACCATCGGAGACAGTTGATTGACAGAGTAGAAAATCAAAACATAATATCATACCAGTTCATTGAAGGACTGATCCAATTGGCTTTGATAAAACCGATTGGAGAAGTAGGAATAAGATTTCGTAATTGACCCCAAGTTCAAGTGGGAGATTGATAGAGTTTGGGATATGCCATAGGGGCAATTATGTAATTTGTTATATATCTAACTCGTTGACAAATCTTGTATGAAATATAGGTGTTTCCTTTCTATTATATACTTGATATAATGTAGTTACATTAATTAATTAAAAGTATATTTAATAAAAAAATCATAAATTGTATGTTTTGTGATAGTAGTTACAAAGAGTTGTAACCGTGAGTAATTTGTCACATCAAAAATTAATATACCATTTTTAAATGTCCTAGTCAAGATGAATCGAGACTAGATATCGATGTATCCGTTAAGACAGGAGTACGTAACGCTCTTCAAATATTAGGCAATGTATTACTCATGATTGCTGGGGGAACCTAGGGTTACGTACTAATAGTTATTGGATAACTATGGAATGACTCATTCGATAGTTTTCTATTGGTTAATATAATTAAGGTTAAACAGTAAATATCGATGTGAATAATTTACACAGTTCTTTTGACTTGGGAATACTGTGAATCTTCAATATGAAAGGCCCACTTTGATTATAGTCAAATCAAGGCACGACATCCATCAAGTGACTATAGTTGGGTCGAGTCGAAGTATTGGAAGTGAAGCACTATGTAAGAGAGGATTCGTCTCCTCGGCTATATGGGGTTAGTATCACGGTCAACTCAACTCAACCAAAAGTCAAATTCTCTGGCGAGAGTTGTTTGGTTAATAATATTTGTTATTACTGAACCAAAGATTTTGTGTTTGGACTGTAGAGTTGAATGTGAATGATGTTGGAACTTTTGACCATTACCAAATTCAATAGGTCCAAAGTGATATAGTTTTGTCGAAGAGAACTGGTGTAAATAACTATAACAACTAGGTAATACTTATTTAATTTAATTAAATTATTTTCGAAAATAAGTAAGTAATAAATTTGACCATAATATCACACCACTTGCTAAGTGAAGTGTGAACGTTAACGTTCGAATAGTTCGACATTAATCACTGACCGAATTTGCACTCGAGAGTCACACAACCGAATCGATGAATTCTCTTAAGACAAAATTATTTAATTAGTTTATAATTGTTATAAATTGATTAAATCAATTAATATTTATGAAATATTTATTATAAAATTTGGATATGATTTGAGAAATAAATTTGTTGCATGTATTTATAAAAAGTTATAAACATGTTGATCGATATGAGATATCGATAATAAATTTAGTTGAATATAATTATGTATAATTAAATTGGGTTAAATGGGCTCATAAATATGAATTTTAGAGGTGAAAGTTGTTTATTTTTATAGAGGAAGAGGGAAACTACTATGCATGAGATTAGGGTTTTCACATGTGTGGTTGAGATCATGATTTGCTCTCTTATCCTACATATACAAAAGCTAATCTCAAAACCCTAATAAAAGGCTAATTCATTTTTTTTGAACCGCCACTTTCTTTTTCTTCCTCCTTATTTTAATGGTAGAAATATCCTTTAAAACCATCCCAAAAATTCTCAAATCCAGTTTAAGTTAAAAATACAAATTTGTAGTAGAAGGTGTCCAATCTTGGATTAGCAACCTGATGGATTGGGAATCATTCTTAGAAGAGAATTCATTGTTCGATGTGGACTCAAAGGCTTAATTAAGAGGATAAATTTTATTTATTATTATTGTTTTGATTTCAAGTTTATCATATGAATGTTGATTTACATCCAAATCACTTATTTGTATGTAGATCTGTTTATTGTTTATGTTAGGTGAGATTTTTCTGGGTACATGTGTTTGTTACAATTGGACCGGTTATGTGCTTATTATAGTATTTTGTTTATTGATTTATTGTTAAAAAAATTCTTAAAAATAATTTAATTTTTATTTATATTATTATATATAGATAGATCTAGATTAAATGTATACAGATTTGCAAATTGTCTCTATGTATGATTGTATATATATGTTTATATCTTGTATATATTTAGTCTAAAAAATTGCTTATGGTGTTTTATACCTATTGTGAATCATAAAATGTACAATTATTTCCTTAAATAAGTATATATATATATATATATATATATATATATATTTTGTTACCTTTTAATGATTTTGTGAATTGTTTATTATGTGTAAAATAATTAACATGTCAAAATTTCAATTTTATATTTTTTATATTTTTTGCACCATGTAAGATTCTTAGCATAAAATTTTAAGATTTTTTGAACTTAATTTATTATTTTATGAAATTAATTTACTTTCGACCTACAATCAATAATTTAATTAAAAGTATAATTTCAATTGATAAAATTATAGAAAATTTTCATTAGTGCTAGATAATTCACAGTACGTTCAAACAAAATTTTAGATTTTTAAAGCCTAATTTAATATTTTTTATAATTGATTTATTTTTGAACTTCAATTATTTAACTAAAAATATAATTTCAGTTGAGAAAATTCTAAAAAAATTTCTTGCGCCAAAAATATGTCTCATCTACCTTCAATAAAAGTTTCAGAATTTATCAACTTGATTTCTTATTTTTAAGAATTAATTTGATTAAGAGCTATTATCAACTATCTAATAATATATATAGTTTTTATCAAAAAAAATCCATAAATTATTATTAAGCTCAAAATATGTTTAAATTTCTAAAATTATAAAACTAGTATTTTTATCATTATTTTACATTATTTATTATGTCAAAAACTGTTTTATTCAATAATTTATATATATTGACACATTCACACACCCACATTCATATCTATATATTAGTATCCTATTTTGACATATTACACAAGCACATAAGAACAAATTACAGTACACACAAAACGAACAAATGTGTCCATTGCAATGTAAACCCCAACATCTATATATGGGCACATTATACCCTTCACGGATTATGATATTACACATGCACACATATATGTATATATATGGTTCGTGTGTATATATATATATATATATATATATATATATATATATTTATACTTATATAAATAAATTAAAAAATTTAATAAATCTCAAACTACAATTGTACAGTCAGAATACATATGGACATAGTAATAAATCTTGCCATGAATAAATTATCAATGACATTTATTGTATCAATCAATTCAAATTGAAGAGAGAAAATGAAAGATTTCTCTCTTTATTTAATCCAATTAATACTCTCAACTAATTCTTGTTTTGAGGAAAGAAATGAAGGGTTTCATTCCTTATGCATTAACTAAATGTTAAATGTATATGATACGCTATATATTTGAAATTAAAAACTTCCCCTTAACTAATTTAAATAAAATAAATGGTTTATTTAAAAAATAGAAATGTTCTAAATAAATTAGGCTTCATAGGCCCAAATAAGATCCAATAGGGTAACCTTTTTCTAAATTCATCCATTTCTTCCACTATGGGCTGCCCGGTTCTTTTGGTAACTATATACATGTAAATGATTTCAAACTATTGTGTGGTTATGTGTCAATATTTCATATTATTTTCAAAAAAATCTCAGTTGGAAAAGTAGAATCACATTTGTGTAGCTACTCCGTAGCTTACTTAACTCATCTCCAGTCAGATTCCATTTGACTATGCATATGGTTGGGTTTTTATATCACACCTGTCTCCAAGAAGTCATGTTTTGGATGTCTATCTCTGGGCGTCCTCACTCAATCCTATCTCATAGCGTTGATCGATAGTGTTCATCATGTGTAGTGGTTTTTACATCTATCTTCAGACGTCTGAATCCAATCTCGCAAACTTCGGGCGTTGATCATTCTTGGATTGGGAGGCCCAACCTCCTGTTGGGTCCTTTCTCCGGGACCTGGTGGGTAAGATGCTTATCTCTGGACATCATAAGAAGACTTTGCCAACCACTACGTTATGGTTTTAGTACCCACCTATTTTCAGGCTATGGTCAAAGGATAGAAGCATAGGGCACATCATCACGATCGACCCTAGCATGTTTATACTCTTGCGCTCCGACCATGGATTGAAGGAATTTGTTGGTATCTGTCTTTGGATACATGAAATGATTATATTCTCATGACCCAATCATGGATCGAAAGAGTTCATTGGCACTTAACTCTCCTTACCTATATACTTGCATTTTCAAGATGTAGAACATTTAAATTTTCCATTGTTTACATCACAAGGTTAGGCTAATGAGAATACAATTCCATCAGTCCCAAAAGGAAATTCATTTTATATCCACAATGATGGTATACTCTGCCTTATTACACAAAAGCCTAGTTAAGTATTTAGACAGTTACAGTTAAGCAAAATAGAGTCGCAAGTGTTCGTTATTCCACGCCCTCGAAAGTGAGATTCTGTCAACAGTTGCTAAATTGATTATTCCATTTCAAAGCTTGTGTTCAATAGCATACAGACCTTCCCAGGTTGGGCCTAGGTTCATTAAACTAGGATATTTCCATTTAAGAACGAGATCGCTGATCTCGTCGGTCCGATTCCTAAACATTGCATTGAATTGCTGAGCTGCTCTTTCTAGGTAAGCAATAACCCTTAAATCATCTTCTTCGTGTTTTCATCGATCATATCGAGGGACTCGAGCAGGAGTTCCTCATTCGTCTTAGGATCATAATGAATCTTCTGATGAGAAGGCACTTCAAATTCAATGGGAATCATGACCTATGATCAGTAGGCTAAGGCGAATGAAGTGTGGTCGGTCGCGGTTTTATGAGTCGTTAGGTATTCCCATAGTGCTAGAGGTAATTTATTGACCCACTTGCCCTTGGCCTTTATCAGCCATTTCTTCAAGATGGAATTGATGATCTTATTCACCATCTCCACTTTTCCATTCAACCGTGGATGTGCTAGAGCCGCAAACCTCATTTTAATTCGACATTTGTTGCGGAAATCCTTAAATTGAACGTCGTCTAATTGGGTTCGTTATGCAAAATGATGGTTTGTGGAATCCCAAATAGGTAGATAATGTTCTTTACTACGAAATTGATCGCTTTCTTCAAGGTCATGGTAAGCAATTCCACTTTGGCCCATTTCATAAAGTAATCTACATCAACAATGGCATACTTTACTCCGCCTTTTGACATTAGTAGCACACTGATGATGTTCAACCCTCCAAATTTTAAATGTTCATAGGTTGATCATTTGTGTGATTTCGTGGATGAGGCTCTTGGAATCTTCGTAATCCTTTCGCACCTATCACACTTCGTAGTGTAATCAGCCGCGTCCCAGTTGATTGTTGGCCAAAAATATCCATTGCGAACAATCTTTCTTGCTAAAGTCTATCCCATAGTGTGATCATTGGCTCCTTCATGCACATCCACAAGGATTCTTCTAGCTTATTTATTGGCGATGCACCGTAGTTCGAGAGCTGAGAATCCCCTTCTATATAACACTCCTTCTTAAACAATAAATTACGGTACTTTACCTAGAAATTTCCTCCATTCATTCCTTCTATTTGGGGAATTCCTTTCAACTCCTTGATCAGAGTCATCAGTGATTCCTTATCTACCTCGGCCTCTAAGATCTAATTGATGTTCATATGGAGGATGCTCGGAGACAGTATCACCTCCACTGGGACCAATCCCATGAGTTGCACATGCTTAGAGCTAGCAAGATGAATCAGCCTTCGTGTTCTACTCCCTAGGAATGTGCATTATCATGTAGTACTCGATGTCATTTAGTAGTTCCAGAAGCTTTATTAGGTAAGAGGCTAGTCTCAGTCCCTTAGCTTGAAACTCTTTCTTCACCTGCCAGACCACCAATTTAGTGTCACTGTATATGCAATTTTTTGAACCCTAATTCCTTCACTATCTTGAGTCCCGTGATGAGCACTTCATACTTGGCCTCATTGTTTGTTGTGAGAAACCCAAGTTTCATGGCATAACACATTTTTCATTCCTCAAGGGCCATCAAGATTATTTCTTCCCAGAGAAACGTTCATTGGATACTTCGTTTGTATATATTTTTCAATGAGCACTCCACTCCCTATCTTCCTCTTTTTCTTCATTCCATGTGGTAAATTTGATAATGAAATCAACCAATTCCTATCCTCGAATCGCCTTCCTGGGATGGTGGGATATATCATAGATGTTCCACTTCAATAGCTTTCCCAAAGTCTCAGGTCGATGAACACCTGTCTTACGATTGGTCAGTCAGCACCGTAAACCGACGAGCTTGGAAGTAGGGACGTAGCTACCTTGATATACTCAACAAGCAATATGCTAGCATCTCTAACTTTGGATAATTTCTTTCTATTCAAGTAAACCGCTTGCTGTAATACATTGGCATTTGGACTCTAGATTCTTCACGCACTAGTGCAGCACTTAGTGCATGAACAGATATCGCCAAATAGACAAATAAGTCCTCCCCTTCCAAAAGGCTTTGATAGATTCAATGGTCTCATGAAATAATCAAGTATGGTCCGTAAAGTTTCTTGACACTTCTATGTCCAGACAAACTTTCCTTTCTCCTTTTTGAGGGCATCAAAGAATGATACTCACTTATCTGTAGCCTTCGAGATGAATCGACTTGGCTAGCTACCTTTCAGTTCAAGCTTTCTATTCCCACCTTGTCTCTAGGACTTTGACATTTCTCAATGCCTTAATTTTCTATAGATTGGAATTTATGCCCGTTGAGTTCACTATGAACCCCAAAAATTAACATGATGCAACTCCGAAAGAACATTTTAGTGGACTGAACTTCATCCTATATCTATATGGTACATCAAACACCTCTGCTAGGTCTATTATACGGTTTACCAAACATTGTGACTTCATCGGCATACCATCCACATAGACCTTTATCACGTGCCCCATCCTTTTTTTTAAATATCGAATTTACCAATCTCTGGTAGATTGCTCTTACATTCTTCAGACTGAATGACATGACATGGTAGCAATACAGTCTTAGGTCAATGATGAAGCTAGCATGCTCATGATTTGGGATGTGAACTAATATCTAATTGTAGCTGAAGAAGCACCCATGAATGATAGAAATTTATGTCCAATTGTTGAATCGACTAGCTGATTGATCTCTGACAGTAGAAAGCTATCTTTTGGGCACATCTTATTTAAGTCTGAATAGTCGATGCATGTCTGCATTTTCCCTTAGGCTTCTTGACCAGCACTAGATTGGATACCCATTCAGGGTATAGAGCATCGCAGATGAAGTGATTGGCCTTCAGCTTATCCACTTTCTCTTTTAATGCAGTGTATCGCTCTGGACCCATATTATGACGCTTTTACTTCATAGGAGGACTTTTGGGGTTCATATTCAATGTATGATACACTATCTTCGAAGATATTCCACATATATTAAAATGCATCCCAGCAAACACATCTAGGTTTGCTCAAAGTAACCATGCCAACTCCTTCTTTATCTTCACACTGAGCTGAGATCCAATCTTTAGGACCTGAGTAAGATCATCTTGATAAACCGGGTTGTTGATCGTCGGGTGTAATGACCCGTATTTTACGTATCGGAGGATCAAAATTATTAGTTTAAATTCATTTGAGGTCGTATGACTCTATAACTTTAGGAAATTCCTATTAGAAACATTTTCTATCTTTAGAAGTTTTCCAAACGATTTTGTGCTTGAAAACTTGTAATGACTATAATTTTTGATAGAAGTTGAATAGCATCCAAGAGAACTTCCATTGCAAAGATACGATGGTTTCCCATTTTGTAGAATGGTTATAATAGCGATTTAAACTTTATGCCTAGAAGATATGGCTGTTTGAAGATTCATAGTTTTTGGAGCAGCTTAGTGGGTAACTAGTAAATTTGAGGATAGGTCCATTAACCTATTTCGGGTTTTACATTTATATTGGCCGAAACAAACATCCTCAAATCAATTTCACAACCTCCCAAATAGATCTAAGTCTCCATTGAGACATTCTACATCCAAAACCTTCTCTTTTCTTCTCTAAATCAAGTCTAAATAATAGACTAAGGGCAGGTTATCAAGGGGATTTATTAGAGATCTTCAAATCTACATTTTTAAAGAAGAAAACTTAAGGCTTGGCAGTTGATTTTTGAATTTGCGTGCAAAAGTTGTATTTTGGATGTTTTCATAAGCGATTTATCATCTCTCGCCTTATTATGTATGCATCTTTAGGTTTTGGCTTGTTTTATACTCATTTTTAAAGTCAACATCATGTTTTGGGACTGTTTTAAAGTAAAATCCAAAGTAAAAAATGAATTTAAAATATTTTAAAGTGTTCTAACCATGTTAATTTGTTGAATAGTTGCCTTGATGTGTGTTGGGCTATGCTAGAGACATATTATATGATGATTTGTCATGAATTGTTGTGTTTTTGCATGTTTGAGTATTGTTTAGTGCATATATGGTGTTTGCTTATATACTTGTATGGTTAAAAACGCTCATTGGAGCGACGTGTTAGGAATCATGAAATTATACTTCGACGGATAGACTTTGGAGCATTCTGTGTCGTATCATTGCATAGCCGATGCATAAGGGTCGAAATGTTGAGTGTAGCGATGGAATCAGTGCAATGTTGTTATGCTTAAGGAGCTATGGGTTTTGGTTCGGTGGAGCTTGGTCTGGCATGGGGACGGTCTAGTGGTTGGCTTTGTTTGGCTAGGGAGGACTGGACAGGAAATCATGTCTGGTAGCTAGTTGTTTCGACAGTGAAGGACCAAATAGGAAATTCTATCTGTTAGTTGTTTGGTTTAGTAGTGGAGGTCCAACCAGGAATTCTTGTCTGATATTTGCTTGGTCCGGTGGCGCTACTTTACGATGTCGAACAAAAGAGTGTGCTCAGGGTTACTTCGTGGCACTATAGTGGGTTGCCGAACAAGAATTCCTGCTCAGTGTTGCTCTTGTTTGATGAGCGCATGGTTTTGAGGCCAAGCACCAAGAAGACTGAACAAAAGTTAAGACATAATGTTTTGGCTATGGACTTGAGGAGTGGCATGGATATACTTCGGGACAGAGTTTGGGGATCTATGACGAGTTGACAAGGAGCATGAGTGGCGACTCCCTGACAACTCGAGACGGCCTTGGATTTTGTGTAGTAAAAAAGAAGCGATGGCATGATGCTTCAATATGATGAATTTGAAACCGTAGTATGATGGTTGTATGAGTTATGACGGACGTGTAGAGGTAGTCCAAAGATGATGACTTAATGATGAGAGTTGTGATGGTGATCCACAAGGGCAAGTTCAACGATAGGGGATTACGAGTAGTATTTGCGATTGTGTTCTACTTTAGAGATAGTCGGGATAGAATAACGATCAGGTTACATTATGGATATGCATGCAAAGGGATCGCTAGTAACTCAGAGACATAAAGAATGGGTATGTGGGTAGCTCACACATGGATTTGCGATCGTGTCCGGATCTTACGATCATGTTCGGATCTTGCGATAGTAGATTGCCCTGGGCTTTTGTGGTTGTGAGCCTGGTTCCTATCTTTTTGAAGTGGCATGGATTCGAGCACCAATGAAGCCGGGATTTCAATTGAGTCCATAGTTTGCGATTTTTCCATACGAGTTATCATATATCCAACACATACAAGTGATGGTAAGGATTGATTGATGGATGCTATGTTTTCCATGGTTGTTTATCACTCTAGGGTGTTACACGATGTAGGTATTTTCGACCGTATACCTATACACTGAACATTGTACTTTGACTACAGTACACTTATATGGCTATGATAGTAGATTATCATATATCGATTATTATGTGCTAACTCTTTGGATGTAGGGACATGTCAGGTATGGTTCTTCATACCATATGCATATATTTACTATATACGATTTTTATAGTATTTTTGAGATGATGTACCGCTCACACTAGACTGTTGTCTGACCCAAGGTTTTATGCTTTTCTTCTTTTTATCTCAGGTTATATTAGGGATAATAGGTCAGGATAGAGCATGGAGCTGTATGGAATACGAGCTGGAGGATACACTTTCATATGTCTATACTTGGAGCTTACTATCGCTTATATTACATTTTGTAGTACCGTGGAGCTATACCACTAGTTGTATTACTTTAGAGACAATTTGGAGTTTATTTTGGAGATTTGGAATCTATAAACTCTTTTATTTTAGTTTTTGTGTGATTTGTGAATCTGATGCACGTTGATGTTCTTATTTATTGTTCATATGATTATATTACTATCTCACATGTTTTGCATTTATTTGATTATTATATTTTCCTTATGCGTTATGAGATGTTCTATAGGCACTATGCTTGGATTATATTTCTCCACATCTTTGGCTACCATCCTGCATCAGCCGGGTACCTCCACAGCGCATTACAAAAGTATATTAGGTACCGATGGTATAGGACGGTTGTCACATTTATTATTAGAGCCGGGTTGCATATATGATCTAAGTTGATACTTGGATCCATTAGAGATAAGGAAGGAGATATTGCCTTTGAATGTATCGAGTGGTATATGAGACAGCGTACTTGCTGTATTTTGGTTTTCAAAACTATATGGTAGAGTGTGTGTGTATAGTATATAAGTCGCACACATTCATGGACACTACTTATTCCTTTTTATAGAGATGGACCATTTTTATTCCAGCTTGTAAGAATGAGCCTGCTAATGAGGAATGTCATCAGGAACTCCATTTCTGGAGTTGAGGAGGGGGCAGGATCGGGGGCTGCTAACCACAACTTGCAGAACATTTTCGCCGAGATAGTGCAAAACATGGTTCTAAATGCCCAAGTTGCTCCAGCTACGACTGTTGGTAGTGGTGCTCTAGTGCAAGCGCCAAAGGCTGACTTTGCCAAACCGATCAAGGATTGCTTCACTCTGGGAGGTAAACCATTCCTTGGAACGAATTCAACCATCAAAGTGCATAATTTGTTGGATACTTACGAATGCGTCTTCGAAGATATGGAGTCGGAGGATTCAATGAAGCAGAAGCTGGCCTCTAGATAGCTTTAGGGACGAGTTATAGGATGGTGGAACGACAATAAGATCAATAATCCTGATGATCTGATTTTTTAGGAGAAGTATAAGATGAGATTTGAAGAAAAGTATATACCGGTTACTCAGAGCTGGCCTCTGTTATTTGGGTTGTTCGTCATCATTTAATTTTGAATTCATCAAACAGAACAACTTGCGACATGCACAATGTATCACTATACATGCCAAAAGGCCGTGCACACCTATATACACTTGATAAATCTACAGGGATAGGTGAGCACAAGGTCAAACCCAAATAAAAAGTCGGGTTCAACACAAGTCACGACACGATCATAAGGTCAAACCCGATCTACTAGCTGGATTCAACACAGGTGCAATTCCAAAAATCAAGTTAAGTGAAAGCAACAGTTGACAATACACACAAATGCATATACCAGAACTAGCAGCAAAGAAGAATCAAGCTATCAGTGGAGATGAAACGATGTCAACATGCAATATCGACCAGTCCAGATACAGAGCAACCAATGATCAAATGAAGACTGGATTGCAATGACCACAACATAATTACACTTGAACCAACAGACTCAAAGAGGAATGCAATGACGCAACAGCTATGGGTCGAATTAAAAGCAACAACTCAGTCAAGCTCCACACAATGGCATAGACCAGACTTCGAGATATAACTACAGATTCAAATGAAAACAATGTGACACAATTGTATACATTTATCAGACAAGCTACATGATCACTGACCGCATATCAAGCAACATGTATGCAACAGTCAAGAGCAACTCACCACAATGCACCACTGTGATTTCAACATCAAATCAAGATAGAGTGAAATGGTGACACAAAAATATACTAATTCAAACAAAGTCAAGTTAAATGCCGAAATCATGGAACTGCAGCCAACACACATATATCTACACAGTGCAAACTCAAGAATGAACGAAGCTACAATGTAGCTTCAAATGAAAACACTGTCACCAGTGCAACAAGATAACAGTGACACGATGAAAGCATCCAGTACACATGACTCAAGACTATAATACCAACACAGTGCATATATAGCAGTGAAGTACACAAACAAATCCTCAACAATGAAGACCAATATCACACTTCAAACAACAGTCAACGATTCAACTGACCAGAGGCAATTACAAGCTTGCATAAACAAATCGATGAAGTAGTGTCAGTGACAGTACCGAAGACATAGAAGTCAAAATCAATAACCAAGACAAAAATTGAATAAGTTCATATTTTCACAAAATAAAGTCAAGCCTGAAGTCACAAAGAACGAAAACAAAATATCATCACAAATCGTCATGCCAAAGTCAAAACAATGTTGAAGTCAACATAAAATCAGATGCTAGAAATTCAAAATCATGGTGGCCAAGGAATCATCGTCATAGCAAAGTCAGAATCGTGGAAATCAAGGAATCAAGCAGATTCAAAATCAAAGCCGCGATTACCAAGAAATCAAAATATATACGAATTGACAAAGTCAGAAATCATCACATTCATCCATTCAAAATCAAACGGCTGAGCAATTTATCAGACGAACGAAGAAATAGGAATTCAAATCCTATATAAACCCTAATACATCACGGCCTAAAGCATTCGAGTTCGAGCTAAACAGAGAACAGTAATCATTCAACTCGAATCAAGAACGAGTTCAAGAAATCAACCAGAAAAGCAAAAAGGAAAATAATATACCAATTTTAATTCGAACTCGATCGAATTGAAGTAGCCGAAAGCGATCGACGGAGAGAAGAGAGGAATCGAAGCTTCAAAAATCAAAGCGGCCGCTTCATCCAGAAGCCCTAATTTTAGAGCGAATGAAAGAGAAAAGGAAGCCAACATTTTTTCACCAAAAAAGGGGCTGAACAATATAAAAGGAAACAAATGGGAGGCCGACCTTGTTTTTATTTTTAAATTAGGGTTTTGGGTTATTTAATTTGTTTTTATTGTATTTTCCTTTTAAACAATTGTAATTTCTAGTTGTGTGACCAGAGGATGAGCTAGGTGGTGTAGTTCGAGAATTCGCAACTTAGTGTCTTAATTATGGCAGGGTTTTGAGCGTAGAGTTAAGGCTAGTCGATAGTGGGTGTCGCGAGTTTACGTGTGTAAGCGTCTGACTGCTTAATTTCTAGTAGAAACCTTGGGGGCAACATGTAGGCAGGGGTTTGCCAAAGCTGGGTAAATTCTGTGTCATTCTATTTCTGCATTTATTATTCAGCTATTATCTGTGCTGCTATTATTCTGATATATCTGTGTTGAAATTATTTTATACAAACTTCCACAATAATTTTTATAATTGATAGTATCACCCTATTCACCCCCCTTTAGGTTGAAATCGACCCTACAAGTGGTATCAAAGCTAGGTACAGAAACCAATTTTTGTTTTAAAAATTTGAAATTTTAAAATGGCTTCTTTTACTATTGCTTTAGGTTAGTCTATAGTTAGACCATTAATGTTCAATGGTGAATATGCGTACTGGAAAAATAGAATGATTTTTTTTCTAAAAACCATTTATGCTTGGAATATTGTTGAGACAGGTTATAGAGCACCAACTATAATTGTAAATATTCAAGAAATAGATAAACTGGTAGATCAATGGACAGATCTAGAAAATAAATTACAGAATGCTAATGCCAATGCTATGAATTCTATTATCTGTTCATTGGATCTTATTGAATTTAATCGTGCCTCACATTGTCTAACTGTGTAGGAAATATGGCACACACTAGAAGTGACTCACGAAGGAACATCTCAAGTCAAGGAATCTTGCCTTGCAATGCTGAGTAGCGAATATGAGAATTTTACAATGGCCAAGGAAGAAAATGTCAAAGAGATGTACGGACGGCTTTCCAACATCGTACACAAATCAAAAGCTCTTGGAAAATCATATATGGAATTTGAAATAGTCCGAAAAATCCTCAGAGTCCTTCCACGAAGTTTTGAAGCAAAAGTGGCTACCATTCAAGAATCGAAAGATTTGAAACAAATAAAAGTTGAAGAACTCATCGGAAATCTCACCACTTATGTGCTAGAAATGAAATTCAAGGAAGAGCATAAAGGAGGAGATACACGAAAAAATCAATAGCTCTCAAAGGAACAACTGAAAATGATGATGACGACGATGATGATGGAGCAGCAGAGCAAGCACTGTTAATGAAGAGATTCAAAAAGTGGAACCGCAAATTCGGAAATGCAGCACTAAAACAAAAATAAAAAGAAGAATAATCAACGTCTAAATAACCCAAAAGAGCAAGAAATCATTTGTCACACGTGCAACAAACCTGGTCACATCAAGCCCAATTATCCTCAAAATCGACTCGGCAATGGAAAGAAACTGAAAAGGAGAAGTTTTGCAGCTACTTGGGATGAAACTAATGAAGCTGATAAAAGCACTGGCAGTGAGAGTGAAAAAGCAAATCTGTAACTTCAAGGTGATACAACTGACAGCGAAGACGACGAGCCAAGCGAGGTATCAAAACTTGCTCATTCGGAATTAATTATATATTTTCATGAGGTAAATGGGTGTTTTGAGCGACTTAAGGAAAAATACACTAAAATTGAATTACAAAGAGATACTTTGATAGATTTAAATAAACAGCTTGATAAATTGGTTAAAAACTATCAAAGTAGGAGCCCTAAGAGTGATATGTGTCCATCACTTGAAGAAGAATATAAAAAATTAGAAATTAAAATTAAATCGCTTGAAAATGAAATTCTTATTTTGAAAGAGAGTGAAAATACTAGGAGAGAAAATTCCATTAAAAAGTGCACACAATTATCAAACGAAAATGAATTGCTAAAAATACAAGTCTAACAACTGTCAACTACTTTAGGAAAATTTTCCAAAAGTGAAAAATCGTTGAATATGCTTTTAGGGAAACAAACTGTTAATACAATTACACAAGGACTTGGATATAATCAATCTAAACCTGTTAAAAGAAAAATTAATCAAGCTAAATCCGAGTGCACTATTTGCAGAAAAATTGGACACAATCAAAATATTTGTTGGTATAGACCCAAAAATATGAAAACCATACTAATTTGGGTTCCCAAAGGCACAAATATAAAATCCATTAAAGTCAAAAAAATCTGGGTGCCAAAAGGAACATATATAAATAGTTTTAGGTCTCCACAAAATTAGTTTTCAAAATCATGTGCCACTAACAACCATGGACCTATAAAAACAAATAGGTCACAAAAATATTTTCTCGTGTAGGTGTGGTGGCGGGCTAAGGAACTACAATAGTATTACTTGGATTCTGGCTGTTCCAAGAACACAATGGGAGATAAAGAAAAGATTCCTTAGCCTAGTATAAAGGTGACATAACCACAATGAGCAACAATGAAAAATTATCGTAAAGGTAAAACAGGTAATGGTATATTTTGAACGATATATTAAATGTGATAATCTGCACCGTAATCTGGATTAAATCAGCCTGTAATGTGATAATGAAATGAATGTTGATAATGATTATGACTTTTTCAAAATTGTTGGCCAATTATATTCTTATGCCAAGAACACTATAAAATTCTCTAGAGTCTTTGAACTACTTCATATATATTAGTTTGGATTAATAATAGTGTTTTATTGGTTGATAATACATTTGGTTATTTTACGGTTGACTCTATATTCATGGTTTTTTGATTATTTACACGGCTTCAATTTAAATCCAAAAAAAATTTCATTTAAAAAGATAAAAAAAAGGATTTCAAGAAATCATTGTAAATTTCACAATCTGGTCTATAACATTCAACTAATAATAATCTCAAGTGAAAGACAAATTCAGATGTAGATCACAATGGTAATCTAGTTGATAGGAAAACTACTAGTGGAACGTGATTTATATTGAGACATTCAGTAGTTGCATCGTTTTTTAAAGAAAATATATGCATATTTTTCATTTCAAATATTTTCAAATAGTAGAAATTTTCTTATAAAACCCCTTCTAGAAAATCATTTTTGACCTTGTTTCGGATTAGTCATTTTTAGAAAATTTGATAACTATTTTTGAATTTGAGATTAAATGATTACATTAACTAATCTGAATCCCTATTGATTATCGAAAAGATAAATAGCGATTGAAAAGGTGATGGGAGTTGATATTAATTATATTATAACTTGAGACGGTATATTTAGTAATTTCTTTAGAAATTTGAACAAGAGTTATAAAAACTTTTTGTTGGTAAAAATTCCATGACCATCTCTATTTCTATCATATTTCTAACGACCATCACTCATTAAAATTCAATATAGTTTGTCAATATGTGGTATTATAAATAGGAAATCATTCGTTTTATTTTAAAAGATCCAAAGTATTCACTCTCATTTAAAAGTCCTTATGGTTATGCATGGGAATTACTTGGAATTTTTGATTATGTGCTTCCATGCTCATTTAAAAGTCCTCATGGTTATGCATGTATGGAAAGCATATTAAAATTGATTAACTAAATAGACAAGTTGATTCTAATCCCATTTAAAAGTCCTCACGGTTATGCGTGGTTAGAAGATATTTGAATTCTTTTTTTTAAAAAGAAAAAATTGGAATACTACTAATCTCATTCAAAAGTCCTAACGGTTATGCATGGTTAGTAGATATTCAAATTCCTGATATAAATATACCACAAATAGACACAACTATATGGTTTTATATGATGATATCATCCATATCACGCTAAAGTGGAATATGCACCAAACAGAGTATTTATGATTTTTGTTCATTTTTTTATTGAAATTCAATATTTATATTCGATTGATTTTTAATGTTGTATTAATGTATATCTCTTTATCTCTATTTTTCTAGCACTATTATTCTTTTGCTGATAACAAAAGGGGGAGAGAAAAGTTAAGATTTTGACAAACAAAGGTCAAATATTTTCTATTTGCATCTAGGTTTATTTGCTTATTTTTATTTACATGCATATATGAAGGGCGAGCTTTGTGTAGAGAGAGAGCATTCAAATAGGGGAGCAAATTGAATGATCAAATACATTTAACAAATTCAGAATCTTAAATATATGTTTGATATCATCAAAAGGGGGAGATTGTTGAATATGCAAGTATATGATTTTTGTTTGATGATAAAAAACATATATATATATATATATATATATATATTCATTTAAATATATTTGTTAATGTAATATTTTATTTTCACAGATTAAATAAATGTTTGCTAAATAAAATAAATAACATAGAATTTAAATTCAAACGGATATTTTATTCAAACAAATATTTATTACAATTTTGAATAGTACAAATTTGAGTTCTCACTATAGATATACAATTTGCAATTACGATACATTATAATTTACAAATGTCCTCACTAATATCACTCATTCACTCGTACTTATCTTCAACTCCATTATAGATTGAATCCAACATCTGAGCAATCTGTAAAAATATACATTGACGTAGTAAAATTGAAAAAGAAATATTTTTGCAGTATAAAATAAAAAGTGATTTTGAAAATATTTATTTCTTTTGTTATTTGGGTTGTTCGTCATCATTTAATTTTGAATTCATCAAACACGAACAACTTGCAACATACAAGTGTATCACTGTACATGCCACAAGGCCGTGCACACCAATATACACTTGATAAATCTACAGGGACAGGTGAGCACAAGATCAAACCAAAATAAAAAGCCGTGGTTAACTCAAGTCACGACATGAGCACAAGGTCAAACCCGAGCTACTAGCTAGATTCAACACAGGTGTAATTCCAAAGATTAAGTCAAGTGAAAGCAACAGTTGGCAATACACACAAATGCACATACCAAAACTGGCAGTAAACAAGAATCAAACTATTAGTGGAGATGAAACAATGTCAACATGCAATATCGACCAGTCCAGATACAGAGCAACCAATGATCAAATGAAGACTGGATTGCAACGACCACAACATAATTACACTTGAACCAACAGACTCAAAGAGGAATGCAATGACACAACAGCTATGGGTCGAATTAAAAGCAACAACTCAGTCAAGCTCCACACAATGGCATAGACCAGACTTCGAGATATAACTACAGATTCAAATGAAAACAGTGTGACACACTTGTATACATTTATATGAACCAGACAAGCTACATGATCACTGACCGCATATCAAGCAACATGTATGCAACAGTCAAGAGCAACTCACCACAATGAACCACTGTGATTTCAACATCAAATCAAGACAGAGTGAAATGCAGATAAAAAAATATACGAATTCAAACAAAGTCAAGTTAAATGCCGAAATCATGGAACTGCAACCAACATACATATCTACACAGTGCAAACTCAAGAATGAATGAAACTGCAATGTAGCTTCAAACAAAAACAATGTCATCAGTGCAACAAGATGACAGTGACACGATCAAAAGTACACATGACCCAAGACTGTAATACCAACACAATGCACATATAGTAGTGAAGTACACAAGCTAATCCTCAACAATGAAGACCAATGTGACGACCCAGATTTTTCCAACAATTTAAAATAGAATTGTTAATTGATTTTAAAATATTTAAAAGTTAATTTTAACTTGAATTTAAGATATTGATATTTACTTTATAATTAAATCATTGAATTATATGGTTTAAGAAATGAATTTAATAATTGAAATTGGGTAAATTGTTGAATCTGGGATTTCGAAGCCTGTTTAAAATAATTTGAAGGCTTATAAAATTTATAAGGATGATTCTGAAGATAATTGAATGGTTAAAATTTAAATTAAAGGTGATTCATTCAATTTTAATAATATATCGTTTAAATTAATATTTAAAAATAGCCTTCCGAGGCACAGTCTCGGAATTCGACGAAACCAGTTCCATTGGATCCGTAATATGGTATTATTATCGGATTTCAATTTTCATAGCGTTTGAAGTTGCTGTGTGAGCATGCGATATATAAACGTGTTGAAATTTATATTAAATTCAAATTTAATAATTGGTCAAACCTTCAACACATTCCTTCACATCTAAACTATTTGCTTTCTTTTCTCGTCACTATAGCTAGATATTTTATCAGGCTTCTTGTGCCTTCACGAATACACTTTAAAAAAAATATATTAGCAAGATATTTTCATTCACGAGCGTACTCTAGAAGCCGTTCCTTCCTTCCTTAGCACGCCTTCCCTTCAATATTTACTCCTTTCGCTTTCCATATAGATTCAATTTTATTTCGATTTCTAATATGGAGTTATATCTTTCATTTAAACTGATTCATATTAGTTTCATTTACTATTTTATTTTAAGTTTCCCATTTGAAATTGTTTTATCGTTAACCAAAATTTTCCAAAAATTTTCTAACTCCTAAAATTTTCGAAATTTTTTGGCAGGGTCTCCTTTGTACGGAGGAGCTTTTGCAATTTGACAATAGATATAAATATGTATACATCGACCCACACGGTCGGAAAAAGCAAAAACAGTTCATATTTCCTATTTTTATTGCGTAGGCGTACCTTGTTTAGCATTTAAGCAAGCAGCTTATAAATTTTAGCAATTAGCATACCCCAAATCTAGCCAAACGGCTTCCCTGTACCTGTACTTACTCAATTTAAATATGTAAGTGTCATACATAGAAAATCTATTGACATTTCACTTACTTTTAATAGCTAAACACAAGCATTACATAAATAACAAGCACCAAACACTTCCAATAAGCAATTTATATGTTTTAAAGCACATCTAATTGTTTCCAACCAAATTTATATGCCTTTTCATTCAATTTTAATGGTTTGCACACAACTACTTGCATTCACTCATTTTAAGCGAAACAATCTCATATTCACTTCAATTGATTCAAAAATCAATTATATCGCTTTCCACTAATTCATAGCATTTAATTTGATTAAATCTCGCTTACGTTAAACGATAATCATTTCTACGCAATTTGATAATATTCATGTGAATAATTAATTGTTTAAGTTTTATAACCAATTAAAATTGATTCCAACTCAGTTTTATTTAATTCAATTCCGTTTTAATTTATTCACCAACCATACATACGCATTTCATTTCATCACCTTATTGACTTCACTCAAACTATTTATTAAGCTTAGCATATTCATTATTTCTAAATTTATAACCATTTCCAAATTAATTTTATCCAAGCTTTAATTTAATAGGCTTTTATCCTTATTCGAAGCCAAGCTTCCATAAACTTTAAACTTAAGTTAATTACTTTAATTTATTCCAACATCAACTTAAGTTCACTTCCATTAAATTTGATTCTCATCAAATCAAATCCCATTAAATTTAGTTAGCTAATCCACTTAAATTTTAAATTTAATTCACTTTCTCAATTTATCAAAGTAATATCCAACACATACTTAACTCATTTATACTTCGAATTGATATGCTACCGAACTCAAGTTCGGTGTGATAATCCAATTCCAATCACAACTTTGATTTAGTCTTTTTTTTCAATCAGATTTCATCCATTTATTTTATAATCCCAGTAACCCATTTTAAATTTAAATTTACTTATTTAATTCAATTTCGAATTTATTTTATTAATACAAGGCCATCTCAATTTATTTCTATTCACTTGGATTTTGCTTTGCAACTCAAACTATTTCTATTATAATCACTTCTCTTATATCCAATCCACTTGCAAATCTCATTAAATATTACTCAAATCACCCTTGAATTTTATTTATAATTCAAACCATCACATTTCTTTTTCAATCCAGCCCTATTTTATTTTTACAACATCTCTTCTAATTTATTTCATTATTAAATCCAAGTCGAGTTCTATTTACAATTTGAACTCATTTCCAAACTCCATTATTAATTTACAATCCATTTATTAACCAAAGTTAAATTTTATTAACATACTCCATCAAGTAATTATTTTGTTAATTAGCTTACTTCCAACTTTCAAATCAATATGCGATTTTATTTCAAAGAATCGCTTCATTGAAACTTCCCGAGTTCAATTTTATTTTATAATTCCAGTTTGAAATCCCCTTTTTACTTTAAAATTTAGGAATGCCTTCAAATTTAGACAATACAATTAAAATA
Organism: Allium cepa; assembly: GCA_030765085.1. NCBI lineage: Eukaryota > Viridiplantae > Streptophyta > Magnoliopsida > Asparagales > Amaryllidaceae > Allium > Allium cepa. Next base: position 23,869,585 of record CM060933.1, on the reverse strand, counting down.
GCTTTTTATAAAAATATTTCTTATAACTCGATGTCTCAACAAGTTCATTCTTATTCTCACAGAAATTCAATCATACGTTGATCAGGCGTAGGACTGAAAATCTATAAGTACTTGGTAAACCCGTTTTCAACACCTAGTGGGAATACTTGCAAAACAATTTTATTGAAATTACCGAAAACATTTTTTTTAAAAAAATATAGAGGAAATATCTTTAATGAGGATGCTCTGAAAATCATCACCCCTATTCCATGATCACAGTTACATACCAGGGTTACGTTGCAGTCACAACAAAAGTCCATGTAACTGCAGGCTCTCCGCTGCCTCTCGATTACGCCATGGAACCCACACAACAGATCACAGTTACATCCAGGGTTACGTTGCAGTCACAACAAAAGTCCATGTAACTGCAGGCTCTCCGCGGCCTCTCGATCTCGCTATCAAAATGAAACTTCTCCACTCTTACATAGGTCGTAGTCTACCGAGATAAACTCAAACGCAGACTGTTGGCTCTCAGCGGCACACACGACTTCCGCTATGTTATACTATAGGTCGCAGTCTACCGATATAGAATCAAACGTAAACTGTTGGCTCTCCGCGGCACACACGACCTCCGCTATGGTATACACTACTCATAATCCCCAGGAACTAGTTTTGTCCGGACTCCTCACAGGATCAACTTTAGAACCCCCTCGGGCTCCAGGCAGCACCACCCAGTGGCACTCCTGAGAAGTTCATTTCAATGGGACGCCTTTTTCCCTAGAGCCATCATCAAAATATTTTATACTATACACATATAGTATCTTCAAATCATACACCTAGTATGATATCATACAAAGCTCCTTTACACAAAATCGATTATCCCAAAATCGATAATTCTCAAAATATGCTTTCCAAAACTCAATATTGATTTTTCCCAAAAATCAAAAGCCTTTCCCAAAATCCTCATAAGATCCTTTATATATATATATATATATATATATATATAAATTTTTAAAACTTTGGATCCTTACTTTCTTGTATAAAACCCTTTTATACTCCAAAACTCTCAAAAACCATAAAAATATCCAATTTCCATCTTTATTCATTTCATATTTCTCAAAATATTCTTTCAGTTCAAAAGAACCATTTCTCATTCCTTATTCACCTTTACATTAATCCCCATTTGGATTATTACTTCAATCCTTATCTCAGTTGGGTACTTTAATCAATAACAGTTTGAACTCCGACCAGTTTAGAAAAATAGCATGAAAATTTTAAAAATAGGTAAGTAGTTGAAAAATAATTATTAGTTGCAAAATAATTGTAAAATAGTTAACTAATTAGAAAATAGTCGAAAAATAGTTGAATAGTTCCAGAGATTTTTAGACAATTGAAAGATAGTAATTTATTTGTAAAGTAGTGGAAAAATAGTAAATAGTTTAGGAAACAATTGCAAAATATTTAAATAGCTCCAAAAATAATGGTAAAACAAATATATAATAAATTAGCTTTAAAAAGAAAGGCTGTATATATTTAATAGCTTAGAAAATAAGTTTATATCAAAATAATTTATATTGAAAATGGTCAAGAGCCAACTGTTCACCTCCCCAACAATTCAATTTAAATCTCTATTTAAAGTGACCCAATTCCAATCCAAATAACTCCAAATTCCATTGGACTTGATTTATTCCCAATTCAAGTTGAATCAATCTTGATTCCTTCCCAAATTTAAATCAAATTCTAATTGATTTTAATCCTGTTCAATTTTAATTATAATTTCATATTATTCCAATCAATTTGAATTATTATCAATTTAATTTCAGAATCCAAATCACTTCAATTTAATCCATTCCAATTTCCCATTTAAAATTTTTAAACTTATATATTTTCAATCACCAATCCAATTACTTCAAACCAAATTAAATTTTGAACTAATTCAATTTCAATCTTGAATTTTAAACTACCTCGAATTATATAAATTCGAGTTAAATTCTCAAAGGTTGAATTAACCTTTTAAACCAAATTAACTTTTATTTAAAGTTTTTAAACAATCTCAAATTCCTGAGTCCAATTCTTCATTTCAACTTATCTCTACTTATATTTTTTTATTATTCCATAAACATTTTATCAAGATTCCAGAATTTCAAAACCAAACCCAGTTCACAAACAATTCCAATTAAAAACATTTTGGTAGCAATTTCTCTTTTAGAAACTCGAAAATAAACATCGATGAAGCTGCAGTCATCACCGACGTTATTTTCCAGTGGCCGAAAGAGTTTAATGCTTTTCTTTCCTTAAAAAAAAACATTACCAAATATTTTTGATTTCAAATCTCCTATATTTCAAATTCAATACAAAAATATTTTTGAAATAATGCTATTATTTCTCCAAAACCTTTGGAAACCACTTTCAAATCCAAAGGGATTTTAAATTTTTCCAAAAATTCCAAATTCCCAATCCATCCAATTCATATTTAAACATTACTCTGGAATTTTCATCTTACTTTATTTAGGAAGTTTATTTCAATTTATAAATTACATTTACAATCTATATTTCAAATTCCTTTATGATTTTAAACCAATTCCACTTAAATTACACTTCCAAAATTATTCTAATTACTTTGGACTAGTATCCATTCAATTGAACTCACTTCAATTTCAATCATTTCAATTCAATCCAATTTAAATCTTCCATTAAAATTTTGAACTTATACATCTTCCATCCCAAACCCAATTAATTCAAATCGGATTCAATTTGAATGAGTTCAATTCCAACTTCAAATTTAAACCACCTCGAATTATATAATTCGAGCTAAATTCTCAAAGATTGGTTTAACCTTTTTAAACCAAATTTAACTTTGTTTATTTGAAGTTTCAAACAATCCTAATTTCTGAGTTCCAATTCTAGAATTTCACTTTTAATTAATTAAATTTTAATTTGGTTGTATCTTAAATTACTTCGTAACTTAATTCCAATAATTTAACAACCAATCACCTAAATATTTCATTAGAAGAGAATATTGCTTTATATATCAAAATATATTTTACATAAAATCATTTAAAATCTTTCTATAAGAAAATAACAAGTACGCGCTCATATAGATACACTCAACTCATTCTAGAGTACTACAGACTCTATTAAATGAGTAATCCCTACCAGAGCCAAGGTTCTCGCTTAACCCTTCTGCTCTGATACCAAATGGAACGACCTGAAATTTTCAATCCGAAAACTCCAGATAGTTATGAGAAGAAGAAAGAGATAGAAGAAGAAGAAGAACAGAAACACCAAACCTCTCACATACGCAGCGGATAAAATATAATATTAAGTAAATACAATTTACAAAAAGAATACTATCTGTCCATTACATTTAATATACATTAGAGTTTCACATTTATACAGTCACTGAATATATATACAATTATCATGTCTCACATACACAGCAATATAATACAGCGGAAATATTTTATACACTATGCCATCCAGCTCGTCTCCTGAGCTCCAGAACGTACCTACCTGAAAATCTGTAATACTCGGTCTGACCCGAGCATTACATCAAAGTAACACCCAGGTCATGCTGGAAACCAGCGTGAGTAAACCCAACTAACATGTAATACCATAGCATACAACTTGATTAAAACCCGGGGTACTCATATCAATTCACAAAGCCATAATTTATTTTAGTCACCACTTATTCCACACATCAATTTTGAAGTACCAAACTTAGATAAAATAATCCAATTCACCTAAATCACTTCATTCTAGCCTATTGATTTCACAAATCAATTTATAAAATTCGAAGTGGTTTCGGGTATTTCCCAATACCCGATCCCGGTCTCTTCGAAACTCATATCATCAAACCAAGTTATCCAAATGGAATACACAACATTTAATATCAGAGATATCAACTCATTCAAAGCATCCCATACCATTCAACCAATCATAAGCAAAGCTTAATCATTCAAATCAATTCAATTCGATTCTAATTGCATTTTCAAACCTCAATCACTTAGATTCCTCATTCAATATTAATTAATTTCCAATAAATTATCAATCATCCCTTCATTACTTATCTTAATTAATCTCCCTGGATTAATTATCCTTCAATTTTATTCAAGTAATTAACTTTAATTAATCTCACGATATTAATTCTTCTTAACCAAATCAATAAGTAATTTCAATTACTTCATGAATTAATTAACTATTTTTAATTGCATTAGTCCATAATTACTTATATTAATTTACTTCTCATAAGTCACTTATTACTGATTAATTAATCAATCATTAATTACATCTTCAATTATATGAATTAAGGATTTCCTTTTTTTTATTCTAATCAAAATTTAATTACATTAACTAAAACACAGTACTAATCATTTCCAATTAATTCCAACCGTAATTAACTAACTCTTAATTTACTCCATTAAATAATCAATTGCTCCTTAATTAACCATCTTAATTAATCTCTTGATTAATTTTACAAAGCAATTATATTATATTAATTACATTAAGTAATTATCTATCAAACCATATATTGATTATTTTATTTTAAATAAATTAAACTTCATTAATTAACTTAAAGCTCCATTAATTTATTCCAACCCTTAATTACTAAATTAATCATCCCAAATCATTAATTGAATTAATTAATTAACCATCCATTTTAATCACCCTTATATTTCTTTAAAAATCCAATTTATATATTTCGATAACTCAGGTACCGATCAAGCACACCACAGCATTCAGCAGTCCAATTACCAAAAATATTCATCACCGAATTTCAAACATTCCAGTATACACTATATAGTACTATATAATATAGCACATCAAATCAATTCAATCATTCAACCAAATATTTAAATTTAACCATTTAAATTTAAATAAAAAAAATCCAACAGAATGAGATTTACTCACCTTTGATTTTGTTAGCATCCATTCCCAAATCCAGCTTGTTTCATCTTAATTTTTGACCTTGTATAAATATCGTATGATTGCTATTAATTTTTCACATAATCAAACAATCAACTATCCCTTTAACAATCTTGATTAAATTTTTTTTATTTAACTAAAAAAAATTTAGTTTAAATTAATTACTTCATGTGATAATTTTAATTACTAATGATTTAATTAAATTATTGATAAACTTTATTTAAATCAAATTGTTCGAATTGAAGCCCTTTTAAAAAAAAATTAAAGTGTTATTAAAATTCCCGAATTTACTTACTGTCCTCTATATATACGCATATATATAACTGATGCATAATAAAATTGTTTAAGCTGTTTGTTTATTTCACTATTTAAAAACAGCAAACTCTAAACTTACTTCTTCTTCTTTCTTTTTTTTTTTTTTACAAAATCAAAGCTTTTGAAAAAAAACAATGGTTAAATATACCTTGCAGAAAGATGAACCAAACAAGGCAGACCACACGAGATACCACCAACATGCTCCAACCATCACCTCAAGCTGTACCCAATCGCGAGCTCCTTCACCTTGACTGGTCTCGAAATCGAGCATAGATGCATTAATTGCCACGCTCGCTCTTCCACGAACTGCAGCCATTCCTCAGCCGCTACGAACCCTAACTCGAAAAGCCCTAGCTACCCTTCGCGCTTCGATCGCGACTCGATCAAGCAAACCCGTGACCTCGTCGCGACGCCTATCCTCCACTGCGACGACCAAAAACCCACGCGCTCAACTTCCCAATCGCGATCCCAAACGGCCTCAAAAGGGTGAAGTCGAGCCCTTCCCCCTTGCGTGCAAACGAGATTCAGAGCTTGGAAATTTTATTTTATTTTTCATTTCATTTTTTTTTTGAAGAGGGACGAGATTTCCCTTTTTCTTTTCGTTTTCGATTTTCAGAAACTGGAAAGGGAAAGGAGTAAATATTGAAGGGAAGGCGTGCTAAGGAAGGAAGGAAGGAACGACTTCTAGAGTACGCTCGTGAATGAAAATTCTTTTAATCAAGATTAGTAAATTAAAATTATCACATGAAGTAATTAATTTAAACTAAATTTTTTTTAGTTAAATAATTTTTTTTTAATCAAGATTGTTAAATGGATAGTTGATTGTTTGATTATGTGAAATATTAATAGCAATTATATGATATTTATACAAGGTCAAAAATTAAGATGAAACAAGCTGGATTTGGGAATGGATGCTAACAAAATCAATGGTGAGTAAATCTCACTTTGTTGGATTTATTTATTTATTTATTTTATTTAAATTTAAATGGTTAAATTTAAATATTTGGTTGAATGATTGAATTGATTTGATGCGCTATATTATATAGTACTATATAGTATATACTGGAATGTTTGAAATTCGGTGATGAATATTTTTGGTAATTGGACTGCTGAATGCTGTGGTGTGCTTGAATTTTCGGTACCCTGAGTTATCGAAATATATAAATTGGATTTTTAAAGAAATATAAGGGTGATTAAAATGGATGGTTAATTAATTAATTCAATTAATGATTTGGGATGATTAATTTAGTAATTAAGGGTTGGAATAAATTAATGGAGCTTTAAGTTAATTAATGAAGTTTAATTTATTTAAAATAAAATAATCAATAGATGGTTTGATAGATAATTACTTAATGTAATTAATATAATATAATTGCTTTGTAAAATTAATCAAGAGATTAATTAAGATGGTTAATTAAGGAGCAATTGATTATTTAATGGAGTAAATTAAGAGTTAGTTAATTACGGTTGGAATTAATTGGAAATGATTAATACTGTGTTTTAATTAATGTAATTAAATTTTGATTAGAATAAAAAAAAAGGAAATCCTTAATTCATATAATTGAAGATGTAATTAATGATTGATTAATTAATCAGTAATAAGTGACTTATGAGACGTAAATTAATATAAGTAATTATGGACTAATGCAATTAAAAATAGTTAATTAATTCATGAAGTAATTGAAATTACTTATTGATTTGGTTAAGAAGAATTAATATCGTGAGATTAATTAAAGTTAATTACTTGAATAAAATTGAAGGATAATTAATCCAGGGAGATTAATTAAGATAAGTAATGAAGGGATGATTGATAATTTATTGGAAATTAATTAATATTGAATGAGGAATCTAAGTGATTGAGGTTTGAAAATGCAATTAGAATCGAATTGAATTGATTTGAATGATTAAGCTTTGCTTATGATTGGTTGAATGGTATGGGATGCTTTGAATGAGTTAATATCTCTGATATTAAATGTTGTGTATTCCATTTGGATAACTTGGTTTGATGATATAAGTTTCGAAGAGACCGGGATCGGGTATTGGGAAATACCCGAAACCACTTCGAATTTTATAAATTGATTTGTGAAATCAATAGGCTAGAATGAAGTGATTTAGGTGAATTGGATTATTTTATCTAAGTTTGGTACTTCTAAATTGATGTGTGGAATAAGTGGTGACTAAAATAAATTGTGGCTTTGTGAATTGATATGAGTACCCCGGGTTTTAATCAAGTTGTATGCTATGGTATTACATGTTAGTTGGGTTTACTCACGCTGGTTTCCAGCCTGACCCGGGTGTTACTTTGATGTAATGCTCGGGTCAGACCGAGTATTACAGATTTTCAGGTAGGTACGTTCTGGAGCTCAGGAGACGAGCTGGATGGCTATAGTGTATAAAATATTTCCGCTGTATTATATTGCTGTGTATGTGAGACATGATAATTGTATATATATTCAGTGACTGTATAAATGTGAAACTCTAATGTATATTAAATGTAATGGACAGATAGTATTCTTTTTGTAAATTGTATTTACTTAATATTATATTTTATCCGCTGCGTATGTGAGAGGTTTGGTGTTTCTGTTCTTCTTCTCCTTCTATCTCTTTCTTCTTCTCATAACTATCTGGAGTGTTCGGATTGAAAATTTCGGGTCGTTACAACCAATATCATACTTCAAACAACAGTCAATGATTCAACTGGCCATAGGCAACTCCAAGCTTGCTTAAATAAATCGATAAAGTAGTGTCAGTGATACCGAAGACATAGAAGTCAAAATCAATAACCAAGACAAAAATCAAACAAGTTCATATTTTCACAAAATCAAAGTCTAACCTGAACTAACAAAGAATGAAAACAAAATATCATCACAAATCATCATGGCCAAAGTCAAAAAAATGCCAAAGTCAACATAAAATCAAATTTGCTAGAAATTTGAAACTATGGTGGCCAAGGAATCATCGTCATAGCAAAGTCAGAGCCGTGGAATCAAGGAATCGGGCAGATTCAAAATCAAAGCCGTGATTACCAAGAAATCAAAATATATACGAATTGACAAAGTCATAAATCATCACGTTCATCCATTCAAAATCAAACGACCGAGCAATTTATCAAATAAATGAAGAAATAGGAATTCAAATCCTATAAAACCCTAATATATCATCGACCTAAAGCATTCGAGTTCGAGCTAAATAGAGAACAATAATCATTCAACTCGAATCAAGATCGAGTTCAAGCAATCAACCAGAAAAGCAAAAAAGAAAATAACATACTAATTTTAATTCGAACTCGATCGAATTGAAGTAGCCGAAAACGATCGACAGAGAGAAGAGAGGAATCGAAGCTTTAGAAATCAAAGCGGCGACTTCGTCCAGAAGCCCTCATTTCAGAGCGAACGAAAGGGAAAAGGAAGCCAACATTTTTTCACAAAAAAAGGGCCGAACAATATTAAAGGAAACGAAAGGGAGGCCGGCCTTGTTTTTATTTTTAAAAGGCTTTAGTTTATTTTAAATTAGGGTTTTGGGTTATTTAATTTTTTTATTGTATTTTCCTTCTAAACAAATGTAATTTCTAGTCATATGACTAGGGGACGAGCTACGGTGGTGTAGTTCGAGAATTCGGAACTCAGTGGCTGAGTTGTGGTAGGCTTTTGAGCATAGAGTTAAGGCTAGTCGATAGCGGGTGTCGCGAGTTTACGTGTGTAAGCGTCCGATTGCTTGATTTCTAGTAGAATCCTTGGGAGCAACACGTAGGCAGGGATTTGCCGAAGTTGGGTTAATTCTGTGTCATTCTATTTCTGCATTTATTATTCTGTTATTATCTGTGCTACCATTATTCTGATATATCTGCGTTGAAATTATTTTATACAAACTTCCGCATTAATTTTTATAATTGATAGTATCACCCTATTCACCCCCTCTAGGGTGAAATCGACCCTACAAGTGGTATCAAAGCTAGGTACAGAAACCAAATTTTGTTTTAAAAATTTGAATCTTTAAAATGGCTTCTTTTAATACTGCCTTTGCTGAGGGTCAGTCTATAGTTAGACCATCAATGTTCATTGGTGAATATGCTTATTGGAAAAATAGAATGAATTTTTTTTCTGAAAACCATTGATGCTTGGAATATTGTTGAGATGGGTTATAGAGCACCAATTATAGTTGTAAATAATCAAGAAATAGATAAAACAGTGGATCAATGGATAGATTTAGAAAATAAATTACAGAATGCTAATGCCAAAGCTATGAATTCTATTATTTGTTCATTGCATCGTATTGAATTTAAGCATGTCTCACATTGTCTAACTGCATAGGAAATATGGCACACACTAGAAGTGACTCACAAAGGAACATCTCAAGTCAAGAAATCTCACATTGCCATGCTGAGTAGCGAATACAAGAACTTTACAATGGCCAAGGAAGAAAATGTCAAAGAGAAGTACGGACGACTTTCCAACATCGTATAAAAATCAAAAGCTCTTGAAAAATCATACACGGAACTTGAAATAGTCCGAAAAATCCTCAGAGTCCTTCCATGAAGTTTTGAAGAAAAAGTGACTGCCATTCAAGAATTGAAAGATTTGGAACAAACAAAAGTTGAATAACTCATCGGTAATCTCACCACTTATGAGCTAGAAATGAAATTCAAGGAAGAGCGTGAAGGAGGAGATACTCGAAAGAAATTAATAGCTCTCAAAGGAACAACTAAAAGTGACGACGACGACGACGATGGAGCAGCAGAGCTGGCACTGTTAATGAAGAGATTCAAAAAGTGGAACCGCAAATACGGAAATCCAGCTCTAAAACAAAAATTAAAAATAAGAATAATCAACATTCTAGATAACCCATAAGAGCAAGAAATCATTTGTCGCACGTGCAACAAACCTGGTCACATCAAGCCCAATTGTCCTCAAAATCGACCCAACAATGGAAAGAAACCGAAAAGGAGAAGTTTTGCAGTATAAAATAAAAAGTGATTTTGAAAATATTTATTGCCTCGGTTATTTGGGTTGTTCGTCATCATTTAATTTTGAATTCATCAAACACGAACAACTTGCGACATGCACAGTGTATCACTGTACATGCCACAAGGCCGTGCACACCAATATACACTTGATAAATCTATAGGGACAGGTGAGCACAAGGTCAAACCCAAATAAAAAGCCAGGTTCAACGCAAGTTACGACACGAGCACAAGGTCAAACCCGAGCTACTGGCTGGATTCGACACAGATGCAATTCCAAAAATCAAGTAAAGTGAAAACAACAGTTGACAATGCACATAAATGCACATACCAGAACTGGCAGCAAAAAGGAATCAAGCTATCAGTGGAGTTGAAAGAATGTCAACATGCAATATCGACCAGTCCAGTTACAGCGCAACCAGTGATCAAATGAAGACTGGATTGCAATGACCACAACATAATTACACTTGAACCAACAGACTCAAAGAGGAATGCAATGACACTACAGTTATGGGTCGAATTAAAAGCAACAACTCAGTCAAGCTCCACACAAAGGCACATACCAGACTTTGAGATATAACTACAGATTCAAATGAAAATAGTGTGACACACTTGTGTACATTTATATGAACCAGACAAGCTACATGATCACTGACCGCATATCAAGCAACATGTGTGCAATAGTCAACCAGTCAGAGAAACTCACCACAATGCACCACTGTGATTTCAATATCAAATCAAGACAGAATGAAATGCAGACATAAAAATATACGAATTCAAACATAGTCAAGTTAAATGCCTAAATCATGGAACTGCAACCAACACACATATATATACACAGTGAAAACTCAAGAATGAATGAAACTGCAATGTAGCTTCAAATGAAAATAATGTCACCAGTGCAACAAGATAATAGTGACACGATCAAAGCACCCAGTACACATGACTCAAGACTATAATACCAACACAGTGCACATATAGCAGTGAAGTACACAAGCTAATCCCCAACAATGAAGACCAATATCACACTTCAAACAACAGTCAATGATTCAACTGGCCAGAGGCAACTCCAAGCTTGCATAAACAAATTGATGAAGTAATGTCAGTGACAGTACCGAAGACATAGAAGTCAAAATCAATAACGAAGACAAAAATCGAACAAGTTCATATTTTCACAAAATCAAAGTCAAACTCGAAGTCACAAAGAACGAAAAAAAACATCATCACAAATCATCATGGCCGAAGTCAAAACTATGTCGAAGTCAACATAAAATCAAATGCCAGAAATTTGAAACCATGGTGGCCAAGGAATCATCGTCGCAGCAAAGTCAGAGCCATGGAAATTAAGGAATCGAGCAGATTCACAATCATAGCCGTGGGAATCAAAATATATACGAATTGACAAAGTCAGAAATCATCACGTTCATCCATTCAAAATCAAACAGTCAAGTAATTTATCAGACGAATGAAAAAATAGGAATTCAAATCCTATATAAACCCTAATACATCATCGGCCTAAAGCATTTGAACTCGAGCTAAACAAAGAACAATAATCATTCAACTCGAATCAAGATCGAGTTCAAGCAATCAACCAGAAAAGCAAAATGGAAAATAACATACCAATTTTAGTTCGAACTCGATCGAATTGAAGTGGCCGAAAGTGATCGACAGAGAGAAGAGAGGAATCGAAGCTTCAGAAATCAAAGCGATGACTTCATCCAAAGCCCTAATTTCAGATCGAACGAAAGAGAAAATGAAGCCAACATTTTTTCACAAACAAAAACGGGCCGAACAATATAAAGGAAACAAAAGGGAGGCCGGCCTTGTTTTTATTTTTAAAAGGCTTTAGTTTATTCTAAATTAGGTTCCTGGGTTATTTAATTTGTTTTTATTGTATTTTCCTTTTAACAATTGTAATTTCTAGTCGTGTGACTAGGGGACGAGCTACGGTAGTGTAGTTCGAGAATACATAACTCAATGGCTGAGCTGTGGCAGAGTTTTAAGTGTAGAGTTAAGGCTAGTCGATAGCGGTGTCGCAAGTTTACGTGTGTAAACGTCTGACTGCTTAATTTCTAGTAGAAACCTTGGAGTCAGCACGTAGGCAGGGTTTTGCCGAAGCTGGGTAAATTCTATGTCGTTCTATTTCTGCATTTATGAATCTGCAATTATGCCGATATATCTACGTTGAAATTATTTTATACAAACTTCCACAATAATTTTTATAATTGATAGTACCATCCTATTCACCCCCCTTTAGGATGAAATCGATCCTACATAGGTTGAGTCTGCTTACGCTTTGAAAGCTATACCAGCTTCGTGGAGTGCTCCATCGACGAATAAGAATGGGAAGAGCATTGTTAAACAAGGTATTCTTTCTATTTCTAATACACCTATACATGTTTAATTCGATATCGGGGCTTCACATTCCTTCATATCTAGTAATTTAGTAGATAGATTGGAATTAAAACCCAAGATAGTTAACTGACCTTTGATTATCACGAACCCTGTTGGAGGATCGACTAGCCTTTGCATTGTTTATCGAGACTTATCCTTATCGATTCATCGATGTTTGTTTACTTGTGCTTGCTTTATTTTGGGTTTTGTGGGGTTTGGTATCATTGTGGGGATGGACTGGCTAAATAAGTATGGAGTATTGGCGGATTGTGAGTGGCCTTTGGGGATAATGGATGATGGGCATAGGTTGGAGATAGTCTGCCTACCCGACGAAGAGGTAATGGTTAGCTTTCTGTACTCACTTGAGTTCTCGCACGACAAGTTGTCGTCTGTGCCTATAGAGCGGGAGTATCCAGACACATTCAAGGAGGTGAACGGATTATCACCATATAACGAGATCAAGTTCTGTATAGATTTGGTGAAGGATGCCAAACTGATTTTTATGCCATTAAGGTGTATGGCGCCGAAAGAGAAGGAACTAGAGGTGCAAGTGAATGACCTATTGCAATGAGGGTTTATTCGATGAAGTATATCTGGGTGGGGATAACCTAAGTGTTGGCCACTAAGGCGAACAACTCTTTGAGATTGTGTATAGATTACCGTAAGCTGAATAAGGTGACTAAGAAGAACAAGTTTCCATTTCCATGTATTGATGACTTGTTTGGTCAGCTCCATGGTGCAAAGCTATTCCCTCAGTTGGACCTTGCGATGGGGTTTCATCAACTAATAGTGGAAAATGAGAGTGTGCCAATTACAACTTTTCGTACGCTGTCTGGATTCTATAAGTGGTTGGTTATTCCTTTCGAGCTAACCAACGCATCGACATACTTTGTTGATCTTATGAACCGTGTATTCGGTGATCAACTAAATAAGTTTGTACTTGTGCTAATAGATGATATTCTTATTTATTTGAGGAAGGACCAAGAACACAAGGAGAATTTGAGGATTGTGCTCGAGGTGTTAAGGAAGCATCGATTGAAGGCAAAGTTTTCGTAGTGTCATTTCTAAAGGACAGATGTGTGATTTCTAGATCATGTTGATTCCAAGTAAGGTATTATGGTAGATCCTATGAAGATGGCTACAGTACGGACTGAGATCGACTAAAGACTACTATGGACGCAAAAAGTTTCCTTGTCTTGGCATGAGACCATAGATGTTTTATGAAGGACTTCTCTAAGGTAGTAGCAACATTAACCAACTTGACGAAGAAGAATCAGACTTTTATTTGGAATGTGAGGTGTGAGCATGCATTTGTGAGTTTGAAGGAGAAGTTGACAAGTGCACCAGTGTTAGTCATTCCAAGTAGGAATAAGAAGTTGACAATATACACAGACGCATATGGTACTAAGCAAGGTGCGGTATTGATGTAGAAAGGAAAGGTTATCGCCTACACTAGTCGACAGTTGAAATCGCATGAGAAGAAGTAAACCTCATGATTTAGAGTTGGTGGGGATACTATTCACTTGGAAGCTATGGAGATATTATTTCCTTGAAGAGGTTTGAGTCATTTATGAACCACAAGTCGATGAAGTCTCTATTTTCCCAGAAGGATCCTAACAGTCGTAAGCAGCGATGGTTAGAGTTCCTAGCCTCTTATGACTTTGGCATTTCGTATATGCCTGGAAAGGAAAATGTAATAGCCAATGCTTTGAGTAGGAGACATTCCAACTTGTGGGCGATGTTTCTTGAGTGGAAGCATTTGGAGTTTACCGTGGCTATGATTTTCGACCTCGTTGTGAGCTAGAGCTGAGAGTATTGGCTAGCTTGACGATTAGACCTACCTTGATTGAGCAGATCGATAATAGTTAGAGGCAAGACACTTGACTAACAGAGATCATAGAGAAGATAGAGGAAGGGCTTGAGTCTGAGGAAATGAAGAAATTCATGCTCGACCATGATGGTTGAATCTGGAAGGGCAGAAGATTGCTGCTGATGTCGATTGGTTGATGGATGAGGTGCTACGAGAGTGCCATCATTCAAGATTGACTCCTAGTGTCAATAAAATGTACCACGATATAGGGTAGACATTTTATTGGGAAGGGATGAAGAAGGACATTAGGGTATTCATCTTAAAGTGCATGAACTGTCAGTTGGTAAAGCAAAGCGGAAAAAACCGAGTGGTTTCCTACAACAGCTTGAGATTCCTAAGTGGAAATGGAAATAAGTTTCGATAGACTGCATGATTGATTGTCAAGGACCAAAGGAGGTTATGATAGCATCTGGGTCACAGCAGATAGATTAAGAAAGAGCACTAGGACAATACCAGTAAAGTCTAGTGGAACGACATCCAAATTGGTTGTGTTGTATGTAAAGTGGGTCATGTGATTCCATGGTGTGCCGAAGAGCATTGCAGCCATTAAGACCCTTTGTTAACTAGCAGGTTTTGGAAGAGATTATAAGAGGCATTGGGGACGGGGTTGCATCTCGGTACATCTTATCGCCCGCCCACAAATATATGGGTAGAACGAGAGGGTGAGTCATATCTTAGAGGATCTTTTGTGTGCTTGCATTCTTGATTTCAGTAGCTCATGGGATAATCATTTACACTTAGTAGAGTTCACATATGACAACAACTATTAGTTTAGCATCAGTATGGCATCATTTACACTCAGTAGAGTTTGCATGCAATGTTCCTTCATGTTGGTGGGAAGCAGGCGAGAAACTTACTTGGGCCAGATATGATTAGAGAGACTTTGGAGAAAATTGAGATCATTCGGCAAAGAATGGAAGTCGCTCAGATAGATAGAAAAGCTACAGTGATAAGAGAAGATGTGACGTAGAGTTCTCCGCCAATGATATGGTGTTTGTCCAGATCTCTCTGTTGAAGAATGTTATTTGATTCCATACCGAGGGAAAGTTGGTGCCAAGATTCGTTCGTCCTTCTCCGATACTTGAGAGGATTGGGAACCTGGCTTACAGAGTCGACTTATCTTAGAAGATAGCAAGCATGTACAACATGTTCCATGTCTCTTACTTGTGGATGTCTATGCATGGTTTAGGCATGATAATTGAATCGCATCAACTTGATGATATCAAGATTGAGCTAGAAGCTTCGAGACCTCATAGGCCTACTTATATCGTCGGACATGATACGAATCAATATAGGAGGAACACGGTAGAGCTAATGAAGGTTTAGTGGAGTGAAAGCGAAGATGATCATACTTAGGAGACCAAGGACAGCATGGGGAGTGCTTATCCGGAGCTCTTTACTTGGCGAGACTTCTATTAATCACATTTTCTTTCACTCTCGATATCATATATGATAGTTTAGTATCCTACATGCTAGGATAGGCGTAGATATCATTACTCGCTTTTGTGTACATGTTTGATGTTTGATATGTTTTCTAGTGGATGTTAGGCATGGGGGTAGCTATGTTTGATTTCACCTTATTTGTGTAAGTGATTTTGGGGACGAAATTCCTAAAGGGGAAAGGGGAGAGCGTAACGACCAATATTTTACGTATTAGAAGATCGTAAAATATTATTTTTTAATTCATATGACGTCGTATAATTCTAAAAATTTGAGAAATGCATGTTAGTGACATTTTCTACATTTAGAATTTTTCCCAACGATTTTACCTCTGAAAACTTGCAATGGCTATAACTATGGATATAAGCTGAAATAACATCCAAGACCACTTCAATTGGAAAGATATGATAATTTCCCTTTTCATAGAGCGGTCATAATAGAAATTAGGACTTTCTGGCTAGGAGATATGGCTATTTGAAGATTTGTAGTTTTTGTAGTAGCTTATTGGGTAACTAGTGAATTTGGAGATACGCCCATTAACCCATTTCAGGCTTTATGCCTATATTGGCTAAAAAAACATTCCCAGATCATTTCGCCATCTCCCAAGTAGATCTAAGCCTCCATTAACCCATTCTGCACCAAAACCTTCTCTTTTCTCCTCGAAATCAAGTCTAAATCATAGATTAAAAGTAGTTTAGCAAGGGGAAATTTTTGTAGATCTTCAATCCACATTTCTAGGGAAGAAAAATTAGGGCTTGGCTATTGATATTCAGATTTGCCTCGATCTACGTGCAAAACTTGGATTTTGGTGGTTTTGGCAAGCGATTTATCATCTCTCACCTTATATGTATGTGCACATATATATGTGTGTATATATGTATATGCATATATATATGTATGTATATGTATATGTATATGTATATGTATATGTATATGTAGGTTTTGGCATGCTTTAAACTCATTTAAAAGTCAAAATCATGTTTTGGGACTATTTAAAGTAAAACCTAAAGTAAAAACAAATTTCAAATGTTTTAAAGTATTATAATCATGTTTATTTGATATATGATTGCCTTGATCTGTTTTAGGCTATGTTAAAGACATATCATAAGATGATTTTCCATGAATTGTTATATGTTTGCATGTTTGAACATTTTTTTAGTGCATGTATGGTGTTTGCTTGTATGGTTATGTGGTGAAAATGTTCATCGGAGCAACTTAGTGTTAGAAAACATGAGATCAGACTTCAACAGATAGACTCTAGAGCGTTTGAAGTCGTATCGTTGCACATGCGATGCATGAGGATCGAAGTGTTGAGTGTAGCGATGGTATCAATGCGAAGTTAGTGTGCTAAATGAGCTACATGTTTCTGTTCGATGGAGCTTGGTCCGGCGTAGGGATGGTCTGGTGATTGGCTTCATTTGGAAAGGCAAGATCGAACAGAAAATCCTGCTCGGTGGCTAGTTTTTTCGGCAGTGATGGACCGAATATGAAATCCTATCCGGTAGTTATTTGGTTCGACAGTGGAGGATCGGATACGAAATCATGTCCGGTAGTTGCTTGGTCAGGTGGTACTATTATCTGGTGCTTGAAAAAAGAGTGTTCAGGGTTGCTTTGTGGCGCTCTAGTGCATTATCGAATAGGAATTCCTGCTCGATGTTGATTATGTTTGATGGGCGCATGGTTTCAGGAGGAGCACTGGGAAGATCAGACAAAAGTTAAGGCATGAGGTTTTGGCTATGGACTTTAGGCATGGCATGGGGGTATTTCGGGGTGAAGTTTGGGGGTTATTGATGAGTTGACGGGGAAAGTGAGTGGATGACTCCGAGACGACTCGTAATGACCTTGTATTCTTTGTGATAATAAAGAAGTGATGGCATGATGCTTCGACATGATGACTTAGGAACCATAGTACGATGGCTCTATGACTTAAGATAAGGGTTTGGAGGCATTCCGAAGACGATGACTTAACGATCCGAGTCATGACAATGATCCACACAGGAAAGTTCAATGATGAGGCTTGCAAGTAGAATTTAAGACCGTGTTCTATTGTGAAGATAGTCGAGATGGAATAACGAGTGGGTTCCATTATGAAGATGCGTGCAAAGGGATCATTAATAACTCGAAGGCTTCTAATGTGCTCATAAAGAGAGGATATATGGGTAGCTCCCTCATAGATTTGCGATTGTGTCCAGACCTTGCGATAGTAGATTATCCTGGACGTTTTTTGTTTACTAGCCTGGTTCCTAACCTTTTGAAGTAGCATGGATTCGAGCACCAATGAAGCTAGGGTTTCAATCGAGTCACTAGTTTGCGATTGTGCCATATGAGTTATCATATATCCAAAGCACATGAATGACGGTGAGGATTGTTTGATGGATGCTATGTTTGCCATGGTTGTTTATCACTCTAGGGTTTCACACGACGTTGGTATTTTCTCCCGTATACCTAGACACTGGTTGTACTTTAATTTTAGTACACTTATAATGTTATGATAGTAGATTAGCATATATCATTGTTATGTGCTAAGTTTGGATGCAGGGACATGTTAGGTATGGTTCTTTATACCCCGTGCCCCTATTTACTATATAGATTTTTATAGTATTTTTGAAATGATGTATCGCTCAGACCAGACTGTTGTCCCATCTCGAGGTTTTATGCTTTACTTCTTATTATCTCGGATACTCTTAAATGACTAGATTAGGGATAATAGGTCTAGATAGCATAGCTGTACAGAGTACAAATTTGAGGCTACGTTTTTATATATCTGTACTTGGAGCTTACGATTGCTTATATTCTGCAGCGCAGTACTGTGGAGCTATACAAGTACTTGTATCAATGTAGAGACTGTTCAGAGTTTATTTGGATATTTAGGATGTATAAACCCTTTCACTTCAGTTTTTGTATGATCAGTGAACCCGATGCGCTTTGATCTTCTTATTTATGTTTCATTTGATAATATTACTTTCTCTCCTGTTTTATATCCATTTGATTAATATTTTGTCTATGCACCATGAGATTTTCTACCGGTTCTATGCTTCAATTATATTCCTCTACGTCTTTGGCTACCATCCTTCATCATCCGCATACCTCCAAGACGTGTCATACAAGTATATTGGGTACCAGTGGTGTAGGGCGGTCATCACATCAGCTCTGTTGTGGTCGTCCTCACATCTTCTGGCTCTTTCCTCGGATCCTTGGATTTGTATAAATTTCTATGCCGTCCAAAAGAGGCTTAGGCAGTGGTTGCTATGCGTCTTTTCTACACCTTCTTCTTTTTCACGTCACTTTGCCTCTCTCACCTCTGTGACATAAAACTCACGTTCCACACTCTGGTCATCTTGGATGACCCCTACTCCGTTCTCTATGAGCAATTTCATAGTTAAGCACCATAGAGCAAGAGCCACCACAAAGTTAGCAAGGTCCAGTCAGCCTAAAAAGGAATTGTACACAAAGTACGCGTCTATCACAGCGAAGGTCAAAACCCACACTCTCTTACGGTCACCTTCATCTAATTCCATCTACAAGTGTGCACATCCATAGGCTTTGCAGCCTCTTTCGTAAATCCTTGAATTTAGGATTTACATGGTTTCAGGTCTTCGCCATCCATCATCATTTGGTCATTCGTTTTCTTAAAAAGGTTGTTCACTAAACTCCCACAATCAATGAGAACTCGCTTAATAGTCTCTAGCCTAATCATGGCTGTTATTACCAAAGGTTCAAGCATCGGTGCTTCCACTCTGTTCGTATCACGATTCTGAACAATTTGTAATTTTCCATAGTCCTTAGTTGCTTGTCGGAGCTCCGTCTTTGATATCAAAATAGCTCTCCTGAACAAATGCTTCAGAGAATTCCCATACCTTTCCATCTTGTTCTTGCTCTTTCTTAGTCGGATGAGGCCACTAATGATCGTATTAATAGCAAGTCTTTTTCTAAGCTACCTAGTTTCACCTTCACTAGCCCCAACCTAGCTCTGTTGGAGCATCTACCCCTAGGGTTGTACATTTCCTTACCCGCTATCCTATTGGGCTTTCATGTATTACTGAAGTTTCTTTTTCTTAATCCGGTCTACGGTTACATCTCACAAATGACCGCGCTCGTTAATATTATGCTTATGCATTTCATGGAAGCGAAAATACTTCTTAGACGTTTTCTCCCTTTCTATCGACTCCCTCCAATATGGCTTCTTATAGCTATGAGTACCTTGTGTCACAAGGTAGACATTCTCGATAGTATCATTCAACAGGGTGTAATCTTTATGTTTTGGGTACCTCAAATGCTTCTTGAAGTCCATTTTCCTACCTCCAGCACCCTGATTACCTCTCTTCTAGTTGTTATTTTTGTTTCCACATTAATAGCAACATTCCCGGCACTCTCACCAACTTGTTTCACAGCACCATTAAACTATACCACCTTAGACGATTGCCTTCCACCAACCTTTCCCATGACCATATCTGCTTCTTTTAAGCACTACACCAAAAAAATCAGCGTTCAAAAAATGCAACCAAAAGTTCTCGTAGTGTTTTGGTAAACGCTGTTATACGCCATGCTGCTAAAGTGTAAAACTTTCTACAACATTTCATATACGCTAACAAAATTTTATATATTGTAGCGTGTCATAAAGGCTACGAAAAGTTTTATTCAAGAAGTTTATCAACTACTGCCATAGACAACAATTATTAGTGGCTTTATTATATCATTCCTTCTTTGTTTTTTGTAGCATTTTCAAATTGCCACCATATGTGTTTTGTGGCGTTTATGTATTACTACTATATATTTTTGTAGTGTTTGATACAATATATTTTTTGAGCATTTCTTTTATGCTACCATACATTTTTTGTAATGTTTAATAAACAATACTAAAAAATATTGATTGTGTTGCAGCAAGTTTTACATGCACTATTCATAGTTAATGGTTTGTTTAGTTTCTACACAATAGTCATCATATTTAAACAAATGAAAAGCACTTTTACAGATCAAATACACTATTATAACCATTTCAATACAAAAGTTTTTTGACAAAATGCCCAAATTCATAAAAAAAACCCATAACCATTCATTATTTAGTTTACATATCTAGTATCAACAAAATATTATAATACATACAGTGCTTAAATTCAAGTTCAATTGATAGATTACCCATAATTCTTTGTTGTAACTAGTCTTTTCTCAAAAAAGCTTAAATACGTGTAGATAGGTTCAACAATCAATAATGAGAACTAATTCAGATTATACAATAGTAGCACTACAACTCTATAATTGTGTGAACTGCATAGTTCACAACTCTATCAACTAACTAACTATAGACAAGTACTACAACTAATTATATGCATGCATAAACTCCAAATTTCAATACCACAACTCGATAAACCTTCGAAAAATACAAATGTATCTTGATGGCAGTGTAATAAAGTTCTAGATGATCAGAATAAATGACAAACCATAATATATAGGCCCGTTGACTACCAGAGTTGTCATCTTATACTACTTATTATGTTTTGATAAACTTATTTAATTTTTATAAAACTTAGTTAATTTTATAATACTTAGTTAACCTGTTTAATTTTAATAAATTTGTTAATGTTTGATCATCATCGTCGTCCTCCCCATTATTATTATTATAAATTTAGTTATTTTTTATCAAATTATTATTATTATAACTTAGTTAATTTTTATCAAACGCGGTTTTTTACTATTATTATAAAACTTTTAATTCTTAAAAAACTTAGTTAACTAGGTTAAATTTTTATAATACTTAGTTAATTTTATGACTTATTTAACTTGTTTAATTTTTATAAACTTGGTTAATTTTTTATTGTTGTTGTTATAAATTTAGCTAAGTGTTATCAAACTTTGTTTATTATTATTATTATAATAAACTTGTTAATTTTAGAAAACTTAGTTAAAATTTTATAATACTTGGTAATTTTTATAAAAGTTAGCCAATTTTTACGAATTTTAGTTTTGTTCGATATTTATAAACAAAAGTAATTTATTTTTAATATTACTACTTTTATTATTATTATTATAAACATTACTAAGTTAATTTTTATAATTAGTTAATTATTATAAAACTGTGATTATTTTTAATTTTTTATAAACTTTGTTAATTATTATTACTATTAGTTTGGTTAAGTTTTATCAGATTATAGCATAGTATTATTATAAACCTGTTAATTTATATAAAACTTAGTCAAAATTTTATAATATTTAGTTAATTTTTATAGACTTTTTTATTTAGAATAATTTTATAAATTTATTTATTTTATATAAAATTTAGTTAGGTTTTGTAAAAATTAGTTAATTTATTTAATATGTATAAACTTAGTTAATTTATTACAATAAACTTAGTTAATTTCTATCAAACTTAACTATTTATTATTGCAAATCTATTAATTTTTAAAGAAACTTTGTCTTTTTTATCAAACTTAGTTGTTTTTTGTAAATCTTAGTTAACTTGTAATTTTTATAAACTTATTTATTTTTCTAATCATCGTTATTATTATAAACTTACTTAATTTTATCAAACTTAATTAATTGTTATTATAATTTTATTATTATAAACTTGTTAATTTTAAAAAAATTAAGTTAACTTAGTTAATCTTTATAAGACTTAGTTAAATTGTTTAATTTTTATAAAATTAATTATTTTATTATTATTATTATTATTATTATTATTATTATTAATTTAGTTAATTTTTATCAAACTTATTTTATAGTTACATCATCGCCATCACCATCATTATAAACTTGTTATTTTTTTTTAAAACGTAGTTAACTTATTTATGAATTGGAACCAAGAGTGACATAACTATATATCATGATAATGGACATCACATACATGAACATGTGGAATGATTTTGTATACATTGAGTTTATGTACTAAATAACCATGCAATCTGAATTTCTCACGAAACTAAATTAACTCAATTTTGAATGATGCATGCACCATAGGTTCTACTAATCAATCATAATTTGTGGACTAATGCACGGAATCACTGCTAAAGCAATTGTTAATCTTATTGTTTGTGTTATGTATTACATTTTTCCTACCGTTAAAACTTTGAAAAATATGTAAAACATTTTGATTAATTACCTTGATCTAATCTCACATTCTTGTTGTGTGATTTACAAATTTTACAATCCCTTCATATCATCATTATATCTGCATAGATGAGGATGAGTCTAAGTCCTTACGTGTCACTAGAAAAGGAGGGAAGGATGGAAAGGAGCCAGAGTGAAGCAAATGTAGTTGCTATCCGAACATAACAGAATCCAAGAAGCATGGATTGGTAGTAATAGTAGCAAATGCCGAAGCTAGATGAAAGAGAGCACGATGATGTGCGAAAATTATAGCGGTAGCAAGATAGAGCAGCATATTGGAGCATCAAAAACAATGGAATGAAGTGCTTTCATTGTAAACTCAATATGACCCCTAAGCATAGAGTGCAATTGCAGAAGAAATAAAATGTAGAAGCCAAATACTCACCCCGACTTTAATATTTGAAAGCCTATTCTGGTGAATGGAAAGCTTTGACTTGGCCTTTGTTAATAAATGAATTTGCTTCTACAATTCTCCACCACCTCTAAAAATATTTAAGATATAAATATTTCAATGCATGATGTCCAGAAAGGTATTAACAATTAGATCGTGGTAGTAAAGCATTTGCAGCGCGTTAATGAAAGTTTAACAATGTGAATATGGGATACATAAAGTTAGCTTGAAAAGCATAGAGGTATTCCAATATTTATTATGCATGATTCATTGCTATGAAGTGTTTACTGATAGATATAAGACATGCCTGAAGAACCATACACATAAACCATCGACAATAAGCTTTGATATTAGGCGAATCTCCCTTGTTTACCCCTGCTACATCACTACCACGAATATTCAAAACTATATACTTGTGTACATATATTTCATTTATATTAGATAGACAGTATCATCTATAATCTAACTTAAAGAAACATACCTGCATGTATCCCATATGTAATTAGGCTTGCCAATGGGCCTGGTTAGGTCCGGGTATTACAAAATCCGGACCCGAGTTCGATTACTGTAATTAAAACCCGAGCCCGGCCCGAACCCGTAGGGTATTTCAACCAAATATCTTAGCTCGGCCCATCGGACTTTTTAGGTCCGCTGGGCAATAACCATATACCTAACCCAGAATATTTATGTTAAATCCATAATTTAAAACTGCAACTTTGATAAAATTTGTATACAAATAATGTTAACATATAAAGTGGACGGTGATATAGTCAAGTTAACGACAAAAGTATGCAAAAATATGTATATGTAAACAAAAAAAGGTTAATAAATAACAACACACTCATGTTTTGATACGACCGAAAACTAATAGTCAGGTCGAGTCTTAACCGGGTCGAGTTTTGATAAAACTGTGCCCAACCCGGGTCGGGCCCATGTCGAGCTTAGGTAGTAAAAGGGAAAACCCTTCCCAGTATTAATAGGGCCAGCTTGAGCCGGTTTCGGCCCGAAACCCATACCATTGACAGGCCTATATGTAATGTATCATCCCATATATATTCACATGAAGAGCTTTTTACACTTCCTGATGATTGTAATACATCCTCCCACTTGCGAATGGTCATACTGTAGTCCATTCTCCCAGTCTAGACTCGCTTCTCATAATTCTTGTGCATCTTAGCAACTGGCTAGTCTCTTGCACATTCTAAATATCTAGATGTAGGACCCAGTAACCTAATTCTAGCATCACAGTCCTTAAAAATGCCTCACTAAGATCTGATGCAATATAAAAATAAAGTATAACTCATTAACATAATATCTGGATCATCTATGTCGACCCCACATGCTGTTGCATTAGTGCATTGCTTAAATCTACACATAAATATTGAAGTCTTGTTGCTATTCTTTCTACTATCATGATGTTAGCATGTCTATTGGATAACGCTATGAAGCCTATACGTGTTTTGGGAGATACAAAGAAGGAAGCTAATCCATTATGTATGGGTTTGAGTCATGTAAACCCTAATAAAGCTGTTGATCTGGGTCTTGTATATGATACCGGTGTTATTCATATATATATGTATATATATATATATATATATATATATATATATATATATATATATATATATATATATATATATGTGCATTGTTCAGTTATGTTGTTTGTTCCAGTTATTCTAGTTGTCGACGATGGTTTTGAGTGCAGTTCATGCCCACCAACTGTCTTATTCAGCCCCGAAATTCTCTTCTCTTGCACTTCAGTCCACACGTATTACCAGCATGAGTTTGTCTTCACCTCACTTAAGTGTTTTAGATCACTTCACTATGCACTCATGGGCTCACTTCATATGTACTTTAGATTTACAAGAATCTTTCATGCACAACCTGTAATCGCTCATATATTCAGTCTCGAAACATGTACAAGATAAATAGTTAAATGCAAGTCATACTATAAGCATACAATGACAGCCTATCAGATGTTGTATTGACATTTTACTAAGGTCAAATGGTGCGCTCACCATTATTATTGGTAAAAGAAAATGGTAAGCAATCTTTTCCAAGTCCCCAATTCTCTTGCAAACAGCCTGCTAGTGTTGAGGTAAAATAAGTTTTTGTACATGTAAATATGTATATATCACAGAAGGCAAGGTGTTGCCAACATGCCTGGCAGGTAGCTAATCACAGTACAAATAACAAAGAAAATAACTCAGGTACCACTAGAATGAGCTACGACAAGGTCACCGTCCATTACACCCCAATATCAAGCTCAGACAAGGCCACCGTCCGGTATTGAGGTGTTGAAGTACCTAAAAACCTATAGAGCATCTCAGAGTCAATGACACTAGAAGCCAGCTCCAACTGACCAGGAAACACCACTCTGCAGACTCGAAAGAAATGGAAACGCGAATGATCTGGAATGGAAAGAGACACTCTGTAGGCTCGATAGAATAGGAGGGAGCGCCTCGCTAAAAAGTGAATCATCCAAAAAGCAGAATGCCACAATGAAGATGTAGAAGAACTAAGAAGAACTCTTCACTGCAAACAGCAATCAAGCAAAAAGAATCTAACACCATTTCTGCCCCAAAACTATATTTGAAAAGGAACTAAAGAAAATAATAAGAATAATACACATATATGTATATAAATGAAATTTATATACATATATATGTATTAATGAAATGAAAGTAAAGATACAAAAGCTAAGATAATAGGACAAAATAAAATAAAAATTAGAGAAAAAAGACTAAAAGAATCCATGATTAAAAGAAATTAAAGATCTATAAACAAAAACAAAAACAATAAAATCAAAAACAAATTAAAACGTATATTTATGGTCCTTTGATCAAAAGGATATTATGATAAACAATGAAATCATCATTTAAGTTTAAAAAAAGTTAATACTACAATTATTAATGTTAAAATATTGTTTTTATGTTCAAATAACTTAATATTATTGCTAACCTTATTAAGACATTTTTTTAAATGATTTTTTAGCTAATTTATATTTAGGATTTGAGATCCAATTAAAACAAAATGAAGAAATTATAAAAATCAATTTATTAAAATGACTGTTATTATTGTTGAAAATTCTTCGATTTCTCTCAAACCAAATATACCAGCAAATTATAATGAATAAAGTGTCAAGTAAAAATCTATTTTCCATGTTAAACTTAAATCTTATTTTTCCAATAGTAACCATAATCAGAAATTCAGAATGTAGTAACTATCCATGCAATCATAGTATACATGTTTAATATCTTCAAAATACAGACTACAAAAATAACATTTATGATCAATTTGCATATTTTTTCTTTTTTAAAATTCCATAGTATTTAGTTTTCCATGCATAATTAACCGCATATGAATTTTAGATTTAGGAGGAGCATTTGTTTTTCAAATATGTTTAAAAGAGTTATTAGCTAAACCTGAGAAATTAAGAAATATATTAAAGAACTGAAGGTATATTTCTTACTCTTATCTCATTCCCAACTAACATTATCCTTTTCATTACCAATATTATATAGATTCAATCTAGCATAAAGCAAATAAAGTTGCCTAAAAGTAGTACCTACTAAAATTCTATTAAAACTAAAATTCCAAAAAGGTTCATTTTCGGAAGGAAAAACATTTATAATTAAAGCATTAAGTTGCAAATTTCGTAAAGCTCTTTAAATTGTATCCTAAGAAGGATAATAGAAATCCAACGGTCATGCCAAAAAGAATTATTATTTCCTGAATGAACTATTGTATTAGTACCTAGGTTAAAAACTTATGACATTTTAAAATTGATTTCCAAAAATTAGACAATTTACAAATAACTGTAGGAGTAATTTGATGTAAATTATTACTACCATTGTAGTAATATTTAGAAGTGATTTCTTTCCAAATAGGATTATCATTAATATCCTTAAATTTCCATAACCATCAACCTAACAAAGACAAATTCATGTTACGCAAATATATGACTCCTAAACCACCTTCCATTTTGGATTTACAAATAGTTTCCCAATCTACTAAACATTTAGTACTACTGTTAGATTTTTCCCCACTCCATAAGAAGTCCCTTCTTGTTTTATCAATTTTGTTAATCACATATTCTGGAAAAAGATGTATAGATTCTCATAAATTGGAGAGCTGATAAAATAGAGTTGATAAGAATTAGTCTACCTGCTCTCGATAATAATCTCCAATTCCAATTAGAAATCCAATTTTTAATTTTATCAGTGACAATAAACCAATCATCATGTTTAAGTTTAGTTGGTCTAATAAAAAAACCATGATAGTCAAATGGAAAATTCATAGTTTTACAATTAAGTGTATTAGCAACTAAATTTTCAACCCTTTCAAAATCATTTAAAACTAAAACCAAACTTTTATCAAAATTTATTTTTAAACCAGATAGAAGTTCGAAACTATATAAAATAAATTTATGGGTAATAACATGATTAGGCAAATGAGAGGTAAATAGCAAGGTATCGTCCGCAAATCGAAGGATAGATGAACCATTTAGCGAGATTTCACTACCAGCACTCCCCAAAGATCCATTATCAACCTCTTTTTAAATAATCTTACAAAATATCCATGGCTAAGTTAAACAAAAGAGGCGATAAAAGATCACCTTGCCTTAAACCTCATTTAAATTGAATTTTATTACCTAAAATACCATTAACCATTATACTAGAGTTGCCATTTTTAAGTAAAGTCATGATCCTACTAATTCATCTATGACTGAAAGCTCTAGCATGTAACATATCAACTAGAAAATCCCAATTCACCGAATCAAAAGCTTTCACAAAGTCCTTTTTTAAAATCGCACAAGTCATTATTCTTACAACAGTGATTAATATATTCTTGAACAACAGCCACATCGTCAGTGATATTTCTCCCCTTAACGAGAGTAGTTTGTGAACAATCAATTAGATCATTAATTATTTTACTAAGTCTATTAGCTAAAACTTTCGAAATAATTTTAATGAAAAAATTAATTAAGGAAATAAAATAACATTTGCAAAATTAAATCTTTCTAATTGCAATTTTCCATTATAGAATTCATTAAACATGCTAATGAAATCGAATTTTAAAACATCCCAAAATAATTTGTAAAAGAAAATAGGGAACCCATTCGGACCCGGGGATTTATCACCAGGCATGTCATTAATAGCTTTCAAAGTTTCCTTTATCAAACTCAGAAAGGTCAATGCTAGAATTAGAAGGATAAAGATCATTCCATCTAGCATTAATTCTATGCTTATTTTTATTACAGAAAATATCTCTATAATAGCCGGTAAAAGCCTTATTAAGATTTCTTTGATCTACCAATTCCTCATTATTCACAAAAATAGAATTAATTGTATTACTATGTTTTCTACCGTTAGCCATATTATGAAAATATTTGATACTGTTACCACCTTCATTAATCCACTGAATTCTAGATCTCTATTTCCACATCTTCTTTTTCTAAAATTGAATCAAGCTCTTCTTTTAGATTAGCAAGAACGTTACGCTCACCTAGATTTAGCTGTCCAGTTTCTTTTATCTTGTTTATGATAAGCATTTCGGAAAGATTGTTTTCCTTTTTAATTTTAATACTTCCATAAACATTCTTACTCCAGTTTTTAAGGAAGCTCCTAAGACCCCTAAGTTTTAAAACAATTTTTTTTGCAGAGTTATCCATATTTCTAATATTATAAAAGCTCATAGAAATCCATTTATTATTAATTAAATTCGAAAAATTGGATTCTAATAACCACATTTTTTTGAATTTAAAATACTTATTAATGACTCTATGCTGATCACACGTAAGAATAATAGGACAAAGATCAGAATAAGTGTAAGGCAAACTAGAAACTGTACAAATAGGAAATTTATTCTCAGTTTCATCGCCAACGAAAAACCTGTCGAGAAGAGCCATAGATGGGGACTCCCTAGTATTACTCCATGTAAAATTTCTATTGGAAAGAGGAATTTCGGTCGAATTATAATTAATAATAAATTGGTCAAATTCCTTCATAGTAGAGAAATCACCTTCCCGTGGTAAACGATGTCCTAGAAAACGCGTAACATTGAAATCACCCCCTAAAATCCAAGAACCAGGAGCTAAAGATCTAAATTCTAAACATTCATTCCACAGAATTCGATGACAAATTTTTTGAGTTTGGTCCATAAACATTAGAAATATTTAGAATGGAATTATCACTAAGGTTAATGAGAATAATATGCAGTGGGTGTTGCTTAGAAATACATTGGAGCAATTTAAATGAATTATCTCGTCACCTAATGAATAAACTCCCAGAAGCGCCAACAAAAGGTAAATAAGCCCATTTCCTAAAACGATAACCACCTAATCTTTTATAAAGCAAATATCAGGACATTCAATTTTACTTTCCTGTAAAAGTGCGATGTCAATAGAATAGTCTTTAAATAAAAGCTCTTATTTTATTGCACTTATTTAAATCGTGCAAAACTCTAATATTCCAACTAATAATCCTCATACATTAATATATCCAGCCCTATCAAATTCCCTACTTCTAATATACGCTAAATCTACCTCAACATCAGAAGAAGAAAAGTGGTATCTCTAGCTAACTGATAAAACTCAAAAGAAGACAAACTATCCAAAGAATATAATGAATACGAACTATCCAAATCAGAAATCATACCTGAGCCTGAATTCGTAGCACCATTCGTGGCACTCGAATTAGGTAACTCACCCGTAGACTGAGACTAACTACATCGGATCCTGGCATTATATCGTATAAAACCAGTAACAGCGACAGACCTCCTATGCTACCTCTCCTCAATGATGAAGCACAAGATGCAGATTTGCTGTCGATATCACAATATTGTACATTTGTTATGAGATAAGAATGCTGTAGCATAGAATTCTCCATAACTCTGCTCACTTTGCTAACAGTAATTTTACTCTCTGATGCACTCGCATCATGATAAATGTCATCTATAATAACTTTACTCTCTGATCTGCTCACATTACTAGCAATAACATGCTCATTTAAAGAGACTTTCGCCTTTAGTTGCCTCACCAAAACAACAAAACCCATAAAGCTATCATCAACCATATCAATACCACTAGAAACATTAATAAAAGACTTTAATTCTCCTATTGTTGCATACCGTGACATACCAGATTGTGAACACTAATATTTATTTGCAAATTGTGATACATCAGTGGTCATCTCAGTTAGACAGTTTCATTCACCAATCACAACACTCTTCACCGATCCCGACTTATCACATTTAACTGAAGAAACTTCATTAAGCATCAAATTAGAGTTCTTGCATGCATTGTTATGTATCATCTCTTTGTCATCACATTTACCATATGCATTCACATCCACCATTTCATCAACTAGCCAATTATCGGATAAAGATTCAACAAAATTTATTTTAGAAACTTCAGCAATCTACGCATCCATCTTTAAGCCAACAGATTTGAATAAATCCTTCAATACCACTTTAATTCCTAAATTCAGATCATTAGATTTTAGCCTGAACATTAAAACATCTGGATTCCTTAATCAGACTTCGCTCACAACCACATTATCCGATACAGCAATATTAGAAATCTCTTTACTAACCTCAACATCACTTAACAGTTCACAACAACTAACTGAAGAAGAAGAAAAATCCTCACGGGTCCTATTATTTGAGCAAGAATCAAAACCCAGGGATATAGGAGAAGAAGAGGATACAAAGGCACCATCAGAATCCTTAAAATACTTATCTATATCTTTCGAAGAATGATCAACAACAGTATTATCCACCTTAGAACTGTTATCTACAAAACAACGTCCAGACAAACCACTATCAAAAGCAACATTTAGATTGAAATTCGATTCTTTATCCTCAAGTTTCGAAGACAGTCAAAACTATTTGAGGCGACAAGCTCGAAATTCTCCAAGTGATTGATTCTAGCTTGAAGTTTTTATTCTAAGTATAACTCAACTCATTATTCACATCAGAGATTACATTGCCATTTCAAATACATTATCAATCACTTTATCCATGGATCCTATTGGTGAAGAAATCATATTGAATTGCGAAATGAATGGATCCAGAAGCATAGAATCGGTAGAGATTAAGGAATCCAGAAGCATATAATCATTGAAGCCAAGGACCGTAACCCCAATACCACTATTCAAGATGGGCATTTCAACATTAATATTTTCATCCAAGTTATCACTAAAAGGTGAAGAAGCATAATCCCCAAAGTATTCTTTAGGATCTCCATACTTTTTAGTATAATTTCTACCTATATTAACTGAATTAATAACATCAAAGTGATAGAACAGCTCTTCGAAGAAATCAATGCCATCTTTTCTTTGAAACTAGAGATGATCTAACAGAATTCTTTTCAACTTCATACATTTCAATACAAATTGGAAACCATGATCTGTGTTAGAGCAGCTCCTGCAATCGTCAGATAAAGGTTTCAATTTCGTCAAACAGTTGATCAATTTGTGACCAAACACTCCACAACCAAAACATCTAATAGGATCTCTACAATCTCTCGCTATATGCTGAAAATCTCCGCATCTAAAGCAAAATCTATTCCCCTTTCTAGATTTGATCCGTCTCTTTACATTGGGCTTCTGTTCAATAAGTTTCATAGGAGCAAAAGATGGGTTCTTGACCACTTGGGCATATGTACGAGAGGGATAAGAATCGAAATCAAAGGAGGAAGAATCTCTGGAAAGATTCGAGAGACGAGAGTTGTCGAACAAGAACGATGAAGTGGGAAAGCTTTGAATAGAGGATGCTATTTTAGAAAGACAATAATGTTCTAAGACATCTACTTAATATACAGTATAATAAACTAACATGTTCTAAGACATCTACTTAATAGACAAAATATAATGTATTCATCAAAAATAATTTATTTTCATTTCTAGCTCTCAAATATAAAATCAATAAAATTTATTATGTATTATTTATAAAATTGAATATTCATTTTTTTCTCGCTTGTCAGTTCTGTTTAAAATTCTTAAATACTTTCCATACCCAATCAAAATTCACAAATCAAATTGAACAATTTGCTTCCCTTTATACCCCTCCTCTAATTCCATAAACCTTCATTCTTACATCTTTTACAAAAAAACCAAAACTATTCTTCACAAATCTTTAATAAAAATGAAAATATTTAATGACCATCAAGCTTGCCGTAAAGAGCTTTTGGTGGAGGTAAGCCAGTTCCTCCCAATTTTGATATTATTAAGTTTTAACCCTTTATTCAAAACTCTTCATAACAATATGTTGTTTAGCAATAGGGTTTTAAGACATAAACAAAGACATGTGTTGTTACCACCAGAGTAAATCTTCCAGCTTTAATGGTATTAATAAATGACCACTTGAGTAAATCTTTCGGCTATATGGTATTAATAAATGTAATAAGTAAAAATAAGATAGAAAGAAGGGGGAAACTGGTGAAAAACCATGTTCAGCAAGCTCCAATTAGGTTCCAAATGCATGTTACAAAAACTAGCGGCAAACAGAAAAAGGAGCAGACGACCATAATAGAAACTCAACCATCATTTTGATGTTAAGCATATAGTATTTAATGTAATTGTTACTTCTAAGAACTTGCAGCAGAATAATTTAAGAATAATACATCGAGAAAAAGTATATCAAGTAATCGTTCTTCAATAAATGTTAAAACCAAAGAACTGGCTCAGGATAATAATACCCCCATTGATATTGCTAAGAGGGAAGCAACACACGCAAAATTTCAATATTCTAGGAATTCTATCCTAAAGCCTGACTACATGAACCTATAAAAACAATATAGCTCCCTATGGCAATCACAGTCCCAAGAAGAAACATACCTATGAAGGCAGCTGCTACTTTCCATAAAGAAAGAGAAAGTGTTGGCAAAATTATCATGAATGCATCTAGCTGAAGCCCATGCGCGATTCCTGTAGCAATAGTAGTAAATCCTATCTTTCTCTTGGGTTCACTTATAGTGACATCACCTTTTTCTAGAGAAACATAATGCATTGGAATTTCAGATGCTTCCTTAATACCCATTGCCCTAATAATAAGTAAAGATAAACCAATTCTAGTGCCCCATGTCTGAATTATTTTGATATGTAACTGATCCACGAGGAGAAAAAATACAAGTCCAAAAACAAATTGTCCTGCATCATGGTCATAGCCCCATAGAACTCCAACTACTGCACTTATTACATGTGTTCGTCCAATCGATATAGGAGCTAAGGATACTTAATGGTCTGGACCTGACAATGTGTGAAGACAGCCAGTAAAAAAACTAGCCCATGAACTACTTGTCTTAGTAATTCAAATTTGATTAAATACGACTGTTCATTCAGATTTGGTAGCAACCTCAGTTCCTTTGTTGTGCCATTGAAGAGTGCATATAAAGCAATTGCAGAACTTAGTGGTACGAAAACCACAGCAAGGAGAATGGATATGGAAAATGTGTACTTAAATGAATGTGCATGCATATGTGGAAAAACATTAATATAGATGACAATGCTTAAGTGTAGGATGTGAAAATGAAGACAATGGCTAATTATCTACCAAGTTTCTTTAAAAGCACAAGTGTTAAAAGAACAAACAACAGAGTTGAAAGCAAAGAGAATTCATGGGAGTTCCACCGTCACTATTAGCCAAAACCACTCCGTTAGTAAGCCAGCCAATTAGTCTTCAGACTTGATGCCTGATATCACATCCCCTGCTCATTAAATCCATCATTATTTTTTCAAAATTATTTTTGTGCGTGTTGTTACTACCAAATATTCCTTTCAACTTAGTCGAAACCAATTTGAGCAGAGAATAATGAAGAACAAAGGGGAAAAGACTCCAACCAAACCTTGCGATAGAGATGGAGGGGTGCTATAGACCTTTCGAAGAAGTCAAAGGGTTGCAACAACCAAAGTCCAAAAGCTTCAAAGCCTTTCGAAGGTGTTGAATTAGTCGAAAGCACCCTTCCGCCTTCAGTGACCACCTTTCGAAGCAGGTGAATCCATATGCATGAAGACCTTTCAAAGGAGTCAAAGTAACGTCTTTCAAAGATGATGAAAGACAACTCTTCAAATACACGTCAAACCTTTCGAAACCAAATGTTTCGCCTTCACTCATACCACTTGAAAGCATGTATTGGTCTAAACAACCCTTTTGAAAGCTATACCATGCCTTTTGAACCGATCGAAGCCATTGTAATTCAGGGAGGTTCCGCCTCAAGTCGCAAACAAGTGTTCAAAAGCAACCAACAACAACGGCACCAATGTCCCAACATCTTTGAAACAACTGGATAAAGCCTAACGAAAGAGTCGAAAGCTCTTACCAGGAAGCAAAGAAAAGAAAAGCACAATCATGCCTTTCAACAAAGGTGAATGCATACTAGCATCAACACGGCAGCTACCTTTCGACCAAGTCGAAGGCATTAGGGTCGAAAGGTGCTGACCCACATCTATAAATAAGCCAAGGGGTTTGGTCTAGGGGATTCGATTTTTAGTCATTCTAAGCTTGTGTTTTCTTAATCCAATGAATCGTAAAACCCTAATTTCTAAATTGATTTGGGGATATCGAGTGATAAAGTCTCCTTTTTGCTAAGATAGGGAAGTCTTTAGTTTTTCTAATTACTTTGTTGTTTCTCAAGCTTTATTATGTTCAACTTTGTGTTACAAGTGACTGAATCGAAGGGTCTCTTATGACTA
Source organism: Allium cepa (assembly GCA_030765085.1). NCBI lineage: Eukaryota > Viridiplantae > Streptophyta > Magnoliopsida > Asparagales > Amaryllidaceae > Allium > Allium cepa. Next base: position 23,834,516 of record CM060933.1, on the reverse strand, counting down.
GGTCAAAACCCATATATTTCCAAGAAATGCAAGTTACTGGTACTAGGCCACCTTTCTCAAGCCTTCACCTTTCGATCAGGTCAAAACTCAAAGCCAACTCACTTTGGCCTTTAACTCACAACCCAAGCCAAGACAATTAAAGATTACTGCTTTTGACGTGGTCAAAACCCAACCACAATCCACCTAAACCTTAAGAAACCCAAACCTAACAAGGTGCTTAAGGATTCAGCTCTCGACTAGGTTGAAACCTCATTCTCATATTCAAGATCAAAGCTTTAACCACTTAACAAATAAAGCCTTCGACCGGGTTGAAACCCACTAAAGATAGACACTATCCAGAGGTTGCCAAAGTGATCCATCCAAGTACCTCAACTGCTTCGAAAGGAGAGCTTTCAAAGAGAAAACTAAACTATCTCAACAAGGTCGAAAAGCTGACAAGGAAAGAAACCAACCATTTCGACTAGAACAAAAGTTAACTTAAGCAAAACCTTACTTAAGCAAACTATTCAAAAGGCTACCAAAGTAAACACACACATTTCATTCCCCTCATCTCATCTAAAACATACCACAAGGAATCAACCTTGTCCTTAATTTCTACTTTAGGGTGTTCACAAGATTTCTTCTTAATATTTTGGCGCTAGAAGGAGTGCTTGAATCTCTGACTTAGTTGAACACCCAACACTACTTGTCTCTAACCCCACTTAACCCCATTTCAAGTTCATCACTTTGGTCTAATCATGGCTAGAAGAATTAAAAGATCTTAATAAGGATCCTATGAACCACATAAGATAAGATTTTCCTCAAAAGCCATCAAGGATTCCAACCAAAATGAAGAGAAAAGGCTAAGATAAAAGCTCAAAGAATCATAAACAAGAAAAAAGCGGAATCGTATGATCTTGAGAAATGGAGCTTAAGCCTGTTTCATGTTGCCCCACCCCTATCTTTGCCTTAGGAAGGACAAATGGAAGCGACAAATTCAACCAAATGAGAAAAATCATTCAATGTTATTCCAAAGGCACAATCTTTAAAGAAGAAATAATGGCCGACTATAATGCCTTTTGCACATAAATAGCAACCAACTATAAGAAAAACGCTTCCAACACAAGAACTACAAAGAGTGGGAAAAAGAAAAGCGATCGAGGAATGTGAAACTACAAGGCCAAGGAACAAAAGGTCAAAAAGCCATCCTCAAGAATCAAGCTTCAAATCTAGACTCCCCAAAGAATGCAACTTGACGACTTCCGTAGAGAATGTCTACTTGCTAACCAAGGATGAGATTAACTATTAGTCACCATAGAAAAAGAAGCCAAAACATGAAAGGTATGTATGGAGGTCCTATTATCACTATTATATGATGAACTGACATGAGACCAATCATTGCAGAGCCCTAAAGGGGATGATTATCAATTTCTTCCATCAAGGAAAGATTAAATAATTTGTAAAGAGAATTTGAAAAATAAATAAAGAGTTACTTTTCAAAGAAAGATATACATGGTTGGGAGTGAAATAATCCTTATATTTGGATACTACCTAAGATGGTAGAAACGCCAAGATGGCCAGGGCAGAGCACCTTCTGGAGGAAGGGCGGAGTAAGCCTGTATAAGCGCCATAAGATAGCAAGGTTAAAGCACTTGACAAGCCCTTGGCCACACCTCTGGTTAGGTCAAAGCACCTCCTAGAGGGAGGACGGAGTAAGCCTTTATCTGCGCCATAAGATGGCGTAAAGCACCGAACAAGCCCATGTTCACGCTACGCTATGGCTAGGGTAGGGTGCCTCCTGGAGGGAGGTTGGAATAAACCTTTATCTATGCCACACTATGGCCAGGTTAAAGCACCGAATAAGCCCTTGACCGCATCTCTGATTAGGTCAAGGCGCCTTCTGGAGGGAGGTCGAGTAAGTCCTTGGTTCCAATCTCTAAAATGAGCTAACCATGAGCACTAGACAACAATGGACTAATATATCCAAGCCCAAGAAGAGGCTCATCCAATAATGGACTGAGATGTCCAAGCCCAAGAAGAGGATCATTCAATAATGAACTAAGATGTCCAAGCCTAAGAGGAGGCTTATCCAACAATGGACTAAGATGTCCAAACTCAAGAAGAGGCTCTTCAAATCATGGAATAAGATGTCCAAACCCAAGAAGCGGTATATCTCCAATGGACTAAGAGTTCCAAGCCTAAGAGGAAATTGATCAAATTACAACTACATACAAGACCCGAAGGGTTCATACACGTCAAAGAAGATGGAATCTAAGGAATAAAGCCGAAATCCATCCATTAAATACCCGAATCTGGGTTTCGGATTTCTCACTTCGGGATTTCATATATTAATACCTGAATATGAGTTTCAGGACATTATCAATCTCTTATAATCTTTATTATACCCGAATCTGGGTTTCGGGTCTTTCACTTCTGGACTTCATTTATTAGTACCCAAATCCGGGTCTCGGGTCTTTATCAATCACTAATTAGCTTTATCATACCCGAATCTGGGTTATGAGGCTACTCTTATTAATGCCCTAATCTGGGCTTGGTTGCAATTTCTATTATGGATTTCTGTATGATCTTTTATCACAAATAGCCAAATCTAGGTCAAGGAATATTCTCAAGAAGGTCATCATTGATTTCAAAATCTTCAAATTTTATTAATACCCGAGAACGGGTTATTGGGTTTCCATTGCAAATATTCGGATAGTGATCTTTGACTCTTTCATATTAAGCTCCTGAGAGAATGACTCTCTCGCGTTTATACTTCCGCTTCAAGGAAGTATTTCCTATCAACAGAGTTCAGACATTTCAGAAAAATGGTTAAAGTTAAATTCTTAATTATTTCTCATCATGATTAAGGATGAGATTTATACATTTGGTATAGACTACATTGCATGTGATTAACATAATGATTTGTTAATCTACACAAATGATACACATAGACTTATATGTAAGTTTCAGGCTAACAATTGAAAATATTGTTTGCTTCATACTTTATAGCAAAATCAAGACAGCAAAGAAGAGTAAAAGGATTCAATGGATACAAAATTAATAGTATGAGCAATCAAACAAGCATTTTAGAAATGACATTACAGAAAATAATCACAAATCAGGTGATATTTACAAAGTTTATATAATTGACATGACTTATTAAACTATTTACAAATATATAGGATAAGTATATACATTCTACAAGTACAAGTCTATCACACGTCTTGAGTAGCTTTGCTCAGATTTTCAACAATAAAAGGATCAACTATGTGACGAATTGCAATGCAGAGGACTTCTTTGAGTTTCTTTTCTTTCTTTGTTATCCTATTTGCATTGTCAATTACATCAATGTTTGTTTCAAATCTTGGTTAAAAGCTTTGTTCGTGCCTCTATGGGTTTTGTTCTCTCCTTTTAATTCCGTGATGCGCTTCTAAAGGAAGTAGTTCCACGCTCGAGCTCTTGAATTCTGGCAGCATACTCGTTTATACATTGCGTTACTTAACCCTTTGTTGTTAATCAAAATACTTAGCTATTTCAAACTTGACTTTCCTATACCATTCACCCACAATCCTTTCATCTAAGCCAGAAGGAGGATTAGCCATTGTGGGGAATTTCTGAGCGGCAAAGGAAGTAGACCTTGTAGGTCTAATAATAGAAGGAGTAGCGCGAGGAGATGGTAAACCGATACTCTGAATATTATCCCCATAATATATTCAAGCGATTCGCATTGAGCTTGGCTGTCCTCAGTTTAATCTTTAAATCACTTATTTGTTGAATGAGTTTCAACATTTTCTAGTCAAAGTCAATCAAAGGATTCGACTTAACTTGTCGCTTCAATATAGAGATCATTTCGTCTTTGCTTTTGATATCAGCCTCCAAGCTGGCAACTTGATCCTTAAGGTTGCTAACAATAGTTTTGTAAAGTAGATATCTTTTATGCAATCTCTAGCATTGCCATGAAAGCATGTGAGTAAAGTATCATCAAGGAGTTTGCTCCTTCAAATTCCGTCAATAGCTTATCTCTAAGATTAGCAAGGTGGGATGCTGAATCAAGCAAGAGAGGAGCTATTGATAATTGTAACTCCTATTTAAATAGAAAAAAGAAACAAAATAAAATCAAAATCAGAATGAAAAGTCTCTTTATTATTATGATAACAGATTACAACTCAAACAACGACGAAACTAAAAGATACATTAGATAAATTTTTTATATTTGAAGTTGAGAAACTGCATTTCTAACTTTATTTAATGAATCTGCGGAGAGGGAAACCATCGAATCAAAAGGAATATTGACACCTTCTGGAGTAATAACCTATGGACATTTGCCATTGTCTCACTTCCCAGCCGTAGAATTACCGCAACCACGAATTAATTTCGTATGAAATGTTCTGATCTCCTTAAGAACTTTTCTTTCTCATCACTAAGGAAATCAAAGCGTAGACGTGGATATTCCAAGTATAGGTTTTGTAAATCTCTAAGAAAACAGTATCTTGCTAATTTGAGGACTTTTAAATTGATGCTTTTTCAAGGTAAAATCTTCTCGGTTTAATATATGAGCTTAAATGGTCTCTAGAAACAAGTTGACCCGATGAATAATCACTCTATGATAATATCATAAAACGAAGCTAAGCAAAGGAAAGATTAAAACAAAAATTTACACATCAATGTAATATGTCATGTTTACAACTATTCATCTGGTTCATACAAATAGACTTAGAAAATAACTCAGAGACAAATTTTTTCTTATAATACTTGAATTTTTCAAGAGGGAGATCTTGGGGAATGGATCTGACCCATGATAAGTTCCAACAAGCTCCAGGGTGTGGGTCAGATCCAAATTCATCCAAGCATCTCTTATGAAAACGTCTAAGTAGACCCCCACTAAATTCGTCTAAAAATGAAAAATCAATAATTAAGTATCAATAATAGGCCTTATTTAAGAAGTTGATTAAAATTCTTTCTTCAGTCAACATCCAAAATAAGGTGATCAACTCCCGGTTTTCTTTTAAGAGAGCGTTATAGCAAAGGCACGTTCTCTTTAGTAAGGGGAGGCTTTTTGATGCTTAAAAGATGCTAGCACTAATGCACTTCTATCAAGCCGCTGATATTTATCAGAAAGTATATTGTACTCTTTTATTTACTTATCTAACTTCCTATATAATATTTTTATCTCTACATGTTTTCTCTCGAGTTTGGTTATATAGAGGAGGATGGATTTCTTCTTTACCTATCATGAATGGTTTACACAATTAATATCTTCAAAGTAAAGGGTTTTAAAAAAGAGAATCCCATATCTGAGATATCGGGACAGAAGTCCAAGGGGCCTGCGCTTTTGCTCTTGGTTCTTTAACATTGATAGAAGCAGGCTCTTCCTCTTGAGGAGCAGAAGGGGCAACGGATTCAGGCGGAGTAGCTTCATGAGGATATGGCTATTTTTTAGAATCTTTTGTGTTATCATCTCCACCTTTGTCAAATGCTTCAGTGTGGCGTCCTCTATCACTACCTGAGCCTTGGCCACTGTTATTGTTGTTGTCATCATCATCATAATTGTCATCATCTTTATTGTTCCCTACCTCTTCGACAACATCATCCTTGTCGCCTTCATCCTCTGAGTCATATTCTACCTCAATAGAAGGAATGTCGAAAGTAAGAATCTAGGAGGCATTGATTTCTTCCTTTTCAACAGCCACGGTTCCCTACTTCGTCTGGTTTATTTTGCCCATGACTCTATCTATAGGGCCACAGTCGAGTGAGGGAAAACCGAGCTTGGGGAATTTACCGATATTATCTACATAGGTAAGCATCAAAGCATCTTCAAAGGAGCTCAGCATGATCTCTTCAAGGGTATTGTCGAGAAACCGAGACACTTGCTGTTTGGTGTCTGAAATGGTATCGATAGTAAGTTTCAGAGAAGCCTTAGTTTTCTTCAACATTTCTTTCAAAGAGCTGTTCTTTGCTGCCATACGGGCCTTCTCCTCGTCGGATTCTTTCAAGGTTAGTTGGATTGCAAAATTTCATCGATGAGGAGTTGGCGAGCCCTTATTTCTTCCAAGAGAGTAGATTCCGACCGGGAAAGAGAAGTTCTTAATTGCTCTAGTTCAGGGGTTGCTTCATTTTTGGCCATAGATAAAGAAGACACTTGATTCTTTAGAGCAAAAATTTCCTCTTGGAAGTTGGAGGACTCAATAGAAGATTTAGATGCTTGCTCGCATAAGGTTAACAAACTCTTAGAAATATGATAGAGGAAATGTAGCACAAGTTAGAAATTTAGAGAAGGACAATAATGATAGAGTCGAAGTAAAGAAAAACTTACCAAGATTAATTGCTTTATCAGAGAATGGTAATGACCTGCCAAATCAGACATGATGGAAGGCGGGTGGATGGAGGAAAAGGACTCAGAATTTAAGATAGATTGGGTTATCTCTTCAAAATTGATGGAAGGAGAGGAAGATGACGGTTTCGGAGGAATGCGCTTTTGAGTGGGGGTCACCGCCAAAGCTTGTTGCATTTGTTCAAGAGCAGTTAGAGAGCTCGAGACCGTGATACATGAAAGAAGATCGACGATGGAAGGAGTTTGCTCTGATTTACCCTTTGAAGCTTCAACAGTCTGGCCCTACAGTGCTTTAATCAAGAGACGATGATTCCTCCTCTTCTGAATCAGGAACGTTAACTACCGTAGCTATCTTCAAAGGTGGTTCCACTTTAGTTGATTGCACCAACTTATTCTTGATTGCTGTTTTTGTTCTAGAAAGAGATTGAGCAATGGAAGGCGCACGAGAGGTAGTAGGAGGAACTGGACGACTAATGGGTTTTCTAACTTAAGGAGCAATCGAAAAGAATTCAAGCGGATTATAAATCAGCGAAATAATTTGAAAAAAAACAACAACACATTAATTCATAACAAGTGCAGTGTTTATCACATACCAGAGTGGTCAGCACAGATGGGTGACATGGGAGAGAAATTTGTCGGGTCACCCAAAGAAAAGAAGCGTTTGCTTTGGGAGGTATGTTGGACAGAAGGAGGATTGCCAAGGATTCTTTGACCTGTCGGCAGAAGTGAGTGCTTTTATAAATTTATTAGAGTTAACAGCGTCAATCTACTCCCAATTTGGCTTAAGGCCACAATCAGAGATTCAAATGTTCTCTTATCTTCTTCGTTGAGCTCTTTAGCAGGGACACCTAAAAAAAGCAAAGATTAGATAAGAAAAACCACCGAATAGAAAGAAAATAATGAAAATTTGGACTTATGAGGGGTAGAGAAAGTCCCACTGATATTTGGGGAGCACTTGACAAAGAAGAGTTGGTTCTCCTAGTCTCTAAATTTGTTAACCCCCTATGATATTAGCTTCTTTTAAGGGTTTGCTCTATAAATTTAGCTATTGAGACTACTAAGCTTGACTAGCCGGATCAAGTGGTTCAGCACTTCTACATTTAGAGAGGGGAGGCCAGACTCCAATGCCATCGTTTCCAAAGACAGGAGGTAGGTTCAAATGTTTAGAGACAGCTGGATTGGAGCGATCTCGAGATAAGATGGAAACTTGGACAAGAATTCTAGGAAAGGGAGAAATCCTACATGCCATAACGGATGGTAGTGTAAGCAAACAACCCTTCGGGAGGGTTGTTGGTGGTATTTGTTTCCCTAGGTGGAATGGCTTCCACACCGGTAATTTCGTAATCGTTGAGAATGGCATCGACCTCGTCTTGCGTGGATATCAGAGAATGCTTTGAGGTCGCTTCAACCTTCTTTGGAGAGCTCATGGTTCTGCTAGGTGAAAACATTTCAGTTAAAATTTCCAGTTTATTATGAACTTAGCATTCTTTCAAGAATTAGTAAAAACCTATTGAAAAAACTTAAACATAAAACCAAACATGGAACTTCAAATTCATGGAAGATTGTTAAGGTTAAAAATCGCAGATATAGAGCTTTCGGCAGAGTCAAAAGGTAAGGAAATAAACATCTTTCGACAGAGTCGAAAACCTAAATATAAACATTCAGTGAGCTTCCGACAAGGTCAAAAGGAAGGGTTAAAGTATATGTTCAATTGGCACTTTTTAACAACGCTGAAAGCTCAATAGGAACCAAGTTGTTTGAAGGAAACAGGTAAAGCTAATTTGAGAATTCGAACATAAATATACACATTACTAGTATTCCATAGCCAAGATAAGTAGACCCTTCGACACTGTCGAAACTTATGACTTAAGTTTCCTAAGGAAAAAATGAAAGTTGTCGAGACCTCATATATCCATCGGGTCGAAAGGTCCTAAGTTAAAATTATATGAACTAGGAATGCTTTGACAAAGCAGGAGGAAGGTGATTATAGGGGGTTTCAACTCATTAGACATAAAAGGTTTCGAAAAGGATGAAGGGGCATTATGGTTTTGAAGGCATACTATAGAGAAAGGATGTCAATCGGCACAAAAGGTTTAGATTAGGTCGAAACGTTTTGCTTTCTAGGGTGGTGACGGTATTCTGCTTCATTATAAAACCTTTTGACAAAGATAGTCAAGTTTACGCCATAATACCTTTCGACCCCATCGAAAGAGGCTAAGAAATCAAAAATCAATGTTGCCGCCTCAGTCCCTTTTGAAAGGATAGAAAGGTAGTTTTTATGGTGCCAATTTTTCATCCGTGCAACTCAAAGCTTCCGAGCGAAGAAAACAGAAACCTATTTCTTTCCCAAACCTGATTGCAAATCCAGGAATTTAAAAAAAAAAATTAATAAACAAATAAATCAAAACCATCAAACCAATAGATTAACCCTCTTAAATTTCGTAGTTTTATAAAATGAGAATTTAAATTCTCTTAAAAATAATGGTAATCATGAACACTGAATCTTGGTTCAAAACGAGAGATGAATTTCTTGATTTGTGAAACTACAAATCCTCTCGGGTGAATTAAACTTTATAACTTAAAAAATTATCAGAAAACTGAAGCGAAATTCAAAATCTCGATTACAAAATTTGAAATTGAAATCCCGATTATGAAATTCACCATGAAACATAAAAAGTAATAAATGGAAAAAGAAATTTGCAGATTGAAACAAAGTTTTACTTACGGTTAGATTTGATTTCTTCTTTAATTAAGGAAGAGCTAGTTTGGAAAATTTTGAAATCTCTCTACTTTTTCTCAAAATTGATTTAACTACAGGTAAGTGAAGAGGAAGAAGAAAGGAGCATCCTTTATAAGAAAAGTCAGAAAGGGTTGGTAGCCGTTGGATCAGATTCAAATAAATGGTCCAGATTCACGCGGGAAGACCAAGAGGAGGGAAGTTTATAGGTTTTGATAAAGTTGACTTGGAAAGTCAAGTGCATCCCTTTGCTGGGGGCAAATGTTACTACGAACAATTCCTTTTGACTTATTCAAAACCAATTTAAGCGGAGAATAAAGAAAAACAAAGGGGAAAAGACTCCAACCAAACCTTTCGAAAGAGATGGAGGGATGCTATAGACCTTTTGAAGAAGTCAAAGGGACACAACAGCCAAAGTCCAAAAGCTTCAAAGCCCTACGAAGGCGTCGAATGATTTGAAAGCACCCTTCTGCTTTCAATGACCACCTTTCAAAGCAGGTGAATCCATATGCATGAAGACCTTTCAAAGGAGTCAAAGTAATGTCTTCCAAAGATGATGAATGATAACTTTTCAAATACGTGCCAAACCTTTCGAAACTAAAGGTTTCGCCTTCACTCACACCACTCGAAAGCATTTATTGGCATGAACAACCCTTTCGAAAGCTATACTAAGCCTTTTGAACCGGTCAAATCCATGGTAATCTAAGGAGGTTCCGCTTTAAGTCGTAAACAAGAGTTCAAAAAGCAACCAATAACGTCGACACCATCAACATCCCGACATTTTCAGAACAACTGGATATAGCCTATCAACAGAGTCGAAAGATCTTACCAGGTAGCAAAGAAAAGAAAATCGCAACCATGCCTTTCGAAAAAGGCAAAAGCACACTAGTATAAACAGGGCAACCACCTTTTGACCAGGTCGAAGGCATTGGGGTCGAAAGGTGCTGACCCACATCTATAAATAAGACCCAAGGGATTTAGTTTAGAGGATCCGATTTTTAGTCATTCTAAGCTTGTGTTTTCTTAATCCAACGACCCATAAAACCTTAATTTGTAAATTGATTTAGGGATATTGAGTAATAAAGTATCCTTTGAGGTTAGATAGGGAAGTCTTCGGTTTTTCTAATTACTTTACCGTTTCTCAAGCTTTATTACGTTCAACTTTGTGTTACAAGTGACTGAATCGAAGGGTCTCTTACGACTAGGTCAAAATCCATATATTTCCAAGTAATACGAGTTATTGATACCGAGCCACCTTTCTCAAGCCTTCACCTTTCGACCAGGTCGAAACTACAAGCCAACTCACTTTGGCCTTTAACTCCTAACCCAAGCCAAGAAAATTATAGATTACTGCTTTCGACGCGGTTGAAACCCAATCGCAATCCACCTAAGCCTTATGAAACCCAAACCTAACAAGGTGCCTAAGGATTCAGCTATTGACTAGGTCGAACCTCATTCTCATATTCAAGATCAAATCTTTAACCACTAAAGAAATAAAGCCTTCGACTAGGTTGAAACCCACTAAAGATAAACACTATCCAGAGGTTGCCAAAGTGATCCATCCGAGTACCTCAAGTCGCAAACAAGAGTTCAAAAGCAACCAACAGCATCGACACCATCAACATCCCAACATCTTCGAAACAACTGGATAAAGCCTATCGATAGAGTCATAAGCTCTTACCAGGCATCAAAGAAAAGAAAAGCGCAACCATGCCTTTCGACAAAGGCGAAAGCATATTAGTATCAACACGGCGGCCATCTTTTGACCAGGTCAAAGGCATTAGGGTCGAAAGGTGCTGATCCACATCTATAAATAAGACCCAAGGGATTTGGTTTAGTGGATTCGATTTTTATTCATTCTAAGCTTATGTTTTCTTAATCCAACGAGCCGTAAAATCCTAATTTCTAAATTGATTTGGGTATATTGAGCAATAAATTATCCTTTGATCTAAGATAGGGAAGTCTTTAGTTTTTCTAATTACTTTATTGTTTCTCAAGCTTTTATCAGGTTCAACTTTGTGTTACAGGTATTGAATGAATCGAAAGGTCTATTACGATTAGGTCGAAACCCATATATTTCCAAATAATACAAGTTATTGGTACCAGGCCATCTTTCTCTCACCTTTTGACTAGGTCAAAACTCCAAGCCAACTCACTTTGGCCTTTAACTCCTAACCCAAGCCAAGACAACTAAAGATTATTGCTTTTGACGCGGTCGAAACTCAATCGCAATCCACCTAAAGCTTAAGAACCCAGTCCCTAAGGATTCAGCTTTCAACTAGGTCGAAACCTAATTCTCAGATTCAAGATTAAAGCTTTAATCAGTTAACCGTTAGAACTTCCATTGTTGGATTTTAGTGACAATAACTATACAATTATGCCAGAGAATATCTAAACTAACTTGCAGGTACATGAGTATCAAAAAGAGGCAAACAAATACATTCAACATGAAGATACGCAGTACAAAAGAGGATTAAAATATGTATTTGGAGATACAAGAAGTGATATACACAATAAAGACAAGACGAAGGTGACAAACAAAGTATTATTAGTCATAGAGTGTCATGTCCAGAGTTTACAGATGTTAAAATCTTCTCAAAGTTGTATACACACATATACATACACATTCGAAATATTTTATAAAACCAATAAACGTTTTATTTAAAAAACAAAATAAAATAATAACAATAACAGTAATAATATATGAAGCAATACTTGAACTTGGTTCATTGGTAAAATCATACCTTTTTAATGAAAAATCAAGTTAACAAAAAAATGCATGGAGCAAGGCTTGAACCCGGGTCACTAGTTCAGAAGGCAAGTGTTCTAACTAAATGAGCTATGGTAATTTTTGTTTATCAATAGAATTCAGTCGACTGAACAAGGTCATTCAGTCGATTGAATATTTGTGCACATGCACAATTTTGCACAATTTGATATGAATGTTCAGTAGACTGAACTACACATTTCAGTCGACTGAATTACATGTTTTTTGTACCATTTTCTTGCTGCATCGATTTTCAGTCGATTCAGTCGGCTGAATCTTTTCACTCGGTCGACTGAATCTTCATAACATCTATATTTTGAAGAGACACTTCATTCCAGCCAAGAGATACAACTCTTGATTCAAGAGTTGCTTCCATATTCTTAACCTTTCATGAACAATTACAACTCTTAAACACTATATATAGCCATGAAATCGATTGTTTTAATCACCAATTTCTGATTTAAATTCTCATTCTTATTGTCTAAACTATCTTGCCATTTGCAATCAATATTTCGTTCAAATCACTTGTTCATTTAAGAAAATCTCATTAAGTGATTTAATAAACTTCTTATCTTCACGAATTACATGGTATACCATAAAGGAGAAGATTATAGAAAGGGTATACATTATTGACTTGTTAGTGCTATTCAAGAGCATATTCAATTAGAAACAACTTTACTATTTGTATTTGAAATCCTATTTGGTTGCTCAGGCAGTAAAAATTCCTATTCATTTGTCTGCCCAGTATAAGTCATGTTCGGTTGCTCAGGCGGTGTAGTACCTATTCCTCCGGGTTAAGAGAGGGTTGATAGTTAAATTCCAAAAGGAGTTTGGGACGGATCTAGATCGAGAGTTCGAACCTGTATAAAAATCCCCTGTGTCATTTTACTTTTTGTATTCACATGTGAAAAATAATTTTGAGTATCTTAAGAAAATTTCTAAATGAACAAAATACTATGTTTGAAAAAGAAAAAGAATTTTTTTTAAAATAAATTACGGATTTGAATAGATAATGATTTATTACAATCATCTTTGGATAATTCAGAATCTTGAATTTTTCTTCTCAAAAATGAGAACTATATGTTAAAAAAGGAGAATTCTGAATTAAACAAGCAAATTGATATTTTGAAAAATGGTAATATTTCTTATAAAAATAATAATTGTGACTTTAAAGCTAAATTGGATAAATTTAACACTGAAGTCACAAAATTTAATAAAGGTCAAAACGATTTAAACATTATTTTATCTTGTTCCAGACATTTACATGATAAAAGTGGTTTAGGACATAATAAAACTGATCGTAGAAATAGCACTATATACGCTTTCATGTAGAGTAAAAATGTTAGTGCTAGTACTAAATTTTGAGTAAAGTCTAAATCCAATTTTTATAGAAATTCAAATACTGCTATGACCAATAATGTCTATAATTTCTCTAAAAGTACAAAATCATTGATGTGAAATATGAATAAAAATCCCCTGTGTCATTTTACTTTTTATATTAGTTGTCTAGGCGGTAGAAGTCCTATTCAGTTGCTCATGCGGTGTTATACCTATTCCTCCGATTTAAGAGAGGGTTGATAGTTAAATTCCAGAAAGAGTCTGGAACTGGACGTAGAACGGGAGTTCGAACCAGTATGAAAATCCTTGTGTCATTTTACTTTATTATTTACTTTTTGTGTTCACATTCCGTACTAGTAGATAACTTAGATTACATTCCATATTACGATCATCACTAGCACTCGCATTAACAAATAAATCCTTCGACTGGTTCAAAACCCATTAAAGATAAACACTATCCAGAGGTTGCCAAAGTATCCATTCGGGTACCTCAACTGCTTCGAAAGGAGAGCTTTCGAATCAAAAACTAAACCAACTAAACAAGGTCGAGAGGTTGATAAGGAAAGAAACCAACTGTTTCGACTAGATCGAAAGGTTAACTTGACCGAAACCTTACTTAAGCGAACTATTCAAACGGGTACCAAAGTAAACACACACATTTAATTCCCCTCACCTCATCTAAAGGATACTACAAGGAGTCAACCTTGTTCTTAAATTTTACTTTCGGGCGTCGACAAGATTTCTTGTTAACACATGTATTTAAATACTCCGCTAAATCAAGTAGTTTATGCAAACTATATACATGCACACATATTAAGAATATGAAGGACTACTCACCTATGATCATCAGATACATAAGCCAGTCCTTGTTCATGGAATGCATGCTCCACTGTTTCATATTCATTTCAATCTACCTTCTTGAAAAATGATGATTGATTCTTTTTAGAAGCTTATATTGAGGATTAAAATTTTTCATTGTAACCTAATAATAATTGATACATCTTAGGGCTCCGAAGAGCTTTCAAGAGTCATTAACTTATTTCATGTGTTACATGAGAGGGAATAATGAGGTTGCCATTGTTAGGAACTGAGTTGATGATGTTTTGATGACAACAACCTTATATAGTTATTATACTTTACTTTATAAAATATATACTAACATTCAAGAACCAAAAGATACTTGCTCAAAACCAAAAGGTTCTTAAGAGATCTATTAGCAAGAAAATGGATAAAATCTCCACCAAGATCGACAAGTTCTTTGGGAAGATAGGCAGGAAACTTGGCTTGTCTTCATCATAATCTTCATCAAACTAATCCTAGCCATTATCTCTCTAGCTATCGTTTATCTATCTTTGTATTTTCTACTTTTTTAGTTAAGATTATGTAATGTTAACTAATATAAGTAATGCTATCTTATTCTCTGTTTTCCAGCTTTATATATCTCTGATAGTTATTTATTTTAAGTTTATATAGGTCCACTAGTATAAAAATAAACTTAGAAATAAAAAATAACTCAACTTGGTCATTCTGTCTAGACCATGTCGACATGCCCCATCCCCCCATGTCGACATATAACAGTCATAAAGTAGTTACAATTTCTAACTTCAAATTCTTGTAACTACCAAGTGACAATTCATTTTGAACGGCCAATAACTCCTATAAATACTTATTTTTTCCAGAAAAACTTCTCAACCTCCATTTTTATTCGTCTCCTCTCATACTTCAACTTATTTCTTAAATTATGGCTTCTCCAATTAAGAATTAAGTGAAAATCTTGAAGAAACTCTTACTTCTTTCAAGAATATTCTTTCTTTTATACTTAGAAATCAAAGGCACTTAGAATTAAGCCAAATGCAGATGATAAAAGAGCAAGAGAAACACTTCGACGCACTTCGTTGGATGATCTCAAGCCTTAGCAAAGACGAACCCGAAGCAAATCCACCAGTCACTCTCGACAAAGATAATTGGGATGTTATCAAAACTAATCCTATCTTTGGAGAAGATGGATGGGTGGAAGTTCCAAGGAATGTCTGATCATTATGTATGTTTGTTTGTTTGATTAGATTTAGATTTGATTAGGATTTGATTGAATTGTTTACTTAAGTTTGATTTGGATTTGGTTTGTATATAACTTCATATACTATACATGATTGGTTTGCTATGTATGATATTCATTTAATTGTCAAGTTACACTTATATATATGCACACACACTTGATCACTTACACGTTCACTTTACACTTTTATTCTATATATACTTTAGAACAGGTAAATCTTTTATTCCTTTTTTTTTGATGACAAAGGGGGAGAAAGTTATAAAAATACATGTGCTTGGTGTAAGGGGGAGTCATGGAATAAAGGGGAGTTGTAGTTTTAAGAAGAAGTGGGGGAGTTATGGGGAATTATGGTATGGTAAGAATATTTTATAAATAAAGGTTGTCATCATCAAAAAGGGGGAGATTGTTAGGAACTGAGTTGATGATGTTTTGATGACAACAACCTTATATAGTTATTATACTTTACTTTATAAAATATATACTAACATTTATATATATATATATATATGTACATAGGAAGTATATGCAGGTATTATCGAAGACTGATCAGTATAAAGACTCAAGCATCAAGATGAAGATTAGAGAATCAAGATTCAAGACTCTAGAGAATCAAGATTTCAAGATCTCAAGATAAGTGTCTAGTATTTTGTTAAAACTTAATAATAGCACTCTCATCTTTCTTCCAATTTTCTTTTGGGATGGAACCCAATTTCTATCGAAACCAGTGTCTTACAAACCCACGACAAGTAGCTTACAAACCTACAACAAGTGGCTTACAAACCCATGAAAATCAAAATCATTTAAACTACTTTGTATAAGTTCTCGAGTCCTATGAAGGAGCTCTATAGGAAGGTTCTTGCAATTTCAGTTTGAATAGATTTTTCAAAATGTTTTTAAATTTGTTTTTCAAAATGTTTTAGCTTTCAAAATTATGTTTTCAAAAATGTTTTCAAACTTTGTTTTAGCCTTGAAATATTCCTCCATTCTGATTTTAAAAACTTCTATTTTTAAAACATTAAAACTTATTCTGATTTTAAATATTACTTATATAATTGACGGTCTATATCAATTATATATATATATATATATTTAAAATAATATTTTATATTCATTCTGTATCTCAAAATATTGTTTAAACACTTTATTTTGCTTCAGAGAAGTTTCAACTTGTTTTAAATTCAAATGCTTTTACAAAACAACATCTCTACAATTTTGAACTGAGGGATGTCGACATATGGGGATACCCCATGTCGACATGGTGACAGTTGGATTCAAAATTCAAATTTCAAAAGAAGTGTCCATTCGTTAAAAAACCTTTCGCCAATAGTTATGACTGTTGTGCATCTATATAAAGGCTTCCAAAATGAATTTTTTAACAACTAATTTTCTTATTTTCTTCACTCTTTCTTCTCCACCATTCCATATCCATAAAACTTCATATTTTCAAGATCGTGCCATCATTCTGCCAAACTCTCAATAGGAAATCATTTAGATACTCTCTCTATTTGATTCTCCATCATTCTACTAAAGATCAAAGTGCTATTCAGAGTTATAGGATCAATTTGTATTCAAAAAGTCCATAGAGTCTATCCATTCAAAAAGATTGGTATTAGAAAGTATTAGGGTGATCTTGTGTCCCGTAAATCAAGAGAGTTTACACCAGACTCGGAGATAGGAGGGTTCCTCAAGGCCTTAGAAATTGAGGGTTGTAATTTGGATATTGGCTTATAAAAATCTGTACAAGGATATTGCCTTGGTGCAGGACTGGATGTAGGAGGATTCCGAACCAGTATAAAATCCGGTGTGTTCTTTCCTTTTACTTGCTTTACTTTACTATTTGCATTTGTTATATGTTCTGTGATCATTTTGTGTTAGAATTCTGTTTAGATTTGTGTTGAAAGTTTTAATTTAGTCATATAGTTCATATATTCTTTAAAACACTATTCACCCCCCCTCTAGTGTTATTTCTGCCTTAAGATCCTTAATCTGCATCCCCAACAGCCTTGAGAAGTATAAGATGTTCAGCCTTCATGTTTACTATTATCATACCATACTTCTCTATATGATTCTGCATTACAGTTTCAAAAAAATGGCTCTTTTTTATTCTTCAGACATTTTATCAACGTTATGTTTATTGAATTATCCTTGCAAGTTTGGAGTTACCTTTAATGGTTCATTAACTTATCGAAAAAAATACCTGATCATCATGTAACCAAAATGGAAATCCTCTTTGTCATTTTAGGAAGTACATGATCATTAAATTTTAAAGAGAAAAATGAATAATTCTATCTAGATTCAAGTATGTAATTTATTCTATAGCCATATATGTTTGCATATAGAATGAGATACATAATAGTTTTGTGACAAAAATTAAAATTAAAACAGAACTTGATTATTGTATATATAAAACCCTTTTCAATCACCAAAGTGCACGTTAGATTATGCACATACAACCTTCGGAGTTTTGGAGCAAAACTTGGGTTTTATATAATAATATTCATTGCTGATTGTAAAGTGCTCTTACCCATATTTCCATTCCGATTAAATGAACGGGCTAATTCTTAGGCTCAAATATAAACCTTGATCTCTAATAGCCTTTATAAATCTCACTAAATCATATCTAACTTCAAAGTTGAATCGATAACAAAGAATAATTATATAAGTTGGTACTGATAATTAAGTCTGTCATCATAAAGAGTATAATATGCATAAAATTTGTGCCGTAAAAAAATCTCAAACCCTTTAAACCTCGGTAGTAATAATAACATTAAAGCAACTTAAATTCTAATTAAGAAGAAAATTGATATACATGAACTAGAACTCAGGAGACTTCATACATTTTGTACTGTAGATTTTTAAGCACCTATAGTGGGCCATATATGTCTTTAGTGGAAAACATCACTAAAAATCATTGAACTTATCTTTTTTATAGAGAATAGGTAAATAAAGATTTATCCTTTCCATATAAACAACTAATTTAAGAATAGTAGATACTTTCTAATCTATAACTGTTAAAGTTAAACTGATTAAAACACCAATTTAGTTTATAAAAAATCAAATTATTTTCAACTTTCAATAGAAATGTTTGTGCAGAAATCCATATATAAAATCCATATCGAACCGTATAAAATCCATGTGTAAAATTTGGGTTTGCTGCAAAAATCCATATTAAAAATCCACATCGCATCATAGAAAACCCACACAAAATCATAAATTCGTATATAAAATCCATACCAATTTATGGTTTGTGCAGAAACTTAATCAAACGGTAGCAGAATGAAGGAGGGGTCGATCGACTATAGGAGAGGAGTGGATTGATAGAGAGGAGTAATGCGACAATGATGATGGAGTAAAATGTTAGGTCTCAGTTTAATACCGATGGAGATGGGCAATTAAAAATTTTATGAGGAAAAGAGGAAAAATGAACACAGGGGAAACATTAAAATTAAAAACATAACAATTATTTGCCATTGGTAGGAAGGTGGGTAATTTTGAAAACGTTAATACAAACAAAATATACCTGAAAATAAAGCATAAAATAACAATGGTTGCATTTACCTTTGAAACGCTACTACTAAGTGCAACTAAAGACATATTTTCTTATAGCGAAGTGCAGATATTGGGTTGCTTTTCTATTGAAATCTTCTATGATTGGTGGTGGTTTCATCTTCTACCGTTTATCAAAATCCATTTTTAGACTAATTCCTCTGATCAAAGCCATCAATACAATGTCCTGTTGGCAATACTTTCTTCCATTACAGTTGTATTAAACCTACTCAGAAAATCTTTCAAAGACTCCCCGAGACTTTGAAAAATGTTAGATAAAAAATAATATCTTTAGGATGAGCAACATGTGAATTAAAATGCTCTATAAATCTTCTAGCAAACTGGTCAAATAAGGATATGGATCTCAGCGGCAGCAACCACATCGTAGCTACTTCTTCCAAAAATATCAAAAAACATCTACATCAAACAACATCAATAGCCCTGGCGCTATCTATATGCCATTTTTACTTCATCAGATGTTGTCTCGAATCAGTCGTTCCACTGTAAGATGACATAATAGGCATGGTGAATTTCCTGGGATAATCCTCCAATAAAATCTCCACCGTGAATGGGTTGCTGCTAGGAGAACAGCCTCAGTCATCATTATTTCTATGTTTTTTTTATTCATCGGGTTCCTCACCATATCAGCTAAAAACTATTGTTTTATCGGATCGGCTGGACGACGATCATCATGGTCCGCCCTCGAATGTTTTGCTTCCCAAACAGTCTCGGTTAGTTACATGGTATCCAGGTTCACCTATCTCTGGGAGAACCGTTTGTCCATTCGACTGATTCCTATGTTCTCTATGCGATGGATCAACAGCTGCCATCTGAAGTCCACCACTCTGGCCACTAACAGCAGGGCCATCATTAACAATAACATCATTTCGTAAGCCAATAAAAACTTTATCATTCACAACTCTTGGGGAAGGATCGGTATCGAGTTGAGTGTTGCTTTATTTTCCTGAGCACTTATCTTTGATTTCCTTTTCTCTGATGGAAGCCTTTGGCCAATCTTTCATAGCCTCCAGAAGTGCATTGTTCATGGCTTTGCCTTTGATCGCATTTAGTATGTTTAGATAGTTCACAAGCAAGGATCGGTACCATCGTACCGAGTTGAGTGGGTCAACTTGGTACCAAATTGGCACTTCAGTTATTTTTTGTCAAATTCCTTCTATACTACCTGGTTTTTCTGGAAAATGGTTAGCTTTCCTCTAGTTGGAAGCAAGACTCCATATTGATCTTTATACTATGGTTGAACTCTGAATCTCGACATTATAATTCTTGATTTATGGTTTACTATATGGCTGTTAGATGGTCCTAACTTGTCTAGATATGGCTTGGTTTAAAAGCAGAATAAAATAAATTACATTAATAATATCAACATAGTATTACAATTAACATTAAAATTAAAATCAAAATCAAAATCAAAATCAAAGCCATCTGTTGCTCAATTATCTTGCGAGTAAAAGACTAGCCAGCCGACACTAATTGGTCGACCTTGTTGAATATGCTAGTATATATTTTTGTTTGATGATAATAAACATACATATTTATTCATTTAAATGTATTTGTTAAGGTACTATTTTATTTTTCACATAATTAAATAAATATTTGCTAAATAAAATAAATAACATAGAATTTAAATTCAAACAGATATTTTATTCAAATAAATATTTTATTACAATTTTGAATAGTACAAATTTGTGCTCTCCCTATATATACAAAATTTCAATTATTCAATTTACACAGCTATCCTCACTACATATTACTCACTCACTCGTATTTATCTTCGAATCTATTCCAGATTGAATCCAGCATCTGAGCAATCTGTAAAATAAACACTAACGCAGTAAAATTGAAAACAATATTTTGCAACATAAAATAAAATGTGTATTTTTAAAAATATTAATTGCCTCGGCTGTTTGGGTTGTTCGTCATCATTTAATTTTGAATTCATTAAACACGAACAGCCTGTGACATGCACAGCGTATCACTGTACATGCACAGCGTATCACTGTACATGCCACAAAGTCATGCACACCGATATACACTTGATAAAATTCCAGGGACAGGTAAGCAGAAGGTCAAACCCAATCAAAAGCCGGGTTCAACTCAAGCAAAATACAAATAAAGTCATGATACGAGCACAAGGTCAAAACCGAGCTATAAGCTGGATTCAACTCAGGTGCACTGCAAACATTACAAAATTGTCGAGTACAGGATACAAATGTAACATGAAGACTGCAAATATATGAAGATCGGTACACAACAAATGATCACTGTAACACAAAATACACAGTGCATACATATGCAACCAAACCAAGATGAACTCAACAAGACAGTCGAGTTCAAATGCAAACTGGCTCGAGGCTACAAGACTCGGTACATAACAGAAGCATGGATGAGCACTAATGCATATAGACCAGAGCCCTAATATACAAACATGAATGCAATAAAATGGTCAGGAGCAACCTAGACTCGAGCACACATGAAGTTCAACAAAGATGTGCGCATACACATTGAAACTTGACACAAAGCTTTGCAACCTGAACCAAAGACTACAAGTACACAATATCACAATGAGACAACAGCTAAAGTGAATACAAGTGCAGATGGCACAGACGAGTTCCAATGCGAGAATATGAAGACAAACTCAAGACTCGAATGTACAAAGACTCCAAGCCCACAAGCACTTCAAACTTGAAGCAATACTTACATGTAAACTTCAAGTGAAACAGAATGGTACAAGTGCAGCCTCAAACATGAAGACAACAGCTTCTATGAGCAAATGGACTCAAATATCATATGCACCGACTCAATTCAAATGCAAACCGACTCAAAGGAAAAAGCCCATGAAACAGCACATAATATAACAAGTGTGAGGCTACCAAGTTCAACAGAAAAATGCATATGGTCAAGCAACAAAGATCAAGTGAACCTTACATGCAGTGCATAGCATATCAGACTACAACACTACAGCAACACAAACAACAATGTCTGGACTAAATGCATATGAACTTATATGGATAGTGCAACTCAAGGAACAAGTCCATCATGTAACAGCAAATAAGAAATCAAAATATCACCAAACTTCAAAATGGATACAACAGAGAAAACCGTAAACAACTATAAGATATCAAGTGAAGGCCACACCGGCTCGAATGTACATAAGCAACAACGCACAACAACTATCAAGTGCAGACTCGAATTAACAAAGTCAAGGCCAAAAACTACCAGAGTACATCAAGCAACAACTAACATATATATGCTACAAAGAACAGAGAACCAAGCTATAGACTTCAGGCATAATGCATATTGAAGCACACGGTAGTGGAAAATGCAATGCACAAGTACAGGTATAACATGAATTTATTCATCAGTAAACCTACATATATGCATGTATGCAGGATACAGTGATGTAGTGTACATATACTTAAGGCCGAGACAAAATCAAGCAGGGAACTCAAAAACAACCAAGTCATTTTAAATTTCAAAGTCAAAACCAGTGACTAACGCAATATCAAAAATATTATAATAATGACAAGTACCGAAATCAAAGATGTCACAACAGAAAAGAACGGAACCACAACCAAAGCAAACTCAAAGCCGTGATATTCACGAAATCAAAGAATATGATGAACAAGTCAGAAAAATGAACTAAACCAAATCAGAAAACAAGCCATGGTGACCAAGCAACCTGATCAGGAAATTATACAAATTGAACAAGTCAAAGAAATCTCAAGCATTCAAGCATAATCAAATGGCCAAACAAAATTATCAAACGGTTTCAAACAATTTATTGGAATGAAAATTTAGGGAATTAAACCCTATAAAACCCGTTGACATCATAGGCAAGAAAAGCATCGAGTTCAAGCATATCAGCTAGAAAAGTAAAAGGGAAATAACATGCCAATTCAAATCGAACTCGATCGAGAAGTGGACGAAAGCAAATCGAAGATAGTGAGTCGATTGTCAAAGCAAATCAAAGCAATAGTCACTGTAATCAGCCAACATTCAAGCGACGACTTCGAATTATCATGAAGCCCTAATTTTTGTTTATAGAGGAATGAACAAACTAAAGGAAGAAGCCATGTTTCAACGAAAAAGGATACAGACCGATTAGAGATAAAAGAAAAAGGGGACAATGGTTTATCACTTCATAATATTTGGGCCAACCTTTTTATTATCTTTGGGTTTATAATTATTATATAAGGCCTTTAGTTTATAAATTAGGGTTTTGTTGTTTTTTAAATTGCTTTTTATTTTGTAATTTACTTTTAAATATTTGTAAATTCTAGTCGTGTGACTAGGGAACGAACTACGGTGGTGTAGTTCGAGAATTCGCAACTTAATGGCTGAGTTGTGGTAGAGTTTTGAGCGTAGAGTTAGGTTGGTCGATAACGGGTGTCGCAAATTTACGTGTATAAGCGTCTGACTACTTAATTTCTAGTATAATCCTTGGGGGCAGCACGTAGGCAGGGTTTTGCCGAAGTTGGGTAAATCCGTATTGTTCTGTTTTTGCATTTATTTTTCTGCTATTATCTATGTTGCCATTATTTTGCTAGTATTAGTGCTGCGATTATTTTATATACTTCCGCATTAAATTTTATAATTAATAGTACCACCGTATTCACCGCCCTTCTTGGGTAAAATCGATCCTACAAGTGGTATCGGAGCTAGGAACTGAAGTCAATTGTTGTTTTAAAATTTTGATTTTTCAAAAACCAATTTAAAATTTTGAATATTTAAAATGGCTTCTTTTAATAATGCTTTTGCTGAGGGTCGGTCCAGTATTATCCCTCCTATTTTTGATGGAATGAATTTCTTGAATTGGATATTAAAATTGGAATCTTATTTAAAATCTGTTAATGTTAAATGTTGGGATATTATTGAAAATGAGTGTGATATAATAGGCGAGAAAATTACATCGATTAATGCTCTCGCTATGCATATACTATATTCTCGTATTAATCAAGATAATTTTAACTTTATCTCCCATTATGAAAATGCATAGGAAATTTGAAATACTCTTGATAAAATATATGGTGTAAAAGTCAACAACCGCAAGAGATCCCTAGTAACCGACTCAGAAAAATAATGATTTGGAAAATGAGCTTAAAAATAATAAAGCTCAATAAGATAGGTTATTTTCAAATTAACGATTTATTTCTCTTATGCCAAAAATTAATTGAAAATAATAAAGCTCTTGAGTTGAAAAATAATAAGTTGGAAAGGGAACAAGCTAAACTTCATCAGAAAAATAATGATTTGGAAAATGAGCTTAAAAATATTAAAAAAAATAAAAATTCTAACTGCTAAACGTGTTTGAATAATGAAAAGAATTTTCCCATCTTCATGAAAACTTTCAAAAGTTTGAAAATGAAATTTTAATTCAAGAGAAAACTAAACTGAGTTGGTTTGTGAAAATAATATTTTGCAAAAAGGGTGGGATTGCTTTAAGAAGTCAGAAATTTCGAAATGTATGATTTTTGAAAAGAAATTAAATGAGATCAATGAAAATTTCAAAACCCTTGAAAAAGAAAACATGATTTTGAGAAAATCTGAAATTATTCAATTAAATCATAAGTTTGAAAGGAAATTGAAAAAAAAATCAAGGATTTTGAAAAAATTGAATTTAAAAAATTCCAACCTTTTGAAACTGAGATACTTGAATTTGAGAATAAAATTAGAGAGCTTTAAAATGAAAGTATGCAATTAAAAATGAATAGTTTTGAAAAGAGAGATAGTACCATTAGTTGTTATTCGAAGCTAATAAATGAAAATAGACTTCTAAAATCCAAAGTTAATAAATTTGGGCTGGTTACTCGAAAAAATTTCACTAGAGATAAATCATTTAATATACTCTTAGAAAATCAACTCTTCGAGAATAAAAGGAATGCATTTGGATTTGTAAAAGTGTCAAAATATGAACAAACAACTAATAACACTGTTAAAAGGAAAAATATGAGACCCAAACACGAGAAAACCATTCCAACTTGGGTTCTAAAAGGCAGGATACAAAATCCCTCAAAGTCAAACAAATCTAGGTTTCGAAAGAAACATATATAAATAGTTTTGGGTCTTCACAAACATATTTTTCAAAATCTTTTGCCACTAACAACCATGGAGCTATAAAAAACAAATAGGTCACAAAAATCTTTTCTCGTGTAGATGTGGTGGCAGGCTAAGGAATTACAATAGTATTACTTGGATTCTAACTGTTGTAGGCACACAACGGGCGACAAAGCAAAGTTCCTTAGCCTAGTACAATGGTGGAAGAATCACAATGGGCAACAACGAAAAATTATTGTAAAGATAAAATAGGTAACGGTATATTTATCTTGAACAATTTATTAAACGTGATTATCTGCACCATAATCTGAATTAAATCAGCCAGTTATAAGATAATGAATGTTGATATTGATTCTGACTTATTCAAAATTATTGGCCAATTCTATTTTTATGCCGAGAACATTATAAGTATATCAAGGGTTTATGAACTATTTCACATAAAATTGTTAGGAATAATGATGGTGTTTTATTGATTGATGATAATACATTTGGCTATTTTACTACTGACTCTATATTCACGGTTTTGTTTATTGGAACGGCTTCAATTAAAGTACAAAAGAATTTCATTTAAAAGTTGTAAGAAGGATTTCAAGGAATTGTTGTGACTTCAAAATATGGTCTATAAAATCCAACTAATAATAATCTTGACTCAAAGAGAAATTCGGATGCAGATTACTCTAGTAATCTAGTTGATAGAAAGATTACTAGTGGAATGTGATTTATATTGAAACATTCAGTAGCTGCATCATTTTCAAAAAGAAAATATCTGCTTATTTTTCATCTCAAATAATTTTCAATTAGCAGACGTTTTTCTTTTATAAAACCCCTTCCAGAAAATCATTTCGTTGACCTTGTTTCAGATTAGTCATTTTAGGAAATTTGTTTTTATAATTATTTTTGGGTTTGATCTTAAATGACTACATTAACTAATCTGACTCCCTACTGATTATCAAAAAGATAAATAGTGATTGAAAAAATGACGAGTGTTAATATTTATTATAACTTGAGATAGTATAATTAGTAAATTTCTTTAGAAATTTAAATAAGAGTTATAAAAACTTTTTATTGGTAAAAATTCCACGACCATTTCTATTTCTATCTTTTTTCTATCAACCATCACTCAAAAAATCCAATATAGTATGTCAATATGTAGTATTTTAAATGGGAAATCATTCATTTTTCAATTTATTATATTTTTTAACAATAAAAACATCCAAAGTATTTACTCTCATTTAAAAGTCTTCACGTTTATGCATGGGTGAATTACTTGGAATTTTTGATTATGTGCTTTCATGCTCATTTAAAAGTCCTCACAGTTAGGCATGTATAGAATGCATATCAAAATTGATTAATTATATATACAAGTTGATTCTAATCCCATTTAAAATCCTCACGGTTATGCGTGGTTAGAAGATGCTTGAAATTCATTTTTTAATTTTTTTGGAATGCTACTAATCTCATATAAAAGTCCTAATAAAGTCCTAATAGTTATGCATGGTTGGTAGATATTCAAATTTCTGATATAAATATACCACAAATAATAGACACATCTATATGGTTTTACATTATCCCTATCATTCTAAAGTGGAATATGCGCTTAACCGAGTATTTATGATTTTTGTTTGATTTTTTTATTGAAATTTTATATTTATACCTAATTGAGTATTAATATTATAGTAATGTCCATCACTTTATCTCTATTTTTCTAGCACTATTACTCTTTTGCTGATAACGAAAGGGAGAGAGAAAATTTAAGATTTTAGCAAATAAAGGTCAAATATTTTATTTTGTATTTTCTATTTGCATCTAAGCTCATTTGCTTATTTTTATTTATTTATATGCATATATGAAGGGGGAGCTTTTTGTAGAGAGGGAGCATTCAAATAGGGGGAGTAAATTGAATGATCAAATACATTTAATAAATTAATTTTTTTAAATATATGTTTGTTATCATCAAAAGGGGGAGATTGTTGAATATGCTGGTATATGATTTTTGTTTGATGTTAATAAACATATATATATATATATATATATATTCATTTAAATGTATTTGTTAATGTACTATTTTATTTTTTACATTATTGAATAAATATTTGCTGAATAAAATAAATAACACAAAATTTAAATTCAAACAAATATTTTATTCAAACAAATATTTTATTAAAATTTTGAATAGTACAAATTTTTGCTCCCACTATATATATAGAATTTCAATTACAATACATTTCAATTTACACAATTATCCTCACTACATATCGTTCATTCACTCATATTTATCTTTGATTCTATTCCAGATTGAATCCAGCATCTGAGCAATTGCAAAATAAACACTAACGTAGTAAAATTGAAAATAAAATATTTTTGCAGTATAAAATGAAATGTTTATTTTTGAAAATATTATTTTCCTCAGCTATTTGGGTTGTTCGTCATCATTTAATTTTGAATTCATCAAGCACAAACAACTGGTGACATGCACAGTGTATCACTGTACATGCCACGAGGTCGTGCACATCGATATACACTTGATAAAATTACAAGGATAGGCGAGCACAAGATCAAACCCAATCAAAAGCCGGGTTCAACTCAAGTGAAATACAATTAAAGTCATGATACGAGCACAAGGTCAAACCCGAGCTATAAGCTGGATTCAGCTCACGTGCACTACAAAACATGACAAAATTGTCGAGTACATGGTACAAATGTAACATGAAGACTGCAAATATATGAAGATCAGTACACAACAAATGATCACTATGACAAAAAATACACAGTGCATACATATGCAACCAAACCAGGATGAACTTAACAAGATAATCGAGTTCATATGCAAACTGGCTCGAGGCTACAAGGCTCAGTACAAAATAGAAGCATGGATGAGCACTAATGCATATAAACCAGAGCACTAATATACAAACATGAATGCAATAAAATGGTCAAGAGCAACCCAGACTCGAGCCCACATGAAGTTCAATAGAGATGTGTGCATACACATTGAAACATGACTCAAAGCTATGCAACCTGAAGCAAAGACTACAAGTACACAATATCACAATGAGATAGCAGCTAAAATGAATACGAGTGCAGATGGCACAGTCGAGTTCCAATGCAAGAATATGAATAAAAAATCAAGACTCGAATGTACAAAGACTCCAATCCTGCAAGCACTTCAAACTTGAAGCAATACGCACATGTAAACTTCAAGTGGAAACAGAATGGTACAAGTGCAGCCTCAAACATGAAGACAGCAGCTTCTATGAGCAAATGGAATCGAATATCCTATGCACCGACTCAATTTAAATGCAAGCCGACTCAAAGGAACAATCCCATGAAACATCACAAAATATAACAAGTGCAAGGCTACCAAGTTCAACAGCAAAGTGCATATGGTCAAGCAACAATGATCAAGAACCATACATGCAGTGCATAGCATATTAGACTACAACACTACAACAACACAAACAACAATGTCTGGACTAAATGCATATGAACTTATATGGATAGTTCAACTCAAGGAACAAGTCCATCATGTAACAGCAAATGAAAAATCAGAATATCACTAGACTTCAAAAAGGGTACAACAGAGAAAACTGCAAACAACTATAAGATATCAAGTGAAGGCCACACCAGCTCGAACGTACATAAGCAACAATGCACGGCAACTATCAAGTGCAGACTCGAGTTAACAAAGTCAAGGCTTTAAACTACCAGAGTCCATCAAGCAACAACTAACATATATATACTACAGAGACCAGAGAACTAAGCTACAGACTTCAAGCATAATGCATATTAAAGCACACAGCAGTGGAAAATGCAATGCACAAGTACAAGTATAACATGAATTTATACATGAGTAAACATACATATATACATGTATACAGGATACAGTGATGCAGTGTACATATACTTAAGGCCGAGACAAAATCAAGCAGGGAATTTCAAAAATAACCAAGTCAATTTAAACATCAAAATCAAAGCCAGTGAGTAACACATTATGAAAAATATTATCACAATGACAAGTACCGAAATCAAAGATGTCACAACAGAAAAGAACGGAACCACAACCAAAGCAAACTCAAAGCCGTGATATTCACGAAATCAAAGAGTATGATGAACAAGTCAGAAAAATGAACGGAACCAAATCAAAAAAAAAGCCGTGGTGACCAAGCAACCAGATCAGGAAATTATACGAATTGAACAAGTGAGAGAAATCTCAAGCATTCAAGCATAGTCAAATGGCCAAACTAAATTTTCAAACGAATTCAAACAATTTATTCAAACGAAACTTTGGAAAATTAAACCCTATAAAACATGTTAACATCGTATGCAAGGAAAGCGTTGAGTTCAAGCATATCAACCAGAAAAGAAAAAGGGAAATAACATACCAATTCAAATCAAACTCGATCGAGAAGTGGCCGAAAGCAAATCAAAGATAGTGAGTCAATTGTCGAAGCAAATCAAAGCAATAGTCACTATAATCGACCGGTATAAAGGCCCGCAAATCCGTACCCCTTTGAACTAATAAAATTCCACCACAGTTCTGTCCAAAGTGGCACCAATGTACGAGTCTTCGGGAAAAAGAAGAAAGAGGTAGAAGAAGAAGAAATAAAAACAACATCAGAATCTCACATCATAGCGGAATAAAATATAATATATAAAATACAGTTTTAAATACAAGAAATCTGTACTGTATACATATGTACATACATACCATCATCAGAGTACAACAACCATCTATACAGAGACAACTAATAATTGTCCATACACATCGGAAATAATAGTCAAATACGGAAGTACGCTCTGTCATCAGCTCGTCTCCTGAACTCCTTAGCTTTTAACCTGATCCTGTTTAACTCGGTCTCACCCGAGCATCATATAAAACAACACCCGAGTCAGTCTGGAAAACCAGCGTGAGAAATCACACTCAATTGGATTATTATATTTTCAAAAATCCTTTGAAAAACAAAAGCATCTCGTAAGACCACGCCACAAATAAACATGCCGGGTTTTTACCTTACGATAGTCAAAACATTTTTATTAAATTCGTCTGATATTATAATGGTGTCTATAGAAAGTAAATAGAATCTAGCTGAAATGCTTGCATCTCACATTTCAGCAATAGTTGGTCACAATCAAAACCGTACAGGCGCCTATTGGAGATTGGATACCATACAATGGCAGGGCTACTGGGGTACCGTCCGTCATAGTACCTGGTCTAGATCAGAGTATCGAGGAGCCACCCTAACTCCCCTGCAACACAAGACCGGAACCATCCCTTACTGGGCAGTCCCAAGCAAGATCACCCCGTGGTTGGCGCGACCAACCACCCCAACCACCAACTAAGCCGAAATAAAAAGGGACATCTAGACAGGGGAAACCTTACTCTCCAGTGGGGGCTACCCACGAAGTCTTGCTGCACCTCCCCTGTTTTAGCCATTCCCGGTTGATGAGGCTTGAGTCTAAACGTTACCTTTCAAGAACGAGTCCCACTTAGAATGCTCATCGTCCCCCTGACGATGTTTTGAAATCATTAAATCCATGCAAGTTGCCCTCGGTCTGGACAAAC
Organism: Allium cepa; assembly: GCA_030765085.1. Lineage (NCBI taxonomy): Eukaryota > Viridiplantae > Streptophyta > Magnoliopsida > Asparagales > Amaryllidaceae > Allium > Allium cepa. The sequence goes on along the minus strand of CM060933.1, from coordinate 23,804,124 downwards.
CGGATCACCGTCTTCAACACTTCACGGTCTTTATTCGTAATCGTTCAAACCGGATCGAAGTGGTTTTTGGATAATTAAATCTGATCTCGGACTCTTCGAAACGATCAGTGCATTGTCCAATATTGATAGTTGGTGATTTAACTATCAATGAATCATTCACAAGCAACCATTAAATAATTTTTCCCAAATTATTTATCTCAAATATCATTCAGATATTATTTCCATTTTAACCCATTTGAAATAAATTTTCAAAGTCCTTTTATTTCCATGAAATCCTTTAACTGATTTCTTATACTCACTCACATTTTGATTTATCCTTTGAAAATATTCTTTATTTTCTCGTTCCTTCCTCGAAAATCAATTTCACTCTTCTTATAAATTCTCAAACTCAATTTCTCCATTTTATAAGGTTTCTCCTAAATCTTATCTCATTTAAATTAATTTGCTCACCAACACAAGAGGATTTTAATTGGGTTTTAAAAACAATTTGAAAACATCTATATTTATAAAATAATAAGTACGGTTTTATACAAATTATGGTTCGAAAATAATATTAAAGTTCATATAAAATTCAAAACTGATTTTAGAAAATTAGAGTTTATTAATAAATATTTGCCAAGCCTTCAAAGTAACTAATCCGAAAATATTTTACATTCAAGTAATAGTTTATAAAAATTTATATAGTATAGTAATTTAAAAATATTCCCCTTTAAAATAAATTTATAATTTTGGAAAACCCAATATCCATCTATAAGTGCCTCTTGTCCAAATTCACACTTCTTACCTTCGAAAATATTCTACTATTTCCGTTTCAAACAAATTTTATAACTCAACATAAGATTTCTCCTTGACTGATCTCATCCCATATTTACTGGTTTCTTCCTTTCCATTTATAAACCCCGTTTATAAATTTGATAAACTCCCCTGAGTTTCTATTTATTTATAAAATAGTTTTATTCAAAAATTTCTTCTTTGATAACTTTATTTCTCAATAAAATTTCATATCATTCCTTAGTAATTCATTCCTTAATAAAATTCCTTTTTATCCCATAATAGAATTCCCTTTTATCTCTTAATAAATCTTTATTTTATTCCCTTAATTAGAATTTCACTTTTATACCTTAGTTATTAATCTATAAGTTAAATTGTCCAAAACTTAACTTTAACCAATTTTAAGTATAACCAATGTAATAAATATTCTTTTTATTTTACTTTATTCTTAACAGAAGTAAATCCAAATCCTAAATAAATATTCTTTTAATTTAAGTTTCATTTAACTTCCTTTAATTGAATTATTTATGGTATTTAAAAATTACCAAATTCCAATTTCCATGTTATTTAACACTTAATAATTTAGTTCACATGCAATTCCATATTATTCCATCCAGCCTGCCATATGAACACATATAGAGTAAATAAATATCTTTGAGGGATCCTGTTGGATCCCTCTAACCTGTTTTCCCTGCATCCACAAATGTTAGCACCATAACATATCAATTCCACTTCAGAGTGGGATATCACGGTATATGGGTTTATAATATCATTCAGTGAATAAACTATTATCAACCAAACACATCCAATGATTTAAATTTAACATTTAAATTTAATCTAGGGCATCCAAATGAGTGAGAAAATCTCACCTTTGCTTTTAAGTTGCAACCCTTTCCAATCCCGACTCGTTTCCATACTTTTGACCTTGTATAACAAATTGTATAATTCTATCAATATTTCACCAATCAACTGACAAATATATCGTTTAATATTTTAGTTAACTTACAATTTATTTAAGCTATTTATCTTCTGACTATTATCCTTATATAACGAATTATATGAATTTTATTAATATTCAAACAATTCAAACAATAAATCTTCGTTTAAGAAATTCCATTTAAGCTAATAAAGTATCAAAGTTTTACTATGGTTTTATTTTAACAAATAACTAAAATTTATACTAATTTTTTTACATTAAATAAAATAAGCTAGTAGGTTTTATAAAATGTGTATAAGTATATTTATTTTCCTTTGAAATTTTATATATATATATAATTGATAACAATAATCGATTCTAAATTTCAATCATTTAAAATTCTACCCTTTTGTTTTCTTGAAAAACAATAGAATAAAACTTCATCTTACTGTTATTATATATATATATATTTAACCCTTGAGTGTTCATACATATTTTTTTCTGCATCTCTATATCATTTTTTTTCTGCATCTCTATATCATTTTTTTACACACATATATAAAAATATAAAATTAGAATTAAACAAAATAAAAACAGCAAATACCTCCCCGCTACTGATCTGAGACCATCATCACCTCGAACGCTCATGCGAAATCGAACTTGCCGAAGCCCAAAACCACCGCGCGACCTTCCATGCCTACGGCCTCCACTGCCACCGCATCACCCACGAATCGACGCGACCCTCAATTTCAATCGCGAACCCTATACCATGCCACCTCCTCGAGACTCCACGCCAAAGCAGCACCCACATGCCTTCTCCGTCTCGTCTTTCGGTCGGCCGTGCGACCCACGAACTTGTCACAACAACTGAGGTCGCCTTCCCCTTAAAACCGCGCCTCGTCCCCCCTAAGTCGATTTCAATTTCAAGCTAGGTTTTTTTTATTATTAAATGTCGTTGAATTCGGCTGAGAAGAAAAAGGGAAATGAAGTGAACTTCGTAAGTTAAAATATGGAAAGTGAATGGTTTTCGCGATTCTGAAGAAAAGAAGCGGCCATTATTTCATTTATTTATTTCTCTCGATTTTGATTCAGAGGAGAAGAAGGTTGTGTGATTTAAACGAGAAAAGGGGACAAGATGGTGGCTTATTTCAGAGGGGGTCGGCCTGCGTGTTCAAGGAACGAGATGATATTTTAAAACGCTGATGGAAGATGAATTTGACCTGTGAAAAGATGTAAGATATTTTAATTAAAATGATTAATTATTTTCGAAGCTTTTTTACCTCGTACGATCACTCAATTGCTCTGAATGCTACGAAAATTGAAATCCGATAATAATTCAATATTACGGATCCAATGGAACTGGTTTCGTCGAAATCTGAGACTGTGCCTCGGATGGCTATATTTTAAATATTAATTTAAACGATGTAATTTTAAAATCGGACAAACCAATGTTAAATTCAAATTTTTAACTCATCTATTATTTTCAGTGTTATTAATATAAATTCTATAACCCTTTAAAATATTTTAAACAATCTTACTACCCCCGATTTAACATTTTACCCGATATTCAATTACTATTTTAACAATTAATTAATTCAACAGATCGTTATATTTAAATTCTGAATCCTTTCTATCATATAAAACCAAACTGTTCATATTAAAATCAAATTAAAGTTCAAATTAAATATTTAAATCCAATTTAATTATTATAAATTAGCCGTTCAAAAATCCGGGTCGTTACAATTGACATTCAAGCGGAGACTTCAAATTATCACGAAGCCCTAATTTTTTTTACAGATGAACGAACAAACTAAAGGAAGCGGCCATGTTTCAATGAAAAAGGATACAAGTTTATTAGAGATAAAAGAAAAAGGGGACAATGGTTTATCTCTTCATAATATTTGGCCGGCCATTTTATTGTCTTTGGGTTTACAATTATTATATAAGGCCTTTAGTTTATAAATTAGGGTTTTGTTGTTTTCTAAATTGCTTTTTATTTTCTAATTTACTTTAAAATATTTGTGAATTCAGTCGTGTGACTAGGGGACGTACTAGGTGGTGTAGTTCGAGAATTCGCAACTCAATGGTTGAGTTGTAGCAGGGTTTTAAGCGTAGAGTTAGGTTAGTCGATAGCGGGTGTCGCGAGTTTACGTGTGTAAGCGTCTGACTACTTAATTTATAAAAGAAACCTTGGGGGCATCACGTAGGCAGGGTTTTGCCGAAGCTGGGTAAATTTGTGTTGTTCTATTTCTGCATTTATTATTCTACTATTATCTATGTTGCTATTATTCTACTAGTATCAGTGCTGCGATTATTTTATGTACTACCACATTAAATTTTTATAATTAATAGCATCACCATATTCACCCCCCCTTTGGGGTGAAATGGATCCTACAGACCTCGTTCAAACTAATCCATTGCAAACAAGTAGGTAAATGTCAAAGGTTAGTTGGTCGAGACTTCAAAGCCTGGCGATATCCAAGTCATTCCACATAACAGAAAACACACCGGCTATAGCCAACTGACCTGACTCAAGATATCATATTACCAACTTATTCAACGTGCCTGGCTCAAAAGTGACCCATCTTCGGCCTAACTCTATCAGGACCCACCTACGACCGGTCCTATACAGCCCATCTCGTCATCATGCGCCCGACCTGACTCATCCTTTCCTCCAGCCTTAGCAATGTTCTTTGTAGTCCCCAACAATAAGAAATCAACCACTACTTTGCAAGAGAAGCATCTATCCTACCTTGTTTCTTAGATAAGCATATTATGTGACAAAAAGTACAGCTAAGCCCACCAACTATTATGGCGTGTATGCCAAAAGCTCACCCACCATTGTAGCATGCTACCTTACTCAGCACAAATCACACTCTTAGAATGGAATGACAACTAGAATGCATCTCAGCCATATAATTATATCACCTTTCCAACAGCCCCCCATTGACTGAAGCGACCAGATCCACGAACAGGAGGAATTCCTACCCATTAACTGCATAATCAGAGCCATCCATTGATCAACATCAGCTGCTATACATACCCCTATCCATACAACATCAAATGGGTTGATTTCTAAGCATAGAATTTATATTTCCAACAAGCAAAATACAAAATCTTTTAAGTTTATTAACATTGTAATCTTAAGTGCTTAATTTTTTATTGTTCTCTTATAATTCCTTATATTGTGAGAGATCACTATAGTAAGAAATATCCATAATGGACCTAAGCAAGCTTAGAGAAACTATTTACATCTTATGTCATTTACTTAATTTGCTCATTTAATCCTCATTTTCCACTTTCAAACTTGTTGTTAGCAAGTAACCTTTGTTAATACAAACACATTATCTTAATTTCAAGGTTGGCTAAAAAAATTACTTACCATTTTGGCGCCAGAAGGAGGGCCTTCCCAAAAATATCTCATTTTTCTTCACTTACATCTCTAATAAAAGTCTGTTCTAGTGTTTCATGAATCCTAATGGTGATAACGAAAGTATTAACTTTAATGACTGTGTAACTAACAACAACACTATTGTCAACACTTCTTATCCCATTCCTAGGCTAAGCAATGACATGTGGTGTGTACTTGAAGGCTTAACTAACGTGGGTAGTTTAGCATGCGAGGTGGTCAAGTCAAGGATAAGGCTGGATATTCAGGATGTGAACTTTGTCATGCCACCTCCGCCAGCAACTGATCTTACACCTACCCAACCTACTATCCTCAATGCTTATAATCTCATCAATACTATTAAAGGGAGTTTGGTCTAGGAAACCTTGACTTTGGTAGCTCCTATTCACTATAGGAGAATTTATGTTATGTATGGGTCAAGTCATGCTATTGAACTTGACCTAGAATTGCCTATGTACAGAGAACCAAGGAATCCTTGTTCCTTCCTACGAAATGACCATCGGGATGCCTTCAGGCGGAAGATGGAGCTTGAGACTTAAGGTTTGGCCAACTTAGTGGTGATGCTCATGCCGTCAGCAGAGAATCATGCCATCAGTAGAGAACATAGGGCCATATCGGTGTACTCTCTATCCCATAAGGGGCAACTAGGCCCAGGTCTAGGAAGAGGTGAGCCAGGCATTTAAGGTCTCCATCTGTGTATACGACGAGGTCCCACTTCTCCAATCCATCATCACCATCGCCGCTTTTCGTCATACTACCAAAACCGATCTCCCACTCCGCAAAGATGCCAGTTGGGTCCTACACTGGTTACAGGCCTAACACATCCACCATAGGTGGAGACTAACCTATGGTAGGAAATGACTTGTCTTCGCCAACAACTTAATATAACACAAGCTCGGAATGTTAGGAGTTAAGCCCTACCAGATGATGATAAAGGAGAGCCATTCCTCGAGGAGATCTTGAGTACACTCATCCATATATGGTATTTCCTTTGACAAATAGATGGAAGTGCCGACCTCCCGGAAAACATCACTGCTTTTAACTCCATCAAAAGGGCCCGTAATCTCTCTGAACTGCAAAATGTCTTCTCCTCCTGAGTACACTTACAAGTTTGGCTTTCTACTAGTTCTAGCATCTACAATCAGTCAACATTCATTCTTGGGTCCAACTATGCATAGAATTTTAACTAGGTTCTTTACTTCAAAGACCCATGTCATGATGGCTAATGAGCTAGGTGACATCAAGTAGGAGCCGACCGAGAATCTTTGTTTGTATTTAAACTGCTTTAAAAAATAGTCCACCCTTGGCTAAGAGTGTCAATAAAAATAGCCTGGTTGTGATTCTATACTTGGTGGTTAGAAAAAAATTAAAAATATGGAAGGAGTTATAAAACTAGCTGACCACATCCTTAACCGACTTCTATCAATGTGCAAATGTCATCATATAGATGGAAGACGTTGATCTCTCTAACAGAGACAATGAGACCGACGTTTAAGCAAAGTCGACTCTTGTAAAAATACAAACCATCAAGGTAACGGTCGGTAGAACAACAACAAAAGGTGTGTAAAAGACAACACCCAATATAAGTCTACGTCACTAACTATGCCACCCGTACTAAAGACTACCCACTGCTAGAAGCAAGAGAAGGAAGGAACCTCATGACAACTGGAAGTACCATGTGTTCCATCGAATAAATGACCACTCCACTGACGAGTGTTGTATGCTGAAATACGAGATAGAGAGGCTAATCCGGGAATGGGTCCTTGTAGAGCATGTTTGACATCAGGTCAATAAAATAAAGATACCGAGCTCTTAAATAAGTGGTAGAGAAGTTGTTGGCCAATGGCTTTGTCCAAGAGACAGAATACCCGATCTGCGTAGACAACCCAGTACTATTCAGTGAACCAAATGGGTCTTGGAGAACTTACATCGACTTCCCCGACCTCAACAAAACCTACCCCAAAGGCAGCTTTCCATTGCCTCGCATCGATCAACTAGTGGATGCAACCGGTGGACATGAGCTCCTCATTTTCATGGATGCTTATTCTGGGTACAATCAGATTGTCATTCACAACCCAAACCAAGAGCACACCTCCTTTACCACCAATGTTGGACTATATTGCTATCAGGTCATGCCTTTTGGGCTACGAAATGTGAGCGCTACCTATTGGAGGCTCATCGACTACATATTCTCTAAATAGATCGGTTGGCCCATGGAGGTATTTATGGATGACATGCTGGTAAAGTCAGAGAAAGGCAGGAGGCATATACAGAACTTGGCCGAGACTTTTAGCATATTGTGTTAGTACAATATGAAGTTGAATCAAAAATGTGCTCTTTCACCGTCTAGTCTGAAAAATTTCTCGTTTATGTAGCAAGTGCTAAGGAGGATTGAGGCTAACCTTGATAAAATCCAGGCCATCCAGGACATGAAAGTCCTTAGAACTTTGAAGCAAGTGCATAGCTTAAATGAGATGGTTGCAGCTTCGAGCCGGTTTGCTTAAAAGGCAACCGACTAGTGTCTCCACTTCTTTAACCTCATCAAGAAGGTAAATTCATTTGCTTGGAATACCATGTGCACTATGATGTTTGAAGGGTTAAAACAACACTTGGCTACACCTTCGGTGTTGTCCAAGCCGGTCAATGGGGGTGGACTTATACCTTTATCTTGTAATGTTTGACCATGCGATCAGTGTTGCATTGATCAGAGAGGACTACAACATCCAATGACTGATCTACTATGTCATAAAAAGTTTGTCAAACCCAGAGACAAAATACATAAGGTTGGAAAAGCTGGCTTTCCTCCATCTTATGACAACATAGAAACTTTGGCCATACTTCCAAGCTTATCCCACCAAAGCCCTGAATAAATAGCCATTGAAGCAAATTATCAACCGATCGAACATCATGGGCCGGCTATTGAAGTAGTCCATCAAGCTTAGACAACATCACATCTCCCTCAAGCCTCTCACTTCTGTCAAGGTTTGGGTCGTTGTAGATTTCACTGTCGAGTGCTCAAGCCTAGACAATGGTGAAGAAGAGACCATCACTGGTCAACAAACTTAGCACCTACATGTGAATGGATTAACGAGAAAGATAAAGGGCCATAATGGTCCTTAACACCCTCGGAGGTACGATCCATGTTACTTTCAAGACGACCAACAATGAAGTTGAGTATGAGGCCGTCTTAGCCATATCAAGATGATAAAGGAATTGGACGTGGATTCCATCCCTGTGTTTAGCGATCATCACTAGTTGTCGGCCAAATCGATGAGTGATTCCAAGTCAAAGGCAAGACACTATCCTTGTATGTTTTAGAGGCCAACATGATAATCAGCACATTCTTGGAGTTTAAGCTGAAGTAGATACCCAGGGTAAATATTTCTAACCAAGTATTATAATTAGGGTAAATATTTTTAACAAGAATAATAATATATTATCACTTCCATAAATGCATAATCATCAAGCTATATGTCAACACACACATACATATTAAAGTAGAAATGCAAGCCAGATAAATTAATAATACCATAATCAGTCCTCAACATTAAATCACATAAATAGCTCAAATCCATATAAAAAGATAACTCTTATATCGAAAGATGTCATCACCAATATAGAAATACATCAAATCAAAAAACACAGGAATTTACTCAAATGGGTGAACCATATATATATCTGAAATCAAATCCAAAAAATCAATAAAGGGGATATCACTAAGTATAATTGGACTAGCATGAAGCGTTGCCTAAATATAACTATCAATCTTGACAAAACATCATCAATATCAAAGAGGATATGCTGCCAATTAATATACTAGGAATCCACTATACTCATGTCATATTGCTAGTATAATCTCATATCCTTATATATATAACTAATCAGAATACATCGTGACTGGAAATGGTTGTACAACAGATCTGAAGTCCCAAGTAGAACCATCTATATAATAATATGCAGCACCAAGCTCACATTAATGCTATAGTGAGTTGTAATAATCGTATATGCCAATCTACTATTATGTTAGTACCGGAAGATTGACCGATAACATTAAGCAAGCTCCAAAGACGCCAAGTTTCTACATTTTTTAGCTACCTCACAGTTATCATGATGTATATCCACTAGTGTCTTGTCAACGTGAAAACCTTAGGCCACGGAACTACAAATGCCCCTATAAGTAACAGACTACTGACTTAGGTGACATAGGGCCAAATGCGCATATAAGCAATAGCACAAAGTTGAAAGCACTAAGCAATATAGGGTGTCATAAATCTAGGTGCGACACCATGATCAGTCTGCTAGGATGGATTCTAGCCATTTGGTCCTCCCAACAAACATAATAAGAGAATATCATAATAGTGGCATATAGGAACAATACATGTAGACCCAAAGTCTCACTAACTATAGGCATATAGTCATATATCACTACATAACACCACACATTATCCACACTATTCTCGTCACGTGAGTGTCATCTACTTACATTGAATAACCAAATAGATATCACAACAGCATCACATACCATCGAGTGATATTCATACCTTTATTCGCTGCTTATAAACTACACTCAGTCTCACATATTCTATGTAGCGAGTCCAAAGGATAACCAGAGAAATATTACTAAATGCCCCATCCCAAATGGTATTATAACTCGGTTTATTCAAATTTCTCGTCACATAGAATAGAAGTATCATGAAATCGCATAAAAGGATGTCATCATTATATCATATTAGAACATAATCAAATCCATCTCAATGGTGAATCACTCATAACACATGAATCTGTATAGAGAAGATGAAACATTAGAAAACTCAAAAATCTTACCCAGAAAGTCAGAAATCAAGCATAAATATTTATATCCCACGTTATTAATTTGTAAGGAATTTTATAATTAGGAAAATTCTCCTTAAGATAACAAAAATGTCATTTACAAAATATCTCATAATTTTACATAATTGGTAAGCTATAAATGATTAATTATAACCAAAATCAAATTTATTATTCAATAATTTGTTAATTTCACATCCTTATATGCATTCAAATATTAATTTAAATAGCGTTTGGAACCTCATAAATAGATTATAAAACCAAATATTGTGTAAAACATTTATTCCACAATTATTAATAACTAGTTTCTATTTTAAATAATTATAAAACATTCAAATCAATACCTAATAAAATCTATAAATGACATTTTATCATATATAAGAAAATAATTATTTAAAAACGAACAATAAGTAGATATTCATGGATTAGCAAGGAATGAAATCAATTGTAATCTTATTATTTATGAATGATTAATTTCTTGATCTTTAATATAATTAATTAATAGTTAAATATTTTCTAATAATAATAGATAACTTATTTTTATCATTTTAAACCTTCAACATAATTTGTAGCTAAATATTACGTATAAAAATTATTTCATGACTTCCTATAACCAATTACTAATTTAAAAATAATTATAAAACATCTTAATCAATTTATATATTCATTTTCAAATATCTACCTTTAAAACTTGAATTATACACTAAGATTTCATATAATATACGTGAGTTATACACTAAGATTTCATATAATGTACTTTGATAACTATAGAATATCAACTAAGAAACATTTCATAATTTTTTCCATTTAAATAATTCTACTTAATTCAATTTAGTAGTGAATTAAAATTTAATTTATTATATATATAATATCTAAAAAAATAACATAAGAGTTCATATATGTTTATTTTAGTTTAGTTAAGTAAAATTATAAATGTATATTTTCATCATGAATTATTGAATATGCATACACTCAATCATTCCGATATTCCAACAACCATATTAATCAAATTTCCTTATTAAATTAACCAATATAATTCATAACATAAGAGATTGGATCATATATGTGAGTTAGGATGATAACTCACTGAATTATCAAGCAAAATCCCTCATTCACTATAGACAATATGTTGCCAAACTGCGACTTCTGCAATTCACATGCGCATACACAATCATTATCACCACCTGCTCTCGCCACTCACATCACCACACCTCCAAATCAGCCACCTTGATGTCGCACGCCTGAATCGAGATGTTGCCCAAAGAAATTACAGGTCATGATGTTGCCTCGAGCTTGTTAATTGAATCGCCTTGTGCGATCAATTTTTTTATTATCGCGATGTTCATTTTGAAGGTCAGGGCACGAACTTGGAAGTGAGGTTTGGTAAGAGAAAGAAAGAGAGTATTCCATAAAAAAGGAGAAATAAATTTAATTAGGCTCGGGCCTGGTTATTTGCTTTGAGCCATAACTTAAATTCAATTTAAATTTTGGTTAGTTTCCTTCACATTTAAATTTGAATTTTTAATTCTTGAAATAAATTTCAATCCAATATGAACAAATTTACATTTTATTCTATAAACTATATTTCAAAAACTAGATAATTTTATTTAATTTAATTCCCGCTTATCTATTTTTCACTATTTTAATCACATAACAATTATTTACACCTTAAAAATATTTTATATTCAGTTTAAGAAATTTATTCGATTTCAATGAATTTTCCAAAAGGCATTTATTAATTTAATTTATCATATCTAAATTGTTGTTAACTATAATTTAATTCAATAAAACTTATTTTCAAATTATTAATTATCAAATTCGAACAATCGTATTTTAATTAAAAAAAATTAATGCACGACATAGAAAGCAGGGTCGTTACAATGATAACTTATGCATCTAGGCAATTGAGACCCCATAAAATTAGTACCCAACTCCTAATTTGGAGTTAGCAGTGGTTATCTTTGCACTAAAGATTTGAAGTACCTTTTAAGAAAAAGGTTTGAATTGTTTATTGATCATAAATCTTTGAGATACTTGTTCTCCCAAAAGGAATTGAACATGAGATAGCAAAGATGGTTAGGGTTTTTAGCACCGAATGATTTTAGGATCAAGTATACCCGAGGGAAAGGGAATAATTTTGCTAATGCCTTGATCCAAAAGCAACAAAATTGTGTTTTGGCTATGATCATGGAGTGGAATGTCTTAGAGACACCAGCTTCTTGTAATGCACGGTTTCGGTCCAATGTTGGTCCGAGCCAAAACTCTAGTTTGTTGTCTTGCTTAAAAGTTTATCTAGTTCTTATGGAGTAGTTTGTTGAGAAGTAAAAGGAAGACCTAATATGTGTCAAAAGCATCAATGGTCTAAAGAGTGGAGTCAAGGTAGAAGATCTAAAGGACTTTGGTATTAATAAGAAGGACCATCTTTAAAAGTACGGAAGGTTATATGTTTTGAACAGCGAAGCCCTTTGATATTTGTTTTTTGACAATTGTCATCATTTAATGCTTATTATTCATCCAAGGGATACTAAGATACACCGAGATATGAAGCGATGCTTCTATTAGGAATAAATAAAAAGAGATCTTGGGAATGTGTGAAGGGATGTTCCACATGAAAACAGGTTAAGGCAAAACGTCAGAATCCTAGTGGACTTTTTCAGCCTTTAGAGGTTCTTGTGTGGAATTCAGATTCAATTTCATTGGATTTTGTATATGGTTTGCCAAGGTCAAGGATATAGAATGAAAGTATATGGGCTATAGTACATAGATTGACTAAGAGTACCCATTTTATTCTAGTAAAGTCCACAAGAGTGGCAACAAGGTTGGCCGAGATATATGTTAAGCTATATTGAGATTTCATGGAATTCCAAGTACTATTATTAGTGAACGAGACCCTTTATTTGTCGGTGAGTTTTGGCGGGGCCTGTAGAGTGCTTTGGGTTTAGAATTGTGTATGAGTAATGCATAGTAACGCAAATAAGTGGTCAGACCAAGAGGGTCAACCAAGTGCTCGTGGATTCATCAATAGCTTATGTGTTAGACTATGGTTGATCTTGGAAAGATCATTTGCACTTAGTGGAATTTTCATACAAAGATAGTTACCGATCCAATACTAGTGTAACGACCCAAAACTTAACCACTTCAAAATATAATATTTAAAGTATTTAAATATAAAATATAAAAGGTTTTATGATTCAAACAATATTAGACAGTATTTGAAAATAGAAATGTACATAAAAATAGTAACATTTGCTTATATCGACAAAAGTGGCAAAATTCTGATTTCAGAAAAATAAGTTTAAATGGTTTAATTAGTTATTTTAATTTATTTATGAGTGTTTATATTTTTAAATAAAATTATACAAATTTATTTTTAAATTTGGTTTACATAAATAAATAGTTACCTAAAAAGAAAAAATGTGACCGCAAAACATTTTGTCAAAAACCAACGTGTGTCGATTTAAAGTTGTCGCAACGTTGTTGCACCTTTATGTACACAATTTAATAAATATGTTAACATATAAAGATAGTTAACAATTAACTAAACAAGGTTACCTTTATTAATTACACTCAGAAAATTCTAGAAAGTAATTAGCAAAAGTAAACTAAAAAAGTCAAAACACATGTCACATCACATGTGACATAAAGTAAAATAATCATTCTTATTCTTTACTTAACTCTTAAGTATTTGAATTTTAAAAGTGTGATGTGATGTGGATGATAAGTTTTGAATTAAATAAGTTTACTTAATTCTTAAGGAAGATTATTTAAGTAAAAACACAAATCTATATTTTATTCTCGAATATTTTCTATAAACACTCATCCATTTCATCTTCATTTTTACACCATTTCTTCTCTATTTTTTCAAACTTATTCTCACTCTTTTAATGGCTTCCAACCTTAACAAAGTTATGCCAAAATATTCCGTAATGACCCAAAATTTCAGTCATTTGTAATTCAGATATTTAATTGATTTTAAATATTCACAAGTAAATTTTATGGGTTTAATAACTTATATTTCGAATATAGTGATTTAATTGGATGATTAAATGGCTAATTTAATATTTGAAATTGCTGAAATAATTAGAAATTGAATTTACTGTGAATGAAAATGATTTATAAAGATGAATAAATTCTATTCGAATTAGAATGATGTTAGAGAACTTCAAAAATTGAAATAAAAGTAAATTTGTAGAAATTGAATATTTTAATATTTAATTAACGTGTAAAAATAGTCATTTTTCATATAGTCTTAAATTCCAACGAAACCAGTTTCATTGGATCCGTAATGTTATATTATTTTAGGATTCCAGATTTCGTGTCAATCGGATTTACGGTTTAGTCGTGGCAAGCTAAAACGCGTAGAAATTTGTTTAAGTGGATTTTAAATATAAATAGTCGATTCGAAAACCTATCTTCCAAATACGATCGAATTGGCTCTCGATATATATTCCATAGTGTTTGAAATAAGGGTAAAACATATAAACGCCAGATGACTCGCTTTGATTGGAGTTCGAAAAAATTTCGGGTGAATAGTGTCGCGAAATTTTCTATATAAGTCCACTTTGTTTCACCATCGCACAAAACCCTAATCCATTTAGGGAAAGCTGCCATCCATGTTCCAATGGCCAGAAATTCGCATGCTTCCTCCCTCATTTTCTTCCAATCTATTAACAATTACGAAAAATCATCAATTACAAAGTTGCAGAGGGTATCGAATTCTAGGATTTCAATGGTCACGATCGAGTTTTATTGAGTGGATCAACGGCGATTTTCGTTTGAACGCGCGCCGTTCGTATGCGATTTTTCGAGGCGAGATGGCGACCAAGCTCTTCCATATTTCAGGCGGTGATGATGTTCGTGATGGCCTTCTACGTGGTATGCTCTGATCATTATCAAGGGGATTGTAGGTGGCTCGATAATTTGATGAATAGTGCGGCTCCATGCATTTTTTTCACGATCAAATAAGCCTGGGAGGGGAAAAAACAAACATGACTGAGATCTGGGGAAAACAAAATCAATGGCCCAGATTGAGTAGGGTTTGAAAATTAAATAAAAATTGTAAATTTATATTATATAAAATTCGTATAAACTTTAAAATATCACAACTTCTTCATATTAGGTCCGTTTTTTACGAAACAAGTTGCATTGGGTCCGTATTGACGAGCACTACATTTTAGAGCTGGTTGAAGTTGATTGGAGCTAGTGTAAGTTTTGGATAAAGTTAAACACCTGTTTCATTTTATTCGGAATAAAACACTAAACTGCAATTGGAATCAATGTGAGTACAACTCACTCTTTCTGACTCACTGATATTTTTATATAAGTGAGAATAATTTTTTTGGATGATATGTGATATATTATCTATATATTGATTGGTATTTGGATATATTCCTACCTATTGGAGTAGATGAGACCATATACGTTCCCGTGTCTGAGCGGATGACCCTTTGTACACGCGTTCGTCTCGAAGCGGACATTGTATACATTTTCTAATATGTATATTTATTGCAGGTGACAGGTTGGAGGGATCCAATTGGATTCCTCACCACTATTGATTTATTTACAGATATTGTGATATATATGTTATCATATGATATATAATATTTTGGATGCCTTGATTGATGTATTTAGTGCTGTTGCAGCATTGGACCTATTTTGGTAATTTAAAACGAATTTATTTTCAAGTGATTTTGATGGTAGATGTTTTATTAATTTTGAATGGTTAAAGAAATGAATTTATTTTAAATAAATAAATGTTATAATTTTTATGTTATAAAATTTATGATTTTTGCGAAATATGATTGAAATGTGGTTTTTGAAATATGGAGCTAACTATTTCGTAGAATAGTTAAATTGGGATTTTTATAGTTATTATAAACGGTTCATATATAAGATTTATAAAATTGATATTTTATAAATCAAATAATGAAATTATAAAGGAGTTTTATAAGTGTTAAAATGGAGTTATAAATGAATCTTATACGTGAATAAGATTTATAATTTGTGAAGTTATAAAAGAACGAATTTTGTAAATAAGAGAATTATAAGTAATTAACTTACAAATTGGATTTTGGCATGTAAATGAGATATAAATAGAATTGGTTAATAAAAGGATTTTATATGCGGAAGTTTTTATTAAAATTAAATGGAATTCATAAACATTGTTTATAATTTCAAAATCAATTGAATTGGATAAGTTAAATATAGAAGTTTATTAAAGGAAATATATCCACGATTTTGGACAGTCGATAATCCTTTAATGAATATACAGAAGTAATAAATTTGGTAAATGAATTATATCCACGATTTTGGAGAATGGATTATCTTTAATAAATGTGTAGAAGTAATGAATGTGGTAAATTAAGTATATTTACGATTTTGGACAGTTAATAATCTTTTGAAATAAATAAATGTTTTGGGAAGTGATATTTTAAATGGAGTAAAATGGTTTGAAGATGTTTTAAAATGTGTTAAGTATCGAAACCATAAATTTCAACATTCATTGTTGAAATAGACGTTTTCAAGAAATAAGGAAATGATGGACTATAACACTGTTGTTATAGTAAATGATTTTAGAAAGGAAATGTTTTGTATAGTATATGCGATTTATATATCTATCTTATTCTCGAATCCCTATACTGATGTTTTTGGGTTGTCGTAACGATGTTTTACGCAACATTCGTTTTGACCCAAATAAATGTGTTAAGGGAACGTTTTCCTTATAACAATAAAATATATACTTAATCCTAATTTGAGTATATGAAATATTTTCTAAGTGTTGAAAATAAATTGATTTGTGAATTACTTATTTTTAAATAAGTATATGGAAATATTTTCCAATATTGAAATGGTTTTGAGAATATATCTTTTTGAAGACAATTTAAAGTGAATATTGGCAAGTGATTTAATTAATAAAATATTAATTAAAAGAGCCCAGTGATTGTTATGGTGCTGAATATTTGTTTATTTGCTTTGATAGTTAAATAACCCACTATCAAATTTGGCCATTTAGTTTCTCGACTTGATGTGGGAACTATTTAGTCGTACACTTAGTACGTAGCGTTCTGTGTAGGCTTGATTATCATTTGTGTTGAGGATATTGATTTGTATAGTGCGGAATATTACTTCAATCTATCGAGCTTCTTTCTTGGCCCGAAGGATAGCAAGTTGAAAGTTGGAGACGTGATAAGTTTATGAGACTTAGTTTCTATGTGAGGTTGAGAAAAGATTTTGCGTTGTTGGTGAGAAGAGATAGGGATCTGATTTATCTGAAAACCATTCGGACCAACGTATAGGTTGGTTATGATGATATTGATATTCTAGATTTTCATAGTGGGGGACTGCTTGTTGATTGTTTGGGGTTAAAATACCAATTTGCATATAGTAGCAGTAGTCTCTTCATTATGCAATATCCAATGCAAGGAATATTCACTACTAATCCTAGGGATTTCCCGACAGGATATGGTAGGAAAGTACCTTCGGTTTGTCCTGTTCCTGGACAACTTGTATGGATGTTTATCTGTCATTGCATTTTTAAAAATTACGTACATTGGTTTTTACAAACGTATATCAGTGGTGGCGGAGAAGGAAACTTCTCTTAGCTTAACACCCTCCTTGAGACATACGAGCTTAAGGGTTGTACTTTTGTGGAAGGCAATTAGTAGTCAACGGAAATGGCCGTGTGGCATTCAAAGCGGTTGTGATTGTGAAAGGTAATCGTTACCTCAGGCGTCATCAACCGAAAATGACCAAAACAGGGTTAGATGTGGCAAGGATAAGTGGGTCGCTCCCATTAGGGTATGATCATCCTCTTCTAGATATATCTTTGCACGCTATGACGTCGTGTATCTGATTATTGTGGTTTGTATGCTAGAGGGGCCTCGGTAAAGGTCGGTAACAACCGAAGGATGACATATTCGGTACCATCTAGTTATAGAGGTGGGCCGGTCTTGTGTTGGTAGAGAAACGTGATGGTTTCTCGGTACATTCTTCTAGAGATGTACTGCCGGAAGGTAGTCTTTCACCTGGTCATTTGTATGGAAATCCAAACTCCACTACGTGCTTGCCATTTTGATTGTATTGCCCAATTGGGCTATATGCTGGAATTTAATCAGTGTAACAATTTCGGCTATGATTAATATTATTTGTATAAAGTAGACACTACTATAATATAAAAGGATTTGATATGATATGTTTTAGTTATCGTAAGGTAAAAACATGTCCGTGTTTATGTGTGTACTTGGTTTTTACAAACGTATATCAGTGGTGGCGGAGAAGGCAACTTCTCTTAGCTTAACACCCTCCTTGAGACATATGAGCTTAAGGGTTATATTTTTGTGGAAGGCAATTAGTAGTCAACGGAAATGGCCATGTGACATTCAAAGTGATGTGATATGTGAAAGGTAATCATTACCTCAGGCCTCATCAACCGGAAATGACTAAAACAGGGTTAGATGTAGTAAGGCTAAGTAGGTCGCTTCCAAGTAGGGTATGATCATCCTCTTCTAGATATATATTTACACGTTATGAAGTCGTGTATCTGATTATTATAGTTTGTATGCTTCGAGGGCCCTCGAAAAAGGTCAGTAACGAACGAAGGATGACATATTCGGTACCATGTAGTTATAGAGGTGGGCCAGTCTTGTGTTGGTAGAGGAACTTTGTGATGGTTTCTCTGGACATCCATCTAGGGTGAACCCATCGGAAGGTAGTCCCTTCATATGGTCATTTGTATGGAAATCCAAACTCCACTACGTACCTGCCATTTTATTTCTAGAGCCTAGTATAATGGAATTTAATGATAGTAATAATTTCGGCTATTTTGATTATTATTTGTATATTAGACACTAGTATAATATCAGATGACTTGATATGAAATGTTTTAGTTATCATAAGGTAAAACATGTCCGTTTTTATGTGTGGGTGTGTCTTACAAGACACTTTTGTTTTGATGAAGGAAAAATTTGGCAATTTAATAAATTCAGTTGAGTGTGTTTCTCACGTTGGTTTACCAGACTGATCCGGGGGTTCTTCTCTTTCAATGCTCGAGTCAGGCCGAGTATATTTATAGATTCAGATTTGGTGCTTTCGGAGCTTCAGCAGGAGAGCTGGAGATCTTCATTCTCGTATACACGTATCGGTTTTGTTTATCCGCTGTGCTTACTTGTTATATATTATTGGCAATTGTGAGGACATGTTATTATAACTGTCCAGGGTGATAACTACTGATTGATTGTTGAACTCTGCTTGATGTATGTATATACATTTTCTGCTCTGTAAAGATCATTGATATGATATTATGTGTTTTCCGCTGCGATGTGAGATTATGTATTCT
This sequence comes from Allium cepa, assembly GCA_030765085.1. Classification (NCBI taxonomy): domain Eukaryota; kingdom Viridiplantae; phylum Streptophyta; class Magnoliopsida; order Asparagales; family Amaryllidaceae; genus Allium; species Allium cepa. Next base: position 23,784,867 of record CM060933.1, on the reverse strand, counting down.
TCTATTTGATTCTATCTTTTCTCTTTCTTCTCTTCTCTTCTTCTTTCTTCTTTTCTTTCTCTTGACTTTCCATCAGTCGGTGCTTTTTGGGTAAGACATGTGTGGTTTACTACCGATTCAAAGGGTACGGATTTGTTGTCGTTACATATTCTTAAAAATAAAACAAAGAAAAATATCGACAAAAATCCATCCGAACCATTTCAAAACGCCTCCTTCCCTCTTCTATTGCTCACGACCCCACTTCCTCCATTTGGCCCGACACTCCTAGCCTTTCCCAAGCCAAGTTGAACCATCCAAGTCTAAGCGGTCAAGGGATCGTAAGCTAAAAACATCGAGTAGCAAAGCTACAACCGATTTTCCATTCGCCAAAACCAAACAAAAGTGAGAACTCCTAATTTATATGTATATATTTGGTTGTGATGTTATGATATGTTTGTTTGGATGTTTGGTTATGATATTGATTCTCATATATTGTTTATTGCATAAAAATATTGAAACAAGTCATGGATTTACACGACGTATAATCACATGGAAATCACTTTCTAAAAGAAATGAAATGTGATATGGAATCATTTATACCTTTGAAAAATGTTTGAATATGCTTTAAAATGATTCCTAAATGTTTAAACTTGTCCCAGCAAATTTGGATATGAATATCAAAATAGTCCTAAAATTTGACGTGTCGCGTAACGGTAGTTCATGTTTACGCATCAAAAGTTCAAATGAACATACGAAGTGGAATATAGTTCGAAATTCTTCGAAGTAAGAATTTTCCGAATCCTTATATCCATATCTTTCATATAAAAAAAATCAAGATTTCATCTCGTATATTTTGAAATGTGGCAAAATCAATTTCCAAGAAAAATCCAATTTTTGCACTAAAATGACCAAAGTTGAAAATTGATAAAATAATCGTTCAAAAAACATGAAATAAATTAAAAAAATGTTTTAAAATGTTTTAAAAGTGATTTAAACTAAAAAGATGGTTTTCTAAATGATATAAAAGTCATTTTGAAGAATATAGCTTTTAAAGCACTTTTGGTAACACTATTTGCAACACTTTTCTCAACGCTTTTCAATAACTTTTGAAATGAAAGTTGAAACTTAACAATTCTTTCCCAGGTCTTATGTAAATGTTTTTAAGTAAATAATAAAGCATTTCAAAATAAAATTGAACAATTTAACATTATTTCAAGGAACAAATAGTTAAGTGATTTAAAAAGTAAAATGAGTATGTGGAAACGACCAGTACATTTGTCCCGCTTGTGAGATTTAAAAGTGAAAATAAGGCATGTAACTAAGGTTAGGAATGGAGAAACCAGTGCCCTAAACTTACTTGGCCTCAGTTTTCTCTTTTAGGCGAGGGGTGGAGTATATCGAAAGGAAAGCCCAGATGCTCAACTTGGATTTTATATAAATAATCTTCTTATACTCATTATTAAAATCCGAAGAGGGAACTTGTCCTATTCATGGAATTTAAAAGGTGATCTCAACTTTATTCCGCCCATAACACTCGTTGAATACGGAAGCTGATTTTGAATAAAAGTAGAATGATTTTTATAATCCTATTTTCTCAAAAGAGCTCTTTAAAAATGATATGAGAAATATTCAAAAAAAGGTTTAAATGATTCTGTATTCACTAAAGGAATATTTTGAAAATATATATCTCTCGAAGATATTTTGATAAAGGAAAATGAATGAATCGAAAAACAATCACCTAATTACATCATTTTTATCGATGATTGGATTTCGATGGAACTAAGGTTTGATTTGGGTAATACCTATCCAAAAACCACTTCGAACCAATTACATGTTTGAAGATTAAATATGTTTGAAGACGGAGATATCAAGATGAATAATAACAAGGGACTACTTGTTGATTAATTGGGGATAAACTCTTGATTCACTATATTGCAGTGGTGGTCTCTTTGTTATGAAAAATCTCTGAACTACAACGATTTCTCGCCTAGTAATGGCCGAGGAAAGGGCCTTCGGTTTTGTTGGTTCCAGAATGAACTTATATAGATGAGTGTCTGACCCTGCATTCCAAATCACAACTAGTGCTCTCTATAAAAGTATATCAGTCGATGGTGGAGAAGACACCTTCTCTTAGCTAAACATCCTTTCCAAAGACATACGAGCTTAGAAAGTCATACATTTGTAGAAATCAGTCGTGTGAACGTGGAATGACAATGTGGCATTCAAAGTGAAAGAAGATGTGTTATGTGAAAAGGTACTCTTTGCCTCAAGCCTCATCAACCGAAAATGACCGAAACATGGTTAGATGCACCAAGGCTAAGTGGGTCATTTCCATATTGGGTATGATCATCCCCTTCTAGATATATTTCATCCCGCTATGACATTCAGGATGTAAATTAATGTGGATATATGCAAAGAATGATCTCGGATAAAGGTCGGTAACGACCAGGGAATGACATATTCGGTACTATCTAGCTATAGAGATAGGCCGGTCTTGTGTTGGTAGAGAAGCTTTGTGATGGTTCCTTGGAACATCCATATAGAGATGTACCCATCGGAAGGTAGTCCTTCACCTGGTCATTTGTATGGAAATCCATTCTCCAATAAGAACCTTCAGACTTGATTGTAAACGTATTATGCTAGAATTTAATTAATGTAACAATTCGCTAAGATTAATAAGTTTTGTGCAAATGTTTTCAAAGAAAGTCATTAAAAATAATATCCCCAAATTTTATGTAATAAAGAGTTTTGGTTATCATAAGGTAAAAATATGTTCCGTGTCTATGTGAGGCGTGGTCTTATAAGATACCTTTTTGTTTTCAAAACATCGTACTTTGAGTTCTTACACCAGTCCCATGACTGACCTGGAGTTTATTTTTCCCTTTAAACTCCGGATGCCCTATTTTTTGGATAACCGTGTAGTCAAGATACCTTAGGAGCATTTTGGAGCATGTTGGGGAGCATTTTGGAGAAGTCTTTTGGAGCTATGAAGCTGAAGTAACTTATGTAGATATCTACACATTTTCCGCTGTGTTATGTAGTATGTATTTCCCAACGTATGTACGGATAGATAGTTATAACTATCCCATTGGATTTGTATTTAACTCTGATCATTTATGTATAATTAAAATGTTGAATACGACCTGAGATTCTATTATTGTGCTATCTTCTATCTTTATTTCTTTTACACCTTTGATAATCTGCCTCCCCAACACTTGGATTTATGGCACGTGAATACCGTGGATGTATTAGTGTCGATTTCTGAGGGTCGAGGAGATGGGTCATCACATGTGGTATCAGAGCTTAAGGTTAAGCGAGAACCTTGGCTTTGTTAGGGTATGACTCATTAAAGATAGGGTTAGTAATGCCGCAGAATGAGTTTAGTTTGAGAGAGCGCATAATTGAAACTTTTAACTTGAATAAGTATATTCATACTGTACAGCATTCCCTAAGATATTTCGACTATATATCCTAAAGATATTTTTCTTACTATATATAGATAGTAGAAAATGACTGGAAGAAGAGTACGAGGTAGGGGAGGAAGTAATACCACAAACGGTCAAACTCCCATAGCTACAGTAGTTGAGGAAGTAGTAGTTCCGGTACAGCCCCAAATTAACTTTGCAGCTTTATGCAATAACTATACCAACCTTGGTGGTAAAACTTTCAAAGGAACAGAAACCATCATTAAAGTACAAGCTTGGATCCGCTCTTGTGAAAGAATTTTCAAAGGACTGAATATTGGAGATGAGTAGAAGAGATTCTTGGCTTCTTGGAAACTACAAGATGGAGCTCTAGTTTAGTGGGAATCTATTACTCATAATGAATCAGAAGATGATTTCTCTTGGGAACGATTCAAAGAAGTTCTGAAGGAGCAATATATGCCGAAAGCAGGAAAATCCCGTATTTACTGAAATTTTATAAATTTAAACAAGAGGATGTGATGTCGTTTGAGGAGTATGCTAACAAGTTTAACGAATTATCTTGTTTGGGCCTGGATTGATAGATACGCCCTTAAAAAAGAATGAAAAGTTTATGTCTGGAATGAAGAAGCAGTACCATGTCAGAATGACTGGGCACGTGAAAGAACCATTTGTAGACTAAATAGACATGGGATACAGATATGAAGCTTTGGATAAGATAGATCCACCCGTAGTACAAGAAGGCAACAACAACAATAACTGGAGGAAGTTCAACGGAAAGAAGCCATGGCAGAGAAAACCCAAAGGAGGACCTCAGGATAACAGCTTTAAAAATGTCACTTGCTATAATTGCCAACAAAAGGGCCACCTATCAACTCATTGTAGTAAACCTAGAACCCAAGGAACTCAAGGATCAACACCAAGAAGCTGCTTTAATTGTCATCAATCAGGACATATGATAAAAGAATGTCCCCTAATGAAGAAAGGAGAACAGGCTAAAGTTTACATTATCAAGGATGAGCTTTCAACCTCCAAAGATGTGACGGGAAAAGAAGTATTGGAAGGTGATATTTTTATCAAATATATTTTAGTTAGAGTATTATTTGATACAAGAGCTTCTCATAGTTTTATTGCTAAAACAACTGTAGAAGAATTGGAACTTAAACCTAAAATTGTTGACGACCCTATTTGCATAACAAATCCCGTAGGAGGTTCCACTAATCTTTATATGCACTGTGAAAAATTCTCAATGATCTATCCTCCCCATCACTTTCCTTTTGATCTTTTCGTCTTAGATTTTATTGGATTTGAAATTTTACTTGGCATGGATTGGTTAACTAAAAATGAAACTATTCTAGATTGGTTGAAAAGAACGGTTGTAGTGAAAAAAAATTAGGGAAAATCTAGAAATACCTTGTGAAGGTCCTAGTCCAAGAAGGGATAGTTTTCTTTATGCTTTAGATACATCCCAGACAGGATTAGAAACATAACCCATTGTTAAAGGATTTGTAGATGTCTTTGAGGAAGTAAAAAAGTTTGCCCCCACATCAAGAAATCAAATTTCGTATAGATTTAGTTCCTGATGCAATGCCAATTAAACAACAAGATAGAAGGATGGCTTCGAAAGAAAGGGAAGAGTTGAATAACCAAACCCAAGAGCTATTAAAGAAAGGACTGATAAGACCCAGCCGTTTAAGTCGGGGATCGGCCATAGTTTTTGTTGCTAAGTCAGATGGATCTTTGAGATTGTGTGTAGACTATCGAGATCTAAATAAGCAAACCATTAAGAACAAGCATCCTTTACCCCGAATAGATGACTTATTTAACCAGTTTGGAGCTCGATTTTTTTTCTAAAATGGACCTAGCTATAAGATTCCATCAGTTAAGGATAGCAGAAGATTGCATCCATCTAACTGCATTTAAAGGTCCGAATACTTTCTATGAGTGGTTGGTTATACTTTTTGGGCCAAATAATGCACCCGCTTATTTTGTTAACCTTATGAATAAAGTATTTAGAGATGTGCTAAACAAATTCATGTTAGTCTTCATCGATGATATCCTTATCTACTCAAAGGCAGAAGAAGAACACGCAAGGCATCTAGAAGGTGTGTTGGAGATATTGAGGAATAATGCGCTTAAAGCCAAATTCTTAAAGTCTCATTTTTGGGAAAAGGAGGTAAGATTCATTGGACATATAATATCAAGAGATGAAATTTCAGTAGATCCAAGGAAAGTTGCAGCTATTTAAGATTGGAAGTAGGCATAAACTCCTAAAGAGATTCGTAGCTTCTTAGGTTTGGCAGGATATTACAGAAGATTCGTTCAAGATTTCTTTAAGATTTTCTATCACCTAACGAAGTTGACAATGAAGGATGCTAAATTTATCTATACTCCAAAATGTGAAGAAGCATTCCAAGAACTGAAGAAGAGATTGACAACCGCTCCATTTTTTGCAATTATAAATGGAAATAGTGGATTGACTGTCTATACAGATGCTTGTGAAGAAGGAGTTGGTGCAGTTTTAATGCAACATAGGAAGGTGATTGCTTACACAAGTAGACAGCTGAAGACGCATGACAAGAATTATGCAACACGCGACTTAGAATTATTAGTCGTTGTGTTCGCTCTAAAGATATGAAGACATTATTTGCTGGGTAAGAATCATTCATTGCTTATTTCGATAAAACTTTGAATTGACCTTAGTAAATAATATTCCATCTTTTAGGTGAAAAATCCGAACTCCTCATGGACCACATATCTTTGAAGTATCTTTTCATCCGGAAGAATTTGAACATGAGACAGCAATGCTGGCTAGAATCTCTCGAGTCATATGATCTAGATATTCTATATACACTCGGGAAAGCCAACGTAGTAGCGGATGTATTAAGTAGGAAGTTAGCTACTATTTCTTATTTGGTAGTAACTCCAACTCTTTAGGAGAAAATAACTAGCAAGCAAAAAGAAGGTTGATTCCTAATGGAGATTATTGAAGATATACACAGAGGAAGGAGTTCAAGCTTCAAAATAGACAACCATGGAGTATTGCGGTTAAATGGAAGAATTTGTGTTCCAGATGTTGGAAATCTTAAGTAAGAAGTATTAGCTGAATGCCACACAGCCAAACTTAGCATTCATCCGGGGATTCATAAGATGTACAAGGACATGAAGCGTACATTTCGGTGGAGAAGCATGAAGAGGGGCATATCTATCTATGTCAGTCATTGTGAAAATTGCCAAAGAATCAAAAGTGACCAATAGAAGACGGCAGGATTACCTCAACCTTTGGAGATTCCAGCTTGGAAGTGGGATCAAATATCCATGGATTTCATTGATGGCTTACCCCGAACAAGGAAAGGAAATGTAGGCATTTGGGTTATCATATACCGATTAACCAAAAGTGCACATTTTATTCTAGTTAAGACAACAAGAACTACAGCAAGCCTTGCGGATATATATGAAGGAGATTGTCTGATTGCATGGAGTTCCGAGTAGTATAGTAAGCGATCGTGATCCAATCTTCACTAGTCAGTTTTGGAAAGCATTATAAACAGCTTTGGGAACCAAGCTGAGTATAAGCACTATATATTACCCCCAAACTGATGGACAGGAGGAAAGAGTTAACCGTGTTATTGAAGATCCTTTAAGAGCATGTATTCTAGACTTTGGAGGCTCGTAGGAGAATCATTTACATTTAGTAGAGTTCTCCTATAATAACATTTATCAAGTTAGTATCGACATGGCACCGTATGAAGCTTTGTATGGTCGTCCATGTAAATCGCCAACATGTTGGATAGAAACCGAAGATCAGTTGGTGGTTGGCCTAGATATGATACGAGAAGTTTTAGGGAAAGTTGATATAATCAGAAAGAAGCTAAAAGAAGCTCAAAGTAGACAGAATAGTTATGCAGATTGAAGGCGTAGAAATCTAGAATTCTAAGTTGGAGATTCAGTATTTTTGAAAGTCTCTCCAATGAGAGGAGTGGTAAGATTTGGAAGAGTTGGAAAGTTAGCATCTCGATATATTGGATCTTTTTCCATTCTTGAATAAATCGGCCCACTAGCTTATCGAGTACAATTGTCTGAAAGATTTTTCGATGTACACAATGTTTTTCATGTATCACATTTATGGAAGCATGTATATGACCCAGAACAAATCATAGAAACAGCTGCCCAGGAGAACTTGGAGATAGAACCAAACATAGTGGTTATTAGAAAGCCCGTTCGAATCGTGGATCAAGATGAGAAACGATTAAGGAGGAAGGTTGTAAGATTGGTAAAAGTTCAATGGATTGGGGATGCTGATGATTGCACATGGGAAACATAAAATAGAATGAGAGAAGCATATCCCGAGTTTAGGATCGATGTATAGAATTTATCTATTGTTTGAGTGCACTCACCGCCTATGGTGTAATCACTTATTATATATATTTTATCTTATTGAATATATATTTTCTTTTGAGCTATTTTCTTCTTACCTAATTTCGACGACGAAATTCTTTTAAGTGAGGGAGAATGTAGCGACCCAAATTTAACCACTTCAAAATATAATATTTAAAGTGATTTTAAATATAAAATATAAAAGGTTTTATGATTCAAACAATATTAGATAGGATTTGGAAACAGAAATATACATAAAAATAGTAACATTTGCTTATATCGACAAAAGTGACAAAATTTTAATTTCAGAAAAGTAAGTCTAAATGGTTTAATTAATTATTTTGATTTACTTACGAGTGTTAATACTTTTAAATAACATTATACGAATTTATTTTTAAATTTGGTTTACATAAATAAATAGTATAACTAAAACGTCAAAATATGATCGTAAAACATTTTATCAAAAATCAACGTTTTGTCGATTTAAAGTTGTCGCAACATGGTTGCATCTTTATGTACACAATTTAATAATATGTTAACATATAAAGATAGTTAAAAATTAACTAAACAAGGTTAATTTTAATACACTTAGAAAATTCTAGAAAGTAATTAGCAGAAGTAAACTAAAAAAGACAAAACACATGTCACATCACATGTGACATAAAGTAAAGAAATGTGACATAAAGTAAAGTAATCATTCTTATTCTTTACTTAGCTCTTAGGTATTTAATTTTAAAAGTGTGATGTGATGTGGATGGTAAGTTTTGAATTAAATAAGTTTACTTAATTCTTAAGGGAGGTTATTTAAGTAAAAACACATACCTATATTTTATTCTCAAATATTTTATATAAATACTCATCCACTTCTTCTTCACTTTTGCACCATTTCTTCACTACTTTTTCAAGGTTTTTCTCACTCTTTTAATGGCTTCCAACCTTAATAAAGTTACGGCAAAATATTACCAAAAATAAAACAAAGAAAAATATCGACAAAACTCCGTCCGAACCACTTCAAAAAGCCTCCTTCCCTCTTCTATTTCTCACGCCTACCTTTCTCCATTTGGTCGAGCACTCCTAGCCTTCCCCAAGCCAAGTCGAGCCATCCAAATCTAAACATTCAAGGGATTGTAAGCTAAAAACGTCGAGTAGCGAAGCTATAGCCGATTTTTCATTCGCTAAAACAAAGTGAGAACTCTTAATTTATATGCATATATTTGATTGTGATGTTGTGATATGTTTGTTTGGATGTTTTGTTATGATATTGATTTTCATATGTTGTTTATTGCATAACAATTGAAACCAGCCACCGATTTTGTAACGACCCTGTATTTTGTGATTATTTTAATTGTATATTTTAATTATTTTATATTGAATTTTCTGATTTAAAAACTTTATTTTATTCATTAAAATGAATAATTTTTTTATTTTAAATATAAATTTTGATTTGTATGTGAATTAGAATTTCAAACATGAATAAATAGAATATTTTCCAAAAATGTGAATTTTGGTCATTATGGTCAAACTTTGACTTTTAAATTTAAAAATTTAAAAGTTTGAAATTTTGAATTTTATCCTTTATTACGAAAATAAATAAAATTTTAAGAATACAGCTTTTCATTTCGTTGAAATCCGATTAATATTGTGAAAGTTATGCTTTTTAAACCTTTGTATGTAAATTGTTTTATTTAACAAAATTGTTTATTTTAATTTATATAAATAATATTTTTGTTTGTCATATCATGTTCTAATTTGTGTATATATTTGTAACATAACTTGTTATGTATATATTTTATTTTTAAAACGTTTTAAAAGTGTAGTGGTAATTTTCCAATGATAATTATATTTTGTTTACAAATGGTAAATTCTAGTTTCAATTAAATAAGGTATTTTCTTTATTCATTTTCTATTTTCCTAAGATATTATTTTATTTTCATTTCCACTTTATTTTTTTCAGTTTTTTATTTTTATTTGCTTGATTTTATTTGTTTAAAGTGAATTATAAAAATTGGAAATTCAAAGAGTCAAAAAACCTTTTCATTTCTAGTAACTTTTCATATGCATGCCTTTTCATTTTTCTTTTGACCTTTCATTTCATTTCTTTTGGCTATACACTTCTTATCCCTAGCCATGTATTTTCTTCATTTTCACGTGAAAATTTTCTTTCTTATCTTCAAAACTCACGCCAAAAGAAATTTTGGTAATGGCTTTCGTTATCTCTTTTCCTCTTCATTTTCAATGATTTTTGCCTTTGCTCCTCTTCAAGTTTGCTCAGCCTAACCCCTTCACCATCACCACCGACCGCCACATCACTTCCTCCCAATCACCATCCATGGCCTGACCTCCTCCTCCTCTGACCAATACTAGCCGTGACCACCAAGTGAAGCCATCACCACAAAACTTTGCATAAAACTTCACCAAAACATGCTAGCCGAGCCTATACTCCACTATCACCTTCATAGTTTGCCTCGGCCACCACCATAGCCACCACCGCCTGATGTACATAACCTCTGACCATCAGCCTCTCCTCTGACTAGACCTGTACCTTGCATGGCCGAGCCTCACTTGAGTTTTGGCCGAGCCTATGTGCACCGACACTTGCCTCCTTTTGGCCTTGACCCTTTGTCTTCTTCATGTGTAACTCCTACCTCTTCAAACACTTGTGTAGCCGTGTGCTTTGATGCCAAACCCGAGCCATTTACCACCAATGTGGCCGAGTATATGTTCCACCTAGGTCAAGCATTTGAATGGTTAAGGCAAGGTCTAACATACTTGTTCTTTGTTAGATTTTATTTCAATTTGTTTCAATATGTGTTTTGTGTTAAATATATTTATGTGTACATTGTTTTGTTTTATTGGTTGTTTACAAGATCAACATCTAGGCTCTCTATTCATTCAAATCAAAATCATGCTGTATCATGCTTATCGTGCCTTTGGAATCATTCTTGTGTGTCGTAGTGGTCTTTAGCTTTGATAAAGATGAGTCCTTCTCACTCTGACGTTTTTACTTATGAAACGGTAAATGGATGATAAGTGATTAGTAATTAATGTTATGCAAGTTAATGATGACTATATGATATGTTATTTCATGTTATTCCCATGTTAACTTTGTTAATTATCACCTGGCATATGATATATGACATTATATTGCGACATTGACATGTTTGTTTAATTGTTTATGCATATATTCACAATGCAAGTTCTCTGTTAGAATAGAATCACTATGGGTTGAAATGATACATGCCCGAACATATATTAGAATAGGGAAAAATCATTATGAGCTAAAATGGTAGGCTCAAGTGATTTTTATTGTATTTTATTTGACTTGGGATTGCGAGTTTAAAATGACAGAACCCGGGTTTTCTTTTTAAATTGCGGATTGAAATGATACATATCTGTATCACTTGACCTAGGTTAGAAAATTATATACAGACCCCATGGTATATTTTTAAATGATTTTTCTTATGATATATAATTTTAAAGTATGAAATTTTGATTTAAAAATATATATTTATGGTTGTGAGAAAGTTAAATATTAAGTTTTGAATTTGTGAATTTAAGTATATAAATTTAAAGTGAATGTGATTTTGACTTTAAATTATATTTTTAAAATGTAAATAAATAATGGAAATTAAATTTAAAGTTTTGAACTGATATTTGAAGTAAAATGTTAATTTTTATTAAATTTATAAGTTAATAAACAGTGAAATTTTGACTTAACAAATGAATTGAGTTTTAAATTGGATATTTGATTTTAAAATTTTATTGTGATAAATCATATGATAAAATTATTTAAATGTGAAATTTTGAAGTCTAAAAATATTATTTACAAGTTTAAAATTTGCTAAAATTGAAGTTTTATTGTTTTTGAAAAGTTATAATAAAATCTGGAATTTGTTAACAGCATTTCCAAAAATGTTGTGGTCTTATGACAGCATTTTTAAGTACTGTTTTTTTGAATTTAACTATGTTTGAAATAACTAAATATCTATTACGGCATTTTATAAATTCCGTTACTCCTGAACTAAACTATTTTGGAAACTATAAGCTAAGATAGCACTTTATAAATGCTGTCGTTGCAATAATTTGACAATGTTCTGAAATATTATAGATTTTAACACTCTGAGTAACATTTTAAAGGGTTAAATGATTTAACTTTTGGAATTGATTATTTGTGTAATTTTAGGTGTTTTGAAAATATTTTAATATTTAAATTTAAATTTCAAGGAATTTAAATTAAATTTGAATTTAAATAATGGTTACTTTGTTATGTGTTAAATGGATTGAAATGAAATGAGATAAATGAATTTTTGAATGGAATTTTGAAATGTATTTTGTAATGATATTTGAAATAATAAATGAATGACATGATTGATTTTTAAAAAGGTATTTAAATTTGAATATTTGATTTTGAATGATAATGAATTGATAAAGGATTTGAAAGGAAATGATTTTGAAATGGTTTTGAATGATATAATCTTTATTTTGTAAGGAATGTGAATTTGGAATGATATTTGATTTTGATCTATTCGATAAATGAATATTTGAAGTTTATACTAGTATGAAAGGATATTGGTTTACTTGTAAATTTGAGTTTATTTAAATGATATTGGATTCATGAAATGAATATTTCAAAACTAAGAAATAATGAAGTTAAATTTGAGATATATGAATTATGAAATTTAGTTATGAAATGTGGGATATTAAAGCTTTGAAATATATTAAAAATTGAATAGTTCATTTTGTGGATTAAATCTGTATTTGAAATTGATAAGTTTTGAAATGGTCTGTTGGGAAACTAAATTGAATTGAAACTGATGGTTTGAATTGAATTAAATTGAAAATTTGAAAATTTGGTTTAATTGAATAAATTTGTAAATTGTAAAGAATTAAATGAATGTTCCATGATTTCAAATGTATGATTTCGAAATGTTATGATTTTCAAAGTGTAATGATTTCAAGTATTTTGGTTTCGAAAGAGTTATAACTTTGAAAGTATTATGATTTTGAAAGATAAATATATATTTGAAATGGAAATGATATAGTATTGGTTTGAATATAGTTTTGAAATAAAAATGGTTTTGGTTTCGTAGCATAAACTATTTTGGAAAGAACATAGTTTTGAAATGAAATGATTTGATTTTTGAAGTATAAACTATTTGAAATGGCCACGGCGTTATAATAACGATTGGTTGTTAAAGAGACCGGGATCGGAAGTTGTCATACTCTCTGCCAACTTCGAAAACCACTTTAACAACTATGCACATGGTGGAGATTCCAGAATGAAGTAGGATGGTGGCGACGATCCTATTGAGGTATGAATGTGGACCCAACTCCCGTGAGTTGGCATAAGGTGGCTAAAACAGGAGCGATCTCGGGCCAAGTGAGGTTATTCCTCCCATCGGACACATTTCTTCGATACTATACTCTTACTTGTGGTTGATTTGATGGCCATCCTCGACTTTGATTTGGGAGTTTGTTTCGAGGTGGGCGTAGTGGCTGCTACGTTACCGCCAGCCCATGTGCGTAATTGGTATATCTACCCTGGCATTGCCTTGTGCCTTGTCACCTACCATACTGAGCTTTACTACGAGTTTGTTTTTCTCCTATAGCCCATGGAGTATTTAGGATAGCCTCCCGATCTGGAGGTATGTTGATACTGGATGGACTACTTGGACTATTATGTGTTAAGGGGAATATTGGGTCACTCCTTAACGGTATTTTAAAGTAGGTTTATTCTACTATTAGACATTATTATAATAGCGCAATATTACTACATAGTAAATAGTTTAACGGATCCTTAGAGGATGGGCGGTCCCAAGCATCCTTCAAGTTCGTTACGTAATTTTGTTACTGTTCACTTGAGTTGATTTACAGTTCATATGTATTTATGTCCTGACTCGAGTATTTTGTGTTTTTCTTTACGCTTGAGTCAGACTGAGTGATTCAGCATTCAAGGCTCACCTTCGGAGTTAGAGCTTTTCTTGAAGATCCAGCCATCTATTTTGCTTTAGGTATCTAGTGATTTCAATGATGTATTCTGATTTGTGCCTGATGTATCTTGTTATTCTTCAGTTGTATCTTGCTTACATATATAGTAGCTTCATGAACTACTATCTCTTTTACTTCCGCTGCATTATTATTTACTCTGTGTCTGTGATCCGTGACTATTTATTTACTATATATTCTGAGATTTGCCAAATTTTATTTACAACGTGGTATTTCGAGCAATTCAAGTCCGACATGTGCGGATGCAAATGGTTGAAAATATCGGGTTGTTACATGTGGCATCGGAGTTTTGGTTTTTAGGAAAAACTTAGCATATATGGTAAATGTATTTACAGAATCACTTTCATTCAAGATTGAACCACTTTCTTTTTTACTTGACCCCTTTGAATTTTAGAACGTTCCCTACAGTTCCAAAATCTATTCGTGTCCCACACTATTCATCTTCTTTTGATTCTAGAGTATCTCATAACTCGTCTTCGAATGATCTTTATAATGAGTCGGCGGTCTCTCCAATCTCAAATTGATTTATAAAGGGGTGAAACCCCTTTACAACATCATCGATTCTCCAGAGATTTTTATATCCTCAGTTTAGATGCTAGTATCTCTTATAATTCCAAACTCTATCTTTTGAGACCGAATGTAGATTTGCCCCAGAAAATCCACATCGATCTTATTCTTTAAGTCATGGTTGACCCGGTTAAGGTTGCCCGCGATTTATATAAGCTTATCCATCTTCCAATTCTGTTATTAAATCTTCTGGTCTTTATTTCCAACTTATCTTCAAATTATTCTTGAAGTGTATTTGTAAATCTATATTTAAAATGTTTTATATATTGTGTTGTTTGGGTTGTTGATGTTGATTTGGGTTTCTGATCGATTCGTCTAATCAACGCTATCGATAAGATTTCCAAAACACTTGAACAGAGCAAATTAACACAATATGGTTTTTCAAATTTAGTAATGAAACAAATTTTGTAACTATATTATAAATCTTTTTCTGAATTTTATTGAATTGGTTGTTAAGAAATAATATTTGATTTTATATATTTTTATCTCTTGTTTCATATATAAATAATTGAACTATAAAACATGATTATAAATTTATTTGGAAATTTAAAATAATTTAAAACAAGAATTTGAGAATTTAATTTTAGATGGATTTCAAACCTTGTATTTAAGGTTTAAAGGATATATTATTTAAAGTATTTTCGAATAAAAATTTTGTTTCCAAAGAATTTTAAAGTTTAAAATTAGTGCTCTTCTCTTTGTCGCTGGAAAATAATTTCGGTGACGACTGCATCATCATCGACATTCATTTTCGAAGTGAAGAGACCGTTCTGTGGTCTTGCTACAGTTTTTTTTGGGGAATTTAATTGATTTGAATTTCTAAAATAAGACTTTATAACATATGCTGATATATGATTTAAATTTGAATATATATATATATATATAGTATATGTACATTTATTTATCTCTAAATAGTTTGGACTTTATCGGAAATTTAATTCCTAAATTTTATCTTGAAGGATAATTTCAAGTATAATTTCAAGATTTGAATAAATATTCAAGCTTGAAATGATTGAATTAGAAAGTTTTATTTGTATAATACACAATTTCATTCCAATATAACTTACCTAAATTATATAGAAGTTGGATATGTAATTGGATAATATACAATATATAAAAAAGATTTTTATAAATAAAATTTGAATGGTTGTAATAAATGTTATACACTTAAATTTTAGTTATAAAAAGATTAACAGAGATAAATAGAGAAAAAAGGGGATAATGAAGTAATTTACAATGTAAAATGATGTTAAAGGAACTAAGAATAAATTAAAGCAGCCATAATAGGTGTAAATGTATTTAACATAGGTGAAAAAATATATTGAGAGGAATAAATTTAATTTTAATTAGGAATAAAGAAGAATTAAATTTGTTGAATACATTACGAGTATATTAAATGATTTTTTTTCAAATCCATGATTTTAGAGATTGTTTATTTAAGATAGTTGGATGATAAGATAATGAAATTGGAGATGGTTAAGAAATATTTAGCTTATGTAAAATTTAATTATCAATTTAAGTTGAAATTTTCATGGTCTCAAAATTATTATCTTATTTTTTTTCAAACTATCTTTTGGTTGTCCTTATTTGCCCTTATCTTGCTACAGAATGGGGAGGCTACTGCTTATACCAGTATGTTTAGAAATCTTCCTATAATCTTTAATAATCTTTGGTACTCATTTTTGAATCTGAGCACTGCTTTCCATCCACAGACCGTCGGTCAAGTGGAAAGGGTGAATCAGATTCTAGAGGATTTTTTTTTCGTGCTTGTGTTCTTGATTCTGGAGGATCTTGGGAAGAACATCTTCACCTTGTTAAACTTACCTATAACAACAGTTATGAGGTATAATCTTCTTGTCATCTTGTCTTAATCATATTTCATTCTATCTTTTTCTGTGTTTTTCCGTACCTCATTCCTTTTCGGGGACGAAAAGTTTTGAGTGGGGGAGAGTGTAACAACTCTGTACTTTTGATTATTTTAATTGTATATTTTAATTATTTTAAATTGAATTTCCTGATTGAAAATTTTATTTTATTTATTAAAATGAATAATTTTTGTTATTTTAAATATAAATTTTGATTTGTATGTGAATTAGAATTTCAAACATGAATAAATAGAATATTTTCCACAAATGCGAATTTTGCTCAATATGGTCAAACTTTGACTTTTAAATTTAAAATTTGAAATTTTGAATTTTTGAATTATATATTTTATTATGAAAATAAATAAAAAATTTATGAATACTGCTTTTCATTTCGTTGAAATCCGATTAATATTGTGAAAGTTATGCTTATTAAACCTTTGTATGTAAATTGTTTTATTTAACAAAACTGTTTATTTTAATTTATATAAATAATATTTTTGTTTGTCATATCATGTTTTAATTTGGTTATATATGTGTAACATGACATGTTATGTATATATTTTACTTTTATAACATTTTAAAAGTGTAGTGGTAATTTTCCAATGATAATTATATTTTCTTTACAAATTTAAATTTCTAGTTTCAATTAAATAAGGTATTTTCTTTATTTATTTTCTATTTTCCTAAGAAATTATTTTATTTTCATTTCCACTTTATTTCGTTCAGTTTATTTTTATTTTTATTTACTTTATTTTATTTTTTAAAGTGAATTATAAAAATTGGAAATTCAAAGAGTCAAAAAAACTTTTCATTTCTAGTGACTTTTCATGTGCATGGCTTTTCATTTTTCTTTTGACCTTTCATTTCTTTTGGTCGTACACTTCTTATCCCTAGCCATGTATTTTCTTAATTTTCACGTGAAAATTTTCTTTCTCATCTTCAAAACTCACGGCCAAAAGAAATTTTGGTAATGGCTTTTTTTATCTCTTTTCCTCTTCATTTTCAATGATTTTTGCCTTTTCTTCTCTTCAAGTTTGCTCGGCCTAACCCCTTCACCATCACCGCCGACCACCACATCATTTCTCCTCATCACCATCCATGGCCTGACCTCCTTCTCCTCTGACCAATGCTAGCCGTGACCACAAACTGAAGCCATCACCACAAAACTTTGCATAAAACTCCACCAAAACATGCTAGCCGAGCATATACTCCACTATCACCTTCATAGTTTGCCTCGGCCACCACCATAGCCACCACCACCTGATGTACATCACTTTTGACCATCAGCCTCTCCTCTGACCAGACCTGTCCTTGCATGGCCGAGCCCCACTTGAGTTTTGGCCGAGCCTATGTGCACCAATACTTGCCTCTTTTTGGCCGTGACCCTTTGTCTTCTTCATGTGTAACTCCTACCTCTTCAAACACTTGTGTAGCCGTGTGCTTTGATGCCAAACCCGAGCCATTTACCACCAATATGGACGAGCATATGTTCCGCCTAGGCCAATCATTTGAATGGTTAAGGCAAGGTCTAACTATCTTGTTCTTTGTTAAATTTTATTTCAATTTGTTTCAATATGTGTTTTGTGTTAAATATATTTATATGTATATTGTTTTGTTTTATTGGTTGTTTACAAGATCAACATCTAGGCTCTCTATTCATTCAAATCAAAAGTCATGCTGTATCATGCTTGTCGTGCCTTTGGAATCATTCTTGTGTGTCATGGTGGTCTCTAGCTTTGATAAAGGTGAGTCCTTCTCACTCTGACATTTTTACTTATGAACTGGTAAATGGATGACAAGTGATTAGTAATTAAAATGTTATGCAAGTTAATGATGACTATATGATATGTTATTTCATATTATTCCCATGTTAACTTTGTTAATTATCACCTGGCATATGATATATGACATTATATTGCGACATTGACTTGTTTGTTTAATTGTTTATGTTGTTTATGCATATGTTTACACTGCAAGTTCTCTGTTAGAGTAGAATCACTATGGGTTGAAACGATACATATCCAAACGGACATTAAAATAGGAAAAAATCATTATGAGTTGAAATGATAGGCTCAAGTGATTTTTATTGTATTTTATTTCACTTGGGATTGCGGGTTTGAAATGATAGAACCCGAGTTTTCTTTTTAAATTGTGGATTGAAATTATACATATCTGTATCACTTGACCTAGGTTAGAAAATTATATACAGACCCCGTGGTATATTTTTAAATGATTTTTTTTTTAAGATATGTATTTTTAAAGTATGAAATTTTGATTTAAAAATATATATTTTATGGTTGTGAGAAAGCTAAATATTAAGTTTTGAATTTGTGAATTTATGTATATAAATTTGAAGTGAATGTGATTTGACTTTAAATTATATTTTTAAAATGTAAATAAATAATGAAAATTAAATTTAAATTTTTGAATTGATACTTGAAGTAAAATGTTAAGTTTTATTAAATTTATAAGTTAATAAACAATGAAATTTTGATTTAACAAATGAATTGAGTTTTAAATTGGATATTTGATTTTAAAATTTTATTGTGATAAATCATATGTTAAAATTATTTAAATGTGAAATTTTGAAGTCTAAAAATATAATTTATAAGTTTAAAATTTGCTAAAATTGAAGTTTTATTGTTTCTGAAAAGTTATAATAAAATCTAGAATTTGTTAATAGCATTTCCAAAAATGTTGTGGTCTTATGACAACATTTTTAAGTACTGTTTTTTTGAATTTAACTATGTTTGAAATAACTAAATATCTGTTACGGCATTTTTCGTTATTCCTGAACTAAACTATTTTGGAAACTAAAAGCTAAGATAGCACTTTATAAATGATGTCGTCGCAATATTTCGATAATGTTTTGAAATATTATAGATTTTAACACTATTTGAGTTATATTTTAAAGTGTTAAATGGTTTAACTTTTGGAATTGATTATTTTTGGAATTTCAGGAGTTTTGAAAATATTTTAGTATTTAAATTTTAATTTGAAGGAATTTAAATTAAATTTGAATTTAAATAATGGTTGCTTTATTATGTGTTAAATGGATTGAAATGAAATTAGATAAATGAACTTTTGAATGGAATTTTGAAATATATTTTGTAATGATATTTAAAACAATAAATGAATGACATGATGGATTTTTAAAAGGTATTTAAATTTGAATATTTGATTTTGAATGATAATGAATTGATAAAGGATTTGAAAGGAAATGATTTTGAAATGGTTTTGAATGACATAATCTTTATTATGATAAAGAATGTGAATTTGGAATGATATTTGATTTTGATCTATTCGATAAATGAATATTTGAAGTTTATATTAGTACGAAAGGATATTGGTTTACTTGTAAATTTGAGTTTATTTAAATGATATTGGATTTATGAAATGAATATTTCAAAACTAAGAAATAATGAAGTTAAATTTGATATATATGAATTATAAAATTTAGTTTTGAATGTAGGATATTAAAGCTTTTAAATATATTAAAAATTGAATAGTTTATTTTATGGATTAAATCTGTATTTGAAATTGATAAGATTTGAAATGGTCTGTTGGGAAACTGAATTGAATTGAAACTGATGGTTTGAATTGAATTAAATTGGAAATTTGAAAATTTGGTTTAATTGAATAAATTTGTAAATTGTAAAGAATTAAATGAATGTTCCATGATTTCAAATTTATGATTTTGAAATGTTATGATTTTCAAAGTGTAATGATTTCAAGAATTTTGGTTTCGAAAGAGTTATAACTTTGAAAGTATTATGATTTTGAAAGGTGAATATATGTTTGAAATGGAAATGATATAGTATTGGTTTGAATATAGTTTTGAAATAAAAATGGTTTTGGTTTCGAAGTATAAATTATTTTAAAAAGAATATAGTTTTGAAATGAAATGATTTGATTTTCGAAGTATAAACTATTTGAAATGGCGACGGCGTTATAATAACGATTGGTTGTTAAAGAGACCGGGATCGGAAGTTGTCATACTCTCTGCCAACTCCGAAAACCACTTTAACAACTTTGCACGCGGTGGAGGTTCCAGAATGAAGTAGGATGGTGGCGACGATTCTATTGAGGTATGAACGTGGATCCGACTCCCATGAGTTGGCATAAGGTGGCTAAAACAGGAGCGATCTCGGGCTAAGTGAGGTCATTCATCCCATCAGACACATTTCTTCGATACTATACTCTTACTTGTGGTTGATTTGATGGACATCCTCGACTTTGATTTGGGAGTGTGTTCCGAGATGGGCATAGTGGCTCCTACGTTACCGCCAGCCCATGTGCGTAATTGGTATATCTACCTTGACATTGCCTTGTGTGCCGTGTCACCTACCATACCGAGCTTTACTACGAGTTTGTTTTTCTCCTGTAGCCCATGAAGTATTTAGCGTAGCCTCCTGATCTGAAGGTATGCTGATATTGGATGGACTACTGGGATTATTATGTGTTAAGGGGAATATTGGATCACTCCTTAACACTATTTTAAAGTAAGTTTATTTTACTATTAGACATTATTATAATAGCGCAATACTACTACATAGTAAATAGTTTAACGGATCCTTAGAGGATGAGCAGTCCCAAGCATTCTTTAAGTTACGGATGCATTTTTGTTACTGTTCACTTGAATTGATTTACAGTTCATAAGTATTTATGTCTTGACTCGAGTGTTTTGTGTTTTGCTTTACGCTCGAGTTAGACTGAGTGATTTAGCATTCAAGACTCACCTTCGGAGTTGGAACTTTTCATGAAGATCCAGCCATCTATTTTTCTTTCGGTATCCAGTGATTTTAGTGATGTATTCTGATTTGTACCTGATGTATCTTGTTATTCTTCTGTTGTATCTTGTTTAACTCTGACGTGTCTTATATACATATATAGTAGCTTCATGAACTACTATCTATTTTACTTCTGCTGCATTATTATTTACTCTATGTCTGTGATCTTTATCTATTTATTTACTGTATATTTTGAGATTTGCCAAATTTTATTTACATTGCGGTATTTTGAGCAATTCAAGTCCGACATGTGCGGATGCGAATGGTTGAAAATATCGAGTTATTACAGATTTACACGACGTATAATCACATGGAAATCACTTTTCAAAAGAAATGAAATATGATATATAATCATTTATACCTTTGAAAAATGTTTGAATATGCTTTAGAAATGACTCCTAAGTGTTTAAGATTGTCTCAACAAAGTTTGGATATGAATATCAAAATACGCCTAAAATTTGACGCATGGCGTAATAGTAGTTCATGTTTACGCGCTAAAAGTTCAAATGAACATACAAGGTGGAATATTGTTCGGAATTCTTCGAAGTAAGAATTCGAAGTAAGAACTTTCTGAATCCTTATATCCATATCTTTCATATTAAAAAGAAAATCAATATTTCATCTTGTATATTTTGAAATATGAGAAAATCAATTTTCAAGAAAAACCCAATTTTTGCACTAAAATGACCAAAGTTGGAAATTGATAAAATAATCGATTTAAAAATATTAAATAAATTCTAAAAACCTTTTAAAATGTTTTAAAGTGATTTAATTTGAAAAGATGGTTTTCTAAATGATATAAAAGCCGTTTTGAAGAATATAGCTTTTAAAGCACTTTTGTAACAATATTCGCAACACTTTTTGCAACGCTTTTCAATAACTTTTGAAATATGGGTTGAAACTTAACAATTCTTTCCCAAGTCTTA
The DNA here is from genome assembly GCA_030765085.1 of Allium cepa. Taxonomy (NCBI): domain Eukaryota; kingdom Viridiplantae; phylum Streptophyta; class Magnoliopsida; order Asparagales; family Amaryllidaceae; genus Allium; species Allium cepa. The sequence continues at coordinate 23,762,935 of CM060933.1, read as the reverse complement.
TGTAAATATTTTTAAGTAAATTACAAAGCATTTCAAAAGAAAATTGAACAATTTAACATTATTTCAAGGATGGTTAAACAAATAATTAAGTGGTTTAAAAAGGAAAAATGAGTATGCGGAAACGACTAGTACATTTGTCCCGCCTGTGAGATCCAAAAGTAAAAATAAGATGTGTAACTAAGGTTAGGAATGGACCAACCAGTGCCCTGAACTTACCAGGCCTCGGTTTTCTCTTTTAGGTGAGGGGTGGAACATATCGAAAGGAAAGCTCGGACGCTTAACTTGGATTTTATAGAAATAATCTTCTTATACTCATTATTAAAATCCGAAGAGGGAACCTGTCCTATTTGTAGAATTTAAAAGGTGATCTCACCGTTATTCCGCCCATAGCACTCGTCGAATGCGGAGGTTTATTTTGAATGAAAGTAGAATGATTTATATAATTCTATTCTTTCAAAAGATACTCTTTAAAAATGATTTGGAAATATTGAAAAAGAGTTTTAAATGATTTTGTATTCACTAAAAGAATATTTTGGCACTATATATCTCTTGAAGATATTTTGGTAAAGGAAAATGAATGAATCGAAAAACAACCACCTAATTACATCATTTTTATTGATGATTTGGTTTCGAAGGAGTCAGGGTCGGATTTGGTTGATTTCTATCCGAAAACTACTTCGAACCAATTTACGTGTTCGAAGATTAAAGATGTTTGAAGACGGAGATATTGAGATGAATAATAACGAGGGACTTGAGGTGCACGTAAATGTGCATATTTTTACCACCGTATTTATTCAAAATTAATTTAAATAAATAATCATATTGGGTATTTTAACTTGTTTTAACAAAAATGCATACTAATTCCAAATTGTCACATATTCATCTTCATCCAAGGCGAAATAGTCATTTTTGTGCATAAATTAACTTGAGAAAATTTAATTGGAAATTTCCGTACTATTTTGTAGAAATTTGATTTCAATTACAAGTTGTTTCATGAAGACATAGGCATGCACCAAATCAATACAAAGAAATGAAGATGGAAATAATTCAAAGTGAAGAACCCCACCTATTCAACATACCTTAATGTACAAATAAGAGGTTAATGAACATGCTTATGGAATTAATGTCTTCATGTACACTTAAATGATGATTAGTAGAAGCCAATGATTACTTGACCTCCATACTTTTTCAAGGGTAGTTTGGGCATTTTCCCAAATTATGGATTAGGGTTTCATGCTTCTATAAATAACTCATTATGTTCATGTAACTCTCTTCTTCCTTAGTCTCTCTTTTAGGCTCTCTTTACTTATTCTCTCTTATTTTAGTTTTTAGCTTAGAAATAAAAAAGAAAGCTTCTCTTTTCTTTTCATGGCTACTTAACCATTTCTTTTATGTAATTCTTTTTCTTATGCAACTTTAATACATTGCCCTTTTCTTCTCTTATTTATTTGCTTTCATGTTAGTATAGATTTATTTCCATGCAAGTAGAATAGTTTTTTCTTTCATTTTTCTCTCTTTTTCCTCTTGTTAGTTTCATGTTGCTTTTTGCATTTGTTGATTTGATAACAAATATGAGAGCTTAATCCCTACAATTTAAGGGTAATGAAGCTCTCTAATATGTAGATGCAACATTTTGATGTTTATACTCTCTTTTTGTGCTTTAATGGAAACACTTGAAGTGGTTTAATGATGTTGTTTAACTTTGAATTTGATAGTCTATGTTGTTCATAACAAAAAGGCTATGCTTAAACAAACATACCACAAATTGCCTCTTCATCTAAATATGATTATGCCAAAGAAGTGAATGTTGAAATTGAAATTTGATAGACTATATTTCTAAAAAATAATTTATAGGCTATGCTTAAAATAGATTTTATTCCAACTTTGTCGTCATATTTCATGAGAGTTAAATGTGTACTAGTGGTTGTGTTATAGTTTGATGGTTTATATTGGGCTTATTAATAACATAAATATATGACAAGCACCTTTGTACAAGTGGTTTATTGATTCGACTTTGGTGCAAGATGTCACAAGTTCGAAACTTGCTTTCGAACGTTTATTTGACATGGGATAAGCTCTCATATTTTTATCAATTTTTTTTGCTTGTTTTTTCTCATTTTTTAGTTAATTACTGTCAACTTTGGTTTAATTTGATTGAATAGAAATTTAAAATCTAACAATTCCCTGCGGATCGACCCGTATTCGCCACGTACTACAATAGTACGCCGTGTGCTTACGGTATAAATTTTATTATAAATTTATCGACGGTCTTCTAATTCGATAGAATTTCCGTCATTAAACAAGTTTTTGGCGCCCCGACACAGTTTTTGGCGCCGTTGTCGGGGAATTTGTTTTGATTTTAATTTTCAATTCTTCAGATTATTTTCTTTTGTTTGTTTTGTGTGTTTGTTTGGATTTAAAAAAAAAAGTTTTGTATTGAGTGTTTGTCGTTTGATTTTTGTTTTGTGCTTGTTGTTTTTCTTGCATTTCAATTTGCATTTGCATATATAATTAAAAAAAAAGCATCCACAATTTCATTCCAAAAATAATTTTTCTTTTTATTCATTTTCTTTTGCTCGTTTACAACTTTCTTTTTCCTTTTACAATTTTACATTGATAAAAAAAAATTCTACTGTCCACTATCTTGCTCCTACATTTTTACACCCAAAAAGCGTGCAGCCTCTATCAACATTTCTGTATACACTTCTGCATCCACCTTGCCACCAAAACTGTCATCAACACATTGCATTACCATAATCTCCTTCCTGTTCTGCCTCCTTTCTCCTCTACTTGACCACATCTCCTTTCTCTACTGCTCAACCCCACGGCCACCTCCAAAATTTCCCCTACGAAATCATCCACAATCATCACATCAAAACCAAAACTGCATACTTCTATAGCCCAGTGCTTCACCCTCACAATACAAACAATTCTCTCCTTTGTCTAATATCCATCAAAACATACACATTCATTGCCACATACAAAACTGAGGCCAGAACTGACATACCTTGCATAGGTATCACTTGCTGACCCCTTTAACCAAACTGCTCTGTCCAACCAGCCATTCATCACAACCCACAAACACATACCAGCCCATCATCATCCCGGCCACAGCAACTTCAAACAGCTACCATCCACCGCAACATCACTTATAGTTCATCAACATAACACTTTACCACCACACATTAAATTGCCTTGCTACAATTTCTCTTGCATATACATTTGCCTGCTTCTGCTTTTCCACTTAATTCAAACTGCTACATTGCATACAAAACATCCTTCTCCAACCCTGTTCAACTGTTAGCCTCTCAACATTCACCATCATCATCCCCTTTCACTCACCTATCAAGCAGTTCTTTCCCACCACATCAAAAAAAAGCAAAACCAGCACTTCATTTTAACAGCCAACAGTCATCATTGTTACTTCTGTAACCATTCACTCATTCTCCTCACCAAACAACCCACTTTCATTGCTGTCACAACTGCCCACTCCATCATTCAACCACCATCAATACACTGCTGTTGTTGCCAAACTGCTGCCTTACCATTCAATTCCAACCTCTGATTCAGCTATACAAACATCATCTCTCACCATCATCAGCGCTTCACCTCTTCCTCTCTCTATACAAAGACCACCACTGCCTAACCGTACCTCTCTAATCACTGGCCAACACCTCACTTCTCTGCTAAATTCGACCTCCTAACACCACAATTCCACGGTCGAACTCCTACCATGCACAACTGCAACATTTCGACCTGCATTAACCAAAACCATCACCATCATAAACCAATTCTACAACTTGCTCACCAAAACAAAACTCTGTACCATCACCAGACCCTCTGCATCATTCAACAACTTTCTGTAAGACGCTCTACATCCCCTTCCTTCAACCGCAACATCTCAATCAAGCAACTCGGTGAGCAACTCAAACGACCTCAACAATCACCGAACTACAACCTTCCACCCAATACGCTGCTTATAACTCGACCGCAGCCTCCCAAAATCCCACCAAAACTGCAAATACCACCTCCGCCCCAATCGAACAACCCATCAGAAATCACCTCGACCTGAAATCAGCAAGCCACACAACTCCAATCCCTTGCAATCAAACCACCTCGCAACTTCCTGCAATCACCTGCAAGCGAGAACGATATACTGCAACTACATCGCAAACTAGGCATGTGAATTTGACAGCAAATTGGGGATGTTGAATTTGTGAAGTTGATTTTGAATTGGTCGAGAAATTGATTGTGAAGTTGACGTTGAATTCCCTGCTCGTTTGTTTAGTAAAGTTTTATTTTATTTTGGGCTGGGCCTTAGTTCAGTTAGGGTTGTGATTATTTTAAAAAAAACATAAAAAAAAAAAGCACAAGTTATTTTGGGTTTTATTTGTTGGTGGTTTAGTGAATCTGTTCTGATTCTTAAAAAAAATTATTTGTAATTTTGTTTTCATTTGTTTTAGTTTAGTTTTGTTTCTAATTTTTTTTCATTTATTTTAGTTTCCTCTGATATATTTTTTTTAATTTTTTTTTTTTTTATATATCTTGTCTTTATTTTCAGGTTGTCAAAGCAGATTGGAGGAGTGCTGCTTTGTTTAGCTTGCCAAGAAATAAATTGCTTGCTTATAAAAAAAATTTGCACCCTTATCTATTGTTTTAATTGCTTTGCATTGTTGATTGCCTACATTTGCATTTATATATAAGAAAAAAAATTCATTGTTAATACACGTTTAACTTCTGCTTTGCATTTCATCTTAGAATTTATTAATAATAACGGTTAGACATCGATAACACTTAATTGTATATTGTCAAGTTGTTTTCTTTGAACAGTTTAATTTCTTGGTGTCTAGGCTACGGTAGAGCAATAACCATTTATAAATATTACGGTGATTCGTAAATATTATAGTGGTTGTTTCTCTGAAGGTACTTAAACCTTCGGCTACATTGCTACGGTGATTCGTGGTGCACCGATAAATCATGTCTCTTACCTGGTTAAGAACTATCTTGTTTATCTAAGAAAATGTGTGATTATATAATTTTGGGTTAATTTAGAATAAATCATTTGTAATTAACCAATGCATTCATTTAGTTGCATTAGTTCATGCATATTTTTTTATTTTTTCCGTTTCATTTGAAATTTTTAAATCCTTTTTCTTTGAAATTTCAAAATTCAAAAAAAAATTACAAAAACAAAAATGCAAAACAAAAAAATTATAAGAAAATTTCAAAAATAAAGAAAAAAAATTGAAAAACCAAAATACAAAAAAAAAAAATTCCATTTTGAAAATAAATTTGTAAATATTTTTCCATTATAAACAAAAAACCCAAATAAATTCTTGAAAATGTCCGAGTTTCCCCACTTACGTGAATTTTACAATAGTTGTGAAAATCAATATAATCCATACGATTTCACTCCAAATTCGTATGGATATTTTAACACCAATTATTGTTTAAACGATTCAAATTTCGAACCATAAAATTTTCAAAATAACGAGCAACCCACAAATCTTGAAAATAGCATTTCGTCTTTACTTGAAATCTCTACACAACAAAATCAAATGATAAATGATTTGTGTAATTCGTATTTCTACGATAACTCGAGCCAAAGTTTTCAAGGATTTCAAAATTTAAATTCGATTCAAAATTCATGCCAATTCAATTTTGAACTCCACAATGAATTTCAAACTCAAAATGAAAATGGAAACAAATTTTCAAACGAATTTGGCAATGGGAATAATCTTAACCACATTACAATTGAAAACTTTTTTCCTCAACAATTTCAAAGTGAAAATCCTCATGCTTATAACTATAAATTGGGTTTTGTTGAGCAAATGAACGAAATTTACGATGATCACACTAATTCATTGTTTGAAACATATATGAAACAATGTGAAAAATAAAATCAAATTCCAACATGTGACGAGTCAAATAATAATCCATCTTTTACCCAAATCGACGATTTTCAAATAACAACTTTTGAAATTGAAAACGAGAATCTTAATAAAGTTGTTGACAATTCGATAATTGAGTTGGATTTCAATTATTTTGAGGGTGAGAAACTTGATTAAAATTTCGATCTTCCTTTTTCTGAAAATTTGAATACGATAATTTTGGATTTTGAAATGGATATATGCGATGAAGTTGTTGATATTCTAACGAAGGAAGATGAATTTAACAAACACGATTTTGACGGACTTTTCAAAAATGAGTCATTAAATTCTAATGGGGAAGATTTTGATCACCATTTTGACTTTGAAATCGATAATTTGGAAGAATTTTCAATGATAAACTTGAATTTCAATTTGGTGATAAATGTGAATTTCAATCAATTGTTTTATCAACCCCAAAAATCATTGAAAACAAAATAACTCGTACAATTTTCGATAAAACAACATTCGTTTTTCCAAATCAACATTCAACTTCGAAATCTTTTACGGTTTGCTTTTCTGTGTTTGAGCTGTCTCACATACTTGGCGAGACAAATGAATCGGTTTTTGAAAGACCGGTTCATTTACTCTTTAACGACATACTTTCTGATGTCTTGTAAATAATCATCTTTTCATTTTCATTTAAACGAAGGTTATGTTTTTATTTTTCTCCTTCCACTTGGGTTGACCGTGAGGACATAATCAAAATCAAGTGTAGGGGGAGACTCATCTTCATTTTCAATTTTTCATGATTTACTTTTACTTTTTCTTTGCAAAAAAATATCTCAAAAACAGAAAACAACAAAAAAAACAATTTTATTTAAGCATTTTTGATTTATTTTTAAAGAAACACTATAGGATAAATATATGGTTTTGGCTTATTAAATTGAATTTTTTTGAAAGTTTATTTATCTTAACAAAAATAAAAATGAAGTTTGATTACAAATTATAATAGTTTAACTAGTATATAGGTAGATTCATACGTGTTAATTATGAAATACATCCTAATTTAAAATCTTTGTTTAAAAAAGTGGTTGATTTAAAGTAAAGAATATAACATTTTTTTGTCTTCTAAGTTAAATGTTTCTAAGATGATTTTGCAAAACTCTCTCAACAAAAAAAAAACATTTGTATATATGTAAATATTTTCTATTAACACCTACGGTCGACATGCATACACACTTGTGTGTTCACTCGCCATGCTCTGTACCTTTCTCACGTAAGCCCGAAAGGCAGTGCATGATCGGTATATATGGCCTCAGTTTACCTGAGCTAGGTGTGTGTGTGTGTGTGTGTGTGTGTGTGTGTGTGTGTGTGTATAATTCTTTTTAATAACGCCTACAGTCAATAGGTGTTCACACTCGTGTGTTCACTTGCCACGCTTTGTATTCCCCTCACATAAGTCCGCAAGGCAGCGCATGGGTAATATATCCGGCCTCAGTTTATCTGAGTTACGCATATGTAAATATTGTAAATATCAATAAAAAATTTCAAAAATAAAATAAAAATAAGAGAGAGCAAGCAAATGAAATCCAAGCACTATTTTAACTTATTTGATTTGACTTGTTATTGAAAATAAATGAAAATACCACCTTGATAATCAATTAAGGATCCACTTTATAATTAGGGGTAGTGAAGCTCTCTAGTTTGTAGATGCAACATTTTGATGTTTATACTCTCTTTTTGTGCTTTAATGGAAACATTTGAAGTGGTTTAATGACATTGTTTAGCTTTGAATTTGATAGTCTATGTTGTTCATAACAAATAGTCTATGCTTAAACAAACATAACACAAATTGCATCTTCATCTAAATATGATTATGACAAAGAAGTGAGTGTTGAAATTGAAATTTGATAGCCTATATTTCTAAAAAATAGTTAATAGGCTATGCTTAAAATAGATTTTATTTCAATTTTGTTGTCATATTTGATGAGAGTTAAATGTGTGCTAGTGGTTGTGTTATAGTTTGATGGTTTATATCGAGCTAATTAATAGCATAAATATACCATACTTATGATAAAAACATCAACTAATTGCACTAATGACAAGAAAAGAGAGATCATAACTTCATTTTGTTGATTTATGTGAACTAGAGAGTGTATTTATCTCTAAATTGTCCTCAAACTCTCATATTTTTGGCAATTTTATTTTGTTTTTTTCCCTCTTTTTTTAGCTAATCACTCTCAACTTTGGTTTAATTTGATTGAATAGAAATTTAAAATCTAACAATTCCCTACCGATCGACCCGTATTCGCCACGTACTACAATAGTACGCCTTGCGCTTACGGTATAAATTTTATTATAAATTTATCGATGGTTTTCTAATTCGATAGAATTTCTGTCGTTAAACAAGACTACTTGTTGATTAATTGGGGACGGACTCTCGATTCACTATATTGTAGCGTTAGTCTCTCTGTTATGAAAAATCTCAAAACCACAAGGGCTTCTCACCTAGTAATTGTTGAGGAAAGTGCCTACGATTTCGTTCGGCCCCAGAATGAACTTGTATGGATGAGTGTCTGACCTTAGACTCCAAATCAAATGAGTGATCTCTATAAAAATATATCAGTAGGTGGCGGAGAAGACACCTTCTCTTAGCTTAACACCCTTTCTCAAGACATACGAGCTCAGGAAGTCATACATTTGTAGAAATCGGTCGTGTGAAGGTGGAATGGCAATGTGGCATTCAAAGTGAAAGAAGATGTGTTATGTGAAAAGGTAATCGTTGCCTCGAGCCTCATCAACCGAAAATGACCAAAACATGGTTAGATGCAACAAGGCTAAGTGGGTCATTCCCAAGTAGGGTATGATCATCCCCTTTTAGATATATTTCTTCCCGCTATGACGTTCTTGATGTAAATTAATGTGGATGTATGCGAAGAGAGCTCTTGGATAAAGGTCGGTAATGATCGAGGGATGACATATTCGGTACTATCTAGTTATAGAGATAGGCTGGTCTTGTGTTTGTAGAGGAGCTTTGTGATGGTTCCTCGAGACATCCATCTAGAGGTGTACCCATCGGAAGGTAGTCCCTTCACCTGATCATTTGTAGGGAAATTCATTCTTCGATAAGAACCTTCGGATTCGATTGTAAACCTATTATGCTGGAATTTAATCAATGTAACTATTTTGGCTAAGATTAACAAGTTTATTTGCAAATATTTTCAAAGAAAGTCATTAAAAATGATATCCTAAAATTTTACGTAATAAAGATTTTGTGTTATCATAAGGCACTACAAGAATTTTGACTTTTAGTGGTGCTCAAAAAACGCTACTAAAAGTTTTAGCAGCGTTTTGATAAACACTGTTATAAAGCCCGCGACTAAAAATACCTGATTTTTGGTTGCACTTATTTCAACGCTACCATAAATCATTTTACTGCAGCGTTTATGAAACACCACTAAATTCTTTTTTTGCAGCGTGCATAAAATGCTACAATATATGCTCTCCTTCGACCCTTTATTTTTTGTAGCGTTTTTTAGTAGTGTTTTCAAAACGCTACTAAAAATATTCCAGCCCTGCCTATAAATTGCCTCCAGTTCAATCTTGTTCATAGCTTATTACATAATACATAAACACATACATATTAAACAACCGCAAAATACATATACATATACATATACATATACATATACATATACATATACATATACATATACATATACATATACATATACATATACATATACATATACATATACATATACATATACACATACACATTCAAATATAAACACATTTAAAAACCACAAAATACATAAATAAAAGCACTAACATAAACAACATGTTAACCATACATAGAAGTTTACACAACCGAACAATAGTTTCAAGACAAAAGGTTAACCGTACATAGAAGTTTACACAACCGAACTACGTACCTAAAACAATATGCTACTGCTGCAGTTAAAGTACCATAAACATCTGAACTAAGCAAGTACAATAAACAACCAAACTACCTAACAAGTACGATAAACTAGTGCTTCTACTGCTCATTCTTCAGAAACGCCTACCTGTAGACAAAATATAATCAACAGTAAGACTCAAGTTATAATCAATACTGAGATAATAGTGACAGGACCATCAATACTGAGAAAACAATGAGACTAAAGTTATGCACATACTTCCCTGCCTACTCATTCATATCATTTCAAACTATACTGCTAAACACTTACATCTTAGAACTGTGCATACTAACATCCCCAACTCAACATTTTCATTTTCATTTTCATATCATTGTTGCACATCATAGATCAAACTTCATATCATTGCTGCAGATCTTCATCATCCATCTGCTATCGACAAGCTTTTCAACAAACATCACTTCAGCCTATACTATAACTTGAAACATCACATTCCTTTCCTTCTTTCCTCTCCTACAATCCCCTAGCACACACATCCACTGCAACAGTTTCACCAAACCGCCTCTTCAACTTAAATCATCCTCCCAAACCACACAATTACAACTCTGCAACAATTCAACCAACTATTGACAGTGCACCATCAACTCCTATATCACAGGACATCAGTTCTGTTCTACACAACCTCTGCCTTCCATGTAATTGCAGTCCGCACTCAATCTCCCATACTAGCCATTGCGTTGCCGAAACCACAGCCATACTTGCTACTATACTCACCGGTGCACTTCAATCACTCCAGCAACATACAAACAGACCAAATTCACCATCCTCTGCCTTGAACTCAAGCCACTGACTGCATCTCATCTTCCACACTCAATCACCACAACCTATTCAAACCATCATCCAACAAAATCTCACCACTTAAACAAGCCCAATCTCCCATAATTTCCTCCACAAGCATTTCAACAGAGCCACTTCACCAGAGCTTCCACTTTCCTCTACAACTCACTTCTGACACCATCATTGCTTGTACACAAGCTCTGCCACCTTCTACCATCCATATCAAACTGCTACCATCCTCCTAACAGTCATCAAGACCACCACCATATCATTACAGTCATCTTCATAACCAATACACTTGCCATCTCCATCACCAATACATCTTGCAAAAAACCACTACAACAACTCAGATTTCCCACTACAACAACCTGCCCTAAAGCATCTACATCAAAACTGCTGTGCACATCCATCAAACTTCCAAACCCCTGACGGAGCTTACATCGCCCTCAAATATAGCTACTCCACAGATGATAATATGACCACTATGTTATACTGGAGATAACCCTATTATTCTACATCTAAAAAACTATTTAATTTTGTGTTTCAAATGCAATCACAGCGGAAGAAACTAGTTGATTGCAGCTGCATCTAAAGTGTACTTTTTAAATACTAATTATGCATAGAAATTGAATAAAACTACTCAATTGAAAACAATAAAATGATGCCGGTGAAATTGAAATCAGTATATATGAAATGTGTAAAACTCTAATGAAAATATCTGAAGGATATTTATAATTAAATGAAATCCATATTCACTACATGTAATAATGTATAATACATGCATATACATATAAATCAAACTTTGTGTGCTTAAATAAACAAAACTTGCCATTAAAACTTCAAGTTGCAAAAGTCAAAATCAAGGTGGCACAGTGGAATATAGCATTGGTATACAAACTGCTTTCTCAAGTATGGATAAACATCAAATAGCCTTCAATTCCTGGCACGAAGTTTCTGATTTAAAGCAATACTCACTCTATGGACTCTATTCTAACCTTAAGGGTTCTCTCAGTGACCAGTACAACAAAATATTCTAAGTTATATCTTCTTCAAATTTTATCGTACTGTAAATGTGATGTAAATTTGTTTTTATTTTCTTTGTTGTTTTAAATGCACGTTTTGTCCTTCAGATTACCATATTTAATCAAAGTTGACGCTGTTCATATGCTATACATGACTAAGTAATTTGGACTTCTCCAAAAAAAATCCAATTACTTTAAAAGGTTTGTTTTGTAATCAAAATTTTCTCTTCTCGTATGTTAACAAAAAAATTGGTCTAAAACTCTTTGAGACTGCATAGAACTAATGATTTGGAATGTAATTGTGGGTTGTTTGTTGTTAGTGGATTTAGTTTCTGATTTGAATCATCTATATGCGTGTGTGTCTAGATAAGAAAAACATGGAAGAGAATGCAATGGAAAGCAGTAAAGTCACACAAAGCAATGTAATCAAGTCCAAAACGATACCTTATTGGTTTACCCATGCGCAAACATATTGGCACTTGCATTCAGAATCCAATATCAATGCTATTTAGACCATTTCTATGACATCCAAAAAATAAAGAATGCATCCAAGTAGCCATTATGATAATTCAAATCCTGCATCCATATCTTTCGCTGCCCATGCTAACCCTAGAGATACATGATTCCCACCAGTACTATACTTATATACAAACATACAACATATTCAACAACTTAATCAATTAGAAACTACAAATATACTATAATAATGCGAATCATGTAAGGATGTGGTGCACTAGGATTTAAACAATACTATGTTAGAGAGAAATTAATTGAATCAATAAATTACTTACATTTCCAATTATTGTTGCTTCTTCCTAATTCGTAGCAAATCCACTGCTGACATTCACATTTAGGGAGAGTAAAAAATTGCATCTTCTACCTATCGCCTTCTTTATACTGTAATCATATCATAAATGAAACATGATTAAACCAATAAACTAAAAAAATTATTAGATATACTTGTTCAAGCTTAAACAAAAATGCTGCAAATATGAATATCTAAGAAAGCAAAGACTAGAAATTGTTGATACGCGAAGATTTTGATCAATGACAAATGTGCTTCAACAAACAAGGAAGAAATATATGCAACGCTAAAGGAAGATCGATGAAGACCAAACAAACATAAGTATGTTTTTTTTATATAGTTCTTAGTCTAGATTTATTGTTAAAATCTATCCTCAAAAGGCTTGCACGAACACTAGAAAACATTTTATAAACTTCATTTTTATTTAAGTTTTCACTGTGCATATTTTATAAGTTCAGTCGATTGAACAGGAATAGCCAGTCGACTGAAACTGGAACAAATATATAAACATGCACAGTTTCAGTCGACCGAATTTCCTGCACAGTTGACTGAATTTGTTCCCGAAATTTTTACTTCATATTTTCAGTTGACTGAATTCCTTGCTCAGTCGATTGAATTTGAACCTGCGAATTTTCTCTGAAAAGACACATTCTTCCTCCCAAGAGTTGCAACCATTCATCAATGGAAATGGAAGCATCTCTTGTTTGCAACCTTTGACAACAAATGCACCTCTTTTACAAGTATATATACATGATTCTAACTTCATTTAATTCATCGAATTCTCTTGCTTTAATCTTACTATTCTCTTGTTCATATTCTCTACATATTCTCAAAGCAATCACCAATCTATTGCTTGAATCACTGTTTTGTTTATAACATTCTTTTGATTCATAGCAATTCACATTTCCTAAATCTTCACAAACACATTGCATACTCTCGAGGATAAGATTATAGGAATATTGTACTACATTAGACTCATTAGTGTTGACAAGAACACAACAAGTCGAATATTGTATTTTAGTAATTGAGTTGAAGTCTTCTTCGGTAGTTGAGGCAAGAAATCCTGTTCGGTTGTTCGGGTAAGTTGTAAACATATTCCTCCGGGTGAAGTGAGGGTGTTAGTTAGTGAAATTCCTAAGTGAAGCTTAGGGACTGCACGTAGGACTAGAGGTCCGAACCAGTATAAAATCCTAGTGTCTCCTTGCATTTACCTACTTTATCTATCTAGACTATTCCGTTATTCCATATTACACGATCCTACCGCACAAACCCCCTCTTTCAATTGGTGTCAGAGCAAGGCCGTTCTATAACCATAACATCGTTATTAGACATATTGATAATATGGAAAATAACGCAAGTACAAGCACAACATCTGCCTATAGTTCTACATTTGCAGAAGGACAATCTACCCAAAGACCCCCTTATTCAATGGATTAAACTACAACTATTGGGCTACAAGGATGAGGATTTATATGCAAGCAACAAGTTTCGAAGCCTGGAATGCTACTCAAGCAGAGTTTGTTGTACCCACAACCGATTATCCTACATGGACACAAACTCAAAAGAATGAAGCTAGTGCAAATGCCAAAGCTATGAATATGCTATTTTACGCCCTGGATAGAAATGAATTCAACTGTGTTAGCATATGTACTACTGCATATCAGATATGGGAAACACTTAAAGTCATACATGAAGGCACAAACAAGGTTAAACAAACAAAGATATCAATGCTGAAGAATCAATTCCAAAACTTTAGAATGCGACAAAATGAATCCATCAATGACATGTACTCAAGATTTCAAGACATTCATCATGCTCTAATCGGACTAGGAGAAAGATATACAGACTTTGACATTGTGTCTAAAGTTCTAAATTGACTCACTGATGAATGGGAAAGAAAAGTACTAGCAATCGAGGAAGCAAATGATCTATCTACAATGAAACCAGAAGAATTGATTGAAAATATTATGTCATATGAAGTAAATATGTAAGCTAAGAAAGATCAAGCTCAAGAAAGAAAGAATGTTGCTTTTCATGCGGAAAAGGAAGAATCAGAGTCTGAAGATGAGGATCTAGCATTTATAGCCAAGAATTTCAAGAAATTCTTAAAGTATAGAAAAGGAAACAAAAACGGATTCAAAAAGAATTTCTTGAACAAACCTTCATCCTCAAATACAGAATGCTTCAATTGTCACAAGAAAGGACACATGCAAAAAGATTGTCAAGAACAAATGAAGGAAAATCTGAAAAGCTTCAACAACAAAAACAAGAAGGATAAATTCAAAAAGAAGGCATTTTCTGTAACATGGGACGATTCAGATTCATCTTCATCCGAAAATGATAGTGATAGCGACAATGAACAGGCAAATGGATGCTTCATGTCTCAAGATTCTGAGGTAAATAATTTAACTTTCGATGATTTAATTGAATAAACACTGAACTTTTAAGCACAATAAAAATTCTTAAAAAGAAAATTAAGGAAATTCGTGAAAATCAAAACAAAGCTGAGTTTGAGAGAGATATGTTAAATGATGAAAAGAAAATTCTTGAAGAAGAACTTGAAAAAGTTCAAGAATCTTATTCAAATTCGAAAACTCAATTATCACTTTTAAGTCAAGAAATTGAAACTCAAAAGAAAAAGAATGATGTACTTGTTTCTGAAATCACGAGTTAAAAATTAATATTAAACATGTTGAATTAGAAAATAATAGTCTTCAAGCTAAATTAGATGACATCACAAAAAATGTTTCTAACTTTAACAAAGGAAGAGAAAATTTATCTAAGATATTAGAAAATTCTCAAACATCTTCAAACAAACAAGGTTTAGGTTATAAAAAAGAGTCAAAAATTCCTAATAAGAAAAATATAAAACTTAACAGGAATGTTGATTCAAAACAACAAATATTGCTAAAGAAACCTTTTAAAACAAAAGTAAAAACCAAGGTAGTTAAAATTTGGGTACCAAAGACTAACAATGTATTAATAAGAAATAAATATATTAAAACATTTATGAATAATATTCATCATAATGAAAACTATATTTATAAAAAGGATACTAAGCCAAATTGGGTTTGTTTTCCTAAACTCTAACTTTTTAGGACCCTATTAAAAGGTGGGTACCAACAATATCATATTTATTTTCAGGTCCCACTCAAAAAGAAGAAATGGATATTAGACAGTGGTTGTTCAAAACACATGACCGGAGACAAAGATATGCTTACAAACATCACATACTTTGATGGTGGCTCGGTTACCTTCGAAGATAATTCAAAAGGCTATATCATTGGCAAAGGAGATATGAACAATTACGGTACATCAAATTTACCTTTTATAACAAATGTTTCATTAGTTGAAAATTTAAAACATAATCTACTTAACATAAGTCAACTGTGTGACAAAGGTTTTAAAATAACTTTCTCGGATAATAAATGTAGTATTTTTGATCAAAATAAAAATCTTGTTTTTGAAGGAAATAGAGATAGAAATATTTATGTTCTAAATATGAATATTAATCATAATACAAGTATGTGTTTACTTGCCAAAGATAATGATCCTTGGTTATGGCACAAAAGATTTTGTCATATAAATTTTAAAACTATTAGAAAACTTTCTAAAAATGAATTAGTAAGAGGTTTACCCAAAATAAACTTTAAAATAAATAATCTTTGTGATGATTGTCAAAAAGGAAAATTAACGAAATCGTCTTTCAAATCTAAGAAAAATATTTCGACTTTACAACCATTAGATTTACTACATATGGATTTATTTGGACCAACATAAGTTCAATCCATTAATCATTATCGATACGTATTTGTAATAGTTGATGATTTTTCAAGATATACATGGACTATTTTTATGAAAAATAAAAGAGACACTTGTGAGCATTTTAAAACATTTGTCAAAAGAATTCAAAACACTAAAGATTTGAAAATTAAAAATATTCGAAGCGATCATGGAGTCGAATTCGAAAATGAAGCTTTTGAAACTTTTTGTAAAAAGAAAGGAATAAATCATAACTTTTCATTTCCTAGAACTCCTCAACAAAATGGAGTGGTAGAAAGAAAGAATAGAAAATTACAAGAATGCGCAAGAACATTATTAAATGGATGTTCTCTACCAAAACATTTTTGGGCAGAAGCCGTTGCTACTGCATGTTATGTATTAAATAGAATATCAATTAGACCATTAACTAAAAATACTTCTTATGAACTATTTAATAATAAAAAGCCAAATATATCCTATGTTAAAATATTTGGATCAAAATGTTTCATTTTAAATACAAAAGATCAACTAGGAAAATTCGATTCAAAAGCCGACGAAGGAATTTTCGTAGGATACTCAGAACGAAGTAAAGCATATCGAGTATTTAATAAACGAACAAACT
Organism: Allium cepa; assembly: GCA_030765085.1. Taxonomy (NCBI): domain Eukaryota; kingdom Viridiplantae; phylum Streptophyta; class Magnoliopsida; order Asparagales; family Amaryllidaceae; genus Allium; species Allium cepa. Next base: position 23,746,100 of record CM060933.1, on the reverse strand, counting down.
TAATTGAAGAAACTTTGCATATATCTTTTGATGAAAATTTTAATAAAAATTTTAATATAAAAGATGATGAAGAATTGATAAATATAGAAGAAACAAACCTTGAAAATAATAATAATGAACTAAGATCTCCTCCTAGAATATTACAAGATCATCCAACTCAAAATATAATAGGAGAAATAAATTCTCAAGTTAGGACAAGAAATCAACTAAATCAAATGGGTCATGTAGCTTTCATTTCATCAATAGAACCTAAAAATCCTAAAGAAGCATCAACAGATGATTATTGGATTATCGCAATGCAAGAAGAATTAAATCAATTTGAACGTAACGATGTTTGGGAATTAGTTCCCCGTCCTAATAATCAATCAGTAATTGGAACAAAATGGATTTACAAAAATAAAGTAGACGAACAAGGTAATATAACAAGGAATAAAGCAAGACTAGTAGCACAAGGGTATAATCAAGAAGAAGGTATTGATTTTGAAGAATCCTTTGCTCCCGTTGCAAGACTTGAAGCAATACGTATACTATTAGCCTTTGCATGTTTTCACAGTTTTAAACTTTATCAAATGGATGTTAAAAGTGCATTTTAAAATGGTTTTATTAAAGAAAATGTATATGTAGAACAACCGCCTTTGTTTATACATGAAAAATATCTGGATCATGTATTTAAATTAAAGAAAGCATTATATGGTCTTAAACAAGCACCTCGTGCTTGGTATGAAAGACTTAAAAGTTATTTATTAAACTCGGGATTTAAAATTGGAAAAGTAGATCAAATGCTTTTTATTAAAAATACTACCAAAGATATTTTAATAATTGAAATATACGTAAACGATATTATTTTTGGTTCAACAAATGAAAATTTATGTAAAGAATTTTCAAATATAATGACTAATGAGTTCGAAATGTCTCATATGGGAGAATTATCATATTTTCTCGGACTTCAAATCAAACAATTAACAAATGGAATTTTTATAAACCAAGAAAAATATTGTGCTAATCTAATTAAACGATTTGGCATGGAAAACACTTCGGCTAAACCTACTCCTACGAGTACCACTACATATCTCGATCGAGATGAAAATGGAAAAAGTGTAGATCAAAAATTGTTTAGAAGTATGATAGGTTCCTTACTTTACTTAACCGCTAGTAGACCTGACATAATGATGAGTGTTTGTTTATGTGCACGTTTTCAGTCTAATCCTAAAGAATCACACTTAAGAGCGGTAAAATGAATTATACGATATCTTAACAACACTAAAGATTTCGGTCTTTTCTATCCAAAGGAGTGTCCATTTGAGTTAGTATCATTCAGTGATGCTGATTTTGGTGGATCTCGAACAGATAGAAAAAGTACAAGTGGTACTTGCCATTTCATTGGAAAATCACTTGTATCTTGGTTTAGTAAGAAACAAAATTGTGTCTCGCTTTCCACCTGCGAAGCAGAGTATATATTAGCCGCTTTAGCTTGCACTCAAGTTATATACATGCAACAAACACTTAAAGATTTTAATATAAATTTAACAAATTGTACAATATACTGTGATAATACAAGTACAATAAACTTATCTAAAAATCTGGTTAATCACTGTCGTACAAAGCATATAGATATTCGTCACCATTTTCTACGTGACAATATCGGAAAAGGAATAATTAATTTAGAACATATTTCTACCGAAAATCAAATTGCCGATATATTTACTAAACCTCTATTAGAAAACTCCTTCATAAAATTGGAGAGTTAGGAATAATGTCTTTTAAAGATATCATATAGAGAAAATTAGAAAAATCTATATAATTCAGTCGACTAACACTATCTGTTCAGTCGACTGAATAAAGAAAAAAAGAGATCTTCAATTTATTTTTCCGAATATGTTAAATAATATATTATAAAATAACATTCATTTGTACAACATACATTTTTAACTGAATTATGGTAACCATTAAATCATTAAGTGGATGAAAAACTTTAAAGAATTATAACCACTATATATTTAGAAAATTCCTACTATAAATATATCTTAAAAATAATACTTTTTCACAACTCATTCTCACGAATGAAAGCTTGAAAAATTCATTATAAAAATGTCGTCCAACAACTCTCTTTCCCTGATCAACATCACCTCTTCAATCGATAACACTCCAACATCTCCAAAACTTCCCACTCCAACACCGACACATGAGCCAGTTTACAAATGGAACAATTATCGTACTGGCTACACACCAGAATCCAAGAAAGCAAAACGCGGACTCTTTATTTCTCCAGACACAAAAGGAAATATTGATGAAATTCATCACTTTCAACAACAACAAATAGATCTTCAACGAGAATTATACTTTGAACAAAAAGTTACGGCTAGACGATTAAGCTTCCTAGAGCAAATCGGTTTACGGTTTTGTGGATCAAAAAAGAACGAAGTGGCTGAACCCCTACCTCGCCCCGTTAGTTCACTTGATCCATCTTCATCTTACCGTACACCAGTCGATCCTGTGAATCCTTGGATGTCTCCCAAGACTCCTCAATATAGTCCAAATTCATGGGATATAAATTATATGAAGAATGAAGGGAAAAAGACACCGAGTCCATCCACTAAGAAATAGTTAGTTTTGAAATTTATTCATGATATTACATTTATATAATTGTAATTATTTTGTTGAATAAAGAGTTTACCTTCAAAATTAACAAAGAACAATCAAATACGTGGGTCAGTCGACTGAAACCCCCTGTTCAGTCGACTGGACTCAAGACAGAAAGCAAATTTTTTTACAATTCAGTCGACTGAATCCTCTGCACAGTCGACTGAAATAATAACAGAAACTTTCAGGCAAACATTCAGTCGACTAAAAACCCTGTTCAGTCGACTGAATTCAGCCCAGAAAATTTTCGTCCTTAAATTCAGTCGACTGAACAGTGTATTCAGTCGACCGAACGCCAATTCCCAGGCAACTTTCCCCTTTTTAACCACCAATTTTTACCCTATCCATTCACTTTTTACTTCCTAAAAACTTTCTTCCCCAATTATTTTCGAAACCCTAGCCCCCAATTCCTCAAAATCCATTCAAAATCCATTCAAATCCCAATTCTAGAATCACCAAATGTCGGGAGAAAGCTAGAGGAGATAGAATTCAATCCACATATTCGCGATAACAAAAACCATCGATTTATGGATGATAATATCAACTTTAGAGATTTTAAGTCCACCTCTCTTCGACCTATGGCAAGAATCCTTCACAAAGCCCTAATGAGAACAATTACTCCTCGCACGGGCTCGTACGAAATTGTCTACCCAAATAACTATCGAGCTCTATATGCTATTTTTGGCAATATACAAGTCAATTGGGTACAACTTATTCTTGATGAGTTTCTCACTTTTAATAATGGCAAAATGCGCACTATCTATTTTGGAGAGTACATCATGCGACTTCTCCTCAATGTCGATACGCCATTACCTGAGTCAGAGAATACAATGGTCCATCAAATTAATCACCGGACCATAAGCCTAATGCAATTCCCATCTCGACCTCCTCGCATAATATCACTCACCGAATGGGAAGCAAGGCATCAAGAACAACAACAACAACAACCTCCATAACCTCACCATGAAGAACATTTCGAGCAAGATGATGAAATTCGTCTTGTTGACCCAAGATTTACTACCAACAAATCTTTGAGGATATTGTCAAGAAATCAACAAATTCTTGACACTCGTCTTAAAAAGGTAGATCACAAGCTTGACAAAATTAAAGGATTCTTCAACATGCTATGGGATGCAATCTCGTGCTCAAGCACCACTACTGCTTCGACATCTCGCGGCAAACGTCCGACACCTACGTTTACATGGACGACATTCGAAGAGCATACAAGTAGCAGCGCAAGCGGAGCTAGTTGTGGCCAAGGAGGAAGAGCGTACAGACCACCAACAGGAGGTCCCGTCATACGTGAACCAACAGGAGGAAGAGAAGGTTCATATGACTGGGATAAAGATGAGTAATTTTAGTATGGTTTGATGTTTATTTCTAACTTTCTGGTGGCTTGTATAAATAGCCATTTTATGCTTGTTCGTCGCAACATTTTTAACTTTTCTTAAGCCATGGTTATGCAAATATTATATTCTCTATGCTTCAGTGATTGTTTTGATAAAATATTTCTACTGTTAGTTCTTCCTTTTTGTCGATGACAAAGGGGGAGAAAATCTATGGTACTAACTTTGTTTTGTAGGAAAGATAGTGCATACATTCAGGGGGAGAAAATAAGTAAATACATCTCTAGAATAAATCAGTATCGTCATCAATCAAAAAGGGGGAGAATGTTGATACGCGAAGATTTTGATCAATGGCAAATGTGCTTCAACAAACAAGGAAGAAATATATGCAACGCTAAAGGAGTATCGATGAAGACTAAACAAACATAAGTATGTTTTTTTATATAGATCTTAGTCTAGATTTATTGTTAAAATCTATCCTCAAGAGGCTTGCACGAACACTAGAAAACATTTTATAAACTTCATTTTTATTTAAGTTTTCACTGTGCATATTTTATAAGTTCAGTCGACTGAACAGGAATAGCCAGTCGACTGAAACTGGAACAAATATATAAACTGCTACCATCCTCCTAACAGTCATCAAGACCACCACCATATCATTACAGTCATCTTCATAACCAATACACTTGCCATCTCCATCACCAATACATCTTGCAAAAAACCACTACAACAACTCAGATTTCCCACTACAACAACCTGCCCTAAAGCATCTACATCAAAACTGCTGTGCACATCCATCAAACTTCCAAACCCCTGACGGAGCTTACATCGCCCTCAAATATAGCTACTCCACAGATGATAATATGACCACTATGTTATACTGGAGATAACCCTATTATTCTACATCTAAAAAACTATTTAATTTTGTGTTTCAAATGCAATCACAGTGGAAGAAACTAGTTGATTGCAGCTGCATCTAAAGTGTACTTTTTAAATACTAATTATGCATAGAAATTGAATAAAACTACTCAATTGAAAACAATAAAATGATGCCGGTGAAATTGAAATCAGTATATATGAAATGTGTAAAACTCTAATGAAAATATCTGAAGGATATTTATAATTAAATGAAATCCATATTCACTACATGTAATAATGTATAATACATGCATATACATATAAATCAAACTTTGTGTGCTTAAATAAACAAAACTTGCCATTAAAACTTCAAGTTGCAAAAGTCAAAATCAAGGTGGCACAGTGGAATATAGCATTGGTATACAAACTGCTTTCTCAAGTATGGATAAACATCAAATAGCCTTCAATTCCTGGCACGAAGTTTCTGATTTAAAGCAATACTCACTCTATGGACTCTATTCTAACCTTAAGGGTTCTCTCAGTGACCAGTACAACAAAATATTCTAAGTTATATCTTCTTCAAATTTTATCGTACTGTAAATGTGATGTAAATTTGTTTTTATTTTCTTTGTTGTTTTAAATGCACGTTTTGTCCTTCAGATTACCATATTTAATCAAAGTTGACGCTGTTCATATGCTATACATGACTAAGTAATTTGGACTTCTCCAAAAAAAATCCAATTACTTTAAAAGGTTTGTTTTGTAATCAAAATTTTCTCTTCTCGTATGTTAACAAAAAAATTGGTCTAAAACTCTTTGAGACTGCATAGAACTAATGATTTGGAATGTAATTGTGGGTTGTTTGTTGTTAGTGGATTTAGTTTCTGATTTGAATCATCTATATGCGTGTGTGTCTAGATAAGAAAAACATGGAAGAGAATGCAATGGAAAGCAGTAAAGTCACACAAAGCAATGTAATCAAGTCCAAAACGATACCTTATTGGTTTACCCATGCGCAAACATATTGGCACTTGCATTCAGAATCCAATATCAATGCTATTTAGACCATTTCTATGACATCCAAAAAATAAAGAATGCATCCAAGTAGCCATTATGATAATTCAAATCCTGCATCCATATCTTTCGCTGCCCATGCTAACCCTAGAGATACATGATTCCCACCAGTACTATACTTATATACAAACATACAACATATTCAACAACTTAATCAATTAGAAACTACAAATATACTATAATAATGCGAATCATGTAAGGATGTGGTGCACTAGGATTTAAACAATACTATGTTAGAGAGAAATTAATTGAATCAATAAATTACTTACATTTCCAATTGTTGTTGCTTCTTCCTAATTCGTAGCAAATCCACTGCTGACATTCACATTTAGGGAGAGTAAAAAATTGCATCTTCTACCTATCGCCTTCTTTATACTGTAATCATATCATAAATGAAACATGATTAAACCAATAAACTAAAAAATTTATTAGATATACTTGTTCAAGCTTAAACAAAAATGCTGCAAATATGAATATCTAAGAAAGCAAAGACTAGAAATTGTTGATACGCGAAGATTTTGATCAATGACAAATGTGCTTCAACAAACAAGGAAGAAATATATGCAACGCTAAAGGAAGATCGATGAAGACCAAACAAACATAAGTATGTTTTTTTTATATAGTTCTTAGTCTAGATTTATTGTTAAAATCTATCCTCAAAAGGCTTGCACGAACACTAGAAAACATTTTATAAACTTCATTTTTATTTAAGTTTTCACTGTGTATATTTTATAAGTTCAGTCGACTGAACAGGAATAGCCAGTCGACTGAAACTGGAACAAATATATAAACATGCACAGTTTCAGTCGACCGAATTTCCTGCACAGTTGACTGAATTTGTTCCCGAAATTTTTACTTCATATTTTCAGTTGACTGAATTCCTTGCTCAGTCGATTGAATTTGAACCTGCGAATTTTCTCTGAAAAGACACATTCTTCCTCCCAAGAGTTGCAACCATTCATCAATGGAAATGGAAGCATCTCTTGTTTGCAACCTTTGACAACAAATGCACCTCTTTTACAAGTATATATACATGATTCTAACTTCATTTAATTCATCGAATTCTCTTGCTTTAATCTTACTATTCTCTTGTTCATATTCTCTACATATTCTCAAAGCAATCACCAATCTATTGCTTGAATCACTGTTTTGTTTATAACATTCTTTTGATTCATAGCAATTCACATTTCCTAAATCTTCACAAACACATTGCATACTCTCGAGGATAAGATTATAGGAATATTGTACTACATTAGACTCATTAGTGTTGACAAGAACACAACAAGTCGAATATTGTATTTTAGTAATTGAGTTGAAGTCCTCTTTGGTAGTTGAGGCAAGAAATCCCGTTCGGTTGTTCGGGTAAGTTGTAAACCTATTCCTTCGGGTGAAGTGAGGGTGTTAGTTAATGAAATTCCAAAGTGAAGCTTAGGGACTGGACGTAGGACTAGAGGTCCGAACCAGTATAAAATCCTAGTGTCTCCTTGCATTTACCTACTTTATCTATCTAGACTATTCCGTTATTCCATATTACACGATCCTACCGCATAGCCCCCTCTTTCAGAAACACTTATAATCCATTAGTAAAAGGGAAAAAACACAAAAAAATATCCACTCAAATTCAATCTACCATGAATTTTGGTAGTAGGCATGTAAATAAACCTTTAACCGCCAATTGGTTGAATCTAAGAGTAATTTTTTCAATTAGCTTAATCATTTCAGATTCAATCATATCAGTGGTTTTCTAAGTACTAGTTTCAATGCGAAAAAATAAAAACACATACAAAATTAATAGCCCTAAAATAAAATTGGTAAATAGAATCATAGGTCATGTTTATATCAGTGAAAACATCTCTTCTGCATACACGCAGGTGATATTTATATCACACCTGCTCAAGCAGGTAAGATATACTCACCTGCTTGTGCATGCAAGTACTCACCTGCATATGCAGGTGAGGTATTTGTTGTGCCTTTTAGGTATTTGATGTACCTACTCTATCTTTGGTTATTCTTCTTGGAGTTAAAAGCTTGCTGGTAAAATTGATTTTGAAATTTATCGGTCAGAACTCAGAAGCAGCATTTGCTCTAACAACTTTGTTAAAATATTTTGTAACTTTGTTAAGCCATTTTCATGTAAAATCACATCAAAAATGTAACACTCTTGAACTATAGTGTTCGTAATTAGTGTACTATAAATTTGTCTATTTTTGAAATGGCAACAAGTAACTCATATGATCTTAGTTTGTACATATATTGGAATTTTACAAAACATAAGACACTGTAAAACAATCTAATATAAGTTTTTGCATGAGTCCATTGTGATGTTTGTAAACTGAGTATGTTGGACAGTGGAATGCCTCACACTTGGCCATATATAGGAATCTTAAAAAATATAAAACTCTATTGCTCGCTGGTACCAATTTGAAATAATCATATCAATTGATCATGAAATAGATGCCTTACTTTTATATGCAAGACACTGGAACGATGTCGACTCTGCACTGCGCGATCTGAAGGAACGTCGACCGTGTCAGGTCATAGTGTTGCAAAGGTACTGAAGAAGTTCTCCACAACCATCTTATTGTATGGCTTCAATTAGATGAAAAGATTAATTATTAGCTAATCACAAGTTGTTAAATCTTTGCTATTTCAACTATGTAGTAATTCAAATCGTGTATGTGTATGACTTTTGACAATACAAAGTAACGTGAAATTAAATAAATCAGCACATCCGTCTAAATTGTAGATCGAAATGTTAAAAGCTTATTCATCCAAAGATTCTACCACCGCTGCATTATTTTGTAATATTCAACTTCATTTTTGGTTTTTTCCTTTAATAATAAATGCTAACAATATCTCGAAGTCATCCAAATCATATTAATTCATAAAATTTTATGTGGTGGAGCTGGGGTCGGACTTGGACACACATACACAAAACAATCTGGAGTGGTTGGAATCAGACACAGACATGTGTGCACGCACACACAGTGGTTGGAGTCGAAAGAGGACACACACACACACACATGGACACACACGGATACACCCTAAAGGCATTGATAAATGTACTACAGTTTAATAGAAACTCTTGCATGATCTAACTACATTATGGAAAAAATGAGATCCTTTCGTAAGTATTCTTATCTATGTTGATTATTCCGTTTATTAACTCGTTAATACATTGTCTATGAACTTCCTATTTCATTAGATTTGACCACTTTATAGACGTAAAAATACAAATTTGTTAAGATCAAAATCTTAAAGTGTCCACATCTTGGTTTATATGTCTTTAAGCTTCTTAATACATGAATGACTAACTACAAAAATAGTCATTTTCAATCCATGTATACAAATTATATAACATATCTTATAAAAAACCTCAGATATAAAATTGAAGAGGTGAACCTAATAATATCACCAATGTATATGGGATAAACGAACTGAATAAAAGTTGTTAAATAAAATGACAGTCCATAACGATTTTAGCATTCCTTAATTATTAATTAAATAATAAAATAATATATGACAACATTGTTTCTTTAAAATCGGAATGTGACATTGTAATGCCAGTTAACAAAAAACATGCAAGTTTGTACATCATAATATAAAACCCTTAGTAATTAAGAGAATATTTTCAAATTTTCCAATTACCTAACAATAATATCAGATCCAAGGGATAAAATATTGAAATCCCAAATTAATCAAATGCTTTTGTGAAAATCCTATTTTACAAACCAGGAATAAATGATTTATACATTGGTAAAGACTTAATATGTGGGACTAAAAGCATCCATGCTTAGTTAAAGAAAATTCTTAATATGATCTATACATGCATCCACAAGTAAGCCTCGAAGTATATGCCAACATATTTTGAAATAAATCGTGTATATATTTTGAAATAAAATGCACTTATAGTTCTACACATTGTACAAATATACAACATAAGATTTTTGTATCAAGCATGGATCATGTTATGGAAAATGTGTATGAGGTTATTGATAGCTATTAAATGTTATATATCATACATAGTGCGTGGTTTTAGAAGCACAACATGTGAGCGGCTGAATTGAAGTTTTCTATAATATTAGGAAGCACGTGTTTGTAAAGTGTTATATAATATGCAATGTATCCATTAAGGCGATATTATTGTTCCCGTGCACTGTTTGTTCCTTCTTTTCTTCATGAAAAAATGATATAAATGTCTATTTCAGTGATTTACTGTTCAAATGTATGCAGTGCTTGTCCAACTTGCACTATCACATCAGATTGAGTCAATAAACTATAATGCACAGAAATGCAGAATAGTACAAACAAGAAAAATAAAATATAACATAAGTCAATTTTGATACGGCTAATAGATAGAAATAGGACAATCAACTGTCTAAACTATATGAATACTCTATCTTCATTTTTTGCTTGAGCATCTATCCAAAATGACTAGTAAAAGAAATGGTTCAATATTATGAGTTCAGGAATTTAGTTTCAAATCTACACAAGGATTTAAGCCAAAAATAAAAACTAAAAAATGTAGAAAAGCAACAAAAGCAAAATGTTACACGTACCATCTTATAAAACTATGGTGAGTTATTTTTTGATATATTGAATTGCTAAATGCAAATATACTCAAAAGAAGCGATGATGAATAAAATTATTTTAGCAACAGTAGTAATAAAAGGGCAGGTTATCTAGCCTAATGAAAGGGGCATCATGTTTTAGAACTGTCAAACCTAAGATATCCCATTTTTCCTCATCCATGCTTAGCTCACTTCTTATTACCTCATCTAAGCACTACTCTCTATTAAAACTGATGAATTTAACGATGAATATATAAGTATAAAATAAGATCATATTCAGCTCAAACTAAAGAATATACCACCGAACCTTCCCTGACTCCATATGAAAAGCAGGAAAAATGTAGTGGAACCAGCAAATGAAATCATTCACAATTAATTATCTACTAAAGTAGAGGCCACATTTACTGAAATTTGTAAAATAATAGGCAAAATTATACAGAAATTAAATACCTTAGCTAAATCAGGGTTTTAGCAAGCCTCGATTTTCTTTTAATACCGATTCAGGGTTTACGTGGAAACGTAGGGCGAGATTAATGGTGTGGAGTAGATTTAGGGTTTGTGCAGAAAGGGAAGCAGATTAATGGAGTGGATCGATGAATTGGATAGGAGCAGCAGGATGATAGAGGAAACATAGGGCGAGCCGCATTTTTACTAAGCGAGGCAGAGATTTTACTAAGCGAAGCGGAGATGGGAATGAGACGACAAACGTAACAAGCAAATTAGTTTAGGCGGGGAAGGGCAGTAAATTTATGTAGCGTTGAAAAAAGTAAAATATACGTCAAAATAATTGAAAACCTTTATTAATAGTTGCATTTCAGTTGAAAGGCAGCCAATAAATGCAACTAAAGACACATTTTCTTGTAGTGAGATAAAAACCCGTTCCGTGTTTATGTGAGGCATGGTCTTATGAGATACCTTTTTGTTTTCAAAATATCATACTTTGAGTTCTCACACCAGTCCCATGACTGATCTGGAGTTTGTTTTTCCCTTTAAACTCTAGGTGCCCTATTTTCGGGCAGCCATTTAAACATGATACCTGAGGACCATTTTGGATCATGTTGGGGAGTATTTTAGAGAAGTCTTTTGGAGCTATGAAGATGAAGTACCTTATGTAGATATCTATCCATTTTCCACTATGTTATGTAGCATGTATTTCCCAGCATATACGGATAGACAGTTATAACTATCCCACTGGATTTATATTTGACTCTGATGATTTATGTATAATTAAAATGTTGAATGCGATGTGAGATTCTATTATTGTGTTATCTTCTATCTTTATTTCTTTTACACCCCTGATAATCTGTCTCCCCGACACTTGGATTTACGGCACGTGAATACCGTGAATGTATTAGTATCGATTTCTGAGGGTCGAGGAAACGGGTCGTCACAACTGGGATGTTACCTTTTGAGGCACTATATGAAAGACCTTATAAGTCACTAATATCTTGATGTGAGATAGGTGACAGGATTTTTCTTAGGGATGGATCTTGTAAGAGAAGCTTTAGAGAAAGTTGAATTGATTCAATAAAGTATGCTCGGTCGAGGTAGAAGTGCTATGCTATTAGGAGGCGAAAAGGCTTGGAATTTGAACTAGAAGATTGTGTATTTGTGAAAGTGCTACCAATGAGAGGCACTATGAGGTTAAGACAAGCCGAAAAGTTAGCATCGAGATATGTTGGCCTTTTTTGATACTAGAGAGAATCAACAGAGTGGCTTTTAATGTTGAATTATCACTGTTTTTGTAGAGGTCCATAATATGTTTCATGTTTGACATCTAAGGAAGAATGTCCGAGACCCTAAGGATGTTGTGGCTCAGAGAGATGTAAAGGATTTGGTTTTTAAACTGAATATGATCTTTGTAAGAAGACTCATTTAGATTTTAGATCAAGATGTGAAAGAGCTTCAGAAGAAGACAGTGAAGCTTGTGCAAATCCAATGGAGCAAGGATCAAGATGATTGTGCTTGGGAAATGGAGGATAAAGTCAAGAGGACTTATCCTGAGTTATTTGCTTAGGTTAGCATATATGTTTGTTATAAAAATGTATATATGTGATATTATGGTTGATTTTGTTAGGTGAAATGATACGACACCTCACATTTTGGTGTGCCATAACGTGGGGAATTGATTAAGTAAATCAGTAATAAAATTACTTTATGAGATAATAACTAAGATAGATTTATTAATAAGAAAGAGGAGTAAATTAAGGATAAGAGTTAGGGAATTAATAAGAATAGGCTATAATGAGATTTTAGCCTAAAGACCAAATTACTAACCCCCTAACACCCCTACCTTTCATTTATTGTTCTCTCACTCAAAATAGACAAAAAAGAATATAAGGAAGGCCAGCTACATTATTAAAAGTAAGAAGAAGAAAATTAAACCAAAAGGGTAAGCTTTCAAACATAAGAAGAAAAGAGAACTTTTAATCAAGTTTAAACACAACTTAGGTGAGTAATCATTTCCCTAAACCCTCCAAACCCATTTGCCTAGGATTATATATAAGTATAATGGTTTGAGTGATAATGAATGTGATGACCGCCTACCCCATTGGCACCCAATATACTTGTATAGTGCGCCGTAGCGGCGTCCGATCGATGTAGGATGACCGTCAGGGTTGTAAATAAAGTAAATAGGTCACATGACTTGTCATATATCTCATAACACATCTAATAAAATATAATAGTAAACATCTCAGATGTAAAACAGGTGAGATAGTAAATAACTAAATAAATCATGGAATCAGAGTGCATACATCCGTAAAATATACAGCATAAGAAATAGAATTATACATCAAATAATAACTCATAAATAATGGTCTCTAGGTAATAATGGCAATAGCAATCTCCATAGTGCAGTGCAGCGGAATAGCAAAAAAGTAAGTGTAGTAATATGAAAGTATGACCTCCTATCTATCCTCTGTCCAACTCCACATGCTCACTGGACCCGATATCCCAAATTTACTCATATAAGAATACCTAAAGTAATAAGAAGCAAAGCATAAAACTATGAGTTAGACAACAGTCTGGTGTGAGCGATAGTAAACCTCTAAATACTAATAAATTGCTATAATAGGACAAATGGTATGAACATACATAACCTGGCGCTACATCCACAAATTTAGCACATACACAAAATATGCGCTACTCTACATCATAGTCATCATGGGTGTAGCATACGTCGAAGTACTAAGGGGTGTCCAATATTCACCAATAATACCAGCAGCATATAACATCCCTTGGATTTGGGGTGGGTGCCGGCAGGTTTGGTACGGTTTGAAGCCTAAACTGCTTCCACACCGTATCAAATGGTTGATTAAAAATACAACCATTATACTAATCATTTAAATGGTTTGGTTTTGGTTCGATTTAATGTAATATGGTCTGGTTTTCATTTGATCCAGTTTTAACTCATATTAAATATGAAATAAGAAAGTTATTTCCATCAATAATTAATTTACGAAGACAATTGCGTGGAGCTTTTAAACTTAAAGGTTAAAACACACAATGTTATATTGAAATAAAAGGTTAGTTCTTAACTGTATGAATACTTTAGTCTGATAGTTAGCTGCAAGTGAGATTTTTTTAGTAGTTTAACCGATCATTAACGTTAATCAACGCATAATCATTAAGTAAAATGGTTGGAATAAGATTATCATTAGCATTTATCTAAAAAATGAGATGAAAATATTATACTAAAACTATTCTTCCTTTATGACGACGATTACTATTAATATAAGCTAAAAATAGATTATACAATTTTAGAATATAAAATGAGATAGGAGTTGCTTATATTTTTATTATAAGATTACTAGTGTAAATATTCGGTTTGGTCCGGTTCGATATGGTCGGTTCAATCTTCCAAACCACAACCAAACCATATCGATGCGGGTTAGTCTGCTTAATGGAATTTTCTTTGGTTAAAAGATTCGGTGAAGATTTTCATATAGCGGTGCGATTTATGTCTAACCCTACCTTGGGTGATAAACAATTAAACAAAAATAACATCCATCATCTATCCTCACATTCACTCACTCAATGTATTGGATATAAAATCACTCATCGATCCATTATGGTCATGATAGCCAGTGTCCTGGGTACTCAAATCCATGCCACTCGGTTGGCTTGGAAATAGACTACCATCACGTAAGTCCGGGGTAACAATCCTCATATCTAGAATAAAGAGCCATTACACTCTAGAAAACATCACATCCCCAGTATACACCCCCACCTCATGAGTACCCTATGAACCCTCGAGTCTCAACTATCCCTTTTCACACATCATCTATAGTGGAGTACATCCTGGAACTGATCTTACGACTCCCATCATAAAGTTACCATGGTAGGGGCGATCCTCTACAGTCGTCATCAATCATAGAATGCTATTATATATCCCATAGCCTTCCCCTAATGGTTCCTTCAATCCAACTCTTCATCGCATACTCCGCATTTCAAAGCATAGTTATCCATCATCGAAGCCATTACTTCCCATCATGGCATCATCATTGTCTAATCACGAGTTTTTGTCATCAAAATTGCCACCAAACTCTATGGTGACCCTATACATAGCCATATTTGGTTAAGTATTTGGTTTGTCACATGTTTGAGAGATCACACACCCAAGACTAGAGCCAAACCTCATCGTGTCTCCATGTAAGCATGTAAAGACTTGAAGCAACCATCAAAATAGCCCGAATTATCACTTTTCTCTACCCCAATCCATCTCCACCGAACCATGCCTACCATGATCCTGCACTTCACACAACTAGGTCATGCTTCAACCCTTAGCCATCCTTCATCGACCCATTATCAATACCGTTCAATGTCCATCGATTGGTACCGATGCAAGGCTACCAATCCCTGCCTTAACCAAAATTCACCCTCTTCTATTCCACCAACCTATGCCTCCAAGCAAACCTATTCAGACTCTAAGCAACCCCGAACCATCCCTTACATGACTCGAACCATAGATTGGGCAGCTCTATACCGATCCATTACTTGGAAATTTCCATCTACCTTCTTACGCCATCCATCCTCTATCATTCTCCACTCGAAGAAAATCCCCAAGAACTCAAAAAAAACCATCCCTTGGCTCGAGCCTGTCTCGAAGTAAGCTTCCACCAATCGATCCTTGTCGAACTACCACTGATCCATCCATAACTCGAGCATACGAACTCCAAAAGAGTTGAAATTTGAAACGTAGCCTTATGAGGCCTTTTTTACCGCCTCATAAAGATCACATTGAATTTGGACCCATACCGATTGATATAGATTAATCCCTAATGTGTTCCTATAACTAATTCAACATTCAATCGACATTTTCAACCAAATAAATAACACAAATTCAAACAATTATTACATGCAATCTATACTAATAAGCATACATCCATACATGTCAACATGGATCCTAAATCTAATAGTAGTAACCATGAGAACAAAGAGATCCATAAGAACACTAAATCTATAAAACTCTTCCAAAATGTTTGAAATTTATTATGTTATTAGAGAAGGTTTAAAACATGTTTTAGAGTTTGAAAATCATTTAAAAACATCATTCAACATCAAATAATGGCTAATTAGTGAGTAGGGGCTTATACCACTTACCTAAATCCAAAACAATCTAACCTAATCCCAAAGATGCACAAATCTCGAGAGCTTAGTAGCTCTATATTAATCTCCAATAGCAAATCTCCAATCCAAGGTGCTAATCTTCCTCTAATGACACGTTTCAGTTAGTTAAAGTATGGATTAGTTAATTTTTTGGCCAAGAAGATGGTTAATGAGAGTTTCTCTCTATTTTTGAGAAGTGTGAAATGATGGAGACAAGTCCCATCGGCTCTAACCTCATGCTAATCACGAAATAGACTTCAAGACTAACCATTAACCCACTAATTGCCCACTAAGTTGTTTAAAATCAAGTGAAACTTCAAACAAGCATAACTCCCTAATAATTAGTCTGTTATGACAAGCCTATGGAAAGAGAAATCTTGATCTAATGGAAGTGGTTTAGACCCCAATTAGGCTCATATCAAAATTTATAGGCCATATAAGATTTTTAGGGTCAGAATTGTCTAACAAAAATTCTAAAGATGGAAAATGGATCTAATAGTCATTTTTCAAAATCATATAATTATATGTCCTCATATAAAAATAATATTATTATTCCACGATCCTCCCATACATAGACTACGAGTCGTTATAATGAACAAGTTTATGAATGTTAGATAATCTTTATTCATGTTTGAGAAATTAATAACGATGGTTTTTGATGTGTTTTAAGGAAAAACATGAATCAAAACTCAAGAACTTGATATTATTATATGATGTGTAGAACAATAATATAGAGTTGGCTTTTTAATTTTGCTATTCTTTGAAAGTACTACGAATTTTTGTGAATTTTCTAAGTTAAGTAAATACTTAATTTCAAGAAATTATTTATTATAAAATATGAAAAGCAATTATTTGCCTTGAAATTTTTAAATGGGTTAAAATACGATGATTCAGAATTTTGGTGATTTTTGGGTTTTTTTTCATACATTTTCAAATTTATATGAATTATTTTGCAAAGGAAAGTGCTAATTTCTAATAGTAATCAATCAACTAATGTTAGAGCCAAAATTGGTCATTAATACCCATATCCAGATGAAAGCATCAAATCACAGTCACAGATCGCAGATAGAATGTATATAGAGAGTATAAATATGAAGAACGGTAAAAATTAAATAGGAAAGCAGTAAAGACACAAGGTTTATAGTGGTTCATCTATCTCCAGCCCATGTCCACTTTGAAGGGTTGCTGCTTTATTACTTTTACTCGCTAGTTACAATGAGTTACAATTGATTACAACAATACAATTGAAGTGTAGTGATGATTCCGACAGAGTTTGGATGTAGAAGAGCCAAAAAGTCCATTTTCAATGGGTCCTGGGCTGCTATTATAGGCATAGGCTGCAAATATCTGGCTCAGATCTCGGAAGACCTCTTATTTTACGTGAGTGGGCCCACATGATCGATCCTTGGTCGTTTGAACTCGATTCTTGATTCATGATCGATACGAATGGAATTCACATCGATCAAGATTTAATCCAATTGAATCGAGATCAATCATGAACATTCTTGAGGTTGTATGCAAGCTCATGTGAAAATTTGATAACATTTGGATTATAGATTTTGAGTTATGATCGATGCAAGTTTGGATTTGTTGAAGGCTGCTGAATTCGCATCGCTTCCTATTCGCATTGATCTGTTCACATCGCTACTGGACACGTGATGTCTGATGATGTGGCGCTAACTTTTTGGATCGATCCACTTTTCATGCCAAGTGACCGAGCCTTCAACATTTACGCTCTTTGTTCGTATCGATCAGGAGTATCCCTTTCGTATCGATGGTTCACACCTCTTCGTATCGATGCTTTGTAACCATTTTGTATCAATACAAACCAATGCATTTCGTACCGATGACCTGGATGCTGTTTCGTATTGATCATTCCTCACATCCTTCGTATCGATGATTTTACTGGCGTTTCATATCGATTGTTGGTTGACTTATACGAATTGAGATGGCGACCGATACGAAGTACATATGGATATCAATACGAAGCGTTGCTTACTTGATGGATATAAAGTAGAATGAGCGTAAGTGGATCGATACGAATAAGCTGGTGGATGATGGATGCAAAGTGGGATATACCTACATGGATACGAAAAGGACTTCTATCCATGGATACGAATTAGCTGGTGATGATGGATGCGAAGTAGGATGAGCACAGACCGATACGAAGAAGGTGATCTGATGGATACAAATTGCCTGATTTGCATCAATCATATCTTGAGCATATGAATTTCGATCGAATTGAAATTTGAAACATAGCCTTTCCTAGCCTTGTTCATCATTACCAATCGATCCCGTCTTGATTGGAACTTGGCAAAATTTCGACGATATCGATCATAGCCTTGTTTCCAATGGATCTTTAACACTGATTCCCTTCCTTCTTATCTTATTGGTTGATATCGTGGCCTTGACCAAAAGGTGGGATAACATTTGCCCCCAACACATGCCTTGTGGTAAGACGTGTGTTTTGAATAGCTCCGAATCCAACATCCAAAGCCCATATTCCATCCATAGCCAAACCATCCAATCCATAATCTAGTCTATTACCAAGTCATCCTATCCAAGTGCCATAGCCATATCCAAGTCTGCGACTGCTCTGAGTCGACGCCCAATTAAAAATCCTATAACCAAATCCTCAACCAATTCCATTGGTATCCGAACCCATCAATGGAGCTTTAATCTACCCATAACCGATAGCCAAATCTATGACCTTTCTGGGTCGTGTCCAAATTCGGGATCGCTCCGGGCCCTTTGCCAAATCCAAGACCTCGTCGGGTCTATCTATCCTAAGCCGAAATTCGAATCCATGACCTCTTCGGGTTTAACTTCGAATACGTAGATCTCGTTGGGTCACGATATCCTATTCTAACCTCGACTCTCCGATCAAGGGCTTGTATGTTATTCGGCATCGACTATCCGGTCGAGGACTTTATATTCTCCGGTTGAGGACCTTTATATTCTCCGACCTCGGCTCTCCGGCCAAGGACTTTTATATTCTCCGACCTCGGCTCTCCGGCCGAGGACTTTTATATTCTCTGGCCTTGGCTCTCCGGTCGAGGAATTTTATATAATGTTCGAGTCCATTCCATCGCTCTTCGATGAAGGGACTCATAATCTGCGATCACTGCCCCGTCTCTCCCGTCGGGACCATGATCGCGAAACCTGTGTTATTTGTTACGTCAATGCAAATCCAATCATTTAAAAGTTTTTATAGCTAGGGAAAGCCAAATAAATGTCTGTACATCCAAGGGAGAAACAAAATTTTTTGAGGAAACAAAAAGAAAAACAAGATTTCATAGACTCGAGCAACACAGTTTATCATCGTCTCAGAGCATGCCGAGGGACCATCCTCGATCCCGTACATGTGTAAGTGACTTAGCTGTATCACTTCAAGTTCTATTACTTATTTAAAGCCATAAATCTATCAAGCTGACGTTTCCTAAGTCCAGTGCTATATTCGTTCTAGGTGGGTGGTGGCCGCTCCTGTTCCATTATCACAGCTCGATTTGCATACTATTGTAGATGACCATTCCTTACATGTTTCTCAACGATATCTTTCAAATGCCTACTGTCGTTTGTGTTGTGCCCATCCAACTCATGGAATAGGCAATGCTTTCCCGATGCCCGCTCATATTCATAAGATTCTCTCCTTGCTGGCCTTCGATACTGGAGGCGCCCTCGAGTATCCAAGCAAATCCTTTCTAGCTTAATTAAATCTATGTAAGAAGAAAACTTTGACTCCCTCCGAGGCCTTTTCAAATTGCTACTGTTGTTATTCATTTTCCTTTTTCCTTTATCATCTTTGTTTGGATCCTCCCTGAGTGGACCTCCACCCCTTACTGCATAAGCTTCAGCCTCTCCCCCTTCTCTTTCAGCTTGCGCATCTTCCTGCCTTAGAAACCTTTCTGCTTCATGGTAGAACTCCTCGAGATCCATCGGTGGGTCCCGCTCCAATGATATCTTGAAATTCGAATTATCTGCAATTCCTGAAACTACCACCATAAAAAACATCAATGGAACAGGTCGATCCACTAAAGCCACCACTGCATTGAATCTGATTAAGAAATCCCTGAGCGACTCTCCTTTCCATTGCTTCATCGATGTCAAAATCATCACATTCTTAGGTCAGACTATGTGGACCCGAAACTGCCTCATAAACCTTTCAATCAGCTCCGTCCATGCGCTAATAGAGCCACTCTCCAACCATCTGAACCATAATGCTGCTATATCCATCAAATACAAAGGGAAGCACTGCACCATGACCTCTTATGATGCCTCCAGTACCTTCATATGCCTCATGTGCCTTGTTAAGTGAACAACATAATCTGTTCTCCCATTATACGTCTCCAGTGTTGGTAGTTTGAAATCTGGCGGGTTCCTAGCTTGCCTGATTGTGGAGCAAAGGGACTCCTATTCACATCTCCAAGTCTCTATTCACCAATTCGCCTCTCATGGCTCGCCTAACCATACCGCCAATCTGTCGCTGTCGCCAAGGTGTAGTCCTTGTCCGTTGCCTCCAATCTGCCACCCGAGTTCACGAGGGAGTTTTGGAATCTACTCCCTTAAACAAGCATCCATTCCCCTATCAACGCCGTGTTGCATAGCTCCACCTGGTACTCTACTCGAGATTGGATCAGCATGCTCCGGGTGAGTGCCCCCTAAATCTGGTGCTTCTCCTGATGGTCCTACTCTATTCTGAATTATGGTTGCTCCGTGCTCCTAACTCCTCTCTCCAGCATCTCCTGCAGTTGCATTCCCTTGACTCTACATTTTAGTTTGTCCAGCTTGTCGAAGCAGATTCTGCATCATCTCCTCTTGCCTTTTGAGCATCGTTTCCATCTCGTCTCTGGTGATGAAGATCGATGCCTGATTCGCCCCTGAGGAAGCCTCCTGACTCCCTTCATTCTGGATCCTTTCAGTCCTTTGTCTTCATATCGATCTCTTTGCCATAGCTTTCCAAATCCAAGTCTTCAAGCTTTCAAATCTGAAATCCAAGCTTTAGAACCTAGAGTGCTAGCTTCTCAGTGAAAGCTCTAAAATGTTAGCGCCAAAATTGGTCACTAACAGTCATATCCAGATGAAAGCACCAAATCATAGTCATAGATCATAGATAGAATGTATGTAGAAAGTATAAATATAATGAAAAGTAGAAATTAAAAAGGAAAGCAGTAAGACACAAGGTTTATAGTAGTTCGGCTGTCTCCGGCCTACGTCCACTTTGAAGGGTTTCTGCTTTATTACTTATCACTCAAATGTTACAATGAGTTATAACTGATTACAGCAGTACAATTGAAGTGTAGTGATGATTCCCGTAGAGTCTAAACGTAGAAGAGCCAAAAATTCCATTTTCAGTAGGTCCTGGGCTGCTATTTATAGGCGTAGGTTGCAAATATCTCGCTCAGATCTCGGAAGACTTCTTCTCCCACATGGGTGGGCCTACGTAATCGATCCCTGGTCGTTTGAACTGATCCGTGATTGATATGAATGGATTCGTATCGATCAAGATTTGGTCCAATCGAGTCGAGATCGATCATGAACATTCCTGAGGTTGTACGCAAGCTTCTATGCAAATTTGGTAGCATTTGGACTTACAGATTTTGAGTTATGATCGATGCATGTTTGGATTTGTTCAAAGCTGCTAAATTTGCATCGCTTCCCATTCGCATCGATCTATTCGCATTGCTTCTGGACACGTGATGTCTGATGACATGGCGCTAACTTTTTGGATCGATCCACTCTTTGTGCCGAGTGACCGAGTCTTCTACATTTACATGCTTTGTTCGTATCGATCTGGAGTCTCCCTTTCGTATTGATGGTTCACACCTCTTCGTATCGATGCTTTGTAATCATTTTGTATCGATATGAACCATTGCATTTCGTATTGATGACCTGTATGCTGTCGACCATTCCTCATATCCTTCATATCGATGATTTTAGTGGTGTTTCGTATCGATCGTTGGTTGATCGATACGAATTGACTTGGCAACTGATACGAAGTACATATGGATATCGATACGAAGCGTTGCTTACTTGATGAATACAAAGTAGAATTAGCGTAAATGGATAATACGAATAAGTTGATGGATGATGGATGCGAAGTGGGATACGCCTGGATGGATACGAACATGACTTCTTTCCATGGATACATATTAGCTGGTGATGATGGATGCGAAGTAGGATGAGCTCGAACTGATACGAAGATTACGAAGAAGGTGATCGGATGGATATGAATTGCCTGATTTGCATCGATCATATCTTGAGCATATGAACTTCGATTGACTTGAAATTTGAAACATAGCCTTTCCTTGCCTTGTTCATCGTTACATATCGATCCCGTCTTGATTGGAGCTTGGTCAAATTTCGACGATATCGATCATAGCCTTGTTTCCAATCGATATTTAATACTGATTCCTGTCCTTCTTAGCTTATTTGTTGATATCCCACCCTTGACCAAAAGGTGGGATAATAATTAATAAGAAGGTAATTAATAATTTGTAAAAAGAAAACTACAAAAGCCCTAGTAAAACAATGATACATATAACCAGGTTTGGTTTAAAGTGATTACTTTTAATGGCAAAAAAACTTTGAATTTGATTACAAAATAGAAGTTAAGCACACAATAGCTTATATAGACCTTGACAACTATAGATTTAGGCTATAGTGCGCAATTGCTTAATAAGTTGTGCACTCGGTAGCATTTTAAACTTTGATAATAGCTTAAATTATCAACATGCGATAGCGCAAAGTTTATAACATACGATAGCTCATCGACATTTGATATCGTTTGGCATGCAGTACGTATAGGCATGCGGTAGTTCATTGCCATTCAATAGCTTTTGGCATGTGATAGCAATGAAACATTTAACAGGCAATGACCATGTAATGTCAACATGCGATAGCTAAACGAATAAAATTTCAAAGTATGTATATTAACTTTTGGTAGCACTATGGAAGCCATCTTCCAAAGTGATGATTGAGAATTTCATAGAGGTGAAATAGCTGTAGATAAAAAAAGTCAAAATGAAGTAACTTAGTTAAACGTGAAAATTGAGACTAAGCTTAACGAAACAATAAGATGATAATTAGTATCAATTGGGATAATGAAATGATGCGTGTAAAGCTTATGTGGCAACCATTTGTTTAAAAAATACATTATATTCGGCATGATTAGTGTAAGGCTAATGTGGCAAGCAATTGTTTAAACACGATGATATATCCAGCAATGTCTGTGTAAGGCCTTTGTGAAAACCTCTTATCTAAATACAACATAATATATAATATTACTGATGTAACGTCTTGGTGACAACTTAATTATATATTTAAGATAAAATTAAGAAAGAGTAAGATAGAACACCCAAGTGTTGACCTTAAGTGTCTAGTACCATTACTGAGCTGGTAAGAGTAAGGCCTATGTGGTAATTTAAAATGAACCGACCGTTGAAACTAGTCGGAATATGTGTGAAGGAAAATCTCACACTTATGTTGGAACTGATGACGTGTATTTGATCATGATATAATGTTGTTACATAGTATGATGTGAATGATGTTAATTGGAATAAAGAGGAGAAAACTCGTTCCATGTTTTGGCGGCATGGTCTCACTATATGGTTTTTTTGCTTAGGGTAAAGTATTACTCATACTAGTATTTATGTTTGACCCATGTTTTTATTGTTCCTCATAAGCTCATGACTACTCATTCCAGTAAGTTGAGTTTATGATGTAAACATGTCACTTTTGGAAAAAAACAAGACTTTGAAGGTGAAGCAGGAGGCTTGTTTTGCAAATAAATGTTATTTTGAAATTTTCGCTGTGTAAAACTAAGATCTATAATAGGTTAAGTATTCATGTTGGTATCTTTATATGTTTGACATGGCATAATAGTTATATTTTAGTATATTTTTTCCTAATGTGGGAATGAGATGGGTTACTACTATTTTATGAACTATGTAAAACAATTTGATGTAATGAAGTTATTTAGCTACTCCATTTACTCAATGTTATATACAAACACAAATACTGATCTCATTTTATCGCTTTGAAATAACTTTGGTGATGACTGTAGCATCATCGCACATTTTTGAGTCTCGAAATGGGGGACGCTACAACTTAGTATCAGAGCTTAGGTCAAGAGACATTTAAGTAAAAATTAAGTAGTAGAAAAAAAACACCTTTAAGAGGGTATACGCTATATATAACGTATTTGTATTTGTATATAAATATATAGGGGGATATATCTGCCCTCTATTATTCTTCTCACTCTTTATACTTCCACTTCTTATGAACACTTGCTTACGCAGAATGTATTTGTGAAGCAGACGTTTAATCTTAAGAGGTGCGACAATAAATGTTAGTAGGGGAATCGATGGTACTCAAACAAATGACCAAGGAAGGGGAGTCAACCTATAAGTTTATGGTGAAGCTGATCCTAGAAAGCCTACCCCGAATATATGGAATATGGATATGAATGCACTCTTTTAAATGTTCTTAGATAAACTAGTGCAGTAACAAGTACCACCGCTGGCCTCGAATGTACCAAAAGGCCCGAGGTAACCGATTTAGGATGATTTTGCAAAATTGAAAAATTATTTCCATAGTTTAGGAGGAGAAACGTCTGACACAGGCATTGGAGGCTAGCGATTAGGTGGTGATGTGTGAAAGGATTTATAAAGATCTAAAACTATTAGGTTCCCAAAAAGTGAAGTTGGTGCCAAGATGGTTTAAGGGGTTGGCGAATGTCTGGTAGGGATAGTGAGAGCGAACATTTTCGAGCAAGTTATTACTTGGGTACGGTTTAGAGAGATGTTTGAGGAGCAATACATTCCTAGATCGATGTTATCAACAATGTTCTGGGAGTTTTTTGAGTTGTAAAAAGGGAGTTTGATGGTGCCAAAGTATGTATAGAAGTTCGAGCTTTGTATAAGTGTAGGGCTGATTTGATTAGGACCCCAAGGAAGAAGGTGGAGAAGTTTATTCTAGAACCGAGGCCAAGATTGACTGACTAGAAATGGCTCATCTAGCACTTCCATTCAAGGAAGTGGTAGATATAGCAAGGAGATATGAGCTGATGTATACTAAGAGGAGAGGTGTGGGGTAGAAGGATCAAGCTGACAAGAAGAAGTTTAGTCCTTATTAAAAGGTCAAGAAAGGCCAACAACAAAAATAAAAGGCCCATGGAGCTGGAGAATGGAAAGATGTGGCTGAGGTGACTTGTTGTAACTGTGGGTAGAAGGGGCACTAGGCCAATTTATGTCCAAAGCCGGCAGGAGCAGCCAAGGTAAAGTGCTTTATTTGTGACAAGCTTGGGCACAAGAAGAAAGATTATCCCAATTTGAGGTAGCCAACGGTCTTCGCTTGGAAGGACCGTCAGCCAGACCAATGGCTGTGGATAATGGAAAGAAGGTTGTGCTAAGATGTATGATTTGATCTCTAGTACTTCAATCATAGTTCTTCCTTATATAGGTGCTGCCTATTCTTTCATTTTGAAGGATGTAGTCGATAGGTTAGAGTTAGACACTACCTATTTAGTTACATATGATTAATTCAATCAGTGGGTGGGTGTGCTAAAGTGCACTAACCTTTTGTTTGATTTGTGTGGTCATTTGGTTTTCTTGCAGCCCATATGTGTTTGACTTCGTGGTTATGAGATAATTTTAGGTGTAGACTGGTTAGTGCATAATAATGTTAGGATCTTTTGTGATGATATAGTTACCACTTTGAGAAATCCAAGTAATGGAAAAAGGATCATGGTGGAGTTAGATGTAATAGATGAAAAGTCAGGTTTAACATTGTGTGCAATGAAGAATATGATGATGAGATAGGTAGAGTACTGATAATTCTAGAATTTACCAACGTTTCTGAACCTATGACGGGATTACCGCCAAGAAGGGCGACTGAATTCCGAATATACTTGATGATAAGGGCACGACCCGTTAGTTTAACCCCTAGCAAAATGCCACCCAGGAAGCTATCGGTTGAACTTATGAACAACACCCTAGCGTTCTTCATAGATAATATGAACCACGTCTTTCACTATCAGTTGAATAGATTTGTGCGGGTCTTCATCAATGACATTTTGGTGTATTCTAAGAATGAAAGAGACCAGAATTCCATCTTAGGCTGGTGTTGGAAACATTGGTACAACAAAAATTGAAGGCTTAGTTTTTCAAATGTCACTTTTGAAAATGGGAAGTAAGGCTTCTTGGTCATATGGTATCGAAGAATGGATTAGCGATGGATCCGTCGAAGATATAAACCATTAATGCTTAGAAGAGACCAGAGATGGTCATAGAGATGAGAAGTTTCTTGGGATTGGCTGGATATTATCGTAGATTCATTAAGAATTTTTCATTTATAGCAGCACCCTTAATTAAGTTGTACATAAAAAACAAGAAGTTTATGTGGACTGATAAGTGTGAAAGGTCATTTGAGGAGTTGAAGAAGTTATTGACAAATGCACCTATCTTGATCATAATTGAAGGGAGTCGTAAACTAGTAGTGTACAACCTCCCTACACATTTGGTACCCAGTATACCTATATAATAAGTTATGGAGTTACCCAACCAATGCAAGGTAGTAGCCAAGGGGCAAAGTAAAGAAACCAAAACACAGAACCTGTAAGACATCTCACAATGCGTAGGAAAATAATAATAATCAAATAGATGTAAGAATGGCAAGATGGAATATAACCAAATAAACCAGAACAATCGAAGTATACTGTTTCATTACAGTTATACAAAAATAAAATAATAGAGTTTATACATCCCAATCTTCAAAATAAACTCTATAACTATCTCTAAGAAATATAGGTACCGGCAAAGCTCAACAGTACTGCATGATAGAATATAAGCGATAGTAAGCTCCAAAGTATGATATATTAAAGCGTAGCCTCCTGCTGCACCCTGTATAGCTCCATGTGCAATCCAGATCTGCTATCCCTAATCTACTCATTTAAGAGTACCCAAGATAATATGAAGCAAAGCATAAAACTTTGGGTCAAACAACAATTTGGTGTGAGCGGTACATCTTTTCAACTTACTATAAATCATATATAGTAAATAGGGTAATAGGGTATGAATAGCCATATCTGACCTGTCCCCATATTTAAAGTGTTAGCATATAAACATAGTATATGCAAAGCTACCATCACAGATGGAAAATATAGGGTATAGGGGTATCACGCAGCATATCAAGCACATAGCAAACATGGTATCTATCATACAACCTTGCATTTCTTACTTAAGTGCTCCAGATATACGATAACACTTAAAGATGCTTAACTCGTTGCCCACACAAATGGCTAGGGACCGGACACACGCGTATGTCTGACAATATGGGTACACACAGACTACCTCATCCCACTAATGAGCATCATAACCTAAGAGTTATCCATCGATCCCTTAGCACATGTACCGATAGTTGAACTATCTCACAGATGCTGAACTCATGCTCACAAAGATGGCTAGGGGTTGGACACACATATATGTCCAACAATATGGGTACATACAACTACCCTGGGTATACGTGGACTACCCTACTACACTAACGAGCATCACAACCTTATGTTCTACTCCATGAGAAATCATAAAAAAACTCATCCTCTCGGTCCATCACCAGATGTCATAGTCACTTGATACACTAAATCGCTATCTTCAAAATGCCTCTAAACATCCACTGCAAGTCATAGAGCCATCATATCGAAGTTTTGAAGTCATTGTCGCCATCGTCTAGTCGAAGCACTACGCCATCGCTTCACTAGTCACCATAAGAAATCAAAAGTCATCGCAGGTCATTTCGCGTTGTCTACTTCACTCCACCTCATCCACTAGACCCCTGGAACAAGTTGTGAAGATATCCCAAAGTTCCACCGCCATGACTAAAATTCTCAAATCTCAAATTTTCTATCCCGGTATCCCCTAGGTCGAACCCGGAGCAACCCTTGGAGAAACCTAGAGCAACTGCCACCTAACTTGAAGCGCCCCAAAAAACTCCAAAATCATATTCTTGCTCGGGAGCCAACTTAAAGCAATCACCCTAAATCCGCAAGCATGATACCAAACACCCGTTCAAATGACAGCACTACCAGACAAAATTTGTTGTCTAGTCCTTCCCCATGTCGACTCGAAGCAAGACCTGGGCAATCTCCCAACCAGACCAAAGCAATGCTCCGAGCACCATCAGGCATAAATGCTATAGTAGGTCAAATTCACATCAATTTCACTACCGCACTTCGTTCTTCAACCCATATGTGTTCCATACAAATTTATGCAAGTCCTACATTCTAGACTCTATCTGTCGAAGTCCATCTTCATGATTCCTACCTTTTTTCCTCCGATGAGCACCTTTAACCATTCTAGCATACACACATACCCCACATGCATCACACAACATTCAAGCATGCAAATTATACAACCAATCATAGAAATCATCATACCATGCATCTACAACATAGCCTAACGGATATCAAGGCAATCACACATCCAAACAATACTTCTAGAACACCAAATATCCATTCATTCACGTTTTTACTATAGGTAGGGTTTTGAAACAACATTAAAACTTAATTTTGACTTTAAAAATAAATCCTGAACATTTAAAAACCTATAGTTACAAAATAATAAGGCAAGAGATGATAAATCACCCACCAAACCCTTCAAAATCCAAGTTTTGCACAAAATCGAGACAAAGTCCAAAAGTAAAGAGCAAAGACCTAAATTTTCTTTCTAAAAATATGGATTTGAAGATTCGAATTGATACTCTTTCTATTCTAACTTTAATCTGTTATTTAGACTTGATTTGGAGGAGAAAAGAGAAGGTTTTGGGTGAGGAATGGGTTAATGGAGGTTTATGTCTATTTCCGAGATGGTATAAATGATTTAGGGATGTTTATTTCAACTAATATAAACCCTAAACCTGAAAGAGTTATTGGGCCTCTCTCCAATCTGATTACCCACTAAGCTGCTCCAAAGTCTGTCAAACTTCAAACAGCCATATCTTCTAGCCAGAATGTCCAATTGCTATTATGATCACTCTATGGAAAGAGAAACCATCATATCCTTCCAATGGAAGTGGACTCGGATGCTACTTCAATTTCTATCAAAATTTATAGCTGTTACAATTAACTAGGGGTAAAATCATCTGATTAATTTCTCGGGGTCAAAAATGTCTCTACTCGACATTCCCCAAAATTACAGTGTCATACAAACAAATAAAAAATTAAAAACAATATTTTAAGACATATGTAAAATATGGGTCGTTATACTCTCCTTCCTTTAGGAATTTCACCGTCAAAATCACCGACATGGACAAGGTAAAATCAAATATAGCTACCTCGTATGCCTAACATCCATGAGTATTTATATCAAGCATTAAACATGCACATAGAAGCATGAAATGATATCTAGCCTATCCAAGCAAGCAAGATATTAAACTAACCTATATGATATCGAAAGTGAAAGTAAATGTGATAAAAAGAAAGTCTTTCCATGTAAAGAGCTCCGGATAAGTGATCCTCTTGCTCTCCTTGGTCTTTTAGGTTCAATTCCCTTCGCTCTCACTCCACTGAACCTTTACCGGCTCTACCGTCTTCCTCCTATGTAGCTTCGTATCAAGTCCGATGATACGAATATGCCTATGTGGTCTTGAAACTTCTTGTACAATCTCGATATCATCAAGCTGATTCAATTCAACTATCGTGCTTGAGCAATGCACAAACTTCCATAAGTGAGATACGTAGAACACTTTGAGCCTGCCCGCTATCTTTTGAAGTAAGTCTATGCTATAAGCCAGGTTCCCAATCCTCTCAAGTATCAGAAAAAGAAAAACGAATCTTGACACCAACTTCCCCTTAGTACCGAATCAAACAACACTCTTCAATGGAAAGATCTTGACAAACACCATATAACCGATGGAGAACTCTAAGTAACATCTTCTCATATCAGTACAGCTCTGCTGTCTATCCTGAGCAGCTTTCATTCGTTGCTGAATGATGTCGATTTTCTCAGAAGTCTCTCTAATCATATCTGACCCAAGTATCAGTTTCTCACCCGCTTTCCACCCACATAAAGGGAAGTTGCATGATTGACCATATAACGCCTCGAATGGTTCTCTACTGATGTTGGATCGATAACTGTTGAGTGCTAGATTTATACCCATAAAGTCCAGTAAAAAGGCATCCAAATTGTCCGAGCTATATGTGAAGTAGGTTGTGTGATTCAATGATGTACCAAAGAGCATTATGAGCAACCGAGACCCTTAGTTCACTAGCGAGTTTTGAAAGATCTTACAAGAGGCATTAGGAATGGAGTTGCATCTCAGCACAGCTTATCACCCATAAACAGATGGGCGGACTTAGAAGGTGAATGGTATCCTGGAGGATCTCCTGCGATCTTGCATTCTCGATTTTGGTGGCTCATGGGATGATCATCTACACTTGGTAGAGTTCGCATAAATAGTTAATATATCGATTATGACCCAGATGCTACCGTACTCTCTGTCCTCGGCAATCATCGATGAAGTCCATCACAATTTGTTCCCATTTCCACTTGAGAATCTTGAGCGGTTACAGCAAGTTATTTGGCTTCTTTTGCTTTGCCATTATCAACTGGCAGTCCATGCACTTCAAGATGAATGCCACAACATCCTTCTTCATTCCCTTCCTAATAAAATGTAAGCCTCATATCACGGTACATTTTATCGGCGTCGAGATGTACAATCAATCTCAAATGATGGCACTCTCGTAGCACTTCATCCCTCAATCCATCAACATTAGGAACAAATAATCTCTCATCCTTACGGATCCATCCATCATAATCAATGCCATCTACTTCATCTCTTTAGACTCTACTTCTCCCTCTATCTTCGCCATTATCTACACCAATCTAATGTCTTACCTATGACTGATACCGATGCGCTCAATCAAAGTAGGTCTGATTGTCAAACTAGCCAACACTTTCTGCTCTAGCTCACATCGAGGTCTAAAATAACAGCCAGCGATAAACCCCAGCCGCTTCCACTCTAGGATCATTGCTACTAAGTTAGGGCATGTCTCCTACTCAAAGCATCATTGACTGCATTGTTGGAACCGGGTCATCCTTCAGTGGAAGTAATGGGTGAATTTCAATTATCACTTTTACAATTTTGGATCTTTATTGGGCCTCTAAAGTCTAATTTATTTAGAATATTTTTGAATTTATATTAAGTAAAACTTTATTTTATTTAAATATAAAATTATTATATATTTTTAATTAATGTTATATTACACACACATGTATTATATACACATATATATGTGTGTGCATGTGTAATAATCAATCAGTGCAAGGTATAACATACACATATATAGGTATCGAGATTTACACTACAATAGACACATTAGCTCATTTAATAAACAAATATATTATCCAAATGTAAGTTTATATATACTTTATATATGTATATAAAATAATACAAACATATATAATTTAAATAATTTTGTGAATATATATGAATATAAATATAAAACATATTGATATTGTATATATTTATAATTATATGAATTTATATTTAAATATTTATAACATATATTAAATATAATTGTTGTAAGCCGAAAACAATATATATACATATATATAATTTTTTAATATATATATTTATGTTAGATACTTATATATATATATATAATAATAACGCCTTTATTTTTTTCATAACGCCTTTATTTTTTTCATCATGTCTGCTCCCGCCTTTGACCCGTCCCTCTCCACATCTTTTCAAACTGTCCTTCTTCCTGCTCCAACCTTACTTTCTCCTATTCACTCGCCTTCTTCTCGTCCCTGTCCCTTGCCATCTTCTTCGCCAGCCTTACCACCCCCTCTACCCCCTCCGCTTAACCCTACCATCTCTCAACCTCCGGTCATTTCTTCCTCATGGTCCTCTCTTTTCAAAACCAAACCACGCAACGCTGGTCATTATTCGCCCGTTGATTTTCCCCTTGTTTTTGATGGACAAGCTCTCGTTCCACCTGATATTGTTGTTAAGGCTGGAACTGATATTTGGAGTGAGTGGTTAGTGGGTTTCTTTCTTGATAAACCACTATCTTACCTCACTGTAATCAACCATTTGAAGAAACTATGGAAGTTGAAGGGAGAGATTGTTGTTAAATCTGATGGAAGTTTGTTCCTTTTCAATCTGTCATGTGCTGAGGACAGAAGGAGAATACTGGAAGCTGACCCTATCTTCCTAAGGAATAAGATTTTCATAGTTAAAGCTTGGGATCCATCAATAGGTAATAGTTGCAGTACTATCCGATCTGTTCCTGTATGGCTAAAACTCTCAAACATTCCTATCTATGCATGGTCACATATTGGTATCAATTGGTTAGCTTCAAGAATTGGTAAGCTACTATGCATGGATGCGTCCACTGAGAAGCTTGAGAGGATTGGGTATGCCAAATGTCTTGTTGATGTTTCACCTGAACGAAAATTAGTCGATGGGTTCCCTGTCAAATTATTAGATGGATCTACTCAAGTTGTCAAAGTTAATTATTTGTGGAAGCCTGACATATGCAATGAATGTAAGGAGTTTGGTCATTTAGACATTTCATGCCTGAAAGTTGGTGCAGATATTGTTAAATGTAATGATGGAGCTGGTTTCATGAGTACTAATCAGGAAGTAGCAAAACAAGATATTGGAATTACCACAGCACACAAGAGAATAAATCAAGTATGGCAGAAAGTAGCAAAAAGGAAGAGTAATTCTAAAGAACTTTCCCCTCGTGAAATCACTGATTTGAATGTAAACAAGCTTCCAACTGCTGAACATGTTGTATCCAATGTTGGGCAAATGCAAAAAGGATTGGAAGGTCCAGGTGAACTTGAGTTAAATGTAAGTAAATCACATAATTGTATGGCAGATAGGGAGCATGTTGTTCTGCCTTCTACCAATAGATTTGATGTGTTGCTTGGGATTAATGATGATGCATTTGAAGTGAATGAAGTAACTTGTGAGAAGGAACATGTGGAAGATATGGTCACTCATGTTGAGGAGGTGGACAATATTGAGCAGATACAGAATTCAGTTAAAAAAAATAAAAATAATGGAACTGCTTCTGTTTTACCTTTAGGCTCTGTACATAAAGATACCACTGATACATGCTGTAAATCAGGTGTACATGATACACACACATTGCCTGCTGATCCCGGTCCCCTTTTGTTATCCCAACAACCTGAATTATGCTTGATCCTCCCTGGATCAGAAGCTTCATTGAATAACTCCAAATCATCAACACAAGACAAAAATCTTCCCCACCCTGAAAATGATCCTGATGTACTCTTTTGTCTGTCATTGCAAAGGCAGATAACTGAAATGGTAATCTCAATGAAATCTTCTTCTCAACCTCTTCCAAAACCACACCTTTCACCATCTTTGAATACAAAACAAACAACTCCAAGCCAACCATATGTTTTCACTGGATCAATTCCAGGTTGGAAATCTCCTCCCTTGACTCCAAGTGAAGATGTCGAAATTGATCGTGCTACTTGCTCAAATGCTAGCTATAGGAACAAAAGAAAACTATTGAAGCAGAACCTCGTCTCAACCAGATCTGAATCTCCTGTTACAAGGAGCATGAGATAACTTTCTCATCAAACACTAGTTTAATAATGTTGCACAACATTGGTACATGGAATATTAGAGGCTGTCATAACTTTGTTAAGTTGGACCATGTCAAACAATTAATCACCTCGCATCAATTGTCTATTTTTGCAATTCTTGAAACAAAACTTAACCTTCCCCTTACAATTTCAGCTGCTAATTATGTCAAACCCTCCTGGACTTTGACACATAACCTTCTTGAAGCAAACTATGGTCGCATCATGATTCTTCATAACCCATCTGTCCTATCTCTTGACCTTATACACTCCACTGCTCAGATTATGCATTTTCATGCCAAGTATCATCATCCCCCAACTTCCTTTTATATTTCCTTTGTATATGCCTCAAACTTTCTAGCCACAAGACAATCTCTCCTCAACTTCTTACCTGCTCTAAGGCAGGAATCTCATCCGTGGATAGTAGTTGGCGGTTTCAACTGCTGTCTTGCCTTGTCTGACAAGCAAGGTGGTCGTCCTCTCATGCAAAAAGATATTTATCCCTTAAACTCTGCTATATATGATTATTCTCTCATTCCAATTCATAGGGAAGGTGCCATTTTTTCTTGGAACAATCGTTCCAGAAGTGGTGTTAGAACTTTTACAAACATTGATCACTCATTCTCTAATTTCAAAACTACCTGGCCTGATCTAACCACCTTTCTTCCTCCTTCTATCCTTTCTGACCACTCTCCTCTGATCATATCCTATGGTAGGAAGCACCATGATGTTAAAAGAGGATTTAAATTTTATAATTCATGGACCCATGATCCTGAATTTATTACTATAATAAAAACTGTGTGGGCTAATCATTTCTTTGGAAACCCAATGTATATTTTTTGCAGGAAGCTAAGGGAAATTAAGGATGCATTAAGAATTTGGGCTAAACATAAGTTTGGTAATGGCAACCTCAAATCTACCTATCTCAAGGAACAGCACAGGGTTGCTCAAGAAATGATGATGGCTCATCCAGATTCTGCTGAGTATGCTACCAAGGAAGCTGATCTTTTTCATGAGCTTAGTCATGCGTTGGATATTGAAAATGATATGAAAAAGCAACAGTCAAGAATTAAATGGGCTTCGGATGGAGATAGGAACACTAGTTATTTCCATGCTTCCCTCAAAGCCAAGCAATCAAATAGCAATATATTCTCGATAAATGATGATGAAGGGAACCTGCAAACCAATCCTGAGTCTGTGATCAAAGCCTTTCATAAGCATTTTTCTGGTCTGTTGGGGAATGATAAAAATTTTATTCCTCATTTGGATGACCTTTCTTCAATTGCCTTGCCTCAAGTGAGTGGGGATGAAGCTGCTAGGATTGTGGAAAAAGTGACTGACCTTGAAATAAAGAATACTCTCTATTCTATGAACAAGAACTCGAGTGGTGGTCCTGATGGTTTCAACGTACATTTCTTCATATCTACTTGGGATATTGTAGGTGGGAATTTCTGCAAGGCTGTCCACAACTTTTTTGACAAATTCAAGCTTCTTAAGTCTGTCAATGCTACGAATCTTATTTTAATTCCCAAATGCTTGCAACCTTCTAATATGTCTTCCTTCAGACCTATTTCCTGTTGCAACGTAATTGACAAGTGTATTTCAAAGATCATTGCAACGCGCCTTGTTGATGTCCTTGTGAGAATCATCTCAAAGAATCAAGTTGCATTTCTGCCTAATAGGAACATCATGGATAATGTCATGCTTGCTCATGAGCTTCTAAAAGGTTATGGCAGTGCTAATGCCACTCAAGGAGCGATGCTCAAGCTTGATCTCAAGAAAGCATATGATAGCCTACAGTGGACAACGGTGGTCAGAGCTATGTCACTTATGGGGTTCCCAAAAGTGTTTGTAGCATGGATCTATGAATGCATCTCCACACCATCATTCTCTCTGATTTTGAATGGAGCTAACTCTGGTTATTTTGTCTCCAAGCAAGGGATTAGACAGGGAGACCCACTCTCTTCCTATGTGTTCATTTTGGTTATGGAAGTCTTTACATGCTTCATTAGACCTCTATACCTGACCAGGAAAATCCCTTACCATTCCAAGTGCGAAGACACCCAGCTAACATCTCTTCTCTTCGCTGATGACATCATGTTATTCACCAAGCCCAACCATCAGTCTCTTGAAACCATAAGACGTGCCCTTCATAACTTCTTTTTGATGACTGGTCTTGAGTTAAATTCACAAAAGTCGAGCATATTATTTTCTGGAGTATCACCTGATCAAAGACAAGTTCTATCCTCATCAGCTGGGATGCAAATCATGCACCATGGCATGACGTACCTTGGTTTGCCTCTATGTTCTTCTAGGGTGACCATATCTGACTGCCAACCCTTATATCTAAAAATCACTTCAACCATAGGGAGGTGGTCCACTAGATTTCTGTCACAAGCTGGCAGGCTCATTCTCATTAAATCTGTGGGTCATTCAATGATGATCTACTGGGCAAGGGCCTTCATTCTTCCAACTAAACTTTTAAATATGATCAGAACTGCAATGTATAGATTCTTCTGGTTTGGTTCCATTCATGCTAGGAAGAATTTTCCATGTTCATTCAAAGCTTTTGAGAAGCCATATAGCAAAGGTGGCCTTGGCATCATCAACCTATCTGTTTGGAATAGGGCTGCTTACAGTACTCACTTCAATGCTCTCTTGAATAGGAAGGACACTCTTTGGTTTGTTGGTGTCTTGCACATAATATTGGTTCCAAAATTTTTTGGCAAATGGATGTGCCACAGTCTTGCAGCTGGACTTGGAGGAGCATTTTGAAATTGAGAGATTTATTTAAGCCTCTTATCCAAATTAAACTCTCTGCCTTGAGTGTTTGGAGTTTATGGTATGACCCATGGATTTTCAAGGGCGTCATACTTGATTGCATTTTCAATTCCCATGAAAAGTTTCAATCTGGGGTTAGCTTAAATGCCAAAGTTGTTGATCATATTGTGGATGGCGAGTTGTGCCTTCCTTATTGCAGCAATCAAAAAGTTAGGTCCTATTGGAACCATCATGCTTGTAATAAGTTTGACTTTCAAGAGCAGGAAACTGTGCTTTGGAATGACAGACCTCACTCTATTAGCAGTGTGTATGAATCTCTACATGGTATTGACAACATGCCTGGTTGCATTTGGTTCAGAGCAACTTGCAATGAAATTTCACCAAGCAGTGATTATTTGCACTTCTGGAAGGTTGTGAATAATGCCCTGCTAACAAGGATGAAGCTTGTTGAGTATGGTATGGTTGTGCCCACTTTATGTATCTTGTGCAATGCCAGTAATGAAACTGCTCAACACATATACTTTGAATGTCCATTAGTACACGAGATATGGAGTGATATGATGATCAAGTTTGGGAATGATACTGTTCCTGATGTAAACTCTCAGCAGTGGTCTTTGATTAGAACTGCTACCAAGTGGAACAATACGAGAAGATCATATTTTTTCTTCGTAGTTAAAAAATTTATGAAACTTGTGTGGAGTGAAAGTAACAAAAGGGTGTTTGAAGGAAATTGCAGGAGTGTGCTTGTGCTGTGGGCAGACCTTAAGCATGAAATATTAAGTGGTATGAGAACTAGTAAGCATGAATTCTTAGACCATCACATTGAACCATGGATTCCTTAGTTCCTTTTCTGCTTCTTTTTTGGTCTGTCTTTCTTTTCGTTTAGTTGTAGTCTCTCCTCTTTTTATTAATAAATCTGGCAGGGGCCCAGTTTTCAACCCCGCTTACTCTGCAAAATAATAATAATAATAATATAACATTAATATAGATTAACATTTATAAAATATTTTTTTTTAAATATTTATTTACTTGGTCATGCACATGGCTCAGAACATTTTTTAATTTTAAAACATGTATATATTAAATATTCGTACGGATAATTTAAATTTTAATAAAGAAATTATTTTCAAAAATAACTTTTGATTTTAAATTTCCAGTAAAATTTTAAATGATATTTTGAATATTTAATATTTAGTATAATTTAAAACAATTTTAAAAAATGATTTTTAATTCTCGGCTTAAATTTAAATATTTTTAAATTATAATAAATGCTTTTTATTTTACTACCGAGAGTGTGTTGTGTGTTAATCTAATTTTATAAAATATAAAACATAATTTATATAATATTATATTTATATGATTAATTTATCTAATTGATTGATTTAAATAATATTTAAATAATATTATATCCATGGTACTTTATATATAAAATTATATAAGCATATTGTACAAAGTATGGTGTAATATTTAAATTATAAACTATATATAAATATTATATGCTAATTATTAAAATTAAAAAATGTTTTATTTATTGTTGAGCCATACTGTTATAGGTATTGTTAGTGAGATTTTTTCTCACCATACACAAATGATCATGAAATGACACTGAGAGCTTACACAATTAGGTATGCACTTTAATTGTTTGTTAAAATGTCAAGTCAAACTAGCATTTAATTCAAATAAAGGCTGGATAAGATCTAGCACTGAAATCTAGATAATAAAAAATAAAAGTGTAGAAAAGTAAAGATACGGAGAATATACGTGGTTCAGATATTAAGGAATCCTACATCCATGAGAAAATGTCACTTTCGTCTTTATATTTCTTAGTACATATTTTAATGGCAGAGAGTACAATGCTTTTACTTTTTTTAGCCTTAAAATAACAAATCGAAAAAGATCCTTTCTGGCTACACCACCTTTACTATTATAGTATAGACATGCATGTGGATTACCACCATCCTTCTTTCTGTCTTTGGATCATGCCGTGTGTCATCCATCGACAATATCAATTTGATGCATGTGGATTGTTGGCACATCTTTGGTGGGAAAATCTAATTTAAGCAGTTGAATTTTCAGTTTTGGCGTGAGATCTGAAATTGAAGTGGGAATGCTTGAATTTGAGGTGGAAAGTTTTAGCAATGCACAAGTTTTAGAATGATATTGAGGTCTATTCAGCCCCTTTGAATGTAGCGCAGTCCTCTTTCTATGCTCATGTCTTAATGGTGGCACATTATGTCACCTCACTCTTTTTTAGTGTCAAAAGAAAACGAAACAACGCATCCTTATTTTCCTTTACTACAAGATTTTTAGCACGGTTATCCATTTATATTGGCTTGTGAGTGCAGTGTGTTGTTGATGGCGTGTGTCTTTTTTAAGTGAGGTGTGTTATGTTTTGATGCCACTAATATAACTCCTTGTGTCGTAGAACGAAATTAAACATTTATTGTTATTTGAGATTTTGGTTACGTTGCAGTTTCGGGTATTATAGTTATAGATTGTTTACTGCACCCTGGGGTCGTATTCAGTTTTGGGCTCAGTATCGTAACATTAGGATTGGGGGAATTAGCACAGTTTGGGACTTTTGTGTTGTCTTATAAATTTTGAGCGTAGTAGTTTCTTGACTTCGATTTTTCGCCTTTCTTCCTTGTAGTCCATCTTTTAGTGTAAGTGCAACCCGTTTTGACACCTATGTCATATCACCTTTCAATAGGTTTTAGGAAATATAGGTGTAAAACTTGTCCCCCCAAGTTTGTGGCAATGCAGATCAGCGTAGACTTATCTTCATTAGCCTTCGCATCCCATTATTCGCATATACACCTTTCTTTCCTTTCACCATAGGGATAAAATTTTGATAGCCCTTTCACATTTAATGCTCATACACACGTTTCATTCTCTACGTGGCCACTTCCATGAGTTGTTGTCACTCCACCCTCTTCGTTTTCTAGGTGAATCCGTCTCGATCTTTACACTTTTTACCTTTGCTATTTTAATTGATTGGTATTTCGCAAACTTCCCATTTATTCCAATAGTGCGGCTAGCATTCAATGAGGGTGTGTAACTATGGTTTTATTGAATGTTTCATTTGACGATGTAATTAATGATACATGCTCCTATTTTGATTCCAATATGTTGCCTTTTGATATATTGTTATTTTTATTTTTTGGGAAGTGCGTGCAGATGTGTAAAAGATATGATCGTGTGTAGATCTTTAGTGAGCATGGATGGAGTTAAGTAAACTTGAAGCATAGATGGGAAATACATGCAGATGTTTACCTGGTGAGCTTTAAGAAATTTCTGGAATCGTAGATGATTTGTAAGATGCAGTACGATCCATGCGTTGTTTTTCCTTGTCATTTTCTGGATCAACTTTTTGTGCAGTTCATGAAAGCCAAACTGAGCTTTTGACATGCATACTCTGCTGTATGTTAGGCATGGCATGCCTACTTGTTTAGTTGCAGATTCACGTTCGTGCACTTGGTACGGTCTACCCAGCTATTTAGGGACAGGCTAATATTTGACTATAAAGTCAGGTCGCGTATTTACAACCCTTTCAAATCATGCAAATGGTATTTATAACTAGTTCATGCTATCTAATATCCTTACGTCCAGTGAGGTCATGTTAACAAAATTAATGTAGAAAGATATTTATACTGGTTTGGGCCATCCAATATCTCTACAACCAGTTTCGCTAAGAAAGCTAGGCTACGTTTTGTCCAGCTTCATCTTGGTAGCTGGTTCAGACCGTCTAATATCCCTATGTCCAGCATGACCGTATTGGCAAAATTAACATAGAAATGGACTTTTATACTGGTTCAGGCCTCCTAATATCCCTATGACAAGTTTGGCCAAGAAATTCGGGCTGCGTATTGTGCAGCTTCGTTTTAATAACTAGTTTGGGCTATCTAATATCCCTACATCTAGTGTGACTATATTAACAGAATTAACATAGAAAGGATTTTTATACTGGTTTAGGCCATCTAATATCCCTATGACCAGCTGGATGAGAAAGTTGAGCTATATTTTGTGCAGCTTCATTTTGATAGATGGTTCTGCCCGTCTAATATCTCTATGTCCAGTGTAGTTATTTGCGTGGTACTGCAAAGATCGACACAGAGAGATTTTTATACTAGTTTGGGCCATCTAACTCCCTACATCCAGTTCATTGTATTATTACTCCTTTTATAATAATAACTATAATGTTTGTTACATGAATGATGTAAATCATACAAAATAGGGCTCGAGGTGCTCTAAGTTCCATGTTCTTGGAACTAAGTTGCCATCAGGTCTCAATAACTGGTATGCCCCATTAGCTAATATTTCAACCACAACTAATGAACCTTCCCAATTTGGGCCCAAAGCTACATCCACTGGGTTTTTGTGTTAGCCATCGCCTTTCGTAGTACATGATCCCCTATGTAGAAGTTTCTATCCATGGACCTGACGTTGTAATTTTTTACCATTTTTTGCTGATATGCGGCAGATACAACTGTCGATTCGTCCCTTTTTTTGAATGATATCAAGGGAAACTTCTTTTAGCTCTTTATTCTTTTCTACTGTATATGATATTATTCTATGTGATGAGATTTCTACTTCGATAGGGAGTATGGCTTCATATCCATAGGTTAATGAAAAAAGAGTATGGCATGTTGGGGATCTAGTTGAGGTTCGATAGGCCCATAATACTATATATAACTCTTCCATTTTTTCCCTTTGCTTGTCTTTTCTTAAGTAACTTCTTAATGGTTTTGTTTACGGCCTCAACTTGTCCATTTGCTTATGGGTGTGCGATGGAAGGAAAAACCCTTAATTATGCCATTATTCCCACAAAACTCTACAAACTCCTTACTTTGAAATTGAGTGTCGTTGTCGGAGATTATCTTGTAGGGGATCCGAAATCTGGTGATTATGTTTCTTACCACAAAAGTGACTATCTTCTTTGCAGTGATCATGCCTATGGGCTCTACCTCTATCCATTTGGTGAAATAGTTTATTGTCACTATAGCATACTTCGTCCCACTTTTTGACATAGGAAATGGCGCCTATCAAATCTATGCCTGATACGTTGAATGGCCATGGACTGGTAAGAGGGATAAGCTTATGGGATAGATGTCTAGGGATACTCATGAAACACTGACATTTGTCACATCTTCTTAGAATTCCCTCTCGCCATGAAGCACTGTGGGCCAGTAATAACCATGCCTAAATACTTTCTTTTCTGACTTAGCCCCTCTTGAATGATTCCCGCATTAGCCTTCATGTACTTCCCTCATGACTTGTATCCCCTCTTCTTTGGAAATGCACCTAAGATAAGGGGTTGAGTACCCTCTCTTGTATAATGTGCCATCAATGAAGGAGTAGTACGAAGCTTGTATCATATTTTTCGTGCTTTGTTTTTATTTTGGGGTAGAGTCCCATTCAACAGGAATTGTTTGATGGGAGTCATATAGTTGTTCATCGCAGTTTGCTGAAGTGCGAGATCAACTGGGTATAACTTTTGATTTTCTGCTGTTTCCTGATCTTGAGCCCATTGAATTACTACCCACTGGTCTTGGGTTAAGACCAATATATAATTTTATTCCATTATACTTGGGCCTGCTTGATGCCCTATTGGGAATACCTTCATTTCATTTATCACTTTGGCGCTCACAAGTTTGTCTAACGAGTCAGCAGATGAGACGTGGAATTTGTTTAATGCTAAACTGTTGGAACTGCTCTAGTAGTTTCTTCAAAAATTCCACATATTTGGCCAAGGTTGGTTCCTTTGCTTGGTAATTTCCATCCACTTGGTTCACAACTAATTGAGAATTGCTATGAATTTTAATGTGGGTTACTTTAATTACATAGGCCATTCTTAGGCCTGCGAGGAGAGCTTCGCATTCTACAACGTTGTTAGTTGCTCTGAAACCAAGCTACACCGCTCCTTATAGCTTTTGGTTATTTAGAGTGGTCAATACATATCTAATTCCTAATCCATGTTCATTTGATGCTCCATCCACGACCATTTTCCAAAACCGAGGAGTTGAGGCTTCTTCCTCCAGTTGAGGTTCGGTTGGCAGAGCACATTCTACGATAAAGTCTCCCAGTGCTTGACTTTGATTGCATTTCGAGGGCAATAAATGATTTCATATTGACCGTGCTCTATCCACCATTTTAGTAAGAGGCCCGATGTTTCTATCTTCTCTAGTATCTGCCTTAGGGTGTTTGTCTATGCGGACTTTGATGGGATGTGCATAAATAAGGCTGCAACTTCCTTGCTATAAGGAGCAGGTTGTAAGATAGCTTTTCAATGACTTAGTAGTTTAGCTCTGCTCACCGCTTGCTTATGAAGTAGATGGGCCTCTAGATCTTTTCGTCCTCTCCTTTTACTGTAGAACTAACAGCTTTATCAATTATATTTAAATAAACACATAAGTCCTTACTTGTTACTAGTTTAGATAGTATATGAGTGTTGACCAGATGATCCTTTAGGTTTTCAAATATGGCTTTGCATTCCTTCTGCCATTCAAATTTTTTCCCTTTCTATATTTGATTGAAGAATGGGATGCACTTATCCGTTGTTTTTGAGATGAATCTTTCAATGCTGCCCTCAACCATTTAAGCTTGTAATATCCTTTGGTTTCTTTGGGATCCCCATCTTTCTTATGGCTTTGATCTTCTTTAGGTTTGCTTCTATGCCATGTGCACTACTATGTAACCCAGGGACTTCTTTGATTGAATGGAAAAGGTACATTTTAGAGGTTCAGCTTTATGCTTTACTACCGCAGGACTTCAAATCTACTCTAAGTCTTGAATGTGATTCGAAGCTACCTTTGACTTGACTAGCATATCATCCACATATACTTCGACATCCTTTCCAATCTTCTCTGAGAACATCATATTGACCAACCTTTGGTAGGTCGCTCCAGCGTTTTTGATTCCAAATGGCATGACCTTATAGCACATAATCCTTTGTTTATTACAAAGACGGTATGCTCTTGGTCAAACATTGTTATCTGATTGTATCCTGAGTATGCATCCATGAAAGAGAGCAGTTCATGTCCATTGGTTGCCTCTACTAATTGATCAATTCTGGATAAGAGAAAGCTATCCTTTGGGCAGACCTTGTTGAGATTGGTATAATCAATATAAGTTCTCCATTTTCCATTGGGTTTCTTTATGAGCATTGAGTTAGCGATCCATTTTGGGTAATAAACCTCTTTGATGAATCCACTTTCCTTCAACTTTTTGAATTTTTTGTGTAGGACATTGTATTTTTATTGATCTAAGGTTCTATGTTTTTTCCTGATTGGATAGGCATCCGGATCGATGTTTAGTGCATAATAGATGATGGCTGGATCTATTCCTACCATATCTAAATGAGTCTAGGCAAATAAATATGTTGATCACTTCAGGAAGTCTATTAGATCAACTCGGGCTTCTGGACTAAGGTTCTTTCCTATCTTGAGTACCTTTGTAGGGTCCTCTATATTTATTTGTATGTCTTCAAGATCATCTACT
Source organism: Allium cepa (assembly GCA_030765085.1). NCBI lineage: Eukaryota > Viridiplantae > Streptophyta > Magnoliopsida > Asparagales > Amaryllidaceae > Allium > Allium cepa. Next base: position 23,702,102 of record CM060933.1, on the reverse strand, counting down.
AACTCTTTCTTTGATGCCTCTAATCTTGGGTCTATCTCACTTTTTGTTTCTTCTTTCGGTGATGAGTTCACTGAGGATGCTTGTTTCTGGGCTTCTTCGGAGAAGTACTATGTGTAAACCGAATTATATTCATCCGTGTCGATCATATGCATGTTTGATCTTTTCTCTTTCTTTTGGATTTTGGTGTCGCAGAATGGTCCACCTCTGTATTAGCTTTAGTACTTTATACTGATGCAGTTCTTTGAGCTGACTTAGTTTCTTGTATATTACTATTATTGCAAATATTAGAAGAGGCAGGAAAATAGTTTGGAACAATTTTATTGCTAGAGTTAAGAGTTACATTGTACAATTCCCTAGCTAGAAATTTTCCCCTCTCACTGACTCTATCCCAATAAGAGTGTAGAATTTAATAAGCAGATCGTTTTGAGAGATGATTTCCCCCATGTTGATTCGAGTGGGTCTTCCCAAGAAAGCATTGTATGGTGAGGGGTGATCGATGATTAAAAAGCTTGCATAAAATGACTTGTGTAGTGAGGCGGTTCCAGCCGTAACAAGCAAACATGTGATCCTACTAGGACGATGGTAGTATTAGATTGGTTCAGGATTGGGTTTTAGGATTTCTAATTGTGTCCCAATCAATATACTGGATGTTAGAGCTATGCTACCTCACTAGAGCTTGGATGAAAGTGGACCTCATGAAGAGGCCGCCAATGTTTATATTATGGACCTCGCTTGACGGGTTGCCTCGAAGTATACCTTCCTAGACTAGACCTTTAGTCGTCTCCCTCAGCTACGCTTCCTCCGGTCGCCTTTGTTGCGACTCCCGCAACTAGCTCTGCTGCTACTCCCGGGTTTCGATCAAGAGCTGCTTTTGTCTTTTCCCTCCCTTTGCTGAAATTAACGTTCACTGAGCTTCCAGAATCAACGAAGACTTTTTTATATCACAGTCCGAAATCTATGTTATGATAATAAGTGAGATTTGGTATGGGAATACAACTCTTGTCGTATCAGCTGCTATGAATGTTATTTCTGGCATAGGCTTCTGCTTAATATGGAAAATGTCTTATGCTAGACCTTAGCATCCTGCATATATTTCTCTTGTTCCTTCTTGCTTGCACCAGCGCACTATGGTCCTTTGTGAATCGAGGCTATAAGGTTATAAGGGTTTCCAGCGTGATTCCCATTTGGGTCTGGGGTTAAGTTTCCTCTAATATCATCACCGTTTTCCTTTTGGAAGCATCCCACCTAACTGTTCTCGATCAGCCTCTTAATTTCATTCTTTAGATGTCGGCAGTTGTTGGTATAATGACCAATAGCTCGGTGGAAATGACATTATGCCCCATCTCGGTTTTGTTTTTGTTTATTCCCTTTGTTTGGCACATTTTATGCAAGCTTATCCCTGGTTGTCTTGTATATCTATCCAAGAGTGTGAGTGAAGGGAGTTTCGTAGTCATGTTTAATTCCTTTTGTGGCTTCACAGGTGCGTTATACCCTTCTATCCCACTTTTCTTGTCATAGGTGGAGGTGAGGTTGCACTATAGATTCGGCTTCCTCCATCCTGATATAGCCAACTGCTCTTTCATAGAAATCCTTCATGTTATGGCGTGACTTTCTGCTATTTTTATTTCATATAGCAGTTCCTCTCCTAATTTCGACGTGTAGTGCCATCAGTAATGCTTCTTCACTAGTCACCCTAACTCGAAGTGCCTCGACCTCGAAGCATTTTAATGAAACTGCACAGGCTTTCATTTCCATATTGTTTTACACATGACATAGTATTGACATCTACGAAAGCTTCTCTCACCGAATTGAATTGCCTTAGAAAATCAGCAGATAGTTTCCTTCAAGATAGGACCTCCCCTGGTCCATACCTCCCGAGCCATCGAGAGGCTGTGTTGGTTAAGTAAACTGGGAACAACTTACGTTAGGCCATCCTTCCTACGTTTAAGATGTCCATATAATACTCAAAAGTATAGAAGTGGTCATCGGGGTTGTAGTTCCGTTGGACTTATTAATTAAAGGGGCTTTGAAGTTATCAGGAAATCTGCTTTAATAACGATCTCACTGAACAGGGAAGAAACCCCTTCCCCTATTTTTTGGGTGCTTTGTTAACACATTCTTGCTAGCTACTCCGCTCGAGCCTTTAGTTAATGGATTTCGCTCTGTCTTGGGTCGATCTAGGATGAATTACCTCTAGAAGCAGTGTCCACCTCATCCAGGGCATATTGGATTTGTTTTTCCAACAGTAGAGGGTTAACATTGGCCAGCTTGGTTTTGATTCAAGAATTTGCATGGACCTTTATTTTCACCTTGGAATCAGATTTTAGGCCAATGCACCATTCCCATCTCTTAGGAGCGTCGTTATCATCCCCTCAATGAAAATCCAGCGCGGTAGGAGAACGATGGTAGTAGGCTGTGGAGTGTGCAGTTGAGGTTGGTCTTTGAATATCATATTGGTCACTATTTTCTCCAATCCCACCACACGTTCGTTCATTAGGTTTAGAAAGGAGTAGAATGCGACCAGGAGGACGTCTATGGGTCTTCGGTTGAAGCTCCTGCTTTACTTTGGGCTTTCGAAGTTATGAGTGACTTATCAGTAGTCTTCGAAGCCAAGTATAAATGCTCTTGAACATAAGGGACAGGTGAACCAGTGGGGTTCATAGTACGTTGAATAGACATGGGTAAAATCTTATTGGATGTAGGAAATGAATGGAGGTGTAGGCCCTCCTTCTAATGCCAAAATGTTAGTGAGATTTTTTAGCTTACCACATCCAAATGATTATGAATTAACTTTAGTGATAATTTCTTCGTGGATTTAGAATCAACAAATTTAGGTAATATTAATTTTGCATTTAAGTAGTAATTATGTCATTGGAAGCTTATACAATTAGGTAGTTACACTTTAACAGTTTGTTAATATGCCAAGTTGAAATAGCACTTAATTCAATAAAGGCAGGATAAGATCAAGCACTGAAATCTAAGTAAAAATTAAAAGTGTAGAAAAGTAAAGATACAGAGAATTTACGTGGTTCGGATATTAAACAATCCTACATCCACGGGAAAAAGTCATTTTCCTCTTTATATTTCTTGTTACATATGTTAATGGCAAAGAGTACAATGCTTTTACCTTCTTGACCTTAAAAATAACAAACTGGGAAAGATCCCTTTCTTGTTATATGCCTCTTCTATTTATAGTATAGAGATGCACGTGGATCGCCACTATTCTTCTTCCGTCCTTTTTTTCTACCTATGGATCATGCCACGTATCATCCATCTGCAATATCTGTTAGATGCATGTAGATTGCTGGCATGCCTTTGGCCGAAAAATCAAATTTAAGCAGTTGAATTATCATTTTTGGCAAAATATCTGAAATTGAAGCCAGAATGTTTGAATTTGAGGCGGGAAGTTCCCGATTTGAATAGGCTCTGAATTCTCCCTCTTTGAAGGGTGAATAACAAAGGCGTTACTTCCTTTCGTGGGTGTGAGTATGGAAAGCTACTGTCTTTTTTTCCCTTCAGGATGAGTTGCGCCGCTTTTATTACCTTTGTGTTAAAAGATGGTTGTTCCATTGATCAGCCCTGAGTATTGATGATATTTGCAAGGTTGGTTAGGGCGATCGGGCCACCATCTATGAAGGCAGCCACTTTACGCTATTTCTTGCAGAGCTTCCCCGAGTGATGGATTGCATGGGTTATCAATGAGGGAGACTTATATCTTTGCTGCTTATTCGTGAGCGTGGATCTACGCTGGTGCACTGTTTGAGTTGTCCTGTGTGCATCCCTTGGATCACTTTTGACTCCACGTGGTACTAGTTAGGTAGCCTTTAGTAAGTGCAATATTGATTCGTTCTTGGAGTTGTTAGCAATGCACAAGTTTTGGAATGATATTGAAGTCTGTCCATCCCCTTTGAGTGTAGCGTATTCCTCTTTTAGTGCTCACGTCTTGATGGTGGCACGTTATGTCACCTCGCTCTTTTCTAGTGTCAAAAAGAAAGTGGGGCAGCACATCTCTATTTTGCATCCCTGCAATATTATTAGCACAGTTTTAGTATCCATTTATATTAGCTTGTGAGTGTAGTACGTTGTTAATGGCGTGTGTCTTTTTTAAGTGAGGTGTGTTATATTTTGATGCCACCTATATAACTCCTTGTGTCGCCGCGTTGAATTTAGCATTTTATTGTTATTTGGGATTTTAGTTACGTTGTATTTTCAAGTATTATAGTTGTAGATTGTTTACTACACCCTACATCTATGTTCACTTTCGAGCTCAGTATCGTAATGTAGCACTAGGATTAGTGGAATCGGCATAGTTTCGGACTTTGTTGTCTTACAATTTCTAAGCATAGTATTTTCTTAACTTCACTTCATTTTTTCTCCTTTCTTCCTTGTAGTCCATCTTTTTTGAAGTGCATCCCATTTTGATGCCATGATTCAGGAAACACAGGTGTAACAGGTATATACATGATAATAAATATATAAATTTTTGTAGTATACAAGTATATGTAAACATACAACTAATATAATTGTGATAATATATTTGTATATTAGAATCATCAACTAACTAGCAATATAATATATATATGAACATTACATCTAAAATTTAATAATCATAATTGGTTAGAAATGTACCTTACACCTAATGCCTAAAAGTACACACTGAAAAGATGAGATTTGCTCCTTGAACTGATTTTCAATCTAGTAGATTGCTAGTCTCTAAATCGATGACCATCAGCTATTTATTAAAACTGCTTTTACTTTAATTTGAACTTGATATGATAGAGGATGGAAATAAGATGGTTTAGGATGCTCTAAAAAGTATCGAGTAAGTGTGGGTAGAGATGTTTATATAAGGGTAGAAAAGAAAAGTTAGGATCAAGATCTTTATTCATTCCTCGCACCTATCTCCAAAACCCTAGCCCACCAAGATGCCATCATATGGTCAACCTTTATCCTCAATTAGAGCCGAACCAAACAGCCCCTTCATGGGCTATTAGACCAATTTAAAGCTCGAACCAAATATTTTGACATTAAATCCAATTTAACATATATCGATATCATATACCAATTAATATGTTTATAACTATTATAAACATATTTAATAATATTTGTTCATCAAATCAAAATTAAATTAAAACTAATATTTCTCATATATTAATTAATTTATGCAATTACAAATTAATTAAATTATTTTCGACAAAGGAGTATTCATTGTTTCGGTTGTGTGACTCGTTAGGTGTAAATTAGGTCAGCGATTAATATCGAACTATTCGAATATTAACGTTCACACAAGACTTAGCAAGTGGTGTAACATTTTGACCAAATTTGTCGCTTACTTGGTTTCGGTAAAATCCAATTTTACTTTGTTAAGCGTTACCCGGTTGTGACTAATATTTATACTAATTATCTTCGTCAAAACCATATCATTTTAGACTTATGGAATTTGGTAATGGTCAAAATTCCAGTATTGTCCATATTCAACTCTATAGTCCATACATGAAATTCTTGGTTCAATAATAACAATTATTATTAAATGAATTACACTGGTCACTTATTTTGACTTTGCGTTGAAATGATACCAACCCCATATAACCAAGGGTACGAATCATCTCTTGAATAATGCTTCACCTCCAATACTTCCACTCTATCTAACTATAGTCACTCGATGTCGTGTCGTGATGACTATAATTAAATCAGGGCTTTTATATTGAAGCTCGATTATATTCTAAGATTGAGAGAACCGTGTAAATTTATCACATTGATATTTTCTGTTTGACCTTAGTTATATTAACCAACAAAAAATTATCGAGTGTATCATTCCATAGTTATCCAATCACTATTAGTATGTAACCCGTAAGTGCCCCTAACATTTATGAGTAATACACTGCCTAATATTTGGAGAGCATTACATACTCTAGTCTCGATGGATACATCGATATGCAATCTCGATGTATCTTGACTAGGATATTTAAAATGATTGTTTATTATATTATGATACAATACTAATGATTACAACTATTTGTAACTACTATCACAAACAGACCATTTATGGATTTTCTATTAGATATATTTTAATTAAATATTTAATTTGTTATAACATTTTATAAAAATATATAGCAAAAAAAACACCTTTATGATGAATGAGAATCGATCAAAGAGTCAATTAATTTACAATAAATTACATAATTTCCCCTAGGGCATACCCCTAACTCTATCAATCACTCACTTTAACTTGGGGTCAATTATGAAATCCCAGTCTCATCCCTTCAATCAGCTTCTCGAGAGCTGACTGGGCTAGTCCCTTAGCGAATGGATCTGCTATGTTGTCCTTGGTATCTACCCTTTCTATCGCAACCTCTTTATTCTCAATGAATACTCTGATAAAGAGGAACTTCTGAAGAATATGTTACGACTTCTTATGAAGTTTGGGCTCTTTTGCATTATATGTTGCCGCATTTTTATCATAAGACAATGCCATTGGATCCTTGGTATCGAGAATCACTCCGATTTTACTCAAAAACTTGTGCATCCATACTTCTTTATTAGCTACTTCATTAAGGGCGATGTGCTCGACCTCCATCGTCGAATCAACTACTGTTTCTTGCTTGGAATTTTTTAAATATCGGCTCCGCCATTAAGCATAAAGGCATAACTAGACACTGACTTGCTATCATCTATATCACTTTGAAAGCTAGAGTCTGTATGCCCCTTCATAAGGGGGTCTCCTTTCCCGTATATAATGAACAAGTCCTTAGTTTTCTTAAATACTTTATTATACATTTTACGACCACCCAATGTTTTTCTCCAGAATTAGACTGGTATTGGTTTACGCATCCTAATGCGTATGCCACATTCGTTCTAGTACATACCATAGCGTACATTATGGATCCTATAGCAGAAGCATAGAGGATCCTCTTTAGACATTCTTTCTCCTCATCGATATGAGGAGCGTCCTTTTAAGAAAGGACGATTCCAATCTGCGTTGGAACATTTCCATATGTGGAATTCTCCACACCAAACCTCTTCTATATAATGTCTATGTAAAGGATTTGGGACAATCGCAGCAGCCTCTTAGATCTATCACTATACATCTTTATACCTAGTATGTACGCTGCTTCTCCCAAATCCTTCATCGACAAGTTCTTGGAATGCGAAGCTTTCACTTATTGTAAAAACGAAGTGTCATTACCAATCAATAATGGATTGTCAACATATAGCACTAAAAATACTATGGCTTTGCCCCATTCCTTGTTATATACGCACCCTTCCTTTACGTTCTGATGAAAAGAAAACTATTTGATTACCTTATCAAAAACTTATTCCAACTCCTTGAAGCTTGTCTAAGTCCATAAATGGATTTTAACAATTTGCAAGCCTTGCCTTCACTCTTACCAACAATAAAACACTCTGGCTATGACATATTGATGGTCTCTTCTAAATCATCATTTATAAATGTCGTCTTAAGATCCATTTGCCAAATTTCATAGTTATAAAATGCTACAATGGCCAGCATAATCAGAATGGACTTAAGCAAGGCTACGCGCGAATTTTTTTTGTTGTCACCTTGAATTTGACGAAATTCTTTCGCTACTAGCTTATCTTTGTAAGGCTCGATTTATCCATCTACATTCAGCTTTAAAAATCCATTTGCAACGGATGGGTTTATCACTCCGAGTACGTCTGACAAAGTCCATACTTTGTTCTCGTACATGAAATTTATCCCAAATTTCATTGCTCTAAGCCAAAGTGTGGAATCTTTATTGTGTAGTGCTTGTTGGAAAGATAAAGGAGCGTCGTCATCTATGACATCGTATTCCTTCTCGCCATCCACGAGGAAACCACAGTATCTCTCTGGGGCACAAGATTTCCTACTAGACCTTCTAATAGGTTGCATGTTATCGTATACTGGTGAACTCGGTTGTCCTAGCGTTTCAGCCTTAGTGTTAGTCTCTAGAGTCTCATCCAACTTTATAACATTATATTTAATTTTTGTCAATAGAAATTCATTTTGTAAAAAAGACAGCCTGTGTGGGAACAATCAGTTTTTGTTCCTCTATGTTAAAAATATATCACCTGGAATTCTTGGCAAATCCTATGATATTACATAAAATTGAACTTGCGTCGAGCTTATTAGGGCCAATGTTCTTAATATAGGCTAGACAACTCCACGCCTTTAAATAATTAGAGTGGGGTTTCTTCCCATGCCATATCTCATATAGCGTCTTAGGTGCAGATTAGGTGAGTATTAAGTTCCACATATGCGCTGTAGTTTCTAATACATATCCCCAATAGGATAGAGGCAACTTAGCTTTACTCAACATGGAACAAACCATATCTGATAAGATTTGGTTCTTTCATACCAAAACACCATTATGCTATGGAGTATAGGTGGAGTAATATAAGAGATAATCCTATTATCATTTAAGTATTATTGGAGCTCTTTTCCAACTTACTTGCCTCCTCGATTAGATCACAAGATTTAAATCTTTTGGTTCATCTGATTTCCAACTTTATTTTTATGCTCCTTCAATTCTCAAAGATTGGATTCGTACTTCATAAGTTATACATACCATAGTCTTGAGAAATCATCCATAAAGGTAACAAAGTAAGAATTATTATCATTTGTTACTATAGGTATTCGGCCACATACAACACTATGGACTAGCCTAAGAGTTCATCACCTCTTTCATTGCTTCCACTGAAGGAGTTCTTAGTCAATTTTCCATTGAGACACGACTCACACGTGTCAGATGATTCAGAATCAATTGAGGTAGAAAACCTTCGGTTTCGGTTTGTGTAGTCATTTCTTACTAGTATGACCCAGCCGATAATGCCAAAGATAATTATCATTTATATTGCTATTCGAATTACTCACAGAACATACATAATTTATATTGATCGCATAATTTCCATTTTCAAGAGAACCATCACAAACTTTATTTCCATTCAAATTAATGTTTATAACATTACTTGCGTAATGAAATATATACCCAGTCTCAAAAAATCTAGAAATAGAAATGATTCCACAAATAAAGTCTTTTATGTAATAGAATTTATTTAATATCAAAACAAAACCACTGGGCGAACATAAATGAAAATCCCCTATTGTCATTGCATCTACGATAGACCTATTTGCAACTTAGAGTATCATTTCGCCCTTTGCCATGCAACGCCAGTTCCTAAGCCCTTGTAGCAAATTACAAATGTGAGTTCCAGATCCTGTATCTAAAACCCAAGATATTTTATTGATTATAAAACTATTTTGAATCAAAATGTACCTGATGGAGCTAGAGAACTGTTCTGCTTTCTTTCTTTCACAATTTAAGGTGTTTGGGACAGTTTCTCTTCCAATGTCCTTTCTTTTGACAGTAGTGACACACATTCTTGTTTCAATAGCCTTCTTTTCTTTCTTGCTTTTCTTTTTACCATATCATTTTTGCTTCTTCAAACTATTCGAAGATGGAACACCACTTTAAACTACAAGCACATTCGATTGATCCTTGGATTGTAACTTGGCTAACCTCAACATATTGAGGAGCTCCATGAAATTCACATTTATATTATCAGCATGAACGGTTCACATTGAGGGGTCAATAAACCTAAAATCAAATCAAATTATAGTTCATTACTTATAGTCGTGTCCAAAGATGCAAGCTTATCAATATAACTCTTCATCGACAGCACATAATCATCCACATTCTGTCCCTTTTGCATTTTGATGTTGAACAGTTTCTTTGTAGTCTCATACCTCACGGAATGAGATTGCCCACCAAAAAGTGCCTTGAGGCTATCAAATATCCTATGGACGGACGGACATTGACTCATATTGCCTTTAGCAATTATGTTTCTAGAGTATACAACATGAATATTTGGGTGATTTTAAGGTCGGCCACCCACTTACTATAAGTAACATGCAAATTTTTGTGATCATCATTAGTGGATCTTATTAGTGGAGCACAAGTTACGGACGATCAACTCGCTCTTATGTTAGAGCTATCTTTATAGCTTGTAGCCACTCGACATAGTTGTTTGGTCCGGTTAATCGATCTCTTTCATTAAAGAGTCTTAGATTTGACATCACTGCAAGTTTTAATGGGTAACTTATTAGGACATTTGTATAGTGGGTATTCTTATCATATTAGCAAGGTTAAAACTTTATGTTTCATTTTAAAATAAGCTCCCAATAGTGTTTTATGTTTCGTCAAACCCTGGGTCGAAACATAGAAGTCTTTCAACTTCATTAGTAGGTGTTAGGATTCGTATGTCTTACGATTCTTACCTTGAGGAAAGCTGAATAAATCATACTTCCACATATGATGTATAACTTCTTATCGGTTGTATCATATACAACTCCTAATCCATGGTTCTTTGTCCTAATCCCATCATTACCTTGAGGAAAGCTAAACAAATAAAGTAGGATTATTCAATCGGACCTACCATTTCACGATGGTCTAAGTATAATGCACATACCTTGAGAAGAGCTCAATAAATATGTGCAGTTATCTTACCCATCTATTCAATATATTAATAGTAGTACACATAACATCCCTAGCTTGAGGAAATCTCAATAACTAAAGAGTACACAAGTAATTTATTAATATATAAATGGTGGAGGACAACATTATATTGAAGATTCATAATCTTGAATATATTATATTAAGTGATATAGACTTTTGAGATAATATATTTCTTATGAAATAATCTCGTGATTCAAGTGAAGATACATCAGAAATCAAAGTATATGTACATTTATACACGTATTTATTCCTTAAGTGTATTTAAGATTTCTTAATGTTCACCTTTAATTTATACATTCATATTATACAACTTTTCATATTGCTTATATAATAGTCTTATGTATAATATTATATTAATCAAATCAAATTTAATTAATTAACTTTTTAATTAATTTTATATTATCTTAATATAACGTTCGTATTGAATATTTATATATACTGTAACCTGTATAGTATAACATATATATATATATATGTGTGTGTGTGTGTATTATTTATTTAATTAACCTTTTAATTAATTAATTTAATTAAACTATATTAATTAAATTCATTTCAATATTCATTTCATATACATGCATATATACTTATGTTATTTTAAACATTTCAAAATAACAACCACATCTGCTCCAGTTTTTCTCCATACCTCCTTAACTGCAAAATTTGGCACCTATCTCAACTAACAGAATCACAAGCTCTGTCCGAAGTCCCGAAATGTAAATCACTGTAACACATTCCCACTACTGCATCTCAAGCCTCATCTCCAGACCACTAGCTTGCATGGCTACATTAATGAAGCGCTTTACAGCTTGCCTTTCAGAGCTCCTCATTGCTAAGCCTTCTTGGTCTGCTTTACCATGAACATTCACCTTACTTAAGTGCATCTTCTTTACTTTGGTGATTGCTCCTACACCATGCTCTTGCATCTTGGTGCCCAACTTCAGCACCAAATTCAAGATTTAAACAGTTGTGAACCCGAATTCCTCATATCAACTCCTGACTGGTTGCTTGAGCTTGTTGGTCTAGAAGCTATTGACATATCAACAGTTTCTTTTTTGGTTATTAATGGGCTAAAAGGTTTGTTCGATTTAGGACTTGAATCTTCACTTTGTTGGATTGCTTTCCTAGAGACTGAACAGCTTCACTGTTTCATCAGCTAGCAGTAGCACACCTACACTCCTTCTAGCACGCCATTTGTAATGCGGTTGCAACTACCTTTACAGCGACTTCACAATCCATGATCTCTACCATTTCACATGCTCCCATTTAACACATCTGTAGATTGCTCATTTTGCACATATTAATATTATTCGATAGAGTAGTTGTGCATGCTCTCAAATAATTGTATTAGTGCTCTTTTGTTCTTTTGGAGCTTTTCTCATTTTGTTGCACATTTATATTCATTGTGCCTAGTAAACCATTATATGTAATTTGATGTTTTTTGTTTAATAAAATTCGAGTGCCCTCCTCTTAAGAGGACCACTCTTTCATAAAAAACATTTCAAAACAACATAACATATATCATAATATATGTAATACGTGTATACATTTATTAATTAATTAACTTATTTAATTAACTTATTTTAATAATCTTATTAATAAACTTTTAAAAAGTTCCAAAATTAATTTATATTAATTTTATTTTAAAATTAGCCTAAGGCCCAATTTGAATTTCTATTAGGGACAACCTTTAGGCCTACATATCTATTTAGGCTAGGTTGGTAGCCAGGTAGGGCAGAGTACTTGATTACTCAAACTCAATCTTTCAACACTACCATTCTAGACGCCCTACTATTTGGGCTATGAGCCTACTTAGTTAGCCCAAGCATGACTAATTTAAACCGCTTACGTTATTGAGCTCTGGTACCATTGTTGGAACTAGACCAGCCCACAACAGAAGTAATGGCTGACTTTCGATTTTTTTTTACCATTTTAGATCTTCATTGGGCATATGAATTCTAATTTATTTGGAATACTTCTAAATTTCTTTTGAATAAAATATTTATTTTAATTAGATTTATAAAATGGTTTTATATTTTTAATTAATGTTATATTACATATACATGTATCATATACACATATGTGTGTGCATGCATCTCTAATTTATCAATCCATGCAAGGTTAACAAGCCAATGTATAGGTGCTGGGATTTACACCACAATGGACACAATAACTCATATAATATACAAATATATTATCCAAATGTAATTTTTTTGGAATCCCGATAAATCTGACTTCGCTGGCAACATCTAAAGGGAATACAAGAAGGCCAGCCATAACCCACATCCCTAATTTGAGCTTAACCCTACCAGATGATTCAGGGCAATCGCTAGGAATCAAACCCTCTCCCTCCCAAGAGGGAGTCGGATGCTCTTGCCTGTGAGAAATGCGGATTATGGATCTTAAGGTTAGAATTAACACTAGAGGGAGGGTGAATAGTGTTTTAAGGAATTACTAAATCTTTTTGAGTTTATGTTAATTTGAACACAAATATACGCAATTTTCAGACACAGATTAGATCACAGAATCAAACACAGATGCAGAAATAAAGTAATAGCAACAAAGGAAAGAACACATCGGATTTTATATTGGTTCGGAGTTACCCTACATCCAGTCTCGCACACAAGTATGGATTTCCTTTCAAAATTAATTTTTACAATTACACCCTCAATTTCAAGGCCACGAGGTACACCACTCCAGATTCACAATCCTCTGGGTAGAGATACTTGGTTTTACGGGCAATAAGTTCACCCAACTAATTTCACAGGCTACAATCACACCTTTTCTCACTCAGTTTCTTACAAAGAAGCCTATAACTCTGAATAGCACTGAGATCTTGTTGAGATAGTGATAGAGAATCAAACCAAAGATGATCTAGTTAGATCCAATGTTGATTTCGGTAGAGTAATGGTAAAAATATATATAAGGAAATGTGGAAGAAGAAGAGGAGTGAAATCAGAGAAAATATGAATATAAATTCGTTTAAAACTGCCCCTATTTAGAGTAGAACAACAGCCATGTCCATTCGTGAAAGGATATGACGAATAGACACTTCCTTTGAAATTCAAATTTGTGAAACAAACTGCCACCTTATCGATAAGGGTATATGGGGGTTGTTGACAGGCCTATGGTATTTTTGGTAATTTATTTTTCTTTGAAAATAACTTCTATCTTGTATTAAAACTATTTTTAAATTTTATACATATACTTAACTATAGTTAAAATATATAAATAAATATAGAGAATAATATTTTGGTATATATAAAATTTTGCTATATATTTAAATCTAAGTACGAATATTAAAAGTTAAATATATTATAATTAAAAGATAGTTTAAAACCAAGGATAATTTGATTTTGAAGATAAAGATTATTTTGAGGCTAAAAGTATTTTAAAACTAGGATAGATGTTTTTGATTCTTTTAAACGGAAGATTTTGAAATCATTTTGAAAACGAGATATAATTTTGTAAAACATTTGAATAAAAGTTAGTGGATACAAAATAATGTTCCACTAAATTTTTCGTAGGTTCCATCCTACTTAGGGTTCCATCCCTTTAACAGACTCAAAGTGGATTCAATTCCACGAATAAATTGGATTTTAAGATGCTAGTGCTTTTCTAGAAGTTTTAATAAAGTTCCTAACTAAATTACTTATTATTGAAATCTTGAACTCTTGACAATCTTGATACTCATGAGTCTTCAATCTTGATATCTCTAGTCTTGAATCTCTATACTGTACAGTCTTCATTCTTGGTACCTGCAGGGTTAAATCCTGCATATACATATATATATATAAACTATAATGTTAGTATTTATAATTTATAATCTTATTCTAAGGTTGTTATCATCAAAACCATCTTCTCAGGGACTAACAATCTCCTCCTTTTTGATGATGACAACCTTTGTTTATAAAATATTACTTCTATCCTAATAACTCCCCCTAAAACTAATAACTCCCCCTTAATCTATGCCTAACTATCCTATTTTATACTTCTCCCCCTTTGTCATCAATAAAAACTAACTCCAAACTATATAACTCCCCCTTAATCTAGTACTATATGACATGTGATTATAATGATAGTGTTATCATAAATGATCAACACTTAATTCTAAAACTAAAACGTAGTTCTTAATTACTAACTATCCTAACTAAGAATCCATATATGATAATACTTATAATAGTGATAATGTGAGAAATCAAATATAAGAACACAAATTATTTATTAATTATATGTTGTTATATTTATATTTGCGTAGAAGACGAAAGTAAGATCGTATAACAATAAGAAAGAGAGAAAAGAAACTAATGTATGTCCTTGAAAATGGGAGAACTATGAATCGAGAAATTTGGGTAGTGGAAACAGAAATTTCCATGTTGTTCGACTAGATTTCCATCCTTGTCAAAGCTCACTTCACCAACGCAAACAATTTTGTCGTCATCTTCAGTGTGCTCTGCTTCCATGAAGGCTTCTTCTTCTTCTTCCTCGCTGTCCTCTTGCACTTGATCTCCTGAAGATTCTTCATCAATCAAGATCGGATTAGCGTGATTGTCCATTAGAAACTTTTGCAAATTTCTAAGGATTTTGCCTTGTCGTTCTTGTTCTTTGGCCATTCTAAGTTGCACTACTTGAATTTCAGTCATTAGTTGCAGTGCAACCTTCAAGGAATCCTCCATTTTCATCACTCGTGCAAGCGTAGTTCGTTGAAATGGTCCAGTAGAAGGAGAAGGGAGCGAAAAGGTTGAATTTTTGTTTGATTTGGAAGAGGAGGCCATTGTTTAATTGTTTTCAGAAGATAGATTAGAGAAAGGACAGAAAAAATGAACAAAATTTCGAAATAAGAAGAATATATAACCACTTATTTGAATTTTAGTGGGAAAATTTCAAAAGTAAAAAAACCCGTTACATGTCGACAGGAGTAAGGGGGGTTGTCGACATGGTACTTGATATTTTACTATTTGATTTACTTTAATTTAGTTTTTAATTATACTTTGTTATTTATATTCTATATTTCAGTTATTGAACAAATACCTAATTCTCTTCTTAATTTAATAAACATAGATTCATTTAAGGGTTTTGTTAAGATATCGGCAATTTTAAGATATCAGCAGTTTGGTTCTCGAAATTGATATAATCGAGAGTAATTACCTCCTTACTTATATTATCTCTGAGAAAATGATGTCTGATATCAATATGTTTAGTTCGAGCATGATGAGTAGTATTTTTGTATAAATTTATTGCACTAGTATTATCATAATAATTGATGATTTTGAGATATTTAAACGAAAATCTTTTAAAGTTGTTGCATATATATTACTTGAGAACAAGCCAAAGCAGCAGAAATATACTCTGCTTCGGTTGTTGATAAAGAAACCGTGTTTTGCTTTTCACTAAACCAGGAAATCGGAGAATGCCCCAAAAAGTGACAAGTTCCACTTGTACTTTTTCGGTCTGATTTACAACCAACATAATCAGCATCATAGTAAGATATTAATTCAAAAGAATAATTTTTAGGATAAAATAAGCCATAATCAAAGGTGTGTTTAACATATCTTATGATACGTTTTACAGCTTTGAAGTGGGTCTCTTTAGGTTGGGATTGATATCTTGCATAGAGACAAACACTATGCATGATATCAGGTATACTAGCAGTGATATAGAGCAGTGATCCAATCATTCCTCTATATAATTTTTTATCTACATCTTTCGAGAGATCTTCTTTACTTAGGTACTCATTGGTTGCCATAGGAGTGGGTTTTCCACTTGCAGTAGTCAAACCAAATTTACTAACTAGGTCTTTAGCATATTTTTCTTGACTAATAAAGATACCATTATCTAATTGTTTTATTTGTAATCCTAGAAAGAAGTTTAATTCACCCATATGACTCATCTCAAACTCTTTTGTCACTATTTCAAAAAATTCTTTATTCATTTCAAAATTAGTTGATCCAAAAATGATATCATCTACATAAACTTGTACTAGTTGAATATCATTTTTATTTCCTTTAATAAAAAGAGTATTATCACTTTACCAATTTCAAAGTTTGACTGTAATAAGTAGGATCTTAGTCTATCTTACCAAGCTCTAAGAGCTTGTTTTAGACCATATAGAGCTTTCTTAAGTTTGTAAACATGATTTGGTAATTTTTCATTTTCAAAAAGTGGTGGTTGTTCAACATATACTTCCTCTTTTACAAATCCATTTAAAAAGGCACTTTTAACATCTATTTGAAATAATTTAAAATTATTATGATTTACGAAAGCAAGTAGAATCCTAATGGCTTCTAATCTTGCTACGGGAGCAAAGGTTTCATCAAAATCTATTCCTTCTTGACAATAACCTTGAGGGACTAACCGGACTTTATTTCTATCAACCTCTCCTTGTTCATTCATTTTATTTTTATAAACCCATTTAGTTCCAATTATAGTTTTATTTTCATGTCTAGGAACAAGTTCCTAAACATCGTTTCTAGTGAATTAATTTAGTTCTTCTTGCATAGCCAAAATCCATGAATCATAAGTTGATGCTTCTTTTGGATTTTTGGGTTCAATAGTTGATATAAAGGCTACATTGCTCATTATACTTAGTTGATTTCTAGTTGTAACAACAGATTGCATATCTCTTAGTATATTTTCTATAGGATGATCTTTTAAAAGTTTAAACTTTTTATTAGGATGATTAATTTCATTATCGGTTTTAGTCGACTCTTGATTTTGAGTTATTAAATCCTCTTCATCATTTGTATCTTTAAAAATTTTGAGACTTTCATCGAATGAAACGTGCATTGTTTCTTCGATGGTGTTAGTTCTTAAATTAAACACTCTGTATGCTTTACTTTTATTAGAATATCCGATAAAGATACCTTTGTCGGATTTAGGATCAAATTTATCTAAGTTATCTTTTGTATTTAAAATAAAAAAATTACCTCCAAAAATTCTAAAATAAGATACCTTAGGTTTCTTTGAGTGAAGAAGTTCATAAGATGTCTTATCAGTTAAAGGTCTAATTAAAATTCTATTTAAAATAGAACAGGCGGTAGCAACTGCTTCTGCCCAAAAATACTTTAATAATTTACTATCGAAAGCATAGTTCTAGCACACTCTTGAATCGTCTTATTTTTACGTTCTACTACTCCGTTTTGTTGTGGAGTTCTTGGAAATGAAAAATTATGAGTTATTCCCTTTTTATTGCAGAATCACTCAAAATTTTCATTTTCAAATTCATCACCGCGATCACTACGGATGTTTATAATTTCTAGAGAAAGTTGATTTTGAATCATTTTTATAAAGTTCTTAAAACATTCAAAAGTATCACTTTTATGTTTCAAAAATATTGTCCATGTAAATCTAGAAAAATTATCTACAATTACAAAAACATGTTTACTATGATTTATTGACAGAATTTGAGACGGACCAAATAAATCAAAATGAAGTAATTCAAGAGGTTTTGAAGTTGAAATCATATATTTTAATTTAAAGGAACTTTTTCTAAGTTTTCCTAATTGACATGCATCACATAAACTATCTACTTTTAAATTCATTTTAGGGAGACCTCTTACTAGATCATGTTTTGACAGTCTAGATAAGAGTTTGAAATTCAAATGCCCAAATCTCTTATGCCAAATCCAAGGGTCACTTGTATTTGCCAAGAGACATAGGTTATCATTTGAAACTTTCATACTGAGGATATAAATATTCTTTTTCCTAATTCCCTCAAATATTATGGTTGAATTATTATCTTCATTGTGACACTTATCTTTTTCAAATTTAATTTTATATCCTTTATCGCAAAGTTGACTAATACTTAGTAGATTATGTTTTAGATCTTAACTAGCAAAACATAGTAATAATAGGAGTTTCAGAGTTACCGACTTTGCCGATGCCAATCACATATCCTTTTGAGTTGTCTCCAAAGTTAACCAGTCCTCCGTCTTTGTATATCATATCATTCAGCATATCTGGATTATCAGTCATGTGTCTAGAGCATCCACTATCGAGTATCCACTTATTCTTTTTGATCTGCAAAATTAGTCCATTGTGAATTGATTCCTCAACACCCATAAAACATGTTTCCTGCACATCATACAATTTTGGTAGACAACTTGAATTTGAACATTGATTATATGCAGACTCAAGAGATAATGATGATCTGAATATTTCTAAACTAGTATTAACAATCTTTTTTAAACATAGCCATTTTAAAAGCTTTTTCAAAAATCATATTATGAAACTTTGAAAACCTTGCTCTAATACCAAATGTGAGAAATGCGGATTACGGATCTTAAGGCTAGAATTAACACTAGAGGGGGTGAATAGTGTTTTAAGGAATTACTAAATCTTTTTGAGTTTATGTTAATTTGAACACAAATGTATGCAATATTCAGACACAGATATGATCGCAGAATTAAACACAGATGCAGAAATAAAGTAACAGCAATAAAGTAAAGAACACAACGGATTTTATACTGGTTCGAAGTTACCCTACATCCAGTCCCGCACACAAGTACGGATTTCCTTTTAAAATCAATTTTTACAATTACACTCTTGATTTCAAGACCACGAGGTACACCATTCCAAATTCACAATCCTCTGGGTAGAGATACTTGATTTTATGGGCAACAAGTTCACCCAATTAATTTCACAGACTACAATCACACCTTTTCTTGCTTGATTGATTTCACAGGCTACAATAACACCTTTTCTCACTCAATTTATTACAAAGAAGCCTATAACTCAACATAGCACTGAGATCTTATTGAGATAGTGATAGAGAATCAAACCAAAGATGATCTAGTTAGATTCAATATTGATTTCGGCAGAGTAATGGTAAAAACATATGATATATGGAAGAAGAAGAGGAGTGAAATAAGAGAAAATATGAATAAAAATACGTTTAAAACGGCCCCAATTTATAGAAGAACAACAGCTATGTCTATTCATGAAAGCATATGACGAATAGACACTTTCTTTGAAATTCAAATTTTTGAAACAAACTGCCACCTTATCGACAAGGGTATGTGGGGGTTGTCGACAGGCCTATGGTATTTTTGGTAATTTATTTTTCTTTTAAAATAACTTCAATCTTGTATTAAAACTATTTTTAAATTTTATAAATATACTGAACTATAGTTAAAATACATAAATAAATATAGAGAATGATATTTTGGTATATATAAAATTTTAATATATATTTAAATCTAAGTATGAATATTAAAAGTTAAATATATTATAATTAAAAGATAGTTCAAAACCAAGGATAATTTGATTTTGAAGACAAAGATTATTTTGAGGCTAAAAGTATTTTATAACTAGGATAAATGTTTTTGATTCTTTTAAAAGGAAGATTTTGAAATCATTTTGAAAATAAGATATAATTTTGTAAAACATTTGAATAAAGTTAGTGGATACAAATAATGTCCTACTAGATTTTTCGTAGGTTCCATTCTACTTAGTGTTCCATCCCTTTAACGAGCTTGAAGTAGATTCCATTCCACGAATAAATTGGATTTTAAGATGCCAGTGCTTTTCTAGGAGTTTTAACAAAATTCCTAACTAAATTACTTGTTATTGAAATCTTGAACTCTTGATAATCTTGATACTCATGAGTCTTCAATCTTGATATCTTCAATCTTGAATCTCTGTACTGTACAGTCTTCATTCTTGGTACCTGCATGGTTAAATCCTACATATACATATATATCTAAACTATAATGTTAGTATTTATATTTTATAATCTTATTCTAACGTTGTTGTCATCAAAACCATCTTCTCAGGGACTAACACTGCCTTCTGCACTTTTAATTATATATATAATGTTATAAATATATATATATAAACTATATTTTATTTAAATAATTTTTTGTAAACAAACACACACACATACATATATAAACATAAATATAATGTATATTAATATTGTATATATTTATATTATATGACTTTATATTTAAATTATTTATAGACTATATTAATAATATATATATATATATATTTACTGTAAGCCAAAAATAATATATACATATAAATAAAAAATTAATATACATATTAAATAATATATATATTAAATAATATATATATATATTATAATGTAAATGTAGATTAATACTTTAAAATACATAACATATATTTTTAATAAATATGTATTTACCTGATCATGCGCATGGCTTAGAACCTTTTTTAAAATTTAACTTATTTCTTTATTAAATATCCGTACATATAATTTTTAAATGTTAATAAAAAATATTTTCAAAACTAAATTTTGAATTTTCAGTAAAATTCTAAATGATGTTTTGAATTTTAAATATTTATTATATAAGTTTATAATTTAAAACAAAATTAATTCTAGAATTAAATTTTAATATTTTGAATTATGAAAAATACGTTTTTTCCTTCCGAGAGTACGTTGAGTGTTAATCTAATTATGTAAAATATAAAACAAAATTTAAATAGTATATGTATATTGATGTAATTAATTTATGCACTTAACTAATTTAAATAGTGTGTGTATATATATATATATAATTTTTATTACTATCAAAAATATTATTTCCGTGATACTATATATATATATATATATATAATTACATAAGCATATTTGTATAAAGTATGATGTGATATTTATATTATAATATATATATATATATATTAAATTATCAAAATGAAAAAAGTGTTTTTTATTGTTGAGCCATATTGTTATAGGTATATACATGATAATAAATTTTTTTAATATAGAAGTATATCTAAACATACAGCTAATCTAATTGTGACAATATATTTGTATATTGGAATTGTTACCCAACTAACAATAATATATATATATATATATATATATATATATATATAGAAGCATTATATCTAAACATTAATAATCATATATTGGTTAGAAATGTACCTTACACCCAATACCTGAAAGTGCACCTTAACATGATGAGATTTTCTTCCTGAAGTGATTTCTAATCAAGTAGATTACTAGTCTCTGAATTGATGACCACCAGCTATCGAAAAAAACTACTTTTACTTTAATTTGAACTTGATATGATGGAGGATGGGAAGAATGTGGTTCAGCCGGAATTAAGTCTAAATGGAGGCTCCAAAAAGTATCAAATAGGTATAGATAGGGGTGTTTATATAGAGGGAGAAAAGGAGAAAAGTTAGAATCTAAATCATTACCTATTCTCCCTTGCCTTATCTCCAAACCGTAACACCCCTAATTTTATATTACATTATTTAGGAGATTTAATTAGATAAATTAAATAGAATATTGTAAATCTTAGAGTGATAAGGGGATTGAGATTTAATAATAAACTAGAGGCCGAGCTTAATTAATTATATAAATGGTATAAATGGTTTTATATGATAATTAGGAGAGTAATTAACGCAAGGGTATTTAGAGGAATTACGCACCATAATCCCATCACCTTATATTCTCGTCTCATATCCATTAACATTCATCTTCTATAAACATAAAATGCAAACAAAAGAAAGAGAAGCTGGCCATTACTTAGGAGAAAAGACGAAGAAATCAAATTAAAGCTAAGGATTAAGCAAGGGAAATTAATCTCAATCAAATCTCAAAGTCCTTATCCTAATCCAGGTGAATAATAATCAAAATCATCTCTATTTTGCTTTTATGACCATTTTATTTTCGGGTTTAAGATTAAATCCATTATGATAATTTTTGATGATGATATGTTTGGATTTTAAAACATATTTGATTGAAACAAGATTGTTTGATAATTATTTATATATGGTTTTAAGGGTAAAATCATTTAAATTAAATTTCGAATGCCATGAGGAAATTATATGTTGTGTAGAATGTAATTTTGGAGATGTGTATTAATTTTTATAATTTTCAAAGCAATGAAAAATTTATTATGAATTTTCAAAGGAAAATATGAACAATTGGGTTTATAAATTAATTTCAGAAATTGTATGAAGAATTTGGGTTTGAAATTTTTATATGTTAGATAACATATTGAAAGTGATTTTTTATAATTTTTGGGGATTTTTCCTAAGTAATTTATTATGGAAATAAATATTATTTTAGGTGAAGGACTTGATTGTTTTACTGGTTTTGCTTAATGAAAGAGCTTATTTATTATATTAATCCTTGTTTAAATCTGAAATTATGCAACAGTTATTTTTGTAAAGAAAATGAAAAGTTATGGCAACCAATCAAGTGTTTACAAATAGGCAGGTTAGTTATAAAGTATCCACTTTAAATGGCATTGAATCAGACTTTATTCAAAAAATATGTTCCACCTCTTTTAGAAGCCATGTTTCGAACCTAAGCTTCCGCCTTCAACCAAGTCGAAACAAACCAGGTCAAAAATAACTAAGCCAAAACCAATAAACAATGTATCATATTGTTGGTACATAGTGGATTGGAGAAAGGCGAAAGGCATGGTGTCGAAACATAGCTTTCGATGGGGTTGAAACCTTTGTTTTATTTTCAAAAGAAATGCACCTTCATGTTTTGCTAAATGCTTTCGAAGGATTCGAAACATATGCTTTCGAAGGAGTTGAAACACATGCTTTCAAAGGGGTCTTTTTAAATTGCTTTCAAAAGGGGTTGCAGCCTCTTGTTTAAATTGTAGCTTCTGAATGAGTTAATTAGTTTTAAAATCAATGCTTTCGGAAAGGGTAGTTTCGACCAAGTCGAAACCCTTCTGCCATCCTTATGCCTTCCGAATGGATTGAAGCCATCAACCAATTTAAAAGGTAGCTTTTGTTTTAAATTATACCAAGCCACTTTCTAAAGCCTTCGAAAGTATTCAAGGGTTTCGAAGGCAACGGCTTCGAAAGGGGTTACGAAGCTATCCTTCAAATGTTTTACTTAAATGTTTTGAGCTTTCGAAAGGATGGTTCCGAAGCCATCAATTTTTCCCAAACAGTTTTATATGAAGATTAAAGGTTTTGAAAGGGGTACTTTCATATATATTCACTTTAGCCCAAAAGATATTTTTACAGATAAACCCAATGCTTTTGGAAGAGGTACTTTTAAGTAGTTTCAAAGCGATGCTTCTAAGAGTTAATAAGTAATGCTTTAATACTTTCAAAAGGTATAGTTTGATGGTTTCGAAAGAGATGTTTTGAAGTGTTTTGAAAAGCTTATATTAGTGTTGTGAAAAGAAAATTTGAATGCTTTCGAAAGATGTTATCCAATGGTTTCGAAAGTAAAAGTTTAAGGTTTCGAAAGCCTTAACTTTCAAAGCAAAGAACCCAATCTCATTTTTAAAGCCCATGGCTAACATAAAGGAGTTCTGAAATGGTTTTAAGTATGAAGTTTTTGAAGAAGCTTTCCATGATAAAATAATAGGTTAAAGGGATTAACCATGTTTCAATGTAAATGATCTCAAGGGTATTAAATCACAAGTGTTTGTATTATTATGTTATTATGTTTGCTTCTTCTAATATACATATTCACTTAAATATGGACCCATAACTGTATTTTGGAAAAAAGAGGGTAGAATAACTAGCTAGGTTAACCCAGTAGTGAAGTAATTTGAGTTAACTCCTGAATAAGTAGAATCACATCCAGGAGATCAGATAGACCAGAATGTAGGATGCCTAAACATTGAAGTTGTCAAATAGATAGGTTCATAGTAAACCCATGAAAACTATATTTAGGAAAAGTTATTGATCGGTGCCAATAGGTTCATAGTAAACCCATGAAAACTATGATTAGAAAGAGTTATTGGCAGGGCCGATAGGTTTGTAGTAAACCCATGAATACTATATCCAGATTAAGTTATTGACATAAGTCAATAGGTTCCTGAAAACTAGGATAAGAGGAAAGTTATTGGAGATACCAATAGGTTTAGGGAGAACACATGAAACAATGAAGCTATTGGCAGGGGCCAATAGGTTCTTAACAATCCCATGAAAACTATGAAACCGGACAGGGAGTCCATAAGTATTAAACAGGTTATTAGTTAGCCCATGAAACTATTAGGTAGGTAGTGACCCTAGAAACTATAATTGAGATAGATAGTCAAAATGAATGGGAATGGGAAATGCATAATTGATTTACTTGTTTACATATCATCATAATATTTTGAATTGCTATGTTTTAACCATTGTGGATGCAGGAGCACAGCATATGATTTTATAAAGTTTTGAATAAGATACCAGTGAGGGGAAAACCCATTCTGCTAAGAAGCTTGGTCTCATTAGATATCTCAATGGTTTGAGATGGTAGATTATTATTCATACCAGGTTTTATAACTGACTCGAAATTTATGTTTTCCTCTTAAACTCTCAAGTGCTCAATTAACTTTGAGTAGTTTGAGAATTGAGCTTTTTAGGTACCTCTTTAGACGAATAAGCTTGGGAGACATGCAAGAGGCATGATAGCCTTTTATAGTTCTTTTCTATTTTGATTTCATTGTGTTTTGTTGTAAAACCAAAGTGGTTAATTTCCTAATCATATACTCTGATCATCCAAGGTGGCATCCTCATATGTCGCTCTTGGCGTATATTGTAATAATTATATTTTCTCTGAACGTGGTTCTCGTATTGGGATTATGTAATGAATTTAAAATGCTTAAAATGGAATGAGAAAGATGTTTGTGGATTTTGAAAATTTTGCATATCCATGTTTTTTTGTTCTATCAATGTATCTAACATTACCGTATTTGATCGTCGAGGATTAATAACTATGGATGACTGCAACATCCATAGTCGTTAGTTTTGGGCCTTCAACTGGGGGATATTACAAAACTCCTAGCCCACTAAGCTGCCATTATATGGCTTCCCTTCTTCCCGATTAGAGCTGAACCAACTAGCCTCCTTCATGGGCTTTAAACCCATTTAAAGCCCGAATACAATATTTTGTAATTAAATCCAATTTAACGCATACCGATATCGTGTATCGATTGATATGTTTATAACTTTTATATATATATTTAATAATATTTGTTCATCAAATCAAAATAAATATTATAACTAATATTTCTCAAGTACTTATTAATTTAATTAATTTATAACTATTACAAATTAATTAAATTGTTTTGGTCAAAGGATTATTCATTGTTTCGGCTGTGTAACTCGTTAGGTGTAGATTAGGTTAGCGATTAATATCAATCTATTTGAATATTAATGTTCACACGTGGCTTAGTAGGTGGTATGACATTTTGACCAAATTTATCATTTACTTGGTTTCGGTAAGATTTATTTTTACTTTATTAAGCGTTACCTAGTTGTGACTATTACACCAATTTTCTTTGTCAAAACCGTATCATTTTTGACCTATGGAATTTGGTATTGCATAAAATTCCAATATTGTCCATTTCAGTTCTATAGTCCAAATACAAAGTTCTTGGTTCAATAATAATAGTTATTAACTGAACTACTTTGGCAAAGATTTTGACTTTGAGTTGACCATGATACCAACCCCATATAATCGAGAAGACGAATCCTCTCTTGAATAATGCTTCACTTCCAATACTCCACTCAATCCAACTTTAGTCACACGATGGACATCGTGCCATTATTTAAATATAATAAAGTGAATCTTTCATATCGAAGATCGACAATATTCTCAAGTCAAGAGAATTGTGTAAATTAGTCACATTGATATTTTTTGTTTGACCTTAGTTATAGTAACCCACAGAAAACTATCGAGTGATTCATTTCATAACTATCTTATAACTATCAGTATGCAATTCCTAGGTGCCTCCAGCAGTCATGAGTAATACACTGCCCAATATTTGAAGAACATTGTATACTCTAGTCTTAACAGATACATTGATGTCCAGTCTCGGTGTATCTTGACTAGGAATATTTAAATTTATGTGCTTATTATATTGTGATACAGTACTCATGATTACAGCTATTTTTAATTACTATCGCACACACCATTTATGGATTTTCTATTAAATATATTTTAGTTATATATTTTATTATTTATAAAACATTAACAAATATATAATGGAAAGAAAAACACTTTTATTACGAACGAGGATCGATTGTAGAGTAAATTAATTTACATTGACTTACAGAAATCCCCTAGGGAATACCCCTAACTCTATCATGCATTTCCCTTACAAGGCATATAGAAAATGTCAAAGTCATGGGAGGCTTGGATCTCTAACCATCACTACCAACGAAGGTTAAGATTCTTATGGAAGAAAATATACTTCAACGATTTGTGGTTCGTACATAATTCATACCGCTCCCCAAGCGAATAATGCCTCAATATCTTCAAAGCATTTACTATCGCCGCCAACTCTAAATCATGAGTCTGGTACTTCCCCTCGTAAGGTTTCAGCTGTCGACTAGTGTAGGTGACAACTTTTCCTCTCTACATCAACACTACACCTAATCTAGTACCACATGCATCTATGTATACCGTCAGTACCTCGTTCTCACTTGGAAAGACAAACATCAATGGGCTCATCAACCTCTCCTTTATTCTCATGAACACATGCTTCCACCTTGCACCCAAAATAAAATTTTGATCCTTATTCGGTAAGTTGGTCAATAGTGCTGCTACCTTAGAGAAGTCCTTGATGAAACATCTATAGTATCCTGCTAGTCCAAGGAAACTTCTTATGTCTATAGTGGTCTTTGGTAGATCCTATTCCTATACTACTGCCAGTAAGATCTACTACAATACGCTGCTCAAAAAGGTGACCTAAAAACCACACTACCCACCTTCAAAAGTGAAATTTTTGAAAACTTCGCCTTTAATCGATGCTTCCTCAACACCTCGAGCACCATCCTCAAATGCTCCATATGTTCTTCCTCCATCCTCGAATAAATAAGGATAAGGTCCATGAACACAAATACAAATTTACTTAGTTGATCCCTAAAAACATGTTTCATAAGATCAACAAGTATACTGGTGCGTTGGTTAGCCTGAACGGTGTATCCACCCACTCATAAAATCCAAATGGCGTACGAATCGCTGTGATCGGCACACTCTCCTTCTCCATTATCAGTTGATGAAACTCAATCGCAAGGTCCAATTGAGAAAACATCCTAGCATTGTAGAGCTGGATGAAAAAGGCATCAATGCATTGGAGTATATACATGTTCTTCCTCATCACCTTATTCGACTCACGGTAATCTACACACAAACTCAAAGAGCCATCATATTCCTTTTTCATATCCTCTGGCTTGTAGTTAAAACATGATTTCTTCTCACTTTTACAACAGTTTCTAAGATGGCCCCTCTGTCTGTAGTTATAGCAAGTAGGCTCACACTTGCCCTTCTTTCGACTACCCTTTTAAAGCTGCTTCTTCTTTTTGTTGCCCCACTTCCTCTTACCTCCCCAGCCAGCTTGCGACTTCGGCTCATGCTTGGGAGCAATAACTTGCTTAGGCTTAAGCTATAGACTCTCATGTCGAAGAGCCTTCTCCACCAGCATCCCAAAGGTCTCATTGTTATGTCCTACTAGTTTTCTCTAAGATAGTCGTCCAAATCCATGGTAAACTTCTCATTCTTCTTGAGTGTAGAATCAATAAAAGATAGACCATACTTCGTTATCATGTCGAACTCGGCTACACACTCTGGACTAGACATAACCCTCTACCTCAAATCAGCAAATTTCCAAAAGAGCATTGACTTCCGTGCAGCCGATATATACTTCTCTTCAAACCTCTCTTGAAACACCCCACACCCCTTAATATACCCAAAAGAACACATTAAAAGGCATGGTTTATTGTAGGTATAAATAAAACTAACAGAGACTAAGATTCACAAGAAAAAGTTAGGTAAAAAAACAAAACACCGGAAATTAGAATTATAACTTATTTAAAATAAAACTTTCATAATTGCTTCATAAATAAGTCAAATACCAAATACAATATCCATATCTCAAAACCTATCATGTCTTATGAAATAAAAATTCATAGTCTACAAATCAGAGTACATAATATCCCTCATAATAAACTAGTACACAAAAAGAACTAAAGCTGAAATAAAAGAAATACATGATAGAAAACTCCTCCAAGAAAATCTCCAAGCAACTGCAAGTCTACTGTCCTCTCCCTTGATTGCCTATAGGGGAAAAAATAGAGGAGCGGGTTGGACTAAATGCCTGGTGAATGATAGTAATTACTAGAGTCTTTAAGCAAGATAAATAATAGACTCTACAATAGTTCTAGCATAAATAAGGAAAACAATGGAAATAGGAAAGGGATAAACTAAAATAAATACGGGTAAATATCACTCAATTTATAAGATAGGTTAACTTTGATTGTTTGCACTAGTCCTTGATTGCTGCTTTGATTAGGTTGAATCCCTAAGCTTGTAATTAGGCTGTAAAATTAATTCTACCCTTTTGATCGGCCTGAAGTACTTTTTTATGGACTAGACACTATATAACTCCCTAGTCCCTACACAGAATGCTAATGATAACTACGAAAGATACACAAAGCACCAACTATGGACTAGATGACATATATAGCTTGCTACACAGAAGGCATTAATTTACTGTGGACTAGATGCTATATAACTCCCTACACAAAACGTTACCGTGACTAGACGATATATATAGCTCCTTACAAAAAAGGCATTAATTAACTGTGGGCTAGATGCTATATAACTCCCTACACAGAATGTGAATGTGGACTAGACGACATATAGCGCTCCCTATACAGAAGGCATTAATTTTCTATGGACTAGATACTATATAACTCCCTACACAGTAGGTTACTGTGGACTAGACGGCATATATAGCTCCCTACACATAATTCTGCCCTTCTTCCAAACATATTTAATAGCGCCCCTTGTCCAAATCCCCGGTGATTTGAATATCTACATATTGACCAATTACTACCACTATTAGCATAAGCGTGCCCCCCCCCCCCCCCCCCCCCGTCTCACTTCAGGGTTATGTGAAACACCGTGTTCATAAAAAATATTGGAGAAGGCTATTTGGTAAAGCTCATACTTACACTTTTTCTTATTAAATTAGATAAATTATTTAAATAAGCTTTTATTATCATCTCTACTTTCTACGCTTATTAATTTATCCTAAGTCTTAAAATAAGCCTCATTCTATTATTTTTCTTATTATAACCTACGTTGTAATCATCATGCTTATTACTTAACCCAAGGTCTAAGTGTGAAATAAGCTTATTTCATCTTTTACTCTTTGTAGTTATAATTCTAAGTTATAGCTATGCCAATTAATTAGTCCAATTCTAATCATAATTAGGTATAATTTCAGTCCAATTCTTTTTTTATTACCGTCCACTTCTATTTATATTACAGTCCAATTCCATTATTTATTACAGCCTTTATAATTTACATCTCATTTTCTTCGTTCAATATTCTCACTTATATATATCAACGTTTTAATTTATTCTAATTCATACGCGAAGAAAAGGAGGAAGAAGAGGATAGACACTTGCATAAAATCCAAAATGTAGAAAAAGATGTAAATAAGAAATAAATATCAGTAAATAAACTTACTGTAAATAAACTATAAAACTATGCTTAACAATAATTATAATTAACTGAAAAAGAATAACTAAAAAGGAATAGATTGGAAAATAGATCTAAAACTGATTAAGACCATCCAAAAATCGTAGTAAAACTACAACTATTGGAAACTCTATTATTTTAAATTACTTAAAAATCTAAATAATTGCAATCACTCACCTTCGGTCCTTAGCTCTTCCTTTGGACTTCCTAGATCCACTTAGAGTTGTAAAATAATTTAATTTATAATGATTTTCTCTTTGAATAAATTATTTTGTTTAGGATCCTTCCAAGAAAGGTGAACCCAATTGGAGAAAACCTAGAATGAGAAAAAGTGTTAGGTCTAGGGTCTATTAATAGAGGTAGAAGTGGATCTCAGACCGTTGGATTTGGGTATTGAATAGGATGTAACCATGTCATAGGTTGAATATGGGCCATCAGATGCATGAATGGAAGGACCAGATTGGTTTAAATGATGCAAAATATGTGTTCAATCGTTGGTGAATCGTTCGAAAGAATGAATGTTCGTTCGCTTGCCAGAAGTCAAGGCGAGTCAAATGGGCGGTCGACTGCCCCCTTGCCCAGGTTGACCGGCCGGTCGACCTGTATTATATATTTTTTCTTTCGTTTCTTTGATATATTAACTCGGATTCTGACATTCTATATATGGAAATCGACCAGAAAATTACCACGGACACAATAGTGCAACTCCCGTGGCTCAATTCTGATAATTTCAGAAAGTTATTTTATTATTTAATTAGTTAACAAATTAGTTATTACAGGTTAAATTTTGGGTCGTTGAATTCTCCCCTCCTTAAGGGATTTCGTTCCCGAAATCTCTAAGGATAAAAGAATGTACCAAATGTTTTCATCCAATTCTACAACCAACTACTCAATCATCAACCATTCCTCAGTTGTCCAAGGTTTTTCTTTTTGCAATCATTGGTGATATGTCCCTTAATTCCACAGCTATTGCACCTCAATCCTTTCTTAATCTGCTTCTGAGGGCCATCGCCTATTTTCTTCTCTTTGTTGTTCCTCCACCGTTTCTTTTTTGGACCTTCCGACTTAACGACTTCCTTAGACTCTCCTTCCTTGATTGCATCATACATAAGTGCTATCTCTACCAAAGACTCATAAGTAGCTCACATTAGTACGTGAGTCAAAAATAATCCCTGAAGGGGAGGATTCAATCCCTTCGCAAACTTCATAGCTTTCTTGTGTGTCGTATTCACCAACTCCACTCTGAACCAAGATAATTCATTAAACTAATTGACGTACTCCTTCACTGACAAACTTCCTTACTTCAAATTAATGAACCGCTCTAACTAAACACTCTCCTCTACTTGAGACAAAAACTTCCTATCAAACCGCTCCTGGAATCCATTCCAAGTCACCTCCCTACCTTCTATGACCTTCCACCAATACGAAGCCTCCTCTTTTAGTTGCCATGATGCTAGCTGAACCCACTGCTGATCCATCAATCCAAATAAGCCAAATATCCTCTTGGTGTCCCTAAGACAAACTCTCCCCTCCACAAAAGTCTTAATGCCATAAAGTCTTTCCTTCCAAACTCGCAAAATCCTTACAAAGCTTAAAGAAATTGATGGCGGCAGGTGTTGATAGGGTTCCCACCCACTAGTGCAGGATTAGGCGCTGGCCCGTGCATCTCTGGAGTCGTGGCTTGTAAGTACCTTTGAAACCAGGCTAGTACTGGAATGCCCTCAGGAAGGTTTGGGGCATCAGCCATTCTACGAAAAGAAAAAGATAGTTTAGGAAAGAGTTAAAGGGAGACTGAACTGAGCTTATGAGGGGATTTTATAAAAATTCTTTTATTCTTAAATACATTTCTAAGAGTTCTTTTCTGAAAAGTACTTTTTAAAACAATTGTTTCGGAAAATAATTTATTTTTAGAATAAATTTTTAGGAATATTGTAACCTTAGGCTCTGATACCAAGTGAAACACCCCACACCCTTTAATATAACCAAAATGACACATTAAAAAGCATGGTACATTGTAGGTATAAATAAAACAGATAGAGACTAAGATTCACAAGACAAAAATAGGTAAAAAAACAAAACAGCGGAAACTAGAATAATAACTTATTTAAAATAAAACTTTCATAATTGCTTCATAAATAAGTCAAATATCAAATATAACATCCATATCTCAAAACCCATCATGTCTTATGAAATAAAAATTTGTAGTCCCAAAATCAGAGTTCATAATATCCCTCATAATAAAGTAGTACAAAAAAAAAATTAAAACAAAAATTAAAGAAATACATGATAGAAAATACCTCCAAGAAAATCTCCAAGCAACCGCACGTCTACTATCCTCTCCCTTGATTGTCTATAGAGGGGAAAATAGAGGAGTGGGTCGGATTAAAAGTCTTCTGAATGATAGTAATTACTAGAGTCTTTAAGCAAGGTGAATAATAGACTCTACAATAGTTCTAGCATAAATAAGGAAAACATAGAAAATAGGAAAGGGATAAACTGGAAATAAGTACGAGTAAACATGGCTCAGTTTATAAGATAGGCTAACTTTGATTGTTTGCTCTAGTCCTTGATTGCTGCTTTGATTAGGCTGAATCCCTAATCTTGTAATTAAGCTGTAACCCTCATTCTACCCATTTGATCGGCCTACTACTCAATATTACCTTTCTGCGGACTAGACACTATATAACTCCCTACACAGAATGCTAATGGTAACTACGAAATATACACAAAGCACCCATTGTGGATTAGACGACATATATAGCTCTCTACACAGAAGGCATTAATTTACTGTGGACTAAATGCCATTTAACTCCCTACATAGAATGTTACTATGGACTAGACGATTTATATTGCTCCCTTCATAGAAGGAGTTAATTTACTGTGGACTAGATGCTATATAACTCCCTACACAAAATGTTACTATGGACCAGACGACATATATAGCTCCCTACACAGAAGGCATTAATTTACTATGGACTAGATACTATATAACTCCCTACACAGAAGGTTACTATGGACTAGACGACATATATGGCTCCCTACAAAGCATTCTATCCTTCATCCAAACAATATTTAATAGTGCTCCTTGTCCAAATCCCCCGTGATTTGAACATCTATTTATTGACCAATTACTATCACCATTAGCATAAGTGTGCCCCCCGTCTCACTTTAGGGTTATGTGAAACACCATGTCCATAATAAATATAGGAGAATGCTATTTGGTATAGGTCCTACTCACTCTTTTTCTTATTAACTTAGATAAATTATTTAAATAAGCTTTTATTAACATCTCTACTTCCTACCCTTATTAATTTATCCTAAGTCTTAAAATAAGCCTCATTCTATTCTTTTTCTTATTATAACATACGTTATAATCATGCTTATTACTTAACCCAAGGTCGAAGTGCGAAATAAGCTTCTTTCATCTTTTACTTTTTTAATTATAATTCTAAGTTATAACTAAGCTAATTAATTAGACTAGTTTTAATCATAATTAGGTATAATTTCAGTCGAATTCCTTTTAAATCACCGTCCAATTCCATTTATATTACAGTCCAATTCCATTATTTATTACAACTTTATAATTTACATCTTATTTTCTTCATTCAATATTCTCACTTATATAATCCATATCCGCATTTTAATTCGTTCTAATTCATACGCGAAGAAAAGGAGGAAGAAGAGAATAGACGATTGCATAAAATCCAAAACGTAGAAAAAGATGTAAATAAGAAATAAATAACAGTAAATAAACTTAAATACTATAAATAAACTATAAAAAAATATGCTTAACAGTAATTATAATTAACTGAAAAGGCATAACTAAAATGGAATAGACTGGAAAATAGGTCTAAAACAGATAAAAAAGGCTATTCCAAAATCGTAGTAAAACTACAACTATTGGAAAGCATATTATTTTAAATTACTTAAAAATCTAAATAATTACAATCACTCACCTTTGGTCCTAAGCTCTTCCTTTGGTCTTCTTGGATCCACTTGGAGTTGTAAAATTATTTAATTTATAATGATTTTTTCCTAGAAAAAATTATTCCGTTTAGGGTCCTTCCTAGAAAGGTAAACCCAATTGGAGAAAACCTAGAATGAGAAAAAGTGTTAGGTCTAGGGGTCTTTTTATAGGGGTAGAAGTGGATCTCGTATCGTTGGATTTAGGGATTAAATAGGATGCAACCACATTATAGGCTGAATAGGGGCCATCAGATGCATGAATGGAAGGACCAGATTAGTTTAAACGATGCAAAATACGTGTTCAATCGTTGTTGAATCGATCGAACGAATGAACGTCCGTTCGGTTGCCATAAGGCAAGGTGGGTCGACCGGCTGGTCGACCGCCCCTTGCCCAGATCGACCGGTCGGTCGACCTGTATTATATTTTATTCCCGTTTCTTTGATTGTACTAACTCGGATTCTGGCGTTCTATATGGAAATTGACCAGAAAATTATCACAGACGCAATAGTACAACTCCTGTGGCTCAATTTTGATATTATTTAGTTAATTAACAAATTAATTATTAAGAGTTAAATTTTGGGTTGTTACATCTCCTTAAACTGCTGTCAAGTAATATGATCCTCAGAAGTAGTAATCCTAATGGCATTCCACCACCCTATAGCTCATCCCTAATGCTGTCTAGAGGCCATCTTCCACTTCATCGTACCCTCTAACTCCATATCCTGAAAGATCCATTTACAAGTGTCCAACCAATCCTTTACTTTGATAAATGATTTCGTTCCAAGGAACAATTTGCCTTCCGGAGTGGAGTAATCCTTGTTCGGTTTGGAAAAGTCGGCTCTTGGCTCTTGCACTGAAACACCACTTCCAATGGCCATAGCAGGAGCAACTTGGGAATTTTGAACCATGTTTCGCACCATCTCAACAAATATATTCTGCAAGTTTGGGTTAGTAGCCCCTGACCCCGCCTCCTCCTTAACTCTAGAAAAGGAGTTCCCAACAGCATTCCTTGTTAGCCAGCTCATTCTAACAAGCTATAGTAAGAATATAAATGCCTCTAAAAGGAATAAGTGGTGCCTATGAATGCAATGTGACTCATGCACTATACACATACACTACTATATAGCTTTAAAAACCAAAATATAACAATTATGCTCTCTTTCATATATCCCTCGATCCATTTCAAGGTGATTGATCCTTCCTTATCTCTAATGGATCCTAGTATCAACTTAGGTCATCTACACAACCTAAGCTCTAATACCAAATGTGACGGCCATCATACACCATCGGTACCCAGTATATCTATATAATGCACTGTGGAGGCACCTAGCCAATGCAAGATGGTAGCCATGGGTATAAAGTAAAGAAAATCCATACACATAACCAATAGAACATCTTACAGTGCATAGAGAAAATATAATAATCAAATAGATGTAAGATAGGTGATGCAAAATATAACTAAGTGAACCATAAGAATCAGGGTACATCGGTTCATCGCAGTTATACAAAAACAAAATAATAGAGTTTATACATCCCAATCTCCAAAATAAACTCTATAACTATCTCTGAGAAATACAAGTGCCGACAAAGCTCCATGGTACTACATGGTAGAATATAAGCCAATGTAAGCTCCAAAGCATGATATATGAAAGCATGGCCTCCTGCTAGCACTCCGTACAGTTCCATGCAGTATCCAGACAGTTACCCCTAACATACTCATTTAAATGTACCTAAGATAATGAGAAACAAAGCTAACCTCAAGTCAGACAATAGTCTGGTGCGAGCGATGCGTTGTCTCAAAATACAATAAAAATCATATATAGTAAATAGGGGAATAGGGTATGAATAGTTATACCTGTCCGTCATCCAAAGAGTTAACATAAGTACAATGTATGCTAAACTACTATCACAAGTGGAAACTACGGGGTATAAGGGTATCACATAGCATATTGAGCACACATCAAACATAGCATCCATCACACAACTTTTCATCTCCCACTGAAGTGCTCCTGATATACGATAACACTTACATATGATTAACTCATTGCCCACATAGATGGCTAGGGATTGGATACACATAGACGTCCTATAATATGGGTATACATAGACTACCCTTGGTACACACAGATTACCCCATCCCACCAACGAGCATCACAACCTGAGAGTTATCTATTGATCCCTTAGCACACATACTACAGAATTACCTCGTAGATGCTCAACTCATTCACTCGTAGATGGTTAGGGATGGATGCACGTAGACGTCTAACAATATGGGAATAAACAGACTATCCAAGGTACACACAGACTACCATGCCCCACTAATGAATACCAAAACCTCATGTTCTACTCCATCAGCAATCACATGGAACTCATCCTCAAGGTCAACAGAAACTATTTTCTTAAAGGAGTTTTATAAGAAAAATGTCTGCTATTTGAGAATTAGTTGAACTGAAAAATGTGCAGATTTTTTCTTTGAAAATGTGATGCAACTGATGAATGTCTCAACATAAAACGCGTTCCACTAGTAATTTTTCTATCAACTAAATTACTAGTATAATCTGCATTGAATTTCCCTTTGGCTCAAGATTATCATTAGTTGGATGTTATAGACCAGACCATGAAGTGTGCCACAAAATGTCTTAGAATCGTTTTTAACAGCTTTTAAATGAAATTCTCTTGAATTTGAATTGGAATCGTGCAAATTTACAAACAGTGAACATAGTGTTAGATCCAGAAGTAGTAAGATAATAAAATATATCCACGCATATCTAGAGTAATCATCAATCAATACAAGAAAATATCTCTTATCATCTAAACTTGCAATATAGTTAGTCCAAACAAATCTATATGAGATAGTTCAAAAACTTCTAGAGATACTTATAATGTTCTTGTCATAAAAAGATAATTGGTCAAAAAATTTGAATAAGTCAGAATCAAAATCAACATTCATTTCTTTATCACATAACTGGCTGATTTAATTCAGATTATGGTGCAGATTTTCACATTTATCAATCGTTCAAGATAGATGTACCATTACTTATTTTACCTTTATGATAATTTTTCATTGTTTCGCATGGTGATTCTGCCACCTTTTTACTAGGCTAAGCAACTTGATTTGTTGGTCGTCGTGTGCTTGGAACAGCCAGAATCCAGGTAATACTGTTGTTGTTCCTTAGCCTGCCACCACACCTACACGAGAAAATATTTTTGTGACCTATTTGTTTTTATAGGTACATGGTTGCTAGTGGAAAAAGATATTGAAAAATATGTTTGAGTGGACCCAAAACTATTTATTTTTGTTCCTTTCGGCACCCAGATTTGTTTGATTTTAAGGGATTTATATTTGTGCCTTTTGGAACCAAAATTGGAATGGTTCTCATGTGTTTGGGTTTATACCAACAAATATTGTGATTGTGTCCAATTTTTCCATAAATTGTGCACTTGGAATTTACTTGATTAATTTCGCTACCAACACGTTTAAATTGAGTATACCCAAGTCCGTCTATCAATATTGACTGTTTGTTTTCCTATTAGCATATTTAGTGATTTTTCTCCTTTGGAAAATTTTTCTAAAGTTGTAGATAATTGTTGAACTTGTATTCTAAGAGATTCATTTTCATTTAATAATTGTATGCACTTTTCAATAGAATTTTCTCTCTTCCTGTTTTCATTTTCTTTCAAAATCAGAATTTCATTTTCAAGTGATTTTATTTTAATTTTTGATTTTTTTAGTTTCTTCTTCAAGTGATGGACACTTATCACACTTAGGCCTCTTGGTTTGATAGTTTTTAACCACTTGATCAAATTGTTTGTTTAAATCTATCAAAGTATCTCTTTGTAATTCAATTTTCGCGTATTTCTCCCTAAAGTTTTTCGAAACGGCCATTTTTTCGTGAATATATAAGTAACCCTGAATGAGTAAGTTTTGATATCTCGCTTGGATCGTCATCATCACTGTTAGTTACATCACCTCGAAGGCACAGATCTGCTTTTTCACTCTCGCTGCTAGTACTTTTATCATCTTCATCAGTTTCATCCCAAGTGGTTGCAAAACTTCTCCTTTTGGGTTTATTTCCATGGCTGAATCGATTTTAAAGACAATTGGGCTTAATGTGACTAGATTTATTGCACTTGTGACAGATGATCTCCTGCTCTCTGGGTTGTCAAGTACTTTGACTAATCTGCTTTTCAATTATTGATTTAGAGTTGGATTTACGTATTTGTGATTCCATCCTTTGAATTTCTTTATTATTAGCACTAGTTCTGCTGCATTATCATCATCATCATCTTCACTCTCAGTTGTTCCTTTAAGAGCTATTAATTTCTTTCGAGTATCATCTCCTTCGCGTTCTTCCTTGAATTTCATTTCTAGCTCATAAGTGGTGAGATTTCCGATGAGTTCTTCAACTTTGATTTGTTTCAAATCTTTTGATTCTTGAATGTCTCTAACTTTCGCTTCAAAATTCCATGGAAGGACTCTGAGGACTTTTCGGACTATTTTCAATTATGTGTATGATTTTCCAAGTGCTTTGATTTGTATACAATATTGGAAAGTCGTCCATACATTCTTTGACATTTTTATCTTTGGCCATTGTGAAGTTCTCGTATTCGCTACTAAGCATGGTAAGGTGAGATTCTTTGACTTGAGACGTTCCTTCGTGAGTCACTTCGAGTGTGTGCCATATTTCTTGCCCAGTTAGACAATGTGAGACATGATTAAATTCAATTTGATCCAATCAACAAATAATAGAATTCATAGCTTTAGCATTAGCATTCTGTAGTCTATTTTCAAGATCTGTCAATTGATCCATCGATTTATCTATTTCCTGATTATCTACCACTATAGTTGGTGTCCTATAACCTATCTCAACAATGTTCCAAGCATTGGTAGTTTTTAGAAAAAATTTCATTTTATTTTTCCACTAAGCATATTCACCATTGAACATTGATGGTCTAACTATGGACTGATCCTTATAAAAAGTATTACTAAAAGAAGCCATCCAAAAATTTTAAAACAAAAATTTGTTTTTGAAAAATCAAATTTTTAGAACAAAAATTGAATTTTGTTCCTAGCTCTGATACCACTTGTAGGATCGATTTTACCCTAGAGGTGGGTGAATAGGATGATACTATTAATTAAAAAAAATTAATGCGAAAGTGTATCAAAATAATTGCAACACTGATAATAGAAGAATAATAGCAGCACAGATAATAGCAGAATATTAAAAAGCAGAAATATAACAACACATGTTTACCCAGCTTCGGCAAAACCTTGCCTACATGTTGCCCCAAAGATTCCTAGTAAAAATCAAGTAGTCAGACGCTTACACACGTAAAATTGCGACACTCGCTATCGACTAACCTAACTCTATGCTCAAAACCCTGCCACTACTCAGCTACTGAGTTGCGAATTTTTGAAGTACACCACCATAGTCCGTTCCCTAGTCGCACGACAAGAAATTACAAAAGTATAAAAAGAAAAATAAAAAATAAATAAAAATACTAAAAACAAAACCCTAATTTAAAATATAGCCCTATATGATTAATAAACCAGTCCAACTAGATTGATGTGATAAAAATAAATAAATTGTCCCCCATTTTCTTTTATTTCTTCGGCCTGCTCTCTTGTGAAAATGGTAGCGTTGTTTTTTCATTCGTTCCTCTTTCAGATTTAGGGCTTTGAAAATTTGAGCACGCCGACTTCAAATGATACTTCGATTGCTTCGATTGAGACATGGTTTGCTTTGGATTGATTGCTGCTTTATTCAACTTCGGCTACTTCAACTTATCGAGATTGAATCATGCTTTGAATTTGTACGTTTGTTCTCTTTTCGGTTTATATTATACTCGACTTGATTTGAGTTCTGGATTGATGCTTGCTCCCTGATTTTTTTTCTTGAACTCGAATGCTTTGTAGGAAGATGATGTTAATGGTTTAAATAGGGATTGAAACCCTAAATTATCGTTCGTATGAATTCATCTGTTGATTTTCCTCGGCCACTGATTTTTGATTGAATGCTAGTGATTTGTACTGACTTGTTCAAATTCGTATATTTTGGTTCCTTGAATATCACGGCTTCGATTTTGACTTGCTCAATTTTACCTTGGTCATCACGGCTTTGAATTATTCAATTTTCTATGCTTGACCATTTGGATTTTTCTCTGTGACTTCGGCGCTTTGATTTTGAATTTTTTTCTCTTATGACTTGTTGGTATTTGACTTTGAGAATTGCTTGACTCTCTGAATTGTTCATTCACGACTTCATGAAAACTGCATTGTGTGCTTCCATCTTTGCCTTGACTTATCGAACTGTTTATACATTTTGTAGCTCTGGCTTTGACTCGATTTGAAATTGCTACCTTGAAAGTTGTTCGACCTGCAACACTTGATTATCTGATTGATTTTTGTCCGTCGACTCTGCTTAATGTTGTAACAGTTGTATATCATCATTCATTACCTTGTACATGAGATGTTGATCCACTTGGTTGAACATGTGTTATTGATTTTGAACTAATATATGTGTATACATATATATGTACAGATATGTATTTATGTATACTTGTGAAGCTTTGCTATACTAGT
This sequence comes from Allium cepa, assembly GCA_030765085.1. Classification (NCBI taxonomy): domain Eukaryota; kingdom Viridiplantae; phylum Streptophyta; class Magnoliopsida; order Asparagales; family Amaryllidaceae; genus Allium; species Allium cepa. The sequence goes on along the minus strand of CM060933.1, from coordinate 23,661,606 downwards.
TATCACTACACATATGCATCTATGTATGTTGCGTACTTCATTTTTATTGCATGTTGTCCTTGATTTTACTTGAGTCTTGTTGCAGCCCTTGTTGTTACTGTTTTCATGTGTATTGATTCCATTTGCCTTGAATCCATTTCATGTTGAAGTCTGATTTCATGTCGTAGCTGGAACTGTTCCATTTGTCATTTCAGTCTGAGTTGCATACGAGCTCTGTGTTGCATCGAGTACATGTCCATATGCATTACCATTTTATTTACTACTCTGCTCTTGTCCATTTGATGGTCTGACCATTTTGTTTCACTTGAATTTGTATTGTATTTGATCTTTTTATCGAGTCATGTATCATGTGTATCTCTGGTTGTCACTGCACAGATACATGTTGTCATGTTGTGTGGTTCGATGCACTTATATATGCCTTCATCATTGGTGTTGCTTCATTAGTTCACTGGTGCATGTGCTATGCCTGTTCTTGTTTCTGGACTGACCTTGGTTGCTCCTGATCAATTTAGTGTCGTTTGGACCTGCTCTTTACTGCACTGATTTCGTACATTTTATACTTGAGCACTTATTAATTTTGATTTTGGAAACTAAGTTGAACCTAGCTTTGGCTCGGGTTTGACATTGTGCTCGTGTCGTGACTTTATTTTTATTGCACTTGAGCTGAACCTAGCTTTTGGCTCGGGTTTGACCTTGTGCTCATGTCATGACTTTATTCATATTGAACTTGAATATTTGTACTTGAGTTGAATCCAGATTTTTATTGGGTTTGACCTTGTGCTCACCTGTCCCTGTAGTTTGGTCAAGTGTATATCGGTGTGCACGGCCTTATGGCATGTACAGTGACTCACTGTGCATGTCACAAGCTGTTCGTGTATAATGAACTCAAAAATAAATAATGACGAACAACCCAAATAACTAAGGCAAATAATATTTCCAAAACACATTTTACTTTACACTACAAAAAATATTTCTTTTTCAGTTCTACTATGTCAGTGTTTATTTTTGCAGATAACTCGGATGCTAGCTATAAATTGGAATACAGTTGAAGAACAATTATAAGTGAAACGAGTGATATGTAGTAAGGTGCTGATGTAAATGATAATCGTATAGTGAAAAATTGTGATGTAATCAAAATTGTATTGTAATTGCAAATTGTATATATATAATGAGAGCTCAAATTTGTACTATTCAAAATTGTAAAAAATATTTGTTTGAATAAAATATCTGTTTTAGTTTAAATTCTATGTTACTTATTTTATTTAGCAAATAATTATTTAATTATGTGAAAATTAAAATAGTACAATAATAAATACATTTAGATGAATATATATATATATGATTATTATCATCAAACAAAAATCATATAATACTAGCATATAATTCATTAATACTATACTTAACACTAAAAGTTGATGAGGTAGACTTACTTATTTGTGAGATTCAAGAATGAAATGTCTAAGCAAGACTTTGATATGCAACTGGTACTCTAATTTACCTGGATTTGCTCTTGGATGGGGATAGTGAAGTTGGAATATCAAAAACGAGTTTAGTATACGAACCGTGATTTCTATAAACAGTCGTTGTTAACTGGATAGTCGATTAGTCGACTATCGAAATTGACCCAAAATTACATAGGAGATATCTAAAAGAAACACGAGGTCTGTATGGTACGATTATCTTCGAGGAAGCTATATTGTACGTAAAAACACATCTTGCTCTTCTAAGAAAAATGATAAGGAAATATGCCCGAATAGAAGATTATCGCTACATTTATGTATTGACTACTTATTTTTGAAAGAACTGGGGATAAGTTAACTGGAAATTCATCGATTGATTTTGGAGCGCTCGATAAGCTTGGAAATGTACTTATATGAGATGACTCAAAAACGAAATCACTTCAAAACATATATGCGATCTATGTTCTAGAAGAGGTTGTGAAGTGGAATGTTATAGAGTTGAACTATCTATTCTAAGATAAGTCCATGGGTAAGGTCAGTGTTAATTTTTTGAACAATGCTAATATATGGGACTGTCTATCTTGATGAGTATTCCAAGAGAGAGGACAATGTTAGCATTCGTCGGGAAACTTATGTAGGAATCTATAGGGAGATTCGAGATCTATTTAAGATGCTTAAATCCATGTAGTGATTCGTGATCTGTTCACGATGATGGAATCTATTTGGGGATTTGTGTGCTGCTCGAGTAATGAAGACTTGTGTGAAAGATGTCGAATGTCGCCTTGACATCGGAAATGACTAAAATCAGAGTTGGATGCACGATCTCAGGTTTTGTTTACCCATAAGGGTATATCAACTCCAGATCTAGAGTATGCTTATCAATATGTTGCGTGCGAGAGTTGTTGATACTTGGTGCCACGTAGTTTAGCGTTGGGCCAGTTGTGTTTACCTTATAATATATTCTATCTGGAGATATACGATGCTTGGAAGGAAGTTTCTGATCCTTGTCATGGAACTTGGATTCGGCTAGACCGAAGTGATCCTAATGGAAAAATCCATACAAAAACACGCCTTAGTGGTATTGATTATATACCTATTACTGTTGTGTCATACGCACAACGGTTATTTTCTAATTTATGCTCTATACCCTAGACATTATCTATTATATCGATATTTTACTCATTGTATGGTTGGTTTCATTTGAGGGGAAAACCGTTACGATGATCCGTACAATCTCATTAGTTATTGTTACAAGTCGCACATATTTCTTGAGTTTCTCATGCTGATTTAACAGATTGATCCAGGTATTATTTTCTTATAATGCTTGGGTCGGCTCTATGTATATTTCCAAATTTATCTATATATGCTTTGGAGCTTATGTAAGGGAGTTAGATGGTTACCTACTATAGTATTCTTATTTCAACTGCATTTCTATATTGTATAGATCAACATATGTGAGGACTAGTTGTTATAACTGTCTAGGCTGATTATAGTACTTAGGTTATGTAACTCTGAAATCTCCATATTCGAAGTGAACCTTTGTACTGTGCTTTCGATATTATGTATTATCATTCCGCTGTGAGATTCTAATGTTATGTTCTTTCTTTCTTGTTTTATTCTTTTTTATTTTACCCTACCTTTATATCTTTCCGATGCTTGGGTGCTCGACACACGAATACCGTGAATCTAATTAGTGTCGCCATTTGAGGGACGAAAATTCGGGTCGTTACATTTGATATCAGAGCTCATGGTTGAGCGAACACCTAAGCTTTGGTTGGGTATGGATCATTAGAGATAGGGTAAGTGACACCCTAGAATGAGTTGAGTGTATTATACTTATAAGAGCGTATTTGTGCTATCCCGCATTTTGACAAGGCCGTGACACCAAGGACTTGACTAGAGATTAAAGATGATTTGTCCCAAAGATCGGCTATCTATGAGTCTACGATGGATACGGGCAAATTTGGTTCGAGTCCGGATCAAGCTACAATTAGCATGTTTTGACTAACAAGGCTATGAAAGACAATATTCCAAATTTCGGGTCAATCGGAGTTCCTATGATCAAGTTATGGATCGATCAAAATCCATATAGAAGATATCAATTCATATCCATCAAAGTCCATCCCACTTCGTATCCATCCAGCTTCGCATCCATCTACTTCATGTCCATGCCCTTTGTATCCATTAAGGAATAGCATCGATCAGAGTTCATCTTCTCAACCACTACCCAATTCGTATCGATCCCACCAATGCCCATTTTGTTTCGATTAACCAAGCATCGATATGAAACCAACATCCAAGCAAAGTATGGAACCAACATTCAGGCATCGATACGAAGGCAACATCCAGGCATTGATACGAAGGCAACATCCAGGCTTCGATATGAAGGAAACATCCAGGAAAATCGATACGAAAGCAATGGGGATCCATCGATACGAAAAGCTTGGCATTAGATGAATACGAAAGAAAGTAGTCAAACCAAATGAATCGGTCTGCAAGCATGAAATATGGATCTCCGCATAATTGTCGCTCCACGTCATTAATGCACAACTGATCAATACACAGCCTATTGATACAAAGGAGTATCGATATGAAAGCATCAATAAACAGCCATCAGCCTGCCTACAAAATCAACCTTGGATCAATCATAACTCAAAAATTACAAGCCCATATGCCTCCAAATTCTTATAAAAGCTTTCTTATATACTGAAGAACCACCATGCTCGATCGCAGCTTCATTGGACCAAAACTAGATCAATACGAAGAGAGCGGAGATTGATAAGGATCGATCCCAAATTATCCCAGATCGATCTAGTAAGCCCACCCATGAGTGAGAAGAGGTATTCCGAGCTTTGAGGGAGATATATTTAGCATCCCTACGCCTACAGAAAAAGGACCTTTGATGCTTCTGCATCGTTATTATGCTGCAACTCCATTGTAACCTGAGAGCTAGTGATTCATACTGTTGTAATCAGTTGTCAATCATTAATAAACAGCAAAACTATTCAAAGTGGACGTAGGCTACAACACTGAACCACTATAAATTCTTGTCTCTTTCTATTTCTGTTTATTTCATTATTGTGATTGTTAGATTAGCCTCTTTTTTTCATTTAATTTCTTCATTATAATCTCTTTAATTATATCCGAACAATGTTGCAACCAATTTTGGTACAAACACTTTGGTGCTTTCACTGAGAAAACCCTGATTTTCCCTTATTAGATGGTTCTCCTGCCGTTGTTGGATTGCTAAAATCTAAGAAGGAGATCCAGATTTGTCTTCCAATAGTTTCTTCCATTATATTCAGATTACTCCAAATCTAGGAAAGAGCTACATTCATCATGGTCCGCACAACCAGAACCGCTTTAAATGCTGCAGATCCGAAAGGAAGGGATAGGAAGAATCCCATGCAGCTGACCACAACAGACCAGGCATCAGTTGGAGCTCCAGATCCACAAGGTCTTGTTACTAGAGAGGAGTTCCAAACCCTCATGCAAGAGCTTACTCAGAGCCATCAAGAGCTCACTCAGCAGATCTATGCCAACATGGAGCTCGCAAACCAGTTGAACGAAGAAAGGCGAAGGAGATCTAGAAAGGATTGTCTCTTATTACACAACCGAATTTCGGCTTCATCTGACTTCAATCACAGACCTACACACCGTCAGCTGGATGGAAACTGTGCAGAAGCCTTGGGCATCGGCATGCCGTGAATCTCGTATATGTCGGGATTGGTCCTTCTAGAAGGCATTAAGCTGGACCCTCCTTCTGAGGAGGAGCACTTCCTTATCACACCACTCACGACCATGCAATTGGTGCCGCTATAGATCTAGAGGCCAAGATCCAGAACCAACCAGATCCAGCCCATGTTCAACACATTCACGCTCAGGATCCTCACTTCCCTGAAGATCGAGAGCCAAGGAGGCGAGTAATGGGCCATAGACAGCGACCAGACCATCCCCGCAATATGGAACTCGACTATGCCTTGGCCTCGAACATCCAGACGCCTGACATACCAACCATGATACGCAAGATAATCAGAGAAAGTCAAGACCTTACAAATGATGATTGGGGAATTTTCAGAAGTCATACTCCATTTACCGATGACATTCTTTATGCAGAGCCACCCAATCGATTGAGGATGTCGTCTTTGCCGATGTATAAAGGAAATTCGGATCCTAACCAACATATCTTAAAGTATGAATGACTCATGAATGCTGTTCGAGCTGATTATGCGGTTAAGTGTAGAAGTTTTCCTATCTCTTTAGGAGGCATTGCAACTATGTGGTTCACTCGATTACCACCCAGGTCCATCTCATGTTTTGATCAATTGGCTACTAAGTTTGTTGAGTAGTTCCGTATGCATGATAATGCTATTAGACTAAAGGATGTCAACACCTTTTCCAGTGTTATTCAAGCTCTAGGAGAGACTCTTAGACGTTAGCTGGAAAGGTTCCATGCTGCTTGTACAGAGGTCAGCAACCCCAATGATAATTCTATTCTGATGGAGCTGACTAAAGGGATCAATCTCGATTTTGAGTTTGGTGATTGGTTGGCGGGGAAACCCCCTGCTTCTTTGGATTGTTTCTATACTAAGGCAGTCCAGTTCTTGAGGAGAGAAGACGCTAGACGATCTAGGAAGCAGGACGTAGCGGAGCCCAGTGGTGAAGGCATTCAAAGTAATGTTGCTGTGAAGCAGACCAGTGAGAACTTCGGCAAAGTGTAATTGAATATTCAGAATAAGCTAGGTCAATAGGAGGGTAATGGAGGTCATGGAAAGAAAAGAGACACAAATCGCAGACTGAGACCCAGAGCTCTCATGTTTGACCGATATGTCCCTTTAAACGCATCATTGGAAAATGTTTACCTTTAGACTTGTAATACCGGATAGTATAAGAAGCCAGCACTGAAACCATCATCTAAGAAACAAATTCAAATTGAGAAATTCTGTACGTTCCATGATTGTTATGGTCATAATACTAATGAGTGCCATCATTTACAAGTCATCATCGAGAAATTGATTAAACAAAAGAAGTTAAAACAGTTTGTTCGGGCATCGCAGGATGGAGGTGCGGGCCCATCTAACCTGAATCAAGGTCAAGGCCAGGCTAGACCTGAAGAACCCGTGCGTACTGGTGAGAGGTTGGTAATAAATACTGTGAGTGGTGGTCTTCATCCGACTGAAAGGAGCTGGAAGGAAATAGAGTCATATGCTAGTTCGATTATGCACGTGGATTTCGAATGTTGTAGTAATGTTGATGACGGGTCCCTGGCAAAACAAAAGAGGACAATGACAGATGACATCGTTTTTAGGAATCGAGATGCTGACAGAGTCGAGGCCCTCACTATTGATTCGTTAGTCATTTCAGCCCATATAGGTCCTGCTTTGATGAAGAGGATCTTGGTTGACATCGAAAGCTCTACGAATATCTTTTCAAGCGCGCTTATGACTAAATGAGGATGGAAGCGAAAGATTTGAAACCGTGTTAATCATGTATTCATGGTTTTAATGCAAGTTCAACCATACCAGCTGGAATGGTAGAGTTACCCATTGAATTGGGTATTAGAGATCGCCGAAGAGCCCGGATGTTGCAGTTTGTAGTGTTAGACAAACATTCCCCCCACAATGCTTTCTTAGGCCGACCGACCCTTGCGGAATTCAGAGCAGTGATTGCCCCATGGTGTTAAACTTTGAAGTTCCCTACTGATAATGGGGTCAGAGTGGTATATGGTGATCTGGCAGTTGGACATGCCTGTTATGTTGCGGAGCTGCGGGATGCGCAACGGAAAGAGAAAGGGAAGGGCGTAGAGGAATCTCTTTTCGTCTGGTTTTTAGAAAATTGACAACTAACGACTGAGCCTAGGCTCAAGCGCCACAACCAGTTCGTTAAGGACCTTGATCCCAAATATAATAATGATGAGGAGGAAGTCAAAGATAGTCAGGCTTCCCCAGTGGAGTTGGGGTAGCAATCCACAACGATGACGATTCCAAAATGGTAAAGGTCGGATCTCAACTCAGCCCCCAGATGAGACAGGAATTGGTTGATTTTCTCCAAGCAAACCTTGATGTTTTTGCCTGGACTCATTCGGGCAGGTGTGGGATCTCGCTGGACATCGCAAGTCATGCATTTAATATTGACCCACGGTATGTCCCGGTCAAATAAAAAGGGTGCGGTATGGATCCAGAGAGATCTGCCGCCCGGAAGGAAGAAGTAAATAAACTCAAGTCGAATGGGTTTATTCATGAGCTTTATACCTGGAGTGGGTATCTAATCCAGTGCTTTCCAAAAAGTCAAACCGAAAATGGCAAACATGTGTGGACTACTCAAATTTGAATAAAGCCTGCCCTAATGACAATTTCCCACTTCCTAGAATTGATCAACTGGTGGATTTAATAGTCGGACATGAGCTCTTATCTTTCATGGACGCGTATTTTGGCTACAATAAAATACTGATGCATCTACCTGACCAGGAACATACTAGCTTTGTCACTGATTTGGGACTCTATTGTTAAAAGGTGATTCCATTCAGACTCAAGAATGCTAAAGCAACTTATCAGAGACTCGTGAACCGAATGTTCGATAAACAGATGGAAAAGACCATGGAGGTGTATGTGGATGACATGCTCATGAAGTCGCGACTATCCATCAACCATATCAATGATTTGGAAACAATGTTTAACATATTCCGACAGTACAAAATAAAGCTCAATCCGTTGAAGTGTCATTCGGGGTAGCGTCAGGAAAATTCCTTGGATTCATCATCAATGCCGGAGGAATTGAAGCTAGCCTTGAGAAAATCTAAGCGATTCAGAATCTCGAAACTCCCATAACCATAAAGCAGGTGCAAAGCCTCAATGGGAAGGTGGTAGCCTTAAGTATATTTATTTCCAGATCCATAGACAAGTGCATTCTTTTCTTCGATCTAATCAGAAAAGGAAAACAGAATTTTGAATAGACAGAGGAGTGCAAAGGCGCATTCCAAGCACTGGTTCAACATCTGGCGACACCACTTATTTTTTCAAAACTGGTTGATCATGAGAAATTATACATCCCTCTGGCAGTTTCAGCAAAAGCAATCAGCGCTACTTTGATTCGAGAGGAGGATCAGATCCAATGACTGGTCTATTACATCAGCAAGAGATTGATAGGAGCTGAAAGAAACTACCTGAAGGTGGAAAAGTGGGCTTATTGCTTCGTCATAGCCTCGAGGAAACTCAGTCATATTTCCAGGCCCATCCGATCACTATCTATACCAACCAACCGTCAAACAGATCCTAACACGACCTGAGATGTCTGGTAGGTTACTTAAGTGGAACATCAAATTAAGTCAATTTGATATTGCTTATACACCAAGGAAAGCCATTCAAGGACAAGTTCTGGCGAACTTCATAGTTGAATTCACCATATCGAAGGACTTGCCCGAAGCCACTGAATCTCCTAAGCATACATGGAAGCTATACACTGACGGTGCCTCAAACGATTGTTGCTTGGGTGCTGGAGTGGTACTCGAAACCCCGGAAGGTCGATCCGTACGCTATGATTTAAAGTTTGACTTTCGAGCAACTAACAACGAAGCCAAGTATGAAGCTGACTTAAGCTTGCCAGAAACTTAGGAATTATTACTCTGGAGATTAACAGTGTGCTCAATTGGTCGTATGCCAGGTTCGAGGAGAGTATCAAGCCAGAGATCGGAGATTGGCTACCTATCTTACTCAGTTTCAAGAAGTGTTGAATTAGTTCAACTATTATGCTATTCATTGTATACCCCAAGAGCACAATCAAAAAGCCGATTCTTTAGCGAAACTGGCCAGCATTGGCGAAGCACAATGGATGGGACTCGTCCCTGTCGAGATACTTACTGCTTCGAGTATCGATCAAAAAGAGACAGACTAGGTGTATGAGGAAATGCCTGAGAAAGAGTCATGGATGACTCCATTCAGAAATTATCTTGAGCATGAGCTTTACCCGAACATAGAAGTGAGAAAAAATAGGTTCTTCAAAAAGCATCGCGAGTTATTATCCATAATGGGGTCCTGTATAGGAGGGATACTCTATTCCTTTACTCCGGTGTATCACCCACAACGAGATCAAACGAGTGTTACACGATGTGCATGAGGGAGAGTGTGGCGATCACACTGGGGCAAGCCCTTACAAAGAAAATACTCAGATACAGATATTACTGGCTGACAGTGAACCAAGACGCATCAGATTATGCCAAGAAATGTGATAGGTGCTAAAAACATGCCAGAATTCCAAGAGCCCCGCCTACAGAAATTACTCAGATGGTCAGTCCATAGTTGTTCGCCACATGGGGTATTGATATAATAGGGACTCTACCGTTATCCAAGGGTGGTGCAAAGTACGCCATCGTTGCAGTTGACTACTTCATTAAATGGACGGAAGCTGAGCCCCTTGCTACTATCATGATGAAGAAAGTAATCAACTTTGTTGTATGCAACATTATCTATCGCTTTGGACTCCCACACACCATCGTAACTGATAACGGGACCCAATTCGATAGTGTTGAGTTCAAATATTTCTGTCAACGCTACTACATCTAAAAGAAGTTCTTGGCAGTAGATCACCCTTAAGAAAATGGACAAGTCGAAGCTGTCAACAAAGTTATCAAGTCCATTTTAAAGAAACGACTGGAAAAGGCTGGAGGAAAATAGGTCGATGAACTTCCCATGGCCCTATGGGAATATCGAACTACCCACAAGTCTGCGATCGGCCATACTCCATTTGCACTTTCCTATGGCTCTAAAGCCGTTATTCCAGTTGAATGAGAAGTACCTTCTCACCGTGTGACTTACTACGATCCAAAGACCAATGCCATCCTACTTGTAGAATCACTGAATTTACTGGATGACAAGCATGAAGAGGCTGATTTGAGGGCAGCCGCACACCATAGTCGAGTCACCCGATTATAAGGTCCGACCCAGAACTTTTAACGTTGGCGATCTCGTACTTAAGGGAATTTATTTGGTCCCTTCACACATGAAATCGACATGGGAAGGACCATAGTCATTGAACGGAGACTTGGAGACGACACATTCAAACTACCAACTACTAACGGTCTCACTTTACCAAGGGCATGGAACAGCGAGAGTCTCCATCACTGTTACACATAACTAGCTTTTATTCATTTTAGTCTACTTTTCCTTTCAAATTGGTTTATGCATTTTTTGAATTTGAACTTGTAATAAGGCAACTGACTTTGCTGTTCTTTCTTATTTCAGCAATAGAATGCAGACTCAACAAGCCAGAGTGGCAATTTCTTGAAATGCATCGTGCAACTGTCACGATGTATGAAGAGCTAAGTCCTATCATACGGTGGAACTCATTCAAATAGGGAGTGATCGTGATGCGACCGATCACTCGCTAAGTTAAACCCCGAGCTCGAGGCCAAGCAATAATAAAGTCAAGAAGGATTGAAACATGACAATCCTCTAACGAACTCCAGCTCCCAAAGTGTGAGTCGAAGTACAAAACTCCAAACTCCAGGCTCGAGGAGGATGGATCCGTCCATCCACGACCGCGCCTTCATTCTTCCAAGTTCAAAGAGGATGGATCCGTCCATCTACGACTTTGCTTGCCAAATCAAGGTGGATGTGATCCGACCATCCACAACCTTGATTAACTCCTTGTTCCCAGAGTGCGAATGAGATCATAATACTTAAACAGACGTGACTAACTATCTGTTGACGGACTCCAGAATCCTGGAATGCGAACTGGAGCATAAACATCAAATGGGTGTGAATGACCACCCATCTATCGACTCTAGTCCTAGAGCACGGACAGTAGTGTAAACACCAAATGGGTGTGATTAACCACCCACCAACTAACTCTTATCTCGAGAGCGCAGACCGGAGTACAAACACTAAATGGGTGTGGCCAACCACTCATGAAACAACTTATCTCCTGGGAGTGCGGATATAATCCTAAACGTTAGATGGGTGTGACTGACCACCCATCAACTGACTCTGGCCCTGAGAGCACGGACCAGAGTATAAGCGAGCATGACTGACCTCCCATAGATTAACTCATGAACCCGAAGCGCGAATATAATTCCAAATATTAAACGGGTGTGACAAACCGCCTGTAAATTAACTTGTGTCCCCGAAGTGTGGATATAATTTCGAATACCAAACGGGTGTGACTAACCGCCCGTAAATCAGCTCATGTCCCCGGACCGCAGATATGATTATAAGTGATAAGCAGGCATGACCGACTGCCGGCATACAAGTTCAATCCCCAAAGTGCGAATGCAAATACTAGCAAATGAGCGAGTGTGATCTAACCAATCAAACTCATTTCATTTTAACTTTGTTCCGACTTAGTTAAATTAAAATTAGCAAAGGCGGAGAACCAACGTCGACCGACTACTTCAATTCACCCCGGGACTGGGGGCATAACTCAAGTACCAGACGCTGACCGAGACGGTGCAACGTTGGGATTCGACTTGACGTTTGATTAGGACCTAAAGCCATGACTTCAGGATTTAGCGACAGACTCAAGTTCAACTCAGAAACTAAAGCCTCACAAGTACATTACACTTAAACAAATGAACACATAGTTATGCTAAAAAATGAAAAGAAATTTTATTTCCACTATTCTATGAAAAAGATGGGTAAAAAAATATGTTCGATGAATTCCTATAAGCAGGGGCCGAACCCGCGTCTATACATGGCCTACGAAAATGAAAGAAAAGCCTATTCTAGTTGTCTACCAAAAAGAGAGGAAGCAAAAGTGCAAGTCTACGCCTTCGGTTTTCTGTCATTCTTTCTTTTCCTCGGCGTAAACCCGTTCGAACTGCCGCTCAGATGTCCCTTTGAGCCTTTGCCACCTCGGCCTGCTCCAGCTGGCTTATCTTCGGTCGGGGATATTGAAGCAGTCTCCTCCTCGAAACTCACAAGGACCGAAATATCCTCTGTGGGTGGAATTGGAGGAACGGTGGCACCCTCAATGCTAGAACAATGAGGCACAAAGGGTATTAGTGATGGTGCCACCTGGAGAAACAACAAGTACCGGGACCGGACCGGGGCCCGCCATGTCACCGCCAGCGCTGCGAACCTGAGTGGCTTGCTCCATCTCAGCCTTAATCTCCTCCATTATTTGCTCTGCACGGTCAGCCCGAATGCTCATTGAGATGTTATTGGTCAGGCTAGAGGAGCCCGTAATGACCACATCTTCATCTACATTTAACGGAATTTCAATACTTGGATCAGTTTGTTGGCTGAACAGTGCTTCCATCAATTTTTCATCAAGTAAGCAGCTGTTATCATGTATCTCTCCAGCCGATGAGGCCACTGCTGTAGTTGTATCCTTCGTCGTTATTGCCTCCTGCTTATGATGAATTTCTTGAGTTGCAGGAGGATCGATTGATGTAAAATCTAGAGCTAAATAAAGATAGGAGAAAATATTAGAAACGTCTTCTAACAGTGCTCCTACATTCGGATGAATGGAAGAAGTGTCCAGAATACCTTCCTCGGGTTGACTCTAGTGTTGAGCTGATGTGCCTTCCGTGCCGCGTTCATGTATCGGGGAAAGGTGCGGATTATCAGGGTCATATCTTAAGACAACTGGGGGATCGATAGAAGAAGTAAGCTCAGATTGAGAGACCGGGAGTGCTTTGAAACATACTTCATGATGCTCAACTCCAGATCCTTCTCTAGCGTCAGGATACTTTGTAGCAAAATTTTCTTTTTCAAGAGCGGCGATTGTATTGTGGAGGACCTTCGATTCATCTCCTACAATTATTTGAGCTTCCAATTTGAACTAATCGATAGTCGTAGTGTCACAGATCACCTTTTCGTCATCTACCAAGCGACTCCGGGCCTTATATAGTTGAAAAGGATAAGCTTTGCTGAGCCAATTTAAGTTGCGGTTTCTTAAGACATTGGCACTGTACGTGACTAGGAGATCTTCAAATTCATTCTCCATCCTGGCCTCCACCGCTTTAATTTCTCTATCCATCCTGACATCGGCATCCTAGGCCTTTAGGTTTGCTGCATCCCTCTCCTTCTTAAGTCTTACCGCCTATTCACATGCCTCTTGGATGGCTTTATTGGCCTCGTCTTTTTCCTTGATGGCATTGGCTAATTTCTTCATTAACTCTTCGACCTCTTTCCATGCCTCATCCCTTTCCCAAGTGATAACATTGTTGTGGTGCCCCATCTCCTGCACCGGGTCCATGTGAGTTTTTTGCATGTTTTTCGTGGACTGTCTAGCCTCATCGGCTCTCTTATCGGGCTTCATCTCCGATTTCCTTGAAGATTCAGCTTCATTATTAAGCACTTCTATTATTCTGTCTTTCTAAGCAAGGTCGGCCTCCAGTTTCTCAATTGTCTTAGCCCGCTCGAAAGATACCGTAGAAACTCTCTCAGCCGTCTTAACCCATTCCCTATACTAGCTGTATGCATCGTGCATGTAGTCCTGCACCAGTCTTTCTATGTCATTGGGAATTATTTTCAAGTTTGGAGGAAAGTGGAAGCCATCAAAACAGATAGTTGGAAAATCTTTCTATAACTTAGCAATTCGGATGGCTCCCTCCCTTATAGGCTCGACAACAGTTGGCTCTATCAGCTTCCATTTTAGTTCTACGACGTTAATCACTGGATTTCAAAGTATGAGGAGATGCTACTTGGTGTGCAGATTCAGAAGATTTCATGCCAGTGCCGGATGGTTTTGAGGAACCTTTAGGTGGTGGTGATCGCGACCATGAACGGCGCTTACTTTGATGTGACCTTTCCTTCTCCCTATCATAAAGCTCGCGCTCTTGGCTGGAGCGGTAGCTGTAATCATAGTCCCTTTTACCCTCACGCCTATGAGAATCAGAGTAACAACGGGAAGAACGGCGTAAAGAACAAAGGTTGCTGAGCATAGACCCTGTTTCACCATCCTATCTATAAAATGAAAAGAGAAGCAGAATTAGTCATCTCTAGAGATTAGAAAACATGTGATTTGAAATTGTGCGGTGTCGTGAAGTGTGTGTATGCATGTGCGAACCCCTCAACCAACCGATTGTGGTGGCCTTGCTCGTAGGAGCTGGCTCCCCTATGTCTAAAGAAGTTAAGCCTACGCCAGTTTGCGGTGAGGAAGGGAGTCCCTCTAATCCAAGATCTTGGAATGAAGCTACGTCACCTGGAATAGGGACATCATATAATCCTCTCAAAGAACTTTCCATTTGCAGAGAGGATGTCTCCGGACTTATAGAAGCAGCAGGAAGAGATACTACGTGGTCTTACGCCTCTTCGATTTGTTGGTGAGAGTCTTGCCTTTTATTTTTGATTCTAATAATTGAAAACTCCACGAAGGCGCAACTGCGGGCTCATCCCTAGCAGGCATACTCTCATCGTCGCCCTGTTCAGTGATTATGACCCCAGGAGCTTTTCTTCCTCATTGCCTTACCAAAGCTAATTTGGGAACTCCTATTAGCCTAATGAATTGATCTCTCTCTATAAGCCCCACAGAAATCAAGTTTTCATCAGTAAGAACTTCATCGATTTCTTTCATTTCAGCCGGCACTGATTGGAGAGTCCTTGCTATCTCCTTGAATTGCGCTCCTTCGAAGCAAGGAATCAAAGTTGTAAAAGAAATGAAATATTAGACTCAGCATCAACTTATATTATCCAGTTAATTGATGAAGAAGTTGGAGCACTTATGCCTAACTAGCCACCATCTAGCAAATCCTGGTGGACATCTAACAAAGAACCATTCAGTCTTGAAGTAACTCAAATTACTGCAAGCACCTGCCACTACTTGGTAGTTCCTGACCGTTTAAAGGAAGGTAAATAAAGGATTATCCCCGCGACTCTTGACGTTGAATAAGTATCTAATTTCCTCGACGGTCAGGGGTCGGAAAAGATGCTTCATGAAGATGATATATAAGTTGTCGAGAAGTGCATATCCGTTCAGATGCAATTGAGAAGGCGCAATCCTAAAAAAGAACAGCACATCCTGGATAAATTGATTGAACGGGGGCAAAGTCATGGCTATGCACATAAATATGTTGCAAGCAGTAAACCCTTCCGGGGGTTGTGCACTCTGTCTTCCGGCACCGGTAGTAGAACATCTTCTAGAGATAATCCATGCCTAAGATCGATTCTACCTAGCATATCTTCAGAGATTTTGGAACGAACCGAGTCCTCCGGATTCAAACTAACACTACACATGGCAGTTCATCCAAAGCAGGACTTACTACGTCAGCCGCGACTTCTGGTACTTGTATAATGGGAAGTGGAGAACTTTGAATTTCCTGCTACCCTAAGCTTCCGAGATCCATAGTTATTGAACTCAGTAAAAATAATTATTAGATGGCAAGAAACCCGTGTACCCCTCGATGTAAAGTGAGTGATCGTGTTATGTAGTGCATTGCTACATAATACTTGAAATTTATACAAGTTCTGAAGATGGTAAAACAATAAGCCTCGAAATTCGACCGAAGTGGCCGTCATCGCTGACCGTCCCTACCATGCCATCCTGACTTCGGAGAACGATCCTCGTTAAATTTGTTATGTTTGTCAAATTACAGTTCCATCGACGAGCTTTGAAGGATAGTCAAATATGCAGTTTGATGGTCAAGTCCAGTTATGCAAGGCTAAAGCTTATCGGAATCAAGTATTGGAATATGCAAAAGGCTATGTTTCGTATCCATCATGGCTCGAATTGAATCGTTCCCCTCAAGTCTAATTTTGTATCGATGCAAAGCCTTGACCGATAGCATATTCATATCGATACTCTTTGCATCGATCAACTCCAGACCGATGCTCTTCGTATCGATCCAAGGCTAGCGGTTCCGTATCCATCAAATTGAATCAATACAAACTCCAATATTTCTAGATCGATATCAAGCAGCTTCCACCATCTACCATCGATGCGAAAAGCTACCTCCATCCACCTCCAAACATTGCCCATTTCATACTGATCCGCCTTGCCGTTGATACGCATTTGATAAAGCTTGGAGGTCAGTGACTCCTTCGTCTCCCTCTAGTGCTTTCTTCCTCCTTCTCCTTCAAGCAACCGTTAGGGTAATTCCTTGACCACATTCCAGCCACGTTCCGACACCACCGACGTCGGAGTTGACCGCAACCTTAGATGAAACGACATCGAGGCTCGAATCTTATCATTTTAACACGTTTTAATCGACCGTTTACCTATTTCGAACGAATTGGTTTAAGGATTAAAAGTTGATTGTTTTGAAGAAGAAGGCTTCTACAGTTCTATCTCTTTTTAGATCGATACGA
This sequence comes from Allium cepa, assembly GCA_030765085.1. NCBI lineage: Eukaryota > Viridiplantae > Streptophyta > Magnoliopsida > Asparagales > Amaryllidaceae > Allium > Allium cepa. The sequence goes on along the minus strand of CM060933.1, from coordinate 23,644,904 downwards.
AGTGGAAAGTGTCAACAAAGGCAAGTGGAAAATTTGTCTAAGTACAAAAATCATATATATGCCTTCGTACCCAAAGAAAAGACGTTTCGTATCCCAGTAGCAAAAACTGATGGAAGCGGTAAAAAAATACTATCGATACGAAGGACACTGTACAAGCATATCTGGAATGATCGTATCCATCGATACGAAGAATGACCTTTGTATCCATCAACTCAAAGCAATCCAGAGTCTAGCAGTTCGTATCCATCAATGACCAGCCATCTATTTCGTATCCATCAATATGAAAACCATCGACACAAAAGTCATTGCAAGATTATATTTGAACTGCTCAACTCCATCGATATAAAGCGTACATTCCCACATCTCAGATCGATCCAGAAGAGGATTGATATGAAGGAGTGAATTAAAGCAACCATCAATCATTGTTACAACTCAAGTTTCACATTAATCCAGAAGAGGATCGATACAAAATTCGATCCAAACAAGAACAAAAGAACTTGAAAATGACCTATGAACGTGCAAATGCGAATAGGCGTTAGGTTAACATACATGCATGTATAGAAAACTAACATTTGATTTTCAAAGTTAAAAGGAATTGAATGCTTACCTGGTGATAACTAGAATTATGAACAACAAATTTCTTGCACTCAACCTTTAGTTACAACAAAAAACAACATGATCATTGGCAGTCTACAATTCAACATTTATATTACTGGAAACTAATCAAAGGTTGCATCTCCTGATGAAAAGACAACGACTGTTTAATGAATCGAATAGGACTTTTTCAAGTAAAGAATGAAGCATTTCACAGCACATCATGTTCACATAAGAAGTACTTTGGAGGGAAAACGGTACCGTGCCTTTTGGCAAGGCCGTGATACCAAGGAATTGACTAGAGATTAAAGACGATTCGTCCCGAAGATCGGTTATCTATGAGTCCACGATGGATACAGGAAAATTTGGTCCGAGTACGAATTGAGCTACAATTATCATGATATGACTAACAAGGCTACGAAAGATAATATTCCAAATTTCGGGTCAATCAGAGTTCGTATGCTCAAGTTATGGATCGATCAAAATCCATGTAGAAGGTATCAGTTCGTATCCATCAAAGTCCATCCCACTTCATATAAGTCCAGCTTAGTATCCGTCAACTTCATTTCCATCCCTTCATATTCATCAAGGAATAGCATCGATCAGAGTTTATCTGCTCAACCACTTCCCAACTCATATCGATCAGCCAAGCATCGATACGAAACCAACATCCAAGCATCGATATGAAACCAACATACAGGCATCGATACGAAGGCAACATCCGGGCATCGATACGAAGGCAACATCTAAGAACATCGATACGAAAGCAATAGGCATCCATCGATACGAAAAGCTTGGCATTAGATGGATATGAAAGGAAGTTTTCAAACAAAAGGAATCGGTCTGCAAGCATGAAAGATGGATCTCCGCATAATTGTCGCTCCACGTCATCAATGCACAACTGATCGATACGCAACCTATCGATACAAAGAGTATCGATACGAAAGCATCGATACACATCCATCTGCCTACCTACAATAATTGTCGCTCCACGTCATCAATGCACAACTGATCGATACGCAACCTATCGATACAAAGAGTATCGATACGAAAGCATCGATACACATCCATCCGCCTACCTACAAAATCAACCTTGGATCCATCATTACTAAAAAAACAAGTCCAAATGTTTACAAAAGTTTTCTTATCTACTGAAGAACCACCATGATCGATCGCAGCTTCATTGGACCAAATCTTCATTAATACGAAGAGAGTGGGGATCGATCAAGATCGATCCCAAATGACCCCAGATCAATTTGGTGGGCCCATCCACGAGTGCAAAAAGGTATTCCGAGCTTTGAGGGAGATATTTGTAGATCTACTCCTATAAATAGCACCCCTACACCTATAGAAAAAGGACTTTTGATGCTTCTATGCCGTTACGCTGCTGCAAATCCATTGTAACTTGAGAGCTAGTGATTTGTACCGTTGTAATCAGTTGTCAATCATCAATAAACTGCAAAACTATATAAAGTGGACGTAGGCTACAACGCTGAACCGCTATAAATTCTTGTCTCTTTCTATTTATGTTTGATTTTATTGGTGTGATTGTTAGATTAGCCTCTTTTTCCATTTAATTTCTTCATTCTAATCTCTTCCATTACATCCGAAGAGTGTTGTACCTAATTTTGGTACAAATAATTTGTATTTTGAAAACTAGAATTTTATATTATTCCTTAGGAATATCTCTATCTTAGCATCCCTCTCTTAGATATAACTATATTCTTTTATGTTCTAAAGAAGTTTTGCTTTGATTCGATGTAAGAACTATGAGTGCTATAGCTACCAATGATAAAGGTGGTCGGTACAGTACTATTACAAATGAAGCAAATCGAGCACCAAAGAATGTTGCTCCAGTTGAGGAACCGAGGATGAATATCATAGAGGAGGTCGTGTAAGTCAGGCCTTAAATGGATTTTGCTTCGCTTTGTCATGATTATAAGAGGCTGAGGGCAAATGGTTTAGTGGCTCAGAGGCTATTATCGAGGTCTATTCTTGGATCATATTGTGTGATCGGATATTCGGGGATACGAAGTTAGAGGATGCAATGAAGCATCATATGGCGTCCCGACATTTGACAAATGCAGCCACAGATTGGTGGAGTTATATTGCAGCTGATGTCTAAGAGAACGACTTCTCTAGGGCCCAATTTAAAGATGAGTTTGAGATTAAAAAATTCAAAGCAGAAAAGATTTTGTTATTTAGAAGCTTCTTTGATCTAAAGCAGAGAGGCATGACTGTGGTGGAGTATGAGAACCGATTCATTGCATTATCTTGATTTGTTTTGGGGTTAGTTCACATGTCACTAAAGAAGAATGAGATGTACGCATCCCAAGTTTCAGAAAGGATGTGACTAATCACATTATGGGATCTTTTATGAATTTGGTGAATACGAGTTTGAGGTTCGAAAGTTTAGCACCAACGCCTCTTATTTCTACACCAGTTGAGAATAATAAACGCAATTTTCAGTCGCCAAAGAATAGATCCAACCTCGTTTGCTACAAGTGTGGTTAGAAGGGTCACTTTCTAATAAGTGTAGGTCGGGCAGAGGAGGGCGGATGGTTAAAACACTAATTGCAAAGGTTCCGAAGCTAGAGCCATAGGTGGCTAAGGCACAGTTTACATTGAAGAGTTGCTACAAATGCCTCCAGCCAAGTCATTTTGTAAGGGATTGTCCGATGCTTCAGGTAGGACAATAGCCTAGGGTATTTGCTCTTGCTATAGCCCTTCCACTTCTGCAGTTGAGAAGGAAAAACAGATTCTTGAGGGTGTACTATATATCTATGATTTTCCTATTCATGTTAGGTTTAATGATAGTGCTTCCAATAGTTTCATATCACGTAACCGCGATGAATTTTTAGTCATGCTCGGCATGTTAGGAACATTAATTTTTTCGTCAACTGTTGATTATACTCCACAACATTGTGAGCAGCTTACCTTTTTACTGCTCGGGTTGGGAAGGTAGTATTTGTAGATACATTGGAATTAACACCTTGTGAAATAAATTTCACGGTTTGATTATACGACATTTGATGATAATGTTGGGTTAAAAGTTAAATTTAGAAAAAGATGTTTACTATAAAGGAAAGATAGAATATTTGTAAAAAGATTTTATAAAAGAAAGAAATTTTATATTAGTATGGTTTATAAAATATGTTCTATAAATGAAGAGGATTTAAACAAAGAATTTGAGAACTTAATTTTGATGTCTTTGAAAACGTATCACAAGGTTTTGAAGAAAATAGTAATAGTATTAACTGAAAGTAAATATTTGGAAAATTGGTTTAGGAAATTGAGATCATGATACATAGTACCATTATATGAAGTATTTGATACCACTTTAAAAATGATTTTGGGTTAAGTCCAAAGGACATGATTTGGATGTATTGAACTCACTTCTATCGCTTGAGAATAATTTTGATGATGACTACAACATCATCGACGTTTATTTTTGGGTTTTTAAGTGAAGGATGCTACAAATTTATTTTATTAAAATAGATTTTGATTTAAATTTGCAAAGTATGATTTGATATACAAAAGTTATATGTATATATTATTTCAAAATGGTTTGAAATGAAAACCGGTGTTTAGTTCTAAAGTTTTCTTGTTAAGTTATTTCATGAATACACGTGGCCTATGTTTTAGGAAAATATGGTACGTGCATCATAATATGATAGGTTGTTTAGTAGTTTTCAATTGTTAAAATGAAACGAGATTTTCGGTAATTTTGTACAGGTAGAAACTTCCGAATCGTTATAGAACTCGTAGTTAAGTGTTTTTGAAAATATAAAGTTGAGTTTATGTAACATTTGAATTTGAAAAAGGTGATAAGTTAAACGAGTTCAAATTGTTGATCATCCTTGTTAAGTAATTTTATGTTTTGTGTATACCCCTAAGAAGTAGTGGAGTATCACACATATATGAACTTATATTATAAATTGTTTATAAACTTGAAGTTGGGCTTCTATGAAATGATTCATAAATCATTTTTGTGTTGAATGACATACTATTTGTATAAAAGAATGTGATATAAAGAAATTGATGTATTTAAGAAACCAATAGGATAAGTAGAGATTAAAGACGATTCGTCCCGAAGATCGGTTATCTATGAGTCCACGATGGATACAGGAAAATTTGGTCCGAGTACGTATTGAGCTACAATTATCATGGTATGACTAACAAGGCTACGAAAGATAATATTCCAAATTTCGGGTCAATCAGAGTTCGTATGCTCAAGTTATGGATCGATCAAAATCCATGTAGAAGGTATCAGTTCGTATCCATCAAAGTCCATCCCACTTCATATCAGTCCAGCTTAGTATCCGTCAACTTCATTTCCATCCCTTCATATCCATCAAGGAATAGCATCGATCAGAGTTTATCTGCTCAACCACTTCCCAATTCATATCGATCAGCCAAGCATCAATACGAAACCAACATCCAGGCATCAATATGAAACCAACATACAGGCATCGATACGAAGGCAACATCCGGGCATCGATACGAAGGCAACATCTAAGAACATCGATACGAAAGCAATAGGCATCCATCGATACGAAAAGCTTGGCATTAGATGGATATGAAAGGAAGTTGTCAAACAAAAGGAATCGATCTGCAAGCATGAAAGATGGATCTCCGCATAATTGTCGCTCAACGTCATCAACGCACAACTGATCGATACGCAGCCTATCGATACAAAGAGTATCGATACGAAAGCATCGATACACATCCATCCGCCTACCTACAAAATCAACCTTGGATCCATCATTACTAAAAAAACAAGTCCAAATGTTTACAAAAGTTTTCTTATCTACTGAAGAACCGCCATGATCGATCGCAGCTTCATTGGACCAAATCTTCATCAATACGATGAGAGTGGGGATCGATCAAGATCGATCCCAAATGACCCCAGATCAATTTGGTGGGCCCATCCACGGGTGAGAAAAGGTATTCCGAGCTTTGAGGGAGATATTTCTAGATCTACTCCTATAAATAGCACCCCTACACCTATAGAAAAAGGACTTTTGATGCTTCTATGCCGTTACGCTGCTGCAAATCCATTGTAACTTGAGAGCTAGTGATATGTACCGTTGTAATCAGTTGTCAATCGTCAATAAACAACAAAACTATATAAAGTGGACGTAGGCTACAACGTTGAACCGCTATAAATTCTTGTCTCTTTCTATTTATGTTTGATTTTATTGGTGTGATTGTTAGATTAGCCTCTTTTTCCATTTAATTTCTTCATTCTAATCTCTTCCATTACATCCGAAGAGTGTTGTACCCAATTTTGGTACAAATAATTTGTATTTTGAAAACTAGAATTTTATATTATTCCTTAGGAATATCTCTATCTTAGTACCCCTCTCTTAGATATAACTGTATTCTTTTATGTTCTAAAGAAGTTTTGCTTTGATTCGATGTAAGAACTATGAGCGCTATAGCTACCAATGATAAAGGTGGTCGGTACAGTACTATTACAAATGAAGCAAATCGAGCACCAAAGAATGTTGCTCCAGTTGAGGAACCGAGGATGAATGTCATAGAGGAGGTCATGTAAGTCAGGCCTTAAATGGATTTTGCTTCGCTTTGTCATGATTATAAGAGGCTGAGGGCAAATGGTTTAGTGGCTCAGAGGCTATTATTGAGGTCTATTCTTGGATCATATTGTGTGATCGGATATTCGGGGATACGAAGTTAGAGGATGCAATGAAGCATCATATGGCATCCCGACATTTGACAAATGCAGCCACAGATTGGTGGAGTTATATTGCAGCTGATGTCTAAGAGAACGACTTCTCTAGGGCCCAATTTAAAGATGAGTTTGAGATTAAAAAATTCAAAGCAGAAAAGATTTTGTTATTTAGAAGCTTCTTTGATCTAAAGCAGAGAGGCATGACTGTGGTGGAGTATGAGAACCGATTCATTGCATTATCTTGATTTGTTTTGGGGTTAGTTAACATGTCACTAAAGAAGAATGAGATGTACGCATCCCAAGTTTCAGAAAGGATGTGACTAATCACATTATGGGCTCTTTTATGAATTTGGTGAATACGAGTTTGAGGTTCGAAAGTTTAGCACCAACGCCTCTTATTTCTACACCAGTTGAGAATAATAAACGCAATTTTCAGTCGCCAAAGAATAGATCCAACCTCGTTTGCTACAAGTGTGGTTAGAAGGGTCACTTTCTAATAAGTGTAGGTCGGGCAGAGGAGGGCGGATGGTTAAAACACTAATTGCAAAGGTTCCGAAGCTAGAGCCATAGGTGGCTAAGGCACAGTTTACATTGAAGAGTTGCTACAAATGCCTCCAGCCAAGTCATTTTGTAAGGGATTGTCCGATGCTTCAGGTAGGACAATAGCCTAGGGTATTTGCTCTTGCTATAGCCCTTCCACTTCTGCAGTTGAGAAGGAAAAACAGATTCTTGAGGGTGTACTATATATCTATGATTTTCCTATTCATGTTAGGTTTAATGATAGTGCTTCCAATAGTTTCATATCACGTAACCGCGATGAATTTTTAGTCATGCTCGGCATGTTAGGAACATTAATTTTTTCGTCAACTGTTGATTATACTCCACAACATTGTGAGCAGCTTACCTTTTTACTGCTCGGGTTGGGAAGGTAGTATTTGTAGATACATTGGAATTAACACCTTGTGAAATAAATTTCATGGTTTGATTATACGACATTTGATGATAATGTTGGGTTAAAAGTTAAATTTAGAAAAAGATGTTTACTATAAAGGAAAGATAGAATATTTGTAAAAAGATTTTATAAAAGAAAGAAATTTTATATTAGTATGGTTTATAAAATATGTTCTATAAATGAAGAGGATTTAAACAAAGAATTTGAGAACTTAATTTTGATGTCTTTGAAAACGTATCACAAGGTTTTGAAGAAAATAGTAATAGTATTAACTGAAAGTAAATATTTGGAAAATTGGTTTAGGAAATTGAGATCATGATACATAGTACCATTATATGAAGTATTTGATACCACTTTAAAAATGATTTTGGGTTAAGTCCAAAGGACATGATTTGGATGTATTGAACTCACTTCTATCGCTTGAGAATAATTTTGATGATGACTACAGCATCATCTACGTTTATTTTTGGGTTTTTAAGTGAGGGAAGCTACAAATTTGTTTTATTAAAATATATTTTGATTTAAATTTGCAAAGTATGATTTGATATACAAAAGTTATATGTATATATTATTTCAAAATGGTTTGAAATGAAAACTGGTGTTTAGTTCTAAAGTTTTCTTGTCAAGTTATTTCATGAATACACGTAGCCTATGTTTTAGGAAAATATGGTATGTGCATCATAATATGATAGGTTGTTTAGTAGTTTTCAATTGTTAAAATGAAACGAGATTTTCGGTAATTTTGTACAGGTAGAAACTTCCGAATCGTTATAGAACTCGTAGTTAAGTGTTTTTGAAAATATAAAGTTGAGTTTATGTAACATTTGAATTTGAAAAAGGTGATAAGTTAAACGAGTTCAAATTTTTGATCATCCTTGTTAAGTAATTTTATGTTTTGTGTATACCCCTAAGAAGTAGTGGAGTATCACACATATATGAACTTATATTATAAATTGTTTATAAACTTGAAGTTGGGCTTCTATGAAATGATTCATAAATCATTTTTGTGTTGAATGACATACTATGTGTATAAAGAATGTGATATAAAGAAATTGATGTATTTAAGAAACCAATAGGATAAGTGTGTATACATAGATCATTTTATTCGCATGACAATTCTTTATCCAGTATTCTAATACATGTTTTCATGGTGGTTTACACCGATCCGGACAAGGATTTTTCACTCGATTCTGTTAGTACCTTAGGCATTGGTTTTGATGACAACAACCATATGGCATTATATAGAATATATATACTAATGTTTTTATTAAGTTATATATATTATATAGTGTAGGATATTAGATAGGCGTTGATTAAGAAGACTGTATAGCATCAAGAGCACATTAAAGAGGCTGATATAGAGATTCAAAAATTGAACATTGAAGATTTATGAGTACCGAAGATTCAAGATATACAGATAAGTTACAGAATCATAGGTTATTATTTTTAAACCCTGATAGCACTTCTTTGATCTCTCTTCTCATTTTTCAAAAAGGTTTCAATATCTACTTTCTGTTTTTAAAGGGTTTTTAAATATTCTGAATTTCAAATAGCTTTCAAATGATTTCTTAATTTTTGATTTTAAAAATATATATTGAGTAAAATTAACTTTTTAAATATTTTATATCTTAATATAATTTTAACTCTATTATTCTTTGTCGTAGTTTTAATTTTATGCTTTCCAAATATTTTTAAGTATATTATAACTTTATTTAAATGTATATTCACTTATACTTTATACATACATATATATATTATTTTCAAAAGAAATTCGTATTTAAATCTTTCATATATTAAAATATTTCAAAATAATTTTATGAAGTTTTCTTAAGTTTTATTATAATTAAAATATGTATAAACTATTTTTAAACGATTTTACAAAGTGCCAAAATATTTTACAAATTCTAATATTTTTATAATAAATTTTATAAAGTGTTTTTCAAAAATAGCTAGGATATGTTGACATACATAGTTGGGATATGTCGACATATAAACCTTTTTTTTCAAAATTCAAATTTGAATGGAAGCGTCTTTTCATCGTTTCTCTTCGCAAATGGATATGACCATTAGTTCTCTATAAATAGGGGTTAAACCAACGAAATTCGGTTAACTACTTTCTTATATTTCTCTCCTCTTTTTACTTTCTTGTTTTCTAAAAGAAACTGTACTCAAATTCAATCAAAATCAAATTCAATCTCCACTGATTTGATTATTTATTGATTACTCTCTAATCTCTATCATTTATCTCACTCAAATCATGATGAAAGTGCTATTCAAGAGGTTATATGATCATTTGTACGCAATATCAAGAAACTGAGTTTGTAAAATCTATCAAATCATACTTTTATACTTTGTGGTGCTTAGTGTCCCTGAATCCAAGTGGATGTGCTTGTGTCCCAACTGAATCAATTGGGTGTGCTTGATGTCCGGAAAATCCAAGTGGGTGTGCCGGCGTCCCTTTCAAATCCCGTAAGTGTACGCAGAGCTCGAAAAATTTGGAGGGTGTCTCTCGTAGCTTTGAAATCGAGATTGTATTGACCTTGATATTTGAAAAGAAATCTATACAAGAAATTGTATGGGACTGGATGTAGGGTAACTCTGAACCAGTATAAAATTCCCAGCGTGACATCTCCAACTCTTTACTTTTTACTCTTACTGCATTAATATATGTATGTGTTTGCATCTATGGTTGTTGATTCTGCATTGTTTAATTATAATCTTAAAAGAATTTAAAAAGATTTATAAAAATCAATAAACATTATTCACACCTCTCTAGTATTAAATTAGCCTTAAGATCCATCTTCCGCAATTCTACAGATTATTGACGGCGAATACTTGATGCAGATGATACGATCTAGATGTTTTCTATCATACTATATGGTTATGCAAGGAGAATGAATGTTTCTAATTAGCAAACCAAATTAGAGTCTGCATTAGAGAGGTCAAGTGATCTATACTAGTTTGAAAGTGAAATCAATGTGATCGGGCATGTGATCAGATCGGATATGTGTATGGATAGTCCATGTGTATCATACGGACTTTAGTACATTTGTAAGATATGTTATGTCGACTTGTGAAGAGTTTGGGGAATGATTATTCGATCTATTAAGAGGTAGCATGAATAATCATCTAAGTAATAACCTAAAGCTGTTGAGCGTAAGGTATGCTTAGTAGATTGTTTATCGTCGTTGGGCGATGGGGGAGTTTTTGAACCTGAGCATTGTTGTTAGTGACTGTGAATGTTATTTGAATATTTATGGGCTTGTTCCTTTGTTAAAGTTAGAAAGTGTCATGAAGCAAGGATGACCGAGACGGTACAAAGAAGACGGTGGACAATTGAGGGAGATCCATCCAAAATTGCTTATAGACTAGGGGTTCCTACTTATCTTAGTATCGTATAGCTTTCATCGCGTACTCACTGCTTAAGGTGGAGTCATTTAGTATATCTTTTGCAATTTTGTTTTTATATAGTTTCAGCAATATGCTATATATACATATATATTTATCTTGTTTCTTCCATCTTCTTTGATTATCATTTTTGTTTGAACTTTGAGGACGAAATGTTCTAAGCGAGGGAGAATGTAGCGACCCGGAAATTCAAACACTTCGCCTTCGAATATCGAAACATTTTGAAATATCGTTAAGTGCTATAAATATGATTTTATAACTTTATTAAACATCTTTTAATTAATAAATAATGATAGGAAATTTGTTTACAAAATATTCTTCGAAGAAAAATTGATAATGTGATTGAAAATCGGTTTATCGATAAACAACCTTTTCTTCAATATAAATTGTTTGAACTCTTTTGTGCTAATCTAATGAACATACGAACACAATAGGAACTAATTAATACTTTGATCCATAAAGAAAGTGGAGGGTTCTAGAAGCTTCCAGATGGATAAAAGATGTTAAAAATACAAGGGTATTAAGGTTATTTACTAAAGTAAGTTGTGTAAAGGAAAAGTGATGGGGCAAGTGGGATGGGGGTAAGCCTTCCATGACATAAGAGGGGGATGAGAACAAGATTAAGGAGCACCATCTTGAGCCTCTATGAGGAAAGACATACTCTTGGATTATAATAACAAAATTACAAAGCAAAACTCAAGCTTTCTTTAATGTCTTCCTCTTCACAAAATTTCTAAAGAAAATAATTGCAAAATACACCCTAATTAACTCAAACTTTGCCACAAACCTTAGAAAAACTTTACAACTGCTTCTACCAAGTTAGATTTGAAGAAGTGAAGCCAAGTTCCCCTCATCTTCAATGGTCGTGAGCAATATAGGGCTCGATAGCATGGAAATCTAGTGAAAAGCAAGGAAGAAGGAAGGAGTTAAGTGTTGCAAGGTAAAGGTTAGACTTGGATTGCTTGGGCTTACTTGTTTGTTTTCTTAAAGATGAGCTTACTCGCCACCTTGAATGAAAATATTGTGTATATGTTTTTTTTATTGATTGTTTATATGTTGTTTGAATTGATGTTGACATATGTTGAAACATTGGTTTTGAATCTTGCTTTAAAAGAAAATGGCAAATGTAATCCATATTTATGGGCTAGAATGGACTTGGAAGGACTTGTATTACTTGTAGCAAGGTCTTGAAACAAAGCATATAGGTTATATTTGGAAATTAGTTTAGATTGGACTTGAATTTGAAGGTGTTATTATATAAATAGTCGCTATAGATACGCTTAGGAATTGTCTTGTATTCAACAATTTCTATAGAACTAATTTAGCCTTGATTTTTGAACTTCAAATGTTTGAAAAGAACTTTTAACTTAAGTAATTTGTTTTATTCTTTTACAAATATTAGCTAACTCATATTAGAGTATTTTAAAAGTGGTTGAATCATTAAGAATTAGCTATGAATTTTTAAAGCAGAGTGATTTATTTAAAATATACAGAAAACATAGTTTTTCTAGTTTTAAAGTAAATAATAAACTTATTACTTTTAAGTGATATTTTGGGCAAAGTTTTAAAACCTATTATAAGTATTTTAAAGTGTTTTAATAGTATTTTAAGTATATATACACTATTTTAGAAAATGTATTGACTGTCTTATCAAAGTATAAACATCTTATATAATAAAATATATCTTAAATTGTTTTATTAAATATCTAGTTTTGTAAATAAATTACTATACTATACTATACATACATATATATATAATTTCTAAAAGATTTTTAAATTATAAACAAAGGATTTAGAAAGGGATTAAATCGTGTAATAACAAGTGTTAGTTAACTCATATTAGAGTATTTTAAAAGCGGTTTGACATTTTTATGAATTTTGAAGAATTAGTATGAATTTTTAAAGTATAAGATTTATTTAAAATATATAAAAAAACCTGGTTTTTCTAGTTTTAAATTAAATTACGAATTCATTACTTTTAAGTGATATTTTAGGTGAATTTTTAAAACCTATTATAAGTATTTTAAAGTGTTTTAATAGTATTTTAAGTATATATAGTTTTTAGAAAATGTGTTGACTATCTTATCAAAGTATAAATATCTTATATAATAAAATATATTTAAATCATTTTTTTAAATATCTAGTTTTGTAAATAAATTGTTGTACATACATACATACATACATATATGTATCATTTCTAAAGAGTTTCAAATTATAAACAAAGGATTTAGAAAGGGATTAAATCATGTAATAACAAGTGTTAGCTAACTCATGTAAGAGTATTTTAAAAGTGGTTTGACATTTTTATGAATGAATTAGGCATGAATTTTTAAAGTAGAAAAATTTATTTAATATCTATAGAAAACATGATTTTTCTAGTTTTAAAGTAAATTATAAATGTCGACTTGTTCTTAAGGCAGAGCCCTCTTTTTTTGATGGAAAACCTATTATCATTGCTCGTTGCACACCAACAGCAGCTAGTGCTCGTGAACAGGTTCTTTCTATTCCTGTATGGGTTTACTTTTTGCATATTCCCTTTGCTTTACAATTGTTGCTTGGTTTGACTTGGCTAGCTTGTAACGTAGGCAAATTGAAATGTTTTGACTCTAATACAATTGCGCGTGAAAAAATGGTGTATGCTAAGGCTCTTATTGAAATTACACCAGATAAGCCCCTCATTTCCTCTATTCCTGTTTAGCTAGCTATAGGGCATGTTGTTGAAGTACGTGTCCATTATGGAAGGGTTCCAGACATTTGTACCGCCTATCTTTCCTTTGGCTATCTTGTTGTTGCCTGTAGGCATTATGTCATCTCCGCCACTGCTCCTAAGATCCCTCTGCCTCACCCCCTGCTTAGGAAATGGGTTCCTAAAGTTCCGTCCTCTACCTCTCAGTTTCCTGGTCGAGATCCTCCTCCTTCCTCTATTGCTAGGCCTGATCTCCCCTCAGAGCCCGTGGTACCATTTGTCGATTCAGTTTTTCCTATAGCTGCTCCCAATCCTGTGCCTTCGAAGCTGTCTGTTGTCTGGTTTGAGGGTGAAAGGTCTTGGATTGATCTCAAATCTAATATGATAAATAACCCAATGGACGATTCATTTTATTGATTTGTTTCTGATGATCATCTGGACCTCAGATGCCTTCATTATTTTATCTCTGGTGACTCTTTAGTTCTCGCTACAAATGGTCAAATGGGGAATTAGAATGCTGAGATGTTATCTGACACTTCCTGGGATCGGTCATTTATTTACTCTTCTGATTCAATGGGTTATGATCTTTGCCTTACATTGATTTTTTGCCCCTTCGCTCGTATTGTTAGTAAGGTCCCGGTGGTATGTGCCCAGGTGTTAGAGGATGATAATGTTTCTTCCTCTTCTAAGGAAACCTAGTCGTTAGGTTATTTATAGTAGCTGTGGCATCTCGGTCACGATCATGTTCTGTATTTTCCTTTTTATTAGTAGTTAAGGTGTTCATAGCTTACTCTTGTACTTCAAATGTCTTATTACCTTCGTAATAAAAAGTAGACGGTCCACTATAAAATCGGCCGGCTTTTCCAAAAAAAAGAGTAAATTATAAACTTATTACTTTTAGTGATATTTTGGGTGGATTTTTTAAAATCTGTTATAAGTATTTTAAAGTGTTTTAAAAGTATTTTTAAGTACATATAGTTTTAAAAAATGCGATGACTATTTTATCAAAATATAAATATCTAATAAAATATCTTTTAAATTGTCTTATTAAATATCTAGTTTTGTAAATAAATTAATATACTTATATATATATCATTTCTAAATGTTTTTTAAATTATAAACAAAGGATTTAGAAAGGGTTTATGAATTGCTTAAGTGATTAAATTGTGTTTGGTCTAATTACTTGTTTGAAAAGTAATTAACAATGCTTAACACTAAAAGCCGATGAAATAGGCTTATTTATTTGTGAGAGTTAAGATTGTTGTTCGGGTAGGGATAGAAGCAATAGAGCTCTAACCTATCGGTTTCCCTCTTGGCGGGGGAATAGTTAAGTCGAGAATGTCGAAAACGTGTTAATCGTGTTGATTTCTTACTAGTTTATGAAAATCATTAATACTATACATAACACTAAAATCCAACGAGGTAGACTTATCTATTTGTGAGATTCAAGAATGAAATGTCTAGGAAAGGCTTTGATATGCAACCAATGCTCTAACTTACCTAGCTTCATCCTTAGGCGAGGAATAGTTAAGTTGGAATGTCGGAAATAAATTAAGTACATGAATCGTGGTTTCTATAAACAATCACTTTTAATTGGATAGTCGATTAGTTGACTATCGAAATTGACCCAAAATAACTAAGGAAATATCCAAAAGAAACACGAGGTCTATATGGTAAAGTTATCTTCGGAGATGCCATATTGTACACATAAACTCATCTTGCTCTTCTAGGACAAACGATAAAGAAATCCATTCGAATAGGAGATTATCTCTACCCTTATATATTGTTTATTTATTTCTGGAAGAACCGGGGTTAATTTAACTGAAAATTCATCGATTACTTTTGGAGCATCAGGTAAGCGGGGGAGTGTACTTATATGAGATAACTCAAATCCGTAGCCACTTCAAAACCATATACGTGATCTATGTTCTGTAAGAGGTTGTGAAGTGAAATGTCATAGAGTTGACTGTCTATCCTAATGTTAAGTCCAAGGGAGATGTAAGTGTTGACATTTCGAACGATGCTATTGTGTAAGACTATCTACCTTGAGAGGTATTTCAAGGGAGAGGACAATGTTAGCATTCGTCGAAGGACTTATGCGGGAACATATACGGATATTCGAGATCTGTTCGAGATGCTCGAATCAATGTGGTGATTCGCGATTTGTACGAGATGATGGAATCCATTTGGGGATTCGTGTTCTGCTCGAGTGATAAAGACTCCTATGAAAGATGCCGAACGTAGCCTCGACATCAGAAATGACTAAAACCAAGTAGGATGCATAATCTCAGATTTAGCTTACCCATGAGGGTATATCGACTCCAAATCTAGAGTATGCTTATCGATATGTTGGGCGTGGGAGTTGTTGATACTTGGTATCACTATCACGCAGTTCATCATTGGACCGATTTTGTTTACCTTATAATATATTCTATCTAGAGATATATACGATGCTCGGAAGGAAGTTTCTGATCCTTGTCATGGAGTTCGAATTCGGCTAGACCGAAGAGGTCTCTATTGAAAATCCATACACGAACGTACTTAGCTGTATTGATTGTATATTTATTATTGTTGTATCGTACGCACAACAGTTATTTACTGATTTATGTTCTGCACCTTACACATTATCTATTATACCAATATATTCACTCATCGAATAGTTGGTTTCATTTGAGGGGAAAACCATTACGGTGATCCGTACGGTCTCAATAGTTACTTTACAAGTCACACATATTTCTTGAGTTTCTCACGCTGGTTTATCAGACCGATCCATGTGTTATTTTCTTATAATGCTCGAGTTAGCTCTGTGTATATTTCTAGATTTAGCTATGGATGCTTTGGAGCTTATAGAGAGGAACCAGATGGTTACATACTTTAGTATTCTTATTGCTGCTACATTTTTGTATTGTATATATCAACATATGTGAGGACTGGTTGCTATAACTGTTCAGGCTGATGATAATATTTGAGTCTTGTAACTTTGAAATCTCTATATTCAAAGTAATCATTTGCATTATTATTTGATATTATATATTATCATTCCGCTGTGAGATTTTGATGTTGTGTTCTTTCTTATTCGTTCTATTATTTTTTTAATTTACCTTAACTCTGTCTTTTTCAAATTTCAATGCTCGACACATGAATACCGTGAATGTACTTAGTGTCGACATTCGAGGATCAAAAAGTCAGTTCATTACATTATATCAATCGGTAACACCTCATATTATATTATATAAGAAAGAGATTATAAAACTCTTAATATTCTTATCTCCGATTCACTCTTAGACTGAATAGTGCATTCTCCTTAATTTTGGTACATTTTTCCTTTTAGACCCTCTAAAAATTTTCAGTCTTCCATAAAACATTATTCATTTTGATAAAATACTCTTATGTACGTTTATTTCTTTTGATAAACTCATAATCATTATTTTTCGTAATCTAACGGAGATTTCTTCCTCTTCTCCATGTTATTGTTACAAATTTTCATTTTTCGTTTGTTTCCTGTTATTTTTTACATTCCTCCCATTAAATTTTAATTTTCATTATGTTATCTCTTCTCATTTAAATTTCCAATCTAAACCAACGTAAAGATTCTATCCAAATAGTTTTTAGTCAATCTCTTTAATTTTTTTATCTAACTATAATTTGGTTGAATTCATTATTATTTCTTTAATTTCAATACATTTAAAAAAGTAATCATTTTAGTCATGTTTTACAGAGATTGTGTTTTTATCCGCTGCTTTCAATGTAGTAGTTTTCATTAAAAAATTGTCTAAAAGCCTCAAAAAATCTTGCTTACCGATCTATTAAGCTAGATTAAAAATTTTGTTTTTACTTTATTATCTTTATTTTCATTTAATATAAGGTTGAATTTTTTGTTTTAGCTTTAATATATTATTGTAGATCTTTACTTTAAATTTTGTGTTCAAAAAATTGTTTTCTTATCATTTTTGTTGCAGTTTGTATGGATATGAATATGGTTTCCTTAATATTTTTAGAATTATTGAATTTATTAATACATAGATATCATGTAATCTTGGTTATTTTGTAAAATATATAATACATGAAACTTGACTATTTTTTATTCTTATGTTTTCTATTTACATCGATGTTGGCCTATTTGTATTTGTTTAGTACAATTATGATTTTCATTTCATTCATTCACTTTGTAGGGAATAATTGGCTTACTAACATATAGATATAAAATAATCTTTAACTTTTTATAATACACAAGAGGTAAAGTTGATCTTTTTTATTTTGAAATATAAGTGTATACAAAAATCAAGTTGAGAAAAATCTTATACTTTCTTATTATTTTAGTTTTAATCGGTATCATTATCAACTTTGTTTCCTTTATATTCTACAAGAGGTTATTGGATTGATTAATACATCAATATCGTAGATCTTTTTTAATAAAATTCTTGATATGTAATGTTGAACTATTTGTTAGTTCTTAAGTTTTATACTTACATCGACGTACATCTGATATGTGTTTCGTTAGTCGATCATGAATTTTTTATTTCCTTTGCGTATTTTGAATAGTATAATTAGTCTACTAACACATGTATACCAAACAATCTTAAATTATGTATAATATGAGACAAAATTGATATTTTGCCATTTTTAAACATATGTATTCAAGAAAATCAAGTTGAGGAAAATAGAAGAATGGTCAAATAATAAATTTTTATGTCATATTTGAGAAAATAAATATAAGCATATAAATATTACTTTTGCTTGGTCTATTGTATGTAACTTTGTGTTGAAAATTTAGTTTTAGAAAGGTGTTATATGAACTTAATTTTTAATTAAATATTTTATTTTTTATACTCAGCCTAGACTCATTTTTGTAATATGAGATATTATCCATTTTAATTGTCCTAGGGTTTAATATATTTTCCTATAGTGATGCTTCACTAACTAAGAAATGTACATAAATAGCACACGTTTTCCTATTTAACACATGGTTAACACTGAATTCTTGGATCATATGGAACATATTAGCAATTATCTTTTATTTTCTACAAAGATAATTCAATGTTATATTGTTTTAATTTTTTTTTTTGAAATTTGGAGATGTTCGTAAATCATTACGAATTGAAGACGTGTTATTAATAATGTTTACAAGTAAACTAACTTCAAATGGAAACAACTGTTTTTAAAAGGAATAAATTAATAGTATTCATTTACTTCAAATTCAAATTAATTTGAGAACTATTACAATTAATTCTCTTTTATTGAAATTTATTGTTAGATAACAGCTACGTACTAATCTTCATTAATCCTAATCAATTAGTGTCCACTTTTAGTCAATATAACATTTTATTTTTATGATGGATTAAGACAGATTTCTAATTTACTTAATTGTATATATCTAAAGTGCACTTTTATTAAACATGTTGTGTAGCTCTCATTCATATTATTTGTACATTCTCAAACAAAGTAGGATCATATTCAAGTAGTTGGAATCATTAAAGTTAGAATATGCATATTTAACGAGTCAATTTTTTTGAAAAGACATAATTTAGTAAAAATAATATAATAGATACTATATACATAATTATTAGTCAAAAATTGTTGCATGATTTATAAACCTAAATGTTGCTCTAGATACAAAAGATAGAAGGTCAAATGGATATAGGTTAACTACTAGTTCCCATCTATGCTTTCAATTTCGAAAATAATTGTAGGTTTAGTCCCTTTTGTTATAATATATATAAATATATTATAGTGAATATGCCATGTACTGTTTTGTATTTAGTCTCATATCGTGGGATTAGTTCTATCCCAAGCTCCTAGGCCCTTATATAAAGGAGCTAATGTAATGAAAATGTATGATTAATCTTAGTAGTGAATAAAATATTTTCTTCCTCTTCCTTTAATGTCTTCTTATTCTATAACACATTATCAGCACGATCTCAAAATAAAAGGAAAATTTCAGATCTGATTATAAATCTTCAAAGTGGTAAGCTATTTCTGATCTGATTAGATCTAATTCTATTTGAACATTCTTTTTTTGGTCTCTGTATTGTAGATCTCGTTTCATTTAGATCTTATTTTTTTTATTCTAATTTTTCAGATCACTTGTAGATTTTAATATCATGTTCAAATGATATATTTTTTTAGATCTGTAGAATTAAATCATATGATTCTTATTAATTTTTATTAATGTATATCCATTTTTTTACGATAAGATCTGAAACTAAAATTGTTTCATAGACTAAAACGTAATTTTAGACCTTATTTTATTAGTTTTCTTTTTAGATCTTATCTATCATAGGTCTAATTTTCCAGAATTCATTATATATATATATATATATATATATATATATATATTATCTAATAGATCTTACTCTATTAATCTTATCATTTTAGATCTCATTTTATCATAGATCTAAACTTTTAGATCTCATTCCATTGTTTGGTGGAAAAAAAGGTTTTCATTTTGAAAATTTTTTTGTTTGGATTTCGGTTTGAATGAGAACTGTTGAAATAATTTTACCACGTGATTTATATTTCCGGAAGAAATATTTCACTGTTTCTTAGAGAAATAAATACAAAGATAATGTGTATCTAGAAGATCGTATTAAGTCTATATGAAAGAATAAGAACCTAAAGTTCATATGTGCGAAGGTGAAAGATTAAAGTTTTCATAAGCTGAAACAAAGCCATGAAAAAAAATATAAGCGAGCAATTCCAGAAGAAGATGTTGATATGTCCAGAAGACATAACATAAAAATAATATGTTGAAATAACATTAGAAATGTGGTAAATACTATTTCCTCGAAGAGAAATAGTATTATGATTCTTATTTTCGAATACAATTATGAAGAATCCTCTTGTTTCATTGTGTTTATCGAATATTGGAGACCTGAAGTTCTCAAATATAATTTATGCATATAAGTTTGTATTCCTAAAATAGGGGATTATATATCAAAACTCTATAAATTCGAGATGTGAAGAGTTGCATTATTAGAAAAGCTAATTCAGACTATGGTAAATCCTAACCATGTTTGCAATCAAACCTGAAGTTTGATAATGAAAATCAAATTGTATCATTTAGGATCTAAAGTACTAAACAAAGACTTTACTTTAAAGTAAAATTGGAACCTGAAGTTCCAAAATGTTTTCCAATAGCATTACCCACTAAACCAAATAAATTAGTAAAGAAATTTGTCCACTCCAGAAGTGGTGATAATTAAAAAAAAATCTCTAGAAGAGATTTGTATATTTAGTAATGATAAAATGTCTCTAGAAGAGATTTGTTGATATATTTGGTGTTTTTATTAAACCAAATAAATACGTAGAAATATATCTACTCTCCTTCTCTCTATCTTTTTAATAGAAAACAAGATATTCTAACAGGAAGTTTATTTCCTAATTTTTTTTCCTTCTTCCATGCATCCAATCATGCCTTTCAAAAGGTAAAATATAATAGATCAAATTTCCTTCTTTTGGCTCATCGAGTATTTTGGATTCTTCATAAAATGAATGTTAATGTTTATACACATATCAGTTATGTTATATTATATATAAAATTCATTCATCTTTCCTCTTTCGGCAAAGAGATATTCCAATGTTTACTATTTTGTATGCTTAATCTTTTACCTATTATTGTCATGTCACAAAAATGTACTTATTGATGTTATCAATAGCTGTAACTTATACAACATACTTTTTAGTTGCCAAATCAAACTATTTTGTTTTTCATGTTATTATTCATACGCTATGTGATGTACAAATTTCCTCTCTCTGTTTTGCTTACAATACGTAGATGGCCATATATAATAATGCATATATTAATCAATAGTAATTAATAGATCATTAAATAAAATTAATTGATTAATGAGAATAGTCCAACAAAGATGCATATGAATACTTCATACATTTATTCTTCTTTTATATCTCTTATTATTGACAAGGATCATAACGTATATACTTGGTATATATTTGTGTTTCTCACTATTCCAGTTGTTATGAATTAATAAATGGTATTTAATACTGCCTATTCATATTTTTAAATCTGCTTATATTATGAAAGTAAACATAGTAAAGTCAGCACAATCTTTGATTATAATTCACCCCTTCTCTACTAATCAATCCATAGAAGGGCTTTTCCATATTTTCAAGGGTAGTTTTGCATTTTCAAGGAAATTAATATGCAATTAATGAGATTGGATCTAGAGCTATCAAAAGGATGTAAATAAGAAATTATAGTCACTTTTGATATACTATATTTGGTTGTCTTTTACTATTTTGCAGTAATGTTTTTCTTTTCACTATAACTACTATCAGATATGGGTTCTTATTTTATGAAATGCATTGATTATATACCCACGAATAATATTTTGATGCTTATGCATTTTTATTTCCACTTATAGTTGGTGATATGATAAAAACAACCAAGCTTGAATTTAAAACTTTGGAATTATTAGGAGATAATTTTTTGTCATGGATATTGGATGATGACATTCAATTACAATCTCAATGCTTAGAAAATGCCATTAAAATTGATAATAATATGTCCCAATAGGATAAAATAAGGGCTCTTATATTTTTAAGATGTCATATCCATGACAAACTTAAAATAAACCATTTAACTGAAAAAGATCATCTTTACCTATGGAACTCCTAAAGGAGCGTTATGACCACCAAAATATGGTCACACTTGTAAACAATAGATACGAGTGGTTGAACTTGAAGTTTCAAGTCTTTAAATCTATTAGAAAATACAATTCTTCTATATTTAGAATTACTTCTAAACTAAAATTATGTGAAAGGATTGTCTAGCAATACTAACCTGAAGTTAGATCATTTCTTCGAAGTTGATAAAGGAAACTTCATTAATGATGAAAATCTTAGTGCAATAATAAAAGATATGGTCGAATTGATCAATAGTAACAGCCTAAAGTCTACTATGTGGATTTTATTTTATTTCAGTTCAATAAATCAATTGGAAGTTGGTGCTTGTATGTTTTTTCTTTCATAACTAACCGAAGTAATGTACCCATAATATTGGCTTTAATCAGTAGTCTATTTTAAATTTTTGAAAATTACTAGCATTTATTTATGCTTACAAATTTTAATAGTTGACTAACTATATTGTCTTTAATTCTTAAGATATGTACTATCAATATTTGAGTGATAATATATGCCTACTAGATAGTGCAACTACTCATATGATTTTGAAAAACCAGAAGTTTTTTTTAAACTATCTGAAAAAAATTTAGCAAAAAAAATTTCAACCATAGCATCTGCTAATATAATTGAAGGGTCCGGAAGAGCCCATATAGTATTACCAAATGGTACATATATCTTAATTCAAAACACATTATGCTAAAGCAAATTTAAAAGAAATTTGTTCAGTTTTGAAGATATATAAATAAATAGCTACCATATTGGAACTATAATGAAAATCTCAAAGAATATCTTTGCGTTATTCCTAAAATTGAAAGCCAAAAGCTTATTTTAGAAAAATTGGGTACAATATCAACTAGATTATATTTCACGAAATTTGGCATAACTGAATCCCATATTTAAACATGAGCCGGAAGCTCACAAATATCACTTGAATGCATCTTATCAGTTGATAAAAGAATTATCTTCCTATTATTAATATGTATGGTGTATTTGCTAGTAGCAATATGATAATGGATCAAAATGAGAATCCAAAGATGATTATTATTTAATGTGACAATGTTCCTCAACATCGAGGGGGAGGATAAAGGGATACAAGTTCATTTTGATCATCAATGTCAAATATTTATTAACATGTATAATGATGCAAAATATTAAGTAACTTGAATAAATTATTAATAATATCCCTAGTAAACTTTCTCCAATACAGATTTGAATCCCTGAAGGATCAAAATGTGTAAACCACATTTGAAATATGGTATAAAAGTTAGTTCGAAATACTTTTGGAGTAAGTAATAAAGATGCCAAATAAAAGAGGTGAGTGTTCTTGAAGAAACACTTAAGAGTGCTCTTGAAGAGACTAATGACATGATTGTCAAATTATCCTACAAGTGGTTTAGGTACCTAAAACATGATAATTAAAGAGATGTCAATAAATCATATCTAAGACTGACAAGAAATAATCATCGATAATAAATTTGTAAAAAAATAAAGCACTTATGTTTATAAATAAATTAAGGATCTTTAATTAAGGAAAAACATGACTGGCTATTATGAATCCTTTACTAATAGAGAAATATGGACATGTAGTCCGTAAAGTAGCAAAAGTACTTGAAATGCTTAATATATCCGAAGGTATAAATATGGTTTAAATCTTATTAAATGATGAAGTATACAAATTCCTGAAGAATATAAATAACTCTGGTGGTTATAAAGAAGGCAAAGAACAAGGAGCATAGATTACAACCTACTTTTAGGTATTGTTATAATGAAAATCTTGATATAATTCATGATGAGTAGATTACTTCATATTTTTAAGTATAGTTGTAATAAAACCCTTAATATCCATTGAAGTGATAGTTTCGATAGCAAATACTTATTAAAGTATACAAATTTCTAAAGAATATATATAACTTTTGTAGTTATAAAGAATGCAAAAGACATGAAGTGTAGATTACAAATTTCTTCTAAGTATTATTGTAATGAAAATCTTGATATACTTCACCATGAGTAGATTATTTCCTGCTTTCTAGTAATGCTGTAATGAAAATTTTAATATTCATGAAAGACGTATAGTTGCAATGCTCAAAACTAATTTGAAGCACAAAAATGAAAGCACATGAAGTTTTTTTCATATAAGTAGCATACAAAATGCATAAAATGCAAACCATATTTGGAAAAAAAAATCTTAGAAAATTTGATTGTATCGAAGGAAACTATTAATAAATTGTACTATTAATGAGATTCATATTTATAGATCCAGAATTATCTATACCCAATTTGAGTTATCGAAAGATGAATATGAATTCAGAGGAAAATTTTAAATCAGGGGGAGCATCCATAAGTATTTTATAACGCACTCTTTTTCCTTAACTAAGATTTTTCCCACTGGGTTTTTATTAGTCAGGTTTTAATGAGGCATTATCTTGATCCAGAAGTATCAACTCTCCAATAACATTTGAAATTAAGTTACAATGCACTCTTTTCCCTTTTTAAGGTTTTTCCCACTGGGTTTTTCTTACTAAGGTATTAACGAGGCATTGTCTTGATCTAGAAGAATCAAACATATTTTCAAGAAATAACATCTTCAATATGTTATTTAAGTTAAACTGTATTTTTATCTTTAACTAAGGTTTTTCCCATCGGGTTTTCCTTTGTAAGGTTTTTAATGAAGTATTAAATTGATCCAGAAGTATTAAACTCTATTTGATGTAGTAAATTATTGAAATATGACATACTATATTGTACTCTTTTTCCTTCACTAAGATTTTTCCCATAGTGTTTTACTTAATAAGGTTTTAATGAGACATTAGTTTGATCCAGAAGTATCGAGCTTCATTTAAAGAAACAAGAAAATAAAATATGTCATTGTACTCTTTTTCCTTCACTAAGATTTTTTCCATCGGATTTTTCTTAGTAAGGTTTTAATGAGGTATTATTTTGATCCCGAAGTATCAAACTCTTTAAAATGAATACCATTGTATGATATCTATGATTTCAAGTTGCACTCTTTTCCTCGTTCAAGGTTTTTCCATTAGGTTTTCCTAACAGAGGTTTTTAATGAGGCAACAGACAATATTCATAACGACTTAATGGAAGTATTAAAGCAAGATAATAATGAGAGGGAGAAATTGTCATGGACGCTTCAAATGGAGTAATTTCTAGCTACTATATGAGCATTCAAGATTTTGAAGACGCATATTCAAGGGGGAGTGTTATAATATATGTAAATATATTATGGTGAATATGGCATGTACTGTTTTGTATTTAGTCCCACATTGTGGGATTAGTTCTATCCCAAGCTCCTAGGCCTTTATATAAAGGAGCTAATGTAATGAAAATGTATGATTAATCTTAGTAGTGAATAAAATATTTTCTTCCTCTTCCTTTAATGTCTTCTTATTCTATAACACATTTAATATTTTTTAGTTTTAAAGCTAAATGCTATATTTCAAATATATAATAATTTAAACGCAATATAAAGGATGTTTAATTTAGTTAACTTGATAATTTGGTAATACGTTTATTTTATTATTCGATTATTTGATGTTATAATAGATCCAATCAAATTTTATGAAAATTAATAAGATCATATTTATAATTAGTTTCTTAAGTTAGCATTAAAGATAATAATGCATAATAAATTCTCTTATCTGTTTTGTGTTTATTTAGTACGGTTATGAATTTCATTTTCTTCGTAAATTTATAAGGCATAATTGGTTTACTAATACATGTACATCAGAGAATCTTTAAATGAGTATAATTTGAGATAAAGTTGATATATTTTCCATTTTGAATTATTAGTATTTAAGAAAATCAAGTAAGGAAAATATCATCTATGATATAAAAGAATAGTCAAATAATAAATTTCTATATTCATTTCGAGAAAAGCAAGTTGAAAATTTAGTTCTAAATATGCGTTCTATAAACTTATTTTTATCTAAATATTTTATTCTATTGTGCACAACCTAGACTTATTTTTTGTAATATTAGATATTATCAATCTTAATCGACCTATGGTAATACATTTTTCTATAGTAATACTTCAACAACCATGAAATGTTCATAAGTAGCATGTATTTTCCTATGCATGGTTAACACTGAATATTTGGAGATTTTATGAAACATCTTAGCAATTATTTTTTATTTTCTATAAAGATTGTTTATGCTTTATTGTTTTTATTTTTTGCAGTGTGGAGATGTTTATAAATCATTATGAATTGAAGTTGGGTTAATAATAATGTTTACGAGTAGGCTAACTTCAAATGGAAAGAACTGTGTTAAAAATGAATAAATTGTTGCTAATTTCATTTGATTCTAATTCAAACTAATTTGAGAATTATTACAATTAATTCGCTATTATTGATATTTAATCTAACTAGGGAATAATTACATTCTAAGTCCTCATTCATGCACACCGGAAACGTTAACCAAAAAGTGGTTAGCGAGAATTAGGTCCGACTTATCTTAGACAAATCTGACATAATTAATATGTCAGCAGTTTAATTATTCGCTTTTGGACTTAAAAAATATACCATTTTTCAAGATGTATTAACCATGTTTGACTTTTCTGAGATGAGTCGAACGTAATTCCAGTTTTTTTGAATTTTTTTGTAAATAACTAATAATACTTCTTCTTCATTACTATAAATTAATTGATAATAATTAAATAATTATGGAAAATATATAGAAAAAAAACTATAGGTACATAAATACTTCCTGTCCAACCTGTAATCCAGTTTGTCCGTGAACACCACAACCTTCAATCTCTAACCTCAAAAAATATAGTTGTCTGCTAAATCATCCTAACTCTCATATATGCTAATCAATTGGTATCCACTTTTAGTTCAATATAACATTTCATTTTTTGATGGATTAAAACTAATTTTTAATTTTACATCATTGTATATTACAAAAATATACGATTATTAAATCATATTGTGTAGCTCATATTCAGATTAGTTGAAACAAACAAGGATAATGTTTAATTAGTTGGAACCATCAACGTTGGAATATGCATAGTTAACCAGTCAAGTTTTTTTAAGAAGCTTAATATAGTAACAATAATATAATGTATGTTCATAATTATTATTTAACAAATTATTGCATGATCTATAAATCAAAATGATACTCTAGATACAAAAGATTCAAAATTTGATTGCTTATGCTCTATATATTAAAGAACACGATGTTTGAAAACTACTATAATATTTTCTCTAATTTAATTAGTAGTGTATAACGTCGAAATGTGTAATAATGAAAATGTTATTTCGCTAAGCCAAATTTTATTACTATCCCATTTCGAGCATAATTTCTTTACTCTAGGTTTGGAACACTATTATCAAACAAAATTATGTACATATTTAGATTTATATGTTAAAAATAGGATAAAGCTATATTGAACCAATGTAAATTACATTTGAAAATTAATTAAATGACATGCTTAGTAATATAGTGCTTAGCAAGTTAGGAACAACTGATAGTTGATGTAACATTTTCTATATAAAGGCATTGTACTCTAAAATATTAATCATACTCTATATGCTCCAAGACTATTTAAATAGATTTATCAACACATTTTTGTTAGCAGTATTCACGAAAAAATTAATCTAAAAATTTACATCTTATAAATATGTGCTTTAATCTTCATATACTATAAAATCTAAAAAATGGCAAATTCTATTTCAACCCGAGTATTTACTTAGTAGCCCTCCCCAAAAAAAAAATTAAAAGAATCTATAAAATCAAAAAATAACTTAGTAGCCCCCTACCATTTGCAGGACTACCCTTTCCATCACGCAAAACGTTTGAATTTTTTCTTTACTGATTTAGAAACTAAGGTTAGAATTTTTTGTTTCACTGATTTAGGAACTTAGTACTAAAAAATTGAATTTTTTCTTAGTAAATTCTATAAACCTAAAAAATTACTTAGTAGTGAAAAATTGAATTTTTTCTTCACTGATTTAGAAACTCAATTCATGTTTTCTTCAGAACTACTATTAAAAAAAGTCTATAAACCAAAAAATAATTTAGTGGTGAAAAATTGAACTTTTTATTCACTGATTTAGAAACTAGGGTTTTGAAGAAAGGTGGTTTAGACAATAAGAAACTGACGTAAGAAGATAATAAAATTGAAAAGAAAGAAAACACGCAACTTTCTAAGGGCATTTTAGTCTTTAAAATTTTATTTATCTTAGGGGACTGGTAGGTAATTATCTGTGTTGAAATAGAGTTTGCCCTAAAAAATACACCGTTAACATAATTATATACTAACCCCATGCGTAGCATGGGTTCGCACTCGTCCAATGGATGACATAATTTTATTAGCATGTATATATGTAGTCCCATGGTTGCGGTTATGAAACTGGGGTAAAATAAAGTATAAAACATGATTCATTTAGCACCCCTTAATTAAAATTAAGTTGGGCTGTTATGGTAATGGTTACCGTTACCATTTTGCGAATACCGTTACCGTACCTTTTTACTGGTAAACTATTGTTTACCGTTAACGATCGACTGGTATACCGATAAACTGATAACCGTTACACTGCTAATGATAAATTACCGTTTATCTAGAAAATATAAGTTGATATATTTTTACACTGAATGATGCTTCACTATTTATCTCATTGGGTCACTTAATAAAGGACATAAAAAGAAGTGTATTTATCATCATTTGAGCTGAATTACTGAAATAAATTGAACTGTTTTCATGTTTCTAAATGCCCGCAATACAACATCTTACTTGAATACCAATGTATTAAGAATGGACTGGTAAATTACAGTTATCGCTTGGTTTTGAAAAAATATTACCAATGTTTTACCATAGTAAATTTACCGTTACCGTACCGATTACGTTGGTATACCGACTTTATTTTAAAATGTTAACCGATTGACTGGTAATGGTATGCTAATGGTAAATTTACCGTTAACATGCCCTAAAATTAAGTCCAAAGGTAATTTGTTGCTTGCAAGAATATTTTGTGGGTTTGCTATTTTTGCAGGCTTTAAATATTAAAGACCAAACTGGTTTTCCCGGAAAAAGATGGTATTAAGTTACTGAATTGTTCTAACGTATAAGTAGGGGATTCTGACGATTAATCACCACGCAAAACTGAAAATTCTTCACGTCTCATCTCAAAACCTAATTTCCAAATTAACCCCCAAAAAGGTAAACGATCATGGCGCAATTCATAACACCAAATTCAATCGCAAGGGTGAACGCAGGCGATCTGGACCTAAAGCCAGTAATGCAAGTAGGGGATGTGAAGGCAGTCGGGGCGGGCCAACGTTATTCGATGACCGTCTCGGATGGATCCGCAACTGCACGAGCTCTGCTGACCACGCAGCTTAATGATGTTGTCAAGAGCGGTAGATTGAAGTCTGGATCCATTGTTCAACTCTTGGAATATTGTTCTAGCGTTGTTCAAAATAACAGGTAATCGTTATTGTTATCCATTTTATCTTATTGTAACATGTAATTAAGAACTGTAAAATTTGTAGTTTTCCCCTGAAATCATCGAAATATGCAGTATGTTTTCCATTTGAATTGATTGCTTTGTGGCAGGAGTTCATTTTAATATGCAATAGAGTAATCCATGTTATTGAAATATTACTATATATGGCATTTAAATAGAAGACGAAAGAAAGGATCAAATCTAACATAAGCTCTTAAACAATAAGCTTGATGTTTTTGTTTCTTATGATATGAATCATGTTTCACAACTTCCCTCAATTAATTGTTTTACAAGCTATTCTAATAAATATATGAAATACACTTAGAATTTGGATAAAATCAGGGAAAATCCTTTTTTCATTTTTTTTTTCCTTTTTCAAGCATTATTTGGGAAAGATTGCATGAGAGTAAGAAATATGGTCAAAAGTGGTAGCTAAACACTTCAAAAGTTACAGTAATTAGGAAACTAATTATAAATGCTTCCCAATAGGTTAAACCTAAAACTTAACAAGTTATATGAAGGGCTCCTTTTGGTAGTAAAAAGCTTAATTACTTATGCTTTCGTTAAAAGGCCTTTGTTTCTAGAAGTCAAAAAGTCTGCTTCGCAAAACGATCCTATGAATTAAAAATAGTGATAACAATCGATAAATGTAAAATAAATTTTAATTGCTTTCAAATTAAGTCAAAGAGTAATTTTTATGTTTATATATCCATATGAACTCTCTGAATTTGCTTGTAAGCAACAAAAAACAATTTATTATTAGCTATTCATAGGGCCTCTTATCGAAGTATTATTGATGCAATGTGTTTGCAGGATCATCATGGTTCTGAACATGGAAGTCATAAAAACCGATTATAATTTGATTGGCAACCTCAAGCATCTTTCTGCCCCGTCTTCACAGAGTACAGCACTGCCTACTAACAACATTTCATCACTCAGTTCAAGATCAACTCCATCTACAAACTATAACAATAATCCCCAGAACTTCAACCATATTATTCAGCCTTCTTATAGACCACCACCAAAGTACAAAAATCAAGGAGCAATTACAAAGAACGAAGCTCCTCCTCGTGTAATCCCAATAGATGCTCTAAACCCTTACCAAGGCAGATGGGCAATTAAGGCAAGAGTCACATCAAAAGGCGAACTCAGGAGATACAATAATGCTAGAGGAGATGGCAAAGTATTTTCCTTCGATTTACTTGATTCTGAAGGCGGCGAAATTAGAGCAACATGTTTTAATGCAGCGCTCGAACGCTTCTACGATATAATTGAGGTTGGCAAAGTGTATTTAATTTCAAAAGGAAGCTTGAAACCCTCGAGAAAGGACTACAACCACCTCAATAATCAATGGGAAATCTTCCTAGATGCAACATCTACCGTTGAGCTTTCCCACGATGATAACAGTTCTATACCCACTGTACAATTCAATTTCAAACATGTAAGTGAGATCGAGAACATAGAAAGCAACTCAATTATAGATGTCATCGGTATAGTTACATCTGCTAATCCTTCCACTTCTATATCACGTAAAAATGGCACTGAAACCCGTAGAAAAATCCTTACCATCAAAGATGAATCAGAGCGAAGCGTTGAGCTAACTCTATGGGGAGATTTTTGCAATCAAGAAGGTCAAGAAATTCAAGAAATGTTTGATTCTGGAATATTTACCATTGTAGCTGTCAAGTCTGGGAAAGTAAACGATTTTATTGGAAAATCGGTAGGTACTATTTCTACAAGTCAACTATTTATAAACCCTGATTTTCCAGAAGCTATTAAACTAAGAGAGTGGTTCGATGGAGGAGGTAAAAACATTACTTCACAGTCGATATCTAAAGATGCAATGCCAGGCATATCTAACAAAGACACACGCAAGTATGTGTCTCAAATTAAGGATGAGGGTTTAGGAAGAGGTGAAAAGCCTGACTGGGTTATAGTAAAAGCCACTGTTACTTTTATAAAAACAGATAATTTTTGCTACACTGCTTGTCCTCTAATGATCGGTGATAGGCAATGCGGAAAAAAAGTGAATAGAGTTGGTAATGGTAACTGGTGTTGCGATCGATGTGATAGAGAATTTGAAGAATGCGACTATAGATATTTGCTTAATGTTCAAGTGCAAGATCACAGTGGGCTTGCTTGGGTGAAGGCTTTTCAAGAAACCGGAGAAGAAATACTTGGTTGCACGGCTAAAGAGCTGTATAAGATTAAGAATGAAGAGGAGGACGATATGAAGTTTTCGGAAATTGTAAGGAGAAGCCTGTTTGAGCAGTATCTGTTTAAGTTTAAGATCAAAGAAGAGATGTATAACGATGAGCAGCGAGTTAACCTTACTGTTGTGAAGGTGGAGAAGGTGGATCCTTCTGCAGAGAGCAGACATTTACTTGATTTGATCATGAAGATGTGATTCGACATGCAACAGTTTTTTCTTTTTTCTTTTTATAGAAATTGGTTGGTGCTTTATATTTGATTAGTTATTGGCTAGTAGCTTTTCTTTTTTCCTCTTATTTTGATCATATTTGTACTTAATTTGATTCTACCTTAAAACATAGTCAAAGAAGATTTGTGGACAGTTTTGTTTATTCAGTGTTATGGATCTGATTTTATCAACTCATGTCCTGTGCAAAGAATTTAATAATTTATTTACAGTTTTGTTTGTTCAACGTTATGTTATT
Organism: Allium cepa; assembly: GCA_030765085.1. NCBI lineage: Eukaryota > Viridiplantae > Streptophyta > Magnoliopsida > Asparagales > Amaryllidaceae > Allium > Allium cepa. Next base: position 23,612,800 of record CM060933.1, on the reverse strand, counting down.
TGTTCAGATTTGGTCGTATATTTTTTGTGTAATGCTAAAGGCAATGTGGTTTGCACTGACAGTGCAAATCGGCCACCGACCGATCCTTTTTTGGCTTCGGTCGGCAAAGGGCCCCCGACCGATATGCACTGTGGTAGCCTCTAGTGCAAACCGTGGTGCCTTAGCAGCACACTATTGACATTTGGTGTGGAGGACAGCTGGAATTTAACAATTTTTTTAAGGGGTGATTTACCGCAAAGAATTCTTTTTTATTTTACACACATATAGGAAAAGTCTATTTGGACACAGAATATAGACACAATTGGTGACAGAACAGATTGCCGCCATCAGAATATACATATGAGAATTTTTCACATATCAAATCTAAAATTTGGGATGTAATTAAATTTCTACTTTTGGTTTGTTGGTATTACCAGTATATGCCTTACTCGACTCCTACCTTGGTCATCTTGGACGGTTGGAATTTAGAAAAAAAAATTAAGGTGTCATTTACTTATCATCATCTGTTCTGCAAATAATCATTCAAATCCAATATACCGAGGCCACTAAATATTAAGGGCTTGTTTGGTTACCCATTTTCAAAGTATTTTTGATTTTTAATTTTGCAAAATAATGAAAACTTGTTTGCTTTATCATTTTGTAAAATTCATTTTTAATAAAGGCCATTTTTGAAAATAGATTTAACAAAGAGAATTGAAAACAGTTTTTTTTTCCCCACTTTTGGTCCAAATTGAAAAGCCTGAAAATCCAAAACCGAGAAACAAAACAAACGCGTTCACCGACCCCTTTCCTCTTTCGTGGCCGCGAAATCTGAAATCCATCTCAGAAACAAAATCGTCACATTTTCAGCTTTTATCTCAAAATCAGGTAAAATCGATTTATTTTTCTTACTTATCTCATTTGCTTCAAACTAATAATACCTAGAGTTAAACGCAAATGGTTTAATTATCCATTTGATTTATTTTTGTTTACTAGGGTTTTGCTTGTTCCGTAGCTGATCAGAAGAAGAAATAATATCTTTTTTTCTTGTCGAGGTAGGTTGTTTCTTATGAATTTTCATTTTGCTGGGCAATGATTTTGTAGTGTTCTTTCTAAACAGAGTTTGCTTTTCTGTTTTGATTTTCACTTATTTCAACACACGCATTATCAGGTTGACAGAGTCACGGTAGAAAATTTAATGTAAGCCACTGTAACTGAATCATGGCTTCACACACATACATATAATATATGATTTGATCTTCTGCCTTGATTATATTTGTAAGTATTTGTGCATACTTCTTTTTCTTCTTCGTCGTTTGATCTTGCTGCTACATGCTTTGCTTTTATTCGGTCTAACTTGGTTAGTTTAATTGTTTTTGGAATGCGCGCACACGTATGTGAGCTGCATGTGTCCATGTGTGTTCTAGTATGAATGTTAGGTATGTAGGCGATGCGTGTGTGTATTAGTTTGTACTGTCCATGTTTTTGAGAGTTTGGTCTCGTTTTGCCGTATATTTTCCAGGTTGTGAGCTCAACCTGCTTTTGTACGTGTTGACACGTATCATTGATATTTAAACTTTCTTTAAATATAAATATTTATACATGTATGTTAAACATAAATAAAAAATGTAAAACTTAACCATGAACAAACAAAACCAGAAGCCTCAAAGGATCTGGAAACGGCTGCAGTTCATATGATCAATGTCAAAGCTAACAATATGAACTAATTCTGATCTTGATGATCTATAATACATGAATTTGTTAAATTAGCCTGTGTAGACACCAGACAGTAAGTTTTAAGATGTATTATGTAATCCAACAGAGTGCACATTTATTTGTTTGAAATAATTGGACCGTTAGTGTAAAAAAAGGAAAAAAAAAAAACATGAGTTAATCAAGTCAAGTAGGTGAATGTTGATTATGTATATGCCAAATAACTCAATAAATGCAGGCTTTTAATGTGTCAATAAGTATAAATATATGTATATGAATTTGATTACATGGATACAAAACTATTCTATTTTACTAACTTTGATTTTTGCTAACGGCAATAAATTGTAAGTATAAATATTTGTAAGTCTTTGTGCAAGTTTGTGTATGTTGAGCATCCTACGTATTTTATATTGATTTGATCTTCTGTTGTCTTAACATTAACTCTACCAATCCAATTATTTTGATGCACAACTCACGTATAGCAAGTTCACAAAAGCTTAACACAATACTCAATTTTCTTTCTTAAACATATAAGACATTCTTGTCTTTTCTTTTGAAATCTACAATAACTAGTGTATAACCCGTGCGTTGCACACGGTAATATTGTAAAATATAATATTATATCTTTAATGTTAAAATGAGAACTTTGTTATATAATATATGATAAATTTAGTGAATTAATAAATGAATTATAAATTAAAACTTGTATTATGTTTGTGTATAATTTATGTTGTATAGCGCACTTGCGCGCGCACATATATATAGTACTAAAGTAATTTATTCAGTTTTGTTAATATGGATATAACATATATGTTGAAATTGACGTATGTTAGTAATTTTTTAAATGAACTGAAAAATATTATTTAATGAAATTTGTTTAAATAAAACAAATATAAAATTATGTAATTAGTTTACATACATGGACTTGAAAATAAACGATAGGAAGAATCGAGAGGAATTTTGTAAAAAATTGTATAATTTCGATGTTGATATATTGAAGCTAAAACATAATTTTTTAATATAATGTATGATAAATTCTTAATATAAAGAAATTATAACTTATTTACAAATTAATTTGTTATGATGTTTATATACATAATTTATGTTATGTGATTTATATATCTTTATAGTTGAATAAAAAAATAGTCTTACAATTTTCCATAATGTGAGCGTGTGTGTGTGTTTTAAAATTAACATATATTTTTACGATTCATTACAAAAATAGATTAACTATTCATTGAAATTATTTAAATTTGAGATTTCGTAAGTAGTTTGGATACATGTATTTAAATATAAAATAATAGATAATAATTGAGGGCGGTTTAGGAAATAATTGTAGAAATGTTAAAATGTACGTATTTGAAGCTAAAAACAGAATTTTTCAATGTAATACAATATAAAAAATTTAGATATATGAATAATTTATTAAATATGGAAATATTGCTTATGCATATTATTTATATTAGGTGACTTATATATCTTTGTATTTAAATGAAAAACTAATTTTAACACCTTTACGCCTGATATGAGTATTGTATACATATTGAAACCGTTATATCTTAGCATTTATTAGATGAATTAACAAAAATTTATTAATTGAATTTATTTAAATAATTTAAATTCAAGATCACATAATTAATTTGAAAATATCGAGTTTAGTATACAATGGTATGTGATATTGTGAAATGTTTTGTAACTAATTGGATAAATTCAAAATGTAGGTTTTTGACGTTAAAAAAGGTTTTACAATGTAATGCATGATACACATATTGATATAAATAAATAAAACTTTAAACTTATAATTATTATTTATGAATATAATTTATCTTATGTGATTGATGTATTTATATATTTGAATGAATTTTTTCATCATTTTTGTTAATATGAATATGGTTCATATTGACCATACATATTTGACAAATCGGTGAAAAATTGCATAGTGAAATTATTTAAATAGTTTTGAAGTTATGTAATTGATTACAATATATGACCTTAAATGTAAAATATTATAAAGTAACTGAGGGGAAGCTATAAATGATTATAGAAAATTTATAATGTAGGTATTCAGAGTACAAAAAATATAATTTTGTAATGCATTTCATGATAAATTTATTGAGAGAAACGTGAAAAAATGATTTATTATTATTATTTATGTATTCACTTTAAGTGCTTTAAGTTGTATAACTTAGGTATCTTTACATTAATCATTTTTTTAAATTTTGTTAATATGAATATGGTGTACATATTGATATTTTCATAAATTAGTAAACGAATTAACGAATATTAGTTAGTTGGATTTATCTAACTAGTTTAAATTTAGATGACATAATTAATGCATACATAGATGAAAAGTAAAATATTAGAAGAAAAGCGAGGTAAATTTTGTGAATAATTATGGTAATTTTAAAAGTAGGTATTTGAAGTTAAAGTAGAATTTACAATGACATGTATGATAAATTCATTAAAATAAATTAACTACAATTTTTTATTATTGGTTTATGTGATTTATATATCTTTATAGTTGAATGAAAGATTAATATTATGCTTTAGTTGTTTAAGTGTTATACATATTTAAATTGTCATTCTTTGGTATTTATAAGAAATATTAAATGAATTTATCTAAATAGCTTAAATTTTGGATTATTTAATTAACCTAAATGTGCGGACTTAAATATAAAATATTAGAAGGTAGCTGATAAATTATATGTAAATAATTATATAAACTTTAGGATACATGTACCAAAATGTAAAATAATAAAAGAGAATTAGTAAAATAAGTGTAAAGTAATAAATTAAAGAATTTGAAAATAAAATATCTAAAGAGAGAATTAAAGAGAAGAGAGAAAATTCCTAGAGTCAAGGAGAGAGCTAGAAAATCTTCTGCTTTACTATTATTTAATAGATTATAAGACTTGCTCTAGTTGAGTATACGTCCATTCTTCTCACGAGATATGGTGTAAACCATATTACCATGGACAAAAGTTCAAACCCAAACAAATGTTTTTCTCTTCTTTTGTTCGTGGTGTATGTGTTTTGAGACAATATTTCTCATTTATACGTCCATTCTTTTCTTCTCACCCAATGTAGGGGGTCTCATCAGCCCAATATATCTTTTATAAAAAAATTCATTTATTTATGTTAAATTTATCAAACCAATATATATGGATCTCCTTTTGATAAATTTGTTAGTTTATGTTGCATATTTAACTACTGTGTATTGCAAATTTCATTTATTTTCTGAACTATTATTATTAATTACACAATATGCTTGTTATGAGAAATTGGCTTGGTGCAATTTTAGTTTCATAAAATATCATATTCACCGTCAAATAAAGTAGTTCACTGCAGTCAATATTCATTAAAAAGTGCAAATGCATTTAGGTAGAAATAACATTTAGCTTAAAGAATACGCGTGTACTTATGCTTGCTTATGAAATCTAACCTCAATATGCCTGAAATGGATAGTATAATAGTAATATGGATTGAAATGAGGGTTGTATAAGCTCTTATGTTACATTGCAAAGCATAAGACAAATAAGGTATGTTTGATCCTTTTTAAAGTAATTTTTCTTGAAAATGTAATTCAATTAACTACATGGGTCTCTGAATAAAACGTTTGAGTAATCAAGAATTTATGTTTGAGTAATCAAGAATTTATTCCATAGATAAACAAAGAAAGTGAACTCTTCGCTATAATTAATTCTAACTTGACAATGGCTGCTCAGAAAATTTATCTTTATTTAATTATTTACATAGAATATGCGAGGTCGTAGTAAGATAAATGAACCAATGTCATAGTCATACGAGAACGAACGCGCGTTTTCATTGGAATACTCTATGAATATGTAAAAGCGGAAAAACTGCAATGCTCTACTATCACTAAAGACCAATGGGGAAAAATTAATCAAGAGATGATTGAAGCAACAAAATCTGATTATGGGGTGGAGAGATTGAAGGGAAAGTGTAACCTTTTGCGCATTGTACATCGTTTGTTTTCACAACTATTAGAACATACAGGCGTTACATGGGATCCAAATACCAACAAGGTTAATGCTGTTGAAGAAGTTTGGCAACATTTCTATACGGTATGCGTTTAAAAATATAATTCATGAATATAAGTGCATGTCGAACTAATATTTGTTAAATTATTATAGATCAACAAGACCGAGTTTAAATATTTAGAAAAGATGGTCGTAAGAATTATGAGCTTTTGGGAGAGATTTTCGGTGGAACTACGACTACTGGAGGTTTATGTAATACTTCAACTAAACTTCCTCTCAATTCAGATGATGAAAGATAATTAGAAGAGAATTTTTGTAGCAAGGGTGTGCATGTCCATGTGGTAAATGATGATGAGCAAATGAGTGCTCATCCAAGTGATGACACGTCAACAAATGAATGACGACGCAAAAAACATAAAGCCAATAATATTGAAAAGCTTGAGCCACGTATGGAAAAGTGATCTTCTTCAATCGAAATGCGCAATGAAGAAGTTGAACTTAGAGTACAATACTTAAAAGGAAAGATTGCAAAAGTTGAAGGAAAGTCAACCAACCCAAATGATAGTCAAAGTGATGTGTCGGATCCATATTCCAACATAGTTTGTATGAATATATTAAATGGTATTGACGGTGTTTCTAATGAGGTCTACATGAAGGCAATGAAGGCTTTTAAAGATCCCGATTTTAGGATGCAAGTTGTGATGATGCCGGAACGTAGAAAGACTACCGATTTTAGAACTCATAGAATAATTTTATTAGCTTGTATGTTATGTTATCCTTATTGTAGGTTATGTTTTCTTAAACTTTGTGTTCACCGAACTATGTAGTTCTTATTCTAAGTACTTTTTATGTTCTTGATGTTTGAAATGTGATGTTATTTTATGCTTACAACTTCAATACTCTTTTAGCTATTTGGGTATAAATCAAAAGTGGATGTTTGAAATGTGATGGTTTTTTTGTTGTTGTTGCGTGTTTAACTGTAGCAGCAGTGCTTATTTGAGGTCAAATACATAGAGGTGTTTTTTCGATGTGTCATATTATTCAGTATTGCTTAAACACCATTCAGTGCTTATAGGGAAATGGTGTGGTTTCCTTAATGAAATATGGGGAAATGAGTACATGAGATTTTTTGGGAAAAATGGTGAAAGAGAAGAGTGAGGTGGTGAATAAATGAATGCAAAATCGACACAAGATAAACAAATAATAGAAAGAGAAAAAAGCAAGTAAAAGAAAACCCGTTAGTTCTATTTCTAAATCTGTGATGAGTTTTACAAGCATTTTGATCCTGTATATATGCATTTCGTGTACAAATCACTTTCAGTTATACATTAAGTAATTAAACTAGCTTAAGTATAGCCCAATTACAAGAATTCTTTAATCAAATTCACCCCAGATGCAATTTGTTATTCTAGTTCTTTTGCACGTGCATAGGTGCACAATATGCATATCGTGGTTTTTCCTTATTTTCTCTTCTTTGCTGATAACTCTGTGATTTTGACTTTTCATCATGTTTTGCTATAACCTCAGAGTACTCAGCATCACTTTCAGTCGTAGTTTTGATTGTTATTTTTGCATCTTGAATTGATTGCTCAGGTATTTGACAAAATGTCTTTATTTGTAAATTCTCATCAAAAGAAGGAACTTAATTTACATTTATGATGCATGGGTAAAAAATTTATAAACAGTAAGCATAGTTGCTTCATGCAGCTTCTGTTGTTCTTTGTCCTCTTGCTCAATGGTTATTGCCTTCCTGCTTTGATAAATTTTTTATATTTTTATAGGTGATGAACATGAAAAAAGTATCAATTCAAATACAACAACAATTTATTTTAATTTAAATACTTCATTTAAAAGTAGATGGGTATGATTTAATTTTTTTCAAACTCACAGCTTGTTCCAGCAATATGACAGCTCAATATATTCTTAGAATTTACAACCAATCACTAACGGCTGTCAATACACATTCTTACAATGTATCTTCAGCGTTTTCTTTTGGCTCCAACAAGAACACATCATCAAATCCACTTTGTAACTGCACTTTTTTCATATATATCATGTGTGAAAACTGCAAGTTTACATTGACTGCAAATTGCAAACTGCTAGTTTTTGTTTGTGCTTTGTAAATTCATCACTTCTATTAGCAGAGTAATGTTTCTAATGATAAATAATTAATTTAAATTTTATGCAGGATAATGTCTGTTGGATCTAGTATCATTTCTTATGAATCTGATGATGACTCTAATTTTGATGATGATTTTATATTTATGGAGTACTATGATGAAGAGTTTGGTGATATGTTAATGATTAATTACTTTAACCTAAGGAGTATCATGAATAGAGTACCTTGTAGAACATCATCACTTACGGGAAGGATGTTCTTACTTGATGCACTGAATGGAAATCCTTATATATGTCATCAAAATTTTCGAATGCAGAAGCATGTATTCTTGAATTTTTGTGATGTTCTAAAAGGGAAAGGACTTTTGAATGATGGAAGAAAAGTAAGCGTGGAGGAGGGTGTGGCAATGTTTCTAATGATAATAGGACACACAACAAGATATAGTATTATTGCCGATCATTTTCAGCATTCACACCATACTATTTCAAAATGGTTCAGAAGAGTTTTATGAGCTGTTTGTTCTTTGGGCATGGAGATAATACGTCCAACGGATCGAGATGTCATACATGAACGTCTTGTAAACAAGTATCCCTACTTTAAGGTCATTTTTTTAGCACAAATTTTATATTTATTAAATAATAAAAACAAATAATATTGTAGTATTATTTATTGTAGGATTGTATTGGCGCAATAGATGGAACACATGTTGCTACATGGGTGCCTGCATCGAGGCAAACATCTTTTCGTGGAAGGAAAACCAATATAACACAAAATGTCATGGTGGCATGTGATTTTGATATGAAATTCGTATTTTTATACGCTAGATGGGAAGGCGCTGCTAACGATTCTCGAGTATTCATCGATGTAGTTACAAGAACCGGAAATAATTTCCCAATGCCAAGAGGAGGTATATTTTATTGTATAAAATGTCACCATCAAATATTATTTTATAAATAGTTACATAATACTTATCTTTATAATATTTATATAATACATGGCCACTATTTTGTAGATCAATATTACCTTGTTGATGCTGGATACCCAAACATGCCTGGATTTCTGGATCCTTATCGAGGACGTAGATATCATTTACGCAATTATAACGGATGAGGAAGACTACGTGGAAAGGAAGATTTGTTCAATTATAAGCATTCATCGTGTTGAAATATAATCGAGCGTTGTATTGGTGTTTTAAAAGCAAGATTTTCAATTCTAAAACTAATGACCAATTATTCACTTCGTAGGCAAAGACAAATTCCTATTGCTTGTTGCACATTACATAATTTTATTCTACAAGAACATGCTTTGGATGCTCTTTTCACCCAATACTCATCCGAGAATATGGCATTTGAACATGCATTAGAGCCAAATCAAAATTAAGAAGTCATACAATTTGATGTTAGTCAAACAACTCAAATGGGGCATATCAGGGATCAAATTGCTATACAAATGTGGAATGATTACATAACAACTCATCCATAAACCTAGATAGTTATGTATGAAATTTGACTTTTTTATCCTTCTTAATAGGAACTTGCTTTGCTAATGATAATAAATTAAACGATGCAGGTTATGAGTGAATAAGGCTACACAACTACTTACTCTTTCTTAATTGGTTAAGTTTCTCTTGCTTGCTTCTATGTGCGCTTAGGTAATTCTTGATTCCAATAATGGATTTGATTAGATTTTTGTAATGTCTGTTGTTAGCACCAAAATTGGTCACTAACACCCTTAAGAGAGATTGTGTAGAGAGATTAATGAAGAGAATAAATTTAAACAGAGATTAGAATGCTAAATTCAACGTAGAAAACAAGAACATCAAATTTATAGTGATTCGGCGTAACTGCCTACGTCCACTTTGAAGTTAATCTTTATTACTTTACTTGATAATTGATTACAGATACAATCCATCTCCAATTACTTGAATACAATTGCTAAGTAAAAAGATTGAGTCTTGAATGAAGGCTGAATGCGACAGAGTCTCCCCAATGTTCTCAAAATTCCCATCCCTTTCACTGTGTCTCTGCCTCTCTATTTATAGACGAAGATGGGTTGGACTTCCCTGGTGGGCCTAGCAGCTGGATATTTCGGCCCAAAATGAATGAACTCTGCGTGCCGGACCAGAGATGTCGAACAGGGTATGCCGAAGGTGGTATGCCGAACGTCCCTAGATGCCGATCGAGGTCTGGACGCCGAACATCCCTTGATGCCAAACGTGGTATGCCGAACATCCCTAGATGCCGATTGAAGTCTGGACGCCGAACATCCCTGGATGTCGAACGGCCTTTATGCCGAACGGGGTTGAGTGCCGAACGAGGTGTGGATGCCAAGCAGTGTGGAATACCGAACGACTCTGCCATGCCGAACGGTCCTCAATGCCGAACGATATACAATACCGAATGACCCTCAATGCCGAACGACCGTAGATGTCGAACGTTCCTTAATGCCGGACGATATACAATTTCGAACAACCTTGAATGCCGAACGACCATAGATGCCGAACGTTCCTGAATGCCGAGCGCTCTCTAATGCCGAACACTCTCAAATGCCGAACGCTCTCTAATGCCGAACGCTCTCGAATGCCGAACGTTCTCGAAGCCGAACGCTCTTGAATGCCGAACGTTCCTGAAGCCGAACGCTCTTGATGCCGAACGACGCATAAATGTCGACCAGTATGCAAATGTCAAGTCTTAGTTGCCTGGTCAAACCTTCAGGTAACACTTGCCCCCCAAAGTGCATCGTGTGGTTGAATTTGATGTGCTTTGAATCATGAGTCCAACGTGCTTTGCTTCAAGCCGTGGCTTAGTCTTCACGATAGTATCTTTTCTCGAATTCCAGGTGAGGCGATGTATGCCGAACAACATGGCCGAGGCCGAGCACCCTGGATGCGAACGGCGTAGCCGATGCCGAACGATGTCGTTTTGACCGGTTCTACCGGTTATTGTCTCTTCGACTTCCTCTTCTTCCCTATAAAGGTCGGCATTCTCCTTCTTCTTCACTTTTTCACTTTTTACCTCCGTGATTTTCCAAGAACATGTAACTTACCTCCCTTAAGTTTCGTTCACCTCTTCGATCTTCCGTTCCTACCTGGAATCCATCACGCCCTTCCTATAGCTCCTTCTCAAGTTAAGTTAGAACAACTTCCAATCCTAAACTCACAGACCCCCAGCTCCCACCGTACTCTTTGGTATGAACCTTTCGATCATTCTCTCAAATTAGGAAGTATGACATATTACTTGAACTCGTGAATCTTCCATAGATCGTAGAAAGTGGGGGGATTGTGGATGAGGGTGATGAATTGAGGTTCGGTCGTGTTCTAGGGCTAGAACTTAGTATGCTTTAGGCGATTTTGAGGTGGATGGAATGGAGAAGAGAAAGGTGGAAGATGCATTGTAGTGGCTCGGCATGATCTTTTAATGCCGAGTGATCCTATGGGAGCATGGGAATGGAGTTAGAGATAAGGCCTATTGGTGTGGATTGACATGGCCATGGTTCGGCATGATCTCCCCATGCCAAACGTGGTTGGAGTGGAAAAACTGAAAGGAAGTGGGGAATGGACAGGATGCCGATCGATATTTCGACCGAATAGCACTTAGGCCGAACGGAATGAATGCCGATCGATACTTAGGTCGAACGGCACTTAGGACGAATGGCATTTAGGCCGAACACCTATTCACCTTGCCTAATCATATGACAAAAACAAGGACAAGGACCTAAGCAAACTAGCATATCAAAACTAATCTGGACTGATAACTTCCTAGTTTCAATAATTACAAGCCTGGACTTAAATCGATAAAAACAGATAAAAGTTTTTAGCACACAGTGCTAATGTCCGAGTCCAAAATTGAAAACATTGCAAGGCTGGCTTTCGAAGACGGTCAGCGATGAAGGTCTTCGAAGATGACAATTCAAAGCTCAACTTCATATTATCAACTCTGTGACTTCTAATTTCTCAGCACTTAAACTTGAATGATCGCACTAGTTCACATACCACACGGGGGGAATATTTATGTTGTTAAGTCTAACGTCGATTATTTTTCAAGTATAGTTCAAATAGGTGCTCTGCTAGATTCAATCTTTATCAAAGATGTCTAGAAAATCTAGCTCCGCTACAATCTCAGACAGACCTGGGCCATCCACCCGACAAGAAGTCACATATACTTCAAATCCGTCAATTTCCCCTGCACATAACTTAACTCCCGATGCTCTGGAGGCAGCAATTTTCTTGGACAACCCTGTCGATTCACAGGCTTCAAAGATCAATGAAAGCACTCTCCGTTGGATATGCTCTGTCCACGGAATTCCCTTTGACAACGTGCTAGTTCCATCGGGGCATGATCGTCTGCACTTGCCCCCGGTCGGATACACATCTTATAATAAGTTCATGTGCTGGGTTGGTAGCGTGCCACCGTTCAACTCATTCCTTCGAGACGTGCTGTAATATATTGACATCGTCCCATCGCAACTGCACCCGAACGGTCATGCATTCCTCTACAGTACTTGCATCCTCTTCATGAATGTCCTCTCTAGGCTTCCAACTCCGGGCGATATCAGATACATATATTGCATCAAGAAGCGGAGGGATAGCCCATCTTTCATGTTTCTCGAGTCGCATAATAAATGTCAAATCTTAAATGGGGCATGGACCAAGTTCGCCCTGTATAAACAGGAATGGTTTTATGTGCGCTGTCCTCCCGGCTTTGCGAGGAGATGGGTGGAAGGAAGTAAGTCTTTTTCCTGGACCGACACTCATGTTTGGTCGAAGCTGTACCTTTTCTGACTCTTTTCCATCTTTTCAGGTATCAATCCACGTCCCGAGGGCCGCGGATATTTTGAAGTCGTCGAAGCAATTCGAGCCCTTCCTGCCGAAGAACGGGACATCCGAACTCTCATTTTGAATGAGTCACTTACAAGGTTTGGACTGTTGGAAGAAGGCCGTCATATAAGCCTTCCTCAGGGCGTTACCATACCCAGGCTTGCCTCTGGCAAAGGGAAAAAACGAGCCGAGTCTTCAGCACGTAGCACTCACGAAGCACTAGAAGATGGGGAAATTTAGGAAACTGTGACACCCGAAGTACAAGATGAGAACGTTGGTCCCACTCAGGATCTGATAGTCGAAGTTCACGACATTGAAACGTCATCTTCCCCTTCGAAGAGGAAAAAGAAACTGACATACAAGATAAGGAAGGAGAAGGTTGGTGGAACTTCTAAAGTTACCCTTATTCCAACGGAGAAAGAGGCTTCCTCACAACATTTAGAGAGTTCTTTAAAAGGCCTATCGAACCTCTCCATACCTGATGATCTACTCAATTATGATTTCAATGATCCAGAGGCCTTTAAGCTTCACTCGCCCGTGAGAGGTGATACAAGCGTCCAAGCCCATAACCAGGGAGAAAAATCTCCTATTAGTAAAGCAACTGGTCTGTCGGGCGGAAACATTAGGACACACACAAACAGGTGCACTTCACCTTGCACTTAAATTTCTGCTATCACCCTTCTTCTTGCTAACTCGTCGTTACTTAAATTCTGTGCAGGTGACATGGGGCGCTCACACGGATTTGAACGCCTTCACGGTTCATCTATTTTTCATCAGTCAGGACGGGACTCAGGTTCTGGGAGACGCTGAGATAGGGATGACGACGATGATAGGGATTAACATTCTCGAGATTCATCGTCGCGAAAGAAGTCTTATTATCAGCCTAAATACCATCATAATCCCCCTTCTCACTCGGAGCCAGGCAGAGATAAACACGACCATAAGGGGTCGCAATCCGATGTCCCTCGTGACCAACACTCCGATTCTTCCACCACAAGTCAGTCTCGGGATCCTTACAAGAGACCTAAAACTTCAAAGCCATCTCCTTCCGTTCCCGTAATAGGTCCAACAATATCGGAGAGACTGACTGAGCTCAAGGCTAAATTCCCAAAAATCTGCTTTGATGGCCTGAAATTCCTTCCGACGATTCATCCTATTCCGGGACATGTCAAGCAGAGTGCCATCGCCTGCACTAACGACGTCTCTGTTCAACATGACACGTTTGTTCCTCTTGCTGAGAAAGTATCAGAAGTCTCGATAGAGCGTCAGCATGAGATAGATCGTTTAAAGCTTGAGGCCATCCACGACAAAGATATCATTAAAGCTCAAGACGAAGAGCTTACATCTTATAGGTCTCAATTTGAAGCCACCCAGCAGACGCCAAAGGTACTACCGAAGCCGTAACTCTTTTGGAATCAACCCATAAAAAAGAAATTGACGAGGCGGTCCAACGCTGTGGGGCCCTAGCTTTGGAGAAAGACTCGGTGCAGAAAGAGAGGGATGCATTTAGTCTCCGAGTCAAAGAACTTGAGGAACAACTCCGCAAAGAGAAGGAGGAGAAGACCGCTGCCCAAGAAGAGTCGCAACGATACTGCAACGAGATCATTGCCACACGAATTCTAAAGGCAAAGCTTGAGGATGACCTTTCCAAGGTTGAGGCTCCAAAGAATGAAGCCCGTGAAGAGGGCAAGAAGATAGCGTCTGCGGAGATCGACTCCCGTCTTGAGGTGGCTAAAGAAGAAGGTAGGGAAGAGGTTAAAAGCATGTTTGACCCGCTAATCGTAGAATTCAATGCCCGCGTTCTCATGCTCCGAGACTCTACTTTTCTGGACGGGGGCTATCTCAAATCTTTAGCCGAGGCGTGGGAGACCTTATTAGAAATCAGGAAGGACAAACATGGTTCCGAGGAGGTCGATGAAGGAGCTTTGATTAAAGAATTTCTTAAGGGAAATGAGCCTTTGGACCCGTCAGCGGCAAAATCTCTTTACTGTAAAGGCTCCCCCTCATCAAAAGGGAAAGATGTTATTACCGGTCCATCCGGGATCGTGCCTCCATCTCATGTGCCTACTCAGTCGGCCGATCGGCCGATACTCGATCCATTTGAGCAGCATATTGGTTATAACCCGGAGGACCCTGGCCTTGGCGTCCACATCCTGTCTCCCATTCCAGAGGGTGAGACCCCTCAGACGGCTGAGAGTTTGTCAGAACCTGGTAGATAACCCTTTAGTTTAAGATTCCAAAAGTCATCGTTCTTCATGAAGGGCTATCGTATTCTACTGCTCATTTTTCATGATTTTGTGTAGGTCGTTCTGATCTCGAGCCCACTCCGAGGAGCGACGTTGCCAAGGAGGTGGAGGAAAAAACAAGTGAGGCTACTCATGCAGGGGAGGCTCCTGGTCCAGATGCTCAAGTGATCGGAGCGCTTGATGAGGACAAGTCCGAGACTTCCTCTCCTATCGATGGGAGTTATAAAGTCGAGATTACGAGAGCTTCTGAACACACATCCAAACTGAGCATGAAGGAGCAGCTTGAGAAGGAGAAAAAAGAGACGGTCAAGATCAAAGTCGAGTCTCGAGTTGTGGACTTAAACGACCCCCTGAACAAGACGTTGAAAATTATCCTTCCTGGCGGGTCCAGGCCAATGGAAGTTCCCCATACTTCTTCGGTCGCTACCTCTCCATCAAAGAGGATTACCAAGGGTAAACGCACAGAAGAGGAGCCGTCTGAGAAGACAAAAGAGGGGAAGAAGTTGAAGAAATCCAAGAAGTAATTATTAATCTCGTTCAACGAGAGTTAGTTTAAGTTATGTAATTATTTTTATCTATTTCCGTAGTCCTTGTAACTAGACTGCTGACTCCAAATTTTGGAGGAGTTGTAGTAGAAACTCATTTTTGAATAAAGTTTAGTTTTCCTGTCTTTCAAAAGACTCTTATCGTTCAGTTTTCTTGTGTGATTGTGATTGAAATCCAAGTTGCTGTGAATAACATAAACTTCTCGGTTCATCTTCATATAGCTCGGAAATTCTTTGGGAGTTGTTCATTTTTCATTCCGTGCTTTAAGCACTTAGAATATTTTTCAGTCTGTATGTCGGGGGTTTGATAAATTCAAGTCATTTGTGTCCTAATTCGCACTCAGGGAACTTGGAGATTTGAATCGCTTATACTTGAGTTCGCACTCTAGGGACTTAAAATGCTCCAGTCCGCACTCAGGGGACTTGGAGATTTGAGTCGTTTATAATCGAATTCGCACTCCGGGGACTTAGAGTACTCCAGTCCGCACTCAATGGACTTGGAGATTTGAGTCATTTATACTCGGATCCACACTCCGAGGACTTAGAGCACTCCAGTCCACACTCAGGGGACTTGGAGATTTGATTCGTTTATACTTGAATCCGCACTTCGGGGACTTAGAGTACTCCAGTCCGCACTCAATGGACTTGGAGATTTGAGTTGTTTATACTCGAATCCGCACTCCAGTGACTTAGAGTACTCCAGTCCACACTTAGGGGACTTGAAGATTTGAGTCGTTTATACTCGAATCCGCACTCCACGGACTTAGAATACTCCAGTCCGCACTTAGGGGACTTGGAGATTTGATTCGTTTATACTCGAATCCGCACTCCGGGGACTTAGAGTACTCCATTCCGCACTTAGAAGACTTGGAGATTTGAGTCGTTTATACTCGAATCCGCACTCCGGGGACTTAGAGTACTCCAGTCCGCACTCAGGGGACTTGGAGATTTAAGTCGTTTATACTCGAATCCGCACTCCGGGGACTTATAGTACTCCAGTCCGCACTCAGGGAACTTGGAGATTTGAGTCGTTTATACTCGAATCCGCACTCCAGAGACTTAGAGTACTCCAGTCTACACTCAGGGGACTTGGAGATTTGATATTCGCGCGCGTTCGTACGTCAGAGAGAATAATATCGTTCTAGTTGCTTGCCACAGGATTATCATACGCAGAAACATTAATAATTCATGGAAAAGATGGCTTCAAGCCTTTATTAATGAAAACAAGATGAATTGTCTTATTACATGCTAAGAACTAGAAATAAAATTGTATTGGAAACAAATGCAACTAATATATGAAAGAAATATACTAAGCATAATAATGCTGCAAGTGCTCGCTGTTCCATGCTCGGGGGAGTGTCGCACCATCAACGGTCGCTAGCTTAAAAGTTCCTTCTCCAAGCTTCCGTTCGATGACGTATGGACCTTCCCATGCGGGATTCATATGCGATGGGATCGGAAAAACTCGTTTCAAAACGAGGTCTCCCACATCAAAAATTCTCGGACGGACCTTTTCGTTATAATATTTAGCGACTCGATGTCTGTATGCGGCAGCTCTTAAATCAGCTTCTTCGCGTTTTTCATCAATGAAGTCCAATGATTCCAGTAAAAGATCCCGATTCGACTCAGGGTCGTAATAAGTTACCCGATGTGATGGAACTTCAAGTTTCACGAGTATGACAGCTTCCATGCCATATGCCAATGCGAATGGAGTGTGGCCAGTCGCGGTCTTGTGGGTGGTTCTATAAGCCCAAAGCGCCGTTGGGAGTTCATCCACCCACTTGCCTATAGCCTTTTCCAAATGTTTTTCAATATGGACTTGATTATTTTGTTCATGGCTTCCACCTGTCCATTTTCTTTTGGGTGAGCAACCGCTGCAAACTTTTTCTCAATGCGATGCTTCTGGCAAAATTCTTTGAACTCCTTGGTTTCGAACTGAGTTCCATTGTCTGTAATGATGGTCTGTGGAAGGCCAAAACGGCATATGATATTTCGTACAACGAAATTAATAACCTTCTTGGTGGTGTTTGTGGCCATAGGCTATGCTTTTGCCCATTTGGTAAAGTAATCGACCGCAACTATCGCATATTTCGCTCCACCTTTGGATATGGGTAAAGAACCGACTTTGTTGATCCCCCACATTGCAAATGGCCAGGGACCAACCATTTGTGTGAGTTCCGTTGGCAGAGTTCTCGGGATTTTTGCATATATCTGGCATTTGTTACATCTTCTCATATAGTCTGCAGCATCCCGATTTACAATCGGCCAATAATATCCGTAACGGAGGATTTTCTTTGCTAATGTCTGCCCCCAAGTATGGTCACCGCACTCTCCCTCATGGACTTCCTTTAATACTCGTTTTATCTCATCGTGGGCCACGCATCGGAGTAAGGGGGTCGAGAATCCCCTACGATACATTATTCCATCCTGTACTACATATCGTGAAGCCTTACGAAGGATTTGTCGTCTTTCGCTCCTCCTTTCGGGAAAGACCCCATGTAGTAAGTACTGTTTGACTAGGGTCAACCATGACTCCTTCTCAACTTCGGTTTCTAACACGAAATCTATCTCCATCATATCTATACTCGGAGCATGTAGGGTCTCAATAGGAAACAATCCCATTTGCTATGTATCGCCAGTGCTTGCAAATTTCGCCAACGAATCAGCTGCTTTATTTTGTTCACGCGGGACATGCGAAATGTCATAATATTCCAGATTTGCCAGCAGCTCTTGAACCCGAGCAAGGTAAGGGGCAAGTCTTTGTCCTTTCGCTTGATAGTCTCCCCGCACTTGATACACCACTAGTTGCGAGTCATAGAATATTTCAATCGATTTCACTCCTAGTTCATTAACAAGTCTTAAGCCAGCAATCAATGCTTCATACCCGGCTTTATTATTCGTTGCTGTAAACTTGAGCTTCAAAGCATAGCAAATTGATCGGTTTTCAGGAGTCACAAGAACTATGCCAGCCCCAAGCAACGGTCGTTAGATGCCCCATCGGTGTACATCTTCCATCGAACGGAAGGTAAGACCTTGTGACTGTTTGGTTCGTCTGACACAGTGAATTCGACAATGAAGTCAGCTAGTGCTTGCCCTTGTATGGCCCTTCTCGGCAGATAGGTAATATTGAACGGACTTAACTCGATATTCCACTTTAACATCCTTCTGGAAGTTTTCGGTCGTTGGAGTACCTGTCGCAAGGGTTGATCAGTGTAAACACTGATTGAGTGTGCCTGAAAATATGGACGAAGCTTGCGTGATGCAATCACCAAGCAATAAGCTAGTTTCTCAATCTTTGGGTAATTTCTTTCCACCCCCGTCAAGCGTTTACTAACATAGTAAATTGGCTTTTGAACTCGGTCCTCCTCACGAACCAAAGCTGTACTGATAGCATGCTGGGATACGACCAAGTACACATGCAACATTTTATGGTCTATCGATTTTGACAGTACCGAAGGACTTACTAAGTGCCTTACCAGAGCTCGGAATGCTTCTTCACAGTCGGATGTCCACTCGAAATTTCTCTTTACTTTCTTTATCACACCGAAGAAAGGAATACACTTGTCTGTAGCCCTGGAAATGAATCGACTCAGCGCAGCCACCTTTCCATTCAAGCTTTGCACCTGCTTTATGGTTCTAGGTACTTGTATATCTCGGATGGCCTGAATCTTCTCCGGGTTAGCTTCGATTCCGCACGCATTCACAATGAAACCCAGGAACTTTCTCGACACTATGCCAAATGAACACTTTAAAGGGTTGATTTTCATTCCGTAATGCCTAAGTATATCAAACATCTCCGCTAAGTCTCGGATGTGGTCGTTTGACTGTCGTGACTTCACAAGCATGTCATCCACATAGACTTCCATTGTTCTACCAATTTGATCTTTGAACATTCGATTCACCAGACGCTGATAAGTTGCTCTCGCGTTTTTCAATCCAAAGGGCATCACTACATAGCAATACAACCCAATGTTCGTGACAAAACTGGTGTGTTCTTGGTCTGGGATGTGCATTGGGATTAAATTATATTCTGAGTACGCATCCATAAATGACAGTAATTCATGTCCGGCCGTTGAATCGACCAGTTGGTCAATTCTAGGTAATGGAAAACTATCCTTCAGGCATGCTTTGTTTAAATCAGAATAATCAACACAAGTTCTCCACTTTCCATTTGCTTTCTTTACTAGCACCGGGTTAGATACCCATTCAGGGTAGAGGGCGTCGCGGACGAACCCATTGGCTTTGAGTTTGTCCACCTCCTCTTTGAGAGCCGCGGACCTCTCCGGGTCACAGGAACATGTTTCGGGTCTATGTTCAACATATGACTCGCAATTGCAGCAGAAATCCCGCACATATCAGAATGCGTCCAAGCGAAAACGTCTAGGTTCGCTCGGAGGAAATCAGTGAGGTCCTCGGCCACCGAGGGGTCGAGTTGTGATCCAATTTTAAGAAATCGTGTTGGGTCATCCCGGCTGACTGGGATGTCAATTGTCAGTTCAACCGGTGCTGCATTCGTTTCCCTGGGTTCCCCATCATCATCTCTCGGATCTATGTCTCTATGGATCCGAGAATGTCGTCCGAACCAGGGCTCGGGCACTACTTGTCAATCGTCAACATTTTGGATGCGGACGGAGCTATCCGCAACCTTTCCCTTCTCTCTACGTTGAGCCTCTCTCAGCTCAGCCACGTAGCATGCACGACCGGTCGCCTGATCGCCATGTACCACTCCAACTCCTTTGTCTGTTGGAAATTTTAATGTCAAATACCATGGGGCCAGGGCTGCCCTAAACTCTGCCAGGGCTGGACGGCCCAGAAATACGTTATATGGAGAATCAACATCCAACACTATGAACGGTAGGATTCGCACCCTCCTACGTTCGCCTTGCCCCAGTTCAACTGATAACTCCACATGTCCCACTGCATTAGTTGCTGCGCCATTAAAGCCATGGATTCTGGCTTCAAATGGTTTCAAATCCTTGGTCTCCATCTTCATTTGGTCATACGCCTTCTTGAAGATGATGTTAATAGAACTTCCACAATCAATTAGAATTCTTTCACGAACGTCGGCCCAATTGTCGCAGATATGACCATCGGTTCGACGGTAGGAGCCTCCACCTTATCCGCATCTCTGCTCCTAAATACAATATCATCATTCATCGTGCGTTGTTGTTTTGCAGGGGTCCCGTCCTCCACATTTGAAAAACACTCATACTTCGCATGTCTTAATGAGTTAGCATATCGCTCCATCTTTTGCTAATTCTTATTTGCAGGATGAGGTCTGCCTGCTATCGTGTTAATAACCAATCTACCTATAGTTCGAGCAGGTTGTTCTGGTTGGCGTGGAGCCGGCCCATGTCCGAGGTCTGGCGTTCCTTGCCTTCCATCTTGCGGGTCTTTGACAAATTCTTGCAGCCTTTTCTGTCTGATCAACTTTTCTATACCGTCATGGAGGTGTCTACACTCCTCTGGGTTGTGCCCATAGGACTCATGAAAGAGGCAATACTTCCCAGTCTGCTTCTGTTCTTCTGTTGACTCCTTTGGGCGTGGTTTTCTATATTGAAAAGTGTTGCAAGTTGACAAATAGATGTTCTCAAGAGATGCGTTCAGCGGGGTGTATTCATTGTAGGTCAGAATCATTGGCTTCCATTTCCCCGCTTCTTTTTTCTTTCCGGGATTTCCACCTCCGGATCCTTTAGACTGCCCAGGCTTGTTTTGGACGTTGACTTGAACTTTTCCCGAATTATCGTCGGTTTGCTTCACGGCGATGTTACTTTTCACAGTCTCCTGAACAGGCCCTGGTGCCTTATCTCGTCTTGTCCATCGAGCTTCCTTCCTCCTTATGAACTGATGAGCTTTCGAATAGAAACGCTCCAGTGTAGCTGGGGGTTTTCCCGCCAACCAATCTCCAAATTCAGAATCTGGATCCACTCCACGCATTGCCACCATCAAGATCGCATGGTCGTCAGGGTTGCTCACTTCAGTAGCAGCAACGTGAAATCTCTGCAAGTATGCTTTCAATAACTCTCCCGAAGCCTGGATTACGCTCGATAAGGACATCACATCCTTTGAACGAGTGGTATGTATCCTGAATTGTTCTATGAATTTCATTGCCAATTCGTCAAAGCTGGATATAGATCGTGGGGGGAGTCGAGTAAACCACATGGTGGCAATTCCGGACAAAGTGATTGGGAAGCACCTATACTTGGTTGCATCATTAGCTCTTGCAGAATCCATCATCCATCTGTACCTCATTACATGTTGCCTGGGATCAGTCTTCCCTTCATAGGCTGGGATGGTTGGCATGCTAAACTTTCGTGGGTACTCGGCCTGTAGAATGGTAACCGTGAAGGGAGTATGACTCTTAGACACTCCCCAATCTTCATTAGTCAAACCCAGGTTCTCCCTCATTAACTGTCTGACCATTACTGACAAGTCTGGGGTAGGTATGGAAGATGGGAGGTTAGGTTCCGTTCTACGGGACTGATCGGGTTGGTGTCTCCTTTGTTGGCGATCGGCCAAACGTGCATCTTGAGGGCCAGCATCGTCGGGATCTTGGTGAGCCGGGCGTCCGGTCTCCTTACGAACTTGATCCCTAGTTGATCGGTCAGTGGCACCTGCATGTTCAACTTCATCATTACGGCGTCTATGCCTAGGAGGTTCGTCAGCTGAGGTCGAACTATCAGATTTAGAATAAGGAGCAGGGCTACCTCTAGCATTCTGATGCTGCTGCTGAGTAAGCTGAGTCATGAGGTTAGTGTTGGCTTGAATCTGCTCAGCAAGTTGCCTTCTACTTTCCCTGAGTTCTCTTATCAAGTCGTTGAACTCTATTTGGGAAACGACTTCCGCTTGGTTTTGGGTGGAGGGCCCTGCGTCTTGAATTGCTTGCTGGTTGCTAGGTCCAACTTGTTGCATGCTAGCAGTCTCTTGGACATCTGCGTTATGAGAGGCCGATCTGGTTCGTGGTCTCCCCATGGTAGAGTTGTTGGTTATAACTCTGAGTAGAATCAACAGATGCCTTGTGAATGATTTTGGATCTTCTTCGGGGGATTTATGCAATCCAGTAGCTACAAAGCAAATCCTTGCATCCTGAGAATTCGATTCTTAGTGAAAGCACCAAAATGTTAGCACCAAAATTGGTCACTAACACCCTTAAGAGAGATTGCGTAGAGAGATTAATGAAGAGAACGAATTTAAACAGAGATTAGAATGCTAAATTCAATGCAGAAAACAAGAACACCAAATTTATAGTGGTTCGGCGTAACTGCCTACGTCCACTTTGAAGTTAATCTTTATTACTTTACTTGATAATTGATTACAGATACATTCCGTCTCCTATTACTTGAATACAATTGCTAAGTAAAAAGATTGAGTCTTGAATGAGTGCTGAATGCGACAGAGTCTCCCCAGTGTTCTCAAAATTCCCATCCCTTTCACTATGCCTCTGCTTCTCTATTTATAGACGAAGATAGGTTGGACTTCCCTAGTGGGCCTAACAGCTAGATATCTCGGTCCAAAACGAATGAACTCTGCGTGCCGTACCAGAGATGTCGAATAGGGTGCCGAACGTGGTATGCCGAACGTCCCTAGATGCCGATCGAGGTCTAGACGCCGAACATCCCTGGATGCCGAACGGGCTTTATGCCGAACGGGGTTGAGTGCCGAACGAGGTCTGGATGCCAAGCAGTGTGGAATGCCGAATGACTCTGCCATGCCGAACGGTCCTCAATGCCGAACGATATACGATACCGAACGGTCCTCAATGCCGAACGACCATAGACGCCGAATGTTCCTTAATGCCGGACGATATACAATACCGAACAGCCTTGAATGCCGAACGACCATGGATGCCGAGTGCTTTCTAATGCCGAACGCTCTTGAAGGTCGAATGTTCCTGAATGTCGAACGCTCTCTAATGCCAAACGCTCTCTAATGCCGAACGCCCTCGAATGCCGAACACTCTCTAATGCCGAACGCTCTCGAATGCCGAACGTTCCTGAAGCCGAACGCTCTTTAATGTCGAACGTTCCTGATGCCGAACGCTCTTGATGCCAAATGGCGCATAAATGCCGACCAATATGCAAATGCCGAGTCTTAGTTGCCAGGTCAAACCTTCAGGTAACATCTGTATAATTTATTACTAACTTGTGGGTCAATATTGGAAACTTTATCATGCTTGCATGTTTATCACTTCCCAAGTAAATGAATTATCTCAATATTTGCTTTATAACACTATTTCCATCGATCTATTACCCTTCATGCTGAAATGATAGATGTAATCGAGTACTCAAAAAAGTTCATGGTGCTGATATATATATTAATATACTTGTATATTTGTATTTGCCAGAAAAGGGAAGGCTTAGCATGAGGAAGAAGAGCCACTTAAACAAAGCAAACCTACTTGCCTACAAGATACATCAAAACTTTTTTTCCTCTTTCTGTAGCGATACAATTGATATATTTTATCTACCTTGTAATGATTTTGAGTTGAGATATGGTTAATTTGTAGCACTATATGAATTAGTCTCATTTTAATATAGTTCAAATTTCAGTAGTCATTATCATTTTGTGATCTTTGTCAATTTATGATTTTCTCAGTTTTATGACATTTTTTGTTAGTCTCATTCATTACCTCCTTTCACCTCTATATTTAATGAAAAACTCCAAACAAATTTGAAATTGTCATTTTTGTTTTGGAATAGCATTTTTGTTTTTTAGTTTAAAAATTATTTTTCAAAAATATAGAGCCAAATACATTTTTCAAAATATAAAAAACATTCAAAATGAAAAATTGAAAATGAACTTCAAAAACAAAAAATCAAAAACCAAAAATGAAATCAAATAGGTCCCAATATTTTGAAATTTACTTTGGTAGATATTTTTAATATATAAGATATCACAAAATAGCACAAAAGTGGAGAAAGTACATTAGTAGGAGATTTCAGACAATTTAATTTTGCAAGCTTACGCTAAAACAAATCCTTAACTGTTTGATATGACCGATTCAACCAGAAGGGTAGCATGACCAATCAATGTCTCTTTTCTATAAAGCGATAAAGTGGAGTTGGAAAATAAAATGTTTATCGGTTTATCAATCAATTTCATAGGCTTCGACAAAACGGCACCGTTATACGAAAACCGTCAGCACCGGACCAAAAAAACGATGCAGAAACCTGCATCGAATTTTCTAACCAAAGAAAATCCGCTAAATCGGACCGACCCGCATCGATACGCTTCGGTTGCGGTTTGAATAATTGAAGCGACCATATTAAATCGGACCGAACCGAATATTTACATCAGTAATCTTATGATAAAAATATTAGTAACTCCTATCTCATTTTATATTCTAACGGTATATATTCTATTTTCAGCTTATCTTTATTAATAGTTGGTTTGGAAGCGCAATCTTTTGGTCCAACCGTGAACTTTCAAAAATACTCATGTATAATTTTTTAATTATTAAATTGTTATTACATATGATCTCGCCAATAAATTAGAAGATAAAATCTTGCTACAGATATTTTAGGCGTATTCAAACCTAGGTGTTGATTTCAATTATTCATTGTAATAACCCGTAATTTTCGATGATTAAAAATTGTTAATTTAATAAAGTTTTGTAATTTAATGTTGGAAGAAATAAAAATTTGTGATTTAATAATAATGATATAACTGGAATGCAATGTAATAATATTAATTTCAGGTAACTTGTAATTGTTTTAAATGTAATTCCAATAAATTAAAAGGATTAAAGAGTTATAATTGATATAGATGTAAATAGATTATAATAATGTATGTATTAATGGATAATCAGATTAAAAGAGCAATTGATAATTCAAATGTTGATTAATTAGTGAAATAATATGATTAATGCTAATTGAATAAAATCAATGTTAGGTAAGTAATTATAACATTTGGTTGCAAGTAATAAACTTACTGATGTGACTAAAAGTTAATGGTGACAAACTATTATATGTTACCTATTAATTTAGTCTGTTAAATTTAACTGGAAATCAATTTTAATTAAATGTAGTTAAATGTACACTAATGTGAGTTAAGACAATAACTGCCAATTTATGAATGTAATAAAATGAATAGAAATGTTAATTTTGTTCATAAGGTGATAATTAATTTAATAAAAGAATGAAACCAAGATAAATAAATTAATTGAGACTTTAAATTGTAATTAATGTGTAAAATTGACAAAAATTCAATGTAACTGAAATATAGTAGTTAATACAAATTGAAGGTGGAAATTGGAGAATATTAATGTAATGAAATATAAGACAATGTTAGCTATATTATTAGAGTAATAATTGATTAAATATAAAGATTGAAATCAAATTAGATCAATTTATTGGAATTAAATTATAATTAATTGGATTTAATTACAGTTGTAATTGAACACTGTAATTTGTGAAATATTTAACACTGAATTATATGTAAACTTGTTTTAAATTATTACAAATGTCTATGGAATCAGAAAGGATAAAAATGGTTAGTTAATTAATTTGAATGAAAAAGCGATTTAATTAATTAATTATTAATTTATTTGATTAACGTGAAAATAGCCATTTTGGCCACTGTCTCGGATTTCGACGAAACAAGTTCCATCGGATCCGTAGCAGTGAATTATTATAGGGTATCAAGTTTCGTAGAGATCGGACTTGTCGTTTGATCGTACGGACTCGAAACGCCTAGAAATCAATTTAATTGAAATCAATTTGGAAAAAGCTAATTTTAAAGCAACTTTTTCATACCATGGAATTTGGACCTGAAACCTATTCCATTGAGTTTAAAACCATCCAAAACATCTATTTTGATATATGGGATGATCCATTTTCGTTCCGGAGACAGAACGGGCTTTTCGGGTTATTTATCATTCAACGTGTAAATCAATCTGGTCCATTCTTTTTGTTTTTAGCTTTGCCTATAAATAGCCCGTTATAAACCCTAGTAACCTTTTATTTTCTATTGTCTCTATGTACATTTCTTTCTCATCTCCTCCTTCCAATGGCAGACAAACCAATTCCCAAATTGTAAATTCAATTTCCAATTCAATTCCAAAAAAATCAAACTCTCCAAAATATATCAAATTATATATCGATTTGAAGCTCTCGTACATTTATATTGTCTGTTTCTTTTTTATTTATTTTAATTTTAAACGTTCTAACCTGAATAACTTTTACATACGAGGTCCAGTTCACGCGCAGTTTGTTTCGTTGGGATCGTATCGAAATTCCGGACATTTTGACGTTAGTTTGGACGATTTCTGAGAATGTTAAATTTTGGGCCTCAAATTGGATTTTTATTCGATTTAAAATCGAAGGTGAGTGTTTTAACTCACTCACAATTACTAAATTATCTTATGTTAGTTAAATTAAATTTACGTTGTGATTTCGAATCTAGTTATGGCTGTTTGGTATATTTAAATCGTCATTCCAGTTAATTCGAATTTATTTTGAATTAAATTGTCATTTAATTTAGTATTGAATTTGAATTGCCAGTTAACTACCTGTAAATGATAACCTGTTATTTGTTGTAATTTATTGGTCGAACTGGATGATGATTATGATGGATGTTTGATTTTTGATATTGGATGATATGTTTGATTTATATAATGTTATCACTCTACAAGTTCTCTATGGGTTGAAATGATACATACCCGAACGATCTATAGATTAAGGAAAAATCATTATGAGTTGAAATGATAGACTCGAGCGATTTTATGGATTTTTATTTAAATCGATATTGCGGATTAAAATGATATATAACCGTAAAATTTTAAATTGCGAATTGAAATGATAAATATCTGTATCACTTGAACCTAGAATTATATACGGACACCGGATTGGTTAAATTAAATGATTTTGAACCTTTGAAATTTTGAATCGAGTTAAATTGTATTTTGAAAAAGAAATTGATTTATATAAACTGAAGAATTTTCGATAATCCAAGTGCTAATGCTGAAAGGGAATTGATTTAATAAATTATTCAAAGGATTTAAATTTGAAATTTCAAGTTGAAGTGTCAAATATAAATGAATTGATTGGAATTGAGTTACTAAAAAGGTTTGGATACAACTTTGAAAACTAATTAAACTAATTTAAACTACTTTAATTAAATTAACTATTTTAATCAATTTAAAACTATTTTAATTTATACTAATCTATTACAACTTATTTAATCCAAGTTAACATATTTTACCTATTTTAAACTGATTAAATTTATTTAATCTATTTTAAAGCCATTTAATATAATTTGAATCTATTTAATATATCTTAAATCTATTTAATCTATTTAAAATCTACTTAATACAATCTAAATCTAATTAATCTATTTAAATCATTTTTAAACTAATTAAATCAAATTTAAATCTATTTGAACTATTTTTACCATTTAAACTATTTTCAAATTACTTAAAACTATTTTAAAATATAAAAACTATTTATAATTACCTAAACTATTTTCTAAAGTTTCAGACTGTGTAAAGTTGAAGTATTTATATTTTAATCCTTAATGATGATACAACCTAAATTGGAATTTGGAATTGATACTTTTTGTGAAACGACGTATTTGAGTGACTAAGATGATTTGAAATGAAGAATTAATTAACATAACTTATCTTAGATTTCAAAGTGAATATGATTTGAAAGTGTATATGGTTTGAAAGTGTATATGATTTGAAAGTGAATATGATTTGAAAGTGAATATGATTTCGAAAGAGATATGATTTGAAATCGAATATGATATTTTGATATCAATTGTAAATTTACTTTTGAAATGTAAAAGAACCATCCGGTGTGAAATAAGTGTTTGGTTGTTAAAGAGACCGGGATCAGATATTGTCATACTCTTTGCCAATATCGAAAACCACTTTAACAACTGTGTACGTGGTGGAGATTCCAGAAATGTAGTAGGATGGTTTGGCGAACGATTTCTGTATAAGGTATGACGTGACCCTGACTCCTGTGAGTCAGCATAGATGTGACTAAAATAGAAGCTATACCTGGGACAAGTGACGTCATTCCTCCGATCGGACACGCTTCTTCGATACCATATTATGACATTGTGATGATTTGGTGGCCACCCCTTGATTTTTGATTTGGGAGTGTGTTCCGACGTGAGCGGTAGTAGCTGCTATGCGTTACCACCAGCCTGGTTCTGCAATTGGTAAATCTACCCTGGCATTGCCTCGAGTGCCGTGTTCACATGCCCTAGAGCACCTTCTACGAGTTTGTTTTGTACCATACCTATGGAATGCCCTCTGATAGCGCTCCTGTTTACGGAGGAATTACGGTACTGTATAGACTATGAGAATATATAAAAATGCGTTAAGGGGGATATGGGTAATGCCTTAACGCTATTTTAATACTTTTACTTTACTATAGAGGCTATCATAATAGCATATTGTACTACATGGTAGATATTTTAATGGATCCTTAGGAGATGGGAATCCTGAACATCTCTTAAGTTACTGCACCCACGTTAGACACTGGATAGGAGAAGTCGAATCCCATAAACATCTCTGACGCCGTTCCACTCGTATTTATTTTACGTTGATTTAACTTGCATAAGATTTTTTAGTTCTAACTTGAGTATTTTGTCTTTTCAATTCGCTCGGGTCAGCCTGAGCATTTCAGGGTTGAAGACCTTATTCCTGGAGGACAAAGACGAGATTGTACTATTATTACCTATTATATGTATTCTACTGCATCATGTTATTCTACTGCATTTCTTTATTTATTTCTATTTTATGCCACTCTGATTCTGTATTGTATAAGTATAATCAAATTTATCTGTAACAACTTTATGAACTGTTATTTGATTATTATATTTTGTCATTACGCTGTGAAATTCTGTATTTGTTTTATTTCTTTCTCTTTTCTTATTTACTCCATAAAAAACTGCCCTTTTGAATGGTTTGAGTTTGGCGTGTGTATCTTCTTAAAACGTCCAAAAAGGCAGGTCGTTACAGTTGGTATCAGAGCTTCGGTTTAGCAATAACCTTAGCTTTGTGAGGTCTGACTCTTTAGAAATAGGGTACTAATACCCTAGAATGATTCGCTGAGTGTATATATATAAGAGAGCGTATTTGTCAGTGTTATAAAAGGTTTTTGTATTGTGTTAATTTGTTTCGTTTTGTATTTATAAATTCTGGTCGGTGTATAGGACACTATGACATTGATAGGGATTTCTAAACACTTAATAGAGCATACCGACAGAACACTTGTTTTGAAATATTGGTAAATGAAATAACTTTGCCTATTATATATTTTTGTATGTAAAATAATAAATTTTATAAACGATATAGTTGGTTGATATATATTTGTTTGTTAGGTAGTGAAATTTTATAAATACTGATGGAAAATAAGATTTACAAATAAAATGGATATAAATTAGAATTTGAGAACTTAAGTTCCGGAATTTTTGAAAATTTCTTTCGAAAGATTAGGGAATATAATATTAATACTATTTAGAAGTATTTTCTGATGTGTATTTTAGGATGATTTGAAAGAAACGTTTTCAAAGGAATTTTGGAATGAAATAAGTTTGTACTCCCCTCTCTGTTGCTGGAAAATAATTTCGGTGATGAGTGCACGCATCATCGACGTTCATTTTCGAGTTTCAAAGTGGGAAGACCATTGTAGTAATTTTTCTGCACAATTATTTAGATAAATTAATCTAAATTTTGAATTCCAAATATGATTTGATATATAAAAGATATGATTATATATGTTGTTATTTTAAAACAATTGAAATGAAACCCGGTTGTTTAGTTCTTAAGTTTCTGAAAATTAGAAATTGAAATTATTGTAATGAGTGAAATCCAGACCATACTAATAATTGGAAACTTCAAAAATGAAAATAAGAAATTGAAATTTGTAAACTGTAAAAAAAATGGAAATGAAAATATGAAATGGAAACTATTGATCATTTTGGTAACTAAATATATAAGAGAAACTTAGGTAATATTCAATTGCATTCTTAAAAGCATATATATAACTTACCAAAATATTAAAAAATTGAAATGTAATGGAATATCATGCAAGTAAAACTTGAAAAAATGGAAGTGTTCAATAGAATTACTTTTATAAATAAGAATTTTGATATTATAAATTGTTATAAACTGAAATTAATAGTTTGAAATGCTACTAATTAAATGTAATAAAAGTGAATAAGGTAAGAAAATGATTATAAGCTTTAGTTAACATTTAAGTAATTTATAATCAAATTGAATGGAAAAGGTGAATACTGTGAGTACATACTTATAAACATGAATTAATATTGAAACCATTTATAATTAAAATGAGTAATATAAAAGTGAATGATTATAACTTCAAAAAACATTGAAATGACTTAAAAATGGATTTAATATTCAACAACACTATATATATGGAAGAATGAAAGTAAAAAAGAAATAATCTACAAATGGTGAATTAATTGAATTGTAAAGAAACTTGCCTAATAATGTAAAATCTAAAAATTTGAAATAAATATATCTTAATTAAGCTATGAATGTAAAGTTATAAGATGAAAGAAAATGACACTGTATGAATAAAGGAGAAATGGACTTTTGTAAGTACCAACGAATGTAAATTAATGAAAATAAACATTAGATGAATGAGAAAAGGAAATTAAATGATGAAAAAAGGAAAATCAATCTAAATTGTAAATGTGAAGTAAACTGAAATAAAATGTATACAATACTTCAATAATGAATTCATTTATTATCCAAATAATTGAAATAGACATAACTTATGCAAGTAAAGAATGTAAAGTAATGAAATAAGCCTTACATAAGTAAATGAAATTTAAAACAAAAATAAGTAATGAACGTGAATTAAAGAAAAAAAATCATTGAAAGAGAAAAAAAAAAAGAACAATAAATGATGTAAAAAAGATTAATAGAATAAACTTAAGTATTACTTGAAATTATTGTTTGTTTAACTTATGGATTAGTTGGAGAAAGGTACTTTTATTGTGTAGGATGTATAAATAACATATAAGTTTTATCTACGACTATTAAGTGTATGGTTTACTTCATAGTTTATTTATCATTTTATATGATTAGAAGTTCTAAACTCAAGCAAACCATTTGTTTTGGTTGAAATGGATGGATGATTGCTTTCTTTATTGAAATAATGTTTCTGCTATTTGTTTGCAAGTGATTGTTGTTATGTTATATTGATTCGTTTGTTATTGATTGAAACAACTTAATATTTCTCTTGTATATAATTATTAATATCTTTGGATTATATAAGTGAGATACAAGTATGGAAGCAATTGCTACTACTTTTGATTTCATAAAATAAGCGATATTTGCCCGACAAATAGGTACGTTTTCGGATTATGGTTTTCTAACGATAATATATTGTTTTTCCCATGGTTTGAGATATTTTATTTTGAAATATATGATATATATGGTTATTATTGATATTCTTTTATCTTCTAGACCTCTCCGTATAAAGGAGAATATGCCGAAATTTTCTGTAAATTTTGGACTTAGAAAATTTTGCGAAAAATAGAAATGTTTTCCAACTTTTATTGAACTTGAATATAAAATGATTTAATTGTTTATAAATTGATATATTTTATTTAAATTATTTAATTATGTAAATTAATTGTTTATAAATTTAATATTTTGAATAAGATATATTGATTTCTTATTTCTTTTTTTCCTTCTTTTCCTTTTCGGGGACGAAAAGTTTTGAGCGGGGGAGAGTGTAACGACCTGTAATTTTCGATAATTAAAAATTGTTGATTTAATAAATTTTTGTGATTTAACGTTGGAAGAAATAAAAAAATTCGATTTAATAATAAGGATATAACTGGAATGCAATGTAATAATATTAATTTCAAGTAACTTATAATTGCTTTAAATGCAATTCCAATAAATTAAAAGGATTGAAGAGTTATAATTGATATAGATTGTAAATGGATTATAGTAATGTATGTATTAACGGATTAAAGGAGCAATTGATAATTCAAATGTTGATTAATTAATGAAATAATATGATTAATGGTAATTAAATAAAATCCATGTTAGGTAAGTAATTATAACATTTGGTTGTAAATAATAAACTTATTTATGTGACTAAAAGTTAACGGTGACAAACTATTATATGTTACCTATTTATTTAGTCTGTTAAATTTAACTGGAAATCAATTTTAATTAAATGTAGTTAAATGTACACTAATGTGAGTTAAGACAATAACTACCAATTTGTGAATATAATAAAATGAATAGAAATGTTAATTTTATACATAAGGTGATAATTAATTTAATAAAAGAATGAAACCAAGATAAATAAATTAATTGGGATTTTAAATTGTAATTAATGTGTAAAATTGACAAAAATTCAATGTAATTGAAATATAGTAGTTAATACAAATAAAATGTGGAAATCAGAGAATATTAATGTAATGAAATATAAGACAATGTTAACTATGTTATTAGAGTAATAATTGATTAAATATAAAGATTTAAATCAAATTAGATCAATTTATTGGAATTAAATTATAATTAATTGGATTTAATTACAGTTGTAATTGAACACTATAATTTGTGAAATATTTAACACTGAATTGCATGTAAACTTGTTTTAAATTATTATACATGTCTATGAAATCAAAAAGGATAAAAATGGTTAGTTAACTAATTTGAATGAAAAAGTGATTTAATTAGTTAATTATTAATTTATTTGATTAATGTGAAAATAGCCATTTTGGCCACTGTCTCGGATTTGGACGAAACCAGTTCCATCGGATCCATAACAGTGAATTATTGTAGGATTTCAAGTTTCGTAGCGATCGGACTTGTCGTTTGATCGTACGGACTCGAAACACCTAGAAATCAATTTAATTGAAATCAATTTGGAATAAGCTAATTTTAACGCAACTTCTTCATACGATGGAATTTGGACCTAAAACCTGTCCCATTGAGTTTAAGACTATCAAAAACATCTATTTTGCTATATATGGGATGACACATTTTCGTTTCGGAGACAAAACGGGCTTTTCGGGTCATTTATCGTTCAACGTGTAAATCAATCTGGTCAATTCTTTCTGTTTTCAGCTTTGCCCATAAATAGCCTGTTATAAACCCTAGCAGCCTTTTATTGTCTATTGTCTATACGTATATTTCTTTCTCATCTTCTCTTTCCAATGGAAGACAAACCAATTCCCAAATTGCAAATTCAATTTCCAATTCAATTCAAAAAAAATCAAACTCTCCAAAATATATCAAATTATATATCGATTTGAAGCTCTCGTCGAGCTCAAGTCAAATCTATAGTTAGTTTTTTTATTTAGGTTTTTGTGTGCCTAGAATTCGAGGGATTATTATCGGCCGTTCATTGGAGTTTGATGATCATCGACGGATTGTCGATTGGAGGATACCGTTGTGTGGAGAGGGCCGAGGGGCGTTCATCCATGTGGTTTGCATGCGAGTTGACGGTCAGATGCGCCTTTATAATTCAAGTAGGATTTCGAATTGGTGGCGGCGCTGGGCTATCTCGGTCATCGATCGACGCAGTCGGGGGCTCGGCGATCGTGGATGTAGCAGGAGGCGAGGTCGGCGGATTCTAGTGCAAGGGCGGTCGTGAATGGTGGTCAATGGCTAGGGTTTATGGCGGCTTCGTTCAGGAGTGTACTGTGCTCGAACGCGATGAAGCAGGGGTGACGTGGCAGTTTAAGGTAGGTCTGTTTCTTTTTTATTTATTTTAATTTAATTTTAAACGTTCTAACCTGAATAACTTTTACATACGAGGTAAAATTCACACACGGTTTGTTTCGTTAGGATCGTATATCAAAATTTTAGACATTTTAACGTCAGTTTGGACGAATTCTAAGACTATTAAATTTTGGGCCTCAAATTGGATTTTTATTCGATTTAAAATAGAAGGTGAGTGTTTTAACCGACTCATAGTTACTAAATTGTCTTATGTTAGTTAAATTAAATTTACGCCGTGATTTGGAATTTAGTTATGGATGTTTGGTATATTTAAATCGTCATTCCAGTTAATTTGAATTTATTTTTAATTAAATTATCATTTAATTTATTATTGAATTTGAATTGCCAGTTAACTACCTGTAAATGATAACCTGTTACTTGTTGTAGTTTATTGGTCGAATTGGTCGATGATTATAATGGATGTTTGATTTTTGATATTGGATGTTATGTTTGATTTATATACTGTTATCACTCTACAAGTTCTCTATGGGTTGAAATGATACATACCCGAACGATCTATAGATTAAGGAAAAATCATTATGGGTTGAAATGGTAGACTCGAGCGATTTTATGGATTTTTATTCAATTCGGGATTGCGGTTTAAAATGATATATAACCGTAAAATTTTAAATTATGGATTGAAATGTTAAATATCTGTATCACTTGAGCCTAGAATTATATACGGACACCGGATTGGTTAAATCAAATGATTTTGAACCTTTGAAATATTGAATTGAGTTAAATAGTATTTTGAAAGAGAAATTGCTTTATATAAACTGAAGAATTTTCGATAATCCAAGTGCTAATGCTGAAAGGGAATTGATTTAATAAATTGTTCAAAGGATTTAAATTTGAAATTTCAAGTTGAAGTGTCAAATATAAATGAATTGATTGGAATTGAGTTACTGCAAAGGTATGGATACAACTTTGAAAACTAATTAAACGAATTTAAACTATTTTAATTTAACTATTTTAATCAATTTAAAACTATTTTAATTTATACTAATCTATTACAACTTATTTAATCCAAGTTAACCTATTTTACCTATTTTAAACTAATTAAATTTATTTAATCTATGTTAAACCCATTTTATATAATTTGAATCTATTTAATCTATCTTAAATTTATTTAATCAATTTAAAATCTACTTAATACGATCTAAATCTAATTAATCTATTTAAATCATTTTTAAACGAATTAAATCAAATTTAAATCTATTTAAACTATTTTTACCATTTAAACTATTTTCAATTTACTTAAAACTATTTTAAGCTATAAAAACCATTTATAATTGTTACCCGGTGGCTTGATCAAGTAACAAGAGGCTTGGTGTAGAAGGCCCCGTTCGGCATCCAGCACCGTTCGGCATCCGGGCCTCGTTCGGCATCCGGGCCTCGTTCGGCATCCAGGCCCCGTTAGGCATGCAGCACCGTTCAGCATCCAGGCCTCGTTCGGCATTCAGGCCCCGTTCGGCATCCAACACCGTTCGGCGTCCAGTCCCCGTTCGGCATCCAGAACCATTCGGCATCCAGTCCACGTTCAGCATTCCAGCCTCGCTCGGCATCCAGGCCCCGTTCGGCATCCAGGCCCCGTTAGGCATCCAACACCGTTCGGCATCCAGGCCCCGTTCGGCATCCAGGCCCCGTTCGGCATCCAGGCCCCGTTCGGCATCCAGACCCCGTTAGGCATCCAGCACCGTTCGGCATCCAGGCCCCGTTCGGCATCCATGCCCCGTTCGGCATCCAGTCCCCGTTCGGCATCCAGTCCCCGTTCGGCATCCAGGCCCCGTTCGGCATCTAGGCCTCGTTCGGCATAAGTATGTAGTTCGGCATCCCCCCTCGACCGGCTTTAGGTTTCGTTCGGCCTACACACTTCACTCAACAGATTGCCTCATTCGGTATAGAGGTACCGTTCGGTTTGGATTTATGGCTCGGCATTTGCCGTTCGGCATTTGTGGCTCGGCACACAGAAGTCACTCACCACGGGACGAGGTATCTCGCTCCTAGGCCCATTAGAAAGTCCAACCCATCTTCGTCTATAAATAGAGGGGCAGGGGCATAGTGAAAGGGACCTTTTTCCAAGAACACTGAGGAGACTCTGCCGCATTCAAGAATCAATCTTTTTACTTAACAATTGTATTCAAGTAATTGGTGTACGGATTGTATCTATAATCAATCGTTGAGTAAAGTAATAAATATTAACTTCAAAGTGGACGTAGGCAGTTACACCGAACCACTATAAATCTGGTGTTCTTGTCTTTGCATTTAATTTAGCATACAATTCTCTATTTAATTTAATTTCTTCATTAATCTCTCCACACAATCTTTCTCAAGGGTGTTGGCGACCAATTCTGGTGCTAACATTTTGGTGCTTTCACTAAGAACCGAATTCTCAGGCCAGTAGGATCTGCTTTATAGCCACTGGATTGAATAAATCCCCCGAAGGAGATCCGAATCATTTAGAAGATGTCCGTTGATTCTACCCAGAGTTCCTATCAATAACTCTACTATGGGGAGACCACGTACTAGATCGACCTCTCATAATGTGAATGTCAACGAGACTGCTAGCGTACAACAATTAGGACCTAGCAATCAACAAGCAAATCAAGGTGCAGGAACCTCCACCTAAAA
The DNA here is from genome assembly GCA_030765085.1 of Allium cepa. Lineage (NCBI taxonomy): Eukaryota > Viridiplantae > Streptophyta > Magnoliopsida > Asparagales > Amaryllidaceae > Allium > Allium cepa. Next base: position 23,576,020 of record CM060933.1, on the reverse strand, counting down.
TCAAACGGAAGTTATTACCAGGACAGAGTTCAACGACTTGATGAGAGAACTCATGGAAAGTAGAAAGCAACTAGCTAAGCAGATTTAAGCCAACGCTAACCTCATGACTCAGCTTACTCAGCAACAACATTAGGATGCTGGAGGTAGCCCTGCTCCTTGTTCTTCATCTGATAGCTCGACTTCATCTGATGAACCTCCCAGGCGTAGACGCCGTAAAACTGAAACTGCATGAGCAGGTGCCACTGATCGATCAACTAGGGATCAATGAAACTGCATAAGCAGATGCCACTGATCGATCAACTAGGGATCACTCATATCTTGGAGACCACACCCAAGCCGGAACAGGGAACTTAGAAGCTGGAGTACGTGTGGAGACCGGACGCCCGGCTCACCAAGACCTCAATGATGCTAAACTTCAAGATACTCGTTTGGCGGATCGCCACTAGAGGGGACATCAAACCGAGCGATCCCGTAGAATAGAGTCCAACCTTCCATCTTCCATTCCAACCCCAAACTTATCAGCAATGGTCAGACAGTTGATGAGAGAGAACCAAGGCTTGACCAATGGAGATTGGGGACTATCAATGAGTCATACTCCCTTCACAGATACTATTCTACAGGCTGAGTATCCCAGGAAGTTTAGTATGCCAACTATCCCGGCCTACGAAGGGAAGACTGATCCCAGGCAGTACGTAATGAGGTATGAATGGATGATGGATTCTGCTAGAGCGAATGATGCGACCAAGTGTAGGTGCTTTCCAATCACTTTATCCGTAATTGCCACCATGTGGTTTACTCGAGTTCCCTCACAGTCTATATCTAGCTTTGACGAATTGGCAATGAAATTTGTAGAACAATTCAAGATACATGCTACTCGTCCAAAGGATGTGATGTCCTTATCAAGTGTAATCCAGGTTCCGGGAGAGTCATTGAAAGAGTACTTGCAGAGATTTTACGTTGCGGTTACTGAAGTTAGCAACCCTAACGACCACGCAATTCTGATGGCTGTAGTGCGAGGAGTAGATCCGGATTCAGAATTTGGAGATTGGTTGGCAGGAAAGCCCCCAACTACACTGGAGCGTTTCTACTCGAAAGCTCATCAATTCATAAGAAGGGAGAAAGCTTGATGGACAAGGCGAGATAAGGCACCAGGGCCTGTTCAGGAGACTGTGAAAAGTAACATCACCGTGAAGCGATCCGGCGACAACTTGGGAAAAGTTCAAGTCAACGTCCAGAACAAACCTGGGCAATCTAAAGGGCCCGGAGGTGGAAATCCTGGAAAGAAAAGAGAAGCAGGGAAATGGAAGCCAAGGATTCCGACTTACAATGAATACACGCTACTGAATGCATCTCTTGAGAACATTTATCTGTCAACTTGTAATACTTTTCAATACAGAAAGCCGCGCCCAAAGGAGTCGACGGAGGAACAGAAGCAGATTGGGAAGTATTGTCACTTCAATGAGACTTATGGGCACAATACAAAGGAGTGTAGACACCTTCATGACGCCATAGAAAAGTTGATCAGGCAAAAAAAGCTGTAGGAATTTATGAAGAACCCACAGGAGGGTAGGAAAGGAACGTCAGACCCCGGACGCGGGCCGGCTCCACGCCAACTAGAGGAACCTGGCCGAACTGTGGGTAGATTGGTCATAAACACGATAGTAGGCGGACCTCATCCTACATATGAGAATTGGCAGGAGATGAAGCGGTATGCTAAATCCTTAAGGCATGCAAATTATGAGTGTTGTTCAAATATAGAGGATGGGACCCCCGCAAAGCAGTAACGCATGGTGATAGATGATATAGTATTTAGGAGCCGAGATGCGGACAAGGTGGAGGCTCCTACCGTCGACCCGATGGTCATATCTGTGACGATCGGGCTAGCATTCGTGAAGAGAATTTTGATTGATTGAGGAAGTTCTGTTAACATTATCTTCAAAACGGTGTACGACCAAATGAAGATGGAGACGAAGGATTTGAAGCCATCCAAAGCACGTATTTATGGCTTTAATGGCGCAACGACTGATGTAGTGGGGTATGTTGAGTTACCAGTTGAACTAGGACAAGGTGAATGTAGGAGGGTGCGAATCCTACCGTTCATAGTGTTGGATGTTGATTCTCCATATAATGTGTTTTTGGGTCGTCCGTCCTTGGCGGAGTTTAGGGCAGCTTTAGCCCCATGGTGTTTGACGTTAAAATTTCCGACAGACAAAGGAGTTGGTGTGATGCATGGCGATCAGGTGATCGGTCGTGCATGTTACGTAGCTGAGCTAAGAGAGGCTCAGCAGAGAGAGAAAGGAAAGGTTGCGCACAACTCCGTCCGCATTCGAAATACTAACAATTGACAAGTAGCGCCCGAGCCCTGGCTCGGGCGACATTCTCGGATCCATAGAGACATAGATCCAAGAGATGATGATGGGGAACCTAGGGAAGCGAATGCAGCACCGACTGAGCTGACGATTGACATTCCAGTCAGCCGGGATGACCCGTCATGAGTTCTTATGATTGGATCACAACTCGACCCCTCAATGGCCGAGAACCTCACTGATTTCCTCCGAGCGAATCTGGATGTTTTCGCTTGGACACACTCTGATATGTGCAGGATTTCTCCTGCAATTGTGAGTCATATGTTGAACATATACCCGAGACATGTTCTTGTAAAATAGAAAAGGAGAGGCATGGACCCGGAGAGGTCCGCTGCTCTCAGAGAGGAGGTGGACAAACTCAAAGCCAATGGGTTCGTCCGCGACGCCCTCTACTCTGAGTGGGTATCTAACCCTGTGCTAGTGATGAAAGAAAATGGAAAGTGGAGAACTTACGTTGATTATTCAGATTTGAACAAAGCATGCTCGAAGGATAGTTTCCCTTTACCTAGAATTGACTAGCTGGTCGATTCAACGGCCGGACATGAGTTACTGTCATTTATGGATGCGTACTCCGGATATAATCAGATCCTTGCACATTCTAGACAAAGAACACACCAGTTTTGTCACAAACGTTGAGCTGTATTGCTATGTAGTAATGCCTTTCGGATTGAAGAACACGGGAGCAACTTATCAGCGTCTGGTGAATCGAATGTTTAAAGATCAGATTGGTAGAACAATGGAAGTCTATGTGGATGATATGCTCATGAAGTCACGACAGTCAAACGACCACATTCGAGACTTAGCGAAGTTGTTTGATATACTTAGACATTATGGAATGAAAATCAATCCTTTGAAGTGTTCATTTGGCGTTGCGTCAAGAAAGTTTTTGGGATTCATTGTGAATGTACGGGGAATCGAAGCTAACTCGGAGAAGATTCAAGCTATCCGAGACATACAAGTGCCCAGAACTATAAAGCATGTACAAAGCTTGAATGGAAAGGTGGCTGTGCTGAGTCGATTCATATCTAGAGCTACAGATAAGTGTATTCCTTTCTTCGATGTAATAAAGAAAGGAAAGAGAAATTTCGAGTGGACATCCGATTGTGAGGAAGCATTCCGAGCTCTGGTAAGGCATTTAGAAAGTCCTCCGGTACTATCGGAACCGATAGACCATGAAATGTTGTATGTGTACTTGGCTTTATCCCAGCATGCTATCAGTATGGCTTTGGTTCGTAAGGAGGACCGAGTTCAAAAGCCAGTGTACTATGTCAGTAAACGTCTGACAAGGGAGGAAAGATATTATCCAAAGATTGAGAAACTAGCCTACTGATTGGTGATTGCATCACGCAAGCTTCGTCCATACTTTCAGGCACACTCAATCAGTGTTTACACTGATCAACCCTTGCGGCAGGTACTCCAACGGCCAAAAACCACTAGAAGGATGTTAAAGTGGAATATCGAGTTAAGTTAGTTTGATATTACCTACTTGCCACGAAGGGCCATACAAGGGCAAGCGCTAGCAGACTTTATTGTTGAATTCACTGTGCTAGACAAATCAAATGGTCACAATATCATACCTCATGTTCAATGGAAGATGCACACCGATGGGGCATCTAACGACCGTTGCTCAGGAGCTGGCATAGTTCTTGTGACTCCTGAAAACCGATCGGTTTGTTATGATTTGAAACTCGAATTCCCAACGACAAATAACGAAGTCGAGTATGAAGCATTGATTGCTGGCTTGAGACTTATCAAAGAACTGGGGGTAAAATCGGTTGAAATCTTTTGTGACTCACAACTAATGGTATACCAGGTGCGGGGAGACAATCAAGCGAAGGGACAGAGACTTGACCCGTACCTTGCACGGGTTCAAGAGCTGCCGGCGAATCTAGAATATTATGATATTTCGCATGTCCCTCGTGAACAGAACAGAGAAGCCGATTCACTGGCAAAATTTGCAAGCACTGGCGATGCATAACAAATGGGATTGGTTCCCATTGAAACCTTACATGCTCCGAGTATAAACATGATGGAGGTAGATTTCGTGTTAGAAACAGAAATCGAGAAGGAAGCCTGGATGACCCCATTCAAGCAATACTTGCTACACGGGGCCTTACCTGAAAGAAGGAGCAAAAGACGACAAGTAATTTGTAAGGCTTCGGGATATGTAATGCAGGACGGAATAATGTATCGGAGGTGATTCTTGACCCCCTTACTCTGGTGCATTACCCATGACGAGATAAAACAAGTCCTAAGGGAAGTCCATGAAGGAGAGTGTGGCGACCATTCTGGAGGGCAGACGTCAGCAAAGAAAATCCTACGCTACGGTTACTATTGCCCGACTGTAAATCGGGATGCTGCAGACTATGTGAGAAGATGTGACAAATGCCAGAAATATGCAAAAATCCCTAGAGCTCCGCTGACGGAACTCACACAAATGGTTAGTCCCTGGCCGTTTGCAATGTGGAGAATCGACATAATTAGTTCTTTACCCATATCCAAAGGTGGTGCGAAATACGCGATAGTTGCGGTTGATTACTTTACTAAGTGGGCAGAAGCAGAGCTTTGTCCACGATCACCACCAAAAAGGTTATTAATTTCGTTGTATGAAACATTATATGCCGTTTTGGCTTTCCACGGACTATCATCACAGACAACGGAACTCAATTCGAAAGCAAAGAGTTCGAAGAGTTTTGCCAAAAATATGGCACTGAGAAAAAGTTTGCAGCAGTTGCTCATCCAAAAGCCAATGGACAAGTGGAAGCCATAAACAAAATAATCAAGTCCATATTGAAAAAGCGTTTGGAAAAGGCTAGAGGCAAGTGGGTAGATGAACTTCCAATAGCGCTTTGGGCTTATAGGACCAGCCATAAGTCCACGACTGGCCACACTCCATTCGCATTGGCATATGGCATGGAAGCTGTGATACCCATAGAACTTGAAGTTCCGTCACATCGGGTAACTTATTACGACCCTGCGTCGAATCAGGATCTTTTACTGGAATCATTGGACTTCATTGATGAAAAACGTGAAGAAGCTGATTTAAGAGCGGTTGCATATGGACACCGAGTCGCTCGATATTATAATGAAAAGGTCCGGCCGAGAATCTTTGATGTGGATGACCTCATTTTGTAACGAGTTTTCCCGATCCCATCACATATGAATCCCATATGGGAAGGTCCATACGTCATTGAACGGAAGCTTGGAGAGGGAACTTTCAAGCTAGCGATCGTTGATGGTGCGGCACTCCCCCGAGCATGGAATAGCGAGCATTTGCGGTATTATTACACTTAGTCTATCTCTTTCATATTTTAGTTGCAATTATTTCCAGCATATTTTTATTTTGTTGATTCTTAGTTTGCAACATGTAATAAAACAATTTAGCTTGTTTTCATTAATAAAGACTTGAAACCATCTTCTCCATGATTATTTATGTTTCTGTGTATGATAATTCTGTGGAAAACAGCTAGAGTTACACTATTCTCTTTGACGTACGAACGTGCACGAACACTAAAATCTCCAAGTCCCCTGAGTGCGGACTGGAGTACTCTAAGTCCCTAGAGTGCGGACTAGAGTATAAACGACTTAAATCTCCAAGTCCCCTGAGTGCGGACTGGAGTACTCTTAGTCCCCAGAGTGCGGACTAGAATATAAATGACTTAAATCTCCAAGTCTCCTGAGTGTGTACTAGAATACTCTAAGTCCCTAGAGTGTGGACTAGAGTATAAGCGACTTAAATCTCCAAGTCCCCTGAGTGCAACTGGTGTACTCTAAGTCCCCCAGAGTGCGGACTAGAGTATAAACGACTTAAATCTCTAAGTCCCCTGAGTGCGGACTGGAGTATTCTAAGTCCCCAAAGTGTGGTGACTTAAATATCCAAGTCCCCTGAGTGCGGACTGGAGTACTCTAAGTCCCCAGAGTGCGGATTAGAGTATAAACGACTTAAATCTCTAAGTCTCCCAAGTACGGACTGGAGTACTCTAAGTCCCCATAGTGCGGACTAGAGTATAAGCCACTTAAATCTCCAAGTCCCCTGAGTGCGGACTGGAGTATAAAGGACTTAAACCTCCAAGTCCCTTGAGTGCAGACTGGAGTACTCTAAGTCCCCAGAGTGCGGATTAGAGTATAAATAACATAAATCTCTGAGTCCCCTGAGTGCGGACTGGAGTACACCGAATCCTCGGAATGCGGACTAAAGTATAAATGACAGAAATCACTAAGTCCCCGGAGTGCGAACTAGGATACCAATGACTTGAAATCATCAAGTCCTTGGCGTGCGGACTGAAAAATATTTTAGGTACCTGAAGCGTGGAATAAAGAATGTACAATTCCAAAGAATTATCGACTTATATGAAGATGAATCGAGGGGTTTATGTAACTCACGATAGCTTGGGTTTCGACCACAATTATACAGAAAGCCGAATGATAAAAGTCTTTTAAAAGACAAAAGAACTAAGTTTTATTTATCCAAAATAAGGTTCTACTACAACTCCTCCGAAACTCGGAGTCAAAAGTCTATTTAAACTGACTACGAAAATAAATAAAAATAATTACATAATCTAAACTAACTCTCGTTGAACGAGAGTAACAACTACTTCTTTGACTTTCTCGGTTTCTTATCCTCTTTCGTCTTTTCTGACGACCCCTCCTCCACGCGTTTTCTCTTGGAAGTCTTGCTTGATAGGGAGGTGACAACTGAGGAAGAACAAGGGACCTCTAATGGCCTGGACCTACTAGGGAGGATGACCTTCAAAGGCTTGTTCAGAGGATCATCTAGGTCTACGACTCGAGGCTCGACTTAGATTTCAGCAGTCCTTTTCTTTTCTTCCACGAGCTGCTCCTTCATGCTCATTTTAGAAGTATGCCCAGAGGCACTTGTGATCTTGATTTTATAACCCCCTTCGACGGGAGATGAAGTCTCGGACTTATCCTCATCAAGCGCCCCAATCACTTGAGCATCTGGACCAGGAGTCTCTCCTGCATGAGTAGCCTCACTTGTTTTCCCCTTCTCCTCCTTGGCGTCAGCACTCCTTGGAGTGGACTCGAGATCAGAACGGCCTGCGCAAAATCACGAAAAACAAACATTAGAATACAACGATCTCTCGTCAAAAACGAAGACTCTTGAAACTTTAAAATGATGAGTTATATACCAGCTTCTGGCTGACTCTCAGCCATCTGAGGGGTCTCACCTTCTAGAATGGGAGATAGAACGTGAATGCCGAGGCCAGGGTCCTCCGGGTCATAGCCAACATGTTGCTCAAATGGATCAAGTACCGGCCGATCAGCCGATTGAGTAGGAGCATGAGATGGAGACTCGGTTTCAGATGGACCGGCAAGAACATCTTTCCCTTTTGATGGGGAGGAACCTTTGCTGTAAAGAGCCTTCGTCGTAGACAGGTCTGAAGGCTCGTTCCCCTTAAGAAATTCTTTTATTAAAGCATCCACATCGACCTTCTCGGTGCCAAGTTCGACCTTCCTGATTTTTATTAAAGTCTCCCATGCCTCGGCTAGAGATTCAAGGTAGCCCTCGCCAAGAAATGTTAAGTCCCGATGCATGAGGACGCGGGCGTTGAATTATGCTATCAGTGGGTCGAACATGCACTTAACCTCCTCCCTGCCGGCCTCTGTAGCCGCCTCAAGACGGGAGTCAATCTCCACAGATGCTATTTTCTTACCCTTTTTACGGGCTTCTTCCTTTAGCATCCCGACCTTAGAGAGCTCGTCGTCAAGCTTTTCCTTCAGAAGTCGTGTAGCAACGATCTCGTCGCAATAGCATTACGACTCTTCCTGGGCAGCAGTTTTCTCCTCTCTTTCTTTGCGGAGTTGATCTTCCAGCTCTTTGACTCGGAGGCAAATGCATCTCTTTCCTTCTACACTGAATCCTTCTCTAAAGCCAGGTCCCCACACCGTTGGACCGCCTCGTCGATTTCTTTCTTATGATTTGACTCTAGACGATTGACGGCCTCCGCAGTATCTTTAGCACTCTGTTGGGCGGCTTCAAGCCGAGACTTGTATGAAGCGAGCTCTTCGTCCTTAGCTTTAATGATATCTTTATCATGAATAGCCTCGAGCTTCAGGCGGTGAATCTCATGTTGACGCTCGACAGAGACTTCCGAGACTTTCTCAGCTAGATGGACAAACGCGTCATGTTGAACATAGACGTCGTTGTTGCAGGCGATGGCGCTTTGTTTGACGTGTCACGGAATGTGGTGGATCGCTGGGAGGAACTTTAGACCATCAAAGCAGATTTTTGGGAATTTAGCCTTAAGCTTAGTTAGTCTCTCTGATATCGTTGGATCTGTTGCGGGAACAAGAGGAGATGGCTTTGAAAGTTCAGTCTTCTTGTGAGGTTTCCGAGATTGCCGTGTGCTTGATGATCCAGAATGTTGATCACGGTGGGCATCGGGTTAGGATCCCTTCTGGCTATGTTTCTCCCTGCCTTGTTCCAGGTGATAAGGAGGATTATGATAATATGAAGGCTGATAATAAGTTTTCTTCCGAGATGATGAATCCCGGGAGTGATAATCCCTATCACCATCATCATCTTTGTCCTGACGTCTTTGAAACCTGAATCCCATCCAGAGTGATGGAAGATAGGCGACCCGCAGAGACGATCAAGTCCATGTGTACGTCCCATATCACCTGCGTAGAATTTAAATGACAACGAGTCAGCAAAGAGTAGAGTTTTGGTAGAAATTTAAGTGCAAAGTGAAGTGCACGTGTTTGTGTGTGTCCTAGTGTTCCCCCGACGGACAAGTTTCTTTATCTCTATTTATAGGAGTTTTTTCTCCCTGGACATAGGCTTGAATGCCTGCATCGCCTCTGGCGGGCGAATGAAGTTTAAGCGCCCCCGGATCGTCGAAAGCATAATTGAGCAGATCATCAGGGATGGTGAGGTTCGATAGACCTTTTAGGGAACTCTCTAAGTGTTGGGGGGAAGGCTCTCACTCTACTGGAATAAGGGTGACTTTAGAAGTTCCACCCAGTTTCTTCCTCCTCAACTTATAGGTCAATTTCTTCTTTCCCTTTGATGGGGAAGGTGAACGTTTCTATGTCGTGAACCTCGACTATCGGATCCCGAGTGCGACTAACGTTTTCACTTTGTACTTCGGGCGTTTCAGTTTCTTTAATCTCCCTCTCCTCTAGTGTGTCAGGGGCGTTACATGCTGAAGACTCGGCCTGCTATTTTTCCTTTGCCCCAAGCAGGCCTGGTTATGGTAACGCCTTGAGGGAGGCTTATTCGGCGACCTTCCGCCAACAGCCCAAACTCCATGAGCAACTCATTCGAAATGAGAGATCTGATGTCCCAGTCTTCTGTAGGGAGAGCTCGGATAGCTTCGATGGCTTCAGAATATCCGAGGCCCTCGGGACGTGGGCCGATACCTGGAAAAGTAGATAAAGAGTCAGAAAAGATGCAAATTTCGCCAGATTCTGGTATTGATTCAGGAAACGAACTTACTTCCTTCTACCCATCTCCTTGCGAAGCCAGGAGGATAACGCACGTAGAACCACTCTTGCTTGTACTGGGCAAACTTGCTCCATGTCCCAGTCTGGATTTGGCATTTGCTTTGTGGCTCAAGAAATATAAAAGATGGGCTATCTGACTGTCTCTTGAAGCGATAGATATAGCGGATATCGCCTGGAGTTGGGAGCCTAAAGAGGACACTCATGAAGAGAATGCAAGTGCCATATATGAAAGCGTGGCTGTTCGGAGGCAATTGCGAAGGGGCGATCTCGATATACTGCAACAAGTCGCGAAGGAAGGAGTTGAATGGTGGAACGCCGCCGACTCAACATATGAACCTATTACAGGCTGTATATCCGACTGGGGGCAGGTGAGGACGGTCCTGTCCTAATGGAACCAACACATCGTCGAAAGGAATCCCGTGAACTGAGCATATACGACGAAGTGTGCTTTCGTTAATCTTCGAGGCTTGGGAATCAATCAGGTCATCTAAAAAGATTGTTGCATCCAAAGCATCGGGAGCCAAGTCGGTAGATGCGACTGTGGGGCTCGGCATGTCTTGTACAGGAGTAGTTGACGGATTAGAAGTTCCTACTACTTCTTGTTGAGAGGATGGCTCGGGTCTATCCGAGATTGTAGCAGAGCTAAACATCTCTAATGAAGATTGAATCTGACGAAACATATGTTTGAACTATACTTGAAAAACAATCGACATTAGACTTAACAACATAATTATTCCCCCCGTATGGTGTGTGAACTAGTGCGATCATTCAAATGTAAGTGTCAAGTAATTAAAAGTCACTGGGTTGGTGAAATAAAGTCAGGCTTCGAACTATCCTCTTCAAAGACCGTCATCGCTGACCGTCTACGAGAACTTATCGTAAAATGGTTTATGTTTTGAACTCGGCATCGACACTGCATATGAAATGTTATTAACTGTTAAGCAAGTTAAGTTCAAGTTTACAGTTGTCTGAACACGGGAGTTATCAGTCTGGATTGTCCGATATGCTTGGCTGTTTAAGTCCGTCCTTGTTCACTGTCATATATTCAAGCATAAAAAGGTGTTAAGTCAACAACGTTCTAAGTCCAGGTAGAGATAATCTAAACTGTCATGTATACACCACTCTCCTACCATCCATCATCACCGTTCGGTATGCGGCAAGACATACCGAACCGCAATCATGTCGAGCAGCATCGTTCGGCACTCCACTCTCCCACTTGTCCTCTCCACCGTTCGGCATAAGGAAGTCCTGCCGAACCATAGTCATGCCAAGCCGCATCGCTCGACATTCTTCCCAGCTCCTACTTCTCTTCTGCTTTCCCTTCTACCTCGTTCGGCATGAGGGAATCATGCCGAGCCGTGGCCATACCGAGCCACATCACTTGGCACCCTAATCCTTAACTCCAACTTCACTCCTGTACTTTCCCTCCATCGCTCGGCATAAGGAAGTCATGCCGATCCACATCAGTACGTCTTCCACCAACTCCCTCCTTCAAACACCTCTGATGTCCTCTTCTCTCCTCCGCTCCGCCTAGCTTAAACTCCTTTAAACACCAACACTTCGCCCTTAACTCCCCCTGCTCCATGCAATTCCTACTGACCTCGATTTTGCAGAGATTCACGAGTTCGAATCTCATGCTAGGTTTCCTGGTCGGAGTGAAGTGTTTAAAGGAAAGGTCATTACCTAAGAAATGGGTTGAATATCGGGGAGATTCTGGAGTAGGGAACGCGGTTTTGATTGGATTCATTGATTAGGGAAGGAGGTGAGGCAATGTATGGAGTTTGAGAAGGGAAGAGAAGAGTAGATAATTCGCTGAAGTCTGTTGGGAGGTGAGTTCGTAAGTTCTAGAGAGTGGAAGTAAAAAGGGAAAAGAAGAAGAAGTATCGGCTTATATAGAGAGAAGAGAAGTCGAATGGACAGTGACCAGTAGAACCGGTGAAGGCACCTCCATCATTCGATGACAATAACGTTTGGCATTCGTATGTCGTTCGGTATTCATATGTCGTTCGTCATTCGTATGTCGTTGGGCATTGGTATGGTGTTCAACATACAATACCTCGCTCTTCATTTAGGAAGACACTATCGAGAAGGCAAAGCCAAGGCTTTAAGAGAAACACTGAGTGCTAATGGTTCAAAGCGCATCATGTTCATCCACATGATACACTTTTGGGGGCAAGTGCTACCCGGAGGCTTGACCAAGTAACAAGAGGCTTGGTGTAGAAGGCCCCATTCGGCATTCACCACCGTTCGGCACCATCGTTGGGCATCCAGGCCCCGTTCGGCATCCAGCACCGTTCGACATCCAGCACCATTTGGCATCCAGTCCCCGTTCGACATCCAGCACCGTTCGACATCTAGGCCTCGTTCGGCATTCCAGCCTCGTTCGGCATTCCGACCTCCTTCGGCATCCAGGCCCGTTCGGCATCCAGGCCCATTCGGCATCCAGCACCGTTCGGCATCCAGTCCCCGTTCGACATCCATGCCCCGTTCGACATCCATGCCTCGTTCGGCATCCCAGCCTTGTTCGGCATTCCAGCCTCGTTCGGCATTCCAGCCTCGTTCCGCATCCCAGCCTCGTTTGGCATCCCAGCCTCGTTCAGCATTCCAGCCTCGTTCCGCATTCATGCCTCGCTCGGCATTCCAGCCTCGTTTGGCATGAAGCCTCGGTCGGCATAAGTATGTCGTTCGGCATCTCCCCTCGACCGGCTTTGGGTCTCGTTCGTCCTACACACTTCACTCAACACAATGCCTCATTCGGCACAGAGGTACTGTTCGGTTTGGACTTATGGCTCATCATTTTCCGTTCGGCATTTGTGGCTCAGCACACAGAAATCACTCACCACGGGCCGAGGTATCTCGCTCCTAGGCCCATTAGGGAAGTCCAACTCATCTTCGTCTATAAATAGAGAGGCAGGGGCACAGTGAAAGGGACCTTTTTCGAGAACACTGGAGAGACTCTGCCGCATTCAAGACTCAATCTTTTTACTTAGCAATTGTATTCAAGTAATTGGTGTACGGATTGTATCTGTAATCAATCATTGAGTAAAGTAATAAAGATTAACTTCAAAGTGGACATAGGCAGTTACACCGAACCAATATAAATCCGGTGTTCTTGTCTTTGCATTTAATTTAGCATACAATTCTCTATTTTAATTTACTTTCTTCATTAATCTCTCCACACAATCTTTCTCAAGGGTGTTAGTGACCAATTCTGGTGCTAACAATAATTACCTAAACTATTTTCTAAAGTTTCATACTGTGTAAAGTTGAAGTATTTATATTTAAATCATTAATGATGATGCAACCTAAATTGGAATTTGGAATTGATACTTTTTGTGAAATGTCGTATTTGAGTGAATAAGATGATTTTGAAATGAAGAATTAATTAACATAACTTATCGAAGATTTCAAAGTGAATATGATTTGAAAGTGTATATGATTTGAAAGTGAATATGATTTGAAAGTGAATATGATTTCGAAAGAGATATGATTTGAAATCAAATATGATATTTTGATATCAATTGTAAATTTACTTTTGAAATGTAAAAGAACCATCCGGTGTGAAATAAGTGTTTGGTTGTTAAAGAGACCGGGATCAGATATTGTCATACTCTCTGCTAATACCGAAAACCACTTTAACGACGGTGTACGTGGTGGAGATTCCAAAAATGAAGTAGGATGGTTTGGCGAACGGTTTCTATATAAGGTATGAAGTGACCCTGACTCCCGTGAGTCAGTATAGATGTGACTAAAACAGGAGCTATACTTGGGACAAGTGAGGTCATTACTCCGATCGGACATGCTTCTTTGGTACCATATTATGACATTTGTGATGATTTGGTGGCCACCCCTTGATTTTTGATTTGGGAGTGTGTTCCGAGATGAGCGGTAGTAGCTGCTATGCGTTACCACCAACCCGGTTCTGCAATTGGTAAATCTACCATGGCATTGCCTATAGTGCCGTGCTAGAGCACCTTCTACGAGTTTGTTTTGTACCATACCTATGGAGTGCCCTCTGTTAGCCCTCCAGTTTACGGAGGAATTACGGTACTGTATAGACTATGAAAATATATAAAAATGTGTTAAGGGGGATATGGGTAACGCCTTAATGCTATTTTAATACTTTTACTTTACTGTAGACAATATTATAATAGCGTATTGTACTACATGGTAGATAGTTTAAAGGATCTTTAGGAGATGGGAATCCCGAACATCTCTTAAGTTACTGCACCCACGTTAGACACTGGATAGGAGATGTCAAACCCCGCAAACATCTCTGACGCCATTCCACTCATATTTATTTTACGTTGATTTAACTTACATAAGATCTTTTAGTTCTGACTCGAGTGTTTTGTCTTTTCAATTCACTCGGGTCAGCCTGAGCATTTCAGGGTTGAAGACCTTATTCTTGGAGGACGAAGACGAAGATTGTACTATTATTACCTATTATATGTATTCTACTACATCATGTTATTCTGCTGCATTTCTTTATTTATTTCTGTTATGCAACTCTGATTCTGTATTGTATAAGTATAATCAAATTTATTTGTAACAACTTCATGACTGTTATTTGATTATTATATTTTGTTATTCCGCTGCGAGATTCTGTATTTGTTTTATTTCTTTCTCTTTTCTTATTTACCCCATAACAATCCGCCCTTTTGAATGGTTTGAGTTTGACATGTGTATCTGCTTAAAACATCCAAAAAAGGCAGGTCGTTACATTCATAAAATAGAATTGTTCAAATGTAATTATAATTAGACTTCAGAGCGCGAGCCAAATATATATATGGCTGCATTAGAATACATAATGCAAGATCTTTCTAGATAAATCAACTAATAAATCTTTATTGTTAGTTGAAATAAAAATATAATTTTTTGGTTCGACCATGAAATTTCAAAATTGTCATTCCATGCAAGCAAGAATCATGAAATCAAATATCACCATGAACAAATATTAATATCTATTTTCAAATGGAAATTTTAAAACATAAACAAAGTTACAAGTACAACCCTTATTCTAACAAAAAATTACATTTTTTCTTTATATTTTTCAGTTTATTTTTATCAAACTACATAGAACTTTAAAATTTAATAATTTAATAAAAAGCTTATATGCACGTGCGTTGCACGTGCCAAAATACTTCGTAATAATAATAATCATTATCATAAAGAAGGAAGTTATAGTTTTAGTATAATATTTTTCATCTTGTTTTTTTGGATAAATACTAATTATAATCTTATTCTAGTCATTTTACTTAATGATTATGCAATGATTAACGTTGCTAATTGGTTAATCTACTAAAAAAATCTCACTTGTAGCTAAATGTCAAGATGAAATATTCATAGAATTAAGAATTAATTTTTCATTTCACTATAACATTGTGTGTTTTAACCTTTAAATGTAAAAGTTTCACACAATCGCTTTCATAAATTGATTGTTGATAGAAATAATTCACTTATTTCATATTTAATATGGATTCAAACCGGAACGGATCAAAACCGGACCGAACTACATTAAACTGAACCGAAACCATACCGTTTAAAAAATTAGTATAGTAATCAATATTTTTGATTAACCGTTTGATACGGTGTAAAAGTGGTTTGAACTTCAAACCGTACCTGTCACAACCCATTTTTCCGTACCGATTTAAACTGATATTAATCCCACTTGTCAGCCAAATCGGATGGAAAGACGGATAGTGAAATAAATAAAGAAGGTAGAAGATAGAAGAAAAAGAGAACAATTCAGAATCTCACAGCGGAATGAATAAACTATAATAAAAACAAATCTTTACATGAAACCAAAACTGTTTCTTTAATAACATATACAGACTTTTAATCAGAGTTACAACCATTCAACTCGGACAGTTTATAACAACTTACCCTTACAACTTGTTGACAACACAACCAATTACAACTGAATATAAGCATCTACGTGAATACGTCTCTTGATTCCAGCTCCTCTCCTGAAGCTTCCAGTCTTCCAGCTAAACCTAGAAATATGCTCGGTTTGACCCGAGCATATAGAAAAAACACCAAGCCCGGGTTTGTCTGGTAAACCAGCGTGATAAACACACTCAACTTGATTAATTAAGGTTTAAAAATATTTTTAAAATCAAAGGTATCTCATAAGACCACGCCACAAATAAACATGTCGGGTTTTTACCTTATGATAACCAAAACATTTTCTTATAAAATCCTCTGATATTATAATAGTGTCCATATACAAATACTTATCCAAATAGCCGAAATTGTTACATTATTAAATTCCACCATACATAGGTATACAATCAAAACCGTAAAGGCACGTATGGAGAATGAATTTCCAACGAATGACTAGGCACTAGGGTACCATCTATCACGGTACCTGGCCTAGATCAGCATACCGAGGACCCCTCCGTTCCCCTGCAACACAAGACCGAACTACCCCTTACTGGATAGCCCGAGTAAGATCACCTCGTGGTTCGGATCAGCAACCGCCCACACATCCGAAATAAAAAGGGACCTCTGGACAGGGATGACCTTACCCTAATTGGGTGCTACCCACTTGGCCTTGCTGCATATCCCCTGATTTTCAGTCATTCCTAGTTGATGAGGTTCGAGGATCAGCGTTTCCTTTTTAGAACATTTCACTTAGAACGCTCACCGTCCTCCGGACGATGTTCTTAAAGCATTCATCCATACAAGTCTGTTCTGGGTTCGAACGAAACCGAAGGCACTATTCCAACTACATCCATTTTGGAATCACCCTCAGGATTAGTAGCGATTAGCCCTTGCACTTCACTGCTCCATCTTCGACTCCAAGCTCTTGTCTTCATCACGAAAATGTACTCGTTGGATCGAAGTGGTTTTCGGATTACAAATCTGATCCCGGTCTCATCAAAACAACGTTCGCTATTTCCCGGTAAACTTATCCCCGGTTCTTTAGGAAATACAAAGACGAAATATAAGATCGGAGTTCACCTCCTAACCGTTAGTGGACGGGTTTCCCTATAATTCGTCCTAGAAAACAAACGAGTTTATACGTACGGTATAGCACCTCGAACGGTAACCGTACCATATAATTCTCGAGTTTCCTCTAGATATTTCCAAAGTTAGTTTTTGTCCATATTTGATAGTCAGTTATTTAACTATCAAAATAATCAATCAATTCAACCAAGTTATTTCCCATTGCAACTTATTAAGCCTTGTTCACAATTAAAATCCAAACATATTAAAATTTACTAAGAAGCTTATTTTACTGGGTAAATATATACATAAAACAATTCCTTCCAAATCACACTTATACAACTTCCAAATACATTTCTCAAGTTTATTAAATAAAAATACTCTTTATAAAAGTTTACTATACAATATATTATTTAAAACAACACTTATATTTAGTAGATTATATTGAAGAAAATATACTTAAATACTAATTTAATAAAAATTAACCTTTAAATGATCATTACAAAAATAGTTTTATACTTGAAATAGTTTAAATAATACATACTTATAAAAATTATACCTTTATAAAGATTTCCAAAAATAATAAATAAACTACTTTTGAAATTTCCAAAATATCTATCAATTCTTTTTAAAAACATTATTAAAAATAATACTCATTTTGGAAACAAAACTAGGTTCAAAATCAACCCAAACAGAATAAGGCTTATCAGTCTCAACAGTACTTATCAAGCTACAATTCACAGTCAGTACAGATATTCAAAATCAATCAGCTTCCATAGATCGATTCACATTATATTCTCAAATATAACTAACAGGAAAATAAACAGATATATGCAGGAACAAGCAGATCATAGATTTATCATTACTAGTAAACAATTACACAGAAAATATCAGATTGATAGCTTAAACTACCCATAGAAGTTAAATTAAAAAATTAGCGGAACGGTTTTTGATTCCGCTGACCAGATGTCAAGCAGTTTGAATAATCTACAATTGACACATCTCTTTAGTTTGGGAACATCTTAACAGATAGGCCGTATAGAATTTACAACGACATTTATTCTCAAACACTAATTTTAATTCTGTTTGTCAAAGCTCGTAACATTTCACTTATTTGATCTTGACATTCGGATCATACGACTGCGTAACGTCCGTCGATACGAACCATCTTTTCAATAACACTTATTTTATTTAACATTTGGAAATAAATCATATTACCTAAGAACTTGTATTCATTCCAAAGTATAAAACATTTTATTTTACTTAATTATCTGCTAAATTTTGCTCAAATTATTCAAATGAAACTCAAGTATTAATAATAAAATTATTTTAAAAAGCTTGACTACTTTATGATAAAATAACTTATTTAAAAGACCTAATTAAATAGACTTAAAGTAAAACAATTTTATTACTTTTAAAATTGCTTTCTATATTAAAACATAAATAACATTTTAATATAAAAGGGGATTGATTCAACACATATACTTTGATCACTTGCTTATTACATGCTTTGGGAAAACAATTCATTAAAATTTACTTTTACATTATAACTATTTTCTTTTATTTATTTAAATCTAGCTTTTAAAATAAACCCAGACCAATGGGCTGGAGCCTAAACCAAAAGCTTAAGAACAAACCCGAAAACTTATTTCTTATCACAGCACAAACGGGCCGAGCCCAACCTAAAAAAAACAACCCACTACTCCTCTGTCTCATTCCCCTGGTTCCAGTTCTGATCGTAGGAACAACAAACCCAAATTATCGACACAACACATTACCCTGAGTTCAATCGATTCGAGCATCACTTTGAGGCCACACCGACCTAACATCGCACACGACCAACGACGAAAACAATCTGCCCTTGCCTGGACCACTCGTGCATGGTGACACGCGTGCGCGTACACACCCACACCACCGATCATCTCACGCCGCGACACCACCACCTAGTCACTCATCACTTCCCGATCCAAATCGCCACTTCGCCGATGCCAGTAACCCTCTCTGATCGAAAATCAATCAACTCCTCAACCTTCCAGAACCCAGAAAACCAACTACCCCCACAAATCGTCCCACCTCAACGTTGATCGTCCACTTCTTCGCACGCCACCCACCTCAATCGAAAGCTCACCCATGCAGCCACCTCCGAGCCAAACCCCTTAAACTCCGGTCGCACCACCCATTCTCGAAACCATCTCGACGCCACCAAAGCCGATACCACCCTTAAACCCTAAAATTGACTCGTTCTCCCAATCCAAGCCCAATTCAAATGATTCCGCCACGGTCGACACCTTCCCTACGTCCATCTGCCCCTCCAGACCAGGCTGCACCACCTCACGACAACGAGATCGACATAAATTTATTTTTGAATGAGAACTGTTCATCTATCTATTTCTCGAGATATAGATCACTAAAAATCACAATTTAATTACTAAAATTCATATTTCTACATAAGCAATTAGATTGCATGCTTGAATCCTTGAATTAAAAATAATGAATTTTCACTAAAGTATATTATTTACTGTAAAACTTGTCGTTAATGAACTACACAACATAATTTCTTCATAATCTATTTTTAACTTGAACTATACACATTAACTCTATACTATTTTTTTATTTTTATTTTCAATCAAATAAATTTTATTAACCATCATCAAAAAGCTGTCAACAAGCCTGACAGGTGACCCAAAAGCAAAGCAGAACAACTACACCAATCAAAAATCATACAAAATATACAAATGAAGAGCATCAACAATCATACAAAACATACAAAACATACAAAATATACAAAAAATCATACAAAATATACAATCAAAAA
This sequence comes from Allium cepa, assembly GCA_030765085.1. NCBI lineage: Eukaryota > Viridiplantae > Streptophyta > Magnoliopsida > Asparagales > Amaryllidaceae > Allium > Allium cepa. Next base: position 23,556,421 of record CM060933.1, on the reverse strand, counting down.
TCATACAAAACATACAAAATATGAGCATTAACTCTTTACTGGTTTACAGCATCAACAAATATAAATTAGATAAAAAGATATAGATTTTTGAAGTGGGGATGAACATAATGGTTTACTGTTAACGGAGCAGAATTCAGTTCTTTTCAAATTTAAAATAAATGTTTCTCACCTTAAACATTTGATTCCAGAAGCTTTTAAATTGAATTTTGAAATCTTTAAATCTGAAAACTTGCTTTTGAACCCTTGCTCAAATTCTTGCTTGATTGTTAAAAACAGAGAATGATTCCAGATCCACTTAAGCTTTCCAGACAAGTACAGAGTGATTGCTTTTTTTCGTTTTTTTTGGTTTTGCTGTTGCTTGAATTTGAACAGGGGCTAATTTTCTTAAGTTACAGGTTTAGATCTTTAAAACCCAATACTGATCAAAATGCTCATATATATATATATATATATATATATATATATATATATATATATATATATATATATATATATAGACACACACACACACATGCTGAGAAAAATCCTGATGATGGATTGAGATGATGCTTTGGTGGCGGAAACAGATGGTTACTTAATGAAGAAATATTTTGAAAAGAGAAAGAAAAAATCATTACAATATTTTTATCGGCTGTTTTATGCCAGGTGTTAGTTTGTTCCCTGAATAAAATTTTATCGCTTAATTTCCCATTGTTTTGCATGATTTCAAACCAGTTTTGTTAACCTGTTTTCTCTTAATAGTAAATAACTTGAAGTCTTTTATTTATATATATAAACTATAAAATACTTTAAAGTATAAGTATGTATATTCAAGAAGTTAGACAACCCAAAAGTTATCATTACTTGGTCAAAATAGTGTTTGCATTTATCTCAACACACTTTATACATTTTAAAACAAAAATAAGAAATTAGATAACTAAAATAATACTTCTTAGTTAATATACCTATATAAATATATATGTTACTTTAAACAAAATAACATTCTATGTTAAACACCCTATATTCATATGTATCATAAGAACTATAAGATGGTTTAAAAACTATTTTTAAGCCTTCACGTATATATGTAACCATATATACATCTTTTAATTTATAATATAGAAATACATTATTACCAAATAAATCAAGTTCATTTGATATTTATGTGTATATATAGTTTCTCCTATTTATACTTATGATATTCCTATACTCATCATTTTATTTATAACATTTTTATTTATTTATAAATATTATAAACTTTCCTTTTGAACATATCTTCACATATATAAAAAAATTCTTATTCATAATGTATATATATTATTTTAGAAACTTTCAACTTAAAATTCTTTTATTTAATATAAATCTTATTGTTTATATGCCCAAAATAAAAAATATCACCTTTTTACTTCATTATGAATTTCTATCCAAATTATACACATATATATATAAATAAATTATTATCCTTAAGTGTAAAAATATAAGCATATGATTTTTCCAATTGATTTAATTCTCTATTATATTTTATCTTTAGAAACAAATATACATATTTTGTCTCTAAAACAAAATACACATATTTTATCTAAAACAAAATATACATATATAAGAAATTCCATTTAATCAATCTGCATTTTAATATAAATCTGAAAATTCAAATCATATTGGTTTTGGAAAATTGTATGCAATTATTAATTATTGATAAATAGGAATATTGTATATTAAAAATACAATACAATTGAATATTATAAATTAATATTCACAATCCGGGATGTCAAAAATCCCAGGTCGTTACAGTACCAAACCGAGCATTCAACTTTGATAATTGCAAGCATAACATGATTTTCTCTATTGTTGAATGCGTATAACACCATGCATCAATAATTTAAGTTTGTCCATAGAATAGTGAGGTATAATTTTCTCTGTCATGGTTTTGATCAGCTTCTGGAGCAAAATCCATCTACTACTACTACAAAAAAAAGGAACAAACCCATTCCTTCTACAGATTCAAAGTTTCAAACTCAAAATTACAATAACGTATGGAACAGTTTAGAACCTTACGTGCATGGAAATGTTAATAAACATTTAAACAAGTGAATTTACATTGGGTAAATCATGCGAGCATGTAGGAATTTAGGACGTAGGAATTAACCCGTCAGGCATCTGTTGGCTTGTACTCAACTCGTCACTTAAAAGTCATTCCCAACATTTGCGTTGCTTTATTAACGCACCATTTCCCAATACATGGATCTGTACAATGGAGATATATTTCCGATTAGCGATTTTTTTTCCCTACTTATGTAACAAGGCTTATTTATTTGTTACCATTTAGTGAGTGCAGAAAAGTATAGAAAAGTGACTGTACATTTAAGATTGATTGCTTTAGGTATACTAGATAATGCTAGACATTAGTATAACACATCCAAATAGAGTCTACACTAAAGCTCAACGCTTAGACATTGATTACTAGTATAATAAGAAAGAATTAAGTTGCAATTATATGGTAAACAACTGGACCTGACCAATATGGTAATATATAAGTGTTATTTCGGTTGGTCATGTTTGAACTGAAATCAAGCAAACTGAAAATTGGTTGACCTAAATTATCAACATCAGTCGAAAATTAGTATAAAAGAAACATGTTGTTTGTATTATTTCTCAATGATGAATTGTACAGACTGTACATATTGTATTTATACATGTAAATATAAGAGATGGGTTTGCGGGTAGGCCCAAAATCAATAAAATACTTACAACCCGCTTACAACCCTTATACGCAAGTAATATACCGTTTGTTTGTTTCATTCTCTATTACGCCCTCTCAAACCTGATACATAGGGTTAGAGTTTGCGAATGAAACTCTCAAGTTTTAGAGCCGCCAGTGAAAAATTGGCTCCTTCAGTTCGTTCGATGCAATTTCCTTTCTTTATTAAGCTTTGGTTGAGTTGAGGAACTCGAACAGTATAGAGAATGATTTGTAATTTGTGAGACATGTTCAATTCCGATTGAGCTGTTGGATGAGGCTTCAATGATTTCCCTTTTCATCTTCAAAGGCTTCAGGAATATAGATCGGAGTCTTAGATCTGAGATTACTATCGGCTTCGTCCACATTAAGCTCTCGCCTAAATCTAATAAAGTTTAGTCGAGAGAGTGGCTTGGTCAGGATGTCGGCCTTCTGGTAAGTTGAAGATATGTATCTGACTTCTATGTTTTTGCTTATTACTTGCTCTCTCACAAAGTATAAATCGAGTTCAATGTGCTTTGTGCGAGAGTGGAGTACTGGATTCGCTGAGATTGAGATTGAACTTTGATTATCGCACCAGATAGTTGGTTTGCTGCTTAATTTGATCTGTATTTCATTTAGTAGTGATGTTAACCACATGATTTCTACAGTAGCACTAGCAATAATTCTATACTCAGCCTCTGTGCTGGATCTACAGTTGATTGCTTTTTTACACACCATGATATATGATTTTTGCCTAAATAGACACAGTATCATGTAGTGGATCTTCTATCATCCTGATCAGTGGTCCAGTCTGAGTCAATAAAGCCATTAATACACAAGGTAGTACTTGCTTGCAGAATTAATCCTTGATTGATTGTGCCCTTCAAATATCTTAAAATTCTTTTCACTGCTTTTCAATGGTCTTCAAGAGGCTTTTGCATAAACTGGCTCACTTTGTTTACACTGAATGAAATATCTGGTCTGATTATAGTAACATATTATAGTGCTTCTACGATGCTTCTGTATTGGTTATCGTATAGAATTGGTTCACCTCTTTTTTTTTTGAGAGATGACTGTTGCTTATCATTTGAGTGGGCAAAGGATTTGCTTTGTCCATTTAGGCTTTAGCTAGTATTTCATTGATGTGCTTTCTTTGGTTTAAGTGGATTTCTGATGTTAATGTTCTTTTGACCTCTATGCCAAGAAAGTAGTTCAGCCCCCCCAGGTCTTTGATTGAAAATTCTTCTTTCAGACATTGGGTGATATTCATGATTTCTGATTTGTTATTTCCTGTAATAACAAAGTCATCAACATAAATTAATATATAGGTTATTGTGTTATTAAAGAATTTAGTGAATAGGGAGCTGTCAGATTTAGTAGAGTTGTAGCCATGTTTTGCTAATGTTGTCTTCATCTTGTCAAACCAAACTCTTGGTGCTTGCTTGAGCACATAGAGTGATTTGTTGAGTTTGCACACTAGCTGATTTTTGTCCCCTTTTGTGAACCCATATGGCTGCTCCATATATACTTCCTCTTGCAGTTCACCATTAGCGTTATTAACATCTCATTATTTGATGGGCCAATTCTTATGCAAGGAAATTGTTAATATGACTTTGATGGTAACGAGTTTCACAACAGGAGAAAAAGTTTCATTAAAGTCAAATCCATTTTGTTGTGAATACCCTTTGCCACCAATCTTGCCTTGTATTTAAGAATTGAGCCATTTGAATTTTTCTTTAATCTGAATGTCCATTTGCATAAACTATGTTTTTATTCATTGGTAGAGGTACAAGATCTCATGTCTTGTTTTTTATCAGTGCATTATATTCCTCTTCCATAGAATTTTTCCAATTATCATCCAAGATTGCTTGCTGATATGTGCTTGGCTCAGTGATTTCAGACTCAATGTTGTATGTTTTTGGTTTGACTATCCCACACTTTGCTCTTGTCATCATATGGTGTCCAGTATTTGCAGGTGTAGGTGGATGTCTGTCTTCATCAGCAACTTTTGGTTGAGTACTGTATGACTGGGTGTCATGCAGTACTTGACTGGGGTCCGGGTGATGACTTGTATCTTGTGTCACACTGTTAGATCTTACTGGTGCATCAGTATATTCTTCACCTGGTTCATTTGCGGGCACTGTGTGTTGAGGACTGATGTCACCTTTTTCATGATGACCAATGCTATTAATTAGTATGACAACTTCTGGTGAAGGTAGCACTTGAGGTATTGAAAGCTTTGAATTTTGTATTTTTTGAGTTGTTTTGATTGCTGCATTGCTAAAAGGAAACTCATGCTCATTAAATATAACATGTCTATATATATATATATATATATATATATATATATATATTTCCATTGCTATCAAGGCATTTATATCCTTTCTGACTAGTAGCATATTCTAAGAAGGTGCATGGTTTGGATCTGTAATCAAGTTTATGTGTGTTGTATGGTCTTAGATAGGGAAAGCATAGCATCCAAAAGTCTTCAGACTTTGGTAGTCTGGTTTGACACTAAATATCACTTCTATTGGACTTTTAAACTTTATAACTTTATAGGCAGTCTATCAATTAGATAGACTACAATAGAGAAGGCATCTGGCCAAAATTTCAATGGTAGAGATGCTTGTGCTAGCAATGTCAGACCAGTTTCAACTATATGCACGTGTTTCCTCTCAATAAGACCATTTTGTTTTGAAGTGTATGGACATGTTACTCTCTTTGTAATTCCCTTCATTTGAAAGTAACCTTTCAGGGGTAAAATTTCCTTACAACCATCAGTTTGTATGGCTTTTAATTGATAGTTTGTTTGCCTTTCTGCATTAGAAATAAACTATAACATAGCATCTTTAGTTTCAGATTTGGATTTTAGAAAGTAAACCCATACATATCTAGAATAGGCATCAATAAATGAGATATAATACTTATAGCCATAATCGGTGTGTATAGGGACTGGCCTCCATAAATCTGTAGCAACAAGTTCAAGAGGTTTGTTATAAACAGTCTTTGAATATGGAAATACAAGCTTGTGACTCCTGCCCATTTGGCAAAATGTGCAAGTGTAAGAATTAGTAAATTTACTAATATGAGTACTATCACAACTTCTCAAGACATGTTTAATTACATTCAAACTGAGATGTCCTAACTTACAATGCCATACATCAAAGTTTTCAACATTTTTAATTTCAGAAACATGACACCATTTTTCATTATTTTCAACATTTCTTGAATTTGGGACATCAAATTTGCATAGCCCTTTATGTTCTTTACCCTGCAAAAGAACTTCATTAGTTAGATTATCTGTAACTAAACAATATATAGAGTGAAACTCAAAGTGTACTTTATTGTCTTTGGAAAATTGTGACACACTCATTAGATTTTTTCTGATTAATGGAACCATCAATAGATTATTAAGATATAGCTGTCTGGTTCCATTAACGCTTGCATTTCCAATATGAGAGATCTTTACAGATTTACCATTTCCCATATATAATGAGTTTGTACCTTTGTATTCTCTGTTGCCAAGATTTAAGTTGCCCATATTACTTGTCACATGATTGGTTGCCCCAAAGTCTGGATACCAGCTGCCATCATGTATGTCTTCGACTTTTGCTATATTTGTGTTAGTATTGTCTGATGTTGACTCCTGTTGCACACTGACCATGTTGGCATTGGGATTTTGAGATCTTGAGTTACGGTTGCCTTGCTGTGCTGGTGTAAAGTTGACATCAAATCTGAAATAGAACTTATTGGCAGTGTAACCATATTTCTCACATATTTGGCATCTTGGTTTGTTGTTGTTATTGAAATTCCATCTGCCATCTCTTCCCCTGAATCTACCTGACTGACCACCTCGAGAATTATTTGGTTGGTTTCCATTGCCTTGATTTTTTTTTTTGTAATTCTTACTTTTGTTTACTGATGCATAGTTAGCATTGTATTCCCAATTTGCCGGTTTCTTTTGCTCTAGCCTCCCCTCATGTGCAATGAGAATAGATTGAACACTTTGCAGTGATGGTAGACTTTCATTAGATGATATTATGGCAACTACTGCTTTATAATCTTTATCCAATCCACTTAGGATGCACAATCTTTGTTCTATGTCAGTTACCTTATACCCAGCTGAGGCTAACTGATCACGTATTGTCTTGGCCTTAGAAAGATACTCTCTCATGCTAACATTATCTTTTCTCAAGTTTTGAAACTGCCTTTTATATTGCATTATTCTGGCTGTAGATTGAGAACTGAATATTTGTTGAATGGTGTGCCATATTTCATGTGTGGTTTTGCACCCAACTAACTGTGGTAATAGACTGACACTGATAGATGGTAACAACCAAGAACAGATTAGACTATCTTGTCTTTCATGAATTGTGTATTCAGGATTACTTACTAATTTTCGTTCATGATCTGTAGTGAATCTTGGAGGAGTGATGAGAGTGCCAAGAATATACTCTTGCAGCCCATATCCTCTGATAGCAGTCTCAATTTGGAATTTCCGTAGCAAATAGTCGGATTCATCAAGTTGTATGGTGATGATCTAACTTTGTGGCTTGATTATAGACTTGATGAGTTCTTGGGTGGTATTAGACTACTGCTGAGTGGTTCTTGATTCTTGATGAGGTGTATTGGTATTATCACCCCCTCCTTCTGACATGATGATGAAAACTTGTCAAGTAGATGATGAAAAAGTGGAATAAAAATAAGGCAAACAGATCAGAAATGAAGTGCGACCAGTTTCAATTTGAATGATGATCCAGATCTGACAAGTGGCACTAGGCACGACGCTTCAGGTGAGTTGATCAGAATCTTAATGAACTAATGGAGTGGTGGCAGCCATAAGGATGATATATGATGAGTTTGTCTCTGATATCTCCCTTCTTGGCAAGGTAACTACTTCCAAATGATGGTAAACTTCAAGATTTGTTGCACGGTTGTTAAACTGTGTGATTGAAATCTCAAATGATGAAATTGTTCTGAGGAGATTCAAACTCCCTTTTTGTTAAAGATTTGATCAATTTGTTGTTAAGCAATTCAAATTGGCTCTGATACCATATAAAACAAAGATGTTTGTATTATTTCTGAATGAATGAATTGTACAGACTGTACATATTGTATTTATACATGTAAATATAAGAGATGGGCTTGCAGGTAGGCCCAAAATCAATAAAATACTTACAACCCTTATACACAAGTAGTATACCGTTTGTTTGTTTCATTCTCTATTAATTAGTACCTTAAAACCGCTAACTGCATCACCTTTCCCAAATGACACCAATATTTGGACTTCCAAAGCTAGGTTCACTTGCAACTTATAACTTGGATATAAACATACTGGGAATACTAACCTAGCCAAATATAATCCACATTCAGCATAAAAATGTCATATACTTCTCACGGTATTAACTTGAATGCATGCAAAACATGGATAACAAAGGACAATTTATATCTACATCAAAACAACCTTAGTAAACAAACGGTGAAGAATATATGGTATTTCCGACTGAAATGAATATTAGCTAATCTAAGCCAGTAGCCTAATAACATATTGCAAAGTGGCATAGCATCAAAAATATAAAACTTAACTATGTTATGCATATCACCTATTTATCTTTATCAACATCTCTTACATTTAGACATAGTAAGCCAAGCGACAGAGATTCCTAGCCAGTGTCGGCCCAAGCATTGTTGTAGCGCCAACTCAGTTTTATGTCATTTGACCAAAAATATTGCAACTTAGATAGGAGTCGAATTAAGGTTGCCCTACTCCAATTACTTCCACTGCACTACACTTTTGATTTACTAGTGCGTAAAAATATATTAATCATCAACAGAACACTATACTCATCAATGCTCTCATCATTGCCCCTGCCGAATAGGTTGCTCTAAACGGTCGTCTTGCCAGGCTTACCTTGGCGCCGGGTTTGTTCCTAGCTAATAAAGGTTGAATAGAAAAGGAAGCAACGACAAAAGGAGTACAAACAGAAGCAATAATAAATCTAAATATATGAAAACAATGCATTCATTTTGAAGGAACCAACAACCGTTTCGCAAATGAGAGGAAACCTTACCTAAAGTTAGCTAATTTGGTTAGAAGCATATAAATAAAGAATTTGGAAAGCTCTTTCATTTTTACCCCGACATAGAAAACAACATCAATTCATCGGATATTACTTTTGTTTCAAAACAAATAAAATAACATATTTCAAAGTCAGACAATGTGCAATAAACCAATGAGTAGAGATAAATTCAAACATACCATGGACCCACATGAAATCTTATCAACACCACATATAAAGCATGTATTCTACTTGTACCGATTGTTGGAAATTTTTAAAATTAGTTTGGGTTTTGTTTTTGAAGAGGGAAGAAGATGGAAGAAGTAAGGTGGAATGTATAGTCCCACATCTTGGAAAATATGGGATTATACTTAGTTAAATATAGGATTCTCTAAGGAAGGTTGGACCCTTTGGGCACCCAAAGCTTTGCTTTGATGTGAGGAGGGAACCATTTCGAAAAAAATCAATCTCTTTTGCATTGCTTGTCTCTTCTTCTTCTTCCTCCAGATCTGCGACGCCCAGAAAGTATTGCAAAACACAGTCGTTTCCACCATAGTTTGCAACGCCTGTAAGGTGTTACTAACGCAGAAATATTGCAGATCTATTCTCTTCTCTTCATTGTATTTTCTGCTAAATTGCATCATCAGAGATTAAATTTGAGTGTTCTTGGTTGGGTCAAAATCGTACAACTTTTGAATCTGATTACGCTGTTTCAAGGCTTCATTGAATCCTGAAGTCAATAGTTCGATAACCCGTTTGTACCTGTTGGGTTGAACTATTGTCTAAAAGAATCTACGTCGTAGATCCTTGAAGTTAGAAGTACAGCAGTTATCATCTTCATCATTCTCGAATCATCGACAGATTATCCAAAAAATTTTAGGCAATAGTTCAACCATGGATGGTTCGAGTTCAAGCAATATCAATGCTCTTCAAGTTATGAATCAGCATTTGATGTGATTGGACCATTTTGATGGTGAAAACTTCACTCGTTTGCAAGAGACGATGAAATTCTGTTTGACCACGGTCAAATTGTTCTATATTCTTGAAGATAAGTTGGACGAAATGCCAGAGGAAACTGATAAAGATACTGACGAATTTGAAAGAAAAACGAGCATAGCGCAAAGAAGATGATTTCCTGTATAGAGGGCACATTCTCAACGCGTTATCTACTTCAGTTTATAACGCACATAGAAGTCTGGAAACAACAAAAGCACTTTGGACTGCCCTAGAGAGAAAATATCGAATATCTAAGGCAAGCATCAAGAAATTCCTGGTATGCAATTTTATGGATTTCAAAATGCATGATAATAAGTCCATTATTGGACAAGTTAGTGATATAATATATATAGTCAATCAATTGAAAGATGCCAAGATTGAACTCCCTGAATCCTTTATGGTTGGAGTTATTATTTCTAGACTCCCTCACTCTTGGAATGATTATAAAAAGAAATTGAAACATGCGGAGACGGATTATGATTTAGAGAATTTACAACGTCATCTTCGTATAGAAGAGGACTCTCGTAAAAGAGAACTAAATGATAATCCACAAACTGAGTCTCATTCTAAGGCAAATAATGTTGAAATATCAAATTCTCTAAAACCTAAGAATGAGACACGGTTTTAAGAAGAAAAATCATTCTAAGAAAGATAAAAAGAAAGGTGCTTGTTATTTCTGTAACAAGTCCGGCCATTATGCTTGTGACTGTCGTATACAAAAGAAACAATTAAAGGCGAATATAGTCGAAGAAAGTTTAAGGAAGATTGGTGACTCAATAGCAGTCAAAAAATACTACTCGGATATAAGAAAGTTTAAGGAAGAAGAAGAGAACTCGGTTTTAGAACTGATACAAATTTTGTCAAATAGCTTTGTTTATACAGAAAAAATCTGAGTAGAAAACGGGGCTGAGTCATGAGAAAATACCGGATCTGAGTTTATTGGGTCTTATTACCAAGTCAAAATCAGTTTAAAAATATATTAGGAGCTCTACATCACAATAGCCAAGCCAAGCCCGGCCTGGGTTGGGTCGGTTGGTCGGCGCGCGCATGTGTGATGGCCAGCATGCTCTCCCTCCTCAACACAAGAGAAACATTGGGTGTTCAAGAGGCCCAAGAGAAAATCCTATATTTAAATAGGACCACTCTATAGTTCCACATAATGTGGGACTATTCAATAAGAGGGGTATTTTATACTCCTTCTAATAGTGAGTAAGATCCAAATTATACTAGAATGACTCATAGTTTTGAAATCTATTTTTGACATCAAATCACACAATCTTTCTACGGTGCAATATATAGCCTGTGCTTTAAAGGTCATGCACGTCTATCCCAGTTTACCGAACACTTTAGGAATTTTGGTCAAATTTTCATAGGAAACGGTCACATTTCCACATTCACTGGGTGAATCTATTTAGAGTACTTATGTAACTAGACACTCCACTCCACGTAGAATATAAATTTCATTAAGAGTTAAACTTATCATCCCATCGCTTCAGGACAACATGCTTTTAACTAATGAAACTAGCATGTTTAATCAATGTCGCTTCATAACTTGTTACTACCCATTGAACCTAGTTCTTGATATCTCTAGTCATTAGGTTGGGTTACCATTATGAACGACTTCTCATTCTCTGAGTTCTCATTCTAAGGGCAATAGTCCCAATCTTTTAGATGTAGAAAGAACTTTCTCTCTGGCCAATCCTTTCGTCAAAGGATCCGCCAAATTCTCATCAGTGCGTACATGATCTACTCTTACATATCCTGAGGAGATATACTCTCTTACAGTACTGTGCTTACAACAAATTTGTCGTCTTTTACCGTTGTAATAACGGTTCCCACTTTTACGATAACCGCGGCACTATCGCAATGGATCAACATAGCCGGTATCGGTTTTTCTCATAAAGAGATCTCAACCAGCAGATTTCTTAAGTAATCCGCTTCTTCACTAGCAGTAGCTAATGTTATCATTTCTGACTCCATAGTGGATTGAGCCAAAATAGCCTGTTTCTTAGATTTTCAAGAAACAGCTCATCCTGCAATACTGAAAATATATCCAATAGTGGCTTTGGAATCGTCTTATAATGTATTCCAATCTGCATCGCTATATCCTTCAAGGATAGTGGGAAATTTCTGACAATGTAATCTAAGGTTCATAGTTTTTTTAAGGTCTCTCACGACCCTTTCAATAGCCTGCCAATGCTCTATACTTGGTCTGCTAGTAAATCTACACAATAATCCCCCGACATAGGCAATGTCAGGTCTAGTACAACCAGTGGCATATCGAAGGCTGCCAATGATTCTCGCATATTCAGACTCACCTTTACCGGTATTCTTAAATAGTTTTACACTTGGATCATATGGTGTAATAGCAGGTTTATATTTGAAGTAATTATATTTGTTTAACATCTTCTCAATATAATGAGATTGATCCAAAGAAATTCACTTTCTAGACTTAGTAATCTTAATACCAAGAATTACACTTGCTTTACCAAGATATTTCATATCAAAATTTGCATATAGTATGGACTTAACACGATTCACAACATGAATATTTAAACTAAATATAAGTAAATTATCTGCATATAAACATGTGATAGTGCAAATGTTGTTCTCAAATTTGTAATAAATACACTTATCACTTTCATTTACTTTAAAACCATGTTAAATAATTAGATTGCCAAATTTTTCATGCCATTGTTTAGATTTCTGTTTAAAACCATATAGAGATTTATTTAATTTATAAACTTTATGCTCTTGACCATGTATAACAAAATCTTCAGGTTGGTCCATATAAACCTCTTCTTCTAATTCACCATTCAAAAAAGCAGTTTTTACATCCATTTGGTGAATTAGTAGATCATAAAGTGAAACAAGAGAAATTAATACTCGAGTTGATGTTATTCTTGTAACAAGTGAAAAGGTATCAAAAAGTCAATGTTTTCTCTTTGTCTAAATCATTTAGCTACAAGATGAGCTTTATATTTATCAATTGTACCATCAGGTTTCAACTTCTTTTTAAGTACCCACTTACAGCCTATAGTTTTATAACCTGGACGAAAGTCAACAAGATGCTAAGTTTTATTAGATTCAAGAGACTCCATTTCATCATTTATAACTTCTTGCCAGAGGACCGAATCTAAAGAAGACAGAGATTCTTTTAGATTAGCAGGGTCCTCTTCTAGTGCATAAGCATAATATTCTGGACAAATTTTTTTAGCTATCCTAGCTCTTTTACTTCTTCTAGGTTCAAATTCAATTTCCGCATTATGTTTATTATTTCTGATTATTGGATTATTAGTGGTAGATGTGCCTCCACCATTCCTAATTTTAAACGGAAATTTATTTTCAAAGAAATCAGCATCATTTGACTCAATAATAACTTGAGCATTCAAATCAAAAAACCTATATACTTTACTGTTAATGGAATAACCAATGAAAACACATTCATATGATCGACTTGTAATTTTATTCTTTTAGGGTCAGGAATACGAACATATGCTAAGCAAGCCCAAGTTTTAAAATAAAACAAGTTGGGTTTATGATTTTAAAAAATCTCAGATGTGAAATTTTGCTCTTAGATTTAGAAATTCTGTTTAAAACATAACAAATAGTTAACAAAATCCCCCTACCAGTGTGATGTTGCACTCGAATTTAATAAAACAGCTACAACTAATTCGGTAAGAGTCCTATTTTTTTCCAGCTTTACCATTCATTTAAGGCGAATAAGATGCAGTTCTATCATGTATTATGTTATGCTGATTATAAAATTCAATGAATATGCTAGATTCATATTATGTTCCTCTATCACTTCATAATCTCTTAATTTTCTTATTAAATTGGTTTTCAATTTCAATGACAAATAACTTAAACATATCTAGTGCATCACTTTTATTTTTCATGTGATAAACACAAGTGAAATCAGGTCAATAAAATTAATAAAGTAACATTTGCCATCCCTAGTTAGAGTGCCATCAAGTTCATATATACCAGAATGTATCAAATCTAAAGGTTCTGACTCTCCAAATATAGATTTATGTAGGGTCTTTGTAATTTTAGCTTGGTCACGATATTCACATTTTTATGAATCACTTACGGATACTTTAGGGATTAAGCCTAAGTTAATCATGTTATGAATCATTCGCTTATTAACATGATAAAGTTTAGCATGCCAAATATTAAAATCACACAGCACAAAAGCAGAACTATTAACTTTATTCAAATCAAGATTTAATCTAAACATCCCATCCATAGCATATTCTTTACCAACAAAAACACCATTTTTAGTGATGGTGTACAAGTCATATCCAATAGTTTGAATAAAACTAGCTTTATTTAACAAGAAACCAGATACTAAATTTTTTCTCATCTTTGGAGTATGCATCACATCTTTCAGCAACAAGTTCTTTCCAAAGGTAAACTTTAACTCCACAGTTTCAATTCCAACAACAGTAGTGGTGTGAGAATCTCCCAACATCACTTTCATGTCATTAGCAGCATTATATGTTTTTAAACATTTTACGATCATAGCAGACATGGCGAGAAGCGCCAGTGTCTACCCACCACCGTTTTGATCCACCGACTAGGTCGATCGAAGCATGCATAACCACAAAGGCTTCTTCAGTCAGTTAGCATGCGGTGTAGGATTTGGCCAGTTCCGACATTTTCGTGCCTTATGGCATGGTTTTCCACAGTTGTAACATAAGAACAACTATCCTGCACCAGTCTTTAGGGGGGCATTTTGTTGTTTGTTCCAAGAATGATTGTTGCTGTCATGACCAAGTTTTCGACGTTCGAAAAATCGACATCAATACACCCACTGTATTACATGCCGAACAATCAAATGTCGGAAATAACAGATCGTTAGGGAAAGAAGAAAGAGTTAGAAGAAGAAAATAGAAACAACAACACAGAATCTCACAATCGCAGCGGAACAATATATAATAGATAACAACTGATCTTTATACAAAAGGAACTATTACTGTTTTTATACATTACATCATCAGAGTACAATACATCAACAACACAATACTGGATAGTTATAATAACTTGTCCCCACAAAAACTGACTATACAACTTACAATGCACAGCGGAATATACACCAAGTAGGTGTGATACATCTCGTCATCCAGCTCGTCTCCTGAGCTCCATAACATTCCATCCAGAATCTGTAATACTTGGTCTGACTGGAGCATTATAATAAAATAACACCCGAGTCAGTCTGGAAAACCAGCTTGAGAAAACACACTCAAATTGAACTATTAAAGTTGTCAAATTCTTTAAAAATCAAAGGTGTCTCGTAAGACCACGTCATAAATAAACAAGACGGGTTTTTACCATATGATAACCAGAACATTTTGTATCAAAATCCTCTGATATTATCATAGTGTTTAAGCACAAATACTTATCAAAATAGCTTAAATTGTTACATTAATTAAATTCCAGCAATACTAGGCTCTACAATCAAAACCTTAAAGGCATGTATGGGGAATGGATTCCAACTGAATGACTAGGCATTGGGGTACCACCTGCCACAGTACTGGTTTAGAACAGCGTACCGAGGACTACTCCCGATCCTTTGCAACACAAGACCGAACCACCCCTAACCTGGATAGCCCGAATAAGATTACCCCGCGGTTGGGATCAGCAACCGCCACACATCCGAATAAAAGGGACTCTAGATAGGGGTAACCTTACCCTACTTGGGTGCGACCCACTTAGCCTTGCTGCATCTTCCCTGATTTTGAGTCATTCCCGGTTGATGAGGCTCGAGGCTAAGCGTTACCTTTTTTGAAATATTCACTTACAATGCTCATTGTCCTCCAATGACAATGTACTGATAGCATTCATCCATACAAGTCCGTTTCTGGTTCGAACGGAACCGAAGGCACTACTCCTATTACATCCGTTTTGGAATCACCCTCAGGATTAGCCCTTGCACTTCACTGCTCCATCTTCGACTCCAAGATCTTGTCTTCATTCCGAAAACGTACTCGTTGGGTCAAAGTGGTTTTCAGATCATAAATCTGATCCCGGTCTCTACGAAACAACGTTTAATATTTCCTGGTAAACTCAACCCCAGTTTTTTAGGAAATAAACAGACGAAAATAAAATCGGAGATCACCTCCTAACCGTTAGTGGATGGATTTCCTTATCAACGTCCTAGCAGAACGAAACGAGTTTATATGTACAGTATAACACCTCGAATGGTAACTGTACCATATGATTCCCGTACTTCCTCCAGATATTTCCAAAGTTATATTTGAGTCCATATTTGGTAGTCGTTTATTTAACTATCAAATAAACAATCAATTCAACAAAATACTTCAATTTCCACTGAAAAACATTTAATCTCATTTAATTTAGATTTTGAATAAATTAAATCTCTTTATCCAAAATGTATATCTTGTCGAATTTAGCATAATAACAAATTATCTTTTCATTCAAAATATTTACAAACCCTTTTAAAAAATATGGAAAGTATCACTGCGGTATCAAACCATGGATCACGGTTCAATGGTTACGTCTCTATCCTCGAGAAATCTAAGACTTAACTACAGGCACTCACTGCCTCCGATTTTGCCATGCGAGTATACCAATACTTCCCGAAAACTCTATTTAATAATTTTCGAAATAATACTTATGAAAATTTGTATAATAATTCTCTAAGTAAAACTTTAGACAAAACCTACTTTTATATAGAAGCAATTATATAAAACATAAATATTTAAAAATTATTCTTTTAAAATCATAATACTAATTTAATCTTTAAAAATAATTAACTATTATAACTAACTTAATTAATAAATACTTTAAAAGAATTTTGAACAAATTAAATAATAAATTTTCTGAACATTCTTATAAACACCTTTAAATTTTCTAATTAATACTTCAAAATCTTTCCTTTTTAAAATAACTTAACTTCTCAAAAAAATACATTTTAACCCCAATATAGCCAGTTTAATCATTTATAAATCCTTCTCGATTTATCTCTAGCTTAACTTACGTTCCAATCCCGTAAATTTTTTTCCACATTTTTAAAAATAAAACTACTATTTATTTTTAAAACGATTTACCCATCTCCTTATAAATTCCCATTGTGAATTTAAATTTCAAATTATCCACTAATAATTACTTCACTTTATTAATAAAACTTCGTTTATAAATTCCATAGTCCCATTTTCCTTTGAATCACTGTTTCACACACTTAGTCGATTTTCAAATTGGTTTCTTGAATTAAATTCCATTTTAAAATTTATTTCTTGATTTACCCAAATTTATTCCAAAACCCCATAATTTCATATTCACTTTCTTTTTCTGATTTAAAATCTTATTTAAACCCGGAACATCAATTTCATACCTTATTTCAAAATTTTCCCTTTTATTTTTCCCAAACTATTTAAATCTTAAATTTAAAATACATTCTTTTATACTAAAAACAATATCGCTTACGTTCTTATTTTAAAAAAAAAACCTTTATCCACATTTACTCAAAATCTCTATTTTTCCATATTCGGAATTTATTAAATGGAATTTTAAAACCAAACTATTTCTTTTCCTAAATTCCTTACTTTTTAATTTATCCATTTTTACTAAAAATACTTTTACTTTAAATTCTTCTTTTTATTTCCTTTAAAAATTTCATATTCTTATTTTTGATATTTTGAAATGCCAAAATATATCCAGCAATGCCGTAGCATTCAATAATTCCAATTTCCAATATAATCTATCATAGATTATTTAAATAAATCACATCACTAAATATGGAATAATTTCAACACTTTTGAGGAATTCAGTTGGATCCCTCCAACTTGTTTTCCTACATCCACAGATGTTAGCATAATATAAAATACCAATCCCACTTCGAGGGGGATACCGCAGTATATAGGGTCATCTGCTATTATGCGGGGCGCATATGGTCTCATCCGCTATATAATGCGGGAATATCAATTACTCCTATATATATATTACAATATACAATATCACATCCAAACTGATAATAATTATAAATTCGATCAATCAACATATAATTTAATTTTAACTATTTAAAATTAACCAGTAATCCAATTTGAGTAAGATTAGCTCACCTTGAATTTTTTATTGCAACGATTCCCAGCAACAAACCAAACTCGGCTGGTTTCATTTGATTCAGGACCTCGTATAAATGAAATTTTAGAATTTATTAGCATTTGTCATGATTTAAACTACCATTAACATTCTCGCTTTAAATTTAAATTTATTGGCTTAATAAAACTTTAAATTTACTTTACTGTTAAATTTTCAGATAAATGAAATAATAATCAACAAATTAAATTACAAGTTTAAATTTAGGTAACATTAAATTAAAATGTTTAAATCAAATTACCTTAATTCAAACAGGAAATCAAAATTAACGAACTACTACTCTTATGCCCTGCACGAGATTTCGTCCTTGTCGCTCATCTCCACTACGCCAACCACCGAGCTGTCGCCCATCTCCATCTGCTACAGGCGAACGCCCCAGGATCTTCGATCGCGACTTCGAGCCCCTACCATCCACCAAGATCCTCCTACATTCGGCTGCAGTTGCGGCCTCGTCCCCCGCGCGACTCGCGACGCCACCACCCGGTCACGAATCCCAAATGTCGTGACCCAGCCCAACTCGAATCTATGCCTCTAATTCCGACAACCAAAACCCTAGCACGCTGCAAAAATCGATCTATCCACCTCTCAACCGTCCCCATATCTGCCGCAATTTGATCGTGATGCCATTCGATTTAATGGGTTCGTGAATTTATGAATGTCGAACGAGATTCTGAGCTCGGCCATTTCTTTTTTGTTTTTAACTGAAAATGAAGGCGGAGGGAAAAAATTTATTCAATTTGAAGGGGAGGCATTTTTCGAATTCGATTTTCTTCCTCTAAAAGAGTTTATCGGCTATGATGATTTTAAAACGGAGTGACAAGAGGGAAACGTGTTTTAGGGGGAAATTTCTTTTGAAAAGTAGATGAACAGTGATTTGAATAGAAAGCAAAAAGTTCTGACGTGAAAATAAATGTCAATATATATATATATATATATTAATTCGTCTTGAATTCGCAACTTAAAATCTCCACCTCCTGTCGAGTCGTGCTGCTAGGCGTTTATAATGTTATACCTCGATTCTGAAAGCAATGGAAAATGTTTCGAGTCCTAATTCGATCGTATAGAGAAGAAGCTTTTTAGACCCAATTATTATATTGAATTTTCGATATAAATTTTAGCGCGTTTATATCCCGTACGACCAAACGATAACTCCAAACACTACAAAATTTCAAATCCAATAATAATACACTATTACGGATTCAATGGAACCAGTGTCATCGAATTTCGAGACTGCGTCCTGGAAAGCTATTTTTGAATGTCAATTTAAACGATATATTTTTAAAACTGAAAAAATCACTATTAAATTCAATTTTAACACTTTTATTATCCTTGGTATTTTCAATATAAATTTTATAAGCATTTAAAGTATTTTTAGTAGGCTTAAAACTCCATATTCCACAATTTTCCCAATTTCCAACTATTAAATTAAATAATTAAATTATCTAATAAATAGTTATATTTTGAAATTCAAGTTAAATTAACTTTTAAATATAAAAAAAATAAATTTAAATATTCCAATTTCGAATATTCAAAATCCCGGGTTGTTACATTCCTCCCCTTTATAAGAATTTCCTCCTCGAAATTGCTGGGTAAGAAAATGGTTCGAAACCCAATAACCAATTTCCAAACCCGCACAATTTCAAAAAAACTTTCCGAAAACAATCTTTTTATTAAAGACACACTATCACTATTACTAACTTCCCAAACTCATCCATAGACCACAACTAATATTATCCCTCAATAATTCCAATTAAAATTTTAAAATCAAATTTTAAATTATCAAAAAATTTCTACCTCCCTAAATTTTAAAATTTTTTGTCAGCGTCTCCTTTGCGCGGCTAGATCGGAACAACTACAAAGTTGCCTCTACGGCCCCCAAATTACAAAAGAAAACAAAAGTGAAGTGGCTAGATCAGAAAACCATCAAATTTCATACGGTAATTTAAACACATACCTTTTTGTCGGGCAATCAAATTTATCTTATGAAATCAAAAACATCAATTTTTCCTTTTGCTTTTAAATACCTATACCCTATCTACCAATAGCATTCAATCGTACATTTAAAAATTATTTTACCTTTATCTTTTCAAATTTTTCCATATTTGCTTTACTTAAGCCCGTACGATGTACATATATCATCCATATGCAATATCAAATCCGATCACTCGCTCGATCACACAACTTCACTTCCGAACTAGTATCATTTCACGACTCCCTGGTGCAGACTCGTATCTGCTTCCTTAATCAAAAACCGTCAATCTCCTTGCATAGCCATACACTATGATAGAGAATTTCAAGGTCAATCAAAAATTCATATTCAGGGTTCGCCGTTGAAAATCGAGTGAAAAATCCCAACTTGGATCTATATAACTTTCTCGAAATTCTATGCTCGAATCTGGATCGAATCTTTATGCGACTAAGATAATATGCGTACAACTTACGTATATATCAAATTCTTTAATCCTTACTCATTTCATTTACTATCAATTATTTACAATTATTCCTTTACACAACTTTATTAAATCCTCGTTCAAATACTAACTTAGCATATTTCTATACTAAATTTACTTAAGAATTTTACCATCAACTTCTTAAGTTCAATATAAATATTTTACATGACTCCTTGTATTTATTTCCGCTTCATCACTTGGTTTATATCCATTTTTACTCAAAATTAAATTTCAATTTCATTTGAATTCAATTTACCTTCCATTTACTAATTTATTTTGCCCCACTCGAACTGATTCCTCAATTTCACTTTATTTAACACAACTCAAATTAAATTCCAATATTCACTTTCAATTCCATTTACTTACAAATTTAAATCAATTTGTTCATTCGCAAATTTATTTCCAACTTAATAAATTTTATTTCAATAACCATTTCATTTAGCTTACTAAGACTTATTTCCTCAAAATTCACTTTTATTTAACTTAATTCAAGTAAATTTCCACTTCAATTCAAATTTCAAGTTCTATAAGTTTTCAAACTTATCCATATTCCATAACATTTTAAACCAACCCTAGAGTTTTTTTTTAAACAACTACTTAACATTTCAAATTCATTTTTGAAATCAACTACATATACGTAATTCATTTGTATATCAAATTATCCCTTTGCATTTCCAATTCAAAACAAATTTTGCAAACAAATTCCAATTCAAATAATTAAGGTAGCAATTTCTTCCTTGGAAACTCGAAAATGAACACCAATGATGTCGCGATCATTATCGGAATTATTTTCCAGTGACCGCAGTGAGTTTAGTACTTTTATTCCTTTAAAACCATTTTTAAAAGAAAACATTTCAATTCAAAAATATTCTTCAAATAATATCACTATTATTTTTCCAAAGCCTTTGAAAAAGAATCTTCAACCCAACAGGATTTTAAATTCCCAAATTTCCAAATTTTAAATCTTTTATAAATTGTTTTCATAAAATATTCCTCTGGGATTTCCTTTCATTTCAAATTATAAATCATATTTATAATCTTATATTTACAAACTCCATTCTGCTATATGAATTAATTCTCTTAACTTTTGGTTATAATATCTTTTTTTATTCAATTTCCACACAACAATGATAATAATTTAATTTTATCATTTCCTAACAACCAAGCACACCATTTCTAATTATAATAATTTACGAAAATTATTTCTTTTATATAAAATAATAATTTGGGTAAAGTTATTTCATTTACCCCATTTAAAACAATACCGTGTCAAATTATTTTGTTCAAGTGTTTTAGAGATCCCTATCAATAACATTAATTACTCGTATTGACCAGAATGCATAAACCACTCAACAAATCAATCAACACAATACAAAACAATTTTATATTCACTAATTAATACGCACTCATATCTATTAATACACTCAAACTCATTCTAGGGTGCTACTGTCCCTATCTCTAATGAGTAATTCCCACCAGAGCCAAGGTTCTCGCTTAACCTTCAGCTCTGATACCAAGATGTCACGACTAGATTTTTGACGTTCGAAAATCGACATCAATACGCCCACGGTATTACATGCCGAACAATCGAATGCCGGAAATACCAGATCGTTAGGGAAAGAGAAAGAGGTAAAAGAAGAAAATAGAAATAACAACACAGGATCTCACAATCGCAGCGGAATAATATATAATAGACAACAACTTATCTTTATACAAAAAGGAACAATTACTGTTTTTATACATTACATCATCAGAGTACAATACATTAATAGCACAAAACTGGACAGTCATAATAACTTTTCCTCATAAAAAATGACTACACAAATTACAATGCACATCGGAATATAGACCAAGTACGTGTGATATGTCTCGTCATCCAGCTCGTCCCCTGAGCACTATAGCATTCCATCTAGAATCTGCAATACTCGATCTGACCCAAGCATTATAATAAAATAACACCCGAGACGGTCTGGAAAACCAGAGTGAGAAAACACACTCAAATTAAATTATTAAAGCTATCAAATTCTTTGAAAATCAAAGGCATATCGTAAGACCATGCCACAAATAAACACGACAGGTTTTTACCTTACGATAACCAAAACATTTCGTATCAAAATCCTATGATATTATCATAGTGTATAAGTACAAATACTTATTCAAATAGCTGAAGTTGTTACATTAATTAAATTCCAGCAATACTAGGCTCTACAATAAAAACCGTAAAGGCATGTATGGGGAATCGATTCCAACTGAATGACTAGGCACTGGGGTACCACCTGCCACAGTACACATCTAGAATAGCGTACCGAGGAACACTCCCGATCCCCTGCAACACAAGACCGGAACACCCCTAACCTGGATAGCCCGAATAAGATTACCCCACGGTTGGGATCAGCAACTGCCACACAACCGAATAAAAGGGACTCTAGATAGGGGTAACCTTACCCTACTTGGGTGCGAACCACTTAACCTTACTGCATCTCCCCTAATTTTCAGTCATTCTCGGTTGATAAGGCTCGAGGCTAAGCGTTACCTTTTTAGAAATATTCACTTACAATGCTCATTGTCCTCCAACGACAATGCACTGATAGCATTCATCCATACAAGTCCGTTCCCGGTCTGAACGGAACCGAAGGCACTACTCCTACTACATCCATTTTGGAATCACCCTCAGGATTAGTAGCGATTAGCCCTTTCACCTCACTGCTCTATCTTCGACTCCAAGAGCTTATCTTCATTCCGAAAACGTATTCGTTGGATCGAAGTGGTTTTCGGATCGCAAATCTGATCCCGGTCTCTTCGAAACAACGTTCAATATTTTTCGGTAAACTCAATCCCCGTTCTTTAGGAAATAAATAGACAAAAATAAGATCGGAGATCACCTCCTAACCATTAGTAGACGGATTTCCTTATCAACTTCCTAGAAGAACGAAATGAGTTTATACGTACAATATAGCACCTCGAACGGTAACTGTACCATATAATTCCCGTACTTCCTCTAGATATTTCCAAAGTTATATTTGGGTCCAGATTTGGTAGTCGGTTATTTAACTATCAAATAAACAATTAATTCAACAAAATACTTCAATTTCCACTGAAAAACATTTAATCTCATTTAATTTAGATTTTAAATAAATTAAATCTCTTTATCCAAAAATGTATACTTATCTTATCAAATTTAACATATTAACAAATTATCTTTTCTTTCAAAAAATTTAAAAACCCTTTGAATAATATGGAAAGTACCACTGCGGTATCAAACCATGGATCATTGTTCAATGGTTACGTCTCTATCCCAAAGAAATCCAAGACTTAACTGCAGGCACTCATTGCCTCCGATTTCGCCATGCGAGTATACCAATACTCCCCGAAAACTCTATTTAATAATTTTCATAATAATCCTTATGAAAATTTCTATAATAATTCTCTAAGTAAAACTTTAGACAAAAACTACTTTTATATAGAAGCTATTATATAAAACATAAACATTTAAAAATTATCCCTTTAAAATAATAATGCTAATTTAACCTTTAAAAATAATTAACTACTATATCTAACTTAATTAATAAATACTTTAAAAGACTTTTAAACAAATTAAATAGTAGATTTTTTGAACATTCTTATAAACACCTTTAAATTTTCTAATTAATACTTCAAAATCTTCCCTTTTTAAAATAACTTAACTTCTCAGAAAAATACATTTTAACCCCAATATAGCCAGTCTAATCATTTATAAATCCTTCTCGATTTATCTCCAGCCTAAATTAACGTTCCAATCCCGTTAATTTCATTTCCACATTTTAAAAAATAAAACTACTATTTATTTTTAAAACGATTTACCCATCTCCTTATGAATTCCTATCGTGAATTTAAATTTCAAATTATCCACTAATAATTACTTCACTTTATTAATAAAACTTTGTTTATAAATTCCATAGTCTCATTTTCCTTTGAATCGTTGTTTCACATGCTTAGTCGATTTTCAAATCGGTTTCTTGAATTAAATTCCATTTTAAAATTTATTTCTTGATTTACCCAAATTTATTCCAAAACCTCCTAATTTCAGATTCACTTTCGTTTTCTGATTTAAAATCTTATTTAAACCCGGAACATCAATTTCATACCTTATTTCAAAAATTTCCCTTTTATATTTCCCAAACTATTTAAATCATAAATTTAAAATACATTCTTTTATACTTACAACAATATCGCTTACGTTCTTATTTTTTTTTTAAAAAACCTTTATCCACATTTACTCAAAAATCTCTAATTTTCCATATTCGAAATTTATTAAATGGAATTTAAAAACCAAACTATTTCTTTTTCCAAATTCCTTACCTTTTAATTTATCCATTTTTACTAAAAATACTTTTACTTTGAATTCTTTTTTATTTCTTTTAAAAATTCCATATTCATATTTTTTATATTTTAAAATGCCAAAATATATCCAACTACACCATAGCATTCAATAATTCCAATTTCCAATATAATCTATCACAGATTATTTAAATAAATCACATCACTAAATATGAAATAATTTCAACTCTTTTTTGGAATCCAGTTGGATCCCTCCAACCTGTTTTCCTGCATCCACGGATGTTAGCACAATATAAAATACCAATCCCACTTCGAGGGGGATTTCGCGATATACAGGGTCATCTGCTAAGGTTTCATCCGCTATGTAATGCGAGAATATCAATCAATCCAATATATATATTACTATATACAATATCACATCCAAACTGATAATCATTATCAAATTCGATCAATCAACCAATAATTTAATTTTAACTGTTTAAAATTAACTACTAATCCAATTTGAGTGAGATTAACTCACCTTGAATTTTTTATTGCATCGATTCCTAGAAACGAACAAAACTCGGCTGGTTTCATTTGATTCAGGACCTCGTATAATTGAAATTTTCGAATTTATTAGCATTTGACATGATTTAAACTACCATTAACATTCTCACTTTAAATTTAAATTTATCGGCTTAATAAAACTTTAAATTTACTTTACTGTTAAATTTTTTGATAAATGAAATAATAATCAACAAATTAAATTACAAGTTTAAATTTAGGTAACATTAAATTAAAATGTTTAAGTCAAATTACGTTAATTCGAATAGGAAATCAAAATTAATGAGCTACTACTCTTATGCCCTGCACGAGATTTCGTCCTCGTCGCTCATCTCCACTGAGTCGACCACCGAGTTGTCGCCCTCTCCATCTTCTACAGGCGAACACCTTAGGATCTTTGATCGTGACTTCGAGCTCCAGTTCGAGCCCCTCCCTTCCACCGAGATCCTCCCACATTCGGCTACAGTGCGGCCTCGTCCCTCGTGCGACTCGCGACGCCAACACCCGGTCACAAATCCCAAATCTCGTGACCCAGTCCAACTCGAATCTATGCCTCCAATTCCGATAACCAAAATCCTAGCACGCTGCAAAATTGATCTATCCACCCCTCAACCGCCCTCATATCTGCCGCCATTTGATCGTGATGCCATTCGATTTAATGAGTTCGTGAATTTATGAATGTCGAACGAGATTCTGAGCTCGGCCATTTTTTTTGTTTTTAACTGAAAATGAAGGCGGAGGGAAGAATTTTATTTGATTTGAAGGGGAGGCATTTTTTGAATTCGATTTTTTTCCTCTAAAAGAGTTTATCGGCTATTATATTTTTAAAACGGAGTGAAATGAGGGAAATGTGTTTTAGGGGGAAATGTCTTTTGAAAAGTAGATGAACGGTGATTTGCATAGAAAGCAAAAAGTTCTGACATGAAAATAAATGTCAATATATATATATATAAATTTTAAATCGTCTCGAATTCGCAACTTAAAATCTCCACCTCCTATCGAGGCGTGCCGCTAGGCGTTTATAATGTTATACCTTTATTTCAAACGTAATGGAAAATGTTTCGAGTTCTAATTCGATCGTATGGAGAAGATAGTTTTTTGGACCCAATTATTATATTGAATTTTCGCTATAAATTTCAGCGCGTTTATATCCCGTACGTCCAAACAATAATTCCAAACACCACAAAATTTGGAATCCGGTAATAATACACTATTACGGATTCAATGAAACTTGTTTCATCGAATTCCGAAACTGTGCCCCGGAAAGCTATTTTTAAATGTCAATTTAAACGATATATTTTTAAAACTGAATAAATCACCATTAAATTCAATTTTAACACTTTTAGTATCCTCGGTATTATCAATATAAATTTTATAAGCCTTTAAAATATTTTTAACAGGCCTAAAACTCTAGATTCTACAATTTACCCAATTTCTAACTGTTAAATTAAATATTTAATTATCAAATAAATAGTTATATTTTGAAATTCAAGTTAAAACTAAATTTTAAATATAAAAAATAAATTTAAATATTCCAATTTTAAATATCAAAAATCCCGGGTCGTTACAGTTGCGGAGTCGATTCGCTTTGCGATTCTATTTTTTGAAATTTTTCGCATTTGGTTTCAGACCCGCGTTTGTGGATTTTTTAGTGTTGTTGCTAGATACAATAAGCACTTCTTCTTTTTGGTCCTGTTTTCTGACCTCCTCTTCAATATGAAGATGACTAATCAAACTGTCTAAGGAAAACTCCTTAGTCTTATGCCTGAGAATATTCTTAAAGTCTTTTCAATTATGGGGTAATTTATCAATTAATACAACATGAAACTGTTCATCTAAAGTCATAGCTTTGGAGATGATCTCATGCACAATTTTATGAAACTCCTGCGACTGCGCCTCTATAGATTTTTTCATCAGTCGTCTGGAATTTAAAGAGCGATTGATAGCATACTTGTTCTCTCTAGCTTCCTTGGTATCATATTTCTTTTGCAGCACATTCCAAACTCCTTTGCTGACTTGTCTGAGTTGTTGTAATTGTACAGATCGTTGCTCAGGCCATTAAGAGTATAATTTTTGCAGAGGTAGTCATGGTTCATCGAGTCCTGCAAAGCCTTTTTCTAGTCGTACATTGCTACATCAAGCAGCGTTGGTTTTTCTGTCATCAACACATGTGCAACCTTCTTTACCGTTAGAAAAAATTGCATTTTTATCTCCAGCATTTGAAATGAAGCCCCCAAATATGAATGGTTTGTTCGCGTTGTAGCCAACAGAGTCAACAACGATCGAAGCCATAACGTCTTCAATTATTGTACCTTGATCTGAATTTGTAGTGTTTTTGTGGCTGAATCGCGGACTAACTCGCTCTCTTTAAGTCGTTTTGTCGTTGTGCCAGAATTATGCAAGGTTGTCTCTGATGCAGCGCCACCTTTAGGATAAAACAACCCTAAATCAATATCAATAGTCTCTTGCACAAAGACTGGTGCGTCATGGCAGCCAAAAATACTGCTCGGATCTAAGAAAGTTTAAGGAGGAGGAAGAGAACTCAGTTTTAGAACCGATAAAAATTCTGTCAAATAGCTTGGTTTATATAGGGAAAAATCTGAGTAGAAAACGGGGAAGAGTCATGAGAAAATACTGGATCTGAGTATACTGGGTCTTATTACCAAGTTAAAGGCGGTTTAAAAGTGTACTGCCAAAAAATAAGGAGCTCTACATCACAATAGCCAAGCATGCGCGCGCATGTGATGGCCAGCATGCTCTCCCTTCTCAACACAAGAGAAAACATTGTGTGCCTAAATAGCACATCCTTTCTCTTGTGAATCCTATATTTAAATAGGACCGCTCTATAGTTCCCCACAATGTGGGACTATTCAATAAGAGGGGTATTCTATACTCCTTTGAATATTTTAAACAATTCGTTTTAAAATTAAATTTTTCCAACACAAGCTTTATTATAGAACCGTGTACGATCGTTATGAAAAACAATAGCAGCACAATCAAATAAACAACATTTTTAGTACTATATATATACTAATACATCGGCAGATGCATTGCATGTGTGTGAAAAGAAACCGTGATAAGAAAACTAACTTGTTCGACAACAATAATGAAAAATATATTACAATGAATTTTGTTGATTCACAAGTAAACTAAACGAAATAGACAACTGATAGGAATTGTATCAGTGGTGGATATTAATCAAAACCAAATCTAAGTAGCAATAAGATAAACTATCTTCATAGTGAAATCTTACACAATTGTCTTGTTATGTTATGAATTAATTAACGTAATTTTTAGAAATCTCCACAAAATTTTAGAAAATCTCAACAACAACAAAAATAAAATGTGTGCAACAATTTTAATGAGCAGAAGCCCTGAACACTTGTCATAATCAAGAGAGAAACTTGTCATAGCAGGTCACATATTTCACTTTACATGTATCAAGTTTTAGCAATAGTTTCAAAACTTAATTAATTTAACATTATGATGGAACAATATTTAATTTATTCACTTCAATTTCTTCAAAAAGTTTATTAAGTTCGTAATGGTTCTTCATATAATACTAGGCAAAGAGAAAGGGAAAGCATCATCCAGTCTTTCTAAACCAATACTTCAACTTAGATGGTGAATTACAGTAGACATTCGCTAATTTTAGAAAATGAATTCGCAGTTAAAATAGCCTAGCAAGTACATTAAAGAAATCGGTGGAGAGAAGATGAATCAACCTCAGTTTTACAAGAAGTTGAAGTTTGGGAAGCAAATTTCGATTTCGACAACCAATTAGTGGATGGTCGAGGTGAATTAACTAATTTTTATTTTTGAAAATCAGGTTTACAATTTTTTTTAGAAACTTAGGATTAGAATATTGAATTAAGGAATTTGGAATCTATTATGTTATCTATAACGTTAAATATATGACTTTTTGTTACCTGTTCTCACCTTTCTTCACAAGTTCTATACTGAATTATCCTTTGTTTATGGTCCATTTTTCATTTTCACCCTTTAATTATTTTATTTTTGTCTTTAAACATTAACTTAGGTATTAATGGTGTCCCCTCAACTTAACTTTTTTGTCAGCTTTCTTGAATATATTCATTTTTTATCCTGGAGCTTCGTTCATTATTCATCAACTCCACAATTCCATAATTAAACAACACCTAATTCCAAACTTAATTTCCGTAACATTCCAATTACAATCGCATTTTAGTTGTTTCCCTAATTTGTGATCTTTAATCTTTCTTGGTTTTGCGAGAAAAACTAATGTGTATTATTTCCAATGTGATAAGATAAAGGATCTTTAAAACTCACTTATGTTCATCATATTTTTTTATTTTGCTTTATCTTCGTAGAATTTGATCTTTGCTAACTGATTTAGTTTTTGGTTTTTCTAGTGGCAAGTTTGTTACTGTTACGTATGATGACATAATATACCATACTGAAGTAGCCTGATTCGAAAAACAAACAAATGATGCAAGTGAATAATGTGAGGATTTAAATATCATTTTTTATAGGTTTTATTTGATATATCAATGAATAATTTCATTTTTTGTCTATAATACTTTTTTGATTGACCTTATATGTTAATTTGTACAGGATTATAAATTACAATTGATGAATGAATTGCAAGGCTCTATTTTTATGAAAGGTAATTTCATTCCATGTTAATGATATATATATATATATATAAGTGAAAATTGACCCTTTGTATACTCTTGCACAATTCATCTCATCATGTATACCGAATTCTCAATGATTTGAGGGATTATTAAAATGTACGCATTTATAATTTCATTTTCATACATCTTAAATTTTAATGATAACATTAATGGTTGAAATATACCATTAATTTCATATAACCTCATTTCATGTATGTATTTTATTCTAATTGAGTTATCCATTTAAAATTATTTAAAGCATGGTTTTGGCTCATTGTCAACTTTTTTTTTTAATTTCTTATTAAGGATCAACTTTTTGTTTGTATATAAAAGAGAATATTTGGACTTCTGTATAATCTTTTTGCAACTCAGCTCATCATGTATATTGAATCTATTCTATTATATATAAATTATATATACGACTTTTCATTGCATTCTCTCACATTATTCTCAAGTTTTGTACTTAATTCTCCTTTGTTTCCGGTTTGTTTTTCATTTACTCTTCAATTATTTTATTTTTGTCTTCAAACATTAACTTAGGTACTAATGATGTCCCATCAACTTACCTTTTTATCATCAGCTTTCTTAAATATATTCATTTTTTAACTTGTGCCTCATTCGTCATTCATCAACTCTCTAATTCCATAATTAAAAAACATCCCATTAAAAAACACCCCATTTCTAACTTAATTTCAGAAATCATTCCACATATCTCAAATTTTTTTTGTTTCCCTAATACGATATATCAACCTTTCTCAATTTTATGAGAAAAAAATAATATGTATTATTTCCAATGTAATAAGATAATGGATATATAAAAATCAATTAAGTTCATCTTATTTGTTTTTATTTTTTTATCTTCATAGAATTTGATCTTTGCTAACTGATTTATTTTTTGGTTTTTCCAGTTGCAACTTTATTACTATTAGGTATGATGACATAATATACCACATTGAAGTAGTCTGATTGTAAGAATAAAAAATGACGCAAGTGAATAATATGAAGGATTAAATATCATTTTTTAATAGGTTTTATTTGATATATTGATGAATAATTTCATTTTTTGTTTATAATACATTTTTGATTAAGCTTATATGTTAATTTGTAGAGGACTATAAATTACAATTAATTAATGAATTGCAAGGTTCTGTGTTGATGAAAGGTAATTTCATTCCATTTTCATTTATTCTATTATATATAAGAGAATTTTGACACTTTGGGTACTCTTTTCATAATTCATCTCATTATGTATACTGAATTCTCAATGATATGAGGGACTATTAAAATTTACACATTTATAATTTCATTTTCATAGGTCTGAAATATGAATGATAACATTAATGGCTGTAATATACCATTAATTTCATGTAACCTCCTTCCATTTGTGTATTTCATTTTGATTGAGTTATCCATTTAAAAATATTCAAAAATATTTAACGCATGGTTTTTGGCTCATTATTAACCTTTTTGACTTTTTATTTGTATATAAAAGAGAATATTTGACTTTTGTATACTCTGGACGCAACTCATCTCATCATTGATATTGAAGCCTCGGTGATTTGTGTGATTATTAACATTTAAACTCTTATAATTTCATTTTCATACATATCAAATAGTAATTGTACTATTAATGGTTATAGTGTACCATTAATTTCACTTAACCTCTTCCATTTGTTTATTTCATTCTGATTTGAGCTTTCCATTTTTAAAAATAATAGCTAACATGTGTTTTTTTTGCTCATTGTAAACTAATTTTAGGACATTGTTACTGACACTTTAATTTTGGATATGAGAGGGTCATTTTTTTAAAAGCCAAATTTTTACTAAGAGGAGTATTAATAAAAATAGCCCCCTCATAAAATTACAATTTAAATCAACTAATTTGTCCCTTTCTTTTTTTACCCTAATTTCTTTAATCTTCATTAATCTCTTTTTTTAATCTTTAATGCAAATCATAATCAATGGGAATTCAAAATCATATGTGGATGAAATTCCAAACGAGAAAGAAACAAGATTAATTCTTACACAAAAAAGCATTCGTAACATTGATTTTATTCAACAAAGCAATCAGATAATTTTAATTAAAAAAATTCTAGGGTTTTGTAAGTAGAGTTTAATGTGTTTGTCGACCAGAAAAATCAGTGTATAACCGATATTTGAAATAAAGATTGGAAAGGGATGACCGAAATGAATAATTTAATTCGACTGCCCCCTATCGTTTATTTTTTTTATTTCTGTAGTCTATTGTTGATTTTCTAGTTTTAGTCCGACATCCATCAAATTTCATATAATTTTAAAATTAAAATTTAGTTTAAATTTAATATTTCCAATGTTCTCATCATTTTTTTGTTAGTATAAAAACAGGGTGGGGGAAAAGTTACTTTGGGTGTTTACTTTTTACATAGTTTTGAAGTTTTAACCAAGAACAAAAGAGGAAAAGATGCTAACTTTGATTGAAAGCTCTGTACTCCTCATATCAATTTTATTAAACATAGGATGCTTATATATTATTGCCCCCTCATATTTCAAAATTGGAGTGTCAGTAATAACACCCTAATTTTATTTAATTGCTTATTTTGATTGGGTTTTTTGTTTGTATCCAAACTGTTGTAGCATGGAACCACTAATTTTTGATAATTAAAGGATTGATTTTCATATGATTTTTAAATTTTGTGATAACTTATCTCTATTTTTATTGCTAGATATTATATTATAATAATAAAAAATACAAATATTTTGTTTATTTCTTTATTGGGGATAGACTTTAGTATTTAATTTAAATTGTTGCAGGGTTTTGGCTGAATTCATGTAATTGATAATACAAAGAATTGGAGGATTAATTTTCAAGTGATTTCAGTTTGTGGTAACTTATATCTATTATTTTATTACAAATATGTATATACATATGCGTGTGTATAATGATTGGGAAACATGATTAATTAATGTAGGAAAGTATAATTTAAACTTTATAGATGATTATATGTGGATTTCAATAGAGTATATTTCAAAGCTAGAGGTTCGAATGAGAACTTAGTGGTTAAGTTTAAATAATTCAATTTGAACATTTCGACCCTACTTTTCTATCTATACCGTTTGTTTTGTTTATCTTTATAAAAAATTCACTTTGCTTTAACAATGTCCTCATTTGTAAAATATGTCATAACACATTGGTGTAATACATATTTAATTCTTCTCTCCATTGAAAATCAATCCCACATATTTTCTCTTAACTATTCAACTTTTTATAACTTGAAACATAATTGTGATAATTAATTACATATTTCATTCCAAAAAAAAAGATTTTTACTTTAAAACTACAAAACAATTTCTTATCATAAATTTTGTCCTTTCCACATTAAGTAAGCATTCATACCGACTTTCACAAATTAATTTTTTAGAAACATCCCAAAAGCTCTCTCATTCCCTTAATCCTTGCCTTCGACTCTAATATGTTCTATGTATATCTCTATTAAAGAGAAGAAGGAATGCTATAAGTGCTCACACCATCTTAGGAGCGAGGACAACATGCAAAAGTACAAAGCGGCAAAGAAGAACGCAAAGAGAGCGGTGAGTGAAGCACGAGGTCGGGCGTATGAAGATCTATACCATAATCTAAGTACGAAGGATGGTGAGAAAAATGTCTATAGGATAGCTAAGCTCCGCGAGAGGAAGACAAGAGACTTCAACCAAGTTAAATGCATCAAAGATGACAATAATAGACTTTTGGTGAAGGACGAGGAGATAAAAAAATAGATGGAGAGATTACTTCGACAAGCTATTTAATGAAGAAGATGATAGCACTATGATCGAGATAGACGACTCTTCGGATGACACCTGTAGACATTTTGTTCGGAGATTTCAAGAATCCGAGGTAAAAGAGGCACTAAAACGGATGGAAGCAGGCAAGGCATTGGGGCCTGATGACATTCCCATTGAGGTGTGGAGATGCCTTGGAGATGCAGGGATAGCCTGGCTAACTAAGTTGTTCAACAATATTTCCAAATCAAACAGGATGCCAGATGAGTGGAGGAGAAGCATACTAGTTCCAATTTTTAAGAATAAAGGAGACATCCAAAGTTGCAATAACTACAGAGGAATTAAACTTATGAGTCATACAATGAATCTTTGGGAGAGATTCATTGAACATAGATTAAGAAGAATGATAAGTGTTTCAAAAAACCAATTTGGCTTCATGCCTGGGAGGTCAACCACAGAGGCGATTTTCTTGATAAGACAACTTATGGAGAGGTTTAGGGAGCAAAAGAAGGATCTACACATGGTATTTATCGATTTGGAGAAAGCTTATGACAAGGTACCACGAAAGGTGATGTGGTGGGCTCTAGAAAAGAAGAGAGTCCCAACAAAGTACATTACACTTATTAAGGATATGTACGATGATGTTGTGACTAGTGTCAAAGCATGCGATGGTGAAACTAGTGACTTTCCCATTAACATAGGATTACATCAAGGGTCAGCTTTGAGTCCCTACATTTTTGCTCTAGTGATGGATGAGATTACGAAGGATATACAAGGCGAGATTCCTTGGTGTATGCTATTTGCTGATGATGTTGTGCTAATTGATGAAAGTAGGATTGGGGTTGATAGACAACTGGAGTTGTGGAGACAGACTTTAGAATCGAAGGGATTTAGACTTAGCAGAACTAAAATAGAGTATATGAAGTGCGGGTTTAGCGGTGTCAGGTCGGAGGATGGAGATGTCACTCTGGCCGGACAATTAGTTCCCAAGAAGGAATCATTTCGATATCTTGGATCAATGTTGCAGTATAATGGTGAGATTGATGAAGATGTTAGTTTTAGAATTCGAGCGGGATGGGTGAAATGGCGACAAGCGTCTGGAATTCTCTATGACAGGAAGGTCCTACAAAAGTTTAAAGGAAAGTTCTACAAAACGGCAATCAGGCCTGCGATGTTGTATGGTGCAGAATGTTGGCCTACTAAAAGCCAACACGTCCAAAAGATAAACGTAGCTGAGATGCGTATGCTGCGATGGAGCTGCGGTCATACAAGAAGAGACCGAATAAGAAATGATGATATACGTGATAAACTTGGAGTAGCACCAATTGAGGAGAAGCTAATTCAACATCGCTTAAGATGGTTTGGACATCTTCAACGAAGGCCTCCCGAGGCACCTGTGAGTGTTGGAATTATAGGCCGCGTTGATTGCTCAAAGAGAGGTAGAGGTCGACCAAGATTAACATGGAAGGAAGTAGTAAAAAGGGATTTGAAAGATTGTGGTATATCCGAAGAGCTGGTGACGGATCGGAGAGGGTGGAAGTTAGCGATTTACGTACCAGAACCACGAGCATTGAGTTTTAGATTATAGGACTAGAGAACATGAGTCTAAGACGTAGGTTTAGTCTTTGACCAATATTACTGTTAGTATCATTATTGCTATTAGTATTATTATTATCATTCCTCTTATATATACATATATATTTTTATTTTATCTTATTTTACTTAGTTATTATTATTAATTTACCTATTTGACTTCATTTTAGTATTATTATTATTATTATTATTATTATTATTATTATTATTATTTATTTTTATTTATTTTTCTTCAGGGTTCCATCTCTAGCCGACCCCAACTTGTTTGGGAATAATGGCTTTGTTGTTGTTGTTGTATATCTCTATTACCTAAGAAGTTTAGTCTTTGATCTTCTGTACTCTTTTTTCTCTTAATTTTGATAATAAAATCCTTAATTTTGGGCTATTAACTCTTTATGACAAATTTTCCCTTATGCTGTGTTTATTTCCATTTACCACAATCTTTACATTCATTAGTTATTTATGATCTAACTGTAATTTCTTCATCTTCTTTACAATTTCAATACAAGTTTTTTTAATTTTCTCTATTACTTCGTATTTTCAATTTCTTCTCCGTTTCGTCTCATTTCATAATTTTGTCGCTCTTTTTTAGTTTCATATGTATTAGGATTTAAAAGAAAAATTCTATTTTCGGTCCAAATCAAATTAAAGATTTTTTTCAAATAATATTGGTTCGATGTTTTTAATTTTTTAATATGACAGAATTTGGATTAGTTCATCAATAATTTTTCACTTTTATTCAACACAATATTTATGATATTATTCATGTTCTCAGTGATCGAGTTGCTACCTATTACTTTTGCTATTTAGGTTTCTATGTATATCTCTATTATTAAATTTATTAAGTAAATGAATTTGGATGAAGAGCATTATATTGGTAGTGAAAAAATATTCAAACGATAAATTTTCATATTGTATTTTCAGAAATAGGTATAAATGTATAAGTAACATTTTTGTTTATTCATTTATAAATATTTTATGTGGTCTTAGTCAACATATATGTATATCTTGTAAAATCTTATAGTCAACCAAGGATTTTTTATATTTTTCGACGGCGTTCAATGTTAATAAGTAATATGGTTATTTATAATATGGTAATTATTGTTGTTTATAAAGTTTGTTTAATGTTATGCTGTTTGGATTTTATTTTTTAGGTTTGGAGATATTTAGAGATTATGGATTTGACATGTAGTTACGTATAATGTTGATTAGTAAACTAAACTCAAATAGGGGATCATACCAAATAATATTTAAAGTAATTAATTATTGTCAATTCCAATTTATTTGAATCCGAACTAATAAAATTAATCACAATCAATTCTTCTTAGATGAAATTCAATTTAGTGAGAGAATCAGTTACATATTAAATTAGTCAATTGAGAATTAATCTGTAATCACTTAATTAATTTTAATTGATTCTTTTTATCGCTAATATTTCCAAAGAAATGTAAGTTAAACTTTATAAGTGAACGTGAATTGTGCTATAAGATTAGCAAATGCTTTTTTTACTATAAGAACTACCACATAAAAATAGTAAAATTAGAATTTAAAACCAGTTCCTATGAAGTACATTTTTTATGAACAAATTTAGCAGAAGAATAAAATATATGAGCAAAGAAATATTTATTGATATGCAAGTTTTGTCTTATCTTTTTTGAAAGAAATAGATAATTTATTTTCGAGTAAATAATGCTTCCTACAAAATTTAATTCACAGTAAGACTAATTAACTTTAGCTACTTTTGTCATTTTGCTACATAACACTCATGCTTCTATTTAAGCTTTTTGCTTCGCAAATATAGCCTCATATTTCGTTTACTTTACAATATATCAATGCAGGACAAAAAATTCTATTGCTAATAATCTATTTCTAATAGTTTAATTTTTTAATTGTGTTTCCTTACAGTATTTGATCTTATTGCTATTTTCTATAATCAAATTTAATCCAAAGTTTATTTATTTTTTTTCATCCAAAATGATTCAATGTGATGGTGATATAGTATTTTGCATTGAACAATTTTAATTGTTGTACTGTTTCCATTGTTGTATTTACATGAATATTTAAAGTAATGGAAGAAGATTGTTCATTTGTTCCAAAAATTTGACTGTATAATATTTATATTCTACGTATATTTTTTATGTCGTATAATGCTATATAGTAACGACTCTAATTTTGATTAATATTATTTAGGAAAATTAATTAGTTAAATTAAATGAAATAATAAAATGGTTAAGCAATTGAGATTTGTGTAAATAAGGGGTAGCCATGCCAACACTACACCAGAAAAGGCCTTTCGTAGCGTTGAAAAAACGCTGCCAAAACCTTTAGTAGTGTTTCAGTAAACGCTGCGACACGACATGCAACTAAAAGTCTGAAACTTTTTGTAACGCTGCCAAAACATGACCTATTGTAGGATTTTAGAAACGCTACAAAAAGTTGCGGACTTTTAGTAGCATGTCATATGTAGTGCTTACCAAAACACTACTAAAAGTTTTATTATATTTTTTCAACGCTAGGAAAGTCGTATTTTAGCTATTTACATTTATTTCCGTAGCATTTTTAAAACGCTATTAAAAATTATTAACTGTTTTGTAGCATACTGTGCATGCTCCCATTTCCTATTATTGGCTTGTACCATTTACAACCATCGCTCATATAATAGTCTTATTAGAACTAGCAATCAATCACATGATCGTCGTATTCAAACCAACAATCAATCATTAAATCACATAATCATCATATTCAAACAATTAAAAAAACACATTAATCACATAATCAAATATAATATCCTTAACCATTTCGATAATAGTTTTTCGATAAGCTGAGCAAATTCACATAAAATCCATAACCATTCGTAAACAAGTTTACACAACAAGTATATAGTATATATAACAATTAAAGTTATGTTCATTACTTGATTACCCACATATCTTCACTGCAGCTGGTCTTTACTCCTAAAAAGCTAATTACATGTAGACAAGCTGAACAATCAACAAAAGATTACGAAACTATTTTGTATATTTAAAGTATATCAAACATCCTTAGTTAAAATTTTATTAAATTTAAATAATTTTGATAAACCTTAGTTAACTTAGTTAAATTTTTATAAAACTTGGTAAATTTTAAACGTTGTTTTGCTTTCAAAAGGAAATGCGCCTGCTTTGCCCTCGAAAAGAATGCTTTCGAATAAGATCGATTTCGACTTAGACAAATGTTTTAAAGAAAGGTTTTAAAAGAGGTTGCACCTTTGTTTTGTAAAGAAGCTTTCAAAGGGGTCGAAACCCTTAGCTGTCACATCCAACCTTTGAAGCAATGCCTTCGAAAGGGTGCTTTCACTTTGAACCCCGAGCCACTTCTCCAATGCTTTCGAAGGGATAGGTTTCGACACCATCCACTTCTTTACTTAGAAAATTGCTTTCGAAAGTGTTGCTTTGGACTTAGTTCTTTTAAGACCCTTTTGAGATTTTGAAAGCTAAACCCAAAGGTTTCAAAAGGAATGGTTTTGAATGGTTTCGAAAGGTTGTTCCACAAGTTTTTACTTGAACCCAATGCTTCCGAAAGCTTTGATTTATGTAAAGGACTTAATGCTTTCGAAAGGTATATGTTAAAGGTTTCGAAGGGATGGTTCCTCAATGTTTTCGAAAGGTTTACCTTAGTGTTTAAATGGAGGGTTTCCAATGTTTTCGAAAGGTGTGTTTAAATTTTTTTTTAAAAGAAGATGTCTAAGGTTTTATAAAGCTTTCGAAGGAGACGTTTTTAATGTTTTCAAAAGGACGGTTGCAAATGGTTTCAAAAGGTATGTTTTGGCCTTTCGGCTTGAAGTTATAAAGTAAGGTAATTTACTTATATTGAAAGAGGTACTTTCAATGGTTTCGAAAGGGGTTGTTTAAATGTTTTAAACAAAGGTTTCGAATGTGTTCGTCAACAATGTTTTGTGTAAAGTATACATAACATGGCAAAGTGATTTAAGTAATGCGTAAAGTATATTTTCCTTGTTTAAGTATGATTTAAAAGGTTAAATCAATTTGAAAGAAATGTTTTCAAGGAAAATTTGATGGGGTAGTTGACCCTAAGTAAATGACTCAAATATAAGAATACCATATGAGACTAGTATGGGGTCGCGCTCTATACTTTTGCTAGTATCCCCTAGCTAATATAAGTTCAAAATTCCAATGTGTAGGGCTTTGTACGGGTAAGAATAAAATCACAGAAAGGAATATACATAGCAGAGATAGGTTTTTGGTGAGCCCACAAAATCATTATGATCGGTTGACCCTGGAAAAAAGTAAGTTAGGGACAGACCGTCCAGAAGATATCAAACAAAAGTTAGATTATTTGTTTTTTTTCTAGTAGGCCCGGGACAACCAAAGGTTAGTAGTTAGCCAAACAAAACTATAGTGTTCGGATAGATAGTACATTGATTACCTTATTTGTATGCTTACATGATATTGATATCATTATTTTAACCAGTTTGGTTGCTGGATTTAGATTTGCAAAAGATATGTTTTTAAAAGGATATTAGTGAGGGGAAACCTGTTCCGCTAAGCGGCGTAGTCTCACTTAATATCATAAAACCGAGATGTATAGTATTATTCACGCCAGGCTTTATGTCTGACTCAAAGTTTATATTTTTCCCCTTAAACTCTCGGGTGCTCAAAATTGATTTGAGTAGTTTGAGAATTGAGGATTTATAGGTTTTAGTGGATGGACGAATAAAGCTTCCATAGACGAGCAGGAGGCTAATTTTAGCTATTTAGGAGTTGTTATGTTTTTATTTCCGTTGTGATGTATTAGGACAGTTTTGCCTATTTAGTACTTTGGTCATCCAAGGGGGCATCTTCATATGTCGCTCTTGGCATATTTTGTAGTAATTATATTTGATCAATGCTTGGAAAACATTGGGGATTATTTTATTGGATATGAAACATGATTTTATGAAATGTAATCAGAAAAATTGTTTTGATACCTGTGATTTTGTTTCATATCCATGTGCTTCTGATATTACAGGTACCATTAACATTACCATATTTTGTCATCGAAAGTTAATACTATAAATGATTGCAGCATCTGTAACGCTTAGCTCTGGACCTCAAGATAGAGGATGTTACATATATGTATTAAGAAATTTGATGTATCAAAGTTTCATAGTATTTTTCTAATGTTGTTAGTATTGGATAATGTCAAACGGTGGGATTTTCCAAAGTTTAAATGTTATTTATTTGAACCAAAATTTTTAACAACATTTCAATTTAAGCATTATTTCTCCATCTCACGTTTGAAACACTATTATTAACAAAATTAAGTACATGTGTGTATCCAAATATAAATTTCTATGTTAAATATAGAAATATATGCTGCTTACATTTGAAAACTAATAGTGACGAATGATAATGTAATGCTTACCAAGTTAAGAATAATTGATGGTTGAAGTTATTATTTGTTGCATGAAACCGATGGGCTCTAAAAAACTGATTATACATTGTGTGCT
This sequence comes from Allium cepa, assembly GCA_030765085.1. Lineage (NCBI taxonomy): Eukaryota > Viridiplantae > Streptophyta > Magnoliopsida > Asparagales > Amaryllidaceae > Allium > Allium cepa. The sequence continues at coordinate 23,515,745 of CM060933.1, read as the reverse complement.
TCAAGATTACTTAATTAAATTTATCAAAAAATGTTTGTCAATAGTGTTCAAGAAAATAGCACTTTATGTAAAAAAATGTTCATAAACATAACTTTCATCTTTGTAATTTAATTTTTTTTATAAATATAGTGTTAAACAGATTATGTGGTAAACCCTGTGTATGTAGCACGAGTTTGTACTAGTTAGGAGGAAAGAAGTGAAAGCGTGAATTGTGGGTTCCCATGGGCAAAGAATGAGTAGCCACAAACGAAACTCAATTAATGAGAATCAAGGTGGAAAGAGAAACCAAAAAAACATAAGAGAAAGGGAAATGTGGAAAATCAAAGAGACACGAACTATTTTATTTTGGCTTCTTACATCACGCAAACCTCCTTACGGTCAATTTGATTACTACGAACCAAAAAAGGATGGTAACAAATCATATATTGTAGTTCTGTAGGAAAATAGTGTAATTCGTCATTTATGTTTATGGACCAAGTCCGTATAATAAAATGCTCCTAAAATACATTGATAAAGTAAGGCTTCCTAAGAGCGATTATGAATTGCATTTATAACCAACCAAATGGTTTTTAGTTTGATCAAAATTTCTGATCGAAATGATTATTAGGGTGCGTTTTCTTGCGACATGAAAGGGACACACTAAAGTGGCATTTGAAAGGAGTATAGAAGAGGAATGTTCATGAAAGGGGAATGCTTTTTTGTGTTACAAAAGTAACATTCTGAAAGGAGCATGCACGTAAGTAGAGAAGTGAAAGAGGTAGTTTATAAGGTGATAACTTTGGCCTATTCACCTCGAATGTTAATTTTAATCCCTCCGTCTCAACTTGACAAAGTGGTGGGAACCACCTTAGATACGTTAGACGCGTCTAATAGTACATGAACGTAAAAGGGGCAAAATTTGTCTCTGAACGAATCCTTAGTCTACTCTTGATAATGACCCGTATACATACAACTCTCGGATGGTGCTCATGAAAAATGGTTTGTGGGAATGAAATTTGATAGACAAACTACAATATACAAATAGAAATGTGGGATAGTGAAGGTGCAAGTTGACTAGCAATTGTATTAAGGAGACCAATAAAAATGGATTGCAACATAGAAATGGGTGAAATACTTAACTTTTCTAAAGTGCTAATAAATATTGATGCATATTTAGAGCACAATTAGCAATCGCTTGTTCAGTTGAAAAAATGGACTGAACAAATAACAATACAATCAGGTATGTCTTGGTCAGTAAACCATGACTAGTTCAATTTGTTTCGATGCCTGGTTGAGTGAACAGAAAACTGGTCCATAAAATGGTGAAGGCTTCACCGTTTTTATTTTGTCATGCCAATGTTCTGAAATGGCTAGTTTAATGTCCAATACTATATATATCACCATCTCCTCTTTCATTCACCATACCAAATCTTTTTTAACACATTCTTATTTTACTACATGTTTACGTTTCGATGGACAATTCATAAGATTCTTAATGGAAAATGAAACATGGACTCCACATGATTATTTGATGCTGATAAAAGAACATATTGAAGCTGAATGCAGACACACTGAAGAGGAGATTGATCAAAATTTCCGCAATACTGTTAATGAAGATTATAAAAGTCATTGAGATTGTAGATTAAGGCGAAGAAATTTGGATACGATGAGTATTTATGTCACGTTTACTAAGGGTAGCTGAAGGTACTAGGGCATTATAGACGAAAAGACATAAGAAGATGTATTTTAGTTGTCTTGTTCAAAGTTTGATTCATGATACTTTCTGCAATATTGGACTAACCTTTCGGACATGCTGCATATGATCTCTGGGTTAGTTATATTAGACAATTTCAGTGATTTTCCTTGTGCCATGTAAGTTATTTAAGTTGTGTAATTTCTAAATTACGATCTCTATATATGTTTTGATATATGTAAAACTATGCGAAAGTTAAATAAGTTATGTGTTTTCTAATAAGAAACACTAAAACAAATGTTACAGCAAACATTAAAACAAACATAATTAAAACAGACCAAACATGATAATAAACACAGAATATAATCAAACACCGATGAAAGCTAAAATTTCATAGATCAAACTTGTCTACCACCACCTAGAAATCAGATTAACTTAGCCTATTATGAAGCATTTAAATATAAATTTCAAGTTTAGTGGCATAAATAATGGTTCGATGAGGTAATGATTGTCAATCCATTGTCATAATCCGCAACCATATGGAAAATTAAGGCATCTATAGTGGTTCAACCAATGTCATTTCCATTTTTTACAATGAATAACATAGCAGAAACATCATAGTTATAGTAGATTTACTGAGACTCAACTTCTTGTTCTCTTCGGAGTTATTTGTTACAGAGTTCATGTCTTCTTTGCCTATTCCTAACTTGGCTCCTCCATTGTTCTTCTTGAATTCTCTCCCCTTCTTAAAACCTACGCACTTGTAGTTCTCTCTCATGCACTCTTAAATCTTCATAATACATTTCTTACATTTAAACATGCCACTCGGTCAGTAGTTGAGGAGATAACAGATTTGGTGGGACATCATGGCCTAAAGGACCATATGAGTATTATCCATGCAAAGAAGTATGGCTGTAATCTACTATATTGGTATACTATATTTAGATGATCAGATATGTTGGCATATGGATCATTATTAGCAAGACATATGTGTATATATGTGTGTGTGTGTGTGTGTAGTATCATAACACACAAAAAGACAACGTGCCTAGTGGATACAATGAGTCACCAGGTGATTCTAACTAATCATTTGGCAGTATACTAAAGTAAATAACATGCATACAAAAAGACAACATGGCTACAATGATCGATATGACAAGTCACTGAGTGATTGTGACCAATCATTTGGAGGTATACCAAAGTAAATGACATATATATAGAAAGACAATGTGGCTACAATGATGAATATGACAAGTCATCGAGTGCATAAAAACGTTGGATATAACATGAACCATGATACAAAGAACATAAATAACAATGAATATATCATGAATCAGAGTGCATAAACATGAATAACAATGAATATAACATGACTTGGAGTGCATAAGACATGATTAGCATGGAATATAATATGAACAGGAGTACATAAAATACGAATAACATGGAATATAATATGAACAAGAGTACATAAAACACGAATAATATGGAATATAATATGTACATGGCAGCACACAAAACATGAATAACATGGAATATAATATGAACAAGAGTACATAAATACATTCTAGGTGCATGACTCAAAATACATATAAGATGGCTCTAGTCATCTCTATGTGGACTGAGTGTACCACGACGACGTGAGTCATCGTCGTTATCTCTCCCGAGTAAGTGATCAAAATACAGTCCATAATCAAAGAATCTCTTCTACTCCTATTTAGCTCAGCTTGTAATCAAACCCGTGCCTGTGCAACTATCTCTGCTCGAGACCAATAAAACTGCTTTGATGCCTAGACCCGTGAAATCTGCTCAGCCTGTTGGCGCAACGTATCCTTGTAACACTCAATACTACATATGTGCACTACATATCCAGTATAATGAAGTTCGCTAGTTTTATAAGTCACCATATAATATCTATGTAGGATATGGTACTGGTTATGTGCGGGAGGGTAAAACACCTCAATAAAATGGTTGGTTCTAAAATGTATAGGAATTGATATCGTCCAACCAAAATGGCTAGCAGATGACACGTGGTCTGGAATGTGATGCCCCTGACTAAGGTGAGTATGAACCTTGATAATCGCGGGTACTATCATATAACATACAGAAACTGGTCCAATCAAATCCATCGATTGTAACGACCCGATTTTTTGGACAGTTTAAACCGACGATCAAATACACATGTCGATTCCAAACCATTCAAAAGGGCAGATGGTTATTGGGATAAATAAGAAAAGAAAAGAAAGAGAAATAAAGGAAATGAAATAACACAGAATCTCGCAGCGGAACGATAAAATATAATAGTCAAATAAACAGTTCATGAAGCTGTTTACTATACTTTGACAATTATTTATACAACATTTATCAGAGTTATACATTTACAACAGAACAAATAAATAATGCAGCAGACAATCATGATGCAAAGACAATAATAGTAATAGTATACCAAATCTTCGTCTTCGTCCTCCAGAATAGATCTTCAAAAATCTGAAAAACTCAGGACTAACCCGAGCGTAATGAAAAGACAAACACTCGAGTCAGGACTAAAATATCCTTATGAAATTTAAATCAATCGTAAATAAATATGAGTGTAACGGCGTCGGAGATGTTTACAGGGTTTGACATCTCCTATCCAGTGTCAACGTGCATGCAATAACTCAAGAGATGTTACGGGATTTTCCATCTCTCAAGGATCCGTGAAACTATCTACTATGTAGTAATATACGCTAAGTAGATAATGCCTATCAGTAATATAAAGTATCAAAATAGCGTTAAGGCGTTACCATAATCCCCCTTAACACATTTTTATAATGCCATAGTCTATACAGCACCGTAAGCCCCACCGTAAACTGGTGGTTATCAGAGGGTACCCCATAGGTATAACACAAAACATAACGTAGTGGTCGCGAATAGGATAATCAGTATGACAAGGTACATGAGGCAATACCAACTAGGATACTAGTAGTTGCATTATCCGGACTGATGTTGAGCGTAGCCAACAGCTACCCCAACACCGCGAAACAACACTCCCAAATCAAGGGCTGCACCCAAATCGAATCACAAATGTAATAAAAATGGTATCGAAGAAGCGTGTCCGCTAGAGGTGGCGAACCTCAATGGCCCGGCGCGGCTCCTGTTTTAGTCATGTCAGGGGTCATCCAATATCGTTCTCTTTCTTCAATCAACGCGTTCACCAAACCATCCACTTCATTCTGGATCAACACTCCGCGTATAATAGTTATTAAAGTGGTGTTCGGTATCGACAGAGAGTATGTCCATATCTGATCCCGGTCTCTTTAATAACTACGTATTATTACACCGTTGGCTCTTTTACATTTCAAACCGATTCATAATTGATATCAAAATATCATATTCGTTTCAAAAATCAAATCCATTTCAAATATCATCGTATCTATTTAAAATGTAAGATTTCGTTTCAAAAATCATTTTTCGCATCAATATCTCATTTCGAATTTCAATTTAGGTTGCAACTTCATTTAACTCAATTCGTATTTAAATTCAAGATCTAAAAATAAACATTCCACTTTATTAACCAGCTTAGAATTCTGGAAAATAGTTTTAAGTAGTTTAAAAAAAATTAAAATACTTAAAATACTTAAAATCTTAAAATGGATTTGAAATAGATAAATTTAGTTTAAAATAATTTAAATTGGGTTAAGTAGATTTAAAATAGATTAAAATAGTTTAAGTATTCAAAATGGTTTATATAACCGAGAAATTTGGAAAACAAAATAAACAGCTTCAAAACCAATCCATTTCAAATATAACTTCCCAATTCAAATCAATTTCAATTTCCATTCTACCGATTCAATTTCGATTTCACTTCAAATCAATGTCAACTTTTACTTCAAATTAATTCAATTTTACATTCACCTTTAATTTATTCAATTTCAATTTATATTGATTTGGAGCTTGATGTTCAAAATACCAATTTATACCACTTAACACAATTATCCGTCAATATTCAAATCTAAATCCAAATTTCAAATATGATTCAATTTCAAGCTCAATTTCAAAATATCATTTTTATATCACTTTTAATTAGTAATGTTCAAAGCTCGAATTAAGGTTAAATCTTTAAACAAAGCAATTTTCGGAATTCAATCATATCCCGATTTTAAATTCCAAAGTCTCCACTTAAATTATTTAACAATTTCTTTAACCAAAATTTATTTCAACATTCCAAACTCAAATTTTCGATAAATTCGATTTCTATTTATAACTTTTACATCAAACATTTAAATAAATTTCAAATCGACGATTTTAATTTTTTTTTTAATTTAGCCAATTCGGTGTCCGTATATAATTTTATATCCTATGGCCAAGTAATTATTTATTTCAATTAAATGTCAGGGATGAATATATATCACTTAAATTAAATCACAGTATCATATGTATGCATAACAGGATATATATAAGCAAATAAACATCCAAACATTCAAATATCAACCAATAGCATCCATCGAAATACATCATCCAATAGGCAATACAATTCATGGCAATTTCATAGTTATCGATGTCAGGTAATTAAATCGCAATTCAATTTCAATTTTAATTTCAAATTTAACTGTCAATTTAATTTTCGACGGTTAATTCAAATGACAATTATATTCTATCAAACAACGACAAATAAAATTCATATCACTTCATAATATCAAATTTAACTAGCATAAAGATATTCAGTACGTTGTGAGCGTTATAAAACACCTTGATTTTTCGATTTTAAATCAAATCGAACGACGTTCGATTTAACCCGAAATTTTCTCTAGCTCCAAACGATTCCAATCCAATTCCATAGCGTAGTGCTCGTCCATACGATTCCAACGCACCATGTTTCGTCGAATTCCGACCTCGTATGACAAAGTTATGATAGTTTAAAGGTTACACGAATTAATATACATATAAATTCACAATTTTATTCTAATTTTACCCTAAAACAAATCAGGGCCGCACGTCCCCCCTTGACCCAGATCCAAGCCGTTCGTTTCTTCATCTTCCCTCATGTTAGCTCTATAGGAAAAAAAACACGCAAGAACCCATTAAGCTCCAAACTAGGGTTCCATTTTGCGACCACCACAAGTGACTTCAACTCGATCAGCAAGCGCCGTATCGAAGCTCGAGATAAGAGCTACCTTCGGCCGCCACCATGTCAACCTCGGCCTCCTCTTTGGCCTCGAAAAACGTGAAAAACGTGTTGACTTTGTGGTCAATTTCCCGACGATCCGTTGACCCAATCACGATCATGACCATTGGATTTGTAGATCTCGTCGACATCTACAACTTTGTAGTTGAGAGTTTTTGCTAATTCTTCACGGATTTGGAGATAATGGATGAGAAAGTTCGACAATTTCTGGCCTTCGAAAATGAAAGTGGCGGCTGGTCAAAAAGAGTTAGGGTTTGGAGCAAATGGAAGAGGATGGGTCCTTTTATAGAAAATTGCAAAAACACTATTCACCGAAAATTTTCCGAACTCCAAACAAAGCATTCCGGCAGGCATTTCTAAGGTTTACCCCACGTTCCGGACACAGTGGAATAGGAATTCGGAGGCTAATTCGATCGTATGTGTGAGTTACGGCAATAAACGATCGATTTGAAATTAAATCGGTTAATCAAATTTCTGTGCGTTTGGGCTCGCCCGGACAAACGGTAAATCCGATTGACTCGAAATTTGAAACCTTACAATAATATGACATTACGGATCCGATGAAACTAGTTTCGTCGAAATTCGAGACCGTTTGAAAAATGACTATTTTAACTCGCCAAATTAATATTAAAACAATTTCAACGCGTTTCGAGCTGCCACGGTCAAATGACCACTCCGATTGCTACGAAAATTTAAATACGATAATAACTAACTATTACGGATCCAATGGAACTAGTTTCGTCCAATTCTGAGACTGTTCGAAAATTGGCTATTTTTCAGTCGATAATTAAATATTAAAATATTCAATTTTTACAAATTTACTTTTAATTCGATTTTAAAAGTTCTACAACATCATTCTTACTTTAATATGATAAAATAAAATTTTACAAATCATTTTTAATCATATTAAACCCGTTATTCAATTATCCAATAATTTTCAATTTTAAAATCTTATTAACTCTATTATAATCCCAATATAACTTATATTCACTTTGAAAACCAATCTGAATCATATTAAATCAAATTTCAATTATTCACTCTATTTTCATATATTAAATTTCAATATCAAATTGATCATATCAAATTCGGAATTTAATTATTCAAACATTTGTAATATTAAATTTAACAATTTGATTATTCTTAAATCACCATCTTTTGAAATATTCAAATGAACTTATAAAATTTAACAAATTCAAATTATAGAACAACCATTTTCATTATACGGTTATTCAATTCCCATTATTAAATTATTCAATAAATTCCAAATATTAAATTTAAACAATTTCGATTATCCAATAATTCATTATCTTTTGAAATATTGAAATTGAACTTATAAGATTCAACTTTTAAAACCAATACACAGTTTAGAACACTATTTTCATTTTACAGTTATTCAATTATTCAATAATTTTTAAATATTTAATTTAAACAATTTACCTGTTCAATATTCGATATTTGATTTTTAAATAGATTTTACTTATCGATCAATTACCGTATTATACCCAATGAATTCAACATTTATTATCCTATTCAACTATTGATTGCAAAGACATTCACTAAGTAGCTTTTATTTTTCATTACTTGGATAATTATTGTTGTAATTCATTCCAGTTATTATTATTCCAAACGACTTACAAATTTTTTTTTTCTTCTGACACTAAATCACGAAATCTTATTAAATTAGCTATTTTAATTATCGAAAATTTACGGGTCGTTACACTCTCCCCCACTCATAACTTTTCGTCCCCGAAAAGGTAAAAGAAGGGAAAAGGAACTAAGTATAGAATTCAACATTAGATATATTTTATTCAAAATTATCCACTTATAAACAATGAAATTCCATTTATAAAGTCGTTACTACACTTCCACTAAGTTACTCCGAACGGTTCTCTAACTCTAAAAGTTAGTTATCAAAACAAGTTATAAAAAAAATTTAAAACTTGAAAAATTTTCTAACACCCGGATTTTACGGAAAATTTCGGCAGAGTCTCCTTTGCGCGGCTCGATCGAAAAAAAATGACAGTATATATATCACAAATATACATCTCATCAAGTGATGAGGCATCCCACAGGGAAAAAGTGTAAAAGTACGGTATGTAATCCGAGATATGTACCTTATATATTGTTAGCGAGCATATACGTCTAATATAGCGCGAAAGCGAGCTCCAAATGCGAAGCAAGCGCAATCCGCACCTACTAAACACTCAATAACTAAGTTAGAACCATGCATATAAAGATAGATTGATATACTTAGCCTACACAACATATTAATAACATATTTAGCTTCGAAACTGAGATTCCAATTTCAGGACAGCAAACAAATCTTAGTTTTAGGTCACCTAAACAATAAAATTCGGCAACAGAATCTAAACAAAAGTTGTTGCATTCATTTCAGGCTTTTCGGAATATTCAAAATCATCGAATTCGGACCATACGTTCAAAAATTATGGCCGTTTTACTTAGAGGATACGCCTCAGCCTGGGCAATGAATTGCGCAGGTCAGCGACGTTCACCCACACTTTCGACCTTCTAAACGACATCAAAACACAAAACACTTAAAACAAAAGTTTTAGCTTAATTTCTTAGATTTCCAGAAAGTGAAAGATCATCAAAATCCGATAAACCAGTCAAAAGATATGGCGAAAATACTAAGGGTGTATACTACTAATTTTACTTATTTTTACACAGGACAGCGAGTAACATTCAAGTTTTCAACCTAGTAGACGGATGAATTTTCTCAAGTTATCTAGACAAAAGTTGTGCTATAATTTCTAAGCTTTTCGAAAAGTCTAAGATCGTTGAATTTCGTTTAGCCATTTAAAAGTTATGCTTGTTTTCGTTTCAGCATATATTGGACAATTTTGGATTTTTCCCAAAATTTGCTTTTATTATTTCAAAGTGCAAACCATCAAAAATTCAAATTTTCTAAAGAACTATCATAAACACAAAGTCATTTATTTTCTTATTCATCCATGCAATAGGTTTACATTCAATTTGTTTCCGATTTATTCAAGTTTGTTTCATTCACATTTTAAATTCAAGTCAATTTGCTTCAATTTAAATTGAATTCAATTATATTTAATTTCACTTTGCTTCAAATTTGAATTTAATTTTTTTTTAAAGTTTATTCCGTTTATTCAATTCCATTAACACTAATGTATTCTACTTAATCAATTATCATCCATCTAACAACCAATGCATATCAAACATTAACATCCATCCAAAATCTACACTAAATCAATTATACATTTCCAAGTCAATTTTAATTTCATACACTTCCCAGTTTATTGACATTTAGTTATATTCAAATTTAATTAGTTTCCATTTACCAATTTTATATTTCATTAATTTAAATTTTATTCATTCACTTAGATATATCATTTATTTTACAGCTTAAATTTCTTTTATATTTACAACTATCAATAGATCTTCACATTCTATTATTCATTCTCACACTGGTATATTATTTCTCTACTTATCCTTATTAGCATTTTAAACCTTTTAAGTATTTGGTAAGTTATAGTTATGCAAATAGAATGTAGTTAAACAACATACAACTTCCTTTCATTTAAAGTTGAATTTTCAATTAATTAATTCTTAAGTCATTACTTAAATTACACTATAATTTAATTTCACATTTACATTCACATATAGTATTTCCATTTTATATTAACATAATTGTGAATCACCTTTAATTGTTAATTTAAATTCCAATTATTTACTAACAATTTTATTTATATTTGCAAACCATTAATTAAATGCATATTTCATTATTCAATCCTATACTTGTATATTATCCAATTAACAATTCATATAACATTTTTGAACTTCTTAAATATTTTGGTGAGTTATATCTATGCTATAGAATGAAATTTAATACTATGCGAGTTTTACAGTTTCAATTTTATTTTTAAGTTCATAATTTCCTAATTCTAAGGATTTCTACTTCAATTGATATTTTCACTTAGCTCTTAGGTTCATTTCACAATTCAGAAGTTCCCTAATGATTCAAGTCTAAATTCATTTCAATCATTTTAAAAAAAATCATTAATTATTAAAGGACTTAAGAATTCCAATCCCGGTTTCATTTCAAATCAAGTTTTGAAATAATATATACTTATATAATTTATATATCAAATCATACCATAGAGAATGCAAAATAAAATAAAAGTTGAATCAAAACAAGGTTTAGACAAGCTATTAAGTGGTCTCCCCCACTCAGACTCTCGAAAATAAACGCCGATGATGCGTGCACTCATTACCGAAATCATTTTCTAGCGTCAAGAGAAGGGAATATATCACTTATCATAAAAAAAATCCTTCGAAAACAATTTCAACTCAATTATACTATCATATAATACTCATATTATATTTTTTAAATTCTTGTAAGTCAAATTTCAAACAACGGAATTGAAATTCCCAAATCCAAGTTAAAATTCATTTATATTCATTATCAATTGTGTTTACAAGATTTCATTTTCCTAAATCCATTGTTATTTAATCAATTGTTGTAAATATTGACTGATCAAACAATAACGATAATAATCTAATATTATCATCTCCTAACAATCAATTCAATCAAAATGAATAAATATTCAAATAATTCTTTTATATAAAATATATTCCAAAACGATATTGTGTTGGTTTGTCCTATTCGAGTGTTTAGAAATTCCTATCGACGCCTTGGCGTCCCAAGTATCGACCAGAATTCATAAATACTCAACAGAACAAAGTTAACACAATATAAAACCATTTTATATCAAATAACAAGTACGCTCTCTCATATACACTCAACTCATTCATATAGTTTACCTCTATTTCAATGAGTTATTCCCCACTAGAGCCAAGGTTTATAGCTAAACCTAAGCTCTGATACCAACTATAATGACCCGACTTTTTGGACAGTTTAAACCGACGATCAAATACACATGTCGATTCCAAACCATTCAAAAGGGCAGATGGTTATTGGGATAAATAAGAAAAGAAAAGAAAGAGAAATAAAGGAAATGAAAAAACACAGAATCTCGCATCGGAACGATAAAATATAATAGTCAAATAAACAGTTCATGAAGCTGTTTACTATACTTTGACAGTTATTTATACAACATTTGTCAGAGTTATACATTTACAACAGAACAAATAAATAATGCAGCAGACAATCATGATGCAAAGACAATAATAGTAATAGTATACCAAATCTTCGTCTTCGTCCTCCAGAATAGATCTTCAAAAATCTGAAAAACTCAGGACTAACCCGAGCGTAATGAAAAGACAAACACTCGAGTCATGACTAAAATATCCTTATGAAAGTTAAATCAATCGTAAATAAATATGAGTGTAACGGCGTCGGAGATGTTTACAGGGTTTTACATCTCCTATCCAGTGTCAACGTGCATGCAATAACTCAAGAGATGTTACGGGATTTTCCATCTCTCAAGGATCCGTGAAACTATCTACTATGTAGTAATATACGCTAAGTAGATAATGCCTATCAGTAATATAAAGTATCAAAATAGCGTTCAGGCGTTACCATAATCCCCCTTAACACATTTTTATAATGCCATAGTCTATACAGCACCGTAAGCCCCACCGTAAACTGGTGGTTATCAGAGGGTACCCCATAGGTATAACACAAAACATAACGTAGTGGTCGCGAATAGGATAATCAGTATGACAAGGTACATGAGGCAATACCAACTAGGATACTAGTAGTTGCATGATCCGGACTGATGTTGAGCGTAGCCAACAGCTACCCCAACACCGCGAAACAACACTCCCAAATCAAGGGCTGCACCCAAATCGAATCACAAATGTAATAAAAATGGTATCGAAGAAGCGTGTCCGCTAGAGGTGGCGAACCTCAATGGCCCGGCGCGGCTCCTGTTTTAGTCATGTCAGGGGTCATCCAATATCGTTCTCTTTCTTCAATCAACGCGTTCACCAAACCATCCACTTCATTCTGGATCAACACTCCGCGTATAATAGTTATTAAAGTGGTGTTCGGTATCGACAGAGTGTATGTCCATATCTGATCCCGGTCTCTTTAATAACTACGTATTATTACACCGTTGGCTCTTTTACATTTCAAACCGATTCATAATTGATATCAAAATATCATATTCGTTTCAAAAATCAAATCCATTTCAAATATCATCGTATCTATTTAAAATGTAAGATTTCGTTTCAAAAATCATTTTTCGCATCAATATCTCATTTCGAATTTCAATTTAGGTTGCAACTTCATTTAACTCAATTCGTATTTAAATTCAAGATTTAAAAATAAACATTCCACTTTATTGACCGGCTTAGAATTCTGGAAAATAGTTTTAAGTAGTTTAAAGTAGTTTAAAAAAAATTAAAATACTTAAAATACTTAAAATCTTAAAATGGATTTGAAATAGATAAATTTAGTTTAAAATAATTTAAATTGGGTTAAGTAGATTTAAAATAGATTAAAATAGTTTAAGTATTCAAAATGGTTTATATAATCGAGAAATTTGGAAAACAAAATAAACAGCTTCAAAACCAATCCATTTCAATTATAACTTCCCAATTCAAATCAATTTCAATTTCGATTTCAATTCAAATCAATGTCAACTTTTACTTCAAATTAATGCAATTTTACATTCACCTTTAATTTATTCAATTTCAATTTATATTGATTTGGAGCTTGATGTTCAAAATACCAATTTATACCACTTAACACAATTATCCGTCAATATTCAAATCTAAATCCAAATTTCAAATATGATTCAATTTCAAGCTCAATTTCAAAATATCATTTTTATATCACTTTTACTTAGTAATGTTCAAAGCTCGAATTAAGGTTAAATCTTTAAACAAAGCAATTTTCGGAATTCAATCATATCCCGATTTTAAATTCCAAAGTCTCCACTTAAATTATTTAACAATTTCTTTAACCAAAATTTATTTCAACATTCCAAACTCAAATTTTCGATAAATTCGATTTCTATTTATAACTTTTACATCAAACATTTAAATAAATTTCAAATCGACGATTTTAATTTTTTTTTTAATTTAGCCAATTCGGTGTCCGTATATAATTTTATATCCTATGGCCAAGTAATTATTTATTTCAATTAAATGTCAGGGATGAATATATATCACTTAAATTAAATCACAGTATCATATGTATGCATAACAGGATATATATAAGCAAATAAACATCCAAACATTCAAATATCAACCAATAGCATCCATCGAAATACATCATCCAATAGGCAATACAATTCATGGCAATTTCATAGTTATCGATGTCAGGTAATTAAATCGCAATTCAATTTCAATTTTAATTTCAAATTTAACTGTCAATTTAATTTTCGACGGTTAATTCAAATGACAATTAAATTCTATCAAACAACGACAAATAAAATTCATATCACTTCATAATATCAAATTTAACTAGCATAAAGATATTCAGTACGTTGTGAGCGTTATAAAACACCTTGATTTTTCGATTTTAAATCAAATCGAACGACGTTCGATTTAACCCGAAATTTTCTCTAGATCCAAACGATTCCAATCCAATTCCATAGCGTAGTGCTCGTCCATACGATTCCAACGCACATGTTTCGTCGAATTCCGACCTCGTATGACAAAGTTATGATAGTTTAAAGGTTACACGAATTAATATACATATAAATTCACAATTTTATTCTAATTTTACCCTAAAACAAATTAGGGCCGCACGTCCCCCCTTGACCCAGATCCAAGCCGTTCGTTTCTTCATCTTCCCTCACGTTAGCTCTACAGGAAAAAAAAACACGCAAGAACCCATTAAGCTCCAAACTAGGGTTCCATTTTGCGACCACCACAAGTGACTTCAACTCGATCAGCAAGCGCCATATCGAAGCTCGAGATAAGAGCTACCTTCGGCCGCCACCATGTCAACCTCGGCCTCCTCTTTGGCCTCGAAAAACGTGAAAAACGTGTTGACTTTGTGGTCAATTTCCCGACGATCCGTTGACCCAATCACGATCATGACCATTGGATTTGTAGATCTCGTCGACATCTACAACTTTGTAGTTGAGAGTTTTTGCTAATTCTTCACGGATTTGGAGATAATTGATGAGAAAGTTCGATAATTTCTGGCCTTCGAAAATGAAAGTGGCGGCTGGTCAAAAAGAGTTAGGGTTTGGAGCAAATGGAAGAGGATGGGTCCTTTTATAGAAAATTGCAAAAACACTATTCACCGAAAATTTTCCGAACTCCAAACGAAGCATGCCGGCAGGCATTTCTAAGGTTTACCACACGTTCCGGACACAGTGGAATAGGAATTCGAAGGCTAATTCGATCGTATGTGTGAGTTACGGCAATAAACGATCGATTTGAAATTAAATCGGTTAATCAAATTTCTGTGCGTTTGGGCTCGCCCCGGACAAACGGTAAATCCGATTGACTCGAAATTTGAAACCTTACAATAATATGACATTACGGATCCGATGAAACTAGTTTCATCGAAATCCGAGACCGTTTGAAAAATGACTATTTTAACTCGCCAAATTAATATTAAAACAATTTCAACGCGTTTCGAGCTGCCACGGTCAAATGACCACTCCGATTGCTACGAAAATTTAAATACGATAATAACTAACTATTACAGATCCAATGGAACCAGTTTCGTCCAATTCTGAGACTGTTCGAAAATTGGCTATTTTTCAGTCGATAATTAAATATTAAAATATTCAATTTTTACAAATTTACTTTTAATTCGATTTTAAAAGTTCTACAACATCATTCTTACTTTAATATGATAAAATAAAATTTTACAAATCATTTTTAATCATATTAAACCCGTTATTCAATTATCCAATAATTTTCAATTTTAAAATCTTATTAACTCTATTATAATCCCAATATAACTTATATTCACTTTGAAAACCAATCTGAATCATATTAAATCAAATTTCAATTATTCACTCTATTTTCATATATTAAATTTCAATATCAAATTGATCATATCAAATTCGGAATTTAATTATTCAAACATTTGTAATATTAAATTTAACAATTTGATTATTCTTAAATCACCATCTTTTGAAATATTCAAATGAACTTATAAAATTTAACAAATTCAAATTATAGAACAACCATTTTCATTATACGGTTATTCAATTCCCATTATTAAATTATTCAATAAATTCCAAATATTAAATTTAAACAATTTCGATTATCCAATAATTCATTATCTTTTGAAATATTGAAATTGAACTTATAAGATTCAACTTTTAAAACCAATACACAGTTTAGAACACTATTTTCATTTTACAGTTATTCAATTATTCAATAATTTTTAAATATTTAATTTAAACAATTTACCTGTTCAATATTCGATATTTGATTTTTAAATAGATTTTACTTATCGATCAATTACCGTATTATACCCAATGAATTCAACATTTATTATCCTATTCAACTATTGATTGCAAAGACATTCACTAAGCAGCTTTTATTTTTCATTACTTGGATAATTATTGTTGTAATTCATTCCAGTTATTATTATTCCAAACGACTTACAAATTTTTTTTTCTTCTGACACTAAATCACGAAATCTTATTAAATTAATTATCGAAAATTTACGGGTCGTTACACTCTCCCCCACTCATAACTTTTCGTCCCCGAAAAGGTAAAAGAAGGGAAAAGGAACTAAGTATAGAATTCAACATTAGATATATTTTATTCAAAATTATCCACTTATAAACAATGAAATTCCATTTATAAAGTCGTTACTACACTTCCACTAAGTTACTCCGAACGGTTCTCTAACTCTAAAAGTTAGTTATCAAAACAAGTTATAAAAAAATTTAAAACTTGAAAAATTTTCTAACACCCGGATTTTACGGAAAATTTCGGCAGAGTCTCCTTTGCGCGGCTCGATCGAAAAAAAATGACAGTATATATATCACAAATATACATCTCATCAAGTGATGAGGCATCCCGCAGGGAAAAAGTGTAAAAGTACGGTATGTAATCCGAGATATGTACCTTATATATTGTTAGCGAGCATATACGTCTAATATAGCGCGAAAGCGAGCTCCAAATGCGAAGCAAGCGCAATCCGCACCTACTAAACACTCAATAACTAAGTTAGAACCATGCATATAAAGATAGATTGATATACTTAGCCTACACAACATATTAATAACATATTTAGCTTCGAAACTGAGATTCCAATTTCAGGACAGCAAACAAATCTTAGTTTTAGGTCACCTAAACAATAAAATTCGGCAACAGAATCTAAACAAAAGTTGTTGCATTCATTTCAGGCTTTTCGGAATATCCAAAATCATCGAATTCGGACCATACGTTCAAAAATTATGGCCGTTTTACTTAGAGGATACGCCTCAGCCTGGGCAATGAATTGCGCAGGTCAGCGACGTTCACCCACACTTTCGACCTTCTAAACGACATCAAAACACAAAACACTTAAAACAAAAGTTTTAGCTTAAGTTCTTAGATTTCCAGAAAGTGAAAGATCATCAAAATCCGATAAACCAGTCAAAAGATATGGCGAAAATACTAAGGGTGTATACTACTAATTTTACTTATTTTTACACAGGACAGCGAGTAACATTCAAGTTTTTAACCTAGTAGACGGATGAATTTTCTCAAGTTATCTAGACAAAAGTTGTGCTATAATTTCTAAGCTTTTCGAAAAGTCTAAGATCGTTGAATTTCGTTTAGCCATTTAAAAGTTATGCTTGTTTTCGTTTCAGCATATATTGGACAATTTTGGATTTTTCCCAAAATTTGCTTTTATTATTTCAAAGTGCAAACCATCAAAAATTCAAATTTTCTAAAGAACTATCATAAACACAAATTCCTTTATTTTCTTATTCATCCATGCAATAGGTTTACATTCAATTTGTTTCCGATTTATTCAAGTTTGTTTCATTCACATTTTAAATTCAAGTCAATTTGCTTCAATTTAAATTGAATTCAATTATATTTAATTTCACTTTGCTTCAAATTTGAATTTAATTTTTTTTTAAATTTTATTCCGTTTATTCAATTCCATTAACACTAATGTATTCTACTTAATCAATTATCATCCATCTAACAACCAATGCATATCAAACATTAACATCCATCCAAAATCTACACTAAATCAATTATACATTTCCAAGTCAATTTTAATTTCATACACTTCCCAGTTTATTGACATTTAGTTATATTCAAATTTAATTAGTTTCCATTTACCAATTTTATATTTCATTAATTTAAATTTTATTCATTCACTTAGATATATCATTTATTTTACAGCTTAAATTTCTTTTATATTTACAACTATCAATAGATCTTCACATTCTATTATTCATTCTCACACTGGTATATTATTTCTCTACTTATCCTTATTAGCATTTTAAACCTTTTAAGTATTTGGTAAGTTATAGTTATGCAAATAGAATGTAGTTAAACAACATACAACTTCCTTTCATTTAAAGTTGAATTTTCAATTAATTAATTCTTAAGTCATTACTTAAATTACACTATAATTTAATTTCACATTTACATTCACATATAGTATTTCCATTTTATATTAACATAATTGTGAATCACCTTTAATTGTTAATTTAAATTCCAATTATTTGCTAACAATTTTATTTATATTTGCAAACCATTAATTAAATGCATATTTCATTATTCAATCCTATACTTGTATATTATCCAATTAACAATTCATATAACATTTTTGAACTTCTTAAATATTTTGGTGAGTTATATCTATGCTATAGAATGAAATTTAATACTATGCGAGTTTTACAGTTTCAATTTTATTTTTAAGTTCATAATTCCCTAATTCTAAGGATTTCTACTTCAATTGATATTTTCACTTAGCTCTTAGGTTCATTTCACAATTCAGAAGTTCCTTAATGATTCAAGTCTAAATTCATTTCAATCATTTTAAAAAAAATCATTAATTATTAAAGGACTTAAGAATTCCAATCCCGGTTTCATTTCAAATCAAGTTTTGAAATAATATATACTTATATAATTTATATATCAAATCATACCATGGAGAATACAAAATAAAATAAAAGTTGAATCAAAACAAGGTTTAGACAAGCTATTAAGTGGTCTCCCCCACTCAGACTCTCGAAAATAAACGCCGACGATGCGTGCACTCATCACCGAAATCATTTTCTAGCGTCAAGAGAAGGGAATATATCACTTATCATAAAAAAAATCCTTCGAAAACAATTTCAACTCAATTATACTATCATATAATACTCATATTATATTTTTTAAATTCTTGTAAGTCAAATTTCAAACACCGGAATTTAAATTCCCAAATCCAAGTTAAAATTCATTTATATTCATTATCAATTGTGTTTACAAGATTTCATTTTCCTAAATCCATTGTTATTTAATCAATTGTTGTAAATATTGACTGATCAAACAATAACGATAATAATCTAATATTATCATCTCCTAACAATCAATTCAATCAAAATGAATAAATATTCAAATAATTCTTTTATATAAAATATATTCCAAAACGATATTGTGTTGGTTTGTCCTATTCGAGTGTTTAGAAATTCCTATCGACGCCTTGGCGTCCCAAGTATCGACCAGAATTCATAAATACTCAACAGAACAAAGTTAACACAATATAAAATCATTTTATATCAAATAAAAAGTACGCTCTCTCATATACACTCAACTCATTCATATAGTTTACCTCTATTTCAATGAGTTATTCCCCACTAGAGCCAAGGTTTATAGCTAAACCTAAGCTCTGATACCAACTATAACGACCCGACTTTTTGGACAGTTTAAACCGACGATCAAATACACATGTCGATTACAAACCATTCAAAAGGGCAGATGGTTATTGGGATAAATAAGAAAAGAAAAGAAAGAGAAATAAAGGAAATGAAACAACACAGAATCTCGCAGCGGAACGATAAAATATAATAGTCAAATAAACAGTTCATGAAGCTGTTTACTATACTTTGACAATTATTTATACAACATTTGTCAGAGTTATACATTTACAACAGAACAAATAAATAATGCAGCTGACAATCATGATGCAAAGACAATAATAGTAATAGTATACCAAATCTTCGTCTTCGTCCTCCAGAATAGATCTTCAAAAATCTGAAAAACTCAGGACTAACCCGAGCGTAATGAAAAGACAAACACTCGAGTCAGGACTAAAATATCCTTATGAAAGTTAAATCAATCGTAAATAAATATGAGTGTAACGGCGTCGGAGATGTTTACAGGGTTTGACATCTCCTATCCAGTGTCAACGTGCATGCAATAACTCAAGAGATGTTACGGGATTTTCCATCTCTCAAGGATCCGTGAAACTATCTACTATGTAGTAATATACGCTAAGTAGATAATGCCTATCAGTAATATAAAGTATCAAAATAGTGTTAAGGCGTTACCATAGTCCCGCTTAACACATTTTTATAATGCCATAGTCTATACAGCACCGTAAGCCCCACCGTAAACTGGTGGTTATCAGAGGGTACCCCATAGGTATAACACAAAACATAACGTAGTGGTCGTGAATAGGATAATCAGTATGACAAGGTACATGAGGCAATACCAACTAGGATACTAGTAGTTGCATGATCCGGACTGATGTTGAGCGTAGCCACCAGCTACCCCAACACCGCGAAACAACACTCCCAAATAAAGGGGTGCACCCAAATCGAATCACAAATGTAATAGAAATGGTATCGAAGAAGCGTGTCCGCTAGAGGTGGCGAACCTCAATGGCCCAGCGCGGCTCCTGTTTTAGTCATGTCAGGGGTCATCCAATATCGTTCTCTTTCTTCAGTCAACGCGTTCACCAAACCATCCACTTCACTCTGGATCAACACTCCGCGTATAATAGTTATTAAAGTGGTGTTCGGTATCGACAGAGAGTATGTCCATATCCGATCCCGGTCTCTTTAATAACTACGTATTATTACACCATTGGCTCTTTTACATTTCAAATCGATTCATAATTGATATCAAAATATCATATTCGTTTCAAAAATCAAATCCATTTCAAATATCATCGTATCTATTTAAAATGTAAGATTTCGTTTCAAAAATTATTTTTCGCATCAATATCTCATTTCGAATTTCAATTTAGGTTGCAACTTCATTTAACTCCATTCGTATTTAAATTCAAGATTTAAAAATAAACATTCCACTTTATTGACCAGTTTAGAATTCTGGAAAATAGTTTTAAGTAGTTTAAAAAAAATAAAATACTTAAAATACTTAAAATCTTAAAATGGATTTGAAATAGATAAATTTAGTTTAAAATAGTTTAAATTGGGTTAAGTAGATTTAAAATAGATTAAAATAGTTTAAGTATTCAAAATGGTTTATATAACCGAGAAATTTGGAAAACAAAATAAACAGCTTCAAAACCAATCCATTTCAATTATAACTTCCCAATTCAAATCAATTTCAATTTCCATTCTACCGATTCAATTTCGATTTCAATTCAAGTCAATGTCAACTTTTACTTCAAATTAATTCAATTTTACATTCACCTTTAATTTATTCAATTTCAATTTATATCGATTTAGAGCTTGATGTTCAAAATACCAATTTATACCACTTAACACAATTATCCGTCAATATTCAAATCTAAATCCAAATTTCAAATATGATTCAATTTCAAGCTCAATTTCAAAATATCATTTTTATATCACTTTTACTTAGTAATGTTCAAAGCTCGAATTAAGGTTAAATATTTAAACAATTTTCGGAATTCAATCATATCCCGATTTTAAATTCCAAAGTCTCCACTTAAATTATTTAACAATTTCTTTAACCAAAATTTATTTCAACGTTCCAAACTCAAATTTTCGATAAATTCGATTTCTATAAATTGATTAATATTTATAACTTTTACATCAAAAATTTAAATAAATTTCAAATCGACGATTTTAATTTTTTTTTAATTTAGCCAATTCGGTGTCCGTACATAATTTTCTATCCTATGGCCAAGTAATTATTTATTTCAATTAAATGTCAGGGATGAATATATATCACTTAAATTAAATCACAGTATCATATGTATGCATAACAGGATATATATAAGCAAATAAACATCCAAACATTCAAATATCAACCAATAGCATCCATCGAAATACATCATCCAATAGGCAATACAGTTCATGGCAATTTCATAGTTATCGATGTCAGGTAATTAAATAGCAATTCAATTTCAATTTTAATTTCAAATTTAACTGTCTATTTAATTTTCGACGGTTAATTCAAATGACAATTAGATTCTATCAAACAACGACAAATAAAATTCATATCACTTCATAATATCAAATTTAACTAGCATAAAGATATTCAGTACGTTGTGAGCGTTATAAAACACTCACCTTGATTTTTCGATTTTAAATCAAATCTAACGACGTTCGATTTAACCCGAAATTTTCTCTAGCTCCAAACGATTCCAATCCAATTCCATAGCGTAGTGCTCGTCCATACGATTCCAACGCACCCTGTTTCGTCGAATTCCGACCTCGTATGACAAAGTTATGATAGTTTAAAGGTTACACGAATTAATATACATATAAATTCACAATTTTATTCTAATTTTATCCTAAAACAAATCAGGGCCGCATGTCCCCCCTTGACCCAGATCCAAGCCGTTCGTTTCTTCATCTTCCCTCACGTTAGCTCTACAGGAAAAAAAACACGCAAGAACCCATTAAGCTCCAAACTAGGGTTCCATTTTGCGACCACCACAAGTGACTTCAACTCGATCAGCAAGCGCCATATCGATGCTCGAGACAAGAGCTACCTTCGGCCGCCACCATGTTAAGCTCGGCCTCCTCTTTGGCCTCGAAAAACGTGAAAAACGTGTTGACTTTGTGGTCAATTTCCCGACGATCCGTTGACCCAATCACGATCATGACCGTTGGATTTGTAGATCTCGTCGAGATCTACAACTTTGTAGTTGAGAGTTTTTGCTAATTCTTCACGGATTTGGAGATAATTGATGAGGAAGTTCGACAATTTCTGGCCTTCGAAAATGAAAGTGGCGGCTGGTCAAAAAGAGTTAGGCTTTGGAGCAAATGGAAGAGGATGGGTCCTTTTATAGAAAATTGCAAAAACACTATTCACCGAAAATTTTCCGAACTCCAAACGAAGCGTGCCGGCAGGCGTTTCTAAGCTTTACCCCACATTCCGGACACAATGGAATAGGTTTCGGAGGCTAATTCGATCGTATATATGAGTTACGGCAATAAACGATCGATTTGAAATTAAATCGGTTAATCAAATTTCTGTGCGTTTGGGCTCGCCTCGGGCAAACGGTAAATCCGATTGACTCGAAATTTGAAACCTTACAATAATATGACATTACGGATCCGATGAACCTAGTTTCGTCGAAATCCGAGACCGTTTGAAAAATGACTATTTTAACTCGCCAAATTAATATTATAACAATTTCAACGCGTTTCGAGCTGCCACGGTCAAACGACCACTCCGATTGCTACAAAAATTTAAATACGATAATAACTAACTATTACAGATCCAATGGAACTAGTTTCATCCAATTCTGAGACTGTTCGAAAATTGGCTATTTTTCAGTCGATAATTAAATATTAAAATATTCAATTTTTACAAATTTACTTTTAATTCGATTTTAAAAGTTCTACAACATCATTCTTACTTTAATATGATAAAATAAAATTTTACAAATCATTTTTAATCATATTAAACCCGTTATTCAATTATCCAATAATTTTCAAATTTAAAATCTTATTAACTCTATTATAATCCCAATATAACTTATATTCACTTTGGAAACCAATCCGAATCATATTAAATCAAATTTCAATTATTCACTCTATTTTCATATATTAAATTTCAATATCAAACTGATCATATCAAATTCAGAATTTAATTATTCAAACATTTATAATATTAAATTTAACAATTTGATTGTTCTTAAATCACTATCTTTTGAAATATTCAAATGAACTTATAAAATTTAACATATTCAAATTATAGAACAACCATTTTCATTATACGGTTATTCAATTCCCATTATTAAATTATTCAATAAATTCCAAATATTAAATTTAAACAATTTCGATTATCCAATAATTCATTATCTTTTGAAATATTGAAATTGAACTTATAAGATTCAACTTTTAAAACCAATACACAGTTTAGAACACTATTTTCATTTTACAGTTATTCAATTATTCAATACTTTTTAAATATTTAATTTAAACAATTTACCTGTTCAATATTCGATATTTGATTTTTAAATAGATTTTACTTATCGATCAATTACCGTATTATACCCAATGAATTCAACATTTATTATCCTATTCAACTATTGATTGCAAAGACATTCACTAAGTAGCTTTTATTTTTCATTACTTGGATAATTATTGTTGTAATTCATTCCAGTTATTATTATTCCAAACGACTTGCAATTTTTTTTTCTTCTGACACTAAATCACGAAATCTTATTAAATTAGCTATTTTAATTATCGAAAATTTACGGGTCGTTACATCGATACTTCATGAGTAATAATATTATCAGATGCAATGTAAAATATACATTAGATATCCTAATATAATTGACCAATAATAAAAAATCTCTCTGCTAACCACTAATCCGCATCTCTTGCAATAGTAAACTTTTCTGGACTATAAATCATACAATGATGCCTAGGAGAGGGTGGATCATTGGGAATGGCCTCATGGTTCTGTAATTATCTCCAACACCTCTCACTAACATACCAATAACAACCAAACAATGCATGATACGATACCAGAGGAAATCTCCATATGTTGAGCATCTTAGCTACCTAAACAAACTAAGGACTATCGAGTCGCTATTATCTAATATATGCCATATCAACTACCCTTTATGCCTCCTCAAGCCAATCTGGTTATGCACAACTAAATAAGCATGTATAGATTCATTATCCCTACTCCTTCTGTTATGTGCATACAGAAATAATAAATGAGGAAAGAAAGCAGAAGAACATGAAGTCACTGTGATGAAATGAAAGTTTATGGAATATATATAAAATAAATACTGTAACAACTCTAGAAAACCAAACAATGAAACCTATGAATCTAAAACAACACACTGCGTGTCCAAACATCTGTACAAGTAGGCAAGTACGGGAGTATCCCAATCGTACATTATAGTGTAGCTTAAGTCCAAACATACCACAGTCTCAATATAATCGATCTGTATATTACTGCCATTGGTACTGAAAAACAAGTTGCAAGTAAAATATAGCATAAACAACCGAGCAAGTTCCAAGTCAAGCTCTAGTGTATACTCCGTCGGTATGTTGTCCATGGCAGTTGTAATTGCGCTTACTCTAATAGTAGTGGTGGCCTGGTAAGATGCTGGTGAAGTGCCTAAATGAGGTAAAAGGTTACAACACTATCATCATACGGAAGCGATGGAAAACTAACTACTCCTATGCTAATACCGGTAAGCATAGTAAAGTATGATGGTATAATCCTTAGCTCTCTATAAGGAAAATAAAATGTATGGATGGTTTTATACCATCAAAGAGAGATAGCAACACACAACTGAACATCGCTTGTAATAACATTATAGATGCCTAAATGTTAAACTACATAACAAGTTAATCAAACATAATGAATTGGGGAAATATTTTTTGAGCTAACAAATGAATTAATTACCTAAAAAATGATGAAATCCAAGCTCATACAGAAACCCTACTACTTTAGGAATGTTTGCCAAATGCTTGTGAAAATATTTCAAAATGGTAACTAACGAACCCAAGAACGAATATTCTATGAATTTTATAGTTGAATGAAACCTTAAATATATGTAATAATAGGATAATTTACTCTACATGTAATTCGTAGCTAAAAAATACTTATAGTCAAGCTGGTCAATGTGCTAACATGCACTTCACCTTCTGGAAGTACCCGAAAACTAGTAAGAATCATCTGCACACACAAATTTGGATCATTACAACCGCTCAACTCAACAACTCTAATAGAAGCCTGCACCACTCCTCTATGACTCCTGCCTGCTAGACCATCTCAATGGCTTCCACAATCTTACCATCCTTCATGACTGCCTATGCTCTTCTCGCTGGCCTCTTCGGCCAAAGCAGCTTTAAGCAACTATTCTATCCATTCTCTATGTCACCCTTGCTACCTCTTCTTCCACCACCTCCGTCGCTGCCATGCTATTTTCCCCATGCATTACTCTTTTTGCAAAAAAAAATTAACAAATCTAGATATTTCAATACGTTTAGATCATAAAAACAATGTCTAATTTGCGCAATTTTGATTGGATTTAGAGTATCGATGTAACACCCAGTTAAATAAAAAGTAATTAATAAATAATTATTAAGGCTTACAAAGTGGAATTTGAGTAAACGTCAGAATTTGGCCATGATACTTACACCATTGTGTTCGTGATAATTTTCTAAGCAACTTTCATATTTGGTGTTTTGCGATCGGGTTTAAACGAAGAAGTTATCAACATTTGAAATTTTTGGAATGGAAACAATTTAAAATGAGAAAAAGGAAATGAATAATAATAAACGTGAGACCCCACCGATCGACCTCCTCCATAGGTCGGTCGACCGTCTATAAAGGAGCGGTCAACCGGTCAAGTACCGACGGCTAGGGTTGAACCTTAACAGAACAGCCCGGATCTAATTATTTTAAATTTAACGGATACGATTGATTCGAACGCCTACAAATACAGGCTCAGCCTCTCATTTTTCTTCTTATATTTTCTAATCAAAGCAGCGGAGCTTTGTCATTTTCTCTTATCCACTATATCTATTAATTATAAAATATTATATTATATATATAATCAGAGAAGGGTAGAAAAGAAAAGAAAAGAAGAGAAGGAGCGAAAAGATACTGCATAAAAAGGTAATTTCTATAATTATAAATCTATACTGTCCTTAACTCCAAATCTCTTCTCAGATCATAATTTTAATAATATGTATATATCTTGTTATACATGTTTTTTGGATTAGAAAGAAAATGGAGTCAAATTAAAGGGATGAATTCAGATTTAGGAGATTTGAAAAGCTAGAAAGGTGAGTGTAAAATTATATGATTTATTTATAAGGTTAAAATTTGTATTTGTTAGTTTTATTTAATTTTAATGTCTATGCAAGATCTAATGGGTTGTAGGCCTAAAATGAACGTAAAGGAATCTCGTCTACATATTTTGTAAGTTAGGTAATTGGAAACGGAATAGTATTTACACCCCAATCTAGAAATTTGGAAATCAGTCCTTAAATTTGTTAAAGTGGAATGCTGATAAGATTGTAAGATTTATCCCAAATTTATGGTAATATGGTTGTAAATTGTTAGTATGAGTTTAGATTGCATCAATTTTACGGGGAATGCGAACTTCTATGTTTTAATTTGTTGGGAGCGTCGTGAGTACAATTTAGTTATATCTATTTCCATGTAATTTCCATAAATTATATAATTCTACAACTATGTATAAAAAGTGCGTCGTTTGAGATAACAACGAATATACCAAAAAGGAAAGAGATATGTTAAGTATGGATGTTCTCCTCCGTAGTTTGCACTGTCTATTTCAATAAAAGAAAAAAGATAATTCCCTGTAATTTCAGATGAAGAAAAAGTCTTACTTTTGGGTAATTTATGGAAAGTTGTAATGTTATTCCTTTTTGAAAATGATAGCTCTAATAAATTAAAATATGGAGATAAATGTTTCTTATAGAGTGTACATATAAGAGTATATTCTAGAATTCCTAAGTGTAGGAATTAATGAGTTAGAAATCGAAATACACACACGTATAATTGTGCCAACCGATTAAAAATATAAATATATATAGCGTAATATATGTCGGTACTCGTATTAGTCGTAATTAGGATGCCTAGTTATTAATAGCATATTAAATATAGGATTAGAAGGTGTAGATAGAAAAGAGATAATAACTCCAAAATTAGTAGGACAATAAATGTGTAGTTAATAGGGTAATATACGAATTAAATGGGGACATAAATGCTTTTAACAAGATTCGTTACATATGAAATTTATGAGGAAATGAAATAGGCATAATAGGTTGAATTAGAACAGATAAATAAATATCATTAGTGCTTGTCTAATTATAATAATGATGATTTTTTTATAGACAATTGACATTTTTGGGACGTAAAAGGGAATTGAGAATATACGTAATAAACGTATAAGATAGAAATTAAATACTAGGAGGCAATATAATTTTCATTATATGAAATTATATAACCTCAATAATGCATTTAGGACGAGCGCGGATTAGTGGGCATAAACCAATATTTAGGCTTAGGATGATTGGTTTGGTTTAGTGGGTTGGGATGCGAGGTCAGTAGAGTTACAAAACAAAAGCATGCCCTTCATCTAGAGGCTACTGGCGGTTGTGTATACGTGATATGGGACATCTCCAACCATAGAACAGTGAGGAAGGATATGCATTTGCATATAGGCGTGGGAAAATATACCAAGGGTTCGCCTCTGATTTGAAGTATTAAATGACTTAGTAACTTTAGAGATGTCAAGGGGTTTACATCGAGGTGGAAGGTATTAAATGGTCATTGGGTCTGCCTCCTCCATGTATAAGAAGTCTTAAATAACCTACGACTGTACCTAATAGGTAAATGAGATCTGCTTCATTTCTAACAAGAGGTATTAAGTTGCTAGGATGAGTATTTTTCCTTAACTTACAATAGGTTAGTATAAACGAGATTTCTCCTATAGGAGGTCAGCGGGCTATGTTAGTATTATTGTTAGACCAATATTTAATGGTAGGAATGGTATATAGGTTTGGACCACTAACGGTCCCGAGCAGTCGTTAGCAAAGACTTAGGTTATGCCTTGACAAATTTTGCTTCCTACTAATGTAGAATCCATATGGGATACGTAAATACCTCAAAGTTTAATCATTTAATTATTTGTTTGCTGGAGGTAGGCTAGTTAAACCATACACAAGTCTTTGAAATGCATTATATATACGACAATTAAATTATATAGCCTATATAAGGGTCATCGGTCTTTGTAACTAGGGCCGATTAACTAGTGTTTACGTTACAAAGGGCCCGCTTTGGGGTTAAGGTATTAAATGACCATTGGGTCTGCCTCCTTCCTATTTAAGAAGTATTAAGTGGCTGGGGTTTTCTTTTAGGTAGTACAATGTTTAGATATATGTATATAGACATACACACACACACACACATATATATATATATAGTTATACCTCGGAGAAGGTCAGATATATCATACACGTAAATCGAATTACATGGAATAACCATGAATAATGGACATAACACTTAAATAGAAATCAATCGTCATAAATCATGTTATGGATAATGCATGTAATTTTTCAGTCACCAAAATATTGTGCCAACTCCCTCTTTATTACAACCTCATGATAGATTTAAAGGGACAAACTACTGGTGTAAGACGGGAATGGTATATGAAGAAATCTTCTCATTCACGCTCAGCATTGACGAGGCGTCTAGATATCTAAGGAATAATATTGATTCCAAGGTAGCAGCCTTAGTCGGTATATATGTTCTATTATATTTCTCTATTCCGCTCTGAGTTTATGTAGATAGCTCTCTGATATGCTTATATTTATTACAAGTTACCACCACCAACAATCCATACCGAAATGGACTTGGATTTTGACTTAGTTGAAATTCGGGCCCATTAAGGTGTGGGTTGTTACATTGGAGGTGAAGAAATTGGTGAAAATGGGGTTGTTTGATTTGTTTTAAGTAGGAACGAGAAAGGAGGAAGAGGAAACTAAGTGGCTGTAGTTTTGGGGAAAAATTAAAATGGCGAACACTTTGCCATTTTAAAAATAAAATGGAGAACACTTTTATACCATTTATTTGATGAATTGGTCTAGTGGTTATTTTTCTTCTTCTTTGTATCAAGGTTAAGCTGCAAGAAAACCATTGCCCCGACAAGTAATCGAAGAGGTTGTCAATACGAGACAATGGATAATGGTTCTTCTTCATCGGCTTGTTCAATTCCCAGTAATTGACGAAAAGCCGTAAGGAACCGTCAGTCTTAGTAGCGAAAACGACAAGCGCTCCCTATTCTGAAATACTTTGCCTAATAAATCCTTTCTGCAATACCTCTGAAAATTGTTTATCCAATTCTCTCCTCTTCTTCGGAGCCATATGTCTCTATGGCATCACCACTGGTCCAACGTCTTTCTCGAGGTTAATCCTAAACTATATTTCTCTACGGGGCGAAAGTCCGGATACCTCAGCGAATACGTTTGAAAAATCTTTAACTACGAAAGTAGATGTTAACCCATCTTCTGATTGGTCTAACGAATATAAGTAAGACTTCATCATAGAAATGTCTGGCTCACACAAAACTATCAAATCACATTTCCCACAACTACTCAAATGAACAGTCCTCCTATCGCAATCTAAAACTACTCCATCTTGAGTTATCCAATCCATTCCTAAAATCAATCTGTATCCTGCAAAGCTAAGTGCATACGCACCACAATTTAACTCTACATTCATTTATAACCAACTTAAGAACATGGAAAATAGTAGACAAATGCACCGATCCCCCAATAGGATTCGACACGGTAATAATCTCATGCACAATATCAGGGGTTATTCCTAATCTTTCCACTAATGCATTGGCTATGAATGAATGTGATGCACCGTTATCAAATAAAACTCTAGTAGGTAAATCAGATAGCAATAACACTCCTTCCATAACTGATTTCCCTTTCTCCTCGCATGTTGGTTCAATAGTTGCAGTGGGTACAACTTCCAATGCACGCCTTAACAATTTGACCCTTCCTTTGTAATGATGGGTAATCTTTCTTATAATTTCCCATCTAGTCATAATTATAGCACTCGATCCCCTTCAACATTTCTTGTTGTCCTGATGGTTTCAACTTACAGTCCTTTACCAAGTGTCCCATGTTACCGCACCGATGACATTTCGTTCCCTTCTGAAGGCTACCCCTACATTTCTTGGCTATATGTCCTATCTTATTACACCTCCTACATACAGTAACCTACTTCTTATTCTCCCCACCTTGTGGTCTTTCATTCCTATGCTTGTTTTGACATCCATTTGAGACTTGCTCCTTGTTCGCATTTCCACCCATAGCATTCCACATAGCACCCTCAACCAAAATTTTCAAAAGTCACCCCAATGGTATTAGATTCAAGGCCAACTCCTTCTATAGGGAATTCAATCCCTTGGAAAATTTCTCATCCTTATTCTCCTGAGTATTAATTATCTCAAATTCGGTCTTTGCCAACTCATTATTACATACTCATTTATGGTCATATCTCCCTGCCTAAGATAAATAAACTCCTCCAACAACATTCCTTTCTCAGCTCCAGAAAAGAATTTCGTCTCAAACTTCCTTTTGAAAATCTCTCAAGTAATGGTATTCTTCTCCATCTCGGCTATAACAATCTCCCCAATTTGCTGCCTCTTTCTGTAAATGCCAAACTGCCAACTGCTTCTTAGTCACGTCACTTATTCCCAATAAATCAAATATCTTCTCATGGTTATTTATCCATGTCTTATTTGTTGCATATGTTTCTGTCCCAGTATACGACTTCCCACCTAAGTTGGAAAAACCTTTGCAAAGTTTCGGGAAGTCAACATTTTATAGTGGAACGGCAACCATAAGTTTGATCGCATCAACTGATTCGGTGGAGGTGGTAGTGCTATTAGTTTGAGAAGTTTCTTGGAGATACCTAAGGAACCAAATGGGTGTGTTCACGCTAGGAATCTCAGGGACATCCACTTGGGTACTGGCACCCCCTCTGATATTAACTCCACCAATATCGGTTCCTGTTCCAGCCTCTTAATTATTTATGCTTCAATTATCTGTAAATAGGATTCATAGCAACTCCTTAATAGATAAGTAGATAATCAAAGACTGGAATAGGACATGTGTATTTACAAGTATTAAATTTAGCTCTTCTATATTGTATATTTTGTAAAGTATACAAATACACTCTTTTAATATGTCCCTAATTCCAAATAATGCAGGTGTGCACTCTCCTCAATGCTTTGATAATGTTGAGATTGATGGAGCCATGATTCCACCGAAGGAAGTGATTTAGGCTGCCATTGTTTATTGGAAAGATTTTTTGGTGGGTTTCTTCCTCGACTCTAATCCTTCCTATTATATTATGAAGGAAAGATGCAACCAGGTATGGAAGCCTAAAGGGGGCTTGAGAGTTCACTTTGATAATGAAATGTTCCTTTTCAAATTCTCGCGTAGTGATGAAAGACAGCGTATACTAAAAGCTGATCCAATTCTCATATATGGGAAACCTTTTATTATTACCACATGGAGTCCGTCTATGGATAGAGTTAGAGATCAGGTTTTATCTATACCTGTCTGGGCTCATTTCTCTCACATTCCATCTGTTCTTCAGCCTCTTATCAGGATCGATTGGCTAGCAGGTCTTGTTGGTAAAGTTATATGTTATGATGTTAACACCGTGGCCAGAAAGAGATTAGTGTATGCCAAAGCTTTGATTGAAACAACTCCTACCAAATCCCTTCCTTCGGTCTTAAAAGTCAAACTTGATGAGGACCATTTTGCTGAGGCTAGAGTTCGCTACAGTTGGAAACCTGAGATATGTACCACCTGTCAGTCTTTTGGCCATCTTTCGGATCTGTTTTCTTGCCCAGCTTCTGCTGGAGTTGTTCCCCTTGCTGCTCGGATTCCGTTTCCTCGTCCTCCTGTTCGGAAATGGGTTCTAAAGTCTGCTCCACCCTAAGCCGTTACGTCTTCTGTTGATGCTCCTTGTTGTGTAGCATCCATTGATGATACTCCTGACACTCCTGGTTGTGTAGCATCCATTGATGTTACACCTATCACTCCTGGTTGTGTAACACCCATTGATGGCACTATTGTCGCTCCTGCATCTGCCACTGCTATTCTGGGGGTTGTTTCTGATACTACATCTGAAACTATTTTTTGGAATTCAGAGGAGCGCTCCTGGATTCATTCTCTTCTAAAATGAGGGATTCGCCGGAGACCGACACTTATTATAGCTATATCAGTGATATTGTGGGTGAGACCCATTATCTTATCTATCATATAGAGGGTGGAAGTTTGTCCCTTACTAGTTTAGGCGAGATTGGCAAGGTTAACAAAAGTCACTTTTATGATGTCATCTGGGATATGAAATATATTTACTCACCTGCTTTTGAAGGATATGAACCAAATCTGGCCGCTCTCTTCTCTAGTTATTCGCATGTTATTGGTCCAGCGTCGGATGATGGTAGTGGTAGTTGCACCTCTCTGAGGGAGTCTAGTCATGTCGGTTTAGTAGTTTATCTTTTGTCTAGCTCCTGTTCTTTTTTTTTTTTGGGATCCTTTTTCCCTCTTAGTTGTTATGTGCATGAGCAGAATACATGTTTTTCCATCTTTTATACAGTGGCACGGTCCACTTTAAAGCCGACTATCTTTGCTAAAAAAACATGTCCCTAATTCTATAACCTATATCTCATAGAAAATATAACAACTCGCTTTTTCAGAACCCTGTAACTACACCACAACGTCCCAAAAATGGCAAGTCGTTGGAAGGTAACACATATGATATACATAGAGGGAGAGCATACGATAAAATATTATATTAACCAATAACTTTCAGAGTCTCATATCGAATGGTCACACAATATATCATATTACACAAATATAAAGTTTAATACATATCTGGTACCATATTATAAGTCTGTACATTCCAAATCCAAATAATACCACAAACTGTCACATCAAGTCTTTTATACGCACTTTATTTACAATATATACAGTTTCGTCTCTAGATTAGTCATGCCTTTGGGTTCCATTAACCCGAACAATTTAGTGACAAAAAAATATAAGAGTGGGTCAAACATTTATATTTGTGAGTAAGGCAATTCTAATATAGGTATACTACTGTGACAGTGATATAACATGATTTAAGCCTAAGTATAATATCTTATGGACCTGCCCGCGCCACGCTATAGCACAATATTATATTACCTAAATAATCTTAAACATAATCCGGCCTTGCCACTTGTGGTATAGGATTACATGTCAATGATTATCCAGTCTCGCTATGTGTGGAAAAGGGTAGTCATGCATTGGACTCAAGCATGATCCTACCATGAGCTATAGGTCGACTGTTGTCCACATCATCTCCTGAACCAGCCTCGATGCTCTATAAGAGAATTCTTCGTTAATACCATGAATCAAGGACCCACCGCATGCGCTACAAGATTTAGGTATTCGTATTACTTACTATAGATTTATACTTTATTGAAACTACAATATCCAAAGCCATACACACCATATTCCTATTTCGTCATTTCCGTACAGGTCTTACATACTCGCCCAATTGCCAAACTGCATACCCGAATGTCGAGCCTCACCATCATCAAACTACTCACCATACTTACCTAGAGTAATCAACTACTAGTCCAAAGCACACGTACCACATCCATACATCGATCTATGCATCCAAACAGCAGCCAACCAAACTATAAAAGTGTCAAGATAACCCTCAGGGATTGCCACACAAAAGATCAAAACAACGCATATCAAATCGGGGATTCAAGACCTCCCAAACACATGAAATTAGGTCATTTACCGATGTACCTGTGTGCACCCATCGGTGAGCATTAAAGTTACGAGAAGTTCCTCCTTATTTGTATTTTTAATTTCTAGATTATGATTCCTTGCTTCGTTTTTTGTTTTGGTGTGATTTTATACTATATATATTACTTACTTGATTCCTTGGATCCTAATAAGTCTATATCATCAAATATTGGTTTCTACAAGGTTTTGATTCTCGTTTGTTTTGAAATCAGGTTTCTATGAATTTTAAATGAAATAGTATATGTTCTTTTCTTATCTTAGTTTTTTAATTCATCTTACAGACCAAAATATATCATATTTTAACCCTTAAGTCAGCCTTAAAGCATACTATATCATTATCATAGCACTATCTCGAGATCAGAGAACAACACTCGCCGAATCAAGCCAAAAGATTCCAATCTCCTCCGCTATTCGAAATTTCTAGAAATCCCAACCTTAGAATTAGCCTTCGATTCCTACTCCAGATAAGAGTGGACCTCGCTACGACTCGAACGCACTCCGTCTCAACGAGTTTCGTTGAGAATTGTGAATTTGGTGTTGAATTGATTAAATGGAAGAAGAAGTTGTTTGATTTCAGAAATGAGAAATTTGAAAATAAGAAACTGAAATATATGTATATTTTAAACAGGATTTTAGGAGGGAAAAATGAACCGTCGTCTCATATTTGAATTCAAATCATGGGCCTGGCCTAACTAAGCCCAACTAGAGTGCGCACAAACCGACCTGCTTAAATAAAACTTCAATGTATCACTCATACGACATCCGATTCGGACAAATGAATACTCTATCTTGACTAGAAAATGAGAGCTACGCGATAGTGCAATTACCGTCAACAAATTCAACCGTTTGTAAAAATTACTATTTTGCTCTTTTATAAAAATTTACCAAATTACCCTCCAGTTAAATTCAAATTTTATTTATTGTTAATTATAATCATTATTTAAGTTATTTACTAAATTTCATGGTATTACAAAACAAGTTTGAAGTGCTACTAGATAAAGAAAATGAATTGGAGGAGGATTTTGGGTATTATGTTCCAAAAATGTTAGTCCTCGTGGATCTTAATCTGTTTCTATTTTGAATCAAAATGCAGGTGATACTAAAAATTTTGAACAAGACGTTGTGTGTGTGTGTGTATAACATCTATTTAACATTATAAAATGAATCATGTGACCATAAAGATGGGAAGTTTTATTTATTTGATCAATAACAAAATAAGTGTATATTTTATATATGTACACATATCTATAAATACATAAATATAAATATACGATCATATATGTATGCATGTATATAAAGTCAAAAAAATATTTTGTTTACTGCAATAAACATTACATATGCTTTTATGCTTTTTATTTATATAACTAAATAATGAGCGCTCTGCTCACTTTGAGGACCACCCTTTCATCAAAAAATGGCTAAAATTAGTTATATTAAATAATTTATAGTTATTTAGATATTAAAAGATTTGATTTGGTAAAAAGGTATAAAAATAATTTTTTTTATTTCTATGACCCGACATAAATAAAAATATACAATTGTTAATATGTAAAATCTCTACATATTATATATATAATACAAGAAAATAGGGAGAAGGAAAAACTTTGGCAACATTTTTGAACGGAGGACGCGGATTTTAAAATTTAATCTGAAGGTCGTTGAATGCTGTGTTAATATAACATTAAATTAAACAAATGTTATACGAACTTTGAACATGAATGCTATATGAATTTAGCATTATCTTTGTGTAATGATATATGTACATAGTATTATATATGTGTAATAAAATATTAATTTGGCTTTTCTTTGACTGTGAAAATGAATGCTATTTTAGTTCATGTAGTGTAGTTCTTCCAATGCCAGTTTAATCGAACATTTTGTTTATTTGATGCCAGTTTAATATAGCATTAAATGCCTTTCAGATTAAATTTTAAAATTTGTGTGATTGGACTAAAATTGCTTTGAGGTTTTTCTTTAAACTAATTACCTCAATATCATATTTATTATTTTTCTAAAACAAGTAAAAGGCAAAATATTTTTTTTAAATTCGAAATGATACTTTTTCATTTGGAGCAAAAATGGCACAAACAACCAGTGAATATCAAATATGAAAATTAGAAAAGAAAGGAGGATAAAGCAAGAAAATTCACTACACAAAAAAGGCCTTTCGTAGAGTTGAAAAAACTATCAAAACTTTTAATAGCTTTTGATAAATGCTGCGATACGACATGCTGCTAAAAATCTGAAACCTTTTATAGCGTTGTAGAAAACGCTTCCAAACCTTGACTTATTGAAGCATTCTAGAAATGCTACAAAAGAATATTTTTGTAGCGCTTGTCAGCTGCTAGCAAAGTTAACTTTTTTAGTAGCGTTTTTACTTGCACCCTTCTTCGGTTTTCTGTAGGAATTTTTCCTGCTAATATACATTTTTCGTACGGTTTGTACCTTACTACGGTATATTTTTATAGTGATTTACATTTATTTCCGCGGCATTTTTGAAATGCTATGTTATTAACCGTTTTGCAGCATACTTTACACACTACCATTTCCTGTTAAAGACATGCATTACTTTCAACAATCATTCACATAATAGTCATATTAAAATGAGCAATCAATTACATAACTGTCGTATTCAAACTAAAAATCAATCAATTATATAATTATCATATTCAAACAACTGTAAAACACATTAATCAAATATGATATCCATAACCATTTCCATAATATTTTTTCGACAAAATGAGCATATTCACATAAAATCCATAACCATTCATAAACAAGTTTACACAACCAGTAATAACAAAATGTTATAATATATATTTAACAATTAGAGTCATGCTCATTACTTGATTACCCACAATTCTTTTCTGTAGTCAGTCTTTACTACGAAAAAGCTAATTAACTATAGACAAGTTTAACAATCAATAAAATGATTATGAAAGTGTTTCACATATTTAAGGTGTGTCAAACATCTTTAGTTAAACTTTTATTAAATTTAAATAATTTTTATAAAACTTGGTTACCTTAGTTAAATTTTTATACAACTTGGTTAATTTGTATAATACACTTATTTATCTTTTATAAAACTTAGTTAACTTAGTTAAATTCTAATAAAATCTAATTAGTTTGTATAAATTTATTTAATTGTTATAAAATTTAGTTTAGTATATAAAACTTAGTTAATTTTTAAAACCTTGGTTAATTTTTATAAAAATTAGTTAAATTTTTATAAAGCTCGGTTAACTTATTTATAACTTTATTTATATTAACTCAAACTTATAAATTATCTCAATTGCTAAAACTTAAATGTCATAATTTGTATTTTAATTAACTTAAACTTATAAATTATCTTAAACTTTATTAACTTAGTTAATTGTTATAGATTATCCCAAACTTATAAATTTTCCATAAACTTAGTTAATTTATTATTATTGTAAACTTAGTTAATTTAATATTATTATTATAAACTTATTTAATTTTTTTAAAACTTGGTTAACTTAGTCAATTTTTATAAACTTAGTTTTTATTATTATTGTTACTACTAGTTATAAGACTTAGTTGACTTAATTTATTTTTATTATTATAAACTTAATTAGTTAATTTTTGTTAAACTATAGTTAATTATTATTATTATAAACTCGGTTAATTTTTATTTAGCTTATTTAATTTTTTAAAAATTTAGTTAATTTAGTTAATTTCTATTAACTTAGTTATTATGTTTATTATTAATTATAAAATTTAGTTAACTTGGTTAATTTATTATTATTATAAACTTAATTTTTATCAAACTATAGTTTATTATTATTACTATTATTATTATTATTATCATAATAAACTTATATATTTTTACCAAACTAAATTTTTTGTTGTTGTTGTTACAAACGTGGCTATTTTTACAAAAAAATAGTTAACTTAGTTAAAATTTTATAATACTTAGCTAAATTTTATATATTTATTTAATTTCAATAATACTTAGTTAATTTTATTATTATAATAATTATTATTATAAACATTTAATTGTCATCAGCTATAGTTAAATTTTATAAAACTTAGATAATTTAGTTAATTTCTATCAACTTTGTTATTATGTTTATTATTATTGTTATTGTTATTATTTATAAAACTTAGTTAACTTAGTTAATATATTATTATCATAAACTTAGTTTTTATCAAACTATAATTTACTATTATTACTATAATAAACTTAGCCAGTTTTTACCGAACTTAATTTATTATTGTTGTTTTTATAAGCGTGTTAATTTCTAAAATACTTAGTTAAGTTAGTTAAAATTTTATAATTCTTAGTTAACTTGTATATACTTATTTAATTTTTATAATACTTGGTTAATTTTATTATTATAATAATTATTATTATAAACATAGTAAATTGTCATAAAACTATACTTAATTTTTATAAAACTTGGTTAATTTGGATAATTTCTATAAATTTGGTTATTATATTTATTATTGTTATTGTTATTATTTATAAAACTTAGTTAATTTATTATTATTATAAACTTAGTTTTTATCAAACTATAGTTTATTGTTACAGGTAATTAGGCATAAGGAAGAAGTTGCAAAAAAAAATTGTCTCAGGAACAACAAGTTTGCTTTTTAGTTTGAAGGACACTTTTTAGTGTAAACTGAAAATGATAGTTACAACTATCATTCTGTGAATTACACTAAAAAGTGTCTTTCAACCTAAAAAACAAACTTCTTGTCCTTGAGACTAAATTTTTCTTTAACTTTTTCCTTGAGCCTAAAAAACCCTTGTGATAAACATGTTAATTTAGAGAAAAAAACTTAGTTAACATAGTTAAAATTTTATAATACTTGGTTAATTTTATTATTATAAACGCAATTAATTGTCATCAAAATATAGTTTATTAATTGTCATCAAACTATGGGTATTATTGGTTTATGTATGCATGAAATAATCGACGAAGAATGGAGTTTAATGGTGATAAGTTATCTGTAGTAGTATTATCGATAAGTTATATTGTATGGTTTCTTTGTCCTCTATGCATTATTCTACGTAGTAGTAGTAGTTTGTATATGCAATGCACGTACAAACTTTGAATTTACCTGCATATACAAGAACATTATTCTCATATCAAGTTCACTTTTGTTTTTTCTGTGAAAATTCCTTGTGTTATACCAATAAAATTTATTAACAGAAACCACTCACAATTAATACTTATAACATACTTGATGCTTACCAATTTAATGCAAATATATAATAATATATATTTTTAATCTAAATCATAGCTTATATTATGCAAAATATTTCCTAACAAATACTTTATCTGCAAACCAGAAGTAGAGGCGAGTTGCACAGAAGAAATCAAAATTCATATGCATAAAAGACATAAGCAACATTGGCATAAGCAGAGGCAGGTACTAGCTGCGTACCTCTATTGCTTCCAAACTGGATGTATTTGCTGTTGTACTCAGACCGATGGTCACGGTTGTAGGAAAGCAAGCCAGTCTAAGATCTGATGTGGGTTCGTTGCAAGTCTGGTCAGAGCATGGTAGCGCAAGTTATAAAACTTAGTTATTCTTATAAAACTTGGTTAATTTTTTTTTTCTTCTACTAGAACTAATAAGAATGATTGCTTGCAATCATTTATAGCTGCAAAAATAAGACAAATACAAAACCCTATGTGTGATTCTGTAACAATACAAATATTTAAAAATATTATAAATTGATATTTCTATATAGATAGATCAAATTGGAAGATTATTTCTGTATGCTTTTTTCTATGGAATCTCTAAATTTTCAAGCTGAGATCAAAACAGAATAATGATAATAACAAAGCCTTCAGTTTGATGTAATTCACAAACGACATCAGGAAAAAGGATAGATTTAGTTTGACAACATGAATAATAATGTTACCACACGTTCAAAGCAAAAATATTGTGCAGAACAGGTTTTGAAAACTACCACCACGAATATTTAACCTGCAAAGATATGAAAAAGTAGGACATGGTTTACAAAATTAAAATATGTGAAGAAATGCTTGCCTTGAGAGTAAATTCTTTACAATTAATCTTGAGAGTAAAACCTGATACTAGCTAGTGACACTTGCAGATCTCTAGACATATAGCATTAATTTAATAACTCAAATAGCAAAGTTGCACACAATAGACAGGCATGGTTAAAAGGAAGTTCAAGAAATAAGAAACAAACTGAAACACAAAATCGAAGTTAAAAATATTGTACCTTCATATTGCAACAGGCAGTAACGCAGTACATCTACTGTTCGTTTATCCTTAAGGCCTTTAGTTTAAATAATATCCAGTCTTTCACATAAAGAAACCCCTGTGACTATGAATAAATTTCTCTTCAAAAATTATACAACACTCAAAATCTTGACTGGAAATTAAAATGATCAAATGTTGAAAGAATAATTAATCATACCACATACTTCAAGATATCTTTCAAGTATTGCAAGAATAACCGTGCTCGACGTTTTCTAACCATGTAGCAGAAAATATTGGTCATGATATCACAAGCATCCCTGCTCTGATTCTGTTCATGTAGTTTTATACTTCCTACAATCATTAATCCTATGTTTCCAACCACCAATCACACAAACACAAATAAATACATAGTATAAAAGCATGTTCATAGATTTAATGTACAAAAATTTGATTTATTTGACTATTCAAACAAAACGAAATTGATATTTCAATCATTGAATGATCAAAATTGACCAATAACTTTGGAAGGGCTAAAAATTTATAAATTATATTATTTTTTGTGACATATTAATATTTATAACGGCCAATGTTATCCAGCTTTTGACCAGGCAATATGCAAAAGAATGGACAGGTTGAACTTCTGAGTTATCAAGGCAGATAGCTCGCAGATATAGCTCCAAAGTCCAGAAATCAAGTACAATCGAGAATTCACAAGAAGTACTTCGAGGGGCAAGTATTATGATTGAATTAGCCGTAGTCTTCGAACATACTTAAACGATCGAATTGGATGAGTGAACGACGGAGAAATGACCCTAGGATTTTAGGATATATCATTAAAGGCAAGAAAAAAGAAATATAAAAAAAATTGCGAAGAAAGTTGAAAATTTGGAAGTTCAAGTTTTTGAAAGAGCCAACTCGGAGCAAACCCACGAAATCCTCAGGTCTGACTCGAAGCAGGATAGCCTTGGAAAAACTCGAAGCAAACCCATAAAATACTCAGGTCTGACTTGAAGCAGGATAGCGTCGGAAAAACTCCAAGCGCGATCCGTAGTAATCCATGTCGAAACTCCAAGCGCGACCCGTAGTAATTCATGTAGAAACCCCAAGCACGACCAAAAGTTGGCTTGGTACCGACCCATAGAGTGGGGTCGGTATCGACCCATGAAAACTCAGGTCGGGCACACAAAAATCTAGGGTTGAACTCCAAACAAGCGAACTCGGGTAGGACGCAAAGAAGTCTCAGGTCAGACACAAAAAACTCTCGGGTCTGACCCCAAGAAAACGAAGCAAAACTCAGAGCACAAAGATCTCAAAAAATCTGCAAGTCGAGCCTCATGCAAACACTTAAATTTCTCAGGTCGCACTCCAAGTCAACGAAGATAGTGGCAATGCAAACCAACCCAAGCCAAAGCAAGATGGATCCACCCAAGTTATGTGTTGGTACCGACCCCTATTTCTTCCACAGGTGGGTCTCATCTTCTGCCTACATGTCATACTTGATGTTAAAAGCCTATTCCAAGTGTTGTTTTGTTGATCTAATAATATTCCCTATCAATCTCCATGAACTCTTGAATCAGCAACTCTGTTCTTCCACAACTCTATCATTTGGACTCAAAAACAAGTTTATATCGATGCAAACAACTATAGAATCACGAACTTAATCATAAGACGAGCTAAGATGAAGAGTCGAAGGCAACCATACTGGCCATCTTACGGATTGGTACCGACCCCTACCCTTGGAGTTGTACCGACCCATACAAACTGATGAGGTAGCACCTACTTTCTTAGGATAATTGGTCTAAAGCATGAAGAACGGCTTGAAGATATTTTGTACGAGATTCTAGGCATCTACCTTTATAAATAGGAAGGTAGAGCTCATTTTTCAAGATCTTTTAGGCTCTATTTCAACTCTAATCTATATTCTTGTAATTACGAAAATCTAAGTGTCGGAGTTATACCGACCCCTAAGAACTTTTGCCTCTAAGTCAGAATATAAGCAATAAAAATATAAAGTGGACGTAGGCCTTGATTTGTCAAACCACTATAAATTATTATGTGTTGTTTCTT
This sequence comes from Allium cepa, assembly GCA_030765085.1. Classification (NCBI taxonomy): domain Eukaryota; kingdom Viridiplantae; phylum Streptophyta; class Magnoliopsida; order Asparagales; family Amaryllidaceae; genus Allium; species Allium cepa. The sequence goes on along the minus strand of CM060933.1, from coordinate 23,472,994 downwards.
GCTCTTTTTCGATTAATTCTTCACTTTTTATGTAATATCCTGGAATATCCAGGAGTTTAAGATGCTGATAATCTCTTAATTTAAATTATTTGAATTGATAAATTGTTATTTTCAAAGATAATTAATCAAGTAATATTTTAATCATGGTTATAAATTGGTTTTATATTAAGATTAATTATTTTATTTGTGTAAATAAATTCTAAATTGGTATATTGTTTTCAAAATTTATAAGTGTGTTTAAAATGCATTTATATCTGTGTATTTAAATCTGTGTATTTTAAATTGATTTCAAAATAGGATATATTATTTGTAAATAATAATGAGCTTATTTTAAAATAGTTGTTTATGTTTATTTAAATTTATTTTAGATTTGGTTTTTAAATTGGACTTTGAAAATGAATATATATTTGAATTCAAAGATATACATACATTTTAAAATATAATAATAATATAGTTTGGTTTTAAATTATATAGATAATGTTTTTAATTAGAAATAAGATTTTGTTTTATTTTTCTTTTATAAATGTTTATCTACACAAATTTGATTTGTGTTTATTTAATAAAGAATAAATACAAAAGTTTTTTTAAAATAAGTTTGAAATGTTGTATATAATTTTATTTAAATTTTATTTGGTTTCATTTCTTTTTAAAAGATTGTATCTTATATAAATTAACATACATTTATAAATGTGTAAGTGTATTTGTTTATTTGATATTCAATAAGAAAAGCAATTTTAAAATTTAGAAAACACATTAGTAATTAGGAAAATGATTTTTAAATGCTTTTAAATTTCTTTAAAATTAGAATAGAAATTAATATTGACAAATGTTCATTTCCTAACATTATGATAACAAGTGTAAACCATTTGTGTAAGTAAAGAGACAAGTGTCCTTTGTTTTTTCTAATTTTTTTTTAATTTATTAAATCTGAAATTCAACCATTTAAACACCATTTCCTCTATTTTCTTTTTCTTTAAAATTTTGTATTCATGTTTAAAAGAAAACTTCAACCATCATGCAACTTTTACTCATTCTAAAACCAGAAAATACTCAAATAAATCCTGAAGCACTCCTCAACTCAAACACTTTCAGAAAATCAAAAGCCTGCAGATTCAAAAACATAATCTGCATTTAACTCCTCAAACCCAAGTATCTGCCTCAAAGTTCAAATGCAATTCAACTCTGTAAATTGCTTATGCTTAAACTCTGTAATCTCCTCAAACAAGAAGCCTGAAGACTAGAAATTTTATATCAAATGCCTGCAGTTTTCCTCAAACAAAATCTGCATTTATTCCTCTAAACCAAAATCTAAAACCTGTAATCACCTCAAATCATTTCTGTGATCAATGCCTGCAGTTATTCTCAAAACAAAATCACAGCAAATACTTAAATCATTAAACCCTGAAACACTCTTCAAATATCAATCCCTGTTACCAAAGCCTAAAGCATCACAGTTTAAAACCCAGATTTGCAAATTTTCAAACCAGATCTGCATCATGTTTCAAACATGTTTGCAAGCTTTGATTAATCACTAAGGCCTGTAACCCTCTGTCAAGTATGCATGCAAGTTTCTAGGCTCCAGTTTTTAAAGCTTCAGGATCAAGTCTTTTGAAGTTTCCAGTTCATCTTAAAAATCTCTGCACTGCACTTCTTATTGAGGTGAGTAAACAACAACTTAAAAAGCTTAAGTGGTAATTAATCTGTTGCTTGTTTAATTTCTATAATAATTAATGCTTGCATGTTATATGCTGGTAATTGATCTGTGTATAAGAATGTGTTGAGCATGCATGCTAATTAAACTGCTCCTCTCTGTTATTTTTATGCACAGAGATTAAAATGAACCAAAGGACCAAAACTCTTTATCAAATCACTTTAAAGATTTGATTCTCAAACATGTAATTGGGTTTAAACAGCATCTAGTTTTAAATGACAAGTTCAAGTATTTTTATTTTTGTTTTTAGTTTACTGGAACAAGACAATACAGTAAAACTCAGATATATGATAAAATTAAATGTTAATTCATATTGATTGGAATATACATCTTGAATATCTTCGGAAGTTAGGATTTTTAAAATCAAAATAACAATTTTTAGTAAAGTATTGAATGTGAATTTGGGGGTTCTCTGCAAATTGGATTTCTGCTCATTTCTGTTGATTTGTGTAACTGGGTGACTTGAGATTGTGGCTGGAGCTAGATGGAACATTAGTGAGTGTTGCAAAAATCATTTAAAAATTTATAAATCATTGTGGGTTTTGATTTTTGCCTGTGACTGATTTAAAACCTAGTTTGGGTTATTACTGGAAAATTGATCACTGCAACCTCATAATTGCATCGAGTTGGGTGAAAATTGGTGTGAAGGGAGCATGGTGGGTTAGTGACCTATGGCCGGAGTGGTGGCGATTAGGGTTGATCGGAGTCATGGAATTTGGTTTTTCTGATGAGGGTGTTTGGTTTCAGATTCACCTGAAGGGCTCGATTTTGAGTTGAGGCACGAGGTGATATGTTGTTGGTCGTAGAGGATTGCGGGGTGTTTGGGTGACTTGTCGGAGGTGTTGCCGTTGACTGGAGGAGGCCGGGCAGTGGTGCAGGTTGCACGGTGGAGATGGTTGCGTCTGGATGATTTGGGTTTTGTTTGGGTTTGGGTACTGGGGTTTAGCTCGGGGGGAAACTCGAGCATTTTTGGTTGTGGCTCGGGTTTATACTCGTGTTGATCTGGGTAATAATGTGTAGTGTTAACTGTTAATTTAACAGTTTAAGTTTAAAAATTTAATCAGTCTTGAACTTTTAAAAAAAAGAAATATAAGAAGAAAAGAAGATGTGCTTGTTTCCTTAGATTCATGTATATAGGTTGAATCATAATGGAAATACTTAACAAAATTTGAAATTTAAAATAAGTAAGTTTAAACCTTAAATTGTTTAAGTTAAATTAAAATTTATCCTTTAAATTTATTTGTTTTTTTTAAAAGAATTTGTATGAATGTTTTAAATTTTTAATGTTATTTTCAAATTTTACTTTGGGAATATAAAATAGGAAATTTATAAATGATTTATTAATTAACAAGTGGAGTTTTAGCAATTTATTTGAAATTAGTATTTGTTAATTAATAATTGAGGTAAAGTAATTAATGATTATTCTATATCTTAATTTAATTAATAAATTAAGATTAAGTTAAGATTTCAAGATTTATTTAAGATAACATTTTATCTTAAATAATAATTAAGTATTTATAATTTGTAATTAGTTAGTTAATTAAAGAATTTTAAGTTAATAAATTTATTTAATTATTATTTTAAAAGGGGTTAATTAAGTAATTAATTAAGTATAATTTTTTATTTAATTAATTATTAATTAAGATGATGATTTAATTAATGACAAATGATTAATTAAATTTTAATTACTTAATTAGCTAAGTAATTAAGGGTTAATTTAAATAGTAATTAATTAATACTTAATGAAGGTTTTATTTAATAATAATTGGGTTTGCTTAATTAATACTTAAAAGGGTTATTAATTTTTAATGCTAGATAATTAAGAAATAATTAACTATTTTTATTTAAGGTTAATTAATTTTAATTAAGGATTAATTAATTTTAATTATAGATTAATTAATTTGTAATTAAGATTATTAATTAATAATTAAATTTATTAATTAATGATTAAAGAGTTGCTTAAGTAGTTAATTAAGTTTAATTAATTAATTAATAAAAGTAATTAGTAATTAATTACTTTGTATTAAAGGATTGATTAATAATTAAGGTTTATTAATTAATAGTTGAAGATAATTAATCTATTAATTAAAGATTAATTTAGTCAATGAGTAATTAAGGAATGAATTACTCAATTTTGTTTATGAGATGAGTTTGATCAAGTTAATTAATTAATTTGCTAATTAATTAAGAATAGTCACTTGATAAATGATTAAGTATTATTACTTAATAAGTTTGGTAAGGCTAATTACCTAAGATAAGTAATTGATTAATTACAGAGGTAATTGAGTTAGGTAAATTACTGATTGGAAAGTAATTTTAAATGGGTAATTACTTGTTAAAGTAATTAAAGGTTTATCACTTGGGTAATAAATCAAAGGATTTATAAAGTAATTAAGAAGTAATTAAGAATAATTAATTACTGTATTTAAGTTGATTAATTAAAAGCAATTAATCTAAGTATGATTAATTAAGGTTCATTAATTGATATGATTAATGAGAATAATTAAGGAGTAATTATTTGATTAAGAGTTAATTAATCATGGTTGATTATTTAGGATGGTGATTTAGTAATTGGTTTAACTAATGTTTATTTAAGCAAGATATTGGATGAAGGTAATTAATTTAATTAATTTTAAATTAATTAAGTGATTAGGTAATTAATTTAATTCACTTTAAATTAATTAGAGATAGTTAATTTAATTCAGTTTAAATTAATTATATTGTGGTTTGAGTTAATCATTGCTTATGAATGATTGGATGACATTGATTGTCTTGAATGCTTTGTGATCTCAGTAATGAGATAAGTATGGTTGTGTGGTATGGATGTTTGATTGGATTGTGATATAGATTATCAATTTGGTTGTTGATATATGGATTATCTATTATGATATGGATTATGTAGATTACCTGTTATTTGATAATGCTGATTATCAATTATTGTTCTGCGAGTTATCTATCTGTGTGTATATAGATACTGTGTCGATTTGTTTAAAACCTTTAAAACAACTTGAACCTAAAAGACACGCTTTGGATTTCGATGAGACCGGGATCGGATTTCCATATTTGGATATCCGAAAACCACATCGATTCCAAAACGTTAAGTCGTGAGTCAAAGTGGAGCTTTGTGAAGACTCGAGGTGTAAGGGCTATACGTCAGTATAACTCTGTGGGTGATTCCGTAATGAGTTGACGGAATAGACCTTATAGATTCGAGATGGTGGTTTAGAGTGCAAGGGTTATTGTCGTTAACTCTGAGGGTGATTCCAAAATGAGTGTAACGAGATAATGCCTTCGGTTTCGTTCGAACCCGTAACGAACTTGTATGGATTGAATGCTTTCAGAACATCGTCAGGTGGACGATGAGCATTCTAAGTGATATGTCCTATAAAGGTAATCGTAACCTCAAGCCTCATCAACCGGGAATGGCTAAAACAGGGGAGGTGCAGCAAAGCTTCGTGGGTCGCACCCACTGGAGAGTAAGATTTACCCCTGTCTAGAGGTCCCTTTTATTTCGGCTGTGTGGACGGTTGAATAGCTACAACTGTCGGGGTTGTCTTATTCGTAACTATTCAGTAAGGAATGGGTCCGGCTTTATGTTGCAGGGGATTGGGAGTAATCCTCGGTACGGTGATCTAGGCTACGTACTGTGACGGGCGGTACCCCAGTAGCCCTGCCATTTTATGGAATCCAAAATCTAATAAGTGCCAACGGTTTTGATTGTATTACCCACTTTTGTGGCTAGTAGCTGGAATTTAATAAATGTAACAATTTCGGCTATTTCATATTTATTTGAAAACCCTAGACACTATTATAATATCACATAATTTTCTATCAAATGTTTTGGTAAGCGTAAGGTAAAAACTTTTCCATGTTTATGTGTGGGAAGTCTTACGTGATACCTTTTATTTTCAAAGGATTTTAAAGTTAAGAAACTTTAACGGTTTACTCACACCAGACCCATGTCTGACCCGGAGTTTATTCTGTTTTTCTTAAACTCTTGGGTACTCAAATTTTTACGAGTAGCCAAGGGAATTCAGGTTAGGATTTTAGGTTGGCTTGACGAAATCTGGAGGAGCAAATGGAGCAGGAGGCTTCTGCGTATAGCTATAGAGTATTCCGCTGTGTGTTCTCTGAGTTGTTGTATTGAGTTGTATAACTAGACTGGTGTTTATAACTGTCGAGTATGTGTTGATTATGCTGTGTATCTCTGATATATATGATACTATGTAAAGTATCATGTGATTAATATAATTTATTCGTTCCGCTGTTTAGATTCTGATGTTGTTTCTTTCTTCTTCTCTGTCTTTTTTCTTTTCTATCCCTTTCTTTCTTAAATCATGACGCGTCTTTCTGGGTAGTGGAAGGCGGGTCGTGACAGTTGGTATCAGAGCATTAGGTTGAGTGAATACCTAGGCTCTGTAGAGGTGTCTTTCTTGAGAGAACCTACTTGTAATTTTTATATAACTATATATATATTTCTACCTATCTGTTGGGTTACCTGTTCGGGTATTCCAATTTAAGTTATAAAGGTAGATGGGGTAGTAGTGTGTGTAACACGACTACCATTGGTTGGAGTTGGAATGTTTAAGATTGGAAGTGTATTTGTCGAGACTGTAGACCTAATACTGTCTTGAGTAATCTTTGAAGTTTGGTGTAAGGATTTCATTTGATCTCTGAAGGAAACCTGTTAAGGTTCGGAGTTCATCTTTGAAGTGTAAGTTTGATTGCGCTCGTGTGAGCGGATTTTTGAGGATTTGGATCTGTCTGTTGGGCAGAAGTAAGTGATGGTATTTTGATACCTCAGGAAGTAGTAGCTGCATGATGAGATGCAGTGACTATGGATGTTTCCGAAGATATTTTCTTTCGGAGCAAGTCTAAGGGAGTGTGTTTGCTTTGGGGTTGTAGCTGAGTTCAACTGGATGTATGTGTTTAGTGGGAGGTCTGAGTTACTCAAAGTGTTTTGGTAAGAAGTCTTTGGCATCTGTGTTAGCAGTGCAGCCCGGGAGTGTTCTATGCTTCAGCAGGAAGATCTTTTTGGCTTTAAATTTCCTTAAGGTGGAATTCAGAAGCATCAGTGAGGACCTGTTTCTTAGATGGATTAGTTGGTTAAGGATAAACTGTTCTGATTAGTGGAAAGAGAACAGTATCTTGGATATTGGATTGGTTGATCGCAAAAGTGACTTGCGATGGTTTGGTGGTTATCTTAGATAGTCTTTGCCTAGATTTGTGGCATTTCTGGAGGATGTGGGAGTTTTGGGATTGCTTAAGATTTTTCTGGATATATCTTCAGGAAAGTTAGAGTTTTGCCCGCATTGGAGATTGAGTTCTGAATCGAATTGATGTCGAGAGGGATACCGGTGATTCAGCTGGGTAGAAGGTTGTCTTCTAGGTTGATTGTTTGGTGAAGCAGCTCTGTATCTCTTGGAACTCCTGTTGAACCTTATTTCCGAGATGTGATGTTTAGTCTGTGCCTGTGTTCTTCTATGGCATTTTCATCTACTCCAGTTCAGAGTTGTGCAGCGGAAGCAAGGTGGCTGTTATTCTTCAGTAGAAGCAACTGGATATTGCAGTATTTTGGATTTGAGAGTTTCTTCTGAATTTCTTTTTTTAGAATCTGAGGCAAGTTGGCGAGTGATTCTGTTCTGTCTTTTCCAAATAAGAAAAGTTGTTTTCTACTGTTGATAGTAGAGTTTGGTTTGATTTTTGGATTGATCTTGTGAGGATCAGTTTGTGAGTTGATCCAGTTTGTTTGTAGAAATATCAGCGAAGGTTGAGCTGATCAGGGAGGATCTGTTGGCAGCCCGGATCATCCGGTAAGTTTTGATGTTAAGTGACGGAAGAATTTGGTATTCGAAGTTGGAGACTTCGATGTTGTTGAGTTTCCTCTAGTAAAGGAAGTAATAAGATTTGGTGAGATTTTGAGGTGATCTCCGAAGTATATAGGATTCTTCTGAGTTTTGTAGGATCAGTGTTTTGGATTGAAGAGTTGAATTGCCAGTTTGGAAGACTGGAATTCAAATTATTTCACGTATCTCTGAGGGAGTACATGTTGGGTCATCACTGGTTTTGAGACCAGTAGTTTTGTGAGGTTTTAGATGTTGATCAAACTTGTCTTTAGTCTGGTATCTTAGGTAGATTATAGGTCTAGCTGAGTAAGACTCAGTAGCTTAGCAGTATAGCTAGTTTGGATTTAGTAGAGCGAGTATCCTTGTATCTGTACTTGGGAAACTCGAGATAATTTTAGAAAGCTTATCCGAATCTATGTCCGGATAGCTAGTGTAAATTATTTCTCTGAATTGGTTGTTTGGATGAAACTGTTTGTTTGATTGATAGTGTATGGCTGTTATGAATGTTTAGATTAGTTGAAATAGAATAAAACTTTGGATTATCTTTGTTTTAAATTTTGAGGACGAAATTCTGTTAAGGGGGGAGGATTGTAATATCTCGGAATTTCCGGGAGTTTAAGATGTTGATAATCTCTTAATTTAAATTATTTGAATTGATAAATTGTTATTTTCAAAGATAATTAATCAAGTAATATTTTAATCACGGTTATAAATTGGTTTTATATTAAGATTAATTATTTTATTTATGTAAATAAATTCTAAATTGGTATATTGTTTTCAAAATTTATAAGTGTGTTTAAAATGCATTTATATCTGTGTATTTAAATCTGTGTATTTTAAATTGATTTCAAAATAGATTATAGTATTTGTAAATAATAATGAGCTTATTTTAAAATAGTTGTTTATATTTATTTAAATTTATTTTAGATTTGGTTTTTAAATTGGACTTTGAAAATGAATATATATTTGAATTCAAAGATATACATACATTTTAAAATATAATAATAATATAGTTTGGTTTTAAATTATATAGATAATGTTTTTAATTAGAAATAAGATTTTGTTTTATTTTTCTTTTATAAATGTTTATCTAAACAAATTTGATTTGTGTTTATTTAATAAAGAATAAATATAAAAGTTTTTTTAAAATAAAATTGAAATGTTGTATATAATTTTATTTAAATTTTATTTGGTTTCATTTCTTTTTAAAAGATTGTATCTTATATAAATTAACATACATTATAAATGTGTAAGTGTATTTGTTTATTTGATATTTAATAAGAAAAGCATTTTTAAAATTTAGAAAACACATTAGTAATTAGGAAAATGATTTTTAAATGCTTTTAAATTTCTTTAAAATTAGAATAGAAATTAATATTGACAAATGTTCATTTCCTAAACATTATGATAACAAGTGTAAACCATTTATGTAAGTAAAGAGACAAGTGTCCTTTGTTTTTTCTAATTTTTTTTAAATTTTTTAAATCAGAAATTCAACCATTTAAACACCATTTCCTCTATTTTCTTTTTCTTTAAAATTTTATATTCATGTTTAAAAGAAAACTTCAACCATCATGCAACTTTTACTCATTCTAAAACCAGAAAATACTCAAATAAATCCTAAAGCACTCCTCAACTCAAACACTTTCAGAAAATCAAAAGCCTGCAGATTCAAAAACATAATCTGCATTTAACTCCTCAAACCCAAGTATCTGCCTCAAAGTTCAAATGCAATTCAACTCTGTAAATTGCTTATGCTTAAACCCTGTAATCTCCTCAAACAAGAAGCCTGAATACTAGAAATTTTATATCAAATGCTTGCAGTTTTCCTCAAACAAAATCTGCATTTATTCCTCTAAACCAAAATCTAAAACCTGAAATCACCTCAAATCATTTCTGTGATCAATGCCTGCGGTTATTCTCAAAATAAAATCACAGCAAATACTTAAATCATTAAACCCTGAAACACTCTTCAAATATCAATCCCTGTTACCAAAGCCTGAAGCATCACAGTTTAAAACCCAGATTTGCAAATTTTCAAACCAGATCTGCATCATGTTTCAAACATGTTTGCAAGCTTTGATTAATCACTAAGGCCTGTAACCCTCTGTCAAGTATGCATGCAAGTTTCTAGGCTCCAGTTTTTAAAGCTTCAGGATCAAGTCTTTTGAAGTTTCCAGTTCATCTTAAAAATCTCTGCACTGCACTTCTTATTGAGGTGAGTAAACAACAACTTAAAAAGCTTAAGTGGTAATTGATATGTTGCTTGTTTAATTTCTATAATAATTAATGCTTGCATGTTATATGCTGGTAATTGATCTGTGTATAAGAATGTGTTGAGCATGCATGCTAATTAAACTGCTCCTCTCTGTTATTTTTATGCATAGAGATTAAAATGAACCAAAGGACCAAAACTCTTTATCAAATCACTTTAAAGATTTGATTCTCAAACATGTAATTGGGTTTAAACAGCATCTAGTTTCAAATGACAAGTTCAAGTATTTTTATTTTTGTTTTTAGTTTACTGGAACAAGACAATACAGTAAAACTCAGATATATGATAAACTTAAATGTTAATTCATATTGATTGGAATATACATCTTGAATCATCTTCGGAAGTTAGGATTTTTAAAATCAAAATAACAATTTTTAGTAAAGTATTGAATGTGAATTTGGGGGTTCTCTGCAAATTGGATTTCTGCTCATTTTTGTTGATTTGTGTAACTGGGTGACTTGAGATTGTGGTTGGAGCTAGATGGAACATTAGTGAGTGTTGCAAAAATCATTTACGAATTTATAAATCATTGTGGGTTCTGATTTTTGCCTGTGACTGATTTAAAACCTAGTTTGGGTTCTTACTGGAAAATTGATCACTGCAACCTAATAATTGCATCGAGTCGGGTGAAAATTGGTGTGAAGGGAGCATGGTGGGTCAGTGACCTATGGCCGAAGTGGTGGCGATTAAGGTTGATCGGAGTCGTGGAATTTGGTTTTTCTGATGAGGGTGTTTGGTTTCAGACTCACCTGAAGGGCTCGATTTTGAGTTGAGGCACGAGGTGATATGATGTTGGTCGTAGAGGATTGCAGGGTGTTTGGGTGACTTGTCGGAGGTGTTGCCATTGACTAGAGGAGGCCGGGCAGTGGGCATGTTGCACGGTGGAGATGGTTATGTCTGGATGATTTGGGTTTTGTTTGGGTTTGGGTACTGGGGTTTAGCTCGGGGGGAAACTCGAGCATTTTTGGTTGTGGCTCGGGTTTATACTCGTGTTGATCTGGGTAATAATGTGTAGTGTTAACTGTTAATTTAACAGTTTAAGTTTAAAAATTTAATCAGTCTTAAACTTTTAAAAAAAAAAGAAATATAAGAAGAAAAGAAGATGTGCTTGTTTCCTTAGATTCATGTATATAGGTTGAATCATAATGGAAATACTTAACAAAATTTGAAATTTAAAATAAGTAAGTTTAAACCTTAAATTGTTTAAGTTAAATTAAAATTTATCCTTAAAATTTATTTGTTTTTTTTAAAGAATTTGTATGAATGTTTTAAATTTTTGATGTTATTTTCAAATTTTACTTTGGGAATATAAAATAGGAGATTTATAAATGATTTATTAATTAACAAGTGGAGTTTTAGAAATTTATTTGAAATTAGTATTTGTTAATTAATAATTGAGGGAAACTAATTAATGATTATTCTATATCTTAATTTAATTAATAAATTAAGATTAAGTTAAGATTTCAAGATTTATTTAAGATAATATTTTATCTTACATAATAATTAAGTATTTATAATTTGTAATTAGTTAGTTAATTAAAGAATTTTAAGTTAATAAACTTATTTAATTATTATTTTAAAAGCGGTTAATTAAGTAATTAATTAAGTATAATTATTTAATTAATTAATTATTAATTAAGATGATGATTTAATTAATGACAAATGATTAATTAAATTTTAATTACTTAATTAGCTAAGTAATTAAGGTTTAATTTAAATAGTAATTAATTAATACTTAATGAAGGTTTTATTTAATAATAATTGGGTTTGCTTAATTAATAATTAAAAGGGTTATTAATTTATAATGCTAGATAATTAAGAATTAATTAACTATTTTTATTTAAGGTTAATTAATTTTAATTAAGGATTAATTAATTTTAACTATAGATTAATTAATTTGTAATTAAGATTAATTAATAATTAGGTTTATTAATTAATGATTAAAGAGTTGATTAATTAGTTAATTAAGTTTAATTAATTAATTAAAGTAATTAGTAATTAATTACTTTGTATTAAAGGATTGATTAATAATTAAGGTTTATTAATTAATAGTTGAAGATAATTAATCTATTAATTAAAGATTAATTTAGTCAATGAGTAATTAAGGAATGAATTACTCAATTTTGTTTATGAGATGAGTTTGATCAAGTTAATTAATTAATTTGCTAATTAATTAAGAATAGTCACTTGATAAATGATTAAGTATTATTACTTAATAAGTTTGGTAAGGCTAATTACCTAAGATAAGTAATTGATTAATTACAGAGGTAACTGAGTTAGGTAAATTACTGATTGGAAAGTAATTTTAAATGGGTAATTACTTGTTAAAGTAATTAAAGGTTTATTACTTGGGTAATAAATCAAAGGATTTATAAAGTAATTAAGAAGTAATTAAGAATAGTTAATTACTGTATTTAAGTTGATTAATTAAAAGCAATTAATCTAAGTATGATTAATTAAGGTTCATTAATTGATATGATTAATGAGAGTAATTAAGGATTAATTATTTGATTAAGAGTTAATTAATCATGGTTGATTATTTAGGATGGTGATTTAGTAATTGGTTTAACTAATGTTTATTTAAGCAAGATACTGGATGAAGATAATTAATTTAATTAATTTTAAATTAATTAAGTGATTAGGTAATTAATTTAATTCACTTTAAATTAATTAGAGATAGTTAATTTAATTCAGTTTAAATTAATTATATTGTGGTTTGAGTTAATCATTGCTTATGAATGATTGGATGACATTGATTGTCTTGAATGCTTTGTGATCTCAGTAATGAGATAAGTATGGTTGTGTGGTATGGATGTTTGATTGGATTATGATATAGATTATCGATTTGGATGTTGATATATGGATTATCTATTATGATATGGATTATGTGGATTACCTGTTATTTGATAATGCTGATTATCAATTATTGTTCTGTGAGTTATCTATCTGTGTGTATATAGATACTGTATTGATCTGTTTAAAACCTTTAAAACAACTTGAACCTAAAAGACACGCTTTGGATTTCGATGAGACCGGGATCGGATTTCCATATTTGGATATTCGAAAACCACATCGATTCCAAATAACGTTAGGTCATGAGTCAAAGTGGAGCTTTGTGAAGACTCAAGGTGTAAGGGCTATACGTCAGTATAACTCTGTGGGTGATTCCGTAATGAGTTGACGGAATAGACCTTATAGATTCGAGATGGTGGTTTAGAGTGCAAGGGTTATTGTCGTTAACTCTGAGGGTGATTCCAAAATGAGTGTAAAAAGATAATGCCTTCGGTTTCGTTCGAACCCGGAACGAACTTGTATGGATTGAATGCTTTCAGAACATCGTCAGGTGGACGATGAGCATTCTAAGTAATATGTCCTATAAAGGTAATCGTAACCTCAAGCCTCATCAACCGGGAATGGCTAAAACAGGGGAGGTGCAGCAAAGCTTCGTGGGTCGCACCCACTGGAGAGTAAGATTTACCCCTGTCTAGAGGTCCCTTTTATTTCGGCTGTGTGGACGGTTGAATAGCTACAACCGTCGGGGTTGTCTTATTTGGAACTATTTAGTAAGGAATGGGTCCGGCTTTGTGTTGTAGGGGATTGGGAGTAATCCTCGGTACAGTGATCTAGACCACGTACTGTGATGGGCGGTACCCCAGTAGCCCCGCCCATTGTATGGAATCCAAAATCCAATAAGTGCCAACGGTTTTGATTGTATTACCCACTTTTGTGGCTAGTAGCTGGAATTTAATAAATGTAACAATTTCGGCTATTTCATATTTATTTGAAAACCCTAGACACTATTATAATATCACAGAATTTCCTATCAAATGTTTTGGTTAGCGTAAGGTAAAAACTTTTCCATGTTTATGTGTGGGAAGTCTTACGTGATACCTTTTCTTTTCAAAAGATTTTAAAGTTAAGCAACTTTAACCGTTTACTCACACCAGACCCATGTCTGACCTGGAGTTTATTCTGTTTTTCTTAAACTCTTGGGTACTCAAATTTTTACAAGTAGCCAAGGGAATTCAGGTTAGAATTTTAGGTTGGCTTGATGAAATCTGGAGGAGCAAATGGAGCAGGAGGCTTCTACGTATAGCTATAGAGTATTCCGCTGTGTGTTCTCTGAGTTGTTGTATTGAGTTGTATAACTAGACAGGTGTTTATAACTGTCTAGTATGTGTTGATTATGCTGTGTATCTCTGATATATATGATACTATGTAAAGTATTATGTGATTAATATAATTTATTCGTTCCGCTGTTTAGATTCTGATGTTGTTTCTTTCTTCTTCTCTGTCTTTTCTCTTTTCTATCCCTTTCTTTCTTAAATCATGACGCGTCTTTCTGGGTAGTGGAAGGCGGGTCGTGACATTTTATTCTCTGCTATAGTTTTTGCGTATTTGTGCCATTTTTGGTTCAAACGGGTAAAAACCTGCTACACCATTTTTACAATGTACGGACAACTATACGACGATGTCAATGATTGCTCATACTTGTACTACCCAATGCTTGTTGAAGTTGCTATGTGATTCATTACTAAATCAAGGGATTGTTCACAAACCAATATAAGAAGACAATAATGTATTAAAGTCTAAAATCATAATTATGTGTTGCTCGCCTAGGCTTATTAACATGAGCATGAAGATCAGTGGTGTGCACGACAGGCAACACACAAGCATCCTTTGTAGTGCTCTTGAGCAAGAGCTCGTTGAAGCAGTTGACTAGGTTGAGCATGTGCAGGGAAATAAATAGAACTTGGTATATTGAATTGAAGGAATCCATGGAAGTAAAAAAGGGGGAAAGAGTTTAAAAATATCTGTTACAAAGTGATAGAAGCTTACTTGGGTTAATAAGTTTAGTCGCCAATTTGGACTTGTTTCAATTAGTGATTGAAGGAAGCATTTTTTTGTTATATTTTTTAGAATTTCAACAGCAATGCCATGCCATTAGATTGTGAACCTTACCAAGATGGAAATAAAATGGCATAATCAAAGCATAATAGTTTAAAGACAAAACCAGGGTCAGTAGGTTTGTAGGCAATATTGAAAATAAGATTTACTTAAGTCGGATAGTATCCAAAATAAGTTCCTTCAAACCCAAAGAAAAAGGCTCTAAAATTGAACTTAATTAGCATATACTTGTTGCATAGTTCTTGTAAAGGACATATTTGTACTAATTGATCAATCAAGAAGATTTCTCAGTTGACTTTCATTACCATAAGTTAAAGTAGGATCGGGTATATAGTAGTGTTGTTCAATGGTAATATATAGTATAGGAGTTATTGGAGCACACGTTACCGGTTATAAATTACTAGTACAACCGCACAATGGTAGAAAATCGACCATTAGACTTTTTTTCATAAAAATTGCTATTTTTAATAATTTCAATTGAACATACGAGAATCATTTAATAGGGTGTTTGATTGTTGTTTTCAAATAGACAATATGGGATATTCTCCAAATTTGTACATATGTCATGCTCTTATCAGTTGTCTTTATAAACATGGACTATTGTAAAAAAAAATGGGATATGTTATGGTGCCTTCATATTATGATACTCCTTACAAGAATACTTGTTTTGATTATGGTAATATAAACGTGCATAAGGTCACATATTTATTTGCTGGATATGCATGTGGAAAGTGTTTGCAACTTTGAACATCATCATTCACGATTATTTAGTATCAGATGGCAAGGATGAAGCTTTCAAAATGCCAAATAGATTGATCAAAAAGGGATATATGCATTACTTTTCATATACCAAAAAGGTAAAATAGATCAAGAATTATTTCCTGTTACTTCATTGTTACTGGAAACATGATTTGACCATATTCTGTTTTCATGAATCAAATAATGCAGCATTACTCAGTATTTAAATTTGTATTTTACTATGGAAATGTGTGAGAAAATACATAGGAAGACATCGTTCAATGTTACTGCGTATGAAAACATCGTATAGCATAAGTATGGTTGTGTATAGTAAGCTTACAAAATGAAACCATTTACTCAAACATGGTAGCATTACATTTCATAAAAAGTATTACATGTAAGTTAATATCTAGTTTGGAGACATATACATCTAATCATCATATGTCTTCGGGTACTATTGAACCTATAGCAGCACAGTAAAAATGCCATATGTTATTTAAAAGCAAGACAACTACCATCTTGATTCCATTTCAAATCAATAACTTTGACAACGGACTATTTATATAGTAAGCTGCAAACGATGTATACAAAAATGTGATAGCCTGATTTTACGAGAATTAGAATCTGCTTAACCCTCATTACCACAAAAAAGCTACCAATTTCTAACAGAGATTCATTTATACACCACTACTTCCCCTGTAAAACAAATACATGCATAAGAACAATGCACGTCAGCTATTATTTGATATTCAGATCATCGACTATTTGTAAAGATGACAAACTCCGTACTTCACAATTAACGACTCTTCTCCATAAACCATATAAAAACTGCACTAAGAACAACCAAAGAGCAACATAATTAACATTAATACACCTCTAATGGAAATGAAAAGACTGACCATCATCAATCTCTTTTAGTCCCACATGGAAATGTAGAATGCATGGAGCACTTACAAACAGAAAATGCAACTGAAAACAATATCATGTGTCCCAAAAAACTAAAATGACTGCAACCAATGAAAAAATTCAATGACTAAACAAGCAAACTATATACCAAAAGGAAACTGCTCCTACTGATAAGATTGAAAATGTAAATAAAACTCAATTCAACAAAGGAGAACAATCACATGAGGGATTCAATATACAGGTAGAGACACAAAATGATGGTCAAGACTTCTTAAACACAACTATACAAGATGATATTAAGCCATATTAATCATAGATGAGGTTGCAGAAGTCGCAAATGATCAACTGTAAAAGCATGAAACTATTCAAGGCAAGAGTGAGTATGTATTAGATTTTGCAAAGAAGTGATTCATATGAAAATTTGAAAAGAATGAAGAAGAATTTTTTATTGATTGAAATATTACAGACAGTAAGATATACTTGATACAATGAGAAGAAATGAACAATACGTGGCTGTGTATAATTGTCTGTAATATATACAGCGATATATGATAATGGGCCAGATAACTGTAGCCCAATACTCTTTAAAGTTTTAAATGATGACTGAATTGTGTCCGTTGATCTTCTGTATGAAAGGCTGTGATTGCAGAGAAAGAATAGCTCTTCTTTATATTTGACGAATAGGTTTTCTAATGTATTCTAATTCTTTCCCTCAAAACCTATTTCGGCTAAGGTTTGTGGCGATTTACTCCTCTATTCTCAGTTGACCAATTTATGTAAGCTTCTCGTGGAAGTTTGTCTAGAAACTTGAGTGGAGAAAAGAGATCTGAGGAGACGCTGCTTTTGTAATGAAGTATGAAAAAATTTGACATGTGATTCTTTGATCGGAAATAAAAGTTACGGTTTGCAACTCTCTGCTTAGTTATTATGCTTGAAGGCTTGAGAGTCTTCCTGAAAGTCTTCATCTTTGTTGCTTTTCTGATTGAGAGTTTGTAAACTGTTGTCAAAGCTTTCGACTTTGAGTCTCTTTCTGAACCAAGTGAATTTTTTCTTTGACAAAGGTTTGGTTAGAATATCGACAGTTTGGTAAGTACAAGGTCTGTGATTTACAGTCAGTTTTCCCTTGCTTACTTGCTCTCGAACAAAATATAGATCCAATTCAATATGCTTTGTTCTTGCATGAAGAATAGGGTTAGCAGTTAAGTGTGTTGTACTTAAGTTGTCGCACCAGATGATTGTTTTGTTCTTTGTCTTGATTTGTAGTTCACTTAAAAGTGATTCTATCCACATAATCTAAGCTGTAGCATTAGCTACGCTTCTGAACTTTACCTTTGTGTTCGACCTTGACACAGTTGGTTGCTTTTTTGAACACCACGAAACTGGATTCTGACCTAAGTAAATACAATAACCAGTAGTTGACCTCCTATCATCTGGGTCTGTGGCCCAGTCAGTGTCGGCATACCCTGTAATGTTTATAACTTTGCTTGCTTCTAAGGTTAGACATAACTTTAGAGTGCCTTTGAGATATCTTAAGATCATTTTTACTGCCTTCCAATGAATATTTGTTGGACTTTGCATGTATTGGCTTACCTTATTTACACTGTAACTAATATCTGGTCTAGTGATTATTGCATATTGTAGAGCACCAACTATGCTTCTGTACTGACTGTCATTTTAAATAGTTTCACCTTTGTACTTAGATAAGTGAACATTGCTCATCATTGGTGTAGAGATTGAATTGGCTTGATTCATTTTGGCTTTGTCCAATATTTCTGTGATATACTTTTTCTGATTTAGCTGAACAGTTGTATCAAATACCCTTTTAACTTCTTTGCCCAAAAAGTAGTTCAGATTACCAAGGTCCTTGATTGTGAATTCGTGGTTTAGATGCTTTATTAGATTGTTGATCTCCTGCTCACTGTTACCTGTAATAATAGAGTCATCAACATATATTAGTACATATATTATTAAGTTACTGCTGAATCTTGTAAATAGTGAGTTGTCGGATTTTGTTGGATGACATCCCAACCTGATCATTGTATCCTTTAGCTTTTCGAACCACACTCTTGGTGCTTGCTTTAATCCATATATAGCTTTATGCAGTTTGCATACATGGTCTTCTTTTCCCTTCTGTCTAAAGTCATGTGGTTGTTCCATATATATCTCTTCATGCAAAATATCATTCAGAAAGGCATTTTAAACATCTAATTGCTTGATGCTCCAATTTCTGTATAAGGCAATTGTAATAACAATTCTGATAGTAGTAGGTTTCACAACAGGAGAGAAAGTCTCATTGAAACCAAAGCCATGCTGTTGTGAATAACCTTTAGCTACTAGTCTTTCCTTATACTTGGAATTGAACCATCTGCATTTTTTTAACTTATAAGTCCACTTGTTGCCTATAATATTTTTATTCTTTGGCTTGGGAACAAGATTCCAAGTCTTGTTCTTCATTAGTGCCTCATATTCATCATGCATAGCTGTTTTCTAGTTTTTGTTTTGCATGGCTTGATCATGTGTGCTTGGTTCTACTGTATCTAGAACTGCATTGAAAATCTTTTGTTTGAATGTACCACTCTTTGATCTTGTAATCATGTGATGCCTAGTACCATCTGTATTTTGCTGATGACTGGTTCTCTCTGTTTCTGATTGAGTGTTAGTATCATTGATTTGTGAATTGACTTAGGTTTGATGAGATGTAAGTTGCGACTTGCTCCTTGTTGAGATGATTGATCACGTACAAAGACTGATTCAGTTTGAGTATCTGCTGATTCTTGTCTGAACTCATGACTTTGAGAGTCAGAATAGCTTGCTTCCTGTCTGTTACTCTGATAAGCAGCTTCTCTCTAAGGCTGTATTACTACAAATGGTGGACTAGATATTGGTGGTAATGACTCTTTTTTACTATACACTTTACTTGTGGTTTTGATATACTCTTCTCTAAAAGTAAAAATCTTTTCATTGAACACCACATGTCTAGAAATAAAAAGTTTACCATTTCTATCTAAGCATTTGTATCCATTTTTATTGAAAGCATATCCTAAGAATGTACATGGTGATGACTTAAAATTTAATTTATAAGCATTATAGGGTCTAATGTATGGAAAGCATAAACAACCAAACACTTTAAGACTGGGATAATGTCGATTAATATTAAACAACACTTCAATAGGACATTTTAGATTAAAAACCTTTGATGACGGTCTATTAATCAAGTAGACTGCAGTAGCAAAAAGCATCAGGCCAAAAATTTAATGGCATAGATGCTTGTGCCAATAAGGTAAGCTCAGTTTCAACAATTTGTCCGTGTCTCCTTTCAGTAAGACCATTTTGTTCAGATGTATAGGGGAGTGTTGTTCTATGATTAATTCCCCTTTTTTGAAAGAACCCCTTTAATGGAAGATACTCTGTTCCACCATCAGATTGAAATTTTTTGACCTTGCAGTTAGTTTGATTTTCTGCATATGCTATGAATTGTAAAACTGCATTATGAGTTTCAGATTTTGAATTTAAAAGATATATCCACGCATATCTAGAGTAAGCATCAACAAAAGAGATATAATATTTATATCCATAATCTATGTTTATTGGGGTAGGACCCCATAGGCCAGTAGCTACTAATTCAAGTGGTTTGTTGTAATGAGTTTTTGAATCTATGAATGGTAGCTTATGACCCTTGCCCATCTGAAAATATGTGCATATGTATGGTATAAAATATTATCAACAGAAATATTATTCTTATTCAATACATGCTTAACAATTGTGACATTTAGGTGTCCAAGTTTACAATGTCACTTATCAAATGTCTAACTAGTTTCATACTGTTTGACTTCTAAATTATTAAACCAATTTCTTTTAAAGCCTGATTTTCTTGGATTGTCCACACTGAACTTGTACAGCCCCTTACATTGTTTACCCTGCAAAAGTATTTCCTTAGTTAGGATATCCTTAACTAAGCAGTAATGTGGGTAAAATTCAAAGTAGACATTATTATCTCTTGCAAATTGGGACACACTTAGTAAGTTCTTTTTGATAAGTGGTACCCTCAACAGATTATTAAGATACAGTTGTCTTTTACCTATGATATAAGACCTACCGGTGTGTGTAATTGCAACAGCTTTTCCATTACCCATATGTATTGTATTCATACCTTTATACTCCTTGTTTCCAAGTTTGAGATTAGTCAAGTTGTTGGTGATATGATTGGTTGCTCCCAAATCAGGGTACCAATCTTCATCCTGAATATGTTCTGCTCTTGCTATTTCATTATGTGAAGTTTTTATATCTGATTGATTTCTTGTATCTTATTGAATGTGTGCCACATTGGCACTGTAGTTTGATTTTCTTTGATTATTGGACCCTTGACCTGGAACATAATTGAGATTCAGTCTGAAATAGCATTTTGCTGCTGTGTGACCGAGTTTTTCACAGATCTGACATTTGGGTCGGTAATTGTTATTCCATTTGCCCCTTCCTCTTGATATGTTTGAATATGCTCCTCTTTGAGTTGGCTGATCACCTTTACTGTTATTCTGTCCTTTGCTTTTATAATTTGCAGCAAAATTGCCAGATAAATCAGATTCTTGTGGTTTCTTTATATCTATTCTTGCCTCATGTGACAGCAAAATAGAATGCACATCATCTATTAATGGTAAATTTCCTTGAGATGTTATAATAGTCACCACAGCTTCATATTCATCACCTAGCCCAATTAGTATAGTCATGATTTGCTCTGAATCAGAGACCTTTTAATTTGTTGCTTCTAATGTATCACATATAGACTTAATCTTGAATATATATTCTCTCATACTGTGATTATCTTTCTTGATATTGTCAAGCTGTCTTTTATGAAACAATACCTTTGCTGCTGATTGTGAGTTAAAGACCTTTTCAATAGTTGACCATATATCACTTGCATTTTTACAACCTATGACATGTGGTAATAAGTTTGCATTTATGGAGGATAACAGCCATGAACATATAAGTCTGTCTTGCATGTGATGTTGTACATAATCCTCGTTGCTAACAATCTTGTTTTCTTGTTCAGTGATACACTTTGGGGGAATAGGAAGGGTTCCAAGAATGAATCCTTCGAGACCATATCTTTGAATGTCTGTCTCCACCTGCAGCTTCCACAACAGATAATTGTCATCATTTAGGTGTACTGTAATTAGTTGACTTTGAGGACTAATTACAGTTTTAACCAGTTTCTCCACATTTGAGGTGATGTGCTAAGATTCACTTCCACTAATTGGGGTTTCTGAATGTCCTTCTGACATGATGATTACAAATGTTCACCAGAGACAAAGAAAAGAAAACAGAAACAGTAGCTTCTTGATAAGAAATAGGATCAAGAATTAGAGACTGATCACAAACAGGTTTGTTGCACCCAAAAGATCTCAAATGATGATACCTTTTCAGATGAGTTCTTTTATGGAACAGCACTTTCTTTGATTTGTGTTGATTTTTTCTGAATTCTTGACTTTGATTTCTTTGATTTTTGATTCTGTTTCAAACTTGGATTCACTGATGAATATTGTTGCAGCCAAATAATCAGAACTGACGAAGCAATAATATTTGTTGGTTGAATCTTCTCCTCAAGTGATGAAATCCAATTTGATGAGAAGGAAAAATTTATTCTGCTGATGATTTCTTATCTTTGATTTTCTGTAGAATCTTCTTGATGCCGTTAGGCGTATTGTGGCTCTGATACCATATTAGATTTTGCAAAGAAGTGATGCATGTGAAAATTTGAAAAGAATGAAGCAGAATTTTTTATTGGTTGAAATATACATACGGTAAGATATACTTGATACAATGAGAAGAAATGAATAATACATGGTTGTATACAATTGTATGTATAATATACAGCGTTATATGATAATGGGCCAGATAACTGTAGCCCAATACTCTTTAAAGTTTTAAATGATGGTTGAATTGTGTCCGTTGATCTTCTGTATGAAAGGCTGTGATTGCAGAAAAAGAATAGCTCTTCTTTATATTTGACGAATAGGTTTTCTGATGTATTCTAATTGTATGTAAGCATTCAAGAGTGAAATTGGTGATTACAAATTTACTATATGTGGATGACTTAATGATATTTGGTAAAGCAATCATTAAAAATGCAAATACAATATGCAGCATTTTTTGGTCAGCTATAGAATCATACAAGCCTAAGAATGAAGAAGATTAAATCTATTGTATATATATCAACAATTATGCATTGAGGAAAACTGAAATACAAGAGGGGCAAAATAAAGATGTTTGCTTACCCATGAAATATCTTGGTGTTAATCAACACTTCAGATATGTTCAGAATATACCCCTCATCTCTTATTCTGTACAACATCTCCTCAATCATAGCATCTATATCAACCGATCATGATTGAGATCTCATTACAAATTCATGTACCTCCCTTCTTATTTCTATCATGTTGCATCTTGGTGGTTTTCTTATATTTTTCTTTGTCATTAATTCTCTTAATTTGCCGCTCGCATCCCAGCTTCTTGTAGATGCATATAAGTTTGATAACAACACGTATGTTCCTCTTTTTTTAGGACCAAGCTCTTGTAATTTGCTTGCTATTTTCTTAGCTATCTTGATGTTTTTAAGTACTCTATAAGAACTTAATAGACTACTCAAAATGAAGTAATCTGGATTCATCGACATATTGTTAATCAACTCTTCTGCTTCACTATTCAACCTGCACGAGCCAGTAAATCCATCATGCATCCATAGTGCTCCATGTAGGGGTAACATTGTAAACATTTGACATGATTTTGAAGTAAAATTTGCCATTATCGATTAGCCCTGCATGGCTACAAGCAGTAATAGCCAATAAAAGTGATTGCATTTGGTTTAATTTCTTCATTTTGCATCTTTGTCTCAAATACATTTAATGCACTGTCCTCATCCCTAGAGGTTGCTAACCCTACAATAAGGGTTGTCTAAGTCATTAAATCTTTGTGTTCATTTCATCAAACATTCCGAAAGCAAAATCTATGCATCCACGTTTGGCATACATGTCTACTAAGTAAGTCCCAAGGACAACACCACTTCAATGTTCTTTCTTTTTATGTACAAATGCAACCATTTTCCAAGCTCTATAGCACCCAAATGTACACAAGCTAGAACCAAACTAATCTTGTAACCATCAATACCTTGAAGCTGCATTTCACGAAATAGATGCAATGCTTCTTCATAATCGTTGTTCCCAACATGTCCCTTAATTCTTATATTCGAATAAAACTCAAATTTCCATGTATATATTCTGCACTTTATAGGAATGACATGTTTGCAAATGCATATTGTTTGTTTTACTTATAATAAAATATATAAATTTGTATATGAGGACCCAAAATTTTGGTGGAAACATCACTAGAGAGTAGTGAGGTTCTTATTTTATTTGTTCAGACATTAGAATGTTAATAAAGCGTTTTTAGAAAATTAACTATTTATGCTAATCATAGATCATAAGCTAACCCGCTTTTGACTGTTGAATCCTTATTTTTTGTGAAATGATTGAAGCTATTGGCAGTCTTTTAACACGTTTAATATATTTAATGGATGTTAATATCTAAAAAATTACATTACGAAGTGTGTGTGTAAAAAATTCAAGAAAGCAAAACAGGATCCAACATGAACGCCAAATAATGCAATTAGATGTAGAAGTAAAGGACAAGTAGAGAGTAGAACGTACACTGATAACGAAGACAAAGAACATGATCAATATGCAAGCACTCATAACAAGTGATATGGTCGATATGGGCAATAGTATAGATCTAAAGCTATAGGGACACGTAAATAGTCCAAAATGTTATATCCCTGTTGAAGTTAACAACAAGGACCATGCTTATACAAGCGATGTATGGGTAACATGTAGCCCTGAAAGATGATGGTTAAAGGTTAAAATATAAAAAGTCGTCTTCTGTGGTAATTCATCAATTTAGGTTTTAACTAGGAAAAAAAAAATTCAATTCAACAAATTAATTTCAGAGACCATTCTTCAATGAGTTTTGAATAAGCACAATATTCTCATAATTATTTCCGAATATCTAGCTCTAATGAATGCAGTCACTGTGTTAGCCAAAACAATCTCATTTGGCTCAACTCCTCTACTCGTTTCAAGGTAATCCTCCAAGAAACTAGAGGGGTCATTCCATTTTGTATATGTTGCTATGAGAGTAACCCATGAAACTACACTTCTCTCATGCATACCATCATGAACATGCATGTGCATTCCAAGCTACCACAATCAGCATAAATATTCAAACAAATCTAAGAAACAAATAAGTTACTTGCTCAGATTAAGTAAAAAAATCCTAAATCCTATATCTAAGGTTTTGGTAAGTTTCAAGAGGAGAGTATAGTGATGAGAAAATGAAATCGCGATTTAAAGAAAACCTTGTTTATTTGATTAAGTTGGGTTTGGATTGTGGGAATTTGAAATCAGAATAAGTGAAAACAAAGATCAGCATAATGATGAAAAGAAAACCGGTATGACTGCAGACGACGATAGGAATTTGAAATAGGTCGAGATGAAACAGACAGTAGCGGAGGAAAATTTCTAGAGGAACAACACGAAAAACGTGGAGCTTGTTTTTTGGGCTTCAGGAAATTTAAACCTCACCAACGGTCGGTTTGATAATATGTTACTCATAAACCAAGGGTAGAATAAACGAACCATCATCTTATTATGAAACCTATTGATTATAATACGGTGCTCAAAGGGCACAAGTGAATTTAAAGGGTATCTATATTATAATATGCTGCTCAATGGGCACTAGTGAATTTAAAAGGTATATAGATCACCTAAAGCATAGTAATTTGGTTTGTCATAACAAAAATAAGCACGCACTTTCAAAGTGTATTAGATCAATTATTATACTTATTGGCTTCGACAGTAAAGTAATTCCCAAAAAACAACTATTTGATCAGCAAATTTTTATATACCATTATAATGAATTTTCTACGCCTTTGTTGCAGATCAACCTATAATGTAGCATGATGCCAAAATAAGATGATGCAGTGTAAAAAAATTGAGCAAATGAACATGTTTAAGCTAAATATGTTGGCATGTCCTAAAATCTATTTTTAGAAACTATGAAAAGTTTGCTAAATAATTAGTACAACTAAAATTTAAGAAGAAAAAACTCAAATAAAGTCTGATTGTTTGTATTATCATTAAAAAAAATTAAATCAAAATATGGGCGTTTATATTTAATACTGCACTCAGCAATCCATGTACGAATTTTATACAGTTTGAGATAAATATACATAAGTTTGTAAATTTCAATCAAGATTATGTCAGAAAATGGTTTAACACATATGCATTACTATTGTGATTATACATAAACAAAAGATACAATCAAGAATAAAATTCACCATAATAGGGTAATAAATAAAATTCTGCATAAAAGAGCTATTAAAATCTAAAGGTAATAGTAAGAGCATCTCCAACAGTTCGCAGTGCGAAAATTGAATTTTCCGCACTCCGAAATGTTGGAGGCCTCATTTCTGTAACAGAAATGAGGCCAGGCGTCTGAAGACTAGGCGCCAGTTCAACAGGCGCCCGCTTTCAAAAGAAACCGAGCGCTTGTTGAACAGGCGCCTGGTCTTCAGGCGCCTGTTGAACAGGCGCCTGATGCCAGCGCATATATCAGGCGCCTACCCCTCCCCTTCATTTCCACCTCTTTCACCCTCTTTTCAGTTAATTTTTTTATTTTACTTTGCGTCCAAATGCCGCCCCGTCTGGTCAAAACTGGTAGACGCACCGTTCGATATGCGACAGATGCCAATATCGGACCTGCTCATGTCCCTCCTGATGCTACCGTGACTCCAGACGTTCTTCGATCCTTGCACGATATGCCACTACTGTTTCTCATCGACTTACTGTAGCTATAGCGACGCCACAGGTATACGTTTATTTCTTTATTGCTTGATGAACAACCATGTAACTGTATATGTATGATAATTGCTTGTTTATTTTAACATTAGATAATCATATATTTGGTTCATCACATAGTAATGCGAGGTAGTTGGTATAGGTGTATGTCTGAGTACTTTGATCAGTTACCGCAACCGATTTTGGATAGGCTACATGCGTCTCCTTTTGGTGAATTTCTAGATTTACCTAGATTTGCACGTGTAGATCGCTGCCTTGTAGAGGCCCTCATCAAGAGATGGTGACCTACCACTCACATATTTCATTTCCCTGATTTTGAGCTAGGACTGACTCCTCTGGATTTTTATACGCTCACTGGCATAGAGGTTGGTCGACCGGACCGTCTCCCTGTTCCATTTGATAGTTCATTTTAGGAGTTCGAATCATATTCAGCTTATTTACCAGCTTTGGCCGATGAGGAGATTAGAGGAGGAGCTGTTACTCTCACTTGTCTGCAGCGGTATATAGTAGAGTACATGGTCGTTGAGGATATGCACACTCCGGTTATCCATGCCTTCATGTTATACCTTTTTGGATCTACATTTTTTAGTAAAAATAAGGGTACCATTAGACTTGGCTTTTTGGTAGTATTAGTAGATGTGGATGGACTGCAAATATATGATTACGGTACTGCTATTATTGGTTATTGTTACATAGCATTGGATACTTATGCGCTTCAGTAGTCTAGACAAATGTATGGATTTTGGTATATTCTTCCATTTTGGTACTACGAGTATACTGCCAATATACACCCCCGACTTATTGTAGAGGCGAATGTCACACCTTATATTTACTTTCCTAGATTGCATTGTTGGGGTCCTCCTATGCATTTGTCCCGTGTTGCACAAGGGGTGCACAATGTGCTGATGGAGGCTAGACAGCATATGGATATGAGGCGGCACGGTAACATTATCGTTCGTCCATGGGATCAGTACTTACAGTTCCTAGAGCCCGGTCCTGGTCATCCACTCACTTTTCAGTTTTCCATGTCGCGACGCAGGGTTTGCATTCCATCAGATCCGCTACCATGGGATGATATGTATGGTGATATTAGGATTGGACCAGCTTATATTCTTGCGATGAGGGGTGCGAGATAGGTGGATGGTGGGCCTTTTACAGTTCTGGGGGACTTTGATTCATATTGGGCTCGAGTAGCACCACGTGCTTACGCGTTGCCGATTATATTCGAAGTTTGAACTCCGATCATATTGGTCCGCGTACCTTTTCTGGTAGAGTTCCATTACTACCTTCCACCTTTGAGCCTACATCGTCTCAGTACACGCAACCTCCTACTTTTGACCCCTCTCCTCATTCGTTTAGAGCGTATGATGTACATGGTCAGGCGGTAGAGTATCCCTTGCAGTATCCTACAGATGGCGCTATTACGGATGTACCATCCGCTGGATTGTATCAGCCTTATCAGGTTTGTACGAATTTTAAATTTTCTTTAAATTACTTGTCATTATATTCTCCACCTATGTATAATTTTTCTTGTGCGCATTTCAGTTTTCTCAGTGCATGGATTATGATAGATGGATGATTGCTGCATTTGAGCGTATGACGCTCGATTATACACAGATGATCTATCAGAGTTACCAAACTGCGGTCCTGCAGCAGAAGACTCGGTATGATGTGCAGATACAGGGATTACATACCCAGATTCGGCAGCTTCAGAAGCAGCTCCATGCCGAACCTGAGCCTCACGACTTTGATGACATCAACGATGACAGTGACGACGATAGTGGAGACGATGAGGAGATTGATAGTGGTTCCGATCACCTAGACTGATGTGTTGCATTTAGATGTTTTAGATTATGTTATTATTTTTCACACCTTACATTAGTTGGTTGCATATTATGTTGGTGATGATGCTACTGTTATATGTGATTGTCTATATGTTATGGCATTGTGTCGATTATATTTTATGTTGAGTATGGCATTGTGTTGACTATAATTTATGCTTGTTTATTATTAAGCGTATATGAAGTCAAAATGTTGAAGTAACAAACACAGTTGTATTTTTTTGTCAAAAAGTTTATGGATGTTTGACACGTGGACGTTAATCTCATACTTCATTTTTTTGATGCGGATTACTACCTCTTTATTTAAGATAAAGTGTTATATTCAAATGTCACAACATTTAAAAGTTTGGTAAATTCAATCAATATCTAACATAATATTTTCGGCTATAGAATTGAAACAGTTAGTAATTTTTTTATACAAACTGATCAGATGCGCGACTATGAGGAGATAATGGCAACTCAGTTTTGGGACACTATTGCTGAACTTTACAATAGCAATGTTGAGTGTAGCAGTAGACGTATGAAGGTAGAGTACGGATATCAATGAGGTTATATTTGAAAATTTGTTCGAACCAACCTGTTCCACATTTGAAGGTCGTTACTTTCTCAAATATCACAGCATATTCATTGGACATGAGGCTTATATCATACATCAAAATTGGCTAGAATGATTTGGATATCCATAATTTGAGTGTATTATTGTTGAATGTATTGTTATTTCTGTGTATGCATATTTATTATTGTCTTGTTTATGAGTAATTTCACTTTCTACTGTACTGTCAAATCAAAATACAGTGCTCATATTTAAATATAAATAATTTTTAGCATTCACACGCTTCAATATATACGTAAGAGCTTTTCTTCTCAAACACACAATTCAGTTCTCCGCTCCTTCAATCTTCTAATCCTCATATCAATGCCTTCTTGGTCATCATCTATTGACTCTGATTTCGGCTACGTTCCAACGGAAAGAAAACACACCGATGTAGATTGGAATATCAATTACCAAGACGAGCATTACGAGGACGTTGCTCGTGAATTACCAAATCTTGACCAACTCACACTTCAAGAAGATGTTCAACCTATGTATGAATGTACGGTTGTCCAAATCTGCACGAACAGTTGGCTCATCAACAACCACAGGAGGTTGAACAAGTACCAAATTTGCAACCTACGGTTGAACAAGTGGTTGACTCTTACGTAGTAATTGCCACTGTGGTTATAAGGTTGAAGTTGTGGTTAGAGCCGATGGCGAAGATATTGGTCGTCGAATCCATTTTTGTCCTTTCTGGCCTGAAGGGTGCAATTATGCAGAGTGGGTTGATGAACGGCTGTGTCCAAGGGCCATAACATATGCCAACGAGTTGGAACGAGAAATAAGACGTCTCTGAAATGTTGTGCAAAACTTACAATTTGACCATAACCGGTAGTTTCTTAGTGTCAGTTCTAAGTCCTAGTCAGGGTATTTTTGTTGGTTGTATTATTGTGGAGTGTATTATTGTTTGTGTATGTATTATCGTTGATTGTATTAATGTTTGGGTGTTTCAGCAACATTGTCTTGTTTCTTTCTGTATTATTGCCTTAAGAACATGGCTACAGTTGTATGATGGGACAAGACACTGCATCAACAGTTAATAGTATATGGAGGGGATGAGACACTGCAGACGTGACACTACAGACGAGACACTATATCAACAGTCAATAGTGTATGTTAGGAACATGGCTACAGTTGTATGATGGGACGAGACACTGCATCAACAGTCAATAGTGTTTAGATGGGACGAGACACTGCAGACGTGACATAAATGGAATCTACTTTATAGATGGTGGTTGAATTGAATTAATGCTGACCACCAACTAATAACGATTGTTTGTTTTTTTATGAAAGCCAGCATTTGATTTAAGCTATAAAAAGCTTATTAGATGCTAGAAGTATTATTGCTCATTCTTATTTCATACAATTTCAAATATAACAAATGGTTGCCGAAGATTATATATTTTTTGATGATAGCGATGACGAATTTGATGAAATGATGGAAGATCATTTTCGTCGCGAAAAGGAACTAATAAGTATGGTTGCACTACAGGTTGGTCAATCGAGCAGGCAATATGGTGGATCAGTTGTTGGTCATTGGTATAAAAATCGTAGACATTCATGGCACAATGACCGACTTGTGGAAGACTACTTTGTTCCAAATCCTACTTACACAGATGCTGATTTGAGAATAAGATTCCGCATGCGGCGACCTCTATTTCTTAGAATCCTACAATGTATCAAGCAGCATGACAAATATTTTATCTTCAAAACCAATGTGTCTCGTACAATGGGATTGACTGGAATTCAAAAAATGACGGCTGCACTATGAATGCTTGCATATGCAGGACCGGCAGACGCGCTTGATAAAAATTTGAAAGTGGTGGAAAGCACGGTATTAGAGTGTTTGGAGCATTTCTATCAAGCTATCGTGGACATTTACGGTGACCAATACTTACGCAGACCGAATGAGGCGGATATAGCAATGTTATTAAATATGCATGGTAGTAGAGGTTGGCCTGGAATGTTAGGCAGTGTAGACTGCACGCATTGGGAGTGGAAGAATTGTCCAAAGGCGTATGTTGGAGCTTATCAGGGTAATTCTCGTAGGTCCTCTATTATTCTTGAAGCCATAGCATCGTATGACTTATGGACCGGCATGCATTTTTTGGAATGTCGGGTTCGAACAATGATCTTAACGTAGTCGAACAATCTACGTTGTTCAATGATTTAGTAAACGGTAGATCAACTCCTTTTACCTTTACTTTAGGAGGTAACACGTACGATCATGGATATTATCTTGACGATGGTATATATCCTAAATGGAATACCATTGTCATGATAATTCCTAACCCATAAAACAATAAACAATCAAAGTTTGCAGCGATATAAGAAGGCCATAGGAAGGACGTTGAAAGAGCATTTGGGGTTCTTCAATCTAGATTTGCCATAGTCAGTAATCCATGCAGACTTTGGTCACTAGTTAAAATGACCAAAATAATATACACTTGTGTTATTTTACATAATATGATTATAGAGGATGAAAGAGACATGGAAGAAGATTACTTTTATGAGGGTGCTCCAGCACCACCGCCTGTTTGGCGCAACGATATGATTGGAAGCGCACTAGAACTCGAGTTTCATGTAGAAAGCCAAATGTCATACCGCAGTGTCCAACTGCATCGAAGACTGCAAAATGATCTCATAGATCATCTTTGAAGCTTTTCTGGAAATCAGTGAAACAATATTTTTGTTGTTACTTTTTCTACTATTGTTTATGTTGTTGTTACTTATTATTGTTATTGTAATCTGTTTATGTTTAATTAACGTAATGTTGTTATAATCTTTTTTCAATGTAATGCAATTTAAATGAAAATACTTATATTAATAATTACTTGCATTCAGAACACAATACAACTAACAGTAATTAAAAGATACAAAGGTCATAGAAACAGTAATTCAGTTAATAACCCTCTTCAAGTCTACGTCTCATAATTTCTCTCCTTCTTTGCTCCGTATACTCCAGTTGTTCTGCAGAGATGTGTGACGTATCCATGAACATTATTGCATCTTCATCTCTTTGTCGGTTTCCAGCAAGAAGTTGATCCATTCTTGAAAACTTTTCTTGGTGTTGAATTGCTCGAGCTTCCATTGCCCGGTTAAATCTATCTTCTGATTCAAGTAGGAGTTTTTTAATTTCTACCAGATCCGCTCTAGCAATCTGCTTCTTTTTGGCTTCTTTTTCTCCCTGTGACCTAACAAAATGATCTTCGATAGAGGTTGGATCTTCTTTTGATCCTAAACCGTAGCTTCCTAACGATTCCCTAGGACTCGAGCTTTCTCCAACTCTAGGCGTTTTACCATGACCACCGTTTGATTGGACTTGTTGAACAGTTTTCTGAAGCGATGATTTCCATTTAACACGCTCGACCAACCTGTCATAAACATGCATGAACTGATAAAAATGTGGTGCTTGTTTACTATCAGGTTTATAGATTTGTTTGAACAACTTGTTTGCGGCCATTCTCTGTAATAAAAAAAACTAGTATAATTAGAGAGCTATGATAAAAAGTAGAACAATGAAATTATATTAAAGCTTAGCAAACGCGTTTCATTTACAAATCCACTAGGATTCGTTTGCTTTAGCTTGAAAATTTGAGAATCGAACGTTTGCGTTTGACGATTGATTTTTCCATAACGACCTTTGACTGAAGATAACGTTCTTTTCTATAACGACCCCAACTTTGAATTTAATTTAAATTGATAGTTAAAGTAAATTTTGAACAAATTTTGGAATAAAATTTGAATTCGACGTTGGAATTTGACTTTGGATTCTTGAAATTGAAATACGAAATGTAAATTAAAACAATTAGCATTAAAGTTAAAATAAATATTTAAGCTAGAGAATAAATTTGACAAATCAAATAGATATATAATAAGATAAATTATAAAAATACGAAGTAACATATAGCTAAATTCAAACAACATAATTAAAATAGAAATTTATTTACAATACAAAGTACAAGAACAAAAGAAATAAAATAAATACCTTAAAATTTTGGTTATGTAAACTATAAAAATATAAAAGTAAAATAAATAAACAAAACAAAGTAAAATAACAAACAATTAACATTATGTTATAAAATCAATGCACATTAATAAAACAAAATACAAGCAAGATGATAAGTATGTAAGTATAGAAACAGAATAAAATAAAATAAGTATAAAAAATGAAACAACTATAGAGACATAAAGTACATCAGCCCTTAATGCCATCATCTCTAAGTACACTCTCCTGTACATCAGCCGAGTAAAGTAGTACGTAGGCAAAAGAAAAATGTAAGTATATGAAATAGCTTGCAAATGAAAACATGAAGGACCTATGCAATTAATGCCATGTCCTTAGCCACTAAAATATTATCCATCAGCCGCCAGTAGTAGATCAGCTAGGCAATAAACAAAAGAAATATCTCTGATCTTATGTTTGTACAAAACAAATAATGTTACCTTGTATTGTACAAACAAGATAAAATATATTCACCTACAACTTGTTTATATTTATTAACTTGTACACTTCATTTTCATATATCTCATCTTCACCATTTCATCTATTTCAAAAAAAAAAAACTGAAAACAAAATTCAACATAACAACTTAGCAAACCTGAGAAGAAAAAGGCAAACTAGAAAGCATTGTTGAAAACCAAACTCAAAAACAAAATGCAACCAGATATTCAACCTGGAAATTACAAATGAAGATTGAATGCGAAAGTTCAAAGCAGAGATCTTCCCAGTTTTAAGCATGCAAGTTCAATCTAAAAGAAGAAAAGAAAAAAAAAACAAAGAAACTCAAAATCCAGTTTTTCAAATTCAAAGCAAAGTATTTTGCTTCTCTGTTTCAGTTTCAGGCAAAACCTATGCTTTCAAAACCCTTCAAGGTGAGTAACACAACTTTTAAACAAATTTAAAGTATAAGTCTGTTGCTTATGTGTAGGTGAATAACTATGCTTGTATCTATATACATATGGATTCTCTGTGGATGATGAATAGCATTTGTGTGCAGGCTGTTAATCATATATGTTCTTTGTTCTGAGTTCTAAACTCAAGATTTTGATTTAAAGAACCATTTAAACTTGATTTACTCGATGTTTGAATTTAGTATTAAAACAAAAATTGTCTGTTACTGTGTAAATTAAGTTTTAAAAATTTATTCAAGCCAAAACAATTTACCAATATCCCTGGAAATCAAAGAAACTGAACCAAACTTTAAATTAGTCAAATTTCAAATTTCTAAATTTACAAATTCAGGATTGTAACTGGAATTCGTGTACTATAACATGATTTTTAAAACATGAATCATAATTTTTAGGCTTAGGAATTAAGCACAGTTTGGGTTAGTTCGAATTTCCTTCTTTTGATGATCTCTGATGATCCATGGGTTGGTGGTGATTGGGATCTTGGATGGAGGTGCAAGAGTGACCGATTGTTGTTGGAAAATTAGTTGGAGGCGGCCACGATGTCGGAGGTAGCGGCGGTGTTGATTTTCCTCTGGTAAACCTAGTTCTACTGGAGCTTCTTGTTTTGACCACCGCGACTTCGACGTAGCGTCGAGCGAGGCGTGGTCTTGGGAAAAGGAGGCACGGTGGGTGACGATGCCATGACCGGAAGCGCAAGTCTTCAAGTGGTCGGAGCTGCGCGAA
This sequence comes from Allium cepa, assembly GCA_030765085.1. Lineage (NCBI taxonomy): Eukaryota > Viridiplantae > Streptophyta > Magnoliopsida > Asparagales > Amaryllidaceae > Allium > Allium cepa. The sequence continues at coordinate 23,438,632 of CM060933.1, read as the reverse complement.
CGTGACGTTGACAGGTATTGGAGGTGTTGAGGCTAGCGTGTTTCCAGGTTGGTGGAAGCTTTCGTTCGTTATTTCCAGGTTAGGGTGAAAATCTTGAAGGCGAATTTAAGTGTGGGTCGATGATCTGAAGCTTGCGTTTGGGTTGAAGGATGATCGCCGTCTAGAGGAGATCATCGCTGATGATCGAAGTGGATGAAGTTGTTGGTGCACGTGCACGTGCATTTCTTGGTTCTGGGCTGTTTATTTTAGTTGGAGCAGAGGAGAGGCTCAAGTATTTCTCGAGAAAATTGATATTTTGGTTCAAAGTTGTTTTTGGTGTTGGCTCGAATAAATGTTGATGAGGTTCGGGTAGTAGTGTTTGAATAGAACTTTGAACCAGTCCCTGGTTGACTTAATTTCAAAGTTATAAAACAAAGTTTTAACTAAGTTTAAAAACAACGTTCAATAGTTCAGTTTTGAAATTTAATCTAGAAATAGGTTTTAAAATTCAAATTGTTTTAAAGACTTAAAATTGTTCAAGTATGTAAGTGGATTTAAAAGAAATTGAAATGATAAGAAAGGAATTTAAACAAAGTTACAAAAGTGAATCCTGGATTTAAATAAAATTTGAAGGTTAGATTTTGAAATTAAATAAAATTTCTTTATAATAAAAATATTACTTTAACATGAATTTAAAAGATTCTTGAAAATAATTTTAAATTTATACAAGATAAATGGGTATTCACTTCAAATCTTGGAATTTAAAACTTCAAAGTAAAGTTGAAATAAATGTTTTCAAACAATAATTGTAAGTGATAAATAGATCAGTAGTAAGAAGGAGTTTTCTTTAAAGTAAATGGAGATTTAATAATTTATAATTCATTAATTATTTAAATTAATTAGAATGCAGAATTAGTGTTTGTATGAATTAAATTAGTGATTGTAAGTTTTAAATTTACTAATTAAGGGTTAAGTTAGTAAATTTAAGGAGTAGTTAAATTATAATTATCATGGATCACATGATAATAAATGATTAAAAAAATGAATAAATTGTACTTAAGAATTAATTAAGTTACAGTAACACTTAATTAATTTAGTAATTAGGATTAATTGATGAGTTATTAATGGTTAATCAAATTTATAATCAATAGTGATTAATGTAAGTGATTACTTTAGAAAGGTAATTAAAGGATTTTATCCAGATCATTAACTAAGATTATTTAAATAATTAATTAATGTGGTTAATTTGTAATAATTAATTTAGATTAATTTAATAATAATCATTTGTGAAGTGTAATGAAAGTAATTAAAGAAATAATTATTCAGTGTAATTAATTGAGTGTAATTAATTGATTACTAATTTACCATGACTAGTAAATTTATTCATAGAAATTAATCTGATTTAAATTAATCAGATAATTAAAATTAATCCTACTTATGGATGTTTGAATTTTATTGGATGATGGATTGTTTGATACTTTCGATGTCTGATGCTTTGTGGTATACCCTGATTTGTGTGTCATATGTAATGTAGTTTATTTATCTCGGATGACTGTAATTTATTGTCTGTTATATATATCTGTGATCTGTAAGATAAGCGTTGTAGTTTATACCGCTTATCCACTATATTTCTGTGTTTTAATCTGTGATGATTGAAATGATGTTGCACTATTGTGTTAAACCCCTGGACCACACCATACACACACAAATATGGATTTCACGAGGAAATCGATTTAAGTCACAGATTTTTGAAACGATTTTAAATTGACAATTTGAATTCAAATGTTTAGGAAATGAGATTGGGTCTAAAGTGAAAAGCTTTTGAAATGGAATTTCGAAGATGAAATTTATTTGAATAACTTAATTGAGTTTTGAAATTTAAATATTTTGATTTAAATTTGAATTCAATATTTGAAATTGAATTCAATATTTGAAATTGAATTCTATGATTTGGAAACCAGGGTTTAAAAAGGCTATTCAACTTATGAATGAGTTTATATGGTTTAAACTATTTAAAGGTATTAATTTGGGAATTTGAAATTAAGGTTGTAACTTGTACAGATGAAAATTTGATTTTTCTGAAACGAGAACTATTTTTCAAATAAATAAAAGTTTTCACATAAGTAATGAACTTCCAATTTGTGTTAAAAGATTCCAAATTTAGAATGAAAAGGAAATGTTTTGAAAAGCTATGAATGAATCTTTGGAAGCGAATTTGAAAATTGTAAATTAAATCTTAATTTAAAGATTTAATGAATTAATCCAATTGAAATGGAATTGTTTTGAAATACAATAATGAATCTTTGAGAAACTGGGTGAACTTTGTGAAATAAATCTTTCTGTTAAAAGAATTTGAAATGGAAATTGGTTTAAACCATTTGAAAGAAAGTTTTGAATTATTAAATTGTGACTTAATTGAAATCCCATATCCATATGTTTTAACTATTGCGCTCACTATTCGGGTTAGCCAGGAAAGGACCTTGGTGTCGTATAACCCATTCCGAATAGTGATACGACGTATGGATTGCATTTGAAGACCGGTGATGAAGACCGGATATTTTTGAAAACGAAAGGGTTTCTTGTCGATTGTCTCTGCACTGGCTGATCCCCGGTATAGAGATCTCCATATGTGATGGGAAATCCAGACGTGATTAGGGATTATCCGGATTGGCAAGGGCTTCTTTGGAAGTGCCTTCGGTTCTGTTCGAACCCGGAACAGACTTGTATGGATTGTATGTCTGACATTACAAATTGAGATGTAAAGCTGATTTCTTTCAAATACATATCTGTTGGTGGCGAAGAATTTATTCTCTTAGCTTAACACCCTTCTTTGAGACGTACGAGCTCAGAGGGTATGTAGTTGAAGGTTATCAGCGATATATTCCCAATTTGGTAATGTGACATGCTAAGTGTTGCTGTGTAATGATCATTGTTTTTTCATTTGTGATATGATCATTTGTTTGATCATTTATCTTTGTAATCATTACTTTGATCATTTGTTGACCCAAAGCATGGCTTTGAACCAAAGCATGGCTTTGTGGATGTGACCTCGTCGAACTTCACACCCCGGAATGGTCGAAACAGGAAAGATGCAGCAAGGTTATTGGGGGTAGCGCCCCTTAGGGTATGTCCATTTCCTTCTGGAAAAGGGTGATATCATGGTATGGAGCCCAGATACTTACTCATGTTGAAACACTTTATTTATTACGGTGTGATGTTGGTTATCGAGCGCTCGGTTAAAGGTCCCAAAGGACCGGGGGATGGCATGCTCGTGTTGGTAGTTACCCAGTTAGGGGTAACCCGGCCTTGTGTTAGCAGAGATCCGGTTAGGTTCTCGGGGATATCCTTCCAGAAGCGTTCTCATGTGGCAATGGGAAGTTCCTTGGCCTGACCATTTGTTGGAAATCCAAAGAAACAATACGATCCTTGTACGGTTTTAGTTGTAGAACCTGCCATCTAATATGGTAGCTATAGTAGGCATAATATAATGGTACCTATGCTGGCTAAGATTTATATTCTACTTTCGAAATGTTTTCTACACTATGCACTAATAATAATAATCAAATGATTTGATTTTGCGTAGTAAGCATCTTTGACTAACATAAGAAGAAATCTCCTCCAAGTCTGCGTTTGCATTGTGTGTGTGGTGGGAGGTCTTATGGTAGTTTCATTTTTCAAAAAACATTGCGAATTGACTTTAAAATCTTTTGTTGATTGTTTTAAAAGATAAATTGTTTTTGTTGCTCACACCAGTCCCACGACTGATCCAGAGTTTATTGTTTCTTTCCTAAACTCTGGGTGCTCAAAATTTTTTCTACACGAGCAGTCTAGAGTTGGGTTTTTCAGATAGTTAGGTTCAGTGAATCATCTGGAGCTAGTTCAATCTTTGGACGTGGACGAGACTTGCTTGTCTTTGCGTATCATGATGTTGGATCGAGCTGCTGCTGCTGGAGTTCTCTTTTGAAGACTATCTTAGAGTTATAGTGTTACGCTGCTAGATGTTATCTATTTTTTTCCACTGCTATTTTCTTGTATCTCTGATATATATTGATATCTATTGTATCATCTGTTGTATCAGATATTGTATCAATGTTGTATATCATTGTATTATTCTTTTTATTCCGCTGTGTTGTTTACTTAATGTTGTTATAAGCTCCAGCGAATCGGATTTGAACGGTCGAATCTACGGCATTCGAATACGATGTGAAGTATGGATGTCGATTTTCGAATGCGAAAAATCCGATAGGTTACATTTTCCGATCGATGTTCTTCCGATTGTAGCAATTAGTAATTTTACCCCAAAAAGTCTCACCACTTTGATCGGCCCCTTGAATAGGATCGACTGAGAGTGCACAGTAAATGTAGCAAAGATCGTAATCTTCCTCAACGCTCCAACTTGCATTAGTTACCTCTCCCCCAATCGAAACTGTAACGTCTTGTAAGTCGTAGTCTTCAAAACTGAACCTTGCAGTATCGACGTCAAAATCGGAGTACATATTCAGTTGAGATTAGTAAGAGTAAAAAATTATGATGGATGAAGGAAATTTTTGTAAAGGGAAGAAGATGAGGGGAGTTGTATTTGAAGGGGAAATATGGCCGTTGGGATAGACGTTGGAGGGGAAATTAAAGGCGCGTGTTAAACAGGCGCCTGGATACCAGGCGCTTATTTAACAGGCGCCTCGTTTGATCCAGATTCTCTAAAATTTGGCCCCCCTTTCCACACTCTACAATATTCTGCACCCTGTTGGAGCTTATCTTCGGTGCATATTTGAGAATTCTCCAACAGTTGGAGATGCTCTAAGGCAGGAATGGAAGATAGTGGATTTAAGTAGAAAAATTATCACGTTCAGTGGCACTAAGAACGCCCTAGGAACAAATTATATAAAACTGACCGAAAATATCTTAAACACGGACTTAGAATACACTGATGAAATAAAGATTTCCAAAACCAGAGAGTGTTTTATCAAAATTGGAAACAGTAAACATGAACCAAAGGATACTAAAATGGAAATAAAGATCTAAATAATGATAGGTTGAAACTCACCTCCAAATCCTTAAGACTCGATGTCAATTTTAGTAGAGGCTGGACTTGCCTATGTAGAGCATAAATAAGTGATGATGGAAGGGTAACAAGTTTTGAATTTTTCAAATCATATAGGTGGAATCAAAAGCTAGTCTCCATGAACCGAGAAAACAAAATGAAAAGGGAAATGGAAAATTAAACCCGAACGACGGTTAGAGACTTAGAGTGACGGAGGAGTGGAGCGATAAGGAAACATAACAGAGGAGGAGTCATTTATGGTTTGGGAGATGGTGAACTATGTTTCAGAGGTGGAGAGGATACCCAAAGCAATTTTTGTGTAACTTTAGCAAAATGTGTAAAATTAAAAAACAGGAGGGCGGTCTGGATTTTTTTAGTAGCATTCCAAGTAAGTAATAAAACAAAAAAACTCAAATATAGTTGCACTTGTCTATGAAACTCTAGCAATAAGTGCAACTAAAAGTAGTTTTTCGTGTTGTGAAAGAACACACACTTTTATAGTGGTTTGGTAAATACTTCGCCTTCCACTTAGTCGATTTCTGTTGATTATTCTTTGTTTTTACAAAGCTATTCTTTTAAATTGGTTGCCTATAAATCAGTAAGGATCCAACTAAGTATAATTCAGAAGTGTAATTCACAACTCGTCAAAATCAAGAGTTCAGAAAGTTGAAAAAGTTGAAAGTATTTTTCCAAGTGATCTCCACTCTTATTTATAGATGAAATTCTCCAGGATAGCCTTTGTAAATAGCTCTATGTGTCTCCATGTCATGCATGTCATTCCGTAAAAATCTCAATGCCAGACACTGATTCCTGTTTTATAACTCAATGAATGACCCATGGCCCCCAACTCGTCACTGATCTGACTTGGATCCAACTTTGGGTTAACTTGTGCTTTTCTCCGGTTTTGCATTCCGAATGGCTTACATTCTACTCCAAATTCGTTACTTTTCCCTATGTCCACTATGGGCACAACTCGGTGTCGATCCGAGCATTCGACCCAAGAAGTTGGATTCCATTTTAGAACTATCTTTTATATATCTCTTTTCTCTATCATGTTATGTTGTTTCTCAAGTGATTTTATCCATTTCTCCATCGTACTCATGTCCAGTTCAATCATTCGAGTCTGCTCGGAGAGTGTGGAATTTTTTTTGATAACACTTTGCCTCCTAAAGCATGCCTTGTGAATAGAAGGTGCTTTGCTCAAGAACGAGTAACGGAAATAATCAATTAATGGTAGTCAAGCTCTCTGGCTATTTCTTGACTAATAATGGCGAATCATAAATTCTTTTGGATTCACTTGTAAATCAAAGGTCGCAACAGACCCATTATAGCTAAGAACTCAAGTTCCTGCCTATATATTAGTCACAAATCACAACTAATCCATGTTACTTCGAAATTCAATACATCTTATATTGTAAGTCAAATCATCCCATATTCTTTCAGGATCTAACATATTATATATTGGACACCGTCAATTATCAATGCTCGTTACCACTGATTGGATCGCTACTTATAAGTAGTCTAGTCGCCTAGTATCTCATTATAAGTAAGTCCAATCGAATCAAGGCAATGGTGTAATCCAATATAAATATTAAATCTTTTTAAAGTCAGATGGAATTCAAATCTCAATGTCCCATTTATGATCTCTCCGAATCACATAATCAACGTCCAGTTTAGATTTTGATCTTTCTAGACCACATTATTGACATCCAGCTTAGCTTCTGATCAACTTAGATCATGTAATCATATATTTGTTGAAATCTTTGGTCTTTCCAAATCATATATCAAATCCAATTTCTAACCTCTCTGATCCAAGCGCACCCATCCATTCACTCTCCAGGGAGGGGGTTTACTATCCTGTATGAGTCCACCCACTCACTCTCTGGCGAGGGGACTCGATATTCGATCATTTTATCTTGAAAGAATAACCAAAATTTATTGGTATTCCATTGTAATATCATTGTCAATCATCATGTTCGAGTGATTTTTAAGTCCATAATCCATCCGTCATCCATTTATTGAGTTTAACTGATATATCAAACAAACATCAAAGCATACAATTCAATCTAGGATTACTCTAGGACCCAAACTATAATTGTGTTGGGGATCAAGTAGGATCCCATGCATGTGTATGTAGTCTGGTTGTAATCCTTTGAATGTTATTCAAAGAAAACAAAAGTGCAGATATTGTACCTGATCCTAGTTCATCCCAATCATGGGATAATCATCATTGGACTAGAACCTTGACCATATCCAGATATGTCCACTGCAGATGGTGGTTATTCTTGGTGCACCACTATAGTTTGATTTCTCAAATATTGTTGTAGCCAGTTACTTCAAACCTGCATCTCAATCAAATCTTGCAGATGTCTGCGCTTATACATTTTATACCCATCCAGCTCATGGAATATGCAAAAATTTCCAGATCTCTTCTCGAAATAAGTAGGCTATCTTTTCTTTAGTTTTTTGGTAGGGAATCTGCCCTCTAGTATCCAGGTAGATCCTCTTTGGGTCTCCATCAGTATAGTATAGGAAGAGAATTTCGGTTCCCTACTTTGTCGTTTTAGCCCTCTAAATCCATCATCAGCCCCTCGTTTTCCTTTATCTTTTCCATATTCTGTTATGAATGGTCCTCCATCATCCACAACATTTACTTAAGCATTCATTTCAGCATCCTCCAAACATAGAAATCTCTGAGCTTGATAATAAGAATCTACCAGATCCACTTGTGGATCCCTATTCAAAGCAATTTTGGAATTGGTTTTGCTACCAACTCCGAAAACTACGGCCATCAGAACTATTGATAGATCCGACATGTGAACTATAGTTACTGCTGCATTGAACCTAGTCAAATAACTTCGTAGTGTCTCTCCAGCCCTTTCTTCACACTCGAAAGCATCATCGTATTCTTTGGTCGTGTTATATGAACTCTGAACTACTTCATGAACTTATCTACCAACTCGGTCCTGTTAGTCCTTGAGATGATGGTTTTAATGACAACAACCTTAGAATAAGATTGTAAAATATAAATACTAACATTATAGTTTAGATATATATGTATATGCAGGATCTAACCATGCAGGTACCAAGAATGAAGACTGTACCGGATAGAAATTCAAGATATCAAGATTGAAGACTGTACAGTATAGGGATTCAAGATATCAAGATTAAAGACTCATGAGTATCAAGATTATCAAAAATCCAATTTATTCGTGGAATGGAACCCACTTCGAGCCTGTTAAAGGGATGGAACCCTAAGTAGGATGGAACCTACGAAAAATCTAGTGGAACATTGTTTTGTATCCGCTAACCTTTTATTCAAATGTTTTTACAAAATTATATCTTGTTTTCAAAATGATTTCAAAACCTTCCATTTAAAAGAATCAAAAACATATATCCTGGTTTTAAATACTTTCAGCCTAAAAATAATCTTTATTTTTCAAAATCAAATTATCCTTAGGCATGTCTTTTAGTATAGACATCTATCCTGGTTAAATAATATACCAAAATATTATTCTCTATATTTATTTATGTATTTTAACTATAGTTAAGTATATTTATAAAGTTTAAAATAGTTTTAATATAAGATAGAAGTTATTTTCAAAGAAAGGTAAATTACCAAAAATACCTTAGGCATGTCGACATCCTCTAGTACCCCATGTCGACATGGTAGCAGTTTATTTCAAAATTTTGAATTTCGAAGGAAGTGTCTATTCGTCATATCCTTTCACGAATGGGCATGGCTGTTGTTCTACTATAAATAGGGGTATTTGAACGAATTTATAATCATATTTTTCTGGTTTTCACTCCTCTTCTTCTTCCATATTTCTTTATATATATTCTTACCATTACTCTGCCGAAATCAACATTGAATCTAACTAGATCATATCTGGTTTGATTCTTGATCACTATCTCAATAAGATCTCAGTGCTATTCAGAGTTATAGACTTCTTTGTAATCAATCAAGTGAGAAAATGTGTGATTGTAGTCTTGGAAATCAATTGGGTGAACTTGTTGCCTACAAAATCAAGTATCTCTACCCAGAGGATTGTGAATCCGGAGTGGTGTACCTCGTGGCCTTGAAATCGAGGGTGTAATTGTAAAAATTGCTTTTGAAAGGAAATCCGTACTTGTGTGCGGGACTGGATGTAGGGTAACTCCAAACCAGTACAAAATCCAGTGTGTTCTTTCCTTTACTGCTTTTACTTTATATTTGCATCTGTGTTTGATTCTGTGATCATATATGTGTTTGAATATTGCATACATTTGTGTTCAGATTAATATAAACTCAAAAAGATTAAGTAATTCTTTAACACTATTCAACCCCCCCCCCTCTAGTGTTAATCCTAGCCTTAAGATTCGTATTCCGCATTTTTCACAGGTCCATGTACAAATGGACCCACTATCCAGGTGTCTAACCACACCACTGCCAAATCTATTAAATGTAATGGGACATATACTGTCCCACTACCTCCTCAGAAGCACCTGACACGTCTATATGTCAAATAAATCTCATCAAATGAATAGTTGGATCTAACCTTTCATCGTACGTCTCTAGTGCTAGTAGGTTGAAATCAGACGGACTCACTGCATATTGAATGTTTGTGGTGAATGGATTCTTGTTCACCTCTTCTAAGCTCCACTCCAATGGTCAACTTCTCAGTAGACATCTCACCATTTCAGTAATCCTGTCATCGTCATCCAATAGAAGTCTCTGAACCATAGTTTCATCTTACCCCCATTCCTATGAGGAACTTCTAGCTCTAGTTCCTCTTGTTGTACATTCGTATTTTGATTCTTATCATGTGACTAAACCTCATCCCTTAGATGTGATCTAGTTCACCCCATATTTGTGTCAATTATTCCTTTTTTTATTCTCATCTCGGTGCCAAGTTGTCCATGTGGGCCACTACCATGTAGGGAAGTTTTCAAGGGGTTGGCTTTAATTCCTTTCACTCTATTTCCTGGTGTGCTCGTTCTGCCTTCCAGCCTCTGATTTTGGTTTCCAGCAACTTCGGCCATTCCCTTTGTCTCATTCTTCTTAAGAATCAACTTAACATTTCCTTTTGGTGTGCTATCATCCTATTATACATCTCATTCATCATTCTTCCCATCTCCTCTTTGGTTACATGGATGGATGTAGGTTTGATCATGAGGACATCTCCTGGCTGCCCCCTTTTCATGTTGACTTACTCCAATCATACTCTTATTTTATGCCTTTCCTCTTCTTCAAATCCAAGTTTCTAGTTGTCGAATCTGATTTTTTTTCAATGAAAGCACTAAAATGTTTGGACCAAAAATGGTATAAATACCCAATGAAATGCCAAATATGAAAATTACAAAAGAAAAGAGGATAAAGCAAGAAAGGAACTCACAATTTTTATAGTAGTTTGAAAAATTCTCTAGCCTATAAACAATGATTCCGTAAAGAAATAAAAACGTGCATTTACTGCTACTCTAGATGACTCAGACTCGTCTTCATGCAATGATAATCAAAAGACAGATAATTCAAATATGTGTTTCACGGCAGTTCACGACTCTGACAAATTCAGAGAAACAGACTCAGAAAAGGTACACATTTACAATAAAATTGGTTGAAATTGCATGCTTAGAATTGGATGCTTGATTGATTGATTTTGAATTGGTGTGTTGTTTGAATTTTAAAATTTTTATTTTTTTACTATTATTTTACTATTATTTTTATTTTTATTTTTAATAGTATCACAATATTTTATGGAATATACTATAATTCTAGTAATATTCTAGATATATATATATATAGACATTAAAAATAATATATATATATATATATATTAGAATACTTAAGAAAAACAATCATGGATATTCAAAGACATGTCGACATGGTCCCCACCATGATGTCGACATGGGTACAGAAAATTGAAATTCAAAATTTGCATTCAAATATTGAATTTCCCTCCATCTTTTCACTTCATTCAATTATCTGAAAAGCCACATTTTGACCAGAGAATATGTCCTTTGAGAATCTATTTATTCACTATCTTTTATCACAACTTTTCACTCTCATTTTCAAATTAAAACTCTTATCCCAAAACTTCAAGCTCTCTACTCTCTACTCTAATGGCTTCTTCAAGCAACCCTTCCACAATGAGAATTTCCAGAAAGATAAAAGAGCAACTCTACAATGATCCGGAGGCTATAAAAGCATATATCAACTATGCTAACTATGGAAAAGTCCATCCCGGGAAGTTTGCTTTATTTCAAGATTTCTCTACTTATGAAATCGATTCTCTTTTTGCAAGTAACCAAGTTCTTAGCCTTGTTGATGCTTCTCAAAATGATTTTGTTTGTTATTCAAGTCTTGTTAAAATTTTCTATGCAAATCTTAACCATGGATTTATAATGGAAATGATGATGAAATTTGGAGTAGTGTCAAAGGCACTAGAATCGTTTTAAATTGTGATCTTTTGGGTACCATCCTCAATTGCAAAAGCACGGGATCTTTCTAGTTTAATATCGATGAAAATGATCGTGAGACATTTCATCACATTTTCAAAGGAAATGATAATTTTGAATTCAAAAATCGAAACTTTCGACCAAAAGCTAGAATTGTTAATCTTCTTTTACAACATACTTTGACCCTAAGATCATGGAATTTTAAAAATCCAACTTCAAAAGTTTGCAAATCACTTTTTGCTGTTTTTGGAAATTATGATATTAATTGGGTGCAAGTTATTTTGGATGAATTTCGTCCCAAAAATCTTGAAATGGGTGAAAACACTTTGTATCATGGAATCCATCTCACTCGGATTTACTATTTTGGAGTAGATTTCAATGGAGAAGAATTTGTTTCTAGAAAGGTTTTTAATCACTTAAACATTTCTCTTATGAAAATTCCATTTGTTTTTCAACCTTATGAGACTCTTGCCGAAAAGGAAGAGCGTTTGGCTCATCAGGAGATGGAAGAGGAGGAAGAGGAAGAAGAAGGGGATGAAATGGAAATAGTAGAAGAAGAAGAAGGTGAAACATCTTTGGAAAGCATTGACTATCCTCCTAATCCAACCAACAAAACCTTACTCAAAAATCAAAAGACTATTCTCGAGAATCAACGGATTCATAAACGGTCCGTTAGTAAGAAATTGAATAAAATGTCATCGAAGATGAACAAGTTTTTCTCCAAAGTCAGCAAGAAGCTTGGATTATCTTCATCTTCGTCATCCTCTAACTAGTTCTACCTTTTTATATCTCGTTGTATTTGTTTCAGTTTATTTTGATTTAAATGTTCGTGTAGCTTTTAATGTTGAACCATTGTATCGTTCTATTATGAAATGAAATTGAATTACTTTTCTGTTATCTAGCTTATCTTATCTTCAGAATAATGTTAGTATATTACTTAAATATATATATATACACACACACACACACACAATTATTCACAAAATAAAAAAAAGAGTCGTCAAAATTCACCAAACCATGTCGACATCCCCCCTTTGACCATGTCGACATATACTGGTCAGAAATGACTTTTCATTTTAAATTTGAAATTTGAATAACTACCTTATGTCTATTCATTTCAAACGAATTTCTACGCCTATAAATACCTATTTCTTCCAGAATTCATCACTCAAAATCATTTCTTATCTACTTTATCTACATTTCTTCTCAAACTCAAAAATGGCCGATCCAATTCATAATTTAACCGAGAATCTTAAAGAAACCCTTAATTCTTTCAAGAATATTCTCTCTTTCATTCTTCTTAACCAGCGACACTTAGAGTTGAGTCAAATGCAGATGATCAAGGAGCAAGAAAAGAATTTCGATGCGATACGATGGATGATTTCCTCCTCGCACAAAGATGATAATGAAGCACATCCTTCTATCTCTCTGACTAATGATAATGAAAATTGGGATGCCATTAAAGCAGATCCTATATTTGGAGAAGAAGGATCGGTGGAAGTTCCTCGTAATGTTTGATTTTATTTGATTTCTTTGTTTGATTTTAATTGATTTCTTTGTTTGATTTTAATTGATTGCTTGGATTGATTTGATTTAATTTTTTTTGATTTGGTTTGGTATGGATTGATATTTGGTGTGGATTGATGTTTGTTGTGCAAAACATGTATAAAAACACATTGATATTTATATGATCTTTGATTAGTTATCAGTATAATTATCTCTTAATCTATCTATTATATACTTCATTGAAAATAATATTAATGGAGGTATTTTAGTACAAGAATAAGGGGGAGTTCTATAGTTTGGAGTTAGTTTTTGTTGATGACAAAGGGGGAGAGGTATAAAATATGATAATTAGGCATAGATTAAGGGGGAAGTTATTAGGATAAAAGTAATATTTTATAAACAAAGGTTGTCATCATCAAAAAGGGGAGGATTGTTAGTCCTTGAGATAATGGTTTTGATGACAACAACCTTAGAATAAGATTATAAAATATAAATACTAACATTATAGTTTAGATATATATGTATATGCAGGATCTAACCATGCAGGTACCAAGAATGAAGACTGTACAGTATAGAGATTTAAGATATCAAGATTGAAGACTCATGAGTATCAAGATTACCAAAAGTTCAAGATTTCAATAGAAAGTGAATTAATTAGGAATTTTGTTAAAACTCCTAGAAAAGCACTGGCATCTTAAAATCCAATTTATTCGTGGAATAGAATCCACTTCGAGCCTGTTAAAGGGATGGAACCCAAAGTAGGATGGAACCTACGAAAAATCTAGTGGAACATTGTTTTGTATCCGCTAACCTTTTATTCAAATGTTTTTACGAAATTATATATTATTTTCAAAATGATTTTAAAACCTTCCTTTTAAAAGAATCAAAAACATCTATCCTGGTTTTAAATACTTTTAGCCTCAAAATAATCTTTATTTTCAAAATCAAATTATCCTTAGTTTTAAACTATCTTTTAATAAGAATATATTTAACTTTTTAATATTTATGCTTAGATTTAAATACAAAATTATAGTAAAATTATATGTATATATACCAAAATATTATTCTCTATATTTATTTATGTATTTTAACTATAGTTAAGTATATTTATAAAGTTTAAAATAGTTTTAATACAATATAGAAGTTATTTTCAAAGAAAAGCAAAATAACAAAAATACCTTAGGCATGTCGACATCCTCAAGTACCCCATGTCGACATGGTAGCAGTTTATTTCAAAATTTTGAATTTCAAAGGAAGCGTATATTCGTCATATCCTTTCACGAATGGACATGTCTATTGTTCTACTAGAAATAGGGGTAGTTTTGAACGAATTTATAATCATATTTTTTTTGGTTTGCACTCCTCTTCTTCTACCACATTTCATTATATATATTCTTACCATTACTCTGCCGAAATCAACATTGAATCTAACTAGATCATCTCTTGTTTAATTCTCTATCACTATCTCAACAAAATCTCAGTGCTATTCAGAGTTATAGACTTCTTTGTAATCAATTTAGCGAGAAAAGGTGTGATTGTAGCCTTCACTACACCAAATACTGAGATTTGCAACTAACCATCCACGCATTTGGCAACGGTTATTAACCGTTGCCATTTAGAAACGGTTAAGAACCGTCTTGGTTCAGTTAGCAACGGTTTTTTATCGTTGCTAATTGGGAACGGTTATTAACCGTAGCTTCTTTGGAGACAAATGATGGCGGTGAATTTCATCCTTTCGCGCCATAATTTTTAGCGCGCTTCGTTCCAACTAGCAACGGTTTTCAACCGTGGCTAATTAGCAACGGTTTGTAACCGTCGTAAATGTTGTGGCAAATAATGGTGCTAATTTTGTGCCAAATATTCACTGGGAGCCAAAAAGAATTGGCCCGTCACTTTTCCTTCCATCCTTTTCTTTGATATTCATTTCGTCCTCTTTCAACGAAAAGAAAACCTAAATAAAAAAAAAACCAATTCCACCAATTCGATTTGCTTCAACCCGCTCATCTTTCCATCTAATCGTGAAATCATCTTCCATCCAACCGCGAACCCATCTTTCCACCTAATCGTGTCCAGTTGCAAACTCATCTTCCTTCCAGCCGCACCAGTTCTTCCTTCATTCAACGCCAATCAGTGGCCCTCTCAGATCTGTGTTCGGAGAAGTATTACAACGTGAATTTATCGAATACCTACTCCAGGTTGGGTACTCATTTTTAATTATTTGATTTCTATTTTAAATTTGATTTTATTTCATACTTGTATTATAAAATCTAATTTGAAATCTTAATTATCTCAGATCTGTGTATCTTTGATATTTGGTTCCTCGAGTTTCATTGGCATAATCGAAGAGAGCACATAACTGCCAGGTAAGCTTTGTTTTGTAATAATACTTGTTGTCAATTGAAATGGAAACTCTGTGTACATGTATTTGCGGTGCATTGTTATATCACAGTACTTATGTGTAGAATTAAAAGAACCTTTAACTTCATGCGTTGCTCGGCTAAGTCTTGAAGAACCTGGTTCAAATTTAACGTGAATATCTTCATGGTGATAAGATGAACTTTTAACTATGTACCAAGGATTTTCTGCTTCTTCTCGGCCAAAAATTTGCCACCTTTTGCTTGTTCCATGTCGCTGAAAAGAGATTTAGGACGAATGTTATAGTCACCTTGAAAATTGACTTATCACAACTTAGTTAAAAGATTGTCAAATGCAATGATAACAAATTAATCTGTAATCCACATATGATTAATAGAAATCAGTAAATTATTTGGAAAAAAGCATGTGTGTTTCTACTTAGTGCTTTATATGTATTATCGACGACTGGCTGTCTGTACATGGTGAATCCATTCGTTTCTATGGTTGAATAATAGGAAAAGATTACATGCTTATATTTGTAGTTTAGAATAATAAAGAAAGGGATGCAACACAAGTTAAGAAACAGTTTATTCCCTATAATGCTTGCTTATGGGTTTGTTTAGTGTTACCATATAAGCTGTCATTTGAGTTCCATCATTATCTTCATCTTTTAGGATTGATGTTTCATTAAGTTTTTGGGGATTGATTATAGTCAATATCTACTACTCTTTAACAGTTTGCCAAAGTAGAGATGCACCTTCTAATCTGAACCATCAGAATACATATTTGATGTTTTATGTGTACAGTGTTAGAGAACCAAGAAACAATTGGTTATGCAAAGGATGATCTTTTTACATTTATATATGATTTGTTTTACAAATTGTACAATGTGAGATAATCTAACACGTCCCCGTACGTGTGGTGTATCATCAGCCAAACATTGCAACATGGAAGAGAAGTAGTGTTGTAGTGTGCATTCTCATATTTACTAAAGCCTAAATGTTGTACTGTACTGCATGCTAGTTAGACACAGCTGCTTATAGTGACTGCTAGGGTATAAGTTGATGCAATGAATTTTGTTTTACTAAATATGAGACCATATTTAGTAAGTGGATAAAATTGTTGTTAATGGCGCAAGCCAAGTATCAAGAGAGGGGTAATGCATAGACATTACTCTGGTGCTACAAAATGGCGCCGTTGTAATGGCAAATTGTTTGGAAACAGTTTGATGCTAATGTTAAATTTCAAGTGAAATCGGAAGAATATACATCTGTTTAGTTAATATCAGAGTTGAACTTGGTGGAAAGCCATAAGATATTGTTACCGATGATTTCTTATTAGCTCTTGTTATTTTCTTTCAGTATGTCTTTTAATATAGACAAACAATGGATGAATCAATCTAATCGAAGAAATACAGAATATGTGGAAGGTGTGAGAAATTTCGTTAAATTTGTTGCTGAAAATGGTGGCAATAAGGAAAAGTATTCGTGCCCTTGCACGCGGTGCAAAAATGAAGATACATTCAAATTAAATGACATTCATTTTCATTTTCTTAGATATGGTATTGTTCAATCATATACCGTGTGGTGTTTTCACGGGAAAAGAATACCGGAGAAGCCAAAACAACAACCGGTTAGTCATGCCACAAATACTGATGAGTCCGAACATATTAGGATGGAGGATTTGATCAATGATGCAGATAGATTCCATCATTTTCAACCTACAAGTCAGTTGCATGATAATGCTAATATTGGTGAGCAGTTTACGGATAAATCATTTTTTGATAGTGCAACTGCAACAGAGCTATTGTATCCTTCTTGTCCAAAAGAGATTACAAAGTTGTATGCCATTGTGAAACTGAATAGATTGAAGACCCAATACGGCTTTTCAGACAATGGTGTGACTGCACTACTCGAATTCATAAAGGAGTTACTCCCCGAAGGTAACACGCTACCGTCAAAGTACCCCGACGTGAAGAAGATCATTAAGCAAGTTGGGATGAATTACATAACTTATGATGCATGCATTAATGACTGCATCTTGTACTATAAAGATAATGCGAACAAAGTTTCATGTACAAATTGCAACGCACCAAGATATAAGACATCATTCGACAAAGAGAGAAAAGCTACCACAATACCTCAAAAGACCTTAAGACATTTTCCTTTAATTTCTAGATTGAGAAGACTGTATACTGTACCATGGATAGCAGAAGCGATGACCTGACATGGTCGTGCCAAGTCCGGTACAACCGTAATGCGTCATCCGCGTGATACTTCTCAATGGAAAACTACAGATTCTTTTGATTCTTCGTTTGCTGCTGAACCACGAAATATCATGCTTGGAATAGCAACAGATGGTTTCTGTCCGAATGCTTCTTTAACTAACCCTTACAGCTGTTGGCCAGTAATTGTAGTACCTATAACCTTCCTCCGTCTTTGTGCATGAAAAGAGAGTTCTCAATGTTAACACTGTTGATTTCTGGGCCAAAACAACCGGGGAAGGATATTGATGTTTATTTAGAACTTTTGATAGACGAGTTAAAGCAGTTATGGGAAGGAGTCGTTACATTTGATTCATTTAAGAAATCTGAGTTCATAATGAGAGCTAGAGTGTTATGGCCAATCCACGATCATCCCGCTCTTAGGACTTTATCGGGATGTACAACTCACGGCTACTTTGCATGCCCTATTTGTGGAGAAGAAACTACATATGTTTATCTCCCTGAAAGTAAGAAGATTTTTTACATGGGACATCGTAGATTTCTTTCGTCCGGATACAAGTTTCGATACGATAAGACAAATTTCAACAACGAGCAAGAACTTAAGCGTCCTCCAAAACCACTGACTGGTTATCAAGTTGAAAAAAAGGTAGCGAATATAAAAATGAAAGTTGGTAAAAACATACCGGAAATTGGTCGAAAACGGAAAAAGACAATCGATGAAGAAGTTCCTGCATGGTATAGGAGGTCGAAGTTCTTTGATTTGCCATATTGGAAAACAAATTTGACCCGACATAATATTGATGTTATGCATACGGAGATGAATGTCACGAAACATTTGATGAACACAATTATGAACCATAAAGACATGTCAAAAGATGGGATCAATGCACGGAAGGATTTGAAAATCATGGGTATAAAACAAAAGTTGTGGGTGATAGAAGATCCTGAAACAAGTAAAGTAACCATACCAAATGCGACTTTCACTTTGAGCAAAGAAGAAAAGATACGGTTTTGCACTGTTTTGAAATTTTTGAAAGTGCCGAGCAAATTCTCTTCGAAATTCCATAACAATGTGAGCATCAACCCTCCTGAACTAAAAAATATGAAGTCACATGATTACCACGTCATAATGCAACATTTACTTCCGATATTGCTTCAGCATTGTTTTCCGCAACATAAGGATCTACGAAATGCTATTCACCGCATTAGTCTCTTTTATAACATTTTGTGCTAAAAGGTGATCAAGAGGGAACATCTTCTAAAAGCAAAGGCTAGTTTGGTAGAAGCAATGTGTGTTATTGAAAAACATTTTCCGTCTACATTTTTTGATATCAGTATTCACCTTATGGTTCATTTAGCCGATGAAGCATTGATTTCTGGTCCTGTTAGATATAGGTGGATGTACCCATTTGAATGGTAAATTACTAATTTTAGTTATGTACATAATTATTCGATTTAAATAGCTATTGATGTCTACATTTTACAATTATTCATCTTCATAGGTTGATGAAAACATATAAAGGATATGTGCGCAACAAAAGATATATTGAAGGGTGTATTGCAGAAGGATATATTGTACAAGAAGCTAGTCTTTACTGCATGAAGTATATGCCAAAAGGAGGTGCTGACACTCATAAACATACCCGTGAAGCGTTTTTAGACGAGGATGATGAGTTTGCTGATGAAATAACACTAGATAATGGTAAAGATATAACGTTAACTCAAGTGCAATTTCAACAAGTGCGTAAATGGGTCCTTGATAAGTATGACGGATTGGATGAATGGAATAAGTAAATTCATGAATTTGTTATGAATTCTTATTATTGTAAATCAATTCATATATATAGTATTTATTGTGTGTTTTTTGTAGGAGGTATAACTCCTATGTTCAAAGCACCAAATCTCAAACTCGAGGCGGGGGTACATCTGGGGAAGCTATTAAAAATTTCACTTTTTGGTTACGTGAGGAGGTATATGTATTAAATATTTAACGTATTTTCAAGTTGACCATACACCTCCTTGACAATGTTTTTTTACTTATTGTCTTTGTTGTAGTTGTTGAAGACCGTCGATGTTGACTCAACTCTTTGGCGGTTAGTTAACGGGCCGAAGTTTGATGCCCGTAGTTATATGAAGTACCAAGTGAATGGGTTTTTATTTTCTCCGAAGAGTTATGAAGAGTGAAAGCTAAAACAGGATAGTGGTGTATGCATGAGAGCAATTACACAATTTAGAGCGAGTGGGAAGGATAAAATTTTAAGGAAGCAGAAACAACTATTACGGAATCATTCAACAGATAATTGAGTTGGATTACATTGACTTCAAACAAACAGTTTTTTATTGTGATTGGGTAAAGGTCGAAGATAAGATCAATGGTTGTAAAATAAATTCTGTTTCAAGCTTGATCACACTTAACTTGGGAAAATTGAAGAATAAAGATAGCGTGAATGATGAGCCATTTATTCTTGCATCAGAAGCGAGTCAAGTGTTCTACTCAAAAGATTTAAAAAATAACGGATGGTTTGTGGTTTTGTATACACCAAAACGGTTGACCATAAATGTGGATGACACTGAGTTTCCCACCGTTTATCAATCAGCTTTTGAAGACAATGAAAAATTAGAAGATCTTATCAAATGCATATGTTAACTTTGTATTTCAGAGCAGTTATTGTACCTTAACAAAATATTTATTTAAAATGGTGTAAAATGTAAAATGGTGTGTTATATGATAGTAATAGATGCATTATATTTTTTATTAGTGCCATTATAATATCCTGATGGATCCATAAGGATGGATATATTGCAAGAGTTCATTTTGTGTTTGTAGTTGTAGGTACTTACATATGATCACATACATACACACATGTACACATACATACATATGATCAGCTTGACTATTCTTTCTTTCTTTGTGTTTGTAGGTAGACAGGCAGTTCAAGATATTGTATTTGCACCCTTTAGTCCAGCAGTGCTAAGGTAATATATTTTTGTATTTGCATCCTTTATTTCAGTCGGTATTTTAGATATTGTTTTGAATCCGCTTAAGTTTAAAATTCTGGTGATGCAGGAAGACTTTATCACTGCCGCATAAAAGTGAATGTTCCCCTTCCCGCCCATCCCTGTGATGCCCGATTGCTGTTAAGCTGCTGTACATCTGATATAGTAAACAACGTCCCCTTCTGATTTGTCTGATCCCACTAGTTTCTCATCACATTACGATTATTGTCAGTCGGACTGACAAAAATCGTAATGTGGTGAGAAGTTGGTGGGATCAGACAAATCAATAATGGGACGTTGGTTCATATATCAGATGTACAGTAGCTTAACAGTGATCGCTTGGAGCAAATTTTATTAAGACATATAAGGCGTTTGATCTTGTTATGGAGGGGACTCCGTGCAATAATTTGGCCGACAGCAATCGGGCATCACAGGGATGGGCTGGAAGGGGAAGAAATGTACGTCATAATGTTGTTGGGATTATTTTAGGATTTTAGACTTTGCAGGACATAATGTCACAAGATGCCACACCACCGTCAAATGATACAACTTCACAATCATCCACTTTAAAATGGGAGAAAATTGATATGGACAACTATGGTTCTCCAGTCGAAAAAAATGGTTCAAAGGTCGCTACGAAGATTGGTAAACTAGTAAGAAATCATGTGCCAATCTCATATGCAAGTTGGAAAAAAGTTCCGCCAAATTACAAGAAAGACGTGTGGAATCAATTGGAGGTAAGTTCTCCAATATCATAACCATTTTTATGTATTGTTTCTGTTTGTAAAATATAGTCGTCTGATTGTAATATGCACCCTTTTTATGTACTGTTTCTGTTTCTGTACTGTTTCTGTTTCTGATTGTAAAATAGGCCCGAATGAGCGAGGGTTCATATGAGACCATATTTATGTACTGTTTCTGTTTCAAGATATATTCTTTTATGATATTTATAGGATATTTAGATTGATCACTTTATTCATAGAGACCGATGAAACTATATACATTGAAATGTAAAAATCCATATACTTTGAAATGTAAACTGTGTACATGAACTTAGATGGTTTAAATTCATTTATAATGCTTTCAATACATAAATAAAAAATGGTTTACATGCATTTTTTGTTATGCAGAAATATTATGAGCTCGATCCTCTATCAAAGGACCTTATTATGAAAAAAATATCCAAGGCTTTTAGGAGACACAAGAATGATTTGCGCAAGAATCATTATGACCATTTCATCACTGTCGAAGAAAGAATGAGAAATTGTCCACTGAAAATTGCTCAAGATGATTGGGATGAGTTCATAAGAAACGAATCAAAACCCGAGGCGAAATAAAAAAGGAAGCGAGGCAAACAAAATAGATCAATGCTCGAATATGGTCATCATTCGGGACGTAAGAGTCACGCTATAATTACTCAAGAAATGGTATGTGTCATTGAATTGATGCATCACATTGCATATACCATTTGTTCCAAATATAATTTTAGGTCATTGTATGCAGGTCGATTCAAGTAGTCCAGGAACAGAAGTATCACGTCTTCAAGTATGGGAGAAAACGCATAAGAAAAAAGATGGCAGCACGTCAGATGCGACATCTTCTTACTTTGTAAGTTAAACAAATAATAACGCCCCTAAATTAAATTTTCATTATTCATATATATGTATTTACTTTTTAGGACAAAATTGAAAAAGAAAAGGAAACGAGGAGTGGTGGTGATGAAACCGTCTTTATATCAGTGTTTGGTAAAGATGTAAAGGGCAGGAGCCGAAGTATTGGGACCAATATAGCTCCTATCCAAGTTAAGAGTGCTGCCATTCCATGCAAATGGCTCAAACAGGACCAAGGAGTATATGAGCAGCGACTGCAAAATGTGGAGCAAAAATTGATGAAGCTGGACAATATGGATGATAAACTGGAGCGTCTTCTCAGCATAGCCCAAGATAATCGTCAAGTAGGCAGTGAAATCGCACCTTCTCAGTTTGCCACTCCGAACAATCAGTTAATCGACCAAAGATGTGAAATCCTGAACTTCGAGGACGAAGTAATTGCAATAGGTACTATTTTAATCGACCAATCAGTCTTTTTGTGCTTCAACCGAGTTTACTGCTCTCTGTTATTGTGCATATAAACAAATTAATGAGTATTAGTGCATGTGTATTTATAGATTCCAAATTATCTTTTGTTATAGAAAAAGAGGTTAGGCAACAAAGGTTCACGTTTGACATGTACGTCATAATTAGGTTCACAAGAGGTGTATATGACATTTTCAAATCCAAATTAACATAATCATAAGATATAAGAGAATATTTAGCAATATTTATAATGCTATAACCATAGGATAGAGAAAATTAAGCAGTTTTAAGTAGTTTTAGCAAATCAATAACAATGATCACATGGATAAGTTCTGGTGGGCACAACCTTCACTAAATTCTTGCTTGGATGAAAGTACAGTGGTATTTTGAAAAAGGTTGTGTTCATGATTAGATTTGAGAAACAGTGAGAGATAGCAAGAAATGATGAAGAATCACGTAAAAGTTCAAAATGCTATTGCAGAGCTGGAGTTTGAGACAGCGAATGAATGACAGAGATGAGAAGGAATTCATTGTCAATAGCGATCTAGTTTGTATACTTATACTCATCGTAGTCTTTATCTTATATCTGTTTTGGTTTCAATTTTCATTGACACTCACAATAGCCATTATGTCCAAAAATAAATCAGTAAACTCCAAAACAAAAAAGGATATAGAAAGTTCATAAAAGTTTACACCTTCCATTCCAATCATGCATGATTTTAAAGATCGAATATAGCATACACAATGGGTCTAGGACTTGTGTAGCTCTGCACAATGGTCTTAAATGTTTGGGAGCTTGTTAGTTCTGTAAATGTGATTCCATATATTCACTCCAGAAATGCCTATATAACAGGTACTATATGCCGAGATTCCACAGCATTAGTAATTCATGGAAAACCAGTACCACCCACATATGAAAAAGTGTTGTTGGACAAAATTTTATTGCAGGATGAGCTAACCGCCAAAATATGTCGACAATTTACCGAGACCTTTGGGGATGTTGGAGCCGGAGGTTATGTGAGCGATCAAAAGGGTTTGATACGATATCTTTAGTCGGAGGTATTGATATTT
Organism: Allium cepa; assembly: GCA_030765085.1. NCBI lineage: Eukaryota > Viridiplantae > Streptophyta > Magnoliopsida > Asparagales > Amaryllidaceae > Allium > Allium cepa. Next base: position 23,414,949 of record CM060933.1, on the reverse strand, counting down.
TTGACTTGTTCTTTGCATATATTGCTGATTTTATTTTGTTTGCTGTATATGAAATTTGCATATGCAAATGCATGTGTATTTTGTCCTGGTCTGTCTTGTTTACAAGATAATCGACAATTTATCAAATACTAGGAAGTAAAGTCAAAATTCAAGGACAAAATCAAAAAACAAAAAACATGATCAATGTGCCTGAACGATGAATGGAGGTCCAATAAACTAAAAATTGATTAGCTAAAAAAATTTATGTGCGTATCGTACTAATTGGGTTTAATAGGTGGTAAAATAATTTGGTTATGATGTAGGGGAGGGGACTGAAATGGTAGGGGACTGGAATGTTTGGTAGGGAACTGGAGTGGTTACTGGAGTGTTTACTGGTGGTTGGAGTGGTTGATACTGGTGGTTTGTGGTAGAGTTGGTGAATAGGAAGTGGGAGGCAGTTTGTAATGCTGGAGTTCATTGCAGAATGTGGAGTTAGAGAGGTTGGTCGGGATAGTTGAATTATGCTGACAGTGCTATGGTTGTGATTTGGTTTGAAGAGGAAATGAAATGTGTAGTGATTGGTTTGAATAGGAAATATGGAAATGTTGTTGGAGTGTAGGTAGGTTTGTAGTTTGTGTTTGATGGCTTACTGGTACCAAGGGAACCAGGTTGGAAGTGTAAATGGTGGATGAAAGGGAAGTTGAAGGCTGCGGAGCAGTCAGAAGAAGACTGTTACAGTTTTTGTGATGTGAGGTGAATGTGCAGTTGACAAGGGATTGGTTTTGAAGCAGACAATAAAAGGAATTACAGTTGTTAGAATGCATATAATTGATTTAAAAGTTATAACAGTTAGAGTGCATATAATTAACTCGTTTAATCAATGTTGGATTACCAGCAGAAACACTCGCCGCATTCGCAGACATCTCTTTTGCCTGAGTACTGAGTAGAACCAAACATGTACTTGGCTTATTTATGATAACGAGGCTATGTGCAATATCCTTTTGTTTTCATATATTCTAGGTGAAATCGTCATAGATTAAGCATACATAATGTACACCTACCGATGAGGTACTGCAATATAGCTTTTGTTGGATATTAATGGTGCAAAATTGGTACATACTATTAACATCAAGCAATATTTATTGAAAAAACCATTATAAAATGTTTGGATTTAACTTGATAGGTGTGTGCGCATACAAACTTTAAAGATTATGGATTTAACAATACCCGAATGAGATAATTAAGAAAAATAGTAGAATCAAATGCATTCGGAGGAGGTGGACATTTAAGGTTAGATATGTCCAAGCAACTTGTTCATATTACTTGATTTCCGGCTCAGTACAAACGGTGCAACATTGGCCAAAAACCCAAAAATAGTGTAGTACTTAAGTGTAGTACTTGACCAAGCTAATGGTGTATGTTGTTAACAGGCAATAGGCAGTAGGGGGTGTGATGTAGTACTTAAGTGTGGATGAGATGAAAACAGAGAAAATGAGGAAGTGTTGTAGTGTGTAGGAGTGTGGTTGTGAGTGGAAGTGTATAGCAGAGGGGATGGGATGAAGTTGAAAGGCAGTTTTTTTGTTAGTGTTGTTATAGTTGTTTAATTGTTTGCTGCCACTTTTACTTGTGCATTATTATTGCTTACATAGGAATTCCGTTGCTCTATTAACTGAACTTGACCAAGCTAAAATTCACTGTATGATTTGAGTTTAAAACCTGTTTTTACTTTTGCGCAGGAATTGGATAGAATACTGTATGCACCACAGCATGAGCCAAAGAAATATCAGCTTAGGCTAACCTGCTCAGCATCCTTTTAATGTGTTTATTATATGTAGACTTCACTGCTTGCAAAACAATGTAGTGTAATTAATGAAATCTTTGTAGTGTAGTGTAATTAACGAAATCTTTGTAGTGTAGTCTAATAAACAATGCAGTGTAATAAGTATGATATTCCGGCACGGTAGCATTCTGTTTGCAAAACAATGAGTGTAATTATAAGTTTGATAATTTTATATGTATGGTATATGTGCGATATGTTTATAGTGCTTGTGTACCAATATTTTGATATTCTGGCATATTTTGATATATATTGATATTCTGGTATATATACTGAGATATGCGTGTAACGTAGTAGTGTGTTACAGATGTGATTTTGTAGGAGCAGGAGCAAACACTATGTGCAACGGGTGTTAACCGTTGCTTTATTTGTGACTTTGGGCATAAAGCAACGGTTTTTAACCGTTTTTTACTGGACATTTGGCCATAAAGCAACGCTTGCACCCATTGCTTTTTGGACAGAAAGCAACGGTTTATATCCGTTGATTTTTTGCCCATTAAGCAACGGTTTGTAACCGTTGCCTTTTGTACATTACGCAACGGTTTATACCCGTTGCCTATTGTCCATAAAGCAACGGTTTATACCCGTTGCCTTTGGCCCAATTTGCAACGGTTTATATCCGTTGCCTTTGGCTTAATTTGCAACGGTTAATACCCGTTGCCTTTGGCCCAATTTGCAACGGTTAATACCCGTTGCCTTTGGCCCAGTTTGCAACGGTTTATACCCGTTGCCTTTGTCCCAATTTGCAACGGTTTATACCCGTTGCCTTTTGGACATAAAGCAACGGTTTTCTCCCGTCGCTAAATTCAACCACTCCTGTGTTGAAGACGGTTTTTACCCGTTGCTTTTGGACTTAACAACGGTTTTTACCCGTTGTTAATAGCTTATAATGGTGTAGCCTTGGAAAATGTGTGATTGTAGTCTTGGAAATCAATCAAGTGAGAAAAGGTGTGATTGTAGCCTTGGAAATCAATTGGGTGAACTTGTTGCCCGTAAAATCAAGTATCTCTACCCAGAGGATTGTGAATCTAGAGTGGTGTACCTCGTGACCTTGAAATCGATGGTGTAATTGTAAAAATTGCTTTTGAAAGGAAATCCGTACTTGTGTGCGGGACTGGATGTAGGGTAACTCCGAACCAGTATAAAATCCAGTGTGTTCTTTCCTTTACTGCTTTTACTTTATATTTGCATCTGTGTTTGATTCTGTGATCATATCTATGTTTGAATATTGCATACATTTGTGTTCAAATTAATATAAACTCAAAAAGATTAAGTAATTCTTTAACATTATTCCCCCTCCCTCTAATGTTAATCTCAGCCTTAAGATCTGTATTCCGCATTTCTTACAGGTCCATGTACAAATGGACCCATTAACCAGCTGTCTAACCACACCACTGCAAAATCTGTTAAATATAATGGGACTTATACTGTCCCACTACCTCCTCAGAAGCACCTGACACCTCTATATGTCAGATAAATCTCATCAAATGAATAGTTGGATCTAACCTTTCATCGCACGTCTCTAGCGCTAGTAGGTTGAAATCAGATGGACTCACTACATATTGAATGTTTCTAGTGAATGGATTCTTTTTCACTTCTTCTAAGCTCCACTCAATGGTCAACTTCTTAGTAGACATCCCACCATTTCAGCAATCCTGTCATTGTCATCCAATAGAAATCTCTGAACCATAGTTTCATCTTACCCCCATTCCTATGAGGAACTTCTAGCTCTAGTTCCTCTTGTTGTACATTCGTATTTTGATTCTTATCATGTGACTAAACCTCATCCCTTAGACGTGCTCCAGTTCACCCCATATTTATGTCAATTATTCCCCTTTTTATTCTCAACTCGGTGCCAAGTTGTCCATGTGGGCCACTACCATGTAGTGAAATTTTCAAGGGGTTGGCTTTAACTCCTTTCACTCTATTTCCTGGTGTGCTCGTTCTGTCTTCCAGCCTCTGATTTTGGTTTCCAGCAACTTCTCCCATTCCCTTTGTCTCATTCTTCTTAAGAATCCACTTAACATTTTCTTTTGGTGCGCTATCATCCTATCATACATCTCATTCATCATTCTTCCCATCTTCTCTCTGGTTACATGGATGGATGTAGGTTTGATCATGAGGACATCTCCTAGCTGCCCCCTTTTCATGTTGACTTCCTCCAATCATAATCTTATTTTATGCCTCTTCATCTTCTTCAAATCCAAGTTTCTAGTTGTCAAATCTGATTTTGTTTTTCAATGAAAGCACTGAAATGTTTGGACCAAAAATGGTACAAATACCCAATGAAATGCCAAATATGAAAATTACAAAAGAAAAGAGGATAAAGCAAGAAAGGAACTCACAAATTTTATAGTAGTTCGAAAAATACTCTAGCCTACATCTACTTAGTTTATTTCTATTGATTATCATTTATTTTTACAAAGTTATTCTTAAAAATTGGTTACTTACAACTCAATAAGGATACAACAGAGTGTAATTCAGAACTCATTGGAATCAGTAGTCTAGAAAGTAAAAGAAGTTAAAAGTCCTTTTCCAAGTGATCTCCACTCCTATTTATAGATGAAATTCTCTAAGGTAGGCTCTGAAGATAGCTCTACATGTTCTCCACGTCGTGCACGTCATTTCGTAAAAATCTAATGGTCAAACATCGATCCATGTTTTATACCTCGATGATGACCCATGGCCCCTAACCCAACGCTGGTCTGACTTGGATCCAACTTTGTGTTACCTTATCCAGGTTTGCCTTCGAGATGGCCTGCTAATACGTTCCTTTATGTTTTTACCTTCTACTCTGAGATTTTCATCACATTTCCTATGTCCACCTCGAACACAACTTAGTGTCGATCCGAGCATCCGATCTAAGAAGTTGGATTACACTTTTCAACTATCTTTTGTGTATCTCCTCACTCCATCATGTTGTGTTGCTTCTCAAGTGACTAGTATCCATTTCTTCAGTCCACTTCATTCATTTGAGTCTGCTCGAAGACCGTGGAAATTTTGATGATAACACTTTGCCATCCAAAGCACGCTTTGTGAATAGAAGGTGTGCTTTGCTTAAGAACGGGTATTGAAAATGATTAGTCATTGGTATTTGAACTCTTTAGCTATTTTTTGGACCAATCATGGTGAATCATTCGGTTACTCTGGTTTCACTTGTAAATCAAAGGTCTCACGGACCCATTACAGCAGAGGATTCAAGTCCTTGCCTACATATTAGTCATAAATCATAACCAATCCATGTTCTTTTGGAATTCAATACATCCTATATCGTAAGTAAAATCATCCTGTGTTCGTTCGGGATTTAACATATTATATATCAGGCACCAATAATTATCAACGCTTATTACCGCTAATTGGATCATTACTTATAAATCATCCAGTATCGTCTAGCATCTCATTACAAGTAAGTCTAATTATATCGAGATAATGGTGTAATCCAATAATAATTATCAAATTTTTTTAAAGTCAAGTGGTATTCAAATCGCATTGTCTTATTTTTGAGCTCTCTATATCACATAATCAACATCCAATTTAGGTTCTTATCTTTCTAGATCATGCTATTGACATCCAACTTAGCTTCTGATCTCTTCGGATTACGTAAACATATATTCGGTTCAATCTTTGATCTATTCGATTCATATATCAAATCTAATTTGATCTCTCCAGATCACATAATCAGATTAAGCCCAATCTGCTCGCTCTTCAGCAAGGGGGCCCAATATCTGAGCAAGTCCATCCTCTCACTCTCCGATGAGGGGACTCGCTATCCAAGCAAGTCCATCCTCTCGCTCGTCGGTGAGCGGACTCGCTATACAAGTGCACTTATCCACTCACTCTCCGACGAAGGGGCTTGCTTTCTGAGCGCACCCATCCACTCACTCTCCGGCGTAGGGGCTTGATATCTAAGCATGCTCATCCGTTTACTCTTCGGCGAAGGGGTCTGCTATTCTGTATGAGTCAACATGCTCACTCTTCAACAAGGGGACTCTACATCCGATCATTTTAGCTTTAAAGAATAACCGAACTCTGTTGGTATTCAATTGCAATATCAATGTCATTCATCATGTTGGAGTGATTTTAAGTCCATAAGGCCATCAGTCATCTATTTATTGAGTTCAACTTGATATATCAAACAAACATTATACAATCCGATCTAGGATTTCTAGAATCCAAACTCCGAGTGTGTTCAGAGACCCGATCGAGGTCCCGTGCACGTGTTTGTGGTCTGGTAGTAATCCTTCGAATGTCATTCAAAGAAAACAAAAGTGCAGATACCATAACTGATCCTAGTTCATCCAAATCATGGGATAATCGTCCTTGGCCTAGATACTTGGTCACATCCAGATATGTCCACTACAACTGGTGGTTATTCCTACTTCACCGCTGCAGTTTGATTTCTCACTATTGTTGTAGCTAATTGCTCTGAACCTGCTCCTTAGTCGGATCTTGTAAATGTCTGCACCCACTCATTTCATGCCTATCTAGCTCATGGAATAGGGAAAACTTTTCAAACCACTTCTCCCAATCCATGGGCTCTCTTTTTATTGGTTTTCGGTTGGGAATCTGCCCTTTAGTATCTAGGTAGATCCACTCTGGGTCTCTGTCAATTCAGTGTAGGAAGAGAATTTCAGGTAGTGTTCGATTTGTTGTTTTAAGTTTTGGGTTTTCGTCCATACAAAAATGCACATGACGCATATATATTGTCGAAAACGACTAATTTGGAAAACGAAGTTAAAGTACAAAATAGAAAACAACTTCCTTTTATTTTCCATGTTTTGGGAAGTAACACAAGTACATGAAAAAATCCATTCATCCGTCGTCCCTCTATCCCCTTCGTTCTTCCATCCATCTTTCTTTCATCCCCTCCATCGTCTCTCCATTCTTCTTATATTTGACATACATATTGAAAATCAAAAACACAAAATTCATTTTTAAACCAAACACTACTTTGGTTTCCTCCTTTGTCATTTTAGCCCTCCAAAGCTATCATCATTCTTTCATTTTCCTTTTTATTTTCTATATTTTGTTATGGACGGTCCTCCATCATCCAAAACATTTACATCATCACCCTTATTTGCTTCAACATCCTCCCGACGTAGAAATATCTTAGCTTGATAATAAAAAAAATTTAGGTTCACTAGTGGATTCCTTTGCAAAGAATTTTGAAAATGGTTTTGCTAGCAACTCTGGAAATCACTGCCTTCAGAACTATCGATGCATCCGACATTTAAACTGCAGCGGCTACTGTGTTAAACCTAGTTAAATAACTTCGTGGGGTCTTCTAGCCCTTTACTTCATGCTCGAAAGCGCCATCACATTCTTTGATCATGTTATATGAACTCTGAATTGCTTCATAAAATTTTCTACCAACTCAATCCATGTGCTAATAGACCCATTCTGATCCATTTTTTACAATTCTGTGATGACCTATGGTCCCCAACTCGTCACTAATTTGACTTGGATCCAACTTTAGGTTAGCTTGTGCTTTGCTCTAGGTTTTCTGTTGGGGTGGCTTGCTTCTATGACCTTTCATGTCTTTACATTCTACTTTGAGATTGTCATCACTTTTTCCTATGACCACTTCGAGCACAGCTTGGTGTCAATCTACATTCCAACCTAGAAGTTGGGTTCTACTTTTCAACCATCTTTTGTGTATCTCTTCACTCTATCTTCTCGTATTGCTTCTCAAGTGATTTTATCCATTTCCTCATCATTCTCTAGTCCAGTTCAATCAATCGAGTCTGCTTGGGGACTATGCTTATAAAACTTTGCCCCCAAAAGCATGCTTTGTGAATAGAAGGCATTCTTTGCTCAAGAACGAGTATCTGAAATGAATAATCATTGGCAGTCGAGCATTCTGGTAGTTTTCTAGACCAATCGTGGCAAATCATCTGGTTCCTTCTAATACACCTGAAAATCAAAGGTCGCACCAGACCCATCACAACTAAGGACTCAAGTCCTTACTGTTGAATATACTAGTGTACGATTTTTGTTTGATGGTAATAAATGTATATATATTTGTTTAAATGTATTTGTTATTGTTCTATTTTATTTTTCCATACAATTAAATAAATATTTATTGAATCAAATAAATAACTCGGAATCCTTATTTAAACAAATATTTTATTCAAAAAAATATTTTACTACAAATTCAAATAGTACAAATTTAAGCTCTCACTGTATTCCAAATACAAGTTTCAATTACAACACAATTTTCACTTTACAATTTTATATACATGTTTCACCTCACTACATAATTCACTCATCACTCGTATTTGATCTTCAATTCTGTTCCAGCTATATCCAACATCTGAACTATCTGCAAAATAAACATTGACGCGGTAAAATTGAAAAAGAAATATTTTATAGTGCACAATGAAGTGTGTGTTTTGAAAATATTGTTTGCCTCAGTTATTTGGGTTGTTCGTCGTCATTTTTTTAATTCATCTTACGCGAGCAACTTATGACATGCACAGTCTATCACTGTACATGCCACAAGATCGTGCACACCGATATACACTTGCTTGTTAAATTTACAGGGACAGGTGAGTACAAGGTCAAACCCAAGTCAAGACTGGATTCAACTCGGGTGCAAATGCAAATACAAACCAAAACTAACCATGGTCAGTCAAAGCAATCATGTAAGAGCCTGCATATGTACAAACATGCAAATAACTTAACATAGCAATGGTCGGTCCAACAAACATACAAACAGACCACCAGATATGTACAAAGAATAAAGCAATGGCATGAACACACATAATTAAGGCCAAAGAATACAAGTGCAACAAATGTCCAAGCAAAATCAGTCATTCAGGAATTCAGGCATGTGGAACCAGACCAAACACAGCAAAGTCAGTAAGCAAGCACTCGAAGTGGATAGAGCATAACCATAGAAAAAACACACATATATGCATACATACATGTATGTATGTATGTACATGAATACCACAATAACAAAGGCAACCGGACTTAAAATGAAAACAACATGTGGAACCAGACTATCATAACTCAGGTTAGGCTAAGAGATGTAGCAATACTAAACATGGCAACATATACATGGACATGTCTAAGATCAAACAATGGAGCATGGACTCAACAAAAATAACTTGAAATGCAACCAGACTTCAAATGGCACAAGAACAAACCAGCTCATATGTAACCAAACATGCTCAGGTCCAAAATAAGTTAACATGAATGACAACACAGCAATATGTTCATGCAACCAAACTTCAGAGAATATAAGTTCATATGAAACCAGAGAAGGCATCAGCGCATTGGACTCAGCAAAAATAACTTGAAATGCAACCAGACTTCAAATGGCACAAGAAAAAACCAGCTCATATGTAACCAAACATGCTCAGGTCCAAAATGAGTTAACATGAATGACAACACATCAATATGTTCATGCAACCAGACTTTAGAGAATATAAGTTCATACGCAACCAGAGAAGACATCAGTGCATTGGAGCATGTATGCATATATGCATATTTATGTATACACATATCAGTTTAGCCATGGGTCATGCCAAGGGAATATATTACACCGGCATGGATGGTCTGAGCAAGGTATAAAGCACACACATACAATAAAAAAATCGAAAATTATCAGTAACATTTCGAATAAAATCGTAAAGGATATCAAAATGAATAAGTCAGACTTCAGGAAGAAAAAGATTAACCCAAAAATCAGCATATATATCTCAAATTCAAATGACAAGCAGTAAGCGAACGATGAACAAGTCGTAGGAGGAAAGAATGGAACAAATTCAAATGTATTGAAGCAAATTCGAATTTATCAAAAATATATGGAGTAACATGTATACAAAGAACAAGTCAAAGATCGGCAAACCACTCGATTACAAATCAATGCAGGAACTAGAATATTGTAAACTTCAAACCAAAATATACGAAATGAAATTTAGGGATTTTATCCCTATTTACACCTAATTCATCATCGATAGCAGATCAGAAAGTCAAGTTACTGGAAAGTTAATTAAAAACAGCAAATTTAAAATCATACCAAAGCCACAACCGAAGAAGTGCTCGACACAATTGAAGCGACCGAGTGCAATCAAAAAAAGGGATCGATTGACAAAGCAAACCAAAGTGAAATCATCACTTCAATTGGTCAAATTCCAAGCAGCGGCATTAATTGGAACGGAACCCTAATTTCAGAAGAGGGGACAAAAAAATAATCGGCCTAGACATAAGAATAAGAGCATCATTATTTTTGGACTGCATTTCTTTTTGGGCCGATATTATTTTTTGATTTGGGCTAAATTATAAGTTGAGGTTTAATTAAATTTTGTATTTTTCCTTTCTTAACTTTGTAAAAACTCTAGTTTTAATTAGGTTACGAACTACATGGCGTAGTTTAGAGAATTCGCAACTCGGCGGCTGAGTTGTGGCAGGGTTTTGAGCTTAGAGTTAGGTTAATCAAGTTAGCAGGTAACGCAAGTTTATGTGTTTTTGTAAGCGTCCGATTACTTAATTTCTAGTAGTAACCTTGGGGACCGCACGTAGGAATTTTTTTGCCGAAGCTGGGTAAAACTGTGTGTGATCTTTACTACATTACCTTCTGTGTTTATTTTTATTTCCGCATTAATTTTTTGTAGACCCTATTCACCCCCCCCTCTAGGGTGAAAATGATCCTACAAGTGGTATCAGTGCTAAGATTAAAAATCATTTTCTGTTTAAAGAAATCATAATTTTTTCTTTCAATAGCTTCTTTTAATAATGCTTTCGTAGAAGGTCAGTCCATAGCTAGACCACCCATGTTCAATGGTGAATATGCATACTGGAAAACTAGAATGAAAATTTTTCTGAAAACCATAGATGAATGAAATATTGTTGAAACGGGATATAGCATACCAATAGTAATGGTAGATAATCAAGAAGTTGATAAACCTATGGATCAATGGACTGGTCTTGAAAATAAACTGCAAATTGCTAATGCTAAAGCTATGAATTCTATTATTTTCTCATTAGATCAAATTCAATTTAACATTGTCTCACATTGTCTAACTGCGCAGGAAATCTGGCACACGCTTGAATTGACTCATGAAGGAACTACCCAGGTTAAAGAATGTCGCCTTGCCATGCTTAGTAGCGAGTATGAGAACTTTACAATGGAAAAGGATAAAGTGTCAAAGGTCCTTAGAATTCTTCCACGAAATTTTGAAGAAAAGGCGACTCCCTTCCAAGAATCAAAGGATCAGAAACAGGTTAAAGTTGAAGAACTCATCGGAAATCTCTTCACTTATGAGCTAGAAATCAAATTCAAGGAAGAACGTAAAGGAGGGATATGCAAAAGAAATCAATAACTGTAACGACCCGCAATTTTGGATTATTCGCATCCGCACATGTCGGACTTGAATAATTCAAAATATCGAATTGTTAATTTAAATTTGGCAAAACTCAGATATACAGTAAATAAATAATCACAGAATCACAGACACAGAGTAATAATATGCAGCAGAAGCAAAAGATAGTAGTTCATGAAGCTACAATATATATATATCAGAGTTAAATGAGTTACAACAGAAGTCTCGAATACAATAATCAAATACAAGAATCAGAATACATCACTGGAATCAACTGAATATCTGAAAGCTGGATAGATAGCTGGATCTTCAAGCAAAGCTCCAACTCCAAAGGTGAGTCCTGAATACTGGTAAACTCAGTTTGACCCGAGCGTAAAGCAAAACACAAAACACTCGAGTCAGGATTAATATTCTTATATCAATAAATCCAACTCAAGTGAAATAACAATCGAAATACAAGTAACTCAAAGGATGTTAGAATAACCATCCTCCAAGGATCCGTTGAACTATCTACTATGTAGTAGTGTACGCTAAATAGATAATGCATATCAGTAATATAAATATCAAATAGTGTTAAGGCGTTACCATTATCCCCCTTAACACATTTTATATAAGCGTTATAGTCTATACAGCACTGTAAACTCCACCGTAAACTAGTTGGATATCAGGGAGTACTTCATAGGTATAACGCAAAACAAATTCATAGTGGTCGCGTATATAGGGATACAAGTATGACAAGGCACATGAGGCAATACCCAAGGTAGTGGAACTACCGTTTGCCTGATCCGGACAGGTGAAAACGCATCGCCGCAACGATCGCAACACCGCGAAACAACACTCCTGAAATTCCGAGGGTGCACCAATCAATAACAAGTAATGAGTAGTTTACGAAGAAGTGTGTTCGCTCGAGGTGGCTAACCCCATTTGTCCCGGCACGGCTCCTGTTTTAGTCATTTCCAATTTGACACAAGTGTCAAGGCTATCCATTATCGTTCTCTTTCTTCAGTCATCACGTACATCATTCCAACCACTTCGTTCTGGATCACACACCGCGTATAGTTATTAAAGTGGTTTTTGGTTTAGACAGAGAGTATGTCCATAACCAATTTCGGTTTCTTTAATAACTTTCGTATTATTATACCGATTGGTCTTTTAATATATTTCAAAAACAAATCAATTTCAATTTCAATTAGAATTTGTAAATCAACATTTCATTTGTCATTCTAAATCAATTTCCATTTCAAAATCTTATAATTCAATTTCAATTTTATTTAAAACAATTCAAATATTGATTCACGTTTGTATATAAATTTCATTCCGGAATCATTTAAATTAATTTAATTTAACATTCAAATCAATTTAAATTCATTGATCGATTTCATTCAATATTCGTTAAGTTAATTTATCATTCAAAACAATTTCTATTAAATTTCCAATTTATTAAATCAATTACTTAAGTTCAACTCCATTATATTAAAACTTCAAATTGAATTACATGAGATTCGTCAAATCAATTCTTTAAATTACAAGTCTTACATTTATTTCAATAAATCACATTTATTTCTTGTTAAAGAAATTCAATTTCATCCATTTATTTCTTAGTTACAAATTTCAAAACTCAGTTAATAAAGAACTTAATTTCAATTATTTAAGAAGTTCAAATTCACTTATTCAAGAGTTCAATCTCTCTTATCAAAGAATTCGCATTTTTATTTAATTATCAAATAATTCAATCTTATTCAATTATTAATTAATTTCAAAACTTAATTATTACGTAATTTCAAACTTAATAATTTCAAAGTTAATTATTGAATAATTTCAACTTAATAATTTCAAACTTAATTATTAAATAATGTCAAACTTAATTATTAAATAATTTCAAACTTAATTATTAAATAATTTCAAACCAAATTATTAAATAATTTCAATTTAATTATTAAATAATTTCAACTTAATTAGTAAATAATTTCAAACTTAATTACTAAATAATTTCAAACTTAATTGCTAAATAAATCAACTTAAATTTCAATTAGAATTTGTAAATCAACATTTCATTTGTCATTCTAAATCAATTTCCATAGTTTACGTTTCAAACTTCCAAATTTCCATTTCAAAATCTTATAATTCAATTTCAATTTTATTTAAAACGATTCAAATATTGATTCACGTTCATATATAAATTTCATTCCGGAATCATTTAAATTAATTTAATTTAACATTCAAATCAATTTAAATTCATTGATCGATTTCATTCAATATTCGTTAAGTTAATTTATCATTCAAAACAATTTCTATTAAATTTCCAATTTATTAAATCAATTACTTAAGTTCAACTCCATTATATTAAAACTTCAAATTGAATTACATGAGATTCGTCAAATCAATTCTTTAAATTACAAGTCTTACATTTATTTCAATAAATCACATTTATTTCTTGTTAAAGAAATTCAATTTCATCCATTTATTTCTTAGTTACAAATTTCAAAACTCAGTTAATAAAGAACTTAATTTCAATTATTTAAGAAGTTCAAATTCACTTATTCAAGAGTTCAATCTCTCTTATCAAAGAATTCACATTTTTATTTAATTATCAAATAATTCAATCTTATTCAATTATTAATTAATTTCAAAACTTAATTATTACGTAATTTCAAACTTAATAATTTCAAAGTTAATTATTGAATAATTTCAACTTAATAATTTCAAACTTAATTATTAAATAATTTCAAACTTAATTATTAAATAATTTCAAACTTAATTATGAAATAAGTTCAAACCAAATTATTAAATAATTTCAACTTAATTATTAAATAATTTCAAACTTAATTACTAAATAATTTCAAACTTAATTACTAAATAATTTCAAACTTAATTATTAAATAATTACAAACTTAATACAATGAATAATTCATTATTTTATTGTTAAATAATTTATTATAAAACCACGTTCTTTCAACAATTACTATGTTAATATTTTGTTTCAAATATTAAATATTAACTTTTTCCATCATTCAAATTTGAATTCCCACTTCTTTTCAAAACTTATTATTTATTCAAATAAAATCTTCATTTTATTTTTAAATCAAATCATTGACCAATCGGGTTTTATTTAATTCTCTATCCTAAGTCAAAGTTCATTTGGGTATTTATCATTTCAACCCGATTCCATTTCAATTCAAAAATCAAAGCATAGCAAAGGAAACTTGCAGTGTGATAACTGGGATGGTGTCAAAGTAAATAAACAAACAATAACAATAATCAATAACAATCCAATAATCAATTCAAATAATCCTGAAATAATCATATTAATTTGCATTGTTGTTTGTGAAAATTAATATAATATTTCTAGAATCTACACTATCATTTCATGTAGATTAAAGATTATTACACTATTATTTTATGCGGTTCTACACTTGACATCAATTATTCAATTTCATACTTCATCAATTATCACAATATAAATTCAAATGGTTCAAGGGGAATTAACTATTTTTCTACGTGTCAATTAATTTATACCTTAAAAGGTCATATTATGTAAATTTAACAAATCAAATTCAACACATATGTCGATTCAAATTTTTAACTATCCTACATCAAATTCAATTGCATAATATTTACCACTCAATACATTACAATTTAACATCCAATATAAACAACAAACAATCAATCAATTACCAACCAAACGGTATTATCGTCGTATGATTAACAGATAATGGTGTCAGATGTCATAGGTGAACGGATAAAGGTAATAACTTATATAACAGTGTAAATAACTAACAGCAGCATATTGCAATTGTCGTTTCAATTGAAATCAAATTTAATAAATAAAAGAACATTAATCGTGAGTGATTGCTCACCTTTCAAGGCTAGAGAAGTTTGAAACACAACCAGCTACGAATTTGATCAAGATCTAGCAAATCGAACAATCCAAACAATAGTCTCAAGGTGAAGTAAGCTTAAAGCGGATTTTGGCGGACAAAGCTGATAGATATAAGAATAGACGAATTCAAATCAGAACTGGATCGATGAAGATAATTGATATAGTGAACTTATATATGACAATAAATATAACTATATTCATGATATCATATTTTAAATCCTGACACATTTATATTGAATATATATGTTTTTCGCAATCTATTATTCAAATTAAAACATATTTATTAATATCAACATATATACATTGTTATTAAAAATATATATATACTATTATATAACTAACAATATTAAAACTATAAAACTTGGAAACACAGCCAATATATTAAAACATGCGTTCAAAATATACACATAAGTTAAAACACAAAAAAAAAGAAACCAACAGGCTAAACGCAACTTACATGTGTATAAAAATGTATACAAATATATTACCCAACAAGTCATATATGCACAAATGATATATATATATATATATATATATATATATAAAATATCTTATATTATCAAACAATACTTAAAATATTCGCAACGCAGTATTTATATAAAATCTAACACTGCAGGCTCTACTATATTATAACATATAAAATTCCACCTGAAATATATATGTGCAGACTGCATGAAGTAAATATAGATGCAGACTTAATACTCTAACTTTATATGCCAAACGAAATATAAGCGAACTATTATATATATACAACAAAACTTATGTATACTTACATACAAAGCTAACAGGTTATATAAATATATGAAGCAAAGGTAGCCTACTGTACACTTTATGGACTAGAGTTGTTCTCCACCTAAAATAAATTAACCTTGCACAATGCGACAACACAACACAAGTGGATGACACTCAACTTCCACTTGGGTTCACGTTGATATTATTCCATTTTTATATATTCAAGTCTTATTTTTAAACAAATGCATATTGTATATATATCTAAACTATAAACAAGCACGCAGATTCACAGTTATAACTAGCTTTTTAAAAAAATATGCATGCAGACACACTACTTTTATATGAAATCACTTGTTCATATATTAAAAGCAAATATAACTTATACGTATATAGTATACGAAGTAGCATCTTCAGTTATATATAAATAAGATAAAACAAACATATATTCATACATATGCACTAAAATATATATACAAAAGAATGACCCGAGGATATATAGCAAATCTTAAAAATATTGTCTGATGCTTAAATATATATGCAGGCTTAAGATATATAATAACAAATATAAAACTAGCATGGAACTTACACGTATAAACTAACATATACAATATATATACCAGTATCAAGTTTTTGTATACGCGTACCTTCAACTATAACCCAAATATCAATATATATCTATTAACACGTCGCCAAGGCCTCGCGTGGAGAAGAAGATGCTCGGCCGAGCTAGGGGAAGGAGTTGCGGATCTGGGTGCTCGGTTGCGCGCTCATGGTGGGGAGGTGTGAGGCGCATGGGTTGTGGTCGGAACCGGTGAGAGGCGGAGGAGATATGGAGACTGGATTAAAGGGAAGAAGGCCGAGGCTAGAGGAGTGGCGTGAGTAGCTATGGAAGAAGAAAGGCTGAAGAGAGGAGTGGTTTACGATATAGGCTTCACTATTCTTTCCTCTTTTTTTTTGAAAACTGGTACCAAGTAAATACGGTAACCCATAGAAATGCAAATCAATAAAATTTGAAGAGGCATAATAATGACCGGTTGGAAAGATGAAAGTCACGCATTAGGTTCCGAGCAGAAATAAAAGAAGAAGTTGTGGACAGCGAATGGTCACCAAAATACCAAAAGTTCAATCGGGTACCGATACGATTATCCGACGTTTATAGATTTCGTCGCGTACCGGACTTCAGAACACAGCATTGAATATACCGTAGAGATCGGCATGACGAGACGATCAAAATGGTATACGGATATCAATGGTATGATTTGAATTATAAAAAATTTGAATTTTCTACTAGCAGAAAATGCAGCAAAAACGTTGAAAAAATAAGATCGACGGAGCTAAAGAAGTCCGAATTTAGAAAAACGAAAAATGACGTCTTGCTCAGAAGATGATTTAGAATTTTTCTATATAAAAATATTTAGGTTTTGAAAACATTATATTTTCATCAATTACTAACTGATTAAATTGAAATAAAATTACACACGAAAATAAACTTCCATATTTTCGGACGAAAATATACCAGTTGCTATGTTTAACTAGACGTATTCCAAATATTAAATTTTATGTCAAAATTTTATCGTTTAAAATTTCACAAAGTTCAATTAATTAAATAAAACGACTGAAATTTACGGGTCGTTACACTCTTCCCTACTGAATCATCCCCGAAAAGGAAGGAGGTAGGAGAATAGAAACAACAAGAAAGAAATAGATTGAAAACAAAGCAAACAATTAGTTCAACCCATGTAAATTTCAATTTACCTTAATTAATACTCAATATTTGATTTAAAATTCAAGGTATTTCAATAAGTTGATTTAATTTCAATTTTATTAATATTTGATACTAAAATATTTCTTCAAAATAAAATTTTATTTTATTTATCTCATTTATTCATTGTTTTATTATCCAATTATCCTTTATTAACAATTTCTAAAATCATAAATTTGAATAATCATTTATTGTAATCATATTTTATTTAACAAATTCAATTCTTCTTTGTTCTAAATTATTATTAAATTTATTCCACTTAATATATCCTATCACATATATTAAGTATATTTACACTTATTATACAACTCAAATTATTTATAAACTCCTTTAACATCATTTTCTACTGAATAATATTCAATTTCATGGTTAACTTTTGAAAATTTAGGTAAGTTATATTAGAATGAAATTGAGTATTATACAAATAAAATTTTCTAATTCAATTATCTCAAGCTTACATATTTATTCAAAATTTTGGTTCATTTTATATTTGAGATTATCCTCAGAAAATTTAAGAATTAAATTTCTGATTCTCTTCAAACTATTTAGGGATAAATAAATATACATACAGTATATCCAAGTCAAATCAATATATATATATATATATATATATATATATATATTAAATCAAGTCATACTTTAGAAATTCAAATCAAATTCATTCAAAACAAAAGGGTAGCAAAGCTACAGAATTGTCTCTCCACTTCAAAACCGGAAAATGAATATCGATGATGCGGCCGCCATCACTGAAATTATTTTCCAGCGACAAAAGAGAAGAACTCTAATTAAACATCTAATATTTCTTTGAAATGACTTCTATTTGAAACGTTTTAAATAATATACATTTGAAAACATTAAAACCATAGTTTGAAATTAACGGAAATTAAATTCTTAAATTCTAATTTTAAATTCACTTCAAATTCCAAATCAAATTATAACTAATTTTTATACATTCATTTATTTAATATTTCTGACAACAAATTCATTATCAATTTAATTTCAGAATTTTTTTACTTCTATATAATATAATCATACCAATTATTTCATTTGCCAAATTTGAAAACAATATTGTGTTCGTTGCTATGTTCAAGTGTTTTAGAAATCCTATCGATAGCATTGATCAGACGAATCGATCGAAAATCCAATTCAACCTCAACAACTCAACAACACAATATATATATAAAAAACATTTAGTATAAATACAAATACACTCCCTCGCTTGACGATACAAGGATGGATTTCAAAATAAGTATAGAGATTCAAATTTGATGGAAATCAAATCAAAGAGAATTTTGATTCGATAATAAGTTCGAAACAGAAGATAAGATAATTCGATTAGCAGAATCGGAAGATGGATAAGCTTATTTAATTCACGGCCAACATTAATCGGGTCGAACGTAACTTCAAGAATAAGATCGATGCTGAATTCCGAGGTAAATCAACATTCGATCTCAAGAGATAGAATTCAGGTATAGTAGGAGATAGATAGCATCGTAAACCGAGGATACAAAAATCTCCGGTAAATCCATGCCTATTGTGAAAGAGTTTCACCCCTTTTACAAATAATTTGAAGATTGGCGAGACTGCCGATTCATTATAAAGATCATTCGAAGTGGAGTTATGAGATACTCCAGAATTGAAAGAAGTCGAATAGTGAGGGACACGAATGAATTTTGCAACCGCAGGGAATGCTCCAAAATTCAAAGGAATTGAGTCAAAAGGAAGAGATTGAAACTTGAATGAGAGTGATTCTGTAAATATACTTACCCTGTATGTTAAGTTTTGCCTTGAGCTACCAAAGCTCTGATACCAACTGTAACGACCCGCTAATTTGGACTATTCGCATCCGCACATGTCGGACTTGAATAATTCAAAATACCGAATTGTTAATTTAAATTTGCCAAAACTCAGATATACAGTAAGTAAATAATCACAGAATCATAGACACAGAGTAATAATATGCAGCGAAAGCAAAAGATAGTAGTTCATGAAGCTACTATATATATGAGAATTAAATAAGTTACAACAGAAGTCTCGAATACAATAATCAAATACAAGAATCAGAATACATCACTGGAATCAACTGAATATCTGAAAGCTGGATAGATAGCTGGATCTTCAAGTAAAGCTCCAACTCCAAAGGTGAGTCCCGAATATTGGTACACTCAGTCTGACCTGAGCGTAAAGCAAAACACAAAACACTCGAGTCAGGATTAATATTCTTATATCAATAAATCCAACTCAACTGAAATAGCAATCGAAATACAAGTAACTCAAAGGATGTTGGAATAACCATCCTCTAAGGATCCGTTAAACTATCTACTATGTAGTAGTGTACGCTAAATAGATAATGCATATCAGTAATATAAATATCAAAATAGTGTTAAGGCGTTACCATTATCCCCCTTAACACATTTTATATAAGAGCTATAGTCTATACAGCACTGTAAACTCCACCGTAAACTAGTCGGATATCAGGGAGTACTCCATAGGTATAATGCAAAACAAATTCGTAGTGGTCTCGTATATAGGGATACAAGTATGACAAGGCACATGAGGCAATACCCAAGGTAGTGGAACTACCGTTTGCCTGATCCGGACTGGTGAAAAGGCATCGCCGCAACGATCGCAACACCGCGAAACAACACTCCTGAAATTCCGAGGGTGCACCAATCAATAACAAGTAATGAGTAGTTTACGAAGAAGTGTGTTCGCTCGAGGTGGCTAACCTCATTTGGCCTGGCACGGCTTCTGTTTTAGTCATTTCCAATTTGGCACAAGTGTCAAGGCTATCCATTATCGTTCTCTTTCTTCAGTCATCACGTAAATCATTCCAACCACTTCATTCTGGATCACACTCCGCGTATAGTTATTAAAGTGGTTTTCGGTTTAGACAGAGAGCATGTCCATAACCGATTTCGGTTTCTTTAATAACTTTCGTATTATTATACCGATTGGTCTTTTAATATATTTCAAAAATAAATCAACTTAAATTTCAATTAGAATTTGTAAATCAACATTTCATTTGTCATTCTAAATCAATTTCCATAGTTTACGTTTCAAACTTCCAAATTTCCATTTCAAAATCTTATAATTCAATTTCAATTTTATTTAAAACGATTCAAATATTGATTCACGTTCATATATAAATTTCATTCCGGAATCATTTAAATTAATTTAATTTAACATTCAAATCAATTTAAATTCATTGATCGATTTCATTCAATATTCGTTAAGTTAATTTATCATTCAAAACAATTTCTATTAAATTTCTAATTTATTAAATCAATTACTTAAGTTCAACTCCATTATATTAAAACTTCAAATTGAATTACATGAGATTCGTCAAATCAATTCTTTAAATTACAAGTCTTACATTTATTTCAATAAATCACATTTATTTCTTGTTAAAGAAATTCAATTTCATCCATTTATTTCTTAGTTACAAATTTCAAAACTCGGTTAATAAAGAACTTAATTTCAATTATTTAAGAAGTTCAAATTCACTTATTCAAGAGTTCAATCTCTCTTATCAAAGAATTCGCATTTTTATTTAATTATCAAATAATTCAATCTTATTCAATTATTAATTAATTTCAAAACTTAATTATTACGTAATTTCAAACTTAATAATTTCAAAGTTAATTATTGAATAATTTCAACTTAATAATTTCAAACTTAATTATTAAATAATTTCAAACCAAATTATTAAATAATTTCAATTTAATTATTAACTAATTTCAACTTAATTATTAAATAATTTCAAACTTAATTACTAAATAATTTCAAACCTAATTGCTAAATAATTTCAAACTTAATTATTAAATAATCACAAACTTAATACAATGAATAATTTCAAATTTTATTGTTAAATAATTTATTATAAAACCACGTTCTTTCAACAACTACTATGTTAATATTTTGTTTCAAATATTAAATATTAACTTTTTCCTTCATTCAAATTTGAATTCCCACTTCTTTTCAAAACTTATTATTTATTCAAATAAAATCTTCATTTTATTTTTAAATCAAATCATTGACCAATCGGGTTTTATTTAATTCTCTATCCTAAGTCAAAGTTCATTTGTGTATTTATCATTTCAACCCGATTCCATTTCAATTCAAAAATCAAAGCATAGCAAAGGAAACTTGTAGTGTGATAACTGGGATGGTGTCAAAGTAAATAAACAAACAATAACAACAATCAACAACAATCCAATAATCAATTCAAATAATCTCGAAATAATCATATTAATTTGCATTGTTGTTTGTGCAAATTAATACAATTATTTCTAGAATCTACACTATCATTTCATGTAGATTAAAGATTATTGCACTATTATTTTATGCGGTTCTACACTTGACATCAATTATTCAATTTCATACTTCGTCAATTATCACAACATAAATTCAAATGGTTCAAGGGTAATTAACTATTTTTCTATGTGTCAATTAATTTAAACCTTAAAAGGGTCATATTGTACAAATTTAACAAATCAAATTTAGAACATACGTCGAATCAAATTTTTAACTATCCTACATCAAATTCAATTGCATAATATTTATCACTCAATTCATTACAATTTAACATCCAATATAAACAACAAACAATCAATCAATTATCAACCAAACGGTATTATCATCGTATGATTAACAGATAATGGTGTCAGATGTCACAGGTAAACTGATAAAGGTAATAACATATATAACGGTGGAAATAACTAACAGCAGCATATTGCAATTGTCGTTTCAATTGAAATCAAATTTAAAAAATAAAAGAACATTAATCGTGAGTGATTGCTCACCTTTCGAGGCTAGAGAAGTTTGAAACATAACCTGCTACGAATTTGATCAAGATCTAGCAAATCGAACAATCCAAACAATAGTCTCAAGGTGAAGTAAGCTTAAAGCGGATTTTGGCGGATAAAGCTGATAGATAAGAATAGACGAATTCAAATCAGAACTGCATCGATGAAGATAATTGATGTAAGTGAATTTATATATGACTATAAATATAACTATATTCATGATATCATATTTTAAATCCTGACACATTTATATTGAATATATATGTTTTTCGCATTCTATTATTCAAATGAAAACATATTTATCAATATCAACATATATACATTGTTATTAAAAAAAATATTATATAACTAACAATATTAAAACTGCAAAACTTGGAAACACAGCCAGTATATTAAAATATGCGTTCAAAATATACATATAAGTTAAAACACAAAAAAAAGAAACCAATAGGCTACACGCAACTTATATGTGTATAAAAATGTATACAAATATATTACCCAACAAGTCATATATGTACAAATGATATATATACACAATATCTTATATTATCAAACAATACTTAAAATATTCGCAACGCTGTATTTATATAAAATCTAACACTACAGGCTCTACTATATTATAACATATAAATTTCCACTTGAAATATATATGTGCAGACCGCATGAAGTATATATAGATGCAGACTTAATACTCTAACTTTATATGCCAAACGAAATATAAGCGAACTATTATATATATACAACAAAACTTATGTATACTTACATACAAAGCTAACAGGTTATATAAATATATGAAGCAAAGGTAGCCTACTGTACACTTTATGGACTAGAGTTGTTCTCCACCTAAAATAAATTAACCTTGCACAATGCGACAACACAACACAAGTGGGTGACACTCAACTTCCACTTGGGTTCACGTTGACATTATTCTATTTTTATATATTCAAGTCTTATTTTTAAACAAATTGCGTATTGTATATATATCTAATCTATAAACAAGCACGCAGATTCATAGTTATAAATAGCTTTTTTTAAAAATATGCATGCAGACACACTACCTTTATATGAAATCACTTGTTCATATATTAAAAGCAAATATAACTTATAGTATACAGTATATGAAAGTAGCATCTTCAGTTTATATAAAAATAAGACAAAACAAACATATATTCATACATATGCACTAAAATATATATACAAAAGAATGACCCGAGGATATATAGCAAATCTTAAATATATATGCAGGCTTAAGATATATAATAACAAATATAAAACTAGCTTGGAACTTACACGTATAAACTAACATATACAATATATATACCAGTATCAAATCTTTGTATACACGTACCTTCAACTATAACCCCAATATCAATATATATCTATTAACACGTCGCCAAGGCCTCGCGTGGAGAAGAAGATGCTCGGCCGAGCTAGGGGAAGGAGTTGCGGATCTGGGTGCTCGGTTGCGTGCTCATGGTGGGGAGGTGTGAGGCGCATGGGTTGTGGTCGAAACCGGTGAGAGGCGGAGGAGATATGACGACTGGATTGGAGGGAAGAAGGCCGAGGCTAGAGGAGTGGCGTGAGTAGCTATGGTAGAAGAAAGGCTGAAGAGAGGAGAGGTTTACCATACAGGCTTCACTATTCTTTCCTTTCTTTTTTTTCTTTTTTTTTGAAAACTGGTACCAAGTAAATACGGCAAACCGTAGAAATGCAAATCAACAAAATTTGAAGAGGCATAATAATGACCGGTTGGAAAGATGAAAGTCATGCATTGGGTTCCGAGCAGAAATAAAAGCAGAAGTTGTGGTCAACGAATAGTCACCAAAATACCAAAAGTTCAATCGGGTACCGATACGATTATCCGACGTTTACAGATTCCGTCGCGTACCGGACTTCAAAACATAGCATTGAATATACCGTGGAGATCGGCACGACGAGACGATCAAAACGGTATACACATATCAGTGGTATGATTTGAATTATAAAAAAATTCGAATTTTCTACTAGCAGAAAATGCAGCAAAAACGTTGAAAAAATAAGATCGACGGAGCTAAAGAAGTCCGAATTTGGAAAAACGAAAAATGACGTCTTGCTCAGAAGATGATATAGAATTTTTCTATATAAAAATATTTAGGTTTTGAAAACATTATATTTTTATCAATTACTAACTGATTAAATTGAAATAAAATTACACACGAAAATAAACTTTCATTTTTTCGGACGAAAATTTACCAGTTGCTATGTTTAACTAGACGCATTCCAAATATTAAATTTTATTTCAAAATTTTATCGTTTAAAATTTCACAAAGTTCAATTAATTAAATAAAACGATTGAAATTTGCGGGTCGTTACAATAGCTCTCAAAGAAACGACGGAAAGTGAAGATGATGATGGTGATGACAAAGGAGCAACTGAACTGGCACTGATAATAAAGAGATTCAAAAGATGGAACCGCAAATATGGAAATCCAGCCCAAAATCAACAACTAAAGAGCAGAATCGTCAAAGTTCTAAACAACTCAGAAAAGCAGGAGACAAATTGTCACAAGTGCAATAAACCTGTCATATTAAGCCAAACTAAAATCAATTCTGCAAAGAAAAGAAACCGAAAAGAAGAAGTTTTGCGGCAACTTGGGATGAAAGTGATGAAGATGATGATGAAAGCATTGTCGGTGAGAGTGAAAAAGCACATCTGTATTTTTAGGAGAAACAAGTGAAAGCGATGATGACGAGCTAAGCGAGGTATCAAAACTTACTCACTCGCAATTACATATATATTTTCATGAAGTAAATGGCTGTTGCTAAAATTGAATCACAAAAATATAGTTTGATAGAACTAAATATGCAGCTTGATTAAATGGTTCAAAATTATAGAAATAAGATCCCTAAGTGTGATAAGTGTCCATCATTAGAAGATGAAATAAAAAAATCAGAAATTAAAATTAAATCGTTTGAAAATGAAATTATGATTTTGAAAGAAAGTGGAAATACTAGGAGAGAAAATTGTATTAAAAAGTGCACATTGTTATTGAATGAAAATGAATCTCTCAAGTCACAAGTCCAACAATTGTCTACAACTTTAGGAAAATTCTCCAAAGGAGAAAGATCGCTAAATATGCTATTAGGAAAACAAACTGTTAATACTATTAGACAAGGACTAGAATATACTCAATCTGAAAAAGGTAGAAGTAAAACTAATCATGTCAACTTCAAGTGCACGATTTATGAAAAACTGGGCACAATCACAACAATTGCTTGTATAGACCCAAACACACGAAAATCATACCAATTTGGGTTCCTAAAAGCACGAACGTAAAATCTCTTAAAGTCAAACAAATTTGGGTGCCAAAAGGAACAAAAATAGGTTGTCTTAGTTCCACACAAACTTGTTTTTCAAAATTTTCTGTCACTAACAATCATGGACCTATGAAAACAAATAGGTCACTAAACTCTTTTCTCATGTAGGTGTGTTGGCAGGCTAAGGAACAGCAAGAGTGGTACCTGGACTCTAGCTGTTCCAGGAACATGACGGGCGACAAATGAAAGTCATTAGCCTAGGAAAGTACAAAGGTGGTGAAGTCACAATGGGCAACAACGATAAATGTAAAATTATCGGTAAAGGTAAAGTAGGTAATGGCACATTTACCTTAAACGATGTATTATATGTTGAAAACTTGCACCATAATCTGATTTTAATCATCCAGTTATGTGATAAGGGAATGAATGTTGTTTTTGATTCTATTTTGTGCAAAATTGTTGACCAATCATCAAAAGAAAGATTATTTTTAGGTAAGAGGAAAGGTAATATATACTCTCTATCTTTTGATGATCTCACTCTTTTAAAATGTTTGGTAGCTGAGGATGAAGAAGTAAACTTATGGCATAGATGATTAGGACGTGCTAGCATGAATCTGTTAAACAAATTAAAAATAAAAGATTTGGTAAGAGGTTTTCCATCTCATGATTTCAAAACAGAAACTCTATGTAAAGCATGTGCTATGGGAAAATTTAAAAAATCATCTTTTCATGCCAAGAACACTGTACGTACCTCTAGAGTCCTTGAACTAGTTCATATGGACCAATTTTGGACCTAACAATATTGCAAGTTTAGATGGAAAGAGATATTGTTATGTATTGGTTGAGGATTACTCTAGATACACGTGGGTATACTTCTTAGCTAAAAAATCAGAAACTTTCTCGTACTTCACTAAATTCACAAAATTAGTTCAAAATGAAAAAGGAGTTTCTATTATTTCGCTAAGAAGTGATCATGGTGGAGAATTTGAAATTTAAAAAAAAAATTGTGATGAAAATGGATTTAAACATGAATTCTCTTCCCTACATACTCCACAACAAAATGGAGTAGTCGAGAGAAAGAATTGAACCTTACAAGAGTTGGCTAGATCTATGATAAATGATTATGAACTGCTCTTGTTCTTTTGGGCAGAGGCAGTAAATACAACTTGTTATGTAATGAATAAAGTCATGATTAGGCCGATTTTTAAGAAAACCCCATATGAACTATGGTTCAACAAAAATCCAAACATTGCATATTTCCAAAAAATTGGTTGTCCGTGTTTTATTCTCAATGCAGGTGATTAATCGGGAAAATTTGAGCCAAAAGCTCACGAAGGCATGTTCATGGGATACTCTTCCAGAAGCAAAGCTTATAGAGGATACAACAAAAGGACGAGAACAATCATGGAGTCAATCAATGTGAAATTTGATGAAGGCATTGATGATCGAAGCAAGGAAACAATCAAAAGCAATGTCGAAGAGGAGAACAAAAACGATGAAAGTGAAAATCCAAAAGAAACTACAACCGCGAAAGAAGTCCAAAGAAATCTAGAACCAGAGAGATTGAAATTCAAAGCAGATCATCCTCCAGAATTGGTAATAGGCAATCCAACCGCAGGTTTTCAAACTCGTTCGTCATTTAGAAATTTATGTGATTTGTGTCTATACAATGGATTTATTTAAAAAATTGAACCAAGACATGGATACGGCTCTCAATGATGAGAGTTTGTTTATGGCTATGTAAGAAGAGCTAAATCAATTTGAATGAAATGATGTTTAGATTCTAGCACCTAGACCTAATGATTATCCATTTGTAGGAACCAAATGGATTTTTAAAAATAAATTTGATGAATCTGGAAATATGATTAAGAACAAAGCTAGGTTAGTTGCTAAAGGTTATAATCAAATTGAAGGAATTGATTTTGATGAAACTTTTGCACCAGTAGCAAGACTAGAATCCATTAGAATCTTGCTAGCTTTTACTTGTTATAAAGGATTTAAATTAAGACAAATGGATATTAAAAGTTGTAACGACTGGGATTTTTCGATGCCGAAAAACCGAATCTTTATGGTTTAAGAAGAAGAAAAAGGTATAAGAAGAAGATAGAAGAAAGAGAGAAAAGAAAAAGCAACAGAAACATCAGAAAGAAACAACAGAACAATATCAAAATCTCACAATTCGCAGCGGAACAACATATAATAGATAAACGAATATTCATTAAAAACAAAAGAACTGTATATTTTATACATTACATCACATTCATTCATTATCAGAGTTTACAACAACAAACAGCGGAAAAGAAATACTATATACTTAGTAATATGCTACGCCATCAAGCTTTCCTCCAGCAACTCCTGAATTCTAGAATATCCTGATAAACCTGACTCTAGACTGCCTGTGTGGAAATTGGTGGGCACCCAGAGTTTAGGAAGGGAAACAATAAACTCCAAGTCAGTCATATGACTGGTGTGAGAACTTAAAACAGTTATTTATCTTTAAAACAAAGAACAGGATAATTTTAAAATCAATTCGCAATGCTTTTTGAAAATGTAACTACCATAAGACCTCCCACCACGCACACAATGCAAACGCAGACTTGGAGGAGATTTCTTCTTATGTTAGTCAAAGATGCTTACTACGCAAAATCAAATCATTTTTGATATTATTATTAGTGCATAGTGTAGAAAACATTTCGAAAGTAGAATATAAATCTTAGCCAGCATAGGTACCATTATATTATGCCTACTATAGCTACCATATTAGATGGCAGGTTCTACAACTAAAACCGTACAAGATCGTATTGTTTCTTTGGATTTTCAACAAATGGTCAGGCCAAGGAACTTCTCATTGCCACATGGAAACGCCTCTGGAATGACGTCTCGAGAACCAAACCGGATCTCTGCCAACACAAGGCCGGGTTACCCCTAACTGGGTAACTACTGACACGAATATGTCATCCCCCGATCGTAACCGATCTATATCCGAGGATCCTCGATTTCCAACAACCACAAAGCAATAAATTTTCAGCAACAACATAGCTTAAGTATCTGGGCTCCATACCATGATACCACCTCTATCCAGAAGGAATGACATACACTAAAGGGGCGCTACCCCCTAATAACCTTGCCGCATCCTTCTTGTTTTGACCATTTCCGGGGTGTGAGGTCCGACGAAGTCTCGTCCACAAAGCCACACTTTATACAAAAGCTGTGCTTTGGGTCAACAAATGATCAAAGTAATGATCACCAAGATAAATGATCAAACAAATGATCATATCACAAACGATCAAACAATGATCATTTCACAGCAACACTCAGCATGTCACATTGCCAATTGGGAGTATATCACTAATAACCTTCAA
This sequence comes from Allium cepa, assembly GCA_030765085.1. NCBI lineage: Eukaryota > Viridiplantae > Streptophyta > Magnoliopsida > Asparagales > Amaryllidaceae > Allium > Allium cepa. Next base: position 23,385,964 of record CM060933.1, on the reverse strand, counting down.
CTACATTACCTCTGAGCTCGTACGTCTCAGACAAGGGTATTAAGCTAAGAGAATAAATTCTCCGCCACCAACAGAAATATATTTGAAAGAAATCAGCTTTATATCTCAACTTGTAATGTCAGACATACAATCCATACAAGTCTGTTCCGGGCTCGAACAGAACCGAAGGCACTTACAAAGAAGTCTGTGCATTCCGGATAATTTCTAATCACGTTCGGACTTCCCGTCACTAAGGGTGATAAAACCTCTATATCGGAGATCAGCCGATGCAGAGCAACTCAACGGTAATCCTTCCGTTTTCAAAAATATCCGGTCTTCAACACCGGTCATCAAATGCAATCCATTACGACGTATCACATATTCGGAATGGGTTATACGACCCCAAGGTCCTTTCCCGGCTAACCCGAATAGTGAGCGCTTATTTAAAAAATAAATTGTAGCATTCAAATTCAAGCAATTCACAACAAATACCTATTTAAAGGTAAATATTGATAGTCTGTTTTTTAACTATCAATAAAGATGCTCAACATCACTAGATTCCAAATAATTTTCCAAATTATTTATTTTCCAAAAATATCTTTATAAGATATAAATTTTCACACTTCAAAAATAAATCAATATTTGTTTTTAAACCATTTTCCCTTTCTTTTATAAATTCCATAGTGAATTTACATTTCCAAAATATCTATGAATATACAATTTCCAAATTGATTTCTAATATTCATTTTCCGTTATCTTTAAAAGATAAAATCTCAAAATATTCACTTCATATGGGAAAACACTTCCATACTTATTTAATAATAAGTAATTCACAAATCCATTTATTTTCAACACTTGGAAAACATTCAATATACTTAAATCGAAATTAAGTATATATTTCATTCTTTAAGGAAAACATTCACTTAAACATATTTATTTGGGCCAAAACGAATGTTGCGTAAAACATCGTTACGACACCCAAAATCACTAGTATAGGGATTCGAAATTTAGATAGATATATAAATCCCAATACTATATAAAACATTTCCTTTCGGAAATCATTTACTATAACAACGGTGTTATAGTCTACCATTTCCTTCAATTCCTTGAAAACGCCTATTTCAACAATAAATGTTGAAATCTATGTTTTCAATACTTAATACATTTAAAACATCTCTAATCGTTTAATTCTATTTAAAATATCATTTTTCCCCAAAACATTTCCTTAATATATTATTCATTATCCAAAATCGTGAATATACTTCGTTAATCCAAATTCAACATTTTCACATATTAAATTGAAGGATTTTCCACAGTCCAAAATCGTGGATATAATTCCTTTAAAAATTTCTATGTTTACTTATCAAACTTATTTGATTACGGATTTATAAAACAACGTTTATAAAGTCCATTTCTATTTCATAACTACTTCGATTTATAAATCTCCTTTAATAACCAATTCTATTTATATTTCATTTGCATGTCGAATCCAACTTATAAGTAAATTACTTATAATCCATTTATTCACAAATCCATTCTTTTATATCATCATTTATTCATAAATCTAAAATTCTTATTTACTTATAAAACTAGAGACAACTTTATTTTAATACTTATAAAAGCTCGTTTTATAATTCCAATATCTTTGACTTATAAAATATCAATTTTATAAATCTTTTATATAAACCGTTTATAATAATTCAAAAATCCCAATTTAAATCATTTTATAAATTTAATCAACTATTTATTTCAAAAAATCATGCTTTGGTTATATTTCACAAAAATTCTAATTTTTATAACATAAAAATTTATAACGTTTTAATTATTTAAAATGAATCAATTCGAAAATTTAATAAACGTATAATTTTCAAAAATCACTTTAAAAATCCCTTAAAAATCAAAATCGTTATTTTTAAATTTCAAAAATGGATCCGATGATGCAACACACCAACAAATAAATAATGGCATCCAAACATCATATATCGATATGATAATCAATCAAATATCACAAATATATGTAAATAAATAAATATGGTTGAGGAATCCAGTTGGATCCCTCCAACCTATTTCCCTGCATCCACAGACATTAGCACAATACCAATCCCGTTTCAAGACGGGATATCGCGGTGTATGTGATTTATAAAATATTATCCGCTTAATAGGCGACGCAATAGGGTCTCATCCGCTATATAATGCGGGAAATCAACAACTCCAATATATACATATGCCAATATATATATATTGCTATATATAGATATATCCTACTATATCTAATATCACAACCAAACAGCAAACAATAACTGCAATCCAAATTTTCAATTTGAGTGAGAAGATCTCACCTTAGCTTTGCGATCCATTTTCATCTTGACTTGATTTTTCTTGATTTATACCTTGTATAAATATTATGCAAATAAATTAACATTCGAACCAAATCAAATAATCAATTTTTCGTTTTGATAGTTTTAATTAACCAATTTCACCTTTTATAATTTTATTTAACTACAATGTAATTTTTTTAAAAAACTAAATTTCCTTTTTATAATTTATTTTCTTAATGCCAAAAATTAAATGAACCATTTAAACAAATTAATTCCTCTAATCGAAAATAAATTTCCATTTCTATTTTATTTTAACTAATTCCTTTTAATAAATTTATTTAACAAATATTCAAGATATAAATCGACCCTTAATTACCATTTATAATTCAATTAAATTTTGAACTAACTTCCCTTTATTAAATCTTTTAGTAACAAAAATAGTTTAGATAGGTAAATTTACACGCTTTAATTTCCATAATACCTCATTATAAAATAAATTAGTTAAGTTATACTTATTTAATTTACGAACTATATATTTGTAAAATAATCTATATAGGCTTCATAAAAAAAATCTATTTCATATAAATTTCCAAACTCACATTTTTTTCCTTTTCTATAAATAACAAATAGAATCTGTTGTACATACATATATATTCGTGTTTATATTTATATTTATATTTATATAAATATATAAATTGAAAGTAAAAATAGGTTTATATATATATATATATATATATCTTACTGTTACAGTTTTTTTCTCTCTCTGCATATATAAACATTTATAATTTAACAAAATAAATTTGAAAGTACCTACAACAATTACTTCTGTATATATATATATATTATTCTGGTTTGCATATACAGATAATTATAAACTAGGTTGACTTGGGTACAAACGAAAATACCATATGCTTTGAAGTCGCCTCTCTGCCTTTTGCCGTGTCGCCTCCAAGGAACAGTCGCCACCCCCTTGATTTAATCGATTCCAATCGACTCACGAGCATCACGTCACGATGTCGCGACTTCCTCCCTACTGCCGCCGAGCCAAAACGACCCTGCCCTAATTGCTACAGCACGCGCGCCTTCGCGGCCGCGATCAACTTCTTGCCCTAGCCATTGATGAGATCTCCCAAGCCCTAGCCTCCATCTCTGGCCCACGCGCGAAACCGACGCCGTCGCCTCCCCATGCCGACTCCATCATAAACGCGCCACCCTTTCGCCTGCGCGCCGTGCCGTCTACGTGGCACCCCCCTCCTTCATCGTGTTCGTTTGCTTGAGCTTCAAGTGATTCGAGCATAGCTTCTATTGAACGAAAATGGAGGAACGGGAGGAACAAAATTTTTTTTTTCCTTTTGATTTCTGGGTTCGGTCATTTGATTTTGAAATTAAAATAGGGGAACTCGGCCATGCTTTGAGATGAAGGGGTATGTCGCGTGTACGATGTGGGGGACAATGATTTGAAATGAACGTGTTTGTACGATTTTTTTTGTTCCATGATCTTCTGCATGATTAAAGGAAGGAAAGCACGTGATTTTTTTTCTTTAAATGTTCACCAATTTCTAATTCAAATTTGAGTTGAATTTGTTTAAAATTTCAACGCGTTTGCATAACGTACGATCACACGGCAACTCCTATCACTACGAAATTTGAAATCCGGTAATAATTCAATATTACGGACCCAATGGAACTGGTTTCGTCGAATTCCGAGACTGTGCCTCGGAAGGCTATTTTTAAATATCGATTTAAACGATATAATTTCAAAACTGATCAAATCACTTTCAAATTCAATTCTGAAGCTTCTATTATCTTCAGTATTATCAATATAAATTTTACAAGCCTTTGAAATATTTTTAATCGGCTTAAAATTGGAGATTCAAATTTATATTCAACTTTCAATAGATTAAATTCTAAAATTTAATCGCCAATTTCAAAGTTATATTGAAACTTCAATTCAATCCATCATTCAAATATTTAAAATTAATTAAATATTTCACTTTCAAATTTTTAAAAATTCTGGGTCGTTACAATCTTCCCCCTTATATGAATTTCGTCCCGAAATTACAAGTTAAGAAGAATGTCCTTATCCCGATTATCATTTTTCACAATCCAAATAATTTTATCAACTTACTAACCTAAATCTTTTATTAAAGATCCATTATCATTTCAATTAATTTTCCAACATCAATTATAAGTTTCAAACAACATTGTTTTCCTAACAATTCAAATTTAAATTTCAAACTTTCAAAATTTTCTCAAAAATTTTCTAACATCCGAAATTTTCAAAAAATTTCGTCAGCGTCTCCTTTGCGCGGCTAGCTCGGTACGACTACAAAATGGCACCACGGCCCCTCAGAGTCAAAAAGAAAATGAAAAGCCAAGCGGTTGGAGAAGAGAATCATCAAATTTCATACTGAAATTGAAATACGCACCTTTTGTCGAGCAATTCAATTTTATCTTTAAAATCAAAATCTCAATTCCATTTCTTTTAATACACATGTATATCCTGCTAGCAGTAATATCCAATTCCAACATTCAAACCATTTTACCAATTTCATTACAAAATTTTCAACATATGCTTCTTATACATTTTTACTTCACTATTGAAGTTACATATCCATTTTCATCAAATTTTGCATTTCAATTTCATTTGAATTCAATTTACAATTTCAATTCTATTTGAATTCTATTCATCTTCTATTCTGAATATTGAATTTTATCGATTAACTTTCATTTACAATTGATCCATATCACTATTTTTAAATTAGTTTCATCTACTAATTTATTTCAATTCCCAATTTGAAATCGTTTGTCGTTAACTAAAATTTTCAACAATTTTCAAAAAAAATTAACTCCCAAAATTTTGGCAGAGTCGTACGGAGGAGCTTTTGCAATTTGACAAAAGATATAAATATGTATACATCGACCCACACGGTCGGAAAAACCAAAAACAGTTCATATTTCCTATTTTTTGTTTGCATAGGCGTACCTTTTTAGCATTTTTAAGCAAAGCGGTTTATTATTAGCTTATTAGCGCGGCCAAATCCAGCCAAACGGTCCTTATGTACCTGTACTTACTCAATTTAAACACGTCGGTGACAAATACAAGAAATTCATTTACATTTCACTTATTTTCAATAGTGAATATACAGATTTCATAAGCAATACATTCAAAATAAATTCCATTAGCAATTTATATGGTTTCTATACAAATTAAATTGCTTTTATCTAATTCACACACCATTTTTTTTCAATTCAATGGTTTACAATTCATTTTTAAATGAATCTAACTCATATCCCTTTTAATTGATTCCATTCAATATAATTTTCATTCCATATTCACAAAACCATTCGATTTGTTCAAAACCATCGTACAGAACTCGACAACAACAATGCAAATATTTACATACACTTCTTGTATCTATTTTCACTGCATTACTGAAGTTATATATATTTATCACTATTCAATTTCACATTCTCATATCCAATTCAATTATTTCACGAATTAATAAATTATCAAGTTGATTTACTTGAATTCAATCCATTTTTTTCAAGTTTGGATTTTTAACTATTCAACCTGATTTAAATCTATCTCATTCTATTTTCCAATTTATTTATTTACAAATGTAAACTCATTTATAAATTCACTTTACCATTTCATTATATTAATGAATTTATTTCTCAAATTTCCTTTTAGAATTCTATTTCAATTTATAAATTCATTTACAATTTATCTTCACAAGTCCCATTCGTATATGAATTTTATTTCTTATTAAATTTTCACATAACTATGATAATACTTCAATATTATCACTACCCAAACAACCAAACATCCATATACTATAATAATTATGAAAAAAAAAGATTTCTTTTCTATATAAAAATAGTTTTGGGTAAAATTATCTCATTTACTCTATTTAAAAACAATACTGTGTCAGTTTATCTTGTTTAAGGGTTTAGAAACCCCTATCGATTACAGTTGGCCACCCTGCACCGACCAGAATCTATAAACAATCAACCGATAAATCAACGCAATACAAAACAATTTTTTTTATTCACTAACAAATACGCGCTCATATTTATTATTACTCTCAAACTCATTCTAGAGTACTACTGACTCTATCTCTAAAGAGTAACACCCAACAGAGTCATGGTTGTCGCTTAACCATATGCTCTGATACCAAATGTAACGACTGGGATTTTTCGATGCCCAAAAACCGAATCGTTATGGTTTAAGAAGAAGAAAAAGGTATAAGAAGAAGATAGAAGAAAGAGAGAAAAGAAAAAGCAACAGAAACATTAGAAAGAAACAACAGAACAATATCAGAATCTCACAATTCGCAGCGGAACAACATATAATAGATAAATGAATATTCATTAAAAACAAAAGAACTATATATTTTATACATTACATCACATTACATTCATTATCAGAGTTTACAACAACAAACAGCGGAAAAGAAATACTATATACTTAGTAATATGCTACACCATCAAGCTTTCCTCCAGCAACTCCTGAATTCCAAAATATCCTAATAAACCTGACTCTAGACTGCCCGTGTGGAAATTGGTGGGCACCCAGAGTTTAGGAAGGGAAACAATAAACTCCAGGTCAGTCGTGTGACTGGTGTGAGAACTTAAAACAGTTATTTATCTTTAAAACAAATAACAGGATAATTTTAAAATCAATTCGCAATGCTTTTTGAAAATGTAACTATCATAAGACCTCCCACCACACACACAATGCAAATGCAGACTTGGAGGAGATTTCTTCTTATGTTAGTCAAAGATGCTTACTACGCAAAATCAAATCATTTTTGATATTATTATTAGTGCATAGTGTAGAAAACATTTCGAAAGTAGAATATAAATCTTAGCCAGCATATGTACCATTATATTATGCCTACTATAGCTACCATATTAGATGGCAGGTTCTACAACTAAAACCGTACAAGATCGTATTGTTTCTTTGGATTTTCAACAAATGGTCAGGCCAAGGAACTTTCCATTGCCACATGGAAACGCCTCTGGAATTACGTCCTGAGAACCAAACCGGATCTCTGCCAACACAAGGCCGGGTTACCCCTAACTGGGTAACTACTGACACGAATATGTCATCCCCCGATCGTAACCGATCTATATCCGAGGATCCTCGATTTCCAACAACCACAAAGCAATAAATTTTCAGCAACAACATAGCTTAAGTATCTGGGCTCCATACCATGATACCACCTCTATCCAGAAGGAATGACATACACTAAAGGGGCGCTACCCCCTAATAACCTTGCTGCATCCTTCCTGTTTTGACTATTTCCGGGATGTGAGGTCCGACGAAGTCTCGTCCACAAAGCCACACTTTATACAAAAGCTGTGCTTTGGGTCAACAAATGATCAAAGTAATGATCACCAAGATAAATGATCAAACAAATGATCATATCACAAACGATCAAACAATGATCATTTCACAGCAACACTCAGCATGTCACATTACCAAATTGGGAGTATATCACTAATAACCTTCAACTACATAACCTCTGAGCTCGTGCGTCTCAAAGAAGGGTGTTAAGCTAAGAGAATAAATTCTCCGCCACCAACAGAAATATATTTGAAAGAAATCAGCTTTATATCTCAACTTGTAATGTCAGACATACAATCCATACAAGTCTGTTCCGGGCTCGAACAGAACCGAAGGCACTTACAAAGAAGTTCTTGCATTCCGGATAATTTCTAATCACGTCCAGACTTCCCGTCACTAAGGGTGACAAAACCTCTATATCGGAGATCAGCCGATGCAGAGCAACTCAACGGTAATCCTTCCGTTTTCAAAAATATCCGGTTTTCAACACCGGTCATCAAATGCAATCCATTACGACATATCACATATTCGGAATGGGTTATACAACCCCAAGGTCCTTTCCCGGCAAACCCGAATAGTGAGCGCTTATTTAAAAAAAATAAGAGTGGCATTCAAATTCAAGCAATTCACAACAAATACCTATTTAAAGGTAAATATTGATAGTCTGTTATTTAACTATCAACAAAGATGCTCAACATCACCAGATTCCAAATAATTTTCCAAATTATTTATTTTCCAAAAATAAATAATACAAGAGATAAATTTTCGCACTTCAAAAATAAATCAATATTTATTTTTAAACCAATTTTCCCTATCTTTAATAAATTCCATAGTGATTTACATTTCCAAAATATCTATGAATATACAATTTCCAAATTGATTTCTAATATTCATTTTCCGTTATCTTTAAAAGATAAAATCTCAAAATATTCACTTCATATGGGAAAACACTTCCATACTTATTTAATAATAAGTAATTCACAAATCCATTTATTTTCAACACTTGGAAAACATTCAATATACTTAAATCGAAATTAAGTATATATTTCATTCTTTAAGGAAAACATTCACTTAAACACATTTATTTGGGCCAAAACGAATGTTGCGTAAAACATCGTTACGACACCCAAAATCACTAGTATAGGGATTCGAAATTTAGATAGATATATAAATCCCAATACTATATAAAACATTTCCTTTCGGAAATCATTTACTATAACAACGGTGTTATAGTCTACCATTTCCTTCAATTCCTTGAAAACGCCTATTTCAACAATAAATGTTGAAATCTATATTTTCAATACTTAATACATTTAAAACATCTCTAATCGTTTAATTCTATTTAAAATATCATTTTTCCCCAAAACATTTCCTTAATATATTATTCATTATCCAAAATCGTGAATATACTTCGTTAATCCAAATTCAACATTTTCACATATTAAATTAAAGGATTTTCCACAGTCCAAAATCATGGATATAATTCCTTTAAAAAATTTTATGTTTACTTATCAAACTTATTTGATTACGGATTTATAAAACAACGTTTATAAATTCCATTTCTATTTCATAACTACTTCGATTTATAAATCTCCTTTAATAACCAATTCTATTTATATTTCATTTACATGTCGAATCCAACTTATAAGTAAATTACTTATAATCCATTTATTCACAAATCCATTCTTTTATATCATCATTTATTCATAAATCTAAAATTCTTATTTACTTATAAAACTAGAGACAACTTTATTTTAATACTTATAAAAGCTCGTTTTATAATTCCAATATCTTTGACTTATAATATCAATTTTATAAATCTTTTATATAAACCGTTTATAATAATTCAAAAATCCCAATTTAAACCATTTTATAAATTTAATCAACTATTTATTTCAAAAAATCATGCTTTGGTTATATTTCACAAAAACTATAATTTTTATAACATAAAAATTTATAACGTTTTAATTATTTAAAATGAATCAATTTGAAAATTTAATAAACGTATAGTTTTCAAAAATCACTTTCAAAATCCCTTAAAAATCAAAATCGTTATTTTTAAATTTCAAAAATGGATCCGATGATGCAACACACCAACAAACAAATCATGGCATCCAAACATCATATATCGATATGATAATCAATCAAATATCACAAATATATGTAAATAAATAAATACGGTTGAGGAATCCAGTTGGATCCCTCCAACCTGTTTCCATGCATCCACAGACATTAGCACAATACCAATCCCGTTTCAAGACGGGATATCGCGGTATATGGGATTTATAAAATATTATCCGCTTAATAGGCGGCGCAATAGGGTCTCATCCGCTATATAATGCGGGAAATCAACAACTCCAATATATACATATGCCAATATATATATATCTATATATATATATATATATATATATATATATTGCTATATATAGATATATCCTACTATATCTAATATCACAACCAAACAGCAAACAATAACTGCAATCCAAATTTTCAATTTGAGTGAGAAGATCTCACCTTAGCTTTGCGATCCATTTTCATCTTGACTCGATTTTTCTTGATTTATACCTTGTATAAATATTATGCAAATAAATTAACATTCGAACCAAATCAGATAATCAATTTTTCATTTTGATAGTTTTAATTAACCAATTTCTCCTTTTATAATTTTATTTAACTACAATTTAATTTTTTTTTTAAAACTAAATTTCCTTTTTATAATTTATTTTCATAATGCCAAAAATTAAATGAACCATTTACACAAATTAATTCCGCTAGTCGAAAGTAAATTTCCATTTCTATTTTATTTTAACTAATTCCTTTTAATAAATTTATTTAACAAATATTCGAAATATAAATCGACCCTTAATTACCATTTATAATTCAATTAAATTTTGAACTAACTTCCCTTTATTAAATCTTTTAGTAACAAAAATAGTTTAGATAGGTAAATTTACACACTTTAATTTCCATAATACCTCATTATAAAATAAATTAGTTAAGTTATACTTATTTAATTTACGAACTATATATTTGTAAAATAATCTATATAGGCTTCATAAAAAAAATCTATTTCATATAAATTTCCAAACTCACATTTTTTTCCTTTTCTATAAATAACAAATAGAATCTGCTGTACATACATATATATTCGTGTTTATATTTATATTTATGTAAATATATAAATTGAAAGTAAAAATAGTTTTTTTATATACATATACATACATACATATATATATATATATATATATATCTTACTGTTACAGATTTATTTTTCTCTCTGCATATATAAACATTTATAATTTAACAAAATAAATTTGAAAGTACCTACAACAATTACTTCTGTATATATATATATTCTTCTGGTTTGCATATACAGATAATTATAAACTAGGTTGACTTGGGTACAAACAAAAATACCATATGCTTTGAAGTCGCCCCTCTGCCTTTTGCCGTGTCGCCTCCAAGGAACAGTCGCCACCCCCTTGATTTAATCGATTCCAATCGACTCGCGAGCATCACGTCACGATGTCGCGACTTCCTCCCTACTGCCGCCGAGCCAAAACGACCCTGCCCTAATTGCTACAGCACGCGCGCCTTCGCGGCCGCGATCAACTTCCTGCCCTAGCCGTTGATGAGATCTCCCAAGCCATAGCCTCCATCTCTGGCCCACGCGCGAAACCCACGGCGTCACCTCCCCATGCCGACTCCATCATAAACACGCCACCCTTTCGCCTGCGCGCCACGCTGTCTACGTGGCACCCCCCTCCTTCATCGTGTTCGTTTGCTCGAGCTTCAAGTGATTCGAGCATAGCTTCTATTGAACGAAAATGGAGGAACGGGAGGAACAAATTTTTTATTTTTTTCCTTTTGATTTCTGGGTTCGGTCATTTGTTTTTGAAATTAAAATAGGGGAACGCGGCCATGCTTTGAGATGAAGGGGTATGTCGCGTATACGATGTGGGGGACAATGATTTGAAATGAACGTGTTTGCACGATTTTTTTTGTTCCATGATTTTCTGCGTGATTAAAGGAAGGAAAGCACGTGATTTTTTTTTAAATGTTCACCAATTTCTAATTTAAATTTGAGTTGAATTTGTTTAAAATTTCAACGCGTTTGCATAACGTACGATCACACGCCAACTCCAATCACTACGAAATTTGAAATCCGGTAATAATTCAATATTATGGACCCAATGGAACTGGTCTCGTCGAATTTCAAGACTGTGCCTCGGAAGGCTATTTTTAAATATCGATTTAAACGATATAATTTGAAAACTGATCAAATCACTTTCAAATTCAATTCTGAAGCTTCTATTATCTTCAGTATTATCAATATAAATTTTACAAGCCTTTGAAATATTTTTAATCGGCTTAAAATTGGAGATTCAAATTTATATTCAACTTTCAATAGATTAAATTCTAAAATTTAATCGCCAATTTCAAAGTTATATTGAAAATTCAATTCAAACCATCATTAAAATATTTAAAATATATTAAATATTTCATTTTCAAATTTTCAAAAATTCTGGGTCGTTACAAAAGTGCTTTTCTTAATAGAATTGTGAAAGAGGATGTATATGTTGAACAACCTGAAGGTTTTGAGAGTTAAGAATACCCTAACCATGTATATAAACTTAAGAAAGCATGATATGGATTAAAACAAGCCCTTAGGGCTTGGTATGAATGTCTTAGCACTTATCTCCTTGAAAATGGGTTCAAAAAGGGCTGTGTTGACACTACATTATTTCTATTGCACGAAAACGATGACCTTTTGACTGTTCAAATATATGTTGATGACATTATTTATGATGCCACTAGCAACCACTACAAGAAAAACGATCTTTTATAGCGGCATATAGCAGCTATTAAACACAACTATAGCGGTTTGATAAACGCTGTATATCGACATATTAAAAAAAGAATTGCACATTTATAACAACAAAAAAACCACTATAAAAGAGCATGATTTTATAGCATATATATACCGCTATAAAATGTGTATATACAAATAGGCCTATTTGCTGCTATCCTTTGACTATAACCTCATACGTTGCATTATCTTTTTATAGCACTTATGTCATATAGTTATAACGCTTTTTAGAAGCTAGCTTTGTTTTACTATATATTTGATGAACCCCACCATTACATTTTAATAATAATAATTAAATTGAATCTTATTTAAATAGTAATTTGAACAATGTTTGAACGAAAAAAATATAATGATCAGCAAATGTAACGCATATTCATGATAACAAAATAAAGTGTCAACTAATAAAAAATAAGTTCAATGCATGAGTTACCAAATTCAATACATATTCATGGTGACAAAAGACAATATAGTTCAAAGTTAACGTCTACAAGTACCAAATTCATCACTAAGAACCTGAACTGCTCAAAGTCTTTCTTCTTGCATGTCTTTGGTCATTGGTAGTACTTCCTGAAAAATCAGAACAATTTGAAAATAATTATATAAAGCTGTTATTTTCAAATCTCATATGAACGGTTTACAAGTTCATCATGTTTAAATGCATGAATGATGACATTTGTACAGATGTAATACGAAGTTAAAACTTGTGCTCTACCATTATTATTGCCCTTTTTTTATATTGAAATGTAAAGCCGCTTAGTACTTAGTATGTGAATTTAACCGACATGTTGAAACCTTTTACTTAATACTATTATCCAAAATGCATATAAAACTTGTGCACTTCAATTATTATTTGCCTTGTTTTCATTACCTAATCATTCACTGAACCATACTGTATAGTTTGTATTAGCTAATTATGACACTCAGCCCAGACAATATCACATCTGGTTTCACATAACAATCCAGATTTTGTTAACACAGAGGCACTCAGGTGGTCTTGGCTGCTATTGTTAGGTTGGTCTACCTTTCAGTTGTATGTAAAAAACTGACCACATCAAGCTCCAAGCTTTAGTGTTGTTTCAGTCACGCTGGTCTAAAAGGCTGAAAAGAAGCGTGTTACATTGTCTCAAGCACTTAGAGGATAGCAACACCACATAACAGCAGTCATTGCACGCAACAGAATATCAACCTGCATGCAACAGAATATCACCAAGGTCATATGATTCAGAAGGTCTTCCTTGACAAACAATTATTTCCAAGCTTTTGGACCACTTCTAAAAAATGCCATTAAACCATTTTTAAATCAAGCTATAACAACTGGCTTTTAAAGTAAGAAATCATAAACAAAAATAATATATGCCCAGGAATGAATCAAAAGACTGAAATCTACGCTCACCTAATTTCCATTAAGATCGGTACTCCCTATTTCTTAATTAGCTTTCACAATAGTTCTTTGTAAATATGTGGATCCACTATATTATTATCGCTTAGACAAACATCAAGAAGGAATTAAAAAACGTTTAAATTTCTATTAATGTTGTATTTAAATTTATCTAATTTTTGTAAAACTTAGTTAATTTAGTTAATATTTTATAGTATATTATTATTATTATTAACTTAGTTAATTTTTTATAAAACTTATAGTTAATTTATTATTATTATCAACTTAGTTAATTTTTATAAAACTTGGTTAACTTGGTTAATACACTATAATTTATTATTCTTCTAAACTTAGCTATTTGTTAGGAAACTTGGTTAATTTTTATAAACATGGTTTGTTGACTGTTATTATTACTATTACGACTATCGTTGTTAATTTTTATAAAATTAAGTTAATTTATTATTATTATTGCTATTACAATCATTACAATAAAACTTAGTTAATTTAATATTATTATTACTATTTTAAACATTGTTGATTTCTATAAAATTAAGTTAATTTATTATTATTATTGCTATTGCAATTGTTATTGTTGTTGTAAGTATTATTATTATAAACATTAGTTTTTATAAAAATTAGTTGAATTATTATTATTATTCAAAATTTAGTTAATTGGTATCAAACTTGGTTAAATTTTAAAACTTAGTTATATTATTATTTTTATTGTCAGCTTAGTTAATTTTTACAAGCTTATTTAGTTTTTACTGAACTTAATTATATGACTTTAATTTTTATAATCTTAGTTAATTTTACTGTGATAATAATCATTTTTTAAATTTTATTATTACGGTTGGTTAATTTAACCAATCTTAGTTAATTTTATTATTATGATTATTTAACTAAGATTATAAAATATTATTGTAACTATTATGATTATTGTTGTTGTTGTCATAAAATTTATTAATTTTTATAAACTTAGTTAATTTATTATTATTATTATATAAACTTGTTATTTTTTATAAAACTTAGTTGACTTGGTTAATATTTTATTATTATTATTATATACTCAGTTAATTTATTATTATTATACAAACTTGGGTGATTTTTACAAAAGTTAATTGACGAAGTTAATTTTTATGAACTTGGTTAATTTATATTATTATTATTATTATTTTGTATAAATTTAGTTAATTTTTAGAGAACTTAGTTAACTTGGTTAATATTTTATAATTTGTTATTATTATTAGCATCCTGACTTAGTTAATTGTTATGAAACTTGATTAATTTTCATAAACTTAGTTTATTTATTACTATTATTGCTATTATGGTTATTGTTGTTGTTGTTAGTATTATTATTACTATAAACTTAATTAAGTTCTATAAATATTAGTTAAATTACTATTGTTGTCGTTGTTATAAACTTAATTAATTTTTATAAACTTACTTAATTTTTATAAAACTTAATTAACGAAGTTAATTTTTATAATCTTGGTTAATCTATTTTGATTTTGACTATTATTATATGCATATTTAGTTAATTTTTATAAAACTTAGTTAACTTGGTTAATATTTTATAATTTATTATTATTATTTTTTGAACAGCAAGAGCATAAGCTCATTTTATTGACTAATGTTCCATTATAAGAAATTACTACTCACACAATCCCATTATCATGACAAAATAAAAAATTGCTGACCAAACTTTAGTTACAACAATACAAACCAAACTTAATTACAACAATACAAACCAAGCTTAGACCAAACACAGTGACTATAATACAAGCCAAACACGCAAACTTTGTTACAACAATTATGAACAAAACTCAACTGACCATGAATCAAAACCAAAATAAATGCCAGAGTATAGAGTACACTAATCAATCCATGCAACTAGTAGTCTTCAATAATGAACCAACCTCACTTCCAGAGCAAAATCATTGTCAGCATTCCCTCACATTCCAGAGTTGCTTCAATAATTATCAATCCTTAAATCCCTTAAAATACTGCCATGAATCATAGAGTAAAGCTGAGATGAGTTCTTGCTTCCAATACCAAATATTCTATTATTCCTTTTAGACCACACAGCATAAATCATTTTCTTAAGAAGCTTGAGCAAAAGCCTGGTAGTCCTGGTAGTACGTGTCTTCCATCTAGTTGCTTTGAATACATTAAACCATTAAATAAAACTAATGGTAGAAGGCTTATAAAAACTACCATTAGATAAGAGCCTGTACCATATTTGATAAACAAAAGGACATTCAAAAAATAAATGAGTATTAGTTTCAGATTCTGCTCTGCAAAGTACACATAAATCCTCTGAAATAATACCCATTCTACAAAGCATGTCCTTTGTATTCAAAGCATTTGCCATTACCTTCCACAACAACATATTTTCCTTTGCTGAACAACCAGTTTTCCAAATTCTTGAATGCCAAGAAAAAATAGAATCACTCTTACAGAGATAATTATACACAAGCCTGATAGAATGGATTTTACTTTTTCTTGACCAGATTAGAGTATTATCACTACTGATAATTGGATTACTAGTAATAACATTCCACAAATTTCTTAACTGAAAGGAGCTGGAGTAAGGTAATACAATACTACCATCATGTATAAATTCATCAACTCTAGCTTCTTCTGAAATTCCAGAGTTTCTTCTCAAATTGTAATCCACTAAAGAACTTAAAATCAGACCATGTTTAGCCCAAGGAGTATGCCAAAAATATAATCCTTTAATCAATGCATAATTGCATTGTATGAATGGTAAGAAAGTTTCCCTTAGTTTAAGTATATATCTCCAACTCCAACTACAATTTTGGGGTATACTCATAGTCCAAAAATTCCTCTTGCCAATAAGATTTTGATTAACCCATTGAGACCATAAGTTATGATCAGATGCAAAAATCCTATTGAAGTAAACTGAAATAGCAGCTTTATTCCACTGGAAAATATTTGTGATACCAAGAGCACCATACTTTTTAGCATCAAACAATTTGAAAAAAGATATGGGTATAAGCTTTTTTGAGAAAGGGTCACCATGCCAGAGAGATTTATTTAGAGCACTTGTAATCATATTAATCAGCTTGATTGGAAGAATGTAGTGTCTTGTGGTCATAGCCACAGCAATTGATTGAATAACAGTGAGCCTACCAGCTTGTGACAATTTATTACAAGGCCATAGTTGCAACCTTGCAATTATTTTTTCAAAAAGTGGCAAACAATTTTGCTTGGTAATTCTATAGCTAATGAGAGGTAAACCCAAATAATATGAATTTTTAGGTAATTCCTGAAGTCCTGAACATTTAATAATATCAATCTTCTTAGAAATAGGCAAACCAGCAACAAGTATATTGGACTTTGAGAGATTAATTTGGAGGCCAGTAATGGAATAAAAGAATTGCAGAGAAGACATAATACTCTGAATATTACTATAAGTAGGCTTTGTGAAGATGATGAGATCATCAGTGTTTGCGTAAAAAATGGTCACAAACACCCAATACCGTGAAAGCACCAATGTATGAATATAAATCAGCGATATTCAAACACAAATCACAGATCTCAGCAAATAACCCAAATACGTTTGCACAAAAGATGGGCAAACAACTCCAAGTTGTATGATTTAGTTGATTTTATGTTGTTCGTAATGATTTAGGTGGTTTATGCAAATACGTAAAAAGCAGGGACTAAACTGTAAAAGACACACAGCTTTATAGTGGTTCGGCCAGAATGTGCCTACGTCCACTTTATATGTTATTCTCCCTTTCCAATCCGATTACAAGTACAAAGCTTGTAGTACAAGTGTGCGAAAGTTGTTTGAAAGTTCCTTCCAGGCTTGAGCTCTCAAACTTGTCTGCCATTGTTGTACCCCTGCCCCTCTATTTATAGAGTGAGGCAGGGGGCAGAGGTCCTGGGAGTATATAGCTGCTGGTGGGCCTGGGCTAAAGCAATCTGGCCTGGCAGCTTTCTGGTTCAGCGGCGTCTTGGTTCGGCGGTGAGTGGTAACATGGGTGATTCGGCAGGTAGTGGAGATAGGGGTTCGGTGGTAGGTTGGATCGGTGGTAGCATGGTTCGGTGGTAGCATGGTTCGGTGGTAGCATGGTTTGGCTATGCTTGGTCCGGTAGTTGTAGGCTAGGAGTTCCATTCGGCAGTGGGTTTAGAGGTGTTGGTTCGGTAGGAACAGGGAGAAGGTTGGTTCGGCTAGGAGTTGCTTTGGGTTTGGTTCGGTAGGAAGGGGGCAGGAAATGCCGAATGAGACTTCGTGTTGGGAATGCCGAATGAGACTCCACTTATGAGAATGCCGAATGAGACTTCATTTATGAGAATGCCGAATGAACCATGTGGAGTTCGAATACCGGACGAACTCAAACACTTGAACTTCCGGACGAAACCGAGGGGTTTTAAGTACCGGATGACACTTGAACTCGGGGAGTGTAGTGTCGAACGAACTCTTGCCTTGCTTCCAATCGATTTTCAATCCGGACCTCCATCATTCCTTGCCAATTTGTCGATATTCCAGTTTTGACCAAAAAATGGGATAACACTTTGCCCCCCAAAACATGCCTTGTGATAACAAGGCGTGTTTTGAATAGTTCCGAATCCAATATCCAAGGTCCATAGCCATATCGGCAGAGTAGATCATCCTTGACTGCTCCGAGTCGATATCCAATTCCAAATCCAATAACCAAAGCTTGAGCCAATTCCATGTCCATCCGAACTCGACAACCGAGCCCCAAACCATCCTTATCCAATAGCCAATAACCGAATCCAGGACCTCTCTGGGTCGATATCCAAATCCATAACCTCTCCAGGCTCTTGCCAAGCGCAATCCACACCTGACGGTCGTGATTCAGTGTCCCTAGACGTTAAGCTAGCCTCCTCGTATTCTTGTCGAGCGTAATCCACACATGACGACCTTGGTCCAGTGTCCCTGGATGTTGAGCTAACCTCTCCGGGTTCTTGCCAAGCGCAATTCACACTTGACGATCTTGGTCCAGTGTCCCTGGACGTTGAGCTAACCTCTCCAAGTTCTTGCCAAGCGTAATCCACACTTGACGACCTTGGCCCAGTGTCCCTGGGCACTGTACAATGCCATGGCTTAAGTCCTAAGCCGAATCCTGGTCTCTTCGGACCCTTTCCGAGCATAGTCCATACTCGACGACCTGAAAATAACAATTGATAATATAGGGCCTAAGTCCTAGGCCGAATCCTGGTCACTCCGGACCCTTGCCGAGCATAGTCCATACTCGACGACCTGAATGAGTCAATTTACCACGTTCGGGCAAAGCGACTCACCCCTTGCCAGGCATAATCCATACCCGACGACCGTTTATCAAAAATCAGATAAAAATCCAATCAAAATCCAATCCAAAATCCAAATCCAAGTCCAAAATCCAAATCCAGAATCCAAATCCGAAAATCCAAATCCAGAATCCAAATTCAAAATCCAAATCCAAAACCAGAAAACTAGAAATCCAAATCAGCATCCAAAGTTGAAAATAATCGTCCAGAGGAAAATCCAAATCAAAAGGCGAGAAAAACCAGGAGCTCAATCCAAGCTCCAAAACCGAAAACCAAAAAGAAAAGCAGTGTCCAATCCAAAAGCAAAAGATAAATTTCACAAACCATAGCATCGCAGCTTATTATCATTCAGAGCATGCCTAGGGGCCATCTCCGTCCCCGTACATGTGTAAATGACTTGGTTGCTTGCCAATAGTTTGCTACTTATTTCATATTAACCTGGTCAAGGGACGATCAACCGACCATCATTCCTGGGCCTTCCACCATCGTAGCTTGAGGCAGGCGGCGGTTGCTCCTGCCTCGCTGTTGCATTCCGAGGTCCAACATATTGTGGCAGCTGTCCATTCCTCACATGCTCCTCAATTATGTCCTTTAAGTGCCTGCGTCTGTTGGTGTCGTGTCCATCCAAATCATGGAAGAGACAGTGCCTTCCCGATGTCCTTTCCCGTTCTGTTGGTTCTCTCCTAGCCGGCCTCCGGTAGTGAAGGCGATTTCGAGTATCAGGTATATCCGCTCCAGTGTCTCGTTCAATCCTGTGTATGTGGAAAACTTTGGATCCTTCCATTGCTTCCTAGCATTTCCAGAATCACCGTCCAACTTCCTTTTTCCTTTGTCTTTATCCGAACCATTGCTAGATGGTCCTCTCACCTCAACTGCATTAACCTTTTTCAATTTTAAATCCGTACTCGCATCTTCTTGTCGAAGGAACCTTTCTGCCTCATGAAAGAATTCGTCGAGATTCCGTGGGGGATCTCGTATCAGAGATACCTTGAAATCCGAGTTCTCCCTGACTCCTGATACTGCTGCCATTAAAACCATCGATGGATCGGGCCGATCCACCGAAGCAACTGCGGCACTGAATCGAGTTAGAAAAGCTCTAAGCGATTCATCCATCCTTTGCCTTACCGATGTCAATGTCATCACGTTCTTCGGTCTCTTGACATGAACCCGAAACTGTCCCAAAAACCTTTCCACCAATTCCCTCCAAGTCCTGATAGATCCTTCTTCCAGCTGCCTGAACCACATCGCAGCTAAGTCCGTCAAGTACAAAGGGAAGCATCGGGCCATCACCTCCTCTGATGCCCCCAGCACCTCCATGTGTCTGGTGTATCTCATCAAGTGATCCGTAGGGTCTTCCTTGCCATTGTATACCTCCACGCTAGGTAGCTTGAACTTAGGTGGATTCTGAGCCATCCTTATTTCCCGAGTGAACGGACTCCTGTTTACTCCTTCCAAGTCTCCGTTGGTCAAACCACCTCGCACAGTCTTCCTGATTATATCTACCAATCCACCGTTGTCTGTCGGAGGTTGCCCCCGAGGGAACTCCGGTACATACTCTTCGTGTAGCTCGTTAGTAGCAACGTTGGTTCTAGCCTGTTGAACTCCTTCCAAAGGTTCTCCTGTGTTGAATCATGTGGGCCTGCCCCCAAGCCCTTGTTGATTGTCACCTGGCTCCGTATCCTGTCCTTCATTGGGTTCCGTAACCCTAGCTTCTTGTCCTGCATCCACAGCCGTTGTAGCTGTTCCTAAGTTCTGCATCCCTGCAGCTCTCATTTGCTCCAAGAAAGTTTGCATCATTTCCTGTTGACTTTTCAACAACCTCTCTTGCAGTGAATTTATTATGGCTTCCATTTCATCCCGGGTTATGTAGATCGAAGCCGGTCCTTCCTCACCTCCGGAGGATGCTTGTTGACTTCCTCCTTGTTGGCTTCTCTCAGCCCTTAGCCTTCTACTGTTTTGCCTAGTCATTGTCTTCCAAATCCAAACTTCTATCCGATGTAGCGGGTGCTGGTCCTTCTCAGTGAAAGCACCAAAATGTTTGCGTAAAAAATGGTCACAAACACCCAATACCGTGAAAGCACCAGTGTATGAATATAAATCAGCGATATTCAAACACAAATCACAGATCTCAGCAAATAACCCAAATACGTTTGCACAAAAGATGGGCAAACAACTCCAAGTTGTATGATTTAGTTGATTTTATGTTGTTCGTAATGATTTAGGTGGTTTATGCAAATACGTAAAAAGCAGGGACTAAACTGTAAAAGACACACAGATTTATAGTGGTTCGGCCAGAATGTGCCTATGTCCACTTTATATGTTATTCTCCCTTTCCAATCCGATTACAAGTACAAAGCTTGTAGTACAAGTGTGCGAAAGTTGTTTGAAAGTTCCTTCCAGGCTTGAGCTCTCAAACTTGTCTGCCATTGTTGTACCCCTGCCCCTCTATTTATAGAGTGAGGCAGGGGGCATAGGTCCTGGGAGTATATAGCTGCTGGTGGGCCTGAGCTGAAGCAATCTGGCCTGGCAGCTTTCTGGTTCGGCGGCGTCTTGGTTCGGCGGTGAGTGGTAACATGGGTGATTCGGCAGGTAGTGGAGATAGGGGTTCGGTGGTAGGTTGGATCGGTGGTAGCATGGTTCGGTGGTAGCATGGTTCGGTGGTAGCATGGTTCGGTGGTAGCATGGTTTGGCTATGCTTGGTCCGGTAGTTGTAGGCTAGGAGTTCCATTCGGCAGTGGGTTTAGAGGTGTTGGTTCGGTAGGAACAGGGAGAAGGTTGGTTCGGCTAGGAGTTGCTTTGGGTTTGGTTCGGTAGGAAGGGGGCAGGAAATGCCGAATGAGACTTCGTGTTGGGAATGCCGAATGAGACTCCACTTATGAGAATGCCGAATGAGACTTCATTTATGAGAATGCCGAATGAACCATGTGGAGTTCGAATACCGGACGAACTCAAACACTTGAACTTCCGGACGAAACCGAGGGGTTTTAAGTACCGGATGACACTTGAACTCGGGGAGTGTAGTGTCGAACGAACTCTTGCCTTGCTTCCAATCGATTTTCAATCCGGACCTCCATCATTCCTTGCCAATTTGTCGATATTCCAGTTTTGACCAAAAAATGGGATAACAATCAGCAAAAAGAAGATGAGTGATGAGAGGATGTTTACATTTAGGATGTAAATCAAGTGCTTTCTTTAAAACTAGATCCATCAAAATTGAATTGAGCAATTCCATGACAATAATGGACAAATAGGCAGAAATAGGATCACCCTGCCTAACACCCTATGCACCTTTAAAATACCCATACAGACCACCCTCTCTCGAAATTGAGTACATTGGTGATGAAATACAAGTGAAAATCCAAGCTAAAAATGGTTTAGGAAAGTTCATCCTAGACATAATAGCTAAAATAGAGCTCCAAGCAATAGAATCAAATGCCTTCTTAATGTCCAACTTTAACATACATCTAGGAGATATATTTTTCCTTTCATACCCCAACAATAATTCTTGTGCTAAAAGAATGTTATCACTAATGGATCTTCCACTAATATAAGCAGCCTGATTATTGGATATAATGGATGGGAGAACTAACTGCAATCTATTAGCCAACACTTTTGAAATGATTTTATAAATGACATTGCAACAAGATATTGGCCTAAAATCAGCAACTGAAGTAGGGTTATCATTCGTAGGAATTAAGGAAATGGCAGTAGCAGAGAGACTAGCAGAAAGTTTGTTGTTGAGGAGAAAAAATTGAATAGCTTTGACAATATCAACACCAATTATATTCCAACTTTGTTGTAAAAAATGAGCATTGTAGCCATCTGGACCTCCACAACTATTAGGATCCAAGGTAAAAACTGCAGATCTAATCTCATCATCAGAAATGGCAGATATTAAAGAAGCAGATTGTCAAAAGGATAAGGTTGGAAGTGTTATATCAAATAGAGGATGTATATCAGGTTCAAAAGGGTTGGAAGGTGCTAAAATGGAGAGAAAATACCGAATAAAAGCATTATTAATACCATCAGAAGATTTAACCAAATTATCATTCATATCATTAATTTGAAATATGCTTTGTCTAGATCTCTTAACTTTTAGAAAATTATGAAATAGTATTTCTATCAGCTTCCTTCTCAATTCTCAAGTGAAGTTCCTGTTTAAGGGATAATAATTCCATATCTATAACTTGTTCAAGTTTCTTTCTTAGTTCTACTTCAGCATGTTGTAAAAGAATATCATGTGGTTTTGCTCTCAGACCTTCCTGAACCTTAATGGGCTCATTCTTAATATGAGTAGAAAGCTTAGAATCTTTACCAAAATTAGCTGCTGACCAGACCTTTAAGTGAAATTTGAGAGCCTTCATCTTGAGAGAAACATTAGCTAAAGGATTCCTGCCAAATTGCATATTCCACCTGTTTAAGAATAATTGGATAATCCACATGCTTAGTCCAAAAATTAAAAAATTTAAAAGAATGTTTATCTCCACAATTATCATCAACTCCCCAATGAAAAATTAAGGGACAGTGATCAGATAAAGAAGGCTGAAGAGTATCATAAAATGATTTGGGCCAGACTTTAAGGAAAGGGATATTTACAAAAATATGATCCAATTGACAAAGATTTGGATTTCCACTCCTATTACTATTTGACCAAGTGAAAACTGAACCAAAAGATTTGACCGAGATTAGATTAGATTAGATTGAGTGATAACACTGTTTAAAGGAGCAATATCCTTAAGAGACAAGGGACAACCACCATATTTTTGATTACTAGCAAGCATACAATTAAAATCACCACCTATCAACCAGGGATCATAAGAAGAGTTTAGAGTAGGAAGTTGATCCAAAAAAAGCTGTCTCAATGATAAAGAATTTTAAGCATAAACTGAAGTGAAGGGAAAATTCAAATTAGAGGGCAATTGAACGCAATTATAATGAATGAATTGATCGGTGGCAGTAATCTTGGAAAGTTTGAAGGTTGAAGGATTCCATAAAGTTAGGATTCTGCCATAGTTAGATTCAACAAAATTATGATCATGTGACCAAGAAGGAGATATCAAGTTAACAGCCTTTAGAGTAGACTGAATATCTAACTTTGTTTCAAAAACACACATAAAATGAATATCATTTTCCTTGATAATATTTTTAATCTCAACTTGTTTAGAGGGCAAGTTAGCACCCCTTATATTCCAAAAGGCAATATTATTCATTTCAAGGGGAGAGAGGAAGCAAAGGTGATGGATTTTCCCTTGTATGTCTAGAATGAGAATTACTTTTTGATGAAGATAAAGGAAGAACTTCCTAAGCCTTAAAATCTTTCCCCTTAGTCAAATCACCAGGATTGTGAGTACTAGTATTACCTTTACTTGTCATGACTTCCAAACATTCGCCTGATTTAGAAGAAGGGGGAAGAATAATATGATCAGGTGGAGATAAATGCAGATAAGGTGATGAAGTATTAGAAGCAAACATAGATGGAGACTGAAAGCTAAATTGAGAACTGCATGAAGAAGAAACAGAAGTAGAAATATTGGAAGAAACAGATGACACAACTTTAGCAGATGACAAAATATTATCAGAGTCAATTGACGATTTAGATAAAGTATCAAAAGATGAAGAAGAGGTTTTTGCATCACAACTATTACCATGTATACTTTCCAAATTTATAACAGGGTTATCATTGGTTGAATCAAGAGAGGAATTTGATAGAACTGAGAAGGCATTTAAGGTAACAGTGGAATAAGAAGAATTCCTATTTCCTTCACTGCTCTTTCCTTTACCAATTTCCATGCTTATTTTAGGATCAACACTTAATTGAAACTTTTCTTTAGCCACTATCTCCTTTTTCTTCCATATTCCTTTATTCCTCCTCTCTACATTTTTCCAGCTTTGATCTGTTATGTTATTATTAGTAAATCCATGATCACTTTGGTTTTTATCACTATTCTCAATCAAATTATCCACCTTCTTAACATCATTCTGTTTAGTCTTGTTTACTGACTCACAACTAACAGTATCATGACCAAATATTTTACAATGTGTACAAACTTTTGGCCCCAATCATATAACAATTTGACATCTGGACAATTATCTCCCAACTCAGGAATGGCAATAGATTGCGGCAAATCAAAATCAGGTGAAATCTCCACTAAAGCCTTTACATACTTAAATCTTTGCAGTTTCTCGGTACGACTATCAAAACAGATTAGTCTACCAACATGACAAGCTAACCAATTAATCCCTACAAGCGTCCATAGAATAAGTGGAATTCTATGAAAATGAATCCACCAGGTACTCTTTTGATCTGCGCTTGAGAAATACCAATAGAAGGGTCCCATTTAGTAATTATGAACATTCTACCCTTTATAAAAATTGGATCAGAATTAAGAACTTGAATTTTATCCTCCTGATTAGAAAAATTAAAATAGAAATTGTACCCATCTGATTTAAAGTCAACTTCACCCTTAATCTTCCAAGATCTTTTCAAGAAATTAACCACTGTTAAAAAAGAAAGTGTACCATCCAAAAAGAATCCAACCAAATGATTATTCCAGTACTTCAAACCTTCCTCCTTGACAAGATCTGGCAAAACATTAGGAGACTTATCCCTAGGAATATCAAAATGAATCGGCCTGTATGAACCAGCATTACGAGGTAGAGATTTGAAAAGAGAAGACCAATTAGCATTCAAAGGAGTCGAGACATTCTTGATACAAGACGCCTCAGAAGCACTCTGAGAAGAAGAGAAAGGAAGAGATGAGGAAACATATTGAGCGGAAGAAGATGAAATCGATGGAGCATATTGAGAAGATAGAGTTGAAGAAGAGGAAAAAACAAGAGGAGGAAACGAAGCAGAATCCAACAAGAAAGAAGATGATGAAGGAGAAGAGGAGGAAGGCGCCATTAAGGAAATTTCAAACCATGGAGTTCTATAATTTATTATTATTATTATTATTTTAAAATTAGTTGATTTTCATTAACTTTATTAGTATTTTATTATTATTATTATAAACTTATTTAATTTTAATAAATCTTACATAACAAACCAGGATAGTAACAGTTTCCTACATCAATTTCATTTTAGTTGTAGGAATTAATTATACTAGGCAGCTTGTAATATTAAAAAATTAAATAACAATACCTCATTTGATACCACATCCTTTAAATCACCACTTCCAAGAATGAAGAATTCAAGTGATCGATCAACCACCTCCTCTTGCATTAGCACAAGAAAAGTCCTTCACTCATAGAAATTACTCAATAATAAGCAGTATGTGAACTTCAATTGCAAAAATGCGCACAACTAGAATATAACATGATGAAGGAAATACCTTACTCTCAGGCTCAACAACAACATTCTACAGAATCTTGGAACCCTAATTCCTCTGCTTCAGCCGTCGGGTTTTCTCCTACGTCTCGCCCCTTTTCTCCACCAAACACTTCATCTACCTTTTCCCTAAGCCCTCCACATTGCTTCCCCGGCCAACGGCAACCAATGGATCTCACCAACTCCAGATCCACCTCCCTCCACTTTAGATCACCCGCCTGGATTTTCGCCTATGCCTATTTGGAGCCCAGCCGACATGGCTTTAGATGGATTCACGGTAGTCAAGTCAAAAAAGTGGAAGAGACAAAATAAGGACGTGTCAAAGTTAAATTACAACATTGGAGCATCCAAAAATTTACAAAATAATTCTGAGGATGACCACACCAATAAGATTTCAACTAAAAATGTTAATCTATCCAATCCTAGCCTTAATTGAACTATGCAAACGGAGAACGGATCTAACTCAAACAAGTGGAATTTTTCCACCACGAAAAGATATGCATGGAATTAAATTGTCAAAGGTAACAATATTTCGATCTCTATCCCACTAAAATTTTATCAACCCCGAGAATATGAATCTATGAAATGTGCTAAAATGTCGGAGGAGGTTGTCCAGGACGCAAGGAAACAGTAGGATAATGCTATAGTTATTTATGTGGTGGGCCCTAACCCTTACTATCTTTATTTCAAAGACTATATCACAAGAGTATGGAAACCTGTTGAGGAATTTTCTATTTACTCTAAGGAGAATGGTTTGTATGTTATCAAATTTAACAATAAGTAGGATTGTGAAAGAATTTTAGAAGGAGGACCATACTATTATAATAAAAAGCTTATGATGATGCAAAGATGGTCGTTGGGTATGAAACTAAATAAAGAATTATTACATTCGGTTCCTATTTGGGTTCGTTTTTCGAATCTCCCTCTGGATTATTGGACGAAAGAGGGAATTAGTCGTATTGCTTCGGGGGTAGGATCTCCTATAAAGATGGATAAATTTACTAAAGGTATTATTAAGATTTTGTATGCTAGAGTTTTAATAGAAATCAAAAACACCTTTAAATTCCCTAATAGGATTCCTATTCTTTCGGAGATGGACGAAATAATTTGACAAGAGGCAAATTATGAATGGAAACCGTCCACCTGTGCAAATTGTTTTAGTTTTGGACACTTGGAGACACATTGTAAGTTTAGCAAGGTTTGGAGATCAAAATCTCAATCTCAGGATTAGGCTAACGAAAATAATGATATGAATATTGATGTTAGCGTTTCTATTGATAACTGTCCAAAAAATTCACATACTATTGCGCATATGCAAGCAGATAATAGTATGGCAGAAGATATAATTTCAGAAAACCACTTTGAATGTATGAAAAATTCTGAAGCGAAAAAAATTAACATCGATATAAACAATGTCCAGTCAAAATCGCAGTCATCGACTATTAATACAGAGGCAAAAATTGATCAAATACAGGCTACAGAGAAAGAATTGATTATTCATTCAACCTACAATGACACAGACATGGAAATAATAGAGACCAATCATAACAATGAGATACAAACTAATGAAACTGCTGGGTTGAGAGATTCGACAGCAGATCTAGTTCCTGACAATTCAACGGAGCCTATGTAGTCCAAATCCCATACTTCCTTCAGAGAAAAATCCTCTCGGAAAGTCAGACCGGATGAAGTCCCGTTCGAATTTACTGCTACACCAACTTCTGAAGTTATTGAAAATCTTGCTTGGAATATGTTGGTGTCATAACTGAAAAGAAAAGTAAAAAATCCAAGAAATCGAAGTCAATGGGTTCAGCTACTTCCCCGGCAAATAGTAGCAATTCTGATATCAGTACTTAAATGGAGTTCCTATTTTGGAACATTCGAGGCTTGAATGCCTTATCTAAAAAGTTAGAAGTTTTACAATTGGTTAAATCTAACAATTTTTTTTTTTTAGGTATTCTTGAAAATAAACTCTCCAAAAGTAATCTGGATAGCTTCATGTGTAAAGTTCATGATAAATGGAGGCATGCGCACAATATCTCTAATGAGCAAAAAATTAGGATTCTTATTCTATGGGATTCTTACTTATGGTCTAATATTATTCTTCATTTGCAATGATCAATATATTACTGGCATACTTCATAATGCAAGTGGAGTCGGTATCCTATGCACTACCATCTATGCATTTAACGATGAAACAAGACGTGTCGAATTATGGAAATACCTCGCTGACCAATCTAATTTATTTAGTCTTTCTGGGATAGTTGCGGGAGATTTTAACTCTATACTAACTTCATAAGATAGAATAAATAATGGACTTTATAAATCATTGGGAGGTAAAGATTTTATAGACTGTATCAATTCATCAAAACTTATTCAACCTGAATTTAGTGGAAATTATTATACTTGGAGATGGGGATAAAAAATTTCCATACATAGCAAAATAGATCATGTTTTCACTAACCAATTATGGATGGATATTTTTCAACATTTTGGTGTTAATTTTGGAAATCATTCTCTTAGTGATCATTCACCTGTCTATGTTCATCTCATGATAAAGAAAGAGAGTAGGAATAATATACCTTTTAGGTATAATAATGCATGGCACCTTCAACCTGGTTACTCCTCGGCTTTTCAAAATGCTCTGTCGGAGGAATTCCATGGAAATCACCTCCATTCTCTTCTTTGCAGATTGAAATATGTGAAATCAGCATTGAAAAAATGGATTAGCACTAAATACAACATGCGAACTGTGTTAAACCATATTAAACCTAAGCTGATGATATGTATATATAAGCTACTAGTGCAAAATCCCTTAAATGTTAGTCTTATCGAACAATATTCCTTAAAAATGATCAGATTCATTGTATTATGGAGAGAATGGATATTGAAAATGAACAGAGGATGAAGCTAAACTGGCTGATTAGGGGTAACAGACCTACAAAATTCTTCTACAACAGAATTAATGCTCAAAACCTTAGTCGAAGAAGTAAATATTTTCTTAAGTCTGATGGTACGTGGACATCATCTTCGGAAAAAATTGTTTCGAAAGTAGTTAAATACTTCTCAGAGTTGTTTTCAAGATCTCAGGCTAATAG
Organism: Allium cepa; assembly: GCA_030765085.1. Lineage (NCBI taxonomy): Eukaryota > Viridiplantae > Streptophyta > Magnoliopsida > Asparagales > Amaryllidaceae > Allium > Allium cepa. Next base: position 23,356,336 of record CM060933.1, on the reverse strand, counting down.
TCAATTTTCAGACATTATTTGTAAAAGAATTTTAACTGATAAGGCTCGTATCAGCTTATGTAAGCCATTCCAGTTAGAAGAAATCAAGGAGGCCATATTTCAAATTAATGACAATGGAACCCCAGGCCCAGATGGACTCAATTCGAAATTCTACAAAGTACATTGGGAGGCTCTCAAGCCTGATATAAGCAATGCTATGAATGGTAACCTCCAATCAGGCAAAATAATTAGAGAGATAAATCATACGTTTATACGCCTGATTCCAAAGAAACCCGATGCAACTGAAATTTCTGATATAGGCCCATATCCCTTTGTAATGTCATTTATAAGATTTTAGCCAACCTTCTTTGCAATCGACTAAAACCTTATATGAATGAACTTATATTGTATAGTCAAAATGCTTTTATCCCTGGGCAATTAGTCGCTGAAAACTCATTACTTCCATATGAAATGGTGAGAGGATTTAACAGAAAAAATTCTAACATTTTTTGTCTGAAAATTGATCTACACAAAGCCTAAGATACAGTCAATGGAGAATTTATTCATCATATGATGATGTCCATGGGTTTTCCTTCGATGTTTGTCAACCTCATTTATGAGTGCATTTCTACTTCTGTATTTTTAATGCTCATAGATGGATCTCCTGTTGGGGTCATTGAAAGTTCTAGGGGTCTACGGCAAGGAGATCCGTTATCGCCATATTTATTTGCTATTGCCATGGAGTTTCTCACTATTAGTCTTGATGTCGAATTTATGAAAGGTAATCTCACTCCAATTTACAAAATTGAGCTAATAATTACACGTTTATTGTATGTAGACAATATAATAGTCTTGGCCAAATCTACCATCAAGAATGCTGAATGCATTCTGCATATTTTTCAGCTTCTGAATTATCTAACTGGGCTGGGTCTTAATGAACATAAACCCATGCCATTCTTTAGTAAAGGTTCCACTAATAAACAGCAAATAGCTCAAATTTTGAATATTACTATAGGCAATCTCTCAGTATCATACCTAGGGATCCCTCTATCTAACAACATTCTTAAAAATAGAGATTTTGGTAGCAATATTGACAAAATTAACAAAAAATTCGGTCATTGGCATAATAAATTACTCAACATTAGTGGCAGAATTGAGTTAATTAAAACTGTTATCCATCCTATGATACACTTTTGGATGCAAAATTATCAAATTCCTTTGGCTATCATTCAGAGAATTAATTCGTTGTGTGCTAATTTTATTTGGAAATCAAAAGCACATAAGATGTCTTGGGAAAATGTATGTAAAACTAAAAGTTAAGGATGTCTTGGTATTCAAAGATTAGAAGATATTGCTAACGCAATTTCCATCAAGTTAATCTGGATATTTATAAATGGCGACTCTTTATGGTCTAAATGGATGCACAATAGATATTGTAGAAACATTAATTTTTGAAATGTTGAAATGAGCAACAATGCTTCATATACGTGGAAACTAATGCTCAGAGCTAGATCATGGTGTAAGATTTTTATTGATAGGAAAATAGCCAATGGTGCTGGCACAAATTTATGGTCTGATCCATGGCTAAGATATCTCTCTCTGGTTGATAAATTAGGGTGGAATAATGTGTCAATAATAGGACGTGGCAATAGAAATGTACCTACTCTAATTTCAAACAATAAGTGGAAGAACAATCTTGAATGTATCCCTATCCAAATCCAGTCCACTGTGCAAAACATAGTAATTAATAATCAAAAATAGTAGGATTACTGGTTTTGATGCCAAATAGTGATGGACAGTTTAGCTTGAGTTCAGCTTAGAACCATACTAGAGTTAAACATGAAGAATACAATTGGACTAAGGTGATTTGGGACAATTATTGTGCACCTAAAATGTCAACATGTACGTTGTTAGCAAGGCTAAACAGGTTAAACACTAAAGATAGAATTTTCAGATGGAACAACACTATTGATAGAAACTGTCTCCCTGTTTAAATAACTTCAAAGGCAGAGAGCATTTGTTCTTTGATTGTTACTATTCACGACAAATCTTACAAGACATAATGCAGAAATTAAACATCATCATTGGAAACTCTACTGACTTGGTACATATTCTTGAATTAATTTGCCAACTTCAGAAGAATAGTAGCATTGTTCCCTATCTTATAAATACTACTTTATCGACTATGGTTTGGCATATTTGGTCAGAGAGAAATGCAAGAGTTTTTAAAAGTATTGAAATACCATTTCAGTTGAGAATCATGATGATAGTTCAAGATTGTAAAGAGCTAATTCAATATAGAGTGAGTTCAAAGAAGATAAATAGGGAATCAGAACTTATCTTATTAAATTTTGGGATTACTAGCTTGCCACGATCAGATCTGAGACCGCAATGATCTAAGCCTCCTGTTTCAGCTTAATTTTCCTCTGATTTCTGGTAATTTCGCCCGATTTTTTAGGATGAGGGACCGCCATTTCTGAGTTTTTGGAAGAATTTCATAGAATTATGAACATTTGGTTAAGTTATTGAAGTGAAGCTTCCTCTAGTTTTTTTCTCCACGCGTAGTGTATGAAGTCCTGAGGCCTTTTTTTGTCTTGTTTCCTAGTTTGTTTCTTCTACCACGTGTTATGTGTAGTTTTGCATTTGTTTCTACTTGTTCCTTTTTCCTTTGAATGTTTGGCGGTCCATGCTTGCTCGTACGGATGGTTTTGAGTGCGATCTTTTTCTGTTTTAACTCCTCCATCTGTTTGACAACTGGGCTCTTAGGCATACTCGCATCTGTTGTAATGTTTATATACGAAAATAGTATATACTTTTTTCCCTAGCAAGGTACCCATTTAGGCTAGTAGGTTACTAGGTTTTAACAAGGCATATTATGGAAGTATCTGTATTTTTGAATTTGTTTATGAAGTACCTGTTTCAAAAAAAACAACATTCTACTTCAATTTAGGAACAAAAATAAATATTGCTTTACTTATAAATAACGAACATTTGACTGATGTTGTAGGAAACAATCATTAATCCATATGTAGGAAAATTAGTGATTAAAAGCACCATGTATAGTTTGCATATACGACATCCTATGAAAAACAAAAATGGGAAGTTTCCCTATACGGATATATAGTACTCCACACAAGAAAAATTAGCGATTAAAAATACTATATATAGAAATCCAAACATGAAACAGTATCAAGGTAATCCTACAGTAATTCCATATATGAATATACCTCCAACTCTCCCAAATAATCACAGATTCAAAGCTCGATCACCAATTTAGTCAAGATTGCTTATAATGAAATTTATACCACCTCTGGTGCATGCTGAATTTTTAAATATTTTCGAGCTAATAATCCAAATCCTTGGTAATTTTTATCTGTTATGGTCTTAAGTTAGAGTAGGCGATCCTATTATGCATATAATATAGTACCTAAGTTGTATTTTACAACTCCGAGATAAGTTTGGTTTCATAGAGGTCCATGCTCAGGGTCAATATGGTACTTATAGAATTATTAAAAAAACACGAGTACTACATAAATGCGATGCTTACATAATTATTACGTGGAAATATTCTGCTCGGTTAATTCACCCTCATATTGGATGCTTCATCAGTACTCACGCACATAAAAACTTTATATTTGAGGCTTTAAAATTTATTGACCTTACCTTTATTTTAGTTTACAGTAGTAGTAAGAAGCATCAGTGCAAAGGTCAATATCAAATTACCTCAATTGCAACTTTTTTGGAATTTAATGATTCAAACTTAACAAATGCAAAGCAAATATTCTCAGCTGCATAAGTAAAAACAGTTTAAAAAAATTAAACTAAACATTAAGATGCAACACGTCTGAAAGAAACTAATAAAGATTCACAAACATAAACAACCTTGTAGCTTCTGGCTTGGAGCCCTTTTTGTTTAATTGGCCCAATTTTTTTGGAGCCACTTCCACTTCGAGAGCAATGGTAAGTGGATGTAAATTGCAAATGAATACAGAGTAATCATCTGCAAACAAGAAAATGCATATTAGTTTCCCTACATATTAGTAAAAAAAATTGGATTTTCCAACTATTGGGATATAACCTGTTTTGTGATCATTTATCTCTGAGGAGCTCTCCATTTTATTTACAAGAGAAACCTCCTCAATGCTAAAGCTATTTGCAGACTGTATCAAAGATAATTGCACTTGACGAAATAAGATAATGATACACTGAAATGACTCTATGTTGTTTAGCAGCAAAAGATGCACTAGTAACAAATGCATAAAAGAAGGAAAGTGCAACGCAAAAAATAAAATGAACATTATTAGTGTAAATTTGGAACTTTAGAAATATAGGCCCATAACAGTATGTAATATTATGCAATGAAGCTGAACTAGATTAAAAAATATATAGTGGCATGGCATAGCAACATCAACCATATAAATTAAACTGAAAGTAATTATTGCAAGGAAATAAACCTCGGTAATTTTGTTCTCCACAATCTTCATTTCCAATTGCAACATATTTCAGAACAAATGGTTCTGGAGGTTTCATATACGACGTCCTATGAAAATACAATTACCAGTATATTGATCACATCCATTATCTATCAAGGAACGGAGGAATTAATGTACAGATCTAAAGGTTCATCGACTTAATTGTTTTATCTTAATTAACATAAACCATTTAAGTGCTAAAAAGTCACCATCAATTAAATGACCTTACTATATCTGCTCAAATGATCGTAATTAATTCAACTAATTATGGTCATTTAAATTAGTTTCTGCAAATAACTACTCCAGGTTCTGAATCATTTTGACAGTGATATCAACTTCACTCCTTAAAAGTACAACATTTGTAAATAAAGAATTTTTGTTATTTATTTAACATTTATGTTATATAAATAAATGATAGACAAAGCGAGCTAAGTTTGGAAGGGAAAATTATTTTTTAGTTGCAGTTATGGCAAAGTAAACTTTAGTTTCTTCTTCTGTATATTAGAAAATAATATTCATGGTTCAGCTTTTGTCAAGTATATCCAATATCAGTCGACCACTATATTTCTCCAAAAAAATTTAAATAGTATTTGCATGAGTGCTTGATAAACCAACATAAGACCGTGTTTTGCAAGTTCTAAGCAGCCTAGTGCATATAAATAATTTAGTTTATTTTTTTAATCATATAAGACCAAGAGTTGATATATTATTTAACATGTGCTATATTAAATATTTTAAGTAAACATCACTAAAGTAATTCAATGTAGATGCAACTAAAATGATATAACTATACTTTAAGACACAACTTTATGGTTATATACCAATTTTCCTCTGTCATCTCATTAAGCAAGCATAATTTTTAAAGAAAAATGGAAAAGTATATCTGCATATATTTGTATGTATGCATGTGCGAACAAAGACTCACATACATACGAGTGTGTGTAAATTGTAATGCGTCCTAATGTGCTAGTCGGTTTGGGCATCTTCCAGTTTGTTCAAACCTACTCTAGAATGTATGATGATACTTACAATAGATTAATTCAAGACTGTTGAACACTGAAACTACATATCTAACAGTGTTGATTAGAAAATAATGAAAGAGAAGTTCACACATCATAGGTAAATGTGATGTGAATAAAAGTATCTCCAAGGACTTCCCCAAAGCCATCCCACTTGACAAGCAAACTGCAGCATCATAACTAGAAGACTTAAAAAATTTGACAACTAATTTCAATATGAAGTTTCCATTGCATTAAACTTATTTTTTTATGTTAAAAAGCTCATTCTCGGTCATTAAAAGTAATTGGATTGAGCAATTGAAGATGACTCGATCTAATGCTGATTGGTAGCTTGCGAACTATAAAAACAGAAAAATTGATGGTCAAACGCAATTATAAGGAAGCATGTTACAAAAAATACGTAACTAAACAAAGTTCAAAACAAATAATAAGTGAATGCATTATAGTAAGAAGCGACTAAACAAAGTTCAAAACTAATTTAAGGTTGTATTCGAAAAGTATATGTTGTAGGTTGTACTCGAAAATAGTTGAAAAATATATCGATTAATCAAAAAAATTGCCATCTTCATTCTTTAAAATAATAATCAAATGTCTATCTCAAAATCTTGGTCCTTGTTTCTGTTGATTACTCATACTAGAATCAATCAGACAAGCACTCACTATTTCTGCAACAAAAATCCATTTAAATATATTGAAAGACAGTTATTATTTTTATCACTTTTCCTACTATACCATTTAAGCAAGTCAAACCAAAATATCAATTCTAGTTATCTATTCGCATAGAAGCCATATAAAATAAATTACGAGACATTTTCTGGAAAAAAGAACATGCAATTCATAAACAGAAATATCAAAAAAAAAAATCTACACTATGGTCGGAGACTGATGAAGAGCGAAATCATTTATAAGTTATCGTGTTTTATAATATACCTTTGAATATATGTTTCTGGATTTCGAATCTGGAAAATATTGATGAAGGGTGAAATTGAAGATCGGAGATTAGGGTTCCAGATGCCGTCGAGTTGACAACTGAGGAGTGAACTATTGAAGTGGAGGAGAATGGCTGCGAAGATCCGAGATGGAGCGAACAGTCTCGATTAGGGTTATTTCATAGGAGACGAAAATTGTTAGTGTTATTTTGGGAGGGATATGAAAATGGTTATGTATTTTTAGGAGGGAGATGAAACTGATTAATTGTTTTTTTAGAGGGCAGACGAAAATTTTGGAGCCAAGAACGTTACACGGCACGATACAAAACAAAATGAGTTAAAAAAACAAATGATTAAGTGTAAACATAACGCTTTAGAATAATGCTTTATTAAATGACGTTATTAATAACATATTTTCTTGCAGTGAACCTTTTCTGTGAGAAATTTGAAAAAGTCATGCTGGAAAAGTTTGAAATATGCTTGGTAGGAGAGCTGAAATTCTTTTTAGGATTTCAAATCAAATAAAGCGAAAAAGGTACATTCATCTCTTAAACAAAATATATCAGAGAGCTTGTCAACAAATTTGGATTGAAATATGCTAAATCTGCAAAAAAAAAAAAACATGAGCATAACAATTAAAGTTGACAAAGATAAGGTAAGGTAGTTGATCAAAAGAAATATCGAGGTATGATTGGATCACTTCTTTATCTTACTGCTTCTAGACCAAACATTATGTTCTCTGTTTGCTTATGTGCACGGTTTCAATCAAATCCAAAAAAATCTCATTTAAAAGCTATAAAAGGGATTATAAGGTATCTGTTGCACACCTTATGATTTGGTCTATGGTATCCAACTAATGATAACTTTGAGTTAAAAGGGTATTTAGATGCAGACTATGTTGGAAGTCTAGTTGATAGAAAAAGTATGGGTGGAACGTGTTTATGTTGGGACATTCATTAGTTACATGGTCAAGTCGAAAACAAAATTGTATTGCATTATCTACCACTGAGGCAGAGTATATTGCTCTAAGCAGTTACTCTGCTTAAATCTTATGGATGATCCAAACGTTGCAAGACTATGGTCTAAATTTTAAACAAGTTCCACTTATGTGTGATAGTAAAAGTGCAACTGATCTCTCAAATAATTATGTACATCATTCTCGCACCAAACATATCGATATTAGACATCATTTCATTAGAGATCACATTTCCAAAGAAAATATCTGCATAAACTTCATTTCAACCGATTCTCAATTGGCAGACATTTTTATAAAACCCCGTTCCAGAAAATAGTTTTTGTCGACTTCGTCTTAGTTTAGGCATTTTAGAAATGTGATTTTATATTTTTTTGAATTTGATTTTAAATGCCTATGTTAGCTAATCTGACTCCCTAATGATTATCGAAAAGATAAATAGTGACTGAAAAAAGTGATGAGTGTTGATCTTGATCGTACATTATGTCTTGAGAGAGTATATTTAGAAAATTTCCTTAAAAATTTGTAATAACTTTGGTTGTAAAAATTCCATGATCATCTCTATTCCTATAATATTTCTGTGACCGTCACTCATCAAAATCCAATATAGTATGTCAAAATGTGGTATTTAAGTAGGAATTTTTTTTAATTAGAAATAAAATCATCCAAAAATACCCACTCTCATTTAAAAGTCCTCACGGTTATGCATGAATGAACTACTTGAAATCTTTGATTATGTGCTTTTATGCTCATCTAAAAGTCCTCATGGTTATGCATGTATGGAACACATATCAAAATTGGGTGAAATAGGCGAGTTGATTCTAACCCCATTTAAAAGTCCTCATGTTTATGCGTGGTTAGAAGATGCTTGGAATTCGTTTTTAATAAAAATAGAGAATACTACTGATCTCATTTAAAAGTCCTAATGGTTATGCATGGTTAGTAAGTATTTAAAAAATTATTGTGATAAATATACCATAAATGGACACAACTATATGGTTATCTATGCCAACATCACCCCTATCACTCTAGAATGGAATATGCGCCTAACAGAGTATTTATGATTTTTGTTTGATTTTTTCTTGAATTTTAATACGTATACTTGATTAGGTATTAATGTTTATCACTTTATCACTCCTATCTAACACTATTACTCTTTTGCTGATTAAAAAAGTGGGAGAGAAGTTAAGATTTTGGCAAATAAGTTCAAATTTTTAATTGCATATTCTCATCAAGGTTCATCACGTTTTTATTGTTTTTTATTTGCATATTTTTTATTTTCATGCATATGTAAAGAGGGAGCTTTGTTGTAAGGGGAATATCAAGGAGGAGCTAATAGAATTCATCAAGACCAAATACGTTTAATAGAGTCAAAATCTTAATATATATTTGTTTTTATCATAAGCAGGAGACTGTAGAATATAATAGTGTTTGATCTTTGTTTGATGATAATAAACATATATATATTTGTTTAAATGTATTTGTTATTGTACTATTTTATTTTTCCACATAATTAAATAAATATTTGTTGAATAAAATAAATAACTCAGAATCCTTATCTAAACAAATATTTTATTCAAACAAACATTTTAGTACAAATTCAATAGTATAAATTTAAGCTCTCACTATATTCCAAATACAAGTTTCAATTATAATACAATTTTCACTTTACAATTTTATATACATGTTTCACCTCACAACATAATTCACTCATCACTTGTATTTGATCTTCAACTATGTTCCAGCTTGTATCCAGCATCTGAACTATCTACAAAATAAACATTGACGTTGTAAAATTGAAAAAGAAATATTTTGCAGTGCACAATGAAGTGTGTGTTTTGAAAATATCGTTTGCCTAAGTTATTTGGATTGTTCATCGTCATTTTTTTAGTTCATCTTACGCGAACAACTTGTGACATGCACAGTGTATCACTGTACATACCATAAGGTCGTGCACACCGATAAACACTTGCTTGTTAAAATTGCAAGGACAGGTGAGCACAAGGTCAAACCCAAGTCAAGACTGGATTCAACTCGGGTGCAAATGCAAATACAAACCAAAACTAACATGGTCAGTCAAAGCAATCATGTAAGAGCCTGCATATGTACAAACATGCAAATAACTCAATACAACAATGGTCAGTCCTACCAACATACAAAACGACCACTAGATATGTATAAAGAATAAAGCAATGGCATGAACACACATAATTGAGGCTAGAGAATACAAGTGCAACAAATGTTCAAGCAAAATCAATCATTCAGGCATGTGGAATAGACCAGACACAGCAAAGTCGGTAAGCAAGCACTCGAAGTGGATAGAGCATAACCATAGCAATTACATATATACATACATATATGTATACACACATACACATGGAGACCACAATAATAAAGGCAACTAGACTTAAAATGAAAACAACATGTGGAACCAGACTATCATAACTTAGGTCAGGCTAAGAGATGCAGCAATACTAAACATGACAGCATATACATGGACATGTCTAAGATCAAACAATGGAGCATGGACTCAGAAAAAATAACTTGAAATGCAACCAGACTTTAAATGGCACAAGAACAGACCAGCTCATATGTAACCAGACATGCTCGGGTCTAAAATGAGTTAACATGAATGCAAAACAACACAGAAATATGTTCATGCAACCAGACTTCAGAGAAGACAAGTTCATATGCAACCAGAGAAGACATCAGTGCATTGGAGCATGTATGTATATATGCATACACATATCAGTTCAGCCATGGGTCATGCCAAGGAAATATATCACACCGACATGAATGGTCAGAGCAAGGTACAGAGCACACGCATACAACAAAAAATTAAAAATTATCGGTAACAGTTTGAATAAATTTGTAGAGGATTTCAAGATGAACAAGTCAGACTTCAGGAAGAAAAAGATTAACCCAAAAATCAGCATATATCTCTCAAATTCAAATGCCAAGCAGTAAGCGAACGATGAATAAGTCGTAGTATGAAAGAACGGAATAAATTCAAATGTATTGAAGCAAATTCGAATTCATCGGAAATATATGGAGTAACATGTATACAAAGAACAAGTCAAAGATCAGCAAACCATTCGATTACAAATCAACGTATGAACTAGAATATTGTAAAATTCAAACCAAAATATACAAAACAAAATTTAGGGATTTTACCCCTATTTAAACCCAATTCATCATCGGTAGAATATCAGGAAGTCAAGTTACTAGTAAGTTAATTAAAAATAACGAACTTAAAATCATACCAAAGCCACAACCGAAGAAGTGCTCGACACAATTGAAGCGACCGAGTGCAAGCAAAGCTAGGGATCGATTGACAAAGCAAACCAAAGCAAAATCATCACTTCAATCGATAAAATTCCAAGCGGCGGCATCAATTGGAACGGAACCATAATTTCAGAAGAAGGGATAAAATAATAATAGGCCTGGACATACGAATAAGAATAAGAGCATCATTATTTTTGGACTGCATTTCTTTTTGGGCCGATATCGTTTTTTGATTTGGGCTAAGTTTTAAATTAGGGTTTAATTAAATTTTGTGTTTTTCCTTTCTTAACTTTGTAAAAACTCTAGTTTTAATTAGGTTACGAACTACGTGGCATAGTTCAAAGAATTTGCAACTCAGTGGCTGAGTTGTGGTAGAGTTTTGAGCTTAGAGTTAGGTTAACCAAGTTAACGGGTATCGCAAGCTTATGTGTTTTTGTAATTGTCTGAATACTTAATTTCTAGTAGAAACCTTGGGGCGACACGTAGGAAATTTTTTGCCGAAGCTGGGTAAAACTGTATGTGATCTTTACTGCACTACCTTCTGTTTTTGTTTTTATTTCCGCATTAATTTTTTAGTAGACCCTATTCACCCCCCTCTATGGTGAAAACGATCCTGCACTTACATACATATTAGTCACAAATCATAACCAATCTGTGTTCCCCCATAATTCAGTACATCTTATATCGTAAGTGAAATCATCCCGTGCTCGTCCGAGATTTAACATATTATATAACATGCGATCAAGCACCTTCAATTATCAACGCTCATTACCATCGATTGGATTGTTACTTCTAAATCATCAAATATCACCTAGTATCCCATTATAAGTAAGTCCTATCGAATTGAGGCAATGGCGTAATCGAGTAATCGTTATCAATTTTTTTTAAATTCAGGTGGCATTTAAATCCTAATGTCTCATTTTTGATCTCTCTGGATCACATAATCAACATCCAGTTTAGGTTTTAATCTTACTGGATAACATTATTGACATCCATCTTAGCTGCTGATCTCTTTGGGTCATGTAACTGTATATTCGATTCAATCTTTGATCTCTTCGGGTCATATATCATATTTTCTAATCACATATCTAGATTAAGCCCGATCTACTCGCCCATCGATGAGGAGACCTAAATATCCAAGTAAGTCCATCCTGATGATCACATATCTAGGTCATGTATTAATTTATAACAATTATAAACTAATTTTACCATTTTTTAAATTCGAAAATAACCAACAACATGGTTGCATTGACTCTCTAATGTGAACTCAATCCACGGTCAATATTTAAATAAGTTAAAGACTGAAGCATGTACCAATATAGGATCAATTTTAACACTTGCAGATCGTTTAGGTGTAATTGTATTTTTGATTTAGTACAAGCTCACCCAGTAACGATAATTTATACATGTATTCTTTTCGTCATCACTATATCACTTGGATATCTAGAGTATAGCATATTTCAAAACTCTACTATTATCCTCATTAATTGCATAGGTCGATTTTAAAGTCCTTTGCTCAATCCGAAAACATTTATCTATTACTTATTTTACTATAGCCAGAGATTTTAAATTTAATTGTACTTACCCAGTATGGTGATACTGACTTTCTATAAATAAGGTGACGAATCCTCTCTTGAGTAGAGTGTCACCTCAAACGTTTCAATGTGTATTCAACTGTGGCTGTAATACAATCATTGTGCCATGTGGTTGCCCATAATCAATATACAGTTCAGACACTTAAGTTCGACTGCACTCTCAAGTTAGAAAACTATTGCACATAGTTACCATGAAATCTTCTACTTTGACTAAGTTACACAACCCACGGAATACTCTCATTGAGTCATTATGTGATTTTCCAAATAACTACAAGTATGTAACTTCTTGGTGCCACATGTTGGGTCAATTTCATTTAGTAGGGTGCGAATTAGGGTAAATTCCAAAAAAATCTCTAAGTAGATCTTAGTGGTCCTATACGAATAAGTAAATAGCATTCAGATCAAGTCTACATTTTGAGTTGATGTTTTATTTCAATTTAAAAGCATTTATGTTGCATATACATAAAATTATACCTTCCAATCATATATATGAAACTTTTATAATTACTAGTCATAATGAGATGTTCATACAATAATTTTAGGTATGTGAAAATGCATATTGGTATAAATGGCATGATAAGATAACAATTGTGATATACATATAAATAACAACATAATGACATAACAATCAATTCAATGCATATAGAAATTGTACACATGCAAATAATTATAAGGATTTGCAACTAACGTATGCATATATACATTTATAAATGATGAATAATAAAGTCTCATACATCAAATTCAAAATGACAAGCCTAAGATTCTTAACACTACAATAGTTTATCATCTACCTATAGGAATAATTAAAAATATTTTAACAATAATCAAAATGATATATGTATGTGCATACCATTTTAGAATTAATTTCAAAATTAATATATAAATATACGCATAGTTAATAATTACTGAAATATATTTCATTTAGTTTATGCATAGGTTAATTAATAAATCATAATTTCGTTTTATGTTTATGCATACAATCAATAATTTTATTTAACATTTCATAATTATCCATATAAAATCAAAATCTAGTTTATTTGTGCACATCATAAAATCCAAAATACTTTTATTCAACTTCCAAAGTCATAATTTACATATAAATACAAAATCAAATTTATGCATACAAACCCAACAAGTAAAGTTATAAAAACATCAAATTATAGTATTGAAAAGTTGAATATTATGTTTATATGATTTGCATAATAACTGTCAATAATATGATATAATGTGTATCAGAGTTTCACTTTACAATAACTAATTCATGTACACAAATTATACTTAATCAATTACTGATTTTAACAATTATGCAATAAATTTATAAACATGAATTATTATCATATATTGGCTTTAGACTTTATGAAATCGCATAAAAAACAATGTTCACCAATTTTATCATCTAGCCACTTATCATACTCGATCTGTATATGTACTATAGGAACTTGATTCCACATTCTCCATCTCGCAAGAATTAAAGAACTATCACCATTAAAATAAACGAGGCTTTTAGATTTCTAGAATGGAGCAATGGGTTGGCAGACCTTATCCTGTAGAGGTTGGGTTATTTTTCATTTTTCATCAAGTAGAAAAATGGAGGAGTTTGAGTTGTTATTTATATAATAGTTATTTGAAGAGTTATTTACCACTGATGACTCTTACAATTCAAAGCAAAAGAAAAACCCCTCACCTCCATAATGTGGCCAGCCTCCCATATTTTCTCGGCTTTATTTGTTATTTGTTTGCATATTTGTATGCATATTTGAATCCATTTAAACATGTGTTAGTATCGTATATTAATATGTGCATGTATAACGCCTACACACACCCAAATATTTACTAAAGACATCTAGAAAATTTCCATATGTTATTAAAATTACTAATGGTAATCCAATTGTTAAAAACACTCATAATTAATATATCTCATATATATTAATTAGTTTAATTAATTCATAACCCGTCATAAACTAATTAAATCAGGCAATATTCAAAGACTGTACAAATTCAATTGTGCAACTCACATGTGTGAATTCAATCAACTATTAATATTGAACAATTCAAATATTAACATCCACTCGTCACTTTAGCTAATGGTGTGAAAATTTGGCCAAATTCATTACCACTTACATATCCTTTTTTGGTATAATCATATTTTAATTAATTTAAGCAGCACATTTAAGTAAAAAAAATATTATACGCACGTTCACTTTAGCATTGTTGTACCATTTCTAATATTTGAAATTTGGTATTGGTCAAAACTTCAATAATATTTAGTATAACTATTTAGTCCATCTTCAAAATCCTTGGTTCAATCGTAACATTTATTAACCGATATGTCTCGATCCTAGACTTTTGACGTTGAATTGACCACGGTTGACTGTGATACTAACCTCTCGTAATAGTGGAAACGAATTTTCTATTGAATAGTGTTTCACTTCCTATGCTTTAAGTATGACCCAACTATAGTTGTTCAATGGTCGTCGTGCTATGATTTAACTATAGTCGAAGTGGAGTTTTTACGTTAAAGTTCTATGGTATTCTCAAGTCAAAAGAACTGTATAAATGTCACATAGAGATTTCCTATTTGTCCTTAGTTATAATCAACCGATAGGGAACTCTCGGTCGAGTCATTCTGTTTTCATCCAATAATTACAACTACGTAACCCATTGGTGCCCGTAGCAGTCATGAGTAATATACTGCTCAATATTTGGAGAGCGTACGTACTCTGGTCTCGATAGATTTATCGATTTCCTTTTCTCGAATCATCTTGACCTGAATATGTAAAACAAAGTATTATTAACTTATAATTTGATACTCATTGTTACAACATTAGTAACTACAATCACATAATACTTTATTTAAGGATTTTCTATTTATATTTTGTGATGGCCACCCTACACCTCCAATACCCAAATACTATAGATGATGTATTGCAATGGTATCCAACCATGTAAAGTGGCAGTCATGGTAATACAGTAGCAATCCAAATCACAGCCTGCCGTATATCTCATAGTGCATAGGATAAATTATAATATAGTCATATAGATATAAAATATGTGAGATAGAGATATACTTACATGAACTAAACAGAATCAGAGTGCAGTAGGTTCATCATAGTTATACAAAGCAAATAGCAATAGAGTTTACACATCAGATAAATAAACTCCAAATATCCGTCTCTAATAATCATAACAAGTGTTGAAATAGCTTCGTAACATTACACGATGGAAATGGTGATAGTAGCTTCAAATTGTAGATATATGAAAGCGCTAGCCGCCTACTCGTCCTTTGCACAACTCCATGCACTATCTCATACATGTTGTCTCTAAGATACTCAATTAAAAGCTCGAGATGATAAGAAGCAAAGAAAATAATCTCGGGTCAAGTAACATTCTAGTATGAGTAATCTATAATCTCAAATTATTTAAAAAACGATATAGTAAAGAGGAACATAAGGTACGGATAATCATATCTGGCATGTCCCTACATCCAGCAAGTAAGCACATAATACAATACATGTTATACTATCATCAACTAGGTGTACTACACTAAGTACAATGTAGGGTGTCGGGGTATCTAACATAGTAATACGTACATTATGTAACATCTATACTAATCATACAACAAGCATATCAAATATATTAATCAAAGCAATCACAACAAGCATTGCTAAGGTCTTACATCACACTAAGATGCCTTTAGATGTATGATAACTCACATGACCATCACTAAGGCTAATGCTTGATCACATGCCACCACTAAGGTATTTTCATCACTAAGGTGAGCCAGACCATCACTAAGGCCCAAGGTGCATATGTGAACACCATCACACATCCCCGCTCTACTTGCACACATCACATCTCCAAGTTATTCACGACCCTTTTGGCATATGGCTCATTAGTAAAACACATTATCTTCCACTCTGTCACTTCACATCATCGAACATGCCTCATTGAATCATAACTAAGTCCTAGAACACTTTCCATTTGAAGTACTTGATCGAAATGACTCACATTGTCAGTTTATCAAAGCTCAGAACACTTTGCATGGCTCCTAAGGTTTCCTTATGTAAGCCCCGAAGTAGCCCATTAATTCCTCCGCGTCCGTCCCAGAGTTAACTCAAGAAATCCCTATGTCTTTTCCTATAATTACATAGATCTTCCCCTTGTCATATCTTGACATCCACCCATCACCACTGACCCACATCGATCACACAAGATCACCATGTTGCCACTCCACCATCGATTGCGGCCCAAGATTTTCAACGATTGGTTGGTATCGACCGATCACCTTCAACACTTGGTCGATTTTTCGACCATCTTCAGCCTTTCCCGAAGCCATGCCATGCTATCCATGAATTAAGTGCAACATTGCCATGAAGAAACATCGGTAGGTTCCAGACCATTTTAGTAAGGAAATGGGCATTCTTTTGCTAAGTCCAACTTCTTCCAACCTTAGCCAAGCTCCCACGTGCTTTTCAATTTTTTGCGTAGTCCAACTTCTTCCAACCTTAGTCAAGCTCCCACAAGATTTTCTCGAAGTAGCCTCCATGTTTTCCTCAACTTGGCCTAAAGTCTTCCTCAACAACTCCAAGTACACCTGATTTATTGTCTTTATGCCATATTCCTATATCCATCTTCTAATCTTCACGCGACTGATCGTGTAGCATCTTCATACCATGATGAATGCCTCTTATTGATCGCATGACATTCTGAATAATTTTGTCCGATCGGTGGTGATCGATCACCCAAGAAAGTTATCTTCTTTTGCAATTTTTCTAAGTCAATCCCCCTTTAATTCAAATTCCTAAACTTCAGGTGCAACTTATTTGCATTGATTCGACTTCAAACTCTTTAGAATTAAGCGATACTCTAAAGTGTACATCATTACGCCATCTATTATTCTAAGAAAATATCGAACCAACAAGCATCATATCATAACAGACATAAGATAAAACATCCATATATTTTTCTATAATCCATACATCCAACTATGACATGTAAATACGTTGAAAAGATATATGTTGAAGGGTATTTGGTAACTTCGTTGTGATTTAGAATACCATGAAAAATTATTTTGTTAAGGGATATTTTGGAAAGAAATATTTTTGTTAATGGATGTTTTATAAAATATACACTGTAAGATTTGAGGAGTATTTATCTAAAAAGATATTTTAAGGAAGAACACTATTTCGATGGTAGTATAAGATTTAAAATGTTTTATTAAAGCATCCCATTGGGGAGTACCTAGTGAGAATCCTTGTTTTAATGAAAAGAGGAATAATTTATTAAAACATTCTTTACTATGAATATTATGTGATTTGGAGAAGATTTATTGTAAAAGTGCTCTAAAGAAAGGTCATTTCCATAAAAAAGAATTATTTTTCTCAATAGAAGTATTTGAAAACGATACGACGGAAATGTTTTTACTCGAGAAATTATTTTATTGGTGGAAATATTTGAAAATAGTTTGACGGAAGTATTCTTATTTAAAAAGTATATTTTTTAGAAAAGAATGCAATAAAATATTTATTTGAGAGAAAAGTTTATCAAAGGAGTGTATTTGATCTTAGAAATTTTTTTTTTAAAATTGATTTTTGTTGAAAAAAATTTCACTTAAAGCGTGCTCTTTGATAAATGATGTTTTGAAAGGAAAATATTTTTAGGTAAAGAGTGTTGGTTAAAAATGACCTAAAATTGGAAATTTTTATTGTGGATATATTTGGGAACATGTTATTGGTAAATGATGTATTATAAAATATCTAGTTCTACAATACTTTGGAAAACATTTTATTAAAATGAGGATGATTTGATTTGGAAGTAAATGGTTGAAAAGATAAATATTTATTTGAATAACAAACTTTGGAGGTGCTTGTTAAACATAGTTTATTAAAAAATATTTTATTAAAAATTTGAGTGGAGGACTGTAAACTAGACTTTATAACATGGGATGTAAGACGACACGATAAGATGAGTTTTGAGTTTGCTTAACACCCATTCTGACGTGTTACCTTTATGACTATGTGTGCGACTTTCCTTAATGAGTGTGGGGATACCTAGTTAGTAATTTATATGGGAAGAGTTGGGAAATGACGTAGGGACTGCCCATTTCGATGTGTGGGATAGTGATCTTTTACTTGTTTTTGTTTACCTTAGTTGAATTTTTTTATTAGTTTGTTGTTTATTGAGTTATTTACAATTAAGAAAATGATAGTGCCTGTTTGCCTATGTGAGAACCCGTTCAACTTATCTTCATGTGGGTTTGTAAATATTTTATATCAAAACAAAATTGTAATGACCTAATCACTTAGAAATTTTGAATATTTAGAATGGTAAATTGTATAAACCTAATGCATGTCTTTTTAAATAATAAATGATACAAAACACCATTTTCAAATATTTTTACATCAATGAGTAAAGAAAAGTATACTCGATAATATGATCGAAAGTTGGTTTATCAATATATGACTTTAATCTCGTTAAAAGTTGTTTCCAGTTTTTACATGCTTAAAATAAATATGTAATTTATAAAAATGGTTTTTGTTGGACCAGAAGGTGGTCGCATCAAATAAATATATGGTTGATAAGAACAATTGCTATCGGACCAGAATGTGGTCGAATCGGGTTAAGCTATATGAATGGTTTCCATTGGACCAAAATATGGTCGAATAAACTATATGGATGGTTTCCATGAAACAAAAATGTGGTAGAATCAGGTTAGGCTATATGGGTGGTTTTCATTGGACCAAAATATGGTCGAATCAGGTTAGGAAATAGTTGATAATAATTGTTTCTATTGGACCAAAGGGTGGCCGAATCAGGTTAGCCTATAGAGTGTTAGGAAATTAAAAAAGTACCCTCCTTTTGGTCACTTATAAATAGCCCAAGCCATGGAGAAAGAGAAAAACAATTACAACTAAACAAAAGTAAGAAAATAAGGAAGATATTAGGGAAAGCCAAGAAGCTAAACCATAGGCCAAAACTATTATTGCTAAGGTGAGGAAAACTATCCAATTTTAAATTTTCAAGTTATTCCATGAAGTAGCGTATAACTAATAATGTGTTGCACTATTTTAACCCTTTTGGTATTATAGACGTACCTTTTGCTTATAATATTTTTGACCTCAACCAAGTATATATGATTGATGCTTTGGTTGTTATTAGTTGATGATCATAAAGTATCTCGAAGAATACTTATATATACTTATGATTTGTGATGGCTTTCGGACGAATGCGGTAAAGACAAGATCTAGGATAGTGCACTATTACTTATTCCCATACCGTGTGTTAAGAGATAAAGTACATCCATATTGTGTGTTAGGATGCCAGCTACGATGGGATAAAAAGTTTCCAGGATCCAATTCCCTACTCGATGTTCGAATTAGATCCACGTGTATCCAAATTTATTTTGAACAAGAATTTCTGATTGTTTTACATTCCTTATTTACAAAATATATCTATATATGTCGAATGAGTTTTGACAAAGATGTTTGGAGAAAATTTACCTATTTTAATTAAGTAACATATGTTTGATATGTTAATATACTTCAAAATATGGTTTGGACATCTTGGATAATTTTGCGATATGACATGAGAGTTAAATTAAATAGATTCCTCACAGGGTGAGTGTTGCTTATGATGCTACACATAAATATTTCAGGTTCAGATGATTAAAGTGGATTTTGGGACTTTTCACGAAAAACCGAAAGTGAAGAATTTTTCTTAGCATTTGTTTAGTATTGTAAATCTTGATGTACATATATGTATAAAGCCGAAGACAAGACCTTATGTAAATTAACTTGTATCGCAAGTATGAATATATAATATTTGTTCCACTTGAAATCATTTACTCTAAATGATTCGAGGTTCTGGCATATGCATATTTTAATCAAAATCAAGTTTTCAAAAAATGCATGGAGCGGGGCTCGAACCCAGGTCACTAGTTTAAAAGGCAAGTGCTCTAACCAAATGAGCTGTGATGATTTTTGATTATCAACAGAATTCAGTTGACTGAACAAAATCGACCAGTCGACTGAATATCTATAAAACAGCCTATTGTACACAAATATGCACTGTTTTTTACTATGTTTGAATATTCAGTCGACTGACCGTTTTTGCCCAGTCGACAGAGTTCTGCAACAGACATTTTTTGTGAAAAGTCACTTCCTTTTTTGAATAGCCTTCTTCCTCCCCAAGGGTTGCAACCATTGTTATTCATAGAGATCTCTTCACCAGCAGTTGCAACTCCTTAACTACTATATATATGCATGAATTTCAAGATCAAAAAACTTCACTTACTTGCTTATACTTGAATCATACATTCTGAATTAATTTCTCTCTTGAATTCATACATTCATTGCTTACAATCATAATTCTATATTTTTGAAAGCAATTTGAAACTTCCTAATCTTCATATACACACAACTATACACATCATACTTGAGGAAAAGATTATAGGAAGAGTGTACTACAAGTGACAAATCCGTGTTATTAGAACATATAAGATCAAGACAATCTACTTTGTAATCAAAATTCTGTTCGGTTGCTCAGATGGTAAAGTCCTGTTCTGTTGCTCAGGCGGTAAAGTCCTGTTCTGTTGTTCAGGCGGTAAAAGTCCTCTTCGGTTGTTGAGGCAGAAAAATCCTGATCGGTTGCTCAGGTGTTGTATACCTATTCCTCCGGGTTAAGAGAGGGGTTATCATGAGAAATTCCAGAGGGAAGTCTGGACTGTACGTAGAACGGAAAGTTCGAACCAGTATAAAAACTCCTGATGTGCTTATTCTTATTTACTTTACTATTATTATCTTTTTTCGCATTTAGATTATAATTCATTCCATATTACACGATCCAAAGTGATAACTAGCTACACAGTAGTCACTTTCATTTGGTATCAAAGCCTGGTATTCTAGAGATCGTACAACATCCTAGAATAAATGGCTACAAAGAGATCTAGTCAAGGCAATAAGAAGAGGAAAAGCAATAAAGAAAAATCAAAGGAGCAAACAAACAAATACTTCATGGAAAAAGATAATGAGGTTAGTGATCTAACTTTTGATGATATGATAGAAATAAATTCAGAACTTCTAGACACTTTAAAAAGTCTGAAAAGAAAATATAAGGAAGCTCTGGAAAATCAGAAGAAAGCAGAATTCGAAAGAGATATGCTTAAAGACGAGAAGAAAATATTAGAAGAAGAACTTGAGAAAATTCAAGATTCACTCTCTGATAATTCTCAACTCACTCTATTAAGTCAAGAAATAGAAGCTCAAAAAGAAAAGAATAATGCTCTAGCTTCTGAGAATCATGAGTTAAAAAAAAAAATTAAAATTGTTGAGTTAGATAACACTAGTCTCAAAACTAAGCTTGATGACATTACTAAAAAATTTCCAATTTTAATAAAGGGAGAGAAAATTTATCCAGGATTATTGAAAATTCTCAACCTGCTTCAAATAAGAAGGGATTAGGTTATGTTAAGAATTCAAAAGCTCACAATGTTAAAAGTAGTTTAGGATATAATAAAACTAATCGTAGAAATAGCACTAGATATGCTTTCATGTATAGTAAAAATGATAGTGCTAGTACTAAATTTCGAGTAAAGCATAAATCCAATTTTTATCGAAATTCAAATACTACTATGACCTATAATGTTGATAATTTCTCTAGAAGTACAAAATCATTAACAGGAAATATGAATAAAAATTATCTTAGTATTTGGGTTCCTGTTAATTGAAAAAATAGAGAAAAATACATTGATGATTATTTTGATATGATAGTTAATAATGAAAATTACATTTATAAAGGTTCAACCACACACAAATAGGTATGGTTTCCTAAAAATTAGGAAATTATAAGAACCTTGGGTATCGCATGCTTTAAATGTTAATTTTTTTTCTGATACGTTACAGTATAATTAGTAGTTATTTTGTTTTATATTGCTCTATGTTAATACTTATGTAAAATATATTTTATATTATCATATAAACTCTCCTTTTTGTCGATGACAAAGGGGGAGAAAGATATTGCTCTCTAACACTATTTGCAGGAATAAACTATGCAAGAACAGATTAAAGGGAAAACAAGATTAATTATTTACAGAAATATATAGCATAGATTCAGGGGGAGAGATCTATAGCACAATTTCAGGAAGATATTCAGTGAGAGAGATAAGATCAACAAAGCTTGTCAAAGATTTGTTCGTAGCAAATGAAGTTGTCATCGTCAAAAAGGGGGAGAATGTTGGATCATAGGTTTTGATTGCTGACAAGACATAACAGTTCACGAATCTACAACTACGATAACATGCAGACTCATCAGCTCAATATATGGTTTGTATAGTTATGTATATTTTAACAAGAGCCATCAAATATGTATATAGAGTCTAGTTTAGTGCTTTGTTAAAATCTTTCCTCAAGAATCATCATTCACATTCAAATAAACTTGCATGCATATTTTAATCAAAATCAAGTTTTCAAAAATGCATGGAGCAGGGCTTGAACCCAGGTCACTAGTTTAGAAGGCAAGTGCTCTAACCAAATGAGCTGTAGTAATCTTTGATTATCAATAGAATTCAGTCGACTGAACAAAATCGACCAGTCGACTGAATATCTATAAAACAGCCTATTGTACACAAATATGCACTGTTTTTTACTATCTTTGAATATGCAGTCGACTGACCGTTTTTTCCCAGTCGACTGAATTCTGCAACAGTCATTTTTTGTGAAAAGACACTTCCTTTTTTGAATAGCCTTCTTCCTCCCCAAGGGTTGCAACCATTGCTATTCGCAGAGATCTCTTCACCAGGAGTTGCAACTCCTTAACTACTATATATATGCATGAATTTTAAGATCGAAAAACTTCACTTACTTGCTTATACTTGAATCATACTTTCTGAATTAACTTCTCTCTTGAATTCATACATTCATTGCTTACAATCACAATTCTATATTTTTAAAAGCAATTTGAAACTTCCTAATCTTCATATACACACAACTATACACATCATACTTGAGGAAAAGATTATAGGAAGAGTGTACTACAAGTGACAAATCCGTGTTATTGGAACACATAAGGTCAAGACAATCTACTTTGTAATCAAAGTCCTGTTCGGTTGCTCAGGCGGTAAAGTCCTGTTCTGTTGCTCAGGCGGTAAAGTCATGTTCTGTTGTTCAGGCGGTAAAAGTCCTCTTCGGTTGTTGAGGCAGAAAAATCCTGATCGGTTGCTCAAGTATTGTATGCGTATTCCTCCGGGTTAAGAGAGGGGTTATTGTGAGAAATTCCAGAGGGAAGTTTGGGACTGGACGTAGAATGGGAAGTTTGAACCAGTATAAAACTCCTGGTGCGCTTATTCTTATTTACTTTACTATTATTATCTGTTTCCGCATTTAGATTATAATTCATTCCATATTACACGATCCTAAGTGACAACTAGCTACACCGTAGTCACTTTCAAATGGCACCACATTATGAGGGTAGCACTCCCGATTTCGACCAAGAGTGTCAAAGCGGGGTGCTACGTCCTATGTCTACTTATTACTTTATGCCATGCTTGTTTGAATTGATTTCTCTTGCTTATATTATTCTATTGACTGTTTGTTTTACTACGGTTGATTTGATTATTTGTTTGTTTACTCATTGCTCTTTTATTTGATTAGTTGTTGTTGTTGGTTGTTTACTCATTTACTAGGTTGCTTGTTGTTCGACATATTGTAATTGTTTTGTAACAATCCACTATCTATGATGCCTCATTCGACACACCAAATGATGCGCACATCGCAGACCTCGCAAACGGCGGATCATTTTTGAGGTAAAATATATAAAACGTAACATAGAGCTATGCACGGTATTCTACACTTTTTGAAACTTACAGCATAAGACATAAAATATAATAATTAATAATACAACAATCTCAGACAAACAAAATAATACAGTATCAAGTAAACTTCACTAACAATGTTTCTCTACACCAGTAACAAAATCAATCTAATATCTAGGAATAACTCAGATAAAATAGTAGATAGCTGATAGACAAATAAATAAGTATCATCATATCATCACCCCTCTAAGTTGACACCAGTCCTCTCTATCGATCTATTAGATTATATCCAAAAAAAGAGAATGATAGAGAGGGTCAGATATACGTCTGATGAGTGAAACACATCGTGTAAGTATTTCATAATAATATAGTAAAACAACACTTATGCTCTAGGACCATACATTAACCAATGTTACCTACACCCAACAAATCAGCTAAACATAGTACAATACTATAGTGGCATCCTACGTTAAGATCTCACTAAAATCTAGCTCATGACAAACATATATCCTTGGTTGACCCAAAATCTCAAACTGTTATCGCCAAATCATATATTAAAGGTTCAGCTACATAAACTGTGTTACGAAGCTAAATCAAATATTGGAGACTCGGCTCCTCGTACTATTACATATTGTGGACTCGACTCCCCAAACTATCATGTATTAAGGATTCATCTCCTTAGACTGTCGTATATAAGGACTCAGCTCCTCATACTGTCGTATACCGAGGACTCGGCTCCTTGGATTATCGCACATTAAGGACTAAGCTTCTTGGACTATCGCATCGCCAAATACGAACCATATACAACATAATTTCCTAATTAAGAAAATTTTCTAGACTATCTCAAACCACAATAAACAATATACCAAAAAATTCATTATCTTACCACAATCTCGTTGCAACAAAGCATGCGTGAAACAGAGGTCATATGCGAGAGTTATAAGCATTTAAAGATGAGTGATTATTTAATTAACTATTATAATTTTGTTTCTCTTTCCATGCTAACATACTTGAGAAAGCCTTAACATCGCCTCTCAACACCATAACCACTATGTTTTTCGCTCGCTACCGTCGCCACAGGCATCGATTCTCCAATCTGACCATGTCACTAACTTTCCCACACTGAACCACACCCATTGCCACTGACGATATCCCCTCTAACAATCCCCACTGATTCTGCCACCGTCCATCTATTTCTGCCAATCCTAGTGACTTTCGACCACATATAGCCAATCCAATACCATCGTAGCCCTCTGCTTGTCATACTCTTCATGACCTTGGTGCCCGGTCATCCCATGGTTCATTTCACCGTTGGATCAAAACGGATAATCCATATTTATCGAAACTTCCAACTTGTTCTCTGATCAATCCATACACCTAATCGACGAGCGAACACCACAAGTGGATTCGCATTGTATAGAACTATGATTCTGATATATAATATGTCTAGTTTGGAAAAATTTTGTATTTTACACTTTTTATTTAAAAATGATTAACCTTAGTTAATTACAATTGACAAAAAAATCACTTTTTAATCATCTAGCTATAGCATACAACATCCTAATCAAATGTACGTAAAAAATCTTTTTAAATATCAATTACATAGTTTATACTTGGTTTAAGATTATAAAGGGTGAATTACTACATCTTATCAATATATACGCAAATATGATAAATCTCACTCATCGATTAACCGTGCATCTATTTCAATCCAAGGTGAATCCTCCTCCTCCTTCCCCATCCACAAATTACTCACCCTAAAAATGTCAAATCTCTTGATAGATTTGATTTATTTGCGTAGCTCTCTTATCGATGATCAGTTCCATATATATGTGTGTGTATGTATATATACATTAGTTCATTAAATTTGGATTTGATTTGGTAGATTTAGAATTTATTTAAGGAAGGATTTTATAAGTGGAGGAAAGATTTATATTGTAAAAGAAATGAGGTTAAGGATCTATTTATAGGATAAAAATAAAATATCTAGACTATTTTTTCAAAATCAATATATTATGAAGATGCCAATTGGTTTGATTTCATCCAATTTCAAATCCATTTAACCAAATTCAGCAAGTTATATATGTTTTTTAATTGTAAACGACATTTCGTACGCAATGGAATAGGTCCTGAGGCCTAATTCTAGCTTATGTAGATATTTACTATTATCTTTTATGTGAAATTGTACTTTTACCCATTTTAATTTAATTATTTAATTTCATAAAATCAATAGGTGTTGCGTTCTCCCCCCTTACAAAAATTCATCCTCGAAATTCCAAGAGACGGATAATGTATTCCCTTTACATCGTACAAACATATAAACGGACATAAGTGCATCTATCTATCATCCATTATACAACACAAGCAAAAACGTGGCCAGGAGTATATAATACATAAGATAGATAAAATATGATGATATGATATGAGATGAGTGCAAATGCAACTAAATCGGCCTTCTATATGAATGCATATGCAGTGCAATCAATATGTATGTACACATCCTAATATATGCAAATATATATTTCTAAAAGTATGTGCCTCCATACATTCATACGCAACATCCATATCAAAGTGCAAGTAAACAACTATGTCCATAAACACAATCAGTAAACACATATATAAGGGAATAACATATACAAAATTATCTAACAAAAATTAGAACACCTAACTATAAGTTTTTATCCTATGTTGGAATGTATATACATACAAGACAACATTATAAAAACTAAACTGGTATAGCTCAAAAAAAGCAACCATAACAACCAAAACACATTATAAGGACGTGAATACAACCAATCCTTACATCTATACATCCATGCCCATATCAACTAGCTAGCTAAAGCAACATTGCAAACAAACAATGCCCTAATGAGTAAACTAACCTATAAACTAACCAGAAGAGGAACTTATTGGGCAGAGCTCGTGATGGGAAACTCGGATTCTTTCCTTGAGTTCTCACGTACTCATCTAAACATTTTCTTCACCGTACTTGGACCAACTTCATTTCCTCATTTTTATGTCGTATTCACATCAAGTCCTAAGATGAGAATACACCTATGCAGTATTCTAGACTCTGTTTCTAAAATCACCTCATAAGCTGACTCGTCCCTACCATAACCGCTAAATCATCAACATACATTCATAGATAGGATAAACATAAAATATGTGAATACCTGCCAACTTTTCAAGAAGCCCACTCAAACATGTGACTTTCCTACTCTCTATACAATCAGGAAAGGTCGAATAACTTATGGCGCTAGCTTTCCCACATAATATATATCAATATCTAGTCGTTCACCTATCTAACTATCCACTGCGAACTCTCTATGCATGCCTATCCTATGTAGTCTCCATTCTTTAGCATATCACTGACGTGTCTCTAATCATATAATGTCAAAGTACATATATAATTTAAATAGACTTCACTACTGGCATATGTCCATCATTAAATACCTTGCAACAAAACCTGCCACTTGCTTCTTTATCCTTGGGCAATCGGAAACATTTTGTGTATCCTTTGACATAACCCACTAAACTTTTTCTTTAAGTCTATGGCCACGGTAACACGATAATGAATGGTGTCTTACTCTTAAGTGGGCCAATATTTTGGATTCTTAGGCAAACTTCATGCTCTAGTGCCATTTAATTTACGAATATCACAAATGGATGATGCCTTACTTTCGGTGAACATAATATTAATATAACAAACTCATAGACTAAATTATGCACTTTTCACTTATTATTCACGTGCATCAAGCATTGAAAATAAGTTGTGCGCAAAATATAACCATTTCATAAAATTGACTTCACAAGATAGTTCTTTCGATTCCAATGATGACTGAAAGGAACTAAACTTGTCTCTTAATCAATTTTCTATCACATCGCTTAATCTCATCTTCCTTAAAATCATGTTCGTGCCTTAGTACATGCAAGTCAAGACATTTACTTCATGTCTTGAAATCATACAACATTCCATACTTTAAAATTAATATTAACTCCACATGCTTGTGAAATCCTACAAAATAACATTCATCTCGAGTAACTTATGTACATCGTCGTATTGCAAAAACACTTTATATAGACAAGTATGGTCATCCTCTATTAGTGATTATCCTATACAACCAATCTTCTATTATTTAACCTTTTAGAAAACTTTTTACTAAATTACTCTCATACTTCTCACTTCTTATATAAGCATATCCCTGCCTTTAATGTAAACGTATATGTTAATTTTCGAATAATATTTAATAACATATGTCTCAACAATTTAGTTATAAATTTTTTAAAAACGGGAAAATAATGTCAAGGACAAAATTTCTTAATATTTTAGCCTCAAGGACCGGCCTTTAGTATTTTAGCGTGAAGGATAACTTTTGAATTTCAATTCGAAGGTAGGACAAGAAATTAGCGACCGGGACAAACACACAAATGAGTCTGGAACGCATCAAGCTTAGATGGCGTTGTCAGCAAGGGCAGTTGCTGTGTTGGCATTGGCTGCGAGGGAGGTTGGTTCGACGATGGATGGCAATGGATTTGAAGCAGCTCGATTTGAAGTCATCCGATGATGGAAAATTGATGGCTCTGGTGGCAGGGACACCGTGGTGAAGTGGTGTTTTAGAAGAAACAATAATTCGAGGAAGAACTGGAGCAAGTCGAGGAAGAAGAGGAGCATGCCATGGAAGAATTAAGGGAGAAGAAGTGGTATCGGCTGTTAGGTATCAGTTTTCCAGTTTGTAGGTATCATTTTCGAAAATATTGTTATTATTGAGCTTGTGATTTTTTTCGTACAACAAAATTATTATACTATCATAAATTCACATTTTGAAACAAACATTTTTTAATTGTTATTTTTTTGTATTCATATTGGTTTGATTGATAATGTATTGCTATGTTAAGTTTAGTGAGAATTAGTTTTTAAGTATTAATTTTGTATTTATCGAGTGTCATTTTTTAAAGGGGCATTTCACTAGAAGGACAAACTTTGCAGTCCAATTAGTTTCTTGGACACACATCTACAGAAATTAATTTCAAAGCCAAAGTCAGCACAATAATTACTTTTAAGGACAAAGTCAGCAGTCAAATTAATTTCAAGGACATAATTTCATAGGTTTTTAGGCCTTAAAAATTAATTATTTTGCATTTTATCCTTAAAAGTAATTATTTCAGTTGTGTGTCCTAGAAACTAATTGCACTTGCTAAAGAGGCCCTTATGGATAATTTTCACTTTTTTAAAATAATGCAATGTGGAAGTTTTTTACTGTTTTATTTATTCGATTATATAAATAAACGAAGTTGTTACATAGTAAATATGATGATCATTGAGTTGAATTAGTGTTTCGTTAGTATCAAATATTTAATGTTTTTGTTTGAGCATTAGTTTTACTATTAATTTGAGGATCAGTTTTTAGGTATCGGTTTTAATTATGGTAGGCATCTTTTTTGTAAAAATTGTTCTATTTTTTACCTAGAGATGGACAGTTGTCGTGCTCGCTATTGTGCACACTACCTTAGTTGAATGAAATCCATGCTTATGCTAGAGCGGAGCAACTCGGAGAATAGAGATGCTTAAGTCAAAGCATCGTTATGAGATAACGATGCAATTTCATGAGCTAGATAGATGTTGATTATGGGTGGTCTATTTGTGCTTTAAATATAATGACGAACTGATTTTCTACAAGGATAGTTGTTATGTTTGAAATGCTTGTTCAAGAATGAACTGCAAACTTAGATAACAGTGATCAAATTTGATAAAATTGAGAACTTAGGAGATTGTGGGTGGTTTATTTATTTATAAGCCATTAGGTATCAGTTTTAGTTGTCGGTAGCAGTTTTTATATATCAGTTTTTAGGTATCGGTTTTTAGGTATCGGTTTTTAATTATCGGTAGCAGTTTTTAGGTATCAGTTTTTAAGTTAAGAGTTATCGGTAGCATGTGATGGTGGAAGGTGTTGGGGCGGCGGCAAGGCTGGTGGTGCAGGTGATGACAATGGGTGGTGCGACGAGTGGTGATTGATAATTTTGGTGGTTTGTCCTTATGACTAATTTTGGAAGAATGTATATCCTTATCACTAATTTTAGGAGAATGATTATCCTTGTGAAGGCTGTGTCCTTGAGGCTAAAAAAATAGAAATGTTTATCCTTTATACAAAAAACCCCTTTTTAAAATTATCATTTTCTTCTTAATTTAAAATCATCTTAGTATTGTTTATTATAAGAATATTATTTCTCTGTTATCATAAAATAATATACTTTTTTCTTTCAAATTAATAATATACTTTAGAAATCCCTTAATTTCAACATATTACTTTGAATGTTTCAAACATCATTACTGGATCCAAAAAATAATAATTTTCATAAGATTTCCTTCAAAATAATAATATTATTATCAGTTTACATTAAAAAATATTGTTTATTTAAATCTTTTTTTTCTACAACTGCTTTATTATTATCTAATTCAAAAATAGCAACATTCCGCATTAAATCCCAAAAATTATTGTTATTTATATTTATATCCAAAATAGTAATAATTTAACCTAGAAATATTCATGAAAAATATATCTTTATTATTATTATTCTCCTCAAAATGCCTCTTATTTTTATTAGTTAAATAATAATTTTTTTCACAAACTTCAAAAAAAAAATTATTATTTGATCAAAATTTTGATAACCTTTGAAAAATCATATTAAGATTTATTTAAATTTCACCACTTTATAAATAATAGTAAATTCCCAATTCAAAATGGATTTTTCATTACCGTTTCAAAAAAATTCAAAATTCGTAAACAATACCCATATTACAAATACCTACGTCTCAAATTATTAAACTCATCTCTAGCTAGTTCTAAGTACATGGGCATATTAACCATCATAACAAATTCACCATAATTAATTCAACCTCTATAGACTGTGTAATTCTTTTCAAGCTCCAATCAAATTTTAATAAAAATATCAATAACATTTCAATTCAGTTTTTAAATCGAAATCATTGATCTCAGATCTTATTCTTCACACAACTTACAAGATTTGAAAACCATAAAATTATTTGTTAACTTCAACCAACGTTTAATTTTGATAATCATACTTTTTTTTTCAAAATATATTTAAATCTACCTTGATTAATTTTCAAAAAGTTTACTTTCGACATTTCATGTTAAATCATTCATAGAAAATCATAAATCAAATTTATTTCAATTTATATACTTCATATTTATTCATATGCCCTTAAATAAACAATTATCATACTTTCAATCTTCGAGGCTAACAACCGTTTTAAAAAATATCATTATCCAAACACATTTAACTTTCAAAACTTAATTCTATATAGTTTAACCAATTCAATATTGGTTACTCAAAATTAAATTTGGAATAACTTCGGTTATTTTTCTAAAATACTCATACCTCTCGTTATAAACTTATTTCATACAATTTATAACTACATTTTCATATGTATAAGCATACATCACTTTTTTATAGTTAGCCAATTTCCAACTCCTTTTAACTAATACATTATGTATAAAAACATATTTTTGAAAATCATTTCTTCCCACTAATTATGTTCATAATGAATTCAAAAATAATTTCCAAAATTTTTAAACCCTTTATTAATGCATATTTTTAAGATTTTATATCACAAAACTTCAAATTCCATTCAAAATACATACATATTGTAATTGAAAAATTCCACAAGTTTTAAAATAATAATTTTAAATCTTTTTCTTCAATTTAAATTCTAGCCAAGATTATTCGGCTTAACTTAAAAAAATAGGCATGTAAAAAACACATCTTTTCAAATTTTACTTTTACAAATAAGAAATGTTCGTAAAAGTGCAAAAGAAAATGTAATATATATATTTTCCTTAAAGTGTGATAAAAAAATTATAAAATAAAAGACGTCCAAAAAGATGTGTTTTTACCTACCCATTTACTTTAAAATGTTTCATTATTAAAAAAATTACCCAATAAAATATAAAGGCAATAATTCTCCTTACATGATTTTTTTTCTCAAAAGTAAAAGCTTTAAAATATTAATGAAAAAATATCTCTTATTAAATTTTCTTATGTTTAAAACATAAAATAAGGGATTATTATTTTAATATTAAATAAACTTCAACCTCTATATTTTCCCTAAAATATTAGATACCATTATTTCTAACTTTTTAGGTAAAACATTTAAACTAATTTTAATTAATTTAATTACTTTAACTGGAGCAGATTATAACTTACACAAGCCCAACTAGGTCCTACAATATCAAAAAAAATGCTTAATATCTTCAACTTCACATTATATTCTATGGACTTAAGGGTACTTCTCTTCTTCTTATTCATCTCTAGTTACACAATTTACTCCACTACTACTTCGCATATAAACTCTCTTCCAACAACTCCCTATGGAGTAAATTGCAACAAACGTGATGGATTTATCTTTTATCCAAAACTATTTAAATATCAATATTTATTAATCGCCTAACCTAAGCTCTGATACCAAGTGCAACAGCCCGCCATCACGATGCCTCGATTCGATGCGTAAAATGACACGAACATAGCAGACCTCGCAAATGGGCGGATCATTTTGGAGGTAAAATATATAAAACATAAAACAGAGATATCTACAATATTCTACACTTTTTGAAATTCACAGCGGAAGAAATAAAATATAATAATCAATAATTCAATAATCCCAGATAAACGAAAGAGTACGGTATCAATTAAACTTCACTCACAACATTTCTCTACACCGGTAAAAAAAAATCAACCTAATGTTTGGTAATAACTCAGATAAAATAGTGGATAACTAAAAAAATCATCTTCATCGTACCATCACGCATCCAAGTCATCATCAGTCCTCTCTATCGACCTATTAGAGTATATCTAAAAGAAGAGAATGATAGAAGGGGTATGACATACGTAAGGTGAGTGAAATACATCATATAAGTGTATAACATTAATAAGCTAGTAAAACAACACTTATGCTTGAAAACCATACCTTAACTTGTGTTAGCTGCACCCAACAGGTCAGCTAAACATAATATAATACTATAGTAACATCATATGTTAAGATCTCACTAAAGCCTAGCTCATGCCTAACCACATACCCTCGGTTGACCCAAAATCTCAAACCCCTATCGTCAAATCATATATTAAGGGTTCAACTACACTAACCATGTTATGATGCTAAATCAAATATTAAGGACTCAACTCCTTAGAGTATGACATATTGAGGACACGGCTCTTGGACTATCACGTATTGAGGACTCGGCTCCTCGGACTATCATATATCGAGGACTCGGGTCCTTGGACTATTGTATATTGAGACTTGACTCCTTGGACTATCGCATATTGAGGACTTAGCTCCTTGGACCATCGCATCGCCAAATACGAACCTTATACAACGAAGTTTCCCAACCAAGAAACTTAACTAAACTCTCTCAAACCTAGCAAACAATATACCAAAATGTTCCTCATCTCACCACGATCCTACTATAGTGAACCGTGCATGAAATAGACGTCGTATGTGAGAGTCATGAGTGTTTAAAGATTACAAAATTATTTGACTAATAATTTAATTAATTATTATAGTTTTATTTCCCTTTCAACGCTACCATACCCCAGAAAGCCTCAACGTCGTCACTCAACACCACAACCACCAGCGTTTTCCACTCATCGCTGACGCCAGATGCATCGACTATCCAATCTGACCACGTCCTCGACCTTCCCACGCCGAACCACACCCTCACCACTGATGATATCCCATCAACCGTCCACACTGATTCTGTCACTGTCTGTAACGATCCGCCTCTTTGGACAGTTTAAACCGACGATCAAATACACATGTCGATTCCAAACCATTCAAAAGGGCAGATAGTTATTGGGGTTAATAAGAAAAGAAAAGAAAAGAAATAAAGAAAATGAAACAACACAGAATCTCGCAGTGGAACGATAAAATATAATAGTCAAATAAACAGTTCATGAAGCTGTTTACTATACTTTGACAATTATTTATACAACATTTATCAGAGTTATACATATATAACATAACAATTAAATAATGCAGCAGTCAGCATGATGCACAGATAATAATAGTAATAGTGTACCAAATCTTCGTCTTCGTCCTCCAGAATAGATCTTCAAAAAGCTGAAAAACTCAGGTCTGACCCGAGCGTAATGAAAAGACAAAACACCCGAGTCAGGACTAAAATATCCTCATGTAAGTTAAATCAATCGTAAATAAATATGAGTGTACCGGCGTCGGAGATGTTTACGGGGTTTGACATCTCCTATCCAGTGTCAACGTGCGTGCAATAACTCAAGAGATGTTACGGGATTTTCCATCTCTCAAGGATCCGTGAAACTATCTACTATGTAGCAATATACGCTAAGTAGATAATGCCTATCAGTAATATAAAGTATCAAAATAGCGTTAAGGCGTTACCATAATCCCCCTTAACACATTTTTATAATGCCATAGTCTATACAGCACCGTAAGCCCCACCGTAAACTGGTGGTTATCAAAGGGTACCTCATAGGTATAACACAAAGCATAACGTAGTGGTCGCGAATAGGATAATCAGTATGACAAGGTACATGAGGCGATACCAACTAGGATACTAGTAGTTGCGTGATCCGGACTGATGTTGAGCATAGCCAGCAGCTACCCCAACACCGCGAAACAACACTCCCAAATCAAGGGGTGCACCCAAATCGAATCACAAATGTAATAGATATGGTATCGAAGAAGTGTGTCCGCTAGAGGTGGCGAACCTCAATGGCCCGGCGCGGCTCCTGTTTTAGTCATGTCAGGGGTCATCCAATAATCGTTCTCTTTCTTCAGTCAACGCGTTCACCAAACCATCCACTTCATTCTGGATCAACACTCCGCGTATAATAGTTATTAAAGTGGTGTTCGGTATCGACAGAGAGTATGTCCATATCCGATCCCGGTCTCTTTAATAACTACGTATTATTACACCGTTGGCTCTTTTATATTTCAAATCGATTCATCATCGATATCAAAATATCATATTCGCTTCAAAAATCAAGTCCATTTCAAATATCATCGTATCTATTCAAATGTAAGATTTCGTTTCAAAAATCATTTTTCGCATCAATATCTCATTTCGGTTTCAAAATCATTTCGAATTTCAATTTAGGTTGCAACTTTATTTAACTCAATTCGTATTTAAATTCAAGATTTAAACATAAACATTTCACCTTATTAACCAGTTTGGAATTTTAGAAAAATAGTTTTAAGTAGTTTAAAAGTAGTTTAAACAATTAAAATACTTAAAATACTTAAACTCTTAAAATGGATGTGAAATAGATAAATTAGTTTAAAATAATTTAAATCGGGTTAAGTAGATTTAAAATAGATTAAAACAGTTTAAGTATCCAAAATGGTTTATATAACCGAGTAATTTGGAAAACAAAATAAAACAGCTTCAAAACCAATCCATTTCAATTTATAACTTCCCAATTCAAATCAATTTCAATTTCCATTCTACCGATTCGATTTCGATTTCAATTCAAAATAACGTCAACTTTAACTTCAAATCAATTCAATTCTACATTCACCTTCAATTTATTCAATTTCAATTTTTATCGATTTGGAGCTTGGTTTCAAAATATCCATTTATAACACTTAACAAATTTTCCATCAATATTCAAGTTTAAATCCAAATTTCAAATATGGTTCAATTCCAAGCTCGATTTCAAAATATCATTTTTATATCACTTTTACTTAGTAATATTCAAAGCTCGAATTAAGGTTAAATCTTTAAACAAATCAATTTCGAAATTCAATCATATCCTGATTTTAAATTCCAAAGTCTCCACTTAATTTTTTTTACAATTTCTTTTAACCAAAACTAATTTCAACATTCCAAACTCAAATTTTCGATAAATTCGATTTCTATTTATAACCTTTACATCAAACATTTAAATAAATTTCAAATCGACGATTTTAAAAAATTATTAATTTAGCTAAATCGGTGTCCGTATATAATTTTCTATCCTATAGCCAAGTAATTATTTATTTCAATTAAATGTCAGGGATGAATATATATCACTTAAAATTAAATCACAGTATCATATGTATGCATAACAGGATATATATAAGCAATAAACATCCAAACATTCAAATATCAACCAATAGCATCCATCGAAATAAATCATCCAATAGACAATACAATTCATAGCAATTTCATAGTTATCAATGTCAGGTAATTTAATCGCAATTCAATTTTAATTTCAGTTTAACTGTCAATTTAATTTTTCAACGGTTAATTCAATTGACAAGCTATATGACAATTAATTTTTTTATCAAACAACGACAAATAAAAACATAACACTTCGTAATGTCAATTTAACTAGCATAAAGATATTTAGTACGTTGTGAGCGTTATAAAACACTCACCTTGATTTCAATGTAGTTCCAGCGTTTTGTTTCGAATAAAATTAAACGAGCGTTTAATTATACCCGAAATTTTCACTATCTCCAAATGACTCCAATCCAATTTCATAGCGTAGTGCTCGTCGATACGATTCCAACGCAAAAAGTTTCGTTCCAATCGGACCTCGTATGCAGAAGTTAAACATTTTTAAGTTATCGACATTCGAATTTATAAAACAATTTATATCATATATAAATTAAATCCATACCCAAAGCAATGAAGTCCAGCCCACTCAACATCTTCTTCCCCAACGAAGCCTGTACGTGAAAAATGCACAAACCCACCATTGTCGTGCACCAATCTCCAGTGATACGGAGCTCCGATACTCCGTTTGACATGCCGTCTTCACCAAACTTCTTCCCTTCGAAGTCTCCACCATCTCGACCACAAAGACACATGCTCGGCCACACCCAGGAAATCATGACCTGTAGCATTCCTCTCGACCACGTTCAGGTCGTACGTCCCAACCCACAACCGCACACCACCAAAACGTGCCCCGAGGTGCTATCTTCGATGACGAGCTCAAATACGCACTCCAATCTGCGAATCGGTCGCTAAATCACTCGATTTAGCAAACCCTAGCTCACTAGTTCCCATGTTCAACTCCATAAACCAAAGCCTCACCTCACAATAGCTATACCAAATCAAAGAGGAGGAAGAAATTCGAATTTAGGAACTGGTTTGAGGATTTTTAGATCGGTAATTTGTGAGATATAATTTTTCAAAGCTCCCATTTTTATTTTTCAAAGCTTCATTATTATTTTCCTTCTGTGCTCGGCTGTTATGAATAGAAGGAAGCATGTTTAAAAAGGAAGTGGTACAGTGATAGGTCAGGATGGCTGAGAAAAGAAAGAAAAGAGACAGATGTGAAGGGTATGGTCAAATCGAATTTATATATATTATTATTTTAAATTCAAATATCTAGATATTTATTTCGAACTCCTATCAAGACGTGCCGCTAGGCATTTCTAAGGTTTACCCCACGTTCCGGACACAATGGAGCAGGTTTCGGAAGCTAATCGATCGTAGGAGCGAGTTACGGCAATAAACGATCAAATTTAAATTAAACCGATTCAACTAATTTCTACGCGTTTTGGCTTGCCCCGGACAAACGGTAAATCCGATTGACATGAAATTTGAAACCTTACAATAATTTGACATTATGGATCCGATGAAACTAGTTTCGTCGAAATCCGAGACTGTTTGAAAAATGACTATTTTAACTCGTCAAATTAATATTAAAACAATTTCGATGCGTTTCGGGCTGCCACGGTCAAACGAAAACTCCGATTGTTACGAAAATTGAAATCCGATAATAACAAACTATTATGGATCCAATGGAACTAGTTTCGTCCAATTCTGAGACTGTTCAAAATTTGGCTATTTTCCAGTCGATAATTAAATATTAAAATATTCAATTTTCACAAATAAATTTTAAATTCAGTTTTAAAAGTTCTATAGCATCATTATAACTCCAATATGATAAAATAAAATTTTACAAATCGTTTTTAATCATATTAAACCCGTTATTCAATTATCCAATAAATTCCAATTTTAAAATCTTATTAACTCTATTAAAATCCCAATATAACTTACATTCACTTTGGAAACCAATTTGAATCATATTAAATCAAATTTCAATCATTCACTCTATTTTCATATATTAAATTTCAATATCAAATTAATCATATCAAATTCGAAATTTAATTATTCAAACATTTGAAATTTTAAATTTAAACAATTTGATTATTCTTAAATCACTATCTTTTGAAATATTCAAAACGAACTTAAAATTTAACTTTTGAAACGAATTAAGATTATAGAACAACCATTTTCATTATACGGTTATTCAATTCCCATTATTAAAGATTTCAATAAATTCCAAATATTAAATTTAAACAATTTACCTTATCCAATAATTCATTATCTTTTGAAATATTGAAATTGAACTTATAAGATTTAACCCTTAAAACCAATTCACAATTTCGACACTATTTCATTTTACAGTTATTCAATTATTCAATAAGTTTAAATATTTAATTTAAACAATTTACATGTTCAATACTCAATATTTGATTTTAAATAGATTTTACTTATCAATCAATTACTCTATTATACCCAATGAATTCAACACTTATTATCCTATTCAACTATCGATTGAAAGGCATTCACTAAGTAGCTTTTATTTTTCATTACTTGGATAATTATTGTTGCAATTCATTCCAGTTATTATTATTCCGAACGACTTACAAATTTTTTTCTAACATTAAATCACGAAATCTTATTAAATTAACTATTTAATTATCGAAAATTTATGGGTCGTTACATTCTCCCCCACTCAAAACTTTTCGTCCCCGAAAAGGAAAAAGAAGGGAAAAGGAACTAAGTATAGAATTCAACATTAGATATATTTTATTCAAAGCTACCAACTTATAAAACAATGAAATTCCATTTATAAAGTCATTACTACACTTCCACTAAGTTACCCTGATTGACTTTCTAACTTTAAAGTTAGTTATCAAAACAGGTTATAAAAATTTTCAAAACTTGAAAAAAAAAATTCTAACACCCTGATACTACGGAAAATTTCGGTAGAGTCTCCTTTACGCGGCTCGATCGGAAAAAAAATGACATTATATATATCACAAATATACATCTCATCAAGTGATGAGGCATCCCGAAGGGAAAAAGTGTAAAAGTACGGTATGTAATCCGAGATATGTACCTTATATATTGTTAGCGAGCATATACGGCTAATATAGCGCGAAAGCGAGCTCCAAATGCGAAGCAAGCGCAATCCGCACCTACTAAACATTTAATAACTAAGTTAGAACCATGCATATAAAGATAGATCGATATACTTAGCCTACACAACATATATATAACATATTTAGCTTTAAAACCGAGATTCCAATTTCAGGACAGCAAACAAATCTTAGTTTTAGGTCACTTAATGATTAAATTCCGCAACAGAATATAAACAAAAGCTGTTGCATTCATTTCAGGCTTTTCAGAATGTCCAAGATCATCGAATTCGGACCATACATTCAAAAATTATGGCCGTTTTACTTGGAGGATACGCCTCAGCCCGGGCAATGAATTGCGCAGGTCAGCGACGTTCACCCGCGTTTTCGACCTTCTGAACGACATCAAAACAGAAAACACTTAAAACAAAAGTTTTAGCTTAAGTTCTTAGATTTCCAGAAAGTGCAAGATCATCAAAATCCGATAAACCAGTCAACAGATATGGCGAAAATACTAAGGGTGTATACTACTGATTTTACTTATTTTTACACAGGACAGTGAGTAACATTCAAGTTTTTAACCTAGTAGACGAAGGAATTTTCTCAAGTTATCTAAACAAAAGTTGTGCTATAGTTTCTAAGCTTTTCGAAGTGTCCAAGATCGTCGAATTCCGTTCAGCCATTTAAAAGTTATGGTTGTTTTCGTTTCAGCATATATTGGACAATTTTGGATTTTTCCCAAAATTTGCTTTTATTATTTCAAAGTACAAACCATCGAACTTCAAATTTTCTAAAGAAAAATCATAAACACAAAGTCATTTATTTTCTTATTCATCCATGCAATAGGTTTACATTCAATTTGTTTCCGATTTATTCAAGTTTGTTTCATTCACATTTTAAATTCAAGTCAATTTGCTTCAATTTAAATTGAATTCAATTATATTTAATTTCACTTTGCTACAAATTTGAATTTAAAATTTTTATTTTATTTTATTCCGTTTATTCAATTCCATTAGCACTAATGAATTCTACTTAATCAATTTTCATCCATCTAACAACCAATGCATATCAAACATTAACATCCATCCCAAAATCTACACTAAATCAATTATACATTTCCAAGTCAATTTTAATTTCACACACTTCCAAGTTTATTGACATTTAGTTATATCCAAATTTAATTAGTTTCCATTTACCAATTTTATATTTCATTAATTTTAAATTTTATTCATTCACTTATATATATCATTCATTTTACCGCTTAAATTTCTTTTATATTTACAACTATCAATAGATCTTCACATTTTATTATTCACTCTCACACTGGTATATTATTTCTCTACTTATCCTTATTAGCATTTTAAACCTTTTAAGTATTTGGTAAGTTATAGTTATGCAAATAGAATGTAGTTAAACAACATACAACTTCTTTTCATTTAAAGTTGAATTTTCAATTAATTAATTCTTAAGTCATTACTTAAATTTCACTATAATTTAATTTCACATTTACATTCACATATAGTATTTCCATTTTATATTAACATAATTGTGAATCACCATTAAATGTTAATTTAAATTCCAATTATTTACTAACAATTTTATTTATATTTGCAAACCATTAATTAAATGCATATTTCATTATTTAAACCTATACTTGTATATTATCCAATTAACAATTCATATAACATTTTTGAACTTCTTAAATATTTTGGTAAGTTATATCTATGCTATAGAATGAAATTTAATACTATGCGAGTTTTACAGTTTCAATTTTATTTTAAGTTCATAATTTCCTAATTCTAAGGATTTCTACTTCAATTGATATTTTCACTTAGCTCTTAGGTTCATTTCTCATTTCACAATTCAGAAGTTCCTTAATGATTAAAGTCTAAATTCATTTCAATCATTAAAAAAAATCATTAATTATTAAAGGACTTAAGAATTCCAATCCCGGTTTCATTTCAAATCAAGTTTTGAAATAATATATACTTATATAATTTATATATCAAATCATACTATAGAGAATACAAAATAAAATAAAATTTGAATCAAAACAAGGTTTAGACAAGCTATTAAGTGGTCTCCCCCACTCAGACTCTCGAAAATAAACGCCGATGATGCGTGCACTCATCACCGAAATCATTTTCTAGCGTCAAGAGAAGGGAATATAACACTTATCATTAAAAAAATCATTCGAAAACAATTTCAACTCAATTATACTATCATATAATACTCATATTATATTTTTCAAACTCTTCTAAGTCAATTTCAAACACCGGAATTTAAATTCTCAAATCCAAGTTAAAATTCATTTATATTCATTATCAATTGTGTTTACAAGATTTCATTTTCCTAAATCCATTGTTATTTAATCAATTGTTGTAAATATTGACTGATTAAACAATAACAATAAAAATCTAATATTATCATCTCCTAACAATCAATTCAATCAAATGAATAAATATTCAAATAATTCTTTTATATAAAATATATTCCAAAACGATATTGTGTTGGTTTGCCCTATTCGAGGGTTTAGAAATTCCTATCGACGCCTTGGCGTCCCAAGTATCGACCAGAATTCATAAATACTCAACGGAACAAAGTTAACACAATATAAAACCATTTTATATCAAATAACAAGTACGCTCTCTCATGTACACTCAACTCATTCATATAGTTTACCTCTATTTCAATGAGTTATTCCCCCTAGAGCCAAGGTTTATCGCTAAACCAAAGCTCTGATACCAACTGTAACGACCCGCCTTTTTGGACAGTTTAAACCGACGATCAAATACACATGTCGATTCCAAACCATTCAAAAGGGCAGATAGTTATTGGGGTTAATAAGAAAAGAAAAGAAAAGAAATAAAGGAAATGAAACAACACAGAATCTCGCAGCGGAACGATAAAATATAATAGTCAAATAAACAGTTCATGAAGCTGTTTACTATACTTTGAAAATTATTTATAAAACATTTATCAGAGTTATACATATATAACATAACAATTAAATAATGCAGCAGTCAGCATGATGCACAGATAATAATAGTAATAGTGTACCAAATCTTCGTCTTCGTCCTCCAGAATAGATCTTCAAAAAGCTGAAAAACTCAGGTCTGACCCGAGCGTAATGAAAAGACAAAACACCCGAGTCAGGACTAAAATATCCTCATGTAAGTTAAATCAATCGTAAATAAATATGAGTGTACCGGCGTCAGAGATGTTTACGGGGTTTGACATCTCCTATCCAGTGTCAACGTGCGTGCAATAACTCAAGAGATGTTACAGGATTTTCCATCTCTCAAGGATCCGTGAAACTATCTACTATGTAGTAATATACGCTAAGTAGATAATGCCTATCAGTAATATAAAGTATCAAAATAGCGTTAAGGCGTTACCATAATCTCCCTTAACACATTTTTATAATGCCATAGTCTATACAGCACCGTAAGCCCCACCGTAAACTGGTGGTTATCAGAGGGTACCCCATAGGTATAACACAAAGCATAACGTAGTGGTCGCGAATAGGATAATCAGTATGACAAGGTACATGAGGCGATACCAACTAGGATACTAGTAGTTGCGTGATCCGGACTGATGTTGAGCATAGCCAGCAGCTACCCCAACACCACGAAACAACACTCCCAAATCAAGGGGTGCACCCAAATCGAATCACAAATGTAATAGATATGGTATCGAAGAAGTGTGTCCGCTAGAGGTGGCGAACCTCAATGGCCCGGCACGGCTCCTGTTTTATTCATGTCAGGGGTTATCCAATAATCGTTCTCTTTCTTCAGTCAACGCGTTCACCAAACCATCCACTTCATTCTGGATCAACACTCCGCGTATAATAGTTATTAAAGTGGTGTTCGGTATCGACATAGAGTATGTCCATATCTGATCCCGGTCTCTTTAATAACTACGTATTATTACACCGTTGGCTCTTTTATATTTCAAATCGATTCATCATTGATATCAAAATATCATATTCGCTTCAAAAATCAAGTCCATTTCAAATATCATCGTATCTATTCAAATGTAAGATTTAGTTTCAAAAATCATTTTTCGCATCAATATCTCATTTCGAATTTCAATTTAGGTTGCAACTTTATTTAACTCAATTCATATTTAAATTCAAGATTTAAACATAAACATTTCACCTTATTAACCAGTTTGGAATTTTAGAAAAATAGTTTTAAGTAGTTTAAAAGTAGTTTAAATAATTAAAATACTTAAACTCTTAAAATGGATGTGAAATAAATAAATTAGTTTAAAATAATTTAAATCGGGTTAAGTAGATTTAAAATAGATTAAAATAGTTTAAGTATCCAAAATGGTTTATATAACCGAGTAATTTGGAAAACAAAATAAAACAGCTTCAAAACCAATCCATTTCAATTTATAACTTCCCAATTCAAATCAATTTCAATTTCCATTCTACCGATTCAATTTCGATTTCAATGCAAAACAACGTCAACTTTAACTTCAAATCAATTCAATTCTACATTCACCTTCAATTTATTCAATTTCAATTTTTATCGATTTGGTGCTTGATTTCAAAATATCCATTTATAACACTTAACAAATTTTCCATCAATATTCAAGTTTAAATCCAAATTTCAAATATGGTTCAATTCCAAGCTCGATTTCAAA
Source organism: Allium cepa (assembly GCA_030765085.1). Lineage (NCBI taxonomy): Eukaryota > Viridiplantae > Streptophyta > Magnoliopsida > Asparagales > Amaryllidaceae > Allium > Allium cepa. Next base: position 23,312,435 of record CM060933.1, on the reverse strand, counting down.
ATATCATTTTTATATCACTTTTACTTAGTAATATTCAAAGCTCGAATTAAGGTTGAATCTTTAAACAAATCAATTTCGAAATTCAATCATATCCTGATTTTAAATTCCAAAGTCTCCACTTAATTTTTTTTACAATTTCTTTTAGCCAAAACTAATTTCAACATTCCAAACTCAAATTTTCGATAAATTCGATTTCTATAAATTCGATTTCTATTTATAACCTTTACATCAAACATTTAAATAAATTTCAAATCGACGATTTTAAAAAATTATTAATTTAGCCAAATCGGTGTCCGTATATAATTTTCTATCCTATGGCCAAGTAATTATTTATTTCAATTAAATGTCAGGGATGAATATATATCACTTAAAATTAAATCACAGTATCATATGTATGCATAACAGGATATATACAAGCAATAAACATCCAAACATTCAAATATCAACCAATAGCATCCATTTAAATAAATCATCCAATAGACAATACAATTCATAGCAATTTCATAGTTATCAATGTCAGGTAATTTAATCGTAATTCAATTTTAATTTCAGTTTAACTGTCAATTTAATTTTTCAACGGTTAATTCAATTGACAAGCTATATGACAATTAATTTTTTTATCAAACAACGACAAATAAAAACATAACACTTCATAATGTCAATTTAACTAGCATAAAGATATTTAGTACGTTGTGAGCGTTATAAAACACTCACCTTGATTTCAATGTAGTTCCAGCGTTTTATTTCGAATAAAATTAAACGAGCGTTTAATTTTACCCAAAATTTTCACTATCTCCAAATGACTCCTATCCAATTCCATAGCGTAGTGCTCGTCGATACGATTCCAACGCAAAAAGTTTCGTTCCAATCGGACCTCATATGCAGAAGTTATACATTTTTAAGTTATCGACATTCGAATTTATAAAACAATTTATATCATATATAAATTAAATCCATACCCAAAGCAATGAAGCCCAGCCCACTCAACATCTTCTTCCCCAACGAAGCCTGTACGTGAAAAATGCACAAACCCACCATTGCCGTGCACCAATCTCCAGTGATACGGAGCTCCGATACTCCGTTTGACATGCCGTCTTCGCCAAACTTCTTCTCTTCGAAGTCTCCACCATCTCGACCACAAAGACACACGCTCGGCCACACCCAAGAAATCGCGACCTGTAGCATTCCTCTCGACCACGTTCAGGTCGCACGTCCCAACCCACAACCGCACACCACCAAAACGTGCCTCGAGGTGCTATCTTCGATGACGAGCTCAAATACGCACTCCAATCCGCGAATCGGTCGCTAAATCACTCGATTTAGCAAACCCTAGCTCACTAGTTCCCATGTTCAACTCCATAAACCAAAGCCGCACCTCACAATAGCTATACCAAATCAACGAGGAGGAAGAAATTCGAATTTAGGAACTGGTTTGAGGATTTTTAGATCGGTAATTTGTGAGATATAATTTTTCAAAGCTCCCATTTTTATTTTTCAAAGCTTCATTATTATTTTCCCTCTGTGCTCGGCTGTTATGAATAGAAGGAAGCGTGTTTAAAAAGGAAGTGGTACAGTGATAGGTCAGGATGGCTGAGAAAAGAAAGAAAAGAGAGAGATGTGAAGGGTATGGTCAAATCGAATTTATATATATTATTATTTTAAATTCAAATATCTAGATATTTATTTCGAACTCCTATCAAGACGTGCCGCTAGGGTTTCTAAGGTTTACCCCACGTTCCGGACACAATGGAGCAGGTTTCGGAAGCTAATTCGATCGTATGAGCGAGTTACGGCAATAAACGATCAAATTTAAATTAAACCGATTCAACTAATTTCTATGCGTTTTGGCTTGCCCCGGACAAACGGTAAATCCGATTGACATGAAATTTGAAACCTTACAATAATATGACATTACGGATCCGATGAAACTAGTTTCGTTGAAATCCGAGACTGTTTGAAAAATGACTATTTTAACTCGTCAAATTAATATTAAAACAATTTCGATGCGTTTCGGGCTGCCACGGTCAAACGAAAACTCCGATTGCTACCAAAATTGAAATTCGATAATAACAAACTATTATGGAGCCAATGGAACTAGTTTCGTCCAATTCTGAGACTGTTCAAAATTTGGCTATTTTCCAGTCGATTATTAAATATTAAATATTCAATTTTCACAAATAAATTTTAAATTCAGTTTTAGAAGTTCTATAGCATCATTATAACTCCAATATGATAAATAAAATTTTACAAATCGTTTTTAATCATATTAAACCCGTTATTCAATTATCCAATAAATTCCAATTTTAAAATCTTATTAACTCTATTAAAATCCAAATATAACTTACATTCACTTTGGAAACCAATTTGAATCATATTAAATCAAATTTCAATTAATCATTCTATTTTCATATATTAAATTTCAATATCAAATTAATCATATCAAATTCGGAATTTAATTATTCAAACAATTGAAATTTTAAATTTAAATAATTTGATTATTCTTAAATCACTATCTTTTGAAATATTCAAAACGAACTTAAAATTTAACTTTTGAAACGAATTAAGATTATAGAACAACCATTTTCATTATACGGTTATTCAATTCCCATTATTAAAGATTTCAATAAATTCCAAATATTAAATTTAAACAATTTACCTTATCCAATAATTCATTATCTTTTGAAATATTGAAATTGAACTTATAAGATTTAACCCTTAAAACCAATTCACAATTTAGACACTATTTCATTTTACAGTTATTCAATTATTCAATAAGTTTAAATATTTAATTTAAACAATTTACATGTTCAATACTCAATATTTGATTTTAAATAGATTTTACTTATCAATCAATTACTCTATTATACCCAATGAATTCAACATTTATTATCATATTCAACTATCGATTGCAAAGGCATTCACTAAGTAGCTTTTATTTTTCATTACTTGGATAATTATTGTTGCAATTCATTCCAGTTATTATTATTCCGAACGACTTACAAATTTTTTTCTAACATTAAATCACGAAATCTTATTAAATTAGCTATTTAATTATCGAAAATTTACGGGTCGTTACACTGTCCATCTATTGCGGCCAATCCTAGCACATATAACCACTCCAACGCCACTGTGGCCCTTTACTCGTCGTACTATTTACAGCCTTGGTGCCTGATCATCATGTCATCGTCGTTTCACCATTGGATCAAAATGGATGAAAATGTTTATTGAAACTTTTTGCTCATTTTCTAATCAATCCATACACTCAATTGATGAATGAACATCACCAGTGGATTTGTGTCGTTAAGAATTACTATTTTGATATATAATATATCTAGTTTGGAACAATTTTGTATTTCATACTTTTTAATTAGAGTGTGATTAACCTTCGCTAATTACAATTGATAAAAATTCACCTTTATTTCATCTAGAAATGGCATATAACAATATAATCCAATGTATATAAAAAATATCTTTTTAATTATCAGTTATAGTTTATACTTGTTTTAAGATCACAAGGGTTGAATGGCCACTTCTTATAAATATATACGCAAATATGATAAATCTCACTGACTGTTAGCTGTGCATCTTCTCCGATCTGAGATGAATCCTCCTCCTTTGCTATCCAAAAATTCCTCGCCTTGAAAATGCCATATTTTTCGACAGCTTCAATTTATCTGTGTAGCTCTCTTATCGGTGATCGGCTCCATATACATTAATTTGTTAAATTTAGATTTGATTTCGATTGATTTAGGGATTAAGGTTTTATAAGTAGAGGCAAAATTTATAAAGCAAAAGAAAAGGCATTAAGGATCTATTTATAGGTTGAAAATAATAATATCTAAGCTACATTTTTTAAATCAATTTATTATGGAAATGCCACTGGGTTTAACTTCTTTTAATTTCTAATCGGTTAACCTAATTCAAAATTTTATATATGTTTTCTGTCTATCAACGACATTATAAACATAGTAGGATAGGTTCTGAAGCCTAATTCCAAAATCTGTAGAAATTTATTATTTTTTCCCTTTATGTGAAATTACGATTTTACCATTTTTAATTTAATTATTTGATTTCGTAAAATTGGGGCATTACATGTTTATACGATGTGCTAAATTAAATGTACAATGATTTAGTTATCTAATGTTGTCTTTTAATGGGATGAACATTAGAGAAACTAGTAAGGGGTTATGGGACATATTTGATTTGGTCATACTGGAATGTCATAGTTTCCTAAACCGAGGAAGACTACATATTGGAATTAACTAAGATATGTGAAGAGTTCCTTGAAGACGAGTAATAGTAGTTGGAATATTTTGATAACTAAAGGTTTGATGGGTAACATTGAGGAATCAAAGATGGGTATGAGGTTCATTTGATTTTTTTAAATATGTGTTTCGAAACCTATTTATATAAACAGTTACCGACTTCCATAAATATTTTAAAATAGAGTTTCTATTTTGATGAAATTTTTATGATTTGATTATATATGAAATAACAATTTCTCAAAATTGTTTTGAACTAGTCTAAAGTGGTGGAAAATATTTGTAGAAATTGTTTTATAAATTGATGGTGGTATTTTTAGAAAGAAAAGGATTTTGTTTTTGTTCTAAAAGGAGTGGAGGCTTTGCTCTGAAAACGAAAATGTTTTGGGAAATGTTTTGCTTTTAAGATGTATTGGAATTCTCCTGGCTAGCAGGTCCCTCTTTAGTATTTTGGGTGGGTTATCTCGGTCATTATATGGAAAAATCACTATAAAATGATTGAACGAGATGATTCTATGACTCGAAGGATGTTTAGAGGGTTTTGACGATGACCACTATTGGATGTGATGATATGCTATACCATTGGATGTGATGATACGCTCTACTATTGGATGTATGCTATGAGGTCGAGGATGATCAAAGGCTTTAATGTATGCTTGTAAAGAAGGAGTAAGTGGGGAAGCTCACCGTGGATTTTATAATGTGATCTGCCCTGGATCTTATGAGGGTGGTTTTGGTCTTGGCTGTTTAAGTGGTAAGGATACAGACATTCATGCAGTCGCGATGCTCTTACGAGGATGAGTATTTGCTAACCTTATAAGGGTGTTCATTGGTGTCATCATCCTAAAGTACAATACTCTTATGATGGTGGTATTCATTGACATTATGATGGCATTTATTTGGAAGAGTCCTTATGATGTGGCTCTAAAGATGAAGGATTAATCCAGTTGTAGCACGGGTAGATAGCTATATTATTTTGAGGATGTAGTCATGATTAGGCATGTATTATTATGAGCATGTAATATGAGTGGACACATGAATTATTTTATAAGCTATAAGAACTGGTGGTAGATCAATTATTTTGAGGATGAGACTATGAGAAAGTTCATCGATGACTTTGAAGATATACATATTACGGTAAATATGTAGTCAACATAGGGATTAACACATACATGTTATTTGTTGATATGATGATGTGGTGATGCCGTTTTGGAGTGTGTTTGTGCTTTATTTTTGATAAGCTATGCTAGTTGTTGAAATATGTATGTTTATTATTTGTACATGAATGTTTTGATCAGAATAAGTTGTGTTGTGGAGCTTTGTTATGGTTAATTATGGTTAAATTATTGAGATGGTATGCGTTAATCTATGATTGATATTGATTCACCCTTTTTAATGAAGTGTTATTTTACATGCTATCATTTGAATTGCAAGATTGTGATAAGTATGTGCATTACCACAATACGAGAGTGTGAAAATTTAAATTCATTTAGCGGGTGAATTTATTATATTATGGTTAATGTTATACGGTTGTTATATACTACTCCATAAGTAGTTAACTACGTAATTCTCCATATTTTGTAATTAGACCCATGGTGATGCTTTATTGATTTTCTTAGGGTTTGTATTTAGGGAATTGCGAGGGCACAATTCTTTTAAGCGGGAGAATGTAACGACTCACAAATTTGATACTTCTAATATTAAAATAATTACAAAATAAATTTTTGAGAAACGAGTGACTTGAGCATTGTATTTATAACTGTTGCGAAGGTATTTCCGAGCCGATTAGTTTGATATACAGTTTTGATGGATTTGGAATTACGATTTACGAAATAGAAACGATACGGTGTTTAAATAGAGTACACAACCACTTTTGGATAAAACAGTTACATGTAATTGAACCCACCTCACTGCCTATATAAGTAACACTTAGAAACCCTATAGAGCAGCGACCATTTCAGTCATTCTTCCTATATCTTGAGATTCCTTCTAATCATATTTTAATGGCGGATGATTTTCTCTAATTACAAATTGATTCAAAAATAGAGTGCTCAAACCCTTATATATCACTACAAAGCTATCGACGAATGAAGTTGACGGTGGTGTTCGTTTGTCATGATGGTGATAAGATTGGCCAGAAATTGGCAAACTATTCTAAGCCATCAATCTTAAGGTTTCGAAATCAATGGTGGGTCGACAATAATTGGATGATCGAAAGGTTGCATCTGGTAGAGGTTGTTAAGTGAAGTTTATTGACACCGTTGGATCATTGAGATGGGTCACGAATTCGCTAGAGTTTAACCGTAAAGTCATGGTGTCCATGGTAGAGGAGGCCACTGTGGGGGGAAGGGGGGTCAAGGTGGGCTAAGAGGGTGTAGCGCGAGGTGGGGGTCTCAACGATGGTCTCTAATAGGGTCACGAGGCACATGGCGATGACGATGTGGACTGGAAGATGGCGACTATGCATACGTCATGGTTTTTTGGGCACTGTATAATAAGGTACTTTTAGAAGTAAGCCCCTATTTTTTATTTAATTGTAAATTGAACCCTGAAACTTCTAACTTTAATATCTTTTACATATGAACTCCGACTCATGCATGGCTTCTTCTGTCAGACTCATGGTAGAATCCGAAATGATTTGGCGCTAGGTTAGTTGAGTTTGGAGGCTTTTTCCAAAAGCGCATTGGTATGGTTGATTTAATTTAATTAATTGAATAATAAATTATAAAATACACAATTATTGACGAAAACCATATTTATTATATATGTTATGTTCTATAGATAACTGTTCAGTTATTACAATTTTGTGGATGTATTGTGCCTTGATTGGATAATCACTGTTAATTTTTATATTTTTGGATGTTTAATTAAATAAGCATTTGATTCGAATTATAAAACAATTGATTGGAATAAAAAGTTTAATAATGAGAAAAATAGATAATAATGAGGTTATTTAAAGATTTTGGATGGTATATGTATATAGCGATGATTTAACAAACTTTACTGAAATTAAAGTATGAAATTAAATAAAGTTATTACTTAGGAAATTCATTAATAATAACTAAAATTATATTTTAAATTAAGATTTGGGAAGCTTATTATTAGTTATAAAATAAAACTGGATTTTAAATAATAATACTATGGATTATAGTAAAGATAACATTGTTTTGTGTAAATGACAAAGTAAACGATTCTATGACATTTATGATAAGAAATACTATTTTTATTGTTTAAGCGATGAATTAAAAAGGTATTTTCTGGACAATAATAAATCAGTAAAGAAATGTTCTTCAAATAGGCCTTTGGATGAAATAATTACTATTTTGAGCTAAATAGATGTAAAAAGGAATTTCGGTGATTTAATATAAAATATTTTTATTTTTGGAATCAATAATAATAAATTGGTTTTGGAAAGTATTAAAAGGGTTTTAATATATATATATATATATATATATATATATATATTAAAATGGTACTTTATATATAATATGTCACTGGGACAACATATCATATGTCAATAAACGTTTGAATCACAATACGCAAGTTTCGAACTTGTGACCTCTTGCATCAAAGCCGAATCACTTAACCACTTCGACAATGGTGCTTGTTATTTAATATATATTATTATTTTAAGGTAAAATAATAATATTGTTGTTTTGAAAAGCAATTTAATGAGAATTACTATTTCTGATTTAAAATTCGATGTTTAGAAGTATTTAAAGAAATGGAAGTATATAAAGAATTTTAAAGTAAATTACCATTTTGGAATTATTTCGACATATATAAATAAAAGTAGTTTTATAAGAAACAATGATAAAATAATTTTATATGTAAAATAAAAAACATCAGTCGCAAATATAATTTTTTGGATGGAGGTAATTAATATGTGATTAATTGTTAATTTGAATTACCAAATATGTTTACTTATAATGATGAAATCGCATTAGGATGGATATGCGATGCTTTACCACTATTACTACAAGAGGAGGGGTGGTAGATTATGGTTATACGATGATTAAGGTTATGTTACCTATGTTGATTGGATTAGTACACATTTATTTGTTGATGTCATGTCACTATTATGAGGTAATTAGTATATATTTGATGATTTATACCTACATTGGTGACGCATTGCTATAATGGATGATTATATGTATGCAAGTATATTTGTGTTGTTGTTATTTTATTATTTAACGATTGTGGATGTCATGGAAAGTTGTCAAATATATGTGATGTTTTACGGCTAAATGTGTTATTATTGCTATTTTCCTAAAATGATGATTTTTGTGATGGATGAGTAGGAACACTATTTTTTGCTTATGTTATTTCCATTGGCCGCGATGGTGATGTGCACATAAATGTGCATATTTTTACCAATATATTTAATCTATTTAAATTAAATAAATGATCATATTGGGTATTTTAACCTGTTTTAACCAAAATCCATATTAATTCTAAATTTTCACATATCCATCTTCATATAGGGGCAAAACGGTCATTTGTGTGCATGTATTTCTTTGAGAAAAATTGATTGGAAATTTATATATATATTTGTAGGAAAATTGTCTCAAATAGGAGTGGTTTCATGAAGGAATATGCATGCACAAAGAATATAAAGGAATGAAGATGGAAATAATTCAAAGTGAAGAACATGGAGGACCCCACCTACCTACTACCTTAATGTACAAATTAAAGGCTAATGCACATGCTAAAAGACATTTAAAGCTTCATGTACATTTAAGTAGGGGATTATTGAAGCTAATGATAACTTGGCCACCACACTTCCTCCAAGGGCATTTTGGGTACTCTCCAAAAATATGCATTAGGGTTTCTAACTTGTATAAATACCCCTTATGTTTCATGTAGCTCTCTCTTCTCTTAGTCTCTCTTAGGCCTCCTTCTCTTTAGTTTAGTTTAGATCAAAAATAAAATGAAAGCTCCTCTTTCTCTTTTCATAGCTACTTAGCCATTTTTATTTTATGTAATCTTTGTTATTTTATGCAATTTAATACATGCTCTTTCCTTTTCATGTTCATTTACTTTCATGTTGTAGTGTAGATCTCTTCTCTTTTATGCAAGTAGAATAATTTTTCCTTTCATTTAGCTTTCATTTTTCTTTCTTTTTGCTTTCATGTTGCTTTCTACGTTTGTTGATTTGATAACAAATATGAGAGCTTAACCCCTACAATTTAGGGGTAATGAAGCTCTCTAGTATGTAGATGCAACATTTTGATGTTTATACTCTCTTTTTGTGCTTTAATGGAAACACTTGAAGTGGTTTAATGATGTTGTTTAGCTTTGAATTTGATAGTCTATGTTGTTCATAACAAATAGGCTATACTTAAACAAACATAACACAAATTGTCTCTTCATCTAAATATGATTATGGTAAAGAAGTGAATGTTGAAATTGAAATTTGATAGCCTATATTTCTAAACAATAGTTAATAGGCTATGCTTAAAATAGATTTTTATTTCAACTTTGTTGTCATATTTCATGAGAGTTAAATGTGCATTAGTGGTTATGTTATGGTTTGATGGTTTATATTGAGCTAATTAATAGGACAAATATACCATACTTATGATAAGCGCATCAACTAATTCACTAATGACAAGAAAAGAGAAATCATAACTTCATTTTGTTGATTTATGTGATCTAGAGAGTGGAAATTGCCTCTAAATTGTCTTAACACTCATATTTTTTATCAATTTTCTTTTGCTTGTTTTTCTTCTTTTCTACTTTAACATTCTCTTCAACATTGGTTTAATTTGATTGAATAGAATTTTAAAATCATCAATTCCCTGTGGATCGACCTGTATTCGCCACGTGCTACATTCGTACACCGTGCGCTTGCGGTTATTTTTTATTCTAAATTCGTTCGACGGTTTTCTAAACCGATAGAATTTCCGTCGACGACCAAGTTTTTGGCGCCGTTGCCGGGGAGTTGTTTTGATTTTGATTTTCTATTCTTCGGATTATATTTGTTTGATTTTTGTGTGTTTTCATTGTGTGTGTGTTTGCATTATGATTTTTTTCAAAAAAAAAATGTGTTTGTGTGACTTTTAATTTTGTTTGTGTACTTGTTGTTTATTTGCACTTGCATTTGCTCTTCTATTACCAAAAAAAAAAACATTCACAATTACAAAACAAAAACAAAAACATTTTATTTCTATTTCAATTTGCATTTCATTTTTACAACCATCATTGTATTTACAACCTACACTGTTACATTGCATATTTCACTGTTTCATATTTTCAATTTGCAATTTCAGTTCACAGTGCCTTCATACCTTCTCTGTTCACAACCACCACATCAAACCATTCCTCTGTCCCCAGCATAACATCCACTACTACCACCTACCATCAACTCCAGGAACTGCTGCATCATCCTTCGACAAACTGTACGACTGTGCCACTGCTCCAGCCTCATCACAGTTCATACCCTTCACTACTGTCTTCACAAGCCTGCCACCAATACAACAAATCCCATCCACAACCATTACACGGTACATACCATATCATTCATCGATTTCCCCTCCAGTCATCTCCCTACCGCTCTGCCTAACAACTTTCAAACAACAACTTTGTCCTCTGTTTCCACCCCAAACTACACAGTGCACTTCAAGTCCACACCACCACCCCCACAACAATCACAGTCACATTATCACCCAACTCCACTTCTAACAGAACAAACTGCCACAACCTGAGACCATCTCCTCCACAACAAAAATCTAATCACAGCAAATCCCTCAAATCACTTCACCATTGCCACGAGCACACGGCTTCTATCACTTCCAACCAAAGCCACTATCACCATTCTCCTTCAACTGAACTTGCCAATACCTCATCAACCTTCCTTATCACCAGCGCTGTCTTCCTCTTTCTCTACTTGAACTCTGCCATATCACACTGCTAACATTGATCAAATCCCTCTTCCACCACCACAGACTTCACCAATACAACCATCAAACTTCTTTGTCCCAAACCATTACAACCGCTATCCATCAACATTCTCCATTGCTCAACCACAGTGCAACAGCACAGCAAACCCTGCCATCAATCCGCTTTGCCATCTACTCACTGTGCATATTCATATCACATTGTGCACATCAAAATATCCAACTTTCTCCACCATTTCATAAAACTTCATCTCAATTCAACATTACAACTGCATATAACTCACCTTAATGACCATCATATCTTACACTGTCAGTCCCCTCCCACTTTCATACAGAACACTCACCATCCACTTCAACATTATACATGCCATAACACCATTTCCACTGACCCAAACTACATAACGCTTCTGTCATCCCATACATACAACTTCCTCCTGCCAACCACATCACCATCAGTATCACCAAGTCGCCGCGAACTCGACTTCTTCCAACAGCAAGCAGTTTCACTTACTTCTCACTGACCACGACGGTCACTCACCACTCGCAGCAGCATACATCTGCTTTCACCACTGTCACACTTCAACAAAGAAACCCCTCACTGCAAAATTCCATCCTCATCACCATTTACTATCATTCATTTTCAATAATCAACTGCTTGCATCACCTTCTTCAAACAACATCCCTTCCAGTATCTACAACAACCCATTCAATCGACTTCACCCACCTCAATCAAGTCGCCACCGATCAGGCATCAATCCAATACAAACTGTGACCAACCCCGCTGTCTATTCACCAACTGTGGCCACTGCTCCTCCTGCAAGAACAACCGAAGACCAAAACACCTCACCTGAAATCAGCAGCAACCTCGCATCCTAATCGCCTCACCCGCAAACCCAGTTCCACCCCCAAACCTCTGAAATCACAGCCAACAGTACACAACCCAACTGACCGCAAATCCTACCACCGCGAAGACCATCTACCCTCGAATTCGCAATCCACATCAACTTCGAACCACTTGATTCTTTCCCACCTTCTTTAACCAGATCGCAACCTCTCTGCTGCAATTCGCTACCCATTGCCTTCAAACATGTATCACGATTTCTAAATCGTTTCTAAATCGCATATTCCAAATCATCTCCATCGCCTGAAACCGCTCCTCCATATCCACAAACCACCATCGAGAATTCCCAATAGCCATCGTAACATCTTGAACACCTCAGCCTGAACTCAATCGGCAATTCAAACTAGTAACCATCACAACGCGCTTCGAATAACCTCACAAATCTGCTACTACACTGAATATCCCCAAATTGGCCGACGCGAACAATTAGTGGTTTTCGGAATTTGGATTGGTGAAGTATTCTATTTGATTTTGGAGTTTTTGAATTTGTTGATTTCGGAATTGGGGATTGAGAAGAATTTGATTTCGTCGATTTGTAAATGACGCAGTTGTCTATTAATGTAGTTGTTAATGTCTTACAATTTTGGGTCGGGCTGAGTTTGTTGTGATTTGGGTTTTTGAAGTTTCCTATTTTTTTATTTTTTTTATTTTGTCTTTTTATTTATCTGTTTGGTTTTAAGTTTTAAGTTTTTCATCTTAAAAAAAAACATTCTCTTTAGAAAAGTTTTCAATACATGTAAATACTTTTCATTTTTAGTTTCTTTTGTTTGCTTTGCTCTAAAAAAACATATTGTTTTAGGTTTTATTTATTTAGTAAATTTGGTTTTGCCAAATTGTTTGTTTTGGTTTCAATATATATATATATATATATATATATATATATATATATATATATTTACTTTCTTTCTCTTAAAAAAAACAAAAAAGAGTTTAAGTTTTTAATTACCTTCGATTTCTACTATTTTCTATCATTTTCCATTTCTATTATTTTCTCATCATAAAAGAAACTGTGTATATATATCTTGTTTTTATTTTTAGGTTGCCAAAGCAGAATTTCAGAAGGAGCGGAAGTGCTTGCTAAAATAAATTGCTTGCTTTGCTGAGCTTGCCAAAAAAGAATAACTGCTTGCTTATTTATAATTTTCTTTTTTATCTGCCTTGCACTGTATATATATATTTGTTTGTTTGTCTTGCATTATTATTTCCTTGCATTTAGAAGAAAAAAAATCAAAAAAAAAATCCATTCTAGTTGCATTGTTAATTCACGTTTAATTTCAGTTTTGCATTTCATCCTAGAATTTTGATTAATAATAACGGTTAGACATCAATAACACTTAATTGTATATTGACAAGTTGTCTTCTTTGAACAATTTAATTTCTTGGTGTCTAGGCTACGGCAGAGCAATAATCAGTTATAAATATTACGGTGATTCGTAAATATTATACTGAATTGTTTCTCTGAAGGTACTTAAACCTTCGACTGCACTGCTACGGTGATTCGTGGTGCACCGATAATTCCTGCCCGTTACCTGGCTGAGAATTATCTTGTTTACCTAAGACAATTTGTAATTATACAATTTTGGGTTAAATTAGGATAAATCATTTGTAATTAACCATTGAATTCATTTAGTAGCATTAGTTCATGCATATTCAAAAAAAAACAAAAAAATCCAAAACTAAAAAAAAATTGTAAATATTTCTTTTATTTTTCTTTGCAATTTTTAAATCCTTTTCCTTTGAAATTTCTAAAATCCAAAAAATTTAGAAAAACAAAAATCCAAAATATATATATATATATATATAATTCTTAAAAAAAAGCCAAAAAAATTTGAAAATCCAAAAACAAAACAAAAATCAATTTTCCATTTTGAAAAATAAATTCTACTTGTAAATATTTTTCTTTATAAAAAAACCCAAAAAAAATCTTGAAAATGTCCGAGTTTCCTTTTTCTCACTCACTTGAATTTAACTATGCAAATCAATATAATCCATATGAGTTCACTCCAAATTCGTATGGATATTTTAACAACAACTTTTGTTTAGGCAAGTCGAATTTTGAACCACCAAATTTCCAAAATAATGGTCAACCCCCAACTCTTGAAAATAGCATTTCGTCGTTACTTGAACTCTCTACGCAACAAAATCAAGAGATAAACGAGTTGTGCAATTCATATTTGTGCTATAACTCGAATCAAAGTTTTCAAGATAATCAAAATTTGAATTCACTTAAAAATTCAAACGATTTCGAGTATAACCCATGCCAATACAATTTTGAACTCCAAAATGAATTTCAAAATCAAAACGAAAATGTGATCCACTTTTCAAATAATTTTGGCAATGGGAATAATCTTGACTACGATACGAGTGAAATTTTTTGTTCTAAACAAATCCAAATCGAAAACTATCAAGTTAATAATTACAAATTGGATTTTGTTGAACAAATGAACGAAATTTACGATGATCACACAGATTTGTTGTTTGAAACTTATATGAAACAACAAGAAAAGCAAAATCAAATTCCAATGTGTGATGAGTCAAGTGAGAATCCATCTTTTACCCAAATCGACGATTTTCAAATAACAATTTTTGAAATTGAAAACGAAAATCTTAATGAAGTTGTTGAAAACATGGTAATTGAGTTGGATTTCAATTCTTTTGAGGGTGTGGAACCACATTTAAAATTCGACTTTCCTTTTCTCGATTTCAAAAATTTAAATACAACAACTTTGGATTTTGAACTTGAGATATGTAATACAGTTGTTGATAATCCAACAAAGGAAGACGAATTTAATGAACATGAATTTTTTGGACTTTTGGATTATGAGTTGTTCAATTCCGACGGGGAAGATGAAAAACACCATTTTGATTTTAAAATCAATAACTCTGAAAATGTTTTCAATGATAAGCTTGAATTTCAAATTGGTGAAAATAAACTTGAACTTCAATCAATTGTTTTATCAACCCTAAAAATCATCGAAAACAAAACAACTCATTCAATTTTCAATAAACGACATTCGTTTTTCCAAATCAACATTCAACTTCGAAATCTTTTACGGTTTGGTTTTTCGTGCTTAAGCTGTGTCTCACACATTTGACGAGACAAATGATTCGGTCTTTAGAAGACCGTTTCATTTACTTTTTGACTGTATACCTTCTCATCTCTTGTAAATAATAATCTTTCATGTAAATATTGGATTTTTATTTTATTTTTCTCCTTCCACTTGGGTTGACTGTGGGGACACAGTCAAAATCAAGTGTGGGGGGAGACTTATCTTCGTTTTTTTATGGTTTATTTTTGTCCTTTTCTTTTAAAATCTAAAAGAAAATCCCAAAAAAAAAATTGATTTATTTTTAAAGAAACGCTATAGGATAAATATATGGTTTTGGTTTACTAAATGGAAATTTCTGAAAATTTATTCGTCTTAACAAAAATAAAAATGAAGTTTTATTACAAATAATAATGGTTTAACTGGTATATAGGAAGATTCATACGTGTTAATTATGAAGTACATCCTTATTGAAAATCTTTGTTTTAAAAAGTGGTTGATTTAAAGTAAAGGATATAACATTTTTTTTGTCTTCTAAGTTAAATGGTGCTAAGATGATTTTGCAAAACTCTCTCTCTCTCTTTTAAAAAAAATAAAAAATAACAACATCCAAGTATTCACTCTCATTTAAAAGTCCTCACGGTTATGCATGGGTGAATTACTTGGAATCTTTGATTATGTGCTTTCATACTCATTAACAGTCCTCACGGTTATGCATGTATGGAACACATGTAAAAAAAAAAGACTTAATAAAAACCATCTACGGTCGATAGGTGTATGCCCGAAAGTGTGTGCACTCGCCATGCTCTGTACTCCCCTCACATAAGCCCGAAAGGCAGTGCATAGGTGGTATATCTGGCCTCAGTTTACCCGAGCTAGGTGTGTAATTTTTCTTACAAACAATGAGAGAGCAAGCAATTGAATTCCTAGCACTATTTTTACTTATTTGATTTGAATTGTTATTGAAAAGAAATGAAAATACCACTTTGATAAACTTTGATAGTCAACTACGGATCCATTTCATAGATACACTTTGTTATCAACTGAAACAACGAGTTAAACTATTGTCTATTTGTTATGATAACTTGCTTTTTGTTGGAAATTTTGACGAGTAAATGACATAAATTTTCAAGATAATAACCAAAACCTATATTTAACTTATAAGTGTCGATTTAAAAGTAAATCCTTCATTTGTAAATATTTTCAAAAACTTGCATTATTCTCTTTGTAAATAAATCTTATATTTTGTAAATATTTTCATCCTGCATTTGGATTTTGTGGGTAGTATCCGCTGAAAACCCTCACGAGACAACACTCGTCCTACTGGGGACACCCAAAGATTTAACGGCTTGTTGCATACGCTCAATGCAATCGTGCTCCCTACGAAAACGGATTTATCTTAGTTTTTCTTTATTCGAGGACGAATAAAAAGATAAGTGTGGGGGTATTTGATGTGCACATAAATGTGCATATTTTTACCAACATATTTAATCTATTTAAATTAAATAAATGATCATATTGGGTATTTTAACTTGTTTTAACCAAAATCCATATTAATTCTAAATTTTCACATATCCATCTTCATACAGGGGCAAAACGGTCATTTGTGTGCATATATTTCTTTGAGAAAAATTGATTGGAAATTTATATATATTTTTGTAGGAAAATGGTCTCAAATAGGAGTGGTTTCATGAAGGAATATGCATGCACAAAGAATATAAAGGAATGAAGATGGAAATAATTCAAAGTGAAGAACATGGAGGACCCCACCCACCTACTACCTTAATGTACAAATTAAAGGCTAATGCGCATGCTAAAAGACATTTAAAGCTTCATGTACATTTAAGTAGGGGATTATTGAAGCTAGTGATAACTTGGCCACCACACTTCCTCCAAGGGCATTTTGGGTACTCTCCAAAAATATGCATTAGGGTTTCTAACTTGTATAAATACCCCTTATGTTTCATGTTGCTCTCTCTTCTCTTAGTCTCTCTTAGGCCTCCTTCTCTTTAGTTTAGTTTAGATCAAAAATAAAATGAAAGCTTCTCTTTCTCTTTTCATGGCTACTTAGACATTTTTATTTTATGTAATCTTTGTTATTTTATGCAATTTAATACATGCTCTTTCCTTTTCATGTTCATTTACTTTCATGTTGTAGTGTAGATCTCTTCTCTTTTATGCAAGTAGAATAATTTTTCCTTTCATTTAGCTTTCATTTTTCTTTCTTTTTGCTTTCATGTTGCTTTCTACGTTTATTGATTTGATAACAAATATGAGAGCTTAATCCCTATAATTTAGGGGTAATGAAGCTCTCTAGTATGTAGATGCAACATTTTGATGTTTATACTCTCTTTTTGTGCTTTAATGGAAACACTTGAAGTGGTTTAATGATGTTGTTTAGCTTTGAATTTGATAGTCTATGTTGTTCATAACAAATAGGCTATACTTAAACAAACATAACACAAATTGCCTCTTCATCTAAATATGATTATGGCAAAGAAGTGAATGTTGAAATTGAAATTTGATAGCCTATATTTCTAAACAATAGTTAATAGGCTATGCTTAAAATAGATTTTCATTTCAACTTTGTTGTCATATTTCATGAGAGTTAAATGTGCATTAGTGGTTGTGTTATGGTTTGATGGTTTATATTGAGCTAATTAATAGCACAAATATACCATACTTATGATAAGCACATCAACTAATTCACTAATGACAAGAAAAGAGAGATCATAACTTCTTTTTGTTGATTTATGTGATCTAGAGAGTGGAAATTGCCTTTAAATTGTCTTAACACTCATATTTTTTATCAATTTTCTTTTGCTTGTTTTTTTTCTTTTCTACTTTAACATTCTCTTCAACATTGGTTTAATTTGATTGAATAGAATTTTAAAATCATCAATTCCCTGTGGATCGACCCGTATTCGCCACGTGCTACATTCGTACACCGTGCGCTTGCGGTTATTTTTAATTCTAAATTCGTTCGACGGTTTTCTAAAACGATAGAATTTCCGTCGACAAACAGATGGTGGCAATGGTTGCATGGATGCTATGATTATTATGTACTAGCAAGCATTTGGATGTAGGAGAAGAGTAGGAAACAAAACTATATGGGCTTGATCCCCAAAAGGGGTACGCAGACATTCTTTTTATGCAATGGCCATTGGTTCCCTTGTGGTCGGAATGTATAGAAATTGGTACATTCCAAACACAGTTTACATCTTTCCTTTATTATATGTACATATTTTTTTCTGTAAGTTTGTAGATGGAAGCAAATAAGAGAGCAAAGGGTCTGGAATGAGTCATGTTCGTGGGATGGTTCGGTATATCTATTGCATCATAATTATATAATTGTGGTTTAATAATTGATGTACAGAAATGTATATATTATGTAATGTATGGGACTTGGGTAATATTTAGTTGTTGAAGTGTGTGTGTACACACACACACATTGATTTTCAAATTCCACTATGGGGTTTCTCCTTTTTGTTCATTGTTTTAGATTTTTTATTTTACTTACCCACGGTACACTATTTTTAACATTTGAAATAGTTACAAGCTTTTTGATAGTTTTTGTAATTATTTTTAGATATAAAAAATAGTGGGCCATCATACGCAGTATCATCGTCATCAATTTGAATTTCATTCATTAGCTTCGTTGGTCCCGCCATGGCCTGATCCGACTCTTTCTGCGAGTCCATAGCTATGTACTTGTCGCCATTGGACCCGAGCTGAGACTCAGGCGGTAATTGCTATGCTTTTGTGATTTGATGCAGAGAGATTTCTTTGCATTCTTTCCCTTCTCTTTACATCGCCCTTCAGTAAACTCCTCGATGCAACGTTCTCATCCAGTATTCTTGTTCCCTTGAGCCATCCCAACTTCACTATTTGTGGGAAATTTTGCAGTTTAGCACCATAGAGCTAAGGCAATTCTAAAATTAGTTAGGATCAATTGGTCAAAAATGCTTTGTACATAGAATATCCATCCACCACAATAATCTTCTCCACCCGCACAACCCTGCGAGGTTTATCTCCCAATTATACAGTTAAGTTGATGCAACCAGTTAGAGATGTTGCCTTTCTGTTGGAACCCTACAAGCGAGAGTTGCATGGCAACAAATACTTCTCATTCAGCCTCATTTCATCAAAAGCCTTCTTGGATAAAATGTTTATCGAGCTCCCGCTATCATCCAAATCTTGATTAACAATCCCAATCTTGGTAGAAATTGCCATCATATTGAACATTGATACCTCGACTCTGTTCACATCCCTATTTTAACATACGACATCGCCATCTTTCCTTTCAGTTGCTTTGTAAGAATGGCATCCTCGATCACACAGCATGTCTTTTGCCGAACATGCTCTAATGAACTCTTGCACCATTCCATTTCATTCCAACTCTTTTCTACAATACATAAACCTTTTGAAATCATGTTTATAATCAAATCACCTTCGGTTGAATAGGGAATGGGCCCGCTTGCACCTTCTTTGTTGCTCAGAGTGGCTGCCTTAGAGGTTGGTTATTCCTTTTCTCGCCTTCTTATGTGCTCTTTACATACTAAAACAACCATTTTTTCCTTATCAACTCCTTGATCGTATCTTTTAAATAGCCACTGCACTCGTTCGTATTGCGCCCATGTGTCTCATGGAAGCAACAATACATTTTCGACCTTCGTTCTTTCTCCATTGCTTCCATTGGAGCTAGTTTTTTTAAATTTGGGTCATTGGGTAAGTATTTTCAATGGAGTCATTCAACTTTGTATATTATCCATTTCACACAAACCAAAACCCCTTCTAGGATCTTCCTTCTTGCCCTTAAATTGGTCATTCTGCCTCTTATTATTATTTCTCTCATTCTCATCACTATTGTTACTCTTTATCGTACTATTTGGTTCTCCTTACTATTTGGTTCTCCTGGTCAAACAAGGTTCAGTTTATTCTTCATTTTTTTCCTCTTCTAAGCACAGAAATTGGTTTGTTTTCTTATAAAAGTCATTCACGGTAACTGATTTTTACATAGTAAGTCACTTCCTAAAATCAAAATCTTTGCTAACACCACCAACCAAAGCCATAACTATAAGACTATCCTTTATATTGATTTCTTCCATGACAATAGCATTAAATCTTTTTAAATAACTCTTCAATAATTCCATTACCCTCTCCTTTATGTTAGCCAACAAAATTGTATCCCTACATTATACAGTATGCATCCTTAATTGTCTCAAAAAACTTGTTATCCAATCGATCATAATACATAATAGATCCTAGCTCGAGCATGCAAAACCACATGGTGGCCAATCTTTCAAAAACAAAGGGAAACGTATTCACTTAATAGATCATCCACTTTTGCACTATTCATGTGGTTTTCATACCTAAGTAAATGTCGCATATGATCGGTCAATCCATTGTAATGACATGGATGACATTATAAATCTCCATAGATACTGCGCTGTTATAATCTTCGTAGCTCCCAAATTTTGACTAGAGGCAGTCTCCTAATCATCTTTGTTGTTCTCTTTGGAGCTATCGCCTTATATCATCATTTGTTATTTCATCATTTCCACCCATCCCCCCTTAACGGTAGTCAGTGGTTGCATCACCATATGCTTGGCTTTGAGAATGACTATGATGGTCACTGCTCGAGTGTCCACAGCTGGTAACTTGATGCCTAGGTCTCCCAATCTTTGAGAAGTCCGTCCATCTTGGTCTTTTAGTCTATCATATTATCTTTCCATGCTACATCCCTGGGATTACTCTCTTCCATAAGTAGTTTCTCTAAGTATTTCATTTCCTTATTCATTTCTTCATCTAATTCTGTTTTAATTTGTCCTTCATCTTCCCATTTAGCTTCCTTCATCAGATCTAATTCGAGAATTCTTCCATTCCTCATGATCTCTAACACAGATCCATTTCCTTGAGGGACTTGCCTCATCATATCAAATTTCATAGCCAACTCTTACATCAACGTTCGTTGCATTACTTCCATCCATCGGTTGACCCTAGCTATCATTCCTTCCAATTCTTCTCTAGTCACAAGATCCGGTGGAGGTGCATAGTTCCATCACTAACCTTTTGGTTTATAACACTCCTTTCATCATTTACCCCACCAGCTTGCTTTTTCAAATTTTTCATAGGTCCTATTTGACCTGATCTCCCTACATATTATATTCAAATCTAAGTAACACAAGGGACCTAGCCTGATCTTCAAGGATCTCGGTGTAAACACAAAAAATATTAGCAGGAAATTAGTTTAACACCCTAAAAGACCGTTTGAAGCCAAAAACCCTATGTTTAATCTTTGGCTATGAATCGGTGAATATTAAGGTTTTTGATTTCATGAGTATGATAGTTTTTTTAATCACTATATTAGTTCAAGCATTATAAAATCAATAAAAAAAAAGCAAATATATGAAGAAAATGATAGAAAAAGGAAAACAAATGATTTATAGCGGTTCAACTATTCATACATCAATTTTAATGATATTTTATTGTTGTTTATACTTTAGATTCATAAGAAAATACAATTACAATCTTGAAATTCTAACCAAAATTGTAATGATAGCACTTCCTCTAAGATATGCAATAACAATTTGCCAAGACCTCAGACCCATCTTTATAGTTGCAGTTGACCATTATTGGGCCTTCGAGTCATCAATCTTCATTGCTGGTCCATTAGAACGTGTCATAGATTAAGATCCAAGAGAAAGAAGGAAGAACGTGTCAAAAATGACCAAGTCGGTAGATTGGTACTGATCCATAGGCCTTGATGTTCTCCATTTGTTTCTTCAAGTAATTATCCTTCCATGAGGATCATAAGCTGGTTTATTCCGCATATTCACCGAGAATAGTAAATAATAAAGGAATTTGATGACTCAATATTGACCCACCGGTCGGTACCGATCCATGGATTTAGCCAATATTCTTTCATCTTTCTCCTTGTTATACTTCGTTCTCAATCATCCTTTAGTCTAACATCCATTATTTCATCATTTTGAAGTCTTATATCAGCGAATCAGCATTTGCTAAAACTCATGATGGTCTGACACTTCATTCATAATGTGTAGATTGTGATGCAGCTCAGATGAAAGTGTAAGTCACACATTCTTCATATGTGAATACTCTAGGTTTCCACTAGATGATATAAGTAACGAAATCAAGGTTCTCACAGACTCTGGTGAAAGTTTAGATAAAATTTTGAGCTAAGTGACAGATAAGCATAAAGGAAAAAAATTGTATACCGACATTATTGACATAATGTTAACTGCTACTAGACACATCTAATCAGAAAGAAACTTATGATAATTCAATAATAAATCCCCACCGAGAACTACTAGGTTGCATTTTATTATTCGTATTGCAAAATACCAATCAAAAGTACTCAAATACTCATGGACAAATCAAAAAATAAAGAGATGGTCCTATGAAATTCAGAGCTTAACGGATATTCTTCCTTGGTTCTTACCTATGTACTAGAGCTTGCAAAGCTATCATCTTTGAATGGTTTAATAGATTTGGCGCTTTAGCTGGAAATTGTATTTTCTCGTTTGTTTTATTTCCTTCAAGATCCTTTAGCTCTATTCCTTGCTATAGTCTTCTTATCTTTGAATGTTTTCCATTGGCCGAGGTTGGGTTCGGTTTTGGTTTCGAGACTTCATCGTTGTTTCTTTATTTTCCTCCTCTACCCTTCGTTTAATGAAAGATTTTTTCTTAATATAAAACGGTTAAGTGTTTGGGCGTTGCTATAGAGATTCTTCTTTGTGTTTCAAAGATGGCACTTAGTAACATAGGTTGATGTGTTTATAAGTGTGGTTTGAAGGACTTATGCAATTTGTTGGTTATTTGACGATCGATTATTATGTCTGCTATTTTCTTTAGAGGATTTGTCTAGTTGGACTATTATTCTGTGTAATTGCGACGAATCGGATTTTCAACCTTCGAAAATCGACATTAATACGTTCATCGAATTACATACCGAGCAATCGAGTGCCGGAAATACCAGATCGTATTAAGGAAAAAGAAGAAAGAGGTGGAAGAAGAGAACAGAACAACAACATAGAATCTCACAATCGCAGCGGAACAATATATAGTAGATATCAACATGTATCTATACAAAAGGAGCTATAAAACATTTCTTATACATTACATCATCAGAGTATAATAAATCAATAACTCAACATTGGACAGTTATAATAATTTGTCCTCACAAATGCTGATATACTGCATACAATACACAGCGGAATAAAATCAAATACAAGTAATACGTCTTCGTCATCCAGCTCGTCTCTTGAGCTCCATAGCATCCTATACTGTATCTATAATACTCGGTCTGACCCGAGCATTATAATAAAATAACACCTGAGTCAGTCTGGAAAACCAGCGTGAGAAACACACTCGATTTGAATTATTATAGTTATCAAAATTCTTCAAAAAATCAAAGGTATCTCGTAAGACCATGTCATACATAAACACGATGGGTTTTAACTTACGATAACAAAAACATTTCATATCAAATCCTCTGATATTATAATAGTTTCTAAATACAAATAATTATTCAAATAGCTGAAATTGTTACATTAATTAAATTTCAGCATACTAGGCTCTAAAGGCACGTATTAGAGAATAGATTCCATACGAATGACTAGGCACAGGGGTATCACCTGTCACATTACACGTCTAGAAAAATGTATAGAGGACCATGCCGGGATCCCCTCTAACACAAGACCAGACTATTCCTAACCTGGATAGACCGAATATGCTATCACCTCGGGTGTTCCCACTCTTTCCGAGCTCCTTCCATGTATCGTAGTAATAATATCTGAGGGAATCTAAAAAGGTGATAAACATACCCTAATTGGGGGAGACCCACTTAGCGTTGCTGCATCCCCCCTGATTTTTAGTCATTCCCGGTTGATGAGGCTAGAGGCTACGATTACCTTTTACATGAATTTTCACTTAGAATGCTCCTTGTCATCCAATGAAAATGTACTGATAGCATTCATCCATACAAGTCCGTTCTGGGTTCGAACGGAACCGAAGGCACTATTCCTACTACATCCTTTTTGGAATCATCCTCAGGATTAGTAGCGATTAGCCCTTGCACTTCACTATTCCATCTTCAATTCCATGCTCTTGTTTTCCCTTCGAAAACGTACTCGTTGGATCGAAGTAGTTTTCGGATAACTTATCTGATCTCGGTCTCTTCGAAACAACGTTTGATATTTTTGGTAACTCAACCCCGGTTATTTAGAAAATAAACAGATGAAAATAAGATCGGAGATCACTTCCTAACCATTAGTGGACAGATTTCCTTATCATCATCCTAGAAGAACGAAATGTGTTTATACATACAGTATAGCACCTCGAACGGTAATTGTACCACATAATTCCCGTATTTCTCCAAGATATTCCCAAAGTTATTTTTTAGGTCCAAATTCGATAGTTGATTATTTAACTATCAAATAAACAATAATTCAACCGAATATTTTCTTTTCCACTGAAAACGCTAAGTCTTATTTTATTTAATTTTAATAAATTAAATCTCTTTACCCAAAATATACACTTACCTTGCCAAATTTAGTATATTCTCAAACTATCCTTTTCAAAATATTTGAAAACCCCTTTTAAATAATAAGGAATGTACTACTGTGGCATTAATCATGGATTCACAGCTCAACAGTCATGTCTCTATTCTAGATAAATCCAAAACTTAACTGCAGGCACTCACTGCCTCCGATTACGCCATGAAAGTATACCATTACTTTTCGAAAACTTTATTAAATATATTTTTTCAAAATAATACTTATAAAATCTCTATATAAATTTCCAAGTTTATTTTAGGCAAATACTCTTTTATAAAAGTTATTAAAACTAATATTAACATTAAATAATTTATCCTTTTGAAATAATAATATTGATTACTTCTTAAATAATAATTAATTTAATATAAACTAACTTAATTAATAATTAAATATACTTAAAACAATTTAAAACAACCAAATAATTAATTTTCTGAATATTCTAAAAAACACTTTTTAAATTACCTAGTTAATAATTAAACCCTTTTTTTAAAACAAACTTAATTTCTTAGAAAAATATATTTTTCGATTCCAATATAACCAGTCTAACATTTATATATCTCTCTCGATTTATTCCTAATTTGATTTACGTCCCAATTTCGTATATTCCATTTTCACATTTCTAAAAATAAATTTACCATTTATTTTTAAACTAATTTACCCATCCCCTTATAAATTATCACCGCTAATTTATAACTTCTATTTATCCACCGATGATCACTTTACTTTATTTATAAACCTTGTTCATAAATTCCATAGTCTTGTTTCCCGTTTATAACGGTTTCACACTACTTAATTGATCTTAAAAGGACTTCTTAATTAAATTCCATTTTTAAATCAATTTCTTAAATAACCCAACTATATTCAGCTTTCTTTTCATCATTTAAAACCTTATTTAAAATCTAGTATAACAATTTTATATTTCATTTTCAAATTTTCTTTTTATTTTTCCAAACTATTTTGAATCTCGATTTTTAAAATCTTTTTATACTTAAACAAATATCGCTTAAGTTTTATTATTTAAAATCCTTTTATTTAAATTATTCCAAAATCTCAATTTTTTCCATTTTCGAAATTATTAAGTACAAATTTCAAATCACACTATAATCTACCACATATTATCTAGACAAATCATATATCAATAAATATGAAATTTAATTCAACATTTTTGAGGAATCCAGTCGGATCCCTCCAACCTGTTTTTCCTGCATCCACAGATGTTAATACAACACAAAAATACCAAACCTGCTTCGATGCGGGATATTGCGATATATAGGGTCATCCGCTATTATGTGGGGCGCATAGGATTCATCCGCTCCAATAGGCGGGAATAATCAATCCAACTATTAATATATATACTACTATATATATTATAACATCCAACTGATAATAAAAATGATCAAATCTTTCAATCAATCGATAAGTTAAATTTTTAATATTTTAAATTAAACTAGCCATCCAAAAATGAGTGAGATTAACTCACCTTGATTTTTTCAAATTTTAAATCAAATCGAATAGTGTTCGATCTAACCTAAAATTTTAGCTAGCTCTGATCGACTCCAAATCAATTTCAGCACATAGTGCTCGTCGCCACGATTCCGTAGTTGGAACCTTTGGCTTATAGTTTGTGGATGCGTAGATCGGAGGAATGGAAGTTTGGAATTTTTTTCAGCCACTAAAATTATCGTGGCGACTGCGTGAACATTAGACTAGGGTTTTAGGACTGCGCACGCAGACACACACGTATATATATTATTTTAATATTATTTTCACTATTTATGTACTTTTCCGAACGAACTCCAAACGAAGCGTGCCGCTTGGCGTTTATAATATTTTACTCCTATTTCGAACACAATGGAACAAGATTCAAGGCCTAATTCAATCGTATGTGGAAGATAGCTTTTCGAATCAAATTAAAATACCAAATTTTCGATATTTAATCCAATGTGTTTTAGCCCATACGATCAAACGGTAACTCCAAATGCTAAGAAATTTAAAATCCAATAATAATACACAACTACGGATCCAATGGAACTAGTTTCGTCGAATTCCGAAACTGTGTCCCGGAAGGCTATTTTAACGTGTCGATTAATTCGAGCAATTTTCAAAATCGTCGATATTACTTAAAATTCAAATTTTAAAAACTTACTAACTAAATTATAATTCAAATAGAATTTAAATCATCTTTAGAAATCATTTCCATGTACATTTACATCGAATTCACATATTATCCCAATTTCAATTATTGAATTTACTATTCACCCAATTTGTTAAACCAGTACATTTGAAAGTTTTAAACTATTTCACCAATTCAACCAAGATCTCCATGCTCAAAATAAATAAAAATTCAAATTCAACATTTAAAATATATTAAATGTTCAAAATTAGCCGACTAAAAATTCGGATCGTTACATTCCTCCCCCTTAAAAGAATTTCGTCACTAGAATTGCTAAGATAGAAAAAATGCTCCAAACCCATTACTCTTTTTCAAAACCCATTTAGTTAAAATTCGATATTCCACTTTCTAACTCTTCAGTTTCAACTCCAACAATTAGTTGAAAGGGACAGTGGATTAAAGATCTTAAGGCTAATTTAACCTAGAGGGGGGTGAACAGTGTTTAATGAATTCTAAGACTTATATGAACTAAATTGAAATTATGACACAAACAAATGCAGAACTTAATCATAGAATCAAACACAAACGCAGAAAGTAAATAAAAAGCAGTAAAGTAAAAGAACACACCGGATTTTGTACTGTTTCGGAGTTACCCTACATCTAGTCCTGTACCAAGGCAAACCACCTAATACAAATTTTTATTAAACCAATGTCGAGATTACACTCCTCAATTTATAAAGGCCTTGAGGTACCCTCCTGTCTCACGAGTCCGGGGCAAAATCTCTTGATTTACGGGCCACAAGATTACCCAATTGATTTCCAGGCACAACCACACCTTATAAAGAGGCTCGATAAACTTTTGATTACAAATTGATCCTATAACTCTGAATAGCACTTTGATCTTCGAGAGAGGACAAAGAATCAAACAAGAATGAAATTCTAATTTGATTCACTTGAGAATTTGGCAGAATTTCGGCATGATCTTAAAAATATGATAATTATAGAACATGGATTTGTGGAGAATAAGAAGTGAAGAAAAATATGAGAATTGTATGTCAAAAATTTGTTTGAGAAGACTATTTATGGAGTACCAACTATCATTACCATTTATCATTACCATTCGTGAAGAGATTTAAACGAATAGACACTTCTTTTGAAAATTGAAGCTTTTGATTTTAGCGGCCACCATGTCGATATGGGGTATCCCATGATGTCGACATCCCCATGTTAAAAATAATGTAAATTTGTTTGAAAATGGTATTGAAATGAAAACAAGATGAAATGATTCTGGAGCAAAATAAACTAATTTTACTATGTTTTAAAACACAAAAACAAAGAATATTTTAAGGCTAAAACATCTTTTTGAACATCATTTGAAAAGATAATTTTAAGGCTAAAATATTTTGAAAATCATTTTAAAAAACTATTTTGAAGTAGTTTTGCAAGCTTCTTCCTGTAGAATATCTCATCACATCAGGACTCAAGAACTTGTATAAAACCAGGATGTTCGTGGGTTTGTAAGCCACTTGTCATAGGTTTGTAAGCTACTTGTCGTGGGTTTGTAAGCCACTAAGAAGGTAGAAATGGGTTCCATCCAAAATGAAATTCGGAAGGAAGATTTTAATGCTATTATGAAGTTTTAACAAAAACTAGACACATATCTTGAAATCTTGATCTTGATCTTGATACTCTACAGTCTTCAGTCTTGAGTCTTGAGTCTTTATACTGATCAATCTTCAGTAATCAATACATGCATATCTATATATCCTGCATATACATATCTATCTAGATTATAGTGTTAGTATATATTTTATAATAAGATAGTTAAAAAGGTTGTTGTCATTAAAACCAACATCTCGGTTCCTAACAATCTCCTCCTTTTTGATGATGACAACCTGTATCTATAAAATATACTTACTGTACCATAACTCCTATCATAACTCCCCTTACTCCATGACTCCCCCTTACTCCATGACACCATGACTCCCCTTACTCCAAGCCAACTACTATTTTATAACTTCTCCCCCCTTTGTCATCAACAAAAACTTCTACCTAATAAAATCCCTGAACTTGTTATAAGATAATCAACCATAATAAAATAGAGTAAACCATATATAAGTGTAATAAGTGATAAGTGTGATCATAAGTGTAATCAAATAAATCAATCATCAGCTAATCATATTTACAGTAATTATTCAATCCAAATATATATACAAACCATACCAAATAAGTTAAGTCAATCAAGTTTTAAAACACACCAATCAAATCAAACAAATAACATACAGAATGACTAGACATTTCTTGGTACTTCCACCCATCCATCTTCTCCAAAGATAGGGTCTGCTTTAATGGCATCCCATTCTTCTTTATCTTTGTCAAGAGTGGCTGGTGGAATTCCTTCGAGATCGTCCTTGTTAAGGGCCGAGATCATCCAACGTAGGGCGTCGAAATGTTTCTCTTGCTCCTTGATCATCTATATTTGATTTAATTCTAAGTGGCGTTGATTACGAAATATGAATGTAAGAATATTATTGAAGGAAGTGAGAGTTTCCTCAAGATTATCGGTTAGATTCTTAGTTGGAGAAGCCATAATTCAAGAAATAAAAAGAATTATGAAAGAGTGTGATTAGAGATGAAGTTTGACAATTTATTCTGAAAGAAACAGATATAAATAGGGATAGAAAGTCGTTTGAAATGAATAGATATAAGTTAGCTACATGAAATTAAAATTTGAAAATGTAACTAGTTTCTGCCCGTTGGATGTCGACATAGGGGGATGGTGTATGTCGACATGCCTCTGCCTAAAGTGACATTTTGCTTTGTTTTGAATAATATTAACAAACTATTAAACTAAAATTTGTATAATATAAAAACAAGCAATTACAAAGATAAATGAACAAGAATAACAGGAAATGAACGATTTCATTAATAATTCTAGTTAACATTACATAAGATAATATAATATTAACTAAAATAAAGAAACTACAAAGATAGAACTTAAGATAAAATGGACTAAAACTAGTTAGATGAAGAAGATGATAGTCCAAGCTTTCTACTAATTTTCCCAAAGAACTTGTCAATTTTAGTGGAAATCTTATCCATTTTCTTGCTCATTGATCTTTTGAGTGTCTTTTGGTTTTCCATTATAATTCTTTGATTATTGAGAATGGTCTTATTGGATGGATTAGCGGGATTAGTAGGATATTCTATACTTTCTAAGAAGGTTTCTTGATCTTCCTCTTCCTCCTCCTCAATTTCCATTCCTTCCTCTTCCTCTTCTTCTTCTTCCTCCATTTCTTCCATTTCTTCACGAGCAAGCCTTTCTTCCTTTTCCGTAAATGTTTCATATGGTTGAAACATTAATGGAATTTGCATAAGGGAAATGTTTCCATGGTTGAACACTTTTCTAGTTGTAAATTCTTCCCTTTTAAAATCAACTCCAAAGTAATTAAAAATTCGAGTAACATAAATTCCATGGTATAATGTGTTTTCACGCATGGTAAAGTTCTTGGGCCTTAGCTCATCCAAAATAACTTGAGCCCAATTAATATCATAATTTCCAAAAATTGCAAAAAGAGCTTTGCAAACTTTCAAAGTCGGGTTGTTGTACTTTCTTGATCTTGGTATAAGAGTGTGTTGGATAAGAAGATTAATAATTCTTGCTTTTGGACAAAAATAACGATTTTTGAATTCAAAATTGTCATCCCCTTAAAAAATGTGATGAAATGTCTCTCGATTATTTTCATTGATTTGAAATTCCGAGAGATTCATTCCGTTATACTTGCATCCCAAAATGTTTCCCAAAATTTCACAATCCAAAACAATTTGTGTTCCTTTAACACTACTCCAAATTTGTCCTTCTTCCCCATCATAAAAACCGCGATTTAAATTCGTATAAAACATCTTAACAAGATTTGGATATTATACAAAATAATTTTGTTTGTTATCAACTAAACTAAGAATAGAACATCGTTGAAAAAAATTTCAATTTCATAAGAAGGAAAATCTTCAAAAATAGCAAATTTTCCCGTATGAATTTTACCAAAGTTTACATAGTTGGTGTAAGCTTTGATAGCTTCCGGGTCATTAAAAAGAAAGTTTTTGATATATTTTGGAAGCATAATGGTGTTAGGAGTGCTTGAAGAGGCCATTGAAGAAGTTTGAGATGAGTTTAAGATAATGAAGATAAGTTTGAAATTTGAAATGAAAGTGAAAAGTGATGACAAAGAGAGTGAGATAAATAGAGATTCTATGTTCATGTTCTCTGGTCAAGAGGCATCTTTTCAAAGCATTGAAGTTGGTGAAAAGATGGAGGGAAATTCAAAAGTTTAAATTCAAATTTCGAAACCAAATTCTAAGGGGCATGTCGACATGGGGTATCCAGTTATGTCGACATGTGCCTATTGATTCAAAGAACAAGTGTCTAATCCTATTTTCTAATAACTATATATATTATATCTTATATTCTAATTGTATAATTCCTATGATAACATTAAATATAATAATACTTAACTATTAATAATTTAATATTTAAAATATTATTAAAATAATATTATTTTTGAATTTAAAATTCAAATTTCAAGGGATAAATTTGAATTTAACAGTGAAGGAATTTAATAAAAGCAAGCAAACAAACATGCATCCATTCAACAAAGAAAAATTAAAAATAATGTAAATGCATACCTATTTTTAGATCCATACTCCCATCGCCGTCTGATTCATGAATAGCAGTGAAACACAAATTTGAATTTTCCGTCTTCTTTTCATCGTCACTGGATGATGAGTCTGAGTCATCAAGAGTTGCTATGTATGCTTTCTTTCTTTTCCTTGACGAATCATTGTTTGGAGGGAATAACCGTTTATTTGGATACAAACAGTCTTCCTATAATGCCCGACTTTATTGCAATTGTAGCATCTATCATTGTTGACGTTCTCCGCATTATTTTTGAAATTCCTTTGATCATTTCTTTTGTAATTATTCCTTTTTCTATACTTTAGGAATTTCCGAAAGTTTCTTGTCATGAAAGCAATCTCCTCATCACTGTCTGGTTCTGAATCTTCAGTTGTTGCATTGAATGCTAATGACTTCTTTTCTGTAGCCTTGTTTTCTCTTCTTCCTTGTAGTTGAACTTCATAAGACATCAGATTCCCAATCAATTCTTCTATTTTCATTAGGCTGATATCATTTGCTTCTTCGATTGCAAGTATCTTTTGATCCCAGTCTGGAGTCGGTGAATTTAGAATTTTTCTGACTTGGTCTTCCTCCGAAAAGCTTTTTTCCAGTGCTATTAGTGAATGAACAATATCTTGAAATCGACAGTACATGTCGGAAGTAGACTCATTTGCATGCATTTTTAACAATTGAAATTGATTAGTTAATATGGAAATTTTAGTCTGTTTAACTTTGCTAGTTCCTTCATGAGTAACTTGCAAAGTTTTCCAGATTTCAAATGCAGACTGACAAATAGACACTCTATTAAACTCATTCCTATCTAATGAACAAAATAATATATTCATGGCCTTTGAGTTATTTTGTGCAACACCCTTTTGCTCAGTAGTCCACTGGGCAAAATTGGTACTTGGTTCAACATGCTCAGTTTTTGTGATATTCCAAACATCTAATCCTACTAACTGTAAACAAATTTTCATTCTATAAGCCCAATATGCATAATTACTACCATTGAAAAATGGTGATCTGACAGTAGACTGACCTTCTACAAATGAACTAGTGTTAGGGATAACAAATCTAGTGCCAGAGTTGACATTACCAGTGTTGGTAGCCATTAAAACAATTTTCAAGTTTCAGATTATGAAAACGATGAAAAACAATGCTCTGATACTAATTGAAAGGGACAACGAATTAAGGATCTTAAGGCTAATTTAACACTAAAGGGGGGTGAATAGTGTTTAATGAATTCTAAGACTTATATAAACTAAATTGAAATTATGACACAAACAAATGCAGAACTTAATAACAGAACAACCACAGAATCAAACACAGATACAGAAAGTAAATAAAAAGCAGTAAAGGGAAAGAACACACCGGATTTTATACTGGTTCGGAGTTACCCTACATCCAATACTGTACCAAGGCAAACCACCTCATACAGATTTTTATTAAACCAGTGTCGAGATTACACTCCTCGATTTATAAAGGCCTTGAGGTACCCTCCCGTCTCATGAGTCTGGGGCAAACTCTCTTGATTTACGGTCCACAAGATTACTCAATTGATTTACAGGCACAACCACACCTTATAGAGAGACTCGATAAACTTTTGATTACAAATTTATCCTATAACTCTGAATAGCACTTTGATCTTCCAAAGAGGACAGAGAATCAAACAAGAATGAAATTCTAATTTGATTCACTTGAGAATTTGGCAGAATTTCGGCGCGATCTTAAAAATATGATAATTATAGAACATGGATTTGTGGAGAAGAAGAAGTGAAGAAAATATGAGAATTGTATATCAGAAATTCGTTTGAGAAGGCTATTAATAGAGTACCACTGTCATAACCATTCGTGAAGAGATTTAAACGAATAGACACTTCTTTTGAAAATTGAAATTTTTGATTCAACGGCCACCATGTCGACATGGGGTATCACATGATGTCGACATCCCCTTGTTAAAAATAATGTAAAATTTGTTTTGAAAATGGTATTGAAATGAAAATAAGATGAAATGATTCTGGAGTAAAATAAACTAATTTTACTATGTTTTAAAACACAAAAACAAAGAATATTTTAAGGCTAAAACATATTTTTGAAAATCATTTGAAAAGATAATTTTAAGGCTAAAATATTTTGAAAATCAGTTTTGAAAATCTTTTTGAAAAACCATTTTGAAGTAGTTTTGCAAGCTTCTTCCTGCAGAATATCTCATCACATCAGGACTCAAGAACATGTACAAAACCAGGATGTTCGTGGGTTTGTAAGCCGCTTGTCGTAGGTTTGTAAGCTACTTGTCGTGGGTTGGTAAGCCACTAAGAAGGTAGAAATGGGTTCCATCCTAAATGAAATTCGGAATGAAGATTTCCATGCTATTATGAAGTTTTAACAAAAACTAGACACATATCTTGAAATCTTGATCTTGATACTCTAGAGTCTTCAATCTTGAGTCTTGAGTCTTTATACTGATCAGTCTTCAGCAATCAATACCTGCATATCTATATATCCTGCATATACATATCTATCTAGATTATAGTGTTAGTATATATTTTAAAATAAGATAGTTGTCATCAAAACCAACATCTCAGTTCCTAACATTAGTTTCCATTTCTAATCCAAAACTCTTTATTTCGATTTCAAACTTAAAAATCAACTTTTAGCCAACAAAAATTTTCCAAAAATTTCAATTTTTTTAGCACTCTAAGTTTCCAAATTTTTTTGACACGGTCTCCTTTGTACGGAGAATCTTTTGCAATATCACGAATATGATAAGTATATATACATCAACCCACACGGTCGAAAACACAGTATATATCAATATTTATTTCATTTTTGCCTTTAATGCATAAGCATACCTTATATTAGCGTTATTAAGCGAGCTTGCTAAATTTATATGCACGCACCCAATATCTATCCAAACAGCTTCCTGTACCTGTACTTACTCAAATGAACTACATAAGTTTCGTAACCACGAAATTTTTATAACACTACAACCATTTAACCAATCTATGTACAAGTTTCGCAAAGCAACATGTCATACCATGTATTTTAGAATGCATATGCAATTATATGGTTCAAACACTCAATTATACACTTCCAAATTGATTTCCATACCATTTATTCAATTTTAACTTGATTCGCAGTCTGTTCAATTTCATTCTATTCACATTCACACTTATTATATTCATATCCATCTTATTAAGCTTCAATTTATCCATTTAAATTGATTCTAATCAATTCATCTATTTTCTATTGATTCCCATTCAAGTTATTCACCAAACTTTGCTCGCCTCATTTTTATATTAAACAACATTCCAATCCATACTCCAAAATCATATTCAATTCATTTACTCTTAATTTGAATTCAATTCTCGTTATCAAATACCGAACCATTTTAGTTATGCAAACTTATTTATTCACAATTCCTTGAATTACCACTTAAGTTTACTCGCATTCTAGTATTTACAACATATAGTTATATAATCACTTCGCACTTCATATTTATATTCAAGTTACTCAACTCTAATTCACCCTCTATTTATAATTCAAAATTTTGAATTTCCATTCTTCACCATAATATAAAACCATTTATTTTGGGTTTTACCATTTCAATTACTAATTTATAAGTTCAAGGACTTATTTACTTAAAATCTCACATTGCTTACTTGAGTTCAATCACATCTTATAATCATAACTCTGGATTATTTTTATCACTTAATAGCTTAAGTGTATCCATTCCATTCAATAATCATAACTTATAGTTATATAATCATTTTACATTTCAAACTTTATACTCAATTCAAATCCAATTCAACTTTATTTACCTTATCTTAAGTTAAATTTCAACCCATATTATTCATTTAATCTTATCCAAGTTAAACTTAAATTCCAGGATTAAAATTCACACTTTCCTTTCTTATCTATATCAATCCCAAATTAAAATTTCAATAACTGATTCTCTCCTAACATCACAAATCATTTTCATGGAAATACCAGAATCCAATCACTCGGTTTTATTTCAAATCATTTTGAAATCATAAATATACATATATCCACTTTTGTATGTCAAATCATACTCCCAGAATTTTAAAACAACTGGTTTTGCCCAAAACAACTTCCTTTTGGAATTCTGAAACAAAACTTGTTTACCAAACAAGTCCAAAACAAATAATCATAGCCAATCACTACGATAGCAATCCGTTACTTAGAAACTCGAAAATGAACACCGATGATGCGACCATCATCACCAGAATTATTTTCTAGCGACTGAAGTGAGTTTAGTGCTTCCTTACTTTCTAAAACTCTTTTTAGACAATTTCTATTTAGAAATATCTCAAAAAATAATATCACCACTCTTCCTTTCAAACACTTGGGAAAACATTTCAAAAAATCTCCAAGCATTAAAAATTCAGAAATACTTAGTTCAAATCCATTTAAATTATTTCCCCAAATTTCTGGGATTTAAAATTTCCAAATTATGGTTTGAATCCACTTTTAGTTTTTACTCATCTGTATAGTTCATTTGCATAAATTATCCTTATACAATCTCCATTTCGTTATATAAACCATTTCAATTTTATAATCTTGTTTTGATTATAATATTATCAGCCAAACATCCAAATATACTATAATAATTTCATGAAAATTATTCCTTTTATATCCAAAACACAGTTTGGGTAAAATTATTTCATTTACCCACTTCAAAACCATACTATGTCGTTTTATCTTGTTTAAGAGTTTAGAAACCCTTATCGATACGGTTGTACTACCCGTACCGACCAGAATTCATAAACACTCAACCGATAAGTCAATACAATATAAAACATTTTTATATTCACTAACAAATATGCGCTCATATCTATTAATATTCTCAAACTCATTCTAGAGTGCTGCTGACTCTATCTCTAATGAGTAATCCCCACCAAAGCCTAGGTATATCGCCAACCTAGGCTCTGATACCAAATGTGACAGCCCAGATTTTCGACCTTCGAAAATCGACATCAATACATTCACTGTATTACATGCCGAGTAATCAAGTGCTGGAAATACCAGATCATTAGGGAAAAAGAGGAAAGGCGTAGAAGTAGAGAATAGAACAACAACATAGAATCTCACGATCGCAGCGGAACAATATGTAATAGATATCAACATGTCTCTATACAAAAAGAGCTATAAAACATTTCTTATACATTACACCATCAGAGTACAATAAATCAATAACTCAATACTGGACAGTTATAATAACTTGTTTCCACAAATGCTGATATACTGCATACAATACACAGCGGAATAAAATCAAATATGAGTAATACGTTTTCGTCATCCAGATCGTCTCCTAAGCTCCATAACATCCTATCCTGTATCTATAATACTTGGTCTGACCCGAGTATTATGATAAAATAACACCCGAGTCAGTCTGGAAAACCAGCGTGAGAAACACACTCAATTTGAATTATTAAAGTTATCAAAATTCTTTGAAAAATCAAAGGTATCTCGTAAGATCACGCCACACATAAACACGACGGGTTTTAACCTTACGATGACCAAAACATTTCATATCAAATCCTCTGATATTATAATAATGTCTAAATAGAAATACTTATTCAAATAGATTAAATTATTACATTAGTTAAATTCAAGCATACTAGGCTCTACAACCAAAACCATAAAGGCACGTATTGGAGAATGGATTTCATATGAATGATTAGGCACTGAGGCATCACCTGTCATGGTACACGTCTAGAAAAATGCACGGAGGACCACGCCGGGATCCTTTGCAACATAAGACCGGAGTATCCCTAACCTGGATAGACCGAATATCCTATCACCCCGGTGTTTCCATCTTTCCGAGCTCCTTCCATGTATCGTAGTAATAATATCCGAGGGTATTTAGAAAGGTGATAAACATATCCTAATTGGGTGCGACCCACTTAGCCTTGCTGCATCCCCCTTGATTTTCAATCATTCCCAGTTGATGAGGCTAGAGGCTACGATTACCTTTTAAAGGAATTTTCACTTAGAATGATCACTGTCCTCCAAGGACAATGTACTGATAGCATTCATCCATACAAGTCCGTTTTGGGTCCGAACGGAACAGAAGGCACTATTCCTACTACATCCGTTTTGGAGTCATCCTCAGGATTAGTAGCGTTTAGCTCTTGCACTTCACTGATCCATCTTCGATTCCATTTTCTTGTTTTCCCTTCGAAAACGTACTCGTTGGATCGAAGTGGTTTTCGGATAACTTATCTGATCCTGGACTCTTCGAAACAACGTTCGATATTATTGGTAAACTCAACTCCGGTTCTGTAAGAAATAAACAGACGAAAATAAGATCAAAGATCACCTCCTAACTATTAGTGGACAGATTTCCTAATCATCGTCCTAGAAAATTGAAATGAGCACATACGTACAGTATAGCACCTCGGAAGGTAACTGTACCACATAATTCCCGTATTTCTCCTAGATATTCCCAAAATTATATTTTTGGTCCAGATTTGATAGTCGGTTATTTAACTATTAAATAAACAATCATTCAACCAAATATTTTCTTTTCCACTGAAAATGCTATGTCTTATTTTATTTAATTTTAATAAATTAAATCTCTTTACCCAAAATATATACTTATCTTGTCGAATTTAGTATATTCTCAAACTATCCTTTTCAAAATATTTGAAAACCCCTTTTAAATAATAAGGAAAGCACCACTGTGGTATCAACCATGGATTCACAGCTCAATGGTTATGTCTCTATTCTAGAGAAATCCAAAACTTAATTGCAGACACTCACTGCCTTCGATTACGCCATGAAAGTATATCATTACTTTCTGAAAACTTTATGAAATAATTTTTTTCAAAATAATACTTATAAAATCTCTATATAAATTTCCAAGTTTATTTTAGGCAAATACTCTTTTATAAAAGTTATTAAAACTAATATTAATATTGAATAATTTATCATTTTGAAATAATAATATTGATTACTTCTTAAATAATAATTAATTTAATATAAACTAACTTAATTAATAATTAAATATACTTAAAACAATTTAAATAACCAAATAATTAATTTTCTGAAATATTCTAAAAAACACTTTTTAAATTACCTAGTTAATAATTAAACCCTTTTTTTAAAACAAACTTAATTTCTTAGAAAAATATATTTTTCGATTCCAGTATAACCAGTCTAACATTTATATACCTCTCTCGATTTATTCCTAATTTGATTTACGTCCCGATTTCCTATATTCCATTTTCACATTTCTAAAAATAAATTTTCCATTTATTTTTAAACTAATTTACCCATCCCCTTATAAATTATCACCGCTAATTTATAACTTCAATTTATCCAATGATGATCACTTTACTTTATTTATAAACCTTGTTCATAAATTCCATAGTCTTATTTCCCGTTTATAACGGTTTCACACTACTTAATTGATTTTAAAAGGATTTCTTAATTAAATTCCATTTTTAAATCAATTTCTTAAACAACCCAACTATATTATGCTTTCTTTTCATCATTTAAAACCTTATTTAAAATCTAGTATAACAATTTTATATTTCATTTTCAACTTTTATTTTTATTTTTCCAAACTATTTTGAATCTCGATTTTTAAAATCTTTTTATACTTAAACAAATATCGCTTAAGTTTTATTATTTAAAATCCTTCTATTTAAATTATTCCAAAATCTCAATTTTTTCCATTTTCGAAATTATTAAGTACAAATTTCAAATCACACTATAATCTACCACATATTATCTAGACAAATCATATATCAATAAATATGAAATTTAATTCAACATTTTTGAGGAATCCAGTCGGATCCCTCAAACCTGTTTTTCCTGCATCCACAGATGTTAATACAACATAAAAATACCAATCCCGCTTCGATGCGGGATATCGCGGTATATAGGGTCATCCGCTATTATGTGGGGCGCATAGGATTTCATCCGCTCCAATAGGCGGGAATAATCAATCCAACTACTATATATATTATAACATCCAACTGATAATAAAAACGATCAAATCGTTCAATCAATCGATAAGTTAAATTTTTAATATTTTAAATTAAACTAGCCATCCAAAAATGAGTGAGATTAACTCACCTCGATTTTTTTCAAATTTTAAATCAAATCGAACAGCGTTCGATCTAACCTAAAATTTTAGCTAGCTCTGCTCGACTCCAAATCAATTTCAGCACATAGTGCTCGTCGCCACGATTCCGTAGTTGGAACCTTTGGCTAATAGTTTGTGGATGCGTAGATCGAAGGAATGGAAGTTTGGAATGTTTTCGGCCATTGAAATTATTGTGGCGACTGCGTGAACATTAGACTAGGGTTTTAGGACTGTGCACGCAGACACACACACACACGTATATATATTATTTTAATATTATTTTCATTATTTACGTACTTTTCCGAACGAACTCCAAACAAAGCGTTCTGCTTGGCGTTTATAATATTTTACTCCTATTTCGAACACAATGGAACAAGATTTAAGGCCTAATACGATCGTATGTGGAAGATAGCTTTTCGAATCAAATTAAAATATCAAATTTTCGATATTTAATCCAACGTGTTTTAGCCCGTACAACCAAACGGTAACTTCAAATGCTAAGAAATTTAAAATCCAATAATAATACACTATTACGGATCCAATGGAACTAGTTTCGTCGAATTCCGAAACTGTGTCCCGGAAGGCTATTTTAACGTGTCGATTAATTCGAGCAATTTTCAAAATCGTCGATATTACTTAAAATTCAAATTTTAAAACTTACTAACTAAATTATAATTCAAATAGAATTTAAATCAGGTTTAGAAATCATTTCCATGTACATTTACATCGAATTCACATATTATCCCAATTTGATAAATCAATACATTTGAAAATTTTAAACTATTTCACCAATTCAACCAAGATATCCATGCTCAAAATAAATAAAAATTCAAATTCTAGATTTAAAATATATTAAATGTTCAAAATTAGCCGACTAAAAATCTGGGTCGTTACATTCCTCCCCCTTAAAAGAATTTCGTCACTAGAATTGCTAAGATAGGAAAAATGCTCCAACCCATTACTCTTTTCCAAAACCCACTTAGTTAAAATTCGATATTCCACTTTCTAACTCTTCAGTTTCAACTCCAACAATTAGTTGAAAGGGACAGTGGATTAAGGATCTTAAGCCTAATTTAACCTAGAGGGGGGTGAACAGTGTTTAATGAATTCTAAGACTTATATGAACTAAATTGAAATTATGACACAAAAAAATGCAGAACTTAATCACAGAATCAAACACAGACGCAGAAAGTAAATAAAAAGCAGTAAAGTAAAAGAACACATCAGATTTTGTACTGGTTCGAAGTTACCCTACATCTAGTCCTGTACCAAGGCAAACCACCTCATACAGATTTTTATTAAACCAATGTCAAGATTACACTCCTCAATTTATAAAGGCCTTGAGGTACCCTCCTGTCTCATGAGTCCTGGGCAAAATCTTTTGATTTACAAGCCACAAGATTACCAATTGATTTCCAGGCATAACCACACCTTATAAAGAGACTCGATAATCTTGATTACAAATTGATCCTATAACTCTGAATAGCACTTTGATCTTCGAGAGAGGACAGAGAATCAAACAAGAATGAAATTCTAATTTGATTCACTTGAGAATATTGCAGAATTTCGGCATGATCTTAAAAATATGATAATTATAAAACATGGATTTGTGGAGAAGAAGAAGCGAAGAAAAATATAAGAATTGTATATCAAAAATTTGTTTGAGAAGGCTATTTATAGAGTACCAACTGTCATTACCATTCGTGAAGAGATTTAAACGAATAGACACTTCTTTTGAAAATTGAAGCTTTTGATTTTAGCGGCCACCATGTCGATATGGGGTATCCCATGTTGTCGACGTCCCCATGTTAAAAATAATGTAAAATTTGTTTGAAAATGTTATTGAAATGAAAATAAGATGAAATGATTCTGGAGCAAAATAAACTAATTTTACTATGTTTTAAAACACAAAAACAAAGAATATTTTAAGGCTAAAACATCTTTTTGGAAATCATTTGAAAAGATAATTTTAAGGCTAAA
Organism: Allium cepa; assembly: GCA_030765085.1. NCBI lineage: Eukaryota > Viridiplantae > Streptophyta > Magnoliopsida > Asparagales > Amaryllidaceae > Allium > Allium cepa. Next base: position 23,270,867 of record CM060933.1, on the reverse strand, counting down.
ATATTTTGAAAAGCAATTTTGAAAATCGTTTTGAAAAACTATTTTGAAGTAGTTTTACAAGCTTCTTCCTATAGAATATCTCATCACATCAGGACTCAAGCACTTGTATAAAACCAGGATGTTCGTGGGTTTGTAAGCCACTTGTCATAGGTTTGTAAGCTACTTGTCGTGGGTTTGTAAGCCACTAAGAAGGTAGAAATGAGTTCCATCCAAAATGAAATTCGGAATGAAGATTTTAATGCTATTATGAAGTTTTAACAAAAACTAGACACATATCTTGAAATCTTGATCTTGATACTCTAGAGTCTTCAGTCTTGAGTCTTGAGTCTTTATACTGATCAATCTTCGGTAATCAATACCTGCATATCTATATATCCTGCATATACATATCTATCTAGATTATAGTGTTAGTATATATTTTATAATAAGATAGTTAAAAAGGTTGTTGTCATCAAAACCAACATCTCGGTTCCTAACAATCTCCTCCTTTTTGATGATGACAGCCTGTATCTATAAAATATACTTACTGTACCATAACTCCTATCATAACTCCCCCTTACTCCATGACTCCCCCTTACTCATGACTCCCCCTTACTCCATGACATCATGACTCCCCTTACTCCAAGCCAACTACTATTTTATAACTTCTCCCCCTTTGTCATCAACAAAAACTTCTAACTAATAAAATACCTGAACTTGTTATAAGATAATCAACCATAATAAAATAGAGTAAACCATATATAAGTGTAATAAGTGCTAAGTGTGATCATAAGTGTAATCAAATAAATCAATCATCAGCTAATCATATTTACAGTAATTATTCAATCTAAACATATATACAAACCATACCAAATAAGTTAAGTCAATCAAGTTTTAAAACACACCAATCAAATCAAACAAATAACATACAGAATGACTAGACATTTCTTGGTACTTCCACCCATCCATCTTCTCCAAAGATAGGGTCTGCTTTAATGGCATCCCATTCTTCTTTATCTTTGTCAAGAGTGGCTGGTGGAATTCCTTCGAGATCGTCCTTGTTAAGGGATGAGATCATCCAACGAAGGGCGTCGAAATGTTTCTCTTGCTCCTTGATCATCTATATTTGACTTAATTCTAAGTGGCGTTGATTACGAAGTATGAATGTGAGAATATTATTGAAGGAAGTGAGAGTTTCCTCAAGATTATCGGTTAGATTCTTAGTTGGAGAAGCCATAATTCAAGATATAAAAAGAACTATGAAAGAGTGTGATTAGAGATGAAGTTTGACAATTTATTCTGAAAGAAACAGATATAAATAGGGATAGAAAGTCGTTTGAAATGAATAGATATAAGTTAGCTACATGAAATTAAAATTTGAAAATGTAACTAGTTTCTGCCCGTTGGATGTCGACTAGGGGGATGGTGTATGTCGACATGCCTCTGCCTAAAGTGACATTTTGCTTTGTTTTGAATAATATTAACAAACTATTAAACTAAAATTCGTATAATATAAAAACAAGCAATTACAAAGACAAATGAACAAGAATAACAGGAAATGAATGATTTCATTAATAATTCTAGTTAACATTACATAAGATAATATAATATTAACTAAAATAAAGAAACTACAAAGATAGAACTTAAGATAACATGGACTAAAACTAGTTAGATGAAGATGAAGATGAAGATGAAGAAGATGATAGTCCAAGCTTTCTACTAATTTTTCCAAAGAACTTGTCAATTTTAGTGGAAATCTTATCCATTTTCTTGCTCATTGATCTTTTGAGTGTCTTTTGGTTTTCCATTATAATTCTTTGATTATTGAGAATGGTCTTATTGGATGGATTAGCGGGATTAGTAGGATATTCTATACTTTCTAATTAGGTTTCTTGATCTTCCTCTTCCTCCTCCTCAATTTCCATTCCTTCCTCTTCCTCCTCTTCTTCTTCTTCCTCCATTTCTTCCATTTCTTCATGAGCAAGCCTTTCTTCCTTTTCCGTAAATGTTTCATATGGTTGAAACACTAATGGAATTTGCATAAGGGAAATGTTTCCATGGTTGAATACTTTTTTAGTTGTAAATTCTTCCCTTTTAAAATCAACTCCAAAGTAATTAAAAATTCGAGTAACATAAATTCCATGGTATAATGTGTTTTCACGCATGGTAAAGTTCTTGGGCCTTAGCTCATTCAAAATAACTTGAGCCCAATTAATATCATAATTTCCAAAAATTGCAAAAAGAGCATCGCAAACTTTCAAAGTCGGGTTGTTGTACTTTCTTGATCTTGGTATAAGAGTGTGTTGGATAAGAAGATTAATAATTCTTGCTTTTGGACAAAAATAACGATTTTTGAATTCAAAGTTGTCATCCCCTTAAAAAATGTGATGAAATGTCTCTCGATCATTTTCATTGATTTGAAATTCCGAGAGATTCATTCCGTTATACTTGCATCCCAAAATATTTCCCAAAATTTCACAATCCAAAACAATTTGTGTTCCTTTAACACTACTCCAAATTTGTCCTTCTTCCCCATCATAAAAACCGCGATTCAAATTCGCATAAAAATCTTAATAAGATTTGGATAATATACAAAATAATTTTGTTTGTTATCAACTAAACTAATAATAGAACATTGTTGAAAAAGATTTTCAATTTCATAAGAAGGAAAATCTTCAAAAATAGCAAATTTTCCCGTATGAATTTTACCAAAGTTTACATAGTTGGTGTAAGCTTTGATAGCTTTCGGGTCATTAAAAAGAAAGTTTTCGATAGATTTTGGAAGCCTAATGGTGTTAGGAGTGCTTGAAGAGGCCATTGAAGAAGTTTTAGATGAGTTTAAGATAATGAAGATAAGTTTGAAATTTGAAATGAAAGTGAAAAGTGATGATAAAGAGAGTGAGATAAATAGAGATTCTATATTCATGTTCTCTGGTCAAGAGGCATCTTTCCAAAGCATTGAAGTTGGTGAAAAGATGGAGGGAAATTCAAAAGTTTAAATTCAAATTTCGAAACCAAATTCTGAGGGGCATGTGGACATGGGGTATCCGGTTATGTGGACATGTGCCTATTGATTCAAAGAACAAGTGTCTAATCCTATTTTCTAATAACTATGTATATATTATATCCTATATTCTAATTATATAATTCCTATGATAACATTAAATATAATAATACTTAACTATTAATAATTTAATATTTAAAATATTATTAAAATAATATTATTTTTGAATTTAAAATTCAAATTTCAAGGGATAAATTTGAATTTAACATTCAAGGAAATTAATAAAATCAAGCAAACAAACAAGCATCCATTCAACAAAGAAAAATTAAAAATAATGTAAATGCATACCTATTTTTAGATCCATACTCCCATCGTCGTCTGATTCATGAATAGCAGTGAAACACAAATTTGAATTTTCCGTCTTCTTTTCATCGTCACTGGATGATGAGTGTGAGTCATCAAGAGTTGCTATGTATGCTTTCTTTCTTTTCCTTGATGAATCATTGTTTGGAGGGAATAACCGTTTATTTGGATAAAAACAGTCTTTCCTATAATGCCCGACTTTATTGCAATTGTAGCATCTATCATTGTTGACGTTCTCCGCATTATTTTTGAAATTCCTTTGATCATTTCTTTTGTAATTATTCATTTTTCTATGCTTTAGGAATTTTCGGAAGTTTCTTGTCATGAAAGCAATCTCCTCATCACTGTCTGGTTCTGAATCTTCAGTTGTTGCATTGAATGCTAATGACTTCTTTTCTGTAGCCTTGTTTTCTCTTCTTCCTTGTAGTTGAACTTCATAAGACATCAGATTCCCAATCAATTCTTCTATTTTCATTAGGTTGATATCATTTGCTTCTTCGATTGCAAGTGTCTTTTGAAACCAGTCTGGAGTGAGTGAATTTAGAATTTTTCTGACTTGGTCTTCCTCCGAAAAGCTTTTTTCCAGTGCTATTAGTGAATGAACAATATCTTGAAATCGACAGTACATGTCGGAAATGGACTCATTTGCATGCATTTTTAACAATTGAAATTGATTAGTTAATATGGAAATTTTAGTCTGTTTAACTTTGCTAGTTCCTTCATGAGTAACTTGCAAAGTTTTCTAGATTTCAAATGCAGACTTACAAACAGACACTCTATTAAACTCATTCCTATCTAATGAACAAAATAATATATTCATGGCCTTTGAGTTATTTTGTGCAACACCCTTTTGCTCAGTAGTCCACTGGGCAAAATTGGTACTTGGTTCAACATGCTCAGTTTTTGTGATATTCCAAACATCTAATCCTACTAACTGTAAACAAATTTTCATTCTACAAGCCCAATATGCATAATTACTACCATTGAAAAATGGTGATCTGACAGTAGACTGACCTTCTACAAATGAACTAGTGTTAGGGATAACAAATCTAGTGCCAGAGTTGACACTACCAGTGTTGGTAGCCATTAAAACAATTTTCAAGTTTCAGATTATGAAAACGATGAAAAACAATGCTCTGATACTAATTGAAAGGGACAACGAATTAAGGATCTTAAGGCTAATTTAACACTAAAGGGGGGTGAATAGTGTTTAATGAATTCTAAGACTTATATAAACTAAATTGAAATTATGACACAAACAAATGCAGAACTTAATAACAGAACAACCACAGAATCAAACACAGATACAGAAAGTAAATAAAAAGCAGTAAAGGGAAAGAACACACCGGATTTTATACTGGTTCGGAGTTACCCTACATCCAATACTGTACCAAGGCAAACCACCTCATACAGATTTTTATTAAACCAGTGTCGAGATTACACTCCTCGATTTATAAAGGCCTTGAGGTACCCTCCCGTCTCATGAGTCTGGGGCAAACTCTCTTGATTTACGGTCCACAAGATTACCCAATTGATTTACAGGCACAACCACACCTTATAGAGAGAATCGATAAACTTTTGATTACGAATTTATCCAATAACTCTGAATAGCACTTTGATCTTCCAGAGAGGACATAGAATCAAACAAGAATGAAATTCTAATTTGATTCACTTGAGAATTTGGCAGAATTTCGGCGCGATCTTAAAAATATGATAATTATAGAACATGGATTTGTGGAGAAGAAGAAGTGAAGAAAATATGAGAATTGTATATCAGAAATTCGTTTGAGAAGGCTATTTATAGAGTACCACTGTCATAACCATTCGTGAAGAGATTTAAACGAATAGACACTTCTTTTGAAAATTGAAACTTTTGAATTCAACGGCCACCATGTCGACATGAGGTATTACATGATGTCGACATCCCCTTGTTAAAAATAATGTAAAATTTGTTTTGAAAATGGTATTGAAATGAAAACAAGATGAAATGATTCTGGAGTAAAATAAACTAATTTTACTATGTTTTAAAACACAAAAACAAAGAATATTTTAAGGCTAAAACGTCTTTTTGAAAATCATTTGAAAAGATAATTTTAAGGCTAAAATATTTTGAAAAGCAGTTTTGAAAATCTTTTTGATAAACCATTTTGAAGTAGTTTTGCAAGCTTCTTCCTGCAAAATATCTCGTCACATCAGGACTCGAGAACTTGTACAAAACCAGGATGTTTGTGGGTTTGTAAGCCGCTTGTCGTAGGTTTGTAAGCTACTTGTCGTGGGTTGGTAAGCCACTAAGAAGGTAGAAATGGGTTCCATCCTAAATGAAATTCGGAATGAAGATTTCCATGCTATTATGAAGTTTTAACAAAAACTAGACACATATCTTGAAATATTGATCTTGATACTCTAGAGTCTTCAATCTTGAGTCTTGAGTCTTTATACTGATCAGTCTTCAGCAATCAATACCTGCATATCTATATATCCTGCATATACATATCTATCTAGATTATAGTGTTAGTATATATTTTATAATAAGATAGTTGTCATCAAAACCAACATCTCAGTTCCTAACATTAGTTTCCATTTCTACTCCAAAACTCTTTATTTCGATTTCAAACTTAAAAATCAACTTTTAGCTAACAAAAATTTTCCAAAATTTCAATTTTTTTAACACTCTAAGTTTCCAAATTTTTTTGACACGGTCTCCTTTGTACGGAGAGTCTTTTGCAATATCACGAATATGATAAATATATATACATCAACCCACACGGTCGAAAACACAGTATATATCAATATTTATTTCGTTTTTGCCTTTAATGCATAAGCATACCTTATATTAGCGTTATTAAGCGAGCTTGCTATATTTATATGCAAGCACGCACCCAATATCTATCCAAACAGCTTCCTGTACCTGTACTTACTCAAATGAACTACAGAAGTATCGTAACCATGAAATTTTTATAACACTACAACCATTTAACCAATCTAAGTACAAGTTTCGCAAAGCAACATGTCATACCATGTATTTTAGAATGCATATGCAACTATATGGTTCAAACACTAAATTATACACTTCCAAATTGATTTTCCATACCATTTACTCAATTTCAACTATATGGTTCAAAACCATACTATGTCGTTTTATCTTGTTTAAGAGTTTAGAAACCCTTATCGATACGGTTGTACTACCCGTACCGACCAGAATTCATAAACACTCAACCGATAAGTCAATACAATATAAAACATTTTTATATTCACTAACAAATATGCGCTCATATCTATTAATATTCTCAAACTCATTCTAGAGTGCTGCTGACTCTATCTCTAATGAGAATCCCCACCAAAGCCTAGGTATATCGCCAACCTAGGCTCTGATACCAAATGTGACAGCCCAGATTTTCGACCTTCGAAAATCGACATCAATACATTCACTGTATTACATGCCGAGTAATCAAGTGCTGGAAATACCAGATCATTAGGGAAAAAGAAGAAAGGCGTAGAAGTAGAGAATAGAACAACAACACAGAATCTCACGATCGCAGCGGAACAATATGTAATAGATATCAACATGTCTCTATACAAAAAGAGCTATAAAACATTTCTTATACATTACACCATCAGAGTACAATAAATCAATAACTCAATGCTGGACAGTTATAATAACTTGTTTCCACAAATGCTGATATACTGCATACAATACACAGCGGAATAAAATCAAATATGAGTAATACGTTTTCGTCATCCAGATCGTCTCCTAAGCTCCATAACATCCTATCCTGTATCTATAATACTTGGTCTGACCCGAGTATTATGATAAAATAACACCCGAGTCAGTCTGGAAAACCAGCGTGAGAAACACACTCAATTTGAATTATTAAAGTTATCAAAATTCTTTGAAAAATCAAAGGTATCTCGTAAGATCACGCCACACATAAACACGACGGGTTTTAACCTTACGATGACCAAAACATTTCATATCAAATCCTCTGATATTATAATAATGTCTAAATATAAATACTTATTCAAATAGATTAAATTATTACATTAGTTAAATTCAAGCATACTAGGCTCTACAACCAAAACCATAAAGGCACGTATTGGAGAATGGATTTCATATGAATGATTAGGCACTGAGGCATCACCTGTCATGGTACACGTCTAGAAAAATGCACGGAGGACCACGCCGGGATCCTTTGCAACATAAGACCGGAGTATCCCTAACCTGGATAGACCGAATATCCTATCACCCCGGTGTTTCCATCTTTCCGAGCTCCTTCCATGTATCGTAGTAATAATATCCGAGGGTATTTAGAAAGGTGATAAACATATCCTAATTGGGTGCGACCCACTTAGCCTTGCTGCATCCCCCTTGATTTTCAATCATTCCTGGTTGATGAGGCTATAGGCTACGATTACCTTTTAAAGGAATTTTCACTTAGAATGCTCACTGTCCTCCAAGGACAATGTACTGATAGCATTCATCCATACAAGTCCGTTCTGGGTCCGAACGGAACCGAAGGCACTATTCCTACTACATCCGTTTTGGAATCATCCTCAGGATTAGTAGCGTTTAGCTCTTGCACTTCACTGATCCATCTTCGATTCCATTTTCTTGTTTTCCCTTCGAAAACGTACTCGTTGGATCGAAGTGGTTTTTGAATAACTTATCCGATCCTGGACTCTTCGAAACAACGTTCGATATTTTTGGTAAACTCAACCCCGATTCTTTAGGAAGTAAACAGACGAAAATAAGATCAAAGATCACCTCCTAACTATTAGTGGACAGATTTCCTAATCATCGTCCTAGAAAAATGAAATGAGTTTATACGTACAGTATAGCACCTCGAAAGGTAACTGTACCACATAATTCCCGTATTTCTCCTAAATATTCCCAAAGTTATATTTTTGGTCCAGATTTGATAGTCGGTTATTTAACTATTAAATAAACAATCATTCAACCAAATATTTTCTTTTCCACTGAAAATGCTATGTCTTATTTTATTTAATTTTAATAAATTAAATCTCTTTACCCAAAATATATACTTATCTTGCCGAATTTAGTATATTCTCAAACTATCCTTTTCAAAATATTTGAAAACCCCTTTTAAATAATAAGGAAAGCACCATTGTGGTATCAACCATGGATTCACAGCTCAATGGTTATGTCTCTATTCTAGAGAAATCCAAAACTTAACTGCAGACACTCACTGCCTTCGATTACGCCTTGAAAGTATATCATTACTTTCTGAAAACTTTATTGAATAATTTTTTTCAAAATAATACTTATAAAATCTCTATATAAATTTCCAAGTTTATGTTAGGCATACTCTTTTATAAAAGTTATTAAAAATAATATTAATATTGAATAATTTATCCTTTTGAAATAATAATATTGATTACTTCTCAAATAATAATTAATTTAATATAAATTAACTTAATTAATAATTAAATATACTTAAAACAATTTTAAACAACTAAGTAATTAATTTTCTGAAATATTCTAAAAAATACTTTTTAAATTACCTAGTTAATAATTAAACCCTTCTTTTTAAAACAAACTTAACTTCTCAGAAAAATATATTTTCCAATTCCAATATAACCAGTCGAACATTTATAAATCTCTCTCGATTTATTCCCAATTTGATTTAGTCCCAATTTCGTAAATTTCCTTTTCACATTTCTAAAAATAAATTTACCATTTATTTTTAAACTGATTTACCCATCTCCTTATAAATTATCGCCGTGAATTTATAACTTCAATCTATCCACTGATAATCACTTTACTTTATTTATAAACCTTGTTCATAAATTCCATAGTCTTATTTCCCGTTTATAACGATTTCACAATACTTAATCGATTTTAAAAGGATTTCTAAATTAAATTCCATTTTAAATCAATTTCTTAAATAACCCAACTATATTCCGCTTTCTTTTCATCATTTAAAACCTTATTTAAAATCTAGTATAATAATTTCATATTTTATTTCCAAATTTCCTTTTTATTTTCCCAAACTATTTTAAATCTCGATTTTTAAAATCTTTTTATACTTAAACAAATATCGCTTAATTTTTATTATTTCAAATCCTTTTTTTTAAATTATTCCAAAATCTCTATTTTTTCCATTTTCGAAATTATTAAGTACAAATCTAAAATCAAACTATTTATTTTACCCAAAATTCATTTTTTTAATTAATCCAAATTTCACTATAAATATTTCACTTCCTAAAATTCCTTTTAAATCTCTTTTCAAAATTCAATGTACATATTTATGGTATTTTAAAATACCAAAATCTAAACAAGTAATACCGTCACATCCAATAAATTCAAATCACACTATAATCTACCACATATTATCCAAACAAATCATTTATCAACAAATATGAAATTTAATTCAACATATTTGAGGAATCCAGTCGGATCCCTCCACCTTATTTTTCCTACATCCACGGATGTTAAATACAACATAAAAATACCAATCCCGCTTCGAGGCGGGATATCACGGTATATAGGGTCATCCGCTATTATGCGGGCGCATAGGGTTTCATCCGCTCCAATAGGCGGGAATAATCAATCCAACTACTAATATATACTACTATATATTATAAAATCCAACCGGTAATAAAAATGATCAAATCATTCAATCAATTGATAATTTAAATTTTTAATATATTAAATTAAACTGGCCATCCAAAAACGAGTGAGATTAATTCACCTTGATTTTTTTTTCAAATTTTAAACCTAATCGAAGAGCATTCGATTTAACCTAAAAATTTAGCTAGCTCCGATTGACTTCAAATCAATTTCGGCACGTAGTGCTCGTCACCACGATTCCGTCGCCGCTTGTTCCGCTTGATTTGGACCTCGTATGAGAAAGATATGCATTTTATAAGATTCACGATTTAATATATATAAATTTACAATTATTATATATTTATTTATTTATTACTTTAATTTTCATCAAGGCCGTTCGATCTGCCTTCTAGAAATCTTGGCCACATGTTCTTTTTTTCCCCCTTCGTTCATCTTGCCGAATGAAAACCTAACATCGCCGACCTCCCTTTGATCGCCGATCCTCCATTGGTCACCTTCACATCAATCCGAGACCATCCCTTCGAAGCTCTTCGCGTATGGCACCACCGCCCTCAGTCCCTTGAAGCTTTGCTATCTCTTTAGCACGAAAAACAAGAACGAACGAAACAAGTTCGCGGCCAAAATCCAGCCTCTCCGATGAACTACAGGTGATCTCCTCCGTTGATCTTGTAGAGCTCGACGAGCTCTTCGTTTTCGTAGTTGGAACATTCAGCTAATAGTTTGTGGATGCGTAGATCGGAGGAATGGAAGTTTGGAATGCTTTCGGCCATTGAAATTATCGTGGCGACTGCGTGAACATTAGACTAGGGTTTTAGGACTGTGCATGCATACACACACACACACAAGCACACACATATATTATTTTAATAAAATTTTCATTGTTTACGTACTTTTCCGAACGAACTCCAAACAAAGCGTTCCGCCTTGCGTTTATAATGTTTTACCTCTATTTCGAACACAATGGAACATGTTTCAAGGCCTAATTCGATCGTATGTGGAAGATAGCTTTTCGAATCGAAATAAAATATTAATTTTTCGATATTTAATCCAACGCGTTTCTAGCCCGTACGACCAAACGGTAGCTCGAAATGCTACTAAATTTAAAATTCAATAATATACACTATTACGGATCCAATGGAACGAGTTTCGTCGAATTCCAAAACTGTGTATCGGAAGGCTATTTTAACGTGTCGATTAATTCGAGCGATTTTCAAAATCGTCGATATTACTTAAAATTTAAAATTTAAAAACTTACTAACTAAATTATAATTCAAATAGAATTTAAATCAGGTTTAGAAATCATTTTCATGTACATTTACTTCAAATTCAGATATTATCCGAATTTCGATTATTAAATTTACTATTCACCTAATTCGTTAAATCAATACATTTGAAAATTTTAAACTATTTTACCAATTCAATCTCCATACTCAAAATAAATAAAAATTCAAATTCAACATTTAAAATAAATTAAATGTTCAAAATCAGCCGACTATAAATCCGGGTCGTTACAGTAATGTTTGTATAAAGTGTTAGTTTCCCATATAAGTATCATCTATCTGTACTCTATAGGTATTTGTATGTTGTATTCACTTATTTGGGAACTACCACTTTCGTAATATTTTGATGCAAGTACCAATTTTCTAGAAAGTAAATAAATAATTTAAACATTACGAAGATGTGGTAACATAAATAAATTTTCAATGAGAGAGTATTTTTATGTAGACAGAGAGTAACTATTGCATGCTCATAACAAGTCCACGAAGATTGAATATTTTAAGTGAAATATCCAATGATACTATGATTATGAAAAATAATAATCATACATGGTACTATGATTATGAAAAATAATAATTTTTCTAACTTGCTTTCCTTGTTTCGTTTCAGGTTTGGTTTAGGTTGTTTGCTTGTTTCTCTTGTCTGGTGTGCAGGATAGCTTGCATCGGATTGCACTCCTTAGGGGTTCTGATCGCGTCTGGCATTTCTTTTGGTTTCGCTGTGTCTTAAGAGTGGAGTTCTTCATTTTGGTCCTCATCTTGGTATTTCTCCATTTTGGATCATCTCATATTAGAGATTAGCTTTTTCTCTTCTGAGGCGGTTTCATTGAGTTTCTTTTTTGTTGGTGCTGTTTTTAGTATATTAGGTTTTAGATACCTCTAACACCCTATTATTGGGCGGTGGCCTTGCCGGAGCTTGGTATTAGGGTGTAATGGGCGGTGGCCTTGCCGGAGCTCATTTGAGGGGTATCCATCTCTCTATTTTTTTTACTAGTATTCAGACTTGTCACCTGCCAGGCATGTTGGCATCACCTTTTTATTTATTATATATATAGCTTCATGTGTGCTCTCCTCTTTTATTAGAGGATCACACATTTTTCTCAAAAAAAATAATCATACATGGATTCAGGTCCTTAAGTTGGAACTTGAACACATAACCTCATAAAGTAATAAAAGAACTTTTATTAAGACCAAAGACGAAGAGACATTTGGGAAGTTTTCATTTACATCAAAACGTAAGATAACATATTGCTAGTTTTTCCATTAAAATTGATACTCAAACTTGTAATCTCATATGTGCATACACACACAACTGTGAAAAGTGTGAGTTACGTAGAAAGATGGAAAAATTGTGACACCGATCAGATGATTTATTTATATATGTTTTTAATATCAAATTCAAAATTTATCCAAATAAATATCTATTTAACAAAATTAATAAACTTAATCTATTTTAATATATAAATTTAGTTAATATTCACTAGTTCGATTTGCAAATAATGAATTCAATGCACCTTACCATCATTAATGAAGATGACAAAAATTTAATTTTCATTTGAATATAAAAGACTAAAAACTACATAACTAAAATCATGTACTAAACAAAGTTAATAAATTTAGTTCATAACTCATTTATCTCAACAAATTTACCCTCCTTCTCAAGACAAATTCTGTTTTAAACCCTTATACCTAGAATTTAAGTCTCATACTTGAAAATATATTCGTTTGTTAATTGGAACTAAATCTTTTGAGCATCAATTTTAGTACGCTCAAATAGTTTGGAAATATTTTTATTTTGTCTTTCAAACTAGATTATCAATAATTAATCGAATAAATCATGCATAGGGGAGTAAACCTTATATAAGTGTTCGACGTCGACCCGAGTTCGAGACTGTAAAGCGTCCATCTGGACGATTTTCACAGGACACAAACTAGAATAAAAAAATATGCGCGAAATTAAGTCCATTCGAAATCTTTTGTTTTTTCTACTTCTTATACATTGTTCATCCATTGTCTGATTCATGCGAACATTGTTTGAACTTAAACCTCATGTCTTATACGGTAAGACATAAACACACCTAAGTTTAATCTGGCCTGACCCGTTAACACCCCCTCATTCCGTGAACTAGAGATAATCATTGTGGAAAATACAATTGGCCCCTTATTTTCAAGTTTCTTACGTGAAAACCCTCTAAATAAACATGTTATAAATTATACCCTTTTTTTATTTTCGGGTAAATTATTGTTTTCGTTTTGTTCTTTGGAGATTAAATATGAACTTTAATCATATGTTTCTATGATCCAAACTAATCTGCAGTAAATAAACTTCATGTAGTTGTAGATTTTTCTACAAATATTTGTAGATTTTTCCACAAATATGGCGAAACTTAAAACATGTTTTTTTGAAACTTGTTCATGAGAAAGGATGAGATTTTGAAATGGAAGTTGGCAATAACCAAGGAAAAAGCTACCCTACCCAAAAATATTATGTCAAATGAGAGAACAGTCGGAACACCAATTTTCAACCGCGTTTTCAGTTTGTGCCTGCGTATTTTCGCACTTCTAGCTTAGTGTGGTGTAGCTTTACTCAGGGTGCGTTCTCGACGAACGGTAACTGAGCATTTGAACGGGGAAGTTGGTTGAAGGGGAAATGCCTTTGGCTGCGAACGAGCTGTTTGAGCGAAGAATCTGAACAGAGTATTTAAAATATATATTTTGAAATAAATTAATTTATAATAATTAATTATTTATTTGTTTTTTAATGAATAATATGTGTCAACAATTTACAAAAATAAATAAATAAGTATATAAATTGTAAAATTATAAATTGCTCCGATTTGGTTTACATCAACTTCATAACGCAGAGCATTTCGATACGATTGCAACTTAAAAAATCGCGTCTCAAATGGACCTCGTTTGTCCAAGTTATTAATTTTAGAAATTTACAAAAATATAAATTTTATTAATTAACATAACTAATTCAGCATTTTAGCCTCAAGGACAGACCTTCAGTATTTTAGCTTGAATGACAACTTTCATTAGGTATCAATTTTTAGTTATTGATAGCATTTTTTAGGTATCAGTTTGTAGTTATCGGTAGAAGTTTTTAGGTATCAGTTTTTAGTTCGGTAGCAGTTTTGGAAGAATGTTTGTCCTTATGAATAATTTTGGAAGAATGTTTGTCCTTTTAAATAATTTTTAGAAAAATGTTTGTCCTTTTAAATAATTTTTAGAAAAATGTTTGTCCTTGTGGTTAAAATATTGAGGTCGTGTCCTTGAGGCTAAGATTGTACGAATTTTTGTCCTTTAAATTAATTCACCCATTCAGCAAATGCATCAACATTCTTCATTCATCTGAACGAGATATTTGATCCATTACCGTTCCCACCAGGTTGGAAGCGTCAAGAACGGTAATGAGGTAACATAAACATGCGAACGCACCCTCAACAACCAATTAGGTACGAGTACGAAATCAGGTCCAAAATATTGCTAATTGCGGTTTCATGGCGTTACCCACATCCCCTTTTTTCCTCCAACCCCCAACCCTAATTTCGGGCCCTGTACTTAAACCCGATTCACATCTGGTAATAAAATCTAGGGCTGTTATGGTAACGGTAAATTTACCATTATCATACCATTACCACACCATTACCAGTCGATCGGTTACCATTTTAAAGTAAGGTCGGTATTCCAGTATAATCGGTATGGTAACGGTAAATTTACCATTTTCTACGGTAAAACATCGTTAATATTTTTTCAAAACCAACGGTAACGGTAATTTACCAATCTGTTCATAATACATTCATATTCATGTAAGATGTTGTATTACGGGCATTTAGAAGCAAGAAAATAGTTCAATTTATTTTAGTAATTCAACTCAAATGATGATAAATACACTTCTTTTCTATGTCCTTAATTTAGTGACCCAATGAGATATATTATGAAGCATCGTTCGGTGTAAAAATATGTCAACTTATTATTTTTCTAGACAAACGGTAATTTACCATTACCAGTATAACGGTTATCAGTTATTCGGTATATCAATCATCGGTATACCAATCAATCGGTAATGGTAAACAATTTTAGTTTAACAATTTTAGTTTACCAGTAAAAACGGTACGGTAACGGTATTTACAAAATGGTAACGGTAAGATTACCATGCCCTAGTAAAATCATTTGGAACTTCTGCTTCTAAAACCAATCCCTAAAACCCACAAACCCGATTTACTTCTAAAATCCCCTTGTAAGACCTCTTTGTATCAAACGCCTCTGCCCTAAGTTCAGTCGTTCAATCCCCCTCTTGTACCTGTACCACCCACCGAAAAATGGCAGCCTCAGACTCAAAACCCGAGCAGTCCCATAAACCGCATCGTTCACGACAAGCTGGTCCGTCTTCAAAGAAGAAAAAGGATGATAAAAAAAATAAAAAGAAAGAGGAAAATGGAGAAGCCGAGAAGAAGCAAAATCCTAAGGTTTGATTTTATTAACTTTTCTCATTTTAAGCTAGTGGGGGTGTAGATTAACTTTGCGTAATGAAGGTAAAGAATACGAATTTATAATACAATGGTCTTGATTTAAGCTAATCAGATAATTAAAATGATAGGATACTATTGATGGACTCTTTCTGAGCTAGTTATTCATTCTTGTCTTCTTGAACTCATATACAAAGCTAAGACAACTGACATGAATATTGAAATGAAATTCAAGAGCAGTATATGTCAGAGCAAATGTACTTAATGTTCGCTATGACAGGCATTTGCCTTTAAATCATCGGTGAAAGCAAAGCGACTTCAGAGTCGTGCTTCGGAAAAGGAACAACGGAGACTTCATGTTCCGGTAATGGATCATACAACTGGGGAGCCTGCGCCATTTGTGGTTGTGGTTCAAGGACCTCCAAAAGTAAAATTACCTTTGTTCAACAGTTTGATAAAATGAAGCCACAATATGTTATGCGAAATTTCATTTGTTCAAATTACAATGCCATTGCAGGTAGGGAAATCTCTTTTAATAAAAAATCTTGTAAAGCACTACACAAAACAAAGCGTATCAGAGGTGCGGGGTCCAATTACAGTTGTGACTGGTAAGTTGACCATCTGAAAAATTCATATTATGCTCATCTTTCATTTATGATTGCTGGAAGGGTAGGCGATGGACAATATATTTATTTTCAGGAAAGAAAAGGAGAATACAAATTTTGGAGTGTCCGAATGATGTAAATGGAATGATCGATGCTGCAAAGTTTGCGGACCTTGTCTTGCTTTTAATTGATGGAAGCTATGGTTTCGAAATGGTAACCCTGTTAAATTTTATTCTGCTATCAGATATCTTAGGAAATTTGTATGATTTAATGCCTTATTTTAGCCAACTAGTACAATATTGCCAATGCATTCGTTAATGTATATGTAATTTATTAGTGTGCGTACAGTTGCGTGTGTATGTGTGTGTGCGTACACATTTTAAGTGGAAGATTCAGTTGATGTATTTTCAGAAATATATTTTATCCGCATTATGAACATTGTTTAAAAAGATCATATAAAACTTTTTAGTCCATTCAAAATTGACATCAAACGTTTGAAAATTTTGGTTCGATCACCGGTCTAAATATAGTTTTGAGTATCTTTTTATTATTCAAGCCAGTGTTTTCTAAACAATCTGCGGTGGTATGAGTGTGAGTACATTCGTTCATTCATATAATAAAAAAATTTACATTGCAAATCTTTGTTACGGACTTAGCAAAGTGGAGTGTAGCCCTCTTCATAAACTGTATGCTTATATAACCAGTATTCTCATTTCCTTTGTATTCCTTGCAAAATGAGCAACCAATCATTTACCCTCTTTCGAGGTTAATTGCAGACATGCCATTCCTCCTCAAAGTACAGTCGTCTTCCACTATTAGAGAAACCTTGAATTTTTCATTTTAATAATCAATACTATTTTTGAAACCATTTGACATGTGTCACTAAATGTTGCAGACAGCATACTAACCTAGATCTGTTAAGTTGGTACTCAGTGTATTGGGTGGCAAACATACACTGTTCTGATGGTTGTCCATTAGACTAGATGCTGTCATGCTGCTGCATATAAGTTCACATTAGGTAAATATACATGTGATCCTTCAGTTACCAAATAGTGGGTTTTGAGACCCTTGTCAATTTGTTCGCTTCAATTAGCAATTTTTTGTTTGTTATGTCACACTACTGTCTTGTTATAGTAGCAACCTGCTTCAGTTATTATAATCACAGGTAGATTTGGAATAATCGTGGTGCTTTTTATTTTACAGGAAACTTTTGAATTTCTGAACATATTGCAAGTTCATGGGTTTCCCAATGTAATCGGAGTATTAACACATCTAGATAAATTTAAGGATGTCAAAAAGCTAAGAAAAACTAAGCAGCGCCTTAAGCATCGGTTTGCAACTGAAGTGAGTAGGAGAGGCAAGTTATTCTATTTGTCTGGCCTTCTTCATGGACAGTAAGTACATATACATAGTGTAAGCTTTATTTATTTTGAATATGTTACTCATGATATAGCCTTATCTTAATGTTTCTCATTTTGTCTGGTAATAGATATCCTAAAAGAGAAGTTCACAATCTTGCGAGGTTTATATCAGTTGTTAAAGATCATCCAATGTCATGGAGAGTTTCACATCCCTACATACTAGTTGATCGTCTTGAAGATATCACTGCCCCAGAAAAAATACGTTTGAATAGTAAATGTGACCGCAACATTACATTATATGGTTATCTCAGAGGTTGCAATCTGAAGAAGGGTACTAGGGTATTTTTTTAAAAACTCTTTCAAGTTTTCAGTTCTTCCTTTTTTACCTCTTATTCTCCGATACATAGATTAGAGCAAAAACATATCATCATTTTGGTACAACGAACTTAATTTTCAACCCAGTGTAACAACTATTTATGCAATCAAAAGCATATAAAATACATACTGCTGATTGAATTCATCCGCACCGAATTGTATAAAGAACTGTAGACCTCGACCCTTGAGAACTGTATGTCTTCCTCGTATGATGTAGACTGTTATAGACTAAAGTCCCCAGGTGTGTAATGTGAACTTGAATTGCTGATGCAGTATCATTTAACGATCTTGTTGATATAGATTGATGTTGCATACATTTAAACTCATTAATGATCATTTCGGGGTGCAAACTGTAAGTACATATGTAATACTCGACAAAATCGGTGTTTTATATGAGCTATAATTTTTTTTTATCTTATCGTCATAAATTTTGAAAGCTAAGGAATATGCGCAGGTACACATTGCAGGTGCAGGTGATTTTAATTTAACAGACGTGTCTAGTCTTGCTGATCCATGTCCTTTACCATCAGCTGCCAAGAAAAAGGGTTTGCGAGAAAAGGAAAAACTTTTTTATGCTCCAATGTCTGGTTTTGGAGATTTACTGTACGACAAGGATGCTGTTTATATAAATATAAATGATCATTTTGTTCAATTTTCAAATGTTGATGGAAATGAAGTATTACCAAGGAAAGGTATGTCATGCTGGTTGTGTATAATGTATAATTAACTTTTATTTAACGGGTGAAACCCAGTATTACTGCAAGACAGTCGGAATGGGACATTTGGAAAGCAGCTCACTCATTGAACATATTCTAAATGCTTCTAGCAACCTATATTAACTCAAATGTTTTCCTTACTGCTCCTTGATACCTATTTACATTTTTATCTATAGTGTCTAGGCAAGTGATGACTGATGAGAAGGGTAAAATCAATGTTACCTTTTAATATACTCAAAAATAAACTATGAGCATTGGTTGAATGCTCAACAAGGTTACTAAATTATCATTCATTTTACCAGATTGCTTAAGATACAGGCTGCTGTTAATATTCTATGTAAATGTTTCGTAACACTCAGACACACCCTCTGCATTATATCATGTGATCAATGTATATGTATAACATGTTCATAGGGCATGCTTTTCTCTTTGTTTATAGAACAAATTTTTTAAACAATGGTGATCAACACCCCCCCCCCCCCCCCCCCCCACAAACCCCAACTAACCAACACACACATCATCTGGTTAAATTAAGTGAATAAATAATCCTGCATAGCCTCTTTTCACGCACAACATAGCAATCCAAGTTACGGGGTAGATATTTAATTTTGTTGAAATATTTGACTTGTTATTATTCTCCTGCGATTGCTGCTATTTTTTCATTATCTTTTTATCATGTAAATACACACACATCTTCCTCAGATGGGAAAGAAGACGTGGGTGAAACTCTTGTGAAAACACTTCAGAAGACTAGGTACTCTGTTGATGAAAAATTGGAACAAAGTTTCATCAATCTTTTTGCTAACAAAAGCCTTAATGCACAAGAAGACAAAATAGGAGGAAAACAAGATTCATTGGCAAGAAGCGACCAGATGGATACAGATAATGAAGCAAATGACAATGACGAACAAAAGTTGGTTAAAGAACCAATTAGTGGATCTGATGATGAAGAGGAGGAAGAGGAACACAATGAGAGTGATGGGGATACTCATTTGAAACATGACATCCAGGAAAAAATAGAGTTCCATGATGGAAGATCTAGAAGAAAAGCTATATCATTAAATTATGAAGATGATAGTGACAATGAGGTATGCAGGAATTTTTTTTTATTGTGTACGGTGCTCAACTATCTGGAGGTATTGCTTATAGTTATAGCAACTACTTTGTTACTGGTTGCTTGACATCTCATACATTCCCACTCTGTACTAAATACTTTTTCCTCTCTCTTTCTTTTTTTTCCTTCAAAAAAAAGACAAAAACTACCTTTGAGTGATTTCTGTTCTTACTAGTCTTATGCTGGTCCCTCTTGAATAAAGGAAAGTGCAATATAGATTCTTACGATGTTTTCAAGAACAATTTTACCTCTTTTCATGTGCTACTTCAAGAACAACCTCACTTTTTGAGATATGTTCACATTTTAAAGCAAATGGCTAAAGGGTAACTTAATAAATGAAGTGGATAGTACAATTTAATTTTACTAAAAAGGACATGGAAATAAAATCAGTGAGAGCCTTTGTTAGTATCAACCATAAGAGAGTAGAGAAGTTGATTACACTACTGAGAGTGCATTTAATCATCTTGTCACTTAACACGACCTTCATCCTGAAATCATATAGTTCGTTGCTTCATTAGGTTTCTTTATGCACTAGATTTAAATCGTCTGAATTTAATTTAGCTGCTTCTTTTCCATTGATTTTCTCGTTGTTTACAACCTGAAATAAAAACTTTACTTCTTAATTTGGTGACGCTTGATCGTTTGTTGTTGAAATCGTGTTTTCCGTATTCATTATTTATCATCTTGAACTCTATTTCTATATCAGGCTTAGTACTATTGTTATCCCTTCTATGTGAGGTTAAATGGTGCAAATAGCCTATGTTTCGTGCTGCCTCAGTATAAAATATAACATGTTGCACTCTCTGTAACGCATAATCAATATATATTCCTCACTGTCTCGTCAGTTCATATACTATCCTTTCACTTATCCTTCTATGGACATATTCCTGACAGTAAAACTAGTATGTGATTTTTTATTTTATTGTTAAATAAAAATAATCAATCTTTCAATGGGATGAAAAAAAGATAGAAAAATTATTTTCATTAAACAATCCTCGAATGTGATGATTCAGTGTACGTTCTTTTATATAATTCAAATGTTGAGATGGT
Organism: Allium cepa; assembly: GCA_030765085.1. Lineage (NCBI taxonomy): Eukaryota > Viridiplantae > Streptophyta > Magnoliopsida > Asparagales > Amaryllidaceae > Allium > Allium cepa. The sequence continues at coordinate 23,249,962 of CM060933.1, read as the reverse complement.
TTCTTTAACTGCACTTCGTTGGATGTAACATCTGTACACTGTCCATTTGTATTTCTTGTCTTTCTGTGTTCAAACTATTTTCAAATTTACTCTTTCCTTCTAAAAAAAATCAAGTTCTTTTCAGATAAATAATAATTATACCAAATACCCTTTAACACAAGCAACCAGAGTGAACGTAATCGCTTTATTATTTTAGGTATGTTTCATTAAATTGGTACAATAATCTATTACCTATAATTGAAGCCGATGTTCCTGATTATATCAGGATTTCACATCATATTCAGTAGATTATTAGAGAAGGGATTCGCCCATTATCCTAAAACATCGAACTGAATGAATATAATGTTTTTAGTAGTGTACGATCGAAATATTGCATAAATACAAAAATTTGATTTCAGTTGTTACCTTAACTATCTTATGATTTGGAACTTTTTCTCTAGTAGATTATTAGAGATTGATTCACCCATTATTCTTAATTTTTTGGACTGTAAGATCTAAAGGTTGAGCCTTCGTATAGTTATTGTATTGCATAAATACATTAATTTGATGTCAGCATGATCTAACAGAACCGTTCGCTAGTAATCTACTAGAGGAATCCAAATCCTTGCAATTCCTCCACTTTATTGTGTTAATGTGTAAATTGTGCATTATAAAGTGTTTCATATTTCTATTACTTCGAAGTGTTAATATTTGACGAGTACATATTTAAAAATTAATCGAATAACCTTTCTACTGTATTGCATTTTCAGAATTACGAAGACAATGACTCAGACGGTGAGCTTGGTATCAACTCAGATAGTTCAAAAGAAAGCGATGACAATCTCAGTTCAGAAGGTTGGAGTTTATAAAATACTCTTTAATATGTCCTTTTGTATTAGAACTCCGAAAATATTACTGATAAGATGATGGATTCCTTGGATGAATTTTAAGTCCGATTTGCATTGGAAAATCCATTACATAATGATGCATGATGGTTTGTTTATTTTCATTCAGCTGCCATTTTATGGTAGAGGATGTTTATATATTTTGCAAATTATAGTTAGATAGTTTATACTTACGCTGCTAATTTGAATACATAAATATAAATTTAACCCTTGGTCTTCTTTGTGCCATTTTAGAAAATGAAGATGAAAAGAATATCTCTAAATGGAAAGAAAACTTGGGTGGCATTGTCCAAAATCCAAGTAGCAGCCTGGCACATCGTGTATATGGCCAGTCTGTATTAAACATAAATACCAGTACTCAGGATGCACAAACTGGCAGTGACAATGATAGTGATGATGGAGAGCTCTTTGTTGTAAAAGGAGAGCGGAAGGTAGTGCAGATCAATGATGGCCATGATAATGATGGAGGTTGATCATAAATTTGCTAATATATTTTTTTATGTGTAGAAAATGAGTGAAAAATCAGGATTTGAAAATATTGATGCTGAAGACTGTTCAAAGTCGGAAACGTTTCAAATGAAAGACTGGTCAGATAAAGAACAGATTGAAATGATTAAAGCAAAACGGTTTAGAACTGGATTTGGAGCAATTGATGAATCAAACGATTATGATTTTGAAGATGTTGAAAATGAAGAGTTGGAAGAGAACCAAGTTTCAGATAATACAGAAAGCGTGGCTGATCCTGAAGCAGAGAAGCGAAGATTGAAAAAGCTTGCGCTTCGTCAAAGATTTGATTCTCAATATCCTTTTCATAGATTTTTCATTTTGCAAAATTTCTGTTTCTTATTTTGAACTATATCGTAATCGATACAATTGGAATTACATAAGGTTAATTCGACACAACCTGCTTAGTTAGAGCAAAGTAGCATGGACTAATGCATTTTCTAAATCTCTCAACTCAAAAAAGAAAGAAAGAAGAAGAAGTGCAAACTAAACTATCCAATGCATGTTCCATTATATGATGTGAAACAAAGCAAAAGTTCTGATGAAACGTGAGAAAACATATAGGTTTGTAAAAAGAAATTTGTTTGTAAAATAGATCTGAAATCGAGAGTGGCGTGTTGCAATTTGAATTGCAGTATCTACTAGTACTTTGGCATGTGGTGCATAAAAATATTCTTGGAAAAATATATAATGAATTTGAACCATCAAAATCTTCTTTTGCTTATAATTTTTAATTGTGAATCGTTCAATGAATAAAATAAGACAGGGACTAAAGGCACCAGGCCAACGTGCTAACGAATATCAAGGAATTTTTTTCGTTCCTTTTTTACACTAAGGTCTGCGGAAAATCACCGACCGTGGTGCCATAAGCACATAACCTGGTGCCTTTAGCACCACTCTGAAATAATTAAAATACTCAAGAGGAGAATATATAATAAACTGGAGAAAAGAAAGGAGAAAGATATAGGATTGGTATTTAAACTCATGATCTCATTTATAAATAAATCAAAATTTCCGACTAGAAGTATCGATTAATTTTCGACATGACTCATTTGTATATCAGGATTTTTCTGGAACTTAATGTCAGACCAAAATGTTGTAACAATATTAGAGATATATTCACACACTTTAAGACACAATTACTAATGACATAAAGTTTTGCTTATTGAACTTTTATTGTTTCGCCTTAACCGTCACCTACATATGATGGATCTGAATTATCAGATGAGGAAACTGAGAAGGAATCTGGGAAAAAGTTCCACCAGAATCAATCAAATGAAGGAAATTATTTTGACAAGGCGAGTACCCATATAAAATGTGTTAAATTGTCTTTGATTGTATCAAATGTGCAACATCTAATTTAAGTGTGTTTTGCAGTTGAAAGAAGAGATGGAACTGCGCAAGCAGATGAACTTAGCCGAGCTTAATGAGCTTGATGAAGTTACTAGAATTGAGGTAGAAGGATTTAGAACTGGTACTTATGTGAGATTGGAAGTTCACAACGTTTCTTTTGAACTGGTCGAATATTTTGATCCTTGTCATCCTATTCTAGTTGGAGGCATTGGTTTAGGAGAAGAAAGTGATGGATACATGCAGGTTAGTTTTTGCTTGTGTGGTTTTATATTACAGTTAACACATGGCTCAATACATCTTAGGTTCATAGCTACAGTGTCAAAAACGTTCCATTCTTAGATTGGTATTCAAATTATTAATTGCATAATTCTCCTTTTGATTTATTATTCCAGCCTGCTAGCTCAGCCTCAGGTTAGGCTAGTTACGTAAACGCTTTAGCAAAGGGTTATTTAATCAGATAAAAATTGCTCGTCAAACGGTCAAACAATTTAAGAAATAGAAATTTCAAACAAAAATGTCATTTCAATCAAAATGAGAATGCTATCCCATTTGAATCCCTAATTTTACCGCTTTAGCAAAAAGGTGGACAGGTTAGTTTACAAATTGCTTGCCCAACCATTTTAAACAAAATAAGAAGGCTATTATGTGATGGATACATGCAGGCTATTTTTTGCCTGTGTGGTTTTATGCAACTGTTAAAACAAGACCCAATACGTCTTAGGTTCATAGCTACAGTGCCTCATATCCGCATTCTTAGATTAATATTCGAGTTAATTATATAATTCTCCTTTCGATTTATTGTTCTAGATTCTAGAAGTTTGCTAGCTTACCTTCAGGTTAGGCAAGTTGCTCACATAAACACATTAGCAATGGTGCCATTTCATCATTTACGAATTGATTGTCCAACAATTTAAGAAAAATACGACTTTTAAACAAAAATGACATTCCAGACAAAATAAGACGGCCAATTCTATTCGAATCCCTAATTTTACCGTCCATATGACATTTTTTTTACAAAGTTTTTAGTAACCAAAATACCATCTTTTTATTACTTATTTTCTATTCATATTCGATCAAAAACTTTGATATCTCGATATCTTCACAATTTTTTGCATGTCGACATCATTATGCTACCTTGCTACTGATTAGAAATCATATTAGCTTTGTATATTTGTTCAACCATACCGTCTTTAAAATTTGTGATTTTTTCGTGTTTCATGATTGAGTGGTTGAATTCTCAAGGAAGAATTATCCTTTGTTAACGTCAAGGTATGACAATATGCAATGATTATCACATCTGAATTCAGTTTTCCTTTCCATTTAGGCACGATTTAAGAAGCACAGGTGGCACAAGAAAGTATTGAAGACTGGAGATCCAATAATTGTTTCAGCTGGTTGGCGGCGCTACCAAACTATTCCTATTTATGCGATCGAGGATCAAAATGGTCGTCATCGCATGCTCAAGTATACTCCTGAACATATGCATTGTTTGGCTATGTTCTATGGTCCTCTTGCACCTCCTACCACTGGAATTGTTGCATTTCAAAAACTTTCAAACAATCAAGTAAGTTTTATTGTTGCTACTTAATCCTGCAATGCATATTCAGCAATAAAATGAGGGAACACGCTAACTACCATAATTATAAAGTAAAGGACAAACATTTTATCATATAAATTCCCAAAAATACTCCTGTAAGCGTTGCTAGTTAATATTGACATCGGTAAAATATCGATCAAGTACTAATACACACGTTATTTTGAAAATATAATATAGGAGTCATGTCAGTACCTAATCCGTGGTGCCAATTATACAATTATTATAGTAATAAGAGATGTAAGTATTCCTTTTTTAGCACGTCAGAACTACTGCTAGATTATTTGACAATATTCTATATGTATAATTTATACATATATTAAAGCCTTGTTGAAACATGAAGTATTTATGTAAACTACTTTTGTACTAATGGCGACATTTTGACTATTTTCAGCGTTATGTGCATCACTGATGCTCTCATATTGGTGGCGTATTGTTAAATATATCATTGACGATACTTTAACTCATATGTTGAAAAAAATCGCTTGATGTTTAATATGTGTGTTATATCACTGATTTTATCCGGTATTAACTGCAAAACTATGAGCCCATAAAACAAATTGACTGTAGAACCCTATATTTACATATGCAACTTACTAACTCATCCATATAGTAACTACTTAAATGCTTTTACAGGCATCGTTTCGGATAACAGCGACAGGTGTCATTCTTGAGTATAATCATGCTTCACGAATAGTGAAGAAGATCAAGCTTGTTGGTTACCCTTACAAGATTTTCAAGAAGACGGCACTAATCAAAGACATGTTCACCTCAGATCTTGAGATAGCTAGATTTGAAGGTGCATCCATTCGGACAGTGAGTGGTATCCGAGGCCAAGTCAAAAAAGTACGCACCTTTTCATACATGTTCAGAAGTCATATTAACATCTTAAAGCTTACTAATAGTTTAGATGATATTTATATTATTTATTCATCAAAACTTGTAGCCATGATATCTAAATTGAAGATATTATTTATGCTTATCCATAATCTAATTTGCACATTATCTTGAGATGAGCTGCATGCACGCACCAGATATAGTACTACTAAACACTTGGTTACTTTTTATTGCAAATCTGTTTAATACATATTGTGCTTGGAGGATGCATTATTGACATTTCATGCTGTGCAAGGTCATGTTTCTACTTTTGGTTGGGGTTTTTTTTTGGAGCGGGGGGGGGGGGGGGGGGGGGGGGGTCGGAGGGTGTAATTTTTTCCGTTCATGAAAAAAAAAGAAACTTTTTTTTTAAAAATATTTCTAGACAAATCTGGAACGTAACTATAAGTCGTACACACATTTCTCCTTTCTAATCTGCTGTATTAAGGGTGTTGACATGTCTGTCAGTTCCAAAGAACACATTTCTCCTTTCTAACCTGCTGTAAAGGTGTTGACTTGTCTGTCAGTTCCAAAGAACACAATGCACTGACATTAGCAACTCAGCTTATTTAGTTACCACCAAGTTGTAAATTAATCGTAATGCAAAGAAAAGGGTTAAAATGCAGTTTTTTTTTATATATTCTACGACAGGCAGCTAAAGCAATACCAGGCAATCAATCAAACAAAGGAAGAGATTTCACAAAGGAAGGGATTGCAAGGTGCACATTTGAAGATAGAATCCTCATGAGCGACATTGTTTTCTTACGTGCATGGACTCAAGTAGAAATTCCACGCTTCTTCAATCCAGTAACCACCTTACTACAAGCTCCAGATCAAGCATGGAGAGGAATGAAAACAGTGGGTGAACTGCGTAGGGAGAACAACATTCCAATTCCTTATAATAAAGACTCGGTTTATAAGGTATTTTTCAATTTTTTTGGTTGATTTATCGTTCAGAATTTATCCATCACTTTACTAGGCTGTGCAGTATTTCGTCAGTGGTTCATTTCCAATACTAATCCAACAATTAAGAGCCCTTTGGCAAATAATTTATGCAGGAGTAAAAAAAAGCTAAACCAAAATTTGCCAGAGAGAGTCAATTAGCCAGATTTAGGTGAAAAATAATATTTGAAAGTTGTTGATTTTCTCTCATCCATATTGCTTTTTTGACTTTGGCTTTTGCAAAGCAAGCCAAAAATAAAAATAAAATAAAATAACTTAATTTATGTTATTCAAAGTGTCCTTAAGAGATTGTTAGTTGTTTCAGGTTTGTCATTGTATTTAAATTCAGGACCCATCATGTATTTTACCCATTGGGTATTAATTGCCAGTTTCAATTAATGATTGCAAAACTTTTAAATATTTATGATTTGAAATCCGTATTAAATTAAATTTCTCCAATTACAGTTCGTTCTCAATTTTTGATTCAAAATTCAATCAAAATAGCAATTGATGAATCTGCATTCACAATTTATTATTTACAGATTAATAAAGATAAAACAAGAGAGAATTAAACTTTTTAAGTTTTGATGTAGAAACTCAAGCTTCAAAATCAATTTTCATCATTTGAATTCATTTATTTATTACTATGTAAAGAGGAATTAAAGTTTACACATGCATATTTACTCAGGCATAACCTACACAGCAAAATTTCTACCATTTGTGCACAATAAAGTCTGAATACTTTGATTCTACTATATACGATTCAAATCGTCTTTCAATTTAAAATTTGAACTTTGCGATTTACAACTTTGATTCTCATTTTGGAACTTCAGTTTCAGTCATAAATAACATATGGATCCAGATATGAAAATGGCCTAGATGAAGTCGGTGTTGAATTATTACTTTACTACTTTACTTATGGTTTGCATTCATAATATACAGCCAATCGAGAGGAAACCGAGAAAATTCAATCCTTTGGTAGTTCCAAAGAAGCTACAAGCAGCTCTTCCGTTTGCATCCAAACCAAAGAACATGCCTGCTCGTAAAAGACCGACTCTCGAGTCTAAAAGAGCTGTTGTTATGGAACCACATGAGAAAAAGGTCCTTACACTTGTTCAACAACTTCAGACTATCCGAAATGAAAAGGTAAATTACTCTCTCTCTCTCAATTTTTTTTTTTAAATTTTGCTTTTATGTATTATCATGTTAGACCGAGCCTGTCGTTCTTTGTTTTGGGAAATGATTATCTTGCTCCAGTTTCTCTTCTAGCACTAATGACACTTCACTCTTCAGATTGAGTGATATGTTTCTAATCAGATAAACTTAATATAGAACTTATCATTTGAAATGGCTTCCAAGTAGGTATTTGAGAATGATTTTGATAAATGATTAAAAATGAGTTTTGAGTTATGACTTTAAGTGCATTAATATGAATAGTTAAAAGTAGTAGTTTTTGGGTAAATAAGTTAGGACCCGTTTGGTTTCATTTTGAGTTTTATGTTTTGTGTTCTCAACGTTAATTTCAAAATATGAGAAGAGTTGAGGGACGACGGAGAAGACAACAGAGGGAATGGATGGACGACGGAATGATGAATTATTTCTCGTACTTATGTTATTTCCCAAAACATGGAACATAAAAAACAGGTTGTTTCTATTTTGCATGTTAACTTCATTTTCAAAATTGGTCGTTTTCCACATTATACACGCGTCATGCACATTTTTGCATGGACAAAAATCCAAAACTAAAAATGACAAACCAACCGCAGTCTTTTTTAAGTTTTTGATCAAATTTAGTTGCAAAAGTTGAAAAATGAAATAAAAGGATTTGTTGGTCTTTGACTTGTCATAGTATTAGCAATTTTAAGTTCACAATTCAAGTTTTTGCCAACACACATCAAGTTAAATATGTAATTTATAAGTTATTTTAGAGAGTTCATGCTCTGTATTTCCTTTTCCCTCCGTTAGTCATTTAGTCTTGCATTGGGTTAGATTTATGTTATTTTTGGATTACCTTCTAACGAGGTTCATTTTGCAGATGAAGAAGAAGAAGCAAAAGGATGCAGAGAAGAAGAAACAGCATGAAGTCAAGAAGTTAAAGTCTGAGCAGGAAGCCAAAAAGAGGCAAAGAGAAGAGCGTAGAGTTAGGTACAGAGAGCAAGACATGCAAAATAAGAGAGCTCGAAAAAGCCACGATTGAAGAAAACGAGGATAATGTAGGGAAGTAACTACAAAGGAAGATTCATATTCTATCTATTGTTTGATGTTTATTGAATACATACTCTTGTGAGCCTGTGAAAAATGCTTAATGAGTGAATACTATAGTGCATCAGTAAAATTTTGGTTCTCATTTAAATGTACTGTTAGAAAAATTAGCAAAACGTACCTGAGAATTATATTTGTCTATTTACTGAATTGCCCTTAAAAATATTTTCCTTTTTTCTTTGTTTTGATATATTTAAGTTGCATTGCTTGATGATATATGTTCTCATGTAGCAAGGCCAATTCTCACTTTTTCAAACTTAAGGTGATTTCAGCATTTTTTCTAAACCAAGATTTCACTTTATATCACGCCGTTTTGACGCATTATACTTGTGAGAAGTGTCATGATACAAGATAAGAGATAATGCACCATGGTTGCTAGATGTGATTGTGCACGATTACATTTTAGTCCATGTTTGTTTTGCTCATTAACTTTGCATCAACGCTCACGATGTCTTACCGTGGTTTTCATCAAATTTGCGAAGATAATTCTCCATCGTGCATGCTACAAACTTTGATGGATAAAGTGAGACAATCATATAATGAGGGTGAAGAGCATGTGTATAGATAAGGTTCTTGTATCAATGCAGAGGCTCTTGAGAAATACATAACCACATTGCGAATACATTATGTATACTTTGCTTTATTGCTCGTCCGGCTTATGTATAGTCCTTAAACTTACAATTAGCTTTCGCATTCCATTTAATTTACGTTACCATTTTTGTCCAGCCTCTCTTTCTATTCGACCAGCCTTCATTATTGTTATTATTCTATTCTGCTTGTTTTATTGACCCATTAGAAGATGACCTCATTGTCACTCAACCAACCTCATTGTAATTATTCGATTCTCCAAGTAGGTATTCTACTACCATGCTGACATACTTCTCACAGATTATAAAGAAGCAAAGATTGTAACAAAGAAGTGGTTATATGACAAGGCTAACAACCCTAGGATTATAACTACATCTAGCAAGTTCAACTCACATTAGAATAATTTGATATGTCATTTAAGATCTTAGCTTTAATTTTGATATTTATGTGTTGCTTAGGGAAACGTGAAAGAATATTAAAAGTTGATTATTTCGTAACACGCTACAATAATGTCTTAAGTCTTTCGAAAAACGAATAGCGACATCATCGAATGTTGACGGAAGGTAACTTGAAAGCGTGCGGCTTAATTCCCACAAATGTTGTATTTAAAGGGTACTTTTAACCAAGGATGACAAAAACTTCTCCAAGAATGTTAAAAGCTCGAGAAAAGAGGATAGTTCTTTTACCCTTGATCATGCTATAATTTTCGAAACTAACACCAAGTGTAGACTATGCCCGTCCCCTTACCTTTAGAGTTTTATATATTGATATACGTGACTTTATACTTCATTAAGATATTAGGGTTGTTACTTTTTATTTATCTTTTCTATTATATTGTAGATATGGCCACATCGAATAAATCAAAGCTAGGCCTCCTGTGCTCAACAAGAAGAAGCCTAAGGCTAGGAAGTCATCTGACCCGAAGGTTTTGAGAATACTAGTAGAAAGTGACCAAATGAGAGTATTGAAAAGGAACCTTCGGAATATCCTATTAGAGATTCTACTTAGTCAAAAGAGCTTGCCCCTCTAACTTTACGTAAAAAAGTCGTCGAGCTTCCAAAGTATTATTTTCGATTCTAATGTTGGTGCTGCCATTACCGCAGCTAAAGTAGAGGTTTCAGAGATTCCATAAGACTTCAAGGAAATTCTCGAGTATGGTCTTCAGGAGAGCGTTAAGGTATGAGATATCTTATTTTACCGATTCTGTTCGTTGTGTCAAAAATTCACTCGTATTTTGGTTATGTGGGTTACAGCCAAGTTCTCAACTCTCAGTCAGAAGTTCATGGAATTTAAGGAGACTTTAGAAGAGGTCATGGATGCTAAGGAAGAAGCCGCTATGTTTTGGCAACAATGTGAAGATTTGGAAAAGAAAGTTGAGGGAGCTGATAAAGTAGCAAAGGACGCTGAGGCCAAGGAGACTCAGGACACAGATGAAGTGGCTAAGCTCCGGGCCAATTTGAAAGTTTTGAAAGATGAACTAGCCAAAAAGGATGCTGAGTTGGCAAAGGCCCAAAGGGAGACCTAAGATCTTTTGACCTCAAAAAAGCCGAGGAGGTGGCCATAGAGAAGATCTTTGAAGTGCTGTTTGATGCCAATGCAGAAATCCGAGAAAAAGGCTTACCTTTTCTTTTGATTTCTTGGGAGACAATGCTTCGACAATTAAGATGGCCTTCGGTCTTCAGTGTGCGAAAGCCAAGTCCAAGATAGGTGAAGCCTTCATGCTATCGTCATTGTCCCTTTTGAGGTAGAACAAGATGCTTTTTCTTTTGCTAACATTAATTCAATTGATAATGAACAATCTTGAATTTTTCGAACTGTGATTATTCTTTCTTTTATGGCGACACTTTATTTTCTATTGGGTGGATGGCTTGGATACATTTATCTTTACTAATAATATTTTGTTTTTATAATGTTATCTAAAATGCTTTATTTATACTTAGATTAAGTCAGGGAAGGTGAGTTCGGCTTCTATTTCACATTATAAAGTTTTTTCGAACCGAAGTAAGACAAAAAATTACCAATTATCAAACCATCAGCACCCTCAAAAATCATCTCCATGCAAGTAGATTGCGAAACGTCGATCCAACTAATCGTTTTGAAGATGTATAAGATTCTCGTGATAAAAGGTCCAAAACTCATCAAGCCCTTTAGACATAAAGGATTTAGGTTGAATAGTCATATTGTAAATTTAACCAACCGACTTAGGTTATCCACCAAGACCGAGATGAAGTTTTTTAGGAATTATCGAATTTGGCAAAGCAGCATCTAGGGGATAAGATTTTGAAACAAAAAAGACTTGAATTTCTTTGTAAATTTTATGATCTAGAACTGAATGTAACATTAAAGGTTGTCCCTGTGTTTAAAAGTGTAACTCTGTCTTCTTTGGCTATCACCGAAGGGAAATTAACTGAAAGTGATTCTGTTTTGGAGTATATCCCTCAACATAACATATTCTGGAGGTTACTCCCAGGCTAGAGTTGAGAGTTCTTCCCCCTTAGAACTTCCTATACCGTAGGCTGTACTAGGAAATAACATTTCTTCCTGCAACATGACTATGTTGGAATTGGGCTAGCCTGCAGCGGAGACTTAGGTAAATTTAAAAAAAAATTCATTATTGGATCTTTAATGGGCCTATGTAGTCTAATTCATTTAGAACTTTTCTAAACTTTCTTTTAAATAAAATCAATATTTTATTTGAATTTATAAATAAAATTATCTGATATAATTTGTATTATACTTCATATATGTGTATCATATACACATATGTGTGTGTGCGTGCATGTGCAACATGATAATATGTACATGGTTAGACATGTTTGTGTATAGATGCCGAGATTTACACGGCAAAAGACATGTTAGTTCATCGTGTATATTAATATATTGTCTAAATATATACATATAGATGCATCAATTATTGTATAAATAAATATACATATATATCTATACATATGTATGTATGTATAAACTTAATTATATATTTATTATAAAATATTTTTTATAAATTATTTGTACAAATTATTTATGTAAAATATGCATGTGTGCATAATATAATTAAATTTTACAATTATTTTAAATATTAATTTGTAAAATAATTTAAAACCCTAGTTGTATATTATGAGATATTTTTTTATACATACACATAGTATTATACATACATACATATACATATAACTTGTTCATTAATTAATTTTTTTAATTGCATGTTTGCTATTGTTCATGGGCAAGTAATTTTTTTTTTAATTTTTCCGGTTTAAATGGTTTTGTCAAAAAAATACTTTAAAAATTAAAATCTATGCGAATTTAATAATAATAAAATATTTAAAAATCATTTTTGAAATCAAAATGCATATTTTATATTATATAATTTTTTTAGTATATTATATTATTTATAAATGTATTATAGATATATTTTGTCTGTTTAACTAATATTAAATCAAATAAATAACTTAATATATATGTATATATATAATAAATAATTTTTTATTGTTGAATAGTTATTAGGTGTATACAATTTTGTTAAAAAAACACATTTATCATATGAATTAATATTTATAATTAGATTTAATTGGTAAAATCATTTAATAATAACATTTTAATAATAAAGAATATTTTTTTATCAGAAGGTCATCAATAAGAAGTCATTTAAAAATATGTTCATATGTATATATATAACTATCGACATGCGACAGTACAGTGATATACTAATTCGTGATAAGATCTATCTAGCTAACATGTGATCAATTGATTAACTAAGTAGTTTAGAACATTAATAATAAGTAGCATACCCATCACTAAGGCCTAGAGATTACACTTTGAAATGATGAAATAGCTCCTTAAATCTATTTTTAAGTTCTAGAGTTGCCGACTCCCGAACTGCTTTACCACCGATGATCACATTGAAGAATTTTGATGTAATTCTGTACTTGGATTTTTAGGGTTAATGGAGGATGGTTGCTGCCCGAAAATCTCAGAGAGAGAGAGAGAGAGAGAGAGAGAGAGAGAGAGAGAGAGAGAGAGAGAGAGAGAGAGAGAGAGAGAGAGAGAGAGATATGAGAGAAAAGTGTCCAAATGAAATGGTGTAAAAAGGCATATAAGTAGGAAATCAAATGAAGAGAAAAGTGGATTACGTCCTCGTATCTCTCTTACCAATTCCACTCTTTTAACAATTCAAGCTCTTCATTTTTTTCCATCATATGGTTTCCCAAACCATTCCTCCTTTCAACCGAAATAACATGCCCATATGAGATTCAAATCTGGTCCAAGTCCGAACACATTTAATGCAACTTTAAATCTTATTTAAACGCGTATCAATGTTAAACATAAAATATAATATTGTTCAATACATCATAAACTTTTATAATTAATATTTTATAATATTAATTAATTATAACAATTACAAACTAATTAAATTAGGTGGTAAAAGGAGTATCCATCGTTTCAGTTGTGTGATACTTAGGTGTAAATTTGGTCGGCAATTAATATCAAACAATTCGAATATTAACATTTACACATCACTTAGCAAGTGGTGTGATATTATGGTCAAATTTATCGCTTACTTGGTTTCGGTAGAATCCAATTTTACTTTATTAAGCGTTATTGATTGTAACAATTATTTACATTGTTCGCAATAGTGGCGCAGTGGTAGAGACACTTGCAACCTGTCAATGAGGTCACGAGTTCGATACCCATCTGCCTTACTCCCTTAAGGCGGGAAATTGTGTTTCCCGTAAATCCAAAAAAACATGGTTATGTAAACGAATGCTTCCTGCTGGGCAGGCTAACCTCCCATTCATGGCTCTGGTTGGACTAGCTAGGTTGGGGCTTTACTCTTCGGAGTGGAGTTAAAAAAACAATTATTTGTACTAATTATCTTTATCAAAACTATATCACTTTGGACTTAATGGAATCTGGTAATGATCAAAATTCCAATATCGTCCATATTCAACTCTATAATCCAAACACAAAGTCCTTGGTTCAATAATAAAAATTATTATTAACCGAACTACTCTGGCTAGAGATTATGACTTTGAGTTAACTTTAGTTGACCGTGATACTGACCCCATATAACCACGGAGACGAATCCTCTCTTGAATAGTGTTTCACTTCCAATACATCCAGTCGACCCAACTGTTGGAACCGGGCCAATCTGGAACAGAAGTTATGGGTGAATTTCAAAAAAAATCCCTTATTGGATCTTTGTTGGGTCTATGAAGTCTAACTGATTTAGAACATTTCTAAATTTCATTTAAACAAAATCTTTTATTTTATATAAATTTATAATTATATAGTTTATTTAATTTAAGTTATGATATGTTTATATATGTGTATCATACACACACATATATATGTGTGTGCATGTGTAACATATCAATCCGTGCAAGGTATAACATGCCCGTATATAGATGTTGGACACGTTAGCTCATCCAATATACAAATACACACTCACACACAGATATAGAAATATAAGAGAATGTAGGGTAATGCAATCATGAAGTCAAACCAAAAACACGCATTTGAACAAAAAGACATGAATTTCTAATTAAAAAATGGATAGAATAACACTTACAAAACCCTATAATGCCCTATTACTTAAAGAAATAATGAAAATTTATGCATTTCTGCATTGGAACAATGGCTTCAAGATCTGACTAACTCTTAGAGAAGAAGAAGAAGAGTGAAACCGTGGGAAGAGCCTCTGGTGCAGTAAATCAATCGCGGTGAACATCATTATCGAATCGTTAAGATTATCATGCCTACCCAAAAAATGAATCACGACATCAGTAACTGAAATTGTAATATGATGACGGTAAGGTAACATTTTTACCGACCTTAGAATTTGTTTACCGACCTTGTTCTCAGATCCGACTTCAATTTGGGAGGAGTGGACGTGATTACATCAAATCAACACTGGAGCACCACCATTGTTTTTGCTGTTTCATTATCGTTGTTCATACTGCAGTTACCATTTAGAAAAAGAAAGCGTAAATTAAAATCGATTAGAAGGATGAGTTTATCATCGATGTTGTATGAGAACAGTGTACAAAGTCGACTGCCTTACCAAATCGAAAATGGGGAGAAAGAGTTAGACAAATGGTCTTCTACCATGAATCAATCAAACTGCTCCACTCTACCAATATCAAAATCGCTTTTGAAGGCGGCTATATCGGAGGAAATTGTTTGATTTGTCAGTGTGCGAAAATTGTAAGTTTGAGTTAATGAACATTTTTTTGTCTTCCGATTTGGAAGGTTAAGGAGGAAGAAATAATTGGGAAAGTGGATTCTGGCAACCGATTTGGGAACATGGTGGACAGGAAAAAGACAATCATACCCTCATTTTGTTTTAACTGTAGTGGACTGAAAGGGAGATTTTTGGCAATTAGAAAAAGGCTTCACTTTGACCGCGTTGACCAGGGTTTTGCTTTATAGTATATATATATATATACATGTTTAAATTATTTCATATATATGTATATGAATACATACATACAGACATACATATATATATATTTAAATATAATCATATGAATATAATATCAATATTATATAGTAAACTTATTCAAACATAAAGAAAATTATTTATAAACTTTTATAAATTTTTTCTTTAGCAATAATTTTATGTATATGCAAATATATATATTCAAAAAATTAAAGTACTTATATATACAATATATGCATAATAATTAATATTATATATATGCTAATAAAATACTCAAAATATTTTAATAATTACAAACGACCAAGTCGTGGTCACTGCTTTGAAAGAATAATTTTTTAATTTTAAAATATATTTTATGTAATATCCTATAAAAAATTACCAAAATAATAGTTAAGAATTAATTTTGATAATTAATTTTGAATTTTAAATTTCCAGTAAATGGTAAATGATATTTTATGCTTTGAAATTTGTTTTCCTAATATTTTGATATAAAAATAATTTTCTATTCTCGGTTGATATTTAAAAATTAATTTAAAAAAGTGGTTTTTTAATTTTTTTTGCCTCATATAATTTTATAAAATATAAAGTATAATTTTCATTCTATATATGAATTAATATAATTTATTTATGCAGTAAATTAATTTAGTACTATATATATATATTTATATAATATATTATCATTGTCGAAAATTACTGTAGCCTTGAAACTTTACATATAAAATTATATAAACATATATGATTAAAATATGATGTTGTAATTAGTTTTAAATTATACAAATCTATTTAAATAATGTATATTAATTCAATAAAAATTAAAAAATGTTATTTTACTATAGAGCCGTACCGACCTTTATTGTTTCTGAATTTTTTATTATATACATACGTATAATCAAACAGTTTTATGACAATATGATTTGCATATCAGAATTGCCACCTAACTAATAACATATAATATATGTATATAATAAAACATTATAATTAAGCACAAATAATTATATTATAATTAGAAACATATCTCAGTACCAATGCCTTGAAGTATACCTTGAAATGATGATTTCTAACTCTTGAAACTATTTTCGATTCAACAGAATGCTAGTCCTTGAACCTTTGACCACCAACTATCGGATAACAGCTAACTTGGTTTGATTTAAACTTCTAGATGGATGGAGCGAGGAAAGCGATTTTGGCGAGAAAAAGTTTGGAGCGGAGGCTCTAAAAAATCAATATCATGTGGGATTAGAGATGCTTTTATAGTGGAAGGAAATGAGAGAACTATGGATCTTGTCTCCTATTTATTCTCCTTTAATCTGAGCCATCTATTATCTAGCCCTTCTAACCCTAATTTTTAGCCTCCTAAGCCCTTTATTGCTGTTAAAATTATTAGCCTCGTGATGAGCTTCAAACTCATTTAAGCCCAAATTAAATATTATGCAATTAAATTCAATTTAATCGCTTTTCGATATCATATGTTAATTGATATATTTATAACTATTATAAATATATCTAATAATATTTATTCATTAAACCATAATTAAATTTTGTAATTAATATTTCAGAAATATTAACTAATTTAATTAAGTTATAATTATTATAAATTAATTAAATCATTTGGTCAAAGGAGAATTCATCGTTTCAGTTATGTGACTCTGTAGGTGTAAATTTTGTCAGCGATTAATATCGAACTATTCGAATATTAACATTCGCACGTCACTTAGCAGGTGGTGTGATAATTTGGCCAAATTTACCGCTTACTTGGTTTCGGTAAAATCCATTTTTTTACTTTATCAAGCGTTCCAATTCTCTTTGTCAACACGATATAACTTTGAACTTACAGAATTGGGTAATGGTCAAAATTCCAATATAGTTCATATTCAACTCTATAGTCCAAACACAAAGTCCTTGGTTCAATAATAATAATTATTATTAATCGAACTGCTCTAGTCAGAGACTTTAACTTTGAGTTGACTCGAGTTGGCCGTGTTACTAATCCTATATAACCGAGGGGACGAACCCTCTCCCGAATAGTGCTTCACTTCCAATACTTCCACTCTCCCCAACTATAGTCAATTGATGGACGCCATGTCATGTTTTGACTATAATCAAAGTGAAGCTTTCATATTGAATATCGACAGTATTCTCAAGTCGAGAAAACTATGTTAATCAGTCACATTAATATTTTCTCTTTGACCATAGTTATACTAACCAATAGAAAACTATCGAGTGAGTTGTTCCATGGCTATCCAATATCTATCAGCACGTAAATCCTAGGTGCCCTCACCGGTCATGAGTACTACATTACTTGACATTTGAAAAGCGTTATGTACTCTAGTCTCAATGGATATATCGATATCCAGTCTTGATGCATCTTGACTAGGAACATTTAAAATGGTATACTTGTTTTCAATGTGATAAATTACTCGCGGTTACAACACTTTGTAACCACTATCACAAAACATGCCATTTATGGATTTTCTATTATGTATATTTTTAATTAAATTAATTAATTAATATAACACGATATATCAAGTATATATTAGAAAGAAAACACCTTTTTTAACAAGATTGGTTATCGAGTTAGATATATATAGCAAATTACATAATTCCTCTAGGACATACCCCTAACTCTATCATTCACCCACTTGCACTGGGGGTAAATTATGGAATCTTATTCCAACTTCTCCCATAGGTTTCCTCCAAAGCAATTGGGTGAGTCCCTCAGTGAACGAGTATGCTATTATGCTTTAATTATCTACTATGTCGACCAACCCTCCTTGATGCTGATAAACTATTTTATCATATGGAATAATTCAGGGTATGTCTCTCGACTTCTAGTGAGCTCTAATTTCTATTACAAACTATATCATGATATTGTTATCATATGACAATGTTATGAGATTCTCAACATTTGAAAGTATCCTCAGCTCAGTTATAAATTTATGCATTTATATTTATATATGTTGTTTTTATTGCAGCGCTATTTAAGACGATGTACTTGGAACACTTCTAACTTAAAGATTTTTAACCTGAATTTATTATTGACATATTATACTCAATATCACTTATGAAGTTTGAGTCCGAACACTCCTTCATAAGAGTTCGTTGTTTTTATAAACAGTTCTATAGTATTTCAAAAATACATGAAAACACCTCAAACAACCATTTATGATATCTATTTGGATTTGATATTTGCGTAATGTATCAAATACATAAACAAATCATGATATCATAGACAATATAACATGTATGATAATTCCTATTGCTAATGCATAAGGAATCCATCTTACATATTACATATTAAACATTTTAATAAAATCTCATTGCATATCAGTTGGGATATTCCCAATATCTTTTATACTTACCATAAAAGACATCATTTACAAATCCAACGTCGAGTATTAAAACAACTAAAAGCTGATTTTAACATGAGTGCATTGTTAACAATCCATAGTGTGTTGTTTACTTATGGTTTAGAAATATTCATGTACCTTTTAATGTTCTTTCTTATGAACACATGCTTCCTCCGCATTTGATTCATAATCAAAATATTTGAAATTTTTATCAAAACACTTGTTCAATTTTGATGCTTTTTTGACTGATGCTTTCGTATCCATTCTAGGATCGTATCCGAAAAATCTGCGAACTCAATACCGCTCCCACCGACTTCGAGACACTTTGGTTGTTATATGCAAATAGTCTAGTCTAAATCCATATTTAGAACTTTCCACTTCAACACATATATACCAAAACATAAAGTCATACTAGACGATAACTTTGTGACTAAAATCCCAGCCAACTTAAGCACATCGAATGGTGAATCAGTTACATTAATTTCAACAATTGGAATTCACGATATTATTCTTATCAATGTGGCTCACTATATTCCAACTACATTTGTCTTCCTCTTAAAGTCACATTTGCGGCCAATAGTTCATATCTCTTCGGATGCAATTATCAAAATCATATTTTGATAATTGTACATGGAATCTATTTCATATTTGTGCATCGTACCATATTGCGAAGTCAATGCTCATAATTTATTTTGTACAATACTTTCTCAAAGAAATTCCTTTGCTGCAAAGTTGGTATTTCTAGAAACAACGATTGTTTCTTAATGCAGCCGAACGGGAATTCACAAACATTTTATGAATTGCCTTATATAAAACTGACTATGCATTAGTTCATAATATATTTATGTTCACAACATAAATTAGTCATCTAATGATTACGTTCCCAAAATTCTCTTGGGACGATTCATACAAGATATCTTATGTGCAATCATTAAGTGTAGTCTTTTGATTCGCACAACCTGTCAACTCCTTGGCCTAGGATATGTAGGGAATTCTTATAAACTTTATCTTATATGGTTTTGTAAACTATTCTTTAGATGATATTAATTTTAACATTGTATACTACTCTTGAGTACACGCCTTATAGAAATTTTTTTAATTCAACTTTACTCATCATTAATTATTCTTTGTCTAACAAAGTTTGATTACTCCTTATCAATACATCATTATATATTATAGAGAGGAGCGACTTTTGAGATTGAATCTTTATTCATATTAGCTACTTATAGAACTATTTCTAGTATACTCACCCATTCGATCAAATCGAATCATTTATGTTGCATCTTAGGTTAGTTACTTTCATTTTATATTCTATGAGCTTATCATAGACATATACATGTGTATCAAATACACATGTTCATGTTTGTGATAACTCATCAGTGAATAAGACAAAGTACGTGGAACCGTTTTGGTGTAATAGGCACACAATTGCATATATCTGTATGTATCAATCCAAAGAGTCCATCAACCTTTATGACGCTCCCACTAAATGGGTGCATATCCTTTAATTTTTTGAGATATAATTAACTAGTATCATGCGATTCATAATCATATAATAAAAATTATTTCTCAATATTACGGCTAATATTCACTGTTCCAAAGAATATTCATTTTTTTCAGTTGCATCCAAAGACACTTCATTTTTTCAATTGCATCCAAAAACACAACATTTTTTTCGATTGCATCACTTTTGTTATGAAGCAAATACTACACTATAATTTTATTTTATAACCAATATTCATAATATTCATATTGAAATATAATTATGTCTTATTTTCAGTCGACATTGAAAAGAATAGTCATTATTTCATTAATAATGTTCGATATGTTTTACAAATAAAATTTTTGTAACTTGATGCAATCAATAAGTGCTAATGGCATGCTTCCACTATTCCCCCCATTACTCTAATAGCGTAATAAATTCGAAGGTCCATCATTCGCTTAATATAGATTATTTATTTCATAAACTACAACTAGTTTACCATAGTGACTTTTTTGATCAAATATCTTGAACTCAAAGAAATAAATCTTATAAAAAAAATATTTTTCTATATGAAAATACATTTTGGAATAGAAATAATATTTCTTATTCCAATGTTAAGTATCAATTATTATTATTACGATTCTCGTTTTGGATGTTTTTTATAGCACAAGCGACTATTCACTCTCTTCATCCCAACTGTACCTTAAATCACATATGCTCTTGTACACTCATTTTCCTTTCTAAATGGTCGAACCATTCAAAAGAATACCTTTACTATAACATCATAATGAACCCTTTATAAATGCGCACTCGATCATCCTTAACATTTAAGGACATCTAATATGTTGCACTTTGCGTAAAATGATCAAACTAACAATTCAACGATCAAAGTTCTTAGATCTATCTTATAGTTTTGGTCTTGTGTTACATTTAACACGATATGATCTTTATTGTAATCAATCAAATTGAAAACTCGATCTCACAGTATGGTTTATTTACTTATTTTAGGTAACTAATTTCATCGAAATATCATACATTATAAACTATGTCCATTCACCATATAACATTTATATGTAAATTTATAGGGATTAAATATCCATAGTCTTGTATTTCTTTGAGTTTGGAATGCATAGAATGTAATACACGGTCTCGACCAAATAAATGCGTAAGTGACCAAATTAGAGTGTATTTAATAGTTATAAAATCAGATGCTTGCATGGGTGTTGAAACTTAACATTACATTTTTAGTAAGTATATGTTATATTCTATTTGTCGATTTTCAGTTCAGTTCAATTGTATATCTTAATTGATAAACATTTTATCAGTCATATATTAAATACACAAATTTATCGATGTAGATTATTATAGCATTATATAGCATATGTTTTTACAATATTAGAAAGGTTAACTATTATCATTTCATTTTCTAATAAGGCTCTCACTAGTTTTTTATGTTTCACCAAACTCTAAATCAAAACATAGAAGTCCTTTGACTTCAATAGTAGGTGTTAGGACTCATCTGTCTTGGGATTCTGACATTGAGTTTGCTCAACAAATCATAGATTCATAAACAATGGATAACTCCTTATCGGTTGTATCACATACAACTCCTAACCTGTTGTTCCTTGTCATAGTCTCATTTCGACCTTGAGTTTGCTCAACAAATCGAGAGAGATTCTTCACTTGTACCTACCATACCGCGATGGCCTAAGAATAGTAAACATGTACCTTAAATTTGCTCAACAAATACATATGGTTATCTTACCTCGTCTATTCAATATATTAATAATGCTACACATAACATTTCTAGCTTGAGTTTGCTCAACAACTAAGAAGTATACAAAAATTTATAGAGGGAATTAGGCAAAAGAACAAACTTTGAAAAAAATTGGGCTGAAAGATACGGAGTTTTATTTTTGGGTCGAAGGACAAACTTTGAAAGAAAATTATTCTGAAGGATAATGCTAGTTATAGCTAGCATTATTTTCAGTTTTTATACTATACAAAATGCTAGTTATAACTAGCATTATATTCAGTTTTACACTGTACAAAATGCTAGCTATATTTAGCATTATCCTTCAGCCTAATTTTTTTCAAAGTTCATCTTTCGGCCTAAAATTGAAACTTGTTGTCCTTCACCCTAATTTTTTTCTAAAAATTTGCCATTGTGCCTATTTTCCACTAATATATATATATATATATACATATATAAGTACACATATATATGGTAGATGACAACGTTATATCAAAGATTCGTAATCTTCTATATCATATATTGAGTGATATCGACTTATGAAATAATGTATTTCGCAAGAAATACTCTCATGATTCAAGTGTCGGGAGTTTACGTATGTATTTATTCCTTGAGTCTATTTAAGTTTATTTGATGTTCCACCTCTTATTGATACATTCATAATATATAAGTTTTATTATTATATAACTTTTATATTTCATATTACTTATATAATAGTCTAATGTATAATATTATGTTAATTAAATCTTATTTAATTAATTAGAATTTTAATTACTTTTATATAACATTTATATTTAATTATTATTATATATACTGTAACTTTTATAGTATAACACATATATCTCATATATGTGTATTTTATTTATTTAATTAATTAAATTAATTAATCTTTAATTTATTTATTTAATTAACCAATTTTAATTGAATTATATTAATTTTGAAAAATCATATTATATACATACATGTATACTTATGATATCTTAAGCATTTTAAAATATCATAACATATATCAAAATATATAGAATATGTATATATTTTTCATTAATTAACTTATTTAATTAATTTATATAGTTTATTAATCTTATTAATAAATTTAAGATTTCAAAATTAATTTATATTATTTTTCAAATATTTTGAAAATTTTATTATATTTTAACTTTTATAATACATGTATATGTTATTTTAAATTTAACTCTTAAATTTGAAATCTTATATTTTTTTTCAATCAATTCTGAAAATTATCCCATGGCCCGATTCAAATTAGGCATTTTCTATCAGGGATAACCTTTGGGCTCACATATCTGTTCGGGCCTGGCCAGTAGCCATATAGGGTATAGTACTATATTACCTAAACCCAATCCTAGACGCTACCTTTCTAGACACCATACTAACTGGGATGTAGCTTAATTAGTTAACCATAACATGACTAATTTAGACCGCATAGGCTATTGGGTTCTGATACCATTATTGGAACTAGGTCAGCTAGCAGCAAAAATTATGGGTGAATTTAAAAAAACTCACTTATTGGATCTTTTTTGAGCCTATGTAGTTTAATTTATTTAGAGCATTTTTAAATTTCATTCAAATAATATTTTTTTGTTTTATTTAAATTTATAAATTATATAGTTTATTTAATTTATGTTATGATATATTTATATATGTGTATCATACACACACATACATATGTGCGTGCATGTCTAACATATTAATCTATGCAAGGTATAACGTGCTCGTACGTAGATGTTGGAATTTATATCGCAGCGGACACGTTAGCTCATCCAATATGCAAAAATATTGTCCAAATATATGTATGTATTTATATATTATTATTTACGTATAAATATTACAAATATATAAATATTACAAATATACATACATACATACACATATATATAAATATGTTTGAATAATTTCATATATGTATATGAATACATACATACATACATACATACATACATACATACATATATATATATATATATATAAACATATGAATATAATAATAATATTCTGTATATATTATATAACATAATTATTTAAATATAAAGAAAATTATTTATGAAATTTTATTAAAAAAATTTCTTAAGCAATACTTATACATATATATATTAGTCTTTTTAAAGTATTTACATATACATATATAATCTACTAAATAATATATATTATATACATGTTTTTATGAGAAAAATGTATATATATTATATATATGTTAATAAAATACTTAAAGAATTTTGATAATTAGAAAAGACCAAGTCTTGTGAACGACTCTAAAAATATAATTATTTTATAAATTTATAATTTCATTTTATTTAATATCCTATCAAAAATTTCTAAAATATTAATTAAGAATTAATTTCGATATTTTATTTTGAATTTTAAATTTTCAGTAAATGTTGAATGATATTTTATGCTCTGAAATTTTTTTCATAATTTTTCGATATAAAAATAATTTTCTACTCTTGGCTGATATTTAAAAATTAATTAAAAAATTAATAAAATGTTTTTTAATTTTTTTTGCTGAAATTGTCTTTGCGGCTAATATTATTTTATAAAATTTAAAATATAATTTTCATGTTATATGTGAGTAAATATAATTTTTTTTGCAATAAATTGATTTAAATAATATATATATATATATATATATAATATTTTATCATTGCCGAAAATTATCATAGCCTTGAAACTTTAGATATAAAATTATATGAACATATATGACTAAAATATGTTATTGTAATTAATTTTAAACTATATAAATCGATTTAAATAATATATATTAATTCAGTAAAAATAACTGTTTTTTCAATTACAGGGCCGTACTGACCTTTACTGTTTTTGAACCTTTTTTTACATACATATAACCAAACAATTTTGTAACAATATTATTCGCGTGTCAGAATCGTCATATAACTAACAACGTATAATATATGTATATAATAAAATATTATAATTAAGAATAAATAATTATATTATAATTAAAAACATACCTCAATACCACTTGAAGGTAACCTTGAAATGATGATTTCTAAACCTTGAAACTATTTCCGATTCAACAGAGTGTCAGTCCTTGAACCGTTGACCATTAGCTACCGGATTACAGCTGACTTGATTTGATTTGAACTTCTAGATAGATGGAGAGGGGAGAGAGATTTCGGCAAGCAAAAACTTAAGATGGAGCCTCTAAAAGATCAATATCATGTGGGGATTAGAGATGATTTTATAGTGAAAGGAAAGAAGAGAAGTATGGATCTCATCTCCTACTTATTCTCCTTCAATCTGAGCCGTCCATTATCTAGCCCTTCTAACCCAAATTTTTAGCCGCATATGCCTCTTATTTCTGCCGAAATTATCAGCCCCATGATGGGCTTAAAGCTCATTTACGCTTGAATTAAATATTATGCAATTTAATCGCTTATCCATATCGTATATTTATAACTATTATAAATATATTTAATAATATTTATTCATCAAATTATAATTAAATTTTTTAATAAATATTTCATAAATATTAATTAATTGAATTAATTTATAATAATCATAAATTAATTAAATCGTTTAGTCAAATAAAAATTTATCGTTTTAGTTGTGTGACTCGTCGGGTGTAAATTTGGTCAATGGTTAATATCGAAATATTCGAATATTAACGTTTACACGTTGCTTAGCAGGTGATGTGACATTTTGGCCCAATTTATTGCATATTTGGTTTTGGTAAAATCCAAAATTTGCTTTGTTAAGTGCTACCCGTTTGTGACTTTTATTTACATCAATTCTCTTCGTCAAAACTATATCACTTTGAACTTATGAAATTTGGTAATGGTCATAATTCCAATATCGTTCATATTTAACTCTAAAGTCCAAACACAGAGTCTTGGTTCAATAATAACACTTACTATTAACCGAACTGCTTTAGCCAGAAACTTTGACTTTGAGTTGACTCGAGTTGACCGTGATACTAACACTATATAACCGAGGAGATAAATCCTCTCTTGAATAGTGTTTCACTTCCAATTCTTCCACTCGACCCAACTATAGTCACTCGATGGATGTCCTGCCTTGATTTGACTATAATCAAAGTGAAGCTTTCATATTGAAGATCAACAATATTCTCAAGTCGAGAGAGCTGTGTAAATTAGCCACATCAATATTTCCTATTTGAACCTAGTTATATTAACAAACAGAATGTTGTCGAGTGATTCACTCCATAGTAATCCAATAATTATCAATACGTAACCCCTAGGTGCCTCCAACAGTCATGAGTAATACACCGCCCAACATTTGGAGAGCGTTGCGTACTCTAGTCTTAACAGATACATCGATATCCAGTCTCGAATTTCGAACCATCTTGACTAGAAACATTTAAAATGGTATATTTGATTTCAATGTGATAAATTACTCACAGTTACAACACTTTGTAAATATTATCACATAACATGCCATTTGTTGATTTTCTATTAAATATACATTTAATTAAATTAGTTAATTAATATAACATATTATATTAGGTATATAATAGAAAAAACTTTATTTTAAATAAGATTGGTTATCGAGTTAGATATATGTAACAAATTACATAATCCCTCTAGAGCATATCCCTAACTCTATCACCAACTATAGTCACGTGATGGATTTCGTGCCATGATTTGTCTGTAATCAAAGTGATGCTTTCATATTGAAGATCGACAGTATTCTTTAGTCAAGAGAACTGTGTAAATTAGTCACATCAATATTTTCTGTTTGACCTTAGTTATATTAACCAACAGAAAACTATCGAGTGAGACATTCCATAGTAATCTAATAACTATTAGTATGTAACCTCTTGATACCCCCCAACGGTCATGAGTAATACGCTGCCCAATATTTACAGGGCGTTATGTACTCTAGTCTCGATGGATTCATCGATATCCACTCTCGATACATCCTGACTAGGAAACTTAAAATGGTATGTTTATTATATTGCGATACAATACTCATGATTACAATTATTGGCAGTTACTATCACAAACACACCATTTATGGATTTTCTATTTAATATATTTTAATTAAGTATTTAATTATTTATAACACATTATAACAAATATATAACAGAAAGTAAACACTTTTATTAGGAACGAGAATTGATTATAGAGTTAATAATTTAAAATAAATTATAGAATTGACCTTAGGGCATACTCCTAACTCTACCAATATCTCACTTGCACTTAGGACCAATCATAAAATCTCAATCCTATCTCTTCGATTGAATTTTCAAGAGCTGATCGAGCTAAATCCTTGGTGAATGGATCCACTATATTGTCCTTAGTATCTACGTTTTGTATCACGACCACTTTCTCCTAAATGAATTCTCTAATGAGGTGGAACTGCCAAAGAATATGTCGTGACTTCTTGTGTGCTTTAGTCTCCTTTGTGATATGTAATACCACATTGTTATCACAGAACAATGCTATTGTGATGTACTCGACCTCTATTGTTGAATCAACCAATGTCTCTTGTTTGAAACTTTTCCAATTTACGGCTCCATCGTTAAGCATAAAAACATAACTGGACACCGATTTACTATCATCAATGTCACTCTGAAAACTCAAAACCATATACCCCTTCATAAGGAGGTTTCCATTCCTATAAATAAGGAATAAGTCCCGCGTATTTCTTAAATACTTCAGTATACATTTTAAGGTCATCCAATGTTTTTTCTTCAAGATTAGACTGGTATTGACTCACACATCCTAATGTGTAAGCCATATCTGATCTAATACATAGCAAAGTGTATATTATGGATTCAATGGCAGAAGCATAGGGGATCCTCTTCGTACTCTCTTTCTCCTTATCAGTATGAGGAGCGTCCTTCTTAGAAAGGACGATTCCAAACCGCCTTGTAATATTTCCATGCTTGTAATTCTCCATACCGAACCTCTTCAGTATGGTATATATGTACAGCGATTGGGAAATCCGGACAGCCTCTTAGATTTATATTTACAGATCTTTATACCTAGTATATAGGATGCTTCTCCCCAATCATTCATAGAGAATTTATTCGAAATCCAAGCTTTCACTGATTGGAATAACAAAATGCCATTGCCAATCAACAAAAGATCATTGACATATAGCACTAGGAATACGATGGTATTGCCATGTTCCTTTCTGTATACGCATGCTTTCTCTATGTTCTAATAAAAACAAAACTGTTTGATTACCTTATCAAAACACTTATTTCAACTTCTTGAAGCTTGTTTAAGTTCATAAATAAACTTTAACAACTTGTAAGCCTTGCCCTTACTCCCACTGACCGCAAAACCCTGGAGCTGTGATATATAGATGGTTTTGTGTAAATCGCCATTTATGAATGTTGTCTTTACATCTATTTTCCATATTTCGTAGTCATAAAATGCAGCAATGGCTAGCATAATCTGAATGGATTTAAACATAGCTACAAGTGAAAAGGTCTCATTATAATTAATACCTTGAATTTGACGAAATCCTTTCATAGCTAGCCTAGCCTTATAAGTCTCTACTTCCCCATCTATTAAATTTGTAGCTAATGAGTTTTATCCCATCGGGTATGTCCGATAAAGTCCATACTTTGTTTTCATACACGGAATCCATTTTGGATTTCATTGCTTCAAACTAGATTGTAGGGTCTTTACTCTGCAATTCTTGTTGAAATGACAGAGGAGTGTAGTCATCTAAGACACAGTCCTCCTTCTTGTCATAAACTGTAAAACTGTAGTATCTCTCTGGTGCGCGAGATTCCCTACTAGACCTTCTAATAGGTTGCGTGTTTTCATATACTGGTGAACTTGGTTCTCCCATTAGTTCAGCCTTAGTGTTAACTTCTTGGATCTCATCCAAGTCTAAAACTTTGCTATTAATTTCTTTTGATAGACGTTCCTTTTCTAAAAAGACAGCGTGTCGAGAAGCAATTATTTTTGTTCCTCGGTATTGTAGATTATATGCCCCATTGAGTTTTTTGGATATCCTATAAATTTACATATCACCAATCTTGCCTCTAATTTATTCGGACCAACATTTTTAACGTAGGTTGGGCAACCTCACACCTTTAAATACTTGAGTTGTAGTTGCTTACCACACCACATCTCGTATGGTGTTTTAGGCACAGATTTAGTGGGCAATAAGTTCAATATATGCACTGCGGTTTCCAGCCCAAATCCCTAGTTAGACAAAGGTAACTCATATTTACTCATCATAGAACGAACCATAGCTAATATCGTTCGGTTCCTTTGCTCCGACGCACCGTTGTGTTGCAGAGTATAGGGTGGAGTAAACTGAGAAATAATTCCATTATAATTTAAGCACTGTTAAAATTCCTATCCAACGTACTCACCTCCTTGATCAGATCGAAGAATCTTAATCTTATTGTAAATTTGATTTTCTATGACATTTTTATACTCAACAAATTTCTCACAGATATCAGATTTGTTCTTTATAAGATACACTTATCCTAGTCTTGTGAAATCGTCAATGAAGGTAACAAAGTAAGAACTATTATCTTTGGTAATTAATGGCATTGAGCTACATACATCACTATGTACTAACCCTAAGGTTCATCAACTCTTTCATTGCTCCCATTGAAGGGGTGTTTGGTCGTTTTCCCTTTGAGACATGACTCACACATGTCAAATGATTCAGAATCAAGTAATAGAAGAAAACCTTTGGTTTTCAGTTTGTGTAGTCGTTTTCAATAATATGACATAGCCTACAACGCCAAAGATAACTATCATTTGTATTGTTAAAAGAACTATTCACAGAACACACATTGTTAGTATTGATCGCATAAATACCATTTTCGGGAACACCATTGTAAACTTTATTTTCATTCAAACTAATGTTCATAAAATTATTTGCCTAATGAAATATATATCCAGTCTCATACAGTCTAGAAATGACCATAGTTCCAGAAATAAAATCTTTTATTAAATATCAATTATTTAATATCAATACTACTCTAATAGGCAAATATAAATGATAGTCTCTTACCGCGGTTGCATCTTCAACAGATCCATCAGCAACTTGGAACCTCATCTTTCCTTTTACCATGTGGCGCCGGTTTCTAAGCCCCTGTAACGAATAACATATATGAGTTCCATATCCAATATCTAAAACCTAAGACATTTTATTAATTACAAATCAATTTTGAATCATAAATGTTTCTAATGGAGTTGTATAACTGTTTTGCTTTCCTTTTCTAATAATCTTTAGATATTTAGGACAATTCCTTTTCTAGTGACCTTTCTTGTGGCAATAGTGACATTCACCCTTGTCGTCGATCTTCTTACTTTTCTTATTCTTCCTACCTTCTCTTTTCCACTTCTTTAAGCCTTTTGAAGATGATGCACTACCCTTTACAGCAAGAAGAACCCCTTGATCCTTGGATGTAGACTCGGCCAACCTCAACATATTAAGGAGCTCCATGAGATTCACATTCAACCGGTTTATATTATATTTTAGTACGAATGGTTTATACCGAGATGTAAGAGAACCAAGGATCAAATCAACTTATAATTCATTGCTTATCTATACACCCAATTATTAAAGCTTATAAATATAACACTTAATCATTAGCGCGTAATTGTCCAACTTCTATGCTTTAGCCATTTTGGCACCGAACAGCTTCTTCGTAAGCTCGTACCTTGCGAAACATGATTGTTCACCAAACATGGCCTTGAGACTATCAAATATCGACATATATATTTTCATGTTGCCTCTACAACAGCTTTTCTAAAGTTGACAGTATGAATCTTGGAAAATCTCTAGGTCTGAAATCCATTTCTCATAAGCAAGTCTAAGTTCCGGGTCCACATCATCAGCGTGTTATTCTTTAGGTTCGCATGTAATAGCCGACCAAAGATGCTCATAAGTCAACGCTATCTTAATCGCTCTTAGCTAATCGATATAGTTTGTCCGGTAAGCTTGTCGCTTTTAGAAAATACTTTTTAAGTTGTCATTTTCTGCAAGTTTTATTCGGTAGATTGTTTGAACAATATCATAGTATATGTTTTTATAATATTAGTAAGGTTAAACTTTATGTTTCATTTTACTAATAAGCTCCCACTAGTCCTTTATGTTTCGTCAAACCCTAGGTCAAAACATCGAAGTCTTCGACTTCATTAGTAGTTAGTAGGATTCGTCTATCTTGGAATTCCGACCTTAAGTTTGCTCAACAAGTCATAGCTCCATGGACGATGGATAAATCCTTATCGGTTGTATTATATACAACTCCTAACTGTGGTACCTTGTCCTAATTTCGCTTCGACCTTGAGTTTTCTCAACAAATTGAAATGAAATTAATCACTCGTTCCTACCATATTATGACGGCCTAAGTATAGTATATATACCCTAAGTTTGCTCAATAAATACATATAGTTATCTTACCTCGTCTATTCAATATATTAATAAAACTATACATAACATCCCTAGCTTGAGTTTTCTCAACTACCAATGAGTATGCAACTGATTTATTAATATATATGGTAGAGGACAACATTATATTGAAGGTTCATAATCTTTAATATATTATATTGAGTGATATTTACTTATGGAATAACATATTTCCTATAAAATACCTTCGTGATTCAAGTGTCTGATAGATTGGGAATCAATACATACAATTACATACGTATTTATTTCCTAAGTGTATTTTGGGTTTCTTAATGTTCCATCTTTGGCTTATACATTCATATTGTATAAGTTTTATTACTGTATTTTACATTTTAATTAGCTTAGATAAGAATCTTATGTATACCATTATATTAATTAAATCTTATTTAATTAATTAACTCTTTATATTAATTGAATATTTATATACTAAAACCTTTATAGTATATGGTAATAACATGGTCTTCAAAACCTTTATAAATGCGTAAGCTCAGAACCCCTCTTCGATCTCTGGTCTTCAAAAGCTGGTAGGAGTTTCTCCTTTATCTTCAATGCTTACTGCGAGTAGAGAAGGACAGTGGCCCTCTTTTGTTAATCCAATTGTGGTTGATGTGATATCTAAATCAAATGATGATGTTATTGGGGATAATTCCGACGTTGGAGGTTTGACGTCTCTAAGAAATCAGTGTATGATAATAATGTTGAGTGTATGGCTGGTGTTTATGTTAATGCATCAATCAGACGTGCTACTGCAAACCAGTTCTTAAATGCCCAGCCCATTTCGATATCATGTAATCAGGTGCCTGCACCGAATAAGTAGTCCTTTTTGTTTAAGTCATTGCCCAAAAATGCCAGTATCTTCTCTCCTAGCACCTTCAACACATTTGTGCTTGGCGGTGATAGTTTGCCACCTGCCGAAGTGATTCAAGATGGCATGAATTATCGATCTGAGTTCTTGGTCGGTTTTTTCTTGGATTCCTCCCCTCCATATATAGATGTTCGTGATCAATGCAAATGTGTCTGGAAATTGAAAGGTAGTCTCCAAGTCCAATATTTCAACATTATGTTCTACTTCAAATTCACTAAAAAGAAAGATAAACTCAAAGCTCTAAAGACCAACCCGATCGTCATTGAGTGGAAACCTTTTATTATCACACTATGGAGTCTTGGGGTAGACAAAGTTAGGGAGTATGTTCTCTCTATTCCGGTTTGGGCCACCTTTACACACATTCAGTCCGTCCTGCAGCCCTTGATTGGTCTAAGCTAGCTTGCTAGTCTCATAGGTGAACTCAAATGTTTTGATACTAGTACTGAGGCCCACAAGAGTTTGTAGTATGCTAGAGCTTTGATTGATTTCCTCTACTAAGCCATTTCCATCAAAGCTGAAAGTTAGATTAGCTAAAGGACACGATGTGGAAATTAACATTCAGTACAAATGAAAGCCAGATATTTACACTTCTTGTCAGTCATTGGGTCGTACATCTGACATGTGTTTGGATGGGCCACTTCCCAGTCTCTTCCTGATAAGATACCCCTTCCTAGGCTAGTATTGAAGTGGGTTCCTAAGCTTAGGAATCCTTCTCCTACTTTACTTGTCCTTGTTATCTCTATTGCTGAAGTGAAAGTTTCCTTTGATGCTCCGATTACTATAGATATCGAAGTCTCTCCTCCCTTGGAGGAGGTTATATACCGGGTTTCTATCTAGTGTGCTTGGATTCATAATGATTAAGAAATAACGTATAGTCCGTCATTTAATCATTACCATATATTTGTTGGTGAAGAAGGGAAATTAGACGTCTCTTATATCATGTGGAGGGGGAAAGTTTGTCTCTGACAGTTGAAGGAAATTATGGAATTCACAATTGGAACTTGTTTCATGATTCATCATGGGATATGATATATCTCTATTCCAAGCTCTCGAGGTTGTTTGTTCCTAACCTTGCAACTCTCTTCTTTGAGTTTTTGCATGTTTATGGCCCTATCACCAACGCTGTTGTCGGTAATGATACGACGGACCAACGGTCCTTCCTTTGGATAGTAGTTTAGACCATTCTGTCTAACTCATGTATTTTTTTGCTCCATTAGCTGATCCAGAGCCTGTTTCGATCACCCATTCTGTATCTGTTTGAACACTAAATGCGGACGACTCACTTAAAACGTCGGCTAACCTTGTTAAAAAAACCTCTATAGTATATACATATAATATATATGTATGTATTATATGTATTTTAATTTATTAATTAACTTATTTAATTAAACTATTTTAACTAAATTTTATTAACTTTGAAAAGTTATTACATGCATACTTATATTGTCTTAAACATTTAAAACAACATAATGTAGACCAATATATATTATACATGCATGTATGTTTTATTTAATTAACTTATTTAATTTATTTAATTATTTTATCAATATTATTAATAAAATATATTTTAAAATTAATCTTATATCGATTTTCAAACATTTAGAAATTTTCATTATATTATAACTTTTATAATACATATATATCTTATTTCATTTAAAATTTAAAATCTATATTTTTAAGTTTCAAACAATTTTGAAAATTAGCCCAAGCCTCAATTCAAATCGGGCTTTTTCAATTAGGGGCAACATTTGGGCTCAAATATGTGTTCGGGCTGGGGAAGCCATATAGGTAGAGTGCTTGATTACTCGTATCCAATCCTTCGAAACTACCTTTTTAGACACCCTACCATCTTAGTTGTAAGCTTAGTTAATTAAACCTAACATGGCTAATTTAGACTACGTAGGTTATTAGGTTCTAATACCATTATTGGAACTGGGCTAGCCCGCAGTAGAGGAACTGAGTAAATTTCAATTTTTTTAACCATTATTAGATCTTTAATGAACCCATGTAGTCCAATTCATTTAGAAACATTTAATTTTTTCTTTTAAATAAAATCACTATTTTATTTGAATATGTGAATGATATTTATTATAATTTGTATTATATTTCATATATGTGTATCATATACACATATGTATGTGCGTATTTTTATAATTTGTGAATGCACCAATTATTATATAAATAAATAGAAGTACACACACACACGTATGCATGTATGTATAAACTTAATTATATATTTATTATAAAATATTGATTATAAATATTTGTACAAATCATTTACAAAAAATATGTGTGTGTGTGTGTAACATAATTAAATTTCAAAATTATTTTAAATATTAATTTGTAAAATAATTTTATACCCTCATCATATATTATGAAATAATTTTTTTCATACATATATACAAATGTATTATATATATAAACATATAGCTAGCTCATTAACTAACATATATATATATATTAACTGCATATTTGGTGCTACTCATTGCCAGGTAAATATTTTTTTTAATTTTTTTCGATTAAATGATTTTTTAAATAAATTATACTATAAAAATTAAAACCCATGTAGTTTTAATAAAATAGGTGATAATCATTTTTAAAATAAAAATGCATATTTTATATTATACAATTTTTTTTCTTTCTAGAAGATTATATATTTATAAATGTATTATAAACATATTTTGTTTGTTTAACTAATATTAAATCAAATAAATAATTTTAAACATTTTATATATAAATAAATAATTTAATTATATATATGTATGTATGTATATAATCTTTTTAACGGTTGAATGTTTGTCAAGTGTGTACAAAATATTTAAAAAAAATTAAACGCGTATGTTATATAAATTAATATATTATAATTCAATTTGATTAATAAAAACATTTAATAATAACAAATATTTTTAGTCAGGCCGTGATCAATAAGAAGGCATCTAACCAATTTTTTTTTTCGATACACATATATAACCGTCGACATATGACAATACTATAATATACCGATTCGTTATAAGATCTATCTAGCAAACATATGATCGATTAATTAACTAAGAAATTTAGAATATCAATAAATAAAAAGCGTACCTCTCACCAAGGCCTAGAGCTCTCACTTTGAAATGATGAAATGACTCCTTAAATTGAATTCCAATTTCTAGAGTTGCTGGCTTTCGAACTGCTTTACCGTCGATGATCAAATTGAAGAGATTTGATGTAATTTTGTACTTGGATTTTTGGGGTTTATGAAGGATGGTTGCTGGCCGAAAATATCAGAGAGAGATAGAAGAGAATAAATGTCAAAATGAAATGGTGTAAAAAGTGTCATATGAATAGGAAGTTAAATGGAGAGAAAAGTAGATCGCATTCTCATATCTCTCTCTTACAATTCCACTCTTTTAAACATTCAAACTCCTCTCTTTTGTCATCATATGGACGCACAAACCATCCCTCCTATCGCCCGAAATAAGCATGCCAATATTAGCCTGAAATCTAGTCCAAGTCCAAATAATATTCAATGCAATTTTAAATTTGATTTAAATGCGTACCGATATTGTATATCGATTAGTATATTTATAACTTTTATAAACACACTATTAAATATTGCTCAATACATCGAATGCAAAATTTTATAATTAATATTTCATAAATATTAATTAATTTAATTTATGTGTAACAATTACAAATTAATTAAATCAGGCGGTAAAAGGAGTAATTTAGGTTGTGTGACTCTTAGGTCTAAATTTGGCCAGCAATTAATATTAAACAATTCGAATACTAACGTTCATATGTCACTTAGCAGGGTGGAGTGACATTATGACCAAATTTATCACTTACTTAGTTTGGGCAAAATCCAGTTTTACTATATTAGGCATTACCCGGTAGCGACAATTATTTACACTAATTCTCTTCTTCAAAACTATATCACTTTGGACTTATGAAATTCGGTAATGGTCAAAATTCCAATATCATACATATTCAACTCTATAGTCCAAACATAAAGTCCTTCATTTAATAATAAAAAATATTCTTAACTGAACTACTCTAGCTAGACATTATGATTTTGAGTTGACCATGATACTAACCCTTATAACCGAGGAGAAGAATCCTCTCTTGAATAGAATTTCACTTCCAATACTATCAGTTAACCCACTATAGTCACTTGATGGACGATATGTCATGATTTAACTATAATCAAAGTGGAGTTTTTATATTTAAGATCGATAGTATTCTCAAGTCAAAAAAATTGTATAAATTAGTCATATCAATATTTTTTGTATGACCTTAGCTAAATTAACCAACAGAAAACTATCGAGTTAGTCATTCCATGGTTATCCAATCACTATCAATACGTAACCTTATTGCCCTCAATAGTCGTGACTAATACGCTACCCAACATTTACAGAGTGTTATGCACTCTAGTCTCAACTGATGCATCAATATCCAGTCTCGATATATCTTGACCAGGAATACTTAAAATGATGTATTTATTATATTGTAATACAATACTCAAGATTATAACAACTTGCAATTACTATCACAAACACACCATTTATGAATTTTCTATTGAATATATTTTAATTAAGCATTTAATTATTCATAACACAATATAACAAATATATAATAGGAAGAAGACACCTTTATTACGAACGATAATTAATTACAGAGTTAATAATTTGTAATAAATTACTGCAATGCCTCTAGGACATATCCCTAACTCTATCAGGCTAGACCTTCAGAGACCCTTGTCAAAGCTAGTTCTAGAGATCTTAGGATTATTCTAAGTATGAAAGAGAAGTTTGACCTTTAGAAAGTAAGAAATCTTGTCGTTATACTTTTCCATTTGTAATCTTTTGTAATGTAATAAAATTTGAATTTATTTATTTCTCGTTCTATTTAATTTTTCAAAAACCATCATGTCCCAACTGCCTAAGCAATAGTCAAGCTCATAATTCTATCCAAAAGGCTTATGGCAGCAAAGTTTCCAAAGTGCAAGTACTTAACATGATTTTTTTTGCATCGAAGGATCGGGTGGATTTCTTGCAATCTAATTTGGCTTCGGATGACACGACCTTGGAGACTGCCAAAGAAAATGATGCACTTAAATTAAAGGTTGAAAAACCTAGAGAGGTGCCTTGAGTATTTTCTGGAAGCAGTTCCGATTACAAACCGGGCTTCAAGATGTTGGTTTCAGATTTATTTAATTCGGTGTCCTATCATAGGCAAAAATCAGATAAAGCCAATGAAGTGCTTTCTTTGATTAACCTTAAGGAGATAGAAAGTGAAGAGAAGCTTTAGGCCATTATAGCGGCCACTCCCTCTTTTTGAGGAAGGGGAAGAGGTCGGTATAGAAATTCATTCAAACTCCCTCATTCTCATACCACTACGGTCGTTACATATGGTCGTAGTCCTGTTCAAGAATCAAAGCAGAATTAAGGGAGTTCCTCCTCGGCTCTCCTTGTAAACCAAGTTTAATTATGGTTGAACCGAAAGGTAGAAAAGTTGTGCCTTTAAATATTTCAAGGCAAATCAGCTTGAAAGCACAAAAATTCACTTAGAAAAGCATTACAAAAGGCTTTAAAGTGCGGTTATTGCTCAAGCCGAAAGTCAAGTGAATCAAATGCTCGATCTTACCTTAGAATTAAGGGTTATTATGAATATGTGTTTGAGTACCTAGTGGCTTATAGGGTCCCATTGGACCTTTCATTCATTTCAGATGAAGGGGAGTTGGATCGTATTATTAGAATAACACGTGGCATAAGCTTGCACATTGCTTCTGCTCCGACCCCATATTTTATCATGCTAGGTCCTCCAAGGGTGAGCCAAACCACTATCACTCGAGACCTTAGGGAGGTTTAGGTTCTGGGATGTTGTCCCTCGATTATATAAAAGGAAGTAGAAGGCCAAGGAAATGCCATAGTAGAAGTGTATATTTTAATTTGCTTTCGATTATAAGCTTATAATTATATGGGTACTTTGTAGAAACTTCAATTTTTAATTTTTTGCTTTTTTCTTTTGCATGTACATAATGCTTTTTGGAATGTGTTGATATGGTTTTACCTTTTTGGTATTAGGATGTTAGATATATATATATATATATATATATATATATTTGTATACCATATAATACGAAGGAACTCTTGTCCTCTTGATATTGTATTGTTTCTATCATTTTGCTAGTAGTTAGGGTATAAGGTTACCCTAATTAGTTGTGATGAGAATTTTTATGTCTGGCATCCTTCTTTTTATAGAACTTAGTCCAAAGGCATCATAGCTGATACTCTTTGGTATAAACAAGATCATTACGTTACCTTAGGGTGCTCAATACCCCTTAGTGTTTAGATACTTTCATGGAAATTTCTTAATGCATGATATTACTTGACCAAGGCTTTATCTTAATGCATGGTACTACTTGACCATGGCTCTATCATAATACACAATACTACTTGACTATGGCAATCTCTTAATGCATGGTACTACCTAATCAAGGCTCTATTTGAATTCATGATATTACATGCATTGTTTGTGACGCCCCACCCTGAGACCCACATTAACAAAGAGAATTACTGGGTAATTCCGTCTGCTAATACGGATAATAGGGCTGGATAGGAGCGACCATCTATAGCATTGTCTTAAATAACTATTGAATACGTCGACAATTGTTTTCTATTTTTTTTCCTATTTCAAGTGGATCGACATATCCAATAAATACTTAATACAAAACTATAGGTGGCTAATGGATCTATCAGAACAAAATACAATAATAGAATGCATATCATATCACAGAACAGTAATCGTCATATATATATAAATACATATACATGGATACATCCCAGTATAATACAAAACGATATACAAAAGTGGTTCAAAGACCACACTATCTACATCGAATCAAAATACACATCAGAGTTAAGCGAAAAGAAATGTATACTACATAAAAATGATAGGCTGATATCCAAGCAGATGCATCAAAGCTATGTCCTGAAACTGATATCTAACCTGAAACAACTCGGTCTGACCCGAGTATAAAATACACGGGTCGGTCTAGCTAAAACAATCAGTTAGTAAGGATAGACGATAATATGAAGCATAAGATACAAGGTGATAATTCTTCTCAAATGAGAAGAGGCAATAGAAAGATCAAATACTCATGACTTAAGTGAAACAATGTCACTTAAGTATACAAAGGCCTCAAAAGAGGTAACCTCAACAATAATACTCAAATAATATAAACATTCGCCTCATATCATCGGCGACATCCCAAAATGTATACATGGTTTCCATGAACCAAATCTCTTTAGAAGGAGAAACATCAATACAAACTTTCACCAAAATGGCAAACATAAAACATTCTTATATAGGATGATTCAAAAATCAAATATAGAAGAATCTCCAAATTCAATTATACCACTTATCCTTGGTATAAATTTATATAAATCTAAATCTCAACTCGCCAAACTGGCAAAACCCAGAATATCCTATAAAATCATGAAATCATCCAACCTTATAACTCAAGGAACTCGATAAGAGTTCAAAACATCATAAATGAAATCACCATATACATAACATCTCATATAGCACTAAGCTATCAATGTAATAAAACATCTTAAAATGGTGAAATCACAATAAAACAGAAAACTCAGAAAACCCGGATTGGCCAAATCCCCGATTGCAATGCCGAAGCAATGCTGCACGTGCTAAAC
Organism: Allium cepa; assembly: GCA_030765085.1. Taxonomy (NCBI): domain Eukaryota; kingdom Viridiplantae; phylum Streptophyta; class Magnoliopsida; order Asparagales; family Amaryllidaceae; genus Allium; species Allium cepa. Next base: position 23,209,988 of record CM060933.1, on the reverse strand, counting down.
TCAGACGGCCGAAGCCTCAGACAAGGTCGCTAACACCTCTCAAAGCAGTTCGTCCTCATAACAAGGTTGCTGACACCTCTCCAAGACGTTTTGTCAGCCCTAACAAGGTCGCTAACACCTCCCAAAGCAATTCGTCCTCATGACAAGGTCGCTAACACCTCTCAAAGCAGTTTTGCTAGATAGACATCGTGAATGTGTCACAAACTCAAGGATAGGAACCCAAAAAGTGTTAACGTGTGTCCCATACCACACGTTTGCACTTAGCGGTTTACTAGCCGCTAGTCGATGCCACACTGAAACATCATAAAACTCAGAAAATCATATCACACCTCATCTCATTGGCGGGTGGTAAAGCGACACCATACTCGTCTCATCTCATCGACAAATATTAAATGGCATCTTAACTTGTCTCATCTCATCGACAAGTGAAAACATCGTGATGGTTCCTCATAAACCATAAATTTCAAACTATGAAATCATATACTCAAGACTTGCCTTATATCATTGGCAAGTAAATAAAACATCGTGATGGTTCTTATCGACCATACTCCTACATAGGAGATCTCAAACCATAATACTTATCAAATATTGACCATCTTAAATAATTCCAATAAATAGGAATTATAAAACTCAAAATACGCCATAAAATGGCAGAACATCTCAGAATCAATAATCACAAATAGCTTCGATCGTACAAGTCCGGGATTAACCGAAATAGTAAACGGACATGTCCCATAGCACATGTTTTACTAAATCGTTTAATTTTCTTTCTCGTACGTTCGAATAGTGTAAAAGTGTACGTTTTATATTTAAAATAGTTTATTAGAGAAAACAAGCTTTTAAAACTATTTCCTGAAAAGGTTAACAAAACCAATATTTGAAATTCCTTTATTATAGGAAATAAATAGATTTTATATTAGGAAAAAAATAATTTTTAAACTATATAATAATAACTTGAACTATCCATTTATTTCAAAAATCACTTCAAAAATGGTTTAGTGAAAACTGTGCTCGAAAACGATGAAAAATAAGAAGGATAACTCAAGACTAATAACTTGAATTCAATACGAATTCAATTTAAATTTAACACAAAACCAAATCAAATTCCATTTAAATTTGAATTTTCAATTCTCCAAATATAACCAGCCTATTGATAAGTATCATAGCTCTCAAAACATCTCAAAAACAACATCAAAATCAAACAAGAATGAGAGCAAAAATAAGCTAATACAATTCTCAGGTCAATGATTGTGATCGCTGTCGTTTTGCTCTCAGGGCAGCAACAAACAAATACAGTTTTGACCAAACTAACTACAAAATTTCATAAACCTCAAAACACGAAACTCTAAGTATAAATTCTAAGCTTTCCATAACATCTAAAATTATTGAAATTGGATAAGAAACGTGAAAGATATGGCCAAAACAAATTCCAGATCTGAAGTTCGCTACGGCTGTCGTTTTAGTTTCGGGACAGCGATACTAAAATGAACTTTCGACCATTAAAACATCAAAACTTAACAAAACCCAAAACACAAAAGTTGTAGCAGATAATCTTAGCTTTTTGGAACATCAAGAATCGTCTAATTCGGCCATCAAACGAGAATGTTATGCTCGAATTACCAATGACATTAAACACAAAAAGTTACAGTTTTATAGTGACAGGATAGCAAGTTTGTGTTGGATTTTCCAACCCATTATTCTCATAATTTGCGAAAGTGTTTAACATGAAAGTTGTCACATTATTTTCATGCTTTCCAAAACTTCCAAAAAATTCCAATTACGGTTTAAAATGAAAGAGATATGCTCAATTTACAGACAATGATTTATAAATGAACATGCAACAAAAATAAAATTGAGAATTCTAGCTTTGAAATCTCAATCTATGCTAGAAAATGTGAGTTTTGATACTCACCTTAACAAATTAGATCAAACTTGAGGAAATCTGAATAAACTTTGACCATTGGACTTGTGTATGCTTTAAAAACCTAGAAATTGATAGTTTACAGACAAGCATAGAGAAATCATAAGTTATAAACGGTTCAAATTCACAAAATCAATAATTGATGAAACCATCTATGATTTTAGAGTGATTACCTGATTTTATTGTCTTTAATTTGATTAACTTAATCCAAGTAGTTGAATAATTTGGAGATTTTGGTTTAGGGCTTGAAGAGGGAAAGAGTTTTCTTAATTTTCTTCTTTGTTTCTGGTTAGGTGAACTGTGTACTGTACGTACATTGTTTGAGGAAGGGAAGCTTCCTCTTTACTTCAGGTTAGACATAAAAATGGGCTTAGACCCAATAATAATTAATTTTCCTAGGATACTAATTATCATCAAAACAACTAAAGCTCTTTTATTTAATTTGCCTATGATACTTGGAGGTATGGATCTACCGAGGTATGGAGGTATGGATCTACCGCGGTATGGATCTACCGAGGTATGGATCTACCGAGGTATGGAGGTATGGATCTACCGAGGTATGGCGGTATGAATCTACCGAGGTATGAATCTACTGAGGTATGCATCTACGAGGTATGGAGGTAAGGATCCACCGAGGTATGGATCTACCGAGGTATGGAGGTATGGATCTATCGAGGTATGAATCTACCGATGTATGGAGGTATGGATCTACCGAGGTATGACGGTATGGATCTACCGAGGTAGGATCTACCGAGGTATGGATCTACCGAGGTATGGAGGTACGAGGTGCAATGCCGAGTGAGGTGAGATATGCCGAACGCTCCCTGATGCCGAACGATCCATCCAATGCCGAAAGAGATTTAGGCCGAGCTAGGAGTGTAGACCGAACGAAGTACTTGTGCCGTGCATTCCCTCCATTTCTTGGCTAAATGACATATCCATGTAAACTTCATCCTCCGAAATCAAATCCATCACACTCCAACCACATAGTCGTGAAGTTAGTTAGGTTGAATCCGCCTACTGATGGCTTTGACAAAAGGCGGGTTAACACTTTGCCCCCCAAAACATGCCTTGCTAATGTAAGGTGTGTTTTGTAGCTCAATAAGCTGGATGTTCATATCTTGTTAACGACCTGCAAAGAAATTAATAGCCTTATCTGACCAAGAATGACGATCGTTCGGGATCGTATGTCATTCGGGGTGGTATGTGACCATTCGAGGTCGAGTTATGATCGTTCGTGATCTGGTGCCGTTCGAGGCGAGTCATGACCGTTCGACGTCGGGTGCCGCTCGAGGCGAGTTATGATCGTTCGCAATCTAGTGCCGTTCGAGGCGAGTCATGACCATTCACGGTCGGATGCCGTTCGAGACGAGTTGTGATCGTTCGCGATCTAGTGCCGTTCGAGGCAAATTGTGACCGTTCGTGGTCGGGTGCCGTTCGAGGCGAATTGTGATCGTTCGCGATCTAGTGCCGTTCGAGGCGAGTTGTGACCGTTCGCGGTCGGGTGCTGTTCGAGGCGAGTTGTGATCGTTCGCGATCTAGTGCCGTTCGAGGCGAATTGTGACCGTTCGCGGTCGGGTGCCATTCGAGGCGAGTTGTGATCGTTCGCGATCTAGTGCCGTTCGAGGCGAATTGTGACCGTTCGCGGTCGGGTGCCATTCGAGGCGAGTTGCGATCGTTCGCAATCTAGTGCCGTTCGAGGCGACTTGTGACCATTCGCGGTCGGGTGTCGTTCGAGGCGAGTTGTGATCGTTCACGATCTAGTACCGTTCGAGGCGAATTGTGACCGTTCGTGGTCTGGTGCCATTCGAGGCAAGTTGTGATCGTTCGCGATCTAGTGCTGTTCGAGGCGAATTGTGACCGTTCGTGGTCGGGTGCCGTTCGAGGCGAACGATCTAGTGCCATTCGAGGCGAATTGTGACCGTTCGTGGTCGGGTGACTTGGTATCATTAATGTCAAATTTCACGTTCGAGTGTGTTTCTGAACTGTTTGTTGAGTTGATGAGGGAATTCTGGCACATACTCCTCATCTCGTATTCCTGCATTCCTGTTGGTGTCGGGTTGGATAGCGTTATCTGGTATCCCTTCATGGATTGGTTCAGCATTCCTTGGTGGTATGCCCCCGAGTCTAGATCCATCCGGATTGATAGCCGTCTGCTGATTGGGTGATGCCCCCTGCTGAGCCATTCCTTCTGCTTGCTGGTTAAGCGCTTCTGATCCAACTCAACGAATCTGAGCTCCTGCATTTCCTGCTTGTGCAAATTGCCTGAGAAGAGCCTGCATCATCTCCTCTTGTCTTTTCATCATGACTTCCATTTCCTCTCAGGTGATGTAGATGGATACTTGACCTGCTCTAGCTCCAGAGGAAGCCTCTTGACTTCCCTCCTGATTGCTCCTTTCTGTCACTTGCTTTCTTATTGATGGCCTAGCCATTGCTTTCTAGAGTCCAAGTTCCTAGCTCTAAAATCCTTGAGTGCTTGCCTTCTCAGTGAAAGCACCAAAATGTTAGCGTCAAAATTGGTCACTAACACCCAAATGTAAATGAAAGCACCAATTAACAGTTACTGATAATAGATAGAGTGTGTGTAGAGAGTAATAATATGAAGAACAGTTAAAATTAAAATGAAGCAGTATAGAATAACAGATTTTATAGTGGTTCGGCTAACTCTGGCCTACGTCCACTCCATAAGTTTTCTTTCTTATTGATATGAGAATCAATTACAGTTACAAAGTGGTAGGCTAGCCTTAGCCTTAGAAAAAGAAAGCCAAAAAGCAGAGGAGAAGAAGAAGAAGAAGCAGGAGCCCCTCCATCTGGAGACCCACAAGCTGTATTTATAGGCAAAACCAGGTTGTTGGGCCTCCTGAGTAGTTTGGGCCCATCAAGGGTACCGAGGTATCGAGGTGTCGAGGTATGGAGCTACCGAGGTGTCGAGGTATGGAGCTACCGAGGTATGGAGGTATAGATCTACCGAGGTATGGATCTACCGAGGTATGGAGGTATGGATCTACCGAGGTATGGAGGTATGGATCTACTGAGGTATGGCGGTATGGATCTACCGAGGTATGGAGGTATGGATCTACCGAGGTATGGAGGTACGAGGTGCAATGCCGAGTGAGGTGAGATATGCCGAACGCTCCCTGATGCCGAACGATCCATCCAATGTCGAACGAGATTTAGGCCGAGAAAGAAGTGTAGACCGAATGAAGTACTTGTGCTGTGCATTCTCTCCATTTCTTGGCCAAATGACATATCCATGTAAACTTCATCCTCCGAAATCAAATCCATCACACTACAACCACGATAGTCGTGTAGGTTGAATCCGCTTACTTATGGCTTTGACAAAAGGCGGGTTAACAGAGATAAATTTGGCCAAAATGTCACACAACTTGCTAAGTGACGCGTGAATGTTAATATTAGAATAGTTCAATATTAATGGCTAACCAATATACACCTAACGAGTCACCTAACCGAAACGATGAATTCTCCTTTGACCAAACGATTTAGTTAATTTATAATTGTTACAAATTAATTAATATTTATGTAATATTAGTTATAAAATTTTATTTTGATTTGATGAACAAATATGATTAACGTATTTATAATAGTAAAAATATATTAATCAATATACGATATTGATACGCATTGAAATTGGATTTAAATGCAAAATATTTTGTTCGAGCTTTAAATAGGTTTAAAGCATATAGGGGGCTAGTTGATTTGACTATAATGGAGCATAGGTGTAGCCATATGATGGTTAAAAGGGATAGGGTTGAATGGAAAAGAGGAAAGAAAGAGTAAGAGAGAAATGTGGATCTTGATCTAACTTCTCTCTACATTTCTTCCTCTATAAAGTATCTCTAGCCTCTTTCTTTTCCAACTTTTGGAGCCTCCGATCCATCTTAGATTTGGCTGAATTCTTCATCCATCCTCCTCTATTATCCAAGTACAAACTAAATAAACTTAAACACTATTCGATAGCAGGTGGTCTGCAATTCGGGAGATACCACCTTCAGAATTGGAATTTTATTTAAGAGTTTGATTCAACTCTTCAAGGTGTGGACTTTGGCATTGGTGAAAGGTAATTATCTGATCTATGATTATATTTTCATATTTCGATAATTTATATATCATAATTGCTTTATTAGTTAAGTGACGATTCTAGTATATCAGTATATCGTCACATTCAAGATGATTGTCTGTTTACGTGCTTATATATATATTTAAAAAACTTCTTGGCATATATATGCCATGATGCTTATGACTAAAGATTAAAAAATTGACTTTTTTCTTATTTAAATGAATTCCAATATACATTTTCTAAATAACATAAACTCTATAATTTAAATACTGAACTTTATACTATACAAAATATGTTTTAAAATTACATACAAATAGTTTTATACCTGATATAATTTTCAGCATAAAAATAATTTTTTAATATATATATACACACATAAATATCTATACTATTATATTATTAATGAGTTGCATTTAAAGAGCGCACATGCCTCCTACAATTTTTTGGAAATGAAAAGTTACGTTTTTTATTTTCTTTTATTCCTACCTAACCCTCCGCTTCTTCCTTATCCTCCAGATATTAATCGTCCCTATTCCACTTCCTTTTTATGAAAAGCCTAATCTTATTGCCTGGTGAATTCAAGCGCCTCGCTCTGTCAATCGTTCTCCAAAAATTGCAGCGAGATGGTATTTTTTTCCCCTCCCCTTTTACGTATTTTCTTCTCTTTGATTCAAATTTTGTTTCAACCTGCAGTTTATAATCCAAGTATGTTCTGTTCAAATTTAAGTATTTTTATTGTATCCCTCCTCTCACTTTTGCGTTTTTCCTCATTTATACATTTTACCGATAGAAATATGATATTGCTGTTATGTTATTTCTAATTTACAGTTTATGAATTTGGTTCCTCTAATCGAATTTCTAATTTCGTGTTTCATTTCATCCTCCCCTTCTATTTTACTTATTTATTGTCAATAAGGTCTTTGTTGTAATGAATTTGATGCCGAGTTGGGGTTTGGCAAAATGATACTTTAAAAATCATATCTATAAATTCATTATGCACTGTTTTTTTAAGTAGTTCTTATGAAAAAAATCTGTTTAGATATTTATGCCCTTCCAGTTCCTTTTTTACCAAAAGAACCTAAAATATAAATTGATTTGTTTCAACCGGCTACTAACGTTATTCAAATCCAATATGCATAGGATAAAGTTATTTGTTTTACCATTATTTTTTTACATATCCCATTAAACTTCTTGAATTTTAGCATATCTTTGTTTGTTTTGAATAAGTTATCAGCATAATTTAGTTTTCTAATAAAATATTGGATGTGGATGTATCAGATTGTGGTGAAAAGAGTCACTAAACAGTAGACTCAAAATTAGTTAGATTTACACTATAAAAATTAGATGGGTAACAAAATAGTTTATTTGCTTTGAGGTGAATTAATGGAGAAACACTACAGCTTTATAATTGTTATATTTCCTTGACTAACTTATCATTTTATTTTAATAAGTGGCATGATGAAAACAAATATATAAATGAAGAGCTACACTCAACGTTGAGCCTTTTGGGTCAGCTTCTTCTGTTAAAAATAAAGCTTTGCATAACGTATAATGCTTTATAGGTTTAACTGGTTTTTATTTAATTTTTACATTCCTTCATATAGTCGACAATATAAATAGGCAATATTGCTGAAAACGTTATTTGAAACTAAGGTTTTGCATACTATATAAGTAGGCAATATAAGCTGGAAATTTTATTTGAAACTAAAGTTTTCATAAATCAATGCACTAAAATGTAAACTAAATTTTGTTTCCCTTAAGATGCATTTTAAAAAATTGATTTCTTTTAGTGCGTGTGTGTGTGTCAAGGACTATATTTTCCTTTAATTATTTTTTGGCAAAGCTGGTACTGGTCGATTAGGTGTTAATTGTCATGGTTAGTCTCAAAGGTTTTGGTCAGATGAGTAATGAATATCCACCAACTTATTATGCTTCATAATGTAATAGTTATGTATATCTCACTATAAAATAATCCATTTGGCTTATATATCTAATAAGGCAACTGACCATAATATACATGTATTTTAAGTAATTGGTACTCTGTTGAATAATATTATCTCCCTACTTTTTTTTGCTTTACATCATTATGTATAGATGAAAGAACATATTTCATTTGTCATTTTCAAAGTAGGCTGTAACATTATGTTGGTGACGTAACAGTTGGGATTTTATTAACATTAGCAAACAATGAAAAAAGTGGTGACATGATATGTTGTGCAACTTTTATTTGTCACCATTGAAGTTCAAATGACCATTTGCATGTTCAGATTATTTCTCCTCTGTGAATTACTTGTCTTTTGTGGGTTTCCAATGAAAGAAGAAAGATGTAGTATTGTATCTGAAAAATTACATGAATCTTTAGGAAGTCAAGGTATGTTGCACATGCGCAAGTTTTTGTTATTGGTTCTTTTTTTTTCTACATCTAACTCATATCTCTTCTTCAGAGTTACTACATGCCAATTCATTTAAATAATGAATCATATCATGCATTTTTCCGTCATGTAGTATGTAAAGTGCTTTATCATATATAGGCACGAACACACATGCCAGCATGATTTTAAACTATTGGGTAAGCAAAACAAATTCTTACTTACCTATATATTTTATTTTTTACAGTACTTACAAATGATTCTCTAAGTTTATATTGTATTGGTTGAATCATTTATAGAAAAAGGGGTTGTTGTAAATTGTGCAAAAGAGATCCTTTCGGTAGATTTCTAAATAAAACTTGTCTTAATAATCGGCAATATAAATAGCATAATGTATTTATAAGTTATATTTAGTGTGACGAATTTTCTTCAAAGGTAGGTTTCAAGAATAAGAATAGAATTGAGAATTGTGTTCTATGCCAACTTTTTAGCTATTTATGAAACCATATGTTATGCGAAAATTTCAATTGATTTGCACTAACTCCAAAACCGCAGCGGAATGCTAAAGCGTAGAAACAATCAAAAGAAGGATCTAGCTTGTCGACTAATTATCAACCACAAATTCAGTGAAAAATAATCACCAAACAAAGAGAAATAGAAGAGCGGAGAACACAAAGATTTAACGTGGTTCGGCTAGATTGCCTACGTCCACGGACCCAACAACTATTCTTTATTTCACCGACGAAAGAGAGTACAAAAGAGAGAAAGAGATTACAAAATCATAGGTAGCAAAGTGGAGAGACTAACCTATAATTACAAATTGAATAATCAATTTATCCAAAGATTTGTTTACGCTCAAAATCCCTAATTGATTGACTTCAGAAATTAAGGTAAATTAGGATTTACTGAAGAAGAGGATAATTGTGGATGCTTTCTCACACTCACAGAAATATGAAGATGAACTTCTTTCGTTTAAATAGACTTGATAATGAATGGTTGCTTGGAGATTAAGAAAATCAATTTCTCGATTACCCAAATATCTTTTCAAATTGCAGGATTTGATTTTAGTACAAATATATGGCGTAATCTTGGTTTCCATATCTTTCCTTTGATTGATTGATTCTCCATGCCTAATTATTTATTTCTTCATATAACAAATGCATTGACTAATTAATTGATTAGCAATTAATTAGTTTCCTTTCTCTAAAAGATATCATATATATCCTTCCTCTTTATCTTTCCATATCTAGCATAATTAATTGATTAAATGAATCAATTAATTATTTTCTTGTATTCTTTGGAAAATATTTGAATCAAAAAAATTCAACACTCCACCTTGATTCAAATATTAACAATCTCTCTGCATCACCACATCTTGATAAATTGTTAGGTCTACGTCAAAAAGCTCAATGTGAACTATTTTGGGAAATATTGCCCAAACAGAGCTTCCAAATCTTTCCCAAGCACAAGAAAGATAGTATGCACATCACCAAACATAATGCATACGAGAAACTGCCAAAATTCTTCAACAAATCCGATGTTGGAGACGAACATGTAGATACTAATCTTCGAGAGACCAATGAAGATTTAATAGCGCGCTTCATCTCCTCCATTCCAAATTGAGTGATGACATACTCAATATTATCTACTCCAATCTCCTCCACAAAAATTTTGCTAGACTTTGCTAAGTCAATATCAGTAGACTCACCAACAAACTCCACAACATTCAAAGCATAAGATGAAAAATCATCGCTACAAATATGCTTACAAATAGGGACAACTGAACCAAAAGGCCTTTCCAGCAAGTGAGATCTACCTAGAGTCTGAACCTCTATAGTCTTCTCATCAACCATGGTATCATCACAAATACCAATATCTCTCCTAATATGGAAACAATCTGATGACTCCAAATGTGTTTGGCAATTTTCTGTCCTCCCAATGTCATCACTTGATAGAGGCTCCACCTTCAACAAAGACCTCTCATAAAATATCGCATGCCTGCTAGTCACAATTCTCCTTGTTGTTTTACACCACAACCTATACCTCTTCACTCCTTCTCTATAGCCTAACAAAATATGCTTGCTTTCCCTAGGCTTCAACTTATCATGTCTCTCATCTTCTAAATAAGCTGAACAACCAAACACTTTGAGGAATAAATAATCAACATGCTCTCTTTGTGAGAAATGCGGAATACGGATCTTAAGGCTAGGATTAACACTAGAGGGGGGGAATGAATAGTGTTTAAAGAAATGACTAAATCTTTTTGAGTTTTTGTTAATTTGAACACAAATGTATGCAATATTCAGACACAGATATGATCACAGAATCAAACACAGATGCGAATATAAAGTAAAAGCAACGAAGGAAAGAACACACCAGATTTTATACTGGTTCGGAGTTACCCTACATCCAGTCCCGCACACAAGTACAGATTTCTTTTCAAAAGCAATCTTTACAATTACACCCTCGATTTCAAGGCTACGAGGTACACCCTCCAGATTCACAATCCTTTGGGTAGAGATACTTGATTTCCAGGGCAACAAGTTCACCCAATTGATTTCCAAGGCTACAATCACACCTTTTCTCGCTAGATTGATTTTCAAGGCAACAATCACACCTTTTCTCGCTAAATTGAAGCCTATAAATCTGAATAGCACTGAGGGTCTTGTTGAGATAGTGATAGAGAATCAAACCAGAGATAATCTAGTTAGATTCAATGTTGATTTCGGCAGAGTAAGGGTAAGAATGTGTATAAAGAAATATGGAAGAAGAAGAGGAATGAAAACCAGAAAATATGATATGAAATTCGTTGAAAACACCCCCTATTTATAGAAGAACAACAGTCATGTCCATTCGTGAAAGGTTATGGCGAATAGACACTTCTTCTGAAATTTAAACTTTGAAACCAACTGACACTATGTCGACATGGGTAAGTTGAGTATGTCGACATCCCAAAGGTAATTTTGGTGATTTGTTTTTTTTTAAAAATAACTTCTATCTTATATTAAAACTATTTTAAACTTTATAAATATACTTGACTATAGTTAAAATACATAAATAAATATAGAGAATAATATATATAAAATTTTACTATAATTTTATATTTAAATCTAAGTATAAATATTTAAAAATTAAATATATTATATTTAAAAGATAGTTTAAAAACAAGGATAATTTGATTTTGAAATTAAAGATTATTTTGAAGCTAAAAGTATTTGAACTCAGGATAGATGTTTTTGATTCTTTTAAAAGGAAGGTTTTGAAATCATTTTGAATAAAAGTTAGCGGATACAAAACAATGTTCCACTAGATTTTTCATAGGTTCCATCCTACTTAGGGTTCCATCCCTTTAACGGGCTCGAAGTGGATTCCATTCCACGAATAAATTGGATTTTAAGATGCCAGTGCTTTTCTAGGAGTTTTAACAAAATTCCTAACTAAAATTACTTATTCTTGAAATCTTGAATTCGTGATAATCTTGATATTCTTGATACTCATGAGTCTTCAATCTTGATACCTTGAATCTCTATATTGTACAGTCTTCATTCTTGGTACATGCATGGTTAAATCCTGCATATACATATATATTTAAACTATAATGTTAGTATTTATATTTTATAATCTTATTCTAAGGTTTTTATCATCAAAACCATCATCTCACGAACTAACACTCTTTTCCATATCTTTTCTGGGATTCTTATATCTATAGCAATAGAAGGTGTGCGGTTGATGAGAAATACTGCCATAGATATCGCTTCTGCCCAAAATCACTCTTCTAGCCTAGCAGTCGTTCTTAAGCTTATAGCTCTCTCCCACAATATCTGACACATGCTCTCCGCCACTCCATAACAACGTGACTCAACAGAAATAAAAAAATCTCTAATTACATGCTCGGACTCACAATAGTTAGTGATTTCTTGTGACATAAATTCACTACTATTTACAGCTTTGAGAACCTTCAAACGCTTCCTCGACTACTTCTCTACCAAGGTCTTCCACTTATAGAATTGGGCAAATATTTCATCTTTGGCCTTCAAGAAATAGACCCAGACCTTACGTGAGAAATCATCTACAAATAAGACGAAGTAACTGGCTCCACCAAAAGATGCAACTGGGGTGGGTCCCCGCTCATAAGAATAAACATACTCTAGAAACTCTGTAGCTCTAGGTCTTCCAACATCAAATATGACATGCTTCTTCTTTCCAAAAGAACAATCTCTACAAGAGCTAGGCTTCGACTGATAAACACCATCAATCAACCCACGCTTCTTTAACACTTCAAGACTCTCCTCATCAACATGACCTAAACGAAGATGCCATAACTGAGTAGAATCTGAAATACTAGAATCAGTAGAAACTACCAACTCTTCTAAGACTGTCTCTCCACGGAGCACATAAATACCATTAACTCCACCCCTTTCATCACCACCAAGGAACCCTTCGCCACTCTCAAATTCTCTCCATCTATTATTATCCTTATGCCAAGTCTACTCAAAGCTCCAACTGATAACAAACTTCTACGCAGCATCGGAACATGTCTAACATCCGTGATAGTCCTAACAACTCCATCATGCATCCTAAACCTCACACTTCCAACGCCCACAACATGATAAGATGTGTCATTCCCCATATGAACTGCTTCGCCATCAATCTTCTTGTAACTGAAAAAACAGCTCCTATCTGGCGTCATATGACAAGAGGCTCCAGAATCAATCACCCAACTTGTATGCTCTAAAGGTGAAAAACTAGCTGAAAGTAATGATGTATTACTATCACTTCTATCCGCATCTGGTCTAACTGATGGCAAAAATGAAGCTTTCTCCTTCTTCTCTCTCTTCTTTCTAAGAGTTGGACAATCCCGTACGAAATGTCCTTTCTTCTTACAATAATAGCAAGCACCCCTTCTAGGATCCATGAAATGAGACCTACGCATATCTCTTCTACCTCCAAGGTGCTTCTGGCTTTTATCTCTTCCTCTAAACGAATGAAGTTATTGTTGAAGAACACCATCATCAGTCTTCACCTTCCATGTCCAAAAACTCCTTTTCTAACAAATTTGGTGATGCCATAATTTTTTATACCACTACTGAAAGAATTTTCCATTGATAACTAATCCAGAATAAGACAACTAGCTCTGATACCAAACTGTTATGCGAAAATTCAATTGATTTGCATAACTCCAAAACCGCGACGGAATGCTAAAGCGCAGAAACAATCAAAAGAATGATCTAGCTTGTCGACTAATTATCAACCATAAATTCAATGAAAAATAATCACCAAACAAAGAGAAATAGAAGAGCGGAGAACACAAAGATTTAACGTGGTTCGGCTAGGTTGCCTACGTCCACGGACCCAACAACTATTCTTTATTTCACTAAAGAAAGAGAGTACAAAAGAGAGAGAGAGAGAGATTACAAAATCATAGGTAGCAAAGTGGAGAGACTAACCTATAATAACAAATTGAATAATCAATTTATCCAAAGATTTATTTACGCTCGAAACCCCTTATTGATTGACTGCAGAAATTAGGGTTTACTGAAGAAGAGGACAATGGTAGATGCTTTCTCACACTCACATGAATATAAAGACGAACTTCCTTCGTTTAAATAGACTTGATAATGAAGGGTTGCTTAGAGATTAAGAAAATCAATTTCCTGATTACCCAAATATCTTTCCAAATTGCAAGATTTATTTTAGTACAAATAGATGGCGTAATCTTGGTTTCCATATCGTTCCTTTGATTGATTGATTCTCCATGCCTAATTATTTATTTCTTCATATAACAAATGCATTGACTAATTAATTGATTAGCAATTAGTTATTTTCATTTCTCTAAAAGATATCACATATATTATTCCTCTTTATCTTTCCATATCTAGCATAATTAATCGATTAAATGAATCAATTAATTATTGTGAATATGTTAGGTGTGGCTCGCATTGTATTCGAGTAGGTGCGTAGATTGGATTATGATTAGTCCCACATCGTAAGATATTCCAAAAGAAATCAGCAAATATATATGGGATTGGTAGCATGTAACAACAAGTGATTCCTTTTGTGACAAATAAATATTGCTATGAAAATATATGTGCTCTAGGCTGATGTAGGGATATCCAATCATGACGTTGGCACTAAAAAGAGCTTTGTTTAGTGGTCTTACTTCTTCTACACTAAATAAAGTGTGCGCATAATGGAAGATGCGAGGAGGTGCCGAAACAATTACAACATGGTATCAGAGCTGATGGTTCGATGGGACCAATATTATGCGGCGTTGACCTAAGTATGCTCTAATATGTGGTATTAGCTCGGGATTCTCATTAAGGTAGAGTTATAAGTTAGAACGCGGCCTACTCCAACCGTGCGAAAGAGAACTCTTTGTGAAACAGCTTGGCCCAACTGTTGGAGGTGGCAGCGACCTAATTTAAACTGTTGGAGGTGTTAGCGACCTTATCCAAGTGTTTGAGGACTCTGTATAACTTCAAGTTGAATTGAGAAAATGCTCGCCAAGGTGGAGATATGTTAGGTGCGGCTCGCAATGTATTGGAGTGGGTGCGTAGATTGGATTATGATTAGTCCCACATCGTAAGATATTCTAAAAGAAATCAGCAAATATATATGGGATTAGTAGCATGTAACAACAAGGGATTACTTTTGTTACAAATAAATGTTGCCATGAAATTATATGCGCTCTGGGAGATGCAGGGATATCCAATCATGACGCTGGCACCAAATGAGCTTCGTTCAGTGGCCTTGCCCTTCTTCTTCACTAAATGAAGTGTGCGCATAGCGGAAGATGCGATGGGGTGCCGAAAATTACAATACCATATAGGGTTTTTGGTAAATCTAATTTTATTGTCATCCATTTTCTTTGGTTTAGTTGGAATTAGATGTGTTTTCCTATGTATTTAGTTCCAACAAGGCAATCTTGCAATTATTTCTAATTTTTTGTAGGTAATTAAAAGTTGTGTTGAAATAAAGCTGAGTGTAAAATTCGAGGATATAATTTCATGTGTTTATTCCATTTATTCAGTAAGCAAGCAAAACTTCTACCATCAGGCATCAATTAATCGATATGCTGAAGCACTTGCGAAGATGTTAAATCTAGCTGCATCTTGGATTTGAAAGCTACATGCATCTTGGATTTCAATTTGTTACCATAGACATCTTTCTAATGAGTAAAATCTCTAACACTTTGAATACGATGCCAAGCTCTTAGTTTTCTTCTTCTTCCCTTAAGGTACAATTGGTATATGTAGATGTGTTCCTTTGTAACCTGTAGCATAATATTATTATTATATTTTTGCATTTTGAAGTTACTTTAGTTATTGCTAATTATTATTCTTTTGGAGATCACGTTCTATGCACTGATTGCCGCAATAACATTGTTTCTTAGCACAACTGAAATAGCATATGATTTTGAAATATTATTTTTTTACCTAGAGAAAATGAAAATATAAGCAACATAGATATTGAGAACATCTTTCCAGCAAACTGAATTACTATACGATGCCATATTTTTCCCCCCTTTCCAATTTTTCTTTATGTATATTGGTAAATTATCAGTCATAGTTTACTTATATTGAAGTGAGTTTCTACCTCGATGCGTTTTCATATTTTCTCATATTTTTTCCAGATGTTGATGTAGTATTATTTAGATTTTTAAAATTCTCTTCACATGGTATGTTTGTGAGAAAAACCAAAAAGCAATTTTCTACGGGTATATGTTATAACTGTGGAATGAGTCATATGACTAGGATGAAAATTTGTTGTAGTAGAAATCTATACTTTGATATTTTAAGAACTACTAAAATATTTTTCAATTTACTCTAGGTTTTGCCAGAAAATATCATCGCTCACTTTTCCCATGGTGGAAAGATAAAAAAACGAGTAGATGATTGCAAAGAAATTTGTTGATATGTGAGCGTTGTTGTGTATAATGCTATGTTAAGTCTTGAATAAATTTATTGCAATCGCAAGTGTATAAGACATATTATTAATGAAATAAAATAAAGGACATATTGACTTTAATCTTGGGTTTTATTCAAAATATTCTCCTGTAAAGGAACAAAAAGAAATCTTACCGCATGATTGTTATCATTAGTTCTTTTTTCATGTACATTTAGTGTAGACTCTTAAAACCATTGAATCAATTATTTATGAACTGGGTAATATATTTACTCGGTTAGCTATGATGTATACTGGAGAAGGGTAGATGCTGTAATGACTGACAAGAATGTGGACGATGCACTTGCAGGTGTAGAGTGAGAACAAGAAGTAATCTGGTACTTGAATAACATATCCTTTGATAAATGACCAATGATTAAGATATTATATTACCGGTTGTTTCTCTTATAATTTTTCTCTTTTTTATTGCCTGAAATCACATGGGACCATGAGGTCTGACTAGTTTGTCAGCTTTCTTCTATTGTAAACATGCACGTATGGTTGATATCAAATTATATTGTTGGTCAAGCTATAGTTTACATTAAAATGTGGTTCTTTGCATGTTTTGTGATGTGTTGTGGGATTGTTGTGCAACGAATTCAGTTCATTAAATGGATGAGTAATGATGATACAGTTTCATATGTTTATGCCTTTTCTTTTCTTCTCTCACGGTGATATGTTCTAGATTGCTGCGTATTGTAAAATTTAAATATTCGCTAGACTTATGTGTGCGTACTGCCTTTTATTTTTCTTTTCATTGTAATATCCCTTCGAATATTTTTCATTAAAACTATAGATATTATCGCATTCATTCAGTGGTTTTTTACTATTAACTCCGTTATTTATAGTAATTTATTTCACTTATAATATTTTGTCTTCCCAATAAATGATTAGTGACATGGAGAGAACGTTTTCACCAAAATCACAAAAGCCAAAAGTTGTTCTTCAATAAAATATAATATAAGTAATGATGGAGGATGGGTATTGAGCCGACTTACGTGTTTTCCTAAGAAATCAAAATTATGAGTCAAATAATGACCTATAGCATGAGATCATGTTTCTATTTATTAATAAACAGTAATAACCGTTATTTAAGTATAATTTCAGTAAATAGTTACAAATTTCGCCATTATCAAATTTTATAGAATTTTTATTTTTTTTCTAAAAATTGCAGACCAACTTGCATTATCTGTTAGAAAAGTGCAGGTTAGTTAACATTTCTATATTTTAAATCGGGGATCTAATTTACATATTCATTACAATTAGACTTTTATTATAACAAGGTCAAAAATACGGACCTAATGTACAATTTCTAAACAATAATTAGCTACAGTTAGTTGTATTTAGTTCTCCAGTTAGTGTCAACTCAAATTTATAAAATAAGTATATTATTCACAATTAACCCCATTGCATATACAATTATATACATATACATACGTATATGTGTGTGTCTATATATATATATATATATATATATATATATATATATTCATTCTCGCACCTTGTTTTAATTTGATGAGTATTGTATTTTTGATAATATCAATAATAAGCCAAAAACTGAAGTGTATTTATTGTCATATTTCACATTTTAAATTATGCTAAACAAATTCACCGTTTTAAATTTTTTTAGAATTAAACACAATCAATTCAACTTAATTAGTATTTAATATCTCTATTTCATTTTCAAATTTAAGTAACTTATGAAAAACGATATTATCGTGCAACTGTCAAAAATGACTTAATTGCCAACAATTCCATTTAGGAAATTAATATTCTTTCTCAGTTATGCCTCCACGTTAGGAACACTTTATAGTTGATATTAGTTTTGTTACATAACGCTATTGTCTGCAAAATATTAGTTACTTTGTGCAATTTGAAATTATTGAAGGATATTTACCATTTAAGATTTGATAGTAGTATCAGGAAAAAGCCATGCTGAAAAAGTTACAATCCAAAGAGTATATTCACCTTCATGTAACTTAAAAGCTCCAAAACTGTTTAATTAACAAATCATGCAAACCCCATATGCGTAACACGGGTTCGCACTAGTTAATTAAATATTATTTAATGCAAATCACTTAAAAATAAATCTTTAAATAAGTAATTATATCATATGAAATATAATTTAAATTTTATAAAATTATTTTACACCTCATAAACTCTCAATTGCAAAAAAATTTAATTTATATATATGTATACATTAATTAAATATTAATATAAATGCCAAAAGTTAAATTTTAATTTTAAATTTGCTTTTAAATTACAGAATATATTTTGAAATATTCAAATGCTAAAATCTCATCTAGATTTTTTATAAAATATTAAAAACATAACAACAACTTGGAAACATATTTTTATATATAATAATATTATTTTATTTCAAATCAAAAATTTCAAATTAAATATAAAAAATATAATTTATCCGTAAGCATCGTTAGGTAAGTATACGTATATATTTTAATATATATTATATATACGTATATGTATATTTCATTCATATAATTTTTACAGATATATATATATATATAAATTTATTTTTTTATTATTAAACTATTTATAAGAATATATATATATACATATTATGAAAACGAAATTTCTTTTGGGTATGGCGACATCAAGCGTCCCCGAAACCATGAATCTAGAAGATGATGATGGAGGAGGATGTAAAATGGGTAAGAGAAAGGGGAAATAGTGTTTTGCGAAAATGCTGACACAACAACCAAATGCGATTAATCGCCAATTTGGAAAAAACCCTAAACCATGGGTTGAGGCGGTAGAAAGTAATGTCGAAGTCCATGGAAAAATGGATTTCTACAGACAAATAAAGGATGGGAAGGAATCGTATCAGCAAATAGATGACAAGGATTATGAAGAGTCCAACATGATATGGAGAAATTCGATCTATGCATATATGGCTGGTAAAAGACCTCACTATGTTTATTTCATTCCTTATATTAAATGCGTATTGAATCCTACGGGGTCCTGGGACATATTTACCAAAGATAATGGATTTTATTTGATAAAATTTGAAAGAGAAGATGGTTATGAATGCATACTTAAAGGAGGACCATGGTTCATGGATATCATGTAAATTTTCATGAGAAAATAGGAGGCGGGTTTCAATTTTGAAAGAGCTATGCTGACTACATATCCTATTTGGATTAAATTTAACAATTCAAATCTAGCCTTATGGAATGTGAGGTGTATCAACAAACTGGCAAGTTTAATTGGAAAGCCTCTCGATATTGATAAGAATACTAGAAAGATCAAGAGAATTAAATATGCTAGAGTTCTGGTAGAAATAGATGCTGAAGCAGAAATGCCAAAAAGCATTAAGGTAATAGACAAACATGGGAGTGTGTATATCCAGGAAGTAGAATATGAATTCGTACCTCCAAGATGTGGTGAGTGCAAGTGTTTTGATCATTCTACCATGCAATGCAATAGTCAGATTAACCCTAAGAAAGTTTGGGTTGAAAACCAAAATCAGATATAAGTGGATCTACTAGCAATACTATAGTGGAACCCTAAGTTTTTGTGACAAACAGTGGAACTGGCTTAACACCCTAAAAAATGAACTAGCCAAAAAATTGTACAAAAAATGCTGTTATGATTAACCCAGAAACACCATATATACATAAACAAAAGGAGACTATGCAAATGGCTCCGAAGCAATGAAAGCAACAGATCATCAATCCCAGAGCTCACAGGAGGAGAATTCAAACTAGGAGATCCATAACCAGAAACAACATGATCAGGAAAAGGAGGAGCAGACAGATTCTGATAAAGAACGCTTAACTGAAACATTAGCTTAAATACATAAATTGGAAATCCAAATAGAAACTACTGATGAAAAAACAGAAGATAAAGATAATAGTACTTACACAGAAGTCAATGAGGAATATGACAAAGTATATTCAAATAAAAAGAACAATGAAGCTAACAAAAAAGCTAAGGTGGCATCGGCTCTGATTACTAGGAGCAAAACTACTAAACTTTAATGTCTATAATTTGTTGGAGTGTCAGTGGTCTAAATGGAGACACTAGAAAATTAGACCTTTACAATATCAGAAAGAAGTATAGTCCTGCATATTTAGGTATACTAGAAAATAAGTTTACCGAGGATGGTATGGAATCCTTTAAATATCAAATGGGTAGTCAATGGGAATTCATACATAATAGCTCTAGAGTAATGAAAGGTAGAATTATGATACTATGTGATATAAACATCTAGACAACTACCTTAACCAACATAGATGAACACCAAGCAACTGTTCATCTAAAAAATGTGGAAGGCATGGAAATAGTAGCAACTTTTGTATATGCAAGCGATTTAGCTTTAGGGAGAAATAAACTTTAGTATAAAATAATTGAAAATTAAAAAAATTATACATAAGCCTTGGATGGTTGTAGGTGATTTCAATGCGGTGTTAAAAGCAACTAAAAAGCAAGTGGGTCTTACACTTAAGGTTTGCCAAGTTTCCGAATTCAACAACCGTGTACTGGCAACTGGATTAGCTAAGCATTCCATACAGGCCTAAAATATACATGGAGAAGCGGTGAGGCTAGGTAATGCCAATTGTTTAATAAAATTCCAAATTTTAAGGTGATAGTTCTGCCTAGCTCAACCAGTGACCATTGCCCATTGCTTATACAATTCAATGATGACAAAAATAATGAAAAAGGTAAGCCTTTTAGATATGCGAACCATTGACATCTATTTGAAGGATATAAAGAAGCTATGGACTTTAAGGAAATACAAATTCTTGAGGGTAAATTTATGTTCCAATTCATCTTGATGGTGAAGCAGATGAAACATATAATCAAAGAATGGAATAAAAAAGGCTAAAACCAAAAGATGAAATTTTGGACACAAAAAAATATCTGAAGAAAATCCAATACCAGTTAGATGAAGATCCACAAAGTGAGAGTCTCAATTTAGAGTTTTTTGTAGCACAAAGACTTCTAAAATCCCTATTGAATAAACAAACTACAAACTAAGGCAAAAAGCTAAAGAGAATGGTCGACAGAGGGAGACGAATGCAATAAATTCTTCTCTACTAAAATGTCCCAAAGAAGGAATTACAATAACTTATTTAATTGCTTGAATGAACAGGGTGTTTCAATAGATAACATACTTGAATTAGAGAACAAAGCCATCACATACTTTATAGAGATATATGCGGGGATTACAATCAACAAATACCTCATGTCCAATATAGAAGGCGTATATCCATGAAGGGTGTTGCCATGTTGATGTTGATATTACTTAAAGGGAACTGAAACAAACCACTTTCATGATCCATAATGATTCCAGTCCTAGACCAGATGGCATGGGAGCGGCCTTCTTCAAAATGTACTGGGAAGACCTGAAAGACAACATGATTAAACCCTATCAAGAAGCTTTCAATTCTGGCGAGTTCATACAAGAAATTAATCATACATTATAACACTTATCCCTAAAGTGAATAAAACAGAACAAATAGAAGAATATAGGCCTATAACATGGGCAATGTTACATATAAAATTCTTAGCAAGATTATATGTACGAGACTTAAGAAAGTGCTACCAGATCTCATT
Source organism: Allium cepa (assembly GCA_030765085.1). Taxonomy (NCBI): domain Eukaryota; kingdom Viridiplantae; phylum Streptophyta; class Magnoliopsida; order Asparagales; family Amaryllidaceae; genus Allium; species Allium cepa. Next base: position 23,188,096 of record CM060933.1, on the reverse strand, counting down.
TCTCGGTGTCAGAGTGCATTTACTAAAGGAAGGTTTATTTCAGAAAATTCCCTAATGGCTCACGAACTAGTTAGAGATTTTAATAAACAAGGAGCATATAGAATATGTGTGAAAATAGACCAGCACAAAGTTTATGACAGAGTCAACATGCAATCATCTTGCATATGTTTCATGACATGGGAGTACCAGCTAAGTTGCTAAAACTAATTATCCACTGTATATGTACCCAAACTTTCTCAGTAATTATCAATGGCACTCCTAACGGATATAATCTAACAGAAGGAGTAGACAAGGAGACCCTTTACCATGCCACTTATTCGCAGCGGCGATGGAATGTTTCTCACTACAAATGGAATTGGCAAGCCATCTATCAATGATCAAACCAGTATACAACATACAATCTAATATTAATCATCTCATATATGCAGATGACCTTTTACTAGTATTCAAAGCAAATTCGTTGGCTATTGAAACACTTAAGGATATTTTTAAACAAATGGAGACTTTTGCAGCCTTAAAGGTCAATGAGATGAAAACAAAATGCTATATGAATAAAAGCTGCACACACAGGTTAGAAATCATTTCTCGACTTAGAGTAATGAAGGGGGAACTGCCATTCAAATATCTTGGCGTGCCTTAATGTAATAACACTATCACAGATGTAGAATACGGAAAATTAACAAATAACATCAAAGAGAAACTTCAAGATTGGACATCAAAACTATTATCATTTGCAGGGAGAATTGAACTAGTCCACACAGTCATTACTTCCAAAGAGGTTATGGCTACAAACATTTCAAATTCCTGATTGTTCCATAGCAAAAATTAATGCAGTCTGTGCAAAATTTATTTGGAGAAAGGAGTTCACAAGTTAAGTTACAAGGACTTGTGCAGACCAAAAAAAGAAGGTGGAGTAGGCCTCAAAAATTTATTTGAATTAAAAAAAGCTTATGGGCTAAAATTAGCCTGGAAAATTCTTGAGTTAGACAATTTATGGGCAAAATGGATGAGAGCGAGATATCTAAAAGATAAATTTTGGACCATTAAGATAGACAATAATGCTTCAACGACATGGAAAAATATACTAAAATATAGGAAGAAAATTAAAAATCACATAGAGAGACAGATTGCTAATGGCCAAAATACAGACTTGTGAAGGGACCCACGGATAAACAGCAAAAGTTTAACTGATAGACTTGGTTGGGATAGTTACTCAGCTAACAATACTCCAAACCATAAAGTTTTGACCATCATTCATGAACAAGAATGGGCAACTAATGGACAAATTGTGACTAGAAACTTCAAACAAGAAATTGAAGATATGCCCTTATTTATTGGAAGAAATAAAGATAAATGGGTATGGAGGAGCAACAAAAAAGGCCAGTTTAAACTAAAAGATGCATAGGAAGACTATCAACAACAACATCCCAAAGTGCAGTGACATAATGTTATCTGGAGTCGATCAAACTGTCATAAAATGGCACATACTACTTAAAAAGCTATCAATAACCAACTGACAACTAAAGACATATTAAAAAGCTGGGGATTTTAGAAGACGCAACATGCAGATTATACAATAGAGAAATGGAAACTCACAATCATCTGTTCTTTGAATGCAAATACAGGGGAAGAGCATGGACTATCCATAAATTGAAAAACTTGCAAACTAAAGCGGTTAAAAGCCTACAAGAAGAAGTAGCTCACCTGAGTAATCGGATAGATATCTCTGACCTGATGAAGGAAATCAGCAAAATTAGCTTGACAGCTACCATTTGGCACATCTGGAGAGAAAGGAACATAAGGACTCTAAAAAAAAACAGAAAGAAGTGTTAGAGCTTTCAGAACTTATTGCCAGAGATGTAACTATCACAATAGGAAGGATAAAGCATCTTACCAGCTCAAAGGAATGAGAAAGACGATAGTTGGAGAATTAGAGCTTGAAAGTTGATGAGCGAGGAAATCTAGCAACGACCTGGAGGATACCATAGCTAGCATAAAGTACCCTAGATTTTGGGAAAGTTTTCAGTTCGATCGGAGATTAATTGATATATTGTATTAAAAGTAGTTGTTACGTTTCTAGCTTTGGGCCACATAGCCTATTAATAAAGCTCTTAACCAATTTTCAAAAAAATAAAATGGTACAACTAAATAAATAATTAAATTTTATAATATATTTTAAATGTTTCATATACATAATTATATATATATATATATATTAATAATTCTATATACATATACATATACATATATATATATTTGTAATCATTCAAAATAAAGTACAAATATATATATTTGTAACATTTTATATAACAGAATAAATAAGCGATATTGATTATAAATGTCAATAATAAATTCGACTTAAGAATCTTTAGGTTGAAAATGTTTTAAATGAAAGACTGTGGCCGATTCAATGAAAAAAGCTAAGTACATCGCCTAGAACAGTGCTGCAATAAAAGTGATGTATATAAATATATAAGTGTACAAATTAATAGCCGAGCCGATTCCAAATGTTAAGAATCTCATAATATTGTTATATGATAACAATGTAGCGATATAATTCATAACAGAACTTAGATGTGACGATCCGGAATTTTCGAGCATTTAAAATCGGAATATGTAATTGATTTTAAATATTCAATAGAGTAATTTTAACTTGAATTACGAATATCGCAATCTATTTGATAATTGGATTATCAAATTAAATAAGTGAAGTTGGGTAAATTGTTGAATCTGGAGTTTTAGGCCTATTAAAAATAATTTGAAGGCTTGAAAAATTTATATTGATAGTACCGAGGATAATAGAAGTTGTAAAATTGAATTTAACAATGATTTGTTAGGTTTGAAATTTTTTATTGTTTAAAGCGATATTTAAAAATAACCTTCCGAGGCACAGTCTCGGAATTCGATGAAACCCGTTCCATTGGATCCGTAATATTATATTATTATCGGATTTCAATTTCCGTGGTAATCGGAGTTGTTATGTGACCGTACGGTAAGTAAACGCCCTGAGATCTTATATCGAAAATTTAAATACATTTATGTTTGTGCTTGGTAAAAATGGAGCGACATCAGCCGAACTCTTCTAGCTCCAATCATGCACCCTTCTTCTCATCTATTCGAACGTATAGCAAAGAAAAAATATATATAAAAAATAAAATAAATAGAAAAAAACGAAAGATGGCTTCGTTCGTAAGCTTATGAACGAAAGGAAATAAACGTGTTTCTCTCTCTCCTGTTACTAGGCCTATCGTTTTATTAAAAAAAGGGGGATAATGGCCGAACCTCTATCATTTTCAAATCCAAATTTCGTTCGAAACGAATCCATTTGTCTAAAAAAAATAAAAAAAATAAGAGGGGGGGAAATCGAATTGAAGCTCGGTTTGATCGAGAGTCGTACGGAGTAGGCAGCCGTTTGTGTTCACGAGATGGTGGTGCTCATTTACGGCTCTAGGTTGTTCGATTATTCTCGAGCTCGCGCGGCGATACAGGAGGGAGATCGTTTGGGGTCGGCGTTCGTAAGCGCGACGAGGTATCGAAGTCGATTTCACTGAAGACGTGGAGGATGGTGGTAGGGTCACGACGGTCGCAAGTTGCAACCAAGGTGAGATCGTGATGGTGAGGCGAAGTCGCATGTTCATCTAGGGTTAGGGGGCGTGTTTGACTCACGTGCATAGAGGATGGCATTCACGTGGATTGCAGCAACGATGGTCGCGATTAGGGTTTGGGTTGCGATTGTTAGGTATGTTCTATCTTAATTCAAAATTGATGTTGGATTTGAATTTTAATTCAGAAGTTTTAAAAATATTAATATAAGCACGTGAAAAAGAAAAGTAATATGATGGAATGTTGTTTTCAGATTTGCATATATATGTGTGTAGGAAGGAAATTTTTACAGTAAGTTAAAATTTATGTTAGTTGTAATTATATATATATATATCAATGTAGATTTGAAAAAAAAAATCAAAATCAGATCTTAACCTATATAGATTATAGATTATTTTTATAAGTATAATTTGAAAATAAAATAAATATACATCTCTACCTTTAAATATTACTAGTTCATTTTAAAAACAATGAATTAGGGCGATTGACGCGTTTAACTAACATATTTTAATTATTTTAGCAACTAAAAAGGTTTTAGGGAAATTTTTAATTTAAAATTAAATCATCTGTAAATTAAATGAATTGTTCGATTATTTCGAATATTAATAAATTATATAAATTGTTTATTTTAGGTTAAACATCAGAGAATCCGAGGCAATATTGAAATGGACGTGCAAATTTAAGAGGCAAAGGTGAGTTAATCTCACTCAGTTCAATTTAAATTTAAATTTAAATTTGAACGATTAAATTTAAATAATTGTTTGGATGGTTGAATTGATCGATGTGATATAGTATGATATTTTGGAATTGGTATACTATATTGTGCTAACGTCTGTGGATGCAGGGGAAACAGGTTGGAGGGATCCAACTGGATGCCTCAACATTTATTTAAATTATTTATCATTCTCTGTTGTGATTATTTGATATTCTATGATGAATTATATTGGAATATTGAATATTATGGTTTGATCAGATGTAATTGGGTATAATGAAATTTCAAAAATATATAAATTGGATTGTGGAAGGAAAATAAAATAAGCGAATGTGTAAGTAAAATAATTATAGGAAGTTTGAATAAAGTTAAGAATTTAATTGAAAAGAAATAGAGGTAATAGGAAAATAATAATAAATAACTTCGAGTATGGAAGGAATTTTGAATAAACCGAATTTAATGGATTGTAAACTTAAGTTATATAAATTAAAGGAATAAAGAATTATTTTAAAATTCAAAGTTTAAATTTATTTAAAATGAATTAAGAAGTAATTTGAGAAATCAAGAATTGGTATTCTCTGTTGAAAATATTTATATCATAATTAAGAAATAAAATCGAAAGTTAATAGATTTTGAAGTAAAAAGGGAGTAAATTGGAAATTAATTTGGAAATTGATTCAAGTATTTGAAATTGAAAATTTAAAGAAGATTGAGAAGAGAAGTATATTTCTCTGGATAGCCAAGTACGTTCAAAGTTAATTTTTAAAATATAAGTGAAAGCTTGAATGTTGTTTTAAAAAGCATGTTTTAGAAGATTTATTATTTTTAATCTTTAAAATTCTAAAGTAAATATTTTCAAATCTATTATCTTAATAATTATTTAAAATGGTAACTAAATGTTTTGTTTTAAAAGAGTGAGAACCTAATTTATATTTTCTAAAGTAACCTTATTTTTTTACTATTCATATAGTATGTATTTTTAGCCAATTATTGAAGCAGTCTTAACTTAAATAGTTTAAAGTAAATTCCAAAGTAGGTGTTTTGTTTAATCCATTATAGTCATAATTATTTTAAGGATGATTTGGTATTTTGTTAAAGAAGAAAATCTAGTTATATTTATAAGTTAAACTTATTTTACTTGGTTCTAAGGTATTATTATAAATTAAGTATTAAAGTAAATTTATCTAAAATTAAATGTTAAATATATTTTACAATTAAGTGTTTTTAAATTCTTTTAAAATCTATAATCTTGTGCTTGGTGATTCCGGTGGAAATAGAAATACTTGAAATTTATTCTGAGAAAGGAAGATAGTTTGGAAACTGTTGTCAAAGGATTTGAAATTGGAAATATATCTTGTGAAGATAATTTGAGATTAATAAATAATTTGGGAAATTATTTATTGTTGGATGGATGTTTGTGAATATTAATTGATAGTTAAATAACCGACTATCAATATTGGACAAATGCGTTGATCGTTTCGAAGAGACCGGGATCGAGATTTACTTTTCGAAAACCACTTTGATCCGGTTTGTAAGTTTTCGTGAAAAACGATTTTTGGATTCGAAGATGGAGCAGTGAAGTACAAGGGCTAGTCGCTACTAATCCTGAGGATATTTCAAAATGGATGTAGTGGGAATAGTGCCTTCGGTTCCGGGACGGACTTGTATGGATGAATGCTTGCGAAACATCGTCAGGTGGACGATGGGCATTCTAAGGGATATGTTCTTTAAAAAGGTAATGCTTAGCCTCAAGCCTCATCAAATGGGAATGACTGAAAATCAGGGGTTATGCAGCAAGGCTAGGTGGGTAGCACCCAAGCAGGGTGAGGTCATTCCTGTCTAGATGTCCCTTTTTATTTCGGCTTAGTGGTGCGGTTGCTGATCCCAACCTCGGGGCGATCTCACTCGGGATTATCCAGTAAGGGGTAGTCCCGGCCTTGTGTTGCAGGGGAGTGGCGTACTCCTCGGTAGGGTGATCTAGGCCCCGTACTGTGACAGGTGGTACCCCAGTGCCTAGTCATTAGTTGGAAATCCATTCTCCCTGCGAGTCTTGTACGAGTTTTGTTTGTATTACCCACTCTGTGGCTAGTAGCTGGAATTTAATAGATGTAACAATTTCGGCTATTTTATAAGTACTTGTATATAGACCCTATTATAATATCAGAGGATTTCTATAAAAATTGTTTTAGTTATCGTAAGGTAAAAACCCGACATGTTTATTTGTGGCGTGGTCTTACGAGATGCTTTTGTTTTCAAAGATTTTTTTGAAACTTTAATAATCAATTGCGTGTGATTTTCTCACGCTGGTATTCCAGACTGACTCGGGTGTTATTTAACTGTAATGCTCGGGTTAGACCGAGTATTATAAGGTACAAAATTTGATGCTATGGAACTCAGGAGACGAGTTGGATGACGATACGTACTCCCGTACTTGTTTATATATATATATATTTATATATTCCGCTGTGTTGAGTTGATGTGTATTCAGTTGTATGTTATTGATGTTGGGCTGTGATTGATGTACTCTGATGATGTAATATATGTAAACGGATATATTTGATTTTGAGTAAAGATTATTTATTATCTATTATATTTATTCCGTTGCGATGGTTAGATTCTGTTGTTGTTTTCTATTTTCTTCTTCTACCTCTTCTTCTTAACCCAAATTGTTCGTATTTATGTACAACTTGAGTTGATTTAGGTAGAATAGTGTTGACTCAATGGGTATGGATTTGCGGGCTGTTACAGTTGGTATCAGAGCTTAGGTTGGTGATAACCTTGGCTCTGGTGGGAATTACTCATAAAATAGAGTCTAAGTACTCTAGAATGAGTTTGAGCGTATTAATAGATATGAGCGCGTATTTGTTAGTGAATATAAATTGTTTTAATATTGTGTTGATTGGTTTATTGAGTGGCATATGAACCTTCGTCGGCATAGTCTGGACAACTGTATCGAAGGGGTTTCTAAACACTTGAATAGAACAATTGACACGGTATTGTTTTAAATGTGGGTAAATGAAATAATTTTACCCAAAATATATTTGATATAAATAGAAGTATTGTAAACTATTTTAGCTAATATATGGTTGTTTGGATGTTAGGAAGAATAATATTAAATTATTATCATCGTGGGTAAAAATTTAACTAGAAATTGAAAATATAACTAAAGTTTAAGGGAATAAATTCATTATAAAATGAAATTTATAAATATGAATTATAAATGTAAATTATAAATCGAAATATAATCAAATGAGAAATTGTATGAGCATAAGCTGTGCAAACGAATTATATCTAAAATGGATTTAAGCGGGATTTGGAAATTTAAAATCCTGGAAATTTGGAAGTGTTTTGAAGATAAAGATAGCATTATTGTTTGGGGGTATTTATGAAAGGAAAGTTGTTTTAAATGGATTTTGAAAGTGTAATAGCATTGAAATCACTTGGATTATTGGGAAATAATTCTGATGATGACGGCCGCATCATCAGTATTCATTTTCGAATTTCCAAGTGAAGAATTGCTACCAGATTGATTTGTTCAGAAAAGCTAGATGTTTTTTGAAAGTTTCAAAAAGGAATTTGTTGGGATAAAACCAGAATTGGTTTAATTTTTGAGATGTTGAAGATTTCGAAATGTTTTGAAACCTATAACCGGGTGTTTGAAAATCCTGATGAGATAGGTTGTAAGCTTATAAATTGAGATGATTTTTAAATCAGGAAGGAAATATAAGCTTTGAATGTTGGAATTTGAATTAAAAAGTGTAAAGTTAAAAAAAAATTGAAATTAACTTGGATTGGGAAATAAAAACTTAACTGGATTGAAATAAATTGAATAAGTTGAAAATGATGTCAAGTTAAAATTGAATTGAGTTGAATAAATCTGAGTTAAAATAAAATTGAATTGGAATAAAAATTCAATTAAGTTATTGAATGGAATTAAATTCTTACCTGAATAAATGGAAAATAAGTTGGATAAGTATTGGATTCAAATAAATAAATTAGAATAACTTGTAAAAGAATTAAAATGCGTGGAATAAAATATGCTTGGGTTATAAATAACCATAAGGCTTGAGTTAAAGATAAAAGATGAATACATTCAAGCCTATAATGAATGGAAATGTGTAAAATAATAAGTTGTGACTTATAAAATTGGGAAATGGAATACAAAATCCCAAAATAAATGTTGTTTGATGTTTTGGATAATGAAAAGAAAATCCAAACTTGAATTATAAAATAAATTAAACTTGAGAAAATTAAATGAAGAGATATTTGAGATTAAAATTCAAGTATTGAACTATAAATAGTGGAGAACTAATTTGTTAATAAATTAGATAATGAAATATGTAATGAGAACCCAATATAGTTAAATAAAAGCTGAATTGTGAGTTAATAATGGAGTTTGAAAATAAAACTCAAGATATAAATTAAATTCGACTTAATTTGTTGATGGAGTAAATGTAATTGAATTGTGAGTTCATAGAATGGGATGGTAAATTAAAAGTAAATGGTAGAATCAGAACTTGAGTTACTAATTAAAATTTGACTTGAGGCGTAACAAATTAAATATAATTGGAATGTATCGAATAAAAAATGAAAACGGATTAAAATAATAATGGTTTGAATGTGCAATCAATTGAATGAGTCGAATCTGAAAGGTTAAATTTTATAATAGCTAATCCAATGAAATTGTAGGTTTAAAATGAGATTTAATTGAGATAGAATCAAGTGGAATAAAGGAGAAAAATATTTATTTGTGAAATGAAAATGAGCTTATGTATAAAATTTGAATAAATCAAAATAAATTGACTTAAGCTGAATATAAGGGGGAGAGTTGAATTGAATTCAACTTAAAACCAAGTTTAATGATATCGGATTGAATTTAAATCAAGTAAAAATAAATTTGGATCGGAATAAAATTTGGTGGGTTGTAAATAATATTTAAGAAAATGAAAATCCAAAATAATTGAGTGGATAAACTAATTATATTGAATAGATAAATGGATGGAATAAATAAGAATCAAATGAAGTGTGGTTTAAATAAGTTGAGAAATGGTTACTGAATGAAATAGCCTAGATTGTGTCGAGCTAAATAAATGGTTTTGGATGAATAAAAAAAAATGGTAATGAAGATGAACCTAATTTGTTAATGGTTTGAATGAACTGGTTTGGTCAAGTAAAATGAAATGCAGGTGAATGGATTCAAATTTAAAATGCAATGGAAATGAGAATATATGGATTGTGGATAAATTTGAAAATGGAATAGAATTAAGTATAAATTGAGTTGAAATCCATTTAAATTGATTATAAAACATAAGTACTTATTTATTCACATAAATCTCGTCGAATTGCATAGAATAAATTGTCATTGGATGTAAATGGAAGCAATTAAGATGCTATGAATTGATAAAAGTGAAAGAGAATTGATTTTGAAATCAATTGAATTAAATATGAGTTCAGTTTGCTTAAAATAAATGAAATGTAATCGACTGAATTTTTAACCATTCAAATTGGATGAAAATGGATATGAATAAGTTGAAACAGTTGAATTAACATGGAAACTATATAAATTGCTTACGAAAAAAAAAGGTTTGGTGTGAATTTCTTTTAGAATTCATATGTTTTAACTATTGCAAATAAGTAATATGCTGTTAAACTTCATATATTTGGCACTTACATGTTTAAATTGAGTAAGTACAGGTACTTGGAAGCCGTGTGGCTGGATTTGATTGCGCTAAAGGCTAAATAAATAACCGTTTTGCTTAAAAATGCTAAATAAGGTACGCCTACGCAATACAAATAGGAAATATGAACTGTTTTTGGTTTTTCTGACCGTGTGGGTCGATGTATATATATTTATATCTATTGTCAAATTGCAAAAGCTCCTCCGTACAAATGAGACTCTGCCAAAAATTTTCAGAAATTTTGGGAGTTGGAAAATTCTTGAATTTTTTTTGAAAATTTAGTTAACAGCAAAGCGATTTCAAAGTGGAAATTAAAATAAATTAATAAATGAGTCTAATTCAAAAATAATGACATGAATCAGTATAAATTAAAAATACAGAGTTGAAGATAAATTGAATTCGGATGAAAATGGAAGAATCAATTTGAATAGAAATAGATAAAAGCTAGAAGTTGTAAAGTGAAAATAAATAAAGAAGCATATAGAATGCTTATGCTAAACTCAAGTAGGGAACGGAGAATTCTTAATTGGAAATTGATATTGCAAATATATTCTAAATAGATATTTGAATGAATAGATATTGACATTTTGTGAGGAGGTCGACAAAATGTTTTGGGAATATTGTGATTGGATATTGGTGCTAAACAGGATATGCAGGTATTATAAAAAGGAAAATTGGTTTTGATTTCAGATGATAAATTGAATTGCCTGACAAAAAGGTATGTATTTAAATTTGGTATGAAATTTGATTGGGATTTGGATTGAGCCACTTGACTTTTTGGATTTGTGAGGCCGTAGAGCCATTTTGTAGTTGTACCGAGCTAGCCGCACAAAGGAGACGCTGGCGAAATTTTTCGGAAATTTAAAGAGTTAGAAAAATTTTGAGAAAATTTTGATAGTTCAAAATTGGTTTTAAAATTGAAACTTGAATGGTGAAACGAATTGTATAGTTTGAAACTAGGGATAGGTTTGGAAAGCTAATAAGAATGATAATGGTATTTTATAAAAAGATAGTTGGTAGAATGTTAAATTGTTGGTTTTGGAGAAGCAGTAACGGGTATTGGACCATTCTTCCAAATTAGTAATTTCGGGGACGAAATTCTTTTAAGAGGGGAGGAATGTGACGACCCGGAATTTTCGAGCATTTAAAATCGGAATATTTAATTGATTTTAAATATTCAATAGAGTAATTTTAACTTGAATTACGAATATCGCAATCTATTTGATAATTGGATTATTAAATTAAATAAGTGAAGTTGGGTAAATTGTTGAATCTGGAGTTTTAGGCCTATTAAAAATAATTTGAAGGTTTGAAAAATTTATATTGATAGTACTGAGGATAATAGAAGTTGTAAAATTGAATTTAACAATGATTTGTTAAGTTTGAAATTTTTTATTGGTTAAAGCGATATTTAAAAATAACCTTCCGAGGCACAGTCTCGGAATTCGATGAAACCAGTTACATTGGATCCGTAATATTGTATTACTATCGGATTTCAATTTCTGTGGTATTCGGAGTTGTTATGTGACCGTACGGTAAGTAAACGCCCTGAGATCTTATATCGAAAATTTAAATACATTTATGTTTGTGCTTGGTCAAAATGGAGCGACATCAGCCGGACTCTTCTAGCTCCAATCACGCACCCTTCTTCTCATCTATTCGAACGTATAGCAAAGAAAAAATATATATATAAAAAGTAAAATAAATAGAAAAAAAAAACGAAAGATGGCTTCGTTCGTAAGCTTATGAACGAAAGGAAATAAACGTGTTTCTCTCTCTCCTGTTACTAGGCCAATCGTTTTATTAAAAAAAAAGGGGGATAATAGCCGAACCTCTTTCATTTTCAAATCCAAATTTCGTTCGAAATGAATCCATTTGTCTAAAAAATAATAATAATAAGATGGGGCGAAATCGAATTGAAGCTCGGTTTGATCGAGAAGCGTATGGAGTTGGCGGCCGTTTGTGTTCACGAGATGGTGGTGCTCATTTACGGCTCTGGGTTGTTCGATTATTCTCGAGCTCGCGCAGCGATACAGGAGGGAGATCGTTTGGGGTCGGCGTTCGTAAGCGCGACGAGGTATCGAAGTCGATTTCACTGAAGGCGTGGAGGATGGTGGCAGGGTCACGACGGTCGCAAGTTGCAACCAAGGTGAGATCGTGATGGTGAGGCGAAGTCGCGTGTTCATCTAGGGTTAAGGGGCGTGTTTGACTCACGTGCGTAGAGGATGGCATTCGCGTGGATTGCAGCAACGATGGTCGCGATTAGGGTTTGGGTTGCGACTGTTAGGTATGTTCTATCTTAATTCAAAATTGATGTTAGATTTGAATTTTAATTCAGAAGTTTTAAAAATATTAATATAAGCACGTGAAAAAAAAGTAATATGATGGAATGTTGTTTTCAGATTTGCGTATATATGTGTGTAGGAAGGAAATTTTTACAGTAAGTTAAAACTTATGTTAGTTGTAATTATATATATATATATATATATATATATATATATATCAATGTAGATTTGAAAAAAAAAAATCAAAATCAGATCTTAACCTATATAGATTATAGATTATTTTTATAAGTATAATTTCAAAATAAAATAAATATACATCTCTACCTTTAAATATTACTAGTTCATTTTAAAAACAATGAATTAGGGTGATTGACGCGTTTAACTAACATATTTTAATTATTTTAGCAACTAAAAAGATTTTAGGGAAATTTTTAGTTTAAAATTAAATCATCTGTAAATTAAATGAATTGTTCGATTATTTCAAATATTAATAAATTATATAAATTGTTTATTTAAGGTTAACCATCAGAGAATCCGAGGCAATATTGAAATGGACGTGCAAATTTAAGAGGCAAAGGTGAGTTAATCTCACTCAGTTCAATTTAAATTTAAATTTGAACGATTAAATTTAAATAATTGTTTGGATGGTTGAATTGATCGATGTGATATAGTATGATATTTTGGATTTGGTATACTATATTGTACTAACATTTGTGGATGCAGGGGAAACAGGTTGGAGGGATCCAATTGGATCCCTCAACATTTATTTAAATTATTTATCATTCTCTGTTGTGATTATTTGATATTCTATGATGAATTATATTGGAATATTGAATGTTATGGTTTGATCAGATGTAATTGGGTATAATGAAATTCCAAAAATATATAAATTGGATTATGGAACGAAAATAAAATAAGTGAATGTGTAAGTAAAATAATTATAGGGAATTTGAATAAAGTTAAGAATTTAATTGAAAAGAAATAGAGGTAATATGAGAATAATAATAAATTGCTTCGAGTATGGAAGGAATTTTGAATAAACCGAATTTAATGGATTGTAAACTTAAGTTATATAAATTAAAGGAATAAAGAATTGTTTTAAAATTCAAAGTTTAAATTTATTTAAAATGAATTAAGAAGTAATTTGAGAAATCAAGAATTGGTATTCTCTGTTGAAAATATTTATATCATAATTAAGGAATAAAATCCAAAGTTAATAGATTTTGAAGTAAAAAGGGAGTAAATTGGAAATCAATTTGGAAATTGATTCAAGTATTTGAAATTGAAAATTTAAAGAAGATTGAGAAGAGAAGTATATTTCTCTGGATAGCCAAGTACGTTCAAAGTTAATTTTTAAAATATAAGTGAAAGCTTGAATGTTGTCTTAAAAAGCATGTTTTAGAAGATTTATTATTTTTAATCTTTAAAATTCTAAAGTAAATATTTTCAAATCTATTATCGTAATATTTATTTAAAATGGTAACTAAATGTTTTGTTTTAAAAGAGTGAGAACCTAATTTATATTTTCTAAAGTAACCTTATTTTTTTACTATTCATATAGTATGTATTTTTAGCCAATTATTGAAGCAGTCTTAACTTAAATAGTTTAAAGTAAATTCCAAAGTAGGTGTTTTGTTTAATCCATTATAGTCATAATTATTTTAAGGATGATTTGGTATTTTGTTAAAGAAGAAAATCTAAGGTATTAAAGTATTTTGTTTAATCCATTTACTTGGTTCTAAGGTATTATTATAAACTAAGTATTAAAGTAAATTTATCTAAAATTAAATGTTAAATATATTTTACAATTAAGTGTTTTTAAATTCTTTTAAAATCTATAATCTTGTGCTTGGTGATTCCAGTGGAAATAGAAATACTTGAAATTTATTCTGAGAAAGGAAGATAGTTTGGAAACTGTTGTCAAAGGATTTGAAATTGGAAATATATCTTGTGAAGATAATTTGAGGTTAATAAATAATTTGGGAATTTATTTATTGTTGGATGGATGTTTGTGAATATTAATTGATAGTTAAATAACCGACTATCAATATTGGACAAATGCGTTGATCGTTACGAAGAGACCGGGATCGAGATTTACTTCTCGAAAACCACTTCGATCCGATTTGTACGTTTTCGTGAAAAACGATTTTGGATTCGAAGATGGAGTAGTGAAGTACAAGGGCTAGTCGCTACTAATCTTGAGGATATTTCCAAAATGGATGTAGTGGGAATAGTGCCTTCGGTTCCGTTCGAACCCGGGACGGACTTGTATGGATGAATGCTTGCGAAACATCGTCAGGTGGATGATGGGCATTCTAAGGGATATGTTCTTTAAAAAGGTAACGCTTAGCCTCAAGCCTCATCAAATGGGAATGACTGAAAATCAGGGGTTATGCAGCAAGGCTAGGTGGGTAGCACCCAAGCAGGGTGAGGTCATTCTTGTCTAGATGTCCCTTTTTATTTCGGCTTAGTGGTGCGGTTGCTGATCCCAACCGCGGGGTGATCTCACTCGGGATTATCCAGTAAGGGGTAGTCCCGGCCTTGTGTTGCAGGGGAGCGGGCGTACTCCTCGGTACGGTGATCTAGGCCCCGTATTGTGACAGGTGGTACCTCAGTGCCTAGTCATTAGTTGGAAATCCATTCTCCCTACGAGCCTTGTACGAGTTTTGTTTGTATTACCCACTCTATGGCTAGTAGCTGGAATTTAATAGATGTAACAATTTCGGCTATTTTATAAGTACTTGTATATAGACCCTATTATAATATCAGAGGATTTCTATAAAAATTGTTTTAGCTATCGTAAGGTAAAAACCCGACATGTTTATTTGTGGCGTGGTCTTACGAGATGCTTTTGTTTTCAAAGGATTTTTTGAAACTTTAATAATCAATTGCGTGTGATTTTCTCATGCTGGTATTCCAGACTGACTCGGGTGTTATTTAACTGTAATGCTCAGGTCAGACCGAGTATTATAGGGTACAGGATTGGATGCTATGGAACTCAGGAGACGAGTTGGATGACGATATGTACTCCAGTACTTGTTTATATATATATATATTCCGCTGTGTTGAGTTGATGTGTATTCAGTTGTATGTTATTGATGTTGGGTTGTGATTGATGTACTCTGATGATGTAATATATGTAAACAGATATATTTGATTTTGAGTAAAGATTATTTATTATCTATTATATTTATTCCGCTGCGATGGTTAGATTCTGTTGTTGTTTTCTATTTTCTTCTTCTACCTCTTCTTCTTAACCCAAATGGTTCGTATTTCTATACAACTTGAGTTGATTTAGGTAGAATAGTGTTGACTCAAGGGGTACAGATTTGCGGGCTGTTACATTAGAGCTCACTAGAAGTCGAGAGATATACTTCAAATTGTTCCACATGATAAAATAGTTTATCACCGTCGGAGAAAATTGATTGACAGAGCAGACAATTAAAACACAATAGCATATCCATTCATAGAGGGACCGACCCAATTGGTTTGAAAAAACCGATTAGAGAGGTTGGAATAAGATTCCATAATTGACCCTAAGTGAAAGTGGAAGATTGATAGAGTTAGGGGTATTCTCTATGGGCAATTATGTAATTTGTTACATATATCTAACTCGTTGACCAATCTTATTCAAATAAAGATGTTTTCTTTCTATTAGATACTTGATATAATATGGTTATATTA
Source organism: Allium cepa (assembly GCA_030765085.1). Classification (NCBI taxonomy): domain Eukaryota; kingdom Viridiplantae; phylum Streptophyta; class Magnoliopsida; order Asparagales; family Amaryllidaceae; genus Allium; species Allium cepa. Next base: position 23,172,134 of record CM060933.1, on the reverse strand, counting down.
ATTAATTTAATTAAAAGTATATTTAATATAAAATTCATAAATGGTATGTTTTGTGATAGTAGTTACAAAGTGTTGTACATGTGAGTAATTTATCACAATAAAATTAAATATACCATTTTAAATGTTCCTGGTCAAGATGCATCGAGATTGGATATTAGAGTACGTAATACTCTCCAAATGTTGGGCAGTGTATTATTCATGACTTCTGGCGGGAACCTAGCGGTTACGTACTAATAGTTATTGAAAAACTATGAAACGACTTATTCGATAGTTTTATGTTGGTTCATATAACTAAGGTCAAACAAAAAATATCTATATGAATAAATTACACAGTTCTTTCGACTTGAGAATACTATGAATCTTCAATATGAAAGCTTCACTTTGATTATAGTCAAACCAAGGCACTACTTCCATCGAGTGACTATATTTGAGTCGAGTGAAAGTATTGGAAGTGAAGCACTATTCAAGAAAGGATTCATCTCCTTGGTTTATGGGGTTAGTATTACAGTCAACTCAAGTCAAATTTATGGCCAAAGTAGTACGGTTAATAATAATTGTTATTATTGAACTAACGACTTTGTGTTTGGATTATAGAGTTGAATGTGGATGATGTTGGAATTTTGACCATTACCAAATTCAAGAAGTTCAAAGGGATATACTTTTGACGAAGAGAATTGGTGTTAATAATTGTCACAACCAGGTAATGCTTAATAAAGTGAAATTAGATTTTACCGAAGCTGAGTAAGCAATAAATTTGGCCCTAATGTCACACCACCTGCTAAGTGAAGTGTGAACGTTAACATTCAAATAGTTCAATGTTAATCGCTGACCGAATTTACACCCAAGAGTTACACAACCGAAATGATGAAATCTCTTTAGACCGAACAATTTAATTAGTTTATAATTATTATAAATTAATATTTTTGAAATATTAATTATAAAATTTGAATATGATTTGAGAAATAAAATTATTGCATGTATTTATAAAAGTTATAAATATATTGACTGATATAAGATATCGATAAAAAATTAAGTTAAATATAATTATGTATATTTAATTTGGGTTAAATGGGCTCATAACCCATACATTTTGGTGTGATAGGCGGCTAGTCTAAAGAGAGGTACGGGGCGGCTGCAACATGTGTGATTAGGTTTTGGAGATGTGCGGTAGAGGTATCACAAAACTAGAACTGTCATTTTGTAACGGTTATAACCATTGGTAATCAAATTCCCAACGGTTATAACCGTTGGTAGCATATACGTTAAAATTTTCTTTACATATTTTGTAACGGTTATAACCGTTGGGAATTATGGTTATAACCTACGACTACTCTCATATTCCCAACGGTTATAATCGTTGGGAATTTTTTTAATTTCCAATGGTTATAACCGTTGGAAATCCCTTGCACACATAGGTAAATAACAAAATTACCAACACTTATAAGTGTTACAAATTGGTATAGCTGAACCATATCTTATTCAACATATAATAGTATTTCATTCAACTATATCTATACGAATTTATAATAATAGAAAATACGAGACTAAATTTCAAAACTAACATATCATCAAATCATTAAAAAACATCAAACGTACGAAATAGAACATATCAAATTCTGCAAATTTCATTGTGGCAACTTCAAATTTCACTACTACAACATATCTAGAAGCTTACAAACAACGAATACGACACTCCGGCCAAACTACAACCACCACCAACCAACTCGAACAATGTATAATGACCATTTTGAGGTGCATCAAAAAGCGCCTTGTTTGGATTAAGAACATCCTCCACCCAAACAACCTTTTCTCCATCTCCAACCTTTCTACCATGACAAATCTTTTGTACTCCAAGATGTCCTTTAGCTACCACTTCCAGTTTTCGTGAAAATGATTGCACCGCTTGTCTTTCAACCATAGAGGATCCAATAACAGCATTAGGTGGAGTATGAGTAAGGCTAGGATGGTGCTCGGTATGCGAACTAATTTCTGTTCTTGGTGTCAGCGAATTCGTGCCAATCTGATTAACAAGTTGTGTTATACATTGTTGCATTTCAGCTAGAGTTGAATTCGTTACTCTACTTTCTTCATGCATTTGATCAATCTTCTATTGCATCTTCATTTTCCATCGCTTATCTTCATTCTCTCTGTAATTGATAATTGCTTTTAAAGCTTGACTGAGTTTTACGTGCTTTGCGTTAGATGTAGAACTAATTGCACGATAATAGCTTCTTTTTTTATCATTTTCAAAAACTTCAGCAACGACATCTCTTTCAAAATCTTGCAAACTAATTACTCCTTTGTTACTATTAACACTAGCTTCTGATTTTTGCCTCTCTTCTGCTGCTTCCATTAAAGCCTGAATACTAAAACGAATTGATATAAAACAAATGAGTTGACTGCACAGATGGAAGAGAAACAAAAAGAAAGTTTGGTAAAAGCTGGAAAATTAAACCATGTAAATAATGTCTTATTTGTAACAATACCTGCTAATGAAATTGGGGGAGTGGAAATAAAAATTAAACACCAAACCATAGCCATCAAGACAAATAAAAGGTTGACAAATTTTAGTAAGCAAAGCAAGAAAAACTGAAGAAAATAATTGTTTTATGCCTATGTCGAACTCTTTGATGATAATGCTGCATTCACAAACTATAACTCTATAAGAAAAGAATGAATCAAGGAACCCATTTTTGTATTCACGTTTTTCACATACATTTTTTATTCACAAACTATAACTCTATAAGATCGAAATATTTTCTCTTATGCACTAGTATTTCATATACATCATTTGAATATTTATTCTAGTATAATATCAATAAGACTGGGTTAACTATATTAAAAAATAATTTTGTCTAATACATATTACTGTACATTTAAATATTTAAATCAGAAAATGGGATGTCAAAATGGCTCAATGGAGTGCAAGCGCTTTAAAACGAACAATGCTGATGAGGTACTATGTCGTTGGAATCATAAATTGTTTACTGTAACCTTAATAAAATCAACCAAAAGTTTTTTTTTTTGAAGAAGGTATATACAAATATAGAGGTAACAATTACCACAATTGTCATTTGAACATATCAGAACACTGAAAGAAAAATGAGATTTCAAACCTAAGGAACTGAATCCTTTTTTTCGCTCTCAGTTTCTCAGATAACGATAACTTTCCCATGATTCGCTACTAGATACAATGTTGCATTTGTACTCCTGACAGTCTATACAAAATGCAATATAAATTCATAAGATTAAATGATAGGTTTGTGTAGAAGATACCAATAAAAAATAATCACTACTATACTTATAATTTGAACCTATCAAACTAGTAAATTTTCCAAGTCAATTTATCTAGCCTTCTAGTAAGAATAGCATCTTGGAATTTATTATGATTACCTTGCACATTAATGTTTTCAGTATCCCTACACTCAAATAAACTCAATTTAATCATTATGTATTAGTCAAACACACACATTTGAACTGCATCAACAAGAGAAATACCAAGTGAAGCATTCACTTCGATATGATTTTGAAAATTTTTTTAAGAAGATTTCATGATTCATCTTTGAAATATCCTTAAAAAAGTTGTTTGTGGATGTTTTTAGTATACAAAGCAACTTTCCCTTTGTAGATAAATGCAGGTCAATAAAGACAAGCAGATTAAGGTTGCAGTATAGTATAATTACAGTAATTTGTTCCTAAACAATTTGAATTTGGAAGAAATATGATAACAGAGTAACTATTTTCCAAAGTATAGAACAATATTTACAGCATATGCATGTAAGTAAATGCTGTACAGTTTCTTAAGATAGCTCATCACGTAAACTTCATGCATCTATTTCATGCCAGAAACAGTAAGGCTCTAAATTATGTACCAAACAACGGAATTTAATGTCAAGTTAAAAAGTTGTACATTTAACCTGATTGGCACGAACTTCAATTTAATGTCAAAGGATACTCATATTTACGTTAATTCTTGAAACATTAGAATGCATAAGGAGGCACACAAAATCAGCATGTAACACCTTGAAATACAAATGTTTGCACCAAAATTGATCACTAACACCTAAATCCAGATGAAAGCATCAAATCACAGTCATAGATAGAATGTATGTAGAGAGTACGAATGTGAAGAACAATGAAAACTAAAAAGAAAGCAGTAATAACACAGGATTTATAGTGGTTCGGCTAACTCCGGTCTACATCCACTCCAGAAATTTCCTTTTTATTGATATGAAAATCCAGTACCATTACAATCTAGAGTTTTTAAAACAACAATGACAGAATAGCCTTAGTGGAGAAGAGGAAGGGGAAAAAAATCTGATCCTTTTTCTGAAGCCCCACATGCTGTATTTATAGCAAAATCTGAGTTACTGGGCTTCCTGAATGATCCTTACCCATTAACACCAATGAGGACCTTGAAATAACGACCCAGAAATGACGAACCAGAAGCGGCGACCCGAAAACGGCGACCCGGAAACGGCGACCCGGGAACGACGACCTGGAAACGGCGATCCAGAAACGACGATGCAGATCACCACCGAGCCACATCTACCGACTCACTCAAACTGAGCCACTCGTGACTTTCCACCCTTGACCAAGCCATACTAGCCTTCATACCTCCAATCTTTTCCTAACTCGATATTCATTTGATCCTGATCATATCTTTTGCAACTATCGTCTTGTAGTCGGATAACATTGTTGATTTTAGTTAAATCTGTCTGTCCACGGCCTTGCCAAAAGGCGGGTAACATTTTCCCCTCAAAACATGCCTTGTGGTAAGAAGGCGTGTTTTGAATAGCTTTTGATCCGTCATCCAAAGTCCATATGTTATCCATAGCCATTCAAAGCCAAAATCTGAATCCGTAACCTCTCCGGGTTCTTGCCAAGTGCACTCCACACTCGACGACCTGTGTTAAATAATGCCATGGTATTCCTGGTTCAGTGTCCCCAAACGCTGAGTAATGCCAGGGCTTAAGTCCTAAGCCGAATCCTGGTCGCTCCGGACCCTTGCCGAGCATAGTCCACACGACGACCTGAAAGCGTAACCGATAGATAATATAGGGCCTAAGTCCTAGGCCGAATATTGGTCGCTCTGGACCCTTGCCAAGCATAGTCCACACTCAAAGATTTGAAATTGTAACCGATAGATAATATGGGGCCTATGTCTTGGGCCATATCTTGGTCTCTCCGGACCCTTGCCGAGCGTAGTCCATGCTCGACGACCTTTTAGCCAAAACCAGAAAAAAAAGTCAATCAAAATCTAATTCGAAATCCAAATTCAAACCAGAAAACCATAAACTCATATCAAAAGTCCAAACCAAAAGGAAAACGTCCAAACCAGAATCCAAATCAGAAAACAACAAAACCAGAATTTCAAACCAAACTCGAAAACCAAACCAGAAAAAGCAAGTGTCAAAGCCAAAAAGAAAAAACAGATTTCACAATCTAGAGCATCACGGTTTATTACCATCTCAGAGCATGCTTAGGGGTTGTCTCCATCCCTGTAAATGAGTAAGTGACTTAGCCATTTGCCTAGAGTTTGCTACTTATTCCAAACCATCACGATTAGTTAATGACCAACCGACCACCATTCCTAGGCCTCGTGCCATTGTCGTTCAAGGTAGGCGGTGGCTGCTCCTGTTCCTCCACCTCATTTCGAGTTTCGACATATTGCCGCAACTGACCATTTCTTACATGCTCCTCGATTATATCCTTTAGATGCCTGCAGCTGTTAGTATCATGCCCGTCCAGATCATGAAAGAGACAATGCCTTCCTAATGCCCTTTCATGTTCTGAGGGTTCCCTCCTTGCCAGCCTTTGATAAGGAAGGCGATCCCGAGTGTCCAAGTATATCCATTTCAATGTCTCATTCAGTCCTTTGTAAGTGGAGAATTTTGGTTCTCCCCAGCGCTTCCTCTTCTCTTTATCCTTATCTTTACCCGAGCTTTCACCAGATGGTTCTCTATCCTTAACCATGTTTACTTCCTTTGACTTCATAGCCAAACATGCATCCTCTTGCCAAAGAAATCTTTCAGCTTCATGAAAGAACTCCCCGAGATCCATTGGTGGATCCCATATCAACGATACTTTGAAATCTGAATTATCCCTGACTCCTGATACGGCCGCCATTAGAACCATTAATGAATCTGGTCGATCCACTAAAGCAATTACTGCATTAAATCGGGTTAAAAAAGTTCTGAGCGATTGTCCCATTTTATGCACCACCAACATCAGTGTCATCACATTCTTTGGCCATTTGACGTGTACTCGAAACTGTTTCAAAAACCTGTCCACTAATTCTGTGCATGTTCCGATTGATCCATCTTCCAGCTGTCTAAACCACATATCAGCTATATCGGTTATGTATAGGGGGAAACACCGGGCTATAACCTCTTCTGATGCCCCCAGGACTTCCATATGTCTTGTGTACCTCATCAAGTGGTCAGTGGGATCCGTCTTACCATTGTATACTTCCAAAGTGGGCAGCTTGAAATCAGGTGGATTCCTAGCCATCCTGATGTTACGGTTAAACGGACTTTTGTTTACTCCCTCCAAATCTCTGTTTGTCAGACCTCCGTGAATAGTTCCCTTGATAATGTCGGCTAATCCAATGTTACCTACCAAGGGTTTCCCCCCATCTACATTTCCTAACTGCCCTCCAAGTCCTCGAGGGAATTCGGGTACATACTCCTCATCACGCGCTCCTGTATCCCTATTGTCTCCAGGCTGCGGCGTGCCGTCTGGTATCCCTTCATGGATTGGTCCTGCATTACCTAGTGGTATGCCCCCAAGTCTAGGTTCATCTGGATCGACAATTGTTTGCCGATCAGGGGCTACCCCCTGCTGAACCACTCCATCTGCTTGCCGGTTGCATCCTTCTAATCCAGATCCATGGATTTGAGCTCCTGCAGCTCCTGCTTGTCCAAATTGTTTGATAAGGGTCTGCATCATTTACTCTTTCCTTTTCATCAACTACTCCTGCATGGAATTCATCATGACCTACATCTGTCCCTAGTGATATAGATCGAGGCTTGATTAGCTCCAGAGGAAGCCGCCTGACTTCCCTCTTGCCGATTCCTTTCCGTCCTTTGTCTCCTAGTTGATTGCCTTGCCATAGTCTTCGTAATCCAAGTTCCTAGGCCTTTAAATCCAAAATCCATGCTTCTGAATCCTTGAGTGCTAGCTCTCTCAGTGAAGGCACCAAAATGTTAATGCCAAAATTGGTCACTAACATCCAAATCCTGATGAAAGCACCAAATCACAGTCACAGATCACAAATAGAATGTATGTAGAGAGTATGAATGTGAAGAACAATGAAAATTAAAAAGAAAGCAGTAATAACACATGATTTACAGTGGTTTGGGTAACTCCGCCCTACGTCCACTTTCGAAAATTCTTTTTATTGATATGAAAATCCAGTACCGTTACAATATAGAGTTTTTAAAACAAAAATGGCAGAATAGCCTTAGGGGAGAAGAGGAAGGAGAACGGAATACAATCCCTTTTCTTAAGCCCCACATGCTAACTAACACCCAAATCCAGCTGAAAGCATCCAATCATAGTCACAGATCACAGATAGAATGTATGTAGAGAGTATGAATGTGAAGAACAATGAAAATAAAAAAGAACGCAGTAATAACATAGGATTTATAGTGGTTCGGCTAACTTCGGCCTACGTCCACTTCAGAAATTTCCTTTTTATTGATATGAAAATCCAATACCGTTACAATCTAGAGTTTTTAAAACAATAATGGCAGAATAGCCTTAGTGGATAAGAGGAAGGGGAACAGAATCCGGTCCCTTTTTTAAAGCCCCACATGCTGTATTTATAGACAAAATTTGAGTTACTGGGCTACCTGAATGATCCGGGCCCATCAACACCAATGCCGATCAAGAAATGACGAACCAGAATTGACGATCCAGAAATGACGAACTAGAAATGACGAACCAGAAATGACGACCCAGAAATGACGACCCATAAATGACGATCCAGATCACCATCGAGCCACATCTACTGACCCACTCAAGCTGAGCCACTCGTGACTTTCCACCCTTGACCGAGCCATACTAGCCTTCATACCTCCAATCCTTTCCTAACTCTACACTCGTTCGAGCCCGATCATATCTTCTGCAACTATCGTCTTGTAGCTGGGTAACACTGCTGATTTTAGTCAAATCCGTCTATCCACGACCTTGCCAAAAGGTGCGTTAACAACAAATGAAGTAATATTTTGAATAGGAACACTGAACATACGAGGTTAGATTCAGATTTCGGTAAGACCTCGTAAGTCCCAACCTAAGGACCTAAGGAGCTAACTTATTTTTGTATTCTAGTTTCCTCCTCAAACTATAACAGTCTTATGGTTAACAACCAAATGCATTACTTTCATACGCTTGAAAATCTACGCAAAAAGGGACGATATAAAGATTTTATACTAAAAGAATCGAGTAAAAGAAAGTACCTAAAGAACTGGAGGAGAGGGATAAAAATAAAATAATCAATTATTTATCTGTATTCACATTTTTCATAGGTTTATAGTGGGTAAACGCAGAATTGTTGTTCTTTGATAGTTGCGGTGGTTTAAAAATTTCAAATAACATTTGGAAAAATTGTGAGACTGAAGTATCGTAATAAGTACTCTTTAGGAAAAGAAAAATGAGCTAGATATGATTATTACCATTGGCGAGATTACATCTAAAGCACGTTTTTGGGTCTCGTCTTGTTCAGATATTACATTTTTTTAAGATATGGAAAACAACATTACTGTCAAAAAGCAACATATTTTCAACATGAAATTGCTGGAGAATCTTAAGCTACTTATATAATACTAATGATACTTTTATTATTTGTAACAAAGAAATGTACCTGCTAATGAAATTAGCAAATGATAAAGGAGGTTAGACGAAGCATGTTATCAGTAAATATAACATACTATAAAATTTTCTCATGTTTGATTCCAAGTATGTAATAAAAATAATGGAAAATAGCAATGCAAGTTTACAATTAGGACATGCAATTTAAGCTTCTTCTATTAGCCTTGGACATATCTCTTTTGCATGAAGTAAAACAACCGTTTTATGATTTTAATGATTATCTATATATAGATTAGCATTTCTTAGGTCGCAAAACCAATATATCAATAGTTTCATGTGCATCATTAAAGTCTGATGCTATGGAATTTCTGACCAACGTTAAAAATATGTATAGGTTGAAGTTTGTAATTGACTTGTTCTTTAATTTTTTTATACAATATACAGATCTTTATATCTAAACCAGTAAACTTCTGAGGCCTTATTTAATGATATGGTTAACTTGTTCTTTAATATATATATATATATATATATATATATATATATATATATATATATTATTCTATGATCATATTAACTATGATGACAAAAAAAATCAAAATCATATTTTTGGTTATGAATTCAATGCATGAATATTTTTCTACTTACATATTTTTCTGCTGCGCACGGAAGTACATCTTCGGTTTTTCTACTTTTGTGCGCTACTTTCCATGTCTTTGCTCGTGTAAGCTTGCATTTCGGATTCTCTGCTTCCTACATGAATGTATATGAATTCATTTGTAATTATGCATTACCATTAAGATTATATACACAATAATGACTACATACCAATTCTTCATAAAGTCGAGTAAATGATTTTCTTCCCAAAATATGAGTTATGGTAATTTTTCCTTTATTTTCAGCATCTGTTTTGCATTGTTTTATTTTTTTATCAGTGTACTCAATATCAACGAATTTCTCCCACTAGACTTTATCAATATCATTTGGATGGTTATCAATCGAAATGTGTCTAGGTAAAACTCTTTATTTTTCTTCAAATATTTGCCTCGTGGCATTTATTTTTCCGATCTAAAATATTGTGAAAAACCTCTCTCCAAAATAGGTCGAGCGATAGTTGGATTCAGATTCATGTCAAACCCTTTCTACAAAAAAAATTCAAAACAATTGTTGATCGTGATCCTGATTGCATGAGGGAGAAATTTAAGAATAAAATCTACAAGCATACCGAAAAATGTCGGTTTTAATAGTCAAATACCCTTGCATTTAGATAAGTATAATTTTTTTTCCTTTAGTGCTTCTTGAATGTACAATGCATGCCATTACACCATTAATGGATTGACATTCTGATTTAACTGAATATTTTCATGTTGTAGAGGGACAAGGCATTGGTGCCCACAAAAACAATCGAATGTAGAAAACAAATACAAGAAAAAATGAAGATCCTCGAAGATGAAGTTGCTAAGGACAGAAATGAAATCGAAGCTGGATCAACAAATAAAAATGCTAAACTTGTCTCAGTTTCTAAAGCTGATGAGGACAATCCAAATATTTCTACGGAATAAGTCACAGTTTAATTGATCTATAAATTAACTAATATTTATGAGATACTTCTTTTGCTTGTCTCCTATGTACCATTCTATCCAATGTGTTTTAAACAAAAAGGAAAAAAATACAAATTGTCTTTCGAAAATCAAAAAACAAATTAGATAAAATCTATAGCAAGTATCTATGGTTTTGCCAAGGCAGATCTATGCTTTGGTCTACTTTTTGGAGGGTGCGATCTCCGTTTTGGTGGTCGACGGTTTCAGTAGTGGTAAAATAAGACTAGGGTCAGCTTTTTTGTCAAATTAAACGCGAATTGGAGAAATTAGAATCTGGATATAACAAACGATTGATAAAACATTTGCTAAATAAAAAGCCTATTAAAATATAACTACTAAATGTTCATGATAAAAATCAAATAAAATTATCCATGTGCGCCAACAGCTTAATTAAGATTTTTGAAAATTGAAAATAATATTACTGATTGGTTTATTATTATATTTAATCATTTAAATTCGATTTTAATACACACACATCAGCATTACTAATATTTAGAACAATTAAAATAATTATGATAAATTTATAATTTTCATAGAACATGGATTGGGCCTGGAAAATGCTAATAAAGTTTCTCAAAGAAAAGCTTTCAAACCTCAGTAAAGATCTTTCTTTTTCTTGTACTAGGCCTGCCTGTTCTTTTGTTAAGGAATTTTGTTTAAATGCTGTTTAAGACAAAGAGCAGGCAATTCTAAGTGAGTGTGCTAATAGGGATGGTTGTATCAAACCATAAATTCAGTAACTACTTGATAGCAGGTGTAACCATCTTTGGAGTTCAAAAGTCTAGCATCCTTGGTTCTAGGCCTCGGTTCAACTTATGTCATAGTCCATCTGTCACATTTATCTTTAATTTATGAACCCAGTAATTATTCAACAAAAGTCAGTTATATTGTTAAAAGCATAATGACAATAACTGCTAATACATGTTTTTGGTTATAACATTTTCTAAAAAGTTTTCTTTTCTTATATTGCATAATCTTCAAAGCATATTCAACAAAAGTTTGTTTTTCATGTGCGACAAAATATTATCACTCATTGACGGAAAATCCAAACGGATGAATCAACAATCACAATTTTTTTTAAGCAACCAAAATAGTGTTTCGATAACATAAAATTTTTGAAGCAATTACATGATAAAATGCTAAGGTTTCATGATAATATTATAGCATTCAATTACGGGTGAAGAAGGCTACAACTAAATTTTCAAAGTAAATGTAGTAAATTAAAACAACATGTGGATAAAATTCTCAGTATACATAAAATAAAGTAAAAGTACTAGCACTTCACAAGTCATAATATCAATGTGAATGACTGGATACTCAAATGACAATGCGGTTCAAACTAAAAAGTACGCAGACCAAATATTTGCACAATAAATATTTATGTTTCATGAGTTAAACAGATGGTCAAACATTAACGAAAAACACACAACTGGATGGAAAGTCAATCATTAAAATGTTAGCAAAACAAAACATAGATGTTCATTATGTACCAGCCGCCTAAATATTTATTGTCATCTATCACCTCCTCGACCTTTTTATTTCTACAACAAACGATTGTCTAACAAACTATCCACACCGACAAGATCATTGTTCTGTTTCCTATACTTTTTTTAACGAAGATAATTAGTATCATATTAACTTCTCATAGCAATTTTTGGTATAATATTTGACTTGCTAAATAATATTTCCATGGAAGAAAATGACATGATTTAAGTGAGTAAATATTTGGAAGTAAAATATCATAAGTGCTTTCCATAAATTATCCTTATAAAAACTGTCTACTTTCCTCCAATCATCGTAACTAATCGGAATGAGCGCACGAATCAAAACCCCATAACGAGAACTCCATTTTTTCGCATATCTACCTTTAGCACCATCCATTTCAATAATTATTGAGTATATTTTATTTATTGGTGGAGGAGCAACGTCTTCTTCGGTGCTTTCTTGACATTGTGATGCATTGTTGCAATTAGTTGACATTCTTTAATATACACGTTAACTTGTGAAACGGTTGATAAATCAAGTGATCATAACATAAAAGGCTGGGTAGTGTTTAATATATAATTATAAATAAGTAGATTACCTTTAGTGAAAAGATGGAAATTAATATAGAAACGACTAAGCATTAATCATTAAATGGATTCAGTACACCAAACAAAAAAGCATGTTTTAATACTGTAGAATTCAGATCTCAACATCGATTCAATACATCAAAAAAAAAAAAAAAAAAAAAACAAAAGATCACTAGTTACAATCATGTTTTTCTATCTAGATTCCATGTATTTCAACAATGTTAAGTTTTGTTGCTTATTCAAATTGGAGTGGAAGTTTGTTGGCATCTCATAATCATCTGTGTCATCAGTCAAGTGCTTAGGCGAACGTCGTACAATGGACTAATCAGGATTTTGTATGTCTTTTATGTAAAAGATTTGTCTTGCTTCAGATGCAAGAATGATGGGCTTATCATAATCTCCATTACTACTTTTAAGGTTCTTTAGATTTACCATCGGTAAACTTGAGTCCGGGAAAATCTTAAACCCATGTGTTTTGTCAGCGATATTTACCTAGTCGCAGTAGAATACTACATATTGAAAATCATAATAATCAACCTCAATGATCTCCTTGATAACACCATACCAAGTAGTATCATCATCCATAGGATTTAAATATTTTGCGCTTGCGATAAACGTTGTAATTGCATCCATGCAAACACCACTATCTTGTGTTGAATGAGTGTTGTCGTAGTGCTGGGGAGAAAATACATAACCATTGATCCTATATTTGAGATGAGTTTTGGCTTCCCACGTTGGACCACTAACATAATACCACAACAATGAACTCATGCATTTTTCTTCCATTAACTGTTAAAACCACTAAAATATATTAAATAAAGTCGTAACTGTGTAATAAAACTATTGTTTTGTTGAAGCCTAACAAACCTTAATATGCAACCAACCAATGAATTCAGATTGTACAATAAAAACTACCTTTGTTTGAAGTCTTTTTTTATTATGGTGAGCATCTTCTAATGACAATCAATACTCGCTACAAAGTAAACATGTTATATACTAAGTAAATAGAAAGCTAATTTATAATTTGTTAAAAAACACAAACCTATAATAATTGTCTAGATCTGGTATATCCATTATAAAAAGTATCCATCTTCGAATTTGTATGCGTTGTACACCAGTTAGCTTGATAGTTTTACCCTCAATAATGGAGCGTTCGTATGTATCATTATCATTCTCATCCAAGAATGAAGCTTGTTTAGAGCTATGATTTCCAGCACGTGGATCTGGTATATACTCCATTACATACCTAACAGATTTTGAAACAAGATATGCTTCAGCAATTGACCCTTCCACATATCGTTTATTGCTTGATATGTTTTTACACTCCTTCATAGCTCTAAGAAAACATAAAATAATGCACGTTTTTATATTATCATTGAATAATAATTCATATTATAATTATTAGAAAGAATGTCTCACCTTTAAAATGGATACATCCATGTATAATTAACTGGTCCACAAAGTAGTGCTTGATTAGCTAAATGCACCATTAGATTTATACTTATATCCAAAAACTGAGTGGGAATATGATGGACCAACACGCATAACGCCTCCGCAATCATATCTTTGGCTGCTTGGACATGCTCTCAAATCAAAACCTTTGAACAAATAATATTGAACTACAAGCATACTTGCAAAATCGCACGCCTCAGGTCACGAAAATTTGGAAATGCATGTTGAACCATGACAGGCAAAAAATGTTGGATAATAATATGATAGTCGTATGACTTTCTAATATTCAAACTACGTGGTTGAATGCTTACTAAGTTGTCTAATTAATTCCAAAGCATGATGGAAGTTTTACGTCTTTTAGAACTTGACAACATTGGATCTTGTAAGCTTTATCAAATGCAAATTTAGAAGATTGTTTGGTTCTCTCGAATAATAAATTAATAAAATGCTCTTCCACATTCTTCTCAGTATGCATCACGTCTATTGTGTGTCGCACTTTATGGCCACTCCAATACTCTAAGGAAAAAAGAATTGAATTTTTATACCATGCTGGTATTACACCATCGTCATTCTCATTTACAAGGTGTTCATCATGATCAAAATCATCTCCTATATGCTTTTTTTTCTATTCAATTTACCGGGTGTGTATTTGATATTAGCAATTTTCTCTAAAAGAGCTGATCCTGTCAGTCATGTTGGAGGTTCCTTATACTGTATATCTTTATACCATCCATGTTTTGGTGCTCTATGTGGATGGTCGTTCTTCAAAAATCATCTTTACTTTGTATAAACAATCTTATTACCAACGTGTTCTGCCTCGGTCTCTGTGGCACAAATAGGGCATGCTTTATAACCATGGGCCACACAACCCGATAGATTCCCAAATGCAGGTAGATCATGAATTCCCCACAATAGCATTGCTTTAAATGTGAAATACTCTTTCTTGTCCATGTCAAATGCAGGCACTCCTATTGTCCAAAGTTGCTTCAACTCATCCACAAAGGGTTCTAAATATACATCAATATCTTGACTTGGTGCTTTAGATCTAGGAATTAATAAACACAACATTTGAAATTCTAATTTCATGCACAATGAAGGAGGTAAATTATAAGGAACCATATACACAAGTCAACAACTATAACTGTTAGAGTGAATTGTATTAGGATTGAACCCATCGGTAGCAATTCCAAGCCAAACATTTTGAGCATTGTTAGCAAACTTTGGTCGCTTATTCTTAAGCGATCTCCATTCAAGTGAGTCGATAGGATGATGCATGAAATTCCAATAAATTTTGGCTTCACTATGCCACAACATTTTTCGAGCTATCCATGGTATAATTTACAATCTAGTTAATCTAGGAATTAATGGAAATTATTTTAGAACTTTTCTGGGTTGCTTTGTGACTTTTACAATTTCACCTTCATCTTTAACTTTAAATCTCGAAGTATGGCAACGAGGACATTCAACAACATCTTTATTCTCCTTCCAAAATAATATGCAATCATTTTCGCAAGCATTATGCACTCTACATTCATTCCCAAATCCTCTAATATTTGTTTCATTGTAGGGGTATTTATCCGGTAGTGTATTTTCATTTGGAAGCCACTTTTTTAATCTCTTCAACAACTCGGTCACACTTTTTCCTGACCAATTGAATTCTTTTTTCAAATTATGTAGCTCTATAAGGACACTTAACATTGTAAGACCATCTTCACAAGAAGAATATAGTTTTTCATTTGCTTTTCTTTTGTACTTGTGGCTCTTTCTTCCCAGATAACCATCAACGATGCCTGTGTTGAATATGCGAATATATGATTTTTGTTTGATGATAATAAACATATATATATATATATATATATTCATTGAAATGTATTTGTTAATGTACTATTTTATTTTTCACATAATTAAATAAATATTTGCTGAATAAAATAAATAACACAGAGTTTAAATTCAAACAAATATTTTATTCAAACAAATTTTTATTACAATTTTGAATATTACAAATTTGAGCTCTCACTATATATACACAAATTCAATGACAATACAAATTCGATTACATCACAATTTACCATTTACAAATGCACCTCACTACAATTCACTCATTCACTCATATTTATCTTCAACTATATTCCAAATTGAATCCAGCATATGAGCAATCTGCAAAAATATACACTAACGCAGTAAAAATGAAAAGAAAATATTTTTGCAGTATAAAATAAAATGTAATTTTTGAAAATAATATTTGCCTCGGTTATTTGGGTTGTTCGTCATCATTTAATTCTGAATTCATCAAACAAGAACAACTTGTGACATGCATAGTGTATCACTGTACATGCCACAAGGCCGTGCACACCGATATACACTTGATAAATCTACTGGGATAGGTGAGCACATAGTCAAACCCAAATGAAAAGCCGGGTTCAACTCAAGTGCAATGCAAATAAAGTCACGACACGAGCACAAGGTCAAACCCGAGCTATAAGCTGGATTCAACACAGGTGCAAGGTCAATAAAATGGTCAAGAGTCCAAAAACATAAAACAAGCCTTGACAAAAATTCAGTGAGAAAATAATGAACTGGTCACTGCAACCCAAATCAATGAAGGTTCAGACATGAACCATAATTCAATATCAAACCAAACTACACTAGAGCTCAATGCAGTGAATGCCACCAGACCAGATACAAGAAAGATAGGCAGAAACATCAAGGAACAACAATATGATGAAGTTCCAAATCAACATAACTCGGCTAGCTAAATGAACCAGCTCATAAATCAGACTGAAGTACACAAATACATTAGTGAATGATATTGCCAAGATCAGGCTCAAAGACAAATGTAAATACAATGCATCAGAACACATGAGGACCAACTAAGTGAATATGTCAACATACAAAGTGTAAAAGATGAATGCATATACATAGTAATATACAGAGCACAATAACATGCACAGATACAAGCAAAGGCAAGGCAATGCACTTCAATGATCAGTTCAGGCCAGACCAACCAGAGATTACAAACTAAAGGCACAAAAAATCAAAACCGAGAAGAATGCACAGACTCGTATACTAAGTGCAAACCCAGACCAATGTACAACAGAGATGACACTGCAGCACCAGTACAAATCAGTGAAATGCTACAAAGATGAACCAGTTCAATATGATATGCAACTTGAACAACATACCCAACATTTCAGCTGACACATATATGCAAGCAAGACTACATGGTGCAGCAGTCTCAACATTAAAACAAACACAGTACAAGTTCAACATGTTATATATGCAAAGTCGTCATGCAGATATCAATTATATATGAACAACCAAACTGCCAAGACTACAATCAACATCAACACGGCAGTGGACAGAGCATGCACTTATATACATATGAGACAACAACTATTTTTGATAGTAGGGTACAAGTTCGAACGCGCCTGCAAATCAGACATGTGTATATGTATACAAACGAGCTCGTGCCAATTAAACAGCAAAACACTTAGGAATACATATATGCAACAGAGACGAAATCGAAGAAAAATCAAGATACACGTTTTGAAAAAGTCAAGTATGTTATAGGGATGAACACACTGGCCGAAGTCAATTTTTCTCACAGCCTTACACAAATCAAGTGGCCGAAGTCATGGAAATGCAGTGTCAAATTAGGATCAAGGTCAATGAAGTTTCAAGTCGAAGCCACAAGTCAATCAAGTTTTCAAAACCGTGATAGCCAAGTAAACGAACCAAGTCAGAAATCAACACCGTGATAATCAAGCAACGAAAAGAATGAATTGAACAAGTCGGGTCAATCTCAAGCATTCAACTAAAATCAAGTGGCCGAGATGAAATCAAAACAAAATTATCGGCCAAATTCAAAAATCAAATCGAGCGAGAATATAGGAATTCGATTCCTATTTAAACCCAATCGTCGTCGGCTACGAAATCATTCGAGTTCAAGCAACAAAGAATAATCATTCAACTCGAATCATCAATCGAGTTCAAGTAAGCAAAAGTAACAAATTACATACCGAAGCAAGTTCGAACTCGATCGAAATTGAAGGAGCCGTGTGCTAAGAGAAGAGAGCATCGATCGACAAAGTAAGGACGTAAATCATCATTCGATAGAGCTACTAAAGTCAGCGTCTTCAATATATTCAAAGCCCTAATTTTTGAGCAAACGAAAGGAGGCTGAAGCCATCGAAGAACATGGAAGCGGGCCAATAAAATAAAAAGGAAAAGAGGGACGTATTATTCATGGGCCGGTTATTATATACGGTTTTGGGCTTATAATTTTAAAATTAGGGTTTTGATTTTAATTTGTGTTTAATTTGTATTTTTATCTTTTAAACACTGTAATTTCTAGTCATGTGACTAGGGTACGAACTGCGGTGGCATAGTTCGAGAATTCGCAACTCGGTGGCTGAGTTGTGGCAGAGTTTTGAGCGTAGAGTTAAGGTTAGTCAATAGAGGACGTCGCAAGTTTACCTATGTAAGCGTCGAACTACTTAATTTCTAGTAGAAACCTTGGGGGCAACATGTAGGCAGAGTTTTGCCGAAGCTGGGTAAATCTGTGTGTTCTATTTACTGCTTTTATTATTCTGCTATTATCTGTGCTGCTGTTACTCGACTATTATCTATGCTGAAAATATTTTATACACTTCCGCAATAAATTTTCATAATTGATAGTATCACCCTATTCACCCCCTCTAGGGTGAAATCGATCCTACAAGTGGTATCAAAGTTACGAACAAAAGCCATTTTTGTTTTAAAAAGGTTTGAGTTTTCAAAGACATTTTTTTTACAAATTTGAATTTTTAAAATGGCTTCTGTTAATAATGTTTTTACTGTGGTTCGGTCCAATATTATTCCTCCTATTTTTGATAGAACGGATTTTCTGAATTTGAAATTAAAAATGAAATTTTATTTAAAATTTGTTAATGTTAAATGTTGGAATATTATTGAAAATAGGTGTGATAGAATAGATGAGAAAAATACTTTGATTTTTTCAAAATCCCCTGCCACTAATAATCATGGATCTATTAAAACAAATAGGTCACAAAAAACTTTTCTTGTGTAGGTGTAGTGGCGGGCTAAGGAAACTATAATACTGTTACTTGGATTCTGGCCGTTCCAAGCACACACGGGCAACAAAGCAAAGATTCCTTGGCCTAATACAAAAGTGGCAGAATCACAATGTGAAACAACGAAAAATTATCGGAAAGGTAAAAAAGGTAATGGTATATTCATTTTGAACAATATATTAAATGTGATAATCTGCACCGTAATCTGAAATAAATTAGCCAGTAATGTGACAATGAAATGAATGTTGATAATGATTCTGACTTATTCAGAAATTGTTGGCCAATTATATTTTTATGCCAAGAACACTATAAAAAATTCTAGAGTCTTTAAACTACTTCATATAGATTAGTTTGGATTAATGATAGTGTTTTATAGGTTGATGATAGTACATTTGGTTATTTTACGGCTGACTCTATTTTCACGGCTTTTGCTTTTGGCACGGCTTCAATTAAAGTTGAAAAAATTTCATTCAAAAAAGTCTACAAGAATTTGTTGCAACATCACAGTTTGGTCTATAGCATCTAACTAATGATAATCTCGAGTGAAAGAAAAATTCAGATGTAGATTACACTAGTAATCTAGTTGATAGAAAAATTGCTAGTGAAACGTGATTTATGTTAAGACATTTCAGTAGCTGCATCGTTTTTCAAAGAAAATATCTGTATATTTTTCATTTCAAATATTTTCAAACAGCAGAATTTTTCTTATAAAACCACTTCTAGAAAATCATTTTTTGACCTTGTTTCAGATTAGTCACTTTTAGAAAATTTGATAATTATTTTTGAATTTGAGCTTAAATGATTACATTAACTAATTTGACTCCCTACTGATTATCTAAAAGATAAATAGTGATTGAAAAAGTGATGAGTGCTGATATTGATCATATATTATAACTCGAGATAGTATAATAGTAAATTTCTTTAGAAATTTAAACAAGAGTTATAAAAAAATATTGTTGGTAAAAAATTCCATGACCATCTCTATTTCTATGATATTTCTAACGATCTTCACTCAACAGAATTCAATATAGTTTGTCAATATATGGTATTTTAAATAGGCAATCTTTCATTTTTTTTAAAATAAATAAATAAATCCAAAGTATTCACTCTCATTTAAAAGTCCTTATGGTTATGCATGGGTGAATTACTTGGAATTTTTGATTATGTGCTTTCATGCTCATTTAAAAGTCCTCACGATTATGCATGTATGGAACACATATCAAAATTGATTGATTAAATAGACAAGTTGATTCTAATCCCATTATAGTCCTCACAGTAATGCGTGGTTAGAAGATACTTGAATTTATTTTTTATAATTTTTTTTTGGAATACTACTAATCTCATTTAAAAGTCCTAACGGTTATGCATGGTTAGTAGATATTCAAATTCCTAATATAAATATACCACAAATAGACACAACTATATGGTTTTATATGATGACATCATTCCTATCATTCTAAAGTGGAATATGCGTCAAACAGAGTATTTATGATTTTTGTTTGATTTTTTATTGAAATTTAATATTTATATTCGACTGAGTTTTAATGTTGTATTAATGTCTATCACTTTATCTCTATTTTTCTAACACTATTACTCTTTTGCCGATTGTTTCCTGGAGATTTGACCGGGCAACCTAGTACTCGGCCCCTCATCGTTCGGCTAAGCTGGTTCGTTGGCAGCACATTACGACCATATAGTTCGGCGTTAGACAGCGCTCGGCCAAAGATATCGTCCGGCCAAAGGCATCGTTCGGTCAAACTATCGTTCGGCCAAAAGACATCGTTCGGCATACCAAGTATGTCCGGCATACAATACCGTTCAGCGTCCACACCTTGTTCGACATGTCATTCCTTCCGGCACAAATCTTGTTTGGCGATCACCTGCCGATCGTCATTCAAGGTCACTCGGTTCAAATGGATGTTCGGCATTCAGAGTGTCTGGCCTCACCTCGTTCGGCCTAACCATCGCTCGGCTGAGTCCCTGATTCGGCTTCTAGTGTCGTTCGGCACAAGTGCTCCCTATGGCATTCAATGTGTTCGGCCTCATCTCGTTCGGCCAAAGGAGATTATTCGACAAAGAGGGATACGTTCGGCATTGGGACGTTCGGCATTTGATCATTTGGCCTCTCTGGTTCGGCGCACAGAAACCACTCCATTTGGGCCAGGATATTCAGCTACCAAGCCTACCTGGGAAGTCCAAACCACCTTCGTCTATAAATAGAGGGGCAGGGGCACAGAAAAAAGGGAGATTTTTTAAAGAACACCGGGGAGACTCTACCATTTTCAAGACTCATTCCAGGCTTATTTCTTTGTATCTTGCAACTGTATTCAAGTACTTATAAGCGGATTGTATCTGTAATCAAGTATCAATGAAAAGAATAAAGATAAACTTCAAAGTGGACGTAGGCTACTTCGCCGAACCACTAAAAATTGGGTGTTCTTACTTTCTGCACTCTGTTTTAAATTATTTTCTTCATTAATCTTTCTACACAATCTTTCTAAGAGTGTTAGTGACCAATTTTGATGCTAACATTTTGGTGCTTTCACTGAGAGTTGAATTCTCAGGCTGTTAGGATCTGCTTTGTAGCTACTGGATTGCATAAATCCCCCGAAGGAGATCCAAAATTATTGACAAGGCATTTGTTGATTCTACTGAGAGTTATAACCAATAACTCTACCATAGGGAGACCACGAACCAGATCGGCCTCTCATAATGCAGATGTCCATGAAACTGCCAGCGTACAACAAGTTGGACCTGGAAATCAGCAAACAACTAGAGGTGCAAGGCCCTCCATCCAAATCCAAGCGGAAGTTATTTCACGAACAGAGTTCAATGATCTGATAAGAGAACTCAAGGAAAGTAGAAGGAAGCTTGCTGAACAGATTCAAGCCAACACTAACCTCATGACTCAGATCGCTCAACAGCAGCACCATAATGCTGGAGGTAACCCTGCCCCTTATTCTGAATCTGATAGCTCAACCTCAGCTGACGAACCTCCTAGGCGTAGATACCGTAAGGATGAAGGTGCACAAGTGGGCGTTGGGAATCAAGCCCGCGAAGAGACTGGACACCCGAATCTCCAAGACCCAAATCAGGCGGGACATTAACCCGCACGGTCCCGTGGAACGGAACCCAACCTTCCATCCTCCATACAAACTCCGGACTTAACAGTTATGGTCAGGAAGTTGATGAGAGAAAACCAAGGCTTGACCAATGAAGATTGGGGAGTGACTAGAAGCCATACCCCCTTTACGGATGGTATCATGCAGGCTGACTACCCCAAGAAGTTCAATATGCCGACTATCCCAGCCTATGACGGGAAGACTGATCTCAGGCAACATGTGATGAGGTATGGATGGATGATGGATTCTACAAGAGCCAATGATGCGACCAAGTTTAGGTGCTTCCCAATCACCTTGTCTGGTATTGCCACCATGTAGTTTACTCGACTCCTACCTCGATCTATATCCAACTTTGACGAATTAGCAACGAAATTCATAGAACAATTCAGGATACACAACACTCGCCCAAAGGACGTGATGTCCTTATCAAGCGTAATCCAAGCTCCGGGAGAGTCATTAAAAGCATACTTGCAAAGGTTTCATGTTGCTGCTACCGAGGTGAGCAATCCTAACGACCACGCGATTTTGATGGCAGTAATGCATGGAGTGGATCCGGATTCTGAGTTTGGAGATTGGTTGGCGAGGAAGCCCCCAACTACGCTGGAGCGTTTTTATTCGAAAGCTCATCAGTTCATAAGAAGGGAGGAAGCTCGATGGACAAGGCGAGACAAGGCACCAGGGCCCGTTCAAGAGTCTGTGAAAAGTAACATCGCCGTGAAACAAACCGGAGATAATTCTGGAAAAACTCCTGTTAATATTCAGAACAAGCCTGGGCAGTTTAAAGGGTCCGGAGGTGGAAATCCCGGAAAGAAAAAGGAACAGGGAGATGGAAATCAAGGATCCCAACCTACAATGAATACACCCCGTTGAATGCATCTCTTGAAAACATTTATCTATCAACTTGCAACACTTTCCAATATAGAAAGCCACGTCCAAAGGAATGGACGTAGAAACAGAAGCGGACCGGGAAGTATTGCCGTTTTCACGAGTCTTATGAGCACAACACGGAGGAGTGCAGACACCTCCATGATGCTATAGAAAAGCTGATTTGATAGAAAAAGCTGCAGGAATTTGTCAAAGACCCACAGGACAGGAGGCAAGAAACATCGGACCCTGGACGTGGGCCGGCCCCACACCAACCAGAACAACCTACTCGAACTATGGGCAGATTGGTTATTAACACGATTGCTGGCAGACCTCATCCTACGGATAAGAATTGGCAGGAGATGGAGCGATATGCTAACTCTTTAAGACACGCGGAGTATGAGTGTTGTTCGAATATGGAGGATGGGACTCCTGCAAAGTAGCAGCGCACGATGAATGATGATATCGTGTTCAGGAGCCGAGATGCGGACAAGGTGGAGGCCCCTACCATCGACCCGATGGTCATATCTGCGACAATCGGGCCGACGTATGTGAAGAGAATTCTAATTGATTGTGGAAGCTCCATTAACATCATCTTCAATAAGGCATATGCCCAAATGAAACTGGAAGCTAAGGATTTGAAACCATCCAATGCCAGAATCCATGGCTTTAACGGTGCAGCAACAGATGGAGTGGGATATGTGGAGTTACCAGTTGAACTGGGGCAGGGCGAGCGTAGGAGGGTGCGAATCCTACCATTCATAGTGTTGGATGTTGACTCTCCATATAACGTATTTCTAGGACGTCCCGCCTTGGCAGAATTTAGGGCAGCATTGGCCCTTTGGTGTTTGACAGTAAAATTTCCAACAAACGGCGGTGTCGGAGTGGTGCATGACGATCAGGCGACCGGACGTGCCTGTTATGTCGCTGAGCTGAGAGAGGCTCAGCGTAGAGAGAAAGGAAAGGTTGCGGACCGCTCCGTCCGCAGCCGAAATGCTGATGATTGACAAGTAGCGCCCGCTCCCTGGCTCGGGCAACATTCTCGGATCTATAGGGACATAGATCCAAGAGACGATGATGGGGAATCCAGGAAAACCAATGCAGCACCGGCTGAACTCACAATTGACATCCTAGTTAGCCGAAGCGACCCATCACGAGTTCTTAAAATTGGGTCGCAACTCGACCCTTTGGCCGCTGAGAACCTTATTGATTTCTTCCAAGCGAATCTTGATTTTTTCGCCTGGACACGTTCTGATATGTGCGGGATTTCTCGTGCGATCGCAATTCATATGTTGAACATAGACCCGAAACATGTACCTGCGAAACAAAAAAGGAGAGGCATGGACCCGCAGAGGTCCGCGACTTTCAAAGAGGAGGTGAACAAGCTCAAAGCCAACGGGTTCGTCCGCGACGCCCTCTACCCTGAATGGGTATCTAACCCGGTGCTAGCGAAGAAAGCGAATGGAAAATGGAGGACCTGTGTTGATTATTCTGATTTAAACAAAGCATGCCCTAAGGATAGTTTCCCGTTGCCTAGGATTGACCAGCTGGTTGACTCAACTGCCGGACATGAGTTATTATCATTTATGGATGCGTATTCTGGATATAACCAAATCCCAATGCACCTCCCAGACCAAGAACACACCAGTTTTGTCACGAACATGGGATTGTACTGCTATGTAGTAATGCCATTTGGATTGAAGAATGCAGGAGCGACTTATCAACGCCTGGTGAATCGAATGTTCAAAGATCATATTGGTAAAACAATGGAAGTCTATGTGGATGACATGCTCGTGAAGTCACGACAGTCAAACGACCACATCCGAGACCTAGCGGAAATGTTTGACATACTCAGGCATTATGGAATGAAGATCAATCAGTTGAAGTGTTCATTCGGCGTAGCATCAGGAAAGTTTCTGGGATTCATTGTGAATGCCTGAAGAATCGAGGCTAACCCAGAGAAGATCCAGGCTATCCAAGATATACAAGTACCCAAAACCATAAAGCAGGTGCCAAGCCTGAATGGAAAAGTGGCTGCGCTAAGTCGATTCATATCCAGAGCTACAGACAAGTGTATTCCCTTTTTAGATATTATAAAGAAAGGAAAGAGAAACTTCGAATGGACATCCGACTGTGAGGAAGCATTTCGGGCTCTGGTAAGGCACTTGGAAAGTCCCCCTGTACTGTCCAAGCCGATAGACCACGAAATGTTGTATGTATACTTGGCGGTATCCCAGCACGCTATCAGTACAGCCTTGGTCCACGAGGAAGACCGGATTCAAAAGTCGGTTTACTATGTCAGTAAACGCTTGACAGGGGCGGAAAGAAATTATCCAAAGATTGAGAAACTAGCCTATTACTTGGTGATTGCATCACACAAGCTTCGCCCCTACTTTCAGGCACACTTAATCGGTGTCTACACTGACCAACCCTTGCGACAGATACTCCAACGAATGGAAACTTCCGGAAGGATGCTGAAGTGGAATATTGAGTTAAGTCAGTTCGATATTACCTATTTGTCGCGAAGGGCCATACAAGGACAAGCACTAGCTGACTTCATTGTTGAATTCACTATGCCAGATGAACCGAGCAGCCACAGTGTCATACCTCCCGTTCGATGGAAGGTGTACACCGATGGAGCATTTAACGACCATCGCTCGGGGTCTGGCGTAGTCCTTGTGTCTCCGGAAGACCGATCAATTTGCTACGCTTTGAAGCTTGAGTTTGTAGCGACAAATAACGAAGCCGAATATGAAGCATTGATTGCTGGCCTGAGACTTGTTAATGAACTGGGAGTGAATTCAATTGAAATCTTCTATGACTCGCAACTGGTAGTATATCAGGTGCGGGGAGACTATCAATCGAAGGGACAGAGACTGGCTCCATACCTTGCTCGTGTTCAAGAGCTGCTGGCGAATCTGGAATATTACGACATCTTGCATGTCCCACACGAACAAAATAGGGAAGCTGATTCGTTGGCAAAATTCGCAAGCACTGGCCATGCATAGAAAATGGGATCGTTCCCTGTTGAGACCCTCCATGCTCCGAGTGTAGAGACGATGGAGATAGATCTCGTGTTAGAAACCGAACCTGAGAAGGAATCATGGTTGACCCCGATTAGACAGTACTTGCTTCAAGGGGATTTACCTGAAAAGAGGAACGAAAGACGCCAAGTCCTTCGTAAGGCTTCGCGTCATTTAATACATGATGGGATAATGTATCGGAGGGGATTCTCGACCCCCTTACTCCGTTGCGTGGCCCATGATGAGATAAAATGAGTATTGAAGGAAGTCCATGAAGGAGAGTGCGGTGACCACACTAGGGGGCAAATGTTAGCAAAGAAAATCCTCCGTTACGGATACTATTGGCCGATTGTCAATCGGGATGTTGCAGACTATGTGAGAAAATGTGACAAATGCCAGATATATGCAAAAATTCTGAGAGCTCCGCCAATAGAACTCACACAAATGGTTAGTCCCTGGCCATTTGCGATGTGGGGGATCGACCTAGTATGCTCTTTACCATTAGCCAAAGGTGGAGCGAAATATGCAATGGTTGCAGTCGACTACTTTACCAAATGGGCAGAAGTAGAGCCTCTGGTCACGATAACCGCCAAGAAGGTTATTAATCTCGTCGTACGAAATATCATATGATGTTTTGGCCTTCCACGGACCATCGTCACGGACAATGGAACTCAATTCGAGAGCAAGGAGTTCAAAGAATTTTGCCAGAAATATGGCATTGAGAAGAAATTTATAGCAGTTTCTCATCCAAAGGCAAATGGACAGGTAGAAGCCGTAAACAAAATAATCAAGTCCATATTGAAAAAACGTCCGAAAAAGGCTAGAGGTAGGTGGGTGGATGAACTTCCAACAGCACTTTGGGCCTACAGGACCACCTATAAAACCGCAACTGGCCACACTCCGTTCGCATTGGCATACGGCACGGAAGATGTTATACCCATGGAACTTGAGGTCCCATCATATCGGGTAACTTATTATGACCCCAAGTCGAACCAGAATCTCTTATTGGAATCGTTGGACCTCATTGGTGAAAAACAAGAAGAAGCCAATTTGAGAGTGACCGCATACAGACATAGACTCGCTAAATATTATAATGAGAAGGTCCGACCAAGAACTTCTAGTGTGGGAGACCTCGTTTTGAAACGAGTTTTCTCGATCCCGTATCATATGAATCCCGCATGGGAAGGTCCATATGTCATTAAACGGAGGCTTGGAGAATGAACTTTCAAGCTAGCGACCGTCGATGGTGTGACACTCCCCCGAGCATGAAACAGCGAGCACTTGCGGCATTATTATACTTAGTCCATTTCTTTCATGTATTAGTCGCACTTATTTCCAGTATTCTTTTATTTCTAATTCTTGGCATGTAATAAGGCAATTTAGCTTGCTCTCATTAATAAAGGCTTGAAGCCATCTTTTCCATGAATTACTAATGTCTCTACAAATGATGGTCCTGTGACGGGAAAATAAAATTATGTTATTCCGGTTAACGTGCGAACGCGCATAAATGATTTAAAAGTATCCAAGTCCTCCGAGCGTGGACTTGAGTATAAATGACTTAAAAATCTCCAAGTCCCCGGAGTGTGGACTGGAGTACTCTAAGTCCGCGGAGCGCGGACTCGAGTATAAACGACTTAAAAATCTCCAAGTCCCCGGAGTGCGGACTGGAGTACTCTAAGTCCCTGGAGTGCGGACTCGATTATAAACGACGTAAAATCTCCAAGTCCCCGGAGTGCGGACTGGAGTACTCTAAGTCCCCAGAGCATGGACTCGAGTATAAACGACTTAAAAATCTCCAAGTCCTCGGAGTGCGGACTTGAGTACTCTAAGTCCCCGGAGCGCGGACTCGAGTATAAACGACTTAAAAATCTCCAAGTCCCCGGTGTGCGGACTGGAGTACTCAAAGTCCCCGGAGCGCGGACTCGAGTATAAACGATTTAAAATCTCCAAGTCCCCGGAGTCTGGACGGGAGTACTCTAAGTCCCCGGAGTGTGGGCTAAAGCATAAAACAACTAAAAACCTCCAAGTCCCCAGAGTGCGGACTGGAGTACCTTAGGTCCCCAATGTGCAAGCTAAAAAGTACTCTAAGTGCTTGAAGCACGAAAGGGGGAAATGAACAACTCTCAAGGAATCTCCGAGCCATATGAAGGCAAATCAAGAAATCCATGTTATTCACAACTGCTCGGATTCAAATCACAATCACACAGAAAACTGAATAATAAGAATTTTTTGAAAAGACAGAAAAGGAAACTAATCTTTATTCAGGAAAAGTTTTCTGCTACAAACACTCCAAATTTCGGAGTCGACGGTCTATCTACAAAAATTACAAAAAAAAATTGTTACATGACTTAGATTAACTCTCGTTGGATGGGGATAGCGATCACTTCTTGTGCTTCTTCTTCTTCCCAGACGGCTCCTCCCCAGAGCGTTTATCCTTGGAATCCTTCCTTGATGGAGGGGTAACAACTGAAGAAGTAGGGGGGACAACTACGGGCTTGGACCCGCCGGGGAGAATGATCTTCAACGGTTTGGTCAAGGGATCGTCCGGATCCGCAGTTTGAGGCTCGACCTTGATCTTGGTCGTCTCTTCCTTCTCTTTCTCAAGCCTCTCCTTCATGCTCAGCTCAGACGTGTGCTCGAAGACGCTTGTAATTTCAACTTCATAACTCCCGTCGATGGGAGAAGAAGCCTCAGATCTATCTTCATCAAGCGCTCCGATCACTTGTGCGTCTGGATTGGGAGCCTCTCCAGCATGAGGGGCCTCACTAGTTTCTTTCTCCGTCTCCTTGGCAACATCGCTCCTAGGAGTGGGTTCAGGATCGGAATGACCTGCACAAAATCATGAAAAGCAAGTATTAGAATGCGACAGCTTTCAAAGAAACACTTGGGATGTTAAAGAAAAAGAATTTCCTACCAGATTCCGGCTGGTTTCCAGCCATCACGGGGGTCTCATCCTTCGGGATAGGAGACAAAACATGAACGCCCAGGCCGGGAGCTTCCGGGTCATAGCCAATGTGGTGTTCAAAAGGATCAAGTATCAGTCGACTGGTCGTCTAGGTTGGCACATGAACTAGAGGCACGGTCCTGGATGGACCGATAATAATTTATTTCCCTTTCTTTGAGGGGGAGCCTTTGCAATAGATAGCTTTGGCCGCCGAAAAGTCCGAAGGCTCATTTCCCTTGAGGTATTCTTTTATCAACGCCCCCTCATCAACCTCTTCGGTGCCATGCTCGGCCTTCCTGATTTCAACCAGAGCCTCTCATGCCTCGGCTAAAGATTCAAGGTAGCCCTCGCCTAAAAAAGACAAGTCTCGATGCATGAGAACGCGGGCGTTGAATTCAGCGATTAGTGGGTCAAACATATTTTTGACCTCCTCTCTGCCTTCTTCTCTAGCCGCCTCAAGAGGCGAGTCAATATCGATGGATGCAATCCTTTCGCCCTCTTCACGGCCCTTCCTATTTAAGGCCTCAACCTTGGAAAGCTCGCCCTCAAGTTTTTCGTTCAAAAGTCGAGTGGCAACAATCTCGTCACAGTATGGCTGTGACTCCTCTTGGGCGGCCATTTTCTCTTCGCTCTCCCTGCGAAGCTGCTCCTCAAGCTCCTTGACTCGGAGACTGAGCGTGTCCCTCTCCTTTTGAATGGAGTCCTTCTATGGAGCCAAAGCCCCACACCGTTGAACCGCCTCATCAAGTTCCTTCTTATGAGTTGTGTGACGACCCGGAATTTTCTAGCAATATCAATTTAATAATCTGCATTAAATATTAAATTGATTTGACATATTTTTGTTAATAAAATCTGAATTGATACTTTTCTTTTAATAAATATTCAATTGGTAAATGATATCTATTAAAATTAGTTGTTTGTTTTCTATTTATATATGTATATATTTGTATACATTGTAAATAGATGAGATTTGTTTTAAAGCTTAACTAATAAATTATGTTTTAATATATATTTTAGTGAATTAGAAATTATGATTTATTTGATATAAACTTTTCAAAGTTAAATAAATAGATATGTGATTTTAAATACATAAGATAATGTTTAAATAGTTTGATACTTATTTTAACTTAAGTTTAAATTTTAAATTTACTAACAAAAGGATTTGTTTTCTTTTCTTTTAGTATAGCTTGATTTAAAATATGAATTTAAAATATATATGAGTTTTAAATATAATTTTGTCAAACAATACATTAACATATATTATAAAATATGTAGTTTATAATAGAAAGATAATTCATTTTATTTTCATTTCAAATTGATCATGTGGTTTATAATATAAATAAGTAAGAATGTATATATAGGGATACAAGATTTTAAGTAATAAGTTAAAATAAGAAATAATCATATTGGATAAATTTATATAACATTCACAAACATTTCCAATTTATAATAACAAGACAATAAATAAACTAGAAAACAAATAAGTTTTTAAGTTGTAAACCAACATAAGCAAACTGCAGCATATATAATATGTTCAAAGCATCAAGAACAAAAGAATAATATCTAGAAGTTAATGACAGTAATAAAAATATACATGTTATACAAACAAGTAAAATCATATGCAGGCTAATGAACAAATATAAAGTGTGCGGGCCAAATTGAATGAAACAAATGACAGTAACAAAGATAAACAACTGTATATATGTGTGAAGCTTGCTAGAGAAGATAGTATTAAATATCTTTAAGCAAACAAACAAAAAGTCATTAATGTAAAATCTTTTTAGTACACTGAGTATTTCATTTCAGCCTCCAACCTAAAATATCCTGTTTTAAAAATCTGTACAAACAAAAGATTGTATGCTATATTGTTACAGTTTTATGAAACATAATAATAGTGTACCCTGTAACTTGTTTTATAAATATCAAGCTTCTTGCATATATCAATCTGCATCAGTTCGACCATTCTAAGAACTGAGTAAACACTTTATATTCAAACAAAACAACAACCAAAATTCAATTCAACTGAGAATCAAAGGGGAGTTCAACCTGTAAATTGCAAGCCTGTCACAAAGCAAACTTGGCCCTGTTCTTCCACAAATTCAGGTGAGTAAAACTTTTAAGAAATTCTTAAGTTTAATCTGTTGCAAGCTAATTTTTTTTGGATGCTTAAAATATTTGTGTGAATCTACATATAACCCTTTCTCTAGCCATTTGCAAACTAAAATATTGCATCTTGTTATCTGTGAGGAACTCATTTTTTTTTTGGAATTAAAAGTATAAATTAGTTGAAGTTATTGCAGTGATAAATATTGTATTATAGAGTATGGTTGTGTGTTTATGTTTCTGAATTCCTGAAGTATGATTGTGTGCATGTATTTAAACTTGGTATATTCTCTGTTTCCAGTTTTGTTCTTTTAAATTCAAACTCTTTAAATAAATCCTTGTTTAGCTTTAAGATTTAAGTGAAATCTGTAAGTTTCATTTCTATATTAGTTTAAGATTTCACTTAAACCAAAGTGATAATAATATGACTCTGGAAACAGAAAAAGGAAAAGTAGAACTGAGCATCTCAATAACATCAAAAATTTGAATATCTTATTTTATCAATTCAGGTACATAAATCAAATAGTTAAATCAAATTATGATTTTTAAAATGAATATGGTGATTTTTAGATAGAGCTTGGAGGAGCAGTTTGTGTTTTTCTGTTTGGAGCTTTTTAAGTCGCCGTGGGCGATCAACTCGACCTGGTGGTTTGAGATTCGGTCTAGAGGTGGAGGACTGTGCCGTGGAGCTGGGAAAAATAGAGGACGGCAGTGCAAAGGATTGTGGAAGCATCGGCATGAGTTTAAAGTTTTTAAACCTAAAATTTTTACTGTGTTAGAATTTTTATCACCGCGACCACTACAAGGGTGCGAGTGGCACGTGGCCTTGAGGGGAGGTAGAGAGGAGATGAACGATGACTCGGCCGGAGTTTGGTGGCCTCTGGGGGTCGGAGCACCGCGTGCGTGGCGTTGACAGGCATGGAGGGGTGAGTGGTGTAGTTGTTTCCAGGTTCTGTGTTTTTTTGCATTCGCGCGCGCCTGGGAATAAAACTCGAAGCAGCTTGTATATTTTCTCGGGGGAACTTCGTTATTACTCGAAGCAAACGCAGGGGGTGCTCGGGTAGTAAGTGTTCAGTGTTTTTTTTATTTCAACCTGTAACAGTTTTTAAACAGACTTGAAATTTTGTTTTAAATTTAAAACAAAGTCAAACCCAGTTTTAAAACAAGTTAAAATACTGAATTTAAGTCAGTTTTGAAATAGGGTTGGTAATAATAAAGTTCTATAATTAAATAATTTTAATAACTAAAAAGTGCTTAATGTTTAAGTATATTCAAGAGAGTTGAATTTCAAAAAAATGAAATCTAAATTGTTAAGAGAAGTTTTGGACAAGTTAACTCAAAAATTGAAATCCAGAGTTTGGATTTGAAATTCTAGATTTGTACTAAAATAAAGTTTTATAATTTAAATTATTCAAATAAGTTTTAATTGTAATTAAACATGTGAGTTGCAAAAGGGGTTTTGAAAATAAATTAGTTTTAAAATTTTATTAAGGATAAATTGGTTTTTAGTTAGAAAGTAAATTGAAATGAATGTTTTAAACATATTGGAACTTTACTTTAATTCATGAAGTTTAGAATTTTATATGCATTAACCCATAAGCTAATTAGGTAAGAATAATTAATGATGGATATTAGTTAATTTAGTAATTAATAGTTTAAATGTAGTAATTAAAGTTAATTAATGAATTAATTAACTAATATGTGATTTAGAACTATAGATTAGATTTTTAAATTAATAATGGTTAATTAACTTATAATTAATAATAATTAATATAAGTTGATTATGTTTGGAGGAAATAATTAAATAAGTATTAATGAAGTTCATTAACCAGATTATGTTATAATTAATTAATATGATTGATTTTGTAATAAATTAATTAGATTAATTAATTCAATAGTTTAAATGAAATTATTTATTGAAAAGTAATTAAGAAATTAATTACTTATTAATTTTATAAATTGATTCAATTTGAGTTAATTAATTTAGTTTAGTTAACTGATATATCGGAATTAAATTATTTAGAGAAGTAATTGATGGATAATTACTGGAAGTAAATTATTGGATGATGTTGTTAATGGAAGTAATTGGAATATAATTACTTGAAATTAATCAGGGGATTAATTAAGAGTGTTATTGAGAAGTAATTAATTATGGATGATTAATTACTGTATGTTATGAATCAAGAGGATTAATATTTATGATTTGAAGATGTGTATTCTTAATATAATTAACAAATGAAAATGTAATTAGAAATCATTCATTAATATAATTAATGATGGGATTAGAAATTGATTTATTTGGGAATAATAAACCAACAAGATAATTAAATGGTAATAAATGAAATTAATAAATGGATTGATTCAAGATTTATTTCTGTAAATAAATTAAGGAAAACTACGGGAATGCAGTCAAGTATATTTAAATCAAAGATGATTAATTTGGATATATAAATAATGGATAATAAGATTTAAATTGAGTTAATTAATATTAATTAATTTAAGAAATCATTTGATGATTTGGTATGTGTGATTACTTAGTGTAATTAATGGAGCATAATTACTCAGAATAGTAATTAGATGAGCATTACTTGATGAAATTCATACAAGATGATTTGTAAGTGGAGTAATTTGGGTAATTTCTTTTGTAATTAATCGTGGGATGATTAATAAGTAATTAAAGATAGTTAATTACTGTTTTGTTATTAATCAAGGGTGATTAATAACTGTGTTTAATTAAAGATTAACCTCTTAATGTAATTAATTTAAATAAAGTAAATTGATATAAATTATAGATCATTAATTAATATAATTAATGATGTAATTAAAAATTGTTTAATTAAGGAATAATTAATAGGAAAGTAATTAAATGTTAACAGCTATGGATGATTAACTAATTTGATTTCTAATTAATTAATGATTGTGAGAGCAGGATTTATGGAATGAGTAATTAATTTAATTTAATTTAATTTAATTTAAATTAATTAAAAATGGAAGTAGTTAATTTAATTCATTTTAAATTAATTATAGATTGTGATTCATAAATCATTGCTGATGGATGATATTGATATTTCATTGTTTGATTGTGATCTCAGAAATGAGATGGATAATGTCTATGTGATATGGATGTATGTTTTAAGGATGATAATATTTAATTATCTGTTTGGATGATAATATTAGTTATCTGTTTATGATAATGTGATTATCTATTATGAGATGTGAATTATCTATCTGTGCATATTGAATTCATTGTTAAGACTAAATAGACAACTTGGCCTTAAAAGACACGTTTTGGATTTCGATGAGACCGGGATCGGTTTTCCTTATTTGGAACATCCGTAAACCACATCGATTCCAAATTACGATAGGTCGTGAATCTGAAGCGAAGATGAAGATTCAGAATGCAAGGGTTATCGTCGTTAACTCTGAGGGTGATTCCAAAACGAGTGTAACGAGATGATGCCTTCGGTTTCGTTCGAACCCGGAACGAACTTGTATGGATTGGATGCTTTCAACACATCGTCAGGCGGACGATGAGCATTCTAAGAAATATGTTCTATAAAGGTAATCGTAACCTCAAGCCTCATCAACCGGGAATGGCTAAAACAGGGGAGGTGCAGCAAGGTTAGGTGGGTCATGCCCAAGCAGGACAAGGATATTCCCCTGTCTAGATGTCCCTTTTTATTCGGCTGTGTGGGCAGTTGGTCTGCAGCCAACCGCGGGGTTTATCTTGTTCGGGACTATTCAGTAAGGAATGGTTCCGGCCTTGTGTTGCAGGGGGTCGGGAGTGATCCTCGGTACGTTGATCTAGGCCACGTACTGTGACGGGCGGTACCCCAGTAGCCCTGCCATTGTATGGAATCCACAATCCAATAAGTGCCTACGGTTTTGATTGTATTACCCACTTTTGTGGCTAGTAGCTGGAATTTAATAGATGTAACAATTTCGGCTATTTTCTATTTACTTGAAAACCCTAGACCTATTATAATATCACTGGATTTCCTATCAAATGTTTTGGTTAGCGTAAGGTAAAAACTTTTCCATGTTTATGTGTGGGAAGTCTTACGTGATACCTTTTGTTTTCAAAAGATTTTCAAAGTTAAGCAACTTTAACCTGTTACTCATACCAGACTCATGTCTAACCCAAAGTTTATTTTTTTTTTCATAAACTCTCGGGTACCCAAATTTTTACGGGTAGCCAAGGGATTCCGGTTTAGCTTTGACGAATTCTGGAGGAGCAATGGAGCAGGAGGCTTCAGCGTTATAGATATATATATAGTTCCGCTGTGTGGTATCTCTGTGATGTGTGGTGTATTGAGTTGTATTAACTAGACAGGTGTTTATAACTGTCTAGTATGTGATGCATTATCTATATCACTCTTATTGATGTTATATATTATGTAAATACTTATGTGATTAATATATTTTATTCGTTCCGCTGTGAGATTCTGATGTTGTTGTTCTTTCTTCTCTATCTTTTCTATTTTCTCACCATTTTCTTTCTTAATAACGATACTTCTTCCTGGGAGTAGAAAGTGGGGTCGTTACAAGTTGACTCCAGACGAGTAACGGCCTCAGCAGTATCCTTAGCTCTTTGACGGGCGACCTCGAGCTCAGACTTGTAAGTGGCCATTTCTTCGTCCTGAGCTTTAATGATATCCTTGTCGTGGATAGCCTCAAGCTTCAGGCGGTCGATTTCATGCTAGCGCTCCATGGAAACTTTAGAAAGTTTTTCGGCTACATGAACAAACGCGTCATGTTGAACATAGACGTCATTCGTACAAGCAAGGGCGCTCTGTTTGGCATGTCCGGGAATAGGGTGAATAGCCGAGAGGAATTTTAGGCCATCGAAGCAGATTTTCGAAAATTTATCTTTAAGCTCGGCCAGCCTCTCCGGCACTGATGGGTCCGTTGCAGGAGCGGGAGGATACGACTTTGAAAGTTCGCCCCTCTTGTAGGAATCTCGGGACTGACGAGTGGAAAAAGAATCAGAGTGTTGGTCCCGGAGAGCATCAGGTTGCGACCTCATATGGCCGTCACCATCCCTATCTCGATGGGAATGATAGTAAGTTTTCCTCTGAGACGACGAGTCCTGGGAATAATAGTAAGTTTTCCTCCGAGACGACGAGTCCTGGGAATGATAGTCTTTATCGCCGTCACCATCCCTATCTCGATGCCTTCCGGAAACCAAGTCCCGTACGGAATGATAAAGAACTGCCGAACCGCGAAAGCGATCGAATCCATGTGAACGCCCTATACCGCCTGTACAGAATTCAAATAACAGCGAATTAGCAAAGAGTAGTGTGACGACAAAAATCTAAGCGAAAATTGAAGTGCAAGCGTTCGTGTGTATTCTAGTGTTTCCCCCCAACGGACCAGTCGCTTTGCTAATAGGAGTTTTCTCTCCCTGACTCTGGGTCGGAGTGCCTGCGTCGCCTCTGATGGGCGAATGAAGTTTGAATGCCTCCGGATTGTCAAAGTCATAATTGAGCAGATCATCCGGGATAGAGAGGTTCGATAAGCCCTTTAAAGAACTTTCTACGTGCTGCGAAGAAGCCTCTTTCTCCGTCGGGATAAGCGTAACCTACGAAGTCCCGCCAACCTTCTCCTTTCTGATTTTGTACGTCAATCCCTTTTTCCTCTGTGAAGGAGAAGATGACGTTTCGATATCGTGCCCTTCAGCTATAGGATCTTGGGATGGACCCAAATTCTCACCTTGTGCTTGGGTGTTTGACCCTCCTTGATTTCCCCCTCTTCTTGTACCTCAGGGGTGTGGCACGTTGATGACTCAGCCAATTTTTTCCCTTTGTCGGAGACCGGCCTGGGTACAGTAACGCCTTCGGAAATATTTACCCGGCAACCTTCTGCTAACAATCCGAACCTCGATAGTGACTCATTTGAGATAAGAGTCCGGATGTCTCGCTCTTCGACGGGAAGAGCTCTAATAGCTTCAACGGCTTCAGAATACCTGCGGCCGTCGGGACGTGGATTGATACCTGAGAAGATGAAACAAGAGTTAGAATAGGAATAGCTTCGGCCAAAACATGAGTATCGTTCCAAGAAGAAAACTTACTTCCTTCAACCCATCTCCTCGCGAAACCGGGAGGCAACGCACATAGAACCATTCCTATTTGTACAGGGAAAACTTGCTCCATGCCCCGGTTAAAATTTGGCATTTGTGATGCGGTTCGAAGAACACAATGGAGGGGCTATCTCTCCGATTTTTGATCATATAAATACATCTGATGTCGTCGGGAGTGGGAGGCCTAGAGAAGACGGTCATGAAGAGTAGGTAAGTGCCATAGATGAAGGCGTGACCGTTTGGGTGCAACTGCGACGGGGCGATGTCGATGTATTGCAGCACATCCTGAAGAAATAAATTGAACGGTGGCACACTTCCAACCCAGCACATGAATTTATTGCACATTGTGTATCCAACTGGGAGCAAGGGTGGTCGTTCGTGCCCCGACGGAACCAGCACGTCGTCAAAAGGTATTCCATGAATGGAGCATATTCGCCGAAGCGCAACTTCATTGATTTTTGAAGCTTGTGAATCGATAGGGTTGTCCAAAAAGATTGATGCTTCCAGGGCATCGGGAGCTAAGTTATGTGCAGGGGAGATTGATGGATTTGAGATGTCTGCAACTTCCTATCGAGAGGATGGCCCTGGTCTATCAGAAATCGTGGCGGAGCTGGATTTTTTCGACATATTCAATAAATAGTGAATTTGGTTAAGCACCTATGTGAGCTATACTTGAAAAATGTTCTACGTTAGAATCAACAACACAAATATTCCCCCCAAGTGGTGTGTGAACTAGTGCGATCAATCATGTGTAAGCATTAAAAAATTGAACGTCACAGGGTTACTGATATAAAACTAAGTTGCGAATCGTCGACTTCGAAGACCGTCATCGCTGACCATCTCCAAAAGCCTGTCTTACGGTGATTACGGTATCGAATTCAGAAAGTATTAGAAGGAGTTATCCGGTTATGTCGATTTAAGTCCATGTTTATGTCTAATGAAGCTAGGAAGTTATCTGTCCGAATCAGTTCGATATGCTGGTATGCTGGAGTCATTGTCCTTGTTTTGTTATATGAGTAGGCAAGGTAATTTAAGTGTTCGGCCTAAGCTAGAAGATGGTTCGGCATTCAACATGCCTCGGCCTAAAGGTTGTTTAGACAAATTATAGTCCGGCCAAAACGTTCGTTCGGCCTAAATAGTGAGCGGCTAAACTATCGTTCGGCCAAATCATTGTCCGGCCTAAGTCTGTCCGGCCAAACCATCGATCGGCCTAGGTATTGTTCGAACGAAATATTGTTCGGCATAACTGCCGTTCGGCCCCCCCTCCATTCCCTGTTTCCTTTCGAATTTGACCCACTTCAATTTCGTTCGGCAAGGGGAGATCATGCCGAACCACATCCCAGTCAACCTATAGGCCCGAGCACTAAGTCCACTCTCATGCCACCGTATGACTACTCGACATCGAAAGATCATACCAAGCCGCTACAATACACCTTCCACCCTTATCTTCTCCGGTCCATCCACATCGAAACCACCTAAGAGCATACTTGTACTAAGTTACAAACCTAGACCACGACCGAGCCATAGTTCGTCACCCTTATTCACAGTCTCCCTACTTTTCTATGGCCTATGCGCGATGTGTTTATGTAATATCTAATGTCTCCTAAATCGAGAAAGATCAGAGGCTTCTTACCGAAGATGGTGGAGGGAACATGGGGACCAGTGAATTTTGGGATTGAAGATTGTTTAAACTTGTTTAAAGGAAGACGTGGTGGATTCCAGGGAAGTAAATTGCGAATTCTCGAAAAATAATGGAAGTAAAAGTGAAAAAGAGGAGGAAGAAGGAGGAGGCCAAGTTTTATAGGCAGAAGAAGAAGTTAAAGAGACTGTGGCCGGTGGAACCGGTCAAGGCTGCACCATCCGGTTTCGGCATGCGAAGTCGTTCGGTGTAACATAGAACGTTCGGCCATCGGCAATACTGTTCGACACACGCCACCTCGACGAGTACTCACGAGAAAACAACCTCTAGGAGTAAGGGGCCCAGATTCGAAGCGAAACACAAAGGACTCATAGTTCAAAGCGCATCGCGTTCGGTCACGCGATACACTTTGGGGGGCAAGTGTTTCCTGGAGATTTGACCGGGCAACCTAGTACTCGGCCCCCCCATCGTTCGGCTAAGCTGGTTCATTCGACAGCACATTACGACCGGCATCCAAGAAGCATTCAGTACAAAGGAACGTTCGGCATCTAAAGAGCGCTCGGCGTTAGACAGCGCTCGGCTAAAGATATCGTCCGGCCAAAGGCATCGTTCGGTTAAACTATCGTTCGGCCAAAAGACATCGTTCGGCATTCTAAGTACGTCTGGCATACAATACCATTCAGCGTCCACACCTTGTTCGACATGTCATTCCTTCCGGCACAAATCTTGTTCGGTGATCACCTGCTGATCGTCATTCAAG
Organism: Allium cepa; assembly: GCA_030765085.1. Classification (NCBI taxonomy): domain Eukaryota; kingdom Viridiplantae; phylum Streptophyta; class Magnoliopsida; order Asparagales; family Amaryllidaceae; genus Allium; species Allium cepa. The sequence continues at coordinate 23,132,592 of CM060933.1, read as the reverse complement.
ATCACTCAGTTCAAATGGATGTTTGGCATTCAGCGTGTCCGGCCTCACCTCGTTCGGCCTAACCATCGCTTGGCTGAATCCCTGATTCGGCTTCTAGTATCGTTCGGCACAAGTGCTCCCTACGACATTCAATGTGTTCAGCCTCATCTCGTTCGGCCAAAGGAGATTGTTCGACAAAGAGGGGGTACGTTAGGCATTGGGACGTTCGGCCTCTCTAGTTTGGCGCACAGAAACCACTCCATTTGGGCCAGGATATTCAGCTACCAAGCCCACCGGGGAAGTCCAACCCACCTTTCTCTATAAATAGAGGGGCAGGGGCATAGAAAAAAAAGGAGATTTTTTAGAGAACACTGGAGAGACTCTACCATTTTCAAGACTCATTCCAGGCTTATTTCTTTGTATCTTACAACTGTATTCAAGTACTTAGAAACGAATTGTATCTGTAATCAAGTATCAATGAAAAGAATAAAGATAAACTTCAAAGTGGACGTAGGCTACTTCGCCGAACCACTACAAATTGGGTGTTTTTACTTTCTGCACTTAAATTTACATTCTGTTTTAATTTATTTTCTTCATTAATCTCTCTACACAATCTTTCTAAGGGTGTTAGTGACCAATTTTGGTGCTAACACTGATAACAAAAGGGGGGGGGGAGAAAAGTTAAGATTTTGGTAAATAAAGGTCAAATATTTTCTATATGCATCTAGGCTCATTTGCATATTTTTATTTACATGCATATATGAAGGGGGAGCTTTGTGTAGACAGGGAGCATTCAAATAGGGGGAGCAAGTTGTATAATCAAATACATTTAATAAATTCAAAATCTTAAATATATGTTTATTATCATCAAAAGGGTGAGATTGTTGAATATGCAAATATATGATTTTTGTTTGATGATAATAAACATATATATATTCGTTGAAATCTATTTGTTAATGTACTATTTTATTTTTCACATAATTAAATAAATATTTGCTGAATAAAATAAATAACACGGAGTTTAAATTCAAATAGATATTTTATTCAAACAAATATTTATTACAATTTTGAATAGTACAAATTTGAGCTCTCACTATATATATACAATTTCAATGACAATACAAATTCGATTACATCATAATTTACCATTTACAAATGCACCTCACTACAATTCACTCATTCACTCATATTTATCTTCAACTATATTCCAGATTGAATCCAGCATCTAAGCAATCTGCAAAAATATACACTGACGAAGTAAAATTGAAAAGGAAATATTTTTGCAGTATAAAATAAAATGTAATTTTTGAAAATAATATTTTCCTCAGTTATTTGGGTTGTTCGTCATCATTTAATTATAATTCATCAAACACGAACAGCTTGTGACACGCACAGTGTACCACTGTACATGCCACAAGGCCGTGCATACCGATATACACTTGATAAATCTATAGGGACGGGTGAGCACAAGGTCAAACCCAAATGAAAAGTCGGGTTCAACTCAAGTGCAATACAAATAAAGTCACGACACGAGCACAAGGTCAAACCCGAGCTATAAGATGGATTCAACACAGGTGCAAGTTCAATAAAATGGTCAAGAATCCAAAAACATAAAACAAGCCTTGACAAAAATTCAGTGAGAAAACAATGAACTGGTCACTGCAACCCAAATCAATGAAGGTTCAGACATGAACCATACAAACCAAACTGCACCAGAGCTTGATGCAATGAATGCCACCAGACCAGATATAAGAAAGATAGGCTGAAACATCAAGGAACAACAATATGATGAAGTTCCAAATCAACATAACTCGGCTAGCTAAATGAACCAGTTCATAAATCAGACCGAAGTACACAAATAAATCAGTGAATGATATTGCCAAGATCAGGCTCAAAGACAAATGTAAATACAATGCATCAGTACACATGAGGACCAACTAAGTGAATATGTCAACATACACAGTGCAAAAGACGAATGCATATACATAGTAATATACAGAGCACGGTAACATGCACAGATATAAGCAAAGGCAAGGCAATGCACTTCAATGATCAGTTCAGGTCAAAATAAGCAGAGATTACAAACTAAAGGCACAAAAAATCAAAACTGAGAAGAATGCACAGACTCATATACTCAGTGCAAACCCAGACCAATATACAACAGAGGTGACACTGCAGCACCAGTACAAATCAGTGAAATGCTACAAAGATGAACCAGTTCAATATGATATGCAACTTGAACCACGGACCCAACATTTCAACTGACACATATATGCAAGCAAGACTACATGGTGCAGCAGTCTCAACATTAAAACAAACACAGTACAAGTTCAACATGTTATATATGCAAAGCCGTCATGTAGATATCAATTATATATAAACAGCCAAACTGCCAAAACTACAATCAACATCAACACGACAGTGGACAGAGCATGCACTTATATACATATGAGACGGCAACTATATTTGATAGTAGGCTACAAGTTCGAACACACCTAATGCAAATCTGACATGTGTATATATATACAGACTAGCTCGTGCCAGTTAAACAACAAAACACTCAAGAATACATATATGCAGCAGAGACAAAATCGAAGCAAAATCAAGATACACATTTCAAACAAGTCAAGTATGCTACAGGGATGAACACGCTGGCCGAAGTCAATTTTTCTCACAGCCTTACACAAATCAAGTGGTCGAAGTCATGGAACAGCAGTGTCAAATCATGATCAAGGTCAATGAAGTTTCAAGTCAAAGCCGCAAGTCAATCAAGTTTTCAAAACCGTGATAGCCAAGTAAACGAACCAAGTCAGAAATCAACACCGTGATAATCTAGCAACGAAAAGAACGAATTGAACAAGTCAGGTCAATCTCAAGCATTCAACTAAAATCAAGTGGTCGAGATGAATTCAAAACAAAATTATCAGCCAAATTCAAAAATCATATCGAGTGAGAATATAAGAATCTGATTCCTATTTAAACCCAATCATCATCAGCTATGAAATCATTCGAGTTCAAGAAACGAAGAATAATCATTCAACTCGAATCATCGCTCGAGTTCGAGTAAGCAAAAATAGTAAAGCAAAAGCAATAAATTACATACCCAAGCAAGTTCGAACTCGATCGAAATTGAAGGAGCCGTGTGCTAAGAGAAGAGAGCATTGATCGACAAAAGTAAGGACGTAAATCATCATTCGATCGAGCTACTAAAGTCGGCGCCTTCAATATATTCAAAGCCCTAAACGAAAGGAGGCCGAAGCCATCGAAGAACAAGGAAGCGGGCCAATAAAATAAAAAGGAAAAGAGGGACGTATTATTTATGGGCCGGTTATTATATACTATTTTGGGCTTATAATTTTAAAATTAGGGTTTTTGTTTTAATTTGTGTTTAATTTGTATTTTTCTCTTTTAAACATTGTAATTTCTAGTCGTGTGACTAGGGTACGAACTGTGGTGGTATAGTTCGAGAATTCGCAACTCAGTGGCTGAGTTGTGGCAGGGTTTTTAGCGTAGAGTTAAGGTTAGTCGATAGCGGATGTCGTAAGTTTACGTGTGTAAGCGTCGAACTACTTAATTTTTAGTAGAAACCTTGAGGGCAGCACGTTGGCAGGGTTTTGCCGAAGCTGGGTAAATCTGTGTGTTCTATTTACTGCTTTTATTATTCTGCTATTATTTGTGCAGCTATTACTCGACTACTATCTGTGCTGAAAATATTTTATACACTTCTGCAATAAATTTTCATTATTGATAGTATCATTCTATTTACCCCCCCTCTAGTGTGAAATCGATCCTACAACCTGAATGTTATCATACACACCATATGCATTGTCAACAAGGTTTCCAAGAGCACCTTCTACATGGTTTTCCACTTGAATTTGATGAGAGATGCAAGCCTCATTGGCGGTAACATTTGGTATAGAATTGATTACTGCACTGTGTCGTTCCTCTTACGATGAAAAAACCACTCATCATATGTTGGATCCATACCGTAAATGATTAAGTGTTTCTCGACTGTTTTGAAGGATAGTTTTTTTGAATTTCTACACTTTTTGCAAGGACAATTGCATATTTCAAAGTCAGGCGGTGCATGATGCTTTGCGAAATTTATCAAATGTTGAACTCCCTGTATGTACTCATCTGTGTTCCTATGTCGACATCTAATCCACTTTCTCGAAGTAGATAACGACATTAGCAAGAACTTTTATCTCTTTCTGTCATTTCATATAAACACAAAAAAATTATGTCGGTTACTTGTTTGGACTTCTATTTACACAAATATTTACCGAGAATGTATTGAGATTTGCGTTATGATGCTTGTTTATTACATCAAATAAAAATGTGACAATACTCTGCCACTACTTGAAATCATTTATATAAGAAAAATCAACAACACATAGCCATTAGTAAGTGAGTAGAAGAAAAGAAAAGAAAGAAAAAAGAGTAGAGATGAAGAGAATGAGATATGGAACAAAAAACTTATTGGTTTTTACTTTGATGGAACCAAAAACCATCGGTTCTGACTTCATACATCCAACTACAGTCGAGGAAATAATCAAACATTTTTTCTAATTTGAAATATATGTTAGAAAATTTAAGTAAACAATTCAACCGATACTAAAGTCTTATAGGAATAATTTTCAACACTTCATTATTATAAACACTTCACCATCGCAGAAAATTCAAATAAGCACTTCACTTTATTTTTTAATTTTTAGTTTGTTGGTTTCTTACTTTAATGGTCGATTATCCTAATTCCCATTACAAACACAATTGTGTAATTACATTTTATAAATCATTTCAGATTAAACAATTCAACAAAATTTCGGCAGCACTTCCCTTTTGTTCCCTGTATCGTACACAAACGTGTGTACACAGGGAACGAGAAGGAAGTGCTGTCAAAATTTTGTAAACCGTTTGAAATGAAATGATTTATAAAATGTAATTACTTTATTATGTTTGTAACTTGTCCAACACAGGGACAAATCCGACAAATATTGTATCAAGTGAATATAGATGTCCATTCTGTTAAAAAACAAATTTCCATATAACGATCATATACAACACTTGTCAGACGGGGCCAAAAACTCTCTAAGGGATTAAAAAAATAAAACACATATCTAGTCTGCTGCTAATATAGTTCAACCTGACACTAAAGAATTGACATCCAATGTATTTTTTCTTAGTCTTACTATTGTTACTTTTTTGAAAAATAATCGAAGTGTTATTAAAATCATTCTCTAATTTAACTTGGACCAATTCGAGGATAATAATATTAGTTCAAATTAGGCCCACATTTAACACAGTAATTGTTCTTAGTAAAATGAAATGAAATGAACGTGTCAGTCCTAAAACACATTCGCATGCACAGATCCAAATCCATGAAATGTAAGCAAGCCATACTTATAAACATAAACAAATCAAACAATTAGCCAATATGAAAATGAGACCTTAATGGGCTGGAATCAATCTAACGTTAACTGTACTTACATCTGAAACAAGAAGAAGCAAAAGACAGTTCAAAACTGAATCAACTGATTATTTTAAAAATCTAAAGATCCAATTATGTAATCACATATGGATAAACTATAATAAAACCTTTCTTAGAGAAAATCATACATAAATGCTCATGCAAAACAAATGTTGCCAAATTCTATAAATTAAAATGTAGAAATGAAACTGAAGCCAATTGTTTTCTTTCAGCATTACTGGGTATATTATGTTACAGCAATAAGCGGCTCTTCCTCAATTTTTACTGAGCGGCTCTTCCTCTATTTCCAATTTAGAGTAATTCAGTCAGATTTTCAACTGAGCGTACTTGCTCAGTTTTCAACTGAGCATAGCTCACTTTTTAACTGAGTAAACAATCAGTTTTCAACTGAGCATGGGCTTAGTTTTCAACAGAGCAAACTTTCTTAGTTTTAACTAAACAATCTCTCAGAACCTAGTTTTTAACCGAGCTTATGCTTAGTTTTTTACCTAGTTTTTAACCGATCTTATGTTCCATTTTTAACCGAGCTGAAATAAATTATGAGAAAAAATATATTTTGTTATGAAAATTTAAAGATTTCAAAAATGAAAAACATTAAATACGAAAAAGACTACATGGTTAGTCCTAACCATAAACAATTATCTTATTAGTTAGCATGCTTGCATTATTGTCGGACCATGACATGATCCAATTTATAAAATAGTGTATTTTGCATTATCTTATATTTGTAACAGAAACTGAAAAAAGACAACTAATTTGAAATGAGAGAAACAAACAGATGATGATCAATTAAAGAATCAACTTAACACTTATTGAATGCATATCTCCCATAACGAGTCGCCGACGGTTTTAGAAGTTGCAAAACGAGCACATAAATTTTAGTCAATAAGCAATGATATTGATGGAAAAAAATCAAACCTGCAGAGGAGTAAGCAGCAGAAAATGTAAAAATCAAAAAAGCGCACACAATGAGGTGAATTGTAGAACTCTACATCCAAAACAGTCAAACCTGCAGAGGAGCAGGCAACAACAAGTGAAAGAATTGCGGTTACCAGGAAAAAAACATATAAATCAATTTGATAACCTGGTACATACTGAAGCGCTCATATATAACAGCTAAGAGAAACAATTGGAAAGTCATAACCACAGAAAGTAAACTATGCATTATTTTTGCAAAAATCAGTACAATCAGACTAGCATGTTCAAGTAGGTGAATACTGAAAGAATGTTACCCACATTTAAATCAAGTAAGATTATGCCAATATTTGCACAACTACTACTTTCATAAATAAAATCCTTGTTAAACTTTATCTTCTTGTTAGTTTAAGAAAATGACTTGTGCTTCAAGTGTTTAGCAAATCATCTTTCTTGGATGCATCGGATATCACCATCTAGCATAGACTCAAAATTACTAGTTAAAGGCATAAAATTGCATATTTTTAAATACATATAAATTAAAGCAATTTAAGTCGATATAACAATCATTGAATTTGGTATATCGCTTATTTACAATAGATTATTTTAGAAAATCAGTAATAAGAAGTGTTTTATCCATGGAATGAATAATAAACCAACTACAAAAAGAAATTTTATCCCACATAAAACTTAATATTTTGAGAAATCTATCAGACATCATTATATCAAATATATATTGTACATAGACTAGTGGAAAAATTGATAATCAATTTGTTAATTAATTCAAAATAAACTACAAACCTCGAGTGTTAGAATTACATGAAAAGAGAAATTATAAAACAAAAATTAAAATTTAAAAACCATCTTCACTCACTAACAATTACTCGGTTTAAGAAACTGAGCCTTGCTTGGTTTTGCCGAAACCGAGTTATGCTCAGTTTTGCAAATTTGAAACCGTGAAGAGAGCAAACTAGATGAACTATAGTTAGTAAATAATCGAAATCAACGAAGTTAAGATCGAGTTTTTGAAGGAAAAAATAATTGAAACAGGAATAAAAATAATGAAGAGGCAACTTTGCCTTTAGCTGATATGGAATGAGAATAGAATGACGAGAAATTTGAGCACAGTCGATTGTGGAGCAGTTCAATTGACTGCCATTTCTTGGGCAATCAACTGGAATCCATGTGAATATATGAGTTCGTGTTGTTTTTTGAAATGTGGGAAAAATCAATTTATCAGATATATTTAGAAATATTCCATTCCATCTTATGTGCTTTATTCTTAGTCATGTTCAAATCAAATAAACGTCCTTTTGTTTTGACACACACACACACACATAGTTAGTTTGAAAATCTTTACTTTTTACTATAAATCTTTTCTTGCTTCACATTTCTAGTTTGAATCCGACATCCTCAAGTCCTGTAATCTCTTTAGACAAACAAATGTTACATTTGTCCCTATTTTAACTTTTGATATCATAAACTTCATGGTAAAAGAACAATCAATTTTCAAGCACTTCTATTATAATCTTCTTTAGCTAATATACTGTTAGAAGACACGTATCGGTCTATATTAGCTGATGAGACATACAATATTTACTTTGCTACAAATTAAATAATGCCACCTAACTTCAATTATTTGAATCTAATCAGCAACCAAAGCCGACTACCATACGCTTTACTGTTTGTTGATAGATGTTTTTGTTCTCAACTTATAATGTACGTTGAATACAAATTTTCTTTAATCTGAACATTTACTGTTTGCTTTATATATCCGAATTTATTTATGATATTAGAATGTAAGTTTGTATAGTTCTCTCCATTGTCAAACTAGTAGAAGAATAATAGTTATTACTCTTCCAAATGCATTTCCCATAATTAACTGGTATGTTTGGCTCACGCGTGTGAGATATACCTTCGAGATGGTTCAGTAATTAATGAACAAATATTTACTTAATATCATATTGTGGATGAACAAATATTTACTAGGAATTCCTGTTAGAATAAGAGACCGATGGTTGGTTTGATAAAGAAATATTTTGATGCTGAGCTTCAAACTACTAAGAATGGCCATATGTCAAAGTTCATAGAGGTAAGCAAGTGTCTATTATCAATGTTATATGTAATTCAAAAGTATTTTTGATTTCAAATTACTTTACTATTCTTTGTTGTTGTTGTAAACTCATCATTAGATGGATGCTATTCAAGTATACAGTTAGCGAGGTCGCAGCTTAGACTTTTGTATAGAACTGAATGTAATTTATGCAATAAATTTATACCAAGGGATCTTTTGCTTAAACTATGTATTATTCTTGAATTCTTCCATTCCATCAAATGCAGCTTTTCTAGAACGATGCACTTGTTGATTATGCTTTATTCACATTAGAGCATACATGTTGTTTAAGATCAGGTTATCTTTTACTATGTATTTATTCTAATTATGAAAGCATACAAGAATCAAAAATGCTTGGACGCCTTATATTAACTGCCATTGAAGTATCTCAACATATTGTATCCATATGTTTACTCATTCCATATCAGAAATGGTTATATTCAAAACATGGTTTGTATTTATGTTTAGACTGCACAAAGATTGTAGCACCTGTAGTACGATCAGAGACCACCAGCCCAGTTGTTTGGTAATTTCTTTTGCAGCTCAGGAACAGTTAATGGTTTATTAACTAGATGTTAAGTTGGCATTTCACATAATGTGATTCATAAAGAAGTTTGTATTAAAAACCTACAAACTATAAGGTAAAAGACAAGTAAAAGAAAGCTTACAAGTTGAAAAAAATGACATATACGAATTCAACAAGCATCATAAGCATGGTATATGAATTCAACAGTCATCAAAAGTTGAAAAAACTCCTTTTATTCCAAAAAAGTATTTACCGTCCTCTTTCAAATGTTGGATGAAGCTTAGTTCCTAATCCTTAACCTCTAAATCCATACATAACTACTTTAAATTAAAGTAGAAGTAATTACTTGATTTGAATCTGAAAATTAGTTTGCAGCCGATTGTGGAAGTAGAATAAACCCTAGTCTTCTTTCGTCTTCGTAAAAAAGTGTGATAACCTTAATATGAACGTATTGGGCAAAGGTGGTGGCTGATGGGAGAGGTGGTGGTATACGGCGAAGGTGGTAGTAGAAAAAACGGGTGATAACCCTAATAAGAACTAAAGAGGAAAAACTTCGAAAGGACGAAGCGTTATTCATTAGAATGTGATATGTAATAACATAAGATAAAATTACAATCCTATCCATATTACATTTATTTATTTATGAAATTACCAGATTTATTAATGATAATAACAGTTACAAATATTAATTATGGAAATAACCGTTAGAAATTTGTGATGGTTATAACTGTTACAAACTGAAAGCGGAAAAGTGTTACAAAATGGGCTATTTGGTGTACTGTACAGTTATTTCTCTCTTATCCTGCCATATAAATTATGATCTCAAAACCCTAATTACATTCTAATTCATTATTGGAGCCGCCACCTTTTTCGTGTTCTTATTCTTTATTTTAATGGTAGCAACCATCCTCTAAAAATATCCCCAAAATCTCAAATCCAGTTCAAATTAAAAATAGAACTATTTGATAGTGAACGGTCGTTGATTTTACACTAGCAATCTCACGAATCAATGATTTTTAAAGAAAGAGATCTCATTATTTCAAAGTGGACTTTAGGGAATCTGTTTTGGGTAATTTTTTTTATATGTTAATCATATTGTGGTTTTAAGATTTTATTTAATCATTTAATCATATGTACATAAATTAGATTATTGTTATTGTATTAGTTATGTGAGATTTTTGTATGTATTATTGTTGTCACAATGAAGATTGGATACGTATATAAAGTTTATAGATCTAATTCATGTTTTAAATTTGTAATTTGATGCTAAACATTAAAATAAATTTTAGTTTAAAATTATATGTGTTTATATATATATATATATATATATATATAAATTTATGATTTAAATATTCACATACAATTTGAATTAAAACATTTGTTTTCATCTTTATTGTATAACATTGATTTAAAGTTTTATTAACACTTGTTTGTGTCTATTATGAATTATAAGTATTGAAAATAATTAGTTTATATATTATTATTATTTAATGATTATCTGATTCAAAGAATTTGTGTAAAATAAATTGTGTTTCTAAAATTCAATTTTATATTTTTAAAAATTAAGTCATCATGTTGGCTACCTTAGAAAAAAATTTCATATTTTTTCAAATTAATTTTTTGTTTTTTCAAATTAATTTATTTCGACCTATTATTAATTATTTAATTAAAAATGTTATACTAATTGATAAAATTACAGATTTTTTTCCTAAGCCTTAAAATTTGTTTCAATTTTTTTGAAGTTATGAAACAAGAAATTTTATCATATAAATATTTTTATATTAATTTATTATGGCCGAAACTACTTAATTCAATATAATATTCATATATATTAAATATTTAAAACTATTGTAGCTTTAGATATTACATGTTTTCTAATTTTTAAGTTAAATATATATATATATATATATATATATATATATATTTCTTGATTGTTATTTATGGTACAACATATATAGTTATTTAAATAAATAAATATTTCCTGCAATATTTTAATGATAAAACAATTTTTTAGCAAAGCTAGCTAACTTTAAAGTGGGCCATGGCACCATATATAAATAAAAAAACAGGTATTCTGCATATACACAGAACATCTAAATAATGATAAAACATATTATATATATGTATATACACAACCATTTGAAATTTATTACTATATGTTCATGTACATATTTGACAACTTACAATACATACAGAATGAGCTAATGTGTCTATTGCGATGTAAATCCCAACATCTATATTCGGGCATGTTATTCCCTGCATAGATTGCTATGTTACACATGCACACACACACACACACATATATGTATATATGTATATGGTATATACATACATACATACATACATACATATATGTATGTATGTATATTTATGTAAATAAAACCAAAATTAAATAAATCCCAAACTGCAATTTATAGATTTAATAAAATCTTTGTACACAATCAGTAAACTATAATTTGTAAAGTAAGAATACATTTGAACATAGTAATATTTCATGCCATGAATAAATTGTTAATTGAAGACATTTAATGAATAAATTGATTCAATTTAAAGAGAGAAAATAAAAGGTTTCTCTCCTCATTTAATGCAATTTATGCTCTCAATTAATTACTTATTTTAGGGAAAGAAATGAAAGTTTTCATCCCTATATATATTAACCCTTATAAATAAATTTTAGGTGTATTTGATACACGATACAATTAAAATTAATTTATTTAAAACTTCCTTTTAACCAATTTAAATAAAATACATGATTTTATTTAAACCAAATTTAGAAATGTTCATGTAGGATCGAATTAACCATAGGGGGGTCAATAGGGTTTATAAAAAAATTCAAAAGTACATAAAAATTGCAGTACAGATAATAACAGAGTTAATGCGGAAATAAAAGTGACACGCAAGTTTACTCAGCTTCCGAAAAACCTGCCTACTGTTGCCTCCAAGGTTTTTACTATAAATTAAACAATCTAACGCTTAATAGACCCCGTAAACTCGCAACCTTCGCCAACCTAATTGTTCTAATTCTACGCTCAAAACCCTGCCACTACTCAGCCACTGATTTGCGAATTCTCGAACTATGCACCGTAGTTCATACCTAGTTAAAAACTAAAGTTTTATAAAAGTAAAAAGGAAACTACAATAAAAATAAATTGAAACCCTAAATTACAAGGACTAATATAAATTAGCCCAAAAGAAAGAATAAACAAATGGCCCTATTTTAAGGATGTGATCAAGTAGAAATAGAAGTGATTCTCCTCTTTGAATTCAATCAGGCTGTTCTTCCTTCGTCTCTTTGTTCTTCGAAAAAATTAGGGTTTCTTCTTATTGAAGCGGCCGATTCCAATTGATTGATTGAACAGATGTATTCGCCTTGATTGCTTCATTAATCGATTTCCTTGCTTGACTCATCTCGATTGCTTCATCGTCGATTTTGGATGACATAAAAATGGTACTGGGTTTTTGCACCTTTCAATTTGTAACGTTCTCGACTTTGATTTGAGTTATAAATTGGTTTGTGATTTATTTCAAGGCTTGCTCTCTAATTTTGCTCGAACATGAATAGTTTTTTACTGATGATGATAATGGATTATTTATAGGATTTGATTCTCTATATTTTCGAATTGAAACATTCGAACTTGACTTTGGACTTTACACTTCAATTGTTAATCTTTGATCGAGTGGTTTACCGGTTTCTGACTTTGTCACCGTACGAATATGTATTCGTATATATTTTTACTATGGATGATTTTTCTTATTTCATTCTTTGATCTTCTATGTTGTTTGCTTTTATTTGACTGCTTTGATTTCTATCGTGTTGTATCTTTATACGTTGATGATTGAACAAAATGATGAGCTAGGTTTAGCTTTGTTTTAGTTTACAATTCTAGATGCCCGAAGTGTGTTATATCTGATACATATGTGCATGCCTTGATTTGTTTGTGTGCAATAGTATTTGTTGAACTTGTCCACTTCTGCCTAGCTGCACTCTTGCACCCTTGTACCCTTGCTGCACTATTGTATGCTTGTTGTGTTTGCACCCTACTTTGATCTGGTCTTGTTTTTCTTCCTTTTGTGCATGTCTTGCTTCGTATTGATACCTTTCCCTAGCATATGCATGTTGATTTCTCTTGTCAATCTTGCTATTGCACTTGCATTTGAACTTATTTGTGTACTACGTGCTTGTTGTTTCAGACTTTGCACTATTTTGTTGTTGTCTTGAACATTGCCTTTCCTCACTGTGCACATGCATACATGTATATACATATATGTATATATGTGTGAAATTTCTTATGCTTCGTATTCCTTTCTTTTGTTGCTTCTGATATACTGCCTTTGCTTTGATTGTTTCCCGAACATAAACGTAGCCATGTCTTGTTTTGTTAGCTGGTTTATGCTTTTATGTGTGCACCTGAATTGAGTCGGAGACAACTTAGGCTTGACCTTGTGCACATTTTCACTAAGTTGAGCCTTCATGCTTGATTTCTGCAGTAGTCTGTGTGATTGAATCAAGGCTCAGTTGTGCTATTCACATTGATATGCTGTGCATATCATGAGCTGTCCGTGCACTTATATTTGTCCCTGTCTAAATACTAAGAGAAAAATAAACCCATAAATTGAGGCAATATTAACATTCAAATTCTATTTTATTTTTGAAATTTAGGTTCTTATCTTTTTCCAGTTTACTACATTGTTTATTTTATAGGTATAATGGATCGTCGGACACAAGTTGGAGCAATCAAACCAAGATCAAAATCGAGTGTGAGTGAGTGAGGAAACAAGGTGTTGTATATGAGTGTGTAGAGATTGTGTATATGAGAGTATGGAAATTTTTATAGTGACAAATTGTATTGTGATTGAAATTTCAAATATAGTGGAAGCAAATAATGTACACTATTTTAAATTGAAATAAAATATTTGTTTGAACGTAATATTTGTTCAAATAAATATTCTGATTTAATTGTTCTAATATGCAAATATTTATTTAATTCTGCGAAACAAAATAGTACAATAACAAACAAATTTTATTCTATTTTATATATATATATATATATATATGTTTATATCATCAAACAAATATCATAAACCGCGATCTACAATCTCCCTCTTTTGATAATAACGAACATATGTTAAGATTTTGAATTTTAAATAAATGTGTTTGGTATGATGTTTTCAAGCTCCCCATATTTAGATGCTCCCCCTACAACTAAACTCCCCTTACACAACTGCGTGCAAGTGAACATGAAAATTTGATTTTTTAGAAATAATTTCAAACAACTCTTGAATAATAAAAACGCTTTCGAATATCAGTAAGGTTATTACTCAGTCAATTAAATCATAATCTCTCTCCCCCTTTTGTTATCATAAAAAATAATAATAGTAATTGAAATAGTAATGAACTTTGATTAAAATTATAAAATCAAATCAAGAGGGAAATATATATTGCAAATTCCATTTAATTAAACAAAAATCATAATATTTTATTTATTAGAAACAAATTCCACTTTAGAGAAATGATAAGATTATAATTTAGAAATTTTTTTATACAATGACATCAGTTTGGTATTTTCAACAAAGAAGAAATTTGAGAATCTTCCTTTTAAATTTTTATTTACAAAAAGAATATTAAGCACCTTCTAAGCATGCATAACCATTAGGACCTTTAAATGAGGTTAGTGGTTACTTAAGAATGAATGTCAAGTATTTTCTAACCATGCATAACCGTGAGGATTTTTAAATGAGATTAGAATTTACTAGAATATTTATCTCTTTCTTATATGAGTCCCATCCATGCATAATCGTATGGACTTCTAAATGAGAATGAAAGCACATATACAAAAACTAAAGTGATTCTCCTATGCAAAACCACGAGGACTTTTAAATGAGCGGGAATACTTTGGGATAGGGTTATTTTACAAAAAAAAAATGTTTTTTTGTTTTGAAATACCAATTTTTGCACACTATATTAAATTTTGGTGTATGGATTGAAAAAAAGGTAATCACAATAGAAATAGCAATGGAATAAGTATTAATTTAAAATATTATATAATTTTTTAAATTTCATGAAATTTTAAATTTTACTTCATCTTGTTATGAAACATAATTAATCAGTACCTATCACTTCCCCAAACACTCTTAATAATTTTGATAAGTTTCAAAAAGGTTCAATCAACAATTATTTTTTCTGTAGTAAATCATGTACCAAAGTAAACAAGAGTATTTTTTATCAAAGTAAAAACCCAAGTAATTTAAAAAAAATGTGTGTGAAAATCAATTTTCAATAGGGAATTTTGTCGAAATATATGCTAGTTGAAAACCAGTTGAAAATAATCAGTCAAATGCAAATATGATTTCAATATGATGTTTGATACCACTTGTATTTGGATTGAACAAGGTGATATATAGTGGTATATAAGAATAGAAGAAAAAAATTTACATTTAAAGATCACTCGGATTGATTTTCAAAATTTTCATCAATACCATTTATATTAGTCAAAGGCAAAGGCATTTGTATTGAACCAAAATCAAAAACATTTCTCCAACCATTACTTTTTAGTCGTGAACAAGACAATGAGAGGTAACAGTTCTACCAAAGCAATTGAAAATTCCTGTTTTGAAAATTCAGTCCATTTGAAACTACTATTTGAAAGTTTAAGTCTGTGATTTGCTTTAGCACAAAACATGAAACTTTTAGATACTCAAAAATGCCGCTTATCAAAACTGGTTTCAAGTCAAAATGATAAATTGTTCAAAAGTTATGAATGAAATACTACAACTTGTTTGTGTAAATCAGAAATACTTTTCAAGTAATGTACTGAAAAGATTGATGTTTTTCAATATTTTCCAAAATGAATCACCAAAACTCAAAAGAGTAATATTGTAGTGCTATCAGATAGCCTTCCAAAACTTAAAAATTTTCTAAAATCGAAGTAAAAATGTTCAAGTTATGATCGAAATACCACAGCTGTGTTAAAAAGTTCTGAAATTGTTTTCAACCAATATACCAAATGATTTGCAGTTTTTCACCTATTTAAGTTCAGATTCTGAAGAAACACAAAAAACAAAACTTACAGTTTTTTTAATATATTTTCCAGAACATCTTGAATTTTGCAAATCGGAGTTAAGAAGTTCGGGATATGGTAGAAATACTACAGCAATGTCAACAAAAAACAGAATTAGCAATAAGAGAACAAAATAGAGTTTAGAGATCATACCTTACTTACCTTCGATGTCATGATACCCAAAATATGTAGATCCCCACCTCATCTTTCTAGGATAACGAACATTTGGATTTTAGCTCATCAATCATATAGAACAACTTGAAATCTGTCTCTATCGAAGTTGTTCCTTAACCTGCTTTTGTACCTAAATGTTAGAAGAGTCGAGTGGTCTAACAAAGGATGTAGGACCACTCTTATATTCGTTTGTAGCCTTTGATACCCAAACTCGTCTATATAACAAACCATTAGCATCTACAATTGTACCCTTAGAAACTCAAACCTGTTTAAATTTTAAAACAATAACATTTGTACATTTTGGAGCCCAAAGTTATTTAACGGTTTTTTTTGTTCATATGCCAACATTTATTTTGATCATGCCCACTTTTCCACAGATTAAGCATTTTGAAAAATCTTTAACATTATCGGAATTTCTTTTCTTGATTGGTTCAACTTTATTAAATCCAACAAAAGTTGGATTTCTTAGCAACATATTTAACGATTTTTCTCCCTTTGAAAATTTCTTTATTGTTGATTCAAGTTGTTGAACCTTATCACTAAGGACATTATTTTCATTCAAAAGTGAGGAACATCTTTAATGGAATTTTCTCTTTTTGTGTCTTCTTTATTTTTTAAAATCAAAATTTCATTATTGAGAGTTTCAATCTTAGTTTTGGACCTATTAATTTCTTCTTCTAATGACTGATGCTTCTCACAATTTGAGTTAAACTTTTCAATGTGTTCAATCATAGATTCTAACTCATTATTCATTCCAAGTAGATTATTTTTCTTTGATTCAAGTTTATCATACCAGGTTGTTGAAATCTATAGAGTTTTGAATTCAAATTGATATGATAATAAGAAATCAATATGTGATAATTTTGATGCGTCACTTTGTTCATCGTCGCCATCGCTAAAATCTCCCATCAGGCACATGTTTGTATCCTCTTTCTCACTGTCGTGTTCTCCTCTTCTCCCTCACTATCATCCTAAGTGGCTGCAAAACTCCTTTGCTTCTTCTTCTTTCCCTTGTCAAATCGACTCAATGGACATTTTGGTTTGTTGTGATCGGGTTTCTTACACCTATGGCATATGATTTCCTCTTTTTTAGAATCATCCAGAATTTGATAATTTTGGTTTTTATCCATTGGTTTATTGCTGGATTTCCCTGCTTTCGGGTCCACGTTTCGAATTTCTTCATCAACGGCGCTAGCTTAGCCATAGCATTGTTTCCATCATCACTATCGGGTGTACCTTTTAGAGTGATTGAATTCTTTTTTGAGTCTCTGCTTTCATGTTCCTCTCTTACTTTTAGTTCCATCTCGTAAGTGATGAGATTTCCTATTAATTCCTCCAATCTAAGCTATTTCAAATCTTTGGATTCCAGACTTGCAGTCACTTTGCTTTTGAAATTCCTCGGGAGGATTCTTAGGATTTTATGGACCATCTCCAATTTTGTGTAAGCTTTTCCCAACGTCTTGGATTTGAACACTATATTTGAAAATCGTCCATACATCTCCTTTATATTATCGTCCTTCATCATCACAAAATTCTCGTATTCATTGCTGAGCATAGTTAGATGAGATTCCTTGATCTACGATGTACCTTCATGAGTCACTTCAAGAGTATGTCAATGTTCCTGCGCAGTTTCACAGCGAGAAACACAATTGTTTTAATTTTATCCAATGCAAATATAATAAAATTCATAGCCTTAGCATTAGAACGATGTAAACTAAGCTCATTTTCATTCCACTTATCTTTTGGCTTAGGAAAATCATGACCGTCTATAATTACCATAGGTAGATTATATGCAGTTTCAAAGATATCTCATGCACCATATCTAGAAAAAATTCATCCTAATTTTCCAACACAAATTATCCATTTTGTTAAACATGGGTGGCCTAGCAATCGAATGTCCTTTAGAAAAAGCATTATTAAAATTAGCCATGGTTAAAAGGTGAATTTTTTCTACCTAGCTCCGATACCACTTGTAGGATCGAACTAACCATGGGGGGTGAATAGGGTTTATAAAAAAATTCACAAGTGAATAAAAATTGCAGCACAGATAATAATAGAGTAAATGCATAAATAAAAGTGACACACAAGCTTACGCAGCATCGGTAAACCTACCTACTGTTGCCCCTAAGGTTTCTACTAGGAATTAAACAATCTGACGCTTACAGACCCTGTAAACTCATGACCCTCGCTAACCTAATTGTTCTAACCCTAAGAGCAAAACCCTGCAACAACTCAGCCACTGAGTTGTGAATTCTCGAATTACATTCCGTAGTTTGTGCCTAGTTAAAAACTAAAGTTTAATAAAATTAAAAAGGAAATTACAATAAAACTAAAATTGAAACCCAAAGTTGCTCCTCTTCCTGAAGCTCCTATCTCTGTCCCTGGTCCGATATCTGCCATTGCTCTGCCGGTTTCCCCCACTACATCCATTGTTCCTAGTGTTGTTTCTGCAGACTCCATTGCTTTTCAGGAACTTGCTTCACCTCAGCTGTCTGTTGTTTGGGTTGAGTCTGAGAGATGTTGGGTTGATCGCTGTTCTGATTTGTGCTACAACCCCGTGGACGATTCCTATTTTAGATATGTTTCTGCTGATCTTATGGACCAGAGATGCCTTTATTATAGACCTTCAGGTGATTCCTTGATTCTCGACTTGGACGGATCGTATGCCGATTTAAATTCTGTCATACTTGCTGATACTACCTGGGATCGATCTTTTATTTATTCTTCTGATGTTGACATTTATGATCCTTGTATTGCACTCCTATTTCGCCCCTTTATTGGTCATCTTGGTGACGACTCCTTGGTCTCTTCCCTAGTGGAAGATGTCGTTGGTGCATCTACCTCTTCGGAGGAGTCCTAGTTATGTTAGTTTTTATTGTAGCCGTGACATTCTGTCACACTCCTGTGCTGTATTTCTTTTTCTTCTTCCATAGTATTTAAGGTGTCTCTACCTTACTCCTGTACTTTAAGTTTTTTATTACGTTCGTAATAAAAAGTGGACGGTCCACTATAAAACCGGCTGGCCTTGCCAAAAAAAAAAATTGAAACCCTAAATTACAAGCACTAATATAAGTTAGCCCAAAAGGAAGAATAAACAAATGACCGTACTTTAAAGATGTGGTTCAATAAAAATAAAAGTGATTCTCCTCTTTATGTCAGTCGGGCAGTTCATACTTTGTCTCTCTGTTCTTCGAAAATATTAGGGTTTCTTCTTATTGAAGCCACTGATTCCAATTGATCGATTAAAGAGATTTATTCGCCTTGATTGCTTTGTCAATCGATTTCCTTGCTCGACTCCTCTCGGTCGCTTTTTCGTCAAGTTTGAATCATATAAAATTGGTACGTGATTTTTGCCCCTTTCAGTTTGTAGCGTTCTCGACTTTGATTCGAGTTATAAATTAGTTCGTGATTTATTTCAAGGCTTGCTCTCTAATTTTGCTCGAACTTGAATAGTTTTTTACTGATGGCGATAATGGGTTATTTATAGGGTTTGATTCCCTATATTTTTGAATTGAACCATTCGAACTTGACTTTGGATTTTACACCTCAATTGTTGAACTCTGATCGAATGGTTCATTGGTTTCTGACTTGGTCACCGTACGAATATATATATATATATATATATATATATATATATTCGTATATTTTTACTATCGGTTGATTTTTCTTATTTCAATCTTTGAGCTTCTATGTTTGCTTTTGTTGACTGCTTTGATTTCTAACATGTTGTATCTTTATAGAATGATGATTGAATAAAATGATGAACTCGGTTTAGTTTTGTTTGGGTTTACAATTCTCGATGCTTGAAGTGTGTTGTATTTGATACATATGTGCATGCCTTGATTTGTTTGTGTGCACTAGTATTTGTTGAACTTGTCCACTTCTGCCTTGTTGCACTCTTGCACCTTCGTACCCTTGCTACACTATTGTATTCTTACTGTGTTTACACCCTGTTTTGGTCTGGTCTTGTCTTGCTGCCTTTTGTGCATGTCTTGCTTTGTACTGATACCTTGCCCTACCATATGCTTGTGCATTTCTCTTACCGTTATACTTGCATTTGAACTTATTTGTGTACTATGTACTTGTTGTTTCAGGCTTTGCACCATTTTTTCGTTGTCTTAAACACTGCCTTTTCTCGTTGTGTACATGTATACATGTATACACATATATGTATATATGTGTGAAATTTCTGATGCTTTGTACTCCTTTCTTTTGTTGCTTCTGATATACTACATTTTCTCTGATTGTTGCCTGAACTCGAGTGTATTGAAGTCTTTTACACTTTAACCCGATCTGCCATATCTTTTTTGTATATGTGTACCTGAGTTGAGTCCAAGATGACTTGGGATTGACCTTGTGTACATTTTCACTGAGTTGAGCCTTCGTACTTGACTTTGGCAGCAGTCCGTGTGCTTGAATCAAGGCTCGGCCTTGTGATATTCACAGTGATACACTATGCATATCATGAATTGTCTGTGCACCTATATTTGTCTCTGTCTAAATATGATGAGAAAAACAAACCCATAAACCGAGATAATACTAATATTCAAATTCAATTTTATTTTTTCAATTTAGGTTTGTTTCATTTTCCAGTTTATTACATTATTTATTTGACAGGTAAAGCAGATGGTTGGACACAAGCTGGAGCAATCAAACCAAGATCAAAATCGAGTGTGAGTGAGTGAGGAAACAAGGTGTTGTATATGAGTGTGTAGAGATTGTGTATAGGAGAGTACAGAAATTTGTATAGTGACAAATTGTATTGTGATTGTAATTTTAAATATAATGGAAGAAAATAACGTGTACTGTTCGAAATTGAAATAAAATATTTGTTTAAATAAAAATTCTGATTCAATTATTTTATTCTGCAAATATTTATTTAATTCTATGAAAACAAAATAGTACAATAACAAACAAATTTAACGAATATATATATATATATATATATGTATATATGTTTATTGTCATCAAATAAAACCGTTGTAATCTATAGTTTTAAATGAAATTTAGACTTCATAATCCTATTAAAGATCCAAAATGGTAATAGAAATTGAAATTCATCCATTTCTTTTGCTGTGGGCTGGCCTGGTTCCTTTAAACCACGATCCGTCATCACTCGAACAGATCATGAGTCCCCAAATGGATTCTAGCATCTCGAACAAATCCACTTTCAAGAGACAGAACATGTATCTCAATCTTGAAGTGGTTGTCGATAAGTAAAACACTTACCGATCTTAGTCTCTTCAAGACTTAGTCGACGAATTTGGTTGTTTTCAACAGCAATGAGAACAATCGCATAAAGAAACTAAGTTTCGTATACTTACCACGTTTTCAACCTTCTCAACTTTCACTATCCATCGATCAAGAGAGAAGCTTGGCAGGTTAAAGCATTATTGCTTCTACACCCTACTTGAATCATCACTCTTAACTCTCACGGATAGAGAAGTCTACTTTTTTGGCTTTTGTGCTAAGTATACGATTAAATACTTTCCATAAACAAGTAACAAACAAAGCATGATTTAGACACACAAAGCGCGATCAAGTCACATAAACGACTTTTAATCCCTTTTTTATTTAATTAAAACCTCATTTATTAGTAAAACTCTTTTTATTTAATAAAACTTCTTTCACTAATTAAAACTTCCTTATTTAATTAAATTCCTTGTTTAATTAACTTCCTTATTTAATTAACATTCCTTTATTCAATTAAACTTCCATTTTAATTAAAACTTAAATAACTTAATTAAACTTCTTATTAATTACAACTTAACTTGTTAAACTTGTATATAAATTTAATTTCCCATTATAAAAGATATATGCTTGTTACTATTCACGTATTACTATACACTTTTACTATACGCGTATTTTACTATTCATTTAAACTTTTTTCTATATCTTAAAAGTATTCATATACTATATTCACAAATCAATAAAATGACTTACTGACTTTAAAATACAATCGAAGATTTTAAAAACAAATGTTACTAAAACATCATTACTGTAAACCCCTTTTCTTTTATAAATTAAACATATAGCTTTTCTATCTTTATTTCAAAAGATTCCATACTTTTTTATTATTATTAAAATTCCATTATTAAAGATCTAATTATACTTATAATATTTTTCCACTTTAAAATATAATTCAAGGGTTTAAAAACAAATGTTACTAAAACATTGTTTACTACAAATCGAAAACAATCCATACTTTAACATTTATCTTTAAAAATCATTTTTAAAGATCCAATTACATTTGTGAGGGTTTAAGATAAGTGTTACTTAAACATTGTCACAACAACCCAAAACCATTCACACTTAACCGTTTTCTTTAAACCTGCTTTTGAAGATTTATTTACACTTACAAGGGTTAAGGACAATTGTTACTTTAACATTTGTCACTACAAACCCAAAACCATTTACTTATAGTTATCTTTAAAAATATTCGTTATTAAATATATAATTATTTTCCTAAGTATAATTAATAATAAGGGTTAAAAACAAATGTTACTAAAACATTGTTTGCTACAACCCAAAATCATTTTAAACTTATCATTGACTTTAAATGCAAAGGTCAAAGCATATCTTTTTTTTAATTGAGGTAATACACTTTTAATTTAACTTCTCAAAATATTTTATTTCAACTTAAATGATAAAATTCAAACTTCATTTACCACATTTATAAATACTTAACTTACTTTTTAAAACTCATATATATTTACTAAAAACCCTTTTAAAATGATGTATATATATTTATATGCATATTAATTTATTTATAAGTTAAAATATTTAATACTAAAAACGATTTAAAATGATATTATATTACATAAGCTTATACTTACTTTAATAAAATGATTAACTAATCCTAAAAACTATATATATTAAAAAAAACTTTAAAAACATTTAAACTATGGTTTAAAACATTTATATTAAATACTACTTAAAATACTTATTTTATAATTTATTTTAAACCCATAAAAAGCATGTTTTATTATTTAAAACCCTTCACTTTCTAAATTCATAAATGATTAATAAAAAGTATATTTAAACCTTGATATTTTTCCAATAATAAATACACTTATAGTATTTATTAGAAATGTAAAGAAACGCTAGGATGTCTTTCAATGTTAACTTAAAAAATCGTCGAACACAAAGCAATTTCAAAGTGCATTCATAGCGACTTTTTTACTTCTAACTATCACAACTTCCATTTACAATTTCTATAACTTCCCAAACTAATTCCTTTTTGTCAAACACACCAAAACGTGTGTAATAAATAACCAAATATATATTTTTCCACAATATATGCACATTTTAATCAATTTAACATATGTCAAATACAAGGGATTTAAAAGTGTCTTTATAGCAACTATTTCGCTTCAACCATTCACAATACACAATCAAACATGAAACAACAAGTTTGGGCAACGTTACATATTATAAAAAGTTATAAGAGAGATTATACTACAATATAAAGTTGTCATTTTCTTTCAAATTCAAGAAGGGGTCAAAAAGTAATAACTTGAATTGTTATCTATTTAATTTATATTTAACATAACAACAATATATAGACAAAATTATACAAATTAAATGGCCACTTAACTCATCCAAGCCCAAGCCAAAGCAAGACATAGATAATTCCACTACAAGTGCAATGGTGAAGTCGGCGTCTCGATTGGACATCGTATGTAAAGGTTATGAATTTTATAAGAAATTTGATTTAAATAATTTAATTAATTGACTAATTAACTATTAATTACCTCCCAAACCTTTCTTCTCTCCTTTCTCTTTACTGTGCATGGACAGCACCTACACACCCATTGTCGTGCACCTCCCCTCCCACTAATTTGAGCTACAGATCACGAAATCAGACACCACCACTTCCAATCATCTTCTCTTCGCGCGTGCTCCTCCATTGGCCTAAAAGTTCGAAGCTCGCAGCCTTCCTGAAATTCATGACTTGGTCCATTAAGTCATGACAAGGGTAATGTCGCGTTTCTCTATACACCACCGCACTACCCCATTTGGCCACCATCAATTCTCTTCTGCACAAGAAGCTCAATGCCATACTAAGTTTCACTTAACTCTGTCTCCATCGTCAACAAATCAAAACCCTAGTTCAACATTAACTAGTTGAGCTTGGCCAAGCTTCGCCGCAACAAACCCGAGGCTATGGATTCGAAGCCCTCGGCTACACGAGTTCAACGAATCAAAACATCACCTTTAGCTCTCAAAACAATTGAAAGAAAAATGGCGGCTGGTTTATTTTTGTTTACAGGAAAAAAAGGTGGAAGAGGAAAGTGATGAGAGAGGGAGTGAAAGTGTATGGATGTTTATTTGTAATAAAAATATATTATATTTAAATTTCTCTAAATAATCGATTCACATTTCGAGCTCGCACGATCACATGGGTGTACATCACCTCAATATTCTAATTTCGATGGTACTAGTTTCATCAAAATTCAAGACAGTGCATCGGGATGATAATTTCACGCGTTTCGAGATCGTTTATCGATATAAAAAATCGATCGCATTATTGATATTTCTCAAACTGTTTGTTTTGTAAACATTTTTTGAAAACAAATTTCTTATCATTAGTTATTATTTAAAAGGGGTTAATAGGGTTATTAAATCCATTTATTCACATTAAATCTAAAATTAAAATATTTAAGTAATTTTGATATTTCAATACAAAGTGCCCTAAATTCCAGGTCGTTAGAAAAATGCTGCCAAGTTGTACATCTAACCATAAATGTTATCCCGAGGTAAGGTTAACTATTGCACTATAAAATTGAAATATAAGCCTTTTTTTTTAAAAGTAATAAATACAAAAATGACACTATCTAGTATCATTGCACCTTGTCTTTCTTGCAAATGTTTTGTCCTTTTGCCAAATTCAGTGGTAAAAATTTGTCCACTAGGCTAAAAAAATTAATAGCCAGTTCCAAAAGCTAAAAATGCAATAAAATTTATCTTCCACGCTATTTTTCCGTTAACTATAATGCATTTTTTAATTAAATGGTGATTTGAGTATTATATTTATAACCATTGTGTAGCGACCCGAAATTCCACTACCGGAAAATCGCGAAGCTAATTAAGAAAGAAAGGGATAGAAGAAGAAAAGAAAGAGAAGAAAGAGAAAACAACACATCAGAATCTCACAGCGGAATGATTTAAATATAATATAGAACATATACAGAGTATCATATACATCAGAGTACACAACTAAACATCTCAATATAGACAGTTATAACATTTCTGTCTAATACAATACAAGACATCATACGGACAACAACACAGCGGAAACTCTAACCATATCTACACGCTGAAGCCTCCTGCTCCAAAGCTCCTCCAGAATTCGTCAAGAGATAACCTGAATCACTTGACTACTCATATATAATATGAGTACCCAAGAGTTTAATAAAACAGAAAATAAACACTCGGGTCAGACAGGGGTCTGGTGTGAGTAAACGGTTTAAGATTGCTTAACTTTAGGAAAACCTTTGAAAATAAAAGGTATCACGTAAGACTTCCCACACATAAACATGGAAAAGTTTTTACCTTACGCTAACCAAAACATTTGATAGGAAATCCAGTGATATTATAATAGTGTCTAGGGTTTTCAAGTAAATATGAAATAGCCGAAATTGTTACATCTATTAAATTCCAGCTACTAGCCACAAAAGTGGGTAATACAAACAAAACCGTAGGGTCTCGTAGGGAAAATGGGTTTCCAACAATGGCAGGGCTACTGGGGTACCGCCCGTCACAGTACGTGGCCTAGATCACCGTACCGAGGATTACTCCCTTCATCCCCTGCAACACAAGACCGGGACCATTCCTTACTGAACAGTCCCGAACAAGACCACCCCGCAGTTGGCTGCAGACCCAACTGCCCACACAGCCGAAATATAAAGGGACCTCTAGACAGGGATGTATCTTGCCCTCCAGTGGGCGCGACCCACGAAGCCTTGCTGCACCTCCCCTGTTTTAGCCATTCCCGGTTGATGAGGCTTGAGGCTGCGATTACCTTTATAGGACCAATCATCTTAGAATGCTCATCGTCCGCCTGACGATGTGCTGAAAGCATTCAATCCATACAAGTTCGTTCCGGGTTCGAACGAAACCGAAGGCACTATCTCGTTGCACTCATTTTGGAATCACCCTCAGAGTCAACGACCATAGCCCTTGCACTCTGATTCACCATCTCGAATCTATAAGCACTATTCCGTCAAACTCATTACGGAATCACCCACAGAGTTATACTGACGTATAGCCCTTACACCTCGAGTCTTCACTTGCTCCACTTGGATTAACGACCTAACGTTTAATTGGAATCGATGTGGTTTTCGGATTCCAAATATGGAAACCCGATCCCGGTCTCATCGAAACCAAACGCCATTTTAATGTCCAAGTTGTACTTAAGGGATTTAAACAATAGATATTCAGAAATATCACTTAACATAAATGGATGTATCATACTACACAGATAGATAAGCATTTATTATCACATGCATCTATACATATCACAAAGCAGCATATATATCACAATCAGATATAGCATATACATATCATCATCCATCAATCAATGCCATCCAACAACATCCAATATCATTAACTCATTAAATGATATAAATCATCCAATCATTAACCATTCATAAACAAGTTTTATTCAAACTTGATTAATTTAATTAATCCTTAAATTAAATTAATCCTTAATTAAACACTTGGATTATCTCCAATCCAATACTATTCATTAATTAATTACAAATTAATTAACTAACATCACTTAATTACCCAACTCAATTAATCTTTCCTGATTAATTATCACTTAATTACTTTAAGTAATTATTACTTAATTACCATATTAATTAATCATCCTGATTAATTACTTCCAAATTATACTATGTAATTACCTCTTAATTACTTTCTAAATTAATCAACCTTGATTAATTATTCTCTAATTATTTTGATAATTATTCCTTAATTATCTTTAATCTATTACACTTGATTAATCATTTTTAATTAATCACACTTGATTAATTACTTTTAATTAATCACCTTTGATTAATTACTTTTAATTACATTTAGTAATCAAAACTTAATTATAAATTAATTATTCTTAAATTATTAATTAACAATTAATTAATTATTTTCATTAATTAATGATTACCTCATTAATTAAATTTCCTCTTAATTAATTACTTTTACAAGTAATTAATAACTCTTAATTCTTTAATTAATTAATCATTAATCAAATAATTTAAACCTTTAATCAATTATTAATTAATTCTTTAATTAATAACTAAAGTGATTATTCCCTAATCACATTTACTTAATTACTTTTCATAAAGTAATTATTCTTTACTTAATTACCTTTGGTAATTAATCACTTAATTACTTTAATTACTTCCCAAGTAATTATATTATATTAATCCATAAGTGATTATTTTAATTAATCACAAGTTAATTACTTAATTAACTATTTAACTAAATCATTTAAAATTAATTAAATGATTCTTAACTTATTATATTAAAAGATTCTTAATTAAGAAACCTTATCTTAATTAAATCATTTATTCATAATTAAACTTGATAATTAAAAATAATTTAATTATCTCAATTATCTTTACAAATTTAATTATCTTTAATTAAAACAAATTCAAACTAACTAAAGATAAGCTTTACTACAATTGATCATCAAATTCTAAATCATTGACTTATTTAAGTAAAATATAATAATTAGAAATCAATTAAATTTAAAACATATTTTAAATTGAACCTTTAAGTCTTTAAAAAAAACTTCCCACATTTATTTAATAAAGTTTAATATAAACTTTATTTCAAATCTACATATTTTATTTTAAAATTCCCATATTTAAAATATATAAACTTGTTTAAAACATAACATTGAAAACCAATTCAATTTGAACTAGTCTAACTCTTGTTTTAATAACTTAATTCCTAAAATCAAATTTACTTAGTATTAACACTTAAACATCTAGTTCTAAAACCAGAACTTACCAATACTCGAGTGACCCCACTAAAACCCGAGTAACCTTCACAAAAATATCGCGTCAACCCCGTGCATCCCACCTAGTCCTCCTGCTTCGAGTTCCATCAAACAAAACACGATGCCTACATCGAGTTCCTCCCTCCTTCTCATTCCTGAACCCATACTTCTCGATATCACCTGCACCGTGCAACGTGCACCACCACACCTCCCACCGACGACCATCGCCGCAGCTCCGACAAGTCATCCTCGACCCTAACTTCCTAACGCTACACCCAGAAACCCAAATACGATAGAAAATCGAAATACAACATTCGAACCCAAACTGTTCGAAAAACCCCTACCTGCAAACCACCACCGCCGGTCACTGCCTTCACCAGAGACCACGCCGTTGCTTCCTTAGCTCCACCATTACCCCTCGACCCTCTGCAATGCTAGCGACAACCTCCGGTAACAACATGATGTCGCGACAACTCCAAGAACAACATCGGTACAATCAGGTTACAAAACCCTATCTCCTCGATCCATGGCCAACCCAATTAATTAAAAATTCAAGAAGCATTTTTCGCATGCTCCCTACAGCCCACTCCACCTTCGAGTTCACCCACGGCGATCAATTCACCGCCGTTCGCCGTGATTTGGCCAAAAACCCCAAATCAAAGAATCCCAAAATGCCCACAAATTAGCTCATTAAAAATTATGATTCTGGTATTAAAAATCATAATTCTCCATTTGCAATTCAATCATGAAATCAAAACTTGCAATTGAATTCATCAAATTTGACCCAAAATTAAAGTTTTACTGTAAACTCAAAGTTTTAAAGCTAATTATCCAATTTTAAAACCTATAATTATTTTAGAAGAAAGATAGCATGATTCCACACAACTATAGTTTACAACTTACATGCTAATTCAAATCAAAAATTTTGATATTGAATTTAATTCTGAAATATTGAAACTGTGTTATAAACACAGTGACATTTCCTTGTGATGTTACAGACAACTCATATACAAAGTTTAAACATGCAAGCAAATTTAAAATCTAATATTCCATCAACATCATGTTATTAAATCATAGAAACAAGATGAATCAAATGCTCAAACAGTTTTTAAAAGATTTATTTATTCACTAGATTCAAACAGAAGACAGAGCAAATGATTTTACTTCTCAGGCATTCACTATTTTAACTTCCAGAGCATGCATTCATTCAAAATCCAAGAATTCAAAGAAACATAACATTTTCATACATAAACAGAGATGAAATCAAGTTAAAACTGTTTTTAAAATTCGTTTTACTCACCTGTACAATTTTCCAGAAAACAGAGAGAAGATCTGCATGATTGTTTCCAGGCATTTGAATTCACTGCATGTTGATTTTAATCTTGAATTGCTTGAATAAATTTGTATGCTTGTGAATTCCAGCTCTTGCATGTTTGTGTTTTACTTGCAGTTGATTACAGAATTTCCAGATGTTGATGAAGAACTTGCATTTGATAAATTTTATTCCCAGATTCACAGTTTTTTTTTTTCTTTGATCTGTTTTTGAACTTTGTTTTGATTATCAGATTTGTATTCATTTTGAGTTTTGAAGGAAATGTTTATCAGCTGAAGTAACACTTTTGTTTTTAACTGAAAACAACTCTTTTCCTTGTTTTACAAATTTAAATTTTATTATACAAAAGAAAGACATTTGTCATTCCAAATTCTTAACTAACTTACACATATGCACAATGCTTCACAAGTGTTTTTTAGCATACATTAATATACTTACATGTGTCCTTAGGGTTTAATTAATATTTACTAATGTATTTTCTCAATGCTTATTAAATGTTTTAAAATGTTCTACAAATGTTCATTTATCTTTAATAATATATTTAATCCTTATATACATGTATTTATGTAATATAAAATGTACATACTTATATTTTAGTAAATATTCATTTGAAATCAAGAAGCTTACATTTTTTTTTTATTCAATCATGTTTATATGTTTGAAAATTTCTATTTAAATTTAAATCTTATTTAAAAATTCAAAGTACATATTTATCATAAATAAGGAATTAACTTTGTTATTTAAATCTAAATCTCAATTATCAATTCAAAGTCATTAAATCAAATTATCATTTTAAATTCAAAACTAAATATATTCAAATTTGAAAACTATTATTAAATTCAAATTAATACAATTCCTATTTCAAATATATATATACAAATATATATACACATTTCAAATAGAAACATATTCTAATATTATATTTATTAATTTCCAAATTAAATTTTAAAACAAATATCAAATCACAATATATACATTCATATATATTATAATTTGAATACAAAGTTTTATTACATTAAAAACTTCTTATTTATCAAAATAAATATTTTCCAAATCAGATTATTATAAACTTTCAAAAGAATTTATCTTGCCTATTCATATTTGTAAAGAAAAATATGAATAGATATTAACAAATTATTATCATTAATCTTTAAAATAGATTTAACTTGTCAATTTATAACATAAAATGATCAAATCAATTTAATTATTATCAAAGATTATTAAATTGATATTGCTCAAAATTCCGGGTCGTCACATTCCTCCCCCCTTAAAAGAATTTCGTCCCCGAAATTTAAAAGCAAAGATAATTTAATAACCCAGATAAAGATTTTAAATTTCAAACAGCAATCAAACAATCAATCATATATTATCAATAATAGCATCCAATTCAAACAAACAAACAATTTATCTATTCCAGAAAAATTCTGAATAGAACCTTCTAATATTATCTAGAGTTTCCAGATACCTATACTGGAATACTTGCTCTACAAATCTTAACTAACTACACTACTAAAACTAAGAACTCCCTTACCTGATTCTTCAAATCTGAACAAGATACCAGACTAAATTCAAAACCAACTCAACTACCAGATTCCTTCTGAACTGCTGATTCTATCACTCAAAGAATCATACACATATTCCTCAGAGATATGTGAAATACAATGAATTCCAGTTATCCAAACTGGCAATTCAATCCTGTAGATCAAAATCAAATCTCTAGAGAACACAAATAAACTCCAAAATACCTCCAGAGCTAAATCTCCAGTTTTACCCAATCTTATATCTCTTTTGATCGGATAAAAACAAATCAAAATCCAAACTCTAACTACACATCCCAAATCCCTCAATTCTAAACTGTACAATTCTTCAGATGCCCTGAGTCACCTCCAATATACCTGATCAGCCTAACCCTTGCTGATTGCTTCAAGAAACAACAGCACCAACTCAAACCAAATCTCCAGGTCCTACTCAACAAAATGGCTCTTCCAAAAATAATTTGCTGAAATCCAAAATACAACTCTATACCACAAACATCAATGGACTTCAAACCTATATCTCCTATCTGGCATAACCAAACAGTTGCACTAGACAACCAAACCTACCAAATCCAGAAAAATCCTTCATACTTGAATTTCCTGTAGAAATCCCTTACTGCAACTCCCGGTTGCTCCATACAAGAATAACTGCCAACTTGCTTCCGCTGCACAACTCTGATCTAGAGCAGATAAGAATGCTATCGAAGAACACAAGCAAAAATCTTTTTTCCATACACAGTTCATCCGACTCATAAAAATCTCAGTGACCATTCCACTTGGTCAAAACATCTTAGCAGAATCTTAACTCGGAATAAGATGATCAATTCCAAAGAATCCTGCGCTGCCTCACCAAACTCACCTCGCTCCAAGAGTCATCCTACTATATGGTTGAACCATCAATACTACTCCTGAAAATCCAAGTCGATAAGAAATCTCAATCTTCGATTCAGGTAGACCTCAGATTTCCCCAAAAACATCTAGAGAACCTCCGACTACTTCCATAGCTTCCACCTCTACTTGAGATGCCTCAATCTCAAACCTAGAATACTCCAAGATTCCCAAACTAATCGCAAGTCACTTTTGCGATCCTACTCAGTTCTGATTTCAAAGAACTGTCTTTACAAACTAGAACAGCTTATCCTATCCCAGACCAATCTTCAAGAATGGCTTACCTATCAGAAACTGATAGATCACTTCCAACAGATATCTCGCTCTGCTGAGCCTCCCAAAGAAAAGAATAAGCCTTCACTATCTGCCTGCTCTACTGATAGTAGAATCCAAAGATTACTGAATCATCGAAGAAACAGATCCATGCTGCTACTTCCAAACTTCTCTTCAATGATACAGCTAAACCAAAAGATCATCCTTAACCACAAACTCCTGAAACTCAAAACTAACACCCAAATCCTCTAAACCATCCTTGAGACGAGTCCACATCTTCTCAAGAAACTCGACTCAAACCCAACACCAACCACTTATCGTCTTAAGGAAACAACTGAGACCATGTCCGAAATGAGGTAACTCATCGACCTTAGTCTCAAACTTCAATAAAGATAAGATACCCTTACTTGAGATCCAGAAAATCTCTAAACATCTGAACCTTCCCTGCAGCAGACATCAATGCTCTTCCAACACCATCTAAATCTGGCTCCAAAAGAAACATCTTCAGAACCATCTATGGATACTGCATCTCATCACACAGCTATTCCTTCTTGAAGCTATCAAGATACCATCACTTGCTTCTATTTAGCTGACAACTCAACTCTTGGAAATCCCGCTCACTTAAGAGCAAATCAACCTCACACTTCAAGAATATACTCCAATCCTTGAAAAAGACTTCCTTTGGACTCAAAGAAATCCTTTCAACAATCCTCAAAACTTATTCAAGACAGTATTAGATCTACAATCCCGACAGACACATCTCCAACCACAACATATGGGTCTCAACCAAAAGTGGTAGTCGTGTTCCACACACTCCTACCTTATCTACCTCTATAGCTTATGTTGGAAAATCTGAACAGATAACCCAACAGATTAGGTAGTTATATAAATAGATATTTATATAAAAATTACAAGTACGCTCTCTCAAGATAGACACCACTCCAGAGCCTAGCTATTCACTCAACCTAACGCTCCCTAAAGAAAGATTCATTCCAGAGCCTAGGTATTCGCTCAACCTAAAGCTCTGATACCAGCTGTAGCGACCCGAAATTCCACTACCGGAAAATCGCGAAGCTAATTAAGAAAGAAAGGGATAGAAGAAGAAAAGAAAGAGAAGAAAGAGAAAACAACACATCAGAATCTCACAGCGGAATGATTTAAATATAATATAGAACATATACAGAGTATCATATACATCAGAGTACACAACTAAACATCTCAATATAGACAGTTATAACATTTCTGTCTAATACAATACAAGACATCATACGGACAACAACACAGCGGAAACTCTAACCATATCTACACGCTGAAGCCTCCTGCTCCAAAGCTCCTCCAGAATTCGTCAAGAGATAACCTGAATCACTTGACTACTCATATATAATATGAGTACCCAAGAGTTTAATAAAACAGAAAATAAACACTCGGGTCAGACAGGGGTCTGGTGTGAGTAAACGGTTTAAGATTGCTTAACTTTAGGAAAACCTTTGAAAATAAAAGGTATCACGTAAGACTTCCCACACATAAACATGGAAAAGTTTTTACCTTACGCTAACCAAAACATTTGATAGGAAATCCAGTGATATTATAATAGTGTCTAGGGTTTTCAAGTAAATATGAAATAGCCGAAATTGTTACATCTATTAAATTCCAGCTACTAGCCACAAAAGTGGGTAATACAAACAAAACCATAGGGTCTCGTAGGGAAAATGGGTTTCCAACAATGGCAGGGCTACTGGGGTACCGCCCGTCACAGTACGTGGCCTAGATCACCGTACCGAGGATTACTCCCTTCATCCCCTGCAACACAAGACCGGGACCATTCCTTACTGAACAGTCCCGAACAAGACCACCCCGCAGTTGGCTGCAGACCCAACTGCCCACACAGCCGAAATATAAAGGGACCTCTAGACAGGGATGTATCTTGCCCTCCAGTGGGCGCGACCCACGAAGCCTTGCTGCACCTCCCCTGTTTTAGCCATTCCCGGTTGATGAGGCTTGAGGCTGCGATTACCTTTATAGGACCAATCATCTTAGAATGCTCATCGTCCGCCTGACGATGTGCTGAAAGCATTCAATCCATACAAGTTCGTTCCGGGTTCGAACGAAACCGAAGGCACTATCTCGTTGCACTCATTTTGGAATCACCCTCAGAGTCAACGACCATAGCCCTTGCACTCTGATTCACCATCTCGAATCTATAAGCACTATTCCGTCAAACTCATTACGGAATCACCCACAGAGTTATACTGACGTATAGCCCTTACACCTCGAGTCTTCACTTGCTCCACTTGGATTAACGACCTAACGTTTAATTGGAATCGATGTGGTTTTCGGATTCCAAATATGGAAACCCGATCCCGGTCTCATCGAAACCAAACGCCATTTTAATGTCCAAGTTGTACTTAAGGGATTTAAACAATAGATATTCAGAAATATCACTTAACATAAATGGATGTATCATACTACACAGATAGATAAGCATTTATTATCACATGCATCTATACATATCACAAAGCAGCATATATATCACAATCAGATATAGCATATACATATCATCATCCATCAATCAATGCCATCCAACAACATCCAATATCATTAACTCATTAAATGATATAAATCATCCAATCATTAACCATTCATAAACAAGTTTTATTCAAACTTGATTAATTTAATTAATCCTTAAATTAAATTAATCCTTAATTAAACACTTGGATTATCTCCAATCCAATACTATTCATTAATTAATTACAAATTAATTAACTAACATCACTTAATTACCCAACTCAATTAATCTTTCCTGATTAATTATCACTTAATTACTTTAAGTAATTATTACTTAATTACCATATTAATTAATCATCCTGATTAATTACTTCCAAATTATACTATGTAATTACCTCTTAATTACTTTCTAAATTAATCAACCTTGATTAATTATTCTCTAATTATTTTGATAATTATTCCTTAATTATCTTTAATCTATTACACTTGATTAATCATTTTTAATTAATCACACTTGATTAATTACTTTTAATTAATCACCTTTGATTAATTACTTTTAATTACATTTAGTAATCAAAACTTAATTATAAATTAATTATTCTTAAATTATTAATTAACAATTAATTAATTATTTTCATTAATTAATGATTACCTCATTAATTAAATTTCCTCTTAATTAATTACTTTTACAAGTAATTAATAACTCTTAATTCTTTAATTAATTAATCATTAATCAAATAATTTAAACCTTTAATCAATTATTAATTAATTCTTTAATTAATAACTAAAGTGATTATTCCCTAATCACATTTACTTAATTACTTTTCATAAAGTAATTATTCTTTACTTAATTACCTTTGGTAATTAATCACTTAATTACTTTAATTACTTCCCAAGTAATTATATTATATTAATCCATAAGTGATTATTTTAATTAATCACAAGTTAATTACTTAATTAACTATTTAACTAAATCATTTAAAATTAATTAAATGATTCTTAACTTATTATATTAAAAGATTCTTAATTAAGAAACCTTATCTTAATTAAATCATTTATTCATAATTAAACTTGATAATTAAAAATAATTTAATTATCTCAATTATCTTTACAAATTTAATTATCTTTAATTAAAACAAATTCAAACTAACTAAAGATAAGCTTTACTACAATTGATCATCAAATTCTAAATCATTGACTTATTTAAGTAAAATATAATAATTAGAAATCAATTAAATTTAAAACATATTTTAAATTGAACCTTTAAGTCTTTAAAAAAAACTTCCCACATTTATTTAATAAAGTTTAATATAAACTTTATTTCAAATCTACATATTTTATTTTAAAATTCCCATATTTAAAATATATAAACTTGTTTAAAACATAACATTGAAAACCAATTCAATTTGAACTAGTCTAACTCTTGTTTTAATAACTTAATTCCTAAAATCAAATTTACTTAGTATTAACACTTAAACATCTAGTTCTAAAACCAGAACTTACCAATACTCGAGTGACCCCACTAAAACCCGAGTAACCTTCACAAAAATATCGCGTCAACCCCGTGCATCCCACCTAGTCCTCCTGCTTCGAGTTCCATCAAACAAAACACGATGCCTACATCGAGTTCCTCCCTCCTTCTCATTCCTGAACCCATACTTCTCGATATCACCTGCACCGTGCAACGTGCACCACCACACCTCCCACCGACGACCATCGCCGCAGCTCCGACAAGTCATCCTCGACCCTAACTTCCTAACGCTACACCCAGAAACCCAAATACGATAGAAAATCGAAATACAACATTCGAACCCAAACTGTTCGAAAAACCCCTACCTGCAAACCACCACCGCCGGTCACTGCCTTCACCAGAGACCACGCCGTTGCTTCCTTAGCTCCACCATTACCCCTCGACCCTCTGCAATGCTAGCGACAACCTCCGGTAACAACATGATGTCGCGACAACTCCAAGAACAACATCGGTACAATCAGGTTACAAAACCCTATCTCCTCGATCCATGGCCAACCCAATTAATTAAAAATTCAAGAAGCATTTTTCGCATGCTCCCTACAGCCCACTCCACCTTCGAGTTCACCCACGGCGATCAATTCACCGCCGTTCGCCGTGATTTGGCCAAAAACCCCAAATCAAAGAATCCCAAAATGCCCACAAATTAGCTCATTAAAAATTATGATTCTGGTATTAAAAATCATAATTCTCCATTTGCAATTCAATCATGAAATCAAAACTTGCAATTGAATTCATCAAATTTGACCCAAAATTAAAGTTTTACTGTAAACTCAAAGTTTTAAAGCTAATTATCCAATTTTAAAACCTATAATTATTTTAGAAGAAAGATAGCATGATTCCACACAACTATAGTTTACAACTTACATGCTAATTCAAATCAAAAATTTTGATATTGAATTTAATTCTGAAATATTGAAACTGTGTTATAAACACAGTGACATTTCCTTGTGATGTTACAGACAACTCATATACAAAGTTTAAACATGCAAGCAAATTTAAAATCTAATATTCCATCAACATCATGTTATTAAATCATAGAAACAAGATGAATCAAATGCTCAAACAGTTTTTAAAAGATTTATTTATTCACTAGATTCAAACAGAAGACAGAGCAAATGATTTTACTTCTCAGGCATTCACTATTTTAACTTCCAGAGCATGCATTCATTCAAAATCCAAGAATTCAAAGAAACATAACATTTTCATACATAAACAGAGATGAAATCAAGTTAAAACTGTTTTTAAAATTCGTTTTACTCACCTGTACAATTTTCCAGAAAACAGAGAGAAGATCTGCATGATTGTTTCCAGGCATTTGAATTCACTGCATGTTGATTTTAATCTTGAATTGCTTGAATAAATTTGTATGCTTGTGAATTCCAGCTCTTGCATGTTTGTGTTTTACTTGCAGTTGATTACAGAATTTCCAGATGTTGATGAAGAACTTGCATTTGATAAATTTTATTCCCAGATTCACAGTTTTTTTTTTCTTTGATCTGTTTTTGAACTTTGTTTTGATTATCAGATTTGTATTCATTTTGAGTTTTGAAGGAAATGTTTATCAGCTGAAGTAACACTTTTGTTTTTAACTGAAAACAACTCTTTTCCTTGTTTTACAAATTTAAATTTTATTATACAAAAGAAAGACATTTGTCATTCCAAATTCTTAACTAACTTACACATATGCACAATGCTTCACAAGTGTTTTTTAGCATACATTAATATACTTACATGTGTCCTTAGGGTTTAATTAATATTTACTAATGTATTTTCTCAATGCTTATTAAATGTTTTAAAATGTTCTACAAATGTTCATTTATCTTTAATAATATATTTAATCCTTATATACATGTATTTATGTAATATAAAATGTACATACTTATATTTTAGTAAATATTCATTTGAAATCAAGAAGCTTACATTTTTTTTTTATTCAATCATGTTTATATGTTTGAAAATTTCTATTTAAATTTAAATCTTATTTAAAAATTCAAAGTACATATTTATCATAAATAAGGAATTAACTTTGTTATTTAAATCTAAATCTCAATTATCAATTCAAAGTCATTAAATCAAATTATCATTTTAAATTCAAAACTAAATATATTCAAATTTGAAAACTATTATTAAATTCAAATTAATACAATTCCTATTTCAAATATATATATACAAATATATATACACATTTCAAATAGAAACATATTCTAATATTATATTTATTAATTTCCAAATTAAATTTTAAAACAAATATCAAATCACAATATATACATTCATATATATTATAATTTGAATACAAAGTTTTATTACATTAAAAACTTCTTATTTATCAAAATAAATATTTTCCAAATCAGATTATTATAAACTTTCAAAAGAATTTATCTTGCCTATTCATATTTGTAAAGAAAAATATGAATAGATATTAACAAATTATTATCATTAATCTTTAAAATAGATTTAACTTGTCAATTTATAACATAAAATGATCAAATCAATTTAATTATTATCAAAGATTATTAAATTGATATTGCTCAAAATTCCGGGTCGTCACACATTGGGTAGGTCTTTCTAAGTGTAAAGACCCGCAGTTCCGTACCCCTTTGAGTCGATAATATTTCACATCAACTCAACTCAAAATGGACGAAAATACGAATCTTTAGGGTAAAGAAGAAAAAGGGAGAAGAAAGTGGAACAACAACAACAGAATCTCACAATCGCAGCGGAACAAAATATAATATATAATAATAGATTTTTATATATAAAAGAATCTGTAACTGTTTTATACTTACAATCATTAGAGTACAACATTCAATACATCAATCTGGACAGTTATAGTAACTTGTCCTCATACAGCGGAAATTTAAATCTACGGAAAATATATCTTATCATCCAGCTCGTCTCCTGAGTTCCATAGCATCCTGTCCTGAATCTGTAATACTCGGTCTGACCTAAGCATTATAATAGAATTACACCCGAGTCGGTCTGGAAAACCAGCGAGAGAAAACACACTCAATTTGAATTATTAGAGCTATCAAAATCCTTTGAAAACAAAGGTACCTCGTAAGACCGCGTCACCCTATGAATTTATATTCCCAATTATCGTCTGATATCGAATTCCTTTATTTATAAACATCGTTTATCATTTTTATAATCCCTTGGTTTTAACTATTTATAGGACAAATTTTATTTATAACATTCCGTTATATACATTCATTTCTTATAAATTCCTTTTATACTTCCAATCTATTTTAATATTGACTTTAACTCCTTTCGTATTTCTAGAATATCATTTATAAAATATTTTATATTATTCATTTTTTTAAATCTCCATTTACTAATTCACAACAGTTAAGTATAACCAAACTCAAATTTTTTTTTCTAGTTCAATTTCCTTAAATAACTCCAATTCCAATATATATATTTTTTTATTATCCAATTCCCTTTAATTCCATAAATTTTAAAAATATATTTACAGTATTTAAATTATCAAAATTCAAGCCAGTGCCATAATAGCATCCAATAATTCCAATCACTACAATAATCTATAATAGATTATTCTATACAAATCACACATCACTATATATGAAGAATAAACAATAAATTTGAGGAATCCAGTTGGATCCCTCCAACATGTTTCCCTGCATTCATAGATGTTAATACAACATAAAATAATACCAATCCCATTTCGAAGGGGATATCGCGGTATAAAGGGTCATCCGCTATTATGTGGGGAGCATAGGGTCTCATCCGCTATAATGTGTGGGAATATCACTCCAAATACTAATATATGTACTACAATACATATTATACCATTCAACAGAAAATAAATTTATAAATTCAACAAGCATCCCAAAATTTAATTTAAACTATTTAAATTTTAAATTTTGGTAATCCAAATGAGTGAGAAATTCTCACCTTGATTTTTTTTCTGAAATGGTTGATCGTTCCACATTAATTCCAGCTCGTATCTCTCATCTATGAATCCAACTCGTCTTGTTTTATTTATTTGATCCTCGTATAAATGTTATATGGATTAACGAACTTACAAATAAATTAATCGATGATTAACTTAAATGAAAAAAAAGAATGTTTCTAAATTAACATACCTTCCTCGAAATCGACCAACTACCATCACCGACCCCCACTTGGTCTTCAGCCACCTAGCCACCACGAGCATCAGAACCACCACGATGCTTCCCCTCATCGATCAGCAGGTCCCTCCCACCATCGATGCCGAGCCTCCGCCCATCGTGTCTGCTCCTTCACCCCGTTTCCACTGCCGTACCTCATCGGGGCCAACGTATCTCCACAGCGAGCCACCATGTGCCACCGCCATCAATCGCACGTCACCTCCCTCCAACCTCGCGACCCTCTCCTTCTAAATCGCGACTGCGACGAACAAAACCCCAAATTCCCTCTGCACGGTTGTGCTACACCGCCTAGAAAGTCATGAATCCACCCATTTCACCGTCGACCATCCTTGATGAAACCGTGAATAAAAAAATCGCCAGCAACCCTTCCTCATCAACCTCGACTCGACCTTCGGTCGCCTAGTACCCAACGCAACATCGAACTCGCCTCCTCGATTACCACTGCCGTCGAAATCGACCGACCCTTCTACCTCACCATCGCGTTTCATCTTCAAGTCGAGTTCTACCCCTTCGAGTGATTTCGAAGCTGCCGCGATTCAAGATTTTTGATTTTTTTTTTGTATGTAAACGAACAGCTTCGTTCATTTTTTTCATTTTCTGATTTCAATTTCCTTTTGAAGAGAAGGGCGGAAGGAAAATATATATATATGCGATTTAGCCCGCTATTTTTTTCTTCTTTCCCTCTTTGTTTTTTCCCCTTCTCTGGTTTGAGTTAATAAAGGATAAATGGGGGAAAAGGAGATTCGTGATTTGAAAAGGAAGGAGACGTTGATGTTAGCATGTTTGAACGGGCAAGGTCCAAATCCTAGGTTGTAGAGGACAAGACTTGACTGATTAAATATATATACATATTTATTAATTTAAATTTTCAAAATATCTCCATTATCATAACTTAAAATCTCGAATACCTATCGAGCCGTGCCGCTAGGCGTTTATAATATTATACCTCTATTTCGAATGCAATGAAAAAGGCTGAGTCCTAACTCGATCATATGGAGAAGATAGCTTTTTGGACCCTAATATTATATTAAACTTTCGATATAAATTTCAGCGCATTTATATACCGTACGACCAAACGATAACTCCAAATGCTAAGAAACTTGAAATCCGATAATAATACATTATTACGTATCTGATGGAGCTAGTTTCATCGAATTCCGAGACTATGCCCAAGATGGCCATTTTTAAATGTCAATTTAAACAAACTATTTTCAAAATTGAACTGGTCACTTTTAAATTAAAATTTTAAACTTTTATTATCTTCATTATTATTAATATAAATTTTACAAGGCTTTAGATTATTTTTATCGAGCTTAAAACTCAAGATACAAAAATTTAACCAATATTCAATTATAAAATCAAATAATTAAATTTATCCAATAAATCGCTATAATTAAATTCTAAATTTATTTTATAAATAAACCCAAATTTTCATATTCAAAAATAAATCCCAAATCAATCCAAAATCCAAATTTAATGTTTAAAACCATTTAAATATCCCAATCAAACGACGAAAAATCCGGGTCATTACAGTCCTCTCCCCTTAAAAGAATTTTGTCCCCGAAATTGCTAAGGCAGGAAAATGCTCCAAACCCATTAACTTATCCAAAAATCCACTTAGTGAAAACTCAATATTTCACTTTTCAAATCTTTTTGTACCAACCAAAACAATTAAATTTCAATTCTATTTCCAAAACCCTTTATTTCAATTACAATTCGAAATCAATTTGTCGTTAACAAAAAAATTTCTAGAAAATTTCAAAATTTTCTGACCCCCTAAATTCCCGAATTTTTTTGGCAAAGTCTCCCTTGTACGGAGGACCTTTTGCAATATGAAAAGAGAGAGAAATATATAAACATCGACCCACACGGTCAGAAACAAAATATATATCAATATTTTAAATTTCGTAGTATTTAATCTAAAAACGTACCTTATTTTAGAATTTTTAAGCAAGCGGCTTATTAATTTTCGCAATTCACACAATCAAAGTCAAGCAAAACAGCTTCAGGTACCTGTGCTTACTCAATTTAAATACGTAAGTACATAATATATGAAATTGCATGACTCTTTATTTATTTAACTAGTGCAAACACTTAAATTTCATAAACTAGCAAGCAAAGCAAATATTTATAAGCAATTTTAAGGTTCCATTACTAATTTAATTGCTTTCAACCAATCCATATACTATTAATTCAATCCGAATGATTTACAACCAAATTATTTGCATTCAAGTCATTTTTAAACCAAACAAACTCATGTCCATTCCAAATTGATAAAAAAATCAATTTATTCGCCTACTATATATTCATAGGAATTTTATTTACTTTCGTTTTGTCAAATGACAATTTATTTACATGCAAATTTGACGATATTTGTTTAATAGTATATCCATTTAGTTTATAACTATTTTAATCTGATTCCAACTCATTTTATTTTTAGTTCCATTTCATTTCAAACTCATTCACGATCAATTCAATTGCACTATACTCAAATCCATTTTATTTAGCCTCGGAATCATTCCACGTTATTATATTAAATAACCATTTCACAAATTAATCTAAGCCAAGCTCCCATTTAAAATATTTACTTAAGTTAATCTATTTATCTCTAACTATCCAACTATATAGCTTAAGTTTATTTCCTTTTGCGACCCAATTTCATTTCAAATTTTTGATTGATTCTTCTTCAATCAAATTCTATTCCATTCACTAATTAAATTAATTATTTCAT
The DNA here is from genome assembly GCA_030765085.1 of Allium cepa. NCBI lineage: Eukaryota > Viridiplantae > Streptophyta > Magnoliopsida > Asparagales > Amaryllidaceae > Allium > Allium cepa. The sequence goes on along the minus strand of CM060933.1, from coordinate 23,089,388 downwards.
TCACTTCATCCATTTCAATTTTAATTCCGAACTCGATTCATTCTCAAATTCATTTAAATGATATTCAATTCCATATTCAAATTATTTATACTCAAATCGAATTTATTTACAACTCAAACCATTTCTATTTCAATTCCATTTATTCAACACGTTTCCAACTATATTTAATTCGCTTACAATCTAAGTTGCAAGTTTCATTTCCAATATCCATTTTTAATTTGCAATCCAATTTTAACTTAACCAGTTAAATTCCACCTTCATATTCTTTTAACTAATTAATTATCTGATAAGTTCACTTTAAATTTATTACTCAATATTTGATTCTTATTTCAAAAATCAATTCATTTAATTTACTTGAGTTCAAATTCATTTTATAATTCGAGTTTGGATTTTTATTTCATTTCCAAATTGTCAAAATCTTTTTATTTTGGCTTATCTATTCCAATTTTCAATTTTATAAGTCACACAACTTATTTATTTCCATTTCCATCAATTTATACTCGAATGTATTCCTATTTTATTTTTAACTCGAGGCTATACATTTATTTATAGCCTAAATATTTTTTTGTTCAATTTATTTCAATTTTTTATAAGCCATTGAAGTTTATTTATTCCATTCAAAATTATTTATAACTCAATTCAGTTTTATTTCAATTCGAACCAAATTCAACCCAATTTTTTTTCTTCGACTTAGCTTAAGTTAAATTTCAATTCGTTCAATTTAATTTAACTCACTTAAATTAAAATCCCATTTATTATAATCACTTCATTTACTGATTTCATTTTCTTTGCTTAAGTTAAATTCAAATGTTATTTTACCAATTTAACTTATTTAACTTTCCTGAGTCAAATTCAATTCATTTTATTTATTTCAATTTGCTTTGCTCAAGTTCAATTTTTATCCATCCTAACTTTACTCAGATTAAAATTCATTTCCAAAACTCAAATTCCATATCTTTCTTTTCTTATTTAGAATGATTCTCAATTTATAAGTTTATAACTTATTCTCTGATGATCTCTAATTTATTTAAATAAGGATTCCAGAATTCAAACACCCGGCATTTATTCCAAATCATTTTGAAATCTCAATATTCCAAATCACACTTTTTAAATTTTTAACAAATCCTGGTTTTTAACCAAACAAATTCCCTTCGAAATTTCCAAACCAAAATTGATTTTCCCAACAAATCTAAACAAATAAATTACGGTAGCAATCCGTCACTTAGAAACTCGAAAATGAATATTGATGATGATGTGCAGTCATCATCAGGATTATTTTCCAGCGACTAAAGTGAGTTCGGTGCTATTATCACTTTCCAAAATCCATTTAAAAACATCTTTTATTCTAAAATATCTCCAAAATAATAATACTATTTTTTATTTCAAAGTACTTCGGAAAAAACTTCCAAAATCTCCGGGATTTAATTTTTCAAACTCTGGTTTTAATCATTTTTAGTTTTTACTTATTTGTATAATTTATACCTATGCAATTTATTTTTGGTCTTTATAAACCATTTTCGATTTTTATAATCTTGCTTTGATTATTTAATGACACCCAAACACATCACTATAATAATTTTAGAAAATTATTCTCTTTTATATCAAAATATAATTTAGATAAAATTATTTCACTTACCCGATTCAAAACCATGCCGTGTTGAATTACTTTATTCAAGTGTTTAGAAACTCCTATCGAATTAGCGGCGTCCCACTACTCGACCATAATTTATATGCCACTCAACAGATAAAATTAACACAACCTAAAACCATTTATATACACTAACAAATACGCGCTCATATCTATTATTACACTCAACTCATCCTAGAGTACTACTGACTCTATCTCTAATGAGCAATCCCCACCAGAGCCAAGGTTCTCGCTTAACCTTCAGCTCTGATACTAAATATAAAGATCCGCAGTTCTGTACCCATTTGATTCGATAATATTTCACATCATCTCAACTCAAAATGGACGAAAATACGAATCTTTAGGGTAAAGAAGAAAAAGGGAGAAGAAAGTAGAACAACAACAGGAGAATCTCACAATTGCAGTGCAATAAAATATAATATATTATTACAAATTTTTATATACATATCTGTAATTGTTTTATACTTACAATCATCAGAGTGCAATATTCAATACATCAATCTGGACAGTTATAGTAACTTGTCCTCATACAGCAGAAATATAAATCTATGGAAAATACATCTTGTCATCCAGCTCATCTCCTGAGCTTCATAGCATCCTTCCATGAATCTGTAATACTTGGTCTGACCCGAGCATTATAATAAAATAACACCCGATTCAGTTTGGAAAACCAACGTGAGAAAACACACTCAATTTGAATTAATAGAGCTATCAAAATCCTTTGAAAACAAAGGTATCTCATAAGACCGCGTCACACATAAACACGATGGGTTTTTACCTTACGATAACTAAAACACTTTATAGAAAATCCACAGATATTATAATAGTGTCTAAATACAATTACCTATTCGAATAGCTGAAATTGTTACATTAATTAAATTCCAACATACTAGGTTCTACAAACAAAACCGTAAGCTCATATTGGAGAATGGATTCCAACGAATGACTTGATCACTAGGGTACCGCCCAGCATAGTACACCTCTAGAACAATGTACCGAGGACCACGCAGCGATCTCCTACTGCACAAGACCGACCTACCCCTAACCTGGATAGACTGAATATGTTATCAACCCGAGTGTTCCCATCCTTAGTATCGAGCGCTCCTTCCATGCACAACCATATCCATAATATAATGATTTCCGAGGACATCTAGAAAGGTGATAACATACCCTACTTGGGTGCGACCCACATAGCCTTGTTGCATCTTGCTTGTTTTAGTCATTCTCGGTTGATGAGGCTCGAGGCTAAGCGTTACCTTTCAAAAACAAAAAAATTACTTAGAATGCTCATCGTCCTCCAACGACGATGTTCTGATAGCATTCGTCCTTACAAGTTATCCTGGGTCTGGACAAACCAAATCACCGTCTTCATCACCTTTATGGTATTCATTCGTAACTTTCAAACCGGATCGAAGTGGTTTTTGGATAATTAAATCTGCTCCTGGTCTCTTCGAAACGATTAATGAAATTGGCCAATATTGATAGTCGGTTATTTAACTATCAATAAAACATCCATAAGCAGTCACTAGGCCTTGTTATAACTTTTTCCCAAATGTCTATCTTTAAAATATTTGTATAAGATATATCGAATTTTTTTAACATTTGAAAACAATTTCAAATACTTAATCCATCACCGGATATTTCCCAACCATCTCAACACTTAGAAATATTTTAAAAATTCCATTTTATACTTAGGAAAATATTATAAGTCCTGTTTTCCAAAAAAAATTCAAATATTACATAAGAGAATATTTCATCGTTCATCTTATAAGTCTTCGGAATCACTAATAAATTTCCTTTCCAATTTCCAAAACTCGGTGTACTTGTCTATTTTTCCCATTCAACAATTTATAACTTCTTTTATAAATTCGGATTTCGTTTTGAAAATTTCCATATTCAGCATTTTGAAATTTCCATTCCTTTCAAGTCTCTTATAAAATTCCTTCCCTCAAAATCATATCTTTTTTATAAATTCATTTTTATGAATTTCAAGAGAATTTATAAACAGAAGTTTCCATTCACTTCAAAACTCTATAGATATATATATAATAAGTATTTTAAAGGATAATAATTTATTTTTAAAACATGTTCAAAATAATTTAAAATATCGAAAACATTTTTATAAACATCAATAACTCATTTTTAGATAAATAAGTAAATTTCAAGGCTGATTTTAAAAGTTAGAATTTATTTAATAAATACTTAAAATTTAAAAATCTATTTAACAAAGTATTTCAATCCTACCTAGTTTAAAATTCCATGGTTTTTTTTAAATAAAATTTTTCCTTTTTTTGGCAAAGCCAGCGAGGTTGAATGGTCCCCTACCATTATATTGAAAAACAAATGAATGGATACACAGTAGTACAACAAAAAACACACAAAGCAAAGACTAACAGCACACAAGGATATCTAGTAGGCTAGATTTAATTATAGAAAGGACCATTACATGTTTAGAGGTAGATTCACCTTTAAACACTCTAATGTTCCTCTCCAACCAAATGAGATATATAGTCTTCTTAAGAATTCTTAACATCAATTTTCCTCCTTCATTCTTCCATCTAGTAGCTTTGAATATGTTGAACCATTCCACAGTAGACACTCTTCTAGGATTGTGTAAGCCATAGTGATGCAAAACTCTGTTCCAAATGTAGAAAGAAAACTCACATTCAAAATACAAATGTGTCACAGTTTCCACTCCAATTCCACACAAAGTACAAGTATCACTATGTATCAAACCACAATCTTTAAGTTTTTGTAGAGTAAGAATACCATTCTTCAAAACTTTCCACATGAACAAGTTTTCCTTAGGGATAGAATGATAGTTCCAGATTCTAGAGAACCAAGAAATAATGGATAATCAATAGTAGAATCAAGAACTTTGTATACTGATTTTATTGTATGTGTCTTTTCATTCCATATGACCTTATCACTTCAAGAGTTGTAAGTCTTACTTTGAATAACATTCCGAGCAGACCTAAGAACAGAGGAACTGCAGTAAGGCATGGACACAGCTCCATCACACCATTTCCTTTTTAAACAAACTCACTTCTTAAAGTTTAAAATGTATCTTTAAAACCTCAATAAATAATTTAATTTATAACTTTCCCTCGCTTTCGCAACATATCGATTTATTATCGATTTTCTAACCATTCCCATTTCAAAAATAGAATCTACTATTTTTCTCAACCCTGTTTTCATATTTTAATATAAATTCACCCTATGAATTTATATTCCCAATTATCGTCTGATATCGAATTCCTTTATTTATAAACATCGTTTATCAATTTTAATAATCCCTTGGTTTTAACTGTTTATAGGACAAATTTTATTTATAAAATTCCATTATATACATTCATTTCTTATAAATTCCTTTTATACTTCCAATCTATTTTAATATTGATTTTAACTCCTTTTATATTTCTACAATATCATTTATAAATTATTTTATATAATTCATTTTCTTTAAAATCTCCATTTACTAATTCACAACAGTTAAGTATAACCAAACTCAAATATATTTTTTCTAATTCAGCTTCCTTAAATAACTCTAATTCCAATATATATATTTTTATTATCCAATTCCCTTTAATTCCATAAATTTTAAAAAAAATTATAGTATTTAAATTATCAAAATTCAGGCCAGTGCCACAACAACATCCAATAATTCCAATCACTACAATAATCTTTAATAGGTTATTCTACACAAATCACATATCACGATATATGAAAAATAAACAATAATTTGAGGAATCTAGTTGGATCCCTCCAACCTATTTCCCCGCATCCACAAATATTAATACAACATAAAATAATACCAATCTCACTTCGAGGGGGATATCGCGATATAAAGGGTCATCCGCTATTATGCGGGGCGCATAGGGTCTCATCTGCTATAATGTGCGGGAATATCACTCCAAATACTAATATATATACTACTATACATATTATACCATTCCACAGAAAATAAATTTATAAATTCAAAAAGCATCCTAAAATTTAATTTCAACTAATTAAAATTTTATTTTTTGTACTCCAAATGAGTGAGAAATTCTCACCTTGATTTTTTTTCTGAAATTATGGATCGTTCCACATTAATTCCAGCTCGTATCCCTCATCTATGAATCCAACTCGTCTTGTTTTATTTATTTGGTCCTCATATAAATTTTATATGGATTAACGAACTTAAAAATAAATAAATCGACGACTAACTTAAATTTTGAAAAAAAAGAATTTTTTTAAATTAATACACCTTCCTCGAAATCGACCAACTACCATCACCGACCTCCACCTGATCTTCAGCCACCTAGCCACCATAAGCATCAGAACCACCATGATGCTTCCCCCATCGATTAGCAGCCCCCCATTAATGCCTAGCCTCCGCCCATCGCGTCCGCTCTTTCACCTGGCTTCCACTGCTGTACCACATCGCGGTTAACGTATCTCCACCGCGAGCCTCCATGTGCCACCACCATCAATTGCGCGTCACCGCCCTCCAACCTCGCGACCCCCTCCTTCCAAATTGCGACTTTGACGAATAAAACCCCAAACTCCCTCTGCACAGTTGTGCTATACCACCCAGAAAGTCGTGACTCCGCCTATTCCACCGCCGACCATCCTTGACGAAACCGTGAATAAAAAATGCCGGCAACCTCTCCTCGTCAACCTCGACTCGACCTTCGGCCGCCTAGCACCCATCGCGACATCGAACTCACCTCCTCGATTACCACTGCCGCTGAAATCGACCGCCCCTTCTACCTCACCATCGTGTTTCATCTCCAGGTCGAGTTCTTCCCCTTCAAGCGATTTCGAAGCTGCCGTGATTTTTGATTTTTTTATGTAAACGACGATTTCCTTAGTTCGTTTTTTTCATTTTCTAATTTAGATTTCCTTTTGAAAAGAAGGGCAGAAGGAAAATATATACGTGATTTAGCCTGCCATTTTTTCTTCTTCTCTGGTTTGAGTTAATAAAGGATAAAGGGGGGAAAATGAGGTACATGATTTGAAAAGGAAGGAGACGTTGATGTTAGCATGTTTGAATAGGCAAGGTTCCAATCCTAAGTTGTAGAGGACAAGACCTGTCTGATTAAACATATATATATTTATTAATTTAAATTTTCAAAATATCTCCATTATCATAACTTAAAATCTCGAACCCCTATTGAGGCGTGTCACTAGGCATTTATAATGTTATACTCCTATTCCAAACGTAATTAAAAAGGTTTCGAGTCCTAACTCGATCGTATGGAGAAGATAGCTTTTTGGACCCCCATTATTATATTAAACTTTCGATATAAATTTCAACGCGTTTATATACCGTAGGACCAAACGATGACTCCAAATACTATGAAACTTGAAATCCGATAATAATACATTATTATAGATCTGATGGAACTGGTTTCGCCGAATTCCGAGATTGTGCCCCAGATGGCCATTTTTAAATGTCAATTTGAACAAACTATTTTCAAAATTGAACAGATCACTTTTAAATGAAATTTTTAAACTTTTATTATCTTCATTATTATTAATATAAATTTTACAAGCCTTTAAATTATTTTTATCGAGCTTAAAACTCAAGATACAAAAATTTAACCAATATTCAATTATATAATCAAATAATTAAATTTATCCAATAAATCGCTATATTTAAATTCTAAATTTATTTTATAAATAAACCCAAATTTTCATATTCAAAAATCAATCTAAAATCCAAATTTAATGTTTAAAACCATTTAAATATCCTAATCAAATGACGAAAAATCCAAGTCATTATACTAAGCTGATTAGTTTCGACTATAAATTTATCAAATTTGGAGTAACGGTTTGGGAAATAGAAATTTTACAAGTTATAAAGTGTGTTATGAGCTAATTATATATATAATATGTATGTATGTATGTATGTATGTATGTAATGTAATGTAAATGTATATACAGTATAATAAATCCCAATATCTATATGTGTGTGTACACACACACATATGCTAATATACATCATTTTGTTGTGTAAGTTTAGGAATACATTTACATCATATCCAAAATATACATTAAATATGTAAATATACAAATACTTAAAATAAATGAAATATTATTTTTGAATGTAGATTGGATCTACTTCTAACTAATAGGACAACAAAGATCCAAATGGGTATGTTTTTTGAAATTTACCGCTTTAACCCGCTGCCAAAGGGACTAGGATCTAGCAATGGCATCAAAGCTCAATTGATCTATGCAAATATATTGGTCAACATTTAAGGCCAAATAATAGACTTCTTTGTTTAATAGGTTTTTAGGATAGGAGTATCTAGGCTTAAGGTTAGATAATAAATATTTTCTCCTCTTCCCAGTCTGGCTCAATTGGAGAAGTAAGTCCAAATGGTTGACCAAAATGTAAGTTCCACATTTAATTTGGTCCTTAGACTAATTTCAAACTTAAGATTTTAAATTTTAATTTATATTTTAAAATTCAAAGTTATGTTTAAATTATAAATAAATTTATAAATGTAATAAAATTAATTTAAAAAATTACAAAATTGTTTTAAGAAATTAATTTAAAAATTTTCTAAATTTTTTATATATTTAATTAATAAATTAATGATGAAAAGTTAATTCATTAATATATGTATATATATTATTATCTGTATAAAACTATAAAGGTTATTATTGAATACGTATCTTAAACTATTTAAGAAAAATAAAATAATATTTTCGAAATTTTATAAATATTTAATTAAATAAATAATTAATCAACTAATTAATATATATAAATATATTGACATATATAGTTATAAAGGATATAGTTAAATAAATTAAAATATTTTTTAATTTTCTCAAATGTTTTAAGAAATAAAATTATATAAAAATTCGAACTTATTAAATATTTAATTAAATAAGTAATTAATTAAACAGTTAATACACATGTATATTACTATAAATGTTATAGTTAAATATTTTTCTTAAAAGTTTAAGAGAAATAAATGAAATTTGAAAACTTAAATAAAATTTAATTAAATTAAGAGTTAAAATTTATTAAAATTTATTATTTGATAAGGTACATACATACATACACACACACATATATATATATATATATTATATAAGTTAATTTAAGTATAAAAGTTATAAATAAATTGAACTTATATAATTATATAAAGGTGGAACCCAGTGCACGAGGCTTCCACACGATAGCGGGCTCTGGGAGGTTGATAATGTATGTAATATTTTTCTTGCATTGTGAAGTGGTCGTTTAACTTATATAATTTTATGTATAAATTAAATATAAGTAGAATTGAAATAAACCCAAAATAAATATTTGGAATAAATACATATGCATGGTACGTATACCATTATATGAGATGTGTTTGACACTTGTATCATGAGGGTAATTCAAAAGAAATATTATATTTCTTAAACAGTCGGAAAGTACTAAAGATTATGAATCTTTAATATAATTTCCTTCTATCTTTTATCTACTAATATATTACTTGCATATGCACTAGTTTTTGAGAAAATTAAAGCTATGGCTGTTATGTGTAGTACTATTGATATATTTCTAGACGAAGTAAGATAAATGTCTGTATTTATTAAGAAAACTCAAGGTATAAGCATCTATATTTAGGTCATTGAGAAATAATAAGTAAGAGTGAATAATCTCTTTTGATTTGTTGAGAAAAATCAAGATCAAGATCGAGTTTAGGGCAGAGACCATGGTTAGGAGTTATATATGATATAACCGATAAAAAGTCATCCATCACATGCAGGGCTATGATTTGTTAAGTAGCTCAGGGACAAAATCCCTAGGCAAGTGTCTCCTACCACTTACTAGATAAATCAAATGGTTTCTTTATTTCTCTTAGGGTTTGAAGAAATATAAAAGTCTAATGGGCGTCTTATTAGAAAAACGACATGATAACATTTAACCATTATAATATTGTAAGAATACATATGCTATATAAAGTTAAAATAACCACCTCAATAAATTTGAGAAACTGATATAATTGATAAAGTTGTTTACCAATAAAAATGTACAAACGAGTTGAATTAAGATTAACAAAGAAATATAAGACATACTTACCAATAAATCTTTCGGAAAGTTATCACTTCAAGATCCATGCAAGAGCCAAATTAAACTACCATTAGAATATTCGTGCCTTGGTCATTTAAATGTTTTCTTACCCAAGACCGTGTACTGTCTTTTGTGAGTTTTGAACTCTAAAGCAATACTAGAATATGAATATTTTATCCATATTCGAACACATATAAATGTTTCCTGGTGAACGGTCGGAATATATGAAATCTAGATGAAGTTGTTTTATTTGAAATAAACAAGTGAACCATAGTGCAAGGTTATATGTTAAATACGATAGAATACAATGAGAATCTTGTTGTGTTGTTATCAACACTAGACCGGACTAAAGAATGTCCTAGAAGCTTGATCACTAAAATGTTGGTTTCGATCAGTTTACTTAAGTGCAACCTATTTGATATCCTTGAAAAGTTATGGATGTTAAAATGCACCTTTGTACAAGGTTTGGTGTGGTCTTTTAGTAAGGGTTTTCTTTAAATGGTTCGATCATTTGGAAAGGAAAGCAAATGTATGAAAGTGGATGTAGCTTAGGCACGGTCAAGAAGAAGAAAGTGAATGGTCACCTCTACTTCATGAAGTGACATCGAAAATGAGAATTGTTAAAAATACTAATGGATACTTGGTATGGAATTTAGAAATGTGATTTATATTCCAAAAGTGTTTTTTCTAATAGAAAAATATTTTTCGTAAGAGTTATTTCTTTGAGTCTAAGATATTTGATGTAAAACTCTTGATTGTAAACAAGTTACAATGGATGAATTTTTTGCACATAATAGTGTTTGAATTGATCTTTGTATTTCATATGTTGTTGTAATGACGAAAATAGTGGAAGCATATCATATGACACTTATTATTGGGCACATCAAGTTACAAACGATTATCTTCATATGTATGTCAAATAGGCATTGGCTGAAAATAAATATAGTTTTATTTTAAAATAAATATTATGAATATTCATTATAAGAAAAATCTACTATAATGATGGTATTTGCTTTAACGGAAATAGTGATGCGGTAGCTATAGAAAATACAAAAGTTTTTGAAAATTTATAAATATTTTGGAATTATGGACTAAGCCATATCTTAGAAAAATAATTCTTTAATTGTACGATTATAAATTCATATAATATTGTTGAATTGTATCTTAAAGGATTAAGAGCAAAGTATCCATCCGGTAGGAGTGACTAAAGAATAACAAACTCTTCGGATTGATACATATAGATGTATGCAGTCCAAAGTCTAATGATGCTTAAATAGATACATTTACTTGTTAAATTCACCGATGAATTATCATAGGCATGAACATATGTATTAACACAGAAGTTTGGAATGATAATGGGGTGGGTTTAGGGTCTAAATCCGCTAGACCAGTCTTGTATTGACCTATCCAGCTCGCCCCATTGGGTCATTGGGGCGGGCAGCCCATGACCTATTCTTGAAAGCTCCGGGTCTAGGGTCGGGTCGGGGCTCGTTGACCTGCCCCAACCCGGCTTGCACTACTTAGGTATCATAAAATCGCTTTATTATTATGATGATGATCCGTTATCTTTTTAAATATAAGTGATTATCACATGGATATTATAATATTTCATTCAATAAGTTATATGATTTTTTTTTAAAATGGTACTTAGATACAACATGTCACTGGGACAACAAACCACAAATCACGTGTCAATAAATGTTCGAATCACGCTACGCAAGTTTCGAACTTGTGACCTCTCGCACCAAAGTCGAATCACTTAACCACTGGTACAATGGTGCTTGTCAAGTTATATGATTTATATAGTATTAAGTTGCATCATTAACAATTATTGTATAACATATTTAATGTACCTTTTCTATCATTGTAAACACGTCGTTATTGTACATTTCTGTTATCTTCTTCTATCATTAGGAACATATTGTTATTTATATTTAATGTACCTTTTTGTGACAATCCCTTTTATAAATTAATATATATAAATGTACATTGTTACGTAATTTTTAATGAATATATAGAGCCTCATCGGATCTTAGAGCTGGGCGAGTCTACCCTGACCCATACGGGTTTTAGGTCCAGGACGAAAATCCATACCCGCACCGGGTCTATGGGACGGGTCTGGGGCAGGGTTTAAAAAATCTAAAAGGTGGGTCTGGGCATAAAAATCCCACCCTAACCCATCCAATTTCCATTCCTAACACAAGTGGTATATCTATGGTAAGCTCATAGACTATAAATTGAAAGTGAAAACATAACGTGTGAAGGAAATAAAACAATTCGATTTGATTGAATAGATGATTATATTGGAAAATGTTCCAAAAGTACCTAAAACAAATAAGATTCAATCTCAAAGTCACTCCTCCCTATGATACATAATAATGAATCAATAAGAAGTAATCGGTGTTTTTTGCCAAAGTACGGTTGATGATGAGTGAAGTTGAGTTAACTTCTTTCTATAAGGATATGTGCTTAAGAGTAAATACATATGTCAAATTTAATTTCCTTTAAAGCATGGTTTATGAGATCATATAAGATATGAATTGATAAGAAATCTCGATCTTAAATAGTTTATGATGTGTGTTTGATTAGTTTATGTTCTAACATAAGTTTCATATGTTTAAAACTAAATCAATTTCACATAAGTATAAAGGCAGTTCATAAAATAATTCTGAATGCCCATTCCGTTGTACCGATAAACAATTGTTATTCCAAAAAAGCCACCTTCATGCTGAAGGAATTTATTTTAGAAATTAGTGTTGTATAATGTACTTGGATACAATCCAATAACTCTAACATGAAAACTAATTACATAAAATGAAATAAAATCAACCAAGCTTAAAATAGACACAACTTATTAGAATGTCTAATAAGACTTCTCGTGCATTAAAGAGAAACTAAGAGTTTGTTATGAATGTCGAGAAAAGAAATTGTTAGTAATATCAGTTTCCTCGGTTGTCGATAGGCATGAAGATTAAAGACTCTGTCATATGGCATGATGCTTTAAAATCCAAAATAAATTCCAAGCACATTATCATATTATGATTTTGATGGTTGTGGATGAAGGGATATGATCCATTAGCCACATGCATGTCTTTAAATAAGAAGACCAACGCGGTTGGAATATAATAAGCAACGTCGATGAGAATACATCTTAAATTTCAATTGTTGGAATTAATATAATAGATTCTTTAATCAACGAACTTAAGTGCATTAGGATTCTACTCGAAATTATCGCCCGGTATGATTTTGAGTTTTGGCACATCAATGTTGTAATAGAATTCTAAATAATGATTTAGAATAAACTGTTTACACATAATAAATAAAATATTACAAAGTTAGTGGAAGCAAGAACCGAGTTTGTGGGTATTGAATATGATTCAAGAACTGATATGACAGTATCGTTTGACTAGCATTGGGGTTGTGGAAGCATTTTGACAGAGAAACAAAATAGTTTGATTTCTAGTAAAAATACAGAGAAAACATGTGTCCATAAGAAAGAATATTAAAGGGTACTAAAATATTTCTAAAACTATAAGTAAACAAAATAATTATTGATTGTTAACAATATACCCGTGTTAAATCAATTTTTGTTTGGTTGTTTAATTCTTGACATAGGATTTAGAAATAATGTCCTTTATAACCAATATGAAAGAATGTTTGGATTATCCCAAATGATACACATAGACCCCATATTAAAATGTTTAATGTGGAGCATATGAGATGGATTCCTTATTCATCGGCAATAGAAATTATCATATATGTTATATTATCAGCTATATCATATTTTGCTTATGTACGTAGTGCATTGACCAAATACCAAACCCGAATTAAGATAGCTAAATGCTATTAAGCGTATTCTTGAGTATTTGCGAAATTTTAGAAGATTATTTATGGAAACAACTAACTTTTTATAACGAAGTGTTCAAACTTGAACTTCAAAGTGATATCGAATATAATATATATCAATCCTAAACCCATGTTAAGTCTTAGTCAAAGAGCTTTAAATAGTAAATGTTCCAAACGAGTGGTTATGGCTGATTCAACCAAAAGGTTAACTACATCACCTTGGATAGCGCCATTGTGAAAGAAATATGTATGTACATGTGTATAAATATGTGTGCACGCGCGTGCGCATGCAAATTTTTGCATGAGCTACCATGTGATGCACCACCTCTATACTCACGCTAGCCAAGGACACTATGGAGTAATGCCGACAACTAGCATGAGAATAAGGCTGTTGAGGAGCAACCATCCTTCTAATTTCTTAGTGTGAGCACTGATATGTCAGATAGTATAAGAATTCCGACATACCGATACAAACTCAAAGCAACTACATAGTGGCTATGTGGTCTTTGGAAACAAATATAGAAATAAGCATAACATAAATCAGTCACAGATGTTCATATCACAAAGGCGGAAACAGATATGAATATAACACATAGTAGTGGTCAAACAAGATCCACAATATCACAAAAGAATAGATACAAGTGCTAGACAAAAGAATAGGTATATATCAAGGAGTCTCTATCTCAAATGTATAACACAAAAATTACAAATCTAATGTAGTTAGCCAAAAGTCAGATTATGATCCTAGAAAAAGAGTCAAGCAGAAGCACATGTAACATCTCGATTTGACCCGAGTATTATTTAATAAGAAAATAATAAACGGATCAGTCTAGCTATAAATATCAGATAAAATGAGATAGAATAAGAGATTTGACAAAAACGTATGAGAACGATAATGCCATACTGTGAAAGGTATACATTAGAAAATCAACCAAAATCATACAATATCTCAAGAATCACAAAGCACCAAAAAGAATGTCATATTCTTTAACACATTCACCAATCCTAAAATATTGATAAAACTTATCAATGTAAATCACTAAAATTGGTGAAACACAAATTCTAGAAATCATCAATTAGAAATCCAGAAATCACAAAAAGGGGTGGCCTATCACAAAAACGGTCCGAAGACCTTTGAGCCGATTGCTCCATGAACGGTCCGAAGACCTTTGAGCCGATTGCTCCATGAACGGTCCGAAGACCTTTGAGCCGATTGCTCCACGAACGGTCCGAAGACCATGAGTCGCTACCCCATAAAATTGAGCCGAAACTCCACAAAACGGGGTTTAGTCTCTCTCGCAGATAAAGAGACATCGCACATTTCTAGTCAAAACCACAAAATGATCATCATCGATCATCAAGAAGTGTCGATCACACTAAACTAGTAAATAAATGAGTTTAGCTTCATGTCCCATAACCACTGGCTTAACTTAAATATTTACAAACAAATTGTAGATTTCCACTCGAAAGTTGTCACAAGAGTTTCAATCGAACAAGTCTAAGAATTAACCAACAAAGTAAACGCAAGCGTTTCATACCACTTGTTTTGCTAAGTCGTTTAATTGGATTTCTCGAATGAATGAGGTAAAGGTTTGTGTATGCTAGTAGGTTGGAAAACGGTTTTCATAAATGAGCTTTGTATTAAAAATAGAGTTGAAATCGTTTTAATGAAAGAGTTTTGATATTTACTACTAGTATAGAAACCTTTTTGTTTTAAAGTGACAAATCACAAAGTTGATTGAAAAACAATCAATCACCAAAAATTCACATACGAATGACGTGAATCAAATCCAAAGAAATCGATACCGAATCCATCAAAATGGATATTCTTAAAAATCCCAAAAATGAAGTCATCAAAGTCAATAATAAATGATAACAACAAATCAGATCAACACGAATCGATTAAAATTGGAAATCCACACAAAAATTGCCCAAATTAGGCAAAAATGGAATCTCCCAGATTCGGTCTACTGGTTCAATACCTGGAAACTCTCTGTTTCCAAGTTCAGTCGACTGAACTTAGAGTTCAGTCGACTGAACTTAGAGTTCAGTCGACTGATACATGCCTGGAAATACACGGTTTCCAGGCTCAATCGACTGAACTCAGAGTTCAGTCTCAGAGTTCAGTCGACTGATACAGAAACCAGGAATTTTCTGGTCCCTGGTTTAGTCGACTGAACTCTGAAGTCAGTTGACTGAACCTGCTTCTCACGCATTATTAGTCTAGCTCCCTTGTGGAGCAAAAATCCTACAAATCGCGATTGGACGAGCAACAGGTGCTAGGGGTTTACGCCAATCGGCAACCCAGCCCTATAGACACTTCGATGCATCACCAAAAACATGTTCAAACATCAAAGCTAGGATTTTTAAAGATTTGACTTCCAAACACCAAAAATTGGAATATTTATAAAACCATTTCAAATCAAGAGCTAATGAACATGAATAGATGTTAGGAATTTATACCTAACAACAAAGATAGTTATAGAAGTAGATGTGAGTTCAAAAACTCACCTTTAAATCAAAACCAATGAGGAGAAGCTTTTAAAACAAGGCAAGATCGATTCCTCTTCAACAACAACTCAAGAAGCTTCAATCTAAGCTTAGAAGTAAAATATTTCCTAAGTTAGGGTTTAGGAATTTCTAAAAATGGAGAGAGATTGAGATGGAGAAGAAGAAGAGGATGCTTACCAAAGCTTCTCTTTGATTTTGGAGCTAAAACTTGGATTTGCAAATGAAACTAGGGCTTAAGAATTTCCATTTCCAATCTTTTCCCCCATTTTTCTAAAGCTCGAAGTGTTAGGAATATTATGAAGGAATGAAGAGAAGTGGGGGTGGAACTAGGTTGATATGTTGGGTTTAATGGGCTGAAACCCAAACCCACAGCCCTAAACGAAAATGTCAAAATTCTAGCTAGCTCCAAACATATTGATGTTTATACTCAAAAAGGTCGCAAATGCCATTTTGGACTCAATGGAAGTGGTCTCGAGTCTCAATTCGAATGTTTGCAAAAAGTAGCATTTCGGACTAAAATCCGACTAACGATGCTATATTTAAATAAAGTATTTAAATATACAATCGTAAGATATGCGGGTTGTTACAGACTCCCTTCCTTAAAGAAATTGCGTCCTCGCAATACTTAAGAAGAAGATAAAGAGTAACATCCATAAAAGCATATTACACAAAAGAAAATTTGAAATAGGAATTTCACCTTAAAGAGCACGAGAGAGTATGTTGCTCATAAGTCAAATTAGGTGAAACTTCAATTTCTTCAACAACTTCGGACTCATGAATAAAAATCGGAATTCCAAAGGCATTTCCGTGATTGAGAAACGTGGAATACATCATGAAGAGCAGAAAATGGAGTCAGTGCAATGACGTAACTCAATAACAGTATGCCCGAATAATCCGAAACAACGACGTAGTATAATAACAGTCTATCCGATGTACCCGAAACTCAAATAAATTGAACAACGACGTAGTACAATAATGGTACGCCTATTGAACCTATCAAAAAGATCATTCCATTCGGACATAATCAAAGAAACAACCACTTGTTGTTTAAGGCTAAGGGCATCGACAACACGATATCCCTTTCCGGAAGTATAAAGAATATCAAGATCATAAGATACAAGGAATTCGAGCCAACGTTGCTGATGAAAATTAAGTTCCCTTTTAAGAAAATAAATACTCCAAAGATTTATGGTCGGTGTAGAGAACAAATTTCTCTCCCAAAATAATGATGCCAAATTTCTAAAAGCGAAAAAAATAGCCACGAGCACTAGATCATGAGTGGCATACCTAGTCTCGATAGGCTTTAATTGTATAAAAGTGTAGCGACCGAACTTTCTAACACCAAAAAGTCGCGTCACTAATTAAGAAAGAAAGGGATAGAAGAAGAAAAGATAAGAAAGAAGAAACTCAACAACATCAAATACTCACAGTGGAACGAATGAAATATAATATATCACATAAAATATTACATAGTATCATATTACATCAGAGTACACAACTTATACAACACATATTAGACAGTTATAAACATCTGTCTAACTATAAAACTCAAGATATCACAAGATAAAGATACAGCACAAACACAGCGAAACCATAATATATCTACACATAGAAGCCTCCTGCTCCAAATCTCCTCCAGAGTTCGTCAAGCTAACCTGAATCCCTCGACTACTCATACATAATATGAGTACCCAAGAGTTTAATAAAACAGAAAATAAACACTCGGGTCAGCCAGGGGTCTGGTGTGAGTAAATGGGTTAAAATTGCTTAACTTTAGAAAATCCTTTGAAAAGAAAAGATATCACGTAAGACTTCCTACACATAAACATGGAAAAAATTTACCTTACGCTAACCAAAACATTTGATAGGAAATCCGGTGATTTATAATAGTGTCTAGGGTTTTTCAAGTAAATAAGAAATAGCCGAAATTGTTACATCTATTAAATTCCAGCTACTAGCCACAAAAGTGGGTAATACAAACAAAACCGTAGGGTCTCGTAGGAAGAATGGGTTTCCATCAATGGCAGGGCTACCGGGGTACCGCCCGTCACAGTACGTGGCCTAGATCATAGTACCGAGGATTACTCCCAATCCCCTGCAACACAAAGCCTTGACCACTCCTTACTGAACAGTCCCGAGTAAGATCACCCCGTGGTTGGCGCGACCAACCACCCACTAAGCCGAAATAAAAGGGACATCTAGACAGGAATGACCTCACCCTGAAATAGGTGCTACCCACCTAGCATTGCTACACCTCCCCTGTTTTAGCCATTCCCGGTTGATGAGGCTTGAGGCTGCGATTACCTTTATAGAACACATCTATCTTAGAATGCTCATCGTCCACCTGACGATGTTCTGAAAGCATTCTATCCATACAAGTTCGTTCAGGGTTCGAACGAAACCGAAAGCACTATCTCGTTGCACTCATTTTGAAATCACCCTCAGAGTCAACGACCATAGCCCTTGCACTCTAAATTACCATCTCGAACCTGTAAGTACTATCTCCGTCAAACTCATCATGGAATCACCCTCAGAGTTATACTGACGAATAGTTCTTACACTTTGAGTCTTCACTAAGCTCCACTTGGATTCACGACCTAACGTTTAATTTGGATCGATGTGGTTTTCGGATTATCCAAATATGGAAATCCGATCCCGGCCTCACCGAATCCAAACGCCATTTTAGTGTCCAAGTTGTTTAAGGGTTTTAAACAATTAACTTATATTCAGGATGATATAAACAGATAGATGAATCACATTATCACAATAGATAATTCATATCAAACATTCATCTCACAAAGCAGCATATCACATATCATAGATATCCAAATCATCCAGTATCAACCAATCACCCAATATCAATCATCCAATATAAATCAATCATCCATAAGCAGAATTGATTAACTCTAAATCGATTGGATTACCTAAATCCTTCTTCATTAATTTATTCCAAATAAATATATAAATCATCTCTTAATGATCTTCTTTAAGTAATCTCCCTTGAATAATCATCCTTTAATTACATTCAAGTAATTAACTTAACCATATACAGTAATTAACCTTTAATTACTATCATTAATTACATTAATTAATGATCCTTCATTTATTTCCATTAATTAATTAACTATGATTAATAGCATTAATCCTCAATTAATTACAATTAATTAATCACACTTAAACTAATCACTTTATTAATCAACCTTAATTAATTCATTATATTAACTAATAATCCTTATTAATTAATAACTTCTTTAATAATTAAATAATTAACTTGTAATTAACCATCTTATTAATCATAAATAGTAATTAACAACTTGTAACTACTTATCTTAATTAACATCTTAATTAATTATATTAATCTTTGATAAATTATTCTAATTAATTAGTCTTTAATTACTTCATTAAGTAATTTCACTTAATTAATTCATAATTAAGTGATTATTTAAAATTAAATAAACAATTAACTAATCATTTAAATTAATTAAATAATTAATTAACTAAAATTAACTAAGTAATTAACCCTTAGTTACTTACATAAGTAATTATCTTCTAATTACTTCATTAATAAATCTTGATTACTCTCTTAATTAATTACTTAACAAGTAATTAATTCCATCATTAAATAACCTTAATTCTTTAATAAATTAATTACTCTATAATTAATTAACTTCAAAACAAATATATTAATTAATCCTCAGATTAATCACATCTAATGATTAACCATTAATCACATCAACTTTAATTACTTCCATAAGTAATTACTTCCATTAATTACATTCAGAAATTCACCATTAATTACTTCATTAAGTAATTTCACTTAATTAATTCATAATTAAGTGATTATTTAAAATTAAATAAACAATTAACTAATCATTTAAAATTAATTAAATAATTAATTAACTAACTTCTTAGATTTAAAAATCCTTAATTAATTAAGAAAATCATTTATCTTAATAAGTCTTTTGCTTATTAACAAATCATATTTAATTAAGTATTCTTAAGTTCATAACAAAGATAAATTAACCATATTTATCTTCATAAATAAATTATTTGAAATTAATCAAATTTTAATAACTTAAAAACGAATTATTTAATTTGGTTTACAAAATTATAACTTAAACTTTATTTGAAAATAAAGCATTCAAAAATCAATTTGAAATTTAAAATACTTTAATTATCTAATTTAAACTTATTTATTTTCAATATAAATTTGAAACTTTAGTTTTAAATCATTACTTAAAAATTTACTTTAAACTTTTGATTTAATATTTAAATTCAAACACTCTTTTAAATTGAAATTCAAAATTTAATTAAGATAATTACTTTCTAAAGCAAACATTTTAATTTTGAAAATAAATTCAATTATCACTTTTAAATGTTTGATTTACTTTTACTTCAAAGAACTAACTTTAATTTGTAAGTTTACTTTCTTTTGTAAAAACTTAAACCTTGAATTTATTAAAAATAACAAGTTTAACTTGTAAACTTATCTTCTTTACAGAACATAACCGATAGCACCACCATAAACTCGAGTCTGAACCCTAAAATATACGAGCATGCCCCGAAGATAATCCCAGCTATCTCCACTTCGAGTTGAAACCATGAAAACGCGAGAGCTATCCCGAGTAGAAACTCGTCTTCCCCAAACCAATATTCCAGTGCACACATACGTACACTCGTGCACCTACCCAAGCGCCTCCGACTACCATAGGTCATCGCGACCATCGTCGATGATCACACGAACGCGTGCGAGCCTCCTCAAACTCCTAGATCACACAACCACTATGCGAAACAAAATTCGACCCTACGCATCGAAAAACTGCAAAACTCACTTCCACAAAAAACCCCACGGCCGACCATCACGACGCCGATGAACTTCGCTGACCTCACCATCGAACCGCCTCGTCCACGATCCTCCATCCCCCCTAACGCGAACGTCTCCGGTCACGAATCGCCGCCGCAAAATCCACCGATACGACGCCTTCAAAAACAGGAACCAAAACCCTACAACGATCGAATCCCAACACCACGGTCAATGGAAAAATTAATGAACATTTTTCCCATCATCCACGATACATAAGCAAGCTTCGACCATAAATTCGACTTCAATTATTGAGTAGATCATCGGCAATTCGTCAAATTGCCGATATCGTTCAACTCAAAATTCCAAAACGAATATCAATTTAAAAATTATGCAATGCATGTTAAAAATCATCATTTCTAACATCTAATCCATTTATACAATCCAAAACAAGACTTAAGGTTATTGATTTTCTGACATGAATCAAGATTTCACTGTATTTTCCATTTTAAAAATCATTTGTAAATTTAAATTTACAGAAACTATTCTTAAAATTACTATCAAACATTAATACACAGCTTACATTTAATCATCAATGTCAAATAATGATGTTAGTGGAAGATTTGAATTAAATTGGATGATCAAAACTGTAAATGACAGAACATATTTATGCAGTCACCATATATCTTCTTTATATTCAAACATGCAATCAACTTCACATCATATTTGTAACTAAACCACTGTATAATTCATCACAAATATGTAGATTAAATAACAAGTTCAAATCTCTTTTTAAAAATGAAGATTTACCCACCTTTTTTATTTGCAGAGAACATAGCAGTTTTAAATTCTTCTTCCAGGCTTAAACATTTAATCTGAAAAATATTTTTGATTTTCTTGCTGATGAAAATTGATCCCTTTGCATGCTTTCAATTTGATGTTGAACTGCTGTTGATCTTCATTTTAATTGCAGGTGATTTGATGTTGTAGGTTTGCAATTTGAATTCATATTTGGTTTTGTGCTTTTGGGTTTAAAATTTCAGGTTTACTCATTATAATTTTTTCTTTGTTCGGTTGAGAAATAATGGAAGAAGAGATGCAAAGTTTATTTTAAATTGAATTATGTTATGTTTATTAAAATTAAAGAAAGTAAATTTCAAAATAAAGACACTTGTTATATAAACTTACATTTGTCATTCAATTTGCTTAATTGCTTTACATGTGTTGTTAAGATGACTAATATGGTAGCACATGTACTTAAGTATTTTTTTTATAAATTTTTATTTAATTTAAAATGTTAATATAAGCTTACTTATTTAAGTAACTTTATAAATAAATACTTATATATGTATATATAAATTTACTTTTAAAAGAAAATATTCTAAAACTAATTAAAATGCAAATAAATTCTTATACATGTATTTTAAAAATCTAAAACTTATATATATACACATTTATAACCATTTTAATTTAAGCATTTTTAAAGAAAACAAAAATAAAACTTTATTTAAACTATCATATTTAAAATAAACAATTATCTTATATTTTTAAAACAATTGAATTAATCTTAAATTAACTTTTGAAAAAAATACTAATTCTAAAACAAAGCTTTAAATTACAATTCATACATATATAAGTTATTAGTAGACTAAATTTTAAAACAATTCCAAATCATAACATATACATACATATATATTATAATTTGAAAATTCATCTTTTATTTAAAACAAAAGATATTTCTATTCACAATATATATATATATATATATATATATATATATTATAAATAGAATAAAATTTCATTAGCTTTGAAAAATAATTCTTATTAAATTTAAATTGTTAGTAAGATATTGATCAATAATGCCAGATTAAAATTTTATTAACCTTAAAAAGATTAAATTTACCAATTTAAATTAAAATTATCAAGAAAAATTATCAAATCAAATTAATTATTAATACAGATTATTAAATTGATATTGCCCAAAATTTTGGGTCGTCACATCCCTCCCCCTTAAAAGAATTTCGTCCCCAAAATTTAAAAGCAAAGATAATTTAATAACCCAGCAAAGATTTCAATTTCAAACAGCAAAGCATACCTATCAACCAGTTACTAACAACCATAACAATCAATCAAACAAACAAACCTAACTAATTATCCTGACACAAATCAGAATAAATCTTCTAACTATCTGGAGTTTCCCAAGTATAAATCACTGGGAGACTCGCTCTACAAAAGCTAAACAAACTACACCACCAAAATCCAGAGTTCCTCTCATCTCTAGATCCACCAATCTGAAAAGAACATCAGACCATACTCAAGTCTAGCTCAACTTCCAAAATCCAACTGAACTGCAGGTTCTACAACCAATAATGAATCATACACGTACTCCCTCAGAGATACGTGAAATACAATGAATTTCAGCTATCCAAACTGGCAATTCAATCTTATAAACAAAAGAACTTATCCTATCAAAAACACAGATAAGAAATCTCAAATGCCTCAGAACTAGCCATTCAATCTTATCCAATTACTGCTCTCTTAACCAGAGAAATCTTAACAACAATGAAGTCTCCAACTTCGAATTCCAAACTCCTTATCTCATATCTGCATAACTCAACAGTCAATCCTGGGCGGCCAATCTTCTTCCTGATCAGCTCAACCTATGCTGATACTTCCAGAAACAACTAGACCAAGGCAAACCAGTTCCTGGATCCTATCCAACAGAAAAGTCTTCCAAGATCCGTCGAAATCCAGAACATAAGCTCTACTTCCCAAGCAATAGTAAATTGAACTTGCTTCCTTCCTTGCACAGCTGCTACCTCGCTTCCGCTGCACAACTCTGATTCTGGAATAGATGAGAATACTGTTGATGAACACGAATACAAACTTATCCAATATATCAGGGAAACTTTGTTCATCAAATCCATAAAATCTTAGTGACCCATCTGACTCGGTCACACAACCTTATAACAAAAATCCAACTCAAAAACTAAATCTGACCAATCCAAATTCCAAAAATTCCTGAGCTGCTACACCAACTCTTCCTTCTCCAAGAACCATCCTACTACCAGGCTAACCACCAGTATTGCTTCTGGAACCAAAACAATATGGAACTCAACAACAGATGCAGACAAACTTCTGACTACATCAGTAGCTCCTACTTCTACATGAGAACCCTCAGTCTCAAACAAAAGATTTCCCAAGATAAATTCCCAAACTAATCGCAAGTCACTTTTGCGATCCAACCTAGTTCGGATTCCAAAGAAACTGTCCTCTCTTTACCAATTAGAACAGCCATAAGCTTCTTCAAACAAGGTTAACCCTTCAAGAAAACTTTCACCAACTGCCCGGACTGCTGATAGAAGAACCACCAAGATTCCTGAACCATCGGAGAAACGGCCACACTGCTGCTTCCAAACTCTACCTTGATGATACTGCGAAGCTAAAAGACCTTCTCGTCAGCACACCGAACACTTCGAACTGCACTGCTACCACAGCTATCCAAAGACTTCTAATCCAAAGGCTTCTCGAAAACCAAAACCATCAACAAACAACACAACGGACCTTCAAGATGGCAGACATCCCCTCAAGAAATTCGGGCTCCAAACCAAGCATCAACATCTCGCTCTCCTTAAGAAATGACAAATGAGACCATGCCGAAGCGAAGCAACTTATAGACCGTAGTCTCATATTACAAACATCCAACCTCCTTGCTAAAGATCCAGACAACTTCTACACAGACGAATCTTCCCTGCAGCAGGTAAAGACTGCTCCTCGCCTACTTCCAAACTGTTTCAAGAGAAAACATCTTCTGAAAATATCCATGGATACTGCATCTCACCACGTAGTTATCAAGATATCATCACTTATTTCTGCACTTCCGACAGATCCAAACTTACACTTCCAAGATAAACTCCGAATCTTTTAAAAAGATTTCCATCGGATTTCAGAGAAATCCTTACTTCGAGCTACAAATCTTACTCGAGACGGTATTAGGTCTACAGTCTCGACAAATACACATCCAACCTCAAACATAAGGATCTCTTCCATCAGCGGTAGTCGTGTTACACACCCACCACTGCTCCATCTACCTTTAAACTTATGTTGGAAAACCCGTACAGATAACCCAACAGATCAGGTGGATATAGATAAATATATAGTTATATATAAAAATTACAAGTACGCACTGTCAAGAAAGACACCACTCCAGAGCCTAGGTATTCACTCAACCTAATGCTCTGATACCACCTGTAGCGACCCAACTTTCTAACACCAGAAAGTCGCGTCACTAGTTAAGAAAGAAAGGGATAGAAGAAGGAAAGATAAGAAAGAAGAAACTTAACAACATCAAATACTCACAGCGGAACGAATGAAATATAATATATCACATAAAATATTACATAGTATCATATTACATCAGAGTACACAACTTATACAACACATATTAGACAGTTATAAACACCTTTCTAACTATACAACTCAAGATATCACAAGATACAGATACAACACAAACACAGCGGAACCATAATATATCTACACATGGAAGCCTCCTGCTCCAAATCTCCTCCAGAGTTTGTCAAGCTAACCTGAATCCCTCGACTACTCATACATAATATGAGTACCCAAGAGTTTAATAAAATAGAAAATAAACACTTGGATCAGACAGAGGTCTGGTGTGAGTAAACGGGTTAAAATTGCTTAACTTTAGAAAATCCTTTGAAAAGAAAAGGTATCACGTAAGACTTCCCACACATAAACATGGAAAAGTTTTTACCTTACGCTAACCAAAACATTTGATAGGAAATCCGGTGATATTATAATAGTGTCTAGGGTTTTCATGTAAATAAGAAATGGCCGAAATTATTACATCTATTAAATTCCAGCTACTAGCCACAAAAGTGGGTAATACAAACAAAACCATAGGGTCTCGTAGGAAGAATGAGGTTCCATCAATGGCAGGGGTACCGCCCGTCACAATACGTGGCCTAGATCACAGTACCGAGGATTACTCCCAATCCCCTGCAACACAAAGCCGGGACCACTCATTACTGAACAGTGCCGAGTAAGATCACCCCGTGGTTGGCATGACCAACCACCCACTAAGCTGAAATAAAAGGGACATCTAGACAGTAATGACCTCACCCTGAAATGGGTGCTACCCACCTAGCCTTGCTGCACCTCCCCTATTTTGGCCATTCTCGGTTGATGAGGCTTGAGGCTGCGATTACCTTTATAGAACACATCTATCTTAGAATGCTCATCGTCCACCTGACGATGTTCTGAAAGCATTCAATCCATACAAGTTCGTTCTAGGTTCGAACGAAACCGAAGGCACTATCTCGTTGCACTCATTTTGGAATCACCCTCAGAGTCAACGACCATAGCCCTTGCACTCTAAATTACCATCTCGAACCTATAAGTACTATCTCCGTCAAACTCATTACGGAATCACCCTCAGAGTTATATTGACGAATAGTTCTTATACTTCGAGTCTTCACTAAGCTCCACTTGGATTCACAACCTAACGTTTAATTTGGATCGATGTGGTTTTCGGATTATCCAAATATAGAAATCTGATCCCGGTCTCACCGAATCCAAACGCCATTTTAATGTCCAAGTTGTTTAAGGGTTTTAAACAATTAACTTATATTCATGATGATATAAATAGATAGATGAATCATATTATCACAATAGATAATTCATATCAAACATTCATCTCACAAAGCAGCATATCACATATCATAGATATCCAAATCATCCAGTATCAACCAATCACCCAATATCAATCATCCAATATAAATCAATCATCCATAAGCAGAATTGATTAACTCTAAATCGATTGGATTACCTATATCCTTCTTCATTAATTTATTCCAAATAAATAAATTAATCATCTCTTAATGATCTTCTTTAAGTAATCTCCCTTGAATAATTAACCTTTAATTATATTCAAGTAATTAACTTAACCATATACAGTAATTAACCTTTAATTACTATCATTAATTACATTAATTAATGATCCTTCATTTATTTCCATTTATTAATTAACTATGATTAATTTCATTAATCCTCAATTAATTACAATTAATAATCACACTTAAATTAATCACTTTATTAATCAACCTTAATTAATTCATTATATTAACTAATAATCCTTATTAATTAATAATTTCTTTAATAATTAAATAATTAACTTGTAATTAACCATCTTATTAATCATAAACATTAATTAACAACTTGTAATTACTTATCTTAATTAACATCTTAATTAATTATATTAATCTTTGATAAATTATTCTAATTAATTAGTCTTTAATTACTTCATTAAGTAATTTCACTTAATTAATTCATAATTAAGTGATTATTTAAAATTTAATAAACAATTAACTAATCATTTAAAATTAATTAAATAATTAATTAACTAAAATTAACTAAGTAATTAACCCTTAATTACTTACATAAGTAATTATCTTCTAATTACTTCATTAATAAATCTTGATTACTCTCTTAATTAATTACTTAACAAGTAATTAATTCCATCATTAAATAACCTTAATTCTTTAATAAATTAATTACTCCATAATTAATTTGAAAGTTACTGTGCGGATCGTGCTATATGGAATTATATTAAACAAGTGCGAAAATAAACTATAGCAATGTAAAGTAAGTAAAAATAAAACAAGCACACCAGGAATTTTTATACTGGTTCGAACTTCCCGTTCTACGTCCAGTCCCAGACTCCTTCTGGAATTTCACTAACATGCAATCAATATATCTTCTTTATATTTATACAGTCACCATATATCTTCCTTATATTCAAATATGCAATCAACTTCACATCATATTTGTAACTAAACCACTGTATAATTCATCACACATATGTAGATTAAATAATAGGTTCAAATCTGTTTTTAAAAATGAAGATTTACTCACCTTTTTAATTTGCAGAGAACACAGCAGTTTTAAATTCTTCTTCCAGGCTTAAACATTTAATCTGAAAAATATTTTTGCTTTGCTTGCTGATGAAAATTGATCCTTTTGCATGCTTTCAATTTGAAGTTGAACTGTTGTTGATCTTCATTTGAATTGCAGGTGATTTGATGTTGCAGGTTTGCAATTTGAATTCATATTTGGTTTTTTGCTTTTGGGTTTAAAATTTCAGGTTTACTCATTATTATTATTTTCTTTGTTCAGCTGAGAAATAATGGAAGAAGAGATGCAAAGTTTATTTTAAATTGAATTATGTTATGTTTATTAAAATTAAAGAAAGTAAAATTTCAAAATAAAGACACCTGTTATATAAACTTACATTTGTCATTCAATTTGCTTAATTGCTTTACATGTGTTGTTAAGATGACTAATATGGTTACACGTGTACTTAAGTGTTTTTTTATAAATTTTTATTTAATTTAAAATGTTAATATAAGCTTACTTATTTAAGTAACTTTATAAATAAATACTTATATATGTATATATAAATTTACTTTTAAAAGAAAATATTCTAAAATTAATTATAATACAAATAAATTCTTATACATGTATTTTAAAAATCTAAAACATTTATACATATACATTTATAACCATTTTAATTTAAGCATTTTTAAAGAAAACAAAAATAAAACTTTATTTAAACTATCATATTTAAAATAAACAATTATCTTATATTTTTAAAACAATTGAATTAATCCTAAATTAAATTTTGAAAAAAATACTAATTCTAAAACAAAGCTTTAAATTACAATTCATACATATATAAATTATTAATAGACTAAATTTTAAAACTATTCCAAATCATAACATATACGTACATATATATTATAATTTGTAAATTCATCTTTTATTTAAAACAAAAATATTTCTATTCACAATATATATATATATATATATATATATA
The DNA here is from genome assembly GCA_030765085.1 of Allium cepa. Classification (NCBI taxonomy): domain Eukaryota; kingdom Viridiplantae; phylum Streptophyta; class Magnoliopsida; order Asparagales; family Amaryllidaceae; genus Allium; species Allium cepa. Next base: position 23,060,629 of record CM060933.1, on the reverse strand, counting down.
TATATATATATATTATTAAATAGAATAAAATTTCATTAGCTTTGAAAAATAATTCTTATCAATTTTAAATTGTTAGTAAGATATTGATCAATAATGCCAGATTAAAAATTTATTAACCTTAAAAGGATTAAATTTACCAATTTAAATTAAAATTATAAAGAAAAATTATGAAATCAAATTAATTATTAATACAGATTATTAAATTGATATTGCCCAAAATTCTAGGTCGTCACAAGAAGCATAAGTGATAGAACGTTCCCTTTCACAAGAGGATGACACCCAAACCAATACGACTAGCATTGGTACAAACAATGAAGTCTTGGTTCCCTTAGGAAATCACAAGAATAGGAGTACCGAAAGGAAAGAGTTCTTTTAATTGATCCTCTTTCCCGAAAAGCGAAAACTTTCAAAATTACAATTAACTTAAAATCATCTTTCTAGAAAAATTTACTTATTCGAAGTCAATTTTACTATGTCTGGTTGTCTCATCATAGCGTTTAGGAAATTCCTATCGATAACGTTGATCAAGCGCATCGACCAAAATTATTAAAGCACTCAATGAGCAATACAACACGAAATCATCTTCTATATGATAAAAATATCTCTAAAAAACTTTACGAATATTCTTTGCTCGTTTTAAGAACAAGATCCCATTATACTTATAAATAAACCTTATGAAAAAGATTTGCAAAATTTTAAATTGTTGTTTCCATCCAAAATCAATAAATATAAGGATGGTCTCATTGAAATATTCATAGAATACTCGATTCATAAGATGGATGAAATAAGCTGAACAAACCGAATGACATCACGAGTCATTCATAAGAATCATAACGAGTGCGGAATGCGGTAAGAAGAACGCTAACGTCCGCAACTCGTAGCTAATGAAAACTGGTGGTAAAGTCGAACTGAAAAGACCTTAGCACCACTCAAAAGATGGCTTAGGTGATAATCCTAAGACAAGCTCAAAAATACCGAAAAAATTCACGAACTACTGGAATGAGGAGAATAACATCTTCCTCAACAAGTGGGTCTAGAGAATAAAATGGTGCCACCAAATTGGAATCAAAATCATTTAGAAAAAATAGAAATCTTCTTAACAGATTGAAAATGTCGAAGATGGATAGTCCACTTGGGACATAGGATATGGCTTCATAATAATTAAGCCAATCCTTTCGCAAAAAATCAATTCTGAAACCTAAGTAGCAAATAACATGCAAATCGGATCGGAAAGCATAATCATATAAAAATAATCCCGACATTTTTACAAAGTAAACTGAGTGTTGCGGATCCACCAACCGGATTCGCAAATCTCAGTGAAGTCGTCAAACCCAAAATGTTGAAAAAGAATCAACAAGTTCTTTTGATATAAAAATAATGAGATAAACTCATATCAACAAGAACTCGAATAGGATAATCACAAAACAAATGTCATCAAGGATAGAATGAGAAATACCTTGACCAAGAGAATTGCTACTAGGCGCATTTAGCTTTCCCTCTCTCCTACTTTGAAGTTGGGACAAGAAGATATATGATGACCCGAATTTTTGCAATAGCGACAATAAAGAGGTTTCAGACACTCCCTTGCATAGTGGTCCGTGGAACCACAATTGTAGCATTGTCCACGACTAGGGGTAGGAGTCTTTGCTACTGGAGTTTCTTGTTTCCCTTTCTTATTGGGATTGAGACCCTTGAACTTCATAGACCTCTTCATGTTATTGTTGAAGTTCTGTTTGGCACCCACGACTTCAACATCACTTTCATCATCGGCCTCTTCAAGTCGAAGAGCGATATCAATAAGCTGATCGAAAGAAACTTCTAGTTTCAGAAGTAAAGGCTTTTTAAGATTCTTATTCAAGCCATAAACAAATCTTTGATTTTTCTTCAATGGGGTATTAATATACTCGACCCCATATTTAGAGAGAGATTCGAAAGATGCGACGTAATCCTTCACAGAAGATTCACCTTGAATAAGGTCAATAAAACGCCGGGCCAAATTTACTTTTTCAGCTTCAGGCACAAACTTCAACTCGAACCTTTTCCGGAATTGCTCCCAAGTAAGATCCGCTTCGATAATCTCCGAAGTCAAGAGCTCATACCAATCTAATGCTCTTTCTTGGAGCATGCTATAAGCCACTTGGGCTCGATATAAACCAACAAGATTCATGTGAGAAAAGATGCGACCGCACGATTTGAGTCAAGCTTGAATTTCTATAACGCTCTCGGATCCCTTGAATGGCCTTCCACCCAAATCGGTATAGTCTCTGCACAAGCATGCAAATCCAGATCTAGGATGAGTAGGCACGGGAATGGGTCCGACAGCTTAAGCATTCTTTACCAGATCAAGAAGCTGTTGGGCAGACATAAATACTTCATCTTGGAGAGTAGCACTAGATTGACCGGCGCTGGGTCGGTTAGATCTGACCATTTCACCTCTTTAAGAAAGAAAGAAAGAAGAATAAAAAGGTTAATCTCAGAATGAATATCAGACAATCATGATTGATAAAACAAGGCATCACAAAGAAAATAGGATAGAACGGGTCCTAAGACTCGAATAAAATCCTAAGGCACGACTCCTAAGAAAGACTTGGGACGATGATCCTTGCTGGATTATTCTACATTGTTTCAAAGTTTGGCTCTGATACCAAGCTTTGACGCCCCACCTCTATACCCACGCTAGCCAAGGACACTACGGAGTAATGCCGTCAACTAGCACGAAGAATAAGGCTGTTGAGGAGCGACCATCCGTGTAATTGCTTTGTGCGGGCACCGATATGTCAGATAGTATAAGAATTCTGACATACTGATACAAACTCAAAGCTACTACATGGTGGCTATGTAGTCTTCAGAAACAAATATAGAAATAAGCATAACATAAATCAGTTACAGATGTTCATATCACAAAGGCGGAAATAGATATGAATATAACACATAGTAGTGTACATCAAAGTAGTGGTCAAACAAGATCCACAATATCAAAAAGAATAGATACAAGTGCTAGGAAAAAGAATAGGTATACATCAAGGAGTCTCTATCTCAAATGTATAACACAAAAACTACCAATCTAATATAGTTAGCCAAAAGTCAGATGATGATCCTAGAAAAGGAGTCAAGCAGAAGCACCTGTAACATCTCGGTCTGACCCTAATATTATTTAATAAGAAAATAATAAACAGATCAGTCTAGCTATAAATATCAGATAAAATGGGATAGAATAAGAGATATGAAAAAAAGTATGATAACAATAATGCCATACTGTGAAAGGTATACATTAGAAAATCAACCAAAATCATATGATATCTCAAGAATCACAAAGCACCAAAAAGAATGTCATATTCTTTAACACATTCACCAATCCTCAAATATTGATAAAACTTATCAATGTAAATCACTAAAATTAGTGAACACAAATTCTAGAAATCATCAATTAGAAATCCAGAAATCACAAAAAGGGGGAGGCCTATCACAAAACGGGAGTATGAAAACTCACCAACACGTGCATCACAAACGGAACGCTATTCCATGGTCACTAACCATCAAATTTGAACCCAAGCTCCACAAAATGGTCTGAAGACCATTGAGCCGATTGCTCCATGAACGGTCCAAAGACCTTTGAGCCAATTTCTCCACGAACGGTCCGAAGACCATGGGTCGCCACCCCACAAAATTGAGCCGAAACTCCACAAAACGGGGTTTAGTCTCCCTCGCAGACAAAGAGACATCGCACATTGCTAGTCTAAACCACAAAATGATCATCATCGATTATCAAGAAGTGTCGATCACACTAAGCTAGTAAATAAATGAGTTTAGCTTCATGTCACATAACCACTGGCTTAACTTAAATATTTACGAACAAATTGTAGATTCCCACTCGAAAGTTGTCACAAGAGTTTCAATCGAACAAGTCTAAGAATTAACCAACAAAGTAAACGCAAGTGTTTCATACCACTTGTTTTGCTAAGTCGTTTAATTGGATATCTCGAAAACGAATGAGGTAAAGGTTTGTGTATACTAATAGGTTGGAAAACGGTTTTTATAAACGAGCTATACATTAAAAATAGAGTTGAAATCGTTTTAATGAAAGAGTATTGATATTTACTACTAGTACAGAAACCTTTGTATTTTAAAGTGACAAATCACAAAGTTGATTGAAAAACAATAAATCGCCAAAAATTCACATATGAATGACGTGAATCAAATCCAAAGAAATCAATACCGAATCCATCTAAATGGATATTCTCATAAATTCCGAAAAAGAAGTCATCAAAGTCGATAATAAATGATAACAATAAATCGGATCAACACGAATCGATTAAAATTGGAAACCCACACAAAAATTGCCCAAATTAGGCAAAAATGAAATCTCCCAAATTCAATCGACTGGACTCTGAAGTCAGTCGACTGGTTCAATACCTGGAAACTCTTTGTTTCCAGGTTCAGTTGACTGAACTCAGAGTTCAGTCGACTGACACATGCCTGGAAACACACGGTTTCCAGGCTCAGTCGACTGAACTCAGAGTTCAGTCGACTGATACAGAAACCAGGAATTTTCTGGTTCCTGGTTCAGTCGACTGAACTCTGAAGTCAGCCGACTGACCCTGCTTCTCAAGCATTATCAGTCTAGCCCGCTTGTGGGGCAAAAATCCTACAAATCTCAATCAGACGAGCAACGGGCGCTAGGGGTTTACGCCAATCGACAACCCAGCCCTATAGACTCTTCGATGCATCAGCAAAAACATGTTCAAACATCAAAGCTAGGATTTTTAAAGATTTGACTTCAAAACACCAAAAATTGGAATATTCAAAAAACCAATTCAAATCAAAAGCTAATGAACATGAATAGATGTTAGAAATTCATACGTAACAAGAAAGATAGTTATAGAAATAGATATAGTTCAAAAACTCACCTTTAAATCAAAACCAATGAAGAAGAAGCTTTTAAAACAAGGCAAGATCGATTCCTCTTCAACAACAACTCAAGAAGCTTCAATCTAAGCTTACAAGTAAAATATTTCCTAAGTTAGGGTTTAGGAATTTCTGAAAATGGAGAGAGACTGAGATAGAGAAGAAAACGAGGATGCTTACATAAGCTTCTCTTTAATTTTGGAGCTAAAACTTGGATTTGCAAATGAAACTAGGGCTTAAGAATTTCCATTTCCAATCTTTTCCTCCATTTTTCTAAAGCTTGAAGTGTTAGGACTATTATGAAGGAATGAAGAGGAGTGGGGGTGGAACTAGGTTGATATGTTGGGTTTAATGGGCTGAAACCCAAACCCAAAGCCCTAAATGAAAATGTCAAAATTCTAGCTAGCTCCAAACATATCGATGTTTATACTCAAAAATGTCGCAAACACCATTTTAGACTCAATGGAAGTGGTTTCGAGTCCCAATTCGACTGTTTGCAAAAAGTAGCATTTCGGACTAAAATCCGACTAACGATGCTATATTTAAATAAAGTATTTAAATATACAATCGTAAAATATGCGGGTTGTTACATACCATTAAAACCAATTGGACCTTTAATGCGTTTAAAAATCGTTGTAAAAGGATTTAACAGCGTTATTAGCTACGTTGTGTAACAACATGTCATTAGAGGTCAGGAATATACTGTAGCAATACTGTAAACGCTATTAAAAAGTATGTTTTTAATACCGTTTTGTGGTTGTCATCAATACATTTTACAGAGTTTATGCTGATGAGCTAAAACACTTTTCTTAACGTTCAACTTCTGCTATCAAATATATTTAACAACGGTTATACCTTACTAAGACAACTTTTTTATAGCGTTTAACTCTTTACTATGTTAAATATATATAACATTAAGCTTTTGCTACAACACCTTTTAAAAACGTTGTTAACATTGCTATGAGTTCTTTCTATAGCGTTTTTGACGTTGCCATGATATTTTTTATAGCGTTTTATAAGTGGCTATGAGTGCTTTTAATGGATTTTTTCATTGTTAAGAACACTTTTTATATCGTTTATATCGTTCTTTAAACGCCATTGAAATGAAATACAACATTTTTGAAATGTCGTTGAAGTTTAGCATAGCGTTTTATAAACGTTGTCATTTAGGGTATCTACATAGCATGTTCCATTTCTATTCACATCAGTCGCAATTTATGTACCAAATATGCAACATACTTAAAATCAACACATACATTTCATAACTAACATATTATATTAATCACACATTTCATAATCAACATATTATATTAATCATACATCTCATAATTAACTTGTAATACTAAATAATTAACATACACAATATTCTTACATCAAAACATATATAATACGTTCATAATATTTCATAAACAATGTAGAACAAGTAACAGCTAGTGGCCAAAAGTAGTAATACATACAAGCATACTGTAACATCACGTAAAATGTACCATAAATAAATGAAATAAAATTTAATTAAATATAACAAGGTAGAATATGGAAATTTAATAAAAGTTGGAATTTGACCACGAAAGTTATTCCATTGGGTATGTGGCGAAATTATGTTCTATTTACATATATATTATGCTGAAAACGGAGCTCAATGAAGAAGATACGAACATCTGAAGTTTTCAAATTTAAATTAATTTAGTTTGAATTCAAATTCAAATTCAAATGAGAATTTAAATTTAAGGTTTAAATTTTAAAATTAGCTTGGGGGCTAAGTAAATGTTTTAATTAACGTTAACGTTAAGAATAAATAGGGTAAGAAACTAATTAAAATCAAAACGCAACGGAAATGAATCATTATTGCCCAAAATAAGACGGAGCGGTCGATCTACATAGGTCAACCGGTCGACCGATCGATCTTAGGCAGTCGACAATCTCCTGATGGTGGCAGCTAAGGTTTTGCGTTGTTTAACGCTTCGGGTTTGTCCGTTTCTCTTCCAATTTGATCTTACGGTTCTGGTGCGTTTCAACCCCTATAAATAGAACACCGCCCTCTCCACTTATTATTAATATTATTTTAGGGAATACAACAAAACTCTGTCATTATTATCTCTCTAAATTACATTCAAAAACTCCGTAGAGAATTTAAGTAAGAATTCAATCCATTTTCTAATTATTTCTTCTTTTTCCTCCAATATATTCTTCTTTTGTTCTTTCTCCAATTGTTCTAAATCTAATAAAAATATATACATCTTCCCTATCATGTATATATCAAAAGAGAAAGTTCTGGAGGAGGCTGAAAGGCGTGCATATCCAAGGAAAGCAGAGCTAAGGTTGTTCTGTGAGTGTATCTTCATGGATTTGAATATACCTTATGGATTTTGGGATTGCGATAATACGATAAATAAAATCCCCAAAAATTCCTTTTTATTTCGAAATGTTAATTCTATGTTAAGATTCTTAATTATTTACATTAATTTGATGGAATTTGTTTTGTTTATGCAATTTTTGATAATTTCATAGTCTATTACACTTCTCCTTCTTCTTTGGTTCAATTTGTGATTCTTCAGTGAAATTAGGGGTTTAGATTATGGATTTTATTCGTAGTTTACACCACTTATTCTGCATAAATTTCCTTCTTATCTATTTCTTTCTAAAAGAGGAGTTGAATATAATATGGAATTTAGATTGCAATTCCTATTGTTTAGGATATTCCATTGAATTGGTGTAATAAATTGAGTTTCTACTTTATTTATAAGTATGTTATTGCAGTTTTGATTATAAATATTTATTCCATGTTTCGGATATTAGAATCATTTATTTTGGTATGTTAAAATCTTGAGAATTTGAAGGACTTGTAATAGTATTTGGTTAGAGAATTGACATTTGACGCTAGTTTATGGAGTAAAATCTATGCGTTTAGAATTTATTAGGCACGAATATTTATTTATCTCTGTTAGCTAGCGTAATTTACGTATAATTATCGCGTATATAGCGTAGTTGATTAGGTATTTATTTTCATTTTTCCCCATTAGGAAGTAATTGATTGTTAGACGAAAATAAGAGGAAACTCTTACATAACTTAATTATTATTCTAAGGCGTAATAAGGAAGATTCCTTATAAGGCCTGATTTATGAAACGGTGATATGAGTATTATTATGTATATGGAGTGTATTTAATTTTATGGCTAAGTCATAAGGATGCGAGGTCAACTGAATTACATGACGGAAGTCTACCCTTCACTTTGAGGCTTCCAGCAATTATGTCCACTTCTTATTGATGTGAGATATCATTATGATAAATATTTATAATTACGCAAGGTTAATTCCAAATTTTATAAGGAAAATCTACCCAATTAATCTGGCTATCAGTTTCTAAGAATAGTCAAACTAATGTGAGACGTCATAATCATTATGAGTATGGACCATAGTATTAGGAGTCTGCTTGAGGTATTAAGTGGTTCTTTGATGGCCCGCCTCTTTTTCCCAAATGAAGTATTAAATGGCCTAGGGGACACGTTAGGTGGTATCTTTATAGGGGTCCACTTCTGAATAAGGTATTAAATGACTGATTAAGGGTCCGCCTTTCCAAATAAAGAAATATTAAGTAATTTTAGATTCAATATGATGTCAGCTAGATAGTACCATCGAAGAGTACGCCTTGGGAATATGTATTAAATCATGAGGTTTTATTAATGTATTTAAACGACCGAAGTCTGTCTATTTTCCCATAAGGTATTAAGTGGCTTTGGTACTATTTCTTGCATCGCTGGTTAATTATAACGTGGGATTTAGGTTATGGGATTTTGAAGAACTGCTTCTTTCCTTAAAAGAAGTATTAAATGATTGTAATAGTTTTATGCTCGGAGACATTCTTATTTTAAAATATACTGCCCAAGTATTGAAAAAGTAAAACTCGAAGTTTTTAGTCAGCATACATTTGTTGTTCTGACTCTCTCCTCATTACAACACAGGTTAAAGGACGTTGATGGCAAATATGATGCTTAGAGGCGAGATGGTTTGCTTGTGGCAGTATTTATCATTTTCACTTGCTTTTATGTACACCAATGTATCTAGATTATTATTGTAACAGATATATGATACGATTTGATGATACTTTGTATTCTGATTTTGAAATAAATGGATACACTTTGCTATTATATTTTGTTCCATCCGCTGTGAGTTCTGAAAGTTTAGTCATGACTCTATACTGTTATTTTCTTAGTTCTACCAACAGCTTATCTTAGAATGGATCTAAATTTTGATAGGCTTTTTCTAGATCGAAATTTAGTCTTGTACACAAACAAACCAAAATATAGTTCCAACATCAAAAATAACTTTAAATCCATAACTTGTTGCAGCATGTTAGTACTTTGTTGCAGCATGTTACTACTTTTTTGCTTCAAAGATATCCATCTACCTGTAAAGTAAAAGTTCAAACATTAGCCAAATAAATTAGAAATACAATAAATAAAAATTTGAAAGTCTAGAACTTTGATCGTAGTAAAGGTTTAGTCAATTCAAGCATAGGTTACATCGTTTAGGAAAAAACTTTATTCCCAGCAAAATAATTCAAACAATACAATCTAGCATAGGAATTATCTTTGAATGTCATTAAACTAGCATGGGTATAATAAAGTTATCTTAACTTTTCAGTTTATTAAAAATGAATGAAGATAATTGCATTCCTAGCCTCCTAGGGAAGAAGTGGAATAGGAATGACTAATAGCACGACATTGACTAAAGGGATTGGGTTTTTGACTCTATTACCTAGTTAGTGGCATCAATAATAAACAGATGATTGAGTACCAATATTTATATTATTATTATGGTTTGTTTCTTATCAACCCAAACTTTGTTACCAGTACAGTATATGAATAATTCATTTATTTGAAATCATAACACCTCTGTTTACATTTGTAGAATCGGTACGATCCCTTTTTCATAATTTGATTGACAAATCATACATTGTTATGTAAACTGGACCTAAAATTCACTTCTCCCAATCATACGCCCGCGCCCGCGCACATATTTGAGAACCTGTATGAATATGAAGTCAATTGCTCTTACTATGGATACTCCTATGTTTAGTCGCAGAGAGGCAAATATCAAGAATAGGTTTTCAATTTTATATTTCCTAATTTCACTAGTATATCAATCAATCAATTTTTATTGCAAAACTCGTCAATAGCTCATTTATTGTTACTAAAATAGTAAAACTTAATTAAAACGGGTGACGATTGTTTAAGAATTTGGAAGGACATTTAAGTTAGGGATTTAAGGTAAGGGGGCAATTTGAAGAATTGGGTAAATTGTCACAAAAATGAAAGATGCACTGTCAAATCAGATGAAATGTATAGCAAAACATAGTTGATGCGAGCAACAGTAACATAAAATGCATTATGGAACAAATGAAAATAGCTAAAACCAAATAACTATATGGTACAAATGTGGCTATGGATGTCCGATGGGTTATGCATTTTCAAAAGGAGAACTGAAGAGCCGAACAAGTCTGGAGTAGTAATGCTCGTATCGACGAACCAATGCTACAAGGTATCATGTGGACTGGAGTTTGGGGGAGAGTGTTTACATCGATGGCAGATTGCCATAAAAGTTGTGGTCTATGGCAATAGAGCATGATGACAGTGTACAACCACTTGATGTAGGGACAAAGCAATAAAAACAGAAAAAAAAAAAAACAAAAAAAAAAAAAAAAAACAAAAAAAAACAAAAGGTGCTAGTTCAACAAGGAATAGAATGGATTGTAAGCAATACAATACTGCTCCAAATGAGGTGGCAACAGAGATCACATAAGATTGAGGCAGCAATGATAAATATACATGCATAACTCCTTTTCATCATTTCATTTTCTTCCTATGCAGTTAGAAGAAATCATATTTTCTTATTTAAGAAAATTAATAATAATAAGTGTGTGAATTTAATAATAGTGAGTATGAGTATCATCCTCTTAACATCGCCCACCATGAACCATTCTTCCTATAAGTTTGGTAACCGAGGCAATACTGAAACTTTTAGTCCTCATGTTGCAACATTTCTTAAGTGACCATGGTGGTGGTAAACAATGAAAGGAGGTGGAGTTCAGGTTGCAACATTTAAGAAAATAAAATAACAAAAGGAACTTTGGCTATGGTTCCGGCTGTGATCATCCGGGCTAGCACCAATGAGCTTGAAACTGAAAAACAAAGTGAATGGCGATGGTGGCATTGTGTCTGGTGGTCGGAGCTGCACACAGAAAAGGAAGCAGTAATTAAACGTAGACCCGATTTTGGGTTCAGATTATCAAAAACGGACTTGACAAGACCAGTACCAGCACCATCGCGAACGTCTTAGAGAATGAAGAATAATGGAGGCGGTCTCCCCTACTATACTGGCTGAAGGATAAACATGGAAACACAAGCTACTTCATTATAGAAAGAAAATGTGTTGGACCATAGTGCCTCAGATACAGGGCTAGGTGCAGAAACAAAGGGGTGGCACTGCAGCTTGGTTGAGATGTACATAAGCCTGCGTGAGGAAGAATCTAATGTGCACGAAAGAAGTGAGAGTAGCATGTGGCTAGATGTGAACTTAAGCTTGCATGATGGCATTTATTAAAACAGTGTAGATGTATCGTACATGCAACCAAAGTGCCAGCGTGGGCGATATTTGGTTTGGTGTTGTATAAAGGTGTGGTTCATGTAGATGCAGTGCTGCATGACAACAGGGTAGAAGTGTGATGTGAGTGACGGGTGCATATTTTCCTTCTTTTTTTTATCTTATTGAAATAGTGCACACCATAGAGAAGGTGGCGATATAAAGATGATGATATTAAGTTAAATTACACTTACCGGAACTTGCATCTGGTATAATCTTCTCAACATGCCAAACAACTGCAGTACCAACGGCATCTTCGTTATTTTGTAAATTGGATGTTAGTCTTCATAGATGTGCATTTGGATCATTTGCAACGTCAATCCAAACATTACCGCATGTATTCCTAGAGGAACAAAATGAACCAATACGGTTGAATCAATTGAAGATACACGATCTTCAGCTATAATTTCTCCCCTTAATCTAACTCAATCAGCTTACACATGCCATTTATCATTGAATTTGCACTATGTGAATTAAAGACTATTTTTTTATGTGTTTAAACAACTGTTATGATGAATGAATTACTTAATTATAAACAAGTAAACCTTTTCGACAGCATCAATATTAACTGTATGAGTAGAAGATGCTACAATGTTAACTTGTTCCACAATTACTCTCGATTCAGGTCATGCCACTTTCTTACCAACAATTTTCCAAACTCGTGTCAAACCAATGGTTGGCCTCAATAGATAAGCATCTTGATTTTTTGGATTATTTACCCAAACTGTCATGACAGATGGTCCAAGAGGAAGATCGTTTACAAGTTCTTTTACTCGAGTGTAGCCATCCTTCAGCAACTATTTCTTCATTCCTACACCAGTCATACAACTTGCATTTATGATCTATTTAGCTAGTTTTACTCTATTAAAAAAATATCGATGAAGTAACTTTTTATGTATTCAAATTAAATGTTAGTTACTAAATAATTTAAATTACACCCGATTGTCTTCTGTCTCAAAGTGATCTATGTTGCGCAAAACAACTATACTAACTGTCCATGCTACTATCCCACCTTCAATTCTGCAATGTTTGTCAAACTAAGTGTAGGCCTCGATAAGAAATCATCTGGCTTCACAAAATGTCTGTAATAATTTTCATAGATTCCGACCCTAAAGGAATTTATCGGACAAGCTTCTTTGGATCACTTGACAGAGCTCTTCCTTCTGCAGAATTTCGTTTATTCTATACCAATCTAATAAACCACATGTATCATTCTTCTTGTCATGCTTACTCTACAATTGACCAAAAGTAAATTATAGCGGTTATTGAATTAATTACCCAAATTTAAATGATATCACAGTAATATTATAATTGACTTTTAACATTTGACATGTGATTGCTTCTCCCCAACTTTCTTCACCATGTCAAACCAATGATATTGAAACACTTGAGTAACCTGTATATTAATAATTGAAGCACGCATTAAATTTGAACGCAGACTGTCGGGTATGGCAATTTTAGCTGTTATCTTACTTCAATTATTCACACTTTCCACTGCTTAATATTGACTTTCAACACCAATGTATTATCAGATAAAAATGCATACAACAATTCAGGTATCAAAATATTAAAATTTGTATGAAAGTAAAATATTCAATATATTAAGAAGAAGAAAACCATGTTTTGTTATGCCTAATTTTGGTAACCAAACACGTACTGTGAGTAGACTTCGTTATTTTTTTGATAGGAAAAGAATATGCTTTTTGGGAGAAGACTCTATTATATCATCTTGCTTGCCTGCTTTAACTTGTATTCTTCTTAAATGAATTTAAATGCGCAACTTGTTGAACGATTTGACAATAAGTTACTGATGTTCTCAGTGTACGTATCAACTGAGCTAATTAGAAACACATTGTCATAACCATAAATTTTGTAGATAAATAAGAATTAATTAGTTTTAAATATATTGATTCTAAATATTCAATATGTCTTCTGACTAAGTAGAATTTAAATCCAGTGTACCCAAAACTACATTTGCTCATGTACTGATTTTTTATTGCATTCAACAATGGGTTATAGGTAAATGACGTAACTAAAATATTAAACATAAAATAGACATACAAGATTTATTGTGGACAGGAGCAGTAAACTAGTGAAGTTAGAGGATTAATTAGGACAGTTGATGTATTTGGTTAAGAAAGGACAATATTTATAAATTACTAGCATATAACCACGTTTCTAAACAAATATAACCGTATTATTACCTTATATACATTACATATTGTTTATTACATCATATAGTAAGATGACCTCAAAAATTTAGGGTCCGTTTGGTTTCATTTTGTATTTTGAGTTTTGTGTTTTCAATTTGCATTAAGAAATACCAAAAAATAAAAGAAGAAGGTATATAATTCTTAGTCATCGCGATAATCAACGGACAATGAAAAAGTTGGATTGCTCTCCGTGTTTTGGTTATCTTTCGAAACATGAAAAACAAAATAAACTTGTTTTTTATTTTACATATTAATTTCATTTGTCAAAATTGTTTGTTTTTCAACAATACATATGGCAGATGCGTTTTTTATAAACGAAAACACAAAACTAAAAACGACAAGCCAATCGGGGCCTTAGCATTGGTCCAGTTTTCCAAAGTTTGTTTTCAATAGTTTTCTTGTTTTGACAATGACATTTCTTCTTATATCCTTAATATTATCACTTAGGAGTCAACGTACCTGAAATATATACTCTTAAGTAATATATTCCAGTCTTCCACGAGGGTTCTTTTACCAAATACAAAGCATAAATAATCCAGTCTAATTAATAAAGATTTTCCTTATAAGCTGAGCAACAATACACATATCACTCCACTCTAGTACAGAAATGGCAATAATCAATGAACTGACAAAATGATATGTGAAAGCTAATACTTCAAAACAATTCATTCATTTGATATTCTGAAATCAGATCCTTAATAAGTTAACCATTTTACAATGTCACACGACTAAGCAAGCAATGTCAATTGCACATTCTCCATGTTTTATTGTATGTAAATATAATTCTAGACAAATGAACCACTAACTACTAAGATGTTATATACGACAAGGTTACATTTATCTTATTTAATGCGTCAGCATACTCATTTCAAATATAATTAGTCTATATTAACTACTTTTTCAATTAGCCTGCAACTCCTAAGCGTGTATTAGATCACTTAACAAATATAAATTAAATATGATATCTAAATTGTAGCATCACTTTAAAAGTAAAGTTATTCAAACCAATTCAATTTCCTAAATGATCAATATAAACAGCAAAAGAATTCTTCAACACTTACTTATACAACTCCATCTACCTAAAGAACTTGAAAGTCGGGAAGAACACAGGAAAATGATAATATGGTGTGCTAAAAATATTATCCCTTGACAAATATTTTTGTAGTTAGTATATCATCCACTAAACATGTAAATATAGTCTGGTATAAAAATAATATGTGTATCCATAAGAAACTATTTCGATCATATATAATATCCGAACAAATATTTCTATAGTTCATTCATAAACAACGAAGAAATAGCCTAGTCACATCTAAAAACCAATTAAAGCATGTAATGCAATTATTCACACTGACAAAAAGTTCAGTTTTCATACAACGAAACTGAACTATCAACTGTTTCTCATATTCGAAATTTAATTTGTTACCTTACAGTTAGTATGAAAAAATATGTATGAAATTAGGCTTTCAATGAGTGCTGAAAGCCTTTCATTAATCGAATTGAAGTAGAGTGATTATTGAATTCATGTATAAAAACACGTGCAATCGAGTCAACGAGTTGAAATTAAACTTACTCTGAAACTTTGAGAATGAAGGCTACTGGCGATGAAGGCTGTCGATTTGCTTCCACTGACGAGCCAATCGACTGCGATGGGGATGCGGGAAAACGGTGATGAAGGCTGTCGGTTCGCTTCCACTGATGAGCCAATCCACTGCAACGGGGACGACGGAAAACGACGATGTAGGCTACCAACAAATAAATTTTAGTTATAACATCAAGCATTCAAAAACGTTCATGCCGTAGAAATCTAACAATTTAGAATTCAAATTAACATACAAAATATAAAACAATTTTTTTTAATTTTTCGTGTTTTGAGAAATAACATAAGCACGTGAAACAATCTATATTTTGGTTGTTCCTCTATCCACTTCGTTCTTCCATCCGTCTTTCTTTCATCCCCTCCATGGTCTCTTAATGAAAATCGAAAACACAAATTTTTTTTCTAAACCAAACACCACCTAAGGTGATTTCAAATATTGATAATCTTATAACATTGTTTGTGATAATAATGTCGCAATACATATTGCAAAAGAAGTTAGGGCTCATAAGAAATCAAGACACATACTCCATAAGTTCCACGTGATAAAAGTAGTTTATCAGCAATGGAAAGCTGTTTGTTTATAGAGTGGATAATAGTTTTAATATTGTTGTAATCGAGTCAGTTGGAAGTGGGTGAAATATGTAAATTTTAAAACATTCTATTTGAATCTATTGGGCCTATAACGTCTAAATAGATTTTAGATCCAATCGAAAAGGTATTTTAAATAAAATATTTTATTTTGTTTAATTAGTTTGAAAGTGTTTTAATTTGATATAAATTTAAATGTATGAGTGTATCAAATACACTCATGTGTGCAGCAGTTACCCATTAAAGTTAATCTGAGAAGGAAATATTTTTTTTTTCTTCTCTAAAACATATGCAATCAATTAAGGAAAGAAATAACTTTAATTGGAGAGAAACCTTTCATTTCTCTCTCTCACTCTGATTAGATCAATGATTCATTAAATGTCATTGTTGATCAATTTAACATAGCATGAAATGTGATACATCCAAATATACTCACCGTATATATTGTGCAAGTGCAACATGTAAAAAGTGTGTATAGTTGATGATTCCCTTTTATATACATTTTTTGTCCATAATTTTTTTTAAATAACAAAACAACATTTATTTTGGTGTGTGTGTGTATATATATACATTTATATATATATATATATATATATATATATATATAATACTAAAGTTGATTTTGGTTGTTTGACATGTTTTAAAGCAAAGCAAACAATTAATTAAAACTAGTTTTAATTAATGGATAGTTTAAAATCAAAATTGTAATTTTCACAAACGTCCATTTTGAAAAACTTGAATTAAGAACATATGCATATATGTATATTCGTACATAGGCACTGATCGGCTTTCGCTACACCTCTACTCCCCCTGATTTCCACCGCAAGTTTCGATTTAAATAATAGCACTTTCTCTCTCTTCCCACTCCATTATATTATTTAATTCAGCAAGAGAGAGAAAATACTATATTTAAATCAGAATTTGTGGTGGAAATCAAGCGGGAGTAGAGGTCCACCAAAATTGAGGTGTAGTCGATCTTTGCCTTTCACACACACACACACACACACACATATATATGCATGTATTGTAGAATACAATAGCCAATGATTTTTGTTTGATGATAATAAACATATATATTCGTCTAAATGTATTTGTTATAGTACTATTTTATTTTTCCACATAATTAAATAAATATTTGTTGAATAAAATAAATAACTCAGAATTCATATTTAAACAAATATTTTATTACAAACTCAAATAGTACAAATTTGAGCTCTCACTACATTTACACATTTTCAATTACAATACAATTTCAATTACAACACAATTTTCACTATACAATTTCACATACATATTTCACCTCACTACACATTTACTCATCACTTGTATTTGATCTTCAAATCTATTCCATCCTGTATTCATCATCTGAACTATCTGCAAAATAAATACTGACACGGTAAAATTGAAAAATAAATATTTTGCATCACATAATGAAGTGTGTGTTTGAAAATATTATTTGCCTCGGTTATTTGGGTTGTTCGTTATCATTTTCTTTTAATTCATCTTACACGAACAACTTGTGACATGCATAGTGTGTCAGTGTACATGCCATAAGGTCGTGCGCATCAATATACACTTGCTTGTTAAAATTGCAGAGACAGGTGAGCACAAGGTTAAACCCAAGCCTGGGCTGGATTCAACTCAAGTGCAAATACAAATGACGATAAAACAGCCTCAACACAAAATGTACACATGACAGCAAAATCATAAATGCAAGCACTCGAGTGAACAGAGCAATGAAATGTCAAAACCAAGACCAAATAAGGGCACAAGACACGGCCAGGCAAACTATGGACAAAAGCGCACCAATCTCCAACCAAATCAATGAACATTTCAACAGTACAAAGTTTAGCTTCAGGCACACCAAAAACAGTGCAACTATACAACCAGACCAGACCATTCAAAGCAACAACATGCAACATGAAACCAAACCAGAGTTCAAAGTGCACCAGATCAAACTCACATGAAACCAAACAAGTTCACGGACAGAGAATACAAGTGACCACCACACAATGCAACACAGACCAGGTAAATGAAATGACTCGAAGCAATGCAATTTAACTTGAACCAAAACAAAACACAACAGAGGCAAAGACATGTACAAAGGATAAAGCAGAAACCACACAAGCTTCAAACATGTCAACGGATTAACATGAATGAGCAAATGCAGACCAACATGGATGTGCAGGCACAAGTACAGGGATGATAACAGCATGAAGTGCACAAGTTTAACTCGAAGCAACCTGACAAGTGTGGATGTGGTGCAAAACTACTACAGCACTTTAACTAGACTCAAATCAACATATCAACCAAACCAGACTCCAAATAAACTTGAAGCAATGCAAGGGTAACAAGGCCAGAACATCAGTGCAACAAGACATACCACCAGACATGTATACATTTATGCATATATATGTATACACTCATCAGTTCAGCCATAATAACCACACCAGTTCTAAACATGCATGTATGTACATGACTAAGAGCATGATCAATGAGTATGTGCAAAACAACAACAAGCTTCATACATGTATATACATACGCAACAGAAAATACAAAATCAGAAAGTAAGCATTCGAAGAGGACAGAGCACATGCATGCATTCAGACATGATCACATGAAAACAATACTACCAGAATTGATGCCAGAGTATACACACAACATGGAACCAGACTACAACATTCAAGACTCCAAGTCGAGATCAAAGAAATGACCGAACAAAAAAATACTGTTGCAGTGTTCAAAAAAGTCGTGGGTCATGTTTCGAAACATAATGAGCAAACGAAAACTATTGAATTGTTCAAACAAATCGAATATTGTCGGCAGAGAAAATGGAACGGCAAATCATGGTGAACCAGTCAATCTTCAGAAAGTCGAGAATATCTCAAATTCAAGTACCAAACAAGTCAGCGAATGATGAACAAGTCAAGGTAGCAAAGAACGGAATATATACAAATCAACTCAAGAAAAATTCAAATATATCAACTGATGGTCAGAGATGAACAAGTCAAAACTCACACAACCATTCGATTACAAATCTACACAGGAACTAAAACATCACTGAAAAATTCAAACCAAAAATATACGAACAAGATTATAGGGTTTCGAACCCTATAAATTGAACCCATATCATCATCGGAAAATTATCGAGTTCAAGTTCAAGCAAATCAACAGAGAAATAAAGTATAAAATCAATAAAATCATATACCGATTTTATTCCATTCGAACTTGATCATTGAAGAAACCGCAAGCTATCAAAGCCAGGGAATCGTTTAACGAAGCAAATTGAAGTGAAATCATCACTGCAAATCAATCAATTGAATCGGCGTCTTCAAATAGAACAAAACCCTAATTCCAGAACAAAGAGAAACAAGGCGGCCGCAAGAATAAAAAGGGGAGACGATCTTCTGTTATTTGTTAAATTGGGTCGGTTTAGTTTATGTGCATTTGGGATTAATTTTTAAAAATAGGGTTTTGTTCTTGTTTTATTTTTATCCATAACTTTCTATTTTAAAATTCTGTAAATTTCTAGTTGTGTAATCAGATACAGACTACGGGGTGTAGTTTGAGAATTCGCAACTCAGTGACTAAGTTGTGGCAGGGTTTTGAGCTTAGAGTTAGGTTAATCGAGTTAGCGGGTGTCGCGAGTTTACTTGTTTTTGTAAGCATCTAATTACCTAATTTCTTGTAGAGACCTTGGGGGCAGCACGTATGCAGCTTTTGTCGAAGCTGGGTAAACTGTGTGTGATCTCTACTGCATTACTTTCTGTTTTTATTTTTATTTTTATTTTTATTTCCGCATTAATTTTTACTATCACCCAATTCACCCCCTCTAGGGTGAAAACGATCCTACAAGTGGTATCGGAGCTAGGAACAAAAACCAGTTTTTTGTTAAAAACTGTATTTTTTCTTTCAATGGCTTCTTTTAATAATGTTTTTGCTGAGGTTCAGTCCATAGCTAGGCCATCGATGTTCAATAGTGAATGTTCATATTGGAAAACTAAGATGAATTTTTTTTTCTTTTCTAAAAACCATAAATGCATGGAATATAGTTGAAATGGGATATAGCACACCAACAGTAATTGTAGGTAATCGAGAAGTTGAAAAACCTATGAATCAATGGATAGATCTTGAAAATAAACTGCAAACTGCTAACGCTAAGGCTATGAATTCTATTATCTGCTCATTAGATCAAATTGAAATTAATCGTGTCTCACATTGTCTAACTACGCAGGAAATCTAGCACACGCTTGAAGTGACCCATGAAGGAACCTCCTAGGTCAAAGAATCTCGCCTTGCCATGCTTAGCAGTGAGTACGAAAACTTCACAATGGCAAAGGAAGAAAGTGTCAAAGAAATGTATGGACGACTTTCTAATCTAATATACAAATCAAAATTCCTTGGAAAATCATACATAGAGCTGGAAATAGTCCGAAAAATCCTCAGAATTCTTCCACGAAATTTTGAAGCAAAAGTGACTGCCATTCAAGAATCAAAGGATCTGAAACAGGTTAAAGTTGAAGAACTCATCGAAAACCTCACCACTTATGAGCTAGAAATCAAATTCAAGAAAGAACGTGAAGGAGGAGATACGCGTAAGAAATTAATAGCTCTCAAAGGAACAACGAAAAGTGAAGATGATGATGATAATGGAGCAGTTGAACTGGCACTGATAATAAAGAGATTCAAAAAGTGGAACCGCAAATATGGAAATCCAACCCTAAATCAACAACTAAAGAGAATAATCGTTAATGTTCTAGACAATTCAGAAAAGCAGAAGATCATTTGTCACAAGTGCAATAAACATGGTCATATCAAGCCAAATTATCCTCAAAATCAATTCAGCAAAGGAAAGAAACCGAAAAGGAGAATTTTTGCAGCAACTTGGGGTAAAAGTGATGAAGATGATAGAAGCACCTTCAGTGAGAGTGAAAGAGCAAATCTGTGTCTTTCAGGAGAAACAAGTGACAGTGATAATGACGAGCCAAGTGAGGTATCAAAACTTACTCACTCGCAATTACTTATATATTTTCATGAAGTAAATGGTTGTTTTGACAGACTTAGGGAAAAGTATGCTAAAATTGAATCACAAAAAGATAGTTTGATAGAACTAAATAAGCAGCTCGATCAATTGGTTCAAACCTATAGAAATAAGAGCCTTAAGTGTGATAAGTGTCCATCATTAGAAGAGGAAATAAAAAAATAGAAACTAGAATTAAATTGCTTGAAAATGAAATTCCGATTTTGAAAGAAAGTGAAAATACCAGAAGAGAAAATTCTATTAAAAAGTGCACTTTGTTATTGAATGATAATGAATCTCTCAAGTCAAAAGTCCAACAATTATCTACAACTTTAGAAAAACTTTCCAAAGGATAAAGATCACTAAATATGCTATTAGGGAAACAAATTGTTGATGCTATTAGACAAGGACTTGGGTATACTCAATCTAAAAAAGGTGGAAGTGAAACTAATCATGTCAACTCCAAGTGCACGAATTGGACACAATCAAAACAATTGCTGGTTTAGACCCAAACACATGAAAACCATACATGCTTGGGTTCCTAAAGGCGAGAATGTAAAATCCCTTAAAGTCAAACAAATCTGGATGCCAAAAGAAACAAACATAGATTGTCTTGGTTCTACACAAACTTATTTTTCAAATTTTCTTGCCACTAACAATCATGGACCTATAAAAACAAATAGGTCACAAAAATCTTTTCTCATGTAGATGTATTGACAGGCTAAGGAACAGCAACAGTGGTACCTGGATTCTGGTTATTCCAGGCACATGACGGGCGATAAATCAAAGTTCCTTAGCCTAGAGAAATACAAAGGTGGCAGAGTCACAATGGGCAACAACGATGTATTATATGTTGAAAATCTACACTATAATCTGATTTCAATCAGCCAGTGATCAACTGGGAAAATTTAAAAAATCATCTTATCATGCGAAGAACACTATACACATGGGTATACTTCTTTATCTTACTGCTTCTAGACTAGACATTATGTTCTCTGTTTGTTTATGTGCACAGTTTCAA
Organism: Allium cepa; assembly: GCA_030765085.1. Taxonomy (NCBI): domain Eukaryota; kingdom Viridiplantae; phylum Streptophyta; class Magnoliopsida; order Asparagales; family Amaryllidaceae; genus Allium; species Allium cepa. The sequence continues at coordinate 23,038,643 of CM060933.1, read as the reverse complement.
TCAAATTCAAAAGGATCTCGTTTAAAAGTTGTTAAAAGGATTATAAGGTATCTGTTTCACACCTCATGCTTTGGTCTATGGTATCAAACTAATGATAACTTTGAGTTAAAAGGGTATTCAGATGCAGACTATGCTGGTAGTCTAGTTGATAAAAAAAGTACTGGTGGAATGTGCTTTATGTTGGGACATTCGTTCATTAGAGATCACATTTCCAAAGAAAATATCTGCATAAACTTCATTTCAACTGATTCTTAATTGGAAGACATTTTTACAAAACCCATTCTAGAAAATATTTTTTTTCGACTTCGACTCAGTTTAGGCATTCTAGAAATGTGATTTTATATTTTTTGAATTTGATCTTAAATGCCTATGTTAACTAATCTGATTCTCTATTGATTATCGAAAAGATAAATAGTGACTATAAAAAAATAATGAGTGTTGGTCTTGATCATACATTATGACTTGAGAGAGTATATTTAGAAAATTTCTTTAAAAATTTAAACAAAATTTGTAATAACTTTGGATGGTAAAAATTCCTTGGCCATCTCTATTTCTATCGTATTTCTACGACAATCACTCATCCAAATCCAATATAGTATGTCAAAATGTGGTATTCAAACAGGAAATTATTCATTTTTTTTAATTAATTAGCAATAAAATCATCTAAAAGTATTCACTCTCATTTAAAAGTTCTCACGGTTATGCATGTGTGAACTACTTGGAATCTTTGATTTTGTGCTTTCATGCTAATTTAAAAGTCCTCATGGTTATGCATGTATGGAACACATATCAAAATTTATTATTAAATAGGCTAGTTGATTCTAACTCTATTTAAAAGTCCTCAAGGTTATGCATGGTTAGAAGATACTTGGGATCCTTTTTTTTATTAAAAATTGAGAATATTACTAATCTCATTTAAAAGTCCTAACGGTTATGTATGGTTAGTAAGTATTCAAATTCCTGTCATAAATATACCACAAATGGACACGACTATATAGTTTTCTATGCCGACATCACCCCTATCACTCTAAAATGTAATATGCGCCAAACATAGTATTTATGATTTTTGTTTGATTTTTAAATTGAAATTTAATATTTATACTCGATTAGGTATTAATGTCGTACTAATGTCTATCACTTTATCACTCTTTTCTAAGACTGTTACTCTTTTGCTGATAACAAAAGAGGGAGAGAAGTTAAGATTTTGGTGGCAAATAAGGCATATTCTCATCTAGGTTCATTTTGCATTTGTTTCTTATTTGCATATTTTCTTTTTATTTTCACGCATATGTGAAGGGGGAGCTTTGTTGTAGGGGGGTATTCAAATAGAAGAGCTAATAGAATTCATCAAGACCAAATACATTTAATAGAGTCAAAATCTTAATATATGTTTGTTATCATCAAAAGGAGGAGATTGTGGAATACAACAGCCAATGATTTTTGTTTGATGATAATAAACATATATATATATATATATATATATATATTTGTTTAAATGCATTTGTTATTGTACTATTATATTTTTCCACATAATTAAATAAATATTTGTTGAATAAAATAAATAACTCAGAATTCGTATTTAAACAAATATTTTATTCAAACAAATATTTTATTACAAATTCAAATAGTACAAATTTGAGCTCTCACTGCGTTTACACATTTTCAATTACAATACAATTTCAATTACAACATAATTTTCACTATACAATTTCACATACATATTTCACCTCACTACATATTCACTCATCACTCGTATTTGACCTTCAACTCTGTTCCAGCCTGTATCAAGCATCTGACTATCTGCAAAATAAACTATAACGCGGTAAATTTGAAAAAGAAATATTCTGCAGTACACAATGAAGTGTGTTTTTGAAAATATTGTTTGCCTCGGTTATTTGGGCTATTCGTTATCATTTTCTTTTAATTCATCTTACACGTACAACTTATGACATGCACGGTGTATCAGTGTACATGCCACAAGGTCGTGCACACCGATATACACTTACTTGTTAAAATTGCAGGGACATGTGAGCACAAGGTCAAACCCAAGCTTAGGCTGGATTCAACTCAAGTACAGATGCAAATAACAACAAAACAGCCTCAACGCAAAATGTACACATGACAACAAAATCATGAATGCAAGCACTCGAGTGAACAGAGCAATGAAATGTTAGAACCAAGACCAGATCAATGAAAGTGCACAAGACATGGTCAGGCAAACCATGGACAAAAGTACACCAGTCTCCAACCAAATCAATGAACATTTCAACAGTACAAAGTTTAGTTTCAAACACACCAAAAACAGTGCAACCATACAACCAGACCAGTCAAAGCAACAAGATGCAACATGAAACCAGACTAGAGTTTAAAGTGCACCGGATCAAACATCACATGAAACAAGTTCAAGGATAGAGAATACAAGTGACCACCACACAATGCAACACAGACCAGGTAAATGAAATGACTCAAAGCAATGCAATTTAACTTGAAGCAAAACAAAACAAAATAGAGGCAAAGACATGTACAACGGATAAAGCAGAAACCACACAAGTTTCAGACATGTCAATGAATTAACATGAATGAGCAAATGCAGACCAACATGGATGTGCAGGCACTAGTACAGGGATGATAACAACATAAAGTGCACAAGTTTAACTCGAAGCAACCTGACAAGTGTGGATGTAGTACAAAACAAATACAACCCTTTAACTAGACTCAAATCAACATATCAACCAAACCAGACTCCAAATAAACTCAAAGCAATGCAAGGGTAACAAGACCAGAACATCAGTGCAACAAGACATACCACCAGACCTGTGTACAAATATGCATATATATGTATACACACATCAGTTCAGCCTTTGGAACCACACCAGTTCTTAACATGCATGTATGTACATGACTAAGAGCATGATCAATGAGTATGTGCAAAACAACAACAAGCTTCATACATGTATATACATATGCAACAAAAAATATAAAATCAAAAAGTAAGCATTCGAAGAGGACATAGGAAATGCATGCATTCAGACATGATCACGTGAAAACAATACTACCAGAATTGATGCCAGAATACACACACAATATGGAACCAGACTACAACAACCAAGACTCCAAGTCGAGATCAAAGAAATGACCAAACAAAAAAATACTGTTGCAATGTTCAAAAAAGCCGTGGGTCATGTTTCAAAAAATAATGAGCAAACGAAAACCGTTGAATTGTTCAAAAAAATCGAATACTGTCGACAGAGAAAATGGAACGGCAAATCATGGTGAACCAGTCAATCTTCAGGAAGTCGAGAATATCTCAAATTCAAGTACCAAAGAAGTCAGCGAACGATGAACAAGTCAAGACAGCAAAGAACGAAACATATACAAATCAACTCAATAAAAATTCAAATATATCAGCCGATAGTCAGAGATGAACAAGTCAAATATCACACAACCATTCGATTACAAATCAACGCAGGAACTGGACAATCATTGAAAAATTCAAACCAAAAATATACGAACGATATTATAGGGTTTCGAACCCTATAAATTGAACCTATATCATCATCGACAAATTATCGAGTTCAAGTTCAAGCAAATCAACAGAGAAATAAAGTATAAAATCACATACCGATTTTATTCCATTCGAACTCGATCATTGAAGCAGCCGCAAGCTATCAAAGCTATGGAATCGATTGATGAAGCAAATAGAAGTGAAATCATCCCTGCAAATCGATCAATTGAATCAGCGTCTTCAAATACAACAAAACCCTAATTCCAGAACGAAGAGAAACAAGGCGGCCGTAAGAATAAAAAGGGAGGCGGCCTTCTATTATTTGTTAAATTGGGTCGGTTTAGTTTATGTGCATTTGGGCTTAATTTTTAAAAATAGGGTTTCGTTCTTGTTTTATTTTTATTTGTAACTTTCTATTTAAAATTCTGTAAATTTCTAGTTGTGCAACTAGGTACAAACTGCGGGGTGTAGTTTGAGAATTCGCAACTCAGTGGCTGAGTTGTGGTAGAGTTTTGAGCTTAGAGTTACGTTAATCGAGTTAGTAGGTGTCACGAGTTTACGTGTTTTTGTAAGCGTCTGATTACCTAATTTCTAGTAGAAACCTTGGAGGCAGCACTTAGGTAGCTTTTGCCGAAGTTGGGTAAAACTGTGTGTGATCTCTACTGCCTTACTTTCTGTCTTTATTTTTATTTTAATTTCCCCGTTAATTTTTAGTATCACCATATCCCCCCTCTAGGGTGAAAACGATTCTACATGTATGTGTATATGTACACTCACATATATGTATGTAATAATTGAATCAATGTTTTAAATTCAAAACAAAGTGTAACATATGTAATCAATAAATTTGTAGTTAAAAATATATATATATATATATGTTCAATCGAAATAACAATTTTTTATCTAATTTTTAAAATAAAATAAAAGTTTTTAAGATTTAACACAAAAGTTCATATGTAAATCTTAGAATGAATTACCTTTTATTCTTATGTAAATATTGACCAATTGTTTCAAAATAACTTATAACATAAAATTTAAATCAATTAATCAAAATAATTTTCAATACAAAGTGTTGTTCAAGCAATAATTTCTAAAACAGAAAAGAATCAAACAACCAAGGTATATATAAATTCATGGTAGTAGGATTCGATTCTAAACTAAACATACAATATGAACAAAAGAACAAAATGGGTGATGGATCTAATAACATTAATATAAATGAACATGTACTATTAGAGAATGAAGAACATGCGCAAATCTGCGTTGAATTTAATATAATATACAAGGTTTCAATTGAGATAAAGGTGTTTTGATTCACATGTTTAAAAACAATCAATCAAACACATAATGATTCATTTATATTCAGACATATGAATGATAAAACATATAAATAAATAAGTTGGAGAATCACCTTAGGATGTTGCCTATGAACCACATCTTGAATGATGAATCGGCAGCTCCTAGATCTAGAAATCAACCATCGGATTTTGCAAAGAGCAAGAGGCAAAACCAACATTTTGTTTTGATTTTGTTTCGTTTTTGGTTTTGGAAATTTTTACCCTATAGGACATTGAAATTTCAATCATTCCTTGATAGGGGAGAGAGAGAGTTGCCTTGTGACAGAATGAATGAAATGCTTGTTTTAAGAAAGTAATAAAGGGTAGAATCAATGCTGGAGATTTTTCCTCTTCCTTTTATAATTTCTTGCCTTTTCAAATCTAATTTGAAACCTCCCACTCCTCTTTCCTTGGCTAGCCATACCATGGTGCAAATATGCCTTAATTTTTTTCCCAAACCAGTTAAGTATTCATTTCATTTGAATATAATTTAAATGTTTACTAATATCGTATATCGATATGAGTATGCTAACTTTTTATATGTATGCATTTCATCAAATACTACTGATATTCACAACTAAAATTAAATTTAATAACTGATATTTCATAAATTTTAATTAATTTACAATGATAATAAATTAATTAAATTGTATGATTTCTTTGGAGTATTCATCATTATAGTTGTGTGACTCAAAACTATGAATTTATTCAGCGAATTAATATCGTACAATTTGAATATTAACGTTCACACATCAACTTAGCTAGTGGTGTGCCATTTTGGCAAAATTTATTGCTTACACATATTGTACATAACATTCAATTTTACTTAACATACGTGGTACCTGGAGTGATGGTTATTTATACCAATTCTCTACGTCGAAACTATATGACACTAGAACTTATGGAATTTGGTTTTGGTCAAAATTCCAACATTTTCCACATTCAACTTTGAAAGTGAAAATACAAAATCCTTGGTTCAATAATAACATTATTATTAACCATACAGCTCTAGCCGAAGACTTTGACTTTGAGTTGACTTAACTTGACCATGTGATACTAACCCCATATAACTGAGAGACAAATTCTCTCTTGAATTATGTTTCACTTCCAATGTTTTCACTCTACCCAACTACAGTCATTTGATGGATGTCGTGTAATGATTTAACTATAATCAAAGCGGAGCTTCTACATTAAAGCTTGATAGTATTCTCAAGTCGAGGGAATTGTGTAAAATTATTGCATCGATATTTTCCGTTTCACCTTAGTTATATTAACCAGCAGAAAACAATTGGGCGAGTCATTCCATAATTATCCAATAACTATCAATACGTAACCACTTAGTGCGCCCAACAGCCATGAGTAATACACTACCCAAAGTTTGGAGAGCGTTACGTACTCAAGTCTCAATTGATGTACCAATATCTAGTCATGATACATCTTGACTAGGATAAAATTTAAAATGATTTGTTTATTTTATTATAATAAATCACTCATGATTACAACACATTGTAACTACCATCATAAAACATACCATTTATGAATTTTCTATATTTAACATACTTTTAATTAAACGAATAATTAATATAACACATTATATCAAGTATATAATAGAAAGAAAACACCTATAATTTTGAACAAGATTGGTTATCGAGTTAGATAAAAGTAACAATTACATAAATGCTCCTAGGACATATCCATAACTCTATCAAATATAGCATGTCCATTTACGAAGGAATTAGATTAATCAGTTATAAGTAAATTGATGGAAGGAATGTGATAGAGAATCCATGATTAGCCTCAAGTGTAAGTGGGGAATTGAGAGAGTTATCGGTATCCCTTAAAGGAAATTATGAAAATTATTTATGTATAACTAACTCTGTAATCGATCTTGTTCATAGTAATGGTTATTTCTGGTGTTTGTTTTCTTTTATATACTAGGTTATATTGGGATATAATTATTAATTAATTTAAGGCTAAAGCATGCAAATAAGAAAATCTTTAAATGTATGCTATGTGATTGTAGTTGCAAATAGTTGCAATCATGAGTAATCAATCACAACATATAATAACATTTTGTTTTAAGTATTTCTAGTTAAGACGTTTTGAAAAAGGATATTGATATGCCCACTAAGCCTAGAGTACATAATGATCTCCAAATGTTTGGCAGTACATTACTCATGGTTGTTGGAGGCACCAAGGGGTTATGTACTTATATAGTTATTGGATAACTATAGAATGACTCGACCGAGTGTTTTCCGTTTGTTGATAACAACAAGGTCAAACAGAAAATCTTAATGTAACAAGGTTACATGGTTCTCTCGACTTGAGAATACCATGGAACGTCGTAATGGATACTCAAGTTTGATAATGGTCAAATCATGACATAGTGGCCACTGAAAGACTATAGTTGGGTATGCATTGAAGCACAGGAAGTGTAGCACTATTCAATAGACAATTTATCTCCTCGGTCGTTTAAGGTTAGCATCACGGTCAACTATAATTGTCTCAAAGTCAAAATCTCTTACTATAGTAGAATGGTTAATAGTGAATGTTATTATTGAACCAAGGACTTTGTAAATGGACTGAGCAGTTGAATATGGATATTACTGGAGTTTTAAACAATATCAAACTCCATATATCCTGAAGTGGTATAGTGTTGACGAAGAGAATGCGTGTATGTTATATCTCACTTAACGGTACCGCTTAAAGTGATCTGAAATTTGATTTCATCGAAAAGATTTGTAAGCAATGAATTTAGCTAAATTATCACACCATCATCTAAGGTAATATGTGAATGTTAATATTTGAATTGTTCAATACTAATCGTTGACTGAATTCACACATGTGAGTCACATAATTTTATATGTGAATTCTCCAAAATACCACATGATTTAATCAGTTCATAGAGTGTTATAAATTAATCAATATGTCAAAAATATTAATTATTAATGCATTTGATGTTTGAGATGTTTTTAGTAAATGGGTTGGCTCCTATAATTTTTTTGGGTTCCATTAGTGATTGTTTAGATGTATATATAAATTTTACACACACACATACATATATGTATGTGTGTGTATTCGAGCTTTAAATATAAACAATTTCATAACGGGCTCGAAGATATTTTGACCAATGTTTGGACATGGTTTGGCCGACTATAGTGGGAGAAAGGGCCTTGAGATTTGGTTTGAGCTGATATGGGAGGCTGAGTAAAAGGTGATAAATATTTCTCCATTTTCTCCCTCTATAATTACTAAAGTAAACAAACCATATTTCACTGATGTTTCACCCCCCCAGCCACAGCTTCCTTTTGCCCTCCTCATCTCTACTAGGTCGAACCCTATTAATATACGTCAAAGATAAAAATTTAAAAGATGTTGCACCTGTTTGATTTCTTGTTCAAGTGGTGAATCGATGGTTCTAAGAGTTCATCCGCAGATCGAGGAGTTACGAATGGTGGGATCTATTGAGGTACAAATTTAATTTTAACTCATACATATATACATGCTAAACACCTATCATTTATGCATATGTATAATATATCTTATTGCCATTTAAATATATTATTTAATTTAAAAAAAATTTACATTTTTTTCTTTATAAAATAGAAATTAAAATAGAACTAAATATATATTGCATCAAATATGTTTCGACTACGATTATTTTATATAAATGTATTTTATGAATTATTAAATTAATTTAATAAATATATAAATTTATTATTTATATTTTTGGAATTTTAAAATTATTACCTTATTAATATATATATCAGTGTGTGTGTGTGTCCAAAACTAGTTTTATAATTTTACTTACTTATATATTTAATATAAAAAAATAGATCTAAGAGGATCTTGGCCTTTCCTAAAAAAAGAATTATTTTTTTGGTCGAGAATATATTTATATAAATATATTATTATATATTAATTATTTTATAATATAAAATATGTATTTAAAACATAATTATATTTATTTATTTTGGTCGTAATACATAAATGCAAAATCTTATAAAATTAATGTTTTTGAATTATAATAAATATTTGTATTTAAATGTTTTGAAATTATATATATATATATATATATATGTATGTATGTATATATATTTGAAATAGTCAAATTTATTTAAATACAAGATTTTGATCAAATCAAACTTAAATATTTTGAATGTTTGACTTAGTCGAATAAATCAATTTTAAAATTTTAATTTATAAATAAATTTTGAATTATATATGTAAACATAATTTTACATTTACATGGCTACACATATGATATATATGTGTGTGTATCTAAACTATATATATGTCGTATTAATAATATGTGTATACATGGAAGTAATACTCAGAGCCAATTACCTGGAGGTCAGGGGTTCGATACTTGGAAACTACATACAAGAAAATAAGCCCGGTTACTCTATGACTTGTCTAACTGTAGGTTCGATTCAGGCACCCCCAGGTTTACTTAAGCGGTTGCTGGGTTCCAAATAATAATATGTGTATACAAACCATATATATTGAGTATATTCAAAAATATGTATATATTTAGGCATCCCCTTATATGTGTGTACATATATATGAATTTATCATATATATATATATAATGAATATGTGTATACACTAGATATAAATCCCAATATATGTGTGTGTATGTAAGTAAATGTGTGTTAATGTGTGTGTATACACAAACACACACGTACACACATGCTTATATCTGTCATTCTGTTTTCTTTGTTTAGGAATACATTTACATCATATCCAATAAACACATTAAATATATAAATATTTAGAAAAATGAAATATTATTTTTAAATGTTGATTGGATCTAATGCTCACTAATAGACGTAGCCTTATTTAGATATAAAGGGATTTGTTTTTCGAAATTTACCAATTTCACCCATAGCCAAATATATTAGATCCAACAGGTCGATCATCTCAAATCGACGTGGTTTGGTAAAAGTAATCCACTAAAGATAAAGATGGTGGCAGCAATAGTGGCATCTAGGGTGGGGGTGGTTCGGTCGGCGGCAAAGGTGACGATGGAAGAAAACCGGCGGTGGTCTTTGATCGATGAACGATAATCGAATAAAAGGGCTACGGGCAGTCAAATTTGGTGATCAATAACCATTAATGGATTCTTGGTTATCTGGCAGTATAACGGGAGAAAGTAAATTTTACAAATAGGCCTTTGTAATTTTATTAATTGCAAATTAGGCCTTGAACTCCTAATCGTCCTATCTTTGCATACAACCTCCGTTTTACGCATGGTTTAATGCATTGGTTCATGGTGAGATTCTACACAATTTGGCATAGGGTTTGCTGGATTTTGAGACTGTTGGTGAAAGCATCTTAGTGGACTTCAAAGGCCGTAAGTATTTATATTTTAAAAAATGTTAAATAATTAGTCATCGATATAAATATACATATGTGATATATGTTACACACTTCTTATAATTGTTTGATTATTGTGATGGTTTTGGTATGCTATGTGATATGTTATAGTTGTTATCTATTAATTGCTACATTATTGGATGATGATTGTTTTGTAGTTATTCGTAGATTTGAGGATAATAAATAATTAATTGAAAATAAATAAAAATGTGCAATTTTGGAGTAAATAAGATTATTTACTAAATTTGAATGGTACTTGTAAATAATTGTGATTTAACGATTGGCACTAACATAAACATAAAAAAATTAATAAGGTTATTATTTATAAATTTATAAGAAAATTTATAAATAATTAAGAATCTTTTTTTTTTTTTGGCAAGGCCGACGGGGTTGGATGGTCCCCGACCACTTTATTGCAGCACCAAGAAGATTACAACACAGACAACATAGAGAAAGCTCAGAGAATACAGAGGTATACATAGCGCTACAAAAAACTAGAAACAAAACGGAGAGAAGACATAAACATAAATAAATTAAAAAATGGCACTCTTAGAATGAGTGATAAATGCCTGGATCAATGTTGAAAGTGAGCATACTCAGTGTATTCTTGATCTCATGCATCACCCAAGGCTTAAACATTGTTTCAGATTTAGCGTTGTTTGGTTCAAACACCCTATTATTTCGTTCCTTCCATACCGCAGCTATGAAGCTTTTCAAAACTGCCAGATATAGTCTCTTGTCTTTTCGTATGTACCCTGTTCTCGCATGTATGATATTCCATTCATCCAAGTTATCATGAGAAGTTTCATTCCTACAGAGCTTAGCCTTAACAAGCTTCCATACATGCTTGATGTCTTTATAGTCGAAGAACAAGTGCTCTGCGGTCTCAACCTGATCCTTGCAGAAAGTACACATTATATTAACATCCATCCTCATGCACACAAGTTTAGCTTTAGTTAGTATTGCTCGGTGTAGCACTTTCCAGAGTAAAAGATTGTCACTCATGCTACTGTCCTTATGCCATGCACGCTTGCACCATTTCCACCTTGGCTGTGCTGTGTTCTTCATCAAATGTTCATAAACAATGCCAATTTTGAGCTTGGTCCTTTTATCACCCCAAACAAGCTTTTCATTGGAAGATAGCAGAGGAGTATTGCTTCTGATCAGGTTCCAAATACGTTGAATTCTCTGATTGGAAGAGAAGGAATTAGAACTTTGAATATTATTGAGAACATCCCTTACCTTAGCAGCATGGTGAATGCCAGTTTGCATAAGCTCGTTGTACGTTAGGTGCCTTCTAAAAATCATCCCCTTAACGAGCCAAGGATCATCCCAGAAGCTAACACTAAACACGTTATTGATGCTCATTTGACTGAGAGGAAGAACCTCTTCCTTTATCTTGAATATACTCTGCCAAGTCCAACTAAGATTCTGCGGCCTGTTCATTTTCCAAAAGCTTCTATTTTTAACAACATAATTCCGTGACCATTCTGCCCATATGCTTTCAGTACTGTTGAAGAAGGTATCCACGTGTTTAGCAAACGCCGCCTTATTCCATTGCTTTAAGTTGATGATACCAAGACCCCCTCTATTCAAGGGGAGTTCAACTCTACTAAATTTAACTGGGGCAATATATCTGCCATTTGTTCTTCCCATCCATAGAAATCGCATAAATGCACTAATAATCATTTTCATAAGCTTTATGGGCAACACATAGGTTCTTGCCCAATATACTTGCATAGCAAATATAACAGACTTAATTAAGGTAAGTCTACCTGCTTGGCTTAGTTTAACCGTTGTCTAGCAATTTAGTCTCGCTGTAATCCTCTCATATAAAGGTAGGCAATGATTAGTTGTTATTCTAGATGTTGTCAGAGGCAGCCCCAAGTATGTAACTGTATTTGGATTAGAATATAGACCAGTAACGTGAGATATTGCTTCCTTCTGTTCAACGCTGACACCAGCCAAGACGAGTTCAGATTTTTGAATGTTAACCTTCAGACCAGTCATAGCATAAAACTGAGCAAGCGTATTCATTAAATTATTGACAGTTGTGATATCCGGCGTACAAAACACAACAAGGTCGTCAGCAAACATAAGCGTAGAGATACTCGGTTGACTGCACTTTTGATGTCGCATGAACTCTCCTTGATCAATAAGCTTATTGATCAATCTAGTCAGGAGCTCCATCACCATGATGAAAATATAAGCAGATATCGGGTCTCCCTGCCTACCGCGAAAAAAACCAGCAGGAATTCCATTGACAATGACCGGATAACTTGGGGTTGAGATGCATTCATATATCCAAGCAAGAAAGTGAGGTAGGAAATTCATATAACCCATGATTCGAATAATGCTATCCCATTGTACCGTATCAAAAGCTTTCATGACATCAAGTTTGAACATAGCCTTTGGAGATGCATTCTTACGGTTATATCCTTTAAGAAGTTCGTGTGCGAGAAGAATATTGTCTAGTATGTTCCTACCAGGTAGGAACGCAGCTTGATTTTTGGAGACCAGAGTAGGAAGAACAAGTTTAAGTCTAGAAGCAATGACTTTGGAGATGCATTTGTATATGGTGTTGCAGCATGAAATAGGTCGATACTCATTGTCATGATGGTCATTTTGTAACTTGGGGATAAGAGCTATATTTGTGTAGTTGTACGACCTGAAAAGCTTGGATTTTTTAAAGAAAAGCTTAATGGCATTGATGACGTCAGTAGAGACAAATGGCCAACAAGTAGTGTAGAATTTGGCGTTAAGACCATCTGGGCCACCGCAAGAGTTACTGTTAAGTGAGAACATCGCTTTCTCAATTTCATCAGAGGTAACTTCAGTGCATAGGAAGGTAAAGTCTTCGTCGGTAATTCTAGGAAGAATGTTAGGTGGAATATCTTCAATGCTAGGTTTGAAGTTGTTTGCATTGCCATATATGGAAGTGAAGTATTGTACAAATGCATCCTAAATAGCAGGAATAGTAGTATGTAGCTGATCATCCTTATCTTTGATGGTAGCAATATTCTCTCTACAGTGTTTGTTTCTGAGACTAGCGTGAAAGTACGCACTATTTCTATCACCATGTTCATGCCATTTAATCCTGGACTTTTGTCTAATCATGTCACTTTCAGATGATAAAGCTTAACAATATTGTTGGTTTAAGTCATACTCAGCTGCAGACAGGTTAGTGTTGGTAACGTTGGACATCATCTCCGTTTGTGCCTCAGCAAGCTTCTCTCCAATCAAAGAGCTCAATTTGTCACCTTTGCCAAATCTCTTGAACGACCACTGCTTCAAAACATCTTTAACTTCTTTTATTTTTTCCTGCAATATAAATAAGTGATTACCATTCTTTTCTTTACTCCAAGCATTTAATACAGTATTTTTAAAGTCCGGTTCTTTATTCCAAGAGTTAAAAAATTTAAAATTTGTTTTTCCTCTCTTGTCTGCTCCACGAAGATGGGTAATTTGAGGACAGTGGTCTGATAGTAGTGGAGGGGGAAGAAGGCTGAAGAGTAGTGGCCATTTGGTAAAAGCAGCATGATTGGAAAAGGTGTGGTCGATCCTGGAGAAAGTCCTACTACCATGCTTTCTTTTATTGTTCCATGAATATTGCATTCCTATTGCTCTGACAGGAATTAACTCTGCTAGATTCAGGGTATTAGCAAGGGGTTTTTATTTCATTCAGAGAAAGGGGATTGCCACCAGTTCTATCAGAGAGCTTATAACAACAGTTGAAGTCTCCCATAATTATCCAAGGGTGTGTGTTTTGCCGTAGAGCTGGAATAACATCCAAAAAGGTTGCTCTGGCCGTTGCAGAGTTAAAGGCATATACAAAGGTCACATAAAAGGATGTATTATCATAGAATGGTTGTTCATGGCAATGTATCATCTAAGAATTGGAGAGGATAGGAGTAATTTGGATTTGGAGGGGATTGTATAGTATTAGGATCCTACCATATGGTGCATCATCGAGGTTGTGTACACAGCTCCAATCAGGTTTAATGTAATTGGCTGCCTTGAGTGTAAGTTCATGATTTAACTTAGTCTCAAGCATGGCTAAGATGGATAACTTATGAGCATCGATAAGTTCTTTACATTGGTCAAGTTTGATGACGTGATGACCCCCACGTATATTCCATGCTCCAAGATTTGTCATCATTGGAGAGCACGGGCATTTATCATTTCAATTTTCATTCTCCTCGTGACAGCTTGCGAAGAGGATAAGTAGTTTGGAATTGCAACAGAGAGTGGAGTAAGTTCGTTGCTTGTATTACCATCTTTTGTTGGGGGGGTGGTCAGACCGGAGATTATAGGAAGCTTTGGAGCGGTGGAAGGAGTGGTAGGTGGAGGTGGGACGTTGTTGGGGGTTGTTTGAAAGCATTTGGTGGTTTTATGTTGGTGTAAACAAAGAGGGGAGATGATTCTTGAACACTTCCTGTAGCAGGAAGGGGAATTGTTTGTGTTGTGCATGCAACAACGTGCATGCATGTTTCTGCATTCAAATCTGTAGCCTTACTGAGGGAAGAGTTCTTTTTTCTGCACTTTTTACTTTTCTTGTCACTTGGATCTAGTTCTTCATTACTTTTGTTTTCAATGCTTAACATGCCTTCTATATTTCTAGATACTGCTGCTGTATTGACTTGTATATTTTCTACCTTCTCATGCAGTTGCTTTGTATGATCAGTCTTTACTTGCATAGAATTTTTGCTATTTGTTTCCTTTTGCTCTTCTTGCTCTGTAGTGCCAATTTTATTTGTTCCTTTGATATTATCATTTATTGCTCCATTTATTCCAATCTTGTCAACCACTTTCATACTATCATTAACTCTAGCACATGTATTATCCTCCTCGTCCAGTTCATAGAGTATATCAAATTTGTTGGATAACAAACAACTATCAACTAATTCAACATCTTCACTAAATACTGCTTTCAGTTTGGTTTGCTCCTCATACTTTTTATTAATAATTCCAGATGGATTGTCTGACTCAGCTTCTCTCTCTTCCTCATCACCCAGTTCATCAGACTCGTCACTGAATTGTTCAGTCTCTTTACCCATTGATTCTTTCTCCCTAGTATTCATCATACCAAGTATGTCATTATTACCTTTTGCCGAAACTTTTTCATCGCACCCCTCTTCTATTTGCTCCACGTAAAGATCATTTACAGTTTTATCTATTTTCTTTCTCGTAACACGTTGCCATTTTCTAATGCTCTGCTTCTTGGTTGGTCTGATATATTTATGGGCTTGCACATTCTCTATGTTTTCCTTCTTTCCTACCTCTCTATCAGTTCTACTATTTTCTTTATCGCACTTTGTCTTACTTGCATCATTATTTTCACAGTCCTTAGTTTTGTGTCCGAATCTCTTGCACATAACGCATACATCTGGCCTCCATAAGTACTCAACATAAATTTTTTGCTGTCCTCCCTCAATTAGTTTAACCAAAAATTCATCAACTAGTTCTTTTTCCGGTCTAACTGCAATCAAGCACTTCGCAAAGTTCAACCTATCTTGCTTCTCTGTCATCTCATCCATACATAACAGTTTACCTAAATGACTACAGTGCCAGTTTATTCCTAGTGGAGACCATGCAAATAATGGAAGATTATACAAGTGCACCCATACTGGAACAGTGGTGACTGTACCAGTAACATTACTCACAGTTGCATCATACGGTTTAATTATGAATAGTTTATTATTCATAATAATAGGATCACTCAGCAAAATTGTTTTCCTGTCTTCACTACAAGTAAATTTGAATAAGAAGATGGTACCATCTGATTTAACTGAAATAGCACCTTTAAGTTTCCATATGAACTTTAACTTCTGGACAACAGCTGTGTACGACAGTGGCTTGTCTAGGAAGAAGCCAACTATAGTGTCATTCCAGATAGCAGCACCATCTTCTATCACTTCGTTAGGAGGCACTAAAGCTTCTTCTTCATACACTGGTGTCATGTCAACGGGTATGTACTTTCCTGCATTTCTCGGTTTGTGTTTAAACAGAGAAGTCCATTTCCGTTCACTCGTACAAGCGGTGAGAGAGTTGCCGACCTTAGCTGGGAGAGTATGGGTAGCAGATTGTAAAGGAAGAGGGTCAGGAGGGTCGGGATGTGGGATGGTTGGAGGAGGAGGAGGAGAGACTAGGACTGGTGAGTTCAAAGTTACATTAGCTCTAAGGGATGAGGGGACTGAGGTGGAGACAGGTGGAACTGACAAGATGGGAGGTCGAGGAGCAGGAACCGAATTGACTACAGAGGTAAGGGATGATACGGCTGAGAAGATAGGTATGGGAGGTACAGTTGAGTTGATGGGAGGAGAAAGGAGGGGGTCTCCAGGAGCGGACATGAGAGGAAATTTAAATTCGTATTATATGATAATTAATATTATTAAGAATCTATTATTATTTAATAATAATAATATGATTTTTTTAGGAAGATCGTATTATATTTGAGTAAATAATAATAATGCAACTACTTTTATGGAGTTTATGGAATACATAATTATTATATTTAAGATACAGGAAGAAGATATATTTTGAAAATAATAATAATAATAAAGGTTATTTTAGAAGTATATTAGGTTAAATTATTGCTATTTTTGAGATAAATAATAACAAAGTGGTTGTTGAGTTTTAATGCATAAATTATTGTTTTTAAGTTAAATAGTAATAAATTGATTGTGAAAGATAATAAGGAGAATTGAGTAAATATTATTAGTTTGACGTAAATTAATATTATCATTATTTTCGCGAGTAATTTGTCGTGAATTACTATCTTTGATTAAATAGTGATATTTTGAGTTATTTGAAGTAATAAATGTATAGTAAAGGATTTTTAAAGTATATTAACGCTTTGAAAAGGTATTATTGTTTCGAGATAATCAAGTTAAATATTTTTATAATAAATATTAATAAGACGATTTTATGCTCAAGAAGAAATCATATGTGCAAGTAGATATTTAGAATTATCACATATGTTTGTTGTGCTGAGATGGAATCACATTCAGACGAGTTATGCGATATTTTGCCATTATTACTATGTGAACGTTCTATAGTGAATTATGGTTTTGTTTTGTTGATGTTGTTGATGTTTGTGTTATTACTATTATAGAATAGATAGTACACATTTGATGAGTTTGATGTGTGTTACTAATATGGAAAGGATAATACACATTTTGTGGATTTGTACTTATAGTTGCGCTATTGATGTTTTGTTATTAATGATGGGTGATCGATCTATCTATCTTTTATATTATATATAAAAGCTCAGTTTAGATTTATGTGCCCCTTGGTTTCATTTTCCTCAAAAATCTCATATGTTGCCATGTGTCCCAGTAATTTAATTGTACTAATCTTTTCTTTTATTTTTCTTACTACCGTTATTTCTTGAAAGATATACCAATGGACTCATTGATATTTTCTAGCTTATCTTCCTAGTATAACTCTTCCTCGTATTAACCATTTTCTATGGTTAAATAAGAACGATTCTTCAATTTTTTCCAATTATAACATCCAACTTTTATTTATTCTCTTCATTCAATGATAATTCAATCTCCATTTTGTTCCTATTCCCTTATCAATCTAATTAAGTAATAAGGAAACCCCTTTTCTTCTTTGGTGCCGTTGTTGTAAAGTTCATATGAAGAAGAGACATGAGATTGGACATCTAACTAAGATATTTCAAAAGCATCGCGAAACTAGATATGAAAATGGCATTTTGCTCTACTAATATTTAAATATATGGCTTCAATTATGTCTTATAGAATTTCTTAGGAATGGAGTATGGATCAAAAGTTTAAATTCCTATGTTATGAGGTAATTTTTGTAATGACCCGAAATTTGATCGCTTTAAATAAAGAAGTTAAAATTATTTTAAATATTCAAGTATGGATTTATTTTCATAAATAATCAAATTTTAAGTGATAAATAATAATAATGAACTTATTTTGGAAAAATGTTCACAAAAATATTTCCTTTGAAAAGATATATTGATATAATAGCGGAAAACTGTTTAATCGATAAATAGCTTTATAATTGTAAAATATCATGCACGGAGCCGGACACATACACTTATTTTTATAATTGAATAAGAATATGAAATAAAATTAATTATTTTATTTTTGGAAATTAAATGTATTTACGACATCATCGAGGATGCCCTTATATTTAATAATTGATTTATGATTCTAAATTGAGATTTAATGATTTAATAATTATTATAATTATTCAAATAGTTGTTTCAAGATGATGATAATTCATCTTAAGTAGTTATAAAGTGATAATAAATCATTTATAATAGTTTTACGAAGATATATACTTGATTTGAAAAAATAAGAAAATTTGTATCGCGTTATCGATATTTTTGCGATTTTTGTAAATATTTGTTAATATTAATTTATATGGTTTTATAATTCAAACAATATTATTTTAATTAATTAATAATAATGAGAAATTCATTTACAAATTTTCTTTACAAATATGTGTACTTTAATTAATAAGTGAAAATATGACCGAGAATCGAGATTAAAATTCATAACGGTTTGACGTATATAAGTTATACAACATTGTTTATATAACTTATACACCTTTATGGAATGTACACACACGTATTAACATATACATATACATATAACAATGGTAGAAAGTAGAAATATATTTACATATGGTAAATGTGAAAAATATCTAAGATATTTATAAGTTTAAAAAACAAACATCTTCTCATATAAAATCCATCTTACACCACCATCATCACCACCATCACCTCCACGTCATCCATCACATAGAGGGGGTTGGGTTGTTGTGCGCCTAAGGGAGGCTAAGAGGGGATGGCTGGGGTTATTTTTGTCCACACACATTATGATATTTATTTCCAATCTTTTTCCTATAAATACCTATCTACACTTCATAAATTTTTCATATGAATTTCTACACATTCTTCCTCCACTTTCAAGCTTCTTAATGGCTTTCTATCTTATTAAAATTATGAATAAAAAATAGATGAAAAGAAATTAAATTATTATATTACATATAGTAGCAAATCATCTCAAAACAACTTCAAAACTCCTCCTTTCCACCATAGGAACCCACGGTCACACATTCCTCCACCCTTGGCTAAGCCCTCCACCTCCTCTAACTATAGGCCGTTAGCACCCAAGGTTAGGCCGAGCCCATCCAAGGCTCTCGAGCTCGATTTCATGGAGTTTTATTTTGTCATAACGGAGCTATAGCCAGTTTTAAATGAGCTCAAGGGAAAATGAAGGTGGGAAGCTCTATTTATAATATGATATATTAGATGATATATCTTTTTCTTTTGCTTGGTTGTGATGATTGTTTACCAAGTTTGGATGTTCATTATATGTTGTTTAATTGTATTAACAAGTCACGTTTAATACATGTCGAAAATCACAAACGAAATCACATTCTTTTAATAAACGAAATGGTGTATATAAGATTGTTAAACCTCTTGAAAATGGTTTATAAATGTTTTATAAACAATAAAATTGAATTTGGAGAAGTTTTGACAAGTTATGAAAATAAGTCAAAATAAGGTGCGTCGCGTAATGGCAGTTCGTGATTTCACGTCGGAAAAGTTAAATGAACATATAAATGGAATATAGCTCGGAATTCTCCATAATAAGAATTTTCTAAACTCTTATAACTATAATTTTCAAATGAAGATATATAATCGAAATTTCAATTAATAGATTTTGAATTATAAGCAAATCAAGTTTTCAAATAGTTGCGGTTTGGCAGCTCGGAAACAAAAGCGACAAATTCTTTATAAATGATATTTTTAATTCTTTAAAAATATGGAATAAATTCTTTAAATCTTTTAATAAAATTTAAAAAAGATTTGAGTTATAAAAATGAATTTCTAAACAATAGATAAGTTGTTTTCATCAAATAAGCTTTTAAAGCACTATTCACTGCACTTTTTGCAGCACTTTTAATAACTTTTGAAATATGAATTTAAATTTAACAATTCTTTTACAAATCTTTTATAATCGTTTTCAAATTAATAATTAAGTGCTTTAATAATTATTTAGTGGTTTTATAATTTATTTATTAAAAGGTTTGAATAAACGATTTAAAGAAAAGTTGTTATAAATAAAGTGATTTATCTTGGCTCTAATAAGCCGATGAGTAGACTGGATTTTTTGTTCATGAGATCTAGATGTGAGATGTTTAAACTAAGGAGATGTTCGGGAGCAACTAGTGCCCTAGCTCACCTGACCTTTCTCCTGGACGAGGAATAGATAATGTCAAAATGTCGGAAACAAGACAAGTATAAAAGATTCAAAATTTATAAATTAAATTTAAATTAACTTGGATTGTATAGAGATAATCTTATTATACTTGATAATAAATTCTGAAGAGGGAACCCATAATATCCGTGTGAAAAGGTGATTTCATCGTTATTCGATGGATAGTAAATGTCGAATACTAAAATTGATGTTGAGTAGAATTAGTATAGTTTCTTTCGACCCTTTTTATCTCAATAATATTTTCCAATAAGACTTATGAAAATGATTTGGAATAAATTTAATTCCTATACTTAAAAGTAATGGTTTGTGGTTTATAGTAAACTATGTCTTAAGTAATATACTTTGTTGACCCATTTTAAAAGTTATGATTTGGAAATCTTAGTTAAGATTTAAATAAATGATTTGGAGATATTTTCCTAAGTTAAGGATGAAATGATTTGGAACTACTCCTAAGTTTAAAAGGGTTTTAAAGTAACCAAATAATTTGATAGTAGAGGTTTAACCGTTTATTGATTCCGTATATACCTAAAAGAATGTTTTTAAAGATTATATCTCTTGAAGATATTTTGATAAAAATAAATAAATCAATCAAAGAATAATTCTTTATTTACTAAACATCTTTCAAACGATGATTGGTTTGAAGGAACCTGGGTCGGATTTGAGTGTTTTTTATCAAAAAACCACTTCGAACCAATTTACTTATTCGAAATGAAGACATGGAATGATCTGAAAGATGGAATGTAGGGCTACTTGTAACTGACCCTCGAAGGAAATTTCCCATATCATATTTATGTGGTAGTAGTTCTTCATTTGAGATCTTCGACGCAAGGACTTCTCGCTACTAATCCTAGAGGTAATTCTCGATAAGATGTGGTAAGAGAGTACCTTCGGTTTGTCCTATTCCTGAATAACTTGTATGAACGAATGCCTGACATTGCATTTCTAATTACATCGATTGATCTTTATGAATGTATCATCCATTTGGTGGCGGAGAAGGCAACTTCTCTTAGCTTAACACATTTTTCTGAGACATATGAGCTTAGGAGTTATATATTTGCAAAAATCAGTGGTGTGATTATGAATTGGCAATGCGACATTCAAAGTGGAATGTGCTATGTGAAAGTTAATCGTTGCCTCAGGCCTCATCAACCAATAATGGCTTAAACATGGTATGCGGCAAGGCTATGTGGTTCTCAACCATTAGGGTGTGATCATCACCTTTCTAGATAACTCTCTATTGTCGAATATTGTAACATCCCGGAAATTTTGACAACATCAATTTAATAATCGGTATTAAAATTAAATTGATATTAATAATTTTGTTAATAATAATTCTAATAGATTTAATAATCTCCTTTTAATAAATATTTAAATTCGAAGATTTTATCTTTTTAAAGCTAATAAGTTGTCTTCTGTTTATAATATATATAATTGTATATATTGTAAATTGATAAACTTTGATTTGGAATTTAGTAAATGAATCAATTTCCTAATTCTAATTTATTTTTGGTAAAAGTGGAATTTTGATTTAAATTTAAAATTTTAACTTTTCATAACAATTTAATAAATAATTATATGGTTTGTAAATATTAAAAATAAATCTTATTTGTTTAAATTTATATTTAATTAACTTAGATATGAATTTAAATTTGATTAACATATAAGCTTTGTTTTATTTTCTTTTTTTAAATATTGCTTGAAATTATATATATAAGAATTTAAAATACAATTTACAAATGATTTTAATTTATTAAGTAATAGAAGTAATTTATAATCTCTTTTATAAATTATTTAGAATGGTTTAGTTTGTTATTTTCAAAATAATAATGATAATACTTAGTTTTTCATAAAATATAAATAGATTTTGTTAGAAATAGGATTTGTTATTTTTAATTTTAATAAGAGTTATATATGCATCTATATATAACTTGATTTTTAAAATTTGGATTTGATAAATTAATTTAAAATTTGAATTTAATGTTTTAAATAATAAATACATAAAAATATTTGAATAAGCTTATATTTTGTTTGTTTTCATTTCTTTTCAATTTAGAAAGAGATAAACTCATTTATATATACATAAGAATAGTAAATTAAGATTTAAAAGCTTATAAACAATTTTAAATTAAAATTAGAAAACTTTAATTACATGTGTAAGTTTATTAACATCTTAAAAGACATGTGTTAGTCATATAATAAACTAAAGTGACAAATGTTATACTTAAACCAAGTGTCTTATTTTTCTTTTTTTCTTGTATTTTTAATAAAATCAAAATATACTTACACAAATACATTTCCTCTAAAATCATTCTTCCTTTCTATTTTTCTTTTTCAAAACTTAAGATCTTCAGCCATGACAAATATGCATCTTTCTTCAGAACAGAAACCTTTTGATCAAAGCAAAATTTCCTGCAAAATCTGTAACTTCCTGCAAACTCCTCTAACCAAATGAAACTGTTTGAATCTTCTTCAAAACTGTAATGCAAAATCTCCTCAAACCTGAAATGCAAATCATAGCCTCTTCAAAACATTAAATGACTAAATTAAAATTTGCAATTCAATTCTGCAAATTCACAAACCTGCAGTTCCATTTCTGTTTTGAAACAACATCAACCTCAAATGCATGTAAACCTGCAATCAATTTGCAAATTCTCAAAACTTGCATGCAACTGAGAGCCTGCAAATAATTTTTTGTTTTAAAAAATATATATACAAACCTGCAAATTGTTTCTGGAAAGCATGCATCTGGATTCATTTAGCAACTGAGTCCTGCATCATTTTCTGGAAAACATGGAAAATTGTTAGCTCTGTAAGCCTGCATCTTTACACCTGGAAACAACTAGCATTACAAATACAGGATGAAGTTTTAATAAGCAACTGCAGTTTATAAAAAAAAAGCAATCTGAAGCCTGTCAAACATGGATGCTCTGCTTTTATAATTCCGTGAGTAACATTTTGTTTTTATATTAAATAAACTTAGTAATATAGTTGCTTGATTTATTCCTGTGATAATCATGTTTGGAATGGATTAATATGATGATATCCTCTGTTATATGTTTGAATGCATGTTGTGTTGTTTTGCCTATTCTAGATTCCAGATTTTTGTATGTTCAAAAATCATGAATTCATGTTAAAATCATTGTTATAGTTTAAGATTTTAACAAGTATGTATGTAATAAGTAAAGTTTTTAATTTTATTAAATATGAAAGATAAATAAAACTGTACTGTCTCTGGAAAAAAAAACAAAGTACAACAGAGAAATTTTTGAAAGTAGAATTTAATCATTCTTAATTCTTTAATTTAAGAATATAAACAAGTTACAAGATCAAATATGTAAATTTTAAAACTAAAATTTGAATTTTTTTTGACTGAGATTGATTGGGAAATTCGGGTTAAGCAGAAAACCTATTTTGGGTTTGAATTATCAACCTAGGTGATCGGAGTGGCCAATATTTATTCTGGTGATGGATTTATGAACTAAGTTGTAGGGAAAAATACTGGAGGTAGAATTAATGCAGTGTGGTGATGGGAATTTGGAATTGAATTGATTTTCCCAAGTTTTCAATATTGTTCAGTAAATTGATCACTGCGACATGAATAAGAAATTGAGTCCTCCCTAATTCGAACTGGAGATAGATGAGGTGAGGATAAAGAAGTGGTCGGAGATGGTACCTCTCAGATGGTCGGAGTTTGGAGATTGAGGCATTTGCAGTTCGACCCATTTTGTTCGGATTTGGGAACTCGAGTGCTAGAATTCGATTTGGGGCTTCTGCAGTTGATTCGAGGGTTGGAATGGCATTTGTAGATGATCGACGACTTGTTCGTGGGGTCGCGAGAGGCCGAGGGTGATGGCCGTGGAGGTGCAGGTGCACGTCGTTCATGGCATGTCAATTGTTTATGGGGAAGAAGGGGTTCGTGTTTGTATCGGGGTAAGCTTGTGATTTTCTCGAAGCAAGGATATGTTGGACCCGAAGTTATTTGTGTAAGGGTTCAGGGGAATATGTTGTTGCTGGTTTTTGTTAAACTTGACAGTGCTTTGAAGTTTAATAATTTCAAAATGAAAATGTTACTGGAGTTACTCGAGTTGTATTGAGTCTTGCTCGAGTTAGTTGTGGTTGCAGTTGAAAACTTGTCTTGTTTTCAAAATTTAAACTAAATTTTAAAAGTGTAAGCAAAGATTTAAAATGAGTTTTAAATATAAGTTTAGATTATGAATTCAAATTTCATTTTGAATCGTAGCTGTAAATAACTAAGTTTCTAAATTCAAATTTGTTTTAAAATAACTTTAAAGGGTTTAGTGTTTAAAAATGTTTTTAAGAAAATTTGAATTTAAATTGGAATTTGAAAATGTAAAGAAATGTTTAAACAAAGTTTAAACTGATCCAAAACTGAATTTGAATCTTTGTTTTAAAACTAAATTTAAATTTTATAAATATAAGTATTTTAACAAATTTAAATGTTTTTAATTTAAAAAGGGAATTTGATTTAAACTTTTGTAAAATTTCTTTTATAAGAAGTATTATTTAAATTTAAAAGGTTTAAAAATTGATTTTAAAACTTGTTAAAGTTAAATTATAATTTAATGATTTGTATGCATTTAATTATTAGGGTAATTAAATGAATAATTAATTTATTTAATAAATTAATGAAATAAATAACTACTCAAAGTAATTAAGGGTTTAATCTTAAAGGTTTAAGATTAATTATTCTTAGAATAATTAACTTGTAATTAAGAATAATTAATTAAATAAGATTATTTTTTTATTAATGATTAATAATTAATTAATCAAGTAATAATGGATTTAATTAAGTTTTAATTAACACTTAATTATTTAATTAATTAGGGATTAATTAATGATTAATTAATTTGAAATCAATTATAATTAAAATAAGATAATTATTTTAGATAAATAATTAATGAATTTTTTAATAGTTAATGAAGGTCATTAACAAAGGATTATTTAATAATTAATTAGATTAATTAATTTAAAGATAATCATTTGTGTAGTATAATTACTTATGAAAGTAATTCAGGAATTAATTACTAATTGTAATTAATTGAGTTTAGTTGATTAGATTAAGTTAATTAATTCAGTTTAATTAATTTAGAATAATCATTTGATGTTTTGTGAGGTATAATTACTTAATGTAATTAAATGAAGAGAAATTACTTAGAGAAGTAATTAATGGGTAATTACTGTATGTAATTAGTTGAAGGTGATTTAATGATGGAAGTAATTAAAGTATAATTACTTTGTAAATTAATCAAGGGATTAATTTGAGATAATTAATTAAGGAGTAATTAATTTATTTAGTAAAGTAATTGAGGGTAGATAATTACTGAATGGAGTTAATCAAGGGTGATTAACAATTATGATTTAAATTAAGATTAATTACTTAATGTAATTAATTTAAATAAGGTAATTAATTAAAATGTAATTAAAGATCATTAATTAATATAATTAATGATGTAATTAAGATTGATTAGTTAAGATTAATTAATCAATAATAAGTGATTAAAGGAAATTAATTAATGTAATTAATTAAGGATTAATGTAATTAATTATTGTTAATTAATGAAGGAAGTAATTAAAGTTTAATTACTGTATTTGGTTAAGTATAATTAATTTATAAAATTAATTAAAGGGTAATTACATAAATGTAATTAAGGAATAATTAATCAAAGGTGATTAATTAAAGTGATTAATTGGAAGATGATTAATTAATTAATTTGTAATCAATACTTATGTAAGTAAGGTTTATATTGATGAAGTAATTAATTTAATTCACTTTAAATTAATTAGAGAATGTCGTAGTTAATTTAATTCATTTTAAATTAATTATAATTGGTGATTATAGATCATTGCTTATATGGATGGATGATATTGGTTGCCTTGATTGGTTTGAATCTCAGATATGAGATAAATAATGTTGAGTGATATGGATGCATTGGTTGCATTGTGATGATGATTTGGATTATTTTTTGATAACGATAGTATAGATTATCTGTTGTGATGATAATGTTGATTACCTATTGTGAATCTATGATTTATCTATCTGTGTGCATATAGATAATTGAATTGTTTTAAACCTTTAAAACAACTTGGCCTTAAAAGACACGCTTTGGATTTCGATGAGACCGGGATCGGGTTTCCATATTTGGATATCCGAAAACCACATCGATCCAAACTAACGTTAGGTCGTGAATCTAAGTGGAGCAAGTGAAGACTCGAGGTGTAAGAACTATACGTCAGTATAACTCTGTGGGTGATTCCGTAATGAGTTTGACGGAATAGTACTTATAGGTTCGAGATGGTGATTTAGAGTGCAAGGGTTATCGTCGTTAACTCTGAGAGTGATTCTAAAAATGAGTGTAACGAGATAATGCCTTCGGTTTCGTTCGAACCCGGAACGAACTTGTATGGATTGAATGCTTTCAGAACATCGTCAGGTGGGCGATGAGCATTCTAAGAGATGTGTCCTATAAAGGTAATCGTAGCCTCAAGCCTCATCAACCGGGAATGGCTAAAACAGGGGAGGTGCAGCAAGGCTTCGTGGGTAGCCCCCACTGGAGAGCAAGATTTACCCTTGTCTAGTGGTCCCTTTTTATTTCGGCTGTGTAGGCAGTTGGATGTACACCAACTGCGGGGTTGTCTTATTCGGGACTGTCTAGTAAGGGATGGTTCCGGTCTTGTGTTGCAGGGGATCGGGAGTAGTCCTCGGTACGGTGATTTAGGCCACGTACTGTGACGGGCGGTACCCCAGTAGCCCTGCCATTGTATGGAATCCAAAATCCAATAAGTGTCAACGGTTTTGATTGTATTACCCACTTTTGTGGCTAGTAGCTGGAATTTAATAGATGTAACAATTTCGGCTATTTCATATTTATTTGGAAACCCTAGACACTATTGTATTATCACCGGATTTCCTATCAATTGTTTTGGTTAGCGTAAGGTAAAAACTTTTCCATGTTTATGTGTGGGAAGTCTTACGTGATACCTTTTCTTTTCAAAAGGTTTTTGAAAGTTAAGCAACTTTAACCTGTTACTCACACCAGACCCATGTCTGACCCGGGGTTTATTTTTGCTTTTCATAAACTCTTAGGTACTCAAATTTTTATGAGTAGCCAAGGGATTCAGGTTAGCTATGACGAATTGTGGAGGAGCAATGGAGCAGGAGGCTTCTGCGTTAGATATATAGTTTCCGCTGTGTATTCTCTATGTTGTATCTCTTTGTTGTGATGTATTGAGTTGTATAACAAGACAGGTGTTTATAACTGTCTAGTATATGATGTATAATCTGTGTAACTATGATTAGTGTTGTAAACTATGTAATACTTATGTTATTAATATAATTTATTCGTTCCGCTATTTAGATTCTGATGTGTTGTTTCTTTCTTCTTCTCTTTCTTTCTATTCTCTATCCCTTTCTTTCTTCTTGATGATGCGATTTTCTGTGCTGAGAAAGTCGGGTCGTCACAAATATGTTGTGTATTCTATGAGGCCCTGGATAAGTCGGCAATGATCGGGGTGATAAAATATTCAGTTTCTATCCAAGCCATGTCTGAGTGCCAAATAGGGATAGATCAGTCTTGCCAAATGCGGAGGATTGTTTGTGTATCCTCGGTACATCCCTCTAGAGATGTACTGTATGGAAGGTAGCCCTTACCTGCCATTGTATGGAAATCCATTCTCCAATAAGTGCCTTTGAACTTAGTTGTAAACCTATTATGCCGTCAAATTTAACCAATGTAACAATTTTGGCTATTTTAATATGTTTATTTGAAAAACGCTTTTCGAAGAATGTCATTAAAAATAATATCAAATGATTTTACATAGCAAATATTTTTGGTTATCATAAGGTAAAAACCTATTCCATGTTTACGTGCGGCGTGGTCTTATGAGATACCTTTTCCTTTCAAAACATCCGTATTTTAAGTTTCTTACACCAGTCTCATGACTGACTCGAAGTTTATTTTTCTTATCCATTAAACTCTAGGTGCCCTGATTTCCCTCGGCAGCCTAGTAGTCAAGTCTACTAAAAGAAATCTGGATGGATCTCGAAGCATGGAGTTAGATGATTCTTCAGTAGGCTATTACGTTATTTCCACCACACTTTTATACTATTGTATTCCGCGTTTGTAAGGACGGATATTTAAAACTGTCCATTTTTCACTTTCATAAATGTATTTATAATTTTCCGCTATAAAGATTATATGTTGAAATAATATATGTTATTCCATTCGTGTGAGATTATGTTATGTCTTTATTCTCTTTTTTCCCTTAAAGAACCGCCTCTCCGGCACTTGGATTTGCGACACGTGAATACCGAGGATGTATTCGTGTCGATTTTCGAGGGCCGAAGAAACGGATCGTCACATTTGGTACCAGAGTTTAGGCTGAGCGAACATCTAGGGTTTGGTAGGGATAAAGTCTCTTCAGAGATAGGGTTAGTAATACCCTAGGATGAGTAACTTGTTAGAGATAGGGTTAGTAATACCTTAGAATGAATTGAGAGTATTATCTACAAGCACCTATTTGTTAATGATACTTATAAATGATTTTTGTTTTGAAAAAATTGATAAATGAAATAATTTTACCTAGGATTATATTTTATATAAAAATATAGTTTTTGAGAAATTTTAGTTAGATATGATGATTAAAATTTTATAAAAAGGATAATTGTTTAAAAATTTGGTTAGTTAAAATCTAAGTGTAAAACATCTGGTGGTTAGAATTTCGAAAGAGTTTTTGGAAGTGGTAACAACAAAATTTGGAAAAATATTTGGCAAAAATTTCAAAGGATTTTTGAAAGGGATAAGCTATTTTGACATGTAAAGAATTTTAAATGGGAAAAGCTATCTTTAGAAATGGATTGAACAAAGACCTCGATTTATTTTCTAAGTCTTGATCGAACATTGGTTTGAGGAAAGTAATACTAAGTGATTAGCAAACCTTTCTACTTAAAATGTTGTATTAGAATATGCCTAAGTTAATGAGATTAATAAGTTGACATTAGAATGAGTAAGATTAATTAGATTGTTTAGCACCTATATCTAGACCTGTCAAAATATGATCCAACCCATTAATCCAACCTATTTACCCTACTTATAGATGGGTTGGGTCAACCCATTTATGAATTTTATTAAATGGATTATGGGTTGGGTTGACCCATTTTCAAAAGGGTTATAAATGGGTAACCCATTTACTCATTTATTAAAAACTTAAAATTTGAAAATATAAATTTTGAAAATAAGAATTGTGTACACACATTATAGTTTTCCATGTAAACTAAAGTTGTACCTAGAAAATAACTGGCTATCGCATCCACGTATTTGAACTCCGCCCAGTGCAGAAGCCGCTATTTTTTTGTACAAACTGCAATAACTTCTTCATACTAACTAGGAATCAAGCGAGACTTCGACTGATTAGCTTCCACCTAAATTACAGATAATATGGAACATTCGGATACTTCATCTTGTGAATGCACACTGTAGTTCTTCATGGGAACTGACAGTTGTACTTAGAAAATAACAGGCTACCACATTCCCATATTTGAACTCTGCTTAGTGTAGAAGCCACTATTTTTTTGTTCAGCCTGGATTAACTTTTTCATACCAACTCGAAATCAGGCGAGACTTCGACCGATTAGCTTCCACCTAAATTACGGACAATATGGAGCACTCGAATACTTCATCTTGTGAACGCACACTGTAGTTCTCCATAGGGACTGATAGTTGTACTTGGAAAATATCAGGCTACCATATCCTCATATTTGAATTTTGATGAAAATTAGAATTAAAATTTTAAATTTTAAAATTTTGATTTTTATCTAAATTCAAATTGTAAAAATTAGAATTATTTTATATCTATTTGTTTTTTTAGTCAAATCAAATTTAAATCTTTAAATGGGTTATATGGGTAACCCGCTTATTAAGTGGATTGGGTCATAAATGGACTGGGTCATAAGAATGAGTCATAAATGGGTTGGGTCAAACTTAACCCAACCTATTTTGACCCGACCCGACCCGTTTGACAGGTCTATCTATATCTAAGGGGATGTTGTTTACATTGTGGAAACCAAATAGAGGGAAGTGCTCCAAAGGAGAGATCTCAAGTGCAAATTAGGGCGAGAAGGACAACCTCATTATTCTCTCTAGCGATGAGGAAGAACAACTGAAATGTTCGCCTAGTAATGGTCGGACCCCAATTGATGAAGAGTATGCCACGTACACTCGAAGAAATGAAGATGGGTATTCAATGGCAGGAATGCTCATACCACCCATGACCCCTGAGATGATTATAATTTCTAGTGATGACGAACCCATGCAAGTCTCGGAAAGAATATGGATTGCAGAACCTGCTAGCTCCAAATTATAATCCATAGTAGAATCTGAACCTATAGAGGAAGAATGAGAACCCATGGAGGAAGAATTAGAATCTATGGAAGACCCAAATGATGTGATATCTAATAACAATAGTGAAGGCAGCAATATGATATAGGACTTGGATGGGGTGCATGTTATTTGGCAAGAAGAATCATCCAGTTCTACATTAATTGAGATGAGATGAAAGGGAACGATGAAGAAGTATCGGAAGAGGAAGAAGAAGCTGAAGTGTTCGAGAACCCTTGTGAAGTTGGTGTGCAAGGTCATAAAGAAATAGAAGAGGGAGAAGTAATCCTAGGAGTACCAGTTGGTATGGGACATGTTCCATGGAAAAAACCATGGTTACTCTACGTTAAGGATGAAATGCAATTGAATGAAGATGGCAATGAGGCAATGATGAACCGAGCAACAATGAAGAAGGAACTAGAGAATTTTTAATGGGTTTAGGACACCGAAATGCTCCATCGGCTTCGGATTCAAAGGAATGAAGAAGATGTTGAGTATGGTGATTAAAGGGTGGCTCTATTTATCTAATATATATAGTAGTTTGTTTGGCTGGGGGTAAAATGTTGTTATGATTTGTATTTTGTACTATGTTTATCAGTGTTGGGAGGTCTTGATCCAAGTCTAAGTTGGAATACTGAATATGGAGATATATAATATAACTATGATATTTTGTTTCGACTTCGTACGATTATACAATCTTTTAAATAAATTAATAAGAATTCTTGAGGAAATAAGCAAGAAAGTTTGAATGAAGGATTTCTTTTATAACAGAAAGTTGTATTATGAAATGTTTAAAAGACTTAAAAATAAAAAAATTCAATAAATATTCTAAAGAAAATCAAAGATAAGAGAAATTACAGTATATGTATCAAAGAAATATTAAGTTTTGACTAACAAAGGAAGTTATAATGATATGAAGGTATTAAAGAAAGTATATTATAATATGAAAATTAAAAGATAAATATCTTTTAAAAGAAAATGGTTTCTTTTAAAGGAAGATCAAAGAATGCTTTTATGGATAAATATTTTGAAGAAATAAATGGTTTATGAAAATATATTTAAACAAAAGATAAAGGTTTTATGAAATTTTTTTGTAAGAATTTTGGAAGGGTTAATAAGTATGTATGAAATACATGGATTATTTTGTCACACGATTATGATCTAAGATTCGAGTACAGAGCTTTGAGGTATTTACACCGGTCCGAAAAAGGGTTTATCACTTGATTCTTGACGGCGAACATTGATGTGGATTTGTGATGGGATACTTGAGTTTTCTACCATAGTTGAGAGCAATACAAGGAAAACTAAAATCCTAATCGGAATGCCTGATTGGAGTCCGCACCAGAGGATCGGGGGATCAATATTAGTTCAGAAGTAAGTTGTGATTCGAATAGTAGATCGAATCAAATATTTCATACGAATGAACTGTATACATCGTACGAGTGTAAGTTTAAAAGTAAATATATTGGGCAACACTTTTGGGTAGCGTTATAATTTTGAGAATGAAATTCTTCTGAGGGGGGAAGTATGAACGACCCGAAATTTGATCGCTTTAAATAAAGATATTTAAATTATTTTAAATATTCAAATAAAGATTATTTTTCATAAATAATCAAGTTTTAAGTGATAAATAATAATAATGAACTTATATGGAAAAATGTTCACAAAAATATTTCCTTTGGAAGGATACATCGATACGAAAATCGTTTAATCGATAAACAGCTCTATAATCGTAAAAAATGTTAGGAAATCAATTCTATGGTTTCGATGATAACAACTATACAATGGAAATCGAATATGCATGTATATCTATATTTACAGGTAGTTGATAAAGCAACATCACCAAAGAGACAAGAACAAGACTCAAAAGAAGTATCAAGAGACTACAAGTCGATAGAATTGGAAAAGGGATGACACAGGCACAGAAAAAGCAACATGCACAAATCCAGACGTCTGATTGATTCCTCTGGTTCGAAACTCAGAAAGAATTAGACGTCTGGTTAATGAACTCAAACATCTGAAATGCAACCAAATACAAAAAATATATGAAGACCAGACGTCTGAAATATTTTCCAAACGTCTGTTTTTAAACTCGGCCGTGTAAATTCAAAGTACAACTGTCACATCTGAAAAGACACGTTCGGTCCTCTTCACTGCAACTCTTTATCACCATGAGAAGCGACCTTAGAGCACTTACTAACAGTTGCAACTACACAAAGGATCTCTCCACCACTATAAATAGAATCGAAAATTCAAGAGAAGACTTTACCTTACTCACTTACGCTCTTAACTCTTATACTCTGATTTATACCTGATCATTAAGCAATCAAATACCAGTATTTAACTCTTCCATATATTCAGAACTCCTCATTCAATATTCTATATATATATATATATATATATATATATATATATTGGAAGAATTTGGACTTAATAGTCAACATCCGTTATAGAACACATTCTTGACAAAGAAACTCTGCTATTGTAAACATGTTCCTCCGGATCAAGAGAGGGTTAGTTGAAAGGAAATTCTGAAGAGGAGCTTCGGGACTGGACGTAGGACGGGAGGTCCGAACCAGTATAAAATCCTGGTGTGATTATTTAATTTACTTTGCTACTATCATCTATCAAGTTTTAGTAGATGAGTCATATAGTTAGTTGCTTATACTTGCATATATATTCTACACGATCCACTTATATAGACTTTCAATTGGTATCGGAGCAAGGTTTTTGATCAAAGAACAGTAACATGTTTTTGAATCACTTTAATATGGCAAGTATTTTTCAAGAAGGACAATCCACAGCACGACCTCCACTTTTTAATGGATCTAACTATGCATATTGTTCAACACGTATGAGAATTCTTATGGAAGCTAATGGTCTAGAAATTTGGCCGGCGACACAAGATAAATATGAAGCACCTACTACTGCTATGAACACATGGACCGATGCACAAAAGACCTTAGCATCAAACAATGCTAAAGCTATGAATGTTTTATTTTGCTCTTTAGACAAAAATAAATTTTCACGTGTCATGTTATGCACCACTGCATTTGATATTTGGCGTACCTTACAAATTACACACGAAGGTACAACAACGGTCAAACAAACTAATATTTCAATTTTGCAAAACCAATTTTCTTCATTCAAAATGAAGCAAAATGAAACTATTATTGACATGTATTCTAGATTTCAAACTATCCAACACGATCTTATGGCATTACGAGTTAAATTTACTGATTTTGATTTAGTTTCTCGAATACTCAACTCTTTAACATCAGATTAGGAAAGGAAGGTATTAACTATTGAAGAAGCTAATGATCTCTCTACTCTCAAAGTTGAAGAGTTGATAGAAAATTTAATGTCCTATGAAGCTAACTTGCAGGCACGAAAAGAACTAAATTCGAAGAAAAAGAACATAGCATTCCCAGCAACAAAAAATGATGACAACTCTGATTTAGATGAAGAAGAGATAGTCTTCATTGCCAAGAATTGTAACAAATTCAAGAAATTTAGAAAGATGACTAAATTACAAAAAGAAGGGAAGTCCAACACAACAAACCCGTCTCAAATCAAATGCTATGAATGTGATCAATACGGACGTATGAAGAAGGATTGCCCTAAACTCAATAATGACAAAAAGAAGAACAAAATTGAAAAATTCAAAAAGAAGAAGGCTTTCAAAGTAACTTGGGATGACTCGGACTCTTCATCTTCTGAAAGTGATAGCGGTAGTGACGGAGAACAGGCTAATGTGTGCTTTATGGCACAAACTGAAGAGGTGCCCAAAATAAAAAATAAGGAGAAATGGATACTAGATAACAGTTGCTCCAAGCATATGACCGGAAATTCAAAAATGTTATCAAATATAACATACATCGATGATGGAACTGTAACCTTTGGAGATAATTCAAAAGGATATATCGTAGGCATTAGAGAAGTCATCAATTCTGGTATATCTAACTCTCCTATTATTACAAATGTTTTATTAGTAGAAAATCTAAAACACAACTTACTAAGTATTAGTCAATTATGTGATAAAGGCTTTCAAATAAATTTTGAAAAGGAGAGATGTAATATTTTAGATAATAACAAACAACTTATTTTTGAAGGTTTTAGAAACAAAAATATTTATGTATTAAACATGAATATAAATAAAAATTCAAATTTATGTTTAACCGCCAAACATGATGATCCATGGTTATGGCATAAACGATTTTTTCATATCAATTTTAAGAATATTAATAAATTAGCTAAATATGAACTAGTTAGAGGTTTACCTAAAATAAATTACAAAGTAGAAAATTTATATGACGGCTGTCAAATTGGAAAAT
Organism: Allium cepa; assembly: GCA_030765085.1. Taxonomy (NCBI): domain Eukaryota; kingdom Viridiplantae; phylum Streptophyta; class Magnoliopsida; order Asparagales; family Amaryllidaceae; genus Allium; species Allium cepa. Next base: position 23,003,426 of record CM060933.1, on the reverse strand, counting down.
TAAAGAAAAGCTCTTTTAAATCTAAAAATAATATTTCTACAAAACAACCATTAGAATTATTACATTTAGATTTATTTGGACCAACACAAATATGATCTATAAATCACAACAAATATGTTTTCGTCATAGTTGATGATTTCTCAAGATATACATGGACTTTGTTTTTAAAACATAAAAATGACACTTTTGGTATGTTTAAGATATTTGCTAAAAGGATTAAAACACGAATGAACTTAAAAATTAAAAATATAGGAAGTGATCACGGAGGAGAATTCAGAAACGATCTTTTTACTAATTTTTGTAATAAGAAAGGAATAACTCATAATTTATACTTATTAATTTCTGAACCTTTAAATTTTTGGACAGTTAGTTTGTCTATAAATAATGTTTTCAGCTTATATATATACATAGTTACATAAAAACTATATACAAACAATTTATATTTTTTTTACATAACAAAATATAGCAATGTCTTTTGGGGACTCTTATATATCCATCTCCATCTCAACACCATCGACGGACAGCTCGGTTGACACACCACAACGGCTTCCTATGCCTACACCAAAGCATGAGCCAACGAATAGGTGGTTCTCGTATCATACGGGTTTTACTCCCGACAATAAGAAAACTAAAAGATCTCTGTTTGTTTCTCCTAACACAAAGGAGTAAATTAATGAAATTCATCATTATCAGAAACAACAGATAGATCTTCAACAAGAACTTTATTTCGAACAAAAAGTTACGGCACGTCGCCTAAGCTTTTTGGAGCAAGTAGCAATGAAGTTTTATTCGCCACGGAAGAAAGATATCCATGAACCACTACCAAAACCATGCAGTTCTTTGGATCCCTCCTCTTCATATCGTATTCCTTCGAACCCATCGTCAAAACGATACTCTGGCTCTCCGAGAACCCACGAACGTGGAAATATATGGTCTCCACTTAAACCATGGACGGATGACAAGTCAGGAAATGAAAAAACTCCATCACCTTCTAAATAATTTATATTTGCTATTATATGTATCTATGCTTATTTTATTTCACAATAATAAAATTACTTGTTATAACATTCGAGAAATAAGCAAAAACCATCAATTTTATGCCACGCTGCTTATTTCAGACGTCTGACTGTAGCCTTCAAACGTTTGACACGATGATATACGTCTAAAAATTAAGCACTGTGCATATGTCAGACGTTTGATATACCCCCCAAACGTCTGAAATTTAGCTCTGTCTTCTCCAAATAAAAATCAGAGCATTTCAGACGTCTGAAATAAGATCCAGACGTCTGCCCTATTTCTCTGCCTCAAAATTTTTCAAAAATAAACCAAACCAGACGTTTGATTTTTATACCCAGATGTTTGATAAAACTCTCTGTTTGTTCAATTCAACAAATTCAATCAAACCAGACATCTAAATCAAAAACTAGACATCTAATTTAATGTACTGCACACAATTTAGGTCAAACCAGAAGTCTGATTTCCAATCTAGACCTCTGATTCCCAATCGACCATTTAAATTATCGCAGATAACGTCATTTTTTCATTCATCTACAAAATTATTATCACCTACGATTTTCCAAAAACGATTTTCTGTCTAAATCAACATCTTTAAGAAAATCTAATCATAATGCCTCCTCATACTAAGAATCCTAAGGCGTCGAAAAGAAAACGGGACCAACCGGCTTCCTCTTCGAATCCACAGGTGTGCTCCGACGAACAAATCGAAAGGTGGATGAATAAAGCGCCGCATTCCATCAAAAGATATGAAGACATCCAAAAGTAAAAACTCCACATAAGTCCATTCTACAATCTTCTTAAATTTCCTTGTATGATCTAGATGAACTTTGTGAAAATGCTGGATTGGAAACCCTAATTTCTTTTACTCCTAATGATGTTCAAATAGACCAATTAGCCATATTTTTATTCTACAGGAATCTAGACAGTAATTCAGTGTGGAACACTGAAAATGAGGATAACTGGCTCTGGTCTAGCGTGTATGGAAACACGGTTAGATTAACTCTAGGCATAATAGGTCGAACCCTTGGCTGCTTTGATAGAGGAGAAGATTTAAACAGCAATACCTGTATGCGCTTCAAGCCACGGAACAATATAACTCATCAAATTTGGAAAGATGAAATGCCAAACTTTGCTTTCAAATTTCTCCGTCCAAAAGCTCGACTCCTAACTCGAATGATGATTAACACAATCATCCCACGAATGGGAAGTCACGAGCAAATCACCGAATTAGAGCACAAAGCTCTTTATGCTCTATTTAGCGGAACAAGAATAAATTGGACCAAATTCATCTTCGACGAGCTAAAGCATTTTTGGACTCGATCAAGGCTGTCAATTATTTACCCAACTTATATTATGAGACTTCTTCGTGCACATAAGATTCCATCATACCTATCGATATTCGAAGAAATCTCGCCTAAATTTGCTTCCACCAAATTCTTCTCTCTGATGCACCTACTCGAAATCCCTCCAGAATTCATGTCCTTCGAAGATTGGACGCACAACCGTCAATCTAGAAGAGTTGAGCCTCCTCCTTAACCAAACATTGATCCATCCCAAGTGGAGGAACAACATCGAGCAGTCACTCCTCCTCCTCCCGCACCATTTGATTATCCGGGACAGGATGAAATCATGGAGACTCGAACGGATACAAATCCAAACAAAAGTGTTAGAGACCTCACTCTTCGAAACCAACAAATTCTATTTTAAAATCAGAAAATTTTGGCTAAGCGAATTGACAACTTTGAAACATCATTTGCTGCACGCCTAGCGACAGTTGAAGAATCCCTTTCCACTGTCTTGTCGGTTCTTAAAGAGGTGCTACATCGGGTTCGCGGTCTAACACCACCTTCTGAAGATTGGCCAACCCCAGTACCTTCTCCTCCCGCAAAACATTCCAAACTATCTTAGGATGAACCTCTCAAGGAAGCTTTGACATCTCCTTCAAAGGATAGCACTTCTGAAAAAGAAGAACCAAAGGAAGATGATCAAAATAAAGCTTCTCCAAAGGAAATATAGTTTTTGGGAATCATACTTTTTAGATTTTTGAATATAAAGTTTGTACAAATCTATGTTTGTAACCACTTCAAGTTATTAATGAAACTTTCTTTTTGTTTGACGATTGGCTTGAACGTTATAATTATTTTTGATAATGCCAAAGGGGGAGAAATATAGGTAGAATCATAAAACATTAAAAATAAGCACATATTCAGGAGGAGATATATAATCAATATATAAGTACATTGAATAGTTGTCATCATCAAAAAGAGGGAGATTGTTAGGAAATCAATTCTATGGTTTCGATGATAACAACTATAAAATGGAAATCGAATATGCATATATATCTATATTTACAGGTAGTTGATAAAGTAACATCACCAAAGGGACAAGAACAAGACTCAAAAGAAGTATCAAGAGACTACAAGTCGATAGAGTTGGAAGAGGGATGACACGGGCATAGAGAAAAAATATGCACAAATCCAGACGTGTGGATGCACTAGCCAGACGTCTGATTGATTCCTCTGGTTCAAAACTCAGAAAGAATCAGACGTCTGGTTAATGAACTCAGTCGTCTGAAATGCAACCATATACAAAAAATATATGAAGACCAAACGTCTGAAATATTTTCCAGATGTCTGTTTTTGAACTCGGCTGTGTAAATTCAAAGTACAACTGTCACATCTGAAAAGACACGTTCTCTCCTCTTTACTGCAACTCTTCATCACCATGAGAAGCGGCCTTAGAGCACTTACTAACAGTTGCAACTACACAAAGGATCTCTCCACCACTATAAATAGAACCAGGAATTCAAGAGAAGACTTTACCTTACTCACTTACACTCTTAACTTTTATACTTTGATTTATACCTGATCTCTAAGCAATCAAATACTTGTATTTAACTCTTCCATATATTCAGAACTCCTCATTCAATATTCTCTAGATAGATATATATATTGGAAGCATTTGTACTTAATAGTCAACATCCGTTATAGAACACATTCTTGACAAAGAAACTCTGCTATTGTAAACATGTTCCTCCGGATCAAGAGAGGGTTAGTTGAAAGGAAATTCCGAAGAGGAGCTTCGGGACTGGACGTAGGATGGGAGGTCCGAACCAGTACAAAATCCTGGTGTGATTATTTTAATTTACTTTGCTACTATCATCTATCAAGTTTTAGTAGATAAATCATATAGTTAGTTGCTTATGCTTGCATATATATTCTACACGATCCACTCATATAGACTTTCAAAAAATCATGCATGGAGCTGGATACATACACTTATTTTGTAATTGAACAAGAATATGAAATAAAACTAATTATTTTATTTTTAGAAATTAAATATATTTACGATATCATTAGGGATGCCCTTATATGTAATAATTGATTTATGATTCTAAATTAAGATTTAATGATTTAATAATTATTATAATTATTAAAATAATTGTTTTAAAATGATGATATTTCATCTTAAATAGTTATAAAGTGATAATAAATCATTTATCATAGTTTTATGAAGATATATACTTGATTTGGAAAAATAAGAAAATTCGTATTGCTTTATCGATATAATAGCAATTTTGTAAATATTTGTTAATATTAATTTATATGGTTTTATAATTCAAATAAGTTCATTTTGCTTAATTAATAATGATGAGAAATTTATTTACAAATTTTGTTTACACATATATGTACGCTAACTAATAAGTGAAAATATGACCGAGAATCAAGATTAAAATTCATAACGGTTTGACATATATAAGTTATACAACGTTGTCTATATAACTTTTACACCTTTGTGGCATGCACACACATATAGAAACATATATACATAGACATATAACAACGGTAGAAAAGTGGAAATATATTTGCATATGGTAAATATGAAAAATATCTAAGATATTTATAAGTTTAAAAAGCAAACATCTTCTCACATCAAATCCACCTTACACCACCATCATCACCACCATCACCTCCACATCATCCATCACATGGAGGGGGTGGGTTGCCTTGCTCCTAGGGGAGGCTAGAAGGGGATGGTTGGGGTATTTTGGTCCATACACATTATGATATTTATTTTAAACTTTTTCCTATAAATACCTACCTATACTTCATAATTTTTTCACATAAATTTCTTTATCTTGTTCCTTCACTTTCCAATTTTTTAACGGCTTTCTATCTTGTTAAAATTATGAAGAAAAATTAGATGAAAAGAAATTAAGTTAGTATATTATTGTATATAGTAGTAAATCATTTTAAAACAACTTCAAAACTCCTCCTTTGCACCATAGAAACCCAGGCCACACCTTCCTTCACCCTTGGTCGTGCCCTCCACCTCCTCTAAATATAGGTTGTGAGCACCCAGGGTTAGGCCGAGCCCATCCAAGGCTCTCGAGACCGATTCTGTGGAGTTTTATTTCATGATAGAGGAGCTATAGCCAATTTTAAATTAGCTCAAGGAAAAATGAAGGTGAGAAACTCTATTTATAATATGATATATTGGATGATATATATGTTTTGTTATGCTTGACTGTGATGATTGTTTACCAAGTTTGGATGTTGATTATATGTTGTTTGATTGTATTAACAAGTCACATTTAATACACGTCGAAAATCACAAAGGAAATCACTTTCCATTAATAAACGAAATGATGTATATGAGATTGTCAAACCTCTTGAAAATGGTTTATAAATGTTTTATAAACAATAAAATTCAGCTTGGAGAAGTTTTGACAAGTAACGAAAAATAAGTCAAAATAAGGCGCGTCGCGTAACGACAGTTTGTGATTTCATGTCGAAAAACTTAACTGAACATACATAATAAAATATAGTGTGGAATTCTCCGTAATAAGAATTTTTCGAACACTTATAACTATAATTTTTAAACGAAGAAACAAAATTGAGATTTCAATAAATAGATTTTGAAATATGAGCAAATCAAGTTTCAAAATAGTCGTGGTTTGGCAGTTCAGAAACCAAAGCGACAAAGATATTTTGATTCTTTAAAAATATGAAATAAATTCTATAAATCTTTTAAAATGTTTTAAAAGATTTATATTGTACGGGAGGTAGCCCCTTATCTACCATTGTATGGAAATCCATTCTCCAATAAGTGCCTTCGAACTTCGTTGTAAACCTATTATGCCGTCAAATTTAACTAATGTAACAATTTCGGCTGTTTTAATATGTTTATTTGAAAAGCGTTTTTCAAGAATGTCATTACAAGTAATATCAAAGGATTTTACGTATCAAATGTTTTTTCTGTTCTCATAAGGTGAAAACCCATTCCGTGTATATGTGTGGCATTGTCTTACGATATGCCTTTTCCTTTCAAAACATCCATATTTTGTGTTTCTCACACCAGTCCCATGACCGACCCGGAGTGTATTTTTCTTATCCCTTAAACTCTAGATGCCCTAATTTCCCTGAGCAGCCTAGTATTAAGGTTTGTTAGAAGAAATCTGAATGATGCTCGAAGCATGGAGTTAGAAGATTCTTCAGTAGGCTATTACCTTATTTCCCCACACTTCCGTACTATTGTATTCTGCATTTATAATGAAAAATATTTATAACCGTCTATTTTTAACTCTGATAAATGTATTTAAAATTTTCCGCTATAAACGTAACAACCGTATTGTTAATTACCTAATTAATTAAATTTAGTTATGGATAATTAATGTTAATACATAATTTGTGAGATTTAAAGTATTTTGATTCTTTTTTAGATGAAGAATTTACAGCTTGTTGATTTATTGTTTTCCCATTTAATCTAAAAGCAAATAATAATAATAATTTATCATTATTATTAATAGTAGATTTAATTCAAATTGTTGTAATTATTAACACAACAAATAAGCATGGATTTATTATTAAAATTGGAGCGGTAATTTATGGAGCCAAATTATGATTCAAATCATAAGTTTTAATAGTGTATTTATTTCACTTAAGTGAAATAAGATGTTGGTTCACTTGTATTGAATTTAATCCATTTAGGCCCAATTAGAGTTAAAAATAAGTTGTATTGAGAAGCTTTATACTGTACGATTCTTTTTCTTCCTATACTTCCTTTTTCTCACTTTCAGCCAAACTAACACAAAACATAGTAAACAAATTTTATCATCCTTCTCATGAAACCCCAGTTCTTCCCCAAATCAACAAATTAAAAAGAGAAATCAATAGTTTCTTAAGCTAATAAACTCAGGTAATCTATGATAACCGTTTATACATCTTATTGTTCATCAATTTCAGTTTTGTTTGCAAATTGAATTTGGGCTTTTGGTCTATTTCTGAGAATAATAGGAATAGGAGTTTTAAGGAGAAACAATGGTCTTAAGCAGTAAACAATCTTCTTCTCTTTGCAATAAGGTGAGAAATCCTCACCACTATCTCCTTGCATAATTGTTTTGATCGATTCAACTAGTAATTTAGATGTTAAATTGAATCAATTAGTTGCTGTTATGAAACACTATTAGCTGAAAGTTCCATGGTTATGTGAAAATTGAAATGAATGCTCTTTTGAAAACATGATATGGTTGCTGAAATTGAATTAGGAAAATCGCTGTAGTAAAACAACGATATCTCAGTGTAAATTAATGTAAAATGACCCAATAGTTTTGTGGAAGAAAGGTATTTCAGTTATTTACAACTTCTCTTTTGATCACTTTTCGAAATTCTGATATTTATTAGGTCGAAATCGTTGAATATGATAGTGTGGCTCTGTTCATGTGTAATGGCTAAGTTGAAACCTGAAATTAAAATGGCCATAGCTTTTTCGTTACTAATCGGAAGTTGATGATTCTTGATGATCTAGAAATCTTATATTATCTTATAAACTTTCATGTGAGTTTTGTAATATTTTGTGGATTACATGGTCGACAATACATTTTGTTGTCGCTGTCCTGAGAATAAACGGCAGCGATAATGAAGTTAAAACCCGAGAATTGTTTTAGTCATAACTTTTTAATTAATTATTGGAATTCAATTATACTTGATGTTCTGGAAAGCATATAATTTTATTTACAACTTTTATGTTTTAAATTTTGAAAAATTATGAGATTTAAGTGGTCGTAACTGCAGATCTTTAGACCCTAAATTTGAGTTAACTGAAATAAGTTGATAAGTTTCGTATACAAGTAATTTTACGTAAGAGAATTATTTATATTTATGAATCTTAGAATAATTTCTAAACTAATTTAATAAATATTAAAAAAATGATAATTTAGCAAGTTATTTTATATATTAAGCATGGTTAGTAAAATATTTATGAATTTGGAAATATGACTATGGAAATACAAATCTAACCTATTTTTACATAAAAGTGCTTATGGATTTGGAATATAAGTATTACGGTATTATTAAATAAATAATATAGGATTCATGGAATTTAAAAATGTATTTTGAAAAGTATAAACTTAATTTATTTTTAAATAAAATGGTTATATTTTAATATGGATTTAGAAGAGTAACTAAATATAGTTTTAAAATTTAGTTTTGTGAATAATACAACTATATGGAAATTTGAGACAACTTTGTGTATATAACTGGAATCTTAGAATAATTCGGGGTTATAGAAAATTTTATTAAATAAGTGAACACTTATTTAAATTTAAATAATAAGTGGGTTTGTGGAAAATTATAACAAGTGTTTTTTTAATAATAAAAATCAAAGAGAAAAATTGTTTTGAGAACCATAATTCTATAATTTGGAAAGTACTATTATTCGACTTAATGTTATCGATTGTTTTAAATGCTTTCGAATAACACTTTGTAAAATAGGTATATAGAATGTTTGAGTGGAATTTACTAACCCATTAGCGAATACTTGAATTTCATTGGGTAGTATGGGATGCCTTGGTTAAATTCTTGTGATCGTATTTAGGAAAGACTTAACACTTTAGAGTTTACTCTCTTTTAGTGTGCGGCAAGTGGCTGCTAGATCCTTAAGAAGTTGCTCCTGGATTTCTTTTCAAGTGCAATAATCTAAAATAAATCTGAAAGATTAGATCATGGTTGCTATCCTTGAGATCGCCTTGTGATCTTGTAATTCCCATCCTGTGTACGATCCTCAGTATCAGATCAGTTCGTGTGATATCAAATTGTTTGTTTGTTTGCTTCGGTTCTGTGTACGATCATTATGATCGTTTTGAGTAAGATCTCTTGGATTCTGGGTATTTGAATTCTATGACTATTCTGTGTTCGTGAAATAAATATATATATTCTTAGGTCTTGTGTTCGTAAAATAAATATATATTCATGTGTCTCGTGTTCCTGAAATGATATATATTCTTGTGTCTTGTGTTCCTAAAGTAAATATATATTCTTGTATCTTGTGTTCTTGAAATAAATATATATTCTTGTGTCTTGTGTTCGTGAAATAAGTATATATTCTTGTGTCTTGTAATGGATGCTAAATTAATGTAATTCTATTATTTCGTGTTTAGTGACTAGTTCGTGTCTGTGACTTAAATTTATAACCTTGTTCTGAGTTAAAGTAATCCCCTAACTCGTTATATCCTGGACATATGTATTTATTTATATGTTGTTTATTCTTGTGTTATATTCTGTTCTCACCCCATTGGATATTTAGAGATAGTCTAACCCGAGTATTATTTTACTCGGGTCAGACCAAGACTTTTCAGGTTATAGGACAAGTTGACCTTTGGAAGTATGGGCTAGCAAGGAGATAAACCCTTTTGACCTTTTAGTTTATCTTATTTAGGAAATTTTTGTATATGTTTATAAGATGTACAATTGAGATTAGAGAATTGTAAAACTTACATAACAATCAAGTTTAGTATTTCATTTTGTAAACTCAAAATTTGTATATGTGTAAGTTGAGATTTATTCTGCTTTGAACTGTGACTGTTATTTATATGATATATTCTTCTGATTCTGAGAAATCGGTTATTATATGACGTATCTAAAAAAGGTATAAATGACGTATCTATGTTAGTATAAAGATATATTCACATTCGATCGCACTAAAAAAGCTGTATTCTTCGGATTAGCAGACGACATTACTTGTAATTTTTTTGGTTGATTGGTTGCTAGGAATTGATTGCTTGGTTGCATTTATTTGAAATTGAATGCATGGATGTTAGCAACAATAAAATAAATGCATCTAAAATTGTGATTATTTATTGTGTTAACTTATCCAAACGTTGTTTAAGGATTCTCATCGATACGTGGGATGCCATGTTATCGATAGGGGTTCCTAAACATCGAACGTGGCATTTTGACATAACTAATAATTAAAACCTGAAAATTTTAGTATGAATTTCTTTTGTTATGGAATATCATGATGTCAATCTAGCTAAAGTTTAATCATGAATTGTTAATATCCCCTATATGATATGAATTTGATATTAAATATTAATATGAATTTTTGAGATGGGGTAGGTATCTACAGTTAAATAGATATCGTTTAAAAGATTTTAAATTGTTTGCTTAAGGAATATTAGCGGACTCGCTAATATTTCAAATCTAAGGTACGTTGGATTACGTATCGCATTTATGTGTTTTTCCCTACGGAATACCTTGTCCTTGAGATGAGATGAGATGTATGTTATGTAATTATATTCATATTGTAAATTTTCAAAATGCTAGTCGTGCAAAGGAGACGCCGGCGAAAATTTCCGTAAATTTAAGGCACTAGAAAATTTTGAGAAAATTTTGAAAATTGTGATAACTAAAAAAATTGAATTATAGCATTATCTTTTGGAGTTGTATCAATTGAATGTTTTGGAAATGATATTAGAAACCAACCGGCAAATCATTGATTTTCAGAGAAAATTATATTATGGATTTCTTTCGTTAAGGAAATTGTGGGGACGCAGTTTCTTCAAGGGGGAAGTCTGCAATAACCCTGTTGTTAGTCACATGATTAATTAAATCTAGCTAGGAAAAATTAATTATAAATTATGATTTGTGAAATGTAACTGTGAAATTAAATCTAGTTTTGTGAATAATTGAACTTTTTATCTCAATTAATTTTAAGATAACTTTGAAAAATGTTGTAAATTTAGTTAAGTGTTAATATTGTGATTTATTATTTTAACATGGGAATTTGTAATTAATAATTTATTTGTTTTGATTAAAAATAATAAGAATAACTTGTATTTCAAATGCTATATTTAATTGTACAAAACATTTCTATATCTATATAAATGAGAAATTTTATCTTGTGAATGGGTTTGATAAATTTTGAGTGAGTAAAACTATGTTAAATAAAAACTTTGTTAAAATGTAAAATAGTGCTTTATAAATTAGTAACACGTAACACTTGGCAATTGGATCCACATCTCCACCCATTTAGCCCATTTAAAAGAAGCTTCCTTCTCATTTTATGTAAATAGGACATTCAATTCTAAAAGCTCAAAAAACCGAAGAATTATATTCCTCTTTCAAAACCAAGAAAACAAAATCAAAGCACTTCTTCAATTCATGGTAAATTAAACATCTTTAGGAGCTTATCTGTTTAGGTAATAATCTCTAGCTTAAATACATCTCAATTGTGATTTGAATTCCCAATTTACAGTAAACTAAATTAGGGCTTTTGGGTGTATCTTAGATTGATTTTTATTTAGGGTTTGCTGGTTTGAAAATTTGGGCTGAAGTGATAATCTTGATTGTTGAATTGAAGGGTAGAGATGAGTCAATTACTCACACATCTATTTCTAAATTTTGTTGATGTACTTAATTGTTTGAATGATTTGTTGATTGAATTGTTTGCAAATTTGATTGTAAAATTGGATGATTATTTGGTTGTTGTTTGCTGGAAATTTAGTGTGAAATTTGCTGTAGTAAAATAGCGATATTATGGTGTAGAATAATCCAAAATGACTCAATCTTTTTGCTCTAGAAAGATCTTTCAACTAGGTACAACTTCTTTTTTAGCACTTGTCGAAATTCTACTGTTTAAGTGGTCTGAATTAAGTTAGAAACCGATGGTAACGCACTATGTTGTTTAAATGGCTGTGTTAAAATTTGAAATTAAATCGGTCGTAACTTTTATGTTAATTTTCAAAATTTGATAATTCTTAATGTTCTGGAATGCTTAGACTATGTTCTAAATCTTTAGTGTTTTGAGTTTTGAAAAATTATGATGTTTAAGTAGTCGAAATCATATTTCTTTGTCGCTGCCCTGCGAATAAACAACAACGATAGTGAATTTAAATTATGAGAATTATTTTTGCCATGAATTTTGAACATTAAGTCCAAATTTGATGATCTTTTACTTTTTTGAAATATTAGACTTTTATCTAAAACTTTCTTGTTTTGAGTTTTGCAAAATTTTGAGGTTTATATAGTCGAAATCATATTTCTTTGTCGCTGCCCTGAGAATAAACGAAAGCGACAATGAATTTAAATCTAAGAATTATTTCGCGTATAAAAATTGAACGGTAAGTCCAAATTTGATGATATTTTTCTTTTTTGAAAGATTAAACTTTTATCTACAATTTTCATGTTTTGAGTTTTGTAAAATTATGAGATTTAAGTGGTTGTAACTACAAATATTTAGAGCCAAATCACTTAACCACTGGGACAGTGGTGCTTGTCTAAATGAAATAAGTTGATAACATTCGTATACAAGTAATTTTACGAAAAAGAATTATTTTTATTTATAATTCTTAGAATTGTTTCTAATTGAGTTAATAGATATTAAAAATGATTTTTAGCAAGTTATTTTATATATTAGGCATGGTTAGTAAATTATTTATGGATTTGGAAATATGACACTGAAAATACAAATCTAATCTATTTTTACATAACAGTGATTATGAATTTGGAATATAAGTATTACGATTTTATTAAATAAATAATACATGACTCATGGAATTTGGAAATGTGATTTTGAAAAGTATAAGCTTAATTTATTTCTAAATAAAATGGTTATATTTTAATATGGATTTAGAAGAGTAATTAACAATAGTTTCGTTAATAATACAACTATATGGATATTTGAGAAAAATTTGTGCATATATGTGTAATTTTGAAATAATTAGAGGTCATAGAATATTTTATTAAATAAGTGAACACTTATTTAAAGTTAAATGATAAGTGGATTTGGGGAAAATTATAATACATGTTTTATATTTTAAATAATAAAAATCAGAGAGAGAAATTGTTTTGAGAACCTTAATTCTATAATTTGGGAAGTACTATTATTCGACTTAATGTTATCGATTGTTTTAAATGCTTTCGAATAACGCTTTGTTGAATACGGTATAACTCATTTGAAAAGAATGTTTGAGTGGAGTTTACTAACCTTTTCGCGAATACTCAAATTCCACTAGGTAGTATGGGATGCCTTGGTTAAATTCTTGTGATCATACTTGAGAAAGTACTTAACACTGTAGAGTTGTATTCTCTTTTGATATGCGACAACCGATTGCTAGATCCTTAAGCGAATGTAGTTCAGGTTTCCAATGGTATCCGTAATAAGTGATATTTACCAGCTTTTAGTAAATACTTGGATTTCACCATATGGTATGAGACGTATTGGTTAAATCGTAGTGATTACTCAAGGCGATAGTAATTGGCAATTTAGAGTTTACTCTCTTTTGGTGTGTTGAAAGTGGCTGCTAGATCCTTAAGTAGTTACTCCTGGATTTCTTTTCAAGTGTAATAATCTAAAATAAATCTAAAAGATTCGGTCATGGATGCTATCCTTGAGATCGTCTTGCGATCCTATGATTCCCATCCCGTGTACGATCTACGGTATCGGATCGGTTCGTGTTATACCAAATTGTTTGTTTATTTGCTACGGTTTTGTGTATGATCATTAGGATCATTTTGAGTAAGATCTCTTGGATTCTAGATATTCAGATTCTGTGTTCGTGAAATAAATATATATTCTTAGGTCTTATGTTCGTGAAATAAATATATATTCTTATGTCTTGTGTTCGTAAAGTAAATAAATATTCTTGTGTCTTGTGTCAGTGAAATAAATATATATTCTCGTGTCTTGTGTTTGTGAAATAAATAGATATCCTTGTGTCTTGTGATGGATGCTAAATTATATTATTATGTGTTTAGTGACTTGTTCGTGTCTGTGACTTAACTTTATAACCTTGTTCTGAGTTAAATTAATCCCTTAACTCGTTATATCCTGAACATCTGTATTTACTTATATATTGTTTATTCTTGTGTTATATTCTGTTCTCACCCTATTGGATATTTAAAATTAGTCTGACATGGGTGTTATTTTGCTCGGGTCAGGCCGAGACTTTTCACGTTACCAGACATGTTGACCTTTGGATGTTTAAGCTAGCAAGGAGATAAACACATTTGGACATTTTAGTTTATCTCATTTAGAAAATTTGTGAATATGTTTATAAGATGTACAATTTAGATTAGAGAATTGTAAAACTATATAACAATCAAGTTTAGTACTTCATTTCATAAACACAAAATTTGTATATGTATAAGTTGAGATTTATTCCAATGTGATCTATGATTGTTATCAATATGATATATTGTTCTGATTTTGAGAAATCAGTGTGTCTATTACTTTGTATTAATACTGTAACGTCAAATTCAATTCAGATATTAAGTGAAAATGTATAAATGACGTGTCAGTATTAGTACAACGATATATTCACATTTGATCGCCCTTAACATGCCGTATTCTTCGAATTAGCAGACGACATTACTTGTAATGTTCTTTGCTAATCTGGGCATCGCGGTGGGGCCGTTATAGTTTAGTATCATGAATATATTTTCTCGTGTCTTGTATTTGTGAGATAAATATATATTCTTGTGTCATGTGTTCTTGAATTAAATATTTATTCTTAGAATTAAATATTTATTCTTATGCTTGTGTTCATGAAATAAGTATATATTCTTGTGTCTTGTGATGGATGCTAAATTAAGTTAAATCTATTATTGTGTGTTTAGTGACTAGTTCGTGTCTATGACTTAAACTTATAGCTTTGTTCTGAGTTGAATTAATTCCCTAACTCGTTATATTCTAGACATCTGTATTTATTTATATATTGTTTATTACTGTGTTATATTCTGTTCTCATCCTATTGGATATTTAGAGATAGTCTGATCCGAGTATTATTTTGCTCGGGTTAGGCCGAGACTTTTCAGGTTACAGGACAAGTTGACCTTTGGATGTTTGGGCTAGCAAGGAGATAAACCCTTTTGAATTTTTAGTTTATTAACTTAGGAAATTTGTGAATATGTTTATAAGATGTACAATTGAGATTTGAGAATTGTGAAACTTGTATAACAATCAAGTTTAATATTTCATTTTGTAAACTCAAAATTTGTATATGTGTAAGTTAAGTTTTATTCTGCTGTGATCGGAAACTGTTATTTATATGATATATTGTTCTAATTTTGAGAAATCAGTGTGTCTATTACTTTGTATTAATATTGTACACGTCAAATTCAGTTCAGATATTAAGTAAAAAGGTGTAAATGACTTGTCGGTATTAGTATAAAGATATGTTCACATTCGATTGCCCTTAACAAGTCATATTCTACGGATTAGCAGACAACATTACTCGTAATGTTCTTTGCTAATCTGGGTATCGCGGTGGGGTTGTTACAGTTTTTGTAACAACTCTGTTGTTAATTGCCTAATTAATTAATTTTAATTATTGATAATTAATTTATGATTGCAATTTTTGATATTAAACCATGTTTGTGAATAATTGAATTAATTTAATTAAGAAATGAATTTCACTTCTTAAAAGAGAATTTCAAATTCTATTTGAAATATAATTAAACCAATTGTTTATATTTGGTATTTAAGATTATTTAAAATTTAGATTTTTGAAATTTTATAGTCCATCTTTCGTTAAATGACAATAATATGTATTTCGTTAGAGTTGAATTGAATTTATGCAAAACTTTTTAATATTGATTTAAGATGATAATTTTTATCACTCATTAATTGCAAATTTTGCGAAATTATATTGTAAATTATAGAATTTTGTTTAAAGTTAAATGGTATGTTTTAAGTGATAACAAAGCTAAAATAATTGGTAATACCTCTTTTATAAAAGAATTTGCAACACTTGTTATTGGGTTTAGAACCATACCCACTTGGCCCATGAAAATTAGAATAAGTTAAGAAAAATTATACGTACATTCTCCTTCTTCTCAAACTAGAAAATAAAATTCTATCTTTTACAAAACCCTAGAATCTAAATCAACCAAAATTTAGTGCAAATCAAAGGGCTTTTGTTCTATAATGAAAAGTTAGTATTCTAAATCCTATCTCTATCGTTTAGAAACATAAAAGAGTCATTTTGATCTTGTTTTAATTAGAATTATTTGCTGGTTGGCTTTTGTTTTTGGGTTTTGAGACAATTTTGGTGAAGTTGAAGGCGTAGCAAAGCCTAGGCAAAGATTTACAAGCTATAGGAAGCATTAAAGGTAAGTTATCACTCACACAATTATCTCTAACCCATAAGAATAATTGTTAATTGCTGTTTGGATTGAATTGGTTGGTTTGTTGATTGAGTTTCTTTCAATTTAATTGTGAATTGGTTGTTTGAATTTGGTGATTTTTTGATTATTTGCTGAAAATAAATTACAAAAATTGTTGTAGTAAAACATCAATATCTTAGTGTAAAATGCTTATAATTGACTCAATCTTTTTGTAGCAGAAAGCCCTTTCAATAAGCTACAAGTTATATTTTAATCACTTTCTAAAATTCGACGGTTTAAAGTGTTTAAATTGAGTTTGAAACTGATGTTATAGCACAGCCATATAACAATTTTCTGAGTTAATATCCGAGAGAAAAATGGACATAACTTTTGATTGATGAGCCCATTTTGTGTTGAATCTTATTACAGTAGAAAGATAATCCCCTAAGGAAGAACTTTTATTTTAATCATTTTCTCATATTTTGAAGATTTCTGGATCGAAATTGGATTTTTAACAGAGTAATAGTCTTTGCCTTGTCAAAATTTTTGAGCTAAAACATTGTTAGTAATTTAAGCATAACATTCCCATTTCTTATCAGAATTCGATAATTCTTGAAGTTCTGGAAAGCATGGACTCTGTGCTATAATTTTCATATTTTGTGTTTTGCATGCTTTTGAAGTTTAAATGGTCAAAAAACTTGTTTATTGTCGTTGGCCTGTCAATGAAAAGCGGTGTTAATAAATTTAAATTCGAGAAATTGTTTTGGCCATAATTTTTTTTGTTACTAGACGGAATTTGATAATTCTTGAAGTTCTGGAAATTTAGACTCGGTGCTACAACTTTCATGTTTTAAGTTTTGTAAAATTTTGAGATTTAGGTCGTCGAAACTGAAGATCTTTAAATCTTAAATTTGAGCTAAATGAAATAAATAGATATGTATATCAAAATGGATTTGCAAGAGTAGTTAAATATGGTTTTAAAATATAGTTTTGAGAATAATATAACATATGGAAATTCGAGATAAATTTGTAAAATTAAGTGAAATGTCGGAATAATTCGAGTTTATGGAATAGTCTAATTTAAATGAATATTTCACCTTGTTAAATAATAAATTGTTTTCTACAATAAAATGTGTCAGTAAAATAGTTGTGGAATTTGGAAATGTGGAAATAAGTTAACATATATTTTGAGAATCAGGATAATATAAATTATGAACCATATTAATTCTTGGAATTTTAATCATTAATATTTGTGGGAAACACGGAAAAAATCTTGGTTTTATAATAAATGTTTTCGGAAATAATAAACAGATTTGTGAACAAAAATTAACAAGTGTTTTTAACAATGAAAATCAATGAGAAATTTTTTTTTGAGAACCTTATTTCTATAACTTAGGGAGTGCTAATAATCGACTTATTGTTGTCGATTGGTTTAAATGCTTTCGTATAATGCTTTATCTAATATAGCATAAACTCACTGAATATAACGTTTAAGTGGAATTTACTAACCATTGGTGAATATGTGAATTTCACCGGGTAGTATGGGATACTTTGGTTAAATTTTTGTGATCACTATAGGGGAGTAATTAACACTTTAGAGTTGTTTTCTCTTCAGGTGTGCGACAAGTGGTTGCGAGATCCAGAAGAGAATATAATCCAAGTTTTTCGGTGGTATCTGTAATAAGTGATATTTACTAGCTTTTAGTAAGTACTTGGATTTCACTATATGGTATGGGACGTATTGGTTAAATTCTAATGATTACTGAAGGTAATAGTATTTGGAACTTTAGAGTTTACTCTCTTTTGGTGTGCGGCAAGTGGCTGCTAGACCCTTTAGAAGTTACTCCTCGATTTCTTTTCAAGTGCAATAAAATTAATAAATCTGAAAGATTCGGTCATGGATGCTATCCTTGAGATCGTCTTGTGGTTCTGTGATTCTCGTCCAGTGTACGATCCCCGGTATCAGATCGGTTAGTGTGATACCAAATTGTTTGTTCGTTTCTAAATTGAGTTAATAGATATTAAAAATGATTTTTAGCAAGTTATTTTATATATTAGGCATGGCTAGTAAATTATTTATGAATTTGGAAATATGACACTGAAAATACAAATCTAATCTATTTTTATATAACAGTGATTATGAATTTGGAATATAAGTATTACGATTTTATTAAATAAACAATATAGGATTCGTGGAATTTGGAAATGTGATTTTGAAAAGTATAAAATTAATTTATTTTTAAATAAAATGGTTATATTTTAATATGGATTTAGAAGAGTAATTAACTATAGTTTTGTTAATAATACAACCATATGGATATTTGAGAAAACCTTGTGCATATATGTGTAATTTTGAAATAATTCGAAGTCATAGAATATTTTATTAAATAAGTGAACACTTATTTAAAGTTAAATAATAAGTGGATTTGGGGAAATATAATATGTGTTTTATTTTTTAAATAATAAAAATCAGAGAGAGAAAATGTTTTGAGAACCTTAATTCTATAATTTGGGAAGTACTATTATTCGATTTAATGTTATCGATTGTTTTAAATGCTTTCGAATAACGCTTTGTTGAATATGGTATAACTCATTTGAAAAGAATGTTTGAGTGGAGTTTACTAACCTTTTCGCGAATACTCGAATTCCACTAGGTAGTATGGGACGTATTGGTTAAATTCTAATGATTACTGAAGGTAATAGTATTGGAACTTTAGAGTTTACTCTATTTTGGTGTGCGACAAGTGGCTTCTAGACCCTTTAGAAGTTACTCCTCGATTTCTTTTCAAGTGCAATAATCTAAATAAATCTGAAAGATTCGGTCATGGCTGCTATCCTTGAGATCGTCTTGTGATCCTGTGATTTTCCTCTAGTGTACGATCCTCGGTATCAGATCGGTTAGTGTGATACCAAATTGTTTGTTTGTTTGTTTGCTATGGTTCTATGTACGATAATTACGATCATTTTGAGTAAGATCGCATAGATTCTGGATATTTGGATTCTGTGACTATTCTGTGTTCATGAAATAAATATATATTCTTGTGTCTTGTGTTCGTGAAATAAATATATATTCTTGTGTCTTGTGTTAGTGAAATAAATATATATTCTTATGTATTGCATTCATGAAATAAATATATATTCTTGCGTCTTGTGATGGATGCTAAATTTTTAATTCTATTATTCTGTGTTTAGTGACTAGTTCATGTTTATGGCTTAAAATTATAACCCTGTTCTGAGTTAATTAACCCCCAACTCATTATATCCTGAATATCTGTATTTACTTATATGTTGTTTATTCTTGTGTTATATTCTGTTATCAGTCTATTGAATATCTAGAGATAGTCTGACCTAGGTGTTATTTGGCTCGGGTCAGGCCGAGACTTTTCAGGTTACATGACAAGTTGACCTTCGGATGTTTAGGCTAGCAAGGAGATAAACACTTTTGACTTTTTATTTTACCCCATTTAGGAAATTTGATAAGATGTACAATTGAGATTAGAGAGTTGTAAAACTGTATTACAATCGAGTTTTGTATTTCATTTTGTAGACTTAAAATATGTATATGTATAAGTTGAAATTTATTACGCTGTGATCTGCAACTATTATTTATACGATATATTGTTCCGATTCTGAGAAATCAGTGTGTCTATTACTTTGTATTAATATTATATACGTCAAATTCAGTCCAGATATTAAGTGAAAAGTAAAAACGACGTGTCAGTGTTAGTACAAAGATATATTCTCTTAAAAAGCCGTATTCTTCGGATTATTAGACGGTATTAATGTTCTTTGCTAATCTGGGCATCACGGTGAGGTCATTACAGCTTGGTATCAGAGCTGTGTCAGAATATTATAGCATGTAATATTGCAGATCTGAGACCTAGATGACTTAGAGTCATGTCTCTTAGGTTATATTAACTACCTAATTGGGGATGATATATAAAATGATTATCGAGATAATCATTTGGGGCATAAAATTGATTTAATTTACAATTGATAAATTAGAATTTGTGACGTTAAAACTTATGGAGTTAAATAGTAAAATATTTTTGAGTTGAGAAAATTTTGGAATTAAATTGGAATGAATTAAATTAAAGTGAGTTATTTCTTTTTAATTGAAAATTTGGAAAATTTTAGTTAATAAGTTTAATAATTAAATGATCTAAGTATAATCAGAGTTTCGCAGTGGAATTTCAGAAATTGAATTGTTCCGTTGTAAATGGTTATGTATGTTTTGGTTGATTGGTTGTTAGAAATTGATTGCTTGGTTGCATTTATTAAAAATTCAATGCATGAATGTTAGTGATAGTAAAATAAATGCATCTAATATTGTGATTATCTATTGTGTTGACTTATCCGAATGTAGTTTAAGGATTTTGGTTGATATGTGAGATGCCATGTTATCGATAGAGGTTCCTAAACATCGAATGTGACATTTTGACAAAAGTAATAATTAAAACTTGGAATTTTAAGTACAAATTTATTTCTTTATGAAATATTATGATGTCAATATAATTAAAGTGTAATCATGAATTGTTAATATCTTCTATATGGTATGAATTTGATATTAAATACTAATATGAATTTTTGAGATAGGTGCAAATATCTAAAGTTAAATAGATGTCGTTTAAAAGATTATAAATTGTTTGCTTATGGAATATTAGAGGACTCGATAATATTTCAAATATAAGGCGTATCTTGGATTACATATTGCATTTTTGTGTTTTCCCTAGGGGATGTCCCATCCTTGAGATGAGATGTATATTATCTAATTATATTCATATTGTAAATTTTCGAAACGACATTGACGAAGTTTTCCTCGAATTTGAGGCGTCAGAATAATTTTGAGAAATTTTGATTACCAACATTGCTTTAAGAGGAAATTGGAGTGGTATTTATTTTATATAGTATTGTTATTTATCTTTTTGTATGTTATAAAACCTTTGTCGTCATTTCACGTACTGATCTCTACTTATTTAAACATTCAAACCAAGTTCAATTTTCTTCATCATTCAGTTAATCTATTTTATTACATAAAGAATTCAATATCTTTATCACACAAATTAATGAATGATAGCAACCCGGATTCATTTAAAGATTAAATTTAATTATTTAATTAATTGGGGTTTTTAGGCTCAAGTAAAAAATTGGAGAAATTTTTTGTTTTAGGGACAAGAAGCTTGCTTTTTAGGCTGAAGGACACTTTTTAGTGTAAATCACAAAATGATAGTTGTAACTATCATTATCTGTTTACACTAAAAAGTGTCATTCAAACTAAAAAGCAAACTTGCTGTCCATGGAACTAAATTTTTTTGCAACTTCTTCCTTGTGCCTATTTTCCTGTTATATAACTGTAGGTCTTTGGACTACAAACCGGTGGAATGAACTAATAGAACATTGAGAATCATTATTAAAATGATAATTTACAACATATGGAAAAAAATGTTAGGAATAAATATAGGGAGAAAACTTCGAGATTTAACGAGAGGTATGGAAAATTTCTCTACCTTATTATTACTTATTTATTAGGTAATTAATTATGATAGATGAAATATAAATTTATGTCTACAAGTTTTGTTTTGTTATTTTTTTATTCGAATCAAGATTTTTTTCCTTTCATTTTTACCAATAAAAATGCGACGTTCATGTTAAAATAGTTAATTTTAAGATTTGTTAAAAGAATTAAAGAATATTAGCTAATTGGTTTTATTTAAATAGTTTAAATTTAAGACATTCAATTAGTTTAAATGTATATATATGTACATAATGTAAAATAACTAGAAATGACTGAGTAGAACTTATTAGCTATAAAAAATAGAGAAAGTAAGTACTTGAATGTAAAATGATTAGCAATAATTAATTAAAAAAAAAGTGTGTATAATTTGAAAATCATAAACTATATAAAGATATTTTAAAATAAAATATCATAAGAGAATTAAGGAGAGAGGAGAAAAATATTCAAATTAACGAGAGCCTTTAAAATTATTTTGCTTTACCATCTTTTACTGGATATATTTAATAGATATAACAAAAAGTAAGTTGTGTTATGACTCTTAGTTTCCAATTCCCTCATCATCCCCTTTTCTTTCATGATGTTATACCTCACCCACTTCATACAATTATATCTTTACGAGCGTCCTGGCATGCGTTTCTTGCGTGAATTGGTTTTCTATAAATTGTATATATTTAAAACATTCAAAGGAAAATGATTCGCACAAATATTATACCATATGCGTTGAAATCATGTGTGATTATTTTGAATTTTTTTTTTAAGTTGCCAATGTAATTTTTTGTCAGTTTAATGTTTACTGTATTATTGATTAATAAAGAACGAAATTGTAAAAGAAGTATATTTGTTGGATCCTATTTTTAAGTGACAGTAAGATTTGGTAATGGGACTTTGCACTGAAGGTCCCTATTTTTTATGTTGTTGTAAGAAAAGTCCCTATGATAATTAGTATGTAAATTAAGTCCCTATTTTTTCTAAATCAGAAAGTGCAAACTAAATCAGAAAGCGCAAGTTAACATGCGCTTTTCAAATTTTTTTTTTTAATTTTTAAAATTTTCAAAAAAAAAATTCAAAATCAAAAAGCGCAAACTAGCACTTTTCTGATAAAAAGTGCAATTTGAAAATTTTCAAAATTTTCGAAAATTTTGAAAATTTCAAATTTTTTCCAAAATCAGAAAGCACAAACTAGCGCAAGTTAGCCTCCATTTTTCGAAATTTTCAAAAAAAAAAAATTCAAAATAAAAGATAGAAAGCGCAGGTTAACTTGCGCTTTTCAAAAATTTCAAAACTTTAAAATTTTCAAAAAAAAAAATCATAGTCAAAAGGTTGCATGTTAGCTTAATTTTTGTCGAAAAAATGCAAAACACCTTGCGTTTTCGATTTTTCAAAAATAGGGGCTAAATTTAAATATTCATATCTACAGGGACTTTTTTTATAACAACATCAAAAACAGGGACCTGGACCCTTTTCTTGTTTGGTAATACCTACAGAGGAGCGGTTTGAATTTGTAAAAGTATTATTCGTTAGATCTTATTTTAAAGTAATATTAGAGGGGTATTTTTGGTAGTTCATGCTAACACCAAAAAGTGTGGCACCAAAGATATTATAACTATAATTAAAGATGTATTATTGTTATTTGTCTTTTTGTATATATAAAAACTTTGTCCTTTCATGTACATATCTCTAGTTATCCGAGCCTTCAAATAAAATGCAACTAACTTAAATTAAATTCAAATTTCATCGCCAGGGCAATAAATTATTCTATTACATAAAATGTTTAATCTCTGAAGTCTTAATCTATTTTCAATGTTCCACTAAGAACACCAACATTAAATTAGCAATTAACACTATATGTATCTTTTGCTTGTAACATAAAAACCCAAAATACTCCTTACATAACTAAAATCGAAAAACTTAATCAAAATTAATCATTTCATTATGTTTTAATTTCTTGCTAAAATCACTTAACCTCTTTCATTATTTAGTTTATTCAACATGTATCTTACGCACTGAATAATGCAAAGGTTGAGTCTTCCATTCTAAAACTGGTAACTATAGAATATGGCTTATTTTTTAATGTTAAATTCTTTTGTTTACGGCTGACGTTTTCATTTCTACATAAGTTATTGCAGATTTGAGATGAAATAATGGAATCGACGAGTGGAAGGATTAAAAGATTAAATTTCAGATGATTTTTCAATTTTGTGGTAACTTATCTCTATTTCTCCACTTCTAGATTTTTTTTATCAAAAAATTAAAAATTAATTTTATTATCCAGCACTATTTTTTATTAATTAACTTCCAACTGCTTAGTTCTAGTTCTGATTATAATTTTACATTCCGAATAATATAAATGTATTGAGTTTTTCTTTCCTAGTTTAATAAGTATAAAATAATTTTTAGCTCGTTCCTTTATATTCATTTTTTATTCTAGATCGACATTTTTATTGTATCAAATTAATTATAGGCTTTGGATTGAATTAGTACAATAAAAAGTTTAATCTCTATCAAATATTAATCTATTTCAATGTTTTACTCGGCTTGAATACTTCATTATCCTTAATTTAATAATTAACTTTACTTTTAGCTGTTTATAAAATCTCATTCTTTCATAAAGAATACCAATATTAATATAGCAATTGATGGTATATACATCTCTTACCAGTAATAGAAAAAGATCTGAAACTACTTAACTCTAAAAGAGACTCAATTAGTATTAACGTAACTTTTATTTCCATCCACGGTTTCTTCCAGTTGATCCATAACATAATTCCATTAAGTTGATTTTTATTCATTTCTTTACTCTTTTACTTTGTTGAGTATAAATTCTATTCTCGTACTTATGGAATACATCTGTTTGTATGGCAGATAATATTTTCTCTCATTGTTTCATTATATATTTTTTACCGTGCATGCAGACTATCTTAATACTTTACTGTTTTCCAACTAAGTTAGCTAATTTTGCCAGACCATTACTGTTACTCAAATATTCACAACAGTACATACTTTATTTATTATCTTACAAATTGTATAAAAACACAACTACAAATCATTGTGTGGACAATATATAAATTTTAATGTCCAAATTGCAGTTAAACTGTATTTTATTTTTTAACCATCACACATCAACTAGAAAAATAATCGAAAATAAAAGTTGTAGTTAAACTATATTCTACTTTTCAGCTAATAAGCGTTAACCACATAATTATAAACAAAACCTAAAACAAAAGCACTTCGTCTAAAAAACCTGCAAACGCAAACTTCACTATGATGCATTACACATACTTACATAGTAAAATTAAATATAAATTGATAGCTAAAATAATTATGATTTGAAGCATAAATAAAATTATCGTGTAAATATTTCAAGCAGCATGAACAAACAACAGTGATGAGAAGATGGCTAATAATTGTACGCATGCACATTTCCATAACCAAACTTATGTACACAATCAAAGCAAATACAGTCCAAATAATGGTACCATAAGACATATATCAAACACAATAGTACATCAACAGTTCCCTGATTAAGAAAATGAGAAGAATGCTTCCGATGATTTTAATAATGTCAATGAAAGTAATAACAGTACTCAACAGTTCATGACTCTTTCCCACTTGTGAATTTTATTTCGAACCACTTCAAATCGTTTCTGGGCAACATGATAACGTAACTTCTCCCAACCTGGATAAGTATGAGGTAATGGTGCTTCTTCTTTCAAATGAACTATCATAAAATGGTTTCCACCCATCAAAACAATTAGTATAACTCTATGTTCCATTTTTGGATCCAACCTTAAAGGCAAATATGTCGCACTCTCCTTAGGAGAATAAACAATAAGTATGCAGTTAAATGTCGTTGCGAATATGCATCTCATCTCTGAAAAACTCAAGCAATATTTTTTGCTCGTATATGGTCCGAAATCTGCTAAAACTGATCCAACTAGTGCATACCCTTTTTCATCACCTAATAGATTCTTGTATAATTCCTTATGTGAATGTAGTTCTTCTATCATGGTCAGTCTAACAGTCTTCCATGCATCATCCTCATCATGGCCAAACAATCGTGCACAGCAACAATAACCATAGTGCCCGTCAGGTGGAACATGCTCCACACTTTCAAAAATATGTTCCTTGAATGATGGACTAAAATACTTGAATTCAAATTTAGTAGGTGATAACTTATCTTCTGAATTAGAGAGTGAGAAAGATTTATTTTTATTTTTTTGGTTTGGCTTTACTAAATGTAGATAGTTTCTTTTTGGCAATTTGTTCATTTCTTGCCTTCTCCATCTGCGCATATTCAAATGCGGATTTATCATACTTTGTAGTATTAATTTTTGTGTGGTTATCTTTATTTCTAGGACTTCCTTTTAGTTTTTTACTCTTTGAAGGAGGCTCCATATTTGTACTTTCGAGATAGTTAATCTGAAATAAAAATACAGATATTACTTTAATTTTCTATCAAAAATATGATTGAAACAAAAGTATTAAGTAAGTTGCCAAAGCATACCCCTTTTTTTACTTTTAACATTTTTAGTTGCTACTCCTCGGTAGAGTGGTCGAATTTATGTGAAAAGGTGGAAATTTCTAGCATAGGATCAAGTGAATTTTCAACAACATTATCGATAACATCATTAGGTTTTCTTCAAAAAAGGATGGATGGAAGACAATAAGATCAAACTATGTTCTTGTTTTAATTGCACGATCTCATGCACACACGAAAGACTATATGAGTATTTAAGTGTGCAACCACACTTCAAAAAATCCAAACTAACATATTCTATTTTTTTCATTCCTCGATAATTAAATCCAATGCATGATGAGATACAAATCCTCGTAGATTGTTGAAAAAAGTTATATAATGGTTAGCAAATTACTATTTAATGATTTACAAAGAGAAGCTCTTATGGCCACATGTTGTGTCATTACCAATCTATCAATCATCACCAAATTTTGCACCAAATTACCTTAAGATAAAGCCAAATATCTCTTGTTGATAAATATTGTTTTCCTACCCTGTTAGTAAAATAACTGTATAAATTACTATGGTTACCATATTAGAATTAGATCTTTCAGGATTTTCCAAACTTTGCCAAATCATCTTTTATGTTTTTGTCTTCTTTTTTTAAGGCTTCAACTAGCCACTCGTCATCTTCTTCATCATTCATTATCCTCGAATAAAATCCTAGACATCCTTCAATGTGACTCATAGTACAATCAATAATTCCCTTGAGATCACTTTAATTTTTCTTCTCAAACATTTTTCCTTACACATAAAAAGTATAATGAGTTGGATAATACTTTTTTACGACTATTATTAATACTGATTATTAATTTAAATCAAAGACTGAAGACACACATCATGACACAGAAGTATCTTATGTGATTCAATGGAGTGGTTGAAATATCAATTTTTTTAGAGTAGTATATTTGATCTTTACTATTTTATTAAAAAAGAAATGGCGACATATGATATTAAAGACGAGAAGACAACAGTAAAAGTAGTGGATAAACTAATTATTTTTAAAATTATGTAAAAGATCAAAGTGTTATTTTTGTGGGGGGATTAGGAGACTAAAAATGTGGATTTATATAAAACTTGCGTAGTATTAATCATTTCTTAATAAAATTGCTAAAACTTCTTTCGTATATTTAGTTCTAAACCTAATTTGAGTTTTACATTCGAAGTAATGTAAATTCGTTGACTTTTTCATTTTGAGCACTGTAAATGTATTGACTTTTTCATTCTAATTATGATTAGAGTTTTACAATCTTAATATATTTTGTTATGTGTCCTTTAGAAATAAAGTAGTAGAATATTATAATTTATGCGATTCGCTAAATAACTTTATTTAGTATAGATATTACATCGTAGGTATTCCTGAGTCTGTTACATGAACTGCCACTGATTTATAAACATTTTTAAATTTTAAAATTAATTTCTTACTAAGATAGTGTAAACTTCGTACAAAAATTTTATATTTCCCTAATTTTTTACAACAAATATGCGTGTCACAGTATATTGAATCATTTATTATTTAATACCATAACTACAAGCCTAAGAATATGTTCACTATGATTACTTCTTCGAAGTTAACTACGTTATAATATCGTTGTTAGTATGATTTTGGAATTATTTCTCTTCTTCAATTTTGTAGGAGTTGTTAGATTTACTAACACGTTAATATCATAAGATCTTCGATTGTTTGGTAAAATCTATTATAGGTTAAATGTGATAGAGTTAGGGGGATGCCCTAGAGGAAATTATGTAATTTATTACATAAATCTAACTTGATAACCAATCTTGTTCAAATAAAAGTTGTTTCCTTTCTGTTATATACTTGCTATGAACTGTTATAGATAATTAATTAGCTAATTTAAGTACATATGTCATAAAGTCCATAAATGAAGTGTTTGTAATAGCATTACCAATAGTTGTAAGCATGAGTATTATATCACAATATAATAAGCACATCATTTTTAATATTCATAGTCAAAATGTATATAGACCACATATCGATGCATCCGTTGAGGCAATAGTTTGTAACGCTCTCCAAATGTTGGATGATGTATTACTCATGATTGCTGGAGGCAACAAAGGGTTGCGTACCGATAGTTATTGGATAATTATGAAATGACCCACTTAATAGTTTTCTGTTGGTTAATGTAACTAAGGTCGAATGAAAATATCGAAGTGACTAATTTACACACATCTCCTGACTTGAGAATACCATTTATCTTTCATATTAAAGCTCCGTTTTAATTATAGTTGAATCATGGCACGTTTCTATCGAACGAGTATAGTTGGATCGAGTAGAAGTGTAAGGAAATTTGACCATTTTGTAAGGAAATTAATGCGAAAACATTAATGGATTGTTTCCTTCCTCAAACGTTCCTTCCTCATTATGTGGTACATTAATAGACCGTTTCCTTCCTCAAACGTATGTGGTCAATAGAATCTAAAGGGTTTTCTAATATGCTAATAAATAAAACGGTTATAATCTAGACCGTTAATTTCTCTCATCTTGATCTTGATGGACGATCAAGATTAAGTCTGCAAATCTGAAAATTTGGTCCTCTTTCTACCTATAAATATTAACCTTTTTCCCATCACAAAGGATATATAGAAAACACATAAAGAAAGATATAAGAAAAGAGAGAGAAACCATTTCTTTTTCCATTGAAACAGCTTTTGACAACATCCATTGCTGATTCGTATACAACATGTCTAGAGGTATGTTTTATTAATTCTTTACATATGTGATAATAATCTAATTCTAGATCTTAGGGTTTATGTTATTCGCATGATATAGATTACAAGAAGTATTAGTCTTGAAATACTATTCAAGAGAGGATTCGTCTCTTTGGTTATATCAGGTTAGTATCACGGTCAACTGAAGTTAACTCAAAGTCAAAATCTCTAGTCATAATAGTTCGATTAATTATTATTATTATTATTATTATTGAACCAATAACTTTGTATTTAGACATAAATTTGAATATGGACGATATCAGAATTTTGACCACTATGAAATTCCACAAGTTTGAAGTGTTACAGTTTTGACAAAGAGAATCAATGTGAATAATCGTCGCCATCAGATACATCTTATAATAAGTAAAATTAGATTTTACCAAAAGACGTGCAAGTGATAAATCCAGCCAAAATGTCACACCATTAACTAAGGTGATGTGTGAACATTAATATTCGAATTGTTTGATATTAACCACTAACCGAGTTTACACCTTTGAATCACACAACCGTAATGATGAATTCTCCGAAAAACCACACGATTCAATTAATTTATAAAATATCATAAATTAATTAATATTTAAGAAACATTAATTGTTATTTAATTTAGTTGATGTTTGGGAGATGTTTGTAATTATTTGAATGCATTTATAAAAGTTATATTTGCGCGCATTGATATACCATATAATTGCATGTAAGTAATGTATGGAAATTTTATATCATTTGATGGCATATATTTCAGCTATATCATATGAAGAGAGAGGAGTGGAGAGAGAGATTAATCCAAAGGAATTAGTTATGAAAGTTCTAATTAAAGAATGAGAATGGTTTCATTTTTTCAATTAACCATATCCATTAATTCATTTTCTACAAACAATTCATTCATTCTCGTTCGTTTTTTCACTTGTCTCCTCCTAAACTTCCATGGCAAAAAAAGAAAAAAAAATTCAAAATCTTTAACTCCAAATAAAAAAAATCAAATAAAATAAAACATAAGTGATTCATCCATCTTTTGTAAGGATTGAGTGTGGATATTGGAGTTCTAAAGAGATTTCTTCATTCAAGGTGCATACTCTTGGCAATATCCAAATGTAATAATTCTTATTTATTTATTCGTCATTCACTTTGTATATATGATTTGGATCCATGATATATTTCATTTCATCTGAATATTTGTTTATTTGGTTACATAAATTAGATCTCTTTTCTTGTATCTTAATTAATTATAGATGTTCGCCATGTTATTTTGATTTGGATCCATTTTAAGATATACTTTGATTGCTTATCTATCCATATTATCATTGTTAGATCTACACATATGATTTCATATTCAATTAATTGTTCATATTAAAATTAGAGCTTGTGGTTGAAATCAGACATTTAGGGTGCGGCACTATTTAGGGTGTCATTAAACGCTCCATACACACACATGTGTGATTTGTCCTATCTTTTTTTGTAATTGTTTTAAATTTGTTGTTTGAATTAATTTTTTTTTGATTGAAATCTAAATTTTAATTAATAATATAACTTTATCACTAGTTCAAACAGAAAACATATGTAGTTTATTAATGTTTGTATATATATGTTTTGTGTTTGTTATTTTGAATACAATCTTTTAGTTATTTCATACTTCTCTTTGAAAGCTTAAAAAAAATTATAACAATAACTAGACTTGAAAAATATCACAAACCCTTGGATTTTCTTTTAAATTAAAGTTACACTTCAATTTGTTACTTTATTTTAAAGTATATACTAAAGTATAAATTTTATCATATATATGTTGTTTTAAGTTTATAATATTATTTACAATGATTTGTATATGTGTGTATTTAACTTAAGATTTATAAAATTGACTTTTATGTAAAATCATAATTTTAATCTTAAACACATCCTGGGTTTGAAACTAGATTCAAAATTTTTGTTTCTAATTTCAAAACTATAAAGTAGTGAAACTTATTTTAACACATGCGTGCGTGTATATATATGTATGTATGTATTTTAAATAATCCTATTGACAAAAAAGACATATATAAAGAAAACATCATCTACGCACACTTTTCTTATGTTGCAGTTATACAATATACATTAGAGCATATTTGGATATACCCACATCTCATGCCATCTTTAAATTGATCATCAATAACAATTAACAAATCATCAATCTAATAAGAGAGAGCAGTGAAAAAGTTTTCTCTCTACAATTAATGTTGTTTATTCCCTTAATTGATTGCACACGTATTAGACAAGAAAACAAAATGTTTCCTTTTCAAATTAATTTTAATAAGTAACAGTTATCACATGGTTGTATTTGATACACTAATTCATTTAAATTTATATCAAATGCAAACTCATTCAATCTAATCAAATAAAATAAAAGATTTGTTTTATTTTATTTAAAACACCTTATTTAAAACACCTTTTAAATCGGATCTAAAGTCTTTTTAGACTCCATAGGCTCAATAGATCCAAAAAAGAAAATTTTGAAATTTACCCTTTAACTCCGCTGCGAGTTGGCCCAGTTCCAACAAATTGAACTATTTTTTTTTCACTCTCAACTTTTATATCAAATGTTACTTTTATTTAATTTTTGTTCCATTTGCATGATTATGAGTTTCGTTTGCTTATTTAATTTTGTAGGCATAATTTGTTTATTAATATGTAGATACCAAATAATTTACAAGTTTTTTGTATAATCTATCTGTGTTAAAGCCGATCTTGAGTAAATCAAGTTGTATAAAATATACGAGAAAAGAATACAAAAACAATAAATTTCATATCGTGTTTTAGGAAAAAATATAAACGCGCAAGTAGCTCTTTTATTTTGGCTACAGTAGACAACTTCAGTATTCTTCAAAAATTTAGTTGTTGATATATTTGCTTTATAGACTTATAATTCTTATTTAAACGTTTTATATGATTTTACTTGACATAAACTTATTTTCTTTAATCTAATATTATCCATCTTAATTAATATATGGTTTAATATATTTTTCGTTAGTGTTAATTAATAGATCAAGAAATATTCATAAGCAATACCTGATTTCCATTGAAAAAAGGGCTCTTAGCAATTTCTTAGAGACCACACAAAATTGCAAGGTATTTTATTTCCTACAAAGTGCATTTGATGTTATATTGTTTTAAGTTTATAGGGTTTAGATATGTTTGTAGATAATTATGGATTAGAGATGTATTTATTTATAATGTTTGTAAGTAAACTAGTTTAAAACTAGAAGAAGGTATCATACTATATCGTCATTCAACCGATAAAAGGAATCATTTACTTTTAGTTTTGTTTAATTTGAATTTGGACTAAAAAGATAATTAATAAAAGTTAATGCATTTTGATTGAATTTAACCAGAGGATCAACAATATATTAATTATTTTTAATGCTTAAATTAGATTCCACTTTTATTTTCATATAACATTTGATTTTGTAATAGACCAAAATTGCCTTTTAGTTTTACTTCATTACATTTTATTTCCAAGGATTGATTTCATTAAACTACATTATGTAGTTTTTGTTAACAATATTTGCACATTTTCTTATAAAATAGCATCATGCTTAGGTGGTTGGGATCATTAAAGCAGGACGATGCACGGTTTAGGAGCAGGGCCGACTTGAGCAAAATTGTTGCCCCGGACGAGTTTGAAAAAATGCCCCTAAAAAAAAGTTAATGTGATGGGAAATAAACTCCGGTCATTTATTACACTAAGCAATGAACAAACCAGTTAAGAAATAATGCAATTACTAACTAAGTTGTGCTTTAAAATTATGAAATTTTAGACGATCAACAATCGCCCCACCTTCACTGTTACCCCCACCATATCGTTGCCCTCGGCGGCTGCCTTGGTGGCTTACCCCTTAGGCCAGAGTCGTTTAGGAGTCAAGTTTGTTTGGAAACCAAATATAGTGAAAGTGATATGATGAGTACAAAAGTATACAAAATTGTTATTTTACAATTTAATGTTCTAATGAAACGCACTTTGATTTTCACCTATTAACACCATGTCTAAAAAATACCAATAAAAATATTTATTATACTTCATAATACCATTAATGATGCTTTGCTCTACAATTACATATATTAACTGTTTAAAAATTTATCGCTATTCCTAAAATAAACAATTAAATAAACTATATTCATCTTCTTTTTTAATTTTGGAAATAAAATTGAATGCATTAGCAAATTATTCACTCAATCACCAGTGAGTTAGAATCATGAGAAGATGCTTCAAAGATTCTCCATATCGGTATATGCATTTTTGTAAAAAAAAAAACAATAAATATTATATCTATTCAGATTTTCTAAAATTCAAAATTTTTAAGTGTTAGCATTATAATTCTTTATAGCCTTCACAAAATGTTATTTTAAAAAATGCTATTATTAATGAATATTTGGTTATATCATTGTTAGTAAATTATTTTTAGAAACTTTTCCTGAAATTGGTTACTGTTGGCAAAGTTATATCGGACGTTGTTGAATTCACCAACAAAGTTCTAATGTTCAGTGGAAAAACTATCCAAGAATTTCAGTTGGCAAAATTAAGATTTACTATCTATTAATTAATTATAAAATGATGGAATATAACCTGGTATTAAAAAGACTAAATATTAAATGAATATATCTGAACTGTGGTTGTATTGATAAGAACAAAAAGACTGCTTTTAATAATACATATAATTTACATATGATCCATAAATTTAAATGATGACCTAATTGCCAAGTTTGAAGGCCGCGTGGTGAAACTTTCACATTTATGATTTCATTTTCAAAAATAATGTTAATTTGATTCATTTTATGTTTTTAGTTTAAACATAATTCTTGGGTCAAAAAATATGTTTTGTACAAACTTAGTAGAGAAAATATGTAATTTAGTTAATTTAAAAACTAAATAACATGTTTATTTATTGGTTTAGTTGTTGATGATATTATAAATGAATAATATCATATTTTCCTTCTTTGATACTAAGTTAATTAATTGGTATTGGGTGAATATGCTCTTCATGGTAACTAAGTCTTTTAGCCGGCATCAAAGAATGTTAATTCTAATTAAATATATAGTTAGTTCTTCAATTCAAATTGGAATTAGGTTAGAAATATCAAAATTATAATAATTAACTGAAGTTAATTGTATTTCATTCTCCATTTAATCCAAAGGTGTATGTTTCACCTTCATGTATTAGAAGTGTCCAGTTAAAAAATTATGTGAACCTAATGGGCGTAGCACAAATTTGCACTAGTTCATAATAATATCACAGTAAATAATTCTACAATAAAACTAAGTTTACAAATATATAATCTAACATCTAGAAAAACATTATACTGCTTTTCTTTTATAAACTTTAGATCAATTAATATAAACATTTACAAGAATTTTATTTACCTCTTATTTATTTGTTATTTGCGAGAGTAAATCCTCCAATCCCATTTTTATGTCTTCTTGTGCTAAACAAATCTCCACTTTCATTTCAAATTTATTTATTTAGTATAAGTTAAAAAATTAAAAATAAAGATGTGGATTTCAAGGGCGCATATATGCAATAGAGGAAAATAGAACTGGATTATTACTTTTGTTTACTTACATGTGGTTTATAGTGTAGGATCTAGATTAACCCTAGGGGGGTGAATAGGGTTATAGCAAATTTTCTCGATTTAAACGTAAAAACAAACTGCAGATATAAATATGCTGAAAAGTAAATCACACACAAAATTTACCCAGCTTCGGCAACCCCTGCCTACTGCTGCATTTCCAGATTTCTGTTAGAATTAAATAGTATCCCGCTTACAAACACTCTACTAGACTCGCAAACCTTTGCTCCCACTCACAAACACTCTACTAGACTCGCACACCTTGCTTCGCCTATAGAGTTTCGCTTACTCGCAAACTCTGCGCCCGCCTATAGAGTTTTGCAAACTCGCACACCCTGCTCACTGAACTAATTCTAATTAGACAATCTGACACTACCTACAACCTAGGTGGTGATTTACAAATTCTTTGACTTGAAAAGTAAAAACAACTTCAGAAATACAAGCAGAAGCAAAAATTAAAATACAAACTTGAATCCATAATTTTTTCTCAAAATAAAACTAGACTTAAAACTTAAATCCTATTAACGAATAAAACTAAAACCCCCTTTATAATAAACAAGGCCGGCCCCTTGTTCTTTAACCCGATCCACTTTTATTCTCAATTGCAAAATGGCGGCCGATCCTTTGGTGCAGAAATTAGGGTTTTTTGAATATGGAGGTTGCAACTGTAAATGCTAGATTCTCTTGCTCTGTTGGTCGCTCCTTCTCTGATGAACGTATGCCTGGTTTGCGTTGCTCCTCTGTTGATCGATTATCTGATTTTCGTTGCTTGGGCCCTTTCGCAGCTGCTCCTTGCTTTCAAAATTAGGGTTGTACAAATTGAAGCGCCGGTTGAATTCCTCGATCGAATAATGATTGACGTGCTTCCTTTGTCGATCGATGCTCTCCTTTTTACCACACGGCTTCTCCAATTTGGATCGAGTTCCTTTGTGATTTCGGTATGTACTTTACTTCCCTTTCGTTGCTGGTTTAATGCTTGCTTGAACTCGATGAATAAATTGCCGATGATGATTGTGGGTTTTATATGCGTTCGATCTCCTTTATTTTCGTTCGTATAAACATGTTTGAATTTGTCAATCGATTTCTCTAGCCGCTTGATTTTGTATTGATGATTGAGATGATTTCGACTTGTTCAAAAACGTATATTTTTTGTTACTTGATGGTCACGGCGTTGATTTGATATCGTGGTCAATTTGACTTGTTCATTATATCCACGGCTTCAGCTCCGATCATTTTACTGTTGACTTTATTGACTAACTTGATTTTGGGTATGCGAATCCACTACTCTGTATTAGCTTCGGCCATCACCATTGCTTTTATATTGTCTCTGCTGCATACCACTACATTTTTATACAAACTTAATTTATGACTTGGTAATCACTGCACTGTTGAAATTTGTGGCACCCACGGTAATTTGATTTCTGACATTTTCTTGCCTTCATGAATCTCTGGCTTGCTGTACTTGGGTTGCACTGATTTTCATTGTATATCTTGTTCATTGTTTCATTTGGTATCTTTATTTGAGTCAGTGATATTCTCTGATCAGTTGCATGGTTCATGTCATGTAGTTCATTGTGTAGCCTGGTCTTCATGTAGTTTGCCTTATGTTGGTTATGCTGCCTAGTTGCTGTTATATATGCACTGTGTTTCGGTCATTTCTCATGTACATATGTATGTGATGCTTTGATGTTGTTTCACTTCTTCAAAGCTGCCTGTTCCATTAAGCCTGATCACTGTTGCATGCATTGCTGTTGAGTTGCTTTGGTTGTTGTACTGGTGCGTTGTTGTAACTGGACATGTTCAAGCTTTCATGCGTGGTTCTCTTGACTGACCATTGATTTTGTTTGAGCTTCATGCTCCAATGTGTACTTGTGTGCACCCCTTGTGTCTGAACCTTTCACCATATCCATGCCGGTCTGAAGCTTTGCATTGTGCCTTTGCTGGTCTTTGATATTGTGCATTTGATCTGGATGTTTATGTTGTATCTGTTATCTTCACTTGAGCATTCTGATCTATGAAGCATTTTAGTCTGGTGCATATTTGTATATTTGTTCATCATTGTTGTAGTCTTTCCATGAGTCACTTGTGCTCGGGCTCACTGTACACTGATTTTTGGTCGAGACTTGTTTTAGTTGTCGAGACCGTTTTTCCATACTTGCACATTTTTAAGTGCACCTGTGTTGAATCCAGTTTTAAAACTCGGGTTTGACCTTGTGCTGATGTCGAGACTTTATTTATATTGCACCTGAGTTAAACCAGTCCTTTTATTTTGGGTTTGACCTTGTGCTCACCTGTCCCTGTAACATTATCAAGTGTATATCGGTGTGCACGGCCTTGTGACATGTACAGTGATACACTGTGCATGTCACATTGTTCGTGTGTGATGAATTCAAATTTAAATGATGACAAACAACCCAAATAACTGTGGCAAACAATATTTTCAAAATTATATTTTATTTACACTGCAAAAATATTTTATTTTCAATTTTACTGCGTCAATGTATATTTCTGCAAATTGCTCGGATGCTGGATTCAAACTGGAATGCAGTAGAAGGCAAACTACGAGTGTGAGTGATATGTAGTGAGGTTATTAATGTAAATATGAAATGTGATGTATTCAAAACTGTATATGTATAGTGAGAGCTTGAATTTGTACTATTCAAGATTGTAATAAATATTTGTTTGAATAAAATATCTGTTTGAATTCAAATTCTGTGTAATTTATTTTATTCAACAAATATTTATTTAATCTGTGAAAATAAAATAGTATATTAACAAATACATTTAAACGAATGTATATATGTTTATTATCATCAAACAAAAATCATATAAGCGCATATTCAACATATAGTAATCTACATTGATTAGCATATTTTTGCATTTTTTTCCTTCTACGGCCTGGAAAGTATCTTTAATTGTGTTCATCTTGTATCGGACCATTGTTTGATTTTTACTTGATCAAAACTAATTTGAGACTATAATTTTATAATTAGAGTTTTTGAAGATAGTTCTTTTAACTCATCATTTGGAAAGAGATGGATTGTGAATCTATGATTTTGAAATTGTTCTTGAGTTTGTGTTTTGAATTGCACTTTTTATTGTCGATTAAAATGATTTAAAACACCTAGCATCGGCTTGAGCTTGGATAGGAGTGAAGACCTAGGCATGTAAATGTTTACCTTCGGATACAGATAGTGCCATATTTACATTCGCATTTAAAATTCGTTTTCGGATCTCGAATATTTGCATCCGCATATACATGCATCATATATCAAGAAACATAAATAGAAAATTTTGACTTAACCTATTTTTATTTTCAATCTCATTTATTATCAAAATGTAAAAAATAAAAAAATATGATGATAATAAATAGTTTAATTAGTTAATGCATGTTAATATGCATTAAATACATATAATATAAACCGCCAACTTAATTAAACCGTAAATAAATATATTTTATTATATTAAATACACATAATATGAACTATAATTTTGATTAAAACCGAATGAATAATTTTCGTATATAAATGTCTTTGTATTCACATCCCAAGCTGTTTTTACAAATATAAATATTTATTTGTTTTTTGGATACAGATGCGGATGAGTCTTGAATTTTAAACCCGGCCAAGACATACGAAGACCTTACTTAACGTAACTCAAACAGATTTAAACCCGGCCCATGTTCACTATTTTATTTCTACCGTTCGTCTCCCTTCTTCTGCAGCTCTAATCACTAAATCCCGTCCATCGCAATCTATGAACTCTTTACTTCTTTTTAAAATTAAAAGATGGCGCATCGACGCATCTCTCGCCTTTCTAGCATTTTCTGTGTATTCTACCGTATTAAGGTTTTAATCAATATTCAGTTTGAAGTCGCTGCTTCTCTTGTCCTCCTCTTCGACAACGCATTCTGTCCTCTACGTCAACAACGCCTTTGCTTTCCGACAGCGCCGCCTCTCCTCTCCACTGAGTTCACCTGAATACGCAAATTGTCCTCTCTTTTCTCACTGAGCTAAACCACTGGCATTTCCAATTTTGCTTTGATAGAAATCTTGCAATGATTTTTACTAAACTTCATCATCGATTCAGGTTTTACTCTCAGTCTACCACATATTTTTACTATATATTTATAATCCATGCCTATTATTTAGTGGAAATTAGGATCCATCCCCAATTTTCAAACTTAATATCTGAAAAGGGTGTTGTTATTGCGCTCCAAATTTGGATATGCGGGGATTTCGATGGGAGGGTCTGCCGAATTTAGGGTCGAACTTTGACGCGCCGAGCGCAGTGTTAGAAATTCTATTTGGCGGGGTATGCCGAATTTAATTTTTCGGGTGCTCCCTCGTATCCACCTTTGAAGTGTCAATAATAAAACCTCCGACTGAACCTTTTCAATGTTTCACGAAATACCTCTATTAATGCTTTCAACGAAAATGTGCAATTTTTGTCAATGTTTGCAGTTTAGGACCATAAACATTCGTAGTTTATAATACCAAATATTTGCAGTTTAAAATGCATGTATTTGTAAAATAAATATTTGTACTATGTACTGCAAATATTAAAAGGGTAGAATGCATATTCTTGCGGTGTATACCGTAAATTTTATTTTAGAAAAATGTATAGTTAGAACTGCAAATATTTGCAGCGTAGAATGCAAACATTTGCAGTTCTAAGTGCAAATATGTGCAGTTAAAATACATGTTTTCATTGGAAATATTTACATGATCTTTTGTGAAACCTGCTTCTGAACATAGACGGAAGTGAATTTTGAAACTTTTTAAGCGTGTTTGAAAAATGTTTGAAAAAACATTCCTTATTATTAATCGATGCAGGGTCTCGTCAATCCGGATTATTTCACAGTTTTCTAATTTGAGCCACACAACCCAAAATTCAACTCCAATTCAAACAGTAAGATCACATTTTGTGAGGTTCAGTACAAATGCTTTGGTGACTGTAAATACAGAAGGTAAATTTCCAAGGTTTTCTCTTGGTGAACCAAATGGGACTATGAAGAACGAGGAAAAAAGATTGGAGAAATTTGATGAAGACAGAAAAGGAGGGAGAAAGAAGAAACCAAAAATGTCGAAAAAAGCAAAGGTAAATCAGCTTAAGTGGTATAGGTTGAAGGCTAAGAAGAAGATGAAGTCACTGAATCCAGAAGTTAGGATTAGATATAAGCTTGAGAAGGTTAGTTTTCAATGAAAAATATTTTTGTTAAGCTATTTTATCTTTTGAGCGTATGATCATTTATGATTAATCTGTATTTTGTAACAAATGGCCCCCTATTCCGAGGTTAAACTTACGTAAAATTTGTAAGGTTACATGATCAGAGACATTGGATTAGGTAGTTGGTTATTTGAGCCAGTTAGTTATTTACGTTTGGTGACTATTATGCCTAGCCTCCAATTTAAAATGTGAGGTTAACCTCGTATCAGCATTTGCCTGGTAACAATAGCTTTTAGAGAATATATGGGTATAACTTTGCTGGAATCACTTAAAATTTGTTTGAATTTGTAAATTAAAGTAACTCTAAACGGATAGTAAAAAATAAAACAAATATCCTCTTTTTATTCATTATTTGTTTATTTTGTTTTTTACCTATAAACTATTGCAAAACAATGTCTTAGTTTTGTTAGATGGAAGCACCACCATGAAGAGCCTGATCGGGGGCAATCTTTTCATAAATACTTAAGGAGTAATGTTAAGCTGCAACTTTCTTGTAGTTTTAAGTCAGTATTTAAGTGTTCTGATAATTTAACTTAAAAGTTTGGTGTTGAAAGTGCAAACAACACACGTAACAATATTCTACTTATAAACTTAAAAACTTATAGGTCAAACTCAAGTTGTTAATGAACAAATCTAACTAACATAAGTAACTTGAGTTATTTTCCCTACTTCTGAGGTGATGCCAAACACCCAAATGTTCTTTTTCCTTTATCTCTATTATATCATTTGCATTTAGCAGCTTTACCTATATTAAAATTATCATTCGCTTGGTTCTGAGATTTTGAGAATTTTCTATCATAATACAAAATTGAAGTATGTTAACTTTTGTGTTGTCAACTTTTATGCAAGTTTAGGTTCCAGCTGATATCTCTAAATTTATTTCTTACGTTATCTATATATAATGATGAAACCCTCATTTGAAGTGTTTGAATTATCCAAAATGTCCTTTACAATTTTTACAACTCTTTGTGGTTATTTTTATCATTGTATTCCCCCGCATTTCTATAGCATAATATTTATACCACATGAAGTGGTTATTTTGTCTATGCATACAACCATAATTTTATAATAAAATAATTTGCTCATGGTTCTATTTGCACACGTCCAATGGACGTGCCTAACATACTGGTTCTTTTGTTGTTGAAAGTAACGTACCGGTTTTGTATAATGGATTGCTCTATATATATATATATATATATATATATACATACATATATATATATACATACATATATATATATACATACATATATATATATACATACATACATACATATATATATATATATATATATATATATATATATCTTGTCTACCCACTTGAATTATTTTTGAGCATTCTATACACATAATTGCAGTTTACCCATTTTGATCAGCATAGCTTGTTAAGTGGTTCTCACTCATCAATGTAATGTGTATACTTTCACTAAGCATTGAAAGCAGTGTAACGCGGAGTGAAATTGCGTGTATTTTCACTCAACAACATACCGTCGAGTAAGTAAATTGAAGAAATGAGTAAACTGGATTAGATTTTCGGTGTATAACTGTATATAGAAACTCTTATTTTTCTCAGTCGCATCGCATAACATATACATGCTTGAATTGGCACGAAAATAAGAATAAAGTGTTTTGATAGTTGATTAATTACTCAGCTTGACAACACTTTCCATACTCAGGCTAAAAGGAAAGAAGTGTGGCTACTCGAGAAGCTAAGGAAATATGATATGCCCAAAGGCCAAGGGCCAATATATGACCCTGAAATTTTAACCGAAGAAGAAAAGTTTTACCTCAAAAGAACAGGTGAAAAGAAAAAGAATTACGTAATTGTTGGTAGAAGAGGGGTTTTCGGTGGTGTTGTTCTGAACATGCATCTGCACTGGAAGAATCATGAAACCGTGAAAGTTGTTTGTAAGCCTTGTAAACCTGGGCAAGTTCATGAGTATGCTGAAGAAATTTCTAGGCTAAGTAAAGGCATTGTTATCGACATAAAACATAATATTATAGTATTTTATCGAGGGAAGAATTATGTAAGGCCTAATGTTTTGTCTCCTCCAGAAACTCTTTCTAAGAACAAGGTAACTTATCTTTGTTCTTGATGTTACGTGAAAAGTAATTTGTTCTTGATGCTATAAAACTGCTTAATGCTGTGACTGAGATTTATATTATCTTTTTCAGGCTCTGGAAAAATATAAATATATGCAATCACTTGAACATACAAGTCAGTATATAGAGAGACTTGAGAGAGATCTGGAAGAGTATCATATGCACATAGCTACATATAGGAAGAACATTGAAAAGAATGGTGGCCAGAAATGATGCAATATAATCGTCAGTCATTTTCCTCTCCCTTTTTTCTTCTTTCTTTTATTGGTTTGTAACTAGAATGCTTATTTACCTCAACTATG
The DNA here is from genome assembly GCA_030765085.1 of Allium cepa. Lineage (NCBI taxonomy): Eukaryota > Viridiplantae > Streptophyta > Magnoliopsida > Asparagales > Amaryllidaceae > Allium > Allium cepa. The sequence continues at coordinate 22,961,042 of CM060933.1, read as the reverse complement.
CTATAATACCGGTGGTTTTTCAAGGTGGTTTCATTTTTATTGTAAGAACAATGTCTTCAATGCCACCTCATGATAATATGTACAGTATATAGCATGTCTATATATTGTCCATATATTGTATATGACACAACATATATGTTATTTCCGATTGATTTCATGCTGCTCAAAGATTGAATCTTGACAATCATTTGTTGTTAACAATTTAAATACATGATAAAGTCTGTGTTATTTATTTAATGGAAATCAACGAGACACTCTTAATTCCAAATCTAATCCACTTCCGCCCCTCCCAAAAATGCAATCCATGAAACAACCCTAGAATTATTTTGATATTCTACAACCACACCCCTCCCCCCCCCCCCCCCAAAAAAAAAAAAAAAAAAACTTTTCATAATTCAAATCTACATCAAATACACAGAGAAGCAAGGTTCGCTTGTTAACCCTGGGTAACATATACCATATAATACAAAGGAGGGAAAAAAAAGCATTTCGCCCGTGTGTGCGTATGGGTGTCCTATGTGATGTGCAAGAGTGACGTGGAATAAATATTTAAATCATGATCCAGAGATAGTACGATCTGCGATGTGTTAGAGACAGTGTTGGACCTATCCACATCGTGGTGTACCCCACCCTCATTCTAGAGTTAGCGTAGTAGCGATGTTTAGGTTTTTTTTTTTTTTTTTTTTTTGTGAGTCTGTTAAGTGGACTGATGTAGGGTTTAGCTTTGAGTGTTGGAGTTGCTCTTTGTGAATTTGTTTGATTTCATTCTCATTGTCACGTTACCTTCTCGAAAATAGCTACGTTTATAGCATGTCATATCCTCCAACAAATGAAACAAAAATCAGTTTGAATAATAGAGTCCTTGGCGATATGTCTTTTTCTACCGGACCATCAAGATCCTTTTGTTATTATCATATATCTTATAACTTGTTAAAAATATTATCAAACCTTCTTGATAATACTTTGATGTTATTCGATATTTTCTTGATATTTTCAAAATATCGAACACCAGTCCTTGTCCGATAGTTTACTTTACCAATAAACTACTTTCTTTCTAACATCTGTAATTGAACTTCATCTTTGCCAATGTCAATTGGATCAAACCTCATAATCATTCACGTTCATGCCTGGCGACCTCGTTTCCCAACCCTTTTTCTTCTTCCAAAAAGTGGTTCCTTCCATGCTTGCAGAGTGGGTTGGAGATTGGCGATTGGTTGGTATTTGTGTATTCTACTAAATGTTTAAACTTGTCCAATAAGTAATTTTACTCCTCTCCCTTCCTTTAAAATTAAATAATATCTTTACTCTTTTCTATATCTCTACATATATAATAGGAATAGCACCAAATAAAGTTTTTGAAGTTACTGAAATGCCCTTATCAAACTTAAATTCTTCCTGTATTTTGAATGGAGGCGAATTAGTTAATAAAAAAGGTTAATCCTATATTAATTGTTTGTATAGATTCTCAAGAAGGCAACGGGATAAAATTTAAACCAATAAAGGCATTGATGGTTGCTTCTTTTCATGGTATGGATATATAAATAGTAAGTTGAATAAAATTCAAACAAATCATTTAACTTGTAAATGGCTAAGATTTCATACTTCAATTTTAATAACGATTTGCTTTTTCTTTTCTTTTTTACTAAATATAACAATTCACAGTTCCACGAATGAATGATTCTTTATATTTGTTTAAATGTTGACACGTTCCATCTATTTGAGAAACTTATATTATATTAAGAGCATTTAATTCGTGTAATAATACTAGGAGCTTTTACTATTTCGTGAAATATGATCTAATTACTAAGTAAAAGCTCCTAGTATTATTACACGAATTAAATGCTCTTTGTTTGCGCCAAAATTGGTCACAAACCCCAAGTGTTGTGAAAGCACCGGTGTATGAATATAAATCAGCAATATCCAAACACAAATCACAGATCTAAGCAAGCAACACGCAGCAAAACAAAAATTATGAACAAGAACACACGATTTATAGTGGTTCGGCTATCTCCGGCCTACGTCCACTTCCAAGGTTTTCACTTTTATTGAGGTTCTTATCTGATTACAGTTGATTACAGCGAATTACAATGGATTATAGCTCTGAAATTCGAGTACAACGGTAGTTATGGAGTGCAAAGTAGAATCTAGTAGAGTCTTGGCGCTTCAGAATCCAGATCCAGTAAGAGAGAGATCCATCCCTTTTCTGAATGACCTGGGGCTCTATTTATAGGCGTAGAAGGCTGATATTTCTCCTAAAAGTCCGGTAGACCGCTTCAGGCACGTGAGGGGGCCCACACGGCCGAAACCTGGAGATCCGGGCCCACATTGGGATCGATTCGACCCTTGGTTCGAATCGATCAAGAAATTGTCCAATCGTGATGAAACTTGGCGTGGACATTCTTCAACACGTAGGCAAACTCCTGTAAAAATTTCATGGCATTTGGATTAAGAGATTGAGAGATATGATCGATTCGAAGTGGAGATTTTCGTTTGGCTGTTTGGATCGAATCGATCCCTTCGAACCCACTCCCTTCGAATCCATCAGCGCATGCGGTTTTGTGATGAGGTGGCGCGCGTCCTTCGAGTCGATCCGGCCTTCTCTCTGGGTTGAACGCTTCGTCTCCGTGGATCTCGCCGACTTCGCATCGTGGAGTGACACGTCATCCAAGTTAGTTTACTCGGTGGATACGAGCGAGTGAATGTTTCCTGGATTCGAAAGCGACCGATTCGAACTGAGGTACCCCAATGGGTTCGAACTCGATCGATTCGAACAAGTTCGATTCGAAGTAACCAACTCTCGATGGATTCGAACCTGGTGGGTTTGCATGGAGCGAGGTGTTGATGGATGCGAACTATATGGAGTCGAGTTGAGACATGTGGATGGATTCGAAGGTAGGCCGTCGTGATGGGTTCGAAGGATTTCATCATGTTGGGTTCGAACAGGGCAGGCGCGGATGGATTCGAAGCATGGCTATCTAGGGGTTTGCTTGATGGATTCGAGGTAGATGGAGTCGAACCGATGGATGCGAAGTCCATCGATTCGAACTAGGGGGCATCCTATCGATTCGAACCGAACAAGGTTCGTTTCCCTCAAATTGAATCCATCATAACTTGAGCATACGAACTCGGATTGACTTGAAATTTGAACCACTGGCTTCTATGATCTTTCTGGTCATGTCCTATCAATTGTAGCTCAATCTGGACTCGGAAAAAATTCATCGATATCCATGGTTATCGTGCAGTACATAGTTGATACTCAAGAATAATAATCATCGATTCTCAGTAAATTTTGTATATCTTAACTTTGCCAAAAGTTGGGATAACACTTTGCCCCCCAAAACATGCCTTTTGGTAAAAGGTATGTTTTGAACGGTCTTAAATCGAATGTAGTAAATTCACGTTTCATTCATAGCTGCAGTATTATCAATCAAGTTTATGGCTGTTCGAAGCCGAATCATCATTCATTCTTTCCGTAGAAGTTGAGAATGAAGTTCCGTAGTCTCTCCGGACTATTAATGGCTACTCTGAACCCTTACTAAGTCCATTCTAGACTTAGTGATTGAATAGAAAGATCCTATTGTACTCTGGTGTTGCCTTCTATCCCTTGCACTCTGGTCCTGGTTAGGACGTATAGCGATGTCATGGTCGTTCTGGACCGATCATAGCCTCTCCGGGCTCTTGCTGGATCCCATCCTGTCACTCTCCGGTGAAGGGGAAACAACGCTTAAGTGAGTTGATCATGTCGCTCTCCGGCGAAGCAACTCACTTCTTGCACTCCGGTTCAGTGTATCTGAACATTAAGCGATGTCTTGGTCGTTCGAGACCGATCATAGCCTCTCCGGGCTCTTGCTGGATCCCATCCTGTCACTCTCCGGTGAAGGGGAAACAACGCTTAAGTGAGTTGATCATGTCGCTCTCCGGCGAAACAACTCACTTCTTGCACTCCAGACCCCACCTCTCTGGGTAGGGTCATAAAGCGATCATTTTTATATTGGTATTTAATGTTCATCATCTGACTCTCTGGTCAAAAGGTTTATTGCAAGAGATTCTAATTTATTTATTAAAATTCGAGTTCTAGATGTTCAATCTCAAACATCAGAAAAAGCTAAACATTGCCTCTCCGGGCATATCGGTTTATCTCCATCTCAGAGCATGCCTAGGGATCTCTCCGGTTCCCGTACATGTGTAAGTGGAGTAACCGTTTATTTTGAAAACAAATCTAAATAGAATTATTCGACCAAAGTCCAAATCCTAGACTTGGCCCTTGCCATCTTTAATCAGTGGATGACGAGTCGTGATCCCGATCCAGGATCGTTCCTGTTAGGTGGAGGCGGTAGTTGTCCAGGCCTTACCGCCGCTGTCCGTTCTCTGACAAATTACGGCAATCTACCACCCCTGGCATGTTCTTCCACCTCATCCTTTAGGTGGCGGCATTCATCTGTGGTGTGCCCATCCAGCTCATGGAATAGGCAGTATTTTCCAGTTCTGCGCTCCCGCTCAGTGGGATCCCTTATAGGTGGCTTTCGATAGGGGAGTTGCCCTCGAGTTTCAGCGTAAATTCTTTCTAGGCCTGCAGTCAGATTTGTGTATTTCCTGAATCTTGGTTCTCGGAATCTCTTCCATTTGTCAGGACCATCATATTTGTCATCCTGTTTCCTCTTTCCCTTGTCCGCTCCGGACTGTTCTCTGGAGGTTCCTACGCTTTGCGTGGCATTTATTTCCTTCTCCTCGGCTCGTGATTCTTCTAATCGGATGAACTTTTCAGCTTTATGAAAGAACTCTCCAAGATCTTGTGGTGGATCTTTAGTCAGAGAATCTTTAAATTTGGTGCCTTCCGCGACTCCTGGCACCGCCGCCATTAAAATCATTGATGGATCCGGGCGATCTACAGAAGTTACTGTTACATTGAATCTTAGTAGAAAATCTTTTATGGACGCTCCGTCCCTTTGCTTGATCGAAGCTAAAGGCATCACGCTCTTGGGTCGCGTCACATGGACCCTAAACTGTCTCATGTAGCAATCTACAAGCTCGCTCCATGTTCTGATTGATCCAGTCTCTAGTTGCCTGAACCAAAGCGCAGCCAAATCTGACAAATATAGAGGGAAGCATCGTACCATCACTTCCTCGGATGCCCCCAACACTTCCATGTGCCTAATATATCTGGTAATATGCATGGTTGAGTCTGACCTCCCGTCATAAGATTGTAGCGTTGGTAGTTTGAATTTTGGAGGGTTCCTTACGTTTCGGATGTTCGGAGTGAACGGACTCCGACTGACTTCTTCCAGCCCTCCATTAGGCAATCCTCCTCTCATGATTCGTGCATTAGACCAATCATTCTCTCGTCTCCGTCCAGGGGTTGACCCTTTGTCAAGTTTCCATCCTGCCCCCCGAGCCTTGAAGGGAATTCTGGTACGTATTCTTCTGGTGGATCGTTAGCATAAGCATTGGCTCCTGCTTGTTGAGCTCCGTCTATTGGCCTTCCAGTATCGGATCCTGAGGGTCTGCCCCCAAGCCCTTGTCTGTCACCTTCAGTTCTCGCGTTCTGGTCGTGAACCTGACCTTCGTTAGCTTCTGTAATCCTGATTCCTTGTCCCGCACTTGCAGTTGTTGTAGTTGGTCCAAGGTTTTGCATATTCGCCGCCCTCATTTGTTCGAGGAAATTCTGCAGCATCTCCTGTTGGGTCTTCATCATGCTTTCGCGTATTGAATTAGCCATAGCCTCCATCTCGTCTCTAGTGATGTAGACGGAAGCTTGTCCTTCTCCTGCTCCCGAGGATGCTTCTTGGCTTCCTCCTTGTTGGCTTCGATCAACTCTTTGTCTTGTTTGTCGAGTCATTGTCTCTGAATCGGAATTCTTCAAACTCTTAAATCTGAATTCTGAATCTGATGTAGCGGGTGCTGGTTCTTCTCAGTGAAAGCACCAAAGTGTTTGCGCCAAAATTGGTCACAAACCCCAAATGTTGTGAAAGCACCAGTGTATGAATATAAATCAGCAATATCCAAACACAAATCACAGATCTAAGCAAGCAACACGCAGCAAAACAGAAATTATGAACAAGAACACACGATTTATAGTGGTTCGGCTATCTCCGGCCTACGTCCACTTCCAAGGTTTTCACTTTTATTGAGGTTCTTATCTGATTACAGTTGATTACAGCGAATTACAATGGATTATAGCTCTGAAATTCGAGTACAACGGTAGTTATGGAGTGCAAAGTAGAATCTAGTAGAGTCTTGACGCTTCAGAATCCAGATCCAGTAAGAGAGAGATCCATCCCTTTTCTGAATGACCTGGGGCTCTATTTATAGGCGTAGGAGGCTGATATTTCTCCTAAAAGTCCGGTAGACCGCTTCAGGCACGTGAGGGGGCCCACACGGCCGAAACTTGGAGATCCGGGCCCACATTGGGATCGATTCGACCCTTGGTTCGAATCGATCAAGAAATTGTCCAATCGTGATGAAACATGGCATGGACATTCTTCAACACGTAGGCAAACTCCTGTAAAAATTTCATGACATTTGGATCAAGGGATTGAGAGATATGATCGATTCGAAGTGGAGATTTTCGTTTGGCAGTTTGGGTCGAATCGATCCCTTCGAACCCACTCCCTTCGAATCCATCAGCGCACGCGGTTTTGTGATGAGGTGGCGCGCGTCCTTCGAGTCGATCCGGCCTTCTCTCCGGGTTGAACGCTTCGTCTCCGTGGATCTCGCCGACTTCGCATCGTGGAGTGACACGTCATCCAAGTTAGTTTACTCGGTGGATACGAGCGAGTGAATGTTTCCTGGATTCGAACGTGACCGATTCGAACTGAGGTACCCCAATAGGTTCGAACTCGATCGATTCGAACAAGTTCGGTTCGAAGTAACCAACTCTCGATGGATTCGAACCTGGCGGGTTTGCATGGAGCGAGGTGTTGATGGATGCGAACTATATGGAGTCGAGTTGAGACATGTGGATGGATTCGAAGGTAGGCCATCGTGATGGGTTCGAAGGATTTCATCATGTTGGGTTCGAACAGGGCAGGCGCGGATGGATTCGAAGCATGGCTATCTGGGGGCTTGCTTGATGGATTCGAGGTAGATGGAGTCGAACCGATGGATGCGAAGTCCATCGATTCGAACTAGGGGGCATCCTATCGATTCGAACCGAACAAGGTTCGTTTCCCTCAAATTGAATCCATCATAACTTGAGCATACGAATTCGGATTGACTTGAAATTTGAACCACTGGCTTCTATGATCTTTCTGGTCATGTCCTATCAATTGTAGCTCAATCTGGAATCGGACAAAATTCATCGATATCCATGGTTATCCTGCAGTACATAATTGATACTCAAGAATAATAATCATTGATTCTCAGTAAATTTTGGATATCTTAACTTTGCCAAAAATTGGGATAACACTCTTAATATAATATAAGTTTCTCAAACAGATGAAACGTCAACGTTGAAACAAATATAAAGAATCATTCATTCGTGGAACTGTGAATTGTTATATTTAGTAAAAAAGAAAAGAAAACGCAAATCGTTATTAAAATTGAAGTATGAAATCTTAGACCTGCCATTTACAAGTTAAATGATTTGTTTGAATTTTATTCAACTTACTATTTATATATCCTTACCATGAAAAGAAGCAACCATCAATGCTTTATTGGTCTAAATTTTATCTCGTTGCCTTCTTGAGAATCTATACAAACAATTAATATAGGATTAACCTTTTTTATTAACTAATTCGCCTCCATTCAAAATACAGGAATAATTTAAGTTTGATAAGGGCATTTTAGTAACTTCAAAAACTTTATTTGGTGCTATTCCTATTATATATATAGAGATATAGAAAAGAGTAAAGATATTATTTAATTTTAAAGGAAGGGAGAGGAGTAGAATTACAACTTATTGGACAAGTTTAAACATTTAGTAGAATACACAAATACCAACCAATCGCCAATCTCCAACTCACTCTGCAAGCATGGAAGGAACCACTTTTTGGAAGATAAAAAAGGGTTGGGAAACGGGGTCGCCAGACATGAACGTGAATGATTATGAGGTATGATCCAATTGACAATTGTTAGTACTTTGTAGTAATGTTTCCGTACACATGATATCGATTGGCAATTGGATCAAACATCATTGTTACTGTCGTGCATTAATTAAATTTTTAGAAAGTGATAATACAATATTGGAGAGTATACTAGGTCCGGCCCACCATATCGTTGTTAATGTCGCTACTACACTTCATGTGTTTTCTCAAATAACTCTCACTCTGCGTACTAGGTCTGTCCACTATTTCTATATCATCTTCCTTATTTTCATTCTAATTTAGCATATCCTTCTTATTGTTAATATTGAATGTAAATTTTTTTTGTTGTATTTTAGATATTAGCTCTTCACGTTTGTTTTCTTTGTCTCATTACTCGGATACATTATCCATTTTGTGAGTAAGAAACTCCTTTTATTATGTAATTCCTCTGAACATTGCTTTTTCACATAATTCACACACTACACTATTTGAAGATGAAGTACCTATCCGCTCATCCCAATTTCATGTTGGTTGATCAAGTCTTTTTGAGCGATTTAGTTGACCTCATTGTTTGAAGCGTCTCAAGTGGTAATTTTACCAGACTTAGATCAAACCACAATCAAATGTGCTAACATTAAAAATTTAAACAAAAAAGACGAAACCATATGAGTTAGTAAGTATCAAGAGGTCATTTTAGTTGCAGACTTCGATCAAACCACAATCGAATGTGCTACGTTAAGAATTTAAACAAAAAAGACGAAACCATACGAGTTAATAAGTATCATAGCAATTTATCAAACTTCAAATTAGTGAACTCACCAATTTTCTTATTAAAAGCACAACATAGTGCCGAGTTATTTAAGCTTTGCGGGATAAAGCTTCAAAATCAAGAATGTAAAATAAGTACTTAAATAGCAATCATATACAGAGAAATAACAATATAAAGAGATATGATGAAAAGTACTTTAAATGTTACTCTTGTTCATAGTATAATCGGTTGTTTGCGAGTAAAAGAAAATTAAAATTTACACAAAAACCAATGCTTGAAATTTGAATAATAGAAACTAGGATTTTTGTGTGAAAAGGTAGTAGGTTAATGAAGATGGAGAAGAAAACATGATAGCTAACGATGAAAGAGGGTCACAGTAAAAAAAGTATAATGATAGCGGGGGTGGGTCCATTGTATTCTCTTTCATTTAATATGCATAAAACAAATATTGAGATGCAAAAGGGTTCATTTCCATGAATATATAGGTTGGGTGATATTTTACAAATATATCATTTAAAATATTGTAGCGATACATTAATAAACATATACCTATGTATCCTTGTCAATATGTTAACCGTCATTTTAAAAAAAATGGTTATAACCCAAAATTTGATACATTGACGATATTTTTCGATTGGTCGGCTCGAAAACACTTCTTCGTATCGACCATATGTACGTCAATTAATCCATTATTAATTATTACCCCTCTTTCGTTCTTGAACATGTCACTTCGGCTCGCTCGAAACACACTTCCTTCAATGCCACTTTGAAGTACTCATCGGAATGTAATGAGCATAATGATAATTTAAGTACAAGTACGTGTTTATGCAGATATGAATGTAAACGCAAACAAACATATTAAATCCTACAAATAAAAATAAGTTTGCACACCCATTTGCACACTTGGTATTATGACTTACAAGTATATGTTACTTGGAAAGGGAACTATTTTATACTACTCATTCGAAATCTATCTGCGCATGCCTCACATGTTTAGCAGATCGAATCCCGATCGATGAAACTGTTGGGCGCAGTCCATTGATCATCCAATTTCATTCCCATTAAATGTTTTTCATTACCACTACCACTTTTCCGACTCATCCATTTTAACTTATTTCACCTTTCTTCTGTTATAAAATCAATCAAAAGTTCATAACCGAAATTCACCCAAAAGTTGAACCTATCAATTTGGTTTCAATTGAATAATCTCATTTCAGCATTCAACATAATTCAAATTCTCTTGATCATGTAAATAAAAAGGCATCATTTCGTTACACTATCACACAATCACATACACAGATAAACAAACACTATTTGAGGGGTGCATTAAGTGGGAATATTCTTGATCACTTTTTTGAGGAAATGGATGACACATGTGTAAGGAAATAAGATATGTGAGGTGGAGGAATGGATGTATATGGATTTCATGGGCTTGGTTGGATTTTGGGCTTGATTGATGTAACAACCTAGAATTTTAATTATTTGATTTTAAATGTTTAATTAATTTTAAATATTTAAATAATTGGATTTGTAATCTAATAACTTATAATTCAAATATTGTAATCATTTAAATATTTGAATTGTGAAATAAATATTAATTAAATGGATTTAATAATTTTATTTAATTCCTCTTAATTAATAAATAATATTGGTGAATTCAATTTGGAAATTTATTTACAGAAATAAATAAGTCTGATTAATATCGATAATTGGATCAAAGATATAAAACGATATTTAAATATGCGAAAATAACATTTTTGGCACTGTCTCGGATTTTGACGAAACCGATGACGTTAGATCCAAAATAATAAATTGTTGTACGCCATCGAGTTTCATAACGATCAGACGTACCGTTTGATCGTACGAGCTCGAAACATGTAGCGATTAATTTTAGGGAATTAATTAATATAATTTGATTTGAAAAGCTAACTTCTGTAGAGTTTGAAATTAGGTCTCGAAAATAGTTCCATTGAGTTCGAAATAGGGGTATTTGGTATCGAACGCCAGTCGGGACGCCTCGATTGGAGTTTGAGATTTTTGGGTATGTATTGTCGGATATTATTGAATAAAATAGTACACACCCCACCATACAAGCCCATACCCCCACATTCAGCCCATATCCCATCAACTTCAGCACCCATACCCCCCTGCATGTACCATACCTCCTCTCCCCTTTTTAAACAAAGCCGTGGACTAAGAATGGAAGATTTTTAAACTTTAAAAACCAAAATCTTGGAACCTAGACAACTAAAATTCATGTCGTTGGATCCATTGAGCTCGTATGCTTGTGGGCTTAGATCCTATACCCTTCGTTTAGCATGCGTCCATTACTGGCCGGGATTGTTTTAGAGGTAGGCGGGCCAGGGTGGTGATTTTTAGGAGTATAGTTGACGATTTGACGAACGGAGCTTAGATTTGAGTTCGGAAGGCCAAATAGCACCTAGTGTTGAAGTTTTGTGGAGTGCGGTGCCTTGGTGTGGTGTGCGACGTCATGGGGGCTGCTAGGGGACCCTACAAGTTGGAATTTTTAGGGGTAGATGGAGATGGATCTGAGGGGTTGAGTCGAAGCTTGCGCGAAGACGATCACGTTGGCGAAAACGGGAGGTCATTTTGTTAAGAAATGAAGGAGATATCACCGTTTTAAGTAGCGGCCATGGTGGGTTTCTCTTTGTACATGATACATTGTGTACAGGAGGGGGATTAGTATGAGGGGGATTAGTGAAGGGGAAGATGGATCAAAGGGGAGTAATTAAGGTTGATGATGTTAATTAAGTTATTAATTAATTTAATTTAATGGATAACTCGTAATTTGAATAACTTTTGTATACGAGATCAGATTCGATCGTCGTCTTTTGCTTGGACCCGTAGCGACGATGGCTATGCAATGAAGTTGGTTAGGTTGGATTTGGAGCTAGTGGAATTTTTAGCTAAAATCGAACGCCCGTTCGGTTTTAGTTCAAACCAGAACGCTTCGAGTAAAACTGAAATCAAAGTGAGTTTAACTCACATTCTAATTTACTATATCTTTGATATCTTTGAAATATTATTGATTGCTTGAATATTAGTTAAATTGTTTGATTGACTGTTTGGTTGGATTTTCGTTTGGAATATGGATGACATATTAACTTGATTGTTATGTATCTATATGTTTTATATGTAATGTCCTTAACCATTGGCTTGCAGGGAGAATTTGTAGAAACCTTGAAGGGTTTCTCCTCAATAATTATTTATTTATATCCTTATGCTTTTATATTGATATTTAATTGAAATAAATCTTAATATTCCATTTAAATTGTTTAAATGTCGTTATAACGATTTTCGTTGTACCGTCATTTATTGACTTTCATTTCCAAAACTTTGTCGTGTGTTTTGAACTTGAGCTTGTGTTTTCACTAAACAGAATTTTAAAATTCATTAATCATATTAATTAATGATATTTTAAATTTATTAATCATTTTAATTAATGATTATTTAAGTTAATTAATCATTTTAACTAATACAACAACAACAAAGCTATTATTCCCAAACAAGTCGGGGTCGGCTAGAGATAGAACCCAAAACTAAAAAAATAAAAATAAAATAATAATAATAATAATAAAATCAATTTAAAAGTTATAACAATGACAATAATAAAATAAAGTCAAATACGTAAATTAATAATAGTAACTAAGTAAAATAAAATAAATAAAAATGTATATGTATATATAAGAGGAATGATAATAATAATACTAATAGCGATAATGATACTGATAGTAATATTGGTCAAAGACCAAATCTACGTCTTAGGCTCATGTTCCCTAGTCATATAATCTAAAACTTATAAAACTCAACGCTCATGGTTCTGGTACGTAAATCGCTAACTTCCACTTCCTCCGATCGGTCACCAGCTCTTCGGGTATACCTCAATCCTTAAATTCCTTTTTACTACTTCGTCCCATTTAAACCTTGGTCGACCTCTACCTCTCTTTGAGCAATCAACGCGGCCTATAATTCCAACATGCACCGGTGCCTCGGGAGGCCTTCGTTGAAGATGCCCAAACCATCTTAAGCAATGTTGAATTAGTTTCTCCTAATTGGTGCTACTCCAAGTTTATCACGTATATCATCATTTCTAATCCGGTCTCTTCTTGTATGACCGCAACTCCATCGCAGCATACGCATCTATGCTACGCCTATCTTTTGGACGTGTTGGCTTTTAGTAGGCCAACATTCTGCACCATACAACATCGCAGGCCTGATTGCCGTTTTGTGAAACTTTCCTTTAAGCTTTTGTGGGACCTTCCTGTCACAGAGAATCCCAGACGCTTGTCGCCATTTCACCCATCCCGCTCGAATTCTAAAACTAACATCTTCATCAATCTCACCATTATACGCAACATTGATCCAAGATATCGAAAAGATTCCTTCTTGGGAACTATTTGTCCGGTCAGAGTGACATCTCCATCCTCCGACCTGACACCGCTGAACCCGCACTTCATATACTCTGTTTTAGTTCTACTAAGTCTAAATCCCTTCGATTCTAAAGTCCGTCTCCACAACTCCAGTTTTCTATCAACCTCAATCATTCTTTCATTAATTAGTACAACATCATCAGCAAATAACATACACCAAGGAATCTCACCTTGTATATCCTTCGCAACCTCATCCATCACTAGAGCAAAAATGTAGGGACTCAAAGCTGACCCTTGATATAATCACAACACATCGTACATATATATGTTAATGGGAAAGTCACTAGTTTCACCATCGCATGCTCTGACACTAGTCACAACACATCGTACATATCCTGGATAAGTGTAATGTACTTTATTGGGACTCTCTTCTTTTTCAGGGCCCACCACATCACTTTTCGCGGTACCTTGTCATAAGCTTTCTCCAAATCGATAAATACCATGTGTAGATCCTTCTTTTGCTCCCTAAACCTCTCCATAAGTTGTCTTATCAAGAAAATCGCCTCTGTGGTTGACCTTCCAGGCATGAAGCCAAATTGGTTTTTTGAAACACTTGTCATTCTCCTTAATCTATGTTTAATGATTCTCTCCCAAAGCTTCATTGTATGACTCATAAGTTAATTCCTCTATAGTTATTGCAACTTTGGATATCTCTTTTATTCTTAAAAATTGGAACTAGTATGCTTCTCCTCCACTCATCTGGCATCCTGTTTGATTTGAAAATATTATTGAACAACTTAGTTAGCCAGGCTATCCCTGCATCTCCAAGGCATCTTCACACCTCAATGGGGATGTCATCAGGCCTCAGTGCCTTGCCTGCTTTTATCCGTTTTAGTGCCTCTTTTACCTCGGATTCTTGAGATCTCCAAACAAAATGTCTACAGGTGTCATCAGAAGAGTCGTCTATCTCGATCATAGTGCTATCACCTTCTTCATTAAATAGCTTGTCGAAGTAATCTCTCCATCTATTTTTTATCTCCTTGTCCTTCACCAAAAGTCTATTGTTGTCATCTTTGATGCATTTAACTTGGTTGAAGTCTCTTGTCTTCCTCTCGCGGAGCTTACCTATCCTATAGATGTTTTTCTCACCATCCTTCGTACTTTGATTATGATATAGATCTTTATACGCCCGATATCGTGCTTCACTCACCGCTCTCTTTGTGTTCTTCTTTGCCACTTTGTACTTTTGCATGTTGTCCTCGCTCTTGTGATGGTGTAAGCACTTAATAGTATTCCTTCTTCTTTTTGATAGCCTTTTGCACATCACTGTTCTACCACCAAGAATCTTTAAGTTCGCGTTTATTTCCTTTTGCTATCCCAAACACCTCGGTAGCCACTTTCCGAATGCGTCTTGCCATCTCAGCCTACATGTGATTTGCTTCTCCTTCCATATTCCATGCCCCTTCTGCCATCACTTTATCCTTAAACACCCGTGAGGCGTCTCCTTTGAGCTTCCACCACTTCGTCCGACTAATCTTGGCTCCTTTACCATGTTGAACATGTATTCGGAGACGAAACTCCGAAACCAAAAGCTGATGTTGTGAGACGATATATTCTCCAGGTATGACTTTGCAATCTACACAAGCTCGTTTGTCGTCTCTTCTAGTAAGGACAAAGTCAATCTGGCTAAAGTGTTGGCCACCACTAAAAGTAATTAAGTGTGACTATCTCTTCGTAAAGAAGGTATTAGCTATCATGAGGTCATAAGCAATAGCGAAATTCAATATTTCTTCTCCTTCTTGGTTCCTATCCCCATATCCAAAACCACCATGCACTCTCTCAAACCCCCCACTAGTAGCACCAGCATGGCCATTGAAATCTCCTCATATGAAAAGTTTTTCGCTACTAGGCACATCTCTAACCATGACATATAGCTCTTCCTAGAAATTCCTCTTGCCGGCTTCACTTAGGCCTACTTGTGGGGGCATAAGCACTAATGACGTTCAAAATCATATCACCCACTACCAGCTTAACTAGGATGATCCTGTCCCCTTTTCTCCTAACGTCGACCACTCCGTTTCTAAGGTTCTTGTCAATTAAGATACCTACCCAGTTTTTGTTATGCTCTTTTCCGGTGTACCATTTTGAAATTAATTAACCAATTTAATTAATGATGTTTAAAGTTGGTTTATTTTCAGATTTAACTAATCATTTTTTCTAATGGTGTTTTATACTTAATTAATCGTTTTAACTAATGATTATTTGAGTTTAATTAATTATTTTAATTAATGATAATGGAGGTTAATTAATGATTTTAATTAATGATTGTTTAAATTTAATTAACTGTTTTAACTAATGATATTTAAAGTTAACTAATCATGTTAACTAATGATTTTGAAATTAATTAATTACTTTAACTAATGATGTTTTGAAATTTATTAATCTATTTGATTAATGAGATTTGAACTTTATTAAATAATTTTAAGTAATGATTTTAGACTTTAATTAATCATTTTTATTAATGACTTTTTTAAATTTAATTAATTGTTTTAACTAGTGATATTTGAAATTTAGTTAATCATTTTAATTAATGATGTTTTATAGTTGATTAATCATTTTAACAAATGTTGTTTGAATTTAATTAATCCAATTGATTTATGATCATTTGAACTTAATTAATTGTTTTTTTAATGGCATTTAAAATTTATTAATCATTTTAATTAATGATGTTTGAGATTAGTTATTCCTTTTATTTAATGATTATTTGAATTTAATATTTTTTTAATTAATGATATTTAAAGTAAATTAATTTAATAAAAGTGATTAAAATAAATTAACTATTCTGATGAAAATGTTTTAAAGTTAATAAAATGATTTAATAAAGATTTTAAAGTTAATTTACTGATGATATAGAAGTGTTTGGAAATAATTAACCATTCTATTAAAGATAATGGATTTGTTTATTTAAAGGAGATTATAAGTGTGATTAATTATCTTTCGGGATAACTAATATTGTTTTAGATTTATAATGGTATTTAAATTGTTTTATTATCTTTTGGAATAATAAACATTTTTTAAATTTATAAATAATGGTTTATAAATGAGAAAGGCTTTTAAAAGGAATTGTTTATAAATAAAGCTTATGTGGAAATGATCTAGTCGTACTTTTAACGCTAAACGTTGAGGCTTAGTCTCGTTTCTATCTCAAAGGTTAAAAATGTCATCAAGGCGATGCCTGAGGTAACACTATCTCAACTTGTCTGGCTTCATTTTCAACCAAGAGATATCACTTGTTTGGAATCAACAAGTAATGTTAGATATATGATATTAAATTTCCATATACAATCATTTTAATTATCCCCGATAGTTGATTTATTGATTATCGGATTCAACTTTCTTCATGGTGTATCGTCACTTTAAAAATGATTTGATGCTCTTTTGAGCTTTGTTATCCTTTGTCGAATATGACTAAAACCAAAGCGCGAGAGTAAGCCAACCTATGTGAGGTTGCTCCCATTAGGATAGTTTCACATCTCATCTGCATATACACAGATGGTGCAACATGATTGGGGTTCTCGCTTCTTGTTAGATAGCGAACAATTGACACTTACCCCTACATGTCCTCCAGGTTGGTTGTCAGACGGGCTTACAGTCGTGAGGCTAATCGTAAAAGCAAATGGGAGGTACTGGTGTAAGCTACGGCGGGGGTTACCCACTGTCAATGGTTGAAAAGCCTATATCTTTATAGCTTAGTATCAGAGCTGAAGATTAAGCGAAAACATTAGCTTTGGTAGGTTATAACTCATTAGAGATAAGGTTAGTAATACCCTAGAATGAGTTTGAAAGTATTATATGTTAAAGTTATAAAAACGTATTGTGTTAGTTGATCTATTGAGTTGTTTATGAATTTTGGTCGAGATGTGAGATGCCACGGTGTCGATAGGGATTTCTAAACACTCGACCAAGGCCAACGGACATGATATTGATTTTTGAAAATTTGGCAAATGAAATATTTTGCCTAGAACTATATTATATATATATATATTATAAAGGAACTATTTTCAAAACTTTATATTATATATATATATATTATAAAGGACTATATTATATATATATATATATATATATATATATAAAGGAACTATTTTCAAAACTTTATATAGTTATAGAGTGTGTTTGTTTGAATGTGATAATATTTATTTATTATCAATATTGTTTGTTCAATCATGCTTAATTAAATTAGGAGCATTGACTGTTGTTTGTTAGTTGTTAAATTGTGCTCGATTTATTTAGGAGCATTTATCGCTTTGATTTAAAACGAACCCCTGTTGAATTAAGTTTCATAATTTGACCATAAGGTGTTCAGAGAAAATGTTAAGTTAAAATTCATCTTTTAATAATGGTAAGTTACGAATTAAACTTTAATAAAAGTTGTTTAATATAATCTAAAAGGTAGGATAAGACATTTACAGAATAAATATTTGAGAAAGTTCTGTCATAATAAAAAAGAGTAATGTAAGACGATTTTATATAAAGGAAATTTTATATAAATTTAGTTTATGAAATGTGTTTAAAAAGGAATTTTGAATCTAAACCCCGTAATGTTTGAAAAATTATTTCAAAAGGATTTTGAGGAATGAAACAGTGGTACTTTTGGAAGTATTTGAAAGTAAAAATATTTTGGGAAGGAAAATTTAAAACGAAACGCATTTTCTTTGGGATAACTCATAGGAAAACATCTCGATTACTTTTATGGTAATCTGAATAACCTTCTAAGTGACGGTCGGATGTTTGCTTAGGCGAACATTGTGGAGTACTTAGTAAATTATTCTCTTTACCATTATGCGATCGGAATGAGTTCGAATCCAAATGAACCAAAAGTGAGTTTTAATAAATAAATCGTTTGAAGTTATTATATATAAAAATATATGAGTTTTTAAAGTTAAAAACTTAGTATTTAATTTTTAAGCTCCCTCAAAGGGAATTGATTTCAAAATAAAAAAATATTTCTGATAAGAGATTGTTTTGATAAATGAGATTTTACCATTAGGTAAGGTAGGGGATAATTTAAAAACAGGTAAATTGGGTTAAATTGAATATGGAGGTTTTGATAACATTGATTTATCAAAAATCATAGATTTTATTTAAAATATCTAAGCAATGTAACTAATTGGTGTTATTGGGCTAGTCCATCAACATTATTCATTATAACACCTTAAGGTAAATTGGATATGAAGGTTTTGATAAACATTGTTTTATTAAAACCATATAATTGTTAATGCATATAAGTAGTGTAAACTATTTGTTGATTGGGTCGACCCATAAACGTCTTCCATTTTAACACTCTAAGTTAAAGAGGTCGAGAGTTGACTCGGTTTTAAAAGACCCAAAACTTGATTTGATCTTCACCTAAATTGTGAAAAGTAAAATAAATTTTGTATGTACCCTTAGGATATAGAAGAGTATTATACAACAAATAAAGTGGAATAAGTTATTGTTTGATGTTTTATAAAGAAACAACTTTATAAAATATTTTTTAAACTTAGGTGAAATTTTATGAAATAATTCATAAATAATTTTATTATTCAATAAAATACTGAATAAAAATATAAGATTTAGAACATTAATGTAGTTGAGAAACCAATAATTTTAGAGTGTGACTTTCAATTTTATCCAAGTGAGTTTGGATAATCTTCTAAGCAGTAATCAAAAGCTAATGAGCAAAACGGCACGCTTAGATAATTATCTCTATTTCTGGACAATCAAGAAAGTTTTGAACTATGCTAAGATTTGTCTGTAACTCATTTGGCATTTTAAATAATGTTAAGTGTTAGATTTTCGCTTATGGAATTTGATTGATTGACTGATAGTGTTGGTTCATTTCTATATGGAATTTGATTTGACTGAATTTGAATGATTGATTGTGTGATTTTATATACCATTGTTTAAAAGTTTAAATTATAGACAAAGGATTTTGAATTGTTGTTATTAGGACCTAAATCCTGGTGATTTTGAAAAAAAAAATGATTTTGAAGTTTTTGAGAAAGAAATAATATTTATTCACTCTAATCGATGTTTTGAAGAAACCGGAATACCACTGGATGCTCCATGTTGTTTTGATTCTAGAGTTTGACTATACTTTATTAGGAGGAATTCTCTTCTTGTCATTTTGATTTTTGATCTTTGATTTAATTTCCGCTTGAGAAATTCGAAAATAAAAATTTGAATTTAAAAACCTGGGCAGTTAGTTCTAAATTTATCGTTTGAAAATATTGGATGCATATTATTTATTACAGGATATCCTCTGAAATTTAGTTTCATATGCTTGTTATGTTTCTTTGGTTGCCTGTAGATTTATATTAGGCTAATCTTCGTAGGTAGAGTTACATCATATTGCTTTTTGTTAGCCTAATTTCTCTTTTGGATTATGTAAGTACAAGTAAGCAAGAGATTTCCACTTGGTTTCCTGCGCACCTACATTTCGTCAAAATAATAAACAACTTTCAAAATATAAAACAAACGCAAAAAGGTACGTAATAAATTTAGAAATTTAAATTTGTTGATGATTTTATGCTCCAAATATGGAATGCCACTTGGCTTTTGTTTTCTTTGATGGTTTTAGAGCCTATAGAGGCAATTTGTAGTTGTTTTGATCAAGCCGCGCAAAAGAGACGTCGAAATTTTTCGTAAAATTTTGAGATTTAATTAACAAGTTTAATAACTCATTTAATTAATAGTTTTAAACTTAAGGGTTTGAAAACATTTTCTTCCTTTGGAATTTTGGGGACGAAATTCTTTTAGGTGGGGAGAATGCAACAACCCAGAATTTTGGTTATTTGATTTTAAATGTTTAATTAATTTTAAATATTGAAATAATTGGATTTTGTAATCTAATAACTTATAATTCAAACATTGTAATCATTTAAATATTTGAATTATGAATCAAATATTAATTAAATGGATTTAATAATTTTATTTAACTCCTTTTAATTAATAAATAATATTAGTGGATTCAATTTGAAAATTTATTTATAAAAATAAATAGGTCGGATAAATATCGATAATTGGATCGAAAATATAAAACAATATTTAAATATGTGAAAATAGCATCGCGGGGTACTATCCCAGATTTTGACAAAACCAGTGCCATTAGATCCGAAATAATAAATTGTTGTACGCGGTTGAGTTTCATAATAATCAGACGTACCGTTTGGTTGTGCGAGCTCGAAACACGTAGCGATCAATTTTAGTGAATTAATTAATATAATTTGATTTAAAAAGCTAACTTCCGTATACTTTGGAATTAGGTCCCGAAAATAGTTCCATTGAGTTCAGAATAGGGGTATTTGGTATAGAATGTTAGTCAGCACGCCTTGATTGAAGTTCGAGATTTTTGAGTATGTGTTGTCGGATATTATTGAATAAAATAATACACACCCTACTATACATGCCCATACCTCCACGTTCAGCCCATACCCCACCAACTTCAGCACCCATACCCCATTGCGTGTAGCATACCTGCTCTCCCCTATTTAAACAGACCTTTGTACCAAGAATGGAAGATTTTTAAACTTTAAAAATCAAAATCTTGGAACCTAGGCAGCTAAAAATCATGACGTTGAATACGTTGAGCTCGTATGCTTGTGGGCTTGGATCATATACCCTTCGTTTAGCATGCGTCCATGACTGGCCGGGATTGTTTTAGAGGTAGGCGGGCTAGGGTTGGTGATTTTCGGGAGTATATTTGACGATTGGACGAACGGAGCTTGGATTTGAGTTTGGAGGTCTAATAGCACATAGTGCCGAAGTTTTGTGGAGTGCGGTGCCTTGGGGTGGTGTGCGATGTCATGGAGGCTGCTAGGGGACCCTACAGGTCGGAATTTTTAGTGGCAGGTGGAAGTGGATCAGAGGGGTTGAGGTCGAAGCTTGCGCGAAGACGGTCGTGTTGGCAAAAACGGGAGGTCGTTTCATTAAGAAAGAAAGGAGATATCACCATTTTACGTAGTGGCCATAATGGGTTTCTCTTTGTACATGATACGCTGTGTACAGGAGAGGGATTGGTGAAGGGGAAGAAGGATTAAGGAGGAGTAATTAAGGTTAATGATATTAATTAAGTTATTAATTAATTTAATTTAATCGATAACTTGTAATTTGAATAACTTTTGCATACGAGGTCGGATTCAAACGTTGTTTTTTGCATTGGATCCGTAGCGACAATGGCTACGCAATAGAGTTGGTTTGGTTGGATTTGGAGCTAAAGGAATTTTTGGTTAAAATCGAATGCCGTTCAGTTTTAGTTCAAACCGGAACGCTTTGGCGAGAACTGGAATCAAAGTGAATTTAACTCACATTCAAATTTACTATATCATATCTATGATGCTATAAACTATTATTGCTTGCTTGGATGTTAATTAAATTGTTTGATTGATTGTTTGGTTGGATTTCTATTTGGAAAATGGATGACATATTAACTTGATTGTTGTGAACCCATATGATTAAATATAATGTCCTTAACCATTGTCTTGCAGGGAGAATTTATAGAGAGACCCTGAGGGGTTTCTTGTCAATAATTATTTATTTACATCATTATGCTATTATATTGATATTTAATTGAAATAATTATTCTTGATATTCCATTTAAATTGTTTAAATGTCGTTATAGCGATTTTCGTTGCACTGTCATTTATTGACTTTCATTCCCAAAACCCTGTCATGTGTGATTTGAACTTGAGCTTGTGTTTTCACTAAACAGAATTTTAAAATTCATTAATCATATTAATTAATGATATTATTAATTTATTAATCATTTTAATTAATGGTTATTTAAATTAATTAATCATTTTAACAAATGATTTTGAAATTAATTAACCAATTTAATTAATGATGTTTAAAATTGGTTTATCTTTAGATTTAATTAATCATTTTTGCTAATGGTGTTTTACACTTAATTAATTGTTTTAACTAATGATTTTTTGAGTTTGATTAATTATTTTAATTAATGATAATGGAGTTTAATTTATGATTTTAAATAATGATTGTTTAAATTTAATTAACTGTTTTAACTAATGATATTTAAAATTAACTAATTATGGTAACGAATTATTTTGAAATTAATTAATTACTTTAATTAATGATATTTTGAAATTTTTTAATATATTTGATTAATGAGATTTGAATTTATTAAATCATTTTAATTAATGATTCTAGACTTTAATTAATCATTTTAATTAATGATTGCTTTAAATTTAATTAATTGTTTTAACTAGTGATATTTGAAATTTAGTTAATCATTTTACTTATTGATGTTTTATAGTTAATTAATTATTTTAACAAATGATACTATGTTTGAATTTAATTAATCCAATTAATTTTTGATCATTTGAACTTAATTAATTGTTTTTAAAGGCATTTAAAATTTATTAATCATTTTAATTAATGATGTTAATGATTATTTGAATTTAATAAAATTTTTAATTAATGATATTTAAAGTAAATTAATTTAATAATAGTGATTAAAGTAAATTAACTAATTTGATGAAAATGTTTTAAAATTAATAAACTGATTTAATAAAGATTTAAAAGTTAATTTACTGATGATATAAAAGTGCTTGGAAATAATTAACTATTTTATTAAAGATAACGAATTTGTTTATTTAATGGAGATTATAAATGTGATTAATTATCTTTCGGGATAATTAATATTGTTTTAAATGTATAAAAGGATTTAAATTATTTATTATCTTTAGGATAACAAACATTTTTTAAAGGGGCATTTCACTAGAAGGACAAACTTTACAGTCCAATTAGTTTCTAGGACACATTCACATAAATTAATTTCAAGGCCAAAGTAAGCAGAATAATTACTTTTAAGGACAAAGTCAGCAGTTTAATTACTTTTAAGGACATTATTTCATAGGTTTTTAGGCATTAGAAACTAATTATTTTGCATTTTGTCCTTAAAAGTAATTATTAGAGTTGTGTGTCCTAGAAACTAATTGCACTTACTAAAGAGGCCTTTGCAGTTAATTTTCACTTTTTTAAATTTATAAATAATGGTTTATAAATGAGAAAATCCTTTAAAAAGAATTATTTATAAATAAAGCTAAGTATAAATTGTTTTGGGTTTATAGCAAACAATGTTTTAACGACATTAGTTTTTTACCCTTGTTTTAATACACTTAGTATTATAAAATTTATCTTTTAAAAGAACATTTTAAAGGTATTTCCAAGAGTGTTTTACCAATATTGTAATAAGGAAAACAAGCACAAGTTCAGTTTTTAAAAAGTAAAGTTCGATTCGGTTATGGAAAAGTAATTCCGTAAACGATATCGCTTATATGGAATGGATCTAGTCATACTTTCAACGCTAATCGTTGAGACTTGGTCTCGTTTCTATCTCAAAGTTAAAAATGTCGTTAAGATTCCTAGAGCTAACACTATCTCAACTTGCGTGGCTTCATTTTCAACCAAGAGATAACACTTGCTTTGAGTCGACGAGTAGTGTTAGATATATGATATTAAATTTTCATATACGATCATTTTAATTATCCCCGATAGTTGATTTATTATTATCGGATTCAGCTTTCTTCATGGTGTATCGTCACCTTAAAAACGATTTGTTGCTCTTTTGAGGTTTGTTATCCTTTGTCGGAAATGATTAAACCCAAAGTGCGAGAGGAAGCCAAGCTATGTAGGGTTGCTCCCATTAGGATTGTTTCACATCTCATCTGGGTTGGTTTCGATTGTGCACTTAGATGTGGAAATATTCAGATACTCGGTAAGGTTTGGCGATGTCAGGCCTGGTATTGTCCGAGTAGTGTCACAGAGTAAATGAGCTTCTTAGAAGTATATTATTAGAGGGTATACTTCAAGGGGGGTTCACTTTCCTAGTCATTTGTTGGAAATTTTCCTTTCTTTATTTGATTCTAACCAGGATTTTAGTTATCGGACGGTACCCCGAAATTTCGGTGGTACCGTACCGGTATCAACTATAAACGAATCGAAACCGAGCATAAATTTCGGTTCCGGCTAGGGTTAAGAAAAAAATTCGAAACCAAATGCACAAAGCAAATCAGAGGAAATCAAACTAAAATCAAAGCCAAATCAAAAGAAATAAAAATCGATTGAAAAACTTACACACGCAAAATCAAACTTCGACGTCATCTCGAACTCGAATTTGAACGAAATCGACGAATTTTTTGTTTTTTAGCTTTCGGAATCTGCTTTGGGTTTTTTTCCGCATGCCCTAGATGTCGATTTTTTTTTAAATATAGAGCTTTCGGCATCCATTGTTTTTTCCTCATGCCCTAGAAGTTGACGTTGAAGTTTGAGATGATTAGGAGACTACGTTTTTACTGGGTTGGAGCTGGAGTGTTTACTTTTATATAATTTGGGCTGGCTTGGGCTGCCAAGTAATTTTATGTTTTAGTTAAGTAATGGTTATTTAGAACAATAAAATAATTGGGATTTAGCTTAATTTATTATTAAGTTTAATTTGACTAGGGTTTGGTATAATTTAATTTACGAAAGCTCATTAATACATTTTTATTAACCATTGAAAATCGAAATTGGAACCGAAACAAAAACCGAAACTTCCGAATTTTCCAAATCGTCCGAAATTAAGAAAAATTCAAATGACCGAAACCGAGACCGAAACCGAGTTCTCGAACCTTGATTCTAACATTTGAATCTGTTTTCCTTTAATTGCAACCGGAAGAGACAACCACTCTTCGCAGTGTTTAATTATCGGTTTTGTTCATTCTATCAAGTTTGTACTGTTATCTTGTTTTATCTATTCTGTCTAGTTTGGATTTTGCTCGGATTATTTTCATTCTTTCAACTCTGATTTTTAATACTACTTATGCCTATTCTTATTTGGATTTGTTTTCTGTTGTTTATCTCTACTCTTTCCTGTATAGATATTATTCTTGTAAGGTAAAAACCTGTTCCGCATTAGCGGCGTGGTCTCACAAAACTTTCGTATGTTCCCCATTATTTGAGTTTTCTCACGTTGGTAATTCTAGACTGATCCGAGTGTTATTTTATTATAATGCTCGGGTCAGACCGAGTAGTTTTTTCAGGACGGCTTTAGTGTTATGGAGATCTTGGAGAGGAGCTGGAGGTTCACCTATCGTAGTGTTTTATTTTCCGCTGTATTATATAATATCCATATCAGCAATTGTAAGGTTAGAATTTTGTAATTATCCAGCTGATATGGTTTGTTTTTAACTTTGATATACGCTATATTTTTGGAATGACAAGTTTTATAGTCCTCGTTGTATTATATGTCGTCGATTCCGCCGTGATATTCTGTTTTATCTGTTCTTTGTTCTTTTTTTATTTATCTTAACAATCTGCCCTTTTAATGATTGGATGCTCAATATTTGAATACAATAGTAGTATTCAGTGTCTACTTTCGATGGCCAAAAAGACGGATCGGTACAATTGACGACCAAGGAAATTAAAAGAAATTTGTTTTGCTAAATACATATACATGTGTATGTATATATTTATTTTTGTGTTTTAATCTACGAAAATATGGATCAGTACAGAAAGCGGCTGACAAAAGAAATTTAACCTTGGTTGTCTTTTCCTGAATTTTGGTCATGTGTTCGTCTTGGTTTTCTACTTTTCTTTTAAATCATTGAATCAAAGCAATAATGGAATCCAATAAATAAGAAATAAGGTTTTCGCAAGCACTTCATTCCCTATTTGTTGGGTTTTACTTTGCTTAGAACCCTCAAAATGTATAACTCGAAACGGGGCAGCATGATTATCTCCTCTTCAATAATATGACAACACATTCTGAGGTACTTGGTTGGTCGGCCAGACATCTCTACAGGGGTCTCTTTATGGCCGATCAATGAGAGGCTATTTTTTGTTATCTTTTTTTTGGTTTGATGAGTACACTCGATCTTTTGTATCTACTTATTGACTTTTTGCCAGAATTAGAGCTATAGAGCTCTATCCATTTATTCACTAGACCAAACTCTAACTATGAATTTCTTAAATTTAAAAAAGCAAGAAAGAATGTTTAGGTGCTAGCTAGCCCTGCTCCCATTCTTTAATAGCCATGAGATCAGTATATTAATTAGGGTATGACCATTGGACTTGTCCGACACAATCCTTTTTGATAAGATTCGAGCTCTCTTCTTTTATTACATAAAGAGCAATCGCTCCAAAAACTCGAGTTCCTTCCCCATTTTTTTGTCCAAATCAAAGGATGCTACTACACGTAGAGTGAAGGTAGATGCAGGTGCGCAGGAGGAAGAAAACAAAGTACGATGCATGTTAATGTTGCTTCAGAAATTGCAAGAAAGGATGTGATATATGGATAAATATTCATATCGACATGTACATAAAATTAAATTTTGTTTTAGTTCTTTTTATGAGGGAAAAATTAAGAGGTAGTCGGGTATCGAATTTAAGTTCTTCCTTGCTTCTAATTATCTATTTAGAGGGTAGAGAATAAATCATATATATATATGAGCTAGGATCAGTACCTCACTTTATTTAGCACCATTTATAGCCTCCTGATATCAGCCACACGTTTATATTTAAATATTTGGTTCATGTGACAAAAGAGAGAAAGAACAAACATTTAAATAGAAACTTGCGATTGATATCAGGGGACTACAAAATGGTGCTAAATAAAGGATGCTATTGACTTGTATATATAGAGGGGCGAAGGCGGTCTTTTGATGTAAATTTATATATATATTTTTCCATGTTTGCTAGTATGCCAACGTTTATACCGGGCGCGAGTTCTTTAGGGGATTGGAGGGGGGAATGAGAAAATTTCTTGCCTTTACTTGTTGGTTTTCAAGTCTACAATCCTAACACAAAGAAGAGACATTTAACGGTAGGCTTGTGCTTGTTTGGAGGGATCATCACAAATTATTAAAGTATATCCTTATGGCTTTCTTTTTATCATTTGCACTGATTATGGAGATTGGGTGAGACGACCCGACTTTCTACTCCTAGAAAATCGCATCATCCTTAAGAAAGAAAGGGATAGAAAAGAGAAAAGAAAGAAGAGAAAGAAGAAACAACACAAGAATCTCAACAGCGGAATGAATAAATTATATTAATAACATAAATATTACATATTATACAACAGTTATCAGAGTTACACAGACAATACAACATACTAGACAGTAATAAACACCTGTCTAGTTATTACAACTCAATACACAATACAGAAACTCTCAGAGACACCACACAGCGGAACACTATATAACTATAACGCAGAAGCTTCCTGCTCCATTGCTCCTCCATAATTCGTCAAAGCTAACCTGAATCCTAACCTGAATCTCTTGGCTACTCGTAAAAATTTGATACCCAAGAGTTTAAGAAAAACAGAAAATAAACTCCGGGTCAGACATGGGTCTGGTGTGAGTAACTGGTTAAAGTTGCTTAATTTTCAAAAGCATTTGGAAAGAAAAGGTATCACGTAAGACTTCCCACACATAAACATGGAAAAGTTTTTACCTTACGCTAACCAAAACATTTGATAGGAAATCCAGTGATATTATAATAGGTCTAGGGTTTTCAAGTAAATAAGAAATAGCCGAAATTGTCACATGATTAAATTCCAGCTACTAGCCACAAAAGTGGGTAATACAATCAAAACCGTTGGCACTTAATGGATTTTGGATTCCATCAATGGCTGGGCTACTGGGGTACCGCCCGTCACAGTACGTGGCCTAGATCACCGTACTGAGGAGTACGCCCGCTCCCCTGCAACACAAAGCCGGACCCATTCCTTACTGAATAGTTCCGAACAAGACCACCCCGCAGTTGTGATCAGCAACCGCACCACTAAGCCGAAATAAAGGGACATCTAGACAGGGATAAATCTTGCTCTCAAGTGGGGGCTACCCACGAAGCCTTGCTGCACCACCCCTGTTTTAGCCATTCCCGGTTGATGAGGCTTGAGGCTACGATTACCTTTATAGGACATATCACTTAGAATGCTCATCGTCCACCTGACGATGTTCTGAAAGCATTCAATCCATACAAGTTCGTTCCGGGTTCGAACGAAACCGAAGGCATTATCTCGTTACACTCGTTTTGGAATCACCCTCAGAGTTAACGACGATAACCCTTGCACTCTAAATCTCCATCTCGAACCTATAAGTACTATTCTGTCAAACTCATTACGGAATCACCCACAGAGTTATACTGATGTATAGTTCTTACACCTCGAGTCTTCATTAGCTCCACTTAGATTCACGACCTAACGTTAATTGGAATCGATGTGGTTTTCGGATATCCAAATATGGAAACCCGATCCCGGTCTCATCGAATTCCAAAGCGTGTTTTTTAAGGCCAAGTTGTTTTAAAGTTTAAAACAATTTGAATTCATTATCTATATACACACAGATAGATAATTCACAACACAATAGATATTCAACATTATCATTACCAACAGATAATTCATATCAAAATCAGATAATCCATATTATCATCCAAAAGCAACCAATGCATCCATATCATATAACATTACTCATCTCATAACTGAGATTACAATCCATACCAGGCAACCAATATCATCCATCAAACATAAGGAATGATCTAATGATCACACTATTTATAATTAATTTGAAATGAATTAAATTAATTACTTCATCATTAAAATCCTGCTTAACTTAACCATTAATTGATTACAAATCAATTTAAATAATCACCATCACATTAATCATTCCAATTAATCATTACTGATTAATAATTCCCTAATTACAATAAGTAATTAGCTTTTAAATTTATTACACAAGTCAATTATACTTAGCACTCACAATAATTAACTTTTTAATTACTTAAGTAATTAATTAACTAAAGTCAATTACATTAATCCCTTATTAATTAATTACTTTATCTATTAATCATTCCTTAATTAATCAATTCTAAATTATATCATTAATTTATTAATTAATGATTCCTAATTACATTTAATTAATCTCTCATTATAAATTAATTACATTAAGTAATTAATCTTCAATTAACCACATATATATTAATCACCCTTGATTAATAAGATTCAGTAATTAACTACCCTTAATTACTCATTCCATAAATTAATTACTCTTAATTAATTATCTCAATTAATCCCTTGATTAATTACACAGTAATTAAATCCAAATTACTTTCATCATTAAACATCTTTAATTACATCCAGTAATTATCAATTACTTCCCTAAGTAATTTCAATTCCATTAATTACATTAAGTAATTATTTATCAAACCATCAAGTGTTTAAATTAATTAAACTAAATTAATTAATCTAAACTAATCACATTAACCAAATTAATTACATTAAGTAATTAACTCATTAATTACTTCCATAAAGTAATTAAACTTAAACAAATGATTATTATTAATTAATTAATTAAATTAATTATTAAAATTAATCACATTAATTGTTAAATAATCTTAAGTTAATGACCTTCATTAACACTTCTTAATTACTTAATTAAGAAATTAACTTATATTAATCATTATTAATTACCAATTAATTAATATTTAATTACAATTTAATTAATCTCTAATTATTAATTAATTAAGTGTTAATTAAAATCTTAATTAATCCTTAATCACTTGATTAAATAATCTTAATCATTAATTAAAATTTAATTAACAACCCTTAATTATAGATTAATTAACCTTAATTAATAAATCTCAAATCTTAATTAATCAATTTTAAAAATTATTAATTACTTAATTAATCATCCATATTATTAATTAAGTAAATAATTAATTATTCATCTTAATTATCTTAATAATTTAATGAATCCAATTCATTAAATTACATTTATGTTTTGGATAAACATTACTTACTTAATTAAGCATTTAAAAACAAATTGTTTTTAAATTTACTTTAAACTTCAGTTTAAATTTCATTTTAAAAAAAATTGTTTTTAAATTTCAAACTGAATTGCAGTTAAATCTTTATTTCCAGATTTAAACTTAAAACTTTAAAGCTTACTTACATTTCCATCTTCGCTTTTAAATTTATAGTATTTAACCATTTCTAAACATAGTTAAACAAATTTAAATTTAAAAACTTATTTTATTTTAAAAACTGACATTAAAATCAAATTCCGGGTTTTTAAAACTGAATTTAAACCTATTTTAAATTTTATTTCACCAATTTAAAACTCATAGTTTAAATTCAAACCAATGTTCTTTATACTTTCAAAAGTTTAAATTCTAAATTTAAATTCTCAGACTTAAATTAAATTCAAACTCAGGTTTATCTACTCTAAATTTCATATTTCAGTTTCCAGATTTTAAACTTTGTTTAAATCTCTAGTTGCATTTTCAAATTTTACTTTTAAATTTAAAAACAGAAAAACAGTTTTCTGTTTTGGTTTAAATCATCTTACATTTTTGAATTCAAAACTGTTTCAAAATCCAAGATTTAAATTATTGAATTCATAATTAAATTTCAGGTTTAAAATTCCAGTTTGAACTACATCTTACAATTTAAATTTTACTTTTAAATTTTAAATAAAAACAGAAAACAGTTTCTGTCCAGGTTTAAAATCAAATTAGAATTTAAAAGAATTTCAACTTTATTTCAAAGATCCAAATTTAAACTAATTGAATTCAAATTCAATTCCTGGTTCAACTTAGTTTCAGACTTTAGTTTGCATTTTTAAACTTACTTTTAAAACTGAAAAGCAAAACAGGTTTCTGTTTATAATAAAACCTGAAACAAATTGTTATACTCGAGCCACTTTAAAATTACTTCGAGACATATCCTTCCACGCTTCGAGTCATTCACTCGAATTACCCGAGATAAACTCGAGTAAACTACAGCTTCAACCAAATTCCTGTAACCCAACATCACCAAAATATCCCCTTTCCTCTGTGCACATGTACAGAACCTCCGGTCACCTCTGATCATCATCGACCATCGTCTCACAATGTCCAGCAACCCCTCATCTCCCTTAAATCATCAGATTGCCCAAAACCAACTCGAATTTGCATTCGAGTTCAAATATCAAACCTGGAACATGAAGCACCCACTACACTCCAACCTGTCAACGTCAATTGCTCGACGCTCCGACCACCAGGGGCCACCAAACTCCGGCCCCAGCATCGTCCATCTCCCCTGCCTCTCCTCAAACCCACGTGACACTCTATGCATCCAATAGGATGAACGAATCAAAAGTTCTCGACCCTCCAAAACTAGGTCACCAAAATTCAAACGCCACCCGCCGCCACTGTGATCATCGGTCGACCCTCGAAACATTTTTCCCCTTCTCCTTGATAACTCCTCCATCTGCAGACCACGTCTCGACCTCCCCAATCAACACGATCGCGTACGGCGACTAAAAAATGCCCAAAACAGTCGAACGCGAACTGCACCTCACTCCCTCCACTAGAAATTACGATTCTTGTTTTAAAAATCATATTTTTGTATACGAATTCAATTCATATTCATGAATTTGTAATTTAATAAACTCGAATTTTAACATGTTTGAAGATGGTTCTGTAGTTTAAGCCTTTCCAGTGACAACACAAATTTGTTTACTTAAAACAAATTTTTAAACACAAATTTATAGTGTAACAAACATATTTTGTTCAACCCTTAAATCTAAACCAAGATTTTGATCAAGAGATAATGGATTTTAGAATCAAACAGAAGTTTGAAATTTTAGAAAGAGAAATGCAACAGTTAATAACATGCACACATAGATATATTCACATATATATAAATTCACAGCAAATTTCATATTGTATATTCATTTCTAATTTAGAAGCATGAAAAACAACTTTTAACTACTTAATTTTTTTTTTTAAAGTTGAGTTACTCACAGATTCAAAAATGCAGAGCAGAGCACCAGTTTTTGAAAAGCTCTTGAATCATTTGAAATCCTGCTTGAGTGCTTTTACTTTTGAAAAATGCATTTTAATGCCTTTAAAACTTGAATGTTGCTTGAAATGTTGATTTATAAACTTGCATGTTTCCAGTCGAAATAAAAGTGCACAGCTTGAATTGAAATGTAGTTGCAATGCAGAAATGACTTCATCTCAGGTTTGAAAATGATGAATGTAGGCTTCAGATTTTGATTTGCATGTTATAGAAACTGGAATTACTTTTGATGTTTGGGTTGAAAATGCTTTGAACTTGAAAATGAAGTTGTATGCAGTAAAATAATTTCAGATTGAAGAAAAATGATGTAGAGGCTGCAATATTGGGATAATTACAGATTTGCATATGGTTACAGGTTGATGAGAAAACAGTTTTCAGAGGAATGATAATTGCATTTAGATATGAGAAGTTTGTTTACTGATTTTGGTTTCAAATTTTTGTTTTAGAGAGGAATATTTTTCAGCTGAAAGATTTCTTGATTTAGAATTGAAAAAGTGAAAATGAACCAAGAAAATGAAAGGAGAAAAGAGTATGGGTTTATATAGATTTGAATTAGGATTTATTAAAAATAAAATGGAATTATGACACTTGTGCAAAATTACTAACACTTGTTAACTTAGGTTCTAAGAGGCTTACACTTGTTATAATGCAATCTTAACCTAACAACACCTGTCTTTATGATTAATTAGCATTTTTAACTAAAGTTAATGAAATATTAAGCTTAGTTAATTAGTTTTATAAATACTTAGTTATATATATAAATAATTTCTAAAGAATAAACCAAGTGTTATTATAAATAAAACAATATACAAATCAATCATTTGAAAATAATATTTTGATCACTTAAAATAAATTTATAAAGAGATTATGACTTATTTGTTATTTATATGAATACATGATTCATATTTTAAATTGTATTTAAATTCTCATATTTATTTTACAAATCACATTTATTAATTACTATTTAAAAAGAATAAAACAAACATTTTAATAACTTTATTTTAAATATTCAAACTTAAGCCAAATTGAATTTTAAACCAATAAAACATTTGTTAACTTATTAAAAGCTATTCACTAATTAAATATTTATTAAAGAAGATTATTGAATCAAATCAAATTTATTCATAGAAATTATCAAATCAATTCAAATTTAAACACAGATTATTAAATTTATATTGCCATAAATTTCGGGATTTTACAATCCTCCCCCCTTAAAAGAATTTCGTCCCCAAAATTTAAAACAAAGTAATTTAATAATCTCATTAACAGATTTTATTTTAAAATACAGCATATGTTAATCATATGCTAACAACCAATGCAATCAATTCACACAATCAGAACAAATCTAATTATCCAAAAGAATTTTGGATAAAACTTTCACGAGTTTCCCCGATATATATATCGGGATACTCTCTCTATAGAATCCAAATAATCAAAACTACTAAGCTATAGAGCTCCTATCAACAACTCTAAACATAATATCAGACTACAGACGAGTCTGACTCAAAAACCAAATCTCCTGAACTGCTGATTATACAACCAGAAATATCAAACACGTACTCCCTCAGAGATACGTCAAACTCTCTGAATCCCAGTTATCCAAACTGGCAATTCAACTCCACAAAAACAAACACTTATCTTACCCATCACAGAAGAAACCAAAACACTTCGGAGCTAGCTTTACAGATTTACCAAAACTTATAGCTCCATGGATCAGAGAAAAACTTAACCAAAGAAAATCTCCGACTCCAGAATCCAAATTCCTTTGTCTTTTATCCATAAATATATTTCGGATGATCCTAGGCTACCAACATCCTTCCTGATCAGCTCATTCTACGCTGATACCTCTAGAAACAAACTGGATCAAAACAACCCAACACCATGATCTCCTTAAGATCATCCAAAACCAGGAACACACACTCAACTTCTCAACAACAGAAGACAGAACAAACTTCTCCTTATCCGAAAAAGAAAACAGAAACTCTCCAAACTGCTTCCGCTGCACAACTCTGATCCGAAATAGAAGAAAATGCTGAAGAACACAAGCACAGACTAGACAACCCAGCACAGAAATATGGTTCCACATATCCACAAAGAAAACTCAGATGTTTCTCCGAAACCTGAGCTGTTTCACCAACTTCTATCTCATGGAACCATCCATCTACTAACTGAACCACCTGTTCCATTCCTGGAAAGAAACTTGATCTCCAGCTACAGACAAAACCTCCAGCTTCCCTGAAGACATCCGAAAAACTCCAACAATCCAAAAGAACACTATCGCAAGTCACTTTTGCGATCAACTCAGCCTAAATCCAAGAAAATGCTCTCTCTTTACCAAACAGAACAGCTCATGCTGGCCTATCCAATCCATCAAAGAAAAGGATCCACATTGTTGCTTCTGAACTCCACTTCAGAAAAACTACTCAGCCAGAAGACTTCCTGCTAACACAGAACACTCCGAGCTGCTCCTCTAACACCAATGCCAAAGAATTCCTAATCCAAAGCTCTTCGAGAAACTCGGACCTCAAAGCAAACAAAAACACCATGCTGGACTCAGCCACATCACCAAGCAGACTCACTTCCTTACTCTTGTTCCAAAGAAACATCTTCGAAAACATCCATAGTCACTACATCTCATCACGCAGCTACTACTTCCTTAGATATCAAAATACCATCGTTCGCTTGCTTCTGCCCAACTGATAGATTCAAATTCAGCTCATCCAATTCTGCACTTCAAAAATGAACTCCGAACCTTTACAGGTTTTCTTCAGAGATGGATGAAGTCCTTTACCACAGTAAAACTCACTCGAGACGGTAATAGGTCTACAGTCTCGACAAATACACTTCCAACCTCAAACTTTTAAACTCTAACCAATGGTAGTAGTTGTGTTACCCACACCACTACCTCATCTACCTTTATAACTTATATTGGCAAACCTGAACATGTAATCCAACAAATAGGTAGAAACAATTATATATATTAAAATTACAAATACGCTCTCTCAAGATAGACACCACTCCAGAGACTAGGTATTCGCTCAACCTAGCGCTCTGATACCAGCTGAGACGACCCGACTTTCTACTCCCAGAAAATCGCATCATCCTTAAGAAAGAAAGGGATAGAAAAGAGAAAAGAAAGAGAGAAAGAAGAAACAACACAAGAACCTCAACAGCGGAATGAATAAATTATATTAACAACATAAATATTACATATTATACAACAGTTATCAGAGTTACACAGACAATACAACACATACTAGACAGTTATAAACACCTGTCTAGTTATTACAACTCAATACACAATACAGAAACTCTCAAAGATACCACACAGTGGAACACTATACAACTATAACGCAGAAGCCTCCTGCTCCATTGCTCCTCCATAATTCGTCAAAGCTAACCTAAATCCTAACCTGAATCCCTTGGCTACTCATAAAAATTTGAGTACCCAAGAGTTTAAGAAAACAGAAAATAAACTCCGGGTCAGACATGGGTCTGGTGTGAGTAACAGGTTAAAGTTGCTTAACTTTCAAAAGCATTTGGAAAGAAAAGGTATCACGTAAGACTTCCCATACATAAACATGGAAAAGTTTTTACCTTACGCTAACCAAAACATTTGATAGGAAATCCAGTGATATTATAATAGGTCTAGGGTTTTCAAGTAAATAAGAAATAGCCGAAATTGTTACATGATTAAATTCCAGCTACTAGCCACAAAAGTGGGTAATACAATCAAAACCGTTGGCACTTATTGGATTTTGGATTCCATCAATGGCTGGGCTACTGGGGTACCGCCCGTCACAGTACGTGGCCTAGATCACCGTACCGAGGAGTACGCCCGCTCCCCTGCAACACAAAGCCGGACCCATTCCTTACTGAATAGTTCCGAACAAAACCACCCCGCAGTTGTGATCAGCAACCGCACCACTAAGCCGAAATAAAGGGACATCTAGACAGGGATAAATCTTGCTCTCAAGTAGGGGCTACCCATGAGCCTTGCTGCACCTCCCCTGTTTTAGCAATTCCCGGTTGATGAGGCTTGAGGCTACGATTACCTTTATAGGACATATCATTTAGAATGCTCATCGTCCACCTGACGATGTTCTGAAAGCATTCTATCCATACAAGTTCGTTCCGGTTCGAACGAAACCGAAGGCATTATCTCGTTACACTCGTTTTGGAATCATCCTCAGAGTTAACGACGATAACCCTTGCACTCTAAATCTCCATCTCGAACCTATAAGTACTATTCTGTCAAACTCATTACGGACTCACCCACAGAGTTATACTGACGTATAGTTCTTACACCTCAAGTCTTCATTAGCTCCACTTAGGTTCACGACCTAACGTTAATTGGAATCAATGTGGTTTTCGGATATCCAAATATGGAAACCCGATCCCGGTCTTATCGAATTCCAAAGCGTGTCTTTTAAGGCCAAGTTTTTTTAAAGTTTAAAACAATTTCAATTCATTATCTATATACACACAGATAGATAATTCACAACACAATAGATATTCAACATTATCATTACCAACAGATAATTCATATCAAAATCAGATAATCCATATAATCATCCAAAAGCAACCAATGCATCCATATCATATAACATTACTCATCTCATAACTGAGATTACAATCCATACCAGGCAACCAATATCATCCATCAAACATAAGAAATGATCTAATGATCACACTATTTATAGTTAATTTTAAATGAATTAAATTAATTACTTCATCATTAAAATCCTGCTTAACTTAACTATTAATTGATTACAAATCAATTTAAATAATCACCATCACATTAATCATTCCAATTAATCATTACTGATTAATAATTCCCTAAATACAATAAGTAATTAGCTTTTAAATTTATTACACAAGTCAATTATACTTAGCACTCACAATAATTAACTTTTTAATTATTTAAGTAATTAATTAACTAAAGTCAATCACATTAATCCCTTATTAATTAATTACTTTATTTATTAATCATTCCTTAATTAATCAATTCTAAATTATATCATTAATTTATTAATTAATGATTCCTATTTACATTTAATTAATCTTTCATTATAAATTAATTACATTAGGTAATTAATCTTCAATTAACCACATATATATTAATCACC
Organism: Allium cepa; assembly: GCA_030765085.1. NCBI lineage: Eukaryota > Viridiplantae > Streptophyta > Magnoliopsida > Asparagales > Amaryllidaceae > Allium > Allium cepa. Next base: position 22,923,852 of record CM060933.1, on the reverse strand, counting down.
CTTGATTAATAAGATCCAGTAATTAACTACCCTTAATTACTCATTCCATAAATTACTTACTCTTAGTTAATTATCTCAATTAATCCCTTGATTAATTACAAAGTAATTAAATCCAAATTACTTTCATCATTAAACATCTTTAATTACATCTAGTAATTATTAATTACTTTCCTAAGTAATTTCAATTCCATTAATTACATTAAGTAATTATTTATCAAACCATCAAGTGTTTAAATTAATTAAACTAAATAATTAATCTAAACTAATCACATTAACCAAATTAATTACATTAAGTAATTAACTCATTAATTACTTCCATAAAGTAATTAAACTTAAACAAATGATTATTATTAATTAATTAATTAAATTATCTATTAAAATTAATCACATTAATTAATTGTTAAATAATCTTAAGTTAATGACCTTCATTAACACTTCTTAATTACTTAATTAAGAAATTAACTTATATTAATCATTATTAATTACCAATTAATTAATATTTAATTACAATTTAATTAATCTCTAATTATTAATTAATTAAGTGTTAATTAAAATCTTAATTAATCCTTAATCACTTGATTAAATAATCTTAATCATTAATTAAAATTTAATTAACAACCCTTAATTATAGATTAATTAACCTTAATTAATAAATCTCAAATCTTAATTAATCAATTTTAAAAATTATTAATTACTTAATTAATCATCCATATTATTAATTAAGTAAATAATTAATTATTCATCTTAATTATCTTAATAATTTAATGAATCCAATTCATTAAATTACATTTATGTTTTGGATAAACATTACTTACTTAATTAAGCATTTAAAAACAAATTGTTTTTAAATTTACTTTAAACTTCAGTTTAAATTTCATTTTAAAAAAAATTGTTTTTAAATTTCAAACTGAATTGCAGTTAAATCTTTATTTCCAGATTTAAACTTAAAACTTTAAAGCTTACTTACATTTCCATCTTCGCTTTTAAATTTATAGTATTTAACCATTTCTAAACATAGTTAAACAAATTTAAATTTAAAAACTTATTTTATTTTAAAAACTGACATTAAAATCAAATTCCGGGTTTTTAAAACTGAATTTAAACCTATTTTAAATTTTATTTCACCAATTTAAAACTCATAGTTTAAATTCAAACCAATGTTCTTTATACTTTCAAAAGTTTAAATTCTAAATTTAAATTCTCAGACTTAAATTAAATTCAAACTCAGGTTTATCTACTCTAAATTTCATATTTCAGTTTCCAGATTTTAAACTTTGTTTAAATCTCTAGTTGCATTTTCAAATTTTACTTTTAAATTTAAAAACAGAAAAACAGTTTTCTGTTTTGGTTTAAATCATCTTACATTTTTGAATTCAAAACTGTTTCAAAATCCAAGATTTAAATTATTGAATTCATAATTAAATTTCAGGTTTAAAATTCCAGTTTGAACTACATCTTACAATTTAAATTTTACTTTTGAATTTTAAATAAAAACAGAAAACAGTTTCTGTCCAGGTTTAAAATCAAATTAGAATTTAAAAGAATTTCAACTTTATTTCAAAGATCCAAATTTAAACTAATTGAATTCAAATTCAATTCCTGGTTCAACTTAGTTTCAGACTTTAGTTTGCATTTTTAAACTTACTTTTAAAACTGAAAAGCAAAACAGGTTTCTGTTTATAATAAAACCTGAAACAAATTGTTATACTCGAGCCACTTTAAAATTATTTCGAGACATATCCTTCCACGCTTGGAGTCATTCACTCGAATTACCCGAGATAACCTCGAGTAAACTACAACTGCAACCAAATTCCTGTAACCCAACATCACCAAAATATCCCCTTTCCTCTATGCACATGTACAGAGCCTCCGGTCACCTCTGATCATCATCGACCATCGTCTCACAATGTCCAGCAACCCCTCATCTCCCCTAAATCATCAAATTGCCCAAAACCAACTCGAATTTACATTCGAGTTCAAATATCAAACCTGGAACATGAAGCACCCACTACACTCCAACCTGTCAACGTCAATTGCTCGACGCTCCGACCACCGGAGGCCACCAAACTCCGGCCGCAGCATCGTCCATCTCCCCTCTACCTCTCCTTAAACCCACATGACACTCGATGCATCCAATAGGATGCACGAATCAAAAGTTCTCGACCCTCCAAAACTAGGTCACCAAAATTCAAACGCCACCCGCCGCCACTGTGATCATCGGTCGACCCTCGAAACATTTTTCCCCTTCTCCTTGATCACTCCTCCACCTCCAGACCACGTCTCGACCTCCCCAATCAACACGATCGCCTACGGCGACCAAAAAATGCCCAAAACAGTCGAACGCGAACTGCACCTCACTCCCTCCACTAGAAATTACGATTCTTGTTTTAAAAATCATATTTTTGTATACGAATTCAATTCATATTCATGAATTTGTAATTTAATAAACTCGAATTTTAACATGTTTGAAGATGGTTCTGTAGTTTAAGCCTTTCCAGTGACAACACAAATTTGTTTACTTAAAACAAATTTTTAAACACAAATTTATAGTGTAACAAACATATTTTGTCCAATCCTTAAATCGAAACCAAGATTTTAATCAAGAGATAATGGATTTTAGAATCAAACAGAAGTTTGAAATTTTAGAAACAGAAATGTAACAGTTAACAACATGCACACATAGATATATTCACATATATATAAATTCACAGCAAATTTCATATTGTATATTCATTTCTAATTTAGAAGCATGAAAAACAATTTTTACCTACTTAAATTCTTTTTTAAAGTTGAGTTACTCACAGATTCAAAAATGCAGAGCAGAGCACTAGTTTTTGAAAAGCTCTTGAATCATTTGAAATCCTGCTTGAATGCTTTTACTTTTGAAAAATGCATTTGAATGCCTTTAAAACTTGAATGTTGCTTGAAATGTTGATTTATAAACTTGCATGTTTCCAGTCGAAATAAAAGTGCACAGCTTGAATTGAAATGTAGTTGCAATGCAGAAATGACTTCATCTCAGGTTTGAAAATGATGAATGTAGGCTTCAGATTTTGATTTGCATGTTATAGAAACTGGAAATACTTTTGATGTTTGGGTTGAAAATGCTTTGAACTTGAAAATGAAGTTGTATGCAGTAAAATAATTTCAGATTGAAGAAAAATGATGTAGAGGCTTCAATATTGAGGATAATTACAGATTTGCATATGGTTACAGGTTGATGAGAAAACAGTTTTCAGAGGAATGATAATTGCATTTAGATATGAGAAGTTTGTTTACAGGTTTTGGTTTCAGATTTTTGCTTTAGAGAGGAATAGTTTTCAGCTGAAAGATTTCTTGATTTAGAATTGAAAAAGTGAAAATGAACCAAGAAAATGAAAGGAGAAAAGGGTATGGGTTTATATAGATTGAATTAGGATTTATTAAAAATAAAATGGAATTATGACACTTGTACAAAATTACTAACACTTGTTAACTTAGGTTCTAAGAGGCTTACACTTGTTATAATGCAATCTTAACCTAACAACACCTGTCTTTATGATTAATTAGTATTTTTAATTAAAGTTAATGAAATATTAAGCTTAGTTAATTAGTTTTATAAATACTTAGTTATATATATAAATAATTTCTAAAGAATAAACCAAGTATTATTATAAATAAAACAATATACAAATCAATCATTTGAAAATAATATTTTGATCACTTAAAATAAATTTATAATGAGATTATGACTTATTTGTTATTTATATGAATACATGATTCATATTTTAAATTTTATTTAAATTCTCATATTTATTTTACAAATCACATTTATTAATTACTATTTAAAAAGAATAAAACAAACATTTTAATAACTTTATTTTAAATATTCAAACTTAAGCCAAATTGAATTTTAAACCAATAAAACATTTGTTAACTTATTAAAAGCTATTCACTAATTAAATATTTATTAAAGAAGATTATTGAATCAAATCAAATTTATTCACAGAAATGATCAAATCAATTCAAATTTAAACACAGATTATTAAATTTATATTGCCATAAATTTCGGGATATTACATTGGGCAACACAAGGATGAAATATTTTGGTCTAATATACCTCATACCCCTGGAAGAAGAGAAAGAATCTCGTACAAAAACGTGGAAGAAGAGAAAGACTCTTACAAAAACCACCTCTTCCTATAAAGCCTTCCCCTAGTTTAAAGAAAGAAACTCGAGTCTTTGTATTCGTTTTTCATCGAAGAATACATGTATTTTTGATAATAAAAAAGGCAAACAATGTTCTCTCTATCTTACTTATTAGATGACTTGCCAGTTCGTGATAGGGAATGACATGTCATAACTTTCCCTAGAGCTCTCAAGAGGGTATACAAGAAAAGAGCGTGATCATCTGCGTTTCTAACTTTTCGAAAACAACATGAAGTCAACACCATAGATTAATGCTTCTCATTTTCATTTAGTGTTGATATGATTCATTTTGATGGAGATTTGTAGCATCATTCAAGTAAATATATATTGAGATCGTAGAAACATGAGCTTCTGATATACTTACATCTAATTCCAGAGCGTTCGTGCTAAAACTATAAACAAAAGACCAAATATCTTGCTTAATAATTAGCTAAATTCAAGAATATGGCGACTATTTTAAAATGACGTTCCTAGATCTAAATTCCTCCGATCTTCCTTAAATTTCAATCACGACCTCCAATTTATGGTTTCCTTACTTCATCGTTCAAATTTACCATCTTATTTCCCTACTTTTCCCTCAATTTCATTCGATTGAGATACTTTGTCTTCCGCTCTCGCTCTTCTGAAAGTCCGGCATCTTGCTTCCGTTTGTTTGTGGTGTCGCTTGATGGTAGGATCATCACCAGATCTTGAGCGACGGAAGAGTTCCCACCTCCACCATTGATGAAGGCCTTTGGCCATGCCGGTTTTGGTTGTGGTGGGGTGCCTAGGTCTCGGGCGTAATCTGAAGCTAGGCTGCAAAACCCCTCATCACCAATTACATAGGTAACACCTCTCGTCTTTATCCCCTCTAGTTCTAATTGTGGTGCTAGAAATACCCATTCCCATCTTAGTGTTAAAAGTACCAATTCTGTTTGTGGATAGTCGTCCTTGTTCAAGAAGAGGCCTGAGAATGCAAGCTCATTTTCTCTCAAACAATATGCAGTTGATTTTACCGACAAACTTGTCCTGTATTCTAAGGAAACTATTGATGCTGGTATTTTTTTTGAAAGGACTATCTAGTTGGTTTCTTTTTGGATGAAGCCCTTCACTACTCCATTGTTAAAAAACATATTTTAGATTTGCGTCGGTTGTGGGGATCAGTTGATGTCAGGTGCGATAACTCCTTGTACTTTTTTAAATTCTCATGCTCATAGGAGAGATCTTCCATTTTGGAACCAGATCATATTATTATTGATGGTAAGTTTATTATTGATGGTAAAGTTTTATGTTGATCTAATGGAGCTTTCAGTTGACATTGCCCATAAGCAAGTCTTATTTATTCTCGTTTGGACATATATTTCTAATATCCCTTCAGTTTAATCTCTTGAATGAGTCAATTGAATTTCCAACCGCATTGATCAATTGATTTGTTTTGACATACCCACCGATCGTAGGCAGCTTCATTATGCCAAAGTCCCGATTGATATAACCCCATCTAGACAGTTGCCAACTTGCATTCCCGTCTCCCTAGTCGAGGATATTGTACTATCCATTGATGTCTCGTATTAGTGGAAACTGTATATTTGCGACCTATGTCACTCCTTTGGCTATGTGATTTCGTCATTCCCTCATTCCGGCGCCGCTCAAGATAACCTCCCCTTATATTTCCCTTTCCTAAGCTTTCATCTAGACGCTAGCAGATCAAAGTTCCCCAAGCCCCACTTCCCCTCCGTCCCTTCCGCCGAGCTTCACTCCTTGCGCCATACCCTCCCTCTTCGGTCGCCAACCCTTGGTTGTCTCCTCCTCGCTCGCCTGACCTGGCTCCACCTAGGCCTGTTAACTGATATTTTCAGACAATAATAGTGATATATTTGCATTCGCATCCAAAAATATTTTCGAATATCGGATATTCTTGTTCACGGATGCAAATGGATATCAGATAATTATTTTACTCGCTAACAATCGATAAATCAAGAAAACATAAATGGAAAATTTTGGTTTAAAATAACTTTTTTCAATCCCATTGATTCTACAGGTAGGTAAAATCATCAATACATATAATTTTGAACAGTTAATATGCATTAAATGCATACAATATAAACTATTGACTTAATAAAATAATAGATACATATTTTTAATTATACCAAAATATACATAAAATAAACTAAAATTTTGACAAAAACTAGACGAATAATTTTCGGATGTGGGTACAATGGATGCAGAAATCATCGTATCCTCATCCCGTATCCGCATCTGTATTTGCTTTTTCAAATATCAGATATTTATCCGCCTTTTGAATATGGATGCGAACGGATATCGGATTTTTTGAGTATCCATTGACAGTCTTAGCTCCACCATCCCTCGCCCCTTAGGCCTGCCCTGTCCTGCCGTCCATTGATTCCCCTGTTTCTTATCTTAAGAAGAAATTGGCCAGAGCCCTCCATTTCAATCTTTCTAGCACCAAAGCATTGTTCAAGAGTTATCTTAAAAGTTGGCAGAAGAGACGCAACTGGCCTGGTGCAAAAAAGCTGGAACCTGGTCCCACAAAGAGAATCGTTTGTGCTATAATTCAAAATGGAAGATTTTCTCCAAGTGGATCTCAGACGAGGAGAAAGGCGAGTGCGAAACTCTTCTACAGACTTATGGACGATGAGCTTGTCTTCTGCAAACGATGGTGAATTCGGTTCCAACAACGAGATCTTGATTGCAACGGATTGGGACAAGAAATGCATCTTCTCCTCACACACTCCTAGATATTGCCCCGAGCTTATTGGTTGGTTCCGTAGATGTGCTGAGATTTAGTTTGACTGTCTTCCTGCCCAAGTTGACATCGATTATCGATGTTTATACATGTTGGCTTATTATCTTTGGTATAGTTGGGCCTGGATGGTTCGCTTTGTGCTTATTCATTGCTTCTACTATCTAGCCAGACACATTGGCAGTTATTTGTAATGTGGGCCTGGTGCTCGGCACTCCTGTATTTTTATGATTACGCACATGCACGCACATATACATGGATCGACTGAATGATCTCTGGATCATTCATCCTTTATATTAAAAAAAAGACCAGGATCTCCTATGAAAAAACTAAGATTATTCAACAATAGCATAATCCATTTCAAAATAAAAAAGGCAACGAAAGCCTGCTACAGTCGAAGTCCGCTACTGAGTTAGCCTCAAGGTTTTCTCCTCATATGGCTTCTCGTTCAATTCTTTCAAAGTAATTGGATCTCTTTCTTCGTTCAAGAATATCTTCCGTTCTTCCACTCTGCCCCGAAGAGTACTATTCACCTTCTAGTACCTTTGCATGCTTGGACCCATTTGACAGAGTGGAATGGTTGTAGAAGGCTGTGAGGATGCCTCAGGCCTTGTTTAAGCAACCTTCATCTAGAGTGAATTTGATGTCATGGTCTTTTGCCTCTGCTTGAGCCCTTTATCTGTTAGCAACGGTCAATATCTTCTTCGGATATTATTACTATAAAATATTAAAATTTAAGGTTAGCATTTGGTTTGACATCCTAGACTTTGTAGAACGAATTATCACCAAGTCTTCTTGAAGCTTTTTTTCTCAAGCTGCATCACAATGTTATATCACCTTCCGCAAGACTATTCTTGTGTCTTGTAATGGATGCTAAATTAATGTAATTCTATTATTTCGTGTTTAGTGACTAGTTCGTGTCTGTGACTTAAATTTATAACCTTGTTCTGAGTTAAAGTAATCCCCTAACTAGTTATATCCTGGACATATGTATTTATTAATATGTTGTTTATTCTTGTGTTATATTCTGTTCTCACCCCATTGGATATTTTGAGATAGTCTAACCCCAGTATTATTTTACTCGGGTCAGACCGAGACTATTCAGGTTATAGGACAAGTTGACCTTTGGATGTATGGGCTAGCAAGGAGATAAACCCTTTTGACCTTTTAGTTTATCTCATTTAGGAAATTTTTGAATATGTTTATAAGATGTACAATTGAGATTAGAGAATTGTAAAACTTGCATAACAATCAAGTTTAATATTTAATTTTGTAAATCTAAAATTTGTATATGTGTAAGTTGAGATTTATTCTGCTTTGATCTGTGACTGTTATTTATATGATATATTGTTCCGATCTGAGAAATCGATGTGTCTATTACTTTGTATTAATATTGTACACGTCAAATTCAGTTCAGATATTAAGTGAAAAGGTATAAATGACGTATCTATGTTAGTATAAAGATATATTCACATTCGATCATCCTTAATAAGCCGTATTCTTCGGATTAGCAGACGACATTAGTTGTAATTTTTTTGGTTGATTGGTTGCTAGGAATTGATTGCTTGGTTGCATTTATTTGAAATTGAATGCATGGATGTTAGCAACAATAAAATAAATGCATCTAAAATTGTGATTATGTATTGTGTTAACTTATCCAAACATTGTTTAAGGATTCTCATCGATACATGGGATGCCATGTTAACGATAGGGGTTCCTAAACATCGAACGTGACATTATGACATAACTAATAATTAAAACCTGAAAATTTTAGTATGAATTTCTTTTGTTATGGAATATCGTGATGTCAATCAAGCTAAAGTTTAATCATGAATTGTTAATATCCCCTATATGATATGAATTTGATATTAAATATTAATATGAATTTTTGAGGTAGGTGTAGGTATCTAAAGTTAAATAGATATCGTGTAAAAGATTTTAAATTGTTTGCTTAAGGAATATTAGCAGACTCGCTAATATTTCAAATCTAAGGTACGTCGGTTTACGTATCGCATTTTTGTGTTTTTCCCTACGGAATACCTTGTCCTTGAGATGAGATGTATGTTATGTAATTATATTCATATTGTAAATTTTCAAAATGCTAGTCGTGCAAAGGAGACGCCGACGAAATTTTCCGTAAATTTAAGGCATTAGAAAATTTTGAAAATTGTAATAACTAAAAAAAATTGAATTTTAGCATTAGCTTTTGGAGTTGTATCAATTGAATGTTTTGGAAATGATATTAGAAACCAATCGGCAAATCATAGATTTCAGAGAAAATTATATTATGGATTTCTTTCGTTAAGGAAATTGTGGGGACACATTTTCTTCAAGGGGGAAGTCTGAAACAACCCTATTGTTAGTTGCATGATTAATTAAATCTAGCTAGGGAAAATTAATTATAAATTGTGATTAGTGAAATGTAACTGTGAAATTAAATCTAGTTTTGTGAATAATTGAATTTTTTATCTTAATTAATTTTAAGATAACTCTGGAAAATGTTGTAAATTTAGTTAAGTGGTAATATTGTGATTTATTATTTTAACATGGGAATTTGTAATTAATATTTTATTTGTTTTGATTAAAAATAATAAGAATAACTTGTATTTCAAATGCAACATTTAATTGTACAAAACATTTCTATATCTATATAAATGAGAAATTTTATCTTGTGAATGGGTTTGATAAATTTTGAGTGAGCAAAACTATGTTAAATAAAATCTTTGTTAAAATGTAAAATAGTGCTTTATAAATTAGTAACACGTACCACTTGGTAATTGGATCCACATCTCTACCCATTTAGCCCATTTAAAAGAAGCTTCCTTCTCATTTTATGTAAGCAGGATATTCAATTCTAAAAGCTCAAAAAACCGGAGAATTCTATTCCTCTTTCAAAACCAAGAAAACAAAAATCAAAGCTCTTCTTCAATTCATGGTAAATTAAACATCTTTAGGAGCTTATTTGTTTAGGTAATCATCTCTAGCTTAAATACATCTCAATTGTGATTTGAATTCCCAATTTACAGTAAACTAAATTATGGCTTTTGGGTGTATCTTAGATTAATTTTTATTTAGGGTTTGCTGGTTTGAAAATTTGGGCTGAAGTGATAATCTTGATTGTTGAATTGAAGGGTGGAGGTGAGTCAATTACTCACACATCTATTTCTAAATTTTGTTGACGCACTTAATTGTTTGAATGATTTGTTGATTGAATTGTTTGCAAATTTGATTGTAAAATTGGATGATTATTTGGTTGTTGTTTGCTGGAAATTTAGTGTGAAATTTGCTGTAGTAAAATAGCGATATTATGGTGTAGAATAATCCAAAACGATTCAATCTTTTTGCTCTAGAAAGATCTTTCAACTAGGTACAACTTCTCTTTTATCACTTGTCAAAATTCTACTGTTTAAGTGGTCTGAATTAAGTTAGAAACCAACGGTAACGCACTATGATGTTTAATTGGCTGTGTTAAAACTTGAAATTAAATTGGTTGTAACTTTTATGTTAATTTTTGAAATTTGATCATTCTTAATGTTCTGGAATGCTTAGACTATGTTCTAAATCTTTCATGTTTTAAGTTTTGAAAAATTATGATGTTTAAATAGTCGAAATCATATTTCTTTTCGCTGCCCTGAGAATAAACGACAACGATAGTGAATTTAAATCATGAGAATTATTTTTGCCATGAATTTTGAACATTAAGTCCAAATTTGATGATCTTTTATTTTTTTGAAAGCTTAGACTTTTATCTAAAACTTTCATGTTTTGATTTTTGCAAAATTTTGAGGTTTATATAGTAGAAATAATATTTCCTTGTCGCTGCCCTGAGAATAAATGAAAGCGACAATGAATTTAAAATCTAAGAATTACTTCGCGTATAAAAATTGAACGGTAAGTCCAAATTTGATGATATTTTTCTTGTTTGCAAGATTAAACTTTTATCTACAACTTTCATGTTTTGAGTTTTGTAAACTTATAAGATTCATGTGGCTGTAACTACAAATATTTAGAGCCAAATCACTTAACCACCGGGACGGTGGTGCTTGTCTAAATGAAATAAGTTGATAAGATTCGTATACAAGTAATTTTACGAAAAAGAATTATTTTTGTTTGTAATTCTTAGAATTGTTTCTAAATTGAGTTAATAGATATTAAAAATGATTTTTAGCAAGTTATTTTATATATTAGGCTGGTTAGTAAATTATTTATGGATTTGGAAATATGACACTGAAAATACAAATCTAATCTATTTTTATATAATAGTGATTATGAATTTGGAATATAAGTATTACGATTTTATTAAATAAATAATATAGGATTCGTGGAATTTGGAAATGTGATTTTGAAAAGCATAAACTTAATTTATTTTTAAATAAATTTTTTTTATTTAATATGGATTTAGAAGAGTAATTAACTATAGTTTTGTTAATAATACAACTATATGGATATTTGAGAAAACTTTGTGCATATATGTGTAATTTTGAAATAATTCGAGGTCATAGAATATTTTATTAAATAAGTGAACACTTATTTAAAGTTAAATAATAAGTGGATTTGGGGAAAATTATAATATGTGTTTTATTTTTTAAATAATAAAAATCAGAGAGAGAAAATGTTTTGAGAACCTTAATTCTATAATTTGGGAAGTACTATTATTCGACTTAATGTTATCGATTATTTTAAATGCTTTCGAATAACGCTTCGTTGAATATGGTATAACTCATTTGAAAAGAATGTTTGAGTGGAGTTTACTAACCTTTTCGCGAATACTCGAATTCCACTAGGTAGTATGGGATGCCTTGGTTAAATTCTTGTGATCATACTTGAGAAAGTACTTAACACTTTAGAGTTGTATTCTCTTTTGATATGCGACAATTGATTGCTAGATCCTTAAGCGAATGTAGTTCAGGTTTCCAATAGTATCCGTAATAAGTGATATTTACTAGCTTTTAGTAAATACTTGGATTTCACCATATAGTATGGGACGTATTGGTTAAATCGTAGTAATTACTTAAGGCGATAGTAATTGGCAATTTAGAGTTTACTCTCTTTTGGTGTGTGGAAAGTGGCTGCTAGATCCTTAAGTAGTTACTCCTGGATTTCTTTTCAAGTGTAATAATCTAAAATAAATCTGAAAGATTCGGTCATGGATGCTATGCTTGAGATCATCTTGTTATCCTATGATTCCCATCCCGTGTACGATCTTCGGTATCGGATCGGTTCGTGTGATTCCAAAATTGTTTGTTTATTTGCTACAGTTCTGTGTATGATCATTAGGATCATTTTGAGTAAGATCTCTTGGATTCTGGATATTCGGATTCTGTGTTCGTGAAATAAATATATATTCTTAGGTCTTGTGTTCGTGAAATAAATATATATTCTTATGTCTTGTGTTTGTAAAGTAAATATATATTCTTGTGTCTTGTGTTAGTGAAATAAATATATATTCTCGTGTCTTGTGTTCGTGAAATAAATAGATATCCTTATGTCTTGTGATGGATTCTAAATTAAGTTAATTATATTATTATGTGTTTAGTGACTAGTGCGTGTCTGTGACTTTACTTTATAACCTTGTTCTGAGTTAAATTAATCCCCTAACTCGTTATATCCTGGACATCTGTATTTACTTATATGTTGTTCATTCTTGTGATATATTCTGTTCTCACCCTATTGGATATTTAAAAATAGTCTGACATGGGTGTTATTTTGCTCGGGTCAGGCCGAGACTTTTCTGGTGACAGGACATGTTGACCTTTGGATGTTTGAGCTAGCAAGGAGATAAACACATTTGGACATTTTAGTTTATCTCATTTAGAAAATTTGTGAATATGTTTATAAGATGTACAATTCAGATTAGAGAATTATAAAACTATATAACAATCGAGTTTAGTATTTCATTTCATAAACACAAAATTTGTATATGTATAAGCTGAGATTTAATCCATTGTGATCTATGATTGTTATCAATACGATATATTGTTCTGATTTTGAGAAATCAGTGTGTCTATTACTTTGTATTAATACTGTAACGTCAAATTCAATTCAGATATTAAGTGAAAATGTATAAATGACATGTCAGTATTAGTACAAAGATATATTCACATTCGATCGCCCTTAACAAGCCGTATTCTTCGAATTAGCAGACGACATTACTTGTAATGTTCTTTGCTAATATGGGCATCGCGGTGGGGCCGTTATAGTTTGGTATCATGAATATATTTTCTCGTGTCTTGTGTTTGTGAAATAAATATATATTCTTGTGTCCTGTGTTCTCGAATTAAATATTTATTCTTAGAATTAAATATTTATTCTTATGCTTGTGTTCATGAAATAAGTATATATTCTCGTGTCTTGTGATGGATGCTAAATTAAGTTAAATATATTATTCTGTGTTTAGTGACTAGTTCGTGTCTATGACTTAAACTTATAGCTTTGTTCTGAGTTGAATTAATTCCCTAACTCGTTATATTCTAGACATCTGTATTTATTTATATATTGTTTATTAGTGTGTTATATTCTGTTCTCATCCTATTGGATATTTAGAGATAGTCTGATCCGAGTATTATTTTGCTCGGGTTAGGCCGAGACTTTTCAGGTTACAGGACAAGTTGACCTTTGGATGTTTGGGCTAGCAAGGAGATAAACCCTTTTGAATTTTTAGTTTATTAACTTAGGAAATTTGTGAATATGTTTATAAGATGTACAATTGAGATTTGAGAATTGTGAAACTTGTATAACAATCAAGTTTAATATTTCATTTTGTAAACTCAAAATTTGTATATGTGTAAGTTAAGTTTTATTCTGCTGTGATCGGCAACTGTTATTTATATGATATATTGTTCTAATTTTGAGAAATCAGTGTGTCTATTACTTTGTATTAATATTGTACACGTCAAATTCAGTTCAGATATTAAGTAAAAAGGTGTAAATGACTTGTCGGTATTAATATAAAGATATGTTCACATTCGATTGCCCTTAACAAGTCATATTCTATGGATTAGCAGACAACATTACTCGTAATGTTCTTTGCTAATCTGGGTATCGCGGTGGGGTTGTTACAGTTTTTGTAACAACTCTGTTGTTAATTGCCTAATTAATTAATTTTAATTATTGATAATTAATTTATGATTGCAATTTTTGAAATTAAACCATGTTTGTGAATAATTGAATTAATTTAATTAAGAAATGAATTTCACTTCTTAAAAGAGAATTTCAAATTCTATTTGAAATATAATTAAACCAATTGTTTATATTTGGTGTTTAAGATTATTTAAAATTTAGATTTTTGAAATTTTATAGTCCATCTTTCGTTAAATGACAATAATATGTATTTCGTTAGAGTTGAATTGAATTTATGCAAAACTTTTTAATATTGATTTAAGATGATAATTTTTATCACTCATTAATTGCAAACTTTGCGAAATTATATTGTAAATTATAGAATTCTGTTTAAAGTTAAATGGTATGTTTTAAGTGATAACAAAGCTAAACTAATTGGTAATACCTCTTTTATAAAAGAATTTGCAACACTTGTTATTGGGTTTAGAACCATACCCACTTGGCCCATGAAAATTAGAATAAGTTAAGAAAAATTATACGTACATTCTCCTTCTTCTCAAACTAGAAAATAAAATTCTATCTTTTACAAAACCCTAGAATCTAAATCAACCAAAATTTAGTGCAAATCAAAGGGCTTTTGTTCTATAATGAAAAGTTAGTATTCTAAATCCTATCTCTATCGTTTAGAAACATAAAAGAGTCATTTTGATCTTGTTTTAATTAGAATTATTTGCTGGTTGGCTTTTGTTTTTGGGTTTTGAGACAATTTTGGTGAAGTTGAAGGCGTAGCAAAGCCTAGGCAAAGATTTACAAGCTATAGGAAGCATTAAAGGTAAGTTAATCACTCACACAATTATCTCTAACCCATAAGAATAATTGTTAATTGCTGTTTGGATTGAATTGGTTGGTTTGTTGATTGAGTTTCTTTCAATTTAATTGTGAATTGGTTGTTTAAATTTGGTGATTTTTTGAATATTTGCTGAAAATAAATTACAAAAATTGTTGTAGTAAAACATCAATATCTTAGTGTAAAATGCTTATAATTGACTCAATCTTTTTGTAGCAGAAAGCCCTTTCAATAAGCTACAAGTTATATTTTAATCACTTTCTAAAATTCGACGGTTTAAAGAGTTTAAATTGAGTTTGAAACTAATGTTATAGCACAGCCATATAACAATTTTCTGAGTTAATATCCGAGAGAAAAATGGACATAACTTTTGATTGATGAGCCCAATTGTGTTGAATCATATTACAGTAGAAAGATAATCCCCTAAGGAAGAACTTTTATTTTAATCATTTTCTCATATTTTGAAGATATTTTCTTGTGTCTTGTGTTTCTGAAATAAATATATATTCTTGTGTCTTGTGTTCGTGAATTAAATATTTATTTCTATGCTTGTGTTCATGAAATAAGTATATATTCTTGTGTCTTGTGATGGATGCTAAATTAAATTAATTCTATTATTCTGTGTTTAGTGACTAGCTCGTGTCTACGACTTAAACTTATAGCCTTGTTCTGAGTTAAATTAATTCCCTAACTGTATTTATTTATATATTGTTTATTAGTGTGCTATATTCTATTCTCATCCTACTAGATATTTAGAGATAGTCTGATTCGAGTATTATTTTGCTCGGTTTAGGCTGAGACTTTTCAGGATACAGGACAAGTTGACCTTTGGATCTTTGGGCTAGCAAGGAGATAAACCCTTTTGAACTTTTAGCTTATTAATTTAGGAAATTTGTGAATATGTTTATAAGATGTACAATTGATATTTGAGAATTGTGAAACTTGTATAAGAATCAAGTTTAATATTTCATTTTGTAAACTCAAATTTGTATGTGTAAGTTGAGTTTTATTCTGCTGTGATCGGTGAATGCTATTTATATGATATATTATTCTGATTCTGAGAAATCGGTGTGTCTATTACTTTGTATTAATATTGTACACGTCAAATTCAGTTCAGATATTAAGTAAAAAGGTGTAAATGACTTGTCGGTGTAAGTATAAAGATATGTTCACATTCGATTTCCCTTAACAAGTCGCAGTCCAGGGATTAGCAGACAACATTACTTGTAATGTTCTTTGCTAATCTGGGTATCGCGGTGGGGTTGTTACAGCTTTTGTAACAACCATGTTGTTAATTGCCTAATTAATTAATTTTAATCATGGATAATTAATTTATGATTGCAGTTTTTGAAATTAAACCATGTTTTGTGAATAATTTAATTAATTTAATTAAGAAATGAATTTCACTTCTTAAAAGAGAATTTCAAATTCTATTTGAAATATAATTAAACCAATTATTTATATTTGGTATTTATGATTATTTAAAATTTAGATTTTTGAAATTTTATAATCCATCTTTCGTTAAAATGACAATAACTTGTATTTCATTAGAGTTGAATTGAATTTATGCAAAACTTTTTAATATTGATTTAAGATGATAATTTTTATCATTCATTAATTGCAAACTTTGCGAAATTATATTGTAAATTGTAGAATTTTGTTTAAAGTTAAATGGTATGTTTTAAGTTATAACAAAGCTAAAATAATTGGTAATACTTCTTTTATAAAAGAATTTGCAACACTTGTTATTAGGTATAGAACCATACCCACTTGGCCCATGAAAATTAGAATAAGGTGAGAAACATTATACGTACATTCTCCTTCTTCTCAAACCAGAAAATAAAATTCTATCTTCTACAAAACCCTAGAATCTAAATCAACCAAAATTTAGTGCAAATCAAAGGGCTTTTGTTCTATAATGAAAAGTTAGTATTCTAAATCCTATCTCTTTCATTTAGAAACATAAAAGAGTGATTTTGATCTCGTTTTAATTAGAATTATTTGATGGTTGGCTTTTGTTTTTGGGTTTTTAGACAATTTTGGTGAAGTTGAAGGCGTAGCAAAGCCTAGGCAAAGATTTACAAGCTATAGGAAACATTAAAGGTAACTTAATCACTCACACAATTATCTCTAACCCATAAGAATAATTGTTAATTGCTGTTTGGATTGAATTGGTTGGTTTGTTGACTGAGTTTCTTTCAATTTAATTGTGAATTGGTTGTTTGAATTTGGTGATTATTTGACAGTTTGCTGAAAATAAATTACAAATATCGTTGTAGTAAAACATCGATATCTTAGTGTAAAATGCTTATAATTGACTCAATCTTTTTGTAGCAGAAAGCTCTTTCAATAAGCCACAAGTTATAGTTTAATCACTTTTTAAAATTCGACGGTTTAAGGAGTTTAAATTGAGTTTGAAACTGATGTTATAGCACAGCCATATAACAATTTTCTGTGTTAATATCTAAGGGAGAAATGGACATAACTTTTGATTGATGAGTCCAATTGTGTTGAATCTTATTACAGTAGAAAGATAATCCCCAAATGAAGAACTTTTATTTTAATCACTTTCTCATATTTTGAACATTTCTGGATCGAAATTGGAATTTTTAACAGAGTAATAGTCTTTGCCTTGTCAAAATTTTTGAGCCAAAATATTGTTAGTAATTTAAGCATAACATTCCCATTTCTTATCAGAATACGATAATTCTTGATGTTCTGGAAAGCATGGACTCTGTGCTATAACTTTCATATTTTGTGTTTTGCATACTTTTGAAGTTTAAATGGTCAAAAAACTTGTTTCTTGTCGCTGGCCTGTCAATGAAAAGCAGTGTTAATAAATTTAAATTCGAGATATTATTTTGGCCATAATTTTTTTGTTACTAAACGGAATTTGATAATTCTTGAAGTTCTGGAAATTTAGACTCTGTGCTACAACTTTCATGTTTTAATTTTTGTAAAATTTTGAGATTTAGGTCGTCGAAACTGAAGATCTTTAAATCTTAAATTTGAGCTAAATGAAATAAATAGATATGTATATCAAAATGGATTTGCAAGAGTAGTTGAATTTTGTTTTAAAATATGGCTTTGAGAATAATATAACATATGGAAATTTGAGATAAATTTGTAAAATTAAGTGAAATCTTGTAATAATTCGAGTTTATGGAATATTCTAATTTAAATGAATATTTCACCTTGTTAAATAATAAATTGTTTTCTACAATAAAATGTGTCAGTAAAATAGTTGTGGAATTTGGAAATGTGGAAATAAGTAAATATATATTTTGAGAATCAGGACAATATAAATTATGAACCATGTTAATTCTTGGAATTTTAATCATTAATATTGTGTGGGAAACACGGAAAAAATCTTGGTTTTATAATAAATGTTTTTGGAAATAATAAACAGATTTGTGAACAAAAATTAACAAGTGTTTTTAACAATGAAAATCAAAGAGAATTTTTTTTTGAGAACCTTATTTCTATAACTTAGGGAGTGCTAATAATCGACTTAGTATTGTCGATTGGTTTAAATGCTTTCGTATAATGCTTTATCGAATATAGCATAAACTCATTGAATATAACATTTAAGTGGAATTTACTAACCACTGGTGAATATGTGAATTTTACCGGGTAGTATAGGTTACTTTGGTTAAATTTTTGTGATCGCTATAGGGGAGTAATTAACACTTTAGAGTTGTTTTCTCTTCAGGTGTGCGACAAGTGGTTGCGAGA
This sequence comes from Allium cepa, assembly GCA_030765085.1. Lineage (NCBI taxonomy): Eukaryota > Viridiplantae > Streptophyta > Magnoliopsida > Asparagales > Amaryllidaceae > Allium > Allium cepa. Next base: position 22,905,283 of record CM060933.1, on the reverse strand, counting down.
TCCAGAAGAGAATATAATCCAATTTTTTCGGTGGTATATGTAATAAGTGATATTTACTAGCTTTTAGTAAGTACTTGGATTTCACTATATAGTATGGGACGTATTGGTTAAATTCTAATGATTACTGAAGGTAATAGTATTGGAACTTTAGAGCTTACTCTCTTTTGGTGTGCGGCAAGTGGCTGCTAGACCCTTTAGAAGTTACTCCTCGATTTCTTTTCAAGTGCAATAATCTAAATAAATCTGAAAGATTCGGTCATGGCTGCTATCCTTGAGATCGTCTTGTGATCCTGTGATTCCCGTCCAGTGTACGATCCCCGGTATCAGACCGGTTAGTGTGATACCAAATTGTTTGTTTGTTTGCTACGGTTCTATGTACGATAATTACGATCATTTTGAGTAAGATCGCTTAGATTCTGGATATTTGGATTCTGTGACTATTCTGTGTTCGTGAAATAAATATATATTCTTGTGTCTTATGTTCATGAAATAAATAAATATTCTTGTGTCTTGTGTTAGTGAAATAAATATATTTTCTTATGTCTTGCATTCGTGAAATAAATATATATTCTTGCGTCTTTTGATGGATGCTAAATTATGTTAATTCTATTATTCCGTGTTTAGTGACTAGTTCATGTCTATGACTTAAAATTATAACCCTGTTCTGAGTTAAATTAATTCCCCAACTCATTATATCCTGAACATCTATATTTACTTATATGTTGTTTATTCTTGCGTTATATTCTGTTATCAGTCTATTGGATATCTTGAGATAGTCTGACCTAGGTGTTATTTGGCTCGGGTCAGGCCGAGATTTTTCAGGTTACATGACAAGTTGACCTTTGGATGTTTGGGCTAGCAAGGAGATAAACACTTTTGACTTTTTAGTTTACCCCATTTAGGAAATTTGTGAAAATGTTTATAAGATGTACAATTGAGATTAGAGAATTGTAAAACTGTATTACAATCGCTTTTTGCATTTCATTTTGTAGACTTAAAATATGTATATGTATAAGTTGAGATTTATTACGCTGTGATCTGCAACTATTATTCATACGATATATTATTCTGATTCTGAGAAATCAGTGTGTCTATTACTTTGTATTAATATTATATACATCAAATTCAGTCCAGATATTGAGTGAAAAGTAAAAACGACGTGTCAGTGTTAGTATAAAGATATATTCACATCCAGTCGCTCTTAACAAGCCGTATTCTTTGGATTAGCAGACGATATTACTTGTAATGTTCTTTGCTAATCTGGGCATCATGGTGGGGTCATTACAGCTTGGTATCAGAGCTGTGTCAGAATATTATAGCATGTAATATTAAAGATCGGAGACCTAGATGACTTAGGGTCATGTCTCTTGGGTTATGTTAACTACCTAATTGGGGATAAAATGTCAAATGATTATCGGGATAATCATTTGGGGCATAAAATTGATAAATTGGAATTTGTGACGTTAAAACTTTTGGAGTTAATGAGTAAAATATTTTTGAGTTGAGAAAATTTTGGAATTAAATTGGAATGAATTAAATTAAAGTGAGTTATTTTCTTTTAATAGAAAAGTTGGAAAATTTTAGTTAATAAGTTTAATAATTAAATGATCTAAGTATAATCAGAGTTTCGTAGTGGAATTTCAGAAATTGAATTGTGCCGTTGTAAGTGATTATGTATGTTTCGGTTGATTGGTTGTTAGAAATTGATTGCTTGGTTGCATTTATTTAAAATTCGATGCATGAATGTTAGTGATAGTAAAATAAATGCGTCTAAAATTGTAATTATCTATTGTGTTGACTTATCCCGATGTAGTTTAAGGATTTTGGTTGATATGTGAGACGCTATGTTATCGATAGAGGTTCCTAAACATCGAGCATGACATTTTGACAAAAGTAATAATTAAAACTTGGAATTTTAAGTACAAAATTTATTTCATTATGAAATATCATGATGTCAATATAATTAAAGTGCAATCATGAATTGCTAATATCTTCTATATGGTATGAATTTGATATTAAATACTAATATGAATTTTTGAGATAGGTGCAAATATCTGAAGTTGAATAGATACCGTTTAAAAGATTATAAATTATTTGCTTATGGAATATTAGCGGAGTCGATAATATTTCAAATATAAGGCGTATCTTGGATTACATATTGCATTTTTGTGTTTTCCCTAGGGGATGTCTCATCCTTGAGATGAGATGTATATTATCTAATTATATTCATATTGTAAATTTTCAAAACGACATTGACGAAGTTTTCCTCGAATTTGAGGCGTCGAAATATTTTTGAGAAATTTTGATTACCAAAAATGCTTTAAGAGGAAATTGGAGTGGTATTAATCAAATGCTTTGGAAATGAAATTAGAAACCAGTTAATATATAATTGCTTTAAGAGGAAATTTATATTATGGATTTTTTTCGTTAAGGAAATTGCAGGGACGCATTTTTCTTAGGGGGAAATTTTGTAACAAACCTGTTGTTAATTTCTTAATTAATTAAGTTTAGTCGTGGACAATTAATTTACGATTGCGGTTTTTGAAATTAAACCAAGTTCTGCGAATAATTGAATTAATTTAATTAAGAAATGAGTTTCACTTCTTAAAAGAGAATTTCCAATTCTATTTGAAATATAGTTAACCAATTATTTATATTTAGTATTTAAGATTATTTAAAATTAAGATTTTCGGAATTTTATAATCCATCTTTCGTTAAACTGATAATAATTTGTATTTCGTTAGAGTTGAATTTACCTAATTTAGATTTATTATTATTATTTGCCTTTAGATTAATTGGGAAAACAATAAATCATTAGCTGTAAATTCTTCATCTAAACAAGAATCAAAATACTTTAAATCTCACAAATTACATATTAACCTTAATTATCCATAATTAAATTTAATTAATTAGATAATTAACAACATGGTTGTTACAGTAAAGATTATATGTTGAAATAATATACGTTATTCAATTCGTGTGAGATTATGTTCTGTCTATATTCTCTTTCTTACCCTTAAAGAACCGCCTCTTCTGTTAGAAATGCGGATTACGGATCTTAAGGCTAGGATTAACACTAGAGGGGGGGTGAATAGTGTTTATAAAGAATTACTAAATCTTTTTGAGTTTATGTTAATTTAGACACAGATGTATGCAATATACAGACACAGATATGATCACAGAAACAAACACAGATGCAGAAATAAAATAAAAGAAGTAAAGGAAAGAACACACCGGATTTTATATTGGTTCGGAGTACCCTACATCCAATCCCGCAACACAAGTACGGATTTCCTTTCAAAAGCAATCTTTACAATTACACCCTCGATTTCAAGGCTACAAGGTACACCCTCCATAATCACAATCCTTTGGGTAGAGATACTTGATTTTTCGGGCAACAAGTTCACCCACTTGATTTTACGGGCAACAAGTTCACCCAATTGATTTCCCAAGGCTACAATCACACCTTATCTCGCTTAATAGATTACAAAGAAGTCTATAACTCTGAATAGCACTGAGAACCTTGTTGAGATAGTAATAGAGAATCAAACTAGAAGTAATCGAGTTTGATTCAATGTTGATTTCGGTAGAGTAATGGTAAGAATATGTATTAAGAAATATGGAAGAAGAAGGAGAGAAGAGAAAAACCATAAAATCTGATATAAAATTCGTTGAAACTAACCCCTATTTGTAGAAGAACAACAGCCATGTCCACTCGTGAAGAGTTATGGCGAATAGACACTTCTTTTGAAATTTAAATTTTGAACTCAACTGACACCATATCGACATGGTCACCATAGGCATGTCGACATCCCAAAGAAATTTTTGATGATTTGATTTTCTTTGAAAATAACCTTTATCTTATATTAAAACGATTTTAAACTTTACAAATATACTTGACTATGGTTAAAATTCATAAGTAAATATAGAGAATAATATATATAGATTTTATCCATAATTTTATATTTTAAATCTAAGTATAAATATTTAAAAGTTAAATATATTATATTAAAAGATAGTTTAAAATCAGGAGTAATTTGACTTTGAAATTAAAGATGATTTTGAGGCTAAACTTATTTAAAATCAGGATAGAGGTTTTTGAATCCTTTAAAAGGAAAGTTTTGAAATCATTTTGAAAACAAGATAATTTTGTAAAATCATTTGAATAAAAATTAGCGGATACAAAACAATGTTCAACTAGATTTTTCGTAGGTTCCATCTTACTTAGGGTTCCATCCCTTTAACGGGCTCGAAGTGGATTCCATTCCACGAATATATTGGATTTTAAGATGCCAGTGCTTTTCTAGGAGTTTTAACAAAATTCCTAATTAAAATACTTATTCTTGAAGTCTTGAACTCTTGATAATCTTTATACTCATGAGTCTTCAATCTTGATATCTTGAATCTCTATACTGCACAGTCTTCATTCTTGGTACCTGCATGGTTAAATCCCGCATATACATATATATCTAAACTTATAATGTTAGTATTTATATTTTATAATCTATTCTAAGGTTGTTGTCATCAAAACCATCATCACACGGACTAACAATCTCCCCCTTTTTGATGATGACAACCTCTGTTTATAAAATATTACTTCTATCCTAATAACTCCCCCTAAAACTAATAACTCCCCCTTAATCTATGCCTAATTACCCTATTTTATACTTCTCCCCTTTTGTCATCAACAAAAACTAACTCCCCCTCAATCTAATACCCTATGATATATGATTATAATGATAGTATTTATATTTTATAATCTATTCTAAGGTTATTGTCATCAGAACCATCATCTCACGGACTAACATCTTCGATACTTGGATTTGTGGCACGTGAATATAGAGGATGTATTCGTGTCAATTTTTGAGGGTCGAAAAAATAAGCAATCACAATTTGTCTTATAATTTTTCCTATGCATTTTATCCATTAAGTTGCATTGTAAATATTAGTAATTTTCAAGTATTAGGCATCATTTATACAAAAAGGGAAATTATATAGACTATGGGGATAAAAATAGTATGAAATATATTCTTGCTAAATCAACTCATTTATTAGCATGAGTTGGTACTTTACCATTGGTACGATTTTGTAGAACACAAAGATTAATATCCATATACTTCACTATAGTTTTCACTAATCCCACAAGACATTAATTAACTATTTTGATTTTGGTGTGCAAATTGATCTTAATACAACAATATATGTATTGTGTTTTGATTGAAGTTAACTTGAAATTTCAAATTGTTAAAATTCCCATATTATATGCAATTTCTTTTGCATGTGTACGTTTTTCATGCGCTTTCTTCGCCATTTCCATTTAATATGAAGAATGATCGATTTGTCGATGCTAAGTATCAGTGATCCAAAAATCGAAAATGGAAGCTTTATGGATTATGAATATGATGTTAAGGTACACTATTTAATACAACTGTACAATTTTCACCAGATGATGGTGTGATCTAGACTTTGGGCATTTAGCACCCAAAGTAACATCGCTAAATAAACTCACTTATCACTATGTGTCAGTTCCTTTATGGTTAGTATGATTTTATATGATAATGAGATTAATACACATACATTTACTTAGATATTGGATTTCACTTATGTTATCAAATACTATTTAAATCTGGTGTGTAAATTTTGCTTCCAACGAATTAATGCTTACATATTAATATTCCATTTATGTTAATTAAATCCAGTACTTGACAAAAATATTGTTTTAATAGTGGAAAGGAAACTACAAATTGTTTTTATTGCAGTCATATGTGTACTACATGCAAATGAGAAATAAACTTGGAATTTTCGGGAAAATTTTTTTCCTCCTTTTTGGCGTTCATTATCACATAATCTTCACCAGATGACATTCGTTGTCCAATTTTTTTATTTTTATAATTAAATGTCAAAATATTAGCTAATTAATTTTATTTAATTGGTTTAAATTTAAGATAGTTGATTAATTTAAATGTATGGACATAGTGTAAAATAACTCCACCTGTGTAGCTTTCTATGCAGCCTATCCCAAGCCAAGGATAAAGGATAAAGGATGTTGTGGTGGACTCTGGAAAAGAAGAGATTCCTAACAAAGTACATTACCTTTATCAATGATATGTACGATGATATTGTGACTAGTGTTAGAGCATGCGACGGTGAAACCGGTGACTTTCTCATTAACATAGGATTACATCAATGGTCAGCTTTGAGCCCCTACATTTTTGCCCTAATGATGGATGAGGTTACGAAGGGTATACAATGTGAGATTCCTTGGTGTATGTTATTTGCTGATGATGTTGTGCTAATCGATGAAAGTAAGATTGGGGTTGATAGACAACTGGAGCTATGGAGACAGACTTTAGAATCAAAGGGATTTAGGCTTAGCAAAACTAAAACAGAGTATATGAAGTGCGAGTTCATCGGTGTCAAGTCAGAAGACGAAGATGTCACTCCAACCGGACAAATAGCTCCCAAGAAGGAATCCTTTCAATATTTAGGATCAATGTTGCAGTATAATGGTGAGATTGATGAAGATGTTAGTTTTAGAATTCGAGCGGGATGAGTGAAATAGCGACAAGCGTCTAGCATTCTCTGTGACAGGAAAGTCCCACAAAAGCTTAAAGGAAAGCTCTACAGAATGACAATCAGGTCTGCGACGTTGTATGGTGCAGAATGTTGGTCTACTAAAAGCCAACACGTCCAGAAGATAAGCGTAGCAAAGATGTGTATGTTGTGATGGAGCTGCGGTCATACAAGAAGAGACCAAATTAGAAATGATGATATACGCGATAAACTTGAAGTAGCACCAATTTAGGAGAAGCTAATTCAACATCGCTTAAGATGGTTTGGACATCTTCATCGGAGACCTCCTGAGGCACCTATGTGTGCTAAAATTATAGGCCGCATTGAATGATCAAAGAGATGTAGAGGTTGACCAAGGTTGACATGAGAAGAAGTAGTAAAAAGGAACTTAAAGGATTGGAGTATATCCGAAGAGCTGGTGTCGGGCAGGAGTGTGTGGAAGGTAGTGATCCATGTACCGGAACCATGAGCTATGAGTTTTATAAGTTTTAGATTATAGAACTAGGGAACAGGAGCTTAAGACATAGCGTTTGGTATTTGACACACACACACACACACATATCTTTATTTTTATTTTACTTAGTTATTATTATTAATTTACTTATTTGACTTTATTTTATTATTGTTATTATTATTATTATTGTTATTATTATGGTTTTTAAATTAAATTTGTCATTTAGTTTCGGGTTCCATCTCTAGCCGACCCCAACTTGCTTGTGAATAATGGCTTAGTTGTTGTTGTTGTTGTTGGACATAGTGTAAAATAATTAAGAACAACTTATTATAACTTACTAGCTACAAAAATTAGAAAAGGCAATTATTTGAATGTAAAATGGTTATAAGAATTAATAAAACAGTGTGCCTAATTTTAGAATCACGAACTATATAAAGATACTTTAAAGCCTAATACTACTCATACACCATAAATTATCTTACATAGACCATTAACTTTTTAATAAAACTTAGGACAAAAACACCCTTATATTTCAATAGTTTTTATTTTGAAGTTTTTATTTTAGCAGTTTTTAATTCAAAATCGGTTCATTCAAACAATTTTCAATATAAGTTTTTACAATTTACACCCAAAGTTAAACTTTCCAAGTTAAAAGTTAAAATTAACACCAAAACTTATCTTCATTAAAAACCAAAATTTATTTCTACTTAGCATTAGATCTTTAATTCAAAGTTCAAAATTATTTTTCAAATTACAGGTTTAAATGCCAAACTTTTACGTGTGGTTTCGATTTCATAACCAAATTCATCTCTCTTTAAAATGATATTAAGATAAAATAATCTCAAAATTTTGAATCATATTTGTACCTAAATTCATATATTGTAATCAATATCAAACGAGCCCTATTAATTAGTGGGATGGTTGAGAACGCATTTTCACATGCTAGTTGTTCAAAAACTAAAATTTGAAATCTACAAAATTAAATTTAAGAAATTTATAATTAATAGGTTTGATTGATTGAAGATAAAGAGAAATAGAGGAGAGAGAGATGAATTTAATATCTTACTTTAATCAAATGTGAGGGTAACGTTGTAATATAGATGGTGTATAATAAGTAAAATATGGTGTATATGATTTTGACAATTATTTTAATGTATATAAAGTAATTTTTGGTGCATGAATATAACGTGCCTATTTTAAAATAAAATCACGAGATAATTAAGGAAGGGGGTAAAAAAAGCTAGAATTAATGAGATCCTTTAAAATTCTTTCATTCTACTATTAATGAATAAATTAATAAATATAGTGAAATTCGAATATGGCTCTTGGTTTCTAATTCCCTTATTTCCCTTTTTCTCCCAACATTATATGTCACATACTTCTTACGATTCTATTTTATACAGTATTGTTATTTATCTTTTTGTATGTTACAAAACCTTCATCGTCATTTCATATACTGATCTCTACTTATTTAAACATTCAAACCAAGTTCAATTTTCTTCATCATTCAGTTAATCTATTTTATTACATAAAAAATTCAATATCTTTATCACACAAATTAATTAATGATAGCAACTCCGATTCATTTAAAGATTAAATTTAATTATTTAATTAATTTTAATATATGGATTTAAGTGCAAAATAATATGATAGCACTAATGGGAAATTTGTAAATAATCACATATTATATATAGGGGTTTTTAGGCTCAAGGAAAAAATTGGAGAAAATTTTTGTTTTAGGGACAAGAAGTTTGCTTTTTAGGCTGAAGGACACTTTTTAGTGTAAATCACAAAATGATAGTTGTAACTATCATTTTCTGTTTACACTAAAAAGTATCCTTCAAACTAAAAATCAAACTTGCTGTCCTTGAAACTAAATTTTTTTGCAACTTCTTCCTTGTGCCTATTTTCCTGTTATATAAATGTAGGAATTTTGACTACAAACTGGTGGAATGAACTAATAGAACATTGAGAATCATTATTAAAATGATAATTTACAACATTTGGAAAAAAATGTTAGGAATAAATATAGGGACAAAACTTCGAGAGTTAACGAGAGGTATGGAAATTTTCTCTACCTTATTATTACTTATTTATTAGGTAATTTATTATGATAGATGAAATATAAATTTATGTCTACAAGTTTTGTTTTGTTATTTTTTTATTCGAATCAAGATTTTTTCCTTTCATTTTTACCAATAAAAATGCGACGTTCATGTTAAAATAGTTAATTTTAAGATTTGTTAAAAGAATTAAAGAATATTAGCTAATTTGTTTTATTTAAATACTTTAAATTTAAGACATTCAATTAGTTTCAATGTATATATATGTACATAATGTAAAATAACTAGAAACGACTGAGTAGAACTTATTAGCTATAAAAAACAGAGAAAGTAAGTACTTGAATGTAAAATGATTAGCAATAATTAATTAAAAAAGGTGTGTATAATTTGAAAATCATAAACTATATAAAGATATTTTAAAATAAAATATCATAAGAGAATTAAGGAAAGAGGAGAAAATTATTCAAATTAACGAGAGGCTTTAAAATTATTTTGCTTTACCATCTTTTACTGGATATATTTAATAGATATAACAAAAAGTAAGTTGTGTTATGACTCTTAGTTTCCAATTCCCTCGTCATCCCCTTTTCTTTCATGACGTTATACCTCACCCATTTCATACAACTATATCTTTACGAGCATCCTGGCATGCGCTTCGCGCATGTTCGTGGCATGCATTTCTTGCATGAATTGGTTTTCTATAAATTGTATATATTTAAAACTTTCAAAAGAAAATGATTTGCATAAATACTATACCATATTTTTGCGTTGAAATCTTGTGTGATTATTTTGAATTTTTTTTTTAAGTTGCTAAACTAATTTTTTGTCAGTTTAATGTTTACTGTATTATTGATTAATAAAGAACGAAATTGTAAAAGAAGTATATTTATTGGATCCTATTTTTAAGTGATAGTAAGATTTGGTAATGGGACTTTGCACTGAATGTCCCTATTTTTTATGTTGTTGTAAGAAAAGTCCTTATGATAATTAGTATGTAAATTAAGTCCCTATTTTTTCTAAATCAGAAAGTGCAAACTATCTTGCGCTTTCCTTATAGAAAGAGCAAGTTAACTTGCGCTTTTCAATTTTTTTTTTTTAATTTCTAAAATTTTCAAAAAAAAATTCAAAATCAAAAAGCGCAAACTAGCTCTTTTCTGATAAAAAGTGCAAGTTAACTTGCGCTTTTGAAAAATTTCATCAAAATTAATCATTTCATAGCTAAAATCCTCCTTACATAGCTAAAATCCTCCTTACATAGCTAAAATCGAAAAACTTATCAAAATTAATCATTTCATCATGTTTTAATTTCTTGCTAAAATCACTTAACCTCTTTCATTATTTAGTTTATTCAACATGTATCTTACGCACTGAATAATGTAAAGGTCGAGTCTTCCATTCTAAAACTGGTAACTATAGAATATGGCTTATTTTTTAATGTTAAATTCTTTTGTTTAGGGCTGACGTTTTCATTTCTCATAAGTTATTGCAGGTTTGAGATGAAATAATGGAATCGACGAGTGGAAGGATTAAAAGATTAAATTTCAGATGATTTTTTCAATTTTGTGGTAACTTATCTCTATTTCTCCACTTCTAGATTTTTTATCAAAAAATTAAAAACTAATTTTATTATCCAGCACTATTTTTTATTAATTAACTTCCAACTACTTAGTTCTAGTTCTGATTATAATTTTACATTCCGAATAATATAAATGTATTGAGTTTTTCTTTCCTAGTTTAATAAGTATAAAATGATTTTTAGCTCGTTCCTTTATATTCATTTTTTATTCAAGATTGACATTTTTATTGTATCAAATTAATTATAGGTTTTGGATTGAATAAGTACAATAAAAAGGTTAATCTCTATCAATATTAATCTATTTCAATGTTTTACTCAGCTTGAATACTTCATTATCCTTAATTTAACAATTAACTTTACTTTTAGCTGTTTATAAAATCTCATTCTTTCATAAAGAATACCAATATTAATATAGCAATTGATGGCATATACATCTCTTACCAGTAATAGAAAAAGCTCTGAAACTACTTAACTCGAAAAGAGACTCAATTAGTATTAACGTAACTTTTATTTCCATCCACGGTTTCTTCCGGTTCGTTTCTTTACTCTTTTACTTTGTTGAGTATAATTCTATTCTCGTACTTATGGAATACATCTTTTTGTATGGCAGATAATATTTTCTCTTACTGCTTCATTATATTTTTTTTACTGTGCATGCAGACTATCTTAATACTTTTCTGTTTTCCAACTAAGTTAGCTAATTTTGCCAGACCATTACTGTTACTCCAATATTCACAACAGTACATACTTTATTATTATCTTACAAATTGTATAAAAACACAACTACAAATCATTGTGTGGACAATATATAAATTTTAATGTCCAAATTGCAGTTAAACTGTATTTTATTTTTTAACCATCCAACATCAACTAGAAAAATAATCGAAAACAAAAGTTGTAGTTAAACTATATTCTACTTTTCATCTAATAAGCGTTAACCACACAATTATAAACAAAACCCAAAACAAAAGAACTTCATCTAAAAAACCTGCAAACGCAAACTTCACTATCATGCATTACACATACTTACATAGTAAAATATAAATATAAATTGATAGCTAAAATAATTATGATTTGAAGCATAAATAAAATTATCATGTAAATATTTCAAGCAGCAAGAACAAACAACAGTAATGAGAAGATGGCTAATAATTGTACGCATGCACATTTCCATAACCAAACTTATGTACACAATCAAAGCAAATACAGTCCAAATAATGGTACCATAAGACATATATCAAACACAATAGTACATCAACAGTTCCCTGATTAAGAAAATGAGAAGAATGCTTCCGATGATTTTAATATTGTCAATGAAGGTAATAACAATACATCAACAGTTCATGACTCTTTCCCACTTGTGAATTTTATTTCGAACCACTTCAAATCGTTTCTGGGCAACATGATAACGTAACTTCTCCCAACCTGGATAAGTATGAGGTAATGGTGCTGCTTCTTTCAAATGAACTATCATAAAATGGTTTCCACCCATCAAAACAATTAGTATAACTCTATGTTCCATTTTTGGATCCAACCTTAAAGGCAAATATGTCATACTCTCCTTAGGAGAATAAACAATAAGTATGCAGTTAAATGTCGTTGCGAATATGCATCTCATCTTTGAAAAACTCAACCAATATTTTTTGCTCGTACATGGTCCAAAATCTGCTAAAACTGATCCAACTAGTGCATACCCTTTTTCACCACCTAATAGATTCTTGTATAATTCCTTATGTGAATGTAGTTCTTCTATCATGGTCAGTCTAACAGTCTTCCATGCATCATCCTCATCAAGGCCAAACAATCGTGCACAACAACAATAACCATAGTGCTCATCAGGTGGAACATGCTCCACACTTTCAAAAATATGTTCCTTGAACGATGGACTAAAATACTTGAATTCAAATTTAGTAGGTGATAGCTTATCATCTGAGTTGGAGAGTGAGAAAGGTTTATTTTTAATTTTTTGGTTTGGCTTTATTAAATGTAGATAGTTTCTTTTTGGCAATTTGTTCATTTCTTGCCTTCTCCATCTGCGCATATTCAAATGCGGATTTATCATACTTTGTAGTATTATTTTTTGTGTGGTTATCTTTATTTCTAGGACTTCCTTTTAGTTTTTTACTCTTTGAAGTAGGCTCCATATTTGTACTTTCGGGATAGTTAATCTGAAATAAAAATACATATATTACTTTAATTTTCTATCAAAAATATGATTGAAACAAAAGTATTAAGTAAGTTGCCAAAGCATACCCCTTTTTTTACTTTTAACATTTTTAGTTTCTACTCCTCGGTAGAGTGGTCGAATTTATGTGAAAAGGTGGAAATTTTTAGCATAGGATCAAGTGAATATTCAACAACATTATCGATAACATCATTAGGTTTTCTTCAAAAAAGGATGGATGGAAGACAATAAGATCAAACTGCGTTCTTATTTTAATTGCACAATCTCATGCACACACGAAAGACTATATGAGTATTTAAGTGTGCAACCACACTTCAAAAAATCTAAACTAACATATTCTATTTTTTTCATTCCTCGATAATTAAATCCAATGCATGATGAGATACAAATCCTCGTAGATTGTCGAAAAAAGTTATACGTTGGTTAGCAAATTACCGTTTAATGATTTACAAAGAGAAGCTCTTATGGCCACATGTTGTGTCATTACCAATCTATCAATCATCACCAAATTTTGCACCAAATTACCTTAAGATAAAGCCAAATATCTCTTATTGATAAATATTGTTTTCCTACCCTGTTAGTAAAATAACTGTATAAATTACTATGGTTACCATATTAGAATTAGATCTTTCAGGATTGTCCAAACTTTGCCAAATCATCTTTGATGTTTTTGTCTTCTTTTTTTAAGGCTTCAACTAGCCACTCGTCATCTTCTTCATCATTCATTATCCTCGAATAAAATCCTAGACATCCTTCAATGTGACTCATAGTACAATCAATAATTCCCTTGAGATCACTTTAATTTTTCTTCTCAAACATTTTTCCTTACACATAAAAAGTATAATGAGTTGGATAATACTTTTTTATGACTATTATTAATACTGATTATTAATTTAAATCAAAGACTGAAGACATACATCATGACACAGAAGTATCTTATGTGATTCAATGGAGTGGTTGAAATATCAAATTTTTTAGAGTAGTAAATTTGATCTTTACTATTTTAGTAAAAAAGAAATGGCGACATATGATATTAAAGACGAGAAGACAACAGTAAAAGTGGTGGATAAACTAATTATTTTTTAAAATTATGTAAAAGATCAAAGTTGTTATTTTTGTGGGGGGATTAGGAGACTAAAAATGTGGATTTATATAAAACTTACGTAGTATTAATCATTTCTTAATAAAATTGCTAAAACTACTTTCGTATATTTAGTTCTAAACCTAATTTGAGTTTTACATTCGAAGTAATGCAAATTCGTTGACTTTTTCATTTTGAGCACTGTAAATGTATTGACTTTTTCATTCTAATTATGATTAGAGTTTTACAATCTTAATATATTTTGTTATGCGTCCCTTAGAAAAAAAGTAGTAGAATATTATAATTTATGCGATTCGCTAAATAACTTTATTTAGTATAGATATTACATCGTAGGTATTCCTGAGTCTGTTACATGAACTGCCATTGATTTACAAACATTTATGAATTTTAAAATTAATTTCTTACTAAGATAGTGTAAACTTCGTACAAAAACTTTATATTTCCCTAATTTTTTTACAACACATATGTGTGTCACAGTATATTGAATCATTTATTATTTAATACCATAACTACAAGCCAAAGAATATGTTCACTATGATTACTTCTTCGAAGTTAACTACGTTATAATATCGTTGTTAGTATGATTTTGGAATTATTTCTCTTCTTAAATTTTGTAGGAGTTGTTAGATTTACTAACACATTAATATCATAAGATCTTCGATTGTTTGGTAAAATCTATTATAGGTTAAATGTGATAGAGTTAGGGGGATGCCCTAGAGGAAATTATGTAATTTATTACATAAATCTAACTTGATAACCAATCTTTTTCAAATAAAAGTTGTTTCCTTTCTGTTATATACTTGCTATGAACTGTTATAGATAATTAATTAGCTAATTTAAGTACATATGTCATAAAGTCCATAAATGAAGTGTTTGTAATAGCATTACCAATAGTTGTAACCATGAGTATTATATCACAATATAATAAGCACATCATTTTTAATATTCATAGTCAAGATGTATATAGACCACACACGATGCATCCGTTGAGGCAATAGTTTGTAACGCTCTCCAAATGTTGGATGATGTATTACTCATGATTGCTGGAGGCAACAAAGGGTTGTGTACCGATAGTTATTGGATAATTATGAAATGATCCACTTAATAGTTTTCTGTTGGTTAATATAACTAAGGTCGAATGAAAATATCGAAGTGACTAATTTACACAGTTCTCCTGCCTAGAGAATACTATTTATCTTCAATATTAAAGCTCCATTTTAATTATAGTTGAATCATGACACGTTTCTATCAAACGAGTATAGTTGGATCGAGTAGAAGTGTAAGGAAATTTGACCGTTTTGTAAGGAAATTAATGCAAAAATATTAATGGACCGTTTCCTTCCTCAAACGTTTCCTTCCTCATTATGTGGTACATTAATAGACCGTTTCCTTCCACAAACGTATGTGGTCAATAGAATCTAAAGGGTTTTCCTATTAATATGCTAATAAATAAAACGGTTATAATCTAGACCGCTAATTTCTTTCATCTTGATCTTGATGGACGATCAAGATTAAGTCTACAAATCTGGAAATTTGGTCCTCTTTCTACGTGTAAATATCAACCTTTGCCCATCACAAAGGATATATAGAAAACACATAAAGAAAGATATAGGAAAAGAGAGAGAAACCATTTCTTTCTCCATTGAAACAGCTTTCGACAACATCCATTGCTGATTCGTATACAACATGTCTGGAGGTATGTTTTATTAATTCTATACATATGTGATAATCATGTAATTTTAGATCTTAGGGTTTATGTTATTCGCATGATATAGATTACAAGAAGTATTAGAAGTGAAATACCATTCAAGAGAGGATTCGTCTCTTTGGTTATATGAGGTTAGTATCGCGGTCAACTGAAGTTAACTCAAAGTCAAAATCTCTAGTCATAATAGTTCGATTAATTATTATTATTATTATTATTATTATTATTATTATTATTATTGAACCAATAACTTTGTATTTAGACATAAATTTAAATATGGACGAAATCGGAATTTTGACCATTATCAAATTCCACAAGTTTGAAGTGTTACAGTTTTGACAAAGAGAATCGATGTGAATAATCATCGCCATCAAATACATCTTATAATAAGTAAAATTAGATTTTACCAAAAGACGTGCAAGTGATAAATTCAGCCAAAATGTCACACCACTAACTAAGGTGATGTGTGAACATTAATATTCGAATTGTTTG
The DNA here is from genome assembly GCA_030765085.1 of Allium cepa. Taxonomy (NCBI): domain Eukaryota; kingdom Viridiplantae; phylum Streptophyta; class Magnoliopsida; order Asparagales; family Amaryllidaceae; genus Allium; species Allium cepa. Next base: position 22,889,133 of record CM060933.1, on the reverse strand, counting down.
ATATTAACCACTAACCGAGTTTACACCTTTGAATCACACAACCGTAATGATGAATTCTCCGAAAAACCACACGATTCAATTAATTTATAAAATATCATAAATTAATTAATATTTAAGAAACTTTAATTGTTATTTAATTTAGTTGATGTTTGGGAGTTGTTTGTAATTATTTGAATGCATTTATAAAAGTTATATTTGCGTGCATTGATATATGATATAATTGCATGAAGTAATGCATGGAAATTTTATGTCATTTGATGACATATAATTTCAGCCATATCATATGAAGAGAGAGGAGTGGAGAGAGAGATTAATCCAAAGGAATTAGTTATGAAAGTTCTAATTAAAGAATGAGAATGGTTTCATTTTTTCAATTAACCATATCCATTAATTCATTTTCTACAAACAATTCATTCATTCTCGTTCGTTTTTTCACTTGTCTCCTCCTAACCTTCCATGGCAAAAAAAGAAAAAAAATCAAAATCTTTAACTCCAAATAAAAAAACATCAAATAAAATAAAACATAAGTGGTTCATCCATCTTTTGTAAGGATTGAGTGTGGATATTTGAGTTCTAAAGAGATTTCTTCATTCAAGGTGCATACTCCTGGCAATATCCAAAGGTAATTATTCTTATTTATTTATTCGGCATTCACTTTGTATATATGATTTGGATCCATGACATATTTCATTTAATCTGAATATTTGTTTATTTGGTTACATAAATTAGATCTCTTTTCCTGCATCTTAATTAATTTTAAATGTTCGCCATGTTATTTTAATTTGGATCCATTTTAAGATATACTTTGATTGCTTATCTATCCATCTTATCATTGTTAGATCTACATCATATGATTTCATATTTAATTAATTGTTCATATTAAAATTAGAGCTTGTGGTTGAAATCAGACATTTAGGGTGCGGCACTATTTAGGGTGTCATTGAACGCTCCATACACACACATGTGTGATTTTTCCTATCTTTTTTTGTAATTGTTTTAAATTTGTTGTTTGAATTAATTCGATTGAAATCTAAATTTTAATTAATAATATAACTTTATCACTAATTCAAATAGAAAACATATGTAGTTTATTAATGTTTGTATATATATGTTTTGTGTTTGTTATTTTGAATACAATCTTTTAGTTATTTCATACTTCCGTTTGAAAGCTTAAAAAATTTTATAACAATAACTGGACTTTAAAAATATCACAAACCCTTGGATTTTCTTTTAAATTAAAGTTACACTTCAATTTGTTACTTTATTTTAAAGTATATACTAAAGTATAAATTTTATCATATATATGTTGTTTTAAGTTTATAATATTATTTACAATGATTTGTATATGTGTGTATTTAACTTAAGATTTATAAAATTGACTTTTATGTAAAATCATAATTTTAATCTTAAACACATCCTAAGTTTGAAACTAGATTCAAAATTTTTGTTTCTAATTTCAAAACTATAAAGTAGTGAAACTTATTTTAACACATGCGTGCGTGTATATATATGTATGTATGTATTTTAAATAATCCTATGGACAACAAAGACATATATAAAGAAAACATCATCTATGCACACTTTTCTTATGTTGCAGTTATACAATATACATTAGAGCATATTTGAATATACCCACATCTCATGCCATCTTTAAATTGATCATCAATAACAATTAACAAATCATCAATCTAATAAGAGAGAGAAGTGAAAAAGTTTTCTCTCTCCAATTAATGTTGTTTATTCCCTTAATTGATTGCACACGTATGAGACAAGAAAACAAATTGTTTCCTTTTCAAATTAATTTTAATAAGTAACAGTTATCACATGGTTGTATTTGAGACACTAATTCATTTAAATTTATATCAGATGCAAACTCATTCAATCTAATCAAATAAAACAAAAGATTTGTTTTATTTTATTTAAAACACCATATTTAAAACACCTTTTAAATCGGATCTAAAGTCTTTTTAGACTCCATAGGCTCAATAGATCCAAAAAAGAAAATTTTGAAATTTACCCTTTAACTCCGCTGCGAGTTGACCCAGTTCCAACAAATTGAACTATTTTTTTTCACTCTCAACTTTTATATCAAATGTTACTTTTATTTAATTTTTGATCTATTTTCATGATTATGAGTTTCGTTTGCTTATTTAATTTTGTAGGCATTTCGGCCGTGTATGCATATGGGTGTCCTATGTGATGTGCAAGAGTGACGTGGAATAAATATTTAAATCATGATCCAGAGATAGTACGATCTGCGATGTGTTAGAGACAGTGTTGGACCTATCCACATCGTGGTGTACTCTACCCTCATTCTAGAGTTAGCATAGTAGCGATGTTTAGGTTGTTTTTTTGTGAGTCTGTTAAGTGGACTGATGTAGGGTTTAGCTTTGAGTGTTGGAGTTGCTCTTTGTGAATTTGTTTGATTTCATTCTCATTGTCTTGTTTCCTTCTCGAAAATAGCTACGTTTATAGCATGTCATATCCTCCAACAAATGAAACAAAAATCAGTTTGAATAATAGAGTCCTTGGCGATATGTCTTTTTCTACCGGACCATCAAGATCCTTTTGTTATTATCATATATCTTATTACTTGTTAAAAATATTATCAAACCTTCTTGATAATACTTTGATGTTATTCGATAGTTTCTTGATATTTTTAAAATATCGAACACCAGTCCTTGTCCGATAGTTTACTTTACCAATAAACTACTTTTTTCTAACATCTGTAATTGAACTTCATCTTTGTCAATTGTCAATTGGATCAAACCTCATAATCATTCACGTTCATGCCTGGCAACCCCGTTTCCCAACCCTTTTTATCTTCAAAAAAGTGGTTCCTTCCATGCTTGCAGAGTGGGTTGGAGATTGGCGATTGGTTGGTATTTGTGTATTCTACTAAATGTTTAAACTTGTCCAATAAGTAATTCTACTCCTCTCCCTTCCTTTAAAATTAAATATTATCTTTACTCTTTTCTATATCTCTATATATATAATAGGAATAGCACCAAATAAAGTTTTTGAAGTTACTGAAATGCCCTTATCGAACTTAAATTCTTCCTGTATTTTGACTGGAGGCGAATTAGTTATCAAAAAAGGTTAATCCTATATTAATTGTTTGTATAGATTCTCAAGAAGGCAACGGAATAAAATTTAAACCAATAAAGGCATTGATGGTTGCTTCTTTTCATGGTAAGGATATATAAATAGTAAGTTGAATAAAATTCAAACAAATCATTTCTTTTCATGGGGATGTCATCAGGCCTCAGTGCCTTGCCTGCTTTCATCCGTTTTAGTGCCTCTTTTACCTCGGATTCTTGAGATCTCCAAACAAAATGTCTACAGGTGTCATCAGAAGAGTCGTCTATCTCGATCATAGTGCTATCACCTTCTTCATTAAATAGCTTGTTGAAGTAATCTCTTCATCTATTTTTTATCTCCTTGTCCTTCACCAAAAGTCTATTGTTGTCATCTTTGATGCATTTAACTTGGTTGAAGTCTCTTGTCTTCCTCTCGCGGAGCTTAGCTATCCTATTGATGTTTTTCTCACCATCCTTCGTACTTAGATTATGATATAGATCTTCATACGCCCGACATCGTGCTTCACTCACTGCTCTCTTTGTGTTCTTCTTTGCCACTTTGTACTTTTGCATGTTGTCCTCGCTCTTGTGATGATGTAAGCACTTAATAGTATTCCTTCTTCTTTTTGATAGCCTTTTGCACATCACTGTTTCACCACCAAGAATCTTTAAGTTCGCGTTTATTTCCTTTCTCTATCCCAAACACCTCGGTAGCCACTTTCCGAATGAGTCTTGTCATCTCATCCCACATGTGATTTTCTTCTCCTTCCATATTCCATGCCCCTTCTGCCATCACTCTATCCTTAACCACCCGTGAGGCGTCTCCTTTGAGCTTCCACCACTTCGTCCGACTAATCTTGGCTTCTTTACCATGTTGAACACGTATTCAGAGATGAAACTTCGAAACCAAAAGCTGATGTTGTGAGACGACATATTCTCCAGGTATGACTTTGCAATCTACACAAGCTCGTTTGTCGTCTCTTCTAGTAAGGACAAAGTCAATCTGGCTAAAGTGTTGGCCACTACTAAAAGTAATTAAGTGTGACTATCTCTTCGTAAAGAAGGCATTAGCTATCATGAGGTCATAAGCAATAGCGAAATTCAATATTTCTTCTCCTTCTTGGTTCCTATCCCCATATCCAAAACCACCATGCACTCTCTCAAACCCCCCACTAGTTGCACCAACATGGCCATTGAAATCTCCTCCTATGAAAAGTTTTTCGCTACTAGGCACATTTCTAACCATGACATCTAGCTCTTCCTAGAAATTCCTCTTGCCGGCTTCACTTAGGCCTACTTGTGGGGGCATAAGCACTAATGACGTTCAGAATCATATCACCCACTACAAGCTTAACTAGGATGATCCTGTCCCCTTTCTCCTAACGTCGACCACTCCGTTTCTAAGGTTCTTGTCAATTAAGATACCTACCCCGTTTTTGTTATGCTCTTTTCCTGTGTACCATTTTGAAATTAATTAACCAATTTAATTAATGATGTTTAAAATTGGTTTATTTTCAGATTTAACTAATCATTTTTTTCTAATGGTATTTTATACTTAATTAATCGTTTTAACTAATGATTATTTGAGTTTAATTAATTATTTTAATTAATGATAATGGAGGTTAATTAATGATTGTTTAAATTTAATTAACTGTTTTAATTAATGATATTTAAAGTTAACTAATCATGTTAACTAATGATTTTGAAATTAATTAATTACTTTAACTAATGATGTTTTGAAATTTATTAATCTATTTGATTAATGAGATTTGAACTTAATTAAATAATTTTAAGTAATGATTTTAGACTTTAACTAGTCATTTTTATTAATGACTTCTTTAAATTTAATTAATTGTTTTAACTAATGATATTTGAAATTTAGTTAATCATTTTAATTAATGATGTTTTATAGTTAATTAATCATTTTAACAAATGTTGTTTGAATTTAATTAATCCAATTGATTTATAATCATTTGAAATTAATTAATTGTTTTTTAATGGCATTTAAAATTTATTAATCATTTTAATTAATGATGTTTGAGATTAGTTATTCCTTTTATTTAATGATTACTTGAATTTAATATTTTTTTAATTAATGATATTTAAAGTAAATTAATTTAATAAAAGTGATTAAAATAAATTAACTATTCTGATGAAAATGTTTTAAAATTAATAAATGCTTTAATAAAGATTTTAAAGTTAATTTACTGATGATATAAAAGTGTTTGGAAATAATTAACCATTCTATTAAAGATAATGGATTTGTTTACTTAAAGGAGATTATAAATGTGATTAATTATCTTTCGGGATAACTAATATTGTTTTAGATTTATAATGGTATTTAAATTGTTTTATTATCTTTTGGAATAACAAACATTTTTTAAATTTATAAATAATGGTTTATAAATGAGAAAGTCTTTTAAAAGGAATTATTTATAAATAAAGCTAAGTATAAATTGTTTTGGGTTTATAGTAAACAATGTTTTAACGACGTTTTTTTACCCTTGTTTTAATACACTTAATATTATAAAATTTATCTTTTAAAAGAACATTTTAAAAGGTATTTCTAAAAGTGTTTTACCAATATTGTAGTATGGAAACTAAGCACAAGTTCAGTTTTTACAAAGTAAAGTTCGATTCGGTTATGGAAAAGTAATTCCGTAAACGATATCGCTTATGTGGAAATGATCTAGTCGTACTTTTAACGCTAAACGTTGAGGCTTAGTCTCGTTTCTATCTCGAAGGTTAAAAATGTCATCAAGGCGATGCCTAAGGCAACACTATCTCAACTTGTCTGGCTTCATTTTCAACCGAGAGATATCACTTGTTTGGAATTAACAAGTAAAGTTAGATATATGATATTAAATTTCCATATACAATAATTTTAATTATCCCCGATAGTTGATTTATTAATTATCGGATTCAACTTTCTTCATGGTGTATCGTCACTTTAAAAATGATTTGATGCTCTTTGGAGCTTCGTTATCCTTTGTTTAATATGACTAAACACAAAGCGCGAGAGTAAGCCAACCTATGTGAGGTTGCTCCCATTAGGATAGTTTCACATCTCATCTGCATATACACAGATGGTGCAACATGATTGGGGTTCTCGCTTCTTGTTAGATAGCGAACAGATGACACTTACCCCTACATGACCTCCAGGTTGATTGTCAGACGGGCTTACAGTCGTGAGGCTAATCGTAAAAGCAAATGGGAGGTACTTGTGTAAGCTACGGCGTGAGTTACCCACTGTCGATGGTTGAAAAGCTTATATCTTTACAGCTTAGTATCAGAACTGAAGATTAAGCGAAAACATTGGCTTTGGTAGGTTATAACTCATTAGAGATAAGGTTAGTAATACCCTAGAATGAGTTTGAAAGTATTATATATATTTGAAAGCATATTTGTTAAAGTTATAAAAATGTATTGTGTTAGTTGATCTATTGAGTTGTTTATGAATTTTGGTCGAGATGTGAGACGCCACGGTGTCGATAGGGATTTCTAAACACTCGACCAAGGCCAACGGACATGATATTGATTTTTGAAAATTTGGCAAATGAAATATTTTGCCTAGGACAATATTATATATATATATATATATATATTATATAATATATATATAAAGGAACTATTTTCAAAACTTTATATAGTTATAGAGTGTGTTTGTTTGAATGTGATAATATTTATTTATTATCAATATTGTTTGTTCAATCATGCTTAATTAAATTAGGAGCATTAACTATGTTGTTTTCTAGTTGTTAAATTGTGCTCGATTTATTTAGGAGCATTTATCGCTTTGATTTAAAACGGACCCCTGTTGAATTAAGTTTCATAATTTGACCATAAGGTGTTCAGAGAAAATGTTAAGTTAAAATTCATCTTTTAATAATGGTAAGTTACGAATTAAACTTTAATAAAAGTTGTTTAATATAATCTAAAAGGTAGGATAAGACATTTGTAGAATAAATATTTGAGAAAGTTCTGTCATAATAAAAAAGAGTAATGTAAGACGATTTTATATAAAGGAAATTTTATATAAATTTAGTTTATGAAATGTGTTTAGAAAGGATTTTTGAATCTAAACCCCGTAATGTTTGAAAAATTATTTCAAAAGGATTTTGAGGAATGAAACAGTGGTACTTTTGGAAGTATTTGAAAGTAAAAATATTTTGGGAAGGAAAATTTAAAACGAAACGCATTTTCTTTGGGATAACTCAGAGGAAAACATCTCGATTACTTTTATGGCAATCTGAATAATCTTCTAAGTGACGGTCGGATGTTTGCTTAGGCGAACATTGTGGAGTACTTAGTAAATTATTCTCTTTACCATTATGCGATCGGAATGAGTTCGAATCCAAATGAACCCAAAGTGAGTTTTAATAAATAAATCGTTTGAAGTTATTATATATAAAAATATATGAGTTTTTAAAGTTAAAAAATTAGTATTTAATTTTTAAGCTCCCTAAAAGGGAATTGATTTCAAAATAAAAAAATATTTCTGATAAGAGATTGTTTTGATAAATGAGATTTTACCATTAGGTAAGGTAGGGGATAATTTAAAAACAGGTAAATTGGGTTAAATTGAATATGGAGGTTTTGATAACATTGATTTATCAAAAGCCATAGATTTTATTTAAAACATCTAAGCAATGTAACTAATTGGTGTTATTGGGCCAGTCCATCAACATTATTCATTATAACACCTTAAGGTAAATTGGATATGAAGGTTTTTATAAACATTATTTTATTAAAACCATATAATTGTTTAAAGCATCTAAGTAGTGTAAACTATTTATTGATTGGGTCGACCCATAATCTTCCATTTTAACACTCTAAGTTAAAGAGGTCGAGAGTTGACTCAGTTTTAAAAGACCCAAAAGTTGATTTGATGTTCACCTAAATTGTGAAAAGTAAAATAAATTTTGTATGTACCCTTAGGATATAGAAGAGTATTATACAAGAAATAAAGTGGAATAAGTTATTATTTGATGTTTTATAAAGAAACAACTTTATAAAATATTTTTTAAACTTAGGTGAAAATTTATGAAATAATTCATAAATGATTTTATTATTCAATAAAATACTGAATAAAAATATAAGATTTAGAACATTAATGTGGTTGAGAAACCAATAATTTTAGAGTGTGACTTTCAATTTTATCCAAGTGAGTTTGGATAATCTTCTAAGCAGTAATCAAAAGCTAATGAGCAAAACAGCACGCTTAGATAATTATCTCTATTTCTGGACAATCAAGAAAGTTTTGAACTAAGCTAAGATTTGTCTGTAACTCATTTGGCATTTTAAATAATGTTAAGTGTTAGATTTTCTCTTATGGAATTTGATTAATTGACTGATAGTGTTGGGTTATTTCTATATGGAATTTGAATTGAGTGGATTTGAATGATTGATTGTGTGATTTTATATATCATTATTTAAAAGTTTAAATTATAGACAAAGGATTTTGAATTTTTGTTATTAGGACCTAAATCCTGGTGATTTTGAAAAAAAAAAGATTTTGAAGTTTTTGAGAAAGAAATAATATTTATTCACTCTAATCGATGTTTTGAAGAAACCGAAATACCACTGGATTCTCCATGTTGTTTTGATTCTAGAGTTTGACTATACTTTACTAGGAGGAATTCTCTTCTTGTCATTTTGATTTTTGATCTTTGATTTAATTTCCGCTTGAGAAATTCGAAAATAAAAATTTGAATTTAAAAACCTGGGCATTTAGTTCTAAATTTATCATTTGAAAATATTGGATGCATATTATTTATTACAGGATATCCTCTAAAATTTAGTTTCATATGCTTGTTATGTTGCTTTGGTTGCCTGTAGATTTATATTAGGCTAATCTTCGTAGGTAGAGTTACATCATATTGCTTTTTGATAGCCTAATTTCTCTTTTGGATTATGTAAGTACCTGCGCACCTGCATTTCATCAAAATAATAAACAACTTTCAAAATATAAAACAAATGCAAAAAGGTACGTAATAAATTTAGAAATTTAAATTAGTTGATGATTTTATGCCCCAAATATGGAATGCCACTTGGCTTTTTTTTCTTTCATGGTTTTAGAGCCTATAGAGGCAATTTGTAGTTGTTTTGATCAAGCCGCGCAAAAGAGACGTTGTCGAAATTTTTTGTAAAATTTTGAGATTTAATTAATAAGTTTAATAACTCATTTAATTAATAGTTTTAAACTTAAGGGTTTGAAAACATTTTCTTCCTTTGGAATTTTGGGGACGAAATTCTTTTAGGTGGGGAGAATGCAACAACCCAGAATTTTGGTTATTTGATTTTAAATGTTTAATTAATTTTAAATATTGAAATAATTGGATTTTGTAATCTAATAACTTATAATTCAAACATTGTAATCATTTAAATATTTGAATTATGAATCAAATATTAATTAAATGGATTTAATAATTTTATTTAACTCCTTTTAATTAATAAATAATATTAGTGGATTCAATTTGAAAATTTATGTATAAAAATAAATAGGTCGGATAAATATCGATAGTTGGATCGAAAATATAAAACAATATTTAAATATGTGAAAATAGCATCCCGGGGTACTATCCCAGATTTTGACGAAACCAGTGCCATTAGATCCGAAATAATAAATTGTTGTACGACATTGAGTTTCATAATAATCAGACGTACCGTTTGGTTGTGCGAGCTCGAAACACGTAGCGATCAATTTTAGTGAATTAAATTAATATAATTTGATTTAAAAAGCTAACTTCCGTATACTTTGGAATTAGGTCCCGAAAATAGTTCCATTGAGTTCAGAATAGAGGTATTTGGTATAGAATGTCAGTCGGCACGCCTTGATTGAAGTTCGAGATTTTTGAGTATGTCTTGTCGGATATTATTGAATAAAATAATACACACCCTACTATACATGCCCATACCTCCACGTTCAGCCCATACCCCACCAACTTCAGCACCCATACCCCATTGCATGTAGCATACCTCCTCTCCCCTATTTAAACAGACCTTTGTACCAAGAATGGAAGATTTTTAAACTTTAAAAATCAAAATCTTGGAACCTAGGCAGCTAAAAATCATGACGTTGAATACGTTGAGCTCGTATGCTTGTGGGCTTGGATCATATACCCTTCGTTTAGCATGCGTCCATGACTGGCCGGGATTGTTTTAGAGGTAGGAGGGCTAAGGTTGGTGATTTTCGGGAGTATATTTGACGATTGGATGAACGGAGCTCGGATTTGAGTTTGGAGGTCTAATAGCACATAGCGCCGAAGTTTTGTGGAGTGCGGTGCCTTGGGGTGGTGTGCGATGTCATGGAGGCTGCTAGGGGATCCTACAGGTCGGAATTTTTAGAGGCAGGTGGAAGTGGATCAGAGGGGTTGAGGTCGAAGCTTGCGCGAAGACGGTCGTGTTGGCAAAAACGGGAGGTCGTTTCATTAAGAAACAAAGGAGATATCACCATTTTAAGTAGCGGCCATAGTGGGTTTCTCTTTGTACATGATACGCTGTGTACAGGAGAGGGATTGGTGAAGGGGAAGAAGGATTAAGGAGGAGTAATTAAGGTTAATGATATTAATTAAGTTATTAATTAATTTAATTTAATCGATAACTTGTAAATTGAATAACTTTTGCATACGAGGTTGGATTCAAACGCTTTCTTTTGCATAGGATCCGTAGGGACAATGGCTACGCAATAGAGTTGGTTTGGTTGGATTTGGAGCTAAAGGAATTTTTGGTTAAAATCGAATGTCGTTCAGTTTTAGTTCAAACCGGAACGCTTCGGCGAGAACTGGAATCAAAGTGAATTTAACTCACATTCAAATTTACTATATCATATCTATGATGCTGTAAACTATTATTGATTGCTTGGATGTTAACTAAATTGTTTGATTGATTGTTTGGTTGGATTTCTATTTGGAAAATGGATGACATATTAACTTGATTGTTATGAATCCATATGTTTAAATATAATGTCCTTAACCATTGTCTTGCAGGGAGAATTTATAGAGAGACCCTGAGGGGTTTCTTGTCAATAATTATTTATTTACATCATTATGCTATTATATTGATATTTAATTGAAATAATTATTCTTGATATTCCATTTAAATTGTTTAAATGTCGTTATAGCGATTTTCGTTGCACTGTCATTTATTGACTTTCATTCCCAAAACCCTGTCATGTGTGATTTGAACTTGAGCTTGTGTTTTCACTAAACAGAATTTTAAAATTCATTAATCGTATTAATTAATGATATTATTAATTTATTAATCATTTTAATTAATGGTTATTTAAATTAATTAATCATTTTAACAAATGATTTTGAAATTAATTAACCAATTTAATTAATGATGTTTAAAATTGGTTTATCTTTAGATTTAATTAATCATTTTTGCTAATGGTGTTTTACACTTAATTAATTGTTTTAACTAATGATTTTTTGAGTTTGATTAATTATTTTAATTAATGATAATGGAGTTTAATTTATGATTTTAAATAATGATTGTTTAAATTTAATTAACTGTTTTAACTAATGATATTTAAAATCAACTAATCATGTTAACTAATGATTTTGAAATTAATTAATTACTTTAATTAACGATATTTTGAAATTTATTAATATATTTGATTAATGAGATTTGTATTTATTAAATCATTTTAATTAATGATTTTAGACTTTAATTAATCATTTTAATTAATGATTGCTTTAAATTTAATTAATTGTTTTAACTAGTGATATTTGAAATTTAGTTAATCATTTTACTTATTGATGTTTTATAGTTAATTAATTATTTTAACAAATGATACTATGTTTGAATTTAATTAATCCAATTAATTTTTGATCATTTGAACTTAATTAATTGTTTTTAAAGGCATTTAAAATTTATTAATCATTTTAATTAATGTCGTTAATGATTATTCGAATTTAATAATTTTTTAATTAATGATATTTAAAGTAAATTAATTTAATAAAAGTGATTAAAGTAAATTAACTAATTTGATGAAAATGTTTTAAAATTAATAAACTGATTTAATAAATATTTAAAAGTTAATTTACTGATGATATAAAAGTGCTTGGAAATAATTAACTATTTTGTTAAAGTTAACGGATTTGTTTATTTAAAGGAGATTATAAATGTGATTAATTATCTTTTGGGATAATTAATATTGTTTTAAATGAATAAAAGGATTTAAATTGTTTATTATCTTTAGGATAACAAACATTTTTTAAAGGGGCATTTCATTAGAAGGACAAACTTTATAGTCCAATTAGTTTTTAGGACACACATTCACAGAAATTAATTTCAAGGCCAAAGTAAGCAGAATAATTACTTTTAAGGACAAAGTCAGCTGTTACGACATTATTTCATAGGTTTTTAGGCATTAGAAACTAATTATTTTGCATTTTGTCCGTAAAAGTAATTATTAGAGTTGTGTGTCCTAGAAACTAATTGCACTTACTAAAGAGGCCCTTGCAGTTAATTTTCACTTTTTTAAATTTATAAATAATGGTTTATAAATGAGAAAATCCTTTAAAGGAAATTATTTATAAATAAAGCTAAGTATAAATTGTTTTGGGTTTGTGGCAAACAATGTTTTAACGACATTAGTTTTTTACCCTTGTTTTAATACACTTAGTATTATAAAATTTATCTTTTAAAAGAACATTTTAAAAGGTATTTCTAAGGGTGTTTTACCAATATTGTAATAAGGAAAACAAGCACAAGTTCAGTTTTTAAAAAATAAAGTTCGATTCGGTTATGGAAAAGTAATTCCGTAAACGATATCGCTTATATGGAATGGATCTAGTCATACTTTTAACGCTAATCGTTGAGGCTTGGTCTCGTTTCTATCTCAAAGTTAAAAATGTCGTTAAGATTCCTAGAGGTAACACTATCTCAACTTGCGTGGCTTCATTTTCAACCAAGAGATAACACTTGCTTGGAGTCGACGAGTAGTGTTAGATATATGATATTAAATCTTCATATACGATCATATATGAGTAGTGCTAGAGGTAACAGCGCCTTGTCAGGAATGATCTTTTCTTTAAAGGATCAAATTTTTTGAAAAACTAGAAGTGACCGTAAATCAACACAGGTGAACAAGAGCAAGTACAAGAAATTGGCACCGCTTCGCTTTCTTAAAAAAAGGTCCCATTTATGCGTTTGGTGAGCAAGATGAATTATGGTTTCCTCTTCTGTGGATGCACCTCACTACTACCCGGGAAGAGAGATGCATTTTGGGCTTAATCGAGTAAAGCCAAAGACGCCACTCGATAAAGCTGCAGAATTACGGTTTCCTCTTTTGTGGATGCACCTCACTACTACCCGGGAAGAGAGATGCTTTTTGGGCTTAATCGAGTAAAGCCAAAGACGCCACTCGATAAGGCTGCAGGCTGTTCGAATTTATGTAAAAAAAAATTGATAAAAAAGATCTTTCATTAAAACAAAAGAATACTACTTGGTTCCGTAGGAGCACAAGTTAATAAAATTGAGAAACAGAACCATCTAATTTGATTTGTTCTTAATAGCCATGAGATCAGTATATTAATTAGGGTATGACCATTGGACTTGTCCGACACAATCCTTTTTGATAAGATTCGAGCTCTCTTCTTTTATCACATAAAGAGCAATCGCTCCAAAAACTCGAGTTCCTTCCCCTTTTTTTTGTCCAAATCAAAGGATGCTACTACAAGTAGAGTGAAGGTAGATGCAGGTGCGCGGGAGGAAGAAAACAAAGTACGATGCATGTTAATGTTGCTTCAGAAATTGCAAGAAAGGATGTGATATATGGATAAATATTCATATCGACATGTACATAAAATTAAATTTTGTTTTAGTTCTTTTCATGAGGGAAAAATTAAAAGGTAGTCGGGTATCGAATTTAAGTTCTTCCTTGCTTCTAATTATCTATTTAGAGGGTAGAGAATAAATCATATATATATATATATATATATATATATATATACATATACATATACATATACATATATATATATATGAGCTAGGATCAGTACCTCACTTTATTAAGCACCATTTATAGCCTCCTGATATCAGCCACATGTTTATATTTAAATATTTGGTTCATGTGACAAAAGAGAGAAAGAAAAAACATTTAAATAGAAACTTGCGATTGATATCAGGGGACTACAAAATGGTGCTAAATAAAGGATGTTATTGACTTGTATATATGTAGGGGCGAAGGCGGTATTTTGATGTAAATTTATATATTATTTTTTCCATGTTTGCTAGTATGCCAACGTTTATACTGGGCGCGAGTTCTTTAGGGGTTTGGAGGGGGGGATGAGAAGATTTCTTGCCTTTACTTGTTGGTTTTCAGGTCTACAATCCTAACACAAAGAAGAGACATTTAACGGTAGGCTTGTGCTTGTTTGGAGGGATCATCACAAATTATTAAAGTATATCCTTGTGGCTTTCTTTTTATCATTTGCATTGATTATGGAGACTTGGTATAACAAGGATGAAATATTTTGGTCTAATATACCTCATACCCCTGGAAGAGGAGAAAGAATCTCGTACAAAAACGTGGAAGAAGAGAAAGATTCTTACAAAAACCACATCTTCCTATAAAGCCTTCCCCTAGTTTAAAGAAAGAAACTCGAGTCTTTGTATTCGTTTTTCATCGAAGAATACATGTATTTTTGATAATAAAAAAGGCAAACAATGTTCTCTCTATCTTACTTATTAGATGACTTGCCAGTTCATGATAGGAAATGACATGTCATAACTTTCCCTAGAGCTCTCAAGAGGGTATACAAGAAAAGAGCGTGATCATCTGCGTTTCTAACTTTTCGAAAACAACATAAAGTCAACACCATATATTAATGCTTCTCATTTTCATTTAGTGGTTATATGATTCATTTTGATGGAGATTTGTAGCATCATTCAAGTAAATATATATTGAGATCGTAGAAACATGAGCTTCTGATATACTTACATCTAATTCCAGAGCGTTCATGCTAAAACTATAAACAAAAGACCAAAGATCTCGCTAAATAATTAGATAAATTCAAGAATATGGCGACTATTTTAAAATGACGTTCCTAGATCTAAATTCCACTGATCTCCCTTAAATTTCAATCACGACCTCCATGTGTTGCTCTAGAAGGATGAATGCTTGTTATCCTGGAAGTATGATCTGCATGAGAGAATATGGTAGAAGAGGGCAATAAGGTGGGAAGTAAAGGTTGGAAGAAGACAAACTGAAATGAAACTGCTAAAGAAGAAAGATGCCATCATGAACAAACTCAAGAAACGACAAGACTTGTTCAACAAATTACACAAATGCTGTGAATTTCTTTTCCATTCGAACAGATGAAACCATATATTGCAAGAATCGACTACCATGTGTTGCTCTAGAAGGATGAATGCTTGTTATCCTGGAAGTATGATCTGCATGAGAGAATATGGTAGAAGAGGGCAATAAGGTGGGAAGTAAAGGTTGGAAGAAGACAAACTGAAATGAAACTGCTAAAGAAGAAAGATGCCATCATGAACAAACTCAAGAAACGACAAGACTTGTTCAACAAATTACACAAATGCTGTGAATTTCTTTTCCATTCGAACAGATGAAACCATATATTGCAAGAATCGACTACCATGTGTTGCTCTAGAAGGATGAATGCTTGTTATCCTGGTAGTATGATCTGCATGAGAGAATATGGTAGAAGAGGGCAATAAGGTGGGAAGTAAAGGTTGGAAGAAGACAAACTGAAATGAAACTGCTAAAGAAGAAAGATGCCATCATGAACAAACTCAAGAAACGACAAGACTTGTTCAACAAATTACACAAATGCTGTGAATTTCTTTTCCATTCGAACAGATGAAACCATATATTGCAAGAATCGACTACCATGTGTTGCTCTAGAAGGATGAATGCTTGTTATCCTGGTAGTATGATCTGCATGAGAGAATATGGTAGAAGAGGGCAATAAGGTGGGAAGTAAAGGTTGGAAGAAGACAAACTGAAATGAAACTGCTAAAGAAGAAAGATGCCATCATGAACAAACTCAAGAAACGACAAGACTTGTTCAACAAATTACACAAATGCTGTGAATTTCTTTTCCATTCGAACAGATGAAACCATATATTGCAAGAATCGACTACCATGTGTTGCTCTAGAAGGATGAATGCTTGTTATCCTAGAAGTATGATCTGCATGAGAGAATATGGTAGAAGAGGGCAATAAGGTGGGAAGTAAAGGTTGGAAGAAGACAAACTGACATGCAACTGCTAAAGAAGAAAGATGCCATCATGAACAAACCCAAGAAACGACAAGACTTGTTCAACAAATTGCACAAAAGCTGCTACAATTGCCCTATTATCTACCAACTTTGTAGACAAGTCTAATTTGCAAGTTTATATGTTCTAGAATCAGAAAAGTATTATAGACTTCATCATGGTGGCGATGGTTATATTGCTGTCGAAGAAACCAGAAGCTTTAACGTTTATACTAGATTTGTCCTATCATTTCAATTGATGTTTGCAGTACACTTGCATCATTTTAAGTATTGTTTGCAGTAGGCTTCTTGTATCATTTCAAAACATTACATCATTACATTACAATAACAACATAACAAATTCGTAATTTGAAAGAACACATAACATTGATGATGAGAGATATGGGTTGCAAGTGAAGGGTTGTAATGCATGATTGGAAGATGATGTCGATTGCTTCATATCCTGTTTTAAGAAAACCAAGTAGAACCGAACCGAATCTCTATCGGTTTCTCTATTTAGCGAAGTTGTGTTTATATGATATAACGTGGTAAACAAATAAGTAAAACAATTTTACAACTGGGTTTCCTTAACCGTTATTGTCATCGTTATTAAAGATGTTTTTAATCCAGAAGAGATATGTTCAAGACAAACTAATCAAGGGGTCTCATAGGCAGGTGAAGCAAAGTTTGACTCTTGAGGAATTGAAACTACAATATTCATAAAAGAACATGAGCAGAAACCACTTCTGTCTGTTGAGGAAAAGAAATTTGGAAATGCCTTGGTGAAAACGAAATGTCTCTAGTGTACGGAGTGAGAAAAGAAATTTGAAACGGTCTTGATCAATTGGAAATGAAAAGATTGACTGCTGAACCGATTAATTTGTGGAATTCATAATGAATTACTATTCTATTTTATTTTTGATGTATGGTATAGACTTCGAAGGAAGAAAGGTGGTACAGGAGAAAATGTGTTTTCAAGTCTAACTGACAAACTTGAGGGGCGTACCAAAAATGCTTACTAAATGTGCTCTAATCTCATTCACATGAGCCATTTGATTATTGTTTATTGAGTTTCTGAGCTGCAGGTTCTACTTCTACCTTGGCGAAGATCAATAGCTTAGTGCGTATAATCATTATTAACTATCAAATTAGAAGAACGGCAATCCTGAAATATGGTTTTTGAGGTATGATATGATACCTTTTCTTCTATTGAATTTTCTGAATCAGACATTTCTATAAATGCATGCATCATTGTGCGATTGAATCCATTTAGCTGTCACCAAGGAAGTGAAAGCAAAATTTACTCCCATCAACTAATTACTTGTAAAAACTCGAAGTCTAAATGTCTTATTGGTAAAATATTCATGTATAAGTTAAGATAATAATTAACAGTAGCCAAGTCTACTTTTAAGGTTAAAAACCAAAATAATCGCTTCCAGTTGGCTAAAAACTAACTTATAAAAGCCGTAATCTAATATAGAAGTTACTTTTTTGATATTTGCTTTTGTAAAGCAAAAAAGGTAAGCTAATTTAAGCAATCTAAAGGATTTCCAGGTGTAAATCATATATGAATATGTTTGCAGACTATTAATCAAAGGTTTAAGTTATTGAAAGCATTTCACAGCTTTATTTTGTGCAAAATGTTCTGCATTTTTCAAACATAATTGAAATTAACAGCGTAATTGGTGCAACCTTATCTAGTATCTTATTACTATTCTCAGCGTGTATCTTTGATCATAGAAAGCTGATTTAAGAGCTTCTTATGACGCATTCATAAAATTTGTTTGATAGGCCGAACTTGATTCTCCAATAGAAAATATACTTTTTGTTTATTATCCATTTGCATTTGGGATTCGAGATAAGATACTGAGATTTTGGATTTGAAAGCTTAGAGACGTGGTTGGACTTCCATAATCTCTACCAGCTTCGGTTACAGTAGCATATGTGAAATTGATTTGCTTGAATATTGTAATCAATACTTGGAAGATAGTTGCATGTAAATAAATGGGGTTGCGCATGCGTTTTAATTTTTTATTTGATTCAGATATTATATTCTTATTTAGTTCTGGTAGCTCACACTTTTGAAAAAACGTGGTACGTCAAGTATAAATAGTTTTTTCAGTCGATGCTAATGATGCTATGTTTCAACTAACCAAAGATAATTTTTTTATATCTTAGCATGCAAGCGGAAAGTTTGAACTTAGAATATTGTTTGTTTTTCCACCCAAACTGGTCAGCTTATAGTTTAACTTATTACTAATGTGTAATCATTGCGTTACACATGGTAGTATTGTAGAAGAAATGATCAAATGTACATAGTTAAATAATTGACGTGCAACATGTATCATGCTAGTGTGGTATGTATTTTTGTAAGTCGCATGTTTCAGTTATTGTCTTTGTGTTAGTTCGTAATAAAATTTTAATTTCGAAAGAAACATAACAATATAAATCTAAAAAATATAAATCTGAATGTATCCTAATTAGTAGCGGGTAAGTTATGGTCGAAATCCAAATATTTTCAACTACTCGTTCTTTCGGACATATTACTTATTTTGCAAACGTGGCCATCCATTTTCCCGCCATTAACCAAGCAGTCCCCACTACTTATTCCGACCAAATTACCCTTCCCTCGCTAAACTATAAGGCAATGGGTTTCCAAGCCTACACTTACCACATTTGATACACTTCCTCGGGTGATTCTCTGGAAAGTTCTTTGATCATCCCCTCGATAACAACCTGATTTTAAGTAATAAGTAATTAAAGTTAATAATAAAGATTTAATTAATTAAATGGATTTATGGAATTAAAAATGAATAATTTGAATTTATTTTAGAATATTGGAATTTTATAATGAAGTAATTAAGGATGAAATTAAATAGTTTTGAGAATAATTATTTGTTTAAGAAATTACGAAGAAAATTAATTTGAAATTTAATTAATAAATTGATTTCAATAGAAATTTACAGAAAATATAAATTAAATTAAATTGTGGAAAATGATTTATATAATAATAAATACAGTAACATAAGATTAAGAGAATTATGTAGACTATTAGGAACGTTATTAAACTTATACATGAAGAAAGAAAGAAGCAATTGAGTTAGTAACAAATTAAGCCCAATTCACTTAGCCCAAAATACTATTGCCTCATTTCATGAGTCTAGAGATTTCGTTATTTGGATTCTTCATTCCACTTTATAAATAGGGACAGTTTGGCTAAGTCCCTATTCAGTTTTAAAATACACCAAACATCCTTGCCAAAAAACGTATGTAAATTAGGTTTCTAGAATTAAGTTGCCGAATAATTGCATATATTTATGCAATTATTCATTGAATAAATGCAGATATTTATGAAATTATATTCAAAAATTGCTGACATTTCTGCAATTATTCACTGAAAAATTGCGGAAATTTCCGCAATTATACATCAAAAAGTTGCGGAAATTTCCGCAATTATTCAATAAAAAATTTGCGGAAATTTCCGTAATTATTCAATAACTTAATTCTACAGACCTAATTTACAATCTTTTTTTTGGTGGAGTTTTCGTGTATTAAGTTTGATTTTAAGGATCAGAGCCTAATATTCACTTATAAGTTCACGTACACAAGTGGGAGCATCCGGTACCTCAAAAGCTCTCTTCCTCAAATTATCTTCAACTCCTATCTCTACATTTTAAATTCCAAATAAATCAAATAAATTATCATGAATTCCCAAATTCAAGTTTGTGCATCTTGACATTGTTATACACCTATGGCAACAAAGAAATCAAGGGTTTGATTGAGTGTTGGAGGTTGGAATAGCGAGGAAGAAGAGGACGTAGTGCACATGTGAGTATATATATACTCACAAATCTATGTCAAAGCCTTATAGCTAAGGATTGATGCTATGAGTGAATTAGGGGTGAACATTTAATCGGTTTAACCGACTGAACCGACCATAACTGAACCGATATCATTGGTTAACCGATCGACCTTAACCGAATATTTTCGGTTCGGTTAACGGTTAACAAAAAATAGGTCGGTCGGTAAACCGTTAACCGACCGTATTATTTTTTAATGTATTTGATGATTTTGATCATCTATCTCGCAGCCCACAACTCAGTGATCCCACTACCTTATAAAAATCAGAGCATTTCAGACGTCTGAAATATGATTCAGACATCTGCCCTATTTTTCTACCTCAAAAATTTTCAAAAATAAACCAAACCAGACATCTGATTTTTATACCCAGACGTCTAATAATACTCTCTGCTTGTACAATTTAACAAATTCAATCAAACCAGATGTCTAAATCCAAAACCAAACGTCTAATTTAATCTACTGCGTACAATTTAGGTCAAATTAGACGTCTGATTTTCAGTCTAGACGTCTGATTTTCAGTCTAGACGTCTGATTTTCAGTCTAGACGTCTGATTTTCAATCTAGACGTCTGATTCCCAATCGACCATTTAAATTATCGCAGATAACGTCATTTTTTCATTCATCTACAAAATTATTATCACCTACGATTTTCCAGAAACGATTTTTTGTCTAAATCAACATCTTTAAGCAAATCTAATCATAATGCCTCCTCGTACTAAGAATCCTAAGGCGTCGAAAAGAAAACAGGACTAACCGGCTTCCTCTTCAAATCCACAGGTGTGCTCCGACGAACTAATCGAAAGGTGGATGAATAAAGCGCTGTATTCCATCAAAAGATATGAAGACATCCAAAAGAAAAAACTCCACATAGGTCCATTCTACAATCTTCTTAAATTTCCTACGTATGATCTAGATGAACTTTGTGAAAATGCTGGATTGGAAACCCTAATTTCTTTTACTCCTAATGATGTTCAAATAGACCAATTAGCCATATTTTTATTCTACGGGAATCTAGGCAGTACTTCAGTGTGGAACACTGAAAATGAGGATAACTGGCTCTGGTCTAGCGTGTATGGAAACACGGTTAGATTAACTCTAGGCATAATAGGTCGAACCCTTGGCTGCTTTGACACAGGAGAAGATTTATACAACATTCCGGATATGCGCTTCAAGCCACGGAACAATATAACTCATCAAATTTGGAAAGACGAAATGCCAAACTTTGCTTCCAAATTTCTCCATCCAATAGCTCGACTCCTAACTCGAATGATAATTAACACAATCGTCCCATGAATGGGAAGTCGTGAGCAAATCACCGAATTAGAGCACAAAGCCCTTTATGCTCTATTTAGTGGAACAAGAATAAATTGGGCCAAATTCATCTTCGACGAGCTAAAGCATTTTTGGACTCGATCAAGGCTGTCAATTATTTATCCAACTTATATTATGAGACTTCTTCGTGCACATAACATTCCATCATACCTATCGACATTCGAAGAAATCTCGCCTAAATATGCCTCCACCAAATTCTTCTCTCTGATGCACCTACCCGAAATCCCTCCAGAATTCATGTCCTTCGAAGATTGGATGCACAACCGTCAATCTAGAATAGTTGAGCCTCCTCCTCAACCAAACATTGATCCATCTCAAGAGGAGGAACAACATCGAGAAGTCACTCCTCCTCCTCCTCCCGCACCATTTGATTATCCGGGACAGGATGAAATTATGGAGACTCGAACGGATACAAATCCAAACGAAAGTGTTCGAGATCTCACTCTTCGAAACCAACAAATTCTATCTCAAAATCAAAAAAATTTGGGTAAACGAATTGACAACTTCGAAACATCATTTGCTACATACCTAGCCACAGTTGAAGAATCCATTTCCACTGTCTTGTCGGTTCTTAAAGAGGTACTACATCGGGTTCGCGGTCTAACACCACCTTCTGAAGATTGGCCAACCCTAGTACCTTCTCCTCCCGCAAAACATTCCAAACTATCTGAGGATGAACCTCTCAAGGAAGCTTTGACATCTCCTTCAAAGGCTAGCACTTCTGAAAAAGAAGAACCAAAGGAAGATGATCAAAATAAAGCTTCTCCAAAGGAAATATAGATTTTGGGAATCGTAGTTTTTAGATTTTTGAATATAAAGTTTGTACAAATCTATGTTTTTAACCACTTCAAGTTATTTATGAAACTTTCTTTTTGTTTGACGATTGGCTTCAATGTTATAATTATTTTTGATAATGCCAAAGGGGGAGAAATATAGGTAGAATCATAAAACATTAAAAATAAGCACATATTCAGGAGGAGATTTATAATCTATATATAAGTACATTGAATAGTTGTCATCATCAAAAAGGGGGAGATTGTTAGAGAATCAATTCTATGGTTTTGATGATAACAACTATACAATGGAAATCGAATATGCATATATATATATATATATATATATATATATATATATATATATCTATATTTACAGGTAGTTGATAAAGTAACATCACCAAAGGGACAAGAACAAGGCTCAAAAGAAGTATCAAGATTGGAAGAGGGATGACATAGGCACAGAAAAAGAACATGCACAAATCCAGACGTCTGCATGCACTAGCCAGACGTCTGATTGATTCCTCTGGTTCGAAACTCAGAAAGAATCAGACGTCTGGTTAATGAACTCAGATGTCTGAAATGCAACCATATATAAAAAATATATGAAGACCAGACGTCGGAAATATTTTTCAAACGTCTTTTTTTGAACTCGACTGTGTAAATTCAAAGTACAACTGTCACATCTGAAAAGATACGTTCGCTCCTCTTCACTGCAACCCTTCATCACCATGAGAAGCGACCTTAGAGCACTTACTAACAGTTGCAACTACACAAAGGATCTCTCCACCACTATAAATAGAATCGGGAATTTAAGAGAAGACTTTACCTTACTTACTTACACTCTTAACTCTTATACTCTGATTTATACCTGATCTCTAAGCAATCAAATACTTGTATTTAACTCTTCCATATATTCAGAACTCCTCATTCAATATTATATATATATATATATATATATATATATATATATATATATATATATATATATATTGGAAGCATTTTACTTAATAGTCAACATTCATGTTATAGAACACATTCTTGGCAAAGAAACTTTGCTATTGTAAACCTGTTCCTCCGGGTCAAGAGAGGGTTAGTTGAAAGGAAATTCCGAAGAGGAGCTTCGAGACTGGACGTAGGATGGGAGGTCTGAACCAGCATAAAATCCTGGTGTGATTATTTTAATTTACTTTGCTACTATCATCTATCAAGTTTTAGTATATAAATCATATAGTTAGTTTCTTATACTTGCATATATATTCTACACGATCCACTCATATAGACTTTCAAAAAATCGTGCATGGAGCTGGATACATACACTTATTTTGTAATTGAACAAGAATATGAAATAAAACTAATTATTTTATTTTTGGAAATTGAATATATTTACGACATCATTAGGGATGCCCTTATATGTAATAATTGATTTATGATTCTAAATTAAGATTTAACGATTTAATAATTACTATAATTATTAAAATAATTGTTTTAAAATGATGATAATTCATCTTAAATAGTTATAAAGTGATAATAAATCATTTATCATAGTTTTATGAAGATATATACTTGATTTGGAAAAATAAGAAAATTCGTATTGCTTTATCGATATAATAGCAATTTTGTAAATATTTGTTAATATTAATTTATATGGTTTTATAATTCAAATAAGTTCATTTTACTTAATTAATAATGATGAGAAATTTGTTTACAAATTTTGTTTACACATATATGTACGCTAACTAAAAAGTGAAAATATGATCGAGAATCAAGATTAAAATTCATAACAGTTTGACATATATAAGTTATACAACGTTGTCTATATAACTTTTACACCTTTGTGGCATGCACACACATAAAGAAACATATATACATAGACATATAACAGTGGTAGAAAAGTGGAAATATATTTACATATGGTCAATATGAAAAATATCTAAGATATTTATAAGTTTAAAAAGCAAACATCTTCTCACATCAAATCCACCTTACACCACCATCATCACCACCATCACCTCCACATCATCCATCACATGGAGGGGGTGGGCTGCCTTGCTCCTACGGAGGCTGGAAGGGGATGGTTGGGGTATTTTGGTCCATACACATTATGATATTTATTTCAAACTTTTTCCTGTAAATACCTACCTATACTTCATAATTTATTCACATAAATTTCTTTATCTTGTTCTTTAACTTTCCAATTTTTTAACAGATTTCTATCTTGTTAAAATTATGAAGAAAAATTAGATGAAAAGAAATTAAGTTAGTATATTATTATATATAGTAGTAAATCATTTTAAAAAAACTTCAAAACTCCTCCTTTCCACCATAGAAACCCAGGACACACCTTCCTTCACCCTTGGTCGTGCCCTCCACCTCCTCTAAACATAGGCTGTGAGCACCCAAGGTTAGGCCGATCCCATCCAAGGCTCTCGAGACCGATTCTGTGGATTTTTATTTCATGATAGAGGAGCTATAGCCAATTTTAAATTAGCTCAAGGAAAAATGAAGGTGGGAAACTCTATTTATAATATGATATATTGGATGATATATATGTTTTGTTGTGCTTGACTGTGATGATTGTTTACCAAGTTTGGATGTTTATATGTTGTTTGATTGTATTAACAAGTCACGTTTAATACACGTCGAAAATCACAAAGGAAATCACTTTCCATTAATAAATGAAATGATGTATATGAGATTGTCAAACCTTTTGAAAATGGTTTATAAATGTTTTATAAACAATAAAATTCAACTTGGATAAGTTTTGACAAGTTACGAAAAATAGGTCAAAATAAGGCGCGTCGCGTAACGGCAGTTTATGATTTCATGCCGAAAAACTTAAATGAACATACATAATAAAATATAGTGTGGAATTCTCCGTAATAAGAATTTTTCGAACACTTATAACTATAATTTTTAAACGAAGAAACAAAATCGAGATTTCAATTAATAGATTTTCAAATATGAGTAAATCAAGTTTTCAAAATAGTCGTGGTTTGGCAGTTCAGAAACCAAAGCGACAAAGATATTTTGATTCTTTAAAAATATGAAATAAATTCTATAAATCTTTTAAAATGTTTTAAAAGATTTATACTGTACGGGAGGTAGCCCCTTACCTACCATTATATGGAAATTCATTCTCCAATAAGTGCCTTCGAACTTAGTTGTAAACCTGTTATGCCGTCAAATTTAACTAATGTAACAATTTCGGCTGTTTTAATATGTTTATTTGAAAAATGTTTTTCAAGAATGTCATTAAAAATAATATAAAAGGATTTTGCATATCAAATGTTTTTTGTTCTCATAAGGTGAAAACTCATTCCGTGTATATGTGTGGCGTTGTCTTACGAGATGCCTTTTCCTTTCAAAACATCCATATTTTGTGTTTCTCACACAAGTCCCATGACCGACCCGGAGTTTATTTTTCTAATCTCTTAAACTCTAGATGCCCTAATTTCCTTGAGCAGCCTAGTATTAAGGTTTGTTAAAAGGAATCTGAATGATGCTCGAAGCATGGAGTTAGAAGATTCTTCAGTAGGCTATTACCTTATTTCCCCACACTTCCGTACTATTGTATTCTGCATTTATAATGAAAAATATTTATAACCGTCTATTTTAACTCTGATAAATGTATTTAAAATTTTCCGCTGTAAACGTTACAACGGTATTGTTAATTACCTAATTAATTAAATTTAGTTATGGATAATTAATGTTAATACGTAATTTGTGAGATTTAAAGTATTTTGATTCTTGTTTAGATGAAGAATTTACAACTTGTTGATTTATTATTTTCCCAGTTAATCTAAAAGAAATAATAATAATAATAATAATAATAATTTATCATTATTATTAATAGTAGATTTAATTCAAATTGTTGTAATTACTAACACGACAAATAAGCATGGATTTATTATTAAAATTGGAGCGGTAATTTATGGAGCCAAATTATGATTCAAATCATAAGTTTTAATAGTGTATTTATTTCACTTAAGTGAAATAAGATGTTGGTTCACTTGTATTGAATTTAATCCATTTAGGCCCAATTAGAGTTAAAAATAAGTTGTATTGAGAAGCTTTATACTGTACGATTCTTTTTCTTCCTATACTTCCTTTTTTCACTTTCAGCCAAACTAAAACAAAACATAGTAAACAAATTTTATCATCCTTCTCATGAAACCCTAGTTCTTCCCCAAATTAACAAATTAGAAAGTGAAATCAGTAGTTTCTTAAGCTAATAAACTCAGGTAATCTATGATAACCGTTTATACATCTTATTGTCAATCAATTTCAGTTTTGTCTGCAAATTAAATTTGGGATTTTGGTCTTTTTTTGAGAATAATAGGAATAGGAGTTTTAAGGAGAAACAATGGTCTTAAGGAGTAAACAATCTTCTTCTCTTTGCAATAAGGTGAGAAATCCTCACCACTATCTCCTTGCATAATTGTTTTGATCGATTCAACTAATAATTTAGATGTTAAATTGAATCAATTAGTTGCTGTTATGAAACACTATTTGCTGAAAGTTCCATGGTTATGTGAAAATTGAAATGAATTCTCTTTTGAAAACATGATATGGTTGCTGAAATTGGATTAGGAAAATCGCTGTAGTAAAACAACGATATCTCAATGTTAATTAATGTAAAATGACCCAATAGTTTTGTGGCAGAAAGGTATTTCAGTTATTTACAACTTCTCTTTTGATCACTTTTTGAAATTCTGATATTTATTAGGTCGAAATCGTTGAATATGATAGTGTGGCTCTGTTCATGTGTAATTGCTAAGTTGAAACCTGAAATTAAAATGGCCATAGCTTTTTCGTTACGTATCGGAAGTCGATGATTCTTGATGATCCAGAAATATTATATTATCTTATACAACTTTCATGTTTTGAATTTTGTAATATTTTGGGGATTACATGGTCGAAAATACATTTTGTTGTCGCTGTCCTGAGAATAAACGGCAGCGATAATGAAGTTAAAACCCGAGAATTGCTTTAGTCATAACTTTTTTATTAATTATTGGAATTCAATAATTCTTAATGTTCTGGAAAACATATAATTTTATTTACAACCTTTATGTTTTAAGTTTTGAAAAATTATGAGATTTAAGTGGTCGTAACTGCAGATCTTTAGACCCTAAATTTGAGTTAACTGAAATAAGTTGATAAGTTTCATATACAAGTAATTTTACGTAAGAGAATTATTTATATTTATGAATCTTAGAATTATTTCTAAATTAAGTTATTAAATATTAAAAAAATGATTATTTAGCAAGTTATTTTATATATTAAGCATGATTAGTAAAATATTTATGAATTTGGAAATATGACTATGGAAATACAAATCTAACCTATTTTTACATAAAAATGCTTATGGATTTGGAATATAAGTATTATGGTATTATTAAATAAATAATATAGGATTCATGGAATTTTAAAATGTATTTTGAAAAGTATAAACTTAATTTATTTTTAAATAAAATGGTTATATTTTAATATTGTAACGACCCTGGATTTTTGGCCCCGTTTATAGTAATAAATGTGTAATCTAATTTAAATAAAATGTAAATTTATCATATTAAAATGATTATGATTTGGAAATACTGTCAATTTATTTATTTAAATTGTATTTTAAAAAAAAGGGAATTGGACTTTGGAAATTCAAAATAAAATCTTTTGATAATATTTACAATAAAAAAATCTATCTTATATAATTTAATTAAAATACTTTATTTGTTTATATTTAGAATAAAATAATACATATAGATAATAATGTTTGAAAATTCTAAAATAAAAGATTCTTAATAATATTTTGATAAAATTTACCTTATATAATTAAATTAAAGGGTGTTACATTACTAACATTTGATAAACATATACATATGAATAATAATGTTGAATTTAAAATAAATCTCCTTATAATATTTATCTTACATTATTAAATTAAAATACTTTCTTTTGGTTAACATTTAGATGATAATGTTTAAATCTAATTCTAACAATATAAAGTATAAAATATAAATAGATGATAATGTTCAAAATAAATATAAATATTATTATAAGTCAAACACATGTATGTGATCTAATAACAATAGCTTTTGAAATTACAATAAAATGTTAACTATGTTAAAACGAAACATATAAATCTGTAAACAAAGAAAGAGCTTATATCTTTAAACAAATTAACTTGTCTGCAAACATTAATAATATGCTAGACAAAATAAAAACATTTTTTGTACAGACCAAAATCTGCAAGTATCAAATATGAAAACATCTTAGTACAAATGGAAAACCTGCAAATTTTATATGCATAAGTGAACTGTATATGCATAAGAAAACAAATATTCACATCTTAGTTCAAACAAAAGAGTTGCAATATCTTTACAAAATCCTTGTGTCAGCAACATATAATAAGTATACACCTTCATAAAGACATTTTAGTACAAATAGAAACCTGAAATATCATTGTACCAAATTGTTGTGTCAGCAAACATTAATTGTGTGTTAACTTAAATAAAAACATAAGCATTTAATTAGCCCACTTTTCTGTCTAAAGAACATCTTCCAGCCGAAATTTGTTGAATCATCTCAGGCCTTAGTACAATTACAAATAAAGCAAATATTATATTAAGTTAAAGCTTGCTCAGGAAGGCATTAAGTTCAAAGTTATATATATGTATATTCATTTACTCTATCTGTTGATATCATTTAGTTCAGTTATTAAAACTTATAAAGTAAAGCCTGAAAAAAAAAGCAAAGAAGTATAAACAAATTTCATATTATCAAGTTTAAACAGAATTCAGAAAGCAAGAAGAAAAGTTTACAGGAATTTCAAACTTCAAACTGCTGTTCCAACTAGCTTCTGTTTCAACAGTTTTTGGTGAGTAAACAAACTGATTTCAAAAATTTAGCTTGTATATTTGTTTTTTTGAATGATCTGTGCTTGATATAGTTTAAGAAAACTACTCTGTGTATATTTTGTTTGCACTGGGAACTTATATAGTTTGTTCTTCAGTAAATTCAAGTTTTGAACAAAGTAAAGCAGAGAAGACATTAAATACTTCTTCATATAGATTTTTAAACTTAAGAATTTAAGTTAAACAAACTTGTTTAAACCAAAATCAGGGCCTGGAAGAATTTTTGAAGGTGGATAGTGTAGCTTAAGCACTGTATCTTCAAGTTACAGTAAAGAAGAATCAATGTTAAAATTCAAATGTTTAAATTTGTAAATTCGATAACATATTTAGATTTCATAAACATAATTATGATTTTTAACATAAAAATCTTGATTTTTAAACAAAGATCAAAAGAGCAGTTTTAAAATGAAACTAAAATGGGTTTTTGTCAATTTTAGGAGATTGAGTTAATTTTAACTTCTGTAAATTAACAGGAAGCAAGATTGTAAACCGTTTGATTCAAGAAAAATGTCGAAATAATTTTCGAATGAAAGGAGTTTGGGTTTGGATTGAAGATAGGGTTTACTGCCTACATTTTCTAGGCTCTGTAAAATAGTTGATTCAAGAAAAATGTCGAAATAATTTTCGAATGCAAGGAGTTTGGGTTTGGATTGAAGATAGGGTTTACTGCCTACATTTTCTAGGCTCTGTAAATATTGATTTCGGCATCATCATGAAACCGAGTGGGTCGCGATTTTTGGTGGATTAGAGGGGGATGTGAGTGACGTTCTGGTGAAGTTTCATCACCTCCGGTGATGGATGGTGGTCGCACGAAGGATTTGTCAGTGGGTGGTTGTAGTTGCATGTTCGAGCATCAGGTCGAATTTTGTTTTAAACTTGTAATTGGAAATCCGAGTATTGTTTCTGATGCTTAGGGTGATTTGTGGTTTGTGGGGCTGTCGCGAGTCGCCGCAGGTGGGGGCGAGCCACCGTGCACGTGCACGGTGGCGATGGAGGGGGAGCTTGCTTTCCTGTCAGCGTGATGTGCTCCGTGTCGTGCTCGAGTCGACCCACTATTTCTTCGGGTTTGTATTCGAGATGGGCGTAAGTATTCACTGCTATTTTGATTTTAAAAATAAAGTTAAACTTAACTTACTGAAAGAAGAAAAAGTAAGGGAGGGGAAGAAGCTATGTACAGGGGAGTCACGGAGAGAACGCGTGAAGAACCCGAAGGAGCACTCGAGATAATGCAGGGGAAACTCGATTTCGTTAACTACAGTTTTTGTTTGGAAGGAAAATAAACAGTTTTTTTACAAACTGTAAACTCTGTTAAAATTTTACAGTTTTAAGATTAAGAACTTAGATATAAGGTTAAACTATTTTAAATTAAAACTTTAAATTGTGTTAAACTCTTAATTATTAATATTTTAGGTAATTATTATAAGATAAGGATAAATCTTATTAACATATACGTTAGTGAGAAGCAATAAGTTGATCGCAAATAGGTTTAAGAAGATCTCCTTTAAAATGTTGATTTAGTTAAAAGATCGACATTCAATAATTGTTTCTAGATAATAATAAAGAATGATTGACTTTTTTTTTAAATTTAATTGAAGTTTGGAATTATGTACTTAAGTGAACTAATAAATGATTAATAGTTAAGTAATTAAGAATAATTAAAGTAAAATTGCAATTAGGGAATTAATGAATGTTTAAGTGAGTGAGAAATGTGTAATGAACTACTTAAAGTTAATTTAAGGAAAATGAACAGTTGATTAATTATGTAATTAGCAGATAATAATTGGGTGATTAAGTTTATTAATAAATAATTAAAGTTATTAATTTATGATTAAGGAACAGATAATTAAATAGTTAATGTTTAACAACTTGATTACATAAGACTTAATTATTAGTTGAGAAATGATAAATTAAATAATTTGAAAGGAGATAAGTAATTAACTGTTAATTAATGATCAATTAAACAGAGTTAAATATTTAACTCTCAAGTAATTAATTCTAAATTGAATTAATTACAAATAAGACTTGAAGATGACTGTTTATGGACTGTTGTGATTGAATATCTGATTGTGATATTTATGTGTTGGTATTCTATGTTACTCTGTGATATGCTGTGTTATACCTATGATGCTTGTATATGTTTATTTGTGATAGATGCTATGTTAATTCAATTGTTAAATTTAAATTATTTAAACTGTTAAGTTAATTAGGCAACTTGGCCCTTAAAATGGCGTTTGGATTCGATGAGACCGGGATCGGAAGAATCAATTTTGATTCTCTGAAAACCACATCGATCCAATTTAAACGTTAGGTCGTGAGTTCTGAAATGAAGATCGAGATGGTGTTTTCAGAATGCAAGGGTTATCGTCGTTGACTCTGAGGGTGATTCCACAATGAGTGTGAGGAGATAATGCCTTTGGTTTCGTTCGAACCCGGAACGAACTTGTATGGATTGAATGCTTTCAACGCATCGTCAGGCGGACGATGAGCATTCTAAGTGATATGTTCTTTAAAGGTAATCGCAGCCTCAAGCCTCATCAACTGGGAATGGCTAAAATAGGGGAGATGCAGCAAGGTTAGGTGGGTCATGCCCAAGCAGGACAAGATATTTCCCCTATCTAGATGTCCCTTTTTATTTCGGCTGTGTGGGCGGTTGCTAGCTACAACCGCGGGGTTTATCTTGTTCGGGGCTGTTCAGTAAGGAATGGTTCCGGCCTTGTGTAGCAGGGGGTCGGGAGTGATCCTCGGTACGGTGATCTAGGCCCCGTACTGTGACGGGCGGTACCCCAGTAGCCCTGCCATTGTTGGAAATCCATTTTCCCTACGAGACCCTACGGTTTTGATTTGTATTACCCACTTTTGTGGCTAGTAGCTGGAATTTAATGAATGTAACAATTTCGGCTATTTTCTATTTACTTGAAAACCCTAGACACTATTATAATATCACTGGATTTCCTATGAAATGTTTTGGTTAGCGTAAGGTAACAACTTACCCGTATTTATTTGTGGGGAGTCTTACGTGATACCTTTATTTTCAAATGTTTTTCAAAGTTAAACAACCTTAAACCATTTACTCATACCAGACCCATGTCTGACCCGGAGTTTATATTTTGTTTTTCATAAACTCTTGGGTGCTCAAATTTTTATGAGTAGCCAAGTGATAGGTTTTGGACTTTGATTTCTGGAGTGCTTGGAGCAGGAGATTCCAGACGTATGTAGCTATCTATCTAAGTTCCGCTGTGTCAGTAGTTGATGTATGATGTATCTCTGATGTATATTGTGATAGATGTATACCTGACTGTCATATGTATTGATATTGTATAACTATGATATATGTAAAAACTATGAAGTATTTATGTGATATATTATATTTTATTCCGTTCCGCTGTGAGATTCTGATGTTGTTGTTCTTTCTTTCTCTTTCTTTTCTATTTTATATCCCTTTCTTTCTTAATGATGATACGTCATTCTAGTAGTAGAAGGGCGGGTCGTCACAGTTGGTATCAGAGCATAGGTTGGTGATAACCTTGGCTCTGGTAGGAATTACTCATAGAATAGAGTTTGTAGAACTCTAGTATGAGTTTGAGAGTATTAATAGATATGAGCGCGTACTTGTTAGTGAATATAAAATTGTTTTTATATTGTGTTGATTTATCCGTTGAGTATTTATGGATTCTGGTCGATGTGTGGGACGCCATTTCATCGATAGGGATTTCTAAACCCTTAAACAAGATAGACCGACACAGTATTGTTTTTAAAGGTAGGGTAAATGAAATAATTTTACCCAAAAGTTATATTTTGATATAAAAGAGATATTTTTCTAAAATATTATATATGTTTGGATGATTGGTTGTTAATACTACAACCAAATAAAAATTTAAAAATTGGAGTGGTTTATAACCAAATAAAATTATTTAGGAATGATTTTAAATAAAAAGGAATATAACTGAAATCCGATTTAAACTAGAATTTAAGTTCCGGAAATTTGAAAGGGGTTTTTAAATGAACAAAAAGGATTTGGGAATGTTTGAAATGTTTTTCCAAAGATTTGAAGGCAATAATGAAGTTTTGGAAAATATTGTTGAATGAAAATTGTTTGGAAAGAATTTGTGGAAGTAAGGAAGCACTGAACTCACTTTAGTCGTAGGAAAATAATCCTGATGATGATGGCCACATCATCAGTATTCATTTTCGAGTTTCTAAAGTGATGGATTGCTACCAGGATAGTTGGACATGATGTTTGGAGTTGTTGGGTATACAAGTTGTTTTAGAGATTTTCAAAAAGAGAAAATTTGTTTTGGTGAAAACAAGTGTTCGGAATTTGGAAATTTGATTTGATATACCAAGTAGGTATGTGAAGTTATCACTTCAAAATGGTTTTGGAAATGAAAACCGGGCATTTGAATTCTAAGAATTCTAACTAATAATGTGAAAGGTTTGAATGAATTAACTATTGAACTTATGAAGTAAAGTTGATATTGATAAGAAGAAATCGGGAATTTTGATTCCGGAATTAAAATATGATTTAAGTAAATGAAAGTGAAGAAAATATATTTGAGTTTAACCTGAGATATGTTAAATGGAACTGAAGTTCAAAATAAACTTATTTGGATATTAAATTTGAAGGTAAAATGATTGAAATTTGAGGTGAAAATTTAACTGAAGCTGAGTTAAAATAAAATTGAATTTAAATGAACTCAGTCGAGTTATAGATAAAATTTGAATGAAATAAAATTCTTAAATAAATAAATGTAAACCAAAGTAAGTAGTGAATTGGATTTAAATAGAAATGGTGTGAGTTGTAAACAAATCTAATTCAAGTATAAATTGAATAACCTTATTATGAATAAATTCAATAATGAATTGATAATGTTAATATAAATTTAAGAATGGATAAAAGAGTAGACTAATCAGTAAATAGTTGGGCTTTGATTAAAGGAAAATCAAATCAAAGATTTGAATGGAAATTGGTGAAATAGAATAAACCTAAGCTGTTGGGTGGAACAGTTTGAAGAAAATAAATGAATTAAGTAAATAGTGAAATGATTATTTAAAACATTGGTTGTCAAGTTTAAAAAAATGGTTTGGAATCAAACCTGTTGAAATGAAAGAAAATGCAATGAAAGGATCATGAATAATTTAATTGGGATGAAATCAAGTGTAAATTGAATTGGAATCAATTTAAAATTTGTTATAAAGCTTAAGTGATTATCTATTCACAATAATATTGTTAAATTGCATATGGAAATGGGTTGTTTGAAGTAAATGAGAATTAGATAAATTCTATGAATTATTGGAAGCAAAATAGGATGATTTTGAATATGAGTTTGTTTTGCTCAAATGGATTATATGTCTAAGCAAGTAAGTGTAAATCACTTTAACTAAAAGGAATGATTTGAAAATTGATTGGAAATAATTGTAATAAGTGTTGGAAACCTTACATATGTGCTTTTGGAAATATGTAATGCTAAACAAATGGAAACTCTGTCAAAACTTTTCAAAATTTGAAAAAAAAAATTAGCAACAAAGCAATTTCAAATTGGAAATTAAAAGTAAACTAGTGGATGAGACTAATTGAAATAATAATAATAATAGGAATCAGTTTAAATGAGAGATAGACAATAAAATTAAATATTCAGAGTTGAAGATAAATTGAATTCACAAGAATTTGGAAATTCGGATTTAAATAAAAAGATATTAAAGCTAAAATGGTAAAGTAATAATATAAGGGAATATATAATGCTTATATTAAACTTAAGAAATGAATGGTGAAATTCTTAAGTAATATTTGATATTGGGAAAAATTATTCCAAGTGGATAGAATCAGAATAATGTGAATAAAAGAAAATTGATATAGTTGATAATCAATGGATATAAATACGTAGGATGTACGTATATGATTTTATTCACATAGCAATTAGATCCAGATTCGAGCACAGAATTTCGAGATAGTTATATATCGATCCGAGTTAGGATTTTTCACTCGATTTTCGACGACGAACCATGGATTTGGATTTTGATTGATTCTGAGAAATTCTCTATCATAGTTGTGACTATGCAAGGAGAATGACAGTTTCTGATCAAGGAACCAGTTCTGAGTCCGTACTAGGAAGTCGGGTGGACGATACTAGTTTGGAAGTGAAATTATGTGATCGAGCGAGCGATCGGATTTGATATTGCGTACGAATGGTATATGTACATCATACAGGCTTGATTGAATAAATATTGGAAATTCTGTAAAGAACAAATAAAAGTGGGGAAGAATTAATATTGTAGATTTCAGAATTGAGTTGCTAGAGTGGATGTCTGGAATTTATTGTGTATTCCATATATCTCAGGAAATTTGTTCATGATTCATCATTAATTGTTAAACCAGTAATTCAGGAAATTGGAAGTTGAGTCGAATTTAACTATGGTCAGGAATCCAGTTTGGATTGTTGATCATCGAGAGACAAACTCTCGATAATTTTAGGGAAACTTATCCGAACTTGTGTTCAGATAGTTAGTGTTGTTTGTTAGGATAGACTGTTGGGTTGTTTGTTAATATATGAATGATATGTATGTTTGGATTGTGAATATAATAGCTTTTAAATTAACTATTGTTTTAAATTTCGAGGACGAAATTCTTTTAAGGGGGGAGGAAAGTAACGACCCTGGATTTTTGGCCCCGTTTATAGTAATAAATGTGTAATCTAATTTAAATAAAATGTAAATTTATCATATTAAAATGATTATGATTTGGAAATACTGTCAATTTATTTATTTAAATTGTATTTTTAAAAAAAGGGAATTGGACTTTGGAAATTCAAAATAAAATCTTTTGATAATATTTACAATAAAAAAAATCTATCTTATATAATTTAATTAAAACACTTTATTTGTTTATATTTAGAATAAAATAATACATGTAGATAATAATGTTTGAAAATTCTAAAATAAAAGATTCTTAACAATATTTTGATAAAATTTACCTTATATAATTAAATTAAAGGGTTTTACATTACTAACATTTGATAAACATATACATATGAATAATAATGTTGAATTTAAAATAAATCTCCTTATAATATTTATCTTACATTATTAAATTAAAATACTTTCTTTTGGTTAACATTTAGATGATAATGTTTAAATCTAATTCTAAAAATATAAAGTATAAAATATAAATAGATGATAATGTTCAAAATAAATATAAATATTATTATAAGTCAAACACATGTATGTGATCTAATAACAATAGCTTTTGAAATTACAATAAAATGTTAACTATGTTAAAACAAAACATATAAATCTGTAAACAAAGAAAGAGCTTATATCTTTAAACAAATTAACTTGTCTGCAAACATTAATAATATGCTAGACAAAATAAAAACATTTTTTGTACAGACCAAAATCTGCAAGTATCAAATATGAAAACATCTTAGTACAAATGGAAAACCTGCAAATTTTATATGCATAAGTGAACTGTATATGCATAAGAAAACAAATATTCACATCTTAGTTCAAACAAAAGAGCTGCAATATCTTTACAAAATCCTTGTGTCAGCAACACATAATAAGTATACACCTTCATAAAGACATTTTAGTACAAATAGAAACCTGAAATATCATTGTACCAAATTGTTGTGTCAGCAAACATTAATTGTGTGTTAACTTAAATAAAAACATAAGCATTTAATTAGCCCACTTTTCTGTCTAAAGAACATCTTCCAACCGAAATTTGTTGAATCATCTCAGGACTTAGTACAATTACAAATAAAGCAAATATTATATTAAGTTAAAGCTTGCTCGGGAAGGCATTAAGTTCAAAGTTATATATATGTATGTTCATTTACTCTATCTGTTGATATCATTTAGTTCAGTTATTAAAACTTATAAAGTAAAGCCTGAAAAGAAAAAAAAGCAAAGAAGTATAAACAAATTTCATATTATCAAGTTTAAACAGAATTCAGAAAGCAAGAAGAAAAGTTTACAGGAATTTCAAACTTCAAACTGCTGTTCCAACTAGCCTCTGTTTCAACAGTTTTTGGTGAGTAAACAAACTGATTTCAAAAATTTAGCTTGTATATTTGTTTTTTTGAATGATCTGTGCTTGATATAGTTTAAGCAAACTACTCTGTGTATATTTTGTTTGCACTGGGAACTTATATATTTTGTTCTTCAGTAAATTCAAGTTTTGAACAAAGTAAAGCAGAGAAGACATTAAATACTTCTTCATATAGATTTTTAAACTTAAGAATTTAAGTTAAACAAACTTGTTTAAACCAAATCAGGGCCTGGAAGAATTTTTGAAGGTGGATAGTGTAGCTTAAGCACTGTATCTTCAAGTTACAGTAAAGAAGAATCAATGTTAAAATTCAAATGTTTAAATTTGTAAATTCGATAACATATTTAGATTTCATAAACATAATTATGATTTTTAACATAAAAATCTCGATTTTTAAACAAAGATCAAAAGAGCAGTTTTAAAATGAAACTAAAATGGGTTTTTGTCAATTTTAGGAGATTGAGTTAATTTTAACTTCTGTAAATTAACAGGAAGCAAGATTGTAAACCATTTGATTCAAGAAAAATGTCGAAATAATTTTCGAATGCACGGAGTTTGGGTTTGGATTGAAGATAGGGTTTACTGCCTACATTTTCTAGGCTCTGTAAAATATTGATTTCGGCATCATCATGAAACCGAGTGGGTCGCGATTTTTGGTGGAGTTGGAGGGGGATGTGAGTGACATTCTGGTGAAGTTTCATCACCTCCGGTGATGGATGGTGGCCGCACGAAGGATTTGTCAGTGGGTGGTTGTAGTTGCATGTTCGAGCATCAGGTCGAATTTTGTTTTAAACTTGTAATTGGAAATCCGAGTATTGTTTCTGATGCTTAGGGTGATTTGTGGTTTGTGGGGCTATCGCGAGTCACCGCAGGTGGGGGCGAGCCACCGTGCACGTGCACGGTGGCGATGGAGGTGGAGCTTGCTTTCCTGTCAGCGTGATGTGCTCCGTGTCGTGCTCGAGTCGACCCACTATTTCTTCGGGTTTGTATTCGAGATGGGCGTAAGTATTCACTGCTATTTTGATTTTAAAAATAAAGTTAAACTTAACTTACTGAAAGAAGAAAAAGTAAGGGAGGGGAAGAAGCTACGTACAGGGGAGTCACGGAGAGAACGCGTGAAGAACCCGAAGGAGCACTCGAGATAAGGCAGGGGAAACTCGGTTTTGTTAACTACAGTTTTTGTTAGGAAGGTAAATAAACAGTTTTTTTTACAAACTGTAAACTCTGTTAAATTTTTTACAGTTTTAAGATTAAGAACTTAGATATAAGGTTAAACTATTTTAAATTAAAACTTTAATTTGTGTTAAACTCTTAATTATTAATATTTTAGGTAATTATTATAAGATAAGGATAAATCTTATTAACATATAAGTTAGTGAGAAGCAATAAGTTGATCGCAAATAGGTTTAAGAAGATCTCCTTTAAAATGTTGATTTAGTTAAAAGATCAACATTCAATAATTGGTTCTAGACAATAATAAAGAATGATTGACTTTTTTTTAAATTTAATTGAAGTTTGGAATTATGTACTTAAGTGAACTAATAAATGATTAATAGTTAAGTAATTAAGAATAATTAAAGTAAAATTGCAATTAGGGAATTAATGAATGTTTAAGTGAGTGAGAAATGTGTAATGCACTACTTAAAGTTAATTTAAGGAAAATGAACAGTTGATTAATTATGTAATTAGCAGAAAATAATTGGGTGATTAAGTTTATTAATAAATAATTAAAGTTATTAATTTATGATTAAGGAACAGATAATTAAATAGTTAAAGTTTAACAACTTGATTACATAAGACTTAATTATTAGTTGAGAAATGATAAATTAAATAATTTGAAAGGAGATAAGTAATTAACTGTTAATTAATGATCAATTAAACAGAGTTAAGTATTTAACTCTCAAGTAATTAATTCTAAATTGAATTAATTACAAATAAGACTTGAAGATGACTGCTTATGGACTGTTGTGATTGAATATCTGATTGTGATATTTATGTGTTGGTATTCTATGTTACTCTGTGATATGCTGTGTTATACCTATGATGCTTGTATATGTTTATTTGTGATAGATGCTATGTTAATTCAATTGTTAAATTTAAATTATTTAAACTGTTAAGTTAATTAGAAAATTTGGCCCTTAAAATGGCGTTTGGATTCGATGAGACCGGGATCGGAAGAATCAATTTTGATTCTCCGAAAACTACATCGATCCAATTTAAACGTTAGGTCGTGAGTTCTGAAATGAAGATCGAGATGGTGTTTTCAGAATGCAAGGGTTATCGTCGTTGACTCTGAGGGTGATTCCAAAACGACTGTGACGAGATAATGCCTTCGGTTTCGTCCGAACCCGGAATGAACTTGTATGTATTGAATGCTTTCAACACATCGTCAGGCGGACGATAAGCATTCTAAGTGATATGTTCTTTAAAGGTAATCGCAGCCTCAAGCCTCATCAACCGGGAATGGCTAAAACAGGGGAGATGCAGCAAGGTTAGGTGGGTCATGCCCAAGAAGGACAAGATATTTCCCCTGTCTAGATGTCCCTTTTTATTTCGTCTGTGTGGGCGGTTGCTAGCTACAACCGCGGGGTTTATCTTGTTCGGGGCTGTTCAGTAAGGAATGGTTCCAGCCTTGTGTAGCAGGGGGTCGGGAGTGATCCTCGGTACGGTGATCTAGGCCCCGTACTGTGACGGGCGGTACCCCAGTAGCCCTACCATTGTTGAAAATCCATTTTCCCTACGAGACCCTACGGTTTTGATTTGTATTACCCACTTTTGTGGCTAGTAGCTGGAATTTAATGAATGTAACAATTTCGGCTATTTTCTATTTACTTGAAAACCCTAGACACTATTATAATATCACTGGATTTCCTATGAAATGTTTTGGTTAGCGTAAGGTAAAAACTTACCCGTATTTATTTGTGGGGAGTCTTACGTGATACCTTTATTTTCAAATGTTTTTCAAAGTTAAACAACCTTAAACCGTTTACTCATACCAGACCCATGTCTGACCCGGAGTTTATATTTTGTTTTTCATAAACGCTTGGGTACTCAAATTTTTATGAGTTGCCAAGTGATAGGTTTTGGACTTTGATTTCTGGAGTGCTTGGAGCAGGAGATTCCAGACGTATGTAGCTATCTGTCTAAGTTCCGCTATGTCAGTAGTTGATGTATGATGTATCTCTGATGTATATTGTGATAGATGTATACCTGACTTTCATATGTAATGATATTGTATAACTCTGATATATGTAAAAACTATGAAGTATTTATGTGATATATTAAATTTTATTCCGTTCCGCTGTGAGATTCTGATGTTGTTGTTCTTTCTTTCTCTTTCTTTTCTATTTTCTATCCCTTTCTTTCTTAATGATGATATGTCTTTCTAGTAGTAGAAGGGCGGGTCGTCGCAAATATGGATTTAGAAGAGTGATTAAATATAGTTTTAAAATTTAGTTTTGTGAATAATACAACTATATGGAAATTTAAGACAACTTTGTGTATATAACTGGAATCTTGGAATAATTCGGGGTTATAGAATATTTTATTAAATAAGTGAACACTTATTTAAAGTTAAATAATAAGTGGGTTTGTGGAAAATTATAACAAGTGTTTTTTTAATAATAAAAATCAAAGAGAAAAATTGTTTTGAGAACCTTAATTCTATAATTTGGAAAGTACTATTATTCGACTTAATGTTATTGATTGTTTTAAATGCTTTCGAATAACACTTCTTTAAATAGGTATATAGAATGTTTGAGTGGAATTTACTAACCCATTAGCGAATACTCGAATTCCATTGGGTAGTATGGGATGCCTTGGTTAAATTCTTGTGATCGTATTTGGGAAGACTTAACACTTTAGAGTTTACTCTCTTTTGGTGTGCGGCAAGTGGCTGCTAGATCCTTAAGAAGTTGCTCCTGGATATCTATTCAAGTGCAATAATCTAAAATAAATATGAAAGATTAGATCATGGTTGCTATCCTTGAGATCGCCTTGTGATCTTGTAATTCCCGTCCTGTGTACGATCCTCGGTATCAGATCAGTTCGTGTGATATTAAATTATTTGTTTGTTTGCTTCGGTTCTATTTACGATCATTATGATCATTTTGAGTAAGATCTCTTGGATTCTGGATATTTGGATTCTATGACTATTCTGTGTTCGTGAAATATAGAAATATATATATATATATATATATATATATATTCTTAGGTCTTGTGTTCGTAAAATAAATATATATTCTTGTTTCTTGTGTTCCTGAAGTGATATATATTCTTGTGTCTTGTGTTCCTAAAATAAACATATATTCTTGTGTCTTTGTGTTCTTGAAATAAATATATATTCTTGTGTCTTGTGTTCGTGAAATAAGTATATATTCTTGTATCTTGTAATGGATGCTAAATTAATGTAATTCTATTATTTCGTGTTTAGTGACTAGTTCGTGTCTGTGACTTAAATTTATAACCTTGTTCTGAGTTAAAGTAATCCCCTAACTCGTTATATCCTGGACATATGTATTTATTAATATGTTGTTTATTCTTGTGTTATATTCTGTTCTCACCCCGTCGGATATTTAGAGATAGTCTAACCCCAGTATTATTTTACTCGTGTCAGACCGAGACTTTTCAGGTTATAGGACAAGTTGACCTTTGGAAGTATAGGCTAGCAAGGAGATAAACCCTTTTGACCTTTTAGTTTATCTCATTTAGGAAATTTTTGAATATGTTTATAAGATGTACAATTGAGATTAGACAATTGTAAAACTTGCATAACAATCAAGTTTAATATTTCATTTTGTAAACTCAAAATTTGTATATGTGTAAGTTGAGATTTATTCTACTTTGATCTGTGACTGTTATTTATATGATATATTGTTCCGATTTTGAGAAATCGATGTGTCTATTACTTTGTATTAATATTGTACACGTCAAATTCAGTTCAGATATTAAGTGAAAAGGTATAAATGACGTATCTATGTTAGTATAAAGATATATTCACATTTGATCGCCCTTAATAAGCCGTATTCTTCGGATTAGTAGACGACATTACTTGTAATTTTTTTTGTTGATTGGTTGCTAGGAATTGATGCTTGGTTGCATTTATTTAAAATTGAATGCATGGATGTTAGCAGCAATAAAATAAATGCATCTAAAATTGTGATTATTTATTGTGTTAACTTATCCAAACGTTGTTTAAGGATTCTCATCGATACGTGGGATGCCATGTTATCGATAGGGGTTCCTAAACATCGAACGTGACATTATGACATAACTAATAATTAAAACCTGAAAATTTTAGTATGAATTTCTTTTGTTATGGAATATCGTGATGTCAATCAAGCTAAAGTTTAATCATGAATTGTTAATATCCCCTATATGATATGAATTTGATATTAAATATTAATATGAATTTTTGAGATAGGTGTAGGTGTAGAATAATCCAAAACGATTCAATCTTTTTGCTCTAGAAAGATCTTTCAACTAGGTACAACTTCTCTTTTAGCACTTGTCAAAATTCTACTGTCTAAGTGGTCTGAATTAAGTTAGAAACCAATGGTAACGCACTATGATGTTTAATTGGCTTTGTTAAAACTTGAAATTAAATTGG
The DNA here is from genome assembly GCA_030765085.1 of Allium cepa. Classification (NCBI taxonomy): domain Eukaryota; kingdom Viridiplantae; phylum Streptophyta; class Magnoliopsida; order Asparagales; family Amaryllidaceae; genus Allium; species Allium cepa. The sequence goes on along the minus strand of CM060933.1, from coordinate 22,846,289 downwards.
TCGTAACTTTTATGTTAATTTTCAAAATTTGATAATTCTTAATGTTCTGGAATGCTTAGACTATGTTCTAAATCTTTCATGTTTTGAGTTTTGAAAAACTATGATGTTTAAATAGTCGAAATCATATTTCTTTGTCGCTGCCCTGAGAATAAACGACAACGATAGTGAATTTAAATTATGATAATTATTTTTGCCATGAATTTTGAACATTAAGTCCAAATTTGATGATATTTTAATTTTTTGAAAGCTTAGACTTTTATCTAAAACTTTCTTGTTTTGAGTTTTGCAAAATTTTGAGGTTTATATAGTCCAAATCATATTTCTTTGTTGCTGCCCTGAGAATAAACGAAAGCGACAATGAATTTAAAATCTAAGAATTATTTCGCGTATAAAAATTGAACGGTAAGTCCAAATTTGATGATATTTTTCTTGTTTGAAAGATTAAAGTTTTATCTACAACTTTCATGTTTTGAGTTTTGTAAAATTATGAGATTTAAGTGGTTGTAACTACAAATATTTAGAGCCAAATCACATAACCACCGGGACAGTGGTGCTTGTCTAAATGAAATAAGTTGATAAGATTCATATATAAGTAATTTTATGAAAAAGAATTATTTTATCTATAATTCTTAGAATTGTTTCTAAATTGAGTTAATAGATATTAAAAATGATTTTTAGCAAGTTATTTTATATATTAGGCATGGTTAGTAAATTATTTATTGGTTTGGAAATATGACACTGAAAATACAAATCTAATCTATTTTTATATAAGAGTGATTATGAATTTGGAATATAAGTATTACGATTTTATTAAATAAATAATATAGGATTCGTGGAATTTGGAAATGTGATTTTGAAAAGTATAAACTTAATTTATTTTTAAATAAAATGGTTATATTTTAATATGGATTTAGAAGAGTAATTAACTATAGTTTTGTTAATAATACAACTATATGGATATTTGAGAAAACTTTGTGCATATATGTGTAATTTTGAAATAATTCGAGGTCATAGAATATTTTATTAAATAAGTGAACACTTATTAAAAGTTAAATAATAAATGGATTTGGGGAAAATTATAATATGTGTTTTATTTTTTAAATAATAAAAAACAGAGAGTGAAATTGTTTTGAGAACCTTAATTCTATAATTTGGGAAGTACTATTATTCGACTTAATGTTATCGATTGTTTTAAATGCTTTCGAATAACGCTTCGTTGAATATGGTATAACTCATTTGAAAAGAATGTTTGAGTGGAGTTTACTAACCTTTTCGCGAATACTCGAATTCCACTAGGTAGTATGGGATGCCTTGGTTAAATTCTTGTGATCATACTTGAGAAAGTACTTAACACTTTAGAGTTGTATTCTCTTTTGATATGCGACAACTGGTTGCTAGATCCGTAAGCGAATGTAGTTCAGGTTTCTAATATTATCCGTAATAAGTGATATTTACTAGCTTTTAGTAAATACTTGGATTTCACCATATGGTATGGGACGTATTAGTTAAATCGTAGTAATTACTTAAGGCGATAGTAATTGGCAATTTAGAGTTTACTCTCTTTTGGTGTGTGGAAAGTGGCTGCTAGATCCTTAAGTAGTTACTCCTGGATTTCTTTTCAAGTGTAATAATCTAAAATAAATCTGAAAGATTCGGTCACGGATGCTTTGCTTGAGATCGTCTTGTGATCCTATGATTCCCATCCCGTGTACGATCTCCGGTATTGGATCGGTTCGTGTGATACCAAATTGTTTGTTTAATTGCTACAGTTCTGTGTATGATCATTTAGATCATTTTGAGTAAGATCTCTTGGATTCTGGATATTCGGATTCTACATTCGTGAAATAAATATATATTCTTAGGTCTTGTGTTCGTGAAATAAATATATATTCTTATGTTTGTGTTCGTAAAGTAAATATATATTCTTGTGTCTTGTGTTAGTGAAATAAATATATATTCTCGTGTCTTGTGTTCGTGAAATAAATAGATATCCTTGTGTCTTGTGATGGATGCTAAATTAAGTTAATTATATTATTATGCGTTTAGTGACTAGTCCGTGTCTGTGACTTTACTTTATAACCTTATTCTGAGTTAAATTAATCGCCTAACTCGTTATATCATGGACATCTGTATTTACTTATATGTTGTTTATTCTTGTGTTATATTATGTTCTCACCCTATTGGATATTTAAAAATAGTCAGACATGGGTGTTATTTTGCTCGGGTCAGCCGAGACTTTTCAGGTGACGGGACAGGTTGACCTTTGGATGTTTGAGCTAGCAAGGAGATAAACACATTTGGACATTTTAGTTTATCTCATTTATAAAAATTGTAAATATGTTTATAAGATGTACAATTTAGATTAGAGAATTGCAAAACTATATAACAATCGAGTTTAGTATTTCATTTCGTAAACACAAAATTTGTATATGTATAAGTTGAGATTTATTCCATTGTGATCTATGATTGTTATCAATATGATATATTGTTCTGATTTTGAGAAATCGGTGTGTCTATTACTTTGTATTAATACTGTAACGTCAAATTCAATTCAGATATTAAGTGAAAATGTATAAATGACGTGTCAGTATTAGTACAAAGATATATTCACATTCGATCGCCCTTAACAAGCCGTATTCTTCGAATTAGCAGACAACATTACTTGAAATGTTCTTTGCAAATCTGGGCATCGCGGTGGGGCCGTTATAGTTTGGTGTCATCAATATATTTTCTTGTGTCTTGTGTTTGTGAAATAAATATATATTCTTGTTTCTTATGTTCGTGAATTAAATATTTATTTTTATGCTTGTGTTCATGAAATAAGTATATATTCTTGTGTCTTGTGATGGATGCTAAATTAAATTAATTCTATTATTCCGTGTTTAGTGACTAGCTCGTGTCTATGACTTAAACTTATAGCCTTGTTCTGAGTTAAATTAATTCCCTAACTCGTTATATTCTAGACATTTGTATTTATTTATATATTGTTTATTAGAGTGTTATATTCTATTCTCATCCTATTGGATTTTTAGAGATAGTCTGATTCGAGTATTATTTTGCTCGGGTTAGGCCGAGACTTTTCAGGTTATAGGACAAGTTGACCTTTGGATGTTTGGGCTAGCAAGGAGATAAACCCTTTTGAACTTTTAGTTTATTAATTTAGGAAATTTGTGAATATGTTTATAAGATGTACAATTGAGATTTGAGAATTGTGAAACTTGTATAACAATCAAGTTTAATATTTCATTTTGCAAAATCAAAATTTGTATATGTGTAAGTTGAGTTTTATTCTGCTGTGATCGGTGACTGCTATTTATATGATATATTATTCTGATTCTGAGAAATCGGTGTGTCTATTACTTTGTATTAATATTGTACACGTCAAATTCAGTTTAGATATTAAGTGAAAAGGTGTAAATGACTTGTCGGTGTAAGTACAAAGATATGTTCACATTCGATTGCCCTTAAAAAGTCGTATTCTACGGATTAGCAAACAACATTACTCGTAATGTTCTTTGCTAATCTGGGTATCGCGGTGGGGTTGTTACAGCTTTTGTAACAACCCTGTTATTAATTGCCTAATTAATTAATTTTAATTATGGATAATTATTTTATGATTGCAGTTTTTGAAATTAAACCATGTTTTGTGAACAATTGAATTAATTTAATTAAGAAATGAATTTCACTTCTTAAAAGAGAATTTCAAATTCTATTCGAAATATAATTAAACCAATTGTTTATATTCGGTATTTAAGATTATTTAAAATTTAGAATTTTGAAATTTTATAATCCATCTTTCATTAAAATGACAATAATTTGTATTTCGTTAGAGTTGAATTGAATTTATGCAAAACTTTTTAATATTGATTTAAGATGATAATTTTTATCATTCATTAATTGCAAACTTTGCGAAATTATATTGTAAATTATAGAATTTTGTTTAAAGTTAAATGGTATGTTTTAAGTGATAACAAAGCTAAAATAATTGGTAATACTTCTTTTGTAAAAGAATTTGCAACACTTGTTATTGGGTTTAGAACCATACCCACTTGGCCCATGAAAATTAGAATAAGGTGAGAAACATTATACGTACATTCTCCTTCTTCTCAAAGCAGAAAATAAAATTCTATCTTCTACAAAACCCTAGAATCTAAATCAACCAAAATTTAGTGCAAATCAAAGGGCTTTTGTTCTATAATGAAAAGTTAGTATTCTAAATCCTATCTCTATCATTTAGAAACAAAGAGTGATTTTGATCTCGTTTTAATTAGAATTATTTGCTGGTTGGCTTTTGTTTTTGGGTTTTTAGACAATTTTGGTGAAGTTAAAGGCGTAGCAAAGCCTAGGCAAAGATTTACAAGCTATAGGAAGCATTAAAGGTAAGTTAATCACTCACACAATTATCTCTAACCCATAAGAATAATTGTTAATTGCTGTTTGGATTGAATTGGCTGGTTTGTTGATTGAGTTTCTTTCAATTTAATTGTGAATTGGTTGTTTGAATTTGGTGATTATTTGATTGTTTGCTGAAAACAAATTACAAAAATCATTGTAGTAAAACAATGATATCTTAGTGTAAAATGCTTATAATTGACTCAATCTTTTCATAGCAGAAAGCCCTTCCAATAAGCTACAAGTTATATTTTAATCACTTTTTAAAATTCGACGGTTTAAGGAGTTTAAATTGAGTTTGAAACTGATGTTATAGCACAACCATATAACAATTTTCTGAGTTAATATCTGAGAGAAAAATGGACATAACTTTTGATTGATGAGTCCAATTGTGTTGAATCTTATTACAGTAGAAAGATAATCGTCTAAGGAAGAACTTTTATTTTAATCACTTTCTCATATTTTGAAGATTTCTGGATCGAAATTGGAATTTTTAACAGAGTAATAGTCTTTGCCTTGTCAAAATTTTTGAGCTAAAATATTGTTAGTAATTTAAGCATAACATTCCCATTTCTTATCAGAATTCGATAAGTATTGAAGTTCTGGAAAGCATGCACTCTGTGCTATAACTTTCATATTTTGTGTTTTGCATACTTTTGAAGTTTAAATGGTCAAAAAACTTGTTTCTTGTCGCTGGCCTGTCAATGAAAAGCAGTGTTAATAAATTTAAATTCGTGAAATTGTTTTGGCAATAATTTTTTTGTTACTAAACGGAATTTGATAATACTTGAAGTTCTGGAAATTTAGACTCTGTGCTACAACTTTCATGTTTTAAGTTTTGTAAAATTTTGAGATTTAGGTCGTCGAAGCTGAAGATCTTTAAATCTTAAATTTGAGCTAAATGAAATAAATAGATATGTATATCAAAATGGATTTGCAAGAGTAGTTAAATATGGTTTTAAAATATGGCTTTGAGAATAATATAACATATAGAAATTTGAGATAAATTTGTAAAATTAAGTGAAATCTTGTAATAATTCGAGTTTATGGAATATTCTAATTTAAATGAATATTTCACCTTGTTAAATAATAAATTGTTTTCTACAATAAAATGTGTCAATAAAATAGTTGTGGAATTTGGAAATGTGGAAATAAGTAAATATATATTTTGAGAATCAGGATAATATAAATTATGAACCATGTTAATTCTTGGAATTTTAATCATTAATATTGTGTGGAAAACACGGAAAAAATCTTGGTTTTATAATAAATGTTTTTGGAAATAATAAACAGATCTGTGAACAAAAACTAACAAGTGTTTTTAACAATGAAAATCAAAGAGACTTTTTTTTTGAGAACCTTATTTCTATAACTTAGGGAGTGCTAATAATCGACTTAGTATTGTCGATTGGTTTAAATGCTTTCGTATAATGCTTTATCGAATATAGCATAAACTCATTGAATATAACATTTAAGTGGAATTTACTAACCATTGGTGAATATGTGAATTTTACCGGGTAGTATAGGTTACTTTGGTTAAATTTTTGTGATCGCTATAGGGGAGTAATTAACACTTTAGAGTTGTTTTCTCTTCAGGTGTGCGACAAGTGGTTGCGAGATCCAGAAGAGAATATAATCCAAGTTTTTCGGTGGTATCTGTAATAAGTGATATTTACTAGATTTTAGTAAGTACTTGGATTTCACTATACGGTATGGGACGTATTGGTTAAATTCTAATGATTACTGAAGGTAATAGTATTTGGAACTTTAGAGTTTACTCTCTTTTGGTGTGCGGCAAGTGGCTGCTAGACCCTTTAGAAGTTACTCCTCGATTTCTTTTCAAGTGCAATAAACTAAATAAATCTGAAAGATTCGGTCATGGATGCTATCTTTGAGATCGTCTTGTCAGTGTTAGTATAATAAATGCATCGATATTAAGTGAAAAGTAAAAACGACATGTCAGTGTTAGTATAAAGATATATTCACATTCAGTCGCTCTTAACAAGCCGTATTCTTTGGATTAGCAAACGATATTACTTGTAATGTTCTTCGCTAATCTGGGCATCACGGTGGGGTCATTACAGCTTGGTATCAGAGCCGTGTCAGAATATCATAGCATGTAATATTACAGATCTAAGACCTAGATGACTTAGTGCCATGTCTCTTGGGTAATATTAACTACCTAATTGGGGATGATATATAAAATGATTATCGGGATAATCATTTGGGGCAAAAAATTGATTTAATTGAAAATTGATAAATTGGAATTTGTGACGTTAAAACTTTTGGAGTTAATGAGTAAAATATTTTTGAGTTGAGAAAATTTTGGAATTAAATTGGAATGAATTAAATTAAAGTGAGTTATTTTCTTTTAATAGAAAATTTGGAAAATTTTAGTTAATAAGTTTAATAATTAAATGATCTAAGTATAATCAGAGTTTCGCAGTGGAATTTCAGAAATTGAATTGTTCCGTTGTAAGTTATTATGTATGTTTTGGTTGATTGGTTATTAGAAATTGACTGCTTGGTTGCATTTATTTCAAATTCAATGCATGAATGTTAGTGATAGTAAAATAAATGCATCGAACGTGACATCCGGATGTTGTTTAAGGATTTTGGTTGATATGTGAGACGCCAAGTTATCGATAGAGGTTCCTAAACATCGAACGTGACATTTTGACAAAAGTAATAATTAAAACTTGGAATTTTAAGTACAAATTTATTTCATTATGAAATATTATGATGTCAATCTAATTAAAGTGTAATCATGAATTGTTAATATCTTCTATATGGTATGAATTTGGTATTAAATACTAATATGAATTTTTGAGATAGGTGCAAATATCTGAAGTTAAATAGATACCGTTTAAAAGATTATAAATTATTTGCTTATGGAATATTAGCGGCCTCGATAATATTTCAAATATAAGGCTTATCTTGGATTACATATTGAATTTTTGTGTTTTCCCTAGGGGATGTCTCATCCTTGAGATGAGATGTATATTATCTAATTATATTCATATTGTAAATTTTCGAAACGACGCTGACGAAGTTTTCCTCAAATTTGAGGCGCCGGAATATTTTTGAAAAATTTTGATTACCAAAAATGCTTTAAGAGGAAATTGGAGTGGTATTAATCAAATGCTTTGGAAATGAAATTAGAAACCAGTTAACATATAATTGCTTTAAGAGGAAATTTATATTATGGATTTTTTTCGTTAAGGAAATTGCAGGGACGCAATTTTCTTAGGGGGAAAGTTTGTAACAAACCTGTTGTTAATTGCCTAATTAAGTTTAGCCATGGACAATTAATTTACGATTGCGGTTTTTGCAATTAAACCAAGTTTTACGAATTATTGAATTAATTTAATTAAGAAATGAGTTTCACTTCTTAAAAGAGAATTTACAATTCTATTTGAAATATAATTAAACCAATTGTTTATATTTGGTATTTAAGATTATTTAAAATTAAGACTTTCGGAATTTTATAATCCATCTTTCGTTAAACTGACAATAATTTGTATTTCGTTAGAGTTGAATTTACCTAATTTAGATTTATTATTATTATTTGCTTTTAGATTAATTGGGAAAACAATAAATCATTAGCTGTAAATTCTTCATCTAAACAAGAATCAAAATACTTTAAATCTCACAAATTACATATTAACCTTATTTATCCATAATTAAATTTAATTATTTAGATAATTAACAACATGGTTATTACAGTAAAGATTATATGTTGAAATAATATAGGTTATTCCATTCGTGTGAGATTATATTCTGTCTTTATTCTCTTTCTTACCCTTAAAGAACCACCTCTTCTGTTGGAAATGCGGATTACGGATCTTAAGGCTAGGATTAACACTAGGGGGTGAATAGTGTTTATAAAAAATTACTAATTTTTTTTGAGTTTATGTTAATTTAGACACAGATGTATGCAATATACAGACACAGATATGATCACAGAAACAAACACAGATGCAGAAATAAAATAAAAGCAGTAAAGGAAAGAACACACCGGATTTTATACTGGTTCGGAGTTACCCTACATCCAGTCCCGCAACACAAGTACGAATTTTCTTTCAAAAGCAATCTTTACAATTACACCCTCGATTTCAAGGCTACGAGGTACACTCTCCAGAATCACAATCCTCTGGGTAGAGATACTTGATTTTCCGGGCAACAAGTTCACCCACTTGATTTTACGGGCAACAAGTTCACCCAATCGATTTCTCAAGGCTACAATCACACCTTATCTCGCTTAATAGATTACAACGAAGTCTATAACTCTGAATAGCACTAAGAACCTTGTTGAGATAGTGATAGAGAATCAAACTAGAAGTAATCGAGTTTGATTCAATGTTGATTTCGGTAGAGTAATGGTAAGAATATGTATTAAGAAATATGGAAGAAGAAGAAGAAGAGTGAAAAACCAGAAAATCTGATATAAAATTCATTGAAACTAACCCCTATTTATAGAAGAACAACAGCCATGTCCATTCGTGAAGAGTTATGGCGAATAGACACTTCTTTTGAAATTTAAATTTTGAACTCAACTGACACCATGGTCACCATAGGCATGTCGACATCTCAAAGCAATTTTTGATGATTTGATTTTCTTTGAAAATAACATTTATCTTATATTAAAACTATTTTAAACTTTACAAATATACTTAACTATAGTTAAAATTCATAAGTAAATATAGAGAATAATATATATATATATATATTTTATCTATAATTTTATATTTTAAATCTAAGTATAAATATTTAAAAGTTAAATATATTATATTAAAAGATAGTTTAAAGCAGGAGTAATTTGACTTTGAAATTAAAGATGATTTTGAGGCTAAACTTATTTAAAATCAGGATAGAGGTTTTTGAATCGTTTAAAAGGAAAGTTTTGAATTCATTTTGAAAACAAGATAATTTTGTAAAATCATTTGAGTAAAAATTAGCGGATACAAAACAATGTTCAACTAATTAAAATAATTATTCTTGTAGTCTTGAACTCTTGATAATCTTGATACTCATGAGTCTTCAATCTTGATATCTTGAATCTCTATACTGTACAGTCTTCATTCTTGGTATATGCATGGTTAAATCCTGCATATACATATATATCTAAATTTATAATGTTAGTATTTATATTTTATAATCTATTCTAAGGTTGTTGTCATCAAAACCATCATCACACGGACTAACAATCTCCCCCTTTTTGATGATGACAACCTTTGTTTGTAAAATATTACTTCTATCCTAATAACTCCCCCTTAATCTATGCCTAATCACCCTATTTTATACTTCTCCCCCTTTGCCATCGACAAAAACTAACTCCCCCTCAATCTAATACCCTATGATATGTGATTATAATGATAGTATTTATATTTTATAATCTATTCTAAGGTTGTTGTCATCAAAACCATTATCTCACGGACTAACATCTTCGATACTTGGATTTGTGGCACGTGAATATCGAGGATGTATTCGTGTCAGTTTTTGAGGGTTGAAAAAATAAGCAATCACAATTTGTCTTATAATTTTTCCTATACATTTTATCCATTAAGTTGCATTGTAAATATTAGTGATTTTCAAGTATTAGGCATCATTTATACAAAAAGGGAAATTATATAGACTATGGGGATAAAAATAGTATGAAATATATTCTTGCTAAATCAACTCATTTATTTTAATGAGTTGGTACTTTACCGTTGGTACGATTTTGTAGAACACAGATTAATATCCATATACTTCACTATAGTTTTCACTAACCCCACAAGACATTTTTTAACTATTTTGATTTTGGTGTGCAAATTGATCTTAATGCAACAATATATGTATTGCATTTTGATTGAAGTTACTTGAAATTTCAAATTGATAAAATTCCCATATTACGTGCAATTTCTTTTGCATGTGTACGTTTTACATGCACTTTCTTCGTCATTTCTATTTAATTTGAAGAATGATCGATTTGTCAATGTTAAGTATCAGTGATCCAAAAATCGAAAATGGAAGCTTTATGGATTATGAATATGATGTTAAGGTACACTCTTTAATACAACTGTACAATTTTCACCAAATGATGGTGTGATCTAGACTTTGGGCATTTAGCACCCAAAGTATCATCGCTAAATAAACTCACTTATTACTATGTGTCAGTTCCTTTATGGTTGGTATGATTTTATATGATAATGAGATTAATACACATACATATACTTAGATATTGGCTTTCACTTACGTTATCAAATACTATTTAAATTTGGTGTGTAAACTTTGCTTCCAACGAATTAATGCTTACATATTATATTCCGTTTATGTTAATTAAATCCAGTACTTGAAAAAAATATTATTTTAATAGTGGAAAGGAAACTACAAATTGTTTTTATTGCAGTTATATGTGTACTACATGCAAATTAGAAATAAACTTGGAATTTTCGAAAAAAAATTTTCCTTCTTTATGGCGTTCATTACCACATAATCTATCACCAGATGACATTCGTCATCCAATTTTTTTATTTTTATGATTAAATGTCAAAATATTAGCTAATTAATTTTATTTAATTGGTTTAAATTTAAGATAGTTGGTTAATTTAAATGTATGGACATAGTGTAAAATAACTCCACCTGTGTAGTTTTCTATGCAGCCTATCCCAAGCCAAGGATAAAGGATTTTGTGGTGTACTCTGGAAAAGAAGAGATTCCTAACAAAGTACATTACCTTTATCAATGACATGTACGATGATGTTGTGACTAGTGTCAGAGCATGCGATGGTGAAACCGGTGACTTTCTCATTAACATAGGATTACATCAATGGTCAGCTTTGAGCCCCTACATTTTTGCCCTAGTGATGGATGAGGTTACGAAGGGTATACAATGTGAGATTCCTTTGTATATGTTATTTGCTGATGATGTTGTGCTAATTGATGAAAGTAAGATTGGGGTTGATAGACAATTGGAGCTATGGAGACAGACTTTAGAATCAAAGGGATTTAGGATTAGCAAAACTAAAACATAGTATATGAAGTGCGAGTTCACCGGTATCAAGTCAGAAGATGAAGATGTCACTCCGACCGGACAAATAGTTTCCAAGAAGGAATCCTTTCAATATTTAGGACCAATGTTGCAGTATAATGGTGAGATTGATGAAGATGTTAGTTTTAGAATTCGAGCGGGATGAGTGAAATAGCGACAAGCGTCTGGCATTCTCTGTGACAGGAAAGTCCCACAAAAGCTTAAAGGAAAGCTCTACAGAATGACAATCAGGCCTGCGATGTTGTATGGTGCAGAATGTTGGCCTACTAAAAGCCAACACGTCCAGAAAATAAGCGTAGCAAAGATGCGTATGTTGTGATGGAGCTGCGGTCATATAAGAAGAGACCAAATTAGAAACGATGATATACGCGATAAACTTGGAGTGGTACCAATTGAGGAGAAGCTAATTTAACATCGCTTAAGATGGTTTGGATATCTTCAACGGAGACCTCCTGAGGCACCTATGTGCGCTAAAATTATAGACCGCATTGAATGCTCAAAGAGATGTAGAGGTTGACCAAGGTTGACATGGGAGGAAGTAGTAAAAAGGAACTCGAAGGATTGGAGTATATCCGAAGAGCTGGTGTTGGACAGGAGTGCGTGGAAGGTAGCGATCCATGTACCGGAACCATGAGCTATGAGTTTTATAAGTTTTAGATTATAGAACTAGGGAACATGAGCTTAAGATGTAGCGTTTGGTATTTGACCCATATTACTATTAGTATCATTATCACTATTAGTATTATTATTATTATCGTTTTTAATATACATACACACACACACATATGTCTTTATTTTTATTTTACTTAGTTATTATTATTATTAATTTACTTATTTGACTTTATTTTATTATTGTTATTGTTATTGTTATTATTATGGCTTTTTAATTGAATTTGTCATTTAGTTTTGGGTTCCATCTCTAGCCAACCCCAACTTGTTTGGGAATAATGGCTTAGTTGTTGTTGTTGTAGTTGGACATAGTGTAAAATAATTAAGAACAACTCATTATAACTTACTAGCTACAAAAATTAGAAAAGGCAAGTGTTTGAATGTAAAATGGTTATAAGAATTAATAAAACAGTGTGCCTAATTTTAAAATCACGAACTATATAAAGATACTTTAAAGCCTAATACTATTCATACACCATAAATTACCTTACATACACCATTAACTTTTTAATAAAACTTACGACAAAAACACCCTTATATTTCAATAGTTTTTAGTTTGAAGTTTTTATTTTAGCAGTTTTTAATTCAAAATCGGTTCATTCAAACTATTTTCAATATAAGTTTTTACAACTTTAAATTTTTACAATTTACACCCAAAGTTAAACTTTCCAAGTTAAAAGTTAAAATTTAACACCAAAACTTATCTTCATTAAAAATCAAAATTTATTTCTACTTAGCAGTAGATCTTTAATTCAAAGTTCAAAATTATTTTTCAAATTACAGTTTTAAATGCAAAACTTATACGTGTAGTTTCGATTTCATAACCAAATTCACCTCTCTTTAAAATGATATTAAGATAAAATGATATTAAGATAAAATAATCTCAAAATTTTGAATCATATTTGTGCCTAAATTCATATACTGTAGTCAATATCAAACGAGCCCTATTAATTAGTGGGATGGCTGAGAACGCGTTTTCACAAGCTAGTTGTTCAAAAACTAAAATTTGGAATCTACAAAATTAAATTTAAGAAATTTATAATTAATAGGTTTGATTGATTGAAGATAAAGAGAAATAGAGGAGAGAGAGATGAATTTAATGTCTTACTTTAATCAAATGTGAGGGTAATGTTGTAAAATAGATGGTGTATAATAAGTAAAACATGGTGTATATGATTTTGACAATTATTTTAATGTATGTAAAGTAATTTGTGGTGTATGAATATAATGTGCCTATTTTAAAATAAGATCACGAGATAATTAAGGAAGGGGGGTAAAAAAAGCTAGAATTAATGAGAGCCTTTAAAATTCTTTCATTCTACGATTAATGAATAAATTAATACATATAGTGAAATTCGAATATGGCTCTTGGTTTCTAATTCCCTTATTTCCCTTTTTCTCCCAACATTATATGTCACCTACTTCTTACGATTCTATTTTATATAGTATTGTTATTTATCTTTTTGTATATTATAAAACCTTCGTCGTCATTTCATGTACTGATCTCTACTTATTTAAACATTCAAACCAAGTTCAATTTTCTTCAACATTCAGTTAATCTATGTTATTACATAAAAAATTCAATAACTTTATCACACAAATTAATGAATGATAGCAACTCGGATTCATTTAAAGATTAAATTTAATTATTTAATTAATTTAAAATTTTGGACTTAAATGCAAATAATATGATAGCACTAATGGGAAATTTGTAAATAATCACAAATTATATAAATGTAGGTATTTTGACTACAAACCAGTGGAATGAACTAATAGAACATTGAGAATCATTATTAAAATGATAATTTACAACATTTGGAAAAAAATAAATATAGGGGGAGAACTTCGAGAGTTAACGAGAGGTATGGAAAATTTCTCTACCTTATTATTACTTATTTATTAGGTAATTTATTATGATAGATGAAATATAAATTTATTTCTACAAGTTTTGTTTTGTTATTTTTTTATTCGAATCAACATTTTTTTCCTTTAATTTTTAGCAATAAAAATGCAACGTTCATGTTAAAATAGTTAATTTTAGGATTTGTTAAAAGAATTAAAGAATATTAGCTAATTGGTTTTATTTAAATAGTTTAAATTTAAGACATTCAATTAGTTTAAATGTATATATATGTACATAATGTAAAATAACTAGAAACGACTGAGTAGAACTTATTAGCTATAAAAAAAGAGAAAGTAAGTACTTGAATGTAAAATGTTTAGCAATAATTAATTAAAAAAAGTGTGTATAATTTGAAAATCATAAACTATATAAAGATATTTTAAAATAAAATATCATAAGAGAATTAAGGAGAGAGGAGAAAAATATTCAAATTAACGAGAGCCTTTAAAATTATTTTGCTTTACCATCTTTTACTGGATATATTTAATAGATATAACAAAAAGTAAGTTGTGTTATGATTCTTAGTTTCCAATTCCCTCATCATCCCCTTTTCTTTCATGATGTTATACCTCACCCACTTCATACAATTATATCTTTATGAGCGTCCTGGCATGCGCTTCGCGCATGTCACTACACCAAAGTAGGCAAATTCTAACATTTATAAGTGTTACAAATAATTTCAGCAACACTTTTTAAGTGTTACTAATGGTCTGTGAGGAATGGAGCGGCCAAATTTGTAACACTTATAAGTGTTACAAACATACGTGTTACTAACACTTATAAGTGTTGGTACCTAAATATACGGTAACGCTTATAAGTGTTGGTAACGAAATATAGGGTAACACTTATAAGTGTTGGTACAGACATATACGGTAACACTTATAAGTATTGGTAACGAAATATACGGTAACACTTATAAGTGTTGGTACAGAAATATACTGTAACGCTTGTAAGTGTTGGAAAATGATTATTTAGTAACACACACACATATATATATACACCAAAACTTAAACGCAAAGTTTAAATATAAACACTCTGCAAATAATGGTTTCCATATCACAAATAATTCATCATACATATTCAATGCAAAGTTTAAACGCTCTTCAAATGTAGTATAATATATCATAAACAATTATTTACATATTTCAAATATCACATTGTCATATATTCAGATATTATTACAACATAAGCTTCAATTTTTTTTTCAAAATACACTTAAAGTTTAACTTACGGTTAACCTAACCATTCCTGATCATCCACTCCAAACTCTAATGGTTTTGAATATTATTTAACGTCCAATACAACAATCCAAAGCGTCCTTCTTCAAGTTCCTGCATTTAATATAAACACTCGATAGAAACTAAAACCTTCAAAATCAAAAGGTTAAAGATTGAGTTACAACTTAGATTCTAATTTTTTTTGTATTTATGAATTCGCAAACTTAGAATGCAAAATACATGTTAATCAAACTCAATTAGCATTTGCGAATTGAGTTTGCAAACCCAATTTGCATCGATTTTGCTACATGCTCAGTTTGTGTGTTCAGTTTGCAAGCTCGGTTTGTGTGCTCATTTTTGCAAACCAAGTTTGCATGCTTAGATTTGCAAATTGGTTGCATGCTTGGTTTTGCTCAGCTTCTCATACTGCTGCTACATAGATTTGCAAAATGGATTTTCTCTAACATGGAGCGCATACCTACTACCATTTTAGGGGTTAAAAAAATTAAAACCAAATTAAAATATAATGTGCAGCAAAAATAATGATTTGGATTCTATTGATAAGCGAGTTAATGGTTCAAAGTCTGTGTAAAGAAAACTACAACTCACGTCCAACGTGGAAGCATAAATTTGTTTTCACACCAAACAAATAGTCAGATATCATAAACATTTCAAAGAAGTTAAAATCTTCACTTTGAATTATTATAATAAGATGGCTAACCAACTTTCTTTTTATTTATCTTTCATGCTGCAGAATTCAGTACAAGATGCCTATGTTTGAATCTTGAACACCCCTTGTTTCGTTAATTCAAAGCAGTTGCAATAAATTTACCGTACAAGGTTTATCTTGCTAACCAACCTGATATTGTGTGTTTCGGCATCAGTGTAACGGTGATCTTCAATCACTTTTTTATTCATTGTGTATCTTGGGAACTAAATAAGTGATACACTTAATTCATTTGAATGGATTAACTATTATAAACTTCAAAATTAAGTAATGAACTCAATCGTATTATACCTGCATATCACATGGGCAGAGCAATTATTGTACATGGCACATGACATACCAATCGAGATACGCAATTTGGCATCCCAAGTTAGATCTCTTGTCAAACATTAATTTAATTAAGTACTGATCATGTATTGTGCTGAAATAAGTTTGAATATGACGCTGACTTTATAGGTTGGATGAAAAGTTCAGGCATTAACTAAATTTTCATAACCTGTTAGATAATATATTGTTCTGTACGAAAAGTTCAGGATGAAAATTTTAGCAGTTGGATGAATAGAGTTATATCTTGTTTAACTTGTACTAAAAGAATATACATGTTTCGATATAAATTATACAGTACAACCTGTAGATAATCAACATTGAAGAAGAAGGCAATTAATTACAGACAAATATTAAAAATACATTAAGAGAAGTGAGTAGTATTCTCCTCTTAACAAGAATAAGAATACCAGAAGCTTGAATCTCATGTTAATCACCTATAGTTAATTATTTGCATTCATATCTATACCAGGTTTGGTCACGCTATTTAGATAGGCTGATCCACTAAGTTAATTTCAAGTCTTCTGTACTTGATTGTAACTCGGGTCACTCCAAAGCATCTTTAAATAAATTATGAAAGATGGGACATCTAAGATTCAAACTTCTATCAATTGTTTGTTATTATGACTGAAAGTTCATTTTCTCATCAAATTAATATATTAAATTTAAAGTAACAATATATTAAGGAGGCACAGGAGATGGATAGGGAAACGTATCGACAACTTTTTGGTAAAACGAGCTAACTAAACTTTACAATAAATAAAAATTGAAACTGTGAAATACATACATGATATGTACAAAATTTAAACTCAGTTGTAAACAGGATGAATTTTTTTTTTTTACATGTTTCACCTTCAAAATTTATTTATTATAATAATAACCAGGCATGTCATTTTACAATAGTTAAATTATAGGAAAAAATTAACCACTCCTATTAAACATTGCAAATCTCTGCACTGCCTGTCTTTGCTACCACTCTTATTCCCATGTATGTTGCTTCAACCATTCACCCTTAACCACAACTTACTTCTGTTTACTGCACTGCTAGCCTCATTGCACCTACTTCACTTCGTCTCCTTACGACATGCCACTGTCATCTCCATATTATCTCCACCAAACATTCACCATCCACCATCACAAACTTGTATAACCACAAAACTGCTGTCAACTTACAGCCATCTCACCATAAAAACCATCCACTATACAATACCGATATATCACAACTTTCATCTATAAATCATCAATACCACTGCACTCCCCAACCACACCAAAACATTCTACAACCAGTCACTCCTTTCCATCACACTTCTACCATTGCCTCTACAGCCGACCAATATCCACCTACTGCTCCATAACCAACATTTGCAACTGCATTACAAAACGACCAAAACTTCCCTCCTTTGTGCATTACAAACTACCTACTCCACTTCAACAATTTCTTAACAACTTATCACCTCCAAACACTTAATATCATCACTATCACTTCCACTAAATCACCCCATATACTTGCCTATTACCTCAACACCATTCACCTACAAGAGGTGCCTCACCAACCTCCTCTGTTAAAACAAACATTAACTCCACCACATACATTACTGCAGCTGCTTTGGCCTTCAACTTGCTTTCATACTGCCTCCTGCCTACAGTTCAACTGCAGTCAACATCTGCCCACATACTCTTGCATTCACAGCTAACAAGCACCAGAGACATCACTACCTTCCACACCTTCTATTCACTGTCAAAACAGTTACAACCACATACACATCTTCCTCCTCTCGCAAACATACACTTCCATCAAACTGATCTCTGCCAATTCTTCAACCCACAAACATACCGCAACATTTCAGTTAAAGTCACTGCTGTCCACCTCCCTGATCACCAACCATCCGATAACCATTCAACCTCTATCACAAACCACAAAACACACTGTCACCAATATAACCCAACAGATTCCCTAAGCACAGCCGACCATCATCACTACAACTAAATAGTGATACCCCAAAATTTCGAACACAACCAACCTTCCCCTTTGCAAACTCCAAACTCCACAAAATATCACTGCACTTTCATCATAGAAACTCCATCATCACCCTGTAATCCTCCTCACACTTCAAATTTCATCACATATACAATAAAAAAAGAGAGAACTGCCCATCTCTCTGTCTCACACCACTCACCAAATCATACAGTCACAACTTCCCACTGCCAGACATCATAAAATCCGCCTACAACGCACGGGAACTCCTCTGCATCATCCATCGCCTGCGATTCCATCACGCAGCTTCAAAGACCATTCATTGCTCAGCTCGAAAATCGAATAGCAACCAACTCGACTTCGTTGCTCCGGTCGAAAATCGCCGACCACGCTGCTAACTCAATCACTGCAAGCAACGCACGACCTCCACCTAAACTAACCAAAGTCGCCTCCACCAAAGTCGCCTCCAATCCAAATCCTTAAACAGTGGTAGTAAAGACAGGGAGTGCAGACAAATTTCATACTATAATTTAAAACTACCCTTAAACATTGCAAATCCTTATATTATCATGTTTATATACCTAAAAAAAGGCTTCTTCCTAATTTCACACAAAAACAAACAAAAACCAGATTATAACAATTGGCCAAATTCAAAACACCAATTTGGTTTTGCACTCCCTATGTTGTCAAATAATAAACAACATCCGTATATGCAACCAGAATGCTATTTCTCTGTAATTAACATTTGATGAATGGTTAGGGGTAAATTGGAAAAAGAACCTGAGGTAAATAGCTGAGCGTCAGAATGACATAGCGAAACAACTACTACATGTATTGATGAGTCCTCTTTACACCACCCATAACATGCAGCCTGTCTCTCCAAAGCTGAGTTGTTGGAGCATACCTGTAAACAATTGTTACTCATTTTATTGTTTTTCTTTCCTTGTATTTCTGGCCTAAAGTATCAACTATCAAAATAAACATTCCATTATATATAACCTACTTTGCATGAATTTGCAGCAAATCACTTAATATCAATAAGGCACACAACATGAAATATCCTATTTGGGATTCCAAACAGTAACATGTGTGAAGCACGAATGCAAATCACTTTTGAAAACACATCCGAGTTTAAAACGTTGAATAAGTAGCAATGCAAATTGATCTTTCTGGACAATTGCCGTTATTGAGGTCAAGGTCGACGATATTTAGATTCTAGCAAAAGCATTCGCATGTGTTACTTCGTAGACTTAAATGGCTGTAGAAGTTAGACTAAAGAGTTTCAAAACAAAAGTCATATGTTATCTGATCATTCTGAGGTGTACTCAATCTATTTAGGTAGCATTTGCAACCCATTTTCCCCATCAAGTTGGCATTGCGCTTGATGCGTTTTGAGAAATTTTTGAATTTCAAAGTACTATAGCTCAAAAGTCACCACGTGCAGCTTAAAGCCAGTCCCATTTATTTTTGCTATAGAAGTAAACATAATTGATTTCGATGATAATATCTGATGCTGAGAATACGTAGCAATTAGCATTGCATAACATGTAACTTCCATTGCTAGTCATGTAAGTACTTAATGTCACTATCACTTTTTTAATTCAGTTGGTCAATGGTACTAGTAATATTCATGTATCAGTATGATTATTTTCTTTGGCTTAATATGATGGATGACTATGACTATACAATCTTAAATAGAAAGCGAACCATAGAAAACACAACTTATCAATCTCTGCTACGTCAATATGTAGTAACATTAGCCTTGTAGGGATTAATAATTTTGCATAGGTTAGAACAATAAAAGTCATATTTAATCAAAGTTAATATAGTCGGGGCCATTGTAAATGACGGTCCTTTAAAAATTGTAAGTGAAAGATATTGGTTACATTGTGGCACTAAAATCATCACAGCACTACATGGAACGATTTGTAAAAGCACACCTTTATTTCTGACCGAATTCAAATGCAAAGTTAATAGAAAGTGCATGTTGACCTAGCATACTTAAGCTGTAGAAAACCTTGTAGAATTGCTGTTTTATGCAGTTTATCATGATATGCTAGGTGATTTATATGACGATGGGAAATTTATTGAGGAATACGATTAAATCACTTTTGCATTCTAGCAGTTTATCATGATATGCTAGGCACACAACATCAGTAGCAAGCATGCATGTATGGGGTAAAGAACATTGAATTGAAATATCCTATTTGGGATTCAAAAGTTGAATCAGAGCTCTAAAGATATAAATCTTTGTTTGACTCTGTTTTAGCATAAATCCTAAGCTTTTTTTTCTTTCTCAAATCGAAAAGACTAATGAAAAAGGAATAAGGGCACAAGAGAAGTAAAAAAGAAAAAAGAGAGTAACACGATAAAATAGCAAGCTTCAGCTATTACATGAAGAGCTAGTGTTGTTTTTCCTGAAGCCTCTGGACCAAATATCTCCGCAGCACGTCCCTGCCAAAAGCAAAAATATGAAAATATAAGATGCTTATAAGAATCAACCTCCTGATATACCAAAAAACACAACAAATATACCGAATATTACAGGTAATTTAAACTGAAAAGCAATAAAGACTAAACTAATGGGACATAGATGCTGGCACTGGTTAGAAAAAAATTACAAGACGATAACAATAATTACATATAGTGGTCAAAAAATCAGAATCAATACTTTTGCAATACCAACACCCTTTCAGATACTACAGACAATAACAATTTGAATTCTCTAAATTTTCCAATTAAAACAACCTGTTTCAAATTAAACATTGATTTTCTCTAACCCAGTAACTTGTTTCAACTTTGATCATTGATTTCCTTAACTGAGTAAATCTCAGAGAATCAAAAAATTAAAACTTGTAATGGTTTGAATTAGAATCACATTCAAAATGCATTGTTTCATTATGCGTTATCATTTGCTATCCAAAATAATATTACTTTTAAGCTTACCAAGCAACAAAGATGATCTTACTCTTCTGGCAATTCTCAGCAGTAACAAAATCGAAATCAAAGACTGCATACCGACATTCGTTTTCGGGCATGCAGGTGGCAAAATCTTCATAACTTTGTTCTGGCTCACCGAGTTTATCTACTGTGACACGCTGAGCTTTCTCATCAATCTTAAGCATTATGAACCTGTAGTTTCTCTTTGCCTTCAATTCCTGAAACTTAAGCTTGCATTCATCAGCTACTGCTATCCCTGATGCTGCATTCGCCTGAAATTAATAGCGAAATATGATTCATTTGAAGTGCGGGAATAGAAGTGCGGGAATCTATGTATTTCTATGGAAATGGATCAAACCTAAGTGTGGGAACAGAAGTGCAGTAACGTGTTTTCGATGGAAATGGATCAAACTTAGAACCGAAGTGCGGGAATCTATGTATTCTTAGACTATGAACATGTGGAAGACAGTTTTTCAATAAAGTATTGGCGGATGGCGCATTTACATCTATATGGTTTGAACCATGGATAAATTGCAAATGCCTTGTTGATATATTGGGTATGCATATTTCAGCTGTTAGGAGATTAACATACTACAGTTGATACCATAATAAAGAATGGATTTTTAAAACCATAATTGCAATTTGCAACCAGAGGAATTATACCAACTATATGACATATGGAACTTAGACAAGATGCTATTGGTGATCACCATGAATGGTGTGTGGGGGCGACTTTAGTTTTCACAAAGCATGGAATAAGTCGAAGATAGAGATCAAAAGAGAAACTGGGATAGAGTCGTCTGGCACAGCAAAAACAATAAGAGAATGTTGTTTATTACTTATTTTGCCATTGTGATCCGGTTGAATGCAAAAGACAGGTTGCACTAATTTGGAATTATTGCAGATAACAGTTTATTCTTTATGTGACACTGATGCTGAGACCATTAATCATCTTTTCTTTGGATGTTGCTACACTTCATTCATATGGATATCTCTGAAAATTAAGTTAGATATGTTACCTAACATAGCATTGACTCTGGAGGATGAGGAGAACAGTTTGCTAGCTGCGTTTCAACTTGAAAATATCAAAACCTTACTGCAAATAATAACAATTGTAACTTGTTTCAAATTAAATATTCATGTATACCTTTTCAAGTTTTCAAAGAGTCAGAATAATTAGATAATAGCAACTTGCCCTGAGTGCCTGATGTTGGATTTGTGCCCTAGATCAACCTTTGCTTCTACTGTCGTGTCGATTGATTTGGAATTAGAGAAATGATGCTGAGTGGGAGTCGTTGTTGCCACCTCGCCTCACCATACGCCAACCGTTGCCTGGGCCTGCTTGAAAGTAGAGACGCCGTCGGATTTCGCGTAGAAGAAGAAGAAGAAGCCTGATACCCTGCATCGATTTCGCGTGGTAGCCTGAAACCCTAAAATGAAATTCAATTTTTTGTGCGGCCTGGAGATGCTAAGCGTGAGAAATCAGATTGGGATATGAAAATTACCGGATACTCCCTATGTAAATGAATTATTTACCAATATACTGACTATTATAACACTTATTTGTGTTGCAAATAATAAACAATATTTTGCAAAGTTTATACCAACGCTTTTTTTAGCTGCCGACGCTTTTTAATTGTTGGTAGTTTATACATTTATAAGTGTTGGCAGTTGATAAATATAAAATGTTGGGAAATCAAAGATTTGGTGTAGTGTGTTCGTGGCATGCGTTTCTTGCATGAATTGGTTTTCTATAAATTGTATATATTTAAAACATTCAAAGAAAATGATATGCACAAATATTATACCATATTTTT
This sequence comes from Allium cepa, assembly GCA_030765085.1. Classification (NCBI taxonomy): domain Eukaryota; kingdom Viridiplantae; phylum Streptophyta; class Magnoliopsida; order Asparagales; family Amaryllidaceae; genus Allium; species Allium cepa. The sequence continues at coordinate 22,823,292 of CM060933.1, read as the reverse complement.
GCGTTGAAATCATGTGTGATTATTTTGAATTTTTTTTAAGTTGCTAATCTAATTTTTTGTCAGTTTAATGTTTACTATATTATTGATTAATAAAGAATGAAGTTGTAAAAGAAGTATATTTGTTGGATCCTATTTTTAAGTGATAGTAAGATTTGGTAATGGGACTTTGCACTGAAGGTCTCCATTTTTTATGTTGTTGTAAGAAAAGCCCCTATGATAATTAGTATGTAAATTAAGTCTCTATTTTTTCTAAATCAGAAAGTGCAAACTATCTTGCGCTTTCCTTATAGAAAGCGCAAGTTAACTTGCGCTTTTCAAAAATTTAATTTTTTTGAAATTTTTTAAATTTTCAAAAGAAATTTCAAAATCAAAAGGCGCAAACTAGCTCTTTTCTGATAAAAAGTGCAAGTTAACTTGCGCTTTTGAAAAATTTCGAAAATTTTCAAAAAAAAATTAAAATCAGATAGCGCAAATTAGCTTGCGCGCAAGTTAGCCTCCATTTTTCAAAAATTTCAAAAAAAATCAAAATAAAAGACAGAAAGCGCAGGTTAACCTGCGCTTTTCAAAAATTTCAAAACTTTAAAATTTTCAAAAAAAAAAAAATCATAGTCAAAAAGTTGCATGTAAGCTTACATTTTTGTTGGAAAAATGCAAAACACCTTGCGTTTTCAATTTTTTGAAAAATAGGGACTAAATTTACATATTCATATCTACAAGGACTTTTTTTTATAACAACATCAAAAACAGGGACCTGTGACCCTTTTCTTGTTTGGTAATACCTACAAAGGAGCGGTTTGAATTTGTAAAACTATTATTCGTTAGATCCTATTTTAAAGTAATATTAGAGGGGTATTTTTGGTAGTTCATGCTAACACCAAAAAGTGTGGCACCAAAGATATTATAACTATAATTAAAGATGCATTATTGTTATTTTTCTTTTTGTATATATAAAAACTTTGTCCTTTCATGTACATATCTCTAGTTATCCGAGCCTTCAAATAAAATGCAACTAACTTAAATTAAATTCAAATTTCATCGCCAGGGCAATAAATTATTCTATTACATAAAATGTTTAATCTCTGAAGTATTAATCTATTTTCAATATTCCACTAAGAACACCAACATTAAATTAGCAATTAACGCTATATGTATCTTTTGTTACATCCTCCTTACATAACTAAAATCGAAAAACTTAATCAAAATTAATCATTTTATTATGTTTTAATTTCTTGCTAAAATCACTTAACCTCTTTCATTATTTAGTTTATTCAACATGTATCTTACGCACCGAATAATGTAAAGGTTGAGTCTTCCATTCTAAAACTGGTAATTATAGAATATGGCTTATTTTTTAATGTTAAATTCTTTTGTTTAAGGCTAACGTTTTCATTTCTACATAAGTTATTGCAGGTTTGAGATGAAATGATGGAATCGACGAGTGAAAGTATTAAAAGATTAAATTTCAGATGATTTTTCAATTTTGTGGTAACTTATCTCTATTTATCCACTTCCAGATTTTTTATCAAAAAGTTAAAAATTAATTTTATTATCTAGTACTATTTTTCATTAATTAACTTCCAACTACTTAGTTCTAGTTCTGATTATAGTTTTACATTCCGAATAATATAAATGTATTGAGTTTTTCTTTCCTAGTTTAATAAGTATAAAATGATTTTTAGCTCGTTCCTTTATATTCATTTTTTATTCAAGATTGACATTTTTATCGTATCAAATTTGTTATAGGTTTTGGATTGAATTAGTATAATAAAAAGTTTAATCTCTATCAAATATTAATCTATTTCAATGTTTTACTTAGCTTGAATACTTCATTATCCTTAATTTAATAATTAACTTTACTTTTAGCTGTTTATAAAATCTCATTCTTTCATAAAGAATACCAATATTAATATAGCAATTGATGGTATATACATCTCTTACCAGTAATAGAAAAAGCTCTAAAACCACTTAATTCTAAAAGAGACTCAATTAGTATTAAGGTAACTTTTATTTCCATCCACGGTTTCTTCCAGTTGATCCATAACATAATTCCATTAAGTTGAATTTTATTCGTTTCTTTACTCTTTTACTTTGTTGAGTATAATTCTATTCTCGTACTTGTGGAATACATCTGTTTGTACGGCAGATAATATTTTCTCTCACTGTTTCATTATATATTTTTTACCGTGCATGCAGACTATCTTAATACTTTTCTGTTTTCCAATTAAGTTAGCTGATTTTGCCAGACCATTACTGTTACTCCAATATTGACAACAGTACATACTTTATTTATTATCTTACAAATTGTATAAAAACACAACTACAAATCATTGTGTGGACAATATATAAATTTTAATGTCCAAATTACAGTTAAACTGTATTCTATTTTTTAACCATCATTCATCAACTAGAAAAATAATCGAAAACAAAAGCTGTAGTTAAACTATATTCTACTTTTCAGCTAATAAGCGTTAACCACATAATTACAAACAAAACCAAAAACAAAAGCACTTCATCTAAAAAACCTGCAAACGCAAACTTCACTATCATGCATTACACATACTTACATAGTAAAATATAAATATAAATTGACAGCTAAAATAATTATGATTTGAAGCATAAATAAAATTATCGTGTAAATATTTCAAGCAGTAAGAACAAACAACAGTGATGAGAAGATGGCTAATAATTGTACGCATGCACATTTCCATAACCAAACTTATACACACAATCAAAGCAAATACAGTCCAAATAATGGTACCATAAGACATATATCAAACACAATAGTACATCAACAGTTCCCCGATTAAGAAAATGAGAAGAATGCATCCGATGATTTTAATAATGTCAATGAAAGTAATAACAGTACATCAACAGTTCATGACTCTTTCCCACTTGTGAATTTTATTTTGAACCACTTCAAATCGTTTCTGGGCAACATGATAACGTACCTTCTCCCAACCTGGATAAGTATGAGGTAATGGTGCTTCTTCTTTCATATGAACTATCATAAAATGGTTTCCACCCATCAAAACAATTAGTATAACTCTATGTTCCATTTTTGGATCCAACCTTAAAGGCAAATATGTCATACTCTCCTTAAGAGAATAAACAATAAGTATGCAGTTAAATGTCGTTGCGAACATGCATCTCATCTTTGAAAAACTCAAACAATATTTTTTGCTCGTACATGGTCTAAAATCTGCTAAAACTGATCCAACTAGTGCATACCCTTTTTCACCACCTAATAGATTCTTGTATAATTCCTTATGTGAATGTAGTTCTTCTATCATGGTCAGTCTAACAGTCTTTCGTGCATCATCCTCATCAAGGCCAAACAATCGTGCACAGCAACAATAACCATAGTACCCATCAGCTGGAACATGCTCCACACTTTCAAAAATATGTTCCTTGAACGATGGACTAAAATACTTGAATTCAAATTTAGTAGGTGATAGCTTATCATCTGAGTTAGAGAGTGAGAAAGGTTTATTTTTAATTTTTTGGTTTGGCTTTATTAAAGGTAGATAGTTTCTTTTTGGCAATTTGTTCATTTCTTGCCTTCTCCATCTACGCATATTCAAATGCGGATTTATCATACTTTGTAGTATTATTTTTTGTGTGGTTATCTTTATTTCTAGGACTTCCTTTTAGTTTTTTACTCTTTGAAGGAGGCTCCATATTTGTACTTTCGGGATAGTTAATCTGAAATAAAAATACATATATTACTTTAATTTTCTACCAAAAATATGATTGAAACAAAAGTATTAAGTAAGTTGCCAAAGCATACCCCTTTTTTTACTTTTAACATTTTTAGTTGCTACTCCTCGGTAGAGTGGTCGAATTTATGTGAAAAGGTGGAAATTTCTAGCAGAGGATCAGGTGAATTTTCAACAACTTTATCGATAACATCATTAGGTTTTCTTCAAAAAAGGATGGATGGAAGACAATAAGATCAAACTATGTTCTTGTTTTAATTGCACGATCTCATGCACACACGAATGACTATATGAGTATTTAAGTGTGCAACCATACTTCAAAAAATCTAAACCAGCAAATCTATTTTTTTTTATTCCTCGATAATTAAATCCAATGCTTGATGAGATACAAATCCTCATAGATTGTTGAAAAAAGTTATACGATGGTTAGCAAATTACTATTTAATGATTTACAAAGAGAAGCTCTTATGGCCACATGTGTCATTACCAATCTATCAATCATCAACAAATTTTACACCAAATTACCTTAAGATAAAGCCAAATATCTCTTGTTGATAAATATTATTTTCCTACCCTGTTAGTAAAATAATTTTATAAATTACTATGGTTACCATATTAGAATTAAATCTTTCATGATTGTTCAAACTTTGCCAAATCATCTTTGATGTTTTTGTCTTCTATTTTTAAGGCTTCAACTAGCCATTCGTCATCTTCTTCATCATTCATTATCCTCGAATAAAATCCTAGACATCCTTCAATTTGACTCATAGTACAATCAATAATTCGCTTGAGATCGCTTTAATTTTTCTTCTCAAACATTTTTCCTTACACATAAAAAGTATAATGAGTTGGATAATACTTTTTTATGACTATTATTAATATTGATTATTAATTTAAATCAAAGATTGAAGACACACATCATGACACATAAGTATCTTATGTGATTCAATGGAGTGGTTGAAATATCAATTTTTTTAGAGTAGTAAATTTGATCTTTACTATTGTAGTAAAAAAGAAATGGCGACATATGATATTAAAGACGAGAAGACAACAGTACAAGTGGTGGATAAACTAATTATATTTTAAAATTATGTAAGAGATCAAAGTTGTTATTTTTGTGGGTGGATTAGGAGACTAAAAATGTGGATTTATATAAAACTTACGTAGTATTAATCATTTCTTAATAAAATTGTTGAAACTTCTTTCGTATATTTAGTTCTAAATCTAATTTGAGTTTTACATTCGAAGTAATGTAAATTCGTCAACTTTTTCATTTTGAGCACTGTAAATGTAATGACTTTTTCATTCTAATTATGATTAGAGTTTTACAATCTTAATATATTTTGTTATGTGTCTCTTAGAAATAAAGTAGTAGAATATTATCATTTATGTAATTCGCTAAATAACTTTATTTAGTATAGATATTACATCGTAGGTATTCCTGAGTCTGTTATATGAACTGCCATTGATTTACAAACATTTATGAATTTTAAAATTAATTTCTTACTAAGATAGTGTAAACTTCGTACAAAAACTTTATATTTCCCTAATTTTTTTTACAACAATGTCATAATATACAAATATGCGTGTCACAATATATTGAATCATTTATTATTTAATACCATAACTATGAGCCAAAGAATATGTTCACTATGATTACTTCTTCGAAGTTAACTACGTCATAATATCGTTGTTAGTATGATTTTGTAATTATTTCTCTTCTTTAATTTTGTAGGAGTTGTTAGATTTACTAACACGTTAATATCATAAGATCTTCGATTGTTTGGTAAAATCTATTATAGGTTAAATGTGATAGAGTTAGGGGTATGCCCTAGGGGAAATTATGTAATTTATTACATAAATCCAACTTGATAACCAATCTTGTTCAAATAAAAGTTGTTTCCTTTCTGTTATATACTTGCTATGAACTGTTATAGATAATTAATTAGCTAATTTAAGTACATATGTCATAAAGTCCATAAATGAAGTGTTTGTAATAGCATTACCAATAGTTGTAACGTTATATCACAATATAATAAGCACATCATTTTAAATATTCATAGTCAAGATGTATATAGACCACACATCGATGCATCCGTTGAGGCAATAGTTTGTAACGCTCTCTAAATGTTGGATGATGTATTACTCATGATTGCTGGAGGCAACAAAGGGTTGCGTACTGATAGTTATTGGATAATTATGAAATGATCCACTTGATAGTTTTCTGTTGGTTAATATAACTAAGGTCGAATGAAAATATCGAAGTGACTAATTTACACAGTTCTCCTGACTTGAGAATACTATTTATCTTCAATATTAAAGCTCTGTTTTAATTATAGTTAAATCATGGCACGTTTCTATCGAACGAGTATAGTTGGGCCGAGTAGAAGTATTAGAAGTGAAACCCTATTCAAGAGAGGATTCGTCTCTTTGGTTATATGAGGTTAGTATCACGATCACCTGAAGTTAACTCAAAGTCAAAATCTCTAGTCATAGTAGTTCGATTAATTATTATTATTATTATTGAACCAATAACTTTGTATTTAGACATAAAGTTAAATATGGACGATATCAGAATTTTGACCATTATCAAATTCCATAAGTTTTTGTAAGGAAATTTGACCGTTTTGTAAGGAAATTAATGCGAAAACATTAATGAACCATTTCCTTCCTCAAACGTTTCCTTCCTCATTATGTGGGACCGTTTCCTTCCTCAAACGTTTCCTCCTCATTATGTGGTCAATAGAATCTAAAGGGTTTTCCTATTAATATGCTAATAAATAAAACGGTTATAATCTAGAGCATAATTTCTCTCATCTTGATCTTGATGGACGATCAAGACTAAGTCTACAAATCTAGAAATTTGATCCTCTCTCTACCTATAAATATTAACCTTTGCCCATCACAAAGATATAAAAAAACACATAAAGAAAGATATAGGAAAAGAGAGAGAAACCATTTCCTTTCTCCATTGAAACAGCTTTCGACAACATTCATTGCCGATTCGTATACAAGATGTCTGAAGGTATGTTTTATTAATTCATTACATATGTGATAATCTTGTAATTCTAGATCTTAGGGTTTATGTTATTCGTAAGATATAGATTACAGTTTCAAGTGTTACAATTTTGACAAAGAGAATCGATGTGAATAATCGTCGCCATCGGATACATCTTATAATAAGTAAAATTAGATTTTACCAAAAGATGTGCAAGCGATAAATTCAGTCAAAATGTCACACCACTAACTAAGGTGATGTGTGAACATTAATATTCGAATTGTTTGATATTAACCACTAACCGAGTTTACACCTTTGAGTCACACAACCGTAATGATGAATTCTCCGAAAAACCACACGATTCAATTAATTTATAAAATATCATAAATTAATTAATATTTAAGAAACATTAATTATTATTTAATTTAGTTGATGTTTGGGAGCTGTTTGTAATTATTTAAATGCATTTATGAAAGTTATATTTGCACACATTGATATACGATATCGATGTAATTTTAAACGGGTTTAAATAACAGATAATTGCATGAAGTAATGTATGGAAATTTTATGTCATTTGATGGCATATAATTTCATCCATATCATACGAAGAAAGAGGAGTGGAGAGAGAGATTAACCCAAAGGAATTAGTTATGAAAGTTTTAATTAAAGAATGAGAATGGTTTTATTTTTTCAATTAATCATATCCATTAATTCATTTTCTACAAACAATTCATTCATTTTCACTTGTCTCCCCCTAACCTTCCATGGCAAAAAAAAAGAAAAAAAATTCAAAATCTTTAACTCCAAATAAAAAACATCAAATAAAATAAAACATAAGTGGTTCATCCATCTTTTGTAAGGATTGAGTGTGGATATTGGAGTTCTAAAGAGATTTCTTCATTCAAGGTGCATACTCTTGGCAATATCCAAAGGTAATAATTCTTATTTATTTATTCGTCATTCACTTTGTATATATGATTTGGATCCATGACATATTTCATTTCCTCTGAATATTTGTTTATTTTGTTACATAAATTAGATCTCTTTTCCTGCATCTTAATTAATTATAGATGATCGCCATGTTATTTTGATTTGGATCCATTTTAATATATACTTTGATTGCTTATCTATCCATCTTATCATTGTTATATCTACAACATATGATTTCATATTTAATTAATTGTTCATATTAAAATTGGAGCTTGTGGTTGAAATCAGGCATTTAGGGTGCGGCACCATTTAGGGTGTCATTGAACGCTCCATACACACACACACGTGTGATTTGTCCTATCTTTTTTTGTAATTGTTTTAAATTTGCCATTTGAATTAATTTTTTTTGATTGAAATCTAAATTTTAATTAATAATATAACTTTATCACTAATCAAACAGAAAACATATGTAGTTTATTAATGTTTGTATATATATGTTTTGTGTTTGTTATTTTGAATACAATCTTTTAGTTATTTCATACTTCTGTTTGAAAGCTTAAAAAAAATTATAATAATAACTGGACTTGAAAAATATCACAAATCCTTGGATTTTCTTTTAAATTAAAGTTACACTTCAATTTGTTACTTTATTTTAAAGTATATACTAAAGTATAAATTTTATCATATATATGTTGTTTTAAGTTTATAATATTATTTACAATGATTTGTATATGTGTGTATTTAACTTAAGATTTATAAAATTGACTTTTATATAAAATCATAATTTTAATCTTAAACACATCCTAAGTTTGAAACTAGATTCAAAATTTTTGTTTCTAATTTCAAAACTATAAAGTAGTGAAACTTATTTTAACACATGTGTGCGTGTATATATATGTATGTATGTATGTATTTTAAATAATCCTATGGACAACAAAGACATATATAAAGAAAACATCATCTATGCACACTTTTCATATGTAGCAGTTATACAATATACATTAGAGCATATTTGGATATACCCACATCTCATGCCATCTTTAAATTGATCATCAATAACAGTTAACAAATCATCAATCTAATAAGAAAGAGCAGTGAAAAAGTTTTTTCTCTCCGATTAATGTTGTTTATTCCCTTAATTGATTGCACACGTATTAGACAAGAAAACAAAATGTTTCCTTTTCAAATTAATTTTAATAAGTAACAGTTATCACATGGTTGTATTTGATACACTAATTCATTTAAATTTATATCAAATGCAAACTCATTCAATCTAATCAAATAAAATAAAAGATTTTATTTAAAACACCTTTTAAATTGGATCTAAAGTCTTTTTAGACTCAATAGGCTCAATAGATCCGAAAAAGAAAATTTTGAAATTTACCCTTTAACTCCGCTGCGAGTTGGCCCAGTTCCAACAAATCGAACCATTTTTTTCACTCTCAACTTTTATATCAAATGTTACTTTTATTTAATTTTTGTTCTATTTGCATGATTATAAGTTTTGTTTACTTATTTAATTTTGTAGGCATAATTTGTTTATTAATATGTAGATACCAAATAATTTACAAGTTTTTTGTATAATCTATCTGTGGTAAAGCCGATCTTGAGTAAATCAAGTTGTATAAAATATACGAGAAAAGAATACAAAAATAATAAATTTCATATGGGGCATTTCACCATAAGGACAAACTTGCAGTCCAATTAGTTTCTATGACACACATTCAAAAAAAATTACTTTCAAGGACAAAGTCAGCGGAATAATTACTTTCAAGGACAAAGTCAGCCGTCCAATTACTTTCAAGGACACAATTTCATAAATTTTTAGGCCCTAGAAACTAATTATTTTGTGTTTTATGCTTGAAAGTAATTATCTCATTTGTGTGTCCTAGAAACTAATTCCACTTGCTAAAGAGGCCCTTGTGGCTAATTTCCACATTTTTCATATCGTGTTTTAGGAAAAAAATATAAACGTGCAAGTAGCTCTTTTATTTTGGCTACAGTATACAACTTCAGTATTCTTCAAAAATTTAGTTGTAAATATTTGCTTTATAGACTTATAATTCTTATTTAAACGTTTTATATGATTTTACTTGACATAAACTTATTTTCTTTAATCTAATATTATCTATCTTAATTAATATATGGTTTAATATATTTTTCGTTAGTGTTATTTAATAGATCATGAAATATTCATAAGCAATACATGATTTCCATTGAAAAAGGGGCTCTTTGCAATTTCTTAGAGACCGCACAAAATTGCAAGGTAACTTATTTCCTGCAAAGTGCATTTGATGTTATATTGTTTTAAGTTTATAGGGTTTAGATATGTTTATGGATAATTATGGATTAGAGATGTATTTATTTATAATGTTTGTAAGTAAACTAGTTTAAAACTAGAAGAAGGTATCATACTATATCGTCATTCAACCGATAAAAGGAATCATTTGCTTTTAGTTTTATTTAATTTGAATTTGGACTAAAAAGATAATTAATAAAAGTTAATGCATTTTGATTGAATTTAACGAGAGGATCAACAATATATTAATTCTTTTTAATGCTTAAAATAGATTCCACTTTTATTTTCATATAACATTTGATTTTGTAATGGACCAAAATTGCCCTTTAGTTTTACTTAATTACATTTTATCATTAAACTACATTGCGTAGTTTTTGTTAATAATATTTGCACATTTTCATATAAAATAGCATCATGCTCAGGTGGTTGGGATCATTAAAGCAGGACGATGCACGGTTTAGGAGCAGGGCCGACCTGAGAAAAATTGTTGCCTCGGCCGAGTTTGAAAAAATGCCCCTAAAAAAATAGTTAATGTGATGGGAAATAAACTCCGGTCATTTATTATACTAAGCAATGAACAAACCAGTTAAGAAATAATGCAATTACTAACTATGTTGTGCTTTAAAATTATGAAATTTTAGACGATTAACAATGGCGCCACCTTTACTGTTACCCCTACCATATCGTTACCCTCGGCGGCTGCCTTGGTAGCTTACCCCTTAGGCCAGACTCGTTTAGGAGTCAAGTTTGTTTGGAAACCAAATATAGTGAAAGTGATATGATGAGTACAAAAGTATACAAAATTGTTATTTTACAATTTAATGTTCTAATGAAAAGCACTTTGATTTTCACCTATTAACACCATGTCTAAAAAAATACCAATAAAAATATTTATTATACTTCATAATACCATTAATGATGCTTTGCTCTACAATTACATATATTAACTGTTTAAAAATTTATCCCTATTCCTCAAATAAACAATTAAATAAACTATATTCATCTTCTTTTTTAATTTTTGAAATAAAATTGAATGCATTAGCAAATTATTCACTCAACCACCAGTGAGTTAGAATCATGAGAAGATGCTTCAAAGATTCTCCGTATCGGTATATGCATTTTTGTAAAAAAACAATAAATATTATATCTATTCAGATTTTCTAAAATTCAAAATTTTTAAGTGTTAGCATTATAATTCTTTATAGCTTTCACAAAATGTTATTTTAAAAAATGCTATTATTAATGAATATTTGGTTATATCATTGTTAGTAAATTATTTTTAGAAACTTTTCCTGAAATTGGTTACTGTTGGCAAAGTTATATCGGATGTTGTTGAATTCACCAACAAAGTTCTAATGTTCAGTGGAAAAACTATCCAAGAATTTCAGTTGGCAAAATTAAGATTTACTATCTATTAATTAATTATAAAATGATGGAATGTAACCGTGGTATTAAAAAGACTAAATATTAAATGAATATATCTGAACTGTGGTTGTATCGATAAGAACAGAAAGACTGCTTTTAACACCTCTAACATTAATCTGTCTGATTTAGATGCTCCTTTTTCTGAAGAGGAAATTCGAAAAGCCATTTTTGATTTACCAGGAGACAAATCTCCGGGTCCGGATGGTTTTCCTATTTTCTTTTATCAATCTTTTTGGGAGGTTTTAAAACTAGATTTAATTTGTATGTTTAATGAATTTTATAATGGCAATCTCCAATTAGGTCGATTTAATTTTGCTAATGTTATTTTATTACATAAAAAAAGTTGGTGCTAATACTTTAAAAGATTTTAGGCCCATCTCTTTGATTAATTGCTCTGTTAAAATTATTTCTAAAGTTTTAGCTAATAGACTTAGTTTAAAAATGAATCGCAATCAGCTTTTATTAAAGGTAGGAATATTACGGATGGTGTAGCTGTTGTTCAAGAATATATTAATTTTTGTTGTATAAATAATATAACCTGTGCTATTTTAAAATTAGATTTTGCCAAAGCTTTTGACTCGGTTGATTGGGATTTTCTTATAGAGATTTTCCTTGCCAGAGGCTTTAGTAATAGATGGATTAATTGGATTATTAACTTGCTTAAAACGGGTAACTCTAGTATTATGGTTAATGGTGTTTTAGGTAATAAGATTCAATCTAAGAGAGGATTAAGGCAAGGGGATCCTTTATCGCCCCTTCTGTTCAATTTAGCGGCCGATGTCTTTTCTAAGATTATTAAGAATGCGGTTAGCAATAACCTTTTTGGGTACTATTGGTAATGGTATTTCTAATTTTGGTCTTTCGGTCCTTCAATTTGCTGATGATACTTTGCTTTTTTCCTCTCATCTTCCTAGCCACATTATCGCTCTTAAGTTTATTCTTTATAGTTTTGAACTTTTATCAGGTTTAAAAATTAACTTTGACAAAAGTTCAGTTTTAATTTTAAATGATTTTGATAATGTAGAAAATTTAGTTGCTAATACTTTAAATTATAAAACTATGAGTTTTCCTTTTGATTATCTTGGTTTTGTAATTAGACCTTCGAAACTTAAACACGATGATTGGCTTATTATTATTGATAAGATTAAAAAAAGGATTTCTAATTGAATGTGAGATTTCTATCTAGAGCTGGTAGACTAGTTTTGATTAATTTTGTCTTATCAGCACTTCCTATCTATTGGATGTCTATGCACCTTTTTCCTGATTGGGTGATAGATAAAATAGACAAAATTTGAAGGGATTTTCTTTGGAGTGGTGATAACCCTAATAATAGCATTAAATGTTTAGTTAATTGGGATACTGTCTGTAAATCTAAAAAAGAGGGTGGTTTAGGTGTCATTAATTTACATAATATGAACCTGTCTCTTCTTGGTAAATGGTTATGGAAATTCAGGGATACTAGTGATAATGCAATTTGGAAGGAGATTATATCTAAATATTATTACAATGGTAGTTATAATCTCTATCGAATTTGTTCTCCTAATTTTCGTAATCTATCTTGTTTTTGGAAATCTATCTTAAAATGTAGTGATATCTTTAATTTAGGTATTAATATTATTGTTCATTCTGGTAATAATACTTCTTTTTGGCATGATAGTTGGATTTCCTCTACTCCTCTTAAGAATGAGTTTAAAGATTTATATGATATTTGTAATTTTAAATTTGCATTAATTTCTGATGTTTTCAACCCTAATAGTGACCCTCCTTGGATTTTCAATTTTAATGGTATTTTAGTTGGCCCTACCCTTAGACATATTTTCTTGCTTTATGCTAAACTTGATCATTATAACATTGACAGTGATAATGACTTTATTAGTTGGGAGTGGGATAAGAGTAAAAAATATTCTTCTAATTCCTTTTACAAATTTATCAACCTTTCGGGGGTTTCTGTCAATTGTTTTAAATTTATTTGGAAATCAAATGCTCCTCCTAAATCAAAGATTCATATGTGGCTCATCATTCATGGTAAGTTAAATACTATTGAATTTTTAAAAAGGAAAAATATTAGTATCAATAATAAATGTTTCTTTTGTAACTCTTTTTCTTAAGATATTAATCATATCTATTTTGAATGCATTGATACTCATTTTATACTTATTAAGATCTTTAATATTTTTGAGTTTCATATTAACACTAGAGTTTCAGATTGTTTTTTCTATTGGAACTCTTTTAGATTTATGTTCTATAAAGATTCTAGATATTTGCTTGACACTTTATTCACTATTTCTTGTTGGTACATTTGGTTTGAAAGAAATCAAAAAATTTTTAATAATAAATATCAGCATAATAATAATTTGATTTTTTTAATTTCAAATTTCTGCTTAAAGTGAATTTCTAATCCTAAATATAAGTTAGCCAAAAATAATTGCTTTGAGGATTATCTTGATAAGGTTAGAAATAATATTAACATTTTCAATCTTAACTTCAATCATTTTGTTTCTAATAATTATTTTATTAATCACTACTCTGATTTTAATGATGTTCAATTGATTAACCATAATTCTCTTTCTATTTTAAGTTCTTAAATTTGTTTCGTGTTTTGTTTTTTCTTCTTTTATTGTTTTTGTTTCCAGGTTTTCCTTGCTTTAGTTCTCTCATTGGTTTTATTCTCACATATATGTATATAAATTCTATTTATATACATATATGTGTTTCATTCTAACTTGTTTTCTTAGTTTTGTTCCAGGTTTGGTTTAGGTTGGTTGCTGGTTTTTCTCTTTTCTGGTTTGCAGGATTGTTCTCAGCTTTTTCAGGTTTTCTAGTTAGCTCTTCACAGGGATTCGGACTGCATCTATCCTTCCTCTTCGGTTACTTCAGATCTTCAGTGTGGAGCTCTTCATTTTGGTCCTTATATTGGAGTTCTTCTATTTGGACTTTCTTTCATGAGAGGCTGGTTTTTTAGATACCTCTAACACCCTGGTATTGGACGGTGGCCTTGCCGGAGCTTGATACTAGGGTGTAATGGGCGGTGGCTTTGCCGGAGCTCATTTGAGGGGTATCATCTTCTTTATTTTTCTTGTTTTTTGTCTTTTTTCTTAGTCTTGCCACCTGTCAGGCATGTTGGCAGCTCCATCTTTTTGTTATATATATAGTATTCCATGTGTGCTCTCCTCTCTTGTTAGAGGATCACACATTTTCCTCAAAAAAAAAAAAAAAATACATATAATTTACATATGATCCATAAATTTAAATGATGACCTAATTGCCAAGTTTGAAGGCCGCGTAGTGAAACTTTCACATTTATGATTTCATTTTCAAAAATAATGTTAATTTGATTCATTTTATGTTTTTAGTTTAAACATAATTCTTGGGTCAAAAAATATGTTTTGTACAAACTTAGTAGAGAAAATATGTAATTTAGTTAACTTAAAAACTAAATAACATGTTTATTTATTGATTTAGTTGTTGATGATATTATAAATGAGTAATATCATATTTTCCTTCTTTGATATTAAGTTAATTAATTGGTATTGGGTGAATATGCTCTTCATGGTAACTAAGTCTTTTAACCGGCATCAAAGAATGTTAATTCTAATTAAATATATAATTAGTTCTTCAATTCAAATTGGAATTAGGTTAGAAATATCTAAATTATAATAATTAACTGAAGCTAATTGTATTTCGTTCTCCATTTAATCCAAAGGTGTATGTTTCACCTTCATGTAACTAATTTTTTTTAGAAGTGTCCAGTTAAAAAATTATGTGAACCTAGTGGGCGTAGCACAAATTTGCACTAATTCATAATAATATCACAGTAAATAATTCTACAATAAAACTAAGTTTACAAATATATAATCTAACGTCTAGAAAAACATTATACTACTTTTCTTTTATAAACTTTAGATCAATTAATATAAACATTTATTAGAATTTTATTTACCTCTTATTTATTTGTTATTTGCGAAAGTAAATCCTCCAATCCCATTTTTATGTCTTCTTTTGCTAAACAAATCTCCACGTTCATTTCAAATTTATTTATTTATTTAGTATAAGTTAAAAAATTAAAAAATAAAGATGTGGATTTCAAGGGCGCATATATGCAATAGAGGAAAATAGAACTGGATTATTACTTTTGTTTACTTGCATGTGGTTTATAGTAATCTACATTGGTTAGCATATTTTTGCATTTTTTTCCTTCTACGGCCTGGAAAGTATCTTTAATAGTGTTCATCCTGTATCAGACCATTGTTTGATTTTTACTTGATCAAAACTAATTTAAGACTACAATTTTACAATTAGAGTTTTTGAAGATAGTTCTTTTAACTCATCATTTGGAAAGAGATGGATTGTGAACCTACGATTTTGAAATTGTTCTTGAGTTTGTGTTTTGAATTGCACTTTTTATTGTCGATTAAAGTAATTTAAAACACCTAGCATCGGCTTGAGCTTGGACAGGAGTGACGACCTAGGCATGTAAATGTTTACCTTCGGATACAGACAGTGCCATATTTACATTCGCATTTAAAATTCGTTTTCGAATCCCGAATATTTGCATCCGCATATACATACATCATATATCAAGAAACATAAATAGAAAATTTTGACTTAACCTATTATTATTTTCAATCTTATTCATTATCAAAATGTAAAAAATAAACAAATATGATGATAATAAATAGTTTAATTAGTTAATGCATGTTAATATGCATTAAATACATATAATATAAACTGCCAACTTAATTAAACCGTAAATACATATATTTTATTATATTAAATCACATAATATGAACTATAATTTTGATTAAAACTGAATGAATAATTTTCGTATATAAATGTCTTTGTATTCACATCCCAAACTGTTTTTTCATATATGAACATTTACTCCTTTTTTTATACAGATGCGGACGGGTCTTGAATTTTAAACCCGGCCAAGACACACGAAGACCTTACTTAACCTAACTCAACAGATTTAAACCCGGCCCATGTTTACTATTTTATTTCTACCGTTCTTCTCCCTTTTTCTGCAGCTCTAATCACTAAATCCCGTCCATCGCAATCTATGAACTCTTTACTTCTTTTTAAAATTAAAAGATGGCGCATCGACGCATCTCTCGCCTTTCTAGCATTTTCTGTGTATTCTACCGTATTAAGGTTTTAATCAATATTCAGTTTGAAGTCGCTGCTTCTCTTGTCCTCCTCTTCGACAACGCATTCTGTCCTCTACGTCAACAACGCCTTTGCTTTCCGACAGCGCCGCCTCTCCTCTTCACCGAGTTCACCTGAATACTCAAATTGTCTTCTCTTTTCTCACTGAGCTAAACCACTGGCATTTCCAATTTTGCTTTGATAGAAATCTTGCAATGATTTTTACTAAACTTCATCATCGATTCAGGTTTTACTCTCAGTCTACCACATATTTTTACTATATATTTATAATCCATGCCTATTATTCAGTGGAAATTAGGATCCGTCCCCAATTTTCAAACTTAATATCTGAAAAGGGTGATGTTATTGCACTCCAAATTTGGATATGCGGGGATTTCGATGGGAGGGTCTGCCGAATTTAGGGTCGAAATTCGACGCGCCGAGCGCAGTGTTAGAAATTCTATTTGGTGGGGTATGCCGAATTTTATTTTTCGGGTGCTCCCTCATATCCACCTTTGAAGTGTCAATAACAAAACCTCCGACAGAATCTTTTCAAAGTTTCACGAAATACCTCTATTAATGTTTTCAACGAAAATGTGCAATTTTTGTCAATGTTTGCAGTTTAGGACCATAAACATTCGTAGTTTATAATACCAAATATTTGCAGTTTAAAATGCACGTATTTGTAAAATAAATATTTGTACTATGTACTGCAAGTATTAAAAGTGTAGAATGCATATTCTTGCGGCGTAGACCGTAAATTTTATTTGAGAAAAATGTGTAGTTAGAACTGCAAATATTTGCAGCGTAGAATGCAAACATTTGCAGTTCTAAGTGCTAATATGTGCAGTTAAAATACATGTTTTCATTGGAAATATTTACATGTTCTTTTGTGAAACCTGCTTCTGAACATGGACGGAAGTGAATTTTGAATCTTTTTAAGCGTGTTTGAAAAGTGTGTTTGAAAAAACATCCCTTATTATTAATCGATGCAGGGTCTCGTCAATCCGGATTATTTCACAGTTTTCTAATTTGAGCCACACAACCCAAAATTCAACTCCAATTCAAACAGTAAGATCACATTTTGTGAGGTTCAGTACAAATGCTTTGGTGACTGTAAATACAGAAGGTAAATTTCCAAGGTTTTCTCTTGGTGAACCAAATGGGACTATGAAGAACGAGGAAAAAAGATTGGAGAAATTTGATGAAGACAGAAAAGGAGGGAGAAAGAAGAAACCAAAAATGTCGAAAAAAGCAAAGGTAAATCAGCTTAAGTGGTATAGGTTGAAGGCTAAGAAGAAGATGAAGTCACCGAATCCAGAAGTTAGGATTAGATATAAGCTTGAGAAGGTTAGTTTTCAATGAAAAATATTTTTGTTAAGCTATTTTATCTTTTGAGCGTATGATCATTTATGATTAATCAGTATTTTGTAACAAATGGCCCCCTATTCCGAGGTTAAACTTACGTAAGATTTGTAAGGTTACATGATCAGAGACATTGGATTAGGTAGTTGGTTATTTGAGCCAGTTAGTTATTTACGTTTGGCGACTATTATGCCTAGCCTCCAATTTAAAATGTGAGGTTAACCTCGTATCAGCATTTGCCTGGTAACAATAGCTTTTAGAGAATATATGGGTATAGCTTTGCTGGAATCACTTAAAATTTGTTTGAATTTGTAAATTAAAGTAACTCTAAACGAATAGTAAAAAATAAAACAAATATCCTCTTTTTATTCGTTATTTGTTTATTTTGTTTTTTACCTATAAACTATTGCAAAACAACGTCTTAGTTTTGTTAGATGGAAGCACCACCATGAAGAGCCTGATCTGGGGCAATCTTTTTCATAAATACTTAAGAAGTAATGTTAAGCTGCAACTTTCTTGTAGTTCTAAGTCAGTATTTAAGTGTTCTGATAATTTAAGTTAAAAGTTTGGTGTTGAAAGTGCATACAGCACACGTAACAATATTCTACTTATAAACTTAAAAACTTATAGGTCAAACTCAAGTTGTTAATGAACAAATCTAACTAACATAAGTAACTTGAGTTATTTTCCCTACTTCTGAGGTGATGCCAAACACCCAAATGTTCTTTTTCCTTTATCTCTATTATATCATTTGCATTTAGCAGCTTTACCTATATTAAAATTATCATTCACTTGGTTCTGAGATTTTGAGAATTTTCTATCATAATACAAAATTGAAGTATGTCAACTTTTGTGTTGTCAACTTTTATGCAAGTTTAGGTTCCAGCTGATATCTCTAAATTTATTTCTTACCTTATCTATATATAATGAGGAAACCCTCATTTGAAGTGTTTGAACTATCCAAAATGTCCTTTACAATTTTTACAACACTTAGTGGTTATTTTTATCATTGTATTCCCCCGCATTTCTATAGCATAATATTTTTACCACATGAAGTGGTTATTTTGTCTATGCATAAAACCATTATTTTATAATAAAATAATTTACTCATGGTTCTATTTGCACACGTCCAATGGACGTGCCTAACATACTGGTTCTTTTGTTGTTGAAAGTAACGTACTGGTTTTGTACAATGGAATGCTCTCTCTCTCTCTCTTTCTCTATATATATATATATATATATATATGTATGTATGTATGTATGTATGTATGTATGTATGTATATCTTGTCTACCCACTTGAATTATTTTTGAGCATTCTATACACATAATTGCAGTTTACCCATTTTGATCAGCATAGCTTGTTAAGTGGTTCTCACTCATCAATGTAATGTGTATACTTTCACTAAGCATTGAAAGCAGTGTAATGCGGAGTGAAATTGCGTGTATTTTCACTCAACAACATACCGTCGAGTAAGTAAATTGAAGAAATGAGTAAACTGGATTAGATTTTCGGTGTATAACTGTATATAGAAACTCTTATTTTTCTCAGTCGCATCGCATAACATATACATGCTTGAATTGGCACGAAAATAAGAATAAAGTGTTTTGATAGTTGATTAATTACTCAGCTTGACAACACTTTCCATACTCAGGCTAAAAGGAAAGAAGTGTGGCTACTCGAGAAGCTAAGGAAATATGATATGCCCAAAGGCCAAGGGCCAATATATGACCCTGAAATTTTAACCGAAGAAGAAAAGTTTTACCTCAAAAGAACAGGTGAAAAGAAAAAGAATTACGTAATTGTTGGTAGAAGAGGGGTTTTCGGTGGTGTTGTTCTGAACATGCATCTGCACTGGAAGAATCATGAAACCGTGAAAGTTGTTTGTAAGCCTTGTAAACCTGGGCAAGTTCATGAGTATGCTGAAGAAATTTCTAGGCTAAGTAAAGGCATTGTTATCGACATAAAACATAATATTATAGTATTTTATCGAGGGAAGAATTATGTAAGGCCTAATGTTTTGTCTCCTCCAGAAACTCTTTCTAAGAACAAGGTAACTTATCTTTGTTCTTGATGTTACGTGAAAAGTAATTTGTTCTTGATGCTATAAAACTGCTTAATGCTGTGACTGAGATTTATATTATCTTTTTCAGGCTCTGGAAAAATATAAATATATGCAATCACTTGAACATACAAGTCAGTATATAGAGAGACTTGAGAGAGATCTGGAAGAGTATCATATGCACATAGCTACATATAGGAAGAACATTGAAAAGAATGGTGGCCAGAAATGATGCAATATAATCGTCAGTCATTTTCCTCTCCCTTTTTTCTTCTTTCTTTTATTGGTTTGTAACTAGAATGCTTATTTACCTCAACTATGCTATAATACCGGTGGTTTTTCAAGGTGGTTTCATTTTTATTGTAAGAACAATGTCTTCAATGCCACCTCATGATAATATGTACAGTATATAGCATGTCTATATATTGTGCATATATTGTATATGACACAACATATATGTTATTTTCGATTGATTTCATGCTGCTCAAAGATTGAATCTTGACAATCATTTGTTGTTAACAATTTAAATACATGATGTGTTATTTATTTAATGGAAATCAATGAGACACTCTTAATTCCAAATCTAATCCACTTCCGCCCCTCCCAAAAATGCAATCCATGAAACACCCCTAGAAATATTTTGATATTCCACAACCACCCCCCCCCCTCCCCCCAACCATTTCATAATTCAAATCTACATCAAATGCACAGAGAAGCAAGGTTCGCTTGTTAACCCTGGGTAACATATACCATATAATACAAAGGAGGAAAAAAAAAGCATTTCGCCCGTGTATGCATATGGGTGTCCTATGTGATGTGCAAGAGTGACGTGGAATAAATATTTAAATCATGATTCAGAGATAGTACGATCTGCGATGTGTTAGAGACAGTGTTCGACCTATCCACATCGTGGTGTACCCCACCCTCATTCTAGAGTTAGCATAGTAGCGATGTTTAGGTTGTTTTTTTGTGAGTCTGTTAAGTGGACTGATGTAGGGTTTAGCTTTGAGTGTTGGAGTTGCTCTTTGTGAATTTGTTTGATTTCATTCTCATTGTCACGTTTCCTTCTCGAAAATAGCTACGTTTATAGCATGTCATATCCTCCAACAAATGAAACAAAAATCAGTTTGAATAATAGAGTCCTTGGCGATATGTCTTTTTCTACCGGACCATCAAGATCCTTTTGTTTATCATATATCTTATAACTTGTTAAAAATATTATCAAACCTTCTTGACAATACTTTGATGTTATTCGATATTTTCTTGATATTTTCGAAATATCGAACACCAGTCCTTGTCCGATAGTTTACTTTACCAATAAACTACTTTCTTTCTAACATCTGTAATTGAACTTCATCTTTGTCAATTGTCAATTGGATCAAACCTCATAATCATTCACGTTCATGCCTGGCGACCCCGTTTCCCAACCCTTTTTTATCTTCCAAATAGTAGTTCCTTCCATGCTTGCAGAGTCAGTTGGAGATTGACGATTGGTTGGTATTTGTGTATTCTACTAAATGTTTAAACTTGTCCAATAAGTTGTAATTCTACTCCACTCCCTTCCTTTAAAATTAAATAATATCTTTACTCTTTTCTATATCTCTCTATATATAATAGGAATAGCACCAAATAAAGTTTTTGAAGTTACTGAAATGCCCTTATCAAACTTAAATTCTTCCTGTATTTTGAATGGAGGCGAATTAGTTAATAAAAAAGGTTAATCCTATATTAATTGTTTGTATAGATTTTCAAGAAGGCAACGAGATAAAATTTAGACCAATAAAGCATTGATGGTTGCTTCTTTTCATGGTAAGGATATATAAATAGTAAGTTGAATAAAATTCAAACAAATCATTTAACTTGTAAATGGCAGGTCTAAGATTTCATACTTCAATTTTAATAACGATTTGCGTTTTCTTTTCTTTTTTACTAAATATAACAATTCACAGTTCCACGAATGAATGATTCTTTATATTTGTTTCAACGTTGACGTTTCATCTGTTTGAGAAACTTATATTATATTAAGAACATTTAATTCGTGTAATAATACTAGGAGCTTTTACTTAGTAATTAGATCATATTTCTCTATATATGTTGTTGGATGCATACGTGTCAACTGTTATTACTTACGCATATGAACAGATGTTAGTTTCTACCTTCATTTATTATGCTCTTATTTAATTTTATATATTTCCGTAAATAACAAAGAAAATAATTTAGTGATATGTTATAATATAAAAAACCGCAATTAGAAATGTTTACAATGCCACGCTAATATGCACTGGTTTAAATTATAATACCGACTTATGACGATTATGACACATGGTAATATGTTGAAATTAATGTTACAGTGCGAGTGATTTATTACCATGGAAATTTGTGCAAATTACTTATTTATTTAAGAAAATATTTAATAACAAATCAGGTTTGATGGAACACGGAAAATGTTTGAGCATGTTTCAGTATACAATAATGGCTCTATAACCATTTGCTACTACAGTTACAACTTAGTTCAAATGGTTCAATATTCAATAGTATAGTTAAAATCAGCACAACTATGGCTTTCTAATTTTTTTATAGGAAATTGAAAATACCAGTATGTAGTGGGTTTAGTTGATTTCATAACTATCCTGTTAATCTTTTGACCATTAAATGGTAGTTAATCTAACAATGATTTGAAATATTATTTGCAATAAATGAGAGAATGGATCTTAGGGTAATCTCCGATGTCAGTTATGATTCTCATATAGAAAGTCCGTCACATGCGCACATGATATACTTTATTTCCATATGTTTACTTTCAAGCTGTTATGGTAATTTTTGCTACACAATAAACCCTCTATTTATCTACATCTACATTTCTGCATAAGATTAATTCTCAACGTTACTATTTTTATATTATGAAAGAATAATATGATTAATAATACGACAATTTATTTAGCTGGAAAGCAAAAAAAAGTAATATGGTTAATAACATGACAATTCTACGTAAAACTTTAATTTTTGAAGCTTTTGAAGTTACAAAATGAATAATAGGCATAGCATTAAATGAAGCTTTTGAAGTTACCGAAATGTCTTTGTCAAACTTAGATTCTGCGGATGTTTTGAATGAAGGCGAATTTCATTGAGATGATGAAGATATGGAGCTGTGTTATTTATAAGGAATAATACTATACTCTTGCAAATCTTAGATCTGAAAATAGTGGCTGAATTCAATAACATTGTTACCTGATTTTCAAGCTATCTAAAAGAAATTTTCAAACTCAATCTTTCGCAAAGAAAATACTAAATTTTCTTCTTTATTGCATCTATTTAGTGTCTTTGAAGTTATTTTTAATGTCTTGAATTTTGAATACTATGATTATTTAATCCATAAGACCAACCATAATTAGCTAAAATGGTACAACAATACGAGGAACGTCGACATTAACATTACATGCCATGTCTAGGTAGGAACAAAATTGGTACATGAACTTACATTGATGAATTTTATGTGAAACCATGTACATTTATTTCCAGTTAGATTCATTTGTATTTGAGGGTTAAGATGCTTTCAAAATACTTTGTTAATAGTATGAAATAAAAGATTAAAAAAGTTAATCCTATATTAATTATTTGTATAGATTCTCAAGAAGGCAACGAGATAAAATTTAGGCCAATATAGTTATTGACTTAATACGGTTGCTTTTTTTTATGGTAAGGATATATAAATAGCAAGTTGAATAAAATTCAAACAAATCATTTCAACTGTAAATGGCAGGTCTAAGATTTCATAGTT
Organism: Allium cepa; assembly: GCA_030765085.1. Taxonomy (NCBI): domain Eukaryota; kingdom Viridiplantae; phylum Streptophyta; class Magnoliopsida; order Asparagales; family Amaryllidaceae; genus Allium; species Allium cepa. The sequence continues at coordinate 22,799,575 of CM060933.1, read as the reverse complement.
CAATTTTAATAATGATTTGTTTTTTTTTTCATTTTTATTAGATATAACATTTCACAGTTTCATGAATGAATGATTGCTCTATACTTATATAAACGTTGACTTTCTATGTATTTAAGAAACTTATATTGTATTGAGAGACAGTTAATTCATGCTAGGAGTTTTTACTTGGTAATTAGATCGTATTTCTATCCATATGCTTATTTAGTAATTAGATTAGATCATATTTCTATCCATGTGCAGTTGGATGCATACCTATCAAATGTTATTACTTATGCCTGTTATGTTTATTTAATGCACACTAAGGATGAAGTATTAAATTCATTTAGGATCTGTAAGACTGAAGTAGAAAACCAATGTGATGTTAAAAATAAGACTCTTAGCTCTGATAGGGGAGGTGAATATCATTTCCCTTCATAGTGTGAATCTGTAGAAATTATACATGAGACATCTATAGCTTATAAATCAGTCGTTTATTTTCTTCTTCAACTAATTAAGTAAATGAGGAATGTAATTAATTTCCGTAATTACTTCCATTATTAATGAACCAAAAAATTACATTCTTTTAATCAATCAAATAAAACGAATCAATAGTTGATAAGGCCATTTACAACAAATTAATTAAAATAGACAGAAAGTCGGTAAGACCATTCACACAGCATAATGCACAATGGTAGTGCATAAATTATAGCTCAAATTCATAACATTTTTAATTTATTCATTTACCCACTGCTATACTTTGCCACATAAATTAATAATTCTCTAAACATTGTTTGCTATATACAAAAGAACATGAAATTAAATTTTATTTTGTTGTCTTGTATTCACAAATTAACGGGAAGAAAACATAAAATTGAAGATTTGCATATTTAAATCTTTTGTAGAATTGCCATTTATTAATCATTTTGGTATTTTGTTGCTTTCTAGTTAAGCAAATTGCCGTATTATTAATCATATTATTCTTTCCAAATAAAAAATAGTAACACTGAGAATCAATCTTATGTAGAAATGTAGATAATTAGAGGATTTAATATGTAGCAAAATTACCATAACAACTTGAACGTAAACATGTGGAAATAAAGGATATCATGTGCACATGTGATGGACCTTCTACACAAGGATCATAACTGACATTGAAGATTACTTTAAGATCCATTCTGTCACATTGCATATAATATTTCATATCATTATCAGATTAACTATCGGTGATAGTCAAAAGATTAACATGATGGTTATGAAATAAACTAAACCCACTACATGCTGGTATTTTCCTATAAAAACTAGAAAACCATGGTTGTGTTGATTTTGATTATACTATTGAATATTGTACCATTTAAACTAAGTTGTAACTGTAATGGCAAATAATTATAGAGCCATTATTGTATATTGAAACATGCTCAAACATTTTTCATATTCCATCAAATCCGATTTGTAATTAAATATTTTCTTAAATAAATAGGTAATTTGCACAAATTTCCATGGTAATAAATCATTCGCACTGTAACATCGATTTCAACATACTACCTTGTGTGTCATAATTGTCATAAGTTGGTATTACAATTTAAATTAGTGCATATTGTTGTGGTCTTGTAAATATTTCTAATTGCATTTTTTTAATATTATAGCGTACAACTAAATTATTTTCTTTGTAATTTTCTGAAATATATAAAATTAAATAAGAGCATGATAAAAGAAAGTATAAATTAACATCTGTTCACAGGCATAAGTAATAACATTTGATAGGTATGCATCCAACTGCACATGGATAGAAATATGATCTAATCTAATTACTAAATAAGCATATGGATAGAAATACGATCTAATTACCAAGTAAAAACTCCTAGCATGAATTAACTGTCTCTCAATACAATATAAGTTTCTTAAACACACAGCAAGTCAACGTTTATATAAGTATAGAGCAATCATTCATTCATGAAACTGTGAAATGTTATATCTAATAAAAATGAAAAAAAAATCATTATTAAAATTGAACTATGAAATCTTAGACCTGCCATTTACAGTTGAAATGATTTGTTTGAATTTTATTCAACTTGCTATTTATGTATCCTTACCATAAAAAAAACAACTGTATTAAGTCAATAACTTTATTGGCCTAAATTTTATCTCGTTGCCTTCTTGAGAATCTATACAAATAATTAATATAGGATTAACCTTTTTTATCTTTTATTTCATACTATTAACAAAGTATTTTGAAAGCATCTTAACCCTCAAATACAAATGAATCTAACTGGAAATAAATGTACATGGTTTCACATAAAATTCATCAATGTTAATTCGTGTACCAATTTTGTTCCTACATAGACTTGGCATGTAATGTTAATGTCGACGTTCCTCGTATTGTTGTACCATTTTAGCTAATTATGGTTGGTCTTATGTATTAAATAATCATAGTCTTCAAAATTCAAGACATTAAACATAATTTCAAAGGCACTAAATAGATGCAATAAAGAAGAAAATTTAGTATATTCTTTGCGAAAGATTGAGTTTGAAAATTTCTTTTAGATAGCTTGAAAATCAGATAACAATGCCATTGAATTCAACCACTACTTTCAGATCTAAGATTTGCAAGAGTTTAGTATTATTCCTTATAAATAACACAGCTCCATATCTTCATCACCTCAATCAAATTCGCCTTCATTCAAAACATCCGCAGAATCTAAGTTTGACAAGGACATTTCGGTAACTTCAAAAGCTTCATTTAATGCTATGCCTATTATTCATTTGGTAACTTCAAAAGCTTCAAAAATTAAAGTTTTACGTAGAATTGTCATGTTGTTAACCATATTACTTTTTTTTTTGCTTTCCAGCTAAGTAAATTGTCGTATTATTAATCATATTATTCTTTCATAATATAAAAATAGTAACGTTGAGAATTAATCTTATGCAGAAATGTAGATGTAGATAAATAGAGGGTTTATTGTGTAGCAAAAATTACCATAACAGCTTGAAAGTAAACATATGGAAATAAAGGATATCATGTGCGCATGTGACGGACCTTCTATATGAGAATCATAACTGACATCGGAGATTACCCTAAGATCCATTCTCTCATTTTTTGCAAATAATATTTCAAATCATTGTTAGATTAACTACCATTTAATAGTCAAAAGATTAACAGGATAGTTATGAAATCAACTAAACCCACTACATACTGGTATTTTCAATTTCCTATAAAAAATTAGAAAGCCATAGTTGTGCTGATTTTAACTATACTATTGAATATCGAACCATTTGAACTAAGTTGTAACTCTAGTGGCAAATGGTTATAGAGCCATTATTGTATACTGAAACATGCTCAAACATTTTCCGTGTTCCATCAAACCTGATTTGTAATTAAATATTTTCTTAAATAAGTAAGTAATTTGCAAAAATTTCCATGGTAATAAATCACTCGCACTGTAACATTAATTTCAACATATTACCATGTGTCATAATCGTCATAAGTCAGTATTACAATTTAAACCAGTGCATATTAGCGTGGTATTGTAAACATTTCTAATTGCGGTTTTTTATATTATAGCATATAACTAAATTATTTTCTTTATTATTTAAGGAAATATATAAAATTAAATAAGATCATAATAAATGAAGGTGGAAACCAACAACTGTTCATATGCGTAAGTAATAACAGTTGACAGGTATGCATCCAACCACATATATAGAGAAATATGATCTAATTACTAAGTAAAAGCTCCTAGTATTATTACACGAATTAAACGCTCTTAATATAATATAAGTTTCTCAAACAGATGGAACGTCAACGTTGAAACAAATATAAAGAATCATTCATTCGTGGAACTGTGAATTGTTATATTTAGTGAAAAAGAAAAGAAAACGCAAATCGTTATTAAAATTGAAGTATGAAATCTTAGACCTGCCATTTACAAGTTAAATGATTTGTTTGAATTTTATTCAACTTACTATTTATATATCCTTACCATGAAAAGAAGCAACCATCAATGCTTTATTGGTCTAAATTTCTGTGATAGTCAAAAGATTAACATGATGGTTATGAAATAAACTAAACCCACTACATGCTGGTATTTTCAATTTTCCTATAAAAACTAGAAAACCATGGTTGTGCTGATTTTAATTATACTATTGAATATTGTACCATTTAAACTAAGTTGTAACTGTAGTGGCAAATAATTATAGAGCCATTATTGTATATTGAAACATGCTCAAACATTTTTCATATTCCATCAAATCCGATTTATAATTAAACATTTTCTTAAATAAATAGGTAATTTGCACAAATTTCCATGGTAATAAATCATTCGCACTGTAACATCAATTTCAACATACTACCTTGTGTGTCATAATTGTCATAAGTTGGCATTACAATTTAAATTAGTGCATATTGTTGTGGTCTTGTAAATATTTCTAATTGCATTTTTTTTATATTATAGCATACAACTAAATTATTTTCTTTGTAATTTTATGAAATATAAAAAATTAAATAAGAGCATGATAAAAGAAAATATAAATTAACATCTGTTCACAGGCATAAGTAATAACATTTGATAGGTATGCATCCAACTGCACATGGATAGAAATATGATCTAATCTAATTACTAAATAAGCATATGGATAGAAATACGATCTAATTACCAAGTAAAAACTCCTAGCATGAATTAACTGTCTCTCAATACAATATAAGTTTCTTAAATACATAGAAAGTCAACGTTTATATAAGTATAGAGCAATCATTCATTCATGAAACTGTGAAATGTTATATCTAATAAAAATGAAAAAAAAAACAAATCATTATTAAAATTGAACTATGAAATCTTAGACCTGCCATTTACAGTTGAAATGATTTGTTTGAATTTTATTCAACTTGCTATTTATATATCCTTACCATAAAAAAAAGCAACCGTATTAAGTCAATAACTATATTGGCCTAAATTTTATCTCGTTGCCTTCTTGAGAATCTATACAAATAATTAATATAGGATTAACTTTTTTAATCTTTTATTTCATACTATTAACAAAGTATTTTGAAAGCATCTTAACCCTCAAATACAAATGAATCTAACTGAAAATAAATGTACATGGTTTCACATAAAATTCATCAATGTAAGTTCATGTACCAATTTTGTTCCTACCTAGACATGGCATGTAATGTTAATGTCGACGTTCCTCGTATTGTTGTACCATTTTAGCTAATTATGGTTGGTCTTATGGATTAAATAATTATAGTATTCAAAATTCAAGACATTAAAAATAACTTCAAAGACACTAAATAGATGCAATAAAGAAAAAAATTTAGTATTTTCTTTGCGAAAGATTGAGTTTGAAAATTTCTTTTAGATAGCTTGAAAATCAGGTAACAATGTTATTGAATTCAGTCACTACTTTCAGATCTAACAGTTGACACGTATGCATCCAACAACATATATAGAGAAATATGATCTAATTACTAAGTAAAAGCTCCTAGTATTATTACACGAATTAAATGTTCTTAATATAATATAAGTTTCTCAAACAGATGGAACGTCAACGTTGAAACAAATATAAAGAATCATTCATTCGTGGAACTGTGAATTGTTATATTTAGTAAAAAAGAAAAGAAAACGCAAATCGCTATTAAAATTGAAGTATGAAATCTTAGACCTGCCATTTACAAGTTAAATGATTTGTTTGAATTTTATTCAACTTACTATTTATATATCCTTACCATGAAAAGACATCAATGCCTTTATTGGTCTAAATTTTATCTCGTTGTCTTCTTGAGAATCTATACAAACAATTAATATAGGATTAATGTTTTTTATTAACTAATTCGCCTCCATTCAAAATACAGGAAGAATTTAAGTTTGATAAGGGCATTTCAATAACTTCAAAAACTTTATTTGATGCTATTCCTATTATATATATAGAGATATAGAAAAGAGTAAAGATATTATTTAATTTTAAAGGAAGGGAGAGGAGTAGAATTACAATTTATTGGACAAGTTTAAACATTTAGTAGAATACACAAATACCAACCAATCGTCAATCTCCAACCGACTCTGCAAGCATGGAAGGAACCACTTTTTGGAAGATAAAAAAGGGTTGGGAAACGGGGTCGCCAGGCATGAACGTGAATGATTATGAGGTTTGATCCAATTGACAATTGTTAGTACTTTGTAGTAATGTTTCCGTACACATGATATCGATTGGCAATTGGATCAAACATTATTGTTGCTGTCGTGCATTAATTAAATTTTTAGAAAGTGATAATACAATATTGGAGAGTATACTAGGTCCGGCCCACCATATCGTTAATGTCGCTACTACACTTCACGTGTTTTCTCAAATAACTCTCACTCTGCGTACTAGGTCTGTCCACTATTTCTATTCATCTTCCTTATTTTCATTCTAATTTAGCATATCCTTCTTATTGTTAACATTGAATGTAATTTTTTTGTTGTATTTTAGATATTAGCTCTTCACGTTTGTTTTCTTTATCTCATTACTCGGATACATTATCCATTTTGAATGAGTAAGAAACTCCTTTTGTTGTGTAATTCCTCTGAACATTGCTTTTTCACATAATTCACACACTACACTATTTGAAGATGAAGTACCTATGCGCTCATCCCAATTTCATGCTGGTTGATCTAGTTTTTTTGAGCGATTTAGTTGACCTCATTGTTTGAAGCGTCTCAAGTGGTAATTTTACCAGACTTAGATCAAACCACAATCAAATGTGCTAACATTAAAAATTAAAACAAAAAAGACGAAACCATATGAGTTAGTAAGTATCAAGAGGTCATTTTAGTTGCAGACTTAGATCAAACCACAATCGAATGTGCTACGTTAAGAATTTAAACAAATAAGACGATACCATATGAGTTAATAAGTATCATAGCAATTTATCAAAACTTCAAATTAGTGAACTCACCAATTTTCTTATTAAAAGCACAACATAGTGCCGAGTTATTTAAGCTTTGCGGGATAAAGCTTCAAAATCAAGAATGTAAAACAAGTACTTAAATAACAATCATATACAAAGAAATAACAATATAAAGAGATATGATGACAAGTACTTTAAATGTTACTCTTGTTCATAGTATAATCGGTTGTTTGCCAGTAAAAGAAAATTAAAATTTACACAAAAACCAATGCTTGTATTTTGAATAATAGAAACTAGGATTTTTGTGTGAAAATGTAGTAGGTTAATGAAGATGGAGAAGAAAACATGATAGCTAACGATGAAAGAGGGTCACAGTAAAAAAAAGTATAATGATAGCGGGGGTGAGTCCATTGTATTCTCTTTCATTTAATATGCATAAAACAAATATTGAGATGCAAAAGGGTTCATTTCCATGAATATATAGGTTGGGTGATATTTTACAAATATGTCATTTAAAATATTGTAGCGATACATTAATAAACATATACCTATGTATCCTTGTCGATATGTTAACCGTCATTTTGAAAAAGTGGTTATAACCCAAAATTTGATACATCGACGATATTTTTCGATTGGTCGGCTTGAAAACACTTCTTCATATCGACCATATGTACGTCAATTAATCCATTATTAATTATTACCCCTCTTTCGTTCCTGAACATGTCACTTCGGCTCGCTCGAAACACACTTCCTTCAATGCCACTTTGAAGTACTCATCGGAATGTAATGAGCATAATGATAATTTAAGTACAAGTACGTGTTTATGCAGACATGAATGTAAACGCAAACAAACATATTAAATCCTACAAATAAAAATAAGTTTTCACACCCATTTGCACACTTGGTATTATGACTTACAAGTATATGTTACTTAGAAAGGGAACTATTTTATACTAATTCGAAATCTATCTGCGCATGCCTCACATGTTTAACCGATCGAATCTCGATCGATGAAACTGTTGGGCGCAGTCCATTGATCATCCAATTTCATTCCCATTAAATGTTTTTCATTACCACTACCACTTTTCCGACTCATCCTTTTTAACTTATTTCACCTTTCTTCTGTTATAAAATCAATCAAAAGTTCATAACCGAAATTCACTCAAAAGTTGAACCAATCAATTTGGTTTCAATTGAATAATCTCACATTCAACATAATTCAAATTCTCTTGATCATGTAAATAAAAAGGCATCATTTCGTCACACTACCACAAAATCACATACACAGATAAACAAACACTATTTGAGGGATGCATTAAGTGGGAATGTTCTTGATCACTTTTTTGAGGAAATGGATGACACATGTGTAAGGAAATAAGATATGCGAGGTGGAGGAATGGATGTATATGAATTTCATGGGCTTGGTTGGATTTTGGGCTTGATTGATGCAATAACCTAGAATTTTGATTATTTGATTTTAAATGTTTAATTAATTTTAAATATTTAAATAATTGGATTTTGCAATCTAATAACTTATAATTCAAATATTGTAATCATTTAAATATTTGAATTGTGAAATAAATATTAATTAAATGGATTTAATAATTTTATTTAACTCCTCTTAATTAATAAATAATATTGGTGAATTCAATTTGGAAATTTATTTACATAAATAAATAAGTCTGATTAATATCGATAATTGGATCAAAGATATAAAACGATATTTAAATATGCGAAAATAACATTTTTGGCACTGTCTCAGATTTTGATGAATCCGATGCCATTAGATCCGAAATAATAAATTGTTGTACGCCATCGAGTTTCATAACGATCAGACGTACCGTTTGATCGTACGAGCTCGAAACATGTAGCGATTAATTTTAGGGAATTAATTAATATAATTTGATTTAAAAAGCTAACTTCTGTAGAGTTTAAAATTAGGTCTCGAAAATAGTTCCATTGAGTTCGAAATAGGGGTATTTGGTATCGAACGCCAGTCGGGACGCCTCGATTGGAGTTCGAGATTTTTGGGTGTGTATTATCGGATATTATTGAATAAAATAATACACACCCCACCATACAAGCCCATACCCCCACATTCAGCCCATACCCCATCAACTTCAGCACCCATACCCCCCTTTCGTGTACCATACCTCCTCTCCCCTATTTAAACAAAGCTGTGGACTAAGAATGGAAGATTTTTAAACTTTAAAAATCAAAATCTTGGAACCTAGACAACTAAAATTCATGTCATTTGATCCGTTGAGCTCGTATGCTTGTGGGCTTAGATCCTATACCCTTCGTTTAGCATGCATCCATTACTGGCCGGGATTGTTTTAGAGGTAGGCGGGCTAGGGTGGTGATTTTTAGGAGTATAGTTGACGATTTGACGAACGGAGCTTAAATTTGAGTTCGGAAGGTCGAATAGCACCTAGTGTCGAAGTTTTGTGGAGTGCGATGCCTTGGTGTGGTGTGGTGTGCGACGTCATGGGGGCTGCTAGGGGACCCTACAAGTCGGAATTTTTAGGGGTAGATGGAGGTGGATTTGAGGGGTTGAGTCGAAGCTTGCGCGAAGACGGGAGGTCGTTTTGTTAAGAAATGAAGGAGATATCACCATTTTAAGTAGCGGCCATGGTGGGTTTCTCTTTGTACATGATACATTGTGTACAGGAGGGGGATTAGTGAAGGGGAAGATGGATCAAAGGGGAGTAATTAAGGTTGATGATGTTAATTAAGTTATTAATTAATTTAATTTAATGGATAACTCGTAATTTGAATAACTTTTGTATACGAGGTCGAATTCGATCGCCGTCTTTTGCGTTGGACCCGTAGCGACGATGGCTATGCAATGAAGTTGGTTCGGTTGGATTTGGAGCTAGTGGAATTTTTAGCTAAAATCGAACGCCCGTTCGGTTTTAGTTCAAACCAGAACGCTTCGAGTAAAACTGAAATCAAAGTGAGTTTAACTCACATTCTAATTTACTATATCTTTGATATCTTTGATGCTATAAAATATTATTGATTGCTTGAATGTTAGTTTGTTGGGACTCTCTTCTTTTTCAGGGCCCACCACATCACTTTTCGTGGTACCTTGTCATAAGCTTTCTCCAAATCGATAAATACCATGTGTACATCCTTCTTTTGCTCCCTAAACCTCTCCATAAGTTGTCTTATCAAGAAAATCGCCTCAATGGTTGACATCCCAGGCATGGAGCCAAATTGATTTTTTGAAACACTTGTCATTCTTCTTAATTTATGTTTAATGACTCTCTCCCAAAGCTTCATTGTATGACTCATAAGTTTAATTTCTCTGTAGTTATTGCAACTTTGGATATCTCCTTTATTCTTAAAAATTGGAACTAGTACGTTTTTCCTCCACTCATCCGGCATCCTGTTTGATTTGAAAATATTATTGAACAACTTATTTAGCCAGGTTATCCCTGCATCTCCAAGGCATCTTCACAGCTCAATGGGGATGTCATCAGCCCTCAGTGCTTTGCCTGCTTTCATCCGTTTTAGTGCCTCTTTTACCTCTGATTCTTGAGATCTCCGAACAAAATGTCTATAGGTGTCATCAGTAGAGTCGTCTATCTCGATCATAGTGCTATCACCTTCTTCATTAGATAGCTTATCGAAGTAATCTCTCCATCTATTTTTTATCTCCTTGTCCTTCACCAAAAGTCTATTGTTGTCATCTTTGATGCATTTAACTTGGTTGAAGTCTCTTGTCTTCCTCTCGCGGAGCTTAGCTATCCTATAGACGTTTTTCTCACCATCCTTCGTACTTAGATTATGATATAGATCTTCATACGCCCGACCTCGTGCTTCACTCACCGCTCTCTTTGTGTTCTTCTTTGCCACTTTGTACTTTTGCATGTTGTCCTCGCTGCTATGATGATGTAAGCACTTAATAGTATCCCTTCTTTTTGATAGACTTTTGCACATCACTGTTTCCCCACCAAGAATCTTTAAGTTCGCGTTTATTTCTTTTCGCTATCCCAAACATCTCGGTAGTCACTTTCCGAATGCGTCTTGCCATCTCAGCCCATATGTGATTTGCTTCTCCTTCCATATTCCATGCCCCTTCTGCCATCACTCTATCCTTAAACACCCGTGAGGCGTCTCCTTTGAGCTTTCATCACTTCGTCCGACTAATCTTGGCTCCTTTACCATGTTGAACACGTATTCGGAGACGAAACTCCGAAACCAAAAGCTGATGTTGTGAGACGATATATTCTCCAGGTATGACTTTGCAATCTGCACAAGCTCGTTTGTCGTCTCTTCTAGTAAGGACAAAGTCAATCTGGCTAAAGTGTTGGCCACTATTAAAAGTAATTAAGTGTGACTATCTCTTCGTAAAGAAGGTATTAGCTATCATGAGGTCATAAACAATAACGAAATTCAATATTTCTTCTCCTTCTTGGTTCCTATCGCCATATCCAAAACCACCATGCACTCTCTCAAACCCCCCACTAGTTGCACCAACATGGCCATTGAAATCTCCTCCTATGAAAAGTTTTTCGCTACTGGCACATATCTAACCATGACATCTAGCTCTTCCTATAAATTTCTCTTGATGGCTTCACTTAGGCCTACTTGTGGGGCATAAACACTAATGACGTTCAGAATCATATCACCAACTACCAGCTTAACTAGGATGATACTGTCCCCTTTTCTCCTAACGTCGACCACTCCGTTTCTAAGGTTCTTGTCAATTAAGATACCTACCCCGTTTTTGTTATGCTCTTTTCCTGTGTACCATTTTGGAATTAATTAACCAATTTAATTAATGATGTTTAAAATTGGTTTATTTTCAGATTTAACTAATCATTTTTTCTAATGGTGTTTTATACTTAATTAATCGTTTTAACTAATGATCATTTGAGTTCAATTAATTATTTTAATTAATGATAATAGAGGTTAATTAATGATTTTAATTAATGATTGTTTAAATTTAATTAACTGTTTTAACTAATGATATTTGAAGTTAACTAATCATGTTAACTAATGATTTTGAAATTAATTAATTACTTTAACTTTTGAAATTTATTAATCTATTTGATTAATGAGATTAGAACTTAATTAAATCATTATAAGTAATGATTTTAGACTTTAATTAATCATTTTTATTAATGACTTTTTTAAATTTAATTAATTGTTTTAACTAGTGATATTTGAAATTTAGTTAATCATTTTAATTAATGATGTTTTATAGTTAATTAATCATTTTAACAAATGTTGTTTGAATTTAATTAATCCAATTGATTTATGATCATTTGAACTTAATTAATTGTTTTTTTAATGGCATTTAAAATTTATTAATCATTTTAATTAATGATGTTTGAGATTAGTTATTCCTTTTATTTAATGATTATTTGAATTTAATATTTTTTTAATTAATGATATTTAAAGTAAATTAATTTAATAAAAGTGATTAAAATAAATTAACTATTCTGATGAAAATGTTTTAAAACTAATAAATGCTTTAATAAAGATTTTAAAGTTAATTTACTGATGATATAAAAGTGTTTGGAAATAATTAACCATTCTATTAAAGATAATGGATTTGTTTACTTAAAGGAGATTATAAATGTGATTAATTATCTTTCGGGATAACTAATATTGTTTTAGATTTATAATGGTATTTAAATTGTTTTATTATCTTTTGGAATAATAAACATTTTTTAAATTTATAAATAATGGTTTATAAATGAGAAAGTCTTTTAAAAGGAATTATTTATAAATAAAGCTAAGTATAAATTGTTTTGGGTTTATAGTAAACAATGTTTTAACGACGTTTTTTTTACCCTTGTTTTAAAACACTTAATATTATAAAATTTATCTTTTAAAAGAACATTTTAAAAGGTATTTCTAAAAGTGTTTTACCAATATTGTAGTATGAAAACTAAGCACAAGTTCAGTTTTTACAAAGTAAAGTTCGATTATGGAAAAGTAATTCCGTAAACGATATCGCTTATGTGGAAATGATCTAGTCGTACTTTTAACGCTAAACGTTGAGGCTAAGTCTCGTTTCTATCTCAAAGGTTAAAAATGTCATCAAGGCGATGCCTGAGGTAACACTATCTCAACTTGTCTGGCTTCATTTTCAACCAAGAGATATCACTTGTTTGGAATCAACAAGTAATGTTAGATATATGATATTAAATTTCCATATACAATCATTTTAATTATCCCCGATAGTTGATTTATTGATTATCGGATTTAACTTTCTTCATGGTGTATCGTCACTTTAAAAATGATTTGATACTCTTTTGAGCTTTGTTATCCTTTGTCGAATATGACTAAACCCAAAGCGCGAGTGTAACGACCCGTATTTTACGTGTTGATAGATCGTAGAATTTACAGGTCGTTAGTGTTGTTTATGTTATCTCTAGCCTGAGTCGTATGGAGAGTAACTCGTGTGTTTAAGCGTTGAGTTGTGACCGACTCATAGGCTTAGCCGAGTTAGGTAGTACACGAGTTACAACTTTAGTACGTTGACCGAGTTAAGATGGTGACCGACCTATAGTTATTGGCCGACTTAAGTAATGGACCGACCCAAGGAGGCTACCGACTTAGGCAGTGGGCGAGTTAAGACTTTGGAGCGACCTAGTAGTTAGCCGAGAGTTGACGACTTAATGAGAGGAGATAGGTCGGTGGAGCGACATTATGAAGTTAGGTCGGCTATTCCGTGTCTAGTTAGGTTGCATAAGTGTTAAGTCGGCAGTGTGTGTTGAGTCGTTGGGTCGGCACCTGTATTAAGTCGTAAGTCGGCTAGGTGTTAGGGCAGACCATAGTGTTAGGTCGGTATGTGCTTTAGGTCGGCATCTCGTCAAGCCGATAGGTCGCGCAGTTGCAATGTGTTAGGTCGTGTACGTGCTTTGCTGTGTATGTGTGTTGAGTCGTAGGGTCGGCTTTGTAGTTAGGTCGGCCATGGGGATAAGTCGGCGAGAGTGTTAGGTTGGCAAGTGATAGGTCGGGGACGATTTAAGGGGCGGCCGACTTAAGGGTGATTTCAGCCTATAAATAGAGGGCTTAGGCTCACTTTTTGGCACCGGTTTTTGAAGCAACGAAGTGCTGCCATTTTTGGGAACTCGACTACAACATTTCTTCATCTTCTTTTCTCCATTCCAATCTAATTCTAACATCCATCCAAGATCGAAGATCGAGATTGAAGATCCAAGAGACAAAGTTGAAGATCTTCATCCAACGAAGCTAGATTTCATCGTTTTAAGCGAGATTTCGCCGGATCAAGCCTTGTTCTTCGCTGTCCAGATCTGAAGTGTTTAGTTTTTGAGGTGTTTGGGTGATTTGGTGAGTGGTAGTTATCTCTCACGCGGACCCAAAGGAGTATATTGGATTGGTGGTTTGTTGGAGTGTTGTAGATAGTGATTTTTGTGCATTTTCCTTAGATCCAAGTATAGATCCATTGTTTGTGAAGATGTTTATCTATGCAAGCTCGTTTATTAAGTTATAGAAACAAAACCCATGTTTTATATTTGCTAGATCTATGCTAAAAACCCATGATTCATGTATGTTAGTTCTATGCTCATTTATTTACGAAATTGCCATTGTAGTTATGAATGCCTAATTAGATCTTGATTGAATACTTATTTGTTTGGATTAATGTTTGCCTTGATTGATTGTTGTGAATGAGCTATCTAGTTGATAGATTTGGACAAGTATGGTCAAAGATGATTCAAAAGCTACAGAAGAGGCTCTTGAATGGTGAAATCTGCTAAAAGCATATGTGGCGGATGTGGAAACTCATATGCATGGATTGAATGATGTTGAGATGGAACTTTGCCATGATGCGATGAGGCAAACCATGTTGTTGAGTTGAGACTTTGCTATGGTGTAATAAAGCGAAGTATGATGTGATGTTGACTTGGCGTAACCCAGGCAGGGATCATTCCAAGCATGTTGATAACTCGAGGGATGGTTCGAGTTGGTTGATAATGGATTTCTCGAGAGGTAGCTTGAGCTAGTATGAGGACAGTCGTCAAGGAGGATGACTAGGAGGCTTGGATCTCATCGTTGTTGAAGGTTCTAGCATGCTCAAAAGCAAGAGTACATGGGGTGCCCATAACGACTACAGGTAGGTAGTCGGGACAACCAAAAGACTACAGGTAGGTAGTCGAGTACTCTGGGCAAAGTAGATAAGTCCTAGGCACAAGGCAGTGTGCGGAGTTATGTCTGGAACCGGGGTTACCATTAGCCCTTGACGGATGGTCATTTAATCAACGGTGAAATCGAAGCAAGGATAACAGTGATAGTCAGAGTCATGGATGTTTGGACGTTTGGTTGTATCATCATTCGGTCTCAAGAGCGGTATTTTCTAGGTGCTTATCTGATCTTGGTTTAGGCCTTGGGGGTTTGTATTTGGAAAACATCGCCCTTGACTCGAGTGATTATTGCTTTACCTTAACTGTCTGCTGTGTTATGCTTACTCCTCCTTGGTGTGTGTCTGGGGGCTATCACTGTAGAAAGAGGTGGAGTGGGATGGTTTGGTTCCTATTCCTTTTATCCTTTATGCTTTTTTTGGTATGTTTGATAGTTGATTTACTGCTCACTAAGACTTTGTCTGACTCAAGGTTTTATGTCTCCTCTTATTACCTTGGGCTGTTCATCCATGTTGGGATGGGCAGACTAGGTAGCAGGTGACAGGTGCTGTTCTTAGAGATCTACGCTGATGATGACGAAGACGAGCAGGAGGCTTTGCATACTAGTTTTCTTACTATATGTACTGGGTGTTCCGCTGTTATATCTGATTGAGTGTTGTAGTGAGGCTTTGATGTATGGATGATTCATGTTTGTATAAATCTACTTACGATGCTAATATGATGATTTTTCTGTTATGGAGCTTCACTATATATTTCTCTATTGTATTTTATCCAAGCGCTGTGAGTTGTACGATAGAGGTTGCTGTTTTATTTTACCCTGACTATCGTCCATGACTACCTGGCACGCCTTTCAGCGCACTATTCCATTGTTTTGGTGCGGGAGTCATGGGCGGTCGTCACATTTGGTATCAGAGCTTTGGTTAATCGATTTTAGCCAACGCTCACTGATGTAACTACGTATGAGAGACGTAATTGTATTTTGATGGATAATTACTATATATAATATAGTAGCTTAGAAGGATTTGAACTCCTTATGCAGTTGTTTCTTAAGGTGTTCTAATCATTCTTATTACAGATATTAAGGATGAGTCGAAGAGGGAGACCAGCTGCAAGGGAAAGCCGTGCTGATGAAGGAGCTGTTGATTATGGAACTATGTTCGAAGCGATGATGACTTCGATCATGAGAAGGATACCAGCTTCAGGATCATCAGTGGATGTGGGAGTTCAAGTCCAAGCTCCAAGGCCGGTGGATTTTGCTAAGCTTTGTAAGGATTATACTGCTCTTGGAGGAAAAGCTTTCTTGGGGACGGAGTCGACCATTGAAGTGCAGAGATGGATTGATGCATGTCGAAGAATCTTTGGTGATTTAGGGATTGAGGATGCAACTAAGAGGAAGCTTGCATCGAGACAGCTTCAAGGGAGAGCTGCGGATTGGTGGAATTCTATCACCATCGATACTCCAGAAGAAGAGATCACTTGGGAGCAATTCCAAGTTAGATTTGAAGCCAAGTTCATCTCTACGGCTCAGAAGTCTGTTTTGTTCAAGAGGTTTGTAGAGCTCAAGCAAGGTGGGAGACCAGTTCTTGAGTATATTTCTGAGTTCGAAGATTTGTCCAAGTATGCTAGATCGTATATTGATTCTCCTTATCAGAAGAATGAGAAGTTTGTGACTGGTTTGGATGCTTACCTTGGGAGGCAGTTGGTGGATCATCTGGACGATCCATTTGAGAAACTTGTGGAGAAAGCCCTCAGGCATGAGAGTTTGTTTCCTAAGGAAAGTTCTGTTGTTTCTGTAACTAAGGAAGGATCTAAACCCCAGCAAAATGGAAACAAGAAGAGGAAGCAGCAGCAACAGAAGGGAAAGGATGGCCAGAAGAAGCCGAAGAGCGAAATGACTTGCTATAACTGCCAGCAGAAGGGCCATCTTTACAAAGATTGTAAGAATCCCAAAGTGCCGGGAAAGTGTTATAACTGTGATAAGCTGGGACATATCAAGAAGGATTGCCCAGAGCCGAGGAAAGATAGGCAAATTGTGCAAGCTTATGCTTTGGGAGTTGTACCGTCATCTTCAAAAGCTCCTACTGCTGAAGAAAAGGGGAAGAGTGTGGTGGTTCAAGGTACTCTTTCTATCTGTGGTGTTCCAGTTAGAGTGTTGTTTGATACTGGAGCGTCGCATTCTTTTGTTTGTAATGATTTGGTAGGCCGGTTAGGTTTGAAACCGGATATTGTTGATAGGCCATTGGTTGTGACTAATCCGGTTGGGGGTTCGTCATGTTTGTGTATGATATGCCGTAGTCTGGTTGTGTCGAGTCATGATTACTCGTTTGATTGTGATTGCTTTGTTCTGAACTTTGCGGGGTTCGGAATTATTTTGGGTATGGACTGGCTCAAGAAGTATGCGGCAAGGATTGATTGTGAGAGGCTTGAGGTGACAGTCGGGAATGTGGAAGGGCGAAAGGTTGTGATACGATGTAAGCATGAGGAAGGCGTCTTCATGAGCTTCATGTATTCGCTGGTTGTTCCACGGGATGGACTGTCATCAGTGCCTATTGTGAATGGATTCGAGGATGTCTTTGACGAAGTCAAAGGGTTGCCGCCGCATAGGGAGATCGAGTTTCGTATCGATCTAGTTGAGGGAGCCAGACCTGTTGTGATGCCTCTTAGGCGGATGGCGCCTAGGGAGCAGCTAGAGTTGAGGGTGCAGGTTGATGACCTTTTGCAGAAAGGATTCATTCGGAGAAGTGTGTCCGAATGGGGTGCACCAGTTGTGTTCGCAACCAAAGCGGATGGATCGTTGAGGTTGTGTGTGGATTATCGTGAGCTGAATAAGTTGACTAAGAAGAACAAGTATCCATTGCCGAGAATAGATGACTTGTTTGATCAGCTTCACGAGTCCAAGGTGTTTTCTCAGATGGATTTGGCAACGGGATTTCACCAGTTGAGAGTGGCTAAGGATAGTGTGCCGAAGACTGCTTTCAGGACACCATCCGGTTTTTATGAGTGGCTGGTAATGCCGTTTGGGTTGACTAACGCACCAGCATATTTTGTGGATCTTATGAATAGAGTGTTCAGAGATCAGTTGAATAAGTTCGTGCTTGTGTTCGTGGATGATATTCTGATTTATTCCAGAACTGAGGAAGAGCACAAGACACACTTGAGGATTGTTTTGGGGATCATACGGAAACATCAGCTGAAGGCTAAGTTTTCGAAGTGTCACTTCTGGAAGAGTGAAGTGAGGTTCTTAGGCCATGTTATCTCGGGAAATGGAATAGCGGTTGATCCCGCTAAGGTGGCAGCAATCCAGGATTGGGTTAGACCTAAGAATGCGTCTGATGTAAGAAGTTTTCTTGGATTAGCAGGATATTATCGTCGGTTTATTAAAGACTTTTCCAAGATAGCTGCACCGTTGACCGGATTGACGAAAAAGAACCAAGTGTTCAGATGGGATGATAAGTGTGAGCAAGCTTTCGTAATTATGAAAGAGCGACTGACAAGTGCTCCTGTTTTGACTATTCCAAGTGGGAATGAAGAGATGGTGGTTTACACCGATGCATGTGGCACTGGACTTGGAGCAGTGCTAATGCAGAAGGATAAAGTTGTTGCGTATGCAAGTCGACAACTGAAGCCGCATGAAAGGAATTATCCGACTCATGATTTGGAGTTAGCGGCAATTGTGTTTGCTTTGAAGATGTGGAGACATTATCTATTGGGAGTTAGATTCGAGTTGTTTACAGATCATAAGTCGTTGAAGTATCTGTTCTCCCAAAAGGATTTGAATCTTCGACAGCAACGGTGGCTAGAGTTTCTAGCATCTTATGATTTTGGTATAGCCTATACTCCGGGAAAAGGTAACGCAGTGGCTGATGCGTTAAGTCGAAGACATGCAGGATTGGGAGCCATGTTTTCAGAATGGAAGAGTCTCGAGTATTTGGCTGGATTTGATTTCAGGCCCAGATGTGAATTAGAACCTGAGATGTTGGCAAACTTATCGATAAGACCTACTCTTGTGGAAAGAATTGGTGAGAGCCAAAAGCGAGACGATAAGCTTGTCAAGATCATCCGAGATTTGGAATCTGGATTGGACCCAGAGAAGGATAAGGGATTCGAGGTCGATCGAGAGGGTTGGCTTCGGAAGCAAGGACGATTGGTTGTTCCCGATGTAGATGGATTGAGAGATGAAGTTCTGAAAGAAGGTCATCACTCGAAGTTGACAATTCATCCAGGTGGAAATAAGATGTATCGGGATATGAAGAGAACTTACTACTGGGAAGGCATGAAGAAGGATGTTGGAAATTTTATTTCCAAGTGTATGAACTGTCAGTTAGTGAAAGCTGAGCAGAAGAAGCCCAGTGGATTACTTCAGCCATTAGAAGTTCCTACATGGAAGTGGGAGCAAGTGTCGATGGACTTTATCGATGGTCTACCTAGGACAAGAGCAGGAAATGAAGGAATTTGGGTCATAGTAGATCGTTTGACCAAGAGTGCAAGGTTCATTCCTGTTCGATCAACTAGGACTGCATCGAAGTTGGCTGAGTTGTATGTTAAGTGGATAGTTCGATTCCATGGTATTCCGAAGAGTATAGTGAGCGATCGAGACCCATTGTTCACTAGTAGATTTTGGAAGAGCTTCCAGGAAGTTTTGGGAACTGAGTTGTGTTTGAGTACAGCTTATCACCCTCAAACAGATGGTCAGACTGAGAGAGTTAACCGAGTTTTGGAAGATCTTCTCAGAGCTTGTGTTTTGGACTTCGGAGGATCATGGGAAGATCATCTTCATTTGGTGGAGTTTGCATATAATAACAGTTATCAGTCGAGTATTGGTATGGCACCATATGAGGCATTATATGGAAGACTGTGTAACTCTCCGACATGTTGGTTGGAAACTGGAGAAAAGCTGATACTTGGGCCAGAGATGATTCGACAGACTTCGGATTGTATAGAGATCATTCGGCAACGAATGAAAGCAGCCCAAGATCGTCAGAAGAGTTATGCCGATAATCGTCGAAAGGATTTGGAATTCGACGTAGGTGATATGGTTTTTGTGAAGATTTCTCCTTTGAAGAGTGTTATTAGATTCGGGAAGAAAGGGAAATTGACTCCGAGATTTGTTGGACCATTCCCGATTATCGAGCGAATTGGAAAACTCGCTTATAGAGTGGAGTTACCGGAAAGGATGGTGGGTGTGCACAATGTTTTTCATGTATCTTATCTACGGAAATATGTGCATGACCCAACTACCGTGGTTTCTGCTGATAGCTGTGAAGACTTAGAGGTTGATCCAGTTGTGAGAAGACCTCGTAAGCCGCTTCGTATTGTTGAAACCGATACGAAACAGCTTAGGAGGAAGACAATTACGTTGCTCAAGGTACAATGGAGTGATGATGTTAACGACTGTACGTGGGAGGAGGAAGAGAGGATGAAGGCAGCTCATCCTGGACTCTTCGAGGTATGGCCCTAAAGTGTCGTGACATCTCATGAATTTGTAGCTTGTTCTAAGTCTTAGAATTCTGCATGCTAGGCTAGAATTGGTTGCATGGTTTGTTGATTGCTTTGGATGGTAGGCATGCGGAATATCTTTGATTGCTATTGTTTGTTTGGAATTTCGGGGGCGAAATTCCTAAGGAGGAGAGAATGTAACGACCCGTATTTTACGTGTTGATAGATCGTAGAATTTACAGGTCGTTAGTGTTGTTTATGTTATCTCTAGCCTGAGTCGTATGGAGAGTAACTCGTGTGTTTAAGCGTTGAGTTGTGACCGACTCATAGGCTTAGCCGAGTTAGGTAGTACACGAGTTACAACTTTAGTACGTTGACCGAGTTAAGATGGTGACCGACCTATAGTTATTGGCCGACTTAAGTAATGGACCGACCCAAGGAGGCTACCGACTTAGGCAGTGGGCGAGTTAAGACTTTGGAGCGACCTAATAGTTAGCCGAGAGTTGACGACTTAATGAGAGGAGATAGGTCGGTGGAGCGACATTATGAAGTTAGGTCGGCTATTCCGTGTCTAGTTAGGTTGCATAAGTGTTAAGTCGGCAGTGTGTGTTGAGTCGTTGGGTCGGCACCTGTATTAAGTCGTAAGTCGGCTAGGTGTTAGGGCAGACCATAGTGTTAGGTCGGTATGTGCTTTAGGTCGGCATCTCGTCAAGCCGATAGGTCGCGCAGTTGCAATGTGTTAGGTCGTGTACGTGCTTTGCTGTGTATGTGTGTTGAGTCGTAGGGTCGGCTTTGTAGTTAGGTCGGCCATGGGGATAAGTCGGCGAGAGTGTTAGGTTGGCAAGTGATAGGTCGGGGACGACCTAAGGGGCGGCCGACTTAAGGGTGATTTCAGCCTATAAATAGAGGGCTTAGGCTCACTTTTTGGCACCGGTTTTTGAAGCAACGAAGTGCTGCCATTTTTGGGAACTCGACTACAACATTTCTTTATCTTCTTTTCTCCATTCCAATCTAATTCTAACATCCATCCAAGATCGAAGATCGAGATTGAAGATCCAAGAGACAAAGTTGAAGATCTTCATCCAACGAAGCTAGATTTCATCGTTTTAAGCGAGATTTCGCCGGATCAAGCCTTGTTCTTCGCTGTCCAGATCTGAAGTGTTTAGTTTTTGAGGTGTTTGGGTGATTTGGTGAGTGGTAGTTATCTCTCACGCGGACCCAAAGGAGTATATTGGATTGGTGGTTTGTTGGAGTGTTGTAGATAGTGATTTTTGTGCATTTTCCTTAGATCCAAGTATAGATCCATTGTTTGTGAAGATGTTTATCTATGCAAGCTCATTTATTAAGTTATAGAAACAAAACCCATGTTTTATATTTGCTAGATCTATGCTAAAAACCCATGATTCATGTATGTTAGTTCTATGCTCATTTATTTACGAAATTGCCATTGTAGTTATGAATGCCTAATTAGATCTTGATTGAATACTTATTTGTTTGGATTAATGTTTGCCTTGATTGATTGTTGTGAATGAGCTATCTAGTTGATAGATTTGGACAAGTATGGTCAAAGATGATTCAAAAGCTACAGAAGAGGCTCTTGAATGGTGAAATCTGCTAAAAGCATATGTGGCGGATGTGGAAACTCATATGCATGGACTGAATGATGTTGAGATGGAACTTTGCCATGATGCGATGAGGCAAACCATGTTGTTGAGTTGAGACTTTGCTATGGTGTAATAAAGCGAAGTATGATGTGATGTTGACTTGGCGTAACCCAGGCAGGGATCATTCCAAGCATGTTGATAACTCGAGGGATGGTTCGAGTTGGTTGATAATGGATTTCTCGAGAGGTAGCTTGAGCTAGTATGAGGACAGTCGTCAAGGAGGATGAATAGGAGGCTTGGATCTCATCGTTGTTGAAGGTTCTAGCATGCTCAAAAGCAAGAGTACATGGGGTGCCCATAACGACTACAGGTAGGTAGTCGGGACAACCAAAAGACTACAGGTAGGTAGTCGAGTACTCTGGGCAAAGTAGATAAGTCCTAGGCACAAGGCAGTGTGCGGAGTTATGTCTGGAACCGGGGTTACCATTAGCCCTTGACGGATGGTTATTTAATCAACGGTGAAATCGAAGCAAGGATAACAGTGATAGTCAGAGTCATGGATGTTTGGACGTTTGGTTGTATCATCATTCGGTCTCAAGAGCGGTATTTTCTAGGTGCTTATCTGATCTTGGTTTAGGCCTTGGGGGTTTGTATTTGGAAAACATCGCCCTTGACTCGAGTGATTATTGCTTTACCTTAACTGTCTGCTGTGTTATGCTTACTCCTCTTTGGTGTGTGTCTGGGGGCTATCACTGTAGAAAGAGGTGGAGTGGGATGGTTTGGTTCCTATTCCTTTTATCCTTTATGCTTTTTTTGGTATGTTTGATAGTTGATTTACTGCTCACTAAGACTTTGTCTGACTCAAGGTTTTATGTCTCCTCTTATTACCTTGGGCTGTTCATCCATGTTGGGATGGGCAGACTAGGTAGCAGGTGACAGGTGCTGTTCTTAGAGATCTACGCTGATGATGACGAAGACGAGCAGGAGGCTTTGCATACTAGTTTTCTTACTATATGTACTGGGTGTTCCGCTGTTATATCTGATTGAGTGTTGTAGTGAGGCTTTGATGTATGGATGATTCATGTTTGTATAAATCTACTTACGATGCTTATATGATGATTTTTCTGTTATGGAGCTTCACTATATATTTCTCTATTGTATTTTATCCAAGCGCTGTGAGTTGTACGATAGAGGTTGCTGTTTTATTTTACCCTGACTATCGTCCATGACTACCTGGCACGCCTTTCAGCGCACTATTCCATTGTTTTGGTGCGGGAGTCATGGGCGGTCGTCACAGCGAGAGTAAGTCAACCTATGTGAGGTTGCTTCCATTAGGATAGTTTCACATCTCATCTGCATAGACACAGATGGTGCAACATGATTGGGGTTCTCGCTTCTTGTTAGATAGCGAACATATGACACTTACCCCTACATGTCCTCCGGGTTGGTTGTCAGACGTACTTACAGTCGAGAGGCTGATCGTAAAAGCAAATGGAAGGTACTGGTGTAAGCTACGGTGGGGGTGTACCCACTGTCGATGGTTCAAAAGCCTAGATCTTTACAGCTTAGTATCGGAGCTGAAGATTAAGCGAAAACATTGGCTTTGGTAGGTTATAACTCATTAGACATAAGGTTAGTAATACCCTAGAATGAGTTTGAAAGTATTATATGTATTTGAAAGCATATTTGTTAAAGTTATAAAAACGTATTGTGTTAGTTGATCTATTGAGTTGTTTATGAATTTTGGTCTAGATGTGAGATGTCACGGTGTTGATAGGGGTTTCTAAACACTCAACCAAGGCCAACAGACATGATATTGATTTTTGAAAATTTGGCAAATGAAATATTTTGCCTAGGACTGTATTATATATGTATAAAGGAACTATTTTCAAAACTTTATATAGTTATAGAGTGTGTTTGTTTGAATGTGATAATATTTATTTATTATCAATATTGTTTGTTCAATCATGCTTAATTAAATTAGGAGCATTGACTGTTGTTTGTTAGTTGTTAAATTGTGTTCGATTTATTTAGGAGCATTTATCGCTTTGATTTAAAACGAACCCCTGTTGAATTAAGTTTCATAATTTGACCATAAGGTGTTCAGAGAAAATGTTAAGTTAAAATTCATCTTTTAATAATGCTAAGTTACGAATTAAACTTTAATAAAAGTTGTTTAATATAATCTAAAAGGTAGGATAAGACATTTACAGAATAAATATTTGAGAAAATTCTGTCATAATAAAAAAGAGTAATGTAAGACGATTTTATATAAAGGAAATTTTATATAAATTTAGTTTATGAAATATGTTTAAAAAGGATTTTTGAATCTAAACCCCGTAATGTTTGAAAAATTATTTCAAAAGGATTTTGAGGAATGAAACAGGAGTACTTTTGGAAGTATTTGAAAGTAAAAATATTTTGGGAAGGAAAATTTAAAACAAAGCGCATTTTCTTTGGGATAACTCAGAGGAAAACATCTCGATTACTTTTATGGTAATCTGAATAATCTTCTAAGTGATGGTCGGATGTTTGCTTAGGCGAATATTGTAGAGTACTTAGTAAATTATTCTCTTTACCATTATGCGATCGGAATGAGTTCGAATCCAGATGAACCCAAAGTGAGTTTTAATAAATAAATCGTTTGAAGTTATTATATATAAAAATATATGAGTTTTTAAAGTTAAAAACTTAGTATTTAATTTTTAAGCTCCCTAAAAGGGAATTGATTTCAAAATAAAAAAAATATTTCTGATAAGAGATTGTTTTGATAAATGAGATTTTACCATTAGGTAAGGTAGGGGATAATTTAAAAACAGGTAAATTGGGTTAAATTGAATATGGAGGTTTTGATAACATTGATTTATCAAAAACCATAGATTTTATTTAAAACATCTAAGCAATGTAACTAATTGGTGTTATTGGGCCAGTCCATCAACATTATTCATTATAACACCTTAAGGTAAATTGGATATGATGGTTTTGATAAACATTGTTTTATTAAAGCCATATAATTATTTAAAGCATCTAAGTATTGTAAACTATTTGTTGATTGGGTCGACCCATAAACATCATCCATTTTAACACTAAGTTAAAGAGGTCGAGAGTTGACTCAGTTTTAAAAGACCCAAAAGTTGATTTGATCTGCACCTAAATTGTGAAAAGTAAAATAAAATTTGTATGTACCCTTAGGATATAGAAGAGTATTATACAAGTAAATAAAATGGAATAAGTTATTATTTGATGTTTTATAAAGAAACAACTTTATAAAATATTTTTTTAACTTAGGTGAAAATTTATGAAATAATTTATAAATAATTTTATTATTCAATAAAATACTAAATAAAAATATAAGATTTAGAACATTAATGTAGTTGAGAAACCAATAATTTTAGAGTGTGACTTTCAATTTTGTCCGAGTGAGTTTGGATAATCTTCTAAGCAATAATCAAAAGCTAATGAGCAAAACGGCACGCTTAGATAATTATCTCTATTTCTGGACAATCAAGAAAGTTTTGAACTAAGCTAAGATTTGTTTGTAACTCATTTGGCATTTTAAATAATGTTAAGTGTCTTATGGAATTTGATTGATTAACTGATAGTGTTGGGTTATTTCTATATGGAATTTGATTTGACTGAATTTGAATGATTGATTGTGTGATTTTATATACCATTGTTTAAAAGTTTAAATTATAGACAAAGGATTTTGAATTGTTGTTATTAGGACCTAAATCCTGGTGATTTTGAAGATTTTGAGAAAGAAATAATATTTATTCACTCTAATCGATGTTTTGAAGAAACCAGAATACCACTGGATGCTCCATGTTGTTTTGATTCTAGAGTTTGACTATACTTTACTAGGATGAATTCTCTTCTTGTCATTTTGATTTTTGATCTTTGATTTAATTTCCGCTTGAGAAATTCGAAAATAAAAATTTGAATTTAAAAAGCTGGGCATTTAGTTCTAAATTTATCATTTGGAAATATTGGATGCATATTATTTATTACAGAAGATCCTCTGAAATTTAGTTTCATATGCTTGTTAATTATGTTGCTTTGGTTGCATGTAGATTTATATTAGGCTAATCTTCGTAGGTAGAGTTACATCATATTGCTTTTTGTTAGCCTAATTTCTCTTTTGAATTATGTAAGTACAAGTAAGCAAGAGATTTCCACTTGGTTTCCTGCGCACCTGCATTTCATCAAAATAATAAACAACTTTCAAAATATAAAACAAACGCAAAAAGTTACGTAATAAATTTAGAAATTTAAATTAGTTGATGATTTTATGCCCCAAATATGGGAGGCCACTTGGCTTTTGTTTTCTTTGATGGTTTTAGAGCATATAGAGGCAATTTGTAGTTGTTTTGACCAAGCCGCGCAAAAGAGACGGTTGTCGAAATTTTTCGTAAAATTTTGAGATTTAATTAATAAGTTTAATAACTCATTTAATTAATAGTTTTAAACTTAAGGGTTTGAAAACATTTTCTTCCTGGAATTTTGGGGACGAAATTCTTTTAGGGGGGAGAATGCAACAACCCAGAGTTTTGGTTATTTGATTTTAAATGTTTAATTAATTTTAAATATTTAAATAATTGGATTTTGTAATCTAATAACTTATAATTCAGACATTGTAATCATTTAAATATTTGAATTATGAATTAAATATTAATTAAATGGATTTAATAATTTTATTTAACTCCTTTTAATTAATAAATAATATTAGTGGGTTCAATTTGAAAATTTATTTATAAAAATAAATAGGTCGGATAAATATCGATAATTGGATCGAAAATATAAAACAATATATAAATATGTGAAAATAGCATCCCGGGGTACTATCTCAGATTTTGACGAAACCAGTGCCATTAGATCCGAAATAATAAATTGTTGTACGCCGTTGAGTTTCATAATAATCAGACGTACCGTTTGGTTGTGCGAGCTCGAAACACGTAGCGATTAATTTTAGTGAATTAAATTAATATAATTTGATTTAAAAAGCTAACTTCCGTATACTTTGGAATTAGGTCCCGAAAATAGTTCCATTGAGTTGGGAATAAAGGTATTTGGTATAGAATGTCAGTCGGCACGCCTTGATTGAAGTTCGAGATTTTTGAGTATGTCTTATCGGATATTATTGAATAAAATAATACACAACCTACTATACATGCCCATACCTCCACATTCAGCCCATACCCCATTGCGTGTAGCATACCTCCTCTCCCCTATTTAAACAGACCTTTGTACCAAGAATGGAAGATTTTTAAACTTTAAAAATCAAAATCTTGGAACCTACGCAGCTAAAAATCATGACGTTGAATACGTTGAGCTCATATGCTTGTGGGCTTAGATCATATACCCTTCGTTTAGCATGCGTCCATGACTGGCCGGGATTGTTTTAGAGGTAGGCGGGCTAAGGTTGGTGAATTTCGGGAGTATATTTGACGATTGGACGAACGGAGCTTGGATTTGAATTTGGAGGTCTAATAGCACATAGTGCCAAAGTTTTGTGGAGTGCGGTGCCTTGGGGTGGCGTGCGATGTCATGGAGGCTGCTAGGGGACCCTACAGGTTGGAATTTTTAGAGGCAGGTGGAGGTGGATCAGAGGGGTTGAGGTCGAAGCTTGCGCGAAGACGGTCGTGTTGGCAAAAACGGGAGGTCGTTTCATTAAGAAACAAAGGAGACATCACCATTTTAAGTAGCGGCCATAGTGGGTTTCTCTTTGTACATGATACGCTGTGTACAGGAGAGGGATTGGTGAAGGGGAAGAAGGATTAAGGAGGAGAAATTAAGGTTAATGATATTAATTAAGCTATTAATTAATTTAAATTAATCGATAACTTGTAATTTGAATAGCTTTTGCATACGAGGTCGGATTCGAACGCTGTCTTTTGCATTGGATCCGTAGGGACGATGGCTACGCAATAGAGTTGGTTTGGTTGGATTTGGAGCTAGAGGAATTTTTGGTTAAAATCGAATGTCGTCCAGTTTTAGTTCAAACCGGAACGCT
The DNA here is from genome assembly GCA_030765085.1 of Allium cepa. Lineage (NCBI taxonomy): Eukaryota > Viridiplantae > Streptophyta > Magnoliopsida > Asparagales > Amaryllidaceae > Allium > Allium cepa. The sequence goes on along the minus strand of CM060933.1, from coordinate 22,771,543 downwards.
TCGGCGAAACTGGAATCAAAGTGAATTTAACTCACATTCAAATTTACTATATCGTATCTATGATGCTATAAACTATTATTGCTTGTTTGGATGTTAATTAAATTATTTGATTGATTGTTTGGTTGGATTTCCATTTGGAAAATGGATGACATATTAACTTGATTGTTAAGAACCCATATGATTAAATATAATGTCCTTAACCATTGTCTTGCAGGGAGAATTTATAGAGAGACCCTGAGGGGTTTCTTGCCAATAATTATTTATTTACATCATTATGCTATTATATTGATATTTAATTGAAATAATTAATCTTGATATTCCATTTACATTGTTTAAATGCCGTTATAGCGATTTTCGCTGTACCGTCATTTATTGACTTTCATTCCCAAAACTCTGTCATGTGTTTTGAACTTGAGCTTGTGTTTTCACTGGACAGAATTTTAAAATTCATTAATCATATTAATTAATGATATTATTAATTTATTAATCATTTTAATTAATGGTTATTTAACTTAATTAATCATTTTAACAAATGATTTTGAATTTTTTTTTGAGCATGACGGTTGTGTAGCGTGGCACTACACAGCCGGTTATATAGCATAAAAATATGTAAATAGTACGATCAATAAGCCTGATCGCTGGCCAAAATGAGAGAAGACTGCACAACAGTCACACAGACAGTCAACTACATACCAGAGGCATAGATACATAAAAGCTTAAAACATATATAAGTATATATAGTAGATATGAACTGCAGAATGTTTAGCGGTGATGTCCAGGTTGCCTACATGTAGGAGTTGCGGAAGAGCTGTCTGCCGATTCAGTTGACGAAGATCTGGAGAATGGCAGTCTAAGCCTGAATGGAGCTGAGAAACTGTGGCCTGTTAAAGATGAGAAATAGTAAATAATATGCCTGCATGTTCCATCGATGTGAGATTTGGGCCTACTGGACACTTGTGCATTTCGCTCGGCCCAGATGCACCAACTGAATATAGCCACAAAGGGATCTAAGTGCTTGTTGGGGGGGGGGGGGTAATACTGCCAATATTCGAAAAATGAAGTGATTGTTGGGACATAGCCGAGTAGGTGAACGGACGTTGCAACCTAAACCCTAAAAGAAAAATCACATTCTAAGAATAGATGTTGTATACTTTCAGTTGCGTTAGAGCATAAGGCATAGTTTGGGTCCACCGCGATGTTATTACGAACGAGTCTGTCTCTGGTGTTGATGCGGCCGTGGATAAGGCACCATTGGAAGAAGCCATGCGAGGTTGGAGCTGACAATTCCAAAGTCTAGGGAAGTCGAAGAGGCGTCCAGGGTTGTTTAGGTGAGCATAGCTGGAGGCGACGGAGAAGCCAGCTGTGGGATTAGGGGCCCAGAGAAACTTATCTGGCAAGGGGTGGAATTGGATGGATTGGAGGATGGAGGCTGCTTGGTGAAGCTCGGCTATGGTGGCAAGGTCAAAGTAGGAGGATGGAAAGAGGTGGTCAGGGCCCAAGCTGAAGGAATCGGATGTGGTAGCATGGATTGTGGCTGAGTGAGAATATAGGTTGGGGAGGATAGAGGAAAGGGGTAGATGGCCGTGCCAGATATCTAACCAGAAGAGGCAATTTGCCCCCATTACCCAAATTGACCTGGAAGAGTGATTTAACACGGGGGAGGGTGGCGAGGACTCCAGTCCAGAATGAGGATGGTTTAAGGCTGGTGGTAGAGTAAAGGACAATGTGTGGATTGGAGTGGTAGTGAAGTGTGGTAATCCATGTTTTCCAAAGGTCTCGGGGGTGAGAAATCGCCAGAGCCATTTTGCGAGAAGCGCGAGATTGAAGTAGTATAAGTTAACAATTCCAAGACCACCATTGTCAGTGTGCATACAAACGGTCCGCCAGTTAACGAGCTTCTTTATTCTTCCCCCGTTCCATAGAAAGGAACTTCTGATCTTGTCGATTCTTTTGATTACCCAGGTTGGAAGCTTGTAAAATGACATCCAATATGAAGGGATGACCGATAAGACTGACTTAACTAGGACAAGGCGACCAGCTGAAGAAAGGGAATGTGCCTTAGTCTGTTTTCAATTTTGGTAATGAGGGGGAGCCAGTCTGCTCTGAGTAGTTTGGTTGGGCGGAGGGGAATACCGAGGTATGAGATAGGAAATTGCACGATGTTGCAGTTGAGCAGATTGGAAAATGTAGGCCCAAGGTGATCGGAGTTTCCAAGCATGATGATGGAGCTTTTATTGAAGTTTATGGAGAGGCCAGCTATGAGTTCAAAAGAGTACAGAGCTATTTTAAGGCAGTGGATGTGGTTAACGTTGGGAGAAGCAAAAAGGATAGTGTCATCAACGAATTGAAGATTGGATATGGCCAGATTCGAGTTGGGGAGCTTAATGTCTTCAAAGAGGTTGTTCGATATAGCTAACTTGATCATACGGTTGAACACGTCAGTGACAAGGACGAAGAGCAGAGGAGAAAGTGGGTCGCCTTGTCGCAGGCCACGAGCAGACTTGATTAGGCCACCAGTAGCACCATTAATCGAGATTGAGGAAAAACGAGAGCTAAGAATGCATTGGATCCAATTGCACCATTTTGTGGGGAAACCTCTATGCTCCATAAGCTCCAGAATGAATTGCCAATTAACTGTGTCAAAGGCTTTCGAGAAATCTAATTTAAGGAGTATACCTGGCGTTGAAGTTTGGTGGCAGAAGGAAGTGACTTCTTGGGTAGACGCCACGCAGTCCATGATGTTACGGCCGAGGATGAATGCGGATTTCTCAATTCCAATAAGGGGGGCGATGACGGCTTGAAGGCGATTGGCTAGAACTTTGGTTATGATTTTGAAGGTGGTGTTCAGAAGGCTAATGGGTCGGAAGGATGGAAGCGAAGTGGCTCCTAGGATTTTGGGGATGAGGATGATATTAGCATAGTTAAGGCGAGCAACATATGATAGATCGGCTTGGAATTCAGAACACATCTCTATAATGTCGTACTTAACGGTCTTCCAATAATGTTTGAAGAATAGTGGGCCGAAGCCATCTGGGCCAGGAGCTTTGTCATCTGACATTTCATTCAGCGCAGCCCAAATTTCCGCCTCCATGAATGGTTGGTCAATAGGGATGGGGAAGCAGTCTGGGTAGAGCAGGTTCCAGTCTATGAGTAGGAGAGCGGGGTGGTGTTTTCCCAAAATGTTTCGATAATAATCAGAGAACAGATTGAGGATGTCGGACTGATCGGTGACAGAGATGCTGCTGTGGGTGATTTCGGGGATGAAAGTGGATCTACGCCTACCGTTTGCAAGGCGGTGGAAATAGGCAGTGTTTTTATCGCCATCCTCTAACCATTTCGCTTTGGAACGTTGTTTCCAGCCTATTTCCTCTTGCAATGTCAATCTATCCAGTTCCGCTTCCAGGTCTCTCAGGCGAGTCCGATCCAATTCGATAAGAGGGTTAGATTCTTCGAGTATGTTTAGGTCCAAAATATCATCTTGAATTGCTGAAATACGCGAGCGAATGGAGCCCCAAACTGACTTGGCCCAGGGCTTGATAATCTTACAGAGTGATCTAAGTTTGGAGACGACTCTGGCGGTGGATGAGGGGATGAGGGAGGGCTGTGACCAGATTTCTTTGATGAAGTTGTCGAATGACGGCTCAAGTAGCCAGAGTCACTCGAAGCGGAAGGGTCGGGTAGGACAGGTGGAGGAGCCAGTGTCGAGGAGGAGTGGGCAATGGTCGGAGATGATTGTGGCTAGGCCAGAGACCACGGAAAGTGGGTATAAGTCATCCCAGGATGGATTGAAAAGGAAACGGTCCAGTTTGGCTAACGAAAGTTCGGATCTGCGGCTTGACCAGGTGAATAGGCGGTTGCTGATGGGTGGGTCAATTAGGGAGCAGAGGTTGATGAAAGAGTTGAAGGAGTCAGAGTCATGAGAAAAGTTACCCGAATTTCTTTCGACTGAGGATCGGGTGGTGTTGAAATCTCCACTAACCACCCAAGGGCCATTAATGTGTGAGGCGAAGGTGAGGCAATTCGTCCATAGATCGTTTATATCTTGAGTATTTTGTGGACCATAGATATTGGAGAAGAAAAGGATCGTCCCAGTTTGCAAGTGACGAAGGGCTACTTGTAGGGCTAATGTGTGGTAAAAAGTTTGGCAATGGGACCACACAGATTCATTCCAGGCTGTCATAATGCCTCCACTAGAGCCGACAGCATTCAGGTGGGCCCATCCGGATAGGAATGTCCCACCAATTTGTCTGAGAAGGTTAGGGTATGAGTCTGATAGTTTAGATTCTTGCAGGAATAGGATGTCGATTTTGTGTGGGGCTATTATAAGGTTAACAGAATGTCTTTTACTGGGGTCCCCCAACCCCTTACATTCCAAGAAATTAGCTTCATTGGGAGAACGACAAGCGCTCCGATTCGAGTGCATGCATGAAGGTGTAGTGTTCATCCCGCAGACTCACGCCCACGCAACGCGCCATTTTTTTGTTTAGACTTTTATTAAGAGAGGAGAAAACAACATGTTTAAAGAAATTACCAGGGTGTGATGCCGCTTTGTCCAGTCTGAAGCTCCGGCGGACAGACGTTGGAGTGATGAGCTGGGACCACTGACCTGTCGCTGGATGGGCAACTTGGCTTTGCTCAATAGGTTGGAGAACGGGGAATTGATGAGGGGGAGATTGACAATCTGGCTGAGAGGCTACCATGTGGGGTGGTTGAGGCGGTGTTTGGGTTGTTGGTGGTGGTGGGATATGCTGAGAAAGGGGGGTTGAGAGGTCCAAGTTTGCGTACGGGTCTCACCTTTGCTCCTGGATAGGCCATGGGTCCCAGCCCCTTGGACCAACTACTTCAATTGACTGATCATTGAATTGGCCGAATTCCGGTGGGGATTCTGAGAAGAGAGGATCGTAGTTCATTGCGTCGAACCTGTCCTCTAAATCCAAATCTTCAATCGGGATACGCTGCTCGAATTGGGGAAGTCCCTCTCATAGTCAATTCCAAGAAAGTGGTTTTCCGGCCACCTATTTGGGTGCTCGTGCTCCCATTTCTCAAAGGTCAGAAGGTACTCCATGTTGTTCAAAACAGCGACAAAAGAGGTTGGGGAGTTGATGCCGCTATAGAATTGCATTTTGATGTATAAAAAGCGATGGTCGAAATTCGCCCAATCGCAGTCGTCTTGCACCAGGAATCTTCCCACTGGACTGACAGCTTCGGAAATGGCCTCCGAGCTGAACCGCAAGAGTCCAGGAAAACCCATAATCCGTGCCCATGACGGTGGATCCAAAGACGGAGCTGGATAATCAAGTTCGGGCCATGACTGAAATTGTACAACAGCACCTGCTCCAGAAATGGTCGAACGCTTAAGGATCTAACCTCAGATTTCATGTGAGGGACCGAAGAAAATGAAGCTATAATTGGTCAAGAGCCAAAGCGGCCAGTCACGGTGATGAAAGGTGGAGGTGAGCACATGGTGAAGGGAGTCGATTGACCAAGCGCCACTGATGATTTTTGCGGTGAGGAGTTAAGATGGGTCCATCCTTGAAAAAAATTTCGAATTAATTTTTGTGTTACGAAGGTGCATTGGGGATTGTGGCAGATTTTGGGGAGCTGGAGAGGAGAGAGAGTGCATTGGGGAGAGGGAAGGTTTCTGTTGAGCTGAAAGGGGATTTGACTTGGGGACCCACTGGACCGAGCTGGATTTGTTTTTAGCGGGAGAGGAGAAGCCGCTACTGCTTATTCGTGCACGAGTGGGTTTAATGAATTTATCGGGACAATGAGTTTATGGATGCTCGAAAAATCCACATTTGTAACAAATCTTTGTGTCCCTACAATTCTTCGCCACGTGTCTTGAGCCCGCGCAACAAAGGCAACGGCTCTTCGATTTTAAAAATTCAACAGTGTGACGCACGTTTTTTGAAAAGCGGTAAGGGGAGGCTCTTCTTGGACGAGGGGTTGGGCAGAAGGGGAGAGCATGGTGCCGTGGCCACCACCTGGGCAAAGGTTTTGGCTATGGGGATCTCAATGCAAAGAGGTTGGCTGGGGACGGGAGTGGGCAATGTGGATTGGGTTGAGAGCGGAGGAGGAATGGATGCGGCCGCAGAGGCAAGAGGACGGTTGAGGAAGGTGTTATATTTACTGGGGACGAAGGAGATCGGAGGTATGAGGGGAGGAATGGAGGAGGAGGAGGACGCCATTGTTTTAAGTTAACCAAGCTTTAAATGATTTTGAAATTAATCAACCAATTTAATTAATGATGTTTAAAATTGGTTTATCTTTAGATTTAATTAATCATTTTTGCTAATGGTGTTTTACAATTAATTAATTGTTTTAACTAATGATTTTTTGAGTTTGATTAATTATTTTAATTAATGATATTGGAGTTTAATTTATGATTTTAAATAATGATTGTTTAAATTTAATTAACTGTTTTAACCAATGATATTTAAATTAACTAATCATGTTAACTAATGATTTTGAAATTAATTAATTATTTAATTAATGATATTTTGAAATTTATTAATATATTTGATTAATGAGATTTGAATTTATTAAATCATTTTAATTAATGATTTTAGACTTTAATTAATCATTTTAATTAATGATTGCTTTGAATTTAATTAATTGTTTTAACTAGTGATATTTGAAATTTAGTTAATCATTTTACTTAATGATGTTTTATAGTTAATTAATTATTTTAACAAATGATACTATGTTTGAATTTAATTAATCCAATTAATTTTTGATCATTTGAACTTAATTAATTGTTTTTAAAGGCATTTAAAATTTATTAATCGTTTTAATTAATGACGTTAATGATTATTTGAATTTAATAATTTTTTTAATTAATGATATTTAAAGTAAATTAATTTAATAAAAGTGATTAAAGTAAATTAACTAATTTGATGAAAATGTTTTAAAATTAATAAACTGATTTAATAAAGGTTTAAAAGTTAATTTACTGATGATATAAAAGTGCTTGGAAATAATTAACTATTTTATTAAAGACAACGGATTTGTTTATTTAAAGGAGATTATAAATGTGATTAATTATCTTTCGGGATAATTAATATTGTTTTAAATGTATAAAAGGATTTAAATTGTTTATTATCTTTAGGATAACAAACATTTTTTAAATTTATAAATAATGGTTTATAAATGAGAAAATCCTTTAAAAAGAATTATTTATAAATAAAGCTAAGTATAAATGTTTTGGGTTTATAGCAAACAATGTTTTAACGACATTTGTTTTATACCCTTGTTTTAATACACTTAGTATTATAAAATTTATCTTTTAAAAGAACATTTTAAAAAGTATTTCTAAAAATGTTTTACCAATATTGTAATAAGGAAAACAAGCACAAGTTCAGTTTTTAAAAAGTAAAGTTCGATTCGGTTATGGAAAAGTAATTTCGTAAACGATATCGCTTATGTGGAATGGACCTAGTCATACTTTTAACGCTAATCGTTGAGGCTTGGTCTTGTTTCTATCTCAAAGTTAAAAATGTCGTTAAGATGATGCCTAGCGGTAACACTATCTCAACTTGCGTGGCTTCATTTTCGACCAAGATATAACACTTGCTTGGAGTCGACGAGTAGTGTTAGATATATGATATTAAATTTTCATATACGATCATTTTAATTATCCCCGATAGTTGATTTATTATTATCGGATTCAGCTTTCTTAATGGTGTATCGTCACCTTAAAAACGATTTGTTGCTCTTTTGAGTTTTGTTATCCTTTGTCGGAAATGATTAAACCCAAAGCGAGAGGAAGCCATGCTATGTAGGGTTTCTCCCGTTAGGATTGTTTCACATCTCATCTGGGTTGGTTTCGATTGTGCACTTAGATATGGAAATATTCAGATACTCGGTAAGGTTTGGCGGGTTCCGGCTTGGTATTGTCCGAGTAGTGTCACGGAGTAAATGAGCTTCTCAGAAGTAAATTATTATAGGGTATACTTCAAGGGGGGTGCACTTTCCTAATCATTTGTTGGAAATTTTCCTTTCTTTATTTGATTCTAACCAGGGTTTTAGGTATCGGACGGTACCCCGGAATTTCGGTGGTACCGTACCGGTATCGACTATAAACGAACCGAAACCGAGCATAAATTTCGGTTCCGGCTAGGGCTAAGAAAAAAATTAGAAACCAAATGCACAAAGCAAATCAGAGGAAATCAAACTAAAATCAAAGCCAAATCAAAAGAAATAGACATCGATTGAAAAACTTGCACATGCAAAATCAAACTTCGACGTCATCTCAAACTCGAATTTGAACGAAATCGACGAATTTTTTGTTTTTAGCTTTCGGAATCCGCTTTGGGTTTTTTTCTGCATGCCCTAGAAGTCGATTTTTTTTTAAATATAGAGCTTTCGGCATCCGTTGTTTTTTCCTCATGCCCTAGAAGTTGACGTCGAAGTTTGAGATGATTGGGAGATTACGTTTTTATGGAGTTGGAGTGTTTATTTTTATATAATTTGGGCTGGCTTGGGCTGACTTAGGCTGCCAAGTAATTTTATGTTTTAATTAAGTAATGGTTATTTAGAACAATAAAATAATTGAGATTTAGCTTAATTTATTATTAAGTTTAATTTGATTAGGGTTTGGTATAATTTAATTTACGAAAGCTCATTAATACATTTTTACTAACCATTGAAAATCGAAATTGGGACCGAAACCGAAACTTTCGAATTTTACGAAATCGTCCGAAATTAAGAAAAATTCAAATGACCGAAACCGAGACCGAGTTCTCGAACCTTGATTCTAACATTTGAATCTGTTTTCCTTTAATTGCAACCGGAAGAGACAACCACTCTTCGCGGTGTTTAATTATTGGTTTTGTTCATTCTATCAAGTTTGTACTGTTATCTTGTTTTATCTATTCTGTCTAGTTTAGATTATTTTCATTCTTTCAACTCTGATTTTTAATACTACTTATGCCCATTCTTATTTGGATTTGTTTTCTGTTGTTTATCTCTACTATTTCCTGTATAGATGTTATTCTTGTAAGGTAAAAACCTGTTCCGCATTAGCGGCGTGGTCTCACAAAACTTTTGTATGTTCCCCATTATTTGAGTTTTCTCACGCTGGTAATTCTAGACTGATCCGAGTGTTATTTTATTATAATGCTCGGGTAAGACCGAGTATTTTTTCAGGTTGGCTTTAGTGTTATGGAGATCTTGGAGAGGAGCTGGTGGTTCACCTATCGTAGTGTTTTATTTTCCGCTGTATTATATAATATCCATATCAGCAATTGTAAGGTCAGAATTTTGTAATTATCCAGCTGATATGGTTTGTTTTTAACTTTGATATATGCTATATTTTTAGAATGACAGGTTTTATAGTCCTCGTTATATTATATGTCGTCGATTCCGTCGTGATATTCTGTTTATCTGTTCTTTGTTCTTTTTTTATTTAGCTTAACAATCTGCCCTTTTAATGATTGGATGCTCAATATTTGAATACAATAGTAATATTCAGTGTCTACTTTCGATGGCCAAAAAGACGGGTCGGTACAATTGACGACCAAGGAAATTAAAAGAAATCTGTTTTGCTAAATACATATACATGTGTATGTATATATTTATTTTTGTGTTTTAATCTACAAAAATATGGATCAGTACAGAAAGCGGTTGACAAAAGAAAATTACTCTTGGTTGTCTTTTCCTGAATTTTGGTCATGTGTTCGTCTTGGTTTTTTACCTTTCTTTTAAATTATTGAATCAAAGCAATAATGGAATCCAATAAATAAGAAATAAGGTTTTCGCAGGCACTTTATTCCCTATTTGTTGGGTTTTACTTTACTTAGAACCCTCAAAATGTATAACTCGAAGCGGGGCAGCATGATTATCTCCTCTTCGATAATATGACAACACATTCCGAGGTACTTGGTTGGTCGGCCAGACATCTCTACAGGGGTCTCTTGATGGCCGATCGATGAGAGGCTATTTTTTGTTGTCTTTTTTTTTTGGTTTGATGAGTAACTCGATCTTTTATATCTACTTATTGTCTTTTTGCCAGTATTAGAGCTATAGAGCTCTATCCATTTATTCACTAGACCAAACTCTAACTATGAATTTCTTAAATTAAAAAAAGCAAGAAAGAATGTTTAGGTGCTAGCTAGCCCTGCTCCCATTCTTTAATACCCATAGTAATAGAAAAGATGGCACGAAAGGGACTGATTGGGAAATGCAAATGAAACTAAAACAAATAATAATTTCGAAAGAAACCAGTCGACAAGAAATGCAAGCTTCGAAGAACTTTCGAACAAAAGGATCGGAACTTGCTGATAGGAAATGGGAGAAAACAAAGCATTATGTGCGACTATCTCCACGATAGAAAGAAAGAAAAAGATAAAATCAACTAGTTTTGGTATTGTGTCACACTATCAGAGATTGAGTTCTAGTAGGATGAGGGATAATCCATTCTAATAAGGGGATGACCACCTCCTTCTATTCCTCTGCTAGGCAAAGCATTAAAAAGACTTATTTCGAGCCCTTGCTATCTCTACTCCACTTCAATCTTCCAAAGAATTTCCGCTGAGAAAAATGTAATGGAATATACCGAGTTCCATCAATTAGAGCGCTCTTATTTCCTTTTTTAGCTTCTTAGATTACATAAGACAATAATTTATGATCATAACGATATTTTGAACCGTTATTACTAAAATTCGTACTAGAACCTCTATTTTCATTTTAAAGAGAAAATTCGAAAACATTTATTTTGAATCCGAGGGAGAAATGCACTGGTGACTTGAGTACCAATGTCTACCATGTGCCGGAATATACATATAGAACGTTCATCTATTATAAAAAACAAGTCACTTATGACTATCCGCATGAAGTCCCTTTTTTTGCCATCTAGTTTAGAAAAGTAGTCAGTTGGATTTTTCTCGTTACGTATAGGGAGAATAGTAGAAAAATGGTCCTTTTAGGGCTTGACAGCGCCTTGTCAGGAATGATTTTTTCTTCAAAGGATCAATTTTTTTGAAAAACTAGAAGTGACCGTAAATCGACATAGGTGAACAAGAGCAAGTACAAGAAATTGGCACCGCTTCGCTTTCTTAAAAAAAAAGTCCCATTCATGCGTTTGGTGAGCAAGATGAATTACGGTTTCCTTTTCTATGGATGCACCTCACTACTACCCGGAAGAGAGAGATGCTTTTTGGGCTTAATCGAGTAAAGCCAAAGACGCCACTCGATAAGGCTGCAGGGTGTTTGAATTTATGTAATTTTTTTTTGATAACAGAGATCTTTCATTAAAACAAAAGAATACTACTTGGTTCCGTACGAGCACAAGTTAATAAAATTGAGAAACAGAACCATCTAATTTGATTTGTTCTCAATAGCCATGAGATCAGTATATTAATTAGGGTATGACCATTGGACTTGTCCGACACAATCCTTTTTGATAAGATTCGAGCTCTCTTCTTTTATTACATAAAGAGCAATCGCTGCAAAAACTCGAGTTCCTTCCCCATTTTTTTTTGTCTAAATCGAAGGATGCTACTACAAGTAGAGTGAAGGTAGATGCAGGTGCGCAGGAGGAAGAAAACGAAGTACGATGCATGTTAATGTTGCTTCAGAAATTGCAAGAAAGAATGTGATATATGGATAAATATTCATATCGACATGTACATAAAATTAAATTTTGTTTTAGTTCTTTTTATGAGGGAAAAATTAAAAGGTAGTCGGGTATCGAATTTAAGTTCTTCCTTGCTTCTAATTATCTATTTAGAGGGTAGAGAATAAATCATATATATATATATATATATATATATATATATATATATATATATATATATATATATATATGAGCTAGGATCAGTACCTCACTTTATTTAGCACCATTTATAGCCTGCTGATATCAGCCACACGTTTATATTTAAATATTTGGTTCATGTGACAAAAGAGAGAAAAAAAAACATTTAAACAGAAACTTGCGATTGATATCAGGGGATTACAAAATGGTGCTAAATAAAGGATGCTATTGACTTGTATATATATAGGGGCGAAGGCGATCTTATGATGTAAATTTATATATTTTTTTTTTCCATGTTTGCTAGTATGCCAACGTTTATACTGGGCGCGAGTTCTTTAGGGGTTTGGAGGGGGGATGAGAAGATTTCTTGCCTTTACTTGTTGGTTTTCAAGTCTACAATCCTAACACAAAGAAGATACATGTGACGGTAGGCTTGTGCTTGTTTGGAGGGATCATCACAAATTGTTAAAGTATATCCTTATGGCTTTCTTTTTATCATTTGCACTGATTATGGAGATTGGGCATAACAAGGATGAAATATTTTGGTCTAATATACCTCATACCCCTGGAAGAAGAGAAAGACTCTTACAAAAACCACCTCTTCCTATAAAGCCTTCCCCTAGTTTAAAGAAAGAAACTCGAGTCTTTGTATTCGTTTTTCATTGAAGAATACATGTATTTTTGATAATAAAAAAAGCAAACAATGTTCTCTCTATCTTACTTATTAGATGACTTGCCAGTTCGTGATAGGGAATGACATGTCATAACTTTCCTTAGAGCTCTCAAGAGGGTATACAAGAAAAGAGCGTGATCATCTGCGTTTCTAACTTTTGGAAAACAACATAAAGTCAACACCATATATTAATGCTTCTCATTTTCATTTAGTGTTGATATGATTCATTTTGATGGAGATTTGTAGCATCATTCAAGTAAATATATATTGAGATCGTAGAAACATGAGCTTCTGATATACTTACATCTAATTCCAGAGCGTTCATGCTAAAACTATAAACAAAAGACCAAAGATCTCGCTTAATAATTAGCTAAATTCAAGAATATGGCGACTATTTTAAAATGACGTTCCTAGATCTAAATTCCTCCGATCTCCCTTAAATTTCAATCACGACCTCCAATTTCTGGTTTCCGTACTTCATCGTTCAAATTTACCATCTTATTTCCCTACTTTTCCCTCAATTTCATTCGATTGAGATACTTTGTCTTCCGCTCTCGCTCTTCTGAAAGTCCAGCATCTTGCTTCCGTTTGTTTGTGGTGTCGCTTGATGGTAGGACCATCACCTGATCTTGAGCGACGGAAGAGTTCCCACCTCCACCATTGATGAAGGCCTTTGGCCATGCCGGTTTTGGTTGTGGTGGGGTGCCTGGGTCTCGGGCGTAATCTGAAGCTAGGCTGCAAAACCCCTCATCACCAATTACATAGGTAACACCTCTCGTCTTTATCCCCTCTAGTTCTAATTGTGCTGCTAGAAATACCCATTCCCATCTTAGTGTTAAAAGTGCCAATTCTGTTTGTGGATGGTCGTCCGTGTTCAAGAAGAGGCCTGAGAATGCAAGCTCATTTTCTCTCAAACAATATGCAGTTGATTTTACCGACAAACTTGTCCTATATTCTAAGGAAACTATTGATGCTGGTATTTTTTTTGAAAGGACTATCTAGTTGGTTTCTTTTTGGACGAAGCCCTTCACTACTCCATTGTAAAAAAAAACATATTTTAGATTTGTGGCGGTTGTGGGGATCAGTTGATGTCAGGTGCGATAACTCGTTGTACTTTTTTAAATTCTCATGCTCATAGGAGAGATCTTCCATTTTGGAACCAGATCATATTATTATTGATGGTAAAGTTTATTATTGATGGTAAAGTTTTATGTTGATCTAATGGAGCTTTCAGTTGACATTGCCCATAAGCAAGTCTTATTTATTCTCGTTTGGACATATATTTCTAATATCCCTTCAGTTTAATCTCTTGAATGAGTCAATTGAATTGCCAACCGCATTGATCAATTGATTTGTTTTGACATACCCACTGAACGTAGGCAGCTTTATTATGCCAAAGTCCTGATTGATATAACCCCATCTAGACAGTTGCCAACTTGCATTCCCGTCTCCCTAGTCGAGGATATGGTACTATCCATTGACGTCTCGTATTAGTGGAAACTGTATATTTGCGACCTGTGTCACTCCTTTGGCTATGTGATTTCGTCATGCCCTCATTCCGGCGCCGCTCAAGATAACCTCCCCTTATGTTTCCCTTTCCTAAGCCTTCATCTAAACGCTAGCAGATCAAAGTTCCCCAAGCCCCACTTCCCCTCCGACCCTTGGTTGTCTCCTCCTCGCTCACCTGACCTGGCTCCACCTAGGCCGGTTAACTGATACTTTCAGACAATAATAGTGATATATTTGCATTCGCATCCAAAAATATTTTCGAATATCGGATATTCGTATTCACAGATACAAATGGATGTCAGATAATTATTTTACTCACTAACAATCGATAAATCAAGAAAACATAAATGGAAAATTTTGGTTTAAAATAACTTTTTTCAATCTCATTGATTCTACATGTAGGTAAAATCATCAATACATATAATTTTGAACAGTTAATATGCATTAAATGCATACAATATAAACTATTGACTTAATAAAATAATAAATATATATTTTTAATTATACTAAAATACACATAAAATAAACTAAAATTTTGACAAAAACTGGACGGATAATTTTCGGATGTGGGTACGATGGATGCAGAAATCATCGTATCCTCATCCGTATCCGCATCTGTATTCGCTTTTTCAAATATCAGATATTTATCCGCCTTTTGAATATGGATGCGAATGGATATCGGATTTTTTGAGTATCCATTGACAGCCTTAGCTCCACCATCCCTCGCCCCTTAGGCCTTCCCTCTCCAGCCGTCCATTGATTCCCCTATTTCTTGTCTTAAGAAGAAATTGGCCAGAGCCCTCCATTTCAATCTTTCTAGCACCAAAGCATTGTTCAAGAGTTATCGTAAAAGTTGGCAGAAGAGACGCAACTGGCCTGGTGCAAAAAAGCTGGAACTTGGTCCCACAAAGAGAACGTTTGTGCTATCATTCAAAATGGAAGATTTTACCCAAGTGGATCTCAGACGAGGAGAAAGACGTGTGCGAAACTCTTCTACAGACTTATGGATGATGAGCTAGTCCTCTGCAAACGATGGTGAATTCGGTTCCAACAACGAGATCTTGACTGCAACGGATTGGGACAAAATGCATCTTCTCCTCACACACTCCTGGATATTGCCCCGAGCTTATTGGCTGGTTCCGTAGATGTGTTGAGATTTAGTTTGATTGTCTTCCTGGTTCTCCTAAGTTGACATCGATTATCGATGTTTATATATGTTGGCTTATTATCTTTGGTATAGTTGGGCCTGGATGGTTCGCTTTGTGCTTGTTCGTTGCTTCTACTATCTGGCCAGACACGTTGGCAGTTATTTGTGATGTGGGCCTGGTGCTCGGCACTCCTGTATCTTTATGATTACGCACATGCACGCACATATACATGGATCGACTGAATGATCTCTGGATCATTCATCCTTTATATTAAAAAAAAGACCAGGATCTCCTATGAAAAACTAAGATTATTCAACAATAGCATAATCCATTTCAAAATAAAAAAGGCAACGAAAGCCTGCTACAGTCGAAGTCCTCTACTGAGTTAGCCTCAAGGTTTTCTCCTCATATGGCTTCTCGTTCAATTCTTTCAAAGTAATTGGATCTCTTTATTCGTTCAAGAATATCTTCTCTTTTTCCACTCTGCCCCGAAGAGTATTCACCTTCTAGTACCTTTGCATGCTTGGACCCATTTGACAGAGTGGAATGGTTGTAGAAGGCTGTGAGGGTGCCTCAGGCCTCGTTTAAGCAACCTTCATCTAGAGTGAATTTGTTGTCATGGTCTTTTGCCTCTGCTTGAGCCCTTCATCTGTTAGCAACGGTCAATATCTTCTTTCGGTCATTATTACTATAAAATATTAAAATTTAAGGTTAGCATTTCGTTTGACATCCTAGACTTTGTAGAACGAATTATCACCAAGTCTTCTTGAAGCTTTTTTTTCAAGCTGCATCACAATGTTATATCACCTTCAGCAAGACTATTTTTTATCAATGATCAAGTTAGGGAACTGGTAGAAGAAGCCAATAAATTGGGATGGTTGATAAAACAGGATTAATTAAAACGATTCTACTATCTATTGTCAATGGGATAACATCTGGCTCTATTTATCAATAACAATGTACCATTTGTCGTGTTTTAGTTTTGATGGTCTAAGAAGCATGCTTAATTATGTGATTAGGAGTTGATAATGTTACAGAGTTTAAGGTGCAAACAATATGAGTTTTTAACTCACTGCTGCCGTTTAGAAATAAAATAGATTCCTTGTGGAAATTAATACTTAAACCAGATAAAAGTTCAATTTTTTTTGAAATAATTTTTAAAGAGGCAATGTGACGTGGTAAATGCGAACAAAATAATAAAGTAGCATCTATGTATGTAAATATAGAAACACCATCGTTAGTGATTTCACATTCAGTCTTTTGTAAGATATTGCTGACAAGACATTTAATTATCTATTAAAAGCATCAGCAACCAAAATAAAGAGAGTCCGCAAAAGAGAGCCGCAGTGCCGAAGACCCCATTTTCTACTCCATTGACTAGAATAGAAGAGACCCGTTCTTAATAATAGATTCACTCATGCAATTCGCTTATCACTAAAACCCTTAACTTTTAATGTTTGAAACAAGAAATTTAATCAATTGAGTCGAAGGCTTTAGCACGCACCTATAAGGAAATTTCTAGCAAGTACCGAACATTGCTCGAAATTTGGCTTCACAGTGTGAAAATACATAAACTTCCCGTACAAAAAATCGATTTGGAGGCAAAGAGACTCTTGGAGAAGAACATCAAATACAAGCGCAAAAGTGTGTCGAGATCAAACCTCCTTTAGTAGACATGGTGAAGAATGTGGCAGATTGAGATATAAGAACAAGCAAAGAACTAGAGATAAATATCAGTTATCACCAAATACCGAAGTTGAATCATTTCCCAAAAAAAAAAAAAATCACAAAAAAGACCGAATAAGCAATGAGAAGAAACGTGGACTTTCTGTTGGGTAGAATGTTCCAAGGATCGGAATGAAGGAACAAACCAATCGGAGTTCACATTTCAGATTTTATTCGTAATCTTTTCAGTTAGCGAAGTGTGCAAAATTCAACTAGCTCTATAGTCTTTCAGATGACGCAGCGGGAATGCAGAAGGTGGAAACAAGTATTGGCTAATCTGATGAAAAGACGGTAAAGCAATCTATGAATTGATACATGGTCGTGTTGCGAAATTACTTATAGTACAAGTACTGTAAAATCTCCCAAAAACCTGTAAGCGACGTGGATCTACCCCTAACGACGTATTGATGATCCAAAGAGCGATACAAATACACTAATATCGGAGTCCCTCAATCATATGCGATTGGACTATCAAATAACAACTCCGCTATAGCTGCAACATATCCGACCGGCAACGTGTTCGATGCATTTGTAAAGAATTAGTTCTGTATCATGTACAGAATAAACAGTCGAGCAATCTTCAAATGATTGTCCATGCTACGACCATGTATCAATTCATAGATTGCTTGTCTAATGTAAGAGTATCTAATCTACAATCCGGATGTCAGTCCGTCTTATAAGTCAATATGTGGAAGTACACTGGATAAATGGTGAAAGTGCTGGTACTCCTTGTCATATGGTAAGGTCTTCCCCTTTCCAATGTCTAAACCGGTAAGCATAGTAAAGTCTAATAGGATAAAACCCAACTCAGCAAAACTAAAATGGAATGTATGAGTGGTCTTCCATCAACATGCGGCTAAAGTACCACTAACTGAACAGCCGAATTTTAAATTTTTTTGATGCCTATTAAAGCAATTTACCATTATTGAAAGCGCTAAAAACATTAAATAAATAAAAAGTAATTATGTAAATACGTACTCAAGAATTGCATTTAGCTGAAAATAAATTATCTTTTACTCTACACAAATGCTGTGAATTTCTTTTCCATTCGAACAGATGAAACCATATATTGCAAGAATCGACTACCATGTGTTGCTCTAGAAGGATGAATGCTTGTTATCCTGGTAGTATGATCTGCATGAGAGAATATGGTAGAAGAGGGCAATAAGGTGGGAAGTAAAGGTTGGAAGAAGACAAACTGAAATGAAACTGCTAAAGAAGAAAGATGCCATCATGAACAAACTCAAGAAACGACAAGACTTGTTCAACAAATTACACAAATGCTGTGAATTTCTTTTCCATTCGAACAGATGAAACCATATATTGCAAGAATCGACTACCATGTGTTGCTCTAGAAGGATGAATGCTTGTTATCCTAGAAGTATGATCTGCATGAGAGAATATGGTAGAAGAGGGCAATAAGGTGGGAAGTAAAGGTTGGAAGAAGACAAACTGAAATGAAACTGCTAAAGAAGAAAGATGCCATCATGAACAAACTCAAGAAACGACAAGACTTGTTCAACAAATTACACAAATGCTGTGAATTTCTTTTCCATTCGAACAGATGAAACCATATATTGCAAGAATCGACTACCATGTGTTGCTCTAGAAGGATGAATGCTTGTTATCCTGGAAGTATGATCTGCATGAGAGAATATGGTAGAAGAGGGCAATAAGGTGGGAAGTAAAGGTTGGAAGAAGACAAACTGAAATGAAACTGCTAAAGAAGAAAGATGCCATCATGAACAAACTCAAGAAACGACAAGACTTGTTCAACAAATTACACAAATGCTGTGAATTTCTTTTCCATTCGAACAGATGAAACCATATATTGCAAGAATCGACTACCATGTGTTGCTCTAGAAGGATGAATGCTTGTTATCCTGGTAGTATGATCTGCATGAGAGAATATGGTAGAAGAGGGCAATAAGGTGGGAAGTAAAGGTTGGAAGAAGACAAACTGAAATGAAACTGCTAAAGAAGAAAGATGCCATCATGAACAAACTCAAGAAACGACAAGACTTGTTCAACAAATTACACAAATGCTGTGAATTTCTTTTCCATTCGAACAGATGAAACCATATATTGCAAGAATCGACTACCATGTGTTGCTCTAGAAGGATGAATGCTTGTTATCCTGGTAGTATGATCTGCATGAGAGAATATGGTAGAAGAGGGCAATAAGGTGGGAAGTAAAGGTTGGAAGAAGACAAACTGAAATGAAACTGCTAAAGAAGAAAGATGCCATCATGAACAAACTCAAGAAACGACAAGACTTGTTCAACAAATTACACAAATGCTGTGAATTTCTTTTCCATTCGAACAGATGAAACCATATATTGCAAGAATCGACTACCATGTGTTGCTCTAGAAGGATGAATGCTTGTTATCCTAGAAGTATGATCTGCATGAGAGAATATGGTAGAAGAGGGCAATAAGGTGGGAAGTAAAGGTTGGAAGAAGACAAACTGACATGCAACTGCTAAAGAAGAAAGATGCCATCATGAACAAACCCAAGAAACGACAAGACTTGTTCAACAAATTGCACAAAAGCTGCTACAATTGCCCTATTATCTACCAACTTTGTAGACAAGTCTAATTTGCAAGTTTATATGTTCTAGAATCAGAAAAGTATTATAGACTTCATCATGGTGGCGATGGTTATATTGCTGTCGAAGAAACCAGAAGCTTTAACGTTTATACTAGATTTGTCCTATCATTTCAATTGATGTTTGCAGTACACTTGCATCATTTTAAGTATTGTTTGCAGTAGGCTTCTTGTATCATTTCAAAACATTACATCATTACATTACAATAACAACATAACAAATTCGTAATTTGAAAGAACACATAACATTGATGATGAGAGATATGGGTTGCAAGTGAAGGGTTGTAATGCATGATTGGAAGATGATGTCGATTGCTTCATATCCTGTTTTAAGAAAACCAAGTAGAACCGAACCGAATCTCTATCGGTTTCTCTATTTAGCGAAGTTGTGTTTATATGATATAACGTGGTAAACAAATAAGTAAAACAATTTTACAACTGGGTTTCCTTAACCGTTATTGTCATCGTTATTAAAGATGTTTTTAATCCAGAAGAGATATGTTCAAGACAAACTAATCAAGGGGTCTCATAGGCAGGTGAAGCAAAGTTTGACTCTTGAGGAATTGAAACTACAATATTCATAAAAGAACATGAGCAGAAGCCACTTCTGTCTGTTGAGGAAAAGAAATTTGGAAATGCCTTGGTGAAAACGAAATGTCTCTAGTGTACGGAGTGAGAAAAGAAATTTGAAACGGTCTTGATCAATTGGAAATGAAAAGATTGACTGCTGAACCGATTAATTTGTGGAATTCATAATGAATTACTATTCTATTTTATTTTTGATGTATGGTATAGACTTCGAAGGAAGAAAGGTGGTACAGGAGAAAATGTGTTTTCAAGTCTAACTGGCAAACTTGAGGGGCGTACCAAAAATGCTTACTAAATGTGCTCTAATCTCATTCACATGAGCCATTTGATTATTGTTTATTGAGTTTCTGAGCTGCAGGTTCTACTTCTACCTTGGCGAAGATCAATAGCTTAGTGCGTATAATCATTATTAACTATCAAATTAGAAGAACGGCAATCCTGAAATATGGTTTTTGAGGTATGATATGATACCTTTTCTTCTATTGAATTTTCTGAATCAGACATTTCTATAAATGCATGCATCATTGTGCGATTGAATCCATTTAGCTGTCACCAAGGAAGTGAAAGCAAAATTTACTCCCATCAACTAATTACTTGTAAAAACTCGAAGTCTAAATGTCTTATTGGTAAAATATTCATGTATAAGTTAAGATAATAATTAACAGTAGCCAAGTCTACTTTTAAGGTTAAAAACCAAAATAATCGCTTCCAGTTGGCTAAAAACTAACTTATAAAAGCCGTAATCTAATATAGAAGTTACTTTTTTGATATTTGCTTTTGTAAAGCAAAAAAGGTAATCTAATTTAAGCAATCTAAAGGATTTCCAGGTGTAAATCATATATGAATATGTTTGCAGACTATTAATCAAAGGTTTAAGTTATTGAAAGCATTTCACAGCTTTATTTTGTGCAAAATGTTCTGCATTTTTCAAACATAATTGAAATTAACAGCGTAATTGGTGCAACCTTATCTAGTATCTTATTACTATTCTCAGCGTGTATCTTTGATCATAGAAAGCTGATTTAAGAGCTTCTTATGACGCATTCATAAAATTTGTTTGATAGGCCGAACTTGATTCTCCAATAGAAAATATACTTTTTGTTTATTATCCATTTGCATTTGGGATTCGAGATAAGATACTGAGATTTTGGATTTGAAAGCTTAGAGACGTGGTTGGACTTCCATAATCTCTACCAGCTTCGGTTACAGTAGCATATGTGAAATTGATTTGCTTGAATATTGTAATCAATACTTGGAAGATAGTTGCATGTAAATAAATGGGGTTGCGCATGCGTTTTAATTTTTTATTTGATTCAGATATTATATTCTTATTTAGTTCTGGTAGCTCACACTTTTGAAAAAACGTGGTACGTCAAGTATAAATAGTTTTTTCAGTCGATGCTAATGATGCTATGTTTCAACTAACCAAAGATAATTTTTTTATATCTTAGCACGCAAGCGGAAAGTTTGAACTTAGAATATTGTTTGTTTTTCCACCCAAACTGGTCAGCTTATAGTTTAACTTATTACTAATGTGTAATCTTTGCGTTACACATGGTAGTATTGTAGAAGAAATGATCAAATGTACATAGTTAAATAATTGACGTGCAACATGTATCATGCTAGTGTAGTATGTATTTTTGCAAGTCGCATGTTTCAGTTATTGTTTTTGTGTTAGTTCGTAATAAAATTTTAATTTCGAAAGAAACATAACAATATAGATCTGAAAAATATAAATCTGAATGTATCCTAATTAGTAGCGGGTAAGTTATGGTCGAAATCCAAATATTTTCAACTACTCGTTCTTTCAGATATTACTTCTTTTGCAAACGTGGCCATCCATTTTCCCCGCCATTAACCAAGCAGTCCCCACTACTTGTTCCGACCAACTTACCCTTCCCTCGCTAAACTATAAGGCAATGGGTTCCCAAGCCTACACTTGCCACATCTGATACACTTCCTCGGTTGATTCTCTGGAAAGTTCTTTGATCATCCCCTTGATAACAACCTGATTTTAAGTAATAAGTAATTAAAGTTAATAATAAAGATTTAATTAATTAAATGGATTTATGGAATTAAAAATGAATAATTTGAATTTATTTTAGAATATTGGAATTTTATAATGAAGTAATCAAGAATGAAATTAAATAGTTTTGAGAATAATTATTTGTTTAAGAAATTGCGAAGAAAATTAATTTGAAATTTAATTAATAAATTGATTTCAATAGAGATTTAGAGAAAAAACAATTAAATTAAATTGTGGAAAATGATTTATAAAATAATAAATACAGTAACATAAGATTAAGAGAATTATGTAGATTATTGGGAATGTTATTAAACTTATACATGAAGAAAGAAAGAAGCATTTGAGTTAGTAACAAATTAAGCCCAATTCACTTAGCCCAAAATACTAATGCCTCATTTCATGAGTCTAGAGATTTCGTTATTTAGATTCTTCATTCCACTTTATAAATAGAGACAGTTTGGCTAAGTCCCTTTTCAGTTTTAAAATCACCAAACATCCTTCCAAAAAAGTATGTAAATTAGGTTCTTAAAATTAAGTTGCCGATAATTGCATACATTTATGTAATTATTCATTGAATTAATGCAGATATTTATGCAATTATATTCAAAAATTGCAGACATTTTTGCAATTATTCACTGAAAAAATTGCGGAAATTTCCGCAATTATACATCAAAAAGTTGCGGAAATTTCCGCAATTATTCAATAAAAAAATTGCGGAAATTTCCGGAATTATTAAATGAATAATTGCATAAATGTATGTAATTATTCAATAACTTAATTCTACAGACCTAATTTACAATGTTTTTTTGGAAGGAGTTTTCGTGTATTAAGTTTTATTTTAAGGATCAGAGCCTAATATTCACTTATAAGTTCACGTACACAAGTGGGAGCATCCAGTACCTCAAAAGCTCTCTTCCTCAAATTACCTTCAACTCCTATCTCTACATTTTAAACTCCACATAAATCAAATAAATTATCATGAATTCCCAAATTCAAGTTTGTGCATCTTGACATTGTTATACACCTATAGCAACAAAGAAATCAAGGGTTTGACTGAGTGTTGGAGGTTGGAATAGCGAGGAAGAAGAGGACGTAGTGCACATGTGAGTATATATATACTCACAAATCTATGTCAAAGCCTTAATAGCTAAGGATTGATGCTATGAGTGAATTAGGGGTGAACATTTAACCGATTTGACTGACCATAACTGAACCGACATCATTGGTTAACCGATCGATCTTAACCGAATATTTTCGGTTCAGTTAACGGTTAACAAAAAATAGGTCGGTCGGTAAACCGTTAACCGACCATATTATTTTTTAATGTATTTGATGATTTTGATCATCTATCTCGCAGCCCACAACTCCGTGATCCCACTACCCAATTCCAATTGAATACCCAATACCCAGTAAGGTAGTAACCCACTCTACTCCCGTGCCCTAGCTAGGAATCTCATGACTCTACAATCAGTATTTCAAATCAGTTTGAATTAAAAGAAACCCTAGATCTGTAAAACTTTGTCGAAGACTCGAAGCCTCAGCCTCTCAAATCCCGATCGTTCGACAGTCGACAAGTTCGACTTCGAGCGCATTTGCCGAGCTCGACTTTTGCTGCACTGCAGACGACAGAATGGAAACGCCAACGCCAACGATTACGAATCCATCGAGGACGACGAGAAAGAGAAACCATGTGAGTATATGATTTTATTTATATTTTCTTGTTTTTAGTTTGTATGCGTTTTATGTACTTTAGTGGAATAATAACCGGCTTTGTTTTGACTACTTTTCAGTTTTCAGTTATGTTCGTTAACAGTTTAAAGTTATTGGAAAGAATTTGATAACTTCCACTTTCAAATAATTTTAGAAACCCAGTTCCAGTTGTATGAAACTGAAACCTATCTATTAGAGTATTTTGCATGTGTTTAGATAATCAAGTAGTTTATGAATTGAAGTGAAGTGTCTCATATGAACTTGTTCAGTTAAAATTTATAATTAGCCGTTTCATGGTTGATTTAAGAAAAATGTGTTGGTAGAAGTAATAATAAAAGTTGATTTAAGAAAAATGTGTTGGTAGAAGTAATAATAAAAGTTGATTTAAGAAAAATATGTTGGTAGAAGTAATAATAAAAGTTGCAAATGCTTCTGTAGACCTGATATTTTATGAATATGGGACCAATTTGATTTTGCTACATGGAAATTGAACTTTTTATTGGGTTCAAACAAAAGCTTTGAATAAGTTTGCATAATATATTAATATGCACAAAGCATGATATGCTAATATGACAACATGTAATAGCGAAGATCTGTACAACAATTGTCTAAGCACCAACAATTAGTTTTTGTGAATAAAAAGTTCAGCTTGTATGTTGTATGAATACAATGTTCTGATCAATGTCTATATTATTATTATTTTCAGTTGGCACTGCTGATGCTTTACCGGATAGAGATTGGATGGAAGAAGAGACAGTTCATGAGGTTAGTGATGACGAAGAAGAACCGATCGTAGAGACTATTAATGTAAGAAAGCCTCCGTTAAATTTCAAGTGCAAAGCCTCTACTAGAAAACCATATATGGTATAGGAACATTTTACCAAAGAGAATCCTCTAAATCCTTTAAATCCTAAGTGTGTTTGCAATTATTGTCATGCTCAATTTGCTTGTGATGGTAAAGAGAATGGTACTTCACATTTAATCTATCATATAAGGCAAGCTTGTAGGTCGATTACTCGAGAAAGTGAAAAGAAACAAAAAGTTTAGATTTTACAAAAAACAGTGAAAGTGGGGGAAGTAACACCCTTATTTCATGGACATTTAAAAAAGACGAGTGTAGAAGATCTCTAGCTCGAATGTTAATTATTGATGAGCTTCCTTTTAGTTTTGTTGAAGGCGAGAGGTTTCTTGATTTTTGTCGAAACATGTGCCCTAGTTTTGAAGTGCCTTCACGTAGAACAATTTGTGGGGATGTGCTTAACTTATATGGAGACACAAGGGATTATCTTAAAATCATGTGTTCTAATTGTTTGCATGGAGTATGACTTACTACCGATACATGGACTTCTTGTCAAAATGTGAATTATATGGTTTTAACCGCGCATTTCATTGATAATGATTGGAAATTGCATAAAAGGATTTTAAATTTTTGTGTGTTCATAAAGGAAGAACATATGAAAACTTATAGTTTCTTGCATTAAATAGTAGGAACTTAAGTGAATAGTGTCTATCATAGTCGACAATGCTAGTGCTAATGAAGTAGTAATAAATTATGTGAAAAATGCGTTGAATGATCATGACGGATGCAATGGTTGTGTTTTGAACGGTGAATTCCATCATATACGTTGTTGTGCTCATATTGTTAATTTAATTGCTAATGATGGTTTGAAAGAAATTGGTAGCACTATCGATGGAATTCGTACTGCCGTTAGAGATGTAAGACCGTCTCTGGCTAGATTGGCTAAATTTAAAGAGGTTTGTGTTAATTTGAGAATTAATGATAAGTCTATGCTTGCTTTAGATGTCCATACTAGATGGAATTTTACATACTTGATGTTGGAAGCCATTTTGAAATATAAGAAAGTTTTTAATGAAATGAAAGAAAGCAATGATATTTATATTGCCTATTTCAATAATGAAACCTAACCTCCAAATTCGATAGATTAGAAAAATGCTGAATTTTTTGTACAATTTTTGAATTTTTTTATGACATTACTTTAGAGTTCAGCAACTCTTTATCTATTACCTCAAATGTATGTTTTACGGAGTTAAGTGGAATTCAAGAAGAATTGCAAGAGTTGATTGAAAAATGGATCCTAATCTTTCTTTGGATGGCAAGAAGTATGGAAGAGAAGTTTGATAAACATTGGGGGAATATTTGGTAGTATGAACAAAGTTTTATTTATTACTTGTTTGGATTTAGAGTTTGTACATGGGCGTTGTTCGAAAACTTCTTCAATTGTGGAAACTTCAACGGAGAATTGATCATCATCCATAGGCCTACATTGAGGAGGTCATATAAGCAGCCACTCAGGTTCTTTTTCCATTCATCTTTTTTATATGTTTTTAGTTCAGTTCTTTTTCCATCATCTTTTCTACATCTTTGATCCTCCTGCAGTTTCTTTTTTCCCAAATTATGTTGTAGGTTACTGACATGTTTACAAACTTATGGTTTGTGGATCTTTTCATACAGTTGAGTTTATAAGAAATATAGTTCACTAGTTCAGTTTATAAGAAACATATAATAGAAGATGTATCGACTACTGCAAATAACTCTATGAATGCAGATAAGTTGCTTTTGAATTAAATACCTAAGTTACTATATCAACTTTGGCTACTACTGACTTGAATGCACAAATTTCATATTTCAAATGATCCAAATATTAGAACATATACCTCGCATAAATGGGGATGATCAAAGATAAATTAGTACCAGACAATATCAAAGGTTTGTCTCATATTAAAATATCAGTACTATTTTTAAATGTATGTTACAAAATTTTAACATGGTGTGTCTACTGCATTCATAGATGCTACTACCAGTGCAAATCCTACAATACATGTTACAAATTTTTAAATGCATGTCACAAAAATGGGTATGATTTTTGTTTTAGCCAATGTTACTATACTCTTTGTATATGTATAAGTGCGTACAAAAGAAATATAGTTCATTAGTTTGGTTTATAAGAAACATATAATATATGAATTGTGAAACATGAAATCTGTACATACATGAAAGCATTGATCAGTTTGTATTGCTACAGTCTATTTATTGCCTCATTTTGTCATGTTTTGGGTTTTTAACAACTTAACTTGTTGATTTCATTGCTCCACTTCTCACTGCAATAACGTGGAGAATCGGGGACTGGTAGTGGTCTACTGGAGTATCGGTTTATCATGCAGTTTCGACAACTTCGAGCACACTTGTGCCAATATGTTTGTATTATTGTATGCTTCTTACAGCAGTAACAGATATTGTATGTTTATGTTAATTATTTTGAACTTTGAAACACTTTCTTTGGGACTGACAATTTGTTGTAATTACTAATTTGTATCTGATAATGTGTTGTATTTGAACTGGGAAAATAACTTTGACTTTGTAGTTTTAGTTTGTATCATGCTCGTGCTGCTATGAACTGTTATGTTAAATCTATTTAATGCTTAACAGTTGATCTTTGTATATTTATTATCTGATGATGAGAATCTATTTTGACTGATAAGCTGTGTATATTCTGTGTATATTACTATATTTAATCATTCTGATAAGCTAATGGAGGTGCAGTTTACCACGGTTAACCGATAAAATTTGTTCGGTTAACCATCCAACGATTAGCCGAGTCAACACAATGGTTAACCGCCGGTAATGTTAGTCGGTTCGGTCGGTATTGCCAGATAATATTAACCGACTAGTGGTTAATCGAACCGCTTACGAAGTACGGTTAATCGAAAATATTTATCGATCGAGTCGGTTAACCGACCGCGCCCACCCTTAGAGTGAATATTTGTACATATTTTGAATCGGAAGATAATATTGAAGGGGATGGTCGGAATTCGATCACCGAAAGCCAAAACTGGTTAAAACAAAGTCCGACGGTGGTAGGTCAGCCGGGTGATCCTTACCGATCGACCATTGACAGTCGATCGATGGGTGTGATCGGTGAACGATCCTGCCGTATAAGAAAATATAATAAATAATATTATTAATATATAATTAATGTAAAATATTTATATAAAATATGTTTTAAAAAGTAATGACTTAGTATTTGATAAGTAAATTTATAAATGTTATTCAAATTATTTTAGGAAGGAAAAACTCATTAAAAAGATAATTTATGTATATTTGGTTTTAAATTTTTTGTTAGCAAAGCTAGCCGCCTTTATAGCTTGTCGTGCCACTGAATAAATAATGGAAAAACATGTGTTCTGCACATGCACAAAACAGCTAAACAAGCTCAAAGAGCCTAAACCAAAGAGAAAGATACAACACATGAGCTAGGCAAAAAGAGCCTAAACTACTAAAAATACTAAGACTATGCAACGTTTGAAGAGGAAAAGCCAGAACCAACAACAGATGATGGGCCCATAACATGAACATACCTAGGGAAAAGAGAGCTAGTTTCGGAACGTAACCTTTGGAAGAAGGCGAGTAAATTAATTTCCTATCCCAAACGAGGTCATAAAACTTTCGTTTATTCAGCTCGCTAATCTCACCAACCCTAGCAAGGGACAGACCCTCATCCTCAATATTATATATAAGAAATTAGCTCTCACCCGCAATATCACTAATAAATGCATAATAAGTATCAGATTCCAATGAGTACCGCATCTCAGATGGAATATGGAAAATTGACCCTTTCCTCAGAATTTCAAGAAATAGAATCGGGTGGAACAGAAGAAGCACACTCAACAAGGGGCCTACCAACAAGGGCATCAACAACAGAAGATTCACAAGGAGCAACGGGAGCATCAACAACAGGAGCTACACAAGGAGCGATAGGAGTAGGGTCAGGGGAAGGAGGAGCAACCTTCGGTACCCACCTCTTGACCGAAGGACGAGAAAGTGGAATCCAATCAGATATTGGAACAGGGATAGCAGAGGTCGATCTAGAGCAAGCTTCCGAAAGTTGCCCAAAGGACCATTAGGACGAACAGATATCATGTTTCCAACTATAGCGAACTCCGACCTCAGCAATAAGGCCCGCATCGAGTTTGACTTTTAACATAGATGGCAAAGGTTTGGAAGGGGTTATTTCAATTAGGGCTTTGGCATAAACTAATCTCTTCCTGGCTATAGTGTTAGCGTCATAACAAATCACCTTATCAATTAGGCTTGCCAGCCAATCAATCCTAATCAAAGGCCGCAGAATGGACGGGATGTGAGAAAAATGGGCCCGGATAGGGATAGATAAAACCTAAGCTTTAGCCCTATCAACAAACGGGCTCTAGGTTGTAATGATGAACGGTTTCCCATCAATGAGAATAGGATCGGCCTCAAGAATACGTTGTCTTTCATCACTACATGAGAATTTAAAAAAGAACATAGCATTGTCAAAGTGAAAACTTAATCCCCCTGTTGGCTTTCAAACTTGGTTACAACGAGCCTTAACAAGCTGATAGGCAGGGTTGAAGTCGAGGAAAAAGCCAACCAAAAAAATCCTTCCAATAATCAACACCGGCCTCAATCACTTCAGCCAGCGGTATGATTACTCCCTCGATCTCTGTGTTATCAAAGCTGTGAGGAGAATGAACACCCGCATTTTGTGGCATTTAGAGAACGAAGACGTCCATTTTGGAGTTGCCCTAATAGATGAATCTAAAGGAACTACACATGTTTCATTTGGAGAGGAGACAATGGGTATAGTACTGGAAGATGGGATACTGGGTTCGATAATTTTACAAACACTAGGAGAGCAACCAAGATTTATGCCATATTCTGTTGAATTGCACACATTATCCTCAACCATTAGAACAATTTCACTTCCGCCTACCACATCAATTGCCAAAGTCCTATCTACGATACAAACACAGTGCCCAATTTCAACATCACTGGTTATAGGCGACAAGCCCACAACAGACTGCGACCAAGATGAAATATCAGCTGAGGCTAGGAGGGGAGAAAGAGGATGTTCACATGACACGGCCAAACAGTAAGGCAGATGCGGTGCAGCGAGATGAGGGTGTTCAAATCATTCAGAAAACCAAAGAGTGAATTGACATTGCCGATCTTGTCCACTGCATTTGAAGCGATGATATAGATAGAGGGTGCAGTCTTCGGCAACACAATTAGAGACACAGGCAGCATTGGCCGAGACGAATTAGATGGAGGAGACACAGGTGGCGCAGTCATAGATATAGGCTAAGGTGGAAGGGGGCAAACTAGATCTGGCGAAGAGGAACCAGGCTTCTTCTTCGAAGGCACGCGAGAAAGTCGAAAAGGAAGCGTGGAAGGATAGGCACCTAAAGAACGAAGAGGAATAGCAAAAAACTTAGATGAAGAGAAGGGCCGCTGATGCGATAGGAAGAATCGGCAGTGGAATTGTCGCCATTTTTAGATGGGAGAAGGGCTATAATTTGAATTATTATTTTAGAAGATTATTAAAATTCAAAAAATTATAAAGTAAATTCTATTTAATATTTTAGGTATTTTAAAGTGTATTTCACTAATAATACGATTATTTCAAAATTATAAAAGTATGTTTTTATGTCTGAATAATTAATTTATTTTTGTTTCATTACACTATTCTGGTTTCTCATTTTATATCGATTTTGGAATTTATGAATGATTTGCCATTGATATTGATTTGGATAGTTATAATATGATACGGTGATGACATCCTTCTGTCTGAATTCGTGATATTTCTATATTAGGACATTTTTGTTTATTATGATTTTAATTCTATGTGACGAAGAATTTGAACAAACGGATTTATAATACCGTTTGGGATACTAATTCGGTGATATTTCTTCGATTATTCTTTTGGATTCGTTATACAGAATGTTGAGGAGATTGAGTGTGATTTATAAACAATGAGTAAACAATTAAGTATCATGCGATGGTACGAGACATCGTTGTGATATTTATTCAGTTATTCATTATGAGTAGATGATACTCACGTAATGGGGATTTGCGGTGAGACTCATTGCGGTGATAACAGTGTGTCGACAATTGTATCGAGCCATGTGTTGGCGATTGTATCGAGCCATGTCGGCAATTGTATCAAGTCGTGTGTCGTCAACCTATAGAGTTGTGTGTCGGCGTTTATATAATTTATGTAGAACTGTGTGTTAGCTATCGGGTATAGATACTATGTGTCAATTTATCTTTATCCATCTTCGTTTGTGTTTCAGAAGTGAACAAGATTGGTCAGTATCTAATTTGACGTCCTGATCGTGCGGTTGCGTCCCATGACACCTTATATATATTGTCGTGTGCTACCACCGTGTGCATTTGCCCATGCCACTCATCAGTCAGTTACATATAGGGGACATGTGTCGGGTCATGACCGAGAAGAGTCCTCTCATAGAAGAGCACAAAGGTGGATCTTGTCGTGATACCGAGGAGAGGTAACCGATGACTATAGGAGTCATGTCAGATAGACACACGTGTGGCTCGTAAAGCAAGCAGACGTGATGTCAGTCTCCCATTTGATTTCGACGTATGCGGTAGATAGACTCATACTATTTATATTCTTGTGAGATATGACTCTACCTGGGACTTCATGTCAAACGTACAGTCGTTTACCCATCATGACATATTCTGTGATATTCCATATAAGGAGATGAGATTGTACCTGTGATAGTTGTCTAGACTATGATGGATTCTCGTATTTTATATATATATATATATATATATATCCAGATTTATGCATGATTATTATTTTATATCTATATTGATGATTTCTAGAATTTGATGATGATTTCTAGATATGAATGAATCACCCATTTGACATTTATTTCTGGTTGGTGTGCTTTTATATAGGTGATGACATCTTTATTCATGGTTTGTGGTATTTAATGTTATGTGATACTTTAGGGATTGTTTATGATATTATAATTATGTCATAAGCATACATTACTACACATACATTGACCTTTTACTTGGCGTCTTATGTTATTCTGATGGTGTTATCCTATTACTATACTCTGCATATATTGAGTTACATATGTATGTCGACCCTTTTGATTTTGACATAGCCTGACCCGAGTGTTTTATACTCGGGCCTGTTCGAGACTTTTTAGGGTACAGGGAAAATATGACCAGCTTGTGTTGTTCTAGACATATAGGCGACTGGTATATTGTATTGTTGTACGTCATTTGAGTATTATTTATAATTTGATGTATGTATATCCTTGAGTAGTAGAGTGGACATATTTAT
Source organism: Allium cepa (assembly GCA_030765085.1). Lineage (NCBI taxonomy): Eukaryota > Viridiplantae > Streptophyta > Magnoliopsida > Asparagales > Amaryllidaceae > Allium > Allium cepa. Next base: position 22,739,648 of record CM060933.1, on the reverse strand, counting down.
AAATTTTGTATTTTATATTATCACTGTTATTCTGACTCGGTGCTCTTTGTTATTTACTGTATGTTGTGTATTGTTCTATCCTAAAAGCACACGTGTTTATTGCTTTGTACCGATACTGTGTATATTTTATGGTAATTTATATTTAATGTTTAAATCCGTACTAGTGTTAGGTCAATGGAATATTCACATGTGTACCCTATATAGCCTTATTCTCCATATTACCTAACAGTATTACCTAGTAATCTCTTGGATAGTATAGCTATAGAAGTGAGGTGTTACACCCTCATAAATAGCTCTTCCTATGCTAGATACCACTATGCTACTGGAAACAAATGAGACAGCTTCTTCTATATGCACCTAACTACCTATATATTGGTTACCAAACTGAGCAGTCATGAAAACACAAAGCTTTTGAGATGTGATACAGCCCATCGAGGCATAAATACTTTAGATTCCTTTCAAATCATATTGTTGAGGATTGTTGCTTATATTACCATGTTTCGAAAGATGTCATTATCTAGGCAACTGAAGGAGAGCTGGTGAGAGAAACAAGTTGTTATTTGAAGACGGATCCTAGGATAGAAGCTACATCTATACTTCTAAGTCTGAGGACTTCATTCCAGACCCTACTCAACTCTTTTATGGGTTCGTATACATTATTAGACTCAATTAGTCCGATTTGGGTAGTGACAACTCCTATGATTAAGATGGTTAGCCTTGTGTATTTTTTTAGTAGCTAGAGCAGTTTAGCTCTACTCTTGTTCTATTAAGCTTTTGATTCTAATAAAAAGTGGATAGGCCACTATAAAAAATGGCTGGCTTTGCCCAAAAAAATTAAATTAGATAAATAAAAATATTTCTCAAACTTTTTTGTTAATAAAAACTAAATTTGATTTGGTATAAATAAATGTTATTCACATAATCACAAAATAAAATCTTGTGCAAAACGATAAAAGATACTTTTTAAAAATCTATTTTTCCCCACTATCAGTGCATCTGATCCAACAATGGTATCATATCCCACATTGTATTTACGTGAATCATAAAACAACAATCATGGTAAATCTTTTGGGAAAGCTAATTAGATGGGTGTCTAAGAAAAAAGCGCTTAAACTAAGGGGAATGTGAGTCTGGTACGTTCTTATGACCATAAAATCTCTCGATCTCCTGGTCTTTACCAGGCTGGTCGAAGTGGTTTGTTCCAATGGTATGCTCTTGTGGAAGGCTTAAAAGTGGTTTAAGCCCTAGGTTGTGTTTTCTCAAAATATGGGCAAACACTCCTAAGGTACCAAAAATAAAAAATTAAGAATCAAAAGTAAAGACAAGAACATATGAGTTTAAATGTAGTTCAACTAGAATCTTGACTCTATGTCCACTATGAATATCATATAACTGTTGCAAGTACAACCAAATTTACAACAATCTTAGATCCAGAAATTTGGAAATGGAAGTAATTGGGTGCAAAAATCCAAATAGAGATCCAAAAGTCCCCTATCTAAGTGAAAGAGATTGCCTTTTATATGTAAATTCCTTCACCATAGCCAATAGAATGAGTTTGAACAAGTAATCATCCAGATCCGAGCATGTATCTGTGGAGAAGTCGTTAACAAAAAAATCTCAAAAATCAAATCGTTCGATACCGATCAATTTTGGTCGTGCTGAACGGTTTCACTTGTTCACTTCTTAGCCTTTTTTCACATATGCTGAAACATTCAGATTTTGGATCTTTGTGACAAAATTTATCTTCTAGGACCAATCGGTATTGAATATTTTTGCTCCTCTAAAACTTATCTTTTTCTTTAACTTGCATGTTGTATCATCCTTAGGCTAGTGTAGGTCCCTTCTTGACTAAAACAGTTCAGTATTGATCCTCAAAACCGATCATTTTTTAGTTCAATACTTTTCCAAATTTCTTGAGTTTCCTTCATTCTTCAATCTTGACATCTCCTAAGTTTTTTGATCTATATCTTCATCATTTTGAAGTCCAGATCCACCAATATGTCACTTGGTCTGAATACTGGGTAAATTTGCCTCCCCAAATTATGCTTTGTGATAACAAAGCATGCTTTGGATCAAAACAAGTGACCAAATCTGATTTGGAATGATGCTTTCATCAATGAACTATTGTTGTGAAATGTTGCATCTACACTAAGACCATCGACACTCCACTTCATACAGTTATGCATCACATCCGTTCTACGGCTATAACAGTGGAAGCCTTCAATCTAAAGTTCCCGATATTTGCTGATGATTTTTTGAAAGCCACCCCATCTTCTAATCAGGTAAATTTCTTTACTCTCTTCCACTTTATTTTTTATAAAATAGTTATTAAAACCATTTGACACTAATTGATTTTAATCGGTACCAAACGGTTTTTTAAGTGTTGCATATAAACAACACTTAGAAAATTTTTCTTCTCGTTTCCATTTCCTTTATGTTTTTATCATTTCCTTCGCGGTCTTACCTCTTGCAACTCAAGGTTCCCAACTATGCCACCAAACTTCATAGCACAACCACCTTGACCATACTTTTTCCAACTTGACCATCGCTATCACCTAGCATAGCACCGACTTGGATTTCAACCATCTCCACTCGTCGCTTTTCAAAATCCATCCTTTTTTAGATCTAAATTCTTGAAGGTGGATTGCCGCCCTAAATTGGTGGTCGTCGCCGCTACTCTTGGTTCCACCGCCATATCACCGCCGATCCTTGCCAATTTTCATCCCTGCTCTCCATCATCAATGCTTCCATCCCTTATAAATAATCATGCGCTATGGACTTAGACAATGGGAAGACGTGAAGACAAAGTCTTGATCAATTTCTTTTGGATCAACTTTGGAGATGGATCAGCGATTAGACCTTCGATTGGAATGATTCAAGAAACCATCCCATTGAGTGCTCTTTAGTATTCATTGAGTTCGAGTGTCGATACTTAGAGATTTTCATCGCATCGATACCTGAAATTGTACATCAAACTCTTATATTCCTATAAAGAAAAGCTCCATGTCGATTTGGACATCGGTTTTAACATCGCAGACCCTACGATAATGGGTAAAATTCGACACACAGTTCCATCGTGTGTCAGAACTCGTTTTCCAGCATGAGCGGACTATCTACACAGAGTGCTTCCTTACACTATATCAGGGATACAGGACACATGCTGCATAGATTGACACAACAAACTATCCCGCTCGATGCACATGATTCAGTTGATCAACACACATCGGCATCCATTGAATCCTCTACATCGACTACATAGGTTTTAATCAAAGTAGAACAATGAAACAAATCATACTTGACTATGCCTATTCTTAAGCTTTTAGTATAGAATGGATGACCATATACGATCTCATCGTCTTTTTATTGGTGTCGACCCTTCCACTTCTTGGTTTATTCCTCCAGAAGCATGCTCATTTTTTTGCCTCGGTTACTTCTATAACTCCAATTAGAGTTAGGAGTTCTATCACCTAATAATAACAGAAACTTTAACTACTTCTTTTGAGGGACTTCGAGTCCATATCACTCCCAATGTCGATCAAGCTGGTCTAATGATCTTCGATAATCCACTAGATTCTCTGCCTTTAAGTTAACAGTCGCAACCCTGCATGAGTTCTACGAAAGGCATAAAATCCTTGATGATGAAGTGCTTCTTCAAATGCCCAATCAATGGGATCACAAACCTTTGAAAGTTTACACTGCATGGAACCTACATACGTGCTTATCTGGAGTTGTCTCTTCGTTCAACAAGTTCTTGAGGTATATTCTTCAGATTTTCAAACTTGCCCCATCTCAAATCCATTAAATGACTTTGTCACTTTGAACCCAATCTTCATGATTTTCTCGATGTACCTGGGAAGGTCGCCAACTTTCAATGAGATATGCGTCCTGATTACCTCTAGACGAGATCCGAACACACCTCACTCTTGTTTCTCGAGTCATTTATCTGGTGCAAACATATAGAGGGGCTACACTAGTACTTCTTTGTCCAGTGAACTAGTGAGTTCTACCAAAAATGGCTCTATAGAAATAAGCTCTTCATCTAATAGCTTCACCTTACTTAAGCCTACATTGCTTAAGTTTATAACCTTCCTTTAATTCCCATAGACATTCATCAAAGGGCAGCGACTCTAGCCTATAACGACGCTCTACAACTTCCTAAATAAATTGACATAGGATAATGGCATACCACATTCTTGCTTGTTAACCCCAGGTGTGCCATTTCTAGTTGCTCTATAATGGCAAGAGGGTAGCCCAAACCAAATCTGTGGGAAGTCGCTCAAGTTGTAAATGATCGTGTAGCTCCTCACGATGTCTTCGTAGAAATAGTGGAAGTTTATAGCACAAAGGAAGAAGAACAAGGGGAGGAAAGATAAGAAGTAGTAGAAGAAGAAAATAGCCAAGATGAAGTGGAAAATGAGGATGCTAATGAAGGATACAAAGAGGAAGATGGCGCTGATGAACATGGGTCGACTGGGAAGACATCTCCTGAAGGTACTTCGATCACTCCTCCCCTAAGCCTAGGGGGCTCATCATTAAGACTTCGATCCCAACACCCGAGCGACACTAAAACCCTATCATAGAGTTGTAACATACCCATTTTGAGGATCAGATATAGATATAAATGATCCTGCAATTATTTTTAGCATTTTTTCCAGTGACAAAATGAGATCAGTAAGTATACTATTAATATCAAGAGCACACGAATTTGTGTTTTTTCACAAAACAATTCTATTCATTAAGTTGCACATCCATTACATTTTAATCTCATAACCCCAAAATTACAGCATTCGAAAAAAATATAATAGTTACAATCGTAAGTGAAAGCGCAATACATGAAGATGCCCTGTTGGATCATCAGAGTCTAAACTACTTAGACTTAACTACTTAGACGGTTATAGTACCTATCATCACATGTATCCAACAACAATAAAAAGCAGTTAAACTACTATACAGTGGAAATATACTTCAAATAATAGCTTGCCTCTTGCACATCTCCAGAAGCTTATTCGTCAAAACATGAAATGCCCTGCTCTCAGCCTACCCAATATCAAATTGAGTACCAAAGATTTTAAAGGAAAATCAAAAATTTTGAGTCAAACAAAAAGTATGGTGTGAATAATATTAGTCTATTTCAAACCAAAAGACAAGTACTTAGCGAGACTATGTAGTTGAGAAAAATGGGTTTTCCCTCGCAATTACTTGATCAAACAATATGTAATCCACAATAAATCCTAAATGGTTAGAACATAATCGTAACATCAATAACATATCATGCATGTATTGGTTAAAATGAATAATCTAACATTCACAAGGGTCAAAGGTTTACACATTTCAATAATTGCCCAATCCAATAAAATGATTCATTCAACGACATAATCTTTCCAAGATCACTATTAACCTATGTTAGTTTTCTCGGGCCAACTAATAACCTATTTGGCTGACTCGGGCCAAGATATATTAGATGATTCAATGGTCTTCTAGTCCATTTATAAGAATATAATAACGGTCTCCTAAGATCGGTAGATGAAAAATGTTAATATTCTTCTAAATATGGTAGGAGAAAATAATAACGGTCTCTTAAAAACGTAGGAGAATAATAAAGGTCTCCCCAAAACGGTAAGAGAAAATGTAAGTGAGCAAACTACTACGAGTTCCCTTAGATGTGCAACTCTAAAATTTTGCCTCAATCGGCAAAGCCCTACGTATTGGAATCGCAAACTTAACCAATCAAGGGCTTATTGGTTGGAGGATAAGGCTCAACCCTACCCTACTCTCCATCGAAAATCTTTCTTTAAAATCCTTTGAGTCGTGTCTTTTGATCAGTCCAGGGAATCCTTACACAATTTGATCTTCCTAATCTCCTAGATGTAATTCTACCCACCGAGGAGTTTAAATATGACCATACCTACCACTGGAACAATCTTAACTGCTCATTACTTCCCAGATCCCCAAGGTCAAAACATTGGGTGATAGCATTTAACACATGAGTGAGTATGTCAACTATTTATCATATGTAATAATAACCGATCAAAGCACAAAAATGAACACATAATACATTAACAATCATCAAAATATATGTTCAACGTGATAACAAATTTATACACGAACTTACTTATTCAAAGTAATAACCTTTCCTTTTAAACTCCTTGAAAATATAGGCTAAGTTGTCTCTCTTTCCTTCTAAAACGTAAAAACTTTACTGAATAATCATTTTTGTTTAAGCAATACCTAGGCCAGCGTAGAGTTGAAAATCTTCTGAGTGTTATAAAATAGTTATCTTTCCTTTCAGAATAGTGTGCTATCGCACCTTGATAAATCCCATGCTTCGCATGTTAAAAACATAGGCCATCGCATTCCAAAAATCATAGCTGTTGCATCTTGACATTGTTTTATTGAGTAGAAAACCTTCGATTTTATCGTTATAATTATCGCAAGTGCATGTGCAATTGTAGTAAATATGTAAGTACGATTCGAACAACATGGAAAATAAAAATTTCAACTTACTCAATCAAATTGTCCCAAATACTTCAAAAATATTTTTAGCTAAAAAATTATAGAAAAATTAGAGTAAAAATGATGAGGTTCAAAGGCAATTTAGAAATAAACTCATTCTCACATTCATATAAATCAACACATAATAAATCTATAATCTCTCTTTTTAACCCAAGTAGAATTAGTTAATTTAATCATTTTAAATATGATCGATTTGTGATATTAAATAAAAAACATAAACCATCAAATTTTAATACATCAACCAAACCCACTTATTGAATTTCAAGAAAATGATTAGGAAGTTAGAAATAAAATCTATGAATTATAAGAGCTTCATTATCCCTAAATCGAAGGGGTTTAGCTTCTCATCCTTATATTCATTTCAATAAAAGTGGATTTCAACATTAATAAAATGAAAGGAAATGCTAATTAAAGAGAAAGATAGCTAATTAATTGAATAAAAGTAAATCTGCACTAATATGCATAAACGAAATCTAATCGACTTGCATGAAATAAAATGACACAAAGTAAAAGGTATGAAATAAATTTTCATAAAGTAAAAGGCTAAGAAGCCATTAAACTAAAGAAGAAAAGAGAGCTTTTTATTTATAATATTATGGATACAACTATATTTTTTCATTCATGAATCATAAGAGGGTATTTATGCAAGTTTAAAACCCAAATATCTTTTAGGGTGCTACCAAAACTACCTTTCACTTTATGTGGACTCCAAGTAATCTTTAATGATTAATGAATTCCCACTAACATGTGCTTTTCTTTTAATTGTGCTCCATTTGCATGTGGGTAGGTGGGCTCTTCCAGGAAGAATTAAATTTTCTTTTCTTCTTTCTTTTGCTTTCAAAACATATGCATGCATAAATTCATAATGCTTCTTTCAATTTGCACTTAGTTTCCTGCAAAACAAAATAAAAAATTTCAAATAAATTTTATTAAATTAATGCATACAGCAAAATTATCATTTTGCCCAAATGTAGATGAGTGAATGATGATTTGAAAACACTTTTAAATATTGGTTAAAACATGCAAGAATACCCTAATATAACCTTTATTTTAATGGAAGAAGATTATGTACGAGCGCAAAAATATACGTTTTTACGTGCACCTCAGACATATGTATAGTTATCGCATATCAACCAATATAAGTCATTGCACATTGACAAAATATACTTAGCTTTCAAAAGTTAAAAATACAGCTATCATCGATTGATATAAATATAGCTTTCATACCTTGACAAAATATAGTCATTTTAAGTTAAGAAAATAGATGTCGTGGCCTAGCAAAATATAACTTTTGTATGTTAAAAAAACATAGCCGTTGAGCCTTGAAAATTGCTTTCGTGGGTTGCCTCCTACGTAGTAATCGTGCCTTAAAAAAACAAAGCTATTGTACCTTTATAAAAATATAGTTATCACACCTTAAAATATAGTCATCTTGAGTTGGTAAAACAAAGCCATCGTGAGTTGATAAAATTAAGCCTTCACATGTTGATAAAACCAAGCTATTCGTAGCTAGATACAATGAATAGCCATCGTGAGTTGAAAAACAAGGGTAAAGCAATAGTTATCATGGATTAAAAGCAGATAACTATTGAGTGGTGAAAGTGATGGCTATCGAATGTTTAAATGATATTTTTGTAAATCTTTTAAAAATCGATTATTTGCATTTAAAAATAAGAATTTTTCACCAACCTAACATTATTTGTCAAAATCTCATTGGCTAACAAAAACTTTTTTAAATTCTTACATAATTCAAAAGGCAAAATATTTCTTTTTATTTTCCAAAATATAATTTTTCCTCAAATTACATACTCGATGGTATTTTGCAAACAAGCCTTTTTGCAAAAAACAATTTATACTAAATTATAATCACTTGGAAAATTCCATAATAAGTCCTAAAAATCAATAATTATGTTCTTAACAACATATTAAAATTTCAGGTCAAAATAATTATTCCTCGTATCATAAATATTTAAATTCCAAAATCTACCATATTCTTTCTTAGAAAGTTCATAATAATTCCAAAATTGTGAAATTTAAAATCCATCTCCAAATTTACATTTCAAACATCATATCAAAAATTTAGAACATTTGAAAATCAAAAACTTAATTTTTCACATCGAAATCCCTCTAGGAAAATTTCATATATTCCCTAATAATTTCCTTAAACCTATATACATCATCATTCAAACATATGCATGATATTAAATAAGTAAAATTTTAATCTTCTTTAGAATCCTAATCAATCACACAAAAAATACGAACAGATAGAAATATGTTCACCTTTAATCTTGTTGGAATCATAGAATTTGCTTCATCTTCTTTTTTCTATAAAATTTTCATTTTTCTTAGTTAATAATAGTGGTCGGCCTTCTATTACTATGTTTTACTTTGAGAATGAAATGGAATAAATAAGAAAGGGGGAGAGTATAGTATAATATTTGCTCTTCCTCTTCTAACCTTCTATATATTAAATCTTGTTTCTTTAAAACAATCTCTTTGTTATATTGATTAAGGCCAACTCAAATAAATTAACATAGTAAATCCCCAATTTCCAATCTCCCATTTAATTACCCCATAATTAAATACTTAAAATGTATGCAATAAAATTAAGTATATTACATACTCGAAACTGCAATAAGGTATACAAAGGTAAGCACATCAATAATACAAACATGTGTCACAGGTACATAAAAGCAACAATGCTAGTCATAACTGCCAGTTAAAATCTATATAACAATATATTATACAATCAAAATAACTCAGGATAAGTCTCTCTAATCCTATCAGCAGTCTCCCAAGTACAACCTTTCCTTGGTTGCTCTACTAGACTTTACTAACTTAACTATCTTATTCTTTAACTCGTTCGTATCTCTCAATTATGCAAATAGGTCGTCTAATGATAATCATATCAGGCTCCACTACTAAGTCTTCCAAAATCATTGGCTCTATAGTAGTCTTTGATTCATGCAAGTACTTCCTTAATTAAGATACGTGAAAGAGGTTATGGACTTCTGGCTAACTACTCGGTAATTTGATATGATATGAGAGTTTCCCGAATCTCTCTATGACAGGAAACAGACCAATGTATCTAGGTGTCAATTTTTTTATCTTTCCAAATCATGCAATGCTCTTTATCGGTGATACCTTTACAAAAATAAAATCTCTAACCTAGAATTCTAAGTCCTTGCGCCATTTATCTACATAGCTTTTATGCCTTGATTGAGCTTTTTCATACTTGCTCGTATTAACACAATCTTTTCAGTCGCTTCTTTCACAATACCAGGTCCACGTATCAGTCTATCCTTGTCTCCAACCAAAATGAAGGCGATTTTCATAGCCTTATCTAGAGTGCTTTTGATGCTTGTCTTTCACTTATTGGGAAGTCATACATTGCTTTACCGATAAACCTACATCTCTCCTCTTGCCTTCCCAAAAGAAACTCCTCTTCATCTCCTAGTACATCTTTGTACCATCGGTTTGGATAGTAAACTTTGACCGGTGACATTCTTGAAGAACTTCATTTCTCAGATTATCCACATCCGAAACACATAACTGTCCCTTCTTTCTCTGCCATCCTCTTTGGTCAAATACAAAATCTTTCAAATCATCAATTTCACTTCCCACCTATAGTCTCTTGATTCGATCAGCTAGTATTAGATCATCCTTTTTCTTTGCTATAATTCTTTCAATCAATAGATGTTGAAGTTCTATACAAAAAATCATTGTGGTATTCTGACTAGAATCGGTCGTCGATCAATGCGGTATTCTGACTAGAAATCATTGTGGTATTTTGAGAGAATAAATACCTAAAAAACTTATGATCTATGAATGACTCATATCGTTCTCCTAACACATAGTGTCTCCACACCTTCCGTGCAAAGATCACCGCTATCAACTTCAAATCATGATTAGAATACCTAACTTCATGCGATCGAAGCTGTCTAGAAGCAAAGACAATAAATTTACCTTTATGCATCATTATAGCTCCTAACCCAGATCCACATGCACCGGTATACACCAACAAATCTTGATTTCCATTCGCAAAAAATAGCACGAGTATATTAGTCAATAAACGCTTTATCTTTTTCAAAGCTTCTTCACATTTACAAGTTTAAACAAACTTTATGTCCTTCCTTATTGATTTAGTCATCGGTGATGCTATACAAGAGAAATCTTTAATAAATCTCTGGTAGTGGCCAGTCAACCCCAAGAAACTTCTAACCTTAGTCACCGTCTCGGGTCTTTTTCAACTATTAATAGCTTTGATCTTTGATGGGTCTATAGACAGTCCATTCTTCAAAACTACATGCTTGAGAAATTTCACTTCTCTTTCCCAGCAATGACTTTTGAAAACTTTTCCTTTAGCTGATGCTGCCTGAGTGTATCGAACACTAGCCTGAGAGAACTATATGCTCTAGTTCATTCTTAGAATATATCAAAATGTCATCGATAAACATTAACACCAATCTATCCAAATACTTTTGGAAGATTTAGTTCATCAAGTTTACAAAGAAAGCATGCGTGTTGGTCAGTCCGAAGGGCATGGCTAACCACTCATACGAACCATATCTTATGTGAAACGATGTTAATGGTATATGTCCTCTTTTACTCACAATTGGTAGAAACCCATTACTAAGTCTAATTGTGTAAATACCTTGGCTCCACTTAAATGATCGAATAAACCATCTATTCTAGGAAAAGGATACCGATTTTTTATCATCCTCTTATTCAGCTTTCTATAATCAATGCACTTCTCAATGACCCATCTACTTTATTCATGAACACTGCTATAGCTCCTCAAGGCGAGCTGTTTGGTCTATTAAAATTCTTACCTTCTAAATCCACTTTCTGCACTTTTAACTCCTTCATCCTAATAGGTGTCATTATGCTTGGTGGTCTACTTATAGGTTGAGCTCTAGGTACGAGATCCATTCGAAACTTTATAGCATGTTTCGTAGGAAACATGATTGCATTGAGCGAGCGCAATAAGTCGTTAAACCTCTAGGTGCCCTTTGTAGAATGAGTATTATTTCTTAAGAGTTTTCAGCAGATACTACCTAAAAAATTTAGATGCAGTATGCAAAATTCATAATACAAAAGATATGAATGCAGGTTTTATTTACAAAATGAAGAATTTATTTTTAAATTGACATAAGATAGTAATATATAAGTCTGGTCATCATCAGGAAATTTCAGTCCTTTACTAATCAAAATTTCCAGCAAAATTAAATTCTCATTACATGTGGACTCTAGCTTGGCTAGTTGTTTGGTTGATAACATAGTACAACCATGAAATGAATTCTTTAATTGATTGTCAGAGTATGTAATGTGGTACATCCGTTGTTTTTTATATAACAAGTCAAATCAGTAAAGTCAAGATAATACTTGGGTTTAAATTGTTTACTCTCTCTATTTTTAATTTTTTTTATTAATATTAACAGTGTTATTATTTACTTCACCTAACTTAGAACACTGAGGCTGGTATACCATTCACGCACTGCCTTGTGGGCATACGTGACAATAGTACAGAGCAAGCGAGTGTACAGACTTATGTGTGGACACCCGACTCTAGGTGTTTATTATTATTATTATTATTATACATACATACACATAGCTTAAAATACCGAGGCAAAGCATACCATCCGTGTATTACGTTATTGGCTTATGCAAGAATAGCACAGAGAGTGGTGAGTGTACACACTTATGTGTGTACACCTGACTCTAGGTGTTTTTTGTGAGGGGAGAGAGAGAGTTATGCAAAATCATCTTAGCACGACTTAATTTTAAAAATTAAAAATGTCAATGAACGTACTTTATATCAACCAATCTTTAAACAAAGACTACAGTTTAGAATAGACTTCATACCCTTCACCTATGAATCTCCCTGTATAGTAGTTACACTATAGTTGCCTATAATTTAAACTTTTCTTTTTATTATTTATTGAGACAAGTAATTTTTCTAAAATTTTAATGGAATGACCAAAATGAAACCATGACATAATGAGTGAGATTCATAGGTATATATTCAAAAAAAAAGCGCAATTTTTTTAAAAGAATGGGAAAAATGAAAATGCAAAAATCAAACCATGTAAAATCAAAATAAACATGAGAACTCCCCCTACACTTGATTTTGACTGTGTCCCCATAGTCAATGCATGACATAATGAGTGTATAGAAGAAGAATATTTGTGTATTTATAAGAGAGGGTCAAAATTCCTTATTGGACCTAGTGTGGATTATGACGAATCATGAACTCCTCCTCTTGGCCACTTGCCAATTTCAAGTAAGGCTTTAAACGATGACCGTTGACCTTGAAAATTGGTCCATCCCTAGGATTTTCTATATCTATGGCACCGTGTGATAAAAAATACATAACACATATGGCCCTATCTATCTTGATTTTAATTTATCAGGGAATGAATGAAGTCGGAAGTCATACAAAAAAACTTTTTGATTTGGCAAAAATGTTTTTTATTTAGGATTGAGTTGTCATGAAAAAAATTGCCTTGTAAATTTTCGCATTTTCATACATATTGTTCCTAATTTCTTATAATTCCTTGAGTTGCAATTTTCTATTTTCGTCAGCCTTTTCAAGATCAAAGTTTATGTTCTTTATTGCCTATAATGCTTTGTGTTCAAGTTCAACTGGTACGTGACACGCTTTACCATATACTAATCTAAAAGGGGACATCCTAAGATTAGTTTTAAAAGTAGTTTGTAAGCCCGAAGCGCATCTATCAATGTTTGAGACCAATCTTTCAGGTTTTGGTTGATAGTTTTCTCTAAGATTTGTTTTATTTGCTGATTTGATACCTCAACTTGACCACAAGTTTGGGGATGACAAGGGGTGGACAACTTGTGGGTTATTGAATATTTCCTTGTTAATGTTTCAAATGATTGATCACAAAAGCGTGTTCCGGTATCACTAATTATTATGCGAGGTGTGCCAAACCTAGATAAAATGTTTTCTTTCAAAAACTTCACAATAATTTTATGGTTGTTACTTTTACATGGTACGACTTCAACCCATTTGGAAACATAATTGACAGTAAGAAGAATATAAAGATTTTCGAAAGAGTTAAAAAACAATCCTATATGGTCAATTCCCTATACATCAAACATTTCAATCATAAGGATAGGGTTCAAAGCCCCCATGTTCCATCGAGAGATTTTTCCTAGAAATTGACAATGATTGCAAGCTTTACCAAATTTGTATGCATCTTTTAAAAGCATAAAAGCCACTATGGAGCACTTTTTCAAAAGTTTTCTTAGGACCGAAATGTCCACCATACACTTGGTCATGACAAAATGAATGAGCACTACAAATTTTGGTATTAAAAACATACGTTCTAATCATTTGATCGGGACGGTATTTAAATCAATAAGGATCATCCCAATAGAAATGTTTCATTTGGGAAAGAAATTTGTACTTATTTTGTTTGGACTAAGATGATGGCATTTCCATAGTTCTTAGGTCGTTCACTATGTTAGCAAACCACGGATTAATCACCATCGAAAAGAGTTGCTCGTTAGGAAAGTTTTCGTTGATTAGTTAATAAGAAGGTGCGTTTGGAAGACGATAAAAGTGATCGGCTATGATATTGTCAGTTCCCTTTTTATCTTTGATAATAATATCCAACTCTTGAAGTAACAGGATCCAATGAATCAAATGAGACTTAGCATCATTATTTGCAAAACGTACCAAGAATGATTAGTGTAAACCGTAATGTATGAGCCTATTAAATAAGGTCGAAATTACTTTAGTGAAAAACTACAGTTAAAGCTCTTTTTAGGTGGTTGTGTAGTTGAGTTGATCATCATTCAAAGTTTTACTAGCATAGTAGATGACATGAAGGATTTTTTTGATGCGTTTTCCTAGGACAGCACCAGCCGCAAAGTTAGAAGCATCACACATAATCTCAAAGGGAAGACCCCATTAGGTGGGAAAATGATTAGAGAAGCAATGAGTTCATTTTTAAAACATTTAGAAGAAGAGACATCATCAGAATTGAAACCGAGAGGAACATCTTTTCCTAGGATTGTGGTCAAGGGCCTAGAAATTTTACTCAAGTCTTTTACAAATTGTCGACAAAATTCAACATACCCTAAGAATGATCGAATGTCCTTAATGGATTTGGGAATGGGTAGATTTAAAATAACACCAACTTTTACTTTATCTATCTCAATGACCTTATTTGAAATGACATGTCCAAGGACTATGCCTTGTTTGACTAAAATGGCATTTTCCCAATTTGATGTTAAGTATTTGTTTTGCATCGATTAGAACCAACTCAAGATGACGTAAGCATTAGGAAAAAGAATATCCAAAGATCGAGAAATCATATATAAAAACTTCTAAAAAGCATTCAATAATGTTAGAAAAGATGCCAACTACGCATTTTGGAAAGTCGCGGGGGCATTACGAAGTCCTAATGACATGTCCTGATAAGCGAAGGAACCGAAAGGACACGTGAAAATAATTTTTTCTTGATCTTCGGGAGCAATTAAAATTTGGTTATAAATGTAATAACCATCAAAAAAAAATTAGAATTCGTGGTTGGCTAATCGTTCAAGCATTTGGCAGCTGAATGGAAGAGGGATATGATCTTTCTGAGTAGCACTGTTAAGCTTAATATAGTCTAGGAAAATGTGCCAACTCATTTAAACATGGATTGGTATGGGTTCATTTGCGTCATTCTTGATTATAGTAATACTGAACTTTTTAGACATGACATGAGTTGGGCTAACCCATGAATTATCGAAGTTGGCATAAACGATACCGTTATCAAGGCATTTAAGAACTTCATCTTGAACTACAATTTTCTTTTGGGGTTAAAACTTCATTGCGCATCACGAGTAGGCTTGGCTTCTCAATCAAGTGGATACGATGTTGAACAATTGTAAGGCTAATTCCCTTAATATTGGTAGTGGAATACCCAATCGCTTCTGTTGTTTTTTGAAAGAATTAGGAGAAGAGATACTTCTTGGTCAAGAGAAAGATCAGAAGAACTTATGATAGGAAGCATTTCATTATCATCTAAGTGTGCATACTTGAGGAGACAAGGAAGAGGTTTGAACTCTAACATAGGAGGTTGATCAATCAAAGAAATCGATTGAGTTTTGGACCCAACCGTGAGAGGTTAAAAGGGAAATGTGTCTTTGATCTCATTGGCATTTTCTGAAACAATTGCTCATATTCTTCCTCGTGTTCATTATTAAGGTCAGTTGTTTTATTTTTGAAGTTTTCATAAATAACGCTAACTTCCAAAGTGTGGTCGAATGATTTGTCCAATTGATTTTCTAAGTTGAAGATATTAAGATCTATGGTTGTGTTACCAAAGGAAATTTTCATTGAACCATTCGATAGTTGATCAAGGCAATCTAGGTAGATAAGAAGGGTTGTCCTAAAATCAAAGGAATTTGGCTAGTAAGATTGTTTACATGTTGTGTTTCTAAGATAATGAAATTGAAAGGGAATATGAATTCTTCTATTTTGATCAACACATCCTCAATCTTACTTATGGGTTTCTTTATAGAATGATTAGCTAATTGTAGTGTGAATCTGATTGGTTTAAACTCACTTAGACCTAGTTGTTAGTAAACTAAATATAGAAGCAAATTTATGCTAGCACCTAAATCTAACAAACATTTATTGGTATTCTTGCCTTCTATCGTACACAAGATTGTCAGGCAGCTAGGATCTTTGTATTTCACAAGAATAGATTGATACAAGACTTTGCTTAGATCGGTCGCTAAAAAGACTTTTTCAAACACTTGAATGTGTCTTTTTTTGTGCATAGGTCCTTTAGAAACTTGGCATAGGTTGGGACTTGCTGAATTATATATAAAAGACGAATGTTGACCTTAACTTGCTTTAAAATTCCTAACACCTTTTCCATTTGTTTCCAATATTTCTTAGCATGAATTCTATAGGGAAAAGGAGCTCTAAACTTAGTAGATCGGTCTACTTGAGTTGGTGAAGGACGAGATTTAGAATTGGTCTTAATGTTTGGTTGGACCCATTCGAGGGAATTGAAGATTTGGAAGAAATCTACGATAAGTAATTAGGGTTGAAAAATTGGTTATCAATTTTATTATCGTATCGAACAAAGTAGTGATAGAATTCACATTAGATTGGTTAAGTTTGACTATCTTGCACCATATGAGATTGGCTTGAAGTAGTGCCTAGATACCTAGGGTTTTAACGGGTTGGCTAGAAAACGTGCATCTTTATCTCTCACTCATGGTAGTGGATAAATAACCTGTTTGCATTTTGAGTTTAGAGATTGGTTGACTCGTATTTTTCATGTGTGAAGTTAGTGAGTTTTGCAAATTATTGTTCGGTTGAAGTTTAGAGTGGTTGCTTTGGCTAAAGATTCAAGACTTTATTTGAGCGTTGACGTGCTTTTGTCATCTTGAGGAATGGAAGATTGTTATGCTTGGTTTTGAGAAGGTGGTGCAAAGTTTTGTTGAAATTAATTTGGTTTAAGAGGAGGATTCAAGCATTGTTTGGAAATGCTTGTAAAGATGGCTGAACCAAATTCATGTTCGAATATTTTAGGTTCTAAGCGAAGTTAGGATGATTTCTCCAATCGGGATTGTATCTTACAAAGAACAGATTGTTTCTAACTTTGTTAAAAGCGTTGATTTGTTCTAATGAGTGCGGACATTGATCGGCGATGTGGTTTAGATCATTACATTTATAACATAAGGCTTGAGAAACTTAGTTCGTTTGATTAGATGAAAAACATTATCAATATTATTTATCATCACATTGATTTTCGTTACTAAAGCGAGTGATGATCCTATCGAATGTGCGCTTGATCTTGAATCAATTGATTTCTCATTAGACTGTCCTATTAAGTTGAATTTTCAACTAAATTTTTGAGAAATTTCCAAGCGACATCGTGATGTTATGCTAAAAAGTTTCCTTGATACATAAATTCAAGCATTGTTCGAGAATTACTTTCAAATCTGTCATATATAATTTGGCAAAGAGTCCATTTTCCAAAATTGTGATGTGGACATTTTATTAAAAGTTCCTTGAATCTTTCAAAATACTTTCCAAAAGATTCACCCCCAAATTGATGAAAGTTTATTATTTACTATGGAATTTTGGTTGTTCTTACTAAGGGGTAAAATTTCTTCAAGAAAACTTTTACAAATTCATCCCACGTTTTAACCGAATTTTAAAGCAAGCTATACAACCATTTCTCGATATAGTCCGTAAGTGCGAATAAGATTAATCTATGTTTCATTCCATCGTCACATAATTGTTGAAATTTTATAGTTGCACAAACTTTTTCAAATTTCGTTAAAAAGATATAAGAATCGTCATTTTCCAACTAGCCAAATTTTGGGAATGTGTTAATATGACTTGAATAGATTTTAAAATGATTGCCCATTGGAGCGGGTAAGGTAATGCAAGAAGGGACTGAAACTTGATCGGGGAAAATTCTGTCAGTGAGGGTATGAGTAGGATTTTCTTTTTTCATGGTACAAAGATTGTTCATTTGAACTAAATGGTTAGTCGAAATGTCACGAGTCCAAACACTCATACACAAAGGATAAGATTATGGGGAGAGAGAAAAAGAAAAGATGAACAACTAAGGTAAGAGAAAAGGATGGAAAATAAATTCTATCTGCAATAATTTTTTTTGAATTTTTGTTTGTTTGTTTTTATATATGCATGAAACTAATGCAACTAAATGAACGCAATGACATAATTAAAAAAAATTCTATCCTTAGTAGCTCCTAACCCAAAATTGTAGAGTGACACTTTGATGCAGCGCACAATGCTAACTCATTTACTTTAAGGCGCATAATGGCCTTAAGTCGCTCGCGACCTAGCGAAAGTCGTTCGATGGCCTTAGGTCGCTCGCGACCTAACGGGTTATCTTATGTCGCCAACGAGTTATGTGAGCTAAGCTTGGAATCACGTCTGCCTTCAGATATTGTCAGCGACCTAGCAGGTAACGACTTACGACATAACCTTCCTGCATTACAAGATAGCGATCCAACCAGGTATTCGTGCAAGCTACGACCTACCAAGTTACACAACCTAGCGACTTAAGCAACCCCGTGCGCATTTCTTAGGTTGCTTCTGACTAAACGAGCTACGACCTATGAGCTACATGCTATTTGGAAATATGCCGCTTTCTCACTTAGGTCACTTGTCTTAAGTCGTTACCCTTATGTCGCTGCCAGTATGTCGCTACCATGGTTCTTGAGTCGCTCGTGTCTTGAGTCGCTAAAGCCATCCTGAAGCCGTGTGTTCTTTTTAGGTCGTTGTGTTATTATGTCGTTGTATATGTTGATGGGTCGTATGATGTAACTCATATGTTGTATGTGTTGAGTCGTTTTTTCTTGTGTCGTGTTGTATTCTTTGTTAAGTCATTTGAGTTGGGTCGTTGAAGTTGTGGTTGTGTGTGTGTTGTAAAACTCTATAAATAGGGGTGATGGGTCATTTGTAAACTAGGTTGCTTTTGAATAAACTTTTGTTTGAGTGCTTTGTGCCTCTTTAAAATTGGAAGTTGAGTGTGAGCTCCTTTCTCCATTTTCGGTTATTCAAGTGCGCTTGAATCAACGGATTTGAAGCCGATTCACGGAATCTCGTGCGCGAGATCAACGTCGAAGAATCGTAGATTTTTTAACACGGTATCGTGCGCGATCAACGTGTTGGAGATATCTAGAATCCGGTATCTCTTGAGATCAACGGATTTGGGCACTTGGGTATTTTCAATCCATCGATTCTACTTTTCACCGTTCATCCATTTTTGGTATATCCGCTGCGTTATTTGGTATCAGAGCTAGACTTAGCCAATGATAGCTAGCCGAACCGATTGGGAGCCGAGTTGAAGCATTGGAGTTGTGCATCAGTTTTGTTTGATCAAGGCCGAGAGTTGGAATTAGATCGAACCGAGCTAAGTGCAGGCCGAAAGCAAGTTCAGTTCAGATTTGAGTTAAAGTTGTGCTAGTTGAAGATTGTTGTTGAAGATCATGCCTCCAAGACGAGCTAACCGTTTTCAAAATGTTGAAGATGTGTATCGAAGACAAGAAGCTGAGCAATGGAACAACGTATCAATGAAAAGTTTGAAGAAGGTATTGGAAAGTTAGAGAAATTGATGAATGACTTGAATCAAAGTCAAAGGAGAAGGTCAGCAGTCTCGAACCATGGAGAAAACAGAGTTTCGCCATCGGTTACGGAAGCAAGGAGGGTGCCACCACAATCTTACCAAGATAGAAGAGAATCATCAGTTTCACTGAGGCGAGAACACCATGAGTACAGAATTGAAGAGAGAAGAACTCCACGAGAATTTGGAGATGAGCCATATCGTGATGCTGAAAGACATAGTAGAAGATATATGCGTGATCATAGAGATGTTGATGGTCGAGACCGATATCGAAGTACATTTGATTTTGATGAGGATGGTGATAGAGGCAGTATTCATTATCGAGATCGGGGCCAAGTGCGAAATCTATATGTGGATGTAGAAGATGATCGTCGATGGGAATCGGGGATGAAGACAGAAATTCCAGAATTCAAAGGAGGAACGATAGCGGAAGAATTTTTGGTTTGGTTATCAAATGTTGAAGAAATTTTTGACTTCAAGGAAGTACCCGAGCATCGTAGAGTTAAGTTGGTTGCTACACGATTGAGGGGAAGAGCTATGGCATGGTGGCAACAAACTAAACTTACATGGGAAAGGATGAGAAAGTCGAAGATTGTTTCATGGGAGAAGATGAAGAAGTTGATGAAGGTTACTTTTTTGCCTTATAATTATCAGTCTCTTATGTATCAACGCTTACAGAATTTGAGACAGGGAACAAAGTCGGTAAATGATTATGCAGATGAGTTTTATCAACTGATTGCTAGAAATGATATCATGGAGACGGAGGAACAGTTGACAGCTAGATTTGTTGGAGGGTTGAGAATACAAATTCAGGATATGGTGAATATGTTTGATCTAATATCCATTGCTGAAGCACACCAGAAGGCTCTAGCTTGGGAGAAGCAAGGTAGAAGAGGAGGTGGTGTGTTTACAAATTCCAACAATCAGGTGAAAAGGGCTAGTAGCAATACTAATGTTTCCAAGGCTGTTAGTAAACCGGTTGTTAATGAAGTTGCTAAGACCAAGGTCAACAACAATTTCAAGTGTTATAACTGTCAGGAGTTTGGTCACAAGAGCAATGAATGTCCGAAGCCTAAGAAGCGAGTGATGGTTGCTGAGGTTGAGGATGAGAATGCAGAAGTAGAATGTTCCAATTCACCACAAGTTGAGAAGGAAGAAGAATTGTCGGGAGATGAAGGATATTCTTTAATGATGAGGAGATCTTGCTTGACGCCAAAGCAGGAAGAGGAGACTAGTTGGTTGAGGAGTAATATTTTCCGGTCAACGTGCACTATCTTGGGAAGGGTTTGCAAGTTTGTCATCGATGTGGGAAGCTGTGATAACATCATTTCTACAGAAGCTGTGAAGAAGTTGGCGTTAAAGACAGAGAAGCATCCCAAACCTTACAAATTAGCTTGGTCGAGGAAAGGTGGGGAAGTGAAGGTTGGTCGAAGAGCTTGTGTAACTTTTTCAATCGGAAAGAAGTATAAAGATGAAATTTGGTGTGATGTGGTTGATGTGGATGTATGTCATTTGTTGTTGGGAAGACCGTGGCAATATGATAGAGCTGTGTAACATGATGGTCGCACCAACAGCTACAGTTTCATGTTTGAGGGCACCAGAATTACGTTAGTTCCTAAAAAGTGACAACAAAGCAAAAACAAGTTGGAGGAAATCGAGGAACTAAAAACTCTATTATCTTTGAAGGAATTTGTCAAGGAAGTGGAGGATGAGCCTGAAGTTTTTCTGTTGATTGGACGTGAAAGTAGTGAAACGGTTGAAATTCCTGAGGAAGTTAAGCCAGTGTTGAAGGAATTTGAAGATGTATTTCCTGAAGAGTTGCCCAAAGAATTACCACCGTTGAAAGACATAAAACACCAGATAGATCTTGTTCCGGGAGCTGTGTTACCACATAGACCACATTACAGAATGAGTCCAAAGGAGCACGAAGAGTTGAGAAGACAGGTGGAGGAGTTACTTGAACAAGGGCGCGTACAAGAAAGTTTAAGTCCTTGTGTAGTACCAGCCTTGTTAGTGCCAAAGAAGGATGGAACTTGGAGAATGTGTACAGATAGTCGAGCACTAAACAAGATTACGGTGAGGTACAAATTTCCGATGCCAAGGTTGGATGACTTGTTAGATCAGCTGAGTGGAGCTGTTATCTTTTCAAAGATTGATCTGAAGAGTGGGTATCATCAGATTCGAATTCGACCAGGGGACGAATGGAAGACAGCTTTCAAGACACGGGAAGGGTTGTATGAATGGTTGGTCATGCCATTTGGTCTTTCAAATGCATCTAGTACTTTTATGCGAGTGTTGAATCAGATCTTTCGACCGTTTATTGGAAAGTTCGTGGTGGTATACTTTGATGATATATTGATATACAGTGGAAGCACAGAAGAACATCTACAGCACTTGCGTGAAGTGTTGATGATACTTCATCGGGAGAAATTTTATGCGGCAACAAAGAAGTGCGTGTTCATGACTCGAAGTGTTTTATTTCTGGGATATGTTGTATCTAAAGGAGGAATACAGGTGGATCAGAATAAAGTTGAAGCAATCAAGGAATGGACACAACCCAGGACGATAACAGAAGTTAGAAGTTTTCATGGTTTGCATCATTCTACCGAAAGTTTATTCCATATTTTAGTAGCGTGATGGAACCTGTTACTGATTGTATGAAGGGCAAGCAGTTTTCATGGTCGAAGGAAGCAGGATTTGCTTTTGAGCGAATCAAGGAACTTTTGACGACAGCTCCAATTCTAGTTTCGCCGGATTTTCAGTTGCTATTTGAATTACATACTGATGCATCTAGAGTAGGAATTGGAGGGGTGTTGAGTCAGAAAGGACGTCCAATTTCTTATTTTAGCGAGAAACTTTCTGGGGAAAAGATGAGATACAATAATTATGATGTGGAGTTTTATGCTATTGTGCAGGCTATGAAGCATTGGAGACATTATTTATTCCATAAAGAGTTTGTTTTGTATACGGACCATGAAGCGTTGAAACATTTGCGAGGGCAGGAGAAAATTTCAGCTAGGCATGCATCGTGGATCGCATACTTGCAACAGTTTACATTTGTGGTAAAGCATAAGTAGGGAGCTACAAATCGTGTGGCAGATACATTGAGTAGAAGAAATCATTTGTTGACTATGATGAAAGTTGAAGTGAAGGGGTTTGAAGTATTCCCAAAATTATTTGCTGAGGATCCTTACTTTGCTAAAATTGTAGATGAAGTCGAGAAAGGGAAGACGGATGAGTATCTGTTGGTGGATGGTTTTCTCTTCAAAGGAAATCGATTATGTATACCAGAGTGCAGTTTGCGGATAAAGATTGTGAAAGAATTGCATGAAGAAAGACATGTGGGAAGAGATCGTACTTTGCAGTTGATTTCTCAATCATATTTTTGGCCTTCCATGAGGAAAGAAGTTGAAAGATTTGTGGAGAGATGTCACATATGTCAAGTTTCCAAAGGGGCAGCTACGAATGCAGGATTGTATATGCCATTGCCCGTGCCTACTAGACCATGGGTTGATGTTAGCATGGATTTTGTTTTGGGTTTGCCAAGAACTCAACGAGGGAATGATTCTATATATGTTATGGTGGATAGATTTTCGAAGATGACACATTTCATAGCTTGAGACCGTTGATGCAGTCCGTGTTGCTCAGTTGTTCTTTAAAGAAGTTTATTGACTACATGGGCTACCTGAGACCATTGTTTTTGACCGGGATACTCGATTTCTAAGTCATTTTTGGTTGAGTCTATGGAAGATGGTTGGGACTATGCTGAATTTTAGTAGCGCCTATCATCCACAAAAAGATGGACAAACGGAGGTGGTGAACAGGTCGTTGGGAAACTTGTTGAGATGTCTTGTGTAGGATAACTTGAAGAGTTGGGATGTGAATTTATGTCAAGCTGAGTTTGCGCATAATCATGCCGTTAATCGAAGTACTGGATTCAGTCCATTTCAAGTGGTATATTCAGCAATTCCGAAGGGACCGTTGGATTTGTCAATAGTTCCATTTCAGAAGGGGGTTGTTAAACGAGCTTGTGATTTCGTGAATGAGTTGTAGGAGTGTCACAGGATTGTTCATGAAAGATTGCTTAAGTCAAATGAGAAGTATAAGCAACTGGCAGATAAGAAGCGAAGGAGTGTGGACTTCAAAGATGGTGACTTTGTTTACGCAGTATCGACGAAAGATCGTTTTCCAGTTGGAACTTACAACAAATTGAAAGCTCGAAAGATTGGTCCAGTAGAAATTTTGAAGAAGATCAATGATAATGCATATCAGTTAAGGTTGTCGGAAAATGTTCATACTTCTGATGTTTTCAATGTCAAACACTTAATTCCGTATTATGGGGAGAAGTTTGTCGAAGAAGAAGAAAGTGTGAATTCGGAGTCGAATTCTTTTCAACCCGGGGAGAATGTTGCAGCGCACAATGCTAACTCATTTGCTTTAAGGCGCACGATGGCCTTATGTCGCTCGCGATCTAGCGAAAGTCGTTTGATTGCCTTAGGTCACTCGCGACCTAACGGGTTATCTTATGTCGCCAACGAGTTACGTGAGCTAAGTTGGAATCACGTCTGCCTTCAGATGTTGTCAGCGACCTAGCAGGTAACGACTTACGACATAACCTTCCTGCATTACAAGATAGCGATCCAACCAGGTATTCGTGCAAGCTACGACTTACCAAGTTACACAACCCAGTGAGTTAAGCAACCCAGTGCGCATTTCTTAGGTCGCTTTCGACCTAAATGAGCTACGACCTACGAGCTACATGCTATTTGGAAATATGCCGCTTTCTCACTTAGGTCGCTTGTCTTAAGTCGTTACCCTTATGTCGATGCTAGTATGTTGCTACCGTGGTTCTTGAGTCGCTCGTGTCTTGAGTCGCTGAAGCCATCTTGAAGCCGTGTGTTCTTCTTAGGTCGTTGTGTTATTATGTCGTAGTATATGTTGATGGGTCATATGATGTAACTCATATGTTGTATGTGTTGAGTCGTTTGTTCTTGTGTCGTGTTGTATTCTTTGTTAAGTCGTTTGAGTTAGGCCGTTGAAGCTTTGGTTGTGTGTGTGTTGTAAAACTCTATAAATAGGGGTGATGGGTCATTTGTAAACTAGGTTGATTTTGAATAAACTTTTGTTTGAGTGCTTTGTGTCTCTTTAAAATTGAAAGTTGAGTGTGAGCTCCTTACTCCATTTTCGGTTATTCGAGTGCGCTCGAATCAACGGATTTGAAGCCGATTCACGAAATCTCGTGCGCGAGATCAACGTCGAAGAATCGTAGATCTTTTAACACGGTATCGTGCGCGATCAACGTGTTGGAATAGCTAGAATCCGGTATCTCTTGAGATCAACGGATTTAGGCACTTGGGTATTTTCAATCCATCGATTCTACTTTTCACCGTTCATCCATTTTTGGTATATTCGCTGCATCACACTTTGACTTAATTTAATGAAGCAATTCTTAGTCACGTAATGGACATGAGTTATCAATGCACCATGAATCACCGTAGCAATACAGCTGAAGGTTTAAATACCTTTAGATAGACAGTCGATATAATATCTTACGAATCGCTGTAATAATCATTAATGATTGAGACTCTGCCATTTCCTTAGACACTAAAAGAAAGTTTATTAAAAGAAATCAACTTGTCAAAATACAATTTTGCGCTAGATGAACCCGTGGCACCCTTAAGTCGAACGTCTAATCATTGTTATTTAATTCAGTTTTATATGGTCAAAGGCAATTTGTAGGCCAAGGAAGGGTGACGTAATCCCCACCATATGTGAATTTGGGTGGCGCCCTTATAAATAAAAACAACAATGAAATGATGCAAAAAGAAATTAAACGTGTGTTAATAATCCTAAATTAAGTAAAACTCCATCAATGATCTAAATTCTCAAATCATAATTTCAAATCCAAATTCCAAACACAAATCGAAAATCAAAAGCAATGGCGACTAAGATGAGGTTGCTGGTTTGGGTTATGGGTTGTGGTTACGTTGTGGTTGCAGGTTTGTAGGTTCAGAGGGTGATTTTGGCATTGGGTTGTGATTGTGGATTGTGTGTTGCTTTGGCAAAGGAAGGTGATTGTGGGTTGTGATGCGGTGATTGTGATTGAAGGTGGTTGGCAGAACAGGGTGATTGAAGATTGGTTAATGCTGTTGTATATGTGAGAGTGATGATGATGAACGCAGTGAACTTACAGGTTGTGTTTGAGAGTAGTTTTGAAGTTGAAGGTTGGTATAGGTGGGATTGTTGTAGTGAGGTTGCAGTGATTGTTTTGGTGGATTTGTTGGTAATTGTTGCAGTTAACGAAAGGGTTTGGTTAGGAACGCAGGAGGAGGAGTTGATGATGGAAGGTTGTTGTCGTGGTTGTTAATGAGGTCTGTGTAGGAGTAGAGATGGTATTGTAGGTTGGTTGATTACGAAGTGGCTAATAAGTGTTTATTAAAGTGCCCATAGAAAAATTGTGTAATAAAATACCAAATGCCTGTAGCAAAAGTGAACAAAGAAATGTAATAAAGAATGAACAGCGAAAAGGGAATGCAGATTTTTTTTTCTTTTTCGAAAAATAAAAAAAATAAAATAAAACATATATAAAAGTAATTCGAAGAGTAAAGTTAAATTAAATTGTTTTCCCCGACAATGACGCCAAATTTTTTTCAAATGTTTTTCTATCGATTAGAAAACCGCTGAATTTTATCATTATAATTATCGCAAGTGCATGACGTACAGTTGTAGTACGTATGCAAGTACGTGTCGAACCACAAGGAAAACATGAATTTCAACTTACTCAATCAAATTATCCCAAATATTTTGAACACGATTTTAACTAAAAAATTGTAGAAAACTAGAGTAAAATTAAAGTAAAAGTAACGAGGTTAAAAGGCAATTTAAAGATAAATTCATTCTCATATTCATATAAAATCAACACATAATAAATTTATAATCTCTCTTTTTAACCCAAGTAGAATTAGCTAAAGTATTTATTTTAAGTATAGTCTATTTGTGATAATAAATAAAACAACATAAACCATGAAATTTTAATACATCAACCGAACTCGCTTATTAAATCTCATGAAAATGATTATGAAGTTAGAAATAAAATCTATTTTATGCATGATCTATTTGCAATCTTAGATCAAGTAACATAGACCATCAAATTTCAATTCTACTTTTAACTTCATTATCAAAATCAAATAGTCAGACGAAGATATAACTTGAGTCTATTATTGACTAAATATAGTCTATTTGTAGTTAACAACATAGACTATCAAATTCATTTATAAATATCAAATTCCATCATCTAAATTTACATTAAGCCCAAAAATAAGAGATAATAAATGAAACCATCATGTTGAATTTATAGGAATTACGAGAGCTTCATTACCTATAAATTAAAGAAGTTTAGCCTTTTATCCTTGAACTCATTTCAACAGAAGTGGATTTCAACATTAACAAAATTAAACGAAAGGCTAATTAAAGGGAAATAGAGCTAATTAATTGCATAAAAGTAAATACACACTAATGTGCATAAAGAAATCTAATCTACTTGCATGAAACAAAAGAGAAGCATGAAATAAAATAACACAAATCAAAAGGTACGAATTAAAGTTGCATAAAGTAAAAGGCCAAGAAGCCATTGAACTAAAGAAGAGAAGAGAGCTTTTTATTTTTAATTTGTGGCTACAACTATATTTTTCATTCGTGAATCATACGAGGGTATTTATACATATTTAAAACACTAATATCTTTTTGGATGCTACCAAAACTACCCTTCTCCTTTTGTTGTCTTCGAGTAATCTTTCATGATTGATTAATTCCCACTAACGTGTGCTTTTCATTTAATTTTGTCCATTTGCATGTGGGTAAGTGGAATCTTCCATGAAGAATTAACTCTTTTTCTTTTCTTCTTTCTTCGGCTTTCAAAACACGCGCATGCATGAATCCATGATAATTCTTCCAATTTATGCTCAATTTCCTAAAAAAAAAAAAAACAAATGTGCAAATAAATTTTCTCAAAATTATTGCATACACACAGAATTATCATTTTGCCCAAATTTGGATGAGTGAGTGAATGATGATTTGAAAACACTTTTATATTTTGGTCAAAACATGTAAAATGACCATAATATGTCCGCAATTTTGATAGAAGAAGATTAAGTATGAGAGTAAAAATATACTTTTTGACGTGCACATCAGACATATATATAGCTATCACATATCAACCAATATAAGTCATCGCACATTGACAAAATTTACTTAGGTTTCAAAACTTAAAAGATTGTTATCACTGATTGATATAAATATAGCTTTCATACCTTGACAAAATATAACATCCGTAAGTTAAGAAAATATAGTTGTTGAGGCTTAGCAAAATATAGCTTTCACATGTTAAGAAATATAGTTTTTGAGCGTTAAAAATAGCTTTCGTGGGTTGACTCCCATGTAGAAATCGTACCTTGACAAAACAAAATTATCTTGCCTTTACAAAAGTATAGTCATCGAACCTTAAAATATAGTCATCATGAGTTGGTAAAAAAAAGCCATCGTGAGTTAATAAAAATTAAGCCTTCGCATGTTGATAAAACAATGCTATTCGTGGCTTGATACAATAAATAACCATCGTGAGTTGAAAATAAGGCTAAAGTAGGGCTGAAAACAAATAACTATCGAAAGGTGAAAGTGATAGCTATAGAATGTTTGAATAGCATCATTGTAAATCTTTAATAATTGATTATTTTTCTTTAAAGTATGAACTTTTCACCGGCCTAACATTATTTGTTAAAATCTAATCAGCCAACAACACCTTATCAGAATTATTATAGAATTTCAAAGGGGAAATTTTCCCTTTTCATTTTTCAAAATATAATTTTTCCTCAAATTACTGTCGATGGTATTTTGCAAACAAGCCCTTTTGCACAAAACAATTTATATTAAACTATAATCGCTTGGAAAAAATCCCCAAAAAATCCCAAAAATCAACAATCATTTTCTTGACAACTTATTAAATCAGATCAAAATAATTATTCCTCATATTTTAAATAATTAAATTCCAAAATAAACCATTTTCTTTCTTAGAAAATTCATAATAATTCCAAAATTTGTGAAATTTAAAGTCCATCTCCAAAATAATATTTCAAACATCATATCGAAAATTTAGAACATTTGAACGTCAAAAACTTTTTTTTTCACATAAAAAACCCTCTAGGAAAATTTCATGTATTCCCTAATGATTTCCTTAAACCCATATACATTATCAGTCAATCCATATCCATAACATTAAATAAGGAAAATTTGAATCTACTCTAGAATCTGAATCAATCAATGGATATTTTATTCACCTTTAATCTTGTAGGAATGATAGAATTTGCTTTAGCTACATTTTCCTCTTAAAGTTTCATTCTTCTTAGTTGATAATGGTTGCCAGTCTTCTTTTATTATGTTTTACTCTGAGAATGAAATGGCTCTTCCTTTCTACCATGTTATACATTGTTTATTAAATCTTATTTCTTTAAAACATTCTCTTTGTTATATTTATGGAGGTCATAAATATATATCTTATATATATAATAAAATCATGGTGAACTTTGACAAAGAAGCGGGTACGGTTATAGAGAACCTTCCTCCCCCCAAACTGCCTGATCCACCTACCCCACTAACTCCAACATCAACGTCATCGCCTCAGCTGGTCGATCTACACGATCAGGCTAGTCTACCCCAAGCAAAGTCACAATTTGTTCGGCCTCCTCCTAAAATCGTCTTTTCTTCTACTGCTGGTGTGCTTTCGCCCGTACACTCATGGCGGCGGTCATGGGTACAAACAGTTAAGGACTTTGCCGTTGATAAGGAAGATCACATCACCGACCTAACTTTTTATCCACCTGTCATGGATGATGAATCAGGTTCTGGAGTAATGCCCGAAACAATTTTCAGTTCTGCAGTTGATAATTGGAGACATACATTAGTGGTATAAATATTGGAACGTCGACCGGATTATGCAAATTTCAAAACTTTCATTGACAAAACATGAAAGCCTAATGGTATGTATGATCTATACTACAAGAAGAACGATTTTATATTATTAAATTCTATAACCCGGAGGATTGTGCAAAAATAATTAGATCGGGTCCTTACACCATTGGGTCTAGAATTCCGATTATTAAGAAGTGGAAGCCGCATTGAAATTAATAAAGATACTTTCTCTACAATTCCAATATGGACGCGTTTTATTGATTTGAAACTATAGTATTGGAATAACGAAGGTGTTAGTCGGATTGCTAGTGTTCTAGAACGTCCGATATGTATGGATTCAAACACGGTAATTGAAAGTAGGCTAAATTATGCTCGGGTATTAATCGAAGTTGATGTTAAGTTCTCTTATCCATCTACTGTTAAGTTACAATTATATAACGGCATGACAGATGAAGTAAATGTTGAATATGAGCATAAATTAACTCCTTGTTCAGTTTGCAAAGTATTTAGCCACTCAGATAACAACTGTAACAACTCATTTACAAAGGAATGGAGATCGAAATCTACTGCAATGTCCAAAGATATATTACAAAAGACAGACCACTCCACTCATGGTACTGAACCGATAGAGACAACCAAAAATACAGTGAATGAATTGAATATACATGTTCCTTTAACAACTATTAATTTACACAATTGGTATTCTATCCTTGCTGCCATTCCCGAAGAAGCATTTAACCAGACTGTTAGCGACATGTCTGCATCGTCTTCTACCAATGCTCCACACCTACCTTCCTATGATGTACCTGTTCACCACACAACACAAAATCAAGATGGAGATAGTTATGCAAAAGCAGATGATGTCACTGATGTTACACAAACAGGAGATACCACTACGACCAGTGCAAATAACACAGATGGTACTTACGAAAATGCAGAAGTTCTCATACAAGATGTTGCATCACACATACAAGAAATTAGTGAAAAAAGTAATACAGAAATCAATGTTTCCCCTATGGTTTCAAAGAATCCCATATAAATGAAGAAGCACGAAATTTCTGCAAATCCTAAATCTCAGAAAACTTCTCCCCTTAAAAGATCGAACGGAGCTCTTTGACGGGTAAATGAATATGATGGCTTAGAACATCAGAGGCATGAATACTGATGATAAATTCAGTCAAGTTTGCAAGCTTCTAAATGCTCACAAGCTTATCCTTCTAAGCTTGGTTGAGACAAAATTAGCTACTACCTCTATTCTTAATTTGCAACTGAAGCTGCCTGACTGGAACATTACACATACAGTAAGGGTCGTATTGTTGTTCTCCTTGACAAGTCAGTGTGAGTATATATTGTTGTGAGCATTTCACAACAAAACATAACCTTACTGCTTACAAATTAAGGAGGATTACAATTCTACTACACTTGCTTTTATGCCAGCAATTCCTTTTCTGAACGGCAAAATTTATGGGATATGCTACGTTTCGACACTTCTACAATAAGATCTTTATGGTTAGCCATGGGGGACCTTAATAATGCTCTCAACATAAAGGATAAAAAGGGAGGTCTACCAATTCCTTTTTCCTATTTGAGTTCCTTTAAAAACTGCTTATTTAACTATGGATTGGTTGGGTCTCATTTACAGGGTTGCAAGTACACTTCGCGACGTAGGGGAATTGCGATGAGTATAGACAAAGTTCTCATCAACTATGAATTTTTGTCTATGTTCCATCAATTGAGCACTATTGCGATGCCGACTAATATCAGTGACCATACCCCTATACAGACCAGTTTCGGTCCACAACACTAAAGGCGGAAAAAAGTTCCATTCAGATATGTTAATAATTGGTGTTATTCACAGGGATATGATCACTGCATAGTAAAGGGGTTGGCTGTTACCACTTGAGGTTCATGTTTTGAAAAACTTATTTACAAATTAAAGGCAGTCAAAGTTGAGTTGAAAAAATGGAACAAGTTGAGAGCTTGTGACAATCAGATTTCAAAATTGTAGTCAGATTTCGACACAATATTCCATCAATCAGATCAAGATCCTAAATCCTACATTATATTACAGGTTTAAGGATTTATTTTCCATTTAGCCCCGTTTAGAAACTAATTATCACAAATGGCCTCGTTTAGAAACTATTATCAAATTTAGCCATGTTTTGGCCAGCTCAGCTTCGAGATGGCCAAAATGTACTGGCGACTTTTCGAAAGTCACCAGTTTATTTTTTTTCATGAAAAATAATGGGCGACTTTTGGGAAGTCCCGAAAGTCGTCTATTCGGGGCTCTGCAACAAAACCAGAGCCCCCCTTTCTTCCCCTTCACTCTAAACCCATCCTCCCCTTTTCTAAAACCCTCCCCCTCGAATTTTTTTCCCCAACTCAGAATTTTTTTGCATTTCGTTGAACAAATTAGAAGATGGCTAGTTCTTCAATGCCGGATGCGCCTGTAGGTATGGGAAAATCATTAATATTTCAATTTAGTGTTTTGAAGAAATTTGTAAATTAGTAATTTTTAGGAATTGTAAGCAATAATTGATGGTTGAGGTATGTATGTATGGTTGAAATCATTGGTAAAATGTGGAAAAACAATGCGTAAATTCGTAGTGTTAATGTTGCAAAATAAATTTGAAAAATTTGTTAACTTGTATATGTGTAGACTACGCGGAGATGGTACCTGGACCAGTTGATGTATCTGTCCTTTATTTGCAACAACGGCATCGAATGAATAATCCGGAATTTGTCGCGTTAAATTTTTTAGTATTCGAAATGTACAAATATCGAAAGGTAATGTATGTTACATGTTGATAATAATTTTGTGATATTTTGACAGAGTAATACTGCAGACAACACCATAGATCATTCGTCCAAAATGAATAGAGTAACATCCGGTCATTCAGGCGTTATACAGTTGATAGACCAAGCTGGATTTGGACTGGTTTTTAGGATGGGGCACATCCAGTTAGATCATCATCTTATCACTGCTTTGGTGGATAGATGGAGGCCAGAGACATCGACATTTCACCTACGAGCCGGAGATATCACGTTGGATGATGTTGCATGCTTGCTTGGCATACCCATAGACGG
Organism: Allium cepa; assembly: GCA_030765085.1. NCBI lineage: Eukaryota > Viridiplantae > Streptophyta > Magnoliopsida > Asparagales > Amaryllidaceae > Allium > Allium cepa. Next base: position 22,706,952 of record CM060933.1, on the reverse strand, counting down.
TGCTCCGTTAACCAACCCCGATCCAGTTGATTATCCTACTTTATGCCAAGAGCTCCTAGGTTTAACTCCTCCATCAGAGGAGTGGTGGGGAAACGAAATGATACGGACACTATGGTTTAGGGAACAATTTGCGGACGACATACCTGCAGATGCGATTGAGATTCAGATTCAGCAACGGGCCAGGGCCATTATATTGCATATTATATGCTCGAGGTTGATATGCGATCATTCGAAGACACGGATATGGCTTGGATGGCTTCCTATTTTAGAAAACTTTGAAGTTTGTCGCCAGTATTCGTGGGGCAGTGCAGTTCTAGCGTATACGTACTGCGAGTTGACGAGGCTTGCTTTGCAAGAGAGCACAAGCATAGGTGGTTGTGTGAGTCTAGTACATGTATGTCCATAATTTACTTTCGTCGACCGTTATTCCATATTCTTTTATGTAACCGAAACCATGTGTCCAAATTTATTTGTAGCTTTGGTGTTGGACTTATCTACCCGTGGGTAGAATAACGATGAGGAGGATGGCGATTGATTTATCATTGCCATACGGTGCTAGGTATAATTAATTATGTAGTATACTAAGTATACGTGTTCGGATTTGAGAAGTCACAATTAAATATTTGTACAGGTGGATAGGACCTAAAAGCACCGTTTCATCGCCGATGCATCATGTTGCCTTCTACTGTAATGAGTTCGATGTGCTAGACTATCAGGCTGTGAGTTGGACCCCGTACGACGATGTGCTTGGACATCTTCCAAACTTATGCACCACTTCCATTCAGCCGTGGACTGCTCGGATTCCTTTGATTTGCTTTAATGATGTCGCCTATCATCTACCTGACCGAGTGATGAGGCAGTTTGGTATGGCCCAGCATTTACCGGAACAACCACCGCATTACAGCATTGATATTGAAGCTGGGGAGTATGCTATGGCGATTGAGACATGGACCGACCGCTATATGCACAAGCAATAGGAACGCGAGTTCACATTGTCCGAACAGAAATATCTGTCTTGGTACTGGAACATCACGCGTCGATATGTTCTTCGTGCTATCGATCCACCTACAGCGCCTTCTGTGGTTGCATACCCTTACACTCCTAGAGCACCTCTTGAAAGGAATGTGGTACGTACTACATTTAGTCTTTATTTCAATATTTGAAATTTAAACATTTTCTTGAATTTTATGTCATGACAGGCGGACGGCATTTACCGTGCGATCGAAATTGTAGACAAGCTTGTACAAGAGGTTCCTGAAAGGTCGCAGGGGAAATGCTTTAGTGTGAAACGCATCTTAGAGTCTATTTTGGGAAGAAACAAGTTAACAAGACCAGGACCTCCCCCACCGCCTCCTCCTCCACCAGCACAGGGGCTCATCGAATATGCCATAGAAGCCCATGGCGTTCCTCCCCCCACTACTCGTACGTATCAGCGACATAGACATCGAAAAGGCGCATCTTCATCTCAAGAAACACAGGTTGAAGTTGCTCCCGGCCCTTCACAGCCTATAGATCCTACACAAGCAAGTGAAGAGGAGGATTCGCCAGATGAAATTCCACTGTCTATGAGAAAACCAAAACGAAATCCACGAGAACTTCGTAGATTGAAGAACTGAGGATGGTATAAGTGATTGATATGCTTTGTCCGGATTTCTTTTGTTTAATGAACTGCTGAAATATTAGGATTATTTGTTTTGTTGAATTGTTGGATGTGAATTGTTTGAATTTAATTGTTGAATTGGTGGATGTTGTAATTTGAGTTGTGGATGATTGACTTTGGTAGAAATGTTGAATTAGGGGATGTTGTAATTTGAGTCGTTGGTGATTGACTTCCATTGAAATTTTGAAGTAGTGAAAATGGTGATACAGGGTTTCTGTTTTGAAACCCTGCACACTACTGGGGCGACTTTTCAAAAGTCGCCAGTAGACGCCTTTTCAAAAGTCGCCAGTAGGCGACTTTTGAAAAGTCGCCCCAGTAATGTGCAGGGTTTCAAAACAGAAACCCATACCTTCCACCTACCTCATTCCTTACTTTACCAAATTGCAAGTATAGAACCTAAAACCTAACCCACTTCTCTCTTCCACAAAATCTATAGTTTCTGGCGGCAAAGGAATATATTTTTGAGATTTGAAGACACCAAAAGAAGGTAAGATTCATAAGCACTATTAAATTTGTTTAATGTTTTGCGATTTAGTCTAACTCCAACATTGATATTTTCAAGAATGGACAATTGGGAGATTGACGACGAGACGATGATGAAAATGTATGAAGAATTTGAACACCAACGAGGCTCTGCGCCGGTAAATGAAGAAAATGTTGCGGTTGATTTCGTCCCTGAGACGCAGGTTGAAAACTTGCCCCCCTCTAGGGTTGGCGGTACATAGACATTGGCCATGGATAGCGGTGAATCAAAACATCAATCACTTCATGGAAAATTAATGGATGTGCTTGCTCGTCGTAAGACTAACAATGCTAGTACAAGCCGAATAGCGCCTCGGGTACTTTGTTATGGCGGAGCTGAATGTCAAGTGGTTGTGTGTCGGAATGAAAGGAATGCGGGCTATCGCTTTTACCATTGTTAATCGTACGACGATAATAAGATACGGCCAAACGATGTTGAATGTTGTAACTTTTTTAAATGGAAAGATCCGGAAAGGTGTCCGAGGGGAGTTGCATATGCCCTAGAGATGCAAGCAGAAAACGCCAGTTTGGAGAAGTTGAACCTACAATATCGAAACGCACTACTGAATAAGAGTGTACCGTTCGATAAGTTGAGTTCTCATACGTTGTGGGAGGAGGAGTAAACACAGATTTAGATGTTTATTTATATGTAATTTAATTAAGTACTTTGTATCGGTAGCTTTCATGTACTTTGTATCGGTAGCTTTCATGTATATGCAATTGTTATATGCAATTGTTTTATGTAACATTCATCATCACAAAGAACTTAGCAAATGAAATATAAACACAAACTGTTCTTACATAAACAACATACGGCATACAAACATCAAACCAATAATAACACGCATACGTAAACTAAATAACTGAATTACAACGACTTCTTTTGCGACCGTGCATACCACATTTACTGCATCTATTAGGCCTTGGAGGCTGCATCTCGTCCATAGCGCTTTTAATTCTAGTTGACTTAGGCCTTCCCGGAGCTCGCCTTGCGGGAGGTGGAAGTACCATTTGACCTTCGTGTGGAGACCAATACCTTTTATCGCGTACAGGATGAAATTCCGCAGAGTATGCAGCTAGGTAATTCAGAACAGAGTACCAATGTGATGCAAAATCATGATAAGCTCTGTTTACCCCATTGGCCACCGACGAACAAGCAGCCATCACATGGGCGCAGGGGAGATGCTGAAGCAATGGGATGTTGCATGTACATGAACACATGTTACCATCGATTATAACTTTGAATTCATCGCCGAAGTAATGAATCACTTGCCATTCAATTTGACTAAAACGAACAATCCGACAACGTCTAGTTTCGCTTGCTCTCTCCGCTATTTTTGCTTCCCATTTTGGAGTGACACGAAGTGGGAATTCTTAGCTAACTCTCTTCTTTGGCAAAAGTAATCAACGGATCGATAGAAGGTACGTGCAACAAGTGCTCTAATAGGAAAAGATCTTGCACCCCTAAGTGCACCATTAAAACTTTCTGACGCATTAGTCGTCATAACATGAAAACGACCACCATCATCTTTACATAATGCCCAATTTTCCTCCTTTCCACTCAAACTTCTCTCTATCCAGTTGTGTGCTCTTATACTACTGCTTTTAATTTCCTCACGAATCTTTAAATACTCAATCTTCTCAGAGGCACATGCAGCAGCGTAGAATAAGCCGGTCAATCGTTTATCTCTAAAACCTGCTGCTTGAAAATTTGCTTTCAAATGTCTGGCACAGTATCTATGTTTATGTGCGGCTAGCCATTTGCTCTACAACGCTGTAGGTATTCCTTTCATTCTATCAGAAATGAAAGTAATACGATGATTGCTCACGCTGTGAATGAACCTTTGCATGCATGCGAAAAACCAACCCCAACTATCACTGGATTCGGACTCAACGATGGCAAATGCCAAGGGAAATAGCTGATCATTTGCATCAACGGCTGTTGCAACAAGTAAGGTTCCTTTGTATTTTCCATATAAATGTGTACCATCTATGCAAAGCAAAGGTCGACAATGGACAAATCCCTCAATACATGGCCCAAATGACCAAAATGCACGATCAAGAACTCCATACTCATCAGTAGTCACATGTCCTACACTTTCGGGATTTGTTTTGCATATTTCACCAAAGTATTGTCGTAGGTTGGAATATGACTCTGCCCAATCGCCATAAATTCTTTCAACAGCCTTGCTCAATGCTCTTCATGCTTTCAGATAGCTAATTTTAATAAATAATTGTTCCTCCATTAGAACTTGCACCGTTCCGGCTGTAATGTTCAAATCAGATTTCACGAAAGGCATGATCTTCGATACCATAAAGGATGATGTGGTTTGCCTATGATTTGAGTTCACTGTAGGGTTAACACATGTATGATCACTAGGATATTTTTTTATAACCCACCATCCAGCCTGTGTCTTTTTTGAGTCAATAGCATGTATTCTCCAAGGACAACTGTCATCGACGTTGCAAATGGCGGTATATTTTGCTTTGTTCGACCTTATTGGCTTAAAAGACACCGCATGTAAGATTGACCATTCTGATAGCCGTTGCAGAAATTTAGCTTTACTCTCAAGCACCATGCCAACTTTGAAATCAATCTATACGCTGCAGGATAGAAATAATTCGCTGTTGAAGTTTACATTTGCTATAATCGACCTAGCCATAATTTGTGCACTACACAAATCATCATCCAGCAGTATCTCCATTTCCGGTTCATCATTGTCCACACACTCTACTTCTACACCGCCAAAATCATACTCTAGTGGATCATTGTTTACTTGCATATTTTCCACCCAGGTTGTATCAACATCTGGTATTGACACAACATACATACTATCAACTGCAGGAACATCTACAGCTTATACATCTTCTTCATCTTCTACATCCATATCATCATTGCACATAGTTTGACCTGCTGGTTCATTTGGTGGTTGAACGTATGACTGTGTGGTAGTATTATTTGCTGCCCAGCTGCAGTAAATTAATACACCATTTTTAGTTTATTTCTTTATACCAACGATTTTGCAACACGTTGCAATATTTTACTTACTTTTGGCTTAAATGGTCAAATTCGGGCCGAGTTGGCGGCATTCATTCGTTTGTACGACTACTCGATGCTCTACCACTTCTTTGAGTGGAATTCTGATTTGGAATTGAACTGCACGGGAATATAAATTAGGTTTAAGAATTATATAAATTCAATAAAACATAACTCTATGTAATCACGGCTAAAAGATACCTCTGACTCATTCGTGGAAAGTTGTCCTGCGTTAAATGTGGATAGGTAAATTGGACATTTGGCTGCAAACTCATGAATGGCTGAAAACCATAATACATTTGTTGTTGCCCGTATTGCGATGTGTGCTGAGTCGGATTGCTAAAACTAGGTGACGGAATTCCTTGACCAGTACTCATGTTCCCCACCATTCTAGAATATTCTTCAACGTCAAAATTTGTTACGGGTGCCGGTGTTGGTTCTTCTGCAACCGATCTCCTTTCTTTTTCCAACAAACAACTCAATAGATTTGATCGATGCAGCAAACATTAATTCAACATCATCATCGTCAACAATTTTGATTGCTATGGAACCAGAATCTGTTGGCCAATTGCAAACTATTTCAATCTCGTACTCTTCGTGTTTTATCTTTGTTGCTTTATAAACCGACTCTTTCAACTGCTCAAAAGTAGATCCTTTTCGAACTTTAACCGGTTTGTAAGATCCACCGAGATATTTCCCACACATTAAATCGTCAATAACCAATTCACCATCAAAATAACATATAGTTGGAATATAACTAGGAGCCATTCTACATCAAGCAAAAAAAAATTAGTTTGCAAACTAAATTCAAAACTTAGGGTTTCTACTGCATACCTTGATTGGATTCGACTGAACAACGTTTTGCTAGGCTTGAGGTAGCTCTTCGAAATCTACTTCTTTTAAGAATATTAAACGAAAAATTTCTGAGTTGGGGCAAAAAATTCGAAGGGGGAGGGTTTTTAGAAGAGGGAAGGAATGGTTTAGAGTGAAGGGGAAGAAAGGGGGCTCTGGTTTTGTTGCAGAGCCCCGAATGGGCGACCTTTGGGAGTTGGTGACTTCCCAAAAGTCGCCCGTTATTTTTCGTGACAAAAAAAAATAAACTGACGACTTTTGAAAAGTTGTCAGTACGTTTTGGCCAGCTCGGAGTTGAGCTGGCCAAAACAGGGCTAAATTTGATAATAGTTTCTAAACGAGGCTATTTGTGATAATTTGTTTCTAAACGAGGCTAAATGGAAAACAAATCCTATATTACACTATGTTATAGGTGGGTCAAAGCTTAAATGATCAGATTCAAAACACAAGTTCAATTTTTGAGGCAACAAAGCTCAGTGCTGTGGTTACAACAGGAGATACCAATACCAAGTTCTTTTATGCTAAGATGTCCATGCGAAGATACAGGAATAAAATACATGCCCTGCTCGACTCTCATGGACAGTATATGTTTATGACTGCAACAATATTAAGAATGCAATCATAGAATACTGCCAGCAACTCTTTAATGGAGATATAACTACAGAGTTCCAACATGTTGACACAAGAATGCAAATCAATAATGTGGAAAAGGAATACTTATCTGCTCTAGTCACCATAAAAGAAGTCAAAATGGCACTGTATTCGATAAATGATTCTAAGAGTCCAAGACCTAATGGCTTCTCGGCCAAATTTTTCAAACTACATTGGGACAGCCTGCACAGAGATATATATGATGTAGTGTCAGAAGTTTTCACTGTCAAAAAACTGCCTCGGGGGATTAATCATAATTTTATTACATTGATTCCCAAGAAAGATAAGCCACAACATATTTTAGATTTTCGTCCTATTGCTTGTGCTAATGTTCTTTACAAAACTATATAAAAAATCATATGCAATAGAATTAAATGGTTTCTTTCGATGTTAATTGGAGAAAACCAATCCGCTTTTATTCCAGGAAGAAACATTAGGGAAAACGTTATGCTGGCAACAGACTATTGGAGCATTGCTAACCAGAAACACTTTAAGTTCTCTGCTGTGTGGAATGAAATCAAACTACAAGCGCAAAAATATGACATATACAAACTTATATGGTATAACAAAACTGCAAGAAAGTTATGTTATACCACATATATGGCCTACATGCATCGTCTGCCAACATCAGATAGGTTACTTTCGTGGGGGTATGAATGTAGATCCAATTTGTACTCTTTGCAACAAACATAATGAGACGCACCAACACTTGTTTACAGATTGCGATTATAGCACTTATCTTCGAAAGTCTTTGTTAAGCAAATTGGAGCTCCAGCCCACGGTCGAGTGTTCAATGCAACTTCAGTTGATGGCTATACGGAAAAGCTTCGTACCCAAAACAACAACTCAACAATTATCATACGTCGCAGCGGCTACCACCACTCGCCATATTTGGTTAGAGAGCGTTCGACGACGATTTGTGGGGAAACGCTGCTCAGTGGAGCAAAGCTGCAAGTGATTGAAATAGACGTTCGATTGCAGATCCAGAGAAGAGTAGTTTATCGCCACTTATCGGCGGTGGATAGGTATAAATGTTTGAGATGGGGGGTTGAGTTAGAAGATATTGGTTGATTTTGCAGGTGCAAGGTAGGGTTTTGTAGCAGGGTTTGATCGCATGTGATTAGGGGCTGTGTCAGGTTGATTATATGGAAGTGGCGGTGTTCATTACCCTATTCGTCGGCCTGTGTTTTATTCATTTTATATTGGTATTTTTTGTATTATATTTGGTGTTGTATTTGTTTTGTTTACCTCATCGCAATTTCAAGGATGAAATTCTTTAAGAAGAGAAGCCTGTAACACCCCTAATTTTATTACATATTATTTAATTAATTATGGATAGTTAAATGGGAGATTGGAAATGTGGGATTCGCTATGTTAATTACTTTGAGTTGACCTTAATAAATATATATTTTTTAAAGAAAAAGGTTCTATAAATAACAATGATAAGAACCATACAATAGCATGATTCGCCTCCTTATAAAACCTTACCATTGTAGCAAGGAAAAAGAGCACGACGTACTCGGTACTCCATGAAAATCTATAACATTCTTCATGAATAACTTGCAAAACTAGGTACCGTCCTTGTTGATATAACAAGGATAAAGTGTGTACACTCTTGGTCAGTCTATCAACTATGATCCAAATGCTTTTGTTCTCCATATTCAACCTTTTCAACCCATTTATAAAATCCATAGATAAATAATCCTATTTCCATAATGGCACTTCCAAAGGTTGAATTAATCCACTTGGCTTTTATTTATTAGCAAGTCATACATTGCTTCACCCATAAGCCTACATCTCTCTTCATGTCTTTCTAGAAGAAACTCCTCTTCATCTCCCAGTGCATCTTTGTACCATCAATATGGATAGTAGACTTTGATCGATGACATTCTCAAGGAACTTAATTTCTCAGATTATCCACATTCCAAACACAGTCATACCTTCTTTCACAACCATCCACTTTGGTCAAATATAAAATCTTTCAAATCATCTATCTCACTTCCACCCATAGTCTCTTAATTTGATCAGCTAGTACTGGATCATCCTTTTGCTTTGCTACATTTCTTTTGATCAATACCAATTAATTTTCTATAAAAGAAATCATTGCGGTATTCTGACTAGAACTGGTCGCCGATCCCATTCTAACTCCACACAAAGACAATGCGTCTAAATTATTCCATTTAGGAAAAATCGTCAATACCATATTCTGATGTCTTCTTCTAAGTGCATCCACCACTTTATTTCCTTTCCTTGATCTATAATCAATCCTAAAGTCATACGCTGCTTAGAACTCTAGCTTTCTTTACTATCTCATATTCAGCTCGACTTGAGAGGATAAATAACATAAAAACCTGTGATCCATGAACATCTTGAATTGTTCTCCCAATAAATAGTGTCTTCATACCTTCAGTGCAAAAATTACCGTTACCAACTCCAAATCATGAGTAGGACGCCTAACTTCATGCAGTAGAAGCTACCGAGAAGCAAAGATAATAACTTTACCTCTTTGCATCATTACAGCTCCTAACCTAGATCCACATGCACCGTAATACACCACCAAATCTTGATTTAAACATCCGTAACAACTAATAAAGGCACATTGGTCAATAAATGTTTTAGCTTCTTAAATGCTTCTTTATGTTTATCGGTCCAAATGAACTTTACATCCTTCCTTATTATTTTAGTCATTGGTGCTGCTATACGAGAGATATCTTTAGTAAATCTTCGGTAGTAGTTAGTTAACCTCAAGAAACTTCTAATGTCAATCATTGTCTCGGGTCTTTTCCAACTATTAATAGCTTCATCTTCGATGAGCCTACAGACAGTCCATTCTGCAAAACTATATGCTTAGGAAATTTCACTTCTCTTTCCCAGTAATGACTTTTGAAACTTCGCCTTTAGCAGATGCAGCCTCAACGTATCCAACATTACCTTGAGATAAACTTCATGCTCTTGTTCATTCTTAGAATCTATCAAAATCTCATCGATAAACACTAACATGAATCTATCCAGATGCTCTCAGAAAATTCAGTTCACCAAGTCTACAAAGAAGGCATCCACATTGATCAGTCCAAAGGGCATGACTAACCATTCATACAAACTATATTTTGTTCGAAACGCCATTAATGGTATATTGTCCTCTGTCACACTTGATTGGTGTGAACCGTTTGCTAAGTCCAATTGTGTAAATATCTTCACTCCACTTAAATGATCAAATAAATCATCCATTCTAGGAAAAGGATACTGATTCTTTATCGTCCTCTTATTCAGCTTTGTATATTTAATGCACTTCTCAATGACTTATTTAGTTCCTTTACTAACACCGTTACCGCTCCTCTAGGCGAACTGCTTGGTTTAATAAAATTCTTACCTTCTAGATCCACTTTCTACACCTTTAACTCCTTCATCCCGGTAGGTGTCATTTTGCTAGATGGTCTACTTATAGGTTCAGTTCCAAATACGAGATCCAGTTGCAAATTTATAGCCCATTTCGAAAATAGTCCCATAACAGGCTTAAAAAGACCAACATACCACCTTACTACGAAACCCCATTGATTTCATCCTCCATGCCTTCCCTGGCTCCAACATTGCACATATAGGATGTTTTAAGGACATTACCCTATCTTAAAATATATCCTAGCATCATATCGGCTTGATCAATCCATACCCAGAATTATCCCAATACTTACAAAATCGAACATACACAAATTGCAGGAAAACATATGACCTAACAAGTCAAACTCTACATGGTCATATCTCAATCCAAGAGTTGCATAACCACCTATTGGATTTGCAACCCTCATGTCGGTTCAAGCTTTGACTTATGTACTAAGCATTTAAAGATAAAAGAATGTGATGCTCCAATATCAAACAACAAACTAGAATAAATGTTATGAATAAGAAGTGCACCTCCTAGCATAGCCTTTCCCTTCTCCTCTGTAGTCAGTCCTAGATTATCAACAACTTTCTTGCTCTCACCAGAATGACATTTATTAGCAAAGTGTCCCTTCTTATTACATTTGTATCAAGTTACCTCAACTTTTCCCTTTTTCGGAGCCCCGCTATTTTGAGCTCCCTTCTTACCAAAGAACTGCCTTTTCTTTCCCTACAAACCAGTTGTCTCCCCAGAATTATTCTTCCTCGGAGATACAAGTAAATCTTCATTCCTCAGAGCCATGTCCACCATGACGTTAAATCGATCTCTAAGGTGTAGCATAGTTGCCTTAGCAATCTCTGACTTCAAACCTCCAATGAACTTTTTGTTCTTCTTAAACAAAATGTTAATGATGGCCTTCCCATGCATTGATAGCTCATCAAACTTCATAACATACTCCAACAAAGTCATCTCACCCTATACTAACTTTGAGAGCTTTCTAAACAAAGTTGACTTATCTGCTTTAGATAGAAACTTCTCTTAAATCTCTCTCTAAAATGAATCCAAGTAAGCTCTTTCTTTGGAACTCCCATGGTAACACTATTCCACCGGTAGAGAGAAGCTCCTTGCAACTGCCTTGATGCTAATCTCCTTTTATGATCATTATTCAACCATAGATTAGGAAAAATCCTCTTGCATTGAAGAAGCCAATCCTCCACTTTAATGGCATTCTCTGTTTCCAAAAATGGTTTTCCTCCTAAGCTAGTATAACCCTGACTTAATGCAACATAGTTGTTACGGCCAGCTACTTCTGGTGCAACAGCTCCAGCATTACCAATGCTACCTCCAGCCAGTCCAGCTTCAGCTTCGGCTTGCATCATATTAACAAAGAAACGATAAATCTTCGCCTTATGAACATGTGCAACTGCACCACCCACATTAGCATTACCATTCACATTTGCATTGGTGGTTCGGTTAACATTCTTGGCATTGACCCGAACGTTTCTACTAGTTGTGGTGCTCCTACCTCCCAAGTTTAGTTTTCCACTTCCGATATCCATTTCTCATAATCTATGTACGGGTCTTCATAAGATACAAAAGAATGGTTTAAGACAAAGGGAGAGTCTATATAGATCCATGTACTTATATATATGTATGTATGTATGTATGTATGTATGTATGCATGTATGTATGTAGAAAATAACAAGTACGTTATTATATCGCTATTCCATATCCTAGTTTTCATTCTTTCTCATTTCATTTCGGTTATAGTTTCAAAACCTTATCAAGTTTTTATGCAATCCTATGCTCTGATACCAGGTCGTAACATCCCATATTTTGAGGCTTGAAAATAGATTCTAACGATGTTGCAGTCTTCCTTAGCATTATTTTCCAGTGATAAAATGAGAGAAGTTGATATATCATTAATATCAAGAGCACAAGAATTCACAAATTTCCATAAAACAATTTCATTCATTAAATTGAAAATTCATTACATTTTAATCTCATAACCCACGATTACATCATTCAAAAAATATATATAATAGTCACGATTATAATTCCAAGAGCGACATATAAAGATGTCCCCTTGAATTATCAGAGTCTTACTTACTTTGATGGTTATAGTGCCTGTTATAATATATATCCAATGATAAGAAAAAGCAGTTAAACTGCTACACATTAGAAACAAACTTTAAATAGTAGCTTGCCTCCTACATGTCTTTGGAAACTTATTCATCAAAACCTAAAATGCGTTACTCTCAGCTTATCCAATACCAAATTGAGTACTCGAGAGTTTAAGGGAAATTAAAAACTTCGAATCGGGCAAAAAGTCTGGTTAGAACAACTTATCCTACATCCAAAAGATAGATACTTAGCGAGACCACGCCGCTAAGCGAAACGAGTTTCTCCTCACTATTACCCTATCAAACAATATGTAATCCACAATCTATCTTGCATCCAAAAATGGTTAGAACATAATCATAGCATCAATAACATATCGTGCATGTATGGGTTAAATGAATAGTCCATCATTCACAAGGGTCAAAAGGTTACACATTCTGATAATTACACAATCCCATAAAATGGTTCATTCAACGACATAGTTTCTCCAGGATCACTATGAAACTATATTAGTTTTCTTAGGCAACTAAAAACCTATTAGGCTAACTAAAGCCAAGATATATCAAATGATCCAATGATTTTCTAGTCCATTTAAAAGAATATAATAACAGTCTCCTAAGATTGGTAGGAGAAAAATGTTAACGTCTCCTAAATATAGTAGGAGCAAATAATAATGTAAAAATGGTAGGAGATAATAGTAAAGGTCTCCCAAAATTGGTAGGAGAAAATATAAGCAAACAACTAAAAGTTCCTTCAAATGCATAAATTTAGCCTTAATCGACAAGCCCTTAAACATTGGAATCGTAGACATGACCAACTAGGGGGTAAACGATTAGAGGATAGAGCACGACACCACCCTAATCTATACCTAAAATTTGGTTTTAAAATATCCTTTGAGTCGTGTCTTTTGATCAGTCTAGGGCATCCTAATACAATTTGATCTTCCAATTGAGTTATGTCTTTTGATCAGTCTAGGGCATCCTAATAAAATCTGATCTTCGAATCTCCTTGATGCAATTCTACTCGCTCGAGAGTTTAAATGTGACCATATCCACAACTAGAACAACCCTAAATGTTCATCAATTCCTAGATCCCTAAGGCCAAAATGGTGGGTGATAACATTTAACACATAGGCAAGTTTGTTAACAGTTTATCGTGTGCAATAATAATTGATCAAAGCACAAATATAAACACATAACACATTAGCAATCATCAAGATATATGTTTAATGTGATAATTAATTATACACGAAATTACTTATTCAAAATAATAATCTTCTCTTTTAAAAATCCTTAAAAATAGGTTCAACATTTTTTTTTCTTTCCTTTGAAAATCCATAAAATACTTAACAAAATCATTATTATTGTTTAAGCAAGACTTAGCTTCACATAGAGTTGGAAATCTTCCAAGCATTATATAGTAGCTATCTTTCCTTTCAAAATCGCGTGTTACCGCACCTTGGTAAATCCCATGCTTTCGCATGTTAAAAGCATAGGCCATCGCATGCCAAAACTTATAGTTGTAGCATCTTGACATATTACATCCATCACATATCAACCAATATAAGCCATTGCACATTGACAAATTATAATAAGTATAAAGCTATCACATATAAAAAATTATAGCTTTTGAAAGTTAAAAATATAGTTATCATAAACACATATAAACATAGCTTTCGTGCCTTGATAAAAATATAGCCTCCTCCTCTACCCTACCCTTTCTGCCCTCAGACTTTCCACCATATCCTACCAAAAAACCGCCCTTTTTTCTTCCACCTAACCCACCATCCCCTCACCATATCTTCCCTACTACCATTGCACCTAACCTACAACCCTTTGCCTCCGAACCAGCGCTTGCTATGCTTTTTAGATCTACATCTCACCCATCCGACCTGCACATAACCCTAACCCAAACCCCTGGCCAATCTTCCTCTAATCCCTGTGTTGAGCACAACTTGACAATGTCAGATCTAGGAGAAGGTAGTAGAAGCACCTGGTCCGGTCTCTTCAAATAGCTGCTAAAAATACTGTGAAATACAAGCTTTTGAATTTTTAGATCACTCTGCCAGTAGTGGTCATAGAGGAAGGTACGAGATATTAGAAAAGATACTTAGTATGGTTCTTCTTAGATAAAACACTAAAATATACTATAGTAATGAATTATTTTCGTCTTGTTTGGGGTAATTTGAATGGAATCAAAGTAAAATCGGATGGGAAGTTCATTTTTCTCTTTGAAGATGAAAATACAAGGACGGAAGTCCTTGATTTGGATCTAATAATCATCAAAGGGAAAGTCTTTATTATAACGCAATGGAATCTGTTTGCGCAAAAAATGGGCAAACACCCCAAAGTCGTACGATTTAGTTGATTATATGTTGTTTTTAGCGATTTGGGTGATTTAAGCAAATATGTAAAAAGCAGGGACTAAACTGTAAAAGACACACAGATTTATAATGGTTCGGCCAGAACGGGCCTACGTCCACTTTATATGTTATTCTCCTTTTTTCTTTAGATTACAAGTATAAAGCTTTGATCACAAGTATCTAAAGTTGTTTGAGAGTTCCTTGCAGGCTTGAGCTCTCAAACTTGTCCCCCATTGTTGTACCCCTGCCCCTCTATTTATAGAGTGAGGCTGGGGGCAGGGGTCTTGGATGTTTATAGCTGCTGGTGGGCTTGGGCTGAAGCAATCTGGCCTGGTAGCATTCTGGTTCGGCGAGGCTTCATTCGGCATGGAGCTTGGAGAAGTTGGAGCTTGGTCCGGTTGTGGATGGTTTGGTGATGGACGAAGTGACTTGGTTCGGTGGTACGTGGTTCAGTGGAGCATGGAAGTGGAGCTTGGTTCGGCTATGCATGGTTCGACATGGAGGTGGAGAGGTCCGGTTCGGCTGTGATATGGGGGGAAGGTTGGATTTGGATCGGTACTACCGAATGGATTGGGAAAGCCGAATGAACTCTTGTACTGGGAACGCCGAATGAACTTATGTGCTCTGAGTGCCGAGTGAGGCCTTGCTTCTTATTGCCGAATGGGCTATGCCGAATGGAACTTTTATATTTGATCCTTGAGCGAAACCCCTGACTTATGTACGCTTGCTGGCTTCTTCCTGTTCCGGTCGTGGTGGAAACGCACACAACATTGATATTCCAGTTTTGTCCAAAAAATGGGGTAACACTTTGCCCCCCAAAATATGCCTTGCGGTAGGAAGGCGTGTTTTCTAATGCCATGAGCTGGATGTTCGTACCCTGTTGACAACCTGTAAAGAGCTTGATATTTTATATGGCCCCAAATGACGACCGTTCGGGATCGAGCTATTTGGGATGAAGCGCGGCCGTTCATGGTCAAGCGCCTAACTTCAAATGACGATCGTTCGTGATCAAGTCATTTGAGGTGAAGTGCGACCGTGCGCGGTCAAGCGCATAAATCCGTGCGTCGATCGTTCGGGATCGAGTCATCTGTAGTGAAATGTGACCGTTCAAGGTCAAGCGCTTTACTTCAAATGACGACCGTTCGGGATCGAGTCATTCGAGGTAAAGTGCGACAGTGCGCGGTCGAGTGGGGACCGTTCAAGGTCAAGCGCTTAACTTCAAATGACGATCGTTCGTGATCGAGTCATTCGAGGTAAAGTGCGACAGTGCGCGGTCAAGTGGTGGTCCTCAAATGACGACCGTACGCGATCAAGCCATTTGAGGTAAGGTGTAACAGTCAGTGATCAGGTGGCGGACCTCAAATGACGACCGTTCGCGATCGAGCCATTTGAGGTAAGGTGAGTTGTGCCGTTCGAGGCGAGTTTGTGACCGTTCGCGGTCGGGTGCCGTTCGAGGCGAGTTGTGACTGTTCGAAGTCGGGTGTCGTTCGAGGCGAATTGTGACTGTTCGAAGTCGGGTGCCGTTCGAGGCGAATTGTGACTGTTCGAAGTCGGGTGCCGTTCGAGGCGAATGAGTGTGCCCGGGGGGACTTAATATTATCAGTGTTGGAGTCATTGTTTGGGGGAATTTTTCGAATCAAAGACTTCAGCAGTTCGTTGCCATGCAATAGGTGCTCGTGGACCGTTCGCGATCCAACGGGCATACAGGTAAATAATTTTTTCATAGAATCGTAAATGTTAAAGCAATAGTACCTTACAACAGAAATGTCCAAACAGGAAGAATTCAAATGTTCAAATCGAAACAAAAGCAAAGCAAGGATGTCAAAGTGTAAGTTCCCACTCCGAAGCAGTCAATGATCATTCAGAGCATGCCTGGAGATCGTTTGCGATCTCGTACATGTGTAAACGATTTAATTGCGTTAGTGGAAGCTTACGACCTGTTCATCGTTATTTTAATCAAGTAATCAATGGATAATCAAATGGTGCCTTGATCCAGGGTCACCTCTAGCTGACGTGGAGGGCGGTCGCTCTGGCTCCACCGCTGGAGTTCGCCTCCTCACATACTGAAGGAGCATACCGTTCCTGATATGCCCTTCTACCTCGTCCTTCAAATGCCTACAATCATTAGTGTTATGACCATTCAATTCATGAAATACACAAAACTTATCTGATTTTCTTTTGTCAGAGGTTGGATCCCTTCGCATTGGTCTACAATACGGAACCTGCCCCTTGGTATCCTGATAAATCCGTTCCAAACTCTCATTCAGCTCTGAATAGGTGGTGAAGCGTGGTTCTCTTCGTAGCCACTTTGTCCTGTCATCATTATCCTCAGCCTTTCTTTTTCCTTTGCTAGTCTCTGCACCCTTTCCAGGTGGGTTTCCGCTCTTGATTACGTAAACGTCATCTTCTTCCTCTCTTTCTGCACTAGCATCTTCCAAACGCAGAAACTTTTCAGCCTCATGATAGAACTCTCCCAGATTCATAGGCGGGTCCTTGGTTAATGAATTCTTGAACTCTGTATTACCAGCTATTCCAGATACAGCCGCCATCATGACCATAGATGGATCTGGTCGATCCACTGATGCGGCCGCCGCATTAAATCGCGTTAGAAAGCTCCTCAAAGTCTCTCCAGTTTTCTGTTTCAAGGTTGCCAAAGTCATCACATTCTTGGGTCTCGCAATATGAACCCTGAATTGCCTCATGAATCTCTCAGTTAAATCTGCCCATGTTCCTATGGAGCCGCTCTCCAGTTGCCTAAACCATAACGCTGCAATGTCCGTCAAATACAGTGGAAAGCACCGAGCCATAACCTCCTCTGATGCCCCCAGCACTTCCATATGTCTCATATACTTCGTTAGATGGACCGTGGGGTCCGTTTTCCCGTTGTACATGTCCAATGATGGTAGCTTGAATTCTGGTGGGTTCCTAGCTATCCTAATCGCAGAAGAAAAAGGACTCCTGTTTACATCTTCCAAATCTCTGTTTACTAAACCGCCTCTCATAGCTCTTCTAACCATCTCTGCTAATCTGTCATTGTCTCCAAGCCGTAGTTCTCGTTCACTGTCTTCGACCTGCCCCCCAAGTCCGCGGGAGTTTTCATGTGTATGCCTCCCTGGCTGAACGTTCATTCCTCTATTGCTACCAGGTGGTTCGGATGCCCCCATCTCACTTCCCGGGGTCGGATCAACATGCTCTGCGTGAGTGCCCCCTAGCTCTGGTGCTGCGCCAGATGGTCCTGCCCCGTTCTGAACCCCAGTTGCTCCTTGGATTTGTGCTCCAATTTGCCCAATTTGTTGAAGTAAGTTCCGGATCATCTCTTCTTGTCTTCTCATCATGGCCTCCATCTCATCCCTAGTGATGAAGATCGACGCTTGATTCCCTCCTGAGGAAGCCTCTTGACTTCCTTGGTGTTCACTTCTCTCTGGTCTTTGCCTTCTACTTGTTTGTCTCGTCATAACTCTTAGATCTGAACTCTTAGATTTTCAAATTCAACTTCTGTCCGATGTAGCGGGAGCTGGTCGTTCTCAGTGGAAGCACCAAAATGTTTGCGCAAAAAATGGACAAACACCCCCAAAGTCGTACGATTTAGTTGATTATATGTTGTTTTTAGCGATTTGGGTGATTTAAGCAAATATGTAAAAAGCAGGGACTAAACTGTAAAAGACACACAGATTTATAGTGGTTCGGCTAGAACGGGCCTACGTCCACTTTATATGTTATTCTCCTTTTTTCTTTAGATTACAAGTACAAAGCTTTGATCACAAGTATCTAAAGTTGTTTGAGAGTTCCTTCCAAGCTTGAGCTCTCAAACTTGTCCCCCATTGTTGTACCTCTGCCCCTCTATTTATAGAGTGAGGCTGGGGGCAGGGGTCTTGGATGTTTATAGCTGCTGGTGGGCTTGGGCTGAAGCAATCTGGCCTGGTAGCGTTCTGGTTCGGCGAGGCTTCATTCGGCATGGAGCTTGGAGAAGTTGGAGCTTGGTCCGGTTGTGGATGGTTTGGTGATGGACGAAGTGACTTGGTTCGGTGGTACGTGGTTCGGTGGAGCATGGAAGTGGAGCTTGGTTCGGCTATGCATGGTTCGGCATGGAGGTGGAGAGGTCCGGTTCGGCTGTGATATGGGGGGAAGGTTGGATTTGGATCGGTACTACCGAATGGATTGGGAAAGCCGAATGAACTCTTGTACTGGGAACGCCGAATGAACTTATGTGCTCTGAGTGCCGAGTGAGGCCTTGCTTCTTATTGCCGAATGGGCTATGCCGAATGGAACTTTTATATTTGATCCTTGAGCGAAACCCCTGACTTATGTACGCTTGCTGGCTTCTTCCTGTTCCGGTCGTGGTGAAAACGCACACAACATTGATATTCCAGTTTTGTCCAAAAAATGGGGTAACAGAATCCATTAATTTATAGTGCTCAAGAGCAAGTGAAATCAGTATTGATATGGATCAGTTTATCTAAAATTCCAACCTTTCAATGGACGTTGTTGGCATTGATTGGATAGCAAGCTATCATGACAAAGTGATTTGTTTTGATGAATCAACGAAAATGTTAAGAGAGTTTTAAATACGTAAAACTTTTGGTTGAAGTAAAGCCTACAAAACTTTTTCCGAGTCAAATCCCGTTTGAGATATTGAAGGAGAAAGACGCTTTTGTTAAGGTAGAGTATATGTGGAAGCTGGAGATTTGCGACAAATGCAAAGTATTTGGTCATAAAAACTCTTTCTTTTTCCCATGTTAAAAATGCCAACCAGGTTCAAGAAAAAATTAGAAATTCAACTCAGATAATTAAAGAGCCGCAAATTGATATGCAACCAAATTAGTGGAAGTTTATTAACAAAGGAAATCAGAAAAAATTTCAAGGAACCAATCTGATGCAACCACTTCCCTAGATTCAAAAAACTTATATGCAAAAGATAAACAATTTATCCACTAGTACCCTGTCAGTTTTAGCCAATTGTCTGTATTCAAACATCAATGCTACTCTAATAATTAGCCCAATAAGGACCACGATCATTGCATCAAATTCCAGAATCAACAATGTTAATGCAAGCATGCCCCTAATCATTTCCCATGATACCCCTACCAACGACATCACTGTAGCTTGCAATGCCAGATTATATCCATGCAACCAATCATAGCCCTCTCTGCAATATGCAGATCTAGTGCAGGAGGACCAGATAGCTTTAACTCGCATTTCTTTACAGTTTGTTGGGATATTGTTAAGAAAAATTTCCTGAAATTCGTAAAAAACTTCTTCAACTGCAACAAGATGCTTAGTGGAATAAACTCTACTGCAATATGCTTAATCCAGAAAGTAAAAAACCTACCACTGTTAGACAGTTTACACTAATAAGTTGTTGCAGTATCATATAAAAATGCATCTGAGAAATCCTAGCTCGTAGGCGTGAAGAAGTACTGCCAAGTCTTATATCCTACAGTCAAAGTGACCAAAGTATCATTTACAATATTTTAATGTCCCATGAATTGTTAAGGGGAAATGAGAGAAACTATTTAAGCCCAAGATGCTACTTGAAAATTGACTTAAAAATGCTTATGCTTCCATTAATTGGCAGTCCGTCTCATATGCTTTAATCAGAATGGGATTCCCACTTATGTTCACAAAATGGTTTGAAGTTTGTGTCTCAACTGCAAAATTCTCAGTTTAAGTTAATGGTCAAATTTCAGGCTATTTCCGAGGAACCGAGGCATAAGAGAGGGTGATTCATTAAGCTCGTATCATTTTCCCTTAATAGTGGAGATGCTCACTATTTTACTAAATGATAAGTTCTTAAAAGTTGATCATCACCCCAAATGTCGAGATCCGTCTATCACCTCCCTAGGCTTTGCAGATGATTTCATGATTTTCACCGAGCCAAATTCCAAGTCTCCAAGGGGTTTATTCCATGCATTACGAGAATTCAACATGCTTATCGGTCTCTCTATGAATCTGCAACAGTCCTCTACCGTAATTTCTGGAATAAGCTCATAATCCAAAATTTAGTAAGCAACACTCTAAGCATAATCTACTTGGGGATCCCCCTCCACCAAAATCCAAACTCATCGCTATCTCCAACTGTTTGGAAAAATTACTAGTAAGCTATCTATTTGACACAATAGATTTTGTTGCAAGCTGGCAACTTGACTATAATTAAATCAATTATTTTCTCAATGCAAGTGTTCTACTCTAGAATTTTTATGCTTCCTAGGAAGTTACTGCAAATGATAAACAAAGCGTATAGTCATTTCCTATGGTCTGGAAATGCATACCTACTGTCTGCTCCAAATTGCAACATCCTATAAAGCATGGAGGGATAGGTGTTATAAATCTAGTCAAATGGAATGAAGCTGCCTTTTCAACCTATCTTAAAAATAGGAAATCTCCATGATCAATTGTTGTCACAAATATTATATAGGAACAAAGGATTTTTAGATGCTAGAGAAAAAAAAAAAAGCAAGTTGGATATGGAGAGGGCTTCCTGAATCTAAGGAACAAACTCAAGCAAATATGCAGCTTACAATCACAATCAATTCAACAATTTCTTTTTGGAACGCTCCATGGGTTGTGAGAGGGCTAGTGCTAAGTGAAGCTCTAAATTACAATGAAAGAATCTAGAGTTGCATTCCCCAACAAGCTGTTAAACGTCTAGTATAACAAAATAGAGACGAATCAACAATAAACTTGTCTCACAAGTTTACAACTCACATTTCCACTACTGTGGAATTCTGTAATTGTTATTTTAACACTAAGTATGTTGTAATTAATTACAACAACAAAGTAACAACTATAGCAATAATAATTATAGTGCTAAATCAAACGTTATACTATTTAAGGAAATAGTACAACGCGGAAAGAAAATGATATTTATATATATATAAATATATAAATCAACTAGAAATCTAATCAGTTGAAAAAGGAAATTACGTCTGAGGCTTGTCGTAATAATTTCCTTAAGACTTTATTCAAAGTCTCCCAAGATACAACAGACGTGATCTGCTGGAGATTGTGATGTGTATGATCTTCTGTGTGATATGCAAATGCGCACGAATTGTAGATATTAAGAAACGAAGAGGAAGAAGAGAAAATTCAGAATTAATTGAGTGAGAAAAGTGATCAGGTTTTCTCCTTATTTATAACCGAACTCCCAATGGATACACCCGTTGAGAAAAGTAGCATCCCTTCATTTGCAATGTCAAAAAGCGTTACTGTTCGCAACAATCACGCCTCTTCGTTTTACAATGGCCGAAAACTGTTGCTGTTCGCAACAGTCGCGCCTCTTCGTTTACAACGGCCGAAAACTGTTGTTATTCGCAACAGTCGCGTCTCTTCGTTTGCAACGGTCAGAAACTGTTGCGGTTTGCAATAGTCGCGTCTTTTCGTTTGCAATGTCCAAAAACTATTGCGGTTTGCAACAGTCGCGTCCAATCCACTAGTCGCTTCTTTTTAAATTTAAACAACAGAAAACCGTTCACTTATGTACAACGAAAATATAACACGATCCACTCTTATTTGACCCGCATCCGACCCGGCCCGGTTCGGTCGGACGGGCGGCGGCGTGCGTGTGTGTTAGTCCATGGTCATATAGGTTCTCCCCATCGCACAAAATTACCTGACCCTAAAGATTAATATAGAGATTGAGAGTATACTATATAAAAAAAATAAACATATTTTTGGTGATGTGGGACATATCTCATTCGCCATTATTTTGAGAATTCTAACAATCCCCCACATGAATGACGATATATGTCTCCCCCACACAATGTGTAATATCACACAGTTCATATGAAAATAATGCTATATCGAGGATAAATAGATATTTCACTTTGAACTTTCCCTAGTTAAAACTTATCGGATAAACTTGGCTAATCGGCGAATTATTTCATCTTGAACCGCCAGCCATTATTGTATAACCAGACACTAAGAAGCATTATTTCCCTTCAATTCCAATCTCTTGGTTGTGTTCATTTTGGTCCTAAACAATTTTTGGTTCTGCGAGTGTTTTTAGAGAATAAAAGCCTTTAATATTCTCATAGAGCCGAGCCAGCTCACACTAACATAGGTGATCGCAACCATTAAAAGTATTATACATATACTCCACTTGTTATTTTCAAGATATGATCATCATTAAAAAAACATAGTTTTAACCTTTAAATACTTCTGTAGGCATGCATTTATATTGTCCACTATAGGAATGGTGTTGGACTATGTCCAAGCAAATTCAGTACGTCTTGAGTTACTCAGAATTGCTTTGCCTATTGATCCTAGTCCGTGGGATCTCCAGTCGCTAGGATATGTTTTTGTATAAGATAACTCTTGCTGATTTAGGCCTTTAAACCCATTCCCCTCGATGCGTAGTCAATTTTCTCTCTTGATAAACTTTTAGTAAATGGATCCACTAGGTTATCATTTGTTCTCACATAATCTATGGAAATAGTTCCATTTGAGAGCAACTGCCTAACTGTGTTATGGCGTCGACGAATGTGTCGTGACTTTCCATTATACACAAAGTTGTGCGCTCTGCTTAGCGTAGCTTGGTTATCACAGTGTATGCATATGGTCGGTACAGGTTTAAGCCAAAATGAAATATCTTCTAAAAAATGACGAAGCTATTCTGCTTCTTCGCCTGCTTTATCTAAAGCGATGAACTCCGATTCCATAGTGGATCGAGCTATGCATGTTTGTTTAGTAGATTTCCATGAGAGTGTTCCTTTCCTGGATTGCTTGTATACTTGCTCAATCGACTTACTGCATAAGCTATATCTGGTCTTGTGCAATTCATGAAATACATGAGACATCCTATTACACGAGAGTATTCCAGTTGCATTACACTCTCATTAGTATTTTATGCAGTACTTCTGATGGATTAAAATGTGTTCTTACTCCTTTAATTCCAAAATTTTGAAATTTTTCAATCACTTTGTGTACATAGTGTGACTGAGATAATTCAATTCCATTAGGTGTTCTTATTATTTTGATTTTCAAAATAACGTCTGCAACTTCTAAGTCTTTCATATCGAAATTGCTAATTAACATCTTCTTTATGGTCTCTATCACCTGAGTATTTGGACCAAATATTAACATATCATCTACATATAAACAAATCATCACATATGATTGTCCAATTTGTTTATAATAAACACACTTATCGCATTTATTTATACGAAAATCATTTCTCATCATGACACTATCAAATTTTACGTGCCATTGTTTTGAAGCTTGTTTTAGTCCGTATAATGATTTTACCAATCTACAGACTTTGTTTTCATTTCCTTTGGAAAAAAACCTTCAGGTTGCTCCATGTAGATCTCCTCGTCGAGATCTCCATTTAAGAATGCTGTCTTTACATCCATTTGATGAATTTCTAGATTATAGATCGATGCAATTGCTATTAGCATTATTATAGAGGTTATTCGTGTTACCGGCGAATATGTATCAAAGAAGTCTACTCCTTCTTTTTGACGATATCATTTGGCTACTAGTCTGGCTTTATACTTGTCGATAGAGCTATCTGCTTTCATTTTCTTCTTGAAAATCCATTTACAGCCAATATGTTTTATTCCAGGTGGAATATCAACAATTTCCCAAGTTTTATTACTTGGAATTGAATCAATCTCACTTTGGATTGCTTCTTTCCAACATGAAGATTCAGAAGATGACATTGCTTCCTTGTATGTTTGAGGTTCGTGTTCTAACACATATGTGAAAAAATCCGAACCAAATGTCTTGGAAGTCCTAGCCCTTACGCTTCTTCTTGGTTAAACTTCCTCTATCTCATGATGAGTTTCATCTTCATGTGAATTGTTTGATTCTTCTCTTGTCCTTTTAGGGACATTATTCTCTTCATTCCTTTTGTGCGGAAACACATCTTCAAAGAATGAGGCATCTATAGATACCATGATTGTATTTACATGAATATCAGCTATATCAGACTTGAATACCAAAAATCTGTAGGCACTAGTATTTTAGGCTGGCCCTAAATAGTAACAATCTACTGTTTTTGGTCCAAGTTTGACTTTCTTAGGAGGCGTAACTGGAACTTTTTCCAAACATCCCCACACTTTGAGGTATTTAAAACTTGGTTTGTATCCTTTCCATAACTCATATGAAATTGTTCCTGTTTTATTGTGAGGGACTTTGTTTAATATGTGATTAGACATATTTAAGGCTTCCCCCACAAGTTCATCGGTAGATCAGAGGTTAAAATCATGGCATTAATCATGTCTTTTAACGTTCTGTTCTTCCTCTCGGCTACACCATTTTGTTGTGGTGAATATGGAGCTGTTGTTTGATGAATTATACCATTTTCGGCATAGAACTGTTCAAATGGTGATTCATATTCTCCACCTCGATCAGATCTCAATATCTTGATCGTTTTATTTAACTGATTTTCTACCTCAACCTTGTACTTTATAAATGATGTAATTGCTTCATCTTTACTATTCAAAAGATATACATAGCAATATCATGTATAATCGTCAATAAACGTGATAAAGTACTTTTCTCCACCTCTTGTAGGTAACGATTTAAAATCACATAAATCTGTATGAACCAAACCTAGTGGTTCGGTGCTTCTATCAACAGATTGAAATGGTTTTCTAACCATTTTTGCTTCCACACATGTCTCACATTTTTAGTTCTTATCTACTTGGAATTTCGGAATTAATCCCAAGTTTGATAATATTTTCATTTTGCGAAAATTTATGTGTCCCAATCTATCATGCCATAGTAAAATTTCATGTTCAAGCAAGTAAGAAACTTCAATTTTATTAATAATACAATCAGAATACATAGTTTTATTGCCGATAACTGCTACATTTGCCTTAAATAGGTCATCACATAAATATCCCCTATCGATATACATTCCAGCTTTGAACAGAACCATCTTGTCTGAATCGAACACCATTTTGAATCCTTTCTTTGATAGCACTGCACCAGAAATGAGATTCTTGCGTATGTATGGAACGTGGAGCACGTCATTCAACCTGACAGTTTTTCCAGAAGTAAACTTGAGGATTACTGTACCACCGCCTTCGATCGTGGATACTGCAGAATTACCCATATAGAGTTTTTCTTCATGATCGAATTTCTGATATGTAGAAAACATGGATTTGTCAGAGCAGTCATGAAGAGTAGCGCCTGTGTCTACCCACCATTGGTTAGGATTCTGAACCAAATTGCATTCAGATACAACTGCCGAGAAGTTGGACTCGTTTACTTCCATGTTGTCTACTATATTTGCCTCTTTGTTGCGTTCCTTTTTGTGTCTGCAATCTTTAGCGGCATGTCCAATCTTTTCATAAACCCAACACTCGCCATTAAACTTTTTGGTTCATTTGTTGTCTTTTGGTTTGTTGTTTGGAGCTTTCCTTTTCTTCTGAAAATTCTTCTTTTTGTTTTTGGTCTTTGACCCTTCAGCCGCAAATGCCTCCTCGTTTGGTTTTGTAACTCCACGGTTATCTGTCTCAATTTTTAGTCGGACTATGAGATCCTGTAAAGAGATTTCTTTTTTCTTATGCTTTAGATAGTTGCGGTAATCTCTCCATGACGGCGGCAGTTTTCCTGTGACGGCTTCAACCAAAAATGATTTTCCAACCTTATGACCTTCCGCTTCGAGTTCATGAACGATGATTTGCAGTTCATGCAGTTGAGCAATCACCGGTTTAGAGTCAACCATCTTGTAGTCCATGAATTTGTCTACAATGAATTTCTTAAGACTGATATTCTGCATCTTGTACTTCGTGGCAAGTGCATTCCAGAGTGCTTTTGCTGTCTTTAAAGGCTAATATACTTGTATAGCACCTTGTCGAGACAATTCAGGATATAATTTATGCATAGAAAATCGAAATGCTTCCACATATCAACATATGATTCCTTTCCTGGTGCAGGAATCGGTTCATCCTCCTCGAGATACCGTTGCAGACCGAGTGTGGTGAGATAAAATAGCATTTGATTTTTCCACCTTATGAAGTCATCACCATCTCCTTTGAACGGATCTGACATGTTGTGAGTAGCAGCCTTTGTTGATAGTTCAACTGTTGCCATCTCTGTTTTAGCGAAAATCGAAAAGTCTTAAGATGTTAAACGTCTAGTATACCAAAACAGAGACGAATCAATAATAAACTAGTCTCACAAGTTTACAACTCAGATTTTCACTACTCTGGAATTCTGTATTAGTTATTTTAAACTAAGTATATTGTAATTAATTACAACAACAAAGTAACAACTATAGCAATAATAACTATAGTGCTAAATCAAACGTTATACTATTTAAAGAAATATTACAACGCTATTTTTATATATAAATATATAAATCAACTAGAAATCTAATCAGTTGAAGAAGGAAATTACGTCTGAGGCTTGTCGTAACAATTTCCTTAAGACTTTATTCAAAGTCTCCTAAGATACAACAGACGTGATCTGTTCGAGATTGTGATTTGTATGATCTTCTATGTGATATGCAAAAACGCACGGATTGTAGGTATTAAGAAACGAAGAGGAAGAAGAGAAAATTTGAAATTGATTGAGTGAGGAAAGTGATCAGGTTTCCTCCTTATTTATAGCCGAATTCCCAAAGGCTACACCCATTGAGAAAAGTAGCATCCCTTTATTTGCAATGCCAAAAAGCGTTACTGTTCGTAACAGTCGCGCCTTCGCAACAGTTGCGCATCTTCGTTTGCAATGGCCGAAAAC
Source organism: Allium cepa (assembly GCA_030765085.1). NCBI lineage: Eukaryota > Viridiplantae > Streptophyta > Magnoliopsida > Asparagales > Amaryllidaceae > Allium > Allium cepa. The sequence goes on along the minus strand of CM060933.1, from coordinate 22,679,681 downwards.
TGTTTCTATTCACAACAGTCGCGTCTCTTCGTTTGCAATGGCCAGAAACTGTTGCGGTTTGCAACAGTCGCGTCTCTTCGTTTGCAGCGGCCAGAAACTATTGCGGTCTACAACAGTTACGTCCAATCCAGTAGTCGCTTCTTTTTGAATTTAAACAGTAGAAAACCGTTCACTTCTGTACAACAAAATATAACACGGTCCATTCTTATTAGACCCGCACTCGCACTGGTCCGGTTCGGTCGGTCTGACGGGCAGGCGACGACGCGTGCGTGTGTTAGTCCATGGCCATATAGGTCCTCCCCCTCGCACAAAATTACCTGACCCTAAGGGCCAATATAGGGATTATGAGTATACTATATGAACCAGAAAATGAACATATTTTGGCGATGTGAGACATATCTCATTCACCCTTATTTTGAGAATTCTAACACAAGCTAATGCATTTGACTACATAACTAATAGATATACCACATTGCCTCACTCTAACAACCTTAAAATCCAATAAGTAGAGAATCGAATTCCGTTAGCAAAGCCGATAAATGCAGACATTAACACACTGCTATGAAGTTCCCTACCCACTAAGCACTCCATCAGCACTGTTTATAAGTTTTCAGTGCAAGAAACCCTTCGAAGTCATAATCCATGGCACAATAGAGATTGGGATAATTCAAGAAATCAACGACAATTTTTTTCCTTGAAGAGTACTCAAGAATGTTATATTCACGCAAGATAAGCTGTGTCACATGGGGATGATGTATGCAACCTATGTCAAGGTGAAAATGAAACAAATATGCATTTATGCTTTCAATGCCAATATGTACATAAAGTTTGGAAGAAAATTATTGAGTTTAGAGGATACCATCACCCATTCGCTAGCAATCCCCAGGAATGATATTGTATCTTCTTAGCGACAAGGCGGAAGAATGATGGAGCGAGAGTGCTGTTACTTGCCTTGAAAATAGTCGTAGAGGAAGTATGGAGGGGAAGAAATTGTACAGTGTTTAAAAGAAAGTCTAGAACTGAAAATGAAGTTTCTTTTATTTGCTTGAAGAAAATCAAAAGGAAAGTTATTGCTTGGCGTGAATCGCTTTTGTCTACCATAGATGGTAAATTGTCTTAGATGGATGGCTTAGTTTTTCCTGTAGTCCAAGCTGATATATTGTATACAAATTATTTTATATTAATAGAAAGAGGTATGGGTCCTCTTAAAAACTCTGCTTGAATTGCAAAAAAAGAAGAGAAAATATGTTGTCGAGCCTTGGTAAATATAGCTTTTGTGTGTTAAGAAATTATAGCCATTGAGCCATAAAATTAGTTATCATGGGTTAATTCTCATGTAGCCATCATGCCTTAACAAAAAGAAGCCATCGCGCCTTTTGTAAAAATGTAGTCACCCCACCTTAAAATATAGTTTTTATTCCTACGTTAGATACTGTAAGTTGGTAAAACAAAGCCATAGCGAGTTGATAAAATTAAGCCTTCGTGTGTTGATAAAACAATGTTATTCGTGGCTTGATAAAATGAATAACCATCATGAGTTGAAAAATAAGGCTAAATGAATAGCTATCGTGGGTTGAAAATGAATAGCCACCGAGTGGTAAAATAATGGCCATCGAATGTTTAAATGGCATTTTTGTAAATCTTTACAAAATATATTCTTTGCCTTTAAAAGTATGAACTTTTCACCCACCCAACATTATTTATCAAAATCTCACCAGTCAACAAACCATTTAAGAATTACTACAAAATTTCACAGGAAAAATTTTCGTTATTATTTTCCAAAATATAATTTTCCTCAAATTACATATTCGATGTTATTTTGCAATCGAGCACTTTTTGCACAAAATAATTTATATTAAATTGTAATCACTTGAGAAAAATCCATAAAATGTCTCAAAAATCAACAATTATTTTCTTACCAACATATTAAAATTTTGAATTAAAATAATTATTTCTCATATTTTAGATAATTAAATTCCAAAATCAACCATTTTCTTCCTTAAAAATTCATAATAATTTCAAAAATTGTGAAATTTAAATCTCATCTCCAAAATAATATTTCAAACATCATATCGAAATTTTATAACATTTGAAATATCAAAAACTTTGTTTTTCACATCAAAAATGCTCTAGGAAAATTTCGTATATTCTCTAATAATTTCCATAAACCTATATACATCACCATTCAATCCATATGCAAGTTACTCAATGAGAAAAAATTGGATCTACTCTAAAATCCAAATTAAACACACAATAAACACGAAGAGATATAAATATTATTCACCTTTAATCTTGTAAGAATAAAAGAATTGGCTTTTGCTTCTTTTTTCTTTTTAATTTTCATTCTTCTTGGTTGATAATGGTGACTGACCTTCATTTGCTATGTTTTACTTTAAGAATGAAATGGAATGAATATAGGAGAGGGAAGAGTATAGTACAATATTTTATCTTCCTCTTCTAGCCTTCTATACTTATGTCTATTAAAATTATTTCTTTAAACCATTCTCTTTGTTATATTTATTAAGGCCAACTCAAATTAATTAATATAGCAAATCCCACATTTCCAAGCTCCTATTTAAGTATCCCATAACTAAGTATATAAATAATATGCGATAAAATTAGGGGCGTTACAGGAGTCAACCCCTTCGAATATAGCTGATGTTACCTTCGGCTCGCTAGGGACATATGGAGCTTTCTAGAGTTCACCCCTAGTGATCTCAACTTCAACGATCTTCTTGCATCAAACCCATCCGGCTTTAACTTCACTTCATCTGACATGCCCTTACACTTTGAAGAGGAGGATACTCCATATCTTCAACCCTTGGAGCATGGTCAGTAAATTTCTTAGGACATGCCAACACTTCACACACCTCTTAGGATCACAAGCACAATCACTCTGCACTCGCTTTTTATCCAATTCACCAATTCTTCTCCAATTCTCTCCTCAATTCGATCATTATAGGCAGCAAAGACGTTTTAACAGAGTTCACAGTAGGGTTGGTCACTACCACTTTTTATCTTATGGGTGTTCAAACCTTTACCAGGACCCATATCAAGAACCTAAGGATTTGAGGACAAAGAGGAAGGATAGGAAAAGATGTAAAGCTAAAGAGAAGCGCCTTCACTCTAATGTGCATAGGAATTTGCATGACCACTTTGGGTAAGGTGTGATTTTGATTCCCCTTGCTAAGGATGCTCCTCTACATAATCTTTTTGAGACCGCCTTTCTCCAATTTCTCACGCCCTAGTAACCTTAACAACTAAGCACAGCAAAACTCGTGCTTCTCTATCCCATCAATCCAAATAGTCCAGTTCCTCAACATCTCATTAGTCTCATAAAGCTAGAAAAGATATATTAATTGGATAGACTATTCCACCACCTCCTCCCTCAGGGCTCTTCTCGCATGCCCAAGATGAAGATGCAAACCACATTTCCTGGCCTTTGTTAGTATGGGGTCATGTTCAACTGTGACATCAAGGACATCTCCCAAAACTACTTGTTGGAGGATGTATCAGGATATAACGAGGCAGTGGGGCAATATGTGCAATGGAGAAGGAATTCCAAAGGACTATTTGATGTTATCCAAGCTAACCATTTGATTATAAAGAGTTTCGACACAAAAAGAGCCGATCACAACAGAATCTGTAAAGGCTATAGAACTGGTTAACTTCAAAAGGAGATAGAATCAAAAGACAAGGCCATCAAAGGGCCAAGAAGAAACTGCAAGATGAAGTTGTCGCCTATTGAATCAAGTGCAACATTCTCAATGTGCAACTGAAACCAACGCATGTTGTAAGCAACAGCCTGGAGTAAGAATTCAAATTGATTGAGTTTCATGGCGCTTTAGGACAAAAACGATAAGCTCAAGTGAGATCTTAAATAATAAAAAGAATTGAGAGAGCAAGCTCAAGATTGTTTAGTCATGCTTAGAAAAAAACTCTAAGCTTAATAATCAAATTGCCAAGTTTGAGCAAAACATAACCAATCTATAGGCCTCTCTTGCCTAGGCCAAAGGAAGATTTGAAAAGAGAACTAATGAAATCGACGTCACCTTCCTTGGATTCTTTGCCCACATCATTGAGAATAAAAGCCTTAAATGGCTAGGGGAAGGCTATTCACTGACCCTTGTCGAGACCTAGGAAGTTATATTGAAAAGAGCAAATGAATATGACTCAGATGTAGAAGAAGACAAACTAAGAAGTGAGCTGCTTGATGTGGATGACCTAGTGGATCTAGTATAAGGTTTGGTAATCAAGGCACTTGACGCTTTAACATTAGGGAAGGTGCCTATCAAGACTCATACTGGTCCAAGCTCTTCAGATCATGCAGGCGACACTACTCCTATCCAAAAGGGATCTCGCATAGACCTCGTCACATCCACTTGGCTCCTTCCGAGGACATTGTAAGTGATAAATATGCATCTTCCACTCTTGATGCCACAGCAACTATTGCTCTAGGGGTTATGGTCCAGAAAACCTTATCTTCACTAGGCCACTTATTCCCCCCACTATTTCTCTAGTGCATAAAGTATCCGAGGAAGAGGAATTTGTAGAATCTCGATCATAGAAGCCCTTGCCACCCGAAGGTAAATTTCTAACATCGCTAGTCTTCGAGAAGCTTCAATTTTCTCTTGAGGGAATCATTAATCTTTACATTTTCATTTCTTGCTTTACAAGTCAACTTCCCCAGCTGGCACTGCAACCGCTTAAGATCATCTTCTAAATCCCGATGCCACTCAGATGTTGTCAGTCATTATTTCCACTTCTCTTATGCTTCCATTCTTTGCCGGATATGTCCCCTCGTCCCAATGTAGAGAAAATTGGGATCATGATGGAAGAAAGCATGGATGACACTGACATTTCCATTGATGATGACATGTTGATCATTATCGAGAATGGGCCTGAGACACTCCTAATGTGAGAGAAAAATATTGTTGATATCTTCAAACTTAAGAGAATCAAGTGCGAGCTAGACATGGAGAAGGTTCTTCCTCCGATATGTACATCTCTCCAAAGCTTTTGCATCAATATCCGACCTCCCTCTGGTTACACTTTGCCACCCTTACACCAGTCCTCAAAGTTACCTTTGGTCTGTAGAAGACTCCCACTTCCTTGTCCAACTATGATTAGGGCAAAGATGAAGACAAGAAGCCATTGTCCAAGTCCCTTAAAATAGGCAAGCATAAACAGGCTGGCGTAGGTATTGAAAGGGGCACAAAACAGCCAAAGAAGCAGAAGAATAGCTGATCTCATTATTTTTTAGAAATTGTTTTTTGAATTTTTTCTCTTTCGGCTTTCTCTTGTACATAGGTTTCCATTGTGTGGAAGTGACCCCTGTAATTTTGTACTTAAAAGGTGATGTAAATAAAAAGTTCTTTTCTGTTCAACTCCTTCTTATTTACTTTACCGCGCCTCTTTTCTTTGTCTATGTACTTCCCTGCATGTATAAATATACAATTATCTATAGTTGAATTAGTTGCGTATCATACCTACCTATGTCTGTGATATGTGCAATGCCTCTATTCATTGTAACTCGGTATATACAAAATGGTTTTTTGAAATTTCCATAATTCTTTCCACTATTTAGCTTCATTTATTGTCAATCAAACATTTCTCGTTTATCTAAAAAAAGTTGTATTTCATCGATTAGCCCTGCTTAGTATCATTCGACTATATCTCGTTGAACTATAAACAAAGTTGTCCTCTATCGATGATGGTGAGATTATACGGCTCGCCTTCCCATGCCGGCACGAGCACCGATATAACTTAGTTAAGAACCTACAAGAAAATTTTAATTACACACCTATTACTGTCTTTGGGAGTCAGTGCTTTAGATGCTTACCTCTGGGCATCCATCTATGGCCACGCCTAACTCTAGGACTTGGTCAAAGATGTAATGTTTAGGTGTGAATCATCTGGTTTGAAGGAGTTAGTCGGTACAAATCTTCGATTCGTCTAGACATTTGGTTTTCAAAACACATTATGTATGATCATGTTGCTACTCTTGCAACATAGAATCAAACTTCTAGAATATAGATTGATTCAAAAGTCTAACTTTATTTATGAACAAATGGAAGTTACTGCCTTATTACATCAAACCTTGATGAATTGGACATCTTATTAACATAAAGAGATCAAGTGAAATAGCAATGCAAATGCTCACTGTTACATGCCTATGAAATTGGGATCCCATTTACTATCCATAGCTTGAAAGAACCATCTCCAAGCTTTAGTGAAATCACATAGGAACCTTCCCATTTCGAACTAAGTGCTCCAGTATTCACAAATACTCATTTCAGAACGAGATCGCCTATTTCAAAGTTAGGTTTCTGATCTTGGCATTTAATTGCTTTGCTACTCTTCATTGATAAGGAACCACATTTAAATTAGCCTCTTCTCGTTTGTCTTCAACAAAGTCAAGGGCCTCAATCAAGAGTTCTACATTTACTTGGGATCTTAGCACCATTTTCTATAAGAAGGGACTTCAGCTTCAATCAGTATCATGGCCTCGGTTCCATAGGACAAAGTAAATAGATTATGATCAGTTCCAGAATTCTATGTTGTTTGATAATCCTATAATGCTAATGGTAGCTCATCCTAGTTATCCTTTGCTCTCCTTAGTCTCTTCTTGATGATGGATTTGATGATCTTGTTCACCACTTCCATCTGTCTATTTACCTATGGACATGCAATCACTACAAAACTTTTCTCAATTCAATATCGAATATAGAATTCTTAGAATTACACACCAAGGAATTTAGTTCCATCGTCAGTGATTATATTCTATGGAACCACAAATCTACATTATATGATCTTCACTATAAAGTTAATCACTATTGTTGAAGCGATGATCGTAAGTGTTTTATTTCAACCTATTTTGTGAAGTAGTCTACAACCACTATTATATACTTTGTTCCATCTCTCGACATTGGTAGCACCTGAATGATGTATATTTATCATAATACAAATAATCACAGGCTAACTATTTGTGCATGCCTATTGGATTGGATTCTTGGTATCTTTGCAAATCTGTAACACTTGACACGTCTTCTAGAATTGTTAGCTGCATCTTGGTTAACAATTAGCTGGAATATCTATAGTAAAGAACTTTCTTTACTAATGTTTTCCCTAGTGTGATCACAACAACATCCTTCATGCATGTGCACATGCATATGGATCTTCTTGATAGAGTTAAGGGTATGCTTTAGGGCCAATTATGTAATTGTTTTGTATATCTAACTTGATACTAATCTGGTTAAAAATAAATGGTGTTTAGTTTCTATTATATATTTGATATAATGTGTTGTATTAACTAATTAATTTAATTGAAAGTATATTTAATAGAAAATCCATAAGTGAAATGCTTTGTGATAGTGGTTACAAAATGTTGTAACCATGAGTCATTTATCATAATGAAATTAAGCATACCATTTTAAATATTCCTAATCAAGATGTATCGAGACTATATATCGATACATCCTTTAAGACTAGAGTATGTAACGCTTTCTGGATATTGGATAGTGTATTACTCATGATTGTTGGGGCCACCAAGGGGTTGTGTACTATAGTTATTGGATAATTATGGAATGACTTACATGATTGTTTTCTGTTGGTTAAATAACAAAGGTCAAACCGAAAATATCGATGGCAAAATTACACAGTTCTCTTGACTTGAGAATACTATTGACCTACAATATGGAAGCTCTACTTTGATTATAGTTAAATTATGGCATGACATCCATCGAATGACTATGGTTGGGTAATGTAGAAGCATTGGAACTGAAACACTATTGAAGGGTGGATTCATCTCCTCGCTTATATGAGGTTAGTATCACGGTCAACTGAACTCAACTTAAGGTTAAAGTCTTTGGCCAAAGTAGTTCAGTTAATAATAATAATAATTATTGATCCAAGGACTTTGTGTTTGGACTATAGAGTTGAATATGGATGATATTGGAATTTTGACCATTACCAAGTTCCATAACTCGAAAGTGATATAGTTCTGACGAAGAGAATTAGTGTAAACAATTATCACTATAAGACTTTCCGATGAAATCACAAATACCAATCCGAGCGTAGCACTTAAATAAAGTAAAATTAGATTTTATCGAAGCTATGTGTAAGCGACAAATTTGATCATAATGTCACACTACCTACTAAGTGATGTGTGAATGTTAATATTCAAATTCTTCGATGTTAATCACTGATCGAATTTACATCTATGAGTCACACAACCGCAATACTGGATACTCCGACTACCACTTGATTTAATCAATTATAAAATTAATTAAACTAAATTTATGAAATAGTATTAAACTTTTTACTTGATTTGTGTTGAAAATAACGCGTATATGAAAGTTGTATACACACATATCGATATACTATATCTTTGTATGTTTAAATAAGATTACAATGTATTTTATTTAGTCTGGCTTGCAGTAACTTGGAGGCTTATATAGGGACCTAATTTATCTGATCATAGGTGTAGGAGGAGGGGTTGGATTTGATTTAAAAAGGGGGTTTGAATTAGTAGGGTATTTGTAGATCCAGATCCACTTTTTTTTCCTCTCTTTCTCTATTGTTTAAACACCGTTTACCCCTCGTTCGTTGATCTCCTTTTTAATCTCCACTACATCCATATCTAGTCGAAAATGGCAGCCCCCTTCCTTCATTGATTCAAGCACTAAAACTGAAAAATCAAGTAAAATCAAGACAACGGTGCGTAGTACTTTCAGTCTGGTAGCTCTCTATGGAAGGATTTGAATTTAGATTCAAATAGAGTTTATTATCTCAGCATTCAATGTATATTAGTTAGGAGATAATAATGGTAACTTATTTATTTATAATTATACATATTTATTTGATAATTATTTTGATACATGTGTGCTTAGATTAGATCTTAATATCATGAATCCCTGTATGTGTTATCAACATTGCATGTGAATATGTATACATGAATTGTAAATAATATATGTGTGTGTGTGTGTGTGTGCATATGTACCTCTTAGATAGCCAAGAATAAAAATAAAATTCAATTAAATATTAATTTTAATAGTTTTTTTTTGTAAAAATTGATTTTTTAATGTATAAATGTATATATAAATTACATGTAAAATTTTGCTAAATCATATACATGTAACTATTTTCGAAAATTAAAGTTATATATATATATATGTATGTATTGAAAATGGAGAAACTTTTTTTTACTAAAAACCAGTCATACAATCAAAGTCAAACTAAAGATAATGAAATAAAATACAAAATCTACAATCAAAATTAAAAATAAACATAGCCCAGTATTAGGCCTAAATCCACTACTTTCTCAACCTGCTACCATTGGATTTAGCTCAAACCTAAGTATAGACTGCAAATCATTCTATCTTCAGCTTGTATCAATTAATTTGATCCGCCATTAACGTATGATGTCAATGTTCCTCGGTATATTCTGCGATTTACTACAGTTGTTTCTTACCAAGTAAGTAATCTCCCTCCGAATCTACTTGCATTTATTAATTTTGTCCATTTTTCTGTTGCTAAAAATCTGCTCGTTCTATTCTTTTAGACGTGATAGATCATTGTATTTATAGCTGCGAACGCTAGAACTCTAAGCTAATCTTTCTGAGTAAAATTTTCACTTCATTTGAGTAATATTAGATACGAAAATATTATACCAATACCTCATATAATACTTCAAGACCAAACTAATTTTAAAATAAAATTAGTAGATAGAGTATAAATATTTAAATAACTATTTTCTAAATCAAGTATCAATTAAATCTTTAAAATAATCCCTTTTATAATTAATTAATTAAATCTTTACTTTAAAGATTTAAAACAATTTCCCAAAAAATATTTTCTTCAACAATATTTTTCAAATCAATTTCTACAACTTTTAATTTATACTTCAAAAGCTACTTTAAAAATATACTAAGCTTTCTAGGGAAGCATTCTCTTTCCATTTCAAAATGGTCCATTTAAATCAATTAATAAATCTTCTCGATTTATTTTAATTTACATTCCAAATCTGTAAATTTCTTTCCATACTTTTAAAAATAAACCAACATTTATTTTTAAAACAAAATTCCCTTCCCTTTATAAAATTCCCATTGTGAATTTTAAAATTTCAAATATCCACAGATATACGATTTTCAAATCGATTCCCAAATATTCACTTTCAACACCGAATCAATTTTCAAATTGATTTCCAAATTTATTTCAAATACCAAATCAGATCCCAAATTTGTTTTCCAAACATTTATTTCAAACACCAAATCGATTTCAGAATTGATTTCCCAAAATTTATTTTTAAATACCAAATCAATTTCAAATTGATTTTCCAAAGATTTATTTTCAAACACCGAATCAAATTCCATATTGATTTCCAAATTTATTTTCTTTTAAAATAAATTCCTTTATTTCTTTCAAACTGTTTAAAATCCATATTTTAAATAAATTCTTCTACTATTAATAATATTACTCAAAACCCATTTATTAAAATCTTTTCCCATATTTTGGAATTTATTCAATAAATTTTCACTATAGATTTTCTACTTAAATTTCAAAATCCAATTTTTATTTATTTCTGGTATCCTACGATACCAAAAATATATTCGGCTAAATTATAGCCTTTAACGGTTTCAATCACAAATAATCACACACAGATTATAAATAATCAACACACAATATTGAAACTAATTCAAATATTTGAGGAATCCAGTTGGATCCCTCCAACCTGTTTTTCCTGCATCCACAGACGTTAGCACAACAATTAAATACCAATTCCACTTCGAGGTGGAATATTGCGGTATATGGGATTTATATAATATCATCCACTATTATGCAGCGCATAGGGTCTCATCCGCTATATAATGCGGGAAATCAATTGCTCCAAATACATATATAATACCAATTCCACTTCGAGGTGGAATATCACGGTATATATGTTTAATATAATATCATCCACTATTATGCGGTGCATAAGGTCTAATTCAATATAAATTATAATAATTTATCATCCAAGCACACAGTCAACACAATCAACAATTTTAAATCTAACCTTTTAAAATTAAATCAGAAAAATCCGATTGAGTGAGAAGATCTCACATTTTGCTTCGCATGCAATCCATTCCCATTCCGGCTTGATTTTCTTTGCAATTTTAACCTTCTATAAATACTTTATGTAGGATTCTAGAGTCTTTCCATCTTTGCAAAATCATTTTTGAAATCAATTTAAATTATCCTTTGAATTTCCAAAACCAAACTCAGTTTGCAAACAACCTCCATTTAAAACAATTTGGCAACAATTCCTCTCCTGGAAACCCGAAAATGAACATCGACGATGCTGCAGTCGTCACCGAAATTATTTTCTAGCGACCGAAAAGAGTTTAGAGCTTTTATCCCTCCAAAACATTTTTCCAAAACCTTTGATAATCATTTTCAAACTCAGAAAGGATTTTAAACTTTTCCAAATTTCAAAACTTCAAACCCTTTCAAAAACATTTTCAATATTTCTCTGGAATTCTATTTCAAATTATAAATTACATGTACAATTTATATTTACAAATCCCATTTGTATATGGATTTTTTTCTTAACTTTTGAGTTACGATTTCAATTTTCTATTCAATAATCAATGATAATAATTTAATATTATCACTTCCTAACAACCAAGCAACCATATACTATAATAATTTACAAATATTATTCCTTTTATATACAAAAATAATTTGGGTAAAATTATTTCATTTACCCTATTTTAAAACAATATCGTGTTGAATTGTTCTGTACGAGTGTTTAGAGATTCCTATCGGACTATACCGACCAGAATCCATATACCACTCAACAAACCAATCATCACAATATTAAACAATTTTTTTATATTCACTAACAAATACACGCTCATATCTATTATTACACTCAACTCATTCTAGAGTACTACTGACTCTATCTCTAATGAGTAACACCCAACAGAGCCAAGACTGTCGCTTAACCAAATGCTCTGATACAAAAACTTTTACGGCCATCCTTTCGACACTCAACCTAACCGGTTAGCCAACCCCTCCCCGGGGACATATAGGGGTAAGAGTCTCCCGTTCGCCACCAAACGCGAAGCGAGAACCCCCTATCATGTTGTACTAAACAAGGTCAGTCATGGAACTGGTGTGAGATCTTAAAAACATTTATTTTCATAAAAAAAAGAAAAGAAATCCGCTATGCTTTTGGAAAATGAAACTACTATAAGGCCTTCGCACACACACACAATGCAAGAGCACAATTGGAGAAGATTTCTCCTTATGATAGTAAAACATGATTGATATGAAAAATTCTTTTTAATATTATCATTAGTGCATAGTGGAAAATATTTGCAAGTATAATATTAATCTTAGCCAGCATATGTACCATTATAGTATGCCTACTATAGCTACCATATTAGATGGCAGGTTCTACAACTAAAACCGTACAAGGCGCGTATTGATGATTGGATTTCCAACAAATGGTCAGGCTAAGGAACTTCCTATGCCACATGGGTACGCCTCTGAAGGGACGTCCTGAGAACTTAACAGCTCTCTGCCAACACAAGGCCGGTTTACCTCTCTAACTAGGTAACTACTACAGGAGCATGCCATCCCCCGGTCATTTGCGACCTTTATCCGAGGATCCTCAACCATAAAGCAACAACCACAAAGTATAATAAATTTGCAGCAACAACAAAGGTAAAATATCTGGACTCCATACCATGATACTACGCATTTCTAGAAGGAAATGACATACCCTCAGGGGGCGCTACCCCCAAATAACCTTGCTGCATCCTTTCTGTTTCGACCTTTTTCGGGTTGTGAGGTCCAACGAAGTCTCGTCCACAAAGCCACACTTTTCACAAAGTCATGCTTCGATCAACAAATGATCAGCAGCACTTCGTATGCCACATTATCAGTTTGAGAATATATCACTAGCAACCATCAACTACATAACCTCTGAGCTCGTACATCTCAAAGAAGGGGTGTTAAGCTAAGAGAATAAATTCTCCATCACCAATAGAAATGTATTTGATAGAAAACAGCTTTACATCTCAAAGTGTAACGTCAGACATACATCCATACAAGTCCGTTTCGGGATCGAACGGAACTGAAGGCACTTCAAAGAAGCCCTTGCAATTCGGATATTCACTAATCACGTCCAGAATCCCCATCACAAAGGGTGATAAAATCTCTATACCGGAGCAACCCCGTGCAGAGACATTCGGCAGGTAATCCTTTCATTTTCGAAAATACCCGGTCTTCAACACCATCTTCAATTGCAATCCCATTTTGTCGTATCATTATTCGGAATGGGTTTTATGACACAAAATCCTCTCCCGGCTAGTCCGAATAATGAGCGCTTATTATTAAAAATAAGCGTTCATTCAAAATTCAAACAAATCACAACAAATTTCCACTTTGATCTTTTAAATAAAACATCCATCACAATCACAAAGGTTCGATGTGGTTTTCGAATATCCATTTGGAATTTGACCCTCGGTCGCATCGAAATTCAAATGTCATTTAAGGGTCAATATTGATAGTCGGTTATTTAACTATCAATCAACATTCACAACAATTATTGGATTTCGAATAATTTTTCCCCATTTATTATTTTTAAAATATATTTGCAAGATATAATTTTAGCACTTCAACATTTGAAAACAAATTTCAAATCACTTTTCACCTTTCAATCTTCTGAAAACACATTTCAAATTACTTTTCACACTAGAGTGCTTTGAAAACAAATTTCAAATCACCTTCCTCATGTGGATTTTTTTTCAAATATTGATTTAATTCCACTGAAAATTTGCCAAGTTCAAATACTTTAAAATAATTTAAATCACTTATCCAAAAATATATATACTTGGAAACATTTAGAATAAAACTATTTCTAAATGCTTATTTAAATATTAGATATGAAAATGTTATACCAATACCTCATATAATACTTCAAGTCCAAACTAATTTTGAAATAAAATTAGTAGATAGAGTATAAATATTTAAATAACTATTTTCTAAATCAAGTATCAATTAAATCTTTAAAATAATCCCTTCTATAATTAATTAAATAAATCTTTACTCTAAAGATTTAAAACAATTTCCAAAAAATATTTTCCCCAACAATATTTTTTCAAATCAATTTCAACAACTTTTAATTTATACTTCAAAAGCTACTTTAAAAATATACTCGGCTTTCCAGGGAAGAATTCTCTTTCCATTTCAAAATGGTCCATTTAAATCAATTAATAAATCTTCTCAATTTATTTTAATTTACATTCCAAATCTGTAAATTTCTTTCCACACTTTTAAAAATAAACCAATATTTATTTTTAAAACAAAATTCCCTTCCCTTTATAAAATTTCCATTGTGAATTTTAAATTTTCAAATATCCACAGATATACGATTTTCAAATCGATTCCCTAATATTCACTTTCAACACCGAATCAATTTTCAAATTGATTTCCAAATTTATTTCAAATACCAAATCAGATCCCAAATTTGTTTTCCAAACATTTATCTCAAACACCAAATTGATTTCAGAATTGATTTCCCAAAATTTATTTTTAAATACCAAATCGATTTCAAATCGATTTCCCAAAGATTTATTTTCAAACACCGAATCAAATTCCATATTGATTTCCAAAATTATTTTCTTTTAAAACAAATTCCTTTATTTCTTTCAAACTATTTAAAATCCATATTTTAAATAAGTTATTCAACTATTAAATAATATTACTCAAAACCCATTTATTAAAATCATTTCCCATATTTTAGAATTTATTCAATAAATTTTCACTATATATTTTCTACTTAAATTTCAAAATCCAATTTTTATTTATTTATGGTATCCTACGATACCAAAAAATATTCGGCTAAATTATAGCCTTCAACGGTTTCAATCACAAATAATCACACACAGATTATAAATAATCAACACACAATATTGAAACTAATTCAAATATTTGAGGAATCCAGTTGGATCCCTCCAACCTATTTTTCCTGAATCCATAGAGGTTAGCACAACAATTAAATACCAATTCCACTTCGAGGTGGAATATCGCGGTATATGGGATTTATATAATATCATCCACTGTTATGCGGCGTATAGGGTTTCATCCGCTATATAATGCGGGAAATCAATCGCTCCAAATACATATATAATACCAATTCCACTTCGAGGTGGAATATCACGGTATATGGGTTTAATATAATATCATCCGCTATTATGCGACGCATTGGGTCTAATTCAATAGAACTGATAATAATTTATCATCCAAGCACACAATCAACAACTTTAAATCTAACTATTTAAAATTAAATTAGAAAAATCTAATTGAGTGAAAAGATCTCACCTTTGCTTCGCATGCAATCCATTCCCATTCCGGCTTGATTTTCATTGCAATTTTATCCTTGTATAAATATTATATAACATTTCATTAATATTCGAACAAACCGAACAATTAAATTCCATTTCATAGTTTTAATTAACTAACTATCTAATTAAAAATAAATTCCATTTAATAAATTTAGTTAACCAATGAATTTTATTTTAAACAAATAAAATTTATTTTTGATTTTAAACTAAGTCCCTTTTTAAATTATCTTTGGTAACTACAATAAGTAAACAAGTTTATTAAATAAATTCATCTTCATAATACGTTATTTTAAAATAACTGGTAAATTAAAAAATGTGTATGTATATCTATTTTGTTATTTTTTCCAAACTGCTTATATAATAGAAATCTAACGTTTATATTTCAAAATCTTATGTGTGTATATATATATTTCTACTTTGAACCTTATATATATCTACAAAGTCTAATATAAATACAATTTTCTTTTAACATATATATTAAAATGAAATTATCTTATTATAGTAAAACTATAAAATATTTTTCCTTATTATAATTATATAAATTGAAAAAAAATTGCATATATATAATTAAATTAACAAAAATACATTTATACCTTACTGGAAAAAAAATAAGTGTAGAGCTATATATTTTTTTTTCAAATCTTATATATGTATTAAAAGAACAGAATGTTTATACTTACTACAACATTTGATCTGATTCCATATAAGTTTGTAGATTAAGTTTAATTGAAAATAAAATAAAACAAATGAGAATACCTCGCTGCCTAACGAAACCCTAGCTCGACTCGATTCCCACCACGAGTTCGCCTCTGCCACTTCCAAGCCCTGTTGCATGCCTCCTCCCTCGAATCGAATGCCCTTTCCTTGCGCAAGCGCACGCGTGCCTCACCCAAGAGCGACGATCTAATCAAAGACTGGTCGATTTTGAGCTCCAAGCGAGCTATCATCGCGACGTAAACCACGCCGAGCTTGAGAATAGCACGTTGCCCTCATCGTGCTCGATTAGCGTGCCGTGCGCAAGCCCGAGATACCCCTCTAGATCGCCTCGGCTTCGATTGATTTGGAAGAGCCGCCATAATAATTTTTTTTAGAGGAAAGAGAAATTTGATTTTAGATTTCATTCAGAGCAACTGAATCTGTGCCATAGATTGATTTCAATTCCATTTGCTCGGCTAGAGTTATTACATTCTAAAAGAAGAAGACTGATATCTTTTTTTTTTGCTTTTGATTTTTTATTTTTTATGAAGAAATACGCGTGTCCTTAGGGACGACATGTGCCTTAAATCTCTCAACCTGTCTGTAAAGACTACAGTTTCCCAAATGAAATAATATTATTTAAGATTTAAATTCAGATCATCTTGTGTACCACAACTCACAATCTCGATCTCCAATCGAGTCGTGCCGCTAGGCGTTTATAATGTTAAACCCCTATTTCGAACATAATGGAAAAGGTTTCCAGTCCAAATTCGATCGTATGGAGAAGATAGCTTTTTGGACCAGCTATTAAATTAAATTTCGATATAATTTTTAGCGCGTCTGCTCATCGTACGATCACACGACAACTCCAAACACTACAAAAATTGAAATCCGATAATAATACAATATTACGGATCCAATGGACCTAGTTTCATCGAATTCCGAGACTGTTCCTCGGCAGGCTATTTTTAAATATGGATTTAAACTATATAATTTCAAAACTGAACAAATCAGTTTCAAATTCAATTCTGAAGCTTCCATTATCTTCATTATTATCAATATAAATTTTCTAAGCCTTTAAATTATTTTTAGTTAGCTTAAAATTGAAGATACATTTTTTTACCCAATTTCAGTAAATTAAATTCAATAATTTAATTGCCAAAATTCATAGTTATATTTGAAATTCAAGTTAAAATAACTTCCAATATTTAAAATCAATTAAATATTTCCAATTTCAAATTTTCAAAATTCTGGGTCATCACACTGTGAATGAACGTGAACGATACACATTCTCAAGTCTTCCAATTACGAACCATAGAAATAAAAACACAAACTCGAATCAAGCTCATATTGTTCAAGATAGCAATGCGAACCAAATGAATTCTATCACGACTTTGTGTTCCACTAAACTAATCGATAACTAAATTGTCAATCCAAATGATTTACCGAAAGCTTCTCTTAACACTTAAAAAAAGACAGGCAATTCTGAACAATACATCGCGTCAAATATCGAATCAAATTCCAATCCAAAATTTCTTTTACTCAAGTAGCCCAACCCACTGAGTATCGAATTCCATATCCATATCGGCTTCAACCTAAGAAACATTCCAATCAAATGGAAAATATGCTGGAAATTTTCAAACAAGTAAAAGTGAACATCCCTCTCCTTGATATCATTCAGCAAGTCCCAACTTACGCTAAGTTTCTAAAGGACTTGTGTACTCAAAAACAACACACTCATTTACCCAAGAAGTTTTCTTATCCGTCGGTCTTAGCGAAGTCTTGTCTCAATCAATTCCCATAAAATACAAAGATCCTAGATGTTCGATGATTTTGTGCACGATAGGAGATAAAACGATTAAAAAATGCTTAATAAACTTGGGTGCAAGTGTCAATTTGATTCCTAATTCATTTTACCAGTTCGACGATTTTGTGCACGATAGGAGATAAAACGATTAATAAATGCTTAATAAACTTGGGTGCAAGTGTCAATTTTATTCCTAATTCATTTTACCTGCAACTTGGCTCTGGTGAACTAAAAGCGACGAATGGAAGTCTTTAATTTGTCGATCATTCAGTAAATAAACCAATGGGAGAAATCGATGACGTACTCATAAAAATCGATCAATTCATATTCTCCGTCGATTCATCATCCTACAGAGACAACATGTGAATAATCCGATGAGTCCAATTCCACTTATTCTTGGGCGACCTTTCTTAGCCACTTCGAATGCCCTAATCATTTGTTGAAACGGTTTGATGAAAATTTCTTTCGGTAACATGACTTTGGATCTTAACATTTTCAATCTCAAAAATCAATCGAACGAACCACTTGACAAAACGTTGGAAGTTAGCTCCATTGAAGAAAATTTTGATAACGAAACAGTTGACCTTAATAACGAACACGAGATCAAATACGAACAACTGTTTCAAGACGAACCTAATGAGATCGAAAATACGCTTCTGTTTGAACCCCTCACGGTAGAGTCGGAACTTCAACCAAATTCTTTGATTGAGCAACCTCCTAGGTTGGAACTTAAGCCTCTTTCTTATCACCTTAAGTACGCATACTTAGGTGACAATGAAATGTTTCCTTTTATAATCTCTTCAAATATTTCTCTTGATCATGAAGCCTCTATTCTTTCAATTTTGTCGAAAAACAAAGAGGCAATTGGATGGTCAACTACTGATATTTAGGGAATTAGTCTCGCTCTTGTTCAACATCGCATCCACTTAGTTGACGAAGCCATGCCAGTTTGTGACGCGCAATGAAGGCATAACCCAAAAATGAAAGATGCAGTTTGAGATGAAATTTTTAAGCCCCTCGATAATGGAATCATATATCCTATCTCTGATATTTCGTGGGTTATCCAAATTCATGTTGTGCCTAAAAAGTCCAGACTTACCGTTATCGAACGACACTGACGAACTCATTCCAACTCGTACTCAAATGGGTTGGCATATTTGCATTGATTATCAAAAACTAAATGCTGCAATATGTAAAGATCACTTTCCTCTTCCTTTCATTGATCAAATGCTCGAACATTTAGCTGGCTATGAATTCTATTGCTTTCTTGACGGTTATTCCGATTATAACCAAATTTTGATCGTTCCCGAAGATCAAGAAAAAATGACTTCACGTGTTTATTTGGCACCTTTTCATATCAACGTATGCCATTTGGCCTTTGCAACACTCTTGCTACTTTCCAAAGATAAATGATTATCATCTTTCCTAACATTATCAAATGCTTTCTAAAAGTGTTTGTGGATGATTTTTTTCCATCTTTGGAAACTCTTTTTCTAAGTGCATACACTATCTCGAGATGTTTCTAAGTCAACGCAAAGAAAAACACTTAACATTATATTTGGGAAAATGTCATTTCATGGTAAAACATGGCATTATCCATGGACATGTCATTTCAAACAAAGGCATTAAGTAGATAAAGTGAAAGTTGATGTAATTGCGAATCTACCCATTTCCAAACCTATCAAGGACATTCGTTCATTTCTTGGGCACACCGGCTTCTATCGATGTTTTATAAAGGATTTCCGCAAAATCGCTCGACCTCTAACTGCTCTTCTTGGAAAAGATGTTTTGTTTGACTTTAATTCTAGTTATGTTTCTGCTTTTGAACGTCCCAAAAACGAACTCATTTTTGGTCCCATCATTTGCGCAGCAAACTAGGATCTTCCATTCGAAATAATGTGTGATGCCTCTAACTTCATAGTTGGTGTTGTCTTAGGACAACGCATCAATAAAATTCTTCATGTCATCTACTACGCGAGCATGATTTAAACGATGCTCAACTCAATTATACGACCACTAAAAAAGAGCTTCTAGCGGTAGTCATTGCGCTTGAAAAGTTCCAACCTTATTTGATTGGCTTACACATTACGGTTTACACCGACCACTCTGCTCTTAGGTACCTTTTTGCCGAAAAGAATGTTAAGTCTCATTTATCCGTTGGATCCTTTTACTCTAAGAATTTAACCTTACGGTCAAAGACAAAAAAGGATTTGATAACATCATTGCTAATCATCTATCGCTTCTTCCAAATGCACTATCTTCTTTACCGACGAGTGAGAGCTTTCCTGATGAACAACTCCTTTCTGTTTCCTTTGATCCATGGTATGCCGATACAGTGAACTATTTAGTCACTAAGGAACTCTTTCACTTTGGTCGAAACAAGATAAATATAAATTTCTTTCCTAAGTATATGTTTAAGTACTTGTTTAAGTACTTGGGACGATCCATACTTGTTTAAGTACTATTCTGATGAAATCATTCGACGTTGCATCCAAAATTGCAGAATTAAGAGTGCCCTTTTGTTTTGTCATGACCAAGCTTGTGGCGGACATTTTGGTCCTAAGAAAACACCAGAAAAGATTCTCTAATGTGGTTTTTACTGGCCTACACTTTTCAAAGATGCATTCGTGTTGTAAAATTTATGACCGCTGCTAGATGTTAAGGAAAATCTCTTGACAAAACATGATGCCTTTGAACCCCATTCTTACAATTAAGATATTTGACGTTTGGGGTATTGACTTAATGAGACCATTTCCCAATTTTTCGAAAATTTGTACATTCTTCTTATTGTTTATTACATCTCTAAATGGATTGAAGCCATTCCATGTAAAACAAATGATCACAAAGTTGTTGTGAAATTAATAAAAGAGAACATCTTTTCGAGGTTTGGAATACCTCGCACAATAATAAGCGATAATGGAATCTATTTTTGTAATCGATAATTTAAAACTCTAATGAAGAAATACTCGATAACCCACAAGTTATCCACCCCTTATCATCATTAAACTTGTGGTCAATTTGAAGTTTCAAATTGACAAATCAAGCAAATTTTGGAGAAAATTGTAAATGAAAATAAAAAAGATTGGTTCCAAAATTTGATAGATGTGCTTTGGGTTTTAGAATTGCGTATAAAACTAATCTAGGGATGTATCTTTTTAGGTTAGTATATGGTAAAGCATGCCATTTACCTATCGAACTTGAATATAAAGCGCTGTGAGCGATTAAGAATATAAATTTGGAACTTGAAATAGCTGGCGAAAACAGAAAATTACATCTCAATGAATTAGAAGAGATTAGGAACAACTCGTATGAAATTAGAAAATTTATGAAGAAAGAACAAAAAAATTCATGACAAGTCAATCCTAAGAAAAACATTTTCGCTAAATCAAAGAGTTCTTTTGTATGACTTTCGACTTCATTTGTTCCCTAGGAAATTAAAATCAAGATGGACAGGACCATATGTGGTACATACTATTTTCCACATGGTGTCATAGAAATAGAAAACCCTAGGAGGATCGATTTTTAAAGTCAATGATCATCGTTTAAAATATTACTTGGAGTTAGCGAGTGATCGAGAGGAGGAGCTCATGATTCTTTATGAGCCACACTACGTCTAGTAAGAAATTTTAACCCTCTCTTATAAATATGTACATATTTTCTCGGTTACACTCATTATATCATGCATTGACTGCGAGGACATAGTCAAAATTAAGTGTGAGGGGAGTCTCATGTTTATTTTGATTTTTCATGACTTATTTTTTGCATTTTCTTTCCAAACACAAAAAAGAAAAAAAATTATTTACCATATTGATTTACTTTTGAAGAAATACGATAGAATAAGTATACGTTTTTTGTTATTAAATTTAAATTTTTGAAAATTACTTGCCTCAACAAAAATTAAAAGAAAAGCTTGATTACAAGTAACTATGGTGTAGCTAGTATATGTGAAGATTCATAGGTGATAATTAAGAAGTATATCCTAATTGTAATCTTTGTTTAAAAGAGTGGTTGATTTAAAGTAATAGTGATAACATTTTTGATCTTCTAAGTTAAGTGATGCTATGATGATTTTTCATAAATATCTCTTTTCATAAAAATGAAAAAAAAACATAATAATAAGAAACACCTAGAGTCATGTGTTCATACGTGTGTATACACTCGCCATGCTCCGTACCCTTTTCCACGTAACCCCGAAAGGCAGTGCATGATCGGTTTATCTGGCCTCGGTATATCTTAGTTAAGTGTATGTAAATAAAATTAAAATAATAATAATAAACACCTAGTGTCATGTGTTAGTACCCAAGTGTGTACACTCGCCATGCTCTGTACTTTCTTCACATAAGCCCAGAAGGCAGTGCATGATCGGTATATCTGAGTTAGGTGTGTAAATAATAATAATGTTATTATTTTTCAAAATAGAGAGAGCAAGTAATTAAAACCCAAATGCTATCGTCACCTAATTGACTTAGCTTGTTATTCAAAAGAAATAAAAATGTCACTTTGCAAAACTTTGATAATCAACTAAAGGATTTATTTCATAGTTGCACTACATTATCAACCGAAACAACTAGCCAAACTAGAGTCCAATTGTGATGTTAACTTAATTTTTGTTGGATGTTTTGATGAGTAAAAAGACTAAAATTCTTAATAATAACCAAAACTTATATCTAACTTACTCATGTCCATTTAAAAGTAAATTCTTCATATGTAAATATTTTCGAAAACTTGCATCATGTTATTACATTAGAATTTGCATATCGTATTTGGATTTTGTGGGTAGTGTCTATTGAAAACCCTCACGAGACAAACTCATCCTACTAGGGACACCTACTAGTTTAACGACTTGTTGCATATGATTAATTAAATCAGGTTTCCTACGAAAACGAGTTTATCAAAGTTATAGTTTTTTCGAGGACGAATAGAAAGATAAGTGTGGGGTATTTGATGCACATGTAGAAATGTATAATTTTACTCCCATATTTAATCTTCTATTATTAAAATAATGACACATTATGATGTTTTCACATGTTTAAACAAAAATACAAAGGGATTTTCAAATCATCATCCATCCATCTATATATGGGCAAAATAATAATTTTTGTATGTAAATTTATTTGAAGCAATTTTACTTGCACATTTTATTTTATTTTATAGGAATTTGGAGTGCAAATGGGAAGAGTCTCCATGGATGTATGCATTCACATATGTCGAAAGCAAAAGAAGAAAGGAAATAAAAGAATTCATGCAAATGGAGAAGCCCACATGCCCACTTACAAATGAACCACATTTAAAAGCAAATGCACATTTTAGTGAAGATTAAAGGCAAAAACCCATGTTACTAGGGTTTAATTAATTTTTGAATGATTGCTTGAAGGATACACAAACTCAAGGGCATTTTTGGTAGTCCCCTAGAAAGAGGATTATGGTTTTAGGCATGTATATCCCTTATGTTTCGTGTTATGATCTTTTCTTTGAATGCAAGTTGTAGCTTAAATCAATGTTAAATAAAATGTCTCTTTAATGGCTTCTTTGCCTTGTTCTTTTTTTAAAGCAACTTACGTTTATGCTCTTTTATTTTATATTATCTTATGCTCTCTTTTAATTCATGCAATTGATTTAGATTTATTTTATGCAAGTAGTAGTTCTCTTTTCCTTTAATTAGCTCTCATTTTCCTTCATGTTTATGTTAAAATCACTTTATGTTAACATGTACTCAAATATGAGAAGCTAAACCCTTCAATTTAGATGTAATGAAGCTCTCATGAATCATATAAAATTAACATAATGATTTCAATTATGATCTCTCTTTTGTGCTTAATGGAAATTTTGATGTATATAAAATTTTGTTGTTTAATATTGTCTTTGATAGCCTATGTTGTTCATAACAAATATGTTATACTTAATCAAACATAAACATAAGTTTCTCTTTCATCTAACTATGATTTTGGCAATGAAAGTGAAACTAGAATCAAAATTTGATGCTCTATGTCACTAATTTATAGTAAATTGATCATGCTTAAAATAAATTTTATTTTTAATTTCATACCATTTCATGAGAGTTGATAAGTGGGTTACGGGGTGTGTTAGAGTTTGATGATTTACGTGTGTTCGTTAATAACATAATTAAGCCATACTTATAATAAGTACATTCACTAATTCCACAAATGAATAAAAAGAGAGATAATGAATTTATTGTGTGTTGATTTGTTTGAACATGAGAGTAGATTTGCCTCTAAATTGCCTTTCAATCTAAAAGTTTTATTCACTTTTGTTCTAGTTTGTTTTCCATAATTTTCTTATATTAAATTAATTTCAAAACTTTAGGCTAACATGATTGGGTAATTTTATAATTTTTGCTTTCTCCGTGCATCGACCCATACATGCATACGTACTACGATTGTATGTCATGCACTTGCAGTTTTGTTACGATATACTTCCAACAGTATTCTAATCGATAGAATTTTCCATCGACGAACATTAATCGAGGGATGGTACGGGGTTGAAATCCAAAAGTGGCGATAAGTATATGATGTTCAATTATCCTATGCAAACTAGTTACTTACCCCGGATAGTGGTTTGACCGCTATCGATAACTTGACCTATATTGACTTAGAAAGTATATGAAAGCTTCGCGATTTCATATAGCCTGAGATTCCGTTAGGAGAACTCATTTTAGTGAAACATCTTTGCTTTAGAAGGTATAGTAGAGATCCACTGGGGACTTTTATATAGTCCACTTACTCCTGAAAGAACCAGGATTGAGTCAACCAGAAACTATTGATTATTGGTTCGAAAAGACCTAGACTGGATCTGGTGAGTGCATGGCATGCATGATACGGGATTCTCCCGTTATGAACGATATGACGAAGATTTATCTCTTACCACTTTGTGTTCCTTTACGGGTTGATGTGCTATCGAGAGGCTCGCCGTAAATTAGATTCAAGATTACCAGCTGTAGTCACTACGAAGAGGGAGAGCATTGCAAGTGGTATCAGAGCTGAAGGTTAAGTGAGAACCTTGGCCTTGATGGAGTAAACTCATTAGATATAGGGTAAAAGACCCCCTACAATGATTTTGAGTGTATTATATATGAGAATGCGTATTTGTTAGTTCTACTAGAATGTTTTATATTGTTTTAAAATTGGTAAATGAAATAATTTTAACTAAGATTATATTTATATATAAAAGAATAATTTCAAATATTGATACAGTTATTTTTGTTGTGATTGTTTGTTAGGAAATGATGGTATTTATCTATCATCAATTGTTGATTTATTATTTATGCTCGGCAAGTTTATGAGCAATCGTTGTTTAATACGAACACTTTGTAAATTCCGTTTGACTATTTGACTATAAGGCATTTGTAAATAATGCGAGCTTAACAAGTTTACTTTATTAAAATGATTACTATAAACAAGGAATGATTTTATATAGAGAGGATTTTATAAATTTAGTTTATAATATATATCTTACAAAATAAAGAGGTTGTTTGAGAATTTAAATCTCGATGACTTTGAAAAAGGAATTTCAAATGAGTCTTGGGAAAAGGTAATAATAGTATTACTTAGAGGAATTTATAAGTACAAATATTTTTAAAGAGAATTTTAAAGTAAAATACATTTTATTTAGATATTTCGAGGAAAACGTTTTGATTATTTTTGTGGTAATATGAATAGTCTTCTAAGTGACAATTAGATGTTTGCTCAAGCAAGCATGGTAGTGCACTTAGTAAACTATTCATTTTGTCATTGTACGATCGAAACGAGTTCGAATCTGAATGGACTGAAAGCAAGTTTTAGTAAATAAAGTATTAAAGCTATTATATTTATATATAAGAAATACATATAGTATTGTCTCAAAATAAGATTCAAAAAAGAAGTAGTTTTTAGTTTGAATGGCTCGAAAATGACTAAAATTGGGCTGGAAATGTGGTCGGATGGTAAGCACTTCTCTACATAATAGCTAACACCAAAATCAAACCAAAATTAATATAATCCTCTCTACATCATAGCTAACACCACCACCACCTCAAAAATCCAAACTTTAGCACACAAAACCCAAATTGGCATAGGGATGGGAGCACCAAGGGGTATGGAGAGGGCTTTGGTCGAGCCAAGCAAGGTGAAAGAAAGGATCTTGTATAGTTTTATGTCGAGGGTGGTCATAGTAGCCTTTGGTTTGTATTGGTACTTGTTTTAAAGTTAGATATCACACTTTAAAATAGTTTTTAAATTGAAAAAATATTGTAATAATGTAGTGCTAGTCGATAGTGTTGTATGTACGTACTTGTGATGTGTATATATATTATTGTTGTTGATTCTTGCTTGAAAGTGGATGATATAAATAACCACTATATTGCAGGGGGCGAAATCAAAGTGAATTGAAGTCGAAGTGTCCTCATTAGCAAATAGGTCGCAATGGAAGCACTTCAAAGAATAGAAATTTTGTAGAGGGATCCTAAAGGACTCCTCGTGTTGTTAATTTTTATTTACATATATTATTGGTTTTGTAAATGTTTGTGTATATGGAAAGTGAATGTTTCTTAGTTATAGTTAACCTACTTGTTGTTGGTTTTATTACGACATTCAAATCTTGTGCTCGCCGTTAAGCGATTTATCATTTGCTTTCTTAAAGTATTTTGAAATGCTTTACGAACATGACTTTTGTTTACAAACCCTTTTGAAAAGTTATTAAGGTGGTTTAAATTATATAAAGTAAGGTTTTAAAAGCTATTTTTATTTTCAAAACAAGTTTTAAAAGTTACGGTCCATATAGCGATTGTCGCTTTGGATGCGGTTTGAAAATCAATGATTTTGTAAAAAAGTTCGTCTATTTTAGATATATTGAAAAAATCTTTTCAAATGTTTTTATAAGTATAAAAAGATGAGTTTGAAATTTAAATATATTTTAAGAATTTATTTAGTTATTTAAATAAGAGGCTAAAATTTTACTCCTTTGTATCAAAGTCAAGTTTTGTTAAAAGCGACCATCTTTAAAGGGAGGTTTTAAATACATGTTTCATACTTGTTTTAAAGATTTTTAAAAATAATTTTAAAAGGGGGAAGGAAGCATGGGTTTCAACGCTATTGTTGTAATAAATATTTTTAAGAAAAGGAAAGAGATCATGGACTATAACATCTTTGTTGCAGTAAATAATATTGAAAAAAGCAGAAAGAAGTTTGATTTATAACACTTTGTTATTATTAAACAAGTTGTTTACCTTTTTAAAAGGAAATATGTCACCTTTTGAATCAAACATTGATTTAAATAAGTAATTATGGAAAATGTTCTTATAACAAATATACAGAACTCTTGGATCCTACTTCTAGACTTCGAGGTGTGGAAACTTGTTTCTAATTTGAAAGTTAGAAGTGAATGTCAAATCAAGGTTGGGGAGGT
Source organism: Allium cepa (assembly GCA_030765085.1). NCBI lineage: Eukaryota > Viridiplantae > Streptophyta > Magnoliopsida > Asparagales > Amaryllidaceae > Allium > Allium cepa. Next base: position 22,652,384 of record CM060933.1, on the reverse strand, counting down.
AATAATACCCAACTTGAATGGTTTCAGTTCTAGTAATGAAAAACACTAGTTAGAAATTAAAGACTAGTAATAATTTACAGAGTTGGTTTCTCGATTGTTTCAAAAGGACTTTGTTTTATGCAAGGGATTTTTTTGTCAGTGTTATTAAGTAACACAAAACAAATATGATAAGTAGTGCTAAAATGTTGACACATTTATGGAAAGTGAGTCATCTTGTAAATAGCGCTAAAAGCCGATGAGTAAATTTTTCTCTGTCTGTGAGATCTAGAATCATAGTATTTTAACTAAGACAAGGCTGGAGCAACCGGTGCTCCGACTTACCTGACTTCGATTCTAGGCGAGGGTAGAGAAATCAAAATGTCAGAAATGTGATAAGTATAAAAAGGTTAATTTCTATAAATAGGTCATGATTAATTAAATATATGGAATGTACTTCATCTTATACTCGACATTGAATTTCTAGTTATGGAAGCCTATTTCTATCTATGAGAGTTTAAGAATGTACATCGAGGCCAGGGTAGTTCTCTAACTTGTCCGACTTTATTGTTAATCAAGGGATAGTATGGGGTTAAGATCGAAAACTAGCGATAAGTATATGATGTTCGATTTTCCCTATGCAAACCACTTACACCAAATTGAGGTTTGTCCACTATCGATAACTTGACCTATTTTGACTTACTTAAGAAGTATATGAAAGCTTCGCGATTTCATATAGTTTAAGATTCCCTTGGGGAGAACTCATTCCGATGAAACATCTCTCAGTTTAAGAGGATAGTAGAGATCCAATTAGGACTCTTATACAGTTTGCTTATTTATGAAAGAACTGGGATTGAAACAATCATAAACTATTGATTATTGGTTCATAGAGATTGGAATTGCATAAGATGAGTTATCTTCGAACCACTTCGAACTGGAATATGCATTCGAAATGAAGACATCTTGAAGACGATGTTCTTTAAATTGCAAGGGCTACTTGCCACTATTCTAAGGGTGATTTCAAAATGGATGTGGTAGAAGTAGTGCTTTCTGTTTGTTCATATCCTGAACAACTTATATGGATGAATGTTTGCATTACATTATTGCATGGAGGCCAGTGTTAGCATTCCAAGTGGGATTTGCTATGAGAAAAAGGTGATTGTTGCCTTACAAGTCTCACACCCGGCAATGGCTAAAATAGTAGAGATCCGATAAGGCTATGTGGTTTGCACCTATTAAGATATGGACATCACCCTTCTAGGTCACTATTTGTGTATTTGGTATGTGCATGAGTGCTCTCAAGGAAAAGGTTACAAAGCAATCGGGATGATGACATATTCAGTACTATCCAGTAAGGGGTAGGCCAGTTTGTGTTGGAAGGGGGTCCCAGTGAGGCCCTCTGTACATTTTCTAGGGGTGTACTATAACAGGTGGTACCCCGGTTGTAATGACTTACCTTTTTTACCATCGAAAGTCGGCACTCAATACATCCATAGTATTCAAATGCCGAACATCCAATCATCAGAAAGGGAGATTGTTATGGTAACATTAAAAAAATAACCGGGGAAATATAATCTTACAACGAAAATGACAACATATAATATAACAAAGATAATATAAACTATCACTCCAAGATATACATACATTAGAGTTAAAAACAAACCTCATCAGCTGGACAGTTATAATTTCCTGACCTTACAATTGCTGATTGATAAACAATATAATACATCGGAAAATTAATCACAATGGTAGGTGAACATCCAACTCTTCTCCAAAAATGTCATAACATCAATGCCAACTTGGAAAATACGTGGCCTAACCTGAGCATTATAATAAAATAACAGCCGGATCAGTCTAGAAAGCCAGTGTGAGAAAACTGAAGAAATATGGTAAATATATAATAATTCCTTGGGACTACGCCGCTAAACTTGGAACAGGATTTTACCTCACAAGAATAACATCCATACACGAAGAAATGGAAAACAAATCAGAATAACAATCCAAATTAGAAAGTATGGAAAAAGATAAGATCAAAATCCAAACTTAAGGAATGGAAAAAAAATTAAACATAGAGAAGAACCCAAGTCACTTTCGATGCAATTAAGAAAAGATTAACTCCAAGGTTTGAATCAAGCAAGGAGAATGAATTCATCCAACACGACGAGGAGAGTGCACTCCCTATACCAAAAGTATGCCTACAGATAAAATACTTGAGAGCCTATGCCAAACACGCATCACTCCTGGGATCTTCCAAACTAGACCCCACCTCATACGAGCAACCAAATATTTCACATCACCGCATGCATGCTACTAACAAATCACTTGATAAATGAGAATATACCCTAATAGGTTTGAGCCAAATGGCTTGGCCCCCACTCACTCTCTGGTTTTAGTTATGCATGGTGTTAGAAGCCAATGCTCAAAATGAGCAACAAATCATTTTAGATTGATGAAGCGAAAGAAGGATATCAAAATCGATAGTCGATGAACCAGGTATCGGAAATAAACTAGTACTATCCTAGGGAAAACAACGAAGCCCGACAAGTTAGGGCAGCGTTGCTTCCAAACTCGACTCGACGACATTCTTGAATTTAAGTAAATGCCCAAATGAGAAACAAATTCATTTTGAATCAACGAAACATAAAGAAAATAACAGAATCGACAGTCAACGAATCAACTATCGGAGATAACAAAATGATAGTACTTATAGAAACTAATGAGTCAAACATTTAAAACATTTGACCCATAATTATGCCTGATTTTCACATCACAGAATATTTTAAAACAACACTCTTTAAATTATTCTTCTTAAAGAGAAAATAATATTTCTAAGTGTATTAATAAAGGGGTAAAAAACAAATGCCATTAAAACATCGGTTACTATAAACCCAAAACAGTTTACAGTTAGTTTTTTTTATTAACAATCCTTGTTTTAAACATTTTCTCATTTATAAGATATCATTTATAACTTTTAAAACAATAATTATTATCTCAGAAGATAATCAATCAATTTAAAATGCTTTTATAAATTTAAAACAATATTAATCATCTCGAAAGAAGATTAATCCAATTTATAATCTTTTCATAACTTCAAAAGAACATTAATTATGCCAAACGAAAATGAATCAAATTATAATTTTTTATAAATTTAAAGCAACATAAATATCCCGAAGTCTTTTATAAATTTAAAACAACATTAATTATTCTGAAGGAAAACAAATCAAATTAGTAATCTTTTATAAATTCAAAATAACATCAATTATCCTAAAAGATAATTAAGCAAATTTAAAATTTCTTTTATAAATTTTAATCAACACTTCAATTTTATTTTCAAAATTTTCAAAACATTTGAAAATATAATTTAAATGAATTTTAGAGTGCAAAATGCTACGAAACATTTATTTTATCAAAATACAAGCACAAGTTCAACACATAAAGGGTTTAAGGAGGTGGTATTTCATAAGGGACGGTATAGCGAAAATCGCTATAACAACACTTACCCAAATCAAATAGTATGTCACAAATATTTCAACCACACATCAATATAGTAATATAAGAATATAAGTAAATCAATATTAGTAAGAAAGCCCTTAGAGTCTCTTTAAAAAAAAGTCCCCTATAAATCTCATATACATATATGCACTTCGAAGTGTCCGGTAGCGACCTATTCACTACAAAAATACTTTGACTTCTTCTTTTTGTCCCTAACAACAAAGTTGTTGTTTATGTCATCCGCTATCAAGAAGGGTCAAACAATAATATGATAAGGTTCCCTGTAAATCCTACAACATATCATTCTTTTTCCAAAGTCTGAATCCAAACGACCAAAAATAAACTATCATCAAAGCATTTAACAATAATCTATAATAACACAGATATCATATAGTCTATTTAAAGGTGAGTTACTCCCTGAAATTCCAATTGATGCTTTTGCATCCTGGTTCGATCTAAATCCAACGAAATCAGTTCCAATGTGTAGATAATGACGACACGAGTCTAACGCTTAAGATCTTGTCTAAATCCGACCTCGTATGAGATAGTTATTGAGTTTATAAGATTTGAAATTAATTAAATTAATTAATAACTTAATTACCCTTGATTAATTTAATAATTACCCTTAATTATCCTCTCCACCCCCAAATATACAAATACATGTACATGAATGGATACACATGGAGTAAACCCACCAATTCGATCCTTCTTCCACCTCATTGTCCCATGTTCTCAATAAAAAATGCGCCGATTTCTCCAATCAACTCCGCTTTGCCTTCTCCATCCACCTTACACCATCGATTGAAGCTTGAACTCGCCTAAAATAAAGCGACATAAAGCTAATGTGCCATGACCAAAAAAACATAGGACCACCAAGACGCAACCGAACTCCACCAAAATATGGCCACAGGTGCTCCACAACTCGAAAAACCCATGACAATTACCACATGACCTATCTCCAACTAAATCATCGGAAAACCAAAACCCTAGATTCACGACCACACAAATGATTATCATCTATCACAACCGCACCTGGCTTCCCTTATACCAAAACAAAGCCCACACTCTTACGATCCAAGAAATCTTGTTTCTTGATTTTTAGTTAAGCGCATATATTGATTTTTGAAATGAAGAGGTCATTATGTTCGTGATTACAGGAAATGTAAAAAAGAAAATTAAGAGGGAAAATGAGAGAATTGCGAAAAGTCAAGTGTTAATTTTTTTTTAATTTTATAAACAAACCAATTTACCTTGCTTTAAACACAAGAAACCAAAATTCTCAAGTAAACCAAAATTTCCAAGCCAACATCACATCACTAAAATGTTATTTTGAAAATTTGATTTTTTTTGATTTAAAAAGTTTTGAAAAGAAGGTTTTGCTGTATTCCGCTATACATAATTTCGTTGGCATACGAACCGCGAACGATAAAACAAAAATACGGTCGCACACAAAAACGCGATACGATTTCAAAACAATAATAAAATACACAGATTATTTTATTTCGTCGTTTGCATTAACATACGTCAAATGAAAATTTAAATACTTTCCAAATTTAAAATTATGAAAAAATCCAATAAATTCAATTAAAAACCCTACAATAAAAATCAAATCATTTTATTAACAATTAATTTTCTTGTTATTTATTTGAACTATTTATTATTATAAATACAAAATGAGTTTACCATTAGCATTTATTAATTAAACGGAGTTAAATAAGGTTTTTAAATCCATTTAATTAATATTTAATTCACGATTCAAATACATGTACAATCAATATATTTAAATATAAGTTAATAAACTTTAAAACCCAAAATTAATTAAATATTTAAAAATCAAAACGATAAAGTTCTAGGATCTTACATTCTCCCCGTTAAAGGAATTTCACTCTCGAAATTCCCAAAGAAAGAAAATGTCTTCAAACCCTTAAGGTTTAAAACTTATTAATTAGAAAGAGTTATAAGGCTTTTAAAGTTCCTTTGTAACGAAAAATTTCGACAGCATCTCTTTTACATGGCTAGATTTGAATGATTACAGCTCACCACGACTGGCCCAAACCAATCAAAGAAAACAAAAGCCAAGAGGCTACCATATATGGGGTATAAAATCATCAATCAATAAATATAAAATTTCTAAATTTACTACATACATCTTTTGTGTTTGATTTTTATTTTTGCAAGCAAATTACTATCTCGATACAAATGCTAGTGCATAAGAAATCAAAAAGAAATCTCTTGCTTTCATGTACCTATCTTGTACTTACATAATTCAAAAGAGTACCATGTTGACAAAAGAGCAATACATGAGCTATTTCTATTATAAGCACAAGCAACATAAAATATACAACAACCATATGCAACAAAAGTATATGGAATACTCTACAACAAAATATTACGCATCAAATCTTTTCAAAAGATCAATTTAGAATTAGTTGTCTAGGTTTTTATATTCAAAATATGCTTCCACATTCCTCCAAAAAGAAACATATATCAAAACAAAAATCAATTATAATAAGCAGGGGATCCTCCTATCGAAGCATGGTATAACTTTAGAATCAAAACAAAATGGAGCATCTAGTGATATTCCGGTTCCTTCTAAAACAATAACTAGAGTAAACAAATATACTGGAAGTGTCTTCTCAATCGGGAAACCCCCAATCGCCCATCTTTAGTCATAAACAAAAATATTTGAAAAATCACTTCACAAAAACCCTTTTTGAATATTCTGAAGCAAAATACTTCACCGAAGTTTTCAAAATAATAACATTATTATTTCTTTTACAAAAAAATTCAGAATTCTTTTTCAAAAGAACTGGGGTTTGGATCCTAATAAAAGACAACTTTATAAAATGTAGTCTATAAAGTCACATTATCAATCAAATAAAATTCCATAAAGAAATAAACTAACGCTTAGCATCCTTTAAAATGTTAAATGATTAACAAACAAGATTTAGAATTTTTCTTAGGTTTGCAGCTTTCTCGATCGTCTAAGGATATGGATAATTTTCTTAGCCTACCATTACGCTCATCATTCTTTAATCATTACTTAAAAGATTATCTAAGCTTCTTCAAGAAAATTGCTTAAAAGATTATATAAGCTTCTTCAAGTAAAATTGAAAGCCACTTCCCAAACTTTTCTAAGCCACACAACAAAGCATACAAATATATTTAAGCTCTATAATGAACATAAACTATCTGTGTGCAATATCATCCATATATGGATTATCATCGATTTAAACCTTTCGAAATGTGAGTCGTCACAATAACATTTTTAACTTTAAGAATAACAAGGGTTTGAATGCCCCAAATGAGAAATAAATTCATCTTGAATCAACGAAATACAAAGAAGATAACAGAATCGATAGTGAACGAATCAACTATCAAGGATAACAAAATGATATTACTTGTAGACATTAATGTATCAAAAATTTCAAACATTTGACTCACGCTTGTGCTAGAGTTTCACATCACAAAATATTTGTATTATATTTTGAGACAGCACTCTTTAAATTATATCTTTTAATGAGAAAATTATATTTCTAAGCGTATTAAAAAAAGAGTCAGCAACAAATGTCATTTAAACATCGTTTACTATAAATCCAAAATAATTTACGCTTAGCTTTTTTTTAACATTCCTTTTCTAAAGATTTTTTATTTATAAACCATCATTTATAACTTTTAAAACAATATTTATTATCCCAAAAGATAACCAATCAATTTAAAATGCTTTTATAAATTTAAAACAATGTTAATTATCCCAAAAGAAAACTAATCAAATTTATAATCTTTTATTACTTCAAAACAACATTAGTTGTCCTTAAGGAAAAGAAATAAAATTTATAATATTTTATGAATTTAAAACAACATTAATCATTACGAAGGAAAACAAATCAAATTAGTAATCCTTTATAAATTTAAAACAACATTAATTATCCCAACAGATAATTAATCAAAGTTATAATTTCTTTTATAAATTTTAATCAATACTTAACTTTTATTTTCAAAATTCCTAAAATAGTTGAAAATATAGTTCAAACGACTTTCGAAGTGTGAAAACGCAACTAAACAATTAATTTGCAAAAATATAAGCACAAGTTCAACACACTAAGGGTTTAAAGGGGTGATATTTCATAAGTGACGATATAATGAAAATCGCTATAATGACACTTCTAAAAATCAAACATTATGTCACAAATATTTCAACCAAACATCAATATAAGCCATATAAATAAATCAATATCGATGAAAAACCCTTAGGGTCTTTCTACAAAAGTCCGTTGTAAATCTCATATATATACACACTTCGAAGTGTCCTGTAGCGACATGTTCACTACGAAAACACTCCAACTTCTTCTTTTTGTACCCTGCAATTAAATGATTATTTATGCCATCCACTTTCAAGCAGAATCTAACAACACTCTATGGTCATATGGGTTTCCTATAAATCATAAAATGTGTCACCCACTTTCCAAAGTGGGAATCCAAACAATTCAAACAACCAAAAATAAATTATCATCGATGCATTCAACAACAATTTATAGTAAAACGGATATCATATAGTTTAATTAAAGGTGAGTTAACTCATCAAAATTTTAATTGACGCTTTTGCATTTTGGTTCGATTTATTTTAGCTTGAATTTTACTAGCTTCAAATCTAACGAAATCAATTCCAGCGCGTAGATAATGAAAATATGAGTCCAACAAAAAAGATCGCGTCCAAATCTGACCTCGTATAAGATAGTTATTGAGTTTATAAGATTTGAAATTAACTAAATTAATTAATAACTTAATTACACTTGATTAATTGAATAATTACTCTTAATTATCTTCTCCACCCCAAATATACAAATGCCTGTACATGAACGGATATGCATCGGGAAAACGCACCAATTCAATCCTTTCTCCAGCCTATTCTCCCTTGTTTATCAATGAAACGAAACACCCATCTCTCCAATCAATTCCGCTTTGCCTTATCTTTACATGGACACCATCGATCGAAGCTCAAACTCGCCCAAAACAAAGTGACCTAGAGCTAGTTTGTTGCGACCAAAAAAATATTGGACCACCCTAGAGGTGATCAAGCTCCACCAAAATATAGCCATAACTTCTCCTCAACTCGACAAACCCATGATAATAGCCACATGACCTATCTCCAACAAAATCATCGAAAAACCAAAATCCTAGATTCATGACCACATAGTCGATCATCACCTATCACATCTACACTGGCCATCCCTTACACTAAAACGAAGCCCTTGCTCCTATGAGTCCAACAAATCTTTTTTCGTGATATCAGTTCAATATAGATTTAGAATTTTGAAACAGGTGGGCCATTATGTTCATGGTTATAGGAACTGTAAAAAGAAAGATAAGGGGAAAAATGAGAGAGTTTTGAAAATTCAAGTGTTGGATTTGTATTTGATTTTATAAACAAACCAATTTACCTTACTTCAAACATTTACCTTACTTCAAACATAAGTAAATCAAAATTCTTGAGTAAACCAAAATTTCCAAGCCAACATCACATTACTGGTATGTTATTTTGAAATTTTGAATTGTGATTTTTTTGATTTAAAAAGTTTTGAAAAGAAGGTTTTGAGGTATTCCACTACACAGAATTACTTCACGTACGAACCGCAAACGACAAAACAAAAATAGGAGCGCACACAAAAATGCGACAGGATTTCAAAACAATTATAAAATACATAGATTATTTTATCCTGTGAAATTTCAAAAATACGAATGTTTGTTGTAATATGCACCAAACGAAAATTTCAATATTTTCCAAATTAAAATTATGGATAAATCCTATAAATTTAGTTAAAAATGCTATAATAAAAATCAAGTCATTTTTTTACCAATTGATTTCTTGTTATTTACTCAAACTATTTATTATTGTAAATAACTTTATAAATGAGTTCACCATTAGCATTTATTAATTAAAAGGAGTTAAATAAAATTATTAAACCCATTTAACTAACAATTAATTCATGATTCAAATATCTAAATAATCACTATATTTGAATAAAAGCTATTAAACTCTTAAAACCCATTTATTTAAATATTCAAAATTAATTAAATGTTAAAAATTCAAGACAATAAAATTCTAGGATGTTACACTAGTGCCTTGTTATTGTATGTAATCCATTCTCTAATACATGCTTCACGTACTTAGTTGTATGTCAAAAATGCTTGAACGTGAGATGCAAACATTTCAGCTTTGTTATATATTTCTTTTAAACCCTAGACATTATTAGAATATCACTGGATTATCTATTTGAAATGGTTTGGTTATCATAAGGTAAAAAATCATCCTTGTTTATATGCAGCATAGTCTTATAAGATACCTTTATTTTTGAAAGAATTATATAAATATAACAAACTATATGATTTGATTTTCTCATGTTGGTTTACTAGATTGTTCCGGGTGTTATTTTCTTGTTATACTGGGGTCATACCCGAGTACTTTTCTAGATTTAGCAATGGATGCTTGGTGCTACAAAAGATAAGTCGGACGCTTCCAAGACTTAACGTGTTTTATTTTCCACTATATTTTTTTATTTGCATTTATCAGCAATTTTAAGGACAGGCTATTATAACAACCCAAGCTGATGATAGGTTAGACTATGATTGTTGTATGAATATTAAAGCTTTCTTTTATAAAGATCATTTGGATATTATATATTACTTGTTACGATGTAAGATTCTTTCTGTCTTTTCTTCCTTTTATCCTAACAATCTACCTTTCTGGCACTTAGAGGTTTGGCATGTGAATATCGTGGATGTATCAGTATCGACTTTTGAGGGTTGAAAAGGTGGATCATCATTAATATACACACAAATTTCATGTTCAAAATTGGTTTATATTAATTATTAAACGATTTTATGATTTAATTATATACATGCATACATACATACATACATATATATATGTAGTTATATTTTTTTTTTATAAATTAGTATAATTATCAGTTATTTACATTTACGTATACAAATGATATATTTTCACATGTATATAAATCTTTTTATGCATATATATATATATATATATATATATATATATTTCAGTTAGACAACATGATCGAAACTAGAGGGAGTAACATGTCCGTTGTGGTATACATCCCGACATCTATATAATGGTATGTTAAACCATGTACACATAATTATGTTGCACATGCACGTACACACATATGTGCATATGATACACATATCTAAAATGTAGTACAAATCATCATAATATTAATATTTATTTATAAAGTTAAATAAAATATTGATTGTATTCGAAAAGAAAATTTAGAGAAGGTCAAAATGGATTAGACTTCATATCCCTAATAAAGATCCAACAAAGATTTTTTTTGAAATTCACCCTTTCACTTCACTGCGGGCTAGCCTAGTTCCATCAATGATATTGGTACCTAAAAGCCAATATGGTCTAGAGTAGTCATGATAGGGTTAAAAAATTAAGCTTGCCCACTTAGTACAGTGTTTAGAAAGGTAACATCTAGTATTGGAATTGGGTAATCAAATAACTGTCCTAGCTGGTTGCCAACCTAGCATGAAAGGTGACGTCAGCCTAAAGATTATCCCTAATAGAAAAGGCCCAAATTTGAATTGGGGCTTGACCTAATTTTCAAATTATTTTGAAAATTAAATAAAGTTTTAAATTTAAAGGTTAAATTACAATGGATTATGTTTATTACAAAAGTTATAATATAACATAAGCTTTCAAAATGTGTGAGAATATAATAAAATTTTCAAAGTGTTTCAAAATATTTAAATATAAATTTCAAATTATAAAATATATTAATAAGATTAATAAAATAAATTACTTAGTTAATTAATTAATAAATGTATACATGTTTATATATTACGATATGTATTATGTTGTTTTAAAATGTTTAAAATAACATAACTACATATTTATATGCATAAAACGAATTTTGAAATTAATATAATTTAATTAAAATAGTTTAATTAAATAAATTAGTTAAAATGTTAATGTTATCCCACTTTTTGGTCAAAACTGGAATATCAACAAATTGGCAAGGGATTATGGATATTGGGATTGGAGATCGATTGAAAGCAAGGCGGCGATCGATATCGTCAAAATTTGGTTGAACTCCAATCGGGACGAAATTGATTGGAGATGATGATAAGGATTAGGAAAGGATTTGTTTTAAATTTCAGGTTAATCGGAGTTCATATGAAGGAGTTATGATCGATGCAAGGTAGGAAAGTCATGCTGTTCGAATCCATCAAGGGGTCAAGGTGGTAATCGTTTCGAATCCATCGGATTCGAACCCATCAGGTTCGCATCGATCGAGGGCACGGCGCAAGGATGGTTCGAATCGATACACCTCGTGTCGATCAGGAAGTGATGGCTTCGAATCGATACCTTTCGTATTGATCAGCTTGCACACGGCACGATGGTCTTCGTATCGATCAGATGGGAAGGACAGGTGGACTTCGACTCGATGACGGCATGGATCTCCTTCGTATCCATAAGGTGTACACAAATTAGTTCGTATCGATGGTGGTTCAAATCGATAGGATTCTGGATTCGTGCCTATCGATACGAAGAGAGCGTTCGAGAAGGATACGCAGGGAGTCGACTTCATGGATTCGAAGAACTAGGGACAATTTCGAAGCGATCGATACGAACCAGGGAAGAAGCGTTCAATGCGGCGACAAAGGTGGATCGACCCGGAGAATTCGTGACACGTCATCGATGCGCACGCGCTTTGGATGGATTCGAAGCATGGATTCGAACCAGGCAGAACATACGGAGCCTTGATCTCGAATCGATCATATCTTCCAAACCGTTGATCCAAATGCAATGAAATTTTTACAGGAGCTTACATACATGTTGAAGAATATTCTCACCAAATTTCAGCTCAATTGGATGATTTATTTATCGATTTGAATGGAGTTCGAATCGATCCCAATGTGGGCCTGGATCTCCAGAATTCGGCCATATGGGCCCCCTCACGTGCTAGAAGCGGTCTACCGGATTTTTAGGAGAAATATCGGCCTCCTACACCTATAAATAGATCCCCTGGTCATTCAGAAAAGGGGTCGGAGAATCGAGAGAGAACAAGCACGCCCGGACGCTACCAGAATCATTCCATATCATCATTTCTACCATCGATTTCGAATTTGGACTTCGTAACTGCTGTAATCACTTGTAACCAGCAAGGATAATTAATAAAAGGATAAAACTTTGGAGTGGACGTAGGCCGGAGATAGCCGAACCACTATAAAACTTGTGTCTCTGTTCATTAATTCTGATTTGCTGCTTGTTATTCGCTGAGATCTGTTATCTGTGCTTGAATATCGTTGGTTTGTGTTCATACACTGGTGCTTTCACGGTATCTGGGGTTTGTGCCCAATTTTGGCGCAAACACTTTGGTGCTTTCACTAAGAAGGACTAGCACCCGCTACATCAGATTTGAAAGTTGGATTTGAAGATTTTAAAAGAGGTTGGATTCAAGGACAATGACTAGGCAAAGTAGTAGAAGGCAAAGGGCTGAGAGAAGCCAACGGGAAGGAAGTCAACAAGCATCCTCCGGAGCCGGGGAAGGACAGACTTCAATCTACATAACCCGGGATGAAATGGAGGCTATGGCAAATTCTTTTCAAGAGAGATTTTTGAAGAACCAACAGGAAATGATGCAGACTTTCTTTGAGCAAATGAGTGCTGCAGGGATGCAGAACTTAGGAACAGCTACAGCCGCTGTGGATGCAGGACAGGGGACTAGGGTCGTGGAACCCAATGGAGGACAAGATACGGAGCCAGAAGGCAATCATCAAGGGCTTGGGGGCAGGCCCACGGGATCCAATACAGGAGGACCTTTGGAAGGAATTCAACAGGCTAGAGCTAACATTGCTTCTAGTGAACCACACGACGAATATGTGCCGGAGTTCCCTCGGGGGCATGGGGGGCAACCCCCAACAGACAATACCGGATTAGTAGAAATCATCAGAAGAACTGTGCGAGGTGGTTTGACCAACGGGGACTTGGAAGGAGTGAATAGGAGTCCGTTTGCTCGGGAAATAAGGATGGCTCAGAATCCACCTAAGTTTAAGCTACCTAGCGTGGAGGTATATGATGGTAAGGCAGACCCAACAAATCACTTGATGAGGTACACCAGACACATGGAGGTGCTGGGAGCATCGGAGGAAGTGATGGCCCGATGCTTCCCTTTATATCTGACGGACTTAGCTGCAATGTGGTTTAGGCAGCTGAGAGAAGGATCTATCAGGACTTGGAGAGAATTGGTGGAAAAGTTTTTGGGACAGTTTCGGGTTCACGTCAAGAGGCCAAAGAATGTGATGACATTGACATCGGTGAAGCAAAGGATGGATGAATCGCTTAGAGATTTTCTAACTCGATTCAGTGCGGCAGTCGCTTCGGTGGATCGGCCTGATCCATCGATGGTTTTAATGGCAGCAGTATCAGGAGTCAGTGAGGACTCGGATTTCAAGGTATCTCTGATATGAGATCCCCCGCAGGATCTCGACGAATTCTTTCACGAGGCAGAAAGGTTCCTTCGGCAGGAAGATGCGAGTACAGATTTAAAGGTGAAAAGGGTTAATGCAACTCAGGATGTAGGACCATCCAGTAAAGGTTTGGATAAAGACAAAGGGAAAAGGAAGTTGGACGATGATTCTGGAAACGCTACGAAGCGATGGAAGGATCCAAAGTTTTCTACATACATAGGATTGAACGAGACGCTGGAGCGGATATACCTGGATACTCGGAATCGCCTTCCTTACCGGAAGCCGGCTAGGAGAGAACCATCAGAACAAGAAAGGACGTCAGGAAGGCACTGCCTCTTCCATGATTTAGACGGACATGACACCAACAGCTGCAGGCATTTAAAGGATATAATCGAGGAGCATGTAAGGAATGGACAGTTACAGCAATTTGTCGGAACTCGGAATGCAACGGTAGAGCAGGAGCAACTACCGACTACCTCACACCGTGATGATGTGAGGCCCAGGGATGATGGTCGATTGATCATCCACTGATCAGGATAATGTGAAATAAGTAGCGAACTACCGGCAAGCAACCAAGTCATTTACACATGTATGGGGACGGAGATAGCCCCTAGGCATGCTCTGAATGATGATAAACTGCGATGCCGTGGTTTGTGAAATTTATCTTTTGCTTTTTGATTGGACACTGCTTTTCTTTTTGGATTTGGGTTTGGAGTTTGGATTGAACTCCTGGTTTTGCTTGCTTTTTGATTTGGGTTTTTCTCTGGACGGTTGTTTTTGATTTTGAATGCTGCTTTGGATTTCTGGTTTTCTGGTTTGGATTTGGATTTTGGGTTGGATTTTGATTGGATTTTCATCTGGTTTTTGATAAATGGTCGTCGGGTATGGATTACGCCTGGCAAGGGGTGAGTCACTTTGCCCGAACGTGGTAAATTGACTCATTCAGGTCGTCGAGTATGGACTATGCTCGGCAAGGGTCCGGAGTGACCAGGATTCGGCCTAGGACTTAGGCCCCATATTATCGATTATTGTATCAGGTCGTTGAGTACGGACTATGCTCAACAAGGGTCCGGAGAGACCAGGATTCGGCTTAGGACTTAAGCCACGGCATTGCTCAACGTCCAGGGACACTGGACTACGGTCGTCAGGTGTGGATTACGCTTGGCAAGAACCCGGAGAGGTTAGCTCAACGTCCATGGACACTGGACCACGGTGTCAGGTGTGGATTACGCTTGGCAATAACCCGGAGAGGTTATGGATTCGGATATCGACCCGGGGAGGTCCTGGATCTGATTATTGGCTGTTGGATAAGGATGGATCAGGACTCGGCTGTCGAGTTCGAATGGATATGGGATTGGCTAGGGCTTTGGTTACGGGATTTGGAATTGGGCATCGACTCGAAGCAGTCAAGGATGACATATTCTGGCGATATGGCTATGGACTTTGGATATTGGAATCGGAACTATTCAAAACACGCCTTCTTATCGAAAGGCATGTTTTGGGGGGCAAAGTGTTATCCCACTTTTTGGTCAAAACTGGAATATCAACAAATTGGCAAGGGATTATGGATATTGGGATTGGAGATCGATTGAAAGCAAGGCGGCGATCGATATCGTCAAAATTTGGTTGAACTCCGATCGGGACGAAATTGATTGGAGATGATGATAAGGATTAGGAAAGGCTATGTTTCAAATTTCAGGTTAATCGGAGTTCATATGAAGGAGTTATGATCGATGCAAGGTAGGAAAGTCATGCTGTTCGAATCCATCAAGGGGTCAAGGTGGTAATCGTTTCGAATCCATCAGATTCGAACCCATCAGGTTCATATCAATCGAGGGCACCGCGCAAGGATGGTTCGAATCGATACACCTCGTATCGATCAGGAAGTGATGGCTTCGAATCGATACCTTTCGTACCGATCAGCTTGCACACGGCACGCTGGTCTTCGTATCGATCAGATGGGAAGGACAGGTGGACTTTGACTCGATGACGGCATGGATCTCCTTCGTATCCATGAGGTGTACACAGGTTAGTTTGTATCGATGGTGGTTCGAATCGATAGGATTCTGGATTCGTGCCTATCGATACGAAGAGAGCGTTCGAGAAGGATACGTAGGGAGTCGACTTCATGGATTCGAAGAACTTAGGGACAATTTCGAAGCGATCGATACGAACCAGGGAAGAAACGTTCAACGCGGCGACAAAGGTGGATCGACCCGGAGAATTCGTGACACGTCATCGATGCGCACGCGCTTTGGATGGATTCGAAGCATGGATTCGAACCAGGCAGAACATACGGAGCTTTGATCTCGAATTGATCATATCTTCAAACCGTTGATCCAAATGCAATGAAATTTTTACTGGAGCTTACATACATGTTGAAGAATGTTCTCACCAAATTTCAGCTCAATTGGATGATTTCTTTATCGATTCGAATGGAGTTCGAATCGATCCCGATGTGGGCCCGGATCTCCAGAATTCGGCCGTATGGGCCCCCTCACGTGCTAGAAGCGGTCTACCGGATTTTTAGGAGAAATATCAGCCTCCTACACCTATAAATAGATCCCCTGGTCATTCAGAAAAGGGGTCGGAGAATCGAGAGAGAACAAGCACGCCCGAACGCTGCTAGAATCATTCCATATCATCATTTCTACCATCGATTTCGAATTTGGACTTCGTAACTGCTGTAATCACTTGTAACCAGCAAGGATAATTAATAAAAGGATAAAACTTTGGAGTGGACGTAGGCCGGAGATAGCCGAACCACTATAAAACTTGTGTCTATGTTCATTATTTCTGATTTGCTGCTTGTTATTCGCTGAGATCTGTTATCTGTGCTTGAATATCGTTGGTTTGTGTTCATACACTGGTGCTTTCATGGTATTTGGGGTTTGTGCCCAATTTTGGCGCAAACAGTTAATTAATTAAATAATATACGCATGTGTATGATATATGTGTTATGTTATAAAGGTTATATTATATAATAAATATCGAATATAAATGTTATATTAACATAAAATTGATTAAAATGTTAATTAATTAAAATTAATTGAATAATACTAGTTAATATAACATTATGCATAATATTATTGTAACAACCGAAAATTTAACCCATAATAATTAATTCGGTAATTAATGAAATAACAAAATAACTATGTGAAATTATCAGAACTGAGCCATGGAAGTTGCACCATTGTGTCCGTGGTAATTTTCTAGTCAATTTCCATATATCGAATGTCATAATCCGAGCTAATATGAGAAAGTTATGAATCAAATAAGAATAACGAATATATTTATATATATTGGGCGAGGTCGACCTAGAGGTTGACCTAACCATGCCCTAGGTCGACCGGCCAGTTGACCCGCCTACAGGTATGGAACGAAGTAAATTTTCTTCATTCTAGAGGTTTTCAGACATGTATTTTTAATTATTTAGCTTCATCTGGTCCTTCCATTCTTACATCTGACGGCTCCTATTCAGCGTATGATGTGGTTGCATCCTATTCAATCCCTAAATCTAACGGTCCGAGACCCATTTCTACCCCTATAAATAAGACCCTAGGCCTAACATTTTTTCTCATTCTAGGATTTTCTCCAATTGGGTTCACCTTTTCTGGAAGGCCCTAAGCGGAATAATTTTCCAAGGAGAAAATCGTTTTAAATTAAAATATTTAACAACCCCAAGTGGATCCGGGAAGGCCTAAAGGAAAGAACTTAGGACCACAGGTGAGTGACTATAATTATTTTATATTTCTTTAAGTAATTTAAAATAATAGTGTTTCCAATAGTTGTCGTTTTACTACGATTTTTGGAATAACCATTTTATTGGTTTATTTATAGCTTTTAGAATTATTTTTAGTCTATTTCTTTTAGCTATGCTTTTCAGTTAATTTTAGTTTATTTCTGTTAATTATAGGCTTTCAATTTATTTATAGTTTATTTACCGCATTTTAATTTATTTGTTGTTATTTATGCGTCATTTACATCTTTTTCCTACGCTTTGGATTTTCTTCTATTTTTAGTTTTCTTTTATTTTCCCTTCTTCTTCGCATATGGATTAGAATAGATTAAATGTGAATATGGATTAAAATGATAAAAATACTAAAATAAGATAACATGTAAATTGTAAAGACTAATAAAAATGGAACTACGACTGAAATTGAGCCTAATTATGATATTGATGTTAGAATTGAACTAATTAAAGAAAATTGCCTAGTTATAACTTAGGATTATAACTAAAAAGAGTATAAGATGAAAAAAGCTTAATTTTACACTTAGACCTTGGGTTAAGTAATAAGCATGATTATAACGTAGGTTATAATAAGAAACAGAATAGAGTGAGGCTTATTTTAAGACTTAGAATAAATTAATAAGCACAGATAATAAGAATAAAACTAAAGGCTTATTTGAATAATTTATCTAAGTTAATAAGCAAAAAATTAAAGTAGGACCAGTACCAAATAACATTCCCCTATTTCTATGGACACGGTGTTTCACATAATCCTAAAGTGAGTTGAGGGGCATGCTTATGTTAATAACGGTAGTAAATGGTCAATAAGTAGAAGTCCAAATCATAGGGATTTAGGAAAGGGGTGCAACTAGAAATTGTTTGGATGATGGGCCAATACCAACAGCATTTCCCTTATTATTTCTATGGACATGGTGTTTCACATAACATTAAAGTGAAACGAGGTGTCTCACATAACCCTGAAGTGAGACGAGGTGTCTCACAGAATCCTGAAGTGAGACGAGGGGAACACTTGTGCAGGAGCTTGAGGTAATAAGAAGACCCTATAGGTAGAACAACAAGTAACTTGAGCATGCTGGCGGTTATGTTGCGACTTCCATTCGGATGCTCAGTAATCGTTATGAGTTCTAAGCGCTTAGTGTGTGCCTTTCGTAGACACCAATGTCTACTGCATGGAGCCTTAGTGTCGGTCCATAGTAGATTCTATGGAGTAGCGGACCGTTCAAAGGGTAGTATTAGGAATTCAGCCTAATCTAAGCAGCTATCAAAATCAAGTGCAAACAATCAAAGTTAATCAATTATGTCAGTTTAGCTAATTCGTATTTATTTCAATCTTATTCCTTCTCTCTATTTCATTTCTTTCCTTTTATATACTAGAACCGTTGTAAAGTCTCTTACTTTTACTTTGCTTAAAGATTCTAGTAATTACTATCATTCACCAGACTTTTAGTCTGACCCACTCCTTCATTTTCCCCTTTCCCCACATAGGCTAGCAAGAGCAAGGATGATAGATTTCAAACACTTGGAGACTTCTTTGGCAGAGATTTCACATGTATTTCTCTTATTTTGTTTTTTTCATTTTTTTAGCTTATTTCATGTACTCTCACTTTGTGAGGGATAGTTTGTACTCTGATATTTATGAGATTGAGGTTTTGATTTCTTGAGACATATATTGGTATTTTAAGACATATGATGTATTTGGTTTTATAATTCTATATTATGAATTTTGACTTTTAGCAAATTATTATTTTAATTGTTTCCGCTGTTTTATCTATTTTATCTTGTGAATCTTAGTCTCTGCTAGTTTTAGTTATATCTACAACGCAACATGCCTTTTAGTGTGCTCTTTTGGGTATACTAAAGGGTGTGCGGTGTTACATTTGGTATCAAAGCCTAAGGGTGCAGGATTGCTAAAATTTAATTTTTAAGTAAAGTAATTTTCAAAACTAATAATAACTTGTTTTAAAAATAGTTTTCAGAAAAGAACTATTAGAATTAGTTTTTAAGTATAAAAGAGTTTTTATAAAAATCCCCTCGAAAGTCCAGTTCAATCTCCCTTTGACTCTTTTCTAAACTATCGTTTTCTTTTCGTAGAATGATGGATGCCTCGAATCTTCCCAACGGCATTCCAGTCCCAGCCTGGTTTCGTAGGTATCTACAAGCAACAACTCCAGAGGGGCACGAGCAAGCGCCCAACCCAGCACTAGCGGGTGGGAATCCCATCAACCCACCTATCGCTGTCAATTTCTCAAAGCGTTGTAAGGATTTTGCGAGTTTGGGTGGAAAGACTTTTTCTGATAAGGAGACTTTAATGGAGGTGAGAGCTTGGCTTAGGGACACGGAAAGGACATTCAGACTATTGGGAATGGATGATCGGCAGCGGGTTCAGCTAGCATCTTGACAGCTGAAAGAGGGGGCTTCATATTGGTGGAAGGTCATTGAGTTAGAAGGAAGAGAGGTGACTTGGAATAGATTCTGGGAGCGATTTGATAGGAAGTTTTTGTCTCAAGCAGAGGAGAGTGTTCAGTTAGAGCGGTTTATCAATTTAAAGCAAGGAAGTTTGTCAGTGAAGGAGTACATCAATCAATTCAATGAATTTTCATGATTCGAAATGGAGTTGGTGAATATGCCGCACAAAAAACAATGAATTTTGCGAAGGGATTGAATCAGCCCCTTCAGGGATTGTTGTTGATTCACATGCCGATGGGAGCTACTTATGAGTCTTTGGTGGAGATGACGTTTATGTCTGATGTAGTCAATGAAGGAGAGTCAAAGGAAGTTGATAAGTTGGAAGGTCCGAAGAAGAAATGGTGGAGGAACGATAAAGAGAAGAAGAAAGGCGATGGCCCTTGGAAGCAGATTAAGAAAGGATTGAAGTGTGGTAGCTGTGGAATTATGGGACATATTGCCAGGGATTACGAGATGGAGAAGATGAAGGGAAAGTGCTTAAATTACGGGCACCTTGGTCACTTGATTAGGAATTGTCTCCAGAATACGAGACAGGGAGCTAGTACACCGGTCGTGCTGATTCAGGCGTTAGACGTAGCACCATCGGGCAGCATTCCGGATAGAGGTAGGAAAGTCACAGTTGAAGGTTTGATTTCAACTCTATTCGATTCTGGAGCATCACACTCTTTTATCTCTAGCTCGCTTGTGGATTGTTTGCACTTAGACATTTCTTTAGTTGTAGACCCCATTGTTGTTTCAAACTCCACAGGAGGATCGACACACTTATCTATGGTTTGCATGGGTTTGAAATTTTTTATCCTAGGCAGACTGCGACGCCTATGTTTTGGAATTTTTGGGGTTTGGGATGAATTTGGGGATGGATTGGCTATCCACATATAAAGCTATATCAAACTGCGAGAGGAGAGTCATTAGACTAGAGACATGCAGCGGTAGGACTTTCGAGGTTTCTTGTGACCCGCAAGGGTCAGTCATGTTGAGTTTCTTATATTCCCTCAATTCATCTTCAGCAGAGCTAGATTCGGTTCATGTGGTTAGAGATTTTCCAGATGTCTTTGAGGAGGTTAGTGTTGATACGCTATATTTTGATCAATGACAATGTGCTTCAACAAAAGGGAAGAGATATGTGCAAAGCTAAAGGAAGGACTATGAAGACCAAGGATATCATGAGTAATTATTATATATAGGTCTTAGTCTTAGTTTTATTGTTAAAATCTATCCTCAAGAAGCTTGCACAAACACAAAAATGTACAAACACAAAAACACATTACACAACTTCATATTTTAGTTAAGTGTTCACTGTGCATAAATTATCAGTTTGGTCAACTGAACAGGACATTTCAGTCGACTGAACCTGTTACACAAATACAACATGCACAGTTTCAGTCGACTGAAATTCTCTGTTCAGTCGAATGAATTTGAACCTGTGAATTTTTGATGGACACCTTCTTCTTCCCAAGAGTTGCAACCATTCTCCAATGGTAACGGATGCATCTCTTGCCTGAACCTTTTGCAAATAGATACACCTCTTCTACATGTTTCTATCATTTGAAAATCACTAATTCTAATTGCTTTAATCTCTCTATTATATTGATCATATTTTCAGATTACTCAAGTTTTCAAAAGCATTCACAAACCACTTCAATTGCTTGAATCTCTGATTTATCTTAAATACCTTTTTGATTCATAGCAATTTATATTTTCTAAATCTTCATAAACACATAAGATTATAGGAAAGTTGTACTCAATTAGACTCATTAATGTTATCAAGAACACTACAAGTCAGAAATACTCTTTGTACCTAGTTGAAGTCCTCTTCGGTAGTTGAGGCAAGAAATCCCGTTCGATTGTTCGGATAAGTTGTAAACCTATTCCTCCGGGTTAAGTGAGGGTTGTTAGTTAGTAGAATTCCTAAGAGGAGCTTAAGGACTGGACGTAGGACAAGAGGTCTGAACTAGTATAAAGTCTTAGTGTCTACTTTACTTATTTCTTATTGCTATTTACCTAGACCATTCCACTATTCCATATTATATGATCCCACCGGATAGCTTCTTCCAATTGGTATCAGAGCATCGGGTCGTCCTATAACCATAACACCGTTATCTGACATATTGATAATATGGAAAATAACACAAGCACAAGCACAACGACTGTCTATAGCTATACATTTGCAGAAGGACAATCTACTCAAAGACCCCCTCTATTCAATGGACTAAACTATAATTATTGGCTACAAGGATGAGGATTTATATGCAAGCAACAAATTTTGAAGCCTGGAATGCAACTCAAGCAGAGTTCGTTGTACCCACAACTGATTACCCTATATGGACACAAACTCAGAATAATGAAGCTAGTGCAAATGCCAAAGCTATGAATATGTTATTTTGCGCTTTGGACAGAAATGAGTTCAATCGTGTTAGGATTTGTACTACTGCACATCAGATATGGGATACACTTAGAACCATACATGAAGTCACAAACAAGGTCAAACAAACAAAAATTTCCATGCTAAAGAACCAGTTCCAAAACTTTAGAATGCGACAAAATGAATCCATCAATGGCATGTACTCGAGATTTCAAGACATTCATCATGCCTTAATAGGATTAGGAGAAAAGTATACGGATTTTGATATTGTGTCAAAGGTCCTAAATTCACTCACTGATGAATGTGAGAGAAAAGTCTTAGCAATCGAGGAAGCAAACGATCTATCTACAATGAAACCTGAAGAATTAATTGAAAACCTTATGTCTTATGAAGTTAACATGCAAGCTAAGAAAGACCAAGCGCAGGAAAAAAAATGTGGCTTTTCATGCAGAAAAAGAAGGATCGGAGTCTGAAGATGAGGATCTAGCATTTATTGCCAAAAATTTCAAGAAATTCTTAAAATAAAGAGAAGGAAATAAAACTGGTTTCAAAAAGAATTTCTTAAACAAACCTTCATCCTCAAATATAGAATGCTTCAATTGTCACAAGAAAGGACACATGCACAAGGATTGTCCAGAACAAAAGAAGGAAAATTAGAAAAGCTTCAACAACAAAAACAAGAAGGATAAATTCAAAAAGAAGGCATTTTCTGTAACATGGGACGATTCAGATTCATCTTCATCCGAAAATGATAGTGATAGCGACAATAAACAAGCAAATGTGTGCTTCATGGCTCAAGAATATGAGGTTAGTGATTTATCTTATGATGATTTAATAGAAGTAAACACTGAATTTTTAAATATTATAAGAATTCTCAAAAAGAAACTTAAAGAGACACGTGAAAATCAGAATAAAGCTGAATTTGAAAGAGATATGTTAAAAGACGAAAAAAATTTGGAAGAAGAACTTGAAAAAGTTCAAGAATCTTTCTCAAACTCAGATAGTCAACTTTTACTTTTGAGTCAAGAAATTGAAACTCAAAAAGCAAAGAATGATGAAATTATTTCTGAAAATAACAATTTAAAAAATAAAATAAAACAAGTTGAATTAGAAAATAGTAGTCTTTAAATTAAATTAGATAACATTACTAAAAATGTTTCTAATTTTAACAAAGGAAGAGAAAATTTACCTAAGATTTTAGAAAATTCTCAGTCTTCCTCAAATAAACATGGATTAAGATATAAAAAGGAGTCAAAAATTCCTCAAAAGAAAAATACTAATCTTAAGAGGAATAATGATTTAAAACATAATATATCATTAAGAGCACCTACTAAAACAAAAGTAGAAACTAAAATAATTAAAATTTGGGTTCCAAAGACTAACGTTAATTTAATTAGGGACAAATATGTTAAAACATTTATGAATACTGTTCATAACAATAAAAATTATATTTATAAAAGGGATACTAAACCCACTTGGGTTTGGCTTCCTAAGATCTAACTCTTAGGACCTTATTAAAAGGCGGGTACCAATATATTTATTAATATTTTTTGCAGGTCCCACTCAGGAAAAGAAAATGGATTTTGGATAGTGGTTGCTCAAAACACATGATCGAAGACAAAGAAATGCTTACAAATATTTCATACTTTGGTGGTGGCTCTGTTACCTTCGGAGATAACTCAAAAGGTTTCATCATTGGTAAAGGAGATGTATGCAACTACGGTATATCAAATTTACCCCTTATTACAAATGTTTCTTTAGTTAAAAACTTAAAACATAATTTATTAAGTATAAGTCAACTATGCGACAAATGTTTTAAAATAACTTTTTCTGAAAATAAAAGTTGTATTTTTGAAGGAAAGAGAGATAGAAATATTTATGTTTTAAACATGAAAATTAATAATAATAAAGATATGTGTTTAATGGTCAAAGATAATGATCCTTGGATATGGCACAAAAGATTTTGTCATAAAAATTTTAAAACTATTCAAAACTTTCAAAAAATGAATTATTACCAAAAATAAATTTTAAAATAAATAATATTTGTGATGATTGTCAATTAGGAAAATTAACTAAATCATCTTTTAAATCTAAGAAATTCATTTCAACGTTACAACCATTCGAATTATTACATATGGATTTATTCGGACCAACACAAGTTCAATCTATTAACCGTAATCGATATGTTTTTGTAATAGTTGATGATTTCTCAAGATATACATGGACAATATTTATGAAAAACAAAAGTGATACGTTTGAATATTTCAAAAAATGTAACGATCTCGAATTTTATTAAGTTTAAATTGATAATTAAATTTATTTTTGAATAAAATTTGTGAAAATAATTGGTAAATAATATAAAATTTTAGTTAAATTTTAATAATCGAGAATTAATTTGGATATTTGAAAATGAACATGTTTATAAAGTAGATTGAAAAATTGAATTGGGATTTTGGATATGATTAAATTTGATATTAGATAATTAAACTTTAAAAGGAAATATGTATAAAACAAAGAAATAAAATAAATACACATAGTTAGAATTCAAAACAACACTTAAATATGAAACAAAGTAAAAATACAAACCAATAAAAAAAATAGATACTAGCACAATATAGTATTATCAGCTGAAACAAATTGATAAAGTATGAATAAACAAAATAAGAAACAAAACAAAGTAAAAATAACAAACAAAGACATAGATATGCAGGCAAACAAAATAAAGCTGCAGCCACCAAATAAAAACAAGCTAGGCAATGCAAATAAAGTGTTCAAACAAATAAATATAAGTACAAAATAAAACATAAACAAAGAAATACCAAGATCCTTAGTACACTGTAAAATATCCTAGCACACATTTTTCATCTAAGCCGAAGTAAGGCTGAAGTAAACAAATGCATAACCAAGTACAAAGCATTTAATGCAAGCACCCTTAGCATGCCTTTTGTACACAAGAAAACTGTCAGCCTACAAACCCGTAACTCTTTTCCTTTATATTTATCCCTTCTTACTTCATTCGTTCAAGTCATAGCAAGTAAAAAAAAAAATACAAGTTAGCATTCCAATTTTTACAACAAACCAGAAAAACAAATTCAACTTAATCAAGCAATGCAAAGATCATGCAAGTTAAAAGCAAATCCAGTTTACAGTTAACAACTCAGGCCTGTCTTCACATAGCAGGCTCTGTTCTTCTTCAACAAAACCAAGTAAGCAACTTTCCACCCATGATCTACTTCTATATCTTGATATTGTGGTTGATACTTGAATGCATTATGAAATGTTGTTAGATGTTAAATATGTCTGTATGTTTAGATATATATATATATATATGTAGATAAACCTTTTAGACTATAACCTTTGAAAGGAAAGTAATTACAGCAATACAATGCTATTTCTAAAAATAGTTTCAAAAGAAAATATTTAGTGAATATTCTGGAAACAAGAGATTACAGTAAAATCTTTTAAATCTGGAAAAAAAAATCATAATGAGTAAACACCTTAATTAAAACTTAAGTATGATTAGATCAGTGCTCGTGATTCATGGATGGTATGATGTTTTCATAAGTATGTTAGAAAAGTAGCTCTATGAAAAAAATACATGTTGGATCTGTGTGTTTTGAGCATGAATGCTCTTCTCTGTTTAGTTACAGGGCCAGAAATTAAAAATCAAAAGAAAAAAAAAACTCACTCAATATATGTACATCTAGTCACCGATGGACTTAAGGTCTAGAACAAAATAAATTGGTATAATCATCATTCAGGTTTGCAAACATGTTTAAAATATTCTTAGATTGTAAAATACTGTAAAGCTAGTAAATACAGTAAGATTTTGAAAAGAAGTGATAAAATCAACTACTTTGTTTCGTGGATTCAGGCATATAGTTCGAATCAATTCTGGGAAACTCGATTTTTAAAATTAAAATCACGAGTTTTAAATTAGTTTTGGGTTTGCAATTTGGGTTTGATTAGTTTTGGGTTTCGACTAAATTTCCGGTGACTGGTGGAACTTTGGAGGTCGGGGTTTTGGTTGGTGATGGAGGAGCCTATAGTGGTGATGGAAAAAATAGGTGGAGGTACCATCGGTGATGGTGGTGAAGGCGGCGAACATTTTAAATTTCTAAACCTAGTTTTAACATGGTACGGTATTTGGTCTCGTTCGTCACCAAGAAGTGATCGAGTGCTTCGGGGTTTGGAGCGATGGAAGATGGGGTATAGACGAGGTGGCGGCCGGAGTTGTACGAACTCCGATGTTCGAGGCGTCGAGAACCAAGCGCTGACAGGTTCGAAGGGGTATTTGCATGTGCGTTTCCAGGTTTTGTTCCTGGTACCTGTATCGAGCTTGAATGCTCGATTTTGGTTAGATGATTTGATCATCGATCTGATGATCGAAATGGGTCTGAGGAGAGATAGCCGATGTGAGAGGATGGTCAACGTTGGCCGGAGGTGGCTCTGGTGGACGTGCACGTGCACATGTGCACTTGTATATCAGGGAAAGCAAGTAGTTTTGGGAAGAAGTCGTGTGTTGCAGGGGAGTTTCTCGTGGAAGTGTCGTGTAGGACTCGAAGTAAACTACAGGGAAAACTCGGGTCGAATTCTTGTTCCAGTTTTTACCTGGAAACCTGTTTCTCTATTTTGAAAATTTTAAACTAAATTTAAATTCATCAAGCAAAGTTTTAAATGGAGTTTAATCTAAAATGTAAATAAAAAAAATTCTAGTCGAATTGAAATTTAGTTTGAAGATAAATAAAAGTTTTAAATTCCATTTGTTTTAATAATTCAAAGTAATTAATGGTATTGAAGAAAATTTGGAAATCAAAATAGAATTGAATTCGAAAATAAAATTTAAATAAGTTAAATTTAAAAGTAGAACCTGAAATGAGTTTCAAATCAGATCTTAAGATTTTGGAAAATTAATTTTTATTACTAAGTGTTGCAATAAGTCAAAATGTTAAAGTGCAAGAAAAGAATTGATTTTTAAACTCTTTAAAATTTCTTTTGTAATCAATGGTTATTTTACATGTAAATTTAAAATGTTAAAGAAATTTGCTTTAAACTTTATTAAAAGTAAATAAGGATCTATTTTTGATATATAAAAAAAACAAGAAGAAGAAAAAAATCATTAAATCATATGAAAATAAATGTGTTACTTTAAGTAATAAAGATTGATGATTTCTAATTCATTACGAATGAATTTTAATAGGGAATTGATTTATAAATTAATAATGGTTAATGTAAGAAATTTTCTTTAAAAGGGTGATTAAATAAATTTAATAGTATTGAAATCATTAACTAAGTTTATTTGAGCAATTAATCAATGTGATAAATTTTATTAATAAATTTGATTGATTAAATTAATAATAATCAACTGTGAAACTATTAAGTATAATTACTTAATGACGGAGATTGTGAAATTAAATACTCGACATAATTTATTGAGTAAAATCGAATCTGTTCAAATTAAATTTCTTAAGTTAATTAATTCAGAATAATCATTTGGTAGTTTTGAAAAAAATATAATTACTTAGAGAAGTAATTAATTAATAATTACTGAATGTAATTAATTAAATGATGATTAATAATTTGAGTTAATTATTTATGAATAAATTAAAGGATTAATTAATAATGACAATTAATTAAGATAATTTAATAATTACAGATTAATTGATTCATTGAATTGAAATGATTAGTTAATAATTAAGGATTAACTAATAAAATTTGAATGAAGATTTATTTCAAATAATTCGTAATTAAATCATGATAATTAACCCGGATTAATAATTGATACATCTGATTTAAATTAATCAGTTGATTAATAAATTCACTTGTGAATGTTTGGATTCTATTGAATGTTGAATTATTTGACATCTCTGATCTGTAATGCTTTGTGATATATTCTGATTTGTGTGTGATCTATACTGTAGTTTATTTATCTGGGATGAATGTAAACTATTATCTGTGATTAATATATCTGTGATCAGTGATCATTGAATGGACGATGAGCGTTATAGTTTATATCGCTTATCAACTATATTTCTGTGTATTAATCTGTGATGATTGAATGATGTTGCACTATTGTGTTAAACCCCTGGACCATACTTATACACACACAAATATGGATATCACGAGGAAATCGATTAAGCCACAGATTTTTAAAAATAGTTTTGAATTTGAATTTTAAATTCAAATGGTTTGAAAATAAGATTGGGTTTAAAGTGAAAAGCTTTTGAAATGGAATTTCAAAGATGAAATTTATTTTGAATAACTTGATAAAATTTGAAATTTAAATAATTTGATTTAAATTTAAATTCAAAATGCGAAATTGAATTCTATGATTTGAAACTAGGGATTAAAGATGTTATACCAGTTATATATGGGTTAAATATTTTAAAAATATTGATTTGGAAATATGAATATAATTCAAGAACTTTAACTCATATAAATATAATTGGATCTTTCTGAAACGAAAAAACTATTTGTTTTCAAATAATAAAAGTTTTCACATAAGTAATGAACTTCCTATTTGTGTTAAAAAGATTTCTAGTTTAAAATGAAAATGATTTCCAAGTTATAGAAACGATTTAAAAGCTATAAGTTAAATCTTTGAATTAAAGATTTAAATGAATTAATCCAATTGAAATAGAAATTGTTTTGAAATCTATGAATGGATCTTTATGAAACGGGGTGAACCTTATGAAATGAATATTTTTGTTTAAAATATTGGAAATGGTAATTTGTTTAAACCATTTGAAGAAAAGTTTTGGGTAATAAGTTGTGACTTAATTGAAATCCCAATATCCATATGTTTTTGAAATATTGCGCTCACTATTCGGTTTAGCCGGAAGAGGACCTTTGTGTCATATATCCCATTCCGAATATGTGTTACGTCATTGTGGATAGTATTTGAAGACCGACGGTGAAGACCGGATATTTTCGAAAACGAAAGGACAACTCGTCAATTGTCTTTGCATCGAATGGCCCCGGTATAGAGACTCCATATGTGATGGGAAGTCCAATCGAAATTAGTGAATATCCGATTGCAAGGGCTTCTTTGGAAGTGCCTCCGGTTCTATTCAAACCCAGAATAGACTTGTATGGATTGTGTGTCTGAAATTACAATTTGAGATATAAAGAAGATTTCTTTCAAATACATTTCTGTTGGTGGCGGAGAATTTATTCTTTTAGCTTAACACCCTTCTCAGAGACGTACGAGCTCAGAGGTTATGTAGTTGATGGTTATCAACGATATATTCCCAATTTGGTGATGTGACATGCTGAGTGTTGCTGTGAAAATGATCATTGTTTAATCATTTGTGATATGATCATTTGTTTGATCATTTATCTTGGTGATCATTACTTTGATCATTTGTTGACCCAAAACACAGCTTTTGTATAAAGCGTAGCTTTGTGGACGAGACTTCGTCGAGACCTCACACCCCGGAATGGTCGAAACAGGAAAGATGCAGCAAGGTTATTGGGGGTAGCACCCCTTAGGGTATGTGCATTTCCTTCTGGATAGAAGTGGTATCATGGTATGGAGCCCAGATACTTAACTTATGTTGATATCGCAAATATATATATATATATATATATATATATATATATATATATATATATTACTTTGTGATTTGTTGCTGGGGCCCCGGATAAAGGTTGGATACGACCGGGGGATAGCATACTCGTGTCAGTAGTTATCCAGTTAGGGGTAACCCGGCCTTGTGTTGGCAGAGATCCGGTTTGGTTCTCGGGAACGTCCTTCCAGAAGCGTTCTCATGTGGCAATAGGAAGTTCCTTGGCCTGACCGTTTGTTGGAAATCCAAAGAAACAATACGAGCCTTCTACAGTATTAGTTGTAGAACTTGCCATTTACTTATGGTGGCGCCCCACTGTTTAGATGGTAGCTATAGTAGGCATACGATAATGGTCGTATGTTGGCTAAGATTTATATTCTACTTTCAAAATGTGTTTCTGCACTTTGCACTTATAGTAATAAATCAAGGAAATTGCGTATCAAGCATATTTGACTATCATAAGAAGAAATCTCCTCCAATTCTGCGTTTGCATTGTGTGTGTGGCGGGAGGTCTTATGGTAGTTTCATTTTTAAAAGCATTGCGAATTGATTTTAAAATCTTTTGTTGATTGTTTTAAAAGATAAACTGTTTTTGTTACTCACTACCAGTCCCATAACTGATCCGGAGTTTATTGTTTTTTCCCTAAACTTTGGGTGCTCAAAATTTTTCTATACGAGCAGTTTAGAGTTGGGTTTTTCAAATAGTCAGATGTAGAGGATTATTTGGAGTTAGTTCAGTCTTTGGATGTGGACAAGACTTGATTGACTTGGTGCATCGATATTGGAAGTTCGAGCTATTGCTGGATTGGTTCTTGGAAATGGAGTTGCAGTTATTTTTGGAGTTCTTCCTTGAAGACTATCTTAGAGTTATTTGTTCTGCTGCTAGATGTTATCTATTTTCTTTTCCGTCGCTATTCTATTGTATCTCTGATGTATATTGATATCTATTGGATCATCTGTTGTATGAGATATTGTATCAAAGCTGTATATCAATGTATTATTCTATTATTCCGCTGTGTTGTTTACTTAATGTTGTTATAAGCTCCGACGAATCGGATTTGAACGGTCGAATCTATGGCATTCGAATACGATATGAAGTATGGATGTCGATTTTCGAGCGCGAAAAATCCGCGTCGTCACATTTGGTATCAGAGCTGAGGGTTAAACTTTATCTCAGGAGTATAACACATTAAGTAGCTCATTAGAGATAGGTGAAGTATCTCTAGAATGAATATATCCCTAAGATATCTGTTTAAATGCCTCAGTAAATTCTCTTACTATTCACCGATAGTAAGTATGAGTGCAAGAAGAGGACGAGATAGGGGACAGGGGAGTACCATTATAAATGGTCAATACCCTGCGACAGTGGAAACAACTTTCTTATCAATTTCCTTTGATTCGATTCCAAAAATTTTGATTGCTTCGTACCAGTTGCAAGAAGAAGTTTCAGAGCGGTGATGGTCTATGAATCGTTGTAGAAAATCCTTACTTCGTGTCTTCATCGGTTTTTATCAATTTTCGATTTAAACTCTAATGAATATGAATTGGAAATTTGGATTGAAAATTTTAAATAAATTGGAAAATTTTAATTGAGTTAAATTGGTTAATAGAATATGAAGGATAATTTGAATTGTCTTGATAAAACGATTTTGTTTAAAACCAAAATTGAAATTCTATTGTAATTTCTTGTATCTATTGTTGATATTCTGATTTGCTAAGCCAAATGTAGAATTGATATCCAGTTTGATCTAAAAAGATATTTCTCTATCTTTCATCTATCTTCGTTATCTCTCTCTGGCGAATTTCGAGGACGAAATCCTTTTTAAGGGGGGAAGTTTGTAACGATCTCGAATTTTATTAAGTTTAAATTGATAATTAAATTTTATTTTTGAATAAAATTTGTGAAAATAATTGGTAATTAATATAAAATTTTAGTTAAATTTTAATAATCGAGAATTAATTTGGATATTTGAAAATGAACATGTTTATAAAATAGATTGAAAAATTGAATTGGACTTTGGATATGATTAAATTTGATATTAGATAATTAAAATTTAAAAGGAAATATGTATAAAACAAAGAAATAAAATAAATACACATAGTTAGAATTCAAAACAACACTTAAATATGAAACAAAGTAAAAATACAAACCAATAAAAAAAATAGATACTGACACAATATAGTATTATCAGCTGAAACAAATTGATAAAGTACGAATAAACAAAATAAGAAACAAAACAAAGTAAAAATAACAAACAAAGACATAGATATGCAGGCAAACAAAATAAAGCTGCAGCCACCAAATAAAAACAAGCTAGGCAATGTAAATAAAGTGTTCAAACAAATAAATATAAGTACAAAATAAAACATAAACAAAGAAATACCAGGATCCTTAGTACACTGTAAAATATCCTAGCACACATTTTTCATCTCAGCCGAAGTAAGGCTGAAGTAAACAAATGCATAACCAAGTACAAAGCATTTAATGCAAGCACCCTTAGCATGCCTTTTGTACACAAGAAAACTATCAGCCTACAAACCCGTAACTCTTTTCTTTTATATTTATCCCTTCTTACTTCATTCGTTCAAATCATAGCAAGTAAAAAAAAAACAAGTTAGCATTCCAATTTTTACAACAAACCAGAAAAACAAATTCAACTTAATCAAGCAATGCAAAGATCATGCAAGTTAAAAGCAAATCCAGTTTACAGTTAACAACTCAGGCCTGTCTTCACATAGCAGGCTCTGTTCTTCTTCAACAAAACCAAGTGAGAAACTTTCCACCCATGATCTACTTCTATATCTTGATATTGTGGTTGATACTTGAATGCATTATGAAATGTTGTTAGCTGTTAAATATGTCTGTATGTTTAGATATATATATATATATATATATATATATATATATATATATATGTATGTATGTAGATAAACCTTTTAGACTATAACCTTTGAAAGGAAAGTAATTATAGCAATACAATGCTATTTCTAAAAATAGTTTCAAAAGAAAATATTTAGTGAATATTCTGGAAACAAGAGATTACAGTAAAATCTTTTAAATCTGGAAAAAAAAATCACAATGAGTAAACACCTTATTTAAAACTTAAGTATGATTAGATCAGTGCTCGTGATTCATGGATGGTATGATGTTTTCATAAGTATGTTAGATAAGTAGCTCTACGAAAAAAATACATGTTGGATCTGTGTGTTTTGAGCATGAATGCTCTTCTCTGTTTAGTTACAGGGTTAGAAATTAAAAATCAAAATAAAAAAAAACTCACTCAATATATGTACATCTAGTCACTGATGGACTTAAGGTCTAAAACAAAATAAATTGGTATAATCATCATTCAGATTTGCAAACATGTTTAAAATATTCTTAGATTGTAAAATACTGTAATGCCAGTAAATACAGTAAGATTTTGAAAAGAAGTGATAAAATCAACTACTTTGTTTCGTGGATTCAGGCATATAGTTCGAATCATTTCTGGGAAACTCGATTTTTAAAATTAAAATCATGAGTTTTAAATTAGTTTTGGGTTTGCAATTTGGGTTTGATTAGTTTTGGGTTTCGACTAAATTTCCGGTGACTGGTGGAACTTTGGAGGTCGGGGTTTTGGTTGGTAATGGAGGAGCCTATAGTGGTGATGGAAAAAATAGGTGGAGGTATCATCGGTGACGGTGGTGAAGGCGGCGAACATTTTAAATTTCTAAACCTATTTTTAACATGGTACGGTATTTGGTCTCGTTCGTCACCAAGAAGTGATCGAGTGCTTCGGGGTTTGGAGCGATGGAAGCTGGGGTATAGACGAGGTGGCGACCGGAGTTGCACGAACTCCGATGTTCGAGGCGTCGAGAACCAAGCGTTGACAGGTTCGAAGAGGTATTTGCACGTGCATTTCCAGGTTTTGTTCCTGGTACCTGTATCGAGCTTGAATGCTCAATTTTGGTTAGATGATTTGATCATCGATCTGATGGTCGAAATGGGTCTGAGGAGAGATAGCCGATGTGGGAGGATGGTCAACGTTGGCCGGAGGTGGCTCTGGTGGAGATGCACGTGCACATGTGCACTTGTATATCGGGGAAAGCAAGTTTTTTTGGGAAGAAGTCGTGTGTTGTAGGGGAGTTTCTCGTGGAAGTGTCGTGTAGGACTCGAAGTAAGCTACAGGGAAAATTCGGGTTGAATTCTTGTTCCAGTTTTAACCTGGAAACTTGTTTCTCTGTTTTGAAAATTTTAAACTAAATTTAAATTCATCAAGCAAAGTTTTAAATGGAGTTTAATCTAAAATGTAAATAAAAAAAAATTCTAGTTGAATTGAAATTTAGTTTGAAGATAAATAAAAGTTTAAAATTCCATTTGTTTTAATAATTCAAAGTAATTAATGGTATTGAAAAAAATTTGGAAATCAAAATAGAATTGAATTCGGAAATAAAATTTAAATAAGTTAAATTTAAAAGTAGAACCTGAAATGAGTTTCAAATCAGATCTTAAGATTTTGGAAAATTAATTTTTATTACTAAGTGTTGCAATAAGTCAAAATGTTAAAGTGCAAGAAAAGAATTGATTTTTAAACTCTTTAAAATTTCTTTTGTAATCAATGGTTATTTTACATGTAAATTTAAAATGTTAAAGAAATTTGCTTTGAACTTTATTAAAAGTAAATAAGGATCTATTTTTGATATATAAAAAAAACGAGAAGAAGAAAAAAATCATTAAATCATATGAAAATAAATGTGTTACTTTAAGTAATGAAGATTGATGATTTCTAATTCATTACGAATGAATTTTAATAGGGAATTGATTTATAAATTAATAATGGTTAATGTAAGAAATTTTCTTTAAAAGGGTGATTAAATAAATTTAATAGTATTGAAATCATTAACTAAGTTTATTTGAGCAATTAATCAATGTGATAAATTTTATTAATAAATTTGATTAATTAAATTAATAATAATCAACTGTGAAACTATTAAGTATAATTACTTAATGACGGAGATTGTGAAATTAAATACTCGATGTAATTTATTGAGTAAAATCGAATCTGTTCAAATTAAATTTCTTAAGTTAATTAATTCAGAATAATCATTTGGTAATTTTGAAAAAAAAATAATTACTTAGAGAAGTAATTAATTAATAATTACTGAATGTAATTAATTAAATGATGATTAAGAATTTGAGTTAATTATTTATGAATAAATTAAAGGATTAATTAATAATGATAATTAATTAAGATAATTTAATAATTATTGATTAATTGATTCATTGATTTGAAATGATTAGTTAATAATTAAGGATTAACTAATAAAATTTGAATGAAGATTTATTTCAAATAATTCGTAATTAAATCATGATAATTAACCCGGATTAATAATTGATACATCTGATTTAAATTAATCAGTTGATTAATAAATTCACTTGTGAATGTTTGGATTCTATTGAATGTTGAATTATTTGACATCTCTGATCTGTAATGCTTTGTGATATATTATGATTTGTGCGTGATCTATACTGTAGTTTATTTATCTGGGATGAATGTAAACTATTATCTGTGATTAATATATCTGTGATCAGTGATCTTTGAATGGACGATGAGCGTTATAGTTTATATCGCTTATCAACTATATTTCTGTGTATTAATCTGTGATGATTGAATGATGTTGCACTATTGTGTTAAACCCCTGGACCATACTTATACACACACAAATATGGATATCACGAGGAAATCGATTAAGCCACAGATTTTTAAAAATAGTTTTGAATTTGAATTTTAAATTCAAATGGTTTGAAAATAAGATTGGGTTTAAAGTGAAAAGCTTTTGAAATGGAATTTCAAATATGAAATTTATTTTGAATAACTTGATAAAATTTGAAATTTAAATAATTTGATTTAAATTTAAATTCAAAATGTGAAATTGAATTCTATGATTTGAAACTAGGGATTAAAGATGTTATACCAGTTATATATGGGTTAAACTATTTTAAAAATATTGATTTGGAAATATGAATATAATTCAAGAACTTTAACTCATATAAATATAATTGGATCTTTCTGAAACGAAAAAACTATTTGTTTTCAAATAATAAAAGTTTTCACATAAGTAATGAACTTTCAATTTGTGTTAAAAAGATTTCTAGTTTAAAATGAAAATGATTTCCAAGTTATAGAAACGATTTAAAAGCTATAAGTTAAATCTTTGATTTAAAGATTTAAATGAATTAATCCAATTGAAATAGAAATTGTTTTGAAATCTATGAATGGATCTTTATGAAACGAGGCGAACCATATGAAATGAATATTTTTGTTTAAAATATTGGAAATGGTAATTTGTTTAAACCATTTGAAGAAAAGTTTTGGGTAATAAGTTGTGGCTTAATTGAAATCCCAATATCCATATGTTTTTGAAATATTGCACTCACTATTCGGTTTAGCCGGGAGAGGACCTTTGTGTCATATATCCCATTCCGAATATGTGATACGTCATTGTGGATAGCATTTGAAGACCGACGGTGAAGACCGGATATTTTCGAAAACGAAAGGACAACTCGTCGAATGTCTTTGCATCGAATGGCCCCGGTATAGAGACTCCATATGTGATGGGAAGTCCAATCGAAATTAGTGAATATCCGGATTGCAAGGGCTTCTTTGGAAGTGCCTTCGGTTCTATTCAAACCCAGAATAGACTTGTATGGATTGTGTATCTGACATTACAATTTGAGATATAGAGCAGATTTCTTTCAAATACATTTCTATTGGTGGCGGAGAATTTATTCTTTTAGCTTAACACCCTTCTCCGAGACGTACGAGCTCAGAGGTTATGTAGTTTATGGTTATCAGCGATATATTCCCAATTTGGTAATGTAACATGCTGAGTGTTGCTGTGAAATGATCATTGTTTGATCATTTGTGATATGATCATTTGTTTGATCATTTATCTTGGTGATCATTACTTTGATCATTTGTTGACCCAAATCACAGCTTTTATATAAAGCGTAGCTTTGTGGACGAGACTTCGTCGAGACCTCACACCCCGGAATGGTCGAAACAGGAAAGATGCAGCAAGGTTATTGGGGGTAGCACCCCTTAGGGTATGTGCATTTCCTTCTGGATAGAAGTGGTATCATGGTATGGAGCCCAGATACTTAACTTATGTTGATATCGCAGATATATATATATATATATATTACTTTGTGATTTGTTGATGGGGCCCCGGATAAAGGTTGGATACGACCGGGGGATGGCATACTCGTGTCAGTAGTTACACAGTTAGGGGTAACCCGGCCTTGTGTTGGCAGAGATCCGGTTTGGTTCTCGAGACCGTCCTTCCAGAGGCGTTCTCATGTGGCAATGGGAAGTTCCTTGGCCTGACCATTTGTTGGAAATCCAAAAAAACAATACGAGCCTTGTACAGTATTAGTTGTAGAACCTGCCATTTACTTATGGTGGCGCCCCACTGTTTAGATGGTAGCTATAGTAGGCATACGATAATGGTCGTATGTTAGCTAAGATTTATATTCTACTTTCAAAATGTGTTTCTGCACTTTGCACTTATAGTAATAATATCACGGAAATTGCGTATCAAGCATGTTTGACTATCATAAGAAGAAATCTCCTACAATTCTGCGTTTGCATTGTGTGTGTGGCGGGAGGTCTTATGGTAGTTTCATTTTTAAAAGCATTGCGAATTGATTTTAAAATCTTTTGTTGATTGTTTTAAAAGATAAACTGTTTTTGTTACTCACACCAGTCCCATGACTGATCCGGAGTTTATTGTTTTTTCCCTAAACTCTGGGTGCTCAAATTTTTTCTACACGAGCAGTTTAGAGTTGGATTTTTCAGATAGTCAGATGTAGTGGATTATTTGGAGTTAGTTCAATCTTTGGAAGTGGACGAGACTTGATTGTCTTGGTGCATCGATATTGGAAGTTCGAGCTATTGCTGGATTGGTTCTTGGAAATGGAGTTGCAGTTATTTTTGGAGTTCTTCCTTGAAGACTATCTTAGAGTTATTTGTTCTGCTGCTAGATGTTATCTATTTTCTTTTCCGCTGCTATTCTATTGTATCTCTGATGTATATTGATATCTATTGGATCATCTGTTGTATGAGATATTGTATCAAAGCTGTATATCAATGTATTATTCTATTATTCCGCTGTGTTGTTTACTTAATGTTGTTATAAGCTCCGACGAATCAGATTTGAACGGTCGAATCTATGGCATTCGAATACGATATGAACTATGGATGTCGATTTTCGAGCGCGAAAAATCCGCATCGCCACAAAAAAATTGTTAAAAGAATTCAAAATATTAAGAATTTAAAAGTCAAAAATATAAGGAGTAACCATGGAGGCGAATTTGAAAATGAATTATTTAAATTATTTTGTAAAAATAAAGGAATAAATCATAATTTTTCATTTCCTAGAACTCCACAACAAAATAGAGTTGTAGAAAGGAAAAATAGAACTCTTCAAGAATGCGCAAGAACGTTATTAAATGGAAGTACATTACCAAAGCATTTTTGGACAGAAGCTGTAGCAACTGTGTGCTATGTATTAAATCGTATTTCCATACGACCTTTAACTAAAAACACGTCATATAAACTTTTTAATGGAAGAAAACCTAATATTTCGTACTTAAAAATCTTTGGGTCAAAATGTTTTATTCTTAACACAAAAGACCAACTTGGAAAATTCGATCCAAAAGCTGACCATGGTATTTTTGTAGGTTTCAGAACGAAGTAAGGCATATCGTGTTTTCAATAAACGAACAAATGTAATAGAAGAAACTTTACATGTATCTTTTGATGAAAATTTTAATAAAAATACAATTATCAAAGATGATGAAGAAATTATATCAAACACAAAAAATATAAGTTTTGAAAATAATGAAAATATTAATCAAATCGATAACAATCAAATTAGATCTCCTCCTAAAATCCTACGAGATCTTCCTACACAAAATATAATTGGAGAGATTGACTTGCAAGTTCAAACAAGAAGTCAACTAAACCAAATAGGACATGTTGCCTTTATTTCAACAATAGAACCTAAAACTCCTAAAGAAGCATCAACAGACGACTATTGGATTGTTGCTATGCAAGAAGAATTTAATCAATTTGAACGTAATGATGTTTGGGAATTAGTTCCCCGTCTTAATAATCAATCAGTTATAGGAACAAAATGGGTTTACAAAAATAAATTAGATGAACAAGGAAATATAACTAGAAATAAAGCTAGACTAGTAGCCCAAGGATATAATCAAGAGGAAGGTATCGATTTTGAAGAAACATTTGCTCCAGTTGCAAGACTTGAAGCAATACGTATTCAATTAGTCTTCGCTTGTTTTCACAATTTTAAACTTTATCAAATGGATGTTAAAAGTGCATTTTTAAATGGTTTTATAAAAGAAAATATATGTAGAACAACCCCCTTTATTCACTTACGAAAAGTATCAGGATCATGTATATAAATTAAAGAAAGCCTTATATGGCCTTAAACAAGCACCTCGTGCTTGGTATGAGAGACTTAAGAGCTATCTACTAGATTCAGGATTTCAAATAGGAAAAGTAGATCAAACTTTATTTATTAAAAACACTACTAAAGACATTTTAATAATTCAAATATATGTAGATGACATTATATTTGGTTCAACTAATGAAAAATTATGTAAAGAGTTTTCTAATATAATGACTAAAGAGTTCGAAATGTCACATATGGGAGAATTATCTTATTTTCTCGGACTTCAAATTAAACAATTAACAAATGGAATTTTCTTAAACCAAGAAAAATATTGCGCTAATCTAATTAAATGCTTTGGAATGGAAAACACTTCTGGTAAACCCACTCCTATGAGTACCACAACTCATCTTGATCGAGATGAAAATGGCAAGAGTGTAGACCAAAAGTTGTTTAGGAGTATGATAGGTTCTTTACTTTACTTAACCGCTAGTAGACCAAACATAATGATGAGTGTATGTTTAAGTGCACGTTTTCAAGCTAATCCTAAAGAATCACATTTAAGGGCCGTAAAACGAATTATGCGATATCTTAATAACACTAAGGACTTTGGTCTTTTCTATCCAAAAGATTATCCATTCGAGTTAGTTTCATTTAGTGATGCTGATTTTGGTGGATCTCGAATAGATAGAAAAAGTACAAGTGGTACGTGCCATTTCATTGGAAAATCACTTGTATCTTGGTTTAGTAAGAAATAAAATTGTGTTTCGCTTTCAACCTGTGAAGCGGAATATATATCTGCCACTTTAGCTAGTACTTAAGTCATATATATGCAACAAACACAAAGATTTTAATATAAATTTAACAAACTCTACAATATATTGTGATAATAAAAGTACAATAAATTTATCTAAAAATCCGGTAAGTCACTCTCGTGCAAAACATATTGATATTCGTCACCATTTTCTACGTGACAACATTGAAAAAGGAATTATCAATTTAGAATATATTTCAATCGAAAATCAAATTGCCGATATATTTACTAAACCATTACTAGAAAAATAATTCATAAAATTACGACGAGAGTTAGGAATAATATCTTTCAAAGATATTTAATAACAAGAATTATAATGGTGAGGAATCTAATACATAAGTAACATATCTCATACTTTAATTAACTTCATCTAACCAAAAGTCAGACATGAATTTAGTTTACATAACTATGGGTTTACAAAACTTAATCATTTATACATTTGAATTAGCTAATATTTCATACGCTAAAACATAACCATCCA
This sequence comes from Allium cepa, assembly GCA_030765085.1. Classification (NCBI taxonomy): domain Eukaryota; kingdom Viridiplantae; phylum Streptophyta; class Magnoliopsida; order Asparagales; family Amaryllidaceae; genus Allium; species Allium cepa. The sequence goes on along the minus strand of CM060933.1, from coordinate 22,611,524 downwards.
TTTCAAAGAAAATTATTAACCATTAATTTAATTTCTGATTCTAAATTCTTAATGATTTTACACCATATTTTTTGTGTAACCCTAAACCTATAAATACATGTTGAGAAAAATTAAAAGAAAATACAAAAGTTTCTTTTTCAAAAAGAACAATCTCTATAGAAAAATGTCTTCCAACAAATCAAACTCACCCATCATTATAACTTTTTCAACCGATAGCTTAGCTAATTCACCTCAACTTCCTACGCCAACACCAACACACGAGCCTGTTTATAAATGGGAAAATTATCGAACCGGATATACACCGGATTCCAAGAAGGCCAAACGTTCGCTATTTATTTCTCCCGATACTAAGAAAAAGATTGATGAAATTCATCATTATCAACAGCAGCAAATAGAACTTCAACGAGAATTGTATTTTGAACAGAAAGTAACGGCTAAACACTTAAGCTTTCTTGAACAAATTGGTTTGAAGTTTTGTAGCTCGAAGAAAAAGGATGTGAGTAAACCTTTACCATGACCAGTTAATCCGTTTGATCCATCTTCGTCGTATCGTACATCAAACGATCCAATAAATCCTTGGGTCTCGCCTCAAAGACCTCAATATAGTCCAAATTCATGGGACAAAAACTATATAGCGAATGAAGGATATAAAACACCAAAGAAAAAGACTCCATCCCCCAAGACTCCATCCTCCAAGAAATGATGGTTTTGTGGTCAAAATAAAGTTATAGTATCATAATATTAATACATAATTGTAATTATTTTATTAAATAAATCATTTGCATTCAAAAAGTCAAGAAAAACCAAAAATGCAAAATTCAGTCGACTGAATAATTCTGCACAGTCAACTAAAAATATTACAGAAACTTTCAGCCAATAGTTCAGTCAACTGAAAAACTGTTCAGTCGACTGAATTTTAGCCATAAAAGTTTCGGCCTCCAGTTCAGTCGACTGAACAAACAATTTCAGTCGACTGAACGCAATTTTACCCAGTTTTTCACCTACTTATCCATCTCTTTGACTTATACTTTTATTTTTCACCGTATCCAAACTTCATCTTCCCCATTTCTAAGCAAACCCTAGTCCCCAAATTTCTATTTTTTCTCAAATTCTTCCTCAAAATCTAAGCGCTCTAGAGCTTCAACCTCAACCTCCTCCGAGCCAATTGATGCCCAAATCGCTCAATGGCTTTTCAATGGAGTTGCAGTCACTCGGTGGAACAAGATGAAGAAGTCAAGGATCTTTGAGCATTCATTTGTTGATTTTCAAGGTCTTCAAACCTACAATGTTCCAGCTTTAACAGACCGGGCAAATTTGACATCACTTTTAGACATAAATCGTAATGACCATGCCATCAACCATATTACGGTCAAATTATTCTACGCCAATCTCAACCTCGGACACCAAACTCCACGAAATCCGAATGACAGTGTTTGGAGTATGGTATGCGGGAAAAGGAATGGTTTTCTCTTGATCGCATTGCTCATATTCTAGGATCCCCAAACGTTGGTAGAAGGCTTAAGGAAATAGATTTCAATCCTTACATTCGTGACAATATAAATCATCAATTTTTAGAGGATGAGATCAATAACAGATATATTAAATCCACCTCCTTAAGACCAAGAGCTAGGCTTTTACACAAAGCCCTTATGAGGACCATTACCCCACGCACCGGCTCCTATGAAATAGTGTACCCAAATAACTACCGAGCACTATATGCTATATGGGTAAATATTAAAGTAAATTGAGTGCAATTAATACTTGATGAATTTCTTTCATTCAACAATGGGAAAATGAGAACGATATATTTTGGTGAGTACATAATGTGACTTCTCCTAGACGTTGATACGCCACTACCCAACTCAGAAAATACGATGGTTCATCAAATCAACCATCGTACTATAAGTCTCATGCAACTACCGGTAAGGCCTCCTCGTATCATGTCTCTAGCCGAATGGGAAGCACGTCAACTAGAACCTCAAGCTCAAGCTCAAGCTCAAGCTCCACAACGAGAACCTCTTGATCAAGATGATGAAATCCGTCTTGTTCAATCTGATTTCACTATAAATCAATCGTTGGGAATTATATCAAGGAATCAAAAAATTCTTGATACTCGTCTAAAAAAGGTTGATCGCAAACTTGATAAGGTTAAAAGGTTCTTCAACAAACTTTAGGATGTCATTTCATGCACCAACACCACTTCTGCTTCTACCTCTCGCGGCAAGCGCCCAGCTCCAACATTCACATGGACATCTTCCGAGGATAATCCAAGCAGCAGCACTAGTGGCAACAGTGGTAGTCAAGGAGGGAGAGCTTTTAGACAACCAACCGGTGGCCCTGTTATTCGTGAACCAGAGGAGGACGTGAAGGATCTTATGATTGGGATAGGGATCTTTGATCATTTTATTGGTTTGAGTTCCAGAACTCTTTATTTATTCTCAAATACTTTTGATAAGGCTTGTATATATAGCCTTTTTTTATTTATAATACTCCGTGGTTTGTATGATTCATACTATGGTTATGTATGTATGTGATTTCTTTGCTTGACAATTATATACTTCTACAAAATATTACTTTCTTTTTGTCGATGACAAAGGGGTAGAAAAGTCTATGTCACTAACTTTGTTTTGTAGGAAAGATAGTGCATACATTCAAAGGGAGGAAACATAATTACATCTCTGCAAACATAGGTATTGTCATCAATCAAAAAGGGAGAGAATGTTGATACGCTATATTTTGATCAATGACAATGTACTTCAACAAAAAGGAAGAGATATGTGCAAAGCTAAAGGAAGGACTATGAAGACCAAGGATATCATGAGTAATTATTATATATAGGTCTTAGTCTTAGTTTTATTGTTAAAATCTATCCTCAAGAAGCTTGCACAAACACAAAAATGCACAAACACAAAAACACATTACACAACTTCATATCTTAGTTAAGTGTTCACTGTGCATAAATTATCTGTTCAGTCGACTGAACAGGACATTTCAGTCGACTGAACCTGTTATACAAATACAACATGCACAGTTTCAGTCGACTGAAATTCTCTGTTCAGTCGACTGAATTTGAACCTGCGAATTTTTGATGAAGGGACACCTTCTTCTTCCCAAGAGTTGCAACCATTCTCCAATGGTAATGGATGCATCTCTTGCCTGAACCTTTTGCAAATAGATACGCCTCTTCTACACCTATAAATACATGTTTCTATCATTTGAAAATCACTAATTCTGATTGCTTTAATCTCTCTATTATCTTGATCATATTTTCAGATTACTCTAGTTTTCAAAAGCATTCAAAAACCACTTCAATTACTTGAATCTCTGATTTTTCTTAAATACCTTTATGATTCATAGCAATTTATATATTCTAAATCTTCATAAACACATTTCATATTCTTAAGGATAAGATTACAGGAAAGTTGTACTCAATTAGACTCATTAGTGTTATCAAGAACACTACAAGTCAGAAATACTCTTTGTACCTAGTTGAAGTCCTCTTCGGCAGTTGAGGCAAGAAATCCTGTTCGATTGTTCGGGTAAGTTGTAAACCTATTCCTCCGGGTTAAGTGAAGGTCTTTAGTTAGTAGAATTCCTAAGAGGAGCTTAGGGACTGAACGTAGGACAAGAGGTCCAAACCAGTATAAAGTCTTGGTGTATACTTTACTTATTGCTTATTGATATTTACCTAGAACATTCCACTATTCCATATTATACGATCCCACCGCTTAGCTTCTTTCAGTTAGGGGATACTCCCTAAAAGAGAGATCGACTTTATGATTTATTTAACTGAGAATTCTAAGCCAGTAGCATTACCTATGAGGCACATGACACTTAGGGAGAGCAAGGAATTAAGCAAGCAGATCCATGAGCTTTTGGAGAAGGGTTTCATAAGGAGGAGCATATCGGAGTGGGGAGCCCCAGTTTTCTTCCCTACTAAGGTGGATGGTTCTCTTTGACTATGTGTTGATTATAGAGAATTAAATAAGCTCACAAAGAAGAACTGATATCCACTCCCTAGGATTAATGATCTTTTTGACCAGTTAATTAGCTCTTTGGTATTCTCCCAGCTTGGTTTAGCCACAGGATAGTTAAGACAGCATTTAGGACACCAGATGAATTCTTTGAGTGGTTGGTCATGCCTTTTGGGCTAATCAATGCCCCAGCCTACTTTGTTGAATTGATGAGCCACATCTCTTAAAAGGTCCTAAATAAGTTTGTGGTGGTATTCATGGATGACATCTTGGTGTTTTCCAAGAATGGAGAAGAGCATGATGTTCATTTAAAGGAGGTTCTTCCTACACTTTGTAGTCATCATCTGAGAGCTAAGTTTTCGAAGTGTCACTTTTGGAGATAGGAGGTACATTTCTTAGGGCACGTGGTCTCGAAGGAAGGTTTGGCTGTTGACCCCGCTAAGATGATTGTAGTGCAAGATTGGAAGGCCCCCAAGAACGTCACCTAAGTTAGGAGCTTTCTAGGATTGGCGGGCTACTATGGGAAGTTCATTAGAGACTTTGCTAAGATTTTGGCATCACTCATGCGCCTTACTAAGAAGAATAAAGCATTCATGTGGGACGTAGATTGTAAGGATTCCTTCACGAAGCTTAAGAGAGCCCTTACTTGTACACCAGTGTTAGTTTTACCTGATGGAGCTAAGCTTTTATTGTATACACTAAGCATGTGGGATGGGTTTAGGAGAGTTGTTGATGCAAGAAGGAAGGGTAGTATATTATGGTAGTAGGCAGTTGAGGATGCATGAGAAGAACTACCCTACCCATGATTTGGATTTAGCTGCTACAGTTCTTGCACTCAAGTCTTAGAGGCACTGTTTTCTTAGAGAGAGGTTTTAGATTTTCACCGACCATAAATCATTACAGTACCTATAATCGCAGAAGGATTTGAACTTGAGGCAGGAGCGGTGGATGGAGTTTTTGGCATCGTACGATTTTGAGATAGCTTATACCCATGGCAAGGGTAATGTTGTTATAGATACATTGAGTATGAAGAAAGCAACCCCTATTCCTTTGTTCGTAGAGTGGAAGATCTTGGAGTTTATTTCTACTTTTAATTTTAATCCCTCTATGGACATTGCCCCTGGATTGTTGGCAACGCTTGAAGTGAAGCCAACCCTTATGGATCAGACTGGCTCGTGGTAACGAGAGGATTCAGAGCTCATGAACATTATGGATAGGATTAGCTGAGGAGAGGTCTCTAGAAATCTCCAACATTATTCTATAGATGGCATATGGTGGCTTAGGAGAGATGGAAGGCTTTGTGATCCTCGCACTAGTGACTTGTTGGGAGCAATTATAGAGGAAGCACACCATTCCGGTATGACTATTCATCTTGATGGTGACAAAATGTATAGGGACATGAGGTGGATGTTTCATTGGAATGGCATGAAGACGGATGTGGCGGAGTTCGTAGCTAAGTGTCTTGTATGCCAAAGGGTTAAGGCGGAGTAGCAGAAACTCATGTGCTAGAGTGGAAGTGGGACAACATAAATGGTTTACTCTGTTCTAGAAAAGGGAATACTAGCATTTGGGTAATCGTAGACCGTTTGACCAAAAGTGCACACTTCATTCCTTTTAAGTGCAAGAGGACGACATCTTATTTTATGTTCGAAAGATAGTCCGACTACATGGAATTTCCTCTAGCATAGTGAGCGATAGAGACCCTATTTTTACTAGCGAGTTTTGGGGAAGCTTGCAAGAGGCTTTAGGGACGCGACTTAGGTTAAGTATGGCCTATCACCCCCAGATAGATGGACAAACGGAGAGAATCAATAAGGTAATTGAGGATTTGCTGTGGATGTGCATTTTGGATTTTGGAGGAACATGGGAGGAGAATATTTAGTTGGTGGAGTTTGCGTATAATAATAGTTACCAAGCAAGCATAGGAATGGCACCATTCGAGACTTTACATGGGAAACCATGTAAGTCACCTTCATATTGGGTGGAGTCTATGGAGAAGTTGCTGCTTGGGCCTGACATGGTGAGGGAGATATAGGAGAAAGTGGATTTGATCGGGGAAGGATGAAGATAGCTCAAGACATGCAGAAATCTTACGCGGACAAGTGGAGGAGAGACATTGAGTTTAAGGTTGGAGACTTAGTTTTTATCAAAGTATCCCCGCTTAAGAAGGTGGTAAGGTTCGGATCGAATGGAAGGTTAGCCCCCAGATTTGTTGGACCATTTTCTATCATGGAAAGAGTTGGGAAGATGGCTTACCGAGTGAAGCTACCAAAAAGGCTCGTAGGAGTGCACGACGTTTTCATGTTTCGCACTTGCGAAAGTGCTTACATGACTCAGCGGAGGTCGTAGAACCTAGTCAGTTGGAAGAGGTAGAGATAGAAAGGGAAGCATTAGTTCGGCATATCCCCATAAAGATTGTTGGAAGATACACCAAGCGACTGAGGAATAAGGAGGTTCCGCTAGATAAGATGCAATAGGGAGATGATGTTGTAGACGCTACTTGGGAAGCTGAAGAGAAAATTCGTACTTCCTATCCTCATCTTTTCGATAGTAATTATCATAATTTCCTATTTTCCATCTTTAGTTTTGAACAGGTTCTTTCCTTTATTATCCTTTGGGAGGGTAGAACTTAGGATTCAACCTATGGATGGTAGGGTATGATGTAATCATGTTATTAAAACATGTTATGTATGATGTATGCTAGTGGTTGCAAGTGTTTGCGAGTGGATGTTATGAACATATATACTTACACTAGGCACTATTATCTCTTAGGGATCGGCCTAACTAGGACACTAGAGCAGACGCGTATGGACGTGTACGCATTTTTATCCTATTTTCCATGGTTGCTAAAAATGGAAGATATTCACATGATTGTTGCATTTGGATGATGTTTGTAGAACGCATATAGAACTATCGGTTATCATTAGAGAATTTGCATTCATTTGGATACATGGCATGTATATGATTGCATAAAAGAAGGTCAACTGAATCAGTGGACCGCCTAATCTTTTGCATTAGTTAGGGACATAGACACTACACTAATCGCATAAGTATCACAAATTGCATTAGAAAAACTCAAGGAAAATGGATGAATGGATGATGATTGGTAGTTGTAGAACTTAGATGAAAACATTTAGTACATTCTTTTATCCTTAGAGATTTTGGGGACGAAATCCCTTAAGAAAGGGAGAATGTAACAACCCGAAATTTAACCCATAATAATTAATTCGTTGATTAATGAAATAATAAAATAGCTTTGTGAAATTATCAGAATTTAGCCACGGGAGTTGCACCATTATGCCCGTGGTAATTTTCTGATTAATTTCCATATATAGAACGTCAGAATCCGAGCTAATATAAGAAAGTTTTGAATTAAATAAGAAAAATGATATATATATATATATATGTATGTATGTATGTATGTACGTATGTATGTATATTAGGCTAGGTCAACCAAGAGGTCGATCTAACCATGCCCTGGTTCGACCGGCCGGTCGACCCAGGAGGAGGGGCGATCGACCGCTCATTTGACTTGCCTACAGGTATGGAACGAAGAAAATTTTCTACGTTCCAGAGGTTTTCGAACACGTATTTTTCATTCTTTAGCTTCATATGGTCCTTCCGTTCTTACATCCGACGGCTCCTATTCAGCCTATGATGTGGTTGCATCATATTCAATCCCTAAATCTAATGGTTTGAAATCCACTTCTACCCCTATAAATAAGACCCTAGGCCTAGCACTTCTTCTCATTCTAAGATTTTCTCCAATTGGGTTCACCTTTTCATGAAGGACCATAAGCGGAATAATTTTCCAAGGAGAAAATCGTTTTAAATTAAAATATTTAACAACCCTAAGTGGATTCGTAAAGGCCTAAAAGGAAGAGCTTAAGACCACAGAGGAGTGTAATTATTTTAGATTTCTTTAAGTAATTTAAAATAATAGGATTTCCAATAGTTGTAGTTTTACTACGATTTTTTGGAATAACCTTTTTAGTAATTTATTTACGGTTTTTAGAATTATTTTCAGTCTATTTCTTTTAGCTATTCTTTTCAGTTAATTTTAGTTTATTTTCATTAATGATAGCTTTTCCATTTATTTACAGTTTATTTTCAGTATTTTAATTTATTTGCTGTTATTTATGCGTTATTTACATCTTTTTCCAATGCTTTGGATTTTCTTCTATTTTCTATTTTCTTTTATTTTCCCTTTTTCTTTGCGTATTGATTAGAATAGTTAAACGTAAATATGGATTAAAATTATAAGAATAATGAAATAATGGAAGATAAGATGTAAATTGTAAAGACTGTAATAAAAATGGAATTAAGAATGAAATTGAGCCTAATTATGATATTGATGCTAGAATTGGACTAATTAAAGATAATTGGCCTAGTTATAACTTAGGATTATAAATAAAAGGAGTATAAGATGAAAGAAACTTATTTTGTAGTTAGACCTTGGGTTAAGTAATAAGCATGATTATAATGTAGGTTATAATAAGAAATAGAACAGAGTGATGCTTATTTTAAGACTTAGGATAAATTAATAGTCACAGATAGTAAGAACAAAAGTAAAGGCTTATTTAAATAATTTATCTAAGTAAATAAGCTAAGAATTAAAGTAGGACTTGTACCAAATAACATTCCTTATTTCTATGGACACGGTATTTCATATAATCCTGAAGTGAGACGAGGGACACGCTTATGTTAGTAACGCTAGTAAATGATCAATAAGTAGAGGTCCAAATCATATGGATTTGGGTAAGGGGTGCAACTGGATATTGTTTGGATTACAAGCCAGTACCAACAGCATTTCCCCTATTATTTCTATGAACACGTTGTCTCACATAACCCTGAATGAAACGAGGTGTCTCACATAACCCTGAAGTGAGACGAGGTGTCTCACATAACCCTGAAGTGAGACTAGGGGCACGTTTATGATAGAGCTTGAGGCTATAAGAAGACCCAATAGGTGAAACAACAGGTAACATGTGCATGGTGGCGGTTACGCGTGCGACTTCCATTCGAGTGCTCAATGATTGTTATGAGTTCTAAGTGTTTAGTGTGTTCCTTTTGTAGGCACCGATGTTACTGCGTAGGAAGCTTTAGCGTACATTCTACAGTAGACTCTATGGAGTAGCAGGCCGATTAAAGGGTAGTATTAGGAATTTAGCCTAATCTAAGTAGCTATCAAAAACAAGTGTAAATAATCAAAGTTAATCAATTATGTCAATTTAGTTAATTCGTATTTATTTCTATCTTATTCCTCCTCTTTATTTAATTTCTTTCCTGTTATATACTAGAACTATTGTAAAGTCTATTACTTTTACTTTGCTTAAAGATTCTAGTAATTACTATCATTCACCAGACTTTAGTCTAACCCACTCCTCCGTTTTCCCCTTTTCCCCCTATAGGCTAGCAAGAGCAAGAACGATAGATCGCAGACACTTGGAGACTTCTTTAGCAGAAATTTCTTATGTATTTCGTTTCCTTATTTTTAGTTTTTAGCTTATTCCATGTACTAGCACTTTGTGAGGGATAGTTCGTACTCTGATATTTATGAGGTTGAGGTTTTGATTTCATGAGACATATATTGGTATTTTGAGACATATGATGTATTTGGTTTTATAATTCTATATTATGAAGTTTGACTTTTAGAAAATTATTATTTTAATTATTTTCGATGTTTTTATCTATTTTGTCTTGTGAATCTTAGTCTCCATTAGTTTTAGTTATACCTACAACGCAGCATGCCTTTTAGTGTGCTCTTTTGGGTATACTAAAGGGTGTGGGGTGTTACAATTATTATATAAGTGATATGAAATATAAAAGTAATATAATATTAAAACATATATCGTATGAACGTATAAATTAAGATGGAACATTAAGAAACCCATACATAAGGAATAAATACATACGTAAATGTATATATACCGTAATTTCCGATGCGTCCAAAACTTGAATCACGAGGGTATTTCATAAGAAATACATTATTCCATAAGTCGATATTACTCAATATAATATATTAAATATTATGAATCTTTAATGTATTGTTTCCCTCTACCATTTATATATTAATAGATTACTTGCATACTTTTTAGTTATTGAGCTTTCCTCAAGCTAAGGATTCTTTATGTAGTACTATTAATGTATTAAATAGACAAGGTAAGATAACTACATATATTTATTGAGATTTCCTTAAGTTATATATATTATACTTAGGTCGTCGCAAAATGGTAGGTTCGATTGAATAATCCTACTTTATTCGTTAAGTTTTCCTTAAGGTAAAGGCACAATTAAAATAACGTACCATGGATTAGGAGTTGTATATGACATAACCGACAAGAGTTATCCATAGTATGTAAGAGTATGATTTGCTAAGATTTCCTCAAGGTCGGAATCCTAAAAAATACGAGTCCTAACATCTATCAGCGAAGTCAAAAGATTTTATGTTTCGACTTAGAGTTCGGCGAAACATAAAACACTAATGAGAGCATATTAGTAAAATGAAAGGTAAAGTTTAACCTTGCTAACATTATAATAATATCTACTATATTAATGTCCTAATAATCTACTCATTAAAACTTGTAGATAATGTCGAATCCAAGACTTTTTAATGAAAATGATCGATTAACATGACCAAACAATTATGTCAACGTGCTATAAGCTATAAAGATAGCTCTGCCACACGAGCGAGTTTGGTTGTCTATAACTTATGCTCCGCTAACAAGAACTGCTGATGACAATCATCAACACCTGCATGTTGCTTATAGTAAGTTGGTTACTGACCTCAAAATCGCCCAAGTATTCGTGTTGTCTACTCTAGACAAACAGTTGCAAAGGCAACAGAAATCAATGTCTATCCATGAGATATTTGATAGTCTCAATGCAATTTTTGGTGAGAAATCTCATTCTATAAGGTAGGAGACTATGTAGAAACCATTCAACACAAAAATGCAAAAGGGACAGAAGGTGGACGATTACGTTCTAATGATAAAGGGCTATATTGATAAGCTTGCATCATTGGACGTGGCTATAAGCAATGAGTTATAGGTCAAATTGATCCTTGGTTCATTGACCCCTCAGTATGAACCGTTCATAACGAACTATAATATGAACAATCTATATATGGATCTTGTGGAGCTCCTCGATATATTTAGGTTGATCAAGTCATAATATAAGGATCAGTCGGCTGTGCTTGTAGTTAAAGGTGGGGCGTCATCTTCGAACAGTTCGAAGAAGCAAAATAGAGAAGGTAAGAATAAAAGTAAGAAATGGAAGAAAGCTACTGATGACAAGGGTGACTGTCACCACTGTCATAAGAAGAGATACTGGAAGAGAAACTATCCTGAGTATCTTAAGATTGTGAAAGAAGAAAAGCAAAATAGTTTTGCAGCTCCGTCGGGTACATTTATGATTCAAAATGGTTTCGTAATCAATAAAATGTCTTGGGTTTTAGATACAGAATCTAGAACTCATATTTGTAACTCGTTATAGGAGCTTAGAAATTGGAGACACGTAGAAAAGAAGAAGTAAGGCTCAAGGTGGCTGATGGATCTATAGCAGGTATAACGGGTGTATGAGATTTTCATTTATATTTGCCTATTGGTTTTGTGTTGGTATTGAATAATTGTTATTTTGTTAAAGACTTTATTTGTGGAATTGTATCTGTTTCGAGATTTTTTGAGATTGGGTATGAATTTCATTGCGCGATTAATGTTATGAACATTAGTCTAGATGGAAATAAAGTCTGTGATAGGGTTCTTGGAAATGCCATTCATATGATCGATGCAAATTATATATGTTCTGTGAGCAGTTCTACTAGTAATATTAATAATAACTATCTTTGGCATTGCAGGCTCGGTCATATTAGTGAGAAACGACTACACAAATTGAAAACCGAAGTTTTTCTAAGGTTACTTGATTCTAAATCATTTGGCACCTATGAGTCATGTCTCAAAGGAAAAATGACTAGGCACCCCTTTAGTGGGAGTAATGGAAGAGTTGATGAACTCTTAGGGCTGGTATATAGTGCTGTATGTGGCCCGATGCATATAATAACCAAACATAATATTTGTTACTTTGTTACCTTCACGGCAAATCCAATGTTTATAAAAAATTTAAGGAGTATATAAATGGAGTTGAAAATAAAACGAAACAAAATATTAAAATTCTTCGATCTAATTGAGAAGGCGAGTACGTTGGACAAGAGCTCCGACAGTACTTAAAAGATAATGGGATTATCTCTCAAGTTACTCTACCCTATACTCGGTAGAAAAATGGTTTATTGGAGTAAAGGATTCGAACCTTATTATATATGGTTCGTTCCATGATGAGAAAAGCTGAATTACCTTTATCCTAATTGGGATATGCACCGGAAACTACAGTGCATATGCTAAACTTAGTACCCACTAAATCTGTGACTAAGACGACATATGAGATATGGCATGGGACAAACCCCACTCCGATTATTTGAAGGTATAGGGTTGTCTGGCCTATGTTAAGAACATTGGCCTTAATAAGCTTGAGGTGTGATAATCTTTGTGTAAATTTATAGCATATCCCAAAAGTTATAAGGGATATATTTTCTACGGAACAAAAGAACAAAAGGTGATTGTTTCCACATATGTTGTTTTTTAAGTAAGGGAATTTCTGTTAAAGGAAATTAACAGTGAAGTTGTAGACTTTGATGAGATCCAAGAAACTAACACTGAGACTGAATCAGTAAGAGAACCGAGTTCACCAGTATACGATAACATGCAATCTATTTGAAGATATAATGGGGAATCTCGTGCACTAGAGACATACTAAAGTTTTCTCATGGATGATGAGAAGGAGGACCGTGTCTTAGACGATGACACTCCTCTATCATTCCAACAAGCACTACAGAGTAATGACTATACACTTTAGCTTGGAGGAATAAAATCCGAGATGGATTCTATGTACGAAAACTTTGCACTTTGTCAGATGTACCTGAAGGGATAAAACCCATCAGCTGCAAATGGATTTTCAAGAAAAAGATAAACACAGATAGGGAAGTAGAGATTTACAAAGTTAGGCTAGTTGCGAAAGGATTTTGTCAAATCCAAATGGTTGATTATGACGAGACCTTTTCATATGTAGTCATGCTTAATTCCGCTCGTTTTATGCTTGTTATTGCTACATTCTATGAATATGAAATATGGAAAATGGATATATAGGCGGTTTTCTGAAATGGTGATCTAGAAGAAACCATTTTTATGTCATTGCCCGAGGTTTTGTGGTCAGTGGAATGAGGGTAAGGATTGCAGGTTGTTAAAGTCCATTTATGGGCTTAAGCAAGCTTCAAGGAGTTGGAACAAGTGCTTTGATAAAGTAACTAAATGGTTTGGATTTTTATTAAAACACAAAGGAACAACGCGTATACAGAAAGGAATAGGGCAAAGCCATCGTATTTGTAGCTCTATATGTCGACGATCTGTTATTGATTGGTAACGACAGTTCATTATTATAATCATTAAAAGCTTAGCTTTCCAAGAACTTTTCAACGAAGGATTTGGAAGAAGCAGCCTACATACTAGTTATAAAGATCTATATAGATAGATTTAAGAGGTTGTTAGGATTGTCCAAATCCCTATACATAGATACCATACTAAAATGGTTAGTGTGGAGAATTCCAAGCATGGAAATGTTCCAACACAATCTAGAATCATCTTTTCTAAGAAGAACGCTTAGCATACTGATGAGGAAAAAGAGCATATGAATAGGATCCCCTATGCTTCAGCCATAGGATCCACAATATACACTGTGTCATGTACTACATCGGATGTGGCATATGCATTGGGATGCATAAGTCGAAACTAGTCTAATCTTGGAGAAAATCATTGGACATCCATAAAATATATACTTAAGTATTTTAGAAATACTAAGGACTTATTCCTCATATACAGAAATGAATACCTCCTTACGAAGGGTATACGGATATGAACTTTCAAAGTGATATAGACAATAGTAAATCAGTGTCTAGTTATGTCTTTAAGCTAAATGTTGGATTGTTGGAAAGTTTCCAAGCAAGAAACAGTAGAGGATTCCAAGATAGAGGCCAAGTACATCGACTTTAATGGAGTAGCTAAAGAGGCAGTCTGGATGCACAAGGTTTTGAGTGAGCTTAGAGTGATTTCTGATACCAAGAATCCTATGGTATTGTTCTGTGAAGACAATGCAGCGATGCAAATTGCAAAGGAGCCTAGAGTACACAAGAAGTCTTAGCATGTTGTTCGAAAGTTCCACCACATCAGAGAATTCATTGAGTTGAAAGAGGTTGTGATACAAAGGGTAGATATGATAACATAGCAGATCCATTTGCTAAGGGTCTAGATCGATCGACTCTCAAGAAGTTAATTGAAAGAATGATAATGAGATTCCATAATTGGCCCCAAGTACAGGTGGGAGATTGATAGAGTTAGGGGTATGCCCTAGGGGCAATTCTATAATTTATTATAAATTAGTAAACTCTGTAATCAATTCTCATTCATAATAAAATGTTTTCTTTATGTTATATATTTGTTATAATGTGTTATAAATAATTAAATATTTAATTAAAATATAATTTAATATAAAATCCATAAATGGTGTGTTTGTGGCACTAATTAAAAATATAATAAACTCATCATTTTAAATGCTTCTAGTCAGGATGCCTCGAGACTGGATATCGATGTATCCGTTGAAACTAGAGTATGTAACGCTCTCCAAATGTTGAGTAGTGTATCACTCATGACCGATGGGAACACCTAGGCATTACATATCAATAGTTATTAGATAATTATGGAACGACTCACTTGACCGTTTTCTGTTGGTTAATACAACCAAGGTCAAAAAATATATTAATATGGCCGATTTACATAATTCTCTCGACTTGAGAATACCATTGATCTTCAATATAAAAGCTCGATTTTGATTATAATCGGCACGGTGTCCATTGAGGGACTATTGGGTCGATTTAAAGTATTGGAAGTGAAGCATTATTTAAGAGAGGGTTCACCTCCTTATTTATATAAGATTAATATCACGGTCAACTCAAAGTTAAAATCTCCTGCCAGAGTAGTTCAGTTAATAGTAATTGTTATTATTGAACTAAGAAATTTGTGTTTGGATTATAGAGTTGAGACAATATTTGAATTTTGAATGTTACCAAATTCTATAAGTCCAAAGTGATATAGTTTTGACGAAGAGAATTGGTGTAAATAATAGTCACAACCAGATAACGTTTAACATAAAAAATTGGATTTTACCAAAGCCAAATAAGCAAAAATTTGGCCAAAATGTCACACAACCTGCTAAGTGACGTGTGAACATTAATATTCGAATTGTTCCGATATTAATCGCTGACCAAGTTTACACATATAGAGTCATACAACCGAAACGTTGCATCCTCCTTTGACCATCTGATTTAATTAATTTATAATTGCTATAAATTGAATTAAATTAATTAATATTTATGAAATATTAATTGTAAAATTAAATTTGATATGTTGAACAATTTTAAATAATGTATTTATAATCGTTATAATAAGTTTATCGGTATATGATATAAGTGCGCGTTTAAACATGATGTTAAACGCAACAATTTTGGCTTGGGTTTGGATGTTCTAGGTCTAAGATGGGGTGTATAGCTAGCCTTAGATGGCATGAGTATGGCTGGCCTTATGACGGCTTAGAGGGAGGCATTTTTATTTGGTTAAAGGAGGAAATGGTAAAGAGAAAAACACGGTCCATGATCCTTGTTTCACTCCTTTGTTTCCCCCGTTATCAGAGCAACATGTGCCTCATTTTTTTACACACTCAGGTCCGTTTTTCTTTTCTCGTAGCCGAAAGTTACACATCCCAATCATTGAAATTTCAAAATTCAATCATGTCAAAAATATTTCAATCCGACTAATTGTAGTTGACAATTTGGAGCTTGCATCTTCCAAGTTGTGAATCTGATTCAAGGATTACTTAACTTCATTTCAACATGTCTTTAGTAGGCTTTAGGAAAGGCGATTCTCTGATTAACATACATTTCTCAATGTTTAGTTAATTATTATATCATATGATGCTTAGATAGAAATACTACAAATCTAGTTTATTGGTATGTTGTCATATATCTAGTATTTGAAAATATATTAGTGCATCTATGTATAAATAAATTTTTTTATCATTTAGAACGTGTATGAGCACTGAATTCTCGACCCAATAGAAAAAATTAATAATTAAATATTATTTAACATGATTTTATTAAATAAAAATCTTTTTCTAAAGAATAAAATTATATAATAAATGTTTTGAATTTTATAAAATTTTATTTTTATACAACTATAATTTGGAAGCAATATTTTATTTGGTTTAGTATATATTATATTTATTTTATACTTAAATATTAATTTAACCAATCACTTAACAAAAAAGTAATTATATAAACAAAAATATATGTATATATATTCAAATAAAATATGAAATGGAGTGTAAAATTATATATAATAGTAAAACGTAATTTTCAAATTTTAAAATTAATTTTTTAATATTTTCTCGAGTGGGTTTTATATTTGATTATAAATTGTTTATTTCGAAATCATTTCATAAAAAAATATTATTAAATTTGTTGCATGATCCAAGAGCTTGCTATAAATTTATATTAATTGATAAACAAAATTTATTGCTACACATATATGTTTGTATGTTTATAAATACTTATAATTAAATATATATATGTATATTTAGAAAAAATATTTCTTGAGCTGAGAGTTCTCTGTAAAATCATCTTAAATTTTATACATATATATAATTTATTATATATATATATATATATGTTCAAAATATGTTTGTATATTTATAAATACATATTATTTCAGCTTATTTTTATATAAAAAATTTATTATTTTATTCTTAGGTTTGCTACAGTAATATACATACAACATTTATATTAAAAATTATTTTATATTAATTATTATATGATTTTATGATTTAATTATATATACACATATATATGTGTTTGTACTTATATGTTTTATATAAATTATCATAATTATCAATTATTTACATTTAAATGTACAAATGATATATTTTCACACATACAGATACAAAGATATATATCATTTTAATGTACACACATATTTCATTTAGACAGCATTGTCGAATACTAGAGGAAGTAACATATTCATAGCGGTATAAATCCCAACATCTATATACGGACATGTTAAATCATGTACGTATTATTATGTCGCACATGCACGTAGACACATATGAGTATATGATACACATATCCAAAATATAATTCAAATCATATAATATTAATCTTTATTTATAAATTTAAATAAAATATTGATTTTTATTTAATTTTTTTTTAGAGAAGTTCTAAATGGATTAGACTTCATAGGCCCATAAAGATCCAATAAAGAAATATTTTTGAGATTCAACCTTTAACTCTACTACAGGTTGGTCCAGTTCCATCAATTACAACATAGATTCAACTTAAAATTAAACATAAACTAGTTTTAAATAAATGAAATAAAATGAAGATTTTATTAAAATTTTAAGTTAGATCAAAAATAAATTTAGGCTTCATAAGCTTAACTAAGATCAAAATGGATTTTTTTTGAAATACACCCATTTTACCCGCTTTCGACTGGTCTGTTTCCATTACAAACGAAAAAGTTTGGAAGCCTTTAGGCACAAATTCTATGGCAACCATTCAAATGTCTAAAGAAGGACACCGAGAATGCTCTAAGCAAGCCTTTGTCCCTACCACTTGTGTTCGATTAAAGTAACCATACAGAAGAAAGAGTATGGATGGAAAACAATCGAACATAGTCAATAAAAGTGGAAAAACCAACAAACTAGATGGTGGTTAATATCGCATTTGAATAAAATTATCTACCAAGCAATCATAAGAAAATCATCATTTTTTCCAATCAAAGAGTTGCACCGATATATGAAAGATTCATGAGTCTATCAGTAGTCAAGTGGCCACTTTAGGAAATGACTTAGAGTTTTTCTTAATTGACCAAAGTCAAAAGAAAACAAGATTAATATATGTGAAATAATTTTATTTGCATAAAATAAATTTTTTATAATGCATTTGATGAATTTGCATGTTCAAAAAAAGTCCAACCAGAGAAGAACATGTTATAAAGAAAGTATCAACCACTATCAAGAAGCAGAAAATAGAAAAGGCAAAAGGAAATGAAAAGGGCAAAGAGTTTCCTTTAGTTGAAGCACCTTTGGGGGGAAATGATTTGCATAATTTTCAAGACGGGGAGAATGGGTCTGTATGGAAAAAGCCACTACGTAAAATTATGGCATAAGAAAGATGACCAACAAAGCAATCAATTCTATAAGAAGAAGTGCTATCAAGTTTATACAAGAAAGTTATCGAGTTTATGCCAGAAGATGCAATTGAGTTTACAAGAAGATGCTATTAAGTCTATAAGAAGAAGAGCATCGATTTTTATAAGAAGGGGCTATCGAGTCTATAAGTAAAAGTGCTATCGAGTTCATATAAGGAAATGCGGTCGACTTTATACAAGGATATGTTATTGAGTTTATAAGAATTTAATATTGAGTCTATAAGAGGAATTGCTATCGAGATTATATAAGGATATGCTATCGAGTTTATAAGAAGATGCTATCTAGTCTATAAGGAAATGCTATTGAGTTTATACATGGAGATGTCATCGAGTTTATAAGAAGATGTGATCAAGTCCATTAAAGAAATGATTTCAAGATTATAGAAAGATGTTACCGAGTCTATAGAATAAATGCTATCAAATTTACATAAGGAGATGTTATCTAGTATACAAGAAGAATTATTATTGAGTTTATAATAAGATGCTATCAATTTTTTAAGAAGAAGTGCTATAAAGATTATAAGAAGATCTAACTGAGTCTATAAGAGGAAATGGTATCGAGTTTATAGATTGTATCAAGTTTATAAGAAGATGCTTCGACTCTATAAGAAGAAATGCTATTCACTTTGTATATGGAGATCAGACCAGGTCTCTAAGAGGAAGTGCTATCGAGTGTATATATGGAGATCAGATCAAGTCTCTAAGAGGAAGTGCTATCTAGTGTATAAGAAGTTATTGACTCCACTAAGCAATTTGAGTTAGCGACATGTCAATGCTTCATTAGATAGTTTACACTACATCTTTGAAAGTTTTTGGTTTATGGGTGTCCCACTTAGGTGAAACAGATCGAGTGTCCTATAAATTAATAGAATCTAGTTCGTCAGGCCAATAGAATAATGTGTAGAGAATCGGACTTCGTCTTTAGGATAATCGGGTGAGCTAGACCGTCTCAATAAAGCCACGTGTCACCCACATAGTGTGCCACATCATCATCTATTCGTGACCATTTAAAACAAAGCATGCCACACGTCAAGCATCCATAGGTCTAACTTTACTATAAATAGACATGTACCCTCATATAAGAATGGGCCTTTTCCAAATTCTCTTCTCTCTCAGTTTTATTAGTAGCTCAAGACATCTATAAAATCTTGGTTTAGTAATTTCATGGACGTTTAGGTCAAATCAAGATTATTAAACTGTGATAAAGGACTTGTATGATTTATATTTGCGTACTTTTCCATGAGGATTCTCTCTTTCACAAGTATCATCCAACCTCTTCTTTTGTATTTCAAAGTTAAGCCATTTTTGGCTTAACAAATAAGATTCGCAAAAATAATCTCCCAACATGCTTTAAAAAATTGACCACTAAAACCAGCAGGCCAATAGCGCTATCTTTATTCTCATTGAAAACTAATTGTTTTATTTCATATACTAAGGAATCTACACGAGTAAGCCATTGCCATTTTGTTTTATGAGAGGTGAGATATAGCCGAGAATACCAGGGTCAAAACTAGATGGCATTGATTACCCAATAAAGATTGAAATACCGATTGATAATATTCTCAATTTTGATGGGTGAGTCTGCCCATGATCTAGTATCAGATTAAAGTTTTTTCCTTAAACATCATGTAGAAAATTTAGTGTTAGCATTGCCTTAGTCCGTTTTATTCTAAATTTTCGTTTTGAGTATAATTCCTCTATTTCCACCACTTAATTAAATATGTTTTGAGCTTTTAGCCATTTTGAACAATTGTAAAGTAATGGGTCATTACCAAAAGTTTGTTCCTTTAAGTTGATCTCATCTTTCAATTCTCTTACCTAATTGAAGATGTTTTTGAAAGAATTTATATTACAACTTTTAAGGCTTTTGAAAATTTTAAGTTTTTTGGAAAATTTAACCATAAGGTAGTTAAAAATATGGTTGTCTGACGTGGATGATAGAAGATTTTTAAATTCATGATGAAGGGCCCAAATATTTTGAAATCAAAAAGGTTTGGGAGTAGAGTTTAACACCAATTTAAGGAGCAAAGGGTTATGACATGAATTGGTGCGGTGTGGTTGATCAACATGAGAACAAAATGGATTAGTGTACCATCCATCGTTACCAATGGCTCTACCTAATTTTGTAGAGATTCTACTATTTCCAATTCGAGTATTACACTAGTGAAATTTGATCCGAAAATGGGATTTCTTACAAACCTACATTGGGGTTCACAGTGTTAAAGTCGTTACTATCATTTCTATTAATAAAGTTCATACCCCGCATTTATCTTGATTGGTTGTAATATTAAAATCACCACCTATAAACCAAGAGTCAAAACCAAGATTGTAAGTTTGAATAATTTCCTCCTATAGTGGTCTTTGTTGTATATGCATGCATTTTACATGTACATACAAGAAAAGATGAGCACGCACGTTAATTTAGATTGGACATAAAAACGATCATTTGGTTGGAGTAACAAATCAATTGAATCAACCAATTTTGATTCCATAGGATCCTGATTTTACCATTTTCATTTGAGATACCACTGGAAAAATCTAAATATCGTATCTAATTAGCCATATGGGATGAGATAATAAAAGGTTCTTATATTGCAGTATCGAAAATGTTAAATTTGTTTTTTAATCTCTTCGGCCTTTTTGAGTTTCTGGATTACCCAACCCTCTAGCGTTCTAAAACAAAATATTAATCATTAAGAATTGTTGTATTTTGAAATTTTGAAGCTATAGTTTGTGCCATTTTAGTCTTTTGTTTAATTCCTAAGTTAGATCTAAATGGAACCAAATTCTCTTTTGGTTTGTTTATGGGAAGATCTAGTGTTTGTCCATGGTGCAAACAGAAGAAGTTATAAAGTTTGGTTTCAAATTGGAACAAGAAGAACTTGTAGTAGGAGCTGTACCCACCATAACTCTATCTCCAAGTGTTTGTCAAGATTAGGGCCTATAATTATATGGCGGGATGAGGAAGAAATTGTATCATGAGGATTGGTAGTGTTAAAGACTAAAACTACATGACTGGGATCTAGTTATGAGGCTAAATTTAATAGAGGTGGATAATTTACATTGTTGTACCTATGACAAATCATAATGAAAGAACATTGTGGAGTGGTGGGAAGTATTCTAGAGGAGTGACATAGGGGAGGATATTAGATTCTCTTCCTAACATTGCAAAAATGCCAGATCAATATCTGGTACCATGTCAAGATGCAAAACTACTATAGTAATTTCTGACCAGTGTTGATAATTGTGTAGCACTAATGATGCAATGACTACGTCGGTACTAGAGTGGGAAGGTAATGATGTTGGATTTAATGGATAGGAACAATAGACAAAGAAAGTGATATAAGTTGTGTCGTGGATAAGGCTATTGCCTTGATAGTGATTCGAAATGACTATAGTGCAATCAAAAACTGGCATATGCTCTTCAAAGTTAATACAATGACCCTTCAAACTTGTGCGCTTAAAGTTGAAGAATTTGAAGATATTTAGAATTCATTACCAATGGGTTCGATGACTGATTTTATCTCATAGGAAATTTTGGAGAGAAAGAGCTCCAGAAGATGAATTTTGTTTACTATAACTTTTATATTCTTTCTCAAAGAAGAGAGAATGAAGAGGGAGTAAAAATATATGTACTATTTTTTTGCCTCTCTCTTGAGCCCATCAATTATAGAAAAATTAGATTTCATAATTAGAAATGTTTCTCGTTAATAAAAAATGCAAATTTTCAAGCAACAAAAAGAATTTTATTTTTAGTTATCCAATAATTCCCCATTACTACAATAAAAATTAAAGAAGATGAGCGAAGAATATCGTCTGAATATTTCATAAATAAGTATCAACATCTTTCGATTGAATTGATACATAAAGAAGTAAGTTTACAACTTAATCCATGTAGCGAAGTTCTTCTTGAAATATAAAGATTGATTTCATAGTACGTACTACACATTCAGTTTCTATAAAATTCGTGATGAATATGCATTCTAATGACCATGCGCCTACCTTGGGAACTCATGAGTGCTCTAGATAGATTAAACCTCTCATAGAAGGTGATTTACCATCACATCCAAGTAGGCGAGTTCATCAAGTGCTCTATTTTAGAACCACCATTTATGGCCATGGACCCATTAAGAGCAAAAGGATCAAACTTAAAAATAATAAACATAATTCACCAGCTCATAAATACAAAGGTCTCATGCTATTAGTTTCCACAAAATGCTTGAAGTTTAATCGATGTCTTACCTTGGAAATTATAGAACTTTATTATTCAACATATCCAACATCAGTAAATTGAAAATCATATAATATTGCTAAATAAAAGTTCACAAAATATATATTTACTTTTATCTCTAGGCAATTATATTATAATTTTTTATTTTCTTTAACCAGTCCAGACATAATAATCATTATATATGACTCCTACCGTGTTTAGTAATAAAATATATCAAATAGAATAATATGATGAACTGTACCTTATTCCTTATTATGTTCCATAATATAGTGCATCAATTTGGATTACAAGCCAAACAGTTACAGTTCCTAACTTGTACGATATATAATAAATAACTTTTGCATCGATTTTTGAAACTTAATAATCATTTTATCACAAACTTACATTTTAATCAAAAAGTTTAGCACTATAGAATATTTAAAATTTATGTTACCACTAATAACATCTATATCATAACCAAATTTATTTTTTAAAAACCAGCATCAAATAAATAATTTTTTTTGTCAAAACCCTAAATAAATTCAAATAAATGGCAATAGGTATAAGGAAACAATGAAACATACATTGACATTGCCTCATTAAACTACTTATCTTCTCAATATTTTAAGTATCTTAAATCTAATTCAAATTTGCTCCAAATTACTATTTTTCTTCTTGAAGTGAACTAATCTTCATAATGGTCCAATCTTTGTCCTAAAACCCAAATAGCCTAACCCTTTATAAACATAGATTAAATTTACCTTTCAAACTGTTGGAGTTGATGGGTAGGAATAATGTTAAAAACACGTGATAGGAGTTGTGTCGTGGATGAGGCCACTACCTTGAAAACAAAATTCGACATGATTATGGTACAATCGATAATTACCATTCACTCCCTAAGGTTAATACAAAGGCCTTAAAACTTTTCCACTCAAGATTGATGGATTTAGAGATTTGTAGAAGTCGCTGGCTAGGGTTTTGAATTTATTTGGAAGATTGGTTTTATTTCATCGAAAACGGTGGAGAGAAAGAGCTAAAGGAGATGGATTTTGCTTACTGTAATTTTTGTTTTCTTTCTCAATGAAGAGAGAAAAGAGAGAGAATAAAATTAAACATGCTATTTTTACCTCTCTCTTAAGCCCATCAATTATAATAGATATGTTATAAAATGAAGAAAGTAGAAGTCATTAGAGAGAAAGGCAGAAGATATATTATTCATTCCTAAAATTAGACATGTTTTTACATTACATAGCCTCCTTTATATAAAGGCTTCAGAGCTAAGGATTTAACATATTCCACGATGTGGGACTAAACAAAACAACATAAAAGCATATTCATTTCATGATTTACATATATTGTAACACTCCCTCTTGAATATGCGTCTTCAAACTCATGAATGCTATGATAACTTGAAATTTTCCATTTCGAAACATGTATGATGATTGCTCCCTCTCATTATTATCTTGCTTGCATTTATCGATTCAGTCGATATAGATATTGTCTGTTGCCTCATTAAAAACCTCTATAAGGAAAACCCAATGGGAAAAACCTTGAAAAGGGAAAAGAGTGCAACTTGTGAAATCATAAATATCATGCTAAAATGATATTCCTTCTAAGAGTTTGATACTTCGAGATTAAAATAATGCCTCATTAAACCCTTACGAAGAAAAACCCAATGGGAAAAAATCTTAATGAGGGAGAAAAAAAGAGTACAATGACATATCTTATTTTCTCATTTCTTCAAATGAAGTTTGATACTTCTGGATCAAACTAATGCCTCATTAAAACCTTACTAAGAAAAACCCTGTGGGAAAAATCTTAGTAAAGGAAAAAGAGTACAATATAGTATTATATATTTCAATAATTTACAAAATTAAATAGAGTTTGATACTTTTGGATCAATATAATACTTCATTAAAAAACTTACAAAGGAAAACCCTATGGGAAAAACCTTAGTCAAGGATAAAAATACAATTTAACTAACATATTTGAGATTATTTCTTGAAAAAACGTTTGATTCTTCTAGATCAAGATAATGCCTCATTAAAACCTTAGTAAGAAAAACCCAGTGGGAAAAATCTTAAATAAGGGAAAAGAATACATTGTAACTTATCTTCAAATGTTACAGCGGAGTTGATACTTCTGGATCAAGATAATGCCTCATTAAAACCTTACTAATAAAAACCCAGTGGGAAAGATCTTAGTTAAGGAACAAGAGTGCATTTAAAATGCTTATGGATGCTCCCTCTGATTTAAAAGTTTCATCTGAATTCGCATTCATCTTTTGATAACTTAAATTGGTTATATATACTTCTGGATCCATAAATAACAATCAAAATTTTCAAGATTGTTTCTTTAAAATATGATTTTCATTTTATGCATTTTGTTTGCTACCTTTATGAAAAATACATCGTGTGCTTTCACTTTTATGCTTCAAATCAGTTTTGCATATTGCAACTACATCTTTGATGAATATTAAAAGTTCCATTACAACAATACTTAAAAGCAGGAAGTAATCTACTCATCTTGAAGTGCATCAAGAATTTCATTACAGTAATACTTAGAAGAAGGTTGTAATCAACATTCCATGTTCTTTGCATTCTTTATAATCATCGAAGTTTTTTGTATTCTTCAGGAATTTATATATTTTAATAAGATTTGCATATCACAACTAACACTTTAATGGATATTAAGAGTTTCATTACAATGATACTTAAAAATAGGAAGTAATCTACTCATCATGAATTATATCAAGATTTTTATTACAACAATACTTAAAAGTAGGTTGAAATCTACTCTCCTTGTTCTTTGCATTCTTTATAGCAATGAAAGTTATTTATATTCCTTAGGAATTTGTATACTTTCATTATTTAATATGATTTAAACCATATTTATACCTTCATGGTATATTAAGCATTTCAAGTACTTTCGGTACTTTGCGGACTACATGTCCATATTTCTCTACTATTAAAGGATTCATGATGGCCAGTCATGTTTTCCCCTAATTCAAGATTCTTAATCTATTTATAAACATAAGCGCTTTATTATTTATAAATTTATCATCAATAATTATTTCTTATCAGTTCTAGACAAGATTTATTAAGGTCTCTTTGATTATCATGTTTTAGGTACCTAAACCACTTTCTATGGTTATTTGACAATCATGTCATTAGTCTCTTCAAAATCACCTTTAAGTGTTTCTTCAAGAACACTCACCTCTTTTTTTGGCGTCTTTATTACTTACTCCGATAGTATTTCAAACTGACTTTTGTACCATATTTCAGCTATGGTTTACACATTTTGATCCTTCAGGGATTCAAATCTATATTGAAGAAAGTCTATTAGGGATATTATTAATAATTTATTCAAGTTACTTAATATTTTGCATCATTATACATGTTAACAAATATTTGACACTGATGATCAAAATGAACTTGTATCCCTTTATGCTTCCTCTCAATGTTGACAAACATTGACACATTAAATAATAATCATCTTTGGATTCTCATTTTGATCCATTATTATATTGCTACTAGCAAATACACCATACATATTAATAATAAGAGGATAATCCTTTTATCAATTCATAAGATGCATTCAAGTGATATTTGTGAGCTTCTGGCTCATGTTTAAATATGGGATTCAATTATGCCAAATTTTGTGAAATATAATCTAGTTGAAATTGTACCAAATTTTTCTAAAATAAGCTTCCAGCTTTCAATTTGTAGAGATAACGCAAAGATATTCTTTGACGTTTTCATTATAGTTCCAATATGGTAGCCATTCATTTATATATCCACAAAACTCAACGAATTTCTTTTAAATTTTCTTGAGTGTAATGTATTTTGAATTAAGATATATGTACCATTTGGTAATACCATATGGGCTCTTCCGGACCCTTCAATTATATAGCAAATTTGCTATGGCTGAAATTTTTAGCTAAAATATTTTCAAAATAATTCAAAGAAAAACTTATGGTTTTTCAAAATCATATGAGTCATTGCACTATCTAGTAGGCATATATTACCATTCAAATATTGATGGTCCATATCTTAAGAATTAAAGACAATATAGTTAGTCAACTATTAAAATTTGTAAGCATTAAATAAATGCTAATACTTTCTAAAATAAAATAAAATGGACTACTGATTAAAACACAACATTCATCGGTATGTTATTTCAATTAGTTCTGAAAAGCAAAACATACAAGCACCAACTTTCAACTTGTTGAAACTTCAGGATCAACCACTCTTGTTTAGTGTTTGGAAGTGTGACCATCTTCTAGTGGTTATAACGCTCCTTCAGGGAGTTCCATAACTAAAGATTATTTTTTTCTTTAGTTAAATGTCTTATTTTAAGATTGTTGTGGATATGACACCTTAAAAATATAAGAGCCTTTGTTTTATCCTATTGGGACATATTATTATCATTTTTAATGGCATATTCTAAGCAATGAGATTGTAATATCAGCATCTAATATCCATGACAAAAATTTATCCCCTAATAAGTCTAAAGTTTTAAATTCAAGCTTGGCTGTGTTTATCATATTACCAACCATCAATGGAAATAAAAATGCATAAGCATCAAAATATTGCTCACGGGTATATAATTAATGCATTTCATAAAATAAGAACTCATATCTGATAGTAATTATAGTTAAAGAATAAAACATTACAGCAAAATAGTAAAAGACAACCAAATATAGTCTATAAAAGAGACTATAATTTCTTATTTACATCCTTTTGATAGCTCTAGATCCAATCTCATTAATTGCATTAATTAATTTCCTTGAAAATGCAAAACTACCCTTGAAAATATGGAAAGGCCTTTATATGGATTGATTGGTGGAGAAGGGATGAATTATAATCAAAGATTGTGCATAGCTTGCATGAAAATTATGATATAAAATATAGATCATCGCTTCGGGAGAATATTTAAAGATATTTCTTCAAGAAATGATTATGCATATAATATTTCTTATAAAGTAATAACTAGGAATATAACCTTTGTGGTATAATTGGACATATGAACATAGAACAATGTATTCTTGAGATAATCTTAACCTTTTGGATCTAATCTAAACTAAATTAGGATCCTTCATAATCATATTTATGTATACGTGTTTGGTTTAATAAAAATTACTAAATATATAAATAAATCTCTTCTAGAGATATGTTATCATTTTTAAATTTTTAAATCTCTTCTAGAGATATTTTAGTATCACCACTTCTGGAGTGAACTTTCTCTTCTAGAGATATATATACGCACTATTGGAATGCCATATCAATATACAATATTAATTTTATATAAATTACATAATAACTACTTTTACAGTAGCATAAAATATCCATGCTGGAGATTTTTGTTGTAACTGCTTTTAAAATGGCATATCAAACTTTAGATACAATGACAAAATTAGATTCACCAACTGAAAGTACGATGCAAGAGATAAAACCACTACTTCTGAAGTGTAACATTGGTATACAATATCATTTTTTGGATAAATTATTTTTATTACTTCAAAAAAAAAATATTATTATTCCTTCAGGGAATATAGTATTTCCTTCTAAGGAATTGCAATGTAATAAAAATAAAATTCCTATAACATCTCTTCTGGGATGTTGGATTTTGCAATATAAATATAAATAAATCTATAAAACGTCTCTTTCAGGATGATTTATTAATTTCCTTTAACTTCTTCAAGAAGTACAACTTTATCATTTTACACAATTTCAATAGATCTTCGAGCTTCTAATTCATGAACTTTAAGTTCATTAATTATTATGAACTTCAGGTTCTCAAATTTTGTGTATACTTCTTTTTAAGAAGCTTGTACATTTTAGCAAATTAAAAAAAAGATACTGATAAGAATTCAAGCTTGTAAACTTTATCAGAAATTCTTTTCATAATTCAAGACTTCAGGTCTTGGATTTTGAGTTATACAACTTCTATTAAAATAATTTCTTTGCACAACTTCAAGTTATTGTTAAACCTAATTCTTCCATTACACCAGACATTACTTGTTAAAATAAATACGTCCAATAGTACATCATACGTCAGTTCTTATTCCAAACACAAACATAAAATATTATTTAATTTACAATAACCAATGCATTTAATACATTTATAATAAAAATAAATGCATTTAACCTTTATGTGATCTAAGATATAACTACTATCACAACAAAATGATTTCATTATAAATATATATGAATCAATTGAACAAACAATAGTTAAAGTAACATAATTTCATCTCAGATCTAGGTTTGAGATTACTCAACAATAAAATTAAAATGGATATCTTAAAAAGAAAGTTTATTCTCAATAATTAAAATTTTTAAAATAAACAACATTATTATCTCAGATCTATCCATATCATTCATAATCATAAATAACTATACATCTCAAATCCAAATTATTTCCCTTATAAAAAATTAACTTCATAATTATTTTCCAATTATAGCAAAACAAGCATGTAAATCCTCAAATGTTATCTCATAAATTTGGGGAATTAAGATTATTTCCAAAAAATAAAAACATTTTATAATTTTATTTAATTACACAAAATCATTTAGATCTTGCTTTCTACATCAGAAGAAAGCCTTTTGGTCTAGGAAAAACAACTTAGCTTCAAACCAAATCCAAAATTATCAACAAAAAAAATCTTTCATACATAGATCAAATAAATCTAAATCTGAGTAAGATATTACAAGAATTCAATAACTTATAAATAAAGTCGATTCAAACCTTACTCAAAAAAAAATCAAAAATTCATAATGAAATCAAAGATGAGTGGATCTAATACCACTTGATAGAAATTTTGAATCAATTCAAACTGAATATTTATCAAGTACAAATTCTAAAAAAAAAAATTGCTTTCAACTAAAAGATATGTAATAATAAGTAATCTCAGAAGTCATACTTAATTTCAATAAATAAATAAGAGAAAAGGATGAATAAACATGAAAAAGAATAGATCTGGTGACTAAAATATATAGATCTCAAAGATATATCATTTGAGCATGATATCAAGATCTACAAAAAATCTTAAATAATTAGAACATAAGATCTATAATAGAATGAGATTAAAAAATTGGATCTATGATTGAATGAGATCTAAGAAGATAAAATTTATAGAATTAGATCTGAAAAGATAAGATCAATATAATTAAATCTAAAAAATTGCTTACCATCTTGAGATCTATAAGTAGATCTGAAAGCAAAGTAGATCTGGTCTTCTAGATTATCACAATTCAAATCTATAAAAAAAATGTTTAGAGATTGTGTTGATAACGTGTTATAAAACGAAGAAAGTAGAAGTCATTATAGAGAGAGGTAGAAGATATATTATTCATTCCTAAAATTAGACATGTATTTACATTACATAGCCTCCTTTATATAAAGGCTTCAGAGCTAAGGATTTAACATATTCCATGATGTGGGACTAAACAAAACAACATAAAAGCATATTCATTTCATGATTTACATATATTGTAATAAAATAAGCATTTTAAAATAAGTTTTTGTTTTCATTAATAAAGAATGCAGAAAGCCAAGCAACGAAAAGATTTTAATTTTTGTTGTAGTTTCTAACAAAAGCAACGTTGACTGAAAGAACAAGGGGGTTGTAGTTAGTTTTTTAATGTGTAGTATGTAAGTTATTCAAGCTTATGGTATTAAAAAGTTATTATTTCGGTTACTAGGACCTGCCTTGCATATGCTTGAGTTTAATACTATGGTTATGTTTTTCTCAGCTATAACAAAGTTTGAAGTGCATGTGTTTGAATCTAATCTATTATGCATGGTACTATTATCCAATATTTGGGTGTCAATGGTTATGGGCTTTAATGTAAGATATAATAATATCGAAACATTAGTATTTACTCCGAAAGTCGATTCTTAAAAAGCGAAAAACAAAAGGAGATTTAAGGTTGGTATCCATATCCCTAGAGGGTTCACTATCATAATGAACCCTCTTTGTGATATCTCGTATACTACCTAGTTTAGATAAATTGCTTGCAAAGCTTGATATGATTATGTTTCGAGCAAAAATTCTATGATTTCCTTCATTCTCTGATAATAAATACAAGGCATTACTATCTTCATTGCCTTTAACTTCAATTACAAAGTCATTAGATTGTTCTGTAATGACCCCCTTCTCTTTGGCTCTACTTTTATAAAAAAATATCTTTGCTTATGACCTATCGGGCACTCTTTTTTTTATTTACTAGTCCAGAATCTTAGTGTGTTTTGTGTTAGATCAATGGAAGCATTTTTTTTATCTATAGAATTAACGCCTCAAATTATTTTAAAGTAGAACTCGAGTTATAGTCAGTAACTTTCCTCCGTTGAAACATCCTTTCGATAGTTTGGAGTGTATGCCATGACCGACAGCCGTAAAAGTAGTGTCAATAAGTATTGGTGATTGGTAGATCATATGATTTGTACTAGAAGTGGTGTTGACATACACAATATTAAGAAGTATTGTTTTGGGTTGAGCATTGTTCACCGAGTAGTTAATAACTTGACTTAGAGCAGTTACAAGTGGACTTGTGGTGGGCATTGTGTGAGCTTCTAATGTTGGTGGAAGAAATTATAGGCATTTGGTATTGTATTTGACGACTCTTGAAGAATTTGCTACTGTATGTAAAAACATATGGGTTTAAGGTTAGACTATTGTGTGACTGCGGCAAGTTGAGCATTAGAAGAAAATGAAGGTGGATGAAGGGATGAGTGGTTGTGATCAGACCGTGTATGTTCAACTAATGTGGAATTTGTAGTGAGAGAAGTGGGCGTGGGGCTTGTTTTATGTGCCGGAATGTATGGAAACATATGGTTACCGTGAGGCCACTCTTGGTCAGAGTTATGGTTGTTATGAGGAACTTTGGCATGACCATGGTTTGAAGGGCATTGACTTGGGACATCTCTATTGATTTGTGAATATGGGTTTGGTTTATTGCATTCTGAATTCTTGTGTTCTAGTCTTAAACACTTATCGTAAAAGTTGGGAATACTCTCATAGATAAATGTTATCCATCTTCTTTTCTCTTTATATTTGGTGTAGAGTGTAATAGCTATGTCTACGTCAACGTAAAGACAAGCTAGGCTAGGTCGATTGAGTTTTGTTATGAACTCATCCATTTTAAGGGGTTTTCTTACTTTGTGTGTAATTTGAAGATGTGCATCTTTATGGTATAACTGATTTGGAAGTTTGGTAGAGATATCCATAAAAGAACAATGGTACAATCTGTTTGGGAGTCAAAGTCTGGTTTCCATTTAAAAAAATTCATTAGGCATTTAAGTACCATCCAGTTTCCATAGAGCCACAATCTCGTAAAATACTCTTTATAGCATAATCTCAATAGGATGTGTTTGTTATCAGTCAAGCCTATATATATTAAGAGTACAAAGAAAATCTTTCGAAGGCTTCCCTAATCGCTACCATTGATGGTCGTTCGTTAATTAATTTTCCTATTAACTTATATTTCAAAGGTTGTGTGAACTTACCAGTATCTTCGTCAGTAAATTCAATTCAAAATTTTTGTTTATAGGCTTGGGGACAAATGAAGCTTTAAATTCATCGAAAACCATGAGAGCAAAACTTACAGGTGGTAACTTATTTTATATTAGAACAACAATACATATGTTTTAATGTTACAAAATCATTCACGATAACACAAGTTAAAGATCTAGTATAATAATTAATAAAATGGATTTTTTTTAGTTTGTCCCCTTTTGCCCCGCTGCCAACAAACCTGATCCAACATGATCGACCTACTAAATCATGATGAATAATTATATGAAAAATTACTTTAAACTAGATTATCACATTTTAGGCATAATAATTTTAGAATTTTTTTATATTTAGTATGTGTGGATATTTTTTTTATATAAATAACACAATACATAAGTTATAAATATTATATATATATATATTAAAGTTTATATTTTCGACCATAAAATATATACATTTATATTTCAAAAATATTATATTATATTCGTTATTCATATATATATATATATATATATATATATATGTTTCAATTTATTATTTATATACTTAAATATATAAATATGTAAATTTAAATTTAAACCGCTTGGAAATATTAAAAAAGGATTTTTAGGAAGATATATGTGTACATATATACACATGCATACATACATACATGCGTGTATATATATTTAATTTTTTAAACTTAATATACAATCTACTTAGTCAAATAATTAATCCTTAATGATACATCAGATATTTTAAATAAATATTTGTATCTTTATAATTTTAAATATATATTTAAGGAATCTTTATATAATGCCGAAACTATTTTAATCAAAAAAATTATATTTTGATTGAAAGTTTAAGTTTAAAATTCAAAATAATTGTATTATCGAATAATAAAAACATATTTTTGGGCCATATCCATTTTATTGTATAATATATATTTTATAAAATAAATAAGGGATAAGCATAAATTAATAAATAAATTTAAAAATTAAATAATATGTGTGTGTTTATAACAATAGAAGCATGTTTAATCGGCGACTATATTGTGGCTAATTATGTAGCTTAGCATAATCTAAAATATGTTTTATATAAAATACAACATATATGATATGTATTGCATATTTAGTACAATATATGTGCGTGTTTATATATATATATATATATATATATATATATATATATATATATATATATGTATGTATGTATGTAGTATATGTGTGTATATTGAGAATATAAGTCATGTATGTGCGCATGGATGCGCACGTGCGCGTAGACATGATAATATATATGTAGTCTAGGTTATTAATATTTATATCAACTATGGCATTCTTATTATATAAATTACATGCAAAGATATAGTGTTCAATATTAATTATAATATAATATAATTGAAATAAAATGTAACTATAATTCACAAAACATCCATTATATCAAATTAATATAAATAAGATTTGATGTAACTATATTATTCATGGTAACATAAAGAGCTAGTGTAAAAATTTCTAAAGGAATTTTTTTGAAGTTTACCTCATTGTTCAGTGTACCTAAACCAACAAGTCTTACAAAAAAACAAGTGAAGTGAGAAAGTTTATGCCACAAAATTGAGATAGGTTGGGATGTTGTAAAACAGAGCATCAAGAGGTACAAAGAAAGGTGAAGCAATCGTGTTAAGGTCTTTTAAATTTGCATTTTTCTCTCTTTATGAGTCTACTACAATCTCATATATACAAATATATTTGGTGTTTTTGCTTATAGGAGTTTGAATCGGCTATTCTGGAAGTACATAAGGGGTTCGATTGCAATAATTATATAAAAGGACAAATCCAATTGATAAATATGTTTTTACGCCTAATGCTACTCAAGCAGACCTAATGCATCAAATTCCTTCTGCTCTAGAGTCCAAAAGATTCAAAAACTTTTTCAATTCACCGAATCAAGCTGCTAATTAATTAAACTAAAATTATGATCGAATATCTTCGGGTTATTGGTATTTAATTCAAAGTTTGTGATCAAACCATTGATTGAACAATTGC
Source organism: Allium cepa (assembly GCA_030765085.1). NCBI lineage: Eukaryota > Viridiplantae > Streptophyta > Magnoliopsida > Asparagales > Amaryllidaceae > Allium > Allium cepa. Next base: position 22,577,445 of record CM060933.1, on the reverse strand, counting down.
ATTGGTAATAAACTGGGACATAGCAAGTCTCCAATTTTGAAGATTTGGCAGTTTTGGTCATTACTTACACAACGCCGAAAGCATATTCAACTTAGTAAATAATTATGGTATAAAATCAATTAAAACTGACCCTATCTAAAAAGATATTACACCACTATCAATAATTTTTATCAATATATATTATAGATCTTGGGTGGACATTCAGCGTTTGATAATTTGAAATAGGCTATCGACTATCGCACTGGTTCTGACTATATGGATCTGCCAATCGATCCACCATAATTGGATTTTTTATAGTTTGAATCTAATCTTATTCTTGGAATGGATTTGCTTTTATCCAAAATTTTAGGTTGGATCGGATTTGTTCTGTTGGATAATCAATCCATGTACATGCACTTAGGTGTGATTCACATTGTATTCATATATGTGCGTAAATTGGATTGTGATTAATCCAACATTGCAAGATTTCCCAAATGAAGATGAATGTATGCGAGAGAGAGAGAGAGAGAAAGAGAGAGAGAGAGAGAGAGAGAGAGAGAGAGATATTGATATTATGCAATAGTTAGGCATTCCTTTTGTTACAACAAATGTCATCATGATTATGAATGTGCTCCGGAGGATGTTGGGAAATTCAATCGTGATGCTGACATAAAGAGCTTCGTTAAGTGTCTTTGCACATTCTACCCTCATTGAACTATACACATAAGTGGATGTGAGAGAGTGCTAAAACTTTAGCATGGGCCTCATTTTTGGGAAATATTCGACAAGAAAATCTGATACATGTAGCATGTTTGAAATCAATTTACCTTCTAAATTCAATAGCTACGACTAATATATTTTTTGTAAAATATTAAATTCTAAATAGGTATGTACCATTCATAATCATTTGGTACTTTAGTGTTCAATTTGCTTCAGATGCATCTGATGCGAATCTGTTCGAATGATTGGTTGGAGAAGCCGTTGGAATTAGAACGTTGACTCCGATGGCTAATTTATCTCTTCTCATATACATACAACTCTCATAATGTCTAATTTGTCACAATTTTAGAAGAATGTTGGCCAACCTACTCGCGTTTGGCCATATGATACTACCACATTGCTAATGAATTGTATTGTTTGGTCATATTATGTGTGTGGAGCCAACAAGAAGGAAGTGCACAAAGCAGTAGTAAAAATTACAACCGAGCTATAGAAAACCATTATGTTTTTTTATTGTTTAATTTCAACAATGTATTTTTTTTTGGAAATTAAGTAAAGTTTTGATAGAGGGTTATTAAACAAGAACAAAACAAGTAGAAGAGATCTCAAATACAAAGTGCAAGCCATCTGTTAAAAATGGATTTCTCATGAATGAAATTTAGAGATGAGGAACCCCTAGCTAATATAGTTTTCCTAATTTGAACAATGCATTCTAAAGCTAAGTCCTAGTGCTTCCTTTTCACCTTTTCAAATGGTCTAAGATTCCTTTCTCTTCATATTTCGGCCATAAACACCTTTAAAGAGAGAAGCAAAATATTAGCCGTGTAGCTTTTCCGTCTGATAGCTTGTGATATTCTCCATATTTCTTATGAATAGAAAACTACGGTGTTTTTGTTGTTGTTTAATTTCAACAACGTATTTCAAATCTCTCAATATTATTTATGAATTTTACATTTATCTTTATTTTATTTGATTCTTAATTGAAATATAATACAATAAAAAATGATTATTCTATTTCGTTCAAATATCATGCTCGTAGTAAAAAAATACGTCTCATTCATCATATTATTCCATTCAAATTTTGCTTAAATATCCCGCTCGCCATCGTAAAGATAATAAGATATACTCAAAACGGAGCTTATTTGTTTCAAACATTAATGTGTACTGGTGAATTCAAAAAAAAAAAATTCTCAAATATGGGAAAGAATAAATGCATTTAGTGATATCATTAATTTCTTCATTTAAAATTTTCCAAAATGACTTCACAAAATCTCAGTTCTTTGTTTCAAAATTAATAACGTGATTAAAACTAATATAAAATGCATGAACGAATAAACTACATAGTTATTTCTTTGTAGATATGAAGGCTCATTTTATGGCCTGCAGAGGACTACTCTAAACAAAACAAAAAAAAAAAAAAACAAAAAAAAAAAAAAAATCAAGGCACCTTTGTCCTTTTATTGTCCTTGTTGTACGAATAACAATGCTACAACTATATCAACTGGATTTGGAAAAACTGAAGCGTTTCATTGCAAGATGGTTGAGTTGAGTTGGGCAGACTTGTCTCCTTTTGCGTACTCTCCAATGCTTTTTATTACCACTTTGGCCCTTCTTTCTTTCTCCTCCAAATTCATCTTCTCTACCTACCATTAAATTTTTTTCATCATTCTCTTCTTGAAAATTCATCTTTTTTTTTGATGGATCAGAATTTAGATTCCTCAGAGTTTGTTGAAGTTGATCCTACTGGCAGATACGGCAGAGTAATTTTCATAACCAATCAATTTTTTCATATATTTTCCCCCTATTTTTTGGTTAATTATTATTTTCTAATACAGTTCAATTTTGCAGTATAATGAAATCCTTGGCAAGGGTGCCTCAAAAATTGTGTAAGTTTAATTTTTAATCTAATTAATTGTCTTCTTTTTTAGTTTAGAGTTATATTATTACTCTTTTTTTCTCTCCATAAATTTCAGTTATAGAGCATTTGATGAGTATGAAGGGATAGAAGTGGCCTGGAATCAAGTAAAACTCAACGATTTTTTACAAAGCCCAGATGATTTAGAGAGGCTTTATTGTGAAATTCACTTGCTAAAAACATTGAAACATAAAAATATCATGAAATTCTACACTTCTTGGGTTGATGCATCAAATAGGAACATAAATTTCGTTACCGAGATGTTCACTTCTGGTACTCTTAGGCAGTAAGCACTTCGTTTTCCAAGTTTTAATTTTTTTGATCTATATTCGCGGTAACGAAGACTCTATCAATTGCAATATGTGTAGGTATAGGCAAAAGCATAGGACAGTGAATATGAGGGCTATTAAGCATTGGTGTAAGCAGATATTGGAAGGGCTTCTCTATCTACATAGTCTTCATCCTCCGGTGATACATAGAGACCTTAAGTGCGACAATATTTTCATTAATGGTAATCAAGGAGTCGTTAAAATCGGTGACCTTGGCTTAGCTGCCATACTTCGAAAATCGTATGTTGATCATTGTGTAGGTGAGTTCACAATCAACTTTCTTTAAAGACTCACATTGGAAGCAACTTATTGTTTTCTCTACTTTAAAGCAGTTTTGAATAATAATTTTTAACTAGTTTTAAATGAACTTTAATATATGGAAAGTGTTGGGCAAATAAATTGAAATAAATTGCAGTGAAATTTGGTTGTACAGATTAAAGTAAGTCACAGTTAATTAATGGTTGCTTATGATATCGACTTATTAGCGATTTATTTTACCTTCTTACAAGCTCTTAGCAAACACACAAAAATGGTAATAAATAACTAAAAAATTGTTTTAGCTACTTATAAGTAGTTGCTAGACATGCTCTAAATGCATACTTCTGAAATTCTTTAATGTTTAGTTTCATAATCTCATCATATAGGTACACCCGAATTTATGGCACCTGAGGTATACAAAGAGGAATACAATGAACTGGTCGACATATACTCATTCGGTATGTGTGTCCTTGAAATGGTTACATTGGAGTATCCTTATAGCGAGTGCACCCATCCAGCACAAATTTACAAGAAAGTTGTCTCGGTAAGAATTGAAACTTGATAATCTTGACTACTTTAAACTTTGAATTGAAACCCAATACTTCGTATTGATTAGGGGATTAAACCCGAAGCATTGAATCGAATCAAAGACCCCGAAGTGAGGCAATTCATAGAGGAATGCTTAGCCATTGCATCTGAAAGACCATCCGCTAGTGAACTCTTAAACCATCATTTTCTTCAAATCGATGATAGCGACGATGATGATCATGATTTTGATGGTGTTAGTGAAACTTCACATGAGTTCTTTAGCACCAAAGAGAATGACTATTGCTCTTCTCATGATTCTCATCAAGATCGATTTGTTGAAAACAATGGTTGGGATAGTGATGCTCATGATTTAACTATTCATGGGATCAACTTATTCGATAGTCACGAAGATGATCCGATTGCTAACGTAGGTATCACGATCAAAGGAAGAAGAAGAGATGGTGGGATTTTTCTCCGGCTTAGAATCACTGATAATTATGGTAATCATATTTATTTATTTAGTGAATGTTGGTTATTACGTCCGTTTATAAGTTCAAACCTAAAATCTCTAATAATTGTGACAATTATTGCATAAAGATGTATCCGTGCAGATGAAATCTTCTGACTCTCTTCACCATGTTTGTGCTCAAATAAATCACAACAACGATTGATTATTATGTGAAACTCATTGGACCATGTGAAATGATAATAGTAAGAAAATCAATGGTTGACAGATGAGTGAGCACATGAAGATTGAGAGTTTGAGGACAGGAGGTTTGAGATCGTATCTGTATTGTAACATAGAGAGTTGATCCTTGATTTTTTTTATAGGACATGCCAGGAACATTCACTTTCCCTTTGATACGAAAACCGATACAGCGTTAAGTGTTGCAACCGAAATGGTATCAGAGCTGGATATACATGACTATGAAGTAGCGGAAATTGCAAATATGATTGATAATGAAGTATCTTCTTTAGTTCCAGAATGGGTACCAGGTTCTTATATACTTGAAACTTCAAGGTTTCCTCATATCAGTGTATGTGGAAATTGCAAATCGACCGTATCGTCTGAAGGTTCAGTTCTTGATCTCATTTCCAAAACTACACGTTGCTATGAGTGTGCAATGCACGGGCGTTTTGAAGAGATTACTTACCAAGAAGGAGCATCGAGATTTTCTACTAGCAAATCAGATGAAGATTGTGATGAACATGGAAACGTTTCTCGTTGTGATACGGAGTTCGATAAAGAACTGAACTGGATTATGGCCAAGTACAAGATAGAACAAAGAAAGCTAAAAAATAAGAACTCTGGTAAAAAAGCTAAGGTTATGCATTCATCTCCGGATTTGAGAAATTGCAGACTGGAGAACGATTTTCAGGCGTCTTCTGACGATGATCATCGGTTTTTCACTGCAAAACAGTTTTATTGTTTAGGAGATTTACTACCAAATTGCATTGCTCGAACTAAGTCTTTCCCTGACTATGCAGTGGATGTGTAGAATATATATATATATATATATATATATATATATATATATATTCTGAATAATTTTGAGACAGGCAAGGGAATGTGGATATGAAACATGTACATTTCTTTCTTTGTGTAGGTTGATATTATGTTGTCTTCTGTAGTGAACAGATATGAACAATATTTGACACTGGTTGATGTGTCCATATATATAATTGTCTTTCAGTCGAATTTTCCTTTCTAGTTATATATTGCACATGCTTTTGATATTTAACAATGACCAGAAGTATTAAACGAGTGACTGACGTTGCTGTTTGATTCTTTTTGGGTACATAAAGTATCCACTTAATGTTGTGTAACATGATTTGTATGAAGACATTGATGCAGTTTGGTGGAGACTATCAAACATGGCAGTACATATTTAGTAATTAATTTGAAATGTTTTTATGTTGCAATGATAGGCACTTTCTTGGACGTGATTCAGCGAATGGGAGATCTGAACACTTTACTGATTAATTTTAAACACAATAGTTGAAATGAAAAGGAAAGATATGTTATTTATTTGATTAACTTAAATAGTTACTATTTACTAAAAGCAAGAGACATCTCTAGAATCAAACTTAATACACAAAACAACACACACACATATATATATTATATTCATATTTTTAAATACTATAATTTCTTCCCTAAAATACCCCTTTGCTCCATTGTTGAATGTTGATTCTTCGTAGATGAATGTTATTCCCACGTCCATAATTAAATTTTGTACCCCATTAATTGTCAATCTTTAAAACGCAATAACTTTTTTTAAAAACGACGGAAACCGTTTTCACCATTAAGTCAAAAATCCTATTATCTTTCTAATGAGTGACATGTGCATATGTAAAAACAACGGCAGGACAAGTATGTAAAAACAACGGCAGGACAAATTATTCGCAGATTTAACTATATGGTATGATTGCAGACAATTCAGCAATTATATGCAATAATTGCAGAAAAGTCTGCAATTATATAGTATAGTTGCACTTTTCTGTGATTACTTGGAATAATTGCTGAGTTTTCTGCAATTATTCGATATAATTGCATAACAGTATACACTTATATGGAATTATTGCAGAAAAATCTGCAATAATTTCATATAATTATATAAAAGTCCACATTTATATGGAATAATTGCTGACATTTGAAGAAAAATTGATAATCATTTCATATAATTTCAGAAAATGACAAGTATACTGTATAATTGCAGAAAAGTCGGCAAGGAAAAATAGCAGAGAAGTCTGCAATTATTACATATGATTGCATAAAAGTCTACAATTATTCCATATAATTGCATAAAAGTCTGCAATTAAATGAAATAATTGCTGACATTTGAAGAAAAGTCGATGATGTTCAAAAAGTGTAGAATTCTCTGCAAATATATGGTAATTGCAGTCTTACTGCATGGATCTCATTTTAAAGATAATAAATTTATGATTTTTTGGTGAAAACCGTATGCTGATTCGATGTTTCTACAGAAAGTTATACGCGTTTAAAATACTAAAAACGTAAAGGGTATTTGGATCTTTTGGCACAGACAGATTTGAAAACAGAGACTAGAAACATAAGTTTAGTTGGGTATGATGTTTTCTCTATTTTGAAACTTAACAGGTATGTGAGCCAAACTATCCCTACTATTTAATTAATTAATTAATTAAATTGAATGATTATTATTAGTTAACTATCATTATAATTTAACGAGCATTACGAGATGCGTTTCGTTTGTGAATTATTTTCCTATAAATTGTATATGTTTGACACTTTCAATAAAAAATAATTTGTCCAAATATTTAACATCATAAATTTTATTTCTAAGTTGCAATATCAATTTTTTTGTATAATATTAATTAATAAAGAACGAATTTGTAAAGGAAGATTATTGATTAAATCCTACTTTTAAGTGATATTAAGATTTGTTATTATTTGTAGATGAGAGTTTTGAATATGTAAAGGAAGTTTAATTGTTATATTTTATTTATAAATGATAATAATATTTGTTAATATCCGTAAAAGGGCGTTTTTGATAGTTCATGTAGATACAAAAAAATGTGGCACCAAACATATTACAACTATTAATAAAGAACGAAATTGTAAAAGAAATTTATTTGTTAGATCACACTTATGTTAAGATGTGGTAATATTTGTAGATGGAAGTTTTGAATTTGTAAAGAAAGTTTAATTGTTAGACTTTACTTATAAATGACAATGTGATAATCCGGATTTTTAGACATTTGGAATTGATATAATAATTGGGTTAATAAATAGAAATACTGAATTATAGATTGAACAAATGAATTTAATCTAATAAATATTTATAATTGTAATTTTGTTATATATATATATATAGATTTTAAATAAAATTATTATATACCAATTGAATTCGTGTTAATTTGATATATACTTATATTTAGTTGATCTCAAATTGGATTTTAAGTTAAATTTGAATTTGGATTTGGATTAGAATTTGAGATAGGTATTTTAAATTATTTTGGGTCTAGAAAAAATAATAATATGATATATGACTTTATTAGTATAAGATTAGTTTTATATCATTATCTTTAAAAAAAATTATATTAAACTTGTATAGTTATTTTTTTCTTCTTTAGTGTATAATTGAGGTATAATTTTCTTTGAAATATATATTGATTAATAAAAGGATAGTCTAAATATTTATACACTTAAGATAGTTATCTTTAATATAAAGCTAAATTAAAATGTAATATTAAAATAGTAAATAAATATTAAAAACACATGAAATTACAAGTGTTAAAAAAATTTACTTACAAATTAACAAGTGTAAATTGATTATGGCATGATAGTGACACTTGTAAACCAATTGAATAAGTATAATTTGTTTTCTTTTTATTTAAAATAAATGTATCTAAGCTCTATCCCTCTCTTTCATATTTCTTTTCCTGATCTGTTTATTCTCAAATCAAAGAGAGCAAAGCTTGTGACCTAAAACCAGAAAACATATTCAAAGAAACTCAACATTTATCCAAACCTGGTGACCAATTTTGAATCAATCAAACAACTTTTTCCTTTCTCAAGAAACTGAAGATTAGATTTTAAGGAAAATGAAGATCATTGATAAATTCAAACAAAGATAGATTGGAAGTTTACTACATCAATGACCAATTACAAACTGCAAATCAACAATTGCAGTTCTCTGGATCAAAACAGTAAAATGCAGATCAACTGTTCCAGAAAACAAATCCTGTCCTCTACTCTTCAATCCGTGAGTAAACCAAACCTTAGTCTATATTAATTTGGATGCATGATATAAAATCCTTGAAAATCAGATGTAATAATTATTGCATGATATAAAATGAATAAATATATTTATTTATGAACTGAATAGATAGGCATGTCTGTATGCAAGAAGATGTTCCGTTCTTGCTATTCAGGTTTTAAATCTGATCAAAATCTTGTTCTTCCTTTCTAATCTTCCTTTGAACATGTTGTATAACAAATTTTGGATGTTATAACATGGTATAAAATTTTAAAAATAATTTCAAAAATAAGCCGAAGCCAGTTTTCAAATAAGAAAGGGAAAAGAACAGTATAAATTTAATAATCTTCAAATTTCAACATTTTTAATCTGTTGTTCCAGGGTTAAAATCAGATTAGTGATAAAATTTTAGGATTTTTAAAACTAAAATATTGATTTTTAAGTTGGTATATTGAGTGTTATTGTGGTTTGGTCGGAATTTGGATTTTTGGCAATTACTGATGATCGGGTTGATGTGGATAATCGTAATCTGGTCTGAAGGAGGTTTGTGTGATGTAGATCATGGGAAAAATAGGGTTTTATTTTTCAGATCGTCGTTGGTGTTGGTGCGATGATAATTAGGGTTTTAGACCCAGATTTTTCGAGGTGGTTTGAGTGACTATTGAGATGGCCAGGGAGCATCGAGTTGGTCAAGAATGGGGGAAAAGGGAGATTTGGTATCGGAGTAGCTCTAGGCGAGGCAACAGGGTTTCTGAAGACAGCGGCGGTGGTTTGAGGAATAATTAGGTAGGGGCTGTCATCTGGGTGTGGCAATTTTTTTGCTCGATTTCGATTGGGTTTGGGAATTTTTCTGGGGCCGTGAGAATCGAGGATGGAGAAGGTGGTTTGAGGAAGAGGTCCGAGGTGATAAACGAGCTTCCAGTCGCGTGTGCACGTGTACATCGCATCTTACTGTTGCAGTAGGCATTGGGGGGGGGGGGGGGTAAGGAATTTGGTCCAGAGAAGAAGAGGAAGACAGTAAGACTCGGGTTCGATGAAGTTTATGAGTGGTTGGTGCTCGCGTGTTTTGTTGTGTCGACTCGAAGATATGATAAGGAGGCTTTGTTGTTTGCTGCTGAGAGTTACTCAAGTGCTGTCTCGAGTTTGTCTCGAGAAATTTTGGTTTTGGTTTGGAAACGTTTTTGTTTCCAATTTGTCAAGTCCAGATTTTTAACTAAATGGTTTCAAAATTTTAAAGGCAAGTAAATAAAAGTTTTAACCTTTATTTTTTAAAAAAAATTTAAGATTGTGTTTTAAAAAAAATAAATAGTTTTAATTTGTTAAAATAATATATTTTGTTTTATATATTTTAATCAGTGATTTCCAAATGATTTTATAACGATATAATTAAGTAATTAATTAAGATGAATAATTTATTAAGATTGTGATAAATTCAGGATAATTAACTGGTGGAATTAATTAAAAAGCTAATCACTAAATGAAAGGGGTAAAGGTTGATTAATAAATGTAATTACTCAGTTAAGAAATTAGTAACGGTAATTACAGGGTGTAATAAATTGAAGTTTGAAAGTAGTTTTTGGGTTAATTACTTGGTGTAATTAATATAAAGAATAATTACTTAGTAGAAGTAATTAATTAATTAATTACTTAGCGTAATTTATTCAAGAATTGGCTAATAAAAGCTATGGGAAGCTAATTAAGTAATGTAATTAATTAAGAGTAATTAATTACAGAATGAGATTAATCAAGGATGATTAAGAAATATAATTAATTAAAGATTAGGCATAATTACTTAAGGTACTTGATAGGTATAATTTCCCTTAGTGAAGTAATGAGGGGATAATTACTAAATGTAATTAATTAAAAGGAAATTGCTTGATGGGAAGTAATTAAAGGGTAATTACTTGATGGAAGGAATTGAGTGATAATTACTCAGAGTAATTAAAGGATTAATTAATATAATTAATCAGGGAATTCTATAAATTGATGGAGTAATTTAGGAAAGTTAATTTCTGATTGTGATTAATCAAGGTTGATTAATGAATGTAATTAAGTTAAAGGTTAATTATTTAATGAAATTAGGAATAATTAACCAATGGAAGTAATTTAAAGGGTCATTAATTAATGTAATTAATAGAGGTGATCAATCTTGTGTATGAATAATTGAATGATGATGAGTGCTTTGAATTGGTTGATATCTCTGATATGATTTGCTTTGTGATATGATATGTTGAATGGACGGTGATAATGTGATTATCTATCAATCATGAATTGCTGTATAAAAGTGTTATCCTGAAATTAAAGATTGAATGGTATTTAAATTTGATAACTTGGGTTTAGATGACATTTGATTCGAAGAGTCCGGAGTCGGGTATTAGTAAATACCCGAAACCACTTCGATTCTTTATAAATTGCTATGTGAAATCGATATGCTGAAATGAACTGATTTAAGAGAATTGAACCATTTAATCTAGGTTTTGGTACTTAGAAATTGATGTGTGAAATAAGTGATTTCATAACAGCTTGTGAAGTTGTAAATTGATATAAGTTACCCCGGGTTTATATAAGTTGCATGCTGTTGTATTCCTTGTTAAATGAGTTTACTCACGCTGGTTTCCAGCCTGACCCAGGTGTTACTTTGATGTAATGCTCGGGTCAGACCGAGTATTACATATTTTCAGGTAGAACGATCTGGAGCTCATGAGGCGTGCTGGATGGCAAGAGCGGATCGAATATTTCCGCTGTATAGTATAGTATTGTTGGGTATCTGTGACATGATAATTGAGTATATTCAATGTCTGTGTATTTGTGACTCTGATTGTATTAAAGTGTAATTCAACAGATATAATATTCATTTGTAAACTGATATTATTATTATTATATTTTATCCGCTGCGAATGTGAGATTGTGTGTTCTTTTTCTGTTCTTTTTCTTCTATCTCTTTCTTCTTTTTCATAACTATCTGGAATTTTCGGGTCGTTATATTTGGTATCAGAGCAGAAGGTTAAGCGAGAACCTTGGCTCTGGTGGAATTACTCATTAAGGATAGGGTAAGTGGTACCCTAGGATGAGTTGAGTGTGTGTGTATATATATATATATATATATATATATATATATATGAGAGCGTATTTGTTATTTTCTTATATAAGGATTTTAAATGATTTTATTTAAAAATATATTTTGATATATAAAGCAATATTTCTTTCTAAAAAATAGTAAGGGAATTGGTTGTTAAATTATTAAATTAAGAAGTAATAGAAATACAACCAAATTGAAAGTAAATAAAGATAAGTTTGAAATAAATTCAAACCAAAATTTTAAATCATGAAATTTGGAAAGAATTTCAGAATAAGATGATAATGAATTGGTTTTCAGAGAAGGTAACCTTGGTTATAATCATAAATGGTTGTTGTATTTAATAATGAAATGTTTTAAGGAAGTAAACCAATTAGATAAGTATGGGATATAAATTGAAATTGAAGTTGATCAAAATTGTGAAGTTTTAAATCTGGATCCAGAATTTGGAAATTGTTTCAAAATAATAAAGAAGCAATAAGTAATATTATTTAATGCATTTGGATGAAATGGTCCTATTTCAAACAAGAGTTGTTTGAAAATTTAAAGAAATTTGTTTTGAATTAAAAACCAAAGGTGGTTTAAAATTTTAAAGTATAACTTGGTATGTAAAAGAAATTAATATGTATACATGTGGATATACATAATATCAAAGGTGGTTGGAAATAAACTCTAAATGGTAAGTTTTGAATTTGGAATAAGATGTGATACCCAAGGTGATAAGTTTTTGAACTTAATAAGTGGGAAGATTATTTATGAGAAGTTCAAAATTTGAAATGGAAGTTCAAAACTAGGTAAGGTTGAATGGATTAAGTGAATTGAGTTTAACTTGGGAAAGGTTAAATAAGTTGGAATGATCAACCTGATTTGGAAATTTCAAGATGAAATTGGGATTTAACTTGGAGAGTTAAATGGTTAATTTGAATTTGGAGTTTGTATGATCTCAAAATGGGTTTGATATCTGGAAATTGAAAATGGATGTTTTAAATAAATTGGATGATATCATCCTATTGTTATTAAAAATCTTAACTTGCAAATTGGACTTGTTTAAATGAATGAGAAATGAAGTATGGTAATCCATTGTTGAGATAAAAGGAAAATTAAACTTTAATTTGAAATTAAGGGTATGGAATTACCTTGAATTAAAAATTTGAGTAGTTGAATTTGTAAAGTAAAATTGTTTGAGGAACTAGTTTTAAACTGGAAGATAAAATTGAGTAATAAATTAAATCTTTAGGGATAAAATTGTTTTGAACTCTTATTTGAACTTTGGGAAAAATTAAGTAAAAATAATTCAGAATGGAATTTTGAGAATTTGACTCAAAATTAAATTATTTAAAGGTTAATTTGATTTGTGGTATAATATGTTGGGTCTGAACTGTGAATTGAATTGTTTAAAAACTTTAAAGGTAAATTGATTTAAAGGAATTAAATCAACATCTGAAGTATTAACTCGAATTTATATAATTCGAGATGGTTTAAAATTTGGAATTTGAATTGAAATTAGTTCAAATTGAATTTGATTTGAATTAAATTCGGGAGGAAATCAATAATAATTCAACTTGATGTGGAAATGGAGTTGAAATTGGGATTAAGTCAAACTGGTGTTGAAATGAATTGAAATTGGAACTAGTTAAACTGAAATTTATTTGAATTAGTAGAATTTGAGATCAAGGTTGAATAAAGTTAAATTTGGAAAGAAACTTAGATTAATTCAACTTGAATTAGGGTTGAATCAATTTCAATAGAAATTGAAGTTATTTAAATTGGAGTTAAGTCAATTTAAATGAAAGTGGAATTTAAATGGGGATTGGGAATTGAACAGTTTTGACTCTGGACTATTTTTTAATATAAATTGTTTTAATATAAACCTATTTTTCCAAGCTATTTATTATATATACAACCTTTCTTTTAAAAGCCAAACTATCTTATACTTGTTTTACAATTATTTTTTGAACTGTTTAACAATTTTCCAACCGTTTTATAAAATAATTACTATCTTACTATTATTTTGCAATTATCTAAAATTTCTATAATTATTTTAACTATTTTCTAACTATTTTACACCTATTTTACAAACTAGTAATTATTTTCCAACTACTTATCTATTTTTAAAATTTTCAAGCTATTTTCTAAATAAACTAGTCGGAGTTCAAACTGTTATTGGTTAAATACCCAATCGAGATAGGAATAGAGGTGATAATCCAAATGGATTGAAGCAATTATGAGCAAATGAATAAAAATCAAAGTGAATGTAAATATAAATGGAATTGATTTGGCTAATAATCAATAAAGATAAATACGTAGGGTTTACATATGTTATTCTATTCGCATAGTGATTTGATCTAGATTCGAGCGCAGAATTTCGAGATAGTATGTTGATCCGAGTTGGGGTTTTTCACTCGATTTCGACGGCGAACCTGGGTATGGATTGTTGATTAGTTCTGGATATTCTCTATCATAGTTATGACTATGCAAGGAGAATGACGGTTTCTGATCAAGAAACCAGATCTGTGTCCGCACTAGGAAGTCGGGTGGACGATACTAGTTCGGAAATGAAATTGTGTGATCGAGTGAGCGATCAGATTGGTATAGCGTACGGATGATATGTGTACATCGTACGGATTTGAATGAAATTGATATTGAAAGGAGTAATCAAATTTGAATATTTGATTTTGAGTAAACAAAGTTAAATATCTTTGTTTTATAAAGTGAAACTCCCCTTGTTGAATCTTTTGCCAGAAGAAAAGGGTTTTTGAAAATGTTTAAAGTATAAAAGGAGTTTTATACAAGTTTGGAATGATCCAAAGTTTTAAAAATTATATATATATATATATATATATATATATATATATATATATATATATAAAGGATCGTATGAGGATTTTGGAAAAAGGTTTTGGGAACCTTCGGATTTGGAAAGGCTTTTGATTTTTAGGTAAAATCAATATTTGTGACAGCCCGCAAATCCATACCCCTTGAATCAACACTATTCTACCTTGGTTAACTCAAGTGGCACAGAAATACGAACCGTTAGGGTTAAAGAAGAAGAGATAGAAGAAGAAGAAACTAAACAATATCAGAATCTCACAGTCGCAGCGGAATAAAATATAATAGTAAATATAGAACTTTACACAAATAAAGAAAACTATCACTGTTTTATACATCATATCATCAGAGTATCTCATACATCAACAATCACAAAACAGACCCACCATACAAACACAGCAGCGGAAAAATATATAGGTACATATAATACGTCTCGGACTCCAGCTCCTTTCCTGCTCCATAGCAACCTAACCTGAACATATAATACTCGGTCTGACCCGAGCATTATAATGAAATAACACCCGAGTCAGTCTGGAATACCAGCTGATAATAATGCATCCAAATTGATTATTAAAGTTTCAAAATTCCTTTGAAAACAAAAGCATCTCGTAAGACCACGCCACAAATAAACATGTCGGGTTTTTACCTTACGATAGCTAAAACTCTTTTTATAGAAAATCCTCTTATATTATAATAGTGTCTATTTACAAATACTTATAAAATAGCCGAAATTGTTACATCTATTAAATTCCAGCTACTAGCCACAAAAGTGGGTAATACAAACAAAACTCGTACAAGGCTCGTAGGGAAAAATGGATTTCCAACAATGACTAGGCACTGGGGTACCACCTGTCACAGTACGGGGCCTACATCACCGTACCGAGGACTACTCCCTTCATCCCCTGCAACACAAGGCCGGAACCATTCCTTACTGAACAGTCTCGAACAAGATAAACCCCGTGGTTGGCGCGACCAACCACCCACTAAGCCGAAATATATATAAGGGACATCTAGACAGGGGAATTATCTTGTCCTGCTTGGGCATGACCCACCTAACCTTGCTGCATATCCCCTGATTTTCAGTCATTCCCATTTGATGAGGCTTGAGGCTAAGCGTTACCTTTTTGAACGTTTTCACTTTGAATGCCCATCGTCCACCTGACGATGTTTCGCAAGCATTCGTCCATACAAGTCCGTCCCGGGTTCGAACGGAACCGAAGGCACTACTCCTACTACATCCATTTGGAAATATCCTCAGGATTAGTAGCGACTAGCCCTTGCACTTCACTGCTCCATCTTCGACTCCGAACACGTTTTTCGCACGAAACGTATAAATCGGATCGAAGTGGTTTTCGAGAAATAAATCTCGATCCCGGTCTCTTCGAAACGATCACGCATTGTCCAATATTGATAGTCGGTGATTTAACTATCAATTAATATTCATAAACATCCATATGCATCTATCACACAAAAAAAAAAAAAAATTCCCAAATTATTTATTTGCCTCAAATATCTTTAAAAGATATATTTCCAAATTTTCAAATCTCATTTGAAAACATTTCCCAAAATTCCTCCTGTACAAAGTAAATCCTTTACCATATATTCCCATTGGAAATAACCAAGTTCAAAACATTTAGATTTAAAATAATTAAAAACAGTTTATACTGAAATATACTTTAATATGCAAATTTACTTCTAGTTATTTACTCAAACTAAAATTTTCAAAATATTTAAAGTAAAACTACTTTATAAGATATAACTTGATTTAAAGTATGGGTTTAGTTAATCTATATTCTAAAAATAAGGTTGTAAAAGATGAATACTTAATTTAATATAACTTAGGTCAAAACTAGCTTTGATACAAATCCATTTGTTCAAATAATTATTAAGGTATTTATAAAATTTACTATTGCTAATATACTTATAATTACTTTAAAATAATAATTCCCAAAACACTCTTTTAAACAAACTTAAATTATTTTTTTTTAAATTTTCTTTTTATAAAGTCAGTTTAACTCGAACTTGGTTCTTCCCAGTGAATCTCATATCCTCTTAAACATCACAGAAATCCTTCTCATGATTTCCGTCTATTTATTCAATTTGGTTTTATGGTTTAATAACATAAATTTACTTTCACATTTGTCAATTTATAACATTTCTCTTTGTTTATCTTTACAAATTTTCAATTTCCATTTTTAAATAGATTTCAGATTTTAATTCTTTTAAATCCATTATTTAACAATACCTTTTATTTCTCAAAAATTCAATTTATCCATCTACAATTAATTATGGATTTATAAGTTACTCAGCATTATTCCAATTGAATTTTATTTCAGTTTTCCATCCAATAGAACCAAATTTTTATATTCTTTTAAAATTCCTTTTTTTAATACTTTTCTGAGCTTCCTTTGAAACTCAATTCAATTCCTTTATAATAAAACTCCAAATTTATTATAATTAATATTCTGGATTGGTAATTTATACCACAATATCACAATACCAGTTAATTCCAAAATTATCATCCACAATATATAAACAGGCATCATCATCGATTATAAAAATAATACTACATTGTGAGGAATCCAGTTGGATCCCTCCAACCTGTTTTCCTTGCATCCACAAATATTAGCACAACCAAATATATATCAATTCAATTTGATAATAATTAACATATTCAGCTAAACATCCAAACAAACAATCAATACTAGCTGTCTACTTTACTAGTATCCAGATGTGAGTGAGAATAACTCACCTTGAGTTTCGGCGAGCGTTCGAAATTCAAATTAAACCGAACAACGTTCGATTTAACTCAAATTTCTACTTGCCCAGAATGGTTTCCAAGTTACACCACTGCGTAGTGCGCTCTTCTGCGATTCCGGCGCCGCAAATTTCGTCGAAACCTGATTTCGTACGAACAAGTTATTAAATTTTAAAGTTCGAATTGATTTTAAAACAACTTCTTTTTATTCTAATTATTTATTTACCAAAACAAATCAGGGCCGTGCAAAAAGAACCCAGCTCCAAGCCTAACTCTCATCTTCTACATCGCGACCTACAGGATTTCGAACACATAACCCATCAACGTCGCTGCCTAGGGCTTGTAACCGCACCTCCTTCCCTCGATTATTCAACGATCGGGACCCACCAACTCAAAGTCCATGGCCGCCTCTACCCTCGCCTGAAGCCATGCCAAGCTCGGTCGACCCATAGCGACACAGCACCTCTCCAAACATACGACGAACGCGAGCCTCCCCTGAGCAATCCATCAAGCTATACTCGATCACGACCGTCCACTACGAAGATCTCGAAGTGCTCTACGATCTTCATGTTGGAAGAATTTCAAATATATGCGTGGATTTGGAGATTCGGGAGGAAGAACGATAATCGTTTTCGGCCATTAATAAAGGAGGAGGCGGCGGGACTGAATTGAGTTAGGGTTTGATAAAAATATTGCTTTATATAATGTTATTTAATATTATTTAATTAACAAAATTCTTAGTTTAACAACTTATGCAAACGAACTCCAATTCTCACGTTTCGATAGGCGATTCTAAGGTTTTTCCGCATTCCGGACACAATGGGACAGGTTTCGTAAGCTAATTTGATCGTATGAGCGAGATACGGAATTAAACGATCAATTTAAAATCAAACCGATTAAAACGATTTCGATGCGTTTCGAGCTGCCACGGCCACACGACAACTCCGATTGCTACGAAAATTGAAATCCGATAATAACTAACTATTACGGATCCAATGGAACTGGTTTCGTCGAATTCCGAGACCGTGCCCCGGAAGGCTATTTTAACTCGTCTATTAAATCCAACGATTTTCGAAATTATCGAAATCACTCAAAATTTTCACTTTTAAAATTTTATTAACTTAACAATAATTCATATAAAATTTATAATCACATTAAATATCATTTTGGCTCATTCCGGACCAAAATCTGATTATTTGCAATTTTAATAATATTAAATTCATTATTAAATTAATATAAAATTCCAAATATTAATTCATCGACTTCAAAATTCATCTAAAATTTCCACCACGCTATTTATACTCAAATAGCCCAAGATAAATTTTTAAAACCATTTTATCACTATTTACATCCAGAATTACTTTTACTTCAATTCCGAATATTTAAATTATTATTTTCCCATTATTCAAATTCAACCGGAATTGCTATAAATTAAAATCTATAGCTTATTTCATTGATTGAATCCGAATTCATTCATTGCAAAATCAATTAAGAATCCACATTAAATATTTAAAACAAAATAAATGTTCAAATTCAACGGCTTAAAAATACGGGATGTTACATTCCTCCCCCCTTATAAAAATTTCGTCCCCGAAATTTGCTAGGGTAGAAAATACCCTTCAACCCGTTTACTTACCCAATTTGCTTAGTTAAAAGCATATATTTACTTTCCCAAAATTCTTTAGTTAAGTCCCCAAACTCATTTGCTGTACTTATTCTAAAGCTTAAATTTTAACTTGTAACTTTCCAAGTTAATTACAAATTTTCAAAATTCCCCAAAAATTTTCTAACTCCCAAAATTTCCGGAAAATTTTGGCAGAGTCTCCCCTGTACGGAGGAGCTTTCGCGATATCGCGATACAAAGGAATATATATACATCGACCCACACGGTCGGAAACCAAAATATATCACAATATATATATCATTTTCCCAATTATATTTGCGTAGGCGTACCTTTTTAGCAAATTTTAATAGCAAGCGGTTAATATTATGTATATACGTGCCCCAACTCTCTCGAACGCCTCCCGCACCTGTACTTACTCAAACAAACTCATTAGCTTACAATAATATGAACATTTTATTAGCATTACCAATATAAATGTAAGCCAACACAACCATTTCATAAATCTTAACCAACAAACCAATTTCATAGCCTAACCAAGCAAATTTCATAATAATGCATGTTAATCACCTTTAAAAACAATTTCACAATTTCGACATTGTTTCAATAATGTTAACCACGTTTTATTAACAATTCAAAGATGTCAATCGCTTTCCAAATCTCTTATCCAAGTCCAACTTCATTTTATTACACTTAAATGATTTATACTCAAATCCACTATATACAATCCATATTTATTTCAACCAATTCATTTCTATTTCAATATGATTACATATGCCTTGCTTATATTTCTTTATTTTAGCCTATATTCCCAATTTAATTTACAATCAAATTTTATTTTAAACATGAAACATTTGCATTTCCTTTATAATCCATTTTCATTCATCTACCAAATCACTTACTTGGATTGCGATTATCTAATTAATTTAAAACCATCTTCTTTAAGTAAATTCGCTTGCATTTATATACAAACTCATAGAATTAGATTTCAAATCCATATTAAATTATTCAAATATTTATTCACTTAAGTTTAATGAAAATTTCTATGCAGGTTGTGGTTATTCAAACAAATAACCAATTCTTAAGCTTATACCATTTAAAATTAATTTCAGATTAGACTTTTATTACTTTCATTCAATTTGCATAGTTCGCCATCCAAGCATTCTTATTCCATTTCAATTTTTAATTCAATTTCTTATTCACACCGCACGATCATCATTTAAGTTCAAATTAATAACATCTCATTCTATTTCATTTACAGCCCCAACATTTTTGCTTTATCACAATTATTGAATTATATCTCAAATCTTATATTTCCAATTCATTATCCAATAGATTTATATGAATATCCTTCCATTCTGGATTATTGACAACTCATACATCTTTAATTTATCACAAAAATTAATTAATACCATTTCACTTGCAATTCAAATTTTATTTTATCTCCATATCAATCAAATTCCAATCCCTTTACAAATTTTGAATGTTCTTTGTCTATTTATTCAATCCATTTTAGATTTATTTTATTAGCAAAGAGCCCACTTAAATTATTTCACTCATTTGAATTTTATTCACAATTCAAATCATCATTAATATATTCAAATTCCATTATTCATTCTCCCTTCCAATATTTATTACCAAAATTAAATCCCAATCCAAACTGGATTTTTATTTACCTTCAAATTTTGACTAATTATCAAATTCTATCCATTACAATACAAATTCCATTAATTTGTAATTTAATTCAGTCAATAACCTAAACCATATTAGGTTTAATTCACTTTCCCAATTTACTCTGAATCCATTTATAATATCACCATTTTCCCATTATTCCATTTAACAATTTAAATTCCTACCTTTCCCTTTTGTTTTTATATTATTCATTTATTCAATTGAAACTCAATTTCAACTTCATTACCAAAACAAGTTTTTTTTTCCCATACATAAGTTCAAGACTTATTTGCCACTTAAGAACATCCACATTTATGTTCTCACTTTACAATTCATTTATGAACAAATTTTGAATTTGCCACACCATTCAACTCTTTCCATTAACAGATTTCAATTTCACTTCCATTCAAGAGTTTAGATTGTTTACTAAATCCATTTTCATTTTATAATCATAAGTTTAAATTATAACCCTTAATAACTTAAGAATATGAATTTCTTTATGCAATTATAAGAAATTTACATTTCACCTTTATATCCAATTCAATTTAATTTTAATTCATTTAGATCTAATTCAAATTCAAATTCTCAATTTTAAATTTTCCATTTCATTTAGATTTACTTCCATTTCAAATTCACAATTTTAATTCACCAAATACAAGTTCAAAACTTGTTTACTAAGTGAAGATTATTCACTTCTTTTATACCCCACTTTACCTTATCTCAATCCACATTCATTTGAGATTAAATTTAGAATCCACCCTTCCATTCCATTATTTCCCATTGTGATTATAATTTCCATTTCTATTTTATAAGTTCACCAACTTATTTATTTTAAAGCTTATATAGCTCATTTTAATCCATTTACATCTTATAATCACAATCTCAGATTTTACATATATATGTTTCACTGAATTCTTAAGGTTACTAATCTTCTTTCACCTTAATCCTTTGCTAATTTCAAATCCATAGTTTCAACTATAAGCATAACACCTGATAGCTCAGGAGTTCAATTCATTTCACAATGACCCACAATTCCTAGGTCATCTTACATTTTAATTTAATTCAAATCAATTTTATTTTAAGTCCAATTTATTTTACTTATCCAGGTTTAATTCAAATTTCAATTCACTTCAACATATTTTAGCCACTTTCATTTGCTTAAGTCAAGTTTTAATTCTAAGATTAAAATTTTCATTTCTTCCTTCTTATTAGCATCAACTTTACGTAATAAATCCAATACTTAATCCAATTTAAATTTACACATTATATAATTAGAATTTTCCCAGAATTCAATTTACCCGGTTTTATTTCAAAACCATTTTGAAATAATAATCAATACCTACCCATTAGGTATATCAAATCAAATCCCCAGGTTTTCCAAAACAACTTGTTTATACTAAAACAAATCTTCCTCCTTTGAAATTTCCCAAACAACTAGCATACCCAAAATCCAAACAATACCTTAACCAAGTACTAGGGAAGCAATCCATCACTTTAGAAACTCGAAAATGAATTCTAATGATGTGGCCAGCATCATCAGGATTATTTTCCAGCGACTGAAGTGAGTTCAATGCTTCTTACTTTCCCAAATTCATTTCAAAACAGTTGCCATTCAAAAATACTTCTCAAAACAATATTCCATTATTGCCTTTCAAACACTTGGAAAAAAATACTATCAAACATTTCCAAGATTTTAAATTTCCAAACCTTTGGTTTTCAATCTATTTAAAATCTTTTTCAAAACTTCCGGGATTTAAATTCTGGTTTAATTTAAGTTTAGTTATCCTCTTTTGTATAATTTCTACTCACAGAATTTATTTCATTATAACCATTTCAAATCTTAAATCAAATTTTAGATTCTTATTTGATTATAGTATCCACATCCAAACAATCAAACATATATAATATTTCAGAAAATTATTTCTCTTATATCAAAATATAATTTTGGGTAAAATTATTTCATTTACCCACCTTTAAAAACAATACTATGTCAGTTTATCTTGTTCAAGAGTTTAGAAACACCTATCGATACGGTTGTACTTCCCGTACCGACCGGAATTCATAAACACTCAACCGATAAGTCAACACAGTATAAAAAAAACAATTTTATATGCACTAACAAGTACACTCTCATATCTATTATTACTCTCAACTCATTGTAGAGTACTATTGACTCTATTAAATGAGTAATTACCCCACCAAAGCCTAGGTTGTCGCCAACCTAAGCTCTGATACCAAGTGTGACAGCCAGCAAATCCATACCCCTTGAATCAACACTATTCTACCTTGGTTAACTCAAGTGGCACAGAAATACGAACCGTTAGGGTTAAAGAAGAAGAGATAGAAGAAGAAGAAACTAAACAATATCAGAATCTCACAGTCGCAGCGGAATAAAATATAATAGTAAATATAGAACTTTACACAAATAAAGAAAACTATCACTGTTTTATACATCATATCATCAGAGTATCTCATACATCAACAATCACAAAACAGACCTACCATACAAACACAGCAGCGGAGAAATATATAGGTACATATAATACGTCTCGGACTCCAGCTCCTTTCCTGCTCCATAGCAACCTAACCTGAACATATAATACTCGGTCTGACCCGAGCATTATAATGAAATAACACCCGAGTCAGTCTGGAATACCAGCTGATAATAATGCATCCAAATTGATTATTAAAGTTTCAAAATTCCTTTGAAAACAAAAGCATCTCGTAAGACCACGCCACAAATAAACATGTCGGGTTTTTACCTTACGATAGCTAAAACTCTTTTTATAGAAAATCCTCTGATATTATAATAGTGTCTATTTACAAATACTTATAAAATAGCCGAAATTGTTACATCTATTAAATTCCAGCTACTAGCCACAAAAGTGGGTAATACAAACAAAACTCGTACAAGGCTCGTAGGGAAAAATGGATTTCCAACAATGACTAGGCACTGGGGTACCACCTGTCACAGTACGGGGCCTACATCACCGTACCGAGGACTACTCCCTTCATCCCCTGCAACACAAGGCCGGAACCATTCCTTACTGAACAGTCTCGAAAAAGATAAACCCCATGGTTGGCGCGACCAACCACCCACTAAGCCGAAATATATATAAGGGACATCTAGACAGGGGAATTATCTTGTCCTGCTTGGGCATGACCCACCTAACCTTGCTGCATATCCCCTGATTTTCAGTCATTCCCATTTGATGAGGCTTGAGGCTAAGCGTTACCTTTTTGAACGTTTTCACTTTGAATGCCCATCGTCCACCTGACGATGTTTCGCAAGCATTCGTCCATACAAGTCCGTCCCGGGTTTGAACGGAACCGAAGGCACTACTCCTACTACATCCATTTGGAAATATCCTCAGGATTAGTAGCGACTAGCCCTTGCACTTCACTGCTCCATCTTCGACTCCGAACACGTTTTTCGCACGAAACGTACAAATCGGATCGAAGTGGTTTTCGAGAAATAAATCTCGATCCCGGTCTCTTCAAAACGATCACGCATTGTCCAATATTGATAGTCGGTGATTTAACTATCAATTAATATTCATAAACATCCATATGCATCTATCACACAAAAAAAAAAATTCCCAAATTATTTATTTGCCTCAAATATCTTTAAAAGATATATTTCCAAATTTTCAAATCTCATTTGAAAACATTTCCCAAAATTCCTCCTGTACAAAGTAAATCCTTTACCATATATTCCCATTGGAAATAACCAAGTTCAAAACATTTAGATTTAAAATAATTAAAAACAGTTTATACTGAAATATACTTTAATATGCAAATTTACTTCTAGTTATTTACTCAAACTAAAATTTTCAAAATATTTAAAGTAAAACTACTTTATAAGATATAACTTGATTTAAAGTATGGGTTTAGTTAATCTATATTCTAAAAATAAGGTTGTAAAAGATGAATACTTAATTTAATATAACTTAGGTCAAAACTAGCTTTGATACAAATCCATTTGTTCAAATAATTATTAAGGTATTTATAAAATTTACTATTGCTAATATACTTATAATTACTTTAAAATAATAATTCCCAAAACACTCTTTTAAACAAACTTAAATTATTATTTTTTAAATTTTCTTTTTATAAAGTCAGTTTAACTCGAACTTGGTTCTTCCCAGTGAATCTCATATCCTCTTAAACATCACAGAAATCCTTCTCACGATTTCCGTCTATTTATTCAATTTGGTTTTATGGTTTAATAACATAAATTTACTTTCACATTTGTCAATTTATAACATTTCTCTTTGTTTATCTTTACAAATTTTCAATTTCCATTTTTAAATAGATTTCAGATTTTAATTCTTTTAAATCCATTATTTAACAATACCTTTTATTTCTCAAAAATTCAATTTATCCATCTACAATTAATTATGGATTTATAAGTTACTCAGCATTATTCCAATTGAATTTTATTTCAGTTTTCCATCCAATAGAACCAAATTTTTATATTCTTTTAAAATTCCTTTTTTTAATACTTTTCTGAGCTTCCTTTGAAACTCAATTCAATTCCTTTATAATAAAACTCCAAATTTCTTATAATTAATATTCTGGATTGGTAATTTATACCACAATATCACAATACCAGTTAATTCCAAAATTATCATCCACAATATATAAACAGGCATCATCATCGATTATAAAAATAATACTACATTGTGAGGAATCCAGTTGGATCCCTCCAACCTGTTTTTCCTGCATCCACAAATATTAGCACAACCAAATATATATCAATTCAATTTGATAATAATTAACATATTCAGCTAAACATCCAAACAAACAATCAATACTAGCTGTCTACTTTACTAGTATCCAGATGTGAGTGAGAATAACTCACCTTGAGTTTCGGCGAGCGTTCGAAATTCAAATTAAACCGAACAACGTTCGATTTAACTCAAATTTCTACTTGCCCAGAATGGTTTCCAAGTTACACCACTGCGTAGTGCGCTCTTCTGCGATTCCGGCGCCGCAAATTTCGTCGAAACCTGATTTCGTACGAACAAGTTATTAAATTTTAAAGTTCGAATTGATTTTAAAACAACTTCTTTTTATTCTAATTATTTATTTACCAAAACAAATCAGGGCCGTGCAAAAAGAACCCAGCTCCAAGCCTAACTCTCATCTTCTACATCGCGACCTACAGGATTTCGAACACATAACCCATCAACATCGCTGCCTAGGGCTTGTAACCGCACCTCCTTCCCTCGATTATTCAACGATCGGGACCCACCAACTCAAAGTCCATGGCCGCCTCTACCCTCGCCTGAAGCCATGCCAAGCTCGGTCGACCCATAGCGACACAGCACCTCTCCAAACATACGACGAACGCGAGCCTCCCCTGAGCAATCCATCAAGCTATACTCGATCACGACCGTCCACTACGAAGATCTCGAAGTGCTCTACGATCTTCATGTTGGAAGAATTTCAAATATATGCGTGGATTTGGAGATTCGGGAGGAAGAACGATAATAGTTTTCGGCCATTAATAAAGGAGGAGGCGGCGGGACTGAATTGAGTTAGGGTTTGATAAAAATATTGCTTTATATAATGTTATTTAATATTATTTAATTAACAAAATTCTTAGTTTAACAACTTATGCAAACGAACTCCAATTCTCACGTTTCGATAGGCGATTCTAAGGTTTTTCCGCATTCCGGACACAATGGGACAGGTTTCGTAAGCTAATTTGATCGTATGAGCGAGATACGGAATTAAACGATCAATTTAAAATCAAACCGATTAAAACGATTTCGATGCGTTTCGAGCTGCCACGGCCACACGACAACTCCGATTGCTACGAAAATTGAAATCTGATAATAACTAACTATTACGGATCCAATGGAACTGGTTTCGTCGAATTCCGAGACCGTGCCCCGGAAGGCTATTTTAACTCGTCTATTAAATCCAGCGATTTTCGAAATTATCGAAATCACTCAAAATTTTCACTTTTAAAATTTTATTAACTTAACAATAATTCATATAAAATTTATAATCACATTAAATATCATTTTGGCTCATTCCGGACCAAAATCTGATTATTTGCAATTTTAATAATATTAAATTCATTTTTAAATTAATATAAAATTCCAAATATTAATTCATCGACTTCAAAATTCATCTAAAATTTCCACCACGCTATTTATACTCAAATAGCCCAAGATAAATTTTTAAAACCATTTTATCACTATTTACATCCAGAATTACTTTTACTTCAATTCCGAATATTTAAATTATTATTTTCCCATTATTCAAATTCAACCGGAATTGCTATAAATTAAAATCTATAGCTTATTTCATTGATTGAATCCGAATTCATTCATTGCAAAATCAATTAAGAATCCACATTAAACATTTAAAACAAAATAAATGTTCATATTCAACGGCTTAAAAATACGGGATGTTACAATATTGAAATTTGGATAGCCTAGTTTGAGAATTATCGATTTTGGGATAAAAGATTTTGTGTAAAGGAGCTTTGTATGAGATCATACTAGGTATATGATTTGAAGATACTATATGTATATAGTATAAAGTGTTTTGATGATGGATCTGGGGAAAAGGCGCTCCCTTGAAATGAACTTCTCAGGAGTACAACCGGGTGGTGCTGCCTTGATCCCCAAGGGGGGTTCTAAAGTTGATCCTATGAGGAGTCCGGACAAAACTAGTTCCTGGGCATTATGAGTAGAGTATACCATAGCGAAAGTCGTGTGTGTCGCTGAGAGCCAACAGTCTGCGTTTGATTTTATATCGGTAGACTGTGACCTATGGTATAACATAGCGAAAGTCGTGTGTGCCGCTGAGAGCCAACAGTCTGCGTTTGATTTTATATCGGTAGACTGCGACCTATGTTGGAGTGGAGAAGTTTCATTTCGACAGCGAAAATCAGCGGCCGTTGAGAGCCTGCAGTTACATGGACTTTTGCTGCGATGGCAACGTAACCCTGTATGTAACTGTGATCTGTTGTGGGTTCCATGGCGTAATCGAGAGGTCGCGGAGAGCCTGCAGTTACATGGACTTTTGCTGCGATGGCAACGTAACCCTGGAATGTAACTGTGACCATGGATAGGGGTGATGATTTCCAGAGCATTCTCACCAAAGATATTTCCTCTATTTCAAAATGCTTTCAATATTTTCAATAAAAATTATTTTCTAAAGTATTTTCATTGTATGTTGAAAACTGGTCTGCCAAGCACTTGTAGATTTTCAGTCTTACGCTTGATCAACGTATGACCGAATTTCTGTGAGAACAAGGATGGACTGGTTGAGACATCGAGTTATAAAAAAATATTTTTATAAAACTGATTTGTAATATTATATAGACTTTAAAAGTGTTTAAAGATGATCAAAGAAAATTATATGGTTTTAAGTAATAAATAAGTTTTGGCTTCGTTCCTATTTTAGGACGAAAAGATTCAAAGGGGGGAGGAGTATGATAATCCGGATTTTTAGACATTTGGAATTGATATAATAATTGGGTTAATAAATAGAAATACTGAATTATAGATTGAACAAATGAATTTAATCTAATAAATATTTATAATTGTAATTTTGTTATATATATACATATATAGATTTTAAATAAAATTATTATATATCAATTGAATTCATGTTAATTTGATATATACTTATATTTAGTTGATCTCAAATTGGATTTTAAGTTAAATTTGAATTTGAATTTGGATTAGAATTTGAGATAGGTATTTTAAATTATTTTGGGTCTAGAAAATAATAATAATATGATATATGACTTTATTAGTATAAGATTAGTTTTATATCATTATCTTTAAGAAAAATTATATTAAACTTGTATAGTTATTTTTTTTCTTTTTAGTGTATAATTGAGGTATAATTTTCTTTGAAATATATATTGATTAATAAAAGGATAGTCTAAATATTTATACACTTAAGATAGTTACTTTAATATAAAGCTAAATTAAAATGTAATATTAAAATAGTAAATAAATATTGAAAACACATGAAATTACAAGTGTTAAAAAAATTTACGTACAAATTAACAAGTGTAAATTGGTTATGGCATGATAGTGACACTTGTAAACCAATTGAATAAGTATAATTTATTTTCTTTTTATTTAAAACAAATGTAACTAAGCTCTATCCCTCTCTTTCATATTTCTTTTCCTGATCTGTTTATTCTCAAATCAAAGAGAGCAAAGCTTGTGACCTAAAACCAGAAAACATATTCAAAGAAACTCAACATTTATCCAAACCTAGTGACCAATTTTGAATCAATCAAACAATTTTTCCTTTCTCAAGAAACTTAAGATTAGATTTTAAGGAAAATGAAGATCATTGATAAATTCAAACAAAAGATAGATTGGAAGTTTACTACATCAATGACCAATTACAAACTGCAAATCAACAATTGCAATTCTCTGGATCAAAACAGTAAAATTCAGATCAACTGTTCCAGAAAACAAATCCTGTCCTCTGCTCTTCAATCTGTGAGTAAGCCAAACCTTAGTCTATATTAATTTGGATGCATGATATAAAATCCTTGAAAATCAGATGCAATAATTATTGCATGATATAAAATGAATAGATATATTTATATATGAACTGAATAGATAGGCATGTATGTATGCAAGAAGATGTTCCGTTCTTGCTATTCAGGTTTTAAATCTGATCAAAATCTTGTTCTTCCTTTCTAATCTTCCTTTGAGCATGTTGTATAACAAATTTTGGATGTTATAACATGGTATAAAATTTTAAAAATAATTTCAAAAATAAGCTGAAGCCAGTTTCAAATAAGAAAGGGAAAAGAACGGTATAAATTTAACAATCTTCAAATTTCAACATATTTAATCTGTTGTTCCAGGGTTAAAATCAGATTAGTGATAAAATTTTAGGATTTTTAAAACTAAAATATTGATTTTTAAGTTGGTATGTTGAGTGTTGTTGTAGTTTGGTCGGAATTTGGATTTTTGGCAATTATTGATGATCGGGTTGATGTGGATAATCGTAATCTGGTCTGAAGGAGGTTTGTGTGATGTAGATCATGGGAAAAATAGGGTTTTATTTTTCAAATCGTCGTTGGTGTCGGTGCGATGATAATTAGGGTTTTAGACCCAGACTTTTCGAGGTGGTTTGAGCGATTATTGCGATGGCCAGGGAGCACCGAGTTGGTCAAGAATGGGGGAAAAGGAAGATTTGGTATCGGAGTAACTCTAGGCGAGGCAGCAGGGTTTCTGAAGACACCGGCGGTGGTTTGAGGAAGAATTAGGTAGGGGCTATCATCTGGGTGTGGCGAATTTTTTTGCTCGATTTCGATTATTAAGGGTTTGGGAATTTTTCTGGAGCCGTGAGAATCGAGGATGGAGAAGGTGGTTTGAGGAAGAGGTTGGAGGTGATGAACGAGCTTCCAGTCGCGTGTGCACGTGTACACCGTATCCTACTGTTGCAGCAGGCATTGGGGGGTAAGTAATTTGGTACAGAGAAGAAGAGGAAGACAGTAAGACTCGGGTTTGATGAAGTTTATGAGTGGTTGGTGCTCGCGTGTTTTGCTATGTCGACTCGAAGATATGACAGGGAGGCTTTGTTGTTTGCTGCTGAGAGTTACTCGAGTGCTGTCTCGAGAAATTTTTGGTTTTGGTTCGGAAACGTTTTTGTTTCTAGTTTGTCAAGTCCAGATTTTTAACTAAATGGTTTCAAAATTTTAAAGGCAAGTAAATAAAAGTTTTAACCTTTATTTTTGTTAAAAAAAAATTAAGATTGTGTTTTAAAAAAAATAGTTTTAATTTGTTAAAATATTATATTTTGTTTTATATATTTTAATCAGTGATTTCCAAATGATTTTATAATGATATAATTAAGTAATTAATTAAGATGAATAATTTATTAAGATTGTGATAAATTCAGGATAATTAATTGGTGGAATTAATTAAAAAGCTAATCACTAAATGAAAGGGGTAAAGGTTGATTAATAAATGTAATTACTCAGTTAAGAAATTAGTAACGGTAATTACAGGGTGTAATAAATTGAAGTTTGAAAGTAGTTTTTGGGTTAATTACTTGGTGTAATTAATATAAAGAATAATTACTTAGTAGAAGTAATTAATTAATTAATTAATTAGCGTAATTTATTCAAGAATTGGCTAATAAAAGCTATGGGAAGCTAATTAAGTAATGTAATTAATTAAGAGTAATTAATTACAGAATGTGATTAATCAAGGATGATTGATGAATATAATTAATTAAAGATTAGGCATAATTACTTAAGGTACTTGATTGGTATAATTTCCCTTAGTGAAGTAATGAGGGGATAACTACTAAATGTAATTAATTAAAAGGAAATTGCTTGATGGGAAGTAATTAAAGGGTAATTTCTTGATGGAAGGAATTGAGTGATAATTACTCAGAGTAATTAAAAGAATAATTAATATAATTAATCAGGGAATTCGTTTAAATTGATGGAGTAATTTAGGAAAGTTAATTTCTGATTGTGATTAATCAAGGTTGATTAATGAATGTAATTAAGTTAAAGGTTAATTATTTAATGAAATTAGGAACAATTAACCAATGGAAGTAATTTGAAGGGTCATTAATTAATGTAATTAATAGAGGTGATCAATCTTGTGTATGAATAATTGAATGATGATGAGTGCTTTGAATTGGTTGATATCTCTGATATGATTTGCTTTGTGATATGATATGTTGAATGGACGGTGATAATGTGATTATCTATCAATTATGAATTGCTGTATAAAAGTGTTATCCTGAAATTAAAGATTGAATGGTATTTAAATTTGATAACTTGGGTTTAGATGACATTTGATTCGAATAGTCCGGAGTCGGGTATTAGTAAATACCCGAAACCACATCGATTCTTTATAAATTGCTATGTGAAATCGATATGCTGAAATGAAATGATTTAAGAGAATTGAACCATTTAATCTAGGTTTTGGTACTTAGAAATTGATGTGTGAAATAAGTGATGTCTATAACAGCTTGTGAAGTTGTAAATTGATATAAGTTACCTCGGGTTTATATAAGTTGCATGCTGTTGTATTCCTTGTTAAATGAGTTTACTCACGCTGGTTTCCAGCCTGACCGGGGTGTTACTTTGATGTAATGCTCAGGTCAGACCGAGTATTACTGATTTTCAGGTAGAACGATATGGAGCTCAGGAGGCGTGCTGGATGTTAAGAGCGTATCGAATATTTCCGCTGTATAGTATAGTATTGTTGGGTATCTGTGACATGATAATTGAGTATATTCAATGTCTGTGTATTTGTGACTCTGATTGTATTAAAGTGTAATTCGACAGATATAATATTCATTTGTAACTGATATTATTATTATTATATTTTATCCGCTACGAATGTGAGATTGTGTGTTCCTTTTCAGTTCTTTTTCTTCTATCTCTTTCTTCTTTTTCATAACTATCTGGAATTTTTGGGTCGTTACAGATAAAAAGGTTTGTAAATATCCGTAAAGGATCGTTTTTGATAGTTCACGTGGACATCAAAAAAGTGTGGCACCAAACATATAACAATATTATTAAAAATAATTGATTTATTTAAGTCAATTAAATAATATAATGATTAAAATTGTGAATATAATAAGGGGAAATTATTTGGAAATAAATCGGCGACACAAAATTTAGCACAACTAATCTCAAGTATTAGATCTCCCCTTGGTTTCCATTTCATATGTAAAGATAAAAAATAATCTAATGTTCAATATTTACCGTGTCGAATTTTGTGTTTTATATATATCTTTATAGTTGCTCCCATAATGACTAAGTTAAATAATTAATAATTTAATTGCGAAAATCATGTTGATACCCTTATTTTCGTCCAAAAATACTAAAAACCCTTCTACCTTATCATATAAATTACTTATGTTGTTTTGCTAAAATAACTTGGATTATATTTATAAAAATGATATATTTAATTCATCCAAATCATATAAATATGCCAATATTTTTAGAAATACTATCAATTATGCATTTTTGGTTTCTCTGTTAAAATTTGCCTTTTAAAAGTGCAAGCGCCTTAAATCGTTATTATTGCAATTAATTTAAAAAATTCGGATTTGAATTTTTAATGTAGATTACTAGTTTTTATTATAGTAATTCTGTATGAAATTTTATTATTGTGAATTTCAGGGGGTTAATTTACAATACAAAACGCAAGTGGTCTTTTTACTTATTATGATAAATAACAAGGGTGTTCTCCAAAAAGTTAACAAACAAATGGTTCAAATATAGCAATTAATAAATCAAATTTAATCATCATTTTTTTTAAACATAATGCTAAGCACACACTTTCTTAAGGAAAGTATGCTTGTACTCTATACATAACCCGCGGAGAGTGGTAGGCAATCGTTGAGTCATTTATAACTAATATTTTGTATTTAGTGATTAAATTTTAACCATTAACGACTTAATAATTATATTTAATTTTTATTCAATTAGAAAATGTAGAAGAACAAATATAAAGTATCATTACTATATAAATTTCCCAGGGCAATCAAGTACATCATGAAAAAAATTAGATAAAATTGTAGGACTGAAAGTAAAGGAAGTAATTGGATAAAAGGAAAAGGCGATGATGTATTAATTGAAGATAGATAATTTATTATAATCATTTTTTGGAATTTTCTTTTAGGTATTATCATACCTTTATTATATTGTATTACTTGCATGCATGTCACTTCAAATTAATTGATGTACTTTTTTCAGTTAGCAACAAAATCTACCCAACTTCCAAAAAATTAAAATTGCATAGAATGTAGGATTTTTTCACTTTAGCTTTTTTTCAAACTTATTTCGCAGATGGTCACATTTCAAAACTAATTTAACTTAAAGCCCTGTTTTGATCTGATCAGCGTTCAGCTGACCAGAGTATACTGGTGCCATTTGAAATGACGCCCAATATGTTTGCTTTTTTATTATTCTGTGAACAAAGTGCGCAACTTATTAATAGTCACCCAGTATGTTTTAAAAAAAATAAACGAGCGACTTCTGATAAATCATTAATGGGAAACTTCTAAAAGTCTCTAGTCGTTTTCTGCTCTAAAACAGATGCTACCTCCCATACCTTCTCAGTTTGCCCATTAAAAAAACCCAAAAATGAAAAAAATTCTCCATTGTTTCCCAAAATCAAAATTTTGATTGCAAATGATTTCTTTTTTAATTCGAAGCATGCCTTATTCTTCATCACATGAAGCTCTATTAGGTATCAATTCTATAATCAATCTTCAACTTTTTTTACAAATTAGGGTTTTTTAAATTTGATAAATTTAATGTTTTGTAGTTGTGTAGAAATAGTTGTTTAAGATGGAAATTTGTTGATTTTACGTTACTTAACACCGAAATAGTTAACATTGTTTAACATGTCAGTTTTTTAGTTGAAATAGAATTTTCGATTAGCAAATAGTTGAATTTTGTGTAGATTCCTTTGAGATGTTACCTAGACTGATCGATGGAAGCATATTGCGCTTGCAAGAATACCATCAAACGGGCAACCATGCTTGGATGAAGGTAATACACTTTCTTATGGAATAGAAATATATATATCGATGTTGGTTATATGTAGTGCTTATATTTTGTTATTTTTCAAACACACGAACTACTCCAGATGGGACTATTGTTCACTCGTCTAAATTGAAGAAAGTGACTTCGTCTCATCCTGCCATGCTAGAGATGATCGATCAAGCCGACTTCTCACTTATCTTTCGGTTGGGTGCACCCGATTGGATCTTCATCTTATCACTGCTTTAATGGATAAATGGAGGTTGGAGACGTCTACATTTCACCTTCGGGTTAGGGAGAAGACCACCACGTTGAATGATGTTGATGTTTTGCTTGGTTTACTCATAGACGTTGCTCCGTTGAGCAACCCAGAGCAAGTAGATTACATGGAGTTATGCAAGGGCTCTTAGGTCTATCTCCTCCTGCTGAATAGTGGTGGGTTAATGAGATGATAGTTACTACATGATTTAGGAAGCAGCTTGCCGACGACATTTCAGCAGACGCCTACGAGATTCAGATTAAGCAACGCAGTCGAGCTATTATATTGCATATCGTCACTTCAAAGTTTGATTTGCGATCATTCAAATACCCAAATCTGGCTCGGATGGCTTTCATTTCTTAAGGACTTTGATGTTTGCCGCCAGTATTCGTGGGGTAGTGCAGTTCTAGCCTATATACACACGGAGCTAACGAAGCTTGCTTTGCTAGAGAATACATCCATTGGTGGTTGTTTGAGTCTAGTTTAGATATTATCATATTTACCCTCTATATGCATTTATTTATGTGTTCATATATATTGTAATATTATGTGTATACTTATTCGCAGTTATGGTGTTGGACATACCATCCGGTCGGGAGAATATCAATGACGTGAATAGATGTCGGTTTATCTCTGCTATATGGTGCTAGGTGTATTTACCACATTGTTTGGCTAAACACACGTTCTGATCCAATAATTCATTGTATTCTCATCTTTTAGGTCGGTAGGACCGAAGAACACGACAAAGTCTTCCAAGCGCAATGTTGCGTTCTATCGCAAACGAGTTCAATGTACTCGATTATGATTCCATGACATGGACGCCATACACACATGTGCTTAGAGAGCTTCCAAACTCATGCATTGCTTCTATTCAGTTATGGACAACACGAGTTCCACTCATTTGTTTGAGTGATGTAGCGCATCATCTTTCCGACGGAGTGACGCGATAGCATCTGCCAAAACAAGCTCCACATTATAGGATTGAAATTGCATCTGGAAGTATGATATGATGTTTGAGACATGGAATCATCAACATCTGCACATGTAACAAGAATGGAACCTCACAATAATGGATGAAGAATATTATACATGGTACTAGAACATCATGCGCCACTATATTCTTCGTGCCAAAGAACCTCTTGTTGTGACAGCCATACACTCTTAGAGCTCCTCTTGAGAGGAATGTGGTATGTTTAGTCATTGATTAACTAAGCATAGTTAATTTAAATACGTGTTTGTTTTAGCAGGCGAATGACATATACCATGCATTGGAGTTGGTTAATGAGCTATCCAAAGAAGTATTAGAGCGTTCGAAGGGTAAATGCTTTAGTATGAAGCGTATTTTACAAACAGTCTTTGGGAAGAACAAGCTATCATGACCCACACCACCTCCTCCTCCTGTGCTCATAGAGGCACCACAAGTAGAGTTCGAGCCACCTCTAACGTATCGCTTATACCAAACATCGCCCTAGTATTTCCAGGTTTGAAAAGTCGCCCATTGGTGTCTTTTAAAACATCGTGGTAGTATTTCTAGGTTTCGAACAGAAACCTGAAATTTCTTATCCTAGAAGACAACAACAACATGTACATAACATCACCCTTTCCTCTCTCTCCTCTCATTCTTCATTTTACCAAACTCTAAACAAAAAACACAAGATCAAAACTACTCTTCCCTGCTGCAATTCATCTTTTCTTATCTAAATTGTGTAATTTTTGCAGATTTGCATCACAAATCTAAGGTAATTTTCAATTGTTAAAGTTGCTTTTTAATTTTTTTTTTACATTTCTTAATAAAATTTCTTATTTACCTTTATTCGCAATGGATCAAGGGAAAAATGATGATGAGACCTTAATGAAATATTGTGGTCATTTGGAGTTTGATTCTAATTTAAATGTTGCTGATGCTGAATATGTACTCGAAAACTAAATTAAAAATTGAAGCAAATCGGCATAGGTCGGTAAAGAAGTTTTCATTGAAATAGAGGTAGTTATTGAAGAATCAAGATAGGCCAATGACAATTTATAATAATATTTCCCCGTTATACATGGTGGTAAGTGAAAGAATGGCTGTAAAGCATTAGTTGTTGGAGAGGCCCCTCCGCTGAAAATATGTTACTGTAGGTCTACGTATGATGTGATCTTGGAAGGTCATAGGTTTTACGCATGTGCACGTTATAGGCTGAGTAGAGAAATGCCTAAATCGTTAGACCATTGTAATTTTTTTCAGTGGATAGATCCTCCAATGTGCCATAGAGGACTTGAGTATGCACTTGAGATGTAGGCTAAAATTTCACGGTTGGAAAAAGCACAGTTTGATCATGCTGTTGGGTATCCAAACTAATATTTTATTGTATGTTCATGTATGTTGTATTGTCCAATATTATATGGTAATTTGGTGTATGTTGTATTATATGTTGTATCGTATGTTGTATTGTATGCGGTATCGTATGGTAATTTGGTATATGTTATATTGTATGTTAATTTGGTGCATATTACTGCGAAGTAATATTGCAAACAACGCACTTCAATCGACATGCTTAGAACAATTTGAATAACAAGTAATATTATAAATAATGTTCTTCAAAACAAACACATGTAATACCAACACCAACAAAGCGAGTTATTACTAACACTAATAAAAGCTTAGTTGCTTAAGTAAAACGATTGCTCTTATGGTCATGCACTCCACATCTGCTGCAGTTATTTGTCTCTCGAGCTCGCATCTCATCCATAGTGCCTTTAATTTTTGTAGATCTAGGCCTTTCGGGTGCTCTACGAGCAATCGAAGGCAGAACCATCGGTCCTTCATTTGCAATCCAATATCATTATCACGAACGGGATGAAATTCTGGTGTGTAAGCCACCAAGTAGTTCTGAACCGAGCACCAAGTTGAGACGAAGTCATGATGAGCTCTATTCATACCGTTAGCAAGTGACAAAAAAGCAACCATCACATGCACACAAGGAAGCTATTGAAGTAATGAGATGTTGTATGCACCAGAATAAGTGATACCATTGATTGTTGCTTTAAATTCATCGCCAAAGTAGTGAATTACTTGACTAAATCGGATAATCTTTGAACATCTTGCTTCACTTGTTCTCTCGACTATCTTTGCTTCCCATTTTGGAGTTAATCAAGATGTCAAAGTCTTAGAAAGCTCTCTTCTTTGACAAAAATAATCCATCGATCGAAAGAAGGTATGGACAACCAAAGCTTTGACAGTTAACGATCACACACCTCTAAGTACACTGTTAAAGCTTTCTGACGTATTAGACATAATAACATGAAATCTGCCACCATTATCCTTACCTATGGCTTTGTATTAAGTATTTATTGGATATGTCGATCCACTTGAGATAGAAAAAAAATATATGGCATCTGTCGACATATTCAATAGATATTTAAGACAAGGCTATAGATGGCTATAGGATCTGTCAGAAGGTGGAGCTAAATCATGAATAACATAAATAGATAAGGTCTCAAGAACAACCCACTCGGCTGTTATTTCTATGATACTAGCCGAGTGGGATGTTCTTGAGACCTTATCTCTTTGGTTTATTTGTGATCGAGCTCCACCTTCTGATAGATCCTATAGATATATCGAATGGTTTAAAGGACCAATTCCGGAAACAGGCAATGCACTAGGAAAAATAGTCAAAGAAACCATCTCAAAAGTATTTACCTTTCGGAATTTGAACTCTTGGAAGTTCTATTTTTGAGATTTGAATTGGCAACACTAGCGTTATATGAGATTTGCCTTTTGGTGTTTACTTGAGATTTTATTCTCCTTTTTGGAGATATATTTGCCTTATGACATGTTTGAGATGGAATCTATTTATGCATGTTTTGGGTTTGCCAAGATGGCGGGTTTAGGTTTTCTCCTAACCAGCTCTATTCTCCATATTAACGGACAATATTACCCAGTAATACTCTTTGTTAATGCAAGTCTCGGGGTGGGGCGTAGTCCATTTTTCCTCCTTCCTTGCCAAACTTCTCTCTATACAATTGTGCGCTCTAATATTGGTGGTCTTAATTTCCTCTTGGATTTTTAGATACTCAACTTCCTCCAAAGCATATGCTGCAGCATAAAATAAATTTGTCAAAAGTGTGTCTCTAAGCCAACAGCTTGAAAATTTTCTTTCAAATGTCTAGCACAGAATCTATGCTTATGAGGAAATCTTTAATGTCTCTCATGTTCTGTCGTTATTCCTTTCATTCCATCAGAAAGGAAAGTAATACGTCGACTATAAACACTATGAATGAACCTTCGCATGCAAGCAAAAAACCAACCCTTCCTATCACATGATTCTACCTCAATAATTTCATAAGCCAAAAGAGACCTTTGTATTTTCCATAAAAATGCGTGCCATTAATGCAAAAAAATGTTAATAATGTACAAATCCTTCGATACAAGACCCAAAAGCCCAAAAAGCACGATTGAAACTCATACTCAGCGATTGTTACAGCACTACCTGGATTCGTTCTAGCAGTTTCAGCAAAATATTATCATAGGTTGGAATATGAATCTACCTAATCACTACATATCTGTTTAATTACCTTGCTCAATGCTCTCCATGCTTTTGCATAATCGATTTTAATAAAAAGTAATTACTCCATAAAAACCTACACTGTTCCATCGGTTATGTTCAAATTCATATTCACGAAAGGCATGATCTTTGAAATAAAAAAAGTAGATGTAGCTTGCTTATAATTGAAGTTAGATATTGGGTTAAAGCAAGTATGAAAGCTTGGATATTTTTTAATAAACCACCATCCAAATTTTGATTTTTTTGAATCTATAACATGTATTCTCCATGGACAATTTGAGTCGACATTGCACATGGCGGTGTATTTTTCTTTGTTTAACCTGATTGGCTTAAAAGAAACTGCATGTAAAATTGACCATTTACTTAGTTGTTGTAGAAAATTTCCTTTGCCGTCAAATACTATACCTACTTTGAAACCGTTTTGAACACTGGACGATGAGAATATTTCATCATTGAATCACAGATTTGACGATGGATCTAGCCATCATTTATGCATTACATAAGTCATTTTCCAAAGGTATCACCGTGTCTGCTTCATCACTATCTCCACAAGCATCATCTTCGCCTTCAAAATCATATTTCAATGAATCTTTGTTTACTTGCATGTTGTCGATCCACGTTGTATTATTCTTCTTTCTAGTTACAATAGTCATGCTATAAAGAGCAGGAATGTTATGTACTTATACATCTACATCAGCATTTATACCTATATCGTCATCGAATACATTAGGAGCCCCTAATTTAGCTGTTGGTTGAATGTTTGATTGTGTATCAATATCATGTGCCAGAAAGTTGTTATGTAAATATACCACATTTTTACTATGGTTATAAAATACAATACAATTCATTAACACCGCAAAACGTAACTTATTTTTGGATTAGATGATATAATTCGTAAGTTGTGTGCTGCATTGGACAAGACATATGGCTATTCGATGATCCAGCACTATTTTGGTCGAATGTTGGTGTGGAATAAAGCTACACATAAAGATAAATTTTTATATCATATCGAAAACATTGAATAACATACGCTTTAAGAATTTCAGTAAATATGTGTTACCTTTGAATCATGCCTGCAAAACTATCCTGCATCGGATATGGATAGCTAAATTGTACATTTGGCTGAATGTTCATGAATGGAGGATAGCCAAACAACATTTATTACTGCCTATATTGCGCTATGTACATAGGTGGAATATTATAACTAGGAGATTGAATTCCTTGTCATGTATTCATGGTCCCCAATAATCTAGAATATTCTTCAACATCATAGCTAACTACAAGTGCCAGTATAGGATGTTCTACCACCAACTTTCTATGTTTCCCAACAAATAATCTCTATGGATTTTGATCCGACAGAAAACATTAATACAACGTCGTCGTCGATAATTTTTATTTCTTTAGATCCAGATGGGTTGGCCAATTACAAACCAGTCAATATCAAACACCTTCGATTTTATCTTAGTTGTTTTGCACATCAATGCTTTTAACTATTCAAAGTCGGATCCTTTACGAACTTTCATCGGTTTGTAAGACCCACTAACAAAATTTGCACATATTTGATCATCAATGACTAATTCACCATCAAAATAACATATAGTTGGAATAAATTACGAGTACTTCCATTATAATAATTGATACAACATTATGCAATTTTCATTTACAAATCAGCTAAAAAACTGGGGTTTACAAATTCATACCTTGGTTGATCAAAAGTAAGCAGATGTTAATATTGTTGAAATAGATCTTTAAAAGCACAAGCTGTGATTGTATTTAATGCAAATGGTAAGAAATTTTAGAAAAAGATAACGGAGAGTGTTTTGGGCTTTGTTTAAAGTTCGGTAAAGTTAACGATGAAAGAGGACAGAAGGAGTTGTTGTTTTGTAGTTCAAGAAAGTTGGGTGACTTTTGAGAAGTTGCCATTGGAAACTTTTCAAAAGTCTCCCATTTATTTTATTTTTAAACGTAGTGGACGACTTTTTAAAAGTCGCCCACTACATTCACAAAATATAAAAAAGAAAATATAATGGCACCATTTTAAATGACGCGAGTATACTCTGGACAGCTTAATGCTGAACTAGTCAAAATAGGGCTATAGGTGAAATTAATTTTGAAATGAGGCTATTTGCGTAATAAGTTTAAAAAAGGGGCTAAAGTGAAAAAATTTCTAAAATGTAAGTAACTATATGTCAAACATCATCTAAATCGGAGTTTTATCTCTTTAATAAGTTGGTGGCAAAATCATCATCAAATACTAAAAGAACATAGTATCGCAAATCCGTATAGTCTCACAACACTTTAGCTGGTCAAACCTTGGTAATATTCGGATACCACTATATGTGACTCATGTCGTGTGTAAAATCATCAATATTATACATAGAGTGCCATCGCAAGCATAACTAATAACAGTAATAGGAAAAGCAAATATGAAGTAGAAGACCCATGAAAAACTAGCATTATGTTTAACAAATCGTCATGAATGATTGTCAATTGACATACTAAATTATGCATTTTTACACTTTTATATCATATATAGGGTTTTTATACTCTAATAAAAGGAACCAATTTTCAAATTATATATATATATATATATAATTATAAATAAATAACTATTTCTCTGGTGTATATATGCATAGGTATGTGTGGAGAGCTAGTTTTATATATATTTAAGTGAATCTTAAACCTAAAATCAAAATTCAAGCCCAAAAGAAACCATTCAATATCTATAATAGGTAAAGACTAATTTGTACTCAAAATCACTTCAAAAGATTATTTTGAAGTTTCCGGATATCTTTTGAAGGCTACACCCAAGAATGTTACCATTCAACCACTCTACTACTTAAAAAATGGTTATTTTATTATAGAAAATAGGCACTTTATTAACATTAAAGAGTTTGAATTAAAATAACTAGCTACATCCAAAATGAGAACAGAAAAATGTTGCCCTACTACAAAACAAAATCAAGCCTATATGGATGTGAACTACTTTAATTCACAACACATCAAGTACAATAAATAAACAAGGCTTCAGTTAATACTTCATTTATATCGCCTCTATTAGATTTTGGTGATACAATATTTTCAAATCAAAGTAGATTTTGAATATATTTTGAGTCATAGTGGAATTATCACTCAAATATATTGCCTTTTTTTAGATTTTGTAGATTTTGGAGAGTGATCAAAAAATATTAGTTGCATATTTTATTGCAATAAAGATGCAAGAAATTATCTACATGGGAAATTTTTTATTTTTAATGATGGAAGTAATCAATAGTTTCTTAAAGAAGGCATTTTATCAAGATTATTATAAATGGACATGTGTAGGGTTCATCACGTGTATGGCAAAAATGTTATTTTGTTTGGTGTTTTGAAGATTGAGATTTGTTCTAAAATTTTAGGCTTTCTCTCGTAATCCTTTAGTGAATTAATAATGGTTTTTGGTTGGAGAAATTTTTTTGTCATTTTTTCTCTTGTTATCTCTTTTAAAATCTAGTTGTGCAGGGATCCTAGGAAAACCTTAACAATCTCCACAACTAAAAGACAAAAACCCTAAACGAAACTTTAGGAATGGTGATTTAAGTGTTGCCAGCTTCAACCTCCATTATGCACTTCGATCCAAGGTGAATTCGAGCAACGTCCACCTCTCTACATTACATCAACCAGGGTTAGCTAGCTCTTGAGCCATAAAAGCCCTAATTTCACTTTCGAATAAGTTATTAATTAGAGCCTTCAATAGAGATTCATCTCTAATGAACTTCTTTACATTCTCCATAAAACCGCTACTTTTATATAAATTCATTTATCGTCATTTGGAAACACATGTTAAAGAATTCAATTTATTATGTTGTAATTGTTTACTTTATAAATTTCATAGTCTCGATTAATATTTAAGAGCAAATTTATTATTTGCCCTATAATAGTTTGAAGTTATAACTAAAGTTCTTTTTCGTTATGTCTTATGTTACTCTTTTTTTAGGTTTATATTGAATATTCTTCTACAATAATTTATACTTTTTATCAAAACACTATTAAAGCCTTTGTAGCATTTTTGTCTATGTTATGGTTTCTTATAGACATATTATAACATGTTGTTTCACGTCATTTTTAAAAACGCTAATAAATGCTTCAATAGTGATTTTTAAATGCTATTTAAAAGTATTAATTATTGTAATGCTTGAACAATAAATCGAAAGCTCCAAGATTCAGTGAATCGATCCGCAGATCTTACAAGGATCGGGAGATAGAAACCATGTATTGTTTTGATTTTACTTGTATTTAGTTTTTGAATTTTTATCTTATTTCCCTATGAAATTTTGGCCAAGACATGATAGGAAAAGAAGAAAAAAAGGCTGAATTAATGGATGACATAAAGGAGGAAATAAAGATCATTTAAGATAATGGTTCATTTTCTTCCTTTTATTTCTCCTTTGTCTATAATTTCAGAAATTGAAAATTCCTCCTCTCCCTTACTTTTTATGGCTATATCAAAATGTGGACGAGCCTCAGAAAAGTTCCAAACCCATTTAGTATTTAATCCATTTAATTTTAATTTGAATATTCTATTGATATCGTATATCGATATTATAATTTTATTTACGTACTTTATTAAATACCAATGGTATCCAAACAAATCAAATAAAATTTTAATAATTAATATTTCACAAATATTAATTAATTTAAAAAAAATTTGGTATTTATTCTATTTAAATTCTTTAAATATCCTAATAACTTTGTTAAATACTAATGGTATTTAAATAAAATAAATTTAGCAACTAATATTTCATAATTTTTAATTAATTTGACTAACTCATAATGATTATAAATTAATTGAATCATGTAGTTCATTTGGAGTATTCATCGTACCAAGACCAAACGATCAATCTGTAATTGGAACAAAATGAG
Organism: Allium cepa; assembly: GCA_030765085.1. Classification (NCBI taxonomy): domain Eukaryota; kingdom Viridiplantae; phylum Streptophyta; class Magnoliopsida; order Asparagales; family Amaryllidaceae; genus Allium; species Allium cepa. The sequence continues at coordinate 22,533,789 of CM060933.1, read as the reverse complement.
TTTTTGAAAATAAAGCGGATGAAAATGGTAACATTGTTCGAAATAAACCAGATTAGCATCTTAATGATATAATCAAGAAGAAGGAATTTATTATGAAGAGACATTTTTTCTAGTAGTACGTCTTAGGTTTGTTTATTGTTGAACTCAGGTTGGTTTATTGTTCAATTATGTTATTTTTGTTTGTGTGTGATATGTCTATGTGTTATTCATATCTATCTACCTTATTTTTTGTGTCTATATGTTTTTATTTCTCTAATTTTATTTTGATAGTGAAAGAGGGGGAGAAATATATTCATATATATTGGGGGAGACTAAATTAAGGGGGTTATTTTATCATGACTAACGATTGTAAGTTGTCGTTATAAAAACAAGGGAAGAATGTTAGAACCTTCATTCTATGGTTTCAATGACAGCAACTATATAGTCACATATATTATATATCTTATCAAGATTATAGGTATATACTACAAAAGATCTTCATGCTTAAAGATATCAGGACTTGAAGAGAAACAAACATTTATGGACCATACTATGATTAGTAAGATTATACTAGTGTATTAAGAGCCTTAGATAAACATTGTAAGTCTCCTTAAGTATATATGCATACATGAATTCATATACACAAAATGGCACCGACAAACATTTAAAATTTGGAAATGCCAGCCATAGACGTCTGTGGAAAATCCACAGACTTCCATGAAATGGCTAGAGAATTTTATTCCTGAAGCCACAGACGTCTGTGGTTTTTCCACAGACATCTGTCGTCTTGCAACTGCTATATTCTAAATGGTAACTTCTTTTCAGTTTGTATAATCTCATCTCTTCTTTAAAGGTTGCAGCCATTAAATTGAATAGAGTTTATCTAATAGCAACAACTCCTCATCTGCATCTCTTTAATCCTATAAATACTTTAAAGATTGATATTTAAAAATTAACTATTTTTTTGATTTCTTATTATTCATTATTTACATATTTGTGCATCTCTTGCTTACATATTCTCAATCTATCATAACCAAAATATCATTTTGGTTAAACCACTTCCTACAACTCAAAAAATTCACATTCACATGCTCAAAGGAGATCATAGGAAGAATTATACTATTAGTCAAAATTCATGTTTCTTGGTATACAAGATTGTTAGAGAAATACATTTGTATTAGCCTATTCCTCCAGGCAAAGTGAGGGTTATTTAGTTAGAGGAAACAACTAAGGAGAGCTTGGGGACTGGATGTAGGACGGGAGGTCCGAACCAGTATAAAATATCTGGTATACTCGCTTTTATTATTTACCTTCTTTATATTCATTTATTATTATCTGCTTAGTGTAATTAGTAATATACACTCTCACATTTATATATACGTTGCATTATATAAAGATCCTATAGATTTTCATTTGGTATCAGAGGATGGTAATTACAATCTACAGTAACACGTAGTTGAAAAATCATTAATATGGAAAGCACTTTTCAAGAAGGTCAATCAACTACTCATCCTCCACTATTCACTGATTCTAATTATACTTACTGATCAACTCATATGGGAATTTTTATGCAAGTAAATGGATTAGAAATATGGCTAGCAATTCGAAATAAATATGAAGCACCTAACACCGACATTAGCACTTGGACTGATGCACAAAAAATAGCGGCATCTAACAATGCCAAATCTATGAATGTATTATTTTTCTCACTTGACAAAAATGAGTTTTCACATGCCATGTTTTGCACCACTACGTATGATATATGGCACACTTTATAAGTCACACATGAAGGCACACCTAAAGTCAAGCAAACTAAAATCTCGATTTTACAAAACCAATTTTCATCTTTCAAAACGAAAGCAAATGAATCAATTATAGATATGTATGTTAGATTTCAAACCATTCAACACAATCTCATAGATCTTGGATTCAAATTCACAGATTTTGATTTAGTCACATGAATTTTAAACTCTTTAACAATTGAATGGAAAAGAAAAGTTTTAGTCATTGAAGAAGCTAATAATCTTTCTCAACTCAAAGTTAAAGAGCTAATAGAAAATATGATGTCGTATGAAGCTAACTTGCAGGCTAGAAAGAATCAAAATCATAAAAAGAAAAACATAGCATTCCAAGCAGGTAATGAAGATTTGGACTTAGACGAAGATGAGATTGTTTTTATTGCCAAGAACTACAACAAATTAAGGAAGTTCAATAAGATGACCAAATTTCAAATTGGTGGCAAACCACACTCCTCAAATCAAACATCGATAGAATGTTGTGAGTGCGACAAATTTGGCCACATAAAGTAGGATTGCCCATTGCTCAATAATGATAAAATAAAAGCAAGTTTGAGAAATTCAAGACAAAGAAAAGAGCTTTTCAAGTAATATAGGATGATTCAGATTCATCTTCAACATTTGATAGTGATAGTGAAAGCGACTCAGAATAAGCAAATGTGTGTTTTATGGCTAACACTGATGAGGTATGACTTGAACTTACTCATGATGAAATAATGGAAATTAGCATTGAATTGTATGATAACTAAAGAGTACCAAAAAAAGTAAGTAAGGAATATATAGGAATGTTAACTAGAGCAGAATTAGAAATTGGATTATTAAAAGATGAAAAAACAATCTTAGTAGAAGTATTAGAAATTACTCAAAAAAATTGTGCAACGTTATTATCTCAAAATGACATCTTATTACATGATTTTGAAATTACAAATTAGAAAAGGTTAACAATGAGAAAGAAAAACTAGAATTACAAGCAAGTTTAGATTCTAGCAATTTTGAAATTTGTGATCTCAAAAGTAAGTTAGATAAAATAACAAATAATGTGACAAAATTCAACGAAGGAAAACAAAATTTAGAAAATTTGATTAAAATATCTAAACCATCTGAAAATCGAAATGGATTGGGTTTTAAAAGCAAAAAAAAGTCAAAGAATTAAAGCACATTATACACCAAATTCAAAAAGCCAAAGTTATAAACTAGGATTAAGAATTCATACACAAATATGGTCAAAATATGGATTTCTAAAACAAATAATAAACTAATTAGATAAAAAACATATTGATGAATATTAAAAGAAAGTTATATATAACAATAATTACATTACTAAAGGAAACAAATCCTCATGGATATGGCTACCTTCTTCCACTAACACGTAGAACCCTAAACAAAGAATGTGGGTACCAATTAAATTTTTCTTATTTTGTAGGCACCCAAAATAAAAATAAAAATTAAAGAGAAGTGGATACTCAATAATAATTGCTCCAGGAACATGACTGGAAATGCTCTATGTTATCAAATATAACATATATTGATGGTTATTTGGTTAAAGCAAATACCGAAGGGGAGCTTTGGGATTGGATGTAGGACAGCAGGTTCGAACCAGTATAAAATATCCAGTGTGCTTGATTTTCTTATTTACCTTCTTTATATTTAGTTATTATTCTTTGCTTAGTGCAATTAGTAATATACACTCTCGCACTTATATATAAGTTGCATTATATAAGATCCAATAGATTTTCAATTATGACTTTGGATTGACTATAATTGACAGTGATATTAACCCCAGATTAGCTGAGGACACAAATTATATATTTAATATTGCTTCACTTCCAATGTTTTAATTTAGACCCAACTATAGTCGTCCAATAGACGCCATGCCATGATTTAACAATAATCAAAGTAGAGTGTTCATATTAAAGTTCCACAATATTCTCAATGAGGAACTATGTAACATCATCACTTCGATTTTCTCTATGTAATATTAGTTATATTAACCAACAGAAAACTCTTGAATGAATTATTATATATCCAATAATGATGGGTAAATAACCCCTTGGTGCCCCTAAACAGCCATGCTAATGTGCTGCGCAACATTCAGAGTGCGTTACGCACTGTAGTCATAATGGAAGCCCCAATATCTCGTCTCGAAACATCTTGACTAGGAATACTAAAATAATATGTTATTTTTAATGTGATAAATTTCTTATGATTAAAATACATTGTAATTTCTATCACATAACATATCATTTAATAATTTTCTATTAATGTACTTTAAATCAATTACTTAACTAATTATATCACAACATAGCAATTATATAATAGAAAGAAAACGCCTTTTACTTTGAACAAGATTGGTTATCGGGTTAAAAATATGTAACAAATACATATTTACCACTAGGACATATCCCTAACTCTTCAAGAACTTACGTAAATGAAAGGTGATAAGGTCCGTGCTTTTATTTATTTAAAGGAAGACCATCAAAGGCGAAACCTATGTTGGGTCTTGTGATTTGGATGTGATTAGATTATTGCATTTGAGATTAGGACATGTTTTTGAGAAAAACTTAGACATTCTTTGAAAGGAGAAAATGATCGATGAGAAGAGATTTAGCAAGTTAGAGATTTGCGAGGAATGTGTCATGGGGAATCAATCAAAAGTATCACTCGGTGAAGGAAAGTATGATTCCAGAAGTGTTCTTGAGTATAATTACATGGACATATAAGGATTAACACTGGTAGTTTCTTTGACTGGAGGTTGGTATTGTATATCTTTTATTTTTTATTTTTCTTGAAAGTTTGGATATACATAACAAAGGCTAGTTAGATTTGTTTGAAAAGTTCAAAATGTGGAAAGAACTTTTTGAGAATGAGAGTGGGAAATCATTAAAGATGTTGAGATTTGGCCATGATAGGGGTATATTTCTAAAGAATTTTAGACTACTGCAAACAATAAGGGGTTTGGAGACATTTTAATATACAAGGTGATCCATAATCAAGTGAGGTTGCAGAGAGGATGAATCGTACTCTATTGGAAAAGGTTCGATGCTTGAGATTGACATCAGGACCATCGAAGGGATTTTAGGCTGAAGCTTTGTCAACTATAGTTCATATTATTAATCAAATTTCATGCTTGGCAATTGATGGTGAAATTATAGAAGAATTATAGAAAGGAAAGAGTATTGACTTAATTTATCTTTGTGTATTTAGTAGTTCAGTTTATGTGCATAATCTAGAAAATGATAAGTTTGAACCGAGGGCATTCGAGGAGTTATGCTAGGCTACATGGATGGTGTGAAGGGATATTGTAAATGGAACATGAAAATGAATAAGATTATTAACTCGCGTTATGTTGCTTTTGATGAGTCTGCTTTGTTTTGATAGAAAAAGAGCTGACTGGATATTTCAGATTTGGTTGTGACAAATCAAAGGAGATGGAAACGATCTCTGCTTTTCGACCTAGTAGTAGAGTAGATGGTGTTGTTGGTGATAAGGAGGTTGGCGTTATATTACATTGTAGTCCGTATGTTTCTCCTTATGATTTTGGTGATGTACATGATACTAAAGAGAGTCTAAGTCATGGTGGAGCCGAATTTGAAATGGTTCAAAATGAAGCTGATTGGAGTTCATGTTGCAGTTTTAAAACGGGTGGGTCGCCGCACTATAAGGCTGCCTGTGTGGTATGGTAGTTGGAATTACCTTGATTTTGATTTTAATTTTGAATTGGGCTACGCTCTTCATGCGGTCTAAGATGAGGCTATGGACCTTAACATTATGAAATCGAGTGATTACTTAAAATGTGGAGGAAGAGATGCAATCTTTATATAAAAACGAGACTTGAGATTTGTTCTACTTCCTGAAAAAATCATACCATTGAGTGCAAAATGGACATAAAAGGTAAATGGCAATGAGAGATTCAAAGCTAGAATAGTGGCTAAAGGGTTTGCACAATGAAAAAGAAAGGAGTATAATGACATTTTTGCGCCATTGTGCAGGGAAAAGAGTATAGTGATATTTTGTGCCAGTGGTGTGCCATACTTCAATCCAGATCTTATTAGCTATAAGTTCAACTCAAGACTTAGAGTTAGAGAAATTAGATATGAAAACCATTTTCTTATTTGACTACTTGGAAGTAGACATGTACATAGAAAAATCAGAAGGTTTTGTTGTAGAAAGAAAGTCAAATATGGCATGCAACTAAAAGAAGTCATTGTACGGTTTGAAACAATGACCTAGGCAATGGTATAAGAGGATGGATTATTTATGCTTAATATTAGTTTTGATAAAAGCATCAACTATGTTTGTTTTTATTTCAAACAATTGGAAAATGGTTGTTGAGTGTAGTTACTCTTGTATGAGGATGATATCCTCAAAGCTAATAGAGTTAAAGGGCAATTCTGTAATTCATTGTGAATTATTAACTCTATAATCAATTCGTGTTCGTAACAAAGTTGTTTACTTTCTATTACATATTTGTTATAATGTGTTATAAATAATTAAATATTTAAATTAAAATATATTTAATGGAAACCCTTGTGCTCATGGTAGTAGTTACAGATATTTGTAATCATGAGTAGTGTATCATGATGTAATAAACATTTCATTTTAAATATTTATAGTCAAGATGCAATGAGACTGGATATCAATGCATCTGTTGAAACTAGACTATATAACACTATCCAAATGTTGGGAATTGTATTACTCATAACTGCTGTAGGCACCAAGGTGTTACATACTAATAGTTATTGGATAACTATGGAATGACTCACTTGATAGGTTTCTGTTGGTTAATATAATTAAGGTCAAACAGAAAATATCAATGTGACTAATTTACACAGTTATCTTGACTTGAGAATACTGTCAATCTTCAACATGAAAATTCCACTTTGATTATAGCCAAATCATGGCACAGAGTCCATCAAAGGACTATTGTTGGGTCAGGTGGAAGTACTCGAAGTGAAACACTATTCATGACAGGATTCGTCTCATCGGTTATATGGGGTTAGTGTCATGGGTAAATGAAGACAACTCAAAGTCAGAATCTCTGGCTAGAGTAGTTTGATTAATAATAATTGTTATTATTAAACCAAGGACTTTGTGTTTGGACTATAGAGTTGAATATGGATGATACTGGAATCCTGAATATTACCAAATTCCATAAGTCCAAAGTCATATAGTATCGACGAAGAGAATTGGTGTACATTATCAATAATGGGCAACGCTTATAATAAGTAGAACTGGATTTTACTAAAAGACGTGTAAGCGATAAATTTAGCCAAAATATCACACCACTAGCTAAGGTAACGTGTGAACGTTAATATTTGAACTGTTTAATAATAGTCGTTGACTGAATTTTCACCTATGAGTCACACAATAGAAATGATGAAGATTCTGAATGAACCACATGATTTAATTAATTTTTAATAGTTTAAAATTAATTAAATTAATTAATATTTATAAAATATTAATTATTAAATTTTATTTAATTTATTTGAATTTCATTAGTATTTTGTAAAATGCAATATAAAAGTTATAAAAGCACGTATCGATATACTATACCAGTAGAATGTTTAAATTTGATTTAAAAATAACCAATACTAAAAAGGGCTTTAAATAAATTAATATTTGTGAAATACTGATTGTTAAATTTATTTGATTTAATTTATTTGATTTCCATTAGTGTTTAATAAAATTTGTATATAACAGCTATAAATATGCGTATTAGTATCCAATATCGATAGGAAATTTCAACCAGATTTGAATGGAAATAATACGAATTGGTTTTTGGAATGTTTTGGAGCCCATATAGCCCATGTAATGGCTGGCCTTACTTTGAGGAACAAGAGGGTTGTTTGGAAATGAAAAGAAAAATGTGACGACCCGCAAATCCGTGCCCTTTGAATCGATAATAATCCACACATGTCCGACCCAAAAAGCACAGACTGACGAAAAATCAAGAGAAAGAAAAGAAGAGAGAAGAAGAGAAGAGAAGAAAGAGAGAAGATAGAACAAAACATAACAATACATAATCTCACATCGCAGCGGAAAGCATAAAATATCATATCAATGATCTTACAAAACAGAAACTGTATATACATACATCAATCAGAGTTCAACAATCAATCTATAACTGTCCTTACAAATGCCGATAATATACAACAACAAACAAAGCACATCGGATAATCAAAACAAGCACGTGTATACGAAAATAAAGATCTCTAGCTCTCCTGCTAAAGCTCCAAAAGCATTAAATCTAGACCTGTAAATATACTTGGTCTGACCCGAGCATCGAAAGGGAAGAACGCCCGAATCAGTCTGGTAAACAGCGTGAGAAACACACTCAACTTAATTTATTAAATTACCAAACTTTTCCTTTATCAAAACAAAAGTATCTCGTAAGACAAGTCCACATATAAACACGGACATGTTTTTACCTTACGATAACTAAAGCATATCATATCAAATCCTCTTATATTATAGTAGTGTCTACTATATACAAATAATATTAATCATAGCCGAAATTATTACGTTGATTAAATTCTAGCATATAATCCAATTGGAAAATACAATCAAAATGGCAAACACGTAGTGTAGTTTGGATTTCCATACAAATGACTAGGTGAAGGGACTACCTTCCAGCAGTACATCTCTAGAAGAATGTACCGAGAAACCATCACAAAGTTTCTCTACCAACACAAGACCGGCCCACCTCTATAACTAGATGGTACCGAATATGTCATCCTCCGGCCGTTACCGACCTTTACCGAGGGCCCTCTAGCATACAAACCACAATAATCAGATACATGACGTCATAACATGCAAACATATATCTATAAGAGGATGATCATATCCTACTTGGAAATGACCCACTTAGCCTTGCTGCAACTAACACTGTTTTGGTCTTTTTCGGTTGATGAGGCCTGACGAGGTAACGATTACCTTTCACAATCACAATCACATCACTTTGAATGCCACACGGCCATTTCCGTTGACTACTAATTGCCTTCCACAAAAATACAACCCTTAAGCTCATAAGTCTCAAGGAGGGTGTTAAGATAAGAGAAGTTGCCTTCTCCGCCACCACTGATGTACGTTTGCAAAAACCAATGTACGTAATCTGTAGAAATGCAATGTCAGACAAACATCCATACAAGTTGTCCAGGAACAGGACAAACCGAAGGTACTTTCCTACCACATCCTGTCGGGAAATCCCAAGGATTAGTAGCGAATAGTCCTTGCATTGGATATTTCATAATGAAGAGACCATTGTTACTGGATGTATATTGGGATTTTAACCCCAAACGATCAACAAGCATTCCCCCACTATGAAAATCCAGAATATCAATATCATCACAAGCAACCTGCACAATCGTCGCATATACGTTGGTCCGAAGTGGTTTTCAGATAAATCTGATCCCGGTCTCTTCGCACCAACAACGCAAAAGTGTTTCTCAACCTCACACAACAACTAAGTCTCATTGACTTATCATGTCTCCAACTTTTAACTTGCTATCCTTCGGGCCAAGAAGGAAGCTCGATAGATTGGAGTAATACTCCGCACTATATGAATCATCATCCTCAACACAAACGATAATCGAGCCTACACAGAAGGCTACGTACTAAGTGTACGACTAAATAGTTCCCACATCAAGTCGAGGAACTAAAATTTTGGCCAAGTCTGATAGTCAGTTATTTAACTATCAAAACAAACAAAAAAATATTCAACACCATAATAATCACTAGGCCCTTTTTAATTAATCTTTTATTAATTAAATCACTTGCTAAATATTCAATTCAATTTACCTTTAAAAGATATAATTTCAAACATTTCAATATTAAAAAACATCTCCATATACTTTTAAAATAATAAGTAATTCACAAATCAATTTATTTTCAACATTTGGAAAATATTGCATATACTTAAATCACGATTAAGTATATATTTTATTCTTTAAGGAAAACGTTCACTTTAAACACTTTTATTGGGTCAAAACGAACGTTGCGTAAAACATCGTTACGACAAACCAAAATCACTAGTATAGGGATTCAAAAATAAGATAGATATATAAACCCCAATACTATACCAAAACATTTCCTTTCGAAAATCATTTACTATAACAACAGTGTTATAGTCCATCATTTCCTTACTTCTCGAAAACGTCTATTTCAATAATGAATGCTGAAATCTATGTTTTTGATACTTAACACATTTTAAAACATCTTCAAATCGTTTTAAATCCATTTAAAAATATAACTTCCCAAAACATTCATTTAATTTAAAATATTATTCACTGTCCAAAATCGTGAATGTACTTCGTTTACCAAATCCCATATTTCTATACATTTATTAAAGAATTATCGACTGTCCAAAATCATGGATATAATGCCTTTACCAAATTCATCACTATTGCAAATTTAAATTAAAGGGTTACCCATTGTCCAAAATCGTGGATATAATTCCTTTAATAATCTTCTATATTTAACTTATCAAATTCGATTGATTTCGGATTTATAAAACAATGTTTATACATTCCATTTATATTTTATAAAAACTTCAATATACAAAATTCCTTTACTAACCAATTCCATTTATAACTCAATTATATACCAAAAAGCCAAATTATAAGTTAATAACTTATAATTCATTTACTTAACAAATTCATTTATTTTATAACTTCACAATTATAAATCTTATTCACTTATAAACTCCATTTACAACTTCGTTTTAACACTTAAAAAACTTCTTTAAAATCCCATTATTTCGATTTATAAAAATCCAATTTTATAAATCTTCTATATATCGTTTATAATAATTCAAAAATCTCAATTTAAATAAACCAATTAATAATTTACAAATCGTTATTAGAACTTGTATAACTCCAAAAATCATATTTATGTGTGTTTCACTAAAAATCATAATTTTTATAACATAAAAATCATAATATTTATTTATTCAAAATAATTCAATTCCTTTACAATTCAAAAATCAATAAAACGTTTATTTCCAAAATCACTTTAAAATCTTTTTAAATTTGGAAACATCACTTTAATGTTTTTAAATTATCAAAAATATGCCCAATGCTGCAACAACACTAAATACATCAATCACGACATCCAAAACATCATATATCATATGATAACAGCATATATCACAATATCTGTAAACAAATCAATACTGGTAAGGAATCCAGTTGGATCCCTCCAACCTGTCACCTGCAACAAATATACATATTAGAATATGTGTACAATGTCCGCTTCGAGCCAGACGAGAGTACAAAGGGTCATCCGCTCATACATGGGAACATATAGGGTCATCTGCTCCACTAGGGAGGTATATATCCAAATATCAACCAATATATCATATATCATCCAAACAATCATCAATCATCATATAATAAATTATTTCTCACTTATATAAAAATATCAGTGAGTCAGAAAGAGTGAGTTGTACTCACATTGATTGTAGTCGCGATTCCAGCGTTTTATTTCTAATAAAATTAAACGCGCGTTTAATTTTATCCAAAATTCACACTAGATCCAATCAATCCCATACTAGCTCCATTACGTAGGGCTCATCAATACAGTTCCAACGCAATTCGTTTCATGCAAAACAGACCTCGTATCAAAAAGTTACAGTGTTTTAAAGTTTGAACGAATTTAATATATAAATATTTACAATTTTTCTTTTTATTTTTAACCTTGAGTAAATCAGGCCGTTTTTTTTGCTCACACTTGATCACAGCCGTGATTTCCATCTTCTCCCCCTGTCAAAAGGACGTAAGTAAATCCAACATAGCCGTCGTTTGCCCTAGCTCGACGCGCCAACTACGAACGTCGATGAGTTAATCCGTTGCCACCATCGTATAGCTCTAGCCGAGCTCCACTTTCGGTATGAATCTCGTGCAACTCGGTTTCCATCTCGTCGTGAATTTTCCCATCAACCGTACCACAAACGCGGCCATGTAACGGTCGATCCACCTCTCGAATTTCGATCACAACCGTATGGATTGAAAGATCGTGTCGAGCTCTACGTTTTTCGTTTAGATGCCGAAGCCTAATTGCGAACGGATCGTGAGATATTGAGGGAGAAAGGTTGGAAGATTCTGGCCATTGAAATGTTAATGGCGGCTAGGGTTTCTAAACCTAGATTTTGTGAAAATTGAAAAAAATGATGGGTTTTTATAGAAAATTTGATGACACTATTCATCCCGAAAATTTTCGAACTCGAAACGAAACATGCCGCCTGGCATTTATAATGTTTTATCCCTATTCCGAACACAATGGAATATATATCGGAAGCCAATTCGATCGTATTTGGAAGATAGGTTTTTGAATCGACTATTTAAATTTAAAATTTACTTAAACCGATTCCTACGCATTTTAGCTTGCCCCGGACAAACCGTAAATCCGATTGACATGAAATTTGAAATCTTACAATAATATAACATTATGGATCCAATGAAACTAGTTTCGTCGAAATCCGAAAGTGTATGAAAAATGGTCATTTTCACTCGTCAATTAAATTTTAAAATAGTCAATTTCTACAAATTAACTTTTAATTCAATTTTAAAAGTTCTCTAACATCATTCTAATTCAAATAGAATTTAATACAACTTTATAAATTATTTTTATTCACTATAAATCCAAATTCTAATTATTTACACAATTTCAAATATTAAATTAACAATTTAATTATCCAATTTAATTACTATATTCGAAACATTATTTATTCAGCTTATTAAATTTACTTATGCATATTTGAAATCAATTAAATAAACGAATTTCAAATGACTGAAATTCTAGGTCGTTACATTCTCCCCTACTTAAAAAAATTTCGTTCTCGAAATTACCAAGTAAGAAAAACTTCTAAGTTTTCAAATACATTCATAGTTATCTTTTCAAAACAAACTAATATCGTTTAACTTTTCAACTAAATATCGAAAATTTCCCAAAAATTTTCTAACGCCTTAAATTTTCAAAAAAAATCGCCATAGTCTTCTTTGCGCGGTTCGATCCGAAAAAAATAACAATGTATATATCAAAAATATACATCTCATCATCAAGGATGAGGCATCCCGGAGGAAAAAAAGTGTTAAAGTACGATATGTAATCCGAGATATGTACCTTATATATTATTAGCGAGCATATACGGCTAATATAGTGCGAAAGCGAGCTCCAAAAACGAAGTAAGCGCCATCTGCACCTACTAAACACTCAACAAAACCATGAGAAACATGTATATATGAAAGTAATATCAATATACAACACTTACCACTACAACAACTATATATACCAATATAGCTAATGCAACAAAAGCAATAAATCCAACCATCAAACAACTATCATCCAACTAAAATCCAATAACTCCATAACCAAATCAATACATTCACTTCTTACTAATATTCATTGAATTGTTTTTTAGTTTAATCACATTTGATTCATTAACATTGGATTTACTAACATTCATTCATATTCAATTAGTTTACATTCACTAATTCATATTCCAATTTGTTCACTTCCAAATCAAATCAAACTCAATTCTATTTAAATTTACTTCACTTCCATTTTAGATTCAATTATTTAGCTTTCAATTTCATTAATTTAATTCTATATGAATTTCTACACAATCAACTAGCATCCATCTAACAAACAATGCATAACCAACATTTACCAAATTAATTCACTTTATTAATTTACTTCGATACCAAAATCAACTTCATTTAACATCACTTAAGTTATCTTTCATTTCAATTTCATTTACCTTCACTTTCACTATACAACTTAAGTTCATTTCTAATTTAATTGAAATTCTATCTTATTTAACTTTTTTACTTAAGTCAAATTCATATCACTATTCAAATTCAGATTTTGTTTTGCTTAACAAAATTGTTTAACCATTTTAACAATTGGTTTTACTTAACTTTTCTCATTTTATAAGTTATACAACTCATTAAACTTCCAAATTCATATTGTATAATCACTTATCTAATCCAATCAAAATTCAATTCAATTTAACCTTCCTTTGTTAAATTTCAAATCATATAATTCACTTACTAACTCAAATTTCTTTCAACTTTACTAAAGCTAAAAATTTATTATCTCATATATTATAAGTCCAAAACTTATTTTACTTATATTTATCAATTACAACTTGGGTTTTAAATCAAATTCGTTTACCATAACAAAACTAAATATTCAGTTTACTATTGGTAGCAAATCCATCACACAGAAACTCAAAAATGATATTGATGATGCTACAGTCATCACCCTTATTATTTTCCATCAACAGTAGTGAATATAGTGCTTTATATTCTTTTTAAAAATTCTTTATATTTATAAATCACATTTATAAACCTTTTTTTGACTTATATAATTTCACTATTTCACTTCACTTATATAAGATCATTTCAAATTTATTTACCTTATTTAGATTTATAACAATATAATCTCTTTAACTTTTGAAAAACAACTTCCAAATCAGCGGGATTCAAAATTTCAAATTCTTAGTTTAAATTCATTTTTATTTATAACTCACATTTTTTCATTTCTTATATATAAGATGATTTCATAATTGCAAATCATATTAATTATAATTCCATTTTTATAATTCATTTGCTTATATAATTCATTCTTTTACAATTGTTGTTTCTATTTAGATTATTCAAACAACTTTTATTAACATATATATATATATTTACATTTTCAAACAGTCAATTCAATTTATATACACTTTAATAATTTCTAAAAAATTATTTCTTTATACACAAAATATAATCGAGGTAAAATTATTTCATTTACTCAATTTAAAATGATACTATGTCGACTTGTCTCGTTTAAGTGTTTGGAAATCCTATCGATAATACGGCGTCCCACATACCGACCAGAATTCACAAACAGCTCAACGGATAAGCAAACACAATATAAAACATTTAATATTCACTAACAAGTATGCGCTCATATATATAATATACTCAAACTCAATCTAGGGTGCTACTGTCCCTATCTATACTGAGTACACATCAAAGCTTAGGATTATACAAAATCTAAGCTCTAATACCACGTGTGATGGGACACAACTAGTGGGTAATACCCACCGTAGCTCACACTGATACCTCACGCTTTCTTTTACGGCCAGCCTCTCGACTACAACCAACCCTTTCACTCTAGGGACATGTAGGGGCAAGAGTCATCCGTTCGCTACCTAACAAGAAGCGAGAACCCCCTATCAGGCTGAACATAATCAATCAAAACCGATGTACGTAATCCGTAGAAATGCAATGTCAGACAAACATCTATACAAGTTTTCCAGGAACATGACAAACCGAATGTACTTTCCTACCACATCCTGTCGGGAAATCCATAGGATTAGTAGCAAATAGTCCTTGCATTGGATATTTCATAATGAAGAGACCACTGCTATTGGATGTATATTGGGATTTTAACCCCAAATGATCAACAAGCAGTTCCCCACTATGAAAATCCAGAATATCAATATCATCACAAGCAACCTGCACAATCATCACATGTACGTTGGTCCGAAGTGGTTTTCAGATAAATCTGATCCCGGTTTCTTCGCACCAACAACACAAAAGCGTTTCTCAACCACACGCATAAACTAAATCTCATAGACTTATCACGTCTCCAACTTTCAACTTGCTATCCTTCGGGCCAAGAAGGAAGCTCGATAGATTGGAGTAATACTCCGCACTATATGAATCATCATCCTCAACACAAACGATAATCAAGCCTACACAGAAGGCTACATACTAAGTACGACTAAATAGTTCCCACATAAAGTCGAGGAACTAAAATTTTGGCCAAGTCTGATAGTCGGTAATTTAACTATTAAAACAAACAAACAAATATTCAGCACTATAACAATCACTAGGCCCTTTCTAATTAATCTTTTATTAATTAAATCACTTGCCAAATATTCACTTCAATTTATCTTTAAAAGATATAATTTCAAACATTTCAATATTGGAAAACATTTCCATATACTTATAAATTAATAAGTAATTCACAAATCAATTTATTTTCAACATTTGAAAAATACTGCATATACTTAAATCACGATTAAGTATATATTTTATTCTTTAAGGAAAACGTTCTCTTTAAACACTTTGATTGGGTCAAAACGAATGTGCGTAAAACATCGTTACGACAAACCAAAATCACTAGTATAGGGATTCAAAAATAAGATAGATATATAAACCCCAATACTATACAAAAACATTTCCTTTCGAAAATCATTTACTATAACAACAGTGTTATAGTCCATCATTTCCTTACTTCTCGAAAAAGTCTATTTCAAAAATGAATGTTGAAATCTGTGGTTTCGATACTTAACACATTTTAAAACATCTTCAAATCGTTTTAAATCCATTTAAAAATATAACATCCCAAAACATTCATTTAATTTACAATATTATTCACTGTCCAAAATCGTGAATATACTTCGTTTACCAAATCCCATATTTCTATACATTTATTAAAGAATTATCGACTGTCCAAAATCGTGGATATAATGCCTTTACCAAATTCATCACTATTGCAAATTTAAATTAAAGGGCTACCCACTATCCAAAATCGTGGATATAATTCCTTTATAATCTTCTATATTTAACTTATCAAATTCGATTGATTTCAAATTTATAAAACAATGTTTATAAATTCCATTTATATTTTATAAATACTTCAATATACAAAATTCCTTTACTAACCAATTCCATTTATAACTCAATTATATACAAAAAAGCCAAATTATAAGTTAATAACTTATAATTCATTTACTTAACAAATTCATTTATTTTATAACTTCACAATTATAAATCTTATTCACTTATAAACTTCATTTATAACTTCATTTTAACACTTATAAAACTTCTTTAAAATCCCATTATTTCGATTTATAAAAATCCAATTTTATAAATCTTCTATATACCGTTTATAATAATTCAAAAATCTCAATTTAAATAAACCAATCCTTTTAATAATTTACAAATCGTTATTAAAACTTGTATAACTCCAAAAATCATATTTAAGTTTGTTTCACCAAAAATCATAATTTTTATAACATAAAAATCATAATATTTATTTATTCAAAATAATTCAATTCCTTTACAATTCAAAAATCAATAAAACGTTTATTTCCAAAATCACTTTAAAATCTTTTTAAATTTGGAAACATCACTTTAATGTTTTTAAATTATCAAAAATAGGCCCAATGCTGCAACAGCACTAAATACATCAATCACGGCATCCAAAACATCATATATCATATGATAACATCATATATCACAATATCTGTATACAAATCAATACTGGTAAGGAATCTAGTTGGATCCCTCCATCCTTTCACCTGCAACAAATATACATATTAGAATAGTGTACAATGTCCGCTTCGAGCCAGACGAGAGTACAAAGGGTCATCCGCTCGTACACGGGAACGTATAGGGTCATCTGCTCCACTATGCAGGTATATATCCAAATATCAACCAATATATCATATATCATCCAAACAATATCAATCATCATATAATAAATTATTTCTCACTTATATATAAATTTCAGTGAGTCAGAAAGAGTGAGTTGTACTCACATTGATTGTAGTCGCGATTCCAGTGTTTTATTCCGAATAAAATTAAATGCGCGTTTAATTTTATCCAAAATTCACACTAGCTCTAATAGACGCCAAAACAGCTCCATCGCGTAGGGCTCATCAATACGGTTCTAACGCAATTCGTATCGTGCGAAACGGACCTCGTATCAAAAAGTTACAATGTTTTAAAGTTTGAACGAATTTAATATATAAATATTTTTCTTTCATTTTTAACCTCGAGTAAATTAGGCCGTTGTTTTTGCTCACATCAGATCACAACATGATTTCCATCATCTCCCCCTAGGCAAAAGAACGCAAGTAAACTAAACATAGCCGCCGTTTGCCCTAGCTCGACGCGCCAACTACGAACGTCGATGAGTTGATCCATTGCCACCATCGTATAGCTCTAGCCGATCTCCACTTTCGGTATGAATCTCGTGCAACTCGGCTTCCATCTTGTCGTGAATTTTCCCATCAATCGTGCCACAAACGCGACCATGTAACGGTCGATCCACCTTTTGAATTTCGATCACAACCGTATGGATTGAAAGATCGCGTCGAGCTCTACGTTTTTCGTTTAGATGCCGAAGCCTAATTGCGAACGGATCATGTGATATTAAGGGAGAAAGGTCGGAAGATTCTGTCCATTGAAACGTTAATGGAAGCTAGGGTTTCTAAACCTAGATTTTGTGAAAATTAAAGAAAATGATGGGCTTTTATAGAAAATTAGACGACACTATTAATCCCGAAAATTTTCGAACTCGAAATGAAACATGCCACCTGGCATTTATAATGTTTTACCCCTATTTTGAACATAATGGAATATATATCGGGAGCCAATTCGATCGTATTTGAAAGATAGGTTTTCGAATCGACTATTTAAATTTAAAATTTATTTAAACCGATTCCTACGCGTTTTAGTTTGCTCCGGACAAACCGTAAATCCAATTGACACGAAATTTGAAATCTTATAATAATATAACATTACGGATCCAATGAAACTGGTTTCGTCGAAATCCGAGACTGTATGAAAAATGGTCATTTTCAGTCATCAATTAAATATTAAAATATTCAATTTCTACAAATTAACTTTTAATTCAATTTTAAAAGTTCTCTAACATCATTCTAATTCGAATATAATTTAATACAACTTAATAAATTATTATTTTTCACTTTAAATCCAAATTCTAATTATTTACACAATTTCAAATATTAAATTAACAATTTAGTTATCCAATTTAACTACTATATTCGAAATATTATTTATTCAGCTTATTAAATTTACTTGTGCATATTTAAAATCAATTAAATAGACGAATTTCAAATGACTGAAATTCTGGATCGTTACAAAAATTCTTATTAAATGGAGAGGAATCAACATATATTGAATGCCACATCTATTTCCTCCTTTAATAAAATTTTCTCTCTGTCATTTATTTCTTGTCCTTACCTTCCCAAGGTTAAAATTCCCATGGTGATATTATTCTACATATTCCAAAAAAAAATTCAAACAAAACCAAAGAGAAAAGGGCTGTTATGTCTAGATAATGCATATTTGGAGATTGATTTGTAGAAATCTATGAATTCTTCTTCATTCAAGGTGCATTCTCCAGTCTTCATATGAAAGGTAATTTTTTTATATATGTGTCTGTGTGTATGTGTGTGTATGTAAATTATCATGTTCGCATGCCTATAATTCTCCACATCTTCCATTCTTCTCCTTGTATGTTTTCGGGTTATGTATGATTATCGAAGTTCTACTTTTAAATCATTTATTTTTTCATCATGTTGAATTTGATTTTCCTTTTATTTTTCACCCATGTGATATTAATACTATCAATCATAAATTCTCTTTTGCTCTCTTTTGTTTTATTTAATCTTTATGTACACATAAAAGTTGTGTGTTGTTGTAGTGCACAACTATAGCTTTGTATATAGCAGAGTTGTGCACAACGATAGAAGTTTAATGACGACAAACTTGACGAATCTTATAGTGGTATTATAGGAGTTTGCAGCAGTGAAGAACAAAGTGATGAAGTTAGTGGTTTAGATTTTAGAATGATTACGATTTTTTTTTTAAATATATATATATATATACACACACACACGTATTTATGTACATATATTTACTTATTTTCTTCAAAGCAATGCAAAAGATGAAAAGGAGAGTGAATTACAAGATGAGAAAGTAGGACCAGGTAAAATTGACGGTTGGACCGTTGGTTTGAAGGTCCGACCAAGGTTCATGGACGAATAAGGTCCGATTGAGTTCTGGACCATGGTGGTCCAAAGTTCAGAGTTATTCGAGGTCGGACCAAGACAGGATAGGGTCATGAAAACACTAGTTGTAACAACCTATCTTTATTTTTCCAACCTACATAACATGTCCATGTATGCTTTGTATTCAATCTTATTTTGAGTGTTCTATACATGTATACTTCTCCTATACATGTGTATGCCGCCGTGAGTATATATACTTTTCGCTTCAATTACATCTCTTGTTCGAGTTTTATATATACACACAAAGAGACACACACACGTATATATATTACATTTATAAGTTGCAAGGTCCATGAGTGCTGTTAAGGTTATATGTTGTGATGAATCATTATTATATATTTATTTGTTGTTATATGTATTTACTTTTTATTGTTCATTTATAAGTATTTACTTTTTAATTTGATGTAAATATAATATAAATGATTTTATTAGATATTAATTTAATTGTTTTATAATTATATTTATTTGGATAATCTATTTTTGTAACAGTTTCTGATTTCTAAACTTTATATTGATTTCGACAATATGAATGATTCACCATGGAAATTGATTTAGTTGATGATTTTACTATGATACAGTGATGACATATTTCTATGTAATTTTATTTTATGTTATTATTCTGTAGGACGAGAACTCTAAATAAATGGTTTAGTGATACCATCTGATATGGGACTTTCGGTAACACTTCTTCGGTTATTCTTTGGACTCGTTATACAAAATTAAGAAAGGTGAGTGTGATGTATGAGCACTGAATAAATAAACTAGTAATACACAGTGGTATGGAATGCCGTTGTGTTATTTATTCAGTTATTCTTTTACTTATGGATGACACTTAATAGGGGATTATTGTTTGTGATACTCATTGCATTGAGTATAACACTACAAGAACAACAGTGATTTCCGACGGCAAATAGCCGTCGACGACCGTCGGTATGCCGTCGAAAACCATAAGTAGAGCCGTCAGTATACTAATCTCGTTTCGTAATGACTTCCAACGGCAACAACGGAAAAATACTAACAGCCTCCAACGGTAATTTGCGACCATTTCCAACAGCCACGTTGGCAAAGTGGCAAACCTGAATAACCAAATAGCCGTCCGAGGCCATAAAAAACGGTCAGAATATGCCGTAGAGCGCCATCGGTAGCCGTTGCAAGGTCATGACCTATAAGATGTCGGAGCCGTTAGTAGCCGTCAGAATTCTGGGTGTTTTTTTCCTCAAATTTGAGCCTGCTGCCTTCCATCCACTACACATCCACCAATACACATTACAGCTCCTTTTCGAGCATATATAAACCACTATCATATAAATAACCATACATAATATTCCATCCAAAAAATCCATACCCAAATCCAACATAATCCAAAAAATCAACATAAAATAATATACAATCCATCAAAATGTATCAAACACATCTCACCCACTTGAAGAGCATATATACAAACAAAAATATATATAATAGAACATACCTAGCATCACTCATCATCCCCTATAGAACACCCGACGAAGGAAACCTCCCATGCTACTGCATTTACTCCGCCAAGCGCTGGTTCAGCTGCTTCATTTGCGCTGCATGACGGCGATCACGCTCCCGCAGCTCGGCGATCTGGGCTCGTAGCCCTGCAATTTCTTCCTTGTCTTGAGTCATCTTATACTCCTTCTGCGATGTCCTAGCCTGCGAATAAAAATAAGTTGTTATACCACCTCCAACATCATAAACGTAATTTACACAACTTTAATTGAAAAATATGCAATATTTGAATTTAGTTTATTTTATGAAAATTACTGCTTGGTTCTCAAATCTATAGCGCCTGTTGTAGGATGGTGGATCTATGACAGACTCGAAAATAGTGTCCTCCTCATCAGCTGTCAACTCATCCCATCATGTCTCAGCCAGCAGCTGTCCCCCTGCTTCTTGGAACTTTGGTTGTAATGCAAAATACAAAATACAATTTAGTAGACTAAGCGCTATACTAATTAACAAAAAGTTGAAATGGTCACTGGTATAAATTGCACTAATTAATATATCTATAAATGTGTACTTGGTTAATTAACTGATAATTTTTAACTTAATTATCATATAGTTACATAGGCAACAATCACTTTATCATCTTGCTTCTTGAGTATACGACCAAGCCCGAATCGTCGGTCTGCTTCAGGGCATAAGTATGAGCAAAAATATCCCAATACAAAACAGCACCCCCATGCTCTTTTCTAAAATATGAATATATATATATATTATTGTTTTATTAACTATCCATTAACAACTTATAACTTAAAATATAAAAATGTGAATATAAGAATTTGC
This sequence comes from Allium cepa, assembly GCA_030765085.1. Lineage (NCBI taxonomy): Eukaryota > Viridiplantae > Streptophyta > Magnoliopsida > Asparagales > Amaryllidaceae > Allium > Allium cepa. The sequence continues at coordinate 22,511,832 of CM060933.1, read as the reverse complement.
CAAATCCTCAAGATGATGCTGAAACGACTTGGAACCACCGTGATGTGTGACGGGATTCTTATTTCTATTTGCGGAGTTCCTATTTGACTCCCTCTATGAATTTAAATTGAAAATAATATTTTACAGTTATTAATTATGTATTAAATACACACAGCAATTTAAATTAATTAATATGTGGTAAACTTACCTGAAACTCCTCATTGCCCCACCATGCGACACAGGCCTCCCACATGCTAGCACTCATCTAGTTTGATTTTTTCCCGCTCTTCTCATAGCAGAGACTGTATCCCTATAATTTCGTCGTTTCCATTACTACTTAAAGAGAAATCAATAAATACGTGTACACCATTATTATAATGTTCACTTATTGAGCCGCCAATTTTCCTTCGTTGTTGACACATCTAGCTTCGATCAATAAAATAATTCATCATCTCTCCTACTATAATTAAAAATACAATATAAATGAAAACCACACTGACAGTTTATTTTTCAATACAATTTTACAGTTTAATATTTTATATCAATTGATCATTGACACTTTATTGGTGGGTCATCTACTTTCCATTACATATATACTAACGTAATTACATCTCGTAAAATATTTCATTTTAAACGATTCAACAAAATTTCGGCAGCACTTCCAGTTTGTTCCCTGAGTCGTACACGATTGCATGTGCACAGAGAACATAAAGGAAGCCTGTCCAAATTTTATGAGCCATTTAAAATGAAATGATTTACTAGAAATTATGTTACTATGTTTGTAACTTGTCCAATATAGGGACAAATCCAACAAATTTTGTATATGATGAATGTAGATGTCCGTTCTGTTTAAAAACGAATACCCACATAATGATCATATGCAATACTTATCTGACGGGCTAAAAAAAGCTTTAAGGGTTTATGAATAAAGTATATTACATATTTTATATTTTTTAAAAATAGCTTTTGACGTTTACATTAAATTGATTACCATTTAACTTAAGTTAAACTACCGTATACGATAGTTTATCACATACGCACATGTTTAAAATTTAATTAACTAACCGTACATATATAAAATTGATTATAGTTTTCAATGTTTTAGAAAACACATAAACTAAATTATGCTCATCCACACTAAATAACACAAGTAAGGCATAAAAGCACTAAATTATTCAAGTAATGCACACTAATTTCTTATCGCACAAACTAAACAAGTTAGTATTCAACACTTATCGGATAATAACAGTAATTAACATTTAATAAACTATACTATACTATACAATCAATGAGAAAATATAAACAATTAAACTAAAAAATTAATCCTGAATTGACAAATTCATGAAATTAGGGTTTATGGATAATACCTAAAATAAATTATTAGGGGTTTGGAGGAGATGAGATTCCAGATTGACGAAGCTAGAGTTGATTTTGGTAGAATTTCGGTGCTTGAAGTTGGAGGAGGAAATGGTGGAGGAAGCTTTTCTTGATTTGGGGCGAGGCAAAATTTTTCTAGTTCGGCCTGGGAAAGAAGGTATATGCGATTTTCCAAAGGCTACCAACGGCTGCAAACGATAATATTCTAACGGCTTCCGATGGCTAATAATTTTATTTGTAATAAAGTCCAAAATATATAGTCGTCGAAAGCCGTCGAAAAAGAATCATCTACGATTGTGGGTACGTGTTGTCGGAATATACTGTTGTTCTTATAGTGTACCTAGAGCCATGTGTCAGCTATATGTGTCTGTCTACCCTTGTCCAGATGCCTTTATGTTTTGGGAGTAAACCATATTAGAAAGAATCCATCCTGGCGGCCTGGTCATGGGGCGAACCCCCTATCTGCCATACCTTTGTCAGATATAGTATATTTACATGCGCATCATATGATTTGGGTTTGGTGACCTGCAGGTGTGACGACCCGTAATTTTTAATAATTTAAAATTAAAATAATTAATTGATATTAAATATTTAAAAGTTAATTTTAAACTTGAATTCCAAATATCAATATTTACTTGATAACTAAATTATTGAATTATATAATTAGAAATTGGGTAAAATATTGAATATGGGATTTTAAGCCTGTTAAAACTAATTTAAAGTCTTATAAAATTTATATGGATGATACTGAAGACAGTAAAGGTGTTAAAAATTGATTCGGAAGTGTTTTGTTAAGTTTTGAAATTTTATTGTTTAAATTGAATCTAAAAATAGCCTTCCAAGGCACAGTCTTGGAATTCAACGAAACGAGTTCCATTGGATCTGTAATATATTAGCAGATTTCAATTTTCGTAGCAATCGGAGTTGTCATATGCCCCTGGCAGCTCAAAATGCTTAGAAACTATTTTATTCGATTTAATTTAAAATTGATCGTTTTCTTCTGTAACTCGCGCATACGATTTAACTAGCTTTCAAAACATGTTCCATTGTGTTTGGGACATGGGTAAAACCTTATAAATGTCTGGCGGCTTGTTTGATTCAGAGTCCATCCGAACAGCTTGTAAAATATAAGAATATTAATAAAAAAATAATAAGAAACCTTCTTCAAGACGCCTTCTCTTCCTTTCCAAACAGGCCACCCTCTCCCCTTAAAGTCGTATCTCCTCCTTCATCTAAAATTCATTCTCTTCCTCTCGAATTCATTTATTTTCGACATCGAGTTTAAAAAAAAGGGAAAATCGAAATCAAATGAAAGATTTATGGCCGAAGCCTTCATAAAAAAAGAATACTAAATCAACGTCAGGCGATTCGAAATCAAATCGATTCACGATTTAAGATCGTAGGGGCGCTGCCTCACATTCATGTTTTGTCAACCTTGGGAGGAGCCCAGAGCTTCGGCAGCAACTCAGGTGGTCGATGATTGGTGGGAAGCCGATTTGAACCCGAGCTAGGGATTGAATGTAAGTGAGGCGACGAAGCAGTGGCGCGTGAGCTGCTATGGCGGCGAGGGTCTGGAATGGCTCGCGATAGATCGCGGCGTTTAGAGTCTTCGACATCTCATTTTCTAGGGGGTTCATTCTTTTGAATCGCATGTGCGAGTAGGCAGGTCGAGGCTAGGATTTCGGCTAGATGATTTCGAGGATTAATTTACAAGTATATCGCCCAGTTGTTTTTTTTCACTGAATTGAATAATTATATGTAGGAAAATATTGATAATAATAATTAACATTGATTTTTAAAGCTTTGATTTTAAAAAAAAGGGTGGGGGGGGGGTAAGATTAGAGTCGCTGATTTCAAATAGTGAATTAACATAAGGTTTGAACAATTTTATTTTGGGATCAGTTACATATATGGGACAATAAGTATATAAGTCTTCGAAAAATATAAGGGTTTGTATAAAATCAGTTTTTTTTTAAAACTTATATATATTATTTTTATGCAGCTTGTAAATTTATTGATTTATTATTCAAATCAAAAGTAAAGTTTTTATAAATAAAATAAAATAAATATGCATGATTTGAACTTACTGTTAATTAAGGATAATGCATTATGGTGATGAATTTGTTAATTAACACATTTAATTATTTCAGTCACTAAGCAATTTAGTAAAGGAGAGTTCAAATTTAAATTCATTGAATGGGAAATTAATTGTTTGGTTAATTTAAATATTAAGAAATTGTATGATGTTTATTCAAGGTGTAAAATCATGGAAACAAGCCAGTTTGGGAGGGTTTTCAAACGGCAGAATTAAAGGTGAGTAATCTCACGCCTTTGGATTTTTATTTAAATTTAAATGGTTAAATTTAAATGATTGGTTGAATGATTGATATTCTGTGATGAATATTTTTGGTAATTGGAATGTTGAATGCTATGGTTTGCTTGAATATTTTGGTACCCTGGGTTATCGAAGTATATAAATTGGATTTTTTGAAAGAAATACAAGGGTGAATTTTGAAAGTGAAATAATTATAGAATAAAAATAAGAATGAATTGGAAAGAAATGAAAGTGGTATTTAAAAACTGAAGTTTAAATTGTAAAGTACAGATTTAAAACAGGTTCTAAATCAAAGTTAAATTTAACAAATTAAGTTTTAAATATTAAGTGTTTTAACAACTTGAATGAAAAGTGCAATTGTAGATTGATTTGAATTTAAAAATAAATTTGGTTTTAAATTCTTTTAAGTTTCTATTATAAAACGAGTAATTAATTTAGTTAATGAAGCAAATAAAAGGATAGTTAATTACAGGTTGAGATAAATCGAGAATGATTAATATTATGGTTAACTAAAGTAATTAATTTAGATTAGAACAAATTAAAATATAAATTGGAAATCATCAATTTATATAATTTACGATGTAACTAAAGATTGATTAATTAAGATTTAATTAATCAATAATAAGTGACTTTTGAGAAGTTAATTAATATAAGTAATCAAGGATTAATGTAATTAATTATAGTTAATTAATTTATGAAGTAATTAAGATTACTTAATGATTTTTGGTTAAGAATAATTAATATCGTGAAATTAACTAAAGATAATTACTTGAATGTAAAAATAATAATAATAATAATAATAAATCTAGGGTGATTAGTTAAGATGAATAATGAAGGGTTTATTGATTAATTGATTTGGAATTAATTAATGTCAATTGAAAGAATCTAAGTGATTGAGGTTAGAAATTCAATTAGAATCAATTGAATTATTTTGGAAGTGTTCAAATTTGCTTATGAATGATTGATTGGTATTGGATGCTTTGAATGAGTTGATATCTCTGATATGAAATGTTGTGCATTTTATTTGGATAACTTGGTTTTAGGATGGCATGAACTTCGAAGAGACCGGGGTCGAGTATTGGGGAATACCCGAAACCACTTCGAATTTTTATAGATTGAGATGTTAAATCTATATGCTGGAGTGAAGTGATTTGGAGTAATTGGACTATTTTAAATCTAAATTCTTGGTATTTAGAAACTAATATGTGAAATAAGTGATGTCTATAGTGAAATTGTAGCTTTGTGAATTGATATGAGTTACCCGGGTTCTATATAAGTTATATGCTTTGTATTTCATGTTAGATGGGTTTACTCACGCTGGTTTCCAGCCTGACCCGGGTGTTACTTTGGTGTAATGGTCGGGTCAGACCGAGTATTATAGATTTTCAGGTCAGGACGTTCTGGAGCTCAGGAGGCGAGCTGGATAACAGGAACGTGTAGAGTATTTCCGCTGTATTATATTATTGTAATTCTGTGACATGTTGATTTGTATATGTCAGTGTATGAATATATGTGTAACTCTGATGTATTTTAATGTAATCGACAGATATAGTATTATTCTGTAATCCATTATTATTTATTATTATATTTTATCCGCTGCGAATGTGAGATGTTGTTTCTGATCTTCTTCTACTTCTTTTTCTTCTTTTTCTATCTCTTTCTTCTTTTTCATAACTATCTGGAATTTTTGGGTTTCGAAAATTTCGGGTCGTTACATTTGGTATCAGAGTAGAAAGGTTAAGCGAGAACCTTGGCTCTGGTGGGAGTTACTCATTAAATAGAGTCCTTAGTACTCTAGAATGAGTGAGTGTGTATATATATATATATATATATATATATATATATATATATATATATATATATATATATATGAGCACGTACTTATTATTTTCTTATATAAAGATTTTAAATGATTTTATATAAAAGTATGTTTTGATATATAAAGAAATATTTCATTCTAATAAATATTAAGGCGATTGGTTGTTAAATTTTTGAAATTAAAATTAAGAAGTAATATAATACAACCAAATTGAAGTCTTGAATTGGAATTAAATTAAGTAAAAATGGAAATACAACCAAATTAAAATTTAATTAATTGAAAATTAAATTAAATTGTTTAAAAGCCTTAAATAAAGGTAAGTTTGAAATGGATTCAAACTGAAGTTTAATCCTGAATTTATAGAAGTAAGAATAATATAAAAAGGAAATGGGTATCTAGATATGATTACCTTGGGTATTACCATAAATAGTTTTTGTGATCGATAATGATATATGTGTTATTAAGTAAGCCAAATGAAGTAAATTTATAAGATGAGTATAACTTCTAAATTAAAGTAGGTTTTAAAATTGTGACGTTTTAAAAACCTAAGTCTAGAAACAATCAATTGTTTCAAAGAGTTAAAGAAATAACAAATAATAAAATTCAGACTATTTTGAATATAGTCTTATTGTAAAACAAGAATTGTTTGGAATATTTTTAAGGGAATTGTTTTGAAATTAAAACCATGGGTGGTTTAAAATTTAAAAAAAGAGAGAGTAAAGTAGCCTGGTGTGTAAAGGAAATAAATATGAAATAAACTCTAAGGTTGATTTTTGAATTTTCCTTGGAATATGATGTGAAACCCAAAGTGAAGCAAGTTTTAAACTTAAGTGGAAAGGTTATTAATTTGAGGGTTTAAAATTTGAATTGGAATTGGGATTAAATTCAAGCAGGAATTGAAATGATTTGAAATTGAAGTAGATTCAATTTGAAATTTGTCCAAATTTATTTGAATAATTTGGAACTGTAAATAAAGTTGAATAAGTAAGAATCAAATGGAATTTGATTTAAATTGGGAAAGAAATCAGGATTGAGTCAACTTGAATTGGGATTGAATCAAGTCCAATGGAAATTGGAGTTATTTAAATTGGAATTGGGTTAATTTAAATGGAAGTGGAAATTTGAATTGAAATGTTGGGGAAGTGAACAATTTAACTCTGGACTATTTTCAATATAAATTGTTTTAATATAAATTTATCCTTCCAAGCTATTTAATAAATACACTCTTTCTTTTTAAAGCCAAATTATTTTATATTTGTTTTACTATTATTTTTGGAATTATTTAACAAATTTTCAACTGTTTTATAAACTAATTACTATTTTTCAACTATTTCACAATCTAATTTCTATTTTACAACTATTTTGCAATTATTTAAAATTTCTGAAACTATTTAACTATTTTCCGACTATTTTACAATTAGTTAACTATTTTTATAGCTATTTTGCAAACTAATAATTATTTTTCAACTACTTATCTATTTTTAAAATTTTCAAGCTATTTTCTAAAAATAAACTGATCGAAGTCCAAACTGTTATTGATTAAATACCCAATTGAGATAATGATTGAAGATATGATCCAAATGAGAATTAAGGCAATTGTAAATAAGTGAACGGGAATTAAAGGAAATGTGAATAGAAAGAGAAATTGATTTGGCTAATAATCAATGAAAATAAATACGTAGGATGTACATATATTATTCTATTCTCATAGTGATTTGATCCAGATTCGAGCACAGAATTTCGAGATAGTTTATCGATCCGAGTTGGGATTTTTCACTCGATTTTCGACGGCGAACCTGGATATGGTTTGTTGATTGGTTCTGGATATTATCTATCATAGTTATGGCTATGCAAGTAGAATGACGGTTTCTGATCAAGAAACCAGATATGTGTCCGCACTAGGAAGTCGGGTGGATGACACTAGTTCGGAAGTGAAATTGTGTGATCGAGTGAGCGATCAGATTGATATAGCGTACGGATGATAAGTGTACATCGTACAGTTTTGAATGAAATTGATATTGGAAAGAGTAATCAAATTTGAATATTTGATTTTGAATAAACAAATCTATATATCTTTGTTATATAAGATAAATCTCCCCTTGTTGAATCTATAGCCAGAAGAAAATGGTTTTTGAAAGTATTTGAAGTATAAAAAGGGTTTTATACAAGTTTGAAATGATCCAAAGTTTTTATAATTATATATATTTGAATATATATATAAAGGACCTTATGAGGATTTTGGAAAAAGGTTTTGGGAACCTTTGGATTTGGGAAAAATCAATATTGAATTTGGAAAGCCTAGTTTGAGAATTATTGATTTTGAGATAATCGATTTTGTGTAAAGGAGCTTTGTATGAGATCATACTAGGTGTATGATTTAAAGATACTATATGTGTATAGTATAAAGTGTTTTGATAATGGCTCTGGGAAAAAAGGTGCTCCCTTGAAATGAACTTCTCAGGAGTGCCACCGGGTGGTGCTGCCTTGAGCCCCCGGGGGGGTTCTAAAGTTGATCCTGTAAGGAGTCCGGACAAAACTAGTTCCTAAGGATTATGAGTAGTGTATACAATAGCGAAAGTCGTGTGAGCCGCTGAGAGCCAACAGTCTGCGTTTGATTTTATATTGGTAGACTGCAACCTATGGTAACATAGCGAAAGTCGAGTGTGCTGCTGAGAGCCAACAGTTTACGTTTGATTTTACATCGGTAGACTGCGACCTATGTAGGAGTGGAGAAGTTTCATTTTGACAGCAAAAATCGTGTGTGCCGTTGAGAGCCAACAGTTACATGGACTTTTGCTGTGATGGCAAAGTAACCATGGGATGTAACTGCGATCCTTCATGGGTTCCATGGCGTAATCAAGAGGCCGCGGAGAGCCTACAGTTACATGGACTTTTGCTGTGATGGCAACGTAACCCTGGAATGTAACTACGACCATGGATGGGGGTGATGATTTCCAGAGCATTCTCACCAAAGATATTTCCTCTATTTTCAAAAACTGGTTTCGATATTTTCAATAAAAATTTATTTTCCAAAGTATTTTTACTGGATGTTGAAAACGGGTTTACCAAGTACTTATAGATTTTCAGTCCTACGCCTGATCAACGTATGACTGAATTTCTGTGAGAACAAGGATGGACTGGTTGAGACATCGAGTTACAAGAAGTATTTTTATAAAAGGTTATTTTAATAGTATTATGTGAATTTAAAAGCTTTTCTAAAATTTTAAAATAAAATGTGGGAATTTTGGAAAATGAAAGAAATCCAAACTGGAATTATGAAAATTTATGAACTCAGGAAAATTTAATGAAGTGATTTTTTGTAATAAAATAGAATATTGATTTAAAAATTGAAAGTAAGCTAATTGGCTAAATGAATTATTTGATAGAATATATTAATAAAATTTAACCCGGTTAAATAAAATGGATAGTAAATTAATAATGGAGTTTGGAAATGAATTTGAATTGTAAAAAGAATTCGACTTGAATTTGATAATGAATTAAATAGGTGGAGATGCTATAAAAATAGAAATAAAATAGAGTGGGACCGAGATAGTGATGGGATGAATTACAAATAAAATTCAAGTGTGATATGAATAATATTTAACGAAAATTGCAAGCAAATTAGATATAAGAGAAGTGTTGTCGTATGAAATTTATTTATAATAGACATGGTTTGAATTGCAAACAAAACCCAGATAGGTAGAATAAATTGAAAATGGCCTTGTAATTAGTTAAATGAGTCGTGAATGAATTGAACTTGGGAATTTAATTTATAATTACTAATCAAATGAATTTGTAGATTGAAATGAGATTTGTTTGAAATAAAATCAACTTCAGGTGAAAAAGAAAAATTATTTGCAAATGATGTGAGCTTAAGTTATGAGGTTGAAATAATTTAAAGGAAATAAATTAACTTAAGTTTAAAATTGATAGAAGTTGGCTTCGAGCAAAAGTGAAAGATCATGAAAGTCTGGGTTAAATTAAATTGGAAATGGTTATTAATTTATAAGTATTGAATGTGCCAAGCTTAATAAATTGTTTTGAATGGAACAATTGCGGAAATGAAATGCAATGCAATGAATGGTTGGTGAATAAATTAGAAATGAAATGGAACTAATTACAGAATGAGTTGAAAATTAATTTGAAGTAGTTATAGACTAAAAATAAATACTATGTTAAGCGAATATCGTCGAAATTGCATAAAAATAGTTGTCGTTTGGCGTAAACAAAAGTAATTAAAATTCTATAAATTAATAGAAGGAAATAAAAATTGAATTTGAATCAATTGAATTGAATATGAGCTTGTTTGGATTAAAAATTTAATTGAATGGCAACTGAGTTGTAAACCAATAAGATTGAACGAAATGTTATATGAATTGGTGGAAAACAATTGAATTAGTTTAGAAATCATATAAATTGCTCGTGGAAGTTATTTGGAATGCATTTCTTTTAGAATTGATGTGTTATAGTTGTTTAAGTAAGAGAAATGTTATAAACTTCATATATATAGTGCTTACATGTTTAAATTGAGTAAGTACAGGTACCTGAAGGCCGTTTGGCTGGATTTGGATTGCACTAATTGCTAAAATTAATAAGCTGCTTGCTTAAAATGCTAAATAAAGGTACGCCTACGCAATAAAAATAGGATATATGAACTGTTTTTGCTTTTTCCGACCGGGTGGGTAGATGTATATATATTTATATCTCTTGTCAAATTGCAAAAGCTCCTCCGTACAAAGGAGACTCTGCCAAATTTTTTTGAAAATTTTGGGAGTTAGAAATTATTTTGAAAATTTTTGTTAGCAATAAAATGATTTCAAATTTGAAACCAAAAATAAATTAGTGAATGAAACTAATTTAAAATAACGATATGAATCAGTTAAAACGGAAGATAAAATTTAATATTCAGAAGTGAAGACAAATTGAAATCATATTGAAACGGGAAAAGCTAATTTGAATAGAAGTGGGTATGAAACTTATGTAGGAAAATGTATACAATGATTTGAAAGGTTACGATTGGATATTATTGCTAAGCAGGATATACAGGTATTATAAGGAAAAAGGAAATTTGATTGTGATTTCAAAAGATAAATTTGAATTGCCTGACAAAAAGGTATGTATTTAAGTTTCTGTATGAAATTGGATTGGGTTTTTAATCTAGCCACTTGGCTTTTGTTTTCTTTTGGAATTTGGGAGCCCGTAGAGGCCTTTTGTAGTTGTACCGAGCTAGCCGCACAAAGGAGACGCTGGCAAAAAATTTCGAAAATTTAGAAAGTTAGAATTTTTTGAGAAAGTTGTGATAATTTAAATTTGAATTTTAAATTAGATTTGAATAAATGAAGTAAATAATGTTGTTGGAAACTATAGAAGTTTTGGAAAATTGGTTGAAGTGATAGTGAGTCTTTAATAAAAGATAGTTGGTATGATGTTGAATTGTGGGTTTTGGGAAAAGATAAATGGGTATTAGACCATTCTTCCTAATTAGTAATTTCAGGGACGAAATTCTTTTACGGGGGGAGGAATGTGACGACCCGTAATTTTTAATAATTTAAAATTGGAATAATTAATTGATTTTAAATATTTAAAAGTTAATTTTAAACTTGAATTCCAAATATCAATATTTACTTGATAACTAAATTATTGAATTATATAATTTGAAATTGGGTAAAATATTGAATATGAGATTTTAAGCCAGTTAAAACTAATTTAAAGGCTTATAAATTTTTTATGGATGATACTGAAGATAATAAAGGTGTTAAAAATTGATTCGGAAGTGTTGTTAAGTTTTGAAATTTTATCGTTTAAATTGAATTTAAAAATAGCCTTCCGATGCACAGTCTCGGAATTCAACGAAACCAGTTCCATTGGATCCGTAGTAGTTAGTTATTATCGGATTTCAATTTTCGTAGCAATCGGAGTTGTCATTTGCCCCTGGCAGCTCAAAACGCTTAGAAACTATTTTATTCGATTTAATTTAAAATTCATCGTTTTCTTCTGTAACCCGCGCATACGATTTAACTAGCTTTCGAAACATGTTCCATTGTATTCGGAACGTGGGTAAAACCTTATAAATGCCTGGTGGCTTGTTTGATTCGGAGTACGTCTGAACAGCTTGTAAAATATAAGAATATTAATAAAAAAATAATAAGCAACCTTCTTCAAGACGCCTTCTCTTCCTTTCCAAACAGACCACCCTCTCCCCTTAAAGTCGTATCTCCTCCTTTATCTAAAATTCGTTCTCTTCCCCTCGAATTCATTTTTTTTCGACATCGAGTTTAAAAAAAAGGAAAATCGAAATCAAACGAAAGATTTATGGCCGAAGCCTTCATAAAAAAAAGAATACTAAATCAACGTCAGGCGATTCGAAATCAAATCTATTTGCGATTTAAGATCGTGGGGCGCCGCCTCACGTTCGTGTTTTGTCAGCCTTGGGAGGAGCCCAGAGCTTCGGCAGCAACTCAGGTGGTCGATGATTGGTGGGAAGCCGATTTGAACCCGAGCTAGGGATTGGATGTAAGTGAGGCGACGAAGCAGTGGCGCGTGAATTGCTACGGCGATGAGGGTCTGGGATGGCTCGCGAGAGATCGCGGCGTTTAGAGTCTTCGGCATCTCGTTTTCTAGGGGGTTCATGCTTTTGAATCGCATGCGCGAGTAGGGAGGTCGAGGCTAGGGTTTCGGCTATATGATTTCAAGGATTAATTTACAGGTATATCACCCTGTTGTTTTTTTCACTGAATTGAATAATTATGTGTAGGAAAATATTGATAATAATAATTAACATTGATTTTTAAATCTTTGATTTTTTTTTAAAAAAAGGGGGGGGGGGGTAAGATTAGAGTCGCTGATTTCAAATAGTGAATTAACATAAGGTTTGAACAATTTTATTTTGGGATCAGTTACATATATGGGACAATAAGTATATAAGTCTTCGAAAAATATAAGGGTTTGTATAAAATCATTTTTTTTTAAAACTTATATATATTATTTTTATGCAGCTTGTAAATTTATTGATTTATTATTCAAACCAATAGTAAAGTTTTTATAAATAAAATAAAATAAATATGCATGTTTTGAACTTATTGTTAATTGAGGATAATGCATTATGGTGATGAATTTGTTAATTAACACATTTAATTATTTCAGTCACTAAGCAATTTAGTAAAGGAGAGTTCACATTTAAATTTATTGAATGGGAAATTAATTGTTTGGTTAATTTAAATATTAAGAAATTGTATGATGTTTATTCAAGGTGTAAAATCATGGAAACAAGCCAGTTTGGGAGGGTTTTCAAACGGCAGAATTAAAGGTGAGTAATCTCACGCCTATGGATTTTTATTTAAATTTAAATGGTTAAATTTAAATGATTGGTTGAATGATTGATATTCTGTGATGAATATTTTTGGTAATTGGAATGTTGAATGCTATGGTTTGCTTGAATATTTCGGTACCCTGAGTTATCGAAGTATATAAATTGGATTTTTTGAAAGAAATACAAGGGTGAATTTTGAAAGTGAAATAATTATAGAATAAAAATAAGAATGAATTGGAAAGAAATGAAAGTGGTATTTAAAAACTGAAGTTTAAATTGTAAAGTGCAGATTTAAAACAAGTTCTAAATCAAAGTTAAATTTAACAAATTAAGTTTTAAATATTAAGTGTTTTAACAACTTGAATGAAAAGTGCAATTGTAGATTGATTTGAATTTAAAAATAAATTTGGTTTTAAATTCTTTTAAGTTTCTATTATAAAACGAGTAATTAATTTATTTAATGAGGCAAATAAAAGGATAGTTAATTACAGGTTGAGATAAATCGAGAATGATTAATATTGTGGTTAACTAAAGTAATTAATTTAGATTAGAACAAATTAAAATATAAATTGGAAATCATCAATTTATATAATTTACGATGTAACTAAAGATTGATTAATTAAGATTTAATTAATCAATAATAAGTGACTTTTGAGAAGTTAATTAATATAAGTAATCAAGGATTAATGTAATTAATTATAGTTAATTAATTTATGAAGTAATTAAGATTACTTATTGATTTTTGGTTAAGAATAATTAATATCGTGAAATTAATTAAAGATAATTACTTGAATGTAAAAAAAATAAGAATAATAATAATTAATCCAGGGTGATTAGCTAAGATGAATAATGAAGGCTTGATTGATTAATTGATTTGGAATTAATTAATGTCAAATGAAAGAATCTAAGTGATTGAGGTTAGAAATTCAATTAGAACCAATTGAATTATTTTGGAAGTGATCAAATTTGCTTATGAATGATTGATTGGTATTGGATGCTTTGAATGAGTTGATATCTCTAATATGAAATGTTGTGTATTTTATTCGAATAACTTGGTTTTAGGATGGCATGAATTTGGAAGAGACTGGGGTCGGGTATTGGGGAATACCCGAAACCACTTCGAATTTTTATAGATTGAGATGTTAAATCTATATATGCTGGAGTGAAGTGATTTGGAGGAATTGGACTATTTTAAATCTAAATCCTTGGTATTTAGAAACTGATATGTGAAATAAGTGATGTCTATAGTGAAATTGTAGCTTTGTGAATTGATATGAGTTACCCGGGTTCTATATAAGTTATATGCTTTGTATTCCATTTTGGATGGGTTTACTTACGCTGGTTTCCAGCCTGACCCGGGTGTTACTTTGGTGTAATGGTCAGGTCAGACCGAGTATTACAGATTTTCAGGTAAGGACGTTCTAGAGCGCAGGAGGCGAGCTGGATGACCGAAACGTGTAGAGTATTTCCGCTGTATTATATTATTGTAATTCTTTGACATGTTGATTTGTATATGTCAGGCTCTGATACCAAATGTAACAACCCGAAATTTTCACACTCGAAAACTCCAGATAGTTATGAAAAAGAAGAAAGAGGTAGAAGAAGAAGCACAGAAACATTAACATCTCACATTCGCAGTGGATAAAATATAATAATAAATCATAACAGTTTACAAAAGAATATTATATCTGTCGATTACACTTTAATACCATCAGAGTTTCACATATATACAGTCACTGAAAATATACAAATCATGTCTCGGATATATAATAATATACTGTAGCGGAAATACTCTATACGTACTTGCCATCCAACTCGTCTCCTGAGCTCCAGAACGTACCTACCTGAAAATTTGTAATACTCGGTGGGTGCTACCCTCCAGTGGGGGCTACCCACGAAGCCTTGCTGCATATCCCCTGATTTTCAGCCATTCCCATTTGGTGAGGCTTGAGGCTAAACGTTACCCTTTTAGACTATATCCCTTAGAATGCCCATCGTCCGCCTGACGATGTTTCGCAAGCATTCATCCATACAAGTCCGTCCCGGGTTCGAACGGAACCGAAGGCACTATTCCTACTACATCCATTTTGGAAATATCCTCAGGATTAGTAGCGACTAGCCCTTGCACTTCACTGCTCCATCTTCGAATCCAAAATCGTTTTTACAAAACGTACAAACCAGATCGAAGTGGTTTTCGAGAAATAAATCTCAATCCCGGTCTCTTCGAAACGATCAACGCATTTGGCCAATATTGATAGTCGGCGATTTAACTATCAATTTTTATTCACAAACATCCATCAAACAATAAATAATTTCCCCAAATTATTTATTTATTGTAAAAATATCTTCACAAGATATATTTTCACTTTTCAAATTCCTTTGAAAACAGTTTTCAAAACTATCTGCCTTTCTCAGAATAAATTCCAAGTATTTCTATTTCCACTGGAATCACCAAGCACAAATCTAGATTTTTAAAATAATTTAAAAACACTTTACTTTTAAAAAATATACTTTAAAACGTTCAAGTTAAAATTACTTTAATAATTTGTTAAAAATACATACTATATGAATATTTGAAAATAAGGTTACTAAATAAAATATAAAACTAGATTTCATTTTTAAAAATAAAATACTAAGTCACTCTTTAAATAATTATTGCTATAATAGATTAAAACAATTATTGCTATAATAGATTAAAAGGGAATACTTACTTAAGAATTTAAATATTTAGAAATAGAAATTTTTTCAAAACATACTTCTTAAAACAACTTTAAACTTTTAATTTATATGTAAAAATTTACTTTGAAAACGTACTTGGTTATTCAGAGAGAAATTCCCAATCTCAATCACTTAAATCAATTTTCCAAATTGATTTCCAATTTATTCCATTTGAAATAAATTTCTTTACTTATCAGTTCATTTCGAACTTCATTAATAATGGACTTTATTATTATTTTCAGTTTGATTTTTAAATCCTTTAGCTGAAATATACAAATTTCAGGTTATTCCCAATTTCTTCTTTATTCTTCTTAAATAATTTAAATCCTAAATTTAAAATAAATGTTTTGTTCTTTTAAACAATAATATTGAAGTTTAAGTTTCATTAACTCTCTGTTTATTTAAATTTTCCTTCCCATACTCAAGATTTATTTATTAAAATTTTAAAGTCACTTTATTTCCTTTCCAGTTCATTCAAAAAGTTTATTCAACTTTTCTGTAATTATTTTATTACAATTTCACTTCTTTTATTTTCATTCCCAAACTCAAATTATATATTTGGTAATTCATTATTGCCCGATTATAACAATCAAGCCATAGCATTCAATATTTCCACATAATTCATTACAGGATATCAAATATTCAGAACAGAGAATATTAAATAATTAAATAAAGTTGAGAGGTCAAGTTGGATCCCTCCAACCTGTTTTCCCTACATCCACAGATGTTAGCACAATATAAAATGCCAATTCCAAATAAATACCACATTACAGCACATAAATCAATTCAACCATTTCAAACAATTATTTAAATTTAATTATTTAAATTTAAATTTAACTGAGTGAGATTTACTCACCTTTGTCTTTACTAGCAATCAGATTCAATCCAGCTTGTTCCCATGATTTTATACCTTGTATAAACATTATATGATTCTATTAACAACTTTGAATTAGTCAATCGATTAATTGCTATTTATTTATTTAATTTAGCTACTAATTTGGGTTTAAACCAATAATTTATTTTAACTAATTTCCTTTGATAAAATATATTTAGTGTCTAAAGTAATTGAACAAGTAATTTAAACCGGCTAATCACCCTAATACATATTTATTTTAAAAGATAATTTATATAAACCGAAAGTTCAAGTTTAATATAACTGTTCAAATCGAAATATTTTAAAATTCCTGTTTAGCCCTATATAGTTTCCGGTAAATAAATATATTAAATTTTAAACTAGTAATTTCCCCTTTTAAAACTCATATACACTTATAAAAATAAATTATAGATTTCAAAACTCTAACTTTTATAAATTCTTCATACGCTTTTTAAAAAAAATCCCTATTTTTAGAACATCTTATTTATAACAATAATTTCTGATTAATAAACTAAAATCAACGGGTTAAACTCAGGTTTTAGGCTTGAGCTCAAACTAAATTTACCATTGTCCAACAATCTATCACTTTGTATATTCATTTTCAATGTTAATAATTTTTATGTTTATTTCTTCCTGTAAATATAATATATCACAAAACAAAGCAAGTCAGTAAATAAAACCCTAGAGACACGAGAATACCTCACTGCACTATCATCTTGGCATCAAAACGCACGTTCTCCCCTCCTTCCAAAATCGAACTCTACCCTAACAAAAAGCTACAGGTTCGTGAACTTGGGCGACAAACGAGGCTCGGTCCTCACGCCCTCGAATTCGCGATGCCGCCGCCTCAGGCCACCCAATCCTCGTCCACCGTCGTGCCTACCACCAGCCCACGTGATGCCGACCTTGAATCCCACTCCCTCGTTGCTCGCATGCTTGAAACCCCATGCCGAAACCCTACCATGCCTTGCTCGAGCTCCATCTACCGATCGCGACTAGGATGGATAAAGGAATTAGATTGAGGATTTAGGGATTTAAACTGAGGGAAAGAAGGGATCTCGTTCGCCCCCCCCCCCCCATTTGTTTGTCGTTCCTTTTTTTTATTTGCTCTGAGATGAATACGCGGCTGTGGGTTTGGGAAAGCAAACACGCGATGCCTCCTTTCAATTGAAGGACGAGATGATGAATGATTTTAGAGGAAGCCATTACTTAATTTAATTTACTTTGGCCATTTTATTTTTTCAACAAAGGGTTTCGATTTTGAACTGAAGGGATGGTCTCGTGTTCGAAAAGAAACAGGATAAGGGATGGTGTGTTCGAGAAGGCAAATGAAGCATGTTGAAGACGCCTTGCTACAGTGTTCACTTATTTTTAATTCAATTTCGAATCGATTATTATCAATTAAATTTTCAGCGTTTTTATATATCGTACACACACACACTAACTCCGATCAATACGAAATTTGAAATCCGATAATAATTCAATATTACGGACCCAATGGAACTGGTTTCGTCAAATTCCGAGACTGTGCCTTAGCTATTTTAAAACTCAATTTAAACGATACAAATTTCAAAACCTAACAAACCACTGTTACATTCAATTTTACAACTTCTATTATCCTTAGTACAATCGATATAAATTTTATAAGCCTTCAAATTATTTTTAATAAGCTTAGAATTCCAGATTCAGTATTTTATCCAACTTCAAATTATTTATCATAATTTAAGTTAATAATTAACCTTTATATAATTAAAATCTATTAAATATTCCGATTTTTAAATGCTTGAAAATTCCGGGTCGTTACATTCCTCCCCCCTTAAAAGAATTTCGTCCTCGAAATTACTATTTAGGAAGAATGGTCCAGTACCCGTTACTTTTCCACAAAACCAAACAATTTAACATCCAACCAACTATCTTTTTATAAAAGACCATTATCATTCTCATTAACTTTCCAAACCTTTCCCTAGTTTCAAACTATACCATTTGTTTAACCATTCAAGTTTCAATTTAAAACCAAATTTTGAATTATCAAAATTTTCTCAAAAATTTTCTAACGCTCTAAATTTTCGAAAAATTTCGCCAGCGTCTCCTTTGCGTGGCTAGCTCGGTACAACTACAAAAGGCCTCTACGGGTTCCCAAATCCAAAAAGAAAACAAAAAGCCAAGTGTCTCGATCCAAAAACTCAATCCAATTTCACACCAAATTTAAATACATACCTTTTTGTCGAGCATTTCAAATTTATCTTTTTGAAATCAAGAACCAATTCTCTTTTCTCTTTATAATACCTGCATATCCTATTTAGCACCAATATCCAATCACAATATTCCCAAAACAGTTTATCGACTTTCTTACAAAATGTCAATATCTATTCATTCCAATATTGACTTAAATTATATTTGCAATTTCCAATTAAGGATTGACCATTCCTTACTTAAATTAGTATAAGCATTTTATATGCTTCTTATATTTATTTTCATCTCCCACTTTAGTTTATATCTATTTCTATTCAAATAGATTCTTTCATTTCCATACGAATTCAATTTATCTTTAACTCTGAATATTTAAATTTTATTTGTCATTCATTACTAATTCATGTCATTACTTTAAATTGGTTTCATTTACTAACTTATTTTGGTTTCCAATTTGAATTTGTTTTGTCGTTAACAAAATTTTCAAAAATTTTCTAACTCCCAAAATTTCTGAAATTTTTTGGCAGAGTCCCCTTTGTACGGAGGAGCTTTTACAATTTGACAAAAGAGACAAATATATATACATCGACCCACCCGGTCGGAAAAACCAAAAACAGTTCATATTTCCTATTTTTATTGCGTAGGCGTACCTTATTTAGCATTTTAAGCAAACAGCTTATTAATTTAGCAGTTAGCGTGCCCAAAATCCAGTCACACGGCTTCCCGGTACCTGTACTTACTCAATTTAAACATGTAAGTGCCAAATATATACAGTTTTATCAATATTTCACTTAGTTGCAATAGTTAAACATATGGATTCTAAAAGAAATGCCCATTAAACACTTTTATAAGCAATTTAAATATTCCAACATTAATTTTAATTGTTTACAACCAATCACATATTGTTTCACTTAATCCGAATGGTTAACAACACACAAACTCACATTTACTTTATATTTACGCAAACTGAACTTATATTTAATTCAATTGCTCTCAAAATCAATTTATTTTACTCTTCTCAATACATAGAATTTTAATTACTTCCATTTCATCCAATGACAATCTATTCCATGCAATTTGACGAGATCTATGTGAATAAATAAGTATTATGTTTTATAACCAATTTAAATGGATTTCAACTCAATTTATACTCAATGCTATTCCATTTTCAATTTATTCACAATCCATATATTCTCATTTACATTGCATTTTAAATTTTGAATACATTCACTTGCATTTTATTTTATTAACCAAACCAGTCTCGAGCTAACAGAGTTATATTCCTTTTTATTTAAACCTTACTTAGAAAATTTTATTTGGTCATAAACCACTCAAATTTTCAATTGTAGTATTAATGACCAATCATTCAAATATGTATAATAATTTCAGCAAAATATTTCTTTTACATCAAAATATAATTTTGGGTAAAATTATTTCATTTACCCTACTTTAAAAACAATATCATGTCGGTCTATCTTGTTTAAGAGTTTAAGAATCCCTATCGATGAAATGGCATCCCACACATCGACCAGAATTCATAAACACTCAACCGATAAGTCAACACAATATAAAAACAATTTTATATTCACTAACAAATACGCGCTCATATCTATTAATACACTCAAACTCATTTTAGAGTTCTACAAATTCTATTCTATGAGTAATTCCTACCAGAGCCAAGGTTATCACCAACCTATGCTCTGATACCAACTGTTACGACCCACCCTTCTACTTCCAGAAAGACGTATCATCATTAAGAAAGAAAGGGATAGAAATAGAAAAGAAAGAGAAAGAAAGAACAACAACATCAGAAACTCACAGCGGAACGGAACAAAATATAATATATCACATAAATATTTCATATTTTTACATATATCAGAGTTATACAATAGCAATACACATGACAGTCATATACATACATCTGTCACTATATACATCAGAGATACTGTACACATCAACTAACACATCGACACTAGATAGATAGCTACATACGTCTGGAAACTCCGACTCCAAGCTCCTCCAGAAATCAAGGTCCAAAACCTATCACTTGACTACTCATAAAAATTTGAGTACCCAAGAGTTTATGAAAAACAAAATATAAACTCCGGGTCAGACATGGGTCTGGTATGAGTAAACGGTTTAAAGTTGTTTAACTTTGAAAAAACATTTGAAAATAAAGGTATCACGTAAGACTCCCCACAAATAAATACGGGTAAGTTTTTACCTTACGGTAACCAAAACATTTCATAGGAAATTCAGTGATATTATAATAGTGTCTAGGGTTTTCAAGTAAATAGAAAATAGCCGAAATTGTTACATTCATTAAATTCCAGCTACTAGCCACAAAAGTGGGTAATACAAATCAAAACCGTAGGGTCTCGTAGGGAAAATGGATTTCCAACAATGGCAGGGCTACTGGGGTACCGCCCGTCACAGTACGGGGCCTAGATCACCGTACCGAGGATCACTTTTGATCCCCTACAACACAAGGCCGGAACCATTCCTTACTGAATAGTCTCGAAAAAGATAAACCCCGCGGTTGTAGTTAGCAACCGCCCACACAGCCGAAATATAAAGGAACATCTAGACAAGGGAAATATCTTGTCCTGCTTGGGCATGACCCACCTAACCTTGCTGCATTTCCCCTGTTTTAGCCATTCCCGGTTGATGAGGCTTGAGGCTGCGATTACCTTTATAGAACATATTTCTTAGAATGCTCATCGTCCGCCTGACGATGTGCTGAAAGCATTCAATCCATACAAGTCTGTTCCGGGTTCGAATGAAACCGAAGGCATTATCTCGTCACACTCATTTTGGAATCACCCTCAGAGTCAACGACGATAACCCTTGTATTCAGAAAGCACCATCTCGATCTTCATTTCAGGATTCACGACCTAACCTTTAAATTGGATCGATGTGGTTTTCGGAGAATCAAAATTGATTCTTCCGATCCCGGTCTCATCGAATCCAACCGCCATTTTAAGGGCCAAGTTGTCTAATTAAATTAAACCGTTTAAATAATTAAAATTCATCAATTGAATTAACAAAGCATTTATTACAGATAAAACATATACAAGCATCATAGATATAACACAGCATATCACAAAGTAACATAGAATATCATCGATTAAATGTCACAAGCAGATATTCTACTCAACAATCCATAAGCAGTCATCTTCAAGTATTATTTTGTAATTAATTCTGTTTAGAATTAATTACTTGAGAGTTAATCACTTAACTCTCTTTAATTAATCATTAATTAACAATTAATTACCTATTTCATTCTAGATTGTTTAATTAATGATTCCTTAATTAATCATTTAGTCTTAATTTCATGATTACTTTATTTCTCACTATTAGTTACTTCCTTAATCAAGTGATTAAATTTAATTTCTTAATTAACCATTTCTTGATCATTTATTAATATCTTTAATTATCTATCAATAACACTTAATTATCCAATTATTATCTGTTATTTTCTTAATCAATCAATAATTCATCACACTTTTATTCATTTATTTAAATCACTTGATTACTCTTAATTATAAATCCCTAATTAATTAGCTGAAGTAATTCTAAATTTAGTAATTGCTTAAGCGTTATCTAATTCAAACTCTAATCATAATATAATTATTCTTAATTATTTTCAAAACATAATAAATGTTAATTAATCGACTTAATTAACATTTTAAAGAAATCTACATAAAATCTGGAAATCAATTTAATATTACAACTAACCCTTAATGTTAATTGATTTTCATACAGGCCTTTAACCAAATTACTAATTTAAAACAGTAATCAACTAATAATTACATTGTTAAATATTTCTTGGATTATTTAGCCTGAACCTCAGCTCCTAAAAAAACAAAACTGCAGATCAAACAAATCCAAAGCTTCCCTGGAAAAAACCCGAGACCGCCCCTATGTTCACTCGAGTATAGCTTCGAGTAACACGCCAACTACCCCGAGAATTCCCCTGGAACCCCTTCTTCTCCTTCACTTTTTTTCTCTCTGAAGTTTGTTAAACGTTTACATAAAAATGAACATCAGGTATTCAACAATCTGGCTTGCGATCGACTCGAGGCAACTACCGAAGAAAACCTAAACACGACACGAAGCACTCTCATGTCGACCCAAAAACAAAACTCCACCTCCATCGCCACCGTGCACATGCACGGTGGTCCGCCGCACCTCCAACGGCCCTCGCCAACACCCACAAACCACAATTCCCTTCCTCACCCACAATCGAAACCCAGGAATACGAAATAAGGTCAAAAACGAAAAATCACCAGAAACATGAACTCGCAACACCAGCACTTCACCGAAAACCACCACATCCTGCACCCCACATCACCAGAGACTAAACCGCTCCACCCACGCCAATTCCTGACCCTCAGCAACTCCCTCCTCGAAGCACAGGAAGCTCGATATCACTATGATGCCGAAATCGAAAATTTACAGAGTACAGGAAACTTTGAACAAAAATCCTATTTTATGTTCATTCGATTAATTCATGAATTAGAAAAATTATTTAACATTTTTCCCAACATCTTGAATGTTCGAACTACCTTCAAGACAAATTTCAACAATTTAAATTGTATCATTAACTAGGAATTTGCAAAAATAAAATGTTTGTCTATTTACTAACTGCTATTTAAATATCACTCCATAAATCTTGATTCTTGTTGTAAAAATTAGGATTTGCAGCATAGATTCATTATAAAATCTTAAATCAACATTTTGCAACATTCGAATATTATCCATGATCACTTAATCTACCTGTGTATCAATATTACAGTGAAGTACTTATGAAAAGATTGTAATTACCCTTTAGACATCTTAGAAGTTTACATCTTGTTTGCTAAGGAAAATCAAAGTTCATCAATGATCAAATAAGAATATCTTTAAGTTAATGATTCAAATATGAACCCTGTACCAGCTTACAGAAAACACAGTGCATCTCAACACATACAAACTGAAGCATATAAAATCAATTCATCAGATAAATTTGAACTATTTAAATTGGCTTAAACTTTTCAAAAATTTAGTTTACTCACCTGCCTGTAAACAGAAAGCATTGAGTTTGGAACTTAGTTGCTTAGAAACAGAGGTTTGAAACTGAAATGTTAAAACTGCAAACTTTGATCAGTTTTTGTTTGAACTTCAATGGGGTTTCAAGACAAGATGCTTCCAAACTTTCTTCTTCTCAGGTTTGCTTGCTTTTATTATTTGTTTCAGGTTTGCTCTTAGGTTTTAGTTAAGTTATAAATGAACATACTAATATGAGGAACATATATAGAAAGGTTTGGACAAGTAATATTTGGACAGTTTTTACTTGTTTGACATGTTTCATATTTAATATACTGAAATGATATTGTAACTCGGCTGTAAGATTCATATGTAAAACTGAAATGACTATTTGTGTGCTAATTAATGCATGTCTTCAAATTTGTTAACAATAGTTTCTCATATTAGTAGGTGTACAACTTGTAGGTACATCTTGGCTTATGTATGAAGCTTTGGTTATAAAGATATTTTGTTTTGTATTGAATTTACATTTTGAGTTTTGCTTCATAATAGGTCTACACACTATAATTATGTTTACACCATCATCATTTTGTAGTTAACTTACGGCCTGTACATAACACTATATTTGTACATAAACATATACTTGTAGGAAAACTTGTTCTTAAAGGCTTGTATGTGAAGCTATTGTGTATAAAGATATTTTTAGTATTTGCTTGCTTGAATAACATATGATTATGTTTGTGCCAGAATTATTCTTTTTGGTCTGGTATTACTTCCAACTTGAACTTACAGGCAACTCTGTTATATATATATGAAGATATTTATTTAAATATTTGTTTCCTTATTATGACAAACTTGTTTTTGTTTCATTTTATACTTAATGTTTCATTTAACCCCTGCCTATATTTGCATTTACATTTATATTTTATTTTCATTTGTATTTTAACAATAAATATTAAACTTAGATTCATGAGTTCACTTATTAATTTGTATTTATATTTTTGACTTACATTAATTCTAATATTTGGATTAGATTCATAAGTTATATTTGCATTTATTCTCATTTTTATAATTCATTTGTATTTATTTAAATCATATACATAATTTGACTCATAATTTACCTTTATATTTTGTATTGCTAGAATTAGATTTTAAATTTTAAACATTATCAAGCATATGTATTTATTTAACAAATGTTAACAATGTATAGCATTTTAATCTAATTATATGAGTTAAATTTTATTAATAATATTATTAAGAAACTTATTTTAGAATTTCAAACATTATTATCCATATGTATATTTATCAGAGATAAACAAAGTAAAGTGTTTTAATTCAAGTATATAACATAAATTTTATTATAATATTATCAAAAGATTTTATTTTGAATTTCCAATGTCCAATTCCCTTTAAAAATACAATTTAAATAAATAAATTGGCAGTATTCCCAAATCATAATCATTTTAACATGGTCAATTTTCATTTCATTTAATTTAGATTAAATATTAAACGGGGCCAAAAATCCAGGGTCGTTACAATATATGTGTAACTCTGATGTATTTTAATGTAATCGACAGATATAGTATTCTTCTGTAATCCATTATTGTTTATTATTATATTTTATCCGCTGCGAATGTGAGATGTTGTTTCTGATCTTCTTCTTCTTTTTCTATCTCTTTCTTCTTTTTCATAACTATCTGGAATTTTCGTGTTTCGGAAATTTCGGGTCGTTACAGCAGGGTAGGTGCCCTACGCCTCTTTGTTATGTCACATAGCAGTCTGTTTCCTATAGAGGCAAAGTTTGGTCATGACCACGATTACAAATTGATGAACCACTGATGGATATGTGTCATGATGTCTATCGCAGTAATTAAAGACTGTAGGAGGAAATCCGGTTAGATGACCCTAGGCTCTTGGAATGGGCATATGGCCATTAGTCACCTATTTGGTTTTTGTTCACTTGAACTAATGTTATAGAAATAGTTCCGGCTATATAGCATATGGCATAGTAGACTCTGCATTCCTAGAGCGAGCATACAACCATTAGTCTCCTGTTTGGGTTCGATTCACATATGGTAGAAAATCATATATGAGATAAGATTATACCTGAGACTGTTTCTAGAGTATAGTTAACTTCGTATCCTTGTTAGGCAGGTGACATATTCTCCATTGGCACTCAACGTAATCACTATTGGTTATATTTGTATATTGTTATAAGCTGGCTTAGATTTATCTTATTGACTTTAGTGATTTAGTGATGAGATTGTGAGACATTTGGCCAATGCTTCATGCTAGCCTAATATACTTAGTGATATCTCACTTATTGATATTTCTAGATTTAGATAATGGTTTACAGATTTGTGTGATTCACCCATTTGTGTTGATTACACGATTTCTAATTTAATGTGTTTTTAATGGGTGATAACGTATTTTAGTATCAAATATGATTATGTTATATGGTTTGGGGATAATTCGATGATTTAATACCTTGGGGTTTATTCTATATTTATATGTATATATCCTAATATGCCGCTTGGGGTTTTGAATTGTCTTTAGTAGTGATTTATGTCACTCTTTATTTTCACTGTATCATCTTCTTATGATCCTTGATTAGACATAGTCCAACCCGTGTGTTATTTTATAACACTTTGATCAGTCTAGACATTTCAGGTACAAGGACGACCAACATAATTTTTATTAGGCTTAGAGGAGATGTGTATTTGGATTATATATGATATTTGTATGACACTGATTCATTATATATATGTCTAATTGACATTTGAATTGTATTGTATTCTTATAATATTACCATATTAAATGTTATATGTAATCTCTGTGATTGACTCTGTCTTTTCTATGATGTTCTGCATATTGTGTATTATTCTATCTTGGAGGCACATATGTTAATTGCTTTGTATCGATATTGTGTACGTATAGGTGAGTTATATACTTGATGTTTTAATACATACCAGTGTTAGTCCAAGGAAATATTCACGTGTGTACTCATATGGCCTTATTCTCTATACTATTCTTATTCTCTATATTATTTGATAGTATTACTCTATAATACTCTTGGATAGTATAGGTATAGAGGTGGGGTGTCATAGGAAGGAGAAGAAAAATTCCAAAAAATCCCCTTTAATTTGGTGGAGGCTTGTTATTTATATATGGAATCAAACACAAAAATCACCCTATCGTGTTTCAATAAGAAAATAACTTCAAATCCAAAACTCGAACATGAAGAATGGGTCAGCACACACGTTTCTCAAAAAGGTCGAACCGAACTGTACCAACCAAAATAGGT
Source organism: Allium cepa (assembly GCA_030765085.1). Lineage (NCBI taxonomy): Eukaryota > Viridiplantae > Streptophyta > Magnoliopsida > Asparagales > Amaryllidaceae > Allium > Allium cepa. Next base: position 22,484,899 of record CM060933.1, on the reverse strand, counting down.
CGTTACCTACTGTTTTTGGGTGCAAAATCCTTCAAGCTTTGCTTCATGGTAGTAAGTCCCCTAGCCTCTTTCGCACGCAATCTAAGAAAATAAGATTGATAGGTACTGATCATAATAGTCGGTATTGACTTGTTTTGTTTTCCAAAGGTTCAATTTTTCCCCAATAGTCAAAGACCCTAATAAAGTAACTGGGCCAGTCCGCAGCGGAAGAAATGGGTGAATTTCAATTTTTTTGGCCATTTTGGATCTTTAATGGGCCTATGAAGTCTAAATATACTTAGAACTTTTCTAAGTTTCTTTTAAATAAAATCAATATTTTATTTAATTTTATAAATAAAATTTCACTTTATTTAATGTGTATGTAAATTAGAGTATAACAAATATACTCTTATGTGCATATTTGTGTGTAACGGTAATTTATTAAATTTATTTAGAGAATGAAACTTTTCATTTTCTATCAATTAAATTATTCAATTAATGAGTAGAGAAGAAAACTTTTTATTTCCATCTCCTTAACCTTTTCAATTAATGATGGGGTATAATTTTATATGGAGAGAGAAACCTTTTATTTCTCTCTCTTTAGTAAAATTGATCGATCATATGAATGTTATTAGTTAGCAACATGTATATGGCATGAATATAAGTGTAAACAAATATGTTATAGTGTAATTCTGTAAGAGCATGTATATGATAGGTTCTATTAGTTAATGGCAACATGTAGGCATATAAACAAAATTAAATGGATAGCCAATCACATAAAGGTAAAAATGGGAAACAAGGGAAACAATGATGATTGAATCGATTTCCCATTTCGTAAACTTTATTAATGCAACATATATTTGACAAATTTTAGGCATTATAATATAAGGATATAAACAGTCGAAAATAAATGTATGTATATATTATTGTCTCATTTAAATTGTACCCTTCTTTCGGAAAGAAATCTTATCATACTTTGACAATATGAAATACATGTAACAAATTTTATATATGCAAACATACATATAAAATTAATTGTGTGTATATACGATTAAATCAAGTCTTTCTACTTAATAAAAATTAGAGATTTATAGCAATTAATTTAGAAGTGGGTTTATTGTCAAAACATTGATTGTATGTATGTAATATTCAATAATATATCTCTAATTAATACAAATTAGAGATTATAGTAATGAAATTAAAATTTAGAATTATTGCCAAAACATCTTCCTTTTTTTAAAATTTTCAAAACAATATAAACACAAAATGCATATATGTAAACTTCAAATCTAAAATTACATTTTGTTTTATATGAATTAAAACATCAATCTTCAATAAAACACTATAATATTCATAAACAAATTTTAGCTTAATTTATTAAAATGAAATCCAATCAAAACAATATGAACATACAAAATTTTAGATCTAAATTATTATACTTTGAATTGAATGTTTATATTATAGATCTATTATAAAACATTATATTCAAACAGATACAAATTTTAAATTTAATTTAACAAAATAAGAACCCAATTGATAAATTGTACATACTAAAATTCTGATCTAAAAATTGGATTTTAAATTAAATGTACAGAACATAGTTCCAAAACAAAACATTACATTTAAACATATACAAATATTAGTTTTGATTTATTAAATAAAACACCAATTGATTCATTTAACAAACAATTCAAGCTACATAAACAATTTTCAACTTAAATGAGGCAGTGATATGTGCATACAAATTATGATAATTAAATTTCACTTTCGACAAACATTACATCAAATATCATAATATATTAAAGAAAAACATACCTTATTACCAGAAGCCTTGTAGCACATCTTGAAATTTGACTCCCCTTAGGATGTTGCCTAGAAGTCACACCTTGAATGATGATATCTCCTCAGATCATCAAGATCTTCATCCTATCCTTGCAATAGATGGATGAACCACTTTTGTTTTGTTTATTTTTTTTGAAGTTTTTATATGGACTTGAAAGAATTTTGGATTTTTTTTTGTTTTCTTCCATGAAAAGTTAAGAGGGGAGAAAGAAACAGACTGAATGAGAAAGAATGAATTATACATATGGAATGCATTAGAGTATATGTTTTATTTGAAAGAATGAAACTTTTCACATTCTTTAATTAAAACTTTCCTAATTGATTCTCTTGATTGTTTCTCTCTCTCTAATCCTTTCTTTACACTTATGTCATCAAACGATATAAAATTTTCACAAATTATGTCATCAAATGACATAAAATTTCCATAAATCATGTCATCAAATGACATAAAATTTTCATAATTCATTTTGTGCAATTATTTTTAAATCACGTCAACATCATATATCAATATGCGCAAATATAAATTTTATAAATGCATTAAAATAATTATAAAAAAACTTCCAAACATCAAATAAATAATAACTAATATTTCTTAAGTATCAATTAATTTAATCAATTTACAACATTTCATAAATTATTTAAATCTTATGATTTTTCATAGAATTCATTATTATGGTTGTGCGACTCAAAAGTGTAAATTCAGTCAGCGATTAAAATCGAACTATTTGAATATTAACTTTCACACGTCACTTAGCCGGTAGTGTGAAATTTTGGTCAAATTTATCACTTACACATCTTTTGGTAAAATCCAATTTTACCTTTTATAAGCGGTATCTAATAGTGACAATTATTTACACCAATTCTCTTTGTCAAAACTATATCACTTTGGATATATGGAATTTGGTAATGGTCAAAATTCCAATATCATCCACATTCAACTTTATAGTCTAAACACAACGTCCTTGGTTCAATAATAACAATTATTATTAACCAAAATGCTCTAGCCAGAGACTTTGATTTTGAGTTGACTTGAGTTGACCATGATACTAACCTTATATAACCGGGGAGACGAATCCTCTCTTGAATAGTGTTTCACTTCCAATGCTTCCACTCGACCCAACTATAGCCGTTCAATAGACAACATGCCACGATTTAACTATAATCAAAGCGGAACTTCCACAATGAAGATCAACATTATTCTCAAGTCGAGAGAACTGTGTAAATTAGTCACATCGATATTCTCTGCTTAACCTTAGTTATATTAACCAGTAGAAAACTATCGAGTGAGTCATTCCATAGTTATCCAATAACTATCAGTACGCAACCCCTTGGTGCCCTCAACAGTCATGAGTAATACCCTGCCTAATATTTGAAGAGCATTACGTACTATAGTCTCAACGGATACATCAATATCCAGTCTCGATGCATCTTGACTAAGAGCATTTAAAATGGTACATTTGTTTTATTTTTATAAATTACTCACGGTCACAACACTTTTTAACTAATATCATAAAACATACCATTTATGGATTTTCTATTAAATATACTTTTAATTAAATTGATTAATTAATATAACCATTTTATATCAAGTATATAGTAGAAAGAAAATACCTTTATTTTGAACAAGATTGATCGACGATTAAATATATGTTACAAATTACATAATTGCCCCTAGCTCATACCCCTAACTCTATGACCTAAGCCTTAAGGCACAAAAATTAGGGCAACCTAAAAGATCAGTACTGATCAAAATAGGCCAGTACGGATCGATTTCACTTGGCCCAATCTTGGTTAATTTTTGTAGATTCCTTCACATTTTCATTCTTTATTCTTTCGAAGTTCTATTATCCATTCTTCATCATCAAGTAATCCAGTTTCTTCGATCTGAGTCTATTTAAAGATGGTGGTAGATTTGCCAGAAACACTTGCCATCAAAGCGTGCTTTTATGGAAACAGAGCGTGCTTCGATTAAGAACATAACCAATGTTGGCAAATTGTAAATTATGCTCTCTGGCTCTCTAGTGACCAATCTTGTGAATCATCCAGTTCCTTGAAATCACTTGCAGATGAAAGGATGTTTACTTGTCATGGCTAAGAACTCAAGTCTTTTCCTGAAAATTAATAATAGATCATTATCGTCCCATGTTTTCTTGGGATTTAGCATATCATGGATCATATATATCATGTAATTAAGCATCATTAATCACAGTGCTACGTTGCCCTCGATTAGAGCATTACTTATAAATTGCCAGTATCGCCAGACATCCCATTTTAAGCATGTCCAACCAAATCAAGGTAATGTAGCGCACCATGATGATTCGCTCAACCATCGTATGTCGCACCATGCCTTAATTCGTCGTTCCTTAAGTCGCAACCCACATAAGTCACATGCCTTAAAGATAACGGCTCAAGAGACGCTCAACTTAAGTCGCTCAATCCTAAGTCGCCTGCCTTAACGACCTACAGCAGGGAGCGACTTAACTATCTAACGGCCCAAGCGACATAACAGCACTACAAACGACTCACGACATACGACTTAACACAATTACAAGTTACAACATCATACGCGACTCAGTACAACACAATACACGACCAATGACATACGAGATAACATTACACGACCTAACAACATACAACACATAGGCGACTTAACGATACAACATACATGACATAACAACATACGACTCACGACTCAGCGACATAAGAAAAAAGAACGGCTTCAGGAACGGCTTAAGCGACTTAAGCTTCATGCGACATAAATGAGCGACTTAAGCTTCAAGCACGGCTTAAGCGACATAAGCTTCATGCAGCTTAAGAGAACCATGTGGCATAGCAGAACGACCTATAGAGATGCGACATATAGTTGAGCGACTTATAGAAAGCAGCATAGGTGAGCGACTTAAGAGAAACGCGGCATACGTTAACTCGTTAGGTCGTTGCTCATTAAGTCGCTAGGCCGGTAGGTCACTTGGGCCGTTAGATAGTTAAGTCGCTCCCTGCTGTAGGTCGTTAAGTCAGGCGACTTAGGATTGAGCGACTTAAGGTTGAGCGTCTCTTGAGCCGTTATCTTTAAGGCATGTGACTTATGTGGGTTGCAACTTAAGGAACGGCGACTTAAGGCATGGTGCGACATACGATGGTTGAGTGAATCATCATGGTGCTGATAGTCCTCAATTTTGTTGAAGCGACTTAAAGAATTTGTGTAGTATAGATATGATCCGGCAATCTTAACTGATATGCATTCTCATTAATTTTCTTTACGATTTCCAAAGGACCAATCTTTCTAGCAGCTAGCTTGTTGTAAGCACCAATAGGAAATCGATCCTTAGTCAATACAGCATATACAAAATCTCCTTATTTGAATTCAACATTTCGTCGTTTAATATCTGCAGATTGCTTATATTTCTCATTCGCCTTAAGCAATCATTCAACAACATTGTAGCAGTCTTGTAATTCATTTACAAAATCACTAGCTCGTTTGATCACTCCTTTCTGCTATGGTACTATAGATAAATCCAATTCCTTTAGGAATTGTCGAGTAAACGACCTGGAATGGACTGAACCTAGTGCTACGATTAAATGCATGGTTGTGTGCAAACTAAGCTTGACACATCTTGGAATCCCAACTCTTCAAATTGTCATTCACGAGGCACCTCAATAGATTACCTAGGGATCTATTCACAACTTCTGTCTGTCCATCCGTCTGTGGATGATAAGCACTACTAAATTTCAGCTTTGTCCCGACCATTCTCCATAGACTCATCCAAAAATGTCTCAGAAAACGAGTGTCTCTATCCGATACAATAGATTCAGGCAACCCGTGAAGATGATAGATCTCTCTAAAGTATAACTGTGCAGCATCAACTGCATCTGCTCTCTTCTTGCATGCGATAAAATGTACCATTTTTGAAAATCGATCAACCACCACGTAGATAGAATCATTGCCACGTTGCGTCCTCGGCAAACCCAATACAAAGTCCATGCTAACATCCACCCATGGTTTAGTAGGTATAGGCAACGGCATATATAAACTTGCATTTGTTGCGGTCCCCTTTGAAACTTGACAAATATGACACCTCTGAATGAACTTTTCAACTTCCTTCCTCATTGACGGCCAAAAATAAGACTTTAAAATCATTTGCATAGTACAGTCGCGGCCCACGTGTCCTTCTTCATGTAATTCTTTGATAATTTTCATTCGTAGACTGCAATCTGGAATACACAACTGATTTCCCTTGAATAGAAAACCTTCAACCAGCATATATCCATCCATGCTTCCCTGCTTGACTTTGTCTAGGATTTCAGAAAAATATGAATCTGAAGTAAGAAGTTCTGGAAGTAATTCAAAACCCATCACCTCTACTCGCATGGTTGTTAGTAAATTCTCCTTCCGACTCAACGCATCAGCGACGCGATTAGTTACTCCAGACTTATGCTTTACGACGAATGTAAACTGTTGCAAATAAGCTATCCACGACGCATGCCTAGCTGCAATTTTATTCTACCCTTGTAAATGTTTCAACGCTTCATGGTCCGTATACAAAACAAATTCTTTATGGAACAAGTAACGTCTCCAATGCTTCACAGCTTACACAATAGCATAAAACTCTACATTGTAAGTATTGTATCTCATCTTTGCTCCAGAAAGTTTTTCACTGAAATAGGCGATTGGATGACCCTTCTGACTCAACACTCCTCCAATTCCAATTTTCGATGCATCCGTATGTAACTCAAATAGTAACTGAAAATCTGGCAACACGAATCGATGCTGAGGTTAAAAGTTCCTTGATTTGCTCAAAAGCAGATTCTGCTTCTTCCGTTCATGAAAACTGCTTTCCTTTCATACACTCAGTGAAAGGAGCCATCACACTACTAAAGTATGGTATAAATCTTTGATAAAATGAAGCTAACCCATGGAAACTTCTGACTTCTGTTATAGTTTTGGGCTGTGACCGATCTCTGATTGCGGCTACTTTACTCTGGTCCACTTGAATCCCTTCCTTCGACACAACATAACCTAGAAATAAAACACTTGGCGTCATGAACACGCATTTCTTCATCGCTGCATAGAACTGTTCTTGACGAAGAATAGTTAACACCTTTCGCAAGTGTTGAATGCGCTCTTCTATGCTAGCACTATATATCAAGATATCATCAAAGTAGACTACAACAAACTTCCCAATGTAAGGTCTGAAAATTTGATTCATCACCCTCATAAATGTACTTGGTGCATTAGATAAACCAAATGGCATGACCAGCCATTCATATAATCCTTCCCGAGTCTTGAATGCTGTCTTCCATTCATCACCTGGTCTTATGCGAATCTGATGATAACCACTCTCAAGATCGATCTTAGAAAAGATTACAGACCCACTAAGTTGATCCAATAGGTCATCAAGTCTTGACATAGGAAATCTGTATCTGATAGTTATTTTGTTGAGTGCCCTGCTGTCGGTACACATTCTCCATGAACCATCTTTCTTCGGTACCAACAAAGCTGGTACAACACAAGGACCGAGACTCTCTCGAACACGCCCTTGCTCAAGCAACTCCTCAACCTATCTTCTAAACTCTTCATGCTCCTTTGGACTCATACGATAATGTGGCATATACGGTAAAACATCACCTGGCACTAGATCAATTTGATGTTGTATATCCCTCAATGGCGGTAATTCCTTGGGTAATTCCGCAGGAAAGACATCTTCAAATTCATTTAACACCGGTCTAACCTCTGCAGGAATTTCAACATCTTCACTTGTTTCATACCCAATCAACATAAACAATTCATCACTATCTTTCACTTCTTCAACAAATTCTCTCGTAGACAATAGACTAGTTGATTCCACCTTCTTCTCTTACTTGCTTTCACTTTGTTCACGCTTCTTAGAAACTAAGGTAATTTGAGTTCCTTCGAACATGAAACTGTAGCTGTTGGTGCGACCATTATGTTGTAAAACTCTATCATATTGCCACGGTCTTCCCAATAGTAAATGACATACATCCATATCGACCACATCACACCATATATCATCTTTGTACTTCTTCCCAACAGAAAATGCAACAAATGCTCGTCTTCCCACTGTCACTTCTCCACCTTTCTTTAGCCATGCCAGTTTATAAGGTCTAGTGTGTTTTTCAGTCTTTAACCCTAACTTCGTAACGGCTTCTTCAGAAATAATGTTATCGCAGCTTCCCGCATCAATAACAAATCGACAAACCTTTCTTAAGATAGTACATGTAGACCGAAAGATATTGCTTCCCAGCCAACTAGAATCATTCTCATGCTTTGGCACTAAAACAAGACCTCCTTATCATCAAATTACACCCTTCGTCTCCTGACACAACTTCTTCATCTTCATCAAACTTCGATGGTTGAGAATAATCAGCTTCAGCTTCAACATCCTCATACTCACATTCCTCTGCAACTAATGCTCTCTTATTTGGCTTTGTACATTCATTACTTTTATGGCCAAACTCTTGTCAATTATAGCACATGATACTATTATTGACCTTTGCTTTAGCGGCGTCATTGACAATTGGTTTACTGACTGTCTTGGAAACATTAGCACTGCTACTAGCACCCTTATTCTGATTGTTAGAACCCACAAACACACCAACTCCTCATCTCCCTTGTTTATCCCAAGCTAGAGCTTTCTGATGTGCTTCAACAACAGACATTGGATTAAACATATTAACCATGTCTTGAATTTGCATTCGTAACCCTCCAATATATCTAGCCATTAGCTGTTCCTCAGTTTCCATAATATCATTCCTTGCAATCAATTGATAGAATTCATCTGCATAGTCATTCACTGTCTTCGTCCCTTGTCTCAAATTCTGCAAATGTTGATACATAAGAGATTGATAATTGTACGGCAAGAAAGTTGCTTTCATCATCTTTCTCATCTTCTCCCAAGTGACAACTTTTGATTTTCCCATTCTCTCCCGAGTTAGTTTAGTTTGCTGCCACTAAGCCATAGCTCTTCCCCTTAGTCTTGTAGCAACTAATTGGACTCTGGGATTCTATGGCACCTCCTTGAATTCTAAAATTTCTTCAACATTCGACAACCAATCAAGAAATTCTTCTACTTGCATACCACCTTTGAATTCTGGAATTTGCATCCTCATACCTGATTCCCATTTGCGATCATTTTCTGAATCCAGATATTGATTTCGCACTTGGCCTCGACTTCGATAATGAATACTACCTCCATCACCATCCTCCTCAAAATCATATGCATTTCGATATCGATCCCGACCATCTACATCCCTACGACCATGCATGTCCCTTCTACCCTATCTTTCAGCATCACGATATGGTTCATTGTCAAACCCACGTTGAGTTCTTCCCTCTTCATGTCGATACCCATGGTGGTCTCGCATCATTGAAACTGATGACTCTCTCCTATCTCGATAAGACTGGGGTGACATCCTCCTTTCTCCCAAAACCGATGGTGAAACCCTGTTTCCACTTTGGTTCGAAACTGGTGACGTTCTCCTTTGATTTCGATTCATGTCATTCATCATTTTCTCCAATTTTGCAATACCCTCATTGAAATTTTCATTAATACGCTGCTCCATCTGCTCAGCTTCTTGTCTTCTATACAAATCCTCAACATTATGAAAGCGATTAGCATGTCTCGTAGGCATGATCATCAAACAATCTCGTTTCCATCTCTGATCTAACTTTGAAACTAATTGACGCTTCGGTCTCTACTTTAGCTCTGATATAAATTGACGCACTGATCTAGGATACCAATTGACGCTTCGGTCTAGCTCCGATACCAATAATGACGCAGCTTATAAGTAGGCTCGAACAGTTTAGATATAAACTTTCGCAACCTATCGAGGATCTTCTCCACGAAATGAAGATTTCGTGTCAAATAAACTGGTAGAACGATAAATGCCCAATTCCTTTGATCGTGATGATGCCGGAATCTAGCTATCTCCAACCCGTTAAACTCGCAAGATACCGTGTTGAGAGTTCTACAATTCGATCATTGATCACTCGCAAGTGATACCGAGAATTGGCTTCTACTTCGTTGATTAGTGCATGAATAACCCGAAGAAGGAAAGAAGAAGGAGATCACACTCAACTTCAACAATGGTGGCAAAAGATCACACACAAATTTTATTCAAAATCAACTCCCTTTACAAGTGACAACACACCCCTATTTATAGGGAATTACAACACATGAAAGCGACATAACAACACTACAAATGACTCACGACATACGACTTAACACAACTACAAGTTACAACATCACATGCGACTCAGTACAACACAATACATGACCTACGATATACGAGATAACATTACACGACCTAACAACATACAACACATATGCGACTTAAAGATACAACATACATGACATAACAACATACGACTCATGACTCAGTGACATAAGAAAAAAGAACGGCTTCAGGAAGGGCTTAAGGGACTTAAGCTTCATGCGACATAACTGAGCGACTTAAGCTTCAGGCACGGCTTAAGCGACATAAGCTTCATACGGCTTAAGGGAACCATGTGGCATATCAGAATGACCTATAGAGATGCGACATATAGTTGAGCGACTTATAGAAAGTGGCATAGGTGAGCGACTTAAGAGAAACGCGGCATACGTTAACTTGTTAGGTCGTTGCTCGTTGAGTCGCTAGGCCGGTAGGTCACTTGGGCCGTTAGATAGTTAAGTTGCTCCCTGTTGTAGGTCGTTAAGGCAGGCGACTTAGGATTGAGCGATTTAAGGTTGAGCGTCTCTTGAGCCGTTATCTTTAAGGCATGTGACTTATGTGGGTTGCGACTTAAGGAACGACGACTTAAGGCATGGTGCGACATACGATGGCTGAGCGAATAATCATGATGCGCTACATCACAAGGCAATGCCAATCATCAATCATTCAATAATCATTATCAAATTATTTCAAATCAAAAGATGTTCCAACGTTGAATTAAGCTTCGATCTCTCCAACTTGCATAGTTTTTAATTTATATCGAGCTCATCTGCTCACTCTTAGGCGAGGGGCATTAATGATTAAAAGCACATCCATCCGCTCACTCTCTGGTGAGGGGAGTTTCTATCCTATACTGTTAGTCCTTGAGATGACTATATAGTATAGAGATTCAAGAACTGATAAACTCAAGATCGAAGATATCAAGATTCAAGACTCATGAGTATCAAGATTATAAAGAGTTCAGGATTCCAATACAAGTAATTTAGTGAGGAATTTTTGTTAAAACTCCTAGAAAGGCTGTGACGCCCCACCTCTATGCTCACAATAACAAAGAGTATTAAAAGGAAATACTGTCTATTATTACGAAGAATAAAGCTGGATAGGAGCGGCCATCCGTAGTTAGGCCTTACACTAGTATTGTTTATCTCGATAGGAGTGGTATATTCTTTATTTTTCGTCTCTGATTTATTTACTCCCATCGATATATTCAATTCCAATATAAAACGAACTACGATGGTTCGTAATAGTTTAGGACAATATATATAATAATAACACAGCTAAGCTAAACGTGGAACGCAGAGAATATAAAATCTCATATATATATATATATATATATATATATATATATAACTGAAGTCAGTTACAATACATGTGATACAATACATATGATACAACTACATCTGTCGACACAGGATGTTACATATACAAGTACATTGCTATAATTAATATACATGAATACATATCATCCTATACTATAACAACAACTACTCCAAAAGATATAAAGAGACTTCATAGCTCTAGCAGCAACCCAAAGCAAGGTATCTACAACCTGAAATAACTCGATCTGACCCGAGTATTAAATTCAAAAGAAAATAATACGTGGGTCAGTCACCTATCCAATTCTTTAATAAGAAATCAGATAACGGTAAATATAACACGTAACAGTGTTAAACAACAAATCAGCAAATTCAAATTATCAACAAAGATAAATGAAAAGATTATCAATGAAGATAATTTAGAAAACAACAGGATTTCCTAAACGACAATTAGCAACAAAATCTAATTATTAAACTAATAATTAGAAACTCATAATCTAATTATCAAATAGATAACTAGACAACAAAAAAATGATCAAATCAAACCGAATCAAATTACAATTTCAAAATATTGAATTGGAAAAAACAATTCAAGTAATTGAAATATCACTTAAAAACATCAATTCTGGTAGGGTTGCAGCACACGCACGCGTGTACCGCCTCGCCACTACAGCATGAAATACACAAAAGATCAACGAATCAAAAGCAAATGGCTCCAACTCAAATCAAAATGAACCAGATGGAACTGCAACAGCAAGCACAACATCCGTCCAGTAACCATCAAATGAACAAAGTGCATAAGAAGGCACAATGAAAATTTACAAACGAGCACAAGGTCAAACCCGAAATACCGGATTCAACTCAAGTGTAATTAGAAAAACAAATCAAATTGCATCAATGCAATGCAAACCAACAAGGGCAAGACTGCGTACAAAACGGAACTGCAGTCACCAATGAATGCAACATTACATAAAACAGTAATGAGTCAGGTACAACAACATGAAGGAACCAGACCACAAAGGCAATCAAAGTGGTCAGGCACTTTAAATCCAAAGCAAATGCTCAGTGCACAGCATAAGTATGAATCGAACTTATATATATACTGCATTAGTACCAAGGGAAGGACATGAAAAGTGCACAGCAAGTATGCAACTACCAAACTGGGTCAAGCAAGTGCAGCATAGTGACAAGCTACCCAGATTCAAAGATGCAATCATGTACAACAAGACTGCAAGGTTCAAGAAGGCACCAAAATACCACAAAATGCAAAAAGGTCAAGTCACTGACTCAACACAACTGCAGCAACCAAAACCAATGCAACATGGCAAAGTCAAAAATGCAAACTCTTCTACATATACTCAAGCAAACTCAAGTAACAAAGTGGTTCAGGCTTGAAGCCATCAAGTGAACAAAGTACAAACTCAAATAAGTGAGTGTACCAGGAATGACACAACTACAACATGAATACAACGCGACACTTCAATGGTCAGCTCAGGTCGAGACCGAGCCAGACTCGGTGTGACGACCCGGGATTTTGAGCAATATCAATTTAATAATATTTGTTAATAATTAAATTGATTTGATCATTTTATGTTATAAATTGACAAGTTAAATCTATTTTAAAGGTTAATGATAATAATTTGTTAATATCTATTCATATTTTTCTTTGCAATATGAATAGGCAAGATTAAATTCTTTTGAAAGCTAATAATAATTTGATTTTGGAATTATTTATTTTGGTAAATAAGATGTTTTAATGTAATAAAACTTTGTATTCAAATTATAATATATATGAATGTATATATTGTGATTTGATATTTGTTTTAAAATTTAATTTGGAAATTAATAAATTTAATGTTAGAATGTTCTATTTGAAATGTGTATATATATTTGTATATATATATTTGAAATAGGAATTGCATTAATTTGAATTTAATAATAGTTTTCAAACTTGAATATATTTAGTTTTGAAAATTTAAAATGATAATTTGATTTAAATGACTTTAAATTGATAATTGAGATTTAAATTTAAAATATCAAAGTTAATTCCTTATTTATGATAAATATGTACTTTAAGTTTTTAAATAAGATTTAAATTTAAAATAGATGTTTCAAAAATATAAACATGATTGAATTCAAAATGTAAATTACTTGATTTCATATGAATATTTTTTAAAAAGATAAGTATGTACATTGAATATTACATATACATGTATATAAGGATTTAATAATTGTAAAAGAAATAACATTTTAAAGAAACATTTATAAAAAAAAAAAACAATAATAACACTTATAATAACACTTGTAAACCTTTTAATATAGGTTAAGACAAGTGTAAGATCATTATGATCTCAAGTGACAAATGTCTTTCTTTTGTAAAATAAAATTTAAATTTGGTAAATTTGAGAAGAAATTTACTTTTATTTTTCAGTTAAGAAAATCACTTTCTTCTTTCAAAAACAAAAATACAAATTAAGATCAAAACAAAGATAAATTCAAATAAAAGAATACAAATCTGCAAATCTGGGAAATTGGAAACAAAGAAATAAGCTGGAAGTATGAAGTCAGAAAGCAAAGAAATGTTGAGGATCTGAAAGGAAAATGAAATCTGTAGAAATTCTGTAATCAAAGAAAGTTTAAGCATGTACAAGAAGTAAAATATCAACATGCAAGGACCTGGAAGTAAATCAAACTTGAAATTCAGAAGAAGTAATCAACATGCAAATTATTCAAGGAATTATTCAACAGCAACATTCAATCATGCAAATCTGGAATCAAGAAATTCAAAGGCATGCAAATAAATTTCAGAGTCTGGAAAATGCAGATCTTCTCTCTGTTTTCTGGAAATTTTCAGGTGAGTGAATGGAACTTTTAAAAACAGTTTAATTCTTGAATTCACCTATTTTTATGAGTAAATAACTTGATGCTATCTGCAATGTTTGAATTTAAATTTGATGCATGTGTGGATATGATGATTTGTTCTCTGTTTTCTGTTTTATGTCAAAGTGAGTAAATTTTAAATCAAAAATTTAAGTATAAAACTGTGTTGCATGTGAATGTTTATTCTGAAATTGCTTGCATGTTTTCTATTTGTAAATTATTGGTTTACAAGATTAAAATTTGGTTGTGCATGTTTTTAATGCTACTGATACTTCTCTGTACATTCAAGATTCAGTGAAAATCTAATTAAATTTATGTGCAGTAATTTATTGTTAAGCTGGAATCTTCAATGTGGAAGTTGATTCAATGTAAATTAAGTATATAAAAAAAAAATGATTATGATACTGGGAAAAACTACAGAAGCAAGCAAATATGCTGTAAAACCAAATAATTCATAGCATGTAAATCATGATAATTTTTGATGAATCAAACATATAGGTTGGATATATAATGCAAGTTATGAATTTTCAAAGTGGAATCAGAATTTATAACTTGATATTGAATTCGAATTTTTAAGATTACTGTATTTGGGGCTTTTGTAAATTCTCGAGCCTGGATTAATTTTAGCTTTTGAAATTTAAATTGAAGCATGGTTAGATGTTATATAACACCAAAAAAATACGAATCTAAATTGTTATACAACATAGAATTCAAAATTTGGGTTTGTAGGGTTTTAGATACTGTTTTTTTTTGAGCTTGAAGTTTTCGATCGCGTGAAGTTTTGGTTGGACCGAGCTTCGTATGGTGTGAGGAGGAGTGATGTGTGGTGGTTGTGCACGCGTGGCCGAAGTATGGTGCCGGAATGGATTGAGATGGTCGTGGTTGATGGGTTTTCTCATGGCGCTGCTGTTCGAATTTTTGGTTCTAGCATTCGATTTTCGATTGAGGCCGAATTGAGGGATTCTGGATTTGGATTTTGGGTCAGAGGATGGATTGGCGTATGTGTGGGCTGGCGGCGACGGTGATGGGCGTGCCGGAGCACCGTGCATGTGCACGAGGGAGAGGTTGTGCCTGCTGTTTTCGTTCGCGTGCGAGTACTTCATTTTCTCGTGGTATCTCTCGGGTTGGACTCGAGTTTGGAGCGTGTTTTGGACGCGTCGTGGTTGGTGTTGTGTGTGTTTTGCTGGGTTGTTGCGTGTGTTTGTTGGGTGTTGGATGGGTTCAGGAAGTTGAAGATAGAAGGGAAGGAAAGGATTGGAGATTGAGTTGTGTTGGGCCTGGGTTATTGCTTGGGCCGGGCTTTATGCATAAGTAAGACAAGTTTAACTTGTTTAAATGTAAATTTGGTTTTAAGTTAAATTTAAAAATTATATTTTTCTACTTTATAAAATGTCAAATTCTATTTTTTAAAAGCAGTTAGTTATTAATAAAATTGAATACTTAATTATGCAAGAGTTTTTAAAGATAAGTGAATATTGTTGTGTTTTGAAGTAAATTAGATTTTGAAATTTAAATTACTTTAATTCAATAGTATTAGTGATGGAACTAATTAATTAATTTAGGTTAATTAATTGTTTATCACTTATGAATTATTTAATGAATAATTAAGAATTAAATTTATTAACAATTAATTAATTTATTAATTAATTTAAGATTAATTCATAAGTAATTAATAATTGATTAATTAATTGATAATTGATTAATAATTTAGTAATTTAGAAGTTAATTAATAAATGGATTAAGAGTTAATTAATTAAGTGATTAATTACTAAAGGTAATTAGGTAAGAGTTAATTACTTTATGAAAAGTAATTAGGTAAATGTGATTAAGAAATAATCACTTTAGTTATTAATTAAAGAATTAATTAATAATTAGTTAAAGGTTTAAATTATTTGATTTATGATTAATTAATTAAAGAATTAAGAGTTATTAATTACTTGTAAAAGTAATTAATTAAGAGGAAATTTAATTAATGAGGTAATCATTAATTAATGAAAATAATTAATTAATTGTTAATTAATAATTTAAGAATAATTAATTTTATAATTAAGTTTTAATTACTAAATGTAATTAAAGTAATTAAGCAAAGGTGATTAATTAAAAGTAATTAATTAAGTATGATTAATTAAGAGTAATTAATCAAATGTGATTAATTAAAAATGATTAATCAAGTGTAATTGATTAAAGATAATTAAGGAATAATTACCAGAATAATTAGAGAATAATTAATCAAGGTTGATTAATTTAGAAAGTAATTAAGGGGTAATTACTTAATATAATTTGGAGGTAATTAATCAGGATGATTAATTAATTTGGTAATTAAGTAATAATTACTTAAGTAATTAAGTGATAATTAATCAGGGAGGATTAATTGAAGTGGATAATTAAGTGATGGTTAGTTAATTAATTTGTAATTAATTAATGAATGAGAAGTTGGATTGAAGATAATCCAAGTATTTAATTAAGGATTAATTTAATATAAGGATTAATTAAATTAATCAAGTTTAAATCAAACTTGTTTATGAATGGTTAATGATTGGATGATATATGTATCATTGAATGAGTTAATGATATTGATTGTTGTTGGATGATATTGATAGATGTGATGATGTGATTATGCTATATGTGATTGTGACATATATGCTGCTTTGTGATATGTATAGATGCATGTTATAATAGATGCTTATCTATCTGTGTTGTGAATACATCCATTTATGTTAAGTGATATTTCTGAATATCTATTGTTTAAATCCCTTAAGTACAACTTGGACATTAAAATGGCGTTTGGTTTCGATGAGACCGGGATCGGGTTTCCATATTTGGAATCCGAAAACCACATCGATTCCAATTAAACGTTAGGTCGTTAATCCAAGCGGAGCAAGTGAAGACTCGAAGTGTAAGGGCTATACGTCAGTATAACTCTGTGGGTGATTCCGTAATGAGTTCGACGGAATAGTGCTTATAGATTCGAGATGGTGAATCAGAGTGCAAGGGCTATGGTCGTTGACTCTGAGGGTGATTCCAAAATGAGTGCAACGAGATAGTGCCTTCGGTTTCGTTCGAACCCGGAACGAACTTGTATGGATTGAATGCTTTCAGCACATCGTCAGGCGGACGATGAGCATTCTAAGATAATTGGTCCTATAAAGGTAATCGCAGCCTCAAGCCTCATCAACCGGGAATGGCTAAAACAGGGGAGGTGCAGCAAGGCTTCGTGGGTCGCGCCCACTGGAGGGCAAGATTCATCCCTGTCTAGAGGTCCCTTTATATTTCGGCTTTGTGGGCGGTTGGAACTGCAGCCAACTGCGGGGTGGTCTTGTTCGGGACTGTTCAGTAAGGAATGGTCCCGGTCTTGTGTTGCAGGGGATGAAGGGAGTAATCCTCGGTACGGTGATCTAGGCCACGTACTGTGACGGGCGGTACCCCAGTAGCCCTGCCATTGTTGGAAACCCATTTTCCCTACGAGACCCTACGGTTTTGTTTGTATTACCCACTTTTGTGGCTAGTAGCTGGAATTTAATCATGTAACAATTTCGGCTATTTCATATTTACTTGAAAACCCTAGACACTATTATAATATCACTGGATTTCCTATCAAATGTTTTGGTTAGCGTAAGGTAAAAACTTTTCCATGTTTATGTGTGGGAAGTCTTACGTGATACCTTTTCTTTTCAAAGGTTTTTCTAAAGTTAAGCAATCTTAAACCGTTTACTCACACCAGACCCCTGTCTGACCCGAGTGTTTATTTTCTGTTTTATTAAACTCTTGGGTACTCATATTATATATGAGTAGTCAAGTGATTCAGGTTATCTCTTGACGAATTCTGGAGGAGCTTTGGAGCAGGAGGCTTCAGCGTGTAGATATGATTAGAGTTTCCGCTGTGTTGTTGTCTGTATGATGTCTTGTATTGTATTAGACAGAAATGATATAACTGTCTAAATTGAGATGTTTAGTTGTGTACTCTGATGTATATGAACTATGTATATGTTCTATATTATATTTAAATCGTTCCGCTGTGAGATTCTGATGTGTTGTTTTCTCTTTCTTCTCTTTCTTTTCTTCTTCTATCCCTTTCTTTCTTAATTAGTGATGCGATTTTCCGGGAGTGGAAAGTTGGGTCGCTACAGTTGGTATCAGAGCGTTAGGTTGAGTAAATACCTAGGCTCTGGAGTGGTGTCTATCTTTAGAGAGCGTACTTGTAATTTTTATATAAATATATATTTATATAACTACCTAATCTGTTGGGTTATCTGTTCGGATTTTCCAACATAGGCTATAAAGGTAGATAAGGTAGGAGTGTGTGGAACACGACTACCATTATTGGTTGAGGCTTATATGTTGTGGTTGGAGGTGTTTATCGAGATTGTAGATCTAATACCGTCTCGAATAAGTTTGGGGGATTGTAGAAAGGATTTCTTTGAGTCCAAAGGAAGTCTTTTTCAAGAATTGGAGTATATTCTTGAAGTGTGAGGTTGATTTGCTCTCGAGTGAGCGGGACTTCCAAGAGTTGAGTTGTCAGCTAAATAGAAGCAAGTGATGGTATCTTGATAGCTTCAAGAAGGAATAGCTATGTGATGAGATGCAGTATCCACAGATGGTTCTGATGATGTTTCTTTTGGAGCCAGATTTAGATGGTGTTGGAAGAGCATTGATGTCTACTGCAATGAGGGTTCAGATGTTTAGAGATTTTCTGGATCTTAAGTAAGGATGTCTTATCTTTATTGAAGTATGAGACTAAGGTCGATGAGTTACCTCATTTCGGACATGGTCTCATTTGTTTTTCTTAAGAAGATAAGTGGCTGGAGTTTGATTTGGAGCCGAGTTTCTTTGAGAAGATGTCTACTCGTCTCAAGGATGTTTTAGAGAATTGGATGTTAGTTTGGTGTTTCAAGAAGCTTTTGGTTAAGGAAGACCTTTGGTTTAGCTGTATCATTGAAGTGAAGTTTGGAAGCAGCAGTGTGGATCTGTTTCTTCGATGATTCAGTAATCTGTGGGATTCTACTATCGGCAGACTAGGCAGATGGTGGAGCTTATTCTTTTCTTGGAGGCTCAGCAGAGCAAGATATTTGTTGGAAGTGATCTATCAGTTTCTGATAGGTGAGCTATACTTGAAGATTGATCTTGATGGGAGAAGCTGTTCTAGTTGGTGAAGACAGTTCTTTGGAATTTGAACTGTAGGATCGCAAAAGTGACTTGCGATTAGTTGGGAATCTTGGAGTATTCTTTGGTTTGAGATTGAGGCATCTCAAATAGAGGTGAAAGATATGGAAGCTATGGAAGTAGTCGGAGGTTCTCTAGATACTTTTTTGAGGAATTCAGAAGTCTACCTGAATCGGAGATTGAGTTCTCTTATCAACTTGGATTTCCTAGAGCACTATTGATGGTTCAACCATATAGTAGGATGACTCTTGGAGCGAGAAGAGTTTGGTGAGGCGGCTCAGGATTCTTTGGATTGATCATCTTATTCTAAGTTGAGATTCTGTTGAGATGTTTTGACCAAGTGGAATGGTCAATAAGATTTTTATGAGTCGGATGAACCGTGTATAGTGAAAGATTGTGCTTGTGTTCTTCGATAGCGTTCTTTTCTGCTCTAGATCAGAGTTGTGCAGCGGAAGCAAGTTGGCAGTTATTCTTGTATGGAGCAACCGGGAGTTGCAGTAAGGGATTTCTACAGGAAATTCTGATATAAAAGAATTTTCTGGATTTGGAAGGCAAGATTGTCAAGTGCAACTGTTTGGTTATGCCAGATATGAGATGTAGGTTTGAAGTCCATTGATGTTTATGGTATAGAGCTGTGGAATGGATTTCAGCAAATTATTTTTGGAAAAGGCATTTTGTTGAGTAGGACCTGGAGATTTGGTTTAAGTTGATGCTGTTGTTTCTTGAAGCAATCAGCAAGGGTTAGGCTGATCAGGTATATTGGAGGTGACTCAGAGCATCTGAAGAATTATGCAGTTAAGTATTGAGAAGTTTTGGAATGTGCAATTAGAGTTTGGATATTGATTTGGTTTTATCCAATCAAAGGAGATATAAGAATGGGTAAAACTGGAGTGTTAGCTTTGAAGGTATTTGGAGTTTTATCTGTGATTTCTAGAGATTTGATTTTGATCAACAGGATTGAATTGCCAGTTTGAATAGCTGGGAATTCATTGTATTTCACATATCCCTGAGGAATATGTGTATGATTCTTTGAGTGATAGAATCAGCAGTTCAGAAGGATCTGGTAGTTGAGTTGGTTTTGAGCTTAGTCTGATATCTTGTTTAGATTTGAAGAATCAGATGAGGAAGTTCTTGGTTTTAGTAGTGTAGTTAGTTAAGATTTGTAGAGCAAGTATTCCAGTATAGGTATCTGGAAACTCTAGATAATATTAGAAGGTTCTATTCAGAATTTTTCTGGAATAGATAAAATTGTTTGTTTGAATTGGTTGCTATGATTGATAATGTATGATTGATTGTTTGATTGCTGTTTGGAATTTAAATTCTTTAACTGGGTTATTAAATTATCTTTGTTTTTAAATTTCGGGGACGAAATTCTTTTAAGGGGGGAGGAATGTGACGACCCGGGATTTTGAGCAATATCAATTTAATAATATTTGTTAATAATTAAATTGATTTGATCATTTTATGTTATAAATTGACAAGTTAAATCTATTTTAAAGGTTAATGATAATAATTTGTTAATATCTATTCATATTTTTCTTTGCAATATGAATAGGCAAGATTAAATTCTTTTGAAAGCTAATAATAATTTGATTTTGGAATTATTTATTTTGGTAAATAAGATGTTTTAATGTAATAAAACTTTGTATTCAAATTATAATATATATGAATGTATATATTGTGATTTGATATTTGTTTTAAAATTTAATTTGGAAATTAATAAATTTAATGTTAGAATGTTCTATTTGAAATGTGTATATATATTTGTATATATATATTTGAAATAGGAATTGCATTAATTTGAATTTAATAATAGTTTTCAAACTTGAATATATTTAGTTTTGAAAATTTAAAATGATAATTTGATTTAAATGACTTTAAATTGATAATTGAGATTTAAATTTAAAATATCAAAGTTAATTCCTTATTTATGATAAATATGTACTTTAAGTTTTTAAATAAGATTTAAATTTAAAATAGATGTTTCAAAAATATAAACATGATTGAATTCAAAATGTAAATTACTTGATTTCATATGAATATTTTTTAAAAAGATAAGTATGTACATTGAATATTACATATACATGTATATAAGGATTTAATAATTGTAAAAGAAATAACATTTTAAAGAAACATTTATAAAAAAAAAAAACAATAATAACACTTATAATAACACTTGTAAACCTTTTAATATAGGTTAAGACAAGTGTAAGATCATTATGATCTCAAGTGACAAATGTCTTTCTTTTGTAAAATAAAATTTAAATTTGGTAAATTTGAGAAGAAATTTACTTTTATTTTTCAGTTAAGAAAATCACTTTCTTCTTTCAAAAACAAAAATACAAATTAAGATCAAAACAAAGATAAATTCAAATAAAAGAATACAAATCTGCAAATCTGGGAAATTGGAAACAAAGAAATAAGCTGGAAGTATGAAGTCAGAAAGCAAAGAAATGTTGAGGATCTGAAAGGAAAATGAAATCTGTAGAAATTCTGTAATCAAAGAAAGTTTAAGCATGTACAAGAAGTAAAATATCAACATGCAAGGACCTGGAAGTAAATCAAACTTGAAATTCAGAAGAAGTAATCAACATGCAAATTATTCAAGGAATTATTCAACAGCAACATTCAATCATGCAAATCTGGAATCAAGAAATTCAAAGGCATGCAAATAAATTTCAGAGTCTGGAAAATGCAGATCTTCTCTCTGTTTTCTGGAAATTTTCAGGTGAGTGAATGGAACTTTTAAAAACAGTTTAATTCTTGAATTCACCTATTTTTATGAGTAAATAACTTGATGCTATCTGCAATGTTTGAATTTAAATTTGATGCATGTGTGGATATGATGATTTGTTCTCTGTTTTCTGTTTTATGTCAAAGTGAGTAAATTTTAAATCAAAAATTTAAGTATAAAACTGTGTTGCATGTGAATGTTTATTCTGAAATTGCTTGCATGTTTTCTATTTGTAAATTATTGGTTTACAAGATTAAAATTTGGTTGTGCATGTTTTTAATGCTACTGATACTTCTCTGTACATTCAAGATTCAGTGAAAATCTAATTAAATTTATGTGCAGTAATTTATTGTTAAGCTGGAATCTTCAATGTGGAAGTTGATTCAATGTAAATTAAGTATATAAAAAAAAATGATTATGATACTGGGAAAAACTACAGAAGCAAGCAAATATGCTGTAAAACCAAATAATTCATAGCATGTAAATCATGATAATTTTTGATGAATCAAACATATAGGTTGGATATATAATGCAAGTTATGAATTTTCAAAGTGGAATCAGAATTTATAACTTGATATTGAATTCGAATTTTTAAGATTACTGTATTTGGGGCTTTTGTAAATTCTCGAGCCTGGATTAATTTTAGCTTTTGAAATTTAAATTGAAGCATGGTTAGATGTTATATAACACCAAAAAAATACGAATCTAAATTGTTATACAACATAGAATTCAAAATTTGGGTTTGTAGGGTTTTAGATACTGTTTTTTTTTGAGCTTGAAGTTTTCGATCGCGTGAAGTTTTGGTTGGACCGAGCTTCGTATGGTGTGAGGAGGAGTGATGTGTGGTGGTTGTGCACGCGTGGCCGAAGTATGGTGCCGGAATGGATTGAGATGGTCGTGGTTGATGGGTTTTCTCATGGCGCTGCTGTTCGAATTTTTGGTTCTAGCATTCGATTTTCGATTGAGGCCGAATTGAGGGATTCTGGATTTGGATTTTGGGTCAGAGGATGGATTGGCGTATGTGTGGGCTGGCGGCGACGGTGATGGGCGTGCCGGAGCACCGTGCATGTGCACGAGGGAGAGGTTGTGCCTGCTGTTTTCGTTCGCGTGCGAGTACTTCATTTTCTCGTGGTATCTCTCGGGTTGGACTCGAGTTTGGAGCGTGTTTTGGACGCGTCGTGGTTGGTGTTGTGTGTGTTTTGCTGGGTTGTTGCGTGTGTTTGTTGGGTGTTGGATGGGTTCAGGAAGTTGAAGATAGAAGGGAAGGAAAGGATTGGAGATTGAGTTGTGTTGGGCCTGGGTTATTGCTTGGGCCGGGCTTTATGCATAAGTAAGACAAGTTTAACTTGTTTAAATGTAAATTTGGTTTTAAGTTAAATTTAAAAATTATATTTTTCTACTTTATAAAATGTCAAATTCTATTTTTTAAAAGCAGTTAGTTATTAATAAAATTGAATACTTAATTATGCAAGAGTTTTTAAAGATAAGTGAATATTGTTGTGTTTTGAAGTAAATTAGATTTTGAAATTTAAATTACTTTAATTCAATAGTATTAGTGATGGAACTAATTAATTAATTTAGGTTAATTAATTGTTTATCACTTATGAATTATTTAATGAATAATTAAGAATTAAATTTATTAACAATTAATTAATTTATTAATTAATTTAAGATTAATTCATAAGTAATTAATAATTGATTAATTAATTGATAATTGATTAATAATTTAGTAATTTAGAAGTTAATTAATAAATGGATTAAGAGTTAATTAATTAAGTGATTAATTACTAAAGGTAATTAGGTAAGAGTTAATTACTTTATGAAAAGTAATTAGGTAAATGTGATTAAGAAATAATCACTTTAGTTATTAATTAAAGAATTAATTAATAATTAGTTAAAGGTTTAAATTATTTGATTTATGATTAATTAATTAAAGAATTAAGAGTTATTAATTACTTGTAAAAGTAATTAATTAAGAGGAAATTTAATTAATGAGGTAATCATTAATTAATGAAAATAATTAATTAATTGTTAATTAATAATTTAAGAATAATTAATTTTATAATTAAGTTTTAATTACTAAATGTAATTAAAGTAATTAAGCAAAGGTGATTAATTAAAAGTAATTAATTAAGTATGATTAATTAAGAGTAATTAATCAAATGTGATTAATTAAAAATGATTAATCAAGTGTAATTGATTAAAGATAATTAAGGAATAATTACCAGAATAATTAGAGAATAATTAATCAAGGTTGATTAATTTAGAAAGTAATTAAGGGGTAATTACTTAATATAATTTGGAGGTAATTAATCAGGATGATTAATTAATTTGGTAATTAAGTAATAATTACTTAAGTAATTAAGTGATAATTAATCAGGGAGGATTAATTGAAGTGGATAATTAAGTGATGGTTAGTTAATTAATTTGTAATTAATTAATGAATGAGAAGTTGGATTGAAGATAATCCAAGTATTTAATTAAGGATTAATTTAATATAAGGATTAATTAAATTAATCAAGTTTAAATCAAACTTGTTTATGAATGGTTAATGATTGGATGATATATGTATCATTGAATGAGTTAATGATATTGATTGTTGTTGGATGATATTGATAGATGTGATGATGTGATTATGCTATATGTGATTGTGACATATATGCTGCTTTGTGATATGTATAGATGCATGTTATAATAGATGCTTATCTATCTGTGTTGTGAATACATCCATTTATGTTAAGTGATATTTCTGAATATCTATTGTTTAAATCCCTTAAGTACAACTTGGACATTAAAATGGCGTTTGGTTTCGATGAGACCGGGATCGGGTTTCCATATTTGGAATCCGAAAACCACATCGATTCCAATTAAACGTTAGGTCGTTAATCCAAGCGGAGCAAGTGAAGACTCGAAGTGTAAGGGCTATACGTCAGTATAACTCTGTGGGTGATTCCGTAATGAGTTTGACGGAATAGTGCTTATAGATTCGAGATGGTGAATCAGAGTGCAAGGGCTATGGTCGTTGACTCTGAGGGTGATTCCAAAATGAGTGCAACGAGATAGTGCCTTCGGTTTCGTTCGAACCCGGAACGAACTTGTATGGATTGAATGCTTTCAGCACATCGTCAGGCGGACGATGAGCATTCTAAGATAATTGGTCCTATAAAGGTAATCGCAGCCTCAAGCCTCATCAACCGGGAATGGCTAAAACAGGGGAGGTGCAGCAAGGCTTCGTGGGTCGCGCCCACTGGAGGGCAAGATTCATCCCTGTCTAGAGGTCCCTTTATATTTCGGCTTTGTGGGCGGTTGGAACTGCAGCCAACTGCGGGGTGGTCTTGTTCGGGACTGTTCAGTAAGGAATGGTCCCGGTCTTGTGTTGCAGGGGATGAAGGGAGTAATCCTCGGTACGGTGATCTAGGCCACGTACTGTGACGGGCGGTACCCCAGTAGCCCTGCCATTGTTGGAAACCCATTTTCCCTACGAGACCCTACGGTTTTGTTTGTATTACCCACTTTTGTGGCTAGTAGCTGGAATTTAATCATGTAACAATTTCGGCTATTTCATATTTACTTGAAAACCCTAGACACTATTATAATATCACTGGATTTCCTATCAAATGTTTTGGTTAGCGTAAGGTAAAAACTTTTCCATGTTTATGTGTGGGAAGTCTTACGTGATACCTTTTCTTTTCAAAGGTTTTTCTAAAGTTAAGCAATCTTAAACCGTTTACTCACACCAGACCCCTGTCTGACCCGAGTGTTTATTTTCTGTTTTATTAAACTCTTGGGTACTCATATTATATATGAGTAGTCAAGTGATTCAGGTTATCTCTTGACGAATTCTGGAGGAGCTTTGGAGCAGGAGGCTTCAGCGTGTAGATATGATTAGAGTTTCCGCTGTGTTGTTGTCTGTATGATGTCTTGTATTGTATTAGACAGAAATGATATAACTGTCTAAATTGAGATGTTTAGTTGTGTACTCTGATGTATATGAACTATGTATATGTTCTATATTATATTTAAATCGTTCCGCTGTGAGATTCTGATGTGTTGTTTTCTCTTTCTTCTCTTTCTTTTCTTCTTCTATCCCTTTCTTTCTTAATTAGTGATGCGATTTTCCGGGAGTGGAAAGTTGGGTCGCTACACTCGGCTAAAACATGAAGTGTGAATGCAAGAAATCAATACACAGAAATCAACCAACGTCCAGAAATATCTGCAAAGTCATATGAAGTGATGTACATAACAATCATGCCAAAAGGACAAGAATACATATATACAAGAAGGGTAAACATCACCATGAATAGGCAGTTTTACACACTACTCGAAATGTATATGAAGGTCTGCAACAATACCAAAGTGAAGATTCGAATAATAATGCCACTGCCTCAATAGTTCTATTGCAACAGGGAAGGCAAGTGCACCAAAGACCAGCATATAAAACACTGGAAAAATCGATGACCCAACAAATGCAACAGTAAAAAAAGAAACAAACTCAGAAATGCTCAAAGACCAAGACACTGTACACAACAGTGGCACAACACTAAAAACTGCATATACAACCAAGCCGTCACCAAATGAATCTCTAGTGCAATGAAGGCTATCAAAGGAAAACTAGACTACATCATATATACAACAACCATACAGCAACAATGAAACATTGAAAATGACTCGGTGGGTCAACAACATCAAAATGCACAAGCAAGGCTACATGAACCAGACTCGAGCAAGTCCCGACCACACATATATACACATGTGAAACATCAAGTACAAAGAGCAACACTGTGAACACAGTGAACACAGTCAAGGCAGCAAGTAAATCAAATGCATAATGGCCAAAGCCAATACACAAAGTGTATGTAATACTCAAGTACAAATCGAGGCAAAAATCAAGTTTAAATAGTCAATGCTGAAGTTACGATGGTAATCAAGCCGAAGCCATGATCAACAGAGATCGAAGTCACAAAAGAAATCAACATCGTCAAATAAATTCAATGGTAACAGATTCAAACCAAAACCATAAATCAATCAAGTGTTCAAAACCAAGTGAATTGAAAACATCAGGAAAATCATCAACATTCAAATGAAATTATACTACCGAAGCACGATATCGAATTAGATGTGAGTGAAATAAAAATCACTCACCTAATTTGACGAGCTCAGATCCATCAACCGAAATCCCCCTTCTAGATCGCCTAAGCACGGCCCGACCGAGTTCAATGCAAAGCATCAGTGTCGAAGCCGTGCACTCAAGAAATCAAGGCGAAGTTAAAAGCCCAAGCTGCCATTATTTTCGTTCGTTTGTTAAGTTTAGGGTTTCGCGAAAAAATGAAATGAATCAAGATAAGGAATGGGTATATGCTTGATAATTATCCCAGCCCCTAGAAATAAAAACGTGGGCCAAGCTTGCCTTTAAAG
The DNA here is from genome assembly GCA_030765085.1 of Allium cepa. Taxonomy (NCBI): domain Eukaryota; kingdom Viridiplantae; phylum Streptophyta; class Magnoliopsida; order Asparagales; family Amaryllidaceae; genus Allium; species Allium cepa. The sequence continues at coordinate 22,457,341 of CM060933.1, read as the reverse complement.
CCCACACACATTTTACGAATTTCAAAAGAATTTCAACTTGATTTTAAATACGCCCAACATCAAATAGCCATTTGCTATCAACATTAATCGTTTAATGACGATAATTAATTGTTACCAAACCCCAGGTTGTTACAAAAGCACTGACATCTTAAAATCCATTTTATTCGTGGAATGGAATCCACTTCAAGCCCATTAAAGGGATGGAACCCTAAGTAGGATGGAACCTACAAAAAGTCTAGTGGAACATTGTTTTGTATCCACCAACTTTTATTCAAATGTTTTACAAATTATATCTTGTTTTCAAAATGATTTCAAATCTACTTTTTTAAATAAAAAACATCTATCCTGGTTTCAAAATACTTTTAGCCTCAAAATAATATTTATTTTCAATATCAAATTATCCTTGTTTTAAACTATCTTTTAATTATAATATATTTAACTTTTAATATTTATACTTAGATTTAAATATAAAATTATATTAAAATTTTATATATACCAAAATATTATTCTCCATACTCATTTATGTATTTTAACTATAGTTAAGTATTATAAAGTTTAAAATAGTTTTAATGCAAGATAGAAGTTATTTTCAAAGAAAAACAAATTACCAAAAATAACTTAGGCCTGTGGACAACCCCAAGGAACCCTTGTCGACAAGGTGACAGTTTATTTTCAAAAGATTGAATTTCAAAGGAAGTGTCTATTCGTCATATCCTTTTACAAATGGATATGGCTGTTGTTCTACTATAAATAGGGGCTGTTTTAAATGAATTTATATTCATATATTTCTCTGATTTCACTCCTCTTCTTCTTCTTCCACATTTCTTTATATACATTTTTACCATTACTGTGCCAAAATCACCATTGAATCTAACTAGATCATCTCTGGTTTGATTCTCTATCACTATCTCAATAAGATCCCAATGCTATTCAGAGTTATAAACTTCTTTGTAATCGATCGAGCGAGAAAAGATGTGATTATAGCCTGGAAAATTAAACGAGCGAGAAAAGGTGTGATTGTAGCTTGGAAAATCAATCGGGTGAACTTGTTGCCCGTAAAATCAAGTATCTCTACCCAGAGGATTATGAATCTTTTGCGGTGTACCTCGCGGCCTTGAAATCGAGGGTGTAAATGTAAGAATTGAGTTTGAAAGGAAAGCCGTACTTGTGTTGCAGGACTGGATGTAGGGTAACTCCAACCAGTATAAAATTCGGCGTGTTCTTTCCTTTATTGCTTTTACTTTATATCTGCATCTGTGTTTGATTCTGTGATCATATCTGTGCCTGAATATTGCATGTGTCATGACCTCAAATTTCCGCGTTCGAAAATCGGCACTCGTACTTGACTTGTACTCGAATGCCGCAGATTCAACCGTTAAAATTTGACTCGCGCCGGAGCTTATAACACAATTAAGTAAACAACACAGCGAAAGAAAAGAAATGAATAATAATATACAACATCTAATACAATATCCCAATACAATATGATACAATAGAATGATACAACTGAATATCAATACTATCAGAGATACAAGAAATAGCAGCGGAAATATAATGTCTTCAGTGCCAAACTCCAAATAATCCATCTCTAATCCAGAACTATCTCGAACAACCGTCAAGTTGCTACAAGCAAACAAGATAATTCCAGAATGAAGCAAATGTGATCGCCAAGATCCAAAGGCTTCAAAGATATTGAATCTACTCCTACTATCTGACTATCTGAAAAACCCAACTCTAGACTGCCCGTGTGAAAAATTATGGGCACCCAGAGTTTAGGAAAGGAACAATAAACTCCGGGTCAGTCATGGGACTGGTATGAGCAAACAAAAACAATTTATCTTTTAAAACAAACAAAAGAATTTAAAATAAACCTGCAATGCTTTTTAGAAAATGAAACTACCATAAGGCCTCCCGCCATACACACAATGCAAACGCATACTTGGAGGAGATTTATCCTAATGATAGTCAAATATGCTTGATACGAGAAAATTTCTTTGATATTATTACTATAAGTGCAAAGTGTGGAAAATCATTTCGAAAGTATAATATTACTCTTAGCCAGCATAGACATTTCGAACTATGCCTACTATAGCTACCATCCAAATAGTGGGGCGCCACCACAAATAGATGACAAGTAATACAACTAAAACCGTACATGGCGCGTATTGTTTTGATTGGATTTCCAACAAATGGTCGGGCAAAGGAACTTCCCAAATAAAATGGAACTCCTCTCGAGGGACGTCCCTGGATCCTAACCGGATCTCTGCTACACAAGGTCGGGTTACCCCTGCCCGGAAGTAACTACTGACACAAGTATGCCATCCCCCGGTCGTTACCGACCTTTATCCAAGGCCTCTTAATCCAACAAACACACAGTAAAGTATCTGGGCTCCATACCATGGTACCAACTTTCACAAAAAATCAACATAAGTAAATATCTGGGCACCAAACGATGATATCACTTTTTATCTAGAAGGAAATGGTCATACCCTCAAGAGGAGCGACCTCTAAATAACCTTGCTGCCACGATTCCTGTTTCGACCATTACCGGGTTGTGAGGCTTGACGAAGTATCGTCCACAAAGCTACGCTTTTCACAAAAGCCATTCTTTGATCAACAAATGATCAGCAGCACTTAGCATGCCACATTACCAAGTTGGGAATATATTACTGATAACCTTCAACTACATAACCTCTGAGCTCGTACGTCTCAGAGAAGGGTGTTTAGCTAAGAGAATAAATTCTCCACTACCAACAGAAATGTATTTGAAAGAAATCTGCTTTATATCTCAAAATGTAATGTCAGACATACAATCCATACAAGTCTGTTCTGGGTTCGAACAGAACCGAATGCACTTTCGAAGAAGCCCTTGCAAATCCGGGTATTCACAATCCCGATCGGACTTCCCACCACTTAGGGAATTTCTATACCGGAGCAACTCAGTGCAGAGACAATAGATAGGTTATCCTATCATTCTCACAAATACCCGGTCTTCACCACCGGTCTTCAAATGCTATCCATAACATCGTATCACATATTCGGAATGGGCTATATGACATAAAGGTCCTCTCCCGGCTAAACCGAATAGTGAGCGCAATATTTAAAACAAATATATGGATATTGGGGTCTCAGTTAAGTCACAACTTATTACCAAAACTTTTCTTTCAAATGGTTTAAACAAATTACCATTTCCAATTTTTTAAACAAAAAGATTCATTTCACAAAGTTCACCCAGTTTCACAAAGATCCATTCATAGATTTCAAAACAATTTCCATCCCAATTAACTCATCCAATCTTCAAGTTAAGGATTTAACTTATAGCCTTCAAACCAGTTTTCATAACTTGGAAAATCATTTTCATTTTAACTTGAAATCCCTTTAACACAAATCTGGGAGTTCATTACTTATGTGAATGCTTTTATTATTTGAAAACAAATTGTTTTCATTTCAGAAAAATCCAATTATATTTGCACGAGTTAAAACCCATGAATTAAATTCAAATTCCCAAATCAATACATTTAAAATGGTTTAACCCATATATAACTAGTATACCATCTCTATTCCCTAGTTTCAAATCATAGAATTCAATTCCAAATTTTGAATTCAAATTTAAATCAAATTATTTAAATTTCAAAACTTTATCAAGTTATTCAAGACATAAATTTTATCTTGAAATTCCATTTCAAAAACTTTTCACATTTAACCCGATTCTATTTCCAAACCATTTGAATTCAAATTGTCTATTTAAAATCGTTTCAAAAATCTGTGACTTAATCGATTTCCTCGTGAAATCCATATTTGTGTGTGTATGGTGTGGTCCAGGGGTTTAACACAATAGTGCAACATCATTTAATAATCACAGATCAAAACACAGAAATATAGTTGATAAGCGGTATAAACTATAACACTTATTGTTCATTCATAGATTAGTAGATATATATATCATAGGGAATGAATTACATCACAGATAATTAATTACATTTATTCCAGATAAATGAATTACATATCACAACACAAATCAGGATATATCACCAAGCATCACATATCACGGATATCAAACAATTTAACCATTCAATAAAATCCAAACATCCATAAATAGGATCAATTAATTATCTGATTGATTTTAATCAGATTAATTTCTTATGAATAAATTTGCTAGTCATAGCAAATTAACAATCAATTAATTATACTGAATAATTAATTCTTTAATTATTTCCATTAAATAATTACTCTACACAAATGAGTACTATTAAATTAATTAATCAAAATTAATTATTACAAATTAATCACATTAAGTAATTAATCCTCAATTAAAGACCATTCGACTAATTCCCTTAATTAATTCGACTAATTTTCCAATTAAATTGGTTACTTATGAATAAATTATCAAATCCTGATTAATTGATTTCAAATCATTTAACATAACTTAATTAATAAATCATCTTTATTAATTATTCTTAATTAATCACATTTATTTAATTAACCTTAAGTTAATTACATAGTTAATTAACCTTAATTATTTACCTTAATTAACTATCTTTCAATCATAAGTTAATTTACCATTAATCATTTATTCTTAATTAATGAAATTTATCCTTTTAGTTAATTGACTCTTAATGAAATTCCTTTAATTTCTTATTTATTTTTTAAATCTCAGCAGGTAATTAAATTAGTCAAAACACTTAAGATCTTTAATTAATTAAAGTCAAATTACCCTCATTCTAATCATTTACCCAATTTCATTTTAATTTCAAATCAATTTTAAAATATACTTTAACAGTTAAAATTGCTTAAATTATTTTATATTTAAAAACTTCCATTTATTTCAAAACTGAAATACATATTAAGTTTTGATTCCAGATTAAACTTAGATTTTTAATTTTACTTACATTTAAAAACTCTATTTTTCATTTAAACTGAGTTTTGAAATTTATAAAAAAAACAAAACTGGGTAACAGGTTTCTGTAAAAACCTGTAGTCAACAAAATACCTGAGGCAACATACTTCTCCTTCGAGTCAAAACCACAAAGTCATGAGCTCCACTTCGAGTTTCACTTCCAACTCCTTCTTCCCAACCCACTGCAACCAAAACCAAATTTCCAGACCCAAACCAACATGCTCGTGCACGTGTACAACCCAAATCGCCATCTCCGGTCAGCACTTCATCGACGAGCAAGTCAACATTCGCCTCAACACCAGACTCCGATCATCTGAATCTCGTCATAACCTCGTATACGAAATTTAAGAAAAAATTCAAAACCTAGAAGAACAACAGGACTTCCACTCGAAACCTGTCATCGCCTCAAACCCATCGCCTCGGCCACCGGAGGACCTGAAACTCCAGTCACGATCTCGTCATCCACCCAGCCACCATTACCCGAAGGCACGAGCAACTCGATCACACGTGGATGACGCACGAATCAGAAATTTCCGACCTCGCCAAACTAGGTTTAGAAAGAAAAATCCCACGCCGCCGCCGCCACTGTGGTCTGACCACCATCCCATTATTTTTCCCAGAACCCTCGTAGACTCCATCACCTCCACGCGAAAGCTCGCCTTACAGAACTCCTTCGATCGCCTGAACTAGGTCGAAACCCAATTTATGATCAACTCAAAACTGCTCTTCACGTATTTAATGAAAAATCAAAATTCTTGTTTTAAAAATCATATTTTGCAATGGTGATTCCAAATATATACTTGATTCAACAATCTAGTACATTTGATTTTATCATGTATAAACAAATTCATTTGTGTTATGATATTTTCAGAGTTATCTTTAAACTTATTTTATTGGAAATAAATTGTTAACTCAAATTTAAAATAAAACAAACATGTCTAGTTTTCAATCTTCCAACATAACAAAGATCGTAAGATTTGATATCTGGGTTTTTTTCAAACTTGATGCTCTGAATCAAGAAGACAGAGGTGATTTCAACATAACAGGCATTCACTCCTCCAGATAATTATACGTAGAGAAGATTTATATATGTATATGCATGGTGAAGCAATCCCAGACCTCAGATTTAACAAGCAACAATCAAAGATATTCAGTTTAATTTCAAATTGTTTACTCATAGATTTCCAGAAATAAACAGAGCTTGCTTTCATTTGAACCAGGCTTAAGAAACTGCTAGCTGAAGCTTCCCTTTCTTGATCTCTGATTTGTACGAATTTGTTTGATGTTTTAAGTTGAACTGTTTATTTAAATTTTAAGATGGTATTTACTTCCAAAAGTTACTCAGCCTTGAATGGACGCAACTGAGATATGAAGCTTGATATAAATGAAAAGAGTTGTACAGGGTGATATTATTTTTTGTTTGTACAACACTAAACATTTATTTTTTATTTTTTTACCAGGCAAGATCTTGGAGGCTGAAAACATTTTGTACATTTTCGAATTGACTTTGGTGTGTTAGAGAGATCTTTCATTAATTACAAAGTACTTTGTGTTTCTACTTGTGATATTTACATTTTCTTTTGCCTTTATGTTATTAGATGTCCTTTTACTTTCCTGCACATCTATTACAGGCTACATACAAAATTTTTTTCTTGCCTAGCTTGATTTTACTTGTTTTGTTTGGTAGCCGAAATGATGTAAATTGTGTGCTAAAGATGTTGGCATTTATTTCCTTTGTTTATATTTTATATTCTTTCTTTCATACTTTACTTTCATACATACTTTTGTTTTTAGTTATTGGTTATAGATTTTAACTTATGTACAAATATACTTTTATACTTATACTTGAATATATTTTTATCTTTTCTTTTGCTTTGTCTTCTTACTTTATAATATAAATGAAATTCTATAGTTAATATGTTGTTTGAATTTAGAAAATTTGTTTATTTTATATTTTGCATACATGAGTGTATTTCAAACTTAAATTTTTATTATCATAGTTTATCTTATATACATCTATTTCTATTTCTAGCTTAATATTTATTTATTTATTATTTTTGTATTAATACATATTATAAGAGAATGTTTTGAAATTAAACACCTATTTCACTTGAATTTGGAGAAACTCGGATCAATTTACCAATTAATTTCACAATTTATATTCAAAAATTAAATAAATTATCAATTTAAACTTAGTTAAAATCCGAGATCATTACAGACTCCCCCCTTAAGAAATTTCGTCCTCGAAATTTGAAAGTAGGGAGACAAAAAAATAGATGAAGAATGTTTCATCAAATCAAACTGAATATCTATTCTGCATTTGGCTTACCAAATCAGAATATCAATAATATGAGAACGAACTTATTCTATACTACACAAGATACACGGGTCATCAAATCTACAAAATATGCAAGGCACTGATTAGTTTGAAGGGATAACTAACCATTCGTAGAATATATCGAGACCCAAATAATAGATAAATTGATTCGATCTACCACAATTCTCAAACACTAGGTATGGATTCCAAATTCAAGTCGGAATATCTCAAAACATAGACCAACCCGTCCTTTTTCGGACTTCAATCTACACAAGAAACTACAATAGAATTTCAAATTTGGTTTTAAACGAAATTGTTTTATCGATTCAATTCAAATTTAACTTCATATTCTGTTAATCAATTTAACTCAATTTAAAATCTTCTAATTTCAAATTTAAAATTCATTAGAGTTTAGGTGGAAAAACTGATAAGAAACCAATGAAATAGAAGTAAGGATTTCCTACAACGATTCGTAGGGCATTACCGCACCAAAACTTCCTGTAGCTGGGACGAGGCAATCAAAAGAAATTGGGAAGACGAATCAAAGGAGATTGAGAAGAAAGATTGTTTCCGCTGTTGCAGGGTATTGACCATTTGTAGTGGTATTCCCCTGTCCCCTATCTCATCTTCTTCATGTATTCATACTCACTATCAGTGGATAGTAAGAGAATTTACTGAGGCATTCAGATGGATATCTTAGGGATATACTCATTCTAGGGTATACTTCACCCTATCTCTAATGAGTTACTTTATGTGTTATACTCCTGAGCTAAGTTTCAACCTTCAGCTCTGATACCAAAATGTCACGACCTCAAATTTCAGCGTTCGAAAATCGGCACCGTACTTCACTTGTACTCGAATGCCGCAGATTCAACCATTAAAATTTGACTCGCGTCGGAGCTTATAACACAATTAAGTAAACAACATAGCGGAAGAAAAGAAATGAATAATAATATACAACATCTAATACAATATCCCGATACAATATGATACAATAGAATGATACAACTGAATATCAATACTATCAGAGATACAAGAAATAGCAGCGGAAAGATAATGTCTTCAGTACCAAACTCCAAATAATCCATCTCTAATCCAGAACTAGCTCGAACAACCATGAAGTTGCTATAAGCAAACATGATAACTCCAGAATGAAGCAAATGTGATCGCCATGATCCAAAGGCTTCAAAGATATCGAATCTACTCCTACTATTTGACTATCTAAAAAACCCAACTCTAGACTACCCGTGTGGAAAATTGTGGGCACCCAGAGTTTAGGAAAGGAACAATAAACTCCGGGTCATTCATTGGACTGGTATGAACAAACAAAAACAGTTTATCTTTTAAAACAAACAAAAGAATTTAAAATAAACCCGCAATGCTTTTTAGAAAATGAAACTACCATAAGGCCTCCCGCCACACACACAATGCAAACGCAGACTTGGAGGAGATTTCTCTTTATGATAGTCAAATATGCTTGATACCAGAAAATTTCTTTGATATTATTACTATAAGTGCAAAGTGTGGAAAATCATTTCGAAATTATAATATTAATCTTAGCCAGCATAGACATTTTGAACTATGCCTACTATATACCATCCAAACAGTAGGGCGCCACCATAAGTAGATGGCAGGTAATACAACTAAAACCGTACATGGCACGTATTATTTTGATTGGATTTCCGACAAATGGTCGGGCAAAGGAACTTCCCAAATAAAATGGAACGCCTCTGGAGGGACGTCCCCGAATCCTAACCGGATCTCTGCTACACAAGGCCGGGTTACCCCTGCCCGGAAGTAACTACTGACACGAGTATGCCATTCCCCGGTCGTTACCGACCTTTATCCGAGGCTTCTTAATCCAACAACCACACAGTAAAGTATCTGGGCTCCATACCATGATACCAACTTTAATAAAAAATCAACATAAGTAAATATCTGGGCTCCATACCATGCTGTCACTTTTTATCCAGAAGGAAATGGTCATACCCTCAGGAGGAGCGACTTCCAAATAACCTTGCTGCCACGATTCCGGTTTCGACTATTACCGGGTTGTGAGGCTTGACGAAGTCTCATCCACAAAGCTACGCTTTTCACAAATGCCACGCTTTGATCAACAAATGATCAGCAACACTCAGCATGCCACATTACCAAGTTGGGAATATATTACTGATAACCTTCAACTACATAACCTCTGAGCTCGTACGTCTCAGAGAAGGGTGTTAAGCTAAGAGTATAAATTCTCCGCCATCAACAGAAATGTATTTGAAAGAAATCTGCTTTATATCTCAAAATGTAATGTCAGACATACAATCCATACAAGTCTGTTCTGGGTTCGAACAGAACCGAAGGCACTTCCAAAGAAGCCCTTGCAAATCCAGGTATTCACAATCCCGATCGGACTTCCCATCACTTTAGGAATCTCTATACCGGAGCAACTCAATGCAGAGACAATCGATAGGTTATCCTATCATTCTCGCAAATACCCAGTCTTCACCACCGGTCTTCAAATGCTATCCATAATGTCGTATCACATATTCGGAATGGCTATATGACACAAAGGTCCTCTCCCGGCTAAACCGAATAGTGAGCGCAATATTTACAAGAAATATATGGATACTGGGGTCTCGGTTAAGTCACAACTTATTACCAAAACTTTTCTTTCAAATGGTTTAAACAAATTACCATTTTCAATCTTTTTAAACAAAAAGATTCATTTCACAAAGTTCATCCAGTTTCACAAAGATCCATTCATAGATTTCAAAACAATTTCCATCCTAATTAACTCATCCAATCTTCAGGTTAAGGATTTAACTTATAGCCTTCAAACCAGTTTTCATAACTTGGAAAATCATTTTCATTTTAACTTGAAATCCCTTTAACACAAATCTGGGAGTTCATTACTTATGTGAAAGCTTTTATTATTTGAAAACAAATAGTTTTCGTTTCAGAAAAATCCAATTATATTTGCACGAGCTAAAGCCCATGAATTAAATTCAATTCCCAAATCAATACATTTAAATGGTTTAACCCATGTATAACTAGTATAACATCTCTAATCCCTAGTTTCAAATCATAGAATTCAATTCCAAATTTTGAATTCAAATTTAAATCAAATTATTTAAATTTCAAAACTTTATCAAGTTATTCAAAACATAAATTTTATCTTGAAATTACATTTTAAAAACTTTTCACATTTAACCCGATTCTATTTCCAAACCATTTGAATTCAAATTGTCTATTTAAAATCATTTCAAAAATCTGTGACTTAATCGATTTCCTCGCGAAATCCATATTTGTGTGTGTATGGTGTGGTCCAGCGGTTTAACACAATAGTGCAACATCAATTAATCATCATAGATCAAAACAGCGGTATAAACTATAATGCTTATTGTTCATTCACAGATTCGCAGATATATATATCACAGGCAATGAATTATGTGACGCCCCACCTCTATACCTACGCTAGCCAAGAACACTACGGAGTAATGCCGTCGACTAGCACGGAGAATAAGGCTGTTGAGGAGCGACCATCCGTGTAATTGCTTTGCGCGAGCACCGATATGTCAGATAGTATAACATGCATTTTATTTCAAGAGGAAATCCGACATACCGATACAAACACAAAGCTACTACACAGTGGCTATAATAATCTTCGGAAACAAATATAGAAACAAGCATAACACAAATCAGTCACAGATAATTCATATCTCAAAGGCGGAAATAGATATGAATATAACACATGAAAGTGTACATCAGAGTAGTGGTCAAACAAGATCCACAATATCAAAGAGAATAGATACAAGTGCTAGACAAAAGAATAAGTATACATCATAGAGTCTGTATCTCAAATGTATACAACAAAAACTACTAAACTAAAGTAGTTAGCCAAAAGTCAGAAGATGGTTCCAGATAGGAAGCCATGAGGAAGCACCTGTAATATCTCAGTCTGACCCGAGTATTATTTAATAAGAAAATAATAAACGGATCATTCTAGCTATAAATATCAGATGAAGTGATATATAATAAGAGATATGACATAAACATATAATAATCACAATGCCAAGCTGTGATAAATAAGTAATTGAAAATCAACAAGAGATTAATCAATATCACAATAATCTACTCAAGATAAAAAGGAATGTCATACTTCTAATTTCATTCACCAAGCCACAATAAATGACATATATATCAATGCCCATCGTAAAAGTTGGTGAAACATAAATTCCAGAAATCGACACACGAAGTCCAGAAATCACAATAAAAAGGATAGCCAATCCCACAAACTGGACATCGACGCACCTAGAAAGACACGCCCCATGTACAGTCGAACATCGACACACCTAGAAAGATATGCCACATGCTGTAGCATCGACGCACCTAGAAAGATACGCCCCATGCATAAATAAACATCGATGCACCTAGAAAGATACATCCCATGCATAAATAAACATCGATGCACCTAGAATGATACACCCATGTAATGTCTAACACCGATGCACCTAGTAAGATACACCCCATGCTAAGTCGAACATCGACGCACCTAGAAAGACACGCCCCATGCATAGACGAATATCGACGCACCTAGAAAGATACGCCTCATGCCCCGACTTATTGAGCCGATTGCTCCACGAAGTAAACAAACATCGATGCACCTAGAAAGGTACACCCCATGCATAAATAAACATCGACGCACCTAGAAAGGTACGACCCATGTATAAACAAACATCGATGCACCTAGAAAGGTACACCCCATGCATAATAAAACATTGACGCACCTAAAAAGGTACGACCCATGTGAGAAATGAGACGAAGCTCAATCAAATGAGGAACAGTCCTCCACATAGACAAAGAGACATCGCACATTGCTAGTCTAAATCACAAAGATGATCGTCATGATCAACGAGAAGTGTCGATTACAGTAAGCTAGTAAATATATGAGCTTAGCTTCATGTCCCATAACCACTAGCTTAACTTAAATATTTACGAACAAATTGTAGGTCTCCACTAGAAAATTGTCACAAGAGATTCAATCGAACAAGTCCAAGAATTAACCGACGAAGTAAATACAAGCGTTTCATACCACTTGTTTTACTAAGTTGTTTAATTAGATTTCTCATACGAGTGAGGTAAAGGTTTGTATATACTAATAGATTAGAAGTCGGTTTGAGAAAACGAGCTTTGTAATAAAATAGTGTTGAAATCATTTGAAGAAAGAGTTTTGATATTTACTACTAGTATAGAAAACCTTTATATTTTTAAAGTGACAAATCACAAAGAAGATTGTAAAAACAATCAATCAGTAAAATTCACATTCGAAGACGTGAATAAAATCCAAAGAAACCGATAAAGAATCCATCGAAATGGATATTCAAAAATCCCTAAAAAGGAGCCATCAAAGTCATAACAAATGATAACAACACATAGGAAACAACACGAATCGATTAAAGTTGGAAATTCAAACAACTAGGCGAAATAGGCAAAAATGCTCCAGGTCGGTCGGCCGGCTACAGAGCTCGGTCGACCGGACCAAAAAACTAGAAATGCTCGGGGTAGCAGGTCGGTCGACCGGACCCTGTGTTCGGTCGGCCGGACTTGTAACCTGCACTTCCAACAGAGGCTGGGAAGTGCTTGGGTAACAGGTCGGTCGACCGGACCCTGAGGTCGGTCGGCCGAACCTGTAGTTAGCACCCCCATGCCCAACTAATGAATGCCAATCTCTTCCAAATTTCTATCGGACGAGCAACGACACTAAGGGTTTACGCCAATCAACTACCCGGCCATAGAAGCTCCTCGGTTCATCACCAAAACATGATCAAAACATCAAAACTATGATTTTTAAAGAATTGAACCCAAAACATTAAAAATTGGAATATTCACTAAATCAATCCAAACCAAAAGCAAATGCACACGAATAAGTGTTAGGAATTCATACCTAACAATCGAAGATAAATATAAGCATAGATGTGAGATAAAATCTCACCTTTGAACCCAAATCAATTGAAGAAGAAGCTATAGAGCAATGGTAAGAACAATCACTCTTCAATCTCAACACTAGAAGCTTGAATCTAAGCTTAAAGGAGAAACATTTCCTAAATTAGGTTTAGGAATTTTCTGAAATCAAAGAGAGAATGAGTTGGAGAAGATGAAGAGGAAGCTTACCAATGGGTTCTCTTGAACTTTGGAGCTAGGAGATGGATTTGCAAAGGAAGCTAGGGCTTGGAGTTTTAATTTTCACTCTCCACCTCCATTTTCAGTTTTGCTAGAGAGTTAGGAGTTGGAATGAAGTAATGAAGAGGAGAGGGGGATTGGGACTGAGTTAGTAAGTGGTTAATTGGCTCAGCCCAAACCAAAGCCCTAAGCGGGAAAAAGTAGCAAAAATCAACTTTCTCCAAACATATCGAAGGTTATACTCAAAAGGGTCGCAAATGGCATTTTGAACTCAATGGAAGTGGTCTCGAGTCCTAATTCGGCTGTTTGCAAAAAGTAGCTTTTCGGACTAAAATCCGAGTAGCGATAAAATATTTAATAAAATATTTAAATATAAAATCGATAAATATGCGGGTTGTTACAGACTCCCCTCCTTAAAGAAATTGTGTCCTCGCAATACTTAAGAGGAAAATAAGAAGTAACAACCATGGAAGCATATCAACACAAAAGAAAATTGAAATAAGAAGTTCACCATAAAGAGCACGAAAGAGTTAGCACGAACGGGATCGCTTGATGAACTCTCTGGATTCCCAAGAGCAATCCTTAGGATTTGGGAACCATTGAACTCTCACAAGAAGAATATCTTTATTCCAAAGGCGCTCGACCTCCGAAGCAATGATGCGAATGGAATGTTGCTCAAAAGTCAAATCTGGTGAAACTTCAATTTCTACAGTATCACCGGGCTCAAGAATAAAAACTGGAAACATAAAAGCATTTCCGTAGATAAAAGACGTGGAGAACGTCAAGAATAGCAGAAAATTGAGCTGGTGCAACGACGTAGTATAATAACCGTATGCCAGAGAAACTAGAAACTCAAATAATTTGGGACATCAGCGTAGTACAAAAACGGTACGCCCAATGAACCAAAGCCCGAATAGTTTCGGAACACCGACGTAGTACAAAAACGGTACGTCTAATGAATCCAAAAGCAAAGACATTGATGTAGTACAAACGGTACATCCAATGAATCAAATAGCAAAGACATTGATGCAGTACAACGGTACATCCAATGAATCAAATAGCAAAGACATTGATGTAGTACAAACGGTACATCCAATGAATCAAATTGCAAAGACATTGATGTAGTACAAATGGTACATCCAATGAATCAAATAACAAAGACATTGATGTAGTACAAACGGTACATCCAATAAATCAAATAACAAAGACATTGATGTAGTACAAACGGTACATCCAATGAATCAAATAGCAAAGACATTGATGTAGTACAAACGGTACATCCAATGAATCAAATAGCAAAGACATTGATGAAGTACAAATGGTACATCCAATGAATCAAATAGCAAAGACATTGATGTAGTACAAACGGTACATCCAATGAATTAAATAGCAAAGACATTGATGTAGTACAAACGGTACATCCAATGAATCAAATAGCAAAGACATTGATGTAGTACAAACGGTACATCCAACGAATTCAGATAAGATGGAACATCGATGTAGTATAATAACAGTACATCCGATGAACCGAACACCATAAAAGAACATCAGACGCGAGTCCATAAAAGAAACGAGATGAAACTCAATAAAACGAAGTACATCAAAACGTCTGATGAACTTGATAAAAAGATAATTCCCTTCAGACATCATCGAAGAATCAACCACTTGTTGCTTACGACTAAACGCATTGGCAACACGATTTCCCCTTTCGGGATTAAAAGAATATCAAGATCATAAGATGCTAGGAACACGAGTCGACGTGAAGTTCCTTATGAGAAAATAAATATTCCAAAGATTTATGATCGAGGTAAAGAACAAATTTCTCATCCAAATATGATAATGCCAAATTCCAAAAGCAAAAACAATAGCCGCGAGCACTAGATCATGAGTGGCATATCTAGTCTCGATAAGCTATAATGATTTAGAAGCACAAGTGATAGCACGTTCTCCTTTGCAAGAGAACGGCATCCAAACCAATACGACTAGTGTCGGTACAAATAACAAAGTCTTGGTTCCCCTTCAGGAATCACAAGAGTAAGAGTATCGAAAGGAAGAGTTCTTTTAAATAATCTTCTTTCCCCAAAAACTAAAACTTTCAAAGTTACAATTAACTTATGTAATCATCTTTTTTAGAAAACTTTACTTATTTGAAGTGAATTTTACTGTGTTTGATTGTCTCATCAAAGCGTTTAGGAAATTCCTATCGATAACGTTGATCAAGCGCATCGACCAAAATTCTTAAAGCACTCAACGGGCAATACAATCACAAAATCGTCTTCTAGATAATAAACATGTTTCTTAAAAAAATTTAAGAATATTCTTCGTTCGTTTCAAGAACAAAATCCAATTTTACTTATAAATAAATCTTATAGAAAAGATTTGAAAATTTTTAAATTACTATTTTCATCCAAAATCAATAAATACAAGAATGGTCTCATTGAAATATTCATAGAATATTCGATTTATAAAATGGATGAAATAAGCTGGACAAAGTGAATGATAAAATAAGTCATTCATAGGAATCATAACAAGTGCGGAATGCGGTAAGTGGAATGCCAACTTCCGCAACTCGTAGCAAATGAAAATTGGTGGTAGGGTCAAACTGAAAAGACCTTAGCACTACACAAAAGATTACTTAGGTGATAATCCTAAGACAAGCTCAAAGATTCCGAAAAATTTCTCTAACTACATGAATGAGAGAAATAACACTTTCCTTACAAGTGGGCTTAAGGAATAAAACGATGCCATCAAGTTGGAATCAAAATCATAAAGGAAAAATAGAAATCTGCTTAACAGATTGAAAATGTCAAAGATGAATAGTCCACTCGAGAAAATAGGATATAGGCTTCATTAATGATTAAGCCAATCCTATCGCACAAATCAATTCCGGAGCCTAAGTAAAAATATCGGCTCGGAAAGAAAAACCACATAAAGTAGTTTCGACATCAATAGAAAGCAAATTGAGTGTTGCGGACCTACCATCCGGATTCACAACTCTCAAAGAAGTCATCAAGCCCAAAATATTCAAAGAAAAAGAATCAACAAGTTCTTTTGATATAAAATAGTGAGATGAAACCCATATGAAAAAGAACTCAAATAAGAAGATCACAAAATAAATGTAATCAAGGATTAAATGAGAAATACCTTGACCACGAGAAGTGTTACCAGGAGCTTGCACTACATTGAGCTCTCCCTCCTTCTTACTTTGAAGTACGGGACATGCAGTAATATGGTGACCCGAATTTTTGCAATAGCGACAAAAGAGGGGTCTCGGACACTCCCTTGCATAGTGGTTCGTGGAACCACAATTGTATCATTGTCCACGACTAGAGGTAGGTGCTTTTGCTACCGGGGTTTCTTGCCTCCCTTTCTTGTTGGGATTGGGGCCTTTGAATTTGATAGGCCTCTTCAAGTTATTGTCGAAGTTCTGTTGGGCACGCACAACTTCAACATTACCTTCATTATCGGCCTCTTCAAGACGAAGAGCGATATCAATAAGCTGATCAAATATAACCTCAAGTTTCAGAAGTAATGGCTTCTTAAGATTCTTATTCAAGCCATAGACGAATCTCTGATTTTTCTTCATTGGGGTGTTAATGTATTCAACCCCGTATTTGGAAAGAGATTCGAAAGATGCGACATAGTCTGTCACAGAAGATTCACCTTGAACAAGGTCAATAAAACGCCGGGCCAAAGTTACTTTTTCGGCCTCCGGCACAAATTTCAATTCGAACCTTTCCCGGAATTGCTCCCAAGTGAGATCCGCTTCAATGATTTCATAAATTAAAAGCTCATACCAATCTAATGCTCTTTCTTGGAGCATGCTAGAAGCCACTTGGACTCGATGAAGGTCAATAAGGTTCATGTTAGAAAAGATGCGATCGCATGACTTGAGCCAAGCTTGAATTTCTATAACACTCTCGGATCCCCTGAATGGCCTTCCACCCAAATCGGTATAGTCTCTGCACAAGCATGCAAAACCGGATCTAGGATGAGTAGGCTCTGGATTGGGACCGACTGCTTGAGCGTTCTTTACTAGATCAAGAAGCTGCTGGGCAGACATAAATACTCCATCCTGGGGAGTAGCACTAGATTGACCGGCGCTGGGACGGCCTGGTCTAACCATTTCTCTTCTTTAAGAAAGAAAGAAGGAGAAAAGTTATTCTCAAAATAAATATCAAGCAATCTTGATAGATAGAACAAGGAATCATAAAGAAAATAGGATAGGACGGTACGAAGGCCCGAATAAAATCCTAAAGCACGACTCCTAAGATGGACTTAGGACGATGATCCTTGTTATATTATTCTACATTGTTCCGAAGTTTGGCTTTGATACCAAACTGTGACGCCCCACCTCTATATCCACGCTAGCCAAGAACACTACGGAGTAATGCTGTCGACTAGCACGGAGAATAAGGCTGTTGAGGAGCGACCATCCGTGTAATTGCTTTGCGCGAGCACCGATATGTCAGATAGTATAACATGCATTTTATTTCAAGAGGAAATCCGACATACCGATACAAACACAAAGCTACTACACAGTGGCTATAATAATCTTCGAAAACAAATATAGAAACAAGCATAACACAAATCAGTCACAGATAATTCATATCTCAAAGGCGGAAATAGATATGAATATAACACATGAAAATGTACATCAGAGTAGTGGTCAAACAAGATCCACAATATCAAAGAGAATAGATACAAGTGCTAGACAAAAGAATAAGTATACATCATAGAGTCTATATCTCAAATGTATACAACAAAAACTACTAAACTAAAGTAGTTAGCCAAAAGTCAGAAGATGGTTCCAGATAGGAAGCCATGAGGAAGCACCTGTAATATCCCAGTCTGACCCGAGTATTATTTAATAAGAAAATAATAAACGGATCAGTCTAGCTATAAATATCAGATGAAGTGATATATAATAAGAGATATGACATAAACATATAATAATCACAATGCCAAGCTGTGATAAATAAGTAATTGAAAATCAACAAGAGATTAATCAATATCACAATAATCTACTCAAGATAAAAAGGAATGTCATACTCCTAATTTCATTCACCAAGCCACAATAAATGACATATATATCAATGCCCATTGTAAAAGTTGGTGAAACATAAATTCCAGAAATCGACACACGAAGTCCAGAAATCACAATAAAAAGGATGGCCAATCCCACAAACTGGACATCGACGCACCTAGAAAGACACGCCCCATGTACAGTCGAACATCGACACACCTAGAAAGATATGCCACATGCTCTAGCATCGACGCACCTAAAAAGATACGCCCCATGCATAAATAAACATCGATGCACCTAGAAAGATACATCCCATGCATAAATAAACATCGATGCACCTAGAATGATACACCCATGTAATGTCTAACACCGATGCACCTAGAAAGATACACCCCATGCTAAGTCGAACATCGACGCACCTAGAAAGACACGCCCCATGCATAGACGAACATCGACGCACCTAGAAAGATACGCCCCATGCCCCGACTTATTGAGCCGATTGCTTCACGAAGTAAACAAACATCGCTGCACCTAGAAAGGTACACCCCATGCATAAATAAACATCGACGCACCTAGAAAGGTACGACCCATGTATAAACAAACATCGATGCACCTAGAAAGGTACACCCCATGCATAATAAAACATTGACGCACCTAAAAAGGTACGACCCATGTGAGAAATGAGACGAAACTCAATAAAATGAGGAACAGTCCTCCACATAGACAAAGAGACATCGCACATTGCTAGTCTAAATCACAAAGATGATCGTCATGATCAACGAGAAGTGTCGATTACAGTAAGCTAGTAAATATATGAACTTAGCTTCATGTCCCATAACCACTAGCTTAACTTAAATATTTACGAACAAATTGTAGGTCTCCACTAGAAAATTGTCACAAGAGATTCAATCGAACAAGTCCAAGAATTAACCAACGAAGTAATAGCAAGCGTTTCATACCACTTGTTTTACTAAGTCGTTTAATTAGATTTCTCATACGAGTGAGGTAAAGGTTTGTATATACTAATAGATTAGAAGTCGGTTTGAGAAAACGAGCTTTGTAATAAAATAGTGTTGAAATCATTTGAAGAAAGAGTTTTGATATTTACTACTAGTATAGAAAACCTTTATATTTTTAAAGTGACAAATCACAAAGAAGATTGTAAAAACAATCAATCAGTAAAATTCACATTCGAAGATGTGAATAAAATCCAAAGAAACCGATAAAGAATCCATCGAAATGGATATTCAAAAATCTCTAAAAAGGAGTCATCAAAGTCATAACAAATGATAACAACACATAGGAAACAACACGAATCGATTAAAGTTGGAAATTCAAACAACTAGGCGAAATAGGCAAAAATGCTCCAGGTCGGTCGGCCGGCTACAGAGCTCGGTCGACCGGACCCAAAAAAATAGAAATGCTCGGGGTAGCAGGTCGGTCGACCGGACCCTGTGTTCGGTCGGCCGGACCTGTAACCTGCACTTCCAACAGAGGCTGGGAAGTGCCTGGGTAACAGGTCGGTCGACCGGACCCTGAGGTCGGTCGGCCGAACCTGTAGTCAGCACCCCCCGTGCCCAACTAATGAATGCCAATCTCTTCCAAATTTCTATCGGACGAGCAACGACACTAAGGGTTTACGCCAATCGACTACCCGGCCATAGAAGCTCCTCGGTTCATCACAAAAACATGATCAAAACATCAAAACTATGATTTTTAAAGAATTGAACCCAAAACATTAAAAATTGGAATATTCACTAAATCAATCCAAACCAAAAGCAAATGCACACGAATAAGTGTTAGGAATTCATACCTAACAATCGAAGATAAATATAAGCATAGATGTGAGATAAAATCTCACCTTTGAACCCAAATCAATTGAAGAAGAAGCTATAGAGCAATGGTAAGAACAATCACTCTTCAATCTCAACACTAGAAGCTTGAATCTAAGCTTAAAGGAGAAACATTTCCTAAATTAGGTTTAGGAATTTTCTGAAATCAAAGAGAGAATGAGTTGGAGAAGAAGAAGAGGAAGCTTACCAATGGGTTCTCTTGAACTTTGGAGCTAGGAGATGGATTTGCAAAGGAAGCTAGGGCTTGGAGTTTTAATTTCCACTCTCCACCTCCATTTTCAGTTTTGCTAGAGAGTTAGGAGTTGGAATGAAGTAATGAAGAGGAGAGGGGGATTGGGACTGAGTTAGTAAGTGGTTAATTGGCTCAGCCCAAACCAAAGCCCTAAGCGGGAAAAAGTAGCAAAAATCAACTTTCTCCAAACATATCGAAGCTTATACTCAAAAAGGTCGCAAACAGCATTTTGAACTCAATGGAAGTGGTCTCGAGTCCTAATTCGGCTGTTTGCAAAAAGTAGCCTTTCGGACTAAAATCCGACTAACGATAAAATATTTATATAAAATATTTAAATATAAAATCGATAAATATGCGGGTTGTTACAAATTACATCACAGATAATTAATTACATTTATTCCAGATAAATGAATTACAGATCACAACACAAATCAGGATATATCACCAAGCATCACATGTCAGCGATATCAAACAATTTAACCATTCAATAAAATCCAAACATCCATAAATAGGATCAATTAATTATCTGATTGATTTTAATCAGATTAATTTCTTATGAATAAATTTGCTAGTCATAGCAAATTAATAATCAATTAATTACACCCAATTAATTATACTGAATAATTAATTCTTTAATTATTTCCATTAAATAATTACTCTACACAAATGAGTACTATTAAATTAACTAATCTAAATTAATTATTACAAATTAGTCACATTAAGTAATTAATCCTCAATTAATTACCATTCGATTAATTCCCTTAATTAATTCGACTGATTTTCCAATTAAATTGGTTACTTATGAATAAATTATCAAATCCTGATTAATTGATTTCAAATCATTTAACATAACTTAATTAATTAATCATCTTTATTAATTATTCTTAATTAATCACATTTATTTAATTAACCTTAAGTTAATTACATAGTTAATTAACCTTAATTATTTACCTTAATTAACTATCTTTCAATCATGAGTTAATTAATCATTTATTCTTAATTAATGAAATTTATCCTTTTAATTAATTGACTCTTAATGAAATTCCTTTAATTTCTTATTTATTATTTAAATCTCTTTTAAATGAAATGTAGGTAATTAAATTAGTCAAAACACTTAAGATCTTTAATTAATTAAAGTTAAATTACCCTCATTCTAATCATTTACCCAATTTCATTTTAATTTCAAATCAATTTTAAAATATACTTTAACAGTTAAAATTGCTTTAATCATTTTATATTTAAAAACTTCCATTTATTTCAAAACTGAAATACATATTAAGTTTTGATTCCAGATTAAACTTAGATTTTTAATTTTACTTACATTTAAAAACTCTATTTTTCATTTAAACTGAGTTTTGAAATTTATAAAAAAAACAAAACTGGGTAACAGGTTTTTGTAAAAACCTGTAGCCAACAAAATACCCGAGGCAACGTACTTCTCCTTCAAGTCAAAACCACAAAGTCACGAGCTCCACTTCGAGTTTCACTTCCAACTCCTTCTTCCCAACCCACTGCAACCAAAACCAAATTTCCAGACCTAAACCAACATGCTCGTGCACGTGTACAACCTAGATCGCCATCTCCGGTCAGCACATCATCGACGAGCAAGTCAACATTCGCCTCAACACCAGACTCCGATCATCTGAATCTCGTCATAACCTCGTATACGAAATTTAAGCAAAAATTCAAAACCTAGAACAACAATGGACTTCCACTTGAAACATGTCATCGCCTCAAACTCGTCGCCTCGGCCACCGGAGGACCTGAAACTCCAGTCACGATCTCGTCATCCACCCAGCCACCATTACCCGAAGGCACGAGCAACTCGATCACACGTGGATGACGCACGAATCAGAAATTTCCGACCTCACCAAACTAGGTTTAGAAAGAAAAATCCCACGCCGCCGCCGCCACTATGGTCTGACCACCATCCCATTATTTTTCCCAGAACCCTCGTAGACTCCATCACCTCCACGCGAAAGCTCGCCTTACAGAACTCCTTCGATCGCCTGAACTAGGTCGAAACCCAATTTATGATCAACTCAAAACTGCTCTTCACGTATTTAATGAAAAATCAAAATTCTTGTTTTAAAAATCATATTTTGCAATGGTGATTCCAAATATATACTTGATTCAACAATCTAGTTCATTTGATTTTATCATGTATAAACAAATTCACTTGTGTTATGATATTTTCAGAGTTATCTTTAAACTTATTTTACTAGAAATAAATTGTTAACTCCAATTTAAAATAAAACAAACATGTCTAGTTTTCCATCTTACAACCTAACAAAGATCGTAAGATTTGATATATGGGTTTTGTTTTTCAAACTTGATGCTCTGAATCAAGAAGACAGAGGTGGTTTCAACATAACAGGCATTCACTCCTCTAGATAATTATATGCAGAGGTGATTTATATATGTACATGCATGGTGAAGCAATCCCAGACCTCTGATTTAACAAGCAACAATCAATGATATTCAGTTTAATTTCAAATTGTTTACTCACAGATTTCCAGAAATAAACAGAGCTTGCTTTCTTTTGAACCAGGCTTAAGAAACTGCTAGCTGAAGCTTTCCTTTCTTGATCTCTGATTTGTATGAATTTGTTTGATGTTTTAAGTTGAATTTTTTGTTTAAATTTTAAGATGGTATTTACTTCCAAAAGCTACTCAGTCTTGAATGGACGCAACTGAGATATGAAGCATGATATAAATGAAAAGAGTTGTACAGGGTGATATTATTTTTTGTTTGTACAACACTAAAGATTTTATTTTATTTTTTTACCAGGCAAGATCTTTGAGCTGAAAACATTTTGTACATTTTCGAATTGACTTTGGTGTGTTAGAGAGATCTTGCATTAATTACAAAGTACTTTGTTTTTCTACTTGTAATATTTACATTTTCTTTTGCCTTTATGTTGTTAGATTTCCTTTTACTTGCTTGCACGTCTATTACAGGCTACATACATATTTTTTTCTTGCCTAGCTTGATTTTAGTTGTTTTGTTTGGTAGCCGAAATGATGTAAATTGTATGCTAAAGATGTTGGCATTTATTTCCTTTGTTTATATTTTATATTCTTTCTTTCATGCTTTACTTTCATACATACTTTTGTTTTTAGTTATTGTTTATACATTTTAACTTATGTACAAATATACTTTTATACTTATACTTGAATATATTTTTATTTTTTCTTTTGCTTTGTCTTCTTACTTTATAATATAAATGAAATTCTATAGTTAATATGTTGTTTGAATTTAGAAAATTTGTTTATTTTATATTTTACATAACATGAGTGTATTTCAAACTTAAATTTTTATTATCATAGTTTATCTTATATACATCTATTTCTATTTCTAGCTTAATATTTATTTGTTTATTATTTTTGTATTGATACATATTATAAGAGAATGTTTTGAAATTAAACACATATTTCACTTGAATTTGGAGAAACTCAGATCAATTTACCAATTAATTTCATAATTTATATTCAAAAATTAAATAAATTATCAATTTAAACTTAGTTGAAATCCGGGATCGTTACAGCATACATTTGTGTTTAAATTAGTATAAACTCAAAAAGAATTAGTAATTCTTTAAAACACTATTCACCCCCCTCTAGTGTTAATTCTAGCCTTAAGATCTGTAATCCGCATTTCTCACATATACTAGGTACCGCTGCTAGATTCAAATCCTTTGGAATAACCATGGTCGCTTCAGATCCTCTACTGCAACCGGTACATCCGCCATAGCTGGTAGTCATTTCTACTATTCCACTTGGTTTTTCACAGATAAATAAAACTGCAAAGTGTTTGCCAGTTTATTGAATTTGTTAAACAATGACAAACTCTTTGTTGTTTAATTCACCAGTCACTAAAAAATGAACCTATTACAACTTTTTGTTTGCAACCTTCCACAATGAAAGTTGTGATAAATGCATTTTGCAACTGTTTTTTCTTGAAGTTGAAAAAATGTTTATGTAACACCTATTTTTGTTTAACGGTTGTAATAAATTTCTTTAACAGCTTTTTTCTTAAATATTGTAAAATATTAACTTTTAATAACCTTTATTTAAAGTTGCCTTGCCCATCTATTGTAAGTGATCACATAATTAATTTCGAAGACATATTGCTAACAGCAAACGGAAATTCTGAGTGGGCATAAAGGTTATTGCTTGAAGATTTTACTGACCAATCATGTGAAAATTAAATAAGAATAAAAAGTGGAAAAGTGGAACTTTGTAAATTTAGAATAATCTTTTTAAATTTTGGAAATTTTCTAAAATTTCATTAATTTCAATTTTTAACCAACTATATTTCATAAAAATTCAAAAAATCAATTAACAAATTTAAAATAAGGATGAAACATTTAGCCTATTTAATTGATGAAACCAACATAAAAAATATTCGTCGCGAGTCAATTCAATTAACTGCCACCGTGAGCCATTAACTGATATTAAAAGCTATTTTACATTATTAATCGATATAAAAAAAATTCCAAAGTTCATAGAAAAATTGAAAACTAGTATTACTAAGTTATTTGGTTTAAAATATTCTTTTGAAAGTCAAAATAAATTTGAAATAAATAATACATTTATCCAGCGAAAATAATAATAATTTTGTTTTCAAAATATTTTGTAAATATTATCACCTACAACTACAAAGTGAGTACCAAAAAATTTAAGCCATTAAACAAAGAAAATTTATATATCGGGCATCAAAAATTTAGCTCTTGGAACTATAGATTTAGTTTCGAGCCTAATATTTTCTTCGTCCTCTTCCCCAAATTGAAAAAAAAACATAAAAAAGAAAATTCAATCGGTAGATAACTTATGGGATTCTTCTCCCTTTTAGTAAGCTCTATAGTGAAATCCACCCCACCCAACCTCATCCCCAAACCCTAACCCAAATATTGAAGCTATTACCCCGAGTGTCACAAACCTAAATCTAAATTAATCCCATTTGCTGCCAAAGTAATTGTATATAGTCTCCCTCTACATTTCATCCATTAGGAAATTATTTGTTTATTTTTCCATCAATATTGTAAATTATTTCGATTTTGGCTTCTTTCCATAACTATCAATGAGTTATTTAAAATTCACTCATTATTATCTAACCTTTATTACGATCTTCTATTTATTCGTATTTTTTGACAAATAGGATAATTACATTTATATATTACAAATTGTTTTTGAACGAGTCTATAATTTTATGTATAAAGCAATACATGTGAACCAATAGTAAAAATTTTGATCTATTATTATTACTATAACTACCACTGCTATTACTATTATGGTTGTTGTTGTTATTTGTCGGTTTGGAACCATAAAGACCCAGCTATGTTGTGTGTTTATGTTTGATTATTACGTTATATCTCATGGTGTGATTTCCTCTATATTCTACAGAGATGAATTTACCGATGTCGGAAATCACAAATTTATACATGTAAAAATAGCCATATTTAGGTAATAGGGTTATTAGTGTTAAACTGTTTTGCAGTGATAAACTGTAACGCCTCGAAATTCTAAACACTATGTATTTAAATATCTAAATATTTTAATTTGGATTAAATATGTTAAAATGGATTTAATAACCTTAATTTACCCCTTTTAATTAATAATGCATGATTGTAAACTTGTTTTCAAAACATGTTTATAAAAATAAAGAGTTCAAAGAAATATCGGTAATGTAACCGAAAATCATTTTTTCGACATACGACTTTTTACTCAATTTAAGTTGTTCCAATGAAACGACCATAATTCAAATCAGTTAGAAATTTGAACGTGTATAATTTATGTCTGAAATTTGAATATATTGTGTATAATTATAAGTAGTGCACTGAGTTGGGCAAACATGTAATTTTGTTTTGGTAAACAGAAGAACAATAGTAGATGACGCATGCACTGGACGGACACAAAAATGGACCCGTAACCATACATATATAAATAAATAAACTTTATTTTCTTTACTTATACATATATGACATAAACATACATTCATGCATGGAGAGAAATGTGAAAAGTGGCAAGGCTTTCGACACTTGGCTTGGATTGGGACAAATGGCAAATGAAGGAATAAGCTTGGCAATCATAAGAATTTTGTAGTAAGTTGATGTGATGGAGCACATGGCTGGTCATAGGGAGTTGGGAAGGTGGTATTTACCTCTTGTAAATACTTATAAATACATTTCCTAAGCTCACAAAATTTATTTACTAAGTAGTGAACAAAAATGACTTCTTTTACATGTTACTCTCTTCTCTTTAACTTTCTAAAATAACTCCAAACTTCACAAAAAACTTAGCCAAGGGTCTACGGAAGCCCAAGAGCAAATAATATCAACTCTAATGTTGGAGGAAGGAGGCATAACGAGTGGAGCTACTTCTGGCCATGAGTAATAAAATGGGAGGGAAGTATGGTCGAAAGCATTGTGGTGGCTAGGTTGGACTTTTTCTTGCTTTTGGGTGATGGTAGGAAGCATGCATGTATTCTACAAGGATTGTGCATGGAGTTAGCAAGGAGTATGGTGAGTTAACTCACCATTTAATAAGTATATGAAATGATATATGCTTGCGTTTTATCATAGTATATGATCAATTTTACATCGCTTGATTGGCTGTGATTTTTTGCTTTAGAAAGCAGTTGGCGTACGAAAACATGACTTGTATGACTTAGTATGATTTGTAACAAAGTCGTGAAATAAAGCACATAAGGATTAGTAAGGGACATAGTTGAAATAGAAGTGTTTTTAAAGTGATAGTCGCTATAAACGCATTTTCGAAATGCCTTGCTTTGTAGATGTTTTGTGAATTTTTATGGGAAGATCCTTGAGGGTTTCTTATCATGATTATGACATATTTTGTGTAAATTAGTTACTGTAAAAAGACTGGAAGCTTAAAAGTTTGTTATCATATCATTTTGATGAAACTTTCCAGTGTATAAAACTGTAATCTTCAAAACCTATGCCACTAATCTGTAGCACTTTTAAAACCATAGTAACCCTAGATCTGTTTTTACAGCATTCTGAAACTACTATTACCTCTACTTTTAACTTAAGATGGCATTTGGTTTTGAAACGTATATTAGCTGTTTCAAAGACTTTTTATGGCACTTTATAACTGCTGCAGTTCCTGTTTTGTTAGTCTAATTGTTTTGAAAACTTTTTTAATTGCTGCATTGACTTTTACAGCATTTGGTAAATGCTGCATTTTTTGTTTGAGAATTTGAATTATTTATAAATAACCTTAAATTAAAGAATTTTGCTTCATTCTTTTTTTAAAAAAAAAATCTAACTCATACTAGACAACTTTAAGCATGGTTTGGGACTTATATATATTTTTAAGAATTAACTAAGATTACTAAAGTAAGTGGCTTATTTTAATAAAGAAGAGAACGTGTCTTTTTAAATTTTAAAATATATTATAAATTAGAAATCGGTATGTAATATTTTAAATAATATTTTAAACCATATTATTAGTATGTCAAAGTATATTTGAAGTATATTTAGTTTTTAGAAAATTAGATAATTATTTTATGAAATGATTAAATATCTTAACTATAATATCTTATAAATTAGTTTTAATATTCTATTTAATATTTTAGCTTTATAAATAAAGTAATATACAAACATGTAATATTAAAGGGATTTTAAAAAAATATTTTACAAAGAGGTTTAAGAGTTGCTTAGTGGTTTCATTGGATTAAGTATACGAACCCTAATTTCTATAAGCGATCATTTTTAGGACTAGATAACCGATTAGTCGACTATCGAACTTAACTAAATAATATAAGTAAATGGATTTGGGTAGTAGTAAAAAATGTTTAAGTAACATTCACTTTTAACCCTCATTAAGTATAACTAGGATTATAATTAGGATTTTAACTAGGATTATAATTAGGATTATAATTAGGCTTATAATTAGGAAAATAGATAGGACTTTAATAAGGAATACTTTAAGGATAAATATAAGTGAATAGGTTTGGGTTTGTTATGTTACTGTTTAAGAAAAAATTATCTTCAATCCTTGTAAGTATAACTAAATCTTTGAAAAACCAAGTTTTAAAGATAATGTTCGAAGTATGAAATGTTTTGGGTTTGTTGTGACAATGTTTAAGTAATGCTTATCTTAAACCATTATAAATGTAATTAGCTCTTTAAAAGAGAGTTTTAAACATAATGATTAAGTATGAAATGTTTTAGGTTTGCAGTAAACAATGTTATAGTAATTTTTTTATTAAACTCTTGAATTTAGATTTTAAAATGGAAAAATATTGTTAAATGATTATGAATATACTTAGATTTTTAATAAAGGAACTTTAAGATATAATAGGTATGGAATCTTTCGGAATAAGGATAGAAAAGGTATATGTTTAAAATATAAAAGAGAGAAGGCGTTTATAGTAAAAATGTCTAAGCAACATCTATTTTTTACCTCTTTGACTATAGTTTAAAGTAAGTAAACTTTGTAAAGTGTTTGTAAATATACTTATATCATTGAGATAAGTATATGAATACTATTGGAAGTATTAAAAAGAGGATGAATGAGTAGTGAAAAGTAGAATACGAGTATATAGCTTTTATGAAGGAAGTTTTGATCAATAAAGGAGTATTAATTAATAAAGTAAGTTTTAATTAGTTAGGAGTTTAATTAATTAGTATTTTAATTAGTTAGAAGTTTTAGTTATTTAGAAGTTTAATTCATAAGGATTTTAATTAGTTGGGAGTTTAATCAATTAGGAGTTTAATTAGTTACAAGTTTAATCAATTTGAAGTTTTGATTTATAGAAGAAGTTTTATTAGATAAAAATGAATTTTACTAATAAAGGAGGTTTAATTAATAAAGGGTTAATTAAATAAAACGGGATTAGAAGTCGTTTATATGACTTAATCATGCTTTGTGGGAGTTAATCGTGCATTGTGTGCTCACTCATTTTGGGAAGTATTTAGAAGTATTCTTAGTACTAAAAGCCGACAAAGTACATTTTCTCTAGTTGTGAGAGTTAAGATAATGATTCGAGTAGAGTGTAGAAGAAATAATGCTCTATTCTACTAGTTTTCAGTCTTGACTAAGGGATAGAGTGAGTTGAGAAGTTCAGAAATGTGATAAGTATATGAGACTTGGTTTCCACATGCGATCGTTCTCATTGTATTGAATTTAACCAAAATTAACTTAAAAAATATCTAAAAGGAACATGAGGTAATCTATACTCGACGTATATACTCATCTTTCCTTCTACGAAAAATGATAAGGAGATCCGTTTGGATAGGAGATGATCTCCAACCTTATATATTGTCTGTTTATTTCAGAATGAACCAGGGTTGAGTTAATGGAAAATCTATCGATTGGTTTTGGGGCACCTGGTAAGCATAGGAGTATAGTTATGTAAGATGACTCAAAATCGTAACCGCTTTAAAACCATGTAGAGATACTTATTGATATGCATCTGAGAGTGATGCACTCGGCTTCATGTTGTAGTTGGGGCCAGCTATGTTTTTCCTATATTACATTCCTTAGAGATGTACGCTGCTCGGAAGGATATCTCTGATCCTTTTGTAGGAAATTTTCCTCGATGTACCGTCGGCATCTTCATGGAAATCCTATACAATTATGTGAATCCACTTATGGTTTTGATTGAATAACTGTTATTTTTGTGGTGCACATACTGTACATTTACTTCTTATTTATGTTCATCACCTTAGACATCATCTATTATATCGAATATGTACTTATTAAATGATTGGCTCTTTGGAAGAGAAAATTATCCAGTGATTCGGTTGGTCTCAAAGGGTGATATGACATATCACACATATTTCTTAAGTTTCTCACACTTGACTTTTATTTGGCCTATGGTTTTATTTTTCCTTTAGTTCTCGAATGCTCTTTTGAGAAGTTTGAGAAAGGGAAGTTTTCGTTGATGTTCATTGAAGCTCCTGGAGAGGAGAGGGTGTTTTACATAACATAATATTTATTTTGCTCAATTACTTTATGTATTTATATTTTATCAATTGTAAGGATGAGTTGTCATAACTATCCAGGCTAACGATAGTAGACAGATTAATAACTTAGAAATGCTATGTATATTAGAGAAAATCTGTGTACTATCTTTTAATATTATATTTTATCATTCCATTATGAGATTCTGATGTTTTTATTCTCCTCTTTCTTGTCCTTTTCTTTTCTTTGTTTTCTTTACCTTAGCAATAGGCCTTTCCGGCACTTGGGTGCTGGCATGTGAATACCCTGGATGTATTAGTATCAACATTCGGGGGACGAAAAGGGCGGTCATTTCAACATGGTATTAAGCTAAAGGTGAAGTGAGAACCTTGGCTTTGGTTTGGTATAATCCATTAAAGATATGGTAATGAAATGCCCTAGCATGAGCTGAGAGTATTACATATATGAGAGCGTATATGTCATTGTTATATGTAGTAGTATATATAGGTTGACTGTGTAGTCCGATTAATGTAGGGATTAATGATGTTTATCTATTATCCCTCATTGATTAGCTTAGTCATGCTCACCTAGTTTACGATCATTTGACTATTGTTTATTGATTGTTATCTTATGCTCAGCCAGTTTATGAGCAGTTTTCTTTTTTAATACATGAGTTGGATAGGCAGTATTTATAGGAACATTGAAATGAACAACTTGTGAATTTGGTTTGATAGTTTGACTATAAAGCATTCGATGATATTGTTGGGTTAGAAGTTAGATTTAATATAGTTTGTTTATTATAGTCTGAAAGAAAGACAAGATGTTTTGAAATAAAAATTTATGAAAGGGTATATAAGTATGGCTTATAAAATATGGGTTATAAATAAAAGGATTTAACTAAGAATTTAAGAGCTTAAAATCCCGATGTTTTTGAAAATTGTTTTTTAAGATTTTGGAGAAACTAATAAAAGTATTTATGAATAAAAATATTTTAAAAGGGATTTCGAAGGAGATCGAAAGTAGTAAACTCACTTCTATGGTTGAAAATCAATTTTGGTGATGACTGCATCATCATCAATGTTTATTTTCAGGTTTAAAGTGAGGGATGCTACTGCAATAGTTTGCTACAAGTTGTTTTGATAAAACGGATCTTGATTTAAATCCTGAAAGCATGATTAGATGTACTAAAGTTATAAGTATATATTATTGTTTCAAATTGATTTGAAATAAAACCCAATGTTTAGTTATAAAGTTTTTTGTTAATTATTTTGTGGACACATGTCTCCCATGCATTAGGATATATTAGATTGGGCATTATGTTATGATATGTTGTTTGATAGTTTTCATTTATTACAATGAAACAAAAAATTTCGATGATTTTGGATAGTTCGAAACTTCCTAATGGATATAGAAATTGAAGCTAAGTGCCTTAGCGAAAATATAAAAGATAAGTTTTTGTGACTCTTAAATTGTGAAGATAGTAAGTTAGAACGAGTTTTAAATTTTAGAATATCTATGTTAAGTAAAAAATTCAAAATTTTTGGACCAACTAATATGCATCTATACTTTAGGGTTGTCTAAGGAAAGTGGAATATATTTATGAGTTTTGAAACCAGAGTCTGACTCTTCCTAACTACTTGCCTAACCTGACGAATAAAGAGGTCTAGAAGATTGGCTCGGTTATAAGATAAAAAATAATTTTGGGCCTTCATTAGAATTTTAGTGAGTAGAATAAATATGAATATTTTGTATATACTCTTAGGATGCAGTGGAGTATTATACGAGCAATGAAATTAAGTCTTGAAATGTCTTAAAATAAAATTATGTTAGGAGATGCTTTATAGATAAAGTTAAGCCTTTATAAAGTGTTTAAAAAAATTAAGGGATGTTTTATGAAATGGATCATAAATGATTTTAGTAATGTCAAGAAATACTATACATGATAGTGAATGAAATAAAGAAAGAAATTGCTATAGTTAAGAAAGTAATGAAATTAATGATGTATATTATACGTAGATCATTTTATTTGTATGACAATTCTTGATTTAGGATTCGAGTACATGATTTCTTGGTGAGTTACACTAGTCCGAACAAGGACTTTTCACTTGATCGTCGATGGGGAATATGTGAAAAAATTTATTGATATGATCTTGAGGTCTTATATCAAAGTATATGACTATGTAAGAAGAACAAAAGTTTCTAATCAAGGAACCTAATCGAAATCTGCACCAAAGGGGTCAAGTGATCCATACTAGTTTTAAAGTGAAATTATGTAATTGAGAAAGTGGTCAAATCGGATATTACGTATAGATGGCCCACGCACATTGTACAGTCTCAAGTATATATGTATGGTATGTTTTTGTTGGCTTTTGGAAAGTTTAGGAATAAATTTCGATTTGTTCTAGGGTAGCATGAATAATCATCAAAGTAATAACCTGAGCCCGTTGAGCGTAACTTACGCTTAGTAAATTATTTATCTCCTTTATGCAATGAGAGTGTTTTTGGACCTAAGAAAACATTAAGCTTTGTTTGCTAGTAACGTTGAAAACTATTAAGTATGGATATGTGATTGTTTATATTGTTAGCTGATCATGTCGAAATTTCAAGGACGAAATGTTCTAAGGGAGGAGGATGTAACGACCTGAAATTCAAAACACTCTGTATTTAAATATTTGAATATTTAAATTAGATAAAATGTGCTAACACGGATTTTATAACATTAATCTACTCCATTTTAATTAATAGTGCATTATGGTAAAAAAAAATTTAAAAAAATAAAGAGTTCAAAGAAATATCGATAATGCGATCGAAAATTATTTTGTCAATAAATGACTTATTACTCAATATAAGTTGTTCGAATGGAACAATCATAATCTAAATCAGTTAGAAATCTGAATGTGTAAAATTTATATAAATTGTGTAGAATTATAATAAGTGCACTAAGTTGAGCAAATACGTAATTTTATTTTGATAAATGAATGAACAAAAGCGGACGTCGCATGCACTGGATGGACGTAGAAACGAATCAATAATTATACACATATAAATAAAACAACTTCATTTTCTCTACTTATACATACCAGTACGTATGGCACGTCCGTTGGACGTGTGCAATGAAAAATATGCTTTAACTTCTTTTTTATGCAAAATTGTATTTACAAACTTACACAAAACTCAATGCATTAATTGTGGGTTATGTCAAAATATCCCACAAAAACATTTTCAACTCCACCATCTATATATTTTTTGTTTACTTATGTCAGCCGCAATACATGGTAATTGAGTGAGAAAACAACCAATAAAAAATAGTATACGGCTTGCAAACATGTGATCAAAAGTTGTAAATGAACTGAACTAACCTTTCAATTTTCAAGGCAATAATCTAGTTATTTGTATTACTCTATTGACCCTAAGCAATCATCTGTGCAAACCTCAGATATATGATCACCATTATGGAATTCTTTGTATTATACATTTTAAAAGTTTCTATTAGAAGATCAAAGCTATCCAAGTGCAAGAAAAAATGAAAAATGAGATTCTTAATTAATAAAAAATTACTATCTTAAAGTACCAATTTAATTCAACCTAAAACATTAAACACATCATACAGGGTCAGAAATAGAAATGACAAAAGAATAGCAAGTATGGAAGCATGCTTTTTTGCCTTTTAAAATGAAACATGTTAGATAAATTTTAGAATGATACATACATACATAATACGATATATTGCATAAAAAATATGTTATACTGCAAGTGCATCGACATAATTTTATTTTTATCACAAATTTGGAATGAAGTTTATCCCTGATTGCGAGTGCATATGCATACTTCATATAACGACATTTATGCTCTAAGTATTTTTGCATGCATCATATAAATGCATGTACGTCTTCATACATCAAACTACTTTATATGATCTAACTAAATGTTATATCCATATATGCATATGCAAATACATGCTATACGAAAGAACTTGCATGTATACTTCATATAGATGCATGTATACTACAAATAAAAATTTGATAACTTGCAAGTACATGTCATACCGCAAGTACCATTAAGATACACTTATGAGATAAATTTCATTCTAAATTAGATAACTTATGGAATTGACATAGTGCAATCCTAATGCTAAATTGCCCAACTTCAAGTATTTCATATATATGCATGTAGATATATTGCATAGAAAGACATTCAGATAACTTGTAAAACCTAAGAATACCTATATGCAGGTAGTCCAATGCTACATCTAGGCTTTTGACTTCATCATACATCCTTGAGTTCTACTGCACATTAAAATTTATAAAGAGGACACATTGCTCAAACATATATAGCTATGCACAAACTGAAATGCAAATGAAAATGTTAAGGGTTGAATTCCATGTATATTTTACCATATATCTCCTTTGAAGTATATAAAAAAAATCAAATTTTTGATATATTTCAAATCGAAAGCTTGATATCAAAAGATCTATGATCCATACTTTTTATGATCAACAACATGCATACCATAACTCTACACAATTGATAGGCATTGGATAAATTAAAGGAGAACCCGATATGAGGTTATAACTTGATTTATGCATATGTACTTTTCAAAATATGTACTACACGGTAAACATAAGAAACATTAAGCTGTTATTTTTCAATATAAAAGTAAATATCCAAAATCCATACTTTAATAACCTCAAAAACCGTAATGCTATACAACTTATGGACACTAAATAAATCAATTGAGAACATATAACGCAACTTTTTAGTCAATATCAGCCAACTTGCTTTACCTAATTCAAACCAAATTAATAGTGAGAATAAGAAACTTACCTATTAAAGCCATTAAGGGAAAGAGCGTCACTCGATAATCTTTTTTTACATATTGAAGCCATTAAAAAGTAGAATTGTGCAAAAAACAATGAAAGTGGAAAAATAATGTGTTAAAGAACTATTAACACATTCAACCCCATTGAGTTAACTACCTTATGAAAATAAGCATGAGAAAAGTAGTTATCAAAAGCATCAAATATATTTTTGGTTTTTGTAAGTAACTTATATAAGCCAACAAATAACAATTAAGACAGTATATATGTGGCTTCACAAATGTATATTCTAGCAGTGAAGTTTATTTCTAGTCTAAAAACCGGCCAAAAATATTTAGGAAGTTCAACATGATGTAGTCAATATGTTCATGGTTTATATAATTGGATTAGGACTTTACTCTTAACATGTCATAATGAAGAAATTATTTTTAAGTAAAAGTTCTACAAATGTGATTATAATGTTACTCTTATGTAAATTGTAGTGCCCTCTTTATATTCATTAAATAAAATGTTTAAATTCATGTATAACAACAACAATTGAATGGAGATGTCCATATACATCATCATCAACGAAGAGAACAAAATTAAAAAAAATGTACTTGATGCTTGTAGCACATGACATACATAACTATCATTATTTTAGTGATTCAAATCGGAATATTAAAAGCTGGGTACAAATCCATGACCAAGTAAAGTAAAAGCTTATTTTTGTTCTTAGTTGATAGAAAGTAATTATGTATGAATTAGAATTTTGATGCCAACTTTTTTATAAATCTATGGACGACGTCAGAATTAGAGTGGATGTCTGAATTGACTACTCCACTTCATCAGAATCTCATAAATTCTTTGCTTGGATCCATCTTTGATGATTTGTAGCCATTGAACATATGAGATGAGATGCTCCACTATGTCATTGTCAAACGTGTTTGTCTTGTTTAAACTTTTCAGTTCGAGTATTATTTTGTTTAAAATCAAATTAGGCAATGTGAGGAGGTGATGGAAACGTGTCTATTATGGTTAAGGAAGTGCAAAAAAGTGGGGTTGAAATAATAGAAAAAACCATATCATAAAGCCTAATTCTAAAAGGGTGTTTTGGATATTTCAAAAGCTTCAACTAGAGGTATTCCCAATACTTTAGGACATCCGATTGGACGTGTAAAGAAAAAAGAGCCAAACTTTGTTTTGTTGCAGAACCTATGAGTGGTGTTTAGAGATTTGGCATAACCATTATTTTATCATAGTTATCCTTGGACTGTAAAGCGTTGCAGCCCAAATAATGAAATAATCTTGCACTTACATTAAATTTAGAACCCTGAAATAAACTTCTAAACCGACCTCTTTGAACCATGTGGCTCTTTAAATTTAAAATAAAAGATATATACCTCATCATGCTTCATTCGTTATTTTCTCACATTATTGGTTTTGCTAAAAAATATTCCTTAACATTTTCCATCATATCGACTAATGGATTATCTTATTAACTTTGGATGACGTCTACATTATTAAAATACATTTTAAGAACTTTTGATTGAGTTGAGTCATTTTAAAGTTGAAAATTTTACACATTTTCACTAAAAACATGATAAAAAATAATTGATTCGATTAATATTTACTACAAAATGTTTAGAAAATGAATTATTTCGTCAATATATTAATTATGCTTAATTAAATTCTAACATTAAGTGATCTAGTTTCATATTTAAGTCATAAAAATCAAACATACCAACCACTATGGTTCTGATGGTCTGACCGATTAAACGACAGGAAATCAACATGTGCCAACATGGTTCTATCCATATGATTTGGTCTTCAAAACTATGCTTATGAGCCTTTCCAATGACACATGTGTGATTAACATATTAAATTACAACAGTTATAGCGAGTAATATATAAAATTGATCATCTTAACAATTTTTTTACATAATATTAAAAATGTAACTTTGGATGATGAAAAAAGGCAATCTTATACAATCTTATACCCAATACATGTTCATATTATATAATCTCAAGATAGAAACAGTAAAAATAATCCATTGCAAAATTAGTATGTGCTAGACTGAATACAATCTTCATAGTGCTTTGTGAATATTCCAAGAACTTAAACTGGCAGGATAAAGTTATCATAATGAAACCCAGATCCTAAACAACTATAGCCTGAACATCTTATAAGCTAGAATGTTATCGCATACCACACGACTACCATAGTAACCAACAGAGCATCTTCATAGTGCTTTATTGATACCATAGTGTGACGACCTTGAATTTTTAACAAGTGAAATTGAAATATCTAATTGAATTTAAGTATTTGAATGATGGTTTAGCTTGAATTTCAAATTTTCAGAATGGAGTTGGAAATTAAATTTTTGAAATTAATTTATTGAAGTTGGGTAAAAATTCGAATCTTTAATTTTAAGCTTGTTAAAAATATTTTCAAGGCTTAGAAAATTTATATTGATAATATTGAAAATAATAGAAGCTTCAGAGTTGAATTTGATACTGTTTTGTTCAGCATTGAAATTTATATCATTTAAATCGATATTTAAAAATAGCCTGCCGAGGCATAATCTCAGAATTCGGCGAAACCAGTTCCATTGGATCCGTAATAGTGTATTATTATCGGGTTTCAATTTTTGTAGCATTCGAAGTTGTCGTGTGATCGTACGGTTAATAAACGTGCTGAAAATCCTTATCGAAAATTCAATTCGATAACTCGTTCAAAAAGCTATCTTTTCCATATGATCGAATTTGGACTCGAAACCTTTTCCATTGTGTTCGGAATAGGGGTTTAGCATTATAAACGCTTGGCGACATGCCTCGTTTGGAGATCGATATTTTGTGTTGCAAAATTGAACGATTTAAATTTAAAATTTGAATTTGAAAATAATGTCTGGATACAATAATGTTTTCAAAAGATAAGTGACATGTTCTCCCCTCTTACAATACTTAGCAAAGTTATGAACACGTGTCTCTTTTGTTTTTCTTATCATGACCGAGCAAAATTCAAATTTGAACGAATTTCGTTTATTCTCTTCCTCATTCCCAATTAGCTCCAGAGGAAAAAAAAATGTCAAGCTCGCTATCGAAGTAATGGCGAAGGAAGAAAAAAAAGAAAAGAAAAGAAATCGGTCAATCTCATTTTATCTTCATTTGAATCGCACTCCTCCCTATTTTTATCTGTTCCATCAGAAGCTCCATTTTCCTCTTTACGAAGCAATCATGGCCGCACTTTAAAAAAAAGAGAGAGGGTCGAACGATTTTCGTTCGAAATCGAAATGGCAACAAAAAGGTTCGAATCGAACTCGATTTGATTCGCGAGCTTGATGGCTAGGGTAGGGGAATCAAATCGCGGCGGCAAGCTCGATTGAGCGGTGAGGCACGACAGATTGCATCATTTGCATGGTGGCTGCTCGAACGTCTGAGGTATAGCGACTGCACGACCGTCGTTGACAAAAAGAGATGGGCTATCGGAGGCAATAGCTCGCGAGGTCAAGCCGATGACTTTTGGGCGTTCGATTACTGGGTCGCGCAAGAGTGGTGAGGCCGATAGGGTAGCTCGAGTTCGACGAGCAGTGAGGTATTTTCAGTTTGTTCTTTTCGATTTAAATATGAAAATATTTATTAAGAAATTATATACAGTGAAAAAAAAAATTATATGCAGTTTTTCAAAATTTAAAAATATATACATGCAGAAAACGGAAATGTATATATATACACCTGACTTTGTAAAATATATTGGAATTTTTAAAATGTTAAAAAATTATTAAAATTTAATTTATTAAAGGAGAAATTGATTTAGATAAAACTATCAGTTAATTAAATTATTAAACAGTAAATGATTATTCGATTGTTCAAATATTAATGAAATTTTATATAATTGATTATACAAGGTCTAAAAATCATAGAGGATCATGCCGGAATGGAAGTGAGTTGAAAATGAACTTGCATGCATAGGCAAAGGTGAGAACTTCTCACTCAAAAATTGATGCTTGGTTAATTTTAAATAAATAGATTTAAAATTATTGATTGTGTGCTTGGATGATTATTATTGTCAATTGGATTGAAATAGACCCTATGCGCCGCATAATAGCGGATGATATTATATTTAAACAATATACCGCGATATTTCACCTCAAAGTGGAATTGGTATTATATATGTATTTGGAGTTGTTGATTTCCCGCATTATATAGCGGATGAGACCCTATGCATCACATAATAGCGGATGATATTTTATAAATCCCATATACCACTATATTCCACCTCGAAGTGGAATGGGTATTTAATTATTGTGTTAACATCTGTGAATGCAGGGAAACAGGTTGAAGGGATCCAACTGGATTCCTCAAATATTTGAATTTGTTTCAATGTTGTGTGTTATTATTTATAATGTGTGTGATTATATTTGTGATTGAAATTGTTGAAGGCTATGATTTAGCCGAATATATTTTTGGTATCGTAGGATACCAGAAATACGAAATAGAATTTTGAATTTAAAGTAGAAGCTTTAAGCAAATTCATTTAAAGAATTGGGTGAATTTAAAAGAGGAAATTTAAATAGATAAAGTTTTATTTTTGAAAACTTATTGAATAAATTCCAAAACATGGGAAAAGATTTTAATAAATGGGTTTTGAATAATATTGTTTAATAGTTGAAGAATTTGTTTAAAATTCGGATTTTTAAATGAATTGGAAAAGATAATGAAATTTATTTTAAAATATTTATTTTAAAAGGAAATAAATTGGGAAATCCATTTGGAAATTGATTTTGGTGATTGGAAATAAACCTTTGGGAAATCCATTTGGAAATTGATTTGGGTGTTTGAAACAAATTTGGGAAATCAATATGGAATTTGATTTGGTGTTTTGAAAATGAATCTGGAAAATCGATTTGAAATTGATTTGGTGTTTGAAAATAAATTTGAAAATCAATTGAAATTTGATTTGGTGTTGAAAGTGAATATTTGAAAATCGATTTGAAGATCGTATATCAATGGATATTTGGAAATGTAAATTCACAATGGGAATTTAAAGAAGAAAAGGAAATTTGTTTTAAAAATAAATATTGGTTTATTTTTAAAGTGTGGAAAGGAATTTATAGATTTGAAATGTGAATTGAAATAAATCGAGAAGGGTTTAATAAATTGGTTTGAATGGACCATTTTGAAATGAAAGTATATTTTCCCTGAAAAGCCGAGTATATTTTCAAAGTAGCTTTTAAAGTATAATTAAAAATTCTAGAAATGGTTTTAAAAGAATATTTTTGGAGAAACAATTTTCTTAAGTTATTTTGAAAAACTTTAGAATAAAGATTTATTTAATTAATTATAGAAGTGATTATTTAAAGATTTAATTGATAATTGTTTTAGAAAATGGTTATTTGAATAATTGTACTCTATCTACTAATTTTATTTTGAAAATTAGTTTGGACTTAAAGTTTATATGTAATATTAGTATAATGTTTTTATAATTAATATTTTAAGTAAAGTGTTTAAAAATAGTTTTTATTTTAAATATTTCCAAATATATATTTGGATAAGTGATTTAAATTATTTTTAAAAGTATTCGGACTTGGCATATTTTCAGTGGAAATAAATGATTTCGGGAATTTTATTCCGCGAGTGAAAAATGTTTTGAAATTCGTTTTCAAAACAATTGAAGTGTGAAAATATATCTTGTGGAGATATTTAGAAAATAAATAATTTGGGAAAATTATTTGAATTTGACGATTGTTGTGAATGTTGTTGATAGTTAAATAACCGACTATCAATGTTGGCCTTTGAAATGGCACTTGAATTTGTTTTCAAAACTAGCGCTCGTTATTCGGTAAAGCCGGGAGAGGACTTTATGTCATAAAAACCCATTGCGAATAATGATACTACGAAACGGGATTGCATTTGAAGATGGTGTTGAAGACCGGGTATTTTCTAAAGCGAAAGGATTACCTGTCGAATGTCTCTGCACCGAGTTGCTCCGGTATAGAGATTTGATCACCCTTTGTGATGGGAAGTCCGGACGTGATTAAGGATTATCCGGATTTGCAAGGGCTTCTTTGTGAAGTGCCTTCGTTTCTGTTCGAACGCAGAACAGACTTGTATGGATGTATGTCTGACGTTACACTTTGAGATGTAAAGCTGGTTTCTATTAAATACATTTCTATTGGTAGAGGGGAATTTATTCTCTTAGCTTAACACCCTTCTCTGAGACGTACGAGCTCATAGGTTATATAGTTGATGGTTACTAGTGATACATTCCTAATTTGGTAATGTGGCATATGAAGTGCTGCTGATCATTTGTTGATCGAAGCATGCTTTAGTGAAAAGCGTAGCTTTGTGGACGAGACTTCGTCGAGCCTCACAACCCGGAAATGGTCGAAACAGGAATGTTGCTGCAAGGTTTTTAAGGGTCGCGCCCCTAGGGTACGTCCATTTCCTTTTGGATAAGAGGTGATATCATGGTATGGAGCCCAGATATTTTACCTATGTTGATGCTGCAAATTTATTATACTTTGTGGTTGTTGCTTTGTGGTTGAGGATCCTCGGATAAAGGTCGATAACGACTGGGGGATGGCATACTCGTGTGGTAGTTACCTATGTTATAGCTTGGTTAAAGCGTGAGGTAACGCCGGCCTTGTTAGCAGAGATCTGGTTAGGTTCTCGGGGGCGTCCTTCCAGAGGCGTACCCATTTCGGTAAGGAAATTCCTTAGCCTGACCATTTGTTGGAAATCTAAAGAAACAATACGCGCCCTGTACGGATTTTAGTTGTATAACCTACCATGGAATGTGGCGGTAACCTGCTACTGAACATGGTAGCTATAGTAGGCATATATGTTGTATGCTGGCTAAGATTAATATTATACTTTCGAAATGTTTTCTGCACTATGCACTAATAATAATATCAAAAGGTTTTCGCGTATCAAGCATTTTTGACTGTCATAAGGAGAAATCTCCTCCAAGTGTGCGCTTGCATTGTGTGTGTGGGGGGAGGCCTTATGGCAGTTTCATTTTCCAAAAGCATAGTGGATTTCTTTTTATTTTCTTTGTGAAAATAACTATTTTTAAGTTCTCATACCAGTCCCATGACTGACCTTGCTTATCTTAGTGAAATGTGATAGGGGGTTCTCGCTTCGCGTTTGGTGGCGAACGGGAGACTCTTACCCATACACGTTAAGGGGTTGGTTAGCCGTAAGGCGTGGCAGTCCAAAGGCTGGCCGTAAATGCAGGGGAAGGGTACCATTGTATGCCACGGCGGGGCTGGGATGGTTGAAAAGCCTACCAGTCGAGAGTGGCCGCTGTCGATGGTTGAAAAGCCTAGACCGTTACAATGTGGTATCAGAGCATTTGATTAAGCGATAAACCTTGGCTCTGGTAGGGATTACTCATTAGAGATAGAGTCAGTAGTACTCTAGAATGAGTGTGAGTGTATTAATAGATATGAGCGCATATTTGTTAGTGAATATAAAATTGTTTTATATTGTGTTGATTGGTTTGTCGAGTGGTATGTGGATTCTCGTCAATACGAGTAATTAACGTTATTGAAAAAGATCTCTAAACACTTGAATAGAACAATTTGACACGATATTGTTTTAAAATTAGGGTGAATGAAATAAGTTTATCCAAATT
The DNA here is from genome assembly GCA_030765085.1 of Allium cepa. Classification (NCBI taxonomy): domain Eukaryota; kingdom Viridiplantae; phylum Streptophyta; class Magnoliopsida; order Asparagales; family Amaryllidaceae; genus Allium; species Allium cepa. The sequence continues at coordinate 22,414,478 of CM060933.1, read as the reverse complement.
ATTTTCGTATATCAAAGGAAATAATCTTTGTAAATTAATTATAGAATATGGTTGCTTGGTTGTTTGGAGATGATAATATTACATTATTAACATTATCGAATAAGAAATTAAAAACCAATGGTTAAGAAATAGATTCCTATGCAAATAGGATTTGTAAATATAGATTGTAAATGTGATTTATAATTTGAAATAGAATTCCAGAGAAATATTTGGAAATGTTTGTTTGAAAAAGATTTGAAATTTGGGAAATTTGGAAAAGTTTAAATTCCCTTGGGTTTGAAAATTGTTTTCAAAGGTTCGGAAAGATAATGGGGAAATTAATTGGGAAATAATTTTTGAATTAAATTTGAAATTTGATGGAATTTGGAATTTAAAAATATTTGAAAAATGTTTTAGAGGGATAAAAGCTCTAAACTCTCTTCGGTCGTTGGAAAATAATTCTGATGATGATCGCGACATCATCGGTGTTCATTTTCGGGTTTCCAAGAAAGGGATTGCTGCCGAATTGTTTTAGGTGGAAATTGTTTGCAAACTGGGTTTGGTTTTGGGAATTCAAAAAGATAATTTGAATTGATTTCAAAAATGATTTGAAATGTTGAAAAGACTCTGGAATTGAATTTGATTTGTGATAAACAAAGTGAAGTATTGAAACAAAATTAGTAGGTGAAACCAATTAAAGAGATGACAAATTTAATATGGTTGGAAAAGAATTGAATTCACATGGAATTGGAAATCCAGTTTAAATAAAAATATAGATAAAACCAAAGTGATGAATTGAAAATAAATATAAGAAGTGTGTAGGATATTTATATGAAACTTAAGAAATGAATAATGAAATTCTTGAGTAAAAAAAATTTGGAGTTGAGAAAATATTCTAAATTGATAAGTGAATGAAGATTAAACTGGAAATTATGAAATGACGATTGTGAATAAGTGTGTAGAAATGAAAATCAATGTGAATAATAGTAAAGGAAATTGATATAGCTAATAATCAATTTGGAATAAAACGTAGGATGTACGTGTATTATTTTATTCGCATAGCGATTTGATCCAGAATTCGAGCACAGAATTTCGAGATAATTATATCGATCCGAGGTGGGATTTTTCACTCGATTTTCGACGACGAAGCTGGATATGGATTTTTGGTTGATTCCGGAAATTCTCTATCATAATTTAGAACTATGCAAGGAAAATGACGGTTTCTGATCAAGAAACCAGATCTGAGTCCGCACTAGGTAGTCGAGTGGACAATACTAGTTCGGAAGTGAAATTGTGTGATCAAGTGAGCGATCGAATATGATATTGCGTACGAATGATATAAGTGCATCGTACGGATTTGAATGGAAATGAATATGGAAACTTTTTTAATGAAATGTGCAAAATGATTTTTTAATGTAGAAGTTGGATATGGTTGTTAAATAGCATACATCATTATAATGGAAAAGGAATTGGGCTTCGATTTTGGAAGATAAATTTTGAATTGCTCGACAAAGGTATGTATTTGAAATTCTATATGAAATTTGATATTTTCTTGTCTAGCGACTTGGCTTATCGTTTTCTTTTTGAAATCTGGGAGCCTGTTGTGGCATTTTGTAGTTGTACCAGCTAGCCGCGCAAAGGAGACGCTGGCAATTTTTTTGAGAAATTTAGAGAGTTAGAAAATTATTTAGAACAAATTTGAAAATTTGAAATTTGAATTTAAATTTAAATTCGAATCGTTAAGGAAACAAAATTGTTTGGAAACTATGAAAAGTTAGATGAAATGATAATGGGTTGTTAAATAAAAGATTTGTTTTGACAAGTAGTTAAAATTATTTGATTTTGAGAAAATAATAAACGGGTTGAGGACCATTCTTCTTAACTTGTAATTTCGGGACGAAATTCCTTTAAGTGGGAAAATCTGTGACGACCCTGAATTTTTAACAATTGAAATTGAAATATCTAATTGAATTTAATTATTTGAATGATGGTTTAGCTTGAATTTCAAATTTTCAGAATGGATTTGGCAATTAAATTTTTGAATTTAATTTATTGAAGTTGGGTAAAATTCGAATCTTTAATTTTAAGCTTGTTAAAAATATTTTCGAGGCTTACAAAATTTATATTGATAATATTGAAAATAATAGAAGCTTAAGAGTTGAATTTGATACTGTTTTGTTCAGTATTGAAATTTATATCGTTTAAATCGATATTTAAAAATAGCCTTCCGAGGCACAGTCTCGGAATTCAGCGAAACCAGTTCCATTGGATCCGTAATAGTGTATTATTATCGGGTTCTAATTTTTGTAGCATTCGAAGTTGTCGTGTGATCGTACGGTTAATAAACGCTCTGAAAATCCTTATCAAAAATTCAATTCGATAACTGGTTCAAAAGGCTATCTTTTCCATACGATCGAATTTGGACTCGAAACCTTTTCCATTGCGTTCGGAATAGGGGTTTAGCATTATGAATGCTTGGCGACATGCCTCGTTTGGATATCGAGATTTTGTGTTGCGAAATTGAACGATTTAAATTTTAAATTTGAATTTGAAAATAATGTCTATATATAATACTGTTTTCACAAGTTAAGTGACACGTTCTCCCCTCTTACAACACTTGGCAAAGTTGTGAACACGTGTCTCTTTTGTTTTTCTTATCATGACCGAGCAAAATTCAAATTTGAACGAATTTCATTCATTCTCTTCCTCATTCCCAAATTGGCTCGAGAGGAAAAAAAATTGTCGAGCTCGTTATCGAAGTAATGGCGAACGAAGAAAAAACAAAAAGAAACGAAATCGATCGATCTCATTTTATCTTCATTTGAGTCGCACGCCTCCCTATTTTTATCTGTTCCATCAGAAGCTCCATTTTCCTCTTCATGAAGCAATCATGGCCGCCCTTTAAAAAAAAGAGAGAGGGTCGAACGATTTTCGTTCGAAATCTAAATGGCAATAGGAAGGTTCGAATCGAATTCGATTTCGATTTGATTCGCGAGCTTGATGGCTAGGGTAGGGGAATCAAATCGCGGCGGCAAGCTCGATCGAGCAGTGAGGCATTACAGATTGCATCATTCGCATGGTGGCTGCTCGAACATCTGAGGTATAGCGATTGTGTGACCGTCGTTAACAACAGGAGATGGGCTATCGGTGGCAGTAGCTCGCGAGGTCAAGGTGATGACTTTTGGGCGTTCGACTGCTGGGTCGCGCAAGAGTGGTGAGGCCGATAGGGTAGCTCGAGTTCGACGAGCAGTGAGGTATTTTCAATTTTTTCTTTTCGATTTAAATCTGAAAATATTTATAAAGAAATTATATACAGTGAAAAAAAATTATATGCAGTTTTTCAAATTTTAAAAATATATACATGCAAAAAACGGAAATGTATATATACACACACACCTGATTTCGGAAAAAATATTGGAATTTTCAAAATGTTAAAAAAGTTATTAAAATTTATTTATTAAAGGAGAAATTGGTTTAGATAAAACTATCAGTTAATTAAATTATTAAACAGTAATTGATTATCGATTGTTCAAATATTAATGAAATTTTATATAATTGATTATGCAAGGTCTAAAAATCATAGAGGATCAAGCCGGAATGGAAGTGAGTTGAAAATGAATTTGCATGCATAGGCAAAGGTGAGAACTTCTCACTCAAAAATTGATGCTTGGTTAATTTTAAATAAATAGATTTAAAATTATTGATTGTGTGCTTGGATGATTATTATTGTCAATTGGATTGAAATAGACCCTATGCGCCGCATAATAGCGGATGATTTTATATTTAAACCCATATACCGCGATATTCCACCTCGAAGCGGAATTGGTATTATATATGTATTTGTATTTGTTGATTTCCCGCATTATATAGTGGATGAGACCTTATGCGTTGCATAATAGCGGATGATATTTTATAAATCCCATATACCGCGATATTCCACCTCGAAGTGGAATGGGTATTTAATTGTTGTGCTAACATCTATGAATGCAGGGAAATAGGTTGGAGGGATCCAACTGGATTCCTTAAATATTTGAATTTGTTTCAATATTGTGTGTGATTATTTATAATCTGTGTATGATTATATTTGTGATTGAAATTGTTGAAGGCTATGATTTAGCCGAATATATTTTTGGTATCGTAGGATACCAGAAATGTGAAATTGAATTTTTGAATTTAAAGTAGAAGCTTTAAGAAAATTCATTTAAAGAATTGGGTAAATTTAAAAGAGGAAATTTAAATAGATAAAGTTTTATTTTTGAAAACTTATTGAAAAAATTCCAAAACACGGGAAAAGATTTTAATAAATGGGTTTTGAATAATGTTGTTTAATAGTTGAAGAATTTGTTTAAAATTCGGATTTTTAAATGAATTGGAAGAGATAAAGAAATTTATTTTAAAAGTTTTATTTTAAAAGGAAATAAATTGGGAAATCCATTTGGAAATTGATTTTGGTGATTGGAAATAAACCTTTGGGAAATCCATTTGGAAATCGATTTGGGTGTTTGAAACAAATTTGGGAAATCAATATGGAATTTGATTTGGTGTTTTGAAAATGATTTTGGAAAATCGATTTGAAATTAATTTGGTGTTTGAAAATAAATTTGAACATCAATTGAAATTTGATTTGGTGTTGAAAGTGAATATTTGAAAATCGGTTTGAAGATCGTATATCAATGGATATTTGGAAATGTAAATTCACAATGGGAATTTAAAGAAGAAAGGGAAATTTGTTTTAAAAATAAATATTTGTTTATTTTTAAAGTGCGGAAAGGAATTTACAGATTTGAAATATAAATTGAAATAAATCGAGAAGGGTTTATTAAATTGGTTTAAATGGACCATTTTGAAATGAAAGTATATTTCCCTGAAAAGACAAGTATATTTTCAAAGTAGCTTTTAAAGTATAATTAAAAATTCTAGAAATGGTTTTAAAAGAATGTTTTTAGAGAAATTATTTTCTTAAGTTATTTTGAAAATCTTTAGAATAAAGATTTATTTAATTAATTATAAAAGTGATTATTTAAAGATTTAATTGATAATTGTTTTAGAAAATGGTTATTTGAATAACTATACTCTATCTGCTAATTTTATTTTGAAAATTAGTTTGGACTTAAAGTTTATATGTAATATTAGTATAATGTTTTTATAACTAATATTTTAAGTAAAGTGTTTAAAAATAGTTTTTATTTTAAATATTTCCAAATATATATTTGGATAACTGATTTAAATTATTTTTAAAAGTATTCAGACTTGGCAAATTTTCAGTGCAAATAAATGATTTCGGGAATTTTATTCCGCGATTGAAAAATGTTTTGAAATTCATTTTCAAAAGAATTAAAGTGTGAAAATATATCTTGTGGAGATATTTAGAAAATAAATAATTTGGGAAAATTATTTGAATTTGATGATTGTTGTGAATGTTGTTGATAGTTAAATAACCGACTATCAATGTTGGCCTTTGAAATGGCACTTGAATTTGTTTTCAAAACTAGCGCTCGTTATTCGGTTAAGCCGGGAGAGGACTTTGTGTCATAAAAACCCATTCCAAATAATGATACGACGAAATGGGATTGCATTTGAAGATGGTGTTGAAGGCCGGGTATTTTCGAAAGCAAATGGATTACCTGTCGAATGTCTCTGCACCGAGTTGCTCCGGTATAGAGATTTGATCACCCTTTGTGATAGGAAGTCCGGACGTGATTAGGGATTATCCGGATTTGCAAGGGCTTCTTTGTGAAGTGCCTTTGGTTCTGTTCGAACCCTGAACAGACTTGTATGGATGTGTGTCTGACGTTACACTTTGAGATGTAAAGCTGGTTTCTATCAAATACATTTCTGTTGGTGGCCGAGAATTTATTCTTTTAGCTTAACACCCTTCTCTGAGACATACGACCTCAGAGGTTATGTAGTTGATGGTTACTGGTGATACAGTCCCAATTTGGTAATGTGGCATACGAAGTGCTGCTGATCATTTGTTGATCGAAACATGACTTTTGTGAAAAGTGTAGCTTTGTGGACAAGACTTCGTCGAGCCTCACAACCCGGAAATGGTCAAAACAGGAATGTTGCAGCAAGGTTTTTAGGGGTTGCGCCCCTAGGGTATGCCCATTTCCTTCTGGATAAGAGGTGATATCATGGTATGGAGCCCAGATATTTTACCTATGTTGATGCTGCAAATTTATTATACTTTGTGGTTGTTGCTTTGTGGTTGAGGTTCCTTGGATAAAGGTCGGTAACGACCAGGGGATGGCATACTCGTGTGGTAGTTACCAATGTTATAGCTTGGTTAAAGCGTGAGGTAACGTCGGCCTTGTTAGCAGAGATCTGGTTAGGTTCTCGGGGGCGTCCTTCCAGAGGCGTACCCATTTCGGTAAGGAAATTACTTAGCCTGACCATTTGTTGGAAATCCAAAGAAATAATACGCGCCCTATACGGTTTTTAGTTGTATAACCTGCCATGGAATGTGGCGGTAGCCTGCTATTGAACATGGTAGCTATAGTAGGCATATGACGATATGTTGTATGCTGGCTAAGATTAATATTATACTTTCAAAATGTTTTCTGCACTATGCACTAATAATAATATCAAAAGGTTTTCGCGTATCAAGCATTTTTGACTGTCATAAGGAGAAATCTCCTCCAAGTGTGCGCTTGCATTGTGTGTGTGGAGGGAGGCGTTATGGAAGTTTTATTTTCCAAAAGCATAGCGGATTTATTTTTATTTTATTTATGAAAATAACTATTTTTAAGTTCTCACACCAGTCCCATGACTGACCTTGTTTATCATAGTGAAATGTGATAGGGGGTTCTCGCTTCGCGTTTGGTGGCGAACGGGAGACTCTTACCCCCACACGTCCTCTTTAAGGGGTTGGTTAGCCGTAAGGCGTGCAGTCGTAAGGTTGGCCGTAAAACCAAGGGCAGGGTACCATTGTATGCCACAGCGGGGCTGGGATGGTTGAGAAGCCTACCAGTCGAGAATGGCCGCTATCGATGGTTGAAAAGCCTAGACCGTTACATGTAGCGTGTGAACAAAATTATACCAACTATAAGTTCTCTAAGAAAAAAATCTAAGAAATGTTGTCTTCCATTCTCTTTTTAACTTCTCAAAAGATGAAAATTGGTATTTAATGTCTATAATTAAAATCTTAGTAGATACCACGTCGCTCATAGATACCACATCATGAAAATGCTTCTATCTTAATTAAAACTAAGAAAAAAAATCAGGAGAATCAGAACATTACTGCAAGCATTTGTCATCTTCTGTGTCTTCGGGTCTTGCAAAGTCGTCATCACGTTAAGGCCGTCTCGTCTGCGTTGTAGGTACTTAATGGAGTCATACTGTCGTCGTTGCGGCTACTTGATGGTCTCGGAGGAAGATGGGGCGGCAGCGATTTGATGCACCTGAAGGGGATGGGACAACAGCGGGTTGATGGATTCAGAGGGGGAAGGGGCGGCAGCCAAATTTAAGGTTATAGTGGGATGAAGCGGCAATGATTTGGAGATGGAGTGGTGGTCGATTTTCTTTTTAACAAATTAGGTGAAGATCTGTCTAGTTTTTATGGATAATCTTTAAATTATTTTCAGGAAAATTATGTGAAGTGAGGGTGAGAAAGAAATGTCTTTACGGCAGTTGTAGATGTGAGATAGACTATGAGTGCGTGGGAAAGAATAATTAAAAAAATGACGCAAAATGAGCTAAAATTAAAAATAATAATTCAGACATTTCAAACTCTTCAAAACCAAGAATTCCTATTACACATAGATAAAACATAAACGTGCTTTCATGCATGAAGAAAAATGTGAAAAGTGGCGAGGCTTGTGACACTTGGTTTGGGATAAATGGCAAAGGAAGGAAGACACTTGGCAACTATATGAATTTTGATGTAAGCTGATGTGAAGGAGCACATGGGGGGGGGGGGGTGTTGGCTAGTAATAAGGGGTTGAGAAGGTGGTATTTACCATTTGTAAACGCTTTCAAATACATTTTATAAGCTCACAAAATTTATTTACTAAGTAGTGAACAAAAATAGCCTCTTCTTCATGTTATTCTCTTCTCTTTAACTTTCTAAAAACAACTCCAAACACTTCCAAACTTCTCCAAAATTTTGGCCAAGGGTCTAAGGAAATCAAGGATAAAACAATATCAACTCTAATGTTGGAGGAAGGAGGCACAAGGGGTGGATCTACTCTCGGCCATGAGCAATAAAGAGGGAGGGAAATATAGTCGTAAGCTTCATGGTGGCTAGGAAGGACTTTTGCTTTTAGGTGATGGTAGGAAGCACACATGTGTTTTACAAAGCATGTGCATGGAGTTAGCAAGGAGTTTGGTGGGTTAAATCACCATTTAATAAGTATAAGAAGTGATATATGCTTTGGAAGAGGTTCATCATCTATTCGAGATGCTCGAATTCATGTAGAGATTCTTGATCTGTTCAGGATGAAGGAATACGTATATCGTTCCAAGGTCAGTTCTAATGTTGGAATCCATATGTGGTTCCAAGATCTGTTCGAGTTGTGGCTCATGTGTTGAGGTGTTGAACGTGACTTTACCATTGGTAATGATAGAAACCAAAGATAGGAGGCATAGCCAGGTGGGTTTAGCTAACCCATGAGGGTGCAACCGACTCCATTCTAGATATACTTATGGATATGCATGCGAGAGTGGTGCACTTGGCTTCACGTTGTAGTGGTGTCAGCTATGTTTTTCCTATGGCGCGTTCCCTAGAGTTGTCCCCTGCTTTAAAGGATATCTTTGATCTTGTGCAGAAGATCCACCTTGATGTACTAGGAGCATCTTCACGGAAATCCTACATAATTATGAAAACGCGCCTTAGCGGTTTTGACTGTATAATTATTATTGTTGTGGTGTACATGCTGCAAAACCACTTCTTATTTATGTTCATCACCCTTGACATTATCTATTATATCGAATATGTACTTATTAGATTGTTGGCACTTTTAAGGGGAAAACCAATCCGGTGATTCGGTTGGTCTCAGAGGGTGATGTTTATGTCATACATATTTTTTGAATTTATCACACCAGACTTTTATCTGACCCCTGGCTTTATTTTTCCCTTAATTTTTTGGGTGCTCTTTTGAGCAGTTTGAGAAAGGCAAGTTTCTGTTGATGTTCATTGGAGCCTTGGAGACGAGCCGAATGTTTTACCTACCATAGTATGTATTCTCGCTGAATTACTCTCTCTCTATATATATATCAACAATTGTAAGGATGGGTTGTTATAACCATCCAGGCTAATGATAGTACTTAGATTAGTAACTCTGAAATGCTATGTATATTAGAGCAACACTATGTACTGTCTTTTGATATTATATGTTATCATTTCGTTATGAGATTCTGATGTTTTTATTTTCCTTTTCTTGTTCCTTTTCTATTCTTCTTTTTCTTTACTGTAACAATCGGTCTTTTCGGCATTTAGGTGCTCGGCATGTGAATACCGTGGATGTATCAGTGTCGATATTCAAGGGTCAAAAGGGCAGTCATTGCATAAAGGATTTGACTATCTTAGTTTAAACTAAGAACTGCTTTAGTTCCAACTAAAACCTATGACCCTTAGTTCAAACTAAGGCGTTTGACTAGTTCAAATTGAGGAAATGCATATTATGAATATGAAATATCAATTATTTTGCGTTTATATTTAACACACAAGTTCTCTTAGGATCTACGGCGTATTTAAACTTGATATAGGTCATGGTTTTGTTGGGTGGCGCTAAAATGACAGGTATGGAAAATGTAATATACATCTCTTTTCTTTTTGTTTAGAAGTATAGAACTAAATAAGCAGTATTTTTACACAAGTCACTATGTATAACTACTTTTGGTGATACCACTACTTGATAAACTTTCCATGTAAACGTTTTGGGTAAACATGCACATAAAATATCTACATATCTATAATTAGAAGTTTTTAATTTTACTTATTTATTAAAACTTTTATTGATCATTGGATCATTTACAAAAATAATAACGTGTGATTCGTTTGATCATTTCTATATTAAGGAAACTTATTGTGGTGATTTTTCAAGTTGCTTTGTAGGATTTGATACAACACATTTTTCATACTGTGATATGGATGTCCTTCATAGCAACTTTTTTTTATAATGTATTCAATGCTATGGTTTTAAAAAAAAATTAGTACACCATCTTAATTGAAGAGCTTTGTTGTCTAGAAAGGTTGTGGTAGAAATGTATGCCATAAAAAATATGAAAATTATTTCGATGGTGATACATGAATACAACGCTCATGCTTTATTTTTAGGTGTTTGTGACTCGAAAATGAAAAAAATAGAGATGGACCCATGCATATCTAGTTTATTTCAAACTTTACTTCCTTTTCAACATTTCCAAGAGCATTAGGTGTATCATCTATATCCTTTTTTGGTAAAAATTTATTTGCTTGACGTATTAATAATTACATCCTTATAATGTATATCCACTCAATAGCTAGCTTTGTCTATGAACCCAAAAAATGTGGTAGTGTATTTTTAACATGTTTCTTACTGTGTAATTTATGTTTAGGCCAAACTAGACGATTTTAATTACGTTATATAAGTATCCTTCGATAGCATGCGCCTACACCATAATCATTTATGTAATTTATTAGAAAACAGGTTCATATTTAGCCGTTATTTCTGTTAACGATCTGACTTTCTCAAACCTAAAGCGACACTTAATACATCCTCGGTATTCGTGTGTTAATCATCTAAGTGTTCGAAAGATTGGTCATCAGGTGTCAAAGAAAGAAAAGAAAGAAAAGACAAAAAAAGAATCTCACCTCGTGATGAGAAATATGTAATATACACTAAATCTTTATAAAAAAAATCATCTTTATTTATACACGGCATCAAAGTACACTAACTTATTATCAGCCTGGACAGTTATAACAATCTATCCTTACAATTGTTGATGAATACAGACAAAAACAAAACAAATGGAAACAATGGAAGATAAAAGATACATAAATACGTCTTGGAGAATGTAGCTCGCCACCTGAAAGCTCTAAAGCATCCAGCTAAATCTGAAAAATATGCCCGAGCGGACCCTGGCATTATAGGAAAATAACGCCTGGATCAGTCTGGTAAAATCAGCATGAGAAACTCCAATCACAAGGAATTTTATTTATTATAACTTGTAAAATCCTTTAAAATCAAAGATATCTCGTAAAACCACGCCGCACATAAATACAGATGAGTTTATACCTTACAATAACCAAAACATTTTCGATAGAAAATCAATTGATATTATAATAATATCTAGGATACAAAAATATAATCATAGTCGAAATTGGTACATTAATTAAATTCCAGCACAATAGGTATACAATCAAGTCTAAAGGCACTTATTGGAGAATGGATTCCAACTATGAAAGGGTAAGGGTCTACCCACTGAATCCATACACCTCTAGATAAAATGTACGAGAAGCTACAACACGTTGCACCTCTGCTACTTAGGACTGGCCCTACCATTTACTAGATAGCGCCGAATATGATCACTCCTTTCTTGCGATCGAACAACCATAATGGGCCCGGAAACATATATTGAGATATTGGAATGATCATACCCTAATGGGAATGACCCACATAGCCATGTTGTGCGTCCCTGCTTTAGTTATTTTCCAGGTTGATGAGGGTTGAGGCTACGGTTACCTTTTTATATAGCAAATATCTTGGAATGCTAACACTGCCCTCCAAGCAGAAATGTAATGCCCGCATTTATCCATACAAGTTTGTTCTAGGTCTGAATGAAAACGAAGGAACTACCGCTACTACAAATCAATTTTGGAATCACCCTCAAGATTGGTAGCAAGTAGCCATTGCATTTCAAAAGCTCTGTCTTCAATCATCTTGAAAATATCTTCAATTCGAAATGCATTAGTTGGATCAAAGTGGTTTTTATATAATTTATACTTATCCGATCCTGGTCTCTTCGAAACAACATTTGGTAGTTTCGGTAAACTCAACTCCGGTTCTTTTGGAAATAATTATACAATAAATAGGAGCAGCGATTACCCCCAACTTTTTAAGTTAATGGATCTCCCTATCAATTATCCAAGGAGAAAAAAACGAGATTTATATGCATTAGTACAACATCAATTAAGATGATTGTGACATATAACTCATGTGTTTCTCCTATATATTTACAGAGTTATATTTTGGTCCAGATTTGATGGTCGATTATTAAACTATTAGTAAACAAACTAGCAAAAATTCAGAGATTTAACTACAAATAGCAACCATTAGGCCTCAAAATAAATCTTGCATTTATTTAAATCTCTTTCAAAAATATTTATCAAAATACTCATATACTTATCTCACCGACTCACAAAATATTGTAAAAGATTTCTCCATTCAAAATCATATTAAAATTATCAAAATAAATGTTATTTAAAATAGAGATAAGGATAACCCCATACACTATTCCTTTGATGTTAAGTATGGATCGGATGTTCCATACCACCTTGATCAGGAAGGTCAGTAAGGGAAATCCAAATCTCAAATTGTTTTATAAATTTCTTCTATAAATCCTTTTAATAAAACTCTTTCATTTTAAGCTCCAAATCTATTTATAAAACACTTTATAAATCACCAAGTTTATTTACAAAACTCTTTTATAAATATCCAAAATCGTTTATAAAACTTCATTTATAAAATTTCTTTATCTAAAACAAAACTTCCTTAATAAACTTTAATCAATAAAGTTCCTTTGATAAACAATCTATTATTAAAACCACTTTTAAATAAACAAGTTACTATTTATACATTCGTCATTAAATAATCTTTAAATCTCATTAACAAAATGATGATTTTTAAACAATCATTTAGTAATAAAATAATTACTTAATTATCCTTTAAATATCATATTTAAAATGATGATAAAATTAAACATTATAAATAAGTAATAACTTACTTTAATATCTTTATTAAAAAATACTTAAAATGATTGATTCACAAAATCAGAAAACCATAATGGTTCCTTTAATTAAGTTTAACTTATGCAAGTTATAACACGTGTATTTACATAGAAAACAGTTATGTAAAAGGAATCAATAACCCATCGTCAATAACATATAGGTAAATGTTCAAGTTATTATAATAGCAGATGGGGATTTATTCGACTAGACACATCTCCAAGTTAATGTAATAATAGAATAGTGTTTGGTTCTTCAAACAGATGTCGAATATAACTTAATTAGCAGAATGGTGATTTATTCTGCTAGAAAAATGTCATTAGGTTTCATATTCAATTGAGGCTACTTAAATGTAATCGATAAAGAAATCCTTTGGTTTGAAATATACTTTAAAAGAGGATTGCTTTGAAACAAAACCGATCATTAGAAATAAAGTGGTTTAAAACCTATTTTTTATTAATAATTAAATAATATTTAAATTCTTTATTTAATGATTAAATCTTTAATGAATAATTAAACAATTATTAACTATTAAATAAATAATTAAACCATAATTAATCCTTAATTAATTAATAAATAATAATTTAAACCTTTAAATAATAATTAAATATTAACTAATTAAATAATATTTAATTAAAACTTAAATAATAATTTAAACATTTATTTAAAACAATTAAATATAATTAAGTTTTAATTAAATCTTGACTTAAATTTAACTTGATTAATAACTAATTGGTAATTAAAACGTTCTAAATAAATAATTTAATTAATATTAATTAGATAAGAACTAATCTCCAAATAATTAATTAAGTAATAATTAACTCTTTATTAATCAACAAATTATAATTAACTTACCTAATAATAATTAAGTACTGATTACCCTAACTTAATTAATGATTACGTACTAATTACCTCACTTAATTTGTTAATTAAATTATCATTAAATAATTAATAATTAATAATTGTTTTAAATATTTAAAATATGTTTGAAAAAACTTTTCTATAAAGATATTTAAGTTCAAACATTTTAAATTCAAAAAGAGTTTGTTTTTCAAGAACCGCATTTTATAACGACTATCGCTGTATAACTTGAAATTTTCAAAAATTGTTTTCATGAGTCAACTAGTTTTAAAAATTACCCTTTTACTTAAACCCACTTTCTAACTTTAGAAAAAGTTTTGAAATCAAAAAGTTAAAATTTGAAAACTTTATAAACCTTTAAAAATAAGTACTAAAGTAAAAAAATATTTTAAAAGCAAGGAATTTATATACCACTAATACAACTCTAGGTGCTAACTTCATTTAATATAAATATTACATACACAAGATCCTAATATCCATTTTCATATTAATAAACCATAACAAAGTAACATTTTTCAACCATACACAACATTTGGACTTAAGTTTCAAGTCAAACCCAACATCACATAAAAGCATACAAATCTATATCCAAATCAACATCATTTAACCAAACAATGAATATACTTTAGCAACCAAATATAAACAAAAATTTAAAGTTAAAACTTTGTATAAAAGGGTGAGCTTTGACTCATCATCAGCTATCAAAAATCTTACTAGCTCAACTTAACTTCCACGTTGCATGCTATAATCTGAATACAAACTTACATACATGCTTTTAACTTGGAAAATTGAAGTTTTGGTGGCATAGACGGCTAAAAGGGTTTGACCTAGGGGTATACATGGCTCTGCCATGGTGTAGTTACGGGTGTATGGCTTTGTTTTTTAAGTAAAAGGGGACGTGGAAGGAAGAGAAGGGCTTAAAACAAGTTTTAAAAGAATTAAAATTGAAAAAAAATTGAGTTCTAAAACATTTTAAAAGCATGGTAGCAATTAAGGAGTTTTGGAAGCTTTGGAAAAGAAGAAAAGGCTCTAGAAAAAAGGGGGAAATGAAATAAAGATGAAAAGGAAGATGGAAAAAGTTTTTATATAACATGAAATACCCAAATTACCTAAATACCCTTGTACTCCACCCTCCTCTCACTTGTTGCCACATCACCATGCCACCTCACCTTGTCCCCACTTTCGATTTTCAATAATTCATGGTTCCCCTCCTTTTCCAAGCTCCAACATGAATGACGCCTATTGTACTTTATGTCTCCTTATGTTTCCATAAGCATCTTCTCCTTTCTTCTTTTTTTCTCCTTTTTTCTAACACCCTTATGTATGTATGTACATATGTACGTGCGTATGCAAACTAACTTATTTATATTTCTATGTGTACATATTTACAGTAGAGTCACACTGTTTTTGATAACTTTAAGTCGATGAAAATTCGAAAAACGAATTCCGGTCACACTTTCGATTTTTCTTCGAACTAAATATTTTTGTAAATAAATTTGGAAAACTATTTCACCATCATTATTTATTACTTTAAAAGAGTTTTATTTTAATTATAAAAATCATTATTTCAATATTTAAATTAATTAAATATTCACAAATCAAAGTAGTAAAATCCCGGTCATTACACTCTCCCCTCTTAAAAGAATTTCGACCTTGAAATTTACCACAACCCTAAACCAAAGACAACTAACCCTAGAAGGCTTAACACTACTCATTAGTCCGTATGAGTATCGATCGCACGATTCCCTCGTGCGGAATCTGATCAGGCTTCTCAATCAAAAATCTCTGTTTTTCTTAGATAGCCATATACTATGATAAAAAAGCTTGGTTCTAGATTAAGAACCCTCATTAAGTGTTCGTTGTCGAAAATCGAGTGATGAATCTTTCTTCGGAATATTGTGAAACACCTCCAGTCATTACTCGAATCTTGGATCGAGAACTATATGGAAAAAAAAAGATCTACGTACAACCTATTTACTTATCTTACTAGTTCTTACTACCCAACTACTTTGTATCCTCCCTGAAATATTTATGAAAACATTTCACAACAATTTCTACTTAGGTTCAAGCATCTTTAAATGATACAACTTATTTATGAAACCTTTCATAAAATCATTTAAATTCATTAATTTGCATAATACTCTTCTACATCCTAAGAGTACATACAAACCATCTTATTTTTAATTCGATTTACCATATTCTATTCAGATGTAGGCCCAAAACAAATCTCGAGTTTAAAACCAAGTCGACCAATCCAACCTCTTTACCCAATCGGTCTGGTAAGTAACTAAGAAGAGTAGGATGCTGGTATCCAAACTTCATCCTAGAATCTAGTTTTCTTTAGACACTCCGAGGTAGAAATTTTTATTAGCCGGCCCAATAACATCAAATAATTCTTCACTCTCTATATGTCAAAATCAAAAGACAAATTTTGATAAAAACAAGTTTACTAAACCTTACTGTTATATTAATTTGAATTTTAACTTCATCGATTTATCTGCTCTTTAATCAAAATACCTTATTATTTTTGAAACTTAGGAACCAAATACCTGGGTCTTATTTCTAAAACTTTTTGAAATGATACTTTATTTTTAACGCTTAGAAAATATACATATAGTCCGAGTAACTCCAAAATGATATCAGGGAACCGGGAACTAGTAGCACATATCCCATTACCAAAAAGGGTAATAATCAAGAGAAGTGTTTACAATCTAAACACATCTCTTGCCCATTTTAGTGACTTCGAGTCAATCAAACAGGTTAGTTATAAAAATACTTTTTATTTTAGAATCCCTTTTTAAAACAATATTATGTTTCTCTCTCCGTGTGTGTGTATTTCCAGCTAAATTGTTTTTAACAAAATATTTATCATCCACTTGCTTTGACGTCATTCGAATTCGAACTTATTTCGATCGTACAATGACAAACATAATGATTTAGTAACTGCAGTATCGCATTCGCCAAAGCAAACACCCGATTGTCACTTAGAAGATTATCTAGATCATCACAAAACAAATCGAGATTTATTCCTTGAACTGTCCAATGAATAATCCTACTCTTAAATTCTATTTCAAAATATTTATATCTTAAAGTATTTTTAAGTAAAATTATTACTACTTCTCCAAAACCTTGAAAACCATTTTCCAAAAGCATCGGGATGTAAATTCTTTGAAAATCAATCTTATTTTCAAATACATTTTAAAATTCTAGCTTATAAAATTAACTGAATTATTTCTTTTTGATAAACACCTTATATTAACCCAATTTAACCCAACATTATCAACGAACGCCTTATAGCCAAATTATGAAACTTAATTCACAAGGTGTTCATTTTAATGTTCCCATAAATTCTACCTACCCAACCTGTGATGGAAAAGGAAAAACTACCAATGAATCAAACAATAGTCAATGCTCAAAATTAAACGAGCATGACTAATCAAACCCTATATAATAATTAAATATTATCAACTCCTAGCAACAATCACATCATATATAATTATATTTTATTTTTGAAAATTATTTTTTTATATATAAAGTATATTCCTGCATAAAATTATTTCATTTACAGATTTAAAATAATACTATATCGATTTGCCTAGTTTAAGTGCTTAGAAACCCCTATTGACACCGTGGTGTCCCACGTCTCGACCAGAATTCATCAATCAAACAAATGAATCAACATAATATACAACATTTTTATAGCATTAACAAATAGCAGTCAATATATACACTCATTCTCATCCTACGGTTTCACTTATCCTATCTCAAATGAGTTTACCCCTCCAGTGGCTAGTGTTCGCTCAACCTAAGCTTCGATACCAAGTGTAATGATCTGCCTTTCTTACACCTAAAGACGACACTTAATACATCCTCGGTATTCCTATGTTGATCATTTAAATGTCTGGAAGACTGGTCATTAGGGTTAAAGAAATAAAATACAGAACAGAATCTCATATCATGACGAGAAATATATAATATACACAAAATCTTTATAAAAAAGAAATCATCTTTACTTATACACAATATCATAGTACACTAACCTATTATCAACCTGGATAGTTATAACAGCATGTCGTTACAATTGCTGATGAATACAGACAAAAACAAAACAAATGGAAATAGCAAAAGATAGAAGATACGTGAATACATCTTGGAGAATCTAACTCGTCACCTAAAAGTTCCAAAGCATCCAACTAAATTTGGAAAATATGCTCGGGCTGATCCGAGCATTATAAGAAAATATCGCCCGGAACAGTCTGGTAAAGCCGCTGTGACGCCTCACCTCTATGCCCACGCTAGCCAAGGACACTACAGGGTAATGCCGTCAACTAACACGGAGAATAAGGCTGGTTGGGAGCGACCATCTATAGCCTTGCTCTAACTATCTATTGAATACATCGACAATAAACGTACCAAGAAGGTCGACATACCCAATGAATACTAAAAACAAAACCATAGGCGGTTGAAGGATCTATCAGAACAGAATATAACAACTCAAATTTAATATACATCACAGAACAGTAGATCATCATATACACATACATCGATACACAACAGAGTTTAAAAAATAATACATGTCAAGTGGTATAGCAAACCACAATATACAGACGAGTCAAAAGAATATATATATCAGAGTTACAAATAAAAGGACTACACAAAAAGCTTTAACAAAAAGGAACAAGATGAATAGTCCATGCGGAAGCAAAATAGGCTAAGTCTAAAAGCACCTAACCTGAAACATCTCGGTCTGACCCGAGTATAAAATACACGGGTCAGTCTAGCTAAACAAATCAGTAAGATAAACTGAACAACAATAAACCTGCAAGATTACAAGGAATAACAAATATCTTCCAAAAGAGATAACACAATCATCTAGCAAAAGATGAATCATACGATAACATAACAAGCCTCATATCATCGGCAACTCATAGAAACAAAGGATAAGAATATCCCAAAGCAAGCCAAAAGGCAATAACAAATACCAATAAGGTATACAAGTTCCACAAGGTAAATGCTACGCATCATGCGGCTCAAAAAGACCAACACCGAAGGGCGATACCTAGGGAATATACATATGAATGAAACATCAGAAAATTGCTCGAGCTCAGTACTGTACAAACAAGGATCCATGAGCTCGAAGACTCCAAATCCAATATCACCCATGCGGCTCATAACGACGAACATCGAAAAAGATACTAAAGGGCAACCCCATATCACCCATGCGGCTCATAACGACCAACATCGGAAGCGATACTAGAGGGCAACAAACCCAAAGGCACAAACCCGAAGGCACAAACCCGAAGGCAACATACCCGAAGGCAACATACCCGAAGGCAACAAACCGTAGTGGTGAAGGTCGAAGACCCAGTACTGGACACCACTAACTGGCGGAATGTGTCATAACTCTCAAAAAGGAATCCGAAAAGTGGTAACGTGAGTCCCATAACCACTCGTTCGCACTAAACGGTTTACTATTTGTCAGTCAATTTCACACTCAAAGCAGTACAAAGTTCACCTCTTATCATCGGTAAACCAAACCCGAAGGTCAAAACGATCAATTGAATAGGTCGGGGATTAATCGAAAAGATAAACGCACAGGTTCATGGTCCGTGTTTTACCTAACCATTTAATCTCCTTTCCACTCCGCTCGAAGTGCGAAATTGTGTGTGTGTGCGTTTTAAACAGAATTTACAAATCAGAGAAACGAGCTTTTAATGCAATTTGGAGATTATTTTATAAAACCCGTGGATGAAGTCAAAAAGGAATCATCAAGGTCAAATATGCATAAACAACTAATTGGAATCAATTTAAATCGATAAAGTGAAAATCACAAACAAATAGGCACACTGGACAAAATGAAGCAGGTCAGTCGAATGAACCATAACCCGAGAGTTTTTTTTAAACTCTACAGTCATTCGACTGACTGTAGGGGGTCAGTCGACTGGCTGTAGCTGGAAATGTTTTCCAGCCTAGCAAATGGAGGAGCAAACTCACCCCATTTGCAACATGTCGAGCAATGGACTTAAGGGGATTTGCCAATCGATAACCCAACACCATTGACTCCGATTACCACCAAAAACCACGATCAAACATCAAAGTTATGATTTTCAAGGATTGACTCCAAAACACCAAAAAGTGAAATGTTCACCAATTCAATTCAAACCAATGGCAAATGCACATGAATAAGTGTTAGGACTCATACCTAACAATCCAACATAGTTGTAAACATAGATGTGAGGTAAAAATCTCACCCTACATCAATAATCAAGAGAAGTAGATGTGAGTTCAAAACTCACCTTCTAATTCAAAAACAAAGAAGAAGGAGTTCAATTGCAAGGAGAAGACCAACAAATCTCCACTTCAACTCTACTAGCTTCAATCTAAGAATAAAACAAGTATTTTCCTAAGTTAGGTTTAGGAAATTTCTGAGATTGAAGAGAGAAAGAGATAGAGAAGATGAAGAGGAGCTTACCATTGGCTTCTGTATGATTTTGGAGAAAGAAATCAAGTTTACAGGAAGAAACTAGGGCTTGCAACTTCTATTTCCTCTTCCCTTCCACCATTTTCAGTTTTCTTAAGCTTAAGAAATGAAATGAGGGTGAATGGATGAAGAGAGGGCTGAGTTAGGGGTTTAGACTAACAAATGGGCTGAACCCAAACCCAAAACCCAAATAAAAAAGTTGTAAAATTTTACAAACTCCAAACATACCAAAGGTTATACTCAAAAAGACCGCAAACGCCATTTTGGAACCAATGGAGGTGGTTTCGAGTTCCAATTAGGCCATTTGCAAAAAGTAACATTTCGGACCTAAAAATCCGACTAACGACGCTATATTTAAATAAAACATTTAAATATAAAATCATTAATTATGCGGGTTGTTACAGATCTCCCCTCCTTACAAAATTGCGTCCTCGCAATTCCTAGAGACGATATTTGTAACAACTACATACATGCAACCTTCAAAAGGGAAGGAAATAAGCTTGAGATAAAAAGATAAACTCACCGTTGCCAAGGAAAGATAGAAAACCCGGATAAGATCGCTCGATATACTCTCTGGTTTCCCAAGTACAGTCATTGGGACTAGCGGACCATTGAACTTTAACGAGCGGCACGTCCTTGTTCCGAAGGTGTCGCACCTCCGTGTCAAGTACGCGAATAGGTTGCTGTACAATAGATAAGTCCGGTGAGACCTCAAGCTCTTGCAAATCAGGAGAAGTAATAACTGAATCCGACTCCCGAAGACACTTCCGAAGTTGAGAGACGTGAAACACGTCATGAATGCCAGATAAATGAGCAGGAAGTGAAAATCTATAAGCCACAGGGCCAATACGTTCAGTAATAGAAAATGATCCTATAAAGCAAGGAGCCAATTTCCCAGTCGTACTGAAACGCATAACCCCTTTCAAAGGAGAAACACGAATAAAAACAAGATCACCAATCGAGAACTCGAGAGGCTTCCTACGGCTGTCAGCGTAGGATTTCTGGCGGCTCTGTGCCTCTTTCATTCTCAACCGAATAAGATCAATCTTCTCGGAAGAATCATGAACAAAATCTGGACCAAGAATAAGCTTCTCCCCAGATTCCAACCAACATGAAGGTGATCGACATGGCCTTCCGTATAAAGCTTCGAAAGGAGCCATACCGATACTAGACTGAAAACTATTGTTGTAGGAGAACTCTACAAGAGGTAGATGATCCCCCCAACTACCACCGAAATCAAAAATACAAATACGAAGAAGATCTTCCAAGATACGATTCACCCGTTCAGTCTGTCGTCAGACTGCGGATGATAAGCTATGCAAAAATTAAGCTTTGATCCCAAAGCTTGCTGAAGACTCTGCCAAAAATGACTCGTGAATAAAGGATCACGATCACTCACAATAGAACTAGGAACACCGTGAAGTCTCACGATTTCCTTGGCATACAACTTAGCCAAATGCGAAGCAGTCCTATTAGACTTAATAGGAATAAAATGAGCAGATTTGGCGAGGCGATCAACAAAAACCCAGATACTAGAATGGCCTGATCTCGAACGAGGTAGGCCGTCAATGAAATCCATAGAAATCTGATCCCATTTCCACAATGGAATCTCTAGAGGCTGAAGAAGACCCGAAGGACGCTGATGTTCAGCCTTAATACACTGACAAGTTATGCAATTACTCACATAACTAGCCACATCGCGCTTCATGCCTTCCCAATAATAAGGACGATGCATATCGGCATACATCTTACTACTACCAGGATGAATGGTATACTTAGAACGGTGACAGTCATCAAGAATGTCATGCCTAAGTGCAAAATCAGAAGGCACAAAAAGACGGTTCTTCTTGCGAAGACACCCATGAGAATCAATGCTGAAATCCCGCAACGCCTCATCATAGGATCCAGACTCACAAAGCTGAATAAGATGTAAAAAATCAGGATCACGCCGTTGGGCATCGGCAATACGATCTAATAAAATGGGTTGAGCTCCCAAACTAAATAATAGAATAGGAGAATCATAAGATGAACCTCGATCATGAATTTCACAAAAAGATAGAGTCTCAAGAATATCCCATTCGGCAAGCATCATAGAAACAACAACCGAATGTTTGCAACTAGGCGCATCTGCAACACGATTACCCTTACCAGGGGTATACTGGATATCAAAGTCATAGGAAGCAAGAAACTCGAGCCAACGCTGTTGTCTCATATCGAGTTCCTTCTAAGTGAACAAATACTTCAAAGATTTATGATCGGTATAAAGAATGAAGCGTTCGCCCAATAAATAGTGTCGCCAAATCTTCAAGGCAAAGACAATGGCGGCTAACTCAAGATCATGAGTGGCATAGCGAACTTCATTCGGACGCAGTTGCCTAGAAGCATAAGCAACTACCCGATCCTTCTGCATAAGAACAGCATCGAGACCACTACCACAAGCATCGGTGTAGACAACAAGATCATGATTCCCCTCGGGAACCACAAGAATAGGAGCATTAGTGAGAAGTTCCTTTAATGTATGAAAGGAAGCTTCACACTTGTCAGGCCAAATAAAACGAATGCCTTTCCAAGTAAGGCAGGTGAGAGGAAGCACAACTCGGGAAAAATCCTTAATGAACCGACGGTAATAACCCGCCAATCCAAGGAAACTACGAATCTCATGAACATTCTCAGGCCTCTTCCAATTCTGGATGGCTTCGATCTTTGATGGATCGACAGAAATGCCATCGGAAGATACAACATAGCCTAAGAACTTAACCTTATTCTTCCAAAAATGGCACTTGGAGAATTTGGTTCTAAGCTGATGATGACGGAGGGTACTCAAGACAATTCTCAAGTGATTAGCATGCTCGGCTTCAGACTTAGAATAAATAAGGATATCATCAATGAACACAAGCACGAACTTGTCGAGATATTCCAGAATACTCGATTCATGAGATCTACAAAGAAAGCAGGAGCGTTCGTCAACCCGAACGACATAACGAGCCACTCAAAAGAACCATAACGAGTGCGGAAAGCGGTAAGAGGAATGCTATCCTCCGCGACTCGTAACTGATGAAAACCCGTGGCAAGGTCAAGCTGAGAAAAGACCTTAGCACCACTCAATAGATCGAACATATCATCGATCCTAGGCAATGGATACCTATTCCTGATGGTTAACTCGTTAAGCTTGCGATAGTCAATGCAAAGCCTAAGAGTTCCATCAGACTTCTTCACGAAGACGACCGCGGATCCCCACGGAGAAAAACTGGACTGAATCAACTGCTTGGACTCAAGCTCTAAAAGCTGCTTCTTGAGTTCCTCATTTTCCCCTGTAGACATCCTTGTGGGAGGACGACTAACTGGCTGTGCGCCTGGAATGAGATCAATGCGAAACTCAATTGCCGCTTAGGTGGCAAACCCGAGACAGGCTCAAAAACATCAAAAAAGTCACAAGCAATAGGAATACGAGATATGTCATCATCATCTTGCGAGTCAAGAGAATATAAAGCCATTTCGGAATTATCCACATCCCAAAGAATAAGAAATAGCCGAGTAGGCGAATCCGGATGTCGAAGATATATAATTCTCTCCGAACAAATTATCCTGGCATCATATCTTACTAGCCAGTCCATACCCAAAATCAAATCAAATCCCAGACAAGAAATAACGTGCAGACTCGCACGAAAAGAAAAGCCACATAAAACAATCTCAACATCATCTCAAAGCAAGCTAAGGGTCGCGGATCCCCCGATAGGATTCGAAATCCTCAAAGAAGTAACCATACAAGAAACATCCAAGGATAAATCATCTACAAGCTTTTTCAATATGAAAGAATGTGAAGCTCCCGTATCGAAAAGAACTCGAATACTATGATCATGAAATAAAATAGAACCTTCCAAAATAGATGGAGATATAACTTTGGGCTGAGAAAGGCCTTCAGAAGCCTTTGCAGCAGAAAGCTTGCTAGACTTGGCACCAGCCGGAACAGTAGGGCAAGCTGAAACATGATGACCTTCCTTCTTGCAATAGCGGCAGAAGAGAGGCTTAGGACAAGCTCGAATAATATGATCAGGTGAACCACAATTGAAACACTTCCGAATGAAAGGTGTTCCGGAAGACTGAGGCTGAGAGCTAGGACCACCATTCTTCTTCTTCCTAGAAGGAAAAGGCCTGGACTTCTGAATTGGAAACTGCCTCTTGTTGGGGTTCTTGGAAACCTCAACATCAACATCACTATCACACTCCTTCTCGGCGGTCTCGAGATGAAGCGCAGAATCAACCAACTCCTTAAAAGAAAGCTTAAGCTGGAGCAACAAGGACTTCTTAAGATATTTCTTAAGACTAGAAACAAACTTCAAATTCTTATTATAAGAAGTGCAAATGAATTCAAGACCATACTTAGATAAAGCCTCGAATGATGAAACATACTCAGAAACAGAAGACTTCTCTTGCTTCAACTCAAGGAAGCGACGGGTCAATAAATTTTTTTCAGATTCAGGAACGAACTTGAGTTCAAATCGCTCCCGAAACTGGGTCCAAGAAAGAGTAGACTCATTAATTTCGGCCACAAGAAGCTCATACCAATCAAGAGCACGCTCTTGTAATAAGCTAGAAGTTACAAGAACTCTATCATGGTCAGAAAGATCCATGCGAGAGAAAATACGCTCGCACATGCGAAACCAAGCTTGGACTTCAAGAACAGACTCGGAGCCCTTAAACGACTTTCCTCCATGATGAGCAAAATCACTGCACTGACGTGCAAAGGCAGATTTGCGAGGTGGAGAAACTCGAGGAGGAACTGGAGGCTAAGTGCTCCTAAACAATTCCAAAAACTGATCAGCAGACATATAAACGCCATCCGGATGTGAGCCACTGGATTGCCCAGCATCCGAACGTCGTCCCCCGCCTCTTCCAGCCATACGCTGAAAGTTAGATAAGAACAAGATTATTCACAAGGTAGATAATCACGATGGAATACTACGGAATAAAATACATTCCTAGACGTATTCCCCAAATTCTATCTAACCTTGATGGTAGAAGGAAAAGAGAGACACGATGGTTCAAAGAATTGCATCACTTATACCCTTTGATGTACCGTAATATGTGCATCTATTCTGTGTTTATCATATTTTGTTCTGAACTCAGCTCTGATACCACGCTGTGACGCCCCACCTCTATGCCCACGCTAGCCAAGGACACTACAGGGTAATGCCGTCAACTAACATGGAGAATAAGGCTGGTTAGGAGCGACCATCTATAGCCTTGCTCTAACTATCTATTGAATACATCGACAATAAACGTACCAAGCAGGTCGACATACCCAATGAATACTTAAAACAAAACCATAGGTGGTTGAAGGATCTATCAGAACAGAATATAACAACTCAAATGTAATATACATCACAGAATAGTAGATCATCATATACACATATATCGATACACAACAGAGTTTACAAAATAATAGATGTCAAGTGGTATAGAAAACCACAATATACAGATGAGTCAAAATAATACATATATCAGAGTTACAAATAAAAGGACGACACAAAAAGCTTTAACAAAAAGGAACAAGCTGAATAGTCCATGCGGAAGCAAAATAGGCTAAGTCCAAAAGCACCTAACCTAAAACATCTCGGTCTGACCCGAGTATAAAATACACGGGTCAGTCTAGCTAAACAAATCAGTTAGATAAACTGAACAACAATAAACCTGCAAGGTTACAAGGGATAACAAATATCTCCCAAAAGAGATAACACAATCATCTAGCAAAAGATGAATCATATGATAACATAACAAGCCTCATATCATCGGCAACTCATAGAAACAAAAGATAAGAATATCCCAAAGCAAGCCAAAAGGCAATAACAAATACCAATAAGGTATACAAGTTCCACAAGGTAAACGCTACGCATCATGTGGCTCAAAAAGACCAACACCGAAGGGCGATACCTAGCGAATATACATATGAATGAAACATCAGAAAATTGCTCGAGCTCAGTACTATACAAACAAGGATCCATGAGCTCAAAGACTCTAAACCCAATATCACCCATGCGGCTCATAACGACCAACATCGGAAGCGATACTAAAGGGCAACCCCATATCACCCATGCGGCTCATAATGACCAACATTGGAAGCGATACTAGAGGGCAACAAACCCAAAGACACAAACCCGAAGGCACAAACATGAAGACAACATACCCAAAGGCAACATTCCCGAAGGCAACAAACCGTAGTGGTGAAGGTCGAAGACCCAGTACTGGACACCACTAACTGGCGGAATGTGTCATAACTCTCAAAAAGGAATCCGAAAAGTGGTAACGTGAGTCCCATAACCACTCGTTCGCACTAAACGGTTTACTATTTGTCAGTCAATTTCACACTCAAAGCAGTACAAAGTTCACCTCTTATCATCGGTAAACCAAACCCGAAGGTCAAAACGATCAATTGAATAGGTCGGGGATTAATCGGAAAGATAAACGCATAGATGCATGGTCCGTGTTTTACCTAACCATTTAATCTCCTTTCCACTCCGCTCGAAGTGTGAAATTGTGTGTGCGTGCGTTTTAAATAGAATTTACAAATTAGAGAAACGAGCTTTTAATGCAATTTGAAGATTATTTTATAAAACCCATGGATGAAGTCAAAAAGGAATCACCAAGGTCAAATATGCATAAACAACTAATTGGAATCAATTTAAATCGATAAAAGTGAAAATCACAAACAAATAGGCACACTGGACAAAATGAAGCAAGTCAGTCGACTGGCCTACTACAGTCAGTCGACTGAACCATAACCCGAGAGTTTTTTTTAAACTCTGCAGTCAGTCGACTGACTACAGGGGGTCAGTCGACTGGCTGTAGCTGGAAATGTTTTCCAGCCTAGCGAATGGAGGAGCAAACTCACCCCATTTGCAACATGTCGAGCAATGGACTTAAGGGGATTTGCCAATCGATAACCCAACACCATTGACTCTGATTACCACCAAAAACCACGATCAAACATCAAAGTTATGATCTTCAAGGATTGACCCCAAAACACCAAAAAGTGAAATGTTCACCAATTCAATTCAAACCAAAGGCAAATGCACATGAATAAGTGTTAGGACTCATACCTAATAATCCAACATAGTTGTAAACATAGATGTGAGGTAAAAATCTCACCCTACATCAATAATCAAGAGAAGTAGATGTGAGTTCAAAACTCACCTTCTAATTCAAAAACAAAGAAGAAGGAGTTCAATTGCAAGGAGAAGACCAACAAATATCCACTTCTACTCTACTATCTTCAATATAAGAATAAAACAAGTATTTTCCAAAGTTAGGTTTAGGAAATTTCTGAGATTGAAGAGAGAAAGAGATAGAGAAGATGAAGAGGAGCTTACCAATGGCTTCTGTATGATTTTGGAGCAAGAAATCAAGTTTACAAGAAGAAACTAGGGCTTGCAATTTCTATTTCCTCTTCCCTTCCACCATTTTCAGTTTTCTTAAGCTTAAGAAATGAAATGAGGGTGAATGGATGAAGAGAGGGCTGAGTTAGGGGTTTAGACTAACAAATGGGCTGAACCCAAATCCAAAACCCAAATAAAAAAGTTGCAAAATTTCACAAACTCCAAACATACCAAAGCTTATACTCAAAAAGATCGCAAACGCCATTTTGGAACCAATGGAGGTGGTTTCGAGTTCCAATTCGACCATTTGCAAAAAGTAACATTTCGGATCTAAAAATCTGACCAACGACGCTATATTTAAATAAAACATTTAAATATAAAATCGTTAAATATGCGGGTTGTTACAGCCAACGTGAGAAATTCAAATGCAAGGAATTTTATTTATTATAACTTGTAAAATCCTTTAAAAACATGGGTATCTAGTAAGACCACACCGCACATAAACACGAAAGGGTTTTTACCTTACGATAACCAAAACATTTTCAATAGAAAATCCAGTAATATTTTAACAATGTCTAGGATACAGATTCATATATCATAGCCAAGCTTGTTATATTAATTAAATTTCAGCATAATATGTACACAATCGAGTTCGAAGACACTTATTGGAGAATGGATTCCAAATATGAAAGGGTAAGGTTCTACCCACCGAATCCGTATACCTCTGAATAAAATGTACTGGAGGATACAACACATTGCACCTCTACTACCCAGGACCGGGCCTACCCCTTACCGGATAGCGCCGAATATGATCACTCCATGGATGCATTCAAACTACCATTATGGACCTCGAAGCATAGTTAGAGATATCGACATCTAATCTTGCGATGATCATACCTAATGGGAGCGACCCACATAGCCTTGCTTTACATTCTTGCTTTAGTCTTTTTCCATTTTGATGAGGCTTAAAGCTATGATTACCTTTTTATATGGCAACCATCTTGGAATGCTAACATTACCCTCCAGGTATAAATGCAATGCCGACATTCATCCGTACAAGTTTGTTCTGGGTTTGAAAGAAACCAAAGGCACTATCTCTGCTACATCCATTTTAGGATCACCTTCAGGATTGTTAGCAAGTAGCAATTACACTACAAAAGCTATGTCTTCAATAATCTTCAAGATATCTTTTGTTCGAAACGTTTGAGTTGGATTGAAGTGGTTTTCAGGTAATTTATACTTATCCGTTTCCGGTATCTTCGAAAGAACATTCAATAATTTTAGTAAACTCAACTACAGTTCTTTTCAAAATAATCAGACAATAAATAGAGGTAGGAATCACCCCTTAACCATTTAAGTTGATAGATCTCCCTATCATTTGTCAGGAGAACAAAACGAGATTTATACACATAGTACAACATCATCGATGACGACTGTGTCATATGACCCACATGTTTCTCCTAGATATTTATAGAGTTCTATTTTGGTCCGATTTAATAGTCGGTTATTTAACTATCAATAAACAAATAAGCAACCACTCAAAGATTTAACTACCCATAACAACCACTAAGCCTTAATAAATCTTTCATTTATTTAAACTTCTATCCGAAATATTTATCAAAATATACATATACTTATCTCACTGGCATAAGTATATTCATAAAACATTGTGAATGATTTCCCATTTCAAAATTATTTTAAAAGGATCAGAATAAATGTTATTTAAAATAGAGATAAGGATAACCCCAAACACTATTCCTTCGGTGTTAAGCATGGAATGGATGTTCATACCACCTTGATTAAGAAGCTCAGTTATGGGAAATCCAAATCTCAAATTCTTTTATAAATTTCTTCTATAAATCCTTTTAATAACTCTCTTTTGTTTATACTCTAAACCCATTTATAAAACACTTTATGAATCCCCAAGTTTATTTTTGAACACTTTTTTAAACATCCAAGATCATTTATAAAACTTCATTTATAAACTTTCTTTATCTAAAATAAAAGTTACTTCATAAACTTTGATCAGTAAAGTTCCTTTGATAAACAATCAATTATTAAAACCACTTTTAAATAAATAAGTTATTATTTAAACATTCTTCGTTAAAATATCTTTAAACCACAGTAACAAAATAATGATTTTTAAACAATTATTTAGAAATGTATTAAATAATTTCACAAAATCTTTGATAAAATAATTGCTTAATTATCCTTTAAATATAATATTTAAATGACAATAAACTTTAAACATTATAAATAAGTAATAACTTTACTTTAAATCTTTATTAATAATATATTTAAAATGGTTGATTTCATAAAATTAAAAAACCACAATGGTTCATTTAATTGAGTTTAACTTATTCGAGTTATAACATGGGTATTTACATAGAAATCAGATATGTAAAAGGAATTAACAATCCATAATATATAACATAAAGGTAAATGTTTAATTTTTTATAATAGCAAACAAAAATTTGTTCTGCTAAACATATATCCAAGTTAATATAATAGCAGAATGGCATTTGGCTCTGCTAATAGATGCCAAATATAACTTAATTAGCTGAATGGTGATTTATTCTGCTAAACAAATGTCATTGGGTTTCATATTCAATTAAGGTTACTTAAATGTAATCAACAAAGAAATCCCTTAGTTTGAAATATCTTTTAATAAAGGGCTGCTTTGGACAAAATCGATCTTCAGAAATAAAGTTGTTTAAAACCTTAAAACTTTTTTTAAATAATTAAATAATATTTAAACTCCTCATTTGTGACGACCTACCTTTTTGAACAGTTTAAATCGATAATAAACCACACATGTCCAACTCAAACAATTTAAAAGATAGATTATCAATGGGTTTATTTTAAAGAAATAAAAAGAAAATAAGAAACAACAATAGAATCTCACAGCGGAATGACAAAATACAATAATCACATAAACTGTTCATGAAGTGGTTTAATAATATATGCTCAGTTCAATTTAAAACATCAATCAGAGTTATACAATACAATCGGAGTTATACACTTTTTTATAGAAAAAATGAAATAGTGCAGCGGAATAAATACTAGTAGATATGATATACCAAAATCTTCATCTTTGTCCTTCAGAATAACTGTCTTCGATTACTGAAAACTCAGTCTGACCCGAGTGTAATGAAAAAAACACTCGAGTCAGGACCAAAAATCCTCATGTAAGTCAAATCAAAATCAATACAAATATACTTTCAAAATGAACTGTATCTTTCCATTTCCAACAAATCTGAACTCGACTGCAAATTCCAAACAAATGAACTGAATTTCCCATGTTTCAATTGAATTCCTTTCAAATTCAATTTTATTCAATTTCGATTTAAATTTAAGTTAATTTCTATTTCAATTTCAATTTAAATCAATTTCAATTTCGATTCAAATGATTTAATTTAGTGGCTTGAGTTTCAAGTCAAATCTCATTTCAAAACCATTTTAGTTTATATAAAATCTAGTCTAACCTCAATACATCAACTTAAATTACTTAAATCAATTTAACTTCAATGTTCGAATTTTAAGATTCAAATCATTAAAATAATCAAATTTCCATAATTCAAAACATATATTGATTATAACTTCAAATTTTCAAATATAATTCTTGACACAAATTATTTTAACAAATTTGAATTCCAAAATTTCCAAAGCTCGAATTTTAAAATAATCTAATTCAATCGTATCAAAATCATTTAATGGTTGGATTCCAAACATCAATTTTCTTACAACATTTCCTTTTCATTTATTAAAGTTAAAGAAAAATTTGCAAAACCTTTTATTGCCCTTTTTAGGAAAGATATATATTATTATAAAACTAGAATTTAAATTTTATAAATGAAATTCATGATTATTTCAAAAACTAAATTTAACTTGATTCACAAAATCTGTAACACCCTGAAATATTTTGACCTCAAAAATCGACATTAATACGTTCACTATATAGAGTGCTGAGCAATCGCGTGCCAGAAATACCAGGTCATTGGGTTAAGAAGAAAAAGAGGTAGAAGAAGAAACAGAAAACAAGAGCACAGAATCTCACAATCGCAGCGGAACAAAATATAATATAAAATAATAGCATTTATACAAAGGAAAGCTGTAATTGTCAATATACATACAAGTTATCAGAGTATATAATAACTTTTCCCAACTACTGTCTATACAGTCCATAATATACCGCAAAATATAATCAATACTTCTCTATCTTGAAACTCGTCTCCTGAGCTCCAAACATCCTAATCTGAAAATCTGTAATCGTTGGTCTGACACGAGCATTACCATAAAGTAACACCCGAGTTAGGCTGGAAACCAGCGTGAGTAAACCAATGTAATTGAAAATACTTAAGTTATAAAGCTTCATTGAAAACCAAGGTAACTCGTATATCCGACGAGTTTTTATCAGATTTAAAACCAAACCCTTTTTACAGAAAATCCATAAAGATTTTAGAATAGTCCAGTTTACTTAATTTCCTGAATCCCAGCCTATTAATTTTAGAATCAAAACCATAAAGATTTGTGATGATTATTAAATCGAAGTGGTTTCGGATAACGCTGATATCCGATTCCAGTCTCTTCGAATTCAAGGGATAAATTTTAAAGGGCTAAATTGTTTAAAATAAACAATTTATATTTTAGGGTAACCATACTCAAATATGGGAATTTATTACAAATTTTATTCAAAAATAAAATGTGTCATCACTTAAATCCCACTATTTCAATCTGTTTGACCACTCGGTGGTACAGATAAGAATAATTGAACTGAATATCCAATAGAGTTAGGACGGGATATAAATCGTTCGATAATTTAACGATCATTAGCCAATATCAAACAGTTCCCTTACCGGGATTTTATTATGCCTCGATTAAGCATATCCTTGTATATTGAAATCTGAGTTAATTACAGTAAGAAAGCTTTACCTTTAGTTAATTAAAAACTTAGTATTTATCCAATATTCAACCTTTTAATTTGTATCAATCTTAAACGTCAATTGAAATGTAATTATTTTCCCATTTAATTCATAAAATACCATTGAACTTAAACCATGGATTTAATTTATCAATATTTTCAGTGTAATGAAGAAAATATAAATTGTTGTATGAATCCATTTATAAATCCCATTCCTCCTTCTTTTCTTTC
Source organism: Allium cepa (assembly GCA_030765085.1). Lineage (NCBI taxonomy): Eukaryota > Viridiplantae > Streptophyta > Magnoliopsida > Asparagales > Amaryllidaceae > Allium > Allium cepa. The sequence goes on along the minus strand of CM060933.1, from coordinate 22,381,707 downwards.
TTTTACTTTTTTCCCTACTTTTTTTTTCTTTTTTCCTTTATTTCCTTTCCTCTTCCCTTTCTTTTCTTTTGCTTTTTCCTCTTTCTTTTCCTTCTTCTCCTTTTATTTTTCTTCTTCTTTCTTATGGCCGAAACCCGGCCCAGTATTTCTTTTCCTCTCCTTCCCCATTTCTTTCTCCCTTTCTAATTCTTCAGCCTGTAAACATGAATGTGCACACATATGTGCACGTACACAGCATCTCTGACCAACCTTCCCAATCGTCGACCACCCACACAAGTTGCGCCGACCCATACCCTCCGTTCCCCTAACTGAAAACACAGACTAAAACCCATGCTCGAATTCGATCCTCAAACCAAGCCTAGAACGAAATTAACGTCCACCAAAATCGCTTCGTCCCACCACCCCTGAACCATTATCCTCTACCACACTTCGTCAGCACGCGCCACCATCTCCTCTTGCTTTTCCCCCCGGACCGCAACCCTAACTTCCCACCATGACGCCACTAGGACAAAAGAGCCAACCCGACCCAAAACTTACCCCTAAACCCTATTCCTTCCTCGACCGGCCACAAGCAACCATCCTATTTTTCCCCTACTCTGCTTCGCTTTAGCCTCCTCCCGACCAAATGCCGATGGCTATTACCATCGAGATCGTCGGAAATTGATCAATGACCCAAACCCGTTCAACTCCTCCTATCTCGATGCGTACGTGATTAAAAAATCATGAAACCTCTTCCAAAAATCTTCTTTTTCAAAGCCGATCATGATTATTTGACTATAAATCCAAAATAAAATACTTGATTTCCTGACAATGTTGGCTAACCTACCGTAAAATTCATTTTTATTTCTCTACACCGTATAATATTTACTAAAATAAATTTGATACAAAGTATAATAATAAACAATCCCTTTTCCTTTTAACATACTAACCTAAATCTAACTAGATTGGGTGATAGGGATTTTTGATGCTAATCATAACAGGAAAGAAGAAAGGACAGAGCAGAATAAATGTTGTACAGGTTTGATATATACATCCATATACAGGCATATCTATATTCATTTCTACGCAAGCAATAAAAATATACTATTATTTCTATTTTATCTTTAACATACTCATATTTATAAGAAAGAATTTATTTTTAAGGATGAAGTTTACTCACAGACTATTTTGGACAGAGCAATTTGTTTTTGAAAGGAACTGCTGCTAGCTTGCTTTGTTGATGATTTCCCTATTAACCTGAGTTGTTTTGATTCTCTTAATTTTGAAATGGTAGTAGGTTTTCCTATTTACTTAGCTTGCTCGAATGAATGAAATAAAAGAAGACGAGGTGGAGGTATATATGGGGAAGCTAAAGATTACAAGGTAAGCCATAAAAGCTGAGACCTTATACAGGCTTTTACTTTTATTTTCTTTTGTTATTTTGATTTGAAAACACGAAAATTTTATTTGATTTGATAAAAGATCTTCGGATGATCTGATTTTGAAATCTTTCCATAATAATGCCCCCTAACTTGTTTACATATGCATATGTACGTACTTCATATCTATATACATATATAAGTAGATAAGTTTTGTACTTATTTACACATACACTATTTTACACTAGCATATTTGCACCTACACTTGCATTTATTTTATCATCACATACATATTTCCCCATTTATACAAACCTCTTTCATTCGTAGGTATGCTTTCCTATATTTATACATATTTTATTTATTTTGCCTATGTAAAATTTGTCATTATATATATACATATATACCTTCACACTATCTCCTATTCACTTATATATTACTTCATATGACATATATTTATATATGCATATTTACATACTTAAATATTATCAATGATGTAAAGCTTGTGTACATACATACATACATATATATATATGTATGTATGTATGTATGTATTGGATGTTTATCTTAAATTTCAAGTGGTGGAGTTTTATGTATATTTCTTCTAAACTTTATCATACCTAAAAATTTAAAATATAAATCTGTATATAGCTTTTAATCAATTTATATATATTCAGATATTTTAATTATCAGAAATTTATTTGTTCGATTTATAAAATTCAATTTTTATACTCCAATAATTTAAATCAGTTGATAACCCAATTAACAGTCGTTAAAAAAACCCGAATCATTACATTCCTTCCCCCTTAGAACTTTTCATTCTTGAAAAGGAACGAGGCGAGAACTTTTAATTTATGATGCTTATTATTACTTAAATCATTCTTTAACATTTAACCCTTTACTCTTTTATTTTAAAATTTTAAAACACTTTTAAAACTACATAATATTACTAAATTAGTTTTTATATAAAAATACTTTTCATAACTCGATGTCCCAACAAGTCCATCCTTCTTCTCATAGAAATTCAGTCATACGTTGATCAGGCGCAGGATTGAAAATCTATAAGTACTTAGTAGACCCATATCAACACCCAGTGAAAATACTTGAAAAACATTTGCGAGAACGCTATGGGAATCATCACCCCCTCCATGGGTCGCAGTTAGCACGATGGTTACGTCGCCATCCCGGCGAAATCTATAAGAAAACTGTAGGCATCCGCACCTCTCGATTTCGCCATGGAAACTGCCACAAATCGCACCTACACCTAGGGTTACGTTGCTATCATAGCGAAATCCATGTAACTGTAGGCATCAGCGTCCTTGAATTTTGCTGCCAAATGAAACTTCACCACATAGATCGCACACTATGCAAAGGTTGCGTCACTATCCTAGTGAAATCGAATTTAGACTGTAGGCACTCAGCGCCACATGAATTTCGCTATAGAACCACATAGATCGCGATCTGCCGATGTTACGTCGCTATCCCAGTGAAATCAAATGTTGATTGTAGGCAATCACTGCCACTCGACTTACGCTATGGAAGTATAGTAGATCGCAGTTACACCAGAGTTACGTTACCGTCACAGCATAATCCCAATGTACTTATAGGCATCCGCGCCCTCGAATTTTGCTACCCTAACCACAATCCACAGGAACTAATGTTTTGTCTGGACATCCTCTGAGATCAAAAATTAGAACCCCCTTTAGGGCTTAAGAAAGACCCACCCAATGGATCTCCTACTATAAGTTTCAACTCTAAATGGGAGCGCCTTTTCCCCCATAGCATTCTCAAAAGATTTCGTACTATACACATATAGTACGTTTCAAATCATACTCTTTTAAATGTATCACATATAAACTTCAAAATAGATATCTCAAAATCGATAGTCCTCAACATGGCTTTCCAAATTCTCAAAATTTGTTTTTTGCCAGAACCAAAAGCCTTTCAAAATCCATGTGTTCCAAAAACCCTTTCAGTTCCATTCTCATAAAATCATTCTTGTATATATAAGTTTATTCTTCCAACTTGAATAATTTTCTTATACTTACATAAATTCCATTTTATATTACAAATATCCTTTTAAGATCATTTCCTTCCGATTATACTTTCAATATGGAGTTTCATTATAGAACACACATATATAACCTCAATAATGCCAAATCAAAATTTTGTTCAAGTTCGATTTCCTTTGCATGGTCATTTGTCACATTACTTATTTCTTGCAAAGTAACTTCCCAGTTATAGTGACTATTTCCTCTTTATTTTTATCATCATACATTTCTCAAAATATACTCTTTCACTTCAAAATCATTTTTGCTTCAATATCTGATTTCGCTTTCAGTTCACAATTGCTTCTATTTCCATTTATGTTATAACTTCAATTTTTATCTCAATTGTTATTTAAATAGAAATAGTTTCCACTCTGACCAGTTTGAATTTAGAAAATAGCTTGAAAAGTTTAAAATAGTTAAATGATTGTAAAGTAGTTGTAAAATAGTTAGATAGTTAATATAAGATAGTTTGAATGTTAGAAAGAATGGTTTGTATAGTAACTAGCTTGGAAAATCAAAAAAATCTAAATAATTAAGAAAATAGATTTAAAACAATTTATATTAAAATAGTTTGTTTGAAAATAATTTCCAAGTCAAACTAGTTCAGTTTCCAATCTCCCCTTCAATCAATTTCAATTTCCACTTCCATTTAAATTGATTCAATCCAGATTTCAATTCGAATTAACTTCGATTCCCATTCCAATTTAAATCAATTTCCATTTTGAATTTAAACTTATTCAACTTCGATTACAATTCTAATCAATTCAATTCAATTCCACCCTTGGATTAATTTCAATTCCATTCTCAAATTTTAGACCATCTCGATTCATATACTTTCGGGTTTGGTTCCACAAATGTTGTTTTAATCACTTAATCAAATTAACCTTTAACATTTAACTTAACAACCGAAGTCTTTCAATTCCGAGTCTAAATTTAAAATATTCATTTAAATTATCTTTACTTAAACTTATTTCAAAGTTTGAGTGAGAGTTCAAATCTTTTTAAACAAATCAATTCTCAGAATTCAATTTATTACTTCAAAATTTTACCAACCCCTCTAAACACTTCCGGTTGATAAATTCATTTTTAACATTTCGAACTTAAGTTCAAAATGATTCCATCTCCATAAATTCAATTTTATTTCAAAAATCAAATCTTTTAAATAAATTTTAGGATAAGGTTTTATTTCAATTTAATTTCAGGAATCATCCACTTATTTGTTCTTTCAAAAGAATCCAATGTACAGTTTTGTATATACTATCAATAACAACAAGACGACAGCAGGATACGTCAAAGTAAATAAACATCCAAATTATCTAAAATACCAATCAATAGCAACCATCACAAATTTCCAGAATTCAAAACCCGCGTATATTTCAAAAATCGTTTTGAAACCACACATAACTCTCTTTTCAATTTAACCCATTTAACTTCCCTAAGTTAAATCTCACCCATCTTGAAACCTCCCATTTCAAGCTGTAAGTCCACAACTTATTTAACTTGTCTAGAGTTAAATTACCAATTCATTCAATCCTTAATCAATTTGAATTTCCATTCTAAATCAAATTCTTATTCATATCACTTTCTACTTATAAGTTCAAAAACTTATTTTACTTTAGGCTATACCCTCATTTCAAGGGGATTTCAGAATTCAACACTTAGTATTTATTTCAAACCAACCTTGAAATCATATTTATAAATACATATATACATATTTAGTCACTCACACATCAAGTCCACCTTTAAATTTTAAACCATCTTGGGTTTTTAATCCAAAACGAATTCATCTTCAAACCACTCTTGTTTTAAAACAAGATTTTTATGTTTAAAAATATTCAAAATAATATTATTTATTATCTCCTTGAACACTTCGAAACAATTTTCAAATTTCTATAGGTCTTAGATTTAAAACTTCCTAATTTAAATCCAATTTTAATTTATAAGTCACATTTATCCATTCAACTTATATAATTTTTTTACCTCCTTAAAACATTTCACCCCGTTTCATCATTGTTTGTTCTATAATAAACATCCTTTATTAAGATACAATACCCAATTTATGATAATTATCATATCTAGAGATAATACACACCATATATTCCATCATAATTTACTGGAAAAATATAATCAAGGTAACTTATTTCACGTACTTTGAAAATTCTTTTGAACTTTCCAGGATTTAAATTCAGGTTTGAATCCATTTTTAGCCTAACTTATTTGTATAATTCATTCTTACCCAAATTTCTATTTGGTTATATATATGTTACCACTAAATTTTATAATTTTGTCGAACTTTAATAACAACCACTTTTCTTAATATACTAAAATAATTCAGAAAAATTATTTCTTTATATATCAAAATATAACCTTATATACAAATCACCTTTAAAACCACTTTTAAAATCATTATATAAGAAAATAACAAGTATGCCCTCATATAATACTCATAACTCATTCTAGGGTACTACCGACCCTATCTCCAATGAGTAATCCCCACCAAAGCCAAAGTTCTCGCTTAACCTTCAGCTCTGATACCACGTGTAATGCCCCGAAAGATTTTTGACCTCGAAAATCGACACTAATATGGTCACTGTATAGAGTGCCGAGCAATCGAGTGCTGGAAATACCAGGTCGTTAGGTTAAGAAGAAAGCGAGGTAGAAGAAGAAACAGAAAACAACAGCACAGAATCTCACAATCGCAGTGGAATAAAATATAATATAAAATAATAGCATTTATACAAAAGAAAGCTGTGATTGTCAATATGCATACAAGATGCCAGAGTACAACAAATCGGGACAGTTATAATAACCTATTCCCAACTACTGTCTATACAATCCGTAATATACAGCGGAATATAATCAATATGTCTCTGTCATCTAGCTTGTCTCCTGAGCTCCAAATGTCCTAAGCTGAAAATATATAATACTCGGTCTGACCCGAGCATTACCATAAAGTAACATCTAAGTCAGGCTGTAAACCAGCTTGAGTAAACCAACGTAGTTTGAAATACTTAAGTCATTAAGCTTCATTGAAAACCAAGGTAACTCGTATATCCGACGAGTTTTTATCAGATTAAAAACCAAACTCTTTTACAGAAAATCCATCGGCATTGTAATAATGTCAGGATACAGCTACTTATTTATAATAGTCCAGTTCACTTAATTTCCTCAATCCCAGCCTATTAATTTTATGATCAAAACCATAAAGATTTGTAATGATTATTAAATCGAAGTGGTTTTGGATAACGCTGATATCCGATTCCAGTCTCTTCGAATCCAAGGGATAAATTTTAAAGGGGTAAATTGTTCAAAATAAACAATTTATTATTTAGCACGACCATATTCAAAAATGGGAATTTATTCAAAAACTTATTCAAAAATAAAACGTGTCGCCACTTAAATCCTATTATTTCAATCTATTTGACCACTTGATGGTATAGATAAGAATAATTGAACCGAATATCCAATAGAGTTAGGACGGGATATAAATCATTCGATAATTTAACGATCATTAGCCAATATCAAACAATTCCCTTACCGGGATTTTATTATGCCTCGATTAAGCATATCCTTGTATATTTAAATCCGAGTTAATTACAATAAAAATGCTTTACCTTTAGTTAATTAAAAACTTAGTACTTATCCAATATCCAACCTATTAATTTGTATCAATCTTAAAAGTCAATTAAAATGTAATTAATTGCCCATTTAATTCATAAAATGCCATTGAACGTAAACCATAGATTTAATTTATCAATATTATTAGTGTAATAAAGAAAATATAAATTGTTATATAAATCCATTTATAAATCCCATTACTCCTTCTTTTCTTTCTTTTTCTTTCTTTTACTTTTTTTTCCTACTTTATTTTCTTTTTTCCTTTATTTCCTTCTCTTCCCTTTCTTTTCTTTTACTTTTCCTCTTTTTTTCCTTCTTCTCCTTTTAATTTTTTCTTCTTTCTTACGGCCCAAAACCCAGCCCTATATTTCTTTTCCTCTCCTTCCCCATTTCTTTCCCCCCCTCTAATTCTTCATCCTATAAACATGAACGTGCATACATATGTGCACGTATAGAGCATCTCCGACCAACCTTCCCAATCGTCGACCACCCACACAAGTTACTATCGACCCCTACCCTCTGTTTCCCTACCTGAAAATGCAAACTAAAACCCGTGCTCAAATATGATCCTCAAACCTAGCCTTGCACGAAAGCGACATCCACCAAAATCACTTCGTCCCGCCACCCCGAACCACTATCCTCCACCACACTTTTCCAGAACACACGCCACCATCTGCTCTTGCTTTTCCCCCCGGACCGCAACCTTAACTTCCCACCACGATGCCGCTAGGACAAGAGAACCAACCCGACCCAAAACTTGCCCCTAAATCCTATTCCTCCCTCGACCGACCACTATGTCGATTAGCAAGCTACCATCCCATTTTCCCCGTACTCCGCTTCGCTTCAACCTCCTCCCGACCAAATGCCGATACCTATTACCACCGAGATCGCTGGAAATTGATCAATGACCCAAACCCGTTCAACTCCTCCTATCTCGATGCATAGGTGATTGAAACCTCTTTCGAAAATCTTCTTTTTCAAAGCCGATCATGATTATTTAACTATAAATCAAAAATAAAATACTTGATTTCCTGACAATGTTGGTTAACCTACTGTAACTTCATTTTTATTTCTCTACACCGCATAATATTTACTAAAACAAATTTTAATACATAGTATAATAAAAAACAATCTCTTTTCCTTTTAACATCCTAACCTAAATCTAACTAGATTGTGTGATAAGGATTTTTAAAGCTAATCATAACAGGAAAGAAGGAAGAGCAAAGCATAATAAATGTTGTACAGGTTTGATATGTACATCCATATATAGGCATATCTATATTCATTTCTATGCAAGCAATAACAATATATTGTTATTTCTATTTTATCTTTAACATACTCATATTTATAAGAAAGATTTGATTTTTAAGGATGAAGTTTACTCATAGACTATTTTGGACAGAGCAATTTGTTTTTGAAAGGAACTGCTGCTTGCTTGCTTTGTTGGTGATTTCCCTATTAACCTGAGTTGTTTTGACTCTCTTAAGTTTGAAATGGTAGTAGGTTTTCCTGTTTACTTAGCTTTCTCGAATGATGAAATAAAAGAAGACAGGGTGGAGGTATATATATAGAAGCTAAAGATTACAAGGAAAGCCATAGAGGCTGAAACCTTGTACAGGCTTTTATTTTTATTTTATTTTTGTTATTTTGATTTGAAAACATGAAAATTTGATTTTATTTAATAAAAGTTTATTGATCTTCATATGACCTGATTTTGAAATCTTGCCATAATAATGTTCCCTTGCATGTTTACGTATGCATATGTACATACTTCATATCTATATGCATATATAAGTAGATAAGTTTTGTACTTATTTACACTTACACTATTTTATACTAGCATATTTGCACCTACACTTGCATTTATTTTGCCATCACATATATATTTCCCCTTTTATACAAACCTCTTTCATTTGCATGTATGCTTTCCTATATTTATACATATTTTATTTATTTTTCTTATGTAAAATTTATCATTATATATGTACATACATACCTTCACACTATCTCCTATTCACTTATATATTACTTCATATGACATATATTCATATATGCACATTTACATACTTATATATTATCAATATGTAAAGCTTGTGTGTGTATGTGTGTGTGTATTTTGGATGTTTATCTTAATTTTCAAGTGGTGGAGTTTTATGTATATTTTCTCTAAACTTTCATACCCAGAAATTTAAAAGATAAATCTTTATATAGCTTTTAATCAATTTATATATATTCAGATATTTTAATTATCATATTTTTTCGATTTATAAAAATCAATCATTATACTCTAATAATTAAATCAGATAATTACTCAATTAACAGGCGTTAAAAAAAACTGGGTCGTTACAAAATCAAATTCTTTATAATATATAAATTTCTTAATGTTAGATTTTAAAGCTTTTTTTAAAATTCAACACGTAAACGTTAATTTTCGCCATACGACGATAGAATCGCAAAATCACATTTTTGCCAAAGCAGTCAACTATGCATCAAAATTCACATATCAAATAGGATATCCAACATCCATGTCAAATTTAAATGTCCAGGTGATCAATAACATCAATAGTGGTATTAGCGTGATAACACAGAAATATCAAAACCACAAGTAACGTACAGCAAATCAACAATATAATCCATCACAATACAAGTTAACATCCAAATCAACTAATTCAACCATATCACACAACAATTAATAATTACCAGTGTCGGGGTATTTAACTAAAGGTGATATGCAATCCAGGATCAATTTAAATATCAAATTTTGATGTCTATTTAATAAATGAAAAAAATGTCAAAATTTTCCTATCAAATTTAAACGTTACATTTACCATCAATTCCCACCATCTATTTAATAGTCAAATTCCTAACAATTTTTGAAGGTCAATTTACAGTATAAATTTTAATATCAAATTTATCAACCAAATTTTAAATGCCGGTTCAATTGTCAATCAATTCAGATTCAACCAATAAAGTTTTCAAACAGCAATCAATATAATATTATCACTTTGTAAATGGGTTTAACTTGCAATAAGAAATTTAGTACTTCGTGAGTGGTTTGAAACACTCACTTTATTTGAATTGAAAATTTTTCAGTGTCAAATAAACTTCAATTCAACTCCAAGCTATAGTCCTCATCGATACGAACCCAACGCAACTTGTTTCGGTCCAATCGGACCCTGTATGAAAAAGTTACGAATTTTTAAACATTTGAATAACTAAATAAAATTAACAAACTTAATTAACAAAAAATTTAAACTAATCTCATCGTTCCCTCTTCTTTCCCTTGCGTCTTTGTTCCTGCTCAAGGAAACCCAAACCCTCGCGACCTAACCATACACACGCACGCTACCTCGGAGCTCCTGAACACCATCAGACCCTACCGCGACGACCGCCACCTCAAGCTCCAAACATGCCAGCAACTGTGCCGCCTCCATTGCCTCTATCTGCATGCAATTTGAGAAAACCCTATCACCTATTCGCCTTGATTCTGGCAATTTCGAACTGAACCACTTCGATCCAACTGCACTGATATAGGAGGTTGAGAACTTCCTTTTTCCTTTTGGAATCGTTCGAATCCGAAAATTGAAGTCTCAAATTCTTAATTTAAATTCATTTCAATTCCAAATCAATTTATAAACCATGTTTTATAGTTTCATTTATTTATTTCATGTTGCAATAGTCAATGGTTTATAAAACAATGAAAATCAAATATTATCATTTCTAACAACCAATTCATTTAACTATTTAATTTCATAAAAATATACCTTTATATATAATATAATCACGCACAAAATTATTTAAAGTCTATAGGGTGGATCGTGTAGTGTATATGCAAATATATGTGACAAAATATATGATGCAGCTAAAATAATATTAATCTAAGTAAAATATAATAAGCACACCAGAATTTTATACTGGTTCGGACCTTCCGTCCAACGTCCTGTCCTAAAGCACTATTTTGGATTTCATTATCAAAAACCCTCGCTTCCCCCGGAGCAATAGGCTTGGTTACAATGAGTTGTTCTTGTCAAATGCTTGTTCTAATATAACACGGATGTTTGACTAATTTGTACAATTAATTCCAATATATTTCTAAGGAACATTGTCTATGAAGAACCAAGTATATAGAAGAGTGAATACAAGTAAAGATTGCTAGAGTGCAGAGATCAAGAATATAGAATAGAGTATAGAATTAGAAAGCATAAGTAAGTGAAGTGAGTGTATGTTCTCTTGATTCTTGATGCTATATATAGCTGCAGATAGGTATCTTGAGTAGTTACATCCATTAATGAATCCTATAGGGTTGCTTCTGTTGATGGTGAAGAGTTTTGGCGAAGAGAAGCGGAGATGTCCATTCACATGTGGAAGTTGTAGTTTATTTCTGAAGTTAAGGTTTGAATTCAGACGTCTGGTATTCGTTTCAGACGTCTGATACTATATATTTTTTGAATATAGTAGAGAATCAAACGTCTGAGTGCTATTACCAAACGTATGATATGGTGCATGTCATTTTTTATACATCCTTTCTTTTGCTTCCTTGTACCAATCGACTTGTAGTCTCTTGTAGTGTCCTTTGAGCCTCCTTCTTGTCTTTCTAGTGATATTGTTCTAGCAAATACCTGTATATATAAATATATATGTATATTTGATTTCCATTGTATAGTTGTTGTCATCGAAACCGTAGATTGGATTTCCTAACATTCTACCCCTTTTTGATGATGATAACTATACAATGTACTTAGATATAATTTCATAAATCTCCCCTTGAATATGTGCTTACCATTATTTCTCCTCCTTTGGCATTATCAAAAAGTATTAATACAAGAATATGTATGATATAATCAATAATCATGCCCTTAGATAGCATGTACACATTAATCAAAAAAAATTATCCGACCGCCGTTTTATTGAGGTTAGCAATATATCGTGTGTATATTTTATTTAATCTTAATTTAGACAACATTTATGAGGAAAAATTATTATAACTGTCCATATTTCTATGTTGATGGTTGTACTCTGATAATTTGTATGTATATTAACTGATACAGAATCTTTTGTATAGAAACCTATTATTGTATATTATATTTTATTCCGCCGTGTTTGTGATATTCTGTTTTGTTGTTATTTCTATTTCTTCTTCTATCGTTTTCTTCTTAAACCTTAACAATCTGGTATTTTCAGCACTCGGATGTTCGGCACTCTATACAGTGAACCTATTAGTGTCTATTTTTTAGGGTCGAAAAAACCCTGGTCATTACAATTTGACTATAAGATGTTTTAAGAATATGGGGTTAAGGTTAATGAATTTTTATAAGATAATAAAATAAGCATGTAGTATAATAAGGTGTTTTACACAAATAATTTCATAAAATGTGGTATGAAAGATATGTTATATAAATTTTGGGTATTTTGGAAAAGAATTATAAATTCTAAAAGGAAGTAAATTAATATGAGATAATTTTATGAAGAGATTTATAAAATGGATTTTATAAACAAATAAAAAAATGGTTTTATATAACCAACGCGAAATAAGTGAAATCATATATAAATTAATAAATGTGATTATAAAGTAAAAAGGAGAATTTAAAAGAAATATGAAAAAGCACTAAACTCACTTTAGTCGTTGGGAAATAATTCAGGTGATGACTGCAACATCATCGGTATTCATTTTCGAGACTCAAAGTGATGAATTACAACTATAATAATCTACTATTAATGTTTTGTTTTGATAAAACAAGTTTTGATTGTAAAATTCCAAGCATTTAAAAAAAATAGTTTTTGGACTTATAAATTTGGTATTAAAAAATGGGAATAAGTTTACGCCTTATTAATTTGAACAGGAAAGTAAAACCAAATTTTAAAAACGGTTGAACATTTGGTTATGTAAACAAAAGGAAATGTGAAATTGAGATATGAAAGAATTAGCTTGATTAAGTTAAATGCAATAAAGTTAAGAAAAGTTAAATGAAAGTGAATTGAATTTGATTTGTAATGAAATTAATGAAACAAGTTAAATAGAAATTAGGATTTTACATTTGAAATAGAATGAACTTAAGTTGAAAAGTAATAATTAACATGAGATTAGTCTGTATAAAAATGTTTATGAACTTAAGTAAATTTATATTATGGAATGGATGTATAAATATAATTAAACTTCTCTTTGGATTATCCTCTCAGAGCACTTCTTCATCTTATATCCGACCAATTTAATAATATATTTTAAAAAAAAAGAGTAAATAATATAAAGAAGTGTCTTTATATAATTATTTATTAAGAAATCATTTCAGAATATATTTATAAAAGTATATTCTGTAAAATGAAGTGTAATTAGCAAAAATAAAATAATGTTTGAGAAAGATGGTTTTGAGAATTCATATCATAATGTTTTGAAAAAGTATAAAAGGGAAAGTTATGTAGTATAAAATAAGTTTTGAATTAAATTTATAAGGAGATTCATCAATAAAGAAATTTCAAACGAATTTTGAAATAAGAATTATAATGGTATTATTCCGAATAAAGGACAATCGATTTCTTTTTAGAATAAGCATAATAATAGTATTGTTTCTAAAAATAGATTTTTTTAAAATGAAAAACAATCTTATGGTTAATCGATTCGAGTGGCTCGAAAGTAACTACAAATAGGCAGGAGATGTGTTCGAATGGTAAATGCTTCTCTTAAGTATTCCCTTCTTGTTAAGAAAATATGCGCTACTATTGGAAGTATCCAGTTCCTTTCGTATCATTTTTGAGTTACTCGATCAATATAATCTTCTAAAGTTAAAAAGCATAATGTAAATCACTTATTTGAAAAATTAATAAATGTTAATTTTTATCGAAGTGTATTATCTTAATTGATATGTATGGGTATGCTTTGATATTTAAAATAAATATTTAAAGTTAATAATGAACGTTGTGGATTTGCAGTAAACGATGTTTTAGCAACATTTATTTTAAACCATTGAAAGACACTTTGGAAGAAATTTATAAGTATATTTAGATCTTTAATATTGGAATTTTAAAGATAATAATAAGTATTAGAGTCTTTTATAAAAAGATGGAAAATATTATAATTAAAAAGTTATAAAAGAGAAGTTCATTTGAACAATGTTTTGGTGGTACTTGTTTTAATCTCTTCGATTATATTTTAAAGTAGAACTTGTTAAGTAAATTATGAATACTTAAAGCAACTAAATAAGTATATGAATACTTTTATATATTGAAACTATAAAGGTAAAGAGAATATATATAAAGGAATTTTATGGTGATTTAACAATTTAATGAATTAGTTTGGAATTGAGTTTTTCAAGAAACCATTAAAATATGTTTAGAAATGAGTTATAATAAAAAGATATTTATCTTTTGAAAAGAAATGTTTATCTTTTAAGTTGAAATATTTTAGAAATAAAAATGTAACACAGTTATGTATAAATAAGTATCTTTATAAAAGTTTGAATAAAAGACAAAATGTTATGAAATATTTCATAATAATTGAGAAGAATAATAAATACATATGAAGTATATGAATTATTTCATCGCACGATTTAATCTAAGATTCTGGTGCAGAACTTAGACGTGTTTGACACTTATCCAAAAGAGGATTTATCACTCGATTTTTGACGACGAACATTGATGATGATTTGTGGTTGGATGCTTAAGTTTTCTATCATAGTTGAGAGCTACAGAAGGAGAACTAAAGTTCTGATCAGAAAGCCTGATCGGAGTCTGCACTAAAGGATCAGGGGACCAATACTAGTTCGGAAGTAAGTTGTGGATTCGAATTGTAGATTGAATCAGGTATTATGTATGGATGATCTGTGTATATCATACCCATGTGGTTTAAAAATAAATATTGCGGGAAAACCTTTGAGTTTTTGTTTGGGTAATTTTGGAGATGAAACTCTTTTAAGAGGGGAAGTATGTAACGACCTAGAATTTGACCGCATCTGAATAAAACGTTTAAAATCGTTGTAAATATAAATTTTATAAGATTTTATGATTCGAATAATATTAGTTAGGATTTGAAAATAGAAATATACATAAAAATAATAACATTTGCTTATATCGACAAAAGTGACAAAATGCTGATTTCAGAGAAGTAAATTTCAATGGTTAAATAAATTATTTTAATCAATTTATAACTATTTATATTTTTCAATAGCAGTATCCATATTTATTTTTAAATTTGGATTACAGAAATAAATAGCTTAACTAAAACATCAAAATGTGACCGTAAAACATTTTATCGAAAATCAACGTTTTCTAGATTTAAAGTTGTCGCAACATTGTTGCACCTTTATTTTCTTACATATGAACATATATTCAAATAGTATAAGTAGTAATTAATTCACAAATCAAGTTTACTTTTACTAAACATACTTAGAAAATTCTAGAATATCATTAGTAAAAAGTAAGCACAAAATGAAAAAGGCATCAAAATCAATTTTAAATAAAATATTACTTTATTTTACTTAATTCTTAAGTAATTAAGACATAAAGAGTGATGTCAAATGGTGATGGTAAGTGTTGAAAAAAATGAGATTATTTTAAGTTGAAGTAAGGGTATTTTGGTCTTTTCACATAATAATATTTTATTCCAAATTTTTCCTATAAATAGCAATCCACTTTCTTCACTTTTCCACACTTATTCTTCTCCATTTTTAAGCTTCTTCTCTCCACTTTCATGGCTTCCATGCCAT
The DNA here is from genome assembly GCA_030765085.1 of Allium cepa. Classification (NCBI taxonomy): domain Eukaryota; kingdom Viridiplantae; phylum Streptophyta; class Magnoliopsida; order Asparagales; family Amaryllidaceae; genus Allium; species Allium cepa. The sequence continues at coordinate 22,365,987 of CM060933.1, read as the reverse complement.
AGGAAAATAATGAAAAATATTAGAAAAAACCAAGTGTAAACTCCTCCTCTCCACCTCCTAAACTATAGGCCACCACCTCCCAATGCCATGGTCGAGCTCCTCCAACCTCCTAAATCAAGGCCGAACGTAAGTGAAGAAAGAAGAAGACCAAGAATCTCTGGTGTAACAATCCTGCTTTGGAGATTAGTTGTTAATATTAAATTATAACGATAGTTGTAATTTAATATTGTAAACTAAAATAAAACTGGAAATTTTATATTGTTTATTTGGAATATATAATGAATTTTGGAATTGAATTGTGAAAATAAAATTTAGAACTTTATTGTATTTTGTTTGGGTTGATAATAGATGGAAAATGGGTTTTATTTAGTGAAAATGCAATAATTTCATTAATTATTACCAATTACTTCTTTTAATAATTTTCAAAAGAGGTATTTGGTTTTTAAAGGGTGTTTATTTAAAGAAAGATGGAATTTGGTTTAAAATTTAGTTTTGGCCATAAATTAGGTTTGGAAAGGGTTTGAAATATTTTTAATAGTTTTTTGTTGAATTTTAGAAGTTAAAAACAAGGTTTTATTAATTTATTTGGTGGAATAGTAAGTTTTGTAAATTAAGGGTTTTATTAATAAAAATGTTTTAAAAATACAAATTTATCTTTTTATATGATGTAAAATGTTTTATTTCAGATGTATATAAGTTTACATATTTTGGTTGATTAAAACTTGAAAGAGAAATGTAATTTATTTGGTAATACTATGTAACTTGTTCATAACTGTATATGTACATGAATTAATTCCTTAGGCCATTTAATTTTTTCTTTTAATTTTGAGTCCATTAGGCCCATTAGTACACTTAACCTCATATTGAGAAAGAGGAAAAAAAATTCAGTACGTTCGTTTACTTCTCCTTCATCATCTTTTCTGAAATAAGAAAAACAGTAAACCCATTTTACAAACTGAAACCTTTTGTAATCTAAAGTATTAATCTAAAGGTAATCAAACTCCAAACTCAATAATTTCATCAAATTTCTGATTTGAGAAAGAGGTTTCTAATTTACTGTATACTTTTTCTTGCATGCATTGTATCTTCCTTCTACAGGTTCCTAGAGGCCAATTTCTCAACCAAAGCTTCAATCTTTTTGCTTAAATCTGGGTTTTTGCACAATTACAGCAAGGTGAGTTATAAAAATCACAAAAACTAGCTAATCCAAGCTCAAAATCGCCAATGACAGTGAATTATTTACTTACTGTATCAATTTCCTATAGTGTTTTTCTCTGTTTGAAAATCTGAGTTATGTGCTCTCTTTGATTGACTGTAACTTTTGATGCCGGCAACGCAATGCTACCGGATTTCTTGAATTTGATAGCTTGCATGTTGAACTTCATCTCCACAAGTTTTGGTTGAAAAATATTATCATTTGAATGTTCAAAACAGTGGTAGAAAATAAACACAAAGACAGATTTTTGCTTGTAGAAATTGCGTTTTCTAAGTTGCTGCAAACATCACCTTAGTCCATATTTGAGATAGCATAACTCTTTCATTTCTTACTAAAATTCATCGATTCTTTTTTTTGAAATATAAAGTTTTCTACTGTACGAATACCAATTTTCAGCTCAATCTTAGGTAGTTTGGCCCTCTGTTTCTGTAACGATCCTGACTCGACCTTCGAAAATCGGCACCGAATACGACACTCGTATTCAAATGCCGCAGATCCAAACGTCGAATCTGGCTCGCCGGAGCTTATAACACAATAAGTACAACACAGCGGAAGAAATATGCATAATATATATGATATACAACATTTGATACAATGTCTGATACAACAGAATAAAATAGAATGGTACAATAGATATCAACACTATCAGAGATACAAGGAATAACAGCGGAAAGATAATGTCTTCAATGCCAAATTCCAAGAACTTCATCTTCAATCCAAAGCTAGCTCGAACACTCATCACGTTGCACCAAGCCAAGCAAGTCTCGTCCGAGACTGAAGAAGATCCCAAAGACTGAAGCGACCAATCCAAAGACTTCGAAGGCTAACGAATCTATACCTATTATTGGAATATCTGGAAACCCAACTCTAGACTGCCCGTGTGGAAAATAGTGGGCACCCAGAGTTTAGGAAAGGAACAATAAACTCCAGGTCAGTCATGGGACTGGTATGAGCAAACAAAACAGTTTATCTTTGAAAACAAACAACAAAGCTTTTAAAGTTCAAATTCGCAATGCTTTTGGAAAATGAAACTACCATAAGGCCTCCCGGCACACACACAATGCAAATGCACACATGGGAGTGATTTCTCCTTATGATAGTCAAACATGCTTACTACGAGAAAAATTCTTTTTAATATTATTACTAGTGCATAGTGGAAAACCTTTCGAAAGTAGAATATAAATCCTAGCCAGCATAGGTACCATTATACTATGCCTACTATAGCTGCCATGTTAAATGACAGGTTCTACAACTAAAACCGTACAAGGCGCGTATTGGATGAATGGATTTCCAACAAATGGTCAGGCTAAGGAACTTCCTATTGCCACATGGGAACGCCTCTGGCGGGACGCCCCGAGAACCAACCTGGATCTCTGCTAAACAAGGCCGGCTACCCCCTTCCCGGGGAATAAAACCTGAGATATGCCACCCCCGGTCCTTTGGGACCTTTATCCGAGGGCCCTCCAACAACATCACACAGTAATAAATATACTAGTGTCCACATGAGTAAGTATCTGGGCTCCATACCATGATACTACCCTTTTCCAGAAGGAATGGTCATACCCTAGGGGAGCTACCCCTGAAACCTTGCCGCATCTTTCCTATTTCGACCATTTCCGGTTTGTGAGGCTCGATGAGGTCTCGACCACAAAGCTACGCTTTTCACAAAGCCATGCTTTGATCAACCAATGATCAACAAATGATCATCAACACACAGCAGCACTTAGCATGCCACACTACCAAATTGGGAGTATATCGCTGATAACCTTCAACTACATAACCTCTGAGCTCGTACGTCTCAGATAAGGGTGTTAAGCTAAGAGAATAAATTCTCCGCCACCAACAGATGTGTATTTGAAAGAAATCGGCTTTATATCTCAAAGTGTAGTGTCAGACACACGACCATAAAAGTCTGTTCCGGGCTCGAACAGAACCGAAGGCACTTCCGAAGAAGCCCTTGCAAATCCGGGTATCCACAATCCCGATCGGATTTCCCACCACTTAGGAAATCTCTATACCGGCGCGACTCAGTGCAGAGACAATCGACGGGTTATCCTTTCGTTCTCGAAAATACCCGGTCTTCACCACCGGTCTTCAATGCTATCCATAACGACATATCATTATTCGGAATGGGTTATATGACACAAAGGTCCTCTCCCGGCTAAACCGAATAATGAGCGCAATATTTAAAAACATATGGATATGGGATTTCAGTTAAGTCATAACTTATTATTGAAAACCTTCCTTTTTAAATGGTTTATCAAATTACCATTTTAAATCTTTTAAACAAAAAGATTCATTTAACAAAGTTTACCAATTTTCCACAAAGGTTCATCCATGGCTTTTCAAAATAATTTCATTTCAAATTTGATTTAACTTGCCCAAATCTTTATTTTAAAGATTTAATTAATAAATTTCAAACCATTTCCAATCCAAATCTTTTATATGAAAGTTATACTATTTAAAATCCTCTTATATTTCAAAACAAGGTTTAATGATCTTTCACATAAGTTAAAGCTGATTACCTTTATATAAGTTAAAGCCATTCAAGTATAAAACTTGGGTTTGGATTTAAATTTCCAAAACAATACTTTTAAAAGGTTGAAAACCCATATAACACCTTTATAACTCATATAATCTTTTTAACCCATAATTTCCAAATCATAGAATTCAATTTCAAATATTGAATTCAAATTCAAATCAAATTGTTTAAATTTCAAAACTTTATCAAGTTATAAAATAACTTTTTTTTTTGAAACTCATTTTTCAAAAAGCTTTCAATTCCAATTCCAAACTATTTTGAATTCAAAAAAAATTCAACCCTTAAAACTATTTCAAAATCTGTGACTTAACCTATTTCCACGTGCAATCCATATTAGTGTGTGTATAGTGTGGTCCAGGGGTTTTACACAATGGTGCAAAAACATCAATCACACCACAGATTCAATCATAACAATATCGATAAGCGGTATATCCTATAACGCTTATCTATATACATAGGATCACAAATAGAAAATATGAATGCATTATAAATAAATAAAGTACATTCATCACAACTTGAATTAAACAATTCAGATCACAAAGCATCACACAGCAGATATGACAAAACAACATTCAAAAGAATATAATCATCCATAAATAAAATTAATTGATCATTTGATTAATTAAAACCAGATTACCCACTAATTCTGGTTGATTAACATTAATTGGTTACAGTTTATGTTGATTTAATTACCCTTTAATTATTTGTCAATTATCCTCAATTTATAAACTAATTAATCCTTTAACTATTAATTTATCAACCTTAATTAATGAATTAATTAACCTTTACTAATTGATTTCAAATCAAATTTGATTAACAAATTAATCAATCTTATTAGATAATTAACTCTTTATTTTAAATAATTAGCCTTTAATTATTAAATTAACCTTTAATTAATTGTCTTTAATTAACTAATTAACCCCTTAATTAATCATCATTTTAAATTAATTATTCTTAATTAATAGATGATTATCCTTAATGAACAATTAATCTTAATCACTTGGTTATAGTTAATTCCTTTTTGATTAGGTAATTAATTTCCTTAATTTAATTAATCTTAACTGCTTAGTTATCTTTTAATTATTTTCTTTATAAATCAACTTAAAATTATTAGTTAATTTATCTTAATCACTTTTATTAATTCATTAACTTCAAGTAATAAATTTCGTTTAACAAATAAATTTAATTTAAACTTTTAAAACTTAACTAACATTTACAACATTTTTTTTACAAATCCTTAATATTATTGAATTAAGCTTTCAAAATAAAAGTTTATGTATATTTTTAAATCGTTTTAAAACATGGTTAATTAGGACAATTTTAATTTAAAACCTTCTTAGCGTTTTATTTAAGAACTTGAATAACTTCTAATTTAACCAAAATTTGTTTAAAAAAAAAACTTGATTCTTCTTTAAAACTCAAACTGCTTTGGTATTACAACACGTACCCCAAAAACTCGTTCTACCCAGCAACCTCTGTGTCCTACTCGAGCCATTTTCCATTTTACACGAGTTATACTTCGAGTTCTCCCTGGCTACCCCGTGCTTCGAGCTATCACGTGGAACACTTCGAGTCGTTCGCGCAAGTCTTCGAATCGTCCCCACTAAACTTCGTCTTCCCCAATGCTTCCTCAAGACCCAGGTGCACACATACGAGCCGTGCACGTGTACGTGCGATCAACTACGGCCTGGTCGTTACCAACACCACCCACAAGTCGCTGACATCCTACCACTTCAACTCCGACCACCCAAACACTGATATTGACACGGAATCGAAATCGAGGTACTCACCCCACCTTGGAACACGTACAGTTCATCGAAATTCGCCCTGAACCATCTCCCACGACCGCAGATGGCCACGCAACCATGACTGGGGACTCGCCAACTACCCCTGCTTCAATCCCCCCGGGTCTTGTTCAACTCGATCCATCGATAACCACGAATTCGCCTCACGCCTCTCCTCATTGAAAACCCGACATCGAACCCTAGTTCGTTGATTCCAGAGTACCACTGCAAATAATAAATTCGACCATTATTTTTCTGATGATCTCCCAACACCAACCAAGCTTCAACCTTAATCACGAGACCTAAAGTTCTTTCGTCCATCTGAATTTGCCAATGAACCCAAAATTGTTCAAACCGCTTGATCCCCACAGATTTATACTTAAATATTTTGAGTTGGTTCTTAAAAATCATGATTTCACATTACGAATCTGTTTATAAGGTCAAAACAAAATTTTAGGATATTAATTTTCTTTCCCACATCAAATTATTACTGAAATTTCTTAATTTTGAAATAAATACTATGTGGATTTAATTAAAACTATTTTTAAAAACAAATCTATGTTATTACAATCATTTTTCATTAAGGAATCATAGCCTAAAATCAATCATGTGAGGAGCAGTTGATTTTTTTTTTTTAAAATGGCTTTTAGCCTGATGATCAACAGAACAGTGACCAGATATATTATATACTTACACACAAACATGTTTGCCCACATGCAACATATTCTACCAACATACATTCAATACTTAATCATAGGCTACCAAATACATATATAGATTCAAAATTTGCTCACCCAGCTTTGAAGAAAACTGAGAACTGGAATTTTTTTTTTATTTAACATGTTTTTAAGCTCTACTGTTTTTCTTCTTCCCAGTATAAATTATCCTTAAATTCATCTTAAAACTACTTTTAAAACTTGGATCTGGATTTGCATAAACAAAATTTATTTGGATTCTAAGGTCTAAAATGAATTTGAGAAGGGGATTTTGACTTATGAACAGGGTTTAGAAGCCTGTAATCAAACAAAGGCCAGCATAGCCTATAAATCAAACATGCACAAACAACACATTCATATTCATAACAGAAATTCTCACAGCACACTTGCAAGATCACATCAGATTTTTAAGCTTAACAAGGTAGTTTGCTCACCTATTTTTCCAGAAGATAGAATTACCCCCTTGACAGTTTTCAAAAACAGAATTGAAGGCCTGCAACCCTCTTTTTTTTTTCCTTTACTTTAATTCTTTTCAGATCTGCAAAACATAGTTACATATTTTTGTTTATTCCTTGTTGTATTTAATTACTTAATCATTAATGACATTTCTTTCTAAATTACTTACAGTTGAAATTTTTATATACAGAGTACTTTCCTGCAACTAGAAATCCAGAAATAAGTTAATCCTTTGGTTTTGATTTCCTGCAAATGATTGATTATCACTGTATTACATTATCCCTTCATTAAAGATTTTTAATTTCAAGCTTCCAGTCTCAAAAAGAAGATTACATGCCTTAAATTGCTTCAGAAATCACTGCCAAACCTGAAGCTTTCACTCTGCAGTTTTGAAATTCTGTTTGTGTTAAAAAAAACTGTTTCTTTTATTAAAAATCATAATTTTATTAACTATAAAGTTTTTAAAAACTTACCTAAAAGGTTTGAACAGAGCTTACTTCTTGAATTCGCTGCCTAATTTTATTTCCAGATTGAAATGCTTTAAATGATCTTCAGTTTTGCTTGCATTTGATTTGTTTTGAACTAAAATGCTTTGGTTTCAGAGTTTACCTCTGATTTGTTTCTCAAGTTTGAAGTTTTAAAAACTGAAAGAAACCTTTTGAACTAAAATGAACAGCCTAGTTTACACATTTTGATTTTTTATTTATTTATTTATTTATTTATTTATTTATTTACATTATCATTTCAAGGGAGAACATCTTTGCCACTTGTTAAAAATTTTCTTTTCCTACTGATTTCGAAATCTTGCAGTAACCAAGAAAAGATAGGGAAGTTTTGGGGCTGAGATGATTTACATTGATTATCTTTTGTCTTCTTTTTATTTGTTTCATAGCTGAATATAGTTATTTCTTCCTTTTTTGTAATTTTAAATTTGATTATTTTAAAAATGTAATGATGCCATTTGTATATACATATACACAATGTTTAAAAGAATTGTTTCTAACCTTTGTAAAAATATTTACATTTCAAATTTTGTGAATATACAACTATATTTATTTCAAAAGATGTATTTTAAATCTTTTTATCAAAACAAATAAATAAGTATATAATACGTATATATTGGAATTTAATTCTTTATATAGCTTTTGTAAATTTTTTATTTACATCAATTTTGTAACATTACTTTTAAACCAGTATCATATATACTTTATAAATAAATGTATTTGTTTATTCATTTGTATATATATGTACACGTTCAATGTTAAAAGAATTTAGTCAACATTTTTATATATATATATATACATATATTATATCTTAATGATTTTTAAATGCTACTCGTTTTTAAAACACTCATTTTAAATTTAAATTTCAATCTTAAACTTGAAATACAACATTTGTATTTATTTTACTTTTACAATTTTTTTTAAAAAGAAATGAATTTAAAACAATCTGTACACTCAACAAATAAATCATACATATATACATTTCTTTGTTTATAAAGCTTTTGTAAACTTATTTATTAAATTAATTTTATTTGCAATACATTTATAAATTTCAAAAGGGTAAATACTTTACATTTATTCTTGTTTTAAATTTTTTTAAACTCAAGTCATTGTACAAATCATAGTTTTATTGATTTATGAATTCTACCTTTAATGTTTAATATACAAATCATATTTAACTCCTTACTTTAAATTATTTTATAGATTTTGTTTCTAAATCTTTAAATTAGCTCATATGTTAATATATATATATTTTATACATCTTATTTTTAAATTCAATATTTGTCTATAAAATACTTATTCCTAAATCTTAAACCAATTCTACTTTATAATCTAATTTTTTTTTTATTCTAGAAATTATCCAATTAATTCATAAATAAATTAGCAATTTATCTTCAAAAATTAATTTAATTGCCAAATTAACTCGGTAAATTTTCAAGAATGTTACAGATTCCCCCCCGTAAAAAAAATTTCGTCCCCGAAATTTGCCAGGGAGACAACAAAGAATGTATAGATGCACAAAGATAGAGAATCGACTCCTAAATCAAGCCGATCGTCTATTCTGTATTTGGCTTACCAAATCAGAATATCACTAATAGATATGAGAACAAACTCATATAATTATTTTACAAGATACTCGGGTCACCGGTCTACGATATGTAAGGGCATTGATTAGTTCGAAGGGATAACTAATCGTTCGTAGAATATATTGGACCCAACGATAGATAGACGGATTTAATCTTTCGAAATTCTCAAATACTAGATATGGATTCCAAACTTAAGTCGGAACACCCCAAAGTATATATCTTGTCCCACTTTGGACTTTGATATACACAAGAAATTACAATAGAATTTCAAATTTGGTATAATCGAAATCGTTTTATGGATACAATTTATTTAGCTTTATACTTTAGTTAACCAATTTATTTCAATTTAAATTTCAATTTTTGCTAAAGTTAAAAACTAAAAGCTGATAGAAATTTGACGAAGAGAATACGAAATAGAGACTTATCTACATGATTCGTAGGGCCACCATCACACCGAAGCTTCTTCCTCGAGTTGCCACAAAGAAATCAAAGAATTTGGAATCGAATCAAAGGAGATTGATAGAGAAGATATTTCCGTTGTTGCAGGGCATTGACCATTTGAAGGTATCTCCCTGTCCCCTATCTCGTTCTTTTCTTGCACTCATACTTGCTATTAGTGAATAGCAAGAGAATTTACTGAGGCATTCGAACGGATATCTTAGGGATTACTCATTCTAGGGTATAGTTCACCCTATCTCTAATGAGCTACTTAATGTGTTATACTCCTGAGCTAAAGTTTTAACCTTCAGCTCTGATACCACTGTAACGATCCTGACTCGACCTTCTAAAATCGGCACCGAATACGACACTCGTATTCAAATGCCGCAGATCCAAACGTCGAATCTGGCTCGCCGGAGCTTATAACACAATAAGTACAACACAGCGGAAGAAATATGCATAATATATATGATATACAACATTTGATACATTGTCTGATACAACAGAGTAAAATAGAATGGTACAATAGATATCAACACTATCAGAGATACAAGGAATAGCAGCGGAAAGATAATGTCTTCAATGCCAAATTCCAAGAACTTCATCTTCAATCCAAAGCTAGCTCGAACACTCATCACGTTGCACCAAGCCAAGCAAGTCTCGTCCGAGACTGAAGAAGATCCCAAAGACTGAAGCGACCAATCCAAAGACTTCGAAGGCTAATGAATCTATACCTATTATTGGAATATCTGGAAACCCAACTCTAGACTGCCCGTGTGGAAAATAGTGGGCACCCAGAGTTTAGGAAAGGAACAATAAACTCCAGGTCAGTCATGGGACTGGTATGAGCAAACAAAACAGTTTATCTTTTAAAACAAACAACAAAGCTTTTAAAGTTCAAATTCGCAATGCTTTTGGAAAATGAAACTACATAAGGCCTCCCGGCACACAGACAATGCAAACGCACACATGGGGGAGATTTCTCCTTATGATAGTCAAACATGCTTACTACGAGAAAAATTCTTTTTAATATTATTACTAGTGCATAGTGGAAAACCTTTCGAAAGTAGAATATAAATCCTTGCCAGCATTGGTACCATTATACTATGCCTACTATAGCTGCCATGTTAAATGGCAGGTTCTACAACTAAAACCGTACAAGGCGCGTATTGGATGAATGGATTTCCAACAAATGGTCAGGCTAAGGAACTTCCTATTGCCACATGGGAACGCCTCTGGCGGGACGCCCCGAGAACCAACCTGGATCTCTGCTAAACAAGGCCGGCTACCCCCTTCCCGGGGAATAAAACCTGAGATATGCCACCCCCGGTCCTTTGGGACCTTTATCCGAGGGCCCTCCAACAACATCACATAGTAATAAATATACTAGTGTCCACATGAGTAAGTATCTGGGCTCCATACCATGATACTACCCTTTTCCAGAAGGAATGGTCATACCCTAGGGGAGCTACCCCTGAAACCTTGCCGCATCTTTCCTGTTTCGACCATTTCCGGTTTGTGAGGCTCGATGAGGTCTCGACCACAAAGCTACGCTTTTCACAAAGCCATGCTTTGATCAACAAATGATCAACAAATGATCATCAACACACAGCAGCACTTAGCATGCCACACTACCAAATTGGGAGTATATCGCTGATAACCTTCAACGACATAACCTCTGAGCTCGTACGTCTCAGAGAAGGGTGTTAAGCTAAGAGAATAAATTCTCCGCCACCAATAGATGTGTATTTGAAAGAAATCGGCTTTATATCTCAAAGTGTAGTGTCAGACACACGACCATACAAGTCTGTTTCGGGCTCGAACAGAACCGAAGGCACTTCCGAAGAAGCCCTTGCAAATCCGGGTATCCACAATCCCGATCGGATTTCCCACCACTTAGGAATTCTCTATACCGGCGCGACTCAGTGCAGAGACAATCGACGGGTTATCCTTTCGTTCTCGAAAATACCCGGTCTTCACCACCGGTCTTCAATGCTATCCATAACGACGTATCATTATTCGGAATGGGTTATATGACACAAAGGTCCTCTCCCGGCTAAACCGAATAATGAGCGCAATATTTAAAAACATATGGATATGGGATTTCAGTTAAGTCATAACTTATTATTGAAAACCTTCCTTTTCAAATGGTTTATCAAATTACCATTTTAAATCTTTTAAACAAAAAGATTCATTTAACAAAGTTTACCAATTTTCCACAAAGGTTCATCCATGGCTTTTCAAAATAATTTCATTTCAATTTTGATTTAACTTGCCCAAATCTTTATTTTAAAGATTTAATTAATAACTTTCAAACCATTTCCAATCCAAATCTTTTATATGAAAGTTATACTATTTAAAATCCTCTTATATTTCAAAACAAGGTTTAATGATCTTTCACATAAGTTAAAGCTGATTACCATTATATAAGTTAAAGCCATTCAAGTATAAAACTTGGGTTTGGATTTAAATTTCCAAAACAATACTTTTAAAAGGTTGAAAACCCATATAACACCTTTATAACTCATATAATCTTTTTAACCCATAATTTCCAAATCATAGAATTCAATTTCAAATATTGAATTCAAATTCAAATCAAATTGTTTAAATTTCAAAACTTTATCAAGTTATAAAATAACTTTTTTTTTTGAAACTCATTTTTCAAAAAGCTTTCAATTCCAATTCCAAACTATTTTGAATTCAAAAAAAATTCAACCCTTAAAACTATTTCAAAATCTGTGACTTAACCTATTTCCACGTGCAATCCATATTAGTGTGTGTATAGTGTGGTCCAGGGGTTTTACACAATGGTGCAAAAACATCAATCACACCACAGATTCAATCATAACAATATCGATAAGCGGTATATCCTATAACGCTTATCTATATACATAGGATCACAAATAGAAAATATGAATGCATTATAAATAAATAAAGTAATTCATCACAACTTGAATTAAACAATTCAGATCACAAAGCATCACACAGCAGATATGACAAAACAACATTCAAAAGAATATAATCATCCATAAATAAAATTAATTGATCATTTGATTAATTAAAACCAGATTACCCACTAATTCTGGTTGATTAACATTAATTGGTTACAGTTTATGTTGATTTAATTACCCTTTAATTATTTGTCAATTATCCTCAATTTATAAACTAATTAATCCTTTAACTATTAATTTATCAACCTTAATTAATGAATTAATTAACCTTTACTAATTGATTTCAAATCAAATTTGATTAACAAATTAATCAATCTTATTAGATAATTAACTCTTTATTTTAAATAATTAGCCTTTAATTATTAAATTAACCTTTAATTAATTGTCTTTAATTAACTAATTAACCCCTTAATTAATCATCATTTTAAATTAATTATTCTTAATTAATAGATGATTATCCTTAATGAACAATTAATCTTAATCACTTGGTTATAGTTAATTCCTTTTTGATTAGGTAATTAATTTCCTTAATTTAATTAATCTTAACTGCTTAGTTATCTTTTAATTATTTTCTTTATAAATCAACTTAAAATTATTAGTTAATTTATCTTAATCACTTTTATTAATTCATTAACTTCAAGTAATAAATTTCGTTTAACAAATAAATTTAATTTAAACTTTTAAAACTTAACTAACATTTACAACATTTTTTTTACAAATTCTTAATATTATTGAATTAAGCTTTCAAAATAAAAGTTTATGTATATTTTTAAATCGTTTTAAAACTTGGTTAATTAGGACAATTTTAATTTAAAACCTTCTTAGCGTTTTATTTAAGAACTTGAATAACTTCTAATTTAACCAAAATTTGTTTAAAAAAAAACTTGATTCTTCTTTAAAACTCAAACTGCTTTGGTATTACAACACGTACCCCAAAAACTCGTTCTACCCAGCAACCTCTGTGTCCTACTCGAGCCATTTTCCATTTTACACGAGTTATACTTCGAGTTCTCCCTGGCTACCCCGTGCTTCGAGCTATCACGTGGAACACTTCGAGTCGTTCGCGCAAGTCTTCGAATCGTCCCCACTAAACTTCGTCTTCCCCAATGCTTCCTCAAGACCTAGGTGCACACATACGAGCCGTGCACGTGTACGTGCGATCAACTACGGCCTGGTCGTTACCAACACCACCCACAAGTTGCTGACATCCTACCACTTCAACTCCGACCACCCAAACACTGATATTGACACGGAATCGAAATCGAGGTACTCACCCCACCTTGGAACACGTACAGTTCATCGAAATTCGCCCTGAACCATCTCCCACGACCGCAGATGGCCACGCAACCATGACTGGGGACTCGCCAACCACCCCTGCTTCAATCCCCCTGGGTCTTGTTCAACTCGATCCATCGATAACCACGAATTCGCCTCACGCCTCTCCTCATTGAAAACCCGACATCGAACCCTAGTTCGTTGATTCCAGAGTACCACCGCAAATAATAAATTCGACCATTATTTTTCTGATGATCTCCCAACACCAACCAAGCTTCAACCTTAACCACGAGACCCCAAGTTCTTTCGTCCATCTGAATTTCCCAATGAACCCAAAATTGTTCAAACCGCTTGTTCCCCACAGATTTATACTTAAATATTTTGAGTTGGTTCTTAAAAATCATGATTTCACATTACGAATCTGTTTATAAGGTCAAAACAAAATTTTAGGATATTAATTTTCTTTCCCACATCAAATTATTACTGAAATTTCTTAATTTTGAAATAAATACTATGTGGATTTAATTAAAACTATTTTTAAAAACAAATCTATGTTATTACAATCATTTTTCATTAAGGAATCATAGCCTAAAATCAATCATGTGAGGAGCAGTTGATTTTTTTTTTAAAAAAATGGCTTTTAGCCTGATGATCAACAGAACAGTGACCAGATATATTATATACTTACACACAAACATGTTTGCCCACATGCAACATATTCTACCAACATACGTTCAATACTTAATCATGGGCTACCAAATACATATATAGATTCAAAATTTGCTCACCCAGCTTTGAAGAAAACTGAGATCTGGAAATTTTTTTTTTATTTAACATGTTTTTAAGCTCTACTGTTTTTCTTCTTCCCAGTATAAATTATCCTTAAATTCATCTTAAAACTACTTTTAAAACTTGGATCTGGATTTGCATAAACAAAATTTATTTGGATTCTAAGGTCTAAAATGAATTTGAGAAGGGGATTTTGACTTATGAACAGGGTTTAGAAGCCTGTAATCAAACAAAGGCCAGCATAGCCTATAAATCAAACATGCACAAACAGCACATTCATATTCATAACAGAAATTCTCACAGCACACTTGCAAGATCACATCAGATTTTTAAGCTTAACAAGGTAGTTTGCTCACCTATTTTTCCAGAAGATAGAATTACCCCCTAGACAGTTTTCAAAAACAGAATTGAAGGCCTGCAACCCTCTTTTTTTTTCCTTTACTTTAATTCTTTTCAGATCTGCAAAACATAGTTACATATTTTTGTTTATTCCTTGTTGTATTTAATTACTTAATCATTAATGACATTTCTTTCTAAATTACTTACAGTTGAAATTTTTATATACAGAGTACTTTCCTGCAACTAGAAATCCAGAAATAAGTTAATCCTTTGGTTTTGATTTCCTGCAAATGATTGATTATCACTGTATTACATTATCCCTTCATTAAAGATTTTTAATTTCAAGCTTCCAGTCTCAAAAAGAAGATTACATGCCTTAAATTGCTTCAGAAATCACTGCCAAACCTGAAGCTTTCACTCTGCAGTTTTGAAATTCTGTTTGTGTTAAAAAAAACTGTATCTTTTATTAAAAATCATAATTTTATTAGCTATAAAGTTTTTAAAAACTTACCTAAGAGGTTTGAACAGAGCTTACTTCTTGAATTCGCTGCCTAATTTTATTTCCAGATTGAAATGCTTTAAATGATCTTCAGTTTTGCTTGCATTTGATTTGTTTTGAACTAAAATGCTTTGGTTTCAGAGTTTACCTCTGATTTGTTTCTCAAGTTTGAAGTTTTAAAAACTGAAAGAAACCTTTTGAACTAAAATGAACAGCCTAGTTTACACATTTTGATTTTTTATTTATTTATTTATTTATTTACATTATCATTTCAAGAGAGAACATCTTTGCCACTTGTTAAAAATTTTCTTTTCCTACTGATTTCGAAATCTTGCAGTAACCAAGAAAAGATAGGGAAGTTTTGGGGCTGAGATGATTTACATTGATTATCTTTTGTCTTCTTTTTATTTGTTTCATAGCTGAATATAATTATTTCTTCCTTTTTTGTAATTTTAAATTTGATTATTTTAAAAATGTAATGATGCCATTTGTATATACATATACACAATGTTTAAAAGAATTGTTTCTAACCTTTGTAAATATTTTTACATTTCAAATTTTGTGAATATACAACTATATTTATTTCAAAAGAAGATGTATTTTAAATCTTTTTATCAAAACAAATAAATAAGTATATAATACGTATATATTGGAATTTAATTCTTTATATAGCTTTTGTAAATTTTTTATTTACATCAATTTTGTAACATTACTTTTAAACCAGTATCATATAAACTTTATAAATAAATGTATTTGTTCATTCATTTGTATATATATGTACATGTTCAATGTTAAAAGAATTTAGTCAACATTTATATATATATATATACATATATTATATCTTAATGATTTTTAAATGCTACTCATTTTTAAAACACTCATTTTAAATTTAAATTTCAATCTTAAACTTGAAATACAACATTTGTATTTATTTTACTTTTACAATTTTTTTTAAAAAGAAATGAATTTAAAACAATCTGTACACTCAACAAATAAATCATACATATATACATTTCTTTGTTTATAAAGCTTTTGTAAACTTATTTATTAAATTAATTTTATTTGCAATACATTTATTAAATTTCAAAAGGGTAAATACTTTACATTTATTCTTGTTTTAATTTTTTTTAAACTCAAGTCATTGTACAAATCATAGTTTTATTGATTTATGAATTCTACCTTTAATGTTTAATATACAAATCATATTTAACTCCTTACTTTAAATTATTTTATAGATTTTGTTTCTAAACCTTTAAATTAGCTCATATGTTAATATACATATATTTTATACATCTTATTTTTAAATTCAATATTTGTTTATAAAATACTTATTCCTAAATCTTAAACCAATTCTACTTTATAATCTAATTTTTTTTTATTCTAGAAATTATCCAATTAATTCATAAATAAATTAGCAATTTATCTTCAAAAATTAATTTAATTGCCAAATTAACTCGGTAAATTTTCAAGAATGTTACAGATTCCCCCCCGTAAAAAAAATTTCGTCCCCGAAATTTGCCAGGGAGACAACAAAGAATGGATAGATGCACAAAGATAGAGAATCGACTCCTAAATCAAGCCGATCATCTATTCTGTATTTGGCTTACCAAATCAGAATATCACTAATAGATATGAGAACAAACTCATATAATTATTTTACAAGATACTCGGGTCACCGGTCTACGATATGTAAGGGCATTGATTAGTTCGAAGGGATAACTAATCGTTCGTAGAATATATTGGACCCAACGATAGATAGACGGATTTAATCTTTCGAAATTCTCAAATACTAGATATGGATTCCAAACTTAAGTCGGAACACCCCAAAGTATATATCTTGTCCCACTTCGGACTTTGATATACACAAGAAATTATAATAGAATTTCAAATTTGGTATAATCGAAATCGTTTTATGGATACAATTTATTTAGCTTTATACTTTAGTTGACCAATTTATTTCAATTTAAATTTCAATTTTTGCTAAAGTTAAAAACTAAAAGCTGATAGAAATTTGACGAAGAGAATACGAAATAGAGACTTATCTACACGATTCGTAGGGCCACCATCACACCGAAGCTTCTTCCTCGAGTTGCCACGAAGAAATCAAAGAATTTGGAATCGAATCAAAGGAGATTGATAGAGAAGATATTTCCGTTGTTGCAGGGTATTGACCATTTGAAGGTATCTCCCTGTCCCCTATCTCGTTCTTTTCTTGCACTCATACTTACTATTAGTGAATAGCAAGAGAATTTACTGAGGCATTCGAACGGATATATTAGGGATTACTCATTCTAGGGTATAGTTCACCCTATCTCTAATGAGCTACTTAATGTGTTATACTCCTGAGCTAAAGTTTTAACCTTCAGCTCTGATACCACTGTAACGATCCTGACTCGACCTTCTAAAATCGGCACCGAATACGACACTCGTATTCAAATGCCGCAGATCCAAACGTCGAATCTGGCTCGCCGGAGCTTATAACACAATAAGTACAACGCAGCGGAAGAAATATGCATAATATATATGATATACAACATTTGATACACTGTCTGATGCAACAGAGTAAAATAGAATGGTACAATAGATATCAACACTATCAGAGATACAAGGAATAGCAGCGGAAAGATAATGTCTTCAATGCCAAATTCCAAGAACTTCATCTTCAACCCAAAGCTAGCTCGAACACTCATCATGTTGCACCAAGCCATGCAAGTCTTGTCCGAGACTGAAGAAGATCCCAAAGACTGAAGCGACCAATCCAAAGACTTCGAAGGCTAACGAATCTATACCTATTATTGGAATATCTGGAAACCCAACTCTAGACTGCCCGTGTGGAAAATAGTGGGCACCCAGAGTTTAGGAAAGGAACAATAAACTCTAGGTCAGTCATGGGACTGGTATGAGCAAACAAAACAGTTTATCTTTTAAAACAAACAACAAAGCTTTTAAAGTTCAAATTCGCAATGCTTTTGGAAAATGAAACTACATAAGGCCTCCCGGCACACACACAATGCAAACGCACACATGGGGGAGATTTCTCCTTATGATAGTCGAACATGCTTACTACGAGAAAAAGTCTTTTTAATATTATTACTAGTGCATAGTGGAAAACCTTTCGAAAGTAGAATATAAATCCTTGCCAGCATAGGTACCATTATACTATGCCTACTATAGCTGCCATGTTAAGTGGCAGGTTCTACAACTAAAACCGTACAAGGCGTGTATTGGATGAATGGATTTCCAACAAATGGTCAGGCTAAGGAACTTCCTATTGCCACATGGGAACGCCTCTGGCGGGACGCCCCGAGAACCAACCTGGATCTCTGCTAAACAAGGCCGGCTACCCCCTTCCCGGGGAATAAAACCTGAGATATGCCACCCCCGGTCCTTTGGGACCTTTATCCGAGGGCCCTCCAACAACATCACACAGTAATAAATATACTAGTGTCCACATGAGTAAGTATCTGGGCTCCATACCATGATACTACCCTTTTCCAGAAGGAATGGTCATACCCTAGGGGAGCTACCCCTGAAACCTTGCCGCATCTTTCCTGTTTCGACCATTTCCGGTTTGTGAGGCTCGATGAGGTCTCGACCACAAAGCTACGCTTTTCACAAAGCCATGCTTTGATCAACAAATGATCAACAAATGATCATCAACACACAGCAGCACTTAGCATGCCACACTACCAAATTGGGAGTATATCGCTGATAACCTTCAACTACATAACCTCTGAGCTCGTACGTCTCAGAGAAGGGTGTTAAGCTAGGAGAATAAATTCTCTGCCACCAACAGATGTGTATTTGAAAGAAATCTGCTTTATATCTCAAAGTGTAGTGTCAGACACACGACCATACAAGTCTGTTCCGGGCTCGAACAGAACCGAAGGCACTTCCGAAGAAGCCCTTGCAAATCCGGGTATCCACAATCCCGATCGGATTTCCCACCACTTAGGAAATCTCTATACAGACGCGACTCAGTGCAGAGACAATCGACGGGTTATCCTTTCGTTCTCGAAAATACCCGGTCTTCACCACCGGTCTTCAATGCTATCCATAACGACGTATCATTATTCGGAATGGGTTATATGACACAAAGGTCCTCTCCCGGCTAAACCGAATAATGAGCGCAATATTTAAAAACATATGGATATGGGATTTCAGTTAAGTCATAACTTATTATTGAAAACCTTCCTTTTCAAATGGTTTATCAAATTACCATTTTAAATCTTTTAAACAAAAAGATTCATTTAACAAAGTTTACCAATTTTCCACAAAGGTTCATCCATGGCTTTTCAAAATAATTTCATTTCAATTTTGATTTTACTTGCCCAAATCTTTAGTTTAAAGATTTAATTAATAACTTTCAAACCATTTCCAATCCAAATCTTTTATATGAAAGTTATACTATTTAAAATCCTCTTATATTTCAAAACAAGGTTTAATGATCTTTCACATAAGTTAAAGCTGATTACCTTTATATAAGTTAAAGCCATTCAAGTATAAAACTTGGGTTTGGATTTAAATTTCCAAAACAATACTTTTAAAAGGTTGAAAACCCATATAACACCTTTATAACTCATATAATCTTTTTAACCCATAATTTCCAAATCATAGAATTCAATTTCAAATATTGAATTCAAATTCAAATCAAATTGTTTAAATTTCAAAACTTTATCAAGTTATAAAATAACTTTTTTTTTGAAACTCATTTTTCAAAAAGCTTTCAATTCCAATTCCAAACTATTTTGAATTCAAAAAAAATTCAACCCTTAAAACTATTTCAAAATCTGTGACTTAACCTATTTCCACGTGCAATCCATATTAGTGTGTGTATAGTGTGGTCCCGGGGTTTTACACAATGGTGCAAAAACATCAATTACACCACAGATTCAATCATAACAATATCGATAAGCGGTATATCCTATAACGCTTATCTATATACATAGGATCACAAATAGAAAATATAAATGCATTATAAATAAATAAAGTACATTCATCACAACTTGAATTAAACAATTCAGATCACAAAGCATCACAAAGCAGATATGACAAAACAACATTCAAAAGAATATAATCATCC
This sequence comes from Allium cepa, assembly GCA_030765085.1. Lineage (NCBI taxonomy): Eukaryota > Viridiplantae > Streptophyta > Magnoliopsida > Asparagales > Amaryllidaceae > Allium > Allium cepa. The sequence goes on along the minus strand of CM060933.1, from coordinate 22,345,810 downwards.
ATAAATAAAATTAATTGATCATTTGATTAATTAAAACCAGATTACCCACTAATTCTAGTTGATTAACATTAATTGGTTACAGTTTATGTTGATTTAATTACCCTTTAATTATTTGTCAATTATCCTCAATTTATAAACTAATTAATCCTTTAACTATTAATTTATCAGCCTTAATTAATGAATTAATTAACCTTTACTAATTGATTTCAAATCAAATTTGATTAACAAATTAATCAATCTTATTAGATAATTAACTCTTTATTTTAAATAATTAGCCTTTAATTATTAAATTAACCTTTAATTAATTGTCTTTAATTAACTAATTAACCCCTTAATTAATCATCATTTTAAATTAATTATTCTTAATTAAAAGATGATTAGCCTTAATCAACAATTAATCTTAATAACTTGGTTATAGTTAATTCCTTTTTGATTAGGTAATTAATTTCCTTAATTTAATTAATCTTAACTGCTTAGTTATCTTTTAATTATTATCTTTATAAATCAACTTAAAATTATTAGTTAATTTATCTTAATCACTTTTATTAATTCATTAACTTCAAGTAATAAATTTCGTTTAACAAATAAATTTAATTTAAACTTTTAAAACTTAACTAACATTTACAACATTTTTTTTTACAAATCCTTAATATTATTGAATTAAGCTTTCAAAATAAAAGTTTATGTATATTTTTAAATCGTTTTAAAACTTGGTTAATTAGGACAATTTTAATTTAAAACCTTCTTAATGTTTTATTTAAGAACTTGAATAACTTCTAATTTAACCAAAATTTGTTTTAAAAAAACTTGATTCTTCTTTAAAACTCAAACAGCTTTGGTATTACAACACGTACCCCAAAAACTCATTCTACCCAGCAACCTCTGTGTCCTACTCGAGCCATTTTCCATTTCACACGAGTTATACTTCGAGTTCTCCCTGGCAACCCCGTGCTTCGAGCTATCACGTGGAACACTTCGAGTCGTTCGCGCAAGTCTTCGAATCGTCCCCACTAAACTTCGTCTTCCCCAATGCTTCCTCAAGACCCAAGTGCACACATACGAGCCGTTCACGTGTGCGTGCGATCAACTACGGCCTGGTCGTCACCAACACCACCCACAAGTCGCTGACATCCTACCACTTCAACTCCGACCACCCAAACACTGATATTGACACGGAATCGAAATCGAGGTACTCACCCCACCTTGGAACACGTACAGTTCATCGAAATTCGCCCTGAACCATCTCCCACGACCGCAGATGGCCACGCAACCATGACTGGGGACTCGCCAACCACCCCTGCTTCAATCCCCCTGGGTCTTGTTCAACTCGATCCATCGATAACCATGAATTCGCCTCACGCCTCTCCTCATTGGAAAACCAACATCGAACCCTAGTTCGTTGATTCCAGAGTACCACCGCAAATAATAAATTCGACCATTATTTTTCTGATGATCTCCCAACACCAACCAAGCTTCAACCTTAATCACGAGACCCCAAGTTCTTTCGTCCATCTGAATTTGCCAATGAACCCAAAATTGTTCAAACCGCTTGTTCCCCACAGATTTATACTTAAATATTTTGAGTTGGTTCTTAAAAATCATGATTTCACATTATGAATCTGTTTATAAGGTCAAAACAAAATTTTAGGACATTAATTTTCTTTCCCATATCAAATTATTACTGAAATTTCTTAATTTTGAAATAAATACTCTGTGGATTTAATTAAAACTATTTTTAAAAACAAATCTATGTTATTACAATCATTTTTCATTAAGGAATCATAGCCTAAAATCAATCATGTGAGGAGCAGTTGATTTTTTTATTTTTAAATGGCTTTTAGCCTGATGATCAACAGAACAGTGACCAGATATATTATATACTTACACACAAACATGTTTGCCCACATGCAACATATTCTACCAACATACATTTAATACTTAATCATAGGCTACCAAATACATATATAGATTCAAAATTTGCTCACCCAGCTTTGAAGAAAACTGAGAACTGGAAATATTTTTTTTTATTTAACATGTTTTTAAGCTCTACTGTTTTTCTTCTTCCCAGTATAAATTATCCTTAAATTCATCTTAAAACTACTTTTAAAACTTGGATCTGGATTTGCATAAACAAAATTTATTTGGATTCTAAGGTCTAAAATGAATTTGAGAAGGGGATTTTGACTTATGAACAGGGTTTAGAAGCCCGTAATCAAACAAAGGCCAGCATAGCCTATAAATCAAACATGCACAAACAACGCATTCATATTCATAACAGAAATTCTCACAGCACACTTGCAAGATCACATCAGATTTTTAAGCTTAACAAGGTAGTTTGCTCACTTATTTTTCCAGAAGATAGAATTACCCCCTTGACAGTTTTCAAAAACAGAATTGACGGCCTGCAACCCTCCTTTTTTTTTTCCTTTACTTTAATTCTTTTCAGATCTGCAAAACATAGTTACATATTTTTGTTTATTCCTTGTTGTATTTAATTACTTAATCATTAATGACATTTCTTTCTAAATTACTTACAGTTGAAATTTTTATATATAGAGTACTTTCCTGCAACAAGAAATCCAGAAATAAGTTAATCCTTTGGTTTTGATTTCCTGCAAATGATTGATTATCACTGTATTACATTATCCCTTCATTAAAGATTTTTAATTTCAAGCTTCCAGTCTCAAAAAGAAGATTACATACCTTAAATTGCTTCAGAAATCACTGCCAAACCTGAAGCTTTCACTCTGCAGTTTTGAAATTCTGTTTGTGTTGAAAAAAACTGTTTCTTTTATTAAAAATCATAATTTTATTAACTATAAAGTTTTTAAAAACTTACCTAAGAGGTTTGAACAGAGCTTACTTCTTGAATTCGCTGCCTAATTTTATTTCCAGATTGAAATGCTTTAAATGATCTTCAGTTTTGCTTGCATTTGATTTGTTTTGAACTAAAATGCTTTGGTTTCAGAGTTTACCTCTGATTTGTTTCTCAAGTTTGAAGTTTTAAAAACTGAAAGAAACCTTTTGAACTAAAATGAACAGCCTAGTTTACACATTTTGATTTTTTATTTATTTATTTATTTACATTATCATTTCAAGAGAGAACATCTTTGCCACTTGTTAAAAATTTTCTTTTCCTACTGATTTCGAAATCTTGCAGTAACCAAGAAAAGATAGGGAAGTTTTGGGGATGAGATGATTTACATTGATTATCTTTTGTCTTCTTTTTATTTGTTTCATAGCTGAATATAATTATTTCTTCCTTTTTTGTAATTTTAAATTTGATTATTTTAAAAATGTAATGATGCCATTTGTATATACATATACACAATGTTTAAAAGAATTGTTTCTAACCTTTGTAAATATTTTTACATTTCAAATTTTGTGAATATACAACTATATTTATTTCAAAAGAAGATGTATTTTAAATCTTTTTATCAAAACAAATAAATAAGTATATAATACGTATATATTGGAATTTAATTCTTTATATAGCTTTTGTAAATTTTTTATTTACATCAATTTTGTAACATTACTTTTAAACCAGTATCATATATACTTTATAAATAAATGTATTTGCTTATTTATTTGTATATATATGTACATGTTCAATGTTAAAAGAATTTAGTCAACATTTATATATATATATATATATATATATATATATATATATACATATATATTATATCTTAATGATTTTTAAATGCTACTCATTTTTAAAACACTCATTTTAAATTTATATTTCAATCTTAAACTTGAAATACAACATTTGTATTTATTTTACTTTTACAATTTTTTTTAAAAGGAAATGAATTTAAAACAATCTGTACACTCAACAAATAAATCATACATATATACATTTCTTTGTTTATAAAGCTTTTGTAAACTTATTTATTAAATTAATTTTATTTACAATACATTTATTAAATTTCAAAAGGGTAAATACTTTACATTTATTCTTGTTTTAAATTTTTTTAAACTCAAGTCATTGTACAAATCATATTTTTATTGATTTATGAATTCTACCTCTAATGTTTAATATACAACTCATATTTAACTCCTTACTTTAAATTATTTTATAGATTTTGTTTCTAAACCTTTAAATTAGCTCATATGTTAATATACATATATTTTATACATCTTATTTTTAAATTCAATATTTGTTTATAAAATACTTATTCCTAAATCTTAAACCAATTCTACTTTATAATCTAATTTTTTTTATTTATTCTAGAAATTATCCAATTAATTCATAAATAAATTAGCAATTTATCTTCAAAAATTAATTTAATTGCCAAATTAACTCGGTAAATTTTCAGGAATGTTACAGTTTCATGCCTGAAAGTTGAACCCAAGATTGGTTTCGGGCCTATAAATTTTTGGTTTTTTTGAACTGCTGCAAACATTGCTTGAGTTCATGTTTGAGACAGTGTAACTTTTTCATTTCCAATCGGAATTCATTGATTCTTTTCGGTTTAAAAAATGAAGTTATCTAGTAAGCGCATACCAATTTTCAGCTCAATATGAGATTGTTTGATACTCTGTTTTAGGCCTGTAAGTTGTGTCCAAGATGGTTTTCAGGCCTAGGCACATGTATTTTGAACTGTTGCTAACATAGTCTGAGTCCATGTTTGAGATAGCGTAACCTTTTCATTTCCAGTCGGAATTTATTGATTATTTTTTGTTTGAAAGCTGATGTTTTTTATTATATGCGCACTAATTTTTAGTTCAATCAGAGGTTGTTTGGCCACCTGTTTCATGTTTGAAAGTTGAACCAAGAGAAGTTTTCTGACCTGGGTGTTATCTGCCTGTGCATTTTTATTCTTTTTCCGTCTAACTTTTGACTTTTACTTCGTGTTTTTGTGTATCTCTAAACTGTTTTGATGGCTATGATGCCTATCAATAGGACAGCCAAGTTTTGATGAATTTGAAATTCAAATTTGAATTGAATTTGAATGACGGTTTTAGTGATTTCTTTGCTCCCGAGCACGGATTTTTCCGAACAATTTTGAAATAATTTTTAAAATAAACTACCATTTAAATAATTATTATATAATATTTTTAAATTATTTTAAGCTATTAAATCTATTTATTTTCTATAATAAGGGAATTTTCAAATATTGTCTTCAATATTGATTTCGGAAATAGTTTTAAAAGCTTGTTTTCTCAAATAAATTATTTTTTATACAAAATACACGTTTTTTCACTATTCAAGCGAATGAGAAGGAGCATTAAATGGTTTGGTAAAACATGTGGTCTGGGACAAATACGTTTATCTTATTGGTTAATTTCCTGACTTGTTTGTTTGATCGTTTTGACCTTCGGGTCGAGTTTACCAATGAGACGAGGTTAACTTTTTACCGCTTTAAGTGTGGAATTTAATAGCAGTTAGTAAACCGTTTAGTGCGAATGTGTGGTATGGGACACACGTTAACACTGTTCAGGTTCCTATCTGAAATTCCGTGACACATTTGTCTAAGAGACGTATTTGCCAGTACTGGACCTTCGTGTCATTTGTCCTTCGGGATATCTGTCCAAGAGACGTATTTGTCCATTGTAACGTATTTGTCCTTGGGATGTTTTTATAAGAGACGTATTTTTCATTCGGGATGTTTATCTAGGAGACGTCGCGCCTTATTTGAGAGAGAGCAGTACTTGGCAGGCTTCGGCCATATGCACGAGCAAATTTTTAAGATGTTTTCATTGATGTTTGTGATTTCCCAAGTGTATCGCCTTTTTTTATTAGCCATTCGAGCCGTTTGGGATATTATATATTTACGATGATTAATTATGGGAATTTGAACTCTTGTGAGTTCTATCATTAAGATTTGAGTTGCCTATACTGGCATTTTATTGAGATTGTCGATATGGCGTATATTTGAGATTTTAATCTTCTATTTGGAGATATATTTGTCTTGTGGCGTATTTGGAGATGGTGATTTCTTTGAGTTGCTTTTGAGTTTGCCGATATGGCGGGTTTGGGATTTCTCCTCTTGGAGTTATATTTTTCTCCGAAACCATATTTGATGTTTTGTGTTATGCCGATGGGATGAAGCGTGCTTTTATCGTGAGATTTGTTATGAAGTTTTATCGCCTTTGAGTTGCATTCATGTTTAGAGATATCCTTATATCACTTGAAATTACTATACTTACTTAATTGTGCCTTGTGAAGTAACTATGTACTCTTGAAATATTCCTTTTCACTTAAGAAGATTATCACCTTGCCTTATGCTCATATTATCACTTATCCTTATAAACTGATTTGTTTAGCTAAACTGACCCGTGTATTTTATACTCGGGTCAGACCAAGGTTTTTCAACTTAGGTATCCTCATGGACTTAGCATATTTTGTTTCCGCATGGACTTACCTGCTAGCACTTTTTGTTGTAGTCTTCTTGTCGCTACTTTGATATGTATATTGTTTTGACTCCTGTGTATATTGTGGTCGTCATACCACTTATGATGTATTATTTTTATTGTATTGGGATGTATCAGTATATATGTATATATACCTATTTGTTGTTCTATGATGTGTTATGCATTTGAGTTATTGTATTTTCTTCTGATAGATCCTATAGTCACTTCTAGTTTTGTATTAAGCATTTATTGGATATGTCGATCCCCTAGAGTTGGAAAAAAATATATAGAGCACTAATCGACATGTTCAATAAATATTTAAGACAAGACTATGGATGATCGCTCTCAACCAGCCCTATTCTCTGGATTTGCAGACAATATTACCCAGTAATACTCTTTGTTATTGTGGGTCTCGGGGTGGGGCGTCACAGCTTGGTATCGGAGCTGAGTTTAGAACAAAATAGGATAAACATAGAACAGAAGCATATATTATGATATATCCAAGTATAGTACAAGTGTTACAAATTCCTTAATCATCGTGCCCTATATCATACCGTGTCCTTTGAGATTGAAGTTTGGGATATGTCTAGGAATATTTTTATTCCGTAGTATTCCAAAAATAAAATTGATGACATCTTATCTTAGGAGTAATCATGACGATGATTGTTTTATTCGAGTCCTCTTTAATACGAGTGCTTGACACCCATCTTTATCGGAGGAGTTTGTTGATGCTTTTGGATGTTCTTGTCTTGTTCTTTTGTGAGGATTGCGAATTCTATTAAGTGGATCCGTAATATTTGGCATAATGTATTTGGATTTGGGATTGTTGCTTATAGCTTATCTTTTTGTGCGAATTAGCATGCCATTTTTCTCTAGAGTTTGGGACATTTGAGATGAAGTGGCTTGCCTATTATCCAGCCACATTCTGTGATTCGAAGAATCCTATATTAGCTATCCTTATTTAGCTGATTTATTGCTTCTTGTCCTTTGGAATGTTAACGAAGATTCCGAAGTCTCTGTATTCGCTCTTGAGTTTCGAGATGTTGATGATATATCTCAAATTCCAGTCATTATGACTTTGTTGATTTCTGTAAGTCCATTCGGGTTTGTTACTACATCGAGCAATCGAGAATTGTATTGACCTCATTCCTAGTTCTTAGCCTTTCAGTCATCCTTCCACAAGGATGTCCACTAAGGAAATGAGGTGATTCATTAAATTTAACCGATGTTGTCGTTCTTGCCTCATTATGAGATATCCTCTTTGGATACTCAATTGTTGACATACTTTGTGAAATTACTTCACTCAAATTAATGATTTGTTGTTAATGTTACTTCTCCTCATTTGAGAAGATATTTACCCTTGCTTTTATATCTCATTTCTCTCCTTTTAGTCTATTATGTGGTGCTAGGGTCATTCTTCAGCTTAACCCTCATCGATTTTTCATGAGCTGCGAGTCGCGGAGGATAGCGTTACATTACCACATTCCACACTCGTTATGAGTTTAGGAGTGGTTCATTATACCATTTGGAATAATGAACACTCCAGTCTATTTCATCAATCTTGAGGATCGAGTATTCTGGGAATATCTCTGTAACAACCCGAAATTTTCGATCCCGAAAATTCCAGATAGTTATGAAAAGAAGAAAGAGATAGAAGAAGAAAAAAATCAGAAACACCAACATTTCACATTCGCAGCGGATAAAATATAATAATAAATAATTACAGTTTACAAAAGAATTCTGCATCTGTCAAAATACCTTTATAATACATCAGAGTTACACATATATACAACCACTGAATATACACAATTATCATGTCATAGATATGCAGCAATATAATACAACGGAAACACTCCATATGTTCTTGCCATCCAGCTCGCCTCCTGAGCTCCAGAATGCCCTTACTTGAAAATCTGTAATACTCGGTCTGACCCGAGCATTACATCAAAGTAACACCCAGGTCAGGCTGGAAACCAGCGTGAGTAAACCCATCTAACATGGATACAAAGCATACAATTTATATAAAACCCGGGGTAACTCGTTTCAATTCACAAAGCCACAATTTATTATGGACATCACTTATTCCACACATCCATTTTCTGAGTACCAAGATTTAGATTTAAATAGTCCAATTCCTTTAAATCACTTCATTCCGGCCTATAGATTCAACATATCAATCTATAAAAATTCGAAGTGGTTTCGGGTATTTCCTAATACCCGAACCCGGTCTCTTCGAGTTTCATATCATCCTAACCCAGGTTATCCAAATGAAATACACAACATTTCATATCAGAGATATCAACTCATTCAAAGCATTCAACACCGTTCAATCATCCATAAGCAAAGCTGGATCGCTACCAAAATTAATTTAATTAATTCTAATTGAATTTCTGACCTCAATCACTTAGATTTCTTCACTTGTCATTAATTAATTTCTAATCAATTAATCAATCAACCATTCATTATTCATCTTAATTAATCACCCTGGATCAATTATCCTTCAATTACATTCAAGTAATTATATTTAATTAACTTTACAATATTAATTATTCTTGACCAAAATCAATAAGTGATCTTTAATTACTTCATAAATTAATCAACTATATTAATTACATTAATCCTTAATTACTTATATTAATTAATTTCTAGTAAGTCACTTATTATTGATTCATTAATCTTAATTAATCAATCTTTAATTACATCATTAATTATAAAAATTAATGATTTCTAATTACATTTTAATTTATCCTAATCTAATTTAATTACATTAAATAATTAATCATTAATTAAACCACAAATATTAATAATTCTTGATTTATCTCAACCTGTAATTATCAACCTTTTTATTTACTTCATTAAATAAATAAATTACTCCTTAATAAACTATCTTAATTAATCTCTTGATTAATTTCACAAAGTAATTATATTTTATTAATTACATTAAGTAATTACCTATCAATCCATCCATTGATTATTCTAAATTAATCAAACTTAATTAATTAACTTGACCCTTCGTTAATTAATTCAAACCCTTAATTACTAAATTAATCAACCCAAATCATTAATTAATTGAATTAATTAATTATCCATTTTAATTACCCTACTAGTTTGATGAATCACAAATCATTAAGCCCTTATTAACATTAAAATGAAACATTTTCTTATTTATGACTTAAGTTTAAAACAATTTAAAACCCGAATACTTCGAGTCAAGCCACAATTAACACGAGAACCAACCAAAACCAAAGTCACCCGATCATCAGTTCACAGTGCACATCAAATAAATTTAATCATGCAACCAAATACTTAAATTTAACCATTTAAATTTAGATAAAAATCCAAAGGAGTGAGACTAACTCACCTTTGCCCCTTAAATTTGCAATCCACTTCATTCTCAATTTGATTCCACAATTTCCAACCTTGTATAAACATTTATATGGTTTATTAATATTTGGAATAATTAAATTATCAATTACCATTTAATAAAATTTTATTTACCAATTATTTTATTCGAACCAATTTACCAAAAATAAGTAATTATTTCTCTTCTTTTGAAACCCATATACTAAAAATTAATTTATAGTTCTCAAAATTCTAATTTCATATAAATATTCAACATTTTAAAATTTCCTTTCTAGCCTCTATATACATATTGAATTTCAAAATAGGATTATTTTGTATCCTACTGCAAATTTTAATCTCATCCATATATATTAAATAAACTTAATTAAGAATAAACTACCTTTACCTCCCTATTCCCATTGCCAGACCCGTGCGTAGCAATTAGCCAAGCTCCCCTCATCGTTGCTACCACTCCCTCTTCTAGACACTGAGACGCAAAATCGAGAAGCCATCCCTTCCATCGAGAAGCCATCCCTCAGCCGCGCAGCCAAACCCTCGTCGTTCGAACGCCAAAACTCCTCACCATCGAAGCGCGCGCGAGTACGAGCTTCGTCGCCATCGAACCCTAACTCGAAGATGCGACTTCGTTGCCGATTCTCGGTCGAGCCTCTACCTCCAACCAACGCGCTCACTCACGCCACTTCCTATCACCGCTTCCAAGTCCGACCTCCCCTCAGTCTCAAGCCCGACGCGATCGTCCCCCCTCCCTTTACTTTTTTTTTATTTTCATTAGGGTTTTGAACTGGAAGAAGGAAGAGGGGTTTCGGCATTCTTTTTTTTATATGAACGAACTGATTGCATTCGGCCTTCGATTTGAATTGGAGAGGAATGGGAAGGGTAGGAGGAAGACATCGACCATTATTCTTTTGTTTTGATTTCCATATTATTTAAAGTGTGAGTTCGAATTGGATTAAGCAGGAAGAAAGGCATACACGACTTAGATGTGAAGGAAGGCGGCTTTGTACGCGTAGGGTGGTTGATGGAGACATAATAGGGTTTGACTTTGAAATTTTATAATATTATTTAATTCCAAAATATCACGTTAAGCATAACTCGAAATCTAGAACTCCGAATCGGACATGCCGCCAGGCGTTTATAAAGTTTTATCCGCATTCCGAACACAATGGAACGTGTTTCGGTGGCTAATTCAATCATATGCGCGAGTTACGGAAGTAAACGATCAATTTTAAATTAAATCGATTAAAATTGTTTTTATGCGTTTTGAGCTGCCATGGTCGAACGACAACTCCGATTGCTACGAAAATTGAAATGCGATAATAACTAACTATTTCGGATCCAATGGAACGTCGAATTCCGAGATTCTGCCTTGGAAGGCTATTTTTAAATTCAATTTAAACGATATATTTTCAAAACTGAACAAAACACTTCCAAATTCAATTTTAACGCTTTTACTATCTTCAGTATTATCGGTATAAATTTTGCAAGCCCTTAAATTATTTTAAACAGGCTTAGAATTTCATATTCGACAATTTACCCAATTCCAATTATTAAATTCATTATTTAAATTATCCAAAAACAGCGATATTTGAAATTCAAGTACGAAACTAACTTTTAAATATTTAAAATTAATTAAATATTTCAATTTCAAATGCCTAAAATTCTGGGTCGTCACATTCCTCCCCCTTAAAAGAATTTCGTCCCCGAAATTACTAGTTAGAAAGAATGGTCCATAACCCATTAACTATTTTCCCCAGAACCAACAGTTCAACATCCTACCAACTATTTTTCATAAAAGACCCATTATCATTCTTACTAACTTTCCAACTCTCCCACAGTTTCCAAACAATACCTTTTTGCTCAATCATTCAAATTTCAATTTTGAAACCAAATTTTGAATTATCAAAATTTCCTCAAAAATTTTCTAACTCTCTAAATTTTCGAAATTTTTTGCCAGCGTCTCCTTTGCGCGGCTAGCTCAGTACAACTATAAAATGCCTCTACGGGCCCCAAATTTCAAAAGAAAACAAAAGGCCAAGTGGCTAGATCAAAAACCCAATCAAATTCCATATAGATATTTAAACACATACCTTTTGTTGAGCAATTCAAATTTATCTTCTGAAATCAAAACTAATTTTTCTTTCCCTTTATAATACCTGCGTATCATACTTAGCAATAATATCCAATCATAGCTTTTAAAATCATTTTATACATTTTCTTACAGAAGTTTTCGTATCGACTTCTATTCAAATTAGTTTTCCTATTTCCATATGAATTCAATTTATAACTGATTTATATCATTATTTTAAATTAGTTTCATTCACAAATTTATTTCAATTTCCAATTTGAAATCATTTGTCGCTAACAAAATTTTTCTCAAAAATTTTCAAAAATTTTCCAACTCCCAAAATTTTCGAAAATATTTGGCAGAGTCTCCTTCGTATGGAGGAGCTTTTGCAATATGACAAGAGATATAAATATATATACGTCGACCCACACGGTCGGAAAAACAAAAACAGTTCATATTTCCTATTTTTATTGCATAGGTGTACCTTTATTTAGCATTTTTAAGCAAGCGGCTTATTATTTTAGCATTTAACGCGTCCAAATCCAGCCAAACGGCTTCCCGGTACCTGTACTTACTCAATTTAAACAAATAAGCACTATATACATGAAGTTTATAACATTTCTCTTACTTAAACAACTACAACACTTCAACTCTAAAAGAAATGCACTCTAAAAAACTTGCACGAGCAATTTATATAATTTCAAAACAAATTCAATTGCTTTCAATCAATTCATATACCATTTCGTTCAATTTTAATGGTTTACAACTCAATTTCTCACATTCAATTTATTTTTAATCCAAACAAGCTCATATTCACCTCAAATGATTCAAAAATCAATTTTATTCGCTTCTATTAATTCATAGAATTTCTTTACCTTCGTTTACGTCAAATGACAACTATTTTTATGAAATTCGGTGTTACTCGCTTAATAGAGTATCCATTTTAGTTTATAACTACTTTAAATTAATTTCAACTCATTCTGCATTTAATTCCATTTCATTTCTAATTTATTCACCAACCATACATGTGCATTTCATTTCATCTCCGCATTGGTTTCATTTTAAAACAATTTCATTTAGCTTGACACCATTCGATGCTTATATTAATATCCATTTTCCAAATAAATTTAACCCAAATCTTTATTTAATGGTCTTCTATTCTTACTCGAAACCAAGCTTTTATTGACTTAAGTAATTTTACTTCAATTTAATAAGCCTCATAACTTAAGTTCATTCTGATAACCCAATTCCAATTAAAACTTTGATTTAATTTTTATTCAATCAGACTTCATCCATTTATTATTTAATTCAATTAACCCATTTTAAATTTTAAATTCACCTACTTAATTCATTTTCGAATTTATTTTATTTATACAAAACCATTCTCACTTTATTTCTACTTACCTGGGTTAGTTTGCAACTCAAACCATGTCTATTATAATTCAATTCCATTTTATTTTAACAACGTCTCTACTTATTTTAATTCATCATCAAATCCAAGTCGAATTCTATTTATAATTCGAGTTCATTTCCAAACTCCATTATTAACTTACAATCCATTTTATTTAACCGAGTTAAATTTTATTAATATACTCTATCAAATAATTTGTTTAGCTAATTAGCATACTTCCACATTTAATTCAATATTCGATTTTTATTACAATAATCACTTCATTAAATTTTCCTAAGTTCAAATCTTTTTTTAAAATCCAGATTGGATTTCTTTCATTTTCCGAAATTCCATCACTTTTAATTTAAAATTTTAGAAATGCTTTTAAATTCACATAATACTATTAAAATAGCTCTTTATAAAAATATTTGTTATAACTCCATGTCTCAACCAGTCTATCCTTGTTCTCATAGAAATTCAGTCATACGTTGATCAGGCGTAGGACTGAAAATCTATAAGTACTTAGCAGACCCATTTTCAACATCCCGTGAAAATATTTGGGAAAATAATTTTATTGAAAATATAGAAAACATTTTTTGAAAATAAAGGAAATATCTTGGTGAGAATGCTCTGGAAATTATCACTCCCATCCATGGTCGCAGTTACATCCTGGGTCACGTTACCATCGCAGCAAAAGTCCATGTAACTATAGGCACTCCGCGCCCCTCGATTACGCCATGGAACCCACAACAGATCGTAGTTACATTCCAGGGTTACGTTGCCATCGCAGCAACAGTCCATGTAACTGTAGGCATAAGCACTCTCGATTTTCGCTGTCAAAATGAAACTTCTCCACTCCTACTTAGGTCGCAGTCTACCGATGTAAAATCAAATATAGACTGTTGGCTCTCAGCGGCACACACGACTTTCGCTATGTTACCATAGGTTGCAGTCTACCGATATAAAATCAAATGCAGACTGTTGGCTCTCAACAGCACACACGACTTTCACTATGGTCTGCAGTAGATCGCAGTGACATCGAGTTACACTGTCGTCACAGCATAACCCAAATGCCTCCGTGGGCATCAGCGCCCCTCAACTTTCGTTACACACTACTCATAACTCTCAGGAACAAGTTTTGTCCAGACTTCTCACAGGATCAACTTTAGAACCCTCCCTTAGGGTTCAGGGCAGCACCACCCGGTGGCACTCCTAAGAAGTTCATTTCAAGGGAGCGCCTTTTTCCCCAGAGCCATCATCAAAACACTTTATACTATACAAATAGTATCTTTCAAATCATACACCTAGTATGATCTCATACAAAGCTCCTTTACACAAGATCGATTATCCCAAAATCGATAATTCTCAAACTAGGCTTCCAAATTCCAATATTGATTCTACCCAAAAATCAAAAGCCTTTCCAGATCAAAAGGTTCCCAAAACCATTTTCCAAAATCCTTAGAAGATCCTTTATATATATACATATATATAATTTTTAAAACTTTGGATCATTTCAAACTTGTATAAAACCCCTTTTATACTTCAAACAGTTTCAAAACCCTTTTCTTACGGCAATAGATTCAACAAGGGGAGATTTATCTTATATAACAAAGATATATAACTTTGTTTATTCCAAGTCAAATATTCAAATTTGATTACTCTTTTTTTTATATAGAGTTGTTTCCATCTTACTTATCATCATAAAAATATCCAACTTTCACTTTTATCCATTATATATTTCACAAAATATACTTTCATTTCAAAAAGAAAATCATTTCACATTCTTATCCACAAATTTCCAATATCAATTTCATTCATAGCCGTACGATGTACACTTTTCATCGTACGCTATACCAATCTGATCGCTCACTCGATCACACAATTTCACTTTCGAACTAGTATCGTACAGCCGACTTCCTAGTGCGGACATAGACCTGGTTTCTTGATCAAAAACCATCATTCTCCTTGCATAGCCATAACTATGATAGAGAATATCCAGAACCAACCAACAATCCATATCCAGGTTCGCCGTAAAAAATCGAGTGAAAAATCCCAACTCGGATCGATAAACTATCTCGAAATTCTATGCTCGAATCTGGATCAAATCACTATGCAAATAGAATAATATACGTACATCCTATGTATTTAACTTCATTGATTATTAGCCAAATCAATTTCTCTTTCTATTCACATTTCCTTTAATTTCCATTCACTTATTTACAATTGCCTTAATCCCTATTTGGATTATCACTTCAATTTTTACCTCATTTGGGTATTCAATCAATAACAGTTCGAACTCCGATCAGTTTATATTTAGAAAATAGCTTGAAAATTTTAAAAGTAGATAAGTAGCTGAAAAATAAATATTAGTTGTAAAATAGCTGTAAAATAGTTAACTAATTGTAAAATAATGGGAAAACAGTTAAATAGTTTCAAATTGTTTTAGATAATTGCAAAATAGTAATTAATTTGTAATATAGTTGGAAAATAGTAATTAGGTTATAAAACAGTTGAAAATTTGTTAAATAGTCCCAAAAATAATTGTAAAACAAATATAAAATAATTTGGGTTTAAAAAGAAAGGTTGTATATATTTAATAGCTTGGAAAATAAGTTTATATTAAAACAATTTATATTGAAAATAGTCCAGAGTCAAAACTGTTCACTTCCCTATCCATTTAATTTAAATTTCCACTTCCATTTAAATTGACTCAATTCCAATTTGAATAATCTTTAATTTCCATTGAGATTGATTTAAACCCAATTCAAGTTGAATCAATCTTGATTTCTTTCCCCATTTAAATAAAATTCCATTTGATTTTAAACTTGTTCAACTTTAATTATAATTTCAAATTATTCCAATCAATTTGGACTAATATCAATTGAACTTACCTTAATTTCAAATCATTTAAATTCAATCAAATTCAATTTTCCATTTAAAATTTTAAACTTATACATCTTCAATCACAAATCCAGTTAATTCAAATCAGATTCAATTTTGAACTAATTCAATTCAAATTTCAAATTTAAACTATTCTGAATTATATAATTTCGAGTCAAATTATTAAATGTTGATTTAATCCTTTAAATCAATTCAACTTATCTCTTTAAACCATTTAATTCTGAATCCATTTCAAACTTATCTTCATTTAATTTTAATTTGGTTGTATTTCTATTATCACTTAATTTAATTCCAATTCAAGATTTTAGTTTGGTTGTATTATATTACTGACTAATTTAATTCCAATAATTTAACAATCAATCACCTTGATATTTATTAGAAGGAAATATTGTTTTATATACCAAAATATATTTTTATATAAAATCATTTAAAACCTTTATATAAGAAAATAACAAGTACGCTCTCATATATATACACACACACACACACACTCAACTCATCCTAGAGTACTACGGACTCTATTTAAGAAGTAATCCCCACCAGAGCTAAGGTTCTCGCTTAGCCTTTCAGCTCTGATACCAACTGTAACAACCCGAAATTTTTGATCCCGAAAATTCCAGATAGTTATGAAAAGAAGAAAGAGACAGAAGAAGAAGAAAATCAGAAACACCAACATTTCACATTCGCAACGGATAAAATATAATAATAAATAATAATAGTTTACAAAAGAATTCTGTATCTGTCAAAATACCTTTATAATACATCAGAGTTACACATTTATACAGTCATCGAATATACACAATTATCATGTCACAGATATACAGCAATATAATACAGTGGAAACACTCCATACGTTCTTGCCATCCACCTCTCCTCCTGAGCTCCAGAACGTCCTTACATGAAAATCTATAATACTCGGTCTGACCCGAGCATTACATCAAAGTAACACCCGAGTCAGGCTGGAAACCAGCATGAGTGAACCCATCTAACATGGAATACAAAGCATACAACTTATATAAAACCCGGGGTAACACGTTTCAATTCACAAAGCCACAATTTATTATAGACATCACTTATTCCACACATCCATTTTCTAAGTACCAAGATTTAGATTTAAATAGTCCAATTCCTTTAAATCACTTCATTCCAGCCTATAGATTCTACATATCAATCTATAAAAATTTAAAATGGTTTTGGGTATTGCCTAATACCCGAACCCAGTCTCTTCGAGTTTCATGTCATCCCCAGGTTATCCAAATGAAATACACAACATTTCATACCATAGATATCAACTCATTCAAAGCATTCAATATCATTCAATCATCCATAAGCAAAGCTTGATCGCTACCAAAATTAATTTAATTAATTCTAATTGAATTTCTAACCTCAATCGCTTATATTTCTTCATTTGTCATTAATTAATTTCTAATCAATTAATCAATCATCCCTTCATTATTCATCTTAATTAATCACCCTGGATCAATTATCCTTCAACTACATTCAAGTAATTATCTTTAATTAACTTCACAATATTAATTATTCTTGAACAAAATCAATAAGTAATCTTTAATTACTTTATAAATTAATTAACTATATTAACATTAATCCTTAATTACTTATATTAATTAATTTCTCATAAGTCACTTATTATTGATTCATTAATCTTAATTAATCAATCTTTAATTACATCATTAATTACAAAAATTAATGATTTCTAATTACATTTTAATTTATCCTAATCTAATTTAATTACATTAAATAATTAATCATTAATTAAGCCAAATATTAATCATTCTTGATTTATCTCAACCTGTAATTATCTACCTTTTTATTTACTTCATTAAATAAATTAATTAATCCTTAATTAACTATCTTAATTAATCTTTTGATTAATTTCACAAAGTAATCATATTTTATTAATTACATTAAGTAATTACCTATCAATCCATCCATTGATTATTCTAAATTAATTAAACTTAATTAATTAACTTAACCCTTCATTAATTATTTCAAACCATTAATTACTAAATTAATCAACCTAAATCATTAATTAATTGAATTAATTAATTATCCATTTTAATTACCCTACTAATTTGATGAATCACAAATCATTAAGCCCTTATTAACATTAAAATGAAACATTTTCTTATTTATGACTTATGTTTAAAACAATTTTAAGCCTGAATACTTCGAGTCAAGCCACGGTTAACACGAGAACCAACTAAAACCAAAGTCACCCGATCATCAGCTCATAGTGCACATCAAATCAATTTAATCATGCAACCAAATACTTAAATTTAACCATTTAAATTTAGATAAAAATCCAAAGGAGTGAGAATAACTCACATTTGCCCCTTAAATTTGCAATCTACTTCATTCTCGATTTGATTCAACGATTTCCAACCTTGTATAAACATTTATATGGTTTATTAATATTCGGAATAATTAAATTATCAATTACCGTTTAATAAAATTTTATTTACCAATTTTTTTATTCGAACCAATTTTCCAAAAATAAGTAATTATTTCTCTTCTTTTGAAATCCATATACTAAAAATTAATTTATAGTTCTCAAAAATCTAATTTCATATAAATATTCAACATTTTAGAATTTCCTTTCTAGCCTCTATATACATATTGAATTTCAAAACAGGATTGTTTTGTATCCTACTGCAAATTTAAATCTCATCCATATGTATTAAATAAATTTAATTAAGAATAAACTACCTTTATCTCCCTATTCCCATTGCCAGACCTGCGCGTAGCAATTAGCCAAGCTCCCCTCGTCGTTGCTGCCACTCCCTCTTCTAGATACCGAGACTCAAAATCCCCCAAAAGCTAGAGAACCCATTTGCGAGCCTCCCCTTCCATCGAGCAGCCATCCCTCAGCCGCGCAGCCAAACCCTCGTCGTTCGAACGCCAAAACTCCTCACCATCTAAGTGCGCGCGAGTACGAGCTTCGCCGCCATCGAACCCTAACTCGAAGACACGACTTCATTGCCAATTCTTGGTCGAGCCTCTGCCTCCAACCAACGCGCTCACTCGTGCCACTTCCTATCACCGCTTCCAAGGCCGACCTCCCCTCAGTCTCATGCCCGACGCGATCGTCCCCCTCTTTACTTTTTTTTTTGATTTTGATTAGGGTTTCGAACTGGAAGAAGGAAGAGGGGTTTCGGCATTCTTTTTTTTTTATATGAACGAACTGATTGCGTTCGACCTTCGATTTGAATTGGAGAGGAAAGGGAAGGGTAGGAGGAAGACATCGGCCATTATTCTTTTGTTTTGATTTCCATTTTTTTTTTAAAGTGTGAGTTCGAATTGGATTAAGCAGGAAGGAAGGCATATGCGACTTAGATGTGAAGGAAGGCGGCTCTATACGTGTAGGGTGGCTGATGGAGACGTAATAGGGTTTGACTTTGAAATTTTATAATATTATTTAATTCCAAAATATCACGTTAAGCATAACTCGAAATCTCGAACTCCGAATCAGACATGCCGCCAGGCGTTTATGAAGTTTTACCCGTATTCCGAACACAATGGAACGTGTTTCGATGGCTAATTCGATCATATGCGCGAGTTACGGAAGTAAACGATCAATTTTAAATTAAATCGATTAAAATTGTTTCTATGCGTTTTGAGATGCCAGGGTCAAACGACAACTCCGATTGCTACGAAAATTGAAATCCGATAATAACTAACTATTTCGGATCCAATGGAACTAGTTTTGTCGAATTCCGAGATTGTGCCTCGGAAGGCTATTCTTTAATTCAATTTAAACGATATATTTTCAAAACTGAACAAAACACTTCCAAATTCAATTTTAACAATTTTACTATCTTCAGTATTATCAGTATAAATTTTGCAAGCCCTTAAATTATTTTAAACAGGCGTAGAATTTCAGATTCAACAATTTGCCCAATTCCAATTATTAAATTCAATATTTAAATTATCCAAAAACAGCGATATTTGAAATCCAAGTTAGAAACTAATTTTAAATTTTTAAAATTAATTAATATTTCAATTTCAGATGCCTAAAATTCTGGGTCATTACAATCTCGATGAGCTCTATTTGTGTTCCTTGATTTTGAGAATAAGTAATAAATTGTGTTTTCAAATTTTTCAAAAATTGAAGATATGTTTCTAAGAGAAATCGGATTTTGTTTTTGGAAAAAAAAGAATATTTTGAGTATTATATATGAGGTATTTATTTTTATAGAAAACGAATTTTTGTGTTGGATTGTCCGTCTAATGCTTTAAGAATTCTGGTCAATGCGTTTGGCCAACATTATCGATAGCAATTTCCTAAACGCTGTGATGAGAAAGTAAGACACGGTAAATTGATTTTTAATAAGCAAAGTTTGAAAATAATTAATATGGTGGAGTATTAATTTTTTTTATTTTAAATATTTAATGAAACCATTGAAACATAGTGAATGCTGGAGGAGTGGCAAGGAAGATTTGATTAACTCTGCAGCCAATCGATGGGGTCATTCATTATAAAATCAATGGCGAGGAAATACTCTTATATTTTTTAAAATTTGGGAAATTGAATATGGTATTTTTGGTAAGTAAAAGTGAATAATTCTAATTAAGGGGATGTCTTAATTAGAAGAAAATGCCATTTGATGCTTTGATTAGTAAAATGATGTGTTTAAAGTAAATGAATACTTTGGTTTGAAAAATTAAAATATTAATTGAATGTTTTAGTACAAGTTATTAACTGTAACAACCCGCATATTTATCGAGTTTACATTTAAATATTTTTATTTAAATATTAAATCGTTAATCGGATTTTGGTCCGAAAAACTACTTTTTGCAAACGGTCAAATTAGGACTCGAGACCACTTCCATTGAGTTCGAAATGTCGTTTACAACTTTTTAAGTATAAACATCGATAGGTTCGGAGTTAGTGAAATTTCACTAACTTTTCCCGCTTTGGACTTTGGGTTAGTTTAGCCTATTAAGCCCAAGTTCCAACCCTCTTCTCCTCACTCTTCATAAATTTCCTAACTAACTCAAGCTTTAGCATTAATGGTGAAGAGAATGGGAAATTAAAACTCCAAGCTCAAATTCAATTGCAACTCCATCATTCAACTCCAAATTCAAGTAGAAGATATTGGATTCAAGCTTTGGATTGCTTCTCCTTGCTTTCAAGCTTCATCTTCATAAATTTTAGTGCAAAGGTGAGATTTTTATCTCACAATTCTAGCCTATAACTATATCGGACTGTTGGGAATGATTCCCTATCATTTTAGCATGCATGTTAGCATTTGGTTTGGATTGGATTGGCGAAAAACTCCAATTTTTAGCGTTTTGTTGAATTTTCTGCACTTGAGTCGTTGGACCCTTGAGTCGCTGAGTCGTTGGACCCTTGAGTCGCTGAGTCGTTGGACCCTTGAGTCGCTGAGTCGTTGGACCCTTGAGTCGCTGAGTCGTTGGACCCTTGAGTCGCTGATTCACCCTTGAGTCGCTGAGTCGTTCACCCTTGAGTCGCTGAGTCGTTGGACCCTTGAGTCGCTGAGTCGTTGGACCCTTGAGTCGCTGAGTCGTTGGAACCTTGAGTCGCTGAGTCGTTGGAACCTTGAGTCGCTGAGTCGTTCACCCTTGAGTCGCTGAGTCGTTGGACCCTTGAGTCGCTGAGTCGTTGGACCCTTGAGTCGCTGAGTCGTTGGACCCTTGAGTCGCTGAGTCGTTGGACCCTTGAGTCGCTGAGTCGTTGGACCCTTGAGTCGCTGATTCACCCTTGAGTCGCTGAGTCGTTCACCCTTGAGTCGCTGAGTCGTTGGACCCTTGAGTCGCTGAGTCGTTGGACC
This sequence comes from Allium cepa, assembly GCA_030765085.1. Lineage (NCBI taxonomy): Eukaryota > Viridiplantae > Streptophyta > Magnoliopsida > Asparagales > Amaryllidaceae > Allium > Allium cepa. The sequence continues at coordinate 22,323,921 of CM060933.1, read as the reverse complement.
CTTGAGTCGCTGAGTCGTAGACCCTTGAGTCGTTAGGTCGTATGACCCTTGAGTCGTTAGGTCGTTAGACCCTTGAGTCGTTAGGTCGTATGACCCTTGAGTCGTTAGGTCGTTAGACCCTTGAGTCCTTAGGTCGTTAGACCTCATTTTGTCTTCACTAGGTCGTACCGTTTTGGTCGGGGCGCTGCCCCACACCCCGCCGGGGGCGCTGCCCCCTGGACCCCCGCGACCTGACCGGGCAGGTCGAACCCCGTAAGCGGTGGCGTTGCCCCCGCACCCCCACCTTGGGGGGTTGCCACCCCCCCTGGACCCCCCCTCCGTAGGGGATCTTATCTGAAAAACATTGAGCTGGTTTCCTTGGATTTTATTCACATCTCCGTATGCGATTTTTGTGACTGATTGTTTCTACAATTGCTTCTGTGTTTTGTCACTTTATAATATAAAGGTTTCAATACTAGTAGTAAATATCAAAACTCTTTTAACAAACAATTTCAACTCTATTTTTAATAACAAAGCTCTTTTCTTAAACCGTTTTCCAATCTATTAGTATATACAAACCTTTACCTCACTCGGATGAGAAATCTAATTAAACGACTTAGTAAAACAAGTGGTATGAAACGCTTGCGTTCACTTCGTCGGTTAATTCTTGGACTTGTTCGATTGAACCTCTTGTGACAATTTTATTAGTGAAGATTTACAGTTTGTTCGTAAATATTTAAGTTAAGCAAGTGGTTATGGGACATGAAGCTAAACTTCTATATTTACTAGCTTAGTGTAATTGACACTTCTCGTTGATCTTGATGATCGCTTTATGAATTAGACTAGCAATTGCACGATGTCTCTTTCATTGCAAGGTTAGACTAGACACCACTTGTGTGATTCCATTCACACATACCTTTCTGCTTTTTGGTTAGTCTTGACCTCATTCTGTGTGATTCCACTCACACATGTGGGGTAGCTCCCCATGGTCTTCGGACCGTCATGTGATAGGCCTCTTTCCCTTTTTATGATTTCTGGATTTCTCGTGTTGATTTCTGGAATTTATGTCATTGACTTGTTATGAGTACAAGTTTAGGGTATGATGCCCTCTTCGAATCTTTGAGAAGATTCTTGTGATATTGATTATCTCTTATTGATTGATCTTCTGTTGATCATTATTTACATACTTATAGTGGTATGTCGTTATGGATGTTTATGTTTATGCCATATCTTTTATGTTATATCATGTCATCTGATATTTATAGCTAGACTGATCCGTTTATTATTTTCTTAAATAATACTCGGATCAGACCGAGATGTTACAGGTGCTTCTGCTTGACTTCTTCCCAGGGATTCATCACTCTGACTTTTGGCTAACTGTTTAGATTAGCAGTTTTTGTTGTATACACTTGAGATATAGACTCATAGTTGTATTCTTTTGTACAGCACGCGTTGCTATTCTTTTGTATTATCGTGGATCTTACTGACCACTACTCTGATGTACACTTTCATGTGTTAATTATATATTCATATCTTCTTCCGCCTTTGTGATATGAATATCTGTGACTGATTTGTGATATGATTATTTCTATGTTTGTTTTCGAAGATTATTTATAGCCACCGTGTGATAAGCAATTACATGGATGGTCGCTCCTCAACAGTCTTATTCTCCGTGCTAGTTGACAGCACTACTCCGGAGTGTTCTTGGCTAGCGTGGGTATAGAGGTGGGGCGTCACATTAACGATGACTATAAAATTTGTTTTGACGCTTATTTATTTGACTAATAGTAGAGGATAGATATAAAACTCTATCTTAAGAGAAAATAAAGAAGGGTTAGTTTAGAACATTTAGTATAAATCTGTGAGTTAGCTTTTGTTTTAAACTTAAATGGTATTATATGTGACACCCCACCTCTATACCCATGCTAGCCAAGAACATTACGGTGAATGTTGTCAACTAGCACGGAGAATAAGGCTGTTGAGGAGCGACCATCCGTGTAATTGCTTTGTGCGAGCATCGATATGTCGGATAGTATAACATGCATTTCCTTATCAAGAGGGAAATCCGACATACCGACACAAACTCAAAGCTACTACACAGTGGCTATAATATCTTCAGAAACAAATATAGAAATAAACATAACATCAATCAGTCACAGACAGTTCATATCACAAAGGCGGAAGAAGATATGAATATATAATTAACATATGGAAGTGTATATCAGAGTAGTGGTCAAAAATGATCCACAATAATACAAAAGAATAGCAACACGTGCTATACAAAAGAATACAACTATGAGTCTATATCTCAAGTGTATACAACAAAATAAACTACTAATCTAAGTAGTTTGCCAAAAGTCAGAGTAATGAATCCCTGGGGAGAAGTCAAGCAGAAGCACCTATAACATCTCGGTCTGACCCGAGTATTATTTAATAAGAAAATAATAAACGGATCAGTCTAACTATAAATATGAGATGAAACGATATAGAATAAGAGATATGACTAAACACATAATAACCACAATGCCAAGCTGTGATATATATAATTAGTTGAAAATCATTAAGAGATTAATCAATGTCACCAAATCTACACAAGAATCAAAGAAACATCATACTCCTTATTTCGTTCACCAAACCATAAATATTGACGATAATATCAATGTCAATCACAAAAGTCAATGACACACAAATTCCAGAATTCAATACGCGAAATCCAGAAATCACAAAAGTCAATGACGCACAAATTCACCAATGCACCAAATATCGATAAGGCTAATCAATAGAAATCACGAAAATTGGTGAAGCACAAATTCTAGAAATCATCTCAAGAAATTCAGAAATCACAAAGGGGGGAGGCCTATCACAAACGGGAGCATAAAGCCCACCAACACGTGTATCACAAACGGAACGCTAATTCCATGGTTGCTAACCATCACAAATTGAGCCGAAGCTCCACAAACGGCCCAAAGACCATGGGTTGCTACCCCACCATATTGAGTCGAAACTCCACAAAACGGGGTTTAGTCTCCCTCGTAGACAAAGAGACATCGCACATTGCTAGTCTAAATCACAAAGATGATCGTCATGATCAACGAGAAGTGTCAATTACACTAAGCTAGTAAATATATGAGTTTAGCTTCATGTCCCATAACCACTTGCTTAACTTAAATATTTACGAACAAACTGTAGATTTCCACTAGAAAATTGTCATAAGAGATTCAATCGAACAAGTCCAAGAATTAACTGACGAAGTAAACGCAAGCGTTTCATACCACTTGTTTTACTAAGTCGTTTAATTAGATTTCTCATACGAGTGAGGTAAAGGTTTGTATATACTAATAGATTGGAAAGTGGTTTAAGAAACGAGCTTTGTACTAAAATAGTGTTGAAATCATTTGAAGAAAGAGTTTTGATATTTACTACTAGTATAGAAAACCTTTATATTTTTAAATTGACAAATCACAAAGAAGATTGTAAGAACAATCAATCGCTAAAATTCACATTCGAAGACGTGAATAAAATCCAAAGAAACCGATAAAGAATCCATCGAAATGGATATTCAAAAATCCCTAAAAAGGAGTCATCAAAGACATAATAAATGATAACAACAAATAGGATCATCACGAATCGATTTAAATTGGAATTTTCAAGCGAATAGGCAAATAGGCAAAACACTGCAATTTCAGACGTCTGAAACAAGTGGTTCAGACGTCTGAATCTGAAAATATAAAGATTTCCAGAACATAATTCAGACGTCTGAATCAAGTGTTTCAGACGTCTGAAATAGGCACTTTTTAGCCTATTTCCTTTCTGGTTCCAATTGAACCAATTCAGACGTCTGAAACCATATATTCAGACGTCTGAATCTGGGAACAGAAATCTTCCCAGAACAATATTCAGACGTCTGAATATTACGTTTCAGACGTCTGAATGAAGGGTTCAGGGCATTACCTGAACCTAGGCCAAAAATGGCCAAACGAATATCAGAAACGATCGAACGAGCAAATGGCGATGACTAAGGAATTACGTCGAACGACAACCCAGCCTAAACGGCTCTTCGATACGCCTCAAATATCAATGTCCAAATATCCATAATAGGATTTTCATAAATTAGACCAAAACACCAAAAATTGGAATATACACCAAATCAATCCAAACCAAAATCAATTGCACAAGAATAAATGTTAGGAATTCATACCTAACAATCGAAGATAATTATAGACTAACACGTGAGATAAAAATCTCACCTTTGAACCCAAACGATTGAAGAAGAAGCTATAGAGCAATGGTAAGAACAATCACTCTTCAATTCCAACCCAACAAGCTTGAATCTAAGCTTAAAGGAGAAACATTTCCTAAATTAGGTTTAGGAAATTTCTGAAATTGAATGGAGAAAGAGTTGGAGAAGATGAAGGAGATGCTTACCAATGGGTTCTCTTGAATTTGGAGCTAGAAGTTGAATTTGCAAAGCAAGCTAGGGCTTAGGAATTTCTATTTCCCATTCTCTTCCACCATTGTTGCTAAAGCTTGAGTGTTTAAGCAAAGAGGAGAAGTTATGAAGAGAAGGGGGTTGGGCTGAGCTAATAAGGGTGCAGTCCAAACCAAAGTCATAAGCGGGAAAAAGTAGCAAAAATCAACTATCTCCAAACATATCGAAGCTTATACTCAAAAAGGTCGCAAACGACATTTTGAACTCAATGGAAGTGGTCTCGAGTTCTAATTCGGCTATTTGCAAAAAAGTAGCTTTTCGGACTAAAATCCGACTAACGATAAAATATTTAAATATAAAATCGATAAATATGCGGGTTGTTACAGACTCCCCTCCTTAAAGAAATTGCGTCCTCGCAATATTTAAGAAGAAGATAAGAAGTAACAACCATAAAAGCATATTAACACAAAAGAAAATTTGAAACAGGAAGTTCACCATAAAGAGCATGAAAAGGGGTATCCCTGAGCGGGATCGCTCGATGAATTCCCAGGATTCCCAAGAGCAATCCTTAGGATCTGAGAACCATTGAACTTTCACAAGAAGAACATCTTTATTCCGAAGGCGCTCAACCTCCGAAGCAATGATGCGAATGGAATGCTGCTCATAAGTCAAATCTGGTGAAACTTCAATTTCATCAATAACACCGGGCTCAAGAATAAAATAGGAAACCTAAAAGCATTTCCATAGTTAAAAGACGCAGAAAACATCAAGAATAGCAGAAAATTGAGCCAGTGCAACGGCGTAGTACAGAAACGGTACGCCCGAGGAACTAGAAACTCAAATAATTTGGGACATCAGCGTAGTACAAAAACGGTACGCCCAATGAACCAAAGCAAAGACATTGATGTAGTACAAACGGTACATCCAATGAATCTAATAGTAAAGACATTGATGTAGTACAAACGGTACATCCAATGAATCAAATAGCAAAAACATTGATGTAGAACAAACGGTACATCCAATGAATCAAATAGCAAAAACATTGATGTAGTACAAACGGCACATCCAATGAATCCAAAAGCAAAGACATTGATGTAGTACATACGGTACATCCAACGAATCGAATAGCAAAGACATTGATGTAGTACAAACGGTACATCCAATGAATCCAACACCATAAAAGAACATCAGACGCTAGTCCATAAAAGAAATGAGATGAAACTCAAATAAAACGAAGTACATCAAAACGTCTGATGAACTTAATAAAAAGATAATCCCATTCAGACATCACCAAAGAATCAACCACTTGTTGCTTACGACTAAACGTATTAGCAACACGATTTCCCCTTTCGGGAATAAAAGAATATCAAGATCATAAAATGCCAGGAACTCGAGTCGACATGAAGTTCCTTATAAGAAAATAAATATTCCAAAGATTTATGATCGAGATGGAGAACAATTTTCTTCCCCAAAAATGACGATGCCAAATTCTAAAAGCGAAAACAATAGTCGCGAGCTCTAGATCATGAGTGGCATACCTAGTCTTAATCGGCTTTTAATGATTTAGAAGCACAAGTGATAACACGTTATCTTATGTAAGAGAACGACATCCAAACCAATACGATAAGCATTGGTACAAAAGATAAAGTCTTGGTTCCCCTCCAGGAATCACAAGAATAAGAGTAACGAAAGGAAGAATTCTTTTAAATAATCCTCTTTTCCGAAAAACTAAAACTTTCAAAATTACAATCATCTTTAAGTAATTATCTTTCTAGATAAATTTACATTTTTACAAGTCAATATATCGTGTCTGATTGTCTCATCAATGCGTTTAGGAAATTCCTATCGATAACGTTGATCAAGCGCATCGACCAAAATTATTAAAACACTAAATGGGCAATACAATCACAAAATCGTATTCTATAGGATAAGTAAGTTTCTCAAAAACTTCTAAGAATATTCTTTGTTCGTTTTAAGAACAAAAATCCAGTTATACTTCTAAATAAATCTTATGAAAAAGATTTTGCAAAATTTTAAATTGCTACTTTCATCCAAAAATCAATAAATAAAAGAATGGTCTCACCGTAATATTCATAGAATACTCGATTAATAAAATGGATGAGATAAGCTGGACAAACTGAATGACAAAATAAGTCATTCATAAGAATCGTAACGAGTGCGGAATGCGGTAAATGGAATGCGAACTCCCGCAACTCGTAGCCAAATGAAAATCGGTGGCAAGGTCGAACTAGAAAGACCTTAACATCACACAAAAGATTTCTTAGGTGATAATCCTAAGACAAACTCAAAAATACAGGAAAAGTTTCACAAATTATTTAGATAAGAGAAACAACACTTTCCTTATAAGTGGGCTTAAGGAATAAAATGATTCCACCAAAAATGTGAAATCGGAATCACAAAGAAAAAAATAGAAATCTGCTTAACAGATAGAAAATGTCGAAGATGAATAGTCCACACAGGAAAAATAGGATATAGGCTTCACAAACGATTAAGCCAATCCTTACAAAAATAATTCCGAAGCCTAAGTAAAAATATCGGCTCGGAAAGATAAATCACAGAAAATAATTTCGACATCAATAGAAAGCAAATTGAGTGTTGCGGATCAACCATCCGGATTCGCAGCTCTCAAAGAAGTCATCAAGCCCAAAATATTCAAAGAAAAGAATCTATGAGTTCTTTTGATATAAAAACAATGAGATGAACCCATATCAAAAAGAACTCAAATAGAAAGTTCACGAAATAAAACAATGCCATCAAGGATTGAATGAAAATATCTTGACCAAGAGAAGAGTTGCTAGGGGCTTGCAGCTCTCCTTCTCTCTTGCTTGGAAGCTTAGGACATGAAGATAAAAGATGACCCGAACCTTTGCAATAACGACAAAAGAGGGGTTTCGGGCACTCCCTTGCATTGTGGTCTGTGGAACCACAATTGTAGCATCGTCCACGACTAGAGGTAGGAACTTTTGCTACCAGAGTGTGTTGCTTCCCTTTCTTATTAGAATCGGGGCCTTTGAATTTGATAGGCCTCTTCAAGTTATTGTCGAAGTTCTGTTGGGCACGCACAACTTCAACATCACCTTCATTATCGGCCTCTTCAAGTCGAAGAGCGATATCAATAAGCTGATCAAATGAAACCTCAAGTTTCAGAAGTAATGGCTTCTTAAGATTCTTATTCAAGCCATAAACAAATCTCTGATTTTTCTTCATCGGGGTATTAATATACTCAACCCCGTATTTAGAAAGAGACTCGAAAGATGCGACATAATCTGTCACAGAAGATTCACCTTGAACAAGGTCAATAAAACGCCGGGCCAAAGTTACTTTTTCAGCCTCCGGCACAAATTTCAATTCGAATCTTTCCCGGAACTGTTCCCAAGTAAGATCCGCTTCGATAATCTCCGAAGTTAAGATCTCATACCAATCTAATGCTCTTTCTTGGAGCATGCTAGAAGCCACTTGGACTCGATGAAGGTCAATAAGGTTCGTGCGAGAAAAGATGCGATCGCATGATTTGAGCCAAGCTTGAATTTCTATAACACTCTCGGATCCTTTGAATGGCCTTCCACCCAAATCGGTATAGTCTCTGCACAAGCGTGCAAAACCGGATCTAGGATGAGTAGGCACTGGAATGGGTCCGGCTGCTTGAGCGTTCTTTACTAGATCATGAAGTTGCTGGGCAGACATAAATACTCCATCCTGGGGAGTAGCACTAGATTGACGGGCGCTGGGACGGCCTGGTCTAACCATTTCTCTTCTTTAAGAAAGAAAGAAGGAGAAAAGTTATTCTCAAAATAAATATCAAGCAATCTTGATAGATAAAACAAGGAATCATAAAAGAAAGTAGGATAGAACGGTACGAAGACCCGAATAAAATCCTAAAGCACGACTCCTAAGATGGACTTAGGACGATGATCCTTGTTATAATATTCCATATTGTTCTGAAGTTTGGCTCTGATACCAAGCTGTGACGCCCTACCTCTATACCCATGCTAGCCAAGAACATTACAGTGAATGCTGTCAACTAGCACGGAGAATAAGGCTGTTGAGGAGCGACCATCCGTGTAATTGCTTTGTGCGAGCATCGATATGTCGGATAGTATAACATGCATTTCTTTATCAAGAGGGAACTCCGACATACCGACACAAACTCAAAGCTACTACACAGTGGCTATAATATCTTCAGAAACAAATATAGAAATAAACATAACATCAATCAGTCACAGACAGTTCATATCACAAAGGCGGAAGAAGATATGAATATATAATTAACACATGGAAGTGTATATCAGAGTAGTGGTCAAAAATGATCCACAATAATACAAAAGAATAGCAACACGTGCTATACAAAAGAATACAACTATGAGTCTATATCTCAAGTGTATACAACAAAATAAACTACTAATCTAAGTAGTTTGCCAAAAGTCAGAGTAATGAATCCCTGGGGAGAAGTCAAGCAGAAGCACATGTAACATCTCGATCTGACCCGAGTATTATTTAATAAGAAAATAATAAACGGATCAGTCTAACTATAAATATCAGATGAAACGATATAGAATAAGAGATATGACTAAACACATAATAATCACAATGCCAAGCTGTGATATATATAATTAGTTGAAAATCATTAAGAGATTAATCAATGTCACCAAATCTACACAAGAATCAAAGAAACGTCATACTCCTTATTTCGTTCACCAAACCATAAATATTGACGATAATATCAATGTCAATCACAAAAGTCAATGACACACAAATTCCAGAATTCAATACGCGATATCCAGAAATCACAAAAGTCAATGACGCACAAATTCACCAATGCACCAAATATCGATAAGGCTTATCAATAGAAATCACGAAAATTGGTGAAGCACAAATTCTAGAAATCATCTCAAGAAATCCAGAAATCACAAAGGGGGGAGGCCTATCACAAACGGGAGCATAAAGCCCACCAACACGTGTATCACAAACGGAACGCTAATTCCATGGTTGCTAACCATCATAAATTGAGCCGAAGCTCCACAAACGGCCCGAAGACCATGGGTTGCTACCCCACCATATTGAGTCGAAACTCCACAAAACGGGGTTTAGTCTCCCTCGTAGACAAAGAGACATCGCACATTGCTAGTCTAAATCACAAAGATGATCGTCATGATCAACGAGAAGTGTCAATTACACTAAGCTAGTAAATATATGAGTTTAGCTTCATGTCCCATAACCACTTGCTTAACTTAAATATTTACGAACAAACTGTAGATTTCCACTAGAAAATTGTCACAAGAGATTCAATCGAACAAGTCCAAGAATTAACCGACGAAGTAAACGCAAGCGTTTCATACCACTCGTTTTACTAAGTCGTTTAATTAGATTTCTCATACGAGTGAGGTAAAGGTTTGTATATACTAATAGATTGGAAAGTGGTTTAAGAAACGAGCTTTGTACTAAAATAGTGTTGAAATCATTTGAAGAAAGAGTTTTGATATTTACGACTAGTATAGAAAACCTTTATATTTTTAAAGTGACAAATCACAAAGAAGAATGTAAGAACAATCAATCACTAAAATTCACATTCGAAGACGTGAATAAAATCCAAAGAAACCGATAAAGAATCCATCGAAATGGATATTCAAAAATCCCTAAAAAGGAGTCATCAAAGGCATAATAAATGATAACAACAAATAGGATCATCACGAATCGATTTAAATTGGAATTTTCAAGCGAATAGGCAAATAGGCAAAACACTGCAATTTCAGATGTCTGAAACAAGTGGTTCAGACGTCTGAATCTGGAAATATAAAGATTTCCAGAACATAATTCAGATGTCTGAATCAAGTGTTTCAGACGTCTGAAATAGGCACTTTTTAGCCTATTTCCTTTCTGGTTCCAATTGAACCAATTCAGACGTCTGAAACCATATATTCAGACGTCTGAATCTGGGAACAGAAATCTTCCCAGAACAATATTCAGACGTCTGAATATTACGTTTCAGACGTCTGAATGAAGGGTTCAGGGCATTCCCTGAACCTAGGCCAAAAATGGCCAAACGAATATCGGAAACGATCGAACGAGAAAATGGTGATGACTAAGGAATTACGTCGAACGACAACCCAGCCTAAACGGCTCTTCGATACGCCTCAAATATCAATGTCCAAATATCCATAATAGGATTTTCATAAATTAGACCAAAACACCAAAAATTGGAATATACACCAAATCAATCCAAACCAAAATCAATTACACAAGAATAAATGTTAGGAATTCATATCTAATAATCGAAGATAATTATAGACTAAGATGTGAGATAAAAATCTCACCTTTGAACCCAAACGATTGAAGAAGAAGCTATAGAGCAATGCTAAGAACAATCACTCTTCAATTCCAACCCAACAAGCTTGAATCTAAGCTTAAAGGATAAACATTTCCTAAATTAGGTTTAGGAAATTTCTGAAATTGAATGGAGAAAGAGTTGGAGAAGATGAAGGAGATGCTTACCAATGGGTTCTCTTGAATTTAGAGCTAGAAGTTGGATTTGCAAAGCAAGCCAGGGCTTAGGAATTTCTATTTCCCATTCTCTTCCACCATTGTTGCTAAAGCTTGAGTGTTTAAGCAAAGAGGAGAAGTTATGAAGAGAAGGGGGTTGGGCTGAGCTAATAAGGGTGCAGTCTAAACCAAAGTCATTAGCGGGAAAAAGTAGCAAAAATCAACTATCTCCAAACATATCGAAGCTTATACTCAAAAAGGTCGCAAACGACATTTTGAACTCAATGGAAGTGGTCTCGAGTCCTAATTCAGCTGTTTGCAAAAAGTAGCTTTTCGGACTAAAATCCGACTAACGATAAAATATTTAAATAAAATATTTAAATATAAAATCGATAAATATGCGGGTTGTTACATTATAACTCATGGGTTTGAAATTGCAAAATTCTTTTGAAAACAAGTTTGAATTAATTATCAACTTTAATTATTTTTATGTTGATAATTAGATGGAAATTTAATTTTTGTGACAAGTGGAAATGCAAAACTGGATTGTATTGATAAATGAACAATTCATGTAGTATAATCATTTTAAATTGTGAGAATAATTTTAAACTTTATATATATATCAAAATTTATTTTGGTGGATAATCAATAATAATCTCTTGATAATAGAAGAGATTAGTCTTCTCTTCCAAAAAAAGTTTTCATAGTTAATTGTTTTTAAAGCTAGATTTGGGAAAGTAATGAAAATATTTCCACTTGATGTACTGTTTTTTTGATTACATAAAGTTGATCATAGTTTTGTATGTCTTAGCTTTCCGGGGAAAAATAAAATCATTTAATAAATGATTTAGCAAAAGGCCTGTTTGAAAATGTAGTTTGAGCTTAAAATGGTTTGGGTAGATTTCAAGTTTTAAATTGATTTAAAAGCTAAAATTTCGTTTGGAAAAGTGCTGTATAAAATAGGTATTACTTGAGATTTATAACTCCAAATGCGTTCAATCTTTTTGTAAATGAAAGAGCCTTCAGTAAGCTATAAAGTTTTCTTTTACCAATTTAAAATATTTTGCCTTTTACTGAGTTTAAATGGGTTTGAAAGTGGACAGACATTTTTCTCCTCTTATGAATTTTTTTAAAATTTAAGCTGAAAGAAAATTTAGCATAACTTTCAAACCCTAACTCCAATTTTGATGATCTTTAAATTGTTGGAAAGAATAGACTGAGTAGAACAATTTTCATTTTATAAACATTTTCAGATTCCATTGTTTTCTGGGTCAAAACATGTCTTCTTTACAGCAGTTCTGAAATGAAATTGATCTATTTCCCCTTTATAATTAGAAGTTAGAAGTAGCACTTCTTATTTATTAACATGAACTATTATCATCTACTTGAGTTAAGTACAGGTGAAATAGGATAATTGAACTATATATTTTGAGCAAAAAGTATATATGTAAGTTTGTGCAAACTCGCTTTAAAATGCTAAAAAGAAAGGTACGTTTTCAGATTAAAATTTTAAAGTGTTAAATGATGATATGTATTGTGTTTTTGACCTAATTGTCGATGTGTATTATATGAATCATTTTTTAATATTGTATACAGACATCCGTACAAAGGAAACTCTACCAATTTTTGGAAATTTCTAACACTTAGAAAATTTGAGAAACAAATTGAAAAAAAATATGTTGTAAACTAGAGAATACCTATGGAAGCATTAGAGAATAAACAACTTAAACTTTATTTACTCTAATAAAGAGTAATGAATTTAAATATAAAATCTAAGTGAGAAGTTTTGAAAAAATTTCAAGTGTTGAAAAATTGTGGTTATAATTATAAAAATATTGAATTTTGAAATTTTAAGAATTTTTGATTGAGAGTTTATACATATATTTTAGTTCTATCTATTTATCTTACTCTCATTTTATTTTCTAACGACTTATGCGGTCGTTTGAGTATGGTGGCCTTTGAAGAAACCACCTTTTGGTTAATCTATCTTCCCTTTTTTGTGTCTATCTTGTATCGATGTGGTTCCTTCTATAGGGTCATACGAAAAATCATATCGATAATCATTTTGTTGGTTAGAGTTCGGGTTGGGGTTGTGCTAAATCCTAACCCTGCTCGATGATCTTATGAGAAATCAGTCTCATTCGATTGATCCTTTGTGTAGCATCTTGTTGTGTTCTCATTCGAAGGCGAGACGCCTTCGAAATCTTGTGTGTTTCTCGGAAAATTCAATGGTTCACTAATTCCAATATTTGCACTTTGGAAACCATATAATTAATCGAGCAAGCCCAATCTGTTTTTCTACCATTCCATTTTGAGAGTGAGAGAATTTTTTTAAACTCGAGTTTGTCTGTCTTTCCTTTGAATGATGAAATAATTGTGTTGAATACAAACTCTTCTCTAGAAATTGCGAGGACGCAATTTTTATAAGAGGGGAGTCTGTAACAACCCTGGTTTAGAGATTACCTGTTAATATCAAATATAACGGTAGTTATAATTTAATACTGTAAATTAAAATAAAATTGGAAATTTTATATTGTTTATTTGGAATAAACAATGAATTTTGGAACTAAATTGTTAAAATAAAATTTGGAAATTTATTTTATTTTGTTTGGGTTTATAATAGATGGAAAATGGGTTTTATTTAGTGAAAAAGCAATAATGTCATTACTTATTGCCAATTACTTCTTTTAATAATTTTTAAAAGAGGTATTTGATTTTTAAAGGGTGTTTATTTAAATAAAAAATGGAGTATGGTTTAATTTTTTTTCTTTTCATAATAATGTTTGGAAAGGGTTTTAAATATTTTCTAAGTAAGAAAAGTATTTTTGGTGAATTTTAGAAGTTAAAACAAGGTTTTATTCATTTATTTGGTGGAAATAGTGAATTTTTTGTAAATTAAGGGTTTTAATAATAAACATGTTTTAAAATATAAATTTATCTTTTTACATCATGTAAAATGTTTAATTTCATATGTGTATAAGTTTACATATTTTGTTTAATTAAAACTTGAAAGAGAAATGTAATTTATTTGGTAATACTATGTAACTTGTGCATAATTGTATATGTACATGAATTAATTCCTTAGGACATTTGTTTTTTCCTTTCATTTTTGAGTCCATTAGGCCAATTAGTACACTTAACTTGATATTGAGAAAGAGGAAAACATTGTCATTACGTTCATTTATTCTCATTCTTTCTCTTTTCTAAAATAAGAAAAATAGTAAACCCACTTCACAAATTTCCAAGTTCATGCTAATTTCTTCAAATAAATTCAACAAACTGAAACCTTTTTCAATCTAGAGTGTTAATCTGAAGGTAATCAAACTCCAAACTCAATAATTTCATTAAATTTCTAATTTGAGAAAGAGGTTTCTAATTAACTATATATTTTTGCTTGCATGTATTGTATCTTCCTTCTATAGGTTCCTAAAGGCCAATTTCACCACCAAAGCTTCAATCTTTTTGTTTAAATCCAGGTATTTGCATAACTACAGTAAGATGAGTTACAAAACTCACAAAAACTAGCCGAGCCAAGCTCAAAATCGCCAATAATACTGAATTATTAGCTTACCGTATCATTTCTTGTAGTATTTTTCTCTATTTGAAAATCTAAGCTATATGCTCTCTTTGATTGACTGTAACTTTTGATTCCAGCAACAAAATGCTACTGGTAGCTTACATGTTGAACTTCATTATGCCAATTTTGATTGAAATTTTTTGTCATTTGGATGTTCAATAAAGTGGTAGAAAATCTACTCAAACGTAGACTTTTTCTTATAGAAATTGTGTTTTTCGAGTTGATGCAAATATGGCCTTAGTCCATGGTTGAGATAACATTACTCGTTCATTTCTTATTGAAATTTATCGATTCTTTTTTTGTTTGAAAGATAAAGTTTTCTACTATATGCATCCCAATTCTCAGCTTAATCTAAGGTCATTTGACCCTCTTTTTCATGCCTGAAAGATGAACCCAAGATGGGTTTCAAGCCTATACATTTTTTGTTTTTTTGAACTGTTGCAAACATTGCTGAGTCCATGTTTAAGACAGTGTAACATTTTCATTTCTTCATCGATTCTTTTTTTGTTTGAAAGATGAGGTATTCTAATATGTCCATACCAAATTTCATCCCAATATGATATCATTTGTTCCTCTGCTTTAGGCCTGTAAGTTGAACCCAAGATGATTTTCAGGCCTGGGCACGTGTTTTTTAAACTGTCGCAAACATAGCCTGAGTCCATGTTTAAGACAGCTTAACTTATTCATTTCCAGTCGGAATTCATTGATTCTTTTTTTGTTTGAAATCTAAAGTTTTCTACTATGTGTACACAAATATTTAGTTCAATCAGATGTAGTTTGGCCATCTATTTTATGTCTGAAAGTTGAACCTAGAGAAGATTTTAGACCTGGGTATTATCTTGCCTATGCATTTTTATATTCTTTTTCCATCCAACTTTTTACTTTTACTTCATTTTTTTGTGATATTTATGAAATTTTTAGGGCCATGATGCCTATTAATAGGCTATCCAAGTTTTGATGAATTTGAAATTCAAATTTGAATTGAATTTGAATGATGGTTTGAGTGATTTCTTTGATTTTGAGCACGGGTTTTTCCGTACAATCTTGAAATAATTTTAAAAATAAATTTGCATTTAAAATAATTATTATATAATATTTTTACATTATTTTAAGCTATAAAATCTATTTATTCTCTATAATAAGGGAACTTTCAAATACTGTCTTCAATATTGATTTCGGAAAATGGTTTTAAATACTTGTTTTTATCAAATAAATTATTTTTTATTTAAAATACACTTTTTTCACTATTCAAGCGAATGAGGAGCATTAAACGGTTTGGTAAAACATGTGGTATGGAACATGTACGTTTATCTTACCGGTTAGTTCCCGACTTGTCCATTTGAACGTTTTGACCTTTAAGTCGAGTTTACCGATGAGATAAGGTAAACTTTTTACTGCTTTAAGTATGGAATTTACTAGCGGTTAGTAAACTATTCACTACGAAAGTGTGGCATGGCACACACGATAACACTGTTCAGGTTCCTATCCGAAAGTCTGTGACACATTTGTCTAAGAGACGCATTTACCAGTAGTGGACCTTCGGGTCATTTGTCCTTCGGGATGTTTGTCCAAGAGATGTATATGTCCATTGCGACTCATTTGTCCTTTGATATGTTTGTCTAAGAGACTTATTTGTCCTTCGGGATGATTGTCTAAGAGACGTGGTGCCTTATTTGAGAGAAAGCGGTACTTGGAAGGCTTTAGCTATATGCACGTGCAAATTTTTAAGATGTTTTCATTGATGTTTGTGATTTCTCAAGTGTGTCGCCTTTTTATTTTTGGCCATTCGAGCCATTTGGGATATTATATATATACGGCGATTACCGTATGGGAATTCGAACTCTTGTGAGTTCTATCTTTGAGATTTAAGTTACCTACACTGGCATTTTTTGAGATTGACGATATGCCGTATATTTGAGATTTTAATCCCCTATTTGGAGATATATTTTCCTTGTGGCATATTTGGAGATGGTGATTTTTTTGAGTTGCTTTTGAGTTTGCCGATATGGCGGGTTAGGGATTTCTCCTCTTTGAAATTATTTTTTTCTTCGAAACCACATTTGATGTTTTATGTTATGCCGATGAGATGAGGCGTGCTTTTACTATGAAATTTGTTATGGAGTTTTATCGCCTTATGTTGCATTCATGTTCAGTGATATCCTTATATCACTTGAAATTACTATACTTACTTAATTTTGCCTTGTGAAGTAACCATATACTCTTGAATTATTCCTTCTCACTTGAGAAGATTATCACCTTGCCTTATGCTCATATTATCACTTATCCTTATAAGCTGATTTGTTTAACTAGACTAACCCATGTATCTTATATTCAGGTCAGGCCGAGGTGTTTCAGGTTAGGTACCCTTAAGGACTTAGCCTCTACTTCTTTCGCATGGACTTACCTGCTAGCTTTTTTGTCGTAGTCTTCTTGTCGCTGCTCTGATACGTATATTGTTTTGACTCGTGTGTATATTGTGGTCGTCATACCATTTATGATGTATTATTTGTATTGTATTGGAATGTATCAGTATATATGCATATATATCTATTTGTTATTCTGTGATGTATTATGCATTTGATTTGTTATATATTGTTCTGATAGATCCTATAGCCACCCGTTGTTTTGTATTAAGCATTTATTGGATATGTCGATCCCTTGAGTTGGAAAAAAAATAGAGCACGAATCGACGTATTCAATAGATATTTAAGACAAGACTATAGATGGTCACTCCTAACCAGCCCTATTCTCGGCATTTGCAGACAATATTACTCAGTAATACTCTTTGTTAATATGGATCTCGGGGTGGGGCGTCACATCAGGAGTATGGAAAAGAGGAGGAAGTGCCGCCGGAATAAATTCAAGAAGCTACGGAAAAGATTGGTGGAGTGGAACCATAAGTGAGTACTCAATGTTATTAAATAAAAATTATTCTCCATAAACATTTTAAGTATGATAATATGACTATTTAATCTCTTAATGATTTGTATGAATGGTTAATAACTTGAATGATTTTATGGTTGATTATATGGATGTTGATATGGTTGATAAATTAGTTGTGATAAATTATGAGAAATCATAAATAAAATGGTTAACTAATAGAAATAAATGCATATAATATGTGTATGGAGTCTATTTACCCTCTTAACGGTTTTAAAAATATAAAAAAGGTTGAAAATGAATATTATAATAATTTAATATTATAAAATGATTTAAAAGTGAATAAGTGGTTTAATATGGAAAATACTGGTTTAAATGCTTGAAAATGTGTTATAAATGTTTTATTAGCATAAAATTCAACTTGGAGAAGTTTTGAGAAATAATAAATTTGGAGTCAAAAATAGGTGCGTCGCGTAATCGTAGTTCGCGGTTTCGCATCGTTGAATTCAAATTAGTGGAATAAAGCTCTGAATCCTTCGAGATAAGAATTTTTCGGACTGTTATATCCATATCTTTCAAAAAAAGAAAGAAAATCAAGATTTCATCTTGCATATTTAAAATATGTCCAAAACAATTTCCAGAAAAATCACGGTTTTGCAGTAAAGCGGCCGAATTTTAAAATTGATATTTTAAATGTTTTAAAAATATGAAATAAATTCTGAAAAAAATCTTTTAAACTATTTTAATTGAAAAAATGGATTTCTAAATGATATAAAAGTCGTTTTGAAGAATATAGGTTTTTGCAATGCTTTTTGCAACGCTTTTGCAGCGCTTTTTTAATAACTTATGAATTATGGATTTAAACTCGGCAATCATTTTTCAAATATTTTATAGATATTTAAAAAAGAATAATTAAGTGTTTTAAATAATGATTTAGGAGTTTAATGAATCATTTCTAAAATGAAGATTAATAACTGAGTATGCGAAAACGACTAATACATTTGCCCCGCCTATGAGATCTAAATGGTAAAACAAGGTGTGTAACTGGGGCTAGGAATGGAGCAACCAGTGCACTGAACTTACCCGGTCTTTGTTTTCTCTTTTAGACGAGGGGTGGAACAGATCGAAGGGAAAGCCTAGATGCTCTAAAATAATGTTTTCCAATATGATTTTTAAATAACGGATTTGGAATTATTTTAATTCCTATACTTGAAATTAATTGTTTTAGGTTTGCAATAAACTATGTCTTAAATAAAATAGTTTTTAATCCATTTAGAAGTTATGATTTGAAATGGAAAATCTTTATAAGGATTTAAGTAAATAATTTGAAAATGTTTTCCTGAGTAAAATATGAATTGATTTGGAATTATTTCAAGATTAAAAAGGTTTTAATTAACCAAAGTATTTGATAAATAGAGGCTTAATAATTCCATATACATTGAAAAGATAAAGGAATGATATAATGAATATATCTCTAAGGGACATTTATGAATGAATAAAAAGATGAATTAAATTGAATGATGATTGATAGTCACATATGAACTTAACATCTTTTTCATCTACAATTGGTTTCGAGGGAAATAAGGTCGGATTTAGGTGATTCTTATCCAAAAAGCACTTCGAACCAATTTATACGTTCGAAAGTAAAGATGTGTTGAAGATGATGATTATTGAAGACCAGAGATCTTCATTAGTAGAAGGATTGCTTGTTGACATTTTTTGGGTCGCTCCTAATATATTGATATTTATTATAGTAGTGGTCCTATCGTGTTTTGAAATCTTCATATTACAAGGACTACTCGCTACTAATGGTAGTAGGAGGAGTTCCTTCAGTTTCATTCAGTCCCAAAACAAACTTGTTGGATGAATGTCTGATATTGCATTTTTGACCATATTAATTGATCTCTATCAACGTATCATCTACTTGGTAACCGAGAAGGCAACTTCTCTTAGCTTAACACCGTTTCCTGAGACGTACAAGCTCAGGAGTTATACGTTGGTAAAAATCAGTTGTGTGATTAATGAATGGCAATGTGGCATTCAAAGTGGAACCTGTTATGATCAAAGCATGGTTTTGCATGAAAAGCATGGCTTTATCTAAACTGAGCGTAACCTCACTCCCAAGCCTCACATCTCGGCAATGATACGAGAACTATGTTACATATTTTAGGCTTAGTATGACAAGGATGCGTATGATCCCTCAAGGTGACTAGCGACATATGACCTAGGTCACCAAGGTGTCCAGATGGGACCCTTATTGTATGGTACAGTGGCGTGTGAGTCCTTGCATGAGAAGCCATCGGTTATAAAGAAGTATGGCAATATGAGGAGCAGTGGTGCGTGAGTCCTTACATGAAAACCACCGGGTTCCGGTTGCTATGCGTGGTTATCGAGGTTCCCTATCATGTTGGAAATCCAATTCCAATACGAGCTTTACAGTTTTGATTGTTGTAACGATCCCTATTTTTGAGTCAAATTTAATTTGGTAATTTATATAAAAGTTTGAATTTAATTGTGAATTAATTTGATGTTTTTTCAAATTTAATAAGATATCGGTTTGTTTATATATATATATATATATATATGAATATGTATAGACTGAAAAATAAGTTGAAACAAAATTTTGATTTGGGAATTCAAAATGTAAATATTTTATAAATAAATTGGATTTATATTTTGGAATCAATATAGAAATTAAGTTTTTAAAACATTTTCTTTAAAAAGTTATATAAGTATAAATCATAGAAAATGTACAGAATAAACATTCATTCATTTAAAAGAATAATAACTTGAATTTAAACAAGAATAAATACGAAGCTTTAATTTATACATATCATTGAAATTAATAAGATAAACATTAAATAAGTATAGTAGCTTAAGCTTGAATTTGATAAAAAGATTTAAAACACATTTCTTTTAAAATGAATAAACATAGTTTATATATTTATAAATTTAAAATATAATATATATGTTAAGTTATAAAACATAAAAATATGATTCATAAATTAAAATAAAGTAGGGATTTAAAGCATAACTTATAAATAAATTAAAGAAAAGGATTTAAACATAAAAGTGATTGTTTTGACATTTGTACTTTTATTAAAACATTTAAAACACTTGTAAAATAAGTGTAATATGAATTTACAAGTGTGAATTAATTAATGTGCAAAGATAAACAAGTGGCAAAATCATTTCTTCTTTTGAAATTGAATTATGTACAAAAAATGAGAAAAAAAGAAATCAAGTTATTTTCTGTTTAAATTCAAAATCTGAAACAAAGCTCCAACCTGATTCAAAATTGCAATTCAAATCAAACAACAAACTTAGATAAAAAACAATTCTAGTTTCAAGTATAGATCTGAGCAAAGTTAACAAAAGGAAAATTAAATCAAAATCTGTTCAAATCTATAACCTGTGTTCTCTGATCAAAAGCCTGGTAACCTACAAAGCCAGAGAGAAACAATACCAAAACAAGATCAAGTTCTCAGATTCAAAGTAGCAAATCAAAAATTTAAAACAACCTGAAGCAAATGGAAACAGATTCAAGTTTCAAATCTAGGAATCAAAGCAATCAAACTGAAAGCATTTCAAACTTAAGTAAGCAGATCAAAGTTCAGGGCCAGTTGTAAGTTTCCAGAATTTAAATCAAGTCCAGACCAGTTTCAAACTTCAGATATTTTCCGGGCATTTGCTCTGTTCAAACATCCAATCCAGGTGAGCAAACCTTATTTTTAAACCCGATCTTCTTAATGTTTATACCTGTGTTGATGATGATGTGTTTGTACAAAAGAAAATGTGATGTATATTTGTTTATATATATATATAGATATAAGCAAGCATGTCTGTATATAGGAGGATAATTACCTCTGTACAAATTTACAGGCTCTAAATAATTTCAAAAAAAAATTCTACCAATCCCTTTTAGGATTTGTTATCTAAATTAAAATTGGTTGTAAACCCATAACATCAATTTTAAAAAGAGTTTCGAAATTTTATATTCAATAATCATTTCAAAAATGTAGAATTTACAGTGATAATTCAAAATAGGTCGGGAAACTATCATTTTAACTTCAGATTTTGATCAATGAAACAAATTCGTGTTGGAAAATCATGAATTTTGATAATAAATTTATGATTTTTAAGTTTATAACGACCAGATATTTTCAACCATTCGTATCCACAAACGTCGGACTTGAATTGCTCAAAATATCAGATTGTTAATTAAAATTTGGCAAAACTTAGCATATGCAGTAAATAAATCAATCACAAAATCACAGTTACAGAGTAATATAATAATAACGCACCGGAATAGATAAATAATAGTTCATGAGGCTACTATATAAACATCAAAGTTAGAAATAAAATGCAACAGAATATCTCAAATACAGTGAAGTCTCCATTACAAACAGATGACCTCTCTGAACAAATCAACTGGAAGGCGGAAAGCTGAATCGATAATTGGATTGCCAAACGAAGCACCAAACACCAAGGTGAGTCTCAAATACTGTATCACTCAGTCTGACCCGAGCGTAAAGAAATATACAAAACACTCGAGTCGGGACTAACATTCTTATATCAATAAATCCAACTCAAGTAAATATCAACTAAAATACAGGTAACTTAAAAGATGTTTGGGATAACCATCTTTTAAGGATCCATGTGACTAAACGTCATTATAACACCATGGTCCTTTCAAAATAATTTATACTTCAAAACCAAAATATCACTTCTTTATATATATATATATATTTCCACAATTTCACAAATTGATTCCAATCAACTCGAATTCCAAATTCAAATTTAATTCAATCAAGATTTATCCATTTTTATTCAATTCAATTTCTAAATAACAAATTCAAATTATATTGATTTCAAATACAGATCTGAATCACAAATAACCCATTTAAATTCCAATATATTTCAAAGCTTTAATATTCAACATTTTCAAAGTTCAACTTAACCGTTCTATATAGATCTTGATTTAACCTCATTATTATGTAGTCATGAATATTCACTTAATAAATTCACCATTATTTAAATAACCTTAAATTACATTTAAACTAAATATTCCCTTCGATTTATTTAACTTGAAATATCCATTTAATCACTTTAAATAAAAATCAAGTTATAAAATCAAATCTTAAATTTCAAATTCAATAGTTCAAATAGATTTAATTTATTAGCATTCTTAATTAAATACAATTTCAATTAATTCAACTTTATCTTCCTTAACTTGTACATATCCTTGAAAATCTATTTAAAAATATAATACTTAGACATATTATATTAATTAAATCAAACTTTATTAAATTAAAGATTTTTATTCAATCTACTTTATATTAAAACTTATTTCTATATAGAATATTTCCCATATTAAATAAAACCATATATATATATATATATTCCCTTTCAAAACCATCGAAATCATTTTAAAATATTTATATATAGACTAACGTTGTCGGTATGTAACTTTCTACCCCATGGTCAAGTGATACAGATATTTATCATTTCAATATGTAATTTAAATATATATACAGGTATATATCATTTCAACCCATAATCCCAAATGCAATTCAAATGAAATCACTTGGTTCTATCATTTCAACCCATAACGAATTTCTCATATTCTAAAGTCTGTTCAGGTATGTATCATTTCAACCTATATTGAATTCTATACTAATCGGGAACTTGCAGAGTGATAGCAGATATGACAATAATAATAATAACATGCATATAACATCAATAGCAATATAATATAAACAACAGGATAAGGTGTCATATCCCATAGGTGAACAATTACAGATAATAGCATATAAAACAATTTAGATAACTACAGCGGCATATTTCAATTGTTGTTTCAATTGAAATCAAATTTAATAAATACAAGATCATTAATCATGAGTGATTGCTCACCTTTCGAGGCTGGATAGATTTGACAAAGCTACGAATTCCAAAGCAACGCTAGATGGACACGATTCAATGAAGAAAACATGCACGACTGACAAAGCTGATAAGAGAATTGATGAAACAATTAGAATCAGTCGAAATACATTTAACTAAATATATATTTATTTTAAAATCATTTCTTTCTTATAATTTACTAAATAAAACGAAATATCTATATGTATATAAAACATATTAAAACCATACCATCTGAACTTATCCTATTATAATATAATAATATATATATATATAATAAAACTTATATAACAATTTGTACCGTCACATTAATAAAAAAATATACATATACTTTATATAACCGAACGTATATAACTACAAACATATATAAACCTATATATATCACTGTTAACAAAGCTTTATATACTAAAGGTATAAACATAATACTTTAAATCCCATAATATACTCCTTATATATATATCACTGTATATAGGAAAAGTGATACACACCGGAACCTAAAACTTTGTAATAAAATGTACATATATAATATTTTCCAGAAACGAAAGAAGCTATGGCACATGGAGATACAAGAAAACGAAAAGAAGCTAGTCTATAAATACAACAATAGCCGAAACTTGTAACATGATAAGATATAATATAATACTTTTTTTTCGTACATATATAGTGAAATATAGCGTAAACAACAAGTTTATTTACAACATACATATAAAATATATAAACCGAAACATAGTTATATTATATTGTAAATACCCACATATTAACACATATAATATATTATACTAACATGCTATAATAACCAATATAATATAAAACTAATATATATACGCGACTTAACAGCTTCTATTTATATAAACTACATAACACATTAATATACTGCAAGCTCATGTACCGTGCACTCATATAATATATTCCAATTCACTTTATATATATTTTATATTAAACCCATGCTTTTAAAAAAATCGTTATTGTTAATAAATATATACATAGAGAAAGACAATAAGCTAAATTTCGAAACATATATACAACATGCTTATAAACTGTTGCCTGCAAGAGAAAATATAACCGGAGATTGCAAGTTATACTTCATATACTATTATGTAATAGGCTAACAAAACAAAGATGCAGGTTATTCATGCTATAAAATATACATATATAAAGCTTATAACCAAAAATGTAAACAAATGTGTATATATATACATTTTTACACCTATAATAGAAAAAAAGGAATAGAGCACGGCTAATAACGGTGGATGGGTTGAATAGTAGGGATACACGAGGTAGAGAGGAAGCGTGGCTTGACGATGTGGTGGCAAACTCGAGGAGGCTACGACGGTTGACATGGAGTTGAGGCTGGGGAGAAAAGGACGCGGGTTGTGGCCTTGGGCTAGCAGAGCAGTCCAGGTTTGGCACAGGCTAAGGTGAGGCGGTGTCGGGTGGAAGAGAAGCACGACTTCGGCCACAAGAGGGGAGAGGCAAGTCGAGGCAAAGGCTAATCAGGTGGAGGACCTAGGGACGTCCTGGCGGAGTTTGCCGAAGAGGAGCCAGTGACGGCAGAGCTCGGGACGTGGGACAGAGGGAAGGGAGGCGGTGTTGCATGGATCTAGCTTGAATGGAGGAAAGCAAAGAAAAATGAGGAAGGAGAAAAGTGACAGTGGTGAACAAATATAACGTGCATGCGCTGTTACTTTTTCTATTGTTTTTTTTCAAAGAAAAGTAGGGATGGAAATCGAAAAGAAATGGTAGATGACATGTATTGAAATAAATATAAAGCAAAGGAAGAAACGAAGTTGAAGTGATAATCCCAAAAAAAATTAAAGCAATCAATGGCTTGGTTGGACAACACGTTTCGTATTTTGAAACCGAAAGAGATTGTAGAGTCATAAATTATGGTACCATTACGACGAACCGTTATATCGCTTCCGTCACGTACCGGACCTTAAAACACAAGAATAAATATACCGTAGAGATCAGTATGACGATACGATCAAAACGGTATATAGATATCAGTGGTACGATTGAATTATAAAAATTCGAGTTTTTGCAAGCAAAAAATGCAGCAACAACGTAGAAAATAAGATCGACAGAGCTATAGATGTCCAAATTTTGAAAAATGAAAGATGGCTCCTCATTCAGAAGATAATTTAGAAATTTTTTATTGAAAAATATTCAGTTTTGAAAATAAATTTATTATCATCGATTATTAACTGATTTGAATTTAATAGAATTACACAATAAAATAAACTTCCATATAATTTGATGAAAATTTACCATCTGTTATGTTTTTAAATACGTATTCCAATATTAAATTTTTATTTCAAAATTTTATTATTTAAAATTTCAAAAAATTTCAGTTAATTACGTTATTAAAACTATTAAAATTTTTGGCTCGTTACACTCTCCCCCGCTCAAACTTTTCGTCCCCGAAAAGGAAGAAGGTAGGAGAATTGAAACAACCAGAAAGAAAAATAGATGGAAAGTCAAGATTAAACAATTAATTTAAAAATATAAAAATTCAATTTAAATTAATTAATATTCAATAATTTGGTTAAATCTTTTATTATATCCATAAATAGTCATTTAGGCCTTGCAAATCAAAATATTTCCATTTATATAATATCTTTAAATTTCTTTAGTACCTTTCAAAACTCATTTGTAAAATTTCTTGCTTCCTTTATAAATACCATTTATAAGTTTAAATAACCTTTATAAATATATGCAACTATTTAAAAACAATTATTTACATCATTAGTTATATTTACAAAGAAGCTATTGAAACATTAAATCCATAGTTCATAATTTATTAATTTGTCTCCAGATATTTTTCAAACCTAACTAATAAATCAATAATCATTTTCTTTAAATATGTTTTATTTAGTTAATACCTTCTAAAATATTTATAACACTAAAAAATTTCTATTAAACCATGCAGTATATAAATAAACAGTATTTTGAAAAGGATATATTAAAAGGGAAAAGAAGGTAGTCCCCGAAAACAGAATATGGGTGAATAAATAAAGCTGAGCATATAAAGTAGATTCAAAAGAATAGTATCGGGACCGAATATTTAATTTCAAACCATAAGAATTTCAATTTCAAATATTAATACAAAATTTTGTTGTTGGAAACACTTTTATAATAAAATGCCATTAAAAGAAAATACTTTTATAATAAAATATTTTTATTTCGAAATCCATTTTCTTTTCGAAAATACTTTTATAACTCGATGTTTCAACGAGTTTATCCTTGTTCTTGCAGAATCTGACCATGCGTTGATCAGGTGCAAATCTAGAATTCTTTAAGTACTTAGTAGACCTGTTTCAACAACTTGTGAAAATACTTGAAAAACCTTCAAAACCAATAAGGAAAGTACAATCCAAACAAATCACCTAGATCGCAGATACACAATGGTTACGCCTGGTTCCCTCAGGAAACATTCGTACCTTTAAGCAATCACTACCTTGCGAATTACACCATGATAACCAAAACTTTGGACCGCAGGTTACATAACAATGGTTACGCCTGGATCCTTCAGGAAACATCCATACCTTTTAAGCAATCTCTGCCTTGCGGATTACGCCACCCAAAAAAATGTAGACCGTAGGATACATAACAATGGTTATACTTGCATCCCTCAAGAAACATCCGTACCCTTTAAGAAATCTATGCCTTGCAGGTTACGCTACCCAAAAAAACGACCATGGGTTACGCCATGGTAGGACACTAGAGTAACACATCCGGATAACCAAAATCAGAGAGAATAATATCGATAGAATGAATCCACAATGTGGCCACAAAGCAAATATCAAGCAGAAGGCACTTTCCATATCTTTACTTCGAAAATATGTATCATATAGTACCCTTCAAATCACTTTCAAATATCATATTTATATAAAGTCCATTATATATATGATTTTATTTTCAAATCGAATACTTTTTAAATCAATTGTACATCAAATCACACTTATATAGACTTCGATTATGTAAGAGTTTACTTTTCAAATTGAGTATCTTTCCCAATCAATAGTTTTCAAATCAACTTCCTACTTATACAAATAAATTTTATATAAGTTCGATAACTCCTAGATCAAGTATTTGGTAAAACAAGGTTCTCAATTTCAACTCGTTTCAGTTCCAATTTAGTTTCAAAAATCATATATGATTTCACCAAATTATTGCTTCCAAATTAAATATCTTCAGTTTCAAAGTTTCCAAATCAACATTATTTAGGTCAAACAAATTCATTTCCAAAATCATCATATAAATACTGGGTTTTAAAATCCAATCTATTTCCGAAACCAAATATTTATCAAATCAATTATACCTAAAATGATCACCAAGTATATAACCATCCCTTTAAAACTTTTATACTATTTATTTCTATTTGAAAGATCCAATTCACCCTTTCAAAATTATTTAGCTTTGAAAATTAAACCCCGATTTGAAAGTGTTCGAACATTCAAAATAGTTGGTGAAATCAAATTTCAAATCCTTGAGTTGGAAATCAGCAACAAATCAACAAATCAATTTTTAATAGATAGGGTTATACTTAATCAAATCCGAAACTCGAGGGCTGAACACCGGCTCACTTCAAATCGTTTCAAATATATACATATATCTTTCGAAAATCAAATCATACTTCGGCACTTGAAATCAAAATTTGGTTTTGCAAAATCACTCGCATAGCAAAGCTATTAGAGTGGCCTCTCCCCCACTTTGAAACTCGAAAATCAATGTCGATGATACGTGCACTCATCACCGAAATTATTTTCCAGCGACACGAGTGAGTTCTGGACTTCTATTTCTTGAAAACTTCTTTGAAATTTCTTTGAAATCATCGGAATTCGTTTGAAGTCATTTGAAACATTTCTTATTCAGGAAAATACTTTCAAATCGTATTATTATATATATTTAAAATCTTAAAACCGACTTCAAAATACCGGAATTCAACTCCTCGAATTTCCAATTTAAAACCCTTCATTTATGGATCATTTTTATATAAATAAATTTCTTATATAATTTACAAAGTTTCAAATCCTTTCGAACTTCAGATTCTCGCATTTAAAAGGCATATAATTCTTATCGAAAGCTTTTCGCCTTTATATATAATCATACTTATCAAACAATAATTTCGATATACAAAACAATTTCTAAGATACAAACAAACCCGATTTTTTCAAAGGATAGTTCAAGAATGGATTTCGAAACAAATATAGAGTTTCAATTGGAGAAACTCTAATCAAGTAGAATTCTGATTCGAAGATAGATTTGATCGAAGATGAGATAATTAAATTTCAGTATAGGGGATGGACATACTTACATAAATCGCGGGCGACCTTAACCGGGTCAACCGTGACTTTAGAAACAAGATCGATGCAGAATTCCAAGGAAAATCAACATTCGACCGTAAGAGATGGCGGCATCTAAACCAAGGATATAGGAATCTCTGGTGAATCAATGCCAACTGTAAAGGAGTTTCACCTCTTTACAAACCATTCAAAGATTGGAGGGATCGCTTATTCTTATTCGAATCATTCGAAGTGGGGTTATGGGATACTCCAGAATCAAGAAACACGAATAGGGAGAGAACATAATGGATTTTGGAACCGTAGAGAACATTCCAAAGTCCAAAGGAAACCAAATCAAAGAGGGAGAAATTCAAGCTTGAACAAAAGTGATTCTGCATAAAATTTACTATGTATGCTAAGTTTGCCTAGAGCCAAAGCTCTGATACCAACTGTAACGACCAGATATTTTCAACCATTCGTATCCACACACATCGGACTTGAATTGCTCAAAATATCAGATTGTTAATTTAAATTTGGCAAAACTCAGCATATACAATAAATAAATCAATCATAGAATCACAGACACAGAGTAATATAATAATAATGCAGCGGAATAGATAAATAGTAGTTCATGAAGCTACTATATAAACATCAGAGTTAGAAATAAAATACAACAGAATATCTCAAATACATTGAAGTCTCTAGTACAAATAGATGACCTCTCTGAACAAATCAACTGGAAGGCTAAAAGTTGAATCGATAGTTGGATCTCCAAACGAAGCTCCAAACTCCAAGGTGAGTCTCAAATGTTGTATCACTCAGTTTGACCCGAGTGTAAAGCAAAACACAAAACACTTGAGTCAGGATTAACATTCTTATATCAATAAATCCAACTCAAGTGAAATATCAACTAAAATTGAAGTAACTCAAAGGATATTTGGGATAACCATCCTCTAAGGATCCATGTGACTAAACGTCATTATAACACCTTGGCCATTTCAAGATAATTTATACTTCAAAACCGAAATATCATTTCCATTAAATATATATATATATATATATATATATATATATATATATCCTCAATTTCACAAATTGATTCCAATCAACTCGAGTTCCAAATTCAAATTTAATTCAATTAAGATTTATCCATTTTTATTCAATTCAATTTCTAAATAACAAATTCAAATTATATTGATTTCAAATACAGATCTGAATCACAAATAACCCATTTAAATTCCAATATATTTCAAAGCTTTAATATTCAACATTTTCAAAGTTCAACTTAACCGTTCCATATGGATCTTGATTTAACCTCATTATTATTTAGTCCTGAATATTCACTTAATAAATTCAGCATTATGTAAATAACCTTAAATTGCATTTAAACTAAATATTCCCTTCGATTTATTTAACTTTAAATATCCATTTAATCACTTTAAATCAAAATCAAGTTATAAAATCAAATCTTAAATTTCAAATTCAATAGTTCAAATCGATTTAATTTAGCAGCATTCTTAATTAAATACAATTTTAATTAATTCAACTTTATCTTCCTTAACTTACACAAATCCTTGAAAATCTATTTAAAAATATAATACTTAGACATATTATATTAATTAAATCAAACATTATTAAATTAAAGTATTTTATTAAGTCTACTTTATATTAAAACTTATTTCTATATAAAATATTTCCAATATTAAATAAAACCATATATGTTCCCTTTCAAAACCATCGAAATCATTTTAAAATATTTATATATAGACCAACAGTGTCTGTATATAACTTTCTACTCCATGGTCAAGTGATACAGATATTTATCATTTCAATCCGTAATTCGGGTATATATCATTTCAACCCGCAATCCCAAATGCAGTTCAAATGAAATCACTTGGGTCTATCATTTCAACCCATAACGAATTTCTCCTATTCTAAAGTCCATTCGGATATTTATCATTTCAACCCATAGTGAATTCTATACTAACTGGGACTTGCAGAGTGATAACAGATATGATAATAATAATAACATGCATATAACATCAGTAACAATATAATATAAACAACAGGATATGGTGTCATATCCCACAGGTGAACAATTACAGATAATAGCATACATAACAATTTAAATAACTACATTGGCATATTTCAATTGTTGTTTCAATTGAAATCAAATTTAATAAATATAAGAACGGTAATCGTGAGTGATTGCTCACCTTTCAAGGCTGGATAGATTTGACAAAAAAATAAGCTACGAATTCCAAAGCAACGCTAGATGGACACGATTCGATGAAGAAAACAGGCACGCTGGACAAAGCTGATAAGAGAATTAATGAAGCAATTAGAAATAGTCGAAATACATTTAACTAAATATATATATTATTTTAAAATCGTTTCTTTCTTACAATTTACTAAATAAAATGAAATATCTATATGTATATAAAACATATTAAAACCATAATATCTGAACTTATCCTATTATAACATAATAATATATATATATTTTAAAACTTATATAACAATTTGTACCGTCATATTCATAAACAAATATACATATACTTTATATAACCGAACGTATATAACTACAAACATATATAAGCATGTATATATATATATATATATATATATCACTGTTAACAAAGCTTTATATACTAATGGTATAAACATAATACTTTAAATCCTATAATATACTCCCTATATATATCACTGTATACAGGAAAGGCAATACACACCGGAACCCAAAACTTTGTAATAAAATGTACATCTATAGTATTTTCTAGAAATGAAAGAAGCTACGACACATGGAGATACAAGAAAACGAAATAAAGCTGGTCTATATATACAACAACAACCGAAACTTATAACATGATAAGATATAATATAATACTTTTTTCGTACATATATAGTGAAATCTAGCGTAAACAACAGGTTTACTTACAACATGCATATAAAATATATAAACCAAAACATAGTTATATTATATTTTACATACCCACACATTAACACATATAATATACTATACTAACATGCTATAATAACCAATATAATATAAAATTAGTATATATACGCGACTTAACAACTTCTATTTATATAAACTACATAACACACTAATATACTGTAAGCTCATGTACTATGCACTCATATAATATATGCCAATTCACTTTATATATATTTTATATTAAACCCATGCTTTAAAAAAAATCATTATTGGTAATAAATATATACATAAAGCAAGACAGTGGGCTAAATTTTGAAACATAGATATAACATGCTTATTAACTATTGGCTGCAAGAGAAAATATAACCAGAGATTGCAAGTTGTACTTCATATACTATTATATAATAGGCTAACAAAACAAAGATGCAGGCTATTCTTGCTACAAAATATACATATATATAAAGCTTATAACCAAAAATGTAAACAAATGTGTATATATATACACACATTTTTATACCTGTAATAGAAAAAAGGAATGGAGCTCACCTAATCATGGTGGATGGGTTGAATAGCAGGGGTGCGCACGGTAGAGAGGAAGCATGGCTTGGCGATGTGGTGGAAAACTCGAGGAGGCTACGACGGTTGACATGGAGTTGAGGCAGGGGAGAGAAGGACGCGAGTTGTGGCCTTGGGCTAGCGGAGCAGTCCAGGTTTGGCATAGGCTAAGGTGAGGCGGTGTCGGGTGGAAGCGAAGCACGACTTCGTCCATAAGAGGGGAGAGGCAAGTTAAGGCAGAGGCTGATCAAGTGGAGGACCTGGGGACGTGCTGGCGGATTTTGCCGAAGAGGAGCTGGTGATAGCGGAGCTCGGGCCGTGGGACAGAGGGAGCGGAGGCGGTGTTGCATGGACCTAGCTTGAATGGAGGAAAGAAAAGAAAAAGGAGGAAGGAGAAAAGTGATAGTGGTGAAATAATATAACGTGCATGCGCTGTCACTTTTTCTATTGTTTTTTTTTTCAAAGAAATGTAAGGAGGGGAAACGAACAGAAATGGTAGATGACACGTACTGAAATAAATATAAAGCAATGGGAGAAACGAAGCTGAAGTGACAATCCCAAAAAAGTAATTAAAGCGATCAATGGATTGATTGGACAACACGTTTCGAATTTTGAAACCGAAAGAGATTGTTGTCATAAATTATGGTACCGTTACGACGGACCATTATATCGCTTCCGTCGCATACCAGACCTTAAAACACAGAAATAAATATACTGTAGAGATTAGCATGAAGAGACGATTAAAATGGTATACAGATATCAACGGTACGATTGAATTATAAAAATTCGAGTTTTCGCAAGCGAAAAATGCAGCAACAACGTAGAAAATAAGATCGACGGAGCTATAGAAGTCCGAATTTTGAAAAACGAAAGAAGATGCCCCACTCAGAAGATGATTTAGAAATTTTCTGTAGAAAATATTCAGTTTTGAAAATAAATTTATTATCATCAATTATTAATTGATTTGAATTTAATGGAATTACACAATAAAATAAATTTCCATATAATCTGATGAAAATTTACCATCTATTAGTTTTTAAATATGTATTTCAAATATTAAATTTTTATTTCAAAATTTTATTGTTTAAAATTTTACAAAATTTCAGTTAATTACGTTATTAAAACCATTAAAAATTTTGGGTCATTACAAAGTTCGTAAGAATGAAAGAATTTGGAGTTGATCGATATTCGCAATTTCATCAATTGTCGACGATCGGCAATGTTATGGCTGTCGAGCTTGAGCCTGGAGGTGGCTGGGGTGAGGGAGTTCATCAGAAAAATAGACAGTGGATTTTTAATCCACCATAGTGGTGCATCGACGAAGATTTAGGGTTTAGGAACAGATTTTGGTTGATGTTGGAAATATGGGTCGTTCGATGGCGAGGTAGCATCGGAGTTGTCGGGACTTTGGGGGATCGATGTGTTATGATCTGGTGCAGCTTTGGGTGACATGGCAAGTTGGTTGGTGATTGGGATCGTCATCGACGATGGGTTTTTTCTGATCTGGGTTTGGGTTCCAGTTCGATCGACAAGCTCGTTATCGATCTACGACGAAATCATGGAATCTGGGTGTTTGTGAGGCTTAGGCAAATCATCGATGGTGTGTTCGTGGCAACGGAGTTGATCGGATCGTCGGCAAAGTGATGAACACGTGCACCGGTTCGGGTGTGTGTCCATTTTGTTTTGGTTTCATGGAAGGATGTAACGACCCAGGATTTTTAGAAATTAAAATATGAATATTTAATTAATTTTAAATATTAATAAGTGAATTTATAAGTCAAATAAATTTTTATTTGAATTATTGGATTTAATTGGATAATTAAATCGATAATTTAATACGTTAAATTATGGAAATAATTGAAAATTGGGTTAAATATGATTGAAAATGATTTGTAAAATTTTATTTTATCATATTGAAGTTATAATGATATTTTAGAACTTTTAAAATCGAATTAAAAGTTAATTTGTGAAAATTGAATATTTTAATATTTAATAATCGACTGTAAAATAGCCAATTTTTGAACAGTCTTAGAATTGAACGAAACCAGTTCCATTGGATCCGTAATAGTTAGTTATTACCGGATTTCAAATTTCGTGTCAATCGGAGCTATCGTTTGATCGTGGCAACTCGAAACGCATCGATTTATTTTTAATTTAAATTTGACGAGTGAAAATAGCCATTTTTCAAAAAGTCTTGGATTTCGACGAAACCAGTTTCATCGGATCCGTAATGTGATATTATTATAAGGTTTCAAATTTCAAGTCAATTGGATTTACCGTTTGTCCGGTACAAATTAAAACGCCTAGAAATCGACTTAAATCGGTTTAATTTAAATTGAGCGTTTGCAGCCATAACTCGCACATACTTCCGAATTAGCTTCCAAAACCTATTCCATTGTGTCCGGAACGCGGGATAAACCCTAGGTACGTCAGTTTCGGCGCCTAAATCGGAGTTCGGGATTTCCGGGATGAATAGTGTTTCGATTTTCTTTATAAATAGGCCAACACCCCTCTCTTCATTAAAAAAAATAAAAAAATAAAAACATGAAACCCTAGCCGCCACCCTATTATGAACGGCCAGCATTTCTTTTTCTTCCCCCTCTCAGATCTCGAAATCCATTCACTTTTATCACAAACTCCAAACTAAGAAATCGTAGAGCACATCAAGATCTACAAGATCAACGGTTGTGATTGGAAACGGAGCTATGGATTGGCTGCAATCGGGGTTTGAAGTGGCACGCTTGCGCACGGTTTTTGAGGCAAATGGAGGGGCCGAGTTGGCCAGGGCTGGGGCCGAGCATAGGGGGGTTCGAGGGCTTCGACATGGCGGAGACGTGATCGAGTTTAGTTGTTGTTTGAGGGGAGCGAATTCAAACCCTAGTATGTGATTCATGGGTTCGGCCTTGCGTTGTTTACTGGAGGCAAACACACGCATGAAGAAGAAGCATATGCACGGCCAAGATCTGCAGGTGATGGATCTAAGGGCTGAGATGAGTTAGGTTATAAATTATTAAAGTTATGTTGTAATTTGTTAATATAAACACGTGTAACTTCATAAAATCATAACTTTTTCATACGAGGTCGAAAAATTACGAAACTAGTTGCGTTGGAATCGTATGGACGAGCACTACGCGATGGAGTTGGTTTGGAGTCGTTTGGAGTTAGTGAGAATTTTGGGTAAAATTAAACGTCCGTTTAATTTTACTCGAAATAAAAGCTGAAACGGAAATTAAAATCAAGGTGAGAACTTCTCACTCAATCGAATCAGTTTCGATTTTATTTTAAATAGTTAGATTTAAAATATTTGAATGCATGTTTGAATGATGATTTTTATCTATTGATTGTTAAAATAGACATTATACGCCGTTAGTAAGCGGATGTTATTTATTAAAAACATATACCGCGAATATTTCATAAACAGTGAAATTGGTATTATATATAATATCAATATATATATATTGGCATATGTATATATTGCAGTTATTGATTTCCCGCATTTATTTGTTTAGCGGATGAGACCCTATTACGCCGTTATTAAGCGGATAATATTTAATAAGAACATGTACCGCGATAATTTCGTACTGGAGCGAAATTGGTATTGTGCTAATGTTTTTGGATGCAGGAAACAGGTTGGAGGGATCCAACTGGATTCCTCAACAGTTTTTATTTGATTTTCAGATATTTTGATATTTAATGGATTTTCATATCGATATATGATATCGTTGTAGTCGTGATTGACTATTTGGTGTGTAGCATCATTGGACCCAGATTTTGGGATTTTAAAATAATTTTAAAGTGATTTTTGAAAATATACTATATTTTTAGAATTGATCCATTTTAAATAAATAAACGTTATAATTTTTAAAGTTATAAAAATTATGATTTTTAAGAAATACAGTTAAAAGCTGATTTTTGAAAATAAGGAATTAATGACTATATAAAAGAGTTTAAATTGGGATTCTGAACTTGTTATAAAAAGTTTAAATATAGGATTTATAAAATTTTATTATTTTATAAATCAAAATGGTGAAGTTTTTAAAGGAATTTAAAGACGTTTTAAAGAATAATATAATTTGATTTATATTTAGAGATTTATAAATGGATATTTATAAATTGAAATATTGACATTATAAAACGAGTTTTATAAGTGTTTGAATGAAGTGAAAATGAATTTTGTAAATGAATGGAATTTATAAAATTGTAAATGGTGAAGTTATAAATGAAATTTATAAATAGTAAGATTTATAAATTTTGTGAAATTATTAAAGAATATATTTGGATGAATAATTGAATCTTATAAGTTATAAGATTTATAATTATGAAGTTTAAAAGAACGATTTTATAAAATAATCGTTTTATAAGTATTTAACTTATAATATGAACTTTTAGTTATAATTGAGTTATAAACTGGAATAGATTAATAAAGGAATTTATAAAAGGAAGTTTTATAAATAAATAGAAATGGAATTTATAAACGTTGTTTTATAAATTCACAAACGACTTATTTTGATAAGTAAAATTGTTGTAACTTATTTATGGAGTTATATTCACGTTTTATACCGTGAATAATCCTTTAAAATAAAATGAATAAAAGAATGAAATTTGTTAACAAAGTTTATTCACGTTTTTGAATAGTGAATAATATGTTAAAGAAATTGTTTTAAGATGTAATGTTTTAAATAGAATTAAAACGATCTAACGATGTTTTAAAGGTGTTGAGATTCGAAACCATAGATTTCAACATTCATTGTTGAAATAGACGTTTTCGAGAAATAAAAGGAAATAGTAGACTATAACACTGTTTTTATAGTAAATGATTTCCGAAAGGAAATGTTTTGAATAGTATTGGGATTTATATATCTATTTTAAATTCGAATCCCTATACTAGTGATTTTGGGTTGTCGTAACGATGTTTTACGTAACATTCGTTTTGGCCCAAATAAATATGTTTAAGAGAATGATTTCCTTAAAGAATGAAATATATACTTAATTCGATTTAAGTATATTGAATATTTTCCAAGGTTGGAAATAAAAAGATTTGTGAATTACTTATGAATAGCTAAGTATGGAAATGTTTTCCAATATGAAGTGAATATTTAGAATTTATCTTTTGAAGATAAATTGAAAATGGATAGTTGAAATCGTATATGCATGAATATTTTTGAATATAAATTCACTAAGGAATTTATAAAAGAAAGTGGAATTTGTTAAAAATAAATATTGATTTGTTTTTGAAGTGTTGAAATTATATATCTTGTAAAGATATTTGGAAAATAAATAATTTGGAAAATTATTTGAAATCTGGTGATGGGTGCATATCCATTGATAGTTCAATAGCCGACTATCAATATTTCCCTTTGAATGGGTATTTGATGTGATTTGTTTGAATGTGAATGCTACACTTATTTTTGAATAAGCGCTCACTATTCGGGTTAACCGGGAAAGGACCATGGGGTCGTATAACCCATTCCGAATATGTGATACGTCGTTGTGAATTGCATTTGAAGATCGGTGTTGAAGACCGGATATTTGCGAGAGCGATAGGATGAACTATCGATTGACTCTGCACCGAGTAGCTACGGTATTGAGTTCTCCATATGTGATGGTGAATCCGATCAGGATTGTGGATATCCGGATTGCAAGGACTTCTTGTAAGTGCGTTCGGTTCTGTTCGAGCCCGGAACAGACTTGTATGGATTGTATGTCTGACATTACAAGTTGAGATATAAAGCCGATTTCATTCAAATATATTTCTGTTGGTGGCGAAGAATTTATTCTTTTAGCTTAACACCCTTCTCTGAGACGTACGTGCTTAGAGGTTATGTAGTTGAACGTTATCGGCGATATATTCCCAATTTGGTAATGTGACATGCTGAGTGATGCTGAAATGATCATTGTGTTGATTATTTGTGATAGGATCGTTTATTTGATCGTCTATCCTTGTGATCATTGTGTTGATCATTTGTTGACCCAAAGCATGGCTTTTGTATAAAGTATGTTTTTGTGGACGTGACTTCGTCGAGCCTCACATCCCGGAATGGTCAAAACAGGAAAGATGCGGCAAGGTTATGAGGGGTAGCTCCCTTTAGGGTATGTGCATTTCCTTCTGGAAAGGGTGGTATCATGGTATGGAGCCCAGATACTTACTCATGTTGATACACTATATTTATTTCTGTGTGGTGTTGTTGGTGACGAGCGCTCGGTTAAAGGTCCAATGGGACCGGGGGATGCCATATTCGTGTAGTAGTTACCTAGTGATAAAGGTAACCCGGCCTTGTGTTGGCAGAGAGCTGGTTAAGTTCTCGGGGACGTCCAGCCAGAGGCGTTTCCATGTGGCAATGGGAAGTTCCTTGGCCTGACCATTTGTTGGAAATCCAAAGAAACAATACGAGACTTGTACGGTATTAGTTGTATAACCTGCTATGGAATGTGGCGGTAACCTGCTATTGAACATAGTTAGCTATAGTAGGCATACGATAATGGTCGTATGTTGGCTAAGATTTATATTCTACTTTCGAAATATTTTCCTACACTATACACTAATAATAATATCAAATGTTATTTTAAATGCGTATCAAGCATCTTTGACTATCATAAGGAGAAATCTCCTCCGATTTTGCGTTTGCATTGTGTGTGTGTGCGGGAGGCCTTATGGTAGTCTCATTTTTAAAAGCATTGCGAATTGAAATAAAAATATCTCTCTATTGATTTTAAAGATCAATAAACTGTTTTGAGTTCTCGCACCAGTCACATGACTGACTTGGAGTTTATTGTTTTCCTTCCTAAACTCTGGGTGCCCACCAATTTTCACACGGGAGTCAAGAGTAAGGTTTATCAGGATATTCTGGATATTCTGGAGTTGCTGGAGGCAAGCTGGATGACATGGCATATTACTTATATAGTATTTCTTTTTCCGCTGCACTGTTTGTTGTTGTTGTACACTCTGATGATATGATGTAATGAAATGAAATGTAATAACTGATATAGTTCTTTGTTTAAAGATTATTCATTTATTATTATATGTTGTTCCGCTGCGAATTGTGAGATTCTGTTATTGTTCTGTTGTTTTCTCTTCCGTTTTATTTTCTATTCTCTCTAATTTCTGTTTCCTTTCTGTTCTATATTTTCTACCTTCTTATCTCCTATTTTCTTCTATTTTTCTGTTCTCTTTTCTATTTTCTTTTCTCTCTATTTTCTATCTTCTCTCTTCTTCTCTTTTCTTTTCTTAAATTCTTTATAAAAAAAAACCCATAACTATTCGGTTTTTCGGCAACGAAAATCCGCGTGCGTTACAAAGGATGAGGGGAACTCAGGTTCAAGCTCAGGGAAAAGAAGTTTTGACTTAAAGTTGAGAGAGGTAGAGGGAAACCTGAAGTTGAGCTCGGATAAGCGAGTGTTTGGCCCGGGTAGTTGAAAATGCAGCTGGGTTTTAAAATTTTAAGTAAATATTTAACATGGTTGTAACAATGTAAATGTTTAAAACAAGTTTTTAACAAACATAGGAGGGTGAACAAAGTTATAAAAAGGTAATGGTAAATATAATCAAGTTTTTAAAAATATATTAATTATGTTTTAGAAGTTAAAATGAAAATTAAATAAGTTTTTAACAAAGTTTTGAGTTTCATTTTTAAGTTTAATGTTTAAAATTGATTTGTTTTTAAAGTAATATATGTTCGGATAATTATGTAATTAATTTCTAAATTCTTTCAAATGAAATTTAATAATTTATTACTTAAGGTAGGTGATTAATTAATCAGTATAATTAATTAAAGGTTGATTTATTTTAAATCAAGGTGATTAATTTATTAATGATAATTAATTACAAGGTTTGTTAATTAAAGATTTTAATGATAATTAAGGTGACAAATGAAAAGATAATTACTTAAAGGACAATTACTTAATGATAGTAATTAAGGGATAATTAACTAATTAACTGATTAATCAAATGATAATTAGGATTAACTAATTAATAATAAAGGTTAATTAATTAATGATTAAGGAATGAATTAAGGATAATTAATTTCATGATTAACGTTAATTTATCACATAATTAAGGTCAATTTAGTACTCATTTAAAAGTAATTGATTAATGATTAAAGTTGATTAAGTGATTAGGGATAATCACTTATTAATTACAGATAATTAGTTTATGGTAATTGATTAAGGGTTAATTATTTAATGTGATTAATTAAAGATAAATTATTAAAGGATAGTTAAATAATTAAAGGATAATTATTTGATGATTAAAGGTTAATTGATTCATTTATTTAAGGTTGATTAATTAATAATTAAAGATTAATTTATTAATTAAATATTTGTAATTAATTAATGTTAATTAACCATAATTAGAAATTTATTCATAAGTAATTAATTTGTTTTAAATTAATCAGTTGTTAATTAACCTTACTTATGGATGTATTAATTGCATGAAATGCTTTGAATTGTTTGATATCCCTGATGTGTGCTATTCTGTGATATGAATTGTATATTTGAGCTGTGATCTGTGACTTATTTATTTGAGATGCATTTATAAATTTATCTGTAAATGAAGATAAGTGTTATAGGATTATACCACTTATAAATATTGCTGTGTTTGGATTGTGATGATTGATGATATTGCGCTATTGTGTAAAACCCTTGGACTACACCATACACACACAAATATGGATTTCATGGGAAATCGGTTAAGTCATAGATATTTTGTTTAAAAGTTAAATTTTGAATCCA
Organism: Allium cepa; assembly: GCA_030765085.1. Classification (NCBI taxonomy): domain Eukaryota; kingdom Viridiplantae; phylum Streptophyta; class Magnoliopsida; order Asparagales; family Amaryllidaceae; genus Allium; species Allium cepa. Next base: position 22,283,134 of record CM060933.1, on the reverse strand, counting down.
AATAGTTTTGGACATGTAATTGAATTGAATATGAAAAGCTTTTTGAAAAGGAAGTTTCAAATTTGAAATATTGGTTTGAATATAATATATCTTATTTAAGGTTTGAAATTGTTTTGGAAATTTGGTTTGAAAGGTTTACACATGATATATATATATATACATGGATTTTAAAACCATCTTTAAATTATTTTAAAAGTATTATTTTGGGAATTTAAATTTAACCCAAGTTTATACATTAAAGGCTATAACTTGTGCATATTTATAGGATTTTTCCGAAATGAAAGGCATTTGTTTTCAAATAATAATAGCTTTCATATAAAGAAAGGATTTCCAATTTGTGTTGAAAGGATTTCAAGTTTGAAATGAAATTGTTTTGAAAGCTATGAATGAATCTTTATTAAAGATTGGTGAACTTTGTTTTCAAATTGAAGAGGACCTTAAAGGTGTATCTTTTGTATAAAAGATTTGGAATTGAAATTGTTTTGAAAGCTATGAATGAATCTTTGTGAAAGATTTGGGGAATCTTGTTTTAAAATTGAAGAGTATCTTCAAGAGTGAATCTTTTGTTTTAAAGATTAAAAGCGGGAATTTGTTTAAACCATTTGAAAGAAAGGTTTTGGGTAATAAGTTGTGACTTAACTAAGATCCTATACATCCATATGCTTTTTAAATTAAGCGCTTATTATTCAGTTTAGCCGAAATGACTCTGCACTGAGTAGCTATGGTATAGAGATCTCCATATGTGATGGGGAGTTCGATCGGGATGGTGAATACACGGATTGCAAGGGCTTCTTTATGAAGTGCCTTTGGTTCTGTTCTAACCCGAAACAAACTTGTATGGATGTATGTATGACGTTACACTTTGAGATGTAAAACTGGTTTCTATCAAATACATTTTTGTTTGGTGGCGGAGAATTTATTCTCTTAGCCTAACACCCTTCTCTAAGACGTATGTAGTTGATGGTTACTAGTGATACATTCCCAATTTGGTAATGTGGCATATGAAGTGCTGCCGATCATGTGTGATCGAAGCATGGCTTTTGTGAAAAGCGTAGCATACTTGTAGGTGAATCCTGGGATAAAGGTCGGTAAAGACCGAGGATGGCTTACTTGTAGGTGTTACCTAGTTACAGAGGTAACCCGGTCTTATGTTGGCAAAGATCCGGTTTGGTTCTTGGGGGCGTCCCTCCAGAGGCTTTCCATTCGATGAGGAAGTTCCTTAGCTTGACCATTGTTGGAAATCTAATAATCTAATACACGCCTTGTACGGTTTTAGTTGTAGATCTTGCCATCAAATATGGTAGCTATAGTAGGCATACTATAATAGTACGTATGATGGATAAGATTAATATTATACTTGCAAATGTTTTTTGCACTATGCACTAATAATAATATCAAAAAGAATTTCGCGTATCAAGCATTTTTGACTGTCATAAGGACAAATCTCTTCCAAGTGTGCGCTTGCATTATGTGTGTGGCGGGAGGCCTTATGGCAGTTTCATTTTCCAAAAAGCATTGTGGATTTCTTTTAAATCCTTTTGTTTTTTTATTTGCTCACACTAGTCCCATGACTGACCTGGAGTTTATTGTTCCCTTTCAAAACTCTGGGTGCCCATAATTTTCCACACGGGCAGTATAGAGTTAGATTTTTCAGATAGTCAGATAGTAGATGTAGATTCGATATCTTTGGAGCTTTTCGATTTAGCGATAGCATTTGTTTCACTTCAACCGTTACCTAGTTTGCTTCATTGCAACGTGATCGGGGGTTCGAGCTATCTCTGGTTTGGACATGGAGTTGCAGTTGCGGTATGGAGGTGGATTCATTTAGAGACTCTTTTGTATTTTGGTGCTATCTTTCCGCCGCTATTTGTTCCGCTGTTGTATATTTTTGTCTCTGATATTGTTTAGCATGTATTATATCATATTGTAACAGATGTTATATTCATTGTTGTATCAATGATATATATTGTTTTCTTCCGCTATGTTATTGTACTTAATGTGTTATAAGCTCCGACAATTCGAATTTCGACGTTTGAATTTGCGGCATTCGAATACGGATGAAGTATGGATGTCGATTTTCGAGCTCTGAAATCCGGGTCGTCACAGTTGGTATCAGAGCTAAAAGTTGGACGTAGCTTTTGGAGTATAACACATTAGGTAACTCACTAGAGATAGGGTGAAGTATACCCTAGAATGAGCATATCCCTAAGATATCCATTTTTATGCCTCAGTAAATTCTCTTACTATCCACTGATAGTAAGTATGAGTGCAAGAAGTGGACGAGATAAGGCAAATGGGAGTATCACTACAAATGGTCAATACCATGCAACAATGGAAACAACTTTCTCTATCAACCTCCTTTGTTGATCATCCAATTTCAATTCTTTGATGGCTTCGTGGCAGCTATAAGAAGAAGATTCGGTGTGAGGGTGGCCCTGCGAATCATTATAGAAAGGTTTCTAATTCCTATTTGTATTCTCTTCATCAGCTTTTCATTTCAAACTTTAATGAATTTGAAATTTCAATTGAAATAAATTGGTAAAGAAAATACGGAGCTGAATTAAATTATATCCATTTATCTATTCTTTTGGGTTTTGATATACATTCTACGAATGGTAAGTTATTCCTTCGGACTAACCGATGCCCCTACATATTTCGTAGATCAGATGACCCAAGCACTTCGTGAAGTGTTGAATGAGTTCATTCTCGTATCTATTGATGATATTCTGATGTGGTAATCCACATATAGAATAGATATTCAGTTTGACCTAGAAAATTGTTCCCCTATCTTTGTATGATCATCTATTCTTTGTTGTCTCCTTGTCTAGAAAATTTTGAGGAACAATTTCAAAAGAGGAACACCAACATATGCCTTCAAAAGAAAGAGAGAGACAGCATGAGAATCCAAACTACAACTCCAACTCCAATGCCCCAAAGCTCCAAATCGAAAGCTTGAACCACCATCAAGTTGGACTTAAGCAAGGTCAGCCATCCAAAGACCGAAGAAGATATCCAAAGACTGAAGGCTACCGAATCTACACCAACTATTTGATTATCTTAAAATCCCAATTCTAAACTGCCCGTGTGGAAAATTGTGGGCACCCAGAGTTTAGGAAGGGAACAATAAACTCCGGTCAGTCATGGGACTGGTATGAGCAAACAAAAACAGTTTTATCTTTAAAAGCAAAACAAAAGAATTTAAAAGAAATCCGCCATGCTTTTTGTAAAATGAAACTACCATAAGGCCTCTTGCCACACACACAATGCAAGCGCACAATTGGAGAAGATTTCTCCTTATGATAGTCAAACATGCTTGATACGCAAAATCCTTTTGATATTATTATTAGTGCACAGTGCGGAAAACCTTTCGAAAATATCATATTAATCTAGCTAGCATAGACATTTCGTACTATGCCTACTATAGCTACCATGTTCAATAGCAGGTTACCACCACATTTCATGGCAGGTTATACAACTAAAACCGTACAGGGCGCATATTGTTTCTTTGGATTTCCAACAAATGGGCAGACTAAGGAACTTCCTTAACAAATGGAACGCCTTTGGAGGGACGTCCCCAAGAACCAAACCGGATCTCTGCCAACACAAGGCCGGGTTACCCCTTCCTAGAAGTAACACCTACAAGTATGCCATCCCTGGTCGTTACCGACCATTATCCCAGGATTCACCAACAAATAGCAACAACCACACAGTTAAATATCTGGGCTCCATACCATGATACCGCTTTTTACCAAGAAGGAAATGGACATACCCTAGGGGCACGACCCCTAAAAACCTTGCCGCAACATTCATGTTTCGACCATTTTCGGGTTGTGAGGCTCGATGAAGTCTCATCCACAAAGCTATGCTTTTCACAAAAGCCATGCTTCGATCAACACATGATCAGCAACACTTTGTATGCCACATTACTAAATTGGGAATGTATCACTAGTAACCATCAACCACATAACCTATGAGATCGTAAGTCTTAGAGAAGGGTGTTAAGCTAGGAGAATAAATTCTCCGCCACCAAACAGAAATGTATTTGATAAAAACCAGTTTTACATCTCAAAGTATAATGTCAAACATACATCCATACAAATCTATTCCGGGTTCGAACTGAATCGAAGGCACTTCAAAGAAGCCCTTGCAATTTGGGTATTCACAATCCCGATCGGACTCCCCATCACATATGGAGATCTCTATACCACCGCGACTCAGTGTAGAGACATTCGACGGGTAATCCTTTCGTTCTCGAAAATCACCGGTCATCGCCACCGGTCTTCAAATGTTATCCATTTACGTCGTATCATGGGTTATATGACACAAAGTCCTCTCCCGGCTAAACCGAATAATGAGAGAAATATTTTAAAACCATATGGATAATGGGATCTCAGTTAAGTCACAACTTATTACCCAAAAATTTTCTTTCAAATGGTTTAAAACAAATTACCATTTTCAAATCTTTAAACAAAAAGATTCACGTCAGAAAGTTCACCAATCTTTCACAAAGATTCATTCACAATATTTAAACAAAAGATCTATCTTTGAGATCCTCTTTTGTTTGAAACAAAGTTTACCAAATATTTCACAAAGATTCCTTCATAGCTTTCGAAACAATTCCATTTCAAATCTTTTATACAAAAGATGCACGTTTAAGATCCTCTTCAATTTCAAACTAAGGTTCAACCATCTTTCACAAAGATTCATTCATAGCTTTCAAACTATTTCAATTCCTTTCAAACTTGAAATCTTTCAACACAGATTGGAAATCCCTTCTTTATATGAAAGCTATTATTATTTGAAAACAAATAGTTTTCGTTTCGGAAAATCCAGTCAAATTTGCACAAGTTATATCCTTTAAAGTATAAAACTTGGGTTAAATTCAAATTCCCAAAACAATATTTTAAAATGGTTTAAAACCCATATAAACACATTTATAACTTGTATAACCTTTTTAAACCATAATTTCCAAACATAGAATTCAATTTCAAATCTTGAATTCAAATTCAAATCAAATTATTTAAATTTCAAAATTTTATCAAGTTATTCAAAATAACTTTTATCTTTAAAACTCCTTTTCAAAAGCTTTTCATATTTAACCCAATCCCATTTCCAAAACCATTTGGATTTAAACTACAACCTTTAAACAAAATAACATTTAGATTTCAAAATATCTGTAACTTAACCGATTCCCTCGTGCAATCCATATTTGTGAGTGTGAGGTGTAGTCCAGGGGTTTTACGCAATAGTGCAATAACATCAATCATCACAGATTCAATCATAACAATATCGATAAGTGGTATTATCTATAACGCTTATCTTCCATTCACAGATTCACAGATAAACAATATACATTCATTACAGATAAATAAATTACATTCATCACAGCTTGAATCAAAATAATTCATGTCACACAGCATCACACATCAGCGATATCAAACAATTCAACATTCAATGGCATCCAAACATCCATAAGTAAGATCAATTAATTATCTAATTAATGTAAATCAGATTAATTACTTATGAATAAACTACTAATCCTAGTTAATTAGTATTAATTAATTACAAACCATCTTAACTAATTATCCTTTAATCATTTATTAATTAACCATTAATAATAAATTAATTAACCTTTGATTATGTAATTATCCTTTAATTAATTATCCTTAATTAATTACACTAATTTATTTTTTTTGGCAAGGCCAGCCAGTTTTATAGTGGACCGTACACTTTTTATTACAAACGTAATAAAAATTTGAAGTATAGGAGTAAGGTAGAAGCACCTTAACTACTAAAATTAAAGAAGAAAATACAGCACATGAGTGTGACAACAAGTTATAGCTACTAAAATTATCTAACATGACTAGGTCTCCTCCGAAGAGGTAGAATCACCAGCGTCATCATCCACCTGGGAAGAAACCAAGGAGACATTCCCAAGAAGACCAAAATAGGGGCGAAACATAATTAATTAAATTAATTAACCAAGGAGACATTCCTAAGGTACATTCCCAAGAAGACCAAGGAGACATTCCCAAGGTACATTAATTACATTAACCTTAAGTTAATTACATAATTAATTAACCCTTAATTAATTATCATTTAATTAATTATCCTTAATTAATTAATTAACCCTTGATTAATTAAATCATCACTTAATCAATTTCATTAATTTATTAAACTTTAAATTAATTTATTATCCCCAAATTAATTACCATGATTAAATAATCACATTTATTACTTAATCACATTAATAATTAAGTAAGTATACCTTTAATTTATTACATTAAGTAATTTATCTTTTATTACTTTCATTAAGTAATTATCCTTTATTAATCAATAAAGATCCTTTAATTAATTAAGACTCCAATGATCTTAAGATAAACTATTTATCTTATTTAATTCAATAATCATTATTTAAATCTTATTTTTAAATAACCTTTAAAACAAATTAATAAAGTCATACAATTTAACTTAAACCCTTTTTAAGTTAACTGATAATAAAATCATTATTTCAAAATAAACCATTTTAACTTAAAATCTCATATAAGTTAGCTTAATATATTCAAGTTAATCACAAATCAAAAATATCATTTTAAGATAAACCATTATCCTTTAAATCAGTTTCTTAATTTAAGCTATTAAAATTAATTTTTAACATAACTTAAGAAAACTAGTTTTAATTAATTTTAAGTTATATAAACTTTACAATTTTTATTGACCCAAAATTTAAACAAACTTTTATTATCTAAAAGAAATTTATTTAAGAATAAGATTTCAAAACTTATTTTATTTAAATTTCAAATCTAGTTTATTTAAACGCTTCAGACCCGATACACTCACAGGTAAAACTCGATAACATACTCCATTTTATCCACTACTCCATCCTTCAAGTCACACCCGAATTCATCTTGAAACCAATCCCGAGCACATCTTCATCTTCTACAGCCCATCATCAAATCATGTACATAATGATATGCATTCACGTGCACAGGCGATCAGAGCTCCTCCGATCAACCATGACCACATCGTCGGCAACTCACCTGAGCCTCCCAAGCACCCAAATCCCTAAAACATTCTCCAAATCGACATCGAGCATATCAACTTCACCTGGAACAAAACCACTTGACCAACCCACCTCGCACAGTCCCCTCAGGCCACCTGAAATCACGCCACTCCGACCAGACATTCGCCAAAGCCTCCTCCTTCTGTTCCCCCAGTCCAATGTCCTGAATTACCTCAACAACGCCGAATCTTCTCCCTAAACTTCGTCGGCAAAACTGGTATATTAGCCCTCAATCCATGTCGCTTGCTCACCACGGTGATTGAGAATTTCAACCACCATTTTTTCGTTGACCCATGGCCTATGATCCTCCTCTGGCCACAAGCACGTCGACCAACACCTCATTGTTCGCGGCGAATTGACAAAAATTTAAGTTCTGGTCAACTCACAACTTCCCATTAATTTCAAAGTTAAAAATTTCAATATTTTCATCAAAATTCATAAAATTCAAGTACGAAACTAGTCATATAACTGAAACTCGAAACCAAGATACTTGAATTCCTAATATAAAATGTTTATTCACTGTAATTTTCAAATTTTATGATATTTATTTATAAATATATTTGAAACCATTTTTAAAATTTAAATCTTGATCATTCAAACCTATTTCCTTTAAACATTTTATTTTAAAAAAGAATGGAGGAAGAGATTTTGAAGTTTGAATCGGGTTTTGAAAACCTATTAAGCTAAGCAGAGGCCTGTATAAATATATATACAGACATACATGTTCAACCTATTTGATATCTATATATACACATATACACAAACATAATTACTACCATGCATATCTATTTCACAAATATACATCCAGATTTAATCATATGCAAACTATGTGTGTGTATATATATATAGGCTTTAGAGTTTGCTCCCTGGAATGGATTAAGCAGAGAACCAGTGTTTTTATCTTTTGCTCTGGAATTGATTTTCCTTTTGAAATTTGAAAACTGATCTTTGAGTTGCTTGATCTCAGGTTGAAATGAACTTGAACAGATTTGTTTGATCAAGCTAAAGCTTGATTTTTAACTTTGCTTTTGAAACTGAAATTTCTTTGAACTCTGGGATATGATTTTGCATTGTTGAATTTTGATCCTGACTTTGTTTTGATTTTATGTTGATCTGGTTTGCTTTGATTCAGGTTGTTTTACTCAGGTTATGAGATTTTAGACTGATCTTTACATTGATTTGCATCAGATTTCTTCTACTTTTCAGTTTCTTAGATTAAATGCAGTTTGAATTTGTATTTGCATTCAGGTTTGAATTTTTGAATTGCTTTTGTTTTGAGAAGAATTGATCTTTTACTTTGATTACAGGATTTGTTTCCAGGTTGAAGATTTGAGGTTGAAAGCTTTTCATGTTTTGATTTTCAGATTTTCTTGTTTCTTTAGTTTTGAAATGTAGGAAAAAAAATGGGAAGAGAGGAAGTAGATATATTTATAGATCTTGTTTTCATTTTTATTTAAATAAAAAACAAGTGACACTTGTATAATTATGATAAAACTAAGAAAACACTTGTTAAATTCCTTGTTATATGTTTTACGCTTGTTTAAATACTTGCTAAATTGTTTACAAGTGTAAATTTTATTGTAAAAATACTTACACATGTAATCTTTCATGTATTAATATTTTCTTATATGTTTTAAAAATATTTCTTTTTCATATTAGCATATATTACATACATACATACATATATATATATATATATATATATGTTTTTATATTATTTTTTTAATATTTATTAATATATGTACACAAATTATTTATTACAAATATAAAGGAATATTGTTTTAAACCTCTTATTAATTTAAACAAATTATACTTAGTTATGTCTTATACATTTTCTATTATTAATATTTGTATAATTTCTAAAGAAAATGATTTTAAAATCTAATTATACTTCAATAAATAAACACAATAATATAAAATTTAGTTTTAAACTTTTACTATATTAATTTCAAAATATAACTTTCATATATATATATATATATCCAATTTATGTCCAAATGTTTATTTTCAACATATATGTATTTGAATTTCAAATTCAAATTCCAAATTATAATCTATTTTAGATTTCCAAATCAAATCCTTTATTTAAAATCTTATATACATATATATATTTAAAATTTTCAAATTAATTCACAAATTATTCCAAAAAAAAAACTAAATTAGTTATCAAATTTAACTTGGCTAAAATCCGTGAATGTCATAGATTCCTCCCTTGAGAAAATTTCGTCGTCGAAATTTGCAAGACATGGGGACAACGAAGATAGATGTACACACAAAGATATAGCTTTCCAGATCAAACTGAATATTTATTTTTCATTTGGCTCACCAAATCAGAATATCAATAAATACGAGATCGAACTTATTCGATACTTCACAAGATAATCGGGTCATCTATTCTATGAAATATACAGGGCATCAGTTAGTTCTAAGGGATAACTAACTGTTCGTAGAATATATATGGACCCAACAGAACAAACAATGGATACTCAATTCATATTGGAATATCCCAAAGTATTACTAGCCTGTCCATCTCCGGACTTTGATTCACATAAGAAATTCCAGTAGAATTTCAAATTTGGCTTTAATCGAAATCATTTTATCGACATAAATCTTCATATTTTATTAACCAATTTATTTCATTTAAAATTTCAAATTCATTTGAAGTTAAGACTAAAGATGAGAATACGAAATAGAACTTATCTCCAACGATTCGCAAGGCCATCACCATACCGAAACTTCTCCTTGCAGCTGCCACGAAGCCATCAAAGAACTGAAATTGGATGATCCACAAAGGAGATTGATAGAGAAAGTTGTTTCTGTTGTTGCAAGGTATTGACCATTTGTAGTGGTATTTCCCTGTCTCCTACCCCACCCTCTTCTAGCAATCATACTCACTATCAGTGGATAGTAAGAGAATTTACTGAGGCATACAGACGGATATCTTAGGGATACTCATTCTAGGGCATTTATATCCCTATCTCTAATGAGCTACCTAATGTGTTATACTCCTGAGCTAAAGTTTCAACCTTTAGCTCTAATACCAAAATGTCACAACCCGATTCCAGCCTTCGAAAATCGACATCCATACTTCACTCGTATTCGATGCCACAAATTCAAATGTTAAGATTCAGTTCGTGCCGGAGCTTATAACACATTAAGTACAACAACACAGCGGAAGAAAATGAATATATCACTGATATACAACAGTTGATATAATATGATTACAACAATATCAGAGACGATATATAATAGTGGAAAGAAACAACTTCAAAAGAGGAACACCAAGATATGCCTTCAAAAGAAAGAGAGAGACAGCTTGAGAATCCAAACTGCAACTCCATCTCCAATGCTCCAAAGCTCCAAATCAAAAGCTCGAACCACCATCAAGTTGGACTTAAGCAAGGTCAGCCATCCAAAGACTGAAGAAGATTTCCAAAGACTGAAGGATACCGAATCTACACCTATTATTTGATTATCTAAAAATCCCAACTCTAGACTGCCCATATGGAAAATTATGGGCACTTAGAGTTTAGGAAGGGAACAATAAACTCTGGGTCAATCATGGGACTAGTATGAGCAAAAAAAAAACAGTTTTATCTTTAAAAGCAAAACAAAAGAATTTTAAAAAAATCCGCAATGCTTTTTGGAAAATGAAACTACCATAAGGCCTCCCGCCACACACACAATGCAAGCGCACAATTGGAGGAGATTTCTTCTTATGATAGTCAAACATGCTTGATACGCAAAATCCTTTTGATATTATTATTAGTGCGTAGTGTGGAAAACCTTTCGAAAATATAATATTAATCTTAGCTTGCATAGACATTTCATACTATGCCTACTATAGCTACAATGTTCAATAGCAGGTTACCACCACATTCTATGGCAGGTTATACAACTAAAACCGTGCAGGACGCGTATTGTTTCTTTGGATTTCCAATAAATGGTCAGGCTAAGGAACTTCCTTAACAAATGGGACTCCTCTATAGGGACGCCCCCAAGAACCAAACCAGATCTCTGCCAACACAAGGCTGGGTTACCCCTGCCCGGAAGTAACATCTAGAAGTATGCCATCCCCGGTCGTTACCAACCTTTACCCCGGGATTCACCAACAAACAGAAACAACCACACAGTTAAATATCTGGGCTCCATACCATGATACCACTTTTTATCTAGAAGGAAATGGACATACCCTAGGGTCGCGACCCGTAAAAACCTTGCCGCAACATTCCTATTTCGACCATTTCCGGGTTGTGAGGCTCGATGAAGTCTCGTCCACAAAGCTATGCTTTTTACAAAAGCTATACTTCGATCAACACATGATCAACAACACTTCGTATGCCACATTACCAAATTGGGAATGTATCACTAGTGACCATCAACTACATAACCTCTAAGCTCGTACGTCTTAGAGAATGGTGTTAAGCTAAGAGAATAAATTCTCCGCCACCAAATAGAAATGTATTTGATAGAAACCAGTTTTACATCTCAAAGTGTAACGTCAAACGTACATCCATACAAGTCTATTCCAGGTTCGAACAGAACCAAAGGCACTTTAAAGAAGCCCTTACAATCCGAGTATTCCAAATCCCGATCGGACTCACCATCACATATGGAGATCTCTATACCAGCGCGACTCAGTGCAAAGACATTCGATGGGTAATCCTTTCGTTCTCGAAAATACCTGGTCTTCACCACCGGTCTTCAAATGCTACCCACGTACGTCGTATCATTATTCGAAATGGGTTATATGACTTAAAGTCTCTCCCGGCTAAACCGAATAATGAGAGAAATATTTTAAAACCATATGGATAATGGGATCTCAGTTAAGTCACAACTTATTACCCAAAATTTTTCTTTCAAATGGTTTTTAAAAAATTACCATTTTCAAATCTTTAAACAAAAAGATTCACGTCACAAAGTTCACTAATTTTTCACAAAGATTCATTCACAATATTTAAACAAAAGATCTATCTTTGAGATCCTCTTTTGTTTGAAACAAAGTTTACCAAATATTTCACAAAGATTCCTTCATAGCTTTCGAAACAATTCCATTTCAAATCTTTTATACAAAAGATGCACGTTTAAGATCCTCTTCAATTTCAAAACAAGGTTCAACCATCTTTCACAAAGATTTATTCATAGCTTTCAAAACTATTTCAGTTCCTTTCAAACTTGAAATCTTTCAACACAGATTGGAAATCCCTTCTTTATATGAAAGCTATTATTATTTGAAAACAAATAGTTTTCGTTTCGGAAAATCCAGTCAAATTTGCACAAGTTATATCCTTTAAAGTATAAAACTTGGGTTAAATTCAAATTCCCAAAACAATACTTTTAAAATGGTTTAAAACCCGTATAAACACATTTATAACTTGTATAATCTTTTTAAACCATAATTTCCAAACATAGAATTCAATTTCAAATCTTGAATTCAAATTCAAGTCAAATTATTTAAATTTCAAAACTTTATCAAGTTATTCAAATTAACTTATATCTTTAAAACTCCTTTTCAAAAGCTTTTCATATTTAACCCAATCCCATTTTCAAAACCATTTAGATTTAAACTACAATCTTTAAACAAAATAACATTTAGATTTCAAAATATCTATGACTTAACCAATTCTCTCGTGCAACCCATATTTGTGTGTGTGAGGTGTAGTCCAGGGGTTTTACACAATAGTGCAACAACATCAATCATCACAGATTCAATCATAACAATATCGATAAGCGGTATAATCTATAACGCTTATTTTCCATTCACAGATTCACAAATAAATAATATACATTCATTACAGATAAATAAATTACATTCATCACAGCATGAATCAAAATAATTCATATCACACAGCATCACACATCAGGGATATCAAACAATTCAACATTCAATGGCATCCAAACATCCATAAGTATGATCAATTAATTATCTGAATAATGTAAATCATATTAATTACTTATGAATAAACTACTAATCCTTGTTAATTAATATTAATTAATTACAAACCATCTTAATTAATTATTCTTTAATCATTTATTAATTAACCATTAATAATAAATTAATTAACCTTTAATTATGTAATTATCCTTTAATTAATTATCCTTAATTAATTAAATTAACCTTAAGTTAATTACATAATTAATTAACTCTTAATTAATTAGCATTTAATTAATTATCCTTAACTAATTAATTAGTTAACCGTTAATTAATTAAATCATCACTTAATCAATTTCATTAATTTATTAAAATTTAAATTAATTTATTATCCCCAAATTAATTACCTTGATTAACTAATCGCATTTATTACTTAATCACATTAATAATTAAGTAAGTAAACCTTTAATTTATTACATTAAGTAATTTATCTTTTAATTACTTTCATTAAGTAATTATCCTTTATTAATCAATAAAGATCCTTTAATTAATTAAAACTCCAATTATCTTAAGATAAACTCCAATTTATCTTAAGATAAACTAACTCTTGTTCAACGAGAGTTAGTTTAGATTATGTAATTATTTTTATTTATTTTCGTAGTCCATGTAAATAAATTTTTGACTCCGAGTTTTGGAGGAGTTGTAGTAGAAACTTGTTTTTGGATAAATAAAGCTTAGTTCTTTTGTCTTTCAAAAGACTTTCATCATTCAGCTTTCTATATGATCGTGGTCGAAACCCAAGCTATTTTGAGTTACATAAACTTCTCAATTCATCTTCATATAAGTCGGAAATTCTTTGGAATTGTACATCCTTTATTCCACGCTTCGGGCACTTAAAATAATTTTCAGTCTGTATGCCACGGACTTGGTGACTTCAAGCCATTTGTATCCTAGTCCGCACTTCGAGGACTTGGAGAGTTTTAAACCATTTATACTTCAATCCGCACTCTGAGGATTCAGAGTACTCCAGTCCGCACTCAGGGGACTTGGAGATTTCAAGTCGTTTATACTCTAGTCCGCACTCTGGGGACTCAGAGTACTCCAGCCTTCACTCAGGGGACTTGGAGAGTTCAAATCGTTTATACTCTGGTCCGCAATCAGGGGACTCAGAGTACTCCAGTCCACACTCAGGGGACTTGGAGATCTTGAATCGTTTATACTCTGTCCGCACTTAGGGGACTCAGAGTACTCCCTCCGCACTCAGGGGACTTGGAGATCTCGAATCATTTATACTCTGGTCCGCACTCAGGGGACACAGAGTACTCCAGTCCGCACTCAGGGGACTTAGAGATTTTGAATCGTTTATACCCTGGTCCGCACTCAGTGGACCCAAAGTACTCCAGTCCGTACTCAGGGGACTTGGAGATTTCAAGGTGTTCGTGTGAGTTCATACGTCAGATAGAATAACGTAACTCTAGTGGTTTGCCACAGAATTATCATGCACAAAAACATCAATAATCAACGAAAAGATGGCTTCAAGCCTTTATTATGGAAAATAAGCTAAATTGTCTCATTACATGCTGAAAACTAAGAATAAAAACATGCTGGAAATAAGTGCAACTAACATACGAAAGAAATGGACTAAGTATAATAATTCCGCAAATGCTCGCTATTCTATGCTCGGGGGAGTGTCGCACCATCAACGGTCGCTAGCTTGAAAGTTCCCTCTCCAAGCTTCCGTTCAATTACGTACGGACCTTCCCATGCGAGATTCATATGCGATGGGACCAGAAAAACTCGTTTCAAAACGAGGTCACCCACATCAAAGATTCTCGGCCGTACTTTTTCATTATAATATTGAGTGACCCGGTGTCTGTATGCAGCCACTCTTAAATCAGCTTCTTTACATTTTTCATCAATGATATCCATTGATTCCAGCAAAAGATCCCGGTTCGACTCAGGGTCGTAATAAGTTACCGGATATGATGGAACTTCAAGTTCTATGGGTATAACAGCTTCCATGCCATATGCCTATACGAGTGGAGTGTGGCCAGTCGCAGACTTATGGGTGGTTCTATAAGCCCAGAGCGCTGTCGGAAGTTCATCCACCTACTTGCCTCTAGCCTTTTCCAAACACTTTTTTAATATGGACTTGATTATTTTGTTTATGGCTTCCACTTGATCATCATCTTTTGGATGAGCAACTGCTACAAACTTTTCTCAATGCCATATCTTTTGCAAACTCTTTGAACTCTTTGCTCTCGAACTGAGTTCCGTTGTCTGTATGATAGTCCGTGGAAGGCCAAATTGGCATATAATATTTCGCACAACGAAATTAATGACCTTTTTGGTGCTGACCGTGTCCAAAGGCTCTGCTTATGCCCACTTAGTAAAGTAATCGACCGCAACTATCGCGTATTTCGCACCACCTTTGGATATGGGTAATGAACCGACTACGTTGATTCCCCACATTGCAAACGGCCATGGACTAACCATTTGCGTGAGTTCCGTAGGCAGAGCTCTCAGGATTTTTGCATATTTCTGGCATTTATCACATCTTCTTACATAGGCTGCAGCATCCCGATTTACAGTTGGCCAAAAGTGTCCATAGCAGAGGATTTTCTTTGCTAATGTCTGCCCTCCAGTATGGTCACCGCATTCTCCTTCATGGACTTCCCTCATGACTCGTTTTATCTCATCGTGGGCAATGCACCGGAGTATGGGGGTCGAGAATCCCCTCTGATACATTATTCTATCCTGCATTACATATCATGAAGTCTTACGAATGACTTGTCGCCTTTCACTCCTTTCGGGCAAGACCCCCTGTAGCAAGTATTGCTTGAATGGGGTCATCCATGATTCCTTCTTGATTTCTGTTTCTAACATGAAATCTATCTCCATCATATTTATACTCGAGGCATGTAAGGTTTCAATGGGAACCAATCCCATTTGCTGTGCATCGCCAATGCTCGCAAATTTTGCTAATGAATCGGCTTCTTTGTTTTGTTCACGTGGGACATGCGAAATATCATAATATTCTAGATTTGCTAGCAGCTCTTGAACCCGTGCCAGGTATGGGGCAAGTCTCTATCCCTTTGCTTGATAGTACCCCCGCACTTGGTACACCACCAGTTGTGAATCACAAAAGATTTCAACCGATCTTACCCCCAGTTCTCTGATGAGTCTCAAGCCAGCAATCGGTGCTTCATACTCGGCTTCATTATTTGTTGCTGGGAATTCGAGCTTCAAAGCATAACAAACTGATCAGTTTTCAGGAGTCACAAGAACTATGTCAGCCCTCGAACAACGGTCGTTAGATGCCCCATCGGTATAGATCTTCCGTCGGACGGAAGGTATGGCGTTGTGACCGTTTGATTCGTCTGATACGGTGATTTCAGCAACGAAGTCTGCTAGCGCTTGCCCTTGTATGGTCCTTCGTGGTAGGTAGGTAATATCAAACTGACTCAACTCGATATTCCATTTTAACATCCTTCTAGAGGTTTTCGGTCATTGGAGTACCTTTCTCAAGGGCTAATCGGTATAAACATTGATTGAATGCGCCCGAAAGTATGGCCGAAACTTGAGTGATGCAATCACCAAGCAATAGGCTAGTTTCTTAATCTTCGGATAATTCCTTTCTGCCCCCATCAAACGTTTACTGACATAATACACTAGCTTTTGAACTTGATCCTCCTCGCGAACCAAAGCCGTACTTATAGCAGTTGGGATACAGCCAGGTACACATACAACATTTCATGGTCAATTGGTTTTGATAACACCGGGGGACTTTCTAAATGCCTTACCATAGCTCGGAATGCTTCCTCACAATCGGTTGTCCATTCAAAATTCTCTTTCCTTTCTTTATCACATCGAAGAAGGGGATGCATTTATCTTTGGCACTGGAAATGAATCGGCTCAGTGCGGCCACGTTTCCATTCAAGCTTTGTACCTGCTTTATAGTTCTGGGCACTTGTATGTCTCGAATAGCTTGAATCTTCTCCGGGTTAGCTTCTATTCCCCGCACATTCACAATAAAACCCAAAAACTTCCCTGACGCAACGCTAAAGGAACATTTCAAAGGATTGATCTTCATCCCATATTATCTAAGTATATCAAACATCTCTGCCAAGTCTTGAATGTGATCGTTTGACTCTCGTGACTTCACGAGCATGTCATCCACATAGTCTTCCATCGTTCTACCAATCTGGTCTTTAAACATTCGATTCACTATACGCTAATAAGTTCCTTCTACGTTTTTCAATCCGAAAGGCATCACTACATAGCAATATAACCCAACGTCTGTGAGATCACTGGTGTGTTTTTGATATGTAATGTGCATCGAGATTTGATTGTATCTTGAGTACACGTCCAAAAATGATAATAACTCATGTCCGGCCGTTGAGTCGACTAGCTGATCGATTCTAGGTAAAGAAAAACTATCATTCGGGCATGCTTTGTTTAAATCAGAATAATCAACGCAAGTTCTCCACTTCCCATTTGCTTTCCTTACTAGCACAGGGTTAGACACCCATTCAGGGTAGAGGGCGTCGCGGACGAACCTATTGGCTTTGAGTTTGTCCACCTCCTCTCTGAGAGCAACGGACCTCTCTGAGTCCATGCCTCTCATTTTTTGTTTTACAGGAACATACTTCGGGTCTATGTTCAACATATGACTCGCAATGGCGGGAAAAATCCTGCACATATCGGAATGTGTCCAAGCGAAAACATCCAGATTCGCTCGGAGGAAATCAGTGAGATCCTCGGCCATTGAGGGGGGAGTTGTGATCCAATCTTAAGCACTCGTGGTGGGTCATCCCGGCTGACTGGAATGTCAATCGTCAGCTCAGCCGATGCTGCATTCGCTTCCCTGGGTTCCCCATCATCATCTCTCAGATCTATGTCTCTACGAATCCAAGAATGTCGCCCGAGCCAGGGCTTGGGCACTATTTGTCAATTGTCAACATTTCAGATGCAGATGGAGTTGTCTGCAACCTTTCATTTCTCTCTCCGTTGAGCCTCTCTTAGCTCAGCCACATAACATGCGCAACCATTTGCTTGATCGCCATGCACCACACCGACTCCTTTGTTTGTCGGAAACTTCAAAGTTAGACACCACGAAGCCAAAGCTGCCCTAAACTCCTCCAGGGCCGGATGACCCAGAAACAAATTATATGGAGAATCAACATCCAAAACTATAAACGGTACAATTCTCACTCTCCTACGCTCACCTTCTCCCAATTCAACTGGCAACTCAACATACCTTACCGCATCAGTCGCTGCATCATTGAAGCCATGGATTCGGGCTTTAGATAGCTTCAAATCCTTTGTTTTCATCTTCATTTGGTCGTATGCCTTTTTGAAGATGATGTTAACGGAACTTCCACAATAAATTAAAATTCTTTTCACATATGTCGGCCCGATCGTCGCAGATATGACCATCGGGTCGACGGTAGGAGCCTCCACCTTGTTCGCATCTCTGCTCCTAAATACAATATCGTCTGTCATCATGCGTTGTTGCTTTGCGGGGTCCCATCCTCCACACTCGAATAACACTCATAATCTACATATCTTGAGGAGTTAGCATATCGCTGCATCTCCTGCCAATTCCGTTCTACAGGGTGGGGTCCACCGACTATCGTGCTTATGACCAATCTACCCATGGTTCGGGCAGGTTCCTCCGATTGGCGTGGAGCCGGCCTGCGTCCGGGGTTTGATGTTTCTTGCCTACCCTCCTGTGGGTTCTTTACAAATTCCTATAGCTTTTTTTGTCTGATCAACTTTTCTATGGCATCATGGAGGTGTCTACACTCCTCTATATTGTGCCGCCCATAAGTCGCATGGAAGTGACAGTACTTCCCTATCCGTTTTTGTTCCTCTGTGGACTCCTTCGGGCGCGGCTTTCTATATTGAAAAGTGTTACAGGTTGACAGATAAATATTTTCTAAAGAAGCATTCAGGGGGGTGTATTCGTTGTTGGTTGGAATTCTTGGCTTCCATTTCCCTGCTTCTCTTTTCTTTCCGGGATTTCCTCATCCGGACCCTTTAGATTGCGCAGGCTTGTTCTGGACGTTGACTTGAACCTTTCCCGAGTTATTGTCGGATTTTTTTACGACGATGTTGCTTTTCACAGTCTCCTGAACAGGCCCTGGTGCCTTATCTCGTCTTGTCCATCTGGCTTCCTTCCTCCTTACGAATTGACGTGCCTTTGAATAGAAACATTCCAGGGTTGTTGGAGGTTTTCCTGCCAACCAATCTCTAAACTCTGAATCCGGATTTACACCTCACACCACCGCCATCAGAATTGTGTGGTCGTTAGGGTTGCTAACTTCAGTTGCCGTAACATGAAATCTTTGCAAATAATCTTTCAATGTCTCTCCCGAGGCCTGGATTACACTTGATAGGGACATCATGTCTTTAGGATGAGTTGCATGTATCCTGAATTGTTTTACAAGTTTCATTGCCAATTCATCAAAGCTAGATATAGACCGTGGGGAAGTCGAGTAAACCACACGATGGTTATTCCGAATAAAGTGATTGGGAAGCACCTACCTTTGGTCGCATCATTTGCTTTGGCAGAATCCATCATCCACTCATACCTCATCACATGCTATTTGGGATCGATCTTTCCTTCGTAGGCTGGGATAGTTGGCATGCTAAACATCCTGGGATACTCGGCCTGTAGAATGGTATCGGTGAATGGAGTATGGCTCTTGGATATCCCCCAATCTTCGTTGGTCAGGCCTTGATTTTCCCTCATTAACTGTCTGACCATAGCTGATAATTTCGGAGTTTGGATGGTGGATAGAAAGTTGGGTTCTGTTCTACGGGACCGCTCAGGTTGATGTGCCCTCTGCTGGCGATCTTCCAAACGTGTATCTTGAAGACCAGCTTCATTAAGGTCTTGGTGAGCCGGGCGTCCGGTCTCTACACGTGTTCTAGCTCCTAAGTTTCCTGTTCTGGCTTGGGAGTGGTCTCCAAGATGTGATTGATCCCTGGTTGATCGATTAGTAGCACCTGCTTGTGCAATTTCAGTCTTACGGCGTCTACGCCTAGGAGGTTCATCGGATGAAGTTGAGCTATCAGATGAAGAATAAGGAGCAGGGCTTCCTCCAGCATTTTGATGCTGCTGTTGAGTAAGCTAAGTCATGAGATTAGCGTTAGCCTGAATCTGCTCAGCAAGTTGCCTTCTACTTTCCCTGAGTTCTCTCATCAATTCATTGAACTCTGTCCTAGTGATGACTTCCGCTTGATTTTGGGTAGTAGTCCCTACACCTAGGTTTGCTTGTTGGTTGCTAGGTCCTATCTATTGTACGCTAGCAGTCTCATTGATGTCTGCATTATGAGAGGCTGATCGGGTATGTGGTCTTCCCATAGTAGAGTTGTTGATCGAAACTCTGAGTAGCTTCAAAGGACATCCTGTCAATAAGTCAGATCTCCTTCGAGGGATTTATTTAATCCAGTAGCTAGCGGCCTGAAAATTCGATCTCTCAATGAAAGCACCAAAATGTTAGCTCCAGAATTGGTCACTAACACCCTTGAGAAAGATTGTGTAGAGAGATTAATGAAGAAAGTAAATTAAAACAGAGAACTGTATACTAAGTTAAATGCAGAAAAAAGAAATCGGATTTATAGTGGTTCAGTATAATTGCCTACGTCCACTTTAAGTTCGATCTTTATCGCTTTCACAAGTGACTGAATATAGTTACAATCCGTACAATAAAGACTTGAATACAAATGCTAAGTAAAATAGTGTGAGTCTTGAAAGTGGCAGAGTCTCCCCGATGTTCTCCGAAAAAGGTCCCTTTCACTGTGCCCCTGCCCCTCTATTTATGGACGAAGATGGGTTTGACTTCCCTAATGGGACTAGGAGAAAGATACCTCAGCCCGTGGTGAGTAAGTTCTGTGTGCCGAGCCACAAATGCCGAATGAAAAATGCCGAGCCATATATCCAAGCCGAACGGTACCTCTATGCCGAACGAGGCAGTGTGTTGAGTGAAGTCTGTAGGCCGAACGAAACCCGATGCCGGTCGAGGGAAGATGCCGAGCAACATACCTATGCCGAGCGAGGCTTCGTGCCGAACGAGGCTAGAATACCGAACGAGGCTGGAATGCCGAACGAGGTTGGAACGCCGATTGAGGCTGGAACGCCGAACAAGGCTGGAATGCCGAACGAGGCTGAAATGCCGAGCGAGGCTCCATGCCGAACGAGGCTGGAATGCCGAGCGAGGTTCCATGTCGAACGGTGCCTGATGATGAACGAGGCTGGATGTCGTTCAAGGCTTCTCTACCGAACAAGGCTGGATATCGGTCGAGGCTTCTCTACCGAACGAGGCTTGATATCGGTCGAGGCTTCTCTGTCGAACGAGGCTGGATGCCGGTCGGGGCTTTTCTGCCGAACGAGGTTCGTGCCGAACGACATGAAATGCCGAACGACTTAGCTGTGTCGAACGGCCCTTTATGCCGAACGAGCTTTCCACATCAAGCCTCTTGTTACCTGGTCAAGCCTCCGGGTAACATATCCGCCTCTGGCCACAACCACGTCAACCAACACCTCATTGTTCACCGTCAATTGACAAAAATTTAAGTTCTGATCAACTCACAAATTCCCATTAATTTCAAAGTTAAAAATCTCAATATTTTCATTAAAATTCATTAAATTCAAGTATGAATCCAGTCATATAACTGAAACTCGAAACCATGATACTTGAATTCCTGATATAAAATGTTTATTCACTGTAATTTTCAAAATTTATGATATTTATTCCATAAATACATTTGAAACCATTTTTAAAATTTAAATCTTTATCATTCAAACCTATTTCCTTTAAACATTTTATCTTAAAAAGGAATGGAGGAAGAGATTTTGAAGTTTGAATCAGGTTTTGAAAACCTGTTAAGCTAAGCAGGGACCTGTATAAATATATATACAGACATACATATTCAACCTATTTGAAATCTATATATATACACAAACATATTTACTTCCATGCATATCTATTTCACAAACATACATCCAGATTTAATCACATGCAAACTAAAATATACATATATAGGCTTTAGAGTTTGCTCACCTGGAATTGATTAAGCAGAGAACCGGTTTTTTATCTTTTTCTTTGGAATTGATTTTCCTTTTGAAATTTGAAAACTGATCTTTGAATTGCTTGATCTCAGGTTGAAATGAACTTGAACAGATTTGTTTGATCAAGCTGAAGCTTGATTTTTTTAACTTTGCTTTTGAAACTGAAATTACTTTGAACTCTGGGATATGATCTTTGCATTGTTGAATTTTGATCCTGACTTTGTTTTGATTTCATGTTGATCTGGTTTGCTTTGATTCAGGTTGTTTTGCTCAGGTTATGAGATTTTAAACTGATCTTTACTTTGATTTGCATCAGACTTCTTCTGCTTTCCAGGTTTTTTAGATTAAATGCAGTTTGAATTTGTAGTTGCATTCAGGTTTGAATTTTTGAATTGCTTTTGTTTTGAGAAGAATTGATCTTTTTCTTTGATTACAGGATTTGTTTCCAGGTTGAAATTTGAGGTTAAAAGCTTTTCAAGTTTTGATTTTCAGATTTTCTTGTTTCTTTAGTTTTGAAATGTAGGAAAAAAAATTGGGAAGAGAGGAAGTAGATATATTTATAGATCTTGTTTTCATTTTTATTTAAATTAAAAACAAGTGACACTTGTATAATTATGATAAAACTAAGAAAACACTTGTTAAATTCCTTGTTATATGTTTTACACTTGTTTAAATACTTGTTAAAATGTTTACAAGTGTAAATTTTATTGTAAAAATACTTACACATGTAATCTTTCATGCATTAATATTTTCTTATATGTTTTAAATATATTTCTTTTTCATATTAGCATGCATTACAGACACACACACATATATATGTGTGTGCGTATATATTTAAATGTTTATTAATATATATATACAAATTATTTATTACAAATAAAAAGGAAAAGTATTTTAAACCTCTTATTAATTTAAACAAATTATGCTTAGTTATGTCTTATACATTTTCTATTATTAATATTTGTATAATTTATAAAGAAATGATTTTAAAATTTAATTATACTTAAATAAATAAACAAAATAATATAAAATTTAGTTTTAAACTTTTACTATATTATTTTCAAAGTATAACTTTCATATATATATATATATCCAATTTATTTTCAACATATATGTATTTGAATTTCAAAATCAAATTCCAAATTATAATCTATTTTTGATTTCCAAATCAAATCCTTTATTTAAAATCTTATATACATACATACATATATATATTTCAAATTTTCAAATTAATTCTCAATTAATTCACAAATTATTCTAAAAAAACTAAATTAATTATCAAATTTACCTTGGCTAAAATCCGGGAATGTTACAGAAAGTTTATAGATATAAACATTCATTCATTTAAAAAGAATAATAACTTGAATTTAAACAAGAATAAATACCAAGATTTAATTTATACATATCTTTGAAATTAATAAGATAAACATTAAATAAGTATAGTAGCTTAAGCTTGAATTTGATAAAAAGATTTGAAATACATTTTCTTTTAAAATGAATAAACATAGTTTATATATTTATAAATTTAAAGTATAATACATATGTTAAGTTATAAAACATAAAAATATGATTCATAAATTAAAATAAAGTAGGGATTTAAAGCATAACTTGTGAACAAATTAAAGAAAAGGATTTAAACATAAAAGTGATTGTTTTGACATTTGTACATTTATAAAAACATTTATAAACTTCTAAAATAAGTGTAACACGAATACAAGTGTGAATTAAGTAATGTACAAAGATAAACAAGTGGCAAAATCATTTCTTCTTTTGAAATTGAATTATACACAAAAAATGAGAAAAAAAAGAAATCAGGTTATTTTCTGTTTAAATTCAAAATCTGAAACAAAGCTCCAACCTGATTCATAATTGCAATTTAAATCAAACAACAAACTTAGATCAAAATCAGTTCCAGTTTCAAGTATAGATCTGAGCAAAGTTAACAAAAGGAAAATTAAATCAAAACCTGTTCAAATCTATAACCTGTGTCCTCTGATCAAAAGCTTGGTAACCTACAAAACCAGAGAAACAATACCGAAACAAGATCAAGTTCTCAGATTCAAAGTAGCAAATCAAAAATTTAAAACAACATGAAGCAAATGGAAATGGATTCAAGTTTCAAATCTAGGAATCAAAGCAATCAAACTGAAAGCATTTCAAACTTAAGTAAGCAGATCAAAGTTCAGGGCCAGTTGTAAGTTTCCATAATTTAAATCAATTCCAGATCAGTTTCAAACTTCAGACATTTTCCAGGTTTTTCCCCAATTCAAACATCCGATCTAGGTGAGCAAACCTTATTTTTAAACCTTATCTGCTTAATTTTATGCCTGTGTTGATGATGATGTGTTTGTACAAAAGAAAATGTGATGTATATTTGTTTTTATAAATATATATATATATATATATATATATATATATATATATATAAGCATGCATGTCTATATACAGGTGGATAATTACCTCTGTTCAAATTTACAGGCTCTAAATAATTTCAAAAAAAAATTCTACCAATCCCTTTTAGGATTTGTTATCTAAATGAAAATTGGTTGTAAACCCATAACATCTATTTTAAAAATGGTTTTGAAATTTTATATTGAATAATCATTTCAAAAATGTAGAATTTACAGTGATAGTTCAAAATAGGTTGGGAAATTATCATTTAATTTCAGATTTTGATCACTGAAACAAATTCATGTTGGATAATCATGAATTTCGATAATAAATTTATGATTTTTAAGTTCGTAAGAATGAAAGAATTTGGAGTTTATCGATATTCACAATTTCATCAATTGCCGACGATCGGCAAGGTTATGGTTGTCGAGCTTGTGCCTGGAGGTGGCTGAGGTGAGGGAGTTCATCAGAAAAATAGACAGTGGATTTTTAATCCACCATAGTGGCACATCGACGAAGATTTAGGGTTTAGGAATGGTTTTTGGTTAATGTTGGAAATGTGGGTCGTTCGACGGCGAGGTAGCATCAGAGTCGTCGGGACTTTGGGGGATCGATGTGTTGTGATCTGGTGCAGTTTGGGTAAGATGGAAAGGTGGTTGGTGGTTGGGATCGTCATCGGCGATGGGTTTTTTCTAATCTGGGTTTGGGTTCCAGTTCGATCGACAAGCTTGTTACCGATCTACGACGAAATCATGGAATTTGGGTGTTTGTGAGGCTTAGGAAAATCGTCGACGATGTGTTCTTGGCAACAGAGTTGATCGGATCATCGGCAAAGTGATGTAGACGTGCACGGGTTCGAGTGTGTGTCAGTTTTGTTTTGGTTTCATGGAAGGATGACGGGAACTCGGGTTCAAGCTCGGGGAAAATAAGTTTTGACTCGAAGTTGAGAGAGGTAGAGGGAAACCCGAAGTTGAGCTCGGGTAAGCGAGTGTTTGGCTCGGGTAGTTGGTAATGCAGCTGGGTTTAAAAATTTTAAGTGAATATTTAAAATGGTTGTAATAATGTAAATGTTTAAAACAAGTTTTTAACAAACATAGGAGGGTGAACAAAGTTTTAAAAAGGTAATGGTAAATATAATCAAGTTTTCAAAATATATTAATTATGTTATAGAAGCTAAAATGAAAGTTAAATAAGTTTTTAACAAAGTTTCAAAGTTTAATTTTTAAGTTTAATGTTTAAAATTGATTCGTTTTTAAAGTAATATATGTTAGGATAATTATGTAATTAATTTCTAAATGCTTTCAAATGAAATTTAATAATTTATTAGTTAAGGTAGTGATTAATTAATCAATGTGATTAATTAAAGGTTGATTTGTTTTAAATCAAGGTGATTAATTTATTAATGATAATTAATGTTAATCGACGGAATTTCTATCGGATTAGAAAACCGTCGAAAAATTTAGAAATAAAAATAACCGCAAGCACACGGTGTACGAATGTAGCATGCGGCGAATACAGGTCGATCCGTAGGGAATTGATGATTTTAAAATTCTATTCAATCAAATTAAACCAAAGTTGAAGAGTATGATTGCTAGAAAATGCGAAAAATGTCAAAAAGAAAGTGATAAAAATATGAAAGTTAAAGACAATTTAGAGATAATTCCGCTTTCTAGCTCATATAGTTCAACAAATTATGAAATTATGATCTCTCTTTTTTGGTCATAAGTGAATTTAAATGATGTGTTTATCATAAGTATGACTCATTTATGCTATTAATTAGCTCAACATAAGCCATCAAACTATAACACAACCTTTAAATCACTTACTAACTTTCATGAAAATGACAACAAAGTTGAAAATGAAATCTATTTTGAGTATGGCCTATTAACTATTAATTAGAAATATAGACCATCAAATTTTAATTTTAAATCACTTTCTTATGCCATAAGCATAAATTGATGAAGAGGCATTTGTGTTAGTGATTGTTTAAGCATAGCCTATTTGGTGTCAACAATATAGGCTATCAAATTCAAAGCAAAAATAAAAAATAAAACCACTTCAAGCATTGTCATTAAGCACAAAAAGAGAGCAATAACTATCAAAATGTTGAAGCTACATGATTAGAGGCTTCATTGCCCCTAAATTGAAGGGATTAGCCTCTCGTATTTGTTATCAAAACAATAAATATAGCTTGCAACATTAAAGTAAAAGAAAAAGAAAAAGAGAGCAATGCAAAGAAATAAAAATAATCTACTTGCATGAAATAAGAGAGATCTACACTACTTGCATAAAAGGAAATGAACATGTAATTAAAATGAAACAATAATTCACATTGCATAAAATGAAAAAAAATTACATAAAATAAAAATGGCTAAGTAGCCATGAAAAGAGAAAGAGAGCTTTCTTTTATTTTGAGCCTAAACTAATGAAGAGGAAGAGGCCTAAGAGGGACTAAATGGGAGAGAGAGATTACATGAAACATAAGGGGTATATATACAAGTTTTAAAACCCTAATTCACTTTTTGGGGAATGCCCAAAATGCCCCTTAGGAAGTGTGGAGGCCAAGTAATCATTAACATGTCTTAATCCCCCATTAAGTGTACATGAAACCGTTAACTCCATAGGCATGTGCATTAGCCTTTAATTTTTACATTAAGGTAGGTGGGTAGGTGGGGTCCTCCTTGATCTTCACTTTGAATTATTTCCATCTTCATTCCTTTATATCCATTTTGTGCATGCATGTTTCTTCATGAACCCACTAATATGAGAAGCTAAATTCCTACAAAATATTATAGAAATTTCCAATTAAATTCTCTCAAATTAATATACGCGCACAAATGGCCATTTTGCCCTTATATGAAGATGAATATGTGAAAATTTGGAATTAATATGAATTTTGGTTAAAACAAGTTAAAATACCCAATATGATCATTTATTCAATATAAATGATTAAATATGGTGGTAAAATTATGCAAATTTACGTGCACATCAATTAATTACAAGGTTTGTTAATTAAAGATTTTAATGATAATTAAAGTGATAAATGAAAAGATAATTACTTAAAGGACGATTACTTAATGATAGTA
This sequence comes from Allium cepa, assembly GCA_030765085.1. Taxonomy (NCBI): domain Eukaryota; kingdom Viridiplantae; phylum Streptophyta; class Magnoliopsida; order Asparagales; family Amaryllidaceae; genus Allium; species Allium cepa. The sequence goes on along the minus strand of CM060933.1, from coordinate 22,255,643 downwards.
ATTAAGGATATTTAATTAATTAATTGATTAATCAAATGATAATTAGGATTAATTAATTAATAATTAAGGTTAATTAATTAATGATTAAGGAATGAATTAAGGATAATTAATTTCATGATTAAGGTTAATTAATTACATAATTAAGGTCAATTAAGTATTTATTTAAAAGTAATTGATTAATGATTAAAGTTGATTAAGTGATTAAGGATAATCACTTATTAATTAAGGATAATTAATTTATGGTAATTAATTAAGGGTTAATTAATTAATGTAATTAATTAAAGATAAATAATTAAATAATTAAAGGATAATTATTTAATGATTAAAGGTTAATTGATTCATTTATTTAAGGTTGACTAATTAATAATTAAAGATTAATTAATTTATTTATTAATTAAAGATTTGTAATTAATTAATGTTAATTAACCATAATTAGAAATTTATTCATAAGTAATTAATCTAATTTAAATTAGTCAGATGTTAATTAACCTTATTTATGGATGTGAATTGCATGAAATGCTTTGAATTGTTTGATATCCCTGATGTGTGCTATTCTGTTATATGAATTGTATATTTGAGCTGTGATCTGTGACTTATTTATCTGAGATGCATTTATAAATTTATCTGTGAATATGTGAATGAAGATAAGCGTTATAGGATTATACCGCTTATCAGTATTGCTGTGTTTGGATTGTTATGATTGATGATATTGCGCTATTGTGTAAAACTCGTGGACTACACCATACTTAATGAAGTTAAGTCACAGATATTTTGTTTAAAAGTTAAATTTTGAATCCAAATAGTTTTGGAAATGGAATTGAATATGAAAAGCTTTTGAAATGGAAGTTTGAAATTTGAAATATTGGTTTGAATATAATATATCTTCTTTAAGTCTTTAAATTGTTTTGGAAATTTGGTTTGAAGGGTTTATACAAGATATGTAATATATATATATATATATATATATATGGATTTAAAAACCATCTTTAAAGAATGTTTTAAAAGTATTATTTTGGAAATTTAAATTTAACCCAAGTTTATTCTTTAAAGGCTATAATTTGTGCATATTTGATCAGCTTTTTTCCGAAACGAAAGGCATTTGTTTTCAAATAATAATGGCTTTCATATAAAGAAAGTATTTCCAATTTGTGTTGAAAGGATTTCAAGTTTGAAATGAAATTGTTTTGAAAGCTATGAATGAATCTTTATTAAAGATTGGTGAACATTGTTTTCAAATTGAAGAGGACCTTAAAGGTGTATCTTTTGTATAAAAAATTTGGAATTGAAATTGTTTTGAAAGCAATGAATGAATCTTTGTGAAAGATTTGGGGAATCTTGTTTTAAAATTGAAGAGTATCTTCAAGAGTGAATCTTTTTATTTTAAAGATTAAAAGTGGGAATTTGTTTAAACCATTTGAAAGAAAGGTTTTGGGTAATAAGTTGTGACTTAACTAAGATCCCACTATATCCATATGCTTTTTAAATTAAGCACTCACTACTCGGTTTAGCCGAGAGAGGACTTTGTGTCATATAACCCATTCTGAATAATGATACAACGTTACAGATTGCATTTGAAGACCGGTGGTGAAGACCGGGTATTTTCGAGAACTAAAGGATTACCCATCGAATGAATCTGCACTGAGTAGCTACGGTATAGAGATCTCCATATGTGACAGGGAGTCCGACCGGGATGGTGAATACTGGATTACAAGGGCTTCTTTGTGAAGTGCCTTCGGTTTTGTTCGAACCCGAAACATACTTGTATGGATGTATATCTAACGCTACACTTTGAGATGTAAAGCTGGATCTATCAAATACACTTCTGTTTGGTGGCGGAGAATTTATTCTCTTAGCTTAACACCCTTCTCTGAGACGTACGAGCTTAGAGGTTATGTAGTTGATGGTTACTAGTGATACATTCCTAATTTGATAATGTGGCATACGAAGTGCTTCTGATCATTTGTTGATCGAAGCATGGCTTTTGTGAAAGCGTAGCTTTGTGGACGTGACTTCATCGAACCTAACAACCCGAAAATGGTTGAAACAGGAATTTTGCGGCAAGGTTTTTAGGTGTCGCGCCCCTAGGGTATGTCCATTTCCTTCTGGATAAAAGGTGGTATCATGGTATTGAGCCCAGATATTTAACTATGTGGTTGTTGCAATTTGTTGGTGAATCCCGGGATAAAGGTCGGTAATGACCGGGGATGGCTTACTTGTAGGTGTTACCTTGTTACAGAGGTAACCCGGTCTTGTGTTGGCAGAGATCCGGTTTGGTTCTTGGGGGAGTCCCTCCAAAGGCGTTCCATTCGGTGAGGAAGTTCCTTAGCCTGACCATTGTTGGAAATCCAATCATCCAATATGCGCCTTGTACGATTTTATTTATAGAACCTGCCATCTAATATGGTAGCTATAGTAGGCATACTATAATGGTACGTATGCTGGCTAAGATTAATATTATACTTGAAAATGTTTTCTGCACTATGCACTATTAATAATATCAAAAGGATTTTCGCGTATCAAGCATTTTTAACTGTCATACGGAGAAATCTCGTCCAAGTGTGCGCTTGCATTGTGTGTGTGGAGGGAAGCCTTATGGCAGTTTCATTTTCCAAAAAGCATTGCAGATTTCTTTTAAATCATTTTGTTTTCTTTTATTAAAGATAAACTGTTTTTATTTGCTCACACTAGTCCCACGACTGACCTGAAGTTTATTGTTCCCTTTCTAAACTCTGAGTGCCTACAATTTTCCTCATGGGGAGTCTAGAGTTATATTTTTCAGATAGTCAAATAGCAGATGTAGATTCAAATCTTTGGAGCCTTTGGATTTGGCGATAGCATTTGTTTCACCTCAACCGTTTCCTAGTTTGCTTCACTGCAACGTAATCGGGGGTTCGAGCTATCTTTGGTTTGGAGATGGAGTTGTAGGTGTAGTATGGAGCTGGATTCTTTTGGAGACTCTTCTGTCTTTTGGTGCTATCTTTCTGCTGCTATTTGTTCCGCCGTTGTATATTTTTTTCTCTGATATTGTTGAGCAATTGTATCATATTGTATCAGATGTTGCATTCATTGTTGTATTAATGATATATATTGTTTTCTTCCACTGTGTTGTTGTACTAATGTGTTATAAGCTCCGTCAATTCAGATTTCGACGTTTGAATCTACGACATTCGAATACGGATGAAGTATGAATGTCGATTTTCGAGCGTCGAAATCCGGATCGTCAAAATTGTAGTCTTAAAATAGTTGTAATGATTTACAAACATTTCAGCTACCCTTTTGGTATCATATATTTTGTTCGGTATATTCCATTTGACATAGTTCGGATATATTCCTTTAAACTTAGTCTGGGTATTGATACCTTATTTGAATAAGTTTATTTGAAAGATGTTTTCCAAAAGAATGTCATTAAAGATAATAACAAATTATTTTGGTAATGAAAGTGTTTTGGTTATTATAAGGTAAAAACCTGTCTGTATTTATGTGTTAGCGTGGTCTTGTGAGATACCCTTCTTTTCAAAGGTTTTGATAACATCGTCACGATCTATACATTTAAAATTTTGAGCATCTCACACTGGTTTGACAAGCCTAATCCGGCTATTTTTAATAGTCGGGTCAGATTCGAGTAGTTTCAGGTTTAGTTGAAGACGGTTGGAATTTCCATAGGAGAGTTAGAGATTTTCACCTATGTATGGACTTATTCTATTATTCGCTGTATATATCACATTTTTTTGTTTGATTGTCAGCAGTTGTAAGGACAGGGGTTTATAACTGTCCAGGCTGAATCTAGATTAGACTCTGATATTGTATTCAAAAATTTCCACTGTAAAGATTTTATATTGAAATAATATATGTTATTCCATTCGTATGAGATTCTGTTCTATTTTATTTTCTTTTTCCCCTAACAATAGGACTCATCGACACTTGGATTTGCGGCACGTGAATGCTGAGGATGTATTAGTGTCGATTTTCGAGGATCGAAAATCCTGGTCATTACAAAAGGCATTACTTCTACTATATTTATTTTTGAATCACCCTCGAGATTAGTAGCCAGTAGCCCTTATGCATAAAAGAACTCTATCTTCTAAACCATTATCAAGATGCCTCTAATTCGAACGCTTGTGCCGGTTCAAAGTGGTTTTCGGATAATATATCTGATCATTGACTCTCTGAACCGGCAACGATAGTTTAAAATAGGCCAACATTTGATAGTGGTTATTTAACTATCAAATAACAAAAAATTCAATTAGTGATTAAATTTCCAAAGGAAAACAACAATGATTAAGCACAAAGCACCTATTAGTCTCTTTAATTAATCCTTTCATTAAATAAAATCACTTTGTAAGTACTTGTATCTAAATACTTTACAAAGATATAGTCCCAAACCCTTTATACTCCTTATAATACTTGGAAAAAATATCCATATACTTATTTCAACGGTATAGTATAATCATAAAAACACTACACTTTCGCAACTTAGAAAATGTATTCATATACTTATCTTAATGGTATAGGTATATTCACAAAACATTATGGAAGATTTCTTATTTCAAAATCCACACCACCAAAATAAACAGAGATAAGGATAAACTCAAACAATATTCCTTTAATGTTAAGCATGGAATGAAAGTCCACGCCACCAAAATTAAGAAGGTCAATTTAGGGAAATCTAATCTCAATTCCTTTTATAAATTTCTTCAATAAATCCTTTTTAATAAATCTCTTTCATTTAAGAACATCTTCTTTACTAAAATTACAAAATCCATTTATAAAACTCCTAATAAATCTCCAACTTTATTAATAAAAGTCTTTTATGAATATCCGAAATCATTTATTAAACTTCTTTTATAAATATCCAAAATCAGTTATAAAACTCTTCCATAATTTTGTAAAACAATTTATAAAACTCTTTTCCTTTATAGAACTCCATTATAAAAATTCTTTACGAAGATCCTTTATAAAGCTTTTTAGAAATCCTTTATAAATCCAAATCTCCTTTTTCAGTTGTAAACTCTTTTATTAAATGAGATTTCTTTTGTAAATCAATTAATTATTTATAAATACAACCAATTAGATAAATTGATTAACTTTAAAAATCATAAATAAATAATAAGTTAATTTTTCAACAACGCTAGTAACATAATCAATGTTCCTTTAGAACATCATTAATAATAAAAAATTTACCCCAAAACACTTTATTAACATAATAATTAATTACTTCAAAACATTATAAAATATAATAATTAATAATTTCAAACATTATTAATAAAATGTTAATAATTAATTTTTTAAACATTATTATAATAAATAATAATTTACTTCCAAAACATTATTAATAAATAATGATTATTAATTCCAAACCATTATTAATAAGTAATAATTATTAATCCTTTTCAAACAATATAGTTATTAAAATAAAGAACTTTTCGCAATCTTAAATGTAAATTAATAACCTTTAACAATATTAAATATAAACAAACAACTTCTGAAACATTTTTAAACAATAATTAAACAAATTTTAACATTATTAAATAATAATGAAAACTAACAAAAAGGTTGGAGTTAAATAGAGGAGTTCAAAATCCATTTCAAATAAAATATCATAGAAAACCCAAACATAAATTTTAAATCATTTTCCAAATCGGAAATCATTTCCAAATCAAACATCACTTAACAACATTTCTAAATTATCATATCAAGACCAGTAGTTATTATAGCACTTAACAAGTGCTATTAGTTTCTTTTTAACTAAAGATGTTTAACTTTTGCATGTCAATATCACATCCAATATGGGCCACACAGTCAAATTTTAGCATTAACAATCAATTTAATAGGAATATAACTAAAATAAAAAACAGGAATATAACTGGAAATTAATAATCACAATTTTGAGAAATCCAAATTTCTCTACAATTTTCCTATATTTCAAATACTATTTGCTTTTCAAAGTAGATATTTAACTAATCAACCAATAATATCAACCAAACACAAACAAAAAAATTCGTATCTATTTTATAATGTACTGATTTATCCAAAGAGGCGAGTTATACTCATCGAAATTTCTGTTATCGCCAAGCATTCTGGTTTCATCTAAAGTCGAATAACATTTGATTTAGCTTGAAATTCTACAAGCACCAATCTCAACCAATCCAATTCCAAGATGTAGTTGTCGTCCCTATGAGTGCAACGTGACTGACCGCGTTCAATTTGGACATTATATGAATAAATTGTTCATTAATCTACATTCACCAATTAACTGATTAAATTAATTGCTAATTGAATGCTAATCACGTGTTAAATTACTAATCCAACTTCGATCAAACCCTGGCCACAAAATTTTAAAACCCTAGCACCTTCGAATTTTCACCTAATATCGCTGTTATGGGCCACCATCTGCTACCATGACACCACCATCAAATGTCTCCAACTTAGATGGCCCCATAGACCCCGGCCTTGCCTCTCCTTGACGACCTAGGCCACTGGTGATGAAAAATGTCCATCAACGTCAAACCTAATTTTCGACCGCTACACGTTGACTTAAACCAATCCAATCGGTCATTGCCTTCACCTCACCCACGCCAACAACTTCTTAGTTGGACACTTCATTTGAAACGGCCTTTGGTAGTCGGCAGAATAATAGCCATCGGATCATGGGGCTAGGGTTTTCTATGTTTGGCTAATAAAAGAGGGGTATGGGTGCTTATATAGATAGTGAGCCCCACCTCTATACTCACACTAGCCAAGGACACTATTGGGTAATGCTGTCGACTAGTACGAAAAAAAAGGCTGTTGAGGAGCGACCATCAGTGTAATTGCTTTATGCGAGTACCGATATGCCAGATAAAATATCACTTTCATTTCAAGAGGAAATCCAACATACCGATACAAACTCAAAGCTACTTCACAGTGATTATGTGGTATTCGGAAACAAATATAAAATAAACATAACAAAAAATCAGTCACATATATTCATATCACTAAGGCGGAAACAGATATGAATACAACACATAAGAGTGTACATCAAAGTAGTGATCATATAAGATCTACCACATCACAAAAGAATTGGTACAAGTGCCAGACAAAAGAATATGTTTAAATCAAGGAGTCTCTATCTCAAATGTGTAAAATCAAAAACTACTAAGCTAAGTATTTAGCCAAAAGTCAGATGACAGACCCAGATAAGAAGTCAAGCAGAAGCACTTAAAATATCTCGGTCGGACCCGAGTATTATTTAAGAAGAAAATAATAAACGGATCATTCTAGCTATAAATATCATATGAAATGAGGTATGATAAAAGATATGATAAGAGATATGATAAAAATATATGATAACAATAATGTCATGCTGTGATAAGTATACATTAAATAACAACAAAAATCATACAATATCTCGATTTTTCTCAAACACCAAAAGAATGTCATATTCTTTAACATATTCACCAAACGAAAAATATTGATAAAACTTATCAATTAAATCACAAAAATTGGTGAAACACAAATTCCAGAAATCATCAATTAGAAATCCAGAAAACACAAAGGGGGAGGCCTATCATAAACGGCAGCATGAAAACTTACCAACACGTGCATCACAAACGGAACGCCATTCCATGGTTGCTAACCATCAATTTTTAGTCGAGGCTCCACAAACGACCTGAAGACCATGGGTCGCTACCTCACCAATTTTGAGCCAAAATTCCACAAACGGGGTTTAGTCCCCCACACAAACAAAGAGACATCACACATTGCTAGTCTAAATCACAAAATGATCATTATTGATCAATAAGTGTAAATTATGCTAAGCTAGTAAATAAATGAGTTAGGCTTCATGTCCCATAACCACTGGCTTAACTTAAATATTTACGAACAAATTGTAGACTTCCACTTGAAAATAAGTGTAAATACACAAAGCTAATAAATAAATAAGTTAGGTCATGTCCCATAACCACTGGCTTAACTTAAATATTTACGAACAAATTGTAGATTTCCACTCGAAAATTGTCACAAGCTTTCAATCGAACAAGTCTAAGAATTAACCGACGAAGTAAACGCAAGTGTTTCATACCACTTGTTTTGCTAACTCATTTAATTGGATTTCTCGAACGAATGAGGTAAAGGTTTTCATATACTAATAGATTGAAAAGCGGTTTTAGAAGCGAGCTTTGTATTAAAATTAGTGTTGAAATCATTTTTGTGAAAGAGTTTTTAGTATTTATTACTAGTGTAAAAAACTTTGTGTTTTAAAGTGACAAATCACAGAAATGATTGTAGAAACAATCAATCACCAAAAATTCACATCGAAGACATGAATCAAAACCATAGAAATCGATATCAAATCCATCAAATGGATATTCCCAAAAGTCTAGAAAAGAAGTCATCACAGTCGGTAATAAATGACAACAGCTAACCAGATCAACAAAAATCGATAAAAATTGAAAATCTACTCAAAAAGAGTCAAAATAGGCGAAATGAACAGTTCCAGACGTCTGGTAGGTATAGCCAGACGTCTGGCCCTAGGTTCTAGAAAAATATATGTTTTTTCTCCTTTCTCTTTTAATTCTAGAACCCTTCTGGATTTTTCAACCAGACGTTTGGATTTCAGCCTAGCCCAAAGAGGGCGAAAAATCCAAACCGGAAGCGATCAAACGAGCGATGGATGCTAAGGATTTATGCCAATCGACAACCCGACTCTATAGGCTCTTCAACACACCACTAGAAATAAGTCCAAACATCCAAGATAGGATCTTTAAAGATTTTGACTTCAAAATACCAAAATTGAAAATTCACCAAACCAATTCAAATCAAAAGCAATTGAACATGAATAGATGTTAGGAATTCATACCTAACAACAATGAAAGCTATAGACATGGATGTGAGTTCAAAAACTCACCTTTGAAACTCTAAGACAACGAATGAGAGGCTTTAAAACAAAGCAAAACCAATTGCTCTTCAATACACCTCTAGAATCTTTAATCTATTATCAAAGGTGAAGTTTTTCCTAAGTTAGGGTTTAGGAATTTCTGAGAATTGAAGGGAGATTGAGATGGATAAGATGAAGAGATTGCTTACCTATGCTTCTCCTTGATTTCTAGAACTTGAATTTGAATTTCATAGTAAACTAGGGCTTAGGAATTTTAATTTCCTTTTCTTTCCTCCATTTTTACTTTAGCCTGAGAGTGTTAGGAAATGAAAATGAATGAAGAGGAGAGGGGATTTAGGGTATTATGTTGGGTTCTCTTGTTAGGTTATTGGACTGAAACCGAAACCCAAAGCCCCAAATAAAAATACCAAAATTCTAGACAACTCCAAACATATCGATGTTTATACTCAAAAAGGTCGCAAATGCCATTTTGAACTCAATGGAAGTAGTCTCGAGTCCAAATTCGACTATTTACAAAAGGTCGAATTTCAGACTTTAATCAGACCAACGACGCTATATTTAAATAAAATGTTTAAATATACAATCATAGAATATGCAGGTTGTTACATAGATATTCTAACCGGCACTATTCGCGTCCAAAATTGATGAACTCCAATTGAGGTCTGCTCACTTGCGTTCCTAGCTAAATACCCCTATTCCGCAATTAATGAAACTATTTTAGATACCTAATTCCAACATATACCCAAGATAGCTTTTAAAATCAAATTATATTATTTTAATTCTCTAAAATTAATCATATGGGTTTCGAGCTTGCATGATCATACGGTATGTCCAATCGCCATGAAACTCATCGACATGCATCACCTTATTATTCTGGTCCTGATGACACTCGTTTTGTCAAAATCTGAGACAATGCCCCAAAATTATAATTCCATATGTTAATTGAAACGTATTATTGTTATTATTAAAAATTCCAGTTCTGTAAAATCACCAAAACTCCATTATTGTTTATAAATTAAAAGGAGTTAAATAAATACATTAAATTTACATTTACTTAAAAATCTAGCCATTTGAAACACTATTCAAATATTAATTCATAATTCAAATATTTTTAAATAATCCTTATATTTGAATCCAAGTTTAAAACCTTAGAAACCAATTATTCAAATATTTATAATTAATTAAATACCTAAATTTAATTACCAAAATCCTGGGTTATTACAAATCAATTAACCATAACATTGCAAATTTAGACCGCATAGAGTATTTAGCTTCGATGCCATCGACGTTGTTGCCCAAACCCCTTTGGGGTGACACACTTAGTTACCTCACGAGTGAGTTTGTAGCAATTCGGCATTTTTGACCCTTGAAAATCGACATCGATTTGTTCACTGTATAACATGTTGAATATTCAAGTGCCAAAAATACCGATTGCTATGGGTAAAGAAGAAAGAGATAGACGAAATCCAAACAATAATACATAGAATCTCATAATCATAGCAGAACAAAATATAATATATAATAATAGATTTTATACAAAAGAAATTATAACTGTTAATATACATACAGTTATCAGAGTACAACCGTAAATACATCAATATGGACAGTTATCTACAACTTGGCCTCACCAGTGTTTACTATACAGTCTACACACACATTAGAATATAATCAAGTATGAGTATATATCTCTGTCATCCAGCTCATCTCTTAAGCTCCATAGTATCCTAGCTTGAATCTGTAATACTCGGTCTGACCTGAGCATTATAATAAAATAACACCCAAGTCAGTCTGGAAAACTAGCGTGAGCAAATACACTCAATTTGAATTATTAAAGTTATCAAAATCCTTTGAAAAATGAAGGTATCTCGTAAGACCGCATCACACATAAACACGACGGGTTTTTCCCTTAGATAACCAATTTTTTATATAGAAAATCCTCTGATAATATAATAGTGTCAAAGTACAAATATTTATTCAAATAGCCAAAATTGTTGCATTAATTAAATTCCAGCATACTAGGCTCTACAATCAAAATCGTAAAGGCTCGTAGTAGATATTGGATTCCATACAATAACTGAGCTACTGGGGTATCGCCCGTCACAGTACACCTCAAGAAAAATGTACCGAGGACCTTGCTGGGATCCTCTACCAACACAAGACCGACTTACCCCTAACCTGAATAGTACCGAATATGTTATCACCCCAGGTGTTCCCACCCTTAATTGAGCGCTCACTTATCCATGCACAACCATGTCTATAATTTATAATATATTTCTGAGGATATCTAGAAAGGTGATAGCATACCCTAATTGGGTGCGACCCACTTAGCCTTACTGCATCTCCCATGTTTTGGTCATTCCTGGTTGATGATGCTTGAGGCAAACAATTACCTTTCAAGAACAATTACACTTAGAATGCTCATCATCCTCCAATGACGATGTTCTGATAGCATTCATCCATACAAGTTGTCCTGGGTCTAGACAAACCGAATCACCATCTTTACTATCTTAACGATATCCATTCGTAATTCTCAAATCAGGTCGAAGTGGTTTTCAGATAATTAAATCCGATCTCGGTCTCTTCGAAACGATCAACGAAATTGGCCAATATTTGATAGTCGTTATTTAACTATCAAATTACACACATAAGAAGTCACTAGGCCCATATTATAAATTTTTCAACATTTATTTTCAAAGTATCTTTATAATAAGATTTATATATTCAAATCTCTTCTAGTATTTCAATATTTGAATAACAAACTCAATACTTATATCCATAACAGGATATTTCGAATCGCCTCAATACTTAGAATATTCTCTTTCAATTCCATTTTTATGATTCAACACTTTGAAAAAATTCCTAATAATAATAATCTTATAATGAAATATTTCAAATCCTTCCAGTTTCGTACTTAGGAAATTTCCGTAAGTATATATTATTCCCAATCGATTTCACTTTTCTCTAAATTTCAACTACCTATATCTTAACTTCTTCATGAATTCTAAATCAAATTTCAAAGTTCTTTTATTTCAACACTTTGGAAATTCCTTTACTTTTTTTCCAAATTCCATTTCTGAGAATTTCTCTTATGAAATCACAACTATTGAATAAACCTCATTTCCAAATCTCGAGAAGATTAATAAATAAATTTCAATCATTACAAAACTATATGTATATAATAAGTAATTTAAAAGAATAATAATTTATTTATTTTCAAACATATTTAAGTACTCACTTAAAAATATCAAACTCTTTAAATAAACATTGATTACTCGATTCCAACTCATTTTTAAATATATAAAAAATCAATTTTCAAAGCTGATTTTAAAATTTTGAATTTATTGCAATAAATATTAAATATTTGAAAAAAATTCACTTTTTGATGTGTTTCAATTCTAACTAACTTAAAATTCCACAGTTTAGTAATTAAAATTTTCCTTTTAAAAACAAACTTAACTTCTTAATAATAAAAATATATTTTTAAAATCTTAGTAACCATTTCAATTTATAAATTCTTTTAGATTCATAACCCATTTATTTCATTTCGATTCCCTAATCATTCTCACATTTTAAAATATAATTCACTATATTTTTTTCCAGATCCATTCTCATGTCACGATACAAATTTACTCTATGAATTTATACTCTAATTTATCAACACGTAACATTTTTCTTTATTTATAAACATCGTTTATAAATTTTTATAACTCCTTTGGGTTTCACCTTTTTATAAAACTAATCATATTCATAAAATCTCATTTTATAATTTATATTCAAAACTATTTTTAATATCAATTTCAACCCCTTTCCCATATTTTATAAAAATATCCTTCTAAAATCCATAGTTAAAAATTCCTTATATAAATTATGTAAAAATCTCTATTAAAAATATTTTTTCAAATAGTTAAGTACAAACTAAAAAAATCAAATTATTATTTTATCTAACTCGATTTCCTTTAAAATAATCCTAATTCCAATATAAATATTTTTATATCTAAAATCCCTTTTAGTTGCTTTAAATTCAAAAATAATATTTATGGTATTTAAGATACCAAAATTCGGGCCAGTGCTACTACAACATCCAAAAATTCACATCACAACAATAATTTATAACATATTATTCTAACACATCATATATCACTATATATGAAACTAACATCCACATTTCTGAGGAATCTAGTTGGATCCCTCCAACCTGTTTCCCTACGTCCATCAATGGTCAATAACATAAAATACCAATTCCTTTTCGAGGGGGATATCGCGGTATATAGGGTCATCCGCGATTATGCGGGACGCATAGGGTCTCATCCACTCTAACGGTGGGAAATAAATCCAACTACTAATATATACACACACACACACTACTATATATAACATCCAACTGATAAGAATTTTATAAATTCAACCAGCATCCAATCATTAATTTTAATCATATAAAATTAATTGCAGTGGTCCAAATCCCAATGAACTCCCAAAAATCCCTAACCAATCCCAGGATGTGAGTTTTGCAACTACGAATTTAACGTGACCGATTCTGTGATTTTTGGACCTCGTATGAACAAATTCGAATATAAATTAACGATTTCAATTTACATTATAATTAATCAACTAATTATTTAATTTATAAACTGAATCACCATATTACTTTTAATTGCAAAAATCGTAATTACCTTGTAAATTTCGCTCAGTAGCAAAACTTCACATTCCCCACTCGACATTGCCGAGCACGTCAGCCTATGCTTCACGCCCTGCTCGCACTCTGCACTCGTCTGAAATCTCGCCGCACCCCTAACCCTCGACCTACATCATTGCCCCTCCACCTTCCAACCGAACGTGATCGCCTCGCCTTCCCATGCGACTCCAAACATTGCGAGCCCTCCTTCGAATACAACCTCCATCGGACTCGAGCTTGAAGCCCACGCCCGAAACGAATCGCGACCTCGTTCCTAATTTTCCAGACTTCGATCCCTCACCGCCGCACTTGCCTACAACTCCAGTTCGAACCTCAACCCAGAAGCTCTCATCGCACCTCCACGTTTGCGCCTGCTTCGCATCGACTAACCCATAATAAGCTACCGCGACAACGATCCCTACTCACGCGCGCGATTCGGGATCAACACTACCTCCTCCAGCTCGATTTTGATCGCGTGTTTTGTTTTTTTTATCTGATAATTTTCAATTTCATTTTATGATTTGAATTCGTGAAAAAGGTAAGGGAAGAAAGGATAAGGTATACATGATTTAAACTGGGGCAAGCGTCTCAAGTACGTTTTTAGGTCGGCTGATGGAGATTGACCTATAATTTGATTTAATATATTTAAATATTGAAAATATCTCGTATTATCTACTGGGGAATCTAGAACTCCTATTGAGGCATGCCGCCTGGCGTTCATAATATTATACCCCTATTTCGAACGTAATGGAACGAGTTGCGAAGCCTAATTTGATCGTATGTGGAAGATTTCTTTTTAAATTGACTACTTAAATTAAATTCAAATAAATTATTTCTAAACGTTTTCAGATCGCACGACCAAACGGTAAATCCAAACATCATAATATTTAAAATCTAATAATAATACACAATTACGCAATGGAACTAATTTCGTCCAATTCCGAGACTGTGCCCCGGATCGTTATTTTAATGCATTGATTAAATTGACGATTTCAAAAATCGACGACAACCCTTAAAATTCCAGTTTTAAAATTTATTAACTCAATTATAAATTCCAAATCCAATATTTAAACCATTTAAATATTCAAAATCAAATGGCGAAAACTTTGGGTCGTTACAGAGTTTTACATACACCATTTAGATTAGCACAACCATCATAGGACATGTAGTGGTGAGAGGCACTACTTCGTCATAGACCACAGTGTGAGAACGCCCTATCATGCTAGTTATAGGGATCGAATCTTGGGCATCCAACATACCAAGTGAATGCCTTAATCAACACCGCTTTGATACCATTGATGGAGCTGGGCCAATCAGAAGCATTTTAAATAGATAGAGTTTAAAAAGTACCTATTTTGGATCTATTGGGCCTATAAAGTCTAAAGGTATATTAGATCTAATCTAATAAAGTTTTAAATAAAATCTTTTTTATTTAAAATTGGTAAAAAAAACGGTTTAAATTTAATTTAAATTTAAGTGTGTACTATAATGATTGCAACATATACACCCATGTGTGAAAGTACTGGCACAACATATAGGAAGTGTACATAGCCAACGTGAATGTGTTTAGGTTCTAGGATTTACATCACGATGGACACACCCTGTAACGCACGCGGATTTTCGTTGCCGAAAAACCGAATAGTTATGGGTTTTTTTTATAAAGAATTTAAGAAAAGAAAAGAGAAGAAGAGAGAAGATAGAAAATAGAGAGAAAAGAAAATAGAAAAGAGAACAGAAAAATAGAAGAAAATAGGAGATAAGAAGGTAGAAAATATAGAACAGAAAGGAAACAGAAATTAGAGAGAATAGAAAATAAAACGGAAGAGAAAACAACAGAACAATAACAGAATCTCACAATTCGCAGCGGAACAACATATAATAATAAATGAATAATCTTTAAACAAAGAACTATATCAGTTATTACATTTCATTTCATTACATCATATCATCAGAGTGTACAACAACAACAAACAGTGCAGCGGAAAAAGAAATACTATATAAGTAATATGCCATGTCATCCAGCTTGCCTCCAGCAACTCCAGAATATCCAGAATATCCTGATAAACCTTACTCTTGATTGCCCGTGTGAAAATTGGTGGGCACCCAGAGTTTAGGAAGGAAAACAATAAACTCCAAGTCAGTCATGTGACTGGTGCGAGAACTCAAAACAGTTTATTTATCTTTAAAATCAATAGAGAGATATTTTTATTTCAATTCGCAATGCTTTTAAAAATGAGACTACCATAAGGCCTCCCGCACACACACACAATGCAAACGCAGAATCGGAGGAGATTTCTCCTTATGATAGTCAAAGATGCTTGATACGCATTTAAAATAACATTTGATATTATTATTAGTGTATAGTGTAGGAAAATATTTCGAAAGTAGAATATAAATCTTAGCCAACATACGACCATTATCGTATGCCTACTGTAGCTAACTATGTTCAATAGCAGGTTACCGCCACATTCCATAGCAGGTTATACAACTAATACCGTACAAGTCTCGTATTGTTTCTTTGGATTTCCAACAAATGGTCAGGCCAAGGAACTTCCCATTGCCACATGGAAACGCCTCTGGCTGGACGTCCCCGAGAACTTAACCAGCTCTCTGCCAACACAAGGCCGGGTTACCTTTATCACTAGGTAACTACTACACGAATATGGCATCCCCCGGTCCCATTGGACCTTTTAACCGAGCGCTCGTCACCAACAACACCACACAGTAATAAATATAGTGTATCAACATGAGTAAGTATCTGGGCTCCATACCATGATACCACCCTTTCCAGAAGGAAATGCACATACCCTAAAGGGAGCTACCCCTCATAACCTTGCCGCATCTTTCCTGTTTTGACCATTCCGGGATGTGAGGCTCGACGAAGTTTTCGTCCACAAAAACATACTTTATACAAAAGCCATGCTTTGGGTCAACAAATGATCAACACAATGATCACAAGGATAGACGATCAAACAAATGATCCTATCACAAATAATCAACACAATGATCATTTCAGCATCACTCAGCATGTCACATTACCAATTTGGGAATATATCGTTGATAACTTCAACTATATAACCTCTGAGCTCGTACGTCTCAGAGAAGGGTGTTAAGCTAAAAGAATAAATTCTCCGCCACCAACAGAAATATATTTGAAAGAAATCGGCTTTATATCTCAACTTGTAATGTCAGACATACAATCCATACAAGTCTGTTCCGGGCTCGAACAGAACCGAAGGCACTTACAAAGAAGTCCTTGCAATCCGGATATTCACAATCCTGATCGGATTTCCCATCACTTAGGGAGAACTCAATACCGTAGCTACTCGGTGCAGAGTCAATCGACAGGTCATCCTATCGCTTTCGCAAATATCCGGTCTTCAACACCGATCTTCAAATGCAATTCATAACGACGTATCACATATTCGGAATGGGTTATACGACCCCATGGTCCTTTCCCCGTTAACCCGAATAGTGAGCGCTTATTCAAAAATAAATGTGGCATTCAAATTCAAACAAATCACATCAAATACCCATTCAAAGGGAAATATTGATAGTCGGTTATTGAACTATCAATGGATATGCACAACATCACCAGTTCCAAATAATTTTCCAAATTATTTATTTTCCAAAATATCTTCACTGGATATATAATTTCAATACTTCAAAAATAAATCAATATTTATTTTCATACAAATTCCACTTTCTTTTATAAATTCCTTAGTGAATTTATATTCCAAAATATCCATGCATATACGATTTCAATTTATCATTTCAATTTATCTTCAAAAAGATAAATTCTCTAATATTCACTTTATGTTGGAAAAACATTTACATACTTATTTATTCATAAGTAATTCACAAATTTTATTTATTTCCTACACTTGGAAAATATTCAATATACTTAAATCGAATTA
Source organism: Allium cepa (assembly GCA_030765085.1). Taxonomy (NCBI): domain Eukaryota; kingdom Viridiplantae; phylum Streptophyta; class Magnoliopsida; order Asparagales; family Amaryllidaceae; genus Allium; species Allium cepa. Next base: position 22,238,179 of record CM060933.1, on the reverse strand, counting down.
AGTATATATTTCATTCTATTAAGGAAATCATTCACTTAAACATATTTATTTGGGTCAAAACGAATGTTGCGTAAAACATCGTTACGACAACCCAAAATCACTAGTATAGGGATTCGAAATTAAAATAGATATATAAATCCCAATACTATAACATTTCCTTTCGGAAATCATTTACTATAACAACAGTGTTATAGTCCACATTTCCTTTTATTCCTCGAAAACGTCTATTTCAACAATGAATGTTGAAATCTATGGTTTCGAATCTCAACACATTTTAAAACATCGTTAGATCGTTTTAATTCTGTTTAAAATATCACGTTCTAAACATTTCCTTTAACATATTATTCACTATTCAAAAACGTGAATATACTACGTTAACAATTTTTCATCCTTTTATTCATTTTAATTCAAAGGATTATTCACATTCAAAAATGTGAATATAACTCCATTAATAGGTTTCAACAATTTTCTTATCAAAATAAGTCGTTTGCGAATTTATAAAACAATGTTTATAAATTCCATTTCTATTTATTTATAAAAACTTCCTTTTTATAAATTCTTTTATTAACCTATTCCAGTTTATAACTCAATTTTAAAACAAAGGTTCATATTATAAGTTAAATACCTATAGTTTATTCGTTCACAAAAATCGTTCCTTTAACTTCATAATTTTAAATCTTATAACTTATAAGATTCAATTATTTATCCAAAATTCATTCTTTCAATAACTTTATAAATTTTATAAACCTACTGTTTATAAAATTCCATTTATAACTTCACTGTTTAAAATTCTATAATTTCATTCATTTATGAAATTCATTTTCACTTCATTCAAACACTTATGAAAACTCGTTTTATAATGTCCATATTTCAATTTATAAATATCCATTTATAAATCTCTTAATATAAATCAATTTATATTATTCTTTTAAAACGTCTTTAATCTCCTTTATTATTTCACCATTTTGATTCATAAAATAAATAAATTTTATAAATCCTATATTTAACTTTTCATAATAAATTCAAAAATTCCGATTTAACTATTTTATAAAATCATTAGCATCATATTCTCAAAAATCAGTTTTTAACTGTATTTCACAAAAATCATAATTTTTATAACATTAAAAATTATAACGTTTATTTATTTAAAATGGATCAATTCCAAAAATATTTTATAAACGTATACTTTCAAAAATCACTTTGAAATCATTTTAAAATCCCAAAATCTGGGTCCAATGATGCTACACACCAAATAGTCAATCACGACTACAACGATATCATATATCAATATGAAAATCCATCAAATATCAAAATATCTGAAATCAAATAAAAAACTGTTGAGGAATCCAGTTGGATCCCTCCAACCTGTTTTCCTGCATCCAAAAACATTAGCACAATACCAATTTCGCTCCAGTACGAAATTATCGCGGTATATGTTCTTATTAAATATTATCCGCTTAACAAAGGCGCAATAGGGTCTCATCCGCTAAAAAATACGGGAAATCAATCAACTCCAATATATACATATGCCAATATATATATATATTGATATTATATATAATACCAATTTCACTGTTTATGAAATATTCGCGGTATATGTTTTTACTAAATAACATCCGCTTACTAACGGCGTATAATGTCTATTTTAACAATCAATAGATATCAATCGTCATTCAAACATGCATTAAAATATTTTAAATCTAACTATTTAAAATAAAATCGAAACCTATTCGATTGAGTGAGAAGTTCTCACCTTGATTTTAATTCCGTTTTAGCGATTTATTTCGAATAAAATTAAACGCGCGTTTAATTTTACCCAAAATTCTCACTAACTCCAAACGACTCCAAACCAACTCCATCGCGTAGTGCTCGTCCATACGATTCCAACGCAACTGAGTTTGCATTTTTTCGACCTCGTATGAAAAAGTTATGATTTTTATAAGATTACACGATTTTAATTAACTAAATTACAACATAACTTATAACTTTTCAACCTTCTCCAAATCACAGCCACAAGATCTAACTCCATTGCATCTCCACCGTCCCTTACTATCATCTTCTCCTACGTTTCCATCTCCAGGCAACTCATCATAGCCGAACCCAAACTTAGATATTAGGGTTTCCAATCTCACCTCCACCACTCGACTTGACGACGATCAGGGAGTTGCAAATCGAAGCCTTCAACATGCTAAACTTCGGCCATCACCCTGTGGAGCTCGGCCCCACCATTCATCTCGAGTTGCGTGCGCAACATAGGGCCGACGCCCCCCTCTAACCTCCTCCACGTTGCACCAAAATCCATCATACCCGTATGGATTTAAAGATCTCACTTAGCTCTCCGACTTTCATGTTGAACACCTTGGCTAAATCTTTGTAGATTGAGAGAGATTAAGGGGAAAAGCTTGTGAATTTCTGGCCATTGGTTTGTTAGGTGGCGGCTAGGGTTAAAAAATTAGGGTTTTGCATATTTTTTTTATTTTTTTAGAATGGTGGGCTATTTATAAGGAACCGACGAAACACTATTCATTCCGGAAATTCCGAACTCCGATTTACGCGCCGAAACTGACGTTCCTAGGGTTTATCCCGCGTTCCGGACACAATGGAACAGGTTTCGGAAGCTAATTCGGATATCTGTGCGAGTTATGGCTACAAACGCTCAATTTAAATTAAACCGATTTAAATCGATTTCTAGGCGTTTTAATTTGTACAGGACAAACGGTAAATCCAATTGACTTGAAATTTTAAACCTTACAATAATATCACATTACGGATCCGATGAAACTAGTTTCGTTCAATTCTGAGACTGTTCAAAAATTGACTATTTTCACTAGTTGATTTTAATATTAAAATATTCAATTTTCACAAATTAACTTTTAATTCGATTTTAAAAGTTCTAAAATATCATTCTAACTCTAACATGATAAAATAAAATTTTACAAATCATTTTCAATCATATTTAACTCAATTTTCAATTATTTCCATAATTTAACATATTAAATTATCGATTTAATTATCCAATTAAATCCAATAATTCAAATAAAAATTTATTTGACTTATAAATTCACTTATTAATATTTAGAATTAATTAAATATTCAAATTTTAATTTCTAAAAATTCTGGGTCGTTACAATCTTCCCCACTTAAAAGAATTTCGTCCTCGAAATTAACAAGTAAGAAAAGTTACAGAATCTATTAATTTTCCCAAAATTCATAGTTAAACTTCTTACAAATCTTTTACTAAGTTTTCAAATCATACTTAGTTATCTTTTCAAAAACAACTACAATTGTTTAACTTTCAATTTCCAAAATCAAAGTTTAAGTTTTCAAAATTTTTCCAATTTTCTCAAAAATTTTCTAACGCCTTAAATTTCCGGAAAAATTCGCCATAGTCTCCTTTGCGCGGCTCGATCCGAAAAAAAAATGACAGTATATATATCACAAATATACATCTCATCAAGTAATGAGGCATCCCGAAGGGAAAAAAGTGTAAAAGTACGATATTTAATCCGAGATATGTACCTTATATTTTATTAGCGAGCATATACGGCTAATATAGCGCGAAAGCGTGCTCCAAATGCGAAGCAAACGCGATCCGCACCTACTAAACACTCAACAAACAACATGAGAATCATGCATATATGGAAATAGTATCAATATACAACATATATCTCCATAACAACTATATATGCTAACATAGCAATGCATTCAATAGCAATATATATTCAACCATCAACCAACTACCATTCATAATCAATAATATTCATTCATATTCTCATTAATATTCAATGAAAGGGTTTTCAATTCAAATCACATTTGATTTATTTACATTGGATTTTATCAACATTCATTCTCAATTTTAATTAGTTTGCATTCACTAATTAAATCCAATTCACGTTCAATTCTATTCAAATTTATTTGCTTCTAATTTGAATTCAATTACATAGTTTTCAATTTCATTAACACTTAATGAATTATATAAAATCAACTAACAACCATATATCAACCAATGTATATTAATTACAATCAAATTCCTTTGCTTATATTCATTCTCATTCAATTTATTCAACTTCCAATAACATTAGATTTTAATGAATCAACACTTATATCCATTATTTCATATCAATTTATTCACATTTAATTGATTAACATTCAAGCCATTCATTCAATTCAATTATAAAAGTTGAATTTCATTTATATAACTCAAGTTCATATTCATTTAATCCACTTGATTATTTACTTCGATACCAAAATCAATTCCATTCAACAACACTTAAGTTATATTCCATTTTATAAACATCACTTTTTATTTACAATTCACATTCATAAATATATTCGTATAGTTTCACTTCTTATATATATATAAGTTTATTTCACAATTGTAAATCACTTTAATTATAATTCTTTTCTTATAATTCATTATACTTATACAATTATTCTTTTATTTAGATTATTCAAACAACTAAACAATCAACTTATATACACTTTAATAATTCTGAAAAATTATTTCTTTATATATAAAATATAATCAAGTAAAATTATTTCATTTACCCAATTTAAAACAATATTGTGTCGAATTGTTCTATTCAAGTGTTTAGAGATCCCTATCAACAACGTTAATTACTCGTATTAACCAGAATCTATATACCACTCAACAAACCAATCATCACAATATAAAACAATTTATATTCACTAACAAATACGCTCTCATAGCTATTATTACACTCAAACTCATTCTAGAGTACTACTGACTCTATCTCTAATGAGTAATACCCAACAGAACCATGGTTGTCGCTTAACCATATGCTCCGATACCAAATGTAACGCACACGGATTTTCGTTGCCGAAAAACCGAATAGTTATGGGTTTTTTTTTTTTAAAGAATTTAAGAAAAGAAAAGAGAAGAAGAGAGAAGATAGAAAATAGAGAGAAAAGAAAATAGAAAAGAGAACAGAAAAATAGAAGAAAATAGGAGATAAGAAGGTAGAAAATATAGAACAGAAAGGAAACAGAAATTAGAGAGAATAGAAAATAAAACGGAAGAGAAAACAACAGAACAATAACAGAATCTCACAATTCGCAGCGGAACAACATATAATAATAAATGAATAATCTTTAAACAAAGAACTATATCAGTTATTACATTTCATTTCATTACATCATATCATCAGAGTGTACAACAACAACAAACAGTGCAGCGGAAAAAGAAATACTATATAAGTAATATGCCATGTCATCCAGCTTGCCTCCAGCAACTCCAGAATATCCAGAATATCCTGATAAACCTTACTCTTGACTGCCCGTGTGAAAATTGGTGGGCACCCAGAGTTTAGGAAGGAAAACAATAAACTCCAAGTCAGTCATGTGACTGGTGCGAGAACTCAAAACAGTTTATTTATCTTTAAAATCAATAGAGAGATATTTTTATTTCAATTCGCAATGCTTTTAAAAATGAGACTACCATAAGGCCTCCCGCACACACACACAATGCAAACGCAGAATCGGAGGAGATTTCTCCTTATGATAGTCAAAGATGCTTGATACGCATTTAAAATAACATTTGATATTATTATTAGTGTATAGTGTAGGAAATATTTCGAAAGTAGAATATAAATCTTAGCCAACATACGACCATTATCGTATGCCTACTATAGCTAACTATGTTCAATAGCAGGTTACCGCCACATTCCATAGCAGGTTATACAACTAATACCGTACAAGTCTCGTATTGTTTCTTTGGATTTCCAACAAATGGTCAGGCCAAGGAACTTCCCATTGCCACATGGAAACGCCTCTGGCTGGACGTCCCCGAGAACTTAACCAGCTCTCTGCCAACACAAGGCTGGGTTACCTTTATCACTAGGTAACTACTACACGAATATGGCATCCCCCGGTCCCATTGGACCTTTTAACCGAGCGCTCGTCACCAACAACACCACACAGTAATAAATATAGTGTATCAACATGAGTAAGTATCTGGGCTCCATACCATGATACCACCCTTTCCAGAAGGAAATGCACATACCCTAAAGGGAGCTACCCCTCATAACCTTGCCGCATCTTTCCTGTTTTGACCATTCCGGGATGTGAGGCTCGACGAAGTTTTCGTCCACAAAAACATACTTTATACAAAAGCCATGCTTTGGGTCAACAAATGATCAACACAATGATCACAAGGATAGACGATCAAACAAATGATCCTATCACAAATAATCAACACAATGATCATTTCAGCATCACTCAGCATGTCACATTACCAATTTGGGAATATATCGCTGATAACTTCAACTATATAACCTCTGAGCTCGTACGTCTCAGAGAAGGGTGTTAAGCTAAAAGAATAAATTCTCCGCCACCAACAGAAATATATTTGAAAGAAATCGGCTTTATATCTCAACTTGTAATGTCAGACATACAATCCATACAAGTCTGTTCCGGGCTCGAACAGAACCGAAGGCACTTACAAAGAAGTCCTTGCAATCCGGATATTCACAATCCTGATCGGATTTCCCATCACTTAGGGAGAACTCAATACCGTAGCTACTCGGTGCAGAGTCAATCGACAGGTCATCCTATCGCTTTCGCAAATATCCGGTCTTCAACACCGATCTTCAAATGCAATTCATAACGACGTATCACATATTCGGAATGGGTTATACGACCCCATGGTCCTTTCCCGGTTAACCCGAATAGTGAGCGCTTATTCAAAAATAAGTGTGGCATTCAAATTCAAACAAATCACATCAAATACCCATTCAAAGGGAAATATTGATAGTCGGTTATTGAACTATCAATGGATATGCACAACATCACCAGTTCCAAATAATTTTCCAAATTATTTATTTTCCAAAATATCTTCACTGGATATATAATTTCAATACTTCAAAAATAAATCAATATTTATTTTCATACAAATTCCACTTTCTTTTATAAATTCCTTAGTGAATTTATATTCCAAAATATCCATGCATATACGATTTCAATTTATCATTTCAATTTATCTTCAAAAAGATAAATTCTCTAATATTCACTTTATGTTGGAAAAACATTTACATACTTATTTATTCATAAGTAATTCACAAATTTTATTTATTTCCTACACTTGGAAAATATTCAATATACTTAAATCGAATTAAGTATATATTTCATTCTATTAAGGAAATCATTCACTTAAACATATTTATTTGGGTCAAAACGAATGTTGCATAAAACATCGTTACGACAACCCAAAATCACTAGTATAGGGATTCGAAATTAAAATAGATATATAAATCCCAATACTATAACATTTCCTTTCGGAAATCATTTACTATAACAACAGTGTTATAGTCCACATTTCGTTTTATTCCTCGAAAACGTCTATTTCAACAATGAATGTTGAAATCTATGGTTTCGAATCTCAACACATTTTAAAACATCGTTAGATCGTTTTAATTCTGTTTAAAATATCACGTTCTAAACATTTCCTTTAACATATTATTCACTATTCAAAAACGTGAATATACTACGTTAACAATTTTTCATCCTTTTATTCATTTTAATTCAAAGGATTATTCACATTCAAAAATGTGAATATAACTCCATTAATAGGTTTCAACAATTTTCTTATCAAAATAAGTCGTTTGCGAATTTATAAAACAATGTTTATAAATTCCATTTCTATTTATTTATAAAAACTTCCTTTTTATAAATTCTTTTATTAACCTATTCCAGTTTATAACTCAATTTTAAAACAAAGGTTCATATTATAAGTTAAATACCTATAGTTTATTCGTTCACAAAAATCGTTCCTTTAACTTCATAATTTTAAATCTTATAACTTATAAGATTCAATTATTTATCCAAAATTCATTCTTTCAATAACTTTATAAATTTTATAAACCTACTGTTTATAAAATTCCATTTATAACTTCACTGTTTAAAATTCTATAATTTCATTCATTTATGAAATTCATTTTCACTTCATTCAAACACTTATGAAAACTCGTTTTATAATGTCCATATTTCAATTTATAAATATCCATTTATAAATCTCTTAATATAAATCAATTTATATTATTCTTTTAAAACGTCTTTAATCTCCTTTATTATTTCACCATTTTGATTCATAAAATAAATAAATTTTATAAATCCTATATTTAACTTTTCATAATAAATTCAAAAATTCCGATTTAACTATTTTATAAAATCATTAGCATCATATTCTCAAAAATCAGTTTTTAACTGTATTTCACAAAAATCATAATTTTTATAACATTAAAAATTATAACGTTTATTTATTTAAAATGGATCAATTCCAAAAATATTTTATAAACGTATACTTTCAAAAATCACTTTGAAATCATTTTAAAATCCCAAAATCTGGGTCCAATGATGCTACACACCAAATAGTCAATCACGACTACAACGATATCATATATCAATATGAAAATCCATCAAATATCAAAATATCTGAAATCAAATAAAAAAATGTTGAGGAATCCAGTTGGATCCCTCCAACCTGTTTTCCTACATCCAAAAACATTAGCACAATACCAATTTCGCTCCAGTACGAAATTATCGCGGTATATGTTCTTATTAAATATTATCCGCTTAACAAAGGCGCAATAGGGTCTCATCCGCTAAAAAATACGGGAAATCAATCAACTCCAATATATACATATGCCAATATATATATATATTGATATTATATATAATACCAATTTCACTGTTTATGAAATATTCGCGGTATATGTTTTTACTAAATAACATCCGCTTACTAACGGCGTATAATGTCTATTTTAACAATCAATAGATATCAATCATCATTCAAACATGCATTCAAATATTTTAAATCTAACTATTTAAAATAAAATCGAAACCTATTCGATTGAGTGAGAAGTTCTCACCTTGATTTTAATTCCGTTTTAGCGATTTATTTCGAATAAAATTAAACGCGCGTTTAATTTTACCCAAAATTCTCACTAACTCCAAACGACTCCAAACCAACTCCATCGCGTAGTGCTCGTCCATACGATTCCAACGCAACTGAGTTTGCATTTTTTCGACCTCGTATGAAAAAGTTATGATTTTTATAAGATTACACGATTTTAATTAACTAAATTACAACATAACTTATAACTTTTCAACCTTCTCCAAATCACAGCCACAAGATCTAACTCCATTGCATCTCCACCGTCCCTTACTATCATCTTCTCCTACGTTTCCATCTCCAGGCAACTCATCATAGCCGAACCCAAACTTAGATATTAGGGTTTCCAATCTCACCTCCACCACTCGACTTGACGACGATCAGGGAGTTGCAAATCGAAGCCTTCAACATGCTAAACTTCGACCATCACCCTGTGGAGCTCGGCCCCACCATTCATCTCGAGTTGCGTGCGCAACATAGGGCCTACAGCCCCCTCTAACCTCCTCCACGTTGCACCAAAATCCATCATACCCGTATGGATTTAAAGATCTCACTTAGCTCTCCGACTTTCATGTTGAACACCTTGGCTAAATCTTTGTAGATTGAGAGAGATTAAGGGGAAAAGCTTGTGAATTTATGGCCATTGGTTTGTTAGGTGGCGGCTAGGGTTAAATAATTAGGGTTTTGCATATTTTTTTTATTTTTTTAGAATGGTGGGCTATTTATAAGGAACCGACGAAACACTATTCATTCCGAAAATTCCGAACTCCGATTTACGCGCCGAAACTGACGTTCCTAGGGTTTATCCCGCGTTCCGGACACAATGGAATAGGTTTCGGAAGCTAATTCGGACATCTGTGCGAGTTATGGCTACAAACGCTCAATTTAAATTAAACCGATTTAAATCGATTTCTAGGCGTTTTAATTTGTACAGGACAAACGGTAAATCCAATTGACTTGAAATTTGAAACCTTACAATAATATCACATTACGGATCCGATGAAACTGGTTTCGTTCAATTCTGAGACTGTTCAAAAATTGACTATTTTCACTAGTTGATTTTAATATTAAAATATTCAATTTTCACAAATTAACTTTTAATTCGATTTTAAAAGTGTTAAAATATCGTTCTAACTCTAACATGATAAAATAAAATTTTACAAATCATTTTCAATCATATTTAACTCAATTTTCAATTATTTCCATAATTTAACATATTATATTATCGATTTAATTATCCAATTAAATCCAATAATTCAAATAAAAATTTATTTGACTTATAAATTCACTTATTAATATTTAGAATTAATTAAATATTCAAATTTTAATTTCTAAAAATTCTGGGTCGTTACACACCCCTTTATACATGTGTTTGCTGTTCAAAATAACATATATTAAAAAATTAAATAAGATTTATTATACATATATACATACACCCACATGCGCACACATATACATTTGTTTACATTAAGGTAGATTTCAACTGTTTGACATTTTTTAAAGTTTAAATAAACAATTTAAAGTTATTTTTAATTAAGGAATGGTTTAAAATCAAAATTACAATTTTACAATAAAAGTCTCTTTTGTAAATCTTCAATTAAGAACATATATTTAAATACAGACACACACATATGTACACAATAATTGAATCAATGTTTTAAATTCAAAACATCATTGTAATATATGTATTCGGTAGCTTTACATTTGAAATATATATACCTATAAGAAAAAAATTAACAAAATAAGATCCAATTGTTATCTTAAAAAAGAAATCAAAATTTTTAAATTTTATAGAAAAGTCCACTTGCAGATTTTAAATTAAATCAATTATTAAGTAATTAGCGAAATTGTTTAGAACTACTTGCAACATGTATATTCAATTCTCAAACTTATAATATAAGATCTAAATTAATAAATCAAAGTTATTTTTAATAAAATTTTATACGTTCAATAATTTAAAATAGAAAAGAGTTAGACAACTTAGGCACACTTAAATTCTTGGTAATGAGATTCAGAACTAAATTAGACATACAAATGAACAAAATAACAAAAAAGGTGATGGATTTAAAATTATTGACATAAATAATATAAGATATAAATTAAACGTACGATATGAATAAATAAATTAAAGAGGTGATTTATCTAAAATTATTGATAAAAATAACATATGAACGATTGAAAATAAGGACAAATAGGTATTAAAGTCATATCAACAAGATTAGCATAAAACTGATTCAAGAGAAACAAATAAGGATTCGAATTACATTGTAGGATTAAAACAGAAAAAGTGATACATGATGTAGAGGATTCAAACCACATAAACACAATGAATTTGTATTTAAAATAAATAGAAAGATACCATGAGATTCAACCAAATGAAGCACCTTGAATGATGAAAGGATTCCTAAATTCAATGAATCGATCTCTGGATCTTGCAACAATCGAGAGATAACTACCTTTTATTTTATTTTTTGTTTGATTTTAGATTTTTTCCCTCATAACCATTAAATTTTCAACCATGATAGATAGGAGAAGAAGTGGAAATTTTTAGTTAGGAAAGAATGAATTAATGAAAGAAATAAAAGGAGATCTATTTTACAGGAATGATGGAAACCTTTCATATTCCTTCCTTGAAACCTTCCACCTTTAATTCTCTATTAAATCTTTATAAAATCCTCTCCGTCTTATACATTCATGTTAGGTATATATTGTGCCACATGGTCTCTTAAAATTTTCAAAATCCCATTAGCATTAATTCATTTAAAATCCAATTTAAATATTATAGCGGCATCGTATATCGTTGCTCGAGTTTATTACTTTTATATATGCACTTTGTTGAATACGAATGGTATTCAAAACTAATCAAACAAAAATTTAATAATTAATATTTCATACATATTAATTAATTTAATGTATTTAAAAACATACTTAGTACTAATTCTATTTAAATCCAATTTAAATATTCTATCGACACCATACGTCGACATGCATGTTTATAAGTTTTATGCATGCATTTTATTAAATACTAATGGAATTTGAAAAAATTAAATAAAATATAATACTTTATATTTTATAAATATTAATTAATTTAAATAATTTATGATGAGTATAAATTAATTAAATTGTGTGGTTCATTTAGATTATTCATTATTTTGATTGTGCGACTCAAAGGTATAAATTTAGTAAGCGACTAATATTGAACAATTTGAATATTAACATTCATATGTTATCTTAACTAGTTATGTAACATTTCGGTTGAATTTATTTCTTACGCATCTTTTTGGTAAAAATATCATTTTACTTATTGTAAGCGATACCCGGTAGTAACTATATCACATAAGGACCTTTTGGTTTTGATCAATTCCAACATCATCCACATTCAACTTTGTAAGTCCAAATGTAAAATCCTTGATTCAATAATAACAATTATTATTATTCATATTTCTCTAACTAGAGACTTTGACTTTGAGTTGACCACAGTTGATTTTAATACCAACCCCATATAACCAAGGAGACGAATTCTTTATTGAATAGTGTTTCACTTCCAATGCTTCAACTCAGGCCCAACTATAGTCGCTTAATGTACGATATGCTATTACTTAACTATGATTAAGATGGAGTGTCCATATTGAAGTTTCACAGTATTACCAAGTCAAGGAAATTGTGTAACATCATCACTTCGAGATTCTCTTTTTTACCTTATATTTACCAATAGAAAACCCTTGAGTGAGTCATTCTATAGTTATCCAATAACTATCCATACGTAACACATCGTTACCCCAGCAGCCATGAGTAATACATTTCCCAACACTTTGAGAGTGTTATGCACTCTAGTTTCAATGAATGTGTCAATATCATATCTCGAAATATCTTGACTAGTAATATTGAAAACAATATGTTATTTTTCAATGTAATAATATTCTCATGATCATAACTCATTGTAATAATACTCACATGACATATCACTTAAGGATATTCTATTTAATATACTTTATATCAATAACTTAATTAATAATTTTATGTTATAAGTATGCAACAGAAAGAAAACATTTATTTTGAACTAGATTGCATATCCAGTTAGATATATGTAACAAATTACATAATTAGCTCTTGACCTTACTCTAAACCTTATCACTAACACGTCGTTAACATGTTCTTTTTTCAATTCTAAGTATTTATCCAAAAATCTATATACATTATCAATGAAATATCCCTTGACCAACATAGCGGACCATCCACGGTTTTTCCAACAATTGAAAGGCTGGTTATATGAACAACTTCAGCTATAGTCAAGGTTGCTTCCCCTAAATGGAAGATGAAATGTGTTGGTTTCAAGGTAAAATCATTCAACAAAAGCATTAGTAAGTACTTTAATAATTTTTTCATGTGCTTCTTCAATCATATCCATAAAAATAGAAGAATCCACCACATCCCTTGTAAATTGATAATCCTCTTTCAGAATCCAAAGTTTATGGGTTTCAAAATGACTATGAAGCTTTATCTTTCTCTAGCTCAAGGTACCTACAACATCAGAATGATAATTAGTGAAAAACATTATTTTTGTAATGCATTAAACGATTTAAATTAACATGCATTACAAACTTACTATAGAAGAACAAATATGAGTAGCTACATAATCTTTGTAGCCAACAAGTAGCGGTTGTTGCTCCTCAATTTCAAAATCATCAATTGGTGTTTTTGTAACGACCAGTAATTTTAACGGTTTTAATAACGTATTTAATTTAATTTGTCATGAAAATATAACAATTGAATTTGATAATGAAAATTTGATATTTGGTATGCGTCTATCTAAACATAGAAAATAACAAATTTTCATGGATAAATATGGAAGTTAGTTGTCCCGTTGTGAAATTTTCGATTTCAATTTAAATTAGTTAATTGGACGAAAATAAAATGTTTTAGAAATCTGAATATTTTTGTATAATAAGTTCGTAAATTATTTTATGAGTGAGACGTCATAATACATTTCGTCAAATTTTGGACTTCTCTAACCGCGTTTATCTTATTTTCGATGAATTAGCAGCATTTCGGCAGCAAATACTGAGTTTTGATAGGATAGTCATATCTTTCATATCTGTGTACCATTGTATTCGTCTCATCGTACTGATCTCCGTAGTATATCCATTTCTATATTTCGGCATCTGGGACACGGCGAAATCTGCGAAACGTTTAGCCGTATCGGTACCGTTTGAGCCTTTGGTTCTGTGTCTTTCCTTTTTCAATGGCAAAACCAATAACCAGTAGACTTTATTATTTTCAAAATTTAATAGACGACTATTAATATTTGCTAAACTCAATGACTGACCTTTTCTTTTCCCTGGTTTCAATAATATTGCTGGTCCGTTTCTCTACCTTTCATTTTCTTTCTCAGCTTCTTTCTATTCATTCAGACCTTCGTTTAAAAATAATATAATATGAAATATATTTCATATATATTACTTATGCATTGAAACTGTAGGTCTTCCTTGTCACTTTCTTTCGCATATATAAAAAAAAATTAAAAATTGCATCGAGAAGCTGCTCTCCATCTTCCCAAACCGATGTCGTGCCTTCCGCCCATCAACCCACCCCGTAGCCTTCACCTGACCAAGCACGTCATGTCCCTCGCCTCGCCCATCCTCACTGACCCACCCGTTGACAACCACCAACCCCATCCGCCTCCTATTTCCTTGCCAAACCCATCACCATACGTGCTGCCTCACCTTCCCATCCGATCTCGACCTCACCCAATCCCTCTACCGAACCAACCTGAGCACCTTCCCACCTCAAGTTCATCGAGGCAAACCCATACTCTGATCTTCCACCTCCATGCAAACCCTATGCAATCAACATCTTCCTTGTCCTCTCTCTTTCACCTTACTTGGCCTTCCACTGCTTCGTCTCCTCCGCCTTAGCCATGTTCCGAGCCTTTTCCCCAACTGAACTCTACATCCCTGCCTCTCCAGCCGTGCCCGCCTCCTCCTGGCTTGACAGCCGACTCCCCTCTATTGCAGCCTCATTTTGGTGTGTGTGTGTGTGTGTGTATTCCGTTGATTAATAGTTGAAAACGTATAAATATTTATAGAAAATATGTTCTGTTATATTTTGAGATGATATAAATGTCATTTTCCAATTGATATAATATTTGATATTTGATTTTTGATTTTAATATAAGGAGAGTTCCAATATGAGTTTTAAGGTAATAAATGTTTGGTTAAAATAAAGTTAGTCATCTATGTCAACCGTACCTATTTGATGTATATTATATCTTAAGTATTTATATGTTAAATATATCTGACACTTGTTCAAAGTATTTATACAGCAATTATATAATATGCTATATAACATATCAAGTAATAATGTTAAGAAATGTGAATTTTTACAGTATTAACCCAATATGTTCAAGTATTTATTCAATATGTTCAAATATTTTGAAATTTATGGTAATGCTTTTATATTGGTTTTGTAATAACTTTATATATAATACGTCTTACATTTACTTGTAGAATTTTGGGAACTATTGGGTTCTATTAAATATGGAAAAAAAGAAGGATATATAGATATATATAAATGATATGGAAATTTTATTTAAATGAGTTCTTAAATTGAATATTGGTTTTAAGAAAAATGCATGCAATATACACTTTGCTTCAATTTATATCAAGCTGATTCTGATTTGTTTTATCGATTCCTTATTATTAACCTTATTCGTCGAATCCGTGTTCTCCTCTCTCTGCTTTGAGATTTGTCGTTATCATTGGTCGATTATCGAGTTCGTGATTCAATTCATAGCTTGTCGTGTTGTCTAATTTCTCTAGCCTTGAAAGGTGAGCAATCACTCACGATGAACATTATTATATTTAATAAATTTAATTGACATGAAATGACCATCGAAATATGTTGTTAAATCTGAATTGTTAGTTATTTAATTGTTAAGTATGATATGTCATTATATGTAATTGTTCACCTATGATATATGACACCATAACCCTGTTGTATGTATTATATCTGTAACGATCCCGTTTTTAAGCCAAATTTAATTTAGTAATTAATATAATTTTTATAATTAATTTGTGAACTAATTTGAATTTTTCAAAAAACAAATAAGATATGTGTTTGTTTTATATATAATAGATTGTAAATAGAATTTTGATTTGAAATTCAGAAGAAAAAAAATCTTAAAAATAAATTGGATTTAAAACTCTATATTTTAAAACTAATGTATATATAATTATTTATTAATGTATAATTAGATTTTAAATCATTTTCCTTAAAGTAATATAAATATAAATAAAAAGGAAATGTATTTAACAAAATTGAAATTATAATATAAAAACATGATAAAAACATAAATGCATGCAATTTAACATTTGTAAGCTAAGGGTAGCATGCAATTTAACAAGTGACAATTTTTATTTTTTTTATTTCCAAAAAGGTAACAAAATCAGGTTTTATATATCTCTTTTCTTCTCCTACTCTTTCATTTCATTTTCTATTTTTCATTTTCAAAACCAAACCTGAGAAAGCTATAAAACTAGAGGATAAAATCTAAAACATACAACTATTTCAACCTGAGGCTAAGCATAGTTAAGCTCAGTCAATCAAAGCAAAATTCAAGGTCAACAATTAAGTTTCAGATCAAAGTTCAAGATCAAAACAAATTCCAAGCTTCCCTGCTCAAATAAACAGTGAGTAAACTAACATTTTAAAATTTTAAATCTATTAAATCTTGATTGCATATGATAATAAATTGAAGTATGTTGTGAAAAATGTTTGTATAGATGTAATATTATGCCTGCATATGTGTGTGTGTGTGTGTAGATGATTGGGTGCATGTCTGTGTACAAGTATATTTACCTCTGTTCTAAGCTTACAGGTTTAAAATTAAGATCAAAAATCAAAATCTCTTCACTTATTTTTTTATAGGATTTGATGTTTAAACAAGGCATGTTTGAATTTTTAAGATCTTAATTTTAAAAATATTTTAAGTATAAATAACAAGTGGATTTACTGAGAGATAGAAAACACAATAAAAATCAAATTAAGTTCAAAAATTAGTTGTTTAAATCTTAGGTTTTGATTACATCATCAAAATCATTCTCAAAAACCATGGATTTTAAAAGAAGAATCAAGATGTTTAGTTTTGATTTGAGGTAGAATTCTTGGGTTGAACAGAATTCATGTTTGGAATGAGTTCTGGCGATTTGCGAAGAGATGCGTCTCGTATTCGTTGCCGAAGCTTTCTTAGGTGTCAGGGATCTCAGCAAATATAGTGGGCGAATTTTCTGATCACTGTGGCGGCGGTACTGCGTCATTGTAGGGTTTTAGGAGCTGTGTTGGGCGACTGGGTTTACGAGGTTGCTGCGTCGTCGTCAAAGAACCAGACTTGATCGGTATGGGGGAATCGATGCATGGGATTGCGACGAGGCTTTGGTCGAGGTGACAAGTTCGCTGGTGGTCTGAGGTGTCGTCATGAGGAGGTTGTTGACAACCTGTTTCGTTCTAGTAAGTACCCTTTGTGCTCGAATTCGATTTTGAGTTCGTGTCTAGGTTCTGGGTGGTCGGAAACTTAGGGGAGGTTGTCGTCGACGTGTTGGAGATGGCATCGATAGTCGGAGTTGCTTCGTTCAGGCATGCACGTGCACGTGGTGTCTATAGCGTGTCAGTGGGTTGGGATTGGAGAAGAAGATGGTGGTCTCAGGTTTGTACTCGGGGAAATGCAGTGATGACTCGAGTGTGCTTCCGGGTGTGTTCGTGTGGGTTTAACATGATTTTAATAGGGTTTTAAAATTTAAATCAAAACAAAGTAAAAAAAGGAATGGCTCGGGTTCGGGCCGGATTTGGGCTTAGGTTGGTTCAGGGGTCGACTTGGGTTTTTGTAGTAGCAGTTTTAAAATTTTAAATAAAACAAGTTTCAAAGTTAAAACAAAAAAAATCAAGTTTTAAACTATTTTTCTTAAATCAATTTCTTTTAAATAATAAATTTTTATTTAAATATTTGGTTAGATAGTAGTTATATAATTTATTTTAACTTAAATTAGTTATGTTAATTCTTAAGTTTATTTGAATAAATTTAAATAGTATAATTAAGTAGTTGATTAAAAAAGGTTAAATGTTTTTAATTATTAATTAACTTAAATTCTTAAGTTAATTCATATGTTAATAATAAATTTATTTGAAAGGTTTATTAAATAAGATTTTAAATGATAATTAAGTACTTAATTAAGATAAATGGTTTATCTTAAATTAATTAAGGTCTTGAGTAATTAAAGAATAATTAACTAATGAAAGTAATTAAAGAATAATTAATTAATCAATTAATAATTAAAGGTTAATTAATTTATGATTAAAGGATAATTAATTAATGCAATTAATTAAGGGTTAATTATTTAATGCAATTAATTTAAGGTTAATTAATTAATGTAATTTATTAAGGGATAACTAATTAATGTAAGTAATTGAGGATAATTAATTAAGATGGATAATTAAGGATGATTAATTAATTTCATTAATTAATTGAAGTAATAAAAAATGGTTTGTAATTAATTAATGTTAATTAAGCAGGGTTAGGTAATTTATTCATAAGTAATTAATTTATTTGGTTTAAATTAAATTAATTATAAATTATATAATTAATTAATCTTTCTTAAGGATGATTAATTATATTGAATGCTTGATTTGATTAAATATATCTAGTATGTTAATCTGTAATATTCTGTGATATGAATTGCCTTGATTTGAACTGTGATAAATGTAAGTTATTTATCTGTGATGAATTGTTGTGTGAATATAATGTTCTGCATTGAATTATAAAAGGTGGATCTTTTGTTTAAAAGATTAAAAATGGAAATATGTTTAAACCATTCAAAAAGAAAGGTTTTGGGAAATAAGGACTAAAAATTACGACTTAACTAAATTCCGAATATATCCATATGTTTTAAATAAACGCTCATCATTCGAAAAGGCCGGGAATGGGCATTAAGTCGAAAACCCATTCCGAATAATGATACGACGGAATGGAATTGCATTTGAAGATGGTGGTTGAAGAGCAGGTATTTTCAAAAACGAAAGGATTGCCTGTTGATTGTCTCTGCACCGAGTTGCTCCGGTATAGAGATTACCCTATGTGATGGGGAGTCCGGACGAGATTAGGAATATCCGGATTTGCAAGGACTTCTTTCCTTAATTGGACGAAGTGCCTTCAGTTCCATTCAGACCCAGGATGGACTTGTATGGATGTATATCTGACATTACACTTTGAAATATAAAGCTTGTTTCTATTAAATACATTTCTGTTTGGTGGTGGAGAATTTATTCTCTTAACTTAACACCCTTCTCTGAGACGTACGAGCTCATAGGTTATGTGGTTAATAGTTATTAGTGATACATTCCCAATTTAGTAATGTGGCATGCTAAGTGTTGAGCATTGGTTGATCAAAGCATGGCTTTTGTGTAAAGCGTAGCTTTGTGGGACGAGACTTCATCGAACCTCACACCCCGGGAAATGGTCAAAACAGGAAGGATGCAGCAAGGTTATGTGGTTCGCGACCTTAAGAGTATGTGCATTTCCTTCTAGATAAAAGTGGTATTATGGTATGGAGCCCAGATATTTTACTTATGTGGTTGTTGGAATTTGAGGCACCTCGATAAAGGTCGGTTACGACCGGGGGATGGCATACTCGTGACAGTTAGTTACCTAGTTACAGAGGTAACCCGGCCTTGTGTTGGCAGAAATCTGGTTAGGTTCTCGAAACATTCCTCCAGAGGCGTACCCATTATGATAAAGGAAGTTCCTTAGCCTTGGACATTTGTTGGATATCCAAGCGAAACAGTACGAGCCCTTTACGATTTCAGTTGTACAACCTGTCACTTAACATGGTAGCTATAGTAGGCATACTATAATGGTACGTATGCTGGCTAAGATTAATATTATACTTGCAAAATGTTTTCCACACAATGCACTAAAAATAATATTAAGTGGATTTTCGCATATCAAGCATGTTTGACTACTATAAGGAGAAACCTTCCTCATGTGTGCAATTGCATTTGAGTGTGTGCTGGTAGACCTTATGGTAGTTTCATTTTCCAAAAGCATGAGCGGATTTCTTTTTGCACAAATAACTGTTTTTAAGTTCTCACACCAGTCTCATAACTGACTCGGAGTTTATTGCTCCCTTTTCTAAACTCTGGATGCCCCTAATTTTCCACATGGGCATCCTAGAGTCAGGTTATCAGTAGGTTCTAAAGCTATGTTGGGAAGTAGATGTGGATTTGGAAATCTTTGAAGCTTTTGGTTATGAGCTTTTTGCTTTGGACTTTGGAGCTTTGGAAATGAAGATGCAATATGTTGGACTCTCCTGGTAGACCATGTTGATGTTATTTTTCCGCTTTTATGTTGTATTCCGCTATTGTGTAATATATAGGACTCTGATGATGTTGGGCACTTGTTGTAGAATGTTGTAATCCATGTAGTGTGTGAAAGGAAGTTATTTGGTTTCCATTGTGTTGTTATCATCTAATGTGTTATGACTCCAGCGAACCGGACTCCAATGTTTGAATCTCCGGCATTTGAATACGGGTGATGTATTGGATGT
The DNA here is from genome assembly GCA_030765085.1 of Allium cepa. NCBI lineage: Eukaryota > Viridiplantae > Streptophyta > Magnoliopsida > Asparagales > Amaryllidaceae > Allium > Allium cepa. Next base: position 22,217,677 of record CM060933.1, on the reverse strand, counting down.
CGATTTTCGAAGGTTGAAAGTCGGGGTCGTCACAATATCTAAATTTATCATCGATGATGTATGTCTGTTGTTGATATGCTATATTATTATCATATTTGTTCTCACTCTACAAGTTCCCTGTTAGTTTAGAAATCCCTATGGGTTGAAATGACATATACCCGAATGATATTATAGATTAGGGGGAAATCTTTATGGGTTGAAATGATAAACCCAAGCGATTTTCATTGATTTTGAATTTTTACGATTGCGGGTTGAAACGATATACACCCGTAGATATAAAATTATTGCAGATTGAAATGATAAATATCTGTATCACTTGACCATAAGATAGAAAATTATATATGGAAACCGTTGGTCTATTTTGAAAAGTGATTGCCAAAGTTTGAAAGGAAATGTACGGATTTTATTAAATATTGATTTTTAAATTATAATAAAAGAACTTGTTTTAATATATGTGTAAAATTTAGATTTTAAATTTTATGTTTGGAAATTTTAAATTTATAAGATATTTTAAAAATATATTAACTATTTTAGAGATTTTTCTTATAATTTTATTATTGTAAAAATATATAAAATATGATTTAATACAAAATACATTTAATAATAAGATTTAATTTAATAAAATTTAATTTAATTGGTTAAAATATGTTTAAGTATCCACTTAAAATTTATATTAGTATTTTAAAATAGAAGTTTTATAACTTTAATAATAAAGGTTGGAAGGATAAGTTAATGTTGACTTGGAATTTAAATTGGTTAATAATTGAATTTAAATATGAATTGATTTGAACTTATTAATTTTGAGATTTTGAAAGATATGATTGATAACTTGATTTGATAAAAAGTGATTAAATGAATATTCTTAATTTTAAATAAGATTGAGACTGAATATTTAATATTAATTAAAATTTATAAATTGAGATGTTATTTAATTATTATTAAATGATTAAGTGAATATTTTCCCAACTTGAATAAAATTAGAGTAAACGTTGAAATCTAAATGAAGTGTTTGAATATTTAAATTTTGAATCTTATTGGAATTGAAGAGATAGTTCAAACCTAAATTTGAAATCGATATAAGATTGAAATGGTTTATGAAGAATTTGAATTGAATATTTGACCTTTAAATTGAAATGGTTAAACTAGAATTGATTTAAATTGAATTTTGGAATTTAAGTTTATTTGAATCAATTTGTCAAATTTGTGGAAACTAATTTATTATATTAATATTTTCAATATATTAACTATTTTTAATTATAACTATTTTGGTATATATATACACTATTTTCAATATCTAAACTGTTTAAGTTGGAACACTTATGATTTCAAAAGTGTTATATTTTTGAAAGTGTTACGATTCTGAAAATGAATATTATTTAAAGTGAATAATGATATCGAATTGATATGGTTTTGAAATGAATATGATATTTTGATATGAAGTATGAACTATTTAAAATGAGATGACCACGGTGTGAAATAAGCGTTTGGTTGCTAAAGCGACTGGGATCAGATATTGTCATACTCTCTGCCAATACCAAAAACCACTTTAACAACTGTGTACGTGGTGGAGGTTCCAAAACGAAGTAGGATGGTTTGGCGACGATTCTGTATGAGGTATTAACGCAACCTCGACTCCCGTGAGTTTTCTTGATTTGGCTAAAATAAAAGCTATAGCGGGCCAAGTGAGGTCGCACCTCCGATTGGGCACATTTCATCGATTCTATTCTATTACTTTGTGATTTGATTTGGGTGCACCTTTGATTTTGGAGTGTGTCTCAAGGTGGGAGATAATAGTTGCTATGCGTTACCACCAGTCCGGGAGTGCAAATGGTATTTCTACCCTGGCATTGCCTCACGTGCCTTGTCACATGCCCTATTGCGCCTTCTATGAGTTTGTTTAATACCGTACTTATGGGGTGTCCTCTGGGAAAACCACCGGTTGTGGATCTTGCGGCATTGTATAGACTACGGGAATATATAAAACGTATTAAGGGGGATATGGGTAACGCCTTAACGCTATTTTAATACTTTACTTTACCGATAGACATATTATAATAGCGTATATTACTGCATAGATAGTTCCACAGATCCTTAGAGGATGGAAATCCCAAACATTCTTTAAGTTATTTGTATTTCAGTTGACATTTCACTTGAGTTAAATTTACCGATGTAAATGTTAATCCTGACTCGAGTACTTGTGTTTTGCTTTATGCTCGGGTCAGACTGAGTGTCACAGCATTTGAGACTCACCTTTGGAATTTGGAGCTCTGCTTGAAGATCGGTCTTTTTCTATTCAGCTTCTCAGTCTTTTCTGGTTGATTAATTCACACTTGTCAATTTTTTCTGTATTAGATACTATTATGTATTCGAGATATCTATTGTATTTTACTGTAACTCTGATGTTTATATAGTAGCTTCATGAACTACTATTTATTTATTACGCTGCTTATTGTTATACTACTCTGTGTCTGTGATTGTGTGATTGATTTATTTACTGTATACACTAAGGTTTACCAAATATAAATTAACAATCTGTTGTTTTGAGCAATTCAGGTCCAACATGTGTGGATGCGAATGGCACGAAATAGCGGGTCGTTATAGTTTTTTCTAATTTTTTCTTTCCTCACCATATGAGCAACCTCCCTTCTTCACTTGTCTTGTTTTTTTTCTTTGTTGACATTCTCTTCTGATTCTTTTGATTCGTCTGACTCCTTCGGATTATCTTTTCATTATACTTAGTCCAAACATTTTCTTTTTTATGAACATCCTTCCCTTTGTTACAAGCCACTACTTCTTTTCACTACCATTATCACTACTATACGCATCACTACTACTTTCATCATCTCCAGTTTTGTGACACACCGCTATTTTCAATATTTGAAATTAATTACAAATGCCACAAAATAAGATTGCAACTAATGTCCAACAATTAAAAACGTGGATTGTTCATTTTTTTGTACAGTTAATTTTTCAATAACTAAGAAGGGAAAAGTGAAATTTCACTATGGACTCAAACGTCGATATAAATATAATTAACTCAATAATACATTTATTTTACATTATGACATCAGTTTATATTTCAATACAACAATAGTAAAATTGAATATTCCAAATCGGTTATCCACGATATATCCTACATCTACCTTTCCATCCCCTCTTTTGCTCCTAACTGCAATTTCACACATATATAGATATGTATAAAATAAAAGAGAGAAAATGTTTATATTTTGTATGGACTTTGCCTAACCCTATACACTATAACCATAGGTTCGATAGCTATTGCTTAGGAAAGACTATATATCCTACGTACCCCTTTTGGGGGATCGTGTCCACATAATCCAGTTTCCTGCTCTTCTCCTACATCCAAATACTTGTTAACACATAATGTAACACTGTAATTTTTACAAAAATTAATTAAAAAGATATTAATTAATAGATAGTAACATTAAAAAATAGAATTTTTCCAAATGTCAAATTTGGCTACAAAACTTGCACTGTTGGGTTGTGACGATTTTCTGATCAATTTTCATATATAACGTTTTCCGATTGGGGTTCAAATGAAAAATTATTAACATTTGAATATTTAGAGTAAGAATTATTATAAATGTAATTTAGGAAATAAAATATAATTAATGGACAATGTTACTTAACGTTAACGTTTACTTAATATTTAAGAAAGTTAACACAGAAAGAAATGATCTTGATCTACTATACAAGGAAAGAAATCAACAAAGTTAAGCACGGTAATTAATTAACAAAAATGTTAAGGACCAGTCAACCCTAGACTTAGGCTATCGATTGGTAGTGGGTGGCGGTCAACCAGTCAAGACATTAAATTTGAGATTTTGACGTGGCTGAATTTCCCGGATTCAAAATAATCAAATCAAATGGCTGACATTGATTTAAACCCCTATAAATACGGATCTAACCCCTCACTTTTCTTCTCATATTTTTTAAGTGACGTCCGAGCACTTCCAATTTCTCTTCTCCACAAAATTCTTAATTCCTAGAAAAAGTTGTAGTTTACATACATATATATAAATGAAGAATAGTAGATGATGATTGAGAAGAAGAATGGGTTCGAATCAAACCGTCATGATAGGGTAAATTATAAATCCAGATATAGAATTTGAATTAAATCTAAATCTCTCCTATGACCTAGATTTCTAATAAATATATGTATGCTTGCAGTGTATGTATTCAAATAGGAACAATAAGGAGTCAAATTGAATAACATGTATTAGATCTGTATATTCGGAAAGCTAAGAAGGTGTGTAACATCCTTATATTTTCAACCATTTGCATCCACTCATGTCGAACTTGAATTGATCAAAATATCATATTGTTAATTTAAATTTGGAAAAAACTCAGCATATACGGTAAATAAATAATCACAGAATCACAGACACGGAGTAATTTAACAATATGCAGCGGAAATAGAAGAATAGTAGTTCATGAAGCTACTATATATATAACAGAGTTAAATAACATACCACAGAAGTCTCAAATGCAATAGTCAAATATAAAATCTGAATATATAGCTGGAGTCAACTGAATAACTGAAAGCTGAAAAGATGTAGATGGATCTCCAAGCGAAGCTCCAACTCCAAAGGTGAGTCTCGAATACTGGTACACTCAGTCTGACCCGAGCGTAAGGCAAAACACAAAACACTCGAGTCAGGATTAACATTCTTATATCAATAAATCCATCTCAAGTGAAATAACAACTGAAATACAAGTAACTCAAAGGATGTTTGGGATAACCATCCTCTAAGGATCTGTTAAACTATCTACAATATAGTAATGTACGCTATTATAATAATGTCTATAGTAAAGCAGATTATTAAAATAGCGTTAAGGCCTTTTGTTTTCCACCTTAACACATTTTATATATTCCCATAGTCTATACAGTACCGTAATCTCCCCCGTACTGGGCGTCGTCAGAGAGCACTCCATAAGTATGGTACAAAACAAACTCGTAGTGGTCTCGATAGGGTAGGTGACACCGCACAACTAGGAAATGTCAGGGTAGGTATACCAATTACACTTCTGGGCTAGTGGTAACGCATAGCAGCCACTATCGCCCACCTCGAAACACACTCCCAAATCAAAAAATCAAGTGTGGCCATTAAATCAATCACAAAGTCAGAATATAGTATCGAAGGAATGTATCCAATTGGAGAAGCCACCTCACTTGTCTCGTCAATTGCTCCTATTTTAGCCACCTTATGCCAACTCACGGGAGTAGGGTCCATGTATATACCTCATATAGGATCGTCGCCGCCATCTTACTTCATTCTGGAATCTCCACCGCGTACACAGTTGTTAAAGTGGTTTTCGGTATAGGCAGAGAGTATGACAATATCCGATCCCAGTCTCTTTAACAACCAAACGTTATTATAACACCGCTGTCATTTCAAAATAGTTTATACTTTGAAACCAAAATATCTTGCCATTTCAAAACCATATCAATAAGATATCATTTCCTTTTTAAAACCATATCAATACAAATATCATTTTCAAAATCATAGCACTTCAAAGTTATAAATCTTTCTAAATCAAATCACTTGAAATTATAACCCTTTGGAAATCATAACACTTTGAAATCATAACACTTTGAAAAATCATAACACTTTCCTTTAACCATTTTAGATATTAACAATATTATATATAATAAAATAGTTTATAAAATAAATAGTTTATATCAAAATAATTAGTATATTAAAATAGTTTATATTAAAAATAATTTATATTAAAATAATTTATATTGAAATAATTTATAAAGTGAAATATATAAATAGTTAAATATAATTTACAATACTTTACATAACAAAATGGTTTTGTGACGACCTGGATTTTTAACGTCAGATAATTGGGTAATTAACTGATTTTAACTATTGAGATACTGATTTTATTGGTTGAACAAATAATTTTGATAATTAAAATATCGGAACATATATAAATAGACTTAAAAACTACATAGGATATTTAATTATGAAATCCTTGGATATGATGAACTTTTAAAAAAAAATATAATAAACAAATATAGAAACTCTACCATTTAAGTTAAGATAAACATCCATAAACTAATATATATATATATATATATATGTGTGTGTGTGTAATGAATGGAAGCTTTATGATGTTAATAATATATATGAGTATATAAATGTATATACATACATATATGTATATATATGCCCTATGAAATGAATGTAGGAAAGTTTGTAAAAGTGTGGATATATATATATATATATATATATATATATATATATATATCATTAAAAATTCACATAAGATATTTTAATCGTTCCAAAATTATATTTGTATTCCAAAGTTATATTTTTATTTTTAAAATCTCAAAAATAATTTTAATTTAGACTCTACATTTTAAACACTAGATATAAGTATATATATGGTTATTAATTCAAATATTAATAATTTAAGCTTAAAACAAAAATAGAAATATATATAATATATATATGTATATATATGCATTGAAATGTTATTTATATTTGAGCTAAAGAGGGGGACATATTAATCCATCAAGCACACAAATGTCAATAGAATGGAATTGGAATTAATTCAAATTGAAATTTAATTGGAATTGTAATCAAAGTTGAATAAGTTTAAATTTAAAATATGAATCATTTTGAATTAGAATGGGAATCGAAGTTAATTCAAATTGAATTGAAATTGAATCAATTTAAATGGAAGTGAAAATTGAAAATTGATTGGAATGGGAGATTGAACAGTTTGGCTCTGAACTATTTTCAAATAAACTATTTCAATATAAATTATTTTAATATAAACACTCTAAAATCTATTTCCTAAAACATTTAGATTAATTTGATCTCTCCAAGCTATTTACTATACAAAACATTCTTTTTAAAATTCAAACTATTTTATACTTACTATTCAACCATTTTATAACTATTTTGTAACTATCTAGCTATTTAACTATTTTACAACCAATAACTATTTTATAAGTATTTAACTATTATACAACTAATTACTATTTTATAGCTACTTAACTATTTTAAAAACTATTCAAGCTATTTTCTAAATTCAAACTGGTTAGAGTGTAAACTGTTTATATTAAAAACCGATTGAGATAAAAATTGAAGTGATAACCCAAATGGAAATTGAAGCAATTGGGAAGTGAAAGCGAAATCGGATATTGAAGCAAAGATGATTTTGAAATGGAAATTATATTTTAAGAAATATATGATGATTAAAATGGAAGTTGAATAGCACTATAATGGAAACTCACTTTATAAGAAGTGAGTAATGTTACAAATAATTGTGTAAAGGAAATAAAATTTGAATATTTGATTTGGCATAAATAAAGTTATATGCATTTGTTATATATTAAAACTTCCCTTGTTGAATCTATAACCAGTAGAAAAGATCATTGAAAAATATCTGAAGTATAAAAAGGAATTTATATAAGTATGAAGTGTTCCAAAGATTTTTCAAGTGAAGGAATAAACTTATATATATACATATATATATATATATATAGATAATTTTATGAGGATGGAACTGGGAAAAGATTTTTGAAACCCACTGATTTTGAAAGGCTCTTGATTTTTGGAAAAAGCAAATTTTGGAAAGCCAAGTTTGGGAAATGACTTTGTGAAAATGGGATTTATATGTGATACATATAAAGAGTATGATTTGAAAAATGCTATATGTGTATAGTATAAAGCGTTTTCAGAATGCAATGGGGAAAAAGGCGCCCCCATTTAGAGTTGAAACTTGTAGTCGGAGATCCACTGGGTGGTTCTGCCTTAAGCCTTAAGGGGGGTTCTAAATTTTGATCCCAGAGGATGTCCGGACTAAACTGTAGTTCCTATGGATTGTGGTTGGGGTAGCGAAAGTCGAGGGCGCTGATGCCTACAAAGACATTGGCGTTATGCTGTGACGGTAGTGTAACTCAGGTGCAACTACGATCTACTACATTTCCATAGCGTAAGTCGAGGGGAAGTGATTGCCTAAAGTCTACGTTTGATTTCGTTAGGAGAGCAACGTAACATCGGTATATTGCGATCTATGTGGACATAGCGAAAGTCGTGTGGCAGTGAGTGCCTACAGGCTACATTGGGACTTGATTGATGTATTCTGCGATCTATGTGGTGAAGTTTCATTTGGCAGCGAAATTCGAGGGCGTTGATGCCTACAGTTACAAGGTTTATGTCATGATGGCAACGTAACCCCGGGTGCAGCTGCGATCTGTGGAGGCTCCATGGTGAAATCAAGAGGAGCAGATGCCTATAATTTTCTATGGTTTCGCCGGGATGGCGACGTATTCATCAGGCTAATTGCAACCATGGAGGGGGTGATGATTTCAAGAGCATTTTCACAAAAATGTTTTCTACATTTTCGCAAAAATGTTTTCTAAATATTTTCACTGGTTGTTGAAAATGGGTTTACTGAGTACTTATAGATTTTTAGTCTTGCGTCTGATCAACGTATGACCGAATTTCTGTGAGAACAAGGATGGACTTGTTGAGACATCGAGTTATAAAAAGTAATTTTATAAAAGTTATTTTGGTAATATTATGTAAATTTTAAAGTGTTTTAAACTTTAAGAATAAAAAGAGTTATAGTGTTTAAAGAATAAGTTAACTGATAATAAACATTTTAATTAAAATTCTTGCTTCGTTTCTTTTCTAGGATGAAAAGTTCTAAAGGGGGAGGAATGTGACGACCCTGATTTTTAACGTCAGATTATTGGGTAATTAACTGATTTTAACTATTGAGATACTGATTTTATTAGTTGAACAGATAAACTTTGATAATTAAAATATCGGGACATATATAATTTGACTTAAAAACTATATAGAATATTTAATTATGAAATCCTTGGATATGACGTACTTCTAAAAAAATATGATAAATAGATATAGAAACTCTACCATTTAAGTTAAGATAAACATCCAAAAACTAATATATATATATATATATATATATATACAACGAATGGAAGCTTTATGATGTTAATAATATATATGAGTATATAAATGTATATAAATACATACATATATATATGCCCTATGAAATGTATGTAGGAAAGTTTTTAAAAGTGTGGATATATATATATATATATATATATATATATATAATATCAAAAATTCACATAAGATATTTTAATTGTTCCAAAGTTATATTTTTATTCCAAAGTTATATTTTTATTTTTAAAATCTCAAAAATAATTTAAATTTAAACTCTACATTTTAAACACTAGATATAAGTATATATGTAGTTATTAATTAAAATATTAATAACTTAAGCTTAAAATAAAAATAGAAATATATATAATATATATGGATATTTATAAGGTAGGAGACAAAGAATATATATATGCATTGAAATATGATTTATATGCAAGCTAAAGAGGGGGACATATTGATCCATCAAGCACATAAATATCAATAGATTTCTTTAAAAAAAAAGTGAGAAACTTAAACTAGGTGCTGTATACAGGCAGTATCTTTTAATATATAAATCTCTAATCTCTTCTTCTTTCATTTAACAAAACAATATCAGAAAAAAAGAAACAAACAACCATCACTTTACAACTAAAGAAACAAATTACAAATTCAACTTGAACAAAGAAGACCAGATCAAAGAATCTAACTTGCGGTCTTTCAAAATCCTGTTTCCTCTATTCAAGTTTGTAAAGTGAGTAAACTTTTATTTTTTTAAAAGCCTAATCTTCTTTACAGCATGTGCATGTAAGATTTAATAGTGGAAATGTCTTGAATATGTATTGCATGGATGGAAAATATTGTGTGCCTGGGTGTATAAGTATGTAAATGCCTGTGTATATAGTTATGGCCTCTGTTGTTGTTTTAATAAGCTCAAACCATTCAAAATTCATTTTTTTCTTCACTCAAACACTTATAGATTATGGTAATTAAAGGAAATATGTTTGTATTAAAGAATTTCTATTTTTAAAAATGTTTTCATGAGAAGTTAGAGAGTAATATCACTGGAAAGGAAGGCTTTACAGTGGGAAATGGAACATCATAGGAAATCAACTATCAAAAATTCCTGTTTCACTTATATTAATTGATTCTTCATTGAAAATAATGATTTTTGGTGGTCTTGCTTCGATTTTTAAGTGCGTGGATGATGGGGTGTCGGGAGTTGACCAGAGTTCGGCCATTGGCTGATTTTCAATGATCGTCAGGTTTATTGGCACTGGTTTTGTGGCCGGAGGAAGCTTGTCGGCTGGGGGTCATAGGAAAAATAGTGGCATAATTTTTAGACCATCATGGTCGCACAGCGGCGACGATATAGGGTTTTAGGGATCGTTCAGGTCGAGGTTGATTTCGTGCCCAATGCGTTGTCGTGGTGTTGTCGAGTTGAGCCGAAGGAGGGGGAAAAGGAAGGTGAATGTGTGGCGAAGGTCCAGGCGCGAGGACAAGGTCTCTGGTGGTCGAGGGTAGGAGCACGAGATGAAAGTAGGCGATCGGGTTTTACCTGGTGGCTTTGATTCCGTTCTTTTTTTATCTGCATGGTCGTAGGGGGTTTTGGGTGGTCGAATTAGGGTCATTGTTGATTTGGTGGTGCCGTTGACGTTGGTCGGAGTTGCTCCGACGCTGTGTGCACATGCATGCGTATCCTAGTATCTGATGGTAGCGGTTTGGGAATAAGAGAATAGAGAAGAGGAAAGAAAGAGAGGAGAGGGGGAAGGATTTTTGTTGTTCGGGTTTGGGCTTTGGGCCTGCAATTAAAAAAAATTAATTAAATAAACAAAGGAATTTTCAAAGTAATTTCAAGCCAAAGTGCTATGGAAGTTAAATGCTTTTAAAATCTTTAAATTTTATGATTTAAACAAAGTAATTTAAAGATTTAAATTAACCCAAAGCCTTAGGACAGTAAGTGACCAATGTAAATAAAATGTTTTGGACTTAAATTAATTAAGTTTAGGATAATTATATATTAGGTTAATTATTCATGAATCCCTAAGTTACTAAGGTAAAATAATATAGTTGAAATTAGTAAATGGTTAAGGCAAATAAAACGTTTGAAGGATTAATTAATTAAAAATATTAAGTTACTTATACATGATTAACTAACTCCAAATATTTAATTAAAATAAAACAAAACAAAATGGCTTGTAATTAGTTAATGAAAATTAAGCAGGATTTATAAGTAATTAATTTATTTTGTTTTTAAATTAATTTGATGATTGTGTGACTAGTTAGTCTAGCCTATGGATGGTTTAATTGGATTGAATACTTTGATTGCTTAAATATCTCTAGTATGTTAATTCCTGTTATTTTGTGATATGAAACACCCTGGATTTAACCGTTGGTATAAATGTGAGACGCTTTATTTGAACATATATTGTGATGGAATTTTTATGTGAATGTTGACATTTTGGAATTGAATTGTTTTGGCTTAAAGATCGCATTTGGATCGAAGGGACCGGGATCGGATATCAGCGATATCCGGAACCACTTCGATTTAATAAGCGCCATAATTCTTTATTCGTTTGATTATAGATTCAAATAGGCTGCAATGGAATAAATTAAGTAAACTTGACCATTTAAATTAAGTAGCGGTGCTTAGATATTATTATTTTTAAAAACACCGATGGATATGTGTAATAAGTGTTTGACCAAAATAAGATAAGAACTCGTAGTAATGTACGAATTACCCTGATTTTCAAAGAAGTTTTATAATTTAAGTATTTCACATTAAGTTGGTTTACTCACGCTGGTTTTCAGCCTCACTCGGGTGTTACTTTATTGTAATGCTTGGGTCAGACCGAGTATTATAGATTTTTAGGTTATGACGTTCTGGAGCTCAGGGGACGAGCTGGATGGCAGAGACGTATTGATTAGATTCCGCTGTGTATTTATGGGCTGTGTAGACAGTATTTTGAGACAAGTTGTTATAATTGTCCAGATCATTTTGTGTATGTTGTACTCTAATATTTGTGTATATATATATATTGACAGTTACAGCTTTTCTCTATAAAATGCTGCTGTTTGTATATTATATTTGTTTCCGCTGCGATTGTGAGATACTGTGCTGTTGTTATGTTTCTTTTCTATCTCTTTTTCTTCTTAACCCTAACAGTCTGGGATTTCCCGCACTCTATTGCTCGGCACTCTATACGGTGAACATAGTAGTGTCGAATTTCGGGGTCGAAAATTTTCGGAGTGTTACATTTGGTATCAGAGCTGAAAGGTTAAGCGAGAACCTTGGCTCTGATGGGGATTACTCATTTGAGATAGGGTCAGTAGTACCCTAGAGTTAGTTGAGTGAATTATATGAGGGCATACTTGTTATTTCTTATATAATGATTTAAAAAAAGGGTTTTAAAATTGATTTTTATATAAGCTTATATTTTTATATATAAAGAAATAAATTTTCTAATCATTATATATATTAATACAATTGGTTGTGAATATTGAAATTGAATAAGAATCATAAGATTTAAGTGGTAAAGCACATATAACCGGATAGAAATTTGGGTAAAGATTAACTTTGCAAATAAGCTAAGTAAAAATGGATTCAAACCTGAATTTAAAACTTTGAAAACCTACAGAAGTGTTTCCAAAACAAAATTAGTTAACCTGATTTTATTTTCCAATAAATCATGATGCAATAGATAGTGTGTTTAGATCATAAATTTGTTACTGCATCATAATAAAATGATGTTTGTTTTTAAATAAACAAAGATAAAGCAGAATGAAATGTTTTAAGGAAGTAAAAATTTATATAAGTTATAAATTATAATAGATTTAAATTGTTAAATTTTAAATCTAAGTCCAAAAAATTTGGAACTGTTTCAAAGTGTTAAGGAAATAATAATAATGAATAATATTATTTAGAATAATTTGAATGTAGGAATCTTGTTTTAAAACAAGAGTTATTTTGAAAATTTCAAAGGAAATTGTTTGAATTAAAACCAAAAATGGTTTAAAAATTGAAAGTACGACTTGGTGTGTAAAAGAAAAAGATGTGTATATATATGATGCAAAGTTGATTTGAAATAAACGGATTTCGAATTTTGGGAAATTTTTTAAAAATTAACTAGATTGTTGCATTAATGGATTGGGAAAATATTTGTGTGTGTGTGTGGAAAATAAGAATAAAAGCTGGAAATTCTACTAATCAAACTCTAAATTATAGGTTAGGAAGTCCCACTAGAATCCAGTCCAAGAGAGTGATGGCTAAAAGTGAGGAATGGAAGGCAAGATGTAGGGAGCGGAGAACAACTGCACGTAAGGAACGAGAAGAAGCAATAAAGAAGTATGAGAAACGGGTTAAGGAAAGGGCTGGACCAGGGCCTTATGATAATGTCACTTGCTACAGATGTTACAATAAGGGTCTTTACGCAGCCAAGTGCAGTAAAACAAGAAAGGAATTGAAAGGTACATTCTAACGGTTTCGCTCTGAGATCTTATGCTTTAAATGTCATAAGAAAGGACATTTCCTAAACTATTTCCCTGAAGTGAGGAAGGTGAAGCGTAAACCCGTAGTACCAGTCAACGAGTCAACTATTTGCTATCATTGTAAGATGTCGGGACATATCGCTAGGAAGTGTCCCAAGAGACAAAAGAAGAGTAAGGTTGTGGAATGTCCTACAGGAGGCGTAAAGGTTATCCATATAGATGGAAGCGTGGAAACCTTTTGTGGCAAATGTTATAAGTGTGGACATCCTGTTGAAAAGTGCATGTACGGGCTATGCCCATTAGAAGGAAGTCCATAGGAAGGATTCTTGTATAGAATACTAGGGCTCTGTTCTTTTCTAAACCCCTAGGTGATGGTGTAGGCGACTAGATTTATGACTTCTGTAAGGCTCTTATTTTGGATAAATGAATGTAATGTTTGAACTACTAGTAAGTAATCTATCAATGCGTGGAATATTTTATGGTAGTACAATCTGATATAAAATCACTTTTTATTTATTTAAGAATGGAATTGGAATTAATTCAAATTGAAATTTAATTGGAATTAATCAAAGTTGAATAAGTTTAAATTTAAAATGTGAATTATTTTGAACTAGAAATGGAATCGAAGTTAATTCTAATTGAATTGAATTTGAATCAATTTAAATGGAAGTGGAAATTGAAAATTGATTAGAATAGGAGATTGGGAGATTGAACAGTTTGGCTCTGAATTATTTTCAAACAAACTATTTCAATATAAATTATTTTAAACTGTCCAAAATCTATTTCCTAAAATATTTAGATCAATTTGATCTCTCCAAGCTATTTACTATACAAAACATTCTTTTTAAAATTCAAACTATCTTATACTTACTATTCAACCATTTTACAACTATTTTGCAACTATCTAGCTATTTAACTATTTTACAACGAATAACTATTTTATAACTATTTAACTATTTTATAACTAATTACTATTATACAGCTACTTAACTATTTTAAAAACTATTCAAGCAATTTTCTAAATTCAAACTGATCAGAGTGCAAACTGTTTATGCTTAAAAACCGATTAAGATATAAATTGAAGTGATAACCCAAATGGAAATTAAAGCAATTGGGAAGTGAAAGCGAAATCGGGTATTGAAGCAAAGATGATTTTGAAATGGAAAAGTATATTTTGTGAAATATATGATGGTTAAACTGGAAGTTGAATAGCACTATAATGGAAACTCACTTTAAAAGAAGTGAGTAATGTTACAAATAATTGTATAAAGGAAATCAAACTTGAATATTTGATTTGGAATAAATAAAGTTATATACATTTGTTATATATTAAAACTTCCCTTGTTGAATCTATAACAAGAAGAAAATATCTTTGAAAAATATTTCAAGTGTAAAAAGGAATTTATATAAATATGAAGTGATCCAAAGATTTTTCAAGTGAAGGAATAAACTTATATATGTGTGTGTGTATACATATATGAATAATTTTATGAGGATGGAACTGGGAATAGGTTTTTGAAACCCACTGATTTCAAAAGGCTTTTGATTTTGGGAAAAAGCAAATTTTGGAAATTTGGAAAGCCAAGTTTGGGAATCATCAATTTTGAGATATCGACTTTGTGAAAATGGGATTTATATGTGATACATATAAAGAGTATGATTTGAAAAATGCTATATGTTTATAGTATAAAGTGTTTTGAGAACGCAATGGGGAAAAAGGCGCCTCCATTTAGAGTTGAAACTTGTAGTAGGAGATCCACTGGGTAGTTCTGCCGAGCCCTATGGGGGGTTCTAAATTTTGATCCTAGAGGATGTCCGGACTAAACTGTAGTTCCTGTAGATTGTGGATGGGGTAGCAAAAGTCGAGGGCACTGATGCCTACAGAGACAATGGGGTTATGCTTTGACGGTAGTGTAACTCTGGTGTAACTGCGATCTACTGCATTTCCATAACGTAAGTTGAGGGGTAGTCATTGCCAAAAGTCTACGTTTGATTTCGCTGGGAGAGAAATGTAACATCGGTAGATTGCAATCTATGTAATAATAGCGAAAGTCGTGTGGCAATGAGTACCTACAGGCTATATTGGGACTCGACTGATGTAATCTGCGATCTATGTGGTGATGTTTTATTTGGCAACAAAATTTGAGGGCATTGATGCCTACAGTGACATGGTTTTTGGCATGATGGCAACGTAACCGTAGGTGTAGCTGCGATCTGTGGCGATTCCATGGTGAAATCGAGGGGTGCGGATGCCTACAGTTTTCTATGGTTTTCGCCGGGATGGCGATGTAATCATCGGGCTAACTGCGACCATTATAATATCCTGGAATTTCAAACCAAATTTAAATGTGATAATCTCTTTTAATAAATTAATTAAAATTTTAAAATTTTTATTTTAAATAATATTAATAATTGTGCTGTAAATATATTGATTCTAAATAGAATTATTATATGCAAATGGAAATTGGATTTGTTAAAATTAGATGTATATATCAAATTGATTTTTAAATTAAATTTGAATTTTTAGTTTGAATTTTAATATTTAAACTGAAATTCAAAAGATAGTTATTTATATCTTAAATCATACTTTGGTTTTAAAGTGTATTTTTATTATTTTATTTAGAATATAAAATTGTTTTATATTAATTTCTTTTTAAATAAATTTATTTATATAAAATATGTATTTATAAATTGGAAAATTAATTATAAAAGCTTTATTAAATATTTAAAAATCTATTTTTGCATGAAAAACTGCATGTGTTAACTTGTAAATCCCTCTAATAACATGTGTTAAGAGATTAAATGAGTTTAGTGACAAGTGTCACATTTTTTTATTTTATTTTCTTAATTTTAATAAATAAAAAATTAAATCTATATAGCTTTACTTCTTCATCTTCATTCATTTTTTTACATCTCATTTTCTGAAAGCAAAAGAAATAAGCCATAAAATTACCAAACCTGTAAACCAATTCAGTACAACTAAATCAAAACTTCAGTAAAAATTGAAGCCATCTTCAAAGTTCAAAAGCAAGATCTAACACAAGCTAAAAGAAGCTTCAACCAGAAGTTTTCAAAAATCAAGTCATCTCAACAACTTCAAAATTTAAGTCTGAAGATCGTCGTCATCAATTTAAAGTTTTCCAGTTACAACAGATTTCAAGTTCTTTTCAAAACTCTCCAGTTTTAGCTCTGCTTCAAAACAAGTATCAGGTGAGTAAACACATATATTAAAAAGAATTTAGAAAGTTAATCTTATGCATGTGGTTTCTGTGATGAATTTTAGCATGCATGTGTATATATATGTGTGTGAACTTCTGTATTTATGAATGTTGAATCTGTGCATGTTGTAATGTGTTCATTCTCCTCTGTTTTGAAAGTACAAAGTCCAAAAACCAATAAAAATTTCAAATTTCCTTATCCAATTACTATTGGACTTTAAGTTTCAAACAAATCATGATTTTATAACCATAATCTAAGTTTTAAAATTGTGTTTAAGGGTTTTAAATTTGAAAACTTTTTGAAATAAAGAAAACACAGTAAAATCTTAAAATTTGATAAAAATTAAACATTTAATTTTCTAGATTCAAGCATGCAACTTGAATCGACATTGTAAAACTTGATTTTTAAAGCAAAAATCTTGAATTTTAGTTGAATTTTTGGATTACATTTATGGGTTGATCAGAAATGGAGGATTGGTCAAAATCTGATGACTGGGTTGATTCTGGTGGTCGGGGCTTTGGCTAGGGATGGCATGGTCATCGTGGAAGCTAGAAAAAATGGTGGATGTAGAGTTCGTTCGCCGTGGCAACGTCGATAAGCAAATGGGTTTTAAAACCCAAGTTTTGTCTGGGTTTGAAGAATTGGTCGTAGGGGATTCTTTGTTGCATCGAGCTTGGCCAGATTTGGAGGGGATGTATCTGAGACATGGATGTAGGCATAGGCGAAGGCGCGGTGACTTTGGTGGTCGGAAATGCTTAGGTGTGGCGATTTATAATGTGGACAAGAGTTCTAGTTTCGATTGGAAGTCTCGTTTTCAATTTGAGCTTCGCAACGAGGGTTCGAAGGTCGAAATCGAGCGAGTGGTTGATTATCGACGTGCGCGTGGTGTCGCCGGAAGTGGAGACGTCGTCGATGGCCTGTGCACGTGCACGGCATCAAGGTTCGTGTCAGGAGATTGGTCGTGTGCAACTCGAAGGAGTATTTGAGTAGGATGATTTTTTGCACGAGTCTGAACTCGTATTCGTGAGTTACCCCCCTTTTCCAGTTTTGTCAAAGTTTTAGCTTAAACTAAAAAAAGTAAGGGAAGATGAAGATGGAAACTCGGGTCAGTACTCGAGTTGATAGTTGGTCGAACCCGAAGATTAAGTTGATGTTTTAAAAAGGTTTTTCAAACTAGTTTTAAATTTTAAATTTTAAATGGTTTAAACTACTATATGATAAATGATTAAAACAATTTGATTAAAAGAAGTTTATACTTTGTTAACTAAAATTTGATATGCTTAAATATTCTTTTAAATTTAATTTTTAAAAGTAATTAAGTTTTAATAAAGGTGAAATGTTTTAAAAACATGTACTGATTGTAAGTAATTAATTTAACTTGAATTGATTAAATTAATTATAATATGAATTAGAGATATGCTTGCTTATGATGATTGTTTTGAATAGAATGTCTTGATTTAGTTGATATCTAATGGATGATAATCTGTGATATTCTGTGATGAGATATTGTATATATCTATGATAGATGTTTGTTATTACCTGTAGATAATGCTGTGTGAATTCAATATTTTGAATTGAATTGAATTGTTTGAATCTTTAAACAACTTGACCTTTAAAATGGCGTTTGGATTTCGATGAGACCAGGATCGGAAAATCAAGTTTGATTATCCGAAAACCACATCGATCCAAGTTAAACGTTAGGTCGTGACATCTCAAAGTGAAGATCGAGATGGAGTTTCAGAGTGCAAGGTTTATTGTCGTTAACTCTGAAGATGATTCCAAAATGAGTGTAACGAGATAATGCCTTCGGTTTCGTTCGAACCCAGAATGAACTTGTATAGATTGAATGTTTTCAGCACATTGTCAGGTGGATGATGAGAATTCTAAGATAGATGTGTTCTATAAAGGTAATCGTAGCCTCAAGCCTCATCAACCGGGAATGGCTAAAACAGGGGAGGTGCAGTAAGGTTAAGTGGGTAGCATCCAAGTAGGATGAGATTTACCCCTGCCTAGAGGTCCCTTTTATTTCGGCTGTGTGGGAAGTTGTTGGCCACAACTGCGGGGTTGTCTTGTTCAGGACTGTCCAGTAAGGGATGGTTCCGACCTTGTGTTGCAGGGGATCAGGAGTGATCCTCGGTACGGTGATCTAGGCCCCGTACTGTGATGGACGGTACCCCGGTAGCCCTGCCATTGTATGGAATCCAATCTCCAATAAGTGCATGTACGGTTTTGATAGTGCCCAACTATGTTGGAACATGAGATGTAAGCATTCCAGCTATTTCTGTATTTTATATTGAAAACCCTAGACCCTATTATAATATCACTGGATTTCCTATCAAATATTTTAGTTAGCGTAAGGTAAAAACTTAACCATATTTATGTTTGGGGAGTCTTACGTGATACCTTTTGTTTTCAAATGATTTTAAAGTTAAACAACTTTAACCTGCTTACTCACACCAGACCCATGTCTGACTGGAGTTTACTTCTTTTTCTTAAACTCTTGGGTACTCAAATTTTTATGAGTAGCCAAGTGATCGGGTTAGGATTGTCAAATGTTATGGAAGCTGGAGCTGGAGTCCAGACGTATCTATCTATCTATCTATCCATTGTGTTGTGAATTTTTGATGTTGTATTTTGGATGTAATGATTAGGCAGACTCTTATAACTGTCTAATGTGTTGAGACACAGCTTCTATGAAGATTTTGATTGCTGACAACAATATAAAGGCAATCGACAAATCAAGACCTTCATATGGTTCTCTAGATTATAGATTGATTATTTGATGTTATAATAGTAATAAACTTGTTAAAATCTATCCTCAAATAGTCATGCACAAAATATAATCAATATATATATACATTTATAGTGATGTGCACATTTATTGTGCAACTTAACAGAAACCGGTCGACCGGTCCAAAAATGAACGGTCGACCGTTCCTGTTAAATGTGCACAATAAACGTGCACACATGCACATAACGACTATATATTTAAAATCCTGTCTACCGGTCATTTTTTGACCTGTCGACCGTTTTTAAACAGAAAGCAAGTTTTCCAAAAGACACTTCTCTTCTCCAAGAGTTGCATCTCCTACCTTTCACCAATAATCACAACTCTTAATGGCAACTGTTTCACCAAGAGTTACAACTATTTCTTCTTATATATACTCATCTAAATCGTTGATTCAAACAAGAATTTATATGATTATTATATGCTTTCTCTGATCTTACTTTCTAACATTCTTGCATTCTAAAAGCACTCATTTAATTAATAGCTTATTGAATCATTGAAACTATTTTATACCTTTTGATTCAATAAGCAATATACCTTCTTTAATCTTCACAAAACATCATTCATATTCTTTGAGGATAAGATTATAGGAAGGTTGTACTACTAGTGACAAATCCGTGTTTTCAAGAACACAAGTTGTCAACAACAATTGTATTTGTTTGTGTTGAAGTCCTCGTGTTGTAAGAGGCAAGTGTTGAAGTCCTCAGTGTATTAGAGGCGTGAAATCCCGTTCGGCTGTTCGGGTGTTGTAAACCTGTTCCTCCGGGTGAAGCGAGGTTGTTAATAGTGAAAATCCAGATAGAAGTCTGGGACTGGACGTAGGACGGTGCTCCGAACCAGTATAAAAATCTCTGGTGTGATTTTTCTATTTTCTATTTACAATGCTATTATCATCTATTTCCGCATTTGTATTGTAATCCATATTACACGATCCGTGTATACTATATTAGCACATATAATTGTATACACACCCCACTTTCATTTGGTATCAGAGCACGGTCATCATATAATCGTAACACAGTTATTTGATATATTCTTGTAATATGGCAAATAACGCAAGTACTAGCACTCAAAACACCACTTACACAGAAGGGCAATCGACACAAAGACCTCCATTTTTCAATGGTCTTAACTATAGTTATTGGGCAACACGTATGTCATTCTTTATGCAATCAAGTAGCTATGATGCTTGGAATGCTACTCAAAGAGAAATAGTGAATCCAACAACTGATTATTCAGAATGGACTGTGGCTGAGAAAACGGCAGCAGCCGTAAATGCAAGAGCAATAAATATGTTGTTCTGTGCATTAGACCAAAATGAATATAACCGTGTTAGTATCTGCACTACTGCATATCAAATTTGGCAAACGCTAAAAATCACTCATGAAGGTACTAACAAGGTTAAACAAGCCAAAATAGCAATGCTGAAAAGTCAATTTCAAAATTTCAAAATGAAACCAAATGAGACAATCAATGAAATGTATTCACGGTTTCAAACTATTCACCATGCACTTATTGGGTTAGGACAAAAGTATTCTGATTTTGATGTTGTTTCAACAGTCCTACATTCTCTGACTAATGAATGGGAAGGAAAAGTATTAGCAATTGAAGAAGCTAATGACCTTTCCGTCATGAAGCCAGATGAATTGATAGGAAATTTAATGTCCTATGAAGCAAATTTGCAGGCTAGAAAAGAACAGAAAGAAGAAAAGAAAAATGTAGCATTTCATGTTGAGAAAGACAAAAATGAATCTGACTCTGAAGATGACGATTTGGCATTCATTGCAAAAGGATTCAAAAAATTCCTAAAATATCGAAAAGCCAGTCGCTACAATAAAAGGAAACCTGGATCAAATAAACCATCTTCATCTGCTATAGAATGTTTCAACTGCCATAAAAAGGGACACATGCAGAAGGATTGTCCAGAACAAAAGAAAAAGTCAGAAAATGACAAATTCAAATATAAGAAGGACAAATCAAAGAAACGAGCCTTCTCAGTAACATGGGATGATTCAGAGTCATCTTCATCAGAAAGTGAAAGTGATTCGGAGAATGAACAAGCTAATGTTTGTTTTATGGCAACAGAAGATGAGGTACAAATTCCTACATTTGATGAATTACTTGATATTAATGCTGAATTGATAGTCAAATATAAAGACATAAAACGTCAATTAAAAGTAGTCAAAGCAGATTTAAGTAGAGCAGAGTTTGAACGAGATATGTTAAAAGATGAGAAGAAAATATTAGAAGAAGAACTTGGAAATATTCAAGAATCATCATCTAATGTTGACTCTCAAATATCTCTTTTGAGTCATGAAATAGAAGCTCAAAAAGAGAAAAATAATGCTCTCACTACTGAAAATCATGAACTTAAAGCAAAAGTTAAAATTCTAGACCTAGAAAAAGCTAGTTTACAAACAAAGTTTGATGACATTACTCAAAATGTTTCTAACTTTAACAAAGGTCGAGAAAATTTGACTAAAATCATTGAAAGTTCACAATCTATTTCAGATAAACAAGGTTTGGGATATAACAAACATGAAACTAAGAAACATCTTAGAAATAAAAGGAAGAAAAAAGTACAAAAAACTGAAGCTAAGAAAAATGTTAGTTTATTATATTTCAAACCAAAACCAGTTGTGAAATTTCAAAAGAGAAATGTTAAGACTATCAAAATATGTGTTCCTAAAACAAATAATAATTTAATTAGGAACAAATACATTCAGCATTTCATGAATACTGTACATTTTAATAACAATTATATATATAAAGGGGATACCGGACCCAAATGGGTTTGGACTCCTAAGACCTAACTCTTAGGACCCTATAAAAAGTGGGTACCATGAACTTAATTCTATTTTTTGCAGGTCCCACTGAAGAAAAGAGGAAAGTGGATATTGGACAGTGGTTGCTCAAAACATATGACGGGAGACAAAAGCTTATTAACAAATATTAAATACTCAGATGGTGGCTCAGTCACTTTTGGAGACAATTCAAAAGGTTATATCATCGGCAAAGGCGATGTGAGCAATTGCGGTACATCTAACTTACCTCTTATTACTAATGTCATGCTACTTAGAAATTTAAAACACAATTTACTTAGTATTAGTCAGTTATGTGACAAGGGTTTTATAATTTCCTTTTCAAATAATAAGTGTAGTATTTTAGATAAAGACCATAATTTAGTTTTTGAAGGTTATAGAGACAGAAATATATATATTCTAAATATGAATATTAATCATAATTCAGATATGTGTCTTGTGGCTAATGACAATGATCCATGGCTATGGCACAAACGTTTCTGTCATATAAACTTCAGAACTATTGACAAGCTAGCCAAAAACAATCTAGTTAGAGGACTACCCAAAATGAGTTTTAAAGTTAACAACATTTGTGATGCATGTCAATTAGGAAAATTGACCAAATCATCGTTTAAATCCAAGAAAGTCATATCAACATTACAACCACTTGAGTTACTGCACATGGATTTATTTGGACCTACTAGAGTTCAACCAATAAATCACAGTCAATATGTGCTTGTAATTGTTGATGATTTCTCTCGTTATACATGGACAATTTTCTTAAAAAATAAAAGTGATACTTTCAATCATTTCAAGTCCTTCGTCAAAAGAATTCAAAAATCAAAAGGGATTAAAGTTAAAAATATAAGAAGTGATCATGGCGGAGAGTTTGAAAATAATGAATTTGAACATTTTTGTACAAAGAAAGGTATATATCATAATTTTTCGTTTCCCAGAACTCCACAACAGAACGGAGTAGTAGAACGAAAGAACCGAACTTTACAAGAATGTGCAAGAACATTATTGAATGGAACTACCTTACCAAAACATTTCTGGGCAGAAGCTGTCGCAACCGCCTGTTATGTTTTAAATCGTGTGTCCATAAGACCTCTTACCAAGAACACTCCTTATGAATTGTTTAACAAGAGAAAGCCCAAAATCTCATACTTCAAAGTTTTTTATTTTAAATACGAAAGACCAGCTTGGAAAATTCGATCCAAAAGCTGATGAAGGAATATTTGTCGGTTATTCGGAACAAAGTAAGGCCTATCGGATATTTAATAAACGAACCAAAACTATTGAAGAATCACTTCATGTATCTTTTGATGAAATCTATCAGCATCCTCACACAATATCAGATGATGACGAATCAATAGTCATTAATAATCCAATCATCTCAAATACTGATTCTGACTCAGAAGTAATTATTGAGAATGCTCCTCAAATATGTGAATTACAAACACCACCAAGAATATTAAGAGACCATCCGGCCCAAAATATAATAGGTGAAATAACATCACATGTCAGAACAAGGAGTCAACTCAATCAAATGGGTCATATCGCTTTTCTCTCAAATATCGAACCTAAGAATCCAAAAGAAGCTGCTACAGATGATTACTGGATCATTGCCATGCAGGAAGAACTAAATCAGTTTGAGCGCAATGACGTTTGGGAACTTGTTCCAAGACCAACTGATCAGTCAGTAATTGGTACTAAATGGGTCTATAAAAATAAGGCTGACGAACAAGGAAATATCACCAAAAATAAAGCAAGATTAGTAGCACAAGGATACAATCAAGAAGAAGGTATCGATTATGAAGAAACTTTTGCACCAGTTGCTCGACTAGAAGCTATTAGAATTCTATTATCTTTTGCTTGTCATCATAATTTCAAACTTTATCAGATGGATGTCAAAAGTGCTTTTCTCAATGGATTTATCAAAGAGAATGTCTATGTCGAACAACCTCCGTTGTTCGTACATGAAAAATATCCTGACCATGTGTTCAAACTTAAGAAAGCTCTGTATGGTTTAAAACAAGCACCTCGTGCTTGGTATGAACGATTACGTAGCTATCTTATTAATTCAGGTTTTGAAATAGGCAAAGTCGATCAAACTTTGTTTATTAAACATTCTCGAAAAGATATTCTGGTTATCCAAATATATGTAGACGATATAATCTTTGGTTCAACAAACGATAAACTCTGCAAGGAATTTGCAAGTATTATGACCAAAGAATTTGAAATGTCTCATATGGGAGAACTATCTTATTTTCTTGGACTTCAAATCAAACAACTTTCAAACGGTATTTTTATCAATCAAGAAAAATACTGTGAAAATCTTATCAAACGCTTCGGATTACAAAATACATCTGGTAAACCAACTCCTATGAGTACAACTACACATCTTGAAAAAGATGAAAATAGTAAGAATGTTGACCAGAAATTATATCGAAGCATGATTGGTTCTCTTCTTTATCTTACAGCTAGTCGTCCAGATATATTAATGAGTGTTTGTTTATGTGCTCGTTTTCAAGCCGATCCAAAGGAATCACATTTACGAGCAGTGAAACGTATAATTCGTTATCTTAATAATACCAAAGATTTTGGTCTTTTCTATCCAAAAGAATGTCCATTTGAATTAGTATCATATAGTGATGCTGATTTTGGTGGCTCACGAACGGATAGAAAAAGTACAAGTAGTACGTGCCATTTTATTGGAAAATCACTTGTCTCTTGGTTTAGTAAGAAACAGAATTGTGTTTCACTATCAACATGTGAAGCTGAATATATATCAGCGGCTCTTGTTTGTACTCAAGTACTATATATGCAACAAACACTTCAAGATTTTGATATTCATTTATCAAATTCTATTATATACTGTGATAACACAAGTGCTATAAATCTTTCTAAAAATCCAGTGAATCACTCTCGAACTAAACACATTGATATCCGTCATCATTTCCTTAGAGATAATATTGAAAAAGGAAATATATGTCTTAAGTATGTTCATACTGACAATCAATTAGCCGATATTTTCACTAAGACTTTACTTGAATCTAGTTTTATTAAACTACGAAGAGAGCTTGGCTTAGTATCTCGAAAAGATCTAGAATAGAACAAATTATTTACATTCTTAAGCTATATTTTTTTCATAACAATCTTAAAAATCAGAACTATAACCATCTCTACCTATTTTTAAACAAATATTTTAAAACTTTGGTTATGTTTACGGCCAATTCTTTTTATCAAATTCAAACCACAAGCTCTTAACAAACCTTTTTTTATATAAACTTTTGAAACTACCTCTTTAATCATTCATTTCTTTTCTGAAAATTATATTCATCATACACAAGCTATCATGGCTCATATTTGTGACAAATGCGCACAAGAACCTCATATTTCAATCACAAGCTCGGATTCGGAGGAGAATTACTCTCTGATTACACCGAAACAGAAACCGGAGTGCTATCACCATTGTTCTCGCACTCCTGGTCATACGCCATCATCTAAACGTGTAAAGAAAGCACTATTTTGCTCTCCGCGCACGAAGGCACAAATCGATGAGATACATCACTACCAAAAGCATCAAATCGACCTACAGAGACAATTGCATTATGGACAAAACCAACTCTATCATGAACAACAACGTACGTCGGCACGTTTATCCGTCTTAGAAAGAATCGCATCGTTCTTCTGCGGATCAAACAAGCACGATGTTCATGAACCAATGCCATGCAGGCCATCGACTTCAACGACTCCAAACTCTTGGGATAGAAATTATAACGAGAATGAAGGAGCTCGAAATAAGTGGAGTCCAAGGGCTAAACGCATTGAAGACAACAAAAATTCTAATGACAACTCTCCTTCTCATTAGAATTTCATAATGTATATTGTTTTGTTTTCATATATATTTCTTGTAATATCATATATTCTGTAATAATAATATAATATAAAATATATGCAATCGATTTTTTTTCAAAAATTTTGCGAAAACAATCAGTTTTCAACACAGAGCAAAACCGGTCGACCACCGTAATTTCTACCGGTCGACAAAAAAAGCTCTCGGGTTGAAAACGGTCGACCGGTAAAAATTAGGCGGTCGACCGGTCGAGCATTTTACAGTTTTTTTTTATACACTCCACGTATATATTTTTACCCCACACTCATTTCTTTCTACTTCCTACTGAAAGCTTTCCCAATTCCCAAACCCTAGTTCATATTTCTCAAGCTCCAAAACTCCCAAATCCTCATCAATGGCTCCACCACAAAAGAAATCAAAGAAAAGAGCATCTTCAGAATCTTCATCTCTAACTCTCTCTGCCAGAAAGTGGCTTGAAACTCCAGTTGCCGTAACTCGATGGAATCAAATGACAAATTATAAGTTCCATCCGGGCTCATTCATCAAATTCGAAGACTTCACTTCATACGGTATTCGTCGTTTAGCAAACAATTCCAATATTTCTCCTCTAATAGATTTTTCAGATAATAGCGTAGAAATTAATCACTTAATGATTAAATTATTCTACGCAAATATGAATTTAGAAGAATATACACCGGATAATCCAAATGGAGTTATTTGGTCGGTAGTTTGCGGCAAACAAATTTATCTTAATCATGATAGAAAAGCTTCTATTCTTGGAATACCAAATCGAGGTGAAGAATTTTCATCGACATTTTGTGAAGTATTCACCCGAAATAGCACTAGCCATAAGTTTATAGAAGATAATAGTGACGACACCAAATCGATTGGGCTACGACCGACAGCAAGGCTATTACATCGTGTCTTGATGCACTCTCTATTTCCTCGATTAGGAAATTATGATGCCGTCTACAAGGAAAATTTCAAGGCTCTTTATGCTATATACGGGGAAATCGAAATCAACTGGGCTCACATGATTTTCGATGAAATTTTAAAAGTGAATAACTCCACTCGACCTCATTTCTTCTATAATGAGTATATTATGCGCATATTGCTAGCATGTGGAGTAACAGCCCCTGATTCAGCAACATCTACACCAAAATGCATTGACTCCACTACCATCAAGCGCATGAAACTTCCTCCTCCCTATGTTCAGATTATGCCATTCGAACAATGGCAACAACGAGGTACACAAGCACAACAAGCTCCATCTTCCCGACCTCGTTCCGGAGAAGTTAGGTTGTTGAAATCTAAGTCGTCTACAAGAGAATCTCTTGAAACCATCGCTCGTAATCAATTCTTACTTGAAGCGAGACTCAAACGTATGGATTCAAAAATTGACAAACGATTCAACAAGGTCAAGTCTTTCTTCAGTGCTATATGGGATGCTATATCATGTAGCACATCTGTATCTACCCAACATCAAGACCCCGGAAAGCGTCCGGCTCCTCCCACTTTCACTTGGTCAACATCCGAGGAATCTGCTGGTACAAGCGGACAAGGTCATGGAGAGACGTCTAGAGGTGATGACGATGACGATGATGACGATGATGATGATGAAGATGATGAGGAGGAGATTCAGTCGGACTAAAGCTAGTTTGTTTATTTTTTTAAGTTCTTTAAAAACATATGTGACACTTGTACTAATTAGTGTCCATCTTATTGAACTATGGCATGTATGGTAGTTTTCAAAACATCTTATGTTTAATATGTATTATGCATTGTTCTTTTTTGGTTCATATTCTTTTTTGTTTACTCCTTTTTGTCGATGACAAATGGGGAGAAAGGTGCTAATAATTGTTTGCAGGGAGAAAGGTGTTAATAATTGTCTGCAGGAAATCACATATTCAGGGGGAGACTCAATACTTTAATTATATATTGTCATCAATCAAAAAGGGGGAGAATGTTGAGACACAACTTCTATGAAGATTTTGATTGCTGACAACAATATAAAGGCAATCGACAAATCAAGACCTTCATATGGTTCTCTAGATTATAGATTGATTATTTGATGTTATAATAGTAATAAACTTGTTAAAATCTATCCTCAAATAGTCATGCACAAAATATAATCAATATATATATACATTTATAGTGATGTGCACATTTATTGTGCAACTTAACAGAAACCGGTCGACCGGTCCAAAAATGAACGGTCGACCGTTCCTGTTAAATGTGCACAATAAACGTGCACACATGCACATAACGACTACATATTTAAAATCCTGTCTACCGGTCATTTTTTGACCTGTCGACCGTTTTTAAACATAAAGCAAGTTTTCCAAAAGACACTTCTCTTCTCCAAGAGTTGCATCTCCTACCTTTCACCAATAATCACAACTCTTAATGGCAACTGTTTCACCAAGAGTTACAACTATTTCTTCTTATATATACTCATCTAAATCGTTGATTCAAACAAGAATTTATATGATTATTATATGCTTTCTCTGATCTTACTTTCTAACATTCTTGCATTCTAAAAGCACTCATTTAATTAATAGCTTATTGAATCATTGAAACTATTTTATACCTTTTGATTCAATAAGCAATATACCTTCTTTAATCTTCACAAAACATCATTC
The DNA here is from genome assembly GCA_030765085.1 of Allium cepa. NCBI lineage: Eukaryota > Viridiplantae > Streptophyta > Magnoliopsida > Asparagales > Amaryllidaceae > Allium > Allium cepa. Next base: position 22,188,947 of record CM060933.1, on the reverse strand, counting down.
ATATTCTTTGAGGATAAGATTATAGGAAGGTTGTACTACTAGTGACAAATCCGTGTTTTCAAGAACACAAGTTGTCAACAACAATTGTATTTGTTTGTGTTGAAGTCCTCGTGTTGTAAGAGGCAAGTGTTGAAGTCCTCAGTGTATTAGAGGCGTGAAATCCCGTTCGGCTGTTCGGGTGTTGTAAACCTGTTCCTCCGGGTGAATCGAGGTTGTTAATAGTGAAAATCCAGATAGAAGTCTGGGACTGGACGTAGGACGGTGCTCCGAACCAGTATAAAAATCTCTGGTGTGATTTTTCTATTTTCTATTTACAATGCTATTATCATCTATTTCCGCATTTGTATTGTAATCCATATTACACGATCCGTGTATACTATATTAGCACATATAATTGTATACACACCCCACTTTCATTTGGTATCAGAGCACGGTCATCATATAATCGTAACACAGTTATTTGATATATTCTTGTAATATGGCAAATAATGCAAGTACTAGCACTCAAAACACCACTTACACAGAAGGGCAATCGACACAAAGACCTCCATTTTTCAATGGTCTTAACTATAGTTATTGGGCAACACGTATGTCATTCTTTATGCAATCAAGTAGCTATGATGCTTGGAATGCTACTCAAAGAGAAATAGTGAATCCAACAACTGATTATTCAGAATGGACTGTGGCTGAGAAAACGGCAGCAGCCGTAAATGCAAGAGCAATAAATATGTTGTTCTGTGCATTAGACCAAAATGAATATAACCGTGTTAGTATCTGCACTACTGCATATCAAATTTGGCAAACGCTAAAAATCACTCATGAAGGTACTAACAAGGTTAAACAAGCCAAAATAGCAATGCTGAAAAGTCAATTTCAAAATTTCAAAATGAAACCAAATGAGACAATCAATGAAATGTATTCACGGTTTCAAACTATTCACCATGCACTTATTGGGTTAGGACAAAAGTATTCTGATTTTGATGTTGTTTCAACAGTCCTACATTCTCTGACTAATGAATGGGAAGGAAAAGTATTAGCAATTGAAGAAGCTAATGACCTTTCCGTCATGAAGCCAGATGAATTGATAGGAAATTTAATGTCCTATGAAGCAAATTTGCAGGCTAGAAAAGAACAGAAAGAAGAAAAGAAAAATGTAGCATTTCATGTTGAGAAAGACGAAAATGAATCTGACTCTGAAGATGACGATTTGGCATTCATTGCAAAAGGATTCAAAAAATTCCTAAAATATCGAAAAGCCAGTCGCTACAATAAAAGGAAACCTGGATCAAATAAACCATCTTCATCTGCTATAGAATGTTTCAACTGCCATAAAAAGGGACACATGCAGAAGGATTGTCCAGAACAAAAGAAAAAGTCAGAAAATGACAAATTCAAATATAAGAAGGACAAATCAAAGAAACGAGCCTTCTCAGTAACATGGGATGATTCAGAGTCATCTTCATCAGAAAGTGAAAGTGATTCGGAGAATGAACAAGCTAATGTTTGTTTTATGGCAACAGAAGATGAGGTACAAATTCCTACATTTGATGAATTACTTGATATTAATGCTGAATTGATAGTCAAATATAAAGACATAAAACGTCAATTAAAAGTAGTCAAAGCAGATTTAAGTAGAGCAGAGTTTGAACGAGATATGTTAAAAGATGAGAAGAAAATATTAGAAGAAGAACTTGGAAATATTCAAGAATCATCATCTAATGTTGACTCTCAAATATCTCTTTTGAGTCATGAAATAGAAGCTCAAAAAGAGAAAAATAATGCTCTCACTACTGAAAATCATGAACTTAAAGCAAAAGTTAAAATTCTAGACCTAGAAAAAGCTAGTTTACAAACAAAGTTTGATGACATTACTCAAAATGTTTCTAACTTTAACAAAGGTCGAGAAAATTTGACTAAAATCATTGAAAGTTCACAATCTATTTCAGATAAACAAGGTTTGGGATATAACAAACATGAAACTAAGAAACATCTTAGAAATAAAAGGAAGAAAAAAGTACAAAAAACTGAAGCTAAGAAAAATGTTAGTTTATTATATTTCAAACCAAAACCAGTTGTGAAATTTCAAAAGAGAAATGTTAAGACTATCAAAATATGGGTTCCTAAAACAAATAATAATTTAATTAGGAACAAATACATTCAGCATTTCATGAATACTGTACATTTTAATAACAATTATATATATAAAGGGGATACCGGACCCAAATGGGTTTGGACTCCTAAGACCTAACTCTTAGGACCCTATAAAAGGTGGGTACCATGAACTTAATTCTATTTTTTGCAGGTCCCACTGAAGAAAAGAGGAAAGTGGATATTGGACAGTGGTTGCTCAAAACATATGACGGGAGACAAAAGCTTATTAACAAATATTAAATACTCAGATGGTGGCTCAGTCACTTTTGGAGACAATTCAAAAGGTTATATCATCGGCAAAGGCGATGTGAGCAATTGCGGTACATCTAACTTACCTCTTATTACTAATGTCATGCTACTTAGAAATTTAAAACACAATTTACTTAGTATTAGTCAGTTATGTGACAAGGGTTTTATAATTTCCTTTTCAAATAATAAGTGTAGTATTTTAGATAAAGACCATAATTTAGTTTTTGAAGGTTATAGAGACAGAAATATATATATTCTAAATATGAATATTAATCATAATTCAGATATGTGTCTTGTGGCTAATGACAATGATCCATGGCTATGGCACAAACGTTTCTGTCATATAAACTTCAGAACTATTGACAAGCTAGCCAAAAACAATCTAGTTAGAGGACTACCCAAAATGAGTTTTAAAGTTAACAACATTTGTGATGCATGTCAATTAGGAAAATTGACCAAATCATCGTTTAAATCCAAGAAAGTCATATCAACATTACAACCACTTGAGTTACTGCACATGGATTTATTTGGACCTACTAGAGTTCAACCAATAAATCACAGTCAATATGTGCTTGTAATTGTTGATGATTTCTCTCGTTATACATGGACAATTTTCTTAAAAAATAAAAGTGATACTTTCAATCATTTCAAGTCCTTCGTCAAAAGAATTCAAAAATCAAAAGGGATTAAAGTTAAAAATATAAGAAGTGATCATGGCGGAGAGTTTGAAAATAATGAATTTGAACATTTTTGTACAAAGAAAGGTATATATCATAATTTTTCGTTTCCCAGAACTCCACAACAGAACGGAGTAGTAGAACGAAAGAACCGAACTTTACAAGAATGTGCAAGAACATTATTGAATGGAACTACCTTACCAAAACATTTATGGGCAGAAGCTGTCGCAACCGCCTGTTATGTTTTAAATCGTGTGTCCATAAGACCTCTTACCAAGAACACTCCTTATGAATTGTTTAACAAGAGAAAGCCCAAAATCTCATACTTCAAAGTTTTTTATTTTAAATACGAAAGACCAGCTTGGAAAATTCGATCCAAAAGCCGATGAAGGAATATTTGTCGGTTATTCGGAACAAAGTAAGGCCTATCGGATAATTAATAAACGAACCAAAACTATTGAAGAATCACTTCATGTATCTTTTGATGAAATCTATCAGCATCCTCACACAATATCAGATGATGACGAATCAATAGTCATTAATAATCCAATCATCTCAAATACTGATTCTGACTCAGAAGTAATTATTGAGAATGCTCCTCAAATATGTGAATTACAAACACCACCAAGAATATTAAGAGACCATCCGGCCCAAAATATAATAGGTGAAATAACATCACATGTCAGAACAAGGAGTCAACTCAATCAAATGGGTCATATCGCTTTTCTCTCAAATATCGAACCTAAGAATCCAAAAGAAGCTGCTACAGATGATTACTGGATCATTGCCATGCAGGAAGAACTAAATCAGTTTGAGCGCAATGACGTTTGGGAACTTGTTCCAAGACCAACTGATCAGTCAGTAATTGGTACTAAATGGGTCTATAAAAATAAGGCTGACGAACAAGGAAATATCACCAAAAATAAAGCAAGATTAGTAGCACAAGGATACAATCAAGAAGAAGGTATCGATTATGAAGAAACTTTTGCACCAGTTGCTCGACTAGAAGCTATTAGAATTCTATTATCTTTTGCTTGTCATCATAATTTCAAACTTTATCAGATGGATGTCAAAAGTGCTTTTCTCAATGGATTTATCAAAGAGAATGTCTATGTCGAACAACCTCCGTTGTTCGTACATGAAAAATATCCTGACCATGTGTTCAAACTTAAGAAAGCTCTGTATGGTTTAAAACAAGCACCTCGTGCTTGGTATGAACGATTACGTAGCTATCTTATTAATTCAGGTTTTGAAATAGGCAAAGTCGATCAAACTTTGTTTATTAAACATTCTCGAAAAGATATTCTGGTTATCCAAATATATGTAGACGATATAATCTTTGGTTCAACAAACGATAAACTCTGCAAGGAATTTGCAAGTATTATGACCAAAGAATTTGAAATGTCTCATATGGGAGAACTATCTTATTTTCTTGGACTTCAAATCAAACAACTTTCAAACGGTATTTTTATCAATCAAGAAAAATACTGTGAAAATCTTATCAAACGCTTCGGATTACAAAATACATCTGGTAAACCAACTCCTATGAGTACAACTACACATCTTGAAAAAGATGAAAATAGTAAGAATGTTGACCAGAAATTATATCGAAGCATGATTGGTTCTCTTCTTTATCTTACAGCTAGTCGTCCAGATATATTAATGAGTGTTTGTTTATTTGCTCGTTTTCAAGCCGATCCAAAGGAATCACATTTACGAGCAGTGAAACGTATAATTCGTTATCTTAATAATACCAAAGATTTTGGTCTTTTCTATCCAAAAGAATGTCCATTTGAATTAGTATCATATAGTGATGCTGATTTTGGTGGCTCACGAACGGATAGAAAAAGTACAAGTGGTACGTGCCATTTTATTGGAAAATCACTTGTCTCTTGGTTTAGTAAGAAACAGAATTGTGTTTCACTATCAACATGTGAAGCTGAATATATATCAGCGGCTCTTGCTTGTACTCAAGTACTATATATGCAACAAACACTTCAAGATTTTGATATTCATTTATCAAATTCTATTATATACTGTGATAACACAAGTGCTATAAATCTTTCTAAAAATCCAGTGAATCACTCTCGAACTAAACACATTGATATCCGTCATCATTTCCTTAGAGATAATATTGAAAAAGGAAATATATGTCTTAAGTATGTTCATACTGACAATCAATTAGCCGATATTTTCACTAAGCCTTTACTTGAATCTAGTTTTATTAAACTACGAAGAGAGCTTGGCTTAGTATCTCGAAAAGATCTAGAATAGAACAAATTATTTACATTCTTAAGCTATATTTTTTTCATAACAATCTTAAAAATCAGAACTATAACCATCTCTACCTATTTTTAAACAAATATTTTAAAACTTTGGTTATGTTTACGGCCAATTCTTTTTATCAAATTCAAACCACAAGCTCTTAACAAACCTTTTTTTATATAAACTTTTGAAACTACCTCTTTAATCATTCATTTCTTTTCTGAAAGTTATATTCATCATACACAAGCTATCATGGCTCATATTTGTGACAAATGCGCACAAGAACCTCATATTTCAATCATAAGCTCGGATTCGGAGGAGAATTACTCTCCGATTACACCGAAACAGAAACCGGAGTGCTATCACCATTGTTCTCGCACTCCTGGTCATACGCCATCATCTAAACGTGTAAAGAAAGCACTATTTTGCTCTCCGCGCACGAAGGCACAAATCGATGAGATACATCACTACCAAAAGCATCAAATCGACCTACAGAGACAATTGCATTATGGACAAAACCAACTCTATCATGAACAACAACGTACGTCGGCACGTTTATCCGTCTTAGAAAGAATGGCATCGTTCTTCTGCGGATCAAACAAGCACGATGTTCATGAACCAATGCCATGCAGGCCATCGACTTCAACGACTCCAAACTCTTGGGATAGAAATTATAACGAGAATGAAGGAGCTCGAAATAAGTGGAGTCCAAGGGCTAAACGCATTGAAGACAACAAAAATTCTAATGACAACTCTCCTTCTCATTAGAATTTCATAATGTATATTGTTTTGTTTTCATATATATTTCTTGTAATATCATATATTCTGTAATAATAATATAATATAAAATATATGCAATCGATTTTTTTTTTAAAATTTTGCGAAAACAATCAGTTTTCAACACAGAGCAAAACCGGTCGACCACCGTAATTTCTACCGGTCGACAAAAAAAGCTCTCGGGTTGAAAACGGTCGACCGGTAAAAATTAGGCGGTCGACCGGTCGAGCATTTTACAGTTTTTTTTTATACACTCCACGTATATATTTTTACCCCACACTCATTTCTTTCTACTTCCTACTGAAAGCTTTCCCAATTCCCAAACCCTAGTTCATATTTCTCAAGCTCCAAAACTCCCAAATCCTCATCAATGGCTCCACCACAAAAGAAATCAAAGAAAAGAGCATCTTCAGAATCTTCATCTCTAACTCTCTCTGCCAGAAAATGGCTTGAAACTCCAGTTGCCGTAACTCGATGGAATCAAATGACAAATTATAAGTTCCATCCGGGCTCATTCATCAAATTCGAAGACTTCACTTCATACGGTATTCGTCGTTTAGCAAACAATTCCAATATTTCTCCTCTAATAGATTTTTCAGATAATAGCGTAGAAATTAATCACTTAATGATTAAATTATTCTACGCAAATATGAATTTAGAAGAATATACACCGGATAATCCAAATGGAGTTATTTGGTCGGTAGTTTGCGGCAAACAAATTTATCTTACTCATGATAGAATAGCTTCTATTCTTGGAATACCAAATCGAGGTGAAGAATTTTCATCGACATTTTGTGAAGTATTCACCCGAAATAGCACTAGCCATAAGTTTATAGAAGATAATAGTGACGGCACCAAATCGATTGGGCTACGACCGACAGCAAGGCTATTACATCGTGTCTTGATGCACTCTCTATTTCCTCGATTAGGAAATTATGATGCCGTCTACAAGGAAAATTTCAAGGCTCTTTATGCTATATACGGGGAAATCGAAATCAACTGGGCTCACATGATTTTCGATGAAATTTTAAAAGTGAATAACTCCACTCGACCTCATTTCTTCTATAATGAGTATATTATGCGCATATTGCTAGCATGTGGAGTAACAGCCCCTGATTCAGCAACATCTATACCAAAATGCATTGACTCCACTACCATCAAGCGCATGAAACTTCCTCCTCCCTATGTTCAGATTATGCCATTCGAACAATGGCAACAACGAGGTACACAAGCACAACAAGCTCCATCTTCCCGACCTCGTTCCGGAGAAGTTAGGTTGTTAAAATCTAAGTCGTCTTCAAGAGAATCTCTTGAAACCATCGCTCGTAATCAATTCTTACTTGAAGCGAGACTCAAACGTATGGATTCAAAAATTGACAAACGATTCAACAAGGTCAAGTCTTTCTTCAGTGCTATATGGGATGCTATATCATGTAGCACATCTGTATCTACCCAACATCAAGACCCCGGAAAGCGTCCGGCTCCTCCCACTTTCACTTGGTCAACATCCGAGGAATCTGCTGGTACAAGCGGACAAGGTCATGGAGAGACGTCTAGAGGTGATGACGATGACGATGATGACGATGACGATGATGACGATGATGATGATGAAGATGATGAGGAGGAGATTCAGTCGGACTAAAGCTAGTTTGTTTATTTTTTTAAGTTCTTTAAAAACATCTGTGACACTTGTACTAATTAGTGTCCATCTTATTGAACTATGGCATGTATGGTAGTTTTCAAAACATCTTATGTTTAATATGTATTATGCATTGTTCTTTTTTGGTTCATATTCTTTTTTGTTTACTCCTTTTTGTCGATGACAAAAGGGGAGAAAGGTGCTAATAATTGTTTGTAGGGAGAAAGGTGCTAATAATTGTCTGCAGGAAATCACATATTCAGGGGGAGACTCAATACTTTAATTATATATTGTCATCGATCAAAAAGGGGGAGAATGTTGAGACACAGCTTCTATGAAGATTTTGATTGCTGACAACAATATAAAGGCAATCGACAAATCAAGACCTTCATATGGTTCTCTAGATTATAGATTGATTATTTGATGTTATAATAGTAATAAACTTGTTAAAATCTATCCTCAAATAGTCATGCACAAAATATAATCAATATATATATACATTTATAGTGATGTGCACATTTATTGTGCAACTTAACAGAAACCGGTCGACCGGTCCAAAAATGAACGGTCGACCGTTCCTGTTAAATGTGCACAATAAACGTGCACACATGCACATAACGACTATATATTTAAAATCCTGTCTACCGGTCATTTTTTGACCTGTCGACCGTTTTTAAACAGAAAGCAAGTTTTCCAAAAGACACTTCTCTTCTCCAAGAGTTGCATCTCCTACCTTTCACCAATAATCACAACTCTTAATGGCAACTGTTTCACCAAGAGTTACAACTATTTCTTCTTATATATACTCATCTAAATCGTTGATTCAAACAAGAATTTATATGATTATTATATGCTTTCTCTGATCTTACTTTCTAACATTCTTGCATTCTAAAAGCACTCATTTAATTAATAGCTTATTGAATCATTGAAACTATTTTATACCTTTTGATTCAATAAGCAATATACCTTCTTTAATCTTCACAAAACATCATTCATATTCTTTGAGGATAAGATTATAGGAAGGTTGTACTACTAGTGACAAATCCGTGTTTTCAAGAACACAAGTTGTCAACAACAATTGTATTTGTTTGTGTTGAAGTCCTCGTGTTGTAAGAGGCAAGTGTTGAAGTCCTCAGTGTATTAGAGGCGTGAAATCCCGTTCGGCTGTTCGGGTGTTGTAAACCTGTTCCTCCGGGTGAAGCGAGGTTGTTAATAGTGAAAATCCAGATAGAAGTCTGGGACTGGACGTAGGACGGTGCTCCGAACCAGTATAAAAATCTCTGGTGTGATTTTTCTATTTTCTATTTACAATGCTATTATCATCTATTTCCGCATTTGTATTGTAATCCATATTACACGATCCGTGTATACTATATTAGCACATATAATTGTATACACACCCCACTTTCATAATGTAATGAAGTTGTATTATTTTATGTACTTTGATATGTTAAACTATGTAATGGATATGTGTAATATTATATTTTGTTTCGTTTCCGCTGTAAGATTCTGATGTGATTGTTCTCTCTTTTTATCTTTTCTATTTCAATCTCTTTTCTTTTTTACTGAAGATACGTTTTTCTGTGCAACGAAAGACAGGTTGTCACAGTTGGTATCAGAGCATAGGTTAAGAAATACCTAAGCTCTGGAGTAGTATCTATCTTGAGAGTGTGTATTTGTAATTTTCTTATATAACTAAATCTCTATCTAAATTGATTGGGTTACCTGTCCAGGTGGCCAAAATGAGATCAAGAGGCAGAAGGGACAGAGTAGTAGGAGGCATATCAACCAATGATAGGAGAGGTCAGACTGATAACGAGGCTGTTAATCCAGCACCGCCTCAAGTCTGTTTTGCTGCCTTATGCAAAGACTTCACCAACCTTGGAGGTAAACCATTTAAAGGGCCAGAGACTATAATTAAGGTCCAAGCTTGGCTACGCTCTTGCGAGCGTATCTTTAAGAGTATGAAATTTTCTGATGAGCAGAAGAGGGTAATGGCTTCATGATAGTTGTAAGAAGGTGCTGCAGCCTGGTGGGACGTAGTGACAACAAATGTCTCTGAGGATGACATTTTTTGGGATAGATTTAAAGAGTTGTTTGAGGAGCAATTCATGCCAACAGCAGGGAAAACTCGTCTGTACCGGGATTTTCTGAATTTGAAGCAAGGGAGCATGCTTATAGCGGAGTATGAGACCAAATTAAATGAACTACCTTGCTATGGACCAGGACTCATAGACACTCCCCTCAAAAAGAACAAAATGTTTGTGCAAGGGTTGAGGCCACAATTTCACGAAAAGATGACAGTGCATTTGAAGAGATCTTTTGTGGTGTTAATTGATATGGCTCTGTGATATGAGGATTTGATGAATAAGAGACCAATGGCACTAGTAGCATTATCTAGAGGGAATTCTTCCAACCTAAATAAGAGAAAGTTCAATCCCAATTGGAAGAAGCAGAACAAGAAGAAGCCTGGAAGCAACAATGGACCTCACAAGTGCTATGTATGTCAGTAAGAAGGTCACTTGGAAAATCGGTGTCCCAGGAAAGGATCTCAGCAGCAGCAGTCGCATCAAAGTGGACCGGGTTCGGCCTTGGTTCAAAAATCTCTATGCTTCAACTGCCACCAACCAGGTCATATGATCAAGGATTGTCCGCTACTTCATAAAGCTCAGTAGAATAAGGTATTTTCTTTGGAGGGTGCACCATCAACTTCATCTAAGGGCAAAGGAGTATTGGAAGGTTCATTACTTTTAGATGGCAAGTATATTAAAGTTTTGTTTGATTCAGGTGCCTCTTTAAGTTTTATTTCATTGGAATCGGTTGAGAAGTTCTTTCTTACCCCCAGTACTGTAGATCGTTCCATCTTTGTATCTAATCCTATAGGAAGGGTAACCAAATTAGATGTGATCTGTAAGGATTTGAGAATCTCCTATCTATCCCATAGTTTTTCTTGTGACCCTTATGTGTTGGATTTTAAGGGGTTTGACCTTATATTGGGGATGGATTGGCTTGATAAGTATAAGGCTATCCTGAATCATGATGAGATAACAGTTTCGTTGGAAACTGATCTGGGTAGGATTGCTAGAGTGATGTGTGATAATTCCGGAATTCACTTGAGTAGTCTTTTACAGGAGTTGAGACTTCTTAAGAGGAGGTTAAAGATATCGATGTGGTTAAAGATTTTCCAGATGTATTCGAGGAAGTCAAGTGTTTACCTCCGCATCGAGAGACAGAGTTTCGCATTGATTTGGTTCCGGTAGTAGTACCAATGATTCAGCCTAGTAGGAGGATGGCTCCTAGAGAAAGGGAGGAGTTAGTTAAGCAAACTCAAGATCTTTTGGAGAAGGGATTGATTAGGTTCAGTTTTTCTTGTTGGGGTTCTGCCGCCGTGTTTGCCACCAAGTTGGATGGGTCGTGTAACGATCCCAATTTTGAATTAAATTTAAATTAATAGTTATTGGAATAAATTTTGGAATTAGTTTGAATTTGAAATATATATGTATATGTATACACGATTAAATTTGAATTTGACTTTAGAATTTGAATTTTGAATATTGAATTTGTATTTGAATTTAAATAAATTACTTAGAGAAATGAATTGGGTTTAGGAATATTATTTATGTAAATTTATTTATGGGTATTTAGTTTTAAAAGCATAACGATATATTAATATGAATTAAATGTTTGATAGTTAAACTATAGCAATATGTATATGAAAAGAAATGGGAAAAGGAAAAAAATAAACATGAAACATGAAACAAGACAAATATGTTTGTTGTAAATTCATATGCAATGCATGTAGACTAAGATGGAAACATATGTACTTACCCCTATCATCTCAGCACAAAGTATAGTCGGCTGAAAACAGAAATCATCTCAGCCTCCATTCATAAAAATATCTTTGGTCAAAAAATGTAGGCAAGGAAAAGAAAATCTGATTAAATAAAAAAAAGAAACAAGCTAAACCAGATAATTCCTCCCCTCTGTAAACACCCTTCTCTACATATATACATCCATATTGTTTCATTTCGTTCAGCAAAACTTAGCATTCCAGAAAATATAAACATCACTATTTCTCTTACAAAACTTAAGTTCAATTCAACAAATCAGAAAAGAGATTAAAGAAAGAAAGAAAAAAAATCAAAAACTGCAGTTTCAAAACAAAGCAGCTCTCTGTTCAAACATATTCTAGGTGAGTAAACTTTTGAGATTTCTGAAGTTTAGTCTGTGGTTTGGATCATGCTTGAAATAGAAATTGTGAAGTATCTTTATGCATTCAAAGATGTGTATATGCATCTATTTAAAATGATTGTGCATGCCCAGTATCAAGCATACTACCTCTGTTTGGAAACAGGTTTTCAAAACCTGTTTGAAATCAAATGTATTCTCCTCTGATTTTTGTTAAGCTTTAGAATTTAAACAAAAATTGTTTGTTTAAACATGATTTAAGTTTTAGAATTAATTTCAATAGATTAAATCAATGATTATCTGGGAAATTTTAAATGTACAGGCAACTTCAATCTTAGTCAAAATTCAAACATTCTAATTTACGATTTCAGGTATATAAAGTGAATTCGTATACTTAAACATGATTTTTAAAGCTTAAATCATAATTTTTAAGTGGAGGAGGGAAGAGCAGTTTGGGGTTGTTCCAATTTCTTTGTTTTGGAAATTTCTGGTGATCCACTGATTTGTTGAGGACGGGGTTTTTTGGGGGTGGTAGTGGAGTGAACGGTGGTTGTAGGAAAAATACTAGGATGGTGTGTAGTTGGTCGTGGTGGCGGCGGCGAGCATTAGAAGTCTGGAAACCTAGTTTAGTCGAGGCTATGTATTTTGTTGAGTTCGTCGTCAATAGTCGATCGAGTGCGACGTGGCTTTAGGAGATGGTAGAGGGGATGACGACGAGTAGTTGGCCGGAGTTTCGAATTTTCTAGTGGTCGGGGTTGGGTGAACGACGATGTTCCAGATTTGGAGGAGTTTCGGCTTTTTCTGTTTCCAGGTTTGGGTTTTAACTCGAATTCGATTTCAAGGGGATGATGGAGTTTCTGATGGTCGGGGAATGGAGCATGGAGGATCGTCGACTTGTTCGACGACGAGGCGGCGACGGTGACGTGCAAGTGCACCGTGCACGAGTTTCTGGTAATCTAGAAACTTGGGTAGTTTGGGATGAAGCAGGGTGAACTCGAGATTTTCTCGAGTAACTCGAGTGATTTACTCGAAGTTTTTAAGTGCTGGCTCGAAGCAAATATGATATTGGCTCGGGTAGAAATGCTTGTACAGGTTTAAAACAAAACTTGTTCTGTCTTTGTTTGAAATTTTAAATTTAAATTTAAATTATTAAGCAAGGTCTGAACTAAGTTTAAAACAAAATTTAACTATAAATTCAAGTTTAGTTCGAAGCCTAGTTTGAGAATAAAGTTTGTAAATTTAAATTGTTTTAATAACTAAAAGTGTTTAAGTTTAAGTGTATTTAAAAAGAGTTTGAAATTTAAAATGGAACTTGAAATTGTAAAGGAAGCATTTAAAACAAAGTTTAAATCAAGATTTTAAACCTGGACTTGAATCCAAATAGGAATTCTAGATTTTGAAATTAAATAAAGTTCTATATAATTTAAATGTTTAAAATAAGTTCAAAAGTAAAGTATGCTTTTAATATGTGAATTTAAAAAGGATTTTGATTTAAACTCTTCAAATTTCTTTTATAATGAAATTATTACTTAAACATGGAAATTTAAGGGTTTTTAAAATTAGTTTTTGACTTTATATAAGATAAATTGGTATTCATTTTAAAACTTGAAATTAAAATGAAATTTAATTAGTAAATTTGAAATAAATGTTTTCAAACATAATTGTGAGTGATAAAGGAAATCATTAATAAGAATAAGCCTTCTTTAAAGTTAATGAAATTTATTGATTTGTAATTCATAAATTATTAAGTTAATTAGAATGGATAATTAATGTTTTGTATCAATTTAATTAGTAAATATAAGGTTTAAATTTGTTGATTAAGGTTTAACTTAACTATTGATTAGGAATTAATTAATTTGTAGTTAAGAACTAATTAAGTTAAAATTAACACTTAATTAATTAACTAATTAGGATTAATTAATGAGTTATTAATGGTTAATCAATTTTAATCAATAATGATTAATGTAAGTAATTTCTTTAGTAAAGTAATTAAAGAATTCTTATTAGTTAATGAAGGTCATTAACTAAGATTATTTAAATAATTAACTAATATGATTAATTTTAACAATTAATTAGATTAATTAATTAATGATAATCGTTTGTGAAATTATGTAAGTGTAATTACTTTATGAAAGTAATTAAGAAGTTAATTGCTTATTGTAATTAATTGAGTTTAATTTGATTAACTTAAGTTAATTGTCAAATATTGTGTACTGCATTGATATTTCTGATATGTGATTGTGATGCTATGTAATGTGAATTTCTTTGTGCTGAATTGTGATTTGTGATTTGTTTCTATGTGTATGTGAAAACCCTTTTTGCCCGTAAAACGGCATTTAAATTTCGATGCGATAGGGAGTCGGATTCCAGTTGGTTATCCGAAACCCACATCAAATCGTAATGGTAAATCTTTGTGATTGATAAATGTACTTTATCTGTGAATGAAAATAAGCGTTATGGACTATACCGCTTATCGAGATTGATATGATTGAATCTGTGATGATTGATGATGTTGCACTATTGTGTGAAACCCCTAGACTACACCATACACACACAAATATGGATTGCACGACGAAATCAGCTAAGCCATATATTTTTAACAATTTTAACAATTGAATTCATGAATCCAAAATAGTTTTGGAATTGGAATTGAGAGCTTTTGAAAATGAGTTTCAAAAATAAAAATTTATTTTAAATAACTAAATAAAACTTGAAATTTAAATAATTTGATTTAAATTTGAATTCAATATTTGAAATTGAATTCAATAATTTGGGGAATTATGGTCTAAAAAAGATTATACAAGTTAAAGGTGATAATATGGGTTTTTAACCATTTAAAAAGTATTGTTTTAGGAATATGAATTTAAAACCCAAGTTTATACTTAAATGGATTTAACTTACGTAAATGTAATCAGTTTTTCCTAAAACGAAAGCTATTTGTTCTAAATAATAATAGCTTTCATAAAAAGGAAGGATTTCCAATTTGTATCAAAAGATTTCAAGTTGGAAATGAAATTGTAGATAGTTTGGAAAAACTATGAATTAACCTCCATGAAGATGATTAAATCTTGTTTGAAATCAAAGAGGATTTTAAATGGTGTATCTTTTATATAAAAGATGTGAATTGGAAAGGGTTTGAAAGTTATGAATTAAATCTTTAGTTGAATGATTGGATGAGTTAATCCAGTTCGAAATGGAATTGTTTTGAAAAGCCGTGAATGAACCTTTGTGGATAGATTGGTAAACTTTGTGAAATAAATCTTTTTATTTAAAAAGATTTGAAATGGTAATTTGTTAAACCATTTGGAAGGAAAAGTTTAGGATTTTAAGTTGTGACTTAACTGAAATCCCATATCCATATGTTTTTTAATATTACGCTCATTATTCGGTTTAGCCGGGAGAGGACCTTTGTGTCATATAACACATTCTGAATAATGATACGTCGATATGGATAGCATTTGAAGACGGGTGGTGAAAACCGGGTATTTTCGAGAATGAAAGGATAACCCGTCGATTGTCTCTGCAATGAGTCGCGCCGGTATAGAGATTCCCTAAGTGATGGGAAGTCCGATCGGGATTGTGAATACCCAGATTGCAAGGGCTTCTTCGGAAGTGCCTTCGGTTCTGTTTGAACCCGAAACAGACTTGTATGGTTGTATGTTTGGTATTACACTTTGAGATATAAAGCAGATTTCTTTCAAATACATATCTGTTGGCGGCGGAGAATTTATTCTCTTAGCTTAACACCCTTCTCTGAGACGTACGAGCTCAGAGGTTATGTAGTTGAAGGTTATCAGCGATATACTCCTAAATTGGTAGTGTGGCATGCTAAGTGCTGCTGTGTGTTGATGATCATTTGTTGATCAAAGCACGACTTTGGGAAAAAGTGTAGCTTTGTGGACGAGACCTCATCGAGCCTCACAAACCATGAATGGTCGAAACAGGAAAGATGCGGCAAGGTTTCAGAGGTAGCTCCCCTAGGGTATGTCCATTCCTTCTGGAAAAGGGTGGTATCATGCTATGGAGCTCAGATACTTACTCATGTGGGCACTGTAGTATATTTATTACTGTGTGATGTTGTTGGTGTAGAGGATCCTCGTATAAAGGTCGCAAACGACCAGGGGTGGCATATCTTAGGTTTTACTTCCCAGGAAGGGGGTAACCGGCCTTGTGTTGGAAGAGTACTGGGTAGGTTCTCGGGGCGTCCTTCCAGAGGCATTCCAATGTAGCAATAGGAAGTTCCTTAGCCTGACCATTTGTTGGAAAATCCAAAGAAACAATATGCGCCCTATATGGTTTTAGCTGTATAACCTGCCATGGAATGTGGCGGTAACCTGCTATTGAACATGGTAGTTATAATAGGCATAAGTGCGAAATGCCTATGCTGGGTAGGATTAATATTATACTTTCGAAATGTGTTCTTCACTATGCACTAATAATAATAATATCAAAGGATTTTTCGTATCATGCATTTTTGACTATCATAAGGAGAAATCTCCTCTAATTTTGCGTTTACATTGTGTGTATGGCGGGAGGCCTTATGGTAATTTCATTTTCGAAAAAGCATTGCGGATTTCAATGTTTTAAATTCTTTTGTTTGTTTAAAGATAAAATGTTTTTGTTTACTCATACCAGTCCCACGACTAACCTGGAGTTTATTGTTCCTTTCCTAACTCTGGGTGCCTACAATTTTCCACACGGGAAGTTTACAGTTGGATTTTTCAGATAGTCGAATAGTAGAAACTTATTCAATAGCCTTCGAAGCCTCTTGGATTTGCGGGTCGCATTTTCTACACTTCAACTTTCACGGCTGACCTTCCTTTGCTTGGTGCAACGTGATGGTTGTTCGAGCAATCTTTAGTTTGGAAATGGTGTTGCAGTTGCATTTTGGAGATGTATTCTATTGAAGATATTCTTTTCCGCTGTTATTTCTTGTATCTCTGATAGCTTTGATATCCATTGTATCATTCTATTGTATCTTCCACCGTATATGAATATTGCATCAAATGTTGTATATCAAATGTATTATTCATTTTCTTCCGCTATGTTGTACTTAATGTGTTATAAGCTCCGGCGAGCCAGATTCGGCGTTTGGATCTATGGTATTTGAATACGAGTGTCGTATTCGGTGCCGATTTTCGAAGGCCGAGCCTGGACCGTTACATTTGGTATCAGAGCCGAAGGTTGAAACTTTAGCTCTGGAGTATAACACATTAAGTAGCTCATTAGAGATAGGGTGAAGTATACCCTAGAATGAGTATCTCTAAGATATCCGTTCATATGCCTCAGTAAATTCTCTTACTATTCACTGATAGTAAGTATGAGTGCAAGAAGAGGACGATATAGGGGACAGGGGAGTACTGCTGCGAATGATCAATAACCTACGACAACGGAAATATCTTTCTCTATCAATCTTCTTTGATTCGATTTCGATTCTTTGATTAGCTTTGTAGCAGCTCGAGGAAGAAGCTTCGGTGTAATGGTGGCCCTACGAATCGTGTAGATAAGACTCTATTTCATATTCTATCAGCTTTCCGTCTTTAACCTTAATGAATTTGAAATTCTATTTGAAATAAATTGGTAAATTAAATATAAAGTTGAATATGAAGATTTGTATCGATAAAATGATTTCAATTAAACCAAAATTTAAAATTCTATTGTAATTTCTTATGAGTATCAAAGTCCGAAGAGGGACAAAATATATATACTTTGGGGTATTCCGACTTGAGTTTGGAATCCATATCTAGTGTTTGAAAGTTATAGAAGATTAAATCCATTTATCTATTGTTTAGGTCTCGATATATTCTACGAACGGTTAGTTTATCCTTCGGACTAACCAGTGCTTTGCATATTTCGTAGATTTGATGACCCGAGTATCCTATGTAATATTGAATGAGTTTGTTCTCGTATTGGTGATATTCGGATTTGGTGAGCCGAATACAAAATATATATTCAGTTTGACCTGGAAAACTGTTTCTCTATCTTTGTGTATCTATCTTTATAGTTTCCCTACCTGCAAATTTCTAGGACGAAATTTTTTTAAGGGGGGAGTCTGTAATGATCCCAATTTTGAATTAAATTAAAATTAATAGTTAATGTAAACTTTGGAATAAATTTTGGAATTAATTTGAATTTGAAATATATACGTATATGTATATATGAGTAAATTTGAATTTGACTTTAGAATTTGAATTTGAATATTGAATTTGTATTTGAATTTAAATAAATGAATTAGAGAAATGATTTAGGTCTAGGAATATTATTTATGTAAATTTATTTATGGGTAGTTAGTTTTAAAAGCATAAAGATATATTAATATGATTTAAATGTTTGATAGTTAAACTATAGCAATATGTATATGAAAAGAAATGAGAAAAGAAAAAAAATAAACATGAAACAAGACAAATATGTTTTCTGTAAATTCATATGCAATGCATGTAGACTAAGATGGAAACATATGCACTTACCCCTATCATCTCAGCACAAAGTATAGTCGGCTGAAAACAGAAATTATCTCAGCCTCCATTCGTAAAAATATCTTTGGTCAAAAAATGTAGGCAAGGAAAAGAAAATCTGATTAAATAAATAAAAAAAGAAAAAAGCTAAACCAGATAATACATCCCCTCTGTAAACACCTTTCTCTACATATATACGTCCATATTGTTTCATTTGTTCATCAAAACTTAGCATTCCAGAAATATAAACATCACTATTTCTCTTACAAAACTTAAGTTCAATTCAACAAAAAAGAAAAGAGATTAAAGAAAGAAATAAAAAAAAAATCAAAAACTGCAGTTCCAAAACAAAGCAGCTCTCTGTTCAAACATATTCTAGGTGAGTAAACTTTTGAGATTTCTGAAGTTTAGTCTGTGGTTTGAATCATGCTTGAAATAGAAATTGTGAAGTATCTTTATGCATGCAAAGATGTGTATATGCATGTATTTAAAATGATTGTGCATGTCCAGTATCAAGCATACTACCTCTGTTTGGAAATACGTTTTCAAAACCTGTTTGAAATCAAATTTCTTCTCCTCTGATTTTTGTTAAGCTTTAGAATTTAAACAAAAATTGTTTGTTTAAACATGATTTAAGTTTTAGAAATAATTTTCAATAGATTAAATCAATGATTATCTGGTAAATTTTGAATGTACAGGCAACTTCAATCTTAGTCAAAATTCAAACATTTTAATTTACGATTTCAGGTATATAAACTGAATTCGTATACTTAAACATGATTTTCAAAGCTTAAATCATAATTTTTAGGTGGAGGAGGGAAGAGTAGTTTGGGGTTGTTCCAATTTCTTTGTTTTGGAAATTTCTGGTGATCCACTGATATGTTGAGGACGGGGTTCTTTGGGGTGGTAGTGGAGTGAACGGTGGTTGTAGGAAAAATACTAGGATGGTGTGTAGTTGGTCGTGGCGGCGGCGGCGAGCATTTGAAGTCTGGAAACCTAGTTTAGTCGAGGCTATGTATTTTGTTGAGTTCGTCATCGATAGTCGACTGAGTGCGACGTGGCTTTGGAGATGGTAGAGGGGATGACGACGAGTAGTTGGCCAGAGTTTCGAATTTTCTGGTGGTCATGTTTGGATGAACGGCGATGTTCCAGGTTTGGGGGAGTTTCAGCTTCTTCTGTTTCCATGTTTGGGTTTTAACTCGAACTCAATTTCGAGGGGTTGATGGAATTTCTGATGGTCGGGGATTGGAGCATGGAGGATCGTCGACTTGTTCGGCGACGAGGCGACGTCCGGAGGTGAGCGACGGTGCCTTGCAAGTGCACCGTGCATGGGTTTCTGGTAATCTGGAAACTTGGGTAGTTTGGGATGAAGCAGGGTGAACTCAAGATTTTCTCGAGTAAATCGAGTGATTTACTCGAAGTTTTTAAGTGCTGGCTCGAAGCAAATGTGATATTGGCTCGGGTAGAAATGCTTGTACAGGTTTAAAACAAAACTTGTTCTAAATTTGTTTGAAATTTTAAAATTAAATTTAAATTATTAAGCAAGGTCTGAACTAAGTTTAAAACAAAAGTTTAACTTTAAATTCAAGTTTAGTTCGAAGCCTAGTTTGAGAATAAAGTTTGTAAATTTAAATTATTTTAATAACTCAAAGTGTTTAAGTTTAAATGTGTTTAAAAAGAGTTTGAAATTTAAAATGGAACTTGAAATTGTAAAGGAAGCATTTAAAACAAAGTTTAAATCAAGATTTTAAACCTGGACTTAAATCCAAATCTGAATTCTAGATTTTGAAATTAAATAAAGTTCTATATAATTTAAATGTTTAAAATAAGTTTAAAAGTTAAGTATGCTTTTAATATGTGAATTTAAAAATGATTTTGATTTAAACTCTTCAAATTTCTTTTATAATGAAATTATTACTTAAACATGGAAATTTAAGGGTTTTTAAAACTGGTTTTTAACTTTATATAAGATAAATTGGTATTCATTTTAAAACTTGAAATTAAAATGAAATTTAAGCAGAAAATGTGAAATAAATGTTTTCAAACATAATTGTGAGTGATAAAGGAAATCATTAATAAGAATATGCTTTCTTTAAAGTTAATGAAACTTATTGATTTGTAATTCATAAATTCTTAAGTTAATTAGAATGGATAATTAATGTTTTGTATCAATTTAATTAGTAAATATAAGGTTTAAATTTATTGATTAAGGTTTAAGTTAATTAATGATTAGGAATTAATTAATTTGTAATTAAGAACTAATTAAGTTAAAATTAACACTTAACTAATTAACTAATTAGGATTAATTAATGAGTTATTAATGGTTAGTCAATTTTAATCAATAATGATTAATATAAGTAATTTCTTTCGCAAAGTAGTTAAAGAATTGTTATTAGTTAATGAAGGTCATTAACTAAGATTATTTAAATAATTAATTAATATTATTAATTTTAATAATTAATTAGATTAATTAATTAATGATAATCATTTATGAAATTGTGTAAGTGTAATTACTTTATGAAAGTAATTAAGATGCTAATTTCTCATTGTAATTAATTGAGTTTAATTTGATTAATTTAAGTTAATTGTCAAATATTGTGTACTGGAATGATATTTCTGATATGTGATTGTGATGCTATGTAATGTGAATTGCTTTGTGCTGAATTGTGATTTGTTTCTATGTGTATGCGAAAACCCTTTTTGCCCGTAAAACGGCATTCAAATTTTGATGCGACAGGGAGTCGGATTCCAGTTGGTTATCCAAAACCCACATCGAATCGTAATGGTAAATCTTTATGATTGATAAATGTACTTTATCTGTGAATGAAGATAAGCATTATGGATTATACCGCTTATCGAGATTGATATGATTGAATCTGTGATGATTGATGATGTTGCACTATTGTATGAAACCCCTAGACTGCACCATACACACACAAATATGGATTGCATGAGGAAATTGGCTAAGTCACAGATTTTTAACAATTTTAACAATTGAATTCTTGAATCCAAAATAGTTTTGGAATTGGAATTGAGAGCTTTTGAAAATGAGTTTCAAAAATAAAAAGTTATTTAAATAACTTAATAAAACTTGAAATTTAAATAATTTGATATAAATTTGAATTCAATATTTGAAATTGAATTCAATAATTTGGGGAATCATGGTCTAAAAAAGATTATACAAGTTAAAGGTGTTTATATGGGTTTTTAACCATTTAAAAAGTATTGTTTTGGGAATATGAATTTAAAACCCAAGTTTATACTTAAAAGGATTTAACTTCTGTAAATGTAATCAGTTTTTTCCAAAACGAAAGCTATTTGTTCTGAATAATAATAGCTTTCATAAAAAGGAAGGATTTCCAATTTGTATTGAAAGATTTCAAGTTGGAAATGAAATTGTAGATAGTTTGGAAAAAATATGAATTAACCTTCATGAAGATGATTAAATCTTGTTTGAAATCAAAGAGGATTTTAAATGGTGTATCTTTTATATAAAAGATGTGAATTAGAAAGGGTTTGAAAGTTATGAATTAAATCTTTAATCGAAAGGTTGGATAGTTAATCCAGTTCGAAATTGAATTGTTTTGAGAAGCCGTGAATGAACCTTTGTGGAAAGATTGGTAAACTTTGTGAAATAAATCTTTTATTTAAAAAGATTTGAAATGGTAATTTGTTAAACCATTTGGAAGGAAAAGTTTTGGATTTTAAGCTGTGACTTAACTGAAATCCCATATCCATATGTTTTTAAATATTACGCTTATTATTCGGTTTAGCCCGGAGAGGACCTTTGTGTCATCTAACCCATTCCGAATAATGATACGTCGATATGGATATCATTTGAAGACCGATGGTGAAGACCGGGTATTTTCGAGAACGAAAGGATAACACGTCGATTGTCTTTGCATTGAGTCGCACCGGTATAGAGATTCCCTAAGTGATGGGAAGTCCGATCGGGATTGTGAATACCCGGATTGCAAGGGCTTCTTCGAAAGTGCCTTCGGTTCTGTTCGAACCCAGAACAGACTTGTATGGTTGTATGTCTAACATTACACTTTGAGATATAAAGCAGATTTCTTTCAAATACATAACTGTTGGTGGCGGAGAAGTTATTCTCTTAGCTTAACACCCTTCTCTGAGACGTACGAGCTCAGAGGTTATGTAGTTGAAGTTTATCAGCGATATACTCCCAAATTTGTAGTGTGGCATGCTAAGTGCTGATGTGTGTTGATGATCATTTGTTGATCATTTGTTGATCAAAGAATGACTTTGGAAAAAAGTGTAGCTTTGTGGACGAGACATCATTGAGCCTTACAAACCGGTGATGGTCGAAACAAGAAAGATGCAGCAAGGTTTCAGGGGCAGCTCCCTTTGGGTATGTCCATTTCTTCTGGAAAAGGGTGGTATCATGGCATGGAGCCCAGATACTTACTCATGTGGGCACTGTAGTATATTTATTACTGTGTGATATTGTTGGTGTAGAGGATCCTCGTATAAAGGTCGCAAACGACCGAGGGTGGCATATCTTAGGTTTTACTTTCCGGGAAGAGGGTAACCGGCCTTGTGTTGGCAGAGAGCCGGGTAGGTTCTTGGGGATTCCCTCTAGAGGCGTTCCTTTGTGGCAATAGGAAGTTCCTTAGCCTGACCATTTGTTGGAAAATCTAAAGAAACAATACGCGCCCTGTACGGTTTTAGTTGTATAACCTGCCATAAAATGTAGCTGTAACCTGCTGTTGAACATGGTAGCTATAGTAGGCATAAGTGCGAAATGCCTATGCTGGCTAGGATTAATATTATACTTTCGAAATGTGTTCGGCACTATGCACTAATAATATTAATATTAAAGGATTTTGCGTATCAAGCATTTTTGACTATCATAAGGAGAAATCTCTCCAATTCTGCGTTTGCATTATGTGTGTGGCGGGAGGCCTTATGGTAGTTTCATTTTCCAAAAAGAATTGAGGATTTCGATGTTTTAAATTATTTTGTTTGTTTTAAAGATAAAATGTTTTTTTTACTCATACCAGTCTCACAACTGTCTTGGAGTTTATTGTTCCTTTCTTAAACTCTGGGTGCCCACAATTTTCCACATGGACAGTTTAGAGTTGGATTTTTCAGATAGTCGAATAGAAGGAACTGATTCAATAGCCTTCGAAGCCTTTTAGATTTGCGGGTCGCATTTTCTACACTTCATCTTTCACGGCTGACCTTGCTTAGCTTGGTGCAACGTGATGGTTGTTCGTGCAATCTTTAGTTTGGAGAAGGTGTTGCAGTTGCATTTTGGAGATGTATTCTATTGAAGATATTCTTTTCCGCTGCTATTTCTTATATCTCTGATAGTTTTGATATCCATTGTATCATTCTATTATATCATCCAATGTATCTAAATATTGTATCAAATGTTGTATATCAAATGTATTATTCATTTTCTTCCGCTGTGTTGTACTTGATGTGTTATAAGCTCCGGCGAGCCAGATTCGGCGTTTGGATCTGCAGCATTTGAATACGAGTGTCATATTCGGTGCCAATTTTGAAAGGCCGAGCCTGGACTGTTACAGGTCGCTAAGGTTCTGTGTTGACTATCGAGAGTTGAACATAGTGACCATTCGAAATAAGTATCCTCTTCCCCGTATTGACGATCTCTTTGACTAGCTGCATGGTGCTTCTGTCTTTTCTCAACTGGACTTAGCATTAGGTTTCCATTAGTTAAGGGTAACTGAGGACAGTATTCTCTTAACTGCATTTAGGGGACCAAATTGTTTCAATGAGTGGTTGGTTATGCCTTTTGGGTTAACCAACGCTCCTGCCTACTTTGTCGATCTGATGAACCGAGTTTTTATAGATGTGTTGAATAAGTTTTTTTTGGTGTTCATTGATGATATTCTGATCTACTCTAAATCTGAAGAAGAGCACAAGCAGCATTTGAGTATAGTGTTAGAGACTCTGAGAAGGCATGTTTTGAAGGTGAAGTTCTCTAAGTGCCATTTTTGGAAATCGGAAGTCAAACATTTGGGGCACATTGTTTCTGGAGAAGTATTCTCTGTAGACCCAGCTAAGGTTGAGACTATTCTGGAGTGGAAGCAGCCGCAGACACCGACCGAAGTTCATAGTTTTATGGGATTGGCTGGCTACTACAGGAAGTTTATCAAGGATTATTCCAAGATCTCTTCGCACCTAACTAAGCTAACCAGGAAAGGAGCTAAATTCAAGTGGACACCTGAATGTGAGGAAGCTTTTCAGAATCTGAAGGCAAAGTTGACAAGTACCTGTGTTGGCTATTTCGGATGGAAAGAGAAAGTTTGAGGTTTATACGGATGCCTGTATAGTTGGACTGGGAACTGTTCTGATGCAAAATGGTAGAGTTATTGCGCATGTGAGTCGGCAATTGAAGCCTCATGAAAGGAACTACGCTACGCACGATCTGGAGTTGTTAGCCATTGTTTTTGCTTTGAAGATCTGGAGGCACTATCTTTTGGAAGAGAAGTTCGAGCTATTCATGGATCACAAACCATTAAAGCACCTCTTCTCTCAAAAGGATCTTAATTTGAGGCAGCAACGATGGGTTTAGTTTTTGGCATCGTATGATTTGCATATCCTGTATACCCAAGGAAAGGCAAATGTTGTAGCAGATGCTCTTAGCAGAAATGCAGTTCTGTCTCTTTTGGATGTTGTTCCGTCTCTCTAGGAAAGAATCATAAGCAAGCAAATGGAGGATAGATCCTTTGAAGAACTGATTCTTGGAAACAAGGATGGTCGATATTCAGATTTCAAGGTGGACGATCAAGGAGTTTTGAGGATCAACGGTCGTTTGTGTGTACCTGATATAGATGGATTGGGGCAAGAATTCTTATCTGAGTGTCATCGTTGGACTTAGCATCAGGTTTCCATTAGTTTAGGGTAGCTGAGGACAGTATTCCCTTAACTGCATTTAGGGGACCCAATTGTTTCAATGAGTGGTTGGTTATGCCTTTCGGGTTTACCAATGCTCCTGCCTACTTTGTCGATCCGTGAACCAATTTTTTATAGATGTGTTGAATAAGTTTGTTTTGGTGTTCATTGATGATATTCTAATCTACTCTAAATCTGAAGAAGAGCACAACGAGCATTTGAGTATAGTGTTAGAGACTCTGAGAAGGCATGTTTTGAAGGTGAAGTTCTCTAAGTGCCATTTTTGGAAATCGAAAGTCAAACTTTTGAGGCACATTGTTTTTGGAGAAGTAATCTCTATAGACCCAGCTAAGCTTGAGACTATTCTGGAGTGGAAGCAGCCGCAGACACCGATCGAAGTTCATAGTTTTCTGGGATTGGCTGGCTACTACAGGAAGTTTATCAAGGATTATTCCAAGATCTCTTCGCACCTAACTAAGCTAACCAGGAAAGGAGCTAAATTCCAGTGGACACCTGAATGTGAGGAAGCTTTTCAGAATCTGAAGGCAAAGTTGACAAGTACGTGTGTTGGCTATTTCGGATGGGAAGAGAAAGTTTGAGGTTTATACGGATGCCTGTATAGTTGGACTGGGAACTGTTCTGATGCAAAATGGTAGAGTTATTTCGTATGCGAGTCGACAATTGAAGCCTCATGAAAGGAACTATGCTACGCACGATCTGGAGTTGTTAGTCATTGTTTTTGCTTTGAAGATCTGGAGGCACTATCTTTTGGAAGAGAAGTTCGAGTAATTCACAGATCATAAACCATTGAAGTACCTCTTCTCTCAAAAGGATCTTAATTTGAGGCAGCAACAATGGGTTGAGTTTTTGGCATCGTATGATTTGGATATCCTGTATACCCATGGAAAGGCAAATGTTGTGGCAGATGCTCTTAGCAGAAATGCAGTTCTGTCTCTTTTGGATGTTGTTCCGTCTCTCTAGGAAAGAATCATAAGCAAGCAAATGGAGGATAGATCTTTTGAAGAACTGATTCTTGGAACCAAGGATGGTCGATATTCGGATTTCAAGGTGGACGATCAAGGAGTTTTGAGGATCAATGATCATTTGTGTGTACCTGATATAGATGGATTGAGGCAAGAATTCTTATCTGAGTGTCATCGCTCCAGACTGAATATCCACCCGGGAATTTCTAAGATGTATAAGGATATGAGAAGGGTTTTCTGGTGGCCGATCATGAAGAGGGATGTAGCTGCTTTTGTCAATAGTTGTGCTATCTGCCAGTAGGTTAAAGGAGATCAACAGAAGTCAGCCGGATGTTTGCAACCTTTGGAAGTCCCAATGTGGAAGTGGGAAATGATTTCGATGGATTTCATCGACGGTTGCCTAGAAATAAGAAGGGAAACGAAGGAATATGGGTGATTGTGGATCGTTTAACCAAAAGCGCCCATTTTATACCGGCTAAGGCAACCCATACTGTAGCTTCTCTAGCAGAGATTTTCTTGAGAGAGATAGTCAGATTGCATGGTGTTCCGGTTAGTATAATAAGTGATCGAGATCCTATTTTCACCAGCAAGTTCTGGGAGGATTTGCAATTAGCTATGGGTACGAGTTTGAGATTGAGTACAGCATATCATCCCCAGACAGATGGATTGACGAAGAGGCTTAACCAAATTCTAGAAGATATGATGAGGGCATGTGTATTGGATTTTGGTGGATCGTGGGAAGACCGTCTACATCTAGTGGAATTCTCTTACAATAACAGTTACCAAGCAAGTATTAAGATGGCTCCCTATGAAGCTCTGTATGGAAGACCACGTAGATCCCCATCCTGTTGGATAGAGTCGAGAGATCGTCTTATGCTTGGACCAGATCTGATCTGTGAAGCATTTGCGAAAGTTGAGCTTATCAAGAAGATGATGAGAACTGCTCCGGACCGTCAAAAGAAATATGTGGATAAAAGACGAAGAAAACTAGAATTTGAGATTGGAGATTTAGTCTTTGTCAAAGTTTCCCCGATAAAAGGAGCATTAAGATTTGGAAAGAGAGGACAACCTGCCCTAAGATATATTGGTCCATTCCGAGTGCTCGAGAGGATTGGTGCCGTAGCTTACAGGATTGAATTGCCAGTCCGGATGGCTAGAATTCACAATGTTTTTCACGTATCTCATCTGAGGAAAT
Organism: Allium cepa; assembly: GCA_030765085.1. Lineage (NCBI taxonomy): Eukaryota > Viridiplantae > Streptophyta > Magnoliopsida > Asparagales > Amaryllidaceae > Allium > Allium cepa. The sequence goes on along the minus strand of CM060933.1, from coordinate 22,161,483 downwards.
ACGTTCACCATCCAACTCTTATTGTGGAGCCGGCTGTGCAAGAAGACTTAGAGGTTGAGCCAGACTTATCGGTTGTCAGACATCCTGTTCAAATTATTGATCAAGATGAGAGGTAACTCAGGAGCAAGATAGCGAAGTTTGTCAAAGTCCAGTGGAGTGAGGATCCTAGAGACTGTACCTCGGAGACTCTGGATAGTTTTAGGAAGGCTTATCCGAATTTTTGTACGGATAGTTAGTGATGTTTTGTATTGAATGTATTGTTGTTTGGATGTTTTTTTTGTTAGTTGCTTATGTATGGATGATATGTATGTTTGAATTGTTGAAATAAAATGAAAATTTTGGATTATCTTTTGTTTAAATTTCAGGGACGAAATTCTTTTAAGGAGGGAGGAATGTGATATCGCGGAATTTCAAACCAAATTTAAATGTGATAATCTCTTTTAATAAATAAATTAAATTGTAAAAATTATTATTTAAACAATAATAATAATTGTATTGTAAATATATTGATTTTAAATAGAATCATTATATACAAATGGAAATTGGATTTGTTAAAACTATATGTATATATCAAATTGATTTTTAAATTAAATTTGAATTTTTAATTTGAATTTGAATATTTAAATTGAAATTCAAAAGTTAGTTATTTATATCTTAAATCATGCTTTGGTTTTAAAGTGTATTTTCATGATTTTATTTAGGATATAAAATTTTTTTAGGTTAACTTCTTTTTAAAGAAATTTATTTATATAAATTAAATATGTATTTACTAATTGGAAAATTAAGTATAAAAGCTTTATTAAATATTTAAAAATCTATTTTTGCATGAAAAACTACATGTGTTAACTTATAAATCCCTCTAATAACATGTGTTAAGAGATTAAATGAGTTTAGTGACAAGTGTCACATTTTTTATTTTATTTTCTTAATTTTAATAAATCAAAAATTAAATCTATATAGCTTTACTTCTTCATCTTCATTCATTTATTTACATCTCATTTCTAAAAGCAAAAGAAATAAGCCATAAAAATACCAAACCTGTAAACCAATTCAGTACAACTAAATCAAAACTTTAGTAAAAATTGAAGCAACCTTCAAAGTTCAAAAGCAAGATCTAACACAATCTAAAAGTAGCTACAAGCAAAAGTTTTCAAAAATCAATTCATCTCAACAACTTCAAAATTTCAGTCTGAAGATCGTCGTCATCAATTTAAATTTTTCCGGTTACAACAGATTTCAAGTTCTTTTTAAAACTCTCCAGTTTTAGCTCTGCTTCAAAACAAGTATCAGGTGAGTAAACACATATATTAAAAAGGATTTAGAAAGTTAATATTCTGCATGTGATTTCTGTGATGAATTTTAGCCTTCATATGTGTATATATATGCGTGAACTTTTGTATTTATGAATGTTGAATATGTGCATGTTGTAGTGTGTTCATTCTCCTCTGTTTTGAAAGTATAGAGTCCAAAAACCAATAAAAATTTCAAATTTCCTTATCCGATTACTATTGGACTTTAAGTTTCAAACAAATCATGATTTTATAACCACAATCTAAGTTTTCAAATTGTGTTTAAGGATTTTTAATTTGAAAATTTTCTGAAATAAAGAAAAGACTGTAAAATCTTTAAATTTGATAAAAATCAAACATATTATTTTATAGATTCAAGCATGCAACTTGAATCAACATTGTAAAACTTGATTTTTAAAGCAAAAATCTCGAATTTTAGTTGTGTTTTTGGATTGCATTTCTGGGTTGATCTGAAACGGAAGAACGATCAAAATCTTGTGACTGGGTTGATTCTGGTAGTCGGGGCTTTGGCTAGGGATGGCATGGTGATCGTGGAAGCTTGGAAAAATGGTGGATGTGGAGTTCGTTCGCCATGGCGACGGCGATAAGCAAATGGATTTTAAAAACCTAATTGTGTCTAGGTTTGAAGAATTGGTCGCAGGGGATTCTTCGTTGCATCGAGCTTGGCCAGATTTGGAGGGGACGTGTCTGAGACGTGGTTGTAGGCGTAGGCGAAGGTGCGGTGACTCCGGTGGTTGGAAATACTCAGGCGTGGCAATTTCTGATGTGGACGTGATTTCCGGTTTCGACTGGAAGTCTCATTTTCAATTTGAGCTTCGCAACGAGGGTTCGAAGGTCGGAATCGAGCGAGTAGTCGATTGTCGACGTGCGCATGGTGTCGTCGGAAGTGGCGATGCCATTGATGGCCTGTGCACGTGCACAGCATCAGGGTTCGTGTTAGGAGATTGGTCGTGTGCAAACCGAAGGAGTATTCGAGTAGGATGAGTTTTTGCACGAGTCTGAACTCGTGTTCGTGAGTTACCCCCCTTTTCCAGTTTTGTCAAAGTTTTAACTTAAACTAAAAAAAGTAAGGGAAGATGAAAATGGAAACTCGGGCCAGCACTCGCTGGTCGAATCCGAAGATTAAGTTGATGTTTTAAGGTTTTTCAAACTAGTTTAAAATTTTAAAATAGTTTATACTACTATATGATAAACGATTAAAACAATTTGATTTAAGAAGTTTATACTTTGTTAACTAAAATTTGAGATGCTTAAATATTCTTTTAAATTTAATTTTTAAAAGTAATTAAGTTTTAATAAAGGTGAAATGTTTTAAAAACATGTATTAATTGTAAGTAATTAATAAAAATGTTTTATTTTGAAAGTTAGTTAAGTTTTATGGCTAAAGATTAATTTAATTAATAAGGTAATTAAAGTTAAATTAATTAATAATATTGGGATTAATTAATTTATAAAAGTTTTGTTAATTAATTAATAATTAATAATTAATTTAATTAAATAATTAAGGATAAATTAATTTATAATTAATAATTAATCGATTAAATAATTAAGAATTAATTAATAAATGATTAGTAATTAATTAATTAAGTGATTAATTAATTAGTAATTAAGAATTAATTAATCAAGTAATTATGGATAATTAATTAAGTAATTACGATAAATTAATTTATAATTTGAAATTAATTAAGTAATTAAGATTAATTAGTTGTTAATTAAGGATTAATTAATTAATAATTAAGGAATGATTAATTTATAATCAAGTTTTATTAATTAATAATTAAGGTTATTAATTAATAGTTGAAGGATAATTAATTAATTAATTAAAGACTAATTAATTGATTATGAGGTTAATTAAGAAGTAATTAATTAATTAAATGATTGTAATTAATTAATTAATGATTGGTTAAGCAAGATAAAGTGGTTGATTCCTAGGTAATTAATTTAATTTGATTAAATTAATTACAATATGAATTAGAGATATGCTTGCTTATGGATGATTGTTTTGAATAGAATGTCTGGATTTGGTTGATATCTAATGGATGATAATCTGTGATATTTTGTGATGAGATATTGTATGTATTTGTGATAGATGTTTGTTATTATCTGTAGATAATGTTGTGTGAATTCAATATTTTAAATTGAATTGAATTGTTTAAATCTTTAAGCAACTTGACCTTTAAGATGGTGCTTGGATTTCGATGAGACTGGGATCGGAAAATCAAGTTTGATTATCCGAAAACCACATGGATCCAAGTTAAATGTTAGGTCGTGACATCTCAAAGTGAAGATCGAGATGGAGTTCCAGAGTGCAAGGGTTATTGTCGTTAACTCTGAGGGTGATTCCAAAATGAGTGTAATGAGATAATGACTTTGGTTTCATTCGAACCCGAAACGAACTTGTATGTGTTCTGTAAAGGTAATCGCAGCATCAAGCCTCTTCAACCTGAAATGGCTAAAACAGGGAAGGTGTAGCAACATTAATTGGGTAGCACCCAAGTAGGACGAGATTTATCCTGTCTAGAGGTCCCTTTTATTTCGGCTGTGTGGGCAGTTGTTGGCCACAACTACGGGGTTGTCTTGTTCGGGACTGTCCAGTAAGGGATGGTTTCAGCCTTGTGTTGCAAGGGATCGGGAGTGATCCTCGGCACGGTGATCTAGGCCCCATACTATGACGGGTGGTACCTCAGTAGCCCTGCCATTGTATGGAATCCATTCTCCAATAAGTGCCTGTACGGTTTTAATTGTGTCCAACTATGTTGGAACGTGAGATGTAAGCATTCCAGCTATTTCTTTATTTTATATTGAATACCCTAGACCCTATTATAATATCACTGGATTTCCTATCAAATGTTTTGGTTAGCGTAAGGTTAAAACTTACCCATATTTATGTGTGGGGAGTCTTACGTGATACCTTTTGTTTTCAAATGATTTTAAAGTTAAACAACTTTAACCTGTTTACTCACACCAGACCCATGTCTGACCAGGAGTTTATTTGTTTTTCTTAAACTCTTGGGTACTCAAATTTTTATGAGTAGCCAAGTGATCAGGTTAGGATTGTCAAATGTTATGGAAACTGGAGCTGGAGTCCAGACGTATCTATCTATCTATTTATCCGTTGTGTTGTGAATTTTTGATGTTGTATTTTGGATGTAATGATTAGGCAGACTCTTATAACTGTCTAATGTAATGAAGTCGTATTATTTTATGTACTATGATATGTTAAACTATGTAATGGATATGTGTAATATTATATTTTGTTTCGTTTCCGCTGTAAGATTCTGATGTGGTTGTTCTTTCTTTCTATCTTTTCTATTTCTATCTCTTTTCTTTCTTATTGATGATACGTTTTTCCGTGGAATGAAAGACGGGTTCTCACAACCATGGAGGGGGTGACGATTTCCAGAGCATTCTCACAAAAATGTTTTCTACATTTTCAAAAAATGTTTTCTAATTATTTTCACTAGGTTTTGAAAATGGGTTTACCGAGTACTTATTGATTTTTAGTCCTGCGCCTAATCAACGTATGACCGAATTTCTGTGAAAACAAGGATGTACTTGTTGAGACATCGAGTTATAAAAATTATTTTTATAAAAGCGATTTTGGTAATATTATGTAAATTTTAAAGTGTTTTAAACTTTAAGAATAAAAAGAGTTAAAAATGTTTAAAGAATAGTATAATTGATAATAAACATTTTAATTAAAATTCTTGCTTCGTTCCTTTTCCAAGATGAAAAGTTCTAAAAGGGGGAGGAATGTGACGACCCGGATTTTAAATATCAAATAATTGGGTAATTAACTGATTTTAACTATTGAGATACTGATTTATTAGTTGAACAGATAAATTTTGATAATTTAAATATCGGGACATATATAATTTGACTTAAAAACTATATAGAATATTTAATTGTGAAATTCTTGGATATGATGAACTTTAAATATATATATATATATATATATATAACAAATATAGAAACTCTACCTTTTAAGTTAAGATAAACATCCAAAAACTAATATATATATATATATATATATATATATATATAATGAATGGAAGCTTTATGATGTTAATAATATATGTGAGTATATAAATGTATATACATACGTGTGTATATATATATGCCCTATGAAATGAATGTAGGAAAGTTTTTAAAAGTGTGGATATAAATATAATATCAAAAATTCACATAAGATATTTTAATTGTTTCAAAGTTTTATTTTTATTTCTAAAATCTCAAAAATAATTTAAATTTAAACTCTTAACACTAGATATAAGTATACATGTGGTTATTTATTAAAGTATTAATAACTTAAGCTTAAAACAAAAATAGAAATATATATATATATAATATATATATATATGGACATTTATAAGGTAGGAGACGAAGAATATACATATGCATTGAAATGTGATTTATATGTAAGCTAAAGAGGGGGAAATATTGATCCATCAAGCACACAAATGTCAATAGATTTCTACAAAAAAAAAGTGTGAGAAACTAAAACTAGGTGCTGTATACGGGCAGTATCTTTTTTTATATAAATCTCTAATATAATGGTCTAGGCTTTTCAACCAGTAACAGCGGCCACTCTCGGCTGGTAGGCTTTTCAACCATCCCAGCCCAGCCGAGGCATACAATGGTACCCTGCCCTTGCTTTTACGGCTAGCCTTTCGACTTCTTCACCTACCCAGTTAACCAACCCCTCCGTGGGGACATATAGGGGTAAGAGTCACCCGTTTGCCACCAAACACAAAGCGAGAACCCCCTATCACGTTGTATTTAGCAAGGTCAGTCATGAGACTGGTATGAGAAAACAAAAACAGTTTATCTTTAAAACAAACAACAACAAAATTTTAAATTGAAATCCTCCATGGCCATGGCCTCTCCTTCCCGTCCTTTCCCTTCATTCACACTACCTGTCTACTCTTCCATCCCCAAGTACATTTCGACCTCTACTCCTTCTAATGCTTCCATCCCACCTCTGCCAGACCCGCCGCCCATTCCCATCGCTGCCCTATCCTCTCTCCTCGGCCCTCCGCCAGTTCCTTGCCCTTCTATCCAACCCACCTCTACTTCTCCTCCCCTGTGGAACTCACTCTTCAAAGTCAAGCCATGCAATGCCGGCAGTTTTGAACCTGTCACTTTCCCGTTCGTCTTTGATGACGGTGTTATTGTACCGCCAGTGGAAGTTGTCAATGCTGGGAATGCTGTTTGGGGGCAATGCCTTGTAGGCTTCTTTCTTGACTTACCTCTCCCCTACATGGTAGTCTTGCATCACCTAAAACGAGTTTGGCATCTTAAAGGATCGATAGAGGTTAAATCTGATGGAAACATGTTCCTATTCAATCTATCTTCTGATGAAGATAGAAGGAAGAATCCTATTGTGATGAGGAACAAGTTGTTTATAGTTAAGGAATGGGATCCTTCTATTGGAAATAGTGTTAGCACAATTAAGTCTGTACCAGTGTGGTTGAAACTATCTAACATCCCTTTATATTGCTGGTCTCACTTAGGAATTAATTGGTTAGCAACGAGGATAGGGAAGTTCCTATGTATGGATGATAATACTGAAAAGTTGGAGAGGATTGGGTATGCCAAATGTTTGGTTGAGGTGTCTGCTCAAGCTGAGTTGCCTGATGTTTTCATGGTTAAACTATTGGATGGCTCTGAGCAACAAGTCAGAGCTGATTATATGTGGAAACCACTAATATGTGGGGATTGCAAGGTTTTTGGGCATCGGTCTTCATGTTGCCAAATGCAGAAATGCATTAATGATAGTAATGTGGAAGAGAAACCAGCTGAGGTTGGAGTTTCTAACAATTCTGGTGTTGGCAAAGAAAGTAAATCAAATGTATATGGTGAGCACAGGAAAGATGTATCCAAGGGAGGGTGGAGGAAGGTACCACTTAGGAAAGACAAAGTACTCAAGAATTTGAATAAGATAGGTAACAATGCTGGATTACAATCTGTTAATGGATCGGTTAAAATTAAAGCTGGGAATTCTCTTTTGAATCTGTTTCCTGAAACTGGTACTGAAGGAAGGATAAATGAGCATGAAGTAATATCTGTGCATGCTATTCCCGAAGGAGGAAACAACATAGTAGCATATAATTTCGAAGTTAACATGCACAAAGAAACAATGTTACCCGAAGCAACGTCGAATGCTAATCCTTTTTCTGTACTTGTGCATGATGAAACAGAATACATCGAGAATGAACAAATATCAAAGGCTTCTGAGGAAGGAGAGTTTTTTTCTTCAGCAGTGAAGGTCTTTTATCAATCTTTTGATCCTGAAATACTATCAAAAAATGCTATGCAAATTAAAGTAGCTTAATCAACTCACGTGGTTGAAAATGCACATCTGAATGTACAGAAACCAGCTGAAGCAGGCTTATTATGCATCCCTTCAACTGGCTAATCAAATCAAAGTGTTTTAAACTCCCATGCAAAGTTGCCGACTTCAAAACTGGATCATAACTCCATCAAACAAGCTTTCCTAATCTAGATTGAGAATCACATTTTCGATCTTTTTAAGCCATTTGTTCCTTTTTTTGCTCCCACAACTTCCTCTCCTCAGTCTAATCCTCCCTTTCCAATCCCTTCCCCCTTATTCCTTTCCAGGATCCATTCCTGGTTGGGCCTCACCACCACCACGTCAAGATTCTTTTAGCCCAAGCGCACTGAAGTCTACTACTTTGGCCGCTAAGCTAAAGTCGGTGCGATCTGTTCCTCCTACAACTAGGAGTAGGGCAAGTGTGCTTCACCTCTCAACTTAGTTTTTGATGAACAGAATTGCTTCATGGAATATCCGGGTTGCACATAAACCTGTCAAACTAGATCATGTCAAAACTCTGATTAATGAACATAATATCAAGATTTTTGCAACCTTGGAAACCAAGCTATCTCTTCCTTTGACCCTGAAAGCTGCTAAATACATCAACCCTGCTTGGCTTGTTCATCACAACTTGGGTCAAGCTGCCTATGGTAGGATTTTCACTATCCATGACCCCTTAACTTAATCTCTTTCCCCATTCTAACTACTTCTCAGTTGATCCATTTTCATGCCATTTTCCTTCCTCTTAATCTCTCTGTTTATTTAACTTTTGTATATGCTCATAATGCTACTATCTCTAGGCAATCACTACTTAACCTTCTCCCTTCTATAAGATAGAATACCCATCCATGGCTTGCGCTGGGAGACTTCAATTGTTTCTTCAACCTGACTGACAAAATTGGAGGGCAGCCCCTACTGCCTAGGGACATTGCCCCTCTTAATATCTCTATATCCGACTCTGATCTCCTCCCCATTACTCGCTCTGGTGTCCCCTTCTCTTGGAACAACAGGAGCCGGTTAGGGATAAGAACGTTTACCAATATTCATCTGTCATTTTGCAATACTCCTATGTTATCCTTGGGGCCTACCATCTTTGCTTACCTGCCTTATCCAATCTTATCCAACCATTCCCCTATTATTCTCTCACCCATCCACATGCCATGCAGAGGGAAAAAAGCTTTTAAATTTTTCAATGCTTGGGTCAGAGACCCAGAGTATTTTAGCATTTTATCAACTGCTTGGTCTACCAACTTTCATGGAAATCCAATGTTTATCTTGTGCAGGAAATTAAAGGCAACAAAGCAAGCTTTAAGATAATCGGCTTCTCTCAAATTTGGAAATGGCTCCCTAACATCCAATATACTTAAGGATCAGCTAAAGAAGGCGCAATTGCATTTAGATGAGGATCCTTCCAATCCTTCTCTAGCCCGGAATGACTCTATCCTCTTTCAGCAACTAAATGATGCCTTAAATTTTGAAGCTAGTATGATGAAGCAAAAGATGCATCAAAGGTGGGTTATCAAGGGAGATAGGAAAACTGATTTCTTCCATGCTTCTATCAAGGATAAACAAGCTAGAGATCATATACATTCACTTCGGGACGATGATGGAGTTCTCCTTACAACCGATGAAGAGATTGACCAACACTTGATTCATCACTTCTCCAAGCTGTTAAGAAACTCTGACAATTTTGAACCTGAACTTGATAGACTAAATAACCTACCCCTTCCTATGTTAAACTCAACAATGAAAAACATGCTTGTTCAAAAGGTTACTGATCAAGAAATTAAAGATGCTGTTTTTTCTATGAATGCCACATGTGGTGGGCCTGATGAATTTAGTGTCGTCTTCTTCAAGGCTAGTTGGCATATAGTAAGTCATGTATTCACTGCGACAATTCATAATTTTTTTGAAAACTTTAAACTGCTTGGTGAAATTAACGCGACCAATCTCGTCCTAATTCCCAAAGTCAGGCCTATCCAAAATGCTTCCTCTTTTCGACCTATTTCATACTATAATGTAGTATATAAGTGTGTCTCCAAAATTCTAGCCTCAAGACTTGTATCAGTGCTTCCATCAATTATCTCCCCAAATTAGTCCGCATTTCTCCCAAATAGGAACATTCTTGATAGCATAATGATGGAACGTGAATTAATTAATGGGTATGGTAGATGTCTGATCTCCCCTAGAACTATGCTGAACCTTGATATTTGCAAAGCTTATGATAGCTTGCACTGGACCTCTATTGTTCGAGTGATGTCATTAATGGGTTTTCCAAAGGTCTTTGTAGCATGGCTGTATGTTTGTATTTTAACCCCCTCTTTCTCTCTTTGCTATGATGGGAAGTCTTCGGGGTTCTTTAAATGTAAGCAAGGGGTTCGCCAGGGGACCTCATTTCCTCCTATATATTCATCATTGTTATGGAAGCACTCACTTGTATGCTGACAACGAAATTTGTTGATAAGACTATTTCTTACCATTCAAAATGTAAACAGCTTCAAATTTCCTCTCTTTTGTTTGCGGATGACATCATGATCTTCACTAAGCCTAATGATCACTCCATTGCTGGCATTCTTGATACTCTACATTCCTTTTATCTTGCTACTGGTTTAAGGATTAATCAATCTAAATCACATATACTCATCTCTGGTATTGGTACGTCTGCCAAGGAAAGGATGGTTGCACTTTCAGGTTTTCAGTTGATGGAAAATAATATGTCATATCTAGGCCTTCCACTATGTACGTCCAGCGTTACCAGGGCTGATTGCATAACCCTTTATGATAAAATTACTTCAAAGCTAAACTCTTGGACGACCAAATTTCTTTCAATGGCCGGAAGATTGGTGTTAGTAAAGTCAGTTTGCTTCTCAATGACTGTGTATTGGACTAAAACCTACATACTGCCCACTCAATTGCTCATCATGATCAGATCAGCTATGTTAAGATTTCTTTGGACTGGTTCCATCCATAATAGAAAGATGATTCCTATCGCTTTCTCCTCCTTTGAAAAGCCTCTCATTAAGGGTGGTCTTGGCATCTTCAATATCACCTTATGAAATAAAGCAGCTGTTAGTACCCATGTGGATGCATTATTGCTTAAAAGGAACAGTCTTTGGGTACAATGGGTGTGGTTATATCGAATTAAGAATGGGAACTTTTGGTCTATGAATGTTTCGCAAGGATCAAGTTGGATATGGAGGAAAATTCTTAGTGTGAGAAGTTATTTTCTCCTATTTGTCAAATTCAACTTGTCCCCTGCTAGCCTGGTGAGTTTTTGGAAGGACCCTTGGGTGGGGGATGGTGTGGTATTAGACACTATGCTGGTAACCCAGGAAAGATGGCAATCCCTGATTGGTGATAATGCTTGTGCAGTTGAGTACATTGTGAATGGGAAGCTCCATACTCCTTTTTCTAGTAATCAGGTTGTCAACTCGTTATGGAGGAGTTTGCATGATCATGTTGTGACTTTCAAACATGAGACAGAAATATGCTGGAAAGGTAGGCCTCATAGTTTTGGTAGGGTGTATGATCTTCTCTGTCAAACTAATGCTCTATCATTTTTTCCTTGGGCTAAGGTGGGTTGGGCATCTCACTCACCAGCAAATGAGAACTTGATGTTCTGGCGAATTGTTGACAAAGCAATTCTAACTAGGGATAAATTGGTGGCTGCAGGTATGGATATTGATCATCTATGCCTATTCTGTAATGTTTTCCCAGAATCTGCTGACCACCTTTTTTGAGTGTGAATACTTATCTGATATGATCTCTACCCTGATGAATAAAGTAGGATTTACGAGCTTTGATGGCAACTCAACTACTAAATGGAATGAGCTGAAGATGACTACGAGGTTGAGACATAACAGAAGAGATATTAACTTCTTTGTTCTAAAGATTTACTTCAGATCGTCTGGATTGAACGGAATACTAAGTGTTTCAGAAGTGAGGTAACTGCGGCACATCAATTTTGGTACAAGCTTATGTTGAAAATTGCATCTGGGATTAAATTTTCAAGGCATGGTTTCTCTCCTCATAACCATGATTTCTAGATTTGACTTGGCCTATGTATGTTGGGTCAAGCTGTGTGCATTTGTCTGCCTGTGCATTCATTTGTGCATGTGGTGCCTTCTTGTTTTCTCGCTTGCCTGCTTTTGTTTTTTTCTTGTTTTTCTCTACATAGTTGGGCCTTAGTGTGTGTCGTATCTTGTTTGCTTTCTTTGTTTGCCTATTGTGTTCGCGACTATAGAGTGTTATTGTCGTGATGTTCATCTTTTTTCAATAAACTCTGGTACGGGGACCAGCCAACCCCGCTTGCCTTTCACAAAAATAAAATGAAATCCGCAATTCTTTTTTGGAAAATGAAACTACTATTAGGCCTACACGATAACCATTTGATATTATTATTAGTGCATAGTGCAGAAAATATTTCGAAAGTATAATATTAATCTTAGCCAGCATACAACCATTATTGTATGCCTACTATAGCTACCACGTTCAATAGCAGGTTACCACCACATTCAATGGAAGGTTGTACAACTAAAACCATACAGGGCGTGTATTGTTTCTTTGGATTTTCCAACAAATGGTTAGGCCAAGGAACTTCCAATTGCCACATGGGTACGCCTCTGGAGGGATGCCCCGAGAACTTAACCAGCTCTCTGCCAACACAAGACCGGTTTACTCCCTTCCCGGGAGTAAAACCTAAGATATGCCACCCCCGATCGTTTGCGACCTTTATCCAGGGATCGTCAACCACAAAGCAACATCACACAGTAATAAATATACGGTGTCCACATGAGTTAAGTATCTGGGCTCCATACCATGATACCACCCTTTTCCAGAAGGAATGGACATACCCTAGGGGCACGACCCCTGCAACCTTGCCGCATCTTTCCTGTTTCGACCATTTCCGGGGTGTGAGGTCCTGATGCAGTCTCGTCCACAAAGCTACGCTTTTTCACACAGCCATGCTTCGATGAACAAATGATCAGCAGCACTTCATATGCCACGTTACCAAATTGGGAATGTATCACTAGTAACCATCAACTACATAACATCTGAGCTCGTGCGTCTCAAAGAAGGGTGTTAAGCTAAGAGAATAAATCTCCGCCACCAAACAGAAATGTATTTAATAGAAACTAGCTTTACATCTCAAAGTGTAATGTCAGACACACATCCATACAAGTCTCTTTCGGGTTCGAATAGAACCGAAGACACTTCCAAAGAAGCCCTTGCACTCCGGGAATTCCCAATCCTGATCGGACTCCCCATCACATATGGTCTCTATACCAGGCGCTAATCGATGCAGAGTCATTCGACGGGTTATCCTTTCGTTCTCGAAAATTCCCGGTCTTCACCACCGTCTTCAAATGCTATCCATAACGTCGTATCATTATTCGGAATGGGTAATATGACACAAGGTCCTCTCCATGCTAAACCGAATAATGAGCGCAATATTTAAAAAATATGGATAATGGGATCTTAGTTAAGTCAAAACTTAAAACCCAAACTTACTTTCAAATGGTTTAACAAATTACCATTTCTAAATCTTTAACCAAAAAGATTTACTTCACAAAGTTCATCCAGTTTTCACAAAGATCCATTCCCAGATTTCAAAACAATTTCCACTTCAAATTGGATTAACTCATCCAATCTTTAAATCAAAGATTTAATTCATAACTTTCAAAACCATTTCCAAAGATTTATTCATAACTCAGAAAACCATTTTCATTTCAAACTTGAAATCCCTTTAACACAAATTGGAAATTCTTTCCTTATATGGAAGCTTTTATTATTTAAAAACAAATAGTTTTTGTTTTCGGAAAAATCCGATTTTATTTATACAAGTTAAAGCCCTTGGGTTAAATTCAAATTCCAAAAAAATACTTTTAAACTGGTTTAAAACCATATAAACACGTATATAACTTGTATAGCCCTTTTTAAATCAAAATTCCCAAATATAGAATTCAATCTGAAATCTTGAATTTAATTTCAAATCAAACTATTTAAATTTCAAAACTTTATCAAGTTATTCAAAATAACTTTTATATTCAAAACTCCTTTTCAAAAACTTTTCATATTAAACCCAATTCCATTTCCAAAACCATTTGGATTAAAAATTTATCTTTCAAAACCATTTTAAAAATCTGTGACTTAACCAATTTCCTCGTGCAATCCATATTTGTGTGTGTATGGTGTAATCCAGGGGGTTTTACACAATAGTGCAACAACATCAATCATCACAGATTCAATCATACCAATATCGATAAGTGGTATTATCTATAACGTTTATCTTCTATTCACAGATACACAAATATAAATTCATCACAGCTAATTAGATTACATTCATCACAACTTGAATGAAAATAATTCATATCACAAAGCATCACGCAGTAGAGATATCAAACAATTCACGGTATTCAATAGAATACAGTCATCCATAAGTAATGTTAATTAATTATCTGATTGATTTAAATCAGATTAATTACTTATAAATAAATTACAAATCTGGATTAATTAATATTAATTAATTACAAATCATTTTAATTAATTATCCTTTAATAATAATTAAATTAATCTTTAATTACTAATTAATAATTAATAATTAATAAGTTAGTTAATTAATAAATAAGTTAATTAACCCTTAATTAATCACATTTAATTAATTATCCTTAATTAATTACAATAAGTGATTATCCCTAATCACTTGATTAACCTTAATCATTAATTATCATAATAAGTGATTAACCTAATCATTTATATTAATAAATCATGAAATTAATTACAAAAATTAATTAACCTTAAGTTAATCATAAAATTAATTAACCCTTAATTAATTATCATTAAATAAATGAAATTATAATAAGTGATTATCTTTAATCACATTCATTAATTAATTTATTATCCTCAATTACTTTTATAAAGCACTTATCTTTAATAGTTAAATATCCTTAATTAATAATCCCATAAACTAATTATACTTTCATTAATTTCTTTTTAATTATCAAGTAATTAAAATCATTAATCATTTAATCATTAAATCTTTAATTAATAAACCTTATATTTAATCATCATTAACAATATAAATTAACTTCATTTTTTTAAAATGTTTGATTAACTTCTTACTTTCATTATCGAGTTTATTTAAAATAAACTTTTAAAGACAAGGGTTATATATATATATAACATTTTAAAACATTTTGAACTTAACAATTTTAAAATGATTTATTTTCAAAACCCTTTACTAATCGTAAATTTAAACAAATTATAGTTCATTTAAAATGAAATGAGTTAAGCATGTTTAAATTTAAATTTGTTTTAAAATTTGAAAACTGCTTTATAATAACCCGAGATATCCCCGAGCTACAATCCAGTTTCCCCAGGCCTCCTTCGAGTAAAATCTCAAAACCCCCCGAGCCATTTCTTTTTGAAACTTGTTGCATTTTAAAAATAATAATTAAAACCTGATATAATCACTCTCGAATAACTCAATAACGAACCCGAGCCAAAACTCCTTTTCCCCGAGTACAAACTCGAGTAAGCTTCTTCTTCCCCAAACTCAAAACCCACTGACACAATTTGAATGCTCGTGCACGTGCACAGTCGCACGGCGATGCTCCAACTACCATCGTAACCTTCGACACACCACGATCGACCATGCCGACCCACACAACCCTTCAAATGCCATCTATTCACCGTGGTTCGAATTCGAATTCGAACTAATCGCCATCAATCTGGAACCAAAACCTCTCACATAAAACGCTTCGTTCGATCACCTTCCACCAGCGTCGTCGAAATCTTAGTCAGAACTTTGCCTACCTTCCACGTTCCAATCGCCACTGGAGCGATCGTCCCCGATGCAATGCCGACGCTACAGCAACCAAATAATTAACCTCGACTGAAACTCGGTTTTAAACCCTAAATCCACATCATTCTAGTGCCTCGATCATTTATAAATTCAATTTGTATTTTTCCATTGATCCTTGATGCTCGAACCAACTTCTGACCCAAGCACGACAAACTCCATCTCATCGTTCGACGGAATTTGACAAAAGTGTCATTTCCGTTCGATTTTCGAATCCTAACTTGAAACTATACAAAAACTCTTGGAACTAATTTTAAAAATCATGTTTCTTGATAAAAAAAATTGATTCTATAAACGAATCATTAAACCCATACACTCGAATTCATGACATGCTTGAGTTTCCACTGTATTTTTCCTCTTTCCAGAAATACTCAAC
This sequence comes from Allium cepa, assembly GCA_030765085.1. Lineage (NCBI taxonomy): Eukaryota > Viridiplantae > Streptophyta > Magnoliopsida > Asparagales > Amaryllidaceae > Allium > Allium cepa. The sequence continues at coordinate 22,145,602 of CM060933.1, read as the reverse complement.
AAATTTTTACTTAAAAGTATTTTTAAAATAAATATCTTGATATTTCAATCCTTTTTGTTTTAAACATCAAAGCTTAAAGAAGGTTGAGGGGTGAGATTTTGAATTTTTAAACTTATCATATGCCTAAAAACAATAAACAGGGGCATGTACAGACATGCACATTCACAACTACATATATACATAGCATGCAGGCATTTTCACATAGGTATACAAGCATGTTCACATCATAACTACCAGTAATAATCCAAACACCAATACATAAAGTGGGTTCACCTGGAGTTTGGCAAGGCAGAGAACAGGAACTTAATTTGAAACAGAAGATGTTTGAAACTGATCTTTGTTTTAATGAATATGAGTTGAATTGCTAATTGATCTGAGTTGAACTTGGATTCTCTTGATTGCTTGATCCTTAGCTCCTTTGCTTTGAAATAGCAATTTGTTTTAAAACTAAAACCTGAATATTTGATCCAGGTTGAACTACTTCCAGGTTGAATTTGTTTGATTTGCAAATTACTAGCTCCAGATGAATTGAATTTTGAAAATAGGTTCTGATTTACAACTGTTTGTTTGATTTAAACTAGGCTTGAAAGCTTGAATTGGTTGGAGTTGCTTATGAATCAGGTTCAGATTTAAGATTAGGATCTGGTCTTCAGTTTTGATTATTGTTTTTGATTTATAGTGGTTTTAAATTTTTTGGTCTCAGTTTCTTATGTTTTGGTTTTGAAAATTATGAAAGAAAAGGAGAGGGTGGAAGAAGTAGATGCATATATATCCTTAAACATTCTTCATCATATTTTTATTTCAAAATAAAATTTAAATCACGATACTTGTTCACCACATATAGTTAAAACCCTACACTTGTTAATTTATATCATTAAGATTTTTACACTTGTTTTATCTTATCATCTCAATTTTTACAAATGTTCATGTTTAAACCCATATTTGATTTATTTACAAATTTTGTTTCTAACCCTTTATACTATTATAAATTATGCAATATAATCACATATGTATTATATTTCCAAATCTATACTTATTATATTTTAAAGGTTATATTTTTAAATTTATAAATACACAAACTATATTTATTCATTTTGAATGAAAATGTATTTAAATCTTATTTAAAATTTAACTTAAGGTAACATTTCTTATTATATATTCAAACCATTTTCTTATTATCCTTTATATAACCTTAATAATGGCTTTAAAGCTAATTATTCATAATAAATAAATAAACACACATATTATATATATAAGTTTCCTTTTAAGCAAATTAATTCACAATTTAATTTCTAAACTTAAATTAATTATCAATTTGAATTTGATTTAAAAACAGGAATGTTACATCTAATCTCTTCTTCTTTCATTTAATAAAACAATATCAGAAAAAAGAAACAAACAACCATCGCTTTACAACTGATGAAACAAATTACAAATTCAACTTGAACAAAGAAGACCAGATCAAAGAATCTAGCCTACGATCTTTCAAAATCCTATTTCCTCTATTCAAGTTTGTACAGTGAGTAAACTTTTCGTTTTTTAAAAAAGCCTAATCTTCTTTACAATATGTGCATGTAAGATTTAATAGTGAAAATGTCTTGAATATTTATTGCATGGATGGAAAATAGTGTGTGCCTGGGTGTATAAGTATGTAAATGCCTGTGCATGTAGTTATGGCCTCTGTTCTTGTTTTAACAGGCTCAAACCATTCAAAATTCATTTTCTCTTCACTCAAACACTTATAGATTATGGTAATTAAAGGAAATATGTTTGTATTAGAGAATTTCTATTTTTAAAATATTTTCATGTGAAGTTAGAGAGTAATATCACTGGAAAGGAAGGCTTTACAGTGGGAAGTAGAACACCATAGGAAATCAACTATTATAAATTCATGTTTCACTTATATTAATAGATTCGTCATTGAAAATAATGATTTTTGGGGGTCTTGCTTCGATTTTTAAGTGCGTGGATGATGGGGTGTTGGGAGTTGACTAGAAGGCCATTGGTTGATTTCCGATGATCGCGAGGTTTATTGGAATTATGTTTGCTACCGGAGGAAGCTCGTCGGCTGGGGGTCGTGGGAAAAATAGCGGCATAATTTTTAGACCTTCATGGTGGCACGGCGGCGACGGTGTTGGATTTTAAGGATTGTTTAAGTCGAGGTTGATTTCGTGGCCAATGCGTTGTCGTGGTGACGTCGAGTTGAGCCGAAGAATGGAAAAAAGGAAGGTGAATGTGTGGCGAAGGTCTAGGCGCGAAGACGAGGTTTCTGGTGGTCGGAGGTAGGAGCGCGAGATGAAAGTAAGCGATCGGGTTTTACCTGGTGGTTTCGATTCCGTTCATTTTCTATTTGCATGGTCATAGGGGGTCCTTGGTGGTCGAATTGATGGAGAGGGTCATGGGTGATTTGCTGGTGTCGTTGACGTTGGTCAGAGTTGCTCCGACGTTGTGTGCACGTGCATGTGTATCCTAGTATCTGATGGTAGCAGTTTGGGAATAAGGGAATAGAGAAGAGGAAAGAAAGAGAGGAGAGGGGGAAGGATTTTCGTGGTTCGGGTTTGGGCTTTGGGCCTGCGATTTAAAAAAAATTAATTAAATAAACAAAGGAATTTTCAGAACAATTTCTAGCCAAAGTGTTATGGAAGTAAATGCTTTTAAAAACTTTAAATTTTTTGATTTAAACAAAGTAATTTAAAGATTTAAATTAATCCAAAACCTTAGAACAGTAAGTGACCAATGTAAATAAAATGTTTTGGACCTAAATTAATTAAGTTTAGGATAATTATGTATTAGATTAATTATTCATGAATCCCTAAGTTACTAAAGTAAAATAAAATAGTTGAAATTAGTAAATGGTTAAGGCAAATAAAACATTTGAAGGATCAATTAATTAAAAATCTTAAATTACTTATACATGATTAACTAATTCCAAATATTTAATTAAAATAAAACAAAACAAAATGGCTTTTAATTAGTTAATGACAATTAAGCAGGATTAATAAGTAGTTAATTTATTTATTTTTTCAATTAATTTGATGATTGTGTGACTAGCTAATCTAGCATATGGATGGTTTAATTGGATTGAATACTTTGATTGCTTAAATATCTCTAGTATTTTAATTCTTGTTATTTTGTGATATGAAATACCTTGGATTTAACTGTTGGTATAAATGTGGGACACTTTATTTGAACAGATATTGTAATGGAATTATTATATGAATGTTAACATTTTGGAATTGAATTGTTTTAGCTGAAAGATGGCATTTGGATTCGAAGGGACCGAGATCGGATATCAACGATATTCGGAACAACTTCGATTTAATAAGCGCCATAATTCTTTATAAATTTGATTATAGAATCAAATAGGCTGGAATGGAATAAATTAAGTAAACTTAGCCATTTAAATTAAGTAATGGTACTTAATTTTTTTTAAAAACACCAATGGATATGTGTAATAAGAGTTTGATCAAAATAAGATAAGAACTCGTAGTAATGTATGAGTTACCCTGGTTTTCAAAGAAGTTTTATAACTTAAGTATTTCACATTATGTTGGTTTACTCACGCTGGTTTCTAGCCTAACTCGGGTGTTACTTTATTGTAATGCTTGGGTCAAACCGACTATTACAGATTTTCAGGTCAGGACGTTCTGGAGCTCAGGGGACGAGCTGGATGGCAGAGACGTATTAATTAGATTCCGTTGTGTATTATGGGCTATGTAGACAGTATTTCGGGACATGTTGTTATAAATGTCCAGATCATTTCGTGTATGTTGTATTCTGATATTTGTATATATATATATATATTGTCAATTACAGCTTTTCTCTGTAAAATGCTGCTATTTATGATATATTTGTTTCCGCTGCTGTAACGACCCGCAATTTTCAATCCCAAAAATTCAAGATAGTTAGGAAAAGAAGAAAAGAGGTAGAAGAATAAATAGAAAACAAGTCACGGATTCTCACATCCACGGCGGATCAAAATATAATATCAAATAATAACAGTTATATAAAGAAAATTGTATCTTTCAATTTACATTTATATATCAGAGTTACAACATTTCACAATCACTGGACAGTTAAAATCAACATATCCCAGATAACTACAATATATTACAGCGGAATACTCTCCATACGTTCCTGCCATCTAGCTTGCCTCCTGAGCTCAGAACGTCCTTACCTGAAGATCTGTAATACTCGATCTGACTCGAGCATTACATCAAAGTAACACCCAGGTCAGCCTGTAAAGCAGCGCGAGTAAACCCATCTAACATGGAATACAACAGCATAAAACTTACATAAAACCCGGGGTAACTCGTATAAATTTTACAAATTCACAAGTTTGGGTATAGAGAACACTAAATACATACATCAATTTCTAAGTACCAAAACTTAGATTAAATGGTCCAATTCACTTAAATCATTCCATTCCAGCCTATTGTTTTCACATATCAAATCTGTACAGAATTTTTATAGATTACAAATCGAAGTGGTTTCCACTATTTACTAATACCAGACTCCGGTCTCTTCGAATTCAATGCCATCTTAACTCGTACTATTCAAGTGAAACACAATTCAACCTTTAATCATAAGATGTCGCTTTTTTACATAGCAATTCATCATCGACGGATAATCATATATTCACTGTTCAAGACAAACATATCATATCACAAACATTTCATATCAGAAATATCAACCAATCATTCATAAGCAAGATTAATTAGTCACCCATTCCTAATTAAATCAAATTCATTACTTTAATCACTTTTAATCTTGCTTACTTAACAATAATTAATGACAAACCATTAATTAACCATCCCCTAATTATCCTCTCTAATTACATTCAGTAATTAGCCTTTAATTAATTTACCACATTCATTAACCAACCTTGATTAATCACCTTCAATAATTAATTATTCTTAATTACTTACATTAATTAATTAACCTCCTAATTAATTAATAAATCCTTTAATTAATTACACTGAATAATTAACACTTAATTACTTCCACTAAGTAATTATTCTTTAATTACTTTCCATCAAGTAATTACCCATTAATTAATTACAGCTGTAATTATCCATTAATTACTTCACTAAGTAATTACACTTCATTAATTACCTTAAGTAATTATACTTAACCCTAACTAATTCTTAATTAACAATTAATTAATCCTTAAACCTTTATAAATTAATTAATCCTAAATTATTAATTAATTTAACTTTAATTACCTTATTAATTTAAGTAATCTTTAATCATAAAAACTTAACTGACTTTTAAGATAAAACAATTACATTAATTACCTAAAATAAATACATGTTTAAAAACATTTCATCCTTTTAATTTATACTTAATTACCTTTAAAAATTAAGTTTTTGAAATACATAAACCTTTCTCAAATTAAAGCATAAAACTTTTAAATCAAAATAGTTTAAACATAATAGTTCAAATCAGTTTTAAATTTAAATTTTAAAATTAACGTTTCAATCTTCTTAAAAACATTTTCAACTTAACTTCGGGTTCGACCCGACTCTGACTCAAGACCAGACTCGACTTTTCTTCGTCGTCTTCCCTTTTCCTTTTTTTAGTTTTAAGTTTAAAACAAAACTGGAAAGGCCTCACTCACAAACTCGGGTTCCAACCCGAGGCAATCTTCTTTCCACTCGAGCATCACTTCGTGTTGCTCTCGAACCAAAATTCCCTGACACGAAACTGTTGCTGTGCACGTGCACGTGCATAGACCAACTACGGCGCCGCTACCTCCGACGACACCTCGCACACATCAACGTTCAACCACCTGAACTATTCCGATCCTCAACCAAGTGCCGTGAAGCCCAAAAATAATTCGAGCTTTCCAGTTGAAAATTGGAAACACACATCACTAGAAAAACTTCCCTGACCCATAGATTTTGACCATCGGACCCTCACAAACGCCGGCCACAACCTCGCTAGCCTCCACGCCATCGCATCCCCGAGCCACGTGCAACTCGATGCACCATAGAAGCCATAGTGATCATTTTCTTCAAACCTGACAAAACTAGGGTTTAAAACCCTATTGGCCTATCACCGACGCCACAACGATCGAACACCACATCCACCAATTTTCCCAACTTCGATGATCACCAAGATAGCTTCAGCCAAAATTCTGACCTCTAGAATCACCCCAGTCACCAGAACTTGCTCGAAAACCAAAAACTGGTTATCCCCAAAATGAAACCCCAATACCAAACTAAAATTCATGAATTTTGTTTTAAAAATCACATTTTCCAGAAATGATTCAAGTTGCATGTTTGAATCCACCAATTAAATTGTTTGCTTTTTATCATGGTTTTTAAAATTTTACTGTTTTGCTCTATTTCTAGAGATATACAAAACTATTTTGGTTCAAAATAAATTTTAAACTATATTTTATGATTAATAAATCATATTTTGTTTGAAGATGACAGCCAAACCATGATTAGATAAAGAAGTTTGAATTTTTGAATTAATTAAAAGCTTTGTAATCTGGAAACAGAGAAGAACAAGCATCACATTCATGCACAGATCAAACATTTTTCATATATACAGAAATGACATATCTATAAAACATACAAAGCACAAATTTGATTCAAGAATCCATATGCACAGTTTTAGATCTACTTAAGCTTTAAAATATATATTTACTAGCCTGATTAGATGTGCGGGGAAAATTGAAGCAGATGCTTAAAACTGGAAACTTTAGAAAAATGCTTGAAATCTGGAACTTGAATCACGGTGATTTTTTAAAACTAAATGTTGATTTGATTAGATGCTTTAAGCCTTGAAACTGAGGTCATGATGCCTACAGATCTTCCTCTTTTTTTTTTACAATTTGGAATGGTTATTCTTGAATTTGATTTTTCTTCTTGCCTTTAAACTTTGAATGTTTCAGATTTTTGGAAAAGAGAAGTGCTTTTTTTTTAGTTTTTTTACTGGATTTTGGTTATACAGACCTTTATTCTTAGAATTTTTGAAAAGAAGATAGAAAAAAATAAAGAGTAAGGTATTTGTTTGTATAATTTTAAATTAGGTTTATTAAAAATAAAAGAAAATTAAAATAAAAGTAGACACTTGTCATTTACCATATTTAGTTTGCTATAACATGTTATTAAGAATAATAATAAGTTAACACATGTAACTTTCATGCATAATTAGATTTTTAAATGTTTTATAAAGCTTTTATAATTGATTTTCTAATTTATAAATACATATTTTAATTTATATAAATAAATTCCTTTAAAATGAAAATAATATAAAACAATTTATGTTCTAAATAAAAATATAAAAATACCTTTTAAAACCAAAGTATATTTAAGATATATATTTATATTTTGAATTTCAAATTTAAATTCAATTTCAAATCCAATTTTAAAAATCAATTTAATGTATACATATATTTAAACAAATACAATTTCAACTTGTATAAAATAATTTCATTTAAAATATATATATAACACATTATAATTTTGTTTGTAAATAATAATTTTACAAATTTTTAAATAATAAATAAATAAAGGAGATTACCAAATAAATATTTATCTAGTTATAAATATTTATATTCAGATTTATTGGTTCAATTTATAAATCTGTAATTCTATTAATTAACCCAGTTATTTATCAATTAACAGACACTCTAAAGTTCGGGTTATTACAGCTGCGATTGTGAGATACTGTGTTGTTGTTCTGTTTCTTTTCTACCTCGTTTTCTTCTTAACCTTAACAGTCTGGGATTTCCGGCACTCGATTGCTCGGCACTCTATACAGTGAACGTTTTAGTGTCGAATTTCGGGTTGAAAATTTTCAGGCTGTTACACGTTTCCTCAAATTTCACAAATCAATCCAAATCAACTCGAATTCCAAAATTCAAATTTAAACCAATTTCGATTCGTCAATTCCAATTCAATTCAGTTTCTCAATAAACCATTTCTAATTATGTCGATTTCAAATACAGATTGAACCACAAAATAAACCATTTCAATTTCAATATATTTCAAAGCTTTAAATACTCAACATTTCAAAACTAAATTTGATAATTTTAAATTTAACTCCATTGTTGTTTAGTTTTGAAATATTCACTTAATCAATCCGATATCATTTAAATAACCTCAAATTTCAAGTCGCTAAATATTTCATTCAATTTATTTAAACTTGAAATATTCATTTAATCACCTTAAACCAAAATCAAGTTATAAATCATATCTTTTAAAAATCTCTAATTCAACGAGTTTCAAAAATCGATTTAATTAAATAAAATTCTTAATTATATACAATTTCAGATAATTTCAAATTTATTTTCCCAACCTTAACTTATAAAAATCATTATAGAAATCTATTTTTAAATAAATACTTAAACATATTAAATCAGACTTTATTAAATTAAAGCTTATTATAAATCTATTTAATATTAACACTAATTCATACATATTTAAAATAGTAAAATTTTATAAATAAAATCTTAAAATTAAAACTTTCTAAACTAATTTATAACTTTAAAAATTTCAAACCATATAATTTTAAGAATTTAAAATTTGAACCTTTATAAAAATACATTTATATAATATACTAAAATTCATATTTATTAAACCATATATTTCTTTCAAAACCATAGAAAACATTTTCAAAATACTTATATATAGACCACGGTGTCTGTATATAATTTTCTATCCTATGGTCAAGTGATACAAATATTTATCATTTCAATCCGTAATTTAAATATATATGGGTATATATCATTCCAACCCGCAATCCTAAATTCAATTAAATGAAAATCGCTTGGATCTATCATTTGCACCCATAACAATTTTCTCCTATTCTACAGATCATTCGTTATGTATCATTTCAACTCACAGTGAATTCTATACTAACAGGAAACTTACAGAGTAATAACAGATATGATAGAATATAACATGCATAAATCATCAATATAAATAACAGATATAGTGTCAGGTGTCACAGGTGAAAAGGTACATATAATAGCATATATATAGCAATGTAAATAACTAACAGCAGCATATTTCAATTTTCGTTTCAATTAAAATCAAATTTAATAAATATAAGAACATTAATCGTGAGTGATTGCTCACCTTCCGAGGCTAGAGAGTTTGACAACAGAACAAGTTACGAATTCCAAAGTAAAGCTAGATGGACACGATTCGACGAATAAAGCTGATAAGTAGGAATAGACGAATTCAAATCAAAACTGGATCGATGAAGAAAATTGGTATAATTGAACATACATATATATATATATATATATATATATATATATAACTATGCACATATAAAAAATCATATTTTATATTCAAACACATTTTTTTAAAATTTAAATAAATATATTTCAAAATCCTTGTTTAAATCAAACTCATATATTAAAGTCAAATATATATACATAATATATGTTGAAATAATTACTTATGTATACCCAGCCATATCATTACTTGTATAAAACTAGTATATATTAACTAGTATACATACATACATACATACATACATACATACATACATATATATTCCTAAAATCAATATATATATTTATCTACTATATCTTAAAACCAATATGCATAGTATTTAAAATATATATGAAATATGCTCGTATGATTTTATGTGTAGGCTTATAGATATATACAAACAAATTATATGACCTATGCAACTGTTTTCCTTACAACTCAACAAATACATTTATAAACTTATACAGCCTTGTACACATTAATAACAGATCTATAAGCCAATCAAAAGTCGATAATCGGTTATTGCAACTCATATACAGCTTTATATATAGACGTATAGAATAAAAATCAATATTATAAACTTATATACATAAAATACTTTGGAATCAACAATACATATATATTAATATATAATCTAATATATATAAGATTGTGAAAACCAGATTTATAAACTGACATGTAGTAAACTTAGAAAAAATATATATTGCTGAAATTATATAAAATACTTATACAACCTATATGTAAACCTATACTTGAACAACAAAATGATATAAAATTTGTATAAATTCATACACACGAAGACAAATAGATTTATGTGAAAACTGATATACAATTTACCTACCTTTAAACATACAAAATTGTCATATAATAACCCATTCTTTATATAACCACAGACCATAATATATACAGTTATATAGACTTATAGATTGTTAAATATATATATATGCAATATGTTATACTGTAAGCAAAATAAAATTGCAAAACATATACAATACCTATATAAATATATATACAAATAACATACGTCTAATAGCTATAAACCAAATATGAAGCAGAGGATGTAATGCCATATATACAATATATATAAACATATGTATGTATTCACCGACTTACATCAATATAGCCGAGGAGGAGGGAAATGAAGCAAGGTATGCTGCGAGATTGCATGAAGTAATTGGAGAGCTGATCTAGAAGGGATGGTGCACGCGTTTCGGCAGGTCGGGTGAGTAGGCTAGTGGACATAGCGTCGGCGCATGTAGAGGAGAGAGGATGATGAGTGGATGTAAAAGCTCCGCTGTTGGCTGCGTCAGTAGCAGCCAATATATCACATGTATATATTATTTATTTTCTTTTTTCTTTTTGAAAGAAGGAAGAAGGAAAAGCAATGAAGAAGAAAGGAATAAGCGCTGCAAAAGAGAAGGGATGACTTGTAGGCATGGCCAATTGGAAAGTATGGTAAAAGGAAGAGTGTTCTGCATACAAATAATATATTACCTTTTCTATTTCAAAGTGACGTACATATGGAAATGAACGGACTAAAATATCTATTGAAACGATGGAATCAGAAAAGCCAGGACCTGGATTCAGGAAATAATAAAAGCTACTGGTAAATAAATTTGCATGGTAGAAAATGAAGGGACGGGAAATCAAAAGTCAAATTGTGGAACCGATACGGAAATCATTACGTAGATTTCACCGTCTTTCGAACTTCGAAATTGACAATTGAATATACCATAGAGATCGGCATGACGGGATGATCAAACAATATACCGATATGGTGGTATGACCATCCTATCAAAAGTCGATAATCGGTACCGAAAATGCTGCTAAAATGTCAGAATTAAGATAGACGGAGCAATAGTAGTCCAAATTTTGGGAAGCGAATTATGACGTCTCACTCAAAAGATGATTTACAAGTTTATTTTATAAAAAATATTCAGGTTTGAAATATATTTTGTTACCACAAAAATTCTAACTGATTTGAATTGAAATAAAATTACACAAGAAAATAAACTTTCATATTATCAGATGAAAATTTACCATTTGCTATGTTTAAATATATGTATTCCAACAGTCGAATTTTTAATTCAAAATTTTATTATTTCAAATTTGACAAAATTTCAATAAATTAAATAAATAGAACCATTAAAAATTTATGGGTCGTTACACTCTTCCCCACTCAAAACTTTTCGTCCCCCAAAAGGAACGAGGTAGGAGAATATAAACAACCGGAAAGAAAATAGGTTGAAATACAAATAAAAATTTAATTTAAAACCATATAAGTTCAATTTAAATTAATTTATATTCAATAGTTGATTTTATATTCAAGGCATTTCATTAATTTGATTTAATTTAAATTTAATTCATGCTTGTTACAAAAAGGTTTCCTTCAAAACAAAATTCATTTTATCAATCTCATTTATTTAATCCACTTAATTTCATTAAACTTAATTCCACTTATAATTCAATCTTAACCATTTATTTATTCACTATCTATTATTCAGTTTATCTCAATTTACATTTCTATAATCATTGATTTAGTGTGTAACCACCTATTATAATCATTCAAATTTTATTTATGATTCCTTTAACATTCTTTTTATATTGTATACTACTCAATCACATAGTTAACTTCTGAGTAATTTAGGAAAGTTATTGAAATGCGATTGAGTATTATACAAGTAAAATTTCCAAATTCAATTATTTCAAGTTTAAACATTTTTCAAAAATTTAGCTTTATTTTGAAACCATCCTTTAAGAAAATTTAAGAATTAAATTTCTGATCCACTCCAAACCATATATATATATATATATTCAAATCAAATCTATAATCATATACCTATATATATTATGATGTTGAATATGCGCTTTGCGCTTATATGATTTTTTGTTTGATGATAATAAACATATATATATTCGTTTAAATGTATTTGTTAATATACTATTCTATTTTTCACAGTTTAAATAAATATTTGTTGAATAAAATAAATTACACAGAATTTGAATTCAAACAGATATTTTATTCAAATAAATATTTATTACAACTTTGAATAGTACAATTTCAAGCTCTCACTATAACTATACAACTTTGATTACAATTACATCACATTACATATTTACAGTTCACCTCACTATATATCACTCACACTCGTATTTATCTTCAACTGCATTCCAGTTTGAATCCAGCATCTGAGCAATCTGCAAAAATATAAACTAACGCAGTAAAATTGAAAAAGAGATATTTTTGCAATTCAAAAGTAAAAGATAATTTTTGAAAATATGATTTGCCTCAGTTATTTGGGTTGTTCGTCATAATTTAAATTTGAATTCATAATACAAGAACAACTTGTGACATACACAGTGTATTACTGTATATGTCACAAGGTCGTGCACGCCGATATATACACTTGATTGATTTACAGGGACAGGTGAGCACAGGTCAAACCCAAATGAAAAACCGGGTTCAACTCACATGCAATAACATTGAAAATCACGACTCTCAGCACAAGGTCAAACCCGAGTTTTTAAAACTGGATTCAACACAAGGCTACAAAAAAAAAAGAATGCAAAGCTTAGACTCCAAGGTTGCACCAATGGAAAACATGTCACTGCATCATGAATGTCATCACAGTCATCACAATGAACACGTATACTCAATGCAACATGATCAACTCACATGTGTGACCATAAGAGAATGCAAATTACCAACTACATGCTGGAGTACAAAGAAGACAGTGGCAACATCAAAATAAAAATAAAAAATCAGCTGTAACATGAAGAGAGTCATATGTGCAAAGGTCAGACCAAACATGAAAGCTACATGAAGTATGCAAGTTCAACCTCTTCATTAAACAACCAAACCAACATGATACTGTTCAATATCCAAGACTCAAGAATGCATCACCATGACACAGTTCCAAACTATATAGAGCTGTGACAACCAAGAACTCAACGAACAAGACATCAAGTGATACAAGGTCAGGGAAGCAACCAGAATGAAGCAGAGACAAGTAATGCATCAAAAGTGCACAGCAACCATCAAGTAGTGTACATAAATACAACTACAACAAATGAACACAATGCCACAATGCAAGTGAAGATGACACAGACTCAAGCAAATGCACATGTTAACACACTGGCAATTATTCATTCAAAGCAACATAACAGAGGCAACAAAGACCAAAGTGCATGAACACAGTGAAGATAACAGAGGCAGTGTAACAGTGGTGATGCAGTGGCACATGACCATCAAGCAAGACCAGTGACATGAACACAGGAACCAATACGCAGTGAATCAAAGGAGAATGGAATGCAATGCAAACTCAGGTGGACAGTAAGACCATGGTTCAATGCAAATACATGGAACACTGATATGCAACACTCAGATGAAACCAAAATAATCACGGCTACAATATGCAGACAACAAGTGACAACATACTACAACGACCAGAATATAAATATAACTCGAATGAATGCGAGTTCATATGTACATCAACTCAACAGTGATACAAATGCAACAACAAGCCCAAATATACAGAAGTCAGAGCCGAGCAACAGAAATATCTATGCAACAGGAAATCGAAGCATCATAAATATACAATGCAGACTCAAGTCACGTTCATGTTAAAACCGACCAAAGAAGAAGGCCAGAGACGAAGACTACAGGATGAACAACGATCATGCTACAGAAATGCTTGTATGCAGCAGAAATAATAACAATGATTCATGGTAAAGTCGAAGTGTTTTAAAACCAAGTCAAAGCGGGTAAAAATCGAAACATCTCAAAATTCAAAGTCAATGCAGAAAGTCAAAGTCACAATTCACATGAAAGCCGTGCGCATCAAGCAAATTGAATAAGTCACAATTCAAAACCGTGGTAGCCAAGCAATTTGAATTAGTCAGTGAGAATCTCAAGCATCAATACCAGATCGAACGATCAAAGCAATAATTTTGAAACAATCAGACGAACGGAATTCAAGGGTAACGAATCCTATAAAAGCCCCAAATCATCATCGGCATAAAGGTGTGAGTTCGAATAAAAAAGAACGAAGAGGAACAGAGCTAAAGCAAAATCGAACTCACCAAAGCGCGAAGCCATAGCCAAGTACAGATCAAATTTGCGCCAAGCCGAAGCCATAGCAAATTCTCACAGAAGAAAAAGCAAATTTGCAGAAGCCCTAATTGAATTGGAAGGAGGAACGGCCATCATAACATAAACGAAAACGAACGGGTTAAAGAATAAAAAGTGGGCCGGCCATGTTATTATTAGAGGCTTTAGTTTAATTTTGTAATTAGGGTTATTGTATTTTTGTCTTTTAATTGTCGTTTTTATTTTTTGAATCAAAGAATTTGTAAATCACCACCTAGGGTTTAGGTAGTGTCAGATTGTCTAGTTAGAATTAGTTCAGTGAGCAGGGTGTGCGAGTTTGCAAAGCTCTATAGGCGGGAGCAGAGTTTGCGAGTAAGCGAAGCTCTATAGGCGGGAAGCAAAGTTTGCGAGTAAGCGAAACTCTATAGGCGGAGCAGGGTGTGCGAGTCTAGTAGAGTGTTTGTGAGCGGAAGCAAATGTTTGCGAGCAGGGTGTGCGAGTGTAGTAGAGTGTTTGTGAGCGGGAGCAAATGTCTGCGAGTCTAGTAGAGTGTTTGTAAGCGTGATACTGTTTAATTCTAATAGAAATCTGTGAATGCAGCAGTAGGCAGGGGTTGCCGAAGCTGGGTAAAACTTTGTGTGTGATTTACTTTTCAGCATATTTATTTCTGCAGTTTATTTCTGTGTTTAAATCGAGAAAATTTGCTATAACCCTATTCACCCCCCCTCTAGGGTTATCTAGATCCTACAAGTGGTATCGGAGCCCGGTATTTTTTCTCTTTAACTCTAGAATCCACCAGATAATATTTTTGTTGAGGGTCGTTTCAATATTATTCCTTCTATTTTCGATGGAACAGATTTTTTGAATTGGAAATTGAAAATGGAATTTTACTTAAAATCTGTTAATATTAAATGTTGGGATATTATTGAAAATGGGTGTGATATAACAAATAAGGAAATTATCTCGATTAATGCTCTTGCTATGCATATATTATATTCTCATATTAATCGTGATAATTTTTATTTCGTCTCTCATTGTGAAAATGCACAGAAAATTTGGAAAACTCTCGATGCAATATATGGTGCAAAAGTCAACAGCAATGAGAAGTCCTCCACAACCGACTCAGTTAAAGAAATATGCTTAACAGGATTGGTAAGCAGCAGTTGTGATGAGGATGATGATGATGGAGCAGCCGAGCTGGCATTACGAACGAAGAATTCAAAAAGGAAATTTGCAGCCAAGTGGAATAAAAGCGATAGCAGTGAAAGTGAGGAAGCAGATATGTGCCTTCATGGGAATATAACCGATAGCGACGACGACGAGCCAAGCGAGGTATCAAAACTTACTCACTCTGAATTACTTATTTATTTCCACAAAGTAAATGGCTGTTTTAAACGATTTAGGGAGAAGTATGCCAAACTTGAATCACAAAATGATACTTTGTTAGAATTAAATGAGCAACTCGACAAATTAGTTAAAACCTATCAAAGTAAGATCCCTAAGTGTGATAAGTGTCCAACATTCGAAAAGGAAATTGAAAAATCAGAAATCAATATAAAATCACTTGAAAATGAAATTCTGATTTTAAAAGAGAATGAAAATAATGGGAGAGAGAATTCTATTGAAAAGTGCACACAATTGATAAATGAAAATGAATCTCTCAAAACACAAGTCCAACAATTGTCAACGACTTTAGATAAATTTTCAAGAAGTGAAAAATTGTTGAATATGTTAATAGGAAAACAAACTATCAATATTGATAGACAAGGACTTGGATATACTCACTCTGAATATGTTAGAAATGAGATTAATCAAGAAAATTCAATGTGCACGATTTGTAGAAAATATGGACACAATCACAATAATTGTTGGTATAGACCCAAACATGTGAAAACTATACCGATTTGGGTTCCAAAAGGCACAAATATAAAATCTTTGAAAGTCAAACAAATTTGGGTGCCAAAAGAAACATATATAAATAGTTTTTGGTCTCCAAAAACATATTTTTCATATTCTGCCACTAACAACCATGGACCTATAAAAATAAATAGGTCACATAAATCTTTCATCGTGTAGGTGTGGTGGCAGGCTAAGGAACAACAACAGTGTTCTCTGGATTTTGGCTATTCCAGAAACACAACGGGTGACAAAGCAAAGTTCCTTAGCCTAGTACAAAGGTGACAAAATCACAATGGACAATCACGAAAAATTATCGTAAAGGTAAAACAGGTAAAATTGTTTTTAATGATATATTAAATGTGATTATCTGCACCATACTCTAAATTAAAATCAGCCAATATTGAGATGAACAAAAGATGATGATTTTGATTCTATGACTTTTTCAAAATATTGACCAACCATCTTTAAATAGAATTACTTGGAGTAATTATGATGGTTGACTGATTCGGACTTAATTGATATGATTTTTTTTGACTTTTCTTACGTTGATTTGTGCTTAAAAGTTGACCAACCATCTTTTCATCATTGAACTTAATCTATTTGGCCAAATTATGATGTTGATTGATTATTGTTTAACTCGTGCTATAAAAAGGATTTTAAGAAATTTTTGAAATTGTTGAAACTTCAAGAAATTGTTTTTGAAATAATTATGATGATGATTGACTGTTGATTACTCATGAATATAGTTGTTCATCCTATGGCTTCTAAGATTGACAATATGATATGTTTTTGATTGTTAACACGGCTTCAATTCAAATTCAAAAGAATGTCATTTAAATTGATGTTAAGTTTGAAATTCTTGGTGCACATTTCATGGTTTGATTCAACGAGTGAATATTGAGTGAAATTTAAATTCAGATGCAGATTACACTGGTAATATAGTTGATAGAAAAATTACTAGTGTAACGTGATTAATTTTTGAAACATTCATTTACTGCATCGTTTTTCAAAGAAAATATCTGCATATTTTTCACTTGAAATAATTTTCAAATGACAGAAAATTTTCTTATAAAACCCCCTCGAGAAAATCATGTTTGACCATATTTACAGATAAATCATTTTTGAAAAATTGATTTTATAATTTTTGAATTTGATTTTAAATGACAAATTTTGACTAATCTGACTCCCTTTGATTATCGAAAGATGAATGGTGATTGAAAAAGAGATGAGTGTTGATATTTATCATATATTATAACTCGAGAAAGTATAATTAGAAAATTTCTTTAGAATTTTATAACAAGAGTTATAAAAACTTTTTGTTGGGTAAAAATTCCATGACCATTTCTATTTCTATCATCTTTCTATCGACCATCACTCATCAAGATCATATTTAGTATGTAAATTTGTGGTAGTTTACAAAGGAAATCATTTGTTCTTCAATATCATTAAATCTGTGAAGGAAATTATTTGTGCTTCAACTTATTATATTTAGCAATAAAAATAAATATCCAAAGTATTAACTCTCATTTAAAAGTCCTCACGGTTATGCATGGGTGAATTACTTGGATTTTTGATTATGTGCTTCCACGCTCATTTAAAAGTCCTCACGGTTATGCATGTATGGAACGCATATCAAAATTAATTGATTCAAATAGACAAGTTGATTCTAATCCCATTTAAAAGTCCTCACGGTCATGCGTGGTTAGAAGATACTTGATTTCATTTTTTAAATAAAAATTGTGAATACTACTAATCTCATTTAAAAGTCCTAACGGTTATGCATGATTAGTAGATATTCAAATTTCCTGAAATAAATATACCACAAATAGACAGAATTGTATGATTTTTTTGATGATTTTATCCCCATCACTTCTGAAAGTGGAATATGCGCCTGACAAGGGTAATTATGATTTTTTTTTGAGTTTATTGAAATTTGATATTTATATTCAATTGAGTTAAATGTTTGATTAATGTCTGTCACTTCATCCCTATTTTTATAACACTGTTATTCTTTTGTTGATAACAAAAGGGGGAGAGAAAAGTTAAGATTTTGTCAAATAGAATCAAGCAAAGGTCAAATAATTTTTCATTTGCATATAGGCTCATTTACATATTTCTATTTGTATGCATATATGTAGGGGGAGTATTGTGTAGAGAGGAGCATTCAAATAGGGGGAGCAAATTGAACGATCACGATCAATCAAATACATTTAATACATTCAAAATCTTAAATATATGTTTGTTATCATCAAAAGGGGGAGATTGTTGAATATGCGCTTTGCGCTTATATGATTTTTTGTTTGATGATAATAAACATATATATATTCGTTTAAATGTATTTGTTAATATACTATTCTATTTTTCACAGTTTAAATAAATATTTGTTGAATAAAATAAATTACACAGAATTTGAATTCAAACAGATATTTTATTCAAATAAATATTTATTACAACTTTGAATAGTACAATTTCAAGCTCTCACTATAACTATACAACTTTGATTACAATTACATCACATTACATATTTACAGTTCACCTCACTACATATCACTCAAACTCGTATTTATCTTCAACTGCATTCCAGTTTGAATCCAGCATCTGAGCAATCTGCAAAAATATAAACTAACGCAGTAAAATTGAAAAAGAGATATTTTTGCAATTCAAAAATAAAAGATAAATTTTGAAAATATGATTTGCCTCGGTTATTTGGGTTGTTCGTCATAATTTAAATTTGAATTCATCATACACGAACAACTTGTGACATACACAGTGTATTACTGTATATGCCACAAGGCCGTGCATGCCGATATATACACTTGATTGATTTACAGGGACAGGTGAGCACAGGTCAAACCCAAATGAAAAACCGGGTTCAACTTACGTGCAATAACATTGAAAATCACGACTCTCAGCACAAGGTCAAACCCGAGTTTTTAAAACTGGATTCAACACTAGGCTACAAAAAAAAAGAATGCAAAGCTTAGACTCCAAGATTGCACCAATGGAAAACATGTCACTGCATCATGAATGTCATCACAGTCATCACAATGAACACGTATACTCAATGCAACATGATCAACTCACATGTGTGAAACCATAAGAGAATGCAAATTACCAACTACATGCTGGAGTACAAAGAAGACAGTGGCAACATCAAAAAAAAAAAAAATCAGCTGTAACATGAAGAGAGTCATATGTGCAAAGGTCAGACCAAACATGAAAGCTACATGAAGTATGCAAGTTCAACCTCTTCATTAAACAACCAAACCAACATGATACTGTTCAATATCCAAGACTCAAGAATGCATCACCATGACACAGTTCCAAACTATATAGAGCTGTGACAACCAAGAACTCAACGAACAAGACATCAAGTGATACAAGGTCAGGGAAGCAACCAGAATTAAGCAGAGACAAGTAATGCATCAAAAGTGCACAGCAACCATCAAGTAGTGTACATAAATACAACTACAACAAATGAACACAATGCCTCAACGCAAATGAAGATGACACAGACTCAAGCAAATGCACATGTTAACATCACTGGCAATTATTCATTCAAAGCAACATAACAGAGGCAACAAAGACCAAAGTGCATGAACACAGTGAAGACAACAGAGGCAGTGTAACAGTGGTGATGCAGTGGCACATGACCATCAAGCAAGACCAGTGACATGAACACAGGAACCAATACGCAGTGAATCAAAGGAGAATGGAATGCAATGCAAACTCAGGTGGACAGTAAGACCATGGTTCAATGCAAATACAAGGAACACTGATATGCAACACTCAGATGAAACCAAAATAATCACGGCTACAATATGCAGACAACAAGTGACAACATACTACAACGACCAGAATATAAATACAACTCGAATGAATGCAAGTTCATATGTACATCAACTCAACAGTGATACAAATGCAACAACAAGCCCAAATATACAGAACTCATTGCCGAGCAACAGAATTATCTATGCAACAGGAAATCGAAGCATCATAAATATACAATGCAGACTCAAGTCACTTTCATGTTAAAACCGACCAAAGAAGAACGCCAGAGACGAAGACTACAGGATGAACAACGATCATGCTACAGAAATGCATGTATGCAGCAGAAATAATAACAATGATTCACGGTAAAGTCGAAGTGTTTTAAAACCAAGTCAAAGCGGGTAAAAATCGAAACATCTCAAAATTCAAAGTCAATGCAGAAAGTCAAAGTCGCAATTCACATGAAAGCCGTGCGCATCAAGCAAATTGAACAAGTCACAATTCAAAACCATGGTAGCCAAGCAATTTGAATTAGTCAGTGAGAATCTCAAGCATCAATACCAGATCGAACGATCAAAGCAATAATTTTGAAACAATCAGACGAACGGAATTCAAGGGTAACGAATCCTATAAAAGCCCCAAATCATCATCGGCATAAAGGTGTGAGTTCGAATAAAAAAGAACGAAGAGGAACAGCGCTAAAGCAAAATCGAACTCACCAAAGCGCGAAGCCATAGCCAAGTACAGATCAAATTTGCGCCAAGCCGAAGCCATAGAAAATTCTCACAGAAGCAAAAGCAAATTTGCAGAAGCCCTAATTGAATTGGAAGGAGGAACGACCATCATAACATAAACGAAAACGAACGGGTTAAAGAATAAAAAGTGGGCCGGCCATGTTATTATTAGAGGCTTTAGTTTAATTTTGTAATTAGGTTTATTGTGTTTTTGTCTTTTAATTGTCGTTTTTATTTTTCGAATCAAGGAATTTGTAAATCACCACCTAGGGTTTAGGTAGTGTCAGATTGTCTAGTTAGAATTAGTTCAGTGAGCAGGGTGTGCGAGTTTGCAAAGCTCTATAGGCGGGAGCAGAGTTTGCGAGTAAGCGAAGCTCTATAGGCAGGAAGCAAAGTTTGCGAGTAAGCGAAACTCTATAGGCGGAGCAGGGTGTGCGAGTCTAGTAGAGTGTTTGTGAGCGGGAGCAAATGTTTGCGAGCAGGGTGTGCGAGTCTAGTAGAGTGTTTGTGAGCGGGAGCAAATGTCTGCGAGTCTACTAGAGTGTTTGTGAGCGGGAGCAAATGTCTGCGAGTCTAGTAGAGTGTTTGTAAGCGTGATACTATTTAATTCTAATAGAAATCTGTGAATGCGGCAGTAGGCAGGGGTTGCCGAAGCTGGGTAAAACTTTGTGTGTGATTTACTTTTCAGCATATTTATTTCTGCAGTTTATTTCTGTGTTTAAATCGAGAAAATTTGCTATAACCTTATTCACCCCCCTCTAGGGTTAATCTAGATCCTACATATGAATCAAATCATACATTAGAAATTCAAATCAATTTTTTTCCCAAAACAAAGTGTAGCAAAGCTACTAATTGGTCTCTCCACTTTGAAACTCGAAAATGAATGTCGATGATGCGGCCGTCATCACCGAAATTATTTTCCAGTGACAATGGAGGAAAGCACGGATTTAAACATTTAAAAATTCTTTAGAAACGATTTTCTATATAAAAATACTTTAAATAATATACATTTTAAAACTTTAAAACCAAGGTATGCTGCGATTTTGCATGAAGTAATTGGAGAGCTGAGCTATAAGGGATGGTGCGCGCGTACCGGTAGGTCGGGCGAGTCGGCCAGTGGACATAGTGTCGGCGCATGCGGAGGAGAGAGGATGGTGAGTGGATGTAAAGGCTCGGCTATTGGCTGCGTCAGTAGCAGCCAATATATCACATGTATATATTATTTATTTTATTTTTTCTTTTTGAAAGAAGGAAGAAGGCAAAGCAACGAAGAAGAAATGAATAAGTGCTGCAAAAGAGAAGGGATGACGGGTAGGCATGGCCAATTGGAAAGTATGGTAAAAGGAAGAGTGTTCTGCACGCAAATAATATATTACATTTTCTATTTCAAATCGTCATACTAATGGAAATGAACGGACTAAAATATTTATTGAAATGATGGAATCATAAAAGCCAGGACCGGGATTTAGGAAATAATAAAAGCTACTGGTAATAAAATTTACATGGTAGAAAATGAAGGGACGGGGAAATCAAAAGTCAAATTGTGGAACCGATACGGATATCATTACATTGAATTCGCTATCTTCCAGACTTCAAAATTTACAATTAAATATACCGTAGAGATCAGCGCAACGAGACGATCAAAACGGTATACAGATATCGGTGGTACGACCATCCTATCAAAAGTCGATAATCGGTACAAAAAATGCTGCTAAAACATCAGAATTAAGATAGACGGAGCAATAACAGTCCAAATTTAGAGATGCGAAATATGACATCTCACTCAGAAGATGATTCAAGTTTATTGTATAAAAATATTCATGTTTGAAAAATATTTTATTACCATCAAAATTATAACTGACTTGAATTGAAATAAAATTACACAAGAAAATAAACTTTCATATTATCAGATAAAAATTTACCGTTTGCCATGTTTAAACATACGTATTCTAATAGTTAAATTTTTAATTCCAAAATTTATTATTTAAAATTTCACAAAATTTCAATAAATTAAATAAATAAAACCATTAAAATTTACGGGTCATTACAAGGTAAGTGGAAAATTATATATTTTTATATAATATTAGATTTATATCATTGCAAATCTATTCCTGTATGCCTAAATTATAAATTGGAGTTGTAGGCTATAATTGTATACTTGTAATGAATTTATAAACCTTGCCTACATATTCTATGATTGATAATATGAAATGTATATCGTATGTACGTGAACCTAGATAATATTAGGTGATAGCAATCTCTGAACTTAGGATTGGGTGGTAGTAGTCCCTAAAACTTATAAATTCCGTGATAGTTCCGGAATTGTAAATTTAAATGACTTTTGCAAGTAAAAAGGTAAATTAAGTTATCACAAAAAATTATGAGGATTTAAGTAATATTTTAACTTTTTTGGAATATAGGGTGTTGCGATGTTAATTTCTATAGATTATCAAGTTCAAATTTATAAATAAAAGTGTAACATTTGAAATAACAAGGAATATTCCTAAAATAAAGAGATGTACAATAGAGGGGTATTTACTATATTTTGGACTGTCTATTTCAATAACTACGAAAAAGATAATTTCTTGTAATTCCACACGTGACACGAATACTCCTTTTGGTTAAGATATAGAAATTTACAGCGTTAACCTTTTCTTTTGGGGGAGATGTAATTCTAATGCATTAAAGTATAAAAATCCCTAAGAATAAATTAAAGAACTGTAAATGCGATAACAACAATAACGGTCTATAAGAAGAGTTAATATATGTAATATAAGCAAGACAGAAATCATGTAATAATGATGAAAAAGTAGGAAAGTGATAATTTAAAATAAAATGGGTATGGAAAGTTAATTAAACATGGGAGGGTAGTAAAAGTTAAAAGGGATGAAAAGAAAATTTCAATAAAAGTAAATTGGATAAATGGAAAAATTAGTTAGATCTTTCAAAAGAAAGTGGTAAATGACCTTAAATTGAATAAAAAGTAAATGCATTACAAAGTAAGAAACGTAATTAAAAATTGAGCATTGGAGGTGTAATAATCAAACAACTAAGAATGAATAAACGCACACACGCGCATGCGCGCGCACACACAGACACACACACACACATATATATGCATGGCCTCAAGTATGTGTTTATGACGGGTGTGAATTATTAACGTTAGTAAATAACTTAGATGGATAAGAATGACATGGTCATTAAAATAGGTTGGAATGCGAGGTCAGTAGTGTTACACAACACAAGTCTGCCCACTGCAAGGGACTACTATCGGTTCTATATATATTATACTGATGCGAGACATATCCAACTGTAGGACTGTGGAATTATATACCCTCGCGTATAGGTGAAGAAATAACCGCAATAGAGTATGCTTCAACTTTTTAGTTGGGGTATTGCCTTCATTGCATTAGGCAATCTAAATGGGACGGTGATTAATGATCGGCGCAATGTTAGTGTGTTGGTACCATACAAGAAAGTAGGAGCTGTACATAGGCTGAGAACGTCATCGGTTCTGAGCGGTCAGTGGGGAAGACGAGTGTCACACCTAACGACCTACACCTCTTACTAGTGTAGGTAACGTTAGTGTAGGATCGATTTCACCCTAGAGGTGGATGAATAGGGTGATACTATTAATTATAAAAATTTATTATGGAAGCATATAAAATAATTTCAAAACAGATAATACCAGAATAATAGCAGCAAGATAGTAGCAGAATAATAAAAACAGAGAATAGAACACATAGATTTACCAAGCTTCGGCAAAACCCTACCTACGCGCTGCCCCCAAGGTTTATACTAGAAATTAAGTAGTCAAACGCTTACACATGTAAACTCACGACACCCACTATCGACTAACCTAACTCCACGCTCAAAACCTTGCCACAACTCAGCCACTGAGTTGCAAATTTTGGAATTACGCCACCCTAGTTCGTTCCCTAGTCACACGACTAGAAATTACAAAAGTTTAAAAGAGAAAAATACAAATTTAAAACAATAAAACACATAAAACCCAAATTGAAAATATAAGCCTAAAAGCTTTTATAAAAACCGGCCTAAAATAAATTATCATTAAAAATATGTCGGCCCCTTTTTCTCTTTTATTTCTTTGGCTTTCTGTGCTCTGTAAAAATATCGGCCTCGTTCCTTTATTCACTCCTTCCTCTTTCAATAATTAGGGCTTTGGAATATGAAGAAGCGTCGACTTCAAATTGATCGATTGAATAGATAGTTGCGTGTAGCTTTGTTGATCGATCGTTTCTTCGTTGTTTAGCTTCGGCTGCTTCAATCTAAGTCGAGATTGATGTAGTAATTTGGTACATGATTTTATTTTACTGATAATTGATTATTCTCAACTTTGATTCAAGTTGAATGATTATTCTTTGTTGCTTGAAATCGAATGCTTTTCACGACCGTTTTGAGATAAAAGAAAAAGGGGATAATTTGGTTATCTCTATATTTTTATTTGGGCCGGTTTCCATTGGGATTAATATTTTAAAATTAGGGTTCCTTGTTTTTAAATTGTGTATTTCTCTTTTAAATTTTTGTAATTTCTAGTCGTATGACTAGGGGACGAACTACGGTGGTTGTAACGACCCGTAATTTTCGATAATTAAATTTTGTTACTTTAATAAGTTTTAGTAATTTAATTCGGAAAGAAAAAAATCTGTAATTTAATAATGAAATCACTTAAATAAAGGTAATAATGTTAATGCAAGTTAATAAATAGCTAATTTAGTGCAAACCCAATTAGTTGAAACAATTGCAAGGTCGTTATTGATTGTAAATAGTAAACTGGGAAATAAAATTCAAAGTTATATTAATTGATGAAATAATACGAAATAAGCTGTAATTTGAAAAAATCAATATTAGATAATTAATTGTAATAATTGTTGATTGAAAATAAAGTATGAATATGATAATGATTGATTGAATAAAAAGAATGGGAATCAAGATTTATTAATTTAAATTTAATAATTGAATTAATTGCAAATAAATGGAATTAAATATTTAGATATTATGCGAATGGGAAATTAAGATGAAATTTGAAGATTTTAATGTAATAAATCATGAACCAATGTTAGTTGCATCCTTATTGTAATAAAAGACTTGAATAACAAGGTTTAAAAGTTAATAAATGGATTTTGGAATTTTAAATTTATAAATTTAATGAAATTGAAATTAAGCACTGAAATTGCGGAATTAATCAATTTTAAATCGACAGTTAAATTTGTTTACATTAGTGTAAATGATTAAGAAATTTAAAAATGATAAAAATTGTCAATTATAGAATTGAAATTGAAATTTTGATTTAATTAATTAATTATTAATTTATTCAATCAATGTAAAAATAGCCATTTTGGCCACTGACTCAGATTTCGACGAAACCGGTTTCATCAGATCCATAACGGTGAATAATTGTAGGATTCCAAGTTTTATAGCGATCGGGCTTGTCGTTTGATCGTACGGACTCGAAACGTCTAGAAATCAATTTAATTGAAATCAATTTGAAATAACTTGATTTTAGCATAACTTCTTCATACGATGGAATTTGGACTTGAAACCTGTTCCGTTGATTTTAAAATATTATAAAATATCCATTTTGATATATGGGTTGACCCATTTTCGTTCCGGAGGCAGAACGGGCTTTTCAGGTCGCTTATCGTTCAATCAAATCGGGTCCATTCATCTCTATTTCTGATCTACCTATATATACCTCGTTATAAACCTTAGCCACTCCTTATTCTCATTTTATGTACATACAATTCGAATTGCTTCTCTTTCTCAATGGTAGACAAACTCTAAATTTCACAATCAATTGCAAATCAAAAATTTCTACTTCAAAATTCAAATTCCTCAATTTATATCGAATTATATATGGATTTGAAGCTCTCGACGAGCGCAAGTCAAATATGTGGTTCGTATTTCTATCTGGGTTTCGGTGTGGCCTGAAATCATGACTATCCACGGTCATTCATCATGCGACGATCAACTTCGATGGATCGCCAAATTGATGGTACGGTTATGTAGAGGGGACCAAGGGGAGTCGATCTGAAGTGTCTGTTTGGTCGTTAGGTGGTCAGATTGGCGTGACAGTCGAACTAGGGTTCGAAATTCCCGGTGGTTCCTGGACTATTTTGTGCAGGGGATGGCGAATCGAAGGGGCCTGTGGCCAAGGAGGGGCCTGAGGCAAAGTCTTCGGCGGCTGAGGCGCGTCGTTCGGGGCAGTCGATGGTGATGTTGACTAGGGGCCATTAGGTTTTGTTGCTCGATCGTGGTCAGGAAGAACGTCCGTAATGTTGTAGAGAAAAGATGGTGACGTGTACGTTGCCTCTTTTTATTTTTATTTTATTTAAATCTTGATTTTCAAATGTTCTAATTCACATAACTTTTACATACGAGGTCTGTTTTCATGCGCCGTTTTCTCCACTAGGATCGTATCGAAATTCCAGATATTTTGACGTTTGTTTGGACGAATTCTGAGACTGTTCAAATTTTGGGTTTAAATTGGATTTAAATTCAATTGAAATTCAAAAGCTGAGTGTTTTAACCCAATCACAACTTCTAATTTTTTTTATGTTTGTTAAATTGATTTATGATGTGATTAGAAATTTATTTATGACTGTTTGACATATTTTGAATCATAATCTTGGTCTAATTGAATTTATTTGGATAAATTATTATTTAATTTATTATTGCATATAAAATGCCAGTTAAATTGCTATTTAATTTATTATTAATATAAACTGCCAGTAAATACATGATATTTATTATCTATTCTATATTGATGTTATTGATTGAATTAGATGATGATTGTGATAAACGTTTGATGATTGATATTGGATGAATGGATGTTGTATTTTATATTGTTATAAACTGCAAGTTGTTATGGATTTTTACTTCCTTTGGGATTGCGGTTTGAAATGATATATAACAGTATTTATATTTTAAAATTACGGATTGAAATGATAAATATTCGTATCACTTGATCATAGGATAGAAAATTATATACAGACACCGTGGTCTATATATAAAAAAATATTTTGAAATTATTTCTACGGTTTTGTGAAGAAATAAATGGTTTTAAATAAATATTAATTTTAGATATTATATAAATGCTATTTTATCCTTGATTTTAAGCTATGTATAATTTATTTTAATATAGAATAAGTTGAATGATAAGTTTGATTTTATTTGAAGATGATATGGTTAAGTGTAACGTTTCGGATTTTGCCCGCTCGAAAATCGACATCCATACTTCATATCGTATTCGAATGTCATAGATTCGACCGTTCAAATCCGATTCGCCGGAGCTTATAACAATCATTAAGTAAACAACACAGCGGAATAAAAGAATAATACATTGATATACAGCTTTGATACAATATCTGATACAACAGATGATCCAATAGATATCAATATACATCAGAGATATGATACAATAAAACAGCAGCGGAAAGAAAATAGATAACATCTAGCAGCGAAACAAATAACTCTAAAATAGTCTTCAAGGAAGAACTCCAAAAATAACTGCAACTCCATTTCCAAGAACCAATCCAGCAATAGCTCGAACTCCCAATAACGATGCACCAAGACGAGCAAGACTGGTGCGATCCAAAGACTGAACTAACTCTAGATAATCTACTAAACCTGACTATCTGAAAAACCCAACTCTAGACTGCTCGTGTAGAAAATAATGAGCACCTAGAGTTTAGGAAAGAAACAATAAACTCCGGATCAGTCGTGGGACTGGTGTGAGCAACAAAAACAGTTTATCTTTTAAAACATTCAACAAAAGATTTTCAAAGTCAATTCGCAATGCTTTTTAAAAATGAGACTACCATAAGGCCTCCCGCACACACACACAATGCAAACGCAGAATCGGAGGAGATTTCTCCTTATGGTAGTCTCATTTTTAAAAAGCATTGCGAATTGACTTTGAAAATCTTTTGTTGAATGTTTTAAAAGATAAACTGTTTTTGTTGCTCACACCAGTCCCACAACTGATCCGGAGTTTATTGTTTCTTTCCTAAACTCTGGGTGCTCATTATTTTCTACACGAGCAGTCTAGAGTTGGGTTTTTCAGATAGTCAGGTTTAGTAGATTATCTAGAGTTAGTTCAGTCTTTAGATCGCACCAGTCTTGCTTGTCTTGGTGCATCGTTATTGGGAGTTCGAGCTATTGCTGGATTGGTTCTTGGAAATGGAGTTGCAGTTATTTTTGGAGTTCTTCCTTGAAGACTATTTTAGAGTTATTTGTTTCGCTGCTAGATGTTATGTATTTTCTTTCCGCTGCTGTTTTATTGTATCATATCTCTGATGTTTATTGATATCTATTGGATCATCTGTTGTATCAGATATTGTATCAAAGCTGTATATCAATGTATTATTCTTTTATTCCGCTGTGTTGTTTACTTAATGATTGTTATAAGCTCCGGCGAATCAGATTTGAACGGTCGAATCTATGACATTCGAATACGATATGAAGTATGGATGTCGATTTTCGAGCGGGCAAAATCCGAAACGTTACATTTGGTATCATAGCTAAGGTTGAACTTTAGCTCAGGAGTGTAACACATTAAGTAGCTCATTAGAGATAGATGAAGTAAATCCTAGAATGAGTAATCCCTAAGATATCCGTTTGAATGCCTTAGTAAATTCTCTTACTATTCACTGATAGTGAGTATGAGTGCAAGAAGAGAACGAGATAGGGGACAGGAAAATACGACTATAATTAGTCAAAACTCTGTAACAACAGTGGAAATAACTTTCTCTATCAATCTCCTTTGATTCGTTTTCAAATTTCTTTTGATTGCTTCGTGGCAGTTACATGAAGAAGTTTCGATGCGATGATGGCCCTACGAATCATTGTAAAGAATTCTTATTTCGTATCTTTATCGGTTTCTTATTAGTTTTTCGATTTAAACTCTACTGAATTTGGAATTTGAAATTAAAAATTTAAATAAATAGGAAATTTAAATAAACTGGAAATTTTGAATTGAGTTAAATTGATTAATAGAATATGAAGGATAATTTGAATTGAATCGATGAAACCATTTTGTTTAAAACCAAATTTTGAAATTCTGTTGTAATTTCTCGGTTTAATCAAAGTCCAAAGATGGACAAATTGGTATGCATTCTGAGATATTCCGACTTGAGTTTGGAATACATATCTTAAGTTTGAGAAATTATAGGTGATCGAATCTGTCTATCTCCGTGTTGTTTTCGTGCCTGCGAATTTCGAGGACGAAATTCTTTTAAGGGGGGAAGTTTGTAACGACCCCGAATTTTTATGAATTTAAATTTATAATTTAAATGAATTTTTGAATTAAATTTGTAAAATTGATTATAAATGGCAGCGAATTTCCCCGATTCAAATAGAAAATATATATTAAGTCATATGAATTTGAAAATTTGTATATATGTGAATATATTGGATTTGAAATAAAATCTCAAATAAATGGTTTTAAAAATAAATAGAAAAAAATAATAATTTAATATTTGATAAATTAAGTTGAAAAAAATAAAATGTAAGTTAAATTAACTATTTAAGTTAGAAACAAATAATATTAATAAACAAAAGAAATAACATATATAGTAACACATTAGTGTAAAATAGGAAGTAAATACATAAAAGAATAAACTATAACAACATAACAAAAGTAGAACTTCATTTTATTTCAAAGTAATAAAGACAAGTAAAATAATATTTTAAGTTAACAATAGAAATTTATTCATATTCCAAAGTATAAGTTAAATATAAAATGAATTAAACTATAAAATGAGTACGAAGTAACACCTTAGCTAAAAATATAACAACATATAAAGAATAGAATTCATTTATATTATAAAGTATGCAAGACAAATTAAATTTGTGCAAAAAATAATAAACAAAGAAAAAGAAATCCAAGTATTACTGTACAAGCAAGTGGTAAACAAAAGTGCTTGCACATGAAAATCTAAAGTACACAACATTTTGTTCCTCATCAGACAATAAAGTGTATGTAGTAAGCTAAGCAGTAGGCAAAGGACTTTCTCATTTAATGCAAGATCATCTCTAGCCCATAACTAATGCACCTCAGCCATACACAAGTCATTCCAAATAGTTACATCCTATACTTGCAAAGAACTTCAAACTGCATGCTTCCTTTGTATATGCATCAACTCCTCACTTCAGTTCATTCCCTCAAAGCTAAGCAAAAGCCGAAGTAATACTATTTCATAACTTCGCATAGCCTCGAAACCAAAGCCTGGAATCAGGCAAAGCAACTTCAACCTGAAGATCTATATCTGAGATGATCAACCCAGAGCAAAGAGTAAATCAAGCTTTGTAATATAGTTTAAAGGTGCATGCAAGATTCAACTCAGTTTAAAGGTAAATCAAACAGCAAGTGATTCAACTCAAAAATATAACGCAAAGATTCAACTGGAAATAAAATCAAACTAAATATCAAGTTCTTCCTCTGTTCCTTGCTGTCAGATTTTCCAGGTGAGCAAACTACCCACTTTCAGTTTTCAACTCCGTTCATATCTTGATTGTGATGAGTTTCCTGATGCTTGTGATTGAAATCATTATTGCATGTTGGTATTGATGCAAAGTATAAGAGTATATATGTTTGAGTATAAAAGGAAAAAAAACACAAACCTCTGTCATTTTTCAGGTTTCACCATACTTAAATTCAATTCGATTTCTTTTATACCATCAATTAGAAGCTTTGATTTTCGAATAAAAGACGATGGTAAGAATGTAAACTAAATTTTAAAATTAACTATAAGTATAATTAGTTAAAGAATTTCTGGACAGGATGTAAACACAATATAACCGAAATTTTGTAAGAAAATTTAGTTGATTTAAATAAGAGCTTGATTTACATAATCATATTCTACTTCCTAAATCATGAATTTCAAAATCCAGATTTTTAATTCGTTTATGAGCAAGAAATCATAAGATGAACGTGAAACATTAATTTGTCAAAATCTGGAAATCAAAGTAATTTTAAATCTTGGGCTTAAGAAGGAAGTATGTTTGGAGGTCAAAGATCGTTAGAAAAATGTTCGATTGTTTCATAATTTATCATGGGGAACAGACGAGAGAGATTTAGGGTTTAAAACCACGTTTTCGTCAGTGATGGTTCTCGAGTTCGTTCGTTGCCGTGGAGGGATCGAGTCGCTTGGGGTTTGGGGAATGGCTACGTGGGAGATCCACGAAGACGTGGCCGGAGGCGATGACGTTCTGATGGTCGGAACGTGGTTGCGTGATAAGATTTCCAGGTGATGTCGATTTCCAGTTTTGAACTGGGATACTCGTTCTCGTTTTGGGTTGGGTTTTGTTGAATCGATGACTTAAATCAACTGCGGTGTGGATTTGTGACTTGCCGGAGGGTTCGTCGGAGGTCAGAAGTGGCTATGGCGCTGGTACACGTGCACGCGGTGCACGTCGAAGTTTGGAGAGGCTGTAGTGTTTGGGAAGAAGAGGAAGATATGCCTCGGGGATGGTATCGAGAAGTTTTGTATTTGACTCGAGTTGTTCAGGTATCTAACTCGAAGCATTAGCAGGGGGTCTCGGGTCGAATTCCTGTTTCAATTTTTAACCTGAAACCTGTTTTTCTGTTTTGAAAATTTTAAAACCAAATTTTAATTTTAAACCAAAGTAAAAAAAAAACTGAGTTCAAATGAAAATGTAAACATAAATTCAAGTTGAATTAGAATTTAGTTTGGACGTGAATAAAACTTTAAATTCAATTCGTTTTAATGATGTAAAAGCAATTGATTGTATGAGAAAAAATTTGAATTTAAAATAAATTAAAATTGTAAAGTTAAATTGTAGCTATTTCAAATTCTTTTTAATTTGAAATGGAATTTAAAAGTGAATTTGAAACAAAATATTTTCAAATGTGTTTGAGTATGATAATTAAATCATTACTAAAATGATGTTTATCTTAAAGATAATTTGAATCCTAATTCAGAAATCAAAGAAGTTTTAATATTTAAATTGTTTAAATTTTCTTTGTGGTGATAATTAAAACATTAGTTAGAAAATGTTTTAAATTTGAATTAGTAAAGATAAAATGATATGCATTCATTAAATTAGTTCAGGTGAATAATTGATTAATTTATTTAATCAAGAAATTAAGATTTGAGTTAAATTAATTAAGGTAAATTAATTTGTAAATAAGATTCATTAGTTTAATAAAGAGTTGTCTTTTAAACAAATGCTTGAGGTTATTTAATCAAGTAATTAAGATTTATTAAGTTACAGTTTAGAACTTAATTCAATAAATAATCAGTGATTGAATATATGATTTTAAAGGTTAATTAAATAATAATTAACAATAATTAAATTGAGTTTAATTACTTAAGAATAGTAATTAAATAATTATGAATAGTTAATAAGGATCATTTACTTGAAATTTATTTGATAATAAAGGTGAAAAGAATTATTCATAAAAATTTAATCTGATTGAAATTTATCAGATAATTAAATTAATCCTACTTATAGATGTTTGGATTTTACTGAATGTTGAATTGTTAATATCCCTGGTATTGATGATTTGTGATATGTCTGATTTATGTTGTGATCTGAAATTTACTTATCTGTGATATATTATCTGTGAATCTGTGAATAGACGATAAGCGTTATAGTTTATATCGCTTATCAACTATATTTTTGTTTTAATCTGTGATGATTGAATGATGTTGCACTATTGTGTTAAACCCCTGGACCACACCATACACACACAATTATGGATTTCACGAGGAAATCAGTTAAGTCGCAGATTTTTGAAATGATTTTTAAAGTTGAATATTTTAATTCAAATATTTTTGGAAATGGAGTGGGTTTAAAGTGAAAAGCTTTTGAAATGGAATTTCAAAGATGAAATATATTTTGAATAACTTTATTGAGTTTAGGAATTTAAATAATTTGATTTAAAATTTAAATTCAATGCTTAAAATTGAATTCTATGATTTGAAACTAGGGATTGACGATATTATACTAGTTATATATGAGTCAAACCATTTTCAAAGTATTGTTCCTTTGGAATTTGATTTAACCCAAAGACTGTAACTTGTATAAATGAAATAGAGTTTTTCTGAAAAAAGATTGTGTTTCTAAATGATAAAAAGCTTTCATAAGAGAAACGAATTTCAAAATTATGTTAAAGGAATTTCAAGATTGAATTGAAAAATGATTTTTCAAGTTATGAATGAATTCTTTTTGAAAGCTATGAATTAAATCTGTTTATTTTTAACAGATTTAAAATGATGATTTATTTAAACCATTCGAAATGAAATTGTTTTGAAAGCTATAAGTTAAATCTTTGATTTAAAGATTTAACGAGTTAAATTGATTTGGAAAATCTGGGAATGAATCTTTTGTTTAAAAGGTAAAAATGTGGAAATTGTTTAAACCGTTGTAGGTTGGTAAAATAAATCTTTTGTTTAAAAGATTTGAAATGGTAATTGATTTAAACCATTTGAAAGGAAGTTTTGAATTATTAAGTTGTGACTTAATCGAAATCCCATATCCATATGTTTTAAAATATTTTCGCTCACTATTCGGTTTAGCCGGGAAAGGACCTTTGTGTCGTATAACCCAATCCGAATATGTGATTCGACGTTATGGATAGCATTTGAAGACCGGTGGTGAAGACCGGGTATTTGCGAAAGCAATAGGATGACCTATCGATTGTTTCTGCACCGAGTCGCGCCGGTATAGAGACTCCCTAAGTGATGGAAAATCCGATCGGGATTGTGAATATCCGGATTGCAAGGACTTCTTTGAAAGTGCCTTCGGTTCTGTTCGAACCCGGAACAGACTTGTATGGATTGTATGTCTGACATTACAAATTGAGATATAAAGCCGATTTCTTTCAAATATATTTCTGTTGGTGGCGGAGAATTTATTCTTTTAGCTTAACACCCTTCTCTGAGAAGTACGAGCTTAGAGGTTATATAGTTGATGGTTATCAGCGATATATTCCCAATTTGGTAATGTGACATGCTGAGTGTTGCTGTGAAATGATCATTGTGTTGATTATTTGTGATAGGATCATTTATTTGATCGTCTATCTTGGTGATCATTTGTTGACCCAAGCACGACTTTTGTATAAAGCGTGGCTTTGTGGACGTGACTTCGTCGAACCTCACACCCCGGAATGGTCAAAACAGGAAAGATGCGGCAAGATTATGAGGGGTGGCGCCCTTTAGGGTATGTGCATTTCCTTCTGGAAAAGGGTGGTATCATGGTATGGAGCCCAGATACTTACTCATGTTGAAAACACTTTATGATTGCGTGAATTGATTACGAGCGCTCGGATAAAAGGTCCCAAAGGACCGGGGGATGGCATATTCGGTCAGTTGTTACTCAGTCAGGGGTAACCCGGCCTTGTGTTGGTAGAGATCCGGTTTGGTTCTCGGGGATGTCCATCCAGAGGCATTCTCATGTGGCAATGGGAAGTTCCTTGGCCTGATCATTCGTTGGAAATCCAAAGAAACAATACGAGACTTGTACGGTTTTAGTTGTATAACCTGCCATGGAATGTGGCGGTAACCTGCTATTGAACATGGTAGCTATAGTAGGCATAAGTGCGGAATGTCTATGCTGGCTAAGATTTATATCTTTATTTTCGAAATAAATTTTTCCTACACTATGCACTAGTAATAATATCAAATGTTTCTTTTTAATGCGTATCAAGCATCTTTGACTATCATAAGGAGAAATCTCCTCTGATTCTGCGTTTGCATTGTGTGTGTGTGCGGGAGGCCTTATGGTAGTCTCATTTTTAAAAAGCATTGCGAATTGACTTTGAAAATCTTTTGTTGAATGTTTTAAAAGATAAACTATTTTTGTTGCTCACACCAGTCCCACGACTGATCCGGAGTTTATTGTTTCTTTCCTAAACTCTGGGTGCTCATTATTTTCTACACGAGCAGTCTAGAGTTGGGTTTTTCAGATAGTCAGGTTTAGTAGATTACATAGAGTTAGTTCAGTCTTTGGATCGCACCAGTCTTGCTCGTCTTGGTGCATCGTTATTGGGAGTTCGAGCTATTGCTGGATTGGTTCTTGGAAATGGAGTTGCAGTTATTTTTGGAGTTCTTCCTTGAAGACTATTTTAGAGTTATCTGTTTCGCTGCTAGATGTTATCTATTTTCTTTCCGCTGCTGTTTTATTGTATCATATCTCTGATGTATATTGATATCTATTGGATCATCTGTTGTATCAGATATTGTATCAAAGCTGTATATCAATGTATTATTCTTTTATTCCGCTGTGTTGTTTACTTAATGATTGTTATAAGCTCCGGCGAATCGGATTTGAACGGTCGAATCTATGACATTCGAATACGATATGAAGTATGGATGTCGATTTTCGAGCGGGCAAAATCCGAAACGTTACATTAAGTATTTAAACTATATTTTAATATAGATTTATAATGATTTAAATAAATTAAGGTTGGAAGATAAATCTGAGATTTGTTGAATTGAATTGATTTATGAATTAAACTCAAATAAGCTTGATGTGAAATTTATTAAATTTGGAATTTTAAAAGGTATGATTCTTATAACTTGATTTTGTTTAAGGTGAATTAAATGAATATGACAAGTAAATAGATTGAAGGAAATATGTAGTTAGTTGTAATTTGAGTTTTATTTAAATGATAATGGATTTATTATGTAAAAATATTTCAAAATTAAATAATAGAAATTTAATCGTTGAATCGAAACTATCAAATTTAGTTTTGAAATTTTGGAATATTTAAAGCCTTGAAATATATCGAAATTGAAATGTCTTATCGAAATTTAAGTGTTTTGAAGTTATGAATTTCAAAGTATTATGCTTTAAAAGTGTTATAATTTCAAATGTTTGGTTTCGAAGTGTATAAATTTGAAAATGCTATGATTTTGGAAAAGGGATATATTTGAAATAAAAATGATATTATATTGATTTGGGTTTTATAACAATGATATCATATTGATTTGGGTTTTTGAAATGGAAATGATATCATACTTAAATGGTTTTGAAATGGACGTTATATTCTGGTTTTGAAGTAAAATTATTTTGAAATGACCGTGGTGTTATAATAACGTTTGGTTGTTAAAGAGACAGGGATCGGAAGTGGTCATACTCTCTGCCAACTCCGAAAACCACTTTAACAATCGTGCACGCGGTGGAGATTCCTGAATGAAGCAGGATGGTGGCAGTGTTTCCTTTAAGGTATATACGTGGACCTGACTTCCGTGAGTTGGCATAAGTTGGCTAAAACAGGAGCGATTAACGGGCTAAGAAGGTAGCACCTTTTATTGGACACACTCCTTCGATACCATTCTATTACTTTGTGATTGATTTGGGCCCTTTCGATTTTGAGTATGTGGCTCGAGGTGGGCGGTAGTAGCTGCTACGCGTTACCACCGGTCCAGAAGCGTAATTGGTATATCTACCTTGGCATTGCCTAGTTGTGCCGTGTCACCTACCCTATCGCGCCCTGTACGAGTTTGGTTTCCTCCCGTAGCCCGTATGGTATCCTCTGGTGGCTTCCTGATCAGGAGGAACCATGATACTGGATGGACTACTGTGACTATTACGTGGTAAGGGCTATATGGGTAACCCCTTAATGCTATTTAAAAGTAAGTTTATTTTACTATAGACATTATTATAATAGCGAAATATTACTACATAGTAAATAGCTTAACGGATCTTTAAGAGATGTGAATCATGAGCATCTCTTAAGTTACAGCACTTACGTTAGACACTGGATAGGAGATGTCAAACCCTGTAAATATCTCTGACGCCA
Source organism: Allium cepa (assembly GCA_030765085.1). NCBI lineage: Eukaryota > Viridiplantae > Streptophyta > Magnoliopsida > Asparagales > Amaryllidaceae > Allium > Allium cepa. The sequence goes on along the minus strand of CM060933.1, from coordinate 22,108,078 downwards.
TTCCACTCATATTATTTACGTTGATTTAACTTACATAAGATCTTTTAGTTCTGACTCGAGTGTTTTGTCTTTTCAATTCGCTCGGGTCAGCCTGAGCATTTCAGGATTTGAAGACTTTATTTCTGGAGGACGAAGACAAAGATTGTATTACAATTATTTATTATATTATTTCACTACATTCATACTGCTCTACTGCATTATTTATTATACACTGGTATGTGTAACTCTGACTCTTTGTTGTGTAAGTATAATCAAATGTTTTTGCAAAACAACTCCATGAACTGTTATTTGATTATTATATTTTACCATTCTGATGTGAGATTCTGTTTTATTTTATTTCTTTCTCTACTTTTCTTATTCACCCCAATAACAATTCGCCCTTTTGTATGGATTGAGTCTGACGTGTATGGTTTATCATCGATTTAAAGCGTATAAAAAGGCGGGATGTTACATCGTGGTATCAGAGCTTTGGTTTAGCGATAAACCTTAGCTTTGTGGTGTCTGACTCTTTATTAATAGGGTAGTAATACCCTATGATGATTCGTTGAGTGTGTATATATATGAGAGAGCGTAATTGTTAGTGTTATAAAAGGTTTTAATATTGTGTTGATTTGTTTCGTTTCGTATTTATGAATTCTGGTTGGTGCATAGGACGTTATGATATCAATAGGGATTTCTAAACACTTAATAGGACAGACCGACACAATATTTGTTTTGAATATAGGTGAATGAAATAATTTTCCTATTATATTTTCTATATAAAAAATAATTTTTTTATAAATGATATATATATATATATATATATATATGTGGTTGTAATATAATGGTTGTTAGGTAGTGAAATTTATAAATATTGATTGGAAACAAAATTCAAAGAAAATAAAATAAATGAAAATTGGAAACTTAGGATCTAAGTCCCGGGGTTTTTGAAAATTTCTTTTGAATGATTTTGAAATATAATGATAATATTATTAAAAGTATGTTTTGATATAAATATTTCAATATAATTTAAAAGAATTGTTTTAAATTTTTTTTAAGGAAATAAGTTTTGTACTCCCCTCTCTGTAGTTGGAAAGTAATTTCGGTAATGAGTGCACGCATCATCGACATTCATTTTCGAGTTTCTAAGTGGGAAGGCCACTGTAGTAGTTTTACTGCAGATTTATTTGGATAAACAAATATGAATTTTAAATTGTTTTAAATATAATTGGATATATAAATTGTAAGTGTATACATCTATCTATTATTTTGAAATGATTTGAAATTTAACCCGGTATTTAGTTCTTAAGTTTCCATTAATTAATAGTTTCAATTATTGTAGTAAAATGGAATGTAACTAATTAATAATTGGAACCTTTAATTAAAATAAGAGATTAAATACCGGGTTATAAATGAAATTTCCAGAAAGTAGAAATATGTAACTTATAAAACAAAAGTTATAATTATTTAACATTAAATTAATTTAAAGAAATGGGATAAACTTGTATAAATTTCAATTGCATTCTTAAAAAGCGTATATATAACTTACCAAAAGATTTAAAAGTTAAAATGTCTATTAAGAAAAGTTAATGGAATTTTATACAAGTAAAATTTGAAGTAATGAAGGTGTCCAATGAAATTCTTTAATAAATAAGAATTGGATGTTGTAGTTGTTATAAACTTAAGCTATAATTGAAAGGTTACTGTAATAAAATATGATAGAAAGTAAGCATTGTAAGTAAGCAATTTGAAACTTAAGTAAATGAATTTAAATGCTAAGCCATTGAATGGAACATGAATCCTATTAATAAATGAATGTAAATAAATGAAATTCATTAATGAATGAATGAATATAATGCAATAAAAATAAAATTTACATGATAAATAAATGAAATGAATTTATGTAAGTATAAATGTAAACTGATGAAATGAACACTAAATGAATGAATTGGAATAAAATTTGGTAAGAAGTAAATGAAAAAATTAAAGAAAGAAATCATAGAAAAAAAGTAAACAACAAATGTTGTGAAAGAAAATTCATAAGAATAAACTTTAATAATGTTAGAATTTTTTGTTTGTTTGGCTTATGGTTGTTTGGGCAAGGTTACTTTAAAAATCGTTTGGATGTATAAATAATCTATTCATTTTATCTAAGACTGTTGAGTAAATGGTATACTTAATAGTTTATTTGTCGTTCTATACAATTTAAAAGTGTCTAAGCCCGAACTAACTATTTGTTTTAGGTTGATATGGATGAATGATTGATTTGTTTTGATTTCATATGATGACTGTATGTTGGTTGCAAATGATGGTTGTTTATATTGATTTGGTTGTTAGTGGTTGAAAGAAGTTAAATATTTCAATTTATATAATTATTAACTCCTTTTGGATTATATAAGTGAATACAGGTCATGGAAGCAACCGCTTCTACATTTGGTTTCATAATATAAGCATTGTTTGCCCGACAAATAGGTAAGTTTTCCGATTACGGTTTTATAGCATTATTATATTATTTTCCGTGTTGGGATATATTATTTGGAAGATATATGTTGTATATTGTTATATTTGATATTATATTTTCTCCTTAGCCTCTCCGTACAAAGGAGACTCTGTCGAAATTTACCGTAAATTTTGGACTTAGAATTTTTTTTTGAAAAATGTTCCAAACTTTACTAATTTAAGTATTAAAAGATTTAATAGCTATAAATTGATATATTTTATTTAAATTATTAAATTTTGTAAATTTATTTGTTTATAAAATTAATATTTTGAATAAGATGTATTGTCTACTCAATTCTTTCTTTTTTCTTTTTTTCCTTTTCGGGGACGAAAAGCTTTGAGTGGGGGAGAGTTTAACGAACCGTAATTTTTGATAATTAAATTTTGTTAATTTAATAATTTTTCGTAATTTAATTCGGAAAGAAAATAAAAAAAATCTACAATTCAATAATAATGTTAATGCAAGTTAATAAATAACTAATTTAGTGCAAACCCAATTAGTTGAAATAATTGCAAGGTCATAATTGATTGTAAATAGTAAACTAGGAAATAAAATTCAAAGTTATATTAATTGACGAAATAATACGAAATAAGCTGAAATTTGGAAAAATCAATATTAGATAATTAATTGTAATAATTGTTGATTGAGATAAAGTATGAATAGGATAATGATTGATTGAATAAAAAGAATGAGAATCAAGATTTATTAATTTAAATTTAATAATTGGATTAATTGCAAATAAATGGAATTAAATATTTAGATATTATGCTAATGGGAAATTAAGATGAAATTTGAAGATTTTAATGTAATAAATCATGAACCAATGTTAGTTGCATCCTTATTGTCATAAAAGACTGGAATAACAAGGTTTAAAAGTTAATAAATGGATTTTGGAATTTTAAATTTCTAAATTTCTAAATTTAATGAAATTGAAATTAAGCACTGAAATTGAGGAATTAATCAATTTTAAATCGACGGTTAAATTTGTTTAAATTAGTGTAAATGATTAATAAATTTAAAAATGATAAAAATTGTCAATTATAGAATTGAAATTGAAAATTGATTTAATTAATTAATTTTTAATTTATTTAATCAATGTAAAAATAGCCATTTTGGCCACTGACTCAGATTTTGAAAAAACTAGTTTCATCGGATCCGTAACGGTGAATTATTGTAGGATTTCAAGTTTCGTAGCGATCGGGCTTGTCGTTTGATCGTACGGACTCGAAACGCCTAGAAATCAATTTAATTGAAATCAATTGAAAGCAATTTGAAATAACTTGATTTTAGCATAACTTCTTCATACGATGGAATTTGGACTTGAAACCTGTTCCATTGATTTTAAAATATTTTAGAACATCCATTTTGATATATGGGTTGACCAATTTCGTTCCGGAGGCAGAACGGGCTTTTCGGGTCGCTTATCGTTCAATCAAATCGGATCCATTCATCTCTATTTCTGATCTACCTATATATACCTCGTTATAAACCCTAGTCGTTCCTTATTCTCATTTTCTGTACGTACAGTTCCAATTGCTCCTCTTTCTCAATGGTAGACAAACTCTAAATTTCACAATCAATTGTATATCAAAAATTTCTACTTCAAAATTCAAATTCCTCAATTTATATCGAATTATATATGGATTTGAAGCTCTCAACGAGCGCATGTTAAATATATGGTTCGTTTTTCAATCTGGGTTTCGGTGTGGCCTAAAATCGATGAACAATCCACAGTCGTTCATTACTCGACGATTAACTTCGATGGATCGCCAAATCGATGGTACAGTTATGTAGAGGGGACTAAGGGGAGTCGATCTGAAGTGTTCGTTTGGCCGTTGGGTGGTCAGATTGGCGTGAAAAATCGGACTAGGGTTCGAAATTTTCGATGGCTGGTGGGCTTTTTCATGCGGGGGATGGCGAATCGGAGGGGCCCGTGGCCGTAGGGGGCCTGAGGCGAAGTCGTCGGCGACAGAGGCGTGCCGTTCGGGGCAGTCGACGGTGATGTTTACGGGGGGCGTTTGGTTTTGTTGCTCGATCGTGGTCAGGAAGAACGTGCGTACTGTGCGTGTTGCAGAGAGAAGATGGTGACGTGTACGTTGCCTCTTTTATTTTTATTTTATTTAAATCTTGATTTTCAAATGTTTTAATTCACATAACTTTTACATACGAGGTCCGTTTCACGCGCCGTTTTCTACACTAGGATCGTATCGAAATTCTGGACATTTGGATGCTGGTTTGGACGAATTCTGAGACTATTCATATTTTGGATTTAAATTGGATTTAAATTCAATTTAAATTCAAAAGGCGGGTGTTTTAACCTACTCACAACTTCTAAAATTTCTTATGTTTGTTAAATTGATTTATGATGTGATTAGAAATTTATTTATGACTGTTTGGCATATTTTTAATCATCATCTTAGTTTATTTGAATTTATTTGGATAAATTGTTATTTAATTTGTTATTGCATATAAACTGCCAGTTAAATTGTTATTTAATTTATTATTGAATATAAACTGCCAATAAATACCTGTTATTTATTATCTGTTCTATATTGATGTTATTGATTGAATTGGATGATGATTGTGATAAATATTTGATGATTGATATTGGAAGAATGGATGTTGTATTTTATATTGTTAAACTGCAAGTTGTTATGGATTTTTACTTCATTCGGGGTTGCGGTTTGAAATGATATATAACCGTATTTATATTTTAAAATTACGGATTAAAATGATAAATATCTATATCACTTGACCATAGGATAGAAAATTATATATAGACACTGTGGTCTATATATAAAATAAAATATTTTGAAATGATTTCTATGGTTTTGTAAAGAAATAAATGATTTTAGATAAATATTGATTTTAGATATTAAATAAATGCTATTTTATCCTTGATTTTAAGCTGTATAATTTGTTTTAATATAAAATAAGCTGAATAATAAGTTTGATTTTATTTAAAGATAATATGGTTAAGTATTTAAATTATATTTTAATATAGAGTTATAATGATTTAAATAAATTAAGGTTGGAAGACAAATTTGAGATTTGTTGAATTGAATTTATTTAAGAATTAAACTCAAATAAGCTTGATGTGAAATTTATTAAATTTGGAATTTTAGAAGGTATGATTCTTATAACTTGATTTTGTTTAAGGTGAATTAAATGAATATGTAAAGTAAATAGATTGAAGAAAATATATAGTTAGTTATAATTTGATTTTTATTTAAATAATAATGGATTTATTATGTAAAAATATTTCAAAATTAAATAATAGAAATTTAATTGTTGAATCGAAACTATCAAATTTAGTTTTAAAATTTTGGAATATTTAAAGCCTTGAAATATATCGAAATTTAAGTGTTTCGAAGTTATGAATTTCAAAGTATTATGCTTTAAAAGTGTTATAATTTCAAATGTTCGGTTTCGAAGTGTATAAATTTGAAAGCGCTATGATTTTGGAAAAGGGATATATTTGAAATAAAAATGATATTATATTGATTTGGGTTTTATAATAATGATATCATACTGATTTGGGTTTTTGAAATGGAAATGATATCGTATTTAAATGGTTTTGAAATGGATGTTATATTCTGGTTTTGAAGTAAAATTATTTTGAAATGACCACAGTGTTATAATAATGCTTGGTTGTTAAAGAGATCGGGATCAGAAGTTGTCATACTCTCTGCCAACTTCGAAAATCACTTTAACAACCGTGTACGCGGTGGAGATTCCAGAATGAAGTAGGATGGTGGCGGTGTTTCCTTTAATGTATATACATGGACCCGAATCCGTGAGTTAGCATAAGGTGGCTAAAACAGGAGCGATTGACGGGCTAAGAAGGTAGCACCTTTTATCGGACACACCCCATCGATACCATTCTATTACTTTGTGATTGATTTGGGCCCTTTTGATTTTAGGGGTGTGGCTCGAGGTGCGCGGTAGTAGCTGCTACGTGTTACCATCGGTCCAGAAGCGTAATTGGTATATCTACCCTAGCATTGCCTAGTTGTACCGTCTCACCTACCCTATCGTACCTTGTACGAGTTTGGTTTTCTCCCGTAGCCCGTGTAGTATCCTCTGGTGGCTTTCCGATCATGAGGAACCATGATACTGGATGGACAACTGGGACTATTACGTGGTAAGTTCTATATAGGTAACCCCTTAACTCTATTTAAAAGTAAGTTTATTTTACTATAGGCATTATTATAATAACGAAATATTACTACATAGTAAATAGTTTAACGGAAATAGTTTAACGGATCCTTAAGAGATGTGAATCCCGAGCATTTCTTAAGTTACTGCACTCACGTTAGACACTGGATAGGAGATGTCAAACCTCGTAAATATCTCTGACGCCATTCCACTCATATTATTTACATTGATTTAACTTACATAAGATCTTTTAGTTCTGACTCGAGTGTTTTGTCTTTTCAATTCGCTCGGGTCAGCCTGAGCATTTCAGGATTTGAAGACTGTATTTCTGGAGGACGAAGACGAAAATTGTATTATTATTATTTATTATATTATTCCACTACGTTCATACTACTCCGCTGCATTATTTATTATACTCTGGTATGAGTAACTCTGATTCTGTGTTGTGTAAGTATAATCAAATGTTTTTGTGAAACAGCTTAATGAATTGTTATTTGATTATTATATTTTATCATTCCACTGTGAGATTTTGTTTTGTTTTATTTATTTCTCTGCTTTTCTTATTCACCCCAATAACAATTAGCCCTTTTGTATGGTTTGAGTCTGACGTGTGTGGTTTATCGTCGATTTAAAGCGTACAAAAAGGCGGGATGTTACAGTGGTGTAGTTCGAGAATTTGCAACTCAGTGGCTGAGTTGTGGTAGGGTTTTGAGCATAGAGTTAGGTTAGTCGATAGCGGGTGTCACAAATTTACGTGTGTAAGCATTTGACTACTTAATTTCTAGTAGGAAACTTGAGGGCATCGTGTAGGTAGGGTTTTGTCGAAGCTGGGTAAATTTGTGTGTTCTATTTTTAGCTTTTATTATGTTTTTATCTGTGCTGCTATTATTCTGTTATATATGTGTTGATATTATTTTATATAAAATTCCGTAATAATTTTTATACTTAATAGTATTCCCTATTCATCCCCCCTTATGGTGAAATTGATCCTACAAGTGATATCATAACTAGGAACAAAAGCCATTTTTGTTTAGAAAATTTGATTTCTGAAAAAATAGATTTTTGTTTAAAAATTTGAATTTTAAAATGGCTTCTTTTAATAATGTTTTTGCCGAGGGTTGGTCCATAGTTAGACCACCAATGTTTATTGATGAATATGCTTACTGGAAAAATAGAATGAATTTTTTTTTGAAAACCACTGATGCATGGAATATTGTTGAGACAGGATATAGTACATCAACTATAACAATAGATAATCAGAAAATTGAAAAACCTGTTGGATCATAGATTTTGATTGCTGACATGAAACAACAATTCACGAATCTATGACTACGACAACATCCGGATTGAACGACTCAAAGTATGGTTCATATAATTATATATTTTAACAAGAGTCATTAAATATGTATATAGAGTCTAGTTTAGTGCTTTGTTAAAATCTTTCCTCAAGAATCATCATTCACATTCGAATAAACTTGCATGCATATTTAATCAAAATCAAGTTTCAAAAAATTAATGGAGCGGGGTTCGAACCCAGATCACTAGTTTAGAAGGCAAGTGCTCTTACCAAATGAGCTATGGTGATTTTTGATTATCAACAGAATTCAATGGACTGAACAAAGTCATTTAGTCGACTGAATATCTATAAACAACCTACTGAACTTATGCACATATATATACACGTTCATATTTTCAAATTGAATCGACTGACCGAAAACAACCAGTCGATTGACCATACTCGGTTCACAGATATGAACTGTTTTTCACTATTTTTGAATATTTAGTAGAGTGATCGTTTTTCTTCGGTCGACTGACCGACTCTAACAGTCATTATTCTTGAAGAGACACTTCTATCTACGAAGAATTACAATTCAAATTGAAGAGATATGGCTGCATCTTTTGATTGAAACTCTTCGTGAATAGCTATAACTATTTGTTCACTATATAAACACGTTAGAATCACTTCTCAAATTAACAAATTTTTATTTTGATTTCTTGCTATATTCTCTACTATCTATCTCTGCATTCTACAAGCAATCACGATCTATATATTACTATTATCTCCGAATTAATTAACATATTCTTCGATTCTAAGCAATATCTTCCCTTCTAATCTTTACACACATAATACATACTTGAGGAAAAGATTATAGGAAGGGTGCACTATCAAAGACAAATTAGTGTTATCAAGAACACAAAGTGTCAACAACTTTATAGAAATTGTAGAAGTCCTATTAGTTTGTATCCGGCGGAAAAGTCCTTTTCGGCTGTTGAGGCAGAAAAATCCTGTTCGGTTGCTCAGGTGTTGTATACCTATTCCTCCGGGTTAAGTGAGGGATTATTGAGTGAAATTCCAGAGGGAAGTCTAGAACTAGACGTAGAATGGGAAGTTCGAACCATTATAAAAACTCCTGGTGTGCTTATTCTTATTTACTTTACTATTATTATCTGTTTCCATATTTAGATTATAATACATTCTATATTACATGATCCTAAGTGATAACTAGCCACATAGTAGTCACTTTCATTTGGTATCAGAGCACTTTCATTTGGTATCAAAGCCTGGGATTCTAGAAATCGTAACAACATCCTAGAATAGATGGCTACAAAGAGATCTAGTCGAGGCAATAAGAAGAGGAAGAGCAGTAAAGAAAAATCTAAGGAGCAAACAAACAAATGCTTCATGGCTAAACTCAGATCACAATCGGTATTTTTAGATTCTTTATATAAAGATTTTCTATTAGTACATGATGAATTATTAAAAATTGTAAAACTTTGAATAAAGTTAATAAAAATGCTTTAGCTAATTTAAAGGATTGTGGGCAAGAAATTTCCAATTTAAAGGAGGAAAATAAAATTTTGGTAAAACAAATAAAATGTTTTGAAAATACCGTAGAAGAACTTGTTTTACAAAAATATTTCCTAAAAAAAGAAAATGAGCAGTTAGAAGATAAAAACAATGATCTTTTGAAGGAAATCAATGTTTTGCAAAATAAAAATACTTTTTTGGAAAATTCTTTAAATAATTCTAGTTCTTTAATTTTGTCTCTTAAAAGAAAATGAAGCTTTAATTAAAAAGAATTTAGAATTATCTAAAGAATGTGAGATTTTAAAAATTAATAATAATATTTTTCAAAAAGAAATTTTTGATTCAAAAGCAAATTTTGAAAGATTAAATACAAAAATCATAAATTTTAACAAAGGTAAAGATATCTTATCTTCCTTAGTTACAAATTCAAAAGCTCCAATGATAAAAGCGGTTTAGGCTATAAATAAGCTAAAAGTAAAAATAGTACTAGATATGTTTCTTGTACACTAATTTTAGTGCTAGTACTAGCGACCAAGATAGTTTTAAAACCAGTTATAGTCATAATAATACTTTGTTTAGAAATGATAGAAATTATTCTTCAATTACTAAGCTAATGACTAATAGTATTAACATATGGATTCCTGCTAATATGATTGATCATGATAAACAACTTTATATTAGCAACTATTATAAGAATGTGATTTGTAATGAAAACTATATCTACAAAGGTTCAACCACACCCAAATGGGTATGGTTTCCTAAAAATTAGGAAATTATAAGAACCTTGGGTATCGCATGCTTTAAATGTTAATTTTTTTCTGATACCTTACATTATAAGTAGTAGTTATTTTGTTATATATAGTTCTATGGCCACACTTATGTGAAATATAATTTATGTCATCGTGTAAATTCTTCTTTTTGTCAATGACAAAGGGGGAGAATGATATCGCTCTAACGCTATTTGCAGGAATAAACGATGCAAGCACAGATTAAGGGGGAGAAAAGATTAATTATTTGCAGGAATATATAGCACAGATTCAGGGGGAGAAATCTATAGCACAATTACAGAATATATTCCGGGGGAGAGATAAGTCAACAAAGCTTGTCGAAGATTCGTCCGTAGCAAATAGAGTCAAAAAGGGAGATAATATTGGATCATAGGTTTTGATTGCTGATATGAAACAATAATTCACGAATCTATGACTACGACAACATCCAGACTCAACGACTCAAAGTATGGTTCATATAGTTGTATATTTCAACAAGATCAAATATGTATATAGAGTCTAGTTTAGTGCTTTGTTAAAATCTTTACTCAAGAATCATCATTAACATTCAAATAAACTTGCAAGCATATCTTAATCAAAATCAAGTTTTCAAAAAACGCATGGAATAGGGCTCGAACCCAGGTCACTAGTTTAGAAGGCAAGTGGTCTAACCAAATGAGCTACGATGATTTTTAATTATTAATAGAATTCAGTGGACTGAACAAAGTCATTCAATCGACTGAATATCTATAAACGGCCTACTGAACTTGTGCACATATGTATACACGTTCATATTTTCAAATTCAATCGACTGACCAAAAACAACTAGTCGACTGACCACACTCAGCTCACAGATATGCACTGTTTTTCACTATTTTTGAATATTCAGTAGACTGATCATTTTTCCTCAGTCGACCGACTGACTCTAACAATCATTTTTCTGAAGAGACACTTCTATCTATAAAGAATTATAATTCAGATTGAAGAGATATGGCTACATCTTTTGATTGAAACTCTTCGTGAAAGTTGTAACTTTTTGTTCACTATATAAACACGTTAGAATCACTTCTCAAATTAACAAATTTTTATTTTGATTTCTTGCTATATTCTCTACTATCTATCTCTGCATTCTACAAGCAATCACGATATATATATATATATATATATATATATATATATATATATATATTGCTTGAATCTCCAATTAATTAACATATTCTTCGATTCTAAGCAATATCTTCCTTTCTAATCTTCACACACATAATATATACTTGGGGAAAAGATTATAGGAAGGGTGTGCTATCAAAGACAAATCAGTGTTATCAAGAACACAAAGTGTCAACAACTTTATCGAAATTGTAGAAGTCCTGTTAGTTTGTATCAGGTGAAAAGTCCTCTTCAGCTGCTGAGGCGGAAAAATCCTGTTCGGCTGCTCAGGTGTTGTACACCTATTCCTCCAGGTTAAGTGAGGGATTATTGAGTGAAATTCCAGAGGGAAGTCTGGGACTAGACGTAGAACGGAAAGTTCGAACCAGTATAAAAACTTCTGGTGTGATTATTCATATTTACTTTACGATTATTATCTGTTGCTGCATTTAGATTATAATACATTCCATATTACACGATCCTAAGTGATAACTAGCCACATAGTAGTCAAAGAACATATTACTTGAAGTGACTCACGAAGGAACATCTCAAGTCAAAGAATCTCGCCTTGCCATGCTTAGTAGCGAATACGAGAACTTCACAATGGCCAAGGATGAAAATGTCAAAGAGACGCATGGACGATTTTCCAATATTGTATACAAATGGAAAGCTCATGGAAAACCATACACAGAATTGAAAATAGTTCGAAAAATCCTCAGAGTCCTTCCACGAAGTTTTGAAGCAAAAGTGACTGCTATTCAAGAATCAAAAGATTTGAAACAAATCAAAGTTGAAGAACTCATCGGAAATCTCACCACTTATGAGCTAGAAATGAAATTCAAGGAAGAGCGTGAAGGAGGAGATACACGATAGAAATCAATAGCTCTCAAATGAATAACTGAAAGTGGTGATGATGATGATGATGAGATGGAGCAGCTGAGCTGGCACTATTAATGAAGAGATTCAAAAAGTGGAACCGCAAATAGGAAAATCCAGCTCTAAATCAAAAATTGAAAAGCGGAATAGTCAAAGCACTAGACAACCCAGAAAAACGGAAGATCATCTATCACAAGTGTAACAAAGCTGGACACATCAAGCCCAATTGTCCTCAGAATCGACATGGCCTAGAAAAGAAATCAAAACGGAGAAGTTTTGCAGCCATGTAGAATAAGAGCGATGATGATTATAAAAGCGCTAGCAGTGAGAGTGAAAAAGTAGATCCGTGCCTTCGAGGTGATATAACTAATAGCAATGATGACGAGCCAAGCGAGGTATTAAAACTTTCTCACTCAGAACTACTTATATATTTCCACAAAGTAAATGGCTATTTTGAAAGACTTAGGGAAAAATATGCCAAAAGAATCACAAAGAAATAGTTTGATAGAATCAAATAAACAGCTTAATGAATTGGTTTAAAACTATCAAACTAAAATCCCTAAGTGTAATAAGTGTCCAACATTCGAAGAAGAGATTAAAAAATCAGAAATCAAAATTAAATCGCTTGAAAATGAAATTCTGATTTTGAAAGAATGTGAAAATACAAGAAGAGAAAATTCCATTAAAAAGTGCACATAATTATTGAACGAAAACGAATCTCTCAAAATGCAAGCCCAACAATTGTCTACAGCATTAGGAAAATTTTCCAAAAGTGAAAGATCGTTGAATATACTATTAAGGAAACAAACTGTTAATACTGTTGGACAAGGACGTGGGTATAATAAATCGAAAAATTTAGAAACGAAATTAATCAAGTCAATTCCATGTGCACAATTTGTAGAAAATTTGGACACAATCAAAATAATTGTTGGTATAGACCCAAACACGTGAAAACCATTCCAATTTGGGTTCCAAAAGGCAAAAATATAAAATCCCTTAAAGTTAAACAAATTTGGATGCCGAAAGGAACAAATATATAGTTTTAGGTCTCCACAAAATTATTTTTCAAAATCTATTGCCACTAACAATCATGGACCTATAAAAACAAATAGGTCACAAAAATCTTCTATCCTGTAGGTATGGTGGCAGGTTAAGGAACAACAATAGTATAATCTGGATTCTGGCCGTTCCAGAAACACAACGGTCGTCAAATCAAAGTTCCTTAGCCTAATACAAAGGTGATAGAATCACAATGGACAACAATGAAATATAATGGTAAAGATAAAACAGGTAATTGTATATCCATCTTGAATGATAAATGTGATAATATGCACCATAATCTGAATTTAAATCAGCCAGTTATGTTAAAAAGAGATGAATGATGATGTTGATTCTGACTTATTCAAAATATTGAACAATTATCTTTGAACTATTTCATATAAATTTGCTTGGATTATTGATGATGTTTTAATGATTGATGATTACTCTTAATACACGTGGATATATTGGTTACTTTATTGCTGACACTATGGTCACTATATGTAAACTTGCATGGCTTCAATTCAATTTCATTTGAAAGCTGTTAAAAATGATTTTAAGATATTATATTGCACACTTCATGATCTGGTCTTTAACTTTCATCTAACAATAATTTTGAGTCAAAGAGAAATTCAGATGCAGATTACACTGGTAATCAAGTTGATAGAAAAATTACTAGTGGAACATGATTTATGTTGAGATATATAGTAGCTGCATCATTTTCAAAGAAAATATCTGCATAATCTTCACTTCAAATAATTTTCAATTAGCAGTAAATTTTCTTATAAAATCCCTTCCAGAAAATCGTTTTTGTTGACCTTGTTTCAGATTAGTCATTTTAGAAAATTTGAATTTATAATTATTTTTGGATTTGACCTTAAATGACTACATTGACTAATTTGACTCCCTACTGATTATCTAAAAGATAAATAGTGATTGATAAAGTGATGAGTGTTGATATTAATTTTATATTATAACTTGAGACAGTATAATTAGTAAATTTCTTTATAAATTTAAACAAGAGTTGTAAAAACTTTTTGTTGGTAAATATTCCATGACCATTTCTATTTCTGTCATATTTCTATCAACCATCACTCATCATAATCCAATATGGTATGTCAATATGTGGTATTTTAAACGGGAAATTATGCGCTTTCATTTTTTATATTTTTAGCAATAAAAAACATCCAAAGTATTCACTCTCATTTAAAAGTCCTCACGGTTATGCATGGGTGAATTACTTGGGAATTTTGATTATGTGCTTCCATGCTCATTTAAAGGTCCTCACGGTTATGCATGTATGGAATGCATATCAAAATTAATTGATTAAATAGATAAGTTGATTCTAATCTCATTTAAAAGTCCTCATGGTTATGCATGGTTAGAAGATACTTGAATACATTTTTTTTATAAAAATTAGGAATGCTACTAATCTCATTTAAAAGTCCTAATGGTTATGCATGGTTAGTGGATATTCAAATTCCTGATTTAAATATACCACAAATAGACACAACTATATGGTTTTATATGATGACATTATCCTTATTATTCTAAAGTGGAATATGCGTCAAACAGAGTATTTATGATTTTTGTTTGATTTTTATTGAAATTTAATATATATATATATATATTAGATTGAGTTTTAATGTTATATTAATGTCTATCACTTTATCTCAATTTTTCTAACACTATTACTCTTTTGCTAATAACAAAAGGGGGAGAGAAAAGTTAAGATTTTGGTAAATAAAGGTCAAATGTTTTATTTTGTATTTTCTATATGCATTTAGGCTCATTTGCATAATTTAATTTATTTTCATGCATATATGAAGGGGGAGCTTTTGTAAAGAGGAAGCATTCAAATAGGGGGAGAAAATTGAACGATCATATATATTTAATAAATTCAAAATCTTAAATATATGTTTGTTATCATCAAAAGGGGGAGTTGTTGAATATGCGAGTATATGATTTTTGTTTGATGATAATAAACATATATGTATATTCATTTAAATGCATTTGTTAATGTACTATTTTATTTTCACAAATTAAATAAATATTTGCTAAATAAAATAAATAACACGAAATTTAAATTCAAATATATATTTTATTCAAACAAATATTCATTACAATTTTTGAATAGTACAAATTTGAGCTCTCACTATATATATACACAATTTGCTATTGCAATACATTTCAATTTACATAACTGTCCTCACTACATATCGCTCATTCACTCATATTTATCTTCAATTCCATTACAGACTGAATCCAGCATCTGAGTTATCAGCAAAAATATACACTAACACAGTAAAATTGATAATAAAAATTTTTACAGTGTAAAATAAAATGTATTTTGAAAATATTATTTGCCTTAGTTATTTGGGTTGTTTGTCATCATATACGAACAGCTTGTGACATGCATAGTGTATCACTGTACATGCCACAAGGCCATGCACAACGATATACACTTGACAAGATTGTAGGGACAGGTGAGCACAAGGTCAAATCCAAATTAAAAGCCGTGTTCAACTCAAGTGAAATAAATATTAAGTCACGATATCAACACAAGGTCAAACTCGAGCTATAAGCTGAATTCAACTCTGGTGCGATTTCAAAAATCAACATGAAGTTCAAAGTGAACCAGACAAAATTGAAGCAAATACAAAGTGAATACAATAGTGATGAACCAAATAGACCAGTGAGCAGCAAGTAGTACGAGACTAAACAAGACAAAATGCAACATAGCATATTCAAGTGCATCAGACCACACAAGCTCACATGACTCAATGTAGACACACTTGTTTACATTTATATGAACCAGACAAGTACACAAGTCATGGCACACTAGAAGTGCAACAAAGTGAACATGCAATCAACCAAAACATCAACTCAATTCACAACCAAAGACTAGCTGATCTAGACAGCATGTAGACATCAAGTAGATGAGCATGGCTGCAAAGATACATCATGAAACCAGGGTGCACAGCATCTATACAAGACTTATATATGAATGACCAGACCAACCAAGTAGTGAAATTGTGATATCCTAGAATTTCAAGGAATTTAAAATGTGATAATCTCTTAATTCATTATTTAAAATTGGTAAAATTTGTTAATTTCAAACAATAATAAATATAATGAGTTGTTTTAAATATAGTTATAAATAGATTTTTAAATGGAATAATATTTAACATATTTAAATTGTGTTATTTTATAAATAGATTTAAAATAGACTTATTATTTCAAATTTAATAAGTGTGTTTAAATATATATGTATATGTGTATTTAAGTTATTTTTAAATAGAATAATTATTTACAAATTTAATAATGTGTTTGTTTAAAATTGATATCTATATTTATTCGAATTGATTTTAAATTGGATTTGAAATTGAATTTGAAATTTGGATTTAAATTTGAATTTAAAGGATATATATCTTAAAAATATTTTGGATATAAAATATGGATAAGGTTTTTATTTAAAATAAGTTTGTTTTATATTATTTTCTTTAAAGGAAATTTATTTATAGAAATTTGGAAAAGTATTTATTTAAGAGTAGATAAATACAAAAGTTTAATATTTACATATAAAATGGATTTAAAATACTATATATGATTTTATTTAAAATATGAATGGTTTTTATTTTATTTTCTTTTAAAAGTTTTATTTATTTAAAAATTAGAAAAGCATTTATTAATTTAGAAAGTTATTAATTAATTAGGAAATCTATTATAAAAGCTTTAAAAATCATTTTAAAATAATAAAAAGATAAGTTATTACAAGTGTTAAGTTATAAACCTTTTTAAGTAACATGTGTTAGCATAATAATTATGGTTAGGGACAAGTGTCACATTTATTTGAATTAAAATCTAAATTAACTTACATAAACATCTATCTTCCTCTTCATTTCCTTTTTCTATCTTCATTTTTCTAAAAATAAAGAGAAACTCAACCTGCAAAGAAAACTCAGATCCATGAAAACATTTTGAAGTCTGCAATCTTCTCAAACCAAAACTATGCAAGCATTTTCAAACCTGAAATTCATTTCCTCAAACCAGAAATCCTCCAACTCAAATGTGTAATTCATTCTCAAGCAAGTTTCAAAAGCCTGTAATCAAAGTACACAAGTTCAAAAACCAAAGAAATTGTCATCAAACCTGTAACTTCTTTTATCAAAAGCCTGTAATTTTCAAACCTGTCAAGCAATTTTTTCAAATCAGAAGCTTCAAACCAGAAAGCTGTAAGCAACAAAACCAGAAGCATAGTTTATCAAGCTTTTCAGTTTTGAAGTTTCAAGTGTTCAAAAGCTTTTCAAGTTTCCAGTTTTCAAGGATAATTAACAACAACAATATGCAAATTTTCAATACAGTTCAAGCTCTCTGCATTTTTAAGGTGAGTAAACATTTTAATTAGAAAGTTAAGTAGTTAAATAATTGTTGTTGTGAAATTCTTGTGATGTTGTTGCTCTGTATCTGTGTATAATTATGTGTAGTATCTGTATTTACATGATTGTGTTCAGAGGTGCATTGTTCTTCCCTGTTCTTGTTACAAGATTATTAAGTTTAAACAAAAATTTCATTTTTCTCTTCCTTTGATTTTATATAGGGTTTGGTCTTCAAACATTAAATGTTTTTTTTGGCCTAAATTAAATATTCAAAATGAATTTAAGTAAAAATATTTAGCAGCTTATCTAGGAAATGGAATTTAGTAGAAATTCTTTTATACATGCTAAAATCGTTCACTCTAATTTATTGATTCAAGATTATAACTTGAATCCATTTTAAAAGTTAGGATTTTTAAAACAAAAATCAGAATTTTTAACATTGAAATGAATGAGAATTTGGGGAATATCTGGAATTTGGATTTTGGGTGATTTCTGATGGCCACAAGGTCTATGGTGATCGGGATCTTGAGTGGAGGTAGAGGAAGGATCAGGAAGTACGGAAAAAATGGATGGAGGGGTGCTTGATGGTAGTGGCGACGGCAGCAAGTTGATTTAGGTTGTAAACCTAATTTGGTCGATCTGGGAAAATTGAATCAGTGCATCTTCTCTGGTGCATCGAGTTCGATGGGACTTTGGGGATGGGTTCGTGGATGATCGAAGATGGAGTGGATGGGGATGCACGTCATCTGATGGTCAGAGCCACGACTTCGAGGTGGTTTTGGCCATGAGAGTTGGTTCCAGTTTTCAACTGGACTGCTAAATTTTGGATCGAGGCTTGTTATTGGGGATTGATGATCAGAGAGGGTTGCTGCGGCATAGGGTGACGTGCCGGAGGGTTCGTCAGAGGTCGGAGATGATTCCGGCGCTGGTGCATGTGCATGGGGATGTTTTTGGTGTAAGTTGCTTTGGATTGTGCTTTGCTCGAAGTTAGGCTCGCGTGTATGGGTTGATGTCTTGAGTGGGAACTCGAAGTAGTTGGTGACGTTTTAACCTGTTAAATGTTGTAGTGGTTGCAGGTTTTAAAATTTTAAACATAAATTAAAAACTAGAACAAATTTTGAAATGGAAGAGAACTCAGGTTAGACCTGAGTAGACTTCGGGTTTGGCCCGATGCAATTGTTGAATAGTTTTTTTAAAAAAGGTTTTGAAAACTAAAGTTTTGAAATTTAAACATTAATTTAGTTAAAACTTCTTATATAAATTTACTTCATATGAAATAAATGTTTTCTTAAACATTTTGACTTAAGAAGTTTTAAAATTTGTTAATTTAAATTTTGATAAGTAAATTTAAAGTAAGTTTAAAACTTGAGTAAGGAAAATTTCTTTTAAAAGATTTTATTAAAGCAAGTTTTTAGATTCAAATTTGAAATTAGTTGTCAAAAAACTATTAACTAATAAATTTTTTAAGTATTTTTTTTATAAAAAAGTTATGTTTTGATAATTTTAAATTTACCAAGTTAAATGATATATTTTTTATTTTAAAACTTAATTAATAATTTAATTAAGTAAAATTAATTATTAAGATAAAATGTTTTTAATGATAATTAATTCATTAATTAAGATAATGTTTTATCTTAAAGATAATTAAAGTTTTAATGTCTTGAAATCAATTAAGTTAATTAAGGAAATTAAGTATAAGTAATTAATTTAATTATTAATGATTAAAGATTAATTAAGGAATTAATTAAAAGTAACTAATTGACATAATTAATTTATTTAAAATTAATAATTAAGGGTTGTAAGTTAATTAATTAGAGGTTAATTAATTTATGATTAAGAACTATTAATTAGATAATTAGAGATTATTAATTAACGATTAAAGATTAATTAACTAAGTAATTAAGGTTAATTAATTGGTAATTAAAAAGGTACTTAATTTGTAATTTAGTTTTATTAATTAATATTTAGGCTTTATTAATTATAATTAAGAAATTATTAATCTAAAATTAAAGTTAATTAATAATTAATTAACTGTTATTTAGGGTTAATTGATTGTTATTAAGGATTGATTAACCGATTTATTATGGATTAATAAATTGGTTATTAAGTTTTATTAATTGATAATTAAGGTTTATTAATTAATAGTTATGGATTAATTAATTTGTAATTAAATATTAATTAATTTATTAAAAGGGTAATTAAGGAATGAATTACCCAATTGTAATTAATCAAATGAATGTGATTAATTAATTGGTTGATTAATTAAGATAATCTTGATGATTGATTAAGTATGAATACTTAATAAGATTAAATAGTGTAATTACTTAGGGTAAGTAATTAATGTATAATTACTGGGATGTAATTAATAAAAGAGAAATTACTTAACGAGGAGTAATTAAAGGATAATTACTCTATAGAAGTAATTAAGTATTAATTACTTGGTGTAATTAATCAAAGGATTAATATAATTAATTAAGGAGTTAATTAATTAAGGTAAGTAATTACAGGATGGTAATTACTGTTTATGATTAAATAAAGTTGATTAATGGAAGTAATTAATTAAGAATCATTAATTAATGTAATTAATGAGAGTAATTAAGGATTCATTAATTAAGATTAATTAATCAATAATAAGTGATTATATGATAATTAATTAGTTGTAATAATGAAGTAATTTAAGGTTGATTACTTTAATGGTTTGTAGATAATTAATTTGTGTAATTAATTAAGGATTAATTACTTAATGTAATTAAAGAATAATTAATCAAGGGTGACTAATTAAGATGATGATTAATTAATTGGTTTAATTAATGATTAAGTAAGCAAGATTTATTGTGATGAAAGTAATTAATTTATTTTATTTTAAATTAATTAGAGATGAAGTAATTAATTTAATTCATTTTAAATTAATTATAGATGGTATGATTTATATATCATTGCTTATGGATGGCTGCTTAATATTGAATGCCTTGATTGTTCGATATCTCTGATGAGATATGTGTGGTATGTGATATGAGATGATTTGGTTGAATTGTGTTGGATTATCTATCTTTGTATATATGAATTATCTATCTGTGTGAATGTAGATAATGTTTTGAATTGAATTGTTTTAACTTTAAAACAACTTGGACCTAAAAGATGGCGTTTTGGATTTCGATGAGACCGGGATCGGGTTTGCTATATTACAGCATGATAGGGGGTTCTTGCTTCGCGTTTGGTGACGAACGAGAGACTCTTACCCCTACATGTCCCTTTGAGGTAGTATAAGGCCTTGGGTTGGTTGCGAGTCGAGAGGCTGGCCGTAAAAGCATACCCATGGTACCAATGTAAGCCACGGCAGGGCTGGGATGGTTGAAAAGCCTACCGGTTGAGAGTGGTCATTGTCGATGGTCGAAAAGCCTAGACCGTTACACTTGGTATCAGAGCATAGGTTGTGCGAATACCTAGGCTCTGGACTGGTGTCTTTCTTGAGAGAGCGTATTTGTACTTTTTATATAACTATATATATCTATTTTACCTATTTGTTGGGTTACCTGTTTGGGTTTTCCAATGTGAGTTATAAAGATAGATAGGGTAGTGGTGTGTGTGTAACACGACTACCAATGGAAGAAGTCCGAGTGTTGAGATTGGAAGTGTATCTGTCGAGACTGTAGACCTAATACCGTCTCGAGTGAGCTTTGCGGCATGGTGTTAGGATTTCACCAATATTTGAAGGAAACCAGTTAAGGTTCGGAGTTCATCTTCGAAGTATAAGTTAATCGCGCTCGTATGAGCGGATTTTCTAGAGTTTAGATTTGTCGGTTAGGCAGAAGCTAGTGATGGTATCATGTCAGCTTCAAGATGGAGCAACTCGTGGTAAGACGCAGTGACTATGGATGTTCCCAAAGATGTTTCTTTGGAACAAGTTTAAGGAAATGTGTCTGCATCAGTGATGAGACTGAGTTTATGTTTGGTTTGGGCCCCGAGTTTCTTGAGGAGATGTCTACTTATCTCAAGGCTCTGTGCGGGAGTGGTTGATCTGATTTTCAGGATCAAAGAAGCTTTAGATAAGAAGTCTGTGGCATCTGTGGCAGCGGTGCAGCTCGAAAGTGTTTTGTGTGCCAACAGGAAGATCTTTTGGCTTTGTAGTTTTCTGGAGGTGGAGTTCAAAAGCAGCAGAGTGGACTCGTTTCTTCGATGGATTGGTTGGTCAAGCATAAGCTGTTCTGATTGGTAAAGAGGGAACAGTATCTGTGGATATTGGATTAGATAGGATCGCAAAAGTGACTTGCGATAGTTTGAGTGTTCTCTTGAGTTATAGAAGTTGTTAGAGATTTTTTTTGATGTCTTCAGGGAAGTCAGAAGTTTGTCTGCATTAGAGATTGAGTTCCGTATCGACTTGGTTCAGCTAGGTAGAAGGATGTCTCCTAAAGAGAGGTTTTCGGTAAAGCAGCTCAAGTTTGCGTGGAACTTCTGAGTTCTCTCTTTATGGATCTGTTGAACCATATTTCCGGGGTATGATGTCTCGTCTCTGTTCGTGTTTATCGACGGCATTCTCTTCTGCTCCAGGTCAGAGTTGTGCAGCGGAAGCAAGGTGGCAGCTATTCTAGAGTGGAAGCAACCGGAAGTTGTAGTGCTTTGGATTAGAAAGTTTCTACAGGAAGTTTTTCAGCATTTGAAGCCAGATTGGCAAGTGCATCTATTTTGTCTTTTCCGGATAAGAGAAGTAAGTTGAAGTCTACTGATGATTGTGGAATAGAGTTTGTGTTTTTGATTTGGGTAGATCTTGAGAGGATCTTTTTGTTGGGTTGTTTTTGGTCCAGTTTGTTTCTAGAAGCATCAGCAAAGGTTGAGCCGATCAAGGAAGGATGTAGGCAGCCCAGGATCATCAGAAGAGTTTTGTGGTTAAAAGACGGAGGAATTTGGAATACGAAGTTTGAGACTTTGTTTTTGTTGAGATTTTCTCCGGTCGAAGGAGCAATAAGATTGGGTAAGACTGGGAGGCTAGCTCCAAAATATTGGATTCTTCTGAGTTTTTTTAAGAAACAAGTGTTTGGCTTATAAGGGTTGAATTGCCAGTTTGGAAGACTGGGATTCAATATATTTCACATATCTCTGAGGTTGTACGTGTATGTTCCATCACTTGTTGTTGAACCAGTAGTTCTGAGAGGGTTTGGTAGTTGAGTCGATCTTGTCTGTGGTCTGAGATCTCTTGTGTAGATGGTAGATCAAGATGTGTAGGAGCTCAGTAGCTTAGTGGTGTAGCTAGTTCGGATTCAGAAGAGCGAGTATTCCAGAATCTGTACCTCGGAAACTCTGGATTGTTTTAAAAATATTATCCGGATCTATGTCCGGATAGCTAGAGTTGTTTGATAGAATAAATTGTTTGTTTGGATGAAATTGTTTGTTTGTGTATGGTTGATATGTATGATTAAACTGTTTGAAATAAAATAAAATTTAGGATTATCTTTTGTTTTAAATTTCGAGGACGAAATCCTTTAAAGTGGGGAGGAATGTGACATCTCGGAATTCCAAGGAATTTAAAATGCGATAATCTCTTAATTTATTATTTAAAATTGGTAAAATTTGTTAATTTCAAAAAATAATAAATATAATGAGTTGTTTTAAATATAGCTATAAATAGATTTTAAATGGAATAATAATTTACAAATTTAAATTGTGTTATTTTATAAATAGATTTAAAATAGACTTATTATTTTCAAATTTAATAAGTGTGTTTAAATATATGTGTATATATGTTATTTTTAAATAGAATAATTATTTACAAATTTAATAACATGTTTGTTTAAAATTGATATCTATATTTATTTGAATTGATTTTAAATGGGATTTTAAATTGAATTCGAAATTTGGATTTAAATTTGAATTTAAAGGATATATATCTTAAAAATATTTTGGATATAAAATATGGATAAGGTTTTTATTTAAAATAAGTTTGTTTTATATTATTTTCGTTAAAGGAAATTTATTTATAGAAATTTGGAAAAGTATTAATTTAAGATTAGATAAATACAAAAGTTTAATATTTAGATATAAAATGGATTAAAAATATTATATATGATTTTATTTAAAATATGAATGGTTTTTATTTTATTTTCTTTTAAAAGTTTTATTTATTTAAAAATTAGAAAAGCATTTATTAATTTAGAAAGTTATTAATTAATTAGGAAATCTATTATAAAAGCTTTTAAAATCATTTTAAAATAATAAAAAAATAAGTTATTACAAGTGTTAAGTTATAAACCTTTTTAAGTAACACGTGTTAGCATAATAATTAAGGTTAGGGACAAGTGCCTCATTTATTTTAATTTTCTTTTATTTTTATTAAAATCTAAATTAACTTATATAAACATCTATCTTCCTCTTCATTTCCTTTTTCTATCTTCATTTTTCTAAAAACAAAGAGAAACTCAACCTGCAAAGAAAACTTAGATCTACGAAAACATTTTCAAGTCTACAATCTTGTCAAACCAAAACTATGTAAGCATTTTCAAACCTGAAATTCATTTCCTCAAACCAGAAATCCCCCCGCTCAAATCTGTAATTCATTCTCAAGCAAGTTTCAAAAGCCTGTAATCAAAGTACTCAAGTTCAAAAACCAAAGAAATTGTCATCAAACCTGTAACTTCTTTTATCAAAAGCCTGTAATTTTCAAACCTATCAAGCAATTTTTTTTCAAATCAGAAGCTTCAAACCAGAAAGCTGTAAGCAAGAAAACCAGAAGCATAGTTTATCAAGCTTTTCAGTTTTGAAGTTTCAAGTGTTCAAAAGCTTTTCAGGTTTCCAGTTTTCAAGGATCATTAACAACAACAGTATGCAAATTTTCAATACAGTTCAAGCTCTCTGTACTTTTAAGGTGAGTAAACATTTTAATTAAAATGTTAAGTAGTTAAATAATTGTTGTTGTGAAATTCCTGTGATGTTTTTGCTCAACATGTGTGTATAATTATGTGTAGTATCTGTATTTACATGATTGTGTTCAGAGGTGCATTGTTCTTCCTTGTTCTTGTAACAGGATTATTAAGTTTAAACAAAAATTTCATTTTGCTCTTTCTCTGATTTTATATAGGGTTTGGTCTTCAAACATTAAATGTTTGTTTAGGCCTAAATTTAATATAAAAATGAATAAGTAAAAATACTTAGTAGCTGATCTGGGAAATCAAATTTAGTAAATATTCTTTTATACATGCTAAAATCTTTCACTCTAATTTATTGATTCAAGATTATAACTTGAATCCATTTTAAAAATTAGGATTTTTAAAACAAAAATCATAATTTTTAACATTGAAATGAATGCGAATTTGGGGAATATCTGGAATTTGGATTTTGGGTGATTTCTGATCGCCACAAGGTCTATGGTGATCGGGATCTTGAGTGGAGGTAGAGGAAGGATCGGGAAGTACGAAAAAAATGGATGGTGGGGTGCCTGATGGTCGTGGCGATGGCGGCAAGTTGATTTAGGTTGTAAATCTAATTTGGTCGATCTGGGGAAATTGAATCAGTGCATCTTCTCTGGTGCATCGAGTTCGATGGGACTTTGGGGATGGGTTCATGGATGATCGGAGATGGAGTGGACGAGGATGCGCGTCGTCTAATGTTCAAAGGCGCGACTTCGAGGTGGTTTTGGCCATGGGAGTTGGTTCCAGTTTTCAGCTGGACTGCTAAATTTTGGATCGAGGCTTGTTATTGGGGATGGATGATCGAAGAGGGTTGCTGCGGCATAGGGTGACGTGCCGGAGGGTTTGTCAGAGGTTGGAGATGATTCCGGCACTGGTGCATGTGCACGAGGATGTTTTTGGTGTCAGTTGCTTTAGGTTGTGGTTTGCTCGAAGTTAGGCACACGTGTATGGGTTGATGTCTCGAGTGGGAACTCGAAGTAGTTGGTGATGTTTTAACCTGTTAACTGTTCTAGTGGTTACAGGTTTTAAAATTTTAAACTTAAATTAAAAATTAAAACAATTTTTGAAATGGGAAGAGAACTCAGGTTAGACCTGAGTGGACTTCGAGTTTGACCTGATGCAAGTGTTGAATAGTTTTTTTTTTTTAAAAGGTTTTGAAATCTAAAGTTTTGAAATTTGAACTTTAATTTAGTTTAAATCTTCTTATATAAATTTACTTTATATGAAATAAATGTTTTCTTCAACATTTTGATTTAAGAAGTTCTGAAGTTTATTAATTTAAATTTTGATAAGTAAATTTAAAACTTGAGTTAGGAAAATTTATTTTAAAAGTTTTTATTAAAGCAAGTTTTTAAATTCAAATTTGAAACTAGTCTTTAAAAAATTATTAACTAATAAATGTTTTAAGTATTTTTTTAAAAAAAAAGTTATGTTTTGATAATTTTAAATTTATCAAGTTAAATGATATTTTTTATTTTAAAACTTAATTAATAATTTAGTTAAGTAAAATTAGATATTAATATAAAATGTTTTTAATGATAATTAAGTCATTAATTAAGATAATATTTTATCTTAAAGATAATTAAAGTTTTAATGTCTTGAAATTAATTAAGTTAATTAAGGATATTAGATATAAGTAATTATTTTAATTAATGATGATTAAAGATTAATTAAGGAATTAATTAAGAGTAATTAATTGATTTAAGTAATTTATTTAAAATTAATAATTAAGGGTTATAAGCTAATTAATTAGAGGTTAATTAATTTATAATTA
This sequence comes from Allium cepa, assembly GCA_030765085.1. Taxonomy (NCBI): domain Eukaryota; kingdom Viridiplantae; phylum Streptophyta; class Magnoliopsida; order Asparagales; family Amaryllidaceae; genus Allium; species Allium cepa. The sequence goes on along the minus strand of CM060933.1, from coordinate 22,081,753 downwards.
ATAATTATTAATTAGAGATTATTAATTAATAAATAAAGATTAATTTAGTAATTAAGGTTAATTAATTGGTAATTAAAAAGGTACTTAATTTGTAATAAGTTTTATTAATTAATAACTAGGCCATATTAATTAATAATTAAGAAATTATTAATCTAAAATTAAAGTTAATTAATGATTAATTAACTGCTATTTAGGGTTAATTAATTGTTATTAAGGATTGGTTAACTAATTGATTATGGATTAATAAATTGGTTATTAAGTTTTATTAATTGATAATTAAGGTCTATTAATTAATAATTATGAATTAATTAATTTGTAATTAATGATTAATTAATTTATTAAAAAGGTAATTAAGGAATGAATTACCCAATTTTAATTGATCAAATGAATGTGATTAACTAATTGGCTGATTAATTAAAATAATATTGATGATTGATTAAGTATGAATACTTAATAAGATTAAATGGTGTAATTACTTAGGGTAAGTAATTAATGTATAATTACTGGGATGTAATTAATAAAAGAGAAATTACTTAATGAGAAGTAATTAAAGGATAACTACTCTGTAGAAGTAATTAAGTATTAATTACTTGGTGTAATTAATCAAAGGATTAATATAATTAATTAAGGAGTTAATTAATTAAGGTAAGTAATTACAGGATGGTAAATACTGTTTATGATTAATTAAAGTTGATTAATGGAAGTAATTAATAGCCCTTAATTAATGTAATTAATGAGAGTATTTAAGGATTGATTAATTAATATTAATTAATCAATAATAAGTGATTATAAGATAATTAACTAATTGTAATTAATTAAGGATTAATGTAATTAATTATAGTTAATGAAGTAATTTAAGGTTAATTACTTTAATGGTTTGTAGATAATTAATTTGTGTAATTAATTAAGGATTAATTACTTAATGTAATTTAAGAATAATTAATCAAGGGTGTTTAATTAAGACGATGATTAATTAATCGGTTTAATTGATGATTAAGTAAGCAAGATTTATTGTGATGAAAGTAATTAATTTAATTTATTTTAAATTAATTAGAGATGAAGTAATTAATTTAATTCATTTTAAATTAATAATAGATGCTGTGATTTTTATATCATTGCTTATGGATGGCTGATTGATATTGAGTGCCTTGATTGTTTGATATCTCTGATGCGATATGTGTGGTATATGATATGAGATGATTTGGTTGAATTGTGTTAGATTATCTATCTGTGTATATGTGAATTATCTATCTGTGTGAATATAGATAATGTTTTGAATTGAATTGTTTTAACTTTAAAACAACTTGGACCTAAAAGATGGCCTTTTGGATTTAGATGAGACTGGGATCGGGTTTCCAGATTTGGATATCCGAAAACCAGATCGATCCAAATTAATAATAAGTCGTGAATCTCCAGTGAAGATGAAGATTCAAAGTGCAAACGAGATAATGCTTTCGGTTTCGTTCGAACTCGGAACGAACTTGTATGGATTGAATGCTTTCAGAACATCGTCAGGTGGACGATGAGCATTCTAAGGGATGTGTTCTTAAAGGTATCATAGCCTCAAGCCTCATCTACCGTGAATGGCTAAAACAGGGGAGGTGCAACAAGGCTAAGTGGCTCATTCCCAAGTAAGACGAGATTTACCCCTGTCTAGATGTCCCTTTTTATTCGGCTGTGTGGGTGGTTGCTAGCTACAATCGAGGGGTTGTCTTGTTCGGAACTGTTCAGTAAGGAATGGTTCCGACCTTATGTTGTAGGGGATTGGGAGTAATCCTTGGTGCGGTGATCTAGGCCCCGTACTGTGACGGGTGGTACCCCAATAGCCCTGCCATTGTATGGAATCCAATCTCTAATATGTGTCGTACGTATTGATTGTGCTCGACTATGTTGGAATGTGAGATGTAAGCATTCCGGCTATTTCTGTATTTTACTTGAAAACCCTAGACCCTATTATAATATCACTGAATTTTCTATCAAATGTTTTGGTTAGCGTAAGGTAAAAACTTACCCATGTTTATGTGTGGGGAGTCTTACGTGATGCCTTTTTGTTTTCAAAGGTTTTTAAAGTTAAGAAACTTTAACCCGTTTACTCACACCAGACCCATGTCTGACCTAGAGTTTATTCCTCTTTTTCTTAAACTCTTGGGTACTCAAATTTTTATGAGTAGCCAAGGGATTCAGGTTAGGTTTGACGAATTCTGGAGGAGATATGGATCATGAGGCTTCAGCATTTGTAGAAATATAGTGGTTCCGCTTTGTTGATCTCTGTGTTGATATATGTATTGTATATTGAGTTGTAATAACTAGATAGGTGTTTATAACTGTTTAGTATGTGTTGTATAAGCTGTGTAACTCTAATGTATATGATACTATGTAATATAGTATGTGATTAATATAATTTATTCGTTCCACTGTTGAGATTCTGATGTTGTTTCTTTGTTTCTTCTCTATCTTTTCTCTTTTCTATCCCTTTCTTTCATAATAATGATGCGTCTTTCTATGGAGAGAGAGAGAGAGAGGCGGGTTGTCACAGAAATAACACTGAATAAACATATGTATATGTAACCACCACAAACTCAATTCAAATGCAAACAGACTCGAACAATATATGCAGTGCACAGTTAGAACCAGATCAATATCAATGGATAGTGCAATGAAGATCACAAGACTCAAGTCTGCAACATAACAACATGAAATCTAACCATAACTCAAATGCCACCAGACAACAAAAAATGCTACATGAAGTCAAAAGGCAAAAGTGTCTGAATGCTACATGATACTTGACTGCAAAATTTCCAACAGAAACCAGACCAACAGCAACCTATACATGACTACGTGATAAAGTAAATGAAAGAACATAACTGCACAGATCAGATGTAAAAATTAAACCAGTGCATATGAGAAACCAAATACAAAGACGTATGTGCATACACATTGGAACCGGACTCAAGGAAATGTACAAAGAAGTGACACAAAGTGCAATAGAAAATCAAAGTAGTAGTTTTTGAACAAAGACAGTTAGATGCCGAAGTCAACATAAATTCAAGTCAAATGCCAGAAGTACAAAGCGGAAGTGATCAGAAATTCACGAAATCGGCATAAGCAGGTCAACAGCAGTTTCAAACCAAAGTCAGGGACGTGGTGGCCAAGGAAGTCAGAAATCAAAGCCGTGTCAATCAAGTAACAAAATACATGAATTTGAACAAGTCAGAAATCATCATAATCATTCAAGAATAACCAAGCGGCCAAGCATAGAAACAGATGAATTCAAAAATGAAAAAGACGAACGAGAAAATAGGAATTCGAATCCTATATAAATATTTAACATCATCGGCTACGGAATAATCGAGTTCAAACAAGCTAACCATTAAAGCAAAAGGAACAAATTACATACCAGTAAAACCGAACTCGATCGGAGCAGCCGAAGCCAAGCTACAAAGAGACGGTCGATCGACAGAGCAAGCAACGCGAAATTCCCTATTCGATCAATCAACTAAAGTCGGCGGCTTCTAATCAAAAGCCCTAATTTTCAAGCAAAGGAAAAAGGAACGAGCATAATTTTTTTCGAGGAAAAAGATACGGCCGATAAGAGATAAAAGGAAAATGGGATAATTTGGTTATCTCTATATTTTTATTTGGGCTGGTTTCCATTGGGCTTAATATCTTAAAATTAGGATTCCTTGTTTTTAAATTGTTTTTAAATTGTGTATTTTTCTTTTAAACTTTTGTAATTTCTAGTTGTGTGACTAAGGGACGAACTACGGTAGTGTAGTGTAGTTCGAGAATTCATAACTCAGGCTGAGTTTTGGCAGAGTTTTGAGCATAGAGTTAGGTTAGTCAATAGCGGGTGTTGCAAGTTTACGTGTGTAAGTGTATGACTACTTAATTTCTAGTAAAAACCTTGGAGGTAGCACGTAGGCAGGGTTTTGCCAAAGCTGGGTAAGTCCGTGTGTTCTATTTTCAGCTTTTATTCTATTATTATCTGTGCTGCTATTATTCTGTTATATCTGTGTTGAAATTATTTTATATAAACTTTCGCAATATTTTTTATAATTAATAGTATCACCATATTCACCCCTCTCTAGGGTGAAATCGATCCTACAGTTAGGTCATACATCGCCACAGTTATTTTCTAGTTTGTTTATTAGGGGCAAGGCTAGATAACCCTTATGAGAAGTCTTTCATAATAAATGGATTAGTCTGTAGAGCTAAGTCCACAATAGTCCGAGGAGCTTTTTCATCTATAGTTCTTGGAGCTTGGTCCACAATAGGAAGCATACAAGTAGAAAATCCCCAAGATGAAATAGAATACGACTACACTATCTTGACACCATTATTAGGCACTAGGGAGTTCCTTGGTATGCACGATGACGAGGATGTAATATTGCATTGATGATAGATCCCGACGGGGTACTAGGTTATGGATACTAGCAGAGATAATGTCTTGGTCCAAAGGGGGACTGTGGTACTTATGTCACACACACACAAAGATATATATATATATATATATATATATATAAACATACATATTTATGGTCTACTTTACATAGATGTGGCACATCGTACACATACGTGGAGTCGAGATGACTAAGTAAAATAAAACAATATTACTTGTGTGGAAGAAAATCGACATAAACTATTATTATGTGTAAAATGTATGATTTACTAGTCACCAAAATGTTGTTCTGACCTCCTCCTCATTATAACCTACAAGATAGCTTTAGAGGGATAGGTACTGGTGCAAGATAGGAACCGTGGAAGGATATGTTTCCTTATGCATGCTCGATCTGACAAGGACACTAGACAATGAAAGTGTCAATCTTGATTAGTGACTATATGATTTATTATATTTCAGTATTCCGCTGTGAGTTATATCGATAGTGCGATGATATGCATATATTGATAATTTCAAAAAGTTATTTTATTATTTAATTTATTGACAAATTAATTATTACGGGTTAAATTTCGAGTTGTTACACTTTTGCTTTGCTTAAAGATTCTAGTAATTACTATTATTCACCAGACTTTTAGTCTGACCCACTCCTCCATTTTCCCCTTTCCCCCATAGGCAATCAGGGGCAAGGACAGTAGAATGCAGGCATTAGGAGATTTCTCCGGAGGAGATTCTATTAAGTATTTCTTTTATTCAGTTTCAATTTTTAGTTATTTTTGTTGAGCTGGCATTTTGTGGGGGATGTATTATACCTTAATATTATTGATACTGTGGATTTTATTTCGCAAGACATGTAAGGTTATTTTGACATTTGATGTATTTGGTATTTGACGAATTATTTGATTTATAAAGTGATTCTGAGGTTTTGTTCTAAATAAATTATTGTTATTATAATTGTTTCTGCTGTTTATACAATTTTGTCTTATGAATCTTAGTCTCTGCTAGTTTCAGGTATACCTACAACGCAACATGCCTTTTAGTGTGCTCTTTTGGGTATACGAAGGGGTGTGGGGTGTTACACAATTCATCAAAACCAAACAATCAACATATAGAAATCTAAACATCCAATTAATAATTTATATTGACTATATAATATTTCAGGTTAACCAAAAATGCGAGTTTAACTCAAAAAGTCCTAGTTATCATTGGGGCATTCTAGATTTCGTCTAAATAAGACGATGCTCGATTTAGCATAAATTTTCTACATGCTCCAAATCATCATCAAACCAATTCCTAAGCATAGTCCATGTCAATATGATCCTAAAGCAAAAAACTACGTGTTAATCGGATTTAGAACAGGCGAGTTATGATATTTAAACTTGACAATTAACGAACATAAATTAATTAAACATACTCAAATTCTCACCCAACCCAGCCTATACGGCCCAAACCCACTAGGAATCGTGCTTTTTCCCCAATCCTTAATTTCTGATTCCTGGAGCCAACATCGTGCACGGCCTGCTCGTGCACATACAGACCTGGCCACCAATGTTGCATCCAAGCTCACCCACATGCCCGCCATCCCATGCCCGTTCATCTGCACCCGCCACCTCGGTATTCGGTTGCCTTGAATGAAACCCGACCCAAGAACCCGCAAACAAAGTCGCATCCAAGTGAACAAAGTTGCGAAACTTTACGATGTCGTTCTTCGCTAAATTTTGCAAATCGAAGCACTACTCCATCTTGATCACAACACCAAGCTCCGATTCGCCTAACTCCACCTAATCCCGAGCAAATCAAAAATCTAGTTCTCAACAATCATCAGTCATCGCCACGAAATTGTGCTAAATTCACACCAAAAATACTACTCAATCTCACAATCCCAACGGTGCATACAGCACCTGCCAATTCTTCTCGGATCATGAGAATTGATTTTTGAAGATTATGAACAAAATTTCCTCCTTGCTGTAAAAATGGGATATCTCGGTCATCGCTTAACAAAATCAAGCTCCGTCAATTTCAGTAAATACTACAGATCTAGACGAATAACTCCCGTGTTAATCACTTAGGCCAAATATGATTGGGTTTGGAGTGTGTTGAGTATTGAAGTGGTGAAGAAAATGTTTTTTTTACAAGAAATAAGAAAATGAGGAAGAAGAAAACTCTCTGGTTTGGACGTGATTTATAAAGTGGAATGGGGTATGGTTCAATAGTGGAAGTATGGTCTGGTTGTGCCAGGCATTAAATGGGTGTGGTTTGTTACACATAACAACTACATTACCATGCAACCAATGCAAGGAGAAAACTCTAATTCTACACAAACACCAAATCACCAAATGTACTAACCCGCTATATTAGTAACCTAATTAAGGAGGAAATAAATGTGCAATGAATGTATGGCCTTTTTGTCTTCTTTAATTAAGATTGCCCCCAATTTCAAATTCACAAACCCATCCCCTTCTCTACATCAGAGTCGGCCATCATTTTGGCTTTGGGTCCAACAAATTCTAATATCTAATTAGTATTATCTCCATTTAAACGTAATTCAAATTTTCTATTGATATCATATACTGATACATGCATTTACAACTTTTTATATATGCACATTGCTAAATACCAATGGAAATCAAACAAATCAAATAAGAAATATTTATCAAACTAATATTTCAAAAGAATTAGTTGGTTTAATGTTTTAAAATCTATTTCGGTATTTATCTTATTTAAATTGAATTTAAATATTTTACCGATATTGTGCATTGATATGCACATTTATAACTTTTATATGCACTCTTTAGGAAATAATATTGGCATCCAATAAATTAAATGAAATTTTACAATTAATATTTCTTAAATATTAATTGATTAAACTAATTAAATCATGTGGTTGATTTATAATATTCATCATTTCGGTTATGTAACTCACATGTATAAATTTAGTCAGCGATTAATATCGAATAATTCAAATATTAACGTTCACACGTCAACTTAGCTAGTAATGTGGAAGTTTTGGTGAATTTATCGCTTGCACATCCTTTGGTAAAGTTCAAATTTACTTATTATAAGCATTACCCATCAATGACAATTATTTACAGCAATTTTGTTTGTCAAAATTATATCACTTTGAACTTATGGAATTTAGCAATGGTCAAAATTCAAATATCATCCATATTCAAATCTATATGCCAAAACAAAGTTTGTGGTTTAATAATAACAGTTATTATTAACCGAATTACTCTGCCCAGAGATTTTGACTTTAAGTTGAATTCAATTGACAATGATACTAAACCTATATAATTGTGAAGACAAATTCTGTCTCGAATAGTGTTTCACTTCCAATACTTCCACCCAATCCTATATAATTGTGGGCATTATACCATGATTTGACTATAATCAAAGCGGAGCTTTCATATGGAAAATCAACAGCATTAGTAACACCCCTAATTTTTGATAACGTTATTCAAGAGATTTAATTAGATAAATTAAATAGAATAATGTAAATGTTAAGTGATATGGGGGTTGAGATTTGAATAAATCTAATTAAGGCCGTGCTTAGTGAAAGGCTTAAGAATGGTTTTAAGTTAATTAATCTACATAAGGGTATATTAGTAATTTGCCGCACATAACCCTTACCCTTACCCTTATATAGTCTCGTTCCTACCATTTCATTCTCATTTACGTCATTTTGAAAACGTATACAAAAACTTAAAGAGGGGACGACCATTAAGAGAAGAGAAATTAAATCAAAAGCTAGATATTCAAGCTTAGGGGAAATCAATCTCAATCCAATCTCCTTATCTTAATCAAGGTGAATAATAATTCTATCTTTATTTTGCTTTGAATCATATGTTTATGATAAATTGGATAATGATATGCTTGAATACTAATTTGTTGAATTTAACAAGACTGTTTAAATGGGATTACATACTGTTTTAGGGAGAAATCGACTTATGTTGATGTTTAAATGCCATGGAAAAATTTTACGTTATGTTAAATATGATTATGGAGTTAGGTTTTAATATTGATAATTTTTCAATCTATGGAAAGATTGTTATGAATTTTCAAAGGAAAATATGGTTATTTCGGTTTACAAATTCATTATGAAACATATATTAAGAGTTTGGATCTGAAATTTTGATATGATAGATAACATGATTAAAGTGAATTTGTGGAATTTTTGGGGATTTTTCCAAAGTGATTTACTATGCAAATCAAATTATTTTAGAAAAGGGACTTCTTTGCAATATTGGTTTTGCTTAATGGAATGGCTTATTTGATTAACTTAACCATGGTTTAGATCCGGAATTAGCAGTGGTTGTCTTAGTAAAGAATTAAAAAGTTAAGGCAACCAACTTGGTGTTTACACGTGGCAGGTTAGTTAGAAAAAAGTTTGCTTTAATTAGTATTAAAACAGATTTACCCAGAAAAGTTGGTTCCATCTTTTTTAGAAGCACCTTTCGACTTAGAGCTTCCTCTTTTAACCTAGTCAAAACCTATGAAATCGAAACCAATACACAAGGTATCACAAAGATGATACGTAGTGGATTGGAGAAAGGCGGAAGAATATGTGTCGAAAGCAAGGCTTCCGAAGGTGTCGATACCTTAGTTTGTTTTAAAAGGAGAAGCACCTACCTTTGTTTCATTTAAGCCTTCGAAGGAGTCGAAGCATATGTTTTCGAAAGAGGTTTTAAAAGCTCTCGAAGGGGTTACCATCAACTTATGTTTTCTTCTGAATGGGTTTCTTTACTTATGAAATAATGCTTTTGAAAGAAGAGGTTCCGACCCAGTCGAAGCCCTGGTGCCGTTCTTTAGCCTTTCGATGGTATTAATATCATCAAAGCTTTCAAAAGGTAATGTTTGTTTTTATAGGTGTTTTAAGCCTCTTTCTAAATGCTTTTGTAAGGGTCCAAAGGTTTCGAAGGCAATAGCTTTGAAAGAGATTTCGACGCTATCCTTCGATTTTTGTTTAAAGGGTTTAAAGCTTTTGAAAGAGATAGTGTCGATGCCATCATATTTTCCCTAATATTTTTATATGATAAAGGATGGTTTTGAAAGAGATGCTTTCGCCTATATTCACTTTGATCCAAATAATATTTTAAATATAAACCCAATGGTTTAGAAAGGGGGACTTTCAATTGTTTCGGAAGGGTTACTTCCAATGGTTTCGAAAGGGGGACTTTCAATGGTTTTGGAAGGGTTACTTACTTCCAATGGTTTCGAAAGGGGGATTTTCGATGGTTTCGGAAGGGTTACTTTCAGTGGTTTCGAAAGGGATCTTTCAATTGGTTTCGAAGCTATGCTTCTAAATGATTAAATGCTAATGCTTTAATACATTCGAAAGGTTTCAAAAAAAGTTTTAAAGTGTTAAAAAGGCAGCGACCTAATGCTTTGAATATATATTTTTATGCTTTCGAAGGAGGGTATCCAATAAGGTCGAAAGCAAGATTTCGAAGGATTTGAAAGGTTTTGTAACCCAAACTCATTTTTGAAGGAAAACCCATGGTTAAGTTAAAGGAGTTTTGTAATGGTTTTGAGAAGAAGCTTACCTTGATAAAATAATAGGTTAAAGGGATTAACCATGTTTTATATTAAACCTATAGGAGTGGTATTGTTATGTTATATTGTTTGCTTCTCCAAATATAAATATATTCACATTATAATGTACCCATAATTGCATTTTGGAAAAAAGGGCAGTAGAACCAGTTAGGCTGACCCAGTAGTGAATATAAATTGATTAAACTCATGTATGACTAGAATTGCATCTAGGAGGTCAGGGAGACCAAAATATAGGATGTCTAAATATGGAAGTTGTTAGGGAGATAGGTTCATAGTGCACCCATGAAAACTATGATTGGAAAGTTATTGGAATTACCAATAGGTTCGTAGTGATCTTGTGAAAACTATGTTATAAAGAGTGGTTGGCAAGGGCCGATTGGTTAATAGTGAATCCATGAAAACTATATCCGGATTAAGTTATTAAAAGTTGTCAATAGGTTCATGGTCAACCATGAAAATTAGGATAAGAGAAAAGTTATTAGAGCAACCAATAGGTTCAAGGGAACCCATGAATCAATTAAACCCATATGAGCGGTAGTGTTAAGTTATTTGGCAGGGGCCAATAGGTTCATAGTGCACCCACTAAAACTATGAAATATGACAAGGAGTCCAGAAGTTAAATACAAGTTATTAGTAAGCGTATGAAAACTAATAGGTTAATAGTGATCCTAAAAATTATAAATATGATAGGGAGTCGATTGAACAGAGGATGGAAAATCCAGAATGTTTTAACTTGTATGCATATCATCATAATATTTCGAAATGACTACGTTTTTAACCATTGTGGATGTAGGAGCACAATATACGGTTTTATAAAGGTTTTAGGATACTAGTGAAGAGAAAACCCATTTCTCTAAGCAGCGTGGTCTCACTAGATATCTAAATGATTTGAGATGGTAGATTATTATTCATACTAGGCTTAATGTCTGACTCAAGTTATGTTCTCCCTTTAAACTCTTAGGTTCTCAATTGATTTTGAGTAGTTTGAGAGTTAAGATTTTCAGGTACTTCATTAGACGAATAAAGCTTCTAGAGACGTGCATGAAGCATAATAGATATCTAGAGTTCTGTTTTACTTGATTCTGCTATGTTGTTTGTAATGGCAAAGTTGTTATCTTGCCTGTATATACTCTGATGATCCAAGGGAGCATCTTCATATTCGTTGTTAGCGTATGTTGTAATAAATATATTTCTTTGAACGTGGTTGACGTTTATGGGACTATGTAATGTATTGGAAATGATTTGATATGGAATGTGGTCTTGTTTGAAGTTTCAAATTTTTTCCATATTCATGTGTTTCTGTGTACCAATGAATCTAACACCGACGTCTTTGGTCGCCGAAGATCAATAACTATGGATGACAACAACATCCATAGCCATTAGTTTTGGGCCTCCAAGTAAGGGAATGTTTCAGCATTCTCAAGTCAGGAGAACTGTGTATGTTTGACCTTAGTTATAATAACCAATAAAAAACCATCCAATGAGTCATTCCATAGTTATCCAATAACTATCAATATGTAACCCCTTGGTGCCTTAAGCTATCATTAGCAATATACTGCCCAATATTTGGAGAGTGTTATGTACTCTAATCTCAATGGATGCATTGGTATCTAGTCTCAATGCATCTTGACTAGGATTATTTAAAATGAGGTGTTTTTTATATTATGATAATAATCATTATTACTGCCATTTGTAATTACTATCACAAACACACCATTTATAGATTTTCTATTAAATATAGTTAACATTTTAATTATTTACAACACATTAAAACAAATATGTAACACAAAGAAAACACTATTATTACGAATAATGATTGATTATGGAGTTGATAATTCAAAACAAAATTCAAAATTTTCCTAGGGCATACTCCTAACTCTATCAATATGCACTATCAAAGGGTAACGATGCATGGTCTGTCGGCCAATGTAAAACCCCTTAAAAATTAGTAAGAAAGTAGTTAACTAATAATAAGACTAAAATTTAATTTCTTTTATAAATGTTGAAATTAGGCCACGAAATACATAGCATTGCGTTTGTGGCAATTTTCTGGTCAACTTTCATATATAAAGTTTTACAATCGGACTTCAAATGGAAAAGTTATTATTTCGAATTTAAAATAACTTTAATGTGGAAATTAAAATGGGTAATTAATGTTTTAACATTAAGGAAAATTAATGTTGAAAATAACATTAGCATTAGAATTAAAATGGTAAAGAAATTAATTAAAACAGTAACAACAAACACACACTCGGTTCAATAGACTGGTCGACCAATTAGGGAGAGGTAGTCGACTGTGAGTGAGTGGCGACTAGGGTTTTGTTCTGCATGAATGACCCGAATTTTATTATTTTATGTAGACTTAAATCTTATGGTCCGAACACTTTCTAACCACTATAAATAAGAGGTTAGCCCTTTACATTTATTTACAAAAATATTTGAAATGCTAGCTAAACTTCGTCAATCTTCTTCCTCAATTAGATTCAAGAATTTCAATTCATGGGAAAAAGAAGGGGCCCCAAGGAGAAATTAGGAGCGGAAATGATTCAAATCCAACGGGAGGCAAGCAAATTATTTATGAGTGAAAATCTTAGTTTTTTTACATTTTTAATATTTGTATAGTAGAAGTTTTGATTTGTTTTGCCATGGGGAATTTTATACACGAGAACTCTAAAACTAAAACCCCAAAATTCCCTAAAATGAAATGTCAATTCTTATGTTAATTGGAATTTCAATTTTTTATATTAACGTAGCAGAATTTATTTTTTTATCGCAATTGAATATTCTATATTTTATTGCACTTTCAACTTTTCTCTATTGTTGTGCTAAAATTTTCTAAAAAAATATGTTAGGAAATAGTGTGTAATGTATGAATTCTCCTACACCCATAGTTGGCTCAAACACCTAATAGAATGAATGTAGAGAAATAAATGAAGAGATCTAAATTAAAACATAGGAAACAAGTAAAAAAAACAACGACAAACAGATTTATAGTGGTTTGGCGTTGATTACCTACATCCACTTTAATGAAATAGCTTTATTAATCACTTGAATTCTTGAGTACAAGAGGATTTAGATAGAAATCCGTGACTACAATGGAGTATCAGTAAAATAGCAGCGTAAAGATCCTTAAAATGAACAATGAACTCTATATTTATAGAGGTAGACGACTGAATATCCTTCTGAAAATTTGTCGGCAGAATCTTTAGATGTGGATGAGGTCGCCTAGAAAATTTCGAGGCCTAACTCCCAATATACAGCGATCGACCCCGATCGGTCTTCCTTGCTCTATGGCACCATGCGATCAATCGTCTGGGTCCTCCTCTATGCTAGCTTCATGTTTCCAAAGTTGTCTTCATGATTTTAAAGATATCGATCGATGATCAATTCCCATTGAGTTGAACTGTTGGTTGACGTTATTCATAACTGTAGTGATACAATCCAATCCTCTACCTAAGAGAAGGGATAGGTATCGATCCCCAGCATAAGGGAGGCACTAATCCATTCTTAGAATGTTCTATAGAGTCTATCTCTTGGTTTTGCTTGATCGTTACTTCATAGTGTTGTCTGTGCTTGGTCTCTAGACTCTGTGATCACTCTCTAGACTACTTTCCTTGTCTATCATCGAGTCTAACTTGTCAACAAGTCTGGATATAGCCGGGTCAAAAGGCCGAATAACACTTGCCCTCCAAAGTATGTCTTGTTTCGAATATGACGTGATTTGGATCGAAGCAAGTTAGAGTCACCGGGAAGGATTCCATTTAGCTTCTCGAACACTCGTTAACCTTCGTTGAATTTAGCTTCGCGAACATTCATTACCCTTTCGTTGAATTTTCTTTTTGAAGAGAAGTATCTCTATCCATTTGTTGCGACGATTGGTTAATATTAGTCTGTATAAATCTAGGATGTAATTCTCAATCTTTGTTTATACTCGGTTTTGTTGAGCTCGATAATCGAGTTAGTAGGCCGTGGCTATCAACAGTGACTTCTTTTCTTTGAAATCCAAGTGAGAATTCCATTCCCGTCGATTCAAGAAATTGAATGTTGGGTATGAACATGTGCACGTTCATTCATGCATGCACTTTTGTCATTGGCTCTCAATCAACTTTACAATTCATGGGTCGTTGCCAATATCATGTGGTTGAAGTACAAGTGCATTGTAGTTTTTATCATTTTTATTCATTCGTTTTCCCCTTTTTTTTGCAAGGGATCAATATCAATCCCCTTGAGATAGGCCTCACCCCATATATATGCTGTGACGTAGTTTGTTTTCTCACCTCATTTCATTCATATTGGAAATGAACCGATCTCTTTTCTTCCCCTTTCCGTTGCTATTGATGAATCCAAGCTCAAAATCCATCAAGATAAATCACAAATATCCATCCATTTGAACCTCTATCATCCCTGAATCACTCGTCATCGCCATTAATCAATCCCCCACCTTCACTAACCCAACTCCAACACATAATTTCATAACTCAAATCGAACCTTATCTTTCTTTTACCCCTTTCAGTAATTCTACCATTTAATTATGCAAGTGGCTTTCGATTTAAAATGCATTGTAATGAGACAATTGGGATCGTTCATGTTGGTCAATGCAAATATAGGGTTCGGTCAGTTATAGGCATGGGAGGATCGATGTAGGTTTTTGGAGGAGCGAGGTGATGAAAAGGGAAAAGCGAGTGATGTGGGTATGGAATGAAGGGATCTATGGTTCATTGGGTTGGAGATGAAATGGATCAGTAGTTGGTTGTGATGGAGGGATCGGCTATTGGTATGCGATCGATTGTAGGTGTTGAGTAGGCAAACATAGGGATTTGTTCAAGCACGTAGGAGTTTAAAACGACATAAGGCTACTCCGCCTAAGGGAGGGATCAGATACGATCCCTTTGCCTAATGGGACTTAGCCAATTTTATAATTGAATGAAAATTCATGAACACTTGATTGCATAACTTGAATTAGAACATGAGTATTCTCCTTGAGTTAGACATGAGCATCCAGACTTAAAACACTTGAACTTGAAATGGAACATGGCTTAGAACTTAAACACATGTACATGAAATTGGATTTGTGTACCAATGCATATGATTCGCAATTTGATCGGATTTTGCATGCGCCTATATGAATTTGAATATGAATGTCCAATTCCGCATGTCGATAACTGATCCTAGAGTTTAGATAAAATTCACAGCCATCGATGTGAAAGCCGGTTGTACGGTCAGCGACGACGGTCACTCCAGTGGAATCCCAGAGTCTCATCACAACTGTCGTTTTATTTCTAAATTGTTTATCACTACATAGCATAACATTGCACCACACTGCACTAGTTTATACTTTACATGGGGGAACATGATAATTTCTCTAACAATGATTATCTACTAAGTTTGATAACTAAGAGTTCTAGACACTTAGATCATTTAGCTTCTATGGGCAATGAATAAACTTATTCTTATGACAATCCCAACACTGAGTCAAGCTCTGCAACAATATCTTCCTGAAACCCTCCAGGCCATTAATCTGAACAACCTAAAAGTTCTCGACCATTTCCAAAAATTCCTATGAACATGAAAACAGAAATCATGCCAGCTCCTGACACTTTAGAAGATGCCATATTTTTAAATGATCTAGAGGATTCCATGGCTTCAAGGGTTGATGAGGCTTCCTCTGTAGGCCATGCACCAGACATGGGATCTCATTTAGGGATGTATGAGTCCCATCTCGTAGACAGAGCCCACTTGCCTCTAGAAGGATATACTGCTTGCAATAGGTATATGTGTTGGGCGCTAATCCATTTATTTAGAAGATACTACATCATTTGTGATAGACTTCGACCCAGCTGCATCCAAACATCTATGCATTTCTCCACTGCACATATATAATATTTGTTAAATTCTTGTACCGTGAACCGACGTTGGAGGATATCAAATTCATTTTCAGTTTTAAGCGACAAAAAGGAATCCTTTCGTACACTTTTCTCGAGTCAATCAGCAATTATCAAGTTGTGACCGACACTTGGAATAAGCTAAATGCCTTCAAAAATGAGTGGTTTTATGTGCGTTGCCCGCCTGGCTTCGCGGGACGATGGTTGGAAGGACGTAAGTGTCGCTTCACTCAACCTTGCATGCTTGCATCCAATTCGAACCTTAAACTAAATAATTTTTTTATTGAACGTTGCAAGTAGTCATCCACGTCCCATCAGTGACATAGACACGAAGGCTGTTTAAGCGCTTAGAAATATACCATTGAAACATAGGAATGTTAGATTCGTGATCAACGACGAGCACCTTTTCACCTTTGGCTTGTTAGAAGAAGGCCACAACACGGGACTGCTAAGAAACACAGAGGAGAAACCTATAGAAAGAAGAGGCGCCATTGGGCTAGGAGGTGACGAAGTTGATCCTTGCTCAGGATGTTGTTGAGGAAGGTGAGGTGAGGGGCAATGCTAATGAGCACGGTCGTGATGATGTGAGCTCAAGTCATAAGCCTACAGTTGGATCCTCCCAAGACCCAAAGCTTTCCGTCTAAGAGAAGAGAAGGGGAAAGAGATTCGTTTATAACCTTCACAGAGGGCAGGTCTCCAAAATATCTAAGTCAACCTCTACTGCTATAGATCAATCTAGCTCTCTGCCTTTAGAAAATTTATTTAAAGGGTTGTCGGGCATCCCAATTCCAAATGAGGTTGTTAATTATGATTTCGCCAATGTAAGCCTCGGGGGCCCCAAATCTTCCATTCGATTTGGCGCCGACATTCCTCCAACTAGTGTGGGAGAGATTACTCAACCTAGCAAAGCTCCAGTAACTGATCTGTCATGGGGACACTAGGATACTCACGATTACGAGCACTTCACCGCGTGACGCTAGTCCACCTTTAATTCCAGTAATTCCTATACACTTTCATTTTGTTTGCAAGCTCGATGGAATGCCCCCACAACTATGACTACTTAAAGAGATCAACATACTCCCAACTTTCTTATTATAGGCCTAGTCGAGGTCCAAACCATGGTCGAGATAGAGAAGGCATAAAGGAAGAGAAGACCGAGACCAAAGCCAATCCAAGGACTCGATGTCCAAGCATAAGTCAAAATCTCAGTTTTCTCACCACAAGGGTGTCGGTCAACACCCCACTATATGTAGTAGTAGCAAGTCATTGCCTCATGCTTCCTCTTTGAATACTACATCCGAGCAACATCGGATTCTTCCGGCATCCATTGATCTTCAAAACACCAATCTGGCATAGTAGGTCTTGATACTTCATCCTGCAAGCATGACAAACAGCCCTCTCAGTCCCGAATACTCTTGATCCCACTGCTGCTGAGAAGATGGCCGAGCTCAAGGCCATATTTCCTAAGTTATGTTTTGATAAGTTCATGTTCGTTCATTCTATGCATCTAATTCCTCCAGTTACAAGGGAAAATGGGCTCGCTTATGCTAATGTTGTCTACATCCAGCACAACATGACACTTCATATGGCTAAGAGGATTTTTAAGGTGTTTATGGAGAGGAAGCATGAGATCGACTACTTGAATCTTGAGGTGATCCATGATAAAGACACGACCAAGCACCTGGATGAGGAGGTCAAGCAGTTGGGTATAAAGCTGGCCAATGCTGATAAAAGAGCGGTGAATCCTCTAAAGAAGTTGAGCATCTTATAAAAGTGTACCAAGCTGAAATAGACATTGCCATTCATCACAGTAGCACTCTAGCCCTTGAAAAGGATGTCTTGTAGAAGGATGCGCTAAGAAAGGCAACGATGCTTTGGCCCTTCGTATTAAACAACTTTGAGGAGGAGCTTGAGAAGGAAAAGCAAGAGAAAATTGAAGCTCAACTGGAGTCTCAAAAATGTTGCGAGGAGACCGTCAAGGCTCATGAAACTAAAATAGAGATTGACATACAAGTGCTTCAAAGATAGAGGCATTCAAAGAGGAAGCTAGAAAGTCTGGTCGAACCGAGATAAAGGCTGAGTTTGATCTATTGTTAATATATTACAATGCAAGTGTTCTTATGACCCACAACCTTCACTTTCTTTTAGAGGGATATCCTGAGTTGCTTGTCGAAGCCTGGGACTGCATTGTAGATCTGAAGAGGAAGTCCTTCGATGGCGCTGAATTGGATGAAGAATGACTTATGATGAAATGCTATGCAATGAGGAGCCAGATGAACTTAAAGCTGCTCATCTCAGTCTACTCCACGATCCAGCGATTACCTAGAAGGGAAAAGATAGCAGTGAAGCCTGGATCTAGTTCCCAAGATCCTCGTACTAGTTAAGCAACTGGAGCTTCAATAATTCATGCCTCAGAAAAGGATGTGGGCTACGATCTAGATCAGCTAGGGATGCACAAATCGTTAGGGCTATCTCCGATTTTGGAAGGAAACACTCCAGCTAGACCGAATTCCAATCTGGCAAAGGTATATCTCTTACTTTTCTAACGTTCGAGAAGTTTTACATCTTATGCCTGATAGTCATGGGCTTACCTATTGATCTTCATGAAATTTCTGGTCTGTCTGCATCTGCCTATACTCTTGATGATGATGTTATCCTAGGACAGCAGGCATTGACCATAGAGTCTACAATAGTCGTTCCTACGTAGATGGTTCCCACCAATCAACCAACCGAGACTCCCAGTTCGGATGTTGAAATCATAACAGCTTTAAACGTAGAGAAAACTTATAACCGGTAATCCCATGATGAAATAGAGGAAGTGATAGTGACCCATGCCTCCGAACACATTGGTGAGCTTAGCATAAAGGATCGCATTGAAAAGGAGGAGATGGATTTGCAAGTCAAAAAGGAGCGTGTTGAAGTTGATATTACTCCGCTCCAAGGTATAACGCCTGGGGGTATCATTCCTGAAGAGATCGACCCTTCTGTATCCCAAATTGAGATTGCTCTTGCTTCTGTTCCTATAAGCATTTCACCCAAAGGTGTCAAGGAATAAAGAGGGTCGAAGAAGAGAGGTAGAGGTGGCAACTCTGGAGAGTCCACCCCGAAGAAGCCCAAGAAGGGCTAGGAATAGCCGTCGAATCGGCTTGGGTTAGGTATAGCTAGGTTGCTAGTTTCTTTTTGTTGGCCATGATTCTATGGGTATGGCCCCTGCTTTTGGCTTTTAGTTCTTGAAACAAACTTGTACTTAGTTTCCAAGTTTGAGTACGTGAACAAAAAATCTTTCGTTTCTGTTTAGCCTTTGTACGAAACATATTTAAGTGTTCGAGCTATTACGTGTTCCATTCAATGTACTTGTATTCCATTTCTCATTGTTCAAGTTGCAATGTCTTTCGATCTCCCGTTGCTTTGGGCATCGATCCAATAAATCCATCTAAAGGCTCCTCTCGGTCGTGGCCTGAAGTCGTATCAAACTCTAAGTGCGAGCCATAGTGTTTTGATGTCGTGTTTAGTGGTTAAGTTATTATACTCCAGCCTCCAATCTTAGGTTGGTGGAGTTAGTTCATGGACGATTGGATCCTATCCATGATGAGTTTATACTTCTCCTGTCAGGTTCAGGCCAGAGTTGGAGAATGAATGGTCGAGTCGTACTCATTTGTTTTGTACATACTCTTATTCTCACTCGAAGGATTGGAGTTAGTCAATGGGCAGTTAATCACATCCGTTTGATGTTCATAATCTAGCCTACACTCTAGGGACTGAAGTTGTTCTGGAAAATAGCCAAATCACATTTCCTTTGATTAGTTCCCTTGCACCTACAGCTGGGGAAAAAGTCAAAGAGTGGTTGGGCGTATCACGACCACTTTTACTTTACATTCTTCCTATCAAATCGGGAGACAGAGTTAGTTAATGGATATTCAAGTCACACCCGTTCTCTTTTTATACTCAGCCCGTCAGATTGCAGATGAGAGCTAATGGATGAATGGTCGAGTCATGTTCGTTTTTTTAATTCAATTATGGACCTGCGTACTTGGTTAGCACCAAACTTCGTGTACTTATTGGTTTATATTAGGCATATATAGATGTAAGTTGGTCGCATATCGCAACTATTATATTATGCACAAACAATCCACATATATGGAGCAAATTTCATATTTTATTGCAAACTGAAAAAGAAGTGACAATGTCTGTCTTATTACATGGATTTTAATTCAAATGTAAAAGCAAGTTCTAAATGGAATATAACCAAATAGAACAAAACTAAGTGAACTAGCGTCATAAATGCTCGCTATTCCATGCTCTAAGGAGTGTGATGCCATCGATAATTGCTAGGTTGAAAGTTCCATCTCCAAGCTTCTGACATATGGTCCTTCTCATCTTGGACCCATGTTTACGGGGCTAGGAAAGATTTTTTTGGGACAAGATCGCAAATTTCAAAGGTCCCAGGTCGAATTTTAACACTGTAGTACCAGGTGACTCGATGTCGGTGTGCAACTGCCCATAAGTCAGCTTCTTCACGCTTCTCATCAACTATGTCTAGAGATTCTAAAAGGGGATCTATACTAGTTCGGGAGCCACAATAAGTCACTCAATGAGAAGGGACTTCAAGTTCTATGAGAATCACGGCTTTAGAGCCATAAGCAATGGTGAATGGAGTGTGGCCAATTGCAGATTTATGAGTGGTTCTGTATGCACATAGTGCTGATGGGATTCATCAACCCACTTGCCTCTAACCTTTTGGAAACGCTTCTTTAGAATGGACTTTATGATTTTATTAATAGCTTTAACCTGTCGATTAGCTTGAGGATGGGCACTTGCCGAATTTTTTCTCTCAATATGATGCCAGTGATAGAAATCTTTGAATTTAGCACTATTGAATTGGGTCCCATTGTCAGTTATGATTGCTTGGGAAAGACTAAAATGACAAATGATATTTCGAACCACAAAGTTGATTACTTTCTTCATTGTGATCGTAGCCAAAGGTTCAACTTCAGCCCATTTAGTGAAGTAATCGATTGCTACAATGGCGTACTTCGGACTACCTTTGGAAACCGGTAAGGAGCCAATGATGTCAATAAACCAAGTAGCAAATGGCTATGGACTAACCATTTGAGTGATTTCCATTGGCGGGGCTCTCGGAATCCTTGTAAACATCTGGTACTTATCGCATCGTCTAGCATAATCAGTTATATCTCAATTGACAATTGGCCAGAAAGAACCATAGCGGAGTATCTTCTTAGCCACGGTTTTCCCCCCAGTGTGATCACCACATTCTCCTTCATGGATTTCTCTTAATACTCGCTTGATATCATCATTGGTGATGCACCAAAGCAGGAGGACAGAGAAATTATTAATGTACATGACTCCTTTGTGAATCATAAAGCTTTACGAAGGATATGTCATTTTTCATTCCTCTGCTAGCGAAGGATTCCCCTTTGCAAATAGTCTTTAATAAGAGTCATCCACGACTGCTTCTCAGGCTCCATCTCTAAAATCCAATCAATCTCCATTTAGTCAAAGCTCAAAGCGTTAAGTACTTCGACTGGGAGCAAGCCCGTTTGTTGTGAATCTCTAGAACTGGCTAGCTTGGCTAGTAAGTCGGCTTTATCATTATGTTCTCTGGTGATGTGTGTAATGGTGTAATGCTCAAAACTAGTTAGTAGCTCTTGGACCTAGATGAGGTAAGGAGCAAGTTGCACTCCTTTGGCATGATAATATCCCCTGCCTTAGTTTACTACTAACTGGTAATTATAGAAAATTTGCAATGCCTTTACTCTCAGCTCTCTAGCAAGTTTAAGTCCAACGATCAAGGCTTCATATTCAGCTTCATTATTCATTATAGGGAAGTTAAGTTTCAGGGCATAGCAGATTGAGCGTTCCTTAAGAGTTACCAGAATGACCTCGGTGCTAGAACAACGATCGTTGGATGCTCCATCCATGTACATCTTCCATCGGATGGTAGGTTCTCCACTGCGCCCCAAAGTGTTATCCCATGTAGTGAATTCAGCTATGAAATTTACCCGTGCTTGTCCCTGGATGGCTCTTCGAGGGAGATAAGTGATATCGAACTGACTTAATTCGATGTTACATTTAAGTAACCTTCTAGACATCTCAATTCATTGTAGGACCTATCGTAATGGCTGGTCGGTAAAGACATTGACGGGATGAGCTTAGAAATAAGGGCGGAACTTTCTTGATGCAATCAACAAGAAGTACGTATGCTTCTCTAATTTTGGATAGCTTATTTCAGCACCTGTCAATCACTTTCTAACATAATACACTGGCCTTTAGATCCAATTCTCTTTGCATAGAAGTGCGACACTTATGACATGTGCCGACACTGCCAAGTAAATATACAAGTCTTCATGATCAAGTGGCTTGAACAAGATGGTTGCTTTCTCTAAGTGATGTACTGAAGCTTGAAACACACCAATACAATCCTACGTCCATTCAAAGTTCCTCTTCCCTCTCCTGATCAAGTCGAAGAAAGGGATGCACAGATTGGAGGCCCTAGAGATGAACCGACTCAAGGCCATAACCTTCCCATTTAGGTTCAGCACCTGCTTAATTGTCTTTGGTACTTGAATATCTCTAATCGCTTGAATCTTCTTGGGATTGGTTTCAATTCAACAAGAGTTAATGATGAAACCCAGGAATTTCTCTGGCACAATGCTAAAAGAGAGTTTCAGGGGTTAATTTTCTTTTTATATTTTCAAAAAACACTAAACATCTCTGTTAAGTCATCGATATGGTCGTTTGATCGTTATGACTTCATAAGCATATCATCCACATATACTTCCATTGATCGCTTAATCTGGTCTTTTAACATAAAGTTGACCATTCTCTGGTAAGTACCTTCAGCGTTCTTTAGTCCAAAAGGCATTACAACATAGCAATATAATCCCAGGTTGGTACTGAAGCTGGTGTGTTCCTGGTCTAGGACGTGCATCAGGATCTGATTGTATCTAGAGTATGCATGTATGAATGAAAGCAGTTCATGTCCAACAATTGAGTCACTACTTGGTCGATCCTTGGAAGTGGAAAGTTGTGTTTCGAGCATGCTTTGTTCAGGTCTAAGTAGTCGACCATGTCTGCCATTTTTCATTATCAATTCTCACGGAAGATGGATTGAACACCCATTTAGGGTAGAGAGCTTCGTGGATAAACCCATTGTTTTTGAGTTTATTGTTGAATATGCGATTATACGATTTTTGTTTGATGATAATAAACATATATATATATATATATATATATATTCATGTAAATGTATTTGTTAATGTACTATTTTATTTTTCATAAACTAAATAAATATTTGCTGAATAAAAATAAATAACACAGAATTTGAATTCAAACAGAAATTTTATTCAAACAAATATTTATTACAATTTTGAATAGTACAAATTCAAACTCTCACTATAGATATACAACTTTGATTACAATACAAATTCAATTACATCACAATTTCACATTTATATTGGACCTCACTACACATCACTCACACTCATGCTTTATCTTCAACTTCACTCCAAATTGAATCCAGCATCTGAGCAATCTGCAAAAATAAATATTGACGCAGTAAAATAGAAAAAGAAATATTTTTTCAGTATAAAGCAAAATGTAGATTTTGAAAATAATATTTGCCTCAGTTATTTGGGTTGTTCATCATCATTTAATTTTCAATTCATCATACACGAACAGCTTGTGACATACACAGTGTATCACTGTATATGCCACAAGGCCGTGCACACCGATATATACACTTGACAAATTTACAGGGACAGGTGAGCACAGGTCAAACCCAAATTATCGGATTCAACTCAAGTGCAATAAAATAATGTCACAACTTTCAGCACAATGTCAAATCCGAGCTACAAGCTGGATTCAACACAGGTGCAAGTTCATGAAAATGGTCAAGACAACTAAAACAAGCCTCGACCAAAAATCCAAATGTACACAACCATATGCAAACTGAAATAGGCAGTGCACATGTGAAACAGACTACAAGTACTACATGAAACAAATATCCAAACTGCCTCAAATGATCAAGTCCAGCTACCACATAAATGAATAAACACATCAAACATTAATGAACCAACTGTGTATACATGAAGGTCACAATAAAGCATGAAGCAGCTCATATATACAACAAATATCCAAACTGCCTCAAATGGTCAGGACAACTACAATGAAGCTACAGTAACTCAAAGCAACTAGTAGAGCAGATCCAAACAACACAAGTGCACCAAAGATATGGCTAGAACCAAACAGCACACAACAGTGACACAGCAACCATGACTTAAAGCGTATACAAGACTGCACATTCAGGTCTGGACACACATGAATACAACTCAGATGCAAGCACACTCAAGGTACAGTGCATATCAAACCAGAAGTATGCTCGAAGCAAAAATCCAAACCAAGTTCAAGTTATACAAGCAAAACTCAAACCAGAGACAACTGACATCAACTAAGTTCAAATGAATATAGACAGCAAGCTCCAGATGGATAATGCAAGTACAGACTCAAGTGTTCAATAATACAACTCGAAGCAATGCTTAGTGCACAACATACATATGAACCAAGTTCATATGTACAACAAACACAAAGCTAACAGCAATACAAAGAGAGCAATATAGATCAGGCTCATGTCAATAATACAACATAGTGTGTACATGATGAAGCAACCAATTAAAGTGGTCGAAATCGACAATGACAGAGATTAAACTGTTAAACATCATCAAACACTATCATGTAAGCAAAGCAGTAACAAAATCAAGTCGAATCAACTCAATTCACAACCAAAGACAGAGAAGCCGAAGTCAACAAGCAGAAAGAATAGAACCAGGTCGAGTTCAAATGCAAAAAGCTCAAAGTCATGATATTCATGAAATCAGAGAACGAAATCAATATCAACACAGCAAAGTCAAAGCCGTGATCAAAGAATATGATGAACAAGTCAGAGACGTGGTAGTCAAGAATCGAGCGAAGTCAAAAATCAATAACGTGAGAGCCAAGTATCAAATTATACGAATTTGATAAAGTCGGAGAAATCATCAACATCCAAGCAACATCGAACGGCCGAGCAAATCAATTGAAAAATTCAAACAAATATATACGAACGCAATTAAAGGAGATCGAACTCATATAAAAACCCACAATCATCATCAGCAAATAAAAACTCGA
Organism: Allium cepa; assembly: GCA_030765085.1. Classification (NCBI taxonomy): domain Eukaryota; kingdom Viridiplantae; phylum Streptophyta; class Magnoliopsida; order Asparagales; family Amaryllidaceae; genus Allium; species Allium cepa. Next base: position 22,056,739 of record CM060933.1, on the reverse strand, counting down.
GTTCAGGTAAACATAACAGAAAGCAAAAAGAATAAATCACATACCATTCAACCGAACTCGAAAAATTGAAGTAGCTGTCTGCAATTCAAAGTAACATCTGATCGAACAAGCAAGCGTCGATAAAATCATCTGTTTCGATTGAACAACTCGAAGCAGCACTTCAATAACCCTAATTTGGAATGAAGGAACGAAAGCCCTAATTTTGGTTGAACAAAGAAAGGAACAGAGCCGCCATTATCTCAATTAAGGAACGGGCCACAAAATTATAAAAAGAGAAAAGGGCCGGCCTTTTATTTTATAAGGGCTATATAATTTTAAAAGGGTTTATTTTTTTTAATTGTTTTAAATTTGTATTTCAATTTTAAACCGTTGTAATTTCTAGTTGTGTGACTAGGGGACAAACTACGTGGCGTAGTTTGAGAATTCGCAACTCAGTGGTGAGTTGTGGCAGGGTTTTGAGCGTAGAGTTAGGTTAGTCAGTAGCGGTGTCATGAGTTTACGTGTGTAAGCGTGTGACTACTTAATTTCTAGTAGAAACCTTAGGGGAAACATGTAGGCAGGTTTTTACCGAAGCTGGGTAAATTTTGTGTCGTTCTATTTCTACATTATAGTTCTGCTATTATCTGTGCTGCTACAACTTTGATATATCTGTGTTATTTTTATAAGCTTCCACGATAATTTTTATAATTAATAGCGTCACCCTATTCACCCCCCCTCTAGGGTGAAATCGATCCTACAAGTGGTATCAGAGCTAGGTTTAGAAGTCAACTTTTAAAAATTCGTTTTTCAAAAATCAGATTTTTGTTTTAAAAATTTGAATTTTTAAAATGGCTTCTTTTAATAATGCTTTTGCTGAGGGTCAGTCCATAGTTAGACCACCAATGTTCAATGGTGAATATGCTTACTGGAAAAGTAGGATGGAGATTTTTCTGAAAACCATTGACGCTTGGAATATTGTTGAGACAGGTTATAGAATACCAACTATAACTATAGATAATCAGGAAATAGAGAAACCAAAGGATCAATGGACACAACTAGAAAATAAATTACAAAATGCTAATGCTAAAGCAATGAATTCTATTATCTGTTCATTAGATCAATTTGAATTTAATCGTGTCTCACATTGTCTAACTGCGCAAGAAATATGGCACACACTAGAAGTGACTCACGAAGGAACATCTCAAGTCAAAGAATCTTGCCTTGCCATGCTAAGCAGCGAATACGAGAACTTCACAATGGCGAAGGAAGAAAATGTCGAAGAGATGTATGGACGGCTTTCCAATATCGTATACAAGTCAAAAGCTCTCAAAAAATCATACACGGAATTGGAAATAGTCTGAAAAATCCTCAGAGTCCTTCCATGAAGATTTGAATCAAAAGTGACTGCCATTCAAGAATCAAAAGATTTAAAACAAATGAAAGTTGAAGAACTCATCGAAAATCTCACCACTTATGAGCTAGAAATGAAATTCAAGGAAGAGCGTGAAGGAGGTGGCTCTCGAAAGAAATCAATAGTGCTCAAAGGAACAACCGAAAGTGATGATAATGATGATGATAATGGAGCAGCAGAATTGGAGCTATTAATAAAGAAATTCAAAATGTGGAATTACAAATACGGAAATCCAGATCGAATTCAAAAAGTGAAAAGCAGAATAGCCAAAGCACTAGACTACTCAGAAGAATAGAAGATCATCCGTCATAAGTGCAACCAACCCGGACACATCAAGCCCAATTGTCCTCAAAATCGACGCGACTTTAAAAAGAAATCAAAAAGGAAAAGTTTTGCAGCCACGTGGAATACAAGTGATGAAGATAATCAAAGTTCTAGCAGTGAGAGTGAGAAAGCAGATATGTGCCTTCACGGAAATATAACTGATAGCGACGATGATGAGCCAAGCGAGGTATCAAAACTCACTCACTCTGAATTACTTATTTATTTCCACAAAGTAAATGGCTGTTTCGAACGATTTAGGAAGAAGTATGTCAAACTTGAATCACAAAAAGATACTTTGATAGAATTAAATGAACAACTTAACCAATTAGTTAAAAACTATCAAAGTAGGATCCCTAAGTGTGGTAAGTGTCCAGCATTCGAAGAAGAAATTAAAAAATCAGAAATTAATATAAAATCACTTGAAAATGAAATTCTGATTTTGAAAGAAAATGAAAATACTAGAAGAGAGAATTCTATTAAAAAGTGCACACAATTGTTAAATGAAAATGAATCTCTCAAAACGCAAGTCCAACAATTGTCAACGACTTTAGATAAATTTTCAAAAAGTAAAAAATCATTGAATATGCTATTAGGGAAGCAAACTGTTAATACAGTTAGACAAGGACTTGGATATAATCAATCTGAAAATGTTGAAAACAAGATTAATCAAGAAAATTCAATGTGCACAATTTGTAGAAAATATGGACACAATCACAATAATTGTTGGTATAGACCCAAACATGTGAAAATTATACCGATTTGGGTTCCAAAAGGCACAAATATAAAAACTCTCAAAGTTAAACAAATTTGGGTGCCAAAGGGAACAATTATAAATAGTTTTAGGTCTCCACAAAATTATTTTTATAAATATTCTGCCACTAACAACCATGGACCTATAAAAACAAATAGGTCACAAAAATCTTTCATCGTGTAGGTGTGGTGGCAGGCTAAGGAACAACAACAGTGTTCTCTGGATTTTGGTTGTTCCAGAAACACAACGGGCGATAAAGCAAAGTTCCTTAGCCTAGTATAAAGGTGACAGAATCACAATGGACAACAACAAAAATTATCGTAAAGGTAAAACAGGTAATGGTATATTTATTTGAATGATATATTAAATGTGATAGTCTGCACCGTAATCTAAGTAAAATCAGCCAATAATAAGATGATGAAAAAATGATGATTTTGATTCTGACTTATTTAAAATTGTTGGCCAATTATGTTCTTATGCCAAAACACTATAAAAATCTCTAGATTCTTTGAATTACTTCATATATATTAGTTTGGATTAAAAATAGTGTTTTGTTGGATGATAATACATTTGGTTATAATACGGCTAACTCTATATTCACGATTTTTTGAGTATTTACATGGCTTCAATTCAAATTCAAGAGAATGTCATTTAAAAGGCTGCTAAAATTGAGTTTGAAATTTTTGGTGCACACTTCATGGTTTGTTCCATCAAATTCAATTAGTCATAATTTTGAGTGAAAGAGAAATTCAGATGCAGATTACACTGGTAATCTAGTTGATAGAAAACTTACTAGTTAAACGTGATTTAGTAACTGCATCATTTTTTTAAGAAAATATCTGCATATTTTTAAAATCAAATAATTTTCAAATAGCAGAAATTTTTCTCATATAACCCCTTCGAGAAAATCATTTTTGACCATATTTTCAGATCAGTCATTTTGAAAAATTAATTTCATAATTATTTTTGAATTTGACTTTAAATGACTATTTTGACTAATCTGACTCCCTGATAATTATCGAAAAAATAAATAGTGATTGAAAAAAAGTGATGAGTGTTGATATTTATCATATATTATGACTCGAGACGGTATAATTAGTAAATTTCTTTAGAAATTTAAACAAGAGTTATAAAACTTTTTGTTGGTAAAAATTCCATGATCATCTCTATTTCTATCATATTTCTAACAACCATCACTCATCAAAATTCTATATAGTTTGTCGATATGTGGTACTTTAAACATGAATCGTTCGTTTTTCATTTTATATTTTTTTTAAAATATAATAATAATAATAATAATAATAATAAATAAATGTCAAAGTATTCACTCTCATTTAGAAGTACTCACGGTTATGCATGGGTGAATTACTTGGAATTTGTTATGTGCTTCCATGCTCATTTAAAAATCCTCACGGTTATGCATGTATGGAACGCATATCAAAAATTGATTTTTAAAATAAACAAGTTGATTCTAATCCCATTTAAAAATCCTCACGGTTATGCATGGTTAGAAGATACTTGAATTCATTTTTTTTAAATAAAATCGGAATACTACTAATCTCATTTAAAAGTCCTAACGGTTATGCATGGTTAGTAAATATTCAAATTTCTGATATAAATATACCAAAAATAGACACAACTACATGGTTTTATATGATGACATCATTCCCACCATTCTAAAAGTGGAATATGCGCCTAACAAAGTATTTATGATTTTTGTTTGATTTTTTATTGAAATTTAATATTTATAATCAATTGAGTTTTAATGTTGGATTAATATCGATCACTTTATCTCTATTTTCTCTAACACTATTACTCTTTTATTGATAACAAAAGGGGGGAGAAAAGTTAAGATTTTGTCAAATAAAACCAAGCAAAGGTCAAATATTTTCAATTCGCATCTAGGCTCATTTGCATATTTTTATTTGTATGCATATATGTAGGGGGAGCGTTGTGTAGAGCGGAAGCATTTAAATAGGTGGAACAATTAGAGTATATCAATGATCAAATACATTTAACATATCCAAAATCTTAAATATATGTTTGTTATCATCAAAAGGGGGAGATTGTTGAATATGCGATTATATGATTTTTGTTTGATGATAATTAACATATATATATTCGTGTAAATGTATTTGTTAATGTACTATTTTATTTTTAATAGACTAAATAAATATTTGCTGAATAAAAATAAATAATACAGAATTTGAATTCAAATAGAAATTTTATTCAAACAAATATTTATTACAATTTTGAATAGTACAAATTCAAGCTCTCACTATACATATACAACTTTGATTACAATACAAATTCAATTACATCACAATTTAACATTTACAGTTGACCTCACTACATATCACTCACACTCGTACTTTATCTTCAACTTCACTCCAAATTGAATCCAACATCTGAGCAATCTGCAAAAATAAATATTGACGCGGTAAAATAGAAAAGAAAATATTTTTACAGTATAAAACAAAATGTAGATTTTGAAAATAATATTTGCCTCAGTTATTTGGGTTGTTCGTCATCATTTAATTTTCAATTCCTCATACACGAACAGCTTGTGACATACACAGTGTATCATTGTATATGCCACAAGGCCGTGCACGCCGATATATACACTTGATAAATTTACAAGGACATGTGAGCACAGGTCAAACCCAAATTATTGGATTTAACTCATGTGCAATAAAATAATGTCACAACTTTCAGCACAAGGTCAAATCCGAGCTATAAGCTGGATTCAACATAGGTGCAAGTTCATGAAAATGGTCAAGACAACTAAAACAAGCCTCGACCAAAAATCCAAGTGTACAAAACCATATGCAAACTGAAATAGGCAGCGCACATGTGAAACAGACTACAAGTACTACATGAAACAAATATCCAAACTGCCTCAAATGATCAAGACCAGCTACCACATAAATGAATAAACACATCAAACATCAATGAACCAACTGTGTATACATGAAGGTTACAATAAAGCATGAAGCAGCTCATATATACAACAAATATCCAAACTGCCTCAAATGGTCAAGACAGCTACAATGAAGCTGAAGTAACTCAAAGCAACTAGTAGAGCAGATCCAAACAACAAAAGTGCACCAAAGATATGGCCAGAACCAAACAACACACAACAGTCACACAGCAACCATGATTCAAAGCATATACAAGACCGCACATTCAGGTCTGGACACGCATGAATACAACTCAGATGCAAGCACACTCAAGGCACGGTGCATATCAAACCAGAAGTATGCTCGAAGCAAAAATCCAAACCAAGTTCAAGTTATACAAGCAAAACTAAAACCAGAGACAACTGACATCAACTAAGTTCACATGAATATAGAAAGCAAGCTCCAGATGGATAATGCAAGTACAGACTCAAGTGTTCAATAATACAACTCGAAGCAATGCTTAGTGCACAGCATACATATGAACCAAGTTCATATGTACAACAAACACAAAGCTAACAGCAATACAAAGAGAGTAATATAGGCTAGGCTCATGTCAATAATACAACATAGTGTATACATGATGAAGCAACCAATTAAAGTGGTCGAAATCGACAATGACAAAGATTAAACTGTTAAACATCATCAAACACTATCATGTAAGCAAAGCAGTAACAAAATCAAGTCGAACCAACTCAATTCACAACCAAAGACAGAGAAGCCGAAGTCAACAAGCAGAAAGAATAGAACCAGGTCGAGTTCAAATGCAAAAAGCTCAAAGTCATGATATTCATGAAATCAGAGAATGAAATCAATATCGTCACAGCAAAGTCAAAGCCGTGATCAAAGAATATGATGAACAAGTCAGAGACGTGGTAGTCAAGAATCGAGCGAAGTCAAAAATCAATACCGTGAGAGCCAAGTATTAAATTATACGAATTTGATAAAGTCAGAGAAATCATCAACATCCAAGCAACATCGCACGGCCGAGCAAATCAATTGAAAAATTCAAACAAATATATACGAACGCAATTAAAGGAGATCGAACTCATATAAAAACCCACAATCATCATCAGCAAATAAAAACTCGAGTTCAAGTAAACATAACAGAAAGCAAAAAGAATAAATCACATACCATTCTACCGAACTCGAAAAATTGAACTGGCTGTCTGCAATTCAAAGTAACATCTGATCGAACAAGCAAGCGTCGATAAAATCATCTGTTTCGATCGAACAACTCGAAGCAGCACTTCAATAACCCTAATTTGGAACGAAGGAACGAAAGCCCTAATTTTGATCGAATAAAGAAAGGAACAGAGCTGCCATTATCTCAATTAAGGAACGGGCCACAAAATTATAGAAAGAGAAAAGGGCCGGCCTTTTATTTTATAAGGGCTATAGTTTTTAAAAGGGTTTTTTAATTGTTTTAAATTTGTATTTCAATTTTAAACCGTTGTAATTTCTAGTTGTGTGACTAGGGGACAAACTATGTGGCGTAGTTTGAGAATTCGCAACTCAGTGGCTGAGTTTTGGCAGGGTTTCGAGCGTAGAGTTAGGTTAGTCAATAGCGGTGTCGCGAGTTCACGTGTGTAAGCGCGTGACTACTTAATTTCTAGCAGAAACCTTGGAGGCAACACGTAGGCAGGTTTTTGCCGAAGCTGGGTAAATTCTGTGTCGTTCTATTTCTGCATTTATTATTCTGCTATTATCTGTGCTGCTATAACTTTGATATATCTGTTTTATTTTTATAAGCTTCCACGATAATTTTTATAATTAATAGCGTCTCCCTATTCACCCCCCCTTAGGGTGAAATCGATCCTACATTTATCCACCTCCTCTTTAAGTGCAACAAATGTCTCCAAGTTTATGCCACGTCGTTTTTTTCACCAAGACATGTTTCGGGTCGATATTCAATGCATGGATCACGATGGTCGATGAAAAACCACACATGTCAGAATGGGTTCAAGTGAACACATTAAGATTCACTTAAAGAAAACCATATAATTCCTTTATCATTGTTGTACTGAGCTGTGATTCGATCTTCAAGACCCTTGATGGGTCGTCATGGCTGACCGAAATGTCAATCGTTAGCTCAGCGGGTGCAACCTTGGTTTCTTTTGGCTCCTCTTCTTTATCTCTCGGATCTATATCTTCATAGAACTAAATATAGTGCCTGAGCCAAGGCTCGGATGCTGATTGCTAGGTTTCATCAGTTTTGAGGCAGAGAGACTTCTCCACATCCTTTCCTTTCTCCTTTCACTCATAGAATCTCAACCCAACCACATAACAAGCACGTCCAGTCACTTGATCTCCATGGATAATTCCCATGCCATTCTCTATTGGGAATTTGAGTGTCGGACACCAAGCGGCGATAGCCGCCTTGAATTCAGCAAGGGCTGGTTGGTCAAAAAAGCATTGTACGGAGATTCACATCCATCACAACAAATGATAACACCTGCACTCTCCTTCATTTGGAATGCCCTAACTCCATCGGTAGCTCGACATAGCCTGCCCCTTCAGTTGCAATACCATTAAAGTCAAGAATATGGGCTTCGCACAGTATCAGTTCTTTGGCTTCCAGTAACATCTGGTCGTATGCCTTCTTGAAAATGATATTCATAGAACTTTCATAATCAATCAGGATTTTTCTCACCAAGGCGGGCCGATTATGGCTGAGATCACCATTGGTCGATCGTATGGGCCTCTACCTTGTCTGCATCTCTATTTCGAAATACAATATGATCTGTCATAGTCTGCCGCTGCTTTCCTGGAGCACCATCCTCTATATTCGATCAATGTCAACATGTCTGATAGCATTCATGTAACGCTCCATTTCATTCCATGTTTTGTCGGCCGGATGTGGTCTCCAACAATCATACTAATAACTAATCTCCCTTCTGTCCACTAGGATTCCTTAGCATTGGGCGGAGCATCTCCTCGATTAGGGTTGGACGTCTCCTGCTCGCTGTCCTACGGGCCTTTAACAAATTGTTGCAACTTTATTTGTTGAATCAACTACTCAATAATATCATGGAGGTAGCGACACTAATCTGTGGTATGTAAATAACTTTCATAAAATCTACAATACTTTTCGGATTTTCTCTAGTTCTCCATCGGTTCCTTCGAAGGTGGTTTTCTATAATACATAGTGTTACAAATCGATAGTTAAACATTCGGCGTGTATGTATCAAACGATGGAATCCTCAGTTTCCCTCTCTTGAAATCCCGTCTTCGGTCATGGTTTCTATCACCGTCTTTATTTTGGTCATTCGATTTGTTCTGAACATTGATTTGAACTTTCTCGGAACTATCATCGGATGCTTCATTGCTACATTACTTTATACTCCCTTGACACTTGGGCCTGCAATATCTCTCTTCCTGGTTTGGTTTGCCTCTTTGTTCCTTGGAAACTAAACTACCTTTTCAATAAAATGGTCCAATGCAGATGGAAGCTTTCCCATTAACCAATCTCCAAACTCAAAATCGAGATCGACTCCTCGGTCAGTGCCATGAGTATTGCATCATCATTCGGTTTACTGACTTCTGAAATAAATTTATTAAACCTTTCCAAAAAAATCTTTCAATACTCTCTCGGTGCTTGGACCCAGTTGAAGAGTGACATTACATCCTTGGGGGCGAGTCGTATGCATGCCAAACTACTCTAGGAACTTCTTTACTAACTCATCAAATGAAGAGATTGATCGCGGTGGTAGCTTGGTGAACTACATGATTGCATCATCTTCTAGAAAAATAGAAAACACCTGCATTTGACTGCATCAATGGCTCGGGCGGAGTCATATGCCATTTGTACTTCAAGAGATGCTGCTTGGGGTTGGTTTTTCCTGTATAGGCAGGCATCGTAGGCATATGGAACCTCCATGGATATTTTGCATGTAGAATGCTGTCGGTAAATGGAGTATGACTTCTGAAGAGTCTCCAATCATCGTTGTTCAAGACTTGACTTTCTTTCACTAGCTAACTCACCATAGCTATTAAGTTTGGTGTTTGGAGAGTTAACACCAAGCGATAGTCATGTTCCACCTAACATGAGCGACTCGATCGACGCCTCTAGGCAGTGCTACGTTGTCTTGGGTCCTCTTGCTCTTGATTTATTCTCTAAGAAGTAGTTCTACCATCGTCTCTCAACTGTGTCTGACCACATTTTCCTAACCTCCAGCAACTTAATCGATCGCGGCACCTCCAGAGTGAGCTTCTCCACCTACATGCTGAATGCCCTCATAATTCGAGGGTTCGATGCCGATCCCTCGGGGTTTTTGTACCGGTTGGTGCCGATCGGCCATAACCGTTTGTCTAATTCATCCCAATGTTCCATCTGCATATGCATCCGTTTTGCGGCATCTATCTCTATATAGTCGTTATATAAGGAGGAGTTCTCCGATTCTAAGTATGGAGTAGGCACCCTCATTGTCATTCCATGCTAACCTTTAAACTGGGTCACTAGGTCGATGATAGCCTAGATTTGCTGGTTAAGCTGTTGTCGACTATCCATCAGTTCCTTCATTAGGACTTCAAAGTCTACTTTGGTGATGAGTCAGCTGGATTATGGAGATTGTCAGTAGCCGGTTGTATGATTCGATCAACTTATTGCACACTGGCATCGTCATTGCCTTCAATAGGAACACATGAAGTAGTAGACTTTCCTTTGGACATGGCTTATAGCTACCTTCTAGATCTACTTCAAATCTGAGTTGAAAGGAAATTTGTCAGTAGAAATTTAGATCTTATCTCATGGATATGGGAATCCACAAGTTGATAATGAGATCCAATCATGCTGAGAACTGATTAAAGCAAAAGCACTAAAATATTTGCACCAAAATTTGGCTTAAACACCCAATAGAATGAATGTAGAGAAATAAATGAAGAAATCTAAATTAAAACAGAGAAAACAAGTAAAAAATGACAAACAGATTTATAGTGGCTCAACATTGATTGTCTACGTCCACTTTGATCAAATAGCTTTATTAATTACTTGAATTTCTAAGTACAAGAGGGATCAGATCGGATCCATGAATATAATGGAGTACTAATAAAATAGCAGTGTAAAAATCCCTAGAATGAACAATGAACTCTATATTTATAGGGGTAGACAATTGAATATCTTCTTGAAAATTCGTCGGTAGAATCTCATGATGTGGACGGGGTCATTAATAAAATTTCGAGGTCCAACTCTCAATATAGAGCGATCGGCCCCGATTGGTTTTCCTTGCCACATAGCACCATGCGACCAGTTATGTAGGTCCCTCTCCATGCTACCTTCATATTTCCAAAGTTGTCTCTATGTTTTATAGATATCGATCGATTCCTATGGAGTTGAACTGTTGGTTGACGTTGTTTATTGCTATAGTGATACGATTTGATACCCTGCCTAGGAAAAGGGATAGATACCATACCACTGCCTAGAGAAGGCACTAATTCATACATAAAATGTTCTGTATAGTCTATCTCTTGGTTTTGCTTGATCGTTACTTCATATTGTTGTCTATTGTAACATCCCCCTACTTGGAGCCCAAAACTAATGACTACGAATGCTGCAGTCATCCATAGTTAGTAATCCTCGATGATGAAATGCGGTGATATTAGGTACATTGGTACATAGAAACATAAGAATATGGAAAAAAATTAAACAGAAAACAAATTCCACATTCCATTTCAAAATATTCCAAATTGATTACATAATCCAAATTCATAAACCTTGTCCAAATAACATATAATTATTATAAAATACGCCAAGAGCGACATATGAAGATGCCACCTTTTTTGATCAGAGTATATAATAGAGCAACTAAACAAATTTTCCTTTACAAACAAAACACACAGCAGAAATAAAAGAACTTTACTAACAAGCTTGCCTCGTGCACGTCCTCGGAAGCTTTATTCATCTAAAAGAATACCTAGAAACCTTAACTCTCAATCCACTCAAAATCAATTGAGTACCTGAGAATTTAAGGGGAAAACAAAAACATCAAGTCGGACATAAAGCCTGGTATGAATAATAATTTACCATCCCAAACCATTTAGATATCTAGTGAGACCACGCCGCTTAGCAGCACTAGTACAAAATACGCATGTTGCTTCGCCTCATTTGCATCGGTTGTTACCAGAACCGATGCAAATAGAAGTATTTGCATCGATTACGTTTTAACAACTGATGCATTTGGTATGTGGAAAGCAATAGATAGTACAAAAATACAATTTGCATCGGTTATCGTCAACAACCGAAGAAAATACACCGATGCAAATAGTGTTAGTTGCATCGGTTTTATTTACAATCGCTGCAATTACCTTTATTTGCATCAATTTTTTTTTAGCCGATGCTATTTTAGCGTAAGTTATTTAGGGTCAAAACATTTTCGAATCACACGTTAGTTTCCACTTCGTTTCCAAGCGTTTCCCCCAAAAAATTTCCATGTTCCTGACAGAAAAAAAACCTAGAAATTTAATTTCACCCTTGATTTTGCGATTTGGATTTCTCTACGCCTTCTCATTATAAGGTACCAAATCTTCCTATTTTAAGTTACTCGATTTGGATTACTTGTTTAATTTAGTCGATTTGGATTTCGCGAATGAAATGCTAATTTTCGATTTGGATTTTGCGAATGAAATGCTAATTTTTGATTCGTATTTGGATACAAAATCTTCCTTTCGAGATGTCTGCTTTCTTCCCTGCTGAATTTAAAAGCTTAAACGCGCTTCTATTGGAGATACTCTTACATTACCAATCTTGTCAAGAAAGAATTAAGCGCTTGATTCAAGTTTTATACTGAAAATGAAGCTCTGTTTGAAAAAAAATCGCATTTACATGCATTATATCTGTTGTGCCTTCTTTAAGTAAGGCGCTGGAGCGTCCAAATCGACCTGGATTTGGTACTGCTGGGACGAGTTATGTCGTTCGAGCAAATCATTTTTTGGTTCAAGTTGCAGATCGAGATCTGCATCATTACGATGTAAGATTATTTTATTTAACCTTTGTCTTATCGCTGTTGCGTTAGTTTATTCCTATTACAGAACTTAATACTTTTAGCTGGAAATTAAGCTTGGAAAATTTTCAATGTAGATATATACCTTGGTGTTGTTATTGTGTTGAAGCTAGCTTTGACAAATTACTTTTGGATGATTTTTTACTTCATATTTGAACGATTAACTTATAATTTGTTGCGCTGAAGAGCAGTACATCCATGTTTATCTTTATGATCATTTATTTGTATATTTATGTTTTTGTTCATTTAATTTTCAAATAATAGTCTATGCTTTGTTTTTTTCAATTATGTCTAATACATATTCTATGCTTGTAGTCAATTTATTCCCATTTCGTTTGAATGTTGCTAGTTTTTAAATACAATTCATCACATTACATTCGGTAAATTGCGGTTGTAAAATACAACTTTTCAGAATTTTTCTATTGAAATAAAAGGCATTTTCATTTTTCCAGTGAATAGGACATCGAGTAGTTCGCAAGTGGTATAAATGACAGTTATCTTTTTTTTTTAAATATAATGGCAGCTTTTACTTATAGCTAATGATTCTATTGTTAAAAAATCAGCACCTAAGTAGTGCTCATGGAAAATGTAAGAATTAAAATATAAAGTTTATTTTGTATTGAGATGCATGTAGGTTCTCAGGTTTTTAAGAGTAAAAGTCTGTTAATTGTTGCCTGCTAATATATGTTGAGCGTTGCTAGGAGCAGTTGCTCAATAGCCTGTACTTGCCTGCTGATTGGTCAGGTAGTTTATAAATTAATACATTGTAACAATTTTTAATATGCTTGTGGGATCCATGTTATTACATGGACCAGTGCAGCGCGATTAACATGGACAGTCGCTGCGACTGTTCATAGCATCCTTCATATATGTTTCTAATTGGTTAAATGTGCTCTGACCCTATAACTATTTAACAACATATTTGTTCGTGAGTAAATTTAATAGCACATAAGTAGGATTAGTCTATTTTGTTGGTTTCCCTAGACTGTCTAACATTGTATTGCCTACTGTTAAAAAGCACACCTAGAATAAAATTATGATAGTAAGTTTAATTCCGAGAATTGAATTTTGGAAGGTGGAGTAAAGAATGTGGATTAGGAATTTTATATACATAATTTACGAAGGGGGGCAAAACTACAATAGTAATGTCAGCGGTGATTTCTTGCTTCATGTATGGGACTTGTCTAGAAACGCTGTTAAGTCCACTAAGGTAATAGATAATATATATTTCATGTTTTTTGTACAGGGTTGCATTTTATTGGCTGTTGCTTTTGCTAGGTTTTTTAGTTATTTTTTTTCTTCTTTTTTTGTTAATCTGATTATTTTCACCTCTTTTGCTGCTCACGTTGCTTTGATTGATTATATATTTTTGATATTTGTTCATTTTGGTTCTATGCTTTACAATTGGAGTCTGTCAACTCAAAGGATCATAAGGGTTTTTTCCACTCCAGCTGCTTTTCTGCTGCATGCTTGAATGCCTTTATTTCTAAATTGTTGTATTTATTGATTGCTGATGAATTATCTTTCATTTGTAATTTTTGGCCTAGCCCTCTATGTTGGTATATGCAATTCTGAGTGATGTTCATTTTATTTTACTAACCCTATCAAGTCTCAATTTTTTACAGTAAGATTTATCAAGGTTACGTTAACCCGTTATCATACTTTTTTGCAAATGTTTTTTGGAATGGGTTGAATATAATATTGGATATTATGTTAAATCTTCTATCCAATTTGGATGTAAAAGTTGTGCTAAAAAAATCTGAATGCATTTTCAAACTAATGGTTTTTAAGTTAAAAGTAAATTTAACAGTCTTTTAGTTGATTAATGTAATTACTTAAATTTTGACAGGTCTCTATAAGCCCAGATGTAACAAGTAGGGCTGGTTGTCGGAAGATCATTAACGAGTTGGTTAACCTCTACAAAGAGTCAAATCTAGGAATGCTAAATCCTGCCTATGATGGTAGGAAATCTCTCTACACAGCTAGAGAGCTTCCGTTTACATCTCAATGGTTTGTAGTTAATATCACGGAAAGAAACCGGTACACGAATTTTGTACTCATCTTACATTAGAACTTTTATAGTACCTACTATTCCTATATATTACTAGTTTTCTCGCAACATCTATATCTTGTTGTCCTTTTCGTAGTTCCGGATCACTCTCAAATTATTTGAATTCAAATTTGTGTTTCTCATCCACAGCAAACAGATATTTGGAGTTTACATGTAACATACAAGATATATAGACCACTTCATTATGACTCGTTCAGACACAACCTTTTTAGATGCTATTGTTCTGCCATTCCAAGCACTTTCGACTTGTTGCCTGTCCTGAAGAGCAGAACAACAGTCTTTTCCCGGTATGATCCTTTCTTATTTATCATCTGTAAGTGGCTACATGTTAAAAAAAATTCATATGTTTAAGAGAGTTTGATATTTTTATTTCTTATCAACGTGTTGAAGGCCAATATGTTTTTCTTCATGAAATAAGCTGATTGCTTACAGTTTTTACATGCAAAAAATAATAACGGTAAACTACAAGATAACAAAAAGAAACTCCAGAAGTTGCCATAGATTTTTTGTTTTGTTTTATCTAATAAGCCTTTCCATTAATTTTTCCATTTTGGATCTGCATCCCGTCTTTTTTATATCCCCAATTTGCACCCACCAATTTTTTGGGGTGTGTGTGTAGTGATTGAAATTTGATGATATTTAACAGCTTTGATCTACCTATCACCAATATCATCTATATAGAAAAGTTCCTCGATATCTCTTACCTACTAATAATTAATTCTTATGGACGATGATTATACTAAATAATCTTAGAATATAGTATGTTGCTAACTAAGTTTCGATGGGGTAAAAGTATCAGATAATTTTCTGTAGAAACGATGTTGATGATCAGTAGGTCGTATAGTAAGTACAAGATAATGCTAGCATTTCTGAGAGCAAAGACATGCCAAGTAAGTTCAGCAAGCAGATATTTAAGTCGTTAGTTTCCCTCTTAATATTTTTTATTCCATGGGAGAATGAGGAAAATGCTAAATACACACTATTCCCACTCTCTGACGTAGGGTACAGTTCAAATTTCCTTTTGCAAGGTAAATATCAATTACATTTTAATGTCATGCGCTCTAAATCCTGGGTCCTGTTAGGTACTTGAATACATAACCAGATTCTATGTGTATGTAGAGATATGAGTTCAAACAGGGTTTTTAAACCGCTAGAGTATAGTGATTCTGTTTTGGTTCTGGCAGGGACCGAGATAACATCAGATCAAAATCCCATTTAAGAAAAACAACAGTAACTTTGTAATTTTACATAAGAAATTCACATTAATCAACTTTGAAAACTAACAAATTTGCAGCATATGAATATTATAGTAAAGAAAGGTTGATTAGAAAATTAATTTTTTAATCGAAACTAGTTGAAATACTTTATCCTTCATGATCCCATTTTTCAAAACCTATAATCATCACTTTCATTTCCGACCCTAAAACCAATCTCATTTGAGCCACTTCATCAACATGATCCATAAAGAAAAATTCAGTCAACAAATATTCTATCGGTCACACTATTGATTTAATTCATGTTCACCTTAATTAACACAACTGAACATATACAAGTTTTGGTTACATATATTTGGAATATGCATGTCAACCTGACCAGTGGTCGAATCTCATATTATATGTATCAAGCCAAAAAATTAGACTTTTATATACCCAATTTTCAATCTCTCTAGTGCTCGAATTGTTGCAGCTACATGGTCTTTTTGTAGCTTTTCAAAAAAATGGGAGAAAAATGTTAAGGCGGACCATTACTGAATTTTTTTAATGGTCAAAGAGTCAAAGGAGAGAACATGCTTCTGGTTTTAGCTGGACTTATGCTAATTCTTTTAAACAATGTCATGTTTCCATGTTACATATGCACTAATGTGATTCTTAAGAATTTAATAATAGTTTGTTCAGGTCCTAAAAAGGCAGTGTTCGTACATATTGACCCTTCAACTCCATCCGTGTTTGAATATAATCAACTGTCATAATATTTTATGGGTTTGTCTTTACCCCTGCAATAGCGATGCTGCTTTGAAATACTAAAGGAATAAAATGTTTGGCCTTTTTTTGCCTGATTCCTCAACATGGTTATTCTTACACTTTTGCAGCCTGGTTCAGCAAGCACAAAAGTTTTTTCTGGGGAAGAATAGTTCAGATGATGCAAGAAATGTAATTTCTGTTATTATCTTGATTCCATATTTTTAAAATATGCAATCATTCATTGTTCTTTTTCTTCCGTCTTTCATGTAAACATATATACACTTAAGAGTTTTTCCAAGTTAAATACACTAGATCATGTCCTACTTGGATTTGTACAACTATGATTAAGTCCCATTCAGTCATTTAGACAGAAACTCTAATCTATTATCCATATTATATCAGTGGAATATAATTTTAGAATGAAAGTATATTTGATAATAATAAATGATTGCAATGCTCCCACCATAAAAGGATCTAGAAGAATCCCGAATAATTGTTCCAATGAATCTGTTCCAGGACTCAACCTGGGAAGTGATTTTTCTTTCCGTGTCGCCAAAATTCTAGTGAAAGTGTATTAATATTGATAGAAAATAAATACACAACATAGTAGTATCATGAGTAAATAATAGTTTAGGCATTTCTTTAAATTTATCGGGTGTATAATTTTATTCGTTGATTGCGCAGATGGGATATCAGTTTGCTGGGAAAGCAATTTATTGCGCAGATGGGATTCTAGTCACTTTCCTCTCGATCAATACCCATGTGTACCAGAGTTCAAAAGGAAGATCACTGTAATTTTTGTAGTGTATAATGGAGAAAACACAAACGGATGTTATAGTGCAATGTATATGATCCTGAGTGAATAGGCAAGACTACCATGAGTGAAACATCTGAAATATGATAAGCAGATATGGGTATGCTACATGGTAGATATGCGTGACAGGCATGAATTGAGACAGTGTGTGGCATGTAAAATGATGTAAGTAAATGGTGTGACTGGCATGAGTGAAACCTAATGCATGATATATGTATCTGACGTGAGAAAACTGGCTTCAAACTGAAGTGGAACTTAGTTTTTTTTATTGTGAGTTTCGAGATAGTTCTGTGGTGGTGGTGCCGATATGGGGACTAGTGGGTTCGAATGTCGATGATATGAAATTGGTCGAAGAGGGTAGTAGGATGATGGTTGCTTGAAGTGGTAGGTTAGTAATGGAGATAGTTTGAAACAATTATGGTATGTGGAAGGTGGTATGTTTGTGGAGGAGGAGAAACTGATTGTGATTGTGACAGGTGATTGTGAGTGGAAGATGCTGTGGAGTTGCAGTTTGTAGTGGTGGTTTGAAGCTGTAACAGTGGCAATATCTGATCGTGTTAGAATGAACAGATGCACATTGGCCGGTATGTCAGTTGTGAGTGGAACAGTGAAGATGAATGTATGTGGTGCACTATCAGGTTGTATAAAGTTAGGAGAAGAACTGCAATTGTGATGCGGATTGCTGGAACTAGAAGGCTATATGCTATGCATAAAGAAGAAGTAACTACGAAGATAGTGAACGAGTGTTTTGAAAATTGCAGAAGAAATGAGGGAAGATGCATGGAAAACTCATGTTGATCTGCATCATCAGAGAAAGCAGCTTACACGGACACATGTTTGGTAACCTCTTTTTGTACTTACATCGTCGTTTTGTGCTTTATTATCATAATTTCATCCTCTTTTAACTTAATTAGGCATCATGTACAATTGTTTGGTAACCTCTTGCAAAGTGAAAATGGCGGTATTATTGATTATGTTGATATTTACAGTCAGCCTGATGTTGATCATCCTATGCTTAAAAATCATGCTATTCTGGTTTATTATTTCCCTTACTTTTAGTTTTTGTACTCATAATGGTCAAGGTCATAGTTTTTTTTTACCGTGACAGTTGGAACCTAGCGTTCTTTCAACAATGAAGTGTAGGTTGCTTGTGATTTATCCCAAAATTGTTCTTAATATGCATACTAACTGGTTTGCCTATCTGTGAAGAGTTATATCAGTAGTTACTTGCAAAAGGTATGTGGTGAAGTATGGTCAGCAGCTTGATGATGGATATTGGGGGATGTTTGATGTTAAGTGGTGGAGGAGTTTGGGTGTAAGTGATGTCAGTAGTTGCTGCGAAGTGTATGTGTTTTGTTTTATGAAGGAGGTGGAGGAGCAACAAATGTTGGAGGTCGATGCTGTTACTGATGAAGTGTGCACAGTGATGCACAGTGGAGATGATAGAAATCAATGTTGTAAATGAAGTTGAAAATTTGTAAACCAAAGAAGAATTTGTAAATGATAATGAAATAATCTTTTTTTTTAATTTTTTGTGTATGTTTTTTTCTTTTATATATATATATATATAAAGATTATCAACAATATATACATATATAGTTTATTTGAGCATTGTAATAATGGTTTCTAAGGGAATAGTTTGCATCGGTTGTTATAAAAAACCGATGCAATAGAGGGATTAGTTTGCATCAGTTTTCAACAAAAACCGATGCAACAAGTTCCTTTGTTGCATCGGTTTTCATTACAACCGATGCAACATGGGGGCTGTGTTCAAGCAACCAACCATGATATTTTGCATCAGTTGTTAGTAACAACCGATGCAAAAAGGATCTTTTTGCATCGGTTGTTGAACTGATGCAAAAGTATTACGCCTGTTGCATCGGTTGCATATGCATCGGTTGTTGAACTGATGCAAAAGAGGGGTAAACAACCGATGCAAATGGCATGTTTTGTAGTAGTGCAGAACGGGTTTTCCCCTCACTAGTATCCTAAAACATATATAAAATCATATACTGTGCTCCTGCATTCACAATGGTTAAAACGTAGTATTTCAAAACATAATGATGATATGCAAAAATAAGTAAATCAAATCTAGATTATCCATCCACATTCATCTTACTATCTATCTCAGTTATAGTTTTATGGGTAACTAATAACTTGTTAAATGTTTATAGACTATCTGTCTAATATCATAGTTTTCATGGGATCACTAAAAACTTATTGGTAACTCCAATATCTTTTCTATTATCCTAGTTTTCATGGGCTAATTAGGAACATATTGACTAACTCTCAAATCTTAATCTGAATATAGTTTTCATGGGCTAACTATAAACCTATTAGCCCCTGCCAATATCAATCATATTTTTCATGAACTGACTATGAATCTATTAGCCCCTACCAATATCTTTAGATTAGATTTTAACATTTCTTAAATTATATTCACTACTGGGTCAACCTAGCTCGTTATTCTGCCCTTCTCCAAAATACTGTTATGGGTTAATAAGAATGTGAATAAATATATAAAGAAGTATTTGTAACAACAAATAATACCATCACCTGTGGTTTATCATCTTTCATATATATGTATGTGTGTGTATACTGGTTAAACACTTTAACCTTTATAATCAATGAAAACTTCTTCATTTCAAAATCCTTTGTTTATTTATACCATGGTTATTCCTTTAAATTGAGATTGGTTTTATATTTTGAAATCTTAAAACATCTTTTTCGAAACCTTTGGATGACTTCCGTCGAAAGCAAAGACTCCTTTTCAAAACATATCAAACATACCTTTTGTAGCCCTTATTAAACATTCTCTTTCGAAACCAGATATACTTTTCGATGGTATCAAAGCGTTCCTTAAAACATATCCTTGAAACATATAAAAGTACTCTTTCAAAAGAATTGGGTTTACTCTATAATCACATCATTTGGGTCAAAATGGTTGTATACGAAAGTATCTCTCTTGAAACCAATTATAAAGTTGATTTAGGGAAAAAGTTAACGGTGTCAGAACCACCTAATCGAAATCAACCACCTTTTAAATTAAAAAATCGAAGGATAGAGTCGAAACCTCCTTTCGACTCCATTGCCTTCGAAACCCCCAACCCGTTCGAAAGCATTCAGAAAAAGCTTAGTTTAAGTTAAAACAAAGAGAACCCTTCGACAACATAGATGACTTACAGTCGAAAGGAGATAATTTTTGGCTGGGTGTCGACTTGGTCGAAACCAATTCCCTTCGAAAGCTCTTATTTTAAAAAGAAGTACCCTTCGAAAGCTAATACTTCAACATAATAAAGCAACCTTCCCCAAAAGCTATTTATATAAATCGTTTCGAAAGCATACGTTTCGAATGTGTCGAAAGCTTTAAGTAAAAAAAGCAAGACTTAGCTTTTGAAAGCAGAATATGGTTTCGAACTTAACGAAAGCATTGCTTTCAACACCTTACCTTCCGCTACCCACCAGTTCACTTCGTACTAATATCATTGATACCATGTGCATTGGTTCCGACTATGTGGGTTTCGACCAAGATAGTTTCGATTGAGATGGTTTTGATTGAGATGGTGCAGAGGTAAAGGAGTCAAAAGGTACTACTGTTTGAGGCGAAACCTACTTTTCTGGATTAAAGGTTGAAATGTAGCAATTTTTAGTAATTACTTTATAACTGCTTCCTTATTTGTAAACCTTTGTCGCTGTATAAGTTTTCAAATACTTTACAATTATGAGCACTGCATTTAACCAGATCAAAATCAATGGAATTATAATGTTTAAGCCCTTCCATTAATAAAACCAGCATTTGCAAATAAGTCCTCTTGAAATAATTTATTTTCCCTAGTGAATCAATTGGGAAAAATCCCCAAAAATCACAGAAATTCAACTTTATCATGTAACCAAACATATTAAAATTTCAGACCCAATTTCTTTTTGAAATACTCGAAATAAAATTTAAACCAATTATATCATATTTTCCTTAGAAACTTATAATAAATTTTCTACAGCTCGGAAAATTCTGAAAATTGAAACTCATCTCCAATATCATGTTTTACTTAACTTAATTTTTTTTATGGAATTCTAAAATTATATACTCTCAGTTTTGCATCAAAACCGTGCAAATTCATATGTGAATGTATCAAAATAAATCAAACATAATATAGTCCAAGCGTATCATCATTCATATTATCATAAAAACAAATTTAATCATAAATCCGAAAATATATAATCATAGAATAAAATAGAGATGGTACAAAATTATTATTCACCTTAGGTATGATAAGAAATTTGAGATTAGTTGATTAATCCTTGCTAGCTTTGATCCTTAGCTTTAGATTGTAATCTTCCTCTTTGATAATGGCCGGCTTCTTAGGGTTTTTGCGTTTAATTTTGTTTTGAGAAAAATGAACGTGAATAGACAAGAATAAGAAGTGTATAGCTGTGTATGATGAAGTGGCTATTTTACTAATATGCCCATGTGTAATTTGATTAGGTAATAACTCAATTAAAGCCCATGTACTTTGTTAATAAGCACGGCCTTATATATATAATTTATTCAAATCTTAATCCTTTATCATCATTATTCTATTTAATTTATCTAATTAAATTTCTTGAATAATGTCATCAAAATTTAGGGATGTTACATCTATGCTTGATCTCTGGACACTATGATCACCTCTTTGGATTGTTTTCCTAATTTATCATCGAGTTTAACTTGTCGAGTCAGTCTGGATATAACCGAGTCAAAAGGCCAGATAACATCTCCATTTGTAGTTTGCACTGCTCATTTCCATGATCTAATTTCGAATCCCTTTTTCATTATATATGTTAAAGTTAAATAGAATATAAATGGTTTAAAGTGTAAGTTTTATTCCTTGAAATAGAGGAGTTGATTCTACTATATTAATATAAGTTCCGTTTTATTAATGCAAGTCTATTGTTTGGCTAAGAATATTAGCTAATTTGTATGTTATTAAACGGAGTTAGACTTGTTTGAATGGGAAGTTTTGACATTTAAAATAATTAGTATCGGACGCTAAAATCTTCACATGCTTAGGAATATTTAGTTAATCTAAATTACGTACATATAAATATATTAGCATATAAACATAATACTAATATATAATCAATAACGTATTAATCGTATTGTATAGAATAAACAGATTAATAATTAGCATTAAACCCCATAGAAAGGAAGTAATGATAATCTAGCTGCGAAGGACTCGTATAAGAACCCACGGAGGGCGCGAGGTTAGTCCCAATTCTATAGGATAAGTCTGCCCAGCTAATCTGGCTACCGGCATCTACGAGTAGTCAGACTAAGTGAGACATCACAGTTTAGGTTACGGGTCACAATACATAAGGCCTGCTTCTGGGTAGGGTTATTAAGTGGTTGTTGTAAGGTCCGCCTTCTTCCCACTTAAGACGTATTAAATGTCGAAATTATCTTTTAGGTGCGGTAATGGAAAATCTCGGTTCGGGGTCAGGTATTAAGTGACTATTGTAGGGTCCATCTCTTTCCACAAAAATGTATTAACCAATCTGATGAGATTTCATACAATCTCATTTAGGGAGTACCAAAGAGGGGTCCGCATTGGGTTAGGTATTAAATGATGGGATCTGTCTAGGATATAGGTATTAAATGGTCAAATTTTTTCTAAGTCTCATTAATGAGGTACTAAGTGGCTCTGATACTTTTTCTCACATTGTTAGGACATGATTGAAGGTAGTTGCGTTGGACTGGAAATGACCTTTGGCCTACAGTGAAAGGTACGTTATGGACTACTGGAAAAACCTTTGGGCTTACAATTGGTAGTATTCTTGGTAGGATAATATATAATGCGTCTTATCTAAATGATACTGCATAAATACTATTATAGTAAGACTTGAGATTTTCATTCACTATACATTGTTGTTCTGACTCCTCCTCATTATAACACATGTTAGAGGAAACGATACTGATATAGAAGATGAAGGCGAAGGCGAAGACATATGATACATGACTATTACATTGTGCGCACAGCCACATTTTCATGCAATAGTGCACTCAACTATCTACAATAACAAGTAAAAAAACCATTTAGAACAGTCATTGAATAACAGAAGTGTACATTATATTAGCAAAGAGCTATAATCCATGAACAAAATTTTCATGTTGAAGAAGTTATGTTATTCACATTATGGCGCTTTATGAACGATTCGATAAGAGGATTTACAAGATCTGGTGCTTCATCCTGCACAGTATCAATAACAAAAACATATATCATAAAGCTAATGTATATTATAAGTTATTATACCCAAAGAATATCAAAATCTAATATAGTTTATGTGGATAAAGAAAGAACCTGTGGACAGTGCCCTACATTTGGTAGGACAACAAAATCTTCGACTGATTCGAATTCAGCGTATGCTTTTCCAAGTTCTACAGGCTCCCATGGATCTTTATCTCCCCATGCCACCAAAACTGGACACTGCATTTTCAAGAAAACAAAACAAAATAAAGTAAAATGCATAACATTTAGAAATACACATAAAATTTAGTGCATGATGATATGTTTGCTCTATTTACCTTAACTTTTGGAAGCAGTTCCTCAGGAAGAGGACCGTCTGAGTAGCAGATGAACTCAAGAAATACATCGGCTGCACCAGGGTCGAGCCCTGGTTTTAGTATAATCTGCACTAGTTCATCGGTGATTGCTGATTTGTCGTGATAGCACTGTAACGAAAATATGAAAAAAAGATTTGAAACATAAGCTGGCAAACTTTTACAGTCATATTTATCTACCATCTCTGTCAAATTGGTTTGTGCTCAACAATTAAGACTAAAGCACATAACATTATGATATCACATAATAAACTTAAATGATCCTACACACGCGTGCGTGCATACACATTGCAATCAAATTATATCATAATTGGGTGTTGTTAACATATCAATCATGCATCAGTATCCACATTTTGATATATGAAGGAACTTATTCATGGTGCCATTTGTATTATTTTTGCTATTATTTCTAGGCAAATTCTATTCTAACATCTAATTCTGCTGAGTAACTCCCTCAAAAATTTTTAAAAATTCATTGGACTAAAATGTCCTCCGTTGAATTTCATTTGTGGATAAGAAGAATGATACTTCATTCAATTTTAGCATTCATTATGATATCTCGGAGGCTCGAATACATAATATCTCGAACCTTTGTCTAACGCATCATACCTCTAACCACTTAACCTAGATGTTCCTCTATTAGATTTCTCTCTCACGTTATTTTTTTTTAAATGTATATGTTTTTGGCCAGCACATGGATCACTTACGCGTGGATTCTGAAATAACCATGCAACGCGTGATTTAAATATGTACCACGCACTTGACTTACAAGGTTAAAAGATTTATCTTTCATAGTTGAGCTACAAAATATGAAAACTAAACTGGGGTCATACAAACAAGTTATACTGAACCATCACCAATATTACAAGTTACATAGAACCAAATCAACCATCAAAAATACAATATGAAGAAAATAACACCAATGGTACAGGTAAGTATGATATATGATTATTGGTGTTTCTTTCTTCGCATTGTATATGTGATGGTTGAATTTGTAGGGTTCTATACATCTTGTACTATTGATGGTGGTTCTGTATAACTTGTTTGTATGGCTTCAGTTTTGTTTTCATGTACTGTAAAAAAAAAAATTAATTGTTTTTAACTATCCAGCAGGTCAACTACAAAGTAAACTTTTTAACTTTGTAAATCAAGTGCAGGGTAGATACATAAACTATTATGGACATTTTATTTCAATTAATTTGTAAAATGTAGGAGGGGGCCACTGCATTTTATCTGCATATTTAGGGGTTCAAACATAATTTGAAATAATTGTCATTTTGTTTCTATTCTTCAAGATACATCTTGATTATATATCTGTATAATTTCAATAACATATGTCATCTTCAAGTATACGAAATAGACAAACATGCAATGATGCATGTACAGTTAAATAAAATTTTCAGACACGCTATAAGCTGGCCACAAACTCTACCTCTTCAATGGTTCATGAAGAATTATGGATAATACTAGTCAAACAGCAATAACTCTGACTAAGCCATCACTAACATCTCATTCTGTAGGTAAAGAAGTACCTGACAAAGAATACTTTTCACAGACTCAGGTGTTGCAACTGCATTGAAGAAAATCTTCCCCAGACTGGTAGTCCTATCAACAATACAAAAGCCTACTATTAGTTTCCACATAAACTAACTATCTGAAATATTGGATTTTATCTGTTTTAGTTTTACCTTAACAGACTCTGAAATGACTTAATGAAAGGCCTACCATACCAAGGCTGCTTCTTAACATGAAGCATACGCAACGAAATATTCAATAGAAGCACGCCCTTGCATATTGTAGGCTCCATTATAGCCGCTTGAAGACCCACAACGCCTATTTTGTATACACAGATAATCTTCTGTAAACTCTTAGGAGTGTGTACCATAAACCTTACACTTCATCTTATTGGCAAAAAGGTTTGCGTTTCACCATTTTTAGGGATATACTATTTTAGAAAGATGAACCAGCTTTGAAAACTCACAAAATGAAAAGAGTAAAGAAATAAACCTCCTATGGAGTTGCAAATGAAGAAAGCTTTGTCTTTCACGACATCAGTACAAAATTCATTTAACTGGTTTGCCCATGTATCGAATGTGTAGAATGATTCTAGCTCTCGAGGATTTGGTTTTTCAGAATAACCATAGCCAATGAGATCGATTGAGTATACTCTGCTTGTTTTTGCAAGATATTTAATGTTTTTTCTCCAGTGGTCACTGTAAAAATAAGCTGGTAGTTTACAAAAAGCTGGACAAATACAAGAGATTCATCTGAAAATTATTTCTAGAAACTGATTATTTAGACCTGTTTGCGCCAAAGCCATGTATCAGAACTAATGCAGGTCCATCGTTACCAGCATATTGATAGCGCGTACGATAACCTCTATACATCCATGTTCTGTGATGCAATATATTAATAAAATAAAATTAGTATTCTGAATTTGATATTCATCATACAGACTGAAACTACAAAAGTAAGCAAAAAAAAAAAAAAATAAATAAATAAATAAATAAAATGAAAAACACGAACGAACAAAAATATAGTGATAATTGTGTATTACCCGGTTTGAACCTGAGGTTCAGTAGGCTGAAGTTCTTCAGCAGAACTCATAACTGAAGTAACAGAACAACAAACTCGTCTTTGCTCAATTGATAAGAAGCCATGAGTGTTGAAAGAGTCTGGAATAATGGGTTTGTTGAGAAGCAAATTCAAAGAAATGGGGTTTAATTTCTTTTCTTTGGAGAATTTAGAATTTGTTGGAAGGAAAGAAGAAGAAATTTTAGTGGTAGCCATAAACAAGTTGAGAAGTAAAGATGAAAATATATTTAATATGCTGAGGAAAGAGAGTTGTGAGTTGTAACTATGTGCCAAAAATTGATAATACGTGGTTTTAAATTAATTTTTTTTTAATGGTCTTAGATAGTCCATGTAGCTGTTCTTATGTTGAGCTAGAAATGTGGGAAGGAAATATTATTCTCTCAAGGAAACTATAACCATTTCACAATTATTCTTTAAAGGAAACTATAATAACACAAATGCTTAAGAAAAATGAAGTTTTAACAACCACATACTTTCAAGAAGAAATTAAGCCAAATGCTAACAAATTTTCAATACATGTAATAAATGCAAATATTTTCAAGCATGCAACACGCATGTTTCTGTGATAAAGAGTATTACATTTGCACTTCTTTTTCTTGAAGTTCAAATATAGCAATAATTAATTTTATGGAAATTTAGGCCAGCCGCTTATTTTTTAGGTTTGACACATGAAAAATTCTTCTTAAAACATATTTAAATTACATTTCTAAATTTTTTATCATTAATTCTTTTTCATTTTTTCGAAAATTGAATTTGCACTTAATTGCAGGATTTTGCCCCTACAAATGTTTTTTTTTTCCGATTTTTTTATTACAAAATTGCAAATATGTGCACTAAAAACTACAAATATTTACAGTTTGGCCGAAACTAAAAAATATGAGTGTTTTTAAAAATATATGTAAAAATGTAATGTGCATAGTATAACAAAAGCTAAAAACATGTATTATTTGGATTAGGAAAATTAGTTCCATACCCATATATTTTCTTGTTTTATTTTTCTATAGAAAAATAGAAAGACCCAATGAGTTATTCTTGATGAATTAATCGACAATGAAATGTAGAAAATTTACTTGATTATTTTATTTCGGTTACACACATATATATTTTTCGATACCCAAAAAGTGGCATTTAATTCAAGTAGAGCACCAGTTTTAACGTATCAAGAGTTCGAACTCATGACCTTCAAAACCTCTAATTGAAGCGTTATTACACTTGTCATTTGAGCTATTGCTCCTTAACAACTGAATTTACACACATATTTATATATAGTTTTTCAATTTGAAAATTAAACTTACAATCATGATATATAGATGATAATAACTCACCTGATTAATTTAGATTAACAATGATTCAAATTAATGTTAATTAATTATAATTACCACAATCCTTCTTAATCAATTTATTTGCATTAATTATAATTGAATGCCATTAATGAGAATAAATGTGAATGAGAAATTAATAAAAGATTTGAATTTGTAATCCTGGATGATGGTATACCATCAGTTTAAAATCCTCAAGCTCAAAATGATAGGCTATGAGGACTCATTCCCTATTTATAATCCTGGATGCTGGTAGAGCATCATGAAGGATGACTATGGACATAACTTTTCACAAGAATGATTCATAGGAAGAATAACGACCATTCAAAACACACAGTGGAGTCCTTCATAATAATTCTGACTCGTCTCAATTCAAAGCACATCATGTTTGAAACAAGATGTACTTTAAAGGGAAAATATATCCAGCCTTTTGACCATGCAATATACGAATCGCATGGACAGGTTAGACTTAGGAGTTATCAAAGCAGGCAGCTCGATGAGATAGCCCCAGAGTCTAGAAACCAAGTACAGCCGAAAATTCACAAGTCGTACTTTGAGGGGAAAGTGTTACGATCGAATTTGTCATAGTCTTCGAACAGACTTAAACGATCAATTCGGACGAACCATCAACAGAGAAATGACCAAGGACTTTGAGAATATCATAAAAAGGCTAGAAAAAAGAAATATAAAAAATGAGCAAAAAAATTAAAAGTTCAAGTTTTTGAAAGAGACGACTCGGAGCTTACCCACAAAATCCTCAGGTCTGACTCGAAGCAGGATAGCTTTGGAAAAACTCCAAACACGGCCCAAAAGTAATCCATGAGAAGCTTCAAGCGCCACCCGAAGTTGGTTTGGTACCGACCCATAGAGTAGGTTCGGTACTGAACTCTGAAAACTTGGGTCTAACGCACAAATCTTGGGTCTGACTACAAACAAACAAAGGAAAACTCAAAGCATGAAAATCTCAGAAAACTTTCAGGTCAAGCCCCAAGAAAATACTCAAATTCTGCAGTCAGACTCCAAGTCAACAAAGATAGAGGCAAGTACTTGCCCACTCCAGAAATCCAAGATCCCAAAATGCACAAGTGTGGGATCGGTACTGACCCATATTTCTTCCGTAGGTGGGTCCCGTCTTCTTCCTACATAACCTACATGATTCTAAAACCCCATTTCAAGTATTGTTTTGTCGATTCAATGCAATCCTCTATCTTCACGAACTCTCGAATCTGCAACTCTGTTCTTCTATAACTCCATCATTGTGACTTTGAAACAAACTAATATTGATACAAACAATAATGGAATCACGAACCTAACCACTAGACGAACTAAAGCGAAGAGTTCAAGATGACTAGTTTAGCCATTTTAGGGATCGGTACTAACCCCTAACCTTGGATTAGTATCGACTCATAACAACCTGATGATCTGGAGCCTATTTTTTGGAATAATTGGTCTAAATCGTATACAATGGATTGACAATATTTTATGTGAGATATTGACTTCCTAAGAGGAGGTATGACTCATCTTTCAGGATCTTTTGGCTTTAGTTCCACTCTACTCTATATTCTTGTAATTCTAAAATTCTAAGTATCGGAGTTGCACCGATTCCTAACGGAGTTGTACTGACTCATAAGAATTTTTGCCTCCAAGAATATAAGCAATAAAAATCATTAAGTGGATATAACAACCTATAATTTTGGACATTGAATTTTAAATATTTAATTAATTTTAAATATTTAAATAATTGGATTATGTAGTTTAATAACTTATATTCAAATATAGGGATTATTTCAATATTTAGATTTATGCATTAAATTTGGATTTAATAATTTTATTTAACTCCTTTTAATTAATAAATAATATTGGTGAATTAGATTTGTAAATTTAACTACAAAAACAAATAGATTGGATAAATGTCGATTTTGGATCAAAATATAAAACAATATTTAAAATGTGTGAACTTATCATTAGGGGGCATTATCTCGGATTTTGATGAAACTAGTGTCTTGGAACCGGAATAATAAATTATTGTACGTTGACAAGTTTAGTAACGATCAGACATATCGTGTGATCGAGCGAGCTTGGAACGTGTAATGATTAATTTTAGAAAATTAAAATGTTATAAGTTGATTTAAAAAGCTAACTTTTGTATATGATAAAATTGACTCTCAAAAATAGTTCTATTAAGTTCGGAATATGGGTAATTAGCTAGAAACGCCAATGATCATACCTTAATTGGTGTTTGAGAAAATTCGAACGTAAATAGTATCGAGTAGGTTCTCTATATAAGGACCTCAACCTTATTCTATAGCACAAACCCTAAATGAAAACATTGGTCTTCATTTTCAATTGCTGCATCCAATGGGACATGTCGATCGAAGCCTCTAGAGGCATTTTCTGGTGATGCCCTCAACTAGGGAATTATTCGTCTAGGAAAGATAAGCACAATGACCGATTGGATGGCCTTGGAGTGGCGTGAGGTGGCGGCGAAGTCGTGTTTATCGTCGCCGACTTTTTGGGTTCGGCGGAGGAGTTTGGCGGTGTTTTAGGGGTCATGGAGGATGGCGCTAGGTCGACGGAGGTGAGGGCGGTCGATTGATTGCGGTGCAGCAGTCGATAGTGGTCTGAGGCGGTGGCAACATGAAGTTGATTGTCGATGTTTTCACGAAGCTCGCTATCGAGTTACATGCGACGAGAGATAATGTTTTGGGTAGAAATCGAATCGCCTGGGTCATAAAGTATCATGGTTGACGTGCGGCGGCGTAAAGCGGACCACGACGGTAGTGGATCGGAGAAAGGCGAAAGTCGAGGTTCGATTATTTGCAGCCTGAGATTAACGAAGGGAGATTAGTGGTTAAGCTTGGGTAATTAATTGGCTAATGATGTAATTAGATAAGAAATTATATTATTCAATTCGAAATCTTATTAAACCAATTACTTGTTCATGTGAGGTCGGATTCGAGCGCGGTGAGTTGCGTTGTACTCATGAAAGTTATGTTTACGGCATGGAAATGGATTGATGAAGTGTGGAGCTTGTAGAATTTCAAGCTAAAATGGAACTCTGTCCGATTTTAGACAAAACCGAAACGCTTCAGCGATAACCAGAATTTCTTTGACTTTACTCACCCTGAAATTAACTATATAATATCTGTGATGCTATAAGTTTATTGTTGAATGCTTGGTTGTTAGTTAGATATTGTTGTTGTTTGATGATTGTTTGTTTGACAAAATAGATGACATCTTAACTTAATTGTTATGAACCTATATTATTATATATATCGTCTGCTTATAGAGAGGCCCTAAGGGGTTTCTTGCCAATAATAATTATTTATTTCTTTATACTGCTTATGTTGATGTTTAGTTGAAATTAATCATGATATTCTATTTAAAATTTTACAGTGTCTTTATAGTAATAGTCGCTATAATGTCAATTATTGAACATCATCTCCTAAACCCTTCATGTGTGGTGTCCTGAGCTTGTATTTTCACAAAATAGATACTTAAATTTATTAATCATTTTGACTAATGATATTTAAATTAATTAATTATTTTAATTAATGATGTTTAAATTTTACCAAATCATTTTAACTAATGATGTTTGAATTTAATTAGCCCATCTAGTTAATAATATTTGAAAATAATTAATCATTTTAATTAATGATATTTGAATTTAATTAATCACTTTTAAGTAATGATGTTTTAAGCTAATAAATCGTTTAATTAAATATTTTTAAATTTAATTAATCATTTTGATTAATGATATTTAAATGAATTAATCATTTTAATAAATCATATTTAAGTTTAGTTAATTATTTTAATTAATAATGTTTAAATTTAGTTAATCGTTTTAAGTAAAGTTGTTTGAATCTAATTTATCATTTTAATTAATGATATTTGAATTCAGTTAAATTTTTTACTTAATGGTGTTTTAAAAGTTAATTAATTTATTTAATAAAAGAGTTTTAAAGTAAATTAATTGATTTAGTAAAAGTGTTTTAAAGCTAATTAACCGATTTAGTGTATTATGGTTAATGAATAGATTTAATAAGGTTTAAAAGTTAATTTACTGATTAAATAAAGGTGTTTTGAGATAATTAACTGTCTAATATAGATTTATGATTGGTTTATTAAAAGGGATTATAAATTTCATAAAATATCCTTCAGGATAACTAATATTGTTTTTTTAAATTATGAAAGATTATAAAAGAATTATCTTTTGGGATAATTAATGTTGGTTTAAATTTATAAAAGGAATTTTTAATTTGATTTATTTTGTTTGGGGAAATTAATGTGGATTTAAAGTTATAAATGGGTTATATAGATTATCCTTCGTGATGATTAACATTTGATTTAAAATTTATAAAATTAATTTAATTGATTTATTATCTTTTGGGATAATAAATATTGTTTGAAAATTTATAAATAATAGTTTATAAACAAGAAGATCATTTAAAAGAGAATTGTTTCAAAAAAAGCTAAGTGTACATTGTTTTGGTTCTATAATAAATAATGTTTTGACCTTGGTTTTAATACACTTAGAAAATATTATTTTTTCTTTTAAAAGGATATTTTAAAAAGTATTTTTAAAGTGAATTTAAAAGTATTGTAATATGAAAATCAAGCGCAAGTGAAAATAATCATCTTATCATTCCTGATAGTTGATTTATTGACTATCAACTTTGATTCTGCTTTTTTCTTTATATTTCGTCACTCTAAAACAATGTGTTACTCATTTAAGCTTTGTTATCCTTTGTCGAAAATTACTAAAACCAAAGAGCGAGTGGAAGTCAAGCTATGTGGGGTTGCTCCCATTAGGATATTTTCACGTCCACTCTAGATGGGAATCGGTTATGCGCATCATGATGTGAAATACTTGAATTCTCGATACTCATTGGAAGGGTCCGGCTTTGACGTGTCCAAAAGCTATTGGGGTTATCAAGTATATTTCTAGAGGTATACTTTCAATAAAGGGGCACACCTTACTAGTCATTGTTGGAAAAACTTCTCTTTTTCCCATGTTATTAATTCAAATCTTTGAATTGTTTCCTTAATTGCACGGAGAACTTAAGACTAATTGCATGGATGTTATTCTTATGAGGTAAAAACCTATTCCGCGTTAGCGACATGGTTTCATAGGATTTATAATTCATCATATTACTTGATTTTTCTCACATTGGTTTTCCGGACTGAATATGGTGTTATTTTATTATAATACTCAGGTCAGACCGAGTTTTTTCCAGGTTGGCTTTGGTGGTATGAAGTTCTAGGAGAAGAGCTAGATGTTCACCTACATTGTGTTTTATTTTCCGTTGTATTATATTGTATACCTACCAGTAATTGTAAGGTTGGAATTTTATAAGTGTTTGGCTGATAAGGTTGGTTTTTAATTCATTTGTACTCTATATTTTAGAGTGACAGTTCTTTTTTTGTCTTTGTTACATTATATGTTGTCGATTCCGCTGTGAGATTCTGATTTCCCTATTGTCTGTTCTTTTCTTTTTATTTTACCTTAACAATCTGCCTTTCCGATGATTATATGTTCGATATTTGAATACTATAGATGTATTCAGTGTTGACTTTCAATGGTTGAAAAGGCGGGTCATTACAATTTGGTATTGGAGTAGAAGATTAAGCAAGAATCTTGGCTTTGGTGGGGTATGGCTCACTAGAGATAGGGTTAGTAATACCCTAGAGAAAGTAACTTATTAGAGATAGGATATGTACCACCCTAGAATGAGTTTGAGAATATTATATATACACTAGAGCGTATTTTTTATTGTCATAAAAACATATTGTGTTTATTGATCTATTGAATTGTTTTTGAATTTTGGTCCAAACTTGGGATGTCACGATATCGATAGGGATTTATAAACACTTGAATAAGCCAAAGGGACATGATGTTGATTTTTGAAAATTTGGTAAATGATATGTTTTACCTCTATTTTTATATATAAAGGAATAATTTTCAAATTTATATAATAATTATAGTGTTTGTTTCTTAATGATAATACTTTTTTATTATCATTATTGTTTGATTCGTCGTACTCATATAGTTTAGGAGCATTGAATATTGTTCGTCGATTTTTTAATCTATGCTCAACTAGTTTATGAGCATATATTGTTTGATATTTGTAAGTAAATTAAAATGAACCCCATGCGAATTAATTTTCAGAAAATTGACTATAAAGTGCTCGGAGTAAATGTCAAGTTAAAATAATCTTTTAATAAAGGTTATTTAAAATAATCTAAATGGTAGAATAAGACATTTAGAGAATAACATTTGTGAAAATTTTATTATAATAAAGGGAAATTATTATAATATAAAATGATTTTATATAAAGGTAATTTTATATAAATTTGATTTATAAAATGTGTTTTAAAAAGGTTTTTTTGAACTTAAACCCCAAAGTCATTTAAAATAATTTCGAAAGCTTTTTAGAAAAAAAATATGGTAGTACTGCTTGAAAGTATTTCTAAATAAAAAATAGTTTGGAAGATAAAAAGTAAGGTATTTTCTTTAAGGTAATTCAGTGGAAATCGTCTCGATTAGTTTTGCGGTAATCTGAATAATCTTCTAAGTGACAATCAGATGTTTACTTAGGCGAACGTTGTGGTGCACTCGGTAAATTATTCTCTTTATCATTGTGCGATCGAAATGAATTCAAATACGGACGAACCTAAAGCGAGTTTTAGTAAATAAATTGTTTGAAGTTATTTCAGAAAGAAATATAAGTAGTATGATTTCAAAAAGGATTTTGAAATAAAAACCTAGGTAATTAGTCTTAAGTTTCTCTAAAGGAAACTGATTTAAAATAAAAGTTATTTTGAATAGTAATTTGAATTTTTTTAAAACTCTTGGACATAAAAGAGATAATTTAACAAAAGTTTTAAATTGGTTAAATTAGATAGAAAGGTTTTGGTAATTTTATTTAATTAATACTAAAGTTTTGTTAATCAAATAAGTAGTATAAATTATTTAGTGATATTGAGTCAACCCATGAACAATTTTCCTTTGAGCACTCTAAGGTAAAGAGGTCGAAGGGTTAACTTAGTTTTAAAGACTCATATTTTATTTGGACTTCCAATTAAATTTTGAGACAAATAAGAGTAATTAACAAATAAATAAAATAAAATTTGTGTTTTGTACATAGTTTTTGGATCTAGAAGGGTATTATACAAGTATATAAAATAGAGTAAGCTTTTATTTATTGTTTTATAAGGAATTGTCTTTATAAAATATTTATAAACTTAGGTGAAAATTTATGAAGTAATTCATAAAATAATTTTAGTGTTGAATAAAATACTATATGAAACATATAAGTGATTTAGAAAGAGATTGGTGTAATTAAGAAACCAATCGAATTAAGTATGCAAATTATACGTAGATCATTTTATTCACACGGTTCTCGATCTAGGATTCGAATACATAGCTTTAGGATGATTCACACCAGTCTAAAAAAGGATTTCTAACTTGATTCTCATTAGCGAGCACTTGATTCGATTTCTCAATATGATACTGAAGTTATCTATCATAGTTTGTTGCAATGTAAAGAGAACGGAAGTTTCTACTCGAGGAATCTGATCGAAGTCCACCATAGAGAGGTCGAGTGAGCAATACTAATTTAGAAACCTATCTATCCGAGCAAGTAATCAGATCAAATATAGCACACGGATGATTTATGTATTTTATACGGGCATGAGTAATTGTATACTTAGTATGTGACCTAAGAAAATTTGTGAACTTAAGCAAAATTCTAAATCTGGTTGTTAGTCATTTGACATTTTCAAAAATGTTAAGTGTTAGATTTTTTCCTTAAGAAATTTGGTTGATTGATAATGTTAGCTTATTCATATACGGAATTTTTTTTATTTTATTTGATTGGTTGTGTGATTTATATACCATCATTTATAAAGTTTGAATTTATAAACTGTGGTTTTTGAATTGTTGTTAACTAGGACTTAAATCCCGGTGGTTTTGAAATCATTTTAAAATAATTTTTGGAATAATTATGGAAAGAAATAATAATAGTATGATTTGGAATATTTGAGAAATATTATTATTTCGATAAAAATTGGAATTTGTTCCAATAAATATTTGCAGTGTTTTACAAATATTTTTTCTTACTGTGATAAATGACTAAAATCAAAGCGCAATTGGGAGTTTTCCCCATTTTGGGACTCGCCGGGTTTATTTACTCTATTGTTTTTAGGAGGTACCAGAACACCATTAGAGGCTCCATTGTTTAGAGTTATACCATGCTCGGAAGCGGAGCGCACCCTCCTAGTCAAGTTGTGATGCAGCGCCTGTCTTGAGTCGTGAACGACCTAGCGAGATATGTGATAAGTCACATTATGAGTTACGACCTAACGCTATGTCGCCAGCGACCCAAACACTCATGCCACGGTTCCTTAGGTCGCTCACTAGCGAGCTACGACCTAATGAAATACGACCTAACGAGTTAAGTCGCCCGGCCAACCGGATAAGCGACCTAGCGAGTCACGCCAAACCACTACTACCACATTTCTTTAGGTCGTCAACGAGCCACGACCTAACGAGCTACGACCTAAAGAGTTAGGTCGCATATGTCGCAAATCCTTAAGTCGTTTGCTTTAAGTCGCTCTCACGTGCCGTTTTCTATAAGTCGCGTGAAGTTCTTATGTCGCTGAAGATGTTGTTTCTTATGTCGCTCAATCGCTAGTTCATGAAGCTTTGTTGTATCCTTATGTCGCTCAAGTTGATAGATCGCTCAAGCTTCCTGTTGTTGTGCAATGTTATTAAGTCGGACGTTCTTATGTCGCTTGTAAATGTTAAGTCGCATTGTTGTTGTGTCGTTTGTTGTTGACTTGTATGTTGTAGGTCGCGTGTGTTGTAACCTATATGTTTCTTATGTCGTGAATGTATTGTTATGTCGTAGGTCGGCCACCTGTTGAGTCGCTGTTGTTAGGTCGGCTGTGTGTGTGTGAGTTGTAAAGTGCTATAAATATGGGTGTTGTGTCACTTGTAAAGGGAGTTGATTTTTGAATAAAATTTGTTTGTGTGCTTTTTGCCACTTTTGTTGAAGTTGAATGCGATCTCCTTCTTCTTCCATCTTCGGATATTCGAGTGCGCTCGAATCAACGAATTTGAAGCCGATTCACGGAATCTCGTGCGCGAGATCAACGTCGAAGAATCGTAGATCTTCTAACGCGGAATCGTGCGCGATCAACGTGTTGAAGATAGCTAGAATCCGGTATCTCGAGAGATCAACGGATTTGGGCATTTATCGTACTACCAGGTTTACTTGACACGAATTCATTTCGTGAGGAAGAAAGTTTGCGTCAATTTGTATCAAACATTATTAGCATGTCAAGTTTTGTTATTTCCGCTGCGTCAGTTTGGTATCAAAGCTTGCAGAGCTAAGTTGAAGCTAAGTAAGATCAAGGCCGAGTAAAGGTTGGATCAAGGCCGAGTTAAAGCCGAGCCGAGCTAAGTGCAGAACCAGGTTAGGTCGAAGCCAAGCTAGTGTAGAGCCGAGTTAAAGTAGTATTTGTGTTGGATCCGAGTTTGTTGAAGATCATGCCTCCGAGACGTGCTAATCGATTTCAAAATGTTGAAGATGTATATAGAAGACAAGAAGCTAAGCAGATGGAGCAGCGTATCAATGAGAAGTTTGTTGAAGGTATTGGAAAGTTAGAGAAGATGATGAAAGACATGAATCAAAGTCAAAGGAGAACTTCACCAGTTTCGCACCATAGTGGAAACAGATTTTCACCTTCAGTTTCGGGAGAAAGAAGAATGTCACCACAATCTTATCGAGATAGAAGAGAATCATCAGTTTCAATGAGAAGAGAACACCATGAGTATAGAAATGAAGAAAGAAGAACCCCACATGAGTTTGACAATGAACATTATCGTGATGCTGAAAGACATGATAGAAGGGACATGCATAGTCGTCGAGATGTAGATGGTCGAGATCGATATCGACATACATATGATTTTGAGGAATATGATGATAGAGGAAGTATTCATTACCGAGATCGAGACCAAGTGCGGAATCGATATCTTGATTCAGAGAATGATCGTAGATGGGAATCAGGTATGAGGATGGAAATTCCAGAATTCAAGGGTGGTATGCAAGCAGAAGAATTTCTTGATTGGTTGTCAAATGTTGAAGAGATTTTGGAATTTAAGGAGGTGCCTGAGAATCGAAGAGTTCAGTTAGTTGCTATAAGACTACAGGGAAGAGCTATGGCATGGTGGCAGCAAACTAAACTAACTCAGGAGAGAATGGGAAAATCGAAAGTTGTTACTTGGGAGAAGATGAGAAAGATGATGAAAGCAACTTTCTTGCCATACAATTATCAATCTCTTATGTATCAGCGTTTGTAGAATTTGAGACAAGGGACAAGGACGGTGAATAATTATGCAGATGAATTTTATCAATTGATTGCAAGGAATGACATTATGGAAACTGAGGAGCAGCTAACAGCTAGATATATTGGAGGACTACGAATGCAAATCCAAGACATGGTGAATATGTTCAATCCAATGTCTGTTGCTGAAGCACATCAGAAAGCCTTAGCTTGGGAGAAACAAGGGAGACGAGGAGGTGGTGTGTTTACAAATTCCAATAATCAGAATAAGGGTGCTGGTAGCAATGCTAATGTTTCCAAGGCAGTCATTAAACCAATTGTCAAAGAAGCCGCTAAAGCAAAGGTCAATGATAGTATCAAGTGCTACAATTGTCAAGAGTTTGGCCACAAAAGTAATGAATGTACAAAACCAAAGAAGAGAGCATTGGTTGTAGAAGAATGTGAGTATGAGAATGAGGAAGCTGAAGTATTCTCAACCATCGAAATTTGATGAAGATGAAGAAGTTTTGTCAGGAGATGAAGGATGTAACTTGATGATGAGAAGGTCTTGTTTAAAGCCAAAGCAAGAGAATGATTCTAGTTGGCTGAGGAGAAATATTTTTTAGTCTATATGTACTATTTTAGGGAAGGTTTGTCGGTTTGTTATCGATGCGGGAAGCTGTGATAACATTATTTCTGAAGAAGCCGTTACGAAGTTAAGCTTGAAGACTGAAAAACATCCTAGACCGTACAAATTGGCATGGTTAAAGAAAGGTGGAGAAGTGAAAGTGGGAAGACAAGCTTTTGTTACATTTTCTTTTGGGAAGAAATACAAAGATGATATATGGTGTGATGTTGTTGACATGGATGTTTGTCACTTACTATTGGGAAGACCATGGCAATATAATAGAGCTGTATAACATAATGGTCGCACCAACAGCTACAGTTTCATGTTCGAAGGTACTCAAATTACTTTGGTTCCTAAGAAGAGTGAACAAAGTGAAGGCAAGTCAGAGAAGAAAGTGGAATCAACTAGCCTATTATCTTCGAAAGAATTTGTTAAAGAGGTGAAAGACAGTGCTAAAATGTTTATGTTGATCGGGTATGAAGTCAGTGAAGATGTTGACATTTCTGAGAAGGTTAGACCGGTGTTGGATGAATTTAAAGATGTTTTTCCTATGGAATTACCCAAGGAATTACCGCCGCTGAGAGATATACAACATCAGATTGATTTAGTGCCAGGTGCTATTTTACCGCATAGGACACATTATCGTATGAGTTCGAAAGAGCATGAAGAGTTGAGGAGACAGGTTGAGGAATTGCTTGAGCAAGGGCGTGTTCGAGAAAGTCTCAGTCCTTGTGCTGTACCAGCTTTGTTAGTGACGAAGAAAGATGGTTCATGGAGAATGTGTACAGATAGCAGGGCACTCAACAAAATAACTGTCAGATACAGATTTCCTATGCCAAGACTTGATGATCTATTGGATCAACTTAGTGGGTCTGTAATCTTTTCAAAGATTGATCTTAAGAGTGGTTATCATTAGATTCGCATTAGACCAGGTGATGAATGGAAGACATCATTCAAGACACGGGAAGGATTGTATGAATGGCTGGTCATGCCGTTTGGTCTATCTAATGCACCAAGTACATTTATGAGGGTGATGAATCAAATTTTCAGACCTTACATTGGGAAGTTTGTTGTTGTTTATTTTGATGATATTTTGATCTATAGTGCAAGCACAGAAGAGCATATTCAACACTTGCGGAAGGTGTTAATTATTCTTCGTCAGGAACAGTTCTATGCAGCGACGAAGAAATGCGTGTTCATGACGCCAAGTGTTTTATTTCTGGGTTATGTTGTGTCTGAGGAGGGGATACAAGTGGACCAGAGTAAAGTAGACGCAATCAGAAATTGGCCACAGTCCAAAACTATCACCGAAGTCAAAAGTTTTCATGGGTTAGCTTCATTTTATCGAAGATTTATACCACACTTTTAGTAGTGTGATGCCTCCTGTTACAGATTGTATGAAAGGAAAGAAATTTTCATGGACGGAAGAGGCAGGATTTGCTTTTGAGCAAATCAAGGAACTTCTAACCTCATCACTGATTCTAGTATTGCCAGATTTTTAACTACTATTTGAGTTACATACAGATGCATCGAAAGTTGGAATTGGAGGAGTGTTGAGTCAGAAGGGTCGTTCAATTGCTTATTTCAGTGAAAAACTTTCTGGAGAAAAGATGAGATACAATACTTATGATGTGGAGTTTTATGCTATCGTGCAGGCTGTGAAGCATTGGAGACATTATTTGTTCCATAAAGAATTTGTTTTGTATACGGACCATGAAGCATTGAAGCATTTACAAGGGCAGGATAAAATTGCAGCTAGGCATGCATCGTGGATAGCTTATTTGCAGCAGTTTACATTCATCGTCAAGCATAAGTCTGGAGTAACTAATCGCATCGCAGATGCCTTGAGTCGGAGGAATACTTTACTAACAACCATGCGAGTAAAGGTGATAGGTTTTGACTTACTTCCATATTTGCTTACTTCATATTCATATTTTTCTAGGATCCTTGACAAAGTCAAGCAGGGAAGCATGGATGGATATATGTTGGTTGATGGTTTTCTATTTAAAGGAAATCAACTGTGTATTCCAGATTGTAGTTTACGAATGAAGATTATCAAAGAATTTCATGAGGAAGGACATGTGGGCCGCAACCGTACTATGCAGTTGACCGCAAAGTCTTATTTTTGGCCGTCAATGAGAAAAGAAGTTGAAAAGTTTGTTCAGAGGTGCCATATTTGTCAAGTTTCAAAGGGAACCTCTACAAATGCAGGTTTATATATGTTGTTGCCTATACCTACTAAACCATGGGTGGATGTTAGTATGGACTTTGTGTTGGGTTTGCCGAGAATGCAACGTGGCAATGATTCTATCTATGTGGTGGTTGATCGTTTTTCAAAAATGGTACATTTTATCGCATGCAAGAAGACAGCTGATGCAGTTAATGTCGCACAGTTATACTTCAAAAAGATCTATCGTCTTCATGGATTGCCAGAATCTATTGTATCAGATAGAGACACTCGTTTTCTAAGTCATTTTTGGATGAGTCTATGGAGAATGATCGGGACAAAGCTGAAATTCAGTAGTGCTTATCATCCACAAACGGATGGACAGACTGAAGTTGTGAATAGATCCCTAGGTAATCTATTGCGATGCCTCGTGGATGATAATTTGAAGAGTTGGGATTCCAAGCTGTGTCAAGCTGAGTTTGCACACAACCATGCAGTTAATCGTAGCACTGGGTTCAGTCCATTTCAGGTTGTTTATTCAACTATTCCTAAAGGACCATTGGATTTATCTATAATACCACAGCAGAAAGGAGTGATCAAACGGGCTAGTGATTTGGTGAATGAATTTCAAGAATGCCACAAGGTTGTGCAAGAGCGATTGCTTAAGGCGATTGAGAAATATAAGCAATCCGCAGATAGTAAATGGCGAAATGTTGAATTCAAAGAAGGATATTTTGTGTATGCGGTGTTGACCAAGGATCGATTTCCTGTTGGAACTTACAACAAGCTAGCTCCTAGAAAGATTGGTCCTTTGGAGATCATGAAGAAGATTAATGAGAATGCGTATCAATTGAGATTGCCGAATCATATTCGCACCGCTGACGTTTTCAACGTCAAACACTTGATTCCATATCATGGGAATAAACCGGTCGAAGAAGAGGAAAGTGTGAATTCAGGATCAAATTCTTTTCAACCAAGGGAGGATGATGCAGCGCCTGTCTTGAGTCGCGAACGACC
Organism: Allium cepa; assembly: GCA_030765085.1. NCBI lineage: Eukaryota > Viridiplantae > Streptophyta > Magnoliopsida > Asparagales > Amaryllidaceae > Allium > Allium cepa. Next base: position 22,014,823 of record CM060933.1, on the reverse strand, counting down.
TAGCGAGATATGTGATAAGTCGCACCATGAGCTACGACCTAACGCTATGTCGCCAGCGACCCAAACACTCATGCCACAGTTCCTTAGGTCGCTCACTAGCGAGCTATGACCTAATGAAATATGACCTAGCGAGTTAAGTCGCTCAGCCAACCGGATAAGCGACCTAGCGAGTCGCGCCAAACCACTACTACTACATTTCTTTAGGTCATCAGCGAGCCACGACCTAACGAGCTACGACCTAAAGAGTTAGGTCGCATATGTCGCAAATCCTTAAGTCGTTTGCTTTAAGTCGCTCTCACATGCCGATTTCTATAAGTCGCGTGAAGTTCTTATGTCGCTGAAGATGTTGTTTCTTATGTCGCTCAGTCGCTAGTTCATGAAGCTGTGTTGTATCCTTATGTCGCTCAAGTTGATAGATCGCTCAAGCTTCCTGTTTCTGTTCAATGTTATTAAGTCGGACGTTCTTATGTCGCTTGTAAATGTTAAGTCACATTGTTGTTGTGTCGTTTGTTGTTGACTTGTATGTTGTAGGTCGCGTGTGTTGTAACCTGTATATGTCTTATGTCGTAGGTCGTGAATGTATTGTTAGGTCGTAGGTCGGCCACCTGTTGAGTCGCTGTTGTTAGGTCGGCTGTGTGTGTGTGTGAGTTGTAAAGTGCTATAAATAGGGGTGTTGTGTCACTTGTAAAGGGAGTTGATTTTTGAATAAAATTTGTTTGTGTGCTTTTTGCCACTTTTGTTGAAGTTGAGTGTGATCTCCTTCTTCTTCCATCTTCGGATATTCGAGTGCGCTCGAATCAACGAATTTGAAGCCGATTCACGGAATCTCGTGCGCGAGATCAACGTCGAAGAATCGTAGATCTTCTAACGCGGAATCATGCGCGATCAACGTGTTGAAGATAGCTAGAATCTGGTATCTCGAGAGATCAACGGATTTGGGCATTTATCGTACTATCAGGTTTACTTGACACGAATTCATTTCGTGAGGAAGAAAGTTTGCGTCAATTTGTATCAAACATTATTAGCACGTCAAGTTTTGTTACTTCCGCTGCGTCAAGTTGGATCTAGTTTTGATATATTTCTTCTTGATGAAGTTTTAAAAGATATTTTTGAATATAAAACCCATGCATTTAGTCCTAAATATCAGTACCTTAGGTATTGGTTTTGATGATAACAACTATATGACATCATATACAATATAGATATTAATGTTTTATCAAGATATATATAGTATATAGTGCAGGATATTAGACACGTATTGATTAAGAAGACTGTACAGCATCAAGATGTTGATATCAAGAGTAGATTCAAGATGCGGATATAAAGTTTCAAGAGTTCTAGATTGAAGACTCGGAGTATTGAAGAGCTCGAGATTACAATATATTTCAGATAAGTTATAGAGTCATAGAATTTATGTTAAAACCTCGATAGCACTTTCCAGATCTCTATTACCTTCTCTAATAATTTTTTGAATTGTTTTTCACTTTTCAAAATATTTCCAAAATGATTTTCAAATCTCTTATACTTATAAAGAAATTATTTTAGTGTTTTTAAGTTTATATATATTGAATTATTGTTTATACTTTAATAATTTATAACTATATTGATTTTATATATATTATTTACATTATATTAAATGTTATTATTAAATCTTTCAAAATTATTTTATGAAGTTTTATTAAGTTTTAATATGATTATATATATAAACCATGTTTAAATTTTTGTACAAAGTTTTAAAATATTTTACACAACATAATATTTTAAAAATAATTTTTATTAAATAATTTTTCAAAATACAAAAGGATATGTCGACATATTTTCTGCAAGTACGTCGACATACTAGCCGTATTTTTCAAAATTTAAATTTGAATGGAAGTGTCTTTTCATCGTATCTCTTCGCGAATGGATATGACCGTTGTTTTTCTATATATACCAGTCTTCCAAACGAATTTCCATTAACTGATTTCTTATTTTTCTCTCCTCTTTTCACTCTCTTGATTTCTAAAGGAATTTTTATCGAAACTCTGCTGAAATTCAACCATAATTAAATTCAATCATTACTAGCTTGATTCTCTTTCACATACTCTCTTATTTCTTTCATTTCTCTCAAGATCAAGTGCTATTCAAAAGTTATAGGATCAATACTAATCATGATCAAAGATCTGAGTCTGTAAACTCTATCAAATCATAGTCCTATACTTTGTAGTATGCATGATATCCCCGAAATCCAAGTAGGTTTAAGTGTAGCCTGATTAAATCAACTGGGTGAGCTTAGTAGCCCGTAAATCTAGTAGGTGTGCTTATGGCCTAGAAATCAAGTGGCTCTATCTAGAGGCCAGGATTCTAAAGAATGTCTCATAGCGTTGAAATCGGGACTGTATTTGCATTTACTAGTTAAAAAGAAATCCATGCAAGGAATTATGTAGGACTGGATGTAGGTAATTCCGAACCAGTATAAAATCCTAATGTGTTCTTTTCTTTTTTACTTTTACTGCATTTACTTTTATCCGTACTTTGATTTTGTGATTGTTAATTCCATTATTCTAAGTAAAATATTAAAGAATTTGAATAATATTCATATAATCCATTAAACACTATTCATCCCTAGTATTGATTTAGCCTTAAGATCCCTATTACACTGACTCACATTTGGTATGGGAGCAATGGTTTTCAAAATACACATCATCTGACTTTTGAAAAAGTTTTAATGGCTACCAGTACTTGTAAAAGTACTGTTAGTAACACTGTTAATACACTTGTAAGTAACTCATTTGTCGAAAAACAATCCACTGCTAGACCTCTACTTTTTAATAGCAGTAATTACACATATTGGTTGTGTAAAATGAAAATTTATTTACAGTCAATTGGTTTAAATACTTGGAATATCACAAAAATCGAGTACACAAAACCCGAGGCAAATTTTGCATAGTGGACTGCTGACCAAAAAACAGTTGCACAAAGTAATTCTAAGGCTCTGAATATAATACATTTTTCCACTAGATAGAACTGAATTTAATAGAGTATCTATATGTAAGTCTGCATTTAATATTTGGAGAACTTTTCAAGTTACACATGAAGGGAAAAGTAAGGTCAAACAAACCAGAATTTCCATATTAAGAAATCAATTTCAATTATTCAAAATGAGTCCAAATGAGTCCATCTGATATGTATAGTAGATTCCTAGATATAGTACACTCACTTATTGCACTGGGTAAATGTTTTTTTTTTGAAGAGGATCAAGTTAGAAAAATCCTCAATTCACTTACTCTTGAATGTGATCAAAAGATTCTTGCAATCGAAGAGGCTAACGACATTAGCACTCTAAAAATTGAAGAGTTAGGTGGCAATTTAATGTCCTTTGAAGCACAAATGCAGGGCAAGAGAGAAAACAAAGCAATAGAGTAGAAATCTATAGTTTTAATGCAATGATAGATAACTTGGATTCAGACGGTGATGAAGATGAAGAAATTTCTTTCATGACAAGGAATTTCAAAAAAATCTCAAATACAAGAATATGAACAATTTCAAATGAAATGACAACAAAAATCCAAGAAGCGAAAGTGGAAACGAAAATGACATTAGATGTTATAACTGCAATGACCCTGGTCATTTAAAATGAGACTATCCATATTATGATAAACTAAAAACTACACCAAATACTAATTCTTCCAGAAAATGAAGAAGAGCCCATACTGCAACATTAGATGACTCAGATACATACTCAAGTAATAATGAATCAGATACATAAATTGTTGACATGTGTTTCACAACAATAGATAATTCAGAACAAAATGGTGAAATGGATCAAAAAAAGGTACGCATTTAATATATCATAAGTTTTTCCCCAAATTTCTTGAATGAATTTTTCTATTATTTCGGTTGCTTTATTGGTTATTAGGAATATCATATAGATTAATAATAATATTGATTGAATATTGTGTGATTACATTTTAAATATAAATATTTCATATATCTTAAATAATGAAATCATAATATAAAATATATTTAAAATCATTTTTTGAAAATAGAATAACTATATATAGATCTATATAATAAAATTTGAAATAGTTAAACAAAAATCATTTTTGAAAAATCTGACCTATATGTCGACATACCCCATGAGCATATGTCGACATATGCAGACAGAATTTCAAATTCAAATTTTGAATTTTTCTTCACCTTTTCACCAACTTCTATGTTGTGAAAAGCTGCCTTTTGACCAAAGAACATGTCCTTTGATTCTCTATTTACTTACTCTATCTCCATCCATTCATTTCTCACTTTCATTTTCAAATTCAAAAATCATAAACTCTCTTATTTCTTCAAACTATTCTTCAATGACATCTTCAAGCAATACTAAGGCAATCATGAGGCTTTCTAAGAAAAAAAGAATATATTTTCAATGATCAAGAAGCCATTCAAGCCTATATATAATATTTATCTTTTGGAAAAGTTTTGCCTAGAAGATTTTCTATTTTTGAAGATTTTTCTACTTATGATCTTTTCAATCTTAGTTTGCAAAATGAAATTTTTGGTTTGATCGATGCTTCTCAAAATGATTTTGTTTGTTATCCAAAGTTAGTAAAGGCATTTTATGCAAAATTAAAAGGAAAATTTTTTGATGGTAGAGAATGAGAAGTTTGGAGTAGTGTCAAAGGGACACAAATTGTTTTAAATTGTGAACTTTTAGGTCAAATTCTTGGATGCAAATCTAGTGGAATGGACCTTTAATCTTTTTTAATCAATTTTCTAAATCATGAACTAGTTCATGATATTTTCGAAAGTGATGATGATTTTGATTTCAAAATTAAAAAATTACGTCCAAAAGCAAGAATTTTAAGCCTTCTTTTGCAACGAAGTATCACACTTGGAATGGGTAATTATAATAACCCGATTAAAAAAGTTTTCAAAGCTCTTTTCGCAATTTATGGTCGATACAACATAAATTGGTCTCAAGTCATTTTGGATGAACTTTTTCCTAAGAATCTTTCTAAACATGAAATCATACTATTTCATGGTGTGTGTCTTACTCGTATTTTCAATTATTTTGATGTTGACCTTAAAGGAGAGGAAACAATTCCTCGAAAAATATTCAACAAGACCAACATTTCAGTTATGCATATTTTACCCCTTTTTGAGCCTTATAAAACTCTTGCAGAAAAGGAACAAAGGTTAACTTGGGAAGAAGAGCATGAAATAAGAGAAGAGGAAGAGGAAGGAGATGAAATGGAAGTCGATGGGAAGAATAAGAAGAGGAGGAGGATACTTCTTTGGAAAGTATCAATATGCCACTAAATCCATCCAACATAGAACTTCTCAAAAATCAAGAGAAGATTGTCCATAACCAAAGGAAGCTTAAGAAATCATTTTCAAAGAAATTTACTTCAATTTCCAACAAAATGGATAAATTCTTTGGAAAGATCATTCGCAAGCTTGGTGGTTCTTCACGATCTTCATATGTATCTTTCTAGTTGTATAAACTATCTTGAATTTGGATTTTCTAGTTTTAGTTTTATGTCGAATTCTATGTGTTTTTTCATTTCTTTGTGTTCTATGTAATCTCTATCTAAGTATTAATGAAAGTTTATTTCCTTGCTGTTATATATTGTTTATCATCTTTGAAAAACATAAAAGTATAATAGTGTAAGCTAAAAGCATTAAAATATGCTCTTGAATAAAACTTCAAATTCAAATGATTTACAACTTTTCAAGATGCTCGATTCCATCAGTTGTTAATGTCCTCTCCCTTCCCGCCCATCCCTCCCATACCTCCCATCCATCCACACCATGCCTCCCCTTCCTCATGTCAATCTGTCTTGCTCCCCTCTATGGATGTCCCCCCACCCTCGTCCACATCTTCTGCTCTCCTGCCATCACGATCGCCTCCTCCCTCCTCTCCTTTGGGTTTAGCTAGTCATCCTTCCTCTCCATCCCCCCAGGCACTTCCTGTTCCTTCCGCTACCCCTTCTCTTCTTTCATCCATTGCACTAGAATGGACTTCTCTTTTTAAGAGGAAGCCTCACAACGCTGGTAAGTACACTCCAGTTCAGATGGATTTACAGTTCTCTGAAGGTGCCATTGTTCCTCCGTTGGATGTGCTGGAGGCTGGAAACTCTTCTTGGAGTGATTACATTGTAGGCTTCTTCCTGGACAAGCCTCTTGCTTACTCTGCTGTTATTTTTCATCTTACGGGATTCTGGAAACTCAAAGGAAATGTTAAAGTCAGATCTGATGGTACTTTATTTATGTTCCTCCTCTCTAACTTCAATGATAGAAAAAGAATCATTGAAGGTATATAATTTTCATCAGAATTAAACTGTTCATCCTCAAGCAATGGGATCATATGATTAGTAATGTATGTGGATCCATTAGATCCGTTCCAGTATGGGTTCACCTGTCGAATGTCCCATTATTTTCATGGTCCACTCTCGGCGTCAACTGGTTGTTTAATAGAATAGGAAGGTTGATTTGTCTACATGAAAACACTGAGAAATTAGAACGCATCAATTATGCTAAATGTCTGGTGGAAATATCCCCTGACCATTAACTACTTGATGCCTTCCTGTTCAACTACCAGATGGAGGTACTCAAATAGTGTATGACTACTACCAGTGGAGGCCAGATATCTGCACTCACTATAAGGTGTTTGGACATAATTTGGATAGCTGTCAAGAGTACAGCAATGAGACTGAAGAAGTGGATAGGATAGGGGACATTGAAAGGCATGAAGCAGCTCCTATTATAAGAGAAAGTAAAAATATGAAGAACCCTCCTCGTTCAAATGATAGATATAGTAAAAGAAATGAATGGAGGAAGGTAGTAAACAAAAAAAAAAGGAACAGGAAGATAGCTATAGAGAACGCTTGCCTTCCATGTTCCAATATTGGCATAAATGTAACACAACAGGTTGATGATAAAGGGAAAAGTCCCCATGTTCCAAAATTAGAAAACAGTGCCGAGAAGGGTAGCCTACCGGCTAACGGAAACGTTAAATTGGGAAATCAAGTTGTGACACTGAGTACCAGTAATAGTTCCAAAGTTCTCGAGTCTATCATGGAAGATGAGGAAGTAGATAGTGAAAGTAATATACTTATTGATGAAGTTACTGGGAAAGCTATAACTGACTCAGGGGGAACCCGAGAAATGGCTTCTAAATCTCGAAGCAACTCTCATGCGAATGAAAATTCTTATGAAGTTATTTCAAATACATTGCCTGTATTAGTGATGTCCTAAGGAAATGCTTCAAAGTCCCAAAGCAACACTCAAGCTATAGAAAATTCTAAGAGAGAGCACAGTTCTTCAATGCTTAATTCTTCGAAGTCCGAGCAAATTGCTACATTGCCTCATAGTGACTCTCTGGCAGAAAGCAATATTGCCTTCTTATCAAATGACACGGTTCAAACTGAAGGGTTGAGTGATTCAACTTCGTTTTCTTCAGTTCAAATTGAAAGTCTATAGGATGGATCGTGTAGTGTATATGCAAGTATATGAGACTAACTACATGATGTAACTAATATAAAATTAATATGGTAAAATATAAACCAAGAACACCAGGATTTTATACTGGTTCGGACCTCCCGTCCTACGTCCAGTCCCAAATCTCCCCTTCGGAATTCGACTATCAAACACCCTCACTTCGCCCGGAGGAATAGGCTTGGTTACAATAGCTTGTTCTTGTCAAGTATGTGTTCTATAACACGGATATTGACTATTAAGTACAAATGCTTCCAATATATATATCTAGAGAATATTGATTGAAGAGTTCTAAATATATGGAAGAGTGAAATACAAGTATATGATGGCTAGAGATCAAGAATATATCAGAGTATAAAAGTAAAGAGCGCAAGTAAGGTGAGATCTTTTCTTGGATTCTTGATGCTATTTATAGTGGTAGAGAGATTCCTTGAGTAGTTGCATTCATTAACAAGTGTTCTATGGTTTCTTCTGATGGTGATCAAGAGTTGCAGCGAAGAGAAGTCAAGGTGTCTTTTCAATTGTGGCAGTTGTGATTTGAATGTCAACAACCGAGTTCAGTTTCAGACGTCTGGAATATGTCTCAAACGTCTGGCTCTATATATTTTTTGTATATAATAGTTTTTCAAACGTTTTAGTACATTAACCAAACGTATGATTCTGTCTGGTTTGTAATCCAGAGGATTTATTCAGATGTCTGGCTAGTGCACCTAGATATCTGATCTTGTGCATGTTGCTTTTCTTGTATCTGTGTCATTGCTCTTCTGATTCTATCGACTTGTAGTCTCTTGATACGTTCTTTGAGCCTTGTTCCTGTCTGTCTAGTGATGTTACTTTAGCAATTACCTGTAAACAGAAATATATATACATATTCGATTTCCATTATATAGTTGTTGTCATCGAAACCATAGATTTGATTTCCTAACACAAATTGATGTACCCAGTCATAATGGGTTCAATCTACCTGACATAAGCATTTGTAATGCTGCCTCTTACCTGTTTGTTAAACCTAGCTCTCCTTCTTTTAATCTGCCTTTTTCTTCTGTCCTTCACCGAAATCGCACTCTTCAACAAACTGCTCTGGACCCATCTGTATTAGCTTCTGTGCACGTGCATGTGCACACTGATACCAGTTTTCCATCTTTAACTTGCATTGCTTCTTCTTCCATCCTTGATTCTGATCTTCACATTCCTCTTACTAATCATACTAACACTGTTTCTGTTCTTCCTCCTTCGAATTCTTCATCAAATCAAATTTCAGATCTGGTTAACTCCTTAATCAAGAAGAAAAGGAAATTCAAGGGTACTTCTAAATCCAATACCAATCTTACTTCCCTTTTGATGCCACTTCCTTCATATTCTTTCAATATTGACAACGATGGTTCATCCTCTCCATTAATCTTTGTCCCAGAGAACTCCATCCTCACTTCTCAGAGAAGTACTAAAAAGTCTTCCAAAAACAAAACCAAATTTGTTTCCTTATGATGCAAAATATTGCTGCATGGAATATCAAAGGGGCACATCAAGACATTAAGCTCGATCAAGTTAAAGAATTTATTAGAATTCATCAGTTATCCCTCATCTCTCTCTTTGAAACTAAACTCAATGCTTATCTATCAGATCGTGTCTCTATTTATATCAACCCTTCTTGGTCCTCCATTAACTATCTTGCTGAAGCTCCATACGATACGCTTTTAGTTTTATTTGATCCCGCTGTCTACATTCTCTCACCTATTCTATCAACTAACCAGTTTATTCACACTCACACTCTTCATATCCCCTCGTCCACTTCTATGTACTTCACTTTTGTCTATGCCGAGAAATTTGCCCTTCATCGTCAGAAAATGCTTGATTTGCTTCCTCATTTCAGGCAAGAAACTCATCCTTGAATTGTTATTGGTGACTTTAATTGCTCTTTCTTAACTTCTTAAAAGTCTGGAGGCATCCCTCTGACTTTAAAAGACAGTACTTCTCTCAATGACTCATTACATAATCCATCGTTGATTGATATTCTCTCTGCTGTATCTCCATTCACTTGGTCCAATAGAAGCAGGCATGGTGTTAGAACTTTGTCTACCTTCTCTATCCCTCTGGCCAAACTACCATGTCACTATTCCTATGCCCATTCTATCTGACCATTGTCCCCTTATTCTTAGTTTTGGGCATAATGACATTAACAACAAATCAAATTTTAAATTTTTTGACTCATGGATTAACAAAACTGATTTTATGCAGGTGGTATAAAAAGATAGGACATCAGAGTTTTTGGCAATCCTATGTTGCGGCTTCAGCAAAAACTTAAAAGCACAAAGAATATTCTCAAATAATGGGCATCTAACAGATTTGACAAGGGGACCAAACTTTCTTCTAGCTTCAAAGATCAACTGATTTTAATTCAAACTCAAATCATGAATGGAGTTGATGGGCCTACTCTTATTTCAATAGAAAGCAACCTCACCAAACAACTTTCTGAAGTTCTAGCACTAGAATTAAATATTATTAAGCAAAAATCCAGAGAAAAGTGGTTCAATGATGGAGATAGGAATACCAAATTTTTCCACGCTTTATTAAAAATTAAATAATCAAGCGCATCCATTTCATAGATTGATGACCAGAATAACTGCTCTCAATCAACACCTGATGGTATTGACACTGCCTTCCTTAACTACTACATCTCCTTGCTTGGCAGCTAAGAAGCCTCTCTTTTCAATGATGAATTCCTTTCCTCCCTCTCATTGCCTCTGCTCAACTCCTGCCATCGAGCAGTATTGGTTAATCCTATATCTGATGAAGAGGTCAAGTTTGCAGTTTTCAGTATTAGAAAGGAAGCTTGTGAAGGGCCTGATGGTTTCAGTGCTAAATTCTTATCCCATTACTGGCCCATCATACATAAGGATGTGTTACTGGCAGTGCATAAGGCAAGATGCTTAAGTCCATTAACTCCACTAATATTGCATTGATCCCTAAAGTGCCATTTCCTTGTCATGTCTCTCAGTTCAAACTCATATCCTACTGCAATTTCACTTATAAAGTTATTTCAAAAATCCTAGCTCAAGACTGAAGTTGGCTTTAGCATCGGTCATTTCCTCAAATCAATCAACGTTTTTACCTAACAGAAACATACTCGATAATGTTATGATAGCTCACGAGCTTCTCAACACTTATTCTCCTTCCAATTCCTCCCCAAAGCTATGCTTAAGATAGACCTCGTGAAAGCATTTGACTCTGTCAGATGGACTGCACTTACATCTACAATGAATGCTATGAATTTCCCTGAGCATTTCATCGCCCTAATTTTTGAATGCATTTCTGTCTCTTACTCTTACTCATCAATTCCTATACCGTGGGCTTCTTTAAAGTTGTTAGAAGTCTGCGTCAGGGAGATCCATTATCTCCTTACCTATTTGTTGTTGTCATGGAGAATCTGACGCATGGACTAAATTATAGATTTTCTTTGAATCAGTTTGCAATCCATCCTAAGTTCAGGAATCCTCTCATCATTTCTCTGGTATTCACGGATGACCTTATCATATTTTCTAAACCTTCCATGGCTTCTCTCCAATCCATCATGATGTCCCTGGAGAACTTTGCATTATTCTCTGGCCTCCACATTAATCCATATAAATCTCACACTCTTTTTGCTGGGCTCAATGCTTTTTCTGTCCAATAGTGCCTTGAAGTTACTAGGATGCAACCTATTCAAAATGATATGTCATATCTAGGAGTTCCTCTTACAACTAAAACTATCTCCATCTCGCAATGTTCCCCTTGTTTGAGAAGATTACTACCATCCTCAATAGATGGCATAATAGAATCATTAGTCATGCAGGAAGACTCACAACAGTTAATTCTATCATTTTATCTATGAATGGTTACTGGGGCAAAGCTTTCCTATATCCTTCAAAGCTTATAGGTATGATTCGTAGAGCAACAACGAATTTCCTTTGGACTGGCAACATTTTCTCCAAAAAAACTCTCACCTATAAGTTGTGCCAAGCTAGAAAAGCCTAAATAATATGGAGGTTCACATATTAAGCTCTCGTTATGGACACCTCTGCCTTTTCTAAGCTCTTTGATGGTTTCATAAAAAACTCTTCTTCTGTTTGGGTTGCTTGGGCAAGGAAATATAACCTTAAAAATGATGATTTCTGGATTATGCAACCTAGACTTGCTTCCAGTTTGATTTGGAAGGCAGTCTTAAAATTAAGGCAAGCTCTCCTTCCCTTTTCTACTCTGAGAGTGGCTCATAACAGCTCAGCTGCATTCTGGAAAGTCCCATGGATTGACAAGGGGGTTATTCTATGTTATAAGCTTGACTATGGGGACATAATGCAAACTGGTATTCCTCGAAATGCTAAAGTTGTGGATTATATTAGAAATGGTCATATATATCTCCCAGGTCCTTCTAACAGAATGGTTGCTGCATTATCGAAGCTTTACTCCAATAACAGTTATATACTTGCTGATGCTGATATTTATGTTTAGGGTAATAGCAGACTTCCTCACTCCCCTAATATCATATATAAAGCTCTGGATGACAATGCTACAGCTCTAAAATTTGCTTAGTTTAATAGAGTTTGGAACTCTTCCACTTCTAAAAAGTACAACTTCTTCCTCTGGAGAGTTTTCAGGAATGCTAATCATACTAAGTGCAATCTTTTTATTAAGGGTATGATGGTGGATACCAGTTGTGTTTTCTGTAGATCTCACCCTGAGGATAATCTGAATTTGTACTTCAGCTGTCCTTTTGTCCAGTTTTTGTGGAGAACTCTCAAGTAAAAAGGTGGGGTTCTGATGCCCTTTAGAGACCACAACAGGGAATGGAAAAGTATATTCTGGGAAACAACAAGAAAGAGCGTGCGATCTTATAAGCTTCCGCTTATCTTGAAAGTGTTCATAGATAACATTTGGAGGGAAAGAAATGATCGAGTTTTCAACGGCAACAGTCATAACAGATTGGTTCTCTACCGTCTCGTTGTTAGATGTATCCACGAAGCTCTTATCTTCTCTCAGTGCATATTTCTTAAGGAGACAGAGTAGAAGTAGTCTTTCACCTGATTTGCTTCTGCCTTTTCCTTTTTTATTTCTTTTTCTATCTTTGTTATTCCCTGTACTTCTGCATTATCTGCTTGTAATTTTGTTTTGTAAGCTTTTGATAAAATGGTAGGGGTTCATTTAACACCACTGGCCTTGCCAAAAAAACATTAAAATATCAAAACAAAGTTTTTTTTTGAATATTTTTGCATATACGTCTACATACAACAGTAACGTTTCAAAAAAATTAATTTTGAAAATTGAATAGACAGCAAAGGCCTTATTCATTTCCAATGATTTTTCACCCCTTTAAATATATGTTGAGATTGGAGAATCATTATTTTCTACTGTCTTTCTTCTTCCTTTGCATTTCTGAACTATAAAACTAAAATAATGGCTTCCCCTATCCATAAACTAACAGAAAACCTTGAACAAATTCTTGAATCATTCAATAACATTCTTACTTTCATCTTAAGAAACCGGAGGCACTTACAATTAAGTCAAACGCAGATGATCAAGGAGCAAGAAATGCATTTTGATGCAATTCAGCGGATGATTTTTTCCTTGAACAAAGAAAGAACAATTACTAATCTAGAGTGTACCATCCACAAAGATGATGAGGATTGGGATGCTATCAAAACAGATCCAATCTTTGGCACTGATGGATAGGTTGAAATTTCTCGAAATATCTAGTTTAAATAGGTTTGATTGTATATAAATAATAACACTTAGGTTTGAATTTGATTGGTTTTGATTTGTGTGAATGTTTGAATCAAGGTATTAAAGTCCGGCCGGCACGCCGGAGTTCCGGTCATCTCGGCCCGGTTCCGACGTGGGCCGGACCGAAACTAGGGCAGAAAACCGTCTCTCGGTTTTCGTCTTCGACAAAAAAAAAATCAGAGAAAAAAGAAAACAACAAAATCTTCAGTCTTCTTGGTGGCGCTCAAATACGTTGGCTGCTCTATCTCCAGGCGGCGACTCAATTCTGGTTGTTAGTGAAGTCAATCTCTTTGCAGCGTTTTTATTTGTGGCTGAGCAAAAGAAGCGTCGAAGTGGTTGCGGGAGAGGCGATTTTGGCGGCAACTTTTATTTGATAGTGGTGCTTTGTCGTATCGGGAATTGAGCTTTGGCGCAGTATCGATTTTTTTGGGGCTAAAGCAATTTTGATGAAGACGGGACCTTAGAACAAATTTAGTATTAAATTTAAATGTTGAATCTGTGTATCTTGATAAAATATTATTAAACTTTGTAAATATTGTTTCTCTAAATCAGACGATCACCAATAAAAACAAAAAAACTAAACATTTGCAAACAAATACGATAAACAAATAAACTGAAATGAAGAAGAAAATCCCGTTAAATTTGTGAACATAAGTGACATGTATATATAAGTAGTGATATAAATATGTAATATTAGATAAACTACATGTTAAATGTAAATAAGGATTTAACCGAAAAAGCTTTTCCTTTGATTCACATGTTGATGTTGTTCGTGCTCTTGACCTTTTCCTTGTGAACATAACTGACATGTATATATACCTTCACCCTTTGATAATATGATAGACGATATTTTTAAGTTCGGATCAGATACAACAGTATGCTTTTCCGGCGTATTATAATCCGACACCAGATAAAGAGAGCGATGGACAAAATTTATATGATACTCGGAGAAATAGTTTTTGGTATTAAACTTTTATGTTGTATGTTTTGTAACTTCCATGTTATTTGAATAATTTAGTATAATTGACTATTAGTATTGCGTATTTATTTATAATAAAAATGTACCGGAATTCACAAACCGGATTTAAAACGGAATTTCCGGAAATCCCGAAACGGGACCGAAATTTTGAATTTTTCAGATGACCGGAACGAAAACGTAATCCGGAACTTCGAACCTTGGTTTGAATGTTGTGTGACATAAAATTTGTTTAATTGGATGAATATTTGGACTAATTATTTTGTTTTACATATCACTTATTATTTGTATATAATCTTTCTCACAATCGTTATATATAATTCTTATACAGATTGATTAGTACTTTATTTAGAAAAGTTAGAGTTAAGATTACAATAAAAGTTAGCATGAGAGTTATAATTTTAGTCATAACACCTAAAGAAGGTGTTTGCAACGTTATAAGTGTTACAAATTAGTATTGTAACGGTTATAGTTGTTATTGGCATGTGCGTGGCAATTTTTGTCATGGATATTGTAACCATTATAATCATTACAACATAAATATTTAGTTATGCTTATAACCATTAGAAATAAAAAAAATTATAACGGTTATTACCATTGCAAATAAAAAAATTGTAATGCTTATTTCTGTTGCAAGTATAGTATTCATAACGCTTATAACCGTAACAAATAAAATCTTGTGATACTTGTAACCGTTACTAATTCCCTGAAGCATAATCAAAATTTACAACAACATATAACAATATTCTAAAGCATATACATTAACTTATCAGAATTCGTTTCATGAAGCATATACAACAACATACAAAAATTTAATTTACAGCAACATATAGCAATTTCAATTCCTAAAGCAAATTTCATTTCAATAAACATCAAATATCATAATTCGTCGTACAACCATTCGCCATACACAATAAACATCAAGATACTAAATAACTTTATAGTATCATAACCTAGTACAAAGTATCAAAACCTACAAACAAGTTTATAATCTTTCTTTTACTGGAATGCTCCTTTTATATATCTATCTTCTTCAACAACCCAGGATGTCTTATCAATAGGAATTTAAAGCACTTGGTGTTGATAATAATACATGATAGTGCTCTGAAAACCAAACAGGATCACATTTTTCAAGCATTATGGGTTATGGCTCATTCACCTAGCTTGATCTTATTCCAGATGTTTAATCGGTCTTTAAGAAGTATTTCTTGATCTGTGAGTGAACATTCATATTAGCAAAGTTGAGTTTTATACATTTTCTACACCTAGTTAGAATAGGATATAAGATATATCAACCAATTCGACAAAAGTCCCCTTTGCAAGAGTATTCTAGCGAAAAATGTACAATAAAAATTTGAAAACTACCTCACATAATCATGATGCCTTCAGCTTCTAGATTATTTCAAATGATCTCTTGAAGGAAACAAAGCAAATTTAGCTTAGGCTTGTGCTAAATTCTGATCATTAAAATAAGTTAATATAAAATATATCTGAAAGTTCTCTAGCAATCTTGCTTCATGCTTGGCAAGGGAACAAATTTTTGGTGGAAAGTAAGTGATAAAAAAATCTCTCGTTCTAGGCACCGGGAATAGGTGGACGTTATGGCTGCAAATTTGGATTTTGGATAGTGATAACCTTACTGTTTTGTTCCCTGAAGGGTTGGTTGACTATTTATTTGCTAAACTTGAATGATATACTATTTACATATTTTACCTCATTTTTTGGCTTGCACTACCTAAAGCAGCATAAAATCATGTCAGAGTTACATTAATATAACTAATGTAAATGATAAAAATATAGTTTTGAAAATATATCGATTTTTAGAGAAGTAAAAGAGGTAACAACATTGAATGTTATTTTGTTTGCAGAAGAATCAATTGCAACTAACAATGTTATGATAATACAGATAAATATACGAGATCCTTTATTATTAAATTGAAACAGTAAAATATGAGACTAATATGGTTATAAATGAGGCAAGATGGGATGAGAAACATAACATGTGCATACATTGATTAAATTTATGAAATAGAGTTTGCATGGAACAGCAAGCTCAGTATAAAAACTGAGCTGGGCTCAGTTAATATGAACTGAGCCGGGCTTAGTTTACAAACCGAGTCATGCTCAATTAATACAAACCGAGCTTGGTTCAGTTTACAAACAGAGCTCGGCTCTGTTCATCTAAACCGAGCGAAGCTCGGCTCATACAAACTGAACTCGGAGCTCAGTTAATCCAAAATGAGCCGAGAGCATTGCTCAGTTTGTAAATTGAGTGGGCTCTTGTATTTCTTACCAATTTACAAACTAATCATTTTACAAACCAAGCCAATTAAACTTATAGTGATTAAGTATTTCTTACTAATTTAGCAGACTCGTTTTCATCCCTCATTCTCTTGCACGTTGTTTCCTTCTCTTTTATCTGTTCCTTAGATAGAAGGTAACAAATTAGTAGGCACTAATAGGAAATGAATTATAGTATTCATTGAACAATACTGACACATAAACAAACCCAATTATGGTATAAATATGGTGTATGTTGCACAAAGTTTTGGGAAAGCCAAACTCATAAACACACTGTAATCCATATCTATGTTGCCAAAAAGACTCAATATTTTTTCTTGTACTAATTTGCAATTATTCCATCCAACCATTAATGCATATTGAAAAGTTGCTACTTTGAAATAATTTTAAGAAATGTGATAATAAGTAAAAATTAGGATGAAAACACAATAGTTAACAGTGAAAAATATAGTTAAAACTCTTTTGTTGTACACAAAATTCATTAAATAAGCAGCAATATTAGTACTACATCTAAAGGATTTAGCATTTGCTTTTATTGTCGACCTATGTAAATATAATAATCAATATAAGCATAAATCAATAAATATGATAGCAGTAATGTCACTCAGATGAAGATAAATTGAAACCTGGTCTAATAAGTAACATTCATACATGCATTTATGTAACACCCTTATCAGTCAGCTATAAGAATTTAATGAAATTAATGTAAGAATCACCTTAGTGGATTTATTCTATAAATAAAGTTCTCATACTCATCATCACTATACTATGTATTCCCTCAACCACTCAGAGCTGCAAAATGCAATAGTAGATTTCAGTAATAATTAACAATCATGTTCAGGATCAATGAAACTAACAACTAAAAAAAACAAAAAAGATGAAACTTAGAAGATGGATCGACCTCAGCAAATTTCCAGATCTACAACAACAATAAACTTAGGTGAACTTAGGTTCCTGGGGATGACGCAGGCTTCATCGCAAAATACTCTATGGCATACAGTAATTCAACCAGGTACACACTAACACAAAGAAGTCAAGAATTCCAAGATTGTTAATTACCATCAAAGTATAACAATAATATTGACGGTTTTTATAATAGAAAATTCTACACATAATAAAATACGGCAAATGATTGAAAAATCATCAAAAATTATAGCCACTAACCATTTTTAACCAACAAAGACATGCATAAATTGAAAATAGTTGACATTACACCAATTTTTATCCGAAAAAAGGTCATTGTTTTAATTTTAAAGTTATAGGCACTCACCATTTTTTTAAACATTTTATGATTTAGACAATATTAAGATGTTTTAATTTGATTGAAAAAATTAAATTTTATGAAAAGGGTGACTTTTAAAAATAATTTTTTTATTTGAATTTTATGAAAAAGGTGACTTATCAAGCATTTTTTTAAAAAGAATTTCTGAAATTGCTTATTTTATGAAATATCTGTAACTATGAAAAAATGAATTATTTAAATCATATTTTAGAAATATGAGTTGTGTTTAACATATAAAAATCCAAGAGTCATTCTTGTTATGAAGAAATACCATTAATTTAAATTAGTTTAATTATTATAGTATATACACATATACACACGCATGCACGCACAATTCAATTTTTTACAAATGAACAACCTATAAAATGGTCTAGTCATCAAAATAAAGTTTAGATTTTGTATGACGTTTGAAGCTTGCATGTCACTTTCTCTTTTACATTTTTATCAATGTTTGAAGCTCCACATGTCTCTCTCTTTAATAAGATTATCAATGTTTGAAGCTCCAAGATTGCTCTGTGCCAATGTAATGACCCGTCTTTTTGGACGGTTTAAATCGACGATAAATCACCTATGTCAGACTCAAACCATTCAAAAGGACATACTATTATGGGGTAAATAAGAAAAAGCAGAGTAAGAAAGAAAACTGATACAGAATCTCATAGTGGAATGACAAAATATAATAATCAGATAAATAGTTCATGAAGTTGTTTACAAATACATTGATTATACTTTTATAATATAGATCAGAGTTACATAGCGGAACAACATGATGCAGTTGAATAAATAATATAATAAATAATAATAGTACAAAATCTTTGTTTTCATCCTCCAAAAAGCAGTCTTCGATAAACTGAAAATCTCAGACTGACACGAGCGAATTGAAAAGACAAAACACTCGAGTCAGAACTAAAAGATCTTATGTACTTTAAATCAACGGTAAATAAATATGAGCGTAACGTCATCAGAGATATATAGGGGTTTGACATCTTCTATCCAGTGTCTAACGTGAGTGCAATAACTTAAGAGTATTTGGGATTCACATCTCCTAAGGATCCATTAAACTATATACATACATAGTGCAATACGCTATTATAATAGTGTCTACAGTAAAGTAAAGTATTAAAATAGCCTTAAGACATTACCCATATCCCCCTTAATACGTTTACATATTCCCATAGTCTATACGTTTACATATCCCCCTTAATACGTTTATATCTTGACCACGCCATGAATTGTGATCTGGGAAGAAATATTGCATGCGATCTTTGGGTTAGCCCAGACCATTTTTTTTCCTTTCAATCTCCTCTGTTGCGTTCAGTTTTTCTTTATAAGGATAATAATATAAAAGGCGTATGCCACCTAAGGTTAGCCCAGCCTAAAAATTTTCAGATAATTCCACTACTTTGTTTACGCGAGTGTTCGGGGAAGAAGTATTTGCAGACCATACGCATTTTTTTGTTGGTCACCTGTGTTTTAAAATTTAAAAACATTACGTATGAGGATATATGATATATGTAAGAACAGTATAAAGTTGTTTTGATTTGGAGATTTTGATATTTTACTTGTTTCCTAACAGAGAAAAAAAGGAAAAAATAGAAAAAGAATATATATATATATATATAATAAATATTGCATGCGCCACCTTTATGTATCACTGCCATGAATTGCATGTTGCCCACATAAGATTTGCCACCTTTTTATTAACACATCATAATATTTTGTAAAATGGGTAAAAAAATAGAGTATAAATTTATTTTGTAAATTTTGATTTGGAAAAAATAAATGGGCAGGCTGAGCTTTTGTTTTAATGGGTTAAGTCGTGCGGTGGAGTGGTCGAGCAATTTGAGTCAATTTTCATTTTATTTTAGCTCGTTCCAATTTTGTTTTATTTAAAAATTTGCTTCGTCCGTAAGTGGAATTCGCGTACTCAGTTTTATTTATTTATCTTGTTTCAAGATCGAAATCAGTTTGTCTCATCTTCCAGTATTTTATCGTGCTTTCTACGCTGTTTCGTTGTGGTTATCGTAGTTTTGAATCTAATCTTCAGCAGCATAGAGGTGAGTATTCTCACCAGACAAACGTACTTATAGATCTGTAAATTAATAACAAGTATAATTGTAGAATATTTATATTTTATTTTTCTTGCCTGCGATATAAATTTATGATGTTAAAAACCCTGTTATTAATTTGACACATCATCAATCATATTTTATACTATTATATTTAAGCTGTTATACTATTTATTTATTTACTGTTTATCACTGCAAGTTCCCTGTAGAATTAAATCGTTACGGGCTGAAATGATAGGCCTGAACGATATCTATTTATTTATTTAGTTATTTATTTAACTTAGGGGCAGGTTTGAAATGATAGAACCCGGATTTTTTTTGTAAATAACGGATTGAAATGATATATTATCCGTACCACTTGACTTAGGTAGAAAACATTATACAGACCCGTGGTTATATATATATATATTTCTGGAAAAATTTAAGTAATTTAAATTGGTATATTATTATTTTGATTTGAAATGAATTAAAATGATTTTTAGTGATTTATACAAGTTATATATATATATATAAAGAAATAAATGGGTAAGTTGGAATGTGGAATATAAATTTGTTTTGGAAATTGATTTTTGTAAAGGAATGAAATTCAAGTTAAGTAAATAAAGTATAATACATTTGATGTAATTGAATTTAGATGGATAAATAAGGCGTTATTTAAATTTTTTTATATATTAAATGGCTAATAAAATAAATACATAAGATAAAAATTTGAATATAACTAAACTTAGGAGAAGTGGAGTTTATTTTAAGGAAATGGGTAAGTGAAGGAATAAATTGAAAAATAGTTATATTTTGGAATAATAAATCAAATTTAATTATTAAGTAAATTTTGAATGCAAAGAATAGACAATTTGATTTGACTTTAATAAGTGAAGCCTTAAGAAGTTGATATTTATTTGTGAAATTTACCTTATATAAATCATAAATTTTGAGAAATTTAAATAACTATTTTAAAAGTGGAAATATGATTTTATAAGTTAAATTGGTTAAATTTAAGTTAAATTATTGATAAATTTATATTTAAGTGAAAAATTTAATTTACTTAAATACTGTTGTAAGGGATATTACCGCACTTTGTAAGTGTCGTAGTTGATGCAAATGAACTAGTGTTGTGGTTGTGAAATTTAAAACTAAACCCGAATAAATAAAAGAGCTACAGTAGCACTTGTTAAGTGTTGTCGTTGGCTGAAATGAGATTATTGAATATTTGATATGAAAATATAATAACTTCAGTTTTGAAAGTTAAAATGAAGTATTTTGATTTAAATATAAACTAATTTTGAAATTTATAACCACGGGTAATAATAACGATTGGTTGGCAAAGAGACCGGGATCGGATATGGGCATACTCTCTGTCGATACCGAAAACCACGTTGACAACCGTGTATGCAAGAGAGATTCAAGAATGAAGTAGGATGGTGGTGACATTCTATTGAGGTATGTACGTGGACCCGACTCCCGTGAGTTGGCATAAGGTGGCTAAAACAGGAGCGATTAACAGGCTAAGGAGGTAGCACCTCTTATCGGACACACTTCTTCGTATGCCATTCTATTACTTTTGTGATTGTTTGGTGCGCACCTTTGATTCGGGAGTGTTGTTCGAGGTGGGCGGTAGTAGCAGCTACGTGTTACCACCGGTCTGGAAGCGTAATTGGTATATCTACCCAGCATTGCCTAGTTGTGCCACGTCACCTACCATAGCGAGCCTTGTACGAGTTTGGTTTTCTCCCGTAGCCCGTGTGGTATCCTCTGGTGGCTTCTCGATCAGGAGGGACTATGATACTGGATGGACTACTGGGACTATTACGTGTTAATGGCTATATAGGTAACCCCTTAACGCTATTTAAAAGTAAGTTTATTCTAATATAGACACTATTATAATAGCGAAATTATTACTACATAGTAAATAGTTTAACAGATCCTTAGAGGATGGGCGGTCCCAAGCATCCTTTAAGTTACCTGCTTTATATTACAATACACTTGAATTATCTTACACTGTATAAGTATGTATGTCCTGACTCGAGTGTTTATGTTTTATTTTACGCTCGGGTCAGCCTGAGTTTCAGTTCAGACTTCACCTCTAGAGCTTGGACTTCTGCTGATCATCTCTTTTCAAGCTGCCGTCAAGTTTCTGTTCAGTTCTTATTAGGCTTTGTAATCAAGACAATCTAATATTGAGATTTTCTATGGAGATTTCAAACTATATTTGGTTTAAGACTATGTACTTTATACTTATTTTGAGACTATTGATAGTGGCTTCATGAACCACTAAGTTATTTTTAAATTCCACTGCGAGTATTCTGATTCTGTGTCTGTGATTCTGCGATTATTTATTTACTGTATATTCTGAGATTTGCCAAATTTTATTTACAACATGGTATTTCGAACAACTCAAGTCCGACATGTGCGTATGCGAATGGTTGAAAATATCGGGTCGTTACATTTGGTATCAGAGCTTTGGCTCTAGGCAAAACTTAGAATGTATGGTAAATTTGATTTACAGAATCACTTTCATTCGAGCTTGAATCTCTTCCTTTTCGAATTTTGAAACGTTCCATGCAGTTCCAAAGTTCATTCGTGTCCCTCACTATTCATCTTCTTTCGATTCTGGAGTATCCCATAACTCCACTTCGGATAATCTTTATAGTGAATTGGCGGTCTCGCCAATATTCTAATAGAGGGGTGAAACTCCTTTACAATTAGCATTGATTCACCAGAGATTTATATTTATCCTCGGTTTAGATGCTAGTATCTTTGGTTATTCCGAACTCTATCTCTTCAGATCGAATGTAGATCTACCCCAGAAAATCCATATCGATCTTATTCTTTAAGTCACGGTTGACCAGGTTAAGGTTTCCCGCGATTTATATAAACTTATCCAGTTCCTTATTCTGTTATTTAATCATCGGATCTTCTGATTCCAACTTATCTTTAAATCAAAATTCTCTTTGATTTGAGTCCATCAAATATGAATCTCTGTTTTGAAAAATTTATTTCTATATTTGGAAAAAATCTAATATTATATATATAAGTATAATTTTCAGAATTTTTATAATTAATTTAACTAGCTGTCAAGAGATAATAGTCTTTGGTTTTATTTATGGTTTTGTAAACCATGGGTTTTGTCTCATATAAATAATTGAACTATAAACAATGGTTATAAATTAATTTGGAAACGGAAATGAATTTAAAATTAGAACTTGAGAATTCAATTTCCGATGGTTTCAAACCTTGTGTTTAAAGTTTTAAAAGGATATATTATTTAAATTATTTTCGAATAGAAATTTGTTTCCAAAGAATTTTAAAGGTTTAAAAATCAGTGCTCTTCTCTTTATCGCTAGGAAATAATTTCGGTGATGACTACAACATCATCGACATTCATTTTCAAGTTTCAAAGTGAAGAGACCATTCTGCAGTCTGGCTATAGTGTTACCTTGAGAATTTAATTGATTTGAATCTCTGAAATATGACTTGATTTATAATATATAGATATATGATTTAATTTGATTTGACATATTATATACATATATTTATTTATCTCTAAATGGTTTAAAGGGAATCAGAAATTTAATTCTTAAATTTTATATTGAGGAATAATTTCAATTATAAAAAAAGAAAATCAAATTTTTGAACAAATGATTCCAACTTGAGATAATTGAATTTGAAAGTTTTATTTGTATAATACTCAATTTCATTTCAATATGACTTACCTTGATTTTCAGAAGTTAACAATGTAATTGGATAATATACAATGTAAAAAGATTTTATAAATAAAAGTTGAGTGGTTATAATAAATGTTATACACTTAAATTCTAGTTATAAAAAGATTAACAAAGGTAATGGAATAATTTACAATATAAAATGATGTTAAAGGAACTAAGAATAAATTTAAGCAGTTGTAATTAGTGTAAACATATTTAACATAGATGATAAAAATATATTGAGAGAAATAAATTTAGTTATAATTAGGAATATAAAAAGATATTAATTTATTGAACACATTTTTGAGTATAACAAATGATTTTCAAACTTACGATTTTAGAAATTTTTATTTTAAGATAATTGGAAGATGAAGTAATGAAATTTGAAATAGTAAAATTTAACTTAAGTGAAATTAAATAGATGAAATCAATTATTAATTTAAAATTTAATTTGTATGGTTTAGGTTAATGATTCTAATTTGAGTTTCAATTTAGTTTTCTTTCAGGTTGTTTCTATTCCCCTACCTTCTTCCTTTTCGAGGACGAAAATTTCTGAGTGGGGAAGAGTGTAACAGCCCAAAATTTTTAACAAATATTTCATTCTTTTAATTATAATACTTTGGGGGTTTATTATATAAAAATCTAAATTTTGAATTTGATTAAAACATTGCCCAAATTTTTAAATAAAGGATAAGATTTCTGAAATTTTGACTTTGGTTAAGGATTAACTTTAAATGAAAATTTGATTTATTTTGTTGAAATGGTAAATAACTTAATTTTAAGCAAAATCATGTTTTAATTAAGAAATAAAATTTAAAAAAATTATAGTATATAAATAAGCTTTATAAAAAGAACGTTTAATTTGTACGTTCGTGCCCGTTTTGATTTATTTAGTGGTATAAATAGTATGTATTTAAACATATATTTTACTAATATAAGAAACAAATAAATAATAAAATGTGCCTCACCATTTACGTGCAAAATATATTCATATTCCTTTTGCTCCTCTGATTTAATAGGAACGTGATCCACAAATTGCTAACCGTTCCAAAATCTTTAAATTCATTGCCACTTTATCATTGATTCTTGCATTTTAACGCAATCACTTCTGTGTAAATTTTAAACCATTCCTCCCCTGTTGAATAATAAGTCACGGTCAATAAGATTTATAACTTGCTAAATTTATGTGCCATTCAAAAACAAATTTTAATATTTCTTGCGTTTTTAACCTATGCAATTTACTTCTTTTGAATACAAACCCACACACCCATCTGATGTATACAAGCCTCGCAATAATTTTCTTTTACATCCCAACACATTCTCTTCCTAATAATTTTTATGAGTATAAAATGTTGCCAAATAATTTCTTGCCGTTTTCTTTTATCAATCAACGCAATCAAATTCTTGCTTGCCTATTTTTACCTCAATCATCGCAAGTTTCATCTTTAAATACTAATTTCCTTGACATTCAAAATCCACGTATAGCATTTTCATTCGCGTATAACTTCCCACTTTTCTTTACTTCAATTTGTTTAATATGTATATAATCTTTTTGACTCTTCCAGAGAGCCGTTAAATTTCATTTAAAGCTTGATTGAAATTCGCGTGTAAACATTCCACCTTCCTTTTGCTCTCCTAATTTAATAGAAGCGTTATTCACAAATTCCATAACCGTTCACACTTTAATTCTTGCCATGGTTCCCTGAAAACCAACGCAAGATATTCTCTTTAATATTTACACGTCGCACAACATTATTCTTTTGGTCAGTTTTCCATTTCTGTTTTGAAGCAAATTGATTGCTTGCCGTTTTATGTTCTCCTTAATTCACGAAATATACACTGTTAATAAAAATTTATTACTCACTGTAATTAATTATTCCAAACTTTTCTTACCTCTTGTGTGAAATTGATAGGAAAAATATTCAACAGGCTGATTCAAAATCAAAGCAACAGGGTAATTGTTTTAAATAAATTCTTGCCTATAATCCCTCATCTTAATCAACGCATACTTTTAAGTAGAAAAAAAACCTCACGTACCTCTCTCTATATCCGTTCCAATATCCTTATTTCTTGCATTTATAAAAAAAATCCATTTACTTCCTTACTAATATAAACACGTATAAATTAATTGCTTCCAAATCTTTCTTCCCTCTAATTGCGTAATTTGCTGATTTAATTACAAAACCCACATCCCAATTTTTTTTTAAAAGTCAACCAAAATCAATTTTATTCTTGCCGTTTCTTTTTATCAACCAACGCAATCAATTCCTGCTTGCCTCCTTTATTTTTCACCTACCCATTTTTCATTTATTTCCTACGTTTAAACTTACAAATCATCGCATTTCTTTTAGTCAGAATATCAATCACGCAATTCTTTTTTTTTTCCTTGATTGACGTTACATCACCGATTTAATACCAAATCCCTTTATCCTTGCCTAAAGAAAAAAATCTACATGCCATGATTCACGTTCCCATTTACGCAACCCTTTATATTAATACACTAGCACGTCCAAATTTTCTCATCACCTCAATTGGATCCATCTCATATTAGCTTCAGCTTCTTCTTCTTTGCGTTAGCTTCACATATCAGGTATGGCTGAATATCTTTTCTCCTTCCTCCTTTTTGCTTTCTTCTTCTTTTATTTCCCTATTTCATTTACTTCTCCACCACGAAACTCGACCCTCCGCACCACCTTGACCACGCCATGAATTGTGATCTAGGAAGAAATATTGCGTGCGATCTTTGGGTTAGCCCAGATCTTTTTTTTCTTTTCAATCTCCTCTGTTGCGTTTAGTTTTTTTTATAACGATAGTAATATGAAAGGCGCACGCCACCTAAGGTTAGCCCAGCCTAAAAATTTTCAGATAGTTCCACTTGCTTTGTTTACGCGAGTGTTCAGGGAAGAAGTATTTGCAGAACATACGCGTTTTTTTTGTTAGTCACCTGTGTTTTAAAATTTAGAAACATTACGTATGAGGATATATGATATATGTAAGAATAGTATAAAGTTGTTTTGATTTGGAGATTTTGATATATTACTTGTTTCCTAACAGCGAAAAAAAAGAAAAAAAAAAGAAAAAGAAAAAAAGGAAAAAAAGAAAAAGAAAATATATATATATATATAATAAATAAATATTATGTGCGCCACCTTTATGTTTCACTATCGTGAATTTCATGTTGCCCACATAAGATTTGCCACCTTTTTATTAATACGTCATAATATTTTGTAAAAAGGGAAAAAAAATAGAGTATAAATTTATTTTTTAAATTTTGATTTGGAAAAAATAAATGGGCAGGCTGAGCTTTTGTTTTAATAGGTCAAGTCATGCGGTGGAGTGGTCGAGCAATTTGAGTCAATTTTCATTTTATTTTAGCTCGTTCCAATTTTGTTTTATGCTTCGTCCATAATTGAAATTCGCGTACTCAGTTTTATTTATTTATCATGTTCCAAGATCGAAATCAGTTTGTCTCATCTTCCAATATTTGATCGTGCTTTCTACGCTGTTTCGGTGTGGTTATCGTAGTTTTGAATCTAATCTTCAACGGCATAGAGGTGAGTATTCTCACCAGACAAACGTACTTATAGATCTGTAAATTAATAACAAGTGTAATTGTAGAATATTTATATTTTATTTTTCTTGCATGCGATATAAATTTATGATGTTAAAAATCCTGTTATTAATTTGGCACATCATTAGTCATATTTTATACTGTTATATTCAAGTTGTTATACTATTTATTTATTTACTGTTTATCACTGCAAGTTCCTTGTAGAATTAAATCGTTACGGACTGAAATGATAGGCCTGAATGATATCTATTTATTTATTTAGTTATTTATTTAACTTGGGATTGCGGGTTTGAAATGATATAACCCGCACTTTTCTTTGTAAATTACGGATTAAAATGATATATTATCCGTACCACTTGACCTAGGTAGAAAATATTATACAGACCCGTGGTTATATATATATATATATATATATATATATATGTATGTATGTATGTATGTATGTATGTATGTATTTCTGGAAAAATTTAAGTAATTTAAATTGGTATAGTATTATTTTGATTTGAAATGAATTAAAATGATTTTTAGTGATTTATACAAGTTATATATATAAAGAAATAAATGGGTAAGTTGGAATGTGGAATATAAATTTTTTTTGGAAATTGATTTTTTGTAAAGGAATGAAATTCAAGTTAAGTAAATAAAGTATAATACATTTGATGTAATTGAATTTAAATGGATAAATAAGGTGTTATTTATTTATTTTTTTAATATTAAATGGCTAATAAAATAAATACATAAGATAAAAATTTGAATATAACTAAACTTAGGAGAAGTGGAGTTTAGTCTAAGGAAATGGGTAAGTTAAGGAATAAATTGAAAAATAGTTATATTTTGGAATAATAAATCAAATTTAATTATTAAGTAAATTTTGAATGCAAAGAATAGACAATTTGATTTGACTTTAATAAGTGAAGCCTTAAGAAGTTGATATTTATTTGTGAAATTTACCTTATATAAATCATAAATTTTGAGAAATTTAAATAACTATTTTAGAAGTGGAAATATGATTTTATACGTTAAATTGGTTAAATTTAAGTTAAATTATTGATAAATTTATATTTAAGACAAAAATTTAATTTACTTAAATACTGTTGTAAGGGATATTACCGCACTTTGTAAGTGCCGTAGTTGATGCAAATGAACTAAAGGCTAAAATTTATTAAAGGCCACTGCAGTACTTGATAAGTGTCGTGGTTGTGAAATTTAAAACTAAACCCGAATAAATAAAAGAGCTACAGTAGCACTTGTTAAGTGTTGCCATTGGCTGAAATGAGATTTTTGAATATTTGATTTGAAAATATAATAACTTCAGTTTTGAAAGTTAAAATGATGTATTTTAATTTAAATATAAACTATTTTTGAAATTTATAACCACGGGTAATAATAACGATTGGTTGGCAAAGAGACCGAGATCGGATATGGGCATACTCTCTGTCGATACCGAAAACCACGTTGACAACCGTGTATGCAGGGGAGATTCAAGAATGAAGTAGGATGGTGGTGACGTTCTGTTGAGGTATGTACGTGGACCCGACTCCATGAGCTGGCATAAGGTGGCTGAAACAGGAGCGATTGACGGGCTAAGGAGGTAGCACCTCTTATCGGACGCACTTCTTCGTATGCCATTCTATTACTTTTGTGATTGTTTGGTGCGCACTTTTGATTCAGGAGTGTTATTCGAGGTGGACGGTAGTAGCAGCTACGCGTTACCACCGGTCCGGAAGCGTAATTGGTATATCTACTCTGGCATTGCCTAGTTGTGTCATGTCACCTACCATAGCGAGCCTTGTACGAGTTTGGTTTTCTCCCGTAGCCCGTGTGGTATCCTCTGGTGGCTTCCCAATCAGGAGGGACTATGATATTGGATGGACTACTGGGACTATTATGTGTTAAGGGCTATATGGGTAACCCCTAAACGCTATTTAAAAGTAAGTTTATTTTAATATAGACACTATTATAATAGCGAAATTATCAATACATAGTAAATAGTTTAACGGATCCTTAGAGGATGGGCGGTCCCAAGCATCCTTTAAGTTACCTGCTTTATATTACAGTACACTTGAATTAGCTTACATTGTATAAGTATGTATGTCCTGACTCGAGTGTTTATGTTTTATTTTGCGCTCGGGTCAGCCTGAGTTTCAGTTCAGACTTCACCTCCGGAGCTTGGACTTCTGCTGATCATCTCTTTTCAAGCTGCCGTCAAGTTTCTGTTCAGTTCTTATTAGGTTTTGTAACCAAGACAATCTAATATTGAGATTTTCTGTGGAGATTTCAAACTATATTTGGTTTAAGACTATGTACTTTATACTTATTTTGAGACTATTGTAGTGGCTTCATGAACCACTAAGTTATTTTTAAATTCCGCTGCGAGTATTCTGATTCTGTCTCTGTGATTCTGCGATTATTTATTTAATGTATATTCTGAGATTTGCCAAATTTTATTTACAACGCGGTATTCGAACAATTCAAGTCCGACATGTGCTGATGCGAATGGTTGAAAATATTGGGTCGTTACACCCGGCATGGCTCCTGTTTTAGTCACATCAGGCTGACTCGCGGGAGTCAGGGCTACGTAAATACCTCATACAAAATCGTTCACCAGCCATCCTACCTCATTCTCGAATCTCCACCGCGTACACAGTTGTTAAAGTGGTTTTCGACATTGGCAGAGAGTATGACAATATTCGATCTCGGTCTCTTTTGTTATCCCACTTTTTGGAAAAGCCATGATACCAAAAGATCGATCGAAAACAAAGGACGGTTCGTCTCAGAGATTGGTCATACTTCGCTTCACTATGGATATCGATGAATTTTGTCCGAGTCCAGAATTGGGCTGCAGTTGATAGGATATGACAAGAAAGATCGTAGAAGTCAGTATCTCAAATTTCAAGTCGACAGAGTTCGTATGCTCAAGCTATCATCGATGCAAGTTGGAGGAAATAACCCTAAGTTCGAATCCATCAGAAGAGCATGAGTTCGAATCCATGGAGTCCCTCTTACTTCGAATCCATGGGATCACTCCACTTCGTATCCATCAGGTTGAAGTCCTTCGAATCCATGGGATCACTCCACTTCGGCTCCATCAGGTTGAAGTCCCTCGAATCCATGGGATCACTCCACTTCGTATCCATCAGGTTGAAGTCCTTCGAGTCCATGAAGTCGCTCCACTTCGCCTCCATCAGAGCATATAAGATCGAATCCATCAACATATGTTTGTCCGAATCGATCGCCACCTCCTTGTTCGAACCCATCAGGTGGTCAAGCTTCGTATCCATCGCCCAAAGCCACATGTTCGAGTCCATCAAGTCTCCTCTGCTTCGAACCCATGAAAGAGCACATGTTCGAATCCATCCGGCTATAACAAGCTTCATATCGATCGACCAAAACTCACCGTGATCGATACGAACGAGCTTCTGTTCGAATCCCTTTGATAATGTATCCCTCGAATCCACTAAGTCAAAGTAGCGAAAACCATGGAGTCGACCCAGTAAACTCGGAGCAAAGAACTGGATCAACCCGGGAAACACGTGCCACGTCAATTACCTCACGCGCAACACCATCGATTCGAAGGGAATCGATTCGACCCTCACGCTCAAACTCGTCTAGTGCTTCATCTGGACAAGACATCCTCTTATTCTCCACTAGTTTTTTCCAGGCACTGTAGAGAAGCATAGAGTAATCTCCTAGCCAGGCGAGATTTCTGTGCTCTAACACGTTGGCATTATATGTATCCAGGAGTTCGTCAAACTCAGCCTCCATCTTGAACCTCTCCGCCTGGACTTTCTCCTCCACTTCCGTTTCCACCTCCTTAACCCTTGCGACAGCTGCATCGCGCTCAGCCCGAAGAGACACAGCTTGTTCACACACTTCTTGAGCGGCCATATTAGCATCATCTTTTTTTATGCTTATGTCAGCAAACTTGGCCTTTAACTCCTCCAGTTCTTTAACTGCCGTGTCCTGCTCGGCCTCAACATTTTTGTATCGATGGCCCAAGTCTTCTACTAAAGTGCAATGTGCCTGTTGCATTTTTGCCATCTCAACTAATGTCTCATCGACCTTTTTTAGCGATTCAACTTTGGCCCTGCGGGAGGACTCCGCCTCAGATTGAAGTATATCGACGATACGGTTCTTCAGGGCCAAGTCAGCTTCCAATTTCTCAATAATTTTGGCCCGGTCAAAAGCTGCTTTTGAAGCTTTAACAGCCGCCTTATACCATTCCTTGTACTGAGCATAGAAGTCGCGGGTATAACTAAGTGTTGTGGTCACAACGTCTTCGGGAATTCTTTTAAGATTAGGAGGGAAGATGCAAGCGTCGAAGCAAATTTCCAGGAAGTCCTTCTTCAATTGAGCAAGTCTAATAGCCCCTTCACCGGATGGTTCAATAGGAGCCTCCTCCGCAGCCGTGGTCGTAACAACCTCAGTCCTAGAACGATGCGACTCAGGCCTCGAAACATGTGAAGACGGTTGCTGTCGCAGAGGCTCAAATACATGAGTATGGCTTCTGGGTGGCAGAGGAGAGCGAGAAGGGGAACGGTGTCTCCGATCTCTGTCCGAGCGCTCTTGACTAGAGTAACTACGGGGACAGTCCCTTGCATGATATTCTTGGCCATAATACCTCCGTTCGCGATCGCGATCGGAGTCCCCACGTCGAGATTCATAGTAAGACGAAGGATGATGCACTCTTTGAAGTTTGTCTAGTGTAGATTGACGGCCAGACATAGCACCTGCAAAAGAGAAGCAACTTAGTTAAACACCAGGTGAAAGCAATATGATCTATGTGGAAGTCATGTAGTGTTATGAAAGTGTATGCAAATGTGCAAAACCCTCGACCAACCAGAAGTGTCGACTTCACTAACGGGTTAAGGCTCTCTTATTTCTAACGCTTCCTGGAGTTCATCCAACCCGGACTCGTGGTGGAGAGATACGTACTCTGGGATGGGGAAGTCATCCAGTCCTCTAAAAGTATCTCCTGATTGACAAGGAGCAGCGTTAGAGATAGTAATTCCGGGGATCAAACGAGATACAACTACAGACTACCGTCTCTTAAATTTAAGGACAACAGCCTTTCCTTTCCGCTTCTCTTCTATTCGGGAAAGATCAGCCGCTAGCTCGATATCTGTGGGCGTCCTTTCATCGTCGCTCGCTTCTCTTATTACTACGCCGGGTTTTCTTTTCACCGTTTTCTTCTTTGTCTTCGAAGCCGGTTTCGCCAACCCCTCAATAACAATGCTCTGGTTCGTCTCTATTAAACCCAGCATCCTTAAGTTATCATCAGTTAACACCGAGTCGATGTGCCTTAAGTCGCTCGGGATCTCTTGTAAGCTCCGAACAATGCCTTTATAATATCCACCGTCGGGCCTCAAAATGATGGCTGTAAGAAGGACAAAGTATTAGTACAAGTGTTAAGAATAGCTATTCAAGAGAGACTTGCGACACTTACGTCTAGACAGTCATCGCCTAGCAAACCCTAGGGGGCACCGAACAAAAAACCATTCGTCTTTGAAGTAGCTAAGTCTAGTCCAAGCCCCGGTCATGACCTGGCAGTTTCTGACCGCTTCCAGAAAAGTAAAAGATGGGCTATGACCCCTACTTTTGAAGTTAAATATGTGTCTAATCTCAGACGGCCGCGGCAGGCGAAAGAAACAATCCATAAATATGATGAAGGCACTGTTCAACAACGCATGTCCGTTAGGATAAAGCTGTGAGGGAGCAATTCCTAAGAATGACAGCATCTCTCTGATATACTGATTAAACGGGGGAAGAGTTCCGGCCGCACAAGCATGACGATAGAAGGCAGTATACCCTTCGGGCGGATTATGAGGTCTGTCATCGGCTCTCGGTAATAACACAACGTCCGAAGATAGGTTATGTTTCAAACATATCCGGCCCAGCAAAGATTCGGAGATATTGGACTGGACGGAGTCGATAGGGTTCTCAATAAATAAAGCATCCGGCAATTCGTCCGGAGCCGGATCGATTACTTCGGCAGGAATATCAGGAATTTCAAGCACAGGAGGGGGCGAACTCTGTACCTCTTGTTGTTGGGAGCTTGAAGATTCCATAACTGACTAACTCATCAGAAAGCGACATTAAGCACATAGAAAACCCGTTAATTCCTAGTGTGAGGTGTGTGTGGTGCAGTGTAGTGTTGCGCATTACTTAGAAAAATTCTACGGAGTTAAAGAAAATTCGCAGGCAGCGAAGACATTAGAGATCCAGTCGAGATGATCGTCGTCGCTGACCGTCATCGTCGAACCATCCCGATGTTGGCAGTTGATTCAAGTTAAAGTTTGTTGTCACGATGTTAAGTTATAGTTCCATCGACGAGCTTCGAAGGGCAGTCCAGTATGCGCTATAAAAGTTCAGTCCACATATGCAGAGATGAAGCTCGTCGGAATCACGCCGCAAAATATGAGAAAAATTATGTATTCATAGAAGTGACTTCGAATCGATCCGAGCCAGATTTTAAGTGTTCGAATCGATCGAAGAGACGGTACTTCGAATCGATCTCGTTTGAATCAACACGGTTCGTATCGATGAAGACCGGAGCCCTTTGAATCAATCAACGACTCAAGCTTCGCATTCATCGCCAATAGGGGTATCGACTCAAGGTTCGTATCGATAGCATAAGCAGGGTGTTCAAATCAATCGCAGGCAAATAGTTCCATCGTATCGATCGCAAAGGATCGATACGATGACCCCATTCACGCGATCGATTCGACTCGGGATCCCCACGGATGGAGCGTCAATCGATACGAACACTAGGGGCAGATTATCGTTTCTCCATCGATATGACTCCAGATCGATACGAAGGACTCGTCCCTGTTTCTTCTCCAACCAGCCAACTCGATTTCGACTTGGACTCATTCAAGATTGAAATGAACAAAGCACGATGGAAAGGTTTGTTCTTGAATCTTCAGATCCATAAAGCTTCAACTACCTGAATGTATGAATCGATCCGAAAGAGTTGGATATTGCCTCGACTCGAAAGAAGGAAGAGTAGTTCAGCCTTGTTCTTGAAGGATCGAGATGAATTCGAAGACACAGGAAGACGAAGATAAAAAGTAAAAAGTGAAAGTGAGCCGAATCCCAGATATTTATATGAATCCTAGAGAGGGAACGAGGCGATTCACCTCCCGATCACTTCAACCGATCTCTACCGGTCAAAACACAGGATGGATTCGAACGATAGTGTTTGAATCCATTGCATTTCGAATCTATCAAAGCGACGTGACCACGAGGCTTCATCGATACGAAGCGATTAACGAGAGCTGACTTGAAATCGCCAAAACCTTATCGATTCGAAGCATGCGTTTCACGACCATCGGCTCACAACAATTCAAAGACTATCGATACGAATGTTCGCTACGTATCCATCAAAAACCATCGATGAGGGTGAACACTTCGTATCCATCAATCCAACCCGCACCAACGTGAAAAACTACTTGTCAACCTTTTACATCGATTCAGGAGAGGGTCGATACAAGAGGATAATCAAAAATAATTGTCAAAACATTGTTTCGAACTCAAGTTTCAAAATCGGTTCAGGAGGGAATCGATACGAAATTCAATAACAAACAAAACCGACAACGACTCGTGAACACACAACGTTAATGAGAGTCAAATTAACGTATGTGCATATATGTCAAACTAATACTCGGTTTTAAACATTTATTGGCATCAAACATTCATCTTGTTACGATTACAACAATCAACAGCTAAGCAATGTTCTGCAGCAATCAATCATATCAACGCGGTTACAACCTTCCACAAAGGAGCAATGATTGTTCAGAGAGAAACTGCAGCTTTTCAAAGCACGTCATGTTTCCACAGGACGTACTTTGGGGGGAAAATGTTATCCCGCTTTTTGGAAAAGCCGTGATACCAAAAGATCGATCGAAAACAAAGGACGGTTCGTCTCAGAGATTGGTCATACTTCGCTTCACTATGGATATCGATGAATTTTGTCCGAGTCCAGAATTGGGCTGCAATTGATAGGATATGACAAGAAGGATCGTAGAAGTCAGTATCTCAAATTTCAAGTCGATCCGAGTTCGTATGCTCAAGCTATCATCGGTGCAAGTTGGAGGAAATAATCCTAAGTTCGAATCCATTAGAAGAGCATGAGTTCGAATCCATAGAGTCCCTCTTACTTTGAATCCATGGGATCACTCCACTTCGTATCCATCAGGTTGAAGTCCTTCGAATCCATGGGATCACTCCACTTCGCCTACATCAGGTTGAAGTCCCTCGAATCCATGGGATCACTCCACTTCATATCCATCAGGTTGAAGTCCTTCGAGTCCATGAAGTCGCTCCACTTCGCCTCCATCAGAGCATATAAGATCGAATCCATCAACATATGTTTGCTCCGAATCGATCTCCACCTCCTTGTTCGAACCCATCAGGTGGTCAAGCTTCGTATCCATCGCCCAAAGCCACATGTTCGAGTCCATCAAGTCTCCTCTGCTTCGAACCCATGAAAGAGCACGTGTTCGAATCCATCCGGGTACAACAAGCTTCGTATCGATCGACCAAAACTCACCGTGATCGATACGAACGAGCTTCTGTTCGAATCCTTTTGATAATGTATCCCTCGAATCCACTAAGTCAAAGTAGCGAAAGCCATGGAGTCGACCCAGTAAACTCGGAGCAAAGAACTGGATCAACCCGGGAAACACGCGCCACGTCAATTACCTCACGCGCAACACCATCGATTCGACCCTGTCGATTCGAAGGGAATCGATTCGAAGGAAGCTGTCTTGCGAAGATCACCATTTTGAATCGATCATAACTCGAGATCTACAAGTCCAAATGCTATGAAATTTTCACAGAAGCTTGCGTACATGTTGAAGAATGTCCACACCAAATTTCATCATGATTGGATGATTTTTTGATCGATTCGAACGTACTTCGAATCGATCCCAAAGTGGGCCCAAATTTCCTGAGGTTGGGCTTGTGGGCCCCTCACGTGCCAGAAGTGGTCCCCTGGATTTTCAGCAAAATATCAGCATCCTATGCCTATAAATAAAGCCCCTGGTCATTCAGAAAGGGGATCAGAGAATTTTAGAGATAAAGCACGCCCGGACGCTGCCAGAATCACTCCATATCGTCATCACTACCGCTGATTTCGAATTTAAGCTTATTATCTGCTGTACTTCGCTCTAGAACACTTGTAATCTTCAAGTATCAATCAATAAAGTGATAAAACTTCATGGTGGACGTAGGCAAATCGCCGAACCATTCTAAATTATTGTCTTCCGTGCAATTTACTTTTCTGTGACTTGGAGTTTTTGTTAGATAATCCTCATTTTCAATTTGATTTCTTTATTTATTATCTCTTCAAAAACTTCCGAAGGGTGTTGCCCAATTTTGGTGCAAACACTTTGGTGCTTTCACTAAGAAAACCCAGATTTTCTCCTGCTCGTTGGATCTGTCATCGATACCGGATTAAATAAATCTAAGAGAGAGATCCAGACTTCAATTTGAGACTCCTTCCACACTATTCAGATTTACCAAAATCTAGGAAAGGATTCTACACCTCAAGATGGTTAGCACAAGAACCACACTACCGCCGCTGGTCAAGAAGGCCAGGATAGACAGAATCCCCCGCAACTACCTCCACCCAATCAAGATGATACCAGACATTCAGATGCATCAGGTCCGGTCACTCGACAAGGGTTCCAGACATTACTCCAGGAACTAACCCAAAGTTGGCAACAGCTGACCGAACAATTACGTGCCAATGCTGAGTTGACTAATCAACTAAACCGCCAAAGGCGTAGAAGATCCAGAAGGGATCACGCCCTTCATTCTTCCACTGAAAGCTCTGCCTCATCTGATTACAGCGGCAGATCTTCTCGTCCCAGGCTAGACGAAAGTCATGCGCATGCTGTTGGTCACCAGCAAGCATTAACTGTTGGGCAGATAAGAGTTGGCCCTTCTGCCAGTTTTCATACAGGACCCTCCTCCCGAGGAGGCACTATTCCACAACATACCACGGATAACCATGCCAACGCCACTGCAGTTGACATAGGAGTTGATACCCGAAATCACTCCAATCAGAAATACCACCAGCAGGAACATGCTTCAGAACCATATGTCCCAGAAGATATCGAGCCAAGGAGGCGAGATACGGATCGTCGACAGCTCCCGATCCCACCTCGCACTGTGGAACCCGACCACACTTTGGCTCACCACCCTCCGAATATAGCAACACCTGACCTCTCAGCTATGGTACGCCAAATGATTCGCGAAAGTCGGGGCATAACAAATGACAATTGGGGAATCTCCCGAAGTCATACTCCGTTCACTGATGACATATTATATGTTGAACCTCCTCGGCGATTCAGGATGCCGACTCTGCCCATGTATGAAGGAAGTTCCGACCCTAATCAGCATATTCTGAAATACGAATGGTCGATGACTGCTGCAAGAGATGATGATGTAGTAAAATTCCGTAGTTTTCCCATTTCTTTAGGGGGAATTGCGACGATGTGGTTTACACGATTACCACCACGATCTATCTCTTCATTTGACCAATTGGCTACTAAATTTGTTGAACAGTTTCGTATGCACATTGCCAGGCCTAAAGACGTAAATAATTTATCTAGTGTCACTCAAGCTCCTGGAGAGACACTCAAGCGATATTTGAAAAGGTTCAATGCCGCTTGTGCGGAGATCACTAACCCCAATGATAATTCAATCTTGATGGCCTTGACTAAGGGGATTGACCCCGACTCTGAATTTGGAAATTGGCTAGCTGGGAAGCCTCCCGCATCGTTGGATCGTTTCTACTCCAAAGCCGCTCAATTCTTAAGGCGTGAGGATGCGAAACAATCTAGGAAGCAGGACAATGCGAGAACCAGCAATGAAGGAATTCAAAGCAATGTGGCAGTTAAACAGTCAGGGGAGAGCTCTGGAAAAGTCCAACTGAATATTCAAAACAAGCAAACCCAGCCGAGGAACGGTGATAACAGAAATAAGAAGCAAGATCAGAATCGTGGCCTACGGCGTAGGGCACAAATGTTTGAAAGCTATACACCACTGAACATGTCGCTGGAAAACGTATATCTACAGACTTGTAATGCAATGTAGTATAAAATGCCGACTCCGAAGCCATCGTCGGAGAGACAGATTCAAACAGGAAAGTTCTGTAGATTCCACGAAAGTTACGGACATAATACCAATGATTGCAGACATTTGCAAGATCTCATTGAAAAATTGATCATGGAAAGGAAGATAGATCAATTCGTGCGGGCGCCACAAGCTGGTGGAGTGGGCCCGTCAAACCAAAACCGTGCAAAAAACCAAGAGAGACAGGAGGAGACCGCTCGTACAGGCGGGAGATTGGTTATAAATACAGTTAGTGGTGGTCCTCATCCAACGGACCGAAGCTGGAGGGAAATGGAATCATACGCCAATTCGATCAGGCATGTGGATTTCGAGAGTTGCAGTACGCTTGATGAAGAGGCCCCGGCCAAACAACAGAGAACGATGGCAGATGACATCGTATTTAGAAACCGAGATGCTAATAAGGTCGAAGCCCCAACTATAGATCCACTAGTCATATCTGCCCAGGTTCGTCCAGCTTGGATGAAGAGGATCCTGGTGGACAGTGGAAGTTTAGTAACCATCTTGTTTAAGAGAGCATATGATCAAATGGAGATGGAAGCCAAAGATTTAAAGCCTTGTCAATCTAGAATCCATGGCTTCGACGAAAGTGCTAATATACCCACTGGAGTGGTGGAGTTGCCAATGGAGTTAGGAGTCGGAGAACGCCGAAGAGTTCGAATGTTACAGTTTGTTGTCTTAGATATCCACTCTCCATACAATGCTTTTTTTGGGCCGACCGGCCCTTGCCGAATTCAGGGCAGCGATTGCCCCGTGGTGTTTAACTTTGAAATTCCCCACTGATCGTGGGATTGGGGTCATTCAGGGAGATCAGGCTGCTGGGAGAGCCTGCTATGTTGTCGAACTGCGAGAAGCGCAGCTAAAGGAGAAAGGAAAGGGCGTGGAGGAATCTCTCTGCGTCCGTTTCGCCAACGATTGACAATTAGTGCCTAGGCCTCGGCTGGGCACCATGACCAATTCCAGAGGGATCTTGACCCCAGAGACACTGAAGATAATAATCAATCTAAAGAAAGTCAAGCTTCCCCAGTCGAGCTGACAGTTGATGTTCAATTGATGATGATGATGATGATGATTCAAAAATGTTAAAAATTGGGTCTTAGCTAAACCCACAAGCACAACAGGAATTGGTCGAATTTCTCCAAGCAAATCTTGACGTATTCGCTTGGACGCACTCTGATATGTGTGGAATCTCGCCGGACATCGCGAGCCACACCTTGAATATTGACCCACGGTATATCCTGGTCAAACAAAAGAGATGCGGTATGGATCCAGAGAGATCTGCCGCCCTCAAAGAAGAAGTTGATAAGCTAAAGGCGAATGGGTTTATCCGGGATGCTTTGTACCCGGAGTGGGTATCCAACCCTGTACTTGTCCGAAAACCAAATGGGAAATGGAGAACGTGCATTGATTACTCTGACTTAAATAAGGCTTGTCCGAAAGACAGCTTTCCACTTCCTCGAATCGATCAACTTGTGGATTCAACGACCGGACACGAATCACTATCTTTCATGGATGCTTATTCTGGTTACAATCAGATACCCATGCATGTGCCCGACCAAGAACATACGAGCTTTGTAACTGACCTGAGTCTATACTGCTACATGGTCATGCCTTTTGGGTTAAAGAATGTCGGAGAAACCTACCAACGCTTAGTTAATCGGATGTTTGCCGACCAAATCGGAAAGACTATGGAAGTTTATGTAGATGACATGTTGGTGAAATCGCGGTACTCCACTGATCACGTCAAAGACTTAGAGTCAATGTTTAATGTCCTCCGGAGATACGGGATGAAGCTTAATCCGCTAAAATGTCATTTTGGAGTTGCATCCGGAAAATTCCTTGGGTTCATCGTCAACGCCCGAGGAATAGAGGCCAACCCTGAAAAGATCTGGGCTATCAGGAATCTTCAAACTCCAAGGACTATAAAGCAGGTTCAGAGTCTTAATGGGAAGGTTGCAGCACTGAGCAGGTTCATATCGAAATCAACTGACAAATGCATACCCTTCTTCGATCTGATCCGAAAAGGGAAATGAAACTTCGAATGGACTACGGAATGCGAGGGCGCATTTCAATCATTAGTTCAACATCTTTCCACGCGGCCAATTCTTTCAAAACCTGTTGACCATGAACAGTTGTATCTCTACCTGGCGGTATCTGAAAACGCAATCAGTGTTGCGTTAGTTCGGGAGGAAGATCGAGTTCAGAAACCGGTCTCTATGTTAGTAAACGATTAACCGGAGCCGAGAGAAATTATCCAAGGCTAGAAAAGTTTGCATATTGCCTAGTCATCGCCTCGAGGAAGCTCCGTCCGTATTTTCAGGCTCATCCCTTCACTGTGTACACCGATCAGCCGTTACGACAGGTCCTCACACGGCCTGAGACGTCTGGCAGGTTATTGAAATGGAACATTGAACTTAGTCAATTCGACATCACATATACTCCGAGAAGGGCCATACACGGTCAAGTCCTAGCAGATTTCATTGCCGAATTCACTGTTCTTGAAGACTTACCTGAAACTAGCAAATCTCCCGAATACATATGGAAGCTGTACACCGATGGTGCATCCAACGATCGGTGCTCGGGCGCAGGGGTAATGCTTGAAACCCACGAGGGCCGATCCATATGCTACGCTTTAAAATTTGATTTCCGTGCAACCAACAATGAAGATGAATATGAGGCTTTGCTTACTGGGTTGAAGTTAGCCCGTGACCTAAGAATTATCGCTGTGGAAATTTACTGTGATTCCCAGTTGGTAGTATGCCAAGTTCGGGGTGAATACCAGGCCAAAGATCGAAGACTAACTGCTTATCTAACCCGAGTCTGGGAGATGCTTGATCAGTTCGATTATTATACCATTTTCTACGTACCCCGAGAGCACAATCAGAAAGCCGATTCGTTGGCAAAGTTGGCAAGTACAGGCGAAGCTCAACACTTGGGACTCATTCCTGTTGAAACTTTATCCTCTCCGAGCATTGATCGAGCGGAGAATGATTTCACATTTGAAGCTACTTCCAGCAGGGAGTCATGGATGACCCCCTATCGAGACTACATTGAGCATGGTATATTACCTGAGCATCGAAGTGAGAAAAGACAAGCTCTTCGAAAAGCTTCACGATTTGTCATTCAGAATGGAGTTATGTATCGAAGGGGGTATTCTATTCCTCTTCTCTGGTGTATCGCGCACGATGAAGTAAAACGAGTGTTACACAATGTGCACGAAGGAGAATGTGGCGATCACACTGGGGGGCAAGCACTTGCCAAGAAAATACTCCGATATGGATATTATTGGCCTACTGTTAATCGCGATGCTATGGACTATGCTAAAAATGTGATAAATGCCAAAAGCATGCTCGGATTCCTAGAGCCCCACCTACTGAGATAACCCAAATGGTCAGTCCATGGTCATTCGCAATATGGGGGGTTGCATAATTGGTGCATTGCCTTTAGCTAAAGGTAGCGTGAAGTACGCCATCGTCGCAGTTGATTACTTCACCAAATGGGCTGAAGCTGAAGCTCTTGCTACAATTACGACAAAGAAAGTAATCAACTTCATAGTACGCAACCTCATCTGCCGGTTTGGTCTTCCGTATACTGTTATCCCCGATAATGGAGCCCAATTCGATAGTGTTGAATTCAAGAACTTCTGTCAACGATTCCACATCCATAAGAAATTCTCTGTAGTAGTGCACCCTCAAGCCAATGGTCAAGTTGAAGCCGTCAATAAGGTTATCAAGTCTATTTTGAAGAAACGGCTGGAAAAAGCCGGTGGCAAGTGGGTTGATGAACTTCCTATGGCTCTATGGCCTTACCGAACAACTCACAAAACTACAACCGGACACACTCCATTTTCTCTATCTTATGGCTCTGAAGCCGTTATTCTGGTCGAAATGGAAGTTCAATCTCATCGTGTGACATATTATGATCCGAAAACGAATGCCATATTACTTGCTGAATCTCTGGATCTACTCGATGAGAAGCGTGAAGAAGCTGATTTGAGGGCAGCCGCATATCGGGGTCGAGTCGCTCGAATATACAATGCCAAGGTTCGACCGCGAACCTTTGAACTCGGTGATCTCATACTCAAGAGAATTTATCCGGTCCCTTCACACATGAAGCCAAATTGGGAAGGGCCGTATGTGATTTCACAAAAGCTCGGAGATGGCACGTTCAAGTTGTTGACCATTGACGGTCTTACTCTGCCGAGAGCTTGGAATAGCGAAAGTCTCCGTCGCTTCTACACATGACAGGCTTTATTTATCTATTTTAGTCAATTTCTTCCTTTGCATTTTATTTTTGCATTTCGAAGTTTGAATTTGTTATAAGGCAACTGATTTTGCCATGCTTCTTTCATTTCAGCAATAAAATGCCATCTCTTCGAGCCAGAGCTGTGATTCATTGAAAATGACGTACAATATCACGATGCACGGAGAGCTAAGTTCCATCATGCGGTGGGATTTATTCAAATAGGGAGTGACTGTGATACGACCGGTCACTCACTAAGTGAAACTCGAGCTCAGGGGCAGAACACTACACCATCATTTACAAGAATTGATACACGACAATCCTTCCACTAACTCCAAATTCCCAGAGTGTGAATTGGAGTATAAAACATCAAATAACTCGTTCCCAGAGTGCGAACGGACTCCAAATTCCTAGAGTGCGAATTGGAGTATAAACATCCAATAACTCATTCCCAGAGTGCGAACGGACTCCAAATTCCCAAAGTGCGAATTGGAGTATAAACATCCAATAATTCATTCCCAAAGTGCGAACGGACTCCAAATTCCCAGAGTGCGAATTGGAATATAAACATCCAATAACTCGTTCCCAGAGTGCGAACGGACTCCAAATTCCCAGAGTGCGAATTGGAGTATAAACATCTAATAAATCGTTCCCAGAGTGCGAACGGACTCCAAATTCCCAGAGTGCGAATTGGAGTATAAACATCCAATAAATCGTTCCCAGAGCGCGAAAGGACTCCAACTTCTCAGAGCGTGAATTGGGGTATAAACATAAATTACTTGTTCCCGGAGCGCGAACCGAAGTATCCGTGCTGACTCCGTGTTCCCAGAGAGCGAATCGGAGTATAAAATTACAAGTTCCCGGAACGCGAACCCAAACATACATGCTATCTCCAAATTCCCAAAGTGTGAATTGGAGCACAAATACCAAGTCAAAGTTCCCGGAGTGCGAACCGAAATATCAATTTTAACTCCAAGTTCCCAGAGCCTGAAGTGGAGTATAAACATCAATTCCACGTTCTCGAAGCGCGAACCGTGTCACAAACATCGATAACTCTCAAATTCCCAGAGTGCCAACCAGATTATCGATCTCAAATTATCCTAAGTCCGCAGAATGTGGACATGTGCTTAAGATTTGCAATAAGAGTGATCAACCACCAAAATACAAATGTTGTTCCCTGAAACTGGGGGACAAAAAAGCTTAAGTGTTAATCGCTAACTGAAGCAGTACAATGCCCGAAGTTCAACTCATTCATCAATCACGACATGTAATCGAGTTTTTCAGACTTAGCAAATAAAAACGAACTCTACTTGACGGTAAAAAACACCATAAGTACACTGGATTGAAAGCCAAACACTACAAATACTTAATCGAAATTTTTTGTTAGTTGATGGAATGGAAAATCAAAAAATTTCGATTAAGTGGAGGCCGAATCCACACTTATACACGGATCTAAAAGAACGAAAGAAGAA
The DNA here is from genome assembly GCA_030765085.1 of Allium cepa. Taxonomy (NCBI): domain Eukaryota; kingdom Viridiplantae; phylum Streptophyta; class Magnoliopsida; order Asparagales; family Amaryllidaceae; genus Allium; species Allium cepa. The sequence goes on along the minus strand of CM060933.1, from coordinate 21,970,843 downwards.
GTAAAAGAACTGCTATTTACAACTACATGACAAGTCAAGAAGCTCAATCCTTCTTCTTCCGAGGCTTCTTCTTTGAAGTCGAGCCGCTGGACCCACTACTTGGTTTCCTCCGAGATTTCTTGCCCTTCTTTGGTTCATCCCGGATCTGGCATAATATCAACATCTTCCTCGGAGCTGGAGGGGACAGAGATCGTTTTGGAAGGGTGAACTGAAGACATATGAGCTGTGACCGGTGTCTGGGCAGCAACGCTTTAGACGATCACCGTGCCGCCAGGAGAAATCACCATTGGAGAAGATAAGCTTGAGGGGCAGTGCCGCTTCAAGAACCACCGACCGTTGTCACCGTGGCCATCTCAGCACTTATCTCAGCAAAAATCTCTTCTTCTCGAGACAACTGAGCTGCGCTGGATACGCTGGTGGTCGTCATGACAGAACTGAAAACTGGAGCAACTCCGCTCATTACGGATGAAGGATCAGGAATAGGGTCAAGAGAATGACCAAGTAACTCCTCAATCATTTGAGCATCGAATGACATCGAGCTCCCCTCTCCAATATCGCCGGCCATGGCAGCAGTTGAAATTGCTTCGGTGACAATAACTCCCTGCGTAGGATATAGGACCGGAGAAACTGGGGGCACGGGTGCAACAGTTTCAGTCACTGAACAAAGAAGAGCAAAAATAGTCAGTCCAATAAATTATCTCCAAAATCGTTGTTTTAAGACAAGGGGGAAATAATCGAAGTACCTTCCTTGCCTTGCCTCGGAGCTTGAACATGTTTGGAGACAGCAGTCTTACCAGGAGATAACCCCGGTTGATCCGGATTGTAAGCAGGAACGACTTGTGGATCAACCGCAGCGATAACTTCGGACGAAGTCGGGACAGGAACTTCGACCTCTCGCTATGATGCGCAACACCCGAACCCTCGTCGATCTCCGTCTGCTGAATGCCGAGTTTTTCCTTCTCGACGGAGATTATCGCCTCATGAAGAATTCTCCTCTTATCCTCGCTGAGCAGACGTGACTCAAGCTCAAACTCGTCTAGTGCTTCATCTGGACAAGACATCCTCTTATTCTCCACTAGTTTTTTCCAAGCACTGTAGAGAAGCATAGAGTAATCTCCTTGCCAGGCAAGATTTCTGTGCTCTAACACGTTGGCATTATATGTATCCAGGAGTTCGTCAAACTCAGCCTCCATCTTGAACCTCTCCGCCTGGACTTTCTCCTCCACTTCCGTTTCCACCTCCTTAACCTTTGCGACTACTGCATCGCGCTCAGCCCGAAGAGACACAGCTTGTTCACACACTTCTTGAGCGACCATATTAGCATCATCTTTTTTCTTGCTTATGTCAGCAAACTTGGCCTTTAACTCCTCCGGTTCATTAACTGCCGCGTCCTGCTCGGCCTCAACATTTTTGTATCGATGGCCCAAGTCTTCTACTAAAGTGCAATGTGCCTGTTGCATCTTTGCCATCTCAACTAATGTCTCATCGACCTTTTTTAGCGATTCAACTTTGGCCCTGCGGGAGGACTCCGCCTCAGATTGAAGTATATCGACGATACGGTTCTTCAGGGCCAAGTCAGCTTCCAATTTCTCAATAATTTTGGCCTGGTCAAAAGCTGCTTTTGAAGCTTTAACGGCCGCCTTATACCATTCCTTGTACCGAGCATAGAAGTCGCGGGTATAACTAAGTGTTGTGGTCACAACATCTTCGGGAATTCTTTTAAGATTAGGAGGGAAGATGCAAGCGTCGAAGCAAATTTCCAGGAAGTCCTTCTTCAATTGAGCAAGTCTAAAAGCCCCTTCACTGGATGGTTCAATAGGAGCCTCCTCCGCAGCCATGGTCGTAACAACCTCAATCCTAGAACGATGCGACTCAGGCCTCGAAACATGTGAAGACGGTTGCTGTCGCAGAGGCTCAAATACATGAGTATGGCTTCTGGGTGGCAGAGGAGAGCGAGAAGGGGAACGGTGTCTCCGATCTCTGTCCGAGCGCTCTTGACTAGAGTAACTACGGGGACAGTCCCTTGCATGATATTTTTGGCCATAATACCTCCGTTCGTAATCGCGATCGGAGTCCCCACATCGAGATTCATAGTAAGACGAAGGATGACGCACTCTTCGGAGTTTGTCTAGTGTAGATTGACGGCCAGACGGAGCACCTGCAAAAGAGAAGCAACTTAGTTAAACACCAGGTGAAAGCAATACGATCTATGCGGAAGTCATGTAGTGTTATGAAAGTGTATGCAAATGTGCAAAACCCCCGACCAACCAGAAGTGTCGACTGCACTAACGGGTAAAGGCTCGCTTATTTCTAACGCTTCCCGGAGTTCATCCAACCCGGACTCGTGGTGGAGAGATATGTACTCCGGGATGGGGAAGTCATCCAGTCCTCTAAAAGCATCTCCTGATTGACAAGGAGCAGCGTCAGAAATAGTAATTCCGGGGATCAAATGAGATACAACTACAGACTTCCGTCTCTTAAATTTAAGGACAACAGCCTTTCCTTTCCGCTTCTCTTCTATTCGGGAAAGATCAGCCGCTAGCTCGATATCTGTGGGCGTCCTTTCATCGTCGCTCGCTTCTCTTATTACTACGCCGAGTTTTCTTTTCACCGTTTTCTTCTTTGTCTTCGAAGCCGGTTTCGCCAACCCCTCAATAACAATGCTCTGGTTCGTCTCTATTAAACCCAGCATTCTTAAGTTATCATCAGTTAACACCGAGTCGATGTGCCTTAAGTCGCTCGGGATCTCTTGTAAGCTCCGAACAATGCCTTTATAATATCCACCGTTGGGCCTCGAAATGATGGCTGTAAGAAGGACAGAGTATTAGTACAAGTGTTAAGAATAGCTATTCAAGAGAGACTTGCGACACTTACGTCTAGACAGCCATCGCCTAGCAAACCCTTGGGGGCACCGAACAAAAAACCATTCGGCTTTGAAGTAGCTAAGTCTAGTCCAAGCCCCGGTCATGACCTGGCAGTTTCTGACCGCTTTCAGAGAAGTAAAAGATGGGCTATCACCCCTACTTTTGAAGTTAAATATGTGTCTAATCTCAAACGGCCGCGGAGGGCGAAAGAAACAATCCATAAATATGATGAAGGCACTGTTCAACAACGCATGTCCGTTAGGATAAAGCTGTGAGGGAGCAATTCCTAAGAATGACAGCATCTCTCTGATATACTGATTAAACGGGGGAAGAGTTCCGGCCGCACAAGCATGACGATAGAAGGCAGTATACCCTTCGGGCGGATTATGAGGTCTGTCATCGGCTCTCGGTAATAACACAACGTCCGGAGATAGGTTATGTTTCAAACATATCCGGCCCCGCAAAGATTCAGAGATATTGGACTGGACGGAGTCGATAGGGTTCTCAGTAAATAAAGCATCTGGCAATTCGTCTGGAGCCGGATCGATTACTTCGGCAGGAATATCAGGAATTTCAAGCACAGGAGGGGGCGAACTCTGTACCTCTTGTTGTTGGGAGCTTGAAGATTCCATAACTGACTAACTCATCAGAAAGCGACATTAAGCACATAGAAAACCCGTTAATTCCTAGTGTGAGGTGTGTGTGGTGCAGTGTCGTGTTGTGCATTACTTAGAAAAATTCTACGGAGTTAAAGAAAATTCGCAGGCAGCGAAGACATTAGAGATCCAGTCGAGATGACCGTCGTCGCTGACCGTCATCGTCAAACCATCCCGATGTTGGCAATTAATTCAAGTTAAAGTTTGTTGTCACGATGTTAAGTTATAGTTCCATCGATGAGCATTGAAGGGCAGTCAAGTATGCGCTATAAAAGTTCAGTCCACATATGCAGAGATGAAGCTCGTCGGAATCACGCCATAAAATATGAGAAAAATTGTGTATTCATAGAAGTGACTTCGAATCGATCCGAGCCAGATTTTAAGTGTTCGAATTGATCGAAGAGACGGTACTACGAATCGATCTCGTTCGAATCAACACCGTTCGTATCGATGAAGACCGGAGCCCTTTGAATCGATCAGCGACTCAAGCTTCGCATCCATCGCCAATAGGGGTATCGACTCAAGGTTCGTATCGATAGCATAAGCAGGGTGTTCGAATCAATCACAGGCAGATAGTTCCATCGTATCGATCGCAAAGGATCGATACGATGACCCCATTCACGCGATCGATTCGACTCGGGATCCCCACGGATGGAGCGTCAATCGATACGAACACTAGGGGCAGATTATCGTTTCTCCATCGATATAACTCCAGATCGATACGAAGGACTCGTCCCTGTTTCTTCTCCAACCAGCCAACTTGATTTCGACTTGGACTCTTCAAGATTGAAATGAACAAAGTACGATGGAAAGGTTTGTTCTTGAATCTTCAGATCCATAAAGCTTCAACTACCTGAATGTATGAATCGATCCGAAAGAGTTGGATATTGCCTCGACTCGAAGGAAGGAAGAGTAGTTCAGCCTTGTTCTTGAAGGACCGAGATGAATTCGAAGACACAGGAAGACGAAGATAAAAAGTAAAAAGTGAAAGTGAGCCGAATCCCAGATATTTATATGGATCCTAGAGAGGGAACGAGGCGATTCACCTCCCGATCACTTTAACCGATCACTACCGGTCAAAACACAGGATGGATTCGAACGATCATGTTTGAATCCATTGCATTTCGAATCCATCAAAGCGACGTGACCACGAGGCTTCATCGATATGAAGCGATTAACGAGAGCTGACTTGAAATCGCCAAAACCTTATCGATTCGAAGCATGCGTTTCACGACCATCGGCTCACAACAATTCGAAGACTATCGATACGAATGTTCACTACGAATCCATCGAAAACCATCGATGAGGGAGAACACTTCGTGTCCATCAATCCAACCCGCACCAACGTGAAAAACTACTTGTCAACCTTTTACATCGATTCAGGAGAGGGTCGATACAAGAGGATAATCAAAAACAATTGTCAAAACATTGTTTCGAACTCAAGTTTCAAAATCGGTTCAGGAGGGAATCGATACGAAATTCAATAACAAACAAAACCGACAATGACTCGTGAACACACAACGTTAATGAGAGTCAAATTAACGTATGTGCATATATGTCAAACTAATACTCGGTTTTAAACATTTATAGGCATCAAACATTCATCTTGTTACGATTACAACAATCAACAGCTAAGCAATGTTCTGCAGCAATCAATCATATCAATGCAAGGTTACAACCTTCCACAAAGGAGCAATGATTGTTCAGAGAGAAACTGCAGCTTTTCAAAGCACGTCATGTTTCCACAAGACGTACTTTGGGGGGCAAATGTTATCCTGCTTTTTGGAAAAGCCGTGATACCAAAAGATCGATCGAAAACAAAGGACGGTTCGTCTCAGAGATTGGTCATACTTCGCTTCACTATGGATATCGATGAATTTTTTCCGAGTCCAGAATTGGGCTTCAATTGATAGGATATGACAAGAAGGATCGTAGAAGTCAGTATCTCAAATTTCATGTCGATCCGAGTTCGTATGCTCAAGCTATCATCGGTGCAAGTTGGAGGAAATAATCCTAAGTTCGAATCCATCAGAAGAGCATGAGTTCGAATCCATAGAGTCCCTCTTACTTTGAATCCATGGGATCACTCCACTTCGTATCCATCAGGTTGAAGTCCTTCGAATCCATGGGATCACTCCACTTCGCCTACATCAGGTTGAAGTCCCTCGAATTCATGGGATCACTCCACTTCGTATCCATCAGGTTGAAGTCCTTCGAGTCCATGAAGTCGCTCCACTTCGCCTCCATCAGAGCATATAAGATCGAATCCATCAACATATGTTTGCTCCGAATCGATCTCGACCTCCTTGTTCGAACCCATCAGGTGGTCAATCTTCGTATCCATCGCCCAAAGACACATGTTCGAGTCCATCAAGTCTCCTCTGCTTCGAACCCATGAAAGAGCACGTGTTCGAATCCATCCGGCTACAACAAGCTTCGTATCGATCGACCAAAACTCACCGTGATCGATACGAACGAGCTTCTGTTCGAATCCCTTTGATAATGTATCCCTCGAATCCACTAAGTCAAAGTAGCGAAAACCATGGAGTCGACCCAGTAAACTCGGAGCAAAGAACTGGATCAACCCGGGAAACACGCGCCACGTCAATTACCTCACGCGCAACACTATCGATTCGACCCTGTCGATTCGAAGGGAATCGATTCGAAGGAAGCTGTCTGGCGAAGATCACCATTTTGAATCGATCATAACTCGAGATCTACAAGTCCAAATGCTATGAAATTTTCACAGAAGCTTGCTTACATGTTGAAAAATGTCCACACCAAATTTCGTCATGATTGGATGATTTTTTGATCGATTCGAACGTACTTCGAATCGATCCCAAATTGGGCCCAAATTTCCTGAGGTTGGGCTTGTGGGCCCCTCACGTGCCAGAAGTGGTCCCCCGGATTTTCAGCAAAATATCAGCATCCTATGCCTATAAATAGAGCCCCTGGTCATTCAGAAAGGGGATCGGAGAATTTTAGAGATAAAGCACGCCCGGACGCTGCCAGAATCACTCCATATCGTCATCACTACCGCTTATTTCGAATTTAAGCTTATTATCTACTGTACTTCGCTCTAGAACACTTGTAATCTTCAAGTATCAATCAATAAAGTGATAAAACTTCATAGTGGACGTAGGCGAATCGTCGAACCACTCTAAATTATTGTCTTCCGTGCAATTTACTTTTCTGTGACTTTGAGTTTTTGTTAGATAATCCTCATTTTCAATTTGATTTCTTCATTTATTATCTCTTCAAAAACTTCCGAAGGGTGTTGCCCAATTTTGGTGCAAACATCTTTAGCAACCAAACGCTTATTACACACTGGGTGGTTCTTTTACATTTCCCAAAACCAATTCATATTGATATCAAAATATCATATTCAATTCAAACCATATCACTTTCGAAATCTTATTCACTTTCGAAATCGTAATATCAAAATAAGTTAAACCCTCATTTCAAAATCATCATAGTTACCCAAAATATGTTATTTAAATCTAACATAGGTTATTACAACACTTAATCATGTTTTCTTTCAAATCAAGGATTTAAATTTAACCACTTCCACTTTACTTAGCCTAAAATTTAGAAAATAGTTTAGATAGTTATAAATAGTTAATTAATTTACCATAGTAACAATAAATTTTAAATGGTTAAAATATTGTAAAATAGAAAAATAAATAGATTAAAATAGTTTAAATGGATTTAAAATAGTTTTAATAGACTTAAAATAGATTTAAAATAGATTAAATTAGTTTAATAGTTTGAAAATCTTAATAATCGGGATTTAAAATAATATATTTTTAAACAGATTATATTAAAATGGTAAATTTGAAATTAATATCAAATTAAACTATTTCATTCATTTCAACATATTTGGACCATGTCCAGCTTTCAAATCAATAAACTAAATTTTGTCCTTCAATTCGAATTCTCATTTAAACCATTTAATCAATATCGATTTCAAATCCAAGTTCGAACATTAAATCCAAACTATTCAAATTTTTAGTAGAATTCAAAGTTACATTTTTCAAAGATTTTCAATAACTCAATTTCAATAAATTTCATTTATAATTCAAGTCAAATTTCAGTTCAAACCAATTCCAATTTCACATTTAAAACTCAGATTTTCAAAAATATTTCAGTCTATATAAATCAAATTTTCTTCAAAATATCATTTAACAAATTTCAAAATTTAAGGATTTAAAATCATTTAATTTAACCAATCCAGTGTGCGTATATAATTTTCTACCATATGGTCAAGTGATAAGGCTATTTATCATTTCAATCCGCAAATATTTTATATTTACGGATATATATATATATATATATATATATATATATATATATATATCATTTCAACCCGTAATCCCGAATAAATTTCAAAATCCATAAAATCGTTAGGGTTTATCATTCATAACAATTTTTCCCTAATCTATAGATCGTTGAGGTAAGTATGATTTCAACCCATAGGAAACTTGCAGTGTTATAACAATATAAAAATATAGCATCCAGTCATCCAATATCAAACAATCAAACATACATTACAATCACCATTTAATCAACCAATAAATAACATCAATTAATCGATTATCATCATCATGTATTTAATTGACAATTAAATTCAATATTAAATTAAAGGACGATTAAATGCAATAAAAGTCATATTTAACTGGAATGATAATTTAAATATACCATACATCAAAAAATCAATTTCTAATCACGTCATAAATTTAAATTAACTAATATAAGACAATTTAGTAGTTGTGAGTGGGTTAAAGCACTCACCTTTGATTTCAAATCGAATTGAAATCCAAAATAAGGCCCAAAATCTAACAGTCTCAGAATTTGTCCAAACAAGCGTCTAAATGTCCGGAATGTCGATACGATCGCAATGGAGAAAATCGCACATGAATCCGGATTCGTGTGAGAAAGTTATTGATATTAGAACACTTAAAATTAAAAAATATAATAATAAATTAAATAATAATAAAAAGAACATCACCTACCCACTGTTCACACGCGGAAACAATTCCAAGTCGAACCCAAACCCTAGCAGGTACCAGCCGTCGCCTCATATCGTCCAAACGTCGCCACGCCATGCCCTGATACCCCGATCGGACATCGCCAACAACCTCAACATCCCGAGCCGAGTTTCCCCTGATCAGGCGACCACCCACATCCACCAGAAAATGGAAGCACCGCCACCGCATTTGGCTGCCAGCCGCATCCATCTCATGCCCCTATAGCATGAATGAATCATACCCTGAGACCTGCTCGACACCACCTTCCCAACACCGCCTCCCGATTGTCGATCGGACGAAAATACACCGTTGGATCATAAAAACCCTAAAATGGACGGTCGAAGTTCAACCTCGATTTCTAGAAAAATGGTGAATCTAATTAAAAAACGAATTGTAGATCCAGGTTATGCTCATCGAGAGCTTCGAATCGTATATAATTTGTCAAGGCTTGGAGGCATTTAAATTTTGAAATTGATTCTGCTTTGAAATTGAATTGGGAATTTAGGGTTTTCTGCCATTGAGGAAAGAGAAGCCAGAGAATTATACATACAGCAATGAGGAATAAAAAACGGCCGCTAGGTTTGGAGAGATTATTTATTTTAACACAGCCTGATAAGAAAATAAACGCATAACGGATTGGTACGAACGACAAATAGTGACCCAGAAAGCCCATTCCGTCTCCGAAACCAAATTACATCATCCCATATATCAAAATAGATGTTTTCGATATTTCTAAATCCAATGGAACAGATTTCAAGTCCAAATTCCATTGTATGAAGAAGTTAGCTTAAAAATAGTCTTATTTGATATTGATTTCAATTAAATTTTATTAAATTGATTTCTACATGTTTCGAGCCCGTACGATCAAATGACAAGTCTGATCGCTACGAAACTTGGAATCTTACGATAATTCACTGTTACAGATCCGTTGAAACTGGTTCTGTCGGAATCCGAGTCAGTGGCCAAAATGGTTAATTTCACGTTAATTAGACAAATTATTATTAAATTGATTAAATCACTTTTTGATTCCACTTTTAATAACTAATTTTTTTATCATTTTTGACTACTTAGACATTTACAATAATTTAAAACAAATTTACATATCAATCCAATGTTAAATATTACACCAACTACAATGTTCAATTTCAACTGTAATTAAATCCAATTAATTACAATTTAATTCTAATAAATTGATTATACTTGATTTCAGTCCTTTTTATTTCATCATTCATTACTTTATGCATATTTTAACATTAGGTTATATCTTTTTATGTTAGTATTCCACGATTACCCTTTTTTATTTATTAATTTCAAATTTTCAATTATATTGAATTTTGTCGATTTTCACATTAATTATAATTTAAAATCCCAATAAATTAATTTATCTTGGTTTCACTCTTTTTATTAAATCAATTATTGCCTAATGCATATAATTAACATTTCTCTACATTTTATTCCATTCACTTTATACAGTTATCGTCTTAACTCATCTTACGTAACATTTAATTTAATTTAATTATAATTGATTAATAAATTGACAACAAATAACAATTTCACTAATGCTATATTTAATCACATTTGTATGTTTGTTGTCTACACACAAATGTTATAGTTATTTGCACAAAACAAATTTTATTCAATTACAATTTATTGCTTACTATTTCATTAATTAATATAGCATTTAAATTATCGATTGCCCCTTTAATTGATTATCAATTTATACACACATTATTACAATTAATTTACAATTTAATCAATTATAACTCTTTAATCATTTCAATTAATTGGAATTACATTTAAAGCAGTTATCAATTACATTAAATTTATCTATTACATTTCACTCCATTTATATTCTTATTATTAAATCAAAAATTTCATTTCTTTCAACATTAAATCACAAAACCTTATTAAATTAACTATTTTTTAATTATCGAAAATTAGGGTCATTACACTCTCCCCCACTCAGAACTTTTCATCCTCGAAAATGGAAAAGGACTAAGGAATTAAGCAATCAACATATCTTATTCAAAATATTAAATTTATAAACAATCAATTTATCTAATTAAATAATTTAAATAAAATATATCAATTTATAACAATTAAATCCTTTTACATTCAAGCTAATAAAAGTTTCAAAACATTTCACAAAATTTTCTATGTACAAAATTCACGGAAAATTTCGGTAGTGTCTCCTCTATACTGAGAGGTTCGGGAGAGTAATAATATCAATAATAAAAATATATATCATATTTTTCAAAATAATATATCCAAAACAATGGGGAAAACAATATAATATCGCTAGAAAACCGTAATCCGATAACTCGTCTATTTGTCGGGCAAACAACGCTTAATTTATGAGACCAAAAGCAATAGCTATTGCTTTCATAACCTATATTTCACTTATATAATCCAAAGAAGTTAATAATTACATAATAGAGAAATATTTAAGTTGTTTCAATAAATAACAGACAAAACATTACAACAAAATATTAACCATTTGCAAACAAACGGTACAAACATCATTTCAACCAAGAAATCAACCATCCATCCATAGCTACCAAATTAAATGGTTTGTTCGGGTTCAGAATTTCTAATCATATAAAATGATAAATAACTATGAATTAAACCATACGCTCAACAATCGTAGATAAAACTTTATAGATTATTCATATATCCTATACAAAATAGAAGTATCCTTTCCCAACTAATCCATAAGCCCCACAACCAATAATGATTTCAATGTTAATTAAGTTTGTTTCCTCCTTTTTCATTTCACATGATTTGCGGTTCTTTTTTCATTCATCTAATGTTTATTTTCATTAATTTACATTCATTCTTACTTACAAAAGTCCAATTCTCATTTATTCATGCCATGCCATTTTTCTTTCATTTTATTACTTTACATTCATTGCTTACATTAGTTATTTTCATTTCAATTATTTAGAGTATTCATTATCATGTAAGTTTCTTTAAAATTTAATCCACGATTAATAGATTATTTCCTTTTCCTTTTCATTTTCATTCTTCCATATATAGTATTATTGAATATTAAATCCATTTCTAAATTATTTCAACACTTTTGAAGTTTTAATCATTCAGTTGATATAGTAACCACTTTAATTATAAACGGCTTCAACATTAACTTAAGTTTATAATATTTTACTTACAGTATTCACCTTTTACTATTTAATCTGATTTTAAATAGCTTAAAATATTAACTTAAGTTTATAATTATTTTTCTTATATTATTCACTTCTATTACATTTAATTAGTAGCATTTCAAACTATTAACTTTAATTTATAACAATTTATAATATCAGAATTCTTATTTACAGAAGAAATTCCATTAAACGCTTTGATTTACTAAACTTTACTTGCATAGTATTCTATTATCTATTTCTATTTAACATTACAGCTTTTTTCATTTTGGTAATGTAACGACCCGCTATTTTGGACTATTCGCATCCGCACATGTCTGAATTGAATAATTCAAAATACCGAATTGTTAATTTAAATTTGGCAAAACTAAACATATACAGTAAATAAATAATCACAGAATCACAGACATAAAGTAATAATATGCAGCGGAAGCAAAAGATAGTAGTTCATGAAGCTACTATATATATAACTGAGTTAAATAGTTACAACAGAAGTCTCAAATACAATAGTCAAATACAAGAATCAGAATACATCACTGGAATCAACTGAATATCTGAAAGCTGATAGATAGCTGGATCTCCAAGCGAAGCTCCAACTCCAAAGGTGAGTCTCGAAAGCTGAACTACTCAGTCTGACCCGAGCGTAAAGCAAAACACAAAACACTCGAGTCGGGATTAACATTCTTATATCAATAAACCCAACTTAAGTGAAATAACAATTGATATACAAATAACTCAAAGGACGTTGGAATAACCATCCTTTAAGGATTCGTTAAACTATCTACTATGTAGTGGTGTACGCTAAATAGATAATGCCTATCAGTAATATAAATATCAAAATAGTGTTAAGGCGTTACCATTATCCCCCTTAACACATTTTATATAAGCGTTATAGTCTATACAGCACTGTAAACTCCACCGTAAACTGGTGGGATATTAGGGAGTACTCCATAGGTATAACACAAAACAAATTTGTAGTGGTCGCGTATATAGGGATACAAGTATGACAAGGCACATGAGGCAATACCCAAGGTAGTGAAACTACCGTTTGCGTGATCCGGACCGGTGAGAACGCATCGCCGCAATGATCGCAACACCGCGAAACAACACTCCTGAAATTCCGAGGGTGCACCAATCAATAACAAGTAATAAGTAGCTTACGGAGGTGGCTAACCCCATTTGGCTCGGCACGGCTCCTGTTTTAGTCATTTCCAATTTGACACAAGTGTCAAGGCTATGCATTATCGTTCTCTTTCTTCAGTCATCACGTACATCATTCCAAGCACTTCATTCTGGATCACACTTCGCGTATAGTTATTAAAGTGGTTTTCGGTTTAGACAGAGAGTATGTCCATAACCGATTCTGGTTTCTTTAATAACCTTCGTAATTATTTCACCGATTGGTCGTTTTTAAATTTCAAAACCAAATCAAATTCAATTTCAATTTCAATTCATAAACCAATATTTCATTTGTCCTTCTAAATCAATTTCCATAATTTACGATTCAAAACTTCCAACTTACCAATTCAAAATTTTACAATTCAATTTCAACTTTATTTAAACAATTCAAATATTTTCAAGTTCGTATATAAGTTTCATTTCGAAATCATATAAATCAATTTAATTTAACATTCAAATCAACTTTAAATTCATTTGTCGATTTCATTCAATATTCATTAAGTAAATTTATCGTTCAAAACAATTTCAATTTAATTTCCAATTCATTAAATCAATTACCTAAGTTCAACTTTATTATATCAAAACTTCAAACTGAATTAAATTAGATTCATCAAATCAATTCTTTAAATTACAAGACTTACATTTATTTCAACAAATCACATTTTTATTTTTTGTTAACGCAATTCGATTTCACTTATTTATTTACTTCGTTACAAATTTCAAACTCAATCGATAAAGAAACTAAATTTCACGTATTCAAAAAGTTCAATTTCACTTTTTAACTTACTTAAATAATTTTTCAAAACTTAATTAATAAAGAAACCAAATTTCATTTATTAACGGAGTTCAAATTCACTTATTCAAAAGTTCAATTTATCTTATCAAAGAATTCAAATTTTATTTAATTATCAAATAATCCAATCTTATTTAATTATTAAATAATTTCAAAACTTAATTATTCAAACTAAATTATTAAATAATTTCCAACTTAATTGTTAAATAATTTCAAACTTAATTATTAAATAATTTCAACTTAATTATTAAATAATTTCAAACTTAATTATTTAATAATTTCAACTTAATTATTAAATAATTTCAAACTTAATTATTAAATAATTTCAAACTTAATTCAATGAATAATTCCAAATTTTATTGTCAAATAATTTATTATAAAACAACGTTCTTTCAACAACTATTATGTTAATATTTTGTTTCAAATATTAAATATTAACATTTTCTTTCACTAAATTCAAATTCCAATTTCTTTTCAAACTTATTATTTATTCAAATAAAATCATTAATTTATTTTAAAATCAAATTATTGACCAATCGGGTTTTATTTAATTCTCTATCCTACGTCAAGTTCATTTGGGCATTTATCATTTCAACCCGATTCCATTTCAATTCAAAAATCAAAGCATAACAAAAGGAACTTGCAATGTGATAACTGGGATGGTGTCAAAGTAAATAAATAAGCAACAGCAAACATCAACAACAATCCAATAATTAATTCAAATAATCCCGAAATAATCGTATTAATTTACATTTGTTATTTATGCAAATTAATATAATTATTTCTAGAATCTACACTATCATTTCATATAGACTAAAGATTATTACACTAATTATTTATACGGTTCTTCACTTGTCATTCATTATTTAATTTTATACTACAACAATTTTTACAATATACATTCAATGGTTCAAGGTGTAATTAACACTATTTCTACGTCAATTTATTTAACATTTAAAGGGGTCATATTATACAAATTTAACTATCCTATATCAAATTCAATTGCATACTATTTATCACTTTAACATTTAACAATTTAACGTCCAATATAAACATCAAAAATCAATCAATTATCAGCCAAACGGTATTATCATCGCATACATAATTAACAGATAATGGTGTCAGATGTCACAGGTGAACTGATACAGGTAATAACATAAACAACAGTGTAAATAACTAACAACAGCAATATTTCAATTTGTCGTTTCAATTGGAATCAAATTTAATAAATAAAAAAACATTAATCGTGAGTGATTGCTCATCTTTCGAGGCTAGTGATAATTTGACAATGAAATGAGTTACAAAACACAAGCGCGAATCCCAAGGCAAAGCTAGATTGGCATGAATAGATGACAAAGCTGATAGATAAGAATCGATGAGAACAAATTGAATCAGTCTTGATATAGCCGAAATATATACATTACTATTATATTATATTTATTATTATTTGTTTTCCATGAAATTATTTCAAAACATATATGTTGTACAAAAAAAATTACAGCACATGAACTCACTTCCCAAACTATTATATTTTACGTACACTATTATATGCACTACAGAGAACAGCAAAGCAAAGGCAACTATTAACCAATATGTATAATCAATTGGTATAATAAAATCTCTAAAACAACACGAATATATCTCGTATAAATCCAAAACAAAAAATAAAAAAATAATTTTTTTTTCTTTTTTTAGATTATACCTAATATATAACTTAGATAATCGTTCATACTTTATAATAAATATAATAGCTTGATATGTGTTAAACTGTATATACACAGACTGTCACAAACATAGACTTGCTTAACGCATATGTATACAGACCTACTTATATAATATACACTAACTAGCATACAGGAATAAACTACAGCAATATACTATACACATTTTATATCATACTAGCAATATATACACATATATTTTTGAAAGCCGGTAGATACTGTAGTTTATAACATAGAAAGCATATTAAATAAAACCTTTACATTCAGACCCAAACCAAATATATAGACCGACTCCGCTTATATAACAACAGAACCACATATCACAAAAAACTTGAATATTATAGAAACATAAATCAACATATATAAACTTATACAGCACACTATTATAAAATTTTGAAATCAATATATATATATATATATATATATATATTAACCAAAATATTACCAATAAATAAGCAAAGAGGAGGTTGTCGAATTTGTCGGGAAGGTGATCGGATGGATACAAGGCTATCATAGGGCCGAGGGGAGGGACATAGCCGGAAACGAAACGGCAAGCGGGTTTTGGCGAGGCTGAATGGAGGAGCGCATGGTCCGCTGGAGGAAGTGGAGGTGGTGGCGTCTTGGCGATGTGTGATGGAGCCGCTCGGCTATCGGGTAGGGGATGGGTTGCTCGATAGTTTGGTGAGGATGGTCGGTTTGAGAGTGGTGGACGGTGGCCGGGGCGGAGCTTGGTTGTGGTTCAGCTGAGCAGGTGCGGGAAGGAATTGCATGTAGTTTGCATGGCTATTTTGCTGGAAGGGGGAGAATGCGAATGTGGATTAGTAGGCAAAGGTGGGAGGCAAATGTATGGGAGAAAATGAATAGGCTAGGAAGAGGATGTTGCTTTTCACGTAAACATATTGTTTGCACTAATATCTTCAAACCAGTTAGAAGAAGAAGAGCTAACAGTTAAACCTTTCTTTTGAAAATATGGAAAGGTAGCGCCCATGGGATTACACGAAGATAAATAAATGAACAGTCGTTGGGAAAATCAATGGTCGCAAACGGTTACCGATACGATTATCTGATACGCGGGTTTCGCTGCATTTCGGACACCAATACACAGAAGTGAATATACCGCAGAGATCAGCATGACGAGACGATCAAAACGGTATACAGATATCTATTGTACGATTTAATTATAAAAATTCGAATTTTCTACTGGCGAAAAATGCAAGAAAAACGCAGGAAAATAACATCGACTGAGCTAAAAATGTCCGGATTTGGAAAAACAAAAAATAGCGTTTGCTTAGAAGATGGTTTAGAATTTTTCTATGTAAAAATATTTAGGTTCCGAAAATATTTTATTGTCATCGTTTTTTAACTGATTAAATTGAAGTAAATTTATGCACGAAATAAACTTTCATATTTTCGGACGAAAATTTACCGGTTGCCATGTTTAACTGGACGCATTTCAAATATCAAATTTATATTTCAAAATTTTATCGTTTATATTAATTTTTAATTTTTTTAATTTTCTCACAAAAACGGTTAATTAACTTAAATAAAATCGTTAAAATATCTGGGTTGTTACACTCTCCCCCACTCAAAACTTTTCGTCCTAAAAAAGGAAGTAGGTAGATGAATAGAAACAATCAAAAGAAAATAGACTTGAATTCCAAAATAAAACAATTAATTTAAACCATATAACTTTCAATTTAAATAAATTGATATTCCACAATTTGTTTTTTTTTTATTCAAGATTTTCATTAAATTGATTTGATTTCACTTTTTTTTTAACGTTAAGTACAAAGGTTTCTTTCAAATGAAATTAAATTTATACTCAATTAATTCCAAATACTCCCTTAAGTTGATTTAGTTCAATTTTATTAACTTTCAAACAATTTTTTTTTCTATTAATCACCTATTATTTATTTAACCCTTTTATTCTGTTTATCTCCATAACATTTTATAATTAAAATCTAAGTGAATAACGTTTATTGTACGCACTCACATTTTATTTATAAAGACAATTTATATTGTATACCATCCGATTTTCTAAATTTAACAATTTCAACGATCATAAATTAGAATAGTCATTTATTAAAATTGTACTTTATTCAACAAATTTTTATTCTTCTTTATTAAATTTATTCTACTTAATATATCCTATCACATATATATTAAGTATATTACATTTATTACAACTACTCAAATTTATTTAAAAATTCCTTTGATATCATTTGTATTGTATAATATTCAATTACATAGTTAACTTTTCGAAAATTTAGGTAAGTTATATATATAATGCAATAGAGTGTTATACAAGTAAATTTTTAATTCAATTCTCTCAAGTTTTTATATTAATTCAAAATTTTGATTTCATTTATAATTAAAATCATCTTTTTCCCAATTTTTAAGAATTAAATTTCGATTAAATTCAAACAACTTAGAGATAACTATGCATATACTATATATATCAAATCTAATTAAATTTAGAATAATATACCCATATACATATAACTCAATCATACTTAAGAATTTTAATCGATCTAACTTCCAAAACAAACTGTGGCAAAGCTACGAATTGGTCTCTTCCTTTCGAAACTCGAAAATGAATGTCGATGATGCGGCCGCCATCACCGAAATTATTTTCCAACGACAAAGAGAAGAGCACTGATTTCAAAACTTAAAATTTCTTTGAAATGATTTTTATTTGAAAATAATATACCTTCTAAAGCTTAAAATCGAAAATTGAAATCACCGAAAAATTAAATTCTCAAATTCTTGATTTAAATACATTTCAAATTCCAAATCAAATTATAACTAAATTTTATGAATTCATTTATTTATATTATTCAATAGTCACTGGTTTACCATAATAAATGAAAATAAAAATTTATTATTTTCAACAACCGATTCATTAGCTATTTAATTTCAAAAAAAATTATACTTATATATAATATAATCATACAACATTATTTTATTTACCAAATTTGAAAACAATACTGTGTCAGTTTGCTCTATTCAAGTGTTTTAGAAATCCTATCGACAGCGTTGATCAGACGAATCGATCGGAAATCCAAATCAACATCAACAACTCAAACAACACATCATATATTAAAACGTTTAAAGATTAATTTACAAATACACTTCCTCGCTTGACGATACAAGGACGGATTTCAAAATAAGTATAGAGATTCAAATTTGATGGAAATCAAATCAAAGAGAATTTTGATTCAATAATACGTTCGAACAGAAGATGAGATAATTCAATTAACAGAATCAGGAGATGGATAAGCTTATCTAATTCACGGGCAACCTTAACCGGGTCGACCGTAACTTCAAGAATATGATCGATGCTGAATTCCGAGGTAAATCAACATTCGATCGCAAGGGATAGAATTCAGGTATAACAAGGGATAGATAGCATCGTAAACCGAGGATACAGAAATCTCCGGTAAATCAATGCTTATTGGAAAGGAGTTTCACCCCTTTACAAATAATTCGAAGATTGGCGAGACCGCCAGTTCATTAGAAAGATTATTCGAAGTGGAGTTATGGATACTCCAGACTTGAAAGAAGATGAATAGTTAGGGACATGAATGAAATTTTTTGGAACCACAGGGAACGTTCCAAAATTCAAAGGGATTGAGTCAAAAGGAAGAGATTGAAACTCGAATGAGAGTGATTCTGTAAATACATTTACCCTATATGTTGAGTTTTGCCTAGAGCTACCAAAGCTCTTATACCAACTGTAACGACCCGCTATTTTGGACTATTCGCATCCGCATATGTCGGACTTGAATAATTCAAAATACCGAATTGTTAATTTAAATTTGGCAAAACAGAACATATACAGTAAATAAATAATCACAGAATCACAGACACAGAGTAATAATATGCAGCGGAAGCAAGAGATAGTAGTTCATGAAGCTACTATATATATAATAGAGTTAAATAGTTACAACAGAAGTCTCAAATACAATAGTCAAATACAAGAATCAGAATACATCACTGGAATCAACTGAATATGTGAAAGCTAATAGATAGCTGGATCTCCAAGCGAAGCTCCAACTCCAAAGGTGAGTCTCGAAAGCTGATGTAACGTTCGAGATTTTTCGACGCTCGAAAACCAACATCAATACGTCCACTGTATCAACTGCCGAGCAATCGAATGCCGAAAAACCTTACCGTTATGGTTAAAGAAGAAGAAAAAGATAGAGAGAGAAAAAGATAGAACAAAACAGAAAGAGATAACAGAACAATATCAGAATCTCACAATCGCAGCGGAACAACATATAATAGATAAATGAATAATCTTAAAACAAAAGAACTGTATATTTTATACATTACATTCATTATCAGAGTTTACAACAACAAACAGCGGAAAAGAAATACTATATACTAGTGAATACGTCATGCCATCCATCTTGCCTCCAGCAACTCCTGAATTCCAGAATATCCTGATAAATCTGACTCTTAACTGCCCGTGTGGAAATTGGTGGGCACCCAGAGTTTAGGAAGGAAAACAATAAATTCCGACTCAGTCATGGGACTGGTGTGAGAACTTAAAATAGTTATCTTTAAAACAAAGAACATGATGATTTTAAAATAGATTCGCAATGCTTTTTAGAAAATGAGACTACCATAAGGCCTCCCGCACGCACACACAATGCAAACGCAGAATCAGAGGAGATTTCTCCTTAGGATAGTCAAAGATGCTTGATACGCATTAAAAAGAAACATTTGATATTATTACTAGTGCATAGCGTAGGAAAAATTATTTCGAAAGTAAAGATATAAATCTTAGCCAGCATAGGCATTTTGCACTTATGCCTACTATAGTTTTCACCTTTACCACTTTTGAAAAAAAAATTCAATTATTTTCCTTACGCGGAAATACTTTCATTTCAAAATGGTTCATTTAAACCAATTAAATAAATCCTTACCGATTTACTTTATATTTACGTTCCAAATCCGTAAATTCATTCCCACACTTCAAAAATAAATCAACGTTTATTTTTAAACAAATTTCCCTTTCTTTTATAAATTCCATAGTGAATTTACAATTCCAAAATATCTATGAATATACGATTTCCAAATCGATTTCTAATATTCATTTTCATTTTATCTTTAAAAGATAAAATCTCAAAACATTCACTTCATATCGGAAAACATTTCCATACTTATTTAATAATAAGTAATTCACAAATGCATTATTTTCAACACTTGGAAAATATTCAATATACTTAAATCGAAATTAAGTATATATTTCATTCTTTAAGGAAAACGTGCGCTTAAACACATTTGTTTGGGCCAAAACGAATGTTACGTAAGACATCGTTACGACGACCAAAAATCACTAGTATAGGGATTCGGAATTAAGATAATATATAAATCCAAATACTATATAAAAAAATTCCTTCCGGAAATCATCTATTATAACAACAGTGTTATAGTCTACCATTTCCTTCTATTTCTCGAAAACGTCTATTTCAACAATGAATGTTGAAATCTATGTATTCGGTTCATAATACATTTCAAAACATCTTTTTAAAATAATTAACTTCATTTTATAATATCGCTTTCCCAAAACATAACCATTTTATTTAATAATATATTCACTGTCCAAAATCGTGAATATACTTCACTAACCAAATTTCAATATTTCTACACATTTTATATAAAGAATAGTTCGCTATCCAAAATCACGAATATACTTCTTTTAATAATTTTCTATATTCAATTTATCAAATTCCATTGATTTCGAATTTATAAACAATGTCCATAAATTCCATTTCTATTTATAAACTTCGATTTATAAATCTCCTTTATTAATCCAATTCAATTTATATATCTCAAATATATACCAAAAGTCCATATTATAAGTTAAATACTTATAATTCATTTATTTACAAAATCGTTCTTTTTAAAACTTCTATTACTTATAAGATTCATTTATATTTTATAACAACTTCAACTTATAAATCTCCTTTATTAACAATTTCTATTAATATCCCATTTAAATGCCCAAAATCCAGTTTATAAGTTAATTTACTTATAAATCTTTTATTTTACAACATCTATTCATTTCATAACTTCACAATTTATAAGTCTATAAATTTTATTCACTTGTGAAATCCATTTATGCTTCATTTTAACACTTAATAAACTCGTTTTATAATTCCAATATTTTATATATATATATATATATATATATATATATATATTATAAATATCAATGTTAAAAATCTTTTATATACATCCTTTATAAAAATTTAAAAATCCAAATTTAAACTTTTTTATAAATCTATTTATTTTAAAAATCACCTTTTGGTTATCTTCACAAAAATCTTAATTTTTATAACATAAAAATTTATAACGTTTTAATTATTTAAAATGAATCAATTCAAAATTTTAATAAAACGTATACTTTCAAAAATCACTTTAAAATTCTTTTTTAAAATCAAAATCATTATTTTAAAACTTCAAAAATGGATCCGATGATGCAACAGCATCCAATAGTCAATCACAACAACAAACATCATATATCATCATATGATAATCAACAAACATCAAAATATCTGTAATCAAAAAAATACTGGTGAGGAATCCAGTTGGATCCCTCCAACCTGTTTCCCTGCATCCACAAACATTAGCACAATACCAATTCCATTCAAAGCGGAATATCGTGGTATATGGGATTTATAAAATATTATCCGCTTAATAGACGGCGCAATAGGGTCTTATCCGCTATATAATGCAGGAAATCAACTCCAAGTACATAAATAATACCAATTTCACTGTACTGTGAAATATTCGCGGTATATGTTTTTAATAAATAACCTCCGCTTACTAACGGCGTATAATGTCTATTTTAACAATCAATAGATAACAATCATCATTCAAACATACAATCAACAAATTTTAATTCTAACTATTTAAAATATAAATCGAAACTATTCGATTGAGTGAGAAGTTCTCACCTTGGTTTCAATTTCGTTTTCAGCTTTTATTTCGAATAAAAATTAAACGCGCGTTTAATTTTACTCGAAATTTTCACTAGCTCTAAACGATTCCAATCAAACTCCATATCGTAGTGTTCATCCATACGGACCCAACGCAACTTGTTTCGTGCGTTTTCGACCTCGTATGAAAGAGATACAATATTTTAAAGTTTACACGATTTATTAATATAATAATTTACACTTTTTATTTTCAATTTTAAACCTTGCAACGATCTGGGCGGTCCATCCTTCAACCCAAAAATCACGGCCGCTCATTTCTTTATCTTCCTCACGCGTTCAACACTAACAGGTTCGAACGAACCCATGCCGTCATCAAAACCCTAAATCACGCATCCAAACTACTCGACTTCATGACGATCAGGATACGCCACTTCGAAGCTCTCGCCAAGAGCTACGCACGGCCACCACCACGACGAGCTCGGCCTCGTCTATGCCTGGGAGAACATGCGCGTTCGGCAACACTTTGCTTGCTCTTTGCCGTCGATTCGTTAACTTGTTTTAGATCATAGCCGTTGGATATGACGTACTCACCACCCTCTACAAGTTTGAAGTTGAACATTTCTTGCATAGATTGATGGATTGAACGATAATAGAGGGAGAAGAAGAGTATTTTTCGGCCATTGATTACTATGGAGGCGGCGGCTCTGAATTGAAACCCTAGGGCTTTAGAATTTTTGCAAATGAAAACATGTAGGTCCTTTTATAGAAAAATACGCGACACTATTCATCCCGGATTTTCCGAACTCCAAACGAAGCGTGCCGGTTGGTGTTTCTAAGGTTTACCCCACATTTCGAACACAATGGAATGTGTTTCGGGAGCCAATTCGATCATCTATACGAGTTATAGCAATAAACGATCAATTTTAAATTAAATCGATTTAAACTAATTTCTAAGCGTTTTGGCTTGCCCTGGACAAACGGTAAATCCGATTGACTTGAAATTTGAAACCATGTAATAATATCACATTAGGATCCGATGAAACTAGTTTCGTAGAAATCCGAGACTGTTTGAAAAATGGCTATTTTTACTCGTCAATTAAATATTAAAATATTCAATTTTCACAAATTAACTTTTAATTCGATTTTAAAAGTTCTAAAACATCGTTCTAACTCCAATATGATAAAATAATATTTTAGAAATCATTTTCAATCATATTTAACCCAAATTTCAATTATTTCTATATTTTCACATATTAAATTATCGATTTAATTATCCAATTAAATCTAATTATTCGAAATAAAATTTATTCAACTTATAAATTTCACTTATTAATATTTAAAATCAATTAAATATTCAAATTTTAATTAATAGAAATTCTGGGTCGTTACAGCTGAACTACTCAGTCTGACACGAGCGTAAAGCAAAACATAAAACACTCGAGTCAGGATTAACATTCTTATATCAATAAATCCAACTCAAGTGAAATAACAATTGAAATACAAATAACTCAAAGGACGTTGGAATAACCATCCTTTAAGGATCCGTTAAACTATCTACAATGTAGTAGTGTACGCTAAATAGATAATGCCTATCAGTAATATAAATATCAAAATAGTGTTAAGGCGTTACCATTATCCCCCTTAACACATTTTATATAAGCGTTATAGTCTATACAGCACTGTAAACTCCACCGTAAACTGGTGGGATATCAGGGAGTACTCCATAGGTATAACATAAAACAAATTCGTAGTGGTCGCGTATATAGGGATACAAGTATGACAAGGCACATGAGGCAATACCCAAGGTAGTGAAACTACCGTTTGCCTGATCCGGACTGGTGAGAACGCATCGCCGCAACGATCGCAACACCGCGAAACAACACTCCTGAAATTCCGAGGGTGCACCAATCAATAACAAGTAATGAGTAGTTTACGAAGAAGTGTGTTCGCTCAAGGTGGCTAACCCCATTTGGCCCGGCACGATTCCTGTTTTAGTCATTTCCAATTTGACACAAGTGTCAAGGCTATCCATTATCGTTCTCTTTCTTCAGTCATCACGTACATCATTCCAACCACTTCTTCTGGATCACACTCCGCGTATAGTTATTAAAATGGTTTTCGGTTTAGACAGAGAGCATGTCTCCGGTTTCTTTAATAACCTTCATAATTATTTCACCGATTGGTCGTTTTTAAATTTCAAAACCAAATCAAATTCAATTTCAATTTCAGTTCGTAAACCAATATTTCATTTGTCATTCTAAATCAATTTCCACAATTTACGATTCAAAACTTCCAAATTACCAATTCAAAATCTTACAATTCAATTTCAACTTTATTTAAACAATTCAAATATTTTCAAGTTCGTATATAAGTTTCATTTCGAAATCATTTAAATCAATTTAATTTAACATTCAAATCAATTTTAAATTCATTTGTCGATTTATCGTTCAAAACAATTTCTATTTAATTTCCAATTCATTGAATCAATTACCTAAGTTCAACTTCATTATATCAAAACTTCAAATTGAATTAAATTAGATTCATTAAATCAATTCTTTAAATTACAAGACTTACATTTATTTCAACAAATCACATTTTTATTTCTTGTTAACGAAATTCGATTTCACTTATTTATTAACTTCGTTACAAATTTCAAACTCAATTGATAAAGAAACTAAATTTCACGTATTCAAAAAGTTCAATTTCACTTTTTAACTTACTTAAATAATTTTCCAAAACTTAATTAATAAAGAAACCAAATTTTATTTATTAACCAAGTTCAAATTCACTTATTCAAAAGTTCAATTTCTCTTATCAAAGAATTCAAATTTTATTTAATTATCAAATAATCCAATCTTATTTAATTATTAAATAATTTCAAAAATTAATTATTCAAACTAAATTATTAAATAATTTCCAACTTAATTGTTAAATAATTTCAAACTTAATTATTAAATAATTTCAACTTAATTATTAAATAATTCCAAACTTAATTATTAAATAATGTCAACTTAATTATTAAATAATTTCAAACTTAATTCAATGAATAATTCCAAATTTTATTGTCAAATAATCTATTATAAAACAACGTTCGTTCAACAACTATTATGTTAATATTTTGTTTCAAATATTCAATATTAACATTTCCTTTCACTAAATTCAAATTCCAATTTCTCTTCAAACTTACTATTTATTCAAATAAAATCATTAGTTTATTTTAAAATCAAATTATTGACCAATCGGGTTTTATTTAATTCTCTATCCTAAGTCAAGTTCATTTGGGCATTTATCATTTCAACCCGATTCCATTTCAATTCAAAAATCAAAGCATAACAAAAGGAACTTGCAGTGTGATAACTGAGATGGTGTCAAAGTAAATAAACTAGCAACAGCGAACATCAACAACAATCCAATTATTAATTCGAATAATCCCGAAATAATCGTATTAATTTACATTTGTTGTTTATGCAAATTAATATAATTATTTCTAGAATCTACACTATCATTTCATGTAGACTAAAGATTATTACACTAATTATTTATACGGTTCTTCACTTGTCGTTCATTATTCAATTTTATACTACAACAATTTTTACAATATACATTCAATGGTTCAAGGTGTAATTAACACTATTTCTACGTCAATTTATTTAACATTTAAAGGGGTCATATTATACAAATTTAACTATCCTATATCAAATTCAATTGCATACTATTTATCACTTTAATGTTTAACAATTTAACGTGTAATAGAAACATCAACAATCAATCAATTATCAGCCAAACTGTATTATCATCGCATACATAATTAACAGATAATGGTGTCAGATGTCACAGGTGAACTGATACAGGTAATAACATAAACAACAGTGTAAATAACTAACAGTAGCAATATTTCAATTTGTCGTTTCAATTGGAATCAAATTTAATAAATAAAAGAACATTAATCGTGAGTGATTGCTCACCTTTCGAGGCTAGTGATAATTTGACAATGAAATGAATTACAAAACACAAGCGCGAATCCCAAGTCAAAGCTAGATTGGCATGAATAGACGACAAAGCTGATAGATAAGAATCGATGAGAACAAATTGAATCAGTCTTGATATAGCCGAAATATATACATTACTATTATATTATATTTATTATTATTTGTTTTCCATGAAATAATTTCAAAACATATATATTTAAACATATATGTTATATAAAAAAAATTACAGCACATGAACTCGCTTCCCAAACTATTATATTATACGTACACTATTATATGCACTACAGAGAACAGCAAAGCAAAGGCAACTATTAACCAATATGTACAATCAATTGGTATAATAAAATCTCTGAAACAACACGAACATATCTCATATAAATCCAAAACAAAAAATAAATAAAATAAATAAATATTTTTTTTAGATTATACATTAATATATAACTTATATAATCATTCATACTTTATAATAAATATAATAGCTTGATATATGTTAAACTGTATATACACAGACTGTCACAAACATAGACTTGCTTAACGCATATGTATACAGACCTACTTATATAATATACACTAACTAGCATACAGGAATAAACTACACCAATATACTATACACATTATATATCATACTAGCAATATATACACATATATTTTTGAAAGCCAGTAGATACTGTAGTTTATAACATAGAAAGTATATTAAATAAAACCTTTACATTCAGACCCAAACCAAATATATAGACCAACTCCGCTTATATAACAATAGAACCATATATCACAAAGAACTTGAATATTACAGAAACATAAATCAATATATATAAACTTATACAGCAAACTATTATAAAATTTTGAAATCAATATATATATATATATATATATATTAACCAAAATATTACCAATAAATAAGCAAAGAGGAGGTTGCCGAGTTTGTCGGGAAGTTGATCGGATGGATGCAAATCTATCATAGGGCCGAGGGG
Organism: Allium cepa; assembly: GCA_030765085.1. NCBI lineage: Eukaryota > Viridiplantae > Streptophyta > Magnoliopsida > Asparagales > Amaryllidaceae > Allium > Allium cepa. The sequence continues at coordinate 21,943,535 of CM060933.1, read as the reverse complement.
AGGGACATAGCCGGAAACGAAACGTCAAGCAGGTTTTGGCGAGGCTGCATGGAGGCGCGCATGGTCGGCCGGAGGAAGTGGAGGTGGTGGCATCTCAGCGATCTGTGGTGGAGCCGCTCGGCTATCGGGTAGGGGATGGGTTGCTCGGTAGTTTGGTGAGGATGGTCGGTTTGAGAGTGGTGGACGGTGGCCGGGGCGGAGCTTGGTGGTGGTTCGGCCTGAGCAGGTGCGGGAAGGAATTGCATGTAGTTTGCATGGCTATTTTGCTGGAAGGGGGAGAATGCGAATGTGGATTAGTAGGCAAAGGTGGGAGGCAAATGTATGGGAGAAAATGAATAGGCAGGCTAAAAGAATAGGAAGAGGATGTTGCTTTTCACGTAAACATATTATTTGCATTAATATCTTCAAACCAGTTAGAAGAAGAAGAGCTAACAGTTAAACCTTTCTTTTGGAAATATGGAAAGGTAGCGCCCATTGGATTACACGAAGAGAAATAAATGAACAGTCGTTGGGAAAATCAATGGTCGCAAACGGATACCGATACGATTATCCGATACGCGGGTTTCGCTGCATTTCGGACACCAATACACAGAAGCGAATATACCGCAGAGATTAGCATGACGATGCGATCAAAACAGTATACAGATATCTATGGTACGATTTAATTATAAAAATTCGAATTTTCTACTGGCGAAAAATGCAAGAAAAACGCAGGAAAATAAGATCGACGGAGCAAAAAACGTCCGGATTTGGAAAAACGAAAAATAGCGTTTGCTCAGAAGATGGTTTAGAATTTTTCTATGTAAAAATATTTAGGTTCCGAAAACATTTTAATTTCATCGCTTTTTAACTGATTAAATTGAAGTAAATTTACGCACAAAATAAACTTTCATATTTTCGGACGAAAATTTACCGGTTGCCATGTTTAACTGAACGCATTTCAAATATCAAATTTATATTTCAAAATTTTATCGTTTATATTAATTTTTAAATTTTTTTCTTTTCACACAAAAACGGTTAATTAACTTAAATAAAATCGTTAAAATATCCGGGTTGTTACAGGTAAATTATATACATATGTCTTTTAGAATGCAATAGAAAATTATCCAAGTTATCATATTTATTTTAATTAATAAAATGTTCAATAGTTACGTTTTCTTATGTCCATTACTTAATTTATTAATGACAACCTTCAATTCCTTTATATTTCATTAATCCCTTAACATCTAATTTCTCATTTCACATCTTAGCAGCTTCGAAACATTCAAATAGTTAAGATTTCATTTTATTACATTAAATGAAAACTACTAATTATCAGAAGGTTTAAGAAGTAACTCCGAGTTATATTTCCAAATAATTTTAAAATAATATATATATATATATATATATATATATATATTCATCATTTATAGATCAAATAGGAATTCAAAATTTATGATTCGTAATCAAAACAAATGTGCAGTAAAATTACTACAGCGGTCTTTCCACTTTGAAACTCGAAAATGAACGACGATGATGCGTGCACTCATCATCGAAATTATTTTCCAACGACAGAGAGAGGAGTACAGAACCTATTTCCTTTAAAAAAATTCTTTTAAAATATTTCTTTCAAATCATATGGAAATATATATATCAGAAAATACTTCCAAATAATATTAATATTATATTCCAAAATATTTTGAAAGAAAATTTCAAAATCTCAAAACTTCAGTTCTTAAATTATCAATTTATTTTTATTTTATTTGTAAATTCTATTTTTCAATCAATATTTATAAAATTTCACAACCTACAAACAAATATATAACAACCAACTATATCATTTATAAAAAAAATTATTTTATATACAAAATATATAATAGGAAAAATTATTTCATTTACCTATATTTCAAAACAAGATTCTGTCGGTCTATCCTATTAAGTGTTTAGAAATTCTTATCAATGTTATACTGTCCTATGCACCGACCAAAATTTATAAATATAGAACAAAACAAATTAACACAATACAAAACCCTTTACAACACTAATAAATACGCTCTCTCATATATATATATATATATATATATATATATATAGACACACACACTCAACGACTCATTCTAGGGTATTACTACCCCATTTCTAATGAGTCAGACCCCACAAAGCTAAGATTATCGCTAAACCAAAGCTCTGATACCAACTATAATGACCCGCCTTTTGGACGGTTCAAATTGAAGATAAACCATACACGTCAGACTCGAACCATTCAAAAGGGCAGATAGTTATGGGGTAAATAAGAAAAAGCACGGTAAGAAAGAAAATAAATACAGAATCTTACGATGGAATGACAAAATACAATAATCAAATAAACAGTTCATGAAGTTGTTTACAAATACATTGATTATACTTTTATAATATAGATCAGAGTTACATACAACAAAAATAAATAACAAATAAATACAGCGGAACAATATGATGCAGTGGAATAAATAATATAATAAATAATAACAATACAAAATCATCGCCTTCATCCTCCAGAAAGCAGCCTTCGATAAACTGAAAGACTCAGACTGACCTGAGCGAATTGAAAAAACAAAATGCTCGAGTTAGAACTAAAAGATCTTACGTAAGTTAAATCAACAATAAATAAATGGAAGTGTAATGGCGTCATAGATGTTTACGGGGTTTGACATCTCCTATCCAGTGTCTAACATGAGTGCAATAAATCAAGAGATGTTCGGGATTCACATCTCCTAAGGATCCGTTAAACTATATACATACATAGTACAATACGCTATTATAGTGTCTACAGTAAAGTATTAAAATAGCATTAAGGCGTTACCCATATCCCCCTTAGAATATTTATATATTCCTATACTCTACAGTACCGTACGCTCCACCATGAGGTTTACCCAAAGGGCCTCCATAGGTATGGTACAAAACTAACCCATAGAAGGCGCGATAGGGCATGTGAACATAGCACTTGAGGCAATGCCAGGGTAGATATACCAATTGCGGATCCGGACTGCTGGTAACACATAGCAACTACGACCGCCTACCTCGGAATACACTTCCACAATCAAAATCAAGGGGTAGCCACCAAATCATCACAAAGTCATAATATGGTATCAAAGAAATGTGTCTGATTGGAGGTGTGACCTCACTTGACCCGGCGTGGGTCCTGTTTTAGTCACATCAAGCTGACTCCGAGAGTCAGAGTAACGTAAATACCTCATACACAATCGTTCTCCAACCATCCTACTTCTTTCTGGAATCTCCATTATGCATACAGTTGTTAAAGTGATTTTAGGTATTGGTAGAGAGTATGGCAATATCTGATCCCGGTCTCTTTAACAACCAAACGCTTATTACACATCGGATGGTTCTCTTACATTTTCAAAAACCAGTTCATATTGATATCAAAATATCATATTCAATTCAAACCATATCACTTTCGAAATCATATTCACTTTAGAAATCGTATTTTCAAAATAGGTTAAACCTTCATTTCAAAATCATCATAGTTACTCAAAATATGTTATTTAAATCCCAACTTAGGTTATTACAACATTTAATCATATTTGCATTTAAATCAAGGAATTAAATATAACCACTTCCACTTTACTTAGTCTGAAATTTAGAAAATAGTTTAGACAGTTATAAATAGATAAATAGTTTATCATAGTAAAAATAAATTTTTAAATAGTTAAAATACTCTAAAATAGAAAAAAATAGATTAAAATAGTTTAAATGGATTTAAGATAGTTTCGATGGATTAAATAGATTAAATAGGTTTAAAATAGATTAAATTAGTTTAATAGTTTGAAAATCTTAATAGGATTTAAAATAATATATTTCTATACAGATTATATTAAAATGTTAAATTTGAAATTAATATCAAATTAAACTATTTCTTTCAATTCAACACATTTGAACCATGTGCAGCTTTCAAATCAATAAACTAAATTTTCTCCTTTAATTCAAATTCTCATTTAAACCATTTAACCAATATCGATTTCAAATCCAAGTTCGAACAATAAATCCAAACTATTCAAATTTTTAGTAAATTACAAAGTTACATTTTTCAAACATTTTTAATAACGCAATTTCAATAAATTTCATTTATACTTGAAATCTAACTTTAAAATTTCAATTTAAACCAATTCCAATTTCAAATTTAAAACTCGGTTTTCAAAAATATTCCAGTTCATATAAATCAAATTTTGTTCAAAATACCATTTAATAAATTTCAAAATTTAAGGATTTAAAATAATTTAATTTAACCAATCCAGTGTCCGTATATAATTTTCTACTCTATGGTCAAGTGATATGGATATTTATCATTTTAATCCGCAAATAATTTATATTTACGGATATATATCATTTCAACTCGCAATCACGAATAAAATTCAAAATCCATAAAATTGCTAGGGTTTATCATTTCAACCCATAACAGTTTTTCCCTAATCTATAGATCATTCGGGTATGTATCATTTTTAACCCACAGGAAACTTGCTGTGTTATAACAATATAAAAATATAACATCCAGTCATCCAATATCAAACAATCAAACATACATCACAGTCACCATTCCCTCAACCAATAAATAACATCAATTAATTGATTATCGTCAATAGGTATTCAATTAACAATAAATTAAATATTAAATTAAAGGATGATTAAATGCAATAAAATTCATATTTAACTGAAATGACAATTTAAATATACCAAATATCAACCAATCAATTTCTAATCACATCATAAATTTAAATTAACTAATATAAGACAATTTAGTAGTTGTGAGTGGGTTAAAACACTCATCTTTGATTTCAAATCGAATTGAAATCCAAAATTAGGCCCAAAATCTTACATTCTTAGAATTTGTCCAAACAAGCATCAAAATGTCTAGAATGTCGATACGATCGCAATGGAGAAAATCGTGCTTGAATTTGAACTCATATGAGAAAGTTATTGATGTTATAACACTTGGAATTAAAAATATAATAATAAATTAAATAATAATAATAAAAAGAACGTTACCTACCTCACTGTTCACATGCGGAAACAATTCGAAGTCGAACCCAAACCCTAGCACGTACCGGCCGTCGCCTTATATCGTCCAAATGCTACCACACCATCCCCAAATACCACAATCGGACGTCGCCAACAACCTCCCCATCTCGAGCCGAGCTTCCCCTGATCAGACGACCACCCACGGCCCCTGGAAAACGGCAGCACCGCTGCCGCCTTTGGCTGGCAATCGCGGCCATCTCATTCCCCTATAGTACGAACGAATCATACCCCTGAGACCTACTCGACACCACCTTCCCAAAGTCGCCTCCTGATCGTCGATCGAACGAAGATCCATCGTTGGATCGTCAAAACCCTAAAATGGATAGCCGAAGTTCAACCTCGATTTCTGGACAAGGGAGAATTCGATTGAAAAATGAATTGCAGATCTAGCTTGCGCTCATCGAGAGCTTCGAATCGGCGTATAATTTGTCAAGGTTTGGAGGTGTTTAAGTTTTGAAATTGATTCTAGTTTGAAATTGAATTGGAATTTAGAGATTTCAACCATTGAGAAAAGAGAAGCCAGAGAGAATTGTACGTACAACAATGGGGAATAAAAAAGGCTACTAGGGTTTGGAGAGATTATTTATTTTAACACGGTCTGATAAGAAAATAAATGCATATCGGATTGGTACTAATGACAAATAGTGACCGAAAATGCTCGTTCTGTCTCCGAAACCAAATTAGGTCATCCGATATATCAAAATAGATGTTTTTCATATTTCTAAATCCAATGGAACAGGTTTCAAGTCCAAATTCCATTGTATAAAGAAGTTAGCTTACGAATCAACTTATTTCAAACTGATTTCAATTAAATTTTATTAAATTGAATTCTATGCGTTTCGAGCCCGTACGATCAAACGACAAGTCCGATCGCTACGAAACTTGAAACCTCACAATAATTCATTGCTACGGATCTGATGAAACTGGTTTCGTCAGAATCGGAGTCAGTGGCCAAAATGGCTAATTTCACGTTAATTAAAAAATTATTATTAAATTAATTAAATCACTTTTTAATTCCACTTTTAATAACTAACAAATTTTATCATTTTTGATTACTTAGACATTTACAATAATTTAAAACGAATTTACATATCAATCCAATGTTAGATATTACACTAATTACAGTGTTCAATTTGAACTGTAATTAAATCCAATTAATTATAATTTAATTCTAACAAATTGATTATACTTTATTTCAGTCCTTTTTATTTCATCATTCGTTACTCTATGCATATTTTAACATTGGGTTATATCTTATTACGTTAGTATTCCATAATTACCATCTTTTATTTATTAACTTCAATTTTCCAATTATATTGAATTTTGTCGATTTTCACATTAATTATAGTTTAAAATCACAATAAATTAATTTATCTTGGTTTCACTCTTTTTATTAAATCAATTATTGCCTAATGAATATAATTGACATTTCTATACATTTTATTGCATTCACCTTATACAGCTATTGTCTTAAATCATCTTACGTAACATTTAATTTCATTTAATTATAATTTATTAATAAATTGGTAACGAATAACAATTATCACTATTGCTATATTTAATCACGTTTGTATATTTGTTATCTACACACAGATGTTATAGTTATTTACACAAAACAAATTTTTTTCAATTACAATTTATGAATTACTATTTCATTAATTAATACAACATTTTAATTATCGATTGCTCCTTTAATCCGATTATCAATTTATACACATATTATTACAACTAATTTACAATTTAATCAATTATAACTCTTTAATCTTTTTAATTAATTGGAATTACATTTAAAGCAGTTATCAATTACCTTAAATTTATATTATTACATTTCACTCCATTTATATTCTTATTATTAAATCACAAATTTCACTTCTTCCAACATTAATTCACAAAACCTTATTAAATTAACTATTTTTTTAATTATCGAAAATTACGGGTCGTTACAATAAAAATACGGATATAATTCAGTTGTAAAAACTCTAAAATACTGAATGAAGAGTCACGTATATGTACTAAAAAATTCATATTCCCTTTTCATACTAAATATTATATAGGAGTTTAACTCAACACCAGGAATTTATCAAACACTACAATATTTAACCACTGTACCAAATGAAAAAGTTACTAAACTTATGACTTCCGACAATACCATATATTAAATAATAAATTAGCCCTATCTGATCTATAACCATGCTAAAATAGAAAACAATAAACATTCAAGTACTCGCGTAAAACAAAAGACAGAAGATAATGGACTAATTAACGATGGAGTTCCAATTTTCATATGGATAAATGCACAACTAATGAAACTTAACAACTGTTATGAAATTTTAGTCTAAAAAACTAATGTGCATTTCCTATGTTTTCTATTCTTTGCACAAACAATCGAAAATTACCTACTGATGAATTCACTAAATCACTAAAAAAAATATTTCCTTTCATTTATATAGAAGAACTAAGTAGCTTTATAGAATTACAAATATTCTATTTCCATACAGTCAATGACCTGTACATGTTAAATATTTTAAACGAATGTTTTGTGGCATTATCCACTGTATTTTGCAAAAAAGCGCCTTAAACTGCCAAAAGGCGCACTCAAACTGCAAAACGACACACAACTTGCGCGTATGCATTTTTTGAGCCTAGGTATGCCTAGGCGTGGGCCTTGACAAAGTCATCAACAATACTGGTTTAGGGATATACAATTGATTCCTCTACATTTAATATTACAATATATTCATAAAAGCATATTTTATTGAATATTTTTCTTGATTTCTTATGCCTAGCTAACGACTTAGGGGTAAAGTATTGGGTTAAAATCGAAAGTGTTTTCAACACACAAACAAGTTTGGCAACAGATTTCTACAAGTGATAAAAAATAGTGCATAATTTGGATTGTCTCCTCTAGTAAAAACCAAAGAAGACATTCAACCATCAGATTCTAGTCGTTCATCACGGTTTAATAAATATGACCTAATTTTATGGTTTTAACAAAAGCAAAGAAAAAGACATACATTCAAATACTCAATTATAGTTATTAAACCACAAAATAAAGGAAAATATTTGATAGATTATCCCATGAGCATGTATGTATAGTATATACCTTCACTTTGTGGAACCAAGGACCATAAGGAACTGAAATTCCATATTTGAGATCATATGCTAATTCTCTCATAAGTATCCGAGGGCCCAAAAGAGGCACTACCGAGTCTTGATCACCTTTGTTAAAAGAAATACAAATATTATTTTCTAATTATTTAACGTAATAAACCTTGTGAAATAAGTAGGAAAAACTTTTGCCTGAATACCCAAATAGGTATTTTGTGACTGATATTTTTTTGAGCAAGGGGAGAACGTTGATATTTCCATTCATGTTGCTATAACTCAAAACTCTATAGTAAAATAAGGGGGAAAACATTTTTAGCACAATAACATGCAACTATGAAAAGGAAAAAGGAGAAAATGATTCCGCTTGGTACTAATCTATTCAGATTACAAAGATACAAGTACACTTTTTATAGCCTATCAAACAACAGAAAATCACTTTGGTCAAAAGATCCATAAAAATAAGAGTAGAGAAACACTTATTGTACATAAACATTATTCATTATCCGAGGCTTAAATTACTACATTGAATAATAGAAAAAATCCATACCTGACAGGAAGTGAAGCTTGTTTTCAGCAGCTTGGGTCTTTGCCTCTTTTCTCCATAATCAGATTAATCTTTTTATTTCAAACTAAACCTGAAAGAACCATTAAGAGATACAAATTAAATAACACAGATTGAAACCTACTTATGAAACAAATAAAAGCCACTGAAAATGCACCCAATAAAAAAAGAAATTTCATATCACAACTACACATTATACAAAGGCACCTTTTTTCAAATTTGAACCTATGGAAAATGGTTGTCCATTGCTCACTCAAAATAAGCCCACTTGATCTATAATAATATACACAAACAAATGCAAGAAAAATAATTTTTGGTTAGTATTCGACGAATAAATATCAAAAATAAAAGAAAATATATGAGCAGATAGCAAAAGTCTAAGTAGGACCGGGTTGCGTCATTAGATGAATCTTGAGAATGTTTACAACTGAATTAATAAATTGTCCAATTCCTAACTATTCAAAAATTAAAGATAATTGTTTTCAACGAATACAACTTACTCATCGATTTGATGGGCTAAAACTTTTTCTAATACATACCTATACTCTCCAAAGTGGATGAACAAAAATACATCTACTCAAATAAGCTATCTATTTATTTCAGTTATGCATTTAGAATCATTAGTACAAAAAAAGTTGCACAATGGAAAATGATACACAATGGAATCCAACATATGAGCAAATGCAAATCCTAGAAGGTTATACAAAGGTGGAATGTGCACACTAGAATTTAAACAAATCAAGGAAATTACTAATGAGTTAGGAATATATTTGATGTATAAAAGGAATAAATGTGCTTTATTGGTTTAAAAGTCATAAGGCCAGAGAGAGGCAGAGATTTGGACGTAGCCTAAAAGAAAATATCCACGGTAAATGGATTCAAGTCAAAATCAACAAAAAGTAAATATTAAATCCTTTTTGACTTACTGAATATGTGCACAACTGTTCCTTCTAAAGAAAAAATGTGAAAATTAATTAACAGAATGAGAGTAAATTAGATACTGATATATTGTAAGCAAGATTTTAGCCATTGTCAAATACAGATACAAACCTTATAGACGGACAATCTTAATCAATCAATTCAATCAGGATTCATCAATTAAGAAGATATGAAATCTCTAGTTGATATACTCCATTTCAATGCTCAATATTGTCATGCATGTATATACACACACTCTAATTCTAGTGACTAAATTACCCAAGAAAATTATCGTGACAATACAATAATTAAATAAGTTCTCAAATTGGTTATATATGAATCTTTTTTCATCTACACATGAACTAAATCGATAAAAAATGTTCCAATTCATTCTAAAACTGAAATTTTTTCTACATCAAGACCTCATATGGCAATTCCCACATGTCCGACAGTCTGTCCAAAGTCATATAACTCAAAATATTTATCTATATGCATTATATAAATACTTGAAGGACTTTATAATGTGTTCAAATTCCTCGCTATAGCAAAACAAAATGTTTCCAACTTTAATGCAATCATAAAGAGTGAATAGTAGTCTAAATCAAAATTGTAGTAACCAATTAATAAAAAGATAACTATTGTTAATCATGTGAATTTTGATGAAAAATTATCATGGAAATTCAAAAATTGATTACCTCGACCTTGCAGAATGAACGTATACATCCAAATTAACGTGAGAAACCCTAAATCTTACAAGTCGGCAGAGGCATTGGAGCCATGGGAACGTGACTAGTGAGAGGAATGAATGTCACAAGGAGTTCGTTGATTAGAGCTTGAAATTCAATCAACGCTGGAGATTTAGCTGATAATCTGGGATTTGGCTTGAAATTCAGCAATAGTGGAATTTAGGAGATGAAACAATTTTAACTTTAAAAAAAAGCAGTAATTCGATTGGGTCTGAATAAGAAACCTTAGCTATTGATGAGTTTGCGAGTTAATTATTTTTGTTGATGATAACGGGGGAGAAATATATAAAGTCCAGGCAAAGATTGTTGGATCGATTTCATCCTAAAAGGGGGAATAGAGGGATACTATCAATTATAAAAATTTAATGCGGAAGTATATATAAAATAATCACAGCACTGATTATACCACACAGATAATAACAGAATAATAAAAACAGAAAATAGAACACACAGATTTACCCAGCTTCTGCAAAACACTACCTACGTGCTGCCCCCAAGGTTTCTACTAGAAATAAAGTAGTTAGACGCTTACACATGTAAACTCGCGACACCCGCTACCGACTAACCTAACTCTACGGTCAAAACTCTGCCACAACTCAGCCACTGAGTTGCGAATTCTCGAACTACACCACCGTAGCTCATCCTCTAGTCACACGACTAGAAATTACACAAGTTTAAAAATAAAACATAAAATAAAAACAAATTAAAATAACACAAAGCTCTAATTTATAAACTATAGCCCAACATCAGAGAAAATCGGCCCACAATAAAAGTAAATCTCCCTTTTCTTTTCTATTGTTCGGCCTGTTCCTTTTTCTTTGAAAAAAATGGTTGCTTCTCGTTCCTCTTTCACAAAATTAGGGTTCATGAGATTTTGAAGACGCCGACTTAGTTGTTCGATCGAGTAGATATTTCTCATTCCTTGCTTTTGTCGATCGTTTGTCTCTTTGACTTGCTTTTGGCTTCTATAAAATTGTCGAGCTTGAATGTTTAAGATGGTATGTATTTTTGCTTTTCCAATATGCTTATGCTCGACTTGATTCGAGTTTTAATGATTGATTGCTTCTCTATTTTGCTTGAACTCGAATGAATTTTGGCCTATGATGCTAACGGGTTTAAATAGAATTCGAATCCCTTAAGTTTCGTTCAAATTAATTTATTTGAATTCGTCCTTGGCAACTGATTTTCGTTTGGATGCTTGTGATGTTTCTGACTTATTCAAATGCGTATATTTTGTGATTACTTGATTATCACGGTTTCATGAATTTGACCTTGCTAGATTCCTTATCTTGGTTACCACGGGTTTGTGAATTTGCTGATGATCTTGATTGACTTGCGGATTGATATTCTGATAATGTCTGACTTTGGCACTCACTTGTTCAATTTGAAATTCCAAATGCATTTACTCGATTTGTACCTTATTTTGTTCAAACTATACCACGGTTTTGATTCTCTGGCATTTTTAACCTTGACTTTGGTCATTTGAAATGATTTCTAGACTTTGTTCGAAACTGCTACTCTAATTTGGTTCCAATTTTTTGTTGGCTTCGATTATGGTGTTTGAACAGTGTCTCGCAACCCTCTGTGTGTGTGTGTGTCTATGCATACATGTGTTTATATATATATATATATATGTGTGTGTGTGTGTGTGTGTGTGTGTATGTATGTATGTATGTATGTATGTATGTATGTGTTCGAGTAGTTCATGTTGACAGGTCCGGTTGTTTTGTGATTTTTCGTCCGCCATTGCATGTTGTTATTCACTTGTGTACTTGGTTTTCATGTCCACTGCTTGACTCGAAGTCTAGTCTTGGCTTCTTGATGCGGTCTTATTTTATATAAGATTTGTTGCACTGGTTGCAGCTCTTTACTGTTTGAATTGTGGCTTTGTAATTGTAGTCTTTGCTTGTCGATGTTGCATTTTCTTGTAATATTTATGAAATGTTGGATTTGTTCTTTGTTTCACTGGTGCATGTGCTTACGCCTTCATTTCCAGTTGAATTTGAACTTATATTTGGATTGCACCTACGTTGAATCCAGCTTATAGCTCGGGTTTGACCTTGTGCTTATATCATGACTTAATTTTTATTTCATTTGAGTTGAACCTGGCTTTTGATTGGGCTTGACCTTGTGCTTACATGTCCTTGTAATTTTATCAAGTGTACATTGATGTGCACGGCCTTATGGCATGTACGGTGATCCACTGTGCATGTCGTAAGCTGTTCGTGTATGATGAATTCAAAAATAAATGATGATGAATAACTCAAATAACTGATACAAATAATATTTTCACAAATACACATTTTATTTTACACTTTCAAAAATATATAGATGATGACAAACAACCTAAATAAGCTGTTCGTGCTCGGATGCTGGATTCAATATGGAATAGAATTGAAGATAAAATACGAATGTATGAGTGATATGTAGTGAGGTGTGCAAATGTAAAAGGAAAATTGTGATGTAATCAAAATTTTATTGTAATTGAATTTGTATATATATATATATATATATATATATATATATATATATATGTAGTGAGAGCTCAAATTTGTACTATTCAAAATTATAATAAATATTTGTTTGAACAAAATATCCATTTGAATTTAAATTCTATGTTGTTTATTTTATTCAGAAAATATTTATTTAATTCTATGAAAATAAAATAGTACATTAACAAATACATTTAAATGAATATATATATATGTGTGTGTGTGTGTGTGTGTGTGTGTTTTTATTATCATCAAACAAAAATCATATACTAGAATATTCAACATAGATTAAAGGGGAGTTTTGTAATCAGGGGGAGTTATAATATATTTTATATACAAAGTTGTCATCATTAAAAAGAGGGAGATTGTTAGTACCTTAGGTATTGGTTTGATGATAACAACTATTAGATATAATATAAAATATAGATACTAATGTTTTATCAAGATATATATAGTATATAGTACAGGATATTAGATAGGTATTAACTAAGAAGACTGTACAGTATTAAGATACTGATATCAAGAGTAGATTCAAGATGCTGATATAAAGTTTTAAGATTTTAAGAATGAAGACTCATAAGCGTTGAAGAGTTCAAGATTTCAAGATATTCCAAATAAGTTATTGAATCATAGAATTTATGTTAAACCCTTTATAGCACATTCCCGATCTCTCTTACCTTTCCTAAATTTTTTTTAAATTGTTTTTCACTTTTCAAAATATTTCCATCATGATTTTCAAATCTCTTATACTTATGACGAAATTATTTTAGTGTTTTTAAGTTTATATATGTTGAATTATTGTTTATACTTTAATAATTTATAACCATATTGTTTTATATATGTTATTTACATTATATTAAATATTCTTAAGATTATTTTATAAAGTTTAAGTAAGTTTAATATGATTAAAATATGTATAAACTAAGTTTAAATGTTTGTACAAAGTTTAAAAATATTTTACAAAAATTAATATAGCCAAAACATTTTTATTAAGTAAATTTTCAAAATACAAAGGGATATGTCGATATATCCTTTGCAAGTATGTCGACATACTAGTCATATTTTTCAAAATTCAAATTTGAATGGAAGTATCTTTTCGTCGTATATCTTCACGAATGGACATGACCATTATTTCCCTATATATACCAGTCTTCCAAACAAATTTTCATCAATTGCTTTCTTATTTTTCTCTCCTCTTTTCACACTCTTGATTTCTAAAGCAATTTCTATCGAAACTCTATCGAAATTCAACCAGAATTTAATTCAAACATTACTAGTTCGATTCTTTTTCATATACTCTGATTTCTCTCATCTCTCTCAAGATCAAGTGCTATTCAAGAGTCATTGAATTAGTTGCAAGCAAGATCAAAGATCCGAGTCTGTAAACTCTATCGAATCATAATCTTATATTCTGTGGTGTTCTTATTAGTCCTGAAATTCAAGTAGGTGTGATCGTAGCCTGATTAAATCAATTGAGTGTACTTAACAGCCCATAAATTTAGTGGGTGTGCTTTTGGCCCGAAAATCAAATGGCTCTACCCAGAGGCCGGGATTCTGAAGTGTGTGTCTTGTAGCTTTGAAATCGAGATTGTTTTTGGATTTACAGGTTGAAAAGAAATTCATACAAGGAATTGTGCGGGACTGTACGTAGGGTAACTCTGAACCAATATAAAATTGTAATGACCCGAAATTTTCGAACCCGAAAAATCCGGATAGTTAGGAAGAAAGAAGAAGAGATAGAAAAAGAAGAAGAAGAAGAAACACCAACATCTCACATTCGCAGCGGATAAAATATAATAATAAATAATAACAGTTTACAAAAGAATTCTGTATCTGTCAAAGTACATTTATAATACATCAGAGTTACATATATATATATACAGTCACTGAATATACACAATTACCATGCATCAGATATACAATAATAAAATACAGCGGAAACACTACATACGTTCCTGCCATCCAGCTCGACTCCTGAGCTCAAGAACGTCCTTACCTGGAAATCTGTAATACTCGGTTTGACCCGAGCATTACATCAAAGTAACACCCGGGTCAGGCTGGAAACCAGCGTGAGTAAACCCATCTAACAAAAAGTACTAGTACAAAAGGCTGACTTAAAACCCGGGTAACTCGTCTCAATTTACAAATTCAAAATTTGCTATAGACATTGCTTATTTTACACATCAATTTCTAAGTAACAAAACTTAGATTAAATGTTTCACTTCACTTAACTCATTATATTCCAGCCTATTGATTTCACATATCAATTTTACATAGAATCGAAGTGGTTTCGGGTACTAACTAATACCCGACTCCGGTCTCTTCGAATTCAGTTCATCTTAACACATGTTATTCAAGTGAAATGCAATTCAACTTTAAAAAAAAGATGTCACCTTTTTACCCAGCAATTCATCATTGATAGGTAACCACATTATCATTGTCCATCCAAACGCATCATATCACGAACCATTTCATATCAGAGGTATCAATCAATTTAGGGCATTTAATCGTCATTTAATCATACATAAGCAAGATAATTCAATCATACCATCTCGAATAAATCTAATTAACCATAATTGAATTAAATCAATTACCTTTAAGTCCTGCTAATTAATTAATTAATTAATTACAACCCAATTGATTAACCATTCCATAATCATTCATCTTAATTAATCCTCCTTGATTAATTATTCTTTAATTACATTAAGATTATCATCATTATCTAATTACTTTCATTAAGTAATTATACTTAACCAAACTCCATGAATGGTTATCCTTAATTGATTAATTACTTGAACTTAATTAATTGTATAATAATCTTAAGTTAACGTCCTTCATTAACAATTCTTTAATTACTTCTCTATAGAATTAAATTTAGATTAACCATAATCAATTACAGATTAATTAATCTTAAACTTTAATTAATTAACTTAAATTCTTAATTATTAAATTAATTAATTATCCATTTTAATTACCTGAATAATTTAATAAATCTCAAATCCTACTTAATGTTAAGATAAATCTTATTCTTACTTATGATTGAATTATCATTAACAAAGTATTAAAAACAATTATGAATTATTCACAAATCTGTAGTCTTCTTATGACACCACAATGTCATAAATTCCAAAATCGATAATCTCCTCTTCATTATCTTTAAATCAATTAATTAATCTAAATTAATTATCCATTAATGACTTTAATTATTAATCAATAAAACTTAATTACCTATTTATTATTCACTAATTACTTATTTAATCAATTATTAATACGTAATTAAATCTTAATTAGTAAACAACTAATCATACATTAATTAACTTTAAGTAGTTAATTACAAATTTATTTATCACTTAATCATTAATTAACCAATCTCTAATTACTATTAAAAAGTCATCATTCTTAATTGCCTTCTAAAATAATTTATTGATACTAATTATTCATCTTAGTTAACATTTAAAAGTCTTCTTTAAATTTTGAGAAATCAATTTATTACTAACCACACAACTTTAAATGTTAATTAATTTTATATTTAACCTAAATTAATTACTTAATTAAAATAATAATTAAGAGTTAAAACATTGTTAAGCATTAACTAAGATAATTAAAACTTGTATTAAGTTTTTAACTTAAATTGTTAAACACTTATTTAGTTTACAGTGCTAAAACTATTGAAAAACAAACTGCTTAACTTCATTTCGTTTATAATAGCGCAATTTTGAAAATAAAACCACCCAAGAGATTTCCCTATTTACTTGAGTAGCACTTCGAGTTCCTCACCAACATTTCCTGAGTCACTCTCGTCTCCTCTCGTACTCCATCTTCTTCTCCTTTTTTTCATTTTCCAGTAAATTTAAGAATTAAACTTAAGTATAGTAACAGATTCATATTCACGCATTCGAATGAAACCCGAAGCAACCATCCTCATAACTCGAGTAACAACTCGCGACACACATCCATCACAATGCTGACACCATCCTCTCACCGTGCACGGCGGGGCGACTAAACTTCGACGAACACCAACATCATTGGCAAGTCACAAATCTCACGAATACTCGAAAACCAAACTCGAATCGCTTTCAAAAATTTCAAATCAAAATTAAGCATACCGTTCGAAACCTGAAGCTCAAACCACACCACAAAACCACCTCGCCATCGCCTCACAGACCACCGGAGTCGCCCAAATTTCGTCCACACCACGACAACACGCTCCTCCTCCACTCCCTTGAATCTCATGACACTCGATCACGCATAGAAGACAAACACGCCACGATTCTTAACCCCAACAAAAACAAACTTTAAACCCTAAAATGAATTCGTTCAAACAATTCGTGTATTTGAAAATTTGTTCAACGATTTTCTTGACATCATAGATGTGTATACTAGCTTCAAACCAAGTTTCAACATTTTAAATTGATTCGATTATCTGAAATTGGAAAAAAAATGCAATTTTTGTTCAAATACAAACTGCTCATAAAATACTAATCTAAAATCTTCATTTTAGTTTTAAAAATCATAATTTGCAGTAAGAATCCAAGTTACAAACTTGAATTAACTTTTTATAACAAATAAATTTATTACCTGATTACCTGTAAACAAGGTTTCCAGTAGAAATATTCCACTAACATGTTTTAATCAGCTTTGAAAAATCTTATTTGAGTTTAAACATCTTGTTTGATTGAAACTAAAAGCTCTACAATGAATTTGATGAGAATAAATTTGAGTTAAAAAAATATTCACCCTGTAACCATAAACAGAGATGTATAGAAACACAGAATTATATTCAAGCTAAAGCATATGCAATACAATATGATCAATGAATTCCCTGGACTGTTTTTAATTAAATTTTAAACTTGAAGCTTCAAAATAGATGTTTACTCACCTGAAAAATTGTGTGAACAGAGAACACTTTGATATTATGAAAACCTGCAGTTGAATCTGCCTGAGTTCTTGACTGTTTTTGATTTGAATTAAATTTAAGTCTGTTTCTTCTTTTTGTTTTTTCTCTGGTTTACTAGGTTTTACTGAACGAACTAAATAAAAAGATAGACACACACACACACATATATAGAAGAGAACATAGGATGCATAAGGCAGGTTGTAACTGGTTTAGCTGTTTTCTCCTTTTGTTTTATCTTGATCAACTTTTTATACTGAAAATGGAAAGATTTGTAATATTTTGAATAGACTTATTTTAGGCTGAGATGATGGCACTTAATGCCAAGGTTTCTTAATATGTTTACATAATTATTATTATGTTTGCTGTGTATAAATATTTGTATGTAAATATACACTTGCAGGGGACATTTGTTTTGTGAATGAAGATATTTTGTATATAAATATTTGTCTTCTTGCTTGAATAATTCATATATATACACTTTATCTGATTTTAACTTTATACATTTGTGTTTACAAATTTCAGCTTATGTTACAAGCATAACAAATCACTTAATTCTTGTTTTTATTTACATTTGTATTTTATATTGACTATCAATATTTAAATTAGATTCATGTGGTTTACTTATATGTAATATTGATAAAATTTGATTTCAATTCAAACATTATCATCCATATATATTTTTATGCCAAATGTTAACAAGATAAAGCATTTTGATTTAATGATACAAGATAGATTTTTTTTGTACATATTATTAAGAGATTTATTTTAAATTTTTAAAAATTTTCAAATCAAATTTCCTTTTCAAAATAAAAATCTAAATAAATAATGGAAAATATTTCCAAAAGTCTTATCTTTTTAAAGTGATAAGTTCACTTTTTATTTAATTGGATTAAATACTTATTAAAATAATGTTGCCAAAATACCGAGTCGTTACATTCCTCCCCCCTTTGAATATTTTCGTCCTCGAAAAGGAACGAAGTCAGATTTATTAAAATGCTTAAAATCAGATAAATTTTCTTTGATCATTTTTAAACTACTTTATAAATCTATATAATATTTCTAAAATAGTTTTTATCAAATACTTTTATAACTCGATGTTTCGACAAGTCCATTCTTGTTCTCACAGAAATTCGGTTGTACATTGATCAGGCGTACTACTGAAAATCTATAAGTGCTTGGTAAACTCATTTCAACACCCAGTGAAAATACTTGGAAAAATAATTTTATTGAAAATATAGAAAACAGTTTCTGAAAATAGAGGAAATATCTTTGGTGAGAATGCTCTGCAAATCATCACCCTCATCCATGGTCGCAGTTACATCCTGGGTTACGTTGCCATCGCAGCAAAAATCCACGTAACTGTAGGCACTCCGCGCCCCTCGATTATGCCATGGAACCCACAATAGATCGCAGTTGCATTCCAGGGTTATGTTGCCATCACAGCAAAAGTCCATATAACTGTAGGCATCAGCGCCTCTCTTTTTTCGCTGTCAAAATGAAACTTCTCCACTCCTACATTGGTCGCAGTCTACCGATGTAAAATCAAATGCAAACTGTTGGCTCTCAGCGGCACACACGACTTTCGCTATGTTACCACAGGTCGCAGTGTACCGATATAAAATCAAACATAGACTGTTGGCTCTTAGCGGCACACACGACTTTCGTTATGATACACACTACTCATAATCCTTAGGAACTAGTTTTGTCCGGACTCCTCACAGGATCAACTTTAGAACCCCCTCTTGGGGCTCAAGGCAGCACCACCCGGTGGCACTCCTGAGAAGTTCATTTCAAGGGAGCGCCTTTTTCCCTAGAGCCATCATCAAAACACTTTATACTATACACATATAGTATCTTTCAAATCATACACCTAGTATGATCTCATACAAAGCTCCTTTACACAAAAATCGATAATTCCCAAACTAGGCTTTCCAAATTCAATATTGATTTTACCCAAAATCAAAAGCCTTTCCAAATCCAAAGGTGCCCAAAACCTTTCCCCAAAATCCTCATAAGATTCTTTATATATATATATATATATATACATACATAGATATATATATATAATCCTTGATAAAAATCTTTGGATCATTTTAAGCTTGTATAAAACTTCTTTTATACTTCAAACACTTTCAAAATCCTTTTCTTCCGACATTAAATTCTACAAGGGGAGATTTATCTTATATAACAAAGGTATATAACTTTGTTTATTCAAAATCAAATATTCAAATTGATTACTCATTCCAATATCAATTTCATTCAAAACTGTACGATGTACACTTATCATCCGTACGCTATACCAATATGATCGCTCACTCGATGACACAATTTCACTTCCAAACTAGTATTGTCCACCCGACTTCCTAGTGCAGACTCAGATCTAGTTTCTTGATCAAAAACCGTCATTCTCCTTTCATAGCTATAACTATGATAGAGAACATCCAGAACCAATCAACAATCCATATCCAGGCTCGCCGTCGAAAATCGAGTGAAAAATCCCAACTCGGATCGACATAACTATCTCGGAATTCTGTGCTCGAATCTGGATCAAATCATTATGCGAATAGAATAATATACATACATCCTACATATTTAACTTCATTGATTATTAGCCAAATCAATTTCTCTTTCTATTCACATTCACTTAATTTTCATTCACTTATTTACAATTGCCTCAATTCCATTAGATTATCACTTCAATCCTTATCTTAGTTGGGTATTTAATCAATAACAGTTTGAACTCGGACCAGTTTATATTTAGAAAATAGCTTGAAATTTTCAAACATAGACAAGTAGTCGAAAAATAATTATTAGTTTGCAAAATAGCTGTAAAATAGTTGGAAAATAGTTAAATAATTATTGAAATTTTAGATAATTGCAAAATAGTTATAAAATAGTAATTAATTTGTAAAATAGTTGAAAAATAGTAATTAGTGTATTAAAAAGTTGAAAAATTGTTAAATAGTTCCAAAAATAATTGTAAAACCAATATAAAGTAATTTAGCTTTGAAAAAGAAAGGCTGTATATATTAAATAGCTTGGAAAAATAAGTTTATATTAAAACAATTTATATTGAAAATAGTCCAGAGTCAAAACTGTTCACTTTCCCAACAATTCAATTTAAATTTCCACTTCCATTTAATTGACACAATTCCAATTTGAAGAACTTCAATTTCCATTGAAATTTATTTAACCCCAATTTCAGGTTGAATCAATCCTGATTTCTTTCCCAATCCAAATCAAATTCCATTTGATTTTAATCCTGTTCAACTTTAATTATAATTTCTAATTATTCCAATCAATCTGGACTAATATCAATTGAATCCACTTCAATTTCAAATCATTTTAATTTAATCCAACCCAAATTTTCCATTAAATTTTTTAAACTTGCACACATTCAATCTCAAATCCAATTAATTCAAATCAGATTCAATTTGAACTAATTTAATTTCAATCTCAATTTTAAACCATCTCGAATTATATAAATTCGAGTTAAATTCTCAAAGGTTGGTTTAACTTTTTAAACCAAATTAACCTTTATTTTTACATCAATAACCCAAATCTTTAAACAATTAAATTTTGAGTCAAATTCTCAAAATTCCATTTTAAATTACCTTTACTTGACTTTTTCCAAAGTTCAAATAAGAGTTCAAAACAATTTTATCTTAAAAATTTAATTTATTACCCAATTTTATCTTCCAGTTTTATAACCAGTTCTTAAACAAGTTTAATTTACAAATTCAATCGTTCATATTTTTAGTTCAAAGTAATTCCATATCCTTAATTTCAAATTAACGTTAGATTTTCCTTTTATCTCAATAATGGATATATTATCACATTTCATTTCTCATTCATTTTAACAAATCCGATCCACAATTTAAAGATTTTTAACAACAATAGGATGATATCATCCAATTTATTTAAAAACAGCCATCCATTTTCAATTTCTAGATTTAAAACCCACTTTGAGATCACACAAATTCCCAATTCAAATTAACCACTTAACATTCCAAGTTAAATTCCAATTTCATCCTGAAATTTCTAATTCAGGTTGCTTATTAAATTATCTAACTTTCCCAAAGTTAAATTCAACTTACTTAATTCATTCAATTTACAAAATTTGAATTCCCATTCAAATTTTAAACTTCAAATTAATAATTTTATAAGTTCAAAGACTTATCACTTTGGGTATCACATCTCCTTCCAAATTTAAGACTCAACCGTAGTGTTTATTTCAATTTTTATTTCCTTACACACCAGGTTACTTTTAAATTTTAAACCATCTTTGGTTTTAAATTCAAATCAAATTTTCAAACAACCCATTATTTGCAACAAGTCTCTTTTATTCAAATAATACTTATTT
Organism: Allium cepa; assembly: GCA_030765085.1. Taxonomy (NCBI): domain Eukaryota; kingdom Viridiplantae; phylum Streptophyta; class Magnoliopsida; order Asparagales; family Amaryllidaceae; genus Allium; species Allium cepa. Next base: position 21,921,400 of record CM060933.1, on the reverse strand, counting down.
ATTATTTCTTTTAGCACTTTGAAACAATTTTCAAATTTCTGGACCTAGATTTAAAATTTCACAATTTAGGTATTTTCAGTTTCAATTTATAAGTCATACTTTACCTAAATGTTTACTTCTTTAAAACATTTCATTTTGCTTACTCATTAATACACATCTAATTATTAAACACACAACAATCATTTTTGATAATAACCAAGATTATCATATCTAAAACCATCCATTATCATCTTATTCTGAAATACTTCTCCAATTCAAGATTTCAATTTCAGTTTGAATTCATTTCAAACTTATCTTTATTTAATTTCAGTTTGGTTGTATTATATTACTTCTTAATTTAATTCTAATAATTTAACAGGCAATTTCCTTAATATTTATTAGAATGAAATATTGCTTTGTATATCAAAATATAACCTTATATAAAATCATTTAAAAATCCTTATATAAGAAAATAACAAGTACGCTCTCTCATATATATATATATATATATATATATATATATATGCACACACACTCAACTCATTCTAGGGTATCATTGACCCTATCCTTAATGAGTACACCCACCAAAGCCAAGGTTCTCGCTTAACCTTCAGCTCTGATACCAATTGTAACGACCCAAAATTTTCAAACCCGAAAATTCCGGATAGTTAAGGAAGAAAGACGAAGAGATAGAAAAATAAAAAGAAGAAGAAACATCAACATCTCACATTCGCAGCAGATAAAATATAATAATAAATAATAACAGTTTACAAAAGAATTCTGTATCCGTCAAAGTACATTTATAATACATCAGAGTTACACATATATATACAATCATTGAATATACACAATTACCATGCCTCAGATATACAATAATATAATACAACGGTAACACTTCATACGTTCCTGCCATCCAGCTCGACTCCTAAGCTCTAGAACGTCCTTACCTGGAAATCTGTAATACTCGGTCTGACCCGAGCATTACATCAAAGTAAAACCCGGGTCAAGCAGGAAACAAGCGTGAGTAAACCCATCTAACAAAAAGTACTAGTACAAAAGGCTGACTTAAAACCTGGGGTAACTCGTCTCAATTTACAAATTCAAAATTTCCTATAGACATTGCTTATTTTACACATCAATTTCTAAGTACCAAAACTTAGATTAAATGGTTCACTTCACTTAACTCATTCTATTCCAGCCTATTGATTTCACATATCAAGTTTACATAGAATCAAAGTGGTTTCGAGTATTAACTAATACCCGACTCCGGTCTCTTCGAATTCAGTTCATCTTAACACATGTTATTCAAGTGAAATGCAATTCAACTTTAAATAAAAGATGTCACCTTTTTACCCAGCAATTCATCATTGATAGGTAACCACATTATCATTGTCCATCCAAACATATCATATCACGAACCATTTCATATCAGAGGTATCAATCAATTCAGGGCATTTAATCATCATTTAATCATACATAAGCAAGATAAATCAATCATACCATCTCAAATAAATCTAATTCACCATAATTGAATTAAATCAATTACCTTTAAGTCCTGCTTATTAATTAATTAATTACAACCCAATTGATTAACCGTTCCATAATCATTCATCTTAATTAATCCTCCTTGATTAGTTAGTCTTTAATTACATCAAGATCATCATCATTATATAATTACTTTCATTAAGTAATTATACTTAACCAAACTCCATGAATGATTATCCTTAATTGATTAATTAATTGAACTTAATTAATTGTATAATAATCTTAAGTTAACGTCCTTCATTAACAATTCTTTAATTACTTCTCTACAGAAATAAATTTAGATCAACCATTATCAATTACAGATTAATTAACCTCGATTAATTAATCTTAAACCTTAATTAGTTAACTTAAATTCTTCATTATTAAATTAATTAATTATAAATTTTAATTACCTGAATAATTTAATAAATATAAAATCCTACTTAATGTTAAGATAAATCTTATTCTTACTTATGATTGAATTATCATTAACAAAGTATTAAAAACAATTATGAATTATTCACAAATCTGTAGTCCTCTTATGACACCACAATGTCACAAATTCCAAAATCAATAATCTCCTCTTCATTATCTTTAAATCAATTAATTAATCTAAATTAATTATCCATTAATGACTTTAATTATTAATCTATAAAACTTAATTACCCATTTATTATTCACTAATTACTTATTTAATCAATTATTAATACATAATTAAATCTTAATTAGTAAATTACTAATCATACATTAATTAACTTTAAGTAGTTAATTACAAATTTATTTATCACTTAATCATTAATTAACCAATCTCTAATTACTATTAAAAAGTCATCATTCTTAATTGCCTTCTAAAACAATTAATTAATATTAATTATTCATCTTAGTTAACATTTAAAAGTCTTCTTTAAATTTTGAAAATCAATTTATTACTAACTACACAACTTTAAATGTTAATTAATTTTATACTTAACCTAAATTAATTACTTAATTAAAATAATAATTAAGAGTTAAAACATTGTTAAGCATTAACTAAGATAATTAAAACTTGTATCAAGTTTTTAACTTAAACTGTTAAACACTTATTTAGTTTACAGTGCTAAAACTGTCGAAAAACAAACTGCGTAACTTCATTTCTTTTATAATACTGCAGTTTTGAAAATAAAACCACTCGAAAACTTTCCCTATTTACTTGATTAGCACTTCGAGTTCCTCACCAACATTTCCCGAGTCACTCTCGTACTCCATCTTCTTCTTCTCTTTTTTTTCATTTTCCAGTAAATTTAAGAATTAAACTTAAGTATAGCAACAGGACCATATTCACGCACTCGAATGAAACCCGAAGCAACCGTCCTCATAACTCGAGTAACAATTCGCGACACATATCCATCACGATGCTGACACCATCCTCTCGCCGTACACGTGCACGGCGGCGCGGCTAAACTCCGACGAACACCAACATCATCGGCAAGTCATAAATCTCACGAATACTCGAAAACCAAACTCGAATCGCTTTCAAAAATTTCAAATCGAAATTAAGCATACTATTCAAAACTTGAAGCTCAAACCACACCACAAAACCACCTCGCCACCGCCTCACAGACCACCGGAGTCGCCCAAATTTCGTCCACACCACGACAACATGCTCCTCCTCCACTCCCTTGAATCTTGTGACACTCGACCATGCATAGAAGGCAAACACGCCATGATTCTTAACCCCAACAAAAAAAACTTTAAACCCTAAAATGAATTTGTTCAAACAATTCGTGTATTTGAAAAATTGTTCAACAATTTTCTTGACATCATAGATGTTTATACTAGCTTCAAACCAAGTTTCAACATTTTAAATTGATTCGATTATCTGAAATTGGAAAAAATGCAATTTTTGTTCAAATACAAACTGCCCATAAAGTACTAATCTAAAATCTTCATTTTAGTTTTAAAAATCACAATTTGCAGTAAGAATCCAAGTTATAAACTTGAATTAACTTTTTATAACAAATAAATTTATCAATTTATTACCTAATTACCTGTAAACAAGGTTTCCAGTAGAAATATTCCACTAACATGTTTTAATCAGCTTTGAAAAATCTTATTTGAGTTTAAACATCTTGTTTGATTGAAACTGAAAGCTCTACAATGAATTTGATGAGAATAAATTTGAGTTAAAAAAAAATATTCACCCTGTAACCATAAACAGAGATGTATAGAAACACAGAATTATATTCAAGCTAAAGCATATGCAATACAATATGATCAATGAATTCCCTGGACTGTTTTTAATTAAATTTTAAACTTGAAGCTTCAAAATAGATGTTTACTCACCTGAAAAATTGTGTGAACAGAGAACACTTTGATATTATGAAAACCTGCAGTTGAATCTGCCTGAGTTCTTGACTGTTTTTGGTTTGAATTAAATTTAAGTTTGTTTCTTCTTTTTGTTTTTTCTCTGGTTTACTAGGTTTTACTGAACGAACTAAATAAAAAGATGGACACACACACACACAGATATATATATATATATATATATATATATATATAGAAGAGAACACAGGATGCATAAGGAAGATTGTAACTGGTTTAGCTGTTTTCTCCTTTTGTTTTATCTTGATCAGATTTTTATACTGAAAATGGAAAGATTTGTAATATTTTGAATAGACTTATTTTAGGCTGAGATGATGGCATTTAATGCCAAGGTTTCTTAATATGTTTACATAATTATTATTATGTTTGCTGTGTATAAATATTTGTATGTAAATATACACTTATAGGGGACATTTGTTTTGTGAATGAAGATATTTTGTATATAAATATTTGTCTTCTTGCTTGAATAATTCATATATATACACTTTATCTGATTTTAACTTTATACATTTGTGTTTACAAATTTCAGCTTATGTTACAAGCATAACAAATCACTTAATTCTTGTTTTTATTTACATTTGTATTTTATATTTTGACTATCAATATTTAAACTAGATTCATGTGGTTTACTTATATGTAATATTGATAAAATTTGATTTCAATTCAAACATTATCATCCATATATATTTTCATGCCAAATGTTAACAAGATAAAGCATTTTGATTTAATGATACAAGATAGATTTTTTTTTGTACATATTATTAAGAGGTTTATTTTAATTTTTTTTTAAATTTTCAAATCAAATTTCCTTTTCAAAATACAAATCTAAATAAACAATGGCAAATATTTCCAAAAGTCTTATCTTTTTAAAGTGATAAGTTCACTTTTTATTTAATTGGATTAAATATTTATTAAAATAATATTGCCAAAATACCAGGTCGTCACAAAAATACTGATATGTTCTTTTCTTTTTATTATTACTGCATTTAGTTTCATCTGTACTTTGATTATGTTACTGCTTCTGTGATTCTTGATTCCGTCATTCCAAGTAAAATTTTGAAGAATATGAATAATATTCATATAATCCATTGAATAGCATTCACCTGTCCCCCCCCTTCTTTAGTGTTAATTTAGCCTTAAGATCCATATTCCGCCGACTCATACTAAATTTATCTTTTGAAAAGATCAAATGTTACAGAGTATTTACTTTATTTTTTTGCATATGGTCGATATGTTGTTTTTGGTTACATGTAGCTTTATTTCATACTAGAGTTGTATGTAGATTTATATCATGCTAGTTTTGTTTTTGCTCGTAGGGTTGCCTTATTATTGTCAGTCTTATCTTATTACCTTATTGCATATGAATGTTACATTGTTTATGCTATTTGAATTTATGGTAGAGATAACTTGCAAATTTCTTTTTTATCAGTATGACTCTATTGGATTGTGTAAGTATAGGTAAGCAAGGGATTCCTACTTGATTTCTTGCGCACCTACATTAGCATCGAGATAATAGATTGCTTGCAAAATATAAATAAAACACATAAAGGCATGTAGTAGATTTAGAAAATTAAATTGATTGATGATTATATGCCCTAGATATGGAAAGCCACTTGGCCTTTTTTTTTCTTCTTTTGATTGGTTTGGGATCCATAGTAGCAATTTGTAGTTTTTTCGATTGAGCTGCACAAAGGAGGCACTGCCGAAATTTTCCATACACTACGCCATAAATGGCCTTCTGCAACACAAAAAAATGTTGGGTCAGGCCCAAAAAATGTTGCCATAGGTCTATGGCAACACCTTTGGGGTGATGCAATTTTTGCCGTTGCCTTTGATCTCAAAGGAAACTTTTTACTGTCTAAGGCAACATAAGTAATATTGTTGCAATAGAACCCTATTTGGGTCTATAGCAACATCCATAGGTGTCTGTAGCAACATTCCAAAATGTTGCTATAGATATTAACTTTCTGAATTTGTGGGGCCCACAGTGTAGAGCATATTTGATTTTTAATAGAAATAAATATTTATTTAATAAAATGCTATTGCACAGAATTTGATATTCAAACAGTAATTTATTTAAATAAATATTTTATTTCAACATTTGAAATAGTACAAATTCCGACTCCAATATTTTACAATTCAATGATATATAACACTGATATTCACATATACAGATATTCCTCGCTACATCACTCAGTTCACTCATTACATATGCAGTTTCAATTTATACAGACATCGACACTGACAAATATATGACGAGCCGAGTGCCGAGCCGAAGGCGAGCCGAGTAGCGGGTCCAGTCTTCAAGCTCATGCACATTTGATTTGACTCTGTCTTCAAGCTTGTATCCAGCTGTCCAGTCTTCAATACCTATCACATATAATTCAAAAGCAGTAATTTGGAAAATAATATTTAACTCGAACAGAAAATGAAAATATTTTTGTTATATTATTTGCCTCAGGTATTTGGGTTGTTTCTTTTCATATTTTTTTCTGACAGGGACCAAATATTTGCACGGACAACCTGTGAATGCACAAGTCAGTTGTTCACAAGTGCATAAGCCAAACATGAATGCAACACATGGATACAAGACAGTATGGAAGACAGCAAGCAACAGTTCAGGCAAAAATGCACAAAGGAGAAGCCAAGTGCACAAAGTAGTACTCAACACAGCAAGCAACATAACATGACCAAGAAATGCATGTACATGGATGAACATACATGCATCATAAGGCTTGGTACAAGAAACTACTCAAGTGCAACTACTCAAGTGCAAGTTCATACTCAAGTGCAGCCAGATATGTAGATAAGCCAAAAAAATGGACGCGGCACAAGTTCAAACCCGAGTCATCGACTGGATTCAACTCAGGGCCAAGCAACCAACAAAACAAACAAGTACCAGGTTCAGCAAAATGTAGACAAGCTAGTGCAAGAAACACAGCAGTACACATAGGCAGCCCATCAAGCAAAAACAATGAATGCATCAGGCATGTACAAGAGAAACAAAGGCAGTAATATGATATACAGAGGACTTGGAGCATTAGTTCATGTTAAAGAACAAGGTTAGCATGATACCAGTTCAGTCCAGACCAAGCAAAACCAACAAAGCTCAACACACATATGTTTGTATATATCGTGGAAATCAAAACTCAATGTTCAGATTAGTCAACAATTTAATAAAACCAAAGATCACTTTCAAAGTTCTGATTTTCAAAAATGCAGAAGTTTTCAAGTGAAGCAGTTTTCAAGAGGACAGCAGAATACAAATACTTCAAGTTCTGGTTTAACAAATGCAGCAAGGTACAAAGGTATGTGAACAAGTTTAACAAAGGTTCAAGTTCTGGTTTAACAAATGCAGCAGAATGGAGCTAACAAGCTCAGATCAGAAATCAAAAACAAGCCAGTGAACCAAAATCCAACATACCAAATAATATCACATTGCAATTCATCATCGGCAAAGCAAAATCAAGCCAGTGGACCAAAATCCAACATACCAATACATCAGCGCAACCCAACATACCAGATTTCTCAAAGTCCAACAGAAAGATTAAACTCGAGATTATAGGAAATAAAGCCTATAAATAAATCCCAATTCATCATCGGAAAAAGCGTGCGAGTGTAACCAAAATTGAGAATAATCAAGTAAACCAGAAGGCAGAAAACATACCGAATAATATCACATCGCACCCGACGACGAAGTCAAAGCAATTCGAGCAATCAATGAAGGAGAACGAAGGAGCAAGCTACCAGGAACGTTTCTTACACTAGATTCGATCAATCAGAGCATCAAAGCAACTGGAATCGCGTGCCCTAGTTTTCACAGAGAGGAACGAGAAAGAAAAATCGCGTGCCCTAATTTTCACACAGAGAGGAATGAAAAGAAAAGTAAAGCGGGAAATGGAAATTGGTAAGGTGTGGATCGATGGTGTGAATCGACAGTTGAGATTTTGTTTTAAATGGTGGTGTGGATCGCTGAGGTGTAATTTTTTTTAATTAGAATATATCTATGGCAACACTATATAAAAATGTTGCATCGTTTTACACTTGCGTTGATGGAATGCACTGTTATATAGTGAATGATTGGCTGTTGAATTTGAATTCAACAGTCAATAAAACGTACCGTTTTGGACGGGGCGCTGCCCCCTGGACCCGTAGCGGGGCATTGCCCCCGCACCCCCACCTTGGGGGGTTGCCACCCCCCCGGACCCCCCCTTCGTAGGGGATCTTATTTGACAAAGTTTTTTAAAAAAACATTCAACACTAAATAGCGAAGAACTAAAAGAATGCTAGTGTAATTACACTGGCGCATTTGACAGATGCGCCGGTGTAATTTTGTATGGGCGCATTTCACAGATGCGCCCCGTAATATTTTAAAAAAAAACTGGCCTAAACTTGCAAATAATTTGAAAACTAGCCTGTTTATGCCAATAGTTTAAAAAACCAGCCTCTTTTGAAAATTTGTCCTTTTTTTAATTAGAATATATCTATGGAAACACTATATAAAAATGTTGCATCGTGTTACACTTGTTTAGCTAGAGCAACACATTTTTATGGCTAAGGTAACACCAAAAATACAACGTTGCAGTAGGGCCAAAATTTTATAGCTGTCGCAACATTTTAGCTAGCAACACCTTGCAAAAATGTTGCAGAAGGTCATCTATGGCGTAGTGATAATATTTGGAAATTAATTGAATAATAAGTTTAATATGTCATCTTAATTAATAAGTTTGTAAACCTTAGGGGTCCGGTGACATTTTATTTTTTAGGAATTTCGAGGATGAAATTCATTTAAAGGGAAGAATGTAACAACCTAGAATTTTGGACATTGAATTTTAAATATTAAATAATTGGATTTTGGAATTTAATAACTTATATTCAAAGATAGTAATTACTTAGTTATTTGGATTTATGCATTAAATTTAGATTTAACAATTTTATTTAACTCCTTTTAAATAATATTGGTGAATTGAGTTTGTAAATTTAACTACCAAAATAAATAGATCAGATAAATATTGATTTTGGATCGAAAATATAAAACAATATTTAAAATGTATGAAATTATCATCAAGGGGAACTATCTTGGATTTTGACAAAATTAGTGTCAGTGGAACTAGAATAATAAATTGTTGTACACTGATAAGTTTCGTGATGATCAGACGTATCGTGTGATCGAGCGAGCTCGAAAGATGTAACAATTAATTTTAGAAAATTAAAATATTATAAGTTAATTTAAAAAGCTAAGTTTATGATAGAATTGGCTCTTGAAAATAGTTACATTAAGTTCTGAATAGGGGTAATTAGCTAGGAACGCCAGCGAGCACGCCTTAATTGGAGCTCAAGAACATTCGGGAGTGAATAGTATGGGTAGGTTCTCTATATAAGGACCTTAACCTTATTATTTTGACCCAAACCCTAAATGAAAACATTGGCCACCATTTTCAATTGCTTCATCCAATGGCCTATGTTGATCGAAGCCTCTAGAGGTATTTACTGGTGATGCCCTCAACTAGGAATTGTTCGTTTAGGCAAGATAAGCACAATGACTAGTTGGATGGCCTTAGAGTGGCGCGAGGTGGCGGCGAAGTCGTGTTGATCATGGATAAATTTTTGGATTTGGAGGAGGAGTTTGGCGGCATTTTAGAGGTCATGGAGGATGGTGGTAGGTCGGCGAGGGTGAGGGTAGTCGATTGATGGTGGTGCAGCAGTCAATGTCGATCTAAGGCGGTGGAAACATGAAGTTGATTATCGACGTTTTCATGAATCTCGCTGTCGAGTTACAAGCGACGATGGATGATGTTTTAGGTGGAAATTGAGTTGCCTGGGTCGTAAGGTATCGAGGTTGACGTGCGGCGACGTAGGGCGGACCACGGCGGAGGTTGATCAGAGAAAGGGGGAAGTCGAGATTTGATTATTTGGGGCCTGAGATTAACGAAGGGAGATTAGTGGTTAAGCTTGGGTAATTAATTGGCTAATGATGTGATTAGATAATAGATTATATTATTAAATTCAAAATCTTATTAAACAAATTACTTGTTCATATGAGGTCAGATTCGAATGCGGTGAGTTGCGTTGTACTCGTGAAACGATATCTACAGTATGGAATTGGATTGGTGAAGTATGGAGCTTGTAGAATTTCAAGCTAAAATGCAATGCTGTTTGATTTTAGATGGAACCAGAACACTTCAGCGATAACTGAAATTTCTGTGAGTTTACTCACTCTTAAATTAACTATATATTATCTGTGATGCTATAAATTTATTATTGAATGCTTAGTTGTTAGTTAGACATTGTTGTTGTTGTTTGATTGATTTCTTGTTTGAACACTTGTTTTATAAAACAGAGGACATATTAACTTAATTGCTGTAAGCACATATGATTATACATATTGTCTGTACCCATTGTTTTGTAGGGAATATTTGTAGAGAGATCCTAAGAGGTTTCTCGTCAATAATAATTATGTATTTCTTTACCCTGCTTATATTGGTGTTTAGTTGATTTTAATCGTGATATTCTATTTAAATTGTTAAAGTGTCTTTATAGCGATTTTCGCGATAACGTCAATTATTGAAGAGCGTCTCCTAAACCCTTCATGTATGTTGTCATGAGCTTGTATTTTCCAAAATAAATATTTAAATTTATTAAACATTCTGATTAATGATATTTAAATTTATTGAACATTCTGATTAATGATATTTAAATTAATTAATCATTTTAGTTAATGATGTTTAACTAATGATGTTTGAGTTTAATTAATTCATTTAATTAATGATATTTGGATTTACTTAATCATTTTAATTAATGATATTTGAATTTAATTAATCACTTTAAGTAATGATGTTTTAAGCTAATAAATAATTTAAACTAAAAATGTTTAAATTTAATTAATATTTTTGATTAATGATATTAAAGATGTTTAAATTTAATTAATCATTTTGATTAATGATATTTAAATGAATTAATCATTTTAATAAATGATATTTGAGTTTAACTAATTATTTTAATTAATGATGTTTTAAATTTAGTTAATCGTTTTCAGTAACTTTGAATCTAATTTATCATTTTAATTAATGATATTGGAATTTAATTAATATTTATAATTAATGGTGTTTTAAAAGTTAATTAATTGATTTAATTAAAGAGTTTTAAAGTAAATTAATCGACTTGATAAAAATTAATTAACCGATTTAGTGTATTAAAGTTAATGAACTGATTTAATAAGATTTCAAAGTTAATTTACAAATTAAATAAAGGTATTTTTGAGATAATTAACTGTTTAATAAAGATAATTAATTGGTTTATTAAAAGAGATTATAAATTTGATAAAATATCTTATGGGATATAATGTTGTTTTTTTTTGAATTATGAAAGATTATAAATGTAGTTAATTATCTTTTGGGATAATTAATGTTGGTTTAAATTTATAAAAGGAATTTTTAATTTGATTTATTTTGTTTAGGAAAATTAATATGGTTTTAAAGGTTATATAGATTATCCTTCAAGATGATTAACCTTTGATTCAATTTATAAATGTCATTTAATTGACTTATTAACTTTCGGCACAAAAAATATTGTTTTAAAATTTATAAATAACAGTTTATAAACAAGAAGATCTTTTAAAAAAAGAATTGTTTCAAAAAAAGCTAAGTGTAAATTGTTTTGGTTCTATACTAAACAATGGTTTGACATTTATTTTGACCTTGGTTTTAATACACTTAGAAAATATAATTTTTTCTTTTAAAAGAATATTTTAAAGAGTGTTTTAAAAGTGACTTTAAAAGTGACTTTAAAAGTGTTGTAATGCGAAAATATAACGCAAGTGAAAACAACCATCTTTTATTCTCGATGGTTTATTTATCGACTATCGACTTTGATTATGCTTTCTTCTTTATATTTCGTCAGTCTAAGATGATGTATTGCTTATTTGAGCTTCGTTATCCTTTGTCGAAAATGACTAAACCCAAAGAGCGAGTGGAAGCCAAAGCTATGTGGGGTTGCTCCTATTTGGGTATTTTCATATCCACTATAGATTGGAATCAGTTTTGCATATTGAGATGTGAAATACTCGTATTGTTGGTAACCATTGGGCTTGGATGTATCTGAGAGCCATCATTCTCAAGTATATTTCTAGAGGTATACTTTCAGTAAAGGGGCACACCATCCTAGTCATTGATGGAAAAACTTCTCTTTTTCCCTTGTTGTTAATTTAAATCTTTGAATTGTTTTCTTATATGCATGGAGAACTGCCTTGTATTATTCCCTATGTTCAATTATTTGTGACCATTCTTTCTTGTCTCAAATTTGATATTATTTATGCCCATTCATTTAGTATGAGAATTTCTTTTACAAATACCCACCTTTTATTTGGATTGCTTCTGTTGTTTATGTCCATTCTTTCTTGATTGAATTGTTATTCTGATTTGTTTCCCATTTCTTCATTTATGGATGTTTTTCTTGTGAGGTAAAAACTCATTGCGCATTAGTGGCGTTGTCTCATAGGATTTTTTTGTATTCATCATATTACTTGATTTTTCTCTTGTGGTTTTCCAAACTGACACATGTGTTATTTTGTTGTAATGCTCGGATCAGACTGAGTTTTTCCTAGGTTAGATTTGGTGATATGAAGTAATTGGAGAAGAACTAGATGTTCACCTATCGTAGTGTTTTATTTTCCACTGTATTATTTTGTATACCTATAAATAATTGTAAGGTTGGAATTTTATAACTATCCAGTTGATAAGGTTGGTTTTAAACTCTATGTACTCTGTATTTTAGAGTGGCGGTATTTTTTATTGTTTTTATTATATTATATATTGTCGATTCCGCTGTGAGATTCTGATTTTCGTGTTCTCTGTTCTTTTCTTTTTATTTTACCCTAACAACCAGCCTTTCCAACGATTGGATGTTCGATATTTGAATACTATAGATGTATTTAGTGTCGACTTTCGATGGTCGAAAAGGCAAGTCGTTACAGTAGACGTAGGCCTTGATTTGCCGAATCAATTTAACTTGTTGCATGCTCTCTCTTACACATTTTATATTTATTTCTTTAATTTTTTTCTCTACTTTAATTCTTGGGTGTTTGTGCTATTTTTGATCTAAACATTTTGGTTCTTTCACTAAAAACGATATTCTCAGGCTACTTGGATCCATCATCTACAACTGGATTCCCCATATCCAAGAGATAGATCTAATTTCTTTACCTTTTAATCTACAACTTAGATTTTCAAAATTTTTGAAGAAGCTATCTGCTATGTCCCCATCAAGGAAAGAGCAGAGTACCGTAACGACCATAATAGCTACTTCTAGTGATGCTGAGAATCAGAATCTACAGCACGCGAATGAAGCTGTGCAACCAAGGCAAATAGAGATCTAGACTCTAACTGACGTCATGACCAAAATAGAGATGGATAGGATGATGGAGCAAATGGAGGATAGATTTTAGGCTAGTCAGAATGAGATGAATCAAACGATGCAGCAAAACTTAAGACTGTTCGATGAGCTAACTTAAAACAGCTGTAGAAGGAGTAAAAGGGATTTTAGTTCTTCATCTGAAAGTTCTTCATCATTCGAGTAGAGTTGGAGGGATAGAAGGTAAAAGAGGACTCAAAATAGCTTTGAACACCGTAACAATGGAAATAACGAACCAAGGCACAAGTACGTGGGTCGGTACCAAACCAAATGGAGGGGTCGGTATCAACCTCACTTATGGTGGGCCTAGAGCCCATCTTCTAAAAGGCATCATGGATGTGATCTCCGGATGTGCTGTTGATGATCGATATTTGGAAAATCATGTTTCTGCTGATGATATTTCTTAGTGAATCAAATAGAGGGGACTAATGGACAAATGGATTTCCCAAAATTTAGAGAACGTAAGTACCGAGAGACAAATCGAGAGCGTTCGCCTGGCCGAACATTCAGGGCGAAGCCCGATTATCGCATTCAGTCGAACCTATCGACCCATACTACCTAGAGGATATAGTCAAGAGCCTTGTAAGTAAAAATCATTTCTGGAGCAATGACGAGTAGGGTATCTCTCCTAGTCAGAATCCAACTACTAAGAACATCTTACGTGAGAGATATCCCCGAAGGTTTACAATGCCGACTATGCCATTGTACGGAGGAACAACGGATCCTAGGCAGTATCTGAAGAGGTATGAATGGCATATGGATTCAGCTAGAGCTTCCAATGCCATAAAATGTTGTTGTTTTCCAATTTTCCTAGAATGGTTAGCTACGATGTTGTTCACTTGACTTCCATCGAGGTCAATATTCCCTTTGCTAAGTTATAATGAAAGTTTATAAAGAAATTCCTCTTACATACTTCATGTTCGAAATATGTCATGACTTTATCAAACCTCTTCCAAGGTGATGGAATGTTGCTAAAGGACTTCTTGAAGCGGTTCCACGTGGCTATGATCGAAATTACAGATCCTAAGGATGACATAGTGCTGATGGCATTGATTAAGGGGATTCATCTCGATACGAATTTCAAGGAGTGGTTGGAAAGGGAACCCCCACCGACAATGGATGCTTTGTACGAAAAGGTCTTGAGTCGATGGAACCATGCTCCTGCAAGTAACTTTTGTGTGCCACATAGTAAGCTGCAGGACACTTCTTGAACCGAATGAACTGTCGTGTCGACGGTCACATTCGACCCCAAACCTTCTGAGAACCAACATTGCTCCAGCAACACTGCGAAGTCTACACTACCGGGTCGATGGTTACATTCGACCCCTAACCTTTCAAGAACCGGCATTGCTCCAGCAATGCTGAGAAGGTCCTAACCGCCAGGTCGACGGTCACATTCGACCCCTAAACTTTTGAGAATCGGTGTTGCCCCAACAACACTTGGAAGGTCCTAAATGTCGGGTCGATGGTCATAATCGATACCCTAACCTTTTGAGAACCAATGTTGCTTCGGTGGGAAGGTATGAACCGTCGGGTCTACAGTCATGTTCGATCCTCAACCTTTTGAGAACTGGCGTTGCTCCAGCAATGTTGGGAAGGTCCAAGACAGAACATGTCATTTTCCATTTTTTATAGATTTAAACAGTTTTACAAGTTAGAGACTTTATTTTTCCATTACTTCAGAGTTGTGACTTGACCATCTAAATGAACCAGCATGTGTACAGTGCGAGTATGGAGGTACCCGGAGATAGGTACCAACCAAACTCCTACGGTCCATGATCGGACCCATGAAGTTCTTCTCAGTATCTTGATGCCAGCTAACTATTATCCTTGAATGGGGTAGGAGTATAAACTAAATGAACATGATTCGACCATCTATTAGCCAACTCTTTTCCTCGGATTGGGGACAGAAGTATAAACTCAAACTGAATGTGATATGACCATCCATACACTAACTCTCACCCTTGATATAGGGGCAAGAGTATAAACCTAAAATGAACGTGACATGACCATTCATTCACTAACTCTTTCCCTCAATGTGAGGGTTGGAGTCTAAATCAAAATGAATGTGATTTGACCGTTCACTCGCTCAACTCTTGTCCTCGGATTGGGAGCAGGAGTATAAATTGAAATAAACATGATAAGACCTTCCAATCCTCAGCACTTTCCTAGAGTTAGGCATGATTGGAAATAAACATCCTGGTTGTGGATGTACAAACTACGTTCTTAAGTAATTAACTTAAAATAGTGCCAGAGCTTGGTGCAATCGAAAATCACTATCAGTACATGAACTATTATCTTTAGTGGTTAATCTCGATCGATGATCAGAGGCAGGCGGGCTGCACTTGGAATCCCAGTGAGGAAAATCAAAAGGCTGACTCACCAGCTAAGTTGGCCCGTTCCGCAGATGAGAATCTCATGGGCTTGGTTCTAATGGAAGTGTTATTATCTCCGAACTTTGACCATATGGATGTTGATTGGATTTTGATGGCTAAATTTGAGGAGTCATGGATGACTCCAATAAAAGACTACTTCTACAGAGGAATCCTTCTTGGCAGTTGGATCAAGCAACGAAAACTCCATCGTTAAGCTTTGAGATATAACATGCAGGAAGATGTACTTTACAAGAAGGGTTTTTATGTTCTTATGCTTCAATGTGTCACTCACGATGAGGCTAAGCGAGTTCTAAAAGAAGTTCATGAAGGGGTCTGTGGCTACCAGATCAGAGGGCAAACCCTAGCGAAGAAGATCCTCCATTATGGATACTTTAGCCAACTATCAATGAGACCCGATTGATTACGCCCAAAAGAGTGACAAGTGCCAGATATTTTCTAAAATTCCAAGAGCCCAACCAACATAGACTATTAAAATCATCAATCCTTGGTAGTTTGTAGTTCGGGGAATCGATATCATTGGTGTTAACTGATATCTAAAGGTAGTACGAAGTACGCCGCCATTGCAGTTGACTACTTCACCAAATAGGCTGAGTCAAAGAAGTCAGCCATAATCCCTATAAATAAAGAAATCAACTTTGTTATCCGAAATACCGTCTGTCATTTTAGAGTTCCATAGGCAATTGTTACCGATATTGGGACCCAATTTGACAGTACAAAATTCAAAGGTTTCTGCCGCCAACATTGCATAGAGAAGAGATTTGTTATGGTGCACACCCCAAGGTGAATAGATAGGTTGAACCTATAAATGAGATTATCAAGACCATTCTTAAGAAGCGATTGGAAAAGGCCAAAGGAAAGTGGGTCAATGAACTTCCATTAGTACTATGGGCTTACCAAACAACCCACAATTTAGTGATCGACCACCCTGTATTCATCCTAGCTTATAGTTCAAAGGCTATGATTCTAGTCGAACTGGAAGTACCTTCTCATCGAGTGACTCGCTACAATCCATTGACTAATGAACGACTCTTTCTGGAGTCTATTGATATGATCATTGAGAAGCATGATGAAGCTGACTTGAGAGTGGCTGCAACAGAAGCCGGGATGCCTGATACTACAACACCAAGGTATGCAGGTACCCGGAGCTAGGTGTCGACCAAACTCCTGCGGTCCATGATCTAACACATAAAGTTCAACTTTCCTTGACATCCGGAGGTAGATGCCAGTCAACTCTTTCGTCCCTTGACATGGGGGTAAATCAAAGTGGATGTGACATGACCGTCCACTCATTTGCTCGTGCCTGAATTTGGAAGAGTGTTAATGTCTAGCCCAAAGGATGGCAACGCCGAAGATCCTCACTAGGAGTAAGCAAGGAAAAAGATCCATGGTCGGTGAAAGGTAGGATCTTACCTTTAAACTTCGACTGATGCCTCAGGTCTGGCGCGATCAAATGTTACTACTCTAGAA
The DNA here is from genome assembly GCA_030765085.1 of Allium cepa. NCBI lineage: Eukaryota > Viridiplantae > Streptophyta > Magnoliopsida > Asparagales > Amaryllidaceae > Allium > Allium cepa. Next base: position 21,904,265 of record CM060933.1, on the reverse strand, counting down.
AAGAGTACCTAAACCACGACATAAGTGGTTAGCCCTGACCAATGTCTGGAGATCGACATGGTCAAAACATGCATCTTGGAGAAGGATGTTCGACTTGTTGTTCATGGCAAATTACTATAATCGATGCTCGAAAGCATGTGTAATCACATTTAAAGTTCCTCCGAAAGGAATGCTTAAATTACCTTTCCAGGTGATCAAAGTTCGACCATGTTCTAGAATTAGATATGATTATATGTAAATTCCCAGAGATTAGCGCTTCAATGATTGCTTTACAATGAAAGGCTGGTAAAGTACAATATGGGATAATGTATTAATCCGACAATAATCCTGACAAGAAATAGATCGCAAGTACATTGAATGGAAAGCGCATTTGTCAAATACGCAGATAAATTCATACAAAGATTGGACAAAAAAATTCTTTGTTTTTCACATTCAAAATAGAACTTGAAAGAAAAGTACAAGTTTTATTTACAGCTAAGTTAAAACAAAATCGAGGGCCAAACCTGTACAAAGCTGGCCTAAATTAAAACGGGCTCCTACAACTACAAACCAAAAGTGAGTCTAGCTACATAAAACAAATAGCAACAACAAGGAAGATGATGACCTACATATGCCTACATGAGTATGTGCATATGACCAAGAGCGTTTGAAAGGGAGTGCATATTTATACTTATATGTAATCATACTCAACACATAGCCACTAGAGTTAAAGAAAAGCAGACTCATACCTGGAAAATCCATAGAAGGAATCAGTTTAAAAAAATGAAGCTTAGAAGGTCAGATTATGAGGACACGTTCTCGATTTATAATCCTGGATGCTGGTAGAGCATGATGACGGATGACTATGGACATAACTTTTCGCATGAACGATTTGAATGAAGGATAACGACCACTTGAAACATAGAGTCAAGTCCTCCACAGCAATTCAGATTCGTCTCGATTCAAAGCACATCATGTTTGAAACTAAATGTACTTTGGGGAGCAAATGTTACCTATTCTTTTGGCTAGGCAATTTGTGGATAAAATGGAGAGGTTGAACTTCGGAGTTATCAAGGCAGGTAGCCCGGAGAGATAGCCCTAGACTCCAGAAACCAAGCACAGCCGAGAATTCACAAAGCGTGCTTTGAGGGGCAAGTGTTACGACCGAATTTGTCGTAGTTTTCTAATAGAGTTAAACGATCGAATCAGATGAGTGAACGATAGAGAAATGACCCAAGATCTTTGGGAATATCATAAAAAGGCTAGAAAAACTAACTATAAAATAATATGCAAAAAAGTTGAAAATTTGAAAGTTCAAGATTTTGGAAGAGCCGACTCAGAGCAAACCCACAAAATCCTCATGTCTGACTCGAAGCAGGATGCTTTGGAAAAACTTCAAGTGTGACACGAATTAATCCATGCAGAAACACCAAGCGCCATTCGATGTTGGATCGATACCGACCCATAGAGTGGAATCGATATCGACTCCTGAAAACTAGGGTTAGACACACAAAAATTTCGGGTTTGACTCCAAGCAAACGAAGGAAAATTCAGAGCACAAAAGTCTTAAAAAACCTTCAGGTCAAGCCTTAAGCAAACAATCAAATTTCTTGGTTCAGACACCAAGTCAACAAAGATAGAGGGAAGTATGTGTCCACTCCAAAAATCTAAGATCCCGAAATGCATGTGTGGGATCAGTACCGACCCTTATTTCTTCAACGGGTGGTTTACATCTTCTGGCTACACAACTTACTTAATGTTGAAACTTCATTTCAAGTATTGTTTGTTGATTCAATGCAATTCTATATCAATCTCCATGAACTCTTGAATCTGCAACTTTGTTTTTCTATAACTCCATCATTTGGACTCTGAAACATGCTACAATTGATACAAACGACTATGGAATCACAAAGCTAACCGCTAGATGAGCCATAGCGAAGAGTTTAAGACGACCAGTTTGGCCATTTTAGAGATCGGTACCAACCTCTAACTTGGAGTCATACCGACCCCTAGCAACCTGATGACATAGTGCCTACTTTTTTTTGGAGAATTGAACTAGATTGTGTATCACGGCTTTGAGATATTTTATGCAAGATTTTAGGCTCCTTACTTTTGTAAATTGGAGGGCATGGCTCATTTTTAGGATCTTTTGGTTTTAGTTCTACTCTACTCTATATTCTTGTAATTTTGAAAATCTAAGTGTTGGAGTTATACCGACTCCTAATGGAGTTCAACCGACTCATAAGAACTTATGCCTTCAAGTCATAATATAAGAAATACAAATCATTAAGTGGACGTAGGTCTTGATTTTTTGAACCACTATAAATTGTTGTGTGCTCTATCTTTCTCATTTTAATTTATTTCTTCACTTTTTATTCTCTACTATAACTCTTGGATGTTTGTGCCATTTTTGGTTCAAACGATATTGTAGGTCTTTGAGTAAGTAATAAGCCAAATGGAGTGGATAGGACCTTAATGCTAAGAAAATGAGATAATGTAGTAAGATCCTTAATTAAGTACCTTGGTGCAAGAATACCAATAAAGAGTTGAACTATATTGTAGTTGTTACCCATGATAATATTGTCATCTACTTAAACAAGTAAATATATAATAACATCACTCGAGTGGAGAATGAATAAAAAGGTGACTAGCTACATGAGAGCTTTTAAACCCGTATTTAATAAGAAATCGATGGAGTTTAGGATACCATGCCAACAACATTGTGTTTAGTCCATATATGGCCTTACATAATTTGCACACATGTCTAAGATTGTCATTATCAACAAATCCTGAAGGTTCGACCATGTTAACATCTTCGAAATATGAACTTGAATAATAGCATTATTAAAATTAAACCATCATAGCTCCTAACCTTTACTTAAAAAGGCTAGTGATATACTCTTACATATATTTAATTCTATAACCAATCTTGCTCATAATAAAGGTGTTTATTTTTTGATATATATTTTGTTAAATTGTGATATAATTAACTAATTAATTAATTTAAAGTATATTGATAAGAAAATCCTTAAATAAAATGTTATGAAACTGTGGTTGCAAAGAGTTGCAATCATGAGTAAATAATTATATTAAAAAATAAAATTCTTTTTTACATATTCTTAGTCAAAATATTTCGAGAAGAATACCAATTCACCCATTGAGACTAGAGTGTGTAACACTCGATAAATATTGAGTAGTATATTACTCATGGTTGTTGAGGGCACCAAGGGATTACGTACTCATAGTTGTTAGATAATTATGGAATGGCTCGTACGAGAGTTTCCTATGGGTTGATAACAACTAGGTCAAATAGGAAATCTTAGTATGACGATGTTACACAGTTTTCTCAACCTGAGAGTAATATGGAACTTCATTATGGATACCCTACTTTGATTATTGTTCAATCATGGCATGACGTTCATTGAAGGACTATGGTGTTGGGAGTAAAGCATATTCAATGGAGAATTCAACTCCTCAATTATATAAGGTAAGTATCGAGGTCAATTATAGTCAACTCAAAGTCAACCTCTAGGATGGTAGAACGATTAATAATAATGTTATTAATTTTGTTTATGGACTGATTAAGTTGAACATGGACAATATTGAAGTTTTGACCAATACCTGACTTCATGTACCCTAAAGTGATATAATATTGACAAAGAGCAATGTGTAAATTATTATCACTATGGTACTGCTTAAGGTGATGTAAAACATGATTTATTGGAAAGATCTATAAGTGATGAACTTGGCCAACTATCACGCCATTAGCTACGGTGACGCATGAAAAATAATATTTGAAATCATTGACTATATTCACACTTTTGAATCACAAACTATAACAACTGCCTTTTTGACCCTTAGGTTTAATGCCCGAAATAATATTAACCCCAAAAACCTGGAAAGGATGAGCCATTAAGATATGATAATAAGAAAAAAAATACAATTCTAACCAATAACTTTCTAAATCTTGCAGTGGAAGGAAATAATATATAATAGCATATAACCATTATTTATTCCCTAATCATACCATGTAGATTTACATCACATTATAAGTCTGTACATATCAAATGAAAACCAAATCCAAGCTGTATAAGTTAAGTCATATCATTTATTTACAATATCACATGAAAATCAAGGTTATTATCACAAGCTCCATCATGTTATGGGGCTCCACCAACCTAGTGAAATGAATAAAAGGAAAAATAAGAGCAGTTCAGGCATAAATCTAAATGAGTGAATCATATCAACTCTATATATACTAAAAAGATAATGCAATAATGTGACAAGTATCTAAAAAATTCTAGATCCCCCTCCCCCAACGAACTAGTAGTTGCTATAATTAACTAATCACATATCTTCAGTCCTATTATCTATGATATATGACCATATATAAATCAAATCATGTTGGACTCACTTCCCTGGATCCGCCTCATGTGCTCTAGGGTAACTTCTTGTCCACCCCTCGAACATAAAACTGGACTCACGTCATGTACTTGTCTCATACACTACGGTGTCATTTAATGTAACAACCTGCATATTTTACGATTGTATATTTAAATATTTTATTTAAATATAGCATCGTAAGTCGGATTAAAGTCCGAAATGTGACTTTTTGTAAACAGTTGAATCCAGACTCGAGACCACTTCCATTGAGTTTAAAACGACATTTACAACTTGTTTGAGTACAAACATCGATATGTTTGGAGTTGATTTGGATTTTGGTGTTTTCATTTGGACTTTGGGTTTGGTTCTAGCCCATTAACCCAATAAGAGAACCCAAACTTCTCCACCAAATACCCTAACTCCTCTACTCTTCATTCATTCTACTCCTCATTTCCTAACACTCAAGCTAAATAGAAAAATGGGGGAAAAGAGGGGAAATCAAAATTCCTAAACCCTAGATTCTTAGAAAATTCAAGTTCTAGTTCTAAAATCAAGGAGAAGCTTAGGTAAGCATCGTCTTCATCTTTTCCATCTCAATCTCTCTTCAATTTTCAGAAATTCCTATAATCTAACTTAGGAAATTCATTTCATTTGATAATAGGTTGAAGATTATAGAGGTGTTGTTAAAGAGGAATTAATTTTTCCTTGTTTTAGAGCTTCTCGATTGTTGTTTTTGAGTTTAAAGGTAAGATTTTGATCTCACATCTATGTCTATAGCTTTCATTGTTATTAGGTATGAATTTCTAACATCTATTTCATGTTCATTTGCTTTTGAATTGAATTGGTTTGGTGAATTTTTCAATTTTTGGTATTTTGAAGTCAAAATCTATGAAAATCCTACTAAGGATATTGGGACATGTTGTTTGGAGTGTATTGTAGAGCCTATAGGGCTGGGTTGTCATTTGGCATAAATCCCTAGCCTCCGTTGCTCGTCCGATCGCTTTCGAACTGATTTGGCCGTTAATGGCCTAGGCAAATTTTGCCCTGAGCTTCAGCTCGGACGTCTGGCAAAACGCTCAGACGTTTTAGGCAAAGGAATAAACGTTCCAAACTTATGGCTCAAACATCCAAGTGATCTGGAAAAATTCCAGACCTTCATCTCAGATGTCTAGGGGAAACCGCCAGATGTCTGATGCTGCTAATTTCAAACATATTGCCTATTTTTGAGTGGATCTCCATTTTATCGATTCTTGGTTGATCTGATTGGTCATTGTCATTTATTATTGGCTTTGATGGCTTCTTTTCTGGATTTTTGGGAGTATCCATTTGATATCGATTTTCATGGACTTAATTCACGTCGTCGAATGTGAATTTTTGGTGATAGATTGTCTTTACAATCATTTCTGTGATTTGTCACTTTAAAATACAAAGGTTTCTATACTAGAAGTAAATTTTCAAACTCTTTCACAAAAATGATTTCAGCGTTACTTTTAATGCAAAGCTCATTTTTAAAACCGTTTTCTAATATATTAGTATATACAAACCTTTACCTCATTCTTTCGAGAAATACAATTAAACGACTTAGAAAAACAACTGGTATGAAATGCTTAAGTTTACTTCCTCGGTTAATTCTTAGACTTGTTCGATTGAAATCTTATGACAATTTTCGAGTGGAAATCTACAATTTGTTCATAAATATTTAAGCTAAGTCAGTGGTTATGGGATGTGAAGCTAAACTCATTTATTACTAGCTTAGTATAATTTACACTTTTTATCGATCTATGATGATCGTTTTGTGGTTTAGACTAGCGATATGCGATGTCTCTTAGTCCGCGTGGGGGACTGTACCCCATTCTTTGGAGTTTCGTCTCACTTTTATGGGCTAGCAATCCATGGACTTTTTATGGAGTTTGGTTTATCGAGCGTACCGTTGTACTATGTCGTTGTTCCAACTTATTTGAGTTTCAAGTTCCTCGGACATACCATTGTACTACGTCGTTGCACCGGCTCTATGGGTTAGCGTCTCATGGGATAGCGTCTCGTTTGTGATACACGTGTTGGTGAGTTTTCATGCTCCCATTTGTGATAGGTATTCCCCTTTGTGTTTTCTGGATTTCTAATTATTGACTTCTAGAATTTGTGTTTCACCAATTTTGACGATATGCATTGATAAGCTCTATCAATATTTGTGGTTTGGTGAATAAAAGTAAAGAATATGACATTCTTTTTTTGGTGTATGAGAAAATTTGAGATATTATATGATTTTTGTAGTTATCATATATATTTGTCATATTTCTTATCCTTAAATAGCTAGACTGATCTGTTTTTTATTTTTATCCTTAAATAATATTCGAGTCAGACCGAGGTGTTTCAGGTGCTTCTACTTGGCTTCTTATCAGGGACCGTCATCTGACTTTTGGATAACTACTTTAGCTTAGTAGTTTTTATTTTTATACATTCAAGATAGAGGCTCCTTGATGTATACATATTCTTTTTACTTTTATGTACACTTCTATTTGATATATTCATATTTGTTTCTTCCATAGTGATATAAATATCAGTGACCGATTGTGTTATGCTTATTTTATACATGTCGCATCTTTTGAATCCCTCTTTAAATATAGAGTCGAGTATATTAATACCCTATTAAAGAAAAATCGTAGGTTTATCTATGGTTTGAATAAGAATCTCAAAAAGGCTTTACTTCTGAAACAAGAAGTTTCTTTTTATCAGCTTGTTGATATCACTCTTCGAATTGAAGAGGCCGATAAAGAAAGTGATGTTGAAGTTGTGGGTGCCAAACAAAACTTCAACATCAACAAGAAGTGGCCTATTAAGTTCAAAGGCCCTAATTCTTACTAGAAAGGGAAGCAAGCAAGTTCGGTAGCACAGACTCCTACCCCTAATCATAGAGAGTGCTACAATTGTGGTTCTAAAGACCACTATGCAAATAAGTGCCCAAAACCCCTTTATTGTCTCCATTGCAAAAGTTCGGGTCATCTTATATCTTCATGTCCCAAACTACAGAGCAAGAAAGAGGGAAAGCTAAATTTTATGCAAGCTGCTAGTAACACTTCTCTTGGTCAAGGTATTTCTCATTCTATCCTTGATGGCATCATTATGTTTTGTGATCATCCTATTTGAGTTCCTTTTGATACGGGTGCATCTCACTCTTTTACATCAAAAGAACTTGTTGATACTTTGTCTTTAAATGCTTATTGACTTCACTGAAAATTGCGAATCCGGTTGGTCGGTCCGCAACACTCAGTTTATTTTGTAAAGATGTCGAGATTATCTTATGTGACTATGCTTTCCGACCTAATTTGCATGTTATGCGTTACTTGGGTTTCGGAATGATTTTGGTAATGGATTGGCTTAATCATTATGAAGCCCACATCTTATGTCCCGAGAGGACTATCCATCTTGGACATCCTCAATCTGTTAAGTAGATTTTTATTGTTCTTAAAGAATTAGATTCTAATTTGGTAGCATCCTTGTATTCTCTAAATCCATGTGATGATGAGGAGGATATCATTTCCCTCGTCCACGTTGTTCATGAATTTCACGATATATTTGAGCCCGTTTTAGGATTACCACCTAAGAGAGCAATTGAGTTCAGAATTAATCTAATACCTAAAGCTCTACCTATCACTCATCCTCCTTATCGTATGTCCAATAAAGAAAATGAGGAGATGCGTAAACAATTATCCGAATAGAAAGCGAAACAATTTATTCGTTCTAGTTTCTCTCCTTGGGGAGCTTCAGCTATTTTTGTGAAGAAATCTGATGGTACACTTAGGCTTTGCATTGACTACCGCAAGCTTATTGATCTCACCATCAAGAATAAATATCCCTTGCCTCGGATTGATGATCTATTTGATCAACTTTGCGGTGCTAGAGTCTTTTCACAGTTAGACTTAACAACCGGTTTTCATCAGCTTCGTATTGCGAAGGATAGAATTTCTTTGACGTCCTTCCATACTCGTTATGGATCTTATGAATGGTTTGTTATGCCATTTGGTTTAACAAATACTCCAGCTTATTTAGTTGACCTTATGAACTGAGTTTTCAAAGACTTCCTTGATCGATTTATTCTCATCTTTATGGATGATATTCTTGTTTATTCTAAAACTGAGGAAGAGCATGAAAAACATCTTCGGATTGTGTTGGAAACTCTTAGGAGCAATCAATTGAAAGCAAAATTTTCTAAATGCCACTTTTGGATAAATCGTGTGAGATTTTTAGGACATATTATTTCTGAATCCAGAATTTCCATGGATCCTTCAAAGATTGAAGCGATTGAAAATTGGAAGAGACCGGAGAGTGTGATGGAAATTCATAGCTTTCTTGGATTGGTAGGCTATTACCATCGGTTCATAAAAGACTTTTCTAAAATTTCCATACCTCTTACTAGTTTGACAAAGAAGGGAGATAAGTACATTTAGTCAGACAAATATGAAGCTTCTTTTTAGAAATTAAAAGAACTCCTTTCCAATGTTCCTATTCTTGTGATTCCCAAAGGAAACTTTTATACCGATGCTAGTCCCGTTGGCTTGGGAGTCATTCTCATGCGAAGGGAATATGTTATCGCTTATGCTTCTAGGCAATTAAAGCCTGCCGAGAATAGATATGTCACTCATGATTTAGAGCTCGCGGCCATTATTTTCGCCCTTAGAATTTGACATCATTATCTTTTGGGGGGGAAATTTGTTCTCTACACCGATCATAAATCTTTGAAGTATTTGTTTTCTCAAAAGGAACTTGATGTGCGTCAACAACGCCGGCTCGAATTCCTTTCATCTTATGATCTTAATATTCTTTATACTCCCGGAAAGGAAAATCGTGTAGCTAATGCCCTTGGTCGAGCAACAAGTGGTTGTTTCCATGATGATATCTGAATGGAATGATCTCGAGACACTGTCCACTTGTGAGATTCGAGATCGTAAATCTGATTCTTGCTCATGTCTTATTTTGTGTAGCCTTAAGGCTCATCCTTCTCTTTTAGACCGCATCCTTGAAGCTCAAAAGAATGATCTCGAATTAGCTCATCTTAGCCAAAGTTGTCGGGGTAGTAAAATTGATGGTTTAAAAGACTTTGATATGGATGCTCGTGGCGACATTTGAAAATTTGGTAGACTTATTGTGCCAAATATTTGTGGCCTTCGTAAAGATATTTTAGAAGATTCTCATCGTTCTAAATTTACCATTCACCACGGTAGTATTAAAATGTACGCAGACATGAAGACACTTTATTATTGGGATGGAATGAAATCTGATATTGCTAACTTTATTAAGCGTTCCATGACTTGCCAACTCGTTAAGGCCGAGCATCAAAGTCCTGGTGGGTTGTTGCAACCTTTGGACATTCCAATTTGAAAGTGGGATCAAGTCTCCATGGACTCTATTGACGGTCTTCCCCATTTTCGTTTGGGTCATGATAGTTTATGGGTAATCATAGATAGACTAACAAAATCCGCCCATTTTATTCCCGTTCAGTCCAATCAGACCGTACCTCTTTTGGCCAAACTCTATGTTAAAGAAATTGTTAAATTGCATGGAGTTCCTACTTCTATTATTAGCGATCGTGATCCATTATTTACTAGTGGATTTTGGAAAGGTCTTCAAAAAGCTTTAGGAACGAAGCTGAGTTTTAGCACCGCTTATTATCCTCGGTTCGATGGATAAACCGAGCGTGTGAATCAAATTTTTGAAGATCTTCTTCGTGCATGTGTTCTTGATTTTGATGGAAGTTTGGAGGATCATGTTTCTCTCATTGAATTTTCTTATAATGATAGCTTTTAATCTAGTATTGGTATGGCACTTTTCAAGGCACTCTATGGAAGGCCATGCCGATCTCCTTCTTGTTGGCTTGAGGCCGGCGAGAAGCTGGTTTTAGGTCCAGATATTATTTGGGATTCCACAGAAAAGATTGACCTTATTCATTATAGGATGAAAGAATCTCAAAGGAGACAAAAATCATATGTCGATAATCGTAGAAGGAATTAGGAATTTTCTATGGAAGATTTGGTGTTTATTCTTGTTTCTCCTATGAAAAGTGTTGTGCGTTTCAGTCGTTCGGGAAAATTAGCACCTCGATGTATTGGCCCTCTTCCTTTCATTGAACGCATTAGTTTCGTGGCTTATTGCCTTTTATTACAGGTCAATTTTCTACTATTCATGACGTATTCCATGTTTCTCAACTACGGAAATGCCTTAGGGATTCCGATTCTTGAGCCCGGTGTTGTTAAAGAAATTGAAGTTTCACCTAATTTAACTTATGAGCAACATCCTATTCGTACCATTTCTATGGAGGTTAAACGCCTTCGTAATAAAGATGTTCCACTTGTGAAAGTTCAATGGTCCTCAAATCATAAGGATTGTTCTTGGGAATCTAGAGAATTCATCGAGCGAACACATCCGGACTTACTCCCTCGTGCTCCTTAAGGTGAATTTCTCACTTCAAAATTTTATTTTGTGTTTTTATGCATTAAAGTGATTGTTACTCTTTGTTTTCTTCTTAAGCATTGCGAGGATGCAATTTCTTTAAGGAGGGGAGTCTGTAACAACCCGCATATTTTACGATTGTACATTTAAACGTTTTATTTAAATACAACATCGTAAGTCAGATTAAAGTCTGAAATGTGAATTTTTGTAAATAGTCGAACTCGGACTCGAGACCACTTCCATTGAGTTCAAAACAACGTTTACAACTTGTTTGAGTATAAACATCGATATGTTTGGAGTTGATTAGGATTTTGGTGTTTTCATTTGGATTTTGGGTTTGGTTCTAGCCCACTAACCCAATAAGAGAACCCAAACTTCTCCACCAAATACCCTAACTCCTCTATTATTTATTCATTCTACTTCTCATTTCCTAACACTCAAGCTAAAGAGAAAAATGGGGGAAAAGAGGGGAAATCAAAATTCCTAAACCCTAGATTCTTAGGAAATTCAAGTTCTAGTTCTAAAATCAAGGAGAAGCTTGGGTAAGTATCCTCTTCATCATCTCCGTCTCAATCTCTCTTCAATTTTTAGAAATTCCTATAACCTAACTTTGAAAATTCATTTTATTTGATAATAGGTTGAAGATTGTAGAGGTGTCGTTGAAGGAGAATTGATCTTTCCTTATTTTAGAGCTTCTCAATTGTTGTTTTTGAGTTTAAAGGTAAGACTTTAATCTCACATCTATGTCTGTAGCTTTCATTTTTGTCAGGTATGAATTCCTAACATCTATTTCATGTTCAATTGCTTTTGAATTGAATTGGTTTGGTGAATTTTTCAATTTTTGGTATTTTGAAGTCAAAATCTATGAAAATACTACTAAGGATGTTTGGACATGTTGTTTGGAGTGTATTAAAGAGCCAATATGGCTGGGTTGTCGTTTGGCATAAATCCCTAGCCACTGTTGCTCGTCTGATCGCTTTCGAACCGATTTGGCAACTAATGGCCTAGGCAAATTTTGCTCTGAGCTTCAGCTCGAACGTTTGGCAAAACGTTCAAACGTATGAGGCAAAGGAATAAACGATCAATACTTATGGCTCAAACATCTGAGTGATCTAGAAAAATTCCAGACCTTTAGTTCAAACGTCTGGGGGAAACCACCAGATGTCTGATGCTGCTAATTTCAGCCATATTGCCTACTGTTGAGGGGATTTCCGTTTTATCGATTTTTTGTTGATCCGGTTGGTCATTGTCATTTATTATCTACTTTTATGTCTTCTTTTTTAGATTTTTGGGAATATCCATTTGATGGATATATATTTATTTTCATGGACTTAATTCACGTCGTCGAATGTATTTTTTGGTGATAGATTGTTTTTACAATCATTTCAGTGATTTGTCACTTTACAATACAAAGGTTTCTATATTAGTAGTAAATATTCAAACTCTTTCACAAAAACTATTTCAACTTTACTTTTAATGCAAAGCTCGTTTTTAAAACCGTTTTTCAATATATTGGTATATATAAACCTTTACCTCCTTCGTTCGAGAAATCCAATTAAACAACTTAGTAAAACAAGTGGTATGAAACGCTTGCGTTTACTTCATCGGTTAATTCTTAGACTTTTTCGATTGAAATCTTTTGAAAATTTTCGAGTGGAAATCTATAATTTGTTCGTAAATATTTATGTTAAGTCAGTGGTTATGGGACTCATTTATTTACTATCTTAGTGTAATTTACACTTTTTATTGATTTATGATGATCATTTTGTGGTTTAGGCTAGCGACATACGATGTCTCTTGGTCCATGCGGGGGACTGTACCCCGTTCTTTAGAGCTTCGTCTCACTTTTATGGGCTAGCGACCCATGGTCTTTTTATGGAGTTTGGTTCATCGAGCGTACCGTTGTACTACGCCATTGTTCCGACTTATTTGATTTTCAGGTTCCTCAGGCGTACCATTGTACTACATCGTTGCACCGGCTCTATGGATTGGCAACTTAAGGAATAGCGTCCCGTTTAGGATACACGTATTGTTGAGTTTTCATGTTCCCGTTTGTGATAAGCCTCTCCCTTTGTGTTTTCTGAATTTCTAATTGTTGATTTCTAGAATTTGTGTTTCACCAATTTTGATTATATGCATTGATAAGCTCTATCAATATTTGTGATTTGGTGAATAAAAATAAAGAATATGACATTTTTTTGGTGTATGAGAAAATTTGAGATATTATTTGATTTTTGTTGTTATCATTTATATTTGTCATATCTTTTATCCTGTCTCATTTTATATGATATTTATTGCTAGACTGATCCGTTTATTATTTTTATCCTTAAATAATGCTCGAGTCAGACCGAGTTGTTTTAGGTGCTTCTACTTGACTTCTTATCAGGGAAACTACTTTAATTTAGTAGATTTTGTTTTTATACATTCGAGATAGAGACTCCTTGATGTATACATATTCTTTTGTCTAGCACTTGTACCTATTATCTTGTGATGTAGTGGCTCTTGTATGACCACTACTTTTATGTGCACTTCTATTTGATATATTCGTATCTGTTTCTGCCTTAGTGATATGAACATCTGTGAATGATTTATGTTATGCTTATTTTATATTTGTTTCAGAAGACCACATAGCCACTGTGTAGTAGCTTTGAGTTTGTATTTGATACGTCTGATTTCCTCTAGAAATGAAATGTATGTCATACTATCTGACATATCGGTACTCGCACAAAGCAATTACACAGATGGTCGCTCCTCAACAGCCTTATTCTTCGCGCTAGTTGACGGCATTACCCAGTAGATTCCTTGTCTAGTGTGAGTATAGAGGTGGGGCGCCACACTTAACATCTACCCCTTTACTAGGACACTCAAGTGTTGCAGGAAAGCATTGCGATAACTGTACCACCTACTTGTCTCGTAGGTTCGCATCTTGGGCCACCTGCTTTCGCCAAAGGTTTGTACATGTTCACTTCTATATCGAATAATCCTATCACCACATAAAGATACAAATCCAACTCAATAAAATGATCAATATCAAACTATCTCTCGTTCGATCGGTAGCATTGAAATCTTCTCAAAAAATTTCTCCAAACATTGCTCGAAATAAAAGGTACAAAGTTTAATCGATAACGCTTAGCTCGGGTTGGGTCTACTTTATATTGGACCCAACCAAAACCTAGCATTTTCGCTCGAAGTCTTCTCTAAAACGATTTATATTCAATACCCTTTAGTTATATGATTATTATAAATTTGTTTAGGGCTAGTTTAATATCAAAATTTGTTACAGATTAATTCAGAATTGTCAATGTATACATTCTTCCAAATTCACATAAATTTCGTTACTATTTCTTTCATTTGCATTTGAATTCATTCCTTAAATCAATGTAATTTATTTTTAATCTTCAATCAGTGTATATTCAAGCCCAAACCATCATTATATCATTAAATTTTGCATTATATCAAAGAATAGAGAAGAATCGCTCATCGAAGCTCCGAAATTTCTTCAAACAACTCCTGCCTTTGCTCTATTGTACCATTTACACCCAAAAATCTCCATAATTTTCCCAAACTCAATTTTCAAATTATAATTATCGTGTCCATGGTTATTTTGATGGGTAGATCATCAAAATCCATTAAAAGTCAAAAGAATTATGCAAATTTAAAGTTGTGTGAGGGAAAATGGTGATGAAAAGAGAGAAGATGAATTAATTTTTCGGGTCCAAAATGGTGCTTTTATAGTATTAAATTTAGCTTAAAAATTGTTCCCACCATTTAAAATAATCAACTTTTATTTTAAAATTTAAACCTGAAATTATCGTTGATATGTCAACACATGCCTTCCTATATATCGACATAAGATCTTTGGTTAATATGTCGACACATGTAACATATGTATGTCGAAATATATTTCATGTTTTCCTTTTTGTTTAATTTCTATTTATTAGTTCATGGTAAATATTTATTATCTTTTATATCATAAATTTTAAGTTTTGTCATCGAAATTCTCAAAGGATAGAAAATGTAGTATAATGCTCGTATCACATATCATATACCCGATAACACATACAAATACATACGAAATACAAATACGTCATCCAAACAAAACAGATACCACAAATTACTTTAACATGATATAAACATAGCAATACATATAATATAACAAAACGTGTAGGCTGATCATGGCATATGATATACCAAGTAATGTGAAATCCATTTTGGTGTCTTGGTATATGAATGAGATGACACATCATATCAGGTATATGTGGAAGCATCCTAGTATAAGCATATAACTTTCTTATGCATGCAACAACAATTATCAATTTCACTATCACTTATGCATGTATTAGCAACTAACAATCATCAATTTCACCATCACTTACGAATGTATTAGCAACTAACAATCAAGTCATTCGAAACATATCAAGGTTAAGCAAAGAAAATTCATGAAATTAAACATATAAGTTAAACATTGTAACAACCCGGAATTTTGGGCAATATCAATTTAATAATCTGTATAAATAATTTAACTGGTTTGATGAATTTTCTTTATAATTTTAATTTAAAATGATAAATTTATTCTTTTTAGAAAGGTTAATGAATTTTTAATCCGACAATTTTGATAAGATTTATTTTTCCAAAGCTAATGAAATTTTATTCTGTTTAAAATATATACATTTGATATATATTGTGAATAGAATTTCTTTTTGTAACAACCCTAGATTTTTCATATATTTTAATATTTGACTTTATTTTATTTTGAAATTATTTTTAAACTTATTTTATTTCAAACATTTCACATTTTTAAATATAAGTGTTGATTATTATGTGAATTATAATTTCAAACAGGTATAAATTGGATATTTTAATGAAAGATGAATTTCTGTTCAAACTGGTCAAACTTTGACTTTTAAATCTTAAATTTAAATATTTAAATTCTTAAATTTTATCTTTTATTATCAAAATAGATGTAATAACATGAATAATGCTTTTCGTTTCGTTGAATATGGAGTTAAATTGTAAAAGTTATGTACATTTCAATTTTGAGTATAATTTGTTTTATTTTGCAATTTTGCCTATTTTAAATTATATAAATCATATTTTCTTTGTTATATTTTATTTTAATATGTGTTGATATGTTATTTTATTTATATTTTTATCTTTTAATATTTTTAAAGTGATAATAAAAAAATTTCCAAAATATATTGCATATATTTTCTATTTTTAAAGGCTAGTTTCCATTTTTTTTTTTTTTGCTATTTTCTTCATTTAAATTATATTTAATTAAAATTTATTTATTTATTTTTATGCATGCATTTTATTTTTGTGTCTTTATCTTTATTTATAAAAAAAATTCAAGTACACAAAAAATTTTCAATGTTCATTTCATTTATTTTCAAATTTTCTAGCATAGTTTACATTTTCTTTGCTATTTTCTAAATTTAATTATATATAATTAATATTTATTTATATATTTTTGTTTATTTAATAATTTTTCGTGTTTTTATCTGAATTTATATGCATTTTTAAGTTATTTAAAAATTGCAAAAGGAATTATGGAAATATGAAAAGTTTGAGACCATTTATTTGCCTAAGTCCTTTTGTATTCCGCCGTTTTATTTTCAATCAATGCATCATTATTTTGGCCGATTCTTTTCTGATTGCTTCGGCCACTTCTCTCTTCATTTTTCACGAAAATAAAAGTTTCTCATCCAAAATTTTCGTCCATGAACTCCTGAAGCAAAAGTTTGGTAAAGTTCTTCTTCTTTTTCGCTTATTCTTCTTGTTTTCCTTATCTCTTTGCACTTGTCTTCACCTTTGTAGCTCAGCCCTTGCTCCTCCACCACCATAGCCACCTCCACCACCACCACAACCAGCTGCCATCCCCTCCAGCCCACTGTTCATCCATAGCCGTGGCAATCCATGATGTAGATCCACCAAATATTTGAGCAAACTCCACCTAAACATGCATTGCCAAGCTCCTTTACCTTCACCACTCCACCACATCACCTTGGCCGACCTTTGCATCATCACCACCAGCCACTTGCTGACGTGAGACCCCTGCCACATCAGTACATGACCCTACCAGGCCTGGCCGTGCCTATGTATGCTTAGGGCCGAACCATTTATGCACAGAAATTCTACTTCTGGTTACCTTGATTTGAGTTATACATGCCTATACACTTCATCTCCTTCATATCCATGTTATGGCCGACCCTATTGAACCCAAATATGATCCAAACCTGATTCAAAACCATCCCATAACAGTGCCTTTCCAGTCCATAGCTGAAGCATACAAGGTTGAATGCAAGTGCAAAAGTTCTAGCATTGAATTGTGTAGTTATCCTAGCATTGTTTTGTAATATCTTGGTTTGTAATTCATGTTTGTATTTGTTTTGTTTGATATATTTAAGGAAATTAATCTTTGGCTCTCCCGATCTCAAATCTTAATCTTGTTGTCGTGCCTTCGAAGATTCCTTGTCGTGTGTTTTGGTTGTCATCTTCAGCTTAAACATGTGAGTAAATCTCACCAGACTAATATGTACTTATGTAGTGATAAACTGACATCACCTGAATCTGTAAATGCATATCATCCTGTTATAACTGCTATATCATATTCATATGATGTTCACACCTATATTTACACCTATTATATCATATGTTACTGTTATTTCATGCTATTCTGTTACTTTCATCAGTTTATCACACTGCAAGTTCCCTGTAGACTAGAATCACTATGGGTTGAAATGATACATACCCAAACGGACTTTAGAATAGGAGGAAATCATTATGGGCTGAAATGATAGGCCTGAATGATTTTCAATTATTTTCTTTTACTTGGGATTGCGGCTTTGAAATGATCAAACCCGGGTTTTCTTTGTAAATTATGGGTTGAAATGATATATTACCCGCATCACTTTACCTAGGCTAGAAAATGAAATACAGACCCGTTGTTAAAATATGTTTTTCTAAAAAATTTAAAATATTTTAGAAATGTAAATATTATAATATTTTGATTTAAATTTGATTAAAAATGATTTTTGAAAAGCATTATTGATTTTCTGAAAATTTATAAGTGAAATAAATAAATGGTAAAGTTAGAAAATCTGAAATGTAAGTTATTTTGGAAATTATAATTTGGTGATAAATGGAATTTAAATTAAATATGAAAATATGATAAATTTATGATATTTTGAATTAAATGAATTTAAAATGATTTTGTAATATATTAATGACTCTTGAATAAAGTTAAAATGTGAAATGAATGAATATTTATGTTGAAATTTTGAAATATAACTAAAATTGCAAATTTGTGAATTTGGCATAAAAGTGAATTTTAAGTTAAGTAAATAAAAATGAAATTAAGTTATATTTGAAAATTTTAAACTTAAGTGTTAAGTTAAATTTAATTTAATGAATTTGAAATTTTATGTTGGAATTTAATAAGTGAATTATTACTAAATTTTGATTTTTGAATGGAGATTTAACTTTATAACATCATGAATATAAGGGTATTTGAATGATTGTTTTATAAGTGAAATTATATGATTTTATAAGTTAAAAATGATTTAAATAAAAATATAATTTTTTTTGTGAAATTATATTGAATATTTGAGTTAATTAACTGTATTTCTGAAGTGCTATTAATTCTAATGTAAATGATAATACAGCATTTGTAAATGCTGTAGTTGATAATAATGAACCAAATGGCTAAGTTTAATTAAAGGCTATTATAGCATTTTTATAAATGTTATAATTGTTGAATTTAACTAAGTTTTATTTGAAACTAACGTAACCCTATTACAAATGCTATCTTTTGTTAAATTGAACTGTTTTGAATGTAACTTCTTGTAGCAATTTCTAAATGTTGCGAAAGTTGAATTTTCATCTGTTTTATTAAATTAAGTGAATAAATGAATTTTGAAAGACTAAATTTTTGTAAATTTAATAATTTAATTATTAAATATAATAACTTCATTTTATGATTTAAAATGAAGTAATTTGTTTTGAAATATAAACTATTTTGAAATGTGTTTTGTAATGGTATTTAAATTAAATAAAAATGAATGTGGTTTGGAAGATATTATATTTTTGATATTTTGAAATGGATTTTGAATGATATTAAATTTTGAAATGATATTTGATTTTGAAGTATAAAATACAATTTTGAAATTTTAACCACGGGATGTATTTAATTTATAGTTTAACTGATTCTTAAAGGATGGGCGATCCCAAGCATCCTTTAAGTTATTGTGTACTTCTACTACAGTTCACTTGAGTTGGTTTACATTATATAAGTATATATTGTCCTGACTCGAGTGTTTTTTGTTTTACTTTACGCTCGGGTCAGCCTGAGTATTCATAGCTTTGGATTCTCTTTCTGGAGCTGGTCTTTGCTGGAGTTTCTGCTTATCTACATTTATATCTACTCTCTGTTTCAGCTGTTCTAGTTTATCTCATGTATTAGTGAACTTCTATGTATTTGGGATTTCTATTATGTTGTTTTCAGACTGTATTATGTATTTGGTTTGAGACTCTGCCGTAGTAGCTTCATGAACTGCTATGTATTTTATTTCCACTGCGAGTTATTCTGATATTTCTGTGTCTGTGATTCTGTGATTGTATTTCATTTGCTCCAAAATTATTTACAACGCGGTATTTTGAGCAATTCAAGTCCGACATGTGCGGATGCGAATGGTTGAAAATATCGGATTGTTACAGTTGGTATCAAAGCTTTGGTTTTAGGCAAACCTTAGCCTGCGGAGCAAAAAAAACTCATTTGAGATAGGGTAGAAATACCCTAAAATGAGTGAAATCAATCTCAGAATCATTTCCTTGTGAGAGAACGTATTTTCGAAGTATAAAATGATTTCCAAATGATTTTAAAGGATTTTTAAAGATTATTTTGGTATAAAATTTTCTTGTTTTGAAAGAAAATTTCTAGACTTTATCCCTTTTGTATCCACCTTGTTAGTAAGTTTTGTTGATTAGGATTTCCTTAAAATTTTGAACTTCTATCTTGGTTGGGATTTCTTCGATTAGGATTCCTTTGAATTTTGGAGCATTCCTACTTGTTCTGAAATCTATTCCTATCTTCCCTAATTGCATTCTTTTGATTTTTGGAGCTTTCCATAACTCCACTTTGAATAACCTCTAAAGATCGGCAGTTCCGCCAATCTTTGAATGATTTGTAAGGGAGTGAAATTCCTTTACAATTGGCATTGATTCACTAGAGATTTCTGTATCCTCGGATGTCGATGCTATCTATCTCCTGCTCTACGCAGATTCTATCTCTAGCGAACGAAGGTCGATTTGCCTTAGATTTCCTTATTGATTATATTCCTAAAGTCACGGTTGACCGGTTAAGGTCGCCCGTGATTTATATAGGCTTATCTATCCTCTATTTGGTAATTAAATTATCTCATCTTCATTTGAGTTTATCTTCGAACTAGAATTCTATTTGATTAGAGTTCCTCTAATCTTTGTTTGTTTGAAATCCTTCCTTGAATCATCCTTTGGAAATTTGTGTTTGGTTGTATTTTGAAATTGTGCATACATCGAAATTATTAAGGATGGCCATATTTTTATATATAAAAGTAAAATGTTTTCGATAAGGACTATATACCTTTTAAAAATGAAAATTTGAAATTTCGAAAGAATTTGAAATTTTGAAAATTTTATAAGAACTTGATTTATACAAAAATGATTTATAACTGAAGGGTTCTGAATTTGAATTTCGAGTAATCGAATTCCGGTGTTTTGAAATCGGTTTTAAGATTTTGGAAAATATATAATAATAATATGATTTAAAGATTTTTTTTTTTCAAATAAGAAATGTTTCAAATGTATTCGAATGAATTTCAATGATTTCGAAGGAATTTCAAAGAAGTTTTTCAAAGTTAATTGAAGTCCAGAACTCACTTATGCCGCTGGAAAATAATTTCGATGATGAATGCATGCATCATCGACATTGATTTTCGAGTTTCTGAGTGAGGGAGACGCCACTCTAGTAGCTTTGTTATGCGAGTGATTTCGTGAAACCAATTTTGATTTCAGATTTCGAAGTATGGTTTGATATTCGAAAAATAGATCCGTATATATATATATATATATATATATATATATATATATATATTTGAAAAGATTTAAAGTAAGCCGGTGTTCAGTTCTCGAGTTTCAGATTTTGAAACCTAACTTTTGAAATTAATTTACTGATTTAGTGTTGATTTTCAACTCTTGGATTGAAAATATGACTTCTTCGACTATTTTAAGATTCGAGCACTTCCAAATCAAGGTTAATTTTTCAAAGCTAAATTTTTTGAAAGGTATAAGGTATTTGATAAAGAATATAAGTTTAGTTTGTATGTTTCAAGTATGAAATAATATGATTTTTATAAGTCGAAACTGTTTTTTAAGTAAATAAATAAGGCTATTTTGAATTATACTAATATGAAATTTAGTTTTGAAATGTTTTGGATAAAAATTAGTCTTCAAATGTTTGAGAAAATTTGGTTTTAAATGTTTTAACTTAGTAACATCTTTATGAAACTATTTATTTAACAAGTTGGAATAGGTACATAAGTTGTACGTATGCTGTTTTATTCGCATAATTAATTTGATCCAAGTTTGAGTACACAAGTTCGAGGTGAATTACACCATTTCGTGTTAGGATTTTTCATTTGATTCTTGATGGCAAATATTTGATATGGATTTTGGGCTTGATTCTAGAATTCTCTATCATAGTATATGGCTATGCAAGGAGACTGATGGCTTCTAGTGGAGAAACCATATCGAAGTCCGCATTAGGGAAGTCGAATGGACAATACTAGTTCGAAAGCGAACTTGTGGATCGAGCGAGCGATCGAAATGTAATGTTGCAAAATGATGACATATGTACATCTTATATCCTAATATCATTGGTATACTTGACGCTGAAATTGAAAGTTGTTGGGTTGGATATCTTTGTAATTTAATTGGAATTTTTCTTTTATGAAAAACCACTATCAAATTTAAAACCATTTTTTAAAACTATTTTTCTTTTTCTTAAACTAACTGTTTTATTCTATTTTTCATAAAAACTATTTTATATACAAAACTAGTCTTAATTAAAAATATTTTAGTAAGCAAAGATGTTCAATCCCATATGGCTTTTCATGCAGCGAAATTTATCTTTTTGAAAATTTTATCCTTATATAAGATAAACTTTACGTAAGTATAAAATGATTTTGAAAACCATTGATTTTGATAAATCAATAATTGAAGCCTGTATTAGTATGAAAGGATATTTGGTTTACCTGTAATTTGAGTTTATTTAAAAATAATGGATTTATGAAATAAATATTTCAACACTAAGTAATAATGAAGCAAAATTTGAGATATATGAAATTATGAAATTTAGTTTTGAAATATGGTATATTTAAGCCTTGAAACATATTTAAGATTTAATAGTTTATTTTGTAAATCAAATCTATATTTGAAATTGATAATATTTGAAATGGTTTTGTTGGAAAACTAAATTGGAACTAATGGTTTGAATTGAATTAAAATTGGAAATTTTAGATTTTGGTTTAATTGAAAATTTTGAAATGTAAAGAATTAAGGGCATGTTTTATGATTTCAAATGTATGATTTCAAAATGTTATGATTTTCAAAGTGAAATGATTTCAAGTATATGGTTTCGAAAGATTTATAACTTTGAAAGTATTATGATTTTTGAAGTGAATATATGTTTGAAATGGAAATGAATTTGTTTGACCTAAATTTTGTTGATTTTGATTATTTTCTAAATCTATGACTTTAAGAAATTTGAAACTGAATATATGTAATTTGGAAGAAATGATTTGGTGAAATCATATATGATTTTCAAACCGAAATACTATTGAAATGAATTAAAATTGAGAACCTTTTTTTAAAAAATACTTTGATTTGGGAGTTATCGAACTTATATAAAATTGATTTGTATAAGTATGCGGTAGATTTGAAAACTATTGATTTGAAAACTGTTGATTTGAAAAGGTACCCAATTTTGAAAAGTGAAATCTTATATAATCGAAATCTATATAAGTGTGATTTGATATACTATTGTTTTGAAAAGTATTTGATTTGAAATGAAATCTTATATAAAATGAACTTTATATAAGTATGATATTTGGAAGTGATTTTGAAAGGTACTATATGATACATATTTTCGAAGTAAAGATATGGAAAGTGCATTCTGCTTGATATCTGCTTTGTGGCCACACTGTGGATTCATTCTATCGATATTATTCTCTCTCTTTGATTTGGGTTTCCGGATATGATACTCGAGTGTCCATCGAATTCCATGGCGATCTCCATGGTCTTATGATCGCGACTGCATAGCGCAACTGCCTGGCTGAGCTGGCCTGGGGGTACGGATTGTTTCCTGGGGGATTCAGGCGTAACCATTGTGTATCCTGCACTCTATGTAGGTCGCATTAGTAGCGTAAATGCCTGGCTGAGCTAGCCTGGGGGTACAGATTGTTTCCTGGGGCATCCAGGCGTAACCATTGTGTATCCTGCATTCTACTCGTCATCATGGCGTAACTCGCAGGGCTGAGAAAGCTTACGGATACGGATTGTTTCCTGGGGGATCCAGGTGTAACCACTGTGTATCTGCGATCCATGGTTAGACAACTGTTTTGGTTTGGTTGATTTGTTTGGATTGTACTTTCCATATCTATTTTTTTAAAAGTGTTTTCATTATTTTCACTGGGTGTTGAAACAAGTCTACTAAGTACTTGGAGAATTCTAGCTTTGCGTCTGATCAACGCATAGCCAGAGTCTGCAGGAACGAAAGTAAACTTGTTAAGACATCGAGTTATAAAAGTATTTTGATAAAAGCATCTTGATAAAGTACTGTATAAAGAATATTTTGATCAGTTATTTTCCCTTCTAAAAATTTAAAAGGTTTTAAATATTGTTTACCTCGAACCATCAGATTTGAATCAAATGACTATTCATCATATTATAAAATGTTTAAAATGTTATGAAATTTTAATTGAAATGTATAATGGTTTAAATAATGGTTCACCCTTGTCTTCCAACATGCTTCCCTTCCTAGCTACCTTTTCCCTACCTTCTTTCGAGGATGTCTTCCAACCTATTGTTCTTTCTTGTTGTTTCTCCGCTTCCTTCCTTTTCGAGGACGAAAAGATTTGAGTGGGGGAGAGTGTAACAACCCTAGATTTTTCATATATTTTAATATTTGACTTTATTTTATTTTGAAATTATTTTTAAACTTGTTTTATTTCAAACATTTCACATTTTTAAATATAAGTGTTGATTATTATGTGAATTATAATTTCAAACAGGTATAAATTGGATATTTTAATGAAAGATGAATTTCTGTTCAAACTGGTCAAACTTTGACTTTTAAATCTTAAATTTAAATATTTAAATTCTTAAATTTTATCTTTTATTATCAAAATATATGTAATAACATGAATAATTCTTTTCGTTTCGTTGAAAACGGAGTTAAATTGTAAAAGTTATGTACATTTCAATTTTGAGTATAATTTGTTTTATTTTGCAATTTTGCCTATTTTAAATTATATAAATCATATTTTCTTTGTTATATTTTATTTTAATATGTGTTGATATGTTATTTTATTTATATTTTTATCTTTTAATATCTTTAAAGTGATAATAAAAAAATTTCCAAAATATATTGCATATATTTTCTGTTTTTAAAGGCTAGTTTCCATTTTTTTTTTTTGCTATTTTCTTCATTTAAATTATATTTAATTAAAATTTATTTATTTATTTTTATGCATGCATTTTATTTTTGTGTCTTTATCTTTATTTATAAAAAAAATTCAAGTACACAAAATTTTTCCAAAGTTCATTTCATTTATTTTCAAATTTTCTAGCATAGTTTACATTTTCTTTGCTATTTTCTTAATTTAATTATATATAATTAATATTTATTTATATATTTTTGTTTATTTAATAAATTTTTGTGTTTTTATCTGAATTTATATGCATTTTTCAGTTATTTAAAAATTGCAAAAGGAATTATGGAAATATGAAGAGTTTGAGACCATTTATTTGCCTAAGTCCTTTTGTATTAGGCCGTTTTATTTTCAATCAATGCATCATTATTTTGGCCGATTCTTTTCTGAATGCTTCAGCCACTTCTCTCTTCATTTTTCATGAAAATAAAAGTTTCTCATCCAAAATTTTCGGCCATGAACTCCTGAAGCAAAAGTTTGGTATAGTTCTTCTTTTTTTTCGCTTGTTCTTCTTGTTTTCCTTATCTCTTTGCACTTGTCTTCACCTTTGTAGCTCAGCCCTTGCTCCTCCACCACCATAGCCACCTCCACCACCACCACAACCAGCTACCATCCCCTCTAGCGCACTGTCCATCCATAGCCGTGGCAATCCATGATGTAGATCCACCAAATATTTGAGCAAACTCCACCTAAACATGCATTGCCAAGCTCCTTTACCTTCACCACTCCACCACATCACCTTGGCCGACCTTTGCATCATCACCACCAGCCACTTGCTGATGTGAGACCCCTACCACATCAGTACATGACCCTACCAGGCCTGGCCGTGCCTATGTATGCTTAGGGCCGAACCATTTATGCACAGAAATTCTACTTTGGTTACCTTGATTTGAGTTATACATGCCTATACACATCATCTCCTTCATATCCATGTTATGGCCGACCCTATTGAACCCAAACCTGATCCAAACCTGATTCAAAACCATCCCATAACAGTGCCTTTCCAGTCCATAGCTGAAACATACAAGGTTGAATGCAAGTGCAAAAGTTCTAGCTTTGAATTGTGTAGTTATTCCTAGCATTGTTTTGTAATATCTTGGTTTGTAATTCATGTTTGTATTTGTTTTGTTTGATATATTTAAGGAAATTAATCTTTGGCTCTCCCGATCTCAAATCTTATTCATGTTGTCGTGCCTTCGAAGATTCCTTGTCGTGTGTTTTGGTTGTCATCTTCAGCTTAAACAGGTGAGTAAATCTCACCAGACTAATATGTACTTATGTAGTGATAAACTGACATCACCTGAATCTGTAAATGCATATCATCCTGTTATAACTGCTATATCATATTCATATGATGTTCACACCTATATTTACACATGTTATATCATATGTTACTGTTATTTCATGCTATTCTGTTACTTTCATCAGTTTATCACACTGCAAATTCCCTGTAGACTAGAATCACTATGGGTTGAAATGATACATACCCGAATGGACTTTAGAATAGGAGGAAATCATTATGGACTGAAATGATAGGCCTGAATGATTTTCAATTATTTTCTTTTACTTGGGATTGCGGGTTTGAAATGATCAAACCCGGGTTTTCTTTGTAAATTACGGCTTGAAATGATATATTACCCGTATCACTTTACCTAGGCTAGAAAATGAAATACAGACCCGTTGTTAAAATATGTTTTTCTAAAAAATTTAAAATATTTTAGAAATGTAAATATTATAATATTTTGATTTAAATTTGATTAAAAACGATTTTTGAAAAGCATTATTGATTTTCTGAAAATTTATAAGTGAAATAAATAAACGGTAAAGTTAGAAAATAAGTGAAATAAATAAATGATAAATGGAATTTAAATTAAATATGAAAATATGATAAATTTATGATATTTTGAATTAAATGAATTTAAAATGATTTTTTAATATATTAATGATTCTTGAATAAAGTTAAAATGTGAAATGAATGAATATTTATGTTGAAATTTTGAAATATAACTAAAATTGCAAATTTGTGAATTTGGCACAAAAGTGAATTTTAAGTTAAGTAAATAAAAATGAAATTAAGTTATATTTGAAAATTTTAAACTTAAGTGTTAAGTTAAATTTAATTTAATGAATTTGAAATTTTATGTTAGAATTTGATAAGTGAATTATTATTAAATTTTGATTTTTGAATGGAGATTTAACTTTATAACATCATGAATATAAAGGTATTTGAATGATTGTTTTAAAAGTGAAATTATATGATTTTATAAGTTAAAAATGATTTAAATAAAAATATAATTTTTTTTGTGAAATTATATTGAATATTTGAAGTTAATTAACTGTATTTCTGAAGTGCTATTAATTCTAATGTAAATGATAATACAACATTTGTAAATGCTGTAGTTGATATTAATGAACCAAATGGCTAACTTTAATTAAAGGCTATTATAGCATTTTTATAAATGTTATAATCGTTGAATTTAACTAAGTTTTATTTGAAACTAACGTAACCCTATTACAAATGCTATCTTTTGTTAAATTGAACTGTTTTGAATGTAACTTCTTGTAGCAATTTCTAAATGCTGCGAAAGTTGAATTTTCATCTGTTTTATTAAATTAAGTGAATAAATGAATTTTGAAAGACTAAATTTTTGTAAATTTAATAATTTAATTATTAAATATAATAACTTCATTTTATGATTTAAAATGAAGTAATTTGTTTTGAAATATAAACTATTTTGAAATGTGTTTTGTAATGGTATTTAAATTAAATAAAAATGAATGTGGTTTGGAAGATATTATATTTTTGATATTTTGAAATGGATTTTGAATGATATTAAATTTTGAAATGATATTTGATTTTGAAGTATAAAATACCATTTTGAAATTTTAACCACGGGATGTATTTAATTTATAGTTTAACCGATTCTTAAAGGATGGGCGATCCCAAGCATCCTTTAAGTTATTGTGTACTTCTACTACAGTTCACTTGAGTTGGTTTACATTATATAAGTATATATTGTCCTGACTCGAGTGTTTTGTGTTTTACTTTACGCTCGGGTCAGCCTGAGTATTCATAGCTTTGGATTCTCTTTCTGGAGCTGGTCTTTGCTGGAGTTTCTGCTTATCTACATTTATATCTACTCTCTGTTTCAGCTGTTCTAGTTTATCTCATGTATTAGTGAACTTCTATGTATTTAGGATTTCTATTATGTTGTTTTCAGACTGTATTATGTATTTGGTTTGAGACTCTGTCGTAGTAGCTTCATGAACTACTATGTATTTTATTTCCGCTGCGAGTTATTCTGATATTTCTGTGTCTGTGATTTTGTGATTGTATTTCATTTTCTACAAAATTATTTACAACGCGGTATTTTGAGCAATTCAAGTCCGACATGTGCGGATGCGAATGGCTGAAAATATCGGGTTGTTACACTTTTGTTTTAAATAAAGTTGAATTTTCAATTTGTAATATATATATGTATGCATATGTTATAGTTTGATATTGTTTTGAAATTTAATTAAATCTATTGATAATTTAAAATGTATTAATATTGTAGGTTGAAGCTCTGTTTTAAAATCAATGTTTTCAAAAGTTAATTTAAAGGTTAATTTGTTTGTTTTCAAAATATAAGATTTGTTATTTATTTTAAATATGATAATTTAAAAAGGAATTTAAACAAGCTTTGTTTGTTTCTTTTAAATTGGTATATTTAAAATGGTTATAAATGATAAATATAAATGATAGATTTTAAATAACATGTATAAGAATTATTTGCATATTTATTAGTGTTAGAATACTTCTTTTAAAAGTAAACTTATATTTATTTATAAAGTAAATTTGATAAATAAGTTATATTTACAATTAAACTAAGTAAAAAATTAATTAAAAATATTCAAGGACATGTGTAAACATAATAATCACCTTAATAACACTTGTAAGAAAAATTAAACAAATTTATGACAAATGTAATTCTTAAACCAACATGTGGCAACAATTCATTTTAAATTTTTATAAATTTATTAGGAAGAAAATTTGTTTTCTTGCACAAACACTCTTTCTTGTTTTCAAATCAGTAAACTATTTTCTCAAATCTGAATCAAATTAAAAGCCAAAAGAAAATTAAAATAAAAACCTGCAAACCAAAGATCTTCATAGCATTCAATCTGCAAAATTATAAACTAAAAGCAAATCAAGTACAAATCTGGAATTAAAGTGAAATCTGCATTTCAAAGCAAGCTTCAACCTGCATGGAGTTCAACCTGCAAGTTTCAACATTTTAAATCAAAATAATTAAAAGCATGCAAAGGAATCAACTTCAGCAAGCAAGGCAAAAGCATTTTTCACATTAATGTTTTTAAAGCCTGGGAAATAAATTCTAATACCTGTTCGCTGCAACCTGCTCTGCCTCTTCAAAGAAAGGTGAGTAAATGAAATTTTAAAAAACAGTTTTTAATCCTGGATTTTTATGTTGTTCTTGTGATGAAATCATGATGATGTGTTTGGATTTTTGGATTTACTTGATGTATGTTGGTGTTTGAGTGAATGATGATATTGAGATGCCTGTAATCATAAAATATATGCTCTGTATATTTATAACAGTTTCCATTGCCATAGTAAATTCAATAACTAGATTTTGAATTTGAATTGGCTTTTGATTTATAAATAGAAGATGTTTGTAATCATATAACTTTTCATCTAAAAATGTTTATAAGTTTTTAAAATGAAATAATGGTTCAGAAATTTCAAAATTAAAGTAAAAATCAAATTGGGTTAAAAATTTATGAACTTAATCTTTAGTTTTGATTGCATGATTGGAATAGCATCAGGAAATCATGATTTTTAATACTTGTATCATGATATTTAGTTTGGTATTTCGTATGTAATTGGGGTTTGTTCAAAAATTGGGTTTTCGTGATTTGCCAATGATCCAAGTGACAATTGATGCTGGATCTTTGATCTGCAACGACCCGGAAATTTCGATCCCGAAATTTCCAGATAGTTAGTGAAAAGAAGAAAGAGAAAGAAGAAGAAGAACAGAAAAGAAACACACAATCTCACATTCGCAGCGGATAAATTATAATAGCAAATAAATAACAGTTTACAAAGCAGAACTGTATCAATATATTTACATTTTACATCAGAGTTACAACAATTTCACAACACTGGACAGTTTAAAATAACTTGTCCTATATAAATAAAAATATATATCACAGCGGATAAACGCTCTATACATTCCTGTCCTTCAGCTCTCCTCCTGAGCTCCAGAACGTCCTTACCTGTAAGTCTGTAATACTCAGTCTGACCCGAGCATTACATTAAAGTAACACCCGGATCAGGCTGGAAACCAGCGTGAGTAAACTCATCTAACATGGAATACAAAACATACAACTTAAATAAACCCGGGGTAACTTATATCAATTTTAACTTCACAAGTTATTATAGACATTAATTATTTCACACGTCAATATCTAAGTGCCAAACTTAGATTAAATGGTCCATTTTACTTAAATCATTCCATATCATCCTATAGTTCCACATATCAATCTATATGGAATCGAAGTGGTCTCGGGTATCCACTAATACCCGACTCCGGTCTCTTCGAATTCAATACCATCATATTAACCCAAGTTATTCAGATGAGATATAATTCAAACTTTAACTACAGTGTCATCTTTACACAGTAATTTTCCATTGATAGATATCCATATTCATGCAGTTTAAGCAAAACATATCATATCACATAACATCTCATATAACCTAGCAGAGATATCAACTAATCTAAGTATCTATATTATTCAATCATTCATAAGCAAGATTTATCAATCATATCTTCTGTAATTAATTTAATTTACCACTAATAAATTAAATTAATTCTTCATTTACTTCTAAGTCCTGCTTACTAATCATTAATTAATGATAACCCAATTAATTAATGATCCACTAATTTTCCATTTTCATTAATCATCCTTGATAAATTATACTTTAATTACATTAATCATTGATTAATGTATTAATCAATTACCCTTTAATCACTTATTGTTGATTAATTAATCTTAATTAATCAACCTTTAATTACATCATTAATTATATTAATTAATGCTCCTTAATTACTTTTTTTTCTCGATTAATTATTATTCATATTTAATAATTAATCTTAAAATAATTATTCAATAATTACTTTACTAGGTAATTACTCCTTCCCACCGACATTCAGTAATCATAATTTAACAAACCATCATGTGAATATCTTAATTAATTAAAACAATTAACTAACTTGACTAATCACAATACTTTAATTATCTACATTGGGTAATTAAACCCTTAATCACTTCATTAAGTAATCATACTTAAACAATTCCATAATTTGATTATCTTTAATTACTAATTAAATTAAAAAAAAATCCTGAACTACTTAAGTTCTTAATTAATCTAAGATTAACCCATAATCTTAATTATTTACTTAATTGTCATGTAAAATTATTTAAATGTTTGAAATTAAGTTGTAGGAAATCACTTCTTTGATTAATTATAAGCTTAACTTTTTTTATTTTATTTTTTTATTTTTCAATTCAAGGATTAATTTAAATCAAACAACTTGATATATTATTATTATTTCCCATCAGCAATTTAATTCCAACAACATTTGACCTTGTAATTTTAATTACAGGAAACTGGTTTGAGAACAAGCTCTAAATGCTTTTTTTTTCTTTTTTTCTTTTTTTCACCATAATTTCTTTTTCATATCTTATAAAATTTCATTCAGGCCCAAACCCGGCCCATTTTCCCTCTTCTTCTTTTTATCATAAATTGTTTAACTCTGGCTTGTGACTTACTTTGTTAAAAACAAAACCTAAGAACAGGTTACAACAACAAAACTCAATACTTATGTAAACTCGAGACAAACACAAAATACCCCACGTCTGCCCCGAGTAACATACACCTTCCTTCATCACTTCGAGTCGTTCCTCTCTGGACTTCGAGCAACTCTTACAACCTACTCGAGAAACTCGAGTACCTATCTTCCCAACCAATTACTGACACAATACTACAGTGGTGCACATGCACCGTTGATGCCGCCAACTCCGATCAACGTTGATGATTCCCACAGGTCGACCACCACAACCTTAGACCATAAAAACTCCAATCCCATCGATTTAAGTTCGAGAACAAAATCGAGCTGTACAAACCATCTGAAACCAAAACACGGTTCCCCCACATCACCTGAAAATTGCCTCATACTCACTCCTCCGACGACCAGAAAATCAGGAGCTCCAGCCACCGTTTCACCGACGTCCTGGCTTTAGATTGCCGAAGTTTCGATGAACTCAGTGCATCAGAGGAGCCCACGCGACCCCTAAACTTGGCCATGCCTAAAACCAGGGTTACCCACTTCATCGATTGATCGCAGTCGCCACCGTACACTGATAATCTATCCAATATTTTTAGCAGACCCTCTGTTCCTTCCTCTACCTTCAAAGGTGGCCGCGACCTCCCTAACTACAGAGATCACCAGCAAAGACCCAAACTATAAAATTTAGACATACCCAAACTGCTCTTACATTCTTAAACTAAAAATTATGATTTTGGTTTTAAAAAACATGTCTTAGTTTAGGTATTCAGTTTATAACCCTGAATTCATCAATCATGATAATCAAATCTTGACTTATTTTAAAGTTGCATTGTTGTTTTTGTTTTCCAGGTGAAATACAAACTCATTTTTATTTTAGACAAAAAATTTAAACTAAATTCTGTGGTATATCAATCATACTTTGATCAAAACACATGTTCTAACAAAGATTGGATCATGAGCAGATGGTATCTGAGTTGATCTTGATCCTAGAACCCAAAATCAGATAAATTACAAACTCACAGCAATGCACACACCCATATGACACACATGGATTTACTCAAAAACACACTCATCAATCAAACTTATTTTTCAGAGATGGCCTTCCTAAGTATCTTATATTTAGACATTTAAATGGTGATGTTATTCACAAGCACTTCAATCCAAATCAGAGGAAAACAGGTTAGAGTACTCACATTTAAAAATGAACACGGCTTTGTTTTTCAGAAGACAGGGAACTTGAGAACTGGATTGAACCTTGAAGCCTTGACTGTTTTGATTTGAAAACTGGAAATCAAGAATTGCTGAGATAATTTAAGATTTGATCAACTTGCTCTTGAATCCAGGTTGAAGAATACCGGCATTTGATTTTGAAGATGGCTCAGATACAAAACAGAGATGAAAATGTATGCAGGCTTTTGATAAATTTCAGTTTTGAAAAAGATGCTAAGATTTATTTTTTTAAACTTGCTTTGCATGCTTCAGCTTCGAAAAGAAAACGTTGACAGGATTTTGTTTGATCATAAAAAGAATGGTCTGCTGGCTTTTGATTTTGATTACAGGTTGAGAAGAATGTTGAAATTCTGTAAATAGGCTACAGATTTTTGATTTACATTGCCAGTTTTGAGGGATGATTTCAAATTGTTGTGAGAATTCCAAGCTGAAGATTTTGTTTTCTTATTTCTTTAGAAAAAGTGGTTTGGATTTTTGTTTTGCTGAAACTTTAATTCTTACATAGCCTAGTTCATATTAGAAGAAAACTGCTATTTTTTTTTAAAGAAGAAAATCATATTTAGCCAAGTGTAAATTTGCATGTTTTCAAATGCTTACACATGTTATCCTCTCTACAAATGTCAAATGCAAGACTTTAGTGAATAACACATGTTACTACAAGTTATAAATAATTTCTTAAGTTTATAATTATATTTATGATTTCATTAATCTATGTTTTACCTATATATATTACTTATGCTTTATAAAAATTTAGATATTATGCTCAAATTATATGTATAAACTATACTTATTTATCTTCTTGCTTTTAAATATAAAGAGAGGATTGACACATGTTTTATTACTAACATTTTTCATTTATACTTATTAATCTACTTACATTTGTATTTTGTATGTTAAATATTTCTTTTATATCCTTATTAAATATATTCTCTTAATAAATAAAATTTTACATATGTAAATATAAATTTACTTTTAAAAGAAAATATTCTTAAACTAATTATAACACAAATATATTTTCTTATTAATGTAATTTAAAGTCTAAAACATTTATTTTTATACATTTATAATCATTTTAATTTAATCACTTATGAAGAAAACAAAAATAAAACTTTGGTTAAATTCTTTCTAAACTATCATACTTAAAATAAACAATTATCTTATATATTTTTTTTTTAAACAATTAAATTTTATACACAATATTTACAGAAAATGTTATTAACCAATTGTACATTAAATAAATTATCTATACAAATTATTCTAAAAAAAATCAAAATTATTTACTAAGGCATTTATTTAAATCTTAAATCCAAGTTTCAAATTTGAATTACAATCCTGGTATAACTATTTATTATCAGAATTATTTGTTAAATCTATAATTCAATATTTCTATTAGTTAACCTCGTTAATTAACAATTAACAGATACTCCAAAATTCAGGTTATCACATTCCTCCCCCCTTTGAATCTTTTCGTCCTCGAAAAGAAACGAAGCCATATTTTATTAAAATGCTTAAAATCATATAGATTTTCTTTGATTATTTTTAAAACACTTTTTAAATCTGTATAATATTTCCAAAATAGTTGTATAAAAATACTTTTAAACCCGATGTTTCAACCAGTCCATCCTTGTTCTCACAGAAATTCGGTCATACGTTGATCAGGCGTACGACTGAAAATCTATAAGTACTTAGCAGACCCGTTTTCAATACCCAGTGAAAATACTTGGAAAATAATTTTATTGAAAATATAGAAAACAGCTTTTGAAAATAGAGGATATATCTTTGGTGAGAATGCTCTGGAAATCATCACCCCCCATCCGTGGTCACAGTTACATTCCAGGGTTACGTTGCCGTCGCAGCAAAAGTCCATGTACCTACAGGCTCTCAGCGGCCTCTCGATTACGCCATGGATCCCCACACAACAGATCACAGTTACATCCAGGGTTATGTTGCCGTCACAGCAAAAGTCCATGTAATTGCAGGCTCTCAACGGCCACTGATTTTCGCTGTCGAAATGAAACCTCTCCACTCCTACATTGGTCGCAGTCTGCCGATATGAAATCAAACGCAGACTGTTGGCTCTCAGCGGCACACACGACTTTCGCTATGTTATACCATAGATCGCAGTTACATCCTGGGTTACGTTGCCGTCGCAGCAAAAGTCCATGTAACTGTTGGCTCTCAGCGGCACACACAACTTTCGCTACGGTATACCCTACTCATAATCCTCAGGAAGTAGTTTTGTCCGGACTCCACACAGGATCAACTTTAGAACCCCCCTTGGGGCTCAAGGCAGCACCACCCGGTGGTACTCCTGAGAAGTTCATTTCAAGGGAGTGCCTTTTTCCCCAGAGCCATCGTCAAAACATTTTATACTATACATATATAGTATCTTTAAATCATACACCTAGTATGATCTCATACAAATCTCCTTTACACAAAATCGATTATCCAAAAATCGATAATTCTCAAACTAGGCTTTCCAAATTCAATATTTATTTTACCCAAAAATCAAAAGCCTTTCCAAATCCATACATTCCCAAAACGTTTTTCCAAAATCCTCATAAGATCCTTTATATATACAGATATGTATAATTTTTAAAACTAAGGATCATTTCAAACTTGTATAAAACTCCTTTTATACTTCAAACATTTTCAAAAATCCTTTTCTTCTGGCAAAAGATTCAACAAGGGAAGTTTCATTTTATAAAACAAAGGTATTTAACTTTGTTTACTCAAAATCAGATATTCAAATTTGATTACTCTTTCGATATCATTTTCATTCAAATCCGTATGATGTACACATATCATCCGTACGATATACCAATCTGATCGCTCACTCGATCACACAATTTCACTTCTGAACTAGTATCGTCCACCCGACTTTCTAGTGCGGACACAGATCTGGTTTCTTGATCAGAAACCGTCATTCTCCTTGCATAGTCATAACTATGATAGAGAACATCCAGAACCAATCAACAATCCATATCCAGGTTCGCCGTCGAAAATCGAGTGAAAAATCCCACTCGGATCGATATAACTATCTCGAAATTCTGTGCTCGAATCTGGATCAAATCACCATGCGAATAAAATAACATACGTACACTTTACGTATTTATCTTTATTGGTTATTAGCCTAATCAATTCCATTACTATTCACATTCACATTAATTTTCATTCACTTACTCACAATTGCTTCAATCCATTTGGATTATCACCTCTATTCTTATCTTGATTGGGTATTTAACCAATAACAATTTGAACTCCGACCAGTTTATTTAGAAAATAGCTTGAAATATTTAAAAATAGATAAGTAGTTGGAAAATAATAACTTGTTTGTAAAATAGGTGTAAAATAGTTAGATAGTTGTAAAATAGTTGGAAAATAGTCAACTAATTATAGAAATTTTAAATAATTGCAAAATAATAGTATGATAGTAATTAATTTTGTAAAATAGTTGAAATATAATAATTAGTTTACAACACAGTTGAAAAATTGTTAAACGGTTTCAAAAATAATTGTAAAACAAGTATAAGATAGTTTGGCTTTTAAAAGAAAGGTTGTATATATAATGAATAGCTTGGAAAAATAGGTTTATATTAAAACAATTTATATTAAAAATAGTCCAGAGTCAAAACTGTTCACTTCCCAATCTCCATTTTTAATCAATTCAATTTAAATTTCATCTTCCATTTAAATTGACCCAATTCTAATTTAAATAACTTCAATATCCATTGAAATTGATTTAACCCCAATTCAAGTTGAATTAACCTCAGTTTCTTTCCAAAATTTAACTTTATTCAACCTTGATCTCAAAATTCTACTGATTCAAATAAATTTCAATTTCAACTCCATTTTCAAATTATTCAAATCAATTCGGACTAATTTCAAATTGAACCCACTTCAGTTTCAAATCGTTTCAAATTAATCCAATTCAAAATTTTCATTTGAATCTTATACTCATACATCTTTAATCACCATTTCAATTAATTCAAATCAAATTCAATTTGAACCAACTTCAAATTCCAGTTCACTATGAACCATCTCGGATTACATAAATTCGAGTTAATACTTCAATTGTTGATTTAATTCCTTTAAATCAATTTACCTTTTTATCCCAACAATGGATTACCATACTTCATCTCTCATTCATTTAAACAAAATCCAATTCACATTTTAAAGATTAATAACAATAGGATGATATCATCTAATTCATCTTAAAACATCCATCAATTTACAATTTCTAGATCTCAAACCCAATTTGAGATCACTCAAACTCCCTAATTCAAATCAACCATTTAACTTTTCAAGTTAAATCTTAATTTCATCTTAAAATTTACAAATCAGGTTGAACATCCCAACATATTTAACTTTTCCCAAGTTAAACTCAATTCACTTAATCCAGTCAACCTTATCCAATTTGAACTTCCATTTCAAATTTTGAACTTCCCATAAATAATCTTCCCACTAATTAAGTTCAAAAACTTATCATTTTAGGCATCACATCTTATTCTAAATTCAAAACTCAATATTTAGAGTTTATTTCAAACCAACTTTGATATTATGTATATCCACATATATACATATTAATTTCTCCTACATACCAAGTTACACTTTAAAATTTTAAACCACCTTTGGTTTTTAATTTAAACAAATTCCTTTAAATTTTCAAACAACTCTTGTTTGAAATAGGATCATTTCATTCAAATGCATTAAATAATATTATTTATTATTTCTTTAAATTAATTACGTCATTAATTAATTCTAATTAATCACATTTGGTAATTAACTTATTTCTTAATTACCTTCATTTAGTAATTGTCTTTTAAATTACTTGCCTCTAGTTACTTCATTAAGTAACTTCCTCTTAATTTATCATTTTCAATTATTATCCATTAATTGATTATCCCGAACCCTTTCCCAATTTCAAGATTTAATTCCAGTTTGAATCCATTTCAAACTTGTCTTTAATTTAATTTCAATTTGGTTGTAATTCTATTACCACTTAATTCTTACTATTACTTTAAATTTAATTAATACTACAACCAATTTCCTAAATATAACAGATAATTCTTATATATGATATATTTACTTTTGAAATCATTTAAAAACCTTTATATAAGAAAATAACAAGTACGCTCTCTCATATATATATATATATATATATATATATATATATATATATATATATATATATACATACTCAACTCGTTCTAGGGTACCACTTACCCTATCCTTATTGAGTAATCCCACCAGATCCAAGGTTCTCGCTTAACCTTCAGCTCTGATACCAAATGTAACGACCCGGAAATTTCGATCTCGAAATTTCCAGATAGTTAGTGAAAAGAAGAAAGAGAAAAAAGAAGAAGAACAGAAAAGAAACACACAATCTCACATTCACAACGGATAAATTATAATAGCAAATAAATAACAGTTTACAAAGCAGAACTGTTCAATATATTTACATTTTACATCAGAGTTACAACAATTTCACAACACTGGACAGTTTAAAATAACTTGGCCCATATAAATAACAATATATATCACAGCGGATAAACACTCTATACGTTCCTATCCTTCATCTCTCCTCCTGAGCTCCAGAACGTCCTTACCTGCAAGTCAGTAATACTCAGTCTGACCCGAGCATTACATTAAAGTAACACCCGGGTCAGGCTGGAAACCAGCGTGAGTAAACCCATCTAACATGGAATACAAAACATACAACTTAAATAAACCCGGGGTAACTTATATCAATTTTAACTTCACAAGTTATTATAGACATTACTTATTTCACACGTCAATATCTAAGTGCCAAACTTAGATTAAATGGTCCATTTTACTTAAATCATTCCATATCAACCTATAGTTCCACATATCAATCTATAAGGAATCGAAGTGGTCTCGGGTATCCACTAATACTCGACTCCGGTCTCTTTGAATTCAATACCATCATATTAACCCAAGTTATTCAGATGAGATATAATTCAAACTTTAAATACAATGTCATCTTTACACAGTAATTTTCCATTGATAGATATCCATATTCATGCAGTTTAAGCAAAACATATCATATCACATAGCATCTCATATAACCTAGCAGAGATATCAACTAATCTAAGTATCTATATTATTCAATCATTCATAAGCAAGATTTATCAACAAGAAACATCATGTTTGCTCATCATGTCCTTCTCTCATCCCCTTTTGTACCTTCCTCTTCCAATCCCATACTTCCCGTTCCTGTCACATCTTCTCCACTCTGTCTTTCAACTGACCATCGGTCCATTCCACCTCCTCCTCTTCAGTCCGATACTGTTGCATCTTCTAACCTTACTTCATCATCTGTCCTTCCAGCTGTGGTACATCATATATCCAGTCAACTCAACCCCATCCCCTTTAATCATTCTCCACCTCCACCCCCTACTCCTCCTCCTCCTGATGTTGTCCCTCCCTCTTCTTTGATCCACACCAATCCCATGGTTCCACCTTTTCCATCTGAACACTTCCCTTCCCTTGGTGCCACCATTTCTTCTGCTCCTCCTGCTTCATGGTCCTCTCTCTTTAACTCGAAACCTAGGAATGCTGGTTCTTACATTCCTAAGCATTTTGATGTTGATTACACTGGCCTTTCAATTGAACCCCCTCAGGAAGTACTGAATGAGGGTATCAAGGCATGGTCTGGCTGCCTAGTTGGATCTTTTTTGGCTGGAAATGTTAATTATATGGCAGTAAAAGCTCATCTACAAAAAGTGTGGAAGCTTAAAGGATCATATGACATTTTTTTTATAATCAAAATTACTATTTCAAATTTGCCACTGAAGAAGACAAAATCAATATTTTGCGACATGATCCCATGTTTATACGTGGCCAGATGTTTATCATCACCAAGTGGAATCCAACACTATCTTCAGCGCGGTCGGAGGTGAGATTGGTGCCAATCTGGATTCATTTTTACAGAATTCCTATAATGCTGTGGTCTTTGATGGGTATTAATTGGATAGCATGTCACATTGGGAAGCTTGTTTGCTTTGATGAGAACACTGAAAGGATGAAAAGATTTGAATATGCTAAATGCTTAATTGATGTATCTCCTGATAAAGAACTGCCTCACGTCCTATCTATTGGAGATGATTCCTGCCTAACATTCAGATTGAATACTCATGGAAACCTCTAATTTGTGTTACATGTTCTACTTTTGGTCATGCTACTGACCAATGTGAAAGGAAAAATGATCAACAAGATGGAGTAATGCCTGGTAACTTATCTACAAGTAATGATTCAGCTGACCATAAAATCAAGGATGTGGAAGAAAATCAGGTTGATAAAGATAAAAGGGGTTTCTTTGTAAGAAGCAAAAAGAGTATAAAAGCTGGCCAAAAGTTTTGGAGAAAAGTAAATAAGGATAAAAGTAGCAATAATGATATGGAAGGTGGTCAGGTAGGCAGTCTCACTAATGAGAATCAATTAAGCAAAAGGAATGATGAAGATGCAGTAGAACAAGTGCCGGAACAAAATGAATCAATAAATGTTACTACCTTGGAAACTAACAGTAGTGCAATCAAAGACTATGAAATGAATCAGCAACTTATTTCCACTGAGGATGTCATGAAGCAAAAATTGAGTGTCTTGGAGTATGATAATTGCAGTACTATTCAGAAAGTAGGTGGAATACACAATATAACAATAGATCCTGATAAGAATAAAGCAATACTTGATAATTCAACTCATGATGACTGTGAAGTGTCTACACACAATGCATTCTCTGTGCTACAGGAAATTAGTGAAAATGAAGAGGATATTCAACAACACTTTTCTCAAATTCCAGAGTTGCACAACAATTTTTTGTGCACTGACATGCATAATATATCCCCCTCTGTAATCTCAACTCCCAACATTCAAATCAATCCAGCTTCTCCTTATTCTTCCCTTTCACTCCCAAATCATATCTTTAATGACATCATCAATCCTTCACCTTCATCAAATATTCCCATCCCTATTCAACCTAACTTTCCTGATTCCTCAGCCAAAAAGAAGAAAGGTCGTCCAAAGAAATCGAATAAAATACCCACAATTGACTTGGACAATGGTATCAACTTCTCCATTGAACAAATTGGGCTTGAAGTTTTGTCTCAAAATAATAAGGTTAACTCTTCCTCTGGGGTCCAAACCAGAGCTTCAACTTCATCATTATTTTAATGATTGAAAACATAGGCTTTTGGAATGTTAGGGGTGCTAACTCCATTGACAAGCAACTTGAAATTTCCAACCTTATTTCTTCCCACAGCATTCAACTAATGGTCATTTCTGAAACTAAACTCAATCATGAAACCACTGTTAAAGCTCTCTCCAACCTTAGACATGACTGGAGCAGTATTCACAATTTATCACAAGCTCCTTTTGGAAGATTGCTAATCCTATGGAATCCTATGATCTTTTCCATAACCCCCATCACTGTCCACAGGCAGTTCATACATTCTGAAATATTACACATCCCTTCTTCATCTACTTTTCTCCTTACCTGTGTTTATGCTGACAATAATGCTACTCAAAGGCAAATCTTTCTTGACATTTTACCTTCTCTTCAGCAATCCAATCTGCTTTGGATCAGTCTTGGTGATTGGAACTGCATGCAACTTTCTTCTGATAAATGTGGGGGAACTCCGTTATCCTACTACCAGACAAGACCTCTTAACAAAGCCATATATGATGCCAACCTCATTCCCACTTCCAACTCTGGTGCTTTTTTTACTTGGAATAACTCCAGTAAACATGGGAAGAGAACATACTGTAAACTTGATAGAGTTTATACTAACTACTCCACCATCCTCAAATGGCCAAATCTGTCTACCTTTATCCCTCCCCCATCTTTTTCAGACCATTCCCCTCTCATCATTTCCTGGGATAAGGACACTGTGAGAAGACGATCCTCCTTTTCATTTTTTTAATAACTAGTCTAAACACCCGGATTTCACAAAAATTATAAAATATGGATGGAACTATCATACTTTTGGCAACCCCATGTTTGTTTTGCAGGCTAAACTCAAGAATTTGAAGATTCAACTGAAGGAATGGGCTCAGCAAACATATGGTAATGGGAATAGCTTGTCTTCTTCTATACGTGAAAAATTATTTCAGGTACAACTGGAAATACAAAGAAGCCCTGACCAACCTCAGCTGATTATTAATGAAAGCTCTATGCTTAAGGACCTCTCCAAAGCTCTCATTGAAGAAAATAAGATGGCTAAGCAAAAGGCAAAACAGGATTGGCACTTGAATGGTGATAAAAATTCATCCACCTTCCACAAAAGACTAAAAATTCAATGGGCATCTGCAAATATTTTCTCTATTCTTGATATGCATGGTCAACCTTGTGATACTCAAGATTCAATGCAAGAAGCCTTTATGGAGTATTTTCAGCATAACCTTGGGAGGTCTCAAGTCCCTTCAATCTCTAACCATCAATTTACTCAGTATCAACTCCCTCAAATACCTGATGTCATGATTACTGATTTAATTAAGGAAATTCAGATTCTGAAATCAAACAAGCTATCTTTGGATTAAACTCTCGAAGTTCTCCTGGTCCTGATGGATTTAATGCCCATTTCTTCAAAGTCACTTGGGATATTACTGGAGGGGACTTGATCAAGGCAGTTAAGAATTTTTTCACACACAGTAAACTTATCTCGGGTATTAATGCTACTAAACTTGCACTGATCCCTAAAACTAACCATCCTATATCAGTTGATCAGTTCAGACCCATTGCTTGTTGCAATGTTATATATAAGTGCATTGCTAGGATATTGGCAGCTAGAATGAAAACTCCTTTGGATAGTTTGATCTCTGTTAATCAGAGTGCATTTCTTCCAGGTAGGGACATAACTGATAATATACTCCTTGCTTCTGAACTTATGAAGGGGTATAATAGGAAACTCATCTCTCCTAGATGTGTCCTTAAGCTTGATATTTAGAAAGCCTATGACACATTACAGTGGGAATCTATCATTTACATTTTGCATAAGATGAATTTTCCCATCCCTTTCTTATGTTGGCTGTATATATGTATTTCTACTGTCAATTACTCCCTTAGTATCAATGGTAATATATTTGGATACTTTAGTGCAACCCAGGGAATTAGACAAGGTGACCCGGTGTCCCCTTACCTATTCATCTGTGTTATGGAGCTGCTCACTGCTCTTCTTTCTAATGCTATGTGCAATAAGCTTATTGATTATTATCCACTGTGCAGGAAGAATAGTATTTCCTCTCTCCTTTTTGCAGATGACTTACTTTTATTCACTAAGCCTAATCTGAAATCCATTACTGGGGTCATAAAAGTTCTTGATACCTTTGGTACCTTGTTTGGTCTGAACATCAACAGAAGTAAATCTAGATTATTAATTGCTAGTCTCCCTGATGATGGTAAAGAGATAATGTACTCTATGTCTGGCCTCTCTCCATTTTCTGATAATGAATATTATCTTGGGGTGCCTCTTTGGGATGCTAGAATCAGGACTTTCCAATGCTTACAACTATTTGAAAATATTACTGCCAAACTTGCTAGTTGGAAAGTATCTAGATTTTCGATGGCTGGTAGACTTGTAATTGTTAAATCCATTGCTTTCTCCATGTGTGTTTATTATGCCAGAATATTCATTCTCCCAGCCAAACTCATTAGCATGGTTAACTCAGCTTTAAATCATTTTTTATGGCACTGTAATCCCTTCTCTAAGAAAATGATTCCAATTTCCTTTAGCAAACTATGTTGTCCACAGGAAAAAGGTGGACTTAGAATCATAAACATTAGGAACTGGAACCTTGCTACATTATCTGCAAGAATTGACAAGCTATTAAGGAATGACAAAAATCTATGGGCTTCTTGGTGTAGGCAATACCTCATACGTCAAAACAACTTCTGGTTTATTACTTCTCCAACCGACTGTAGCTGGACTTGGAGAAATATATTGAGAGGTAGACAATTATTTCTACCTCTGGTGCAACAGAGAATGAAAGAAATCAACATGATATCTTTTTGATTTGATCCATGGCCTTCAAAAGGAATCGTCTTAGCAAATATAATTCATTATGAGATGAGAAGATCCACTGGGATTGGTAATACTGCTACTCTATCTAGGTTTTGGGCTGATGATAGTGTCTCCCTTCCACATTGTAGCTCTGCAGTGGTAAGAACTGAATGGACTGCTATACATAATAGGAAATACAAAATCAGTGATGCTCATATGACTTGGAATGACAGAGTGCATTCAATTAAAAATGTTTATATGTCACTTGATCCATCCATGCAACTGCCTACTTTTATTTGGCATTCTCATATCTGGGATCATGGTTCTGTTCCAAAAGAGAACCTGTACATGTGGAAGGTAATGATGAATGGTACCCTGACTCTAAGAAAACTCAAAGGCTATGGGGTTGTTCAATGTGACAAATGTCTATTCTGTGGAGTAGGGGTGGAAACGGCTGCACACTTATACTTTGAATGTGATTTCACTTTCCACTTATGGAGTTCCATATTGCAATGTAATGGTTATCACAGGCCAATGAGAAGCTCATGCATGGAATGGTACAACATCTTCAAGGCAACTAGATGGAAGAATGAGAGAAGTAGAAAGTTGTTAAGAATTTTGAAGAAGGTAATGTACTTTGTTTGGTTGGAGAGGAACAATAGGGTGTTTAAAGGGAAAGCTTCCTCTAAACATGTATTGGTCCTTTCTATTACTAGTAACATATAATATTTGTGTATGCCTTCGTCACTCATGTGGTGGTCAAATTGTTGTAATCCGTTGTTCTGATATTTTTGGTTGTTAATAAAAATGGTAGGGGACCATTCCACCCCGCTTGCTTTGCAAAAAAAGATTTATCAATCATATCTTCTGTAATTAATTTAATTTACCACTAATAAATTAAATTAATTCTTCATTTACTTCTAATTCCTGCTTATTAATCATTAATTAATGATAACCCAATTAATTAATGATCCACTAATTTTCCATTTTCATTAATCATCCTTGATAAATTATACTTTAATTACATTAATCATTGATTAATGTATTAATCAATTACCCTTTAATCACTTATT
The DNA here is from genome assembly GCA_030765085.1 of Allium cepa. NCBI lineage: Eukaryota > Viridiplantae > Streptophyta > Magnoliopsida > Asparagales > Amaryllidaceae > Allium > Allium cepa. The sequence goes on along the minus strand of CM060933.1, from coordinate 21,859,542 downwards.
GTTGATTAATTAATCTTAATTAATCAACCTTTAATTACATCAATAATTATATTAATTAATGCTCCTTAATTACTTTTTTTTCTCGATTAATTATTATTCATATTTAATAATTAATCTTAAAATAATTATTCAATAATTACTTTACTAGGTAATTACTCCTTCCCATTGACATTCAGTAATCATAATTTAACAAACCATCATGTGAATATCTTAATTAATTAAAACAATTAACTAACTTGACTAATCACAATACTTTAATTATCTACATTAGGTAATTAAACCCTTAATCACTTCATTAAGTAATCATACTTAAACAATTCCATAATTTGATTATCTTTAATTACTAATTAAATTTAAAAAAATCCCGAACTACTTAAGTTCTTAATTAATCTAAGATTAACCCATAATCTTAATTATTTACTTAATTGTCATGTAAAATTATTTAAATGTTTGAAATTAAGTTGTAGGAAATCACTTCTTTGATTAATTATAAGCTTAACTTTTTTTATTTTATTTTTTTATTTTTCAATTCAAGGATTAATTTAAATCAAACAACTTGATATATTATTATTATTTCCCATCAGCAATTTAATTCCAACAACATTTGACCTTGTAATTTTAATTACAGGAAACTGGTTTGAGAACAAGCTCTGAATGCTTGTTTTTTTTCTTTTTTTCACCTTAATTCCTTTTTCATATCCTATAAAATTTCATTTAGGCCCAAACCCGGACCATTTTCCCTCTTCTTCTTTTTATCATAAATTGTTTAACTCTGGCTTGTGACTTACTTTGTTAAAAACAAAACCTGAGAACAGGTTACAACAACAAAACTCAATACCTGTGTAAACTCGAGACAAACACATAATACCCCACGTCTGCCCCGAGTAACATACACCTTCCTTCATCACTTCGATTCGTTCCTCTCTGGACTTCGAGCAACTCTTACAACCTACTCGAGAAACTCGAGTACCTGTCTTCCCAACCAATTACTGACACAATACTACAGTGGTGCACATGCACCGTTGATGCCGCCAACTCCGATCAACGTTGATGATTCCCACAGGTCGACCACCACAACCTTAGACCATAAAAACTCCAATCCCATCGATTTAAGTTCGAGAACAAAATCGAGCTGTACAAACCATCTGAAAGCAGAACACGGTTCCCCCACATCACCTGAAAATTGCCTCATACTCACTCCTCCGACCACCAGAAAATCAGGAGCTCCAACCACCGTTTCGCCGACGTCCTGGCTTTAGATTGCCGAAGTTTCGATGAACTCGGTGCATCAGAGGAGCCCACGCGACCCCTAAACATGGCCATGCCTAAAACTAGGGTTACCCACTTCATCGATTAATCGCAGTCGCCACCGTACACTGATCATCTATCCAATATTTTTAGCAGACCCTCCGTTCCTTCCTCTACCTTCAAACGTGGTCGCGACCTCCCTAACCACAGAGATCACCAGCAAAGACCCAAACTACAAAATTTAGACATACCCAAACTGCTCTTACATTCTTAAACTAAAAATTATGATTTTGGTTTTAAAAAACATGTCTTAGTTTAGGTATTCAATTTATAACCCTGAATTCATCAATCATGATAATCAAATCTTGACTTGTTTTAAAGTTGCATTGTTGTTTTTGTTTTCCAGGTGAAATACAAACTCATTTTTATTTTAGACAAAAATTTTAAACTAAATTCTATGGTATATCAATCATACTTTGATCAAAACACATGTTCTAACAAAGATTGGATCATGAGCAGATGGTATTTGAGTTGATCTTGATCCTAGAACCCAAAATCAGATAAATTACAAACTCGCAGCAATGCACACACCCATATGACACACAGGGATTTACTCAAAAACACACTCATCAATCAAACTTATTTTTCAGAGATGGCCTTCCAAAGAATCTTATATTTAGACATTTAAATGGTGATGTTATTCACAAGCACTTCAATCCAAATCAGAGGAAAACAGGTTAGAGTACTCACATTTAAAAATGAACACGGCTTTGTTTTTCAGAAGACAGGGAACTTGAGAACTGGATTGAACCTTGAAGCCTTGACTGTTTTGATTTGAAAACTGGAAATCAAGAATTGCTGAGATAATTTAAGACTTGATCAACTTTCTCTTGAATCCAGGTTGAAGAATACCGGCATTTGATTTTGAAGATGGCTCAGATACAAAACAGAGATGAAAATGTATGCAGGCTTTTGATAAATTTCAGTTTTGAAAAAGATGCTCAGAATTATTATTTTTAAACTTGCTTTGCATGCTTCAGCTTCGAAAAGAAAACGTTGACAGGATTTTGTTTGATCATAAAAAGAATGGTCTGCTGGCTTTTGATTTTGATTACAGGTTGAGAAGAATGTTGAAATTCTGTAAATAGGCTACAGATTTTTGATTTACATTGCCAGTTTTGAGGGATGATTTCAAATTGTTGTGAGAATTCCAAGCTGAAGATTTTGTTTTCATATTTCTTTAGAAAAAGTGGTTTGGATTTTTGTTTTGCTGAAACTTTAATTCTTACATAGCCTAGTTCAGATTAGAAGAAAACTGCTATTTTTTTTAAGAAGAAAATCATATTTAGCCAAGTGTAAATTTGCATGTTTTCAAATGCTTACACATGTTATCCTCTCTACAAATGTCAAATGCAAGACTTTAGTGAATAACACATGTTACTACAAGTTATAAATAATTTCTTAAGTTTATAATTATATTTATGATTTCATTAATATATGTTTTACCTATATATATTACTTATGCTTTATAAAAATTTAGATATTATGCTCAAATTATATGTATAAACTATACTTATTTATCTTCTTGATTTTAAATATAAAGAGAGGATTGACACATGTTTTATTACTAACATTTGTCATTTATACTTATTAATCTACTTACATTTGTATTTTGTATGTTAAATATTTCTTTTATATCCTTATTAAATATATTCTCTTAATAAATAAAATTTTACATATGTAAATATAAATTTACTTTTAAAAGAGAATATTCTTAAACTAATTATAACACAAATATATTTTCTTATTAATGTAATTTAAAGTCTAAAACATTTATTTTTATACATTTATAATCATTTTAATTTAATCACTTATGAAGAAAACAAAAATAAAACTTTGGTTAAATTCTTTCTAAACTATCATACTTAAAATAAACAATTATCTTATATATATATATATATATATATATATATATATATATATATTTTAAAACAATTAAATTTTATACACAATATTTATAGAAAATGTTATTAACCAATTATACATTAAATAAATTATCTATACAAATTATTCTAAAAAAAATCCAAATTATTTACTAAGGCATTTATTTAAATCTTAAATTCAAGTTTCAAATTTGAATTACAATCCTGGTATAACTATTTATTATCAGAATTATTTGTTAAATCTATAATTCAATATTTCTATTAGTTAACCTCGTTAATTAGCAATTAACAGATACTCCAAAATTCAGGTTATCACATGATCAAAGCTTGTTTTCATGTTGAGGATGTTGGGAAAAATATAATTAAAATTTTCAAATGTTTAATTTGTTCGAAATCGATTAAAATAGGGTTTAAGTTTATTTCGGCTAGGCATTACTGTTGAGGAGGTTGCGACAAGGTGGTGTGCCGGAGGCGATCGCGAGGAGGGGGATGAAGGTGAGGAGTCACGGCGGTGCTTTGGAGGGGTTGCCGGAGCTTCCGGTGGCGAGTTCATCAGAGGCGTTGAGGGATTTAGGTCGAGTAGATCTACAGTATTTCGAGCTCGATTACGAAATTTTGATTCGTAGACGTATTCTCGAATCTGGGTTTACGATTTTGTTCGTGGGTGGTTGGGTGATCATCGTCGATAGTCGTGACGACGTATCTTGGCCGGAGTTGATGGGACATGTGCACGGGGTTGGGTGTGTGCACTGGGGAAGTTCTGTGTTTTGGAGAAGACATTTATCTCGGGTTGCTCTCGCGTTTTTCACAGGGTCGACTCGAAGTTGTGACTTTGGTTTTTGCTTCGGGGCTAGCTCGTGAGTTTTGGGCTTCGTACACGAGTTTTCAGGGGTCGTGCATTTCTGGTTAGTACAGTGTAATGATAGGTTGCAAAATTAGTTTGTTGTTGAGATCAAGCTTTGTATTATAGAACAAGTTTTATAAAAGGAAATGAATTTTCAAAGTTAAAACTTGTTTCTTTGAAGTAAGTGTAAATCAATCTTTTAAAACTGATAATTGAATCTATTTTCAAATTTGAAATATTTTAGATGATTGATTTTGAATGTAATTAATTTAATTAAATTCTGAAATTCAATTTACAAAGAAGTGTTTTGAATTTAAGGTATTAAATCGAAGTTTTAAGCAAAATTTTTAAGTAATGATCTTAAACTAAAGTTTCAAATTTTATTTTTAAATGAATAAGTTTAACTTAGATAATTAATGTGTTTTGAAAATTTCAAAATTTATTTCTAAATGTCTTATTTTCAAATAAAGTTATTATTATGATTTTGAAATCCAAATAAGATAATTTGTTTAAGTTATTAAAATTTGATTTAAATTCAAATAATGTATTTATAAAGATAAATATGGTTAACTTACCTGTGTTATGAACTTATGAATACTTAAATTAATATGATTTGTGATTAAGTAAAGAATTAATTAAGATAAATGTTTTCTTAATTAATTAAGGATTTTTAAATATAAGATGTTAATTAATTAATTGTTTAATTAATTTTAAATAATTAGTTAATTATTTATTTAAATTTATATAATCACTTAATTATGGATTAATTAAGTATAATTACTTAATAAAGTAATCAATGTTTAATAATTGAATATAATTAGAATGGTAATTACTTATGGAAGTAATTAGAGAACTTACTTATGGAAGTAATTAAAGTGGAAGTGATTAATGGATAATCACATAATGTTATTAATTAAGGATTAATTAAATTAATTGTTTTAAAGTTAATTAATTAGGGAGTAATTAATTAATTAATGAATTAAGAATTATTTAATAATGGAATTAATTATTTGTTAAGTAATTAATGAAAGTAATTAGAGATAATTACTTATGTAAGTAATTAAGAGTTAATTACTTAATTATTTTAGTTAATTAATTAATGTGATTAATTAATTAATGAATAAGATTAATTTAAGATTAACTACTAAAGGTAATTAATTAATAAAGTAATTAAATTAAGGGTTATTCATTAATTTAATTGGTTAATAATTACTTAATAAAGTAATTAAAGATTAATTAATTAGATTAATTAATTAAAGGATTAATATAATTAATTAAGAAGTTAATTAATTAAGATAAGTAATTACAAATTGTTAATTACTAATTATGATTAATGAGTTGATTAATTATAAGTTAATTAGTTAATTAATTAAAGTATTCTTAATTAATAAGGATCATTAATTAATATAATTAATGATATTAAACAAGGTTGATTAATATAAGTAATTAATTTAAGGGTGATTAATTATTGTAACTAATTGAGGTATAATGCAATTAATTATAGTTAACTAATAGAAGTAAATGATTGATCATTAATTATTGTAATTAATGATAGTAATTAAAGATTTAATTACTGAATATGGTTAAGGACAATTACTTGAATGTAATTAAGATAATTAATCAAGGGAGATTAATTAAGAAAGATCATTAGAGATGACCAATTTATTTATTTGAAATAAATAAATAAATAGGATTTAAAGTTAATCCAATTGATTTAGATTTGATCAATTCTATTGATGGATGATTGATTGTTATTGATTGATCGATGTTGGATGACTGACTAATATTGGATGGTTGATATTGGATGTTTGATATTGGTTGATACTGGATTGATTTGGGTATCTATGATATGTGATATGCTGTTTTATGAAGATGAATGTTGTTATGAATTATCTATTGTGATAATATGATTCATCTATCTATTTATATCATCCTGAATATGAGTTTAATTTGTTTAAACCTTTAAGTACAACTTGGACATTAAAATGGCGTTTGGTTTCGGTGAGACCGGGATCGGGTTTCCATATTTGGGATCCGAAAACCACATCGCTTCCAATTAAACGTTAGTTCGTAAATCCAAGTGGAGCAAGTGAAGACTCGAGGTGTAAGAGCTATACGTCAGTATAACTCTGTGGGTGATTCCGTAATGAGTTTGACGGAATAGTGCTTATAGATTCGAGATGGTGATTTAGAGTGCAAGGGCTATGGTCGTTGACTCTGAGGGTGATTCCAAAATGAGTGCAACGAGATAGTGCCTTCGGTTTCGTTCGAACCCGGAACGAACTTGTATGGATTGAATGCTTTCAGCACATCGTCAGGTGGACGATGAGCATTCTAAGATAGATGTGTTCTATAAAGGTAATCGTAACCTCAAGCCTCATCAACCAGGAATGGCTAAAACAAGGGAGGTGCAGCAAGGCTTCGTGGGTAGCCCCCACTTGAGAGTGAGATTTACCCCTGTCTAGAGGTCCCTTTCTATTTCGGCTTAGTGTGTGGTTGGTCGCGCCAACCACGGGGTGGTCTTGTTCGGGACTGTCCAGTAAGGGATGGTTCCGGCCTTGTGTTGCAGGGGAGTGGGCGTACTCCTCGGTACGTTGATCTAGGCCACGTACTGTGACGGGCGGTACCCCAGTAGCCCTGCCATTAATGGAATCAAAAATCCAATAAGTGCATGTACGGTTTTGATTGTGCCCAACTATGTTGGAACGTGAGATGTAAGCATTCCAGCTATTTCTGTATTTTATTTTGAAAACCCTAGACACTATTATAATATCACTGGATTTCCTATCAAATGTTTTGGTTAGCGTAAGGTAAAAACTTTTCCATGTTTATGTGTGGGAAGTCTTACGTGATACCTTTTCTTTCAAAGGATTTCAAAGGTTAAGCAATTTTAACCCGTTTACTTACACCAAACCCCTGTCTGACCCGAGTGTTTATTTTCTGTTTTATTAAACTCTTGGGTACTCATATTATGTATGAGTAGTCAAGTGATTCAGGTTTGCTTGATGAATTTTGAAGGAGATATGGAGCAGGAGGCTTCCACGTGTAGATATATTATGGTTCCGCTGAGTTTGTTTAGTATCTTTTTCTGTTGTACTTGAATTGTGTAGTTAGACAGAAGTTTATAATTGTCTAATAATCTGTGTTGTTTATTGTGTACCCTGATGTAATGAGATGCTATGTAATATTTTATGTGAAATATTATATTTTATTCATTCCGCTGTGAGTTCTCTGATGTTGTTCTGTTTCTTCTTTCTCTTTCTTTTCTTCTTCTATCCCTTTCTTTCTTCAAGATGATGCGATTTCCTGGAGATAGGAAGTCGGGTCCTCACAAACATAAAATAAACTAAGCAATAAATATTTGTCTCTACGACAGCAACAACCAAATCAATCCTAAATAAATTAACTACGCTACCAAATAAGTGAATAGAATAACATTTAAAAACAGTGCCGAACAGGAAAGCTCGAGCCTCTCTATAGCTTTCCAAGTTCCCTTAACAGGATCACTCTTTCCATTCTAACTAAATGAATTCCACTATTGGTATATATAATCAATCTCAAAAACTAAAGACAAACGTATGTGCACAAGCACAATTTATGCAGTTCATCTTACCAATCTATATAATGTGATGCTAGATCGCATAATCACCTATAACTTTGGCATAAGGATTCCCAAACTGAACTATGACCTCACAGCTCCTAAATACTATATACCACACTTGAACAATACTAGCAGTGAAATCTTTACTTCATCTTTGGATGCTATGGTATGACTACTCAAAAAGTGGATGGTTTATTACCTAAGCAACCAATAATCTTTATCACTATACAATTCTCCTATAACCTAAGAACATTAAAAATTAAATGATGTCATAACCTAGTGAACATAACATAACTTTCCTTCTAATTTTAATCTAACTTAAGTGATATCACTCCATTTATGACATCATTTCTCTAAATATATCATAATCATGATATAGAAGTGTCATATCCTCAATTTATAAAAGATCTGCAAATCCTACCCTAAGTTCTATACTATACAAACAAACAACATTAAATCATAAGGAATCTTATATTATTCATCCATTCACACATTGCAACCAATAATATTAAACCTAAGTGAAGACCTGAACCAAGTTGAAAACCTAACCTAAAACTATCATGGTGTTAAAGTGGTTGATTACGTGATACTTCATTCACATGCATCTCGTGTGCAACATAAACTAGGTACTTATATGTTGCTTCTTCAAAGTAATCTCCTATAGTAGATAGCCTCTTTTCACCCAAGTGATGATTAAAAAGAATCTAATCGTTCCTATCTCAAAATCACATCTGGATCTTCAAATCTCACATTCAATGAAACACTACTTTCAGTTTTAATGCGTAACCAAAACATCTTTTCCTTGACTCTCCAAATTACTACTCATTCAATCTGAATTTCTTCATTCGACAACACAAATATAAATTCTCGTATAATCTTGAAACCAACTTAGATTGGAACACTTTCTATATATCTATAAATTAAACTCCAATTTTCCTTTCATCACAATATATCAACAACGCCTGTTTTCCAAAAATTTCTAATCATCCGAACTTTTTTTATAAAATTCTATCACCAAATTAATCCAGAATATATTTTATAATCAAAACTCCAATTTTAATCATTTCTTTATGTAAATTTACTAATTATATCCTTTACAAACATAACATCTCATATTTTGCTTCTATTATACCATGGTTGAGATGACTCAATATAGGATGGTGCCTCGCAATATCAAACTAATAAAAGTTACATCCAACATTCTAAATAGGATTGTACCCCAAAACTTTTATAGGAACATTAGGAATAGGTAATGCCCTAGCACTGTGACCATAGTATCCTATCTGATAGAGTTAGGGGTAAGACCTATGAATACTTATGTAATTTGTTGCATATATCTAACCCAATAACCAATCTTTTTCGAACTTTCTATTATATAGTTGATGTAATATGTTGTATTAATTAATTAATTTAATTAAAAGTATATTTGCATAAATGGTATGCTTTGTAATAGTAGTTATAATACGTTGTAACGATGAGTGATTTATCATAGTAAAATAAACATACGGTTTTAAATATTCCTAGTCAAAATGTATCGAGACTGGATATCGATACATCCGTTGAGATTAGAGAATGTAACGCTTTCCAAATGTTCATCAGTGTATTACTCACGACTATTGGAGGTACCAAGGGGTTACGTACTGATTGTTATTGGAAAACTACGGAATGACTCACTTGATAGTTTCCTATTGGTTAATGTAACTAAGGTCAAACAGAAAATATCGATGTGACAAAATTACATAGTTCTCTTGACTTAAGAATACTATTGATCTTTAATGTGAAAGTTTCACTTTGATTATAATTAAATCGTGGCATAACGTCCATCGAACGACTATAGTTGGATTGAGTGGAAGCATTCGAAGCGAAACACTATTATAGAGAGGATTCGTCTTCTCAGTTATATAAGGTTAGTATCGTGGTTGACTAAAGTAGTTCGGTTAATGATAATTTCTATTATTAAACAACTTTTTATTCGGACTATAGAGTTGAATATGGACTATATTGGAATTTTGACCAGTACCAAATTTTATAAGTCCAAAGTGATATAGTTTTGATAGAGAGAATTGTTATAAATAACTGTCACTAATGGATAATGCTTTATAAAGTAAAATAGGATTTTACTGGAACCATGTAGGTCATACATTTGACCAAAATATCACACCACCTGTTAAGTAACAAAGATATAATCTAAAATTCTCAACCGTAAACAAGTTACAGTAAATGAAATAAATAGCATATATTAAGTGGTTGAATAGAGCTTTAAATTTCATAGCTATTATAATAATGGCGGAAATAGTGGAAGCATGTCATATAACACTTATTGGTCGCATCACGTTATGAAAATTATTTTCATAAAACGTACAAACATTACTTATGAAATATTAGTTATTTATTAGTATTGATTGAAAAATAGACATGGATTCATTTCAATATGAATACCCATTATAAAATAAAACTATAATAATGGTATTTGGGATGCAATAGAAAATATAGAATTATCTAAATTCATTTGTGATTACTTTGGAATTATGGACAAAGCCACAATTTAGAGAAATAATTCTTAGACCATATGATTATGAATCATATGATACTAGTTAATTAATCTCAAACAATTATAGGCAAATCACCCATTCGGTGAGAGCGTGATAAGAGTTCATGAACTTTTCAGATTGTTACATATAGATGTATGCAGTTGCAAGTCCATTAATGCCAAAATGGTTCCAAGTACTTTGTTACATTCATCGATGAGTTATCATCAACATAGACATGTATATTTGATACACACATAGTATGTCTATGATAAGCTCATTGAGTATAAAATAGAAGTAAATAAAATAACATGTAATAGAAATAAAATTGGTTCGATTTAATCAAATACGTGAGTATATTGGAAAAGAGTTCCCAATGTACCTAAAATGAATAAAGATTCAATCTCAAAAATCATTGCTACCTACGATACATAATGATGCGTAGATAAGGAGTAGTCAAACTTTGTTAAACAAAGTACGATTAATTATGAGTAAAGTTGGGTTAACTTCTTTCTATATGGTCGTGTACTCAAGAGTAATACACAAGGTTAAAATTCATTTCATTTAAAGAACAGTTCACAAAACCATATAAGATAAATGTTTATAAAAATCCAATCATATCCTAGAAAAAGGAGTTGATGGGTTGTGCAAGTCGAAAGACTACGCATAATAATTGTTCATGAGGGATCTTATATGAATCGCCCGAAGGGAGTTTGGGAACGACTTTCATTGAATGACCAATTTATGTTTTGAACATAAATATTATAAACTAAAATTGAATTAGTAAGGAAAGTCATAAAATGTTTGTGAATACCCATTCTATTGAAACGAGCAAAAATTGTTGCTTCAAGAAATATTAACTACATAGTGAAAGAATTTCTTTTACAAATTATTGGTAGTAAAATGGATTTAGATACAATCTAAGGATAAAACTGACTACAAGGGATGAAATGAAATTAACCAAACCAAATTGAACATAACACATTAGAATGTTCAATCAGTACTATCACACAATAATGGAAAATTATGAGTTTCTTATCAATATCAAGAATAGATAATCCTCAATTGTCAATTAAGCCATTAAGAGTATTGCAACGATATGGTATGATGCACAAATCCGATAAGGATTTTAAGTACGTTATCAAAATATGATTTTAATAGTTATACCCGAAGGGATATGATCCATCAGCCGCGAATGTTTCTACGAGAGCAAGACCGATGCAGTTGGAATATAATGAGCAACGTTGATAAGAATAACATCATATTCAATTGTTGAAATTCGCATAATATATGCATCATTGAACGTGCTTAAGTTATTTTGGATTTAATTACAAAATTATCATTTAGTATGAATTTTTGCTTTGGTATATATGTTATGAAATTGAAAATTCTAAATTATGATTTAGAATAGACTATTAGCACATAACAACCAAAATATCTTGAAGTTAGTGAAGTTATATTTGGGTTTGTGAGCTTTTGAATATGATCCAAGAAACAATATGAAGGTATTATTTCATAAGCATTGGAATTGAATAAGTATTTTGATAGAAATATCGAATAATTTGATTTTCAATCAAAATGCAGAGGAAGCGTATATACATAAGAAAGAACCATTAAAAGGTATATAGATATTTCTAGACTATAAGTAAACAACGTACTGCTGATTGTTAACGATGTACTTATATTAAAATCAGTATTATTTTGATTATTTAATACTCGATGTTGGATTTGTAAATAATATCTATTATAATAAGCATAAAGGATGTTGGGAATGTCCCAAACGATTACAAAGATACTATATTAAATGTTAAATATGGAACATGTAAGATGGATTTCTTATGGATTGACAATAGGAATTATTATACATGCTGAATTGTCTACAATATTGTAGTTTACTAATGTATTAATGCATAAAGAAAATATCTAATCCAAATTAAGATCGTTAAATAGTAGTTTGGAGTGTTCTCGAGTATTTACGAAGTACTAGAGAATTATTTATAGAAACAACAAACTCGTTAGGAAAGAGTGCTCAGACTCAAACTTCATAAATGCTATCGAGTATAATATGTCGATATTAAATCCATCTTCAAACCTTAATTAAGAAGCTTTAAGTTGGAAATGCTCCAAATAATAGATTGTGGCGGATTCAATGAAAGGCTAAGTACATTGACTTGAAAGCGTTGCAATAAAAGCAATGTATATAAATATAAATGCATAAATTTATAATCGAGTTTGGGGTGATTCCGAATATTAAGAATACTACATCATTGTTATATGATAAGAAAGTAATAATAAGAGCTCATTAGAAGTCTAGAAACATAATCTGAATAGTTCTACATGATAAAGTTATTTTTATCAACATCAGAAAGAATTGATTAACAGAGTAGTTAATTAAACCAACATAGCAGATGAAACGACTCGATTTTTCAACCCCCAAATGTGAACATTAATACATCCACGGTATTCATGAGCCGAACACTCAAGTACCAAAAAGACAAATTATTAGGGTGAAATAATAGAAAAAAAAAGATTAAGGAAGAGGGGAACACAAAATCAAAATCTCATAATGGAATGATAATATATGATATCAAAAGAACAGTACAAAAGGTTACTCCGAATACAAAAAATTTAGATTTATCAAAACCTAAGTACTATTGTAATGACCCTAATTTTGATTGACGTTATTTAGGACATTTAACTAGATAAATAAAATAAAATAATGTGGATGGTTAGGAGATTGAGATTTGTTTAATCATAAGATAGTCATGCCTTAATTAATGTATAAACAAAGAGAATTTAAAAGATGAGAGTAGGAGGAATATGATAAGGGAAAAATAGGAATAAACTATGTTCTTATACCATAAACCCATCTTACTTTCACTCCTTACTCATTTTAAACATTTAAAAGGTTAGCCGGCCACCATTTAGGGAAATCAAAAGGAAGAAAAGTAAGGATTCAAGTTGGAAGCTTAAGCAAATCAATCAAAGAGCAAGTCTCAACCTTTTTAACCTCAAGCTAAGGTGAATAATTATTTTTACATCTTATTTTTATTGCTTTCTATTTATAGTTAAGATTCAAATTGATTTTGCAAATAATATTCCATGATTTGATTATTTAAACAGATATATATATATATATATATATATATACTTGTTAATGATTTATGTTGCTTCATATAGATTTTACGATAATTTTTTATTTGGAAAAACCTACTAGATGACATCAAAATGACTTGCATTTTTGATATGTAGCTGAAAACGTTATTTATGAAGTGGGTTTCAAGTTTCACAATTTTCCAAGCTATTGTGGATTTGTTATGAATTTTCTACGAAAGAAAATAGCTAATTTAGGTTTTAAAATTATTTTCGAAAATTATATGTTAGCTTTCGGTCTGGAATATAAATATGTTAGAAAACATATTAGAAGTGATTTATGGAAATTTTTAGAGAATTTTCCAAAGTATTTTACAATGGATAAAAAATTGTTTAAGGTATAGGACTTAAATGTTTTATATGTTTTGTAAAGGAGAAAGGCTTGATTGTCAAATGTTTTAAAATTTTAATTTCCGAATTTGGCGGCTATTTTAGAAAAGATGCTTTTGAAAAGAATTGGCAACCAATTTTATCTTTACAAATAGGGCAAGTTAGTTTGAAAAGCAGTTACTTTAAAAGGCTAAAAAATAGTTTTACTTAAACTTACAATTCACCACTTCCATCAGTAGCTTTCGACACCATACCTCTGCCCTTGACATGGTCGAAACCAATATAATTGCTACGTAGCGAATTGGAGAAAGGTGGAAGGTACAGCATCAAAACCAAGCTTTCGAATGGGTAGAAGTTGATTTTATTAACTTTGAACTACTCTTGTTCACGAATGATGCTTTGGAAAGGGTGGAGCTTGCTTTCGACTTAACCAACTTGCTTTTGTTTTTATAAAAAAGGCTTTCTAATGAGTTGCCGCCTTTATGCTATAAAAGAAGCTTTTGAAAAGATACAACTTATGTTGCCGCAAGGTCGCTTTTATTTATAGCCTTTAATGATGGTTCCGAAAGGGTTCTTTCGCCTTAATGCTTTAAAGTCGCTTCTCAATGTTGTCAAAAAGGGTTGGTTTTGAAACCATCCCCTTTCTTTTACTTAGGACCAATGCTTTCAAAAGCAATGCTTGAACTTATGTTCTTTTAAACCTTAGTTATATTAAAAGTTAAACCCAAAGGTTTCGAAAGGAATGGTTTTAAATGGTTTTGAAGCAATGTTTTCACAAACTTTTACTTAAACCCAATACTTTCGAAAGGTATGTTTTGTGGAAAGATTTGCAAAGGTTTCGAAAGGGATATAATGTGAGCTTCAAAGGGGCGATCCCCAATGTTTTCGAAAGGGTTATTTTGAGTATTTGAATGAAGGATTTCCATTGCTTTCGAAAGACGAGTTTAATGGTTTTTGATTATCGACCAATTTTCTATCATGTTAGAAAATCGTCAATAAATTTCAACTTAAAATTTAACCGCAAGCGTACGACATACAATTTTAGTACGTGGTGAGTACGGGTCGATCCGCAGGGAATTTTTAAGATTTTAAAATTTTCTAATCAATCAAATTAAACCAAAAGTGGATATTGTTTTGAAAACTAGAAAACTAAGAAAATGTTGAGATTAAAAACTATGTGATTAAAGTTCAATTTAGAGGCAAATCCACTTTCTTATATTTTTCACATAAATCAACATAAAATCAAATGATGGTCTCTTTTTAATCTAAGTAGGATTAGTGATGTATTTATCATAAGCATGGCCTATTTGAGTTATTAATTAACACAAATCAAACCATCAAACTATAATACAAATCTAGTCCGACTTTTTCAAATCTCATGAAACATTGCATAGAAAATAAAATCAAAATATAGTTTAAGCATGATCTATTTACTATTAACTAGTAATATAGATCATCAAATTCTGATTAAAACTTCACTTCATTTCCATGATCATATTTAGATGAAGAGGCAATTTGTGAGTAATGAGATAACCATAGCCTATTTGTTTGAAAAAAGTAGGCTATCAAATTCATCATAAAACACAAACAAACATAAACATCCATTTTCTCATGAAGCACAAAAGTTATCATACATAGAAAATTATGTTGAAAATACATGATAAAAGAAAGCTTCATTACCCCTAAATTATAGGGATTTAGCCTCTCATTTGTGTTATCATTTCAACACGTAGAGATTTCAACATTGAAAATAAAATAAAGTAGAAAATAAACAAAGAAAAAGAAGATTAACTACTGGAAGGAAATGAATTAAACTAAGTGCATAAATTTAAATATAAGCTATGAACATGAAATGAAAGAAATCACAAGAATAAATATGAGCATAAAAGTAAATAAAAGCATGTAGAAAAGCAAAGACAAAGAGGCTAGCAAGCCATTTTTATTTCATGTAACATTGAGCTTACAATTTACTTGCTCAATTTCCTAAGTAAAATGAAAGGTAAGAAGATCTTTTACATATACATAAGAGGGCTATTTATACATGCATAAAACCCTAATACAATTTTTAGGGTGCTTTCCAAAATGCCCTTAAGGAAGTGCGGCCACCAAGTAACCATTAGCTACTAATTAATCCATTATTAAATATGCATGAAGCTTTAACCTCCATTTAGTTGTCCATTAGTTTTCTAATTATAGATGTAGGTAAGTGGGTGGGGTCCTACATGATCATGAGCTTGAATTATTTCCCTCTTCATTCCTTTGTATTCATTTGTGCATGCATGTATCTTCATAAAAGCCTCTTCCATATGCATCCAAATTCCTATAAAAATCAAAAAATGCCCAAGTAAAAATTCTCAAATTGACATATTCACAAAAATGATCATTTTTCCCCTAGATGAAGATGAATATATGATGATTTGAAAATAATTGAATTTTGGTTTTAAACATGTTCAAATGCCCAAATATGATATTTATTTAAATAAAAGTAGATAAAATATGGATGTAAATATATGCACATTCAGTTGGCTTTCAAGATTGAAAATGTTAAGATCTAAACTTATGTTTCCAAAGAAATTTTCATCGATTCGTTACGACAATTGATTAAGACACTTGAGGTGGCTAAGAATGATCGGCCTAAAATCAATGGAATTTGACTCGCGGGATTTGTCACGGGTTGTGTTTTGAAAATGATAAAATAAACGGAGAATATGAATTGCCCTACTCGAATGAGCACGTCCTCGATTTCTCCCATGGGCTTCTTAATGGAACGATCGGCGAATTGAAGCGTGACCTTTGTGGGTTTTGTTAGAAACTGGAGTGGCTACAACACAGTGTTGGATCTTAAGGCTATTCAGACACTAGAAGTGGTGAAATGTGTATTAACTACTTACTTATGAATATAAAAATGTATTTACTCAAATTGCAAACAGAGAGAAGTAATCAAAGAATAAGTAAGTAATAAAGTAAAATGTAGTAATGCAAATAACAACCGGATTTTTTATACTGGTTCGGATTAACCAATCCTACATCCAGTCTTGCACTTTGTCGTGCAGAATTCCACTATAATAGCTTGCTTTCCACGGGTGGCAAGAACGCCTTTACAATCTTGGTTTCACGGGCTACAAGACACACCCTCTTGATTTCACAGGCTACAAGAACACCTTCTTCTTATCACTAACAACAAACTATGTCAAGTAGTCATATCTTTAATACAGATTCTTGCAGATTCGGTATAATGATCCTATATACCTCCAATGGCAATATATCTATGATTTCTTTGAGGAATATGATGAAATCAGAGAGAGAATGGTGTGAATTAAAGTACAACTCTCTGATATTGTGTGGTTTGTAAATCAGTGAAGAATTGGAGTGAAACAGTATTGATTTGCAATGAGATTGAAAGAGTATCCAATGGATTTCTTTTGCATATGTTTGGAGAAGAAGGAGTAAGAGAAAATAAGAATTCTTGATGTTAAAATTCGTTTTCAGATGCCTTCATATAGTAGTTGAAGAGACGTGTCTTTTGGTGAAGAGGTGGAGGGAAATGTCTCTTCATTTAGAATTTGAAATTTTGAAAAATGGATACCTTGTCGACAACCCCCTACCCCCTTTGTCGACAAGGGTTTTGCAAAATGAACAGCAACACTAATAAGTGTTGCAAATTTTCAGCATTTCAAATTTTCTTATAATTGTGGATTTTTGCGATTCGGTTGAGGTCAATGGTTGATGATCTTCAAGTATAATTGCCACGATATCTTTAACAAGATATTCTAAGGTTCAACCAACTCCTCGTCACTTCAAACACATTTATCCTTCAGCATTCTTCTCTAATTGGGTTTTGTTCTTCAATTGTTCTGATTGACCTTCTTCTATAATTCATTTGCTTCCACTATATTCTTATTTATCTCTGTGAATGTCTCCATAATATATTTGATATGATTGCATAACTCGAAGATATGTTAGTAGTAATATTTATGTGGTTGTTGTCATCAAAATCTATACCCAGGGTATTAACAATCTTCCCATTTTTGATGATGACAACCATATAAATATTTGAGAGATAAAACATAATACTTTTATAGTTGACTCCCCCTAACTCTATGCACTCCCCATATCATTTTGCCTAGTATATTTATACATTTTCTCCCTCTTTGTCATCGACAAAAAGGGCGAAAAAGAGTTGCTTAAATCACTGCTAGATAATATGTAGAGTTCGTATATAGAGATAAATGCTTATAAACAAAACACTTGAGGGGAAACCAAATCAATTCAAAACATGAAATAAACTTATCAAATAATAAGATGAGTTTTAGAGTTAACGGCTTTGTCGATGCCAATAACAAATCCTTTTCATATTTATCCAATGTTCAATAGATTTCTTGTCATATGCTTTGAGCATCTGCCATCTGATATACATTGTTTGGTACCTGAAAAATTATAAAATATGCACACTGGTACCCTTTTTATTCTGGGGTCCATGGGGTTAAGTTTTGGGATGTCAAACCCAAGAAGAGTTTGAATGTCCTTTTAAAATATAATCATTAGATGGATGAATGAACCTGATTAATATACTTGTCAATATATTTTTCTTTTTCAATACCATCCAACCTTTTAGAACCCAGAAATTAATGAATCTATTTGGAGGTTTTAACTTTAATTTCCTAGGTTTTGGTTTGAACTTGGTAGTCTTAACAAACTTAGTATTTTGAATACTATTTTTCTTCAATTTAGCCTTAGGGGTGTATCCAAGTCTATGTTATTCCTAGTGTGTTTAGATCCAAATAATAATTTTTCTAGATTATCCTTCCCTTTGTTAAATTTATCAATATCTATTTTCATTTTGTAAAAATCCTTATTACGGTTAAGAATAACATTGTTCAGAGATGTTATTTTGTCATTCGGATTAGTGATCTGTAGCTTCATTGAAAGATTTTCTGATTTTAAGGATTCATTTTCACTTTTTAGTTTTTCAAAACCTCCAAGTGTCAAATCCTTTTCATCGTTATACCCATTATGTCTTTCAGTTTCATCTTTTAGACATTGTTTTTCTTTAATTAACCTTTCATTAAATATTTTTAATCTATCTATCTCTGCCAAACTATTGTTGTACTCTTTCCTAAGTATTTTATATCCCTGATTCATATCATTCAAAACATTAGTAATTACTTTATTAAAATTCCATACCTAGTCATCCTTTGCCATGAAGCACATATCAGCATTTTCTGAATCACTATCACTTGATGATGTATCTGAATCATCCCATTTTGCATTGAATGCATGTTTCCTCTCCTTATTGAAAGTGTTTGACTTTGATTTCTTCAGTTTGGGACAGTCTCTTTTCAAATGACCGGGTTTATCACATTCGAAACACTTAACAACATTTCCATTTATAGAATTATTATTGTTATTTTTTCGAAGTTTGTTTGTTATCCAATACTTCAATAATTTCTTGAACTTCTTGGTCATAAACTCGATATCATCATCAATAGCATCATCATCTGGTTCATCTTTGACGATCATAGCATTGAGTGCTAGTGATTTCTTCTCATTTGCATGATTCTCTTTTCTAATCTGCAACTTTACTTCATAGGACATTAGGTTACCAATTAAATCTTCTAATTTCATAATACCAATATCATTGGCTTCTGCAATTGCTAGTGTCTTCTAATCCCATTCACTAAGAAGTGAATTCAAGATCTTTCTGACTTGGTCTTCTTCAGTAATTTTCTTTCCTAATGATATTAAGGCATGTACTATATCTTGAAATCTAGAATACATATCAGAAATAGACTCATTTGGTTTCATTTGAAAGAGTTGAAACTGGTTAGTTAGCAAAGATATCTTTGTTTATTTTACTTTACCGGTGCCTTCATGTGTGACTTGCAGTGTTCTTCAAATTTCATATGCAGAATTACAAATAAACACCCGATTAAATTCATTTCTATCTAAGGAGAAAAATAAAATATTCATGGCCTTAGAGTTATTTAATGCTTGTGTCATTTGGTCTAGTATCCATTTTTAATATTCAGTTTGAGGCTCTATGTATTCTATTTGGGTAATGTTCCAAATATCCAAACCATTAGACTGCAAATAACATATCATCCTACAAGCCCAATATGCATAACTACTGCCATGAAATAGAGGGGATCTAGTGGTAGATTTCCCTTCTACAAAAGTGTTAAAAAATGTGTTACTAGTGTCATTAGCCATTTATACTTTTCAAAAACCAAGTTATGAATTTTTGAAAACCAATGCTCTGATACCAAATGTTAGAAACTGGGGTGGCTACAACACAATGTTGGATCTTAAGGCTATTCAGACACTAGAAGTGGTGAATGTGTATTAACTACTTATTTATGAATATAAAACTGTATTTACTCAAATTGCAAACAGAAAGAAGTAATTAGAGAATAAGTAAGTAATAAAGTAAAATGCAATAATGTAAATAACACCTAGATTTTTATACTGGTTCGGATTAACCAATCCTACATCCAGTCCTACACTCTATTGTGCAGAATTCCACTATAATCGCTTGCTTTCCACGGGTGGAAAGAATACCTTTACAATCTTGGTTTCATGGGCTACAAGACACACCCTCTTGATTTCACAAGCTACAAGAACACCTTCTCCTTATCACTAACAACAAACTATGTCAAATAGTCATATCTTTAATACAGATTGTTGCAGATTCGGTACAATGATCCTATAGACCTCTAATGGCAATATATCTTTGAATTCTTTGAGGAATAGGATGAAATCAGAGAGAGAATGGTGTAAATTAAAGTACAACTCTCTGATATTGTATGGCTTGCAAATCAGTGAAGAATTGGAGTGAAACAGTATTGATTTGCAAGGAGATTGAAAGAGTACGCAATGGATTTCTTTTGCAAATGTTTGGAAAAGAAGGAGTAAGAGAAAATAAGAATTCTTGATGTTAAAATTTGTTTTCAGATGCCTTTATATAGTAGTTGAAGAGACTTGTATTTTGGTGAAGAGGTGGAGGGAAATGTCTCTTCATTTAAAATTTGAAATTCTTAAAAACGGGTACCTTGTCGACAATCCCCTACCCCCTTGTCGACAAAGGTGTGTTGCAAAATGAACAGCAACACTAATAAGTATTGCGAATTTTCAGCATTTCAAATTTCCTTATATTTGTGGATTTTTGTGATTCGGTTGAGGTCAATGGTTGATGATCTTCAAGTATAATTGCCATGGTATCTTTGACAAGATATTCTAAGGTTCAACCAACTCCTCATCACTTCAAACACCTTTATCCTTCAGCATTCTTCTCTAATTGGGTTTTATTCTTCAATTGCTCTGATTGACCTTCTTCTATAATTCATTTGCTTCCACTGTATTCTTATTTATCTCTGTAAATGTCTCCATAATATATCTGATATGACTGCATAACTCGAAGATACGTTAGTAGTAATATTTATGTAGTTGTTGTCATCAAAATCAATGCCTAGGGTATTAACAGGTTTGAGCTCACCTAAGCCTAATTGTTCGTACATGGAATAAGGAATCAAATTGACACTCACACCTAAGTCTATCAAGCATTTGTTAATCGACTTGTTTCTAATTGTACACGAAATCGTAGAGCAGCCAGTATCTTTGTATTTGACGGTCATGGATTGGGACAAGACTTCGCTCAAACTGGCGTCTAAGAAGACTTTTATATGCACTTAAATGTGTCGCTTTTGGGTCCACAAGTCCTTAAGAAATTTCGCGTAAGTGGGGACTTGCTGAAAAATGTTAAGAAGCAGGATGTTCACTTTCACTTGTTTAAAAATTTTCAACATCTTTTCCATTTGGTCTGAGTGTTTCTTTGGTCGAACTCGATGTGGAAATGGGACACGATACTCAGTTGGCGGGTCTACTTGAGTAGCAGAAGAATTTTGATTAGCATTCGATTCAACGTTTGGCTCCACATTCTATTCCGATTCACTTGTTGTTTTAGAAGTGTTGAAAGAGGTTTTCGGTAAATCATTTTGATTAACGATTTGATTATCGATTTGTTTACCAGAACGTAAATTTGTGATAACATTCAATTAGGTGGCGTTGCTATCTTGAACAACATGGGCTTGATTTGAATTTGGGTTTTGATTTTTGGGATTTGGAATAGGCTGGCTTGGGAATATTCCTCCTTTGCGTTCACTTATAATTGTGGCTAATTAACTCGTTTGCATTTCAAGTTTTGTGATCGATTGGTTTGTGTTTTGCATATATGAGGTGAATAAATTTTGCTAATTATTGTTAGATTGAAGGCTTTGAGTAGTTGCTTTAGCCAACTTTTAAGATTTTTCTCGAGTGAACTTAAATGTTTATCGTCTTGGGGATGATGAGCAGAATTTGGTTGAAAATTTGATTGTCGTGGTTGATTATGAGACGGACCCGCAAAGTTTGGTTGAAAATGGTTGGGCTGAAAGGGAGGATTCGAAGCATTATTCGAGAATGCTTGAAAATTGGGATAAACCGTGTTCGTGTTGGAATTGTTTTGGTTCCAAGCAAAATTTGGATGATTTCTCCAATATGGATTGTATATTGGAGAAAACGGGTCGTTTTTGACTTTATTGAAAGCATTGATTTGTTCGACAGAATTGGGACACTAATCGGCTATAAGACTAGGATCGTTGCGTTTATAACATATCGGTCAGGAAGCTTAGTTCATTTGATTCAATGAGACAACGTTATCGAATTTTTTAATCATTGCGTCGATCTTAACTTTCAAAGCTAAAGAAGATCCTACCGAGTGTGCACTTAATCATGAGTAAATTGATTTTTCGTTCAAACGTTCTCATTAGGATGATTTTTCGGCGAGGTTTCAAGAAATTTTCAAGTATCGTAATGATGTTGGGCAAGAAAGTTACCTTGGCATATTGATTCGAGCATGGTTCGTGAGCTATTTTCGAGCCCATCGTATAAGATTTGGCAAATCGTCCATTTTCCAAAGTTATGGTGTGGACATTTTATCAAAAGCTCTTTGAATCTTTCAAAATATTTTCCGAATGGGTCTCACTTGAATTGATGAAAATTTACAATTTCATTTCGGATTCTACTCATTTTTTCCAAGGGGTAGAACTTTTTTAAGGAAGCTTTTACGAATTTTTCCCAAGTTTTAATCAAGTTCGATGGTAACCTGTACAACCATTTTTCAGCATAATCTGTAAGAGCAATGGGAATAATCGAAGTTTGATTCCCCAATCAGAAAGTTGTTGGAGTTTAATAGTTATGCAAACTTGTTCGAATTTAGTCAAGAAAATGTATGCATCATCGTGCTCGAAATTGCCAAATTTTGGAAGTGTGGCAATATGGTTCGAATGAATTTCAAAATGGTTACTCGTAGCGGCGGGTAACGTGATGCACGATGGAATAGAAACTCTATCGGGAAAGATTCTATCCACTTAAGTTCGAAGTGCATTCCCGCTTGCCATTTCGGAAGGATTGTCTGTTCGAGTTAAACGCTTTGTTGTTGAGTCGCGAGTCTAAGTACTCATGCAGAAGTGAAAGTCGAGAAGGGAAAGAAGTTAGAAACGAGTTTAGAGAGAAGAGGATCCATTTATTTGGATTTGGAAAATGAAGTGAAAATTTGTTTTAGTTTTTTTCAAAAGAAAGGAAACTATATATTTTTCAAAAGAAAGGAAACTATATATTTTTCAAAAGAAAAGTTTGATTTTTTTAGCTTTTCAAATTCTTATATGTTTTTGTTTTTGAATTTTAAATTTTTTTCTTTTCGAAAAGATTTTATATTTTTTCTAGATTTTTTTTGATTGAAATTTTCAAAGGAAAGGAAAAGGTATTTTTTTTTCTGGTTAAAAAGTAAGTAAATTAAAATTAAAATTTTTTTTAGATTTTAGATTTTTTTTTAAATATGCATGAACGAATGCAACTAAATGAATGCAAATGACTTAATTACAATTTTCTATCCTTAGTAGCTCCTAATCCAAAATTGTGTAATCACACTTTGTCTTAAATCAACAAAAATATTTCTCACCCAAGTAACGGGCAAGGGTTATCAGTGCACCATGAATCACCGTAATAATGCAGCCGAAGGTTTAAGCGCCTTCAAAGGAATAACCACTATAATATTTACGAATCAGCGTAACATTTATAAATGGTTATTACTCTATCGTAGCCTAGATATTAAGAAATAAAATTGTTTAAAGAAAACAATTGTGAAGATACAATTAAGCCCTATATGAGCTCACGACACTCTTAAGTCAAATGTCTAACCTTTATTATTAGTCAAATTCTATGATGAGATGTGATTTGTAGGCTAAGGAAAAGGTGATAAAATCCCTAACCTTATGTGAATTGGGGTATTGCCCTTAAAAAATAAAACAAGACGAGATAAATGCGAAACAAAAATTAAATGCGAATTTACAATGCAACTAAAATGAAGTTTGTTTTTGTTTTTCGATTTTGAATTATACATACATACATACATACATACATACATACATATATATATATATATATATATAAATGCAAATGCAAGCAAGCAACTATGAAATTCAATTAAAAACAAGGGAAAATGGCACGATTCAGAGCGTGCAGAATTATTAGCAATTTATTTTTAAAGCAGCTACTTTTTTTAATAGCAAGCAAGCAGTTTTTTTTAGCAAGCGGTTTTTCTCCTAATCTGCTTTGGCAACCTACAATTATGAATAAGATAAATACAATTGTTTATATATATATATATATATATATATATATATATATATATATATATATATATATAAAGGGTAAAACAGTTTTTTTTAATATATATCTGAAAGAAACCCAGAAATTTGAATACAAACAATACGGCCCAAAATAAAACTCAGCCCGTTTTAAAACAATTGCAATACAATAACCCAAAGCCAAGCCATCAGAAAGCAACGCAAGATTTTTTTTTTTTTATCTCTGTTCAAATGAAAATGTGCAAATTTCAAGCTGATTCAAGAGTCTAATTTAATCGGTGCTTCCGATTAAAAAGCAGGTAGCGATTATGGTAGCGATTCAATTCGACAGTGCTTTGCGATTCAGAATGATGTTGGTTGGAGATTTGGGTATTGGGGGTGGAGGGGGTTGAATTGCTGCGGCGAGGTCGAAGGGATTCGAGGTGGTTCGCCATTTTGGTGGAGAAATTCATGATGAGTTTTTGGCGTGTGAAGTTGATTGCAGGAGGGAGGTAGGTGGTGGATCGCGAGGCTTGAATTGATTGTCAGATGGAGGCGGAGTTCGTGGGAAGATAGTCGGTTTGATTTTTGAAATCAGGTGTTGCGATGAGGATAGTGGGGGGTCGTGATTGCTGTTCGAGTTGGTTTTTTTTTTGTTGCAGAGGGTATGGAGAGGCACTGAAGAGCAGTTGTATGAAGCTGTAGAGGGATGATGGTGAATGACAGTGCGTGATGATGTAGTGAATTATAGTGTGAGAATGTGGTTGAATGTTCTGGTTGTGGTCTCGGCGGTGGTAAGGATCTTAGCAGTGTATTCACTGGTGTTGAATGTTTGGTGGAAGGAGTATGGTTTGCAACAGTCAGGACATGATGGCATAGTGGGGTTGTAGAAGTGTGAATGGCAATAGTGGGTAGCTTTCAGGTGAATGCCTTTAGTGGAAGTGAATGCAGTGAAAGGTTGAAGCTGGTCGGAGCGGTTTTGTGTTGAGTGAGATGGTAGTATTGAGGATAATAGTGAATGCTGAGGCAATTTTGCTTATAGGCAGTTGGATGGTTTGTGGAATGTAGGAGGTTAGAAGTGCGGTGATGTATTTGTGTTGTGACAGTGGAAGCACAGTGGTGCAATTGTTCTGCAGTTTGAACTGGCAGTCAGGTGATGTTGAACTGTTTGAGATGTCTAGTAGTGTATGGCCAGAGAGCGGTGTTGTTGAACCAGGTTGTTTGTTTGCAGCAAGGAGTAGTGGGAGGATGTGGTCTGAAGGTAGATGATGGGAGTGATGGATGTTGTTTGATAGGGGATATGACTGTGATATGTATGATTGTGGCAGGAAGAAGTTGTTGCAAGAAGAAACTTGTATGAAGGATTGTGACAGTGAGTTGAAATGGGTTTGAGTTGATGGAAGTAACAGCAGAAGTTGGATGTGGCAGGGAGTAGTTAAGGGTGGATCAGTGATTGATGGAAGTTAGTTGTAGTTGTATGGAAATGTTTGAGGCTATTGCTTAGCGGGGGAGTTTCAGGTGGATGTGCACTGTCAGTTGAGGAGAAGAGGCTATGCACGGCTTGAAGTTGCAATAGACAGTTTGGAAGGAAATTGATCAGGTGTGCACTGTGCACAGTAGGCAATGCAACAGTAAAATGTATGTTTTTTTTGAAAATTGTATATGTATAAATGAAAATGCAAAGTGCAAATGAAAATGGAATGGAATAAAAAAAAATTCTTTTTCAAATGAAATTGTGTATCTCTATTTTCTTGCAAATGGAAAATAGAAAAGCAACAAACGCAAATAAACACACAAACAAATGCTAGCAACAATCACACAAACACATTAAAAAAGTTTAAATGCAAACACACACAAAATCAAAACACAAAAAAAAGCAAACAAAAATAATTCGAATAATAGAAAATTAAATCAAAACAAATTTCCCAGCAACGGCGCCAAAATCTTGTTTAATGACGAATTTTCTATTGAGTTAGAAAATTGTCGATAAATTTCAAATTAAAATTTAACTGCAAGCGCACGACGTTTAATTTTAGTACGCGGCGAGTACGGGTCGATCTGTAGGGAATTGTTATAATTTTAAAATTTTCTAATCAATCAAATTAAATCAAAAGTAGAGATTGTTTTGAAAACTAGAAAACTAAGAAAATGTTGAGATTAAAAACTATGTGATTAAAATTCAATTTAGAGGCAAATCCACTTTCTTATATTTTTCACATAAATCAACGTTAAATCAAATGATGGTCTCTTTTTAATCTAAGTGGGATTAGTGATGTATTTATCATAAGCACAGCCTATTTAAGTTATTAATTAACACAAATCAAACCATCAAACTATAATACAAATCTAGGCCTACTTTTTCAAATCTCATGAAACATGGCATAGAAAATGAAACCAAAATCTAGTTTAAGCATAATCTATTTACTATTAATTAGTAATATTGATCATCAAATTTTGATTAGAACTTCACTTCATTGCCATGATCATATTTAGATGAAAGGCAATTTATGATAAATGAGATAAACATAGCCTATTTGTTATGAACAAAGTAGGTTATCAAATTCGTCATAAAACACAAACAAACATAAACATCCATTTTCTCATGAAGCACAAAAGAGATCATACATAGAAAATTATGTTGAATCTACATGATAACAGAAAGCTTCATTACCTCTAAATTATAGGGATTTAGCCTCTCATTTGTGTTATCATTTCAACATGTAGTGATTTCAACATTGAAAATAAAATAAAGTAGAAAATAAACAAAGAAAAAAAGATTAACTACTAGAAGGAAATGAACTAAACTAAGTGCATAAATGTAAATCTAAGCTATGAACATGAAACGAAAGAGAGAACAAGAATAAAAATTAGTATAAAAGTAAATACACGTATGTAGAAAAGCAAAGAGAAAGAGGCTAGGAAGCTATTTTTATTTCATATAACATTGAGCTTACAATTTGCTTGTTTAATTTCCTAAGTAAAAATGAAAGGTAAGAAGATCATTTACATGTACATAGGAGGTCTATTTATACATGTATAAAACTCTAATTCAATTTTTAAGGTGTGTGTGGCCACCAAGTAACCATTAACCACTAATTAATCCATCATTAAATGTGCTTGAAGCTTTAACCTCCACTTAGTTGTCCATTAGCTTTCTAATTGTAGATTTATGTAAGTGAGTGGGGTCCTCCATAATCATGAGCTTGAATTATTTTCCTCTTCATTCCTTTGTATTCATTTGTGCATGCATATATCTTCATAAAAGCCTCTTCCATATGCATCCAAATTTTTGTTAAAAACATAAAAAACGTCCAAGTGAAAAATTCTCAAATTGACTCGTGCACAAAAAGGACCATTTTGCCCCTAAATGAAGATGAATATATGATGATTCGAGAATAATTGAATTTTGGTTTTAAACGTGTTAAAATGTCCAAATATGTCATTTTTTTAAATAAAAATAGATAAAATATAGATGCAAATATATGCACATTTATGTGCACATCAGTTTCGAAAGAGGATGTTTTAGGTTTAAATTAATGACTTCGAAAGATCTATTTTCAAAGGTTCGAAATGTATGTTTTGGCCTCTCGGCTGAGTGTTTCAAGGTATAGTAGTTAGCTTATTTTGAACGGGGTACTTCCGATGGATTCGAAAGGGATTGTTTAATGTTTTTAGGCTAAGATTTCGAAGAGTTTACCTTGGCTTCATGGCCTAAAATATTTTAAGTTAGAAAGGGTTTTAACTTATTTTGGAGGGATAGATAATCCCCTTGATTAGATTTCATCAACATGATTTTGTGTAAAGTATATATATCATGGCATAAGTGTTTCATGTATAGAGAAGCATATGATTTTCTTGTTCTATAAAAGTATAATTTCAGGGGTAAATCATTTGTAAATATTATTTACAAGGAAAAGAGTTTTAACAAGGTAGTTAATCCTAAGGCAGGAAATGAAATATGAATAGGATAGATAACCCTAAGTTTATGACTCAGATATTAGAAGACCGGATGGTACTGGTGGATGGCTGCACCCTATACTTTAGCTAATAGCCCCTAGCTAAAATAAGTCCAAAATTCCAGTGTGTAGGGCCTGTCAGAGGTGGGACTAAATTGAGGTTAAACACAAAAGGGAATAGATGGAGTAAAGATCGGTTATTGGTGAGCCTGTAAAACCACTAGGTTTAGTTAACCCTAGAAAAGAAAGTTAAGGGCAGCGAACCAAATATTATGTCTAACAGAAGTTAGATTATTGAGTGTGTCTAGTAGGCTCGAGTCAGCCAATGGTTAATAGTTAGCCAAGTAAAACTATAGCGTGGATAGATAGTCCATTGATTTCTTGATTTTACGCATATATGTACTTGCTATTATAGTTATAACCAGATTGATTGCAGGTTTCTGATTTGCAAAAGGTATGCTTTTTAAAGGGATATTAATGAGGGGAACCCATTCCGCTAAGCGGCGTGGTCTCACTTAATATCAATAAACCAAGATGTAATAGTATTATTCACACTAGGCTTTATGTCTAACTTGAAATTTATGTTTTCCTCATAAATTCTCGGGTGCTCAAAATTTAATTTGAGTAGATTGAGAGTTAAGGTTTTTTCGGTTTAGTAGGCTGGACGAATAAGCTTCCGAAGATGTGTAGGAGGCAAAGTTAGCTATGTGTGAGCTTTTCAGTTTTATTTCCACCGTGATATATTTATGATAGATATGTCTATTTAGTACTCTGATCATTCAAGGGGGCATATTCATATGTCGCTCTTGGCGTAATTTGTAATAATTATATTTGATTAGAACCCGGGATTCGTTTGGGATTATGTAACTGAATATGAATTATTGACTTGAAATGTAATCAGAAAAGATGTTTTGAAATCTATGTCAATTTCATTTCATATTCATTGGCTTATGATATTATAATACCATTAACATTACCGTATTTTGTCACCGGAAGTTAATACTATGGAACTGCAGCATCTGTAGTGTTTATCTTCGAGCCTCAAGATAGGGATGTTACAACTTGGTATTATAGCATAGGTTTTTGAAAACTTAAAAGGAAATTTTAAACCTAAAAATGATTTTGAAAACATAATCCTAAGGAATTAGAGAAAAGAGTGGGGGTATGGGATGATGCCATAGCAATGTACATGTATTTTCTATGTATAAGTATACGCTCTATCTCTATTCTCCACCTTTCTTATGTTCTTATCATACAAAGGATCGAATGTAGATTTTAAGGATGTAAGATATGGACGCTAGGAATGGAAGAGTTAACAATGGTGGAGGAAGCACCACAACCAACGGAAATGCTCGACCTAACAGGAGAAACCAGGTGATTGGCATATGCTAATCTAAATGCAAATGCTGGTGTAGGTGCTGGAGTGCCGCAAGCTAATATGGGATCTATGTATCAGTTCTTTGTAAATAAGATGCATGCTAGAATTGTTGCAGGATTAATCGGAGGACAAGTTGAAGGAGGAAATCAGGGAGCTCCGATGCTTAATAACTACACAATCTTGAGCAGAGACTATGCCAGGCTTGAAGGAAAGTCGTTTATCGGGACTGAAGATAGAATTGAAGTGGAAAATTGGTTACTTCATTACGAGAGGATCTTTGCTGATTTAAGGCTTAATGATGAACAGAAGAGGAGACTTGCTTCTAGACGGTTGCAAGGAGCAGCACTGTACGGGTGGAATAGTGTTACTGTGGGAGTTAATGAGGAGAACATGACATAGGCTGAATTCAGAAGGAGGTTTAAGGAAAGATTTATTTCAGAGATGTATAAGTCAACTCTACTCAGGAAGTTTATGTTGTTGGATCAGGGAGATATGATAGTGCTTGAGTACGCTACCAGATTTGGAGAATTATCAAGGTATGTGTATGCTACGTATTGATACGGTTCCCAAAAGGAACGAGAAGTTCATCTGCTGACTGAAACCTAAACTGGCTAAAGCGGCTCTGCCACATATCAGGGATCTGTGTAATGTAGTGGTTGAGATGACTTTGAGGCAGGAAGAGATGCTTGCTCTTCATAGTGGTAACAAAGCAGGGGAAGCTCAGAGTGGGCTGAACTAGAAAATCAATTTTTCCATAAGAAGGGTGCTCAGAAAGGAGACGTTGCCAAGAAGGAAAAGGCTAATTTGGTTTTCTTTAAGTGTGATAAAAGGAGACACTATGTTCACAAGTGTCGGACAGACAAAGGGAAGAAAGCTGCTGATAAGAAATTAGTGAGGTGCTTTAACTGTGATCAGATTGGACATTATAAGAACCAGTGCAAAGAGCCAGCTAAAGATGGAAAAGACAAGATGTTTGTATTGGAACCAGCTACCTCAAGACTAATAGTTGGGGAGAAAGGAAAAGCTATGTTGGAAGGTACGCTTTGGATTCATGCTGTATCAGTTAAAATTCTATTTGATACTAGTGCATCGCATTCTTTTATATCTCATTGTTTGCTTGACAAGCTTAACATAAAACCCTCATAGGTAATTACTTCCTTAAGTGTTTCAAATCCGATAGGAGCGTATGCAACTCTTGGGATGAGATGTGACCACTTAAAGTTTGAATTATTAGGTCATATATTTGCTTGCAATTTGCATGTATTTGATTTCGTAGGGTTCGAAATTATTTTGTATATGGATTGGTTAAGTAAGTATGATGCTAGTATGTTTTGCCATGATAGAAAAATATCACTTAGACACCCTAGTTATAGAGATCGGATTATATAATCCATAGAAAATCCTAATTTAGGGGTAAATGCTTTGTTGGGTGTTATGGAGGAAGAAGACGAGTTGAATCGAGTTTTCATTGTTAGAGAGTTCATAGACGTCTTTGAGCCCATAATAGGACTACCACTGAAATGAGCTATTGAGTTTCGAATAGATTTAGTGCCAGGAGTAGAACCGATGAGTAGACCACCAAGTAGAATGACACCTACTGAGATGAAGGAGATAAAGGTGCAGTTGGTGGATTTAGAAAGTAAGAACTTTATCAGACCAAGTAGTTCGCTTTGGGAAGTAGCCGTAGTGTTTGTAAAGAAACCAGATAGATCGTTAAGGCTGTGTATCGATTATCGTAAGTTGAATGAGAAGACGATAAAGAATCGATATTCGTTACCTAAAATTAACGATTTGTTCGACCAGTTAAGTGGAGCCAAAGTATTTTTCCAGTTGGATTTGGCAATAGGGTTCCATCATCTTAGAGTTGTTGAAGATAGTATTCCTTTGACGGCGCTTAGAACAAGATACAGATCGTATGAATGGTTAGTAATGATGTTCGAACTAACTAATGCACTGACCTTTTTCGTTGACTTGATGAACAGGATCTTCCGGGAGCATCTAGATAGATTCGTGTTAGAATTTATAGATGACATTTTAATATACTCCAAAGATGAAGGAGGCCATGAAGTTCATCTTCGAGTTAGATACTGAGGCAGATCAGCTAAAATCGAAGATTTTCAAGTGTCATTTCTGGAATAAAAAGGTTGAGTTTCTTGGTCACATGGTTTCAGAAAAGCGTTTTCAGCTGACACGGACAAGATCGAAGATGTTAACAATTGGAAGAGACTAGAGACGGTGACTAAAATTAGAAATTGTCTTAGGCTTATTGGCTATTACCTGAGATTCATTAAGGATTTCTCGCGGATAGCAGCTCCTTTGACTAGGTTAACTATAAAGGACATGAAGTTTATTTGGTCTGACAACTGTGAAGAAGCGTTCCTTAAGTTAAAGCATTTGTTGACCAATGCACCTGTGTTAGAGATTCTAGATGGAAACCAAGGGTTAGTAGTGTATAATGATGCATGTGTAACTGAATTAGAGTCTGTGTTAATGCAGAAAGGTAAAGTTATTATCTTCGCTTCACGATAGCTTAGACCGCATGAAGTGAGATATCCTACTCATGATTTAGTGTTGGCAGTGGTGATCTTCGCATTGAAAATACGGAGATATTATCTCTTAAGGGAGAGTTTGAACTATACACGGATCATTAGTCCTTAAGGTATTTATTCTCTCAAAAGGAGTTGAATATAAAACAGCAGAGGTGGCTAGAGTTCTTAGCCTCTTATGATTTTGGTATAGATTATACACCCGAAAAAAGAAAGAAAGTAACAGATGCTCTTAGTAGAAAGCTTCATAATGTGGTGTTAGCTATGTTGGCAGAATGAAAAGATTTAAAGACTTTGGCTACTTTTAGTGTGCAGTTAAGATCAACTGCTAGTTCTAGTTAGAGCACCACCATGTTGTCTTCTTTGGAAGATCGACCTGTACTGATTGAAAAGATTGCTTCTAAGTAGAAAGAGGATCCGTTATTAGCCGAGAAGATTAGAAGGCTTGAGGTTGGATCGAAGTTCGATGATCTAAAGAATTTTAGTCTTGACCAAAGAGGATGGTTGAGAAAGAAGGGACGATTATGTGTTCCAAATGTGGGAAACATCAGGAAGGAAGTTTTTGGAGAATGTCATTGTTCAAAGCTTACCATTCATCCTGAAGGAACTAAGATGTATTAGTACATGAAAAGGAGTTTTTTCTAGGAAGGTATAAAGAGAGGTGTTGGGTTTATGGGTGAAACAGTGTTTGAACTGTCAACAAGTAAAAGCTGAACATCAGAAACCAAGTAGGTTACTTCAGCCTTTAGATATTCTGTCTTGGAAATGGGATTCTATCTTAATGGATTTTATAGATGGATTCCCAAGGTCAAATCGAGGAAATGAAGGTATATTGGTCATCATGGACAGTTGACCAAGAGTATCCATTTCATTCCAATTAAACCAACTACGACGGCACCTGTTTTGGCTAAATTATTCATGAAGAATATAGTTAGACTGCATGGAATTCTGAGTAGCATGTAAGTGATAGAGATTCCTTATTCACTGGAGAGTTCTGGAATAGCCTATAGAAGACTTTGGGTACCAAGTTCAAGATGAGTACCGCTTGCCATCCGTAGATAGTTGGGCAAACGGAAAGAGTTGACAAAATCTTAAAAAAATTATTAAGAGCTTGTGTTCTAGACTTAGCAGGATTATAGGAAAACCACCTACACTTAGTCGAGTTTTCGTATAACAATAGTTATCAGACTAGTATAAGGATGAATCGTTTGAAGCTTTGTATGGAAGGCCATGCAAATCTCCCGTTTGTTGGTTAGAGACCGGGAATAGGTTAATTTTGGATCCAGATTTGGTTAAAGAAGCTGTAGAAAAGATTGAGTTACTTCAGGCTAAGATGAAGGAAGCTCGGTCTAGGCAAAAGGGTTATGCTGATAAGAGACGGAAAGACTTAAGAGTTCTTAGTTGGAGATTATGTTTTCATCAAAGTGTCACCGATGTGTAAGCAAATTTGGAAAATCAAGAAAGTTGGCACCAGGAGTCTACAACGTCTTTCATGTTTCGCATCTAAGGAAGTGTATTTGAGATCCAGAAATTACTATTGCACCGACTTTGTTAGATGATTTAGTAGTGGAACAGAATATGACTTTAGCTAGAAAACCAGCTCGTATAGGCGCTAGGGATGAGAAGGGACAAAGAAACAAGTCAGTCAGATTAGTTAAAGTCCAGTGGAGTAACGAGAGAGGGGCTGTACTTGGGAAACTAAGAGCAGGATTAGAGATACATATGATGACTTGTTTCATTGTATGTTTTACCTTTATGTTTGGCTGTTATGGGTACCTTATAGTTATTTTGAGGACGAAATCATTTAGGGAAGGGAGTTTGTAATGACCCTAATTTTGATTGATATTATTTTGGATATTTAATTAAATAAATTAAATGAAATAATGTGGATGGAGATTTGTTTAATCATAAGGTAGATATGCCTTAATTAATGTATAAACAAAAGAGAATTTAAAAGATGAAAGTAGGAGGAATATAATAAGGGAAAAATATGAATAAACTATGTTCTTATACCCTAAACCCTTCTTACTTTTACTCCTTGTTCAATTTAAACATTTGCAAAAAGAAACTAAAACATTTAAAAGCTTGACCAGCCATCATTAAGTGATATCAAAAGGAAGACAAGCAAGTATTCAAGTAGGAAGCTTAAGCAAATCAATCAAAGTGCAAATCTCAGCCTTCTTAACCTCAAGATAAGGTGAATAATGATTTTTACATTTCATATTTATTGCTTTCAGTTTCAAGTTAAGATCTGAATTGATTTTGCAAATAATATGCCATGATTTGATTGTTTACATACACACACACACATGTTGATGATTTATATCGCTTTATATAGATTTTATGATAAGTTTTGATTTGAAAAACCTATTAAATGCCATCTAAATGACTTGCGTTTTTGATATATGCTTGAAAACGTTATTTATGAAGTGGGTTTCAAGTTTCAAAAATTTTCAAGCTACTGTGGATTTGTTATGAATTTTCTACTAAAGAAAATAGTGGGTTTAAAATCATTTTCGACAATTATATGTTAGCTTTGGGTCTGAAATTTAAATATGTTAGAAAACATATTAGATGTGATTTATTGGATTTTTGGAGAATTTACCTAAGTATTTTACTATGGATATAAAATTGTTTAAGGTATGGCACTTTAATGTTTGATATATTTTGTAAAGGAGAAGGGTTTAATTGTTAAATGTTTTAAATTGTTAATTTCTGAATTCAGCAACTCTTTTTAGAAAAATTATTTTGAAAATAATTGACAACCCATTATATCTTTACAAATAAGGCAAGTTAGTTGAAAAGTAGTTACTTTAAAAGGCTAAAAAATAGCTTTACTTAAATTTACTACTTCGCCACTTCCATCGGTAGCTTTCGACACCATACATCCACCCTTGACCAAGTTGAAACCATTGCACATGGTATCAAATAATTGATACATGGTGAATCAGAGAAAGGTGGAAGGTACAACGTCGAAACAAAGCTTTCAAAGGGGTAGAAATTGCTTTTATTAACTTTGAACTACTCTTGTTTATAAATGATGCTTTCGAATGGGTGGAGTTAGCTTTCGACTTAAACAACTTGCTTTCATTTATATAAAAGGGGTTTCGAATGAGTTGCCGCCTTTATGTTATAAAAGAAGCTTTCTAGAGGATATAACTCATGTTGCCACATTCTATCTTTCGACCTGGTTAAGGCCGCTTTTCTTTATAGCCTTTAACAATGGTTTCAAAAGGGTGCTTTTGCCTTAATACTTTGAAGCCGCTTCTCAATGCTATCGAAAGGGTTGGTTTTGAAACCATCCCCTTTCTTTAACTTAGGACCAATGCTTTCGAAAGTAATGCTTTCGCTTATATTTTTTTAAGACCCTCGGTTATATTAAAAGCTAAACCCAAAGGTTTCAAGAGGAATGGTTTTAAATGGTTTCAAAGCAATGTTTCCACAAACTTTTACTTGAACTCAATACTTTCAAAAGGTATATTTTGAGGGAAGATTTGCAAAGGTTTCGAAAGGTACATAATGTGAGCTTCGAAGGGGAGATCTCCAATGTTTTTGAAAGGGTTATTATGAGTATTCAAATGAAGGGTTTCCAATGCTTTCGAAAGACAAGTTTTATGGTATCGAAAGAGAATGTTTTAGATTTAAATTATTGACTTCGAAAGATCTATTTTCAAAGGTTTCGAAAGGTATGTTTTGGCCTCTCGGCTTAGTGTTTCAAGGTATGGTAGTTAACTTATTTTGAAAGGGGTACTTTCAATGATTCGAAAGGCATTGTTTAACGTTTTTAAATAGAGGTTTCGAAGGGTTTACCTTGGCTTCATGGCCTAAAATCTTTTAAGTTGAAAAGGGTTTTAACTTACTTTGGAGGGATAGATAATCCCCTTGATTAGATTTCATCAACATGGTTTTGTGTAAAGTATATATATCATGGCATAAGCGTTTCAAGTAAAGCAAAGTATATGATTTCCTTGTTTTATAAAAGTATGATTGCAGGGGTAAATCATTACAAAGATTACTTACAAGGATATAGAGTTTTAACAGGGTAGTTAACCCTAAGGCAGGAAATGAAATATGAGTAGGGTGGTTAACCCTAAGTTTATGACTCAGATATTAGAAGACCAGATGGGACTGGAATAGGGATGTGTCCTATACTTCAGCAATTATCCCCTCGCTAAAATAAGTCCAAAATTTTAGTGTGCATGGCTTGTCACAGGTGGGACTAAATTGAGGTTCCACACAGAAGGGAATATACAAAGTAAAGATGGGTTATTGGTGAGCCCATAAAACTAGTAGGTTCAGTTGACCCTAGAAAAGAAAGTTAAGGGAAGTCACCACAGTATTATGTCTAACAGAAGTTAGACTATTGAGTGTGTCTGGAAGGCCTGAGTCAGCCAATGGTTAATATTTAGCCAAGTAAAACAATAGTTTGGACAGATAGTCCACTGATTTTTTGATTTTATGCAAATGTGTACTTGCTATTATTGTTATAATAAGTTTGATTGCAGGTTTATGATTTGCAAAAGATATGCCTTTAAGAGGACATTAGTGAAGGGAAATCCATTCCGCTAAGCGGCATGGTCTCACTTAATATTAGTAAACCAAGATGTAATAGTATTATTCACACTAGGCTTTATGTCTGACTCGAAGTTTATGTTTTTCCTTTAAACTCTTGGGTGTTCATAATTTAATATAAGTAGACTGAGAGTTAAGGTTTTTTAGCTTTAGTAGGTTGGGCGAATAAGCTTCTAAAGACGTGTAGGAGGCAAAGTTAACTATGTGGGAGTTTTTTATTTTTATTTCCGCTGTGATGTATTTATGACAGATATGTCTATTTGGTACTCTGATCATCCAAGGGGGCATCTTCACATGTCGCTCTTGGCATGATTTGTAATAACTATATTTGATTAAAACTTGGTTTTTCGTTTGGGATTATGTAACTGAATATGAAATATTGATTACTAATCAGAAAAGCTGTTTTGAAATCTGTGTCAATTTTATTTCATATTCATGTGCTTCTGATATTATGAATACCATTCACATTACCGTATTTTCTCACTGGAAGTTAATATTATGGATGACTACAGCATTTGCATCGCTTAGCTTCGGCCAACAAGATAGGGGATATTACAACTACCATCGGCCTGGACAGCTATAACATGTCCTCACATATGTTAATATATATAATATAGCTGTGCAGTTAAAGCGCTTGGCGGTTCCATAGTGGTGAATGTACAAAAGTTATAGTGAGGATAAAGCGGGGATTTAGCATAGAATAACGAAGGTGGAAAAAGCCATATTAAATAAAAAACCGAACCTTTAAAGTTAATTTATTCTCATCTCACATTACTTGTGTTGGAAAAAATATATTGTTTAATCTTATATGATAAAACCAAAGAATATATTGATTTATGCAGACTAGATTTGGTCACTACAATATATTTCTGACTTATATTGAGCGTTTACGCCTTAAAATTAGGTCTTTATCCTAACTTTGTTTATTTTTTTCATAAGAGAACTTTTCAAATCAACCTTCGTATATTAATGTTACTAAAGCGGGTGCGAAAAATCCTTGATTTAGCGAGCGTAGAGGAAAATAGTGGGGACTAAAGCAAATCTATTGTCTAGTAGCGCTAATATGAAATAGCATAGCAGTTGAGAAGCACTACGTGCTATAGTGGGGATTTTTTGGGGCTTTAACTATACAACAATATAGTAATGCAGCAGAAATAAATACTACGGTGGATAATCATCTAGCTTTTCACCATAAGCTCCAAAGCATCCACAGCTAAACCTGGAGATATACACTGGGCTAACCACAGTATTATAAGAAAATAACACCTGGATCAGTCAGGTAAACCAGTAAGAGAAACTCTAGAAATATGGGTGACATACAACAACATCTTTTGAGACAAACTGAATCATCGAATTTGGTTTTTCCCTAAAATGAGTCAAGCATTCATTAAGTTAATATAGGGATATAATAGATAATGTCTAGAGTGTAGAATATATATCATATCAAATAGCTATGATGCATACATTGGTCACACCACAACATATTTAGGTTACATTCAAAACCACTAAGTTACGTTCGCATATTAGATTTTTCCATAAAGATTTTTTCGGAGAAGCTGAATCTGAACTCCATGCACAAGGGTCAGAAAGTACCTTTCGAACATCATATATCTCTAGATAAAATATACCTTTAAGATAAACACAAGCGGCCCATCATCCGAACATATACATAAACAATGTGAATCAAATATCATCAACTCTCGCCAGACAATTACCGATAAGTATCTCTAGATATGGAGTTGATAATACTTTGACGTGGGTCGGCTAAACCCCAGGTTGTGCATCCTACTCTATTTTCTATCATTTCCGATTTTGAGGTTACGTTCGGCATCTTTCACACGAGTCTTCATCACTGGAACAAAATATGAACCTCTAAATGGATTCCATCATCTCGAATAGATCACGAATCACTATATGGATTCAAGCATGTCGAACAGATCTCGAATCTCCTCATAGATTCTCCTTTGCAACTGCTTTCAAAATATAGAGCCCGTATACTAGTTTTAAATTGGTATTCGGTAAGTGAAACACTTACCAATCTCGGACTCTTCAAAAACAATCGATGACTTTTCGAATAACTTAACCTCCGTTCTTTCAGTAATAAATAGACAATACATAAGGATGGAGATACTCTCCTATCTGAATGGATTCCCTTTCATTTGTCCTAGAAGAGCAAGATGAGTTTATACGTACAATATGGCATCTCCGAAGATAACTCTATACCATATAGACCTCGTGTTTCTTCAAGATATTTCCTAAGTTATTATGTTCAATTTTAATAGTCGACAAATTGACTATCCAATTCAAGATAGATGGTCATAATTGGAATAAAATCTCACATACTTATCTCAAATTAAATAACACACAAAGAACGATCAAGTCACATAGGCAACCTCTAATTCCTTTTTATTTAATTAATACTTTTTATTAATTAAAACATCTTTTATTAGTTAAACTTCTTTTATCAATAAAGTTTATTTATCAATAACTACTATTCATTTGTACGCTTTCAATACTTCAAAAAGTATTCATATACTCATCTTAATTGGTATAAGTATATTCATAAATCATTAACCAGACTTCTTACTCTAAAGCTTCAGTTTTCTATCTTTTTCCAAAAGATTCCATGCTTATAATTTTCTTTAAAATACCCATTTTAAGGATCTAATTACTTTCATAATCCATTCTAAAGGTTTAAGACTAATGTTACTTAAACATTGTCCAGCAAACCCAAAACCATTTCACTTATGCTTGTCTTTAAAACATTTTTTAAAGATCTATTTACATTCATAAGTATAATATAAACGGGTTAAAGACAAACGTTATTAAAATATTATCACAACAAACCCAAAACCATTTCATACTTCTATTATCTTTAAAACATTCCTTTAAAGATCTAAGTTAATAATTTGTTAAGTTCCATAGTTGATAAGTCAACTACCCAGTTAAAACGATCGTTTATAGAAATCATGATTCATATACTTAACTCGTTTTCGACATTCCACCTAACTATTCCTCGTTTAAGAGTGAATCTTGGTTGCACTGGTTGCAAATCAAAGCCTTGCCTAGACACTTCATTCTTGAATCTCAAAAAATAGATAAGCCTGCCTCATCGGCTATTATGTTAAGTATAGTATTAATGATTTCCATAAACTAATAAGAAATCAACACGATTAACACTTTTTCGACATTTCTAACTTAACTATTTCTCAATTAAGAGGAAAGCCGGTAGGTTAGAGCTCTATTGCTTCTGTCCTTAATCGAATAACAATCTTAACTCATCGGCTTTTACTATTAACCACTACCACTTAAGCAATTTAACCCCTTTCTAAATCTATTTTTAATAATTCAAAACCATTTTGGAAATGATATATATACATGTAGTTATTTATTTCCAAAACTAGATATTTAATAAAATAATTTAAAAAACATTGTATTGCATAGGATATTTATACTTTTATAAAATATTCAATGCATTTTCCAAAAATATGTATACTTAAAAATAATTTAAAACGGTCTAAAATACTTATAATAGGTTTTAAAATATTTACTCAAAATACTACTTGAAAATAAAAAATTTATAGTTTTTAAAAAAACTTAGGAAAAAATGTTTTCTATATATTAATAAGTAAAACCCTTCTTTGAAAATTCATAAATTTTATTCTTAAAAATTCATAAAAATCTCAAACCATTTTTAAATATTCTAATATGGGTTACTAAACACTTGTAAACAGAATGAAACAAAATTCTTAAATTTGAATATTTTTTCAAACCTTTCAAGTCCGAAAATCAATGCTAAGCAGGGCAGTTTTGCACAAGTGAAGTTTTGGCCACTTTTCGAGATGTTACTTAACTTTTTACTACCAAACATTTTATGTAAGCAAGCATACGTATAAAACATAATAAACACGGTGAAAAATCCCTAAGGATTTCTCTATAGAGTTCCATAGAAATAGCCAATAAACAAGGCAATTTCAAAGTGCAACCACAACGACTATCGCTATAAGTGCACATTCAAATCCAAGTCTAATCTACACCAAAGTTCAACCATGACATATATGCTTTTTTTTAAGGCCTTGCTACAAGTTATACAAGTCCGTTCACATGGATTACATATGCCATTTGCTTTCAAAGCAAGAATCAAAACCAATGTTTCAACGTATGTCAACAATAATTCAAACAATATATACACAATCAACACAAGTATATATGCTCTATATTTTCATTCAAGGTGGTGAGTTAACTCACCTTTAACCCTACAAATAAGTAGGTCCAAGCAACCCAAGTCCAACCTCAACTTGCAACCACCTTCTTCCCTTCTTCTTTCCCTTGCTTTCACTTGCCTTAGCATAAAAATGGACCTTCTTTGCTCACAACTTCTGCTTGGTAGGGGAGCATGGCTTCACGTATTCAATATATATATATATATATATATATATATAACATATTGGAAAGTATTGTAATATTATTCCAAGGATCTACTCCAAGTTTGAGTGGATTTGAAGTTATTTTGTAATTATTTTCTTTAGAACATTTAGAGAAGAAGAAAACATTAAAAAGCTTGGTTTTGCTTTGTGAATTTGTGATTATTAAACAAGGGTATGCCCCTCCTTCTATAGACTTTACAAGGTGTTGCCTTAAGCTTGTTCTCATACCCCCCAACCATGCCATTGAAGGCTCACCGGTCCACATGCCCATCACTTCTCCTTTACATCACTTCCATTTAGCAAAATACCCTTATACTGTTAACAAAATAATATCTCTTATCCACTTAAAATATTCTAGAACCGTCTATTTTGCTTTATGAAGAAACTGTTAAACTAGTTTCTAATGTATTCATTTGATCATTAGACAAGTGTACAAGAGTTTGAACAACTTATATCGATCAGAAAGCTGTTTATCGAATCGATTTTCGGTCACATTATTGATTTTATTTGAAGAGAATGTTTTTGAAAACATTTTTCCAAAGGTTATTAAATCAATTTAATGACATTTAATTCAAGATTCAAGTATTTCAATAATTTTAGATATTTAAATACGAAGTATCCAAAACTCCAGGTCGTTACAGTCTCCCCAGTTAGAATATTTTATCCTTGAAATTCCAACATAAGAACCGAAGAAACAATCACATATCAATGCTTAATAATATTATAATTTCTATCATGCAAAAGCTTACGCTTTGCTCGGGTTCAAACCCTCTCATTACAAAAGGATAATAAACAATCTACTAAGTGTACCTTAGCTCAACAGCCTCAGGTTGTTACTTAGGTGTTTATTCATGCCACTATAGATTAAATCTAAGAGTCATTCCTTAAATTCTCCCTAAGCCAACAAACATTGTATGCAAACATACTAATGTCTGTACGATGCACATGAACCATCTGTACGCAATATTCGATATGGTCACTTGCTCAATCATATAAATTTCACTTCCAAACTAATATTGATCACTTGACCTCTCTAGTGCGGACTTCGGTTTGGTTCTTCAAGTAGAACCTCCGTCTTCCTTACATAGCTATATGATATGATAAAAACCTCAGAATCGTGTCACAAATCCATATCAAGTGTTAACCATCAAGAATCGAGTAAAAAATCCTTGTTCAGATCGATGCAAACTACCTAGAAATCACGTACTCGAATACTGGATCAAGAACAATCATGCGAATAAAACGATCTACGTACAACTTACGTATTTACCTTATTTGTTTCTCAACTATACCAATATCTTTTTAACCATATTCATTTACACTAATAATATATCTCTTCAATACTAAATCATTTATGCATCATTTCATAAAACATAACTTCAAGTTTCTAATTATTTTATAACTTAAGTTCATACTCGTATAATACTCCACTACATCCTAAGTGTAACAACTCGAAATTTCACTACTTGAATTTGTGAATATTTAATTAATTTCAAATATTTAAATAATAGATTTTATAATTAAAATAAAATTCTTTTAAATAGTGATGGTGAAATAGTTTTCAAAATTTGTTTACAAAAATAATTAGTTCGAGGATAATTCGAAAATGTGGCCAAAATTCATTTTTCGAATTTTTGACTTTTCGTCGACTAAAAGTTGTCAAAAACATTTTGAACTCATTAATATAAAATATTCACATTCATTTACAAATGAGATAGTATATATAGATATGTATTTTTTTAAGTATATGAGGCTTAAAATAAAGTTTAAAAGAAGCAAAAAGGGATGTGAAACCTGGAATGACATTAGTAAAAACATAAGTACACCATGTATTAATTGCATGTTGGAAAAGATGAGGTAGAGGGGATATAATTTTCAAAATAAAAGGAGGTGGGGACAAAGCATGGTGATGTGGCGCGGCATTTGTGGAGGGTATAATACATGGGGCTATTATGGTAATTTAGTAAGTGCAATCTATATAAAACCAAATTCCTAATATCTCATTCATTTTTTAATTTCATTTCTACTTTGTAAATTTTCCTCCAAGTTACATAAAGCTTTCATGGCTTCTTAAGAAAAATTTCTAAGTTAAAATCTTCTATTTTCTCCTTAAGTCCTTTAGACATATTTATTTTTCAAAAAGGCTTCCTTTCTAACTTACACCTTCTCCTTCTCAAAACAAACCCTCACTCCCTTTTCTTAAACATGGTCGAACTATACATACCTCGGATGACTCCACTTAAGACCTTAAGGCCACCAAAATCTTCTATTTCTATAAGCAAAGCAAGGAGATGTGGTTATTTTCATGTTTTAGTGAAGTTCGGGTGGAGTTAGTAAGTGTTTGGTTAGTTTTTAGTTAAGAAAACTACAACTTATACTTAAAGTTACTGACATTAATTTTGATTTATACATTGTTGTAAAAATCATTGCCAGATTTGTTGGTTATGATGTCGATGTGTATGCATACATATATGCTTGGATGTGATGTAGTATTAACTTGAAAATGTAACTTAAATGTTAGTAAGCTTTGAAAGTTGGAATCTTGACTTCTTGGATGTTGTGTTGACATGATCATAAGTGAGTCATGAATATAAGTTTGTAATCTTGCTTAGAATATGCTAAGTTAAGAAAGCTGGTGTTTGAAGTGGTTAGTCGCGACTTCGAAAATCCTTTAGCAACTTTACCTTTAAGAAATGATTTTTTAAATCTTAATTCTGTTTTTTTTAAGTCTTATATAAGGCTATAAAAGTGTTTAGTATATGAAAGCTAAGAAATTTAAAGTCATTTATATATCAAACAATTTTGGAAAATTACGGGTCATATAGAGATAGACGGTATAAGTGCAGTTCGTGGAAACATACTATTTTTGAAATCTAAATTTATTTTCACTTAAGTGCCTTTTCGAAAATAGTTTTCAAAATATATATTAAGTAATAAAAAGTAATTATTTAGTTTATTGATTATTTATTTGT
This sequence comes from Allium cepa, assembly GCA_030765085.1. NCBI lineage: Eukaryota > Viridiplantae > Streptophyta > Magnoliopsida > Asparagales > Amaryllidaceae > Allium > Allium cepa. The sequence continues at coordinate 21,815,383 of CM060933.1, read as the reverse complement.
TTTATGATTATTTAATTAATTGATTAAGTAAGGTAATCAATACTTAATCATTAGTTAACAAAGGTAATTAGTACTTAAGTGTTAATTAAGCGAGTTAATTATAATTAGTTATTTAATTTAAGATTGATTATTAATTAATAATTTATTAAAGGGTTAACTATCATTTAACTGTTATTTTAAAGGTTAATTGTTATTTTAATAATAAAGAAAAGGTTTAAATTTTTAATTCATTACTAATTAAGTTAAGATTTAATTAAGACTTGATTAAGATTGATTAATTATTAATAAAGGTTTAAATTATTATTTAATTATTAATTAAATATTAATTATGGCTTAATTCTTTATTTGAAGATTAACTATTATTTAATTATTTCCTTAAAGGATAATTGTTATTTATTTATCGATTGAAAAGTAAATTATGGTTTAATTTTTAATTAAAGGTCTAATTATTATTGCATTAAAAGTTTAAATGTTATTTAATTATTTAATAAAGGTTTTAAAGGTTCGAATCACTTTATTTCTGAAAATCGTTTTTGTTTTAAAGTAATTATTCCTTTAAAGAATGTTTTAAAACCCAAGGGATTTCTTTATCGATTACCCTTAAGTAACCCCAATTAAATATGAAACCTGATGGCATCGATTTAGGTTTTGGTAATTAAACTTTATTTGATATATGGCGGTGGAATAAATCATAGTTCTTCTATAATTCATCCAATAGATTATATTGACCTTTATTTAAGCAGATTAAAAACGCAAATCTGCTATATTGGTAATTTGGACATTTACTTATACGTTGATTAGTTGTTATTGGTTGATTCCTTTTACATATATTATTATTATGTAAATACCCATGATACAACTTAGAAAGTTAAACTCAATTAAATGAGAACCATTGTGGTCACTAAGCCTCTTTCTGATTTTTGTAAAATCGAATACTTCATTTTATCTTTTGATAATCATTTAAACCTTATTCCATTTTAAGATATTTAAAGGATATTTTAGCAATTATTTTATTTAAAGGTGTTTTGAAGCAATTTAATATATTTTTTAAAATTTTTGTTTAAAATCATTCTTTTGTTAATGTGATTTAAAGATAAAATTAAATAGAGAACATTTTAAAAATAATAACCTGTTTATTTCAAGGTGTTTCAAATAATTAGTTATATCAAAGGAACTTTATTGATTTAAAAGTTTATTTAAGAAGTTTTTGTTTTAAATAAGAAAAGTTTATAAAAGGAGTTTTATAAATTGAAAAGAAGTCATGAAATTTGGAAAAGAGTATTATAAATTGAAATGACATTTTGAAATTTATAAAAGAGCTTTACAGATGATTTTGGATATCTATAAATGAAGTTTTATAAATGATTTTGGATATTTATAAAAGAGTTTTATAAATATTTTGGAGATTTGTAAAGAGTTTTCATAAATGGATTTGGAATTTTAATAATGGAGATTTCACAAATAAAAGAGAAATATATAAAAGGATTTATAAAAGAAGTTTATAAAAGAAATTGAGATTTGATTGCCTTAAACCGTCCTTCTTAATTATGGTGGTATGGAACATTCGTTCCACACTTTACAAATGAATGATTGCTACCGATCGTTCCGACGATCGAGATGGGACCCATGATTGTTCGAGTAGGCTCTATGGATCTAGAGATTCTTCTGACGAATTTCAGCCCGATCCATGCACATCTTCCCTATAAATACAACGGTCGTTCTCCATAAAGAGGATCCTTCTTTCTACTGCCAAGGCTCTTTCATTTTTATTCTTCGCTCTTTTACTAATGGATCCTGCAGATCCAAACATTCTTGTAATCATAGTCAAGCGCAAAGATCAATTAAAATATGAAGTGCACATAGGCCAAGGTTGTCGAACCACTATAAAAATCTGTGTGTTCATTTACTTTTTCTTCTATGTTTTAATTTCATTCATCGTTTAATCTCTATGATATTCTATTAGGTGTTGATGCCCATTTTTGGTGTCAACATTTTGGTGCTTTCATTGAGAATGGAATTCTCAGCTTGATTGGATATCATCATCTACTTGTGGATAAGCATGTTCACAAGATAGATCCAGCATTCTACCGACAAGTTTCCTATTCTACTCAAATTTGAAAGAGATATATAAGGAAACTACCTACAATGCCTCCTAGAGAGAAGAAGGATCGGACACGTAAGTTATTTATGTTATTCAAAATGATACGTACTAACCGTTAAACTGATACTGCAAATTTTCTTTTAACTAATACCTAGATACTGCAAATTATAGACAAAAACTGATACTCAAAATTACCTACTGACAAAAAATACTGACTGCTAAACTGATACCTAGAAACTAAAAATTACAGACAAAAATTGATACCTAGATACTGAAAATGACACTTAGTGATTGATAAACTGATACCGAAAATTACAGACAAAAACGAATACCTAGATACACAAAACTGATACTGCAAATTTTCTTTTAAACAAGCTTGACTGTGGTATATGCATTATGATATTCATCATACTAATGAACAAAAGCCAAATACCACTCAAAATAGCCCATGAACAAATGCTGAAATCTAGAGCAATAATTGCACATGAGATATTGACTGACAAAGAGAATTGCTGGAGCTTAGCCAAGTTCATGTCAAGTTTGGAAGAAGAAAGATAAATAAACAAATCAATCATTTTGCAAAAAGTGCTACTATTTTCACATGAACCGATGTACATTTTAGATATTTTGTTATATGTAATTGAATTTAATTTCTGTTTTAATGTTCATACAATCAATGCTTGATATTAGTGCAATTTGTTATAGAAGCTATGAACATATTTCTAGTGATGTAAAAATTAGATTCCGTTACTTTCTATCACAGTTTATATTTTGTTAACATATTTTGTTTTAAATAGTGTTGACTGTGGAATATATGTCATTATTTACATTGCATCACTGAACAGAAACATGATTCCAAAAAAGATCCAACAACACACTGTTATCAAAACTGGCAGTAGACATATTGACATATAGTAAGCACTATTGGAATGTAGCTGATAACCTGTCAAGCAAAGAAGAAGGTGCAGAAATTGAGAATTTTGTGTGTTAAAGTAAATCATTGTGTTGTTTCACAATTAAATTTGGTACTTGTGAAGTAAAGATGTTCTATTGCAGTTCGGTACTTGTGAAGTAATGATGTTCTGTTCTTAAAGCAATGCTGATCTACTGGAATGATATGTTGTGGTTGATGTTCTTTTCTTTTCCTGTTGTTTATATTATAACAAGATTACATATTGTATGTTCTATCATCTAACTATTGATCCTACATAATATTATTAGTTTTGTGATGCAACTATCAGTTGCATAATGATATTTTCAGATTTCATATCATATTTCAATACAAAACAGTAACTAGGTATCCGTTCTAATAACTAATAGTATCAGTTTTGCCAAAAACTGACACTCAACATACTATATAAAACAACAATTAGTGCCGGTGTCAGTTTTTGCTAACACCAGATATCATTCTAAATATTTGTTGGTACTGGTGTCAGTTCTAGCACGTATTATAATATACAAAACTAATACTAAAGACTAACCAAAACTGATACTGAAGTCCTTTATATCCCATCAAACAAACATTACCTCCAACTAATAGATAGCATGTATCAATTCAATCATCTTCTTCAATCAATTAGACAATGTTTATCAGATCCCATATACTACGCTATCAACTTTCTTATAAATAAGTAAAATATACAAAATTGAAAAAAACTAATATTATACAACAAAAAAATGATACCATATTTTATACCAACATAATACGAAAAATGATACTAAACAGCTGATACTAACAGTATGTAACATATCAAAACTGATGATTGAAACTGTAAAAACATATAACTAATACTAAAACTGATACTATCATTTATACTAAATTGCTGATATTAAAATCAATTTGATAATATGGTATACTGAATACAAATTAATAACAAGGTTCAATTACAATAAACCACCAAAATAAGTCACATATCCACTTACTAATCTGAACAAATTCAAAATATAAAATCAGATCATATCGCCTTTGAAGCTTGACGATTCCATTTATGATGACCAAACTGCTTGCACTAGCCACGTCTATTTTGCTTGTTATGAAAATATGAAAAATCCTCCTTTGCGCTTGATTGATAGTCTACTAGCGCCACGTTTCTCCTTTGGTGGCTTGATAACATCTTGAATGCTACCATCAACAATATGTCTATCATAATTTGGAATAGAATTTATAGCATTGGCATAAGAACATCGATAAGCATCAACAATGAAATAATACTCAACAAAATCATATACAGACAACTTAGACTTGTTCTTACACTTTATAACATGAGCATAATGAAATCTTGTAATTTTCCATTGGTCGCAACTACAAACCCGTTCCTTCAAATCAACACAATGAGAGTTTGGAGATTTCACTTCAAAAGCAAAATCAGAAGATTTATATACATCTCATCGAAATCATTCTTCAATCAATTCACCTAAACGTGACTCCGTAGAATGGCAAAGAGTTGTTTTCCACAAACGACAATCTTCTCTCCTTCTAGCCATTTATTCCATAATATAAACAAGAACACCACCTAAACACGAAGTAATAGGCAATGCTTGTTCGTCTAAAATCCAGCTATTAAAACTTTCTGTAACATACGAACTATATTCACCATAATGTTTCCCTGGAAAAAATAAATCCACCCACATATCGAAAGGTTTATCCTTTAAAAAATTCACACCAGAGACACCACAAATTTGATAGAACTTAGAATGTGCTCCTTCAAATTCATATAGATTAGAAGCTCTATAAAACATTTTGAATAGACCAACAATAGACACATTTGCATTTTTGGCTTTTACCGCTAAAGAAGATTTTGTTCCATATGCAAATAGCAATAACTGTGATAAGCTGAAGGAAAACATCACGAACACCTGAAAGCAAACCTTGGTGGCGATCTAACATAAAACCAAATTACGTTCTTCTTGAAGCGTTTGTTTTAAATGATTTAAAAACCATGTCCAATTATTCATATTTTCTAGAGGAACTACACTCATAGCTAAAGGGAAAAAAACATGCAAATGCAAAAATAATTAGTAAAAAAACTAAAACTAATTATGACCATAAATCTGAAATTATTCATGAAACTTATACTAACATTAAAAGTACTAATACCGAAAACCTGATGCGACCATTATAGAAATATTGATAACCACGATATTATGCACATTAATCTTTATTCTAACACAACAAAGTAATGTACATTAACATATATTATGATACAAATGAAATTCCAATGCTACACAACTATATATGATACCATATATTAACATACATGAACCCGATACTAACGTTATACACAAACTGATATTAATCACTTACTAAGCAGTATGAAATTATGATACCAAATACAAACTTACAATTCAATACAATGCAAATTCTGATACTAGAAACTTGCTAACTATAAACTACATATCTTAAAAATGATACTAACATAATACAAATTATGACAACAAATTCATATTAATGCTAATGCTAACTATTATGATCTTAATACAAATAAATCAAAACTGAAAACAAAGATTTACCTTAATCGCCATTTTTTTAGTATCACCCATCAAAACACCAGGACGTCCCTTCAAATGAGTAGCATCTAAGAATATCATAGGACGACAATGCTTGAAACCAAGTAAACAAGCACCAAAGGCAATAACCACCCTCTCAAATTCATTACTACAAGGATCAACATCCATATCAACCTAATTATGTGGATTAGACTTCTTCACTGCTTCTAAATACCAACTCAAATCATTGTAAGACAAAGCATCATTTCCATGCAATTCCATTAATGCAAGTTGTTTTCCACGATAAGCATAACCATAAGATAACTGAAAATTGTATTCTCTTCTAAATCAACTATTATATCTTTAAGCTTTTTACTAGGACAATCACGAATCTCGTCAATAATCAACGATTTAACAAACGAACTAGAAACATGTTGATTATTCACATTTCTAAGACCAGCCCCACAAGAATGATCAACAACCATATTTCTCATAAAAAACTTCTTCAATTCTCCAAAATCACAAGAACCATGGACTTTTAAAAGACAAGCATCTTTATATGAAGAGCAAATTGCAGTAACTCTTGTAGCACAATTCCTTAAAACATTAATTCATACCCCTTTTGAATTTGATATGCCATCACAAATTCTCTAAAATGTTCAGCACCTCCAAAACAAAAACCAACAAAATCGAAAATGCATAATGTTGACCCTCTCCTCAACATATCTTTTAAATAACTTTTACCATTAATAACAACATTTGAACACATGGATCTAGTATGAAGAAGCACGAACATTAGATGAACCTGAAATAGAAGCACCATCAATATTTTCAAATTTAGAACTCTTAATCTTAACAGTAAAACCAAAGTAGGAACTTTTCTTATATAATTGAAAACAAATTATACGCTAAATACCAGAATCAGTATCAACCATAATAACTTTGTCCTCAAATACATAAGAAATCTGAGTAGAAGGAGTTAATTGAGACCAACATGACGTATCTCATTCTTCAAATCATACAAAGAACAATCGATAGACAATCGAGTGTTAAAAGTATTATTATTATTCAACACGAACAAACAAAGAAGACTATTATCACCACTGCCAAAAAAACATGAGTAAAATATTTTTAATTTAGAACATAAATTTTTCCATCTCACAAAACTGATACCTACCGTATACAAAACTGATACCTAATTACGGTTAATCAAACTAAATAAACAAAAAATGATACTAAGAAAAAATAAAAATGACACCCAAAAATTGAACCTAAAATCTGATACTTTTCCACTCTATCACAACTTTATATACAAACCCAAACGATGATACTTTTCCAATCATCCCAACACTAATGCAAGATAAACATGACTAATCAACAAAAAATAAAAGATAAATTAAATGCAAAGCACAATAGAATACAATACTGCATCAAGAAATGAATAAAACAAAAAATATATGCTGCTGTTTCCAAAAGTTGCCATAGAAGAACGAACAAGCAAACAGGGAAACAAAACTGCATATAATTTCTAAAAAGGAACACGATTAGAAATCATAGACAACAAAAATTGAACTCTGATAGAAAAGGAACAAAAAATACAATAATAGAAACATACCTAAATAATACAATTTGAAGAAGAACAAGATCATGGTAGAATTATGAGAAGAACAAGATCGACAAACGAGCGAGAGAACAATTTGATCGATGAACTATAATTTTCAGAAGAACGAGAATAAAATGAAAGAACGAATGTGATCGATATTTTGATTTCGAGAGAGCTATTGGATCGCGACAGAAAAATTCAATTGTAAGAAAGAAGAAGAAAAAGCGCATGATAATGAGCTGGAACGAAAATATGCTAATTTGTCCTTCATGGTAAATTATTAGTGGGATGTTCTACATCTAAAAAAAGCCGAAAATATTGTCCTTGAGGAAAATTTCCTGAAGTATTTTCGACTGAAAAAGGTAGTTTCACATCTATTGGCCGATCACTTTATTTTTAGTTCAACAATTATGGTGGGTCCACTTTCCATTTGGAAACCAATTATGCTAGGACTCATTTTCCCTTTGGCAATAAATATTTTCTGAACGTGCATTTTATTTTACTTATTGTGTAATATTAAGGCATGTAGTGCTGAATTCGAGAAATAATTAGCTTTTGACATATGGATTTACTAAAGAAGCTTTAGTACTAAATTAATGTTTAGAATGTGGATAGAAGATGGGTAGTTGAAGAAGTTAATGTGATAGAATTAGTTATATTATATTTGCAACCATTAAATACCAATTCATTTGTTATTGCTAAAATTTTCACTTCCGTATAGCATAGAAAATAACCTATAAAGTTAATATAGAAATACTAATGAGCCTCCAAAAAATTGGTTAAAAATAATTCTAACATTGTTAAAAAGCGAAAAATAAATAAATAAAGTCATTGAAATAAAGTTCTAAGTTCCATAAAAAATGAAAAGGATACATGTTGTAGCCACTCATTTTAATAGATTAACCGCTCAATCAATTGGTTAACCACTGTTAACCGACACAATTTACCATTGTATTAATATTTAAAAGCAATGTTATGCCGATTATTAATGGGATGTTTGTAGTAAAATAATTATATGAAACGACAACTGACCAAAAAAATTTAATTGTTAACCAAACCGAAAATAATCGATTGGGGTCTATTAGTTAGCCTTTAATGTTTGTTAACCATTTTATTCGGTTAAGTTAAGGTTGGTTATGTTTATACACATTCTGTGTTTATACCAAGGTAAAAACAGGTCATAAGATCTATTCATCTTTCAATCCTTGTATGGTATATAATACCGCCATATGTTTCCAAACCTTATTCCATAATTTATTGATCCATATCTAAAATAAATTAAATGGAAGAACTTGTGTTCTCTTTCTTGTTAAAATGCATGAAACATATCATAAGTTGTTCTACATTAGCCATTAGTTGATCAATGGATGTTTCTTATGTACGTACATAAGTAAAAACTTGTATTTTCACAGTATAGTTAAAAAGAACCAAAATATACATGAGACATCACTAACTGGCAACATCCCACTCAGTGTACGTCAACTAGTGGACCAATTCAACTGCAACGCAAATGTTTTCTTCCAACATCTACTAAAAATATGCCAAAACAACATAAGAATTAAAAGTTCTCCTATACGAAGCACTTTATCTACAAAAATGAAATGAAAATAAAACAATGCACGGCTCTAACAGATTCTTTTGTACTTCCAATGTTAAAAGCAGAGCCAAATAATTTTTCAATTAAAAGTTGTGCACTACAATTCCATAACTATCTAGTTTTAACTAAGACTGTCAATGAGTATCCGAAAAATCCAAAATCTGGCTGTATTTGTATCCGAAATATGAAAAATTATCTGATATTCGAAAAACAGATACGGACATGACCATATCCGATAATTATTTGTTCAGTTTTATTAAGATATAGTTATTTTTTATGTATTTTTAACATAAAATAATTATCGTTTACTACTTTATCTAGGTAAAAAAATAATATGTATATAAAAATTAATTTTTACCATTTAAAATTATTTTTCTTAGTGTATTTATTTTATATGTTTAGTATAAAAATGAATTTATAATAAATCAAAATTTTCTATTTATTTGTATAGATTTATTTGTTGTAAACTGGTCGAAGAATATCTGATATCCATTAGCATCCGTAGATATGGGTATCCAATATCCGAAAGTGATTTCAGATTCTCATCTATGAAATAATGAAATGATGTAGCAATATCAGTTTTCAACAAAAAACACTAAAAAAAAACTACTAACAACAATTCTATTTACATAAATAATTCATGCGCATAAAGAATGTAAACTTAGAAAAGAAGAAAATAAATTGGAAACATTGTCCCTGCATGTAAAATGAAGTGTAATCAATAACATGAACTTAAATAATGACATAACTAGAGAAAAAACAAACTTTGAAAAAAAATTAGGCCGAAGGACACCAAGTTTAATTTTTAGGTCGAAGGTTAAATGCTAGTTATAATTAGAATTATATTCAACTTTTACACTATATAAATGCTAGTTATATCTAGCATTATATTCAATTTTATACTATTAAAAATACTAGTTATAATTAGCATTGTCCATCAGCCTAAAAAACAAACTTGTTGTCCTTCAGCCAATTTTTTTTCCTAAATTTGTCCTTGTGCCTATTTTCCTGTTTATATAATAGAAGAAAATATAGGTCGGGATGAAATCAGACATCTGAATGATGGTGATATCTTTTTTTAGATGTCCACCATGGAAGATGAATAGAAAAATAAGTATGCGATAAAGGAGAAGTACCTCCAAAGGCAATTAAAGCCTGTATAAATAGAAGATGGACTGATGTTTAAATAAAACATTATAATCGGGGGAAATTACATAGACATGTATAACCTTTGATTGTGGAGCAGATCATGCAACGATAGTTTAGGCAAGTGGTGCATGCTATGACGGTGTGAACATTGAGATGACGTTGTTATATTTTGTCCTACCTGGCTGGCTTATGCACATACATCCGATGAGTTATCCAATACTAAATCCTAATAACTCTTTGTCTTTACCATCAAATACCACCCATTTTGTTTTATAGATATGTGTGTGTGAATACCAAGGTTCAACTTTCCAACCGGCAAGCCGAAATCCCAGTGATTCTGTTCCGGTTCTGACGTGGACTGGACCAGAAAAGCGACCAAATTCTGTTTAGGGAAAAAATGAAAAAAATCAGTACTTTATTTCGAGCGGCATCTATTAGCGATGACGATGACTGAAGGGATCTCGACTTTGAAAATTACTGTGCGGATCGTGCTATATGGAATTATATTAAACAAGTGCGAAAATAAATTATAGCAATGTAAAGTAAGTAAAAAATAAAACAAGCACACCAGGAATTTTTATACTGGTTCGAACTTCCCGTTCTACGTCCAGTCCCAGACTCCTTTCTGGAATTTCACTAACAACAATCCTCACTTAACCCAGAGGAACAGGTTTATACAACCCTTGAACAGTCGAACAAGGGACCTGAGCGACAGAACAGAATTTCGCCTCAACAGCCAAAGAGGACTTCAACTTATACATAATGTATGTGACACAATGTGTTCTTAATAACACGAATTTGTCTCTTTATAGTACAAACTTTCCATAATCTTTCTCCTTTATGATATATGTGTGGATGTGCGAAGATTAAGGAAGTATGAAATGAATTTGAATGATGTTGAAAGCACAAATGTATTAGAATCAAGAATTTCAAGAATAGAATAATAATCAATAGAATTGTTGTTTCTAAAACTTGATTCTAATGTGTTTATATAGATAGTAAATAGTTGCAATTGTTCATAAAGAGTTATCAAGAGTTATGATTATCTGTTGGATTAAAGATTGCAACTCTTCATGAATGAAAATGCCTTTTCAAAAAAGTAGCCGTTGTAAATATTCAGACTTCTGAAATTAAAAATTCATACTTCTAAAATGCAACGAAATCAAAACAGAAAGAAAATAGGCAAAAAATTGTCATATTCAGACGTCTGATTTATACCTTTCAGACGTCTGAATATTGCATTTTCAATATCCAAATTCCCAGAATCAGACGTCTGGATCGAAGCATTCAGACGTCTGAATGTTACATAAAAATGAGATTTTCTTTTAAAGCAAATATATGAAATGATAATGTAGTGTATATCAAATAGGAGAGATTTTAACATATTCTAGACACAGACTCAATACATACTTAAGAGTCGAAGCTCATTTGAATCCGGTCTTTGATTGATTCCTGTAAAAACAAGTTCGTATATACTAATGACTTATATAGTTGTTATAGTCAAAATATCGTAATTACGAAATATCGTAAATACGAAGTTCCAACATTCTCCCCCTTTTTGACGATGACAACTATATATATATACACAATATAAGCATATATAACAGGAATTAGAGTTATATTTACTCCCCTTTACTATAAGCTCCCCCTTAATACAAATTCCCCATGTATATCTCCCCCTTTGACATCGACAAAAAGGAAAGTTTAAAATATAAACAAGGAATAGGAGAACAGGGAAGCAACAGAATCATCACAAGATACAAGAAGCCAAAAAATAGTAGCATATGTTTAAGTTACATACCAAAAGAAGAAGTAGCATATGTTTAAGTTACATACCAAAATAAACATCAGGAATTTAAAAAACAAACCGTGCAAAAAGATTTGTTATGAGATATTGAAGAGAAAGTTCCATAACACCACCATTTTAGAAAGATGAACTAGGATGATCATCGCCTTCTTCATCATCGTCATCATTATCTTCATCATTGTTAGTACCGGAGCTAGGCGACCATTGAAAGGGTGCGGGATTAAAGACCTCGGCAGAAGTGGAAGATGAGCAACCAATACATACCCAAATTTTTTTTAGGAAGCCACGAATAGAATTAAACTTCTTATTGGTTTGCTTTTCTAATCTATCAATCTTGGTATTGAGCTTAGCTTGATTTTGAGAAATTGTAACAAAGGCTTGCTTAGGTGTTGATTCAAGGGAAAGCACTTCTATGTTATCATCATCTTACTCGGGAGTGGAGCAATGTGGTGATGAGGTTGATGTGGTTGAGGTATATTTTGATCCCGGTTTGTTATCCATTCTTGGAAAGAAATAAAGTTAAGATTTTGTGGACGCTTAGGCAAGTTCATCAGACCTAAGGTTTTGGATCCTAGCTTCTTTATAGGTGAAAATTATGATTCCGGAAAAGCTACTCCATAATTTCTAAGAATTTTCATTATATATGCACCATAATGAAAAGTTTTATAATGATGGCGACGATTAACATCCATAAACTCCTCAAGACTGACACAACCCCAATTTATATATTGTTCTGAATGTATGGCATACAGAGCTTGGAAGTTGCGTTTGTTGATAACCTCATAACTATCGGTTCTCGGTAAGACGGAACGAATTAAAGCTCGATGAAGAATACGGGCTTGTGGCCGGAGTTAGACAGAGGTAGGCCTAGTGATATCATCGGAAAGAAATCTATGAGAGACTTCATCTCTATGATCCAAAGAGAGTGAAACTTCAATTTCATCCAAATCTGTTCCGGATGAAGGACATTGCAAAATATCTCTAAGACGAACTAAGGGAAGATAGATTTTAACACCACATACCCAAGTCCAAATAGTCCTCTCTATTATGGGGATGATGATGGTCTAAGTTCATATTAGCATGGAATAATTTAACTAAAAGATGATTTATCTTAACATTATTTGCAGAAAAGGATAAGAGAGATTCTAACCCACTTGAGCGAGCAATTTGTTGAATTCCGTAAGGTTCAAATTCGTCAAATTTAAGAAAAGCTCCCGGGAAGAAATCAGATCTATCTATTTGAGTAAATCTTTTCTCTGCTTCATCATTCCATAACCATTGATCTATATTTGGTGTAGATGAAGAGCTTGGAGCCCTTGGACGTTTTGTTCTTAGAGGCATTGGAGATTTTTGTTTAAAAGATTTATAGATGAAGAGTTTGAAAATGGAGTTTTGGAGAATAGAAAATGCTGGTTCGGATGAAGTTGGGTTTAAAGAAGTAGATGGAAGTAATTAAAGTGGTTGGTGGACGGAAAAATTTGAAAAACACCTTGAATTTTAAATTGGCAGTTAGATTCAATTGTCTGGAATTTCAATTTCAGACGTCTGAAATTGTAAATTTTAAAACAAAAGAAGAACAATTCAATTTGAGGTACTGTCAGACGTCTGGAATAGAGTGTTCAGACATCTGAATCTGAGTGAAGAAAACTTCTTCAACAATATTCAGACGTTTGAAACAACTATTTCAGACGTCTGAAATGTGTATTTCGGTCATTGCTAAATATATAAAAAAGAAAAAGAATTATAATAATTTTTGAATGATTTACAAATAATTTGTGAGTGATTTACAAAATATATATATATGATCATTCAACAACTACAGAAATAGATGAAAGAAATCATTTATCCGAATCACTCGGAGTCTTGCACTCTTACGGTTCTATCTTGGTTATTTCTGTGTATGGTCATAATGGAGACCAATATGGTTGATGTTCCCAAGAATTTGGAGAAACCGAAGGACGCTGTGGACTCGGCTCCCATCGATTCGAAGTAGAAGGTTGAACGACATCTTTCTTTGGAGATGTACCGCAAAATTTTAATGCCACTTGTTCAATGAAACTAAGTCGTTTGGCATTTACATTCTGCTCGTAATACATCTCTCATTGCAAATCCAACTGTTCTTTCTGGTAATGATGAATCTCGGGTATTTTTTCTTTGGTTGATGGAGAACCGAAGAAAAGAAACTGTCGAGATTTCTTCTTTTCTGACGTATAACCAGAATGTTCGCATGAAGGACTAGGTCTATCCTGTTCACGTGGTGTTGGAGTTGCCAAAATTTCTATTGAAGATGTAGAATAACTCGAGGGAGAAATGTCCGAGTTGGATTTGTTGTTTGATACCATTGAAAGAAGGAGGAAAAACATTTTGAATACCATTGTAATAATTTCTTTGGTAACAGAAAAAAAACAGAATTTCTTTGGTAATAAGAGAAGCAGAGATTGTATGTATAAATTGAAGGGAAAAGTTTAAATACAGAACTTTTTGTTAAAGAATGTGTGGCTGAAAAGTTTTAGTTAGTAATATTCATACATTAAAAAGGAAAGAAAATAAAAGGTGAGGAATGAAGCAAAGAATATCAGCCAAATGAAATTTTGAGATTATGAAATTTAGTAACAGTTAACTGTTAGCAAGAAATTATGAAGCAAAGTTTCAAATCTTAATATCTAAAAAAAATCATAGATTTTTAAGAGAGACAATACCAAGCTCTCGTCTTAGTTTGACAAAAACATTTTCTAAAAGAGGTTTTGTAAAAATATCAGCCAACTAATTTTCAGAAGAAACAAAATCTAAATTGATTGTTCCTTCTTTCAACATTATCACGAAGAAAATGATGACGAATGTCAATATGTTTTGTTCATGAATGATTGATAGGATTTTTAGACAAGTTAATAGCACTAGAGTTGTCACAATATATAGTTGAATTTGATAAGTTTATATTGAAATCCTTAAGTGTTTGTTGCATATAGATTACTTGAGTACAAGCCAAAGCAGCAGAAATATATTCTGCTTCACATATAGAAAGAGAAACGCAATTTTACTTCTTGCTAAACCAAGATACAAGTGATTTTCCAATAAAATGGCACGTACCACTTGTACTTTTTCGATCTGTTCGAGAGCCATCGAAGTCAGCATCACTATATGAAACTAATTCGAATGGACATTCTTTAGGATAGAACAGACCAAAATCCTTTGTGTTTGTGAGATAACATAATATACGTTTCACTGCTCTTAAATGTGATTCCTTTGGATTGGCTTGGAATCTAGCACACAAACATACACTCATCATTATGTCAGGACGACTTGCAGTTAAATATAGTAATGATCAAATCATACTTTGATATAGTTTCTGATCAGCACTTTTGCCATTGTCATCTTTTTCAAGATGTGTCATTGTACTCATTGGAGTTGGTTTGGAAGAAGTATTTTCCATTCCGAAACGTTTGATTAAATTATTACAAAAATTTTCTTGATTAATGAATATGCCATTATGAAGTTGTTTAATTTTTAAACCAAGAAAATATGTTAATTCTCCCATGTGAGACATTTCAAATTCCTTGGTTATTATTTCTGAGAAGTCCTGACACAACTTGTCATTAGTAGAACCAAAAATGATATCATCAACATAAATTTGAATTATTAAAATATCCTTTTTCGAATGTTTAATAAAAAGTGTTTGATCAACTTTCCCGATTTGAAATCCCGAAGAAATTAGATATGTTTTTAGTCGATCATACCAAGCACATAGTGCTTGTTTTAAACCGTAAAGAGCTTTCTTAAGTTTATAAACATGATTAGGAAATTTCTCATGAATAAATAAGGGAGGTTGTTCAACATACACTTTTTCATTTATATAACCATTCAGAAAAGCACTTTTAACGTCCATTTGATAAAGTTTGAAATTGTGAAAACATGCATAGGCCATTAAGATTCGTATTGCTTCTAGTCTTGCAACTAGAGCAAATGTTTCTTCGTGGTCAATTCCTTCTTCTTTATTATATCCTTGTGCAACTAATCTTTCTTTATTTCTATTGATGTTACCTTGTTCATCTGCTTTGTTCTTGTAGACCCATTTTGTTCCCATAACAGTTTGATCATTTGGTCTTGGAACTAATTCTCAAACTTCATTGCGTTCAAACTGGTTTAGCTCTTCTTGCATTGCAATTATCCAGTAGTCATCTGTAGAAGCTTCTTTGGGATTATTTGGTTCGATATTAGAAGGAATGCTACGTGGCCCATTTGATTTAGTTGACTTATAGTTCGTACATTCGAATTAATTTCTTCAATAATATTTTGAACAAGATGATACCGTAATATTTTTGGTGGAGACCTTAATTCAACATTATTATCAACAATGTTTTCATCATTTTATAAATTTGTAGATTCCCTATTTGTAATGTTATCCGGAAAATCTTCATCATCTTCTATACTTGGTTTTTATAGAAAATTTTCATCGAAAGATATGTGTAACGTTTCTTCAACAGTATTTGATCTTTTATTAAATAGCGATAAGCTTTGCTACGATCTGAATATCCTAGAAAGATTCCTTCGTCGGATTTTGCATCGAATTTACCAAGCCGATCTTTTGTATTTAATATAAAACATTTTGAACCAAAAACTTTAAAATAAGAAATCTTTGGTTTTCTTCCAGTAAAAAGTTCATAAGAAGTGTTTTTCGTTAGAGGTGGAATGGAAACACGATTCAAAACATAACAAGCAGTTGCAACAGCTTCTGCCCAAAAATGTGTTGAAAGAGTGCTTCCATTTAACAAAGTTAGTGCACATTCTTGTAAAGTTCTGTTTTTACGTTCTACAGCTCCATTTTGTTATGGAGTTCTAGGAAACGAAAAATTATGAAAAATTCCTTTCTTTTTACAAAAATGGTCAAAGACTTCGTTTTCAAATTCTCCTCCATGATCACTTCTTATATTCTTTATCTTTAAACCTTTTAAATTTTGAATTCTTTTGACAAAAATTTTAAAATGCTCAAACGTATCACTTTTGTTTTTCATAAAATTGGTCCAAGTATATCTAGAAAAATCATCTACTATTACAAACACATATTTATTATGGTTTAAGGATTGGATTTGGGTTGGCCCAAATAAATCCATGTGTAGTAATTCAAGTGGTTGTAAAGTAGAAATAACTTTCTTAGATTTAAAAGATGAAATAGTTAATTTTCCTAATTGAAATGCATCACAAATATGATTAACTTTGAAGTTCATTTTTGGTAATCCTCTGACTAAATTATTTTTAGAAAGTTTGTTTATTGTTTTGAAGTTGATATGATAGAATCTTTTGTGCCATAGCCAAGGATCATTTTCATTAGCTATTAAACACATATCTGAACTGTGATTGATCTTCATATTCAGAACATAGATATTTCTGTCTCTATTTCCTTCAAATATAAGATTTTGATTTTTATCAAAAATGCTACACTTATCTTCAGAAAAAGAGATTTTAAATCCTTTGTCACATAACTGGCTGATACTTAAAAGATTGTGTTTTAAATTTTTGACTAATAGAACATTAGAAATAATAGGTAAATTAGATGTACCGACATTGCTGACATCGTCTTTTCGAATGATATATCCTTTGGAATTGTCTTCAAAAGTGACTGAGCCTCCATTTGAGTAAGTAATGTTTGATAGCATATTCTTGTCTCCAGTCATATGTTTTGAGCAACCGCTGTCGAGTATCCATTTTCCTCTCTTTTTAAGTGGGTCCTACAAATAATAATAATAATATTGGTACCCACTTTGTGATAGGGTCCTAAGAGTTAGGTCTTAGGAAACCAAACCCAAGTAGGTTCAGTATTCCCCTTATAAATATAATTTTTATTTTTACGAACAGTTTCAAAAAAGGTATTTATATATTTATTCCTAATCAAACTATTTTTTGTTTTAGGAACCCATATTTTTATGGTTTAGAATTATTTTTCCTTTTTGGATAAGTATTAGCATTAGAAATATTTCTCTTAATTTCCTTTTTAGGTGGAGATTTTGATTTCTTAGTTATCCAAGTCCCTTCTTATTAGAAGTGGACTGAGAATTTTCAATAATACTGGATAGATTTTCTCTACCTTTATTAAAGTTAGAAACATTTCTAGTAATATTAGCTAACTTGGTTTTGAGACAAGTATTATCTAATTCTATCATTTTGATCTTAGTTTTTAGCTCATGATTTTCAGAGACAAGAGAATCATTCTTTTCTTTTTGAGTTTCAATTTCTTGACTCAATAAAGTAAGTTGAGAGTTATCATTAGAGAAGATATCTTGAAGTTTTCCAAGTTATTCTTCTAATATTTTCTTTTCATCATTAAGAATATCTCTCTCGAATTCTTCTTTTCTTTGATTTTCTAGAGCCTCTTTATTTTTTCTTTTGATGCTTTTTAAGGTATCAAGAAGTTCTGAATTAATTTCAATCATATCATCAAAAGTAAGATCATTTACCTCACTCTCTGTAGCCATGAAACAAACATTTGCTTGTTCTTTCTCACTATCACTGCTGCATTCTGAAGAAGAAGAATCCGAGTCATCCCATGTTACTGAAAACTCTTTTCTTTTAGACTTGTCCTTTCGATTCTTATTGTGATATGTCTTCTTTTGTTCTGGACAATCCTTTTGCATGTGCCCTTTCTTGTGACAGTTAAAGCATTCTACTATAGATGAAGATGGCTAATTTGAATTGTTGTTGAAGTTCCTTTTCTCGTTGTTTCGATTTCCTTTTCTATACTTCAAAAACTTTTTAAAGTTTTTAGCAATGAATGATAAGTCTTCTTCATCCGAGTCTAATTCTTCTTTCTCTGCATGAAATGCCATATTCCTTTTGTCTTGTGCTTGTACTCTTTTAGCCTGCAAATTCACTTCATAGGACATTAGATTTCCTATCAACTCTTCTGGTTTCATGGTAGAAAGATCATTAGCTTCTTCAATAGCTAAGACTTTTCTTTCCCATTCATCCGTTAAAGAGTTAAGGATTTTTGAAATAATATCGTAGTCAGAATACTTTTCCCCAAGTCCTAGTAATGAGCGATATATATCTTGAAATCTAGAGTACATACCGTTTGTAGATTCATCCTGCTTCATTCTAAAATTTTGAAATTGACTTTTGAGCGTGGATATTTTGCTTTGTTTAACCTTGTTAGTCCCTTTGTGAGTAACTTTAAGTGTTCTCCATATTTCATAAGTAGTTGTGCACATGCTAACACAGTTAAACTCATTTCTATCTAAAGCACAAAATAACATATTTATAGCTTTCGCATTTGCAGCAGCATCTAGTTTTTGTGTGTTTGACCATGTAGAGTATTCTGTCGTAGGAATGTTATACTTTGTTTGAGTGATATTTCATGAGTCAAAACCACTTGCTTGCATATAAATACGCATTGGAGTTGCCCAATAGTTGTAATTCATGCCATTGAATAGTGGAGGTCGTGCAGTAGATTGACCTTCAATAAAACTAGTGTTAATAGTGCTGGTGTTGTTTTCCATCTTTAGGAAAAATATCAGATAACTGTGTGACGCTTATAAGATGTCTTGCTCTGATACCAAATTAAAATTACTGTGCGGATCGTGCTGTATGGAATTATATTAAACAAGTGGGAAAATAAATTATAGCAATGTAAAGTAAGTAAAAAATAAAACAAGCACACTAGGAATTTTTATACTGGTTTGAACTTCCCATTCTACGTCCAGTCCAGACTCCTTTTTGGAATTTCACTAACAACAATCCTCACTTAACCCGAAGGAACAGGTTTGTACAAACCTTGAACAGCCGAACAAGGGACCTGAGCAGCAGAACAAGATTTCGCCTCAACAGCCGAAGAGGACTTCAACTTATACAAAATGTATGTGACACAATGTGTTCTTAATAACACGAATTTGTCTCTTGATAGTACAAACTTCCTATAATCTTTCTCCTTTATGATATATATGTGAATGCGTGAAGATTAAGGAAGTAGGAAATGAATTTGAATGATGTTGAAAGCACAAATGTATTAGAATCAAGAACTTCAAGAATAGAATAATAATCAATAGAATTGTTGTTTCTAAAACTTAATTCTAATGTGTTTATATAGATAGTAAATAGTTGCAATTGTTCATGAAGAGTTATCATCAAGAGTTATGATTATCTGTTGGATTAAAGATTGCAAATCTTTATGAATGGAAATGCCTTTTCAAAAAAGTAGCCGTTGTAAATATTCAGACTTTTGAAATTAAAAATTCAAACTTCTGAAATGCAATGAAATCAAAACAGAAAGAAAATAGGCAAAAAATTGTCATATTCAGACGTCTGATTTATACCTTTCAGACGTCTGAATATTGTATTTTCAATATTCAAATTCCTAGAATCAGACGTCTGGATCGAAGCCTTCAGACGTCTGAATATTACATAAAAATGAGATTTTCTTTTAAAGCAAATATATGAAATGATAACGTAGTGTATATCAAATAGGAGAGATTTTAACATATTCTAGACACAGACTCAATACATACTTAAGAGTCGAAGCTCATTTGAATCCGGTCTTTAATTGATTCCTGTAAAAACAAGTTATTATATAATAATGACTTATATAGTTGTTATAGTCAAAATATCGTAATTACGAAATATCGTAAAAACGAAGTTCCAACATTCTCCCCCTTTTTGATGATGACAACTATATATACACACAATATAAGCATATATAACAGGAATTAGAGTTATATTTACTCTCCCTTACTATAAGATCCCCCTTAATATAAATTCCCCCTTAATATAAATGTAGTACTCAAAGAAGAAAAGAGACAAAGGGGGTGACAAGTAAAAACAAAGGAGAACGGGTGGCTCTGTAACATGAGGATAGCCTGTATACATGGCAAACTTGGTTGACCGCGTTAAATTTAGATGATTTAAAAGTTTGCCAAAGAAGAAAAAAATTTAGCTAATTGATCTTATCAATCAATTATGTTATATGCGAAAATAAGAGGAAAGTTATGTGTGGTTGTCTAGTTAATTAGCTAATCAATTAATTAGTCAAAAGATTTGTCATATGGAGATAGAAAAGTTTATACATGGAGATTCAATCAATTAAACTAAATTATGGAAATCAAGATCATCATTATCCATTTGCGTTGAAATCAAGTCATGAATATTTGAAAATTTTCAAGACAATTAGGTAATTAATTTTCTTAATCTCCAAGTAATTCTTCATTCTCAAGCCTATTTAAATGAAGAGAGTTCATCTTCATATGTGTGTGTGAGAGCATCCACATTATATTATTCTTCAGTAAACCATAATTTCTATAGTCAAAACAAATTAGATGTTTTAAGCGCAAACAAGTCTTTGGAGAAATTGATTATTCAATTTGTAATTGTTGGTTAGTCTCTCTACTTTGCTACCTATAATCTTAATCTCTCTTTTGTACTCTATTTCTTTACTAAAATAGAGAATAACTGTTGGGTCCATGGACGTAGATAATCTAGTCGAACCACGTTAAATCTTTGTGTTCTCTACTCTTCTGTTTTTCATCGTTTGGTGTTTATTTTTCATTGAATTGATGGTTGATAATTAATTGACAAGCTAGATCCTTCTTTTGGTTGCTTCTGTGCCTTAGTATTACGATGCAGTTTTGAAGTTAGTGCAAATTAGTTAAATTTTTGCACAACAGACCGAGCCAAAGTAGCAACCCCTAAAATCGAGCTAGTATGTCAATTAGTTAGCCAATCCTCACCTCTATACAAGCCTACACATAGTATGCTCATACTTATTGAGCATCACCCATAGATGACCCTCACCCACCAAGCCTCTCCACCTATGCTTTGAACGAGTCTTCTTTGACCAAATTAAGTTATAACTTTGTACTTTAAAATTTCTTCATTCTAATCATCCATGCTCGCAAAGCTTAGTAATAAAATATAAAGTGGAGGTAGACCATTGATTACCCCGACCATTGTAATAATTATTTTCTTTTGTTATTTGTTTATGAACTTTTCTCTTATTATTATTTATGTGTATCATGTTTTAAGTTGATAGATATAAATTCGTCGATAAAAAGTTAACGATTACATTTTGGATCATTAAATCTACATAATTTCCAAGAGGTCTTTACCAAATATTGAGTAAATATCTTGGTATTTTTAGTGAAAACCAACTTAAGAAACAAATAATACATCTCAAGGTTGTATGGATCCATTGCTAGATACCTATAGAGAGATATGCCAAGAGATAATAAGAAACATATAGCTATTTCTATGAATGTGGAACACCAGGCATCCAGGATAATTTCTTAGAAGAGTGCCGAGGTGGTAGTTTACATATCAACTGAACTCTTGATATGATGACAAGATAGGAAATTACTAAGATGTTTGCGATGTTCCAAATATGAATCTCTACACGACAACCTCAAATGCTCATCTAAACTCCCATAAAAATGGTCTCAAGTAGGTCCTCACGCTTCCTAGAGGATTATTGATTCGTGATAGGGATTCAAAGGATGCCAACTTAGGCTAGAATTGTAGAATGAGAAGAATGACGTTGTCGTGAATTCAAAGGGAAGAGTAGGACACGTCATGAGCCAAGGGGTAGTCGAGCCACCCATAGTCGAGTAAACCCTAACCAAGCCAAAGATGGTCACCGAGCCAATCATAGTTGAGCCTAAGCAAACTAATGCACACCACCTTATGATTTAATTATTAATACTCACATTCAACGACATTATGAATCTCCTCCTTAATGATACTATGGACAATACAACGATTGTCGTACAAACCGACATGAAATGAGTCATCAAGAGCACAAACTCAACAAGAGAGGCATATGCATCGGGCCATTGACCATCCCCTCTTAGGAAGTAATCATCATGATTGGTCATATGATTGAGGGATAGGTTAAGATGCATCGGTGACCATGCCTTTTTCTATACAAATGATATGGTCAATCAAAGAAATTTTGCCAGAACATCTTTGATTGAGTTTTAATTATTTTTGATCAAAACACTAATTTCCTTCTCTCATCCATATCCTATTTTTGAGTGCTCTATGGAGTTTGCAAATCGCAGTTGATTAATGGACTAAAGCTTCCGTTGCATGTTTAATACCATAATGAAATATGTGTGAATGAAGAGAGCAAACGCATCCTATCTACCGTACTTGAAGTGTAACTAGTGTTACATAGCTAAGCCAATCAGGAACCTCATGCTTTGTCATCTTTTCTAACGCCCCTAATTTTGATTAACATTATTTAGGACATTTAATTAGATAAATTAAATAAAATAATGTAAGGAGATAAGGAGGATGAGATTTGATAATTTAATTGGTCGAGCCTTAATTAATGAATTAATAAGGTTGATTGGAACATTAATAAGAAGGAAGAATTTAGTGAGGGGCAAAATAGGAAAAAGGCTACATTTCCTAACATAAATCCTGTTACTCTCCTCTCCCTCATTTCACTTACATTCATACAAACCTAAACATACTCAAGGTCGGCCATTGTTAGGAGATTAAGGTGGAAGAAAAATTATGAAATGAAGATATAGCTTGGGGAAAGCCAATTCTAAACTCAAATCTCATCCTTCTTTATCAAATCAAGGTGAATTATAGTTTTCCATCTCACCATTTGTTGATCAGACCCAACCTTATGATTTTTTTTATGCCATGTTTTGAATGATTGGATGAATATATGCTTGAATGATGAATTATTACATTTATTATGAAAATATTTAATAGGTTTTGAAAAACTAGTTTATGACATCCATTCATTTGAAATTTTGATATGATGTTAGAAATATTATTTTAAAAGTGGATTTTTAATTTTATAATTTTCAAGCAAGTATGAATATTTCATGAATTTTCTAAGTGAGTAAATTGATTTATTTTGGTTTTTAATTATTAAAATAATTAAATAATGTTTTCGGCCTCGAAATTTTATATGTTAAAGAATATGATAAATCTGATTTATTGTGATTTTTGGAGATTTTTTCCAAGTATATATGATTTTATATGAATTTATTAGCCTAGAAAGGCTTAGTAATATATTAAAATAGTAATATAAAATTATGGTTTGCAAAATATTTGGGAACAAAAACCTATAGCGGTTTTTCTTAAAAGAATTGGTAAAGAAAGTTATTATCTAATAATAATTTAACAAAGAATTGGAGTTGGTGAAAAGATATTTCTTTTTAAAGAAATAGAACGATTTTCATGTTAATTACGATATTGCCATGCACCATTAATCAATGTCGTAGCCCATCCGTGCAGCATGTTGTCTATAATTTGTTAAGAAGCGTATGCTAGCAACTTTGTTGGTATGTAATGATTCCACTAAGGTTGGGGCTCATATATCAATGCTGACATTGATGCCTGCGACGTTGGTGACGCCACTGGTATTTTATGTCGCTAGTCCTTTATGCCACATATGTTCTATGCCCCCTGTTTTATACTGCATATTTATTGTGACATTGATAATACCGCAAATTTTATAGTTATTTTCATGATGCCGCATGTTTTCTATATTGACATCAACTTCTTATGATTTCAATGTCGTATGTCATCAATGCCGCTAGTTTACCTTTTCAACATTGACTATACTATGGTTTTAGTGCCGCTATTATTATTGTCAACGTTGATTTATATGGAAATGTTACTGCTAGCTTCTTATGCCACCATGTTTTGGCTATGATGCCGCTATGTGCTATTTTCGACACTGCTTTTATATAGCAATGGTGCCGCCTAACCTAAATTCTGATGTCCTTATATTTCTAAGTTTTATACTATGAAAACCCATAACTATGCCACTCATAGTCGGCAACATATATTCATTTATGCTATGTGACATAAAGGGTTTTACTCTTATGGTTTTGTGTT
This sequence comes from Allium cepa, assembly GCA_030765085.1. Taxonomy (NCBI): domain Eukaryota; kingdom Viridiplantae; phylum Streptophyta; class Magnoliopsida; order Asparagales; family Amaryllidaceae; genus Allium; species Allium cepa. The sequence continues at coordinate 21,790,803 of CM060933.1, read as the reverse complement.
TTATAAATCAAATACTTTAACATAGTTCCGATATAGAGGGGTGTGATAATCCCATAGCGGCTATATCAATGCAGCACTTCATTAATTTAATCATTTTCTTATATATGGCTTTATAGCCTATGGTTTTGAGGTGCGATAACCTTTAAATGACTTTGAAATTCATTAATGCTATTTTATAAAAGCACACACATATACATACATACATACATACATACATACATACATACATATACATACATACTTACATACATACATACATACATACATACATATCCTGGCATAATATTTTGGATAAAGTAAAGGGCTATAGTTTTCTTTCTTTAAAGTATTATTTCAAGGGTTAAATCAATTATAAAGATTTATATTTTCAAAGAAATATAGAATGATATTTAGCCCTGAATTTTACTAGAAAGATTACTCTTATCACCTTTAGATAAATTATGATAGGATGAGTTGATTCAGAGATTAGAAAACCGGATGAGACTGGTGTAGGGTCGCGCCTTATACTTTAGCTATTAGCTGATATTGTTCCAAAATTCCAATGCGTAAGGCTTTGTCAATGGTAAGACAAAATGTAGTTTTACGCACAGAAAAAATACACAAAGATGAGGTAGGTTATTGGTTGGCGTGCAAAACCATTAGGATCAGAGTAACCCTAAAAACAGTAAGTTTCAGACAGACCATCCAGTTTCCTTCTAATATGAAGTAGGAGAATTTGATATATCTTATAGGCCTGAGTCAGCCATATAGGTTTGTAGTTACCCTAAGAAATCTATGATGTTGGGACATATAGTCCATTTTTTTAAACAGATTGGTCATGATTACCTAGATTACATGCATACATATGATTATTTATGTTGTCTAGTTAAACCATTGTGGTTGTAGGTGCTTGATTTCTAAAAGACATATTTTCAGAGTATACTAATGAGGGAAACCCACTCCACTCAACGGCGTGATCTCATTAGATATCTATTAACCGAGATGACATATTATTATTCACAACAGACTTTTTTTTCCAACCTGAAGTTTTTTCCCCTAATATATCGGGTACTCGTTTCTGTATTTCGAGAGTAAGGTTTCCATGTTATTTAGGTTGGACGAATAAAGCTCCTAGAGATATGCAGGAGCCAGAGCTAACTTTGTAGGAATCTATCTATTTATTTATCTGATGTGTTGTTATGGCTTTTGTCTGTATTTAATGGTAGAAATTATATTTGTATAGTAGTAAACTCTAATCAACCATGGAGGCATATTCATATGTTGCTCTTGGAGTATTTTGTAATAATTATATTTTATCTGAACTTGGACAACGTTTGTGGGATTATATGATGAATATGAAAATTAATCAATGAAATCTGTATTTTGGAAATTTTCATATTCTTATACTTCTGATGTTAATGATACTATTAACTTATCTCATTTTGTCATCAGAGAATAATACCATTGATGACTGCAACATCATAACGATTATTTTCAAATCTTAGAATGGGTGATGTTACATCTTCCAATGAACCGGACATCTCATGATTGAGCGAACGATGCATTTTTCAATTCTCATCGGCAACTAAGAACCACCAGGCCTTGGAATCTCATTCACATTAAATATGATAATGGTCATAGGGATCGCCCCCTTCAATGCCCTCTTTTTCCATTGTTTCTTCTAAATGATTGAATATAGTGAAATTCCTTATGTTTTATCTGAATTGTTGATGTAGGCTCGCCCTACTAGTTCTTAAAGAAGAGTGGATAATAAGTTGATTTCTTATTTCATACTGCTTGCCTAGTTTGATATCTTCGCGATGTACCTATTACTTGCTTAGGAGCTTTCATGTTATGCTTCTTTTTTAGCTATGGAGTCTCACCTACACCATCCACAAATGATTGGATTATTGAGTTAGTAAGAGAATTCCAACACTGGAAAAACACAACATGTAATGTCTAAGGATTAAGCTGACGTCCATTTACAATGGACTACTACGTGTTAGAAACCCCTTAGAGTTTGAATTGCCAAAATTGCATCCTTATGCGGATCATCTAACCCACTTGTACATTTGTTTAGATGCAAACGACATATGATCATGGTAGGGGCCGATGAGATAGTTAAGTGTCAATGTTTCACAATCTTCCTTATTGATATTTCTAGTTATGTTTTCACACTCTCGATCCTAGATCCGTCGGTTCATGGGAAATAATTAAAGTGGAAAAAAGAATGATACTAAGAAAAGATACAACGAAGGAACCCATTTTGAATCCTACACTGATTTTATTGATTTTTATGGTAAGTTCTACCTTTCCACTCAAGGTACCATTCAAGATTGAAAAACCAACCTCAAGGTAGGTAAATGAATAAGAAATGAGGTCCATGAAGTATTGAAGGTTGCATGAGTATCATCATTTAAAAGACCCGATTGAAGGCATTCTAGAAAACGAAGCTTCAACATCATGTAAAGAAAAACCCGGGAGCATGAATCCTAATTAACTGGCTAACTCCATCGATTACCATTGACTAAAGGAAATAAAGATGATCTAAATGGGAGTGCCCCACTGACGATGTTCCATAATCTATTAGATTTGATATGATATTAAGAGGACCACGTCTAGTAGATGCAAATTTGACATAATGGAAAATACGACACATCGTTAAAGCCTAGGGCCAAGATATCGAATGTTATAGAAGAAGAATGGGATAATAAGTAGCCTAGCATGTGGAAAATGATATAGTTGTAAGATAAAGGGATGAGCAAGGATATGATTATCCTCACGTATATCCCACTGTAATAGCCGTTGTGATTGGATTAACACACGTGATTTAATTATTGGTGGATAATGGAAGCTCGATAATTTTGTTATTCAAAAGTTCTTTTAATAGGATGACACTATCAACCAAGGACTTGTTTCCATCCAAATCTTACATGGAAGGTTTTACAAGTGAAGAATTGATGTCATTTGGTTAGGGAATCAACTGTTATACCATGCAGCGTTATAAGGGTTTAGACATTTATGGTTTTGGTTTACCTATCAATATGTAATAATTTATTGCACTTCCTCACATTGTTTCATGTTAGGGCTATCATGGCTCCATGGAGTGACAACTCTGCTTTCTATGCCGTAATTATACATAAATTTAATTAAAGTAAAAATTGTTTGATTCAATATTTGATAAAAAATGTTAAGTGAATATATATTTAGTTGAAAGCTATTAACAAAAGATTTTATTTTAGATAAATTGAATTAAATTAAAATTTTATTTTCAAATAATATAATGAAATCGAATAAATTATTGTATGATCAAAATAATGGAAATTAAATTAAACAAGAATTGAAATAAAATAAAATTGTTTAATTATTGAGATATAATTTGAAGAATGAGGTATATATCGATCAAAATTAAATTGGAATAAATTTGAAAAATAAATTCGAAGGGTTGTTAAAATATAATAAAAGAGTGAATAAATAAGAGAAGTAAATTAATTAGATCCAGCCCAAAATTAATAAAGTACAAGCCAATTTAAGTCCATCGCCTTCTTGCATTTTCCAGAATCATTTTCATTTTCCTAAAGTTCAAAATCGAGCCCACCTACTCTAATTTTTCTACCCTGGTCTTTCTAATGTAAATCGCGACTCAAGAGAGAGAAAAGAAGAAGAGAAAATTCAATCGTGAAGCAGGCGATCCTCGCGATGGGTGGGAGCGGCTTATGGTTTTCAACGACATACGTAGTGAAGTAATTCGCGAAGCCTGGGAAATTCTGATTCAATTCCAAGAAACAACAGTGATTTAGGGTGCAAGCGATCATGTGGATAGTGGTGATGATGTGCGTGACCAGGTGGTGATTCAAGGCAGTGATGCAAGCACGTTTTTGTAGCAGGTACAGTGATGTAGGCAGAGTGAGGTTACAGTGTTAGATGCAGGTACGTGATTGGATGCTATAGCAGTTTAGGACCATTGATGTTGATTTGATCTGTGATTTAATATGATACGGTGATGATATCTTTATAATTGAATTGTGAGATTTCATTTCTGTGTGATAGAAAATTAGAATAAACGGATTAGTGTTACCGTCTGGTATGCGACTTTCGATAGTACTTTTTTGGTTATTTATTGGACTTGTCATATAGAAATATCTAGTGTGAACTGAGTGTAGTTTATGAACATTGAATAATTATCCGAATAATATGCGGTAGTATGGGACATCGTTATGTTATTTGATTATTCATTATAAGTAAATATCACTCAAACGGGGATTACACTCATGTGTCTTTGTGATATTCGGTATAGAGTATTGTATATTAAGTGGTGACTTATGAGAGTCGAGCATCGACCTTATTAAAGATAAGCGTAGTTATAGGGTATGAGCATTATGTAACCTCCACATTGGGTTCAGCTTTCTTTATTTTTTAGGAGTGAACCGTATTAACCATTATCTACCCTGGCAGCCTAATCGTAAGGTCACGCTCTAGAACCGTGACATCGTTGTTGTTTATGTTATTTGATGTGCATCACAGGATTGGTTGTTGGTAGCCCTTTATATCACATCAGCTAGCCGTCTATTACCATTAGGGGCAAAGCAGAGTCGTGACTGAGGCTATGCGTAGACGAGTCACTGGTGGATGGGGTCATGATGTCCAACGAGGTAACTTAAGATGACGGTTACTCTACGGTTGGCGAGTAAGCTTGGCTTCCTAAAGCAGGCTTGCTGTAGGCAACAATAAGTCTCCCGTCTGGATTCTGGGTATGTGCATGTAGTGGATTGGCATATATGTCTCGTACGTATGATGAGTTGACTATACTAGGGACTGGATGAGTCTAAAGTGTAATCGGTCCTCATATATCTGTACTCTTCTAATTTGATATTCTAGAGATAACCTTTGTTTATTGGTTATGATTTGGTTTTGATAGATTATCTTTGTGATTTGCATGATATTGGATATCTTTCGGATGGTTTGATAGGCAATCTCACATTATCTATTGATTATATGATTTTATGAAATTATATTAGAGCATTATTGTGTGCTAGCCCGATTCATTTAATGATTTCATTTTAGATGATGATGTCATATTCAAATGGGTGAATCATAACTATGTCATCACCCATTGGATATAGTATTCTTGATTTCTAAAGATTTTTTTTACATGGGAGATGACATTTTTATGTTGGACTCTATGGCGTTCTAAGTTATACGATATTTGGAACTGTTTGGGTTATCATTATTATATTTATTTACACCAGTATATATAGAGTTCCATATGTTTATTGACCTTGGATTTAGATATAATATACCCGTTTATTATTTATATAATATTCGGTTCAGTCTGAGGTATTTCAGGCACAGGATAGTATGACCAACTTGTGTTTCGGGCTTAGAGAGGCTAGTCTATAGTATAACGGTTATTATCTTGTATTGTATTGCCTTTTGTAGATATATTCATGTGATGTAAATTGGGCATATACTGTATATTGGATATGATATATTCTGTATATTTTATATTGTATATTATCATTTGATTGACTCCGTGTTCTCTGATATTTACTATATTGTATATTGTTCTGTCCTAGAGACACGCATGTCTATTGCTTTATGCTAATATTGTGTTTATAAAGGTGAGTTATTTATTCGATGTTTAAATACATTAATTCGATGTTTAAATACGTACCGATGTTAGTCTAAAGGAATATTCATGTATGTACCCTATATCACCTTATTCTCTATATTACTCTATAGTATTGTTTTGTAATACACTTGGGTAGTACAGGGATAGAGGTAGGAGTGTTACAAATGGTATCTAAGCAAGGTTCATAATAATACAATATACCAGAGACACGAGTCATGGCCTTAGATGAGACTTAGAGTCCATGTCCCTTTGGGTGTGTGGTAGATTATTAATTATACTTAAGAGATATTAAAAGTATATAATGGTTACTGGGTAATCATTTGGGGACATATTTGTTATTTTTCAACTATATACACAATGCATATATTTCTACCTCTTTTGTATGTATTTCTTTTGTGCGAAGTGTAAGCTGTTGAGTGAGGAAGTGAAGTGAGGAGTAATTAGCCGATGAGTAGTGGTGGTAGCGGTTGTAATAGCTCGATATTTTCAACCATTCGCATCCGCACATGTCGGACTTGAATTGCTCAAAATATCAGATTGTTAAGTTTTATTTGGCAAAAGTCAGCATATACAGTAAATAAATCAATCACTGAATCACAAATACAAAGTAATAACAATAAGCAGCGGAAACAAATGAATAGTAGTTCATGAAGCTACTATATATATAACAGAGTTAAACAAAATACAAAAGAAGTCTCGAATACATAGAAGTCTTAATATAATAGTCAAATAATAAAAATCTAAATATATCACTAGAGTCAACTGAATAACTGGAAGTTGAATAGATATAGATGAATCTCGAAAGGAAGCTCCAACTCCAATGGTGAGTCTCTAATGCTGTGATACTCAGTCCGACTCGAGCGTAAAGCAAAACATAAAACACTCAAGTCAGGATTAACATTCTTATATCAATAAATCCAACTCAAGTGAAATATCAACCGAAATATCGGCGAGTTAATATAATACCATACTCACCTCTTCTCATCAACGAGAAATGGTTCCATCGTGACTTGTCTCATTTCATCGACAAGTAAAAATCATCATAACTATCTTAACTTCATAAATCATCATAAACGTCTTAACTTCATGAATACTTCATAAATAGACTTACCTCGTCTCATCGGTAAGTAAAACAACGTCATGACGGTTATTTCTAATCATAATTCTCCAAAAGGAAAATTTTCGTCTTTGTCGCCTCATCTCATCAGCGATTGTAAAAGCATCAAGATTGGTTCGTCATCGAACGTACTCAAAAAGAGTAATTCTCCAACCAATAATGCTCGTTAAAATTTGGCAACTTCTAAATCATCTCAAAATAATAATTCAAATTAGTTTCGGTCGTAGAAGTCCGATATTAAGCGATAAAGCAAGAACACATGTCCCATACCATATATCCTTACTAAATCGTTTAATTCTCATTCTTATACGTCCGAAAGGAAAAAAAATAGTTTATGATCTTTGCGCCATAATTTACTAAGGAAACCGGATTTTTTTTTTAAATAATTTTTCGAAACCCAAAGAAATCCTTTTATAAAAATTCTACTTTTTATATAAAATAAATATAGTATATATACTTTTATTGTTTAGAAATACTCTTAAAAATATTTAAAATAAAATATTTAACAGCATAATTACCAATCCAGTTCATGCATATACATGTTCATGAATGCAAAACAATTTTCAAGTGGTTTGAAAACAATAAGTGCACTAACAACATGGAACAAAACACAGGACAGCGGATAAAATCCGCTGTTTTGAGCTAGCAAACATTGAAATATTTAAAAGCATTCTGAAATGAAAGTTTTTGCGTATGATTCAAGCTTTCCAGAATGACCAAGGTCAATCAATTCGGATCAATAATTCAAAAATTATGATCGTTTTACTCAAAAATAAAATTCGGCCTGAACTTATGTATTTGCAGGACAGCGACAAACAATTGCAATTATAGCATAGGTAAACTCAAAATCAGGCAAAATAAATAAAAATAAAGTTGTAGTTTAGCTTCTATGATTTCCAGTATGACCAAGATCTTCAAATTCCGATCATTGGTTCAAAAGTTATGATCATTTTACATAAAACATCAAATTCAGCCCGAATCTATATATTTGCTGGACAGCGACAAACAATTGCAAATAGATAACTTCAAAATCTAGAAAAATGAATAAAATAAAAGTTGTATTTTAGTTTCTAAGCTTTTCGTAACATCTAAAATTATCGAAATTGGTTAAGAAACAAAGAAGTTATGGCCAATTTAGTTTCAGCCTTATGCACAGAGCAAATATTGGTTTTGCTCTCGGGATTACAGTAGAAAAATTAAATTTTGACACACCTAACTTCAAAACTACAGAAAACACAAAACATGAAAGTTGTAGCACAAGAATTAATCTTTTCGAAACATCTAAAATTATCAAAATCGGTTAAGAAACGAAAAAATTATAGTCAAATTCGTTTCAGCTTCAAAGATGGTCAGAATTCAGTTTTTGGATTAAGCACAAAATATGATCAAAACTTGATTTTTATAGTTCCAAGCATTCAATTTTACACTAAATATGAATAAACAAGATTTTATACAGCAAGCGTTAGTGAGGTTACTCACCTTATGGTTTGTTAGCAGCGAATTAAATGATTTTGCTTGCAAAGAAAGGAGATTTAGCTTTGGATTAGTAATTAGAAACCTATAGAAGCTATAGAAACAACATGCAAGCATGGAAAAATATCAAACCTCAATTAAATTTGCAAGAGAATGAGTGAATTTTGATTTTTCCTCATATGGAGGCCATTGTTTTAGGTTTATTGTAAGTTGTTTTTTTTTTTTTTTTTTTTGAGAAGAAGGAATGAATAGAGGAATAGAAGCAATTCCTTCTCACTAGATGCTTCTAGATTTAGGGTTTTGGATCTAAAACCTTACCCAATAAGAGAAAAGGCAATTATACTTAGTGAAATTCTAAGTAATGTATATTTTTCATCCATTTTTATCAATATTTTTCATTATTCTCATTTTTAGTGAAAAATCACTATTTTCATTTATTTCAACAAAATAAAATTTATTTTTAAGTCCACCTAAGTGTATTATAATGTTTTAACATTTTTATAACATTAAAACATCATTCCAAGCCTATTTACACTTCTAAATTTTATTTTCTTCATATTATTCCTTTATTTTACAATAAAAGGCTAACATTGGAATAAATTTTCGATATTACTAATTAACTCAAATTCAACCATCACAATTATTTATTTACAACACAAATCCATAAATAAAGTTTTCCAAACTTTATTTTCATTCATTTGCACTTATTTCAACCATCAAATGTTCAAATAAGTGTCAAATAAAATAATATGACTTATTTAAATTTCAAATCCCATATTATATTCATCAAGATATTGTTTATATAAAATAAACAATATAATCCCCTATTTTATTATCTAGTTCATTTTTAAAAACAATATTAAATTATAATTTTCTTCATAATTTAATATAAATAGTAATCTCCAAAATCCCGGGTTGTTACAGACTCTCCCCCTTAACAAAATTGCGTCTTCGCAATTTCTAAAGGAAAAGGCTGTAAACAACATAAAAATTCAATCAACAAAGGTGATAGACAAGCTCAAAACTCAAACCATTCATTCTCCCAACATAGAATGGTAGAGAGAGATAAGGAAAAACTTTCTTGGTTAATCCAATAATCCATCATATGCTAATATAGCGACTAGCAAATCATCGAATTTTTCCAAGTAACTCGAAAGGATTTCAAAGATATCCCGTCTTCGAATCAATACTCAATAAAAAGCTCAACAAATTATCTATCAAATAAGATAGATTTCTCGAAACTCTATGAATAGAGTCGGGATCAAACTCATTCAAACCCGAACTTTAAGCAACAAAAATGACCAACAACACAATTTTCCATATAATAATACGGAAAAAAATGCCCTCATACCAAGGATAGACTCAATAGACAAGATAGATAAATTGCATAAAATGGCTTCTCACAAGACTGCCAAACTCGAATGACTGCGAAAAATGCACATCGTTGCTATCAGCTCAGGGATAGAATATACTCAAGAAACAAGGATATAAGCTCAAATTACTTTTCAATTCAAGATATGTAAAATTGATAAATCTCAACATCTTTTAAATTTTAAATCTCAATTTTCAACATTTGAAAATTTTCAAACTCTTTACTATATTACTTTGTAAGTAATTTAAAACTCAAATTAAAAGTCCAAATTTCTTCTCATACTTCAAAATTAATTTTCAAAAGATTATGTAAATCCATAATAATATTCCTTAAAATAAATTAAGAGTTTAAATTCTCTTTAGTCTTTTTATTAAACCACTTAAATAGTTTAAAACGATCTTCAAATCCCTTTATAACTCTTCTCTTAAAACATCCAATGTATATAATATAATTCTAAAATCTCAAAATATACTTTAAATAAAGTATAGCTCAATAATTTTCTCACATATTCTCATCTTTATAATTTCAAAATAAATATATAAATAAATGGCATTGCCTTGTCACTGAATCTCTAATAAATAGATATGTTCATTGGCTGCAGAGTCGATCGAACGATCAAAACTGCCTCGCCACTCTGATACTCGTCTCTAAAATCAATGGCTGCAATTACCATTCAAAAATAAATTTAATATTTAATCTCAAATATTATTTTCAAAATATCAATTTTTAAAACACAAACCATCATGTCTGATTGCCTCATCATAGCATTTAGGAGATTCCTATCAATAACGTTGATCAGGCGTATCGACCAGAACTCTTAACTACTCAATGGACAACCCAACATTCTCAAATTATTTCTAAAAAATACCACTCTTGTAAATATATTCTCAAAATATTCTTTGATTTTTTTATATATCTCAAAGCTTAAATTTCTCTTTAAAACTCATATTTATATAGCTTCAAAACTCAGACCAAAGAACATTAAGAGAATGCATCGAGATATTCCCTGAATACTCGATTCTCAAAATCAACAGAAGAAGATAGAGTGTTCGTCAATCTTACGATGTCACGAGCCACTCCCAAAAATCATCAAGATACAGGATAAGCAAGATATTCTTCTCAAAGGAGAAGAAGCACACAATCCTCGAATCACTACTTCAATCGGAGTAATGCTAAAGGATAACATTGATTGAGTATATGAAAAGAACACTCAAACGAAGCTGAATGATAAACTCAATCAAACTCGAACAATCTAGAAACTCACCTCATTCCTTAGTGGAAATCCTCGTGGAAGGATAATCGAGGAGCTAGGAATAAGGTTACCTCAACACTCGATTGCCCGATTGGGTGTCAAACAAACGGACTCGCAAAACTCAACAAAGTCACCTTGACTGGAATACGAGATATATCATCAACATCTCGATACTCAAGAGTGAAACAGTAACTTCGGAATCATCACTAACATTTCAAAGTGATAGAAATAATAACCTAATCAAATTATGATGCCTAAATAAATATAGGATCATATAACAACAAAAGGATCAGACTTAACATCAAATAAGTCAATCCATCTCAAATCAGATACATCTCAAGATAGTAAGTAATAAACAAATAGTCACTAAAGCAGCAACAAATAGAGAAGCTTACAACAAGCCAATCGTTGTGGATCCCTTTAATAGGATCATAACTCTCAAAGGAATGCAACGAGAATGCTCAAAGAAATCAATCAGCTTCATCGATACGAATTCACTCGTATCGATAAAAATAAGAATAGGACAATCCCAAATAAGATTTTATATAAGACAAGATGACATCAAACTCTCTATTATGGAATACTACGGAATACAATATATCTATATTCCTAGACATATTCCATCTTAACAATCCTAAAACTCGAAAAAGAATCAAGGCTCGATTCGAAAACAAGCTTGAATAAAGGAAAGTGATTCACTCGTATTGTATTTCGATGTATCATGATATAGGCACTGTTCTGTGTTTATTCTATTTTGTTCTGACCACAGCTCTGATACCAAGCTGTAACGCCCCACCCCGAGACCCACCTTAGTAAAGAGAATTAACAAGTAATTTCGTCTACTAAAGCGGAGAATAGGGCTGGTTAAGGGTGACCATCTATAATTTTGTCTTAAACATCTATTGAATACGTCGATAAATGCAATATAACTTTTTTTTCAACTCAGGTGGATCGACATACCCAGTAAATGCTTAGTCCAAAACTATAGGTGGTTAACGGATCTATCAAAACAAAATACAATAACTGAATGTAAATCACATCACAGAACAGTAACCAACATCATATATATACATATACACTGATACATGTTTAGTACAATACAATATGAATACAATAAAGGTGGTACTCGACCACACCATAAATATCAAATCAAATATAACTACATCAGAGTATGCGAAAGAACAGAAACTACTCAAGAGAAAGAAGAGCTGATATCCAACATCAACTTCAAGCTAAATCCAATAAATGATACCTGAAACAACTCGGTCTGACCCGAGTGAAAACACACGGGTCAGGCTAGCTAAAATTATCAGTTAAACAGAATGATCAATAAGGATAATTAGGTGGAAGCTATGGTATCCTTTTTCATAAAGGATGACATGCCCTAAACAGGGTTTCAACATCATATGAAAGGACAACATCTCTTCTTGGCAAGTAGGAGAGATAATGATGATAAAGTCATACTTAAGTGGCGTAACAGACACTTAAGCAAATGGAACATCGGCGAACAAATTTTAAAGATAAGATTCAATAAACATCGCTTTCGCCTCGTATCAACGGCGGTATAAAAGAATATGGATAATGGCTTCAAATGATTCAACTATCTTCTTAGAAGTGGTTGTCAAAATAACAATACATCAAAGGTACATATCCTTCATATATAGAATAAAACGCATATGGATGTACCTCATCTCATTGGCGCATCCCAAGGATCATTCATGGAAATATAAAACCCAATCATAAAAGAAGCATTATACTTATTCATACCTAATCTCATCGGTATGAATATAGATACGTCTCGAATCCATCACTAAAACTTATTATCAAAAAAAATCTCATAATCATTTACACCTCATCTCATCGGTATAAATATAAATACATCTCAAATCCACTATTAAAACTCCTTATAAAAGAATTTCCATAATTTATACCTCATCTCATTGATATAAATATAGAATGCCTCAAATCCATCTTAATAGAACCCGAAAAGAGTTCAAAACATCATATTCAAAATCACTATAAAACCATGCATATAAATAAGCCCTTTTCTTACATAAGGCTATAATAAAGCATCATCATCAAAACAGTGAAAACGAAACATCTAAACTTTATGGAAAACAGCACGTGCTTTACATCTTGACTTGTACTAGTAATTTGGTACCATACATCGTGATGACTTGGGGTCACATAACATCATAACATCATCATTGACTAGTCGGAACATCTTGATGACACCCAGTCACAAATCCGAGTAAAAACATCGTGGTGATTGGAGTTGGGTAATAACAACGTGAACATCGTGGTCACTCCAATCGTACTCGGTCTAGTACTAGTAACATCTTAAATGTGTCTCAACTATTCGAATAGGAACCCAAAAGGTGAGAACGTATATCTCATACTATACGTTCTCCCCTAATGTCTACTAATCTTTAGTTGGTTCCACATTAGAAAACATCATAAAACATCAGAACCATCATAAAACTCACTCTGCCTCATCTCATCGGCGAGTTAATATAATACCATACTCACCTCTTCTCATCAACGAGTAATGGTTCCATCGTGACTTGTCTCATTTCATCGATAAGTAAAAATCATCATAACTATCTTAACTTCATAAATCATCATAAACGTCTTAACTTCATGAATACTTCATAAATAGACTTACCTCGTCTCATCGGTAAGTAAAACAACATCATGGCGGTTATTTCTAATCATAATTCTCCAAAAGGAAAATTTTCGTCTTTGTCGCCTCATCTCATCAGCGATTGTAAAAACATCATGATTGGTTCGTCATCGAACGTACTCAAAAAGAGTAATTCCCCAACCAATAATGCTTGTTAAAATTTGGCAACTTCTAAATCATCTCAAAATAATAATTCAAATTAGTTTCGGTCGTAGAAGTCCGATATTAAGCGATAAAGCAAGAACACATGTCCCATACCATATATCCTTACTAAATCGTTTAATTCTCATTCTTATACGTCCGAAAGGAAAAAAATAGTTTATGATCTTTGCGCCATAATTTACTAAGGAAACCTGATTTTTTATTTAAATAATTTTTCGAAACCCAAAGAAATCCTTTTATAAAAATTCTACTTTTTATATAAAATAAATATAGTATATATACTTTTATTGTTTAGAAATACTCTTAAAAATATTTAAAATAAAATATTTAACACCATAATTACGAAGCCAGATCATGCATATATATGTTCATGAATGCAAAACAATTTTCAAGTGGCTTGAAAACAATAAGTGCACTAACAACATGGAACAAAACACAGGACAACGGATAAAATCCACTATTTTGAGCTAGCAAACATTGAAATATTTAAAAGCATTCTGAATGAAAGTTTTTTCATATGATTCAAGCTTTCCAGAATGACCAAGGTCAATCAATTCGGATCAATAATTCAAAAATTATGATCGTTTTACTCAAAAATAAAATCCGGCCTGAACTTATGTATTTGCAGGACAGCGACAAACAATTGCAATTATAGCATAGGTAACCTCAAAATCAGGCAAAATAAATAAATATAAAGTTGTAGTTTAGCTTCTATGATTTCCAGTATGACCAAGATCTTCAAATTCCGATCATTGGTTCAAAAGTTATGATCATTTTACATAAAACATCAAATTCAGCCCGAATCTATATATTTGCTGGACAGCGACAAACAATTGCAATTATATCATAGATAACTTCAAAATCTAGAAAAATGAATCAAACAAAAGTTGTATTTTAGTTTCTAAGCTTTTCGGAACATCTAAAATTATTGAAATTGGTTAAGAAACAAAGAAGTTATGGCCAATTTAGTTTCAGCCTTAAGCACAGAGCAAATATTGGTTTTGCTCTCGGGATTACAGTAGAAAAATTAAATTTTGACACACCTAACTTCAAAACTACAGAAAACACAAAACATGAAAGTTGTAGCACAAGAATTAAGCTTTTCGAAACATCTAAAATTATCAAAATCGGTTAAGAAACGAAAAAATTATAGTCAAATTCGTTTCAGCTTCAAAGATGGACAGAATTCAGTTTTTGGATTGAGCACAAAATATGATCAAAACTTGATTTTTGTAGTTCCAAGCATTTAATTTTACACTAAATATGAATAAACAAGATTGTATACAGCAAGCGTGAGCGAGGTTACTCACCTTAGGGTTTGTTTGCAGCGAATTAAATGATTTTGCTTGCAAAGAAAGGAGCTTTAGCCTTGGATTAGTAATTAGAAACCCATAGAAGCTATAGAAACAACATGCAAGCATGGAAAAATATCAAAACTCAATTATAGTGAATCAAATCTGAGAATTGATATGAATTTGAGATTAAATAGGTAGGAGATTACCTTATCTTATGTGTGTAACTTGAATTGAACCTTGAATTTGCAAGAGAATGAGTGAATTTTGATTTTTCCTCATGTGGAGGCCATTGTTTTAGGTTTATTGTAAGTTTTATTTTATTTTATTTTTGGGAAGAAGGAATGAATAGAGGAATAGAAGCAATTCCTTCTCACTAGATGCTTCTAGATTTAGGGTTTTGGATCTAAAACCTTACCCAATGTAACAACCCTAGATTTTTGTATATTATTTAAATTGGACTTTCTTTTATTTTTTAAATTAATTTTATTTCAAACATTTCATTTTTAAATATAAATGTTGATTATTAAGTGATTTATAGTTCAAACTAGTATAATTTGAATATTTTACTGTAAAGTGAATTTCTGGTCAAACTGTTCAAATTTTGACTTTTAAACTTCAAATTTAAATTATTTTAAATCTTAGATTTTATACTTTATTATGAAAATAGATGAAATAACTTGAACACTGCTTTTCGTTTCGTTAAAAACAGAGTTAAACTGCAAAAGTTATGTACATTTCAATTTTGAGTGTAATTTGATTTATTTAACAATTTTGTCTATTTTAAATTATATAAATTATATTTTCTATGTCATATTTTATTTTATTTTGTGTTAATATGTTATTGTATGTATATTTTTGTCCTTTATTATTTTTAAAGTGATAATATAATTTTTCTAAAGTTTATTTGAATTTATTTCAATTTATTAAGTCTGGTTTCCATTTTTCTGGTATTTTCTTTATTTAAATTATATTTAACTAAAATTTATTTATTCATTTTGGTGAATGCATTTTTATTTTTATGTTATTATCTTTGTTATAAATATTTTTCCAAGTCCATATAATTTTTCTAAAATTTATTCCGTTATTTTCAAATTTTTCTAGTCTAGTTTGCAGTTTTGTGCTATTTTCTCATTTTAACCTTATATAATTAATAAATATTTACATATATTTTTATATTTTGTTTCATTTTCGAAATTTTAACTGAAATAATTATTATTTTCCAAAATTTAATCTTATATAGGTGTAAAAAAAATAAAAAAATGAAAGGTTTTGTGACTCTTTATTTGCCTTAGTCCTTTTGCATTCTTGTCTTTTCATTTCAACCATTACTTGTAATTACTATTGGCTGACCTTATCTTTTCTTCAGCTGACTTCCTCACTTCATTTTTCACGTGAATTCTCACATCCAACCTGGAAAAAAATGTCGGCCTCTCCCTTGTTCAAAAATTTGGTAAAAACTCCCTTTCTTTTCATGTTTCTTTGTTTTCTTCTTTGTTTTACATGGATTTGCCTTGCCTTCACCCCCTTCTTTGGATCGGCCTGCTCTCATCCACCACCTAGGCCGCCTCCATCACCATCCCCTCTGACCAACACCTCCTCCAGCCCCTTCCCATGCCATAGCCGAGCCCTTTGTGATGAAGAACCACCATAGTTTTGAGCAAAATCTTATATATATGCAAGCAGAGCACACCTAGGCCTAGCACCACCTCTTTCAACCATCTGGGCCGACCAAAAACCATCACCACTGGCCTGATCTCAACCTAACACACCTCTGCACACCCTCACCTTACCATACCTGAAGTGGCCATGCCCTCCATGCCTTGGCCGAGCCATAAGATGCCTTGAAACCCTTGCTTTTGCCTTGTAACATTAGCCTCTTGCCTCACAAACTTGTGCACCACTTTCTCTAGGCTAGGCCGACCCGTTTCAATCCATAACCTGATCCAAATACATGCTTTGGCCGTGCAAACCTGATCCATAGCTGAAGCATAGGTGGTAGAAAGCAAGTGCAATAGTTTTGGTTTTGTTTTATTCAATCCATTTCTGACATTGTTTAAGTATATCCTGTTTTGAAACTTATGTTTTATATATTTGTTTGTCTCATGTATCTAAGGAGATTTATCTTTGGCTCTCCCACTCAAATCATATTCGTGTTGTCGTGCCTTTAAAGATTCTGTGTTGTGTGTTTTGGTAGTCATCTCCAGCTTAAACAAGTGAGTACATCTCACCAGACAAGTTATACTTATATAAGTAATAAACTGATCACACTTGAATCTGTAATGCACATCATCCTGTTTTAATTGCCATATTATATTCATATGATGTTCACACCTGTATTTACACCTGCTATATCATATGTCACTATTATTTCATGCTATTCTGTATATTTTATCAGTTTATCACACTGCAAGTTCCCTGTAGATTAGAATCACTATGGGTTGAAATGATACATACCCGAACGGACTTTAGAATAAGGGAAAATCGTTATGGGCTGAACTGATAGGCCTGAGCGATTTTCATTTTATTTCATTTACTTGGGACTGTGGGTTTGAAATGATAAAACCCAGATTTTCTTTGTAAATTACGGGTTGAAATGATACATTACCCGTATCACTTTACCTAGGCTAGAAAATTATATACAGACCCGTAGTTAAAATATATTTTTCTAAAATTTTTAAAAATATGTTTGAAATGTAAATATTATAATACTTTGATTTAAAACATAATTAAAAATGATTTTTGTAAAGTATTATTGATTTTTTTGGAAATTTATAGGTTAAATAAATTATGGAAAAGTTAGAAAATTTAAATGTAAGTTATTTTGGAAATTTTGATTTAATTATAATTGGAAATTAAATTAAATATGAAATTATGATAAATTTATGATAATTTGAATTTAAAATGAATTTAAAATGATTTTATAATATATTAATGATTTTTGAGTAAAGTTAAAAAAAAGAAAGGGATGATTATTTAAGTTGAAATTTTGAAATATAACCAAATGGGAATTTGTGAATTTGGCTTAAAAGTGAATTTTAAGTTAAGTGAATAAAATTGAAATTAAGTTATATTTTGAAATTTAAACTTAAGTGTTAAGTTGAAATTTAATTTAATGAATTTAAATTTGAATGTTGAAATTGAATAAGTGAATTATTATTAAATCTTGATTTTTGAATGGAAATTTAACTTTATAAAATCATGAACTTAAGGAAAATTAAATAATGTTTATAAATGTGAAAATGTATGATTTTATTAGTTAAAAATGTTTTGAATAAAAATATAATTGGTTGTGAAATTATATTGAATATTTGAAGTTAATTAACTGCATTTTTCAAATGCTATTAATTGCAATGTAAATGATATTACAGCATTTGTAAATGATGTAGTTGATGGTAATGAACTAAAAAGCTAAATTGAATTAAAGGCTATTATAGCAATCTTTTTAAGTGCTATAATTGTTGAATTTAACTAAGTTTATTTGAAATATTAAGTAAACCCTATTACAACATTTTTAAAAATGCTGTCTTTTGTTAAATTGAACTGTTTTGAATGTAACTTTCCGTAGCATTTTCTAAATGCTGCGAAAAGTGAATTTTCACTGTTTTGATAAACTTAAGTGAATAAATGAACTTTGGAAGTTGAAATTTTTGGAAATTTAATAATTTAATTATTAAATATAATAACTTCATTTTAATGATTTAAAATGATTTTTGAAATATAAACTGTTTTGAAATGTAAATTGAAATGGTATTTTAAATTGAATAAAATGAATAATGATTTGAAATGAATGTGGTTTTGAAAAGATATGATATTTTGGTGTAATAAAATGATTTGAAATGTGGTTTTGGAAAGATATGATATTTTGGTGTAATAAATTGATTTGAAATGTGGTTTTGGAAAGATATGATATTTTGATATATTAAAATGATTTGAAATGTGGTTTTGAAAAGATATGATATTTTGATATATTAAAATGATTTGACAAGAATTTCTAGAAAGATATGATGTTTTGAAATGGTTTGGAATTAATTTAATCTTTATTTTGATAAAGATTTGGATTTGAAATGATATCCTATTTTGAAGTATAAACATTATTTTAAAAGTTATAACTACGGGTTATAATAACGATTGGTTGGCAAAGAGACCGGGATCAGATATCTGGCATACTCTCTGTCGATACCGAAAACCACTTTGACAACCGTGTACGCGGTGGAGATTCCAGAATGAAGTAGGATGGTAGCGACGTTCTTGAGGTATATTACGTGGACCCAACTCCCGTAAGTTGGCATAAGGTGGCTAAAACAGGAGCGATCTCGGGCCAAGTGAGGTCATTCCTCCTATTGGACACATTCCTTCGATACTATACTCTTACTGGTGATTGATTAGATGGCCATCCTCCGATTTTGATATGGGAGTGTGTTTCGAGGTGGGCGTATGTGGCTGCTGCGTTACCACCAGCCCGTGTGCGTAATTGGTATATCTACCCTGGCATTGCCTTGTGTGCCGTGTCACCTACCATACCGAGCCTTTACTACGAGTTTGTTTTTCTCCCGTAGCCCGTGTGGTATCCTCTAGCAGTCACCCGGAGTGGAGATGGCATGATATTGGATGGACTACTGGGACTATTATGTGTGAAGGGTGATATGGGTAGCCCGGAACGCTATTTAAAAGTAAGTTTATTTTACTGTAGACATTATTATAATAGCGAAATATTACTACATAGTAAATAGTTTAACGGATCCTTAAAGGATGGACGGTCTCAGGCATCCTTTAAGTTACTTGTACCTTATTACAGTTCACTTGAGTTGGTTTATATTATATAAGTATATATTGTCCTGACTCGAGTGTTTGTATTTTTTATTTACGCTCAGGTCAGCCTGAGTTATTCATAGATTTGGATTCCACTTTCTGGAGATTGGAATCGCTGGAGATTATCTGCTTATCTAGTTTTATCTATTCCAGTTCTGTTGTTCTATCCAGCTTGTACTTGGTTATCATCTTGAGACTTCTGTTGTACTTTATTTATTCTGTTGTATCTTATTTAACTCTGAAATTTATATAGTAGCTTCATGAACTACTATTTCTTTTACTTCCGCTGCATTATTAAATACTATGTTTCTGTGATCTGTGATTTTATTTACTGTATATTCTGAGATTTGCCAAATTTTATTTACAATGCGGTATTTTGAGCAATTCAAGTCCGACATGTGCGGATGCGAATGGTTGAAAATATCGGGTTGTTACACCCAATAAGAGCAAAGGCAATTATACTTAGTGAAATTCTAAGTAATGTATATTTTTCATCCATTTTTATCAATATTTTTCAATATTCTCATTTTTAGTGAAAAATCGCTATTTTCATCTATTTCGACCAAATAAAATTTATTTTTAAGTCTACCTAAGTGTATTATAATGTTTTAACATTTTTATAACGTTAAAACATCATTCCAAGCCTATTTACTCTTCTAAATTTTATTTTCTTCATATTATTCCTTTATTTTACAATAAAAGGCTAACATTGGAATAAATTTTCGATATTACTAATTGACTCAAATTAAACCATCACAATTATTTATTTACAACACAAATCCATAAATAAAGTTTTCCAAACTTTATTTTCATTCATTTGCACTTATTTCAACTATCAAATGTTCAAATAAGCGTCAAATAAAATAATATGACTTATTTAAATTTCAAATCCCATATTATATTCATCAAGATATTGTTTATATAAAATAAATAATATAATCCCCTATTTTATTATCCAGTTCATTTTTAAAAACAATATTAAATTATAATTTTCTTCATAATTTAATATTAATAGTAATCTCCAAAATCCCGGGTTGTTACAGAAATACAAGCAACTCAAAGGATGTTTGGGATAACCATCCTCTAAGGATCCATGAAACTATCTACTATGCAGTAATATACGCTATTATAATAATGTCTATAGTAAAGTAAACTATTAAAATAGCATTAAGCCGTTACCCATTTCCCCCTTAACACATTTTATATATTTCCATAGTTTATACAGTACTGGGCGTCGTCAGAGGGCACTCCATAGGTATGGTACAAAACAAACTCGTGGTGGTCTCGCTAAGGTAGGTGACACGGCATAACTAGGCAATGCCAGAGTGGATGTACCAATTACACTTCCGGGTTGGTGGTAACGCATAGCAGCAACTACCGTCCACCTCGAAACACACTTCCAAATCAAAAATCAAGGGTGGCCACTAAATCAATCACAAAGTCAGAATTTAGTATCGAAGGAATGTGCCCGATCGGAGGGATGACCTCACTTGGCCTGTCGATTGCTCCTGTTTTAGCCGCCTTATGCCAACTCACGGGAGTCGGGTCCACGTATATACCTCATATAGGATCGTCACCACTATCCTACTTCATTCTGGAATCTCCACCACGTACACAGTTGTTAAAGTGGTTTTCGGTATTGGTAGAGAGTATGACAATATCTGATCCAGTCTCTTTAACAATCCATCGTGATTATAACACCACGGTCATTTCAAAATAGTTTATACTTCAAAGCCAAAATATCATTGCCATTTCAAAACCATATCAATACCGATATCATTTCCATTTCAAAACTATATCAATACAATATCATTTTCAAAATCATAACACTTCAAGGTTATAACACTTTCTAAATCAAATCACTTGAAATCATAACCCTTTGGAAATCATAACACTTTGAAATCATAACACATTGGAAAACCATGACACTTTCCTTTAAACAGTTTAGATATTAATAATAGATAGATATATATATATATATATATATATATATATATATATTCAAATAGTTTATAAAATAAATAGTTTATATAAAATAGTTATAAGTTAAAATAGTTTATATTAAAATAATTAGTATATTAAAATAGTTTATAATAAAAATAGTTTATATTAAAAATAATTTATATATAAAATGATTTATATTAAAAATAAGAATAACTAAGGCTGATTGCATTCCCCTTTACAATAAAATCACCTCTGCATTAACTAGTTGGGACAATAGGTGCTTGTCACAGAGTGGTAGGCTAGTTATTATTAAATCTGTTGTTTTTCCCACTTTGGTCTACTGGGCTAGAACCATTTTCCTTCCTGTTAAAATGTTGCAACTAATAAGGTCTGCCATGATTAGATTTTTTTGGACAGGAAGTATACACAACAGAAAGATTGTGCCTTGTTCCTTTTCTAGAATTGAGACACCTTTGAAACTTGGTGGGCTGGGAGTTATAGATATCAGGAAATGAATACATCTGCTATTAGTAAGCAATTTGATGTCCTTCTAAATAAGAAGAATAGTTTGTGGGTTAGTTGGACATGGAATCACAGCATAAAGAATAAGCATTTTTGGACTATGGAAACACCACATAACTGCAGCTGGATTTGGAGAAGTATGTTGAATCTCAGGCATGTTTTCCTCCCTATGGTACTATATCCCATAAATTCTACAATGGCTGTTAGCTTTTGGCATGATCCATGGGTTAGTATTGGTCATATCCTCTATAATGTTTGTGATCATGCTCAGATAATACAGTCTGGTATACACCAAAATGCATTAGCTAATGACTTTTTACATAATGGTAAAATAATGTTACCAACCATCAGTAATCAAGTGCTTAAGCAGATGTGGGATGATATACAACTGCATAGTTACAGTGTGAAGCAGGATGCTTGTGTTACTTGGGATAATAAGTTACACACAGTTAAAACTGTATACAATTATGTTACTGATAGTGATCCACTTCCAGCTGCTAAATGGTACAATGTGATATGGAATTCTGATTTAACTCCAAAAGAAAATTTAATGATGTGGAAAGTCATAAATCAGGCTTTACTTACAAGAAGTGTTATCAGTAGTTATGGTATGGTTTGTTCCAAATTGTGCTTGTTCTGTCAACTTCATGATGAGTCTACTGATCATCTTTTCTTTGGTTGTCCTGCTTTACACTTCATTATAGACAGGATAAGTTGTATTACTGGTTATCATTTATCTGGTTCTACAAATAGTGCACTCTGGCATATAATCTATAAAGCAACTAAGTGGAGAAAGGAACAAGGAAGAGCTTTAGCTGTTGTATTGAAAATAAGTATGTCTGTGATCTGGGCAGAGAGAAATTCTATGGTTTTTGATAATGTTAGAAGAACTGATGCATTAATATGGAAAGATATCAAGTCTCGTACTCATTCTCAGCTTGATTTTTGTGCTGCTGATTTCCCTCCTTCACTGGTTGAAGCTTGGGGATGAGTCTGTTGATTTTGTTATTTTTTATTTTTTTTCTTTTTCATGATGTTGTACTTTTTTATTGTCTTGCAATAAAACTGGTAGGGGCCCAGTTAACCCCGCTGGCTTTGCCAAAAAAAAAATGATTTATATTAAAATAGTTTATATGAAAATAATCTATAAAGTAAAATATATAAATAGTTTTAAATATAATTTTAAAAAATACTTTACATAATAAAAGAGCTTCCTCAAATATCAAAAATCGATTCCAAATCAACTCAAATTCCAAAATTCAAATTTAATCCAATCTCAAATTATCAATTTCAATTCAATTCAGTTTCTCAAGAAACCATTTCAATTTATATCGATTTCAAAACATATTTGAACCACAAAATAAACCATTTCAATTTCAGTATATTTCAAAGCTTTAAGCATTCAACATTTTCGAAACTAAATTTGATCATTTCATATATATGTCAAATTCAATTTAATATTATTTAGTTTTGAAATATTTACTTACTAAATCCAATATCATTTAAATAAAACCTCAAATTTCAAATAACTAAATATTTCCTTCAATTTATTTAAATTTGAAATATTCATTTAATCACCTTAAACCAAAATCAAGTTATAAAAATCATATCCTTTAAAATCTCAAATTCAATAAGTTCCAAATCAATTTAGTTAAATAAATTTACAAATTTCAAATAAATTCAAATTTATCTTCCTAATCTTAACTTAAAAAATCATTATAAAATCTATTTTCAAATATAAATTTAAATAAATACTTAAATATATTACTTAGTAAATAAATCAAACTTTATTAAATTAAATCTTATTATTAAACTTATTTTATGTATATTTCAAAATAGTAAAATTATAAGTAAATCTTAAAATTTATAATTTCAAAACTAACTTATAACCTTTAAAATTTTCAAACATATAATTTTAAAAATCAAAAATTTAACTATACATAAAATAACATTTATATATAATATTTAAAAATCAATATTTATATAAAACCATATATATATATATATCTTTAAACCTTGGAAAATCATTTCAAATATATATATATATATATATATATATATATATATATATATACCAACGCTGTCTGTATAAAATTTTCTATCCTATGGCCAAGTGATATGGATATTTATCATTTCAATCTGCAATTTAAATATTTACGGGTATGTATCAGTTCAACCCGCAATCATAAATTCAATTCAAATGAAAATCGCTTGAGTTTATCATTTCAACCCATAACAATTTTCTATTATTCTACAAGATCGTTCGAGTATGTATCATTTCAACCCATAGGGAATTCTAAACTAACAGGGAACTTGCAGAATGAGAACATATATGATAATAATATAACAGGCATATATCATCAATATAAATAACAGATAATGGTGTCAGATGTCACAGGTGAACAGATACAGATAGCAACATATATAAAGCAATGTAAATAACTAACAACAACATATTTCAATTTTCATTTCAATTGAAATCAAATTTAATAAATATAAGAACGTTAATCGTGAGTGATTGCTCACCTTTCGAGGCTGGAGATGAACGGGAATGAGATGAGTTACGAATCCAAAGCAAAGCTAGATTGAACGCGAAATGGATGAACAAAGCTAATATATAGGAATATACGAATTCAAATCAGAACTGGATCGATGAAGATAATTGGTATAAGTGAACTCATATATATAACTATTTACATATAAAGTCATATTCTAAATCCAAACATATATTAAATTAAATATATATATGGTTTTCAAAATCATAGTTTTAAATTAAAATACATATATAACATCAAACATATATACATCATATATTTTGAAATAAATACATATATATATATACACTTATATTCTTTTATTCAATACAAAGATAAAATTTAAAAGTCAAAGCATATATATGAACACTTAAGCTAATACATTTGAAAGTACATATATATACACCAAACTAGATATACGGATTTGTATGTAAACTAATATATACACAACTGTAGTAATATTATGTATACAACTAACATAAATTAAAACTATAACTAATATAGAAACCCTTATATATAACTTAAAGTCTATACAAATATATAATATAAAACCGAACAATAAAAGTAACCTTATATATATAAACAGTCTATACAATATTACTTAGTAAGTATAATAATATATAACAAACTTTTATATATATATATAACCACACAGTATATATCATATGAAATTGACGTTCATAAACCATTGAATACATATGCAGTACAATATACAAGCTTGAAATGCAATAACAAATACATACATATTTTTATAATTTCATATATATAGAGAAAAATATAGAGTAAACCGTAGATATATATACTGTAACTTTTTTATAAACTAATATATATATATATATATATATATATATATATATATATATATATATATGTTGAATATAATACAAGACAGGTAAAATAAAACATATGTGAATCAACTAACCTACGCAGACTTATATATAGAATCAGTAAATAAAGTTATAAATATGTATATGTGTAAAAATCTTATATATAGAAATATAGCTTACACAGCGGAACCATATTTATGTATACAAAATTTACCTTCCAGACATCCTCTATACATGCACGAAGAGGTGAGTGAAGCTTGTTAAGCTGTAACATCCCGCCTTTTTGTACGCTTTAAATCGACGATAAACCACACACGTCAGACTTAAACCATAACGAAGGACGGATTATTATTGGGGTGAATAAGAAAAAGCAGAGAAAGAAAAAACAAAACAGAATCTTGCAGCGGAACGACAAAATATAATAACCAAATAAACAGTTCATGAAGCTGTTTTACAGAACATTTGATTATACTTGTACAACACAGAATCAGAGTTACGCATACCAAAGAATAATAACTAAAAATGCAATGGAACAATGTGATGTAGTGGAACAATATAGTAAATAATAGTAATACAATCTTCATCTTCGTCCTCAAATATTAAGGTCTTCAAATCCTGAAATGCTCAGGCGGACCCGAGCGAATTGAAAAGACAAAATACTCGAGTCGGAACTAAAATATCTTATGTAAGTTAAATCAATGATAAAATATGAGTGGAACGGTGTCAGAGATGTTTATGGGGTTCGACATCTCCTATCCAGTGTCTAACATGAGTGCAGTAACTTAAGAGATGCTCGGGATTCACATCTCCTAAGCATCCATTAAACTATCTATTATGTAGTAATATACACTATTATAATAATGTCTATTAGTAAAATAAACTTACTTTTAAATAGTGTTAAGGCGTTACCCATATAGCCCTTAACACATAATAGTCCCAGTAGTCCATCCAGTATCAGCGCATCTCCAGATCGGGAGACTAACCTAAATACTCCATGGGCTACGGGAAAAAACAAAACTCGTACAAGGCGCACTAGGGTAGGTGACACGGCACACAAGGCAATGCCAGGGTAGATATACCAATTACGCATCCGGACTGATGGTGATGCATAGCGCGCAACTACCGCCCACCTCGAGCCAGACCCCCAAAAAAATAAAAGGGCCCCAATCAATCACAAAGTAATAGAATGGTATCGAAGGAGTGTGTCCGATAAGAAGGGCTACCTCACTGGCCCGTAAGCGCTCCTGTTTTAGCTACCTTACGCCAACTCATGGGAGTCGGGTCCACGTATATACCTCAAAGGAATGCCGCCACCATCCTACTTCATTCTGGAATCTCCACCGCATACACAGTTGTTAAAGTGGTTTTCGGAGTTGGCAGAGAGTATGACAACTTCCGATCTCGGTCTCTTTAACAACCAAACGTTATTATTACACCATGGTCATTTTCAAAATAGTTTATATTTTAAAACCAAATATCATTGCCTCTTCAAAACCAAATAAATACGATATCCTTTTCATTTAAAATATATCATTTTCTAAAATCATAACACTTTCAAAGTTATAACATTTCGAAATCAAAACACTTGAACATAACACTTTCAAATTATAATACCTTGAAACTCAAAATGTGATGTCCCGGAAATTTAGGCAATAATTATTTAATAATTTCTTTGATAATTATTTTAAAATGTGAAATATTGATTTAATAAATTAATTCAAACTGGAATTCTCTTTTGAAAATTAATAATTATTTAGTTTTTTAAATGATATTCTTTTCAATGTTAAAAATATTTAAGTAATAAATAATCTTTCTTAACTGATTTAAAAATATTTTATTTATGATGTATAAATGTTTATACATTGTAAATAGAAGGTTTGGTTTTTAATTTTAATTTATTATTTAATAAAGGGTATTTTCTAATTTATATATAAATGAATAAATTGTAAATGGATTTAAATTAATTTAAATTAGTATTGTAAACTTTTTAAAAGTTTATTTTAAAAGATCTACCTTATAATTTTCATAGAAAATAAATAAGTATTTATTTTGTTTTTAAAAATAAATATAGTTTAAAATTTCAATTTTATAATAAAGGTTTATTTTTTTGTTTTATTTTAAAATTCTTTTCTTTTGAAATATAGTTTCATATAGAATATTATTTTAAATAATTAAACAAGCATGTATAGTTTTATAAAGAAGTTCATAGTTTATATGTATTTTATAACGACCTTCTATTTTGGACCATTCAAATCGATAATAAAACCGTACATGTCCGACTTGAATAATTCAAAATACCGAATTGTTAATAAAATTTGGCAAAATTTAAAATATACAGTAAATAAATCAATCATAGATCACTTACACGGAGTAATACAATGTAGCGGAGTAGATAAAGAATAGTAGTTCATGAAGCTACTATATACCTCAGAGTTAGAAATAAAATACAACCGAATTGTTCAAATGCCATGAAGTCTCCAATGCAACAGATGGCTTCTCTGAACCAATCAACTGGATGACTGAAGGGATAGATAGCTGGATCTTCAAGCAAAGCTCCAACTTCGAAGGTGAGTCTCAAATGTTGTATCTCTCAGTCTGACCCGAGCGTAAAGCAAAACACAAAACACTCGAGTCAGGATTAACATTGTTATATCTATAAATCTAACTCAAGTGAAATATCAACTGAAATATAATTAACTTAGAGGATGTTTGGGATAACCGTCCTCTAAGGGTCCATGGAACTATCTAAAAGATAGAAATATACACTATAACACCGTAGTCTTTTCAACTTAATTTATACTTCAAAACCAAAAATCATTTTCACTTCAAATATCTCTATACTTCCCAAATAGTATTTTTATATATTAAATAATTTGTACAGTAAAGAAATTTCAATTCCCTCAACTTAACAAATCGCTTAACATCAACCCGACCACCCCATTTAAATCTATTTCAATCTCAATTTATTAATTTAAATTCAACTCAATTTCTAAAATAACCACTTCAATTTTATCGATCTCAAATTCGGATTTGAAATCACAAAATACCCTTTATGTTCAATATATTTCAAAACTTTAAGTATTCAACGTTTCAAACTAACTTTTTAATCAATTTAGTTTCTAAATAATAAATTCAACTATACTGATTTCAAATACATATCCGAATCGCAAAATAAACCATTTAAATCCCAATATAGTTCAAAGCTTTAATATTTAATTAAATGTTCAATTTAATAGTTCCATATAGATCTCCATTTAACCTCATTATTATCTAGTCTTAAAATAATCCCTCATTAGATACAATATCATTTAAGTAACCTTAAATTACATTTTACTCAATATTTTCTTTAATTTATTTAAACGTGAAATATTCATTAAATCACTTAAATAAAAATCCAGTTACAAAATCATACCCTTAAATTTCCCATTCAAAAATTTCGAATTGATTTAATTGAATAAATCCTTATTTAAATACCATTTAGATAAACCCACATTTATCTCCCAATCTTAGTAAATTGCAGAATACTTTTTGGAATAAAATTTACATAAATATTTAGCATAATTTATGTATTAAATCAAATTTTGACTAAATTAAATATTATTAAATCTATATATCATTACCCTTTATATATAAAAAAATTTAAGGATTAACATTTAATAAGACCATATATTTCTTTCCAAAACAATGGATTAAATTTCAAAATATTTATATATATGGACCAACAATGTCTGTATATATTTCTTATCATATGGTCAAGTGTTACAGATATTTATCATTTCAATCCGTACACTAAATGTATACGGGTGGATAGCATTTCAACCCGTAATCCCAATTCAATTAAATGAAAATCGCTTGGGTTTATCATTTCAACCCATAACGATTTTCTCCTATTCTAAAGTCTGTTCGGGTATGTATCATTTCAACCCATAGTGATTTCTATACAAACAGGGAACTTGCAGAGTGATAACAGATATGTAAATAATAATAACAACAGGCATATATCATCAAAATAAATGTACAAACAATAGGATATGGTGTCATATCCCATAAGTGAATAGTTACAGATAATAGCATATATAACAATTTAAATAACTACAGCCTCATATTTCAATTGTCGTCTCAATTGAAATCAAATTTAGTAAATAAAAGAACGTTAATCGTGAGTGATTTCTCACCTTTCGAGGCCAGAGAAAAAGAAGTGAGTTATGAAATCCAGATCCGAATTCCAAAACAAAGCTAGATGGACACGGTTCAATGATCAAAGCTGATAATAGGAATAGACGAATTCAAATCAGAATTGGATCAAGGAAGATAAATAGGATAAGTGAGATTATATACAACTAGCCAACATATGCAGACACAGTTTATAAAATATGCAACAAAATATGCATACCTCGGTTAATATATATACATAGGTGTGCAGACCGACTATATTAATATAACCATATATATACTATATAACATTTCCTCTACCAATTTGTATATAACTGTACATATGACTATACTTGAAATCAAAATACACATCCCTTAAAAAAATCCAACGTATATCAGTCAGTGCAAACAACCTTAAGGCTGACATGAAATAAACTTTTGAAAGCATATACTGTTGAAATTATAAAATATTGATATAACTTATACTGTAAAACTACCATAGAAAATTTTATATATATATACCAACATTTAAATATAACTTATGTAAATTGGTGAAAATAAAATAAAGTATAGTACGGTAGACTCTAAAATACTAAAACAATCATAAAAATATATATATTATAAATTGACCTATCAAACTTGTACCCACCAATTTTATATAATATATATACCAAAACAGTAACGACAATTGAAATACTATATTTTATATATCTAACATATGAAAGCTAATAAAATAACATATTTTATTATAGTTGAAACTGTTATAACCAAATATATAAAACATATAAAAATACGTATATTAATAGAAGGCTGCCAAACTTATACCATATATACCGTAAGCTATCAATAGTAAAATAAAACGCATATATATATATATATATATATATATATATATTTAACTTTTCAACTAGTTAGTAAAACATACGTATCTAAAAGCCGTACGATAACTATATGCTAACAAAAGTCAAAAACTATATACCGTAAAATCTTAAAATAATGTACATAATACGGTATAAATATATACTAACCTTTATATATGGACAGAAGTTAAATATTTATATACACGTTTATAAATATAACAATTATCATATATATACTATTATGAAATATATTATTATTTTTAAAGTTCAACTGTTAGGGAATTCAAAATCCACATAGTTGCAGTAAACATATAAAACAAAACTTATGCACAATCTATACTGTTCTTAATATATAAAATAGACTTATATCAAATAAAATGCGTACTTACTTTTAAAAACCAGAGAGGAAATGTTTTGCCAACTAATGCATGCGGCCATGGGGAGGAGGCAGGCCAAGGAAAAGAGAGAGCTCATGCTCAGGTTTGGAAGAAATAAGAAAAGATGGAGGGGAGATGAGAACAGGCGATTTCTAAAGGAAGAATGCATGCGTGATTCAAGCAACATGACATGGCGAAGGGCATTCTTCAGGCAATAGAGAAAATGCTAGTTTCTTAAATATAAAGGTAGGTCTGCATCTGATATGTGAACGTGCTATATGACTTTATATAATATTTACAAAGCTCTCTCCTCTTTTAATATTAATTTGAGGGCAAGGAATAGCCTACAGAGAGAAAAGAAGATGCAATCTATGCTATACTATATATATATATATATATGTATATATATATTCCTAGAAACACGGAAACGAAGAGGTAAAAGAGGGAAGAGAAAGAGGCGTATAAATGAATGGTAAATAAATTTTAATTTCAAATGAAATAAATGGAACAGCAGAGATTAAAGTATGGATGTAAATCCTGGAATAATAAAAAGCAACGTTTATATGTTGATTAAGAAAATAATTAAAACAATTAATGGCAAATGGGGCAGCATGTTTCAAATTTTTGAAATGCAAAAGAAACATACACTATAAATATAAAGTTTTTCAGAAGCAAAAGAAACGTAAAGCTGTCCATTGATTCATCAAAACGTTATTTAAGTAATAAATTGAAATGAATATACAAATAAAAGTAATTGTAATGGTCAATAGTTGATTTAGCTATACACTTAAGGCAATAAATTTTTGTTTGTTTGTACAACACATAATGAGTTTTGAAAGTCAAGGATATAAAAATGGATAAAAGGAAAGAAATCAGGAAATTTTGTGAGCAATAGCTTTCCAAGGAAAGGTAGGCTTACATTATATATACATGCTGAGATGATTAGGCACGTTCAAAAATTTTGAAGCAAATGAAGGAATTGGAAAAAAAATAAAAAAATGAAAGAAATTTGAAAAGTCCGTAGCTATGATTTAGCCAAAAATTATTAAAGCCATTCACTAGGAAGGTTGGAACCGAAATAATAGGGAGAGGAAGGCACATTAAATTTGATGACAAAGTTGTGTTCAGATCTATAAGCAAGTGGTTTATATATTATAGGCCTTATGAAAGCGAGGGAAGGAACGGATGCTACTAGCTTGATGATTTGAGATTCTTTCAAGCGTTAAAAACAAAAATAAAGAGAGACCAGAATAAACGCACCACCATAAATATAAATATACGCTTCAATTGCAAAAGAAATGTATAGAGAAAATTATGGGTAGTGGGAAAGGTAAAGTCAGTGCACGAAACTACAAGGAATAATAAAAGCAAGGTCGATGATCTCAAATTTATTAATGGTTACGAATGGAAAAGTCTACCTGGATTGGAAAAGTATTAAGCAATAGAAATCCTTAACGGTAGTAAAAAGAAACCGTTACGCACTGATTCAGAAATTAATTAAAGCAATTAATAGCTTGAATTGGACAGCACGTTTTCTCAGTTAAATAAACTTCCATAAAATTATTTGAAAATTTACAATCTGCTATATTTAAATATACGTATTATAAATATATAAAAAATTTATTTAAAAATTCAATTTTTATAAGATTTCACAAATATTCAATTAAATACGTTATAGAATCAATTAAAATTGTTAAAATTTTCCGGGTCGTTACATATTTATTTAAAGACTAGATGTTAATAAACATTCGAATATTGCTAAAATTAATTTGAAATGGTTTAAGACAAATTCAAATACATTTAATAATTTAGAATTCTCTTTTAAATATTGAAATAAACATGTGTTAGTCAATTAAACTATTAAGTAGACACTTGTAAAAATTTGACACTATAAGATAACAAGTGGCATGTTAATTTTATTTTTGAAATAAATTGTTTTAGATAAGAAAATTTAGAAATTCATTTTGTTCAAACCATTTTCTCATTTGGAAACCTGAGAAAATCAAATTTTCAGTAAGATCAAAACCCCAAAACAGATTGCATGTGTTAAAATCTGCAATCTTTCTCTTCAATTCTCAAATCTGCAAACCAAACTTCTTCAAATCTGCAGTCTAAAATCTGCATTCAACTTCAAATTCCTGCAATCAAAATACAAATTTATTTCTACAAAGCATGTTAAAATCTGCAAATCATTCCTACAAATAACTTCAATTCTGCAATAATCAAACAAATCAGATCTGCAATCATTTTCTTCATATATCATCTGCAATATAAAATCTGAGCTATTAGTATGGGTCTGCATGCATACTAATACAAGATAAAAGCAACTTCAACTTCAAAATGCAAGCCAAGATCAACATGCACTTCAGATTGCATCTCTAGAAATTGTTTCTGCACTTAAGTCTGTTTTCTGCATTCTTCAAATTTATAAGGTGAGTAAACCTTTTTATCTTAAAAACAGTTCTTCCTTTTAAAAATCTGGATGAAGTTTATTGTATGTGTAGTAATATGGTCTCTAATGATTGTTTGAGTTTGAATATGAATATGTGTTTGTGAGTGGGATGTTGCTTGCATACTTGTTTCTGAGTATTACATTTTTTGTGTGCTCTGTTGTTGATAACAGACCATCTTTATCACAAATGAATTCATATCCCACTACATAATTAGAATTTGGCTTTGATTACTAAAAAGAAATGGTTAATAACATTGTGTTCTTGCTTTTAAGAATAGATTCAGATAAGTATATTTGGTTAAAACTGTACAAAGTTTAAAGTTACAGTGAAAACTCAGGAAGTAGGAAATTCCAAAACTTGATAATTCTTGAATTCACCAATATTGCTTGAATTGCTTTTGAAAATTAGGAATTCTAAAAACTATATTACAGTTTTAAATAAACTATTAGGGAAAGACATTTCTATTTTAAAAAAGAAATAGGAAAATTTGAAAATAATCTGTTAAGCTAGTGGGTTTAGGGTGTTATGATGCTTCATGTTAGTGGAGTATGGATGTAGGAATGGAGTAAATTTGGTATTTGATGATCAGAGAGAGAGAGGCAGGTGAATTGGTTTCTAGGTTTTTATTTGGTTGCATGTTGAACTCAGTAACATATTAGTAGTGTACAGGGTTTTAACTCGAGTCATTGCTCGGGTATTTTTATTTTTGACTCGAAGAAACAGGGATGGAAACTCGAAGTAGTTGTGTAACAACCTGCATATTTATCGATTTTATATTTAAATATTTTATTTAAATGTCATATCGTTCATCGGATTTTGGTCCGAAAAGCTACTTTTTGCAAATAGTCGAATTGGGACTCGAGACCACCCCCATTGAGTTCAAAATGACATTTGCGACCTTTTTGAGTATAAACTTCGATATGTTTAGAGTTGGTGGAATTTTGCCACTTTTCACTTAGGGCTTTGGTTTGGGCTGAGCCCAATAACCCCACTTACTAGCTCAGTTCCAACCCCCTCTCCTCTTCATTACTTCATAATTTTCTAATACATTCAAGCTTCATCAAAAATGGGGGAAGAGAAAAAGAATTAGGAAATCCTAAGCCCTAGTTTCCATTAGCAAATCCATCTTCTAGCTCCAAACTCAAGAGAACCCATTGGTAAGCTTTCTCTTCATCTTCTCCAACTCATTCTCTCTTTGATTTCAGAAATTTCCTAAACCTAACTTAGGGAATGTTCTTCTTTTGAGCTTAGATTCAAGCTTCTAGTGTTGAGATTGAAGAGGAATTGATCTTAGCTTGTTCTTAAAGCTCCTCCTTCATTGATTTGGGTTCAAAGGTGAGATTTTTATCTCACATCTATGACTATAATTATCTTTGGTTGTTAGGTATGAATTCCTAACACTTCTTCATGTGCATTTGCTCTTGATTTGGATTGGTTTTGTGAATATTCCAATTTTTGGGATTTAAGTCAAATTTGTGTGAAAATCCTTATATGGATGTTTGATCGTGCTTTTGGTGATGCAACGAGGAGCATATAGGGCCGGGTTGCCGATTGGCATAAACCCTTAGAGCCAATGTTCGTCCGGTTGCATTTTGGAAGAGTTTGCCCTTCATTTGAATAGGCTGAAAAACAGCCCAGGCATGATTCAGTCGACTGAATCTTCTGTTCAGTCGACTGAACCTGGAACCCGAAAGTTTCCAGGCATGATTCAGTCGACTGAATCCTCTGTTCAGTCGACTGAAACTGGAAACAGAAAGTTTTCTGAACTTGGAAAATTTCCAGGCACAGGGTCAGTCGACTGAAAACTCTGTTCAGTCGACTGAACCTGCTGTTTCAGTCCATTTTGCCTATTTGGAATTTCCAATTTGAATCGATTCGTGATGATCCTATTTGTTGTTATCATTTATTATGACTTTGATTACTCCTTTTCAAGGATTTTTGAATATCTATTTCGATGGATCCTTTATCGGTTCCTTTGGATTTTATTCACGTCTTCG
Source organism: Allium cepa (assembly GCA_030765085.1). Taxonomy (NCBI): domain Eukaryota; kingdom Viridiplantae; phylum Streptophyta; class Magnoliopsida; order Asparagales; family Amaryllidaceae; genus Allium; species Allium cepa. Next base: position 21,755,363 of record CM060933.1, on the reverse strand, counting down.
AATGTGAATTTTTGGTGGTTGGTTGTTTCTACAATCATTTCTGTGATTTGTCACTTTAAAAATATAAAGGTTTTCTATACTAGTAGTAAATATCAAAACTCTTTCTTCAAATGATTTCAACACTATTTTATTACAAAGCTCATTTTCCTAAACCGTTTTCCCATCTATTAGTATATACAAGCCTTTACCTCACTCGTATGAGAAATTTAATTAAACGATTTAGTAAAACGAGTGGTATGAAATGCTTGCGTTTACTTCGTCGGTCAATTCTTGGACTTGTTCGATTGAAACTCTTGTGACAATTTTCTAGTGGAAATCTACAGTTTGTTCGTAAATATTTAAGTTAAGCAAGTGGTTATGGGACATGTAGCTAAACTCATATATTTACTAGCTTAGTGTAATTGACACTTCTCGTTGATCATGACGATCATCTTTGTGATTTAGACTAGCATTGTGCGATGTCTTTTTGATTTGGTTCATCGGATGCCACGTTGTACGACGTCGATGCTCCGAATTATTTGATACATTGGATGTACCGTTTGCACTACATCAATGTCTTTATTTTTGATTCATTGGATGTACCGTTTGCACTACATCAATGTCTTTGTTTTTGATTCATTGGATGTACCATTTTCACTACATCAATGTCTTTGTTTTTGATTCATTGGATGTACCGTTTGCACTACATCAATGTCTTTGTTTTTGATTCATTGGATGTAACGTTTGCACTACATCAATGTCTTTGTTTTTGATTCATTGGATGTACCGTTTGCACTACATCAATGTCTTTGTTTTTGATTCATTGGATGTACCGTTTGCACTACATCAATGTCTTTGCTTTTGATACATTGAATGTACCGTTTGCACTACATCAATGTCTTTGCTTTTGATTCATTGGATGTACCATTTGTACTACATCAATGTCTTTGCTTTTGATTCATTGGATGTACCGTTTGCACTACATCAATGTCTTTGCTTTTGATACGTTGGATGAACCGTTTGCACTACATCAATGCCTTTGCTTTTTGATACATTGGATGTACCGTTTGCACTACATCAATGTCTTTGCTTTTTGATACATTGGATGTACCGTTTGCACTACATCAATGTCTTTGCTTTTGATTCATTGGATGTACCGTTTGCACTACATCAATGTCTTGGCCATCCTTTTCTTGTGATTTCTGGATTTCGTGTGTTGAATTCTGGGATTTATGTTTCACTAACTTCTACGATCGGCATTGATATATATATATGTCATTTATTGTGGCTTGGTGAATGAAATTAGGAGTATGACATTCCTTTTTATCTTTGAGAAGATCTTTGTGATATTGATTAATCTCTTATTGATTTTTTTCAATTAGTTATTTATCACAGCTGGCATTGTGATTATTATACATTTAGTCATATCTCTTATTCTATATCATTTCTTCTGATATTTTCAGCTAGACTGATCCGTTTATTATTTTCTTCTTAAATAATACTCGGGTCAGGCCGAGATGTTACAGGTGCTTCTGCTTGACTTCTCTTCTGGGGTTATCATATGATCTTTTGGCTAACTACTTAGATTAGTAGTTTATTTTGTTGTATACACTTGAGATATAGACTCATAGTTGTATTCTTTGGTATAACACGTGTTGCTATTCTTTTGTATTATTGTGGATCTTTTTGACCACTACTATGATATACACCTTCATGTGTTAATTAGATATTCATATCTTCTTCCGCCTTTGTGATATGAATTATCTGTGAATGATTTGTGTTATGCTTATTTCTATATTTGTTTCCAAAGATTACTATAGCCACTGTGTAATAGCTTTGAGTTTGTGTCGGTATGTCGGATTTCCTCTTGTGATAAAAAGTTATATTTTTATCTGGCATATCGGTGCTCGCCCAAAGAAATTATACGGATGGTCGCTCCTCAACAGCCTTATTCTCCGTGCTAGTTGACAGCATTACTCCGTAGTGTTCTTGGCTAGCATGGGTATAGAGGTGGGGCGTCACAGCTTGGTATCAAAGCGAAACTTCGGAACAATATGGAATATTAAAATAAGGATCATCGTCCTAAGTCCATCTTAGGAGTCGTGCTTTATGATTTACTTCGAGTCTTCGTACCGATTCATCCTATTTTCTTTTATGATTCCTTGTTTTATCTATCAAGATTGCTTGATATTTATTTTGAGAATGACTTTTTCCTCTTCTTTCTTTCTTTCTTAAAGAAGAGAAATGGTTAGACCAGGCCGTACCAGCGCCGGTCAATCTAGTGCTACTCCCCAGGATGGAGTTTTTATGTCTGCCCAGCAGCTTCTTGATCTTGTAAAGAACGCTCAAGCAGCCGGTCCCATTCCAGAGCCTACTCATCCTAGATCTGGTTTTGCACGCTTGTGTAGAGACTATACCGATTTGGGTGGAAGGCCATTCAAGGGATCCGAGGGTGTTATAGAAATTCAAGCTTGGCTCAAATCATGCGATCGCATATTTTCTCGCATGAACCTTATTGATCTACATCGAGTCCAAGTGGCTTCTAGCATGCTCCAAGAAGGAGCATTAGATTGGTGTGAGCTTTTAATTTCTAAAATCGTTGAAGCGGATCTTACTTGGGAGCAATTCCGGGAACGATTCGAACTAAAGATTGTGCCGGAGGCTGAAAAAGTAACTTTGGCCCGGCGTTTTATTGACCTTGTTCAAGATGAATCTTCTATGACAGACTATGTCGCATCTTTCGAATCTCTGTCCAAATACGGGGTTGAGTACATTAATACCCCATTGAAGAAAAATCAGAGATTTGTCTATGGCTTGAATAAGAATCTTAAGAAGACATTACTTCTGAAACTTGAGGTTTCATTTGATCAGCTTATTGATATCGCTCTTCGTCTTGAAGAGACCGATAATGAAGGTGGGGTTGAAGTTGTGCGTGCCCAACAGAACTTCGACAATAGCTTGAAGAGGCCAATCAACTTCAAAGGCCCCAATTCTAATAAGAAAGGAAAGCAACAAATTCCGGTAGCAAAGACTCCTACCTCTAGTCGTGGTCAATGCTACAATTGTTGTTCCACGGACCATTATGCAAGGGAGTGTCTGAAACCCCTCTTTTGTCGCTATTGCAAAGGTTCGGGTCATCTTTTATCTTCGTGTCCTAAGCTTCCAAACAAGAGAGAGGGAAAGCTGCAAGCCCCTAACAACTCTTCTCTTGGTCAAGGTAATTTTCACTCAATCCTTGATGGCATTGTTTTATTTCGTGATCTTCTTATTTGAGTTCTTTTTGATATGGGTTCCATCACACTATTTTATGTCCAAAGAACTTGTTGACTTCTTTGAGGATTGTGAATCCGGATTAGTGGATCCACAACACTCAATTTGTGTTTATTGATGTCAAAATTATTTTATGTGATTTTTCTTTCCGAGCCGGTTTTTTTACTTAGGCTTCGGAATTGATTTTTGAAAGGATTGGCTTAATTATTATGAAGCCAATCCTTTGTCCCGTGTGGACTATTCATCTTCGACATTTTTAATCTGTTAAGCAGATTTCTATTTTTCTTGTGATTCCGATTTCAAATTTTTGAAGGCATCATTTTATCCTTTAAGCCCTCAAGATGAGAAAAGTGTTATTTCTCTTATCTAAATAATTTGTGAAACTTTTCCGGTATTTTTGAGTTTGTCTTATAATTATCACCTAAGAAATCTTTTGTGTGGTGCTAAGGTCTTTCTAGTTCGACCTTGCCACCGATTTTCATTTGGCTACGAGTTGCGGGAGTTAGCATTCCACTTACCGCATTCCGCACTCGTTACGATTCTTATGAATGACTTATTATGTCATTCAGTTTGCCCATCTTGTTTCATCCATTTTATAAATCGAGTATTTTACCAATATCTCGATGACTCCATTCTAGTATTTATTGATTTTGGATGGAAATAGCAATATAAAAATCTTTGCAAATCTTTTTCATAAGATTTAGTTATAAGTACAATTTGATTTTTCTCTTACATGAACAAAGAATATTCTTAGAAGTTTTTGAGAAACCTACTTACCCTATAGAATATGATTTTGTGATTGTATTGCCTATTTAGTGTTTTAAGAATTCTGGTCGATGCGCTTGATCAACGTTATCGATAAGAATCTCCTAAACGCTTTGATGAGACAGTCAGACACGATATATTGACTTGTAAAAATGTAAATTTTTGTAGAAAGATTATTACATAAAAAATAAAAATAAAAATGCAATTTAGAAAGTTTTAACTTTTCGAGAAAGAGGATTATTTAAAAGAACTCTTCCTTTCGTTACTCTTAATCTTGTGATTCCTGGAGGGGAACCAAGACTTTGCCATTTGTACCGATACTAGTCGTATTGGTTTGGATGCCGTTCTCTTGCAAAGGAGAACGTGCTATCACTTGTGCTTCTAAATCATTATAGCTTATCAAGACTAGATATGCCACTCATGATCTAGTGCTCGCGGCTATTGTTTTTACTTTTGGAATTTGGCATCATCATATTTGGATGAGAAATTTGTTCTCTACCCTGATCATAAATCTTTGGAATATTTATTTTCTCATAAGGAACTTCATGTTGGCTCGAGTTCCTGGCATCTTATGATCTTGGTATTCTTTTATTCCCGAAAGGGAGATCGTGTTGCCAACGCGCTTTGTCATAGGCAACTGGATGTTGATTCTCTGATGTTGTCGGAATGGAATTTTCTTTTTATCAAGTTCATCGGGCGTTTTGATGTACTTCGTTTTGTTGAGTTTCATCTCATCTCTTTTATGGACTAGCGTCCGATGTTCTTTTATGGTGTTCGGTTCATCGGATGTACTGTTATTATACTACATCGATGTTCCGTCTTATCTGGATCAATGGATGTACCATTATTATATTACATCGTTGTTCCGGTTTATCGGTTCATTGGACGTACCGTTTTTGTACTACGTCGGTGTTCCGAAATTATTCGGGCTTTGGTTCATTGGGCGTACCGTTTTTGTACTACGCTGATGTCCTAAATTTTTTGTGTTTCTAGTTTCTCGGGCGTACTGTTATTATACTACGTCGTTGCACCAGCTCAATTTTCTGCTATTCTTGACATTCTCCACGTCTTTTATGTACGGAAATGCCTTAGGGATTCCGGTTTTTATTCTTGTGCCCGGTGATATTGTGGAAATTGAAGTTTCACCAGATTTGATTTATGAGCAACATTCTATTCGCATCATTGCTTTGGAGGTTGAGCGCCTTCGATATAAAGATATTCTTTATGGTAAAAGTTCAATGGTTCTCAAATCCTAAGGATTGCTCTTGAGAAGTCTTGAAAATTCATCGAACGAAAACCTTCGGATTTACTCCTTCATGCTCTTCATGGTGGACTTCTTGACTCAAATTTTCTTTTGTGTTGATATGCTTCCATGGTTGTTACTTCTTATTTTCTTCTTAAGTATTGCGTGGACGCAATTTCTTTAAGGAGGGGAGTCTGTAACAACCTGCATATTTATCGATTTTATATTTAAATATTTTATTTAAATGTCTTATCGTTCATCGGATTTTGGTCCGAAAAGCTACATTTTGCAAACAGTCGAATTGGGACTCGAGACCACCCCCATTGAGTTCAAAATGACGTTTGCGACCTTTTTGAGTATAAACTTCGATATGTTTAGAGTTGGTGGAATTTTGCCACTTTTCACTTAGGGCTTTGGTTTGGGCTGAGCCCAATAACCCCACTTACTAGCTCGGTTCCAACCCCCTCTCCTCTTCATTACTTCATAATTTCCTAATGCATTCAAGCTTCATCAAAAATGGGGGAAGAGAAAAAGAATTAGGAAATCCTAAGCCCTAGTTTCCATTAGCAAATCCATCTTCTAGCTCCAAACTCAAGAGAACCCATTGGTAAGCTTTCTCTTCATCTTCTCCAACTCATTCTCTCTTTGATTTCAGAAATTTCCTAAACCTAACTTAGGGAATGTTCTTCTTTTGAGCTTAGATTCAAGCTTCTAGTGTTGAGATTGAAGAGGAATTGATCTTAGCTTGTTCTTAAAGCTCCTCCTTCATTGATTTGGGTTCAAAGGTGAGATTTTTATCTCACATCTATGACTATAATTATCTTGGTTGTTAGGTATGAATTCCTAACACTTCTTCATGTGCATTTGCCCTTGATTTGGATTGATTTTGTGAATATTCCAATTTTTGGGTTTTTAAGTCAAATTTGTGTGAAAATCCTTATATGGATGTTTGATCGTGCTTTTGGTGATGCATCGAGGAGCATATAGGGCCGGGTTGCCGATTGGCATAAACCCTTAGAGCCAATGTTCGTCCGGTTGCATTTTGGAAGAGTTTGCCCTTCATTTGAATAGGCTGAAAAATAGCCAGGCATGATTCAGTCGACTGAATCTTCTGTTCAGTCGACTGAACCTGGAACCCGAAAGTTTCCAGGCATGATTCAGTCGACTGAATCCTCTGTTTGGTCGACTGAAACTGGAAACAGAAAGTTTCCTAAACCTGGAAAATTTCCAGGCATAGGGTCAGTCAACTGAAAACTCTGTTCAGTCGACTGAACCTGCTGTTTCAGTCCATTTTGGCTATTTGGATTGAATTTCCAATTTGAATCGATTCATGATGATCCTATTTGTTGTTATCATTTATTATGACTTTGATGACTCCTTTTCAAGGATTTTTGAATATCTATTTCGATGGATCCTTTATCGGTTCCTTTGGATTTTATTCACGTCTTCGAATGTGAATTTTTGGTGGTTGGTTGTTTCTACAATCATTTCTGTGATTTGTCACTTTAAAAATATAAAGGTTTTCTATACTAGTAGTAAATATCAAAACTCTTTCTTCAAATGATTTCAACACTATTTTATTACAAAGCTCGTTTTCCTAAACCGTTTTCCAATCTATTAGTATATATGTTATCCCATTTTTGGTCAAAACTGGAATATCAATAAATTGGCAAGGAATTATGGATATCAGGATTGGAGATCAGTTGGAATCAAGGCTATGATCGATATCGTCAAAATTTGGTTGAACTCCGATCGGGACGAAATCGATTGAAGATGATGATAAGGACTAGGAAAGGCTATGTTTCAAATTTCAAGTTAATCGGAGTTCGTATGAAGAAAATATGATGGATTCAAGGTAGGAAAGGTATGTGGTTCGAATCCATCAAGGTGGTGCTCGGTTCGAATCCATCGGATTCGAACCCATCAGGATCGCATCGATCGAAGGCATGATGCAGGGACGGTTCGAATCGATACGGTTCGTATCGATCAACATAGGCACGGCTTGATGAAGTTCGTATCGATGGTGGTTCGAATCGATGAAGTTCGTATCGATAAGGAGAGGAGGGGAGTCGGCTTCGTGGATTCGAAGGAGGGGAGTCAGCTTCGTGGATTCGAAAGAGGGGAGTCGGCTTCGTGGATTCGAAGGAGGGGAGTCGGCTTCGTGGATTCGAAGGGAAATGGATTCGAAGAGAGTGGATTCGAGGGAGATGGATTCGAAGAAGATGAATTCGAGAGGGATGGATTCGAAGGGAGTGGGTTCGATGTACAGGTTCGAACCCAGGCAGAACACACGAAGCTTTGAATTTGAGTCGATCATATCTTCCAAACCGTTGATCCAAATGCAATGAAATTTTTACAGGAGCTTACATACATGTTGAAGAATGTTCTCACCAAATTTCAGCTCAATTGGATGATTTCTTGATCGATTCGAATCTTACTTCGAATCGATCCCAAGGTGGGCCCGGACCTCCAGATTTCGGGCGTGTGGGCCCCCTCACGTGCCTGAAGCGGTCTTCCCGGATTTTAGGAGAAATATCAGCCTCCTACACCTATAAATAGAGCTCCTGGTCATTCAGAAAAGGGGTCGGAGATTCTAGAAAGAAAAAGCACGCTCGGACGCTGCCAGAATCATTCCATATCATCATTGCTGCTATTTATTTCAAGTTTTGGACTTTGTAACTGCTGTAATCATCTGTAATCATCGAGGATAATCAATAAAAGGATAATAACTTTGGAGTGGACGTAGGCCGGAGATAGCCGAACCACTATAAAACTTGTGTCTCTGTTCTTTATTTTGGGATTACTGTTTAATATTTGCTGAGATATGAGATTTGTGTTTGAATATTATTGATTTGTATTCATACACTGGTGCTTTCACGGTATTCGGGGTTTGTGACCAATTTTGGCGCAAACAATATACAATCCTTTACCTCACTCGTATGAGAAATTTAATTAAACGATTTAGTAAAATGAGTGGTATGAAACGCTTGCTTTTACTTCGTCGGTCAATTCTTGGACTTGTTCGATTGAAACTCTTGTGACAATTTTCTAGTGGAAATCTACAGTTTTTCGTAAATATTTAAGTTAAGCAAGTGGTTATGGGACATGTAGCTAAACTCATATATTTACTAGCTTAGTGTAATTGACACTTCTCGTTGATCATGACGATCATCTTTGTGATTTAGACTAGCATTGTGCGATGTCTTTTTGATTTGGTTCATCGGATGCAACGTTGTACGACGTCGATGCTCCGAATTATTTGATACATTGGATGTACCGTTAGCACTACATCAGTGTCTTTGTTTTTGATTCATTGGATGTACCGTTTGCACTACATCAATGTCTTTGTTTTTTATTCATTGGATGTACCGTTTGCACTACATCAATGTCTTTGTTTTTGATTCATTGGATGTACCGTTTGCACTACATCAATGTCTTTGCTTTTGATACATTGAATGTACCATTTGCACTACATCAATGTCTTTGCTTTTGATTCATTGGATGTACCGTTTGCACTACATCAGTGTCTTTGCTTTTGATTCATTGGATGTACCATTTGCACTACATCAATGCCTTTGCTTTTGATACATTGGATATACCGTTTGCACTACATCAATGCCTTTGCTTTTTGATACATTGGATGTACCGTTTGCACTACATCAATGTCTTTGCTTTTTGATACATTGGATGTACCGTTTGCACTACATCAATGTCTTTGCTTTTGATTCATTGGATGTACCGTTTGCACTACATCAATGTCTTGGCCATCCTTTTCTTGTGATTTCTGGATTTCGTGTGTTGAATTCTGGGATTTATGTTTCACTAACTTCTACGATCGGCATTGATATATATATGTCATTTATTGTGGCTTGGTGAATGAAATTAGGAGTATGACATTCCTTTTTATCTTTGAGAAGATCTTTGTGATATTGATTAATCTCTTATTGATTTTTTTCAATTAGTTATTTATCACAGCTGGCATTGTGATTATTATACATTTAGTCATATCTCTTATTCTATATCATTTCTTCTGATATTTTCAGCTAGACTGATCCGTTTATTATTTTCTTCTTAAATAATACTCGGGTCAGGCCGAGATGTTACAGGTGCTTCTGCTTGACTTCTCTTCTGGGGTTATCATATGATCTTTTGGCTAACTACTTAGATTAGTAGTTTATTTTGTTGTATACACTTGAGATATAGACTCATAGTTGTATTCTTTGGTATAGCACGTGTTGCTATTCTTTTGTATTATTGTGGATCTTTTTGACCACTACTCTGATATACACTTTCATGTGTTAATTAGATATTCATATCTTCTTCCGCCTTTGTGATATGAATTATCTGTGAATGATTTGTGTTATGCTTATTTCTATATTTGTTTCCGAAGATTACTATAGCCACTGTGTAATAGCTTTGAGTTTGTGTCGGTATGTCGGATTTCCTCTTGTGATGAAAAGTTATATTTTTATCTGGCATATCGGTGCTCGTCCAAAGAAATTATACGGATGGTCGCTCCTCAACAGCCTTATTCTCCGTGCTAGTTGACAACATTACTCCATAGTGTTCTTGGCTAGCGTGGGTATAGAGGTGGGGCGTCACAAGTTGGTTGAGTTTCTCGGGTTTTTGGCTACAGGTTTTTAACCAGAGTGCATTTGCAGTTTTTTTTTAATTTTTTTTTTTGAATGGAAATCAAATTCTAGTGCAGGAGTTTGATTCATGTATGAAATGAAACTGAATTCAAATAGAGTTTGAATTCAAAGCTTTTAAAAAAATGAAATGTCTTAGACAAGTTTAAAGTTTGGTTTTAAATCAAATTAAAACTGTTTCAGGTTTTAAACCTGAAAGTTGTTTTGCAGTTTTTTTCATGTTGAATGAAATTTTAATTTTAGTGTGGAAATTTGATTTTAGATGGAAGTAGAAACTGAATTCAAATGTAGTTTTGAATTCAAAGTTTTCTAAAGATAAGAATCTTAAATTTAAACAAGATTTAAAATTCTGTTTTAAATCAAGAGTGTTTAAAACAGTTTGCAGGTTCAAATCCAGAGAGAGTTTGCAGTTTTTAGATTCTTGAATGAAATTCATATTTTTAAGTTACAGCTTGATTCAAGTGGAAGTTGAATCTGAATTCAAATGTAGAGTTTGAAATTCAAAGTTTTTTTTTAAAATGAAATATTTTAAATTTAAACAAGTTTTAAATTTGGTTTTAAATCAATATTAAAAATAGTGCAGGTTTTAGAACCTGTAATTTTGCAGTTTGTTGTTTAAATAAAATTCATATTTTAAATTTTATAACTTGATTCAAGTATGAGTTGAAACTGAATTCAAGTGTAGTTTGAAATTCAAAGTTTTTAAAAATGGAAATCTTAAATTTAAACAAGATTTAATTTGGTTTAATCAAGTTTAAAAATAAGTTTCAGGTTGCTTTCAAATTCAGACATTAAGCTAAAACAGTTTTGTTAGTTTTTAAAATTTGAAATAGATTTAAATGGTTTAAGGAAGATTTAAATGTGTTTTGAAATTAAGTTAAAACTGTTTCAAGTTTCTTTGAAACCCAGTTTTAATTTCAAAACAGTTTTTAAATTTAAAATGAATGAACATATTCAAATGTTTAAAAGTGAATTTGAAAATGAAATTTCATTTCAAATAAGTTTAAACTTGAAAAGAATTTAGTTCCTTTAGTATTTGAAAGTATTTGAATTAAAATATGAAGTGTTGATTTAAATTTGAAAGTTGAAAATAATTAATTTATTTTCAATGCTTAATTTATCAAGTAATTTAGTTTTAAATCTTTCTTTATATTTAAGAGATGAGTATTGTTTAAACATTCATTTTTATTTTAAGGTTTATAATTATTCTAATTTGGATTTATGTTTAAATAATTAAACATTTGAATCTTTAAATAAAGTGGAATTTGAATTTAATTTTTAGAAATGTATTGTTTTAATACATTTTGAATTTAGATGAGTCATTGATAAGTAATTTAATTATTTTAAAAAATATTTAAGATAACTAAGGATTTACTTAATTATTTGATTTTAAATAATGGTTTAGATTAATTTTGATAATTAATCTAATTCAAATTTTTTTAAGTATATAATTAATGAAATTTTGTTAATTAATAATCGGTGATAATTATCTAAGGATAATTTAGTAATTAACTAATGTAATTAATTTTGATAATTAACTAGATTGATTAATTGAATCTAATTAATTGTAATTTGTTAAGTAATTAAGGAATTAATTACTTATAAATTTGGATTGTGATTTGTTAAGTTAATTAATTTAGTTTAATTAATTTTAATAAATCATTTGATGATTGTAAGAGTGTAATTACTTATTGTAATTAGTGGAGCAGGATTACTTAGAGAAGTAATAATGATAATTACTGGAATGTAATTAGTAATTTGGATAATTACTTTTGTAATTCATTAAGGAATTAATTAATGATTAATTATTGGATAATTAATTTGATTAATGAGTAATTAAAGATAGTTAATTTCTTAATTTAATATTAATCAAGGTGATTAATAATTAGATTAATTACTAAATGTAATTAATTTTAATTAAATAATTTATTTAAATATTAGAGATCATTAATTATTTTAATTAATGATGTAATTAAGAATTGTTTAATTTAATAATAATTAATTAAGTGATTAATTAATTGTAATTAATTAAGGATAGATATAATTAATTATAATTAATTAATAAATGAGTAATTAAGTGTTAATTACTTATGATTAAGGTTAATTAATTTATAAAATTAATTAAAGACTAATTACTTATTGTAATTAGTGAATGATTAATCAAAGATGTTTAATCAAGTTTAATACTTAGGAAGTAATTAATTAACTGGGTTAATTAATTAATGGACGTTAAGCAAGATTTAAATGAGTAATTAATTTAATAAATTAAATTAATTAGAGATGGTTGTAATTAATTTAATTCTTTTTAAATTAATTATAATTGATGGTTAATAAATCATTGCTTATGGATATTATTGGTTGAATGGTTGTGATCTCAGTAATGAGATTAGTTGTATTTGTATGATATGGATGATTGGTTTAAGTATGATGGTTTGTGATGGATTATTTGGTTGTGATGATTATCTGTTTATGGATGATACAGATTATCTGTTATGATATGAATGTGATTATCTATTGCTAGATGTAGTTTATCTATCTGTGTGAAATAGATAATAATGAGATAAGTTAATTACTTAAAACCCTTAAGTAAAACCTGGACATTAAAATGGCGTTTGGTTTCGATGAGACCGGGATCGGGTTTCCATATTTGGAATTCCAAAAACCACATCGATTCCAATTAAACGTTAGGTCGTTAATCCAAGTGGAGAAAGTGAAGACTCGAGGTGTAAGGGTTATACGTCAGTATAACTCTGTGGGTGATTCCGTAATGAGTTTGACGGAATAGTGCTTATAGATTCGAGATGGTGAATCAGAGTGCAAGGGTTATCGTCGTTAACTCTGAGGGTGATTCCAAAACGAGTGTAACGAGATAATGCCTTCGGTTTCGTTCGAACCCGGAACGAACATGTATGGATTGAATGCTTTCAGAACATCGTCAGGTGGACGATGAGCATTCTAAGATTTATATGTCCTATAAAGTTAATCGTAACCTCAAGCCTCATCAACCGGGAATGGCTAAAACAGGGGAGGTGCAGCAAAGCTTCGTGGGTTGCACCCACTTGAGAACAAGATTTATCCCTATCTAGAGGTCCCTTTATATTCGGCCGTGTGGCAGATGGTGACGACCAATCTGCGGGGTAGTCTTGTTCGAAATTGTTCAGTAAGGAACGGGTCCGGCTTTGTGTTGCAGGGGAGTGGGAGTACTCCTCGGTACGGTGATCTAGGCCACGTACTGTGACGGGCGGTACCCCAGTAGCCCTGCTATTGATGGAAACCATATTTGGAATTCCAAAAACCACATCGATTCCAATTAAACGTTAGGTCGTTAATCCAAGTGGAGAAAGTGAAGACTCGAGGTGTAAGGGTTATACGTCAGTATAACTCTGTGGGTGATTCCGTAATGAGTTTGACGGAATAGTGCTTATAGATTCGAGATGGTGAATCAGAGTGCAAGGGTTATCGTCGTTAACTCTGAGGGTGATTCCAAAACGAGTGTAACGAGATAATGCCTTCGGTTTCGTTCGAACCCGGAACGAACATGTATGGATTGAATGCTTTCAGAACATCGTCAGGTGGACGATGAGCATTCTAAGATTTATATTGTGACGACCGCCCATGACTCCTGCGCCAAAACAAGGAAATAATGCGCTGAAAGGTGTGCCAGGCAGCCATGGACGATAGTCAGGGTAAAACAAAACAAAAGAATCTCTAACGCATAACTCACAGCGCATGGATAAAATACAATAGAGAAATATAATATAGTGAAGCTCCATAGAACAGAACATCATCATATAAGCATCAAAGTAGTTTTATACAATCATCCACACAAATCTATACATGAAAGCCTCACTACAAATCGCTCAACCAAATATAGCAGCGGATACCCAGTACATATAGTAAGAAAACTAATATGCAAAGCCTTCTGCTCGTCTTCGTCATCTTCAGCGTAGAACTCCTAGCACAGCACCTGTCACCTGCTACCTAGTCTGCCCATCCCAAACATGGATGAACAGCCCAAGGTAATAAGAGGAGACATAAAACCTTGAGTCAGACAAAGTCTTAGTGAGCAGTAAATTAACAATCAAACATACCAAAAGAGCATAAGGGATAAAAGGAATAGGAACCAAACCATCCCACTCCACCTCTTTCTACAGTGATAGCCCCAGACACACACTAAGGAGAAGCAATCATAGCATAACCGGTAACTAAAGTAAAACAATAATCACTCGAGTCAAGGGCGATGTTTTCCGAATACAAACCCCCAAGGCCTAAACCAAGATCAGATAAGCACCCAGAAAACACCGCTCTTGAGTCCGAATGATGATACAACCAAACATCCATGACTCTGGCTATCACTGTTAACTTTGCCTTGATTTCACCGTTAGTTGAATGACCACCTGTCAAGGGCTAATGGTAACCCCGGTCTAGACATAACTCCGCACGTCATCGTGACCCGTGCCTAAGCCGAACGCATCAGCCCAGAGTACTAGCACGTCATCGTGACCCATGCTTGGAACGTCATCGTGACCCGTTCCAACGTACCCTTGCTTTGAGTATGCTAGAACCTTCAACAACGGTGAGATCTTAGCCTCCTAGTCATCCTCCTTGACGACTATTTCCATACTAGCTCAAGCGCCTCTCAAGCTAACCATTATCCACCCCAACCCGGACCGCATCACCGAGTTACAGCTTTGCACGTCATCATGACCCGTGCTTGGAACGTCATCGTGACCCGCCCTATCACAACATATGTCTTGCCTCATCACATCATAGCAAAGTCTCTTATCTTGGAACGTCATCATGACCCGTCCCATCCCAACATAAGCCTTGCCTCATCACATCATAGCAAAGTCCTATCTCAATCATGCTTTGCCTTCTCGCATCATGGCAAGATCCCACATCCTCGAATCCATCCATATGAGCTTCCATATCCGCTTCATATGCTACAGGCAGCTTTCACTATTCAAGAGCCTTTCCGCTTAGCTTTTGAATCATCTCCAACCATCTTGTTCTAAATCAACTACAAGCTAATTTGAAACAATCAAATCTATCATACATTCAATCAATCAATCATTAATACAACCAATCAAACATTCAAACAAGATTTAACAAGCAATATCAACTATAATGGCAATTTCGTAAATAAATGAGCAAGAGTCCAACATATGTGATATCATGGTTTTTAGCATAGATCTATCAAATATAAAACATGGGTTTTGTCTCTAATACTTGTTAAACAAACTTGCATAAGTAAACGTCTTTGGAAACAATGGATCTAGACTTAGATCTAAGAAACATGCATGAATTCTCTAACTTTAACACTAAAACAAGCCACCAATCCAATATACTCCTTTGGATCCGCGTGAGAGATAACTACCACTCACCAAATCACCCAAACACTATGAAAACTAAACACTTCAGATCTGGACAGCGGAGATCAAAGCTTGATCCGGCAATATCTCGCCTCAATCGATGAAATCTAGCTCAAACGGATGAAGATCTTCAACTTTGGCACTTGAATCTTCAATCTAAATCTTTGATCTTGGATGGATGTTAGAATTAGATTGGAATAGAGAAAAGAAGATGAAGAAATGTTGTAGTCGAGTCTTCAAAATGGCAGCACTTCGTTGCTTCAAAAACCGGTGCCAAAAAGTGAGCCAAACCCCTCTATTTATAGGCTGGAACTACCATGAGTCGTCGCCCCTGAGTCGGTCACGACCTATCATGAGTCGTTCACGACTCATACTATGCCGACCTAACACAAGCCACTCACACGACTCAACAACCCAGGCCAACTCAACACCCACCGACACACGACTCAAGACTCCACGACCTAACTCACTGCCTGCACAAAACACCTAGCCGACTTACGACTCAATACAAGTGCCGACTTAACTCCTAGCCGACTCACGACCTATGGCCTCACCGACTCATCAACACGCTGCCAAGCCTTAAGCCACTAACTCGCCCACGACTTAAGCTATAACCCGGTAACTCCTATGAGTTGTTAACCCGGTAACGACTCATCCTCCTCACGAGACAACACCCTGCCGACTTAACTATCCACGACCTAAACCTTAACCCCTTGAGTCGTTCTCCCTATAAGTCGGCAACACCACTGACTCGCCTATCTTAAGTCGTCCCTTATGAGTCGGCCTTCTATGAGTCGCAACCCACACACGACCTATCCTATGAGTCGGTTACGACTCAAGCCTTAACTCGGCTAACACTTTAAACCGCTACCCCTCCTTGAGTCGGTCCCCTATGAGTCGGTCACGACTCATTACTAGCACTCGGGTCAACTCCTAAACGACTCAAGCTAAAGGCAACACAAACAACACTAACGACCTGCAAATCCTACGATTTATCGACACGTGAAATACGGGTCGTTACATTCTCTCCCCCTTAGGAATTTCGCCCCCGAAATTCCAAGCAAACAACAGCAATCACAATTATTCCGCATGCCTACCATCCATAGTAATCAACAAACCATGCATCCAATTCTATCCTAGCATGCAGAATTCTAAGACTTAGAACAAGCTACAAATTCATGAGATGTCACGACACTTTAGGGCCATACCTCGAAGAGTCCGGGATGAGCTGCCTTCATCCTCTCTTCCTCCTCCCATGTACAGTCGTTAACATCATCACTCCATTGTACCTTGAGCAACGTAATCGTCTTCCTCCTAAGCTGTTTCGTATCGGTTTCAACAATACGAAGCGGCTCACGAGGTCTCGTACCCACGGGATCAACCTCTAAGTCTTCACAGCTATCAGCAAAAATCACCGTACTCGGGTCATGCACATACTTCCGTAGATAAGATACATGAAAAACATTGTGCACACCCGCCATCTTTTCCGGTAACTCCAATCTATAAGCGAGCTTTCCAATTCGCTCGATAATCGGAAATGGTCCAACAAATCTAGGAGTCAATTTCCCTTTCTTCCCGAATCTAATAACATTCTTCAATGGACAAATCTTCACAAAAACCATATCACCTACGTCGAATTCCAAATCCTTTCGACGGTTATCGGCATAACTTTTCTGACGATCCTGGGCTGCCTTCATTCTTTGCCGAATGATCTCTATATCATCCGAAGTCTGTCGAATCATCTCTGGCCCAAGTATCAGCTTTTCTCCAGTTTCCAACCAACATGTCGGAGAGTTACACGGTCTTCCATATAATGCCTCATATGGTGCCATACCAATACTCGACTGATAACTGTTATTATAAGCAAACTCCACCAAATGAAGATGATCTTCCCATGATCCTCCGAAGTCCAAAACACATGCTCTAAGAAGATCTTCCAAAACTCGGTTGACTCTCTCAGTTTGACCATCTGTTTGAGGGTGATAAGCTGTACTCAAACACAACTCAGTTCCCAAAACTTCCTGGAAGCTCTTCCAAAATCTACTAGTGAACAATGGGTCTCGATCGCTCACTATACTCTTCGGAACACCATGGAAACGAACTATCCACTTCACATACAGTTCAGCCAACTTCGATGCAGTCCTAGTTGATCGAACAGGAATGAATCTTGCACTTTTAGTCAAACGATCTACAATGACCCAAATCCCTTCATTTCCCGCTCTTGTCCTAGGTAGACCATCGATAAAATCCATCGACACTTGCTCCCACTTCCATGTAGGAACCTCTAATGGCTGAAGCAATCCACTGGGCTTCTTCTGCTCAGCTTTTACCAACTGGCAGTTCATACACTTGGAAATAAAATTTCCAACATCCTTCTTCATACCTTCCCAGTAGTAAACTCTCTTCATATCCCGATACATCTTATTCCCACCTGGATGAATCGTCAACTTCGAGTGATGACTTTCCCTCAGAACTTCATCTCTCAATCCATCTTCATCAGGAACAACCAATCGTCCTTGCTTTCGAAGCCAACCCTCTCGATCGACCTCGAATCCTTTATCCTTCTCTGGGTCCAATCCGGATTCCAAATCACGGATAATCTTGACAAGCTTATCATCTCTCCTTTGGCTCTCGCCAATTCTTTCCACAAGAGTAGGCCTTATCGATAAGTTTGCCAACATCTCAGGTTCCAATTCACATCTAGGCCTGAAATCAAACTCAGCCAAATACTCGAGACTCTTCCATTCTGAAAACATGGCTCCCAATCCTGCATGTCTTCGACTTAACGCATCAGCCACTGCGTTACCTTTCCCCGGAGTATAGGCTATACCAAAATCATACGATGCTAAGAACTCTAGCCACCTTTGCTGTCGAAGATTCAAATCCTTTTGGGAGAACAGATACTTCAACGACTTATGATCTGTAAACAACTCGAATCTAACTCCCAATAAGTAATGTCTCCACATCTTCAAAGCAAACACAATCGCCGCTAACTCCAAATCATGAGTCGGATAATTCCTTTCATGCGGCTTCAGTTGTCGACTAGCATACGCAACAACTTTATCCTTCTGCATTAGCACCGCTCCTAGTCCAGTGCCACATGCATCGGTGTAAACCACCATCTCATCATTCCCACTTGGAATAGTCAAAACAGGAGCACTCGTCAGTCGCTCTTTCAGGATTACAAAAGCTTGCTCACACTTATCATCCCATCTGAACACCTGGTTCTTCTTTGTCAATCCTGTCAACGGTGCAGCTATCTTGGAAAAGTCTTTGATAAACCGACGATAATATCCTGCTAATCCAAGAAAACTTCTCACATCAGATACATTCTTAGGTCTAACCCAATCCTGGATCGCTGCCACCTTAGCGGGGTCAACCGCTATTCCATTTCCAGAAATAACATGGCCTAAGAACCTTACTTCATTCTTCCAGAAGTGACACTTTGAAAACTTAGCCTTTAGCTGATGTTTCCGCAAGATTTCCAAAACAATTCTCAAGTGCGTCTTGTGCTCTTCCTCAGTTCTGGAATAAACCAAAATATCATCCACGAACACAAGTACGAACTTATTCAACTGATCTCTGAACACTCTATTCATAAGATCCACAAAATATGCTGGCGCGTTAGTCAATCCAAACGGCATTACCAGCCACTCATAAAACCCGGATGGTGTCCTGAAAGCAGTCTTCGGCACACTATCCTTTGCCACTCTCAACTGGTGGAATCCCGTTGCCAAATCCATCTGAGAAAACACCTTAGCCTCGTGAAGCTGATCAAACAAGTCATCTATTCTCGGCAATGGATACTTGTTCTTCTTAGTCACCTTATTCAGCTCACGATAATCAACACACAACCTCAACGATCCATCCGCTTTGGTTGCGAACACAACTGGTGCACCCCATTCGGACACACTACGCCGAATGAATCCTTTCCGCAAAAGGTCATCAACCTGCACCCTCAACTCTAGCTGCTCCCTAGGCGCCATCCGCCTAAGAGGCATCACAATAGGTCTGGCTCCCTCAACTAGATCGATACGAAACTCGATCTCCCTATGCGGCGGTAACCCTTTGACTTCGTCAAAGACATCATCAAATCCATTCACAATAGGCACCGATGACAGTCCATTCCGTGGAATAACCAGCGAATACATGAAGCTCATGAAGACGCCTTCCTCATGCTTACATCGTATCACAACCTTTCTCCCTTCCACATTCCCGACTGTCACCTCAAGCCTCTCACAATCAATCCTTGCCGCATACTTCCTAAGCCAGTCCATACCCAAAATAATTCCGAACCCCGCAAAGTTCAGAACAAAGCAATCACAAACAAACGAGCAATCATGACTCGACACAACTAGACCATGGCATATCATACACAAACATGACGAACCCCCAACTGGATTAGTCACCACCAATGGCCTATCAACAATATCCGGTTTCATACCTAACCGGCCTACCAGATCATCACAAACAAAAGAATGCGACGCTCCAGTATCAAACAACACTCTAACTGGAACACCACAAACGGAAAGAGTACCTTGAACCACCACACTCTTCCCCTTTTCTTCAGCAGTAGGAGCTTTTGAAGATGATGGAACAGCCCCCAAAGCATAGGCTTGCACAACCTGCCTATCTTTCCTTGGTTCTGGACAGTCCTTCTTGATATGTCCCAGCTTGTCACAGTTGTGGCACTTCAACTGTACCTTTGGGTTCTTGCAATCCCGGGAGAGATGACCCTTCTGTCGGCAGTTGTAGCAGGTCACTTCACCTCTCGGCTTCTTCTGGCCATCCTTACCTTTCTGTTGCTGCTGCTTCCTCTTCCTATTTCCACCCTGCTGTGGTTTAGATCCTTCCCTGGTTACAGCAACAACAGAACTTTCCTTAGGGAATAAACTCTCATGCCTAAGAGCTTTCTCCACAAGCTTTTCAAATGGATCGTCCAGATGATCCACCAACTGCCTCCCAAGATAAGCATCCAGACCAGTCACAAACTTTTCATTCTTCTGGTAGGGAGAATCAATATATGATCTGGCATACTTAGACAAAGCTTCGAACTCAGAAATATACTCAAGAACAGGCCTCCCACCCTGCTTGAGCTCCACAAACCTCTTAAACAAGACCGATTTCTGAGCAGTAGAGATGAACTTAGCTTCAAATCTAACTTGGAATTGTTCCCAAGTAATCTCTTCTTCTGGTGTATCTATGGTGATAGAATTCCACCAGTCAGCAGCTCTTCCCTGAAGTTGTCTTGATGCAAGCTTCCTCTTGGTTGCATCCTCAATCCCCAAGTCACCAAGGATCCTTCGGCAAGCATCAATCCATCTCTGCACTTCAATAGTCGATTCCGTCCCTAAGAAAACCTTCCCTCCAAGAGCAGTATAATCCTTACAGAGCTTGGCAAAATCCACTGGTCTTGGAGCTTGGACCTGAACTCCCACATCCACAGATGATCCTGAAGCTGGTATTCTCCTCATGATTGAAGTCATCATGGCCTCAAACATAGGAGCATAATCAACAGCTTCTCCAGCAGCACGGCTATCCCTCGCAGCTTGTCTCTCACTTCGACCCATCCTTAATATCTGTAAAAAGGAATGATTAGAACACCTTAAGAAACAACTGCATAAGGAGTTCAAATCCTTCTAAGCTACTATATTATATATAGTAATCATCCATCAAAATACAATTACGTCTCTCATACGTAGTTACGTCTGCGAGCGTTGGCTAAAATCGATTAACCAAAGCTCTGATACCAAATGTGACGACCGCCCATGACTCCTGCGCCAAAACAAGGAAATAATGCGCTGAAAGGTGTGCCAGGCAGCCATGGACGATAGTCAGGGTAAAACAAAACAAAAGAATCTCTAACGCATAACTCACAGCGCATGGATAAAATACAATAGAGAAATATAATATAGTGAAGCTCCATAGAACAGAACATCATCATATAAGCATCAAAGTAGTTTTATACAATCATCCACACAAATCTATACATGAAAGCCTCACTACAAATCGCTCAACCAAATATAGCAGCGGATACCCAGTACATATAGTAAGAAAACTAATATGCAAAGCCTTCTGCTCGTCTTCGTCATCTTCAGCGTAGAACTCCTAGCACAGCACCTGTCACCTGCTACCTAGTCTGCCCATCCCAAACATGGATGAACAGCCCAAGGTAATAAGAGGAGACATAAAACCTTGAGTCAGACAAAGTCTTAGTGAGCAGTAAATTAACAATCAAACATACCAAAAGAGCATAAGGGATAAAAGGAATAGGAACCAAACCATCCCACTCCACCTCTTTCTACAGTGATAGCCCCAGACACACACTAAGGAGAAGCAATCATAGCATAACCGGTAACTAAAGTAAAACAATAATCACTCGAGTCAAGGGCGATGTTTTCCGAATACAAACCCCCAAGGCCTAAACCAAGATCAGATAAGCACCCAGAAAACACCGCTCTTGAGTCCGAATGATGATACAACCAAACATCCATGACTCTGGCTATCACTGTTAACTTTGCCTTGATTTCACCGTTAGTTGAATGACCACCTGTCAAGGGCTAATGGTAACCCCGGTCTAGACATAACTCCGCACGTCATCGTGACCCGTGCCTAAGCCGAACGCATCAGCCCAGAGTACTAGCACGTCATCGTGACCCATGCTTGGAACGTCATCGTGACCCGTTCCAACGTACCCTTGCTTTGAGTATGCTAGAACCTTCAACAACGGTGAGATCTTAGCCTCCTAGTCATCCTCCTTGACGACTATTTCCATACTAGCTCAAGCGCCTCTCAAGCTAACCATTATCCACCCCAACCCGGACCGCATCACCGAGTTACAGCTTTGCACGTCATCATGACCCGTGCTTGGAACGTCATCGTGACCCGCCCTATCACAACATATGTCTTGCCTCATCACATCATAGCAAAGTCTCTTATCTTGGAACGTCATCATGACCCGTCCCATCCCAACATAAGCCTTGCCTCATCACATCATAGCAAAGTCCTATCTCAATCATGCTTTGCCTTCTCGCATCATGGCAAGATCCCACATCCTCGAATCCATCCATATGAGCTTCCATATCCGCTTCATATGCTACAGGCAGCTTTCACTATTCAAGAGCCTTTCCGCTTAGCTTTTGAATCATCTCCAACCATCTTGTTCTAAATCAACTACAAGCTAATTTGAAACAATCAAATCTATCATACATTCAATCAATCAATCATTAATACAACCAATCAAACATTCAAACAAGATTTAACAAGCAATATCAACTATAATGGCAATTTCGTAAATAAATGAGCAAGAGTCCAACATATGTGATATCATGGTTTTTAGCATAGATCTATCAAATATAAAACATGGGTTTTGTCTCTAATACTTGTTAAACAAACTTGCATAAGTAAACGTCTTTGGAAACAATGGATCTAGACTTAGATCTAAGAAACATGCATGAATTCTCTAACTTTAACACTAAAACAAGCCACCAATCCAATATACTCCTTTGGATCCGCGTGAGAGATAACTACCACTCACCAAATCACCCAAACACTATGAAAACTAAACACTTCAGATCTGGACAGCGGAGATCAAAGCTTGATCCGGCAATATCTCGCCTCAATCGATGAAATCTAGCTCAAACGGATGAAGATCTTCAACTTTGGCACTTGAATCTTCAATCTAAATCTTTGATCTTGGATGGATGTTAGAATTAGATTGGAATAGAGAAAAGAAGATGAAGAAATGTTGTAGTCGAGTCTTCAAAATGGCAGCACTTCGTTGCTTCAAAAACCGGTGCCAAAAAGTGAGCCAAACCCCTCTATTTATAGGCTGGAACTACCATGAGTCGTCGCCCCTGAGTCGGTCACGACCTATCATGAGTCGTTCACGACTCATACTATGCCGACCTAACACAAGCCACTCACACGACTCAACAACCCAGGCCAACTCAACACCCACCGACACACGACTCAAGACTCCACGACCTAACTCACTGCCTGCACAAAACACCTAGCCGACTTACGACTCAATACAAGTGCCGACTTAACTCCTAGCCGACTCACGACCTATGGCCTCACCGACTCATCAACACGCTGCCAAGCCTTAAGCCACTAACTCGCCCACGACTTAAGCTATAACCCGGTAACTCCTATGAGTTGTTAACCCGGTAACGACTCATCCTCCTCACGAGACAACACCCTGCCGACTTAACTATCCACGACCTAAACCTTAACCCCTTGAGTCGTTCTCCCTATAAGTCGGCAACACCACTGACTCGCCTATCTTAAGTCGTCCCTTATGAGTCGGCCTTCTATGAGTCGCAACCCACACACGACCTATCCTATGAGTCGGTTACGACTCAAGCCTTAACTCGGCTAACACTTTAAACCGCTACCCCTCCTTGAGTCGGTCCCCTATGAGTCGGTCACGACTCATTACTAGCACTCGGGTCAACTCCTAAACGACTCAAGCTAAAGGCAACACAAACAACACTAACGACCTGCAAATCCTACGATTTATCGACACGTGAAATACGGGTCGTTACATATATGTCCTATAAAGTTAATCGTAACCTCAAGCCTCATCAACCGGGAATGGCTAAAACAGGGGAGGTGCAGCAAAGCTTCGTGGGTTGCACCCACTTGAGAACAAGATTTATCCCTATCTAGAGGTCCCTTTATATTCGGCCGTGTGGCAGATGGTGACGACCAATCTGCGGGGTAGTCTTGTTCGAAATTGTTCAGTAAGGAACGGGTCCGGCTTTGTGTTGCAGGGGAGTGGGAGTACTCCTCGGTACGGTGATCTAGGCCACGTACTGTGACGGGCGGTACCCCAGTAGCCCTGCCATTGATGGAAACCCATTTACCCTACGAGACCCTACGGTTTTGTTTGTATTACCCACTTTTGTGGCTAGTAGCTGGAATTTAATAGATGTAACAATTTCGGCTGTTTCTTATTTACTTGAAAACCCTAGACACTATTATAATATCACTGGATTTCCTATCAAATGTTTTGGTTAGCGTAAGGTAAAAACTTTTCCATGTTTATGTGTGGGAAGTCTTACGTGATACCTTTTGTTTCAAAGGATTTTCTAAAGTTAAGCAACTTTTATCCCCGTTTACTCACACCAGACCCTTGTCTGACCTAAGTGTTTATTTTCTGTTTTATTAAACTCTTGGGTACTCATATTATGTATGAGTAGTCAAGTGTTTCAGGATTTGCTTTGATGATTTCTGGAGGAGATAATGGAGCAGGAGGCTTCAGCGTGTAGATATTTAGTGGATCCGCTGTGTTTTGAGTTTTATCTGTTTTCTCTGATGTACTTGAACTTTAATAGCTAGACAGATGTTTATAACTGTCTAGTTTTGTGCGGTATTAGCTGTATTACTCTGATGTATATGATACTATGCAAAGTTTTATGTGATATATTATAATTTATTCGATTCCGCTGTGAGATTCTGATGTTGTCTTTTCTTTCTTTCCTTTCTTTTCTCTTTTCTATCCCTTTCTTTCTTCTTAGCGATGCGACTTCCTGGAGTTTGGAAGTTGGGTCGTTACAACATGGTATCAGAGCTCTAGGTTAGCGAATGCCTAGACTCTGTAGTGGTGTCCTTCTTGAGAGAGCGTATTTGTAATTTTGTATATATATAAATATATATATTTGTTTATTTATTTCTGCCTATTTGTTGGGTTACCTGTTCAGGTTTTCCAATATAAGTAATAAAGATAGATAGGGTAGTGGTGTGTGTAACACAACTACCAATGGTTGGAGTTCGAGTGTTTGAAGTTGGAAGTGGTCTGCTATAGCAGTGTTGGGCATCTTGAGTAGTTTGGTAGTTTGGTGTGAAGGATTTCACCAATCTCTGAAGGAAATCTTTTCAAGATTCGGAGTTTATCTTTGGATTGTAAGCTGGATTGCACTTGTGTGAGTGGATTCTCTTGAGTTTGATTGGTTGGGAGTTCTGAAGCCAGAATTGGTATTTTGGCAACCTTAGGAAGGAGTTCTGTCTATATTTGAGTTTGAGACTCAGTTTGGCAGAGTGTTTTGAGCTTGGTTTGAGAGCGAGTTTCTTGAGAGATGTCTGTCCTTTGAAGGCTCTATTGTGAAGAGGTTGGAGTAGCTTTGTGATTCGATGAGCTTTTGGATAAGGAAGTTTTAGCAACAGTAGCAGTAGTGAGTGGCCTGTTCTTTGATGGTTCAGAAATCTCTATGATTCTTCTGTCAGTAAGTTCGGGCAGATGGTGGAGCTTGTCCAATTCTTCTGGAAGCTCAGTTGAGAGTAATGTTAGTGGTTAAGAGATGGACCACTAGTTCTTCTTTTGGATAGAAGACTTTAGCTGTTTTGATTGTTGAAGTGAGAACGATTTCTTGGAATCTGAACTGAGAGGAATCGCAAAAGTGACTTGCGATGGTTCGGAGATTCTCTGAGTAATTTTTGTTGTGGGGTTGTGACCAAATCGGATAGGTCACTGTGATTTTATGGAATTAGATGAATGATATTCCGGGATAAGTTGATCAGTTTGTACTTGTGTTCATCAACAGCATGCTAGAATCAGAGTTGCGCAGTGGAAGCATGGTGGCAGCTATTCCAGAATAGAAGCAACACACGATTCTTTGGGAATTTGAGTTTTGTCTTGAATCGGAGGATTTCTATAGGAAATTTATTTTGGATCTGGAAGCTTGGATGTTTGTGCATCTGTTCTGTTTCAGAATAGAGTAGTATGTTTGGAGTCTTCTAATATTTGTGTAGAAGAGCTGTGTGGTAGATTTGATTGATCTAGAAGTTGGAGGCAGCCCAGGATCGATATGAGAGATTTGTGGATAAGAGATTGGATCTTTCTGTTTTCTCTTGAGAGTTGAGTGTTTGGTCTACGGGATTGAATTTCCAGATCGGATAGCTGGAATTTGTTTTGTTTTCACGTATCTCTGAGGGAGTACGTGTATGGTTTATTTCTGGTTTTAGAATCAGTAGTTCTGAGAGGTTTGGCAATTGATCAGGACTTGTCTGTAGTCCTGTATTCTGTTTAGATTTGTAGATCTAGATATATAGGAGCTCTAGATCTGAGTGGTGTAGCTAGTTTAGATTCTGTAGGGCGAGTGTCCCAGTGTTTATACTTGGGAAACTCTAGGGAATCTTATTCAGAATTTTGTATGGATAATTAGAATTGTTTGTTTGAATTGGTTACTATGGTTGCTAGTATTTGGTTGATAGCATATGTTTGCTATTTTAAATTTTAAAATCTATATGGGATTATTAAATTACCTTTGCTTTTAAATTTCAGGGACGAAATTCTTTTAAGGGGGGAGGAATGTGATGTCCCGGAAATTTAGGCAATAATTATTTAATAATTTCTTTGATAATTATTTTAAAATGTGAAATATTGATTTAATAAATTAATTCGAACTGGAATTCTCTTTTGAAAATTAATAATTATTTAGTTTGTTAAATGATATTCTTTTCAATGTTAAAAATATTTAAGTAATAAATAATCTTTCTTAACTGATTTAAAAATATTTTATTTATGATGTATAAATGTTTATACATTGTAAATAGAAGGTTTGGTTTTTAATTTTAGTTTATTATTTAATAAAGGGTATTTTCTAATTTATATATAAATGAATAAATTGTAAATGGATTTAAATTAATTTAAATTAGTATTGTAAACTTTTTAAAAGTTTGTTTTAAAAGATCTACCTTATAATTTTCATAGAAAATAAATAAGTATTTATTTTGTTTTTAAAAATAAATATAGTTTAAAATTTCAATTTTATAATAAAGGTTTATTTTGTTTTGTTTTATTTTAAAATTCTTATCTTTTGAAATATAGTTTCATATAGAACATTATGTTAAATAATTAAATAAGCATTTAAATGTAAACGTATAGTTTTATAAAGAAGTTCATAGTTTATATGTATTTATTTAAAGACTAGATGTTAATAAACATTTGAATATTGCTAAAATTAATTTGAAATGGTTTAACACAAATTCAAATAAATTTAATAATTTAGAATTCTCTTTTAAATATTGAAATAAACATGTGTTAGTCAATTAAACTATTAAGTAGACACTTGCAAAAATTTGACACTATAAGATAACAAGTGGCATGTTAATTTTATTTTTGAAATAAATTGTTTTAGATAAGAAAATTTAGAAATTCATTTTGTTCAAACCATTTTCTCATTTGGAAACCTGAGAAAATCAAATTTTCAGTAAGATCAAAACCCCAAAACAGATTGCATGTTTTAAAATCTACAATCTTTCTCTTCAATTCTCAAATCTGCAAACCAAACTTCTTCAAATCTGCAGTCTAAAATCTGCATTCAACTTCAGATTCCTGCAATCAAAATACAAATTTATTTATACAAAGCATGTTAAAATCTTCAAATCATTCCTACAAATAACTTCAATTCTGCAATAATCAAACAAATCAGATCTGCAATCATTTTCTTCATATATCATCTGCAATATAAAATCTGAGCTATTAGTATGGGTCTGCATGCATACTAATACAAGATAAAAGCAACTTCAACTTCAAAATGCTAGCCAAGATCATACTGCACTTCAGATTGCATCTCTGGAAATTGTTTCTGCACTTAAGTCTGTTTTCTGCATTCTTCAAATTTATAAGGTGAGTAAACCTTTTTATCTTAAAAACAGTTCTTCCTTTTAAAAATCTGGATAAAGTTTATTTTATGTGTAGTAATATGGTCTCTAATGATTGTTTGAGTTTGAATATGAATATGTGTTTGTGAGTGGGATATTGCTTGCATACTTGTTTCTGAGTATTACATTTTTTGTGTGCTCTGTTGTTGATAACAGACCATCTTTATCACAAATGAGTTCATATCTCACTACATAATTAGAATTTGGCTTTGATTACTAAAAAGAAATGGTTAATAACATTGTGTTCTTGCTTTTAAGAATAGATTCAGATAAGTATATTTGGTTAAAACTGTACAAAGTTTAAAGTTACAGTGAAAACTCAGGAAGTAGGAAATTCCAAAACTTGATAATTCTTGAATTCACCAATATTGCTTGAATTGCTTTTGAAAATTAGGAATTCTAAAAACTATATTACAGTTTTAAATAAAATGTTAGGGAAAGACATTTCTGTTTTAAAAACAGAAATAGGAAAATTTGAAAATAATCTGTTAAGCTAGCGGGTTTAGGGTGTTATGATGCTTCATGTTAGTGGAGTATGGATGTAGGAATGGAGTAAATTTGGTATTTGATGATTAGAGAGAGAGAGGCAGGTGAATTGGTTTCCAGGTTTTCATTTGGTTGCATGTTGAACTCAGTAACATATTAGTAGTGTGCAGGGTTTTAACTCGAGTCATTGCTCGGGTATTTTTATTTTTGACTCGAAGAAACAGGGATGGAAACTCGAAGTAGTTGGTTGAGTGTCTCGGGTTTTTGGCTACAGGTTTTTAACCAGAGTGCATTTGCAGTTTTTTTTTAAATTTTTTTTTGAATGGAAATCAATTTCTAGTGCAGGAGTTTGATTCATGTATGAATTGAAACTGAATTCAAATAGAGTGTGAATTCAAAGCTTTTAAAAAAATGAAATGTCTTAGACAAGTTTAAAGTTTGGTTTTAAATCAAAATTAAAACTGTTTCAGGTTTTAAACCTGAAAGTTGTTTTGTAGTTTTTTTTCATGTTGAATGAAATTTTAATTTTAGTGTGGAAATTTGATTTTAGATGGAAGTAGAAACTGAATTCAAATGTAGTTTTGAATTCAAAGTTTTTTAAAGATAAGAATCTTAAATTTAAACAAGATTTAAAATTCTGTTTTAAATCAAGAGTGTTTAAAACAGTTTGCAGGTTCAAATCCAGAGAGAGTTTGCAGTTTTTAGATTCTTGAATGAAATTCATATTTTTAAGTTACAGCTTGATTCCAGTGGAAGTTGAATCTGAATTCAAATGTAGAGTTTGAAATTCAAAGTTTTTTTTTAAAAATGAAATATTTTAAATTTAAACAAGTTTTAAATTTGGTTCTAAATCAATATTAAAAACAGTGCAGGTTTTAGAACCTGTAATTTTGCAGTTTGTTGTCTACATAAAATTCATATTTTAAAATTTACAACTTAATTCAAGTATGAGTTGAAACTGAATTCAAGTGTAGTTTGAAATTCAAAGTTTTTAAAAATGGAAATCTTAAATTTAAACAAGATTTAATTTGGTTTAATCAAGTTTAAAAATAAGTTTCAGGTTGCTTTCAAATTTAGACATTAAGCTAAAACAGTTTTGTTAGTTTTTAAATTTGAAACGGATTTAAATGGTTTAAGGAAGATTTAAATGTGTTTTGAAATTAAGTTAAAACTGTTTCAAGTTTCTTTGAAACCCAGTTTTAATTTCAAAACAGTTTTTAAATTTAAAATGAATGAACATATTCAAATGTTTAAAAGTGAATTTGAAAATGAAATTTCATTTCAAATAAGTTTAAACTTGAAAAGAATTTAGTTCCTTTAGTATTTGAAAGTATTTGAATTAAAATATGAAGTGTTGATTTAAATTTGAAAGTTGAAAATAATCAATTTATTTTCAATGCTTAATTTATCAAGTAATTTAGTTTTAAATCTTTCTTTATATTTAAGAGATGAGTATTGTTTAAACATTCATTTTTATTTTAAGGTTTAAAATTATTCTAATTTGGATTTATGTTTAAATAATTAAACATTTGAATCTTTAAATAAAGTGGAATTTGAATTTAATTTTTAGAAATGTATTGTTTTAATACATTTTGAATTTAGATGAGTCATTGATAAGTAATTTAATTATTTTGAAAATATTTAAGATAATTAAGGATTTACTTAATTATTTGATTTTAAATAATGGTTTAGATTAATTTTGATAATTAATCTAATTTAAATTTTCTTAAGTATATAATTAATGAAATGTTGTTAATTAATAATCGGTGATAATTATCTAAGGATAATTTAGTAATTAACTAATGTAATTAATTTTGATAATTAACTAGATTGATTAATTGAATCTAATTAATTGTAATTTGTTAAGTAATTAAGGAATAATTACTTATAAATTTGGATTGTGATTTGTTAAGTTAATTAATTTAGTTTAATTAATTTTAATAAATCATTTGATGATTGTAAGAGTGTAATTACTTATTGTAATTAGTGGAGTAGGATTACTTAGAGAAGTAATAATGGTAATTACTGGAATGTAATTAGTAATTTGGATAATTACTTTTGTAATTAATTAAGGAATTAATTAATGGTTAATTATTGGATAATTAATTTGATTAATGAGTAATTAAAGATAGTTAATTTCTTAATTTAATATTAATCAAGGTGATTAATAATTAGATTAATTACTAAATGTAATTAATTTTAATTAAATAATTTATTTAAATATTAGAGATCATTAATTATTTTAATTAATGATGTAATTAAGAATTGTTTAATTTAATAATAATTAATTAAGTGATTAATTAATTGTAATTAATTAAGGATAAATATAATTAATTATAATTAATTAATAAATGAGTAATTAAGTGTTAATTACTTATGATTAAGGTTAATTAATTTATAAAATTAATTAAAGACTAATTACTTATTGTAATTAGTGAATGATTAATCAAAGATGTTTAATCAAGTTTAATACTTAGGAAGTAATTAATTAACTGGGTTAATTAATTAATGGACGTTAAGCAAGATTTAAATGAGTAATTAATTTAATTTATTTTAAATTAATTAGAGATGGTTGTAATTAATTTAATTCTTTTTAAATTAATTATAATCGATGGTTAATAAATCATTGCTTATGGATATTATTGGTTGAATGGTTGTGATCTCAGTAATGAGATTAGTTGTATTTGTATGATATGGATGATTGGTTTAAGTATGATGGTTTGTGATGGATTATTTGGTTGTGATGATTATCTGTTTATGGATGATACAGATTATCTGTTATGATATGAATGTGATTATCTATTGCTAGATGTAGTTTATCTATCTGTGTGAAATAGATAATAATGAGATACTAATTACTTAAAACCCTTAAGTAAAACCTGGACATTAAAATGGCGTTTGGTTTCGATGAGACCGGGATCGGGTTTCCATATTTGGAATTCCGAAAACCACATCGATTCCAATTAAACGTTAGGTCTTTAATCCAAGTGGAGCAAGTGAAGACTCGAGGTGTAAGGGCTATACGTTAGTATAACTCTGTGGGTGATTCCGTAATGAGTTTGAGGGAATAGTGCTTATAGATTCGAGATGGTGAATCAGAGTGCAAGGGTTATCGTCATTAACTCTGAGGGTGATTCCAAAACGAGTGTAACGAGATAATGCCTTCGGTTTCGTTCGAACCCGGAACGAACTTGTATGGATTGAATGCTTTCAGAACATCGTCAGGTGGACGATGAGCATTCTAAGATTTATATGTCCTATAAAGGTAATCGTAACCTCAAGCCTCATCAACAGGGAATGGCTAAAATAGGGGAGGTGCAGCAAAGCTTCGTGGGTCGCACCCACTTGAGAGCAAGATTTATCCCTATCTAGGGGTCCCTTTATATTCGGCCGTGTGGCAGATGGTGACGACCAATCTGCGGGGTAGTCTTGTTCGGAACTGTTCAGTAAGGAACGGGTCCGGCTTTGTGTTGCAGGGGAGTGGGAGTACTCCTCGGTACGGTGATCTAGGCCACGTACTATGACGGGCGGTACCCCAGTAGCCCTGCCATTGATGGAAACCCATTTACCCTACGAGACCCTACGGTTTTGTTTGTATTACCCACTTTTGTGGCTAGTAGCTGGAATTTAATAGATGTAACAATTTCGGCTATTTCTTATTTACTTGAAAACCCTAGACACTATTATAATATCACTGGATTTCCTATCAAATGTTTTGGTTAGCGTAAGGTAAAAACTTTTCCATGATTATGTGTGGGAAGTCTTACGTGATACCTTTTGTTTCGAAGGATTTTCTAAAGTTAAGCAACTTTTATCCCCGTTTACTCACACCAGACCCCTGTCTGACCTGAGTGTTTATTTTCTGTTTTATTAAACTCTTGGGTACTCATATTATGTATGAGTAGTCAAGTGTTTCAGGATTTGCTTTGACGAGTTCTGGAGGAGATAATGGAGCAGGAGGCTTCAGCGTGTAGATATTTAGTGGATCCGCTGTGTTTTGAGTTTTATCTGTTTTCTCTGATGTACTTGAATTGTAATAGCTAGACAGATGTTTATAACTGTCTAGTTTTGTGCGGTATTAGCTGTATTACTCTGATGTATATGATACTATGCAAAGTTTTATGTGATATATTATAATTTATTCGATTCCGTTGTGAGATTCTGATGTTATCTTTTCTTTCTTTCCTTTCTTTTCTCTTTTCTATCCCTTTCTTTCTTCTTAGCGATGTGACTTCCTGGAGTTTGGCAGTTGGGTCGTTACACAAAACTTTGAAATCTAACTTCCACCACTTAAATGTTTTAAAGATTTAAAAGACTTTATATAATAAAATAGTTTCTTCAATTTCACAAATCAAATCCAACACAACTCGAATTTCTACATTTTATATTTAACCAAATCCCAAATCATAAATTTCAATTCAATTTAGTTTCCAAATAAACTATTCCAAATTTATCGATTTCAAAACAGATTTGATCCATAGAATAAACCATTTCAAATTCAATATATTTCAAACTTTAAGTATTCACAATTCCAAAGCTAAGTTTGGTAATTACAATTCAGCAATTAAATTTTATACTATTTAGTTTGAAATATTTTACATAATAAATCCATTTTCATCTAAATAAAACTCAAATTTACAAATAACTAAATATTTTCTTCAATTTATTTATACTTGATATATTCATTTAATTCACCGTAAACCAAATCAAGTTATAAAAATCATACCCTCTAAAATTTCAAATTTAATAAATTTCACATCAAACTTATTGGAGTTTAATTCTTAAATAAATTCAATTTCAAATAAATCTCGAATTTATCTTCCAACCAATTTTATTTAAATCATTATAAACTCTATATTAAAATATAATTCAAATACTTTACCATATTATTTTCAAAAAAAATCAAAATTATTGTTAAGCTTATTCTATATTAAAACAAATTATACATAGCTCAAAATCAAGGATAAAATAACATTTATATAATATCTAAAATCAATATTTATCTAAAATCATATATTTCTTTACAAAACCATAGAAATCCTTTTAAAATATTTTTATATATAGACCACGTTGTCTGTATATAATTTTCTATCCTATGGTCAAGTGATACAGATATTTATCATTTCAATCCGTAATTTAAAATATAAATACGGTTATATATCATTTCAAACCGCAATCCCGAATGAAATAAAAATCCATAACAACTTGCAGTTTATAACAATATAAAATACAACATCCATTCATCCAATATCAATCATCAAACATTTATTACAATCATCATCCAATTCAATCAATAACATCAATATAGAATAGATAATAAATAATATGTATTTACTGGCAGTTTATATTCAATAATAAATTAAATAACTATTTTATCCAAATAAATTCAAATAAACTGAGATGATGACTCAAAATATGTCAAACAGTCATAAATAAATTTCCAATCACATCATAAATCAATTTAATAAACGTAAGAAATTTTAGAAGTTGTGAGTGGGTTGAAACACTCACCTTTTGAATTTAAATTGAATTTAAATCCAATTTAAACCCAAAATTCAAACGGTTTCATAATCATCCAAACCAATGCTAAAGTGTCTAGAATTCCAATACGATCCTAGCGGAGAAAACCCTGTGTAAAACGGACCTCGTGTGCGAAAGATATACAAATTAGAACGATTTGGAATCAAAATTAAATAAAATAATTATAAACCAGTAATGTCGTGCCACCTCACCGATTGTCTCTGAACGCTACCCGATGCCTCACACGCGTCCTGGCAAACCAACCTACTGTTAGCACCAAAATTGGTCACTAACACCCTTGAGTAGAGTTATGTAGAGAGATTAAAGAAGAGAGTAAATTAGAACAGAAGAATAATGTAATTCAATGCAGAAAGAACAACAAAAGCAAGAACACCAGATTTATAGTGGTTCGGCGTAATTACCTACATCCACTTCGAGTTTGATCTTTATTGCTTTCTCAATTACTTGAATACAATACAATACGTAAATCAATCACTTGAATAAAAGTTTGAATTAAAAAGAGGAGGGTATAAAAAATAGCAGAGTCTCCCTAGTGTTCCCGGAAAAAAGGCCCCTTTCGTTGTGCCCCTGCCTCTCTATTTATAGACGAAGATGGGTTGGACTTCTCTAATGGGCCTAGGAACAATGGCATAGGAACAGTGTACTTCGGCCCTTGGTAAGTAACTTCTGCGCACCAAGCCATAGATGCCGAACGGCAATTGCCGAACGAGGCTTGCCAAACGAAGCTTGTGCCAAACGAGGCTTGTGCCGAACGAGGCTTGTGCCGAACGAGACTTGTGCCAAACGAGGCTTGTGCCGAACGAGGCTTGTGTGAGCGACGTATGCCGAACCATTTTGCCGAACCATGCCTAAATGCCAAACATGTTGACCGCATCAAACCCGTATGCTACCAGGCTCCTCTTGGTTAGAACCTTGTCTAGTGCTAATAATAATATCTTCAACTGTCGTCTTGTAGCCGGGCCAAGGTGCCGGTTAACACCTATCAGCCGCCATCTTAGAGCAACAAATCGCCACCGCTACGACTACCCTGACCCCGATCTGACCTCGGCGACAAGACCCTCGCCTCCGGCCGATCACAATAGCCCCCATGCGAACGTCCAGTAATGCACAGTTTCCTCCGCTGCCACTAGCTTCAACTTTCGATTCGAGATGATTTCGACCACTAGGGGACGAGCGACCAGTACCGATGGGTGCTGCTCGACCAAAGCCTTCCATCGCCACTTCCGATCATCGATCGGGCAACGATCCACCGCACACTCCGAAGACCACAAACGAACGACCGTGGATAATTCATATATTTCTGGAAAAATGGTGGTTCAATCTAGAAAATGAATTATAGATCTGAGATGTGATCGTCGAGGGCTTCAAATCGATATATAATTCGATATAGTTTGAGGAGTTTGAATTTTTTGAATTGAAGTTGAATTGGAAAATTTAGGGTTTGTTTGCCATTGAAAAAGAGAAGCAACAGAAATTTATGTATGTACAGAAATGAGAAATAAAAAGGCTGCTAAGGTTAATAGCAATATATATATAGGCATAGCTGAAATTAGAATGGACCGGATTGATTTGGGTTGGAAGTTGAACGACAAATGGACCGAAAAGCCCATTCTATCTCCGGAACGAAAATAAGTCAACCCATATATCAAAATAGATGTTTTTAAATATTTTAAACGGAATGGGACATGTTTCAAGTCTAAATTCCGTCGTATGGAGAAGTTATGCAAAAATCAAGTTATTTCAAATTGAGTTCAATTGATTTCAATTAAATTGATTTCTAGGCGTTTCGAGCCCATACGATCAAATGACAAGTCTGATTGTTACGAAACTTGAAATCCTATAATAATTCACCATTATGGATCCGATGAAACTGGTTTCTTCAAAATCTGAGTCAGTGGCCAAAATGGCTATTTTCCAATTAATCAATAAATTAATATTAAATTTATTAAATCAAATTTTCAATTCCAATTCTATAATTAGCAATCTTTATCATTTTTGATTTCTTGAGCAATTTCAATAATTTGAACAAATTTAGATGTTAAATTATGGTTGATTAATCCATCAATTTCAGTGTTTAATTTCAATTTCATTAAATTCAAAAATTATAAATTAAAATTCCAAAATCAATTTATTAACCTTTAAACCTTGTTATTCAAGTCTTTCATTACAATAAGGGTAAAATTAACACTGATTTATCTCTTAGCACATTAATGTTTCTCAATTTCATCTTAATTTCCCATCATAATAATATTTAAATAGTTAATTTCGTTTATTTGCAATAAATCCAATTTCTATCTTTTAAATTCAAATAAATTAATAAATCTCAATTTTTATTCTTTTTATTTCACCAATTATCATATTATGAATAAAATTAACATTACTTCCAAATATTAAATTAGTTTACATTAACATAATATTCAATTACATTTATTGGAATTTATTTCCAGTTTTAAATTAACAGGTTAAATAGAGGGGTAACATACAATAATTGTTACCGTTAGCTTTTAATTACACTTATAAGTTATTATTAACAAACAAATGTTACAATCGCTTACATAACACTGCCTTTATCCAATTATCAATAATTATATAGTAATCCACCAATTAATTCAATATTTACACTTGTTTTCTTATATTCACTTTATAACCAAGTTATAACATATAAATTATTTTGTTTAATTGGAATTTCATTCAAGTTCATTAATTTTTAACTTTAATTGACCTTGTTACGTTTCATCTTAGTTATAATTTCATTATTATCTTACAACTTTTTATTTCTTCCAATATTAAATAACAAGATTCATCAAATTAACAGATTAAATTATCGAAAATTTACGGGTTGTTACACTCTACCCCACTCAAGTAGTCAATACATCTTATTCAAAAATATTAATTTTACGAAAAAATAAATTTACAAACTTTAATAATTTAAATAAAATATATCAATTTATAACTATTAAATCTTTTTATACTCAAATTAATAAAGTTTGGAAAACATTGTTCAAAATTTTTCTAAGTCGAAAATTTCGGCAGTGTCTCCTTTGTACAGAGAGGCTCGAGAGAGAGAATATAATATCAAATATAACAATATATATCATAATATCTCAAAATAATATATCCAAAAAACGGGAAAAACGATATAATAACGCTATAAAACCGTAATCTGAGAACGTACCTATTTGTCGGACAATTAACGCTTATTTTATGAAACCAAAAGTAGTAGCAATTGCTTCCATAAACTGTATTTCACTTATACAATCCCAAAAAGGTTAACAATTATAAAAAAATGAAATCTTTAAAGTTGTTTCAAACACTAACAACAAATCAATAATAATAACTTGCAATCACAACATACAACCATCATATAAAGCCAATAAAATCAACCATCCATATATCCATAGCAAACAAACAAATAGTTGATCGAGTTTAAATTTTAAATTGTACAGAATGGAAAATAAACTACTAAGTGCACCATTTACTCAACGGTCTTAGATGAAACTAATAGATTATTCATACATCCAAACAATTTTAAAGTATCCTTTCCCAAACAACCTTAAACCAAACAAACAACAATTTCAGACAATAGGTCAAGTTCATTCTTATTAATTTCATTTCATAATATTTATAGTTTGATTTCCTTTACATTCATATCATATAAATTTTCTTTTTAGTTACATTATATTAATTTATTCTACTTAATTCATTCATTTACATTCATTTATTAATAGTGTTCATGTTCAATTCAATAACTTAGTGTTTTAATTCATTAACTTAAGTTTATAGTCATCTACTTGCAATATTTACTTTCTATCACATTATATTATAGTAATATTTCAATTATAACTTAAGCTCATGACCACTATAACATCAGATTCTTATTTATAAAAGAAATTCATTGAACACTTTCATTATATAATTTTTCTCGTCTAATTTTCCATTACATTCTCTTATTAAACACTTCAACTTTTTTAAATCTTTTGGTAAGTTACATGTATGTTTTTAAGAATGCAATTGAAAATTACACAAGTTTATCTTATTTCTTTTAATTAATCTAATGTTCCATAATCATATACTTTGCTTTTTATAGATTATAAATTACAACTTTCTTGTTATTTCATTTATAACCTAGCATTTAATCTCTTATTTTAATTAGAGGTTTCAATTATTAATTAGTTACATTCCATTTCACTACAATGATTGAAACTATTGATTAATGGAAACTTAAGAACTAAATACCGGGTTAAATTTCAAATCATTTTAAAATAACAGATAAATGTGTATACTTACAACTTATATATATCCAAGTATATTTAAAATAATTTAAAATTCACTTTTGTTTATCAAAATAAATCTGTAGTAAAACCACTACGGTGGCCTTTCCACTTTCAAACTCAAAAATGAACAT
Organism: Allium cepa; assembly: GCA_030765085.1. Taxonomy (NCBI): domain Eukaryota; kingdom Viridiplantae; phylum Streptophyta; class Magnoliopsida; order Asparagales; family Amaryllidaceae; genus Allium; species Allium cepa. The sequence continues at coordinate 21,716,987 of CM060933.1, read as the reverse complement.
CGATGATGCGTGCACTCATCACCGAAATTATTTTCCAGTGACAGAGAGGGGAGTATAGAACTTATTTCTTTCCAAAATTTCTTTAAAACAATTATTTCAAATCATGTTGAAATATTTATATCAGAAAATACTTCTAAATAATATTATTATATTCCAAAATCATTTGAAATAAGTTTTCAAAACCCCGGAACTTAAGTTCTAAAATTTCCAGTTTATTCTTATTTATTTTACCTTTCAAATCCTACCTTAAACTAAAATCTATAAATTACACTATCTAACAACCAATATATTACAACCAATTAATATCATTTATAAAATTTTATTTTATATATAGAAAATATAATAGGCAAAATTATTTCATTCACCTATATTCAAAACGAATATTGTGTCGGTCTGTCCTATTAAGTGTTTAGAAATCCCTATCGATGTCATAGCGTCCTATGCACCAACCAGAATTTATAAATACAAAACAGAATAAATTAACACAATATCAAAACCTTTTATAACACTAACAAATACGCTCTCTCATATATATATATATATATATATATATATGCTCAGCGACTCATCATAGGGTATTACTACCCTATTGATAAAGAGTCAGACCCCACAAAGCTAAGGTTTATCGCTAAACCAAAGCTCTGATACCAAATGTAACATCCCGCCTTTTTGTATGCTTTAAATCGACGATAAACCACACACGTCAGACTTAAACCATACCGAAGCGTGGATTATTATTGGGGTGAATGAGAAAAGGCGGAGAAAGAAAAAAACAAAACAGAATCTTGCAGCGGAATGACAAAATATAATAACCAAATAAACGGTTCATGAAGCCGTTTTACAAAACATTTGATTATACTTGTACAATGTGATGTAGTGGAACAATATAGTAAGTAATAGTAATACAATCTTCGTCTTCGTCCTCCAGTATTAAGGTCTTCAAATCCTGAAATGCTCAGGCTTATCCGAGCGAATTGAAAAGACAAAATACTCGAGTCGGAACTAAAAGATCTTATGTAAGTTAAATCAACGATAAAATATGATTGAAACAGCGTCATAGATGTTTACGGGGTTTGACATCTTCTATCCAGTGCCCAACGTGAGTGTAGTTACTTAAAAGATGCTCGGGATTCACATCTCCCAAGGATCCGTTAAACTATCTACTATGTAGTAATATATGCTATTATAATAATGTCTATTAGTAAAATAAACTTACTTTTAAATAGCATTAGAGGATTACCCATATAGCCCTTAACACATAATAGTCCTAGTAGTTCATCCAGTATAAGCGCATTTCCAGATCGGGAGACTACTCTAAATACTCCGCGGGCTACGGGAGAAAATCAAACTCGTACGAGGCACGCTAGGGTAGGTGATACGACATACAAGGCAATGCAAGGATAGATATACTAATTATGCATCCGGATTAATGATGACGCATAGCACGCAGCTACCGCCCACCTCGAGCCACACCCCCAAAATAATAAAAAGGCCTCAATCAATCATAAAGTAATAGAATGGTATCGAAGGAGTGTGTCCGATAAGAGGGGCTACCTCACTGGCCCGTAAGCGCTCCTATTTTAGCCACCTTACGCCAGCTCACGAGAGTCGGGTCCACGTATATACCTCAAAGGAATGCTGCCACCATCCTACTTCATTCTGGAATCTCCACCGCGTACACAGTTGTTAAAGTGGTTTTTGAAGTTGGCAGAGAGTATGACAACTTTCGATCCCGATCTCTTTAACAACCAAACGTTATTATTACACCATGGTCATTTTTAAAATAGTTTATACTTTAAAAACAAATATCACCGCCTCTTCAAAACCAAATCAATACGATATCCTTTTCATTTCAAATATATCCTTTTCTAAAATCATAACACTTCAAAGTTATAACATTTCGAAATCGACACACTTGAATATAACACTTTCAAATTATAATACCTTGAAACTCAAAACTTTGAAATCTAACTTCCACCACTTAAATGGTTTAAATATTTAAAAGAGTTTATATAATAAAATAGTTTCTTCAATTGCACAAATCAAATCCAACACAACTTGAATTTCTATATTTTATATTTAACCAAATCCCAAATCATAAATTTCAATTCAATTCAGTTTCCAAATAAACTATTCCAAATTTATCGATTTCAAAACTGATTTGATCCATAGAATAAACCATTTCAAATTCAATATATTTCAAACTTTAAGTATTCACAATTCCAAAACTAAGTTTGGTAATTGCAATTCAACAGTTAAATTTTCTACTATTTAGTTTGAAATATTTTACATAATAAATCCATTATCATCTAAATAAAACTCAAATTTACAAATAACTAAATATTTTCTTCAATTTATTTATACTTGAAATATTCACTTAATTCACCTAAACTAAATCAAGTTATAAAAATCGTACCCTCTAAAATTTTAAATTTAATAAATTTCACATCACACTTATTGGAGTTTAATTCTTAAATAAATTCAATTTCAAATAAATCTCGAATTTATCTTCCAACCAATTTTATTTAAATCATTATAAACTCAATATTAAAATATAATTTAAACGCTTTACCATATTATTTTCAAAAAAAAATCAAACTTAATATTTAGCTTATTCTATATTAAAACAAATTATACATAGCTCAAAATCAAGGATAAAATAATGTTTATATAATATCTAAAATCAATATTTATCTAAAACCATATTTTCTTTACAAAACCATAGAAATCCTTTTAAAATATTTGTATATATAGACCACGGTGTCTGTATATAATTTTCTATCCTATGGTTAAGTGATACGGATATTTATCATTTCAATCCATAATTTAAATATAAATACGGTTATATATCATTTCAAACCGCAATCCCGAATGAAATAAAAATCTATAACAACTTGCAGTTTATAACAAAATAAAATACAACATCCATTCATCCAATATCAATCATCAAACGTTTATTACAATCATCATCCAATTCAATCAATAACATCAATATAGAACAGATAATAAATAACAGGTATTTACTGGCAGTTTATATTCAATAATAAATTAAATAACTATTTTATCCAAATAGATTCAAATAAACTAAGATGACGATTCAAAATATGTCAAACAGTCATAAATAAATTTCTAATCACATCATAAATCAATTTAATAAACATAACAAATTTTAGAAGTTGTGAGTGAGTTAAAACACTCACCTTTTGAATTTAAATTGAATTTAAATCCAATTTAAACCAAAAATTCAAACAGTTTTAGAATTCGTCCAAACTAGCGCCAAAGTGTCTGGAATTCCAATACGATCCTAGCGGAGAAAACCGCGTGTAAAATGGACTTCGTGTGCGAAAGATATACAAATTAGAACGATTTGGAATCAAAATTAAATAAAATAATTATAAACCAGTAATGTCGTGCCACCTCACCGATTGCCTCTGAACCCTAACCGATGCCTCGCATGCATCTTCACAAACCAACCTACCAGCGCCACCTTAGAGCAACAAATCACCACCTCTACGACTACCCTGACCCCGATCTGACCTCGGCGACAAGACCCTCGCCTACGACTGATCACAATAGCCCCATGCCCATGTCCAACGATGCACAAGTTTCCTCCACCGCCACTAGCTTCAACTACCGATTCGAGATGATTTCGACAACTAGGGGATGAGCGGCCAGCACCGATGGGTGCTGCTCAACCAAAGCCTTCCATCGCCACTTCCCGATCATCGATCGGGCAACGATCCACCGCACACTCCGTAGACCACAAACGAACGGCCGTGAGTAATTCATAAATTTTTGGAAAAACGGTGGTTCAATCTGGAAAATGAATAATAGATCTGAGATGCGCTCGTCGAGAGCTTCAAATCGATGTATAATTCGATATAGTTTGAGGAGTTTGAATTTTAGGAATTGAAGTTGAATTGGAAAATTTAGGGTTTGTCTGCCATTGAGAAAGAGAAGCAACAAAAAATTCTGTATGTGCAGAAATGGGAAATAGAAAGGCTGCTAGGGTTTATAACGATATATATACATATATATAGGAAAAGCTGAAATTAGAATGGACCGATTGATTTGGATTGGAAGTTGAACGACAAATGGTCCGAAAAGCCCGTTCTGACTCCGGAACGAAAATAAGTCAACACATATATCAAAATAGATGTTTTCAAATATTTTAAACGCAATGGGACAGGTTTCAAGTCTAAATTCCATCGTATGAAGACGTTATGCGAAAATCAAGTTATTTCAAATTGAGTTCAATTGATTTCAATTAAATTGATTTCTAGGCGTTTCGAGCTCATACGATCAAACGACAAGTCTGATTGTTACAACACTTAAAATCCTACAATAATTCACCATTACGGATCCGATGAAACTAGTTTCGTCGAAATCTGAGTCAATGGCCAAAATGGCTATTTTCCAATTAATCGATAAATTAATATTAAATTAATTAAATCAAATTTTCAATTCCAATTCTATAGTTAGCAATCTTTATCATTTTTTATTTCTTGAACAATTTCAATAATTTAAACAAATTTAGATGTCAATTTAAAGTTGATTAATCCATCAATTTCAGTGTTTAATTTCAATTTCATTAAATTCAGAAATTAAAAATTAAAATTCCAAAATCAATTTATTAACCTTTAAACCTTGTTATTCAAGTCTTTCATTACAATAAGGGTAAAATTAACATTGGTTTATCTCTTAGCACATTAATGTTTCCCAATTTCATCTTAATTTCCCATCATAATATTTAAATAGTTAATTTCGTTTATTTGTAATAAATCCAATTTCTATCTTTTAAATTCAAATAAATTAATAAATCTCAATTTTTATTCTTTTTATTTCACCAATTATCATATTATGAATAAAATTAACATTACTTCCAAATATTAAATTAGTTTACATTAACATAATATTCAATTACATTTATTGAAATTTATTTCCAGTTTTAAATTAACAGGTTAAATAGAGGGATAACATATAATAATTGTTACCGTTAGCTTTTAATTACACTTATAAGTTATTATTAACAAACAAATGTTACAATCGCTCATATAACACTGTCTTTATCCAATTATCAATAATTATATAGTAATCCACCAATTAATTCAATATTTACACTTGTTTTCTTATATTCACTTTATAACCAAGTTATAACATTTAAATTATTTTGTTTAATTGTAATTTCATTCAAGTTCATTAATTTTTAACTTTAATTGACCTTGTTACGTTTCATCTTAGTTATAATTTCATTATTATCTTACAACTTTTTATTTCTTCCAATATTAAATAACAAGATTCATCAAATTAGCAGATTAAATAATCGAAAATTTATGGGTTGTTACATAAGCCAAGTGTCAGAGGATGCGGCCACTGTGGCGATGTCTGGAGAGGCCTGACTGGGGGTTCGGACATAGGCATGAGGTGGTGGCGGTTGTAAATGATGGAGGGCCAAGTGAACAAAAATTAAAGAAGGGAAGAGGAAAACGAAGAAGCAGAAAGAAAAAGACAGAAGGCTTTATATAATTATGAATTAAAGAAATGGCAGCAGTGAATATAAAAGAGCAGAGAACAATTTGGAATCGACGAATAGCTTTTAAAAAAACAGTGGGAAACTAATCTGTCACGATAATAAATTTTGGAAATATTAAAAAGCTAGTAACGAACAGACACAAGAATTCAAAAGGTTCAAACGGTACCGGTACCGATACGGATCACTATTTCACTGATTTCGCTACGTACCGGACTTCAAAGCACAGAATTGAATATACCGCATAGATCAGCACAATGAGACGATCAAAACGTATTTAGATATCAGTGGTATGATTATTCGATCAAAAATCGATATCGGTAGCGAAAATGCTGCAAATCTGTCGAAAATAAGATAAACGAAGCAACAACAATCAAAATTTGGAAAAACGAACAATAACGTCTCACTCAGAAGATGATTTACAAATTTATTGTATAAAAATATTCAAGTTTGGAAAATATTTTATTATCATCTAATATTAACGGATTTGAATTGAAATAAAATTACAAAAGAAAATAAACTTGAATATTATCATATGACAATTTACCATTTGCTATGTTTAATTAGATGTATTCCAAATATTAAATTTTCAATTCAAAATTTTATTATTTAAAATTTCATAAAAATTCAATTAATTAAATTAATAAAACCACTAGAAATTTACGGGTCGTTACAACGGTGATGGTGAATAAACCTCTTTGTGGTTTGAATATGAATGAAGTGATTCAATTAAGATCAGAGTTGCACAGTGGAAATTGATAGATAATATTCCTGAAGGCGTTTGTTTGCTTGTTTGAAAAATGTGTGTATTGTTGTGAAGTGCTTGTTTGGTTATATGGATGTTGTGTGATGATTTTAATTGTTGTTAGTGGTCGATGAACGGGATGTACATATGAATTTTGGAAATAAATATTTCTATTCAAACAAGCATTATAATTTAATAAGATATGAAATTTATTTTTATAGAGCGATTGTAAATATTATATTAATTTTTATTGTTAGTTTGTTCGTCAAGTGCTTTAAGAATTCTGGTAGATGGGCCTGGCCAACATTATCTATACAAATTCTTAAACATTGGAACGAGACATTTTGACACAGTGTTTTAATAAAAGGAGAAATCTTATTTTGGGAAGTAAATAATGTTTCAGAAATTATACTTTTGGTGATGTTTGAAATAATAATGTAGTTTCGAAAAAGAGGTATATTAGTATTTTATTTAAGTTGTTAAATATTTTTAATTTACAAGGAAGAATGGTATTCGATTATATATTTTCAATGGTAACAATTAAAAGCTTCTTCCAAACTAGATTTAAATCGTATTATTATAATTTGAAAAATAATAATTCAAATTTATACTTGATTAACTCAAAACTAATATAGACAACTAAGTATAGACAATAATCTTCTAAACAACACTGCTTGATAGTCAAAGCACGTCTAATGGTATACGTATGTAGATATGGGTGAAACTTCATGTATTCGAACACATGACGTTATAGGTTAAAAAAACTAATAAAAGGAAAAAAGTAATATTATGGAAATGTGATAGTGGTATTTTGGACAAAACGGGGTAAATTATTTAAAGAGTAGAAAAATAAAAATATAATAATAATAAATATAATAATATGTGGTGAGTGATATATATAGATAAACGAGTTGAGATTATTTGGTATGATTTGAATAAATGACGTAAGGAATTGTATATCAATAACGTAGAGAATATACTAATAGAGATATACGAGTTTTACTTAAAACTAATTTTTAAACAAGTATGCTACTTGAATAAGGAATTGTAGGATAGGAAAAAAATTTGGTAGAGTTAAAATTAAAATAAACTCATAACTAATTATTACTAAGTGGTAAAATAAAATGGTAATGAATCAGATCATTTGAAAAAAAATACTTATAGCAATGCTGTCATTTCAACACCTTTGACTTTGCTCAAACTAATAATTACAGAGCTATGTGTGTACGTGTGTGTGTATAAGTATGTGAATGTACGTGTGTGTATGTGCATACACACTCTAAGGCTGTTGTAAATGCACCAACAAACAAGAGGGAGGAATTTCAATCTTAGGTACATTTACTTCAAAGTTAAGCTCATGGAACTATCAATGACTTCACTTGCAATTGTTATGTGTCATTTGGATTGATACTATAGAGTTTAAATAGTTGCAGAAATTCTTTGTTTGATCACTCACTATAGCATTACTAACTAGCATATTGGAGAGTTCAATAACACTAAAAGATATAGCTCATCTAAGGAAGCATCTATTGGTTGTAATGATAAGTAATTTGATGAACAACTTGTGCATGATCTCAGTTACTCTCGCTTAGCTTGATAGGCTTGTTTTTTTCTCTTTTTTAAATGTTTAAACATGCAATATCCGCTGTCTTTTCCAATTTTTATCACTTATTAAATATGTAATGATGTGGTGTAGTTGGGGATGTATTGTTGGCTCTTGGTGGTTGGTTCTTGGTGTAATAACGTGTTTGCGAAGTTCAATTATTCAAATGTCGTCTTTTACTGATTTCTTGCATTGTTGTCTTTATATTTATTAGTATTGTAACCATGCCATGTTTGTATTTGTAAAATTATACTTAATGTAATTGCATTGAATAAGTGAAGAACTTTGGGCGTTGTATATAAAATTTGAGCTAAAGTATGTTTTGTTTTAGCCACAAATCTTAAATCATTGATCCACGTTTTATGCTTTGAAATTTGTTAAGTGGCTATCAACTTGAGAAAAAATTTTACTTGTAGAGCAATGGTAAATTTTTTGAATAAATAAGGTTAAAACATGAATGAGTAAAGAAGTAACTTTGCTTTCCTAAAAATACCAAATTCCTTTAAAGTAAGGCTGAACTGTTTTGGCCACAACTTTCTAACGGTTTACCGAGTTTGACGATTTTACTCATTCCAAAGAGCTAAGACTATGAACAACAACTTTTATTTTAATTATTTTACTCGATCCTTGATTTTGATGTTTGTTAGGTTAAAAATGCAGCTTTGTAATGTGGGCCTGCATTTTTATTTAAAAATCTAAAATTACCCCCTTTAAGAAACTATACATATATTAAGTTATACTTGGTAATTTTGTGATCTGAAAGATGTTTTGAAAAAGTAATACACCATATAACAATTTACCTTAGAAATCATAATTTGATTTGGTGGTTTAGCCCTTGAAAGTTTGACAGAAAGTGGATAATAAACATGGACATTGTGTTTCTTTTACTTTGCATGATCTCATACTCATCATACTTCTTTATATTATGACTAATGATTAAATTGAGTTAATAATTGGTGCTCAAGAGAAGAATTGGACTTATGGATGATGATGGCTCGCTTGTACATGCTTAACAGCAAGGTAAATTGCTTGAAATGCTAACTAAAAGGCATGTTTTTATGGTAGATCGACATATATTATGATATTATATTGTTTCCTGGTGTTTTGGAATGCCCCATGTTGGGATGCATCTTCGGAGATGTATATCATGTAATTATGTTATGTTTTGAATTTTAGAATGCTCTCCGTACAAAGGCGACTTGTCGAATTCTTTTAGAAAATCCAACAGTTAGAAAAAATTCACAAAATTTTAATATGCAAAAAATAGAAAGTCATTAGTTGAATCTATTAAATGGTAGCATACAAAAAAAAGAATTGGAGGAAGAGCCACATAGAGGATTGATTTTTTGAGTTTGATAGAAGTTTATGAAATCTGAAGAAAGTCAGGGTATACGAAACACCCCAAACCCCTTAGTATATCCAAAAGGACACACTAAAAGGCGTGGTGCATTGTAGGTATAATTAAAAATAGCAGAGACTTAGATTCACAAGACAGAAATAGGTAAAAACAGCGGAAACAATTTAAATAATAACTTATTTAGAACATAACTTTATAAATGTTTTAAAAACCAAATAAATCACCAAATACCAAATACATCACGTGTCAAAATACCATGCATGTATGTCTTATGAAATCAAAGAAAACTATAGTCTTAAGAATCAGAGTATAACTATTCCCTAACATGTGCCAGTACAAACAAAGAACAAAACGCTAAAATAAAAGAAGTGGAAGTACATAATGGAATATCCTTCAAAGAAACCTACAAGCAACTGCAACCTATTGTCCTCTTCCTTGATTGCCTATGGGGGAAAAGTGGGAAAATGGAGGAGTGGGTCAGATTAAAAGTCTGGTGAATGATAGTAATTGCTAGAATCTTTAAGCAAAGTAAAGTTAATAGACTTTACAACAATTCTAGTGTATAAAAAGAAACAAAGAAAATATAAGAAGGAATAAGCTGGAAATAAATACGAATTACTAAATTAATGTAATTGATTAACTTTGATTATTGGCACTTGTCTTTGTTAGCTGCTTTGATTAGGCTGAATTCCTAATCCTATAATTAGGCTGAAATCTTAATTCTACCCTTTAATCGGCCTACTACTCCATAGACCTTACTGCGGACTAAACGCTATATAAATCCCTACACCTAAGGTAATGACATCTACGAAAGACACATAAAGTACAATGGTGTCTACGAAAGATGCACAAAGCATTTATTGTGGACTAGACGTTATATAGCTACCTACACAGAAGGCAATGGTGCCTACGAAAGGCACACATACTTAAGCACTTGGAACCCATAACGAATTATGAGCCATCATTTGAAGTTACACGCGTGACCACCACTAAGCTCGCGTTACCTGTTATTCCACCTATTGGATCTTCTTATTACTTCAAGCTCCAGCATAAGCGTGCCCCTTATCTCACTTCAGGGTTATGTGAAACACCGTGTCCATAGAAATAATAGGGAAAATGCTATTGGTACTGGCCCGTCATCCAAACAATATCAAGTTGCGATCTTGCCCAAATCCCCATGATTTGGACTTTTACTTATTGACCAATTACTACCATTATTAGCAAGTGTGCCCCTCGTCTCACTTCACGGTTATGAAAAACATCGTGTGCACAGAAATAATAAGGGAATGCTCTTTTGTACAGGTCCTACTTTACTTCTTTGCCTATTAATTTAGATAAATTATTCAAATACGCCTTTATTATTGTTCTTACTATCTGTGCTTATTAACTGATCCTAAGTCTTAAAATAAGCCTCATTCTGTTATGTTTTCTTGTTATAACCTATGTTATAATCATGCTCATTACTTAACCCAAGGTCTAAGTGTGAAAATAAGTTTCTTTCATCTTTTACTCTTTTTAGTTATAATTCTAAGTTATAACTAGGCCAATCTCTTTAATTTAGTCCAATTCTAATAATTATATCACAATTTCAGTCCAATTCCATTTCTTATTACAGTCGTTTCATTTTACATCTTATCTTCCATTATTTCAGTATTCTTATGATTTTAATCCATATTTGCGTTTAGTCCATTCTAATCCATATGCGAATAAGAAGGAGAAACAAAAGAAAACTGAAAATAGAAGAAAATCCAAAGCATATGAAAAAGATGTAAATAACATATAAATAACGGTAAATAAATTAAAATACTGTAAATAAACTGTAAATAAATGGAAAAGCTATAATTAACAAAAATAAATTAAAATTAACTGAAAAGAATAGCTAAAAGAAATAGACTGAAAATAATTCTAAAAACTGTAAATAAACTACTAAAAAAGTTATTCCAAAAATCGTAGTAAAACTACAACTACTGGAAACCCTTTTTTTTTTAAATTACTTAAAGGAATCTAAAATAATTACAATCACTCACCTGTGGTCCTTAGCTCCTCCCTTTAGGTCGATCCGGATCCACTTGAGGGTATTAAAATATTTTTATTAAAAAGATTCTCTCCTTGGAAAATTATTCCTTTTAGGGTTCTTCCTGAAAAGGTAAATCCAAGTAGAGAAAATCTAGAATGAGAAAAAGTATTAGGCCTAGGGTCTTATTTATAGGGGTAGGAGTGGATCTCGGACCATTGGATTTGGGGATTGAATAGGATACAACCACGTCATAGGCTGAATGGAAGCCGTCGGATGGAAGCATGAAAGGACCAGATGAGCTAAAAGAATGTAAACGACGTGTTAAAATGCTTGTACTTGAAGAATTTGATTCTTCACTCGATGACATAGGCGGGTCGACCTACAGGTCGATAGCCCTTAAAGCCAGGTCGACCGGCTAGTCGACTGGCCGGTCGACCTAGGCCTTGGGATTGCCAACTTCCCTATTTATTTATTTATTTATTTATTCATTGATTCTTGTTTGCTTTGTATCCCGCTCATATTAACTCGGATTCTGACGTTCTATATATGGAAACTGACGAGAAAATTGCCATGAACACATTGGTGCAACTTGCGTGGCTCAATTCTGATAATTCCACAAAGTTAATTTATCATTTGATTAATTCGTTAATTAATTATTATAGCTTAAATTTCAGGTTGTTACAGCATGAGTTGTTTGACGTCACTCTATCAGAAATTTTAAGAATGCAATTTTGCATAAGGGGAAGTTTGTAACGGCCCTGCTTTCTTTGCCACAATTATAGTTGAATTTAATTAAAATAAATTTTATTCGAATTCAATATTTGATAATTATTATTTTTAAAGTGAATATTTATTTAATTGAAAGTATTAATAATATATTTTATTTTAAATAAATTGAATTGAATTAATAAATTTTGTGTGAATAATATATTGAAATCGAATAAATTATTATACGATCAAAATAATGAAAATTAAATTAAACGAGTATCTATACTATAATGCAAAACCTTGGTCAAACCGGTCAAAGTGAAGCCTTTTTGGCATTTCCCAATATGACCTTTCCTCTGCTTTCCCTATCAAAACCCAAGTAAGGACAATTATGTCATTAGTCTTCCCACGTTAGAACCGTTTTCCATTTTTTCCCCATTATCTCACATTTCTCTCCGCTTTCTTCTTAATTCACGTTCCTCAACTTTCCACTTTCTACCGAGCAACCGTACTCAATAAAACCATTTTTCCTCATTGGGTTCTTCCCAGCCGTCCACTGCCTCAATTGTTTCTTCGAAAAGATATGATTTTAAATGGTTTTAAATGATCTCCGTATTCCTTAATTTGTGAATTGATTTCGATTCAATTCCTGTTTGAATTTTGTAGGAAATCAAAGTTTCCAAATCGACCCTTCCGCCGTTGCCAAATCGACCAGCCAATAAGATCTTCTGGCTACAACGATTTCGACTCTTTCGCCCGACGAGTGGCTTCTGGCGAAGTTTGAAGGATGCATGGAGTTACACCAACGACGAATTTGTTCTCTAATTTAAATCCATTAGCCAAGGAATTCACTCCATATGTTAAAAGATTCACTGTAGATGCTCCTCTTTTTGTTGATTTGATGGATCAATGTAATAATTATTAGAATTCCAGGCACGATGTTTATGGAAATCCTGAGAATTATCAGAGGGTAAATTAACTTATTTTTGTAGTCGTTTGATTGATTTTGGGATTTTGATATAATTCAAATATTACAATTTTATATACATACATGATTTGGACAACTGTTTATTTGCGGGCAGGAGAAAGGAGCTTAAACGTTGAATCTTCGAAAAAGCTGAAGTTATCAAATTGGCCATGACCTTCGAACCCTTATCTACTGAAAGCTCGGTCTAGACCTCTATGGCAGCTCAGGTAATTTCATCTTCTTGGCACTTTGATAGCTCAAATCTGAAAAAACTATGGGCCTAGGCAAGACAATGAATTTCTCTAAAGGTGGTACAAATAATGTTTTGAGCAGAATTGGACGTTTGTTTTTGCTAAATCTGTTGTTTATTTATGATGATATTAGTTAGTATAATTGAGTAAAGAGTTGTTTACGTACTTCATAGTATCAATTTATATCCTAGAGTATGGTTGTTTTTGTTCTTATTACTAAGTTTAGAGGCATTTTCTTACTCATGTTTACCTTGGTTATTATCTTAGAGTACAAGGCATTTTCTTACTCATTTTCTTACTTCATAGTTTGCAGTTTTTTTCAGAGTTAGAAAATGATGGATGTAACTTAAATATGGAGCATATCAACACCATATTATTGTCAACATAGCAGAGAGATGATATCTTATCTCAAAAGCAGGTACGTCCTTTTATTTTGTTCATATAATAAATGCATGTTTAAAGTATAGCTTATGTTATTGTGTTTGGTATAAACCATGTGCTAAAATCTTATGTTGTTATTTCTTAACTTTTTAGCTTTTTGTGATTTGATTTTAGATAGTACAGTGAACGAGAGGATGAATTGGCATAAAGTACAACAAAACATGAGGGTATTACTGCCATTATTTTCTTTGTAAGTAGATGAAACTTTTTTCACTCTTAGTTTTGGTCCATGGGTGATTCAGAAATTTTGGAAAGGCCACTATTTCCACTCATGTATCAATGTCAAAGTTATGGTGTGTTCATATATACACTACTAAAATACGAAGTTCATTATTTTACTCAAAATAGACATCCATTTGTGATGCAATGGAAAACACGTTCCTAAAATCTTGAAGTTAGTGTATGAATTGGCACTTTAACCATCAATTGCTAATTTTTTAGCTGTTCTGACACTCTTCCAAGCATGAATAAAAGATTAGGTGAAGTTTCTATCTTTATTAGGAGGTAAAGACAAAAATGTTGTTTGCTGAAATTTCAATACTTAATTAAATTTGAAACCCATGTTAGACCCATTTTCTATGAGTTGCTGTGTTTACCTCACTTCGAACGACCACATGCTTTTGTTAGGGTAACTTGATCTCTGACCCTTTATGATCTTTTATTTGATGTGGATGATTTTTGTAATCCACACCGTACCATTTGTCCATGCTTAAGTATCATTTAGATTATGTTAAATTTATAATATTAGATCGAGCAATAAAATTATAGAGACATGACTTATAAATATTAAAATTGTAGATAGGTTATTAAAGGTTCTATGCTATAAAGGATGGTAAACACTATATAATAACATGCTTTTTTAAAATTATTGTTTATTTTTTATAATGGTTAAAGCATATGGCAGTGTATGAAGCATGTTGAAAAACCTCTTCTGATTTATGACTAAGTTTTAGCATATATGCAATACTGTTAGGTGTTAACTATTTTTTCGATTGTTTTGCAGATGGTCTAAAATAACTTCACAATTTCCTGGAGGAGCAGATAATGAAATAAAAAACTATTGGAATGGTCGTCCCAAAAAGAAGTTAAATCTTTCTGGAGTAGACTTAAAATCCAGAATAAAGGATGATATTGATTATACAGATAACAAAGATCAAATTTTTTCTCTTCCATTGCAAATTGAAGAACATGTTAATGTGATATCAACATTGTCTACTGCAGATGATAACAGCGTTACAGAGAGCATTAAAGAAGGTATGAAAAAAAATCACAGTCTAAGACTTCTTTCTCATTAGATGGTGAATCTAGCGTTGAAATATCAGATATATTTTGGAGCGACAATTATTTTGATTCATTCGGGGCAATGGATTTCCTTGATGATGTTTTATCCTTTGTTAATTTTTCATAAAATTCAATTATTTGAGTTCTTTGTTGTAGTTTTTGTCATATAGAGTTTTGATATTACTTGGTCAAAAGGATTGTGAGTGTGAATTAATAAAACAATCCAAATGATTTTGAAAATCATAATCAGTATGCAAGGTTGCAACTTCTCTTCGCCAGTAAATTAAATTTTTGTTTAGTCAGTGTATGTAACAATGACCAAAATTAATGTCGTGTTTGTCTCCCAATATTTTCCTTTTCTTTTTTTGGGGTATTCATTCCAAAGCAATAATGTTTGCTTTGTCTGAAAATAATCATATTGGTTGTTCCATTTTTGTCAAACCAACTTTATGCAATCATCATACCAACACAATAAACATGTATATAGGTTATCAGGTGTATAGTAAGTATGCTAGATAAATTTTCCATACAAACAAGCATGTCCATAAAACTTCATTTCTTTAATTATATTCCCCTTTTTTGACTGCTACTTTTATTATTATGTTTATGCTCTCTTAAGCTTCAGGTTCATTAAATTGTGTGTAATTTTGTCCAGCGAAATCATGAATGGAACAGGTTTATCAACTTTATAAAGGCATACTCAAATCTTTACTACCCTTGGTTGAAGCTATGCAATCATGTGCATACAAATATTGCTTCAGAAGTACATTCTGGAAGTGAATGACAGATTAGTATTTAAAGAACATGCCCTTTTTTGTATGTATTTTATGTTTTATGCTTTCTATGATTTCATTTCAATAGACATTATTTTAATAATCTTACACTAATGACCTTTATCATTCACTACAATAAGGTGGTGACTATGAGCTGACAACATCAGGTTTTCGATCTTTATAATTTTGTTCCCAATACAATGTTTTTTGATATTTAACTGTTTTCGGATTTGATTTTTTAAGCTATATGTATTTCACATTTTAAATTATAGTTGGCAACATATTTAGAGTTTGAACATATACTAGAAAACTATGTCCAATGCGGGAGTTAAGTAGATTGGGTTGCAATTCTAGGAAAATTTTCAGTTTTTATTTCTTCAGTTTTTATGCACACATACTAAAAAGAAAGACTTGGTTATTATTTGTAAGTTTAAGTTATGATCAGTCAATATAGTCATCTTTGTTGCTATTGTTGTGCTTAATGTTGGCAATATGACTAACTGTAATTCACATTATAGTCATCTAAAAGGCTTAAAGTTGGCAATATGACTAACTGTAATTCACATTATGCTTAATGTTGGCAATATAGTCATCTTTGTTTCTACGCAATAGGACTAATTGTAATTCACATTATATATCCAACAATATCTATAGTCTAACTTCCATGCTTGACTTGCCTTTTCGCCTCTTGAAACTAAAAGGCTCTGCTTTTGGGTTGACAACTGGGATCAAGACCAATAGTCTCTTTGGGCAACATATATCTTAGACTGACTGAACTCTATAATGTTTCAAATGAGAAGCATCAACAGAATATGGAAATTATATGTGCTTATTGTTGGCATTCATTTTATTTAATTTAAGTTAATTTATTGTTTCTATTGCACTAATATATGGGTGATTGACAGATTGGGAAAATCAAGAGATTGAGAGGCCATCAATGGAGATACTAACGATCAAGAAGTTTACAATTCAGCCATTGGAGTTGATTGAAATGAAAGAGTTGTGGGAAGGATTTGATTTGTATCGTTATTATATTGGTCACCGAATTTGTTAATAAGTTTTTTCATATGTGACATTTATCAGTACATAGGACCTCTTATATCACATATGTTTAATAGTTTGCCTGTTTTGGGTATGGAGTTTTTTTGGAATTCAATAGTACTATTTGCTCTCTGGCAATGCCTATACTTTTATTTCTACGTACATTTTGATAACCCAATATTTGACGTACGACATGTGAAACCAACAAGCTAATCTGGACTATAGCTTTATGCTTGCTTAATGATATTATGGCAATTATATTTTTCGATATAGGTGTAAAAGTAGTTGAAAATTTATGGATATACATTTATATTAATGGGATAAGTATTACTGTTCTATTTCAATATGTGCATGATAGTCATTGACATTTGGTTCATGATCTGCAAAATAAACTTGCTAAAAGTTCCATTCATAATTGTAGCCACATTCTGTATGTAAAGTATGAACTACAAAAAAGCACATCCCGATTCCTTTTGGATCTAATATCCAGCAATGAACATGTCTTGTAACAACCCGCTATTTTGGACTATTTGCATCCGCACACGTCGGACTTGAATAATTCAAAATACCGAATTGTTAATTTAAAATTTGGCAAAACTCAGATATACAGTAAATAAATAATCACAGAATCACAGACACAGAGTAATAGTATGCAGCGGAAGCAGAAGATAGTAGTTCATGAAACTACTATATAAATATATAAGATACATCAGAGTTTATAACAGAAGAGTAATACGATACATCAAATACAAATTTAAAGTACATCACTGGAATCATCATCGAATACTGAAAGCAGAATAGATGGCTGGATCTTCAAGCAAAGCTCCAACTCCAAAAGTGAGTCTCGAAAGCTGAACCACTCAGTCTGACCCGAGCGTAAAGCAAAACACAAAACACTCGAGTCAGGATTAATATTCTCATATCAATAAATCTAACTCAAGTGAAATAACAATCGAAATACAAGTAACTCAAAGGATGTTAGAATAACCATCCTCTAAGGATCCGTTAAACTATCTGCTATGTAGTAATATACGCTAAATAGATAATGTCTATCAGTAATATAACATATCAAAATAGTGTTAAGCGTTACCATTATCCCCCTTAACACGTTTTATATAAATGTCATAGTCTATACAGCACTGTAAACTCCACCGTAAACTAGTGGGCTATCAGGGAGTACTCCATAGGTATAACACAAAACAAATTCGTAGAGGTCGCGTATATAGGGATACAAGTATGACAAGGCACATGAGGCAATACCCAAGGTAGTGAAACTACCGTTTGCCTGATCCGGACTGGTGAGAACGCATCGCCGCAGCGATCGCAACACCGCGAAACAACACTCCTGAAATTCCGAGGGTGCACCAATCAATCACAAGTAATGAGTAGTAGTTACGGAGAAGTGTGTTCGCTCGAGGTGGCTAACCCCATTTGGCCCGGCACGGCTCCTGATTTTAGTCATTTCCAATTTGACACAAGTGTCAAAGCTATCCATTATCGTTCTCTTTCTTCAATCATCACGTACATCATTCCAACCACTTCATTCTGGATCACAACTCCGCGTATAGTTATTTAAGTGGTTTTCGGTTTAGATAGAGAGTATATCCACAACCGATTTCGGTCTCTTTAATAACTTTCATAATTATTACACCGATTAGTCGTTTAATATATTTCAAACCAAATCAAATTCAATTTCAATTAAAATTCGAAAATCACATCCCGTTTGTCTTTCTAAATCAATTTCCAAAATTTACGTTCAACTTCCCAAATTTCCATTTCAAAGCCTTACAATTCAATTTCAATTTTATTTAAACAATTCAATTATTAATTCAAGTTCGTATATAAAAGTTTCATTCTGAAATCATTTAAATTATTATAATTTAACATTCAAAATCAATTTCAATTTATTAATCGATTTCATTCAATATTCGTTAAGCTAATTTATCATTTAAAACAATTTTCATTTAAATTCCAATTCAATTAAACCAATTACTTAAGTTCAATTTCATTATAACAAAACTTACAAATTTACTTAAATTCGATTCGTCAAATCATATTCTTAAATTACAAGTCTTACATTCATTTCAATAAACGCATTTTATTTCTTGTTAAAGAAATTCAATTTCACGTATTTCTTTACTTAGTTACAAATTTCCAAAACTCAATTAATAAAGAAACTAAATTTCATACATTCGAGAAGTTTACTTTCACTTATTAACTTACTTAAATAATTTTCAAAACTTTAATAAATAAAGGAACTCAATTTCATTTATCAACGAAGTTCAAATCCACCTATTTAAAGTTCACTACCTCTTATCAAAGAATTCAATTTTATTCAATTATCAAATAATTCAATCTTATTCAATTATTAAATAATTTCAAACTTAATTATTAATAATTTCAAAACTTAATAATTTCAACTTAATTATAAATCCAAACTTAATTGTCAAATCATTTCAAACTTAATTCAATGAATAATTCCAAATTTAATTATTAAATAATTCATTTCAAACAACGTTCTTTCATCAGTTATTACATTACTATTTTGTTTCAGATTCCAATATTAACATTTTCCTTTCATCAAAATTTACATTCCAATTTAATTTCAAAACCTTATTATTCAAATAAAATCTTTATTTTATTTCAAATCAAATTATTGACCAATCGGGTTTATTTAATTCTCTATCCTAAGTCAAGTTCATTTTGGGTATTTATCATTTCAACCCGATTCCAATTTAATTCAAAAATCAAAGCATAACAAGGGGAACTTGCAGTGTGATAACTGGGATGATGTCAAAGTAAATAAACCAGCAATAACAACGATCAATAACAATCCAATAATAAATTTAAATAATCCCGAAATAATCGTATTAACTCACATTGTTATTTATGCGAATTAATATAATTATTTCTAGAATCTACACTATCATTTCATGTAGATTAAAGATTATTACATTACGGTTTTTTTTTTCCACTTGTCGATCAATTTCAATTTCAAATTTAATACTATAACAATTAATCCAATATACGTCCAAAGGTTCAAAGTGTAATTTATCAAATTCTACGTGTCAATTAACTTAGCAATTAAATTGGGTCATATTATTCAAATTAACTAATCAAATTCAATACATACGTCAATTCACAATTTTAACTATCCTACGTCAAATTCAATTGCATAATATTCATCACTTTATACATTACAATTTAACATCCAATATAAACAACAAACAATTAATCAATTATCAACCAAACGAATTAACATCGAAAAATTAACAGATAATGGTGTCAGATGTCACATGTGAGCTGATGCAGGTAATAATATACATAACAGTGTAAACAACTAACATCAGCATATTTCAATTGTCGTTTCAATTGAAATTAGATTTAATAAATAAAAGAATATTAATCGTGAGTGATTGCTCACCTTTCGAGGCCAGAGATGAACAGAAACGAGATTAGTTACGAACCCAAGCACGAATTCCAAAGCAAGGAGAGATTGGCACGAATTTGACGGTCAAGCTGATAGATACGAAATAGAATAAATCAAACCAGAACTGGATTGATGCAAATAAAATTGGTATCGGTGGATTTATATATAACTATATATGTATGAAAAATAATTATATTCAAAATTCAAACATATACTAAAATAAGATATACCTATTTAATTTCAAATCAATAACTTTACTTCAATATCAAAGATAAGATCTATATATATTATGTTATGAACCCTTCAGACACGTATATTTTAAAATCAACATGTGTATATTACAAGTAAAACAAGATATGTTCATAATATTTCTTTTATAAAAACATACAGATTATAAACTCAACTATTATAAACTTCATAAATCATAAACAATATAACTACTATCAATGCTATACTAGAGAAACCCGACTGTTATTATCTCTACTTATTGAAACTTAATATATACAGACTGCCAACATACTTCATGATAATATTACACTGACGTGGACCCTACATTGCCAATACTAACATATGTTGATCAAAAGAGTGTTGTACCATCCTTGTATACTCTTAATATAATAATGGACAATGACAATGAACATACTATCTGACAGTGCTCATGTTAATATTTATAGGAATCAAAACAAACTGTGCACTTAAATACGAGTCATGATTAGATTTATTTCTTTATTAATATATATACACTTAAGTAGATATAGTTATAATGAATACCCTTTATTCTTAAACCCGTTAGAATCAGATAATAGCTAATAAACAAAATGAACCCAATGTATAAATGTACACGCAACACATGTATGAATATGCTAGACATATATATTATATAATGACTCACACACGCAGCACCTATATATAAAACATCATATTATAACTCACTTACAAAAATTACTACTGACATCAACTAACCATTACGCTCATATATATACTCTTTAAAAATAATATATATAACACTTAAATCTAAGATATACTTACACGATATATATTATATTATATACAAACCGAAAGCAAAAGAAGAACTGCACGCTTACCTACACAAAATCTTGCATTACTTATGTAGATAAGAAATCAACCATGGCGAGTTTAGGTTTCAGCAAGATGGTGATGGCATGAAGTTTCGGCCAGGCTTGGATGAGGAGGTTGGCCGATCGACATGATGGTGGAGCAAGGAATGGACGGCTATTGAAGAGGAGCAGGCCAGTGGTTAAATGCTGTCTGGAGGAAAGAGACGTGGCAAGAAATGAACGACTCATATATTAAAGGCTGCTCGAAGTCACTAGGGAACTCGATGGTGGCAAGGAGGGGAATGGAACCGGGTCCTGTCGGGTCGGTTTCGGGCTTGATGGCTCGGGTGAAGAGATAGAGTGTGAAGCTTGCTGGCTGATGCGGTGGCCGCGTGGTAGGATGCTAGGCACGGGTCAGTGGAAGAGATGGGGAAGGCTACCGTAGGGAAGCATGGAGGTGGTGGTCGGCTGCTAGTAGTGGCGCTAGGGCATCTCGGGCCGAAGTCGAGGTGAGGGGAGGAACGGTGACTAGGAAGGGAAACAAGGAGGGGAGGCCGGCTATAGGGAACGGGCGGAGCAGAAGAGCGGTGACGGTGGTTGTGCGGTGCTTCGGAGGTGGTGCGGATCTCGTTGATGATGTGTCTTGGTTCGGGTCTTGGTAGCGGCACGTGGTGGTGTAGGTTGTGATGAGGAATTATAGAGTTTGAGGAATAGACTGTTTGATTTGTGGGCGGCAGACAGTTTGGAGCAGAGAAGAACAAACTGTGGTTCATTTTTTTTCATATTCTCAGAATGCTGAGAACGAAATGAAGTGGGTGGAACCATAGGAGTAGCAGATGGAAATGAAGGGACGATAGCTAATATAACTTAACCAATGGAAATCACAAAAGTCAAACATGAATAAAGAGAGTTATCAAAAGCAAATGCCTATTGATATATACGGTTGACAGCTTGCAAAAGTGAATGGATGGATGAAACCAAAGGACCCAGAGATGAAAGGACTCGAAATGTGTACCGATGCAATTGACCGTTTCGCGTTTTCAACCACGTATCGGACTTTAAAACGCAGAAGTGAATATACCGTAGAGATCAGCTCGACGAGACGATCAAAACGGCATACGGATATCAGTGGTATGATTGAATTATAAAAATTCGAATTTTCTACCAGCGGAAAATGCGTAAAAATCGTAGAAAATTAAGACCGACGGAGCCAAAAATGTCCGAATTTGGAAAAACGACAAACTGACAACTTGCTCAAAAGATGTTTTCGAATTTTTCTATTTAAAAATATTTTGATTTTGAAAATGTTTTATTTTCATCGCTTTTTAACTGATTCTATTGAAGTAAATTTACGCGTGAAATAAACTTTCGTATTTTCGAACGAAAATTTACCAGTTGCTATGTTTAACTAGACGCATTCCAAATATCAAATTTGTATTTCAAAATTTTATCGTTTAAAATTCCATAAAATTTCAATTAAATACATTACTAAAACCGTTAAAATTTACGGGTCGTTACATTCTCTCCCACTCAAAACTTTTCGTCCCCGAAAAGGAAGGAAGTAGGAGAATAGAAATAGTCAAAAGAAAATAGACTTGAACTACATTATAAACAATTAATTCAAGCCGTATAAATTTCAATTTAAACAGATTAATATTCACTAATTGGTTTAAATCCGTTCATATTAAATCAATAATATTCATTCAATTTAAATTTGTTAGTTCAAACTGTAAATTTTGATTTAAATCAAATTAATATCCAATAATTGAATTTAAATTCAAAGTATTTCATTAATTGATTAAATTGTAAATTTATTAATTCTCTCAAAGCAAAATTTATTTAATTTATTTCATTTATTCATTATCTTATTATCCAATTATACCCTGTTAATAATTAATAATCATGTTTTATTCAACAAATTTAATTCTTCTTTATTTTAAATTATGATTAAATTAATTTTACTTAATATATCCAATCACATATATCAAGCATATTTATAGTTATTACAACTACTCAAATTTTAAATTTCTTTTAACATCATTTCGCATTGTAAATTATTCAATTACATATTCAACTTTTGGATGGTTTTGGTCAGTCGTATTATAATGTAATTGGGTATTATACAAGTAAATTTTCTAATCCAATTAGTTAATTTTCAATATTCATTCAAATTTTGGTTTCGTTTTAAAATTGAAATCATTCTTAACATAAATTTTAAGAATTCACTTTCAATTTACTTCAAACAATTTAGAAATAAATATATATTATACAACTAATCCATTTAAAATCGTATACTATATATATTATAAATCAAGCCATACTTTAGAAATTTAAATCAAATTCATTTCCAAAGCAACACTGTAGCAAAGCTACAGAATGGTCTCTCCACTTCGAAACTCGAAATTCAATGTCGATGATGCGGCCGCCATCACCGAAATTATTTTCCAGCGACAAAAGAGAAGAGCTCTAGTTTAAACAGTTAAAATTCTTTGAAACGGTTTCTATTTGAACATATTTTAAATATTATACGCTTTAAAACCTTTAAAAATCAAAGTTTTATAAATTTATTTATTCGTATTATTCAATAGTCAATGATTTACATCAATAAATGAAAATTAAATATTATCATTTCGGACAACAAATTCATAAGCCATTTAACTTCAGAAAACTTATATTTATATATCATATAATCATACAAAACTATTTTATTCACCAAATTCGAAAATACTTTTGTGTCTGTTAGCTCTGTTCAAGTGTTTTGGAAATCCTATCGATAGCGTTGATCAGACGAATCGATTGGAAACCCAAATCAATATCAACAACCCAAACAACACAATATATGTAAAACATTTTTAACATTAATTTACAAATACAATTCCTCGCTCGCCGATACAAGTATGGATTTCAAAGCAAGGATAGAGGTTTAAACTTGATGGACTCAAATTAAAGAGAATTTCGATTCGAAGATAAGTTTGAAACGGAAGATAAGAAAATTCAATTGACAGAATCGGAAGATGGATAAGCTTATTAAATTCATAGGCGACCTTAACCGGGTCGACCGTGACTTCAAGAATAAGATCGATGCTGAATTCCGAGGTAAATCAACATTCGATCTCAAGAAATAGAATTCAGGTATAGCAGAAGATAGATAGCGTCGTAAACCGAGGATACAGAAATCTCCGGTAAATCAATGCTTATTATAAGGGAATTTCACCCACTTACAAATAATTCGAAGATTGGTGTAACCGCCGATTCATTATAAGGGTCATTCGAAGTGGAGTTATGGGATACTCCAGAATTGAAAGAAAACGAATAGTGAGGGACAAGAATGAATTTCGGAACTGAGGGAACATTCCAAAATTCAAAGGAATTGAGTTAAAAGAAAGAGATTGAAACTCGAATGAGAGTGATTCTGTAAATACATTTACCCTATATGTAAAGTTTTGCCTAGAGCTAGCAAAAGCTCTGATACCAACTGTAACGACCCGCTATTTTGGACTATTCGCATCCGCACACGTCGGACTTGAATAATTCAAAATACCGAATTGTTAATTTAAAATTTGGCAAAACTCAGATATACAGTAAATAAATAATCACAGAATCACAGACACAGAGTAATAGTATGCAACGGAAGCAGAAGATAGTAGTTCATGAAGCTACTATATAAATATATAAGATACATCAGAGTTTATAACAGAAGAGTAATACGATACATCAAATACAAATTTAAAGTACATCATTGGAATCATCATCGAATACTGAAAGCAGAATAGATGGCTGGATCTTCAAGCAAAGCTCCAACTCCAAAAGTGAGTCTCGAAAGCTGAACCACTCAGTCTGACCCGAGCGTAAAGCAAAACACAAAACACTCGAGTCAGGATTAATATTCTCATATCAATAAATCTAACTCAAGTGAAATAACAATCGAAATACAAGTAACTCAAAGGATGTTAGAATAACCATCC
This sequence comes from Allium cepa, assembly GCA_030765085.1. Classification (NCBI taxonomy): domain Eukaryota; kingdom Viridiplantae; phylum Streptophyta; class Magnoliopsida; order Asparagales; family Amaryllidaceae; genus Allium; species Allium cepa. The sequence goes on along the minus strand of CM060933.1, from coordinate 21,691,820 downwards.
TCTAAGGATCCGTTAAACTATCTGCTATGTAGTAATATACGCTAAATAGATAATGTCTATTAGTAATATAACATATCAAAATAGTGTTAAAGCGTTACCATTATCCCCCTTAACACGTTTTATATAAATGTCATAGTCTATACAGCACTGTAAACTCCACCGTAAACTAGTGGGCTATCAGGGAGTACTCCATAGGTATAACACAAAACAAATTCGTAGAGGTCGCGTATATAGGGATACAAGTATGACAAGGCACATGAGGCAATACCCAAGGTAGTGAGACTACCGTTTGCCTGATCCGGACTGGTGAGAACGCATCGCCGCAGCGATCACAACACCGCGAAACAACACTCCTGAAATTCCGAGGGTGCACCAATCAATCACAAGTAATGAGTAGTAGTTACGAAGAAGTGTGTTCGCTCGAGGTGGCTAACCCCATTTGGCCCGGCACGGCTCCTGATTTTAGTCATTTCCAATTTGACGCAAGTGTCAAAGCTATCCATTATCGTTCTCTTTCTTCAATCATCACGTACATCATTCCAACCACTTCATTCTGGATCACAACTCCGCGCATAGTTATTAAAGTGGTTTTCGGTTTAGATAGAGAGTATATTCATAACCGATTCCGGTCTCTTTAATAACTTTCGTAATTATTACACCGATTAGTCGTTTAATATATTTCAAACCAAATCAAATTCAATTTCAATTAAAATTCGAAAATCACATCCCGTTTGTCTTTCTAAATCAATTTCGAAAATTTACGTTCAACTTTCCAAATTTCTATTTCAAAGCCTTACAATTCAATTTCAATTTTATTTAAACAATTCAATTATTAATTCAAGTTCGTATATAAAAGTTTCATTCTGAAATCATTTAAATTATTATAATTTGACATTCAAAATCAATTTCAATTTATTAATCGATTTCATTCAATATTCGTTAAGCTAATTTATCATTTAAAACAATTTTCATTTAAATTCCAATTCAATTAAATCAATTACTTAAGTTCAATTTCATTATAACAAAACTTACAAATTTACTTAAATTCGATTCGTCAAATCATATTCTTAAATTACAAGTCTTACATTCATTTCAATAAACGCATTTTATTTCTTGTTAAAGAAATTCAATTTCACTTATTTCTTTACTTAGTTACAAATTTCCAAAACTCAATTAATAAAGAAACTAAATTTCATACATTCGAGAAGTTTACTTTCACTTATTAACTTACTTAAATAATTTTCAAAACTTTAATAAATAAAGGAACTCAATTTCATTTATCAACGAAGTTCAAATCCACCTATTTAAAGTTCACTACCTCTTATCAAAGAATTCAATTTTATTCAAATAATTCAATCTTATTCAATTATTAAATAATTTCAAACTTAATTATTAATAATTTCAAAACTTAATAATTTCAACTTAATTATAAATCCAAACTTAATTGTCAAATCATTTCAAACTTAATTCAATAAATAATTTCAAATTTAATTATTAAATAATTCATTTCAAACAACGTTCTTTCATCAGTTATTACATTACTATTTTGTTTCAGATTCCAATATTAACATTTTCCTTTCATCAAAATTTACGTTCCAATTTAATTTCAAAACCTTATTATTTAAATAAAATCTTTATTTTATTTCAAATCAAATTATTGACCAATCGGGTTTATTTAATTCTCTATCCTAAGTCAAGTTCATTTTGGGTATTTATCATTTCAACCCGATTCCAATTTAATTCAAAAATCAAAGCATAACAAAGGAAACTTGCAGTGTGATAACTGGGATGATGTCAAAGTAAATAAACAAGCAATAACAACGATCAATAACAATCCAATAATAAATTCAAATAATCCCGAAATAATCATATTAACTCACATTGTTATTTATGCGAATTAATATAATTATTTCTAGAATCTACACTATCATTTCATGTAGATTAAAGATTATTACATTACGGTTTTTTTTCCACTTGTCGATCAATTTCAATTTCAAATTTAATACTATAACAATTAATCCAATATACGTTCAAAGGTTCAAAGGTTCAAAGTGTAATTTATCAAATTCTACGTGTCAATTAACTTAGCAATTAAATTGGGTCATATTATTCAAATTAACTAATCAAATTCAATACATACGTCAATTCACAATTTTAACTATCCTACGTCAAATTCAATTGCATAATATTCATCACTTTATACATTACAATTTAACATCCAATATAAACAACAAACAATTAATCAATTATCAACCAAACGAATTAACATCGAAAAATTAACAGATAATGGTGTCAGATGTCACATGTGAACTGATGCAGGTAATAATATACATAACAGTGTAAACAACTAACTTCAGCATATTTCAATTGTCGTTTCAATTGAAATTAGATTTAATAAATAAAAGAATATTAATCGTGAGTGATTGCTCACCTCTCGAGGCCAGAGATGAACAGAAACGAGATGAGTTACGAACCCAAGCACGAATTCCAAAGCAAGGAGAGATTGGCACGAATTTGACGGTCAAGCTGATAGATACGAAATAGAATAAATCAAACCAGAACTGGATTGATGCAAATAAAATTGGTATCAGTGGATTTATATATAACTATATATGTATGAAAAATAATTATATTCAAAATTCAAACATATACTAAAATAAGATATACCTATTTAATTTCAAATCAATAACTTTACTTCAGTATCAAAGATAAGATCTATATATATTATGTTATGAACCCTTCAGACACGTATATTTTAAAATCAACATGTGTATATTACAAGTAAAACAAGATATGTTCATAATATTTCTTTTATAAAATCATACAGATTGTAAACTCAACTATTATAAACTTCATAAATCATAAACAATATAACTACTATCAATGCTATACTAGAGAAACCCGACTGTTATTATCTCTACTTATTGAAACTTAATATATATAGACTGCCAACATACTTCATGATAATACTACACTGACGTGGACCCTACATTGCCAATACTAACATATGTTGATCAAAAGAGTGTTGTACCATCCTTGTATACTCTTAATATAATAATGGACAATGACAATGAACATACTATCTGACAGTGCTCATGTTAATATTTATAGGAATCAAAACAAACTGTGCACTTAAATACGAGTCATGATTAGATTTATTTCTTTATTAATATATATACACTTAAGTAGATATAGTTATAACGAATACCTTTTATTCTTAAACCCGTTAGAATCAGATAATAGCTAATAAACAAAATGAACCCAATGTATGAATGTACACGCAACACATGTATGAATATGCTAGACATATATATTATATAATGACTCACACACGCAGCACCTATATATAAAACATCATATTATAACTCACTTACAAAAATTACAACTGACATCAACTAACCATTACAGCTCATATATATACTCTTTAAAAATAATATATATAACACTTAAATCTAAGATATACTTACACGATATATATTATATTATATACAAACCGAAAGCAAAAGAAGAACTGCACGCTTACCTACACAAAATCTTGCATTACTTATGTAGATAAGAAATCAACCATGGCGAGTTTAGGTTTCAGCAAGATGGTGATGGCATGAAGTTTCGGCCAGGCTTGGATGAGGAGGTTGGCCGATCGACATGATGGTGGAGCAAGGAATGGACGGCTATTGAAGAGGAGCAGGCCAGTGGTTAAATGTTGTCTGGAGGAAAGAGACGTGGCAAGAAATGAACGACTCATATATTAAAGGCTGCTCGAAGTCACTAGGGAACTCGATGGTGGCAAGGAGGGGAATGGAACCGGGTCCTATCGGGTCGGTTTCGGGCTTGATGGCTCGGGTGAAGAGATAGAGTGTGAAGCTTGCTGGCTGACGCGGTGGCCGCGTGGTGGGATGCTAGGCACGGGTCAGTGGAAGAGATGGGGAAGGCTACCGTAGGGAAGCATGGAGGTGGTGGTCGGCTGCTAGTAGTGGCGCTAGGGCATCTCGGGCCGAAGTCGAGGTGAGGGGAGGAACGGTGACTAGGAAGGGAAACAAGGAGGGGAGGCCGGTTATAGGGAACGGGCGGAGCAGGAGAGCGGTGACGGTGGCTGTGCGGTGCTTCGGAGGTGGCGCGGATCTCGTTGATGATGTGTCTTGGTTCGGGTCTTGGTAGCGGCACGTGGTGGTGGAGGTTGTGATGAAGAATTATAGAGTTTGAGGAATAGACTGTTTGATTTGTGGGCGGCAGACAGTTTGGAGCGGAGAAGAACAAACCGTGGTTTATTTTTTTTCATATTCTCAGAATGCTGAGAACGAAATGAAGTGGGTGGAACCATAGGAGTAGCAGATGGAAATGAAGGGACGATAGCTAATATAACTTAACCAATGGAAATCACAAAAGTCAAACATGAATAAAGAGAGTTATCAAAAGCAAATGCCTATTGATATATACGGTTGACAGCTTGCAAAAGTGAATGGATGGATGAAACCAAAGGACCCAGAGATGAAAGGACTCGAAATGTGTACCGATGCAATTGACCGTTTCGCGTTTTCAACCACGTACCGGACTTCAAAACGCAAAAGTGAATATACCGTAGAGATCAGCTCGACGAGACGATCAAAATGGCATACGGATATCAGTGGTATGATTGAATTATAAAAATTCGAATTTCCTACCAGCGGAAAATGCGTAAAAATCACAGAAAATTAAGACCGACGGAGCCAAAGATGTCCGAATTTGGAAAAACGACAAACTGACAACTTGCTCAAAAAATGTTTTCGAATTTTTCTATGTAAAAATATTTTGGTTTTGAAAAAGTTTTATTTTCATCGCTTTTTAACTGATTCTATTGAAGTAAATTTACGCGTGAAATAAAATTTCGTATTTTCGAACGAAAATTTACCAGTTGCTATGTTTAACTAGACGCATTCCAAATATCAAATTTTTATTTCAAAATTTTATCGTTTAAAATTCCATAAAATTTCAATTAAATACGTTACTAAAACCGTTAAAATTTACGGGTCGTTACATGTCTTGACTGTCTTGACTCTTCTTGGCCTATGCGACTACCCGACCTACTTACTACACACTAATAGCAGTTAAAAAACTCCTCACCGAAAACTTGCATTCCTATTTGTGATGACCTGGATTTTGCTCTCTTTGGTTGTTCAAGAAGATTTCAATCTGTTATGCCCCATCTGGCTAACTTGGGGACAATATCATTTCTGTTGATGCTTCTTTGTCATACTATTTTCAATTAAGAAAGCTGGAGAAATACAAGACTTCCCATAGGTTTCTTTAGATTTATGAACAAGCGGGCATGCCAACATATATGTATAATTATGTTTGCAAGTAGGCTATGACTATTTTTTATATGTCTAAATCCAAGCTATTGACATTAGTTTCAGCATTTTGGTAGACATGAAAGACCTGATTCATAAGTGAGTAAAGATCCTACAAGTACAAAGGAATGGAAGCACCGTAGGATGTCAAATAAAATAAAATAAAACAAAATGTTCATTGAATTTTATGAATATGTCCATGAATTTTTCTGCACTATTCTACAAATGGAAAGAAGTTTTTTGCACATGTCATATGGTAAGCCAGAACGGTAAATTTCGTTTTCACTAAGACATCACATCAATTAGTCGATTATTGTGAACTATATCTAAAAAAATTTGTTTTAGCAAAAGTGGGTTAGTTATTGTGAACTAAATTTGTTGTATGTAATTCTTAATTTGCACATGTGAATCGCATGTTTAAATTCCATAATTTATCTTAATTTATATAATTTGTTTCTCAATGGTGTTAAGTGAAGAAGTTAAGATAGTAATAAAATCTTACAAATTTAAGATTATGATTTATACAACTAATACCACGATAAAGAAAAAACTCCATTGGTATACGAAACCTTTAAAATTCTTCTACAATGGTTAATTTATTTATTCTTTAACTGTAAGATATAAGTGATTCTCATTTCATTGACTTGACTGTGACTTATACCTCATTTACATTATTTCAGTTGCAAAGGTGTTACAACTATTATTAAAAGAATTTTATTTGTTAGATCCGAATTTTAGGTGATATTAAAATTAAATAACATTTGTAGCGTTATGAATTTGTAAAAGAAATTTAATTGTTCGATCATATTTTCAAGTGATATAGTAGGGGCATTTTAAGTAGTTCACGCTGACACAAAAAAAGTGCGATACCAAAGATATTACAATTATTATTAAAGATATACACACACATCTGCGTACACATATACGTATGCGTGTCTGTGTGTGTATATCACCACCATAACGGTAGCACACACAAAATTTTCACACTTCCTTTTTGGCACACGTCCAACGGACGTGCCACCATACTCGTTCAAATAAAATGAAATTGTGCAATTATTGAAACATAATTTGCAAAAATGAGGTATATATTGATTAAGGTTAAATTGAAATAAATTTGAAAAATAAATTCATAAGATTGCTAAAAGAAAATAAAAGAGTGAATAAATAAGTGAAGTAAATTCATTAGATCTAGCTCAAAATCAATAAAGCCCAAGCCCATTTAAATCCATCTCCTTCTTGCACATTGAAGAATCCTATTCATTTTTCCATAAGTCTAAAATCAAGCCCGCCTTCTTTAATTTTTCTACGCTAATCTTTCTAATGTAAATCGTAACTCAAGAGAGGTAAAAAAGGAGAAAATTCAGTCGCCACATAGGCGATTCTCATGAGGGGTAGTAGCGGCTTATGATTCTCGACAACATACACAGTGAAGTAGATCGCGATCCTGGAAAAGGCCGATTCAATTCCAAGCGACGATGGTGATTTAGGATGCAGGCGACCACATGACTGTGGTGACGACATGCATGAATTGGTGGTGATTCAAGGTAGTTATGCAAGCATGTTTTTACAGCAAGCGAAGTGGTGTAGGTGGAGTGAGGCTGCGTTTTTAGGTGGAGGTACGTGATTGGATGCTGTAGCAATTTAGGACTATTTGGTGTGATTGGCTAGCGGTGGTGACGATGAGTTATGGCAGCGATGACGTTTGATTTAGCAGAGTTTACAGCGGCAGTTTTTACAAATTATTCAGTCATTGTTTTGGAAATTTATGCATTGATTCTATGAGTATTTCTCACTCACAGCTATATTTTTTTCATTGCCCGAGATATATTTGTTCATCCCGATGGTTAATGCATAGCTTGGTTGAATTGATCATTTGGTATTATGATGATTTGGTTGATATGGATGGTGTTGTGATAATTGGTCTGAGTGTGATAGTTGGATGTATCGATTTACAAATGGAATTTTGTCTGTTCGTGAGTTGGGCTAAAAATTTATTGATATGTCGATGTATGAATTTTATGAATGACCGGAGTTTGATGTAATTCGAATCAAGTCACGCGATATTTATAGTGATTTTCGTTGATATGTTTATGGAGTAATTTTACTCCATAATTTTATATATAGATATTTATTTATTTCTTGTTGTAAAGAATGCTGAAAAGCTTAAAAATACTATTTAAGGGTTTTAAAATCTTATTAAAAGTATTCTGTAAATATTTTACTTAATTTTATTTTATTTAGCTATATTCAAATTTACAAATATATTTTTGATTATAAATATAAACATAGTTTCTTTTTGGTTATAAAACACTTTTATTTGAATCAATATCATAATATTATAAGTCTGAAATTATTTTAAAGATAAAATAGAATATAATGCTATTTTGTAAAGTATATTATGAAAATGATCATTCTATTTTAAAGAGATTTTTAATACTAAGGTTACTTAAATATTATTGAAAGAGTTTGTATACTTTGGAAAAAAATATAGATTCTTTTATGAAATAATTAATTGATTGGATTTTATATTACGGTTTGAAATTTATGTAATTTATTTTGGAGTTTATACACACACACTTGAATATTTGATTTAAATGTTTAAAGATAGATTAATCTTTATTATTATTTCATTTTCTGAATTAAATTGGGATTTTTATATGTGTATCTTAACATCTTTTGATTTATCATTTTCCTTTATCGGTTCTGATATCATGAATAGTTCATAGTTGATGTTGATTTAATCTGTGATTTAATATAATGTGATGATGATATCTTTATATTTGAATTATGAGATTTCATTTTTGTATGATGAGAAATTTGAATAAACGGATTAGTGATACGATTTGGTATGGGACTTTCGGTAATACTTTTTTGGTTATTAATCAGATAGTCAAATAGAAATATCCAGTGTGGACCGAGTGTAGTTTATGAGCTTTGAATAATTATCCAAATAACATGCGGTCGTATGAGACATTGTTATGTTTTTTGTTTGATTATTCATTCCAAATAAATGTCAATCAAATGGGAATTATACTCACGTAATGTGATGCTCGATATGGAGTATTGTGTAGTCAGGTGGTGACTTATGAGAGCCGTATGTCGATCTACTATTAGAGATATGCATAACTATAGGGTATGAGTACTATATGACCATCCATATTGGGTCAAAATTGATTTAATTTTTGGCAGTAAATCAATTTGGCTAGTATCCAGCCTAACGGCGTAATCATATTGTCGCGCCTCAAATCCACAACACTGTTGTTGTTTATGGTATTCGATGCGCATCATAGGATTAGTAGTTGGTAGCCCCTTGTGTCACATAGGCTAGCAGTCTGTTACCATTAGGGACGAAGCAGGGTCGTAATCGAGACTAGGATTAGACAAGTCACTGGTGGATGGGGTCACGATGTCCGTCGAGGTAATTGAAGACTGTAGGAATAGATGGTTACTCTACGGTTGGCGAGTAAACTGGGTTCCTGGAGCAACTTGCGGTGGGCAGCCATCACTCTCCTGTCCGGTTCAAGGTATGTGTATGTAATAGATTGACATATATATCTCGTTCCTACGATGAGCTAGTTAAACTAGAGACGAGATGAGTCTAAAGTGTAGTCAGTCCCCGTATGTCCATACTCTTTCGATTTTATATTCTTGAGATAGCTGTTGTTTATTGATTGCGATTTGGATTATGATAAATCATCTTTGTGATTTGCATGATATTGGATACCTTTTTGATGATTTTATAGGCTATCTCATGTTATCTATTGATTATATATTTTTATGATATTATATTAGGACATTGTTGTGTGTTAGCCCAATTCACTTGATGATTACATTTTAGACGACGATGCTGTATTGTATGGATGATTCACCCATTGGATATAGTATTCTTGATTTCTATTGAATAGTTTTATATGGGTGATGACATCTTTATGCTAGATTTTGTAATGTTCTAAGTTATATGATATTTGAAATTGTTTGAGTTATCATTATTATATTTATTTACACCCATTGGACAAGAGTTCTATATGTTTATTGACCTTGAATTTAGATATAATCTGATCTGTTTATTATTTATGTAATACTCAAGTCAATCTGAGACATTTCAAGTATAGGGACAATATGATCGGCTTGTCTTTGGGCTTAGTGAAGGCTAGTATATAGTATAGTGGTTATTATGTTGTATTGTATTGCCTCTTATAAGTATATTCATGTGATGTAAATTGGACATATACTGTATACTGGATATGATATATTCTGTATATTATATATTATCGCTGCGATTAACTCTACAATCTCTGATATTTACTATATATTGTGTATTGTTCTATCTAAGAGACACACATATCTATTGCTTTAGGCCAATACTATGTATGTATAGGTGAGTTATTTATTCGATGTTTAAATGTGTACCAATGTTAGCCCAAAGGAATATTCACGTGTGTATCCCATATCGTTTTATTCTCTGTATTACTGGATAGTATTACTTTGTAATCCTATTAGGTGGTAGGTATAGAGGTGGGGTGTTACACATGTTGTCTCACAATGAAGTTCCCTATGATAAAGGGAGCTGGAGTAGTAAGAGGAGACAAATTTTCCAGAAGAGAGTGCCATGTTGCAAAACTCAAAGAAGCTAGATGGAAGGAAAAATAGAAGGATGTAAGCGTGCCCCTCTGTATCAAGTCTTAATATAAATTATATTCAAATCCCTCATTTGGTACTTAGTATGTTGATGTAAACCCATGTGAATAGAATGATGGGGCAAAAGACTTGAATGGTTGACTCTTGAAACCATTAAGATCAATGAGGATGATGCTATGTGGATTACTAAGATTAGAACTCAACTGGGTCAGTGGATAGAGAGAGAACCACAAGGTTCCTGTGACAACCACCCTATACCTATAATACCCAAATCCCCAATGGGATACTATATATCTGATCGATGTAGAGTGGAAATCAGGGTAATAAAGTAACAAAACTCCGAAGTAAAACTAGTCGTATATTTTATAGTGCATGGGATAAAATATAATAATCAAAATAGATACAAAATAGGCGAGTCAAAATTATAACTATATGAACCAAATAGAATCAAAGTGCAGTAGGTTCACTATAGTTATACAAAACAAATAGTAATAAAGTTTATATATCACATAATAAACTCTGAATATTTCTCTCTAAATAATAGTATAGCACTGATAAAGTCCCACAATTATGCACTGTGGAATTATATGGATAAGCACCAAAAGTAGATTTAAGAAAAGTATGGCCTCCTGCTCATCTTGTGTAAGGCTCCATGCTTATCTCATATCTGCTATCTAGTCTACTCATTTGAGAGTACCCACGATAATAAGAAGAAAAGCTTGAAATCTCAAGCCATACAACAGTCTAGTATAAGCGATCTATAATCCTAAAATATTATAAAAGTCAATATAGTAAATAGATATCATTTGGAGAATCATACCTGATCTATCCTTGCATCCAAAGAGCTAGTTGTAACAACTAGAATTTTAATAAAAAATAATTATTTTTTGAATTTGGATACGTAAATGGTAGTACATATTAGTACTACAGGTCTTAGGTAGTTTACAACATACTACATGTCAATATGTGTTCGAATCATGCTATGTAAGTTTTGAACCCATGACCTTCCACATGAAACTCGAAGTGTCTAGCCATTAGAATAGTGGTATTAGTCAATAAATAATTAATTAAGTCAATATGGTTTTAGACAAGGTAAATAATTAAGGGATATTAATTTACTTATGCCATTGTAACCACCCGGTATTTTCAACCATTCACATCCGCACATGTCGGACTTGAATTGCTCAAAACACCGAATTGTAGAAATAAATTTGGCAAAACTCAGAGCATACAGTAAATAAATATATCACAGATCACAGACACAGAGTAATAAAATGCAGTGGAAGCAAAGAGATAGTAGTTCATGGAGCTACTATATAAATACATCAGAGTTAAACAAGATACAACAAGAGTAACAAGATACAACAGAAGCCTCAATATGATAAATAAGCATAAAGCTGAATACATCACTAGAATCAATTGGATAAATGGAATCAGCTGAATACTGAAATTGAAATAGATAGCTGGGTCTTCAAGCAAAGCTCCAGCTCCGAAGGTGAGTCTCAAATGTTGTATCACTCAGTTTGACCCGAGCGTAAAGCAAAACACAAAACACTCGAGTCAGGACAAACATACATATACAATGTAAACCAACTCAAGTGAACTGTAATATAAGGTGCAAGTAACTTAAAGGATGCTTGGGACCGCCCATCCTCTAAGGTTCCATTAAACTATTTACTATGTAGTAATATTTCGCTATTATAATAATGTCTATAACAAAATAAACTTACTTTTAATAGCATTAAAGCTTTACATTTTCCACCTTAACACGTAATAGTCCCAGTAGTCCATCCAGTATCATGGTCCCTCCTGATCGGGAAGCCATCAGAGAATACTCCACGGGCTACAGGAGAAAACAAAACTCGTACAAGGCACGATAGGGTAGGTGACATGGCACAACAAGGCAATACTAGGGTAGATATACCAATTACGTACTCGGGCTGGTGGTAACGCGTAGCAGCTACTACCGCCCACCTCGAGCCACACCCGTTAATCAAAAATCAAAAATGGCCACTAAATCAATCTCCAAGTCAATATAAAATTGAAGGTGTGCGTCCGATCAGAGAAATGACCTCATTGGCCCGAGATCGCTCCTGTTTTAGCCATCTTATGCCAACTCACGGGAGTTGGGCCCACGTATATACCTCAAAGGAACGCCGCCATCATCCTACTTCATTTTGGAATCTCCACTGCGTACACGGTTGTTAAAGCGGTTTTCGGGGTTGGCGGAGAGTATGATAACTTCCGATCCAGGTCTCTTTAACAACCCAACGTTATTATAACCCATGGATATTTATTTCAAAATCATTTATAATTTAAAACCAAAATATCATATCCATTTCAAAAACCGAAGTAATGATATCTCATTTAAATTCCAAAACCAAATCAATATATTATTTCAATAAAACCCAAATGTCAAATCACTGAATATTTCCTTCAATTTATTAAACTTGAAATATTCCTTTAAATCATCTTAAATTAACCCACTTTATAAAGTCATATTATTAAATCTTCAATTTCAATAAGTTCAAATTTATATAATTAAATACAATTCTTATTTAAATACAATTTCAAATAAACTCATTTCCAAAGCCATATTACTTTCAAGTTATAACAACTCTGAAACCAAACACTTTGAAACATATTTATTTAGAGCATTTAAATTCAATGTTAATATCCTCCAAACAAGATTCACTTAACCATTTAAATGCAATGTCAAATAATATTCATTTCAAAGTTGTAGCATTAATAAGTCTATTCATTCAATTATAACTTTCCAAAACATCGTATATATCAGCTACACTAAAATTTCAATTTTTAGCCAATTTAACTTATAAAAATCACATTTCACGCATCAAAAATATTCATTTGGATATCATTTAACTTATGATTTAATAAAATAAAATTTTGTCAATAAATATCCAAACTAAACTATAATTCATTAATAAGTCAAAATTACCCGATTTTACTTAACGTTTATTTTTAACAAATAACTTTACACTTTATTTTAAAAATATCCATCCCAAAAATAAAATACCCTTATCACTGAATTTACTTAACTTTCATTTGAAAACTAAATTTCCAATTATCAAGTTAAGTCACTTTAAGTTGCATTTTTCCATTTAAATCATAATCATTTATTTTGACAAAACATAACCATAAATCAAGTATTTTCTCATAGTTAATATAACAATCCAATCCTCTTTATAAATCTATTCATCTAGACATCAGTTAACTATGATTCCAAATTAAATAAATTTTATTACTAAGTCCAATCAAAACTGCAATTCATCTTATCCACCCAAAATACATTATTTACTATACATACCTTATTTATTTCAAGAAATAACCTTTATTAAAATAACTAGGTTAGATTTTAGATTCCAAATTAAATCAAACTTAATTATTAAAATATTGATCATAAATAAAATCTTTAAATTACAATTTAAAACCAATAAAGATTTTTAAATTACTATCTAAACCAATTATCAACTCATACAATTTTAACTTATAGGAAACCAATATCTCAATATCTCTTTATATTCAAATCCTTAAATCAACATTTTAATCAAAATTCCATATATTTAAAATTCAAAATACTTAATAATTTTAGAGAACTATTATAAAAATTTATCCATGGGCCTGTATAAAATTTTCTAACCTAGGTCAAGTGATACAGATATATATCATTTCAATCCGTAATTAAAAGAAAATCTGGGTTCTATCATTTCAAACCCGCAATCCCAAGTAAAATAAATACAATAAAAATCAATAAAATCACTCGAGCCTATCATTTCTTCCCATAGTGATTTTCCTTATTCTAAAGTCCATTCGGGTATGTATCATTTCAACCCATAGTGATAGGGAACATGCAGTAATACAGTAAATAAAATGAACAGTACAATATAACATATCGTATCAGATGATGTAACAGTTATACAAACAGCATTAAACATCATATAAATATGTCACAGGCATGTATGAACATAGCATATTAATTTATACAATTCACTTGTCACCATTTCACAATAATATAAGTATGTAAGTCTAGAGTGTTAACTCACCTTTCAAAAGCTAGAATTGACAAATTCAGAATAAAAATCCAAACTCCGCAAAGTACGAAAAAGCACGACAAAGCACAATGCAAACTTGAGTGGATGAAGAGTCAGAACCAAATCTTGTATGCAAACAAATATTACATACATAAGAATATGAATCAATACAAAAGAATAGAGGTTAAAACAATGTAAAAATAACGAATCAAAGTGGCATAACTTGCCTTAATCAATCAATGGCTTGGCTACACCACATATGGGTTCTACCATCATCTTGTGTTGCTTGGTCATGATAGTTAGAGGTGTGCTAGGAGAAGATAGAGGCCGAGCCTAACTTGAAGGAAGACAAAGAAAACAAAATGAAAAAAGGAGGAGAAAGAAGAAGGAAGCCATGACTTTAGATCTTGTATGTATATTTTTCTTCACGCAAATGAATAAGATGAGGAGATGAGAAACTTTGTACATGAAAAAAAAAGATGGCAGCTAGGTTTTAGTAAATATACGTCCAAAAGAAAGAAACGGCAACAAATAAAGAGGCTAGGCAATAAAAGGCAGGAGTTTGAATGGTTTGGGAAATAAAAAAGGCAACAAATAACTTGATGTATTTATTAATTTTTTTCCTTTGTTTGCACACAATGAAAAGAGGAGTTTGAGGAACAATATGTACGTGAATTATGAGAAGAATTCATGGCTATGAATGTGGGAAGTAATTGGCTATGCAAATGGAAAGGCAAGGGAAAAGAAAAGGGCAACAATTAAACAAAACAAGTAACCTCTATCTCTTGAAATTTATAAGCTATTATTAAAAATAAAATCAATCAAAAATCAAGTAAATATATTCAAATGTTATACAAATAAAATAGAAAATAAAAATTAGAGAAACAAATATAGGGAAATAAAATATAGAAATTCATTGCGTGTAAACACTGTATTTTATCTAATTTAAAAAGTATAGGTTTAAATCCCCAACAAATCCATATATTTAATTTTTCATTTTTGTTATTGAATCAACTATTAACTTATCCTTTTATGGGTAATATTAACATTGGTTTATATAATAATACATTAATAACTTTCCAATTCATCCAAATTTCAATTTACATAATAATTAATTTCATTTACCTACAATAATCCATTTTATTGTAGATTACATTCCAATTAAATAAAAACAGCTTCCAATAATTTGATTTGTTTTAATTGCCATTTTTATACTAGGTCTATTATTACCCTATATGCCTATTTACATTAATTTTATATTCCATTACACTAGTCTACTCCTATTTTCATCTTAAATTTGTGTTAAATGTTACATTTCTAAATGTGAAAACTTGTCAATTGTACACATTAATTAAGGTTTAAAACCATTTAATTAATTTAACTTTGTTACATTCCTTTTACCAATTTATTGCTTTATAAATAAATTTACGTTTCTATTTAATTCATACATTCACACCTCCCGTTACTGCATTAATTCTCATTAATGATATTAAAGATTTCCTATTTATTTTATAGACTAAATAGGCAACTTATAATAGCTGTTACCATTACCCTTTAATTTACACTTAAGTTTATTATATTCTACTAATTATTACAATTACCAACCTAATATTAAATTCATTCAATTACTATTAATTATACTAATTCATTTATTTATACACCACTTACCGTTATTTAATTATATTCATGTAACGACCCGTAAATTTTAAAGATTTTATTTACGTATTTAATTGAATTTTGGTGAAATTTTAAATAATAATATTTGGAAATAAAAATTTAATATTTGGAATATGTCTATTAAAATATAGCAAATGGTAAATTTTCATCTAAAAATATGGAAGTTTATTTTCTTGTGTAAATTCTATTTTAATTCAAATCAGTTAATATTTGATGATAATAAAAGGTTTTCCAAACTTGAATATTTTTCTACAATTAATTTGTAAATTATCTTTTGAGTGGGACGTCATCTTTCATTTCTTCAAATTCGAACCATTATTGCTTCGTTTATCTTATTTTCGATAAATTTGTAGCATTTTCGGTACTGATTATCGACTTTTGTTCGGATGATCGTACCACTAATATCTGTATACCGTTTTGATCGTCTCGGGGTGCTGATCTCTACGGTATATTAAATTCTGTGTTTTGAAGTCCGGTACGCAGCGGAATCTGTGGAAAACGATTTCGTATCGGTACCCGTTATAAAACCATTTGGTTTCCATTTCTTTTCATCAGTCTACCTGTCCAAATCAGCAGCCATTGCATATAATACACTCTCTATTCAATATAAAATTTATGACTTGTCCTTTCGCCAGCATTGATTGGCTTTTCAGTTGACTCGTGCACGTTTCTCTCGAGAGAAAAAAGGTATATCATTATATAAGTTTATGTTTATATTGCTTACAGCTGTCCATTTTTTCCATCTGCTAATCTTCCTTTTTTTTATAAGTCCTGCTATTCCTTTTCTATACTCGCATGAGCTTCCACCTCTTCTTCCTCCTCACCACCCAGGCTTGGCCTTTCATTAGCCACACCCTAAACCGACCAAAACATCGAAGCACCGCCACCATTTCCGACCGAACTCCAGACCTCCACGCAGCAAGCACTGAACCTGGACGAACCACCAGAGCACCCGAAGCTCGCTCTCCCTCTCCCATCAACTTTGTGCATCTCCTCCACCTCCATCATTGGTCGAACCACCGTAACAGCCATGGCAAGGCCTCACACAACCACCTGTTCGTCACCGATCAGCATCTCCACTATTTACTACCCACGTAGCAGCCCTGACCGAGTTCCATTTCCGCACCACCCCATCCAAGCCCATCACCTCTGCCTCGACAACAACATGTGACCCCAGTCATCGACCACGCAAACATCTCCAGCCTCGGCCACCCTGCCGTACCCCACCAGATCCGAGTGCACCGCGAGCCGACATCCTCATCTGTGTACGTCACTACGCCGAGACACCCGAGAACCCTCCACCAGACCGACCGTACCTCCTTCCCCTTGCCTTGCTCGAGACCATGCACTCGCCTCCCCTAGCATAGCAGCCGTGAAACCATAAACTCAGCCTCCACCCACTTTTACTCGTCCACGTTGAAGCCCATGCTTATATAGGTATTATTATATACATATTTTGTATATATAGTGTTATTTAATTCTGTCATAAAAATATACGTATATTTATTTTGTTGTAAAAATGATTTGCATAAGTTATATTGACAGTAAGATGCTATATATATTCGGTTTATAAATATGACCTGCACTTATTGTTTACACTACGATTTCTATATTAGTTATACCAGTAGTTTGCATATGAGTTACAGTTGCAGTTTATATATTAGCGCATATATTGAGTCTATTTTAGTTTGGGTATAGCATATGTATATGTAAGTTTATATATGGTTGCTGTTTATATATATTGTTTTATAGAAATATAAAATGTATGTAAGCCATACATTTTGGTTAAAAACATATTATATGTTAGTAGTTATAGTTTTGCTATGTTAACTTATATGTTATCAGTATATATGTGTATAGTAGTTATTTTGTTTGTTGACTTATGTCATTCGATGTTAATTTTAAAAGAGTTGTGTATGTATCTGTATAGTTCTCTATAGGTTATGAGCTATGTATACCAATTTATATATATCGGTTAAGTAAGTTATATATAGTATGTTATATATATATTTTAAATTTGTTTATATTGGTTTTATAATGAATATTGATAGTTGAGTTTTTCTTTAGTAATATATATATATATATATATATAATTTTGATTTAAAAATACAAGTTTAAAATTTTGAAATACATATATCAGTATATAAATTTCGAATATGTACTTTAAATTGATTTTTGGTTTAAGAAGAAAATAATAATATACTACACATATCTCTTCGGTCTATATTAAACCGATTCTGATATATTTCATCAATTCATTATTAGCTTCATTCGTCGATTCAACCCTGTCTTGTTTTGAGATTTCGGGCCTGGATTTCGTAACTCACTTCTTTGTCTATCTCTCTAGCCTCGAAAGGTGAGCAATCATTCACGATTAATATTCTTTTATTTATTAAATTGGATTTCAATTGAAACGACAATTGAATATGCCGTTGTTAGTTAATTATACTATTATACATGCTATCACCTGTATCTGTTCACCTATGACATCTGACACTACAGTTTGGTTGATAAATGCTTGATTGTTGTTGTAGTTATTGGACGTTAAATTGTTGATGTTGCAAGTGATAAATAAATTGAAATTGAAATTGACGTATAATAGTTAGCGACTTGAAATTAATATATGCGTTGAATTTAATTAGACAAATTTGCATAATATGACCCCTTCAAATGTTTAAATAAATTGACATGTAGAAATATTGTTAATTACCCCTTGAATCATTTGAATGTATGTTGTATAAATTGATGTTGTATAAAATGGAGTAATAAATGACAAGTGAAGAACCGTATTTATATTAGTGTAATAATCTTTAATCTACATGAAATGATAGTGTAGATTCTAGAAATAATTATATTCATTTGCACAAACAACAATGTGAATTAATACGATTATTTCAGGATTATTTGAATTAATTATTGGATTGTTATTGATTGTTGTTTTGCTTGTTTATTTACTTTGACACCATCCAAGTTATCACACTGCAAGTTCCCTTTGTTATGCTTTGATCTTTGAATTGGAATTGGAATCGGGTTGAAATGATAAATACCCAAACGAATTTGACCTAGGATAGAGAATTAAATAAAATCCGATTGGTCAATAAATTGATTTAAAAATAAAATAATGATTTTATTCGAGCAAAGAATAAGTTTTGAAATGAAGTTGGAATTTGAATTTTGTGAAGGGAAAATGTAAAGATCAAAATCTGATACAAATATTAACATAGTAATTGATGAAAGAACGTTGTTTGAAATTTAATTATTTAATAATTAAATTCGAAATTATTAATAAATAATTTGGAATTAGTAATAATTGAGTTATGAAATTATTAAGTTTGAAATCATTTAATAATTAAATTTGGAATTATAATTAAGTTTGAAATTATTAAGTTGAATTTATAATTAAGTTGAAATGATTTGATAATTAAGTTTGAATTCATTATTAGGTGGAAATGATTTAATAATTAAATTTGGATTTATAATTAAGTTTGGGATTATTAAGTGTGAAATTATTTAATAATTATGTTGAAATTATTTAATAATTGAATAAGATTTAATTATTTGATAATTGAATAAAAATTGAATTCTTTGATAAGAGAAATTGAGCTTTTGAATAAGTGAAATTTGAACTTCGTTAATAAATGAAATTGGGTTTCTTTATTTGTTAAGTTTTGGGAAATTATGTAAGTAAGTTAATAAGTGAAATTGAAACTTCTCGATTATGTGAAATTTAGTTCTTTATTAATTGAGTTTGAAATGTGTAACGAAGTCAATAAACAAGTGAAAATTGAATTTCTTTAACAAGAAATAAAATGTGATTTATTGAAATGAATGGGATTCATTGAAATTAACGTAAGACTCGTAATTTAAAGAATTGATTTGACGAATTTAATTTATTTCAATTTGAAGTTTTGATATAATGAAGTTGAACTTAAGTAATTGATTTAATGAATTGAAAATTAAATAGGAATTGTTTTGAATGATAATTAACTTAACGAATAGTGAATGAAATCGATAAATGATTTTAAATTGATTTGAATGTTAAATTAAATTAATTTAAATGATTTCAGAATAAAACTTATATACGAACTTGAATAAATATTTGAATTGTTTAAATAAAATTTGAAATTGAATTGTAAGACTTTGAAATGGTTATTTGGAAGTTTTGAAACGTAAATTTTGGAAATTGATTTAGAAAGACAAATGATGTAACGACCCGCCGCTCTGACCGCCTCTAGTCGGTAATTAAACCAACTAGAAACGTTCAAAATGACGAATTGTTAGTCAGTTTATAAAGTTTAAACAGAATCAGCCACAGAATCACAGAATAATCATAATATTATTCATAAATGAATTTTTCTTACATACATATATCAGAGTTTGCACAATGCATTAAATTTTTATACAGCGGAATATATCTTTTTAGAGTACAAAGAAAAATTTTACTGAAAACTTTAGTAGAGTGCTTTAATCCCCCTCTCTCTAACTTCGCGGCCTGAAAATCTTCAAGCTGTAAAAATACTCGGTCTGACCCGAGCGTTAATTGCAAAACACAAAAAACACTCGAGTCAGGATTAATCTTAACTCAAGTAAATAAATTTGAAATGAACTGAATAAATGTATCACATGAATCAATTCAAAATCTATTATGGATTTTCATATTAACAACTTTAACTTTTAAAATCTGTCAATCTCGTGTGGCTGCAGTACACACGTGTACTTTGCACACATGTGCACTGCCTCGCCAACACATGTACACCAAACGCAAATCGGACAATCACTGCAAAGAAAAGGCTCAAGGCAAAACCAGTGCCAACTTAAACAAAAACAGTATGCAAACAAACATGCAACAGCAGCAAGAATGCAACACGGATCGTGCACAGGCAGTGAAGTAAGTACAGTGAAACAAATGCAGCCGACACAGCAGCACAAAGGCAACACAGAGGTAACACAGAGGCAACACAGAGGTAACACAGAGGCAAGTGCATAAAATGAAGCCTGTAAAATTATCGTGTACAGGGCAGTGAAGTTCAAAAATGCAAGCTGTAATTGACAGTGTCATGAAGCATCAAATATTAGCAGATGGAATGTGCCACTTAAATCCCAAAATGAAATCATTGGAGATGAACATATAAAAATTAATATGGCAAGGCAGCAGTGCTCCTGCAACTGTTGGTTCTGACTAAAATTGTGTTACATCTTTCAGTTATTTGTTAAGTCTATAAAATGAGGCAATATTGATTTGCCTGTAGAAACATAAAATTACTTCGTGCATGCTAGCACAGACCTTTGGGGAATATTGTTTTAAATCCTTGGGACCAGTTTGGTTTGGACTACAAGTTTTGTGTTTCTACATTTTCAGTATGTATTTTAAAAAAGCATGGAAGAGGAGCAGAAAGTGGAAAAATCATAGCCATTACAACAAAAGGGGAAAATAGTAAAGGGGAGAGATCTTTATGTTTCCCAAAATGCAGAAAATAAGAATAAGTGATATTCCATTTTATATGTTAAAATGCAGGCCTGAAAACCGCAAACCAAACAAGGCCTTATTCTTTCCTGAAAATACTTTCTGGCCCACGTCAACGGTGTGGTAGTTTGGAAAAAAATCAAGGGCACATGAAGGCCGAGAATAGATTCAAGCCCAGCATTGCAAATATACAAGTATGAAATGGTCAGGGTATCAGAAGTCAAAGCCTGCAACTCAACTAAACAGGCAAGCCCAAAACAGATGCACAATGCAAATTCATGCAAACATACTAACATAGCCTTCAACTAACACATATTTCAAACATCAACTCAAATATCAAGGCATATGAATCTTTTCCTTAGTAAGTTTTGAGCCTGTGAATATAAACAGAGGCTTATATATGTTCATATTCAAAGCTATGTACAGGCAGATCATGCTTATATTCAAACATTCACCTCTATGTACTCATGCTAACTTTATTTACTAACTTCCTATAATGATTCATCACATGCATTGAATTATACCACCAAATTTAGGCTTTAGAAAGTTTGATTTACCCACAGAGCTAAATGCAATTTATTTTTATTTTTTTCTGAAACAATTTAAAATCAAATTTACAAATAGAAAAAGGTTTGAGTTTGGTATATGAACACTGTAAATCATAACTCAGAGAAACTGGAAAAGCAATACATCCCCAGACAAAAGGAACACAAGCACACTATCTATTAAATTCGAAGCCATGGCATACATGCAGAGGTTCAAGCACAACAATCAACCCACAAGCCAAAACAACACACTTTCAAACAAACCCCAAAACTTTACTTTAAGCATCTGTTCTTATCAATTTTAAAAACAAAACCAATTAGCATTTGTTCTTATCAGTTAAAAAAAAAACAAAACAAATGTTCACATAGTATCTGTTCTTATAAAAAAAAACAAAACAAATTATCCAATAGTATTTTGTTCTAATTAGTTTTAAAACAAAATTCTAGTATCTGTTTTATCAACTTAAAACAAAACCAATAGCATAGCGCCTGTGCTTAACAGTTTTTAAAAACAAAACTAATAGCATCTGTTCTTATTAGTTTTAATTCAAGCAATCGAGCAAGAGGCAGTAAATAGCATCTGTTTTTCATCAGTAAAAATTCAAGCAAGTGACAGCAAATTAACAGTTTTAAATATAACATCTGTTATTATCAATTTAAATCAACATTTCCAGTAGCATCTGTGCTCAACAGTTTAGAATAAATAATAGCATTTGTTCTTATCAATTTAAAAAAAAAACAATATCTACAGCATCTGTTCTTAACAGTTTAAAATCAAATTTCAAATATAGCATGCAAATTAACCGAGCAGATGACAACGAATAAACCCCAAATCCATAGTATGCAACCAAGCATTCAAGTCAACAAATTTAAGCACTTGAATTAAAATCAACCGTGAGTAAAAACTCACCTTTACAAACGATGTGAAGAGTACGCGAGAGATTTGAAGCCGAAGCAAGAATCGATGACGAATTGAAGCCCCAAATCATAAAGCCCTAATTTGCTGAAGGGAGACGAAATGATTTCACGGCCGCCATTAATTTTCTTTTCTTTTTTTTTCTTTTTTTTTTTCCTATCGTATGAAATCTGAAATGATGGTGGGAGGGTTCGCGTATTTTTAAGGGGAAGAGATCGTGGTTGTGGCGTGATAAAAGGCATGGAACACGGCGTGTTAACAGCTGAGGTAGGTAAGGTAATGTTTACTTCTTTTTTATTTTATTTTTTTATTTTATTTTATTTTAATTTTTTTTTTCATTTAAATTTAATTAGTTTTTTTGTTAATTGTTTGCTTTGTTTTTATTTTGTTAAAATTATGTTGTTAAAAATTTATCTAGTATATTCTTTATTTATTTTATTATATATATATATATTTATTTTATATATTTTTATATTATATTTTCATTCTTATTTCAAATTCAATTATTTTTTTCTAAATCATCAAATTCAAATTTAAAATATAAGTTAAATATTAAATTTCAACTTCAAAGTCAAAATTCAAATTTCTATTCAACTTTTAAATAGATTAAATTCTAAATTTTAATCACCAATTCATTCTGATAATTTGAAATTTAAGTCAAATTATCATTTAAATATTTAAAATAAATTAAATATTTACAAATTAAATTGTTCAAAATTTAGGATCGTTACAGTCTCCCCTACTTAAAAGAATTTCGTCCCGAAATTATAAGTTAGGAAAAACGATTGCTAAAATCTCACCGATATTTGTATCCTACATAATTTTACCAAGTTTCAAACTCATAAATAAATATAGGATTCATTCCATTTATTTTATTTCACTAGTTTAGTTCATCGACTTCAGTAATCAAGACACAAAAGTTTTTTTACTAAATTTTTGACTTACAAAACTCAGATTTTTAAACTTGAAATCTTTCATGCTAAATATTTGCATAATATATCTTATCCAAAACTGTGGACTTTCAAGATATTCAAAATGATCTTCTTCCTTAATTCATTAAGTTAGAATTATGTAATTCTAATTTCAGATTATTGATTTTCTATTCAAAATTTTGAAAATACTTGATAACTCAAAGTTTAACAAGTCCATCGTCGTTCTCACAGACTTTAGGCATACGCTGATCAGACGCAAGACTAAAAATCTCCAAGTACTAAACATACTTGCTTCAACTCTCAGTGAAAATACTTTTTTTAAAAAATTCTTTTAAAAATGGATATGGAAAGTCCGTTCCCCCATGGATCACAGTCACCCGGCGGTTCCGCTACTATCTCAGTAGAATCGCTTGTAACTTAGATTTCTCATCACTCCTGAATTTCGCCATGGTTGTCGCCTTAGATCGCGGTCCACACGGCGGTTACGCTACTATCTCAGTAGAATCGCTCGTAGCCTTAGGCATCACGCCCCTCGAATTACGCTTCGGTTCCCAGATCGCAGGGTAGGTATCACACCCCTCGAATTACGCCAGCATCATCACATAATCCCAACACAATGGGATATCAAATCAGTCCCATTGGACATTCCACTAAGGGAATTCTACGTAGCTACGATTTACACTGGACACTCCACCGAGTTCCAATCACCTTCACACATAATAAATTGGAAGGTACATTTCCATATCCTCAGTTTTTAGAAAACATATGTCATATACATATAGTACTTCATTCACATTTCGTACATATCATATCTATGTAAACCTACACAGGATGACTTTTCTAAACTGATAGTTTTCGATTATATTCACATATATAAGTTACGAAAACTCATTTCACATTCACAACAAATAGAGGATTCCAAATTTTTCTTTTCACGTTTAAAATTTTCCTCTCAATCGATTTGAAAATTTAAGGTTATCTCAAACCTAATTCACATTCACAATCCAATTCATTATCGATTTCACATTCGATTTGGATTTCACGTTACATCGTCAATTCTCAACACATAATTGATGTCTATCGATATATAACCTCTAAGCTCGTACGTCTCAGAGAAGGGTGTTAAGCTAAAAGAATAAATTGTCCGCCACCACAGATATATATTTAATAGAGATCAAATGATATGTCATCAATTCACAATGCTAGACATACAATCCCAATCGACTATCCAAAATTCAAAGCTGAACTTATATTGTTTTTGGTGTCAAAGTTAAACTCAATTTAACTCAAAATTCAATCTTTGAAAAATTTCCAAGTTGAACTAATTGTTCACATTTCTCAAAATAATATCTTTACAAGATATATAATTTTCACACTTAATCATTTGAAACTAATTTCAAATATTCATTTCTCAATTTATCTTTAAAAGATAAAATTTCAAACCTTTCGTTTCACATTGGAAAATATTTCCATACTTATTCAATAACAAGTAATTCACAAATTCATTCATTTTCAACACTTTGAAAATATTCAATATACTTGAATCAAAATTAAGTATATATTTCACTCTTTAAGGAAATCATTCTTTTAATCACATTTATTTGAGTTAAAACGAATGTTACGTAAAACATCGTTACGACAACTCAAAATCACTAGTATAGGGATTCGGATTTAAAATAGATATATAAATCCCAATACTATCAACAATATTTCCTTTCGGAAACCATTTACTATAACAACAGTGTTATAGTCCACCATTTCCTTAATTTTTCTCGAAAACGTCTATTTCAACAATGAGTGTTGAAATCTATGTATTCGATAGTTAATGCATTTTAAAACATCTTTAAAACTATTAACTTTTTCTACTTCACTTAATTCATAGTTTGAATTCCTCATACTTTTCACAATATTGGTTTTAAACCGATTTCAAACTTTTCAATATTAAGTTTTTCACTTAATTTAATTTTCCGCACGTTTAAATTCAAATTCATCACTGAATTTATTTAAACCTATAATGGATTATCATGTTGACAAACATCAAATTTGGAATTTAAATTCTATTTGAACTTTGCATTTACTTTCTATTTCAAAAATAGTCAACTAGTTCTTTAGTAAATTGTTCATCAATTTAGCTCCATTAAATTCATATTTCCATATTAACCATTTTAGACAATAGTCTAAACTTGAAATATAAACTTCACATCGAAATTAGTTTGATTTCTACAGTTAAATCAACACTTAAATTTCATTCCATAATATCCTTTCCCTAAAACATATCTGTTTTATTCAATAATATATTCACTGTCCAAAATCGTGAATATAATTTGTCAACCAATCTCATCATTTCTACAACTTATTTTTATTTTTAAAGGATTACCCACTGTCCAAAATCGTGGATATATCTCCTTTAATAAGCTATAACAAATTACTCATCAAATTCAATTGGTTTCGAATTTATAAACAATCTTCATAAATTCCTTTTCTATTTATAAAACTTCAATTTATAAATCTTCTATTAATTCAATTCAATTCCATTTATATAACTCAGTTATATATCCAAAAGTTCATATTATAAGTTAAATACTTATAATCCATTCATTTACCAATTCGTTCTTCACATTTAAAAACAATTCCTCAAAAGAATTTAGAGTCAAATTCTCAAGTTATAGTTCAATATTCCACTTGATTATAACCAAATTGACAGTCATTTTATTTCACAATTATTACTCGAAATATTCAAGTTATTCGATTTAAACCAATTTAAACCAATTCATTAATTCATTAGTTCATTTTTTCATTTTTTTATAAATCTCAATAATTTGATAATGAGTTTCTGAACGATCGAAACTCAAATCTAACGAGACCTCACCGAAGAGAACTATCGCAAACTCACATTTAGAGAGGGGAATTTTCAAAATAATTTTAACTTTCCAAAATACTTTTTAAAGAAAACAATTTTTTATACTTCTTTAAATTTGAAAAACACTTTCTTTATAGTGGTTCTAGTAACTATTCATATTAAACATCATAAACTGAGCTTTGAGTAAACCAAAGCTCTGATACCACTTTTGTAACGACCCGCCGCTCTGACCGCCTCTAGTCGGTAATTAAACCAACTAGAAACGTTCAAAATGACGAATTGTTAGTCAGTTTATAAAGTTTAAACAGAATCAGCCACAGAATCACAGAATAATCATAATATTATTCATAAATGAATTTTTCTTACATACATATATCAGAGTTTGCACAATGCATTAAATTTTTATACAGCGGAATATATCTTTTTAGAGTACAAAGAAAAATTTTACTGAAAACTTTAGTAGAGTGCTTTAATCCCCCTCTCTCTAACTTCGCGGCCTGAAAATCTTCAAGCTGTAAAAATACTCGGTCTGACCCGAGCGTTAATTGCAAAACACAAAAAACACTCGAGTCAGGATTAATCTTAACTCAAGTAAATAAATTTGAAATGAACTGAATAAATGTATCACATGAATCAATTCAAAATCTATTATGGATTTTCATATTAACAACTTTAACTTTTAAAATCTGTCAATCTCGTGTGGCTGCAGTACACACGTGTACTTTGCACACATGTGCACTGCCTCGCCAACACATGTACACCAAACGCAAATCGGACAATCACTGCAAAGAAAAGGCTCAAGGCAAAACCAGTGCCAACTTAAACAAAAACAGTATGCAAACAAACATGCAACAGCAGCAAGAATGCAACACGGATCGTGCACAGGCAGTGAAGTAAGTACAGTGAAACAAATGCAGCCGACACAGCAGCACAAAGGCAACACAGAGGTAACACAGAGGCAACACAGAGGTAACACAGAGGCAAGTGCATAAAATGAAGCCTGTAAAATTATCGTGTACAGGGCAGTGAAGTTCAAAAATGCAAGCTGTAATTGACAGTGTCATGAAGCATCAAATATTAGCAGATGGAATGTGCCACTTAAATCCCAAAATGAAATCATTGGAGATGAACATATAAAAATTAATATGGCAAGGCAGCAGTGCTCCTGCAACTGTTGGTTCTGACTAAAATTGTGTTACATCTTTCAGTTATTTGTTAAGTCTATAAAATGAGGCAATATTGATTTGCCTGTAGAAACATAAAATTACTTCGTGCATGCTAGCACAGACCTTTGGGGAATATTGTTTTAAATCCTTGGGACCAGTTTGGTTTGGACTACAAGTTTTGTGTTTCTACATTTTCAGTATGTATTTTAAAAAAGCATGGAAGAGGAGCAGAAAGTGGAAAAATCATAGCCATTACAACAAAAGGGGAAAATAGTAAAGGGGAGAGATCTTTATGTTTCCCAAAATGCAGAAAATAAGAATAAGTGATATTCCATTTTATATGTTAAAATGCAGGCCTGAAAACCGCAAACCAAACAAGGCCTTATTCTTTCCTGAAAATACTTTCTGGCCCACGTCAACGGTGTGGTAGTTTGGAAAAAAATCAAGGGCACATGAAGGCCGAGAATAGATTCAAGCCCAGCATTGCAAATATACAAGTATGAAATGGTCAGGGTATCAGAAGTCAAAGCCTGCAACTCAACTAAACAGGCAAGCCCAAAACAGATGCACAATGCAAATTCATGCAAACATACTAACATAGCCTTCAACTAACACATATTTCAAACATCAACTCAAATATCAAGGCATATGAATCTTTTCCTTAGTAAGTTTTGAGCCTGTGAATATAAACAGAGGCTTATATATGTTCATATTCAAAGCTATGTACAGGCAGATCATGCTTATATTCAAACATTCACCTCTATGTACTCATGCTAACTTTATTTACTAACTTCCTATAATGATTCATCACATGCATTGAATTATACCACCAAATTTAGGCTTTAGAAAGTTTGATTTACCCACAGAGCTAAATGAAATTTTTTTTTTTTCTGAAACAATTTAAAATCAAATTTACAAATAGAAAAAGGTTTGAGTTTGGTATATGAACACTGTAAATCATAACTCAGAGAAACTGGAAAAGCAATACATCCCCAGACAAAAGGAACACAAGCACACTATCTATTAAATTCGAAGCCATGGCATACATGCAGAGGTTCAAGCACAACAATCAACCCACAAGCCAAAACAACACACTTTCAAACAAACCCCAAAACTTTACTTTAAGCATCTGTTCTTATCAATTTTAAAAACAAAACCAATTAGCATTTGTTCTTATCAGTTAAAAAAAAACAAAACAAATGTTCACATAGTATCTGTTCTTATAAAAACAAAACAAAACAAATTATCCAATAGTATTTTGTTCTAATTAGTTTTAAAACAAAATTCTAGTATCTGTTTTATCAACTTAAAACAAAACCAATAGCATAGCGCCTGTGCTTAACAGTTTTTAAAAACAAAACTAATAGCATCTGTTCTTATTAGTTTTAATTCAAGCAATCGAGCAAGAGCAGTAAATAGCATCTGTTTTTCATCAGTAAAAATTCAAGCAAGTGACAGCAAATTAACAGTTTTAAATATAACATCTGTTATTATCAATTTAAATCAACATTTCCAGTAGCATCTGTGCTCAACAGTTTAGAATAAATAATAGCATTTGTTCTTATCAATTTAAAAAAAAACAATATCTACAGCATCTGTTCTTAACAGTTTAAAATCAAATTTCAAATATAGCATGCAAATTAACCGAGCAGATGACAACGAATAAACCCCAAATCCATAGAATGCAACCAAGCATTCAAGTCAACAAATTTAAGCACTTGAATTAAAATCAACCGTGAGTAAAAACTCACCTTTACAAACGATGTGAAGAGTACGCGAGAGATTTGAAGCCGAAGCAAGAATCGATGACGAATTGAAGCCCCAAATCATAAAGCCCTAATTTGCTGAAGGGAGACGAAATGATTTCACGGCCGCCATTAATTTTCTTTTTTTTTTTTCTTTTTTTCCTATCGTATGAAATCTGAAATGATGGTGGGAGGGTTCGCGTATTTTTAAGGGGAAGAGATCGTGGTTGTGGCGTGATAAAAGGCATGGAACACGGCGTGTTAACAGCTGAGGTAGGTAAGGTAATGTTTACTTCTTTTTTATTTTATTTTTTTATTTTATTTTATTTTAATTTTTTTTTTCATTTAAATTTAATTAGTTTTTTTGTTAATTGTTTGCTTTGTTTTTATTTTGTTAAAATTATGTTGTTAAAAATTTATCTAGTATATTCTTTATTTATTTTATTATATATATATATATTTATTTTATATATTTTTATATTATATTTTCATTCTTATTTCAAATTCAATTATTTTTTTCTAAATCATCAAATTCAAATTTAAAATATAAGTTAAATATTAAATTTCAACTTCAAAGTCAAAATTCAAATTTCTATTCAGCTTTTAAATAGATTAAATTCTAAATTTTAATCACCAATTCATTCTGATAATTTGAAATTTAAGTCAAATTATCATTTAAATATTTAAAATAAATTAAATATTTACAAATTAAATTGTTCAAAATTTAGGATCGTTACAAATGAAGTGTTGGTTTACGAATTGAAATTGAAATTGAATTTGATTTGGTTTTGAAAAATATATAAACGACCAATCGGTGTAATAATTATGAAAGTTATTAAAGAAACTGGAATCGGTTATGGACATACTCTCTCTCTAAACCGAAAACCACTTTAATAACTATACGCGGAGTGTGATCCAGAATGAAGTGGTTGGAATGATGTACATGATGACTGAAGAAAGAGAACGATAATGGATAACCTTGACACTTGTGTCAAATTGGAAATGACTAAAACAGGAGTCGTGCCGGGCCAAATGGGGTTAGCCACCTCGAGCGAACACACTTCTTCGAAAATTACTCATTACTTGTTCATTGATTGGTGCACCCTCGATATGTCAGGAGTGTTGTTTCGTGGTGCTGCGATCGTTGCGGCGATGCGTTCTCACCAGTCCGAATCAGGCGAACGGTAATTTCACTACCTTGGGTATTGCCTCATGTGCCTTGTCATACTTGTATCCCTGTATACGCGACCACTACGATTTGTTTTGTGTTATACCTATGGAGTACTCCCTGATATCCCACCAGTTTATGGTGGAGTTTACAGTGCTGTATAGACTATGACATTATATGAAAATGTGTTAAGGGGGATAATGGTAACGCCTTAACACTATATTGGTATTTATATTACTGATAGACATTATATACTTAGCGTACACTACTACATAGTAGATAGTTTAACGGATCCTTAGAGGATGGTGATTCCAACATCCTTTGAGTTACTTGTATTTCGATTGCTATTTCACTTGAGTTGGATTTATTGATATGATAATATTAATCCTGACTCGAGTGTTTTGTGTTTTGCTTTACGCTCGGGTTAGACTGAGTGGTTCAGCTTTCGAGACTCACCCTTGGAGTTGGAGATTCGCCTGGAGATCCAGCTATCTATCCAGCTTTCAGAGATTCAGTTGATTCCAGTAATGTATTTTGATTCTTGTATTCGATTATTGTATTCGAGACTTCTGTTGTAACTTATTTAACTCTGTTATATATATAGTAGCTTCATGAACTACTATCTTTTGCTTCCGTTGCATATTATTACTCTGTGTCTGTGATTCTGTGATTATTTATTTACTGTATATCTGAGTTTTGTCAAATTTAAATTAACAATTCGGTATTTTGAATTATTCAAGTCCGACATGTGCGGATGCGAATAGTCTAAAATAGCGGGTCGTTACAATTCAAATTTATACTCAAATATAACGGTTACAACTAAATTAATAGGCCAATTAAATAGTAACTTACAACTGTTACTATTACTTTAAGTCACATTAATGAATTTATTATTGTTTACAAATCAAATGTTACAATTACTTAATTAACATTGATTTACTTTAATTTATATTAATCATATATTATCTCATTAATGATTCAACATTCACACTTGTGATTTCATTGTTGACAACAAATGTTACCATTGTTATATACCCAATCTTTATTCAAGAGTCATTCATTTCATATTATTCCTTTTATAAATTTAAATGTTTGCATTAGTTTTCTTACATTAATTTATAGCCAGGTACACCAATTTTCATTACTTCACTAAATTGTAATTTCATTTCAATTGTTACTAATTAGTTCTAATTACCATCGTTCAATTTTTTTTTCATATTAAGTTACCAAAACTTATTCCCAAAAATTTCGATCCCGAAAATTCCAGATAGTTAGTGAAAAGAAGAAAAAGAAAGAAGAAGAAACAGAAATCTCAAACTCAGAATCTTACATTCGCAGCGGATAAAATATATTATCACATAAATAATAGTTATACAAAGAAAATTGTATAACAAATTAAATTATTGAAAATTTTACGGGTCGTTATAGCCATTATCATTCAAAATAATTAAGTGGCTTTTTATGGTCGGTAATTGGATGTACATTTACTTAAAATAATATTGTGCACACGGTTGAGAATTAATTAAATTAAATAATATAACCATAAGGCCGGTGCCCTAATTACTAAAGAAGCGTATAGTAAAACAAAGGAAACCTCATTTGATTCATGCATTCTAATTTTCACTAAAGCAAAAACATAAGTTAGGGGATTGATTAATGGCAAGGAAGAAAAAGAAGAAAGAAAGCTAAGGAACTCCAGGAAATTAAAAATGCAGTTAATCTAAAAGCTTAGGTAAGTAATGCTATACCTCATTTGCCGTTTTCGTTGTCGTTTGAGTTTTGGTTTGATTATAGTTGATAGAGTTTAGATGTGTAAGTTGTTTATATGAGTTAAACAATGCTTTAATGAATGTTTCGGGGGTAAAATAGCCGTATTAGAAGATGTCTAACTATGTTTTCCTATTCTAATAATCTTAAAACGGTATGGAAATTTAATATGATGTCCTAAATTTGATTTTAAAGATTTGTTTTAAGTTAGAAGATTTTCTCATTTCAAAATATTTATATATGAATTTATCAAATAATCTATGTATTAAATATATAAAAGGAAAATGGCTAAATAATGGAAATATAGGAAAAATTGGATGAAGTAATATATTCACATATTATAGAAAAAATTTAGGTAATTTTCCTTACTAAAATAATTAATTTCAAAAGCTTTATGTTAAAGTCGAACTAGATAATAAGGTAACCTATTATGCATGAAAATTATGTGACTAAGCAGTAAGGGGACAAAATGCCATGAAAGGGATGTTAAAAGGACACTGTTACTAAATGAAAGCATTGGCTAAGCAAATCTAAAGGCGGCATATGCAAAAGGAAGTAGTAGACATGCGCAAATGTTAGACTTTACTACTTGTAGAAGCAGATGAGCATGGTTGTGGTAGGATCAGGTCGGAACCAAAAGCTAATCTGCATAGATAAAAAGACCAAGTAAATGTCTAAATAAAATAAACTAGATGAATATAAGTAGAGAGCCAAGGTGAGTGTCAAGGTGGAGGCTGTAACTTAGGTTGAGAAAGATGCAATATATGAAAGCGGGAATTGCTAAAGGACTAAAGGGTACGCTAAGACGAAGCATGTGTCGATACGTGGTGTCAGAACTGTGTAGTTAAACACCCACTAAAGCATTGCAAATTCTTCGCTATAGCACGTAGCGCTCTTCGTCCGCTAAGATTTTTCAATTTAGCACTACTAAATAACGGAACTACTTTAAGCCCCGCTATATTCTACTACACGCTGAATCAAGGTGTTTTAGTACTCGCTTTAGCAACGTTAATATAAAAAGGTTAACTTGAACGGTTCGTTTTTGAGTCAAATCAAAAAAGTTATTGTAAAGACATAATTTTAAAGCATAAGTGCTCAATATAAGTTAGAAATCTACTATAGTCACCATGTGTGGACTACATAAATCATGATATTCTTTGTTTTCATTATATAAAATTAAATAATATATTTTCCCTACATAAATGATGTGAGAATGAGAACAAAATTACTTTAAATATTTTTTTCATGTCTAATAAAGCTTTTTGCAACTTCGTTATTTTCCTCTATATTCCTGTTGTATCCGCGTTATAACTTTTTACTCCTTCGCCGCTATGGAATCGTTAAGTGCTTTAACTACACAGCCTGAGAATAAACCAAGCTTTCTTAAATGAGACCTCAAGTAATGTAGCCGTGACATAATGACTTTTGAAGGAAAGTCAATATTGAGATAAAGATCTCAACATAAGGTCGTAAATAGCAACCGAAAGCCTAATTGATACATTAAAATATTAAAGTCGGTATAAAGCTTGTATGGCATCTGAAAGAGCTTAATTCATAACTAAGTGAATGAGACGGTGTAAAGCCTATGTGGCATCTATAAGCCTATTCACGACATTAAATGAATGAGATGGTATAGGCATGTGTGGCATCAAAATAAGTTGAAATGAATAAAATGGTGTAAGGCATGTGTGGCATCGGAAGGCTTGTTTACAACACTAAACAATAGCAAGGTGTAACACATGTATAGCAACCTAATTCCTAAAAAGTTACACTGCATACGGTGAGAAGGTGTAAAGCCTATGTGGAAACCCAATGTACAAAAGAGACATTGCATTCGGCAACTAGGCATGACGCATGCGTGAGAACCTAGCATCTAGAAGAGACTTAGATTTTGATAATAAGGCATAAGGCCTTTGTGGAAGCCCAATGTTCTAAAATGACATTGCAGTTAATGACGAGGCGTAAGGCCTATGTGGCAACCAAATGTCTAAAAAGTGACACAATATTCAGTAATGGGGAGTAAGGAATGTGTGGCAACCAAGGGTCACAAACTAACATAATTTGAAGTGGTGATGCAAAGGCTTGTGTGGTAACCAAAGAGCCAGTTAACATCACTTCATAATTTGGTTTAAGGCCTTTGTGGCATCTCCATATATAAACTCAAACCTATAAATGAAAGAGTAACGCACAAATCCTTAATGGTAGCCAAAAGTAAACTGAATGTGAATATAAAGACAAGATGTGAAATAGGTATAAGGACTTTATGGAAGCCGATAGCTAAGTAAAAAATAACTTAAAAAGTTACGGTAAAGGCATAAGGCCTTCATGGCAGCAGAAAGTATGATTATCTTGATAACCATAAGTAGTAGGATAAGGTCTGAGTGGCAAAAAAAAGACCGAACTGAACCTAGTCTTGATGTAGTAATAAGTTTTAGGGAACACTTACATATAATATGACTTGTGCTAGTATTCACATTGATGAATTATGTTTATTCAATAGTTAGGGGAAAATCGTTTCATGCTTAGTGATATGGTCTCACCATATGATTTGTTTAGGTAATGTATTACTCGTATTAGACTTTATATCTGACTCGTGTTTTCATTATTATTCTCCCATAAACTCATAGATACTCGAATGTGAAATGACTTGCAAATTTATCACTTTGATAAATGATATTTAATTTTGAAATATTCAGATACAAAGTTTTATAACAGTAACTACAAAAATCTAAACCCTAAAATTATGATAAGAAACTTGTTTTACATATAATTGTGGAATATAGTTTCATAAATAAAGCATGTGCTTCGTACACAAATTTTCATTGATAAATTGGTTTTCGATAGAAATGAGATTTTCTCACTATTTGAGTGCACGAGTCTAGATACATACACTAATATATCTATTTAAACAAGATTATGAAATAAAATTATTTATTTTATTTTTAGAAATATAACATACTTATGACATCGCTAGAGATGTCATCGCTTTTATATATTTCTCCTGAAATTCAAGTTAAGTTCAAATAATTTAATAATTGTTCTAATATGCTAATAATTCATTTTAATTATTTCTAAAGTGATATTAAATCATTTATAATAGTTTTGGAAAGCTATATACTTGATTTGAAAATATAAGAAAATTCAAAACGTTTTATCGATACGATAGCACTTTTTGTAAACACTTGTTAATATCGATATATATGGTTTTATAATTCAAGTGAGATTAATTTAATTCAATTAAAATGATGAGAAATATATTTTCAATTTTTCTTTACTAATATATATAGCTCAACTAAAAACTGGAAATGAGACCGGAAATTAGAATCAGAATTCATAACGGTTTAACGTATAGAATTTGTAAACAAATCAATACAACGTTATGATACATATACACAAACATGAACATGTATACATTTAATTATGTTTAGGAATTAGTCAAATAAAGCAAAGAAAATATCCAAAGACATATGCATATATACAAGCTCCTTATGTGCAAACCAGAGATAAAAACCAAGCACCATATCACATTAAAAGCCAAGCACATGGAGGAGGAGTGGGCTTCATGGTCGACCGAATGGTGAAGGGAGGGGGTGAGGTGGTATGGTGATGCAGGCATGCTTAGCTAATGAAATAATATCATGATATTTTTTATGCAAATCTTTTCTATAAATACCAACCTTCATTCTCACTTTCCTTTACCAGACTCTCTTCATCTTCTCCTTCCCCACCAGCTAATTCAGTGGCTTCCTACCTTAAGAAAAATATGGTGAAAAATATTGCAAAATGGAAATTAAATTAATACAGTATATATATTAGCAATCCACTTCAAAACCAAGTGCAATCACCTTCTTTCCTCCTTCACAACACATGGCCACTGCCTTCCATCACCAAAACCGAGCCCACCTCCACTTGCAAGCATAGGCCGAGCTTTTCAAAGGTCCCGGACTCATTTCCATAAGCTCTGGTTTGATCGTAGATAAGCTATACTCCATTTTCCTAAGTTTGATATCCAATAAAGGTGGGAAAACTCTATAAAACTTTATGTGTGTGTGTGTGTGTGTGTGTGTGTGTGTGTGATAATAATGATGTGGTATGTTTTCCATGGATATTTTCTATGCTTTGATCATCAAGTTTGGTGGTTTTAATATAGTTGTTTAAATTGTGTTAATAAGTCATGTTAAATACATGTTGAATATAACAAAGGAAACCACTTTCCTTTATTGAATGAAATGGTGTATATTAGCTTGTTAAACCTCTTTAAAATGGTTTAAAATGATTTAGAAATGCTTTATATATATTTAAAAGTATTTCGACAAAGCGGAAAGAAAATGAAATTTGAGCTAAAATAGGAATGTAGCGTACGATAGTTCGTGATTTCGCGCCACAGAAAGTTAAATCCATTTATACGATGGATTCAGAGTCGGAATTCTTTGAAATAAGAATTTTCGAACTCTTATAATCATAGTTTTCAAGTAAAGATAGAAAATCAAGATTTCGTCTTGTATATTTTCAAATAATCTCAAAATAAGTTTTCAAAAAATATCGTGGTTTAGCAGTTTAAAACAAAAATTTGAAATTGATTTAAAATGGATATTTTTAAATGTTTAAAAATATAAATAAATTCCATAAATATATTAAAATGGTTTAAAATAGATTTCAGTTATAAAAACGGACATTTATGAAATAAAATTGGTGTTTAGTTCAATATAGCCTTAAAACACTTTTTGCAGCATTTTCTATAGGAGTTTTCTATAACTTCTACAAATCATGTTTTAACACAACTATTCTTCCCTATTTTTACAAATCTTTTTAAAAAAATAATTAAGTGTTTTAAAGATGATTTTGTGGTGTTAACAAAAAGTTTAAAAGAAATTTTTTTATAAACTGATTTTAGATGAATGATTTAATCCTAACGTTGAAGCCGATGAGTAAACTTGATTTTTCTATTCATGAAATCTGAATGTGAGGTGCTTAAACTAAGGAGATGGTTAGGAGCAACCAGTGCCTTGACTCACCTGGCCTCTTCCTAGCCGAGGGATAAATAATGTCAAAATGTCAGAAACGAGACAAGTATAGAAGATTTATTTTTTGTAATTAATTAATTGCAACTTGGATTGAATAGTGATAATCTTCTTATACTTGGTGTTAAATTCCAAGGAGGGAACTCGTACTAATCATATGAATTTAAAAGGTGATTCCATCGTTATTCGATGAATAGTACAAGTTGAATATGGAAATTAGTATCGAGTAAAATTAGTATAATTCTATGGATCTGTTTTACTTGAATACTAACTAATATGGATTTACCATCTTAGATAAAATAATTTGAACCTATTAAAAAGATATGTGTTGGAAATAAAAAATCTTCTTTCAAGATTTAAACAAATTATTTGGAATTATTTTAATTCCTATGGATTCTTTTACCTAGTTAGTTATTTTGGATTTACA
The DNA here is from genome assembly GCA_030765085.1 of Allium cepa. Classification (NCBI taxonomy): domain Eukaryota; kingdom Viridiplantae; phylum Streptophyta; class Magnoliopsida; order Asparagales; family Amaryllidaceae; genus Allium; species Allium cepa. The sequence continues at coordinate 21,654,115 of CM060933.1, read as the reverse complement.
GTGAACAATGTCTTAAATATAATTATTTTCTGACCCATTTAAAAGTTATGATTTGGAAATAAGAAATATTTATTAATATTTAAATAAATGATTTGAAGTTATTTTCATAAGTGAAGAATGAAATGATTTGGAATTATTCCAAGATTTAAAAAGATTTTAATTAAACAAAGATTTGATAAATGAGGTTTAATGATCCCGTGTATACTGAAAATAAATGGTTTTTAAACGGTATATATCTCTAAGAAGATATTTTGAATACAAAAATTAACTAATGGAATATTAATCACCCACCTACTTAACATCTTTTTGTCATGATTGGTTTAGAGGAACCAGGATCGGATGTGGGCAAATTCCTATCTAAAAACCACTTCGAACCAATTTATGAGTTGGAAAGTGAAAATATGTTAAAGACAATGAAGTCGAAGGTGGGGAACTTTATAATGGAAGGGCTGCTTGTTGATAATTTTAGAGTAGCTCCCAAGGTAATAAGTAGCTGTGGTCCCTTCGTTCTGGGATCTACGTATCTAAGCACTACTCCCTACTAATCCTAGTGGGATATCCAACAGGATGTGGTAAGAGAGTACCTACGGTTTGTCCTGTTCTTGGAAAACTTATATGGATGAATGTATGAAATTGCATTTCTATGATCAGTGCATTGATCTCTACAAACATACATCTATTTGGTAGTGTAGGAGGTAACCCCTTATTTTTAACACCCTTCTGTGAGACGTACGAGCTTAAAGGTTGTACTTTTGTTGAAATCAATGGTGTGTTGTTGGAAATGGAAATGTGGCATTTTAAGTGAAAATGTTCTAAGAAAGGAAAATGTTACCTCAAGCCTCACACCGAGGAATTGTGAAACAAGGGGTTGCTTTAAAGCTAAGTGGTTCGCAACCATTAAGGTATGATATCACCATTTTAGATTTATTTATTTCTACCCGCTATAATGACAGGTTTGGATTTTTTGTTGCATGCCGTGGGACGTCTCGGAGAGGTCGGGAACGGCCGGGGTGATATCATATTCGGTGTTATCCGTACCATTTGTTGGTCTCGAGTAGGCCGATCATAATTCGCAGAGGACCATATGTTGGTGGCCTTGGTACATTCCTTTAGAGATGTACTGTATAGAAGGTAGTCCCTTACCTTGCTATTCATTAGAAATCCATTCTCTAATAAGTGCCTTCGGATTTAGTTGTAAACCTATTATACCGTCAAATTTAACCAATGTAACAATTTCGGCTATTTAAATATGTTTATTTGAAAGGTTTCCAAAGAATATCAATAAAAATAATATCGCTGGATTTTACATAGAAATGATTTGGTTATTATAAGGTAAAAACCCGTTCCGTATTTATTGCGGCGTGGTCTTATGAGATACCCTTTGTTTTCAAATAATCGTATTTTGAGCATCTCACACAAGTCTCATGGCTGACTCAGAGTTTATTTTCTTTCCCTTAAATTCTGAATGCCCTATTTTTCTAAGAAGTCTAATAGTCAGGTTTAGTTTAGAGCATTTTGAAAGAGCTTAAATCATGAAGCTAGAAGATTTTTATAAATATTTTTATCCATTTCCACTACACTTATGTACTATTGTATTCTACATTTGTACGGACGGATAACTTTGCATGTTGATCTTAAGTAAAACTCTGATAAATGTATTTGAAATTTTCCGCTGTAAAGATTATATGTTGAAATAATATATGTTATTCCATTCAGGTAAGACTCTGTTCTATGTCTTTATTTTCTTTTCCCCATAACTATCCACCTTTTCTTCAAATTAAGTGGGACATCTATGGTTTATTGTCAACTTAAAATGTATGGAATTGTGAGTTGTTACATAATGAGTAGCCTTTTCTTATGGACTTTGACGGGAAACTTGGGATGATTGAATATGAATGCTGAAGACGGGAGCAGGAGGCTCGTTTGCAAATAAAAGTTGCCTTGATTTCCTTTGTTAATTGTTCGAATCAAAATCATAATATATTGGGCATGGAATTGTAATTATGTTCTATTATATTTGACCCTACATTGGCACATTTTAGATGTATTGAATAAAAAAATGTAAAGACTATTAGTGGCAATTATGCATAATGAAATTATTTAGTGTCGATCTCCATGAAGAACTACAGTGTGCGTTAATAAGATGAAGTATCCGAGTGTTCCATATTGTCTGTAATATAGTGAGAGTTAATTAGTCGAAGTCTTACCTGATTCCGAGTTAGTATGAAGAGTTATTGCAGTTTGAACAAAAAATAGCGGCTTCTGAACTTTGTGGAGTTCAAATATGGGATGTGGTAGCCTATTATTTCCTAATTATAACTGTCGTTCCCCATAGAGAACTACATTGTGCATTCAAAAAATGAAGTATAAAAGTGTTCCATATTGTCCGTATTTTAGGTGTGTGTTAATCGGTCGAAATCTCGCCTGATTCCGAGCTAGTATAGAGAAGGTATTGCAGGCTAAACAAATAATAGCGGCTTCTACATTAGGCGGAGTTTAAATATGGGGATGTGGTATGTTATTTTCTAAGCACAACTGTCAGTCCCCTTGGAGAACTACAATGTGCATTTATAAGATGAAGTATCCAAGTGTTGCATATTGTCTGTAATTTAGGTTAGAGTTAAACGATCGAAGTCTTGCCTGATTCCGAGCTAGTAGTAGAAGTTGTGCAGTCTGAGCAAAAGAAATTGCGGCTTCTGCACTAGGCGGAGTTCAAATACGGGGATGTGATAGCTTGTTATTTTCTAAGTACAACTGTCAGTCTCCACGGAGAACAACAGTGTGCATTCTTCAAATGAAGTATCTGAGTTGATCTTATTGTCCGTAATTGAGTGGGAGTTCATCGGTCGAAGTCTCGCTTGATTCTGAATTAGTATGAAGAAGTTATTGCAGTCTGAACAAAAAACTAGTGTCTTCTGCACTAGGTGGATGCAACGACCCACAGTTTTCGACCTTGGAAATTCGAAAATAATACGTTCAATGTAGAAGTGCCGAGCAATCGAATGTCGAAAATTCCAGATTGTTAGGACAAAGAAGAAAAAGAGGTAGAAGAAGAAAACAGAAACAATAGCACAGAATCTCACAATCGCAGCGGAACAAAATATAATATCAAATAACAGCATTTACACAAAGAAAGCTGTAAATGTCAATTTACATACAATATCAGAGTACAACAATTCACAAGAAACTGGACAGTTGTAACAACTTGTCCCTGAATACAATCAATTACAAACTCTAATACACAGCGGAATATACTCCATATGTCCCTATCATTCAGCTCGCCTCCTGAGCTCCAGAACGTCCTAACCTGAAATTCTATAATACTCGATCTGACCTGAGCATTACAATAAAGTAACACCCGAGTCAGGCTGGAAACCAGCGTGAGTAAACCCATTTAATGTGAAATACTTAGGTTACAAACTTCTTTGAAAACCAAGGTGACTCGTACCTCAATACGAGTTCTTATCTTGTTATAGTCAAATATTTATTTCACAAAATAATATCTAAGTACCGTTACTTAGTTTAAACGAACAAATTCACTTAATTTATTCCATTCCAGCCTATTCTATATCAAATCTATAAAGGGTTATAGTAGTTATTAAATCGAAGCGGTTCCGGATGTCTCTGATATCCGACCCCGATCTCTTTGAATTCAATGCCATCTTTAAGCCAAGTTGTTTAAGGAAAACAATTCAATTTAAATTCAGAATATCATATTCACATAGTAATTCATCACGGATATCTAATTAAATAAATGATTCACATTTATTAATAGATCAATCCAGGCATTTCACACCATAGAATATCACAAATTAACCGACTAGATATATTAATCAATTCAAGTATTCAACACAATTTAACCATCCATAAGATAGATAAACCGGACACACCATTTCTAATTAATTTAATTTAATCATAAAACAAATTAATTACTTATAAATCCCGCTTAATTAACATTGATAAATTACAAGCCATTTTAATTATTTTGATTAATTTTTGGAATTAATTAATTATCATTTACAATTACTTAAGACCTTAATTAATTAAAAGTTTAAACCATTTATCTTAACCATTTTACTCAATTATATTATTTAACTTTATTTTGAAAAACACTTAGGAATTGCATTAAATAATTAACCTAATATATATATATATATATATATATATGTATGTATGTATGTATAATAATTCTAACCAAATCAATTTAAATTCAAAAACATTTAACTTAATTTTTTTTGAAGCTTGCTTGAAAAATTGTTCAATAATTTATTTTGAAATTTTTTTCAAATTTCCTTTTTGGAACTTGGTTAATTCCATTGAATTTTTTTTAAAGAAGACATAAGCCCAAGGCCCAAAATCCCGAGCCAATCCCGATCCCCTTCTCTCTTCTTTCCTTCTTAAAACTTGTTAATTTACTCGCATATAACCTCGAGCCTAACCCATATGAAATTCTTCTACCCCAACTCTAGTATCGATACAACAATCAACAGACACAGACAGATACACGTGCACTGTAACAACCCGATATTTTCATCCATTTGCATCCACACATGTCGGACTTGAATTTCTCAAAATACTGCATTGTAAATAAATTTGGAGCAAATGAAATACAAATCACAGAATCATAGACACAGAAATATCAGAATACCTCACAGCGGAAATCAAAATACCATAGTAGTTCACGAAGTTACTATAACAAACTCTCAAAACATAATACATAATATCAGTCTGTAAAAGATATACAATAGAAATCTCAAATACATAGCAGTTTATAAATACCAGAGCTGAAATAGAACAACTGAAACTGAAAGGGAACAGATAACTAGACAAGCAGAATCTCCAGCGATTCCTAGCTCCGAAAAAGAAATCCAAAGCTAAGCTGTAAATACTCAGGCTGACCCGAGCGTAATGTAAAACACAAAACACTCGAGTCAGGACATACGTACTTATATAATGTAAACTAACTCAAGTGAACTGTAGTAGTAATGCCCAATAACTTAAAGAATGCTTGAGATCGCCCATCCTCTAAGGATCAATTTAACCATAAATTAAATACATCTCGTGGTTAGAATTCCAAAATGGTAATATATTTTTTCTCTTCTAAATCAAATATCATTTAAAAATTCAATATCATTCAATATCCATTTCAAAATATCAAAATATCGTATCTTTTCAAAACCACATTCATTTTATTTAAAATACCCTTTCAACACACATTTCAAAATAGTTTATATTTCAAAACAAATTACTTCATTTAAATCATTAAAATAAAATTATTATATTTAATAATTAAATTATTAAATTTCCAAAATTTTAATCTTTCAAAGTTCATTTATTCACTTAAATTTATTAAAATAATGAAAATTCAACTTTCGCAGCATTTAGAAAATGTACGGAAAGTTACTTCTAAAACAATTCAATTTAACAAAAGACATCATTTAAAATGTCGTAATAGGGTTACTTTAGTTAAATAAAGCCTTAGTTGCTTTCAAAAACTACAACACTTACAAAGTGCTATAATCGCCCTTAATTCAATTTAGCCATTTAGTTCATTTCTATCAACTACAGCATTTACAAATGCTGTAATATCCTTTACATTAGAAATAATAACATTTCAAAAATGCTGTTAATTAAATTACAAATATTCAATATAATTTCACAAACAATTAAATTTTTATTTTAATCATTTTAAACTTATAAAATCATATATTTTCACTTTTAAAATAATCATTTACATACCCTTATATTCATGATTTTATATAGTGAAATTTTCATTCAAAAATCAAAATTTAATAATAATTTACTTATATAATTCAAGCATTAAATTTCAATTCTTTATAATTAATTTTTTTTTACTAAACACTTAAGTTTAAATTTCCAAATATAACTTATTTTTCATTTTATTTACATAACTTAAATCCATTTTTAAACAAAATTCACAAATTTCCAATCTAAGTTATTTTTTCAAAATTCAACTTAAATATTCATTTATTTAACCTTTTAACTTATTCAAAAATCATTAACACTTTATAAAATCATTTTAAATTCATTTGAATTCAAATTTTAAATCTATTTATCATATTTCCTATTTAATTTAAATTCCATTTATAACCAAATCATAAATTCCAAAATAACTTATATTTCAAATTTCTAACTTTACCATTAATTCATTTCACTTATGAATTTTTTTTAGAAAATCAATAATACTTATAAAAATCATTTTTAATCAATTTTAAATCAAAATATTTTAATATTTACATTTCTAAAATACTTTAAACATTTTAGAAAATTTATACCAACCACGGGTCTGTATATCATTTTCTATCCTAGGTAAAGTGATACAGATATTATATCATTTCAATCCGTAATTTACAAAGAAAAACCCATGTTCTATCATTTCAAACCCGCAATCCCAAGTAAATAAAAATAAATAAAAATCGTTCAAGCCTATCATTTCAGCTCATAATGATTTTTCCCTATTCTAAAGTCCGTTCGGGTATGTATCATTTCAACCCATAGTGATTCTATCTACAGTGAATTTGCAGTGTGATAAACTGGTATAAATAAACAGAATAACATCATATAACAGTAACAGATGATATGACAGGTGTATAAATAGGGTGAACATCATATGATCATAGCATAAGCAGTTATAACATAAAAATAATATCCATAGATTCACAGGGTGTCAATTCACTACTTATATAAGTACGAAAAGTATGGTGAGAAATACTCATGTAACAACCCGCATATTACTCAATTGTATATTTAAATATTTTATTTAAATATTTTATCGTTCGTCGGATTTTGGTCCGAAAAGCAACTTTTTGCAAACAGTCGAATTAGGACTCGAGACCCCTCCCATTGAGTTCAAAATGCCGTTTGCAACCTTTTTGAGTATAAACATTGATATGTTTGGAGCTAGCTAAAAATTGACCTTTTTCACTTTGGGTTTGGGTTTGGGTTCAGCCCACTAGCCAACTTAATACCCAAATCTGAAGCACTTCTCCCCATTCACTCTCACTTCCTCCTCTTTTCAGTTCTAAAGCAAAAATGGTGGAAGAGAATGAGAAATAGAAATCCAAAACCCTAGTTCATTTGCAAAATCCAAGATCTAGCTCCAAATTCTAAGAGAACCCATTGGTAAGCATCCTCTTCATCTTCTCCAACTCTTTCTCTATTCCATTTCAGAAATTTCTAAACCTAACTTTGGGAATGTTCTTCTTTTAAAGCTTGGAATCAAGTTTCTTGAGTTGGATTTGAAGAGTGGTTGATTCTTCTTTGCTTTCAAGCTTCTTCTTCAATCGTTTGGGTTCAAAGGTGAGATTTTTATCTCACGTCGATGCTTATAATTATCTTCGATTGTTAAGTATTAATTCCTAACACTTATTCGTGTGCATTTGCTTTTGGTTTGGATTGATTTGGTGAATTGTGAGGACCCGCAAATCCGTACTCCTTGAATATACACTAATCTCCATTGATTAATTCAAGATGAACAGAAATACGAATTCTCAATGTTTAAGAAAAAGAAAAAGACAGAAGAAGAGATAAGAAGATAGAAAATAGAGAGAAAAGAAAATAGAACGGAAAGAAAACAACAGAACAAGAACAGAATCTCACAATCGCAGCGGAACAACATATAATAGATAAATGAATAATCTTTAAACAAAGAACTATATCAGTTATTACATTTTATACATTACATTACATTACATCATCATCAGAGTGTACAACAACAAACAACATCAAACAACGGAAAAGAAATACTATATAAACTAGTAATACACCATGCCATCCAGCTTGCCTCCAGCAACTCCTGAATTCCATAATATCCTGATAAACCTTAACTCTTGACTGCCCGTGTGGAAATTGGTGGGCACCTAGAGTTTAGGAAGGAAAACAATAAACTCCGAGTCAGTCATGTGACTGGTGTGAGAACTCAAAACAGTTTATTTATCTTTGAAAACAAAATAGAGGAATATTTTTATAGTCAATTCGCAATGCTTTTAAAAATGAGACTACCATAAGGCCTCCCGCACACACACAATGCAAACGCAGAATCGGAGGAGATTTCTCCTTATGATAGTCAAAGATGCTTGATACGCATTAAAAGAAACATTTGATATTAATACTAGTGCATAGTGTAGGAAATATTCATTTCGAAAATAAAGATATAAATCTTAGCCAGCATAGACATTTCGCACTTATGCCTACTATAGCTACCATGTTCAATAGCAGGTTACCGCCACATTTCATGGCAGGTTATACAACTAAAACCGTACAAGATCGTATTGTTTCTTTGGATTTCCAACGAATGGTCAGGCCAAGGAACTTCCCATTGCCACATGAGAACGCCTCTGGAAGGACGTCCCCGAGAACCAAACTGGATCTCTGCCAACACAAGGCCGGATTACCCCTAACTGGGTAACTACTGACACGAGTATGCCATCCCCCGGTCCTTTGGGACCTTTAACCGAGCGCTCGTCATCAACATCACACAATCATAAATAAAGTGTTTCAACATGAGTAAGTATCTGGGCTCCATACCATGATACCACCCTTTTCCAGAAGGAAATGCACATACCCTAAAGGGAGCTACCCCTCATAACCTTGCCACATCTTTCCTGTTTTGACCATTCCGGGGTGTGAGGCTCGACGAAGTCTCGTCCACAAAGCCACGCTTTATACAAAGTCATGCTTTGGGTCAACAAATGATCATAGAAATGATCACAAAGATAAACGATCAAACAAATGATCTTATCACAAATGATCAACACAATGATCATTTCACAGCCACACTCAGCATGTCACATTACCAAATTGGGAATATATCGCTGATAACCTTCAACTACATAACCTCTGAGCTCGTACGTCTCAGAGACGGGTGTTAAGCTAAGAGAATAAATTCTCCGCCACCAACAGAAATATATTTGAAAGAAATCTGCTTTATATCTCAATTTGTAATGTCAGACACACTATCCATACAAGTCTGTTCCGGGCTCGAACAGAACCGAAGGCACTTACAAAGAAGTCCTTGCAATCCGGATATCCACAATCCTGATCGGATTCCCCATCACATATGGAGAACTCTATACTGGAGCAACTCGGTGCAGAGTCAATCGACAGGTCATCCTATCGCTCTCGCAAATACCCGTTCTTCAACACCGGTCATCAATGCTATCCATTACGTCGTATCACTATTCGGAATGGGTAATCCGAATAACGAGCGCAATAATTTAAAAATAAGTGTAGCATTCAAATTCAGACAAATCACAACAAATACCTTTCAAAGGTAAATATTGATAGTCGGTTATTGAACTATCAATGGATATGCACAACATCACCAGATTCCAAATAATTTTCCAAATTATTTATTTCCCAAAATTCATATCTTTACAAGATATATGTTTCAATACCTCAAAAATAAATCAATATTTATTTTTAACAAATTCCACTTTCTTTTATGAATTCCTTAGTGAATTTATATTCCAAAATATCTACGAATATACGATTTCAATTATTCATTTTCAATTTATCTTCAGAAAGATAAATTCTCAAACGTTTCATTTCACATTGGAAAAACATTTCCATACTTATTTATTCATAAGTAATTCACAAATTTTATTTATTTTCAACCTTTGGAAAATATTCAATATACTTAAATCGAAATTAAGCATATATTTCATTCTTTAAGGAAATCATTCTCTTAAACATATTTATTTGGGCTAAAACGAATATTGCGTAAAACATCGTTACGACAACCCAAAATCACTAGTATAGGGATTCGAAATTAAAATAGATATATAAATCCCAATACTATACAAAACATTTCCTTTCGGAAACCATTTACTAGAACAACAGTGTTATAGTCCACCATTTCCTTCTATTTCTCGAAAACGTCTATTTCAACAATGAATGTTGAAATCTATGGTTTCGAATCTCAACACATTTAAAACATCGTTAGATTGTTTTAATTCTGTTTAAAATATCACATCCTAAACATTTCCTTTAACATAATATTCACTATCCAAAAACGTGAATATACTTGTTAACCAATTTCATCATTTCTATACATTTTATTTCAAAGGATTATTCACAGTCTAAAACGTGAATATAACTCCATTAATAAGTTACAACAATTTACTTATCAAAATAAGTCGTTTGCGAATTTATAAAACAACGTTTATAAATTCTAATTCTATTTGTTTTATAACTACTTCCTTTATAAATCTCCTTTATTAACCTATTCGATTTATAACTCAATTATAAACCAAAAGTTCACATTATAAGTTAAATGCTTATAAACCGATTATTTTACAAAATCGTTCTTTTTAAGACTTTTCAAATTATAAATCTTATAACTTATAAGATTCATTTATTTAACCAAATCTATTCTTCAAATAACTTTACAAATTTTATAAACCTACTGCTTATAAAATTCCATTTATAACTTCACCGTTTATAATTCTATAAATTTCATTCATTTATGAAATTCATTCACAATTCATTCTAACACTTATAAAAACTCGTTTTATAATTCAAATATTTTAATTTATAAATTATCAATTTACAAATCTCATATATAAATCAATTTATATTATTCTTTTAAAACGCCTTTAAAGTCCTTTATAATTTCATCATTTTGTTTTATAAAATAATTAAATTTTATAAATCCTATATTTCAACTTTTTATAATAAATTCAAAATCCCAATTTAAACTATTTATAAAACCATTAACCCATATTTTTCTCAAAAATCAACTTTTAACTATATTTCTCAAAAATCATAATTTTATAAGTTTTAAAATTATAACGTTTATTTATTTAAAATGAATCAATTCCAAAAATATTTTATAAACGTATACTCTTCAAAAATCACTTTAAAAATCCTTTTAAAATTCCAAAATTTGGCCCAATGATGCTACGCACCAAATAGTCAATCACGACTACAACGATATCATATATCGTATATGATAATCAACGAATATCCAAAATATCCATAATCAAATAAATACTGTTGAGGAATCCAGTTGGATCCCTCCAACCTGTTTTCCTGCATCCACAAACATTAGCACAATATCAATTCTGCTCCAGTACGGAATTATCGCGGTATATGGGATTTAAAATATTATCCGCTTAACAGACGGCGCAATAGGGTCTCATCCGCTATACAATGCGGGAAATCAACAACTGCAATATATACATATGCCAATATATATATATTGCTATTATATATAATACCAATTTCACTGTTTATGAAATATTCGCGGTATATGTTTTTAATAAATAACATCTACTTACTAACGGCGCATAATGTCTATTTTAACAATCAATAGATAACAATCATCATTCAAACATGCATTCAAGAATTTTAAATCTAATTATTTAAAATTAAAAATCGAAACTGGTTCGATTGAGTGAGAAGTTCTCACCTTGATTTCAATTTCGTTTTCAGCTTTTATTTCGAATAAAATTAAACGCGCGTTTAATTTTACTCAAAATTTTTTCTAACTCCAAACGACTCCAATCCAATTCCATAGCGTAGTGCTCGTCCATACGATTCCAACGCTTCCTGTTTCGCGTATTTTCGACCTCGTATGAAAAAGATATGAATTTTTGAAGTTTACACAAATTTATATTCATAATTTACAACATAAACTTTATAATTTTAAACCTTCATCTAATCCTAGCCACAAGATCTCACTCCTGCAAATCACCACCGTTCCCTTCTTTCTTCCATCTCACGTACGCACCCAGTAGCAAGCCGAACCCATCAATAGAAATTAGGGTTAAATTTTTCGATTTTCACGAGCAACATGAACACGATCAAGGAGCTCCACCACGTGCGCCTCCCCCAGCTCCACCCACGGCCAAACCCTTGTTGAACTCGGTCACCTCATTTTCACGCATCACGAGGCCGAACGCACCTCCTTTGACTGCAAATTGCCGTCAATCTACTCCACTATTCTCGATCATAACCGTTGAACTTCAAGATCTCGTCGTCCTCTACCACTTTCTAGTTGGAAGTTTGTTGTAATTGTTGATAGATTTGAAGAAAATGAGGGGAAAAGAACTGTAAATTTCAGCCATTGAATGAAGCTACTGGCGGCTAGGGTTTTAAACCCTATTTTTTTTTAATTTTGTGAAGAGAGGGGGCTATTTATAGAAGTTTGAACGACACTATTCATTCCGGAATTTCCAAACTCCGATTTACGCGCGGTGGCTGACATTTCTAGGGTTTACCCCGCGTTTCGGACACAATGGAACATGTTTCGGGAGCTAATTCGGTCATCTGTGCGAGTTATGGCAATAAACGTTCAATTTAAAATTAAACCGATTAAATGATTTTCTAAGCGTTTTAGCTTGCACCGGACAAACGATAAATCCGATTGACACGAAATTTGAAACCATACAATAATATCACATTCCGGATCCGATGAAACTGGTTTCGTCGAAATCCGAGACTTTTCGAAAAATGGCTATTTTAACTCGCCAAATTAATATTAAAACAATTTCGATGCGTTTTGAGCTGCCACGATCAAACGATAACTTCGATTGCTACGAAAATTGAAATCCGGTAATAACAAACTATTACGGATCCAATGGAACTAGTTTCGTCCAATTCTGAGACTGCTCGAAAATTGGCTATTTTCACTAGTCGATTTAATATTAAAATATTCAATTTTCACAAATTAACTTTAAATTCGATTTTAAAAGTTCTAAAATATCATTCTAACTTCAATATGATAAAATAAAATTTCCCAAATCATTTTCAATCATATTTAACCCGATTTTCAATTTTTTTTCCATAATTTAACATATTAAATTATCGATTTAATTATTCAATCAAATCCAATTATTCGATAAATAAATTATTCGACTTATAAATTCACAAATTAATATTTAAAATAAATTAAATATACAAATTTTAATTAATTAAAATTCTGGTTCGTTACATGAATATTCCAATTTTTAGTGTTTTGAGTTCAAATCTTTAAAAATCCTAACTTTGATGTTTGAACATGTTTTTGGTGATGTATCGAGAAGCATATAGGGCCGGGTAGTCGATTGGCGTAAACCCTTAGCGCCGTTGCTCGTGCGATTGCAATTTGGTCGAGATTTGCACCTTATTTGAAATAGGTTTAAATTGGCAGAACATCAGATTCGGTCGACCGAACCCCTGGGCCGGTCGACCGACCTGCTTCCAAAGTGCGTAGGCACTTTTCTGTCTCTGGTTCGGTCGACCGGCTACAGGGCTCGGTCGACCGACCTGCTTCCCGAGAATTTTTGTAGAACAGGGTTCGGTCGACCGAGCTCTGTAGCCGGCCGACCGACCTGTTGTTGTTTTGCCTATTTCGCCTATATTGCGTGGTTTCCCAAATTTAATCGATTCGTGTTATTTACCTATTTGTTGTTATCATTTATTATTGACTTTGATGACTTATTTTCTTCGGGAATTCTTGGAATATCCATTTCGATGGATTCGGTATCGATTTCTTTGGATTTTATTCACGTCTTCGAATATGAATTTTAGTGATTGATTGTTCCTACAATCTTCTTTGTGATTTGTCACTTCAAAAATATAAAGGTTTTCTATACTAGTAGTAAATATCAAAACTCTTTCTTCAAATGATTTCAAAACTATTTTATAACAAAGCTTGTTTTGTCAAACCGATTTCCAATCTATTAGTATATACAAACCTTTACCTCACTCGTATGAGAAATCTAATTAAACGACCTAGTAAAACGAGTGGTATGAAACGCTTGCGTTTACTTTGCCGGTTAATTCTTGGACTTATTCAATTGAATCTCTTGTGACAGTTTTCTAGTGGAGATCTACAATTTGTTCGTAAATATTTAAGTTAAGCTAGTGGTTATGGGACATGAAGCTAAGCTCATATATTTACTAGCTTACTGTAATTGACACTTCTTGATGATCGATGATGATCATTTTATGGTTTAGACTAGCAATGTGCGATGTCTCTTTGTTTATGTGGAGGACTATACTTCATTTTATTTAGCTTCGTCTCATTTCTCGCATGGGTCGTACCTATTTAGGTGCGTCGATGTTTGTTTACTTCGTGGAGCAATCGGCTCAATAAGTCGGGACATAGGGTGTATCTTTCTAGGTGCATCGATGTTCATCTATGCATGGGACGTATCTTTCTAGATACGTCGATGTTGACTTACGCATGGGGCGTATCTTTCTAGGTACGTCGATGCTTATTTATGCATGGGGCGTATCTTTCTAGGTACGTCGATGCTTATTTATGCGTGGGGTGTATCTTTCTAGGTGCATCGATGTTAGACATTACATGGGGCGTATCTATTTAGGTGCGTCGATGTTTGCCTTTGAATGGGTCGTACCTTTCTAGGTGCGAAGATGTTTGACTGTGCATGGGGTGTATCTATTTAGGTGCGTCGATGCCCGGTTTATGGAATAGCGTTCCGTTTGGCATTGGTCATCCTTTTCTTGTGATTTCTAGATTTCTAATTGATGATTTCTAGAATTTGTGTTTCACCAATTTTATGATTGGCATTTATATGTTGTCAATATTTGTGGCTTGGTGAATGAAATTAGGAGTATGACATTCCTTTTGATCTTTGAGAAGATTTTTGTGATATTGATTAATCTCTTATTGATTTTTCAATTACTTATCTATCACAGCTTGGCATTGTGATTATTGTACGTTTAGTCATATCTCTTATTCTATATCATTTCATCTGATATTTATAGCTAGAATGATCCGTTTATTATTTTCTTATTAAATAATACTCGGGTCAGACCGAGATGTTACAGGTGCTTCAGCTTGACTTCTCACTTGGGATTGATTTCTCTGACTTTTGGCTAACTACTTAGATTAGTAGTTTATTTTGTTGTATACACTTGAGATATGGACTCATAGTTGTATTCTTTTGTATATCACGTGTTGCTATTCTTTTGTATTATTGTGGATCTTCTTGACTACTACTCTGATGAACACTTTTATGTGTTATATATATTCATATCTATTTTCGCCTTTGTGATATGAATTATCTGTGACTGATTTGTGTTATGTTTATTTCTATATTTGTTTCCGAAGATTATTATAGCCACTGTGTAGTAGCTTTGTGTTTGTATCGGTATGTCGGATTTCTTCTTGAAATAAAATGCATGTTATACTATCTGACATATCGGTGCTCGCGCAAAGTAATTACACGGATGGTCGCTCCTCAACAGCCTTATTCTCCGTGCTAGTTGACAGCATTACACCGTAGTGTTCTTGGCTAGCGTGGGTATAGAGGTGGGGCGTCACAGCTTGGTACAGAGCCAAACTTCGGAATAATGTAGAATAATTTAACAAGGATCATTGTCCTAAGTCCATCTTAGGAGTCGTGCTTTAGGATTTTATTCGGGTCTTCGTACCGTCCTATCCTATTTTCTTTTATGATTCCTTGTTTTATCTATCAAGATTGCTTGATATTTATTTTGAGAATAACTTTTTCCTCTTCTTTCTTTCTCTCTTAAAGAAGAGAAATTGTTAGACCAGGCCGTTCCAGCGCCGGTCAATCTAGTGCTACTCCTCAGGATGGACTATTCATGACTGCTCAGCAGCTTTTAGATCTCGTGAAGAATGCTCAAGCTGCAGGACCCAATCCAGAGCCTACTCATCCTAGATCCGGTTTTGCACGCTTGTGCAGAGACTACACCGATTTGGGTGGAAGGCCATTCAGGGGATCCGAGAGTGTTATAGAAATTCAAGCTTGGCTCAAATCATGCGATCGTATCTTTTCTCGCATGAACCTTATTGATCTACATCGAGTCCAAGTGGCTTCTAGCATGCTCCAAGAAAGAGCATTAGATTGGTATGAGCTTTTAATTTCTGAAATCGTTGAAGCGGATCTCACTTGGGAGTAATTCCGGGAAAGATTCGAATTGACATTTGTGCCGGAGGCTGAAAAAGTAACTTTGGCCTGGCGTTTTATTGACCTTGTTCAAGGTGAATCTTCTGTGACAGACTATGTCGCATCTTTCGAATCTATGTCCAAATACGGGGTTGAGTACATTAATACCCCATTGAAGAAAAATCAGAGATTTGTCTATGGCTTGAATAAGAATCTTAAGAAGCCATTACTTTTGAAACTAGAAGTTTCTTTTGATAAGCTTATTGATATCGCTCTTCGTCTTGAAGAGGCCGATAAAGAGTGTGATGTTGAAGTTGTGGGTGCCAAACAAAACTTCAACAACAACATGAAGAGGCCTACTAAATTCAAAGGCCCCATTCCCAACAAGAAAGGTAGGCAAGAAACCCCGGTAGCAAAAGTTCCTACCTCTAGTCATGGACAATGCTACAATTGTGGTTCTATGGACCACTATGCAAGGGAGTGTCCGAAACCTCTTTATTGTCGCTATTGCAAAAATTCGGATCACCATATAACTGCATGTCCCATACTTCAAAGTAGGAAGGAGGGAAAGCTCAATATAGTGCAAGCTCCTGGTAACTCTTCTCGTGGTCAAGGTATTTCTCATTTAATCCTTAATTATATTTGTTTTGTGATCATCCTTTCGAGTTCTTGTTGATATGGGTTCATCTCATTATTTTTATATCAAAAGAACTAGTTGATTCCTTTTCTTTAAACATTTTGGGCTTGATGACTTCTTTGAGAATTGTGAATCCGGATGGGTCCGCAACACTCAATTTGCTTTCTATTGATGTCGAAATTGTTTTATGTGATTTTTCTTTCGGAGCCGATATTTTTACTTAGGCTTCGGAATTGACTTTTTTTGAAAGGATTGGCTTAATCATTGTGAAGCCCATATCCTATTTTTTTCGAGTGGACTATTCATCTTTGACATTTTCTATCTGTTAAGCAGCTTTCTATTTTTCTTTGTGATTCCGATTTTAAATTTTTGGTGGAATCATTTTATTCTTTATGCTCACATGATGAGGAAAGTGTTATTTCTCTCATCTAAATAGTTTGTGAAACTTTCCGGTATTTTTGAGCTTGTCTTAGGATTATCACCTAAGTAATATTTTGTGTGGTGTTAAGGTCTTTCTAGTTCGACCTTGCCACCGATTTTCATTTGGCTACGAGTTGCGGGAGTTTGCGTTCCACTTACCGCATACCGCACTCGTTACGATTCTTATGAATGACTTATTTTGTCATTCAGTTTGCCTATCTTGTTTCGTCCATTTTATAAATCGAGTATTCTATGAATATGTCGATAATTCCATTCTTGTATTTATTGATTTTGGATGAAAATAGAAATCTAAAATTTTGCAAATCTTTTTCATAAGATTTATTTATAAGTACATTTGGATTTTGATCTTAAACGAGCAAAGAATATTCTCAAAACTTTTAAGA
This sequence comes from Allium cepa, assembly GCA_030765085.1. Taxonomy (NCBI): domain Eukaryota; kingdom Viridiplantae; phylum Streptophyta; class Magnoliopsida; order Asparagales; family Amaryllidaceae; genus Allium; species Allium cepa. The sequence goes on along the minus strand of CM060933.1, from coordinate 21,636,770 downwards.
GATGTTTTCATCATATAGAAGATTATTTTGTGATTGTATTGGCCGTTGAGTGCTTTAAGAATTCTGGTCGATGCGCTTGATCAACGTTATCGATAGGAATTTCCTAAACGCTTTGATGAGACAATCAGACATGATATATTGACTTGTAAAAATGTAAATTTTTCTAGAAAGATTACTACATAAAGATAAATGTAATGTTGAAAGTTTTAACTTTTCAGGAAAGAAGATTATTTAAAAGAAATTCTTTCTTTTCGATACTTTTATTCTTGTGATTCCCGAAGGGAACCAAGGCTTTATCTTTTGTACCAATGCTAATCGTATTGGTTTGGATGTCGTTCTCTTGCAAAAGATAACATGTTATCTCTTGTGCTTCTAAATCATTAAAAGCCGACTGAGACTAGTTATGCCACTCATGATCTAGTGCTCGTGGCTATTGTTTTCGCTTTTAGAGTTTGGCATCATCATTTTAGGGGAGAAATTTGTTCTCCACCTCGATCATAAATCTTTGGAATATTTATTTTCTCATAAGGAACTTCATGTCGACTCGAGTTCCTAGCATCTTATGATCTTGATATTCTAGAAATCGTGTTGCCAATACGCTTTGTCGTAGGCAACAAGTTGTTGATTCTTTGATGTTGTCTGAATGGAATTATCTTTTTATCAAGTTCATCGGACGTTTTGATATACTTCATTTTATTTAGTTTTATCTCATTTCTTTTATGGACTACCGTCCGATGTTCTTTTATGGTGTTCGGTTCATCGGATGTACTGTTGTTATACTACATCGATGTTCCGTCTTATCTGGATCAATGGATGTACCATTATTATACTACATCGTTGTTCCGGTTTATCGGTTTATTGGGCGTACCGTTTTTGTACTACGTCGGTATTCCAAATTATTCGTGTTTCTAGTTTCTCGGGCGTACCGTTTTTGTACTACGTCATTGCACCGGCTAAATTTTCTGTTATTCATGATGTTTTCTCACGTCTTTCTACTACGGAAATGCCTTAGGGATTCCGATTTTTATTCTTGAGGCCGGTATTATTAAAGGAAGTGAAGTTTTACCAGATTTGACTTAGGAGTTATATTCTATTCGCATCATTGCTTCGGAGGTTGAGTGCTTTCAAAATAAAGATGTTCTTTTTGTGAGAGTTCAATGGTTCTCAAATCCTAAGGATTGCTCTTGGGAATCCAGAGAATTCACCGTGCGAACCCGTTCAGGCTTACTCTTTCATGCTCCTTATGGTGAACTTCCTATTTTAAATTTTCTTTTGTGTTGATATGCTTCTATGGTTGTTACTTCTTATTTTCTTCTTAAGTATTGCGAGGATGCAATTTCTTTAAGGAGGGGAGTCTGTAACAACCCGCATATTTATCAATTGTATATTTAAATATTTTATTTAATATTTTATCGTTCGTCGGATTTTGGTCCGAAAAGCTACTTTTTGCAAACAGTCGAATTAGGACTCGAGACCCCTCCCATTGAGTTCAAAATGCCGTTTGCAACCTTTTTGAGTATAGACCTTGATATGTTTGAAGCTAGCTAAAAATTTGACCTTTTTCACTTTGGGTTTGGGTTTGGGTTCAGCCCACTAGCCAACTTAATACCCAAATCTGAACCACTTCTCCCCATTCACTCTCACTTCCTCCTCTTTTCAGTTCTAAAGAAAAAATGGTGGAAGAGAATGGGAAATAGAAATCCAAAACCCTAGTTCATTTGCAAAATCCAAGATCTAGCTCCAAATTCTAAGAGAACCCATCGGTAAGCATCCTCTTCATCTTCTCCAACTCTTTCTCCATTCCATTTCAGAAATTCCTAAACCTAACTTTGGGAATGTTCTTCTTTTAAAGCTTGGAATCAAGTTTCTTGAGTTGGATTTAAAGAGTGGTTGATTCTTCTTTGCTTTCAAGCTTCTTCTTCAATCGTTGGGTTCAAAGGTGAGATTTTTATCTCACATCTATGCTTATAATTATCTTCGATTGTTAGGTATGAATTCCTAACACTTATTCGTGTGCATTTGCTTTTGGTTTGGATTGATTTGGTGAATATTCCAATTTTTAGTGTTTTGAGTTCAAATCTTTAAAAATCCTAACTTTGATGTTTGAACATGTTTTTGGTGATGTATCGAGGAGCATATACGGCCGGGTAGTCGATTGGCATAAACCCTTAGCGCCGTTGCTCGTGCGATTGCAATTTGGTCGAGATTTGCACCTTATTTGAAATAGGTTTAAGTTGGCAGAACATCAGGTTCGGCCGACCGAACCCCTGGGCCGGTCGACCGACCTGCTTCCAAAGTGCGTAGGCACTTTTCTGTCTCTGGTCCGGTCGATTGGCTACAGGGCTCGGTCGACCGACCTGCTTCCCGAGAATTTTTGTAGAACAGGGTCCGGTCGACCGAGCTCTGTAGCCGGCCGACCGACCTGTTGCTGTTTTGCCTATTTCGCCAATATTGCGTGGTTTCCCAAATTTAATCGATTCGTGTTATTTCCCTATTTCTTGTTATCATTTGCTATTGACTTTGATGACTTATTTTCTTCGGGAATTCTTGGAATATCCATTTCGATGGATTCGGTATCGATTTCTTTGGATTTTATTCACGTCTTCGAATGTGAATTTTAGTGATTAATTGTTCCTGCAATCTTCTTTGTGATTTGTCACTTCAAAAATATAAAGGTTTTCTATACTAGTAGTAAATATCAAAACTCTTTCTTCAAATGATTTCAACACTATTTTATAACAAAGCTCGTTTTCTCAAACCGATTTCTAATCTATTAGTATATACAAACCTTTACCTCACTCGTATGAGAAATCTAATTAAACGACCTAGTAAAACGAGTGGTATGAAACGCTGCGTTTACTTCGCCGGTTAATTCTTGGACTTATTCGATTGAATCTCTTGTGACAATTTTCTAGTGGAGATCTACAATTTGTTCGTAAATATTTAAGTTAAGCTAGTGGTTATGGGACATGAAGCTAAGCTCATATATTTACTAGCTTACTATAATTGACACTTCTTGATGATCGATGATGATCATTTTATGGTTTAGACTAGCAATGTGCGATGTCTCTTTGTTTATGTGGAGGACTGTACTTCATTTTATCGAGCTTCGTCTCATTTCTCGCATGGGTCGTACCTATTTAGGTGCGTCGATGTTTATTTACACATGGGTCGTACCTATTTAGGTGTGTCGATGTTTGTTTACTTCGTGGAGCAATCGGCTCAATAAGTCGGGACATGGGGTGTATCTTTCTAGGTGCATCGATGTTCGTCTATGCATGGGATGTATCTTTCTAGATACGTCGATGTTGACTTATGCATGGGGCGTATCTTTCTAGGTACGTCGATGCTTATTTATGCATGGGGCGTATCTTTCTAGGTACGTCGATGCTTATTTATGCATGGGGCGTATCTTTCTAGGTGCATCGATGTTAGACATTACATGGGGCGTATCTATTTAGGCGCGTCGATGTTTGCCTTTGCATGGGTCGTACCTTTCTAGGTGCGACGATGTTTGACCGTGCATGGGGCGTATCTATTTAGGTGCGTCGATGCCCGGTTTATGGAATAGCGTTCCATTTGGGATTGGCCATCCTTTTCTTGTGATTTATGGATTTCTAATTGATGATTTCTAGAATTTGTGTTTCACCAATTTTATGATTGGCATTTATATGTTGTCAATATTTGTGGCTTGGTGAATGAAATTAGGAGTATGACTTTCCTTTTGATCTTTGAGAAGATTTTTGTGATGTTGATTAATCTCTCGTGGATTTTTCAATTACTTATCTATCATAGCTTGGCATTGTGATTATTATACGTTTAGTCATATCTCTTATTCTATATCATTTCATCTGATATTTATAGCTAGACTGATTCGTTTATTATTTCCTTATTAAATAATGCTCGGGTCAGACCGAGATGTTACAGGTGCTTCAGCTTGACTTCTCACTTGGGATTGATTTCTCTGACTTTTGGCTAACTACTTAGATTAGTAGTTTATTTTGTTGTATACACTTGAGATATGGACTCATAGTTGTGTTCTTTTGTATAGCACGTGTTGCTATTCTTTTGTATTATTGTGGATCTTCTTGACTACTACTCTGATTAACACTTTTATGTGTTATATATATTCATATCTATTTCCGCCTTTGTGATATGAATTATCTGTGACTGATTTGTGTTATGTTTATTTCTATATTTGTTTCCGAAGATTATTATAGCCACTGTGTAGTAGCTTTGTGTTTGTATCGGTATGTCGGATTTCCTCTTGAAATAAAATGCATGTTATACTATCTGACATATCGGTGCTCGTGCAAAGCAATTACACGGATGGTCGCTCCTCAACAGCCTTATTCTTCGTGCTAGTTGACAGCATTACACCGTAGTGTTCTTGGCTAGCATGGGTATAGAGGTGGGGCGTCACAACTCACCAAGCTGGAGATAACAAATACAGACACACAACAGAGACCCAAAAAGGCACAAAAGCACGACTATTATTCAAGTGAGGAAGAGACAAAGCTATTTGTCTTGTTCATATGAAACAAAACAATACATATAACATGAATTTCAGACCAAAATATGACATTAAACAAGCTAGAATTAAGGAACAACAATTAATCAAACACTTGCACTTGCTTCCACCATCACTATCCTCAGCATATAGTGTGATAAGGCACTGCCATGGGGTGTATTTGGTCAGGTATGGGTCATATATGCTCGGGCCAACGAGGGTAGTGAAGGCATGGAAGTGGTTTGAGTAATTAAGGGCATAAATATACAAACACATGGAAAAAGTGCATTTTTATGTAACAAGTCACGGCTATGGCCTTATGTGGCATGGCCAGGCCCGGTGGATGCTAGGGGATGGTGTGGAAGTGACTTTAGGTCAAGTAGCTGCTGGTGGAAGTGATGCAAGAGGTGGCCAAAGGGTGTGGTGAAGTGGTGATGGCATTGGTGAGCTTGGCTTGGGTTGTCTTCAAGTGGTGCATCCATTTTTATGGAGTTTCAACTTTGGGATGGCCATGGCCTGTTTGGTCAGAGGAGATGGAGGTGTTAGCAGCTGGACAAGGTGGTGATGGAGGTGGTGGTGAAGGAGGAGGCTACAGGCCGAGCATATAAGTGAAGACAAGGCAAACAAAATGAATAAAACAAGAAGAAATTGTGTAAGAAAAAGTGGAAAAAGCATTACCAAATTTTGCTTCAGGTATGTAGGCCGAAATTTTTGATGAGGAGAAAAGTTTTGTGCATGAAAATGGAAGAAGACACAGCTGAAGAAATGAGATATGGTCAGCCAAAAGTTAATGCAAGTGTTGATAGAATTGAAAAGGCAAAAGGAGGTGAAAGGTCTAAGGTAAGTGAAAGGTTTAAAACTCTTCAAAGTTCTTTTATTCTTTTATGAATTTAAAAAAAAATGAAAATGCAGGTAAATAAAATAAAAATATAATGAATGAATAAAAATAATAAGTAAATTTTAAATAAATATAATTAAATTAAGAAAATAGCTTAAAAATAGAAACTAGGTTATAAAAATTGAAAATAAATACAATAAGTTTTGGAAAATTATAACTTCACTTTTAAAAATGTTTTAAAATAAATTATATACCTAACATGTCATGTAACACATATTAGACATGATTTATCCAATAAAAATATTATTTATATAAATTAAAGTAGACAATTTTATTAAATAAATCAATTTACATTCAATATTGTAAAAAGCATAACTTTCACAATATAAATCGGATTCCAATGGAAAAAAAGCAGTATTCTTGAAATTTAATTTATTTTCATAATAGAAGACAAAATTCAAGAATTCAAATATTTAAATTTTAAATTTAAATGTCAAAGTTTGACCATTTGGCCAAAAATGCACTTTTTTAGAAAATATTCTATTTATAAATGTTTGAAATTATAATTCACACAAAAATCAAAATTTATATTTAAACTAACAAATTTTATCCATTTTAATAAATATAATAAAGTTTTTAAATCAGAAATTCAATTTAAAATAATTAAAATATCCAATTAAAGTAATAATAAAATACTCGGTTATTACACTCTCCCCCACTCAAATCTTTTCATCCTCGAAAAGAACGAACAAGGAAAATAAGGAAAAGCAAGTAGTACCTGAAACAAACAATTCTGGATTCGAAGCACGAATGCTCTCCTTCGTCTCCCAGGTACATTCTCGATCATCAGTACTTACACAATACCTTGACCAGACTAACAGATTGCCTTCTTAGCTGCTTCGTACCTCTGTCGACAATACGAAGTGGCTTACTCTTAACGGTCAGATTAGCCAAAATATCCAAACTATCAAAAGAAGAAGGCTGAACAATAAGAGATGAGTTATGAAGATACTAAAGAAGATGTGAGACGTGGAATACATCATGCACCCCAGACAGCTTCTCGGCAAATCTAGATGGTAAGCCAAAGAACCAACTCTTTCCACAAATGTGTAAAGGACCCTCGAAGAGGAAGAATGTAGAAATAGTTAGAAGGTAAGGTAGGTTGAAAGACAAGGATAGACCATTATTTTAAAACCATATACATTTCAATTTAAAATTTTATATTTACAACATTTTAAACATTTTATAATATGATAAATAGTCATTTGATTCAAATTTGTTAGTTCGAAGTAAACAAAATTTAAAACATTTTAAATTATTTAGCAAGTAAAATAATGATCAAAATATCCTTTATATAATACTTTATCAAAATACTTTTATAACTCGATGTCTTAACAAGTTTACTTTCGTTCCTACAGACTCTGCCTATGCGTTGATCAGATGCAAAGCTAGAATTCTCCAGGTACTTAGTAGACTTGTTTCAACACCCAGTGAAAATACTGGAAAACCTTTTTAAAACAACAGATATCGAAAGTACAATCCAAACAAATCAACCAAACCAAACATTTGTCTAACCATGGATCGCGGACACACAATGGTTACGTCTGGATCCCCCAGGAAACATTCGTACCTGTAAGCTATCTCAGCCTGCGAATTACGCCATGATGACTAGTAGAACATAGATACACAAGGGTTACGCCTGGATCCCCCATGAAACATCCGTACCCTTAAGCTATCTCAGCCAGTGGTTTTCGCTACTACTACGACCTACATAGATCGCAGGATACACAATGGTTATGCCTGGATCCCCCAGGAAACATTCATACCCCCAGGCCATCTCAGCCAGGCGAATTATGCTATGCATTCGCAAACATAAGACCTTGGAGATCGCCATGGAAGTCGATGGACACTCGAGTATCATATCCGGAAAACCTAAATTAGAGAGAATAATATCGATAGAATGAATCCACAGTTTGGCCACAAAGCGGATATCAAGCAGAAGGCACTTTCCATATCTTTACTTCAAAAATATGTATCATATAGTACCTTTCAAATCACTTTCAAATATCATACTTATATAAAGTCCATTATATATAAGATTTCATTTCAAATCGAATACTTCCCAAAATCAATAGTATATCAAATCACACTTATATAGACTTCGATTATATAAGATTTCAATTTACAAGTTGAGTACCTTTACAAATCAATAGTTTTCAAATCACTTCATACTTATACAAATCAATTTTATATAAGTTCGATAACTCCCAAATCAAAGTATTTAATAAAATAAGGTTCTCAATTTCAAACCATTTCAATATCAATTCAATTTCAAAATCATATATGATTTTGCCAAACCATTTCTTCCTAATTACATATATTCAGTTTCAAAGTTTCTCAAAACAATAGATTTACATAATAATCCAAATTTCCAAATCTACAAAATTTAGGTCAAACAAATTCATTTCCATTTCAAACATATATTCACTTTCAAAAATCATAATACTTCCAAAGTTATAAATCTTTCGAAACCAAAATACTTGAAATAATTACACTTTGAAAATCATAACATTCAAAATCATATATTTGAGATCATAAAGCATTCCTTTAATTCTTTACATTTCACAAATTTATTCAATTAATCCCAAATCTAAAATTTTCAATTTTAATTCAATTCAAACCATCAGTTTCAGTTAAATTTAGTTTTCCAACAAAACCATTTCATATATTATCAAATTTCAAATAAAGATTTGATCCATAGAATAAACTATTCAATCTTTAATATATTTCAAAGCTTAAATATACCATATTCCAAAACTAAATTTTATAATTTCATATATTCAAATTTTACTTCATTTTTACTTAGTTTTGAAATATTCATTTCATAAATCCATCATTTCTAAATAAACTCAAATTATAAGTAAACCAAATATCCTTTCATACAAATATAAACTTCAAATATTCATTTATCAATATCAAATATCATTTCAAATTCACATTCTTTATCAAAATAAAGATTAAATCATTTCCAAACCATTTCAATCATCAAAATATCTATAATGGTTCCTAAGTTTAAAACCATCTCTTTTTAAAACCTACAAACTATTTATTTCTGTATAAAAAATCCAATTTACCGTTGGAAAGATTATTATTCTATATATATACTTTATTCAAAAAAATTCAAATCTATATTTCATACCAGTATAATTCAAAATAGTCTCATTTATTTCACTCAACAAACAGTTTCAAACTTACACAAATCATATTACTTTATACTTTAATCATACCAAACTAAACTTATATTCTTTATCAAGTACCTACACCTTTCAAAATTACCTGGCTTTGAAAAGTTAACCTTGATTTGGAAGTGCTGTAACCTTCAAAATAGTCGAAGTAATCATATTTTCAATCCAAGAGTTGGAAATCACCAACAAATCAGTAAACCAATTTCATAAGATAGGGTTATACCAAAATAAATCTGAATCTCGAGGACTGAACACCGGCTTACTTTAAATCATTTCAAATATATATACATATATCTTTCGAATATCAAACCATACTTCAAATTTTGAAATCAAAATTTGGTTTCACAAAATCACTCGCATAGCAAAGCTACTAGAGTGGCCTCTCCCCCACTCAGAAACTCAAAAATCAATGTCGATGATGCATGCAGTCATCACCGAAATTATTTTCCAGTGACATAAGTGGGTTCTGGACTTTTATTTTCTTAAAACTTCTTTGAAATATCTTTGAAATCATTGGAATTCATTCGAATACATTTGAAACATTTCTTATTCAAAAAATATCTTTAAATCATATTATTATCATATATTTTCCAAAATCTTAAAACCGATTTCAAAACACTGGAGTTCGATTCCTCAAAATTCAAATTCAAAACCCTTCAGTTATAAATCATTTTATATAAGTCAAATTCTTATAAATTTTCAAAATTTCAAATCCTTTCAAAATTTCAAATTTCTCGTTTTAAAAGGTATATAATCCTTATCGAAAACATTACACTTTTATATACAAAATAGGGTCATCTTTATCAAAATAATAATTCAATGTATGCTCAAATTCAAAATACAATCAAACACAAATTTCCAAAGAATGATTCAAGGTTGGATTTCAAAACAAACAAAAATTCGAATTTAGAGGAACTCTAATCAAATAGAATCCTAATTCGAAGATAAGCTCGAACTAAGATTAGATAATTCAATAATAGAAGATGGATAAGCCTATATAAATCGCCTGCGACCTTAACTGGTCAACCGTGACTTCAGGAATATAATTAATGTGGAAATCTAAGGCAAATCGACATTCGATCGCCAGAGATAGAATCTAGATATAACAGAAAATAGATAGCATCGAAAACCGAGGATACAGGAATCTTCGGTGAATCAATGTCAATTGTAAAGGAGTTTCACCCCTTTACAAATCATTCAAAGATTGGCGGAATTACCGATCTTTAGAGAGGTCATTCCAAAGTGGAGTTACGGAATGCTCCAAAATCAAAAGGGTAAAATAGAGAAGACAAGACTAGATTTCAGAACAAGTAGGAGCGTTCCAAAGTTCAAGGAGTCCTAATCGATAAGAATCCTAACCAAAAGATTTCTAACAAGGTGGATACCGAAGGGATGATGTTTAGAAAATCTTGATTTCAAAATAAGGAAATTTTTATACCAAAATAATCTTTGAAACTCCTTTAAAAATCATTTGGAAATCATTTTATACTTCGAAAATACGTTCTCTCACAAAGAAATGATTCTGAGATGATTTAACTCATTCTAGGGTATTTCTACCCTATCTCTATTGAGTTTTTGCTCCGCAGGCTATGGTTTGCCTAAAACCAAAGCTCTGATACCAACTATAACAACCCGATATTTTCAGCCATTCGCATCCATACATGTCGGACTTGAATTGCTCAAAATACCGCATTGTAAATAAATTTGGAGCAAATGAAATACAAATCACAGAATCACAGAAACAGAAATATCAGAATACCTCGTAGGGGAAATTAAAATACCATAGTAGTTCATGAAGCTACTATAACAAACTCTCAAAACATAATGTATAATATCAGTCTAAAAAACAAATACAATAGAAATCTCAAATACATAGCAGTTTATAAATCCCAGAGCTGAAATAGAACAACTGAAACTGCAAGGGAATATATAACTAGACAAGAAGAATCTCCAGCGATTCCTAGCTCCAGAAAAGAAATCCAAAGCTAAGCTGTAAATACTCAGGCTGACCCGAGCGTAAAGTAAAACACAAAAAACTCGAGTCAGGACATATGTACTTATATAATGTAGACTAACTCAAGTGAACTGTAGTAGTAATGCACAATAACTTAAAGAATGCTTGAGATCGCCCATCCTCTGAGGATCAATTTTACCATAAATTAAATACATCCCATGGTTAGAACTCCAAAAAGGTAATATTATTATTTTTTTCTCTTCTAAATCAAATATCATTTAAAAATTCAATATCATTCAATATCCATTTCAAAATTTCAAAATATCGTATCTTTTTAAAACCACATTCATTTTATTTTAAATACCATTTCAACACACATTTCAAAATAGTTTATATTTCAAAAAAAAATATTTCATTTAAAACATTAAAATGACGTTACTATATTTAATAATTAAATTATTAAATTTCCAAAATTTTAATCTTTCAAAGTTCATTTATTCACTTAAATTTATTAAAACAATGAAAATTCAACTTTCGCAGCATTTAGAAAATGCTACGGAAAGTTACTTCTAAAACAATTCAATTTAACAAAAGACAACATTTAAAAATGCTATAATGGGGTTACTTTAGTTAAATAAAGCCTTAGTTAATTTCAGCAACTACAGCACTTACAAAGTGCTATAATAGCCCTTAATTCAATTTAGCCATCTAGTTAATTTCTATCAACTACAGCATTTACAAATGCTGTAATATCATTTACATTAAAAATAATAACATTTCAAAAGTGCTGTTAATTAAATTACAAATATTCAATATAATTTCAAAAACAATTAAATTTTTATTTAAGTCATTTTAAACTTATAAAATCATATGTTTTCACTTTTAAAACAATCATTTACATACCCTTATATTCATGATTTTATAAAGTGAAATTTTCATTCAAAAATCAAAATTTAATAATAATTTACTTATATAATTCAAGCACTAAATTTCAATTCTTTATAATTAAATAAATTACTTAACACTTAAGTTTAAATTTTCAAATATAACTTATTTTTCATTTTATTTACTTAACTTAAATTCATTTTTAAACAAAATTCACAAATTTACAATCTAAGTTATTTTTTCAAAATTCAACTTAAATATTAATTTATTTAACCTTTTAACTTATTCAAAAATCATTAACACTATATAAAATCATTTTAAATTCATTTGAATTCGAAATTTAAATCTATTTATCATATTTCCTATTTAATTTAAATTCCATTTATAACCAAATCATAATTTTCAAAATAACTTATATTTCAAATTTCTAACTTTACCTTTAATTCATTTCACTTATGAATTTTTTTTTAGAAAATCAATAATACTTATAAAAATCCTTTTTAATCAATTTTAAATTAAAATATTATAATATTTACATTTCTAAAATACTTTAAGCATTTTAGAAAATTTTATACTAACCATGGGTCTGTATATCATTTTTTATCCTAGGTAAAGTGATACGATATTATATCATTTCAATCCGTAATTTACAAAGAAAAACCCGGGTTCTATCATTTCAAACCCGCAATTCCAAGTAAATAAAAATAAATAAAAATCGTTCAGGCCTATCATTTCAGCACATAACGATTTTTCCCTATTCTAAAGTACGTTCTGGTATGTATCATTTCAACCCATAGTGATTCTATCTACAGGGAACTTGCAGTGTGATAAACTGGTATAAATAAACAGAATAACATCATATAACAGTAACAGATGATATGAAAGGTGTATAAATAGGGTGAACATCATATGGTCATAGCATAAGCAGTTATAACATAATAATAATATCCACAGATTCACAGGGTGTCAATTTACTACTTATATAAGTACGAAATGTCTGGTGAGAAATACTCGCCACTTCAAGTTGGAGATAACAAATACAGACATACAACAGAGATCCAAAAAGGCATGAAAGAACGACTACGATTCAAGTGAGGAAGAGCCAAAACTATTTTTCTTGTACATATGAAACAAAACAATACATATAACATGAATTTCAAACCAAAATATGACATTAAACAAGCTAGAATTAAAGAACAACAATTAATCAAACACTTGCATTTGCTTCCACCATCACTATGCTCAGCCTATAGGGTGATAAGGCACTGCCATGGGGTATATTTGGTCAGGTATGGGTCATATATGCTCGGCCCAACAAGGGTAGTGAAGGTATGGAAGTGGTTTGAGTAATTAAGGGCATAAATATACAAACACAAGGCAAAGGTGCATTTTTATGTAACAACAAGTCACGGCTATGGCCTTATGTGGCACGGCCAGGTCTGGTGGATGCTAGGGGATGGTGTGGCAGTGATTTTAGGTCAGGTAGGTGCTGGTGGAAGTGATGCAAGAGGTGGCCAAAGGGTGTGGTGAATTGGTGATGGCATTGGTGAGCTCGGCTTGGGTTGTTTTCAAGTGGTGCATGCATTTGTGTGGAGTTTCAACTTTGGGATGGCCATGGCCTGGTAGGTCAGAGGAGATGGAGGTGTTAGCAGCTGTACAAGGTGATGATGGAGGTGGTGGTGAAGGAGGAGGCTACAGGCCGAGCATATAAGTGAAGACAAGGCAAACAAAATGAATAAAACAAGAAGAAATTGTGTAAGAAAAAGTGGAAAAAGCATTACCAAATTTTGCTTCAGGTATGTAGGCCGAAATTTTTGATGAGGAGAAAAGTTTTGTGCATGAAAATGAAAGAAGACATGGCTGAGGAAGTGAGATATGGTCAGCTAAAAGTTAATGTAAGTGTTGATAGAATTGAAAAGGCAAAAGGAGGTGAAAGGTCTAAGGTAAGTGAAAGGTTTAAAACTCTTCAAATTTCTTTTATTCTTTCATGCATATTTAAACAAATGAAAATGCAAGTAGATAAAATGAAAACACAAAAATATAATGAATGAATAAAAATAAATAATTAAATTTTAAATAAATATAATTAAATTAAGAAAATAGCTTAAAAATAGAAACTCGGTTATAAAAATTGAAAATAAATACAATAAGTTTTGGAAAATTATAACTTCACTTTTAAAAATGTTTTAAAATAAAATATATACCTAACATGTCATGTAACACATATTAGAACATGATTTATCCAATAAAAATATTATTTATATAAATTAAAATAGACAATTTTATTAAATAAATCAATTTACATACAATATTGTAAAAAGCACAACTTTCACAATATAAATCGGATTTCAACGAAAGGAAAAGCGGTATTCTTGAAATTTAATTTATTTTAATAATAAAAGATAATAATAAAGAATTCAAATATTCAAATTTTAAATTTAAAAGTCAAAGTTTGACCATTTGGCCAAAAATACACTTTTCTAGAAAATATTCTATTTATAAATGTTTGAAATTATAATTCACATAAAAATCAAAATTTATATTTAAAATAACAAAATTTATCCATTTTAATAAATATAATAAAGTTTTTAAACCAGAAATTCAATTTAAAATAATTAAAATATCTAATTAAAGTAATCACAAAATACTGGGTTGTTACATGCACGTGCACATCGCGTCGGAACATCTCTGACCCACGTCGACACCTTCGATCAATCGCCGATATCACCCTTAGTCGACCCGACCACCCACACCTTCGAGACTTCATAATGAAAACGAACGAGTCGATCAACCTCACTGGAACGAAACTCGATCACAAATTTGCCTCGTGCCGCTGCCTACGACCACTAGAGACCTCGCCATCATGCCCAGACCTTCGCCCCTCGATCGCATACCTTTTCCCCTATTTCGATCCACCTCGATGCGATGACGACCTCGCTCTGCCCTTGCAAACGTCGACGACTTGAACAGGGTCTTCAACCCTACTTCGCCGTACTTCAGCCACCCCGCCTCCCAGAAAAATCTCCGACCATTTTTCCCAAGACCCTCGACCCTCAAGCTAACCCCAGCTACACCCCGATACTCCATCCATCTCCGATCACTGAGAAATCAATGAAAGTCTCGATCCCGTTCAACTCATAATCCCTCCTAAATTACAAGCTTAAAAATTATGATTTTACCACCAAAAATCATCATTTCAAGAAACGAACCAAGCTATAAAATCAAAACATGGAATTTAAACAATCGATTTTTCTGACATGAATTGATTCTCATGGTAAATTCAATCTTACTTGATAATTACTTAATAACTACTCTTGAAATTATTTTTAAAAATAGTATTTCATCCATACAAACAATTTTCCTTTAATGATCATAGCCTATAATTTTTTAGACGAGGAGATACGAATTTATTTTAGGAGATTTGGGTCTGTAAATCAAGAACAGAGGCCAGAAATATTTACACAGACATGCATACACGTATACACAGCAAATCAAATCTTCATAGCAGGATAACCCATTTATACATCCATGCAAAACATGTTTGAATCATTTCTATTATTAATTGTTGCATTCACAGGTATTATAGATGTTTTAAATTTAAAAGATTTATGTTTACTCACCTAGAAATGTAGAACAGAGGAAAGAGCTTTAAAGCCTGGAAATTGATTTTAAACTTGGAAACTGCAAGCTTGAATTTGAAATTGCAATTTGATCTTACTCTTACTTTGATTAAGCTGAATTTTTAATTGAACCTAGCTTGTACAGTTGAAACTGGAAAGAGTTGTTTGTTTTTTTTCCTCTGGTTTTAGATTTTGAAAGATGAGAAAAGAAAAGGGTTGAGATATATAAGTGTATATAGCCTTGGTCCTTATTATTCTCCTTTATATTATATTTTGAAAAATAAGGAAATTCATTTAAACAAGAATTTCTTGACACTGTTATTTGCATGATACTCCTAAGCTTACAAATGTCAAATGCATGCATTTATATTTCCTTATGTTTTTTATGTTTTAGTTTATATTTTCTTTTCATTTATTTTATGTTTAATTAATAAGATAAAATCCTTTATTCATTCCTATTTTAAACTTAAGCTATTTATACTTTAATTAATAACTACATATGTGTATATATATATACACTAGTGTTTAAAAGTGCAGAGTTTGAATCTAATTTATTTTCAAGATATTCATATAGAATTTCAAATCATAGTTTTATTTACAATCTACATATATATATATAAACAATAGTAAATAGATAGCATATTTTATTTTTTTTGAAAAGATAAGTTTGCAAATATAAATGATTATATAAAAAGATTATCATATTAATATCTTTCAAAAATCTCGGGTTATCACATTCCTCCTCCTTAAAAGGATTTCGTCCCCGAAATTTTAAAGCAAAAGATAATCAAAAAATTTATATTCTAAAGTTTTAAAACATTTTAAAATCTACATAATATTACCAAAATAGCTTTATAAAAATACTTTTTATAACTCGATGTCTCAACAAGTCTGTCCTCGTTCTCACAAAAATTCGGCCATACATTGATCAGGCATAGGACTGTAATCTATAAGTACTTACCAGACCCGTTTTGAACACCCAGTGAAAATACTAAGAAAAAATTTTATGAAAATGTTGGAAACATTTTTTGAGAATGCTCTAGAAATCATCACCCTCACCATGGTCGCAGTTAACCAGATGATTATGTCGCCGTGCCGACAAAATCATAGAAAACTATAGGCCTCCGTGCCCCTTGATTACACCATGGAACCACCACAGATCACAGCTACACCCAGGGTTATGTTGCCATCATGGAAAAAACCATGTAACTATAGGCATCAGTGCCCTCGAATTTCGCTGCCAAATGAAACTTCACCACACAGACCACATAGATCGTAGACTACATCAATCAAGTCTCAATGTAGCATGTAGGCACTCACTCATGACTTTCTCTATGTCTTCATAGATCGCAGTCTACCGATGTTATGTCGCTCTCCTAGCGAATCAAACGTAGACCTTAGGCAATCACTGCCTGTCGACTTCCGCTATGGTGCGCAGTAGATCGCAGTTACATCGAATTACACTATCGTCACAGCATAACCCCAGTGTCTCTGTAGGCATCAGCGCCCCCGACTTTCGCTACCGCAACGACGATCCTTAGGAACTTCAGTTTGTCCGGACATCCTCTGGGATCAAAATTTAGAACCTCCCCAGGCTCAAGGCAGAACCACCCTATGGATCTCCTACTAAGTTTCAACTAAATCGGAGTGCCTTTTTCCCCATAGTATTCTCAAAACATTTTATACAATACACAATAGTATCTTTTAAATCATACTCTTATATGTATCACACATAAATTTCCATTTACAAAAAATCGATATTTCAAAATCGATAGTTTCCAAACTTGGCTTTCCAAATTCCCAAAATTGATTTTTCCCAAAAATCAAAAGCTTTTCAAAATCAGTAGGTTCCAAAACCTTTTTCCCAATTTCATAAAATCACTTATATATATAGATATACATAAATTTATTCTTTTGACTAGAAAAAAATATTTTTGGATTACTTCCTACTTAAATAAATTCCTTTTATACTTCAAATATTTTTCAAAGATCTTTTCTTCTCGGTATAGTTTCAACAAGGAGAGTTTATCATATATCACAAGTATATATATATATATATACACATACTTCATTTATGCTAAATAAAATATCCAAGTTTGATTTCTTTGATAAAGTTATTTACCACCTTACTTACTCTTCATAAAGTAAATTTCAATTATAGAGATATCCAACTTCCACTTTTATTTATCATATATTTCTCAAAATATAATTTTCCATTTCAAAAATCATTTTTACATTTCTTTACAAAATTTTCAATATCTATTTCATTCAAGCACGTACGATGTACTTATATCATCCGGACGCAATATCAAATTCGATCGCTCACTCGATCACACAATTTCACTTCCGAACTAGTATCGTTCACCCGACTTCCTAGTGCGGACTCAGATCCGGTTTCTTGATCATAAACCGTCTCCTTGCATAGCCACAACTATGATAGAGAATTTCCAGAACAATCAAAAATCCATATCCAGGGTTCGCCGTCGAAAATCGAGTGAAAAATCCCAACTCGAATCGATATACTATCTCGAAATTCTGTGCTCGAATCCGGATCAAATCATTATGCAAAAAGAATAACATACGTACATCCTACGTATTTACCTTCATTTATTATTAGCTAAATCAATTTCCTTTTACTTCACATTCATTTCGATTTCTATTCACTTATTCATAATTGCTACAATTTCCATTTGGGTTATCACTTTAATTATAAACAATTTGCACTCTGACCAACTTGAATTTAGAAAATAGCTTTGAAAAGTTTAAGATAGTTAAGTGGTTGCAAAATAGTTATTAGTTGTAAAATAGTTGTAAATAGTTAAGTAGTTATAAAATAGTTGTAAAGTAGTAATTAGTTTGTAAAACATATGTAAAATAGTAATTAGTTTTCAAAATAGTTGTAAAATAGGTATAAGATAGTTTGGGTTTTAAAAAAAAGGTTATATAGTAAATAACTAGAAAAGATAGATTTAAGATGGTTTATTTTAATACGATGTATTTGAAAATAGTTTCAGAGTCAAACTGGTTCAATTTCCCAATCTCCCATTTCAATAAATTTTCAATTTCTACTTGCTTTTAATTTGATTCAATTCCAATTCAATTTGAATTAACTTTGATTCCCATTCCAAATTCAAATCAATTCCCATTTTAATTTTTAAACTTATTCAACTTCGATTACAATTCCAACTAATTCAAATCAAATTTCACTTTGAACTAATTTCAATTCCATTCTAAAATATATAAAAATGATTTTATATTAGATTGTACTACCACAAAATATTCCATATATTGATAGACTACACACTAATAGTCAAACATTACATCTATTTATCCAAAAATAAGAGTCTTACAGAAGTCATAAATCTAGACGCCTTCTCCATCACCTAGGGGTTTGGAAAAGAACAGAGCCTTGGTATTCTCACAAGAATCCTCTCTAGGGACTTCCTTCCAATAGGCAAAGCCTGAACATGCACTTTTCAACAGGATGTTCGCTCCCATAACTTTACCACAAAAGGTTTCTACCCTTCCATCAATCTGGATAACCTTCACGCCTTCTGCAGGACGTTCCACAACCTTACTCTTCTTCCGTCTCTTGGGACAATTCCTAGCGATGTGTCCCGAAATCTTACAATGATAGTAAATAGTCGACTCATTGACTGGTTCTATGGGTTCATGCTTCACCTTCCTCACTTCAGGGCAATGGTTTAGGAAATGCCCTTTCTTATGACATTTAAAGCATAAGATCTCAGAGCAAAACCATTGGAAGGTACCCTTCAATTCCTTCCTTTTTTTACTTCACTTGGTTGCGTAATGACCCTTATTGTAACATCTGTAGCACGTGACATTATCATAAGGCACTGGTCCAACCCTTTCCTTAACCTGTTTCTCATACTCTTGTATTGCTTCTTCTCGTTCCTTACGTGCAACTGCTCTTCGCTCTCTTCGTCTAGCCTTCCATTCTTCACTTCAGCCATCACTCTCTTAGACTGGATTCTAGTGGAACTTCTATAATTTAGACTTAGATTAATAGAATTTCCAGCTTTCATTCTTATTTTCCAAATATATATATATATATATATATATATATTTGTTTTATTTCAAATCAACTTTGCATTATATATAAAAATATCTAATTCGTTTGCACACAAACAAATTCCTTTAAAAATTTCAAAACAACCCTTGTTTTAAAATAGGATTCCTACATTCAAAAATATTCTAAATAATATTATTTATTATATCTTTTAACACTTTGAAACAATTTCAAATTTTATGGGCCTACATTTTAAAACTTCACAATTTAAACGCTTTTTATTTATAACTTATACTTATATAAATTGTTACTTCCTTAAAACATTTCACTTTGCTTTATCATTGCTTATTTAGAAAAATAAACATCCCTTTATTAAGATACAATACCCAATTTATGATAATTATCATATCTAGAAATCATACACACCTTATATTCCATAATCATTTACTGAAAAATCAAAATCAATGTAACTTATTTCAATACTTTGAAAATTCTTTTAAACTTTCAAGGATTTAAATTCAGTTTTGAATCCAATTTTTAACTCAACTTATTTACACAGTTAATCCTTACCCAAATTTCTATTCGGGTGTCTCTGTGTGTGTGTGTATTACCACTTAATTCTTATGATCTTATTCAATTTCACTAATCAACAACCAATTATCTTAATATATTATAATAATTATAAAAATTATTGCTTTAAATATCAAAATATAAGCTTATATAAAACTATTTTTAAAACCGTTTTTAAAACCATTGTATAAGAAAATAACAAGTACGCTCTCATAAAATATGCTTAACTCATTCTAGGGTACTACTGACCCTATCTCTAATCAGTAATCCCCACCAGAGCCAAGATTCTCACTTAACCTTCTGCTCTGATACTAAAATGTAACGATCTAAAATTTTCCACCTCGGAAATACGACACTAATACGTTCACTGTAGAAGTGCCGAGCAATCGAGCGTCAGAAATTCCAGATTGTTAGGGCAAAGAAGAAAAAGAGGCAAGAAGAAGAAAACTGAAACAACAACACAGAATCTCACAATCGCAGCGGAACAAAATATAATATCAAATAACAGCATTTACACAAAGAAAGTTGTAAATGTCAATTTACATACAATATCAGAGTACAACCATTCACAAGAAACTGGACAGTTGTAACAACTTGTCCCTGAATACAGTCAGTACAAACTCTAATACATAGCGGAATATACTCCATATGTCCCTGCCATCCAGCTCGCATACTTAGCTCTAGAACGTCCTAACCTGAAATTCTGTAATACTCGATCTGTGATATCCTGGAATTTCAAGCAGATAAATATGTGATGAATTCTTTTATATATTATTTAAAAAAAGCTAAATTATTATTTTTAAAACAAATTTAAATATGGATTGTTAAAATGTATATATATGAGTTGATTTTAAATAGAATTTGAATTTGAAATTCAAAGAATAAACATCTTAAAATAAATTAGATTTTTTTATTAGCATATAATTTTATATAGATAAATAAGAGAGAAAATTTAAATACAAATATTTAAGACATTAATAAAAATAAATTGAAATTACAATATCAATATATATAAACATATGAAAACATATTAATACATGAGAATTACAAACGTAAACCTAAGTTCTTTCATTTAACAAATGTGAGTCAATTATAACATGCAAATGACATTTGTTAAAATTTAACAAGTGTCGTAATTTTCATTTCTTTTCAAATTTTAAAATTTATAAACAAGGCTATATGTACAATCACTACTTTCTACCTCATTCTTTTCTATCTTTCAAAAATAAAAACTAAAGCCTGGCAAACAAAAAAATAAATCTGAGCAAAGTAAAGATAAGAGAAGAAATAAAACCTGAGCCAAGCAAATTCAAAAGATTCAACAAAGATCAATTCAATTCAAATCAGCAAACAGTCCAAACAAAAATTTATACACCAGAGGAAAGGAATCAAGGAAATAAAATCAAACAACAATCAATTCTTTCAAGTTTTAACCTGGAAATTCAAGATCAACTCAATAATACATCAAGCAAAGATTAAAATTTCAAATTCAAAACCCAGGTTCCAGATTTTCAAACTCTTTGCTCATCATCAAACACAAGGTGAGCAAACTCTTAAAATCTGATTTGACTGAACGTGCATGTGATTAATCCTTGAAGTATGATATGAACTATGTTGTGCATGTTGTTAAAAATGATTTTTATGTATATGTATGTGAGTTAGTGGTTGTGTTCATGACTGGAACCGGCAAGTATACCTCTGTTTAAGTCATTACAGGTTTTAGACCTAATTTAAAAAATTTAATCTTCCACTTAAATGATTTTTTTAGTCCTTGATCTCCGAGTAAAAATGTTTTGTATGTGAGAAACCTTATTTCAAAAACCTGGAAAGTTACGGCTTTGTTAAACAGTGAACATTTTTGTTTCAAAAATTTATATCTTTAATTCTAGTTTTAGTCTGATGATGTTGTGAACAAGGGAAATGATTATTTATGTTTGTAGTATAAGTTAAAAATAGTTCGAGAGCAAATTATGTTATGTAGTGGTCTTAGGCTTGTTTTTACAGTTGATAACCCTGTTTTGTGAAAATTCAACATAACTAAAACAACATTCAAGCATGTAATTCGATTTATTTTATAAAATGAAGATTTTTAGAAGTTGAATTGTAATTTTTAACAGATTATAATGTAATAAATCTCAAATATTATATTTTGCGGTAAAAGAATATTTTTCGGCGATCTCATCGCTGCGGGGTGGCACGGCCAGGATTGGTAGGTGCTGGTGGTCATGGGAAAGGTGATGACCATGGAGGAATGTTGAGTTTGGGTGTGGATTGGTAGTGCGAGTGGCTTTAGGGTTTTGGGATGGCTATCGGGGGTCAGCGAACGCGATGATTTTGGAGGGTAACAGTGCGATCGAAGTTTGTAAGGGTTGGCTCGGTGATAGCTGCATGGGAGGGCATTCATCGAAGGTAGGTGACGCTCGAGATGGTGGTCAATGGAGGGAGAAGTTCGTCGTTGTTTGGCTCAGGTTTTGTTCGATGGTTCGTATGAGGACAGTTTTTATCGCTGGGTAAGTTGAGCCTTAGTCGTGGTGTTGAGGGTGACGAGAGGGAGAAGATGCGTTGATCTCGAGGTTCACGATGTCAAAATGGCCATTGGAGGAATGGTGCACGTGCACCATGTGCACAAGGATGCTCAGCATGACAGTTTGGATTAGGCAGATGAGGGTTTGACTAGACTATGGTGGGTTCGTGATTTTGGTCGATGTTCGTAGAGATGTTATTTAAGTTGATCGGAGTAGTTTTCTTCTTATTTCGTCTGATCAATTTTGGCTCGTTTCTGTTGCAACAGGAATGCGTTGGATAGGAGAAAGATAGGGTAGGAAGCGGGTTCTACTTCCTGTCTTTATTTCTATTTTGGGCTTCGACCCATGGAGTCGTAATTAATAAAATAGGAATTCAGGTGTTTTAGTATGTGGGTTTTTGGGGTTCAACCCGTGGGTTTTGCTTGTAAAAGAAAATGCAGATTTTAAATTATTAAAAGTAACTTGTTATAAGGGAAGTGTTTATCTAAAATTTATAAAATTGTTGTCTTTCCAAAGTTTATTTTCTTAAAGGAATTGGTTATAATTTTTTTTAATATTTTTAGTTAAAATCCAATTGTTTTCCAAAGTTATAATGAATATGATGTTTTACAGAGAATCTTTAAAACAATTAACTTTGATGATTAAATATTGTTTAAGATTTAATTAAAAACAAAGGAATTTAATAATAAATTTATTTTATACTAATGCTTTTAATTAATGATGTTTAAGTAAATTATTATCACTAATTGGTTGAACTTTAAGGACAAAATTTTATTTAAGTTTTATTTGTATAATTTGAGTAAAGTAAAGATGATTAAGGGGATCATAATATTTAAGCTTTTGAATTAATCCAAGTTTTTAAGAGATTTTAATTTATAATAATGATTATTTCAATTTCACATATAATAGTGTGTTATTAAGAAGAAGGTTCATATCGACGGATGGTACGCCGTTGAATGATCCATTGTGGTATATTAATTGGTTTGTGACTAATTAATGTTAAGTAAAGCTAATCTAAATGATTAAAGATTAGTAATTAATTTAATTAGAGATAAATTGAATTAATTTTGGAAGTGATCAATCTTGCTTATGAATGATTGAATGATGTTAAATGCCTTGAATTGATTGATATCTATGATATGAAATGTTTTATGATATGATATGTTTGGGTGGAAATGATAATGTGGTTATCTACAGATGATGAATTACTGTGTAAAAAGTGACATCTTGTATTTAAAGTTGAATTGTATTTCACTTGGGTTAAGATGGTACTGAATTCGAAGAGACAAGGGTCGGGTATCAGTAAATATCCGAACCCACTTCAATTTGCAACCCACAATGTTTCTTTATTGATTGATAATAGGCTGAAATGGAATAATTTAAAAGACTGGACCATTTAAAACTAAGTAAAGGTACTTAGGGATTGATTGTGAATAAGTGTTGACTATAGCAAGTTGTGAACTTGAAGTGATGAACGAGTTACCTCGGGTTTTAAGTATGTTTTATGCATTAGTATTTCTTGTTGGATGGGTTTACTCACGCTGGTTTCCAGCCTGATCCAGGTGTTACTTTGATGTAATGCTCGGGTAAGACCGAGTATTACAAATTTTTAGGTAAGGACATTCTGGAGCTCAGAAGGCGAGCTATATGGAAAAAATGTATGGAGTGTATTCCGCTGTGATATATTATTGTTTATCTGGGACATGTTGATTTTAACTGTCCAGTGTTTGTGTAATGGCTGTAACTCTGATAAATTGATGTAAATTAACAGATACAGTTTTCCTTTGTATAACTGTTATTATGCGATATTATCTTTTGATCCGCTGTGAAATGGGAAACTCTGTGTTTTGTTTCTGGTTCTTCTTCTATCTCTTTCTTCTTTCCACTAACAATCTGGGACTTTCGGAGTTGAAAATTTTGTGTTGTTGCATTTGGTATCAGAGCTGAAGGTTAAGTGAGAACCTTGGCACCGGTGGGTTTACTCATTAAAGATAGGGTCAATGGTACCCTAGAATGAGTTGAGTGTGTGTGTGTGTGTATGAGAGCGTACTTGTTACTTTCTTATGTAAAGATTTTAAATGGTTTTAAAAATAAATGATTTTATATCAGATTATATTTTGAGCAATATTTCTTTCTAATGAATAGTAAGGTAATTGGTTGTTAAATCATTGGAATTAAATAAAATAATGAGAATTAAGTGGAAATAGAAATACAACCAAACTGAAATTGAATGAAGATAAGTTTGAAATGGATTAAAACTAAAAACTAAAGTCTTGAACTTGTAAAAGTATTTTCAGAATAGATGATGATGAATTGGTTTACAGATATGATAATCTTGGTTATTATCATAAATGGTTGTCATATTTAATAATGAAATGTGTGTTAATGAGTAAGCAAAATAAAATGTTTTAAGGAAGTGACCATTAGACGAGAATAACTTGTAAATTAGAAAGGATGTAAATTGAGAAGTTTTGAATTCTAAGTCTAAAAAAATTGAAGTTGTTTTCAAAATGCTAAGAGAAATAATAAATAGTATTATTTAGAATATTTTGAATGTGATTAAAATAAGAAGTTGTATGAAAACTTTAAAGGAATTTGATTTGAATTAAAAACCAAAAGTGGTTTAAAATTTAAAGTATGGCCTAGTGGACTAAGAAATAAAATATGTGTATATGGGTGAATATACATAGTATCAAAAATGATTTGAAATAGACTCAGAAATATTGAGTTTTGATTTTCCCTGAAATGTGATGTAAAACCCAAAAGTGATATAAGTCTTTGTACTTATAAGTAAGAAAGAATGCTGATAGAAATTTGAAATTGAGATTTGACTTAGGGAAGTTAAATGGGTTGATTTGAATGGGAGTTATAAGTGATCTCAAAATGGGTTTGAGTTTTGGAAATTGAAAATGGATGCTTTTACTTGGTGTTTGGATAAATTTGGATGTTTATTTATCCTGATATCATTCTATTGTTATAAATAATTTATGAAACTATGAATTGGAATATTTGAAATGAATTAAGAAATGGATTGGAATAATATATATCATTGCAGAGATAAATGGAAAATGGAATCATTTTGGACTTAAGATTTGAATATTTAAGATAAAACTTCAAAGGTTTGGTTTCAAAATTGAAATTTGGTGATAAATTGAATTTCAAAGATTGAGTTGTTTAAAAAGGATTTGAATTATTTGAACTTTTAAATAGGTTAAGTAAGGATAATTTAAAAACGGAATTTGGATTCAGAATTAAATGGTTTAAAGACATAAGTTGATTTGATTTAAAGGATTAAATCAACATTTAAAAATTTTAACTCGAATTTATATAATTCTGAATGTTTAAATTGAAATTTGAATTGAATTGGTTCAAATTGAATTTGATTTAAATTAATTGGAATTATGATTGAAGACGTATAAGTTTAAAAATTCAAATGGAAATTTGAATTGTATAGATTTGAAATGAAATTGAAGTTAAATGAGTTCAAATTCAAATAGGAAGTTGATTTGAATTTGGGATGGGAATGGAAGCTAACTTAATTGGAATTGAAATAGAAAGTTAATTGGAAATTGGCAACTGATTGGAAATGGAGATTGGGAAGTTGAACAGTTTGGCTATGGACTATTTTTAAATAAATTATTTTAATATAATCTTCCTTAAATCTATTTTTCCAAGCTATTTACTATATACAGTCTTTCTTTTTAAAGCCAAACTATTTTATACTTATTTTATAATTACTTTTGGAACTATTTGACCATTTTTCAACTATTTTATAAACTAATTACTGTTTTTCAACTGCTTTATAACTAATTACTATTTTACAACTATTTTGCAATTATTTAAAATTTCTATAACTATTTGACTATTTTCCAACTATTTTACAATTACTTAACTATTTTACAGCAATTTTACAAACTAACAATTATTTTTCAACTACTTATCTATTTTAAACTTTTCAAGCTATTTTATAAATTTAAGCTGGTCAGAGTGCAAACTGTTTATGATTAAATATCCATTTGAGATAAGAATTAAAGTGATAATCCAAATGGAATTGAAATAATTATGAATAAGTGGCTAGAAAATTAAAGTGAATGTGAATAGAAAGGAGAAACTGATTTAGCTAATAATCAATAAAGATACATACGTAAAATGTACGTATATTATTCTATTTGCATAATGATTTGATCCAGATTCGAGCACAGAATTTCGAGATAGTTTATCGATCCGAGTTGGGATTTTTCACTCAATTTTCAACGGCGAACCTGGATATGGATTGTTGATTGGTTCTGGATATTCTCTATCATTGTTATGGCTATGAAAGGAGAATAACTGTATCTAATCAAGAAACCAGATCTGAGTCCGCACTAGAAAGTCTGGTGACGATACAAGTTTGGAAGAGAAGCTGTGTGATCGAGAGAGCGATCAGATTGATATAGAGTACGGATGATATGTGTACATCGTACGGGTTTTAATGAAACTGATATTGAAAATTTATGGATAAGAAATGTGAAATGATTTTTGAAATGAAAGTATATTTCGTGAAATATACAATGAATAAAGGTGAAGGTTGGATATTTCTATGATGATAAGTAAGATGGAAACAACTTTATAAGAGCAATCAAACTTGAATATTGATTTGGCATAAACAAGTTATATATATTTGATAAACTCCCCTTGTTGAGTCTATTGCCAGAAGAAAAGGGTTTTTGAAAATATTTGAGGTATAAAGAGGAAATTTATATAAGTATGAAGTGATTCAATGAATTTTCAAGATTATACATACATACATACATATATATATATATATATATATATATATATATATAGTTTTATGAGAATGATCTTGCAAAAAGGTTTTGGAACCTATGAATTTGGAAAAGGCTTTTGATTTTTGGGAAAAATCAATTTTGGAAATTTGGAAAGCCTAGTTTGAGAATTATCGATGTTGGGAATCGATATTGTGTAAAGGAGATTTTGATGAAAATCATAAAGGGTATGATTTGAAAGATACTATAAGAGTATAGTATAAAGTGTTTTGAGATTGGCTCTGGGGAAAAAGGCGCTCCCTTGAAATGAACTTCTTAGGAGTGCCACAGGGTGGTACTGCCTTGAGCCCTAAAGGGGGGTTCTAAAGTTGATCTTATGAAGAGTCCAGACAAACTAGTTCCTGGGGATTATGTTTAGTAGGTAGAGAAAGTCGAGGGCGCTGATGCCTACAGAGACATTTGGGTTATGTTGTGATGACAGTGTAGCTCGATGTCATTGCGATCTACTGCAGACCATAGCAAAAGTCGTGTGTGCTGTTGAGAGCCAACAGTCTACGTTTATTTTTTCATCGGTAGACTGCGACCTATGGTAATATAGCAGAAGTTGTGTGTGCTACTGAGAGCCAAAAGTCTACGTTTGATTTTACATCGGTAGACTGCGATTTATAAAGACATAGCGAAAGTCGAGAGGCCATGAGAGCCTAAGGCTACATTGGGACTTGACTGATGTAGTCCGCAACCTATGCGGGAGTGGAGAAGTTTCATTTTTTGGCAGTGAAATTCGAGGGCGCTGATGCCTACAGTTACATGGACTTTTGCTGTGATGGCAATGTAACCTAGGATGTAACTGCAATCTGCAGCGGATTTAATGGCGTAATCGAGGGGCGCGGAGTACCTACAATTATCTATAGATTTTGCCGGGATGGCAACATAACCAGCGGGTTAACTACGACCATGGATGGGGGTGATGATTTACAGAGCATTCTCACCAAAGATATTTCCTCTATTTTCAAAATTGTTTCCTATATTTTCAACAAAATATTTTCCAAGTATTTTCACTGGGTATTTAAAACAGGTCTGCTAAGTACTTATGAATTTTCAGTCCTACGCCTAATCAACATATGACCGAATTTCTATGAGAACAAGGATGGACTGGTTGAGACATCAAATTGTCAAAAAAAAAATTTATAAAACTATTTTATAATGTTATATGAATTTTAAAGTGTTTTAAAAATAATCAAAGAATAATTTATCTGATTTTGGGTATTGAATAGATTCTATCTTCATTCCTTTTCGAGGACAAAAAGATTTAAAAGGGGGGGGGGAAGGAATGTGATATCCTGGAATTTCAAGCAGATAAATATGTGATGAATTCTTTTATGTATTACTTAAAAAAAAGCTAAATTATTATTTTCAAACAAATTTAAATACGGATTATTTAAATGTATATATATATGAGTTGATTTTAAATGGAATTTGAATTTGAATTTGAAATTCAAAGAATAAACATCTTAAAATAAATTAGAATTTTTCATTAGTATATAATTTTATATAGATAAATAGGAGAGAAAATTTAAATACAAATATTTAAGACATTGATAGAAATAAATTGAAATTATAATATTAATATATATAAACATATAAAAACATATTAATACATTAGAATTACAAATGTAAACCTAAGTTCTTTCATTTGACAAATGTGAGTCAATTATAACATGCAAATGAAATTTGTTAAAATTTAACCAGTGTCATAATTTTCATTTCTTTTCGAGATGGTGGTCAACGGTGGTAGAAGTTCGTCGTTGTTTTGCTCGGTTTTTTTTCGATGGTTCGTCTAAGGATAGTTTTTGTCACTGGGTAAGTTGAGCCTTGGTCGTGGTGTTGAGGGTGACAAGAGGGAGAAGAAGCGTTGATCTCGAGGTTCGCGATGTCGGAATGGCCATCGGAGGAGTGGTGCACGTGCACTGTGTGCACGAGGATGCTCGGCATGACAGTTTGGATTAGGCAAGAAGAGGGTTCGACTAGACTATGGTGGGTTCGTGATTTTGGTCGATGTTCGTAGAGATGTTATTTGAGTTGATCGGAGTAGTTTTCATCTCGTTTCGTCGATCGATTTTGGCTCGTTTCTATTGGAACTGGAATGTGTTGGATAGGAGAAAGATAGGGGAGGAGGCGGGTTCTTTTTCCTGTCTTTATTTTTGTTTTGGGCTTCGGCCCATGGAGTCGTAATTAATAAAATAGGATTTCGGGTGTTTTAGTATGTGGGTTTTTGGGGTTCAACCCGTGGGTTTTGCTTGTAAAAGAAATTGTAGATTTTAAATTATTAAAAGTAACTTGTTATAAGGTAAGTGTTTATTTAAAATTTATAAAATTGTTGTCTTTCCAAAGTTTATTTTCTTAAAGGAATTGGTTATATATATTTTTTATTTTTAGTTAAAATCCAATTGTTTTCCAAAGTTATAACGAATACGATGTTTTACAGAGAATCTTTAAAACAATTAACTTTGATGATTAAATATTATTTCAGATTTAATTAAAAACAAAGTATTTTAATAATAAATTTGTTTTATATTAATACTTTTAATTAATGATGTTTAAGTAAATTGTTATCATTAATTGGTTAAACTTTAAGGAAAAAAATTTATTTAAAGTTTTATTTGTATAATATGAGTAAAGTAAAGATGATTAAGGGGATCATAATATTTAAGCTTTTTAATTAATCCAAGTTTTCAAGAGATTTTAATTTATAATAATGATTATTTCAATTTCACATATAATAGTGTGTTATTAAGATAAAGGTTAGTATCGACGGATGGTACGCCGTCGAACGATCCGTTGTGGTATATTAATTGCTTTGTAACTAATTAATGTTAGGTAAAGGTAATCTAAGTTATTAAAGATTAGTAATTAATTTAATTAGAGATAAATTGAATTAATTTTGAAAGTGATCAATCTTGCTTATGAATGATTGAATGATGTTAAATGCCTCGAATTGATTGATATCTATGATATGAAATGTTTTATGATATGATATGCTTAGGTGGACAATGATAATGTGGTTATCTACTGATGATGAATTACTGTGTAAAAAGTGACATCTTGTATTTAAAGTTGAATTGTATTTCACTTGGGTTAAAATGGTATTGAATTCGAAGAGACCGGGGTCGGGTATCAGTAAATACCCGAACCCAATTCAAATTTTAACCCACGGTGTTTCTTTATTGATTGATAATTGGCTGAAATGGAATAATTTAAAAGACTGGACCATTTAAAACTAAGTAAAGGTACTTAGGGATTGATAGTGAATAAGTGTTGACTATAGCAAGTTGTGAACTTGTAGTGATGAACGAGTTACCCCGGGTTTTAAGTATGTTTTATGCATTAGTATTTCTTGTTGGATGGGTTTGCTCACGCTGGTTTCCAGCTTGACCCGGGCGTTACTTTGAAGTAATGCTCGAGTCAGACCGAGTATTACAGATTTTCAGGTAAGGACGTTCTGGTGCTCAGAAGGCGAGCTTGATGGCAAAAACGTATTGGGTGTATTCCGCTGTGATATATTATTGTTTATCTGGGACAAGTTGATTTTGACTGTCCAGTGTTTGTGTAGTGGCTGTAACTCTGATATATTGATGTAAATTAGTAGGTACAGTTTTTCTTTGCATAACTGTTATTATATGATAATATATTTTGATTGCTGTGAAACGTGAGACTCTATGTTTTGTTTTCGTTTCTTCTTCTATCTCTTTCTTCTTTTCTCTAACAATCTGGGATTTTCGGAGTCGAAAATTTTGGGTCATTACACGGTCTAACCCAAGCATTACAACAAAGTAACCCCAGAGTCGGGTTGGAAACCAGTGTGAGTAAACCCATTTAATGTGAAATACTTAGGTTACAAACTTCTTTGAAAACCAGGGTGACTCGTACCTCAATACGAGTTCTTATCTTGTTATAGTCAAATACTTATTTCACAAAATAATATCTAAGTACAATTACTTAGTTTAAATGAACAAGTTCACTTAATTTATTCCATTCCAGCCTATTTGATTCTATAATCAAATCTATAAAGGGTTAGTTATTAAATCGAAGTGGTTCCATATATCTCTGATTTTCGACCCTGATCTCTTTAAATTCAATGCCATCTTTAAGCCAAGTTGTTTAAGGAAAACAATTTAATTTAAATTCAGAATATCATGTTCACACAATAATTCATCGTGGATATCTAATTAAATAAATGATTCACATTTATTAACAGATCAATCCAGGCATTTCACACCATAGAATATCACAACTTAACCGACTAGATATATTAATCAATCCAAGCATTCAACACAATTTAACCATACATAAGATAGATAAACTGGACACACCATTTCTAATTAATTTAATTTAATCACAAAATAAATTAATTACTTATAAATCCCGCTTAATTAACATTGATAAATTACAAGCCATTTTATTTTATTTTAATTAATTTTTGGAATTAATTAATTATATTTACAATTACTTAAGACTTTAATTAATTCAAAGTTTAAACCATTTATCTTAACCATTTTACTCAATTATATTATTTAATTTTATTTTGAAAAACACTTAGGAATTGCATTAAATAATTAACCTAATATATATATATATATATATATATAATAATAATTCTAACCAAATCAATTTAAACTCAAAATCATTTAACATAAAAAAAAAATTGAAGCTTGCTTGAAAACTTGTTCAATAATTTATTTTGAATACTTGTTCAAATTTCCTTTTTGAAACTTGGTTACTTCCATTAAAAAATTTTTAAAGAAAACCCGAGCCCAAGGCCCAAAATCCCAAGCCAAACCCGATCCCCTTCTCTCTTATTTCCTTCTTAAAACCTGTTAATTTACTCGCGTACAACCTCGAGCCCAACCCGATACAAAATTCTTCTTCCCCAACTCTAATATCGACATAGCAATCAACGGACACAGACATATACACGTGCACGTGCACATCACGTTGGAGCATCTCCGACCCACGTCGACGCCTTCGATCAATCGCCGATATCACCCTCAATCGACCCGACCACGTAGATCTTCGAACATGACCTCATAACGAAAACAAACGAGTCGAGCAACCTCACTGGAACGAAAACCGATCACTAATTTGCCTCGCATCGCTGCCTACGACCACCAGAGTCCTCGCCATCACGTCTAGACCTTCTCCACTTGACCATTCACCTTTTCCCCCTATTCTGATCCACCCTGATGTGATGATGACGTCGCTCTTCCCTTGCAAACATCGACAACTCGAACAGGGTCTTAAACCCTACTTTGCCGTCATTCAGCCACCCCGCTGCATGGAAAAATCTCCGACCATTTTTCCCAAGACCCTCAACCCTCAAGTACCTCCAGCTTCAACCCGATACTCCATCCATCTCCGATCACTGAGAAATCAACGAAAGTCTCAATCCCATTCAACTCATAATCCCTCCCAAATTACAAGCTTAAAAATTATGATTTTACCACCAAAAATCATCATTTCAAGAAACAAACCAAGTTATAAAATCAAAACATGGAATTTAAACAATCATTTTTTTTGACATGAATTGATTCTCACGCTAAATTCAATCTTACTTGATAATTACTTAATAACTACTCTTGAAATTATTTTTAAAAATAGTATTTCATCCTTACAAAC
Organism: Allium cepa; assembly: GCA_030765085.1. NCBI lineage: Eukaryota > Viridiplantae > Streptophyta > Magnoliopsida > Asparagales > Amaryllidaceae > Allium > Allium cepa. The sequence continues at coordinate 21,604,154 of CM060933.1, read as the reverse complement.
AATTTTTCTTTAATGATCATAGCCTATAATTTTTTAGATGAGGAGATGCGAATTTATTTTGGGAGATTTGGGTCTGTAAATCAAGAACAGAGGCCATAAATATTTACACAAACATGCATACACGTATACACAGCAAATCAAATCTTTATACCAGGCAAACCCATTTATACATCCATGCAAAACATGTTTGAATCATTTCTATGATTAATTGTTGCATGCACAGGTATTACAGATGTTTTAAATTTAAAAGATTTATGTTTACTCACCTAGAAATGTAGAAAAGATGAAAGAGCTTTGAAGCCTGGAAACTGATTTTGAACTTTGAAACTGCAAGCTTGAATTTGAAACTGCAATTTGATCTTGATCTTACTTTGACGAAGCTGAATTTTGAATTGAATCTAGCTTGTACAGTTGAAACTGGAAAGAGTTGTTTTTTTCCTCTAGTTTTAGATTTTGAAAGATGAAAAAAGAAAAGGGTTAAGATATATAAGTGTATACAGCCTTGGTCCTTATTATTCTCCTTTATATTATATTTTGAAAAATAAGGAAATTCATTTAAATAAGAATTTATTGACACTTGTATTTGCATGATACTCCTAAGCTTACAAATGTCAAATGCATGCATTTATATTTCCTTATGTTTTTGTTTTTATGTTTTAGTTTATATTTTCTTTTTATTTATTTTATGTTTACTTAATAAGATAAAATTCTTTATTCATTCCTATTTTAACTTAACCTATTTATACTTTAATTAATAACTACATATATATATATATACTAGTGTTTAAAATGTAGAGTTTGAATCTAATTTATTTTCAAGATATTCATATAGAATTTCAAATCATAGTTTTATTTACAATCTACATATATATAAATAATAGCAAATAGATAGCATATTTTATTTATTTTGAAAAGATAAGTTTGCAAATATAGATGATTATATAAAAAGACTATCAAATTAACATTTTCCAAAAATCCCGGGTTATCACAGTGGAGTTCAAATATGAGGATGCAGTTGCATGTTATTTTCTAAGTACAACTGTCAGTCTCTATGGAAAACTATCAGTATTCACGGGTGAACTATATTCAACTATAAACTAATTCTAACTCTTTATATTTATTGTTATAGCTGTTGATCTAGTTTCCTTAACCATATAATAATTCTTACAGTGGCTTGTAAGAAGGGAAGCTCATTTGCAGCGCATTTAACAGGGATTACAGTTTCACAAATATGTGGTAATTTCTTTACGTCATTTTAATTATTCCCTTATACCAAAAAATGAGTCAATTTAATGTTATGTGTCAAATATTTGCAATGAAGATCAACTTGTGTTTTAAATTTATGTTTCAATGGTCGATACAAGAAACCAATACTATGTGAAATAGGAAAATAAATTGTTTTAGATACGATAGCAAATTATGTTAACTTCTTTATTCATATATCATGTCTACAATAATTAACAATATACTAAGTATAAGAATACTGCAATATTTTTTAGAATATCTCTCCCATCCTTATTGTTTAACATTACATACATATTCATACTTCGGATCATATTGATAATAATCTAAAACAGCCTAGTACAAATTTGTTTTTTGTGTTAGCATGCAACTAGGTTGTTATGTAGAGGGTTTACTAATACTAATCGGACATAAATAATTATAAATTAATTTTAGGGATTTTCATTGATTCATCACTGAAATAGCATCTTCTTGTCAACAGACTTATAGCGGAATCATATAACACTATTTATTTACTTAAGATGGCATAATTGTTTTTACTAATATGCACAAAAACACAAACTTGACTTCGTATTCACCCCTTATAACTATCGTATTAGTTTCAAAAAATTTACAATTCAAGGAACTATCTTTCATAGTTCAGTTCTCTTGAATTATAATATAAACATTATGATATCATTATTTTGCTACAGTGTAATAGTTTATTTTGTTATGTTATATATTGATATAACTCTTCCTTGCATTTTTTTACCATTCAGTTTCAGTTAACATTAGACACAATGAATGAGTTGATACTACGTCCACCCACATATGATATATATAATGTTAGGACGTTCCTCTCTTCTCATTATTACAGGACTCAATTTCTAGTAAGTACTACTAGATTTTTTGTAAAAGAATTTTTTGGTTAAAATGCATATGCTTAGTTGTGCAACAAATATGGGACGCCAAACCAGGAACCACATGCTTACCCATTGCAGCATTAAACACATGCTTAGGTTCCTTCTCTGTTTAATCAGGCCTTATTACATATTAGCATTACCGGTCTATGATAAAATTCCTGTAAGTTGTATAATATTTTAGTTATTTACGGAAAGATTTTAAAAGAACTTGAGATTTCTAATATTGAGAAATTTTTTATTAATTCGCAGAATTTGTTATATAGTCATAATAATACTGATACATGAGAAGTATTTATGACATTCTCTATTTCCCTATTGGACTAAGAATAAATGCAGGCCCAGGCCCATTTATAAGATGACCGATATTATACAATATAGAGATAAGCTATGTTATCTCGAGTATTCATTTATTTCTTTAGTGTTTCATTTTCCCCATCAAACCTTATTTTTTTAAAAATTAAGGTTTGGAGAAAATACCCAAACTCTCCGCCGGCAACGATTATCTTCAACAACTTTAGATCTGAGTGGAGCGATTTGTATCTATCCTCGAGAATACTTCGAATATACTCCTTTTAGTCATAGATTTATCTTTTGTTGTATAAGCATGGAGTCTGGGGACTTCTGTTTTGAATTGATGTGTCTCGAGACTTCTACTTCGAGTTAATCTGATGTAATGTACTTTTTTTCTTGTAGATCTAAGAGGTTGAGTTCATGATAAATGACTACCATCCATCTTTGTCCAGCTATGATTGAGTTCAGATGTGATTGAGTAGCTCTGGTGAGTGCTCATTGTTTTTTCCTTGCAGATCCGTGTAATCGAAGTTGTGATGAAACTGGACATTGTTGCCTCCATTTCAGCTTGGCTCAAAGTGTCGATTTCAGCCACTTTGAGTCTCTGCTTGAACAACGTGAAGTTCCTTCTTGACACTGATTTGGTCGGTAGATCTACAGTTTGGTAGGTGATAGGTATATGTCTAACCTCTAACTTGTTGCTTGTAACTAGCTCTCTGACAAAATAAAGGTCTGGCTCCATATGCTTAGTTCTAGGATGTAGAACTGGATTAGCACTGAGAAGAACTATACTTAAGTTATCACACCATATTATAGCCTTGTTGTTTGTGTTGCTATGAAGTTCACTTAATTGTGGTTCAATCCATCTTATTTCAATAGTAGCATTAGCCACATTTCTGTACTCTGCTTCTGTACTTGACCTAGAAATTGTTGGCTGTTTTTTTAGCACCATGACACTAAGTTTTTGCCTAAATATATGCAATATCCTGATGTAGATCTTCTATCATCAGGGTCAGTTGCCTACTGTGCATCAGCATACTCATATATATTGATGGTTTTGCTTGATTCTAGCATCAAACCTTGCTTTATTGTCCCTTTTAACTATCTTAGAATTCTTTTGACAGCCTTCCACTGGTCATCTAAGGGTTTTGCAAGAACTGACTTACTTTGTTTACACTGTATGCAATGTCTGGTCTAGTAATTGTAGCATACTGCAGTGCCCTCACTATACTTTGTATTGTTTGTCATTTAAAATTGCTTCTTCTTTGATAAGTGTATGTTGCTTGCCATTGGAGTTGAAAGTGAATTTGCTTTCTCTATTCTTGCTTTGACTAACAATTCTAAAATATACTTTTCTTGACTTAAGAAGATTTTTCATTTGGCATTCTTTTTGTTTCAACTGCTAAGAAATAGCTAAGGCAGCTGAGGTCCTTGATTGAGAACTCTTTATTTAAATGTTTAGTGAGCTTGTTGATCTCTATGTCACTCCTGCCTGTAACAATGAATCATCAACATATATTAGAATACAAGTGATAGCAAGCTTACTGAATTTAGTAAATAAAGATTATCAGATTTTGTTGATATATAGACAAAATTGATCAATGTTGACTTCAACTTTTCAAACCAGACTTTAGGTGCCTTCTTAAGGCCATAGATGGCTTTATTTAATTTGCACGCCATAGCATCCTTGTTTTTCTGTTTAAACCCCTGAGGTTTATCCATGTAAACTTCCTCCTGCAAAACACCTTTCGAAAAGGCATTATTAACATCTAATTGTTTGATGTTCCAACCTCTGTGAAAGGAAATGGTTATAACTATTCTTCTAGTGGTAGGCTTCACAATAGGTGAAAAAGTTTCATTAAAATCAAATCCATTCTATTGTGAATAGCCTTTTGCAACTAATCTTGCCTTGTACTTAGAGATTGAACCATCGAAATTTCTCTTTATTTTATATGTCCATTTGCATCCAACAACATTCCTTTTTGTTGGTAGGGAGATCAATGTCCAGGTTTTGTTTTTAGTTAAAGCATCATACTCCTCTTTCATTGTTGTTATCCATTTATCATCCTTCATTTCTTCATAGAAATTGATTAGCTCACTAGTCTTTATGATTGGATTGTAAATTTTTGGCTTGAATATTCCACCCTTTGCTCTAGTTATCATATAATGTCTATTTGTTTCAGGTGTTGGCTGCAGTGCTTGCTGCTGATCCCTATGATTGGCTATTGTCTATCTATCATCATTAGATGATTGTTAATCATATAATGATTGGTGTGAGCTGGACTGCATGTTAGCATCTTAATGTGATGCTTGAGTAGGTAACTGAGGGGAAACATGTTGATCACATTATGATTCATCTCTTGGAGACGTGTTATCAGCCGAGATGACCTCTTTCTGAAGTTGTCTCATTATTTCAGTTTGTTCAGGTATATCAGGCATAGACAATTTTGGATTATATACCTTCTGTGTAGTTATGATACTTAGGTTGCCAAAAGGAAATATTATTTCATTAAAAATAGCATCTCTAGATATGTAAATTTTTCCATTGCTATCCAGACATTTATATCCTTTTTTGTTGAATGCATACCCCAAAAATGTACATGGGAATGATCTAAAGTTTACTTATGTGCATTATAGGGTCTTAAATAAGGGAAACATAAGCATCCAAATACTCTTAATCTTTGATAATCAGGTTTACCACCATATAACATTTCCATAGGGCTTTTGAGTTTTAAAACTTTAGTTGGCAACCTATTAATTAAATAGGCAGTTGTAGAAAAAAGCATATGGCTATAGCTTAAGTGGTAATGATGCTTGAGCAAGTAAAGTAAGACCAGTTTCTACTATTTGTCAATGTTTTCTCTCAATTAGGCCATTTATTTAGATGTATATGGATATGTTGTTCTGCGTAGTATTCCTTTTTCTTGTAGAAAATCTTTGAGTGGTTGGAAATCTATTACACCATCAGTTTGTATAATTTTTATCTGATTTCCTATTTGTTTTTCAATATGAGTTATAAACTGTACTATCGCATTGCAAGTATCAGATTTGGATTTTAAGAAACAAATCCACACATATCTGTAATAAGCATCAATGAATGAAATATAGTATTTATACTCCGAATCAGCGTTGATTGGTGTTGGACCCCATAAATCAGTAGCAATTAACTCCAAGGGTTTGTTGTATTTAGTTTGTGAGTGTGGAAATACAAGTTTATGACTTTTTATCATTTGACAATAAGTGCACACATTAGGTATTGAAAATTCTTTAAAAGAAATGTCACTACTATTCAACACATGCTTTACAATCTTTACATTTGGATGACCTAATTTGTAATGTCATATATCAAACTCCTTACTACCATCACTTTGTTTCAATTCAAAGATGTTGCTACATTTTTCTTTAGGTCCTAGACCTCTTGAATTTTCAGTACCAAATGTGTACAGTCCTTTAGTGTGACACCCCACCTCTATGCTCACAGTAACAAAGGTTATTATAAGAAATAACGTCTGCTATTGTGAAGAATAAGGCTTGTTAGAAGCGACCATCCATATGTTGTGCCGTAGACGGGTATTGAATACATCGATAGGAGTTGTGTAAATTACTCCAAAAGATATAAATTCAATCCAAATCTAAAACGAAACTACGGCGGCTAAAGAAAAATCCAGAACAACTCATAATAACAACAACACAGATAGTATAATCACATCAGAACAGAAATATCAGATATATAGCGGAAGACAAGTTTGGAATACATGCTACAACAATCGATAGTTCACCTAAACCAAATGTACATATACATCATAACATACATGAGATGAGAGTCAATACACCAAAAGTACACCTTGACGACTAGACAAAAGATGGAGTGAAATCCCAAAAGGTGAAGCTGCAACTGAATCAGAGATAGAGATTATCCTAAAATAACTCGATCGAACCCAAGTATTAATTAAAAGAAAATAATAAACAGATCAGTCTAATTTAAACTTAGAAATAAGTGTATGATAAACAACACTTAAGCAAATAATTATAGTCTCGAATGAGACTATTCAACATAAATAATCAGCATAGTTTAAATGAAGAAATCTTAATTTAAACTCCATCAAAATCAACTTTTAAATTCACAATTGAATTCAAAACAGCAATACGCAAAATTATAATCTCAGATGAGACTATACACAAACTCAACTTCCAAATTCATAATTGAATTCATAGCAGCAATTCACAAAAGCTAGAAATCAAAATAGATAACTAGACAAATCAGCAGTCGCAAAATCTAGAAATCAAAATAAGATAACTAGAAAATCAGCATAAAAGTGGATCGATCCCGGCAGATGGCGAGTTTTAACTGCGCCGCACGTGCACCTCACATGGCCGAAGCCTACCAAGTACTATAAATTTTTGGCGCCCATCAGATGAACCGAAGGTCTGCAGAGTGACCCGAAGGTCTAGTACTGGTAATTGACCCACAGGCCCATCATATGACTCGAAGGTCCAGCAGAGTGGCTCGAAAGCCCAACAAAATCATCAGAATCTTCAAACAACAGAAAATATTTCAATTAACGAGTCCGGAATTAATCGAAATAGTAAAAGTGTGGTTCCATACTCTGCACTATTGCTAAATCGTTTAAATCTCTTTTCCTTGAAAGTGCAAAATTGTGTATTTTATATAAATAAGATTTACGTTCTCAAACAGACAAGTCCGAAATTAAGCAAATCAGTAAAAGTAAGGGTTCATAGTCCTCATTTTTGCTGAAACGTTTAAATCGCTTCTTCCTCATTCATTTGAAAGCGCAAATTGTAAAAAAATTTGAAAATAATTTTATTTTAAAATGATTTTTAAAACACGTGATTAAAACAGCAACAACCATAGCATTTCGACGAAGAAATTGCGTTTCACAAAACACCGTAAAAACGGATACCAAATTAGCGTTACGGAATAACCGCTTGAGATTTCACTTTAAAATTGACGGCTACTGAAGTCAAAACAATAGTAAATTTATTAGTCAAAAATCTCATCAAAGCAACATGCTTCAAAAATATAATACCGGCGTAAAAATGCCGTTATAAAAATAACGGCAACAAAATACGTTGTAAAACGTAACACCGGTTCAACGTAGATTAAATAGTAGACTACACCACTATATTTTCATCAAAAATCTCACTTGCACGCAACAAGGAATATAATTACATGACTTGGGTACTAGTATACATTACACGCAAGCAATTAAAAATGCTCTGGGCTCTAACATTAAAACATTCTATCTCACCTGTATGCATAAATTGGACTATGCAACCTGTTCTCAAAAGAAAAATATATACTATCCTGGGCAATATACAACAACATGCGCACGCAAAAAGGAAGTCTTAAAATGAGATGCAGACACGTCAAACTGAAATTAGTAATTGTAATTCAGTTTTCCCCTGTGTGAAACGAACAAACCATACTTGTACGCTCGTATAAAATGAATAAGAATGGTGACATCTTAACTATTTAGCATGCAGGTGAAATCAGTAGCATGCACCACTATTTTACTTGCACGCAAAAAATATGGGCCAGAGCAAGTTATATACGTGCGCCCCTATCAATATGTAATCTGTAGCATGTGCAATCTTTTGTCTTTTTTTCATTGTATGCATGTGTTCAAAACAATACGCACGCAATTTATGTATAATATATGAAATGACCTGGGTAAGTATCCACTTGCACGAAACGAGAAAGGACTTGCAAATGTCACTCCTTTGTACGCAAGCAATATATTCACGTCTATATGTATACCAGAAATAAACTTTGAGCCAGAACTCACTATGCACGCACACTATTTTCCTTTTTAAAGACCTGGCAACTATTTTTTTTTTAGTACAAATGATAAGTAGCAAAGTAAATGACTGTTGAACAACACAAAATATGACCTGAAATTTTTTTCCAGTGCTACTTGTACACATAACACGCGTCACGTATCATGCAAGTGTGAAAGTTGATAACTGAGTTAGCTGTAACCGGTTTCTGAGCTTTGCGTGCACATATATAAGTGATTTATGCGAGATAAAGCTTTGGATAAATTAGAAATGTGAGTGCTCACTCACCAAAAATAATTGCTTCCAAACCAATGAACCACCCAGATTCGAAAGAAAGCCTCAATCAAGCTGCCATTAATGCATTTCTCGCTGCTACTTAAGCTTTTAACAAAATGAAAGAATGTTGTAGCTATTTTACTTTCTTTTTTTTCAAAAAAATATGTATAAGTCAAAGCGACATAGGCTGGCTAACATTTTTGGATACAACTACATTAAATTGTATACGTGCACTAGTAGAAGAAAAGGACTTACTGCAGTTAAAATAACGATGGTACAAATGTTTAAACTTTTGTTTTGTAAAATGCATGCGTGCAAACCAAAGCAAGTGTTCACACTTTCTTTATGAACTGAAAGTGACAGCAAAGCCAAAAAATGTTCCCAAACTATTGTGTTTACAGCAACACAAAACGTGTCCTCCTTTTGTTTAAAAATTGTTCCACGTGAAGGCTTATATGTAAATATAACACAACCTAGTTATTTACTTCCATTGTGCTGTCACAAAAAAATATGCAACTGACTTAGAAATGGATTTGCATCATTTTTTTTCACATTTTTATTTTTAGAAATTTCTATTTAAGATATTTATTTCGGCAGTAATTCAAAAATCACGGTCTTTACAAACTCCCCCTTATAAAAATTGCGTCCCCGCAATTTTCATACTAGAAGCAGTCAATAACACAAATAATTCATCACAATAATGATTTAAAAAAGATGAGATAGATCATCACCCCCACCCGAAGAGGAGAGAAAACCCGGATAAGAACGCTCGATGAATTTTATGGTTTCCCAAGTGCAATCTTTGGGGTTCGCGGACCATTGAATTTTTACAAGCGGAACTTCTTAGTTCCGAAGGCGTTTAACCTCCGAAGCTAGCACCCGAATAGGATTTTGCACCATAGACAAGTCGGGTGAGATCTCAAGATCTTGCAACACATGAGGATCAATAACAGAATTTGAATCTCGAAGGCATCGACGAAGCTGGGATACATGAAATACGTCATGAATTCCCGAAAACTGGATAGGTAGCGATACACGATAAGCAACTGGGCCAGTGCGTTCCATAATAGGAAACGGTCCAATATATCGAGGAGCCAATTTCTCGAAGCTACTAAAACGCACCACACCCTTCATCGGAGAAACACGAATGAATACGTGATCGCCAACAGAAAATTCCAAAGGCTTCCTACGATGATCGGCATAAGATTTCTGCCTATTCTGAGCTTCCTTCATTCTCTGTCTAATAATATCAATCCTCTCAGAAGAATCACGAATATACACGAATATAATCGGGGCCGAGAACTAACTTTTCCTACGATTCCAACCAACAAGATGGTGATCGACACGGCCTTCCGTAAAGAGCTTCGAAAGGAGCCATACCGATACTTTATTGAAAATTATTGTTATAAGAAAATTCAACAAGAGATAAGTGGTCTTCCCAACTACCACCAAAAACAAGAATGCAAGCTCGAAGCAGATCTTCCAAAATTGATTCAACCTTTCAGTCTGACCATCAGACTATGAATGATAAGCTGTACTGAGATTGAGCTTAGTGCCCAAAGCTTTCTGAAGGCTCTGCCAGAAACCACTAGTAAAAAGCGGATCTCTGTCACTAACAATAGAACTAGGCACACCATGAAGTCGAACGACTTCCTTAATAAACAGCTTAGCCAACAAAGGAGCAGTCCGATTGGACTTGATAGGAATAACATGGACTGATTTGGTCAATCTTTCAACAATTACCTAAATACTAGTATGGCCCGACCTCGAATGAGGTAGATCATCAATGAAGTCCATGGAAATCTGATCTCATTTCCATAACGGAATCTCAAGAGGCTGCAAAGGACCACTAGGACGCTGGTGTTTTGCTTTAATAAGTTGACAAGTCATGCAACGACTCACATAACTTGCAACATCATGCTTCATACCCTCCCAATAGTATAAGCGTTTCATATCAGCATACATCTTACTACTACCCGGATGAATAGTATACTTAGAACGATGATAGTCCTCAAGAATTTCATTTCTAAGATTAGAAACATTAGGCACGACCAACCTTCCCTTCTTTCATATACAACCATGAATATCAATATCGAAATCCTTCAGATCATCACTTCGGGATTCCGATTTACAACTCTAAATAAGATAAGCAATATGTGGATCTTGTTTCTGGGCATCAGCAACAAGGTCCAACAAACTAGGACGAGCTTCCATGCTAAATAAAAGCATGGAAGAATCAGAAACTGAAGGACGGTCTCTAATATCACAAAGAGATAAAGCTTTCAAAATATTCCATTCTGCTAGCATCATGGAAACAACAACTTGCTGCTTGCGACTAAGAGCATCAGCAACTCGATTACCCTTACCAGGGGTATACTGAATATCGAAATCATATGAAGCAAGAAATTTGAGCCTACGCTATTGCCTCATATTAAATTCTTTCTGAGTGAATAGATACTTCAAAGATGCGTGATCAGTGAAGAGAATAAAACGCTCGCCCAATAAATAATGTCGTCAAATATTTAGAGCAAAGACTATAGCGGCTAACTGAAATCATGGGTAGCATAATGAATCTCGTTAGGCTTTAGTTGTCTAGAAGCATAGGCAACTACTCTATCCTTTTGCATGAGAACTGCACCGAGTCCATAACCACTGGCATCGGTATAAACGACAAGATCATGATTCCCTTCGGGAACCACTAAGATAGGAGCATGAGTAAGGAGATCTTTTAACTTCAAGAAAGAATTCTCACACTTATCCGACCAAATAAAAGGAACGGCTTTTCTCGTGAGAGTGGTAAGCGGTAAAGCAATACGAGAAAAGTCCTTAATGAACAGGCGATAATATCTCGCCAATACAAGGAAACTACGGATCTCAGTAACGGTCTCGGGCCTCTTCTAATTCTGAATAGATTCGATCTTGGAAGGATCGACATAAATACCATCAAGAGAAACAATATGATCGAGAAACTTCACCTTATTCTCCCAGAAGTGACACTTGGAGAATTTGGCATAAAGCTAATGCTGACGAAGAGTGCTCAAAACAATCTCCAAATGCTGAATATGATTGGCTTTAAATTTGGAATAAATAAGAATATCATCAATGATAGCCAAGACGAACTTATCGAGATATTCCCAGAATATCTGATTCATAAGATCAACAAAATACGCTGGACGTTTGTCAAACCGAACGGCATAACAAGCCATTCGTAAGAACCATAACGAGTACGGAATGCAGTGAGAGGAATGCTATCTTCCGCAACTCGTAACTGATGAAAACCGGTAGCAAGATAGAGTTGGGAGAAGAGCTTAGCCCCACTCAATTGATCGAACTTGTCGTCGATCCTAGGTAATGGATACCTATTTTTGATAGTAAGCTCGTTAAGCTTGCGATAATCAATGCAAAGTCTAAGAGTACCATCTGGCTTCTTAACAAAGACAACGGCGACGCCCCAAGGAGATGAGCTAGAACGAATAAAATGCTTGGCTTCCAACTCAGATAATTGTTGATTGAGTTCCTCATTTTCCTTAGCAGACATCCTCGTGAGAGGACAAATGACAGGATGAGCACCAGAGATAAGATCAATACGGAACTCAACTGCCCTCTTCGGCGGCAATCTCGAAATAGGCTCGAAAACATCAGAAAAATCACAAACAACCGAAATATTAGCTATGACATCCTCCGATTCGAAGGAAGAAATGAGAGCATTAGAAGCATAATTCATGTCTCGAAATATAATAGATAACTGCTCGCTAGCATCGGGATGCTTAAGATATAAAGTTCTTTCGGGACATAGGATTTGAACTTCATAACGGACGAGCCAATCCATACCCAATATCATATCAAAACCAAGATGATCCATAACATGCAGATTCACATGAAAGGAGAAACCACAAAGAATAATCTCAACATCAACACATAACAAACCAAGAGTAGCGGATCCACCAATAGGATTCACAATCCTCGAAGGATTGCAAAGAGTAACAACATCCAAAGGAATAACATCAACAAGCTCCTTTGACACGAATGAATGTGATGCACCTGTATCGAAAAGAACTCTAATAGAACGACCATGAAATAAAATAAAACCTTCCAAAACAGAAGGACTAATACCTTTGGGCTGAGAAGAAACACCAGAAGCTTTAGCAACATTAAGCTTCCCAGATTTAAGACCCCTAGAAGCAGTAGGACAATCAGAAATCCAATGACCCTCTTTCTTGCAATAGCGGCAAATGTGAGGCTTAGGACAATTATGATGAAGATGATCCAGAGAACCATAATTATAGCACGCCCTCTGAATAGAAGGTGCACTACTAGGCTGAGAACTAGAGGTAGCTTGCTTCTTCTTCTTCTGGTTGGAAGAATTAGGCTTATGAAATGGAAACCTCTTCTTTTTGGGGTTCTTAGAAACCTCAACCTCATCACCACCATCACGTTCCTTTTCAACAGCTTCAAGGCAAAGAGCCGAATCAACAAGCTCCTCAAAAAAGAGCTTAAGCTGAAGCAAAAGAACTTTCTTCAAATACTTCTTCAAACCATCAACAAAATGAAGATTCTTCTTACACGAAGTGTTAATGAACTCAACTCCGTATTTGGACAAGGCCTCGAAAGATGCAACATAATCAGAAACAGAGGACTTTCCTTGCTTCAACTCAAGGAAACTACGAGCAAGATTAGCCTTTTCTGATTCAGGAACGAACTTAAGTTCGAAAGTTCCTTAAACTGAATCCAAGAGAGAGAGGACTCATCAACTTCCGCAATAAAAAGCTCATACCAATCAAGCGCATGCTCTTGCAACATGCTAGATGCTACGAGAACGCGATGGTGAACAGAAAGATCCATCCGAGAAAATATGCGCTCACAAGTGCGCAACCAAGTTTGAAACTCCATTACACTTTCCGATCCCTTGAAAGGCTTGCCTCCAATGTGGGAATAGTCACTACACATGCGGGCGAAGGCAGACTTTTGATTAGGAGCTGCGGGAGTAGCAACAGAAGGCTGAGTACCCCGAAATAGCTCCATAAACTGATCAGCTGACATATAGACTCCGTCCGGATGAGAACCACTAGACGGACCTACAGTAGAACGCTTCCCTCTACCTCTTCCATCCATAGGCTGAGAGACAAAAGAAGGTAAGGATTAGTTAAAACAATACACAATTGATAAGAAATTTAACAAATGGAATACTACAGAATATAAAATTTTATTCCTAGACATACTCCAGATGATAAAGTGGAAAGAATAGATTAGAAAGGCACGAATAAAACCCTTGAATAGTTGTAATGCATGTTCCATTCTGCTTTTGTTCTGTGTTTATTATAATTTATTCTGAATTTCAGCTCTGATACCAAACTATGACGCCCCATCTCTATGCTCACAATAACAAAGGTTATTATAAGAAATAACGTCTGCTATTGCAAAGAATAAGGCTTGTTAGAAGCGACCATTCATATGTTATGCCTTAGACGAGTATTGAATACATTGATAAGAGTTATGTAAATTACTCCAAAAGATATAAATTCAATCCAAATCTAAAACGAAACTACGGTGGCTAAAGAAAAATCCAGAACAACTCATAATAACAACAACACAGATGGTATAATCACATCAGAAAAGAAATATCAGATATATAGCGGAAGACAAGTCTGGAATACATGCTACAGCAATCGATAGTTCACCTGAACCAAATGTACATATACATGTACATCATAACATACATGAGATGAGAGTCAATACACCAAAAGTACACCTCGACGACAAAACAAAAGATGGAGTGAAATCCCAAAGCTGAAGCTGCAACTGAATCAGAGATAGCGATTATCCTAAAATAACTCGGTCTGACCCGAGTATTATTTAAAAGAAAATAACGGATCAGTCTAATTTAAACTCAGAAATAAGTGTATGATAAACAACACTTAAGCAAATAATTATAGTCTCGAATGAGACTATTCAACATAAATAATCAGCATAGTTTAAATGAAGAAATCTCAATTTAAACTCCATCAAAATCAACTTTCAAATTCACAATTGAATTCAAAACAGCAATACGCAAAATTATAATCTCAGACATGACTATACACAAACTCAACTTCCAAATTCATAATTGAATTCAAAGCAGCAATTCACAAAAGCTAGAAATCAAAAATAGATAGCTAGACAAATCAGCAGTCGCAAAATCTAGAAATCAAAATAAGATAACTAAAAAATCAGCATAAAAGTGGATCGATCCCAGCAGATGGCGAGTTTTAGCTACGCCACACGTGCATCTCATATGGCCGAAGCATACCAAGTACTATAAATTTTTGGCGCCCATCAGATGACCCGAAGGTCCGCAGAGTGACCCGAAGGTCTAGTACTGGTAATTGACTCGAAGGTCCACCAGATGACCCGAAGTCCAGCAGAGTGGCTCGAAAGCCCAACAAAATCATCAGAATCTTCAAACAACAGCAAATATTTCAGTTAACGAGTCCGGAATTAATCGAAATAGTAAAAGTGTGGTTCCATACTCCACACTTTTGCTAAATCGTTTAAATCTCTTCATCGTTTTCTTGAAAGTGTAAAATTATGTATTTTATATCAATAAGATTTACGTTCTCAAACGGACAAGTCCAAAATTAAGCGAATCAGTAAAAGTAAGGGTTTATAGTCCTCATTTTTGCTGAAACGTTTAAATCGCTTCCTCATTCATTTGAAAGCGCAAATTGTAAAAAAAATTGGAAACAATTTTATTTTAAAACGATTTTTAAAACACGTGATTAAAACAGCAACAACTATAGCAGTTTCGACGAAGAAATTACGCTTCACAAAACACCGTAAAAACGGATACCAATCAGCGTTATGGAATAACCGCTTGAGATTTCACTTTAAAATTGACGGTTACTGAAGTCAAAACAACAGTAAATTTATTCGTCAAAAGTCTCATCAAAGCAACACGCTTCAAAAATATAATACCGGCGTAAAAGTTCTGTTATAAAAATAACGACAAGAAAATACGTTTTAAAACGTAACACCGGTTCAACGTAGATTAAATAGTGGACTGCACCACTATATTTTCATCAAAAATCTCACTTGCACACAACAAGGAATATAATTACATGATTTGGATACTAGTAAACATTACACGCAAGCAATTAATAATGCTCTAGGCTCTAACATTAAAACATTCTATCTCAACCTGTATGCATAAAATTGGACTATGCAACCTATTCTCAAAAGAAAAATATATACTATCCTGGGAAATATACAACAACATGAGCACGCAAAAAGGAAGTCTCAAAATGAGATGTAGATACGTCAAAAAGAAATGAGTAATTGTAATTCAGTTTTCCCCTATGTGAAACGAACAAACCATACTTGTACGCTCGTATAAAATGAATAAGAATGGTGGCATCTTAACTATTTAGCATGCAGGTGAAATCAGTAGCATGCACCACTATTTACTTGCATGCAAAAAATATAAGCCAGAGCAAGTTATATACGTGCGCCCCTGTCAATATGTAATCAGTAGCATGTGCAATCTTTCCTTTATTTTTTCATTGTATGCATGTGTTCAAAACAATACGCACATAATTTATGTATAATATATGAGACGACCTGGGTGAGTATTTACTTGCATGAAACGAGAAAGGACTTGCAAATGTCACTCCTTTGTACGCAAGCAATATATTCACGTCTATATGTATACCAGAAATAAACTTTGAGCCAGAACTCACTATACACGCACATTATTTTCCTTTTTAAAGACCTGGAAACTATTTTTTTGGCACAAATGATAAGTAGCAAAGTAAATGACTGTTGAACAACACAAAATATGACCTGAACAAAATTTCCAGTGCTACTTGTACACATAACACGCGTCACGTATCATGCAAGTGTGAAAGTTGATAACTGAGTTAGCTATAACCGGTTTCTAAGCTTTGCGTGCACACATATAAGTGATTTATGCGAGATAAAGCTTTGGATAAATTAGAAATGTGAGTGCTCACTCACCAAAAATAATTGCTTCCAAACCAATGAACCACCCAAATTCGAAAGAGAGCCTCAATCAAGCTGTCATTAATGCATTTCTCACTACTACTGAAGCTTTTAACAAAATGAAAGAATGTTGCAGCTATTTTACTTTTCTTTTTTTCAAAAATAAATGTATAAGTCAAAGCAGCATGGGCGGGCTAACATTTTTGAGTACAACTGCATTAAATTGTATACGTGCACTAGTAGAAGAAAAGGACTCGCTGCAGTTAAAATAATGATGGTACAAATGTTTAAACTTTTGTTTTGTAAAATGCATGCATGCCAGCCAAAGCAAGTGTTCACACTTGCTTTATGAACTGAAAGTGACAGCAAAGCCAAAAAATGTTCTCAAACTATTATGTTTACAGCAAGACAAAATGTGTCCTCCTTTTTGCTTAAAAATTGTTTCACGTGAAGGCTTATATGTAAATATAACACAACCTAGTTATTTACTTCCATTGTGCTATCACAAAAAATATGCAACTGACTTAGAAATGGATTTGCATCATTTTTTTTTCAAATTTTTGTTTTTAGAAATTTCTATTTCAAATATTTATTTCGGCAGTAATTCAAAAATCACGATCGTTACATTTAGATTCTCTATGCTGTAATAAGATTTCTTTTATTAGAATATCTTTAGTTAACCAATATTTTGGATAAAATTTAAAAAAGACATTGTTGTCTTTGGATAATTGTGATACACTCAATAAGTTTTTTCTTATTAAGGGAATTCTCAACAAATTATTGAGATATAACTTTCTTTTGCCTATAAAATTTGCATTTCCAGTGTGTGTAATTTTGATAGATTTCCCATCACCCATATACATAAATTATGTACCTTTGTACTCCTTGTTGTCCAAGTTTAAATTGTTCGGATTGCTTGTCACATGATTTGTAGCTCCAGAACCAGGATACCATATTTCATCATTTATGTTTTCAATCTTGGCAACATCACTGTTTGAATTTGTTATCTTGTTGGATCATGTTAACATTTGGTTAGTAGTTTCTTTCATTAGTCTGCTGTGATGGTGTGTACTTTGAGTCAAATCTGAAGTAACATTTGTTTGCTAAATGTCCTTTTCTCTCACAGATTTGACATCTTATTCTATTTTTGTTGTTGTATCTTCCACATCTTCGTCTAAATCTACCCGAATAACCACCTCTTTGACTGGTTGATTGATTCTTGACATTGTAGTTCTTTTCTTGATTTATGAATTTGTTGTCACTAACAAAATTGGCTGAAAGATCTGAAATAATGGGTTTCTATTTCTTTATTCTGCCTTCATGAGCAAGTAATATGGAGTGCATGTATTAAATGGTAGGTGTTGTTTCTTTTGATGAGATGACTGCCACTCAGATTCATAATCTTTGTCTAGCCTATTTAATATTGACAGTACTTGTTCATAATCTGGTATCTTGTGACCCACTGACTCTAGTTGATCACATAACATCATGATTTTTGATAATTACTCTCTTATATACAGATTGTCCTTTTTTAAATTCTACAACTGCCTTTTGTAAAATATGACTTTGCAGCATATTGAGTGTTAAAAACTTGTTGAATTGTTGACCAGATTTCATTAGCACTCTTACATCCAATTAGTTGTGGAAAAAGATTTGAACTTATGGTAGATAATAACCAAGAACTTACAGACTATTTTGTCTTTGATGTGATTTATATTCTTGATTGATTACAAGTTTGACACCCTTACCCGCCACATATCTTGGTGGTGTAATTAGGGTGCCAAGAACATAGTCTGCTATCCATACCTTCTAGTGGCAGTTTCTATCTAAAATTACCAGAGAAGGAAATTTGTTTCATCCAGTTGTACATTAATAATCTGACTTTGTGGCTTGATCAGTGTTTGGATGATGTCTTGTGTTGCATATTTTTGGGATGTTGTTGTTGTTGGTCTTGCTGCTAATATGGAAGATAAATCTTCTTCTAACATTGTTGTAGTTCAACTATGAAACAGTAAATCTGAGGGATTGATTGCAAGAATTGGAGGATCTGATGCAGCCAGAGGAATTGAATGATGGAGATGTCGACAGTGGCTTCTTGGCACGACACAGATGAACTTTGAAATAAAAAACTAGTGAGAACTGTAACATCTTGATTGGCCTTAACACAGACCCAGGTATGATCGTAAATGAGAAAAAAATCAAATGATGAGAATCTTGAATTCTCTGATAAGTGAATTTGCAGCCTATCTCAATGATGATATTGAATCTAAGAAGATAATGGCATGGCGATTCCTACTTGATTGTTGTTAAGGATGAGGATGCTCTAATACCATGAATTTTTTAAAAGAAATTGAGATTTGTAATATTGCTGAATTGAGAATATTTTTCTTTATTCATAGAATTTGTTATATAGTCATAATAATGCTGAAAAATGAGAATTATTTATAACATTCTCTATTTTTCTATTTGGCTAAGAATAAATGCAAGTCCAGGCCCATTTATAAGATGACTGATATTAATATAGAGATAAGCTATGTTATCTTGAGTATTCATTTCATTCTTCGGTGTTTCATTTTTTTACAGCTTATTAATAGATGAATAATGCAATGATAATTCAACCCAAGGAAAGTGGTCTATTTAAAAACTCAATAATTATTGAAATAAGAACCCAGTGACAGGTACACACTGTACTAGTAATTGAATAACTACAAATTCAAAAACCTAGAAAACTACCTTCTTGATAAAATGTAATTTAAACATCTGTCTCGGATACATATCCAATATGTTTGAAGTGGAAGTGGGATTTAAGGTTTCTGAACTATGCTATGTATCAATTTACATGGATTCTGTTTTGAAAATTGATGTGGAGTAAAAGTTTTGCATGAGAAAGTTCTCCGGTGCATAAGGAACATGAGTAGTTGTATTTGATATATTATTGGCCCGTGTTGCTTTGCGATTGGGTTATGTTTTGTATGGGGTTTAAGTTATTAGTTTACATTGGTCAGAGGTTGTGGCTTTGTCAATTTTTGTTTCTAGTTTGGTAATCCATATTTGTTGCACAACTTCTTTTGTGCTCTTGGTATATTACTCTTGATGATAAAACAAAAGTTAATGACATATTTTTTGGCCTGTAAGCATGTTTTTAACCCACTATCTCCATTAACATCCAAAGTAGATGTATAGACCAAGTATCTTTCCTTTATTTTTAACTACCTCCACTAATAGCCAAAGTAGATGACATATTTTTGTAGGTTTAATTTGGTAACAATAATAGGAATTACATTGTTCCTTGTACTTCCTTTTTAAGACTTGATTGATGATGGGACTTATTTTCTTATATTTTAGGTGTAACGTTTTAAATAAAGATTACATTTACTTGTGAATGCAATTTTATGAAGTTCGAAATATTATTAAGGATATATATTATAGGGATGCCATCCTTCGTATAATTATTTTGAGATCAACTTATATTTGAACTTTCATACTCCAAATTTTACTCTCTCAACATCTTTAGTATGACATAAGTCAAGTTAACAAATGTCTTGGCATGATTGTTTCAAAAACTCTTCCTCTGTATTTTTGTTGTTTGCGAGTTCACATAAATATATTCAATAAAGTAGTACAACATACATTTCAAGTAATGCCAAGGGATAACTAATGAGTTAAAGCAAGCCAAATAAAATGTACACTGCTGTAAGTAATACCCAATGGTAACTGCTGCATGAAAAGGTTGCAACATGAGACAAAACCGAGGAATGACTCGAAGAATAAGCATGAAGCAAGACTCAAAGAACAGGCTGCGAGCGAATTACTGCTACATGCACCTTTTTTGGACATGCAGGCATGAAGTAGATAGTGATCTGGCCACACAGATAGGTGCAAAGCACATGTGGTGGTGTAATGAAGTAGTAAAGAGATGTGCAATGCACAAGTTAAGGTCCAGGCATTGAAGTAGAAGCGTTGGGGAAGGCATGGGTTATGTTATAACTAAGCTGAGCCTAAGGGGCAATGAAGCTGCAACGGAGCAAGAGTGAGGATGGTTATGAGAAGAAGTGATCTGGGTATAATTGGCATTGAAGCTGAAACATATAGAGCTACTATAGGAAGGACAAAACTGAATTGTGCATATGAAGGCTATGTTGGAAATAAACTTGATTTTGTTAGTCTTGATTTTTCCATATATGAAATATCTAGAATTTAGAATGTATGGAATAATATGTATGAAATTTTATAAGAAAATATTTAGGAGGTATTTATAAACTAATATATTTGAAATTGTAAGAGAGAATATTTAAAGACATTTATGGAGAACCGTTAGATTGAGATAATCTCCACCGTTTACTTAAGATATAAACTCCTATAAATAGAGGTGGATTCATTCATTTTGGATGTAAGAAAGTAAGAAGAGAAAATAAATGTAGTCAGTAAAAAAATACGAACTTTTGTAATGAAGTTTAATAATAAAGTTTTTCTTCTTATATGAACAAAATCATTTTTTTCTTCTCAAACCTCTTATCTATCTTCTTCTAAAATTAAATCTATTTGCTGTTGAAGAAAACTTCTAAAAAGTGGTATCGACGCTTGAAGATCCTCCTATAAGATGGCGAATAGCGACGTTCCCTTACAAGTCTCAATGCTCACTAAGACCAATTCTGATAATTGGAGTTTAAGGATGATGGCTCTCCTTGGAGCATATGACGTATGGGAGATAGTCGAGAAAGGCTATACCGAACAAGAGAATGAAGATAGTCTAACTCAAACTCAAAGGAATAGTTTAAGAGACTCAGAACGAGAGACAAAAAGGCTCTCTATCTAATCTATCAAGCACTAGATGATGATACTTTTGAGAAAGTTTCGGGATCAAAGTCAGCAAAGAAGCATGGAAAAAGCTTCGAACATCTTACAAAGGAGCATATCAAGTCAAAAAGGTACGTCTTCAAACTTTAAGAGGAGAGTTTGAAACTTTGCAAATGAAAGAATGTGAACTTGTCTCTGATTACTTCTCAAGAGTTTTAACTGTTGCTAATAACCTAAATAGAAACGGTGAGAAGTTAAATGATGTAAGAATTATGGAGAAATTTCTTAGATCATTAGTTCCAAAGTTCGAATATATTATTGCCATCATCGAACGGACAAAATTTGGAGGCCATGACAATAGAAGAACTTCTTGGTTCATTGTAAGCTTATGAAGAAAAGAAAACGAAGAATGAAAAGATCATGAAGCAAGTACTCAAGACACGGATTGATTCAAAAAAGAAAGAAAGCGATCAAAGCCAACAAAGACGAGATTGTGGTCAAGAACGAGGAAGAGTCATGGATATGAATACGGAAGAGGTTGGAGACCCAATAACGACAACAACAATGACAACAGCAACCAAAGAGGAGAAAGATCAACAGGAGGTCATGGGAGAGGAAATTCAAAGTCAATGCATGACAAATCACGCATTAAATACTATAATTATGAAAAGTTTGAACATTATGCTTCTGAATGTAAAGCTTCAAGCAGTAATAAAATTAAAGAGAAGACCAATTACATTAAAGAAAAAAGTCAAGAAGATAATACTTTATAGATAGCTTACAAGGAAAAGTAAGATGATTCAATCTTCAAAGGATTACAGGAGATTGTCGAAAATGGTTACGAATGGCAAAATGATTTTGAGAGCAGGTTGCAAATTGACAAGAAAGCATTTGCGAAAATACGATGGAATGACCATTATGCTCGTGTTGTGATGAGTGAGAACGTCGATGAAGTAGCATATGATCATATACTTGGAGAAGGTTCCACAAAAGAGTTGTGGAATTTGTTGAAAGAAGTATATGAAAAGCATGATATAACAATAATAGAAGATGACAATCTGATTGATGTGAAAGAGGAAAAGACGAATAGAGAGAAAGAGAGAGATGCAGAAAAATTGCTGAAATTTAAGGAGATGGGAGGAAAAATTGAAAGAAGGAGAAAAATGTGTAGAAGAAGGAAAAAGTTGAAGAAAAGAAAGTACGCGAAGTTGACACCGATGATAAAAAGTACGAAAGTAAAGGAGATGAAAATGAAGAAGGCGTAAATCAAGAAGATGAAATTCAAGAGCCTAGGGGAAATTTGTTATACGAGCAAAAATATGAAGAAATGGAAATGAAGAATGTTAAGGAAATAGAAATAGAAATAGAAATGGTCAAAGAGGAAGCCAAAGTGACAAGCGATGAATTTCATCATCATGAAAATAAAGAGGTGAGCAAAGCTTATATAATTTTGAACAAACCTATTTTCAAGTAATGTTTTCTGAAATGACATGCAAAAGTGAAATTTGGAAAACATTTATAGAAATTGGATTGATCGAAAACTGCAAGAGCACAGTTATGAAAGAAGGAGAAAACGTGTAGAAGATGAAAAAAAAAGTTGAGGAAAAGAAAGCAAGCTAAGATGACACTGATGATGAAAAGTACGAAAGTAAAGGAGATGACAATGAAGAAGGTGTGTATCAAGAAGATGAAATTCAAGGGCCAAAGGAAATTTGATGTACGAGCAAAATATGAAGAAATGAAAATGAAGAATGTTAAGGAAATAGAAATAGAAACGATCAAAGAGGAAGCCAAAGTG
Source organism: Allium cepa (assembly GCA_030765085.1). Classification (NCBI taxonomy): domain Eukaryota; kingdom Viridiplantae; phylum Streptophyta; class Magnoliopsida; order Asparagales; family Amaryllidaceae; genus Allium; species Allium cepa. The sequence goes on along the minus strand of CM060933.1, from coordinate 21,581,075 downwards.
GTAAGCGATGAATTTCATCATCATGAAAATAAAAGAGGTGCGCGAAGCTTATATAGTTTTGAACAAATATATTTTTCAAGTAATGTTTTCTGAAATGACATGCAAAAGTGAAATTTGGAAAACAATCAAAGAATTTGGATTGGTCAAAAATAGTAAGAGCGAAGTTATGAAAGGATCCAAAGATAAAATCTATGGTTCATTAAAAATTTGTGACACTAAAACAAGATGGAAGTTGGAACGCTTACTTTAGGGAAAATTCTATTGTAATGAAGAAGGACGAATTGTAAGAAGTAAAATAAGAATCTGTTAACTTGCATTGAAGATCTCAACATTTGGTAAGAAGGTCATAGCAATGAAGAAAGTTTGGATAAAATCTCTATTCCTACCGAAACACGTGAAATACAAAGATTTCAAGCATTACTTAATACTACAAAATCAAGTTTATAGGGGGTGATTTTGTTAATCTAGATTTTTCCATATTGGAAATATCTAGAATTTAGAATATATGGAATAATATGTTTGAAATTGTATGAGAGAATATTTAGGAGATATTTATGAACTAATATATTTGAAATTGTAAGAGGGAGTATTTAGGGGATATTTATGAAGAACCATTAAATTGAGATAATCTCCACCGTTGATTTAAGATGTGAACTCCTATAAATAGAGGTGGATCCATTCATTTTGGATGTAAGAAAGTAAGAAGACAAAAGAAATGTAGTGAGTAAAAAAATATGAACTGTTGTAATAAAGTTTAATAATAAAGTTTTTCTTCCTTATATAAAAAAATCATTTTTTTCGTTTCCAACCTCTTATCTATCTTCTTCTAAAATCAAATCTAATTTCTTTGAAGAAAAATTCCAATAGGCTAAAAGATGAAGCAATTGAGCTACTGTACGACAGGGTGTGCTTCAAGCCATCATGAAGCTGAGGCGAAGTGAGCTGCGGATGAACTTCAAGCAAGGAGGAACTATGAGCTGCACTGTTGATCAATGAAATAAGTTTTAGTTACGACGTTGAATAAGAACAGAAGGAGGAGAAGTGTTGGGCAAGATGTCGATGAGAATAAGGGGGTCTTCCATGTGGCTTTGACAAATTGTGAGTCTGTTGAAATGGAGTGAATGTTTCATGCAATTATCTTTTATTGTAGATTTTTTTCTTCATTTTTGTGAGCCACTATTAACGATACTATAATTTTACTAGTTTTGTTATATATTTTCAGTTCATCTAACGCCTACACTACTAGAGAGAGGATGAAACCATTCGCAGAACAAGAAGCTTGAGAAGAACATCAAATCGGTATAATATTCTTGCTTTTAATTTTATAATTTTTCCTATAATTATTATGTTAACATATTTTGAATATTTAGTTTAATTTTAGTTAGTCTAATTTTGGTCTAAATGTAGGGAAGGCCTTGGTGAAATTTGGGTCAAATAATAAAAAGTAAGAAGCTAATTTATTTTCAATAAGCATCTAACCTTGTTTTCCTAACTCTTTATCAATATGTATTAACACTGCTTGAATTTACTATTGAAAGTGTAATTATATGCATGTTTAATCGTCTAAGGTTCCAAGATTTATCAAATAATAATCTGTAAATACTGGCCAAAATATGCTATAGATCTTGTCACATTCACTTTACTGAGATGACTATCTATATAAAGTAATATTTTTGTTCTGCCAAATATCAATATATACTTTTATGGTCCATACTAGAATAGAAATTGTTGCCTTGGAATTTCGAACCCAAGATGATTTACTAAACTTTTTTTTTTCAAACATATTTGGAAGCTCATTATTTAACAATGTTTTTCCTTTGATATAAATAGGAGTGATCAATACCTCAAAATGTTGAAACTTCCTTATCATCTCTTACCATTCTGGGTGAAAATCAAAATATGTATATTGTTATAAAAATAGTTTATTATATATTAATAGAATTTATATATATAAATAAATAATATATGTAAATTCTATTCAATAAATATCCATATTTTAATTTATTACGATAATAGCCTATTATAAATACATATTAAGCTAGTGCCTTAAAGTTTTCATTAGGTGTTGATCGTATTAAGTTAGTGCCTTACATCAATAGATTTTTTCTTTTGTGGTATAAAAATTTGGTTTTTGCAGTCTTAAAATTTATGGCATACCAAGGTTGCTAATACTGAACAGCTACTTAATGCTAAAGTTACACAGGTTTTTCCTCTTTCATCTTACAAATTTAAAGTTTGTTTTGATATAATCATATTTACTTGTTCTAAAATGGTGCATGAGAACAACATACACCATGTGTTATAGTAATATGAATGTGTTTCCATGTGGTATTGATATCATGTAAATATGTGTTCATATAGATATATGGACATGTCTTTTCTATTGCATATTTCAAATAGGTCACCTGTTCAAAGGTGGATTACCACCATCCATCGGTAGGATACCACGGTCGACTGGTGGTACTACAGAATGCACAGTGAACAAAGGCTATGAACAACCATGTCTGCTCGAAGAGGTGCAATTCTTCCTATTGGATGTTGCTCCTTGTCTGTTACATTTTTTATAGTTTTTCTAAAGAAAACCAACTCATCTTCACATCCTCCATCATCTATATAAGCACCATTAGTCCCTGCTTTTGATAAACTTAGATTTTGAGATTAAACCTTTTTAATCTTTCTCCACTCTTGGCAATTATTAGAAATTTTGTATATTGTGTTCTTGGTTTGATCAAAACTTTGAATCAAGTAATGTCGTTAGAAAGCCTTGTTGAATCTTGACAGGAATAGTTCGATACTCTTTTTGTACTTGATAGGGTTAAATTATTTTCTGAAGAATATGTAATAGATCCTCAAAGTCAGAAGTACGACAACGGTATCCACACTATATTCCAACAATTTTCAAAAAATATAATCAGCAGATGGAGGGCTCAAGCAACTACAACGCACTTTGAATCAACATTTAACAAGGCTAGAACATTTTGATGGAAAAAACTTTACTCATTGGCAAGTAACAATGAAGTTCTTTCTCATTACTGTGAAACTTTTCTAAATACTAGAGGATGGCTTGGAAGAATTGCCGACTGAAACTCCAAAAGATACTGTAAAATTGAAAGCTAAATGGTATAAGCGAAAGGAGGACGACTTCATGTGTAGAGGACACATATTGAATGTTCTATCTACATCCGTCTACAATGCACATCGAAGCTTGAAAACTATGAAGCTGTTATGAAATGCTTTTGGAGAACAAATACTGCATTTTCGTGGCAAGTAAAAAGAATTTCTTATTATAAATTTTATGAAATTTAAGATGAATGACAATAAAATAATCAACGAACAAGTAAATGAGATTCTACTTATTGTCAGTCGTATTAAAAATGCTAATATAGAGCTTCCTGAAACATTCATAGTATGGGTTATTATATCCCGACTTCCCACTTCTTGAAATGATTACAAGAAGAAACTAAAACATACCAAAGTGGACTATGATTTAGAAGCTTTACAATGTCTTCTTCGCATAGAAGAAGAATCACGAAAACAGAACAAATCCATAATCAACAAATTGAATTTCATTCCAATGCCAACAATGTTGAAGAAATTCATCCATCAATGCTAAAGAATGAAATAAGAAACAAAAAGCAAAAAAGTGAATGTGGTCAAAGAAACGCTAACAGCTATAGTGTGTAACAACCCATCATTTCGAACCATTCAAATCGACAATAATCCACATATGTAAGACTTGAATTGCTCAAAACAACAGATTGTTAATTTATATTTGGAAAAACTTAGCATATACAGTAAATAAATCAAGCACAGAATCACAGACACAGAGTAATGTACAATAGGCAGTGGAATAGATAAATAGTGTTTCACAAAGCTGATACAGAACATCAGAGTCTAAAGCAAAATATAACATAAATCTAATATATAGAAGTCTCAATACAAAAACATATGACATGTCTGAACATAAACAACTGGAATAACTGAAATAATAAAAAGCTGAACAGATAAAGATAGATCTCTATGCAAATCTCCAAGCTTCAAAGGTAAATATCAAATGCTGTGATACTCAGGCTGCCCCGAGCATAAAGCAAAACACAAAACACTCGAGTTAGGATTAACATTCTTATGCAAGTAAATCAACTCAATTGAAATGTCCAAGTGAAATGCTAAAAACATAAAGGATGTTGGGATCCTTTAAGGATCCGTTAAACTATCTACATACATAATACAATATGCTACATAGATAATGTCTACAGAGTATAAACAATTAAAATAGCGTTAAGGCGTTACCCATATCCTCCTTAACACATTTTTATATAAATGTCATAGTCTATACAATACCGTAATTCCTCCGTAAACTGGAAGGCTATTAGAGGGCAGTCCATAGTGTACGACACAAACCAAATTCGTAGAGGGCGCGATAAGGCATATGACAAGGCACACGAGGTAATGCCTAGAGTAGGATTATACCGTTTTGCAGAACGAGGCCGGTGGTAACGCATAGCAGCTACTACCGCCCACCTTGAGACACACTCCCATAGTCAAAGGTGAACCTAATCAAATCACAAAGTAATAAATATGGTATCGAAGAAGCATGCTTGATCAGAGGTGCGACCTCACTTGGCCCAGGTATAGCTCATGTTTTAGTCACATCAAATTGACCCACAGGGGTTAGGTCTATTCTTATACCTCATACAGACTTTTGCCAAACCATCATATTTCGTTCTGGATTCTCTACCACGTACATAGTTGTTAAAGTGGTTTTCGGTATTGGCAGAGTATGACAATATCCAATCCCGGTCTCTTTAACAACCAAACGCTTATTTCACAGCATGGTCATTTTCATTTCAAACATTTCATATTTAATATCAAAATATCATATTCATTTCAAAATCATCTCACTTTTAAAATCATATTCACTTTTAAAATCGTATCACTTTTAAAACCATATTCACTTCCAAAATCATAACCAAAAAATAGTTTAAACCATCATACCAAGTATTTGCAGTTAAATCCATTTAATCTAAATCATAACAGTTTCACTCAAAAGGTTTGAATATTAAAAAATAGGTTATAAATTAAAATAGTTTACATATTAAAAATAGTTTATATATTAAATATATATATTTAAAAAAATTATAGATTTAAAATAATATATATTAAAATAGTTTATAGATTTAAAAGAGTTTGTATCAAAAATAGTTTCAAATTAGAATTATTTCTTCCAATTTTGCAAATCAAATCAAATCAACTTTAGTTCCAAAATTAAATTTAAATCAATCTCAGTTCAACAATTTCAATTAAAAGGGTTGAAGGTTCAATTCAAATTCTCATTAAAACCATTTTTTATTTATATCGATTTCAAATCCAGGTTTGAACTACTAATTTAAACCACTTCCAATTCAGTAGGTTTCAAAGTTTAAATATTCAAACAATTTACAATAACTCAATTTGATAAATTTCATTTATATTTCAAAATTCAACTTTAATTTTATTTAAATTTGAAATATTCACTTAATCATTTTTAATAATATTTAACTAAATCTCAAATTACAAATTTAAATCAATATTAAATATTCAATTTCAATTTTATTTAAATTTGAAATATTCATTAAATCACCTTTAATCAAAATCCAATCAAGTTATATAAATAATATCTTTAAAATCTCAAGATTAGTCAGTTCAAATCAATTCTTACTAAATACAAATTATTGAACAAATTAAATTTCAAATCAATTTCAATTTATTTTTCCAACATTTTTAAAATATTCATATAAATTTTAAATAAATATTTTAAACATATTATATATATACTAATTAAATTAAATTATATTAAATTAAATTTTATTAAATTTTATTTTATTAAATTTTATTTTATTAAATTTTATTAAATTAAATCTTATTATTAAATCTATTTTAAATCTTATTTTATATATTTTAAAAATAATAAAATATAAAAAATAATCTTAAAATTTACATTTCACAAATTAACTTATGATTTTAAAATTTCAAAACATATAATTTAAATTCTAAATTTTACAAATATTAAAATAAAATCTTTATATTATATTTTAAAAATCAATTTTTATTAAAAATCATATATTTCCTTTCAAAACTTTGGAAACCATTTTTCAAAAATAGACCAATGGTGTCCATATATAATTTTCTATCATGTGGTCAAGTGATACAGATATCTATCATTTCAATTCTCAATAATTCAATATTTACGGGTATATATCATTTCAACCCACAATCCCAATATTCAAAATTAATAAAATCACTTGGATTTATCATTTCAACCCATAACGATTTTCCTTGATCTATTAGATCATTCGGGTTTGTATCATTTCAACCCATATGGATTTTATAAACTAACAGGGAACTTGCAGTGTGAGAACAATATAATCATAATATAAAATGACGTAGCGTATATCATAATTAACATATTAAATATAATATATACAACATGTCATGGTTATCATATATCAATTAACATTGTGATCAGTTGCAAAACATATCATACCTAACAATTAAATTACTAACTGATTCAAGTTCAATAACCTATTTATATCGTCATTTCATGTGAAATCAATTTACCCAACATAAGAATGTTAATTTTGAGTGATCGTTTGCCTTTCAAAGCTATGAAAACAATGACGATGAAGATGGTGATGCATACATGAACACAGATACAGACACGAGTAAAGCAAAGCAAACTGCGGCTGAAATCTCCGGACAACGGCGACAAAACAAAGCTAGCACGATCTTGAATTTGATGAAAACAAATATATATATAATATCCTTTTCTATATCCTTTTCTTTTTTTATATAGGAAGAGAAGTCGCTGCTCAGCTAGAGTTGGTTGAAGGGATGGTCTGCGTTGGCGTTGCGGAGTGGTGAAGGCTAGAGGATGGGAGGACTGGCACGACAGTGCTCGAAGGGAGTGTGCTCGGTTGACAAGACAGAGATGAAGGGTGGGCTAAGGCTATGGGTTTGGCGTGGAAGTAAGAGGTGTGAGGTCTTGCAACTGCAGTGGGTTTCGGTCGGTGGAGTTCGGCTGTTGCCATGGGTGACATGGTCTGCAAGGCGGGGAGACTGGGAGAATTTACGAGGCTGAGCTGCTTGGGGAAGATGAGGGGTGTTGGACGGATCTGCTGCGAGGAGGCGGAGGGTTTATGGAGAGCACAGCTGGGTCGGAGGTGGAAGACGAATCTGGTTGTGGTGGGCGAACTGGAGAGAGAGGCTAGGAGTGTTTGGCTGTCGAGCTCAGTGGGTGTTTCGGGGTGATGCTCGAAGAGGGTGACAGAGCACAGGCGGCTTGGGAATAAGGCGGTGGGGTGGTTCGAGTTTTGGGGAAGCAGGTGGAGTGGCGATGGAGAAGGATCAGCTACCGGTTAGGGTCGGCGTACAGTTGTGGTTGGGGTTGGCGTATGGTCGTACGTTGAGTTAGGCTGGCAGTAGGTTTCTTGGAGGCAGAAAGGTGGCCCTGGTGAGTTAGAGGGTGTGGAAGGCGAATGGTGGTTGTGAAAGCAAGGTCGAAGGTCGAGAGAGGGAGAATGAAGAAGAAGGTGACAACGGAAATGGGAATTGAGCAGGTTTCGGTGTATAGATGATGATGGCTTCAACAATATGATTATATATATTATTATTTCTTAGTTTAATATTGCAGAAAAGAAAAAAAATAAGAGAGGATGAGAATAAAAAGGAACGAACCAGAATATTGAATATAGTGGGAACAAGGAAAGTCAAAAGGTTGAATTCGAGGAAAATTAAAAGCAGATGCCTATTTGATTTCTCTCGGTTTACAGATGAAAGGACACAAATGGAAACCCAAAAGGCTCAAATGCGGAACCGATACGGCTAATTGTTTCGCAGATTTTGCCGCATACCGGAAATCGAAATGCATAAATGAATATACTACGGAGATCAGCGTGACGAGACGAACAGAATGGTAGAAAGATATTAGAGATATGACCTTCCTATTAAAACTCCATATGCGCTGCCAAAACTGCTGTTAAAATGCCGAAATAATATAAACGAAGCTAGAGCAGTCCAAATTTGATAAAAAGAAATATGGTGTCACACTTAGAAAATGATATACATTTTTCTTATATAAAACTATTCAGATTTCAAAAATATTTAATTTCCAGCAAATTTTAACTAATTTTAAATTTAAATAACACAACAAAATAAATTCAAGAATTTTCTGATAAAAATATGACACTTACTACGTCTAAATAGACGTATACCAAATATCAAATTTTCATTGCAAAAATATTATTGTTTAATTTCAGGAAAAATTTAGTTAATTACGTTATTTAAATTCGTTCAAATTTTCGGGTCGTTATATAGTGCAAGAGGCAAACTCCGTTAGTGTCATGGAAAATGATTGGTGGCTTGACACTAGAGCAACGGTACATATATGCAAAGGTCGTAATCCCTTTTAAGACCTATGATGAAACATATGGGGAAGAAAATGAAGTTACCGGGGCAAATAAAGCTCGTGGCAAAGTCATTCGAAAAGGCACAGTTGAAATTTTATTCACCTCGGGAAAAGTTCATGCTTTGATTAATATATTTTATGTACTTGGTATTTGTAGAATCTTGTATATGGATACCTCCTTAATAAGGCAGGATTCAAGATGGCGTATGAGTCTTATAGGCTAGTTTTGTCAAAGAACGACAGTTTTGTGGGTCAAGGATATTCTTGTAGAAGCATGATTAAGTTGAGTATAATAAAAGATAGTCTTATTTATATTGTTGACTCCTTTAACTTGTGGCATGCTAATTTAGAACATGTTAACTATAATTCTCTTAAATCTATGCATAAGTTAGGATTAATTTCTGATTGCAATTTTAAATCTACTGATTAATGTGAGATATGTATTCAAGTAAAGATTCATCGAAAATCCTTCAAATCCACTGAAAGGAACACTAGTTTGCTTGACTTAGTTTATAGCGATGTTGGTGATCTTAAATGTCGTACAACATATGGAGAAAATAAATACCGTGTCACATTTATTGATGATTATTCTAGATATGCTCATGTATATCTAATGAAAACCAAAGATGAGATATTTGATAAATTCAAAATTTACAAGGCAGAAGTGGAAACAAAATTTGAAATTTAAATTAAAGTGTTGCCTTCCAACCGAGAAGATGAATATTTTTTGAATGAATTGACCTTATTTTGCAAACAACACGGTTTGATTCACTAATATATGGCCCCCTATACTCCACAACAAAATGGTATTGCGGAATGAAAAATAGAACATTGGTAGAAATGGTCAATGCAATGCTTATTAGTTCTAAATTATCAAATTCATTATAGGGTGATGTTATGCTATCAGCTAGTTACATTTCAAATAAAGTTCCTTTGAAATAAAAGGATGTATCGCCTTATGAACTATGGTTTAATCGAAAACCAAGCTTATCAAAACTTAAAATCCTGGTTTATTTTAGCTTATGTCAGAAAATCAGATCCAAATAGTCCCAAGTTAGGAAACGGAGCCTATAAACGTGCTTTCTAGGATATTATCGAAATAGTAGTACTTGTAGATTTATTATTCTAGATACTTTAGAAGTTATATAATCTTTAGTTGTAGTATTTTTTGAGAATAAGTATATATCACAAGCACAAAATAGTGATGAACCATCAATACCATCTAGATCAGAACATGTTGAGATTAATTATGATATTGATAATGATTATATCTCTAACCAAAACAACGAGGAAATCTCAGTACCAGAAGAAGAAACTGAATCAAAAGGAATAGAAAAGAATATAAGCTCCGACTTTATTACATATCTTATCAAAGGCACTAAGGATGAAATCCATAATATCGCTAAATATGTAATAAGCGTCGATAATGATCATACAAACCGTTCCAACGCTATGAATTCCAGAGATACAAATTTCTAGAAAGAGTAATATATGATGAAATGAATTCAATCATGTCCGACCAAACTTGGATTTTGATGGATTTACCTTCCGGTGATAGCCAATAGGATGTAAATGGGTATTCAAGAAGAAATCAAATGCAGATGGATGCACAAACAAAATTAAAGATAAATTGGTTGCAAAGGGTTATAAACAAAGACAAGGAGTAGAATATTTTGACACATATTCTCACGTTGCTCGCATTACTTCTATACGTTGTTTGATAGCGCTAGAATCCATGCATAATTTAATTATACATCAAATGGATGCAAAGAAAACATTTTTAAATGTTGTCTTGGAAGAAGAGATATATATGGAATAACCTGAAGGTCTCATATTGCCAAGCCAAGAAAGAAAAGTTTGCAAATTAGTCAAATCTCTTTATAGTCTAAAGTAAGCTCTTATGCAATGGCATGAGAAGTTTGATGAAGTAGCATTATCATATGGACTTAAAGTCAATGATGCAGATAAATATGTATATAGCAAATCGGATAAAAACGATTGTGTTATGTTATGTTTATACGTTGATGATATTCTAATTTTTGGGTCTGGTATATCATGTTTGAATGAAACAAAGAAGTATATGTCCTCGAAATTTGATATGAATGATTTAAAAGAAACAAAGAAGTATATGTCCTCGAAATTTGATATGAATGATTTAAAAGAAGCTAATCTTATCTTATGAATTAAGATTCTAAGAAAATTGGGGGAGTTTGTGTTACCACAATCTCATTATATTGAGAAATTTCTCAATAAATATGGTCATTATGATGACAAACCAGCTCCGAATCCTTTAGATTATGGTATTAAATCAGGGAAGAATACTAGGCATACTATCTCTCAACTATTATTCCAGTATTATTGTGAGTCTTACGTATGCTATGCATTGCATAAGACCTAACATTGCACACGCTATTAGCGTATTATGTCATTTTATGAGTAATCCTGGTACGAAACATTGGAAAGCAATTTCAAGAGTTATAGCTTATTTGAAAGGTACATCGACTATGGTTTTTCTAATAAAGGATATCCTGCTATATTAGAAGGATATAGTGATGCTACTTGGAACAATGTAGAATCCAAATCCAAATCTACAACTGGAGATATTTACACTAGGAAGAGCTGCTGTGTCTTAGTTTTCCAAGAAGCAGACCTAGGTTTCTGACTCAATTATGTTATCGGAATTAATTGCATTAGCAAGTGCATGTAAAGAGGTGGAATGGTTAAGGACTTTTTAAATAAATATTCCTATATGGACTAAGGCATCTCCGGCAGTCATGATTAATTACGATAATCAGGCTATGATATATAATGCGTCTGATAAGACATATAATGGAAAGTCTGGACATGTGAATCTAGGACATCGGATGATAAGAAAATTACTAAAGCAAGGAGTAATTACAATGTAGAAACAAAGAAGAACTTGGTTGACCTGTTTACAAAGATTCCAAAAGTGAGTATTTTTATAAAATCAAGAGAAATGGGATTAAGGTCTGTGAATGAAGGTTGATTATTGACTAATGGCAACCTGACTTATGTCTTGAAAAGTATATAAAAAGTTCAATGGGTATCAACAAGTTAAAGGAATATTAAGGAACGGTACACCAAATTTCCCATAAGGTAGTATTGAGTATTCTGGACGAATGAGGATCGATTAAATTCCTTAATAAATCTATACACAAGTGTACTGCAGAAGCACTTAACGACTTACCTATATGAGTGTGGAATTCAGGCCATTTCCTAAGAAAGTAAGACATTTTCTAAGCAGACTCGTGAAAAATCAGGGTTAGAGCATATGGCTATTAATATGCAGAGCATACAGAACACAATATCCTATGAAAATCAATATGTGTGATTCTTCCAATCATAAGACTAAGGATACTTGGTTCAAGGTTCGGTCATAATTGAACCTCGATATGGCTTTGAAGAGTTTACAGTAAGTGAGGAGTTCAAACCCAAAAGGTACTCATCACCTAGGTGTTTGTTTTCACGATAATGCTAATTTTATCCTTGAACTATGTCGGCTTGATCCCACTTGGTTACGTAGGCACTCACTCAAGTGATGCAGTCATTTTAAATGTTTTAAACTTTGAAAATATAGGGAGAATGTTGTATATTTTCAAACAGATCACCTGTTCATAGGTAGGTTACCACCAGCCCAGCGGTGGTACTACTGAATGTGCAGTGAACGAAGGCCGCAAACAACCATGTTTGTTCGAAGAGGTGTAATTCTTCTTGACAGATGTTGCTTTTCGTCTGGTATCTTTTCTAACAGTTTTTCAAAAGATAAGCAACTCCACTTCGCATCCTCTATTGTCTATATAAGCATTATTAGTCCCTATTTTTAATAAACTTAGATTTTGAGATTAAATCTTTACCTTTTTTTCCACTCTTGGAAATTAACAGAAACTTTTTATACTATGTTTTGGCTTGATCAATGTGGTACAAAACTTTAAATCAAGTAACATTGTTAGAAGGCTTTGCTAAATCCCGACGGGAATAGTTCGATAGTCTTTTCATACTCCATAGGGCTGGACTATTTTTTGAAAGAATCTGTAACAGATCCTCAAAGTCAGAAGTACGACAATGGTATCCATACTATATTCCAACATTTTTTGCTACCTTGAACTTCAAAAATACCATGGTAAAGGAGAAGTTCAAATCTACAAACATTCTTGCACAAGTTAGACGCAAAAAGGAAAAAAAAGTACCATGCTTTGTTTTGAGCCACAAGGTTGTTGAAAGGCATCATGTATACATGCAACATAAAGTGCGCTACCTGATACGAATACAACGTACTCCAATATAATTTATAAGATAAGATGATTTATTATGTATGAGATAAGATCTCAACCTTTGAAAGGTTAAGTTCATTAGAAATATTTTCATTATGAATATAAAGTTGCACGTTTTCTAGTGTTTTTATATATTGTAGAATAAAGTTGTAAACTCTAGCCCTAGAGCCTAGAACTCGAACTTTTCACCTAAAGTTCCCATGACTATATATATAATTATATTCTAGAAAATTTAAAAATTATAAAAATTAATATTACATAAGTTATTGATGTATTTATAAATTATATATGCAAACTGTATATATATGGATAATATAAATTTTATTTATAAATAAATAAATTATGAATTATAATTGATCATGACCTATTATAAATATATGTTAAATGATTGGCTTATGTTTATTATGAGTTGTTGATTATATGGGGAATGCATATAGAAATTCTGAAATAGACAGAAAATTTATATGGTGTTTAATATTTGTTTTCTTTATGCATACATATTCTTTTAAAGAGATTAAAGTTCTTTGTCCCTTGATATTTTAAATGCATTATTTCTCGCCAATTGTTGAATTTTTTTATTATAGGTAAGTAAAGACAATTGATTTGAAAATTTGGCAAGAAGTTGCATTATCCTATTGTTTGAAGCTCTTTTTGGCGTATTAAGCATGTGAAGTTTTACTAGCTTTGTATGTTTCATCATGTAGTAATACTTGGTGTAAACTTGATGTATGGTTATTATGAAATATGGCTTTTGCATATTATGTAACTTTGGTTTATGGATTTGCATAAACTATGATTCTTTTTAATATATGATGTTTAAATTATTTATTGCGCGCGCGCGTGTGTGTATATGATTGTCTTTCGAGTTTTATTCAAAAATGTTTTATGTACCGACTGATGTGAAAAACGTACTTTTATGATAGTAAAATATATCTTAAATCAGAAAAAGCAGAAGACGGCATTTTCTAAGTGTTGTCATAAATAATGCCAAAAAAAATTGGCAGCACAATAGAACGTTGGAGAAAACATTACATCGCACTGTAGGAAACCAAAAACAACGCATAAAAAGCGCTATAGAAAACTTTCTCACAGCGGAAGTTCAACGTTGTAAATTAACAACATTTACATTGTTTTTTTTATGTTGATATAAGTTAAAAGTTCTCCACAACGCTGTGATAGGATATTAGAGTGTTTTTTCTGTGCTGTGAAAAGTGTTTTCTGGTGTAGTGTGAGAAGGTCAAGTGCTTCGTTTGTGATGAGCCTGGCCATAAAAATAAGGATCATACAGAGCTTAAAGCATAGGTCTTTGCTTTGGGAGGGTCGAAAGGAGGCCCATCTATCGAAGTGAAAGGCAAGGTAAAAATCTTGGAAGGTATGATTTTGATTTCCGATATTTCAATTAGAATACCATTTGATACCGATGTTATAAATTCATTTATAGCAAAGTACTTAGTTAATATTCTTGGATTAGAGATAACCTATTTAGTTACCTCCACTCGTGTAGCGAATCCCATAGAGGGGTATGGCACTCTTGGATTTATATGCTAACTTAGAGATTGAGTTAGGTAGGTGTAACTTTTTTTGTGATCCTTACGTATTTGACTTTATAGGCTTCGAAATTATTTTAGGGATGGATTAGTTGGAGCATTATGGTGCTAAAATATACTGTGCCAAAATGACTATAGTACTTGGACGTCCAAACCGAAGCATGAGAGTAACTGTGGCTCTAGAAGAACCGAGACCAAGGGAACAAGCAGGAATGTTTGCCTTCATCTCAAAGGAAGCAAAGTTAGAGAAGTACGAGTGGTGAGAGACTTTACAGATGTGTTTAAAACAGCTTTGGGATTACCACCTCCAAGAGCCGTTGAGTTCTAGATTGAGATATTTCCAAGAGCTAAACCATTTAGCTAAACCCCGCGTAGAAAGCCTCCGAAAGGGACGGAGGAGTTAAAGAAGCAGCTAGTGGATTTGGAAGGCAAGAGCTTTATAAGGCCGAATAGTTCACCTTGAGGTGCTTCCGCTGTATTTGGGAAGAAGTCTGTGAAGAATAGATATCCCTTGCCGATGATAGATGATTTATTTGATTAATTGAATGGAGCCAAGGTATTCTCACAATTAGATTTTTCGTAGGGGTTCCATTAACTGAGGATAGTAGAGTAGAGTTTTCCATTGACTAGATATGGTTCGTATGAGCGGCTAGTAATATTGTTTGGACTAAGTAATGTGCCTACATTCTTTGTGGACTTAATGAATTGGATCTTTCAAGACCAGTCAGACCAATATGTGTTGATGTTTATTGATAACATCTTATTATACTCAAGAGATGAGAAGTGTATGAGATTAACCTAAAGATTATGTTGGAGACGTTAAGACAACACAAGTTAAAGAAGAAATTTTCTAAGTGCCGTTTTGGAGAAAGGAAGTTAAGTTCTTTGGCTATATGGTTTCGGGAGAGAGGCTTGGTCATAGAACCTTCGAAAGTAGATGTTGTGAATGGGTGAAATAGATCCGAGATAGTTACGGAGGTTTGAAGTTTCTTAGGTTTGGCAGGCTACTATCATGGATTCATTAAGGACTTCTCTCCATCAGTAGTGTCCATGATGAAACTTACTCGGAAGAACGAGAAGCATGTGTGGACTGAAGAATGTCGGACATCAGTTTGAGAGTTGAAGATTTGGTTGAAAACGCTCGTTTATTGGTTATACCAAATTAGAATAAAGGTATTATTTACATAGATGATTCAGATTTGGGGTTAGGAGCACTGTTGATACAAAAGAGGCAAGGTAATAGGCTATGCATCAAATTAGTTGCAACCCCATGAAGTTCGATATCCGATATATGATTCGGAGTTGGCAGCTATGGTCTTCACATTGAAGATTTGAAGACATTACCTTTTGGGAAAAAGGTTTGAGTCATTTACTGACCATGGATCTTCAAGTTATTTGTTCTTTCATAAGGAGTTGAACATGAAGCAACAGAGGTGGTTAGAGTTTCTAATATCTTGTGACTTAAGGATAGAGTATACCCTAGGGAAGGGTAATAAAATTATAGGTGCTTTAATTCTAAAAAAACTTTGTTTTGGAAAAGATTAAGGAGTGAAATGTGTTAAAAATTTGCTTCCTACAATATAAACTTTCGATCGAGTGCTTGTTTGAGTAGAGCTTTCGGGGCATTATTTTGCTTAAAAGTTAGGCCAACTCCCATGGAAATAATTATTGAGAAGTAAAGAGAAGATCCACTCCGTGTCAAAAGAATGAGGTGCTTAGAGTCCACAATCTAAGCAAATGATTTAAAATATTACAGAGTTGATGAAAAAGGTAGACTTTGAAAAGGCGGAGGGTTGTATGTTCCATCTGTGGAAGGCCAGTGGTCTACAATTTTCATGGTGAACAACCACTATTTGTTTACCATAGTCGCTTGATATAAATTATAGTAAATGTGTGAGTACGGGTCGTATCCACAAGGAGTTTATTAATTATTAATGTTTACTTAAATTTTATGCGAGTTAGACAAAACTGAGAGATTGGATCTAATTAATTTAAACTAGAAAATTACTAAATTTAAGAAAAAAAACATTATAAGGAAATAGCAAAATGAATAATTGAATAATTCAAAGAAATAAAATTGTAAAAGGAAAAACAAAATTTGGGCGGTGATGATTGACTGATTGATTAATAGAAGATCAATTGAATATCAAAGAAATCTACTGGCCTCTTGACAACCCAATAGATCCCAAACAAGACTGAACAGGAAAACAAAAAGGAATAAATTGTAGTATGATATAGAACTAAACAAAAATAAAATATAAAAAATTACAACCGAAATAAAATTTGATTACATAAGAATAAATTAAAGAGATGATAAGAAAAAACTAAATTGATGCATTAATAGCATCCTAAAAGAAAACCTTTAAATGCCAACATGTCATCAAATACATTAACATATTTCTAGAGCTCTATAAAATCTAGATTTAGACTTGGCCAAAAATGGGAATTTTCTAGAATCATCAGACTTTATCTTGCTCTGGGGGCTTCTTTAGTCTGCGTATTTCGTATTGTTCAAGAAACTTCTTTCTCCAATATACTCCTAAAGCTTCTTAATTTGGTATGTTCTAGAAGGTTCCTGCTCTAGAGATGTACTTGGTTTTACAAAAATATGACAAGCGGGATTCGGACTAGTTATCTTCTAGTGAATCCACATCTTCAAAACTAGTTAGGTTATAGAAGCTTCTGTGTATTTATGTGCAATTGACTTCTTATTAATAGAGCTTTGAAATTGAACTGCATTTTGAATCAATTCCTTAATTATTTCTTCACAATAAAGAATCTGCACTAAGCATAATAAATATACCAAATAATACTGTAACTACTTATGAATAAATTACCTAATCCTGCTTAATTAACATTAATTAATTACAAATCATTTGTTATTATTTTAATTAATTAATGAAATTAATTAATCATCCTTAATTACTACATCAATTAATTATTCTATAATTACATATTACCCTTTAATTATTAATTAATTATCCTTTTAATCATTAATTAATTAACCTTTAATTATAAATTAATTAACCTTTAATTATAAATTAATTAACTTTTAATTATAAATTAATTAACTTTTAATTATTAAATAAATAAATAAATTATTCTTTAATTACTTACATTAAGTAATTATCCTTTAATTACTTTCATTAATTAATTATTCTTTAATTACCCATAGCCTTAATTGATTTAAATAAACCATTTATCTTAATTAATTACTTAATTATCATTTAAATCTTTATTTAATAAACCATGAAAATTAATTATCATTACCTATTAACTTAGACCTTTAAGGTAATTAACAATTTAAAAACATTTTATTCTCTTAATTAACTTCTTAATTACACTATTAAATTTGTTTAAATAACTTAAAGAATTAATTATAAGTAATGGTCACATAATTAAATAATTTAAACTTAATCAATTTAAATTAAAATAAATTATACAACTTTTATTTAACCAAATGTTTAAATAAACATATATTATTTAAAATAAATTTATTTAAGAAAACAGTTTAAAAACTTGTTAATATACTTTTATAGTCAGTTAAGTTGATCTCTAGATATCTTGTAAGCGGAAGTTTTTCCACCTGAGTTTTACGCCTGACGTGATTCATATACATGGTAAATTTATCAGTAAAACCCTTCAAAAATAGGTAATCGTGCACAAGTATAAAACGTCAAAATCAACATGTTGAGTGTCATCTAACAATTTATTTTTCTTAGGTTCTTCCTTTAGAAGATGTAGTTCAAGTTTAAGTTCAATATCAGTGGTCTCATTGATTGGCATTTCAACATTTTTATTAAGTTCTAGATCAGGCTTGGGTTCACATTCACCATAAGTTTCGTTAGTTAACATTTTATTTCACCAACAAAAGTTTCATGTTTTCATCAATGGAGATTTCTTTAAAATTTAAATTTTCTAATTCGGATTGTTGATATAAATTTAACTCATCCTTGTTTAACAACTCTTACTCGAACCTTTCAAAAAATTCATGTTTACTAAATTCATCTTTTTTAATTGATTCATTAACAACTTTATCATCGTTGCAATTTTCAACTTCAAAAATTGTATTTTTTTAGCCTGTTCATGCCAGGCAAAGAGAGATCGAAATTCAAGCTTAAATCGTTTTCTTTAAAAGAATTGAACTCCTAATCATTTAATGCTTTTTGAATAACAGGAAAATAGTATGAAGGACAAAATTCATCAATTTTTTAGATTTAGGGATATGCTATCAATTTTTTAGTTAGAAGAACAAACTTTTCAATATAATATAGTAGAAGGACAATTATTTAACTTTAAAAATAGTGCGACTGTGTAGTATCAGTTTTGTGAACTGCAGTAGCAGTTTTGAAGTATTTAATATTTTTTATTAGTAGTAATATCATTTTGTAGGTAGCGTGTGTAATCTTAGACTACAATGCTATTTTGTAGTAGCATCTTATGAGTTGTAATGATATTTTTAATTGAGTTAAATAAGAATAAAATAATACTATATAGTATCAGTTTTGTTTGATGTTTTTTGTTGTATTTTACTTGCAATAAAACTTATAGTTGTAATATCATTTTATTTTATTTTTTAATACGTATTATGCTTGTAGTAGAAGTTTTTGAATTGTAGTTTTTTTTTTTGAATTGTAGTAGTAGTTTATACAGATTTAGCAGTATTTATGAATTATAGTAGTAGTTTTATGAATTATAGTGGTAGTTTATGAATTTTAGTAGCAGTTATTAGACAAATGTTTTATTTTATAGGTGAAGTGTGCATTTATTATGTTTGCAGTAGCAATTTAGGAAATTTAGTTTTTTTTTCTAATTGCAGTAGCAGTTTGTACATATTTAATAGTACTTATAAATTATAGTAGCAGTTTATAATTTAATAGTATTTGTGAATTATAGTAGCAGTTTTATACACATTTTATGTTTTTTGATAGTAGCAGTAAATGATATTGTATACACATTTGAAAGCAGCAGTTTTTTGATAGAAGATATACATTTGATAGTAGCAGTTCTATACACATTTGATAGTGGTAGTTTTATACTCATTTGATAGTAGCAGTTTTTTGATAGTAGATGTACATTTGATAGTAGCAGTTTTATACACATTTGATAGTAGCAGTTTTATACACATTTGATAGTAGCAGTTTTTTATTATAGACATAAATAATACTGTGCAGTATTAGTTTTTCTTTTTTTTAAATAATATTAATGATCCACCTTTTATATATGTATAATTGGATATGTATTGATGGTGATTATGAAGGAGTAAATTTAATTTGAAAAAGCAGAAGTATATGTATACTTTAGCTTATAACGACGTTAATGATACTGTCTAGTATTATTTTAGTTAATGAAAGAAAACCAATACTACTTAGCAGCAGTATCGAACCTACTACTAAAATTTTAGAATTTGACGATTGTGGTGGTGTTGGGAGCAACGGCAAGGCTGGTGGTGTAGGTGATGCGGTGGGTAGTGGTGCGAAGGGTGGTGGTAATTTTGATGGTTTTTTCTTATGACTAATTTTGAAAGATTGTCTATCCTTATGGCTAAAATATGGAGTTGTGTCCTTGAGGCTAAAAAATACAAATTTTTGTCCTTTAAACTAATTCATTGGTAAGAGCTATTTTAGCCATTATAATTCATTTTCATGATCAAATATATTTTTGACTTAATTTTCGTTTTCATATCCAACTGTATAATTTTCTTGGTAAGAGCTATTTTCAAAATTATAATCTAAGTCATTCTCATGATCAAAATTATTTCCAATTTGATTTTCGTTTTTGTTTCATGGAAATAACATTAGTAAAACTTCCCGACAACGGCACCAAAAGCTTGATCAACGATTTCAGTGTGAGCAAAAACCGTAGTTTGCTTTACCGCAAGCACTTGGCGTTAATTGTAATAAATGTGCGGGTAAGGGTCAAATCCATAGGGAGTTAATTAATTATTAATGTTTACTTAAATACTAAGCCAGTAAGATAAAATTAAGGGATTGGATCCGATTAATCGAAACAATAAATTACTAAAATTGAAGAAAGAGAAATAATAAAAATAAAAAATTGAACAATTCATTAAAATAAAATTGCAAAGGAAATAACTAGAATTTGAGTAGCGATGATTGATTGGTTTATTAACAAAATATCAATTGAATATCAAAGAGATCTATTGGCCTCCTAGCAAATTAATAGACCTCAACAAGATCGAATTAAAAACAAAAATGAAATGAAATGAAATCGAGAACTAAGGAAAAATAAAATAAAAGATTTTATTACCGAAATCATAATTCGATTACATAAGAATAAATTAAATAGAAAAATAAGAAAAAGCTAAATTGATGCCCTAATGACATCCTTAACAAAAATTTAAATTAAATGCCTATATGCCAATATGTCTTCAAATGTGGCCAGCGAAGGTATTTATATAGCTATCTGAAATCCAGATTTAGACTTGGTCAAAAATAAGAATTTTTCTAGAACCATCAGACTTGGTCTTGCTTTGGAAGTTTCTTTATTTTGTGCATTTCATGTTATTCTAAAAACTTCTTTATCTAATATGCTCCAAAAGCTTCTTAATTTGGTAAGTTCTAGAAGGTTCATACTCTATGGGTATACTTGATTTTAAATATATATTCAAGAAACATTCGTACCGGTAACCTCCTAGTGAATGCACATCTTTAAAACATATTAAGCTACAGCGGCTTTTGTGCATATATGTGCGATTGACTTCTTATTATTATAGCTTTGAAATTGAACTGCATTTTTGATTCACTTCCTTAATAATTTCTTCACTCTTCAAAAATGAAGAATCCATAATAAACACAATAAAATTACCAATTAATACTGCCTTATGGATATTAAAATGTGCAAATAAGCAGTTTAATATGTAAACAATTTAATGTTCATTGACCTTCAAAAAGAAGTCTTGAATGAGTGTTATCATTTAAAGTTTTCCATTCACCTAAGAGACACTATGATATACCGAGACATAAAAAGAAGCTTTCTCTAGGATGGAATGAAGAAGGATGTTGGAGAGTAAGATGTTTCACATACCAACAGGTTAAGGCAGAGCATCAAAAGCCTAGTAGTCTTTTACAGTCTTTAGAAGTTCTGATGTGGAAATGGAACTCAGTTTCTATAGACCTTATAGATGGCTTGCCAAGAACTAGGGTTAGGAATGAGAGCATATTTGATGGACTAACTAAGAGTGCCCATTTAATCCTAATGGTACCTACCAGGATGACAATAAAGTTAGATGACATTTACTTAAAGACTATAATTGGACTTCATGGAGTATCGAGTACTATAGTTAGTGATCGAGACCCGTTGTTTGCTCATGAGTTTTGGTAGAGCTTGTAGAGTGCTTTAGTTTTGGAATTGTGCATAAGTACTGCATATCATCCATAGAAGGATGGATGGAGCGAAAGAGTAAAGTGAGTGTTAGAAGACTTGTTACGATCTTGCATATTAGACCCTAGTGGATCTTGGGAGTACCACCCATGCTTAGTGGAATTTTCACACAACAGTAGTTATCAACCAAGAATAGGGATAGCCAGTTTTAAGGCGTTGTATGGAAGATCATATAAGTTACACATATGTTAGTATGAGATGGGAGATAGGCTCGTACTGGAATAGGATCTTATTAGAGAAGCTTCGATAACAAAGGATGAAAGAGGCTTAGTGGTCATAGAAGGATTTAGGAGGTCAAGTATTTGCTCATGTGTCGTCGAAGAGAGGCACCATAAGATCCAGAAAGGCAGGAAAATTATCGCCCAGATATGTTGGCCACTTTCCAATATTAGAGCGAGTAGGCAACGTAGCCTACATGATAGATTTTCCTCGTACCTTAGCCAAGGTCCATATTGTGTTTCATATATCACATTTAAGGAAGTGTATCCAAGACCCTGAGGCAGTAGTGGATCCGAGAACTATGGATGGTTTGGTTGTTGAACCAAAACATGACTTATACTAGGAAAACTATTTGGATTTATGACCGAGATGTAAAGGATCATCAATATAAAGAAGTGAAGCTTGTACGGTCAAATGGAGTGAGGACCAGGAATACTATACTTGGAAAACCAAAGATAACATCCGTAAGACTAATCTCAAGTTATTGGTTTAATCTTAGCATAGAGTCTATAGTATAAAACATATGTATGTTGATATTTATGGATGGTATTATATATGTATTAGTTGATGCACTGGTACATTTTAATTGTGATCGTGGGTAGGGGACCAGTGTGTTTATGCTAGTGAGAGCATGGAAAAGATTATAAAACCCTACTGGATCTTATTTGAATTTTAGGGATGAAATTCCCATAAGGGGGAAGTCGGTAACACCTTGAAATTTAATAAGTAGTTAAGTCAACATTTCTTTAGACATGTTAAGTAATTGGGGGACTATTTACTGGTGCTATTATAATTCTAAAATAATTAAATGGCTTATTATGGTAGGTAACTAGGTGTACATTTACTTATTATAATATAATGCACATGGTTGAGAATGGATTAAATTAAATAACAATGCAATAAGGTCACGGCCTAATTAATTGAAGAAGGGTATAGTAAAAACAAAGGAAATGCATTCTCAGTTTCACTTGAACAAAATTTTAAGCTATGAAACTTGTTAATCGATGAAATTTCTATCAAGTTAGAAAACCGTCGAAAAATTTCAAATAAAATTTTCCACAAGCGCACGGCATACACTTTGTAGTACAAGGCGAATCCAGGTCGATCCACAGGGAATTGTTAGAGTTTAAAAATCCATTCAATCAAATTAAACCAAATGTAGAGAAATTGTTAACTAGAAATAAAATGAAGCTAAAACTAGAATTAAAATTTGATTTAAAAACTATTGAACTAGACAACAATTTAGGGGAAAATCCACGCTCATATTTTTGTAAATAAACAAACAAACAATTTATGTTCTCTGGCTTTGATTTAAGTGAAATATTGTTGTATTTATCATAAGTATGGTTTTATGTTAATAATTAACATAAATCAAACCATCAAACTATAATACAACAAATAAGCCACTTATACTTCTTATGAAAATGAAGCCAAAGCAAAAGTTATTTTAAATATGATTTATTTACTAGTGTAACTAGCAATATAGATCATCAAATTTCATTTTTACTTTAATTTCACAATCAAAAATGGATTAGCAAATGATGATGCAACTTGTATTTATGTTGAATAAGAATAGCCCATTTGCATAAGCAATATAAGCTATCAAACCCACTTGTATAAACTTGCGTCAAAATCCATTTCATGAAGCATAAACCAAATGAGATCATAAATCATAAAATGTTGAAATTACATAATATTTGAGAGCTTCATTACCCCTAAATTGAAGGGGTTTAGCTACTCATTTGTGGCATTGAAGCAACACAAGTAAATTTCAACATTAAAAAGGCAAAGAAATGAAACAAAGCAAAGGTAGAGAGAGATTAACTACTAATTACTTGCATAAAAACAAAACTACACTACTTGCATGAATGTAAGTCTAAGTTATAAACAAAGAAAAGAAAAGAGCATAAAAGCATGAGAAGTACGTAAAAGCATGTAAATAAGAGAAGAGAAATAGGCTAAGAAGTCATTTTTATTTCATTGAACATTGAGCTTACACTTTGATCTCTTAATTTCCTAAGTAAAATGAAAGAGTAGATGATATGTCCATGTACATAAGAGGGCTATTTGTAAATACTTAAAACCCTAAATCCCTTTTTAGGGAGCTTCCCAAAATACCCTTGAGGTAGTGTGGCCACCAAGTATTCATTAGCATCCACTAATCCCCCACTTAAATGTACATGAAGCTTTAATGACTTTTTAGCATGTGCTTAGCTCCTAATTGAAAATCAAGGTAAGTGGGTGGGGTCCTCCATGATCTGGAACTTGAATTATTTCCTCTTTATTTCTTTGCATTTCCTTGTGCATGCATATATCATCATGAATCTCTCTCCCATATGCATCAAAATATCCTATAAAAACAATAAAAATTATCCAAGTAAAAATTCTTAAATTGATCATGCACAAAAAATGACCATTTTGCCTCTGCATGAAGATGAAAATGTGATGGTTTGAAAATAATTGAATTTTGGTTTTAACATGTAAAAAGGCCAAAATATGATGTTTATTTAAATAGAAAGAGATATAATATGGATGTAAATATATGCACATTTATGTGCACATCAAATACTCCCACACTTATCTTTTCATTCGTCCTCAAATAAAGGAGCACTAAGATAAATTCATTTTCGTAGGGAGCGCGATTACGTTGAGCGTATGCAACAAGACGTTAAACCCCTGGGTGTCCCCAGTAGGACGAGTGTTGCCTCGTGAGGGTTTTTAGCGGATACTACCTACAAAATCCAATGCAAAGTGAAAATATTTATAAAATGAAAGATTTATTTACAAAGAGATGAATGCGAGCTTTTGGAAATATATATATACAAATAAAAGGTTCACTTTTAAATAGATACGAATAAGTTAAATACAAGTTTTGGTCATTGTCTTGAAAATTTAAGTCATTTACTTGTCAACATTTACAATAAAGATAAAGTTGTCATAACAGATAGACCATAGTTTGGCTAGTTGTTTCGGTTGATAACACAATGTAATAATGAAATGGATCCTTAGTCGATTATCAAAGTTTATTAAAGTGGTATTTTCATTTCTTTTCAATAACAAGTTAAATCAAACAAGTTAAAACAGTGCTAGGATTTCAATTTCTTGCTCTATCATTATTTGCAAGAAAATTATACACCTAGCTCAGGTAAAATGAGGCCAGATATACCACCCATGCACTGCCTTTCGGGCTTATGTGAGGGGAGTACAGAGCATGGCGAGTGCACACACTTTCGTGCATACACCTATCGACCGTAGGTGGTTTTTATTAAGTCTGATTTTTTACATGTGTTCCATACATGCATAACCGTGAGGACTTTTAAATGAGTATGAAAGCACATAATCAAAGATTCCAAGTAATTCACCCATGCATAACCGTGAGGAATTTTAAATGAGAGTGAATACTTTGGATGTAAATATATATATATATATATATATAAGAGAGAGAGAGAGTTTTGCAAAAACATCTTAGCACCATTTGATTTAGAAGACAAAAATGTTATATCCTTTACTTTAATTTTACCACTTTTTAAACAAAGATTTTCAATTAGAACATACTTCATAATTAACATAGATGAACCTTCCTATATACTAGTTAAACCATTGTTATTTGTAATCAAACTTCATTTTTATTTTTGTTAAGACAAACAAATTTTCAAAATTTTCAATTTATTAACCAAAACTTATACTTATCCCATAGTGTTTCTTCAAAAATAAATCAAAATGGTTAAAGGAAAATGTTTTTGAAATTTAGGAGTTTTGAGATTTTTTTTGTTAAAGTAAGAAAATGAAAATTCAAAAATGCTATGAAAAACTAAAAAAAATGAAAATGAGACTCCCCCCACACTTGATTTTTGACTATGCCCCCACAGTCAATGCATGATATAATGAGTGTAATGGGGAAAAATATGTACATATTTACAAAAGAGGGTTAACATTCTTACTAGACGTAGCTTGGCTCATGAGCTCCTCCTCTTGGTTATTTTGTAATTCCAAGAAAGGTTTCAAATGATAACCGTTGACTTTGAAAATTGATCCATCTCTAGGGGTTTTCTATTTCTACGGCATCATGTGGAAAAACAGTTCGTATAACAAATGGTCTGGTCCATCTTGATTTAAGTTTCCTCGGAAATAAATGAAGTCTCGAGTCATATAAAAGAACTTTCTGGTTAGACGAAAATATTTTTCGTAGGATTGACTTGTCATGAAAAACTTTTGTTCTTTCTTTGTAAATTTTCTCGTTTTCATACGCGTCATTCCTATAGTTCGTTGAGTTGCAATTTTCGATTTTCGCCAGCTTTCTCAAGGTCAAAGTTTACGTTTTTTATTGCCCACAACGCTTTGTGTACGATTTCAACGGATAATGGCAAGCTTTATCGTAAACTAAACGAATGGGGATTTCCCAAGGTTAGTTTTAAAAGCAGTACGGTAAGCCCAAAGCACGTCATTTAATTTCTGAGACCAATCTTTTCGATTTTTGTTAGCAGTTTTCTCCAAGATTTGTTTTATTTGTCGATTTGAAACTTCAACTTGACCATTAGTCCGAGGATGATATAGAGTGGATAACTTGTGGGTTGCCGAGTATTTTCTTATTAAAGTTTCAAAAGAACGGTTGCAAAAATGGGTTCCGTTATCGCTGATTATTGTGCGAGGTGTGTTCGAACCTCAAAAAGATGTTTTCTTTGAGAAATTTCACAACAATTCTATGGTCGTTGGTTTTGCAAGGAACGGCTTCGACCCATTTTGAAACGTAATCGATAGCGAGAAGGACATACAAGTTTCCAAAAGAATTGGGAAATGGTCCCATAATATCGATACCCCAAACATCAAAGATTTTGATTGTAAGAATGGGGTTTAGAGGCATCATATCTCGTCGAGAAATTCTCCCAAGCATTTGACATTGATCGCAAGTTTTACAAAATTCGCATGAGTCTTTGAAAAGAGAAGGCCAATAAAAACCACACTGAAGCACCTTTTCTGTAGTTTTTCAAGGACCGAAATGCCCACCGCATGCTTGATCGTGGCAAAACGAAAGAACACTCTTGATCCCATTATCCAGAATGCAATGTCGGATGATTTGGTTGGGACAATATTTGAACAAGTATGGATCGTCCCAATAGAAATATTTCATTTGGGACATAAATTTGCATTTTTCCTGTTTGGACCAAGATGAGGGAGTTTATTTAGTGACTAAGTAGTTCACTATATCATCGTACCATGGATCGATCGAAATTGAAAGAAGTTGTTCATCGGGGAAGTTTTCATTGATTGGCAAAGAAGATGGTGTGTTCGGAAGACGAGACAAGTGATCAGCTATGATGTTATCAGATCCTTTTTTGTCTTTAATTGTAAGGACAAATTTTTAAAGTAAAGGGATCCAACATATCAAACGGGATTTAGCATCCTTTTTAGCGAAGAGATATCGAAGCGCAGAGTGGTCCGTGTACACAGTAATGTGTGAACCTATAAAATACGTTTGAAACTTTTCGAGCGCAAATACGACAACTAGAAACTCTTTTTCGGTTGTTGTGTAATTGAGTTGAGCATCGTTCAAAGTCATACTCGCGTAGTAAATGACGTGAAGGATCTTGCTGATGCGTTGTCCTAAGACAGCACTAATGGAAAAGTTTGAAGCGTCACACATTATTTCGAAAGGAAGATCCCAATTGGGTGCGCAAATGATTGGGGCAAATGAGTTCGCTCTTAAGACGTTCAAAAGAAGAGATACAATCAGAGTTAAAATCGAAAGGAACGTCTTTTCCAAGAAGGGTCATCAAAGGACGAGCGATTTTGCTAAAGTCTTTCACAAAACGTCGGTAAAAGCCAGCATTTCCTAGAAACGAACGAATGTCCTTAACAGATTTGGGAATGGGTAGATTTGCAATGACATCGATTTTTTGCTTTGTCTACCTCAATGCCTTTATTTGAGATGATATGTCCAAGGACTATACCTTGTTTGACCATAAAGTGGCATTTTTTCCAATTCAAAGTCTTCTTTACATCGATTTAGAACCAACTCGAGATGATGTAAACATTAGGAAAAAGAATCGCCAAAGATTGAGAAATCGTCCATAAAAACTTCTAGAAAGCGTTCAATCATGTCGGAAGAGATTCCAACCATGCATCATTGGAAAGTCGCAGGAGCGTTGCAAAGTCTGAATGGCATACGTCGATAAGCGAAGGTACCGAATGGACACGTGAAAGTCGTTTTCTCTTGATCCTCGGGAGCGATTGGAATTTGCTTATAGCCGGAATAACCATCAAGGAAGCAGTAAAATTCGTGGCCGGCTAAACGTTCGAGCATTTGGTCGATGAAAGGAAGAAGGAAGTGATCTTTTCGTATTGCGGCATTTAGTTTTCGATAGTCAATGCAAACACACCAACCCATTTGAGTACAAATTTGAATAAGTTCGTTTGAATCGTTTTTGACAACGGTTAGCCCAGACTTTTTCGGTACAACGTGAATTGGGCTAACCCATGCACTATCAGAGATTGGGTAAATGATTTCGTTGTCGAGAAGCTTAAGAATTTCATCACGTACCGCATCTTTCATTTTGGATTAAGCCTTCGTTGCGCGTCACAAGCAGGCTTGGCATCATCGATTAAATGGATGCGTTGTTGAACAAGAGCGAGACTAATTCCTTTTATATCGGAAACCGACCATCCCATCGCTTCCTTATTTTTCGAAAGGATAGAGAGAAGAAAAACTTCTTGGTCAAGAGAAAGATTTTTAGAAATGATGATTGTACAAGTTTCGTTTTCACCTAAGTATGCGTACTTAAGGAGGTCAGGAATCGGTTTGAGGTCCAACTTTGGGAGTTTTTCGATCGATGAATTGAGTTGAGAATCGGACTCAACTGGAAGCGATTCAACAGGAAGAGTGTATTCAATCTCGTTTGGAATTTCATGAAATCATTTTTCATACTCGGCTTCGTATTCGTCGTTAAGGTCAAGTGTCCCGTTTTCGAAGTTTTCATGAATGGCAACGTTTCGTCACGAGGTTCAGTCGATTGGCTTTCAAGATTGAAAATGTTAAGATCCAAAGTCATATTTTCAAAGGAGATTTTCATCGATCCGTTACGTCAATTGATTAAGGCATTTGAGGTGGCTAAGAATGGTCGGCCTAAAATCAAAGGAACTTGACTCGTGGGATTCTTCACGGGTTGTGTTTCGAGAACGATAAAGTCAACGGGGAATATGAATTGCCCTACTCGAATGAGTACGTCTTCGATTTCTCCTATAGGCTTCTTAATGGAATGATCGGCAAATTAAGGGGTAACTTTCGTGGGTTTGAGCTCACCTAAGCCTAATTGTTCATACACGGAGTACAAAATGAAGTTGACACTCGCGTCTAAGTCTATCATACATTTGTTAATTGCCTTATCTCCGATTGTACACGAAATCGTAGGGCAGGTAGGATCTTTGTATTTGACAGGCATGGATTGGAACAAGACTTCACTCAAACTGGTGGCTAAGAAGACTTTTTTAGGCACTTGAGTTTGTCGCTTTTGGGTACACAAATCCTTAAGAAATTTCGCGTAAGTGGAGACTTTTTGAACAATGTCGAGAAGCGGAATGTTAACTTTGACTTGTTTAAAAATTTCCAACGTCTTTTCCATTTGGTCCGAGTGTTTCTTAGGTTGAAGACGATGTGGAAATGGAACACGATACTCGGTAGGTGGGTCTTGCTCAAGTAGTAGAAGAAGAATTTTGATTGGCATTCGGTTCAAAGTTTGGCTCCACGTTCTGTTCTGAGTCGTTCGTTGTTTTAGAAGCATCGAGAGAAGTTTCTGGTAAATCGTTTGGATTAACGACTCGATTATCGATCTGTTTACCGGAACGGAGAGTTGTGATAGCATTTAATTGGGTGACATTGCTATCTTGAACAACATGGGCTTGATTTAAGTTTGCGTTTTGATTTTTGGGATTTGGAAGTGGCTGGCTTGGGAATGTTCCACGTTCCCGTTCACTTACAAAAGTGGCTAATTGACTCATTTGCATTTTGAGTTTTGCAATCGATTGGTCTGTGTTTTTCATATATGAAGTCAATAAATTTTGCAAATTGCTGTTTGATTGAAGGCTTTGAGTAGTTGCTTTAGCCAACGTTTCAAGAGTTTTCTCAAGTAAATTTATCGTCTTGGGGAGGATAAACAGAATTTGGTTGAAAATTTGATTGTTGCAGTTGATTATGAGACGGACCCGCAAAATTTTGGTTGAAAATTGTTGGGTTGAAAGGGAGGATTCGAAGCATTATTCGAGAATGCTTGAAAGTTGGGACGAATCGTATTCGTATTGGGATTGTTTTGGTTCCACGCAAAATTCATATGATTCCTCCAACCAGGGGGTTGTAAGTTGGAGAAAACGAGACGTTTTTGGCTTTACTTAAAGCATTGATTTGTTCGACAGAATTGTGACACTGATCGGCTATATGATTAAGATCGTTGTATTTATAACACATTGGTTGGGAAGCTTGGTTCGTTTGATTCAATGAGAAACGTTATCGATTTTTTTAATCATTGCGTTGATCTTAGCTCCCAAGGCAATAGAAGATCCTATCAGTGTGCACTTGATTGTGAGTAGATTGATTTTTCGTTCGAGCGTTCCCATTGGGATGAATTTTCAGCAAGGTTTTCAAGAAATTGCCAAGCATCGTCATGATGTTGGGCAAGAAAATTGCGTTGGCATATTGATTCGAGCATGGTTCGTGAGCTGTTTTCAAGTCCATCGTATAAGATTTGACAAATCATCCATTTTTCAAAGTTATGGTGCGGACATTTTATCAAAAGCTCTTAGAATCTTTCAAAATATTTTTCGAATGGTTCCCCCTTGAATTGATGAAAATTTACAATTTCGTTTCGGATTCTACTCATTTTTTCCAAGAGGTAGAAATTTTTCAAGAAAGCTTTTACGAATTCTTCCCAAGTTTTAATCGAGTTTGATGGTAAGCTTAGAATCTTTCAAAATATTTTCCGAATGGTTCCCCCTTGAATTGATGAAAATTTACAATTTCGTTTCGGATTCTACTCGTTTTTTCCAAGAGGTAGAATTTTTTCAAGAAAGCTTTTACGAATTCTTCCCAAGTTTTAATCGAGTTTGATGGTAAGCTGTACAACCATTTTTCAGCATAATCCGTAAGAGCGAATGGGATTAATCGAAGTTTGATTCCGTCATCGGAAAATTGTTGGAGTTTAATGGTTGCACTAACTTGTTCAAATTTGGTCAAGAAAATGTATGGGTTATCGTGCTCGAAATTGCCAAATTCCGGAAGCATGGCAATAAGGTTCGAGTGAATTTTGAAATGGTTATCCGTAGGGGCGGGTAACGTGATGCAAGATGTAATAGAAACTCTATCGGGAAAGATTTTATCCATAAGAGTTCGAGGGGCATTTTCATTCGCCATTTCGGGAGGATCGTCTGTTCGAGTTAAACGATTTGTAGAAGGGCCGAGAGTCCAACGATTTGTTGTTGTGTCACGAGTCCAAGTACTCATGCACAAGTGAAAGTCGAGAAGAGAAAGAAGTTAGAAACGAGTTTAGAGAATGAAAGAAGATTTGAAAACTTGTTTTCGTTTTTTTTTTTGGTAAGGAAGAAAACTATTTACCAAGTGAGATTTATTTTCGAAAGAAAAGTTTGATTTTTATTTTGGTTTTGGTTTTTCGAATTTTTTTTATATGTTTTGTTTTTGTATTTTTGATTTTTTTTTAATTTTCAAATATTTACCAAAAGGACTTTTGTTTTTAGAAAATGGAAATTGACTTTTGTTTTTGTTTTATAATTTTCAAAATTTTCTTTTCTTTTTTGAAAAGATTTTATTTTATTTTTTGATTTTTGTTTTTGATTGAAAATTTTCAAAGGAAAGGTAAAATAAGATTTTTTTTTCTTGGATTAAAAACTAAATTAAGTAAAATTTACAATTCTTTTTTTGATTTTGGATTTTTGATCTTTTTTTATTTTTTTTAAATATGCATGAACTAATGCAACTAAATGAATGCAAAGGACTTAATTGCAGTTTTCTGTCCTTAGTAGCTCCTAACCCAAAATTGTATAATCACACTTTGTCTTAAATCAAAAAAAAAAATTCTCGGCCAGGTAACGGGCAGGGGTTATCAGTGCAACACGAATCACCATAGCAATGCAACCGAAGGTTTAAGTACCTTCAGTGGAACAAGCAGTGTAATATTTACGTATCACCGTAATTTTTATAACTGGTTATTACTTTGCCGTAGCCTAGACACCAAGAAATAAAATCGTTCAAATAAAACAATTGTGAAGATAAAATTAGGCCCTAAGCGAGCTCGTGACACCCTTAGGTCCAACGTCTAACCTTTATTATTAGTCAAATTCTACGATGAAATGCGTTTATGGGCTAAGGAAAGAGTGATGAAATCCCTCACCTTATGTGAATTGGGGTATTGCCCATAAAAAAGAAAATAAGATGAGATAAATGCAAAGCAGAAATTAAACGTGAATTTACAATGCAACTAAAATGAAGTTTGTTTTTGTTTTTGGATTTTGAAATTATATATATATATATATATATATATATATATATATATATATATATATATATATATATCTGTGTGTGTGTATGTATATATGCAAATGCAAGCAACCAACAATGCAATTAAAATAAAAATAAGGGATGAAAGTGTGAAGACCCGCAAATCCGTACTCCTTGAATATACACTAATCTCCATAGATTAACTCAAGATGAACAGAAATACGAATTCTCATTGTTTAAGAAAAAGAAAAAGGTAGAAGAAGAGAGAAAAAGATAGAAAATAGAGAGAAAAGAAAATAGAACGGAAAGAAAACAGCATAACACACATCAGAATCTCACAATCGCAACGGAACAACATATAATAAATAAATGAATAATCTTTAAACAAATAACTATATCAGTTATTACATTTTATACATTACATTGCATCATCATCAGAGTGTACAACAACAAACAACTTCAAACAGCGAAAAAGAAATACTATATACTAATAATACACCATGCCATCCATCTTGCCTCCAGCAACTCCTGAATTCCAGAATATCTTGATAAACCTTAACTCTTGACTGCCCGTGTGGAAATTGGTGGGCACCCGAAGTTTAGGAAGGAAAACAATAAACTCCGAGTCAGTCATGAGACTGCTGCGAGAGCTCAAAACAGTTTATTTATCTTTGAAATCAAAATAGAGGAATATTTTTAAAGTCAATTCGCAATGCTTTTAAAAATGAGACTGCCATAAGGCCTCCCGCACACACACACACATGCAAACGCAGAATCGGAGGAGATTTCTCCTTATGATAGTCAAAGATGCTTGATACGCATTAAAAAGAAACATTTGATATTATTACTAGTGCATAGTGTAGGAAAAATCATTTCGAAAGTAGAATATAAATCTTAGCCAGCATAGACATTTCGCACTTATGCCTACTATAGCTACCATGTTCAATAGCAGGTTACCGCCACATTCCATGGCAGGTTATACAACTAAAACCGTACAAGATTGTATTGTTTCTTTGGATTTCCAACGAATGGTCAGGCCAAGGAACTTCCCATTGCCACATGAGAACGCCTCTGGAAGGACGTCCCCGAGAACCAAACCGGATCTCTGTCAACACAAGGCCGGGTTACCCCTAACTGGATAACTACTGACACGAGTATGCCATCCCCCGGTCCTTTGGGACCTTTAACCGAGCGCTCGTAATCAACATCACACCATAATAAATAAAGTGTTTCAACATGAGTAAGTATCTGGGCTCCATACCATGATACCACCCTTTTCCAGAAGGAAATGCACATACCCTAAAGGGAGCTACCCTTCATAACCTTGCCGCATCTTTCCTGTTTTGACCATTCCGAGGTGTGAGGCTCGACGAAGTCTCGTCCACAAAGCCACGTTTTAAACAAAAGATGTGCTTTGGGTCAACAAATGATCATAGAAATGATCACAAAGATAAACGATCAAACAAATGATCATATCACAAATGATCAAACAATGATCATTTCACAGCAACACTCAGCATGTCACATTACCAAATTGGGAATATATCGCTGATAACCATCAACTACATAACCTCTGAGCTCGTACGTCTCAGAGAAGGGTGTTAAGCTAAGAGAATAAATTCTCCGCCACCAACAGAAATATATTTGAAAGAAATCAGCTTTATATCTCAATTTGTAATGTCAGACATACAATCCATACAAGTCTGTTCCGGGCTCGAACAGAACCGAAGGCACTTACAAAGAAGTCCTTGCAATCCGGATATCCACAATCCTGATCGGATTCCCCATCACATATGGAGAACTCTATACCGGAGCAACTCGGTGCAGAGTCAATCGACAGGTCATCCTATCGCTCTCGCAAATACCCGGTCTTCAACACCGGTCATCAAATGCAATCCATAACGACGTATCACATACTCGGAATGGGTTATACGACCCCAAGGTCCTTTCCCGGCTAACTCGAATAGTGAGCGCTTATTCAAAAATAAGTGTGGCATTCAAATTCAAACAAATCACAACAAATACCTATTCAAAGGTAAATATTGATAGTCGGTTATTGAACTATCAACGGATATGCACAACATCACCAGATTCCAAATAATTTTCCAAATTATTTATTTCCCAAAATTCATATCTTTACAAGATATATAATTTCAATACCTAAAAAATAAATCAATATTTATTTTTAAACAAATTCCCCTTTCTTTTATAATTTCCATAGTGAATTTACATTCCAAAATATCTACGAATATACGATTTCAATTATTCATTTTCAATTTATCTTCAAAAAGATAAATTCTCAAAATATTCACTTTATATTGGAAAACATTTCCATACTTACTTATTAAGTAATTCTCAAATCCATTTATTTTCAACACTTGGAAAATATTCAATATACTTAAATCGAGATTAAGTACATATTTCATTCTTTAAGGAAATCGTTCTCTTAAACATATTTATTTGGGCCAAAACGAATGTTGCATAAAACATTGGTACGACAACCCAAAATCACTAGTATAGGGATTCGAAATTAAAATAGATATATAAATCCCAATACTATACAAAACATTTCCTTTCGGAAATCATTTACTATAACAACAGTATTATAGTCCACCATTTCCTTTTATTTCTCGAAACGTCTATTTCAACAATGAATGTTGAAATCTATGGTTTCGAATCTTAACATATTTAAAACATCGTTAGATCATTTTAATTCTGTTTAAAATATCACATCCAAAACATTTTCTTTAATATATTATTCACTATTCAAAAACGTGAATATACCTTGTTAACCAATTTCATCCTTTCTATTCATTTTATTTTAAAGGATTATTCACTGTATAAAATGTGAATATAACTCCATTAATAAGTTACAACAATTTACTTATCAAAATAAGTCGTTGCGAATTTATAAAACAATGTTTATAAATTCCATTTCTATTTATTTTACAACTACCTCCTTTATAAATCTCCTTTATTAACCTATTCAATTTATAGCTCAATTATATACTAAAAGTCCATAATTTAAGTTAAATACTTATAATTTATTTGTTTGCAAAATCGTTCCTTTAACTTCCCAAATTATAAATCTTATAACTTATAAGATTCATTTATTTACCCATATCTATTCTTCAAATAACCTTTACAAATTTTATAAACCTACTGCTTATAAAATTCCATTTATAACTTCTCCGTTTATAATTCTATAAATTTCATTCATTTATGAAATTATTTAAAATTCATTCTAACACTTATAAAACTCGTTTTATAATTCAAATATTTTAATTTATAAATATCAATTTATAAATCCTTTATATAAATCAATTTATACTATTATTTTAAAACATTTTTAAAGTCCTTTATAATTTCACCATTCTCTTTGATTTATAAAATAAACAAATTTTATAAATCCTATCTTTAAACTTTTCACAATAAATTCAGAAATCCCAATTTAAACTATTTTATAAAATCATTAACCCCAAATTTTCAAAAATCAACTTTTAACTATTTTTCTCAAAAATCTAATTTTATAACATTAAAATTTATACGTTTATTTATTTAAAATGAATCGATTCCAAAAATATTTTATAAACGTATACTCTTCAAAAATCACTTTAAAAATCCTTTTAAAATTCCAAATTTTGGCCCAATGATGCTACACACCAAATAGTCAATCACAACAACAACGACAACATATATCGTATATGATAATCAACGAATATCAAAATATCCATAATCAAATAAATACTGTTGAGAAATCCGGTTGGATCCCTCCAACATGTTTTCCTGCATTCACAAACATTAGTACAATACCAATTCCGTTCCAGCACGAAATTATCGCGGTATATGAGATTTAAAATATTATCCGCTTAATAGGAGACGCAATAGGGTCTCATCCGCTATATACTGCGGGAAAATCAACTCCAAGTACATAAATAATACCAATTTCACTGTTTAAGAAATATTCGCGGTATATGTTTTTAATAAATAACATCCGCTTACTAACGGCGTATAATGTCAATTTTAACAATCAATAGATATCAATCGTCATTCAAACATACATTCAACAATTTTAAATCTAACTATTTAAAATAAAATCAAATCCGATTCGATTGAGTGAGAAGTTCTCACCTTGATTTCAATTTCGTTTTAGCGATTTATTTCGAATAAAATTAAACGCGCGTTTAATTTTACCCGAAATTCTCACTAACTCCAAACGACTCCAATCTAATTCCATAGCGTAGTGCTCATCCATACGATTCCAACGCAACTGGTTTCGCGCGTTTTCGACCTCGTATGAAAAAGATATGTATTTTTGAAGTTATACGATTTTATAACATAAAATTTACAACAATTTCTTTTTTTTCTTTTTTTTTCAACCTGCAACAATCACAGCCACTGGATCCCATGCCCCAGCATCATGACCGTCCATTTGCTTCTCCCCCAACTCACGTTCTACTCCCAAGAACCCTCACGCACAAAAGAACCGATCAATGCAACTAGGGTTTAATTATACTCCACCCACAAGCATCTTGAACACGATCAGATAGCGTCACCTTGAAGCTCGCCTCGAAGAGCACCACCGCCCCCAGCATAGTGAAGCTCGGCCACCTCAAAATCCTCGAAATGCGTGCGCAACATCAGGCCGTCGGCCCCCTGTATCTCCCCCTCTGACGCTCCAAACACGATCATCACCATATGGATCTAAAGCTCTCATCGAGCTCTTCGACTTTCGTGTTGAACACTTCGCGTAATTGTTGATGGATTGAGAGTGATTGAGGAGAAAATAAAACAAAATTCTGGCCATTAACGTTTATGAAGGTGGCGGCTGCAGAACATTGACCTAGGGTTTTAGTTTTTGTGAAAATAATGAAAATAGGAGGGCTTTTATAGAAAATTCGTGCGACACTATTCATCCCGGATTTTCCGAACTACAAACGAAGCGTGCCGGTTGGCGTTTCTAAGGTTTACCCCGTGTTCCGAACACAATGAAACGTGTTTCGGGAGCTAATTCGGTCATCTGTGCGAGTTATGGCAATAAACGTTCAATTTAAAATTAAACCGATTAAACGATTTTCTAGGCGTTTTAGCTTGCACCGGACAAACGGTAAACCCAATTGACTCGAAATTTAAAACCTTACAATAATATCACATTACGGATCCGATGAAACTGGTTTCGTCAAAATCCGAGACTGTTTGAAAAATGGCTATTTTAACTCGCCAAATTAATATTAAAAACAATTTCGATGCGTTTCGAGCTGCCACGATCAAACGACAACTCCGATTGCTACGAAAATTGAAATCCGATAATAACAAACTATTACGGATCCAATGGAACTAGTTTCGTCCAATTCTGAGACTGTTCGAAAAATGGCTAATTTAACTAGTCGATTAAATATTAAAATATTCAATTTTCACAAATAAACTTTTAATCTGATTTTAAAAGTTCTAAAATATCATTCTAACTTCAATATAATATAATAAAATTTTACAAATCATTTTCAATCATATTTAACTCAATTTTCAATTATTTCTATAATTTCACATATTAAATTATCGATTTAATTATTCAATTAAATCCAATTATTCGAATTAAAATTTATTCGACTTATAAATTTCACTTATTAATATTTAAAATTAATTAAATATTTAAATTTTAATTAATAAAAATTCTGGTCGTTACAGAAAGCACAATATCAGAGCGTGCAGAATTATTAGCAATTTTTTTAGCGGCATTTTTTTAAAAACAAGGAAGTGGTTTATTTTTTTTGGCAAGCGGTTCTTCCATGCAATTTTCTGCTTTGGCAACTTGAAATTAAAACAAGATATATACAATTATCATCATCATCATCATCATCATTATTATTATTTTAGAAAGAAACTTAAAAAGACACCAAATGAAAACGCAAATGAAATTTGTTTTATGGAAACAAAACCTTAAACAAAGCAAATTTCTTTCTAATTTTTTTAAAAAAAAATTAACACAAAACAAAACAAATTAACAAGACAAAAACAGATTCAAAGCAGAATTTATTTCAGACAAATGATATATATATATATATTAACTAAAAGAAAACTAAATCAACTAAAACAACAGAAAACAGAACTTTGCAGCTCGGCCTAAGCACGACAATGAAAGCAGCTTATCCCCAAATTTACTTTTAAAAAAAATAGTTCAAAATCGAATTGCAACAGAGATAAAAAAAAAAGGAATACGGTCTCGTTTGAGTTTGGAAATTCGGATTCAAATGTAGATTTCGTGGTAGGCGATTTGAGGTGCGGCAAGTCGGTTCGACGGAATTGAGGCGATGAAGGGAGTCGTCTTGATTTCTTGTTCGATTTCGTAGTGGTTGGTCTTTGCAGGAGGCGTTCGATGTGGTTCTGATGGCTGTTAAGCAGAAAATTGTGAAGTTTGTAGTGGAGTTGGTTGCGGAATTGGTTGAGGCGAAAGAGTTTGCAACGGGATCGATTTTGCAGAGGGCGACTTTGCATTGGAGGCTGGGGATTGCGGCGTTGGTTGTTTGGTGAGGCTGCGTTGAGTGTTTGATTGTTGAGTGTCGTGACTTTGATTGTTGTCGAACTGCACTGCGCAGTGGTTTGTGGAGTTTGATTGCAGAGATGTTATGCGATTGTAGTGATGTAATTGTTCGACAGTAGTTCAGGAGGTAAGTTGGCAGTGGTGGGTTGTCGTCAGTGGATTATGAGGTACTTGAAGTGGCAGAGACGAGGATGTGACAGAGGTATGAACTGTTTTTGAGGTGGAGTTGATTGTGTTGTATTGTCGTTATGGCTTGTGATGTCTTTGACAATTGTATGTGAATTAAAGTGATAGTTATATTGTTGAACTGCAGTTTGTTCTGTGAAGTTGATGTGGAAGTAGATGGTTTAGTGTGTACTGATAGGTATCAGCTGGTGGTCAGATGATCAAGTCAGATGGTCAGATGGTTGAGGTGGTATGAATAAAAGAGACTGTTGAATGTGTAGTTAACTGGAGATGGGTGGATTGACTGATGAAGGGCAGTGGCTTGTTGAGTTGATGGTGATATGGAACTGCAGTGGTGATCTGGGATGGTGGATGGTCAGTGTTATTGCTGTGTGATGAAGTCAGTGCGGCAGAGGAGTTTGAAGGAGGTCGTCGAAGGGCAATGTCAGGTGATTGGCTGTTTTCGTTGAAGTTGAGTGATGTAAATGGGAAGGAGTGGTCTTGGTGAATTGGAAGGGTTTGTATGGATATGTATTCAGTGCAGTCAGTCGTGACAGTGGAGGGGTGCAGTTGAAAGCAATGGTGAAATAGTTGGATTGTTGGAGGAGGGGTCAGTAGTGGCTGTGTTTCTGGTTGATGAAGGTGAAATTAAGTTATGTGAAAAGAGAACTGTGAAATGTTAACAGAGATGAGGAATTAACGATTGAGGGAATTAGGGAAAATGACAAACTTTGATAAAAAAATTGTCTCAAGGACACCAAGATTCATTTTTTGGCTGAATGACAAACTTTGAAAAAAAATTAGGCTGAAGGACAATGCTAGTTCCAACTAGCATTATATTCAGTTTTTACGCTATACAAAATGCTACTTCTAACGAGCATTTAGTTCAGTTTTTACAGTATACAAAATGCTAGTTCTAACTAGCATTGTGTTTCAGCCTAATTATTTTCTAATTTGTCCTTCAGCCTAAAAATGAAATTTATTATCCTTCAGCCTGATTTTTTTTCAAAGTTTGTCCTTGTGCCTATTTTCCACTTAATGAAATGTGACAGTGTAAATGCAAAAGAAAAAAATGCAATGTAAATGTTGTTTAATGTAATGCAGAAATTTGAAAATTATCACAAATGCAATGTGTTTTTTTTTGTACGAAAACTGAATACAAATGTAGCAACAATTTATATTGGCTGAAGTGAATACACACTTGTAAACTAAGGGCAGTGAATAGTTTTCAAGTGCACACTTGAAATAAACAGTAAATGAACCTTTTTTTAAATATGTCAATGCAATGCAAACAAAAGGAAAACAAGCACACAAAAATCAAATGATAATAATTCGAAAAATAAAATCAAAACAATTCCTCTGTAACGGCGTCAAAAACTTGTTAATCGACGGAATTTCTATCGAGTTAGAAAATCATCGTAAAATTTCAAATTAAATTATCCGCAAATGCACGGCGTACACTTTGTAGTACGTGGCGAATACGTGTCGATCCGTTGGGCATTTTTAGAGTTTAAAAATCATTTAATCAAATTAGGCCAAATGTAGAGAAATTGTTAACTAGAAATAAAATGAAGCTAAAACTAGAATTAAAATTTGATTTAAAAACTATTGAACTAGAGAACAATTTAGGGGCAAATCCACTCTCATATTTTTGTAAATCAACAAACAAACAATTTATGATCTCTAGTTTTGATTTAAGTGAAATATTGTTGTATTTATCATAAGTATGGTTTGTTTATGTTATTAATTAATATAACTCAAACCATCAAACTATAATACAACAAATAACCCACTTATAATTCTCATAAAAATGAAGCCAAATCAAAAGCTATTTTAAGTATGATCTATTTACTATTGTAACTAGTAATATAGATCATCAAATTTCATTTTTACTTTAATTTCACAATCAAAAATGTATTAGCAAATGATGATGCAACTTGTGTTTATATTGAATAAGAATAGCTCATTTGCATAAGCAATATAAGCTATCAAACTCACTTGTATAAACTTGCATTAAAATCCACTTCATTAAGCATAAACCAAATGAGATCATAAATCATAAAATGTTGAAATTACAAAATATTTGAGAGCTTCATTGCCCCTAAATAGAAGGGGTTTAGCTACTCATTTGTGGCAATGAAGCAACACAAGTAAATGTCAACATTAAAAAGGCAAAGAAATGAAACAAAGCAAAGGTAGAGAGAGAGATTAACTACTAATTACTTGCATAAAAGCAAAACTACACTACTTGCATGAATGTAAGTCTAAGCTATAAACAAAGAAAAGAAAAGAGCATAAAAGCATGAGAAGTAAAAGCATGTAAATAAGAGAAGAGAAAGAGGCTAAGAAGCCATTTTTATTTCATTGAACATTGAACTTACATTTTGATCTCTTAATTTCCTAAGTAAAATGAAAGAGTAGATGATATGTTCATGTACATAAGAGGGTTATTTATACATACATAAAACTCTAATTCTCTTTTTAGGATGCTTTCCAAAATACCCTTGAGGTAGTGTGGCCACCAAGTAACCATTAACATCCACTAATCCCCCACTTAAATGTATATGAAGCTTTAATGACCTTTTAATATGTGCTTAGCTTCTAATTGATAATCAAGGTAAGTGGGTGGGGTCCTCCATGATCTTAAACTTGAATTATTTCCTCTTCATTCCTTTGCATTTCCTTGTGCATGCATATATTATCATGAATCCCTCTTCCATATGCATCAAAATATCCTATAAAAATAATAAAAATTGTCCAGGTAAAAATTCTTAAATTGATACATGCACAAAAAATTACCATTTTGCCCCTGCATGAAGATGAAAATATGATGGTTTGAAAATAATTGAATTTTGGTTTTAACATGTAAAAATGCCTACATATGATGTTTATTCAAATAGAAAGAGATAAAATATGAATGTAAATATATGCACATTTACGTGCACAATAAAGCTAGTTAATGGAAGCCTAAGGAAAGAAAAAAGAAAGAAAACTAAGAAACTCAAGCAAACTAAAGATCTAATAAATGGTTAAGCTTATGTGTGTAATACTACACCTTATTTACCATTTTCAATATTGGTTGAATTCTGTTTTGATTATATATGACAGAGTTCATTGTGCAAGTTTTTTACATGAGTTAAACTATGCTTTAACGAATGTTTTGGGGGTAAAATAACTATACTAGAGGATGTCTAACTCCGTGTCCATATTCTAAAGATTTTGAAATGATATGGAAATTTAATATGATATCCAAAAATGATTTTAGAGATAGGTTTTAGTTAGAAGATTTTTTCGCATCAAAATATTTACATATGAATTTATGAAATAATTCGTATATTAAATGTACAAGGGAAAATGGATAAATAACAGAAATATGGGTAAAAACGGATTAAAGATTATATTCACATATTCTAGAAATTTTGTAAGTAATTGTCCTTAAAATAAGTAATTTCGAAATCTTTATGTGAAAGCCGAAACTAGATAATAAGGTAACCGGGGTCTATTATGCATGTAAATTATGTGACTAAGTAGTGAGAGGGAAAGATCACATAGAAGTGCTGAAAAAATAACTTAAAGGACACTGCCACTAACCAAAGGGGAATCTAAGCGAATCTGTAGGTGACAAGTGTAAAGGGGAGTAGTAGATGTGTGTAGATGTTAAGCTTTAGTGCTAGAGGCAATGCTGATCTAGCTAAAGAGAAGCAAGGTTTGGTAGGATCGGGCCGAAACCGAAAGCTGATATAAATAGATAAAAAGACTAAATAAATGTCTAAATAAAATAAACTAGATGAGTATAAATAGTGGTCCGAGGGTGAATGTCGAAGGTGGAGGCTAAAGTCAAAGGCAAAAACAGATGCAATATATGAGAGCGGGTGTTGTTGAAAGGCGAAAGGCTATGCCGAGATCAAGCGTGGTGTCATGATGTGGTGTCAGAACAGACCCCGAGAATAAACCAAGCTTCTCTAAACAAGACCATGCGTAGTGTAGCCAAGATGTAGTGACTTTCAAAGGTAAGTCAATCTTAAGATAAAGGATTCGGTGTAAGGTTATAGATAGCAACCGAAAGTCTAATCGATACATTAAAATGTTAAAGTCGAGATAAGGCCCAAGTGGCATCTGAAAGAGTTTTGTTCATAATTAAGTGAATGAGATGACGTAAGGCTTATGTGGCATCCGTAAGCCTATTCACAGCATTAAATGAAAGGGATAGTATATGGCCGGTGTAGCATTCGTAAGAGCTTAATTCACAATGGAATGACCGAGATGGCATAAGACTTGTATGGCATCTATAAGCCTATTCACAACATTAATGAATGAGCCGGTATAAAGCCCGTGTGGCATCCGAAAGAAGATTAAATGAGTAAAATGGTATAAGGCTTATGTGGCATCCGAAGGTCTGTTCATGGTACCAAATGATGGCGAGGTGTAAGGCTTATATGGCAAACTAGTGTCCAGAAAGTGATATTGTACACGATGTTGAGGTGTAATGCCTGTGTGGCAACCCAAAGTCCTAAAAATACATTGCATTTTGTAACTAGGTATAAGGCCTTTGTGGCAACCTACTATCTAGATGAGGCTTAGATTTCGGTAACGAGGTGTATGTCCTGTGTAGCAGCCCAATGTCCTAAAATGAAACTGCATTCAATGACAAGGCATAAGGCATGTGTGGTAGCCTAATGTCTAAAAATGGCATTGCATTTGGTAACATGATGTAAGACTTGTTTGGCAACCAAGGGCTTAGATGAGCATAATCTGAAGTGTTGGTGTAAAATCTTTATGGAAACCAAAGAGCTGAAGCTGACATAACTTCGGTAATGATTGCAAGGCCTTTGTGGAATCCTTATGTATAAACTCAAATATGTAAATGAAAACGTGATGCATAAAGCATTAGTGGCAATAGAAAGTAAAATAAATGTGAATATAAAGATAAAATTTGAAATGGTAATGTGAATATAAGACATTTATTACAGTTGAAAGTATGGTTATCTTGATATTCCTAAGTAGTAGGATAAGGCGTGAGTGGAAAAGTGAAAGATTGAAATGTACCCTTGCCTTGATGCAGTAATAAGTGTAGGGAAACCTACATATGTTATGACATGTTAGTATTCACGTTGATGAATTATGTTTTATGGATAGTGAGGAGAAATCCCATTCCGTGCTTTGACAGCATGACTTCACTGTATGGTGTGTTTAAGGTAATGTATTACTCATACCAAACTTTATGCCTAACTCGTATTTTTATTTTTGTTTTCCCCATGAACTCATGGATATTCGAGTGAGTAGTCTAAGCTTATGGATTTAGATAGGAAACTTCGGATGGATTAATATGAATAGCAAAGATAGGAGTAGGAGGCTCATTTGTAAATA
Organism: Allium cepa; assembly: GCA_030765085.1. Lineage (NCBI taxonomy): Eukaryota > Viridiplantae > Streptophyta > Magnoliopsida > Asparagales > Amaryllidaceae > Allium > Allium cepa. Next base: position 21,536,602 of record CM060933.1, on the reverse strand, counting down.
AAAGTTGCTTTGATTTTCATTTTTAATTGTTTGTGTCGACATCATGATATGTTGGACATGACACTCTATTTATGTTCTTTTATATTCGACCCCTATTGTTAATCGATGAAATTTCTATCTGATTAGAAAACCGTCGATAAATTTCAATTAAAATTTATACCGCAAGCGCAAGGTGAAGATTATAGCACGTATGCGAGCATGGGTCGATCCACAGGGAATTGTTTAGATTTTGAAATTCTATTCAATCAAATTAAACCAAAGTCAAAGGATTATTAACTAACTAAAAGAAACTAAAAACAAACTAAAACTAAGGAGAATAAAATATGAGATTAAAGAGCAATTTTAGGTAAATCACCTCTCATGATCACATAAATCAACATAATGAAATTATGATCTCTTTTTGGTCGTTTGTGAGTTTAGTTGATGCATTTATCATAAGCATGACCTAATTGTGTTATTAATTAACACATTTAAACCATCAAACTTTAATGCATCCTCTAACCCACTTACTAACTTTAATGAAAATGCATGAAATTAAAAGTAGAATCTATTTTAAGCATGACTTATTAACTATTGAATTAGAAACATAAACCATAAAATTTTGATTCTAAATCCACTTCTATTACCATGATCATATGTGGATGAAGAGGTAATTAGTAATTCATATGACTAAGCATATCTTATTTATTTTGAACAACATAAGCTATCTAACTCAATATTAAACACAAAATCACACCAACAGTTAACTTTCCATTAAGCACAAAAGAGACATAAATGAAACATTATGTTGCATCTAGATGATTCAAGAGAGCTTCATTACCCCTAAATTGTAGGGATTAGCCTCTCGTATTAGTTATTAAATCAACAAATGTAGAAAGCAACGTGAAATAAACAAGAGGAAAAGGAGAGCAAAATGAAAAGAAAAGCTAAGTAAAAATACATGAACACTAAGCTACTAACAAAATAAGAAAGAGAGCATGTAAATGTAAAAGAACATAAACTAACATTGCATAAAAAGAAAGATTACATGAACTAAAAAATGGCTAAGTAGCCATGAAAAAGAAAAGAAAAGAGCTTTGTTTATTTTTTTTTGTTCCTAAACTAAAACTAACTAAGAGGAAGAGGAGGGATACATGAAAATATGAGGTATTTATACAAGTTAGAAACCCTAGTTCATTTTTTTGGATAATGCCCCAAATACCCTCTTAGGAAGCTTGGTGGCCAAGTAAACATTAACATCATATAATCATCCATTAAATATGCATGAAGATTTAATGGCCTTTTAGCATGTGCATTAGCTCCTAATTGAAATCAAGGTAAGTGGGAGTGGGGTCCTCCATGTTCATGAGTTTGAATTATTTTCATCTTCATTTGCTTTGTTTCCTTTTGTGCATGCATATCTTCATGAAGCCACTTGTAATTTCCATCCAATTCTCCTACAAAATAATATAGAAATTTCCAATTAAATTTTCTCAAATTAATATATGGACAAAGATGACCAATTTGCCCCTATATGAAAATGAATATATGACGTTTTGAAAATAATTTGATTTTTGGTTTAAACATGTGAAAATACCCAATATGATCGTTTATTTAATTTAATTGGATTAAATATAGTGGTAAAAATATGCACATTTACGTGCAGATCAAATACCCCCACACTTATCTTTTTATTCGTCCTCGAATAAAGAAAAACTAAGATATATCCGTTTTTGTAGGGAGCTCGATTGCACTGAGCGTATGCAACAAGCCGTTAAACCTCTGGGTGTCCCAATAGGACGAGTGTTGTCTCGTAAGGGTTTGCAGCGGATACTGTGCACAAAATCCAAACGTTAGATGAAAATATTTACAAAATGCAACATTTACTTTCAAAGAAATGAATGCGAGTTTTTGAAATTATTTACGATGAAGGATTCACTTTTAAATCGACACAAATAAGTTAGATATAAGTTTTGGTTATTATCAAGAAATTTAAGACCTTTTACTTGTTAGGAACTGAGATGTTGGTTTTGATGACAACAACCTTTTTAACTATCTTATTATAAAATATATGCTAACACTATAATCTAGATAGATATGTATACGCAGGATATATAGATATGCAGGTATTGATTACTAAAGACTGATCGGTATAAAGACTCAAGACTGAAGATTGAAGACTCTAGAGTATCAAGATCAAGATTTTAAGATATGTGTCTAGTTTTTGTTAAAACTTCATAATAGCATGGAAATCTTCATTTCGAATTACATTTGGGATGGAACTCATTTCAACCTTCTTAGTGGCTTACAAATCCACGACAAGTAGCTTACAAACCTACGACAAGTGGCTTACAAACCCACGAACATTCTGGTTTTGTACAAGTTCTCGAGTCCTAATGTGATCAGATATTCTGTAGGAAGAAGCTTGCAAAAGTACTTCAAATGGTTTTTCAAAACGATTTCAAAACTGCTTTTCAAAATGTTTTAGCCTTAAAACTATCTTTTCAAATGATTTTCAAAAATATGTTTTAGCCTTAAAATATTCTTTGTTTTTGTGTTTTAAAACATAGTAAAATTAGTTTATTTTACTCCAGAGTCATTTCATTTTGTTTTCATTTCAATACTATTTTCAAACAAGTTTTTCTTTTTTTTAACAAGGAGATGTCGACATCATGGGATACCCCATGTCGACATGGTGGCCGTTGAATTCAAAAGTTTAAATTTTCAAAAGAAGTGTCTATTCGTTTAAATCTCTTCATGAATGGTTATGACTATTGGTACTCTATAAATAGCCTTCTCAAACGAATTTTTTAACAGACAATTCTCATATTTTCTTCACTTCTTCTTCTCCACAAACTCATGTTCTTTAATTATCATATTTTTAAGATCATGCCGAAATCCTACCAAATTCTCAAGTGAATCAAATTAGAATTTCATTCTTGTTTGATTCTCAGTTTTCTCTCGAAGATCAAAGTGCTATTCAAAGTTATAGGATCAATTTGTAATCAAAAGTTTATCGAGTCTCTCTATAAGGTGTGGTTGTGTCTGGAAATCAATTGAGAAATCTTGTGTCCTGTAAATCAAGAGAGTTTGCCCCGGACTTGTGAGACAGGAGGGTACCTCAAGGCCTTTATAAATTGAGGTAATCTCGACACTGGTTTAATAAAAATATGTATAAGGTGGTTTGTCTTGGTAAAGGACTGAATGTAGGATAACTCCGAACCAGTACAAAATCCAGTGTGTTCTTTCCCTTTACTGCTTTTTATTTACTTTCTACATCTTTGTTTGATTCTGTGATTGTTCTGTGAATAAGTTCTGCATTTGTTTATGTCGTAATTTCAATTTAGTTCATATAAGTCTTAGAATTCATTAAACACTGTTCACCCTCCCTCTAGTGTTAAATTAGCCTTAAGATCCGTAATCCGTTGTCCCTTTCAATTGGTATCAGAGCATTGGTTTTGATAGTTTTCATAATCTAAAACTTGAAAATTGTTTTAATGGCTACCAACACCGATAATGTCAACTCTGACACTAGTTCTGTTATCCCTAACACTGGTACATTTGTAGAAGATCGGTCTACTGTCAGACCACCATTTTTCAATGGAAGTAATTATGCATATTGGGCTTGTAGAATTAAAATTTATTTACAGTCAGTAGGATTAGACACTTGGAATATCACACAAACTGAGTATGTTGAACCAACTACCAATTTTGCCCAGTGGACTACTGAGCAAAAGGGTGTTGCACAAAAAAACTCGAAGGCCATGAATATATTATTTTTTTCATTAGATAGAAATGAGTTTAATAGAGTGTATGTTTGTAAGTCTGCATTTGAAATCTGAAAAACTTTGCAAGTTACTCATGAAGGAACAAGCAAAGTTAAACAGACTAAATTTTCCACATTAACCAATCAGTTTCAATTTTTTAAAATGCATGCAAACGAGTCCATTTCCTACATGTACTACCGATTTCAAGATACTATTCGTTCACTAATTGCACTTGGAAAAAGCTTTTCGGAGGAAGACCAATCAAAAAGAATTCTAAATTCACTCACTCCAGAATGGGATCAAAAGACACTTGCAATCGAAGAAGCAAATGATATCAGCCTAATGAAAATAGAAGAGATGATTGGGAATCCGATGTCTCATGAAGTTCAACTGCAAGGAAGAAGAGAAAACAAGGCTATAGAAAAGAAGTCATTAGCATTCAATGCAACAACTGAAGATTCGAAACCAGACAATGATGAGGAGATTGCTTTCATGACAAGAAACTTCCAAAAATTCCTAAAATATATAAAAATGAATAATTACAAAAGAAATAATCAAAGGAATTCAAGAAATAATGCAGAGAACGTCAACAACGATAGATGCTACAATTGCAATAAAGTCGGGCATTATAGAAAAGATTTTCTGTATCCAGATAAACAGTTATTCCCTCCAAATAATGATTCGTCAAGGAAAAGAAAGAAAGCATACATAGCAACTCTTGATGACCCAGACTCATCATCTAGTGACGATGAAAAGAAGATGGAAAAATCAAATTTATTTTTCACTGTTATTCATGAATCAGACGATGATGGGAGTACGGATCTAAAAATAGGTACGCATTTACATTATTTTTAATTTTTTCTTGGTTGAATGGGTGCTTGTTTGTTTGCTTGATTTTATTAAATACTTGAATTTTTAAATTCAAATTTATCCCTTGAAATTTGAATTTTAAATTCAAAAATAATATTTTTTATAATATTTTAAATATTAAATTATTAATATTTAAGTATTATTATATTTGATGTTATCATAGGAATTATATAATTAGAATATAGGATATAATATATACATAGTTATTACAAAATAGGATTAGACACTTGTCCTTTGAATCAATAGGCACATGTCGGCATACCTGAATACCCCTGTCGTCATGCCCCTCAGAATTTGATTTCACAATTTGAATTCAAACTTTTGAATTTCCCTCCACTTTTTCATTAACTTCAATGCTCTGGAAAGATGCATCTTGACTAGAGAACATGACCATAGAATCTCTATTTATCTCACTCTCTTTATCATCACTATTCACTTTCATTTCAAATTTCAAACTTATCTTCATTATCTTCAACTCCTCTCAAAATTCTTCAATGGCCTCTTCAAGCACTCCTAACACCATTAGGCTTCCAAAATTTGTCAAAAACTTTCTTTTTAATGACCCGGAAGCTATCAAAGCTTACATCAACTATGTAAACTTTGGTAAAATTCATACGGGAAAATTTGCTATTTTTGAAGATTTTCCTTCTTATGAAATTGAAAACCTTTTTCAACAATGTTCTATTCTTAGTTTAGTTGATAACAAACAAAATGATTTTGTATGTTATCCAAACCTTATTAAGATGTTTTATGCGAATTTGAATCGCAGTTTTTATAATGGGGAAGAAGGACAAATTTGGAGTAGTGTTAAAGGAACACAAATTGTTTTGGATTCTGAAATTTTGGGAAATATTTTAGGATGCAAGTATACCGGAATGAATCTCTCAGAATTTCAAATCAATGAAAATGATCGAGAGACATTTCATCACATTTTTGGGGGGGGGGATGACAATTTTGAATTCAAAAATCGGTATTTCCGTCCAAAAGCAAGAATTGTTAATCTTCTTATCGAATACACTCTTATACCAAGACCGAGAAACTACAACAACCCGACTTTGAAAGTTTGCAAAGATCTTTTTGCAATCTTTGGAAATTATGATATCAATTGGGCTCAAGTTATTTTGGATGAGCTAAGGCCCAAGAATTTTACCGTGGGTGAAAACACATTATACCATGGAATTTATCTTACTCGGATTTTCAATTACTTTGGAGTTGATTTTAAAAGGGAAGAATTTAGAACTAGAAAAGTGTTCGACTATGGAAACATTTCCCTTATGCAAATTCCATTAGTGTTTCAACCATATGAAACACTTGCGAAAAAGGAAGAAAGGCTTGCTTATGAAGAAATGGAAGAAATGGAGGAAGAAGAAGAAAGAAAGAGGAAGGAATGAAAATTGAGGAGGAAGAGGAACATCAAGAAACCTCCTTAGAAAGTATAGAATATCCTACTAATCCCACTAATCCATCCAATAAGACCATTATCAATAATCAAAGAATTATAATAGAAAATCAAAAGATACTTAAAAGATCAATGAGTAAGAAAATGGATAAGATTTCCACTAAAATCGACAAGTTCTTTGGAAAAATTAGTAGAAAGCTTGGACTATCATCTTCTTCATCTTCATCTAACTAGTTTTAGTTCATGTTATCTTAAGTTCTATCTTAGTAGTTTCTTTATTTTAGTTAATATTATATTATCTTATGTAATGTTAACTAGAATTATTAATGAATCGTTCATTTTCTGTTCACTTATCTCTGTAATTGCTTGTTTTTATATTATACAAATTTTAGTTTAATAGATTTGTTAATAATATTCAAAACAAAGCAAAATGTCACTTTAGGCAGAGGTATTTCGACATACACCATCCCCCCATGTCGACATCCAACGGGCAGAAACTAGTTACACTTTCAAATTTTAAATTCATGTAACTAACTTATGTCTATTCGTTTCAAACGAATTTCTATCCCTATTTATATATGTTTCTTCTTGAATAAATTGTCAAACTTCATCTCTAATCACTCTCTTTCATAATTCTTTCCATTTCTTGAATTATGGCTTCTCCGATTAAGAATCTAAGTGATAATCTTGAAGACACTCTCACTTCCTTTAAGAATATTCTTACATTCATACTTCGTAATCAGCTTTGCTTAGAATTAAGTTCAATATAGATGATCAAGGAGCAAGAGAAACATTTCGACGCCCTTCGTTGGATGATCTCAGCCCTTAACAAGGACGATCTCGAAGGAATTCCAACAGTCACTTCCGACAAAGATAAAGAAGAATGGGATGCCATTAAAGCAGACCCTATATTTGGAGAAGATGGATGGGTGGAAGTATCAAGGAATGTCTAGTCATTCTGTATGTTATTTATTTTATTTGATTGATGTGTTTTAAAACTTGATTGACTTAAACTTATTTGGTATGGTTTATATATATGTTTGGATTGAATAATTATTGTAAATATGATTGGCTGATGGTTGATTTATTTGATTACACTTATAATCATTTAGCACTTATTACACTTATATACGCTTTACTCTATTTTATTATGGTTGATTATCTTATAACAAGTTCAGGGATTTTATTAGTTAGAAGTTTTTGTTGATGAAAAAGGAGGACAAGTTATAAAATTGTAGTTGGCTTGGAGTAAAGGGGAGTCTTGGAGTAAGGGGGAGTCAAGGAGAAAGGAGGAGTTATGGTACAGTAAGTATATTTTATAAATACAGGTTGTCATCATCAAAAAGGGAGAGATTGTTAGGAACTGAGATGTTGGTTTTGATAACAACAACCTTTTTAATATCTTATTATAAAATATATACCAACGTTATAATCTAGAAAGATATGTGTATGCAGGATATATAGATATGCGGGTATTGATTACTGAAGACCGGTCAATATAAAGACTCAAGATTCAAGATTGAAGACTCTAGAGTATCAAGATCAAGATTTCAAGATATATGTCTAGTTTTTGTTAAAACTTCATAATAGCATGAAAATCTTCATTCTGAATTTCATTTGAGATGGAACCCATTTCTACCTTCTTAGTGGCTTACAAACCCATGACAAGTAGCTTACAAACCTACGACAAGTGGCTTACAAACCCACGAACTTCCTGGTTTTGTACAAGTTCTCGAGTCCTAATGTGATGAGATATTCTGTAGGAAGAAGCTTGCAAAAGTACTTCAAATGGTTTTTCAAAACGATTTCAAAATTGCTTTTCAAAATATTTTAGCCTTAAAACTATCTTTTCAAATGATTTTCAAAAAGATGTTTTAGTATTAAAATATTCTTTGTTTTTGTGTTTTAAAAATACGAAAATTAGTTTATTTTACTCCAGAGTCATTTCATTTTGTTTTCATTTCAATACCATTTTCAAAACAAGTTTTTGTTTTTTTAACAAGGAGATGTCGATATCATGGGATACCCCATGTCGACATGGTGGCCATTGAATTCAAAAGTTTCAATTTTCAAAAGAAGTAATTTTCAAAAGAAGTGTCTATTCGTTTAAAACTCTTCATGAATGGTTATGACTGTTGGTACTCTATAAATAGCCTTCTCAAACGAATTTTTTAACAGAAAATTCTCATATTTTCTTTACTTCTTCTTCTCCACAAACTCATGTTCTATAATTATCATATTTTTAAGATCATGCCGAAATCCTGCCAAATTCTCAAGTGAATCAAATTAGAATTTCATTCTTATTTGATTCTCAGTTCTCTCTCGAAGATCAAAGTGCTATTCGAAGTTATAGGATCAATTTATATTCAAAATTTTATCGAGTCTCTCTATAAGATGTGGTTGTACCTAGAAATCAATTGGGAAATCTTGTGGCCTGTAAATCAAGAGAGTTTTCCCTGGACTCGTGAGACAGGAGGGTACCTCAAGGCCTTTATAAATTGAGGAGTGTAATCTCGACACTGGTTTAATAAAAATCTGTATGAGGTGGTTTGTCTTGGTAAAGGAATGGATGTAGGGTAACTCCGAACCAGTATAAAATCTGGTGTGTTCTTTCCTTTACTACTTTTTATTTACTTTCTACATCTTTGTTTGGTCTGTGATTGTTCTGTGAATAAGTTCTCATATTTGTAAATCCAGTATAAATTGTTTAATGGCTACCAACACCAATAATTTTTAAACAGGCAATTCTCATATTTTCTTCACTTCTTCTTCTCCGCAAATCCATGTTCTATAATTACCATATTTTTAAGGTCGTGCCGAAATTCTACCAAATTCTCAAGTGAATCAAATCAGAATTTCATTCTTGTTTGATTCTCGGTTCTCTCTCGAAGATCAAAGTGCTATTCAGCGTTATAGGATCAATTTGTAATCAAAAGTTTATCGAGTCTTTCTATAAGGTGTGGTTGTTCCTGAAAATCAATTGGGCAATCTTGTGGCCCATAAATCAAGAGAGTTTACCCCGGACTCGTGAGACAGGAGGGTACCTCAAGGCCTTTATAAATTGAGGAGTGTAGTCTCGACACTGGTTTAATAAAAATCCGTATGAGGTGGTTTGCCTTGGCACTGGGCTGGATGTAGGGTAACTCTGAACCAGTATAAAATCCGGTGTGTTCTTTCCCTTTACTTCTTTTTATTTACTTTCTACATCTGTGTTTGATTCTGTGATTGTTCTATGATTGTTCTGTGATTAAGTTCTGCATTTGTTTGTTTCATTTTGGTTCATGTAAGTCTTAGAATTCGTTAAACACTATTCACCCCCATGTAGTGTTAAACTAGTGCGACCCGTGCTTCGCACACGACTTCATCTTAGATTATAAGAAACATTATGTTTCAAGGGTATATTTTCACGCTTTTGAAGTAAATTTGCAATGTGAGAAGAAATATTGGCGAGCTATTAGCATTGTACATGTTCTTATATTAAAGTAAATTTGAAAAACCTAATAGAAACAGAACCAACTTGAAAAATGAATAATGTTTACTTAAAATTATAGTTATATATGGACAAATGATAAGGAACTATAGTAAATATACATTAGATATATAAAAATATTTTAAAACATTGATCTTAACAAATGAAATTCAACAAAAATAAACAATTTAATTGATACAATGCAATAAGTAGGGCCTTGGTTGTATGGAAGAAATAACTAACCACACAATTAAGTCGTTCCTTAAAAATTTTGAAGCAAGCAAATTTAATATGAAATCTTAGCCCGAGTTATACGGTTGCTTTGAATAATTGATACTTGATGTTCAAAGTAAGAATGATAACAAAAGTAATATAAAATGTAAAAGGGCATAACTAAGCATAAAAAACTATTAAAATTCCAACCACACCATAAAAACATCATGCTTTGTCTATTTGAAACAAAATGGATTGGTTTGCCAATTTTACTAATATTTTTTTAAAAAAAAGTTTTTATTGTCATTGCATGTCATATTCAATTTAATCAAAAAGACATATGAAACTCATTAGGCTGCTAAACAATTGAAACCTAATATATACAGGTTTACAAAATTTAGTGTAGGGATCTTTGCACCTAGCTTGGTTGTAAGCTTGGTCCATTTGTTCCTGGTTCTTGATAATAGATGCGGTAATAATGTAACCTAATATTTATGTAAATTTGTGTTGAACTCGTCAAATGAGGAAGTAGTAAACATATATACTTTTACCTACAATCTATGAGTTGTTGTCAATGTGCCGCTGTCAATGGTTAAGAATGTGCCTAAACTATTGATTCCCACTCCTTTGTGTCCTGCATAGAAAACAAATATTTAAAAAACCAACTATGAAGCAAAAGTTCATAAACAGTCTGAGACGTGTTTCAGTTGTAATGCATATTACTATTACTATGTGCGTTTACAAAAATCTAGTGGCATCACATGTATTCCAGATTTTATAATTAGGTAAATTAAGTTTTCAAATATGGATTATCATTTATATTATGTTGTGTTTAGTTCTTGTTCAACTCAGTTTGTCACATTTATATATAAAGATGATTAGTAGTTACATTTTAGTTTTGTATTATTACGAGTCGTGCTAAATGCACACATGCTAAATACTCGGTCTTGTACGACATCTTCATTCAAATAGAAGAATTTTAGTAATTAAAAACTATGGTATGACATATTGCAACAAATGGTATACATTGATATTGAATTTTAAAGGCCATAAAATCATTAAAAGTAGAATTGGCCTACATAATTTTTTTTTCCACTAACACTCGTATTCGCAAAATACTACAAAGAAAAAAGTGTAACCACTAACATACTCCATATGACAACCACTTCTCCCATTTCCAGCTTTCACCTTCTTCCATTTCTCTCTTAATATCTTGTTAATTCAAAAAATTGTTATGATTATAGGTATAAATAGAAGAAAGATGACAGTACCTAACAGTTATGTTATAGTTTTTCAGAAAAAGAGTGGAAGCTCATAAATAAGTGATTGTTAAACAATAATACTATAGTTTTTGACTTCTTTATTAGAAAAAGAAAAAAGTAAAGTAGCATAATTGGAATTTCGTATTAAGGTGATTATTAAAAGCTCTGCACCAAGAAATAAAAATCCAAGAGCCGCATATTCTACACGAAGAGAAATCCATAAAATCGAGACTAAAGAACAATGTATATAATATGTAGCACACGTTAAGAGTTAATGTTCGTCGTTATTACAATCTATATAATGCATATGGCATTAGATAGCACTTCTATTGAAAAAAATCTTTGTACTATCCTCTTTCTTCCCTAAAATTTGACTGCAAACCCATCAGTCTTGGTGATCTCGGAATCAGATTTGAGATGAACAAAGAATTCACGATCAAATATTTTTTGAAATTTATGAAGTACAAAGCAGATTCAGTTGAATAATTGTACTATTTTCGCTCTCTTCCGAATGTTGATGTGCATCCCAACAATGTCGGTAATCTAAGGAGCAGGGCTGAAACAAATGTACAGTTGACAACCTAAATTTCTGTAATTAATCATGATGGTCAAATTTGTTTACTCTTATAACTTAGTTATTTAATTTTATATGCATTTAAAAGTGGTACAAATTCTAGGAAAACCCATGGTTCTATATTTTATATGGTAAGATAGATTTTTTCTTGATTTATTCCCGTCTAGTCAATAACATTTTTTTTAAAAATCCCGATGGCTTCATTTTTAGAAACGGTTGAATACGCATGTTATAGTATCTCATATTTTAGTCCGTTGGTCCAAAAAAATCATGCTACGATAATAAAAGAACTTTCTTAGCTCACAGTTGATGCCTTATTTGGATAGTTTAATTATTGCATTCTAATTGTTTTTGTAAATCTTGTTAAATTAAATGTCAAATGCCAACATATGTGAAATCACGGTGTAGGTAAAACATAAAACTTTTGGTAAACCTAGCACTACATATAGGTCCATACACATATATATACAGTTTCATCAATATACGTACACATGTGTTGAGATTAATATAGTGATTTTTGTTTTCAAATATGCAATTGTGGATTGAGTTGCATACCTCTCCGCTGTGTACTTCTGTTTGCCTAAATCAACTTTTATGTCAAATGTATAAAGCATAAGAAGCAGGCAGTATCTACAATAATTAGACTAAATTTATTATTTGATTGTGCATACAGAAGTTACAGATAGGACATTCTCTTTGTTCAAACAAAAAACCTAAGATGGAAAAATAATAATCATAACATCTTTAGACGTTAACAGTACTGAATCCAAAATTAGAGAATGAAAATAGAAACAAAATTTGCATTGTCTTTCAACTCTAAATATTATGCACAAAAGAAGACTGATACATTTACCTTCTTTAGTTGATCTAATCAGTAATGAAGCAAAGAAATAATGAGAAAAATCAAACTAATTTGAATATCCTACGTAATAAAATATCAAAATTGGAAGATTTCGTATTTAAGAGAATAATCGAAAGAGGAAAGATTACCTTGCCATGTAGTTCTATTGTAGCAACCTTGATTATCGTAGCACTTGCGGTTGGTGCTTGCAATTTTAAATCTGGAAAAGACATAATACGTGCAAAAAATCTTATGCTGGAGTGGAAATTTTCCCAAAGCCACTAATTTGATGAAAGTTGGAAGTAATTATACCAAATTACTTTAAAATATTACATTAGATGTTCTAACCATGGCTTATTAGATAAAAGAAAAGTAATATAAAAGATTACATTCTAGGGTATTACTTCTATTATAAGTCTAATAAGCTAACACAATAAGCTAACAGAGTAGACATGAACATCCAATTAATAAAAATTGTGAAGACCGTCAAAATAAGTTCTAATGCACATGTATACACCTAATAACCCAAGAAATTTAATACCTAATAAGCCGTTGGCAATCTTTCAAAGTAAAAAAGTTACCCCTTCCTCGATGCGCACACTAATATAAGACTGCTTTTTCAATGCATTTTTAATATGCATCATCCAAGCTATTGTGTTAGCTTAAGAAACCTTGGTTTCAAATATCCATTCCAGCTAAAGTACTATGATATAAGAGATCAAAATAAATTATAAAATCAAATATTTTTTCTCTAAATTGGGACTAAATTTTAAACCTCATATTGGAAAATAATGAAGATGCGAACCTTTTTTAACCATCATGCCTTTGTATGAAGTGGCTAACATTTCAATACTACACAAATTCAGTGGATGCATTAGTTATAGTTTTAGGTACATGTTTACCATCAATAATCCATCATACAATTAGGTTTAGATATACTTGATTAAAAGTGAATGACCTTTATATTAAATTGTTTATTTCAACCGTTAAAGAAAAATTATAATAAATTGAAATTCGGTTGTTTATAAATTAATGAAAGAAATATTAACCAGCGGAGCTAGATAGGTGGATGGAAAACACATACATTACATTCGAACCGAACAATCGAAAATTGGGTAAGGTGTTGAGACAGTTTTTTCAAAGCAGACTACTGGGTTCTTGAGGAAAAATATCAACATTTTCCAAGTAAAAGCCTTAAAATGTATTCTTAATCACCCAAGAAAAACTAAAATAACCACATCAATTACACAAACAACGTATATGTCAAATTCTGCAAAAAACATTGTACACTATGTCTATTTACGTTTACTCTTTATGATAACATACTATAGTTAAAGATAACCTATGCATAGGTGAAGTGTTTCTTCAATTGTGTCTAGTTATTTGTAATAGCTTTAAATTTCCATGGGCTCGTTAGTCATTTTTATGGCCTATCTTAAATGGTTCTCAGTGCTTGTGAACTTAATGTTTTGTAGCTCTTATTTATTCTTGTAACCTTAATTATGCCTCAAATTACAGTTGATTGAAACATACCAAGCAATCCAAGATAAATATCTGTGCTCAATAGTTTTTTTTTAAAATTCACAATACAATTTGTAAAAGAAACTAATTTGAATTCAGTATGATGCAAATGACTTTATTTAGCTATAAGTTGTTGATAAAAAAGAAAAATATCTCATATATTTGAGATAGAATGATTTCTACCTTAAAATGATAATTTGTTATTATCTAATGAAATAGATCTGAAAAGATTAACTGAATCAAAATTTGACCCTAAAAACATATCCATTAGTTCTTTTGGATGAAAAGAAATAAAATAAAGAAGGAATAACGAAAATGCAATTCTTATTATTATCTTGGGTTTCCTATGTTTTGCTATTGTAAACATGGCATTGATATCTTATATTAACCCATTTAAGCAGCATAAAGATTGCAAGGCATCAGGAGTTAGAAAAACAAAACTTTATTAGCATAATGTTTAAGAAATCAAACCACTACCCTGTTATTTGAAGAAAAATGTTTCTCTACCTGCATACATGACAACATGCAAGGCATCGGGAATAATCAGTCATCAAAGCATGTGATATGAAATTTTGATTCCTACGGATTAAATGCCACTATTATCCAACTTTATTCAGCAGTTGAAAGTCGAACCACCACACATAAATGATCGGATCCTTTATTATACTATGTACATCCAAAAAACATGTAAAATCACTATAAAAATAAGTTTATAATTAAACAGGAATGAAACTCTCAGCTTATAACATGTAGTTAAATCTTTAACTATAGTAAGGGTAATGAAATATTTGCATACAATTATTATCAATAAATCTTTCATTAAACAAGGTAAATGAAGAAGGTTTACCAAAAAGAAAATTCAAAAATCGGGAATTATGGATGAAAATCATGAATGGAAAATTACCTGAACTTCAAGCGAACTATAGAACCGCAAAACTAAAAGGGGTAGGATGGCTCCATATAAGCAAAGGAGCAGGAAACGCATTTCTGATTTCTAAATTAGTGGAAATTCTCGACTTTTTTTTAAAAAAAATTATTGATATTTACAATATTTGCATATGCTTAACTCAGATAAACTGAGGCCATATATATTACCCATGCACTGCCTTGCAGACTGATGTGAGGGGAATACAGAGCATGGAGAGTGAACACACTAGTATAAACACTCATTGACTATTAGCGTTATTAGTAAAATAACTTTTATATACACACACCTAACTCAGATAAACTAAGGCCATATATACCGATCGTGCATTGCCTTTCGGGCTTATATGAGAAGAGTACAGAGCATGGCGAGTGAACACACAAGTGCAAACATATGACTCTAGGTGTATATTAAAATATACATATATAAGAAGAAGAAAAATTTTAGAGAGAGAGTTTCGCAAAATCATCTTAGCACCCTTTAATTCAGAAGACAAAAAACATGTTATATCCTTTACTTTAAATTCACCGCTTTATAAAATAAAGATTTTCAATTAGGATGTATTTCATAATTAACACGTATGAATCTTCCTATATACTAGTTAAACCATTGTAATTTGTAATCAAACTTCTTTTTTATTTTTGTTAAGAAACCAAACAATAAAGAAACCAAGCACGCCTGAGAATCAAGCAAGCATATCCAACATCAAACATGCAAACATAAGAAAACAAACATCCTATGCAATTATAATAGTATGCAAGGTACTAACTAAGAAATATAAATTTATATGTGTGAAAGCTAATGATAAAAATAGAGATCTGACAAAGTAAAGAGCTCGGATAAGCAGTCCTTATACTTTCCTTAGTTTCCTATATGTTATCGCTCTCGCTTTCACTCCTTTGAATCTTGACCAACTACACCGCCTTCCTCTTAATCTACTTCATACTTTGCATAACTATACGAATTGGCATTAGAAACCTTTGATGCTTTAGGTTTAACTTCTATGTCATCCAATTGATTTGGTTCCATAATCATCCTCGTGTTGTGCACAAACCTCCTAATGTGAGAAACATGGAACATGTTCTGCACACTTGCCATCTTCTGAGGTATGTGTACTTTGTATGCTAAGTTCCCTGTCCTCTCAAGTATCAAAAATGACGTACGAATCTCTATGCCAACTTTCCCTTATTACCAAACCACTTCGATGGAAATATTTTGATAAACACTATATCACTAACAAAGAACTCAAGTTTGTATCTTCTCTCATCAACATGGATCTTATGTCTGTCTGAAGTAGCTTTCATTCATTGCTAAATGATCATGATCTTGATCTTCTCTGACATCTCTCTAATCATGTCTTTCCCTAATATCAATTTCTAGCTTGCTTCCCACTAACACAAAGGAGCGTTGCGTGGTCAGCCATACAATGCTTTAGATGGTTCCATACCAATGCTTGACTGATAACTATTATTGTATGCGAACTCAATAAGATGCAGATGATCATCCTATAATCTCCAAATTCAAGCATGCAATCTCACAAGAGATCCTATAAGATATGAATCCTCTTTTGGTCTAACCATCAGATTATATGTGATAAGTTGCACTCAAATGCAGCTCTATCCCTAATGCTCTTGTAAGCTCTTTCGAAATTCGTTTGTGAATATTGGGTCTCAATCGCTTAATGTAACACCATAAAAATTCAATGGAGATTTAGTAGGAACATTAAATTTAAATAAAATAAGGACTAAAATAAAATTTTCATAAAATTTTGAATTTGACTATGAAATTTGCACCGTTGCATTCCTAATGATTTTTTAGATAACTTTCATATATATAACTTAAAAATCGGAGTTAGTAAAGAGAAGTTATAGACTTTTGAAAATCTGAAATAGAATAAAAATTTATATTTAAAAATTCACGAAAAACACTGCGATCGATTGACCAATAGGGGTCGATGGTCGATCAATAGCGGTCAACCTAAGAAAGGGGTGGTCGACCGTTGACTTTTAAATTCGAGAGTTTTCTTGGCTACTTCAAATGGTCGAGATGTGTTACATCATCGCTAAGTTGTGATGACCAAACGAGATGACACTAAAGCTTCTCCAGACCTAATCTAACATCACAAACTTATCTCCAACCTCTATAAATCGAAAGCTAACCTAATCCTAAAATCATAGAGAACTTACCGTACTGAAACTCTGCCAAAATCTAACCTCTCCTCCAAAACTAAAAATTCTTTAAAATCAAAGTAAAACCAATTAGATCTAAGTGGAGCCAACTTATGGAGGGAAATTCTCTAGCGGATCATGCTGGAAAAGCTTGTGTATAAGGTGAGTGGGAATAGGTTTAATTAGATGATTATTTAAAGTTAAATTTACTCTATTTTATCTGATCTAGGATGTTAGAAAATCCAATTAAAACTGTAAACCATAAATTGAAACCTATAATCCAGGGTAGATATTGAAGGCACTATGATTTGATAAATTAGATGTTTAATGCTAGCACACTCCCCTATCATTGAATTGGGAACCCTCAAACTTGTAAACCCTATATTAAACAACTGAAATGGAAATTCTACAAATATAAGAAATTTAAAAATACTGACCGGTCATTATAATTACTTGTTTAGTATAAACACTTTAATCAACAAATGCTGTAATAATCAATAAACGTAAATCAGAAAATTTGGAAAACCCTCAATTTTTGAACTGCGACTGGTCGACCCTCATCCTGAGCGGTCGACCGGTTTAGGCCGGTGGTCGATCGATTATCACCTAAATGCACAATTTGAACCTCAACCTAAGGCTATGTTGATAATAAAAATTAATATAAACATTAATTTTTTCGTGGGATATCAAGGCTATTTGGATGTATGTTAGGAGTTCTAGGGAAGCAGGTTCTCTATGAGAAGATGCTAGGTCGTTGTGGTGTAGGGTAAATGTTGTTTACCCAACTAGGGATCGAGTAATCGACTGGGAGTAATTTAATTTTTACAAATAGTACTCACAGATTGCTAGGGCATTGTGGTGTTGGGTTCTTTCTCTTTAGGCATAGTTGGGTTATAAGTAGTCGTAGTTAAGGCAAAATATGTTCCCCGATAGTGTAGCAGCGGTGATATTAATGGGAAGTGGTTCCTACAGTAGCATTATGCGATGATATCAATGGAAATTTATTTCCTCGGTAGGCTAGCGGTAATGATATTAGTGGGGAGTAGTTCCCACAGTAGCATCATGCGAGATCTTAGTGGAAATTTATATCCACGATAGTCTAGTGGTAGCGTTTCCTTATTGGGTAACTCTAGGAGCAGTAGTCGATCATTAGTCGTGGGGTTCGATCTTGCAGTAGCTTACACAAGTTGTAGTGTAGGTATGTTTTAGACAAGAAACCTTAGGTAATGGACCTTAGGAATCCAAGGATACTTGTAGTAAACCTATGTCATCTAGAGTATAATTTAAGTTAACCATGCATGATCATTACACATTAAACTTGTACTCATTCACTAGAGTTTTATCGAAACCTCCCCCTTCTTTCCATTTTTGTAACAACCAGCATATTTAACGATTTTATATTTAAATGTTTTATTTAAATATAGCGTCGTTAGTCGGATTTTTAGGTCCGAAATGTTACTTTTTGCAAATGGCCGAATTGGAACTCGAAACCATTTCCATTGATTCCAAAATGGCATTTGCGATCTTTTTGAGTATAAGCTTTGATATGTTTGGAGTAAGTTGAATTTTGCAACTTTTTCTAGTTGGGTTTGGGTAGGGTTCAGCCAATTTGTTAGTTTATTAACCTAACTCAGTCCCTCTCCTCTCCATTCTCTCATTCCGCTCTTCTAGACTTAAGCAAAACTTAAAATGGGGGATGAGAATGGGAATTAGAAATTCCAAGCCCTAGTTCTTCTTTGCAACTTGAATTCTTGCTCCAAAATCAAAGAGAAGCCATTGGTAAGCTCCTCTTCATCTTCTCTATCTCTTTCTCTCTTCAATCTCAAAAATTTCCTAAAACTAACTTAGGAAAATACTTGTTTTATTCTTAGTTGAAGCTAGTAGAGTTGAAGTGGAGATTTGTTGGTCTTCTCCTTGCAAATTGAACTCCTTCTTCTTTGTTTTTCAATTAGAAGGTGAGCTTTGAACTCACATCTACTTCTCTTGATTATTGATGTAGGGTGAGATTTTTACCTCACATCTATGTTTACAACTATGTTGGATTGTTAGGTATGAGTTCCTAACACTTATTCATGTGTATTTGCCTTTGGTTTGAATTGAATTGGTGAACGTTTCACTTTTTGGTGTTTTGGATTCAAATCCTTGAAAATCATAACTTTGATGTTTGATCATGGTTTTTGGTGGTAAATCGGAGTCAATGGTGTTGGGTTATCGATTGGCAAAATCCCCTTAAGTCCATTGCTTGACATGTTGCAAATGGGGTGAGTTTGCTCCTCCATTTGCTAGGCTGGAAAACATTTCCAGCTGCAGCCAGTCGACTGACCCCCTGCAGTCAGTCGAGTGACTGCAGAGTTTAAAAAACTCTCGGGTTATGGTTCAGTCGACTGACTGCAGTAGGCCAGTCGACTGACCTGCTTCATTTTGTCCAGTGTGCCTATTTGTTTGTGATTTTCACTTTTATCGATTTAAATTGATTCCAATTAGTTGTTTATGCATATTTGACCTTGATGATTCCTTTTTGACTTCATCCACGGGTTTGATATAATAATCTTCAAATTGCATTAAAAGCTCGTTTCTCTAATTTGTAAATTCTATTTAAAACGCACACACACACAATTTCGCACTTCGAGCGGAGTGGAAAGGAGATTAAATGGTTAGGTAAAACACGGACCATGAATCCATGCATTTATCTCTCCGATTAATCCCCGACCTATTCGATTGATTGTTTTGACCTTTTGGTCTGGTTTACCGATGAGATGAGGTGAACTTTGTACTGCTTTGAGTGTGAAATTAACTAACGGATAGTAAACCGTTTAGTGCGAACGAGTGGTTATGGGACCCACGTTACCACTTTTCGAATTCCTTTTTGAGAGTTATGACACATTCCGCCAGTTAGTGGTGTCCAGTACTGGGTCTTCGACCTTCACCACTATGGTTTGTTGCCTTCGGGTATGTTGCCTTCGGGTTTGTGCCTTCGGGTTTGTTGCCCTATAGTATCGCTTCCGATGTTGGTCGTTATGAGCCGCATGGGTGATATTGGGTTGCCCTATAGTATCGCTTTCGATGTTGGTCGTTATGAGCCGCATGGGTGATATTGGGTTTGGAGTCTTCGGGCTCATGGATCCTTGTTTGCACAGTACTGAGCTCGAGCAATTTTCTGATGTTTCATTCATATGTATATTCCCTAGGTATCGGCCTTCGGTGTTGGTCTTTTTGAGCCGCATGATGCGTAGCGTTTACCTTGTGGAACTTGTATACCTTATTGGTATTTGTTATTGCCTTTTGGCTTGCTTTGGGATATTCTTATCCTTTGTTTCTATGAGTTACCGATGATATGAGGCTTGTTATGTTATCATATGATTCATCTTTTGTTAGATGATTGTGTTATCTCCTTTAGAGATATTTGTTATACTTTGTAACCTTGCAGGTTTATTGTCGTTCAGTTTATCTAACTGATTTGTTTAGCTAGACTGACCCGTGTATTTTATACTCGGGTCAGACCGAGATGTTTCAGGTTAGGTGCTTTTGGACTTAGCCTATTTTGCTTCTGCATGGACTATTCAGCTTGTTCCTTTTTGTTAAAGCTTTTTGTGTAGTCCTTTTATTTGTAACTCTAATATATGTATTCTTTTGACTCGTCTGTATATTATGGTTTGCTATACCACTTGACATGTATTATTTTGTAAACTCTGTTGTGTATCGATATATGTGTATATGATGATCTACTGTTCTGTGATGTACATTACATTTGAGTTGTTATATTCTGTTCTGATAGATCCTTCAACCACCTATGGTTTTGTTTTAAGTATTCATTGGGTATGTCGACCTGCTTGGTACGTTTATTGTCGATGTATTCAATAGATAGTTAGAGCAAGGCTATAGATGGTCGCTCCCAACCAGCCTTATTCTCCGTGTTAGTTGACGGCATTACCCTGTAGTGTCCTTGGCTAGCGTGGGTATAGAGGTGGGGCGTCACATCGTGGTATCAGAGCTGAGTTCAGAACAAAATATGATAAACACAGAATAGATGCACATATTACGGTACATCAAAGGGTATAAGTGATACAAATCTTTGAACCATCGTGTCTCTCTTTTCCTTCTACCATCAAGGTTAGATAGAATTTGGGGAATACGTCTAGGAATGTATTTTATTCCGTAGTATTCCATCTTGATTATCTACCTTGTGAACAATCTTGTTCTTATCTTACTTTCAGCGTATGGCTGGAAGAGGCAGGGGACGACGTTCGGATGCTGGGCAATCCAGTGGTTCACATCCGGATGGCGTTTATATGCCTGCTGATCAGTTTTTGGAGTTGTTTAGGAGCACTCATCCTCCAGTTCCTCCTCGAGTGTCTCCACCTCTCAAGTCTGCCTTTGCACGTCAGTGCAGCGATTTTGCTCATCTTGGAGGAAAGCCGTTTAAGGGCTCCGAATCCGTTCTTGGAGTCCAAGCTTGGTTTCGCACGTGCGAGCGTATCTTCTCTCGCATGGATCTTTCTGACCATGATAGAGTTCTTGTAACTTCTAGCTTATTACAAGAGCGTGCTCTTGATTGGTATGAGCTTCTTGTGGCCGAAATTGATGAGTCTACTCTTTCTTGGACTCAGTTTTGGGAGCGATTTGAACTCAAGTTCGTTCCTGAATCTGAAAAAGTTTTATTGACCCGTCGCTTCCTTGAGTTGAAGCAAGGGAAATCTTCTGTTTCTGAGTATGTTGCATCATTCGAGGCTTTATCTAAGTATGGTCTTGAATTCATTAGCACTTCTTATAAGAAGAATTTGAAGTTTGTCTCTGGTCTTAAGAAATATCTTAAGAAGTCTTTGTTGCTCCAGCTTAAGCTTTTTTTTTAGGAGTTGGTTGATTCTGCGCTTCATCTCGAGACCGTCGAGAAGGAGTGTGATAGTGATGTTGATGTTGAGGTTTCCAAGAACCCCAACAAGAGGCAGTTTCCAATTCAGAAGTCCAGGCCTTTTCCTTCTAAGAAGAAGAAGACTGGTAGTTCTAGCTCTCGGCCTCAGTCTGCTGGTACACCTTTCATTCGGAAGTGTTTCAATTATGGTTCTCCGGATCATATTATTCGAGCTTGTCCTAAGCCTCTCTTCTGCCGCTATTGCAAGAAGGAAGGTCATCATGTTTCAGCTTGCCCTACTGTTCCGGCTGGTGCCAAGTCTAGCAAGCTTTATACTGCTAAGGCTTTTGAAGGCCTTTCTCAACCTAAAGGTATATCTCCATCTATTTTGGAAGGTTCTATTTTATTTCATGATCATAATATACGAGTTCTTTTCGATACGGGTGCTTCAAATTCTTTCGTATCGAAAAAGCTTGTAGATGATTTATCCTTGGATGTTTCTTGTATGGTTACTTCATTGAGGATTGCGAATCCTATTGGGGGATCCGCGACCCTTAGTTTGCATTGTGATGATATTGAGATTGTTGTATGTGGCTTTTCTTTTCGTGTGAATCTGCACGTTATTTCTTGTCTGGGATTTGATATGATTTTGGGTATGGACTGGCTAGTGAGATATGATGCGAGGATTATTTGTTCGGAGAGAATTTTGTATCTTCGACATCCGGATTCGCCTACTCAGTTATCTCTTGTTCTTCGGAATGTGGATAATTCCGAAACGGCTTTGCATTCTCTTGATTCGCGAGATGATGATGACATATCTCGTATTCCTATTTATTGTGACTTTTCTGATGTTTTTGAGCCTGTTTCGGGTTTGCCACCCAAGCGGGCAATTGAGTTCCGCATTGATCTCATTCTAGGCGCGCAGCCAGTTAGTCGTCCTCCCACGAGGATGTCTACAAGGGAAAATGAGGAACTCAAGAAGCAGCTTTTAGAGCTTGAGTCCAAGCAGTTGATTCAGTCCAGTTTTTCCCCGTGGGGATCCGCGGTCGTCTTTGTGAAGAAGTCCGATGGATCTCTTAGGCTTTGCATTGACTATCGCAAGCTTAACGAGTTAACCATCAGGAATAGGTATCCATTGCCTAGGATCGATGATATGTTCGATCTATTAAGTGGTGCTAAGGTCTTTTCTCGGCTTGACCTTGCCACGGGTTTTCATCAGTTACGAGTCGCGGAGGATAGCATTCCTCTTACCGCTTTCCGCACTCGTTATGGTTCTTTTGAGTGGCTCGTTATGCCGTTCGGATTGACGAACGCTCCTGCTTTCTTTGTAGATCTCATGAATCGAGTATTCCGAGAATATTTCGATAAGTTCATCCTTGTGTTTATTGATGATATCCTTATTTATTCTAAGTCTGAAGCTGAGCATGCTAATCACTTGAGAATTGTCTTGAGTACCCTCCGTCATCATCAGCTTAGAGCCAAATTGTCCAAGTGCCATTTTTGGGAGAATAGGGTTAAGTTCTTAGGCCATGTTGTATCTTCCGATGGCATTCTGTCGATCCCTCAAAGATCGAAGCCATCCAGAATTGGAAGAGGCCTGAGAATGTGCATGAGATTCGTAGTTTCCTTGGATTGGCGGGTTATTACCGTCGGTTCATTAAGGATTTTTCTCGTGTTGTGCTTCCTCTCACCTGCCTTACTCGGAAAGGCATTTGTTATATTTGGTCCGACAAGTGTGAAGCTTCCTTCCTGACATTGAAGGAACTTCTCACTAATGCTCCTATTTTGGTGGTTCCCGAGGGGAATCATGATCTTGTTGTCTACACCGATGCTTGTGGTAGTGGTCTCGGTGCCGTTCTTATGCAGAAGGATCGGGTAGTTGCTTATGCTTCTAGGCAACTGCGTCCGAATGAAGTTCGCTATGCCACTCATGATCTTGAGTTAGCCGCCATTGTCTTTGCCTTGAAGATTTGGCGACATTATTTATTGGGCGAGCGCTTCATTCTCTATACCGATCATAAATCCTTGAAGTATTTGTTCACTCAAAAGGAACTCAATATGAGACAACAGTGTTGGATTGAGTTTCTTGCTTCCTTTGACTTTGATATCCAGTATACCCCTGGTAAGGGTAATCGTGTTGCAGATGCGCTTAGTCGCAAACATTCGGCTGTTGTTTCTATGATGCTTGCCGAATGGGATATTCTTGAGACTCTATCTTTTTTTGAAATTCATGATCGAGGTTCATCTTATGATTCTCCTATTCTATTAATTAGTTTGGGAGCTCGACCCATTTTGTTGGATCGTATTGCCGATGCTCAGCGGCGTGATCCTGATTTGTTGCATCTTATTCAGCTTTGTGAGTCTGGATCCTGTGATGAGGCGTTGCGGGATTTCAGCATTGATTCTCATGGGTGTTTTCGTAAGAAGAACCGTCTTTTTGTGCCTTCTGATTTTGCACTTAGGCATGACATTCTTGATGACTGTCACCGTTCTAAGTATACCATTCATCCTGATAGTAGTAAGATGTATGTCGATATGCGTCGTCTTTATTATTGGGAAGGCATGAAGCGCGATGTGGCGAGTTATGTGAGTAATTGCATAACTTGTCAGCGTATTAAGGCCGAACATCAGCGTCCTTCGGGTCTTCTTCAGCCTCTAGAGATTCCATTGTGGAAATGGGACCAGATTTCTATGGATTTCATTGACGGCCTACCTCGTTCGAGATCAGGCCATTCTAGTATCTGGGTTATTGTTGATCGCCTCACCAAATCTGCTCATTTTATTCCTATTAAGTCTAATAGGACTGCTTCGCTTTTGGCTAAGTTGTATGTCAAGGAAATCGTGAGACTTCACGGTGTTCCTAGTTCTATTGTGAGTGATCGTGATCCTTTATTCACGAGTCATTTTTGGCAGAGTCTTCAACAAGCTTTGGGAACAAAGCTTAATTTTAGCACAGCTTATCATCAGCAGTCTAACGGACAGACTGAACGGGTGAATCGTATCTTGGAAGATCTTCTTCATATTTGTATTTTTGATTTCGGTGGTAGTTGGGAGGATCATCTACCTCTTGTAGAGTTCTCCTACAACAATAGTTTTCAATCTAGTATCGGTATGGCTCCTTTCGAAGCTTTATACGGAAGGCCATGTCGATCACCTTCATGTTGGTTGGAATCTGGAGAGAAGCTTATTCTTGGCCCAGATTTTGTTCGTGATTCTTCCGAGAAGATCGATCTTATTCGGTTGAGAATGAAAGAGGCACAGAGCCGCCAGAAATCCTACGCTGACAGCCGTAGGAAGCCTCTCGAGTTCTCGATTGGTGATCTTGTTTTTATTCGTGTTTCTTCTTTGAAGGGGGTTATGCGTTTCAGTACGACTGGGAAATTGGCTCCTCGCTTTATAGGACCATGTTCTATGACTGAACGCATTGGCCCTGTGGCTTATAGAGTTTCACTTCCTGCTCATTTATCTGGCATTCATGACGTGTTTCACGTCTCTCAACTTCGGAAGTGTCTTCGAGGGTCAGATTCTGTTATTGATTCTCCTGATTTGCTAGAGCTTGAGGTCTCACCGAACTTATCTATTGTACAGCAGCCTATTCGCGTAGTTGACACGGAGGTGCGACACCTTCGAAACAAGGACGTGCCGCTCGTTAAAGTTCAATGGTCCGCTAGTCCCAATAACTGTACTTGGGAAACAGAGAGTTTATCGAGTGATCTTATCTGGGTTTTCTATCTTTGCTTGAGAACGGTAAGTATATCTTTTCATCTCAAGCTTATTTTCTTTTCTTTTGAATGTTGTATGTATGTAGTTGTTACAAATATCGTCTCTAGGAATTGCAGGGACGCAATTTTGTAAGGAGAGGAGATCTGTAACAACCCGCATATTTAACGATTTTATATTTAAATGTTTTATTTAAATATAGCGTCGTTAGTCGGATTTTTAGGTCTGAAATGTTACTTTTTGCAAATGGCCGAATTGGAAATCGAAACCATTTCCATTGATTCCAAAATGGCGTTTGCGATCTTTTTTAGTATAAGCTTTGATATGTTTGGAGTAAGTTGAATTTTGCAACTTTTTCTAGTTGGGTTGGGTTCAGCCAGTTTGTTAGTTTATTAACCTAACTCAGTCCCTCTCCTCTCCATTCTCTCATTCCACTCTTCTAAACTTAAGCAAAACTGGAAATGGGGGAAGAGAATGGGAATTAGAAATTCCAAGCCCTAGTTCTTCTTTGCAACTTGAATTCTTGCTCCTAAATCAAAGAGAAGCCATTGGTAAGCTCCTCTTCATCTTCTCTATCTCTTTCTCTCTTCAATCTCAGAAATATTCTAAACCTAACTTAGGAAAATACTTGTTTTATTCTTAGATTGAAGCTAGTAGAGTTGAAGTGGAGATTTGTTGGTCTTCTCCTTACAAATTGAACTCCTTCTTCTTTGTTTTTGAATTAGAAGGTGAGTTTTGAACTCACATCTACTTCTCTTGATTATTGATGTAGGGTGAGATTTTTACCTCACATCTATGTTTACAACTATGTTGGATTGTTAGGTATGAGTTCCTAACAATTATTCATGTGCATTTGTCTTTGGTTTGAATTGAATTGGTGAATATTTCACTTTTTGGTGTTTTGGAGTCAAATCCTTGAAAATCGTAACTTTGATGTTTGATCATGGTTTTTGGTGGTAAATCGGAGTCAATGGTGTTGGGTTATCGATTGGCAAAATCCCCTTAAGTCCATTGCTCGACATGTTGCAAATGGGGTGAGTTTGCTCCTCCATTTGCTAGGCTGGAAAACATTTCCAGCTACAGCCAGTCAACTGACACCCTGCAGTCAGTCGACTGACTTCAGAGTTTAAAAAACTCTCGGGTTATGGTTCAGTCGACTGACTGCAGTAGGCCAGTCGACTGACCTGCTTCATTTTGTCCAGTGTGCCTATTTGTTTGTGATTTTCACTTTTATCGATTTAAATTGATTCCAATTAGTTGTTTATGCATATTTGACCTTGATGATTCCTTTTTGACTTCATCCACGGGTTTTATATAATAATCTTCAAATCGCATTAAAAGCTCGTTTCTCTAATTTGTAAATTCTATTTAAAACGCGCACACACACAATTTCGCACTTCGAGCGGAGTGGAAAGAAGATTAAATGGTAGGTAAAACACGGACCATGAATCCATGCATTTATCACTCCGATTAATCCTCGACCTATTCGATTGATTGTTTTGACCTTTTGGTCTGGTTTACCGATGAGATGAGGTGAACTTTGTACTGCTTTGAGTGTGAAATTAACTAACGGATAGTAAACCGTTTAGTGCGAACGAGTGGTTATGGGACTCACGTTACCACTTTTTGGATTCCTTTTTGAGAGTTATGACACATTCCGCCAGTTAGTGGTGTCCAGTACTGGGTCTTCGACCTTCACCACTACGGTTTGTTGCCTTCGGGTATGTTGCCTTCGGGTATGTTGCCTTCGGGTATGTGCCTTCGGGTTTGTTGCCCTATAGTATCGCTTCCGATGTTGGTCGTTATGAGCCGCATGGGTGATATTGGGTTGCCCTATAGTATCGCTTCCGATGTTGGTCGTTATGAGCCGCATGGGTGATATTGGGCTTGGAGTCTTCGGGCTCATGGATCCTTGTTTGTACAGCACTGAGCTCGAGCAATTTTATGATGTTTCATTCATATGTATATTCCCTAGGTATCGGCCTTCGGTGTTGGTCTTTTTGAGCCGCATGATGCGTAGCGTTTACCTTGTGGAACTTGTATACCTTATTGGTATTTGTTATTGCCTTTTGGCTTGCTTTGGGATATTCTTATCCTTTGTTTCTATGAGTTGCCGATGATATGAGGCTTGTTATGTTATCATATGATTCATCTTTTGTTAGATGATTGTGTTATCTCCTTTAAAGATATTTGTTATACTTTGTAACCTTGCAGGTTTATTGTCGTTCCGTTTATCTAACTGATTTGTTTAGCTAGACTGACTCGTGTATTTTATACTTGGTCAGACCGAGATGTTTCAGGTTAGGTGCTTTTGGATTTAGCCTATTTTGCTTCCGCATGGACTATTCAGCTTGTTCCTTTTTGTTAAAGCTTTTTGTGTAGTCCTTTTATTTGTAACTCTGATATATGTATTCTTTTGACTCGTCTATATATTATGGTTTGTTATACCACTTGACATGTATTATTTTGTAAACTCTGTTGTGTATCGATATATGTGTATATGATGATCTACTGTTCTGTGATGTATATTACATTTGAGTTGTTATATTCTTTTCTGATAGATCCTTCAACCACCTATGGTTTTTTTTAAGTATTCATTGGGTATGTCGACCTGCTTGGTACGTTTATTGTCGATGTATTCAATAGATAGTTAGAGCAAGGCTATAGATGGTCGCTCCCAACCAGCCTTATTCTCCGTATTAGTTGACGGCATTACCCTGTAGTGTCCTTGGCTAGTGTGGGTATAGAGGTGGGGCGTCACAATTTTCCCCACCACAGGATGACATGTTAGTAGTTGATTGGGCATAATACGTGGACAAAGGAGATACACGTTGCAGTTCTCATATTATTTATTCTTTATCATGTAGTTACTTATTGTTTTAAAATTCTGTAAAACTTATATTGTATTTTGGAAATGGTGTGTATAGAAATTAAGTATTTTGGATACTGTTTTCTAAAATATCTATTTTTCACTACTTACATTTTAATTCCTTCCGCTATGAGATCTGAAATAGTAGAATGTCTTTAGAATTTACCTTTATAATTATGCCCAGAAATGTTATAAAAACCCAACAGCTTGTATTTCCTGGCATGCCGTGAGTTCGAAAGCCACCCTATTCTTTGGATCAGGGTGTCAGGAAGTGCTAGTTGTTGCACTTACAATGCTCTTTAGCACACCGTGAAATCATACTATCAGTTTCACTTATAGTTATGCCAGCTTTATTGTCATTTTATTGGACTTTATGGGTAAGAATCAAGCACTCTTCATCAATCAATCAACTATGACCAAGATGTTGTCATACTCTTCTCTAGTTCTTGGCAATCTATCAATGAAGTCCACTTCTACTGGGGAATCTCAAGTGGTTGTAACAAACAACTTTGCTTCTTTTGTCCATAACGGCCCTGTTATCAATGACTTGACAAATCATAATTAATTAGTGTTGATTAATTTAAATTTGGGATTTTAGAAGTATAATTTTTGAAATTTAATCTAATTTGAATAATCAATTTAAATTAGTGGATTTCGCTTTAGTCGGAATATTATTTAAATTAATTATTGGATTTTAAATTTGGAAATAGTATTTCATGTAACTATTCAAACTATAATATAGAAAGATAAGCAAATTTGATTTAATTAGCTAGGCTAATTAAATCTATTGTTTTGTTTAATGAAATGATTTCTAACCTAATTAAATTGTTTGGGCCTTAAATTTAAATCAATCCCATTTGTACCATTAACCAAATTCTATTACTTAAGTAAACAAATATGTTTACTTCCTCTCTTCTCTATTGTTTTCCTGTAAACATGTATTGGTCTATTCACTTTGCTCTTTGCCTAAAAAAAAGAATCAAATCCATGAATCCTCAATTAAATTGCTTTATCAATCTGAGTCGCGGCCATAGACGAAGCTCGAGTAAGGCAAGGCAAGATGTCATGGTAAGGGGAGTTCAAGCTGCATGGCCCAAGGTGTGGATGTTGGTGGTGGCTGCGTTCAGGTGATGGCGGGCTAGGCTAGGCATTGGGTGGTGATGCAATCATTTAACGCTGCTATCTAATTAAGGATTTAAGGTGAGTAATTTCTGACAAATTTATCTGTAAATGTGTGAATATGGTTTCTAGGTGAATTCTTATTGTAATTGTCAGGATTTGATTGTTAAATTATGTGTGTTGTTTGAACATTTTGTAGCATTGAATTGAATGTGTCTCTTCCCTTACTTTGAAATTGATACACATTTTCTTATTAGCTTTGGTTCACTGCATGCTAAAAAGAAAATGTCCTTGATATTTTTCTTCTTAGTATGTGGCCTTGTCTACTTGAATATATCAAATCAAGTCCTTTAATTTATCCTTGCTTTGAAAAAAAATTGATCACATAAGCAAGCATATTTGCTTATTAATTTTCGTCCTTGCTGTTAGTAAATTTTTTGAGTTGCCTTGAATTTTCAATATGCTTATATATATCTTAATAGCCTATCACCTTCATTCTAGTTTATAGTCAAGCTTTATACATAGATAACCTTTCACATTCTATTCTTGAAACAATAACCTAGAATTGCCTTAAATTACAAAGAATAAAAATGCATGAATTGCTTTGAAACTTTGGAAATCCACTTATAACTTGGTTTAAAAACTTCTATTGGTAATTTTTGTTCAGCACTATGTATTGTTGTATGCTTATATGTTATGGCCTCTTAGTTAAATTCATGGATGCTTAAGGAACTAAATAACAAACTTTGTAAGCCAGGTTTTATGAAAATTATATATATAAGAATTATGTTTAGTTAAACTCGGTTTCTGTTCAAAATTTTGTAAGAAAAGGAATACATATTATTTCGAAAATTGTACATGCTTTGCATTAGTATAAGCTGGGTTTCGAATTCTATGCATGGTTATATATGTATATAAATTTTTTTGACTATTCACATATCCTACATTTCTTTAATACCTAATGGACATGCTGTCAGTATATTTTAAATATTATATAGCTTTTTATTCATTACCTAGCCTTATGCATGTAATAATGACCTGACATCTTTCTGTTTTTGGAAAAGTAGCCTAGTCTTTGTATTCATATACATTAGAACTTTCCTTATGAATTCTTTTGGTTCAAGTCACTTGGTTATATTCAATTTCTAAATGCGATTTGGCAACAAGTAAACTTAAATTCATATTTTCTTATAAGCTTATAACAAATAAATATATATATATATAGCTACATTTGGTTACTAATTAATTTTAAAACTAGTATATTAGTTAACAATTCATGGTTAGGAAATATTTTATCAAATATGTGAATATTTTATCAAATATGTGAATATTTTATAAAGTTAGATAATAAACGAATTTATTAGAAAATTTAAATAAGTTTTTTTTAAAATAAATTCAAAAGAGAAATTGTTTTGAGAACCTTAATTCTATAATTTGGGAAGTACTAATAATCGACTCAGTGTTATCGGTTGGTTTAAATTCTTTCGAATAATGCTTCATCGAATATGGTGTAACTCACTGAATAGAATGTTTGAGTGGGACTTATTAACCTATTAGCGAATACTTGATTTTCACCGAGTAGTATGAGATACTTTGGATAAATTCGTGTGGTCACTATAGGGAAGTAATTAACACTTTAGAGTTGTATTCTCTTCTGGTGTGTGACAAGTGGTTGCTAGATCCTTAAGAGAATGTAATTCAGGTTTTCCAATGGTATCTATAATAAGTGATATTTACTAGCTTTTAGTAAATACTTGAATTTCACCATACGGTATGGGACGTATTGGTTAAATTCTAGTGATTACTGAAGGTGATAGTATTTGGAACTTTGGAGCTTACTCTTTTTGATGTGCAGCAAGTGGATGTTAGGTCCTTAAGAAGTTTATGCTTGGATTTCTCTTTTAACATTGTAATATAATAATATTAATTAAATGTAGATTTATCTAGTTATGGTCTCTACGATTACCTTGATCGGTATGGATTGTCTTTGAGATCATTCTATGATTCTATGTTCCCGGTCTGAGTACGATCCTTGGTATTGTATCGGTTCGAGTGATACCAATTTTTTGTTTATTTGTCGCGGTTTTTGAGTACAATCATTACGATTGTTTCAGACGATCATTATGATCGGTTTGGATTAAGATCTCTTGGATTCTGGATATTTGGATTATGTGACTGTTCTATGTTCGTGAAATAAGTATATATTCTTGTGTCTTGTGTTTGTGAAATAAACATATATTCTTGTGTCATGTGTTCCTGAAATAAATATATATACTTGTCTTGTGATGGATTCTAAATTAAATTATTGATATTTGTGTGCTTAGAGATGTTGTGCTTTGTTATGTGAATTCGGTATTTCATGACTAATTTGTATTCGTGACCTAAATTTATAAATCCGTGTCTTGTGATGAATTCTAAGTTAGGTTAATCTCATGACTTGTTATTTGTTGGACATTTGTAGTGCTTATATATCATATGTTCCTGTGTTATATCTTGTTCTCACCCTATTGGATATTTAGAGATAGTCTGACCCAGGTGTTATTTTGCAAGATTCAAGCCAAGATTTTTCAGGTTACAGGACAAGTTGACCTTTGAATGTTTGGGCTAGCAAGGAGATAAACACATTTGATTTTTTTAGTTTATCTCATTTAGGAAATTGTGATTATGTTTATAAAATGTATAACAGAGATTAGAGAATTGTGAAACTTGAATGTTATGTGAGTTTAAAATTTTATTTTATAGACTCACAATTTGTATATGTATAAGTTGTATTTTATTCCGCTGTGATCTGTGACTTGTTATTTGTATGGTATATTATTCTGATTCTGAGAAATCAGTGTGTCTATTACTTTGTATTAATATTGTATACGTCAAATTGAGTTTAAATATTAAGTGAAAAGGTATAAATGACATGTTAGTGTTAGTAGAAAGATATATTCACACTCGATCGCCCTTAACCAGCCATATTCTGCAGATTAGCAGATGATATTACTTGTGATATTCTTTGCTAAACTGGGTATAACAGGGGAAGGGGGGTCGTTACAGTTTGGTAACAGAGCTGTGTCAGAACATTATAACATATAGTATCACGTATTTGAGACTTAGATGACTTAGAGTCCTATCCCCTGGGGTGTGTGGTAGATGGTTATATTAATTATCCAAGTAGGGATAGGAATATAAAATGATTATAGAGATAATCGTTTGGGGCATAAATTGATTTAAATTTTAGTTTAAATCGATAAATTGGAATATGTGACACTAAAACTTTTGGAAATTAATGAGTAAAATATTTTTGAGTTTAGAAAGTTTTGGAATTAAACCGGAATGAATTAAATTAAAGTGAGATATTTTCTTTGAATAGAAAATTTGGAAAACTTGGGTGAATAAGTTTAATATTTAAATGATCTAGGAATAATCAAAGTTGCACAGTGGAATTTCAAACATTGAAGTATTCTGCTATAAGTGATTATGTATGTTTTGGTTGATTGGTTGGTAGAACTTGATTTCTTGGTTGCATTTATTTAAAATTGGATGCATGGCTATTAGTGGTAATAAAATAAATGCGCCTAAACTTGTGATTATCTATTGTGTTGACTTGTCCGGACGTTGTTTAAGGATTCTGGTCGATATATGGGACACCATGTTATTGATAGGGGTTCCTAAACATCTAACGTGATATTTTAACGTAAGTACTAATTGAAATTTGAAAATTTAATTACAGATTTTCTTCAATTATGGAAATTTTGGGGACGCAATTTCTTTAAAGGGGAAATCTGTAGCAATCCTGTTATTAATGACCTGACAAATCATAATTAATTAGTGTTAATTAATTTAAATTTAGGATTTTAGAAGCATAATTTTAAAAATTAAATCTAATTTGAATAGTCGATTTAAATTAGTGGATTTCTTTTTAATCGGAATATTATTTAAATTAATTATTGGATTTTAAATTTTGAAATAGTATTACATGTAACTATTCAACTATAACATAGAAAGATAAGCAAACTTGATTTAATTTGTTAGGCTAATTAAATCTATTGTTTTGTTTAATGAAATGATTTCTAACTTCAAATTATTTGGGCCTCAAGTTAAAATCAAGCCCATTTGTACCATTAACCAAATTCTATAAATTAAGTAAACAAATATGTTTACTTCCTCTCTTCTCTATTGTTTTCCGGTAAACAAATATTGGTCGATTCACTTCGCTCTTCGTCTAAAAAAATCAAATCCCTAAATCCCCAATTAAATTGCTTTATCAATCCAAGTCGCGGCGATAGACAAAGCTCGAGTAAGGCAAGGCAGGACGTCATGGTAAGGGGAGTTTGAGCTGCATGGCTGAAGGTGTGGATGTTGGTGGTGGATGCGTTCAGGTGATGGCGGGCTAGGCTAGGGATTGGATGTGATGCAACCATTTAACGCTGCTATTTTATTAAGGATTTAAGGTGAGTAATTTCTCACAAATCTATCACTAAATTTGTGAATATGGTTTCTAGGTGAATTCTTACTGTAATTGTCAGGATTTGGTTGTTAAATTCTGTGTGTTGTTTGAAGATTTTGTAGCATTGAATTGAAAGCGTCCTCGCCCTTACTTTGAAATTAATACACATTTTCTTATTGGCTTTCGTTCACTTCATGCTAAAAAGAAAATGTCCTTGATAGTTTTCTTCTTAGTATGTTGCCTTGTCTACTTGAATATATCAAATCGGGTCCTTTAATTTATCCCTGCTTTGGAAAAAAATTGATCACATAAGCAAGCATACCTGCTTATTAATTTTCGTCCTTACTGCTAGTAAATTTTTTGAGTTGCCTTGACTTTTCAATATTCTTATATATATCTTAATAGCCTGTCACCTTCATTCTAGTTTATAGGTAAGCTTTATACATAGATAACCTTTCATATTCTGTTCTTGAAATTATAACCTGGAAGTGCCTTAAATTAAAAAGAATAAAAATGCATGAATTGCTTTGAAACTTTGGAAATCCACTTATAACTTAGTTTAAAAACTTCTATAGGTATTTTTTGTTCAGCGCTATGTATTGTTGTGTACTTATATGTTATGGCCTCTTAGTTATATTCATGGATGCTTAAGGAACTAAAAACAAACTTTATAAGCTAGGTTTTATGAAAATTATATATATAAGAATTATGTTTAGTAAAACTCGGTTTTTGTTCAAAATTTTGTAAGAAAAGGAATACATATTGTTTCGAAAATTGTACATGCTTTGCATTAGTATAAGTCCGGTTTCGAATTCTATGTAGAGTTATATATGTATATAAATTGTTTACACTGTTTACATGTCCCACATTTATTCAATTCCTAAAGGACATGCTGTCAATATATTTTAAATATTATGTAGCTTTTTATTCATTACCTAGGCTTATGCATGTAATAATGACCTAACATCTTTCTGTTTTTGGAAAAGTAGCCTAATCTTTGCATTCATATACATTAGAACTTTCCTTATGAATTCTTTTGGTTCAGGTCACTTGGTTATATTCAATTTCTAAATGTGATTTGGAAACAAATAAACTTAAGTTCGTATTTTCTTACAAGCTTATAACAAATATATATATAGCTACACTTGGTTACTAATTAATTTTTGAACTTGTATATTAGTTAATAATTCATGATTAGGAAATATTTTATCAATTATGTGAATATTTAATAAAGTTAGATAATAAATGAATTTATTATAAAATTTAAAAAAGTGTTTATTTATATAAATTCAAAAGAGAAATTGTTTTGAGAACCTTAATTCTATAACTTGGGAAGTACTAATAATCAACTTAGTGTTATCGGTTGTTTAAATTCTTTCGAACAACGCTTCGTCGAATATGGTATAACTCACCGAATAAAATGTTTTAGTGGGACTTATTGACCTATTAGCGAATATTTGAATTTCACCGAGTAGTATGGGATACTTTGGTTAAATTTGTATCGTCAATATAGGGAAGTAATTAACACTTTAAGGTTGTATTCTCTTCTGGTGTGCGACAAGTGGTTGCTAGATCCTTAAGAGAATGTAATTCAGATTTTCCAGTGGTAACCGTAATAAGTGATATTTACTAGCTTTTAGTAAATACTTTATACCACCATACGGTATGGGACGTGTTGGTTAAATTCAGTGATTACTGAAGGTGATAGTATTTGGCACTTTGGAGTTTACTCTCTTTTAGTGTGTGACAATTGGCTGCTAGATCCTTAAGAAGTTTATTCCTGGATTTCCTTTTGAACATTATAATATAATAATATTAAATAAATGTAGATTTATCGAATTATGGTTTCTACGATCACCTTGATCGTTATGGACTATCGTTGAGATCATTCAGTGATTCTATGTTCCCGGTCTGAGTACGATCCTTGGTATCGGATCGGTTCGAGTGATACCAATTTGTTTATTTTTTGCCATGGATTTTGATTACAATCATTACGATTGTTTTGGACGATCATTATGATCGGTTTGGATTAAGATCTCTTGGATTCTAGATATTTAGATTCTGTTACTGTTCTATGTTCATGAAACAAGTATATATTCTTGTGTCTTGTGTTTGTGAAATAAACATATATTCTTGTGTCGTGTGTTCCTAAAATAAATATATATACTTGTCTTGTGATGGATTCTACATTAAATTATTGATATTTGTGTGCTTAGAGATGTTGTGCTTTGTTATGTGAATTCAGTATTTCGTGATTAATTTGTGTTCGTGGCCTAAATTTATAAACCCGTGTCTTGTGATGAATTCTAAGTTAGGTTAATCTCATGACTAGTTATTTCTTGGACATTTGTAGTGCCTATATATTATTTGTTCTTGTGTTATATCTTGTTCTCACCCTACTGGATATTTAGAGATAGTCTGACCCGGGTGTTATTTTGCTCGGGTCAGGCCGAGACTTTTCAGGTTACAGGACAAGTTGACCTTTGATGTTTGGGATAACAAGGAGATAAATACATTTGATTTTTTTAGTTTATCTCATTTAGGAAATTGTGATTATGTTTATGAAATGTATAACTGAGATTAGAGAATTGTAAAACTTGTATGTTATGTGAGTTTAAAATTTTATTTTATAGACTCACAATTTGTATATGTATAAGTTGTATTTCATTCCGCTGTGATCCGTGACTGTTATTTATATGATATATTATTTTGATTCTGAGAAATCGGTGTGTCTATTACTTCGTATTAATACTGCATACATCAAATTCAGTTCAGATATTGAGTGAAAAGGTATAAATGATGTGTTAGTATTAGTGTTAGTGTTAGTAGATAGATATATTCACACTCGATCGCCCTTAATAAGCTGTATTCTCCAGATTAGCAAATGATATTACTTGTAATATTCTTTGCTAAACTGCGTATAACGGTGGGGTCATTACAATCCAGCCTTCACTAACTAACAGTTCATACACTTTGATATGAATGTCCTGATGTTATCCTAACTTGTTGAATGGGCCATATTCGGACAAATTGAACATGTCAAACTTTGAGTTATCAAGGTAGAAAGCCTAGAGAGATAACTCAAGAGTCCAAAAACTAAGCATAGACAAAGTTGCAAGACCAATACAAAACAACCCAAGCCAAAAGGTTCATCAATTCATCCATATCAGGGATCGTTACTGAGCCCACTCTATGGGTTGGTACCAACTCCTAGTTCCACTTCAAGTGGACCCTATCATCTGTATATTCATCCTATATAATTTCTCAAGCCTATTTTCAATGTTGGTTTATTGATTCAGTGCAATTCTCTATCGATCTTCACTAGCACTTGAAGCTGCAACTTTGTTTTTCCACAACTCCATTATTTGGACCTAGCAGCAAGTTAATATTAGTGCAAACAATTATGGAGTTATGAAGCTGATCATAAGACGAGCCAAGATAAAGACTTGAAGATAACCAATATGGCCATCTTAGGGATCGGTATCGACCCCTACCTATGGATTGGTACCAATTGCTACTTCCTTCTGAGTTGGCATCTTCTTTCTTGACTGAATTGGTCTAAATCATGTACAATGGATTGGAGATGTTTTGTGCAAGATATTAAGCTCTCTACCTCTATAAATAGGAAATTAGGGCTCATTTTTCATAACTTTTTGGGTTCTAGTTCGTCTTAGCGCCATATTCTCGTAATTTCAAAAATCTAAGTGTCGGAGTTGTACCGACCCTTAAGAACTTCTGCCTCTAAGTCAGAAATAAGCAGTAAAAGATTAGAGTGGACATAAGCCTAGCTTTACCAAACCACTATAAATTTTTATGTGTTCTCATTTCCTCGTTTTTAATTTACTTACTTCATATTCCATTCTCTACAGAAACTCTTCGATTGTTTGAGCCATTTTTGGTTCAACATTTTGGTGCTTTCACTGAGAATTGAACTCAAACTATTTGGATCCATCGTCTGCTGTTGGATTTTTCATATCCAGGAGATAGGTCCAATTTCTCAACCTTTTTAACTCCACGACTCAAATTTGCAAAGATCTACTAGAAGCTTTCTGCCATAGTCCCATTAAGAAGAGACCTTTCTACCAACTCCAAAGCTACTATTAAAGCTGAGAATCAGAATCCGCAATAAGGAGATGAAGTTGTCCAACCTACTCAAATGGAGATCCAAACTCCAAATGATGTCTTGACCAGAATGGAGATGGACATGATGATGGTAAAGATGGAAGATAGGTTTCGAGCTAGTCAGAATGAGTGAATCAAACAACAAGGTAGAGCTTGAGACTATTGAATGAGCCAACTCAACATAGCCGTAGAAGAACTGGGAAGGACTCTAGTTCTTCATTTGAAAGCTTGTAATGCCCTTGAATTTTAATTAACATTATACAGGATATTAAATTGGATAAATTAAATAGAAAATTATGACTAATTAGGGAGAAGAGATTAATAAATCCAATGGTTGTGTCTTAATGAAGGAACTAAAATAAGACTTGACTAAATTAAGGAGGAATTTTCCTAAGCAGTAAACTTGGAAATGTGGCTACATTTCTTAGTATATATCTCTTCCTCCACTTTAGTAAAATTTTACTTTCTCATTCATAACTCCTCGCCTATATTTCGGTTGACTATTAAAAGCTCCAGGAAGAGCAATAAATTAAAGAAAAAGCTAAGGAATTAAAGCTAGGAAATTATCTCGGTCTCCAATTAACTACTCAAGGTGAATAATCATGTTTATCATCTCGTATATCTGTGTTTGGATCGGTTATGGGCTATACCCGATTCATGTTTGTCATTTTGGTTAGGATATAACCGTTACAACCTTTGTTGGATAAGATCGAAGCTGTTAACAATTGGAAAAGACCAGAGACAATAAGTGGGATTAGAAGTTTTCTTGGACTTGCAGGATACTACTGATGGTTCATTAAGGATTTCTCATGGATAGCGGCATCCTTGACTATGAATACTAGGAAGGACGTGAAGTTTGTTTGGTCTGACAAATGTGAGGATTCATTCCTTAAGTTGAAACATTTGTTAACCAATGCGCCCGTGTTAGTAGTTCCATATGGGAATCAGGGGTTGGTAGTTTACACCGATGCATGTGGTACTGGTTTAGGTGTTGTGCTAATGCAGAATGGAAAGGTCATTGCCTATGCTTCTAGACAGCTTAGACCGCATGAAGTGAGATACCCTACTTATGATTTGGAGTTAGCAGTGGTAATCTTTTAATTGAAGGTGTGGAGACATTATCTTATGGGAGAAAGGTTTGAGCTATTTACGAATCATAAGTCTCAACGATATTTATTCTCTCGGTAGGAACTAAACATGAGACAAGAGAGATGGATGGAGTTTGTTGCAGCTTATGATTTTAGCATCGAGTATACACCGGGAAAAGGAAATAAGGTGGAGGATGTGCTTAGAAGGAAACATCATAATGGGGTGTTAGCTATGCTGGCGGAATGGAAAGACTTGGAAGCACTAGCTGCTTGCAGTGTGCAGTTGAGGTCGGCTACTAGAACTAGTTGGAAAATCGCCATGATGTCTTGTTTGGAGTTCAACCAAGTTTAATCGAACGAATTGCTTCTAGGAAGAAAGTGGATCCAGTGTTTGCTGAGAGGATTAGATGGTTAAAAGATGGAATCGAGATTGATGACTTAAAGGGTTTTATTCTTCACCGCAAGGGTTGGCTGATAAAGAAGGAACAGTTATATGTTCTGGATGTTGGAAACCTTAGGAAGGAAGTTCTTAGGGAATCTCATCGTTCGAAATTTACGATTTATCCTGAGGGAACCAAGATGTATTAGGATATGAAGAGAAGTTTCTTCTGGGAAGGAATGAAGAAGGATGTTGGCTTATGGGTAAAACAGCATATGAACTGTCAGCATGTAAAATCCAAACATTAGAAGCAGGTGGTTTGCTTCAGCCTTTGGATGTTCTAGTTTGGAAGTGGGACTTGATATCCTTATTGACGAGTTGCCAAGGTCAAACCAAGGTAATGAAAGTATATGGGTCATAGTGGACAGATTGACCAAGAGTGCCCATTTCATTCCGGTAAGGTCAACCAAGACGGCACCTATTTTGGCTAAGTTATTCATGAAGAACATCGTTAGACTGCATTGAATTCCTAGTAGTATTGTCAGCGATAGAGATGCTTTGTTTATTAGCGATTTCAGAAAGAGCCTGCAAAGTGTGTTTGGAACTAAGCTCAAGATGAGTGACGCATATTATCCTCAGACGGATGAGCAGACAGAGAGAGTCAATAGAGTATTGGAAGATATGTTGAGAGCTTTTGTGCTTGATTTTAGTGGTTCTTGGGAAGATCACTTACACTTAGTGGAGTTTTCTTATAATAATAGTTATCAGACTACTATAGGAATGGTGCCTTTTGAAGCTTTGTATGGAAGGCCATGCAAATCACCAGTATGTTGGTTAGAGACGGGAGACAGTTGGTCCTCGGTCCAAATTTGGTGAGAGAGGTGACGAAAAGATCGAGTTGAGATGGGGAAGAATGAAGGAAGCTTAGCCTAGGCAGAAGAGTTACACAGACAAAAGGCATAATAAGGACTTAGAATTTTCAATTAGAGATAGAGTTTTCATCAAGGTATCGTCAATGAAAGGTGTGGTTCGGTTCAGGAAGACTGGGAAGCTAGCACCAAGATATGTTGGACCATTTCATATATCAGAGAGGATTGGGAGTCTCGCATACCGAGTAGATTTGCCAAGCAGTTTGGTCGAGGTCCACAATGTCTTCCATGTTTCTCATCTTAGGAAGTGTGTTCATGATCTAGAAATTACTATCGCTCTGATGGTACCGAAGGACTTAGTGGTGGAACCAGATATGACTTTTGTGAGGCAACCAGTTCTTTTGTGGCAAAATATGAGAAGAGGTTGAGAAACAAGGCAGTCAAGTTGGTGAAAGTTCAATGGAGCGACAATGTAAAGAACTGTACTTGGGAGACAGAAGACAGGATTAAGGCTACTTTTCTTGGGTTGTTTTAGATGGTAAGGTCTATATAGGTTTTATATACAATTTGACTGGTAGGTTATACTAGCTTTGCTTGCATGGGGTATATGCTTGTTGTTGTATCCTTATTGAAATTTCGGGGATGAAATTCTTTAAGGGAGGAGTCTGTAATCCCTCTGAATTTTAATTAACATTATTCGAGATATTTAATTCGATAAATTAAATAGAATAATGTGAATAATTAGGGAGATGAGAATAATAAATCCAGTGGGTATGTCTTCATGAAGGAATTAAAATAAGACTAGACTAAAGTAAGAAGAGGAATTTTCTAAAGGGTAAACTTGAAAATGGGGCTACATTTCTTAGTATAAATCTCTTCCTCCACTTTAGTGAACTTTTACTTTCTCATTCATAATTCCTCACCTATATTTAGGTCGGCCATTAAAAGCTCCAGGAAGAGCAATAAATTGAAGAAAAAGCTAAGGAATTAAAGCTAGAAAATTATTTCATTCTTCAATTAACTAATTATGGCGAATAATCATGTTTATCATCTCATTTGTCTATGTTTGGACCGATTATGCTTATACCTGATTCATGTTTATGATTTTGGTTAGGATATAACCATCTAAACCTTTTTTTGGACAAGACATGGGTGTTTTAAATGTTAATGGGCTA
Organism: Allium cepa; assembly: GCA_030765085.1. Lineage (NCBI taxonomy): Eukaryota > Viridiplantae > Streptophyta > Magnoliopsida > Asparagales > Amaryllidaceae > Allium > Allium cepa. The sequence continues at coordinate 21,494,986 of CM060933.1, read as the reverse complement.
ATTAACACATTTATATTCGGGTTTGGCTAAATTCCAAGTTGTTTTGATCTTCATATGTTTTGAAATTTTAGTATGTTGAAGTATATGATTTATCAGATTTTTGGTGATTTCTAAGGGTTTTTCCTTAGTGATTTACTAAGGTAATTAAATTACTTAAGCCTAATGGCTAAAGTGCAAAATTGCCTTCGAATTAGTCAGTTCGGAGGGAAGGCTGCAATTCAAAAATTTAAATGAGGAAGAAGAATAATGTTTTAAGAAAAAGATTAACTTTTGAATTCTTTTTACTATTTGGAAGTATAGGAGAAGGCTCCTCAGCCAATCAAAATTAGGAAAGCAAGATAAAACATCACTTCAGTAGGCCCAGTTCTGCCTTTGACTCCAACAAGCCCACTTTTACCCTTTTGACGAAGTCGAAAGGTACCTTTCATCTAAGGTGGAAGGTAAACAATTACCCTCCACCTAAGTTGAAAGGTAGGCACGATGTCGAAGGGAAGAGGGGCGAATGGATGGGGAGGCTACTTCCTTTGCTTTCAAATAGAAACATAATTGCTTTCAAATAAGTTGAAGGGGGATCCTTCGACTCTATCATTTTATAAAAGACTAAAAAAATTATATATTCAAGAAGGGGTTTCGAACGGGATCTTCGAAAGCCAAACCCTTCCAAATAATTGTTTAAAATGTTTTCTAAAAAGGTGTTTTAATCCTTTCGACCAAGTCGAAGGGATGCCTTCGACAAAGTCGAAGGGAAAGAAGGGGGAGAAGAAGGCGTTACTTCTGTACCTCCCGTTGTTTTAAAGTAAAAGTTTTAATGCCTTCGACAAAGTCGAAGGGTAAACCTTCCGATAAGGTCGAAAATATACTTCCGAAGGGTGGGATCCAACACCAACACTTCATTGTTTTTGAATGGTTTCAAAAGGTTTGATTTTGAAAGGTTTTGATGGGGTTACCTTCAATGATTGTTAAAGGTTTTGGGTTTCATTGCTTTCGAAAAGTTTATAAATGGTTTTATAAGTGGGGATATCCTAGGCTTTCGACTAGGTCGAGAAGAAACCTTCCGACAAGGTCGAAAGGTATGATTTTGTGATGCTTTCAAAAGAAAGGTTTCCGAAGGGCTAACTTTGGATGTTTACTTGCTTTCGAATGGAACTTCATTCGAAGGGTTTTAAAGGGCTGTTTTCAACCATTTTTCTTAGGTAAAATTTTGCTAAGTAGAAGGGGTTACTTCGAAGGGCTATAGCATAAAATACTTATTTTGTTTGAATATGTAAGGGGCATCCTTATATAAGACGAATGTTAATAAACCTTAGGGACACCCGGGTGGGTTTAATGTTTTTGATATGGAGTTTGGGGTTACAAATAGAAATATGATTTCGAAAATATACACTGGGGCTATCAATGTGTTTTTATTTAATTTAACCTAATTTAGACTACCAATGGGAATAGGTTAAACAAGTGGTATACCTGGGGAAAGTTGGTGATCATGTGGATCATGAATTTTTATAAATAATCATGGGAATCATGAAGTTTTAATTGGCCAAGTGTTGGGTTCTTGGTTCACCTGGGAAAACCATGGAATGTGCGATGGATAGCCCGTATTAAATTTCTGAAGAAAAGAATGTTTTGCCAGAGGTGGTTAGCTTTGCAATTTAGCATCCAAGGATTCATAGTCATCCTAGGAAAACCATGTAGTGTGCGATGGATAGCCCACACCATCTTTTATAAAATAATGTACGTTAGATAATCTACATTTATTTTAAATGGATTTGGGACGGATAGTCCTATTAAATTATGACGGATAGTCATTTTAAAGATTTTAGAGGGGAACTCTAATAAATTGATTTTTGATGGGAAATCTAATAAATTTCTTTAAGATGGGATATCTAATAAATGGGTGGATGGGATATCCAATACATATGATTTATGGCTTTATTTCATATTATGTTAAGACTAATCATTTTGGGTGCAGGGGCATAGTAAATGATTTGCATATTTTGTTTTGGATACCAGTGAGGGGAAAAACCGTTCCGCTAAGCGGTGTGGTCTCACTAGATATCTATTTATAATAGGATTATTCATACCAGACTTATTGTCTGACTCGAAGTTTGTGTTTTTCCATAAACTCTCGAGCACTCAAAGTTAATTTGAGTAGTCTGAGAGTGGGAGACTTTCATATTTTTGGACGATTAAGCTTCTTGAGACGTGCAGGAGATAGTGTTAGATGTATAAGAGCTATTTTCTATTTTCCGCAGCAATGTACTGAGAACTATAAAGTTCATATTATTTGTTCTCTGATCATCATAAGGGGACATCTTCATATGTCGCTTTTTCGTATTTTGTATATGTATATGTGATCTGAATATGGTTAACGTCTGGGATTATGTAATTAAATTTAAATATTATTCATAAGAAATGAGAAAATCGGTTTTGTTGAAGTTTAAAAAGTTTCGTATTCTTCTATTTCTATGTTGCCAATAGTTTCAAGATTCCGATTTCGGTCACTCAGAAATAACACCTATGGATGGCTGCAGCATCCGTAGCAGTTAGTTTTAGGCCTCCAAAAGAGGGATGTTACAAGTTGGTATCAGAGCATGGTTTATGTACTCAAAAGGAATTTAAACCTTAAAAGAATTTTTAAAGCATTATCTAATGAATCTAAAATATGGTTGGGCTTGGGTAAGCGATATAGTAATGTATTGCACTTTGCTGTAAATACCTATGTATGTAATCCCCACTCTCTTAGACTGTTCTTCTGTATCTTACCAAGATTGGATTTCAGGTAGTAGAGAAGTAAGATATAGAGGCGGGAAACGAAAGAGTGAATCAAGGTGGGAGACACAACGGAACAAGAGGAAATGTTCGACCCAATAATAAGAGCAACCAAGGTCGATAGGCAAATGCAAACCTAGATTCAAATGCTAATATTGGTGTTTAGATTCCACTGGTTGATATGGTAATAGTGTATCATTTCTTCGTGAATATGATACATGTTGAAGCAACTGCGGGAGTGGTTGTAGGGAATGCTGGAGGAGCTAATCCGATGGCCCTAGTTGGCAATAATTATTCCAAGCTAAGCAGGGATTACGCTAGTCTTGGAGTAAAGCCTTTTCTAGGAACTGAGGATGCAGTAGGAGTGGAGAACTGGCTATTGCATTGCAAAAGGATATTTTCAGATCTCGGCTTGACTGATATGCAGAAGAGGAGATTTGCTTCAAGGCAATTGCAGGGAGCAACATTGTTTTGGTGGAACAGAGATACCATAGGAGAGCCAGAGGAAGACCTGACTTGGGCTGAATTTCGAAGGAGGTTCGAAGAAAGATTTCTATCAGAAGTTGCCAAGTTAGCATTGCTCCGGAAGTTTGCAGATTTAGTACATGGGGGATAGATTGGTGATTGAGTATGATACAGAGTTTGATGAGCTGTATGTTACGGATATGCTACTGTGGATACTGTCATTCAAAGGAATGGTATGTTTATCAAGAGGTTGAATCCTGAGATCGCCAAAGCAACCATGCTAAACCTTCGGGATCTGTGTCATATTGTTGTTGAGATGGCTATTCGAAATGAAGAGATGCTTTCTACTGTTCGCGTCGACTAAAGTTCTATGAACTAGAAAATAACCGAACGAATTTTGAAATAAAAATAACCACAAGCGAACGACGTACTATCGTAGTACGTGGCGAGTATGGGTCGATTCGTAAGGAATTACAGATTTTAAAATTCTATTCAATCAAATTAAACCAAAGTCGAATGATTGTTAACTACTAAAAGAAAGTAAAAACAAACTAAAACTAAGAAAATAAAATTATGAGATTAAAAAGCAATTTAGAGGAAATCCCCTCTCATGGTCACATAAATCAACATAATGAAATTATGATTTTTTGTCATTTGTGAGTTTAATTGATGCATTTATCATAAGCATGACCTAATTGTGTTATTAATTAACACACTTTAGCCATCAAACTTTAATGCACCCTTTAACCCACTTACCAACTTCAATGAAAATGATATGAAATTAAAAGTAGAATCTATTTTAAGCATGGTTTATTAACTATTGAATTAAAAATATAAAACATCGAATTTTGATTCTAAATCCGCTTCAATTACCATGATCATATATAGATGAAGAGGTAATTAGTGATTCATATGACTAAGCATAGCTTATTTGTATTAAACAACAAAAGCTATCAAACTCAATATTAAACACAAAATCACACAAACATCTAACTTTCCATTAAGCACAAAAGAGACATAAATGTAAAATTATGTTGCATCTACATGATTCAAGAGAGCTTCATTAACCCTAAATTGAAGGGATTAGCCTCTCATTTGTGTTATCATGTCAACACAAGTAGAAAACAATATCAAATAAACAAAAAAAAAAGAATGAAAGCTAATGTAATAGAGAACTAATCTAACTGCATAAAATAAAAGAGATCTACACTACAACATGAAAGGAAATAATAAGAAGAGAAAAGGAACATTTATTAAATTGCATAAAAAATTACATGAAAAGAAGAAATGGCTAAGTAGCCATGAAAATAAAGAGAGCTCTCATTTTATTTTCCTAAGAGAAGAGATCCTAAAAGAGAGATTAAGGAAGAAGAGGGTTACATGAAACACAAAGGGTATATATACATGTCTTAAACCCTAATTCATATTTTTCGGGAATGCCCAAAATACCTTTGAGAAAGTATGGAGGCCAAGTAATCATTAGCTTCTACTAATCATCATTTAAGTGTACATGAAGCCATTAATTCCATAAGCATGTGTATTAGCCTTTAATTTATACATTAAGGTAGGTGGGTGTGTGTGGTCCTCCATGTTCTTCACTTTGAATTATTTCCATCTTCATTCCATTGTATTCATTTTGTACATGCACGTGTCTTCATGAAACCACTCATATTCGAGATCAAATTCCTACATATATATATATATATATATAATTTCAATTAATTTTTCTCAAAGAAATATATGCACACAAATGACCATTTTGCCCCTATATGAAGATGGATATGTGACAATTTGGAATTAATATGAATTTTGGTTAAAACATGTTAAAATACTCAATATGATCATTTATTTAATTTAAATAAATTAAATATGGTGGTAAAAATATGCACATTTACGTGCACATCATCTACTTTTGGAAAAGGGAAACCAATTGAGGTTCACAATTTTCAGAGTAAGAAGCGGAAGTTCTTCAATAAGAAAGGTTCCTAGTCAAGGTAACAGCTAAGAAGATCAAGGTTAATATTGTTTGTTACAAGTGTGACAAGAAGGGGCACTATGCTAATAAGTATCACTCGGGTGATGGAAGAGCAGTTGCAGTGAGGCCGAACGTGTAGTGCTACAACTGTGGCCAAATAAGGCATTACAAGGACAAGTGTCCCAAGGCTGCTAAGGCTGGAAAGGGAAAGGTCTTCACATTGGAACCATCATCCTCTAGACCAACGACTGTTAAGAAAGGAAAAGCAGTGATGGAAGGCATGCTTATGATTCATAGTACTCCGGTTAGGATACTATTTAATACCAATGCATAACACTCATTTATATCTTAGTATTTGATAGAGTGTTGATGTCTTGAATCTTTATACCTTATTACTCTTTTTTAAGGGTTGCGAATCCTATAGGAGGGCATGCAACTCTGGAAATGAGATATGACCAGTTAAAACTTGATTTGTTAGGTCATATGTTTGCATGCAGTTTACATGTTTTTGATTTCGTGGGTTTCGGGATCATATTGGGTATGATATGATGCTAGGATATTTTTTTCAGGAGGTGGAAATATCATTGAAACGTCCTAATAGCCGTAACTGAGTCATTTACTCGGTAAGGAGTTCGAACGGAAATGCTTATGCATTATTGGGTGCTATGGGAACGGAAGTAGAGTTAAAGCAGGTTTATGTTGTAAGAGAGTTTGTGGAAGTGTGTAAACCAGTTTTGGGCTTGCCGCTGAAAAGAGCAATCGAGTTTCGGATAGATCTCGTATCGGGAGCTTAACCCGTAAGTAGACCACCTGGCAGGATGTCACCAATCGAGATGAAGGAATTAAAGGTGCAGCTAGTGGAATTGGAAGGAAAGAATTTCATCTGGCCAAGCAGTTCGCCTTGGGGAGCGGCCGCGGTATTCATGAAGAAGCCATATGGGTCGTTAAGGATGTGTATCGACTATTGTATGATGAACGAGAGGACGATCAAGAATTGATATCCTTTGTTGAGAATTGACGACTTGTTCGATTAGTTGAGTGGAACAAGAGTGTTTTCCTATCTGGATTTGAAGACTGATTTCCATCAGCTAAGAGTAGCAGAGGACAACATTCCTTTAACGGCGTTTAGGACCAGATATGGGTCTTACGAGTGGTTGGTTATGCAATTCGGGCTTACTAATGCGCCAGCTTTCTTCGTGGATTTGATGAACAGGTTTTCCGAGAGCACTTGCATAAGTTCATGTTGGTTTTTACTAATGAAATTTTGGTATATTCTAAGAATGAGAAGGATCATGTGGATCATCTTAGAATAGTGTTGGAGATGCTAAGGCAACATCAGCTGAAAGTGAAGTTCTTAAAGTGTCATTTTTGAAAGAAGGAAGTAAAGTTCCTTGGTCATGTAGTTTCCAAGGAAGGTTTAACAGTTGATCCGAATAAGATCGAAGCTGTTAACAATTGGAAAAGACCAGAGAAAGCAAGTGGGATTAGAAGTTTTCATGGACTTGCAGGATACTACCGAAGGTTCATTAAGGATTTCTCATGGATAGCAGCATCCTTGACTATGAATACCAGGAAGGACGTGAAGTTTATTTGGTCTGACAAATGTGAGGAGCCATTCCTTAAGTTGAAACATTTGTTAACCAATGCGCCCGTGTTAGTAGTTCCATATGGGAATCAGGGGTTGGTAGTTTACACCGATGCATGTGGTACTGGGTTAGGTGTTGTGCCAATGCAGAATGGAAAGGTTATTTCCTATGCTTCTAGACAGCTTAGACCGCATGAAGTGAGATACCCTACTTATGATTTGAAGTTAGCAGCAGTAATCTTCGCATTGAAGGTGTGGAGACATTATCTTTTGGGAGAAAGGTTTGAGCTATTTACGGATCATAAGTCCCAACGATATTTATTCTCTAAGAAGGAGCTGAACATGAGACAACAGAGATGGCTGGAGTTTGTTGCAGCTTATGATTTTAGCATCGAGTATACACTGGGAAAAGGAAATAAGGTGGAGGATGCGCTTAGCAAGAAACATCAGAATGTGGTGTTAGCTATGCTGGTAGAATGATAAGACTTGGAAGCACTGGCTTCTTGCAGTGTGTAGTTGAGGTCGACTGCTAGATCTAGTCGGAATATCGCCATGATGTCTTGTTTGGAAGTTCAACCAAGTTTAATCGAATGAATTTCTTCTAGGCAGAAAGTGGATCCAGTGTTAGCCGAGAGGATTAGAAGGTTAAAAATTAGAACCGAGATTGATGACTTAAGGGTTTTATTATTGACCGTAGGGGTGGGTTGAGAAAAGAAGGAACGGTTATATGTTCCAGATATTGAAAACCTTAGGAAGGAAGTTCTTAGGGAATGTCATTGATCGAAGTTTACGATTCATCCTGGGAGAGCCAAGATGTATTAGGATATGAAGAGAAGTTTCTTCTGGGAAGGAATGAAGAAGGATGTTAGCTAATGGGTAAAACAGTGTTTGAACTGTCAGAAACTAAAAGTCGAACATCAGAAGCTAAGTGGTTTGCTTCAGCCTTTGGATGTTCTAGTTTGGAAGTGGGATTCGATATCCTGATTGATGAGCTGCCAAGGTCAAACCAAGGTAATGAAAGTATATGGGTCATAATGGATAGATTGACCAAGAGTGCCCATTTCATTCCAGTAAGGTCAACCAAGACGGCATCTATTTTGGCTAAGTTGTTCATGAAGAACATTGTTATACTACATTGAATTCCTAGTAGTATTGTCAGTGATAGAGATGCTTTGTTTACTAGCGATTTTTGAAAAAGCCTGCAAAGTGTGTTAGGCACTAAGCTCAAGATGAGTGCCGCATATTATCCTCGGACGGATGAGCAGATAGAGAGAGTCAATAGAGTACTGGAAGATCTATTGAGAGCTTATGTGCTGGGTTTTAGTGGTTCTTGAGAAGATAACTTGCACTTAGTGGAGTTTTCCTATAATAATAGTTATTAGACTACTATAGAAATGGCGACTTTTGAAGCTTTGTATGGAAGGCCATGCAAATCATTAGTATGTTGGTTAGAGATAGAAGACGGGTTGGTCCTCGGTCCATATTTAGTGAGAGAGGTGACTCAAAGATAGAGTTGAGACGGGAAAGAATGAAGGAAACTCAGTCTAGGCAGAAGATTTACACAGACAAAAGGCGTGAGGACTTAGAGTTCTCAATTAAAGATAGAGTTTTCATCAAGGTATCGTTGATGAAAGGTGTGGTTCGGTTCAGGAAGACCGGGAAGCTAGCACCAAGATATGTTGGACCATTTCCTATATCAGAGAGGATTAGGAGTCTCGCATACCGAGTAGATTTGCCGAGCAGTTTAGCCCAGGTCCACAATGTGTTCCATGTTTCTCATCTTAGGAAGTGTGTTCATGATCCAGAAACTACTATCTCTCCGACGACACTGAAGGACTAGTGGTGGAACCAGATATGACTTTTGTGAGGCAACCAGTTCGTGTTGTGGCAAAAGATGAGAAGAGGTTAAGGAATAAGAGAGTCAGGTTGGTGAAATTCAATGGAGTGACAACATGAAGAACTGTACTTGGGAGATAGAAGACAGGATCAGGGCTACTTTTCCTGGGTTGTTTTAGATGGTACGGTCTATATAAGTTTTATATACAATTTGGTTGGTAGGTTATACTAGCTTTGCTTGCATGGACTATATGCTTATTGTTGTTTCCTTATTGAAATTTCGGGGACGAAATTCTTTAAGGGGAGAGTCTGTAATTCCCCTGAATTTTAATTAACATCACTCAGGAAATTTAATTGGATAAATTAAATAGAATAATGTGAATAATTAGTGAGATGAGATTAATAAATCCAGTGGTCATGTCTTGATAAAGGAATTAAAATAAGACTAGACTAAATTAAGAAGAGGAATTTTCTAAAGAGTAAACTTGGAAATGGGGCGACATTTCTTAGTATAAATCTCTTCCTCCACTTTAGTAAACTTTTACTTTCTTATTCATAATTCCTCACCTATATTTAGGTCGGCCATCAAAAGCTCCAGGAAGAGCGATAAATTGAAGAAAAATCTAAGGAATTAAAGCTAGGAAATTATCTCATTCTTCAATTAACTAATCATAGTGAATAATCATGTTTATCATCTTATTTGTCTATGTTTGGATTGGTTATGCCTTATACCCGATTCATGTTTGTGATTTTGATTAGGATTTAACCATTTGAACCTTTTTTGATAAGACATAGGTGTTTTAAATATTAATGGGCTAATTAACACATTATTATTTGGTTTTGGCTAAATTCCGAGTTGTTTTGATCTTCGTATGCTTTGAAATTTTAATATGTTGAAGTATATGATTTATCAGATTTTTAGGGATTTTCCTTAGTGATTTACTAAGTAATTAAATTATTTAAGCCTAAGGGCTAAACTGCAAAATTGCCTTCGAATTAGTCAATTCGGAGGGAAAGCTGCGGTACAAAATTTTAATGGGGAAGAAGAATAGTGTTTTAAGAAGAAGGTTACTTTTTGTATACTTTTTACTATTTGGAAGTACAGGAGAAGGCTCCTCAGCTAATCAAAATTAGATAAGCAAGATAAAACATCACTTCGTTAGGCCCAGTTAAGCCTTTGACTCCAACAAGCCCGCTTTTTCCCTTTTGACGAAGTCAATATGTACCTCTCGTCTAAGACGAAAGGTAAACAGTTACCCTCCACCTAAGTCGAAAGGTAGGCTCGGTGTCGAAGGGAAGAGGGGCGAAGGGATGGGGAGGCTGATTCCTTTGCTTTCTAATAGAAACATAATTACTTCCAAATAAGTTGAAGAGGGACCCTTCGACTCTATCATTTTATAAAAGACTAAAAAAATTATATAATCAAGAAAGGCTTTCGGAGAGGATCTTCGAAAGTCAAACCCTTTAAAAGAATTGTTTAAAATGTTTTCTGGAACGGTGTTTTGATTCTTTCGACTAAGTCGAAGAGATGCCTTCGACAAAGTCGAAGGGAAAGAAGGGGTTACTTCTGAACCTCCCATTGTTTTTAAAGTAAAAGTTTTAATGCCTTCGACAAAGTCGAAGGGTAAATTTTCCGACAAGGTTGGAAGTATATTTTCGAAGGCTTGGTTCCAACACCAGCACTTCATTGTTTTTGAATGGTTTCGAAAGGTTTGATTTTAAAAGGTTTTGATTTCGAAAGGTTTTATTTCGAAAGGTTTTGAAGGGTTTACCTGCATTGATTGCAAAAGGTCTTGAGTTTCATTTCTTTTGAAAGGTTTATAAATGGTTTTATAAGGGGGATAACCAAGGCTTTCGACAAGGTTAAAAGGTAGAGCCTTTCGACTAGGCCGAAAAGAAACCTTTCGGCAAGGTCGAAAGGTAGGACCTTTTGGCAAGGTCAAAAGGTATGATTTTTTGATGCTTTCAAAAGAAAGGTTTTCGAAAGGGCTAACTTTGGATGTTTATTTGCTTTCAAATAGGACTTCATTCGAAGGGTTTTAATGGGCTGTTTTTAACCTATTTTCTTAAGTAAAATTTTGCTAAGTCGAAGGGATTACTTTGAAGGGTTATAGCATAAAATACTTATCTTTGTCTTAATATGTAAGGAGGATCCTTATATAAGATGAATGTTAACAAACCTTGGAGACCGAGGTGGGTTTATTTTTTTCGATGCATAGTTTGGGATTACAAACAGAAATATGCTTTTGAAATGTACGTTGGGGCTATCAATGTGGGGCTACTAATGGGAATAGGTTAAACAGGTGGTATACCTAAGGAAAATAAGTAATCATGGGGATCATGAATTTTTATAGATAATCATGGGGATCATGATGTTTTAATTAGCCAATTGTTGGGTTCTTCGTTAACCTAGGAAAACCATGGAAAGTGCGGTGGATAGCCCACATCAAATTTCTAAAGAAAAAAATGTTTTGCTCTAGGTGGTTAGCCTCGTGTTTTGGCACCCAAGGATTCATAATCATCCTAAGAAAACTATGTAGTGCGCGGTGGTAGCCCACACCATCTTTTATAAAACAATGTACGATGGATAATCTGTATTTATTTTAAATATATTTGGGACGAATAATCCTATTAAATTATGACGAATAGTCATTTTAAATTTTTTAGAGGGGAAATCTAATAAATTAATTTTTGATGGGAAATCTAATAAATTTCTTTTAGATGAGATATCTAATAAATGGGCAGATGGGATATCCAATACATGTGATTTATGACTTTATTTCATATTATGTAAAGACTAATCATTTTGGGTGTAGAGGCATAGTAAATGATTTGCAAGTTTTGGTTTGGATAATAGTGAGGGGAAAACCCGTTCCGCTAAGAGGCATGGTCTCACTAGATATCTATTTATTATAAGAGATGATATGGGATTATTCATACCAGACTTATTATCTGACTCGAAGTTTGTGTTTCTCCACAAACTCTCGGGTACTTAGAATTAATTTGAGTAGTCTGGGAGTGGGAGACTTTCAGGTTTTTGGACGAATAAGCTTTCGGATATGTAGGAGGCAATGTTAGCTATATAGGAGCTATTTCGTGTTTGTCACGGTAATGTACGAAGAACTATAAAGTTCATATTGTTAGTTCTCTGATTATCATAAGGGAACATCTTTATATGTCGCTCTTATCGTATTTTGTACATGTATATGTGATTTGAACGTGGTTAACGTCTGGGATTATGTAATTAAATCTGAATTTTATTCATAAGAAATGAGAAATTCTATTTTATTGAAGTGTAAAAATTTTCATATTCTTGTGTTTCTGTGTTGCCAATAGTTTCAAGATTTCAGTTTCGGTCACTCAGAAATAATACCTATGGATGACTGCAGAATCCGTAGCAGTTAGTTTTGGGTCTCTGGAAGCAGGGTGTTACAAAGTTTCTTGTTATCTGAGCAGAGATCGAGGGACAGGAAGCAGAAGAGGATTCAAAATGTTGTCAAAACATCGTACCATGAAAGAGGACAAGCCCTAGGCTCGAGTTTAGGGATCGGTATCGAGCCAAGGTTAGGGGGTGTTCCTGACCCCATAGAGCCCATCTTCTAGAAAGTGGCATGGACTTGGCTTCAAGACGCGCTGCTAGTGGTCAGAATCTGAAGAATTGTGCTCATGTTGATGATACTTCTTACGTGAATCAAATAGGGGAGCTACTAGACGAATGGATTTCCCAGAGGATGGAGAACCTAGGTATCGATTTTAAAACCGAGAGTGTTTTTCGGGCCGAACACTCGGTGCGGAGCACGATTATCACCATTTAGTTGAACCTGTTGACTCAGACTTCCTTGATAAAATGGTAGGAGACTTGTTAGTGAGAATCGTTTTAGGAGTAATGATGAATTTGATACCTCTCCCAGCCAGAATCTGTTTACAAAGAACATTCTATGTAGGAGATACCCCGGTGGATTCGCAATGCCAACTATGTCATTGTATAGAGAAACGACAAACCCTAGGCAGCACTTGATGAGATATGAATGGAATATGGATTCAGCCAGATCTTCCCATGCTATAGAGTATCGTTGTTTCCCAATTTTCATAGGAGTAGTAGTTATGATGTGGTTCGCTCGACTTTCGTCGAGATCTATATCATCTTTTGATGAGCTATCAAAGAAGTTTGTAGAACAATTCTGTTTGCATACTGCATGTCCAAATCATGTGATGTCTTTGTCAAACCTCTTCCAAATCCGAGGGAGAGTCGCTGAAGGATTTCTGGAACCAGATCCCAAGGATGACATAGTGCTGATGACATTGATTAGGGAGATTCATCTCAATACGGAGTTCGATGAATGGTTAGAAAGGAAACCCCCATTAAAGATGGATGCTTTCTATGGAAAGGCTAATGAATACTTATGTTTGGAGGAAGCGAAGAAACATCCATGGAGAACTATTGCTGGAAATTCAAATAAAGTGATAAAAAGCGACATTGCCATAAAGCAATCTAGAGGAAGCTCTGAGAGTGTGGATGTGAACGTTGGTAATCAAAATAATAACCAAATACGAAATGATGATGGAGCTAAGAAGAAGAAACCAAATAGCAGGAATCATATTAGGAATCCTAAATATGATAGCTATATTGAACTGAACAACTCGATAGAGAATATCTATCTGGCAACCCAAAACACTAAGCAGTACAGAAAGCCGGCTCCAAGAGAGTCGATTGAGAAGGATAGAAAGTCAGGTGTCTTCTGTAGATTCCATGAAACTCACAGTCACAATACCAACGAGTGCAGACACTTGGGATATAATTAAGGAATTGATTTGCAAGAAAAGTTATAGCAGTATGTGATAGGCCTGTAGGATAGCGAGCAAGGAAACTCTAGCGCCCCTGCCACATCTTCCTAGCGGGGCAAGCTGAGGTTGGTGCTGATGCATTCGGGCAGCCAGAAAAATGATTGGTGATTAATACAATTATCGATGGGCCATACCCAGCCAATAAGAGTCTAGCGGAGATGACAGATATGTAGGTACTATTAAATATATGGAAAGAAAGAGTTGCTATGCTTTTGAGGATGGAACCCTTACAAAATAATACAGAATGATGGCCGACTATATTATATTTTTGAATAGAGATGTTGATGGAGTGGAAGCTCCAACAATTGACCCATGATCACGACCACGATTGGTCCTGCTAATGTTCGGAAGGTGCTAGTTGACTGTGGGAGTCTGTCAACATCATGTTCAAGAGAGCTTATAGCCAAATGATGTTGGAGGAGAAGGATTTGAAACCTTGTAAGTTGTGAATACAGGGGTTCAACAAGATGGCTACTGAGACGATTGGATATATAGATTTATCGGTTGCACTTGGCAAGGGCGAACGTAAGCGAGTGCGTGTCATGTCTTTCTTGATGTTGGATATTTACTCAGATTACATGCATATATGGGCTGACCGACCTTGGCTGAGTTCAGAGTGGCTATAATACCGTCATATTTGATTATGAAGTTCCCCACTATGAACAAAGTGGGAATCGTGTAAAGAGATTAGGTGGTTGGCCACGAATGCTATGTCGCCGAGCTGAAGGCGACAAGGCGAAGGGAGAAAGAAAAAATATGAAGGGGACCCTCTACATAAAAGCTTTGGATGCATACAAAATACATCCTAAGCCCTGGCTCAGGCACTCTAGTCGGCTTTACAATGATATGGACTGATGAAAAGAGCCAGAAGGTGGACGATCAACTCCCGTCGAGTTGACGATCATAGTTCTAGTCAGTAGGGATGATTCGAGCAAAGTCTTGGAGGTTGGATCTCAACTCAACGCTAATGTGATGAAGGAGTTAGTTGGATTTCTCTAGGAAAACCTGGATGTGTTTGCCTGGACATGGTTGGATATGTGTGGATCTTACCCAGGAATGCGAGCCATGCATTAAGCATCAATCCCGAATGCATTCCCGTAAAATAGAAATGTCGCAGCCTAGCTTCATAGAGATCCGCCGCACTCAAAGAAGAAGTGGATAAGCTATAGGACAATGGCTTCATTCGTGATGCCTTATACCCTAATTGGGTATCCAATCCTATCTTGTTGAAAAAAGCAAATGGAAAGTGGAGGACATGCATCGACTGTTCGTACTTAAATAAGACATGCCCAAAGGACAACTTTCCGCTTCCAAGGATAGTTTAGCTAGTAGACTCAACGAGCGGACACGAACTACTTTCATTTATGGATGCGTACTTTTGATACAATCAAATCCCGATGCACGTCCCAGATCAAGAACACACTATCTTCATTACCAACCTCGGACTCTATTGCTACCTAGTTATGCCCTTTGGATTAAAGAACGTAGGAGTGACTTACCAAAGACTCGTGATTCAGATGTTTAAAGACCCGATTGGATGATCGATGGAAGTTTGCACGGATGATATGCTTGTGAAGTCACGGCGTTCGAGAGACCACATTGATGATTTGGCAGAGATGCTTGGTGTCCGATGGCAATATGGGATGAAACTCAATTCTTTGAAATGCACTTTCGGCTTTGCATCAAGAAAGTCTTAGGCTTCATTGTCAACTCTCATGGGATTGAAGCCAATCTAGAAAATATCAAGGCTTTAAGAGCAATGGAAACCCCGTAGATGATCAAGGAGGTCCATAGCTTAAATGGGAACATTGCCGCCTGATCCGGTTTATCTCCAGAGCCATTGACAAGTGCATCCCATTTTTCAAAGTGATCCGAAAGAGAAAAGAAATTTCGAGTGGAATCAGGACTACAAGGATGCATTCCAAGCTCTGGTGAATCACTTGGAGATACCACTCATTCTCTCAAAACCGATGGATGGTGAGCATTTGTCCTTATACCTGGTAGTGTAAGTGCATGCCCTGAGTGCTGCAATTGTACGTAAGGAATCCCGCGTCTAGTGACTGGTCTACTATATTAGCAAGCGGTTGATGGGAGCAAAAGGAAAGTATCCAAGATTGGAAAAGCTCGCTTGCCGCCTGTTGATTGCTTCCAGAAAACTCCGCCCTTATTTCTAAGCTCATCCGATCAATTTCCTAACCAACCAGCCTTTACGACAAGTCTTACAATGACCTAAGACTTTTGGAAGACTATTGAAATGAAACATTGAATTGAGTTAATATGATATAACCTATCACCCTTGAAGAGCAATCTAGGGTCAGGCCTTGGCAGATTTCATAGCTGAATTCACTACACAAGACGATCCTCCTGAGAGTAGTGGAGAAAAAGAAGTTGGATGGAAGATGTATGCAGATGGTGCATTTAATGATCGGTGTTCCAATGCTGCAGTCGTACTTGTCACTCCCGATGAACACTTGATCGGGTACGTCCTAATACTCGACTTTTCAACGTCGAACAACGAAGCTGGATATGAGGCCCTAATTATAGGACTCAAAATCGCCAAGGAACCAGGGATAAAGACTTTGCATATTTTCTGCGACTCCCGGCTAGTGGTATGCCAGGTTAGGAAAGAGTATGAGGCAAAGGGAGCAAGGTTAGCTCCTTATCTAAACCGTGTTCTTGAGCTACCTGACGACTTTGAATACTGCATGATGGCACATATTCTCAGAGATTGGAATAAAAAGACCGATTTATTGGCTAAGCTGGATAATTCTGGAGATGCACAGCTCATGAGCTTGGTTTCGGTGGAAGTACTTTCAGCTCCGAGCATCGACCAGATGGACATTGATTGGATCTTGGAGACTGAACCTGAAAGGGAGTCATCGAATAATTTGCAAAGAGCGATCCTTCCGGAGAGAAGGAATAAACGAAAAAAAAAAAACCTTTCGCCAAGCTTCAAGATACATCTTGCAAGAAGGATGACTGTACATCAAGGGTTTCTTTATCCTCATTCTTCTATATGTCGCTCACACCGAGGCCTAACAAGTCCTAAGAGAAGTTCATGAAGGGGCTTGTGGTGACCACATCGAAGGGGAAAACCTTAGTGAAGAAGATTCTTCGATATGGATAATTCTGGCCAACTGTCAATCAAGATGCAACTGATTATACTCGGAGGTGTGACAAGTGCCAAAGATTTGATAAAATTCTGAGAGCCCCACCAATGGAAATTACTTAAATGGTCGGTCCTTGTCCATTTGTAGTTTGGGGAATTGATATCACCGGTGTTCTACCATTATCTAAAGGCGGCATGAAGTACGCCATTGTGGTGGTTGATTACTTTACCAAATGAGCTGAAGCAGAGCCATTGGCCACTATTACCACGAAGAAAGTAATCAACTTTATAGTTCTAAATATTATCAATTGCTTTGGAATTTCACAGGCAATTGTTACCGATAATGGGACCTAATTCGACAGCATGGAAGTCAAGGATTTTTTCCACTTGTATCGCATAGAGAAGAGGTTTACAACGGTAGCACACCCATAGGTGAATGGACAGGTCGAAGCTATAAACAAATTTATCAAGTCATTCTTAAGAAGCGATTGGAGAACGCCAAGGGCAAGTGGGTCGACGAACTTCCATTAACACTTTGGGCTTATCGAACTACCCACAAGTCAATGAAATGTCACTCTCCCTTTGCCTTGACATATAGGTTGGAGGCTATGATTCCGGTCAAACAAGTAGTACCTTCCCATTGAGTGACACATTACAATCTATAGATGAATGAGCAACTCCTTCTGGATTCCCTTGATATGATCGATGAGAAGCATATGGAAGCTGAGTTAAGAGTGGTTGCACACAGACACCGAGTCGCTCGATGTTACAATACCAAAGTTTGGAGTCGAAATTTTGAAATCAGTGACTTGGTCCTCAAGTGAATCTTCTTTGGCACTCAAAACTATGGCCTAAGTTGGGAAGGTCCGTACGCAATAAAGGAAAAGCTCGAAGATGGCATATTCAAGCTGACAACTGTGGATGGGATCTAACCCCCGAGGGCGTGGAATAGCAAGTACCTACGATGCTATTTCACTTAGGGACAAGCTAGTAAATAATTGGCTAGAGCCATGTAATAAGACAGATTCTATAATATTTTAGTCTTTTATGAAATAAAATAGCTTTTCCTACTCGAAAATCTATCTCTCCATTACTTAAGAGTTGTGATTTGACCAACTCAAATGAATATGCATATGATTAATGCAGGTGTGCAGGTACCCAGAGATAGATGCTGATCTAACTTCTATGGCCCATGATTAGGCCAATGAAGTCCCTTTTGGAGTCCAGAGATAGATGTCAACCAACTCTTGCCTTAGGATTGCAGGCAGAAGTAACTCAAGCCGGGCATAAGATAACTGTCCGCACGTTGACTCTTGCCCTCGGACTGGGGGCAGGAGTATAAAAGGAAATGGATGTGAATCTAACATACGTCAACTAACTCTCACCCTCAGATTGGGGGCAGAAGTATAAAATTAATGGATATGATCTGACCATCCATCAGCTAACCCTCGCTCCCAATGTAGGAACAGGAGTATAAATTCAAACCGGATATGACATGACCATCCGTACACTAATTGTCACCCTTGGTGTAGAGGAAAGAGTATAAACTCAGAATGAACATGATACGACTATTCACTTTCTCAACTCTTGTCCTCGGATTGGAGGTGGGGGCATATTAGAGTAGACATGATAAGACCGTCCAACTCTTAACACTTTCCCCGGAGTAGATGAAACCAAGGATCCATGCCTGACATAAGGTGGGATCTTGCCTATGAACTTTAAATCGATGCTCGAAGTTAGGCACGGTTGGAAATATACATCCTGGATGAGGATGTATGGACTACGATAAGTTAACTTAGATTAGTGCCTAGAGTTCAGCGCAATCGAATATCATGATCCTGGAAAAGTATACCAGAACCGTTGTTCTAAGAGGTTAACTCAAACTAATGCCTAGAGTTTAGCACTTCAACAATTATTTTATGTTTGAAAGAATAATGAAAGGCCGAATAAATTACAGAACGGGCTAAAGATTTTTTCCGACGATAATCACAAAAAGAAATGAATCGTAAGTCCATTGAATGGAAAGTGTATCTCCAAAACAATTTAGACAAATTCACACAAGTATTTGAAATAATATGATTAACATTCAAAATGAGACTTGGAAAGCTAAGTACAAGCATTATTTACGCCTAAAAGCAAAAAGCAAATGAGAGGTCATACCCGCACAAAGCTGGCAAAAAAACCAAAATAGACTGTCACTATTATTAAAAATTAAGTCAATACACCAAACAAGTCAGCGCTCACTTTTTCAATTTCATTCTCTTTTGTTTCTTTTTAGCACCAAAAACATCGCTCAAGCTTTCAACCTGTCTTTTCCCACCTCTTCCTCCACTACCTTTGTCATTGGGCAGAGTGCTTTGCGATGATTCGATAGGCTCGCTTTGAGCACTATTAGGCGGAAGAATATGGACCGAAGAAAAAATAGTTTGTCCAAGCAAGGTAATGGGTAGAGGAGGAGGAATGACTTCAAATTTCTCCTATTTGACCTTTGCGCAAGGAGGATGTCTTTCTTAAGTTCCTGCTTGAGCTCGTGCACGATGGGACCTGATAGGGGCTTGGAGACCCCTGTAATAACAATGTCTTTATCAATCTAAGTTTCCTAAGTCCCATCAGCTCCTTCATCCAACAAGGCACCGATCATTTTCTCGTCAAGGTCGGCGGTATTGTCAATTAGGATGGTTGGAATCATTATTGAGGTGGTAACAATAACTGATTCTGTTACAGGCACTTGCAGTCCCTGTTGAGAGTCCTTGTTGAGAAACGAAGCAAAATAAGACTGACCTAAGGCTTGAGAAACAAAGAGAAAAAGATTAGCTATGTTAATTGGTGACACGTCAACTTTATGGAATAAAGGAGAAGTCAATGAGATGCCTTCTTCGCTTTGGAGTTCTACGTGGGTCGAAGTGCGGCTAGAGTTTCCCTTAAGAATCGTAAAGAGGATGGTAGGCCTATGGATCTCAGACCTCTTAGGATCATACCCAGGTGTTGGAGCATCTTGGACCTAAGCATCTGGTGTGTAGTAGCATCATGTGGCATTGATCTGGATCCTTCATCCAAGTCTTTATGCGCTGTTAAGGCAAGGTTCAACTGAAGGATAATCTGTTCATCTTACAAAATTTTGGGCTCATATCCTACCAATACTTCTCTTTCCAACTGCTCCAAATCCACCTCGCCATATTAGAGGAAATTTTCTTCTTCTTCAATGATTCACTCCTAGGAAAGGGTGAGGATTTTGGGATAATCGTCTTTGAACCACTCTAGATTTTAAAATTTGATCATGTTGGCATTATACTGGTTCGGTAGTGGTTCAAACTTCTCCATGGCATGCTCTTATGCATGTTATTCCAAGGCATCAACTTCTCTTTTCATGAGTGCGTCAACATCTTTAACATGCTCGAGCGCTTTGTCTCTTTCCTCCCTAGCATGGAGCAACTCTTTACAATAAGTTTGAGCTTGTTGGTGCATTTCATCCTTTTTTTTGTTTCATGCTCTAGTTTAATTTTTAGCTCAGCCGCATTTCTGTTTGTGGTATCCCTCTCCATTACCAGAATATGATTTCGATGGAAAGCCTTCTCTATTTCATTTTGATGCTTAATCCACTCCTCTTCGAGTGCCACGGTGGCCTCCTCGGCCTTCTTCTCAGCTTCTGCTTGGGATGCTCTCAGTTTCTCGACCTCGTCATCGAGATTAGTAATGATTCTTTTATTATTATTTTCAATGAGTCTTTGATTATTGATCTCTAGCTGCCTTTCTCTGGAGACTTTGAAAATTTTCTCAACTAACTTCGACCATTCGGTATACTGATTGTGAACGTCGATCACACAATCGATGGTCACCTTTTGTACATAAGTCGGGATCCTTTTTAGATCAGGCATAAACATAAGGCCATCAAAGCAAATGCTTGGAAATTCTGCTTTCAATTTTCCCATTCAAGTGTTACTCGCAAATTGTTCCTCTGAAGAGATAGGCGGGACTGTAGCAGTTTCTTTGCCTGACCTATGCTAAAGTTTCAAAACCACTCTTATGATGCCTATGGTTGGAGAACAGACTGGAGTGAGATGGGACTGGAGGTCTCAGTGGGATGGGAGCCAAAGGAGGGGCATAAGAAGTATCGTTAGGTGAGACGTCATCATGACGATCGAATTGTCTGTCTCTACCTCTAGTAGGAGGTGATCTAGACCTAGGGCGGCGTTTGGAAGCAGAGTCATGTAATGACCAATCTTTTTCATAATTTCTTCTATCTCGGTCATCATTGTCTCGGCTAGAACGATAACCTGACTCATAATCGCGACCGGTTCCCTGGCGGTACGAGCTCTACTAAGGCATTTGTGCTTAAGATGCTTTCTCCTCCGAAGACCGATAAATGTATTTCCTTTTTCCATGGATCCTGCAAGAGAAACGAAGAATAGGTTAGGTCCAAAAAGCAAGAACACAGGTCAAGTGCAAGTGTTGCCAAGTGTCCCACCAACGGACCATGAGCTGGAGCTTTACTAGTGGGAGTAGCCTCTTCCATACTGGTAGGGATGAAATCTTTACCAATGGGAATGGGGGAGTTAATGACCTCAATACTAATTTTAATGACACTGAAAGAACCAAACTCGATAGGATTTGACCCTAAGCCGGCGAATATACCCGTCGAAGGAAAAGATGGCATTTTTTCTGCATCCGTGATTTGTAGAGGATGGGTAGAAATCTGCGCCTTGGAGATTTTCACAATTAAACTCTTCTTTGGAGCAGGCGGTTGGTTATCTCAAGGTTGTTCAGGCTTAGACTTATAACCCGCATCGATGTTACCTTGGCCAGCCTTGCCACTTTCGCTAATAATTTCGCCTTCATCGGCTTCTTTCGGTGCTTATTCATTATTTTCTTTGACTCCGACCCCAGGATATAGGACTGGGGACAAATCTGGATCAGCGTCGGCTCCTTCGAGTGGGTTGTTATCATCATCGTCCTCATAATCACTACAGGCTATTTGGACAATGCCAGTATTATGGCCCTCTTCTAACAAGCCATAGGCGAGAAGATTTTTATTTGACATGAGATTTCTAATATATTTGTCTCCTGTAGAAATGGTCGTAAGAGTGTTGACAGCATCTGAAAGCGCCGAGTTACTAGGTCTCGCTGGAACATCTAGATAGTAAAGCAAGGAATTGAGTTAAGTCTACATATTATTAAACAAATTCATATAATACACATAGAGGGGAGCTTAAGTTCGGACATCCGTCTTCATGCAAACCCGGGTGGTCAGCGGACATATAACCCTATTGATTTAAGGTAGCTCAACTTTTTCTATGCCCTAATAACCACTATGCAACCCCTGATTGGTTAAAATTAAATCAAAGTCCTTTCGGCTTTTAAAAGTATATATATAATCTCCTCATTGTTGGGCGCTCGATGTAAGTGTTTAGCGAAGACCATATAGGTGCTAAAGAGAAAGGCATAGCTATTCGGTGCAACTATGTTGGAGCAAGCCTTGTAAAATTTAGAATTCGACGTACAAATTGATTGAATGGCGGGACGCAGCTTGCTAAGCACATGTACCTATTGTAGGTAATATAACCCTCCAGGGGATTATGAGCTTTTTGATCGCGAGAGAGGACTAAGACGTCATCGAATGGAATTCTGTGCTTATTGTATATTCTATGAAGAGATCCTTCATTGATTTTAGAAGCGATAGAATCAATGGGATCATTTCATATTACTGCATCTTTGAGAGTGTCAGGTGCAGGGTCCACTTCTGGACCACCTACCGGTTCAATCGAATTTTTAGGAGCTTGTTGCTCGACTTCAGGATTCTCAAGATTTTAGTGTTAAGCTGGCGGGATCTCTTGTTGTTGTTCTCGATGAATTGGATTTCGCTATGTATATGGAGTTGTAGCTGAGCTTGCTCTATATTAGATTCAATATATCATGAAGACGATGTACCTTTGGATTGAGCATCAAGAAATTTAGAATGTCTCTAGTCCATTTTTATAAAAAACTCGACAGATAATCAACATTAGAGCTTACAAACTATAACCACCTTGCTAAAGAGAGTTCTAGTGCGGTGTCACGTAGCGTCATCCAGTTCAAGTTTCTGATATTATTCAACAGTTTTTAAATTCTAGATATTACTCGACATGACCATCATCGCTGACCGTCCCGAAAAGTTTCATGTTATTAACTATGCTTTTGGAAGGGATTCAGGTCCAAGAAGAAATCTCAAATCATGTGAATTAAAAATACATTGAAACTTTTCTAAGTGTTGGAGTTGTACAACTCCAAAACAGAGAAAATCCTAAACTTCTTCTCCCACCTTCATCGCTTCCCAAACCACGGTCGTCCATTACCACCACCTCTTCCATGTTCAATTTCATGTCTATCATCCTTCACCAAGGTCATCACTTGCCTATAATCAGGTTTGTCAGCAAAGTGGGATTTAAGGCTAAAATTATTTATTGTTTATCATATAGTTACTTATTGTATTAAAATTCTGTAAAACTTGTATTGTATTTTGGAAACAGAGTATATGACAGTGTATATGGAAATTAAGTATTTTGTAGACTGTTTTTTGAAATGTCTATTTTCAGTACTTACATTTTAATTCCTTCTGTTGTTAGATCTGAATGGATAGAATGTCTTAGAATTTACCTTTATACTTATGCTCTGAGATGTTATAAAATCCAACAGCTTGTATTTCTTGGCATGACACGAGTTTGAAAGTCACTCTAGCATTTCGATCGGGGTGTCGGGAAGTGCGAACTGTTACACTTACAATGCTCTTTGGCACACCATGGAATCATACTATCTGTTCCACCTATAACTATGCCAGCTTCGATGTCGTTTATTGGACTTTATGGGTAAGAATCGAGCACTCTTGATGAATCAATCAACTATGACCCAGATGCTATCGTACTCATCTCCTTTTCTCGGCAGTCCATTGTTGAAGTCCATCGATATATATTCCAAATTCCACTAGGGAATCTCAAGCGGTTTTAACAAACAAATTGATTACTTCTGTTCTGCCTTCACTAACTGACAGTTCATACACTTCGATATGAATGTCCTATTGTTATCCCACCTTTCTGACTAGGCCATATTTGAACAAATTGGATGAGTCGAAGTTGAAGTTATCAAGGCAGAAAGCCTAGAGAGATAGCCTAAGAGTCCAGAGACCAACCGTAGTCAAAGTCGCAAGACCAATACAAAAGCAACCTAAGCCAAAGAAGTCATCAATTCACCCAAGTCAGGGATCGGTGCCGACCTCACTCTATGGGACGGTACCGACTCCTAGTTCCACTTCAAGTGGAACCTATCTTCTGCCTATGACTCCTATATGATACCTCGAGCCTATTTTCAATACTAATTTATTGATTCAATGCAATTCTGCTTCGATCTTCACGATCACTTGCAGCTGCAACTGGGTTCTTCCTCAACTCCATCATTTAGACCTAGCAGCAAGCTAATATTGGTGCAAACAACTATGGAATCATGAAGCAAACCATAAGATGAGCCAAGATGAAGACTTAAAGACAACCAATATGGCCATCTTAGGGATCGGTACCGATCCCTACCTATGAATCAGTACCAACCCCTATTTCCTGATGAGTTGGCATGTACTTTCTAAGGAGAATAGGTCTACATCATGTACAATGGCTTGGAGATATTTTTGCGAGATATTAGGCTCCTTACCTCTATAAATAGAAAGGTAGGGCTCATTTTTCAAGACTTTTTGGGTTTCTACTTAGTCCTAACGTATATTCTCGTAATTATGAAAATCTAAGTGTCAGAGTTGTACCAATCCCTAAGAACTTCTTCCCCTAAGTCAGAAATAAGCAATAAATGATTAAAGTAGACGCAGGCCTAGCTTTGCCGAATCACTATAAATTGTTATGTGTTCTCTTTTCCTTGTTTTTAATTTACTTTCTTCATGTTTTATTCTCTACATAAACTCTTGGGTGTATGAGCCATTTTTGGTTCAAACACTCGACGTCCTTTATCTCTTTCCTATGAAACGTCTTCTTTATATCTTTAGACATTTTATTTCCTACAGGGTATGTAGCCAATATTGAAAGGTAGTGCTCTTATTCAATCTCATTCCTCGATATCAAATGTACTCACCGACATCAAGTACAAACAACTTACCATCCTTATGGATCCAACCACTTTCATGGAGTTCGTACTACTTCATCTCTTCAGAATTTACTCCTTTCTCTATCTAAGCAATGATCTCTGTTAGTTTGTATCATGTCTCTGATTAGTAATAGCACACTCTATCAAAGTAGATATAATGGAAAAGTTTGCTAACACATCCGGCTCTAACTTGCACCTAGGTCAGAAATCATAACCAACAATAGACTCCAATTGCATCCACTTTAGGAACACAGCTTCTAAGCTGGCCTGTCTCCTACTTAAAGCACGTCGAAAGAGGCTAAGAATTCTAACCATCACTGTTGGTGAAGGTTAAGGCCCTTTCATGAGAAAATGTACTTCGACAATTTATGGTTGGTGAATAGCTCAAATCTTTCTCCATGCAAGTTACGCCTCTATATCTTCTAAGTGAATATTATCCCCACTAACTCCAAATCATGGGTCAAGTATTTTTTTTTCTTATGAAATTTCAGTTGTTGACTAGCATAAGCAACAACCTTACCCCTCTACATCAATACTATGACTAATCTAGTTCCACAAGCGTCTATTTATATTATCAACTCCTTAATTCCACCTAGAATGACCGATACTGGTGACTCATCTACTCTTGTTTAAACTCATGAATGCATGCTTGAACCTTATGCCCTAAGAAAAAGTCTAAATCTTCTTCGTCAAGTTGGTTAACGGTGTTGCTACCATCGAGAAGTCCTTTATGAATCGTCTACAATAACTTGCTAATCCAAGAAAACTATCACATCTGTAGCACTCTTAAGCCAATCATAATCTTGGACTGTTGCTATTTTGGTAGGATCAATTATGATGCCCTACTCCGTGACAACATGACCCAAAAATCACTTCTCTCCACCAAGAGTGACACTTTGAAAACTTAGCCTTCGGCCGGTTCTTCTTTACCACCTGTAGCACAATCTACAAGTACATCTTATGTTCCTCTTCCATTCATGAATAGACCGGAACAACATCAACAAACATAAATAAAAACATATTTATTTGATCTTTTAGAACATGATTCATCATATCAAAAAAGTATATCGGAGAATTAGTTAGCCCAAACAACATAATTAACCACTCATAAATTCCAGATAGTGTATGGAATGTAGTAATCGATATACTTTCCTTTACCACTCCCAGTTGGTGGAATCCCATTGTGAAATCCAACTTAAAAAACCTTAGCACGATGGATCTGATAAACAAAAGTCATCAATATGTGAGAGTGGATACATGCTTTTCCTTGTTATCTTATGCAACTTATGGCAATCCATGCAAAGCCTCATAGAGTTGTCTGCCTTAGTGGCAAATACTATAGTGATTGCCACTTAGATATGCTCCTACAAATGAACCTCTCCTTAACTGGCCACTCATTTGCACCTCTAGTTCCCTCTACTCTTTGGATAGCATATGACTTAATGGCATAATTGCTGGCTCGGCATCTTTCACCAAATCAATATAGAAATCTATCCCCCTACGTGGTGTTAGCTCGGTCACCTCCTCAAAAATGTCTTGAAATTCCTAGCTATAGACATCAATGATTACTCGTCATGTGGGATATTGATATAGAAAGCTGACCATCACTTCATCGTCCAATAGGCAGCCTAACTCTAATCTTCGATTATTGCCGGCCCCTATCATCACTAGTGGCTTCTCACAATCGATCATAGCCCCTGACTTATGAAACAATCCATCTATGATATCATACTGAACCCCACTAAACCAAGTAAAAAGTAATCACAAGCAAACATACATCCATGACTCGATAAGACAACATCACTAAAACTAGTCAGCCCTCCTATTGGTGAAGTTTTTCGGCTTCGCTAGACTCACTAAATCGTGGAGCAACCTAGTGATTAATTATTTCCATGAATTGGAATCGGCAAAATTAATCTATGCTAAATTCATCTTTGAAAAGCGGCTATATCGCAGGATGCTTATATAGCTATGTATTTGCACTTCAATTGTATGTTGAAATGTCGAAATGATTTTATAAATTAAAAGGCAATCCAAAATGAAATAGTAGAATAGCAAAAGTAAAGGACATATAAATTTTTACATGGTTTGGATTATTGTTAATCCTACGCCCATGGAAAATCCACTGTGTAGTTATTATTTTTGTATAAAATATGAAAATGGCCCAGGGGCGTAAAATGATTTTTATTTTTCTCTCTAGGATGAAGAGGACCTTAGGGAGGAACAAAGTCCTTTCGAGAAAAAAGAAAAGTCCTCTTCTTCCTCCTCTCGTGTTTCCTTTTATAGCATGAAAGGTGCATTACAGGTTGTTGCAACCGCCATTGATCTTTTTTATTTAACCTCCACCCTTGGATTTCGCTACTTGTCGCTCATCCATGATGCATGTTCATTGTGTCTGGATTGATGATGGGTTTTTGGTGGGAAATTGTGATACTGGGGGGATCTTAGAAATTTGAAGTAGGATGCTTGAAAATTTGTGCGAGAAGCACAAGTCTGTATGGTTCGGTCCCTTCTTTCCTAGAATGGTAGGCATCTTAAGAGGTAGAGGATTGCCCTAAAGCTTCGCTATGTTGTTGATGCACATGAAGAGGTTTAGTGGTGAATATTGCTTGGTACTGCCCTACTGATACCTTTACTACCTTTCCTTGACTTACTAAGGTGTTGGGAAGATGCTTAGAGGTGATTAAGGTTGTCGTGATTTGAATTGCCCTCTATGTAAGCTTTGTTTTGATTGGTGATGAGAAGATAAGGAATTTCACACTTGTCGTTTTCCCTTAAGGTTGGTTCTACATTGAAACGTATTTTAAATGGCCCTATATTAAGCTCTTTTGGAGTGTTTTTGGCTCTGTATGGCACTGTCCAGGTGTTTTGCGGTAAATTTTCTATCGAATTAGAAAACTACCGATAAATTTCAAATTAAATTTTTACCGCAAGCACACGGCGTACACTTGAAGTACGTGGCGAATAAAGGTTGATCCGCAGGGAGTTGTTAGAGTTTTAAAAATTTATTCAATCAAATTAGATCAAATGGAGGAGAAATTGTTGACTAGAACTAAAATGAAGCTAAAACTAGAATTAAAATGTGATTAGAAAACTATTGAACTAGAGAACAATTTAGAGGCAAATCCACTCTCATATTTTTGTAAATCAACAAACAATTTATGATCTCTAACTTTGATTTAAGTGAAATGTTGTTGTATGTATCATAAATATGGTTTGTTTATGTTATTAATTAACATGACTCAAACCATCAAACTATAATACAACAAATAACCCACTTATAATTCTCATGAAAATGAAGCCAAAGCAAAAGTTATTTTAAGTATGATCTATTTACTATTGTAACTAGTAATATAGATCATCAAATTTCATTTTTACTTTACCTTCACAATAAAAAATGGATTAGCAAATGATGATGCAACTTGTGTTTATGTTGAATAAGAATAGCTCATTTGCGTAAGCAATATAAGCTATCAAACCCACTTGTATAAACTTGCATCAAAATCCACTTCATGAAGCATAAACCAAACGAGATTATAAATCATAAAATGTTGAAATTACATAAAGTTAGAGAGCTTCATCACCCCTAAATTGAAGGGATTTAGCTTCTCATTTGTGGCATTGAAGCAACATAAGTAAGTTTCAACATTAAAAGAAAAGAAAATAGAAAATAGAAAATAAGCAAAGAAAGCAAAAGAGATTAGCTACTAACTACTTGCATAAATGTACATCTAAGCTATGAACATAAGGAGAAAGAGAGCATAGAAATAAACGTTAACAATAAAACAAAGAAAAGCATGTAGAAAAGAGAGAAGAAAGAGGCTTGGAAGCCATTTTTATTTCATAGAACATTGAGCTTACACTTTGATCCCTTAATTTCCTAAGTAAAATGAAAGAGTAGAAGATGATTTTTTTTTCATGTACATAAGAGGTCTATTTATGCATGCATAAAACTCTAATCTATTTTTAGGGAGCTTCCTAAATTTCACTTTAGGAAGTGTGGCCACCAAGTAACTATTATCTACTAATTAATCCATCATTTGTTTTGCATGAAGCTTTAACCTCCACTTAGTTGTCCGTTATCCCCAAATTGTACATTTAGGTAAGTGGGTGGGGTCCTCCATGTTCATGACTTGAATTATTTCCCTCTTCTTTCCTTTGTATTCATTTATGTGTGCATATATCTTCATATAAGCCCCTTCCATATGCATCCAAATTCCTATAAAAATTATCAAAAAATGTCCAAGTAAAAATTCTTACATTGACACATGCACAAAAATGACCGTTTTACCCCTGAATGAAGATGAAAATATGATGGTTTGGAAATAATTGAATTTTGGTTTTAAACATGTTAAAATGCCCAAATATGATGTTTATTTAAATAAAAAAAGATAAAATATGGATGTAAATATATGCATATTTACGTGCACATCAAATACCCCCATACTTATCTTTTATTCGTCCTCGAATAAAGGAAAACTAAGATAAATCCGTTTTCGTAGGGAGCATGATTGCATTGAGCGTATGCAATAAGCTGTTGAACCTATGAGTGTCCCCAGTAGGACGCGTGTTGTCTCGTGAGGATTTTCAGCGGATACTACCCACAAAATCCAAATGCAGGATGAACATATTAACAAAATGCAAGATTTATTTACAAAGAGATGAATGCAAGTTTTCAAAAATATTTACAAATGAAGGATTTATTTTTAAATTAACATGAATAAGTTAAATATAGGTTTTGGCTATTATCTTGAAATTTTATGTCATTTACTCGTCAAAGTTTTCAACAAAAATCAAGTTATCATAACAAATAGATTATAGTTTAATTCGTTGTTTTGGTTAATAACATAGTGTAACTATGAAATGGATCCTTAGTTGATTATCAAAGTTTATCAAAGTGGCATTTTCATTTCTTTTCAATAACAAATCAAATCAAATAAGTAAACATAGTGCTAGGATTTCAATTGCTTGCTCTCTAATTATGTGCAAGAAAAATTACACACCTAGCTCAGGTAAACGGAGGCCAAATATACCACCCATGCACTTCCTTTCGGGCTTATGTGAGGGGAGTACAGAGCATGGCGAGTGCACACACTTTCATGCATACACCTATCGACCGTAGGTGGTTTTTATTAAGTCTGTTTTTTTACATGTGTTCCATACATGCATAACTATGAGGACTTTTAAATGAGTATGAAAGCACATAATCAAAGATTCCAAGTAATTCAACCATGCATAACCGTGAGGACTTTTAAATGAGAGTGAATACTTTGGATGTTTTTATTTTTTTTAAGAGAGAGAGTTTTACAAAATCATCTTAGCACCGGTTAACTTAGAAGATAAAAATGTTATATCGTTTACTTTAAATTTACCACCTTTTTAAACAAATATTTTCAAATAGAATATACTTCATAATTAACACATATGAACCTTCCTATATACTAGTTAAACCATTGTTATTTGTAATCAAACTTCATTTTTATTTTTGTTAAGACAAATAAATTTTCAAAAATTTCAATTTTATTAACCAAAACTTATACTTATTTCATAGTGTTTCTTTAAAAATAAATCAAAGTGCCAAAATGAAAATGTTTTTGAGATTTAGAAATTTTGAGAATTTTTTTTCAAGTAAGAGAATGAAAATTCAAAAATGCCATGAAACTAAAAATAAAAATGAGACTCCCCCTACACTTAATTTTGACTGTGTCCCCACAGTTAATGCATGATATAATGAGTGTGACGGGGAAAACTATGTACATATTTACAAAAGAGGGTTAACATTCTTACTAGACATAGCTTGGCTCATGAAGGATCATGAGCTCCTCCTCTTGGTTACTAGGCAATTCCAAGAAAGGTTTCAAACGATGACCGTTGACTCTAAAAATCGATCCATCCCTAGCGTTTTCTATTTCTTCGGCACCATGTGGAAAAACAGTTCGTACCACAAATGGTCCGGTCCATCTCAATTTAAGTTTCCCATGGAATAAATGAAGTCTTGAGTCATATAAAAGAACTTTCTGGTTAGGCGAAAATGTTTTTCTTAAGATTGACTTGTCATAAAAAACTTTTGTTCTTTCTTTGTAAATTTTCTCGTTTTCATACGCGTCATTCGTAAGTTCTTCTAATTCGTTGGGTTGTAGATTTCGGTTTTCAGCAGCTTTCTCAAGATCAAAATTTAAGTTCTTAATTGCCCACAATGCTTTCTGTTCGATTTCAACGGGTAAATGGCAATCTTTACCGTAAACTAAACGAAATGGAGACATCCCAAGGTTAGTTTTAAAAGCAGTACGGTAAGCCCAAAGCGCGTCGGTCAATTTCCGAGACCAAACTTTTCAATTTTTGTTAACAGTTTTCTCCAAGATTTGTTTTATTTGTCGATTTGAAACTTCAACTTGACCACAAGTCTGAGGATGATACGGAGTGGATAACTTGTGGGTTATCGAGTATTTCTTCATTAAAGTTTCAAAAGAGCGGTTACAAAAATGGGTTCCATTATCACTGATTATTGTGCGTGGTAAGCCAAACCTCGAAAAGATGTTTTCTTTGAGAAATTTCACAACAATTCTATGGTCATTGGTTTTGCAAGAAATGGCTTCGACCCATTTGGAAACGTAATCGACAACGAGAAGGATATACAAGTTTCCAAAAGAATTGGGAAAAGGTTCCATAAAGTCAATACCCCAAACATCAAAGATTTCAATCGTAAAAATGAAATTTAGAGGCATCATATCTCGTCGGGAAATTCGTCCAAGCATTTGACATCGATCGCAAGTTTTACAAAATTCGAATGAGTCTTTGAAAAGAGAAGGCCAGTAGAAACCACATTGAAGCACCTTTTCCGCGGTTTTTCAAGGACCGAAATGTCCACCACACGCTTGATCGTGGCAAAATGAAAGAACACTCCTGATCTCATTATCCGAAATGCAACGTCGAATGATTTGGTCGGGACAATATTTGAACAAAGTATGGATCGTCCCAATAGAAATATTTCACTTGGGACATGAATTTGCATTTGTCCTGTTTGGACCAAGATGAGGGAGTTTCTTTAGTGACTAAGTAGTTCACTATATCAGCGTACCATGGGTCAATAGAAATTGAAAGAAGTTGTTCATCGGGGAAGTTTTCATTGATCGGCAAAGAAGATGGTGCGTTCGGAAGACGAGACAAGTGATCAGCTATGACATTATCAGATCCTTTTTTGTCTTTGATTGTAAGGTCAAATTCTTGAAGTAAAAGTAGTTTTAAAAGCAGTACGGTGAACCTATCAAGTAAGGTCGAAACTTTTCGAGAGCAAAAACTACAGCTAGAAGCTCTTTTTCGGTTGTTGTGTAGTTGAGTTGAGCGTCGTTCAGAGTCATACTCGCGTAGTAAATGACGTGAAGGATCTTGTTGATGCGTTGTCCTAAGACAGCACCAACAGCAAAGTTCGAAGCATCACACATTATTTCGAAAGGAAGATCCCAATTAGGTGCGCAAATGATTGGAGCAGAAATGAGTTCGTTCTTAAGACGTTCAAAAGAAGAGATGCAATCAGATTTAAAATCGAAAGGAATGTCTTTTCCAAGAAGAGTCGTCAAAGGACGAGCGATTTTTCTAAAGTCTTTCACAAAGCGTTGGTAAAAGCCAGTGTGTCCTAAAAATGATCGAATGTCCTTAACAGATTTGGGAATGGGTAGATTTGCAATTACGTTGATTTTCGCTTTATCTACCTCAACGCCTTTATTTGAGATGATATGTCCAAGGACTATGCCTTGTTTGACCATAAAGTGGCATTTTTCCCAATTCAAAGTCAAATGTTTTTCTTTACATCGATTTAGAACCAACTCAAGATAATGTAAACATTGGGAAAAAGAATCGCCAAAGATTGAGAAATCGTCCATAAAAACTTCTAGAAAGCGTTCTATCACGTCGGAAAAGATTCCGACCATGCATCGTTGGAAAGTCGCAGGAGCGTTACAAAGTCCGAGTGGCATACGTCGATAAGAAAAGGTACCGAATGGATACGTAAAAGTCATTTTCTCTTGATCTTCGGGAGCGATTGGAATTTGGTTATAGCCGGAATAACCATCAAGGAAGCAGTAAAATTCATGGCCGGCTAAACGTTCGAGCATTTGGTCGATGAAAGGAAGGGGGAAGTGATCCTTACATGTTGCGGCATTTAGTTTTTGATAATAAATGCAAACACGCCAACTCGTTTGAATACGAGTTGGAATAAGCTCATTTGAATTGTTCTTGACAACGGTTAGCCCAGACTTTTTCGGTACAACGTGAATTAGGCTAACCCATGAACTATCAGAGATTGAGTAAATGATTCCGTTATCGAGAAGTTTAAGAATTTCATCAAGCACCGTATCTTTCATTTTTGGATTAAGCCTTCGCTGCGCGTCACGAGTAGGCTTGGCATCGTCGATCAAATGGATGCGATGTTGAACAAGAGTGGGACTAATTCCCATTATATCGGAAATCGACCATCCAATTGCTTCTCTGTTTTTCGAAAGAATAGAGAGTAACGAGGTTTCTTGATCAAGAGAGAGAGTTGTGGAAATTATGACGGGTAACGTTTCGTCTTCACCTAAGTATGCGTACTTAAGGTGATCAGGAAGTGGTTTGAGGACCAACTTTGGAAGTTTTTCGATAAAAGAGTTGGATTGAGATTCGGACTCAACTTGAAGCGATTCAAAGGGATGAGTGTATTCAATCTCGTTGGGAATTTCGGGAAACAACTTTTCGTACTCGTCTTCGCATTCGTTGTTAAGGTCAAGTGTCTCATTTTCGAAGTTTTCGTGAATGGCACTAACTTCCAACTTTTCATCACGAGGTTCATTCGATTGGCTTTCAATATTGAAAATGTTAAGATCCAAAGTCATGTTTCCAAAAGAGATTTTCATTGATCCGTTACGACAATTGATTAAGGCATTTTAGGTGGCTAAGAATGGTCGGCCTAAAATTAATGGAATTTGACTCGAGGGATTTATCACGGGTTGTGTTTCGAGAACTATAAAGTCAACAGGGAATATGAGTTGCCTTACTCGAATGAGCACGTCCTCGATTTCTCCCACAGGCTTCTTAATCGAACAATCAGCGAATTGAAGTGCAACTTTTGTGGGTTTGAGCTCACCTAAACCTAATTGTTTATACACGGAGTATGGAATCAAGTTGACACTCGCACCTAAGTCTATCAAACATTTGTTAACTGTCTTATCTCCAATTGTACAAGAAATTGTCGGGCGGCCAGGATCTTTGTATTTAACGGGCATGGAATGGGATAAGACTTCACTCAAACTGGCTGCTAAGAAGACTTTTTTGGGCACCAGAGTGTGTCGCTTTTGGGTGCACAAGTCCTTAAGAAACTTTGCGTACGTGGGGACTTGCTGAATGATGTCAAGAAGCGGAATGTTAACTTTAACTTATTTAAAAATTTCCAACATCTTTTCCATTTGGTCCGATTGTTTCTTTGGTCGAAGACGATGTGGAAATGGAACACGAAAATCGGTAAGTGGGTCTACTCGAGTAGAAGAGGAAGAGTTTTGATTGGCATTCGATTCGACGTTTGGCTCCCCATTCTGTTCAGATTCGTTTTTCGTTTTAGAAACGTCGAGGGAGATTTCCCGTAAATCGTTTGGGTTAACGACTTGATTATCGATTTGTTTACCGGAACGTAAAGTTGTGATAGCATTCAATTGGGTGACATTGCTATCTTGAACAACATAGGCTTGATTTGAATTTGCGTTTTGATTTCTGGGATTTGGAAGGGGCAGGCTTGGAAAAGTGCCTCGTTCACGTTCACTTAAAGATGTGGCTAGTTGACTTATTTGCATTTCGAGTTTTGCAATTGATTGGTTCGTGTTTTGCATATATGAAGTCAATGAATTTTGCAAATTGTTGTTTGATTGAAGGCTTTGAGTAGTTGCCTTAGCCAACGTTTCAAGAGTTTTTTCAAGTGAAGTTAAACGTTTATCGTCTTGGGGAGGATGAGCCAAATTTGTTTGAAAATTTGATTGTTGTTGTTGATTACGGAATGGACCTGCAAAGTTTGGTTGAAAATTGTTCGGCTGAAAGGGAGGATACGAAGCATTATTCGGGAATGCTTGAAAATTGGGATGAATCGTATTCGTGTTGGGATTGTCTTGGTTCCATGCAAAATTAGGGTGATTACTCTAACCAGGATTGTAAGTCGGAGAAAACGGGTCGTTTTTGGTTTTATTGAAGGCATTGATTTGTTCGACAGAATTAGGACACTGATCGGTTATATGATTAGGATCGTTGCATTTATAACACATTGGTTGGGAAGCTTGGTTCATTTGATTTGATGACAAAACATTATCAAATTTTTTAATCATTGCATCGATCTTGGCTTCCAAAGCAAAAGAAGATCCTATCGAGTTTGCACTCGATCGTGAGTAAATTGATTTTTCGTTCGAACGTTCCCATTGGGACGACTTTTCAGCGAGGTTTTCAAGGAATTGCCAAGCATCATCGTGATGTTGGGCAAGAAAGTTGCCTTGGCACATTGATTCGAGCATTGTTTGCGAGCTGTTTTCGAGTCCATCGTATAAGATTTGGCAAATTATCCATTTTTCAAAGTTATGATGTGGACATTTTATCAAAAGCTCATTGAATATTTCAAAATATTTTACAAATGGTTCTCCCTTGAATTGATGAAAATTTACAATTTCATTTCGAATTTTACTTGTTTTTTCCAAAGGGTAGAATTTTTTCAAGAAAGCTTTTACGAATTCTTCCCAGGTTTTAATCGAGTTTGACGATAAGCTGTACAACCATTTTTCAGCGTAATCCGTAAAAGCGAATGGGATTAATCGAAGTTTAATTCCATCATCGGAAAGTTGTTGGAGTTTAATGGTTGCGCAAACTTGTTCGAATTTAGTCAAGAAGATGTATGTGTCATCGTGCTTGAAATTGCCAAATTTCGAAAGTGTGGCAATATGTTTCGAGTGAATTTCAAAATGGTTACCCGTAGGGGCTGGTAACGTGATGCAAGATGGAATAGAAACTCTATCGAGAAAGATTCTATCCATAAGAGTTCGATGGGCATTTTCATTCGCCATTTCAGGAGGATTGTCTGTTCGAGTTAAACGGTTTGTAGAAGGGTCGCGAGTCCAACGATTCGTTGTTGTGTCACGAGTCCAAGTACTCATGCACAAGTGAAAGTCGAGAAGAGAAAGGAGTTAGAATTGAGTTTAGGGAATGAAAGAAGATTTGAAAACGTGTTTTTGTTTTTTGACTTTTTTTTACAAGAAAGAAAACCATTTAACAAGTGAGATTTATTTTCAAAAGAGAAGTTTGATTTTTGTTTTGTTTTTGGTTTTTCAAATTTTTTTATGTTTTTGGTTTTGTATTTTTTTTGTTCTTTGAATTTTTAAATATTTACCAAAAGGATTTTTTTTTAAAATGGAAAAAAAAATTCCTTTTTGAAAAGATTTATATTTTTTTGGATTTTTGTTTTTGATTGAAAATTTTCAAAGGAAAGGAAAAAAAGAGATTTTTTTTTGAAAAATCAAGTTAAATTTACAATTTTTATTTTTTGGATTTTGGATTTTTTTTTTAAATATGCATGAACTAATGCAACTAAATGAATGCAAAGGACTTAATTACAGTTTTCTGTCCTTAGTAGCTCCTAATCCAAAATTGTATAATCACACTTTGTCTTAAATCAACAAAAATATTTCTCAGCCAGGTAATGGACAGGAGTTATCGGTGCACCACGAATCACCGTAGCAATGCAGCCAAAGGTTTAAGTACCTTAAGAGGAACAACCGGTATAATATTTATGTATCATCGTCATTTTTATGACTGGTTATTACTCTGCCGTAGCCTAGACACCAAGAAATAAAATCGTTCAAATAAAACAATTGTGAAGACACAATTAAGCCCTAAGTGAGCTCGTGACACCCTTAGGTCCAACGTCTAACCTTTATTATTAGTCAAATTCTATGATGAAATGTGTTTTTGGGCTAAGGAAAGGGTGATGAAATCGCTCACCTTATGTGAATTGGGGTATTGCCCTTAGAAAAGAAAAACAAGATGAGATGAATGCAAAGCAGAAATTAAACGTGAAATTACAATGCAACTAAAATAAAGTTTTTTTTGTTTTTGGATTTTTAAAATTTTCTTTTATATATATACAAATGCAAATTCAAGCAACCAATAATGCAATTCAAAATAAAACTAGAGATGAAAGCACGATACCAGAGCGTGTAGATTATTAGCAATTTATTTTTAAGCGGTGATTTTTTTTAAGCAAGCAGGCAAGCAATTATTTTTGGCAAGCGTTTCTTCTACTTGATATTCTGCTTTGGCAACCTGAAATTAAAACAAGATATATACAATTATATATATTTTTATCTTTTTATATCAAGGAAGAAATATGGAAATATCAAAACAAATGAACTTAAAACAAAACAGAATAAAAAAATAACTCTTTTTTTGAAAAGGATAAAACTAATCAAAACAAACTATTTTTTTAGGATGTGTCGAACAGAAAAAAAAATTGAAACAAACTAATCGAAACAAAATAAAACAATCTTAAAACTAATTCCAAACAACAAATTTTTTTCCTTTTTTTGGTTTAAACTAGCCCAAACCCGGCTATATTACTTCTCAACTTCTTCTTATTTAGTCAAACAAACACATGCCACCATCCACAGAAAAATTTCGAAACGCTCAGTTTCCCAAATCTAAAACGCAATTCATAAATCGAAATTCAAGATTGAAACAACTACTAATCCGCAACTAGATGAGGATGAAACCTAAGTTGTTCTGCGATTTTGGGATTCAAGGATTATTTGGTTCGATTGAAGTCTACGGTTCGAGTTCGAGTTCTCGGTTGTTGATGTTGCCGTGAGTAAGCAGAAGGTTACGGAGATGATGGCAGATGTTGATTGCTCTTAGGTCGATGATGGGTTTCAGGCAATTCGTTTGGATTGGGAAGTTGTAGGTCAAGGCGAGTGTTGCGTGGAGGCTAGGCTGTTCGTATGGCGATATGATGGGCGGTGAAGCTTACGTCGATTTGGGGATTTGGGATTGAGGATGGGTGAAGTCGCGATTATTGTTCAGGTGATTGGATTTAGGCGATCGAGTTAGGTGGTTAGGAAGGTTGGTCACTAATTTGCAGTGGTAGTTCGAATGCTGGTTAGAGTGGTGAAAGTTGCTGCTTCTGGTGGTCAGGGAGGATGATCTGCAAGGTCGTGGGGGAAGTCTGGTACTATGTGATGTGGTTAAAGCAGGCGTTTGTTGGTGGTGGTCGAACTTGGTTGAGTGATGTTGTTGAGGGTTGTGAAGGAAGTGTGTTGATATGTGGTTGTCAGGTGGTTCAACAGTTTGAATGTTGGTGGTCGGATTTTGATGACTGGAAGGTAGGGGAGTTTGAACTGGGTTGTTGAAGTGTATGTATGTAGGTTTTAGAAGTTGTTATAGGGTGAAGTGAAGCAAGCAGAGACTGTTGACAGTATTGGCAATGGTCGGAAGGAAGGAGCTGCAGTGGTTTTGTGGTTTGATTGATTGGTAGGTGAGGTGAAAAGTGGCAGTAAGTAGGGGAGAAGGGGGTAAGCAGTGGTGGAACTGAAGCATGTGGAGTTAATAGAGGTTGGAGGAAGGGATGTTGCAGTGTTGACAGAGGGAGGCTGATGGTTTGAATGTTGAGGAGTTAAAGCAGTGATGTGATTTGTGGTTGTTGTGAAATGGTGGTTATGGCGGAGCAGAGGAGGTGGTGATGTCTAGGAGCTTGTATAGTGATGTTTGGTGGTCGGTGGTAGTGTAGTGGGATGGCGCAGTTATGATGTGCACAAGTACAGGGGTTTGCTGTATTGTAGTGGAAGAAGATATAGGTGGTGGAATGTTAGTTGTCTGGAATGTATGGCAAGTAGAATGGTTATATGCAGAGAGTAGTTGTGGTTATTTTGTGATGTTTTGCAAGGAAGTGGAATGTTGATAAGGCAGAATGGTAAGTGGGATGTTTGAGTGATCAGAATTTGAATGAGGCGGTGAAGGTGTAGAGAAGTTGTTGTGGAGTTATGGTGAAATCAGAAAGCAGTGTAGGATGTAATCACAAGTTTTTGTAACAGAGAACTAATCAATGCACCATTTCAAGTGAAAACTGAAAAGTTTGTTTTTTTCAAAATGAAATGAAAACAGACGCGCGGAATAAAATGAAGAGTGAATGGAAAGAAGTGAAACAGAAGCAAACAGTAACAGAAAATAAGAAAACGGAATTGCAAGAAGTTGAAACAGAAGCTACCTAACAAAATAGACAAAGAGAACAATAATTAATCAAATGAACAAGAAAATGTTTTTTTTTTCTTTTTTTTATAAAAAAATGCAAACACACACAAAAATAAAAAAAAAAACTAATTCGAAGAATAGAAAATTAAAATCAAAACAACTCCCCGGCAACGGCGCCAAAAACTTGTTTAGCGGTAAATTTTCTATCAAATTAGAAAACTACCGATAAATTTCAAATTAAATTTTTACCGCAAGCGCACGGCGTACACTTGAAGTACGTGGCGAATACTGATCGATCCACAGGGAGTTGTTAGAGTTTTAAAAATCTATTCAATCAAATTAGACCAAATGGAGGAGAAATTGTTGACTAGAACTAAAATGAAGCTAAAACTAGAATTAACATGTGATTAGAAAACTATTGAACTAGAGAACAATTTAGAGGCAAATCCACTCTCATATTATTGTAAATCAACAAACAATTTATGATCTCTAACTTTGATTTAAGTGAAATATTATTGTATTTATCATATGTATGGTTTGTTTATGTTATTAATTAACATAACTCAAACCATCAAACTATAATACAACAAATAACCCACTTATAATTCTCATGAAAATGAAGCCAAAGCAAAAGATATTTTAAGTATGATATATTTACTATTGTAACTAGTAATATAGATCATCAAATTTCATTTTTACTTTACTTTCACAATAAAAAATGGATTAGCAAATGATGATGCAACTTGTGTTTATGTTGAATAAGAATAGCTCATTTGCATAAGCAATATAAGCTATCAAACCCACTTGTATAAACTTGCATCAAAACCCACTTCATGAAGCATAAACCAAACGAGATCATAAACCATAAAATGTTGAAATTACATAAAGTCAGAGAGCTTCATCACCCTTAAATTGAAGGGGTTTAGCTTCTCATTTGTGGCATTGAAGCAACACAAGTAAGTTTCAACATTAAAAGAAAAGAAAATAGAAAATAAGCAAAGAAAGTAAAAGAGATTAGCTACTAACTACTCGCATAAATGTTAATCTAAGCTATGAACATAAGGAGAAAGAGAGCATAGAAATAAATATTAA
The DNA here is from genome assembly GCA_030765085.1 of Allium cepa. Classification (NCBI taxonomy): domain Eukaryota; kingdom Viridiplantae; phylum Streptophyta; class Magnoliopsida; order Asparagales; family Amaryllidaceae; genus Allium; species Allium cepa. The sequence goes on along the minus strand of CM060933.1, from coordinate 21,454,963 downwards.
CAATAAAATAAAGATAAGCATGTAGAAAAGAGAGAAGAAAGAGGCTTGGAAGCCATTTTTATTTCATAGAACATTGAGCTTAAACTTTGATCTCTTAATTTCCTAAGTAAAATGAAAGAGTTGAAGATGATTTTTTCATGTACATAAGACGGCTATTTATACATGCATAAAACCCTAATCTATTTTTAGGGAGCATCCTAAATTGTCCTTTAGGAAGTGTGGCCACCATGTAACCATTATCTACTAATTAGTCCATCTTTTGTTTTGCATGAAGCTTTAACCTCCACTTAGTTGTCCGTTAGCTCCAAATTGTACATTTAGGTAAGTGGGTGGGGTCCTCCATGTTCATGGCTTGAATTATTTCCCTCTTCTTTCCTTTGCATTCATTTATGCATGCACATATCTTCATATAAGCCCTTTCCATATGCATCCAAATTCCTATAAAAATTATCAAAAAATGTCCGAGTAAAAATTCTTACATTGACACATGCACAAAAATGACTGTTTGGCCCCTGAATGAAGATGAAAATATGATGGTTTGGAAATAATTGAATTTTGGTTTTAAACATGTTAAAATGCCCAAATATGATGTTTATTTAAATAAAAAGAGATAAAATATGGATGTAAATATATGCACATTTACGTGCACATCACCAGGTTGCCCTCGGAATGTGCTAGAGCTGTTCCTGTGCGTTGACAAAGTATGAGTTTTAGGGGTCTAGTTAATTCAGTATACCATGAATTGCTTCTTGTGCCTCATTCTACTTTATGTCTTTGGTGTTGGATATGGTCTTTATAGCATGATGCGTGTGGTATTTGTCTTTTGCCGAAGTTTTTTGGTTATAGGGCTTGGATCGAGTTGGTGTTATGATTTCAAGTTGGTTCCATTACTAACTGCCTCTTTCCTTTATTGCATTTCACAGTAAGAGCGGGTGTAACACTTGCCCTCCAAATCTGCGACGATTATAAGTCGGGGTAGACTTGTTGTCTACAACACCGGGTTTGTATGTCTAGTCAATTCTGTCTAATCCACCTACCGAAAATTAGTCTTTTCAGCTATACTCGCATTTAATACTCTAATACAGGTGTAAGTTTCTCAGTGGACCGTCTTCAATTAGTTGTTTAATCTGGCTTTTCGTTTTCTAGGCATATTTAAATAATTCTTTACACTCGTTATTTATGTAGCCAATCCACGTTTCACAAAATCTTTAATTACTTCCATCGTGCGGCCATTATTCCAACTAAGGTATCTATCTTCTTTCTTCATCTCTCCCAATTTTCTTTTATCCTTTTGCTCATAAAGAACTACTATCGGGTTAACTTTTAAATTTAAGGGTAATTCAGTAGATCGAAAATAGGGAAAATTGTTTCAATTCTTATTTGGTCTTTCTTTGAAGTAACCTTTAGTACTTTTACATGGATTCTTCTTCTTCTTCCTCTATGCTTCCTCCTTCTAAAACCGCATATTTAGGAGATGCCATTGGCATCCTTAAACAATTTGGATTTTCTAAATATGCGGCTAGGGTTCCAAAGTCCCAATAATGCGTTAATACTCCATTAGAGGGATATAACACCATCACTCCTGAACATATTCAATGTGGCTTATTTCTTCCTATGCATCCGACAATCCAACAACGGTTTGCTACTCTTAATGTCGCTCTGGTTCAACTTTCTTTTTATTCATATATCATTGCTCTAGCCACTTTCATTCTTTATGCTAAAAATGACATCATTCTTTCTGATGAGGAACTTTGATTTCTTTTCGAGGTCAGAAGAAGTCCTAGGAAGGGGAATGAGGGCTCCTTTGACATTCAAGCTAAGGACTCGTTTTTTTGGCCTAGGGATAACTGAAAAATGGATTGAATTATGTTTCTTTGTTTCGAATTTTGATAGATTTCCTTCTTTCTCTCAACATTATTCTATTCACACCATCTTTTCTGATGAGAACGCAAAATTATATGCTTCTCATAGACAGCAAATTTAAGGATTGTTGGTAGAGGTCAGAAAATTAAAGGAGCTGTTTATTAAGTTGAAGGTGAATGATTGCATTTTATTGCATCCTAATCATATACTTTTCCATAGCATATTCAAGCCTACTCCTTCCCTAACTGGATTTGGGTGTACAAGTTGCCTATAATAAATTTTAGGATAGGTCATACCTGTGATTCTAATTTTTTCATTTTTCTCCCTTTGTATATAATATGGATGATGACAATGCTATTGAGGTTCATAGGGCTCTGGAGGATAAAACAAGGAAGAAGGCTTTGAAGAGTAGAGGGTCTAGTGGTTCTCCCACTTCCTTCAAAAGACCACCTATTCCTACTCCTCTCAAATATCCTACTTCCTTCTAATGTAGATATTTTTTCTCCATCATCCTGTACACCAGCTAGTTTGGCTGCTTCTTCTTCACAAAGTGATCCTGTCCCCTATTTGAGTAGCTCGACCATGACCGTAGTTGATGTGTCTTCTTTAGTAGAAAAATATGAAGTGCCACCTAAGTTCCTCCTCTTCTTTCTGATCTGGCTTTGGAGATGTCTCCCTCTGTAATTTTGTTTGAACTTATGAAGCTTTGGTCTTATGTGAGTAACCTCATCTCTTTTCTTTTTCTTCCTTTCGTTTTCGGTGTGTTGCGTATATTGTTCAAATTTTACATTTCTTGCAGTCGATGGCTTTGATAATGAAGGTGCATGAATCAGGAACTGTACAGGCCTCGCTTTCAAACTAGGCGGCTAAACTTGAAGCTGGCCTTGCTTCAGCTAATTCTAAGAATGCGGTATAGGCTACTGCTAGGATCAAGGTTGAGGAGGAAGTTAGATTGCTTTGTGAGAAGATTAAGAGAATAGAGAGGGAAATTGAAGTTGCTAGGAATGCTTGGGATTCAAAGGAGCATGAATTGAGGGATAAGGGTGAAGTGCTGACCAGGGTTGTGACAGAGCTAAGGGCGGTGAAGGAAGAGTTAGCCCAATCAAAGAAGGAACTTAATGATGTGACTTACGGTTTTTGTGCTTCGGCCAAGTGCAACTTTAATGTAGAAGGGAAGCTTGATTTTTCATAGAAAATCTACGGTTGACTTGATCTTTGCATATTGCCAGAATAGGTGGAATGAGGAAGAGTCAAAGAGCAAACTGTTGACCCAAATTATTCTAGGCATCATTCTGGGGATGAGAAGGCATAGGCCGATGGTGATCAGGGGCACTGCAATTTGAGGGACAAGACCAAACTGCAAATAAGGTTAACTCAAATCCTCTGATAGACCAAGATGATTAGTCCCAAGTATCTTTTGTGTCTTGCTGTAATTAAGACTTTGAAGTTTATTTCAATGTTTGTAATGAAACATAGTGTTTGTTATATTTTTTCTTATGGATCATCATGATTTTATCATTGTTTTGTTTAGTATTCTGGAGAGAATGTGTTCACAAAACTATTAAGAGAGACTGAGGCAAGGTTCAAAAAACAAACCTTAGATCGTCTTGGGTTAAGCGTCGTGATTATGTCTTGATGAAAAAAAGAATTAGACAAGACTTATGCGGATCTTAAGAATAGGACCAAGGAGTTATTAGCTCAAATAGGTCTAGTTGTTTGGGAAAAAGAAGCCCATAGTGATTTCGTGTTACATCAATGGCGATACACATTAGAGAGTGGTTATTTTCCACCTGATAGCCCTTATCTTGAGTGGTTTAGGCTTAAGTTTAGAAGCTTGACTAATGAATGACATTTTCATATCTTTATTAAGTTATATATGACTTTTAACTACATAGCCAAGTAGAGATGAGTAATAAGTAATGAATGTTTTGGTGCCTAAACTTGATCTGTTATGTTTTGATTATGCAACTAAGTTTTATTTCAATTGTGAATTAAATTAATTCTTTTTTAGCTCTGTTTGAGACTACTTCGTTTTTTGTTTGGATACTTCTGAGGATGAAGTTGCTCAACTCAGATATGAAATTGAGACGCTCAAAACAGAGCCGAATCTTAATTGTAAAGAGCTTCCAAATGCCAAGAGCACGCTCAAACGTCGGTATGATTGTAATAGGAGATTGTGCACATGGTCAGGGGATGCTGCGTTTGTGACGACCCGGAATTTCTAACAATGTAAATTTAGAATAATTAATTGATTATGAATATTTAAAAGTTAATTTTAACTTGAATTTCAAAATATCAATATTTATTTGATAATTAAATTATTGAATTATATAGTTTAAATATTGAATCATACAATTAGAAATTGGGTAAAACGCTGAATCTGGAGTTTTAAGCCGGTTAAAAATAATTTGAAGACTTATAAAGTTTATATTGATAGCACTGAAGGTAGTGAAAGCGTTGAAATTGAGTTTGAAAGTGTTTTGTTCCGTTTTGAAAATATATCGTTTAAATTAAATTTAAAAATAGCCTTCCGGGGCACAGTCTCGAAATTTGACAAAACCTGTTCCATTGGATCCGTAATAGTTAGTTATTATCGGATTTCAATTTTCGTAGCAATCGAAGTTGTCGTTTGACTCTGGCAGCTCAAAATGCTTAGAATTATTTTAATCGATTTAATTTAAAATTGATCGTTTAATTCCGTAACTCGCATATACGTTCAAATTAGCCTCCGAAACACGTTCCTTTGTGTTTGGAGCGCGGGTAAAACCTTATGAACGTCTGTCGGCATGTTTGATTCGGGTTTCGGGATTTCGCGTTATGCAACGAGATATTTTCAAATATTCAATTATTTAATATTCAAGCGTACGCTAGAAGCTTCCCCAATCCTACCTTATTCCCGTTCCCCTCTTTCTATTCTCAAGCAGGTAATCGAACTCGTTTAAAAAACAATGGTTGTTAAAATCGCGCGACCGAAGAAGCAAATCGATTCGTCTCCAGAAATAGAAAAAGAGGAGAGGAACCGCGAACGCCATCGCGAGGGAAGAGGGAGGACTAGAGGATGGTCTCGTGCACGGCAGCATGGACCGGAGGCGAGGCAACGCGTGGCGATAGGGGAGTGGTTTGACTATGTTTAGGGTGGAGGCACGTGGAGTCTTGGGGAGGCGATCGATTGGAGCTAGGGTTTCGTTCGATCTGGAGGAGCAGGCGCTGCATGCGCGTGCTAAGAGAAGGGTTCGTCGGAATTTCGACCAGAGGTGGATGTCGGGGTTCGTGTATTCGTCGAGACGTGGAGGTATTATTCTGAAAATTAAAATTTATTTTATAATTAGTAGTTGAAAAAAAATAGATTTAGATAGCTAATAAAGTTTATGATCTATTCATACGAGGTTCAAAGCTATGAAAACAAGTCGAGTTTGGCTCATAACGACGAAGGAGAACGAATTAGAAAATTTAAAGGAAATCGGGTGAGTAAACCTCACGCTTCTGGGTTTTTATTTAAATTTAAATTTAAATGGCTAGATTTAAATAATTAGTTGAATGATTAAATTGATTGGATGTGCACTGATGATGATGTGACTTTAGTTTTGGTTTGTTCTCGAGTTAGTTGTGGTTTGACTCGGAGTATTTGGGTTTTAAAATTGATTTAAACTTAAGTCATAAATAAGAGAATGTTTTCATTCTAATGTTGTTAAGGGCTTGATGAATTCTGGTTCATCAAATTTGAAGTGTAATTAAAATAAATGATTAATTAATTCAATGAATTAATAATTTGGTTTAATTAATTTAGTACTTAAGGGTTTGAATTAATTAATAAGTTAAGTATTAAATAAATAAATTAAGAGTAAGTAATTCAGAATAATCATTTGATGGTTTTATAAATAATTACTTATTGACATTAATAAAATATAATTACTTTGTGTAATTAATCAAGAGATTAATTAAAATAGTTAAATAAAGGAGTAGTTTAAAATCAAATAGGGTTTAATGATCGGTGATTCATTAAATAGGTAGGATAATTTAAATGGAAAATTAATTAATTAAATTAATTAATGGTTTGGGTTAATTAATTAAGTTTATATTAAATTGGAATGATCATTGGGTGGTTTAATAAGCAATTACCAATTGAGATTAATAAAATATAATTACATTGTGTAATTAATCAAGAGATTAATTAAAATTGTTCAATAAAGGAGTAATTAATTTATTTAATGAAGTAAATAAAATGATAGTAAATTACTGGTTGAGATAAATCAAGAGTGATAAATATTTATGATTTAATGAATGATTAATTATTTAATGTAATCAATTTAGATTAGGATAAGTTAAATTATAATTGGAAATCCTTAATCTACATAATTTATGATGTAATCAATATTAACTAATTAAGACAAATTAATCACAAGAAAGTGACTTAAGAGAAGTTAACTAATATAATTAATTAAGGATTTATGTAACTAAAGTAGTTAATTAATTCATGGAGTAATTAAGATTACTTATTGATTTTGGGTTAAGAATAATTAATATCGTGAAATTAAATAAAGATAATTACTTGAATGTAATTGAAGATAATTAACCCAGGATGATTAATTAAGACGAATGGATATGGAAGAGTTGATTAATTAATTAATTTGGAATTAATTAATGAAGGAATCTAAGTGACTGAAGTTTGAAATTCAATTAGAATCAATTGAACTAATTTGGAAGTGATAAAATTTTCTAATGGGTGATTTAATAGTATTGGATGCTTTGAATGAGTTGATATCTCTGATATGAAGTAAATGTGTTTTCCGTATGTATAACTGGGGATAGGATGACATGAGACTCGAAGAGGCCAGGAGATACCCGAAACCACTTCGAATTCCTTATAAATTAATATGAGAAATTGATAGGTTGGAATGATTGGATTTAAATGAATTGGATTATTAAATCTAAATTTTTGACACTTAGAAACTTATTTGAAAATAAGTTATGTTTATAACAAATTGTGACTTGTAAAATTTGTTTGAGTTATCCCGAGTTTATTTAAGTTGTATGCTGTAGTATTCCATGTTAGTTGGGTTTACTCACGCTGGTTTCCAACCTGACCCGGGTGTTACTTTGGTGCAATGCTCGGGTCAGACCGAGTATTACAGATTTTCAGGTAAAAGCAGTCTGGAGTTCAGGAGGCGAGCCGGATGGCAGGAACGTATAGAATATTTCCATTGTGTTATACTATTGTAAATCTGTGAGATGATAATTGTGTATATTCAGTGACTGTGAATATGTGAAACTCTGATGTATTTAAATGTAATTGACAGATATAGTATCATTCTGTAAACTGTTATTATTTATTATTATATTTTATCCGCTGCGAATGTGAGATGTTGATGTTTCTGTTCTTCTTCTACTTCTATCTCTTTCTTCTTTCCTTAACCATCTGGAATTTTCGGGTTCGAAAATTTCGGGTCATTACATTTGGTATCAGAGCTGAAAGGTTAAGCGAGAACCTTAGCTCTGGTGAGAGTTACTCATTCAATAGGGTCCGTAGTACTCTAGAATGCGTTGAGTGTGTGTGTGTGTGTGTGTGTGTGTGTGTGTGTGTATATATGAGCGCGTACTTGTTATTTTCTTATATAAAGGATTTAAATGATTTTATATAAAAATATATTTTGATATATATAGCAATATTTCCTTCTAATAAATATTAAGGTGATTGGTTGTTAAATTATTGGAATTAAAATTTAGAAATAATATAATACAACCAAATTTAAAGTCTTGAATTGGAATTAAATTAAGTAGAAATAGAAATATAACCAAATTAAAATTTAATTGATTGAAAATGAAATTCTAAATCTGGTCCTAGAATTTGAAAATTTTGTTTCAAAGTAATGAAAAATAATAAATAAGTATTATTTGGATACCTGGTACTTGCTGCAAACAATGGGTTGTTTGAAAATTTGATTTGAATTTAAAACCAAAGGTGGTTTAAAATTCTAAAACATTGCTGGGAGGGCCAAGAAATAAATATGTATATATGTATGGATATACATGATATCAAAGATAATTTGAAATAAACTCTAAGAGGTTGAGTTTTGGATTTTTCCTGAAGTGTGATGTAAAAACCCAAAGTGATATAAGTTTTGAACTTATAAGAGGGAAATAATTTTGAAGTTGAAGCGCGAATTCAAATTGAGTAAGGTTGATTGGATTAAGTAAATTGGAATTTAACTTTGGGAAAGTTAAATAAGTGGAGAAAAAGCAGCCTGAATTTGAAATTTCAAGATGAAATTGGAATTTAACTTGGAAAGTTAAATGGTTGATTTGATTTGGGAATTTGTGTGATCTCAAAAACGGGTTTGAGATTTAAAAATTGAAAATGGATGGACGTTTTAAAATTAATTGGATTGGTGATTGAAGACGTATAAGATTAAGTATTTAAATGGGAAATTGATTTGGATTATATTGAAATGATTTGAATTTGTAATGGGTTCAATTGATAATAATTCAAATTGATTGGAATAATTTGAAATTATAATTGAAGTTGAACAAGAATAAAATCAAATGGAATTAGATTTAATTTGGAAAGAAACCAGGGTTGATTCAACTTGAATTGGGGTTAAATAAATTTCAATGGAAATTGGAGTTATTCAAATTGGAATTGGATCAATTTAAATGGAAGTGTAAATTTACATTGAATTGTTGGGGAAGTGAAAAGTTTTGACTCTGGACTAGTTTCAATATAAATTGTTTTGATATAAACTTATTTTTCTAAGCTATTAAATATATACAACCTTTCTTTCTTAAAGCCAAATTATTTTATATTTATCTTATAATTATTTTTGGAGCTATTTAACCGTTTTTCAACCGTCTTATAAACTAATTACTATTTTTCAACTATTTTACAAACTAATTACTATTTTTCAATTATCTAAAATTTTTGAAACTATTTAGCTATTTCTCAACTATTTTACAATTATTTACCTATTTTATGGCTATTTTGTAAACTAATAATTATTTTTCAACCACTTATCTATTTTTAAAAAATTTCAAGCTATTTTTCTAAATATAAACTGGTCGGAGTTCAAACTGTTATTGATTTAAATACCCAACCGAGATAAGGATTGAAGTGATAATTCAATGAGAATTAAGGCAATTGTAAATAAGTGAAAGGGAATTAAGGGAAATGTGAATAGAAATGGGATTGATTTGGCTAATAATCAATGAAAATAAATACGTAGGATGTACGCATACTATTCTATTCGCATAGTGATTTGATCCAGATTCGAGCATAGAATTTCGAGATAGTATATCGATCCGAGTTGGGTTTTTCACTCGATTTTAGACGGCGAACCTGGATAAGGATTGTTGATTGGTTCTGGATATTCTCTATCATAGTTATGGCCATGCAAGGAGAATGACGGTTTCTGATCAAGGAACCAGATCTGAGTCCGCACTAGGAAGTCGGGCGGACGATACTAGTTCGGAAGTAAATTGTGTGATCGAGTGAGCGATCAGATTGGTATAGCATACGGATGATATGTGTACATCGTACGGCTTTGGATTAAATTGATATTGGAAGAGAAGAATCAAATTTGAATATTTGATTTTGAATAAACAAAGTTATATATCTTTGTTATATGTAAGATGAAATTCCATTTGTTAAATCTATTGCCGGAAGAAAAGGATTTTTGAAGGTGTTTGAAGTATAAAAGGAGTTTTATACAAGTTTGAAAAGATCTAAAGTTTTTAAATTTTATATATCTGAATATATATATAAAGGATCTTACGAGGAATTTGGAAAAAGGTTTTGGGAACCTTTGAATTTGGAAAGGCTTTTGGTTTTTGAGTGAAATCAATATTAAAATTTGGATAGCCTAGTTTGTGAATTATCGATTTTGGGATAATCGATTTTGTGTAAAGGAGCTTTGTATGAGATCATACTAGGTGTATGATTTGAAATATACTATATGTGTATAATATAAAGTGTTTTGATGATAGCTCTGGGGAAAAAGGCGCCCCCTTGAAATGAACTTCTCAGGAGTGCCACCAGGTGGTGCTGCCTTGAGCCCCAAGGGGGGTTCTAAAGTTGATCCTGTAAGGAGTCCGGACAAAAATAGTTCCTGAGGATTAGGAGTAAAGTATACCATAGCGAAAGTCGTGTGTGCCGCTGAGAGCCAACAGTCTGCGTTTGATTTTATATCGGTATACTGTGACCTATGTAGGAGTGGAGAAGTTTCATTTCGAGAGCTAAAATCAGAGGCCGTAGAGAGCCTGCAGTTACATGGACTTTTGTTGTGATGGCAACGTAACCCTGGAATGTAACTGTGATCTGTTGTGGGTTCCATAGGGTAATCGAGAGGCCGCAGAGAGCCTGCAGTTGCATGGACTTTTGTTGCGATGGCAACGTAATCCTGGAATGTAACTGCGGCCATGGATGAGGGTGATGATTTCCAGAGCATCTTCACCAAAGATATTTCCTCTATTTTCAAAAAAAACTGTTTTCTATATTTTCAATAAAATTATTTTTCAAGTATTTTCACTAGGTGTTGAAAACAGGTTTACCAAGTACTTATAGATTTTCAGTCTTACGCCTGATCAACGTATGACCGAATTTCTACGAGAACAATGATGGACTGGTTGAGACATCAAGTTATAAGAAGTATTTTTATAAAGAGCTATTTTATTAGTATGATGCGAATTTAAAAGCATTTCTAAAATTTTAAATAAAGGTGTTGGAATTTTGGAAAATGGAAGAAATCCAAACTAGAAATATGAAAGACAAAATTCGAACTCAGGAAAATTTAATGAAGTGATTTCTGTAATTGATTTAAAAATTGGAAATAAGCTAATTGTTTAAATAATTGTTTGATTGAGTATGTTAATAAAATTTAACTTTGGTAAATAAATGGATTGAAAATTAATAATGGAGTTTGGAAATGAATTAGAATTGTAGATAGAATTCGTCTTGGATTTGATAATGAATTGTATAAGAGAAGATGTTGTAAAATAAAAATAAAATAGAGTTGGATTGAAAAATGTGATGGTTTGAATTTAAAATTAAAATATAAAATGGGTGGGAAATTAATTTAAAGTAGTTATAAACTAAAATGAATTAAGCTGGTGAATTAAATGATAAATGGTTGTGAATAAATTAAAATGGAATTGAATTAAACAAATTGAGTCGAAAATCAATTTAAAATGGTTATAAAATTTACGTAATTATTTATTCAAGTGGATATCATCAATTTGCGTAAAAAAGGATTGTTGTTTGGCGTAAACCAAAGTAATTGAACTCCTGTGAGTTGATTAAGATTAAGTAAATTGGTTTTAGAATTAATTGAAGTGAATATGAGCTTGTTTGGATTTAAAATTGATTGGATGTAAAAAATTGAGTTGCAAGCCATTAAAATTGAATGAAATGGCGTATAAATTTGGTTGAAAACAATTGAATAAGCTTTAAAATCATATGAATCATTTAGGGAAAGTGTTTGGCACTTGTTGTGTATGTAATACATGTGTTTAGCTATTGAATATAAGTGAAATGCTAATAGATTTTATTTATATGGCACTTACCTATTTAAATTAAGTAAGTACAGGAACCTGAAGGCCATTTGGCTGGTTTGAATTGCGCTAATTGCTTAAATTAATAAGCTGCTTGCTTAAAATGCTAAATAAGGTACGCATACGCAATAAAAATAGGAAATATGAACTGTTTTTTCTTTTTCCGACCGTGTGGGTCAATGTATATATATTTATGTCTGTTGTCAAATTGCAAAAGCTCCTCCGTACACAGGAGACTCTGCCAAAATTTTCCAAAAATTTTGGGAGTTAGAAATTTTTTGAATGGTTAACGACAAAATGATTTAAAATTGAAAACTAATGTAAATTAATAGATGAAACTAATTTAAAATAATGATGCGAATCCGTTATAAATGGAAGGTGAATTCAATATTCAGAATTGAAGACAAACTGAATCCATATGGAAATGGGAAAAGGCGAATTTAAATAGAAATGGATTTGAAAACTTCTGTAAGGAAAGTATGTAAAGATTTGAAAAGGGATATGTTTGGATATTATTGCTAGGTAGGTTATGCAGGTATTATAAAATGAAAAATAAACTAGATATGGTAAGATAAATTTGATTTCCCGACAAAAAAAAGGTATGTATTTAAATTTCTGTATGAATTGGACTGGGATTTTGGATCTAGCCACTTGGATTTTGTTTTCTTTTGGAATTTGGGAGCCCGTAGAGGCCTTTTGTAGTAGTACCGAGCTAGCCGTGCAAAGGAGACGCTGGCAAAAAATTTCAGAAATTTAGGGAGTTAGAAAAATTTTGAGGAAATTTTGATAATTCAAAATTTGGTTTTAAATTGAAATTTAGATGATTGAGCAGAAGTGTATTGATTGAAACTATAGGAGGTTTTGGGAAGTTGGTTAAGGTGATAGTGGGTCTTTAATAAAAGATAGTTGGTAGAATGTTGAATTGTGAGTTTTGGGAGAAGGTAAACGAGTATTGGACCATTCCTCCTAGCTAGTAATTTCGAGGACGAAATTCTTTTAAGGGGGAGGAATGTGACGACCCGGAATTTCTAACAATTTAAATTTGGAATCATTAATTGATTTTGAATATTTAAAAGTTAATTTTAACTTGAATTTCAAAATATCAATATTTACTTGATAATTAAATTATTGAATTATATAGTTTAAATATTGAATCATACAATTAGAAATTGGGTAAAACGCTGAATCTGGAGTTTTAAGCTGGTTAAAAATAATTTGAAGACTTATAAAGTTTATATTGATAGCACTGAAGGTAGTGAAAGCGTTGAAATTGAGTTTGAAAGTGTTTTGTTCCGTTTTGAAAATATATCGTTTAAATTAAATTTAAAAATAGCCTTCCGAGGCACAGTCTCGGAATTTGACAAAACCTATTCCATTGGATCCGTAATAGTTAGTTATTATCGGATTTCAATTTTCGTAGCAATCGGAGTTGTCGTTTGACCCTGGCAGCTCAAAACACTTAGAATTATTTTAATCGATTTAATTTAAAATTGATCGTTTAATTCCGTAACTCGCACATACGTTCAAATTAGCCTCCGAAACATGTTCCATTGTGTTCGGAACGTGGGTAAAACCTTATGAACATCTGTCGGCATGTTTGATTCGGGTTTCAGGATTTCGCGTTATGCAACGAGATATTTTCAAATATTCAATTATTTAATATTCAAGCATACGCTAGAAGCTTCCCCAATCCTACCTTATTCCCGTTCCCCTCTTTCTATTCTCAAGCAGGTAATTGAAATCTTTTTAAAAAAAGAGAAGAAAGTGGTTGTTAAAATCGCACGACCGAAGAAGCAAATCGATTCGTCTCCAGAAATAGAAAAAGAGGAAAGGAACCGCGAACGCCATCGCGAGGGAAGAGGGAGGACTAGAGGATGGTCTCATGCACGGCAGCGTGGACCGGAGGCGAGGCAACACGTGGTGATAGGGGAGTGGTTCGACTATGTTTAGGGTGGAGGCACGTGGAGTCTTGGGGAGGCGATCGATTGGAGCTAGGGTTTCGTTCGATCTGGAGGAGCAGGCGCTGCATGCGCGTGCTAAGAGAAGGGTTCGTCGGAATTTCGACCAAAGGTGGATGTCGATGTTCGTGTATTTGTCGAGACGTGGAGGTATTATTCTGAAAATTAAAATTTATTTTATAATTAGAAGTTGAATATATATATATATATAGCTAATAAAGTTTATGATCTATTCATACGAGGTTCAAAGCTATGAAAACAAGTCGAGTTTGGCTCATAGTGATGAAGGAGAACGAATTGGAAAATTTACAGGAAATCAGGTGAGTAAACCTCATGCTTTTGGGTTTTTATTTAAATTTAAATGGCTAGATTTAAATAATCAGTTGAATGATTAAATTGATTGGATGTGCACTGATGATGATGTGACTTTAGTTTTGGTTGGTTCTCGAGTTAATTGTTGTTTGACTCGGAGTATTTGGGTTTTAAAATTGATTTAAACTTAAGTCATAAATAAGAGAATGTTTTCGTTCTAATGTTGTTGAGGGCTTGATGAATTCTGGTTCATCAAATTTGAAGTGTAATTAAAATAAATGATTAATTAATTCAATGAATTAATAATTTGGGTTAATTAATTTAGTACTTAAGGGTTTGAATTAATTAAAAAGTTAAGTTTTAAATAAATAAATTAAGAGTAAGTAATTCAGAATAATCATTTGATGGTTTGATAAATAATTACTTAATGACATTAATAATATATAATTACTTTGTGTAATTAATCAAGAGATTAATTAAAATAGTTAAATAAAGGAGTAGTTTAAAATCAAATAGGGTTTAATGATCGGTGATTCATTAAATAGGTAGGAAATTTAAATGGTAAATTAATTAATTAAATTAATTAATGATTTGGGTTAATTAATTAAGTTTATATTAAATTAGAATGATCATTGGGTGGTTTAATAAGCAATTACCAATTGAGATTAATAAAATATAATTACATTGTGTAATTAATCAAGAGGTTGATTAAAATAGTTAAATAAAGGAGTAATTAATTTATTTAATGAAGTAAATAAAATGATAGCAAATTACTGGTTGAGATAAATCAAGAGTGATAAATATTTATGATTTAATGAATGATTAATTATTTAATGTAATCAATTTAGATTAGGATAAGTTAAAATATAATTGGAAATCCTTAATCTATATAATTTATGATTTAATCAATATTGATTAATTAAGATAAATTAATCAGAAGAAAGTGACTTAAGAGAAGTTAACTAATATAATTAATTAAGGATTTATGCAACTAAAATAGTTAATAATTCATGGAGTAATTAAGATTACTTATTGATTTTGGGTTAAGAATAATTAATATAGTGAAATTAAATTGTTGCTTTGCACGAATATCTCAAATTAAAGAAGAGGGAAAACTCAAACTTTATTATTCAGTGTATAGCTATTTATACAAGTACTTGGGCTGTTGAATAAAGGCCCATATCCATCAAAAGAAAAAAGAACGAAAACAAACAACAAACAACAACAACATTTACAACTCAACACTTCACTCAATGCTCACAACATTCCCCCTCAAGTTGGAGCATACAAATCACTCATGCCCAACTTGCTGCATAAGAACCTGATCTTATTTCCATGCAAAGATTTAGTGAGAAGATCGGCCACTTGCTCTTCTGACTTAACATAATTTGTGCAGATAAGTCCTTGTTGAAGTTTTTCTCTAACGAAATGGCAATCCACTTCAATGTGTTTGGTTCTCTCATGAAAAACTGGGTTAGATGCTATATGAAGAGCTGCCTTGTTATCACACCACAAACTCATCGGTACAATACACTATAATCCTATCTCACCCATAAACTGATTAATCCACATTAATTCACGAACTGTATTGGCCATGGCTCTATACTCTGACTCAGCACTTGATCATGATACTACACTATGTTTCTTACTTTTCCATGAAACCAAATTTCCACCAATCATCACACAAAAACCTGAAGTGGATCTTCTATCTAACCTTGAACCAGCCCAGTCAGCATCTGCAAATGCTTCAACTCTACAGTGTTTATGATCTATGTACACTATACACTGTCCAATAGTACCCTTCAGATAACATAGTATTTGTTTCAATGCATTCCAGTGATCCACATTGGGTGAACTCATAAACTGACTAACCATACTTAATGAAAAAGCAATGTCAGGCCTTGTCATGACCAAGTAGTTCAACTTACCAACTAATCTTCTGTATTTGTCAGGGTCATTAAACAACTCTCCTTCTTTTGTAAGAGATGAATTCACTAACATAGGTGAATTACAAGGCTTAACACCCAATTTTCCAGTTTCTTTCAATAGATCAAGAACATATTTTCGCTGTGACAAACATATTCTACCATTACTTCTAATAACTTCAATACCTAAAAGGTATTTCAACTCTCCCAAATCCTTGGTATGAAACTGTGAATGAATATATACTTTAAGAGTAGAGATTCCTACTTCATCATTACCAGTGATAATAATATCATCTACATATGCAACTAACAAAATTAACGTACCTTTCATATTCTTGTAAAAGACTAAGTGATCAGCCTTGCTTTGTAATAGACCAAATTTCTCAATTGCCTGACTAAACTTCCCAAACCATGCCCTCGGGCTTTGCTTCAAACCATACAAGCTTTTCTTCAACTTACAAACCTTTCCATACCCCCTGAGCAACAAACCCAAGTGGTTGCTCCATATACACCTACTCAGCTAAGTCCCCGTGAAGGAATACATTTTTGATATCCAGTTGATGTAATTTCCAGTTAAATTGTGCTGCTAAGGATATGAGTATTCTTATTAAGGTCATTTTAGCTACTGGTAAGAATGTTTCTGAGTAGTCAATTCCATATGTTTGGGCATAGCCTTTTGCAACCAACCGTGCTTTCAGCCTTTCAAGAGATCCATCTGAGTTCATTTTCACTGAAAATACCCATTTACAACCTATTGCCTTTTTGTCTTCTGGTAGATGAACTAAACTCCATGCATCTCTCTCTTTGATAAGGCTTCTTCAACTGTCTTTGGAATAGAAATTGAATCAAGTGTAGAAATGCAGGCATAAAATTCTGGAGATATGTGGTTGTATGTTACAACAGATGAAATAGGATAAGTACATTTCCTTTTCCCTTTACGCAATGCTATAGGTAAATCAAGACTTGAGACGAGTAACTGACTATCTTGTAAATCAGAAACAGGTGAAGATGAAATATTAGAATTCAACTCCTCATCTTTATTGTGATAATTGGTTTTTGTAAATACATTAGGATATATTAGAAAATCATTATCCTCTTCAGTTAAGTGTTCATCATGGTTTTCTTAAATTGAAGGAAGTACCGATGATGAATAAAAAGGTTCATCTTCCACAAAATTAACATCAATTGATACAACATACTTATGAAGACTGGGACAAAAGCACTTATACCCTTTTTGATGTCTTGAATATCCAACAAATATACACTTCAATGACTTTGGATCTAATTTTGTTAATTGCGGATTAACATCTCTTACAAAACAGGAACACCCAAAGACCCTTGGTTTACTGGATAAATTGGTTTATTTGGGCATAGCAGTTGATAAGGCATTTTATAATCCAAGACAGTTGAAGGCATCCTATTAATCAAAAAACATGAAGTACTTACTGCATCTGCCCAGTAGCTTTTTGGTACATTCATTTGAAAGAGAAGAGCTCTAGCAGTTTCCAACAAGTGTCTATTTTTCCTCTCAGCTACCCCATTTTGTGCTGCTGTGTCTACACATGAGGTTTCATGAATAATACCATGTTGTGCCATATAAGAGTTAAATTGGTTGCTTGTATACTCTTTTGCATTGTCACTCCTCAAAATTTTGATTGATGTATTAAACTGATTTTGTATCTCAGCATAAAAAATACAAAATATAGAAAACAATTCTGATCTATTCTTCATTAGAAACAACCAAGTTACACGTGAGTAATCATCAACAAATGTGACAAAATATCTATATCCTTTTTTAGACACAACTGTTGATGGACCCCAGATATCAGAATGTACAACTTCAAAGATAGAACTAGATCTTTAATTAACACTAGGATATAGACTCACACGATGAAGCTTTGCATATTGACAAGAATCACAATGTAATGTAGATAGAGAACTGAACTGTGGACATAGTTTCTTAAACAGAGCCAATGAAGGATGGCCTAGCTTACAATGCACTTGAAAAGCAGAAGAAGTTATACTTGAACAGCTTATGGAATTAGGTAGTACAGTATTAAGAACATATAAACCTCCACATTCTTCACCTCTACCAATAATCTATCTCGTTGTAAGATCCTGAAACTCGCAATGATCAGGGAAAAATGATATGCTACACTTCAGATTTTTTGTAATTTGACTCATAGATATCAAATTAAATGACAAATTAGGCAAATATAAAACTGAGTTTAATGGTAATTGTGAGTTTACTCTCATTCTTCCAGTTCCTTGAACAAATGCTTGTGATCCATCAGCTAATGTAACAGCATGAGTTGATTGATTATAATGTATATCTGAAATCAAATTACTGTTACCTGTCATATGGTCAGTTTCTCCTGAGTCAATGATCCATTTTGATTGATTTGTAGAATTGGCAATAGTTGAAATTGATGATGATGATTCCTTATCTGTTGATTCCTTCTTCAATGATTCTCGAAATTTCACATACTGATCATAATCTCCTGCAGACATGAGAACAGATTTCATATCCTTATTCAATTGTGAGTTCTTGTATTGAAGTTTCCTACATTCAAACTTCATATGCCCTGGCTTCTTGCAATATGTACAAAATTTTCCCTGATTTAAAGTTCTGAACTCTGGAGTACTTGCTCTTGGTGAGTGGGAATTTGGTTTAACTGAATTATTCCATGGAAAATTCTGATTCTGATTTCCTTGTACATAACCCTTATTATTACTAATCAAGGCACTTTCTACTTTAGTACTTGAAACTTGTGCATGAGCAATGTCAGATCGAAGAATTCTACTAAACACTTCTTGTAGTGAAGGAATATCTGAACCAGATAGAATCTAAGATTTAGCAGCTTCAAATTCTGGTGGTAGACCAGCCAAGAAACTCATATTTGCCATTTGTTCACGTTGTTGCTGCTGAACTTTAACATCTGGACTGATTGAAAGAAGCACATTGAATTCCTCATAAGTTTTCTTGAAGTTCATGAAATAATTCATAAGTGATTGCTCTTGTTTCTCTGCTCTATAAAATGACTTGCACACATCATACATTCTTGTCAAATTTCCCTTTCCAAAATATAAGAATTCTAAATATTCCATCAGTTCCTTAACAAACTCACAGTGATTAACTAAAACAATTACCTCGCTATCAATTGAGTTTCTGATTTGCAAGAATAATCAAGCATCAGACCTGAGCCATATCAGGCCTTTCTCATCCTTTGAATTAGGTGCAGGTGGATCTTCAGTCAGATGATTATCTTTATCCATACTACAAAGATATAAACGAATCATCTTACTCCAATTCAAAAAATTCATGTTATTCAATTTATGATCTGTAATTTTGGGCATCAACTGCATCGCATCCATTGCTATCTTGTTTTCCCCACTTTAGACATTACTATTAGCACTGCTATCTCCCATCCTCACTGATTTGAACTAAAACCCTAGTTGGATTTGAATCTGAAATTTTTCGCGCTCTGATACCATGTTGCTTTGCACGAATATCTCAAATTAAAGAAGAGGGAAAATCAAACTTTATTATTCAGTGTATAGCTATTTATACAAGTACTTGGGCTGTTGAATAAAGGCCCATATCCATCAAAAGAAAAAAGAACGAAAACAAACAATAAACAACAACAACATTTACAACTCAACACTTCACTCAATGCTCACAACATAAATAAAGATAATTACTTGAATGTAATTGGAGATAATTAACCCGGGATGATTTATTAAGATGAATGGATATGGAAGAGTTGATTAATTAATTAATTTGGAATTAATTAATGAAGGAATCTAAGTGATTGAAGTTTGAAATTCAATTAGAATCAATTGAATTAATTTGGAAGTGATAAAATTTGCTAATGGGTGATTTAATAGTATTGGATGCTTTGAATGAGTTGATATCTCTGATATGAAGTAAATGTGTTTTCCTATGTATAACTGGGGATAGGATGACATGAGACTTGAAGAGGCCGGGAGATACCCGAAACCACTTCGAATTCCTTATAAATTAATATGAGAAATTGATAGGTTAGAATGATTGGATTTAGATGAATTGGATTATTAAATCTAAATTTTTGACACTTAGAAACTTATTTGAAAATAAGTTATGTCTATAACAAATTGTGCATTGTAAAATTTGTTTGAGTTATCCCGGGTTTATTTAAGTTGTATGCTGTGGTATTCCATGTTAGTTGGGTTTACTCATGCTGGTTTCCAGCCTGACCCGGGTGTTACTTTGGTGTAATGTTCGGGTCAGACCGAGTACTACAGATTTTCAGGTAAGAGCAGTCTGGAGTTCAGGAGGCGAGCCGGATGGCAGGAACGTATAGAATATTTCCATTGTGTTATACTATTGTAAATCTGTGAGATGATAATTGTGTATATTCAGTGACTGTGAATATGTGAAACTATGATGTATTTAAATGTAATTGACAGATATAGTATCCTTCTGTAAATTGTTATTATTTATTATTATATTTTATCCGCTGCAAATGTGAGATGTTGATGTTTCTATTCTTCTTCTATCTCTTTCTTCTTTCCTAACTATTTGGAATTTTCGGGTTCGAAAATTTCGGGTCGTTACAGCATTAGAGCAGGAAGGGATAAAGAAGACCTTAAATGTGGGTGAAGAACATTATTATATTGTTTATAGAAAAGGATTGCATGATACAAAAAATAAGTGAAGGACATATCTACAGAGATTGCTAGGTTGTTTGGTGAGCAAGAGGCTGTAGAATATGGGAGGATGATTATGAGGCCCCATTTGGATATGGGTCTGGACTTTCTCGTCTTCATGATAATGGATGGGAGATTATCGCTAATAGGCTGTTTGATGATTTTTGAGGTTTAAGTAGGAAGACAAAGTCTCGGTTAATTGAGATCTTAAGTGATACAAGAAAAAAGGGCGGTAACTAAAGATTTGTGAACTTGAGGCCTTATTACAGGTTTCTCAAGATAGAGTCGCTTCTTACTCTAATAAGCTTGAGCAAGAGAAAATTAAAAGCAAGGGGGCTGAGGCGTTACTACAACAGTCGTGAGATGTCATTGATTTCTTCTACTCCATATTGGATCAATGTTTTCTGAACGACAAAGAAGATTTGAAGTAACAGTCGATCAGGGGAAGGATCCTTAGGCAGAAGCACGTTATGTCCCTCGTCAGATTTGTTGTCAGTATGGCTTCACCTCTTCCTAGCGTCCCTTAGGGATTATCTAAGTATTTTATCGTAAGACTTTAAGATAAGGGAAACAGTTTCAATATTGTTTGACACGATTAAGAAGTTATAATATTTCTCTACAAAATTTACAAATCTTTGCTGTCTCATTTGC
Source organism: Allium cepa (assembly GCA_030765085.1). NCBI lineage: Eukaryota > Viridiplantae > Streptophyta > Magnoliopsida > Asparagales > Amaryllidaceae > Allium > Allium cepa. The sequence goes on along the minus strand of CM060933.1, from coordinate 21,434,025 downwards.
TTATTTATTTGATTCTAATACATGTAGATTTATTAATTTTATTTTTGGTTGACTTTTCTCTGTTAGGGTTTAAAGGTAGTCATTCTCTAGAAGAAGTTAGATCATGCTCTGCTCAAAGTAGCAAAATTAGAAGGCCTACCATATAATTTTGAGAGCATACATGGGGTCGTATATAAGGATGAAATCAGAAGGCTAAGGAAAAGGATCATAGAGATGTACAGAGAGATGGCGCTGCGCACGAGCATAGAAGAAAATTCTCCAATAATTCTAGTCTCACGTGTCTCCTTCTGGAGTTAGCCGAAAATGAGATTCTTAAATGGAATAATGATGTGAGAAATTATTATGAGACCAAAATTAAAGAGTTAGAGAACATCTTTAAGAAAGAGTAGGGATGCCAGATACCTAGGTTTTACAGCTCAAATTCACCGAGGATGGGTTCTTTGGTTAATTTTCTAGGATTGTTGAAAATTCAAAGGAACATTTCTTGGGTGAAATTGAGAGAACTGGGGAAGTGGCTATGTGGCAAGTAAATGCCTTAGAAGACAAAATATATAACTTGTAATGTAAGGCCCAGTTAGATTCCATTGTAGTTTCTCAGGGAGGGCTGGATAGGGCATTCGTTTTGTAAGAGCTTCATAAAGAGAAAGTAAAAAAACAAAAATAGTAGAAATTGGTTGGCAACGTGCAATTAATGTTTTTAGACACTTCTGGCCTTGACTTAATTTGTTCTTCTTTTACAATTGGTTCGATCATAAGTATAGATCCTTAGAATATGAAGACGATTGGGCCGGTGCTAATTATGATCCATGCGTTACCTACCACAACTCTACTCATGGCAGGGTTTCTCGTTCTTCACCATCGGTCCTGATTACTGAGCTGGAAAACTAACTTTCTACTTTTTGTTTAGCAAATACTTCATCCCATAGCATTGCATTTTAGCATATCGTAATGGCATAGCGCGGTCGTGCCTAATTTGTTTTTCAATTTTGGACCCAGAGTCGTAGTTTAATTTTTATTTGTAATATGACCTATATTGTAAATTATGTAAGGGTATATAGAAATAAATAACATTATTTCTGGTAGATATGTAAGATTCGTAACTAAGCATTGACAACCCAGTTTTTTGATATATACTTGACAAGCTTTGAGCAGTGACTGGATTAATACCCAATTGATAGTCTTTTAGTACTTTGCCATGTCTAGGACGAGTTCTCGAAATAGCATATGCCCCTGATCATGACCTTTATTAGCCATAGTGTTTTCTTGCACATTGTCGTGACTCGACCCTTTTGCCTGGGTGTAATATCCAGTGTTGGCCTGATCAGATGTGCAATATGGCCTACTCTCCTTTGTTTGATGGTGTATGCTTTGGTCTAACTATGAGCTGAACACGACCTGCCCCCTATTTGGGGGCAAAATGTTCCTTCCACGTGTTTTGCCATATATTTGTTATGGCTTGCCCTTTATTTAAGGGCACAATGTCCTTAGCCGTATGCTTGGCTGTATATTTGTTATTTCCTACCCTCTGTTTGGGGGCGTAATGTCCTTAGCATATGTTTAGCCATATATTGTTATGACCAGCCACTTGTTTGGGGGCTCAATGTCCTTAGTCGTATGCTAGGCCATATATATGTTATGACCAACCTCTCATTCTTCTCAAATATCACCGTATCATTTTGAGATTGTCGTTGTCGCTCTCAGGTGGAACTTTACCTCTGAACGAAGGCGATGAGCTATAAAGAGTAAAAAAGATTTGATTGATAAGTCAGATCGTGTATATACAACCCATTATCGCATGCGCATGGTTTTCTTGTACTAGTTCTAGCTGTCTAATATCCATATGTCTAGTGTGTTATGTCGAATTAACTAACATAAGGTTTTTTATATTGGTTCAGGCTGTCCAATATTACTATGACCAGTCTTTCTACGATTGTTAATCATAGAAATATTCATACAAGATCATGGTAGTTTTTCATCCTGTCCAGCTTATGTCTGAAAAGCCAAACTCACGTAGATGCAAGTTCAAATGTGTAGGGCCAATATCATCATTCTCAGTGTTGAGAGTGTCATCCTACCGATCATGCATTTAGGCTTAATCATTTAATATTGGCGGTGAACTGTGAAGGTGTATATATTTCTTCTTTTTTACAAAGAAATAATATGTAGATTTTATACAGGTTCAGGTTGTCTATTATCCCTACGAGCAGTTTAGTACATTGATACATACATACATTTTTTAACCATTCTGGATGAGCTCTGGACGATGCTTCAATTTTAGTTCCTTCACCAGGCATTGAGTTCATCATGCTCCCAATCTCGGTTGATGAGGGTAGCTTTCCTTGTAAGGGAGAGAAGTATAGGTGGCTCATGTACCCTCAGCTGATCCTAGTGGTGAGGATGATTCAAATCGGTGTGCATTTCAATCTCTGGTCCATGTGTGCATTAGCCAAATCCCCTGGTTTTCGAACAGAATGTTGAGACATCTCTGCCCTTATGATCGTAGGATGGGATGTTTTCCCATATGTCTTTTGGGAAGGTATACGGAGATTTTAGACTCTGACCTTGGGTTTTTTGCCATTATCGGAGCCTCCATCCAAATCGACAAATACCCATATGCCTTTGCTTGAAGGGTGGTCATTGGCTGACGTTGGGGTTCGTAATCAATTGGAAGTAGCATATCAACTTAATTATATGCACCGCTGATTTTTGAGTCTTTCTATCAAGCAGTTTTTGGATGGTTTCACCATCCTTGTTCTCAAGAATGTTGTGACTGTTTGTCTGCTGCATGAAACATGTAGCAGACAGGCCAGGACGGTGAGCTGTCGGTAGTAGAGAAATGGAAAATGGAATTGGAAGCTTGCTAGAGATGCGGAAAGAGGAATAGAGGTTCAGGCCTCGTTCTAATGCCAAAAATATTAGTGAAGTTTTTTGGCTTCACCACACTCAACTTGATTTAGTAACCCAATCAGAAGCAGCTATATCACCGGATGCTTAAATAGCTGTGTAGTCACACTTCAACTGTATGTTGAATGTCGAAATGGTTTTATAAATTAAAAGGCAATCCAAAATCAAATAGTAGAATAGTAAAAGTAAAGGACATAGAAATTTTTACTTGGTTCGGATTATTGTCAATCCAACGTCCACGGGATAATCCACTATGTATTTGTTGTTTTCGTACAAAAGACAACAATGGCCTAAGGGCGTACAATAATTTTATTTTTCATTTTCTCTCTAGGAAGAAGAAGATCTTGGTGAAACAGAAAGTCCTTTCGGAAAAAGAAAAGGTTCTCTTCTTGGTCCTATCCTTTTTCGTTTATAGCATAAAACGTGCATTGCGGGTTGTTGCAATCACCTCTGATCTTTTTCTTCAACCTCCGCCCTTGGATTTTACCACTTGTCACCCATTCATGATGCAGTTTATTGTGTTTGGATTGATGGTGTGCTTTCGGTGGGAAATTATGATATTGGTGGGATTATGGAAATTTAAAGTGGGATGCTTAAAAATTTAGGCAGGTAACCCAAGTCTATATGGGTCGGTCCCTTCTCTCCTGGAATGGCAGATATCTTAAGAGGAAAGGTAGAGGACCGCCCTAAAGCTTCACTATGTTGTTGATGCACATGAACGGGTGTAGTGGTGAATAGCTTGGCATTCAGACCGCAATGCCCTACTGATTCCTTTACTACCTTTGCTTGACTTAGTGAGTTGTCAGGTTGAAATGGCATTTCCTATTCTGCTCTGAGATTCGACTTGGCATATGCCTGGATGTGCCTGAGGCTATTGGTGCTTTAAACTACCCTCTGTGTAAGTTTTGCTTTGATTGCTGTTAAGAGAGAAGGAATTTCACACTTGTTGTTTGCCTCTAAGGATGGTTCTACATTGAAATGTATTCTTAGTGGCCCTGTATTCAGTCCTTATGGAGTGCTTTTGGTCTGTATAGCGCTGTCTAGGTTGCCTTTGGTATGTGCTAGAGCAGACCTGTTCCTATAGGCATTGACAAAATATGAGTTTTAGGGGTCTGGTTAATTCAATATACCGTGTATTTCTGTTTATGCCTCGGTCTACTTTATGTCTTTGGTTTTGGATATGGCCTCTATGGCCTGAAGCATGTGGTATTTGTCTTTTGCCATGATTCTTTGGTTGTAGGGCTTGGGTCGTGCAACGACCCAAAATTTAATCACTTTAAATATGGATATTTAATATATTTTTACATAATTAATAAATGGATTTTATTAGTCAAGATACCCCTTTAAATAATAACAAGTTATGGTGATATGATTTTTAAAATGTGTTTACAAAAACAATTAGTTCAAAGAAAAATAGAAAATGTGACCGGAAACCGTTGACTTTTCAGTGTCTAAAAGTTGTCGGAAAGGTTGTAAACATTTTAGTTAACGTATGCTAACATTCACAAATAATATAAGTATGGTTAGAAATATAATACAAGTAAATATATGCTGACTTATGTAAAGAATAAGATGTGAGACATTTTTCAAAGATTTAAATTAAAGAAAATAAGGAAATGTCACATTTTCACATTCCATCATAAGTACAAAGTAGAGTTTTGTATATTGGATAAATCATGAACTATGTAGCTTGCGTGTGGAAGGAAGGATGAGGGGAATGTGGTGATGTGTCATTATATGAGTGGCGGGTAGTGTACTTAAGGGCATTCAGGTAATTTTCTCAATTCATTTTTCATAAAACTAATTTCAAAATTCGTACTTAAGGGTATTTAGGTAATTTTCACAATTCATTTTTCATAAAACCAATTTCAAAATTCTCTCTCTCACTTCTCATTTCATTTCCTTCTTTTCTAAAATCCATCTCCTTCCTTAAAGTTTTTCAAAGTCCTTTAATGGCTTCCAAAAATATTTTAAAAGCTTAAAAGTCCTTTTCACTCTTTTACCTTATAAAAGTCCTTAATACACCTTTTGTCTCTTCCTATACCTCCGCTTAGCCAAAACTAACCTACACCTTCCCTTTGCAACCAAGGTCGAGCCCATAACCTCCCTAGGCTGAGCCTAACATCCATATCCATAGGCCAAAATCAAGTTTTTATTAAATGAGATCCAAGACCTAGGCAATTTCAAGCTCTAGTCATAATTTGGTTTGTTTTCATAGCTTTGGTGAGTAAAATTCATTTATTTTTAGGAATGATATGACCTTTTTTATGTTAACCATTATTGTTGAAATTTTTGGTTGATTGATGGATTACTTGTGTTGTATGGATTATACATATGAATGCTTGTTTGTGATGTAGGATTAGACTTGAAATTGAAGTCTACATGTTGTGAATGGTTGAAAAATGTGATCTTGCTTATGGGTTTTTATTATGGCATGTAAATAGATGCTGTAATCATGTATATGTTGTATATGCTAAGAAAGTTACATCTTGATTTATTAAAGTGACTTGAGATCTCATGAAACTAAAGTTTGGTTTTCTATTTTAATTTACTAAAAAAGTTTTAAAGTTTCAAACTTTATTCCTAGTTTTCAAAAAACTTCCTACTATGTTTTAAAAAGTAAGTCAAAAGAAGAGTTTTAAAGGGTATTAGACTAGTAAAACTAGTTTGAAAAGTTATGGTATACTTTTAATGCCAAAATTGGTCACTAACACCCAAATCCAGATGAACGCATCAAGTACCAGTCACAGCTCACAGATAGAATACATGTAGAGAGTATAAATATGAAGAACAGTAAAAATTAAAATGAAAGCAGTAAAGAACAACAGATTTTATAGTGGTTTGGCAAACTCCGGCCTACGTCCACTCTAGAAATTTTCTTTTTATTTATGTTAGAATCAATTACGGTTACAAAATGTTAGAATTGCCTTTTCCTTAGAAAATGGAAAGAAAGAGAGCCGAGAAGAAGAAATAGGGAAGGATATGGGAGCAGAATGAAGATCCCTCCTCTCCACTCCTCGACCGAACGACCCATCCAGACCAAACCATACCTCCTCTCCACTCCTCGACCGGTCCATGCCTCCAAGGCCGAACGGACTTCCACCGAACCACATTTGTCGAACCTAAAGCCCGAGCCACCTCCAAGTGTCGAACCACCATTACTGGGCCACCCTGACCAAACCTCAACACTGAGCCACCTCCATGTGCCGAACCACCATTACCAGGCCGAACTACCTATGCCAAGCCACCAAAATGCTAAGCCACCATTGTCAAACCACTCATGCCGAACCATAATGTTGATCAACCATTACGGTCGAGCATCCAAGGCTGAACCACATCTTTCTGACCGAACGAAACATCCAGACCGAGCCATACCTTTTTGACCGAACGATGTATCCATACCGAACCATACCTTTATGCCGATCCATTAGAGACCGATTCCTCTAATGAATGCCGACTAACCTATCTAATTGAACATCATCCATTTAAACCGAATCCATCATGTTCTAGCCTCGATAATCGCGAAGTTGGTTTGGTTGAATCCACCTGTTTATGGCCTTGACAAAGGGCGGGTTAACATTTGTCCCTTAAAACATGCCTTGCTATTGGAAGGTGTGTTTTGAATAGCCTCGAATCTGATATTCGAAGTCTATGTTCCATTCATAACCATACTATTATATCCATGATTCAAGCCAACCTATCCTAGTGCTATCCCCGTACTCTTATCCAAACCTACAACTGCTCTGAGTCGATATCCGATTCAAAATCCAATGACCAAACCCTGAGCCAATTCCATAGCCATCTGAACCCGTCAACCAAGTTTTAATCCTTCAGTAACCAATAGCCAAATCTATGACCTCTCTGGGTTTAACTTGAATCCGTAGACCTCGTCGGGTTGTGTTATCTTGTTCTAGTCTCAACTCTCCGGTCAAGGGCTTGTATGTTCTCAGGCCTCGGCTCTTCAGCCAAGGACTTATTATATTCTCCGGCCACAACTCTCTGGTCAATGACTTCTTATATTCTCCGGCCTCGGCTCTCTGACCAAGGACTTTTATATTCTCGGGCCTCAGCTCTCCGGCGGAGGACTTTTATATTCTCGGTCCTCGGTTCTCCGGCCAAGGACTTTTATATTCTCCGGCCTCGGCTCTCCGGCCAAGGACTTTTATATTCTCTAGCCTCGGCTCTCTGGCCAAGGACTTTTATATTCTTCGGCCTCAACTCTCCGGCCGAGGACTTTTATATTATTCGGCCTCAGCTCTCCGGCCGAGGACTTTTATATGCTCCGTTCTCGGCTATCCGGCCAAGGACTTTATATTATGTTCGAGTCCATTCCTTCGCTCTCTGACAAAGGGGCTCCTAACTTGTGGTTATTTCCACGTCTCACCAGTCGGGACCACGATCAAGGGACCTGTATTATTTATTACATTGATCCAAATCCGATCATTACATAATTCAGTTATCAAAGCAAAAGTTCGTACAATAAAAGGAATTAAATGTTCAAAGTACCAAAGAAGAAACCAGAGTTTGCAGAAAAACAGAAAGAAAACAGGATTTCATAGACCCAAGCAGTACGGTTTTTTGTCATCTCGGAGCACGCCTAGGGACCGTCCTCGATCTCGTACGTGTGTAAGTGACCTAGCTATATTACTTTTAGTTCTATTACTTATTCAGAACCATAAAACCGTTCACCTGATAACAAGCCGGCGGTGACCAGATCCAGCACCATCTTCGTTCGAGGTAGGCAGTGGCTGCTCCCGTTCCACTGCTACAGCTCGATTCCTTATGTACTGTTGCAGGTGACCATTTCTTACACGCTCCCCTACGATATCTTTCAAATGCCTACAATCGTTTTGGTTGTGCCCATCTAGCTCATGGAATAGGAAATGCTTCTCGATGCCCGCTCGTATTCATAAGGTTCCCTCCTTGTCGGCCTTCGATACTGAAGGTGCCCTCGAGTATCCAAGTAAATCCTTTCTAAAGTCTCGGTTAAATCTGTGTAAGAAGTAAACTTCGACTCCCTTCGCGGCCTCTTCGAAGCGCTACCATTGCATTCATTTTCCTTTATCATCTTTATTTGGATCCTCCCTGGGTGGACCTCCACCCCTTGCTACATAAGCTTCAGCTTCTCTCCCTACTCTCTCAGCCTATGCATCTTCTTGCCTCAAAAACCTTTCGGCCTCGTGGTAGAACTCCCCGAGATCCCTCGGTGGGTCCCGTTCCAACGATATCTTGAAATCCGATTTATCTGCAATTTTTGAAATTACCGCCATCAAAATCATTGATGGATCGGGCCGATCCACCAAAGCCACCGCTGCATTGAATCTGGTTAAGAAATCCCTGAGCAACTCACCCTTCCATTGTTTCATCGATGTCAAGGTCATTACCTTCTTGGGTCTGACTAGATGGACCCGAAACTGCCTCATGAACCTTTTAATCATCTCCATCCAAGTGTTTATAGAACCACTCTCCAGCTGTCTGAACCACATAGCTACGATATCCGTCAAATACAAAGGGAAGCATCGAGCCATGACCTCATTTGATGCCCCCCGGTACCTTCATATGCCTTATGTACCTCATCAAGTGAACGGCAGGATCCGTTCTCCCATCATACATCTCCAATGTTGGTAGCTTAAAATCCAGTGGGTTCCTAGCTTTCCTGATAGTAGGAGTAAAGGGACTTCTATTCACATCCTCCAAATTTTTATTTACCAATCCACCTCTCACAGCTCGTCTGACCATCTCCGCCAATCTATCATTGTCTCCAAGCGGTAATCCCTGTCCGTTGCCTCCGATTTGTCCCCCGAGTTCATGAGGGAATCCTGGCACATACTCCTAATCATGTACTCCAGTATTCCAGTTGGCGTCGTGCTATATAGCATCACCTGCTATCCCTCCATGGATTGGTATAGCATTTCCCGATGGTGTGCCCCCGAGTCTAGGTCCATCTAGATTGATAGTCGTTTGCTGATTGGGGTCTTCCCCTTCTGAACCACTCCATCTACTTGTTGGTTGAGTGCTTCTGATATAGCTCCACAAATCTGAACTCCTGCAGCTCCTGCTTATCCAAATTGTCTAAGAAGATTCTGCATCATCCCCTCTTACCTTTTTAGCATCGCTTCCATCTCATCTCTGGTGATGCAGATGGATGCTTGACCTGCTCCAGCTCCAGAGGTAGCCTCTTGACTTTCCTCTTGATTGCCCCTTACTGTCACTTGCTTCCTTGTTGATGGCCTAGCCATTGCTCCTTGGAATCGAAGTTCCTAACTCCAAAATCACCGAGTGCTTGCTTACTCGGTGAAAGAACCAAAATGTTAGCGTCAAAATTGGTCACTAATACCCAAATCCAGATGAAAGCTCCAAGTAGAGGTCACAACTCAATGATAGAATATATGTAGAGAGCATACATATGAAGAACAGTAAAAATTAAATGAAAGCAGTAAAGAACAACAGATTTTATAGTGGTTCAAAAAACTCCGGCCTACGTCCACTGCAGAAATTTTCTTTTTATTGATATTAGAATCAATTATAGTTACAAAATGATAGAATTGCCTTTTCCTTAGAAAATGGAAAGCAAGAGAGCCGAGAAGAAGAAATAGGGAAGGAGATGGGAAGCAGAATGAAGATCCCTTTTCTGAAGTCCCACATGCTTAGGAAAATCCCGAGTTACTGGGCTTCCTGAGTAGTCTGGGCCCAACAAGACTTTTGCCGAACCTACACCCTTCATTGCAACTGACCTAGAGTTCTGTACATGTCGACCTGTCCCTTCCTAGGTGACGACCCGAAGCTGTCCTACGCTTGACTCGAAGTAGTTCATGTTAGAACTCGAAGCACAATACGTCGACCCCCTTCAACCGAACGAGTATCGCCGACCCACATATACCGAATGACCTACGCCGAGCCGCATCATCCAGACTGAACCATACCTCTTTTGACCGAACGACCTATCCAGACCGAACCATACCTCCTCTCCACTCCTCGACTGGTCCATGCCTCCAAGGCCGAACGAACTTCCACCGAACCACATTTGCCGAACCTTCAGGTCGAGCCACCTCCAAGTGCCGAACCACCATTATCGGGCCACCCTGACCAAACCTCAACACCGAGCCACCTTCGTGTGGTAAACCACCATTATCGGGCCACCCTGACCAAACCTCAACATCGAGCCACCTCTATGTGTCGAACCACCATTACCGAGCCGAACCACCTATGCTGAGCCACCAATGCTTAGCCATCATTGCCGAGCCACTCATGCTGAACCACAATGCCGAGCAACCATTAAGGCCGAGCATCCAAGGCCGAACCACATATTTCTGACCGAACGACACATCCAGACCGAGCCATGCCTTTCTGACCGAACGACGTATCCATACCGAACCATAACTTTCTGCCGACCCACTAGAGACCGATCCCTCTAACAAATGTTGACCGACCTATCCAAGTGAACATCATCATTTAAACCGAATCCATCATATTCCAGCCTCGAAAATCGCGAAGTTGGTTAGGTTGAATCCGCCTATTTATGGCCATGACAAAAGGCGGGTTAACATATACATAATAATAGTCGCTATGGATGCATTTCGAGAAATAGAACACTTTTCCTAAGCTAAAGTGTTTTATCCTAAATATTTTGAAAACCTTTTTCAATCATAATATAAATATAAAAGGTAGTTATTATTCAATTAAGTATGATTTTAATAATTAATTAATTATATTAATCAAGTAAAGATAATTATTACTTAAGTATTAATTAAGTAGGTTAATTATAACTAGTTAATTAAAAGGGTTTTAATTAATTATTAATTAAGTAAAGAGTTTATTAATTATTAATTTTATTTCATTAAGTTTAATTATTTAATTAAGTTTAATTACTTAATTATTATAAATTAATTAGAGTTTAATTATTTTTAAACTAATCAGGTAGGGTATAATTATTAATTAATTAACTAAGATTTAATGAAGGTTTAATTAAGATTTAAATTTAGTTTTATTTAAGAATTAATTAGTACCAATTAAGATATAATTATTATTAAATAATATTTTAAACTTATTTTAATTAATTAAATAAATATTTTATTTTTAATTAATTTATTTCCAAGGATCATTTTTATTTTAAAAGTAGCTTTCATTTATAAACGAATAAGTTTTGAACAAGGGATTCTCTTTGTCTGCGCTATTAAGTAGCCAACAGAATATGAATAAGTTATTCAAAACTATTGACACGTTTTTATTGAAAATAAGTCGTCTTGTATTCAGCACTAAACGTCGAATGTTGGAAATTTGATAAATACATGGGTGTTACTTTCGATAAATGGGTCATGATAAATAAAGTATATAAGAGATATTTCCATATGCAAAATCTTTACACCCCAGATGGATGAGTCGTCCACTATCGATAACTTAACCCTTTTAAATTATCGAATGTTTGTTCAAAGAAACCGAGATTGAGTAGCGTGCATTATTCAAAAACCACTTTGAACCAACATAAGCGTTCAAATTAGAAACAAATAGAATCAAAGACGAAGGTCTCTGGAGTGCAAGGGCTACTTGCTACTAATCCTAAAGGTGATTCCAAAATAGATGTAGTAGAAGTAGTACTTTCAGTTCGTTCATATACTAAATGACTTGTATAAATGAGTGTTAACATTGCATTATCGCCTGAAAGGCAGTGTTAGCATTCCAAGTGAGAATTGCTTAAGAAAAGATAAAAACGTAGTCTAAAGCCTCATTAAAAAATAGAGGAGATATGGAAGGGGTAAGTGGGTTGCTTCCATTATGGTATGGAAATCCCTGATCTAGATCAAAAACTAAATTCTATGTATGCTTCGGGGACCGGTGTGGTTGTTGATCACAACCGATTGATGATCATATTTGGTACTATCCAGTAAGGGGTAGGCTGGTCCTGTGTTGGCAGGGGTGCAAGATGTTCCTATTAACCTCGGTATATTTTATCTAAAGGTGTACTATGAAGGGAAATACCCCAGTAGCTCTATCATTGATGGAACCCAACTTTCAATAAGTGCCTTCAATTTAGTTGTACACCTATTATGCTGGAATTTAATTAATGTAACAATTTCGGCTATGATTCTATATTAACTTTCAAACCCTTAGACATTGTTATAATATCACTAGATTTTGCTATAGAAAGTGTTTTGGTTACCATAAGGAAAAAAATTGTCTGTTTTTACGTGCAACATAGTCTTATAAGATATCTTTGATTTTAAAGAATTTTTTTAAAAGTGATAATTCAGTTATTTGAAATTTACTCACGCCAAACCCATGTTCGGCCTAAAGTTTTGCTTTCTTTCCCTAAAACTCTTGGGTACTCAAATATATGTGAGTTGTCAAGTAGTCCGAGTTCCTCATGAATGCATCTTCAAGGAGCATGGAGCAGGTTGCTTCATCGATATCTAGTAATTTATTTTAGTTTCACTATGTATGTAAGTATTTTGTATCAATAATGTGGGGACAAGCGGTTATAACTGTCTCTTGCTAAAATTTGCATAGTTGTGACTCTGATGTATTATAATTATGGAAATGACTATGTATGATCTTATGTTGTCTATTATATATTGTTCCATTGCATTATGAGATTCTATGTTTCATTATTCTTTTAGTATATTCTAAGGTTAAGTCCAAGGGAGAGGTTAGCGTTAGCATTTAATGATTGACGTATGCTAGAATCCATGAAAAGGATTCGTGTTATGTTCAAGTATTAAGACTTGTGTGAGAGATGACGAATGTGACCTCGACATCAAGAATGATAGAAATCAGAGTAGGATGAACAACATAGGTTACCTAACTCGTGATAGGGTATAGTCGCTCCATATCTAGAGTATGCTTATCGAAGTCGCTAGTGGGAGTTGTTGATACTCAGTTCCACATGTTAGGGTATGGGCTAGTTGTGTTTACCTTAATGGTATATTTTATCTAGAGGTACGTGATGCTCAAAAGGTACTTTTGATCCTTGTGCAGTAGGTCGGAATCGGCTTAATCGAAGAGATCTCCATGGAAAATCCATATGAGAACGTATCTTAGCAGTTTAAAATGTACTTCTAATATTGTTATGTTGTGAGATGTAAGTGCATAGTAATTTTCTGATTCTTATTGTGCTCTCTAGAAATTATCTATTATATCACTATATTGCTTAAAAAGGGTCTCAATGGTTACTGTTATATGGGTTCATGTATCTTGAGTTTTCTTATTCTGGACTTATGTCCGACATGCAGTTTTTATTTCCCTAAATTCCTTGTGTACTCTTTCGAGTAGGCTGAGTAATGCAGGATTTATTTGGACACTTCAGAGCTTCAGGAGACGAGCTTGACGCTTCCATTTATCTATCTATTTCTATTTTCGTTGTGCTTTTATTATGTGTGTATCCACATTGTGAGGACGGGGAGTCATAACTCTCCAGGTCGATCATAGTACTTGGGTTTAGTAACTTTGAAATTACTTTGTATTTTTGAGTAACCCTTTGTGCTATCTTTTTAGATATTGTATTTTATCATTCCAGTGTGAGATTCTGATATTGTGTTTCTTTCTTGTAATGTTTCTATTTCCTTTTATTTTACCCTAACTATCTGTCTTTCCGGCACTTGGATGTTCGGCACATGAATGCCATGGATGTATTAGCGTTGATATTCAAGGGTTGAAAGGTTGGATCATTACATATGTTATGGAGAATACCCAACTAACCCTCCATCCAAAGAGTTAACACACTACATCATTATATGGTAATCTACTATCATCACATCAAATGGGTGTAACAAAATCCAAGTAAAATCTTGATTGTTTGGGTATCAAAATCATAATACCTACGTCAATGGACAAACATAGGGTAGCAAAATAAATATAGAAAACATAGCATCCATCAAACATTCCTTACATCACTCGGGTGTGTTAAATATAAGATAATTCATATGGTGCAATCATTAGCCAAAGACTTAATTAAATTCTCATTTTCTTAATGTTCAATCCATGCCAGTTTGTAAGTTTGGAACTAGACCAACAATCTTAAGGCTGACGTAATTAATGGTCATTAGATCTGGACACTATCATAATCTAGGCAGTCATCCTCACGTACCCCTTCTACACGAGTGTACTAGAAGCCTTCGAATGCCAATGATCCCTCTGGACACATCTATATAGTAGGATATAGTCAACGTTCCATTCAAGTCATCTACATAATAGAACATAATCACAATTCCACTTACAAGTCCTCATCATCAAACTCATCTTTTGGGATCATCATCTCAACTCCCATCATTAAATCATCTTCACGGAGCATGTTTAGACACCGTTCATAAGTCATAGAATCACTCCATTAAAGTTCTGTAATCATCACATCGAAGCATCGCATCATCACTTCACCATTGAAGTCATTCGTTATCGCGTATTAATGTCGAAATCGAATGCTGAACGAACGCGCACAACACATATCCCCAAGTCTATGTCTCGATCCCCTCTTGGACCCTATATAGTAACCACTAACCATAATCAGGTCGGTACCGACATGATCATGTTCATGTTGATGTGATTACTTATTCAAAATTTCGACTAAATTCATCATGGCTTGACCCTAGCTTACCCCAAAGTCGTCCCTTCAATGCCCCGAAGGTGCTATATTCCTAACTCGATATAAATTAAATCTACGCTAAAATGTTTCCTTAGGCAAAATCTGTCTATGTCCACAACTAAAACCACTCTTTCCTCATCATCTAGGGCTGATGTGAGGATCCCCACACCACGAAGTCTTTATTCCTGTGCCTCAAAGTGAAGTGCTCAGTCCTTTAAACCTTTATGTGGTGAAAGTACTTAGTCGATTTTTCACCCAACTCCTATGTCTCTTATCATTCCTCTCATGCATAGAGTTCCAACAACCCAAATCTGAAGTCTCCGCATAATTTCCACCAAGCACTTCCATTGCCGAGTTGTTTTTTGCAACTATTCGATCATCACCGATGACTTTTTAATTTCGCATCAAAACTCCACTAAATCTAAAAAAAATCGCTTGCAATCAAAAGTTTAGGTTCCTAAGCTCCTAAAAGCATTATATCTCGATCATATCACATTTTGGGTATATTTCCTCATCAAATCACTCAAATGATGACCACTTTCCAACTACACTAAAGCGAATCAAAAATACAACCAATTACAAACATCCCATAGTATCCAAACATTGTATACAAGAAATCCAAATGCAATTAAAACGTATTATTATCTTATATGTAACCATATATAAAATGAAGAGTTATTTTTCAAAATGGTAAAAAAACAAACCAAAATACATATTTATCCTTTTAAAACCATAATGGCATGAATTAGCTGAGTAAAGTGGGGAAATAGGTTGCTTTTTGGCTAAGAATGGATTAATTAAGGTTTGGCTCCATTTTGGAAAGTCAGAAAATTGACTAAAAACTATCCCATCTTCCCAACTACGCATAAATCCCTAAATGGGTTAATAGGCCTACTCCGAGCCTAATTAATTACCCATTAATCTGTCTCAAAAACCGTCAAACTTTAAACAGCCAAATCTCTTAGCTAGTAGTCCAAAAAGCTATTATGACAAGACTACGGAAAGAGAAATCATCACATCTTTCCAATAAAAGGGTTGGTCTCGACCCCTAATTCAGCTCGTATAAAAAGTTGTAGGTTTTGCAAGTTTGGAGTCAAAATCACATAATGAAATTACTAAGGGTTAGAAATGTCACTATGCAACATTTCCCAAAGTTATAGTGTCATATGACACGATATGAATTTAAAAACAATAAATGTAAACTGCATGTTATTACACCCTCCTATGAATTTCTTCCTCGTAATCCCTAAATTAAGAAAGGTAAAGTCAATAATAGTTACTCTACATGCCTAACATCCATAAAAATTCATCTTGATCGTCAAACATGCAACCATAAACAATCAATGATATCTATGCCTATCCTAGCTTAAATTACTCTATATCAAACATCAAAATGACATCAAATGTGAAAGCTGATGATAAAAATGGGAATCTTACCAATGAAAAGCTCCAAATAAGTGGTCCTCACTAGGCCTGTCAACAGTTGCTTTCTGATGCGGATAGTGCCATATTTGCATCTGCATCCGCATTCGAAATCATTTTCAGATATCGGATATCCGCATCCGAGGATACAGACGGATATCGGATAATTATCCTACCCACCAACGACCGATAAATCAAGAATTATAAAAAGAAAAATTAAGTTTAATATAAATCTTTTTCAATCCCATTGATTATAAAAGTGTTAAAAATTTACAAATATGATGATAATAAATAGTTTCCAACAGTTAATAAGCATATTATGCATATAATATAAACTACTAACATAATAAAATAATAAACGAATATCTTTCACTGTACTAAAATAAACATAATTTGAACTATAATCTTGACAAAAACGGAATGAATAATTTTCGAATGCAGATAACTTTGTATCCGCATCCGCATCTAATTTTTCGAATATCAGATGTTTATTCACTTTTCAAATGCAAATGCAGATGTAGATGGATTTCGGATTTTTCGGGTACCCATTGACAGCCCTAGTCCTCACGCTCTACTCAGTCTCCTATGTGCAATCACTTTTGCTCTCGATCAACTGAACCTTCACTTACGCCATCGTCTTCTACTTAAGCTGCTTCATGCAATGTTTGATATGAGCAGGCCAACGAGATCTCGAAACTTCTAGCTTAATCTCGATATTATCAAACTGATTCGGTGAAACGGTCATGCCTAAACTATGCATAAATTTCTACAAATAAGAAAAGTGGAACACATTGTGCACGTCCATCATATTCTAAGATAAGTCAACTTTATAGTTAAGATTCTCAATTCTCTCGATTATCGGGAAAGGACCTACAAATCTCGACGCCAACTTACCATTTGTACCAAATCGAATTACATTCTTTGATGGTGAGATCTCATCAAACACTACATCATTTATAGAGAACTCCAAATCTCTATGTCTCTAATCTTGATCAGTTCATCAATATATGGGTGATAAGTTGTACTCAGATATGGCTCTGTCCCCACCGCCTCTTGTAAACTCGTTAGTGAACAATGGGTCTCAATCACCCACAATGCTCTAAGGCACACCACGGAATCGCACTATCCACTTCACATGCACCTCGGCCAATTTGGATGTTGTCCTGTTAGATTTAATGGGTGTAAAATTATCACTCTATGTCAATCTATCAAGTATGAGACAAATTAATCATACACTCCTCTGGTCCTTGGCAATCCATCGGTGAAGTCCGTCGACATCCGCTCCAACTTCCATTTAGGAACCTCAAGTTTTTGCAACAAAACTACTTGGCTTCTTTGTCTTAGCTTTCAATAGCTGATAGTTCATAACTCAAGATGAATCCCTAATATCTTTCTTTATCTCCTCCCAAAAAAATGCCAACCCCATTTCTCCATGCATTTATTACCTTCATGATGTATGTTCAATCTTGAATGATGGTGCCCTTGTAACACCTCAACTCTTAACCCATTAACATTAAACAATCTCCCATCCTCATGAATCTAACTATCTCGATCGATTATATACCACCTTATATCTTCAAACTGTACTCCTTCCTTTAACTTAGCCATGATCTTTGCTATCGTAGCATCATGTCTCTAACTAGTACCAATCCTCTCAATCAAAGTAGGTCTAATAGTCAAACTAGCCAACATCTCCAACCCTAGCGCACATCAAGATCTAAAGTCATAATTTCCATTAAACTCGCGTTGCTTCCAATCTAGGAACATCTCTCCTAAGTTGTAGTTCTTTTACTCAGAGAATCGGTGGCTACATTTCCCTTACAAGGCGCATAGGAAATGTCAAAGTCGTAGGAGGCTAGGAACTCCACTGCGATGAAGGTCAAGATTCTTTTGGAAAAATAGGATTTTAAGGGTTTGTGGTCTGTAAACAATTCAAACATCACTCTAAGCATGTAGTCCTTTTAAATCATTAAAGCAAATAATATAACCGCCAATTCTAAGTCATAGATTAAATATTACCTCTTGGGCAGTTTCAACTGTGGACTAGCATATGCAACAGGCTTACCCTTTTACATTAATACCGCACTTAGTGTGGTACCACAAGCGTCTATATATATTTTCACCTCTTTATTCCCACTCGAAGTGACTAACACTGCTGCATCCGTCAACCGTTTCTTTAGAGTCGCAAACATGTGCTCGTACCTCACCTCGCGTTCCAAACAAAATTCTGGTTCTTCTTCATTAGATTGGTTAATGGTACCTCCACCTTTGGGAAGTCCCTAATAAAACATCTATAGTATCCTACCAATCTAAGAAAACTCCTTGCATCCATAGAACTTTTGGGTCTGTCCCAATCCTAGACTATCGCAACTTTGCAGGTTCTACAACTATACCCAACTTAGAAACCGTGTGACCCAAGAATCTCACTTCTATCATCTAGAAGTGACATTTAGAAAGCTTCATCTTCAATCATTGTTTCCTTAACCTCTATCATGATCCTCAAATGTTTCTTTTGTTCCCCTATCATCTGTGAGTAGACAAGAATATCGTCAATGAACACAAGCACGAATGTATTCAAATGATCCTTGAAGACATGATTCGTGAGAACAATAAAGAAAACCAACGCACTAGTTAGCCTAAACGGCATAACCAACCACTCATAAAATCCCAATGGCATACCAAACATTGTATCAATACACTCTCTCTAGCCACTCTTAGTTGGTGAAACCTCATCGTTAAGTCCAACCGAGAAAACATCTTCGCACCATAAAGCTGATCGAACAAGTCATCAATACACGAGAGTGGATCCTTGTTCTTCTTCATCACTTTATTCGACTTATAGTAATCAACAAAAAAACCTCAAAGAGCCAACTACCATAGTAGCGAATACCACATGTGCTCCCTACTTAGACATACTCCTTCAAATTAACCCTAACCTCAATAGGTCATTCACTTGCACCTCTAATTCCCTCTACCGGTTTAGCATCCTTAACTAGATCAATACAGTACTCTATCTCTTGATGTTTTGGTAATTCATTTACCTCCTCAAATAGACTGGATAATCGCTAGCTATAGACACCAATGGCAACTCATCATGTGGGACTTTTAGTAAATACATAAAGCTAAAAATCACCTCATTATCAAATAAGCAGCCTATCTCCAATCTTTTCTCATTGTCACTCCCTATCATCCCAACGGCCTCTTGTTGTCCACCAATGCTCCGTACTTCTTTAGCCAGTCCATCCGTCAAACTCCACAAAACCTAAAACAATAAAAACAAGATAACACCCATGAATCGATAACATTAGGCCTTGACTAACCATGCATAGGTTGGTCGAGCCCCCCATAAGATTTGTCATAATTACAGGTCGATCAACTATCTCAGGTCTCAATTCGAACCTATCTACGAAGTCGCCAAATATAAAGGAATGTGAATCCTTGGTATCAAACAAAACACTTATGGGAACATCATAAATGGAAAGCTTACCTTAAATAGTGATGCCCTTCCCTTTCTTCTTCATCGATGGAGCATTAAAAAAAGATGGATCAACATTCAAAGCATATTCCTTTACCACTTTCTTCCACTTCAATGATTCGGGAGAGACCTTTTGAATATGCTTGTAATTTTTGCAACTATAGCACTTCCTTCAACCATGTAATTTTTGACAAGATGACCCATTCCCCCATAGTTGTAGCAAGTAGGCTCCCGGTTGCCCTTATTCTGGTCATCCTTCGTAAACTACTTCTTCTTACTATTGTTCCACTTCATCTTTCCTCCCCCACTAGCTTGTGGCTTTGGCTCGTATTTGGGAACAACAGCCAGCTTCGACTTAGGACACAGATTCTATCAACAAGCTTCTTGAAGGACTCATCTATATGTCGATTTATTCTCTAAGTGGTCCTCCAAGCCTATAATGAATTTATCATTCTTCTTTAGCAAAGTATCAACAAAAGATTGATTATACTTCGACAATATGTCAAATTCGGCCACATACTTTGAGACTATTATATCTCCCTGCCTCAAATCAACAAACTTACGAAATAATACCGACTTTATGGACAGTCGTTATATACTTCTCCTCAAACTCATCTTGAACTAATCCTAAGTAATTTAGTCCTCAATAGAAGTAGCCTTAATTGCATTCTACCATTCCACCGCTCACCTTTGAAGCTATCTAGAGGCCAGCTGTCCCTTAATGGCATTTTCCAATTCTAAGTCCTCAAAGATCCTTTCACAAGCATCGGTTCAATCTTGTAATTCCATAGACGACTCTATTCCAAGGAACAATTTGCCTTCAAAGAACGGTCTTGATTTAACTTATCAAAGTTGACCTTGAACTCTTGCACTTGAGCACCATCAACGTTTGAGGAAACTTGGTCATTTTGAACAATTTTTTGTACCATCTCAGCGAACATATTCTACAAATCAAGGTTAGCAACCCTTGAACCTGCCCCTTCTTAGCTCTAGAGATGGAGTTCCTAGAAAAGTTTCTTATATGTCGACTCATTCTTAATCAGTAATAAAATGATCGGTCTCTGTAAAGAAAAGTTGCAACAATGGTCACTACAACAAACTGGATCTTTAACAGCGTTTAAAAACTTCTTAAATCTTTTAACAGCTTTTTTGACTACGCTAGCAATTTTATAAGCACTGTAAAAACTAAGTTTTAACCAAATTTCTTCCAGTGCCATGATATTTTTTTATAGCATTTGTTGTTTTGCTATTAGTGTTTTTTACAGCGGCATTATATGCTGCTGACTGGGTTTACCTTGCAGAGGGCCTTTGTAATAGCGCTTTTGAAACGCTATTGAAGTTTTCCACAGAGTTTTTCCAGTGCTGTTGATTTTTTTTCATAATGTTTTAAAAATGCTATCGT
This sequence comes from Allium cepa, assembly GCA_030765085.1. Lineage (NCBI taxonomy): Eukaryota > Viridiplantae > Streptophyta > Magnoliopsida > Asparagales > Amaryllidaceae > Allium > Allium cepa. The sequence goes on along the minus strand of CM060933.1, from coordinate 21,413,250 downwards.
TTAGGACCTATGCATTGTAGGTTCCAGTTTTATACGCAGTCACAATTTATATACAGCATAATGATATAAACACATAAATTTCACAACTATCATATTATGTTAATCATACATTTCATAATCAACAATTATATTGATCACATATTTTACAAATATATTACATTAATCACACATTTCATAAACAGCATATTATATAAATCACACATCTCACAATCAACATGTAAAGTTACATAATAAATGTACGTAATATCTTTACACCAAATTATACGTAATACGTCCATATTATTTCACAATATAGAACAAGTAGCAGCTAGTGACCAAAAGCGGTAATACATATAAGCTTACAGACCAAAATGTAGCTCTGGCATCAAAAGTAACTTCGAATCCATAAATTGCCGTGGCATGTTACTACTTTTTTGCATCAAAGATAACTATCCACCTGTAAAGCAATTTTTTTTTTAATTATGCATACTTTAAAGCAGTGCAAATATAAGGATGGATTATTTTTCATTAAAGACTAGAGAAATGAAATACATATGCATGTGTTTTTTCCTCCAATCTTAAAATAAAATCAACCTTTGTATTAGGATCTAATGCAAATAAAAAAACTATAAACTAATACTTGTTATACTTGGTACACTAAAGAGGAAGTTTGGAGAAGCGATGCTATTTCTAGCTTCATAAAAAGCAAAGTACTGGAGGCTTTAGTATGGAACCTGATTTGCTAGCCTGTCATAGAAAAGTGCAAGGAATCGTCTATCAAAGTATCATGAGTTTCAGGTTTTATATTCAGAATGCTTAGAAACCTAGGGCACTAGACATCACAAAGAAACTTAAGGAATCATACTTAGAGAATCCGTCTCCAAGGAAAGCTATATGAGCTGACAAGCTCCATTGTCTTGGTGGTTAAGTGATTCGACTTGGTGCGAGAGGTCACAAGTACGAAACTTGCGTAGCGTGATTCGAACGTTTATTGACATGTGATACGTTGTCCCAGTGATATGTTGTATCTAAGTTCCATTTCAAAAAAGGCTATATGAGCTTGATAGTACCAAGAATTAAACAACAAACACTTAATCTAATGAAGGTTATGCACTGTAACAACCAATAATGGCGGTGGTATATACTCAGTATCTGCAGACAATACAACAATGAACAATACACATGATGCTTACAGTTTGGTGCAAAATACAAATGCAAATGTTTTTGTTGGTGTTGTAGATAATTCCACGTTTACAGCAAATGGAACCGGTAATCTTCATCGTTATCGACAAATACGCACTAATGTCATTCACGGAACAAGAGTGAACAATAAAAATAATAATGACCTTCATGATTCAAATGACAATGACGAGGTAGTTTTATAATATTCATGTTTTTTTCCATATTTCTTCACACCTTTGAATTGTAATCTTCTATACTTCTTTTCAATAAAGCATAACTCGGGTTTGGAATTTGTGACAAAAATCAGTAGCCCATCAAAGTAGTATGTTAATACAAACTACATCAACTTAAAGTGTTTTGTTCAAAGTGCAGTAACCCTTGAAGTTTTTCTAAAATGGATTTTTTCAACATTTCTCAAACAAGTAAGAGCCTAACATATATTTACCTAGAATGAGATAATTTTTAATGGAATCCCTATACCAATGACTTAGCATATGTGCCATATTTAAACACAGTATAGTGACCGCAACCAACTAAAAATTCAAGTATACATGAATGAAGATATACGTAGTTTTAATTCTAGACTCTATAATTCTAACATGGTAAAGAAAAAACAATAATTACTCATTTATTAATAACCATGGAGTATTTAATATACTTTAATGAACTTAATGGGTTAATCGTAGAACAAGCGCACATCAACAAAATAAAAGCGGCTTATTTGAGCTAATGCAAGCAAAAGTTTCATCCCTAAAGTCAAGTTATGAATCAACCAGCATCAACACTTAATAGGAAACAAATGCATCTCCCCCTCACTAGGAAACCATTGAAAACACAAAGTAAAAAACCAAATAGCTCATATCCTCACTTTATTTCACTATTCCCACCACCATAACCTAATCCGCTTTTGTGTGATCATCAGAATCACAGCTCCATATTTTCAAACAACCCCTTTAGTGCCCTTCATCTCCTCTCTGAATGAGTGCCACACGCTCAAACTACTCAAAACTTCACACCTCAAACTTTCAACATCTAAGGCAAAAGCACCACCTCATGTTTACATCCTGGTAATGGTGAATCATATGCTACCTAAAATACAAAACGGTAATAGCGAAGGATTGAAATAGTACTGCAACTATGGATTTTTTTACAAAAATCAACTGACAGTGCACAAACATGAGTTCTACACTTCTCATAAAATGGAATCATTTTCAAACAACCCAGTTAAAAATTGTTGAAGTGGCTACTATTTATGGTAACAAAATAAAGTTTACATATTTGACGTCAACTAAAAAACCACAGCAAGTGATTTTGATTTGGATGAAGGAAAATATGTTTGATTTAACATGAAAGAGTGGTGGATGATTACATTTATCGAAAGGATATAAGGAATTGGTACAAAAAAGGAATGGATGAAACTTCAATGAAATTATTGAATAAATTCTTAAAATGATGACAGCTGAGCATGAATCCAAGAAAACATGGTAGGTCGTGGTGTGTGGACTGTCTCTTCGCCTTGCCTTCTTCCATGATCCACCACCATCATGCTTCCATTCAGAACTATAAATCTAGTCAACCCTGACTGAATCGACATAATGTGAACTAATTGCACTCAAAGGGAGGCAGAATACCTATGATGTGCAATCGTTTGAATGCTTGGATTTAGGGAAAGCATAAATTCAAGTTGCCATTAATTAATTTTAGAGAGAACAAAATTAAAGGAATGGATTGATTGGTGGGATATTAGATTTAATAGAGAAGAAAACATATTAGCATCACTAATTAATTCAAGAAGACGCAACGATTTTAAACCCCATGACTTAATTGTAGAAAAAGATGATAATCATGGCGATATATGATGAATGGAAAATTAAAATGTATATTTTATTAATTCATGAAAAAAGTTATGCTTTTTGTGTAAAAAGCTAACGCCAAGAGCCAATGTAAGAAAATGTTTCCGTACTTATATGCATCTTCAATAAATTTAATTTATTATAAAATTAATTGCACCCTCAGTTGACTTAATATCCATATATTCTGTACAATGTAAGAAAATGTTTCCATACTTATATGGATAACTGAAAATGTTGAGTCATACTAACACTAAATGCTGAATAAAACTCACTATGTCTAATCTGAAAGGACCAATAATACATTGGAATGGGATATGAAGAATGGTTTAATTCTTTTAAAATAATGCATACTTATATTGAATTGGTAGTGGTAAGGTGAAACAATCAATAATTACAGTGGAAACATCATTAATGGATTCAATGGTTAGTTGAAACTGAAGTCTCTTTATATATGTCACTGCTTTAGAAGTTACAGTGCTCTTACTTGCCTTTTAAGGGATCCATCATACCAGTGGTAAATCTGAAAATGGTGTAAAATGATAAGTGAGGCATGTTTTCTTCGGAATTTCACCACACTTAACATTATCAAGAAAACTCATAGGTCGTTTATGGACAAATCTGAACAGTTATGTAAAAAGAATAGCTCCAAACAAAAGAAAACCAAGAAAACTGCGACCGTTAACGTATCAAGCAACCACCTATTTGAATCTTGGTTAACTACACATGTAACATTTTAATTTTACAGGAAACCAGGCAATGATTTAACATAGCATATGAATAACAACAAGACAAATATCACATCGTATGAATGGTTAATTTTTAAAAAAACACTAAAAATTTGTAAAGTCTATCAAAATGATGTCAGTCTCCATGTTTACCTGTCAAAATTAACATTACCAATTTCCTTACAAAAAATTATTAATAAAAATAATGCAATAAAATTCATACAAAATAAGATCTACGGTAGAATACATGCTTTGATTTAAATTTTGGAAGGGACATGCAGGAGACAAAAATAGGCTAGCATGCCATTTATATCAAGATACACTAATATCACAAAAATATTAAAGGTCTGTCCTTGAGGCTAAAAAGCTGTGAAATTTTGTCCTTGACAATAATTTCCTGCTAATATAAACCCAATCAGCAGCAGACTTGGTATTTTCCAGCTATTAAGGGTATTGCACTAAATTTCCAAATCACTGGGTACAACTACGAATTGTATATTTACACCGTGCTAAGTATTGTGTTTCTCCACGTGTACAACTATCAGTTGAGTTATATTGTGTGCTCTTGAATGCGCAACTTATAGCTACGCACAATAAAGGACAACAACAAAATTGTTGAGTTAGCTATTGATTGGGCTCAAATATCCAAGTTTTGATAATAAGTTTACAAACTAATCTATTTTGTTAATAAGTTTTATGGAGTAGCTACATACATAATTTGCCCTATTTTGTATATTCACGTTTCAACAATTTTATCACTACATCTACCTCTCATGTATTATTTATACACACCATTAAATAAATTTAAGACATGAATGAGCAATATGCAACATTAATTATAAACAGACTAGATATAAACATGCATTAACGATGCATCATAAAGGACAATGACATGCTTATAATTTTTTTATTTAAAGGTACCAAAATCCCAATACGATGGATCATGTTCAATAAAAAAGTGATTAGTTCATTTATTTGGTTGTTTCAAGACTATTTATGAAATACATAACACACAAAGTTTGTTTTTCTTAGTTGATTTAATGTTGACAAAGGACCTACAACATTAATTAAAAGAATAAAGAATAATATTGAATAGTAGAAAAACAAATGTATACATATAGACAAAAGATAGGTCCTACACATTTTTTTAGGTAATGATGTTTCTCTTTTAATATCATATGAATTTTTCATGTCATGGTAAAAGCCCAATAAGATAAATGAACATTGATAAGTTGCATGAATCAAATACGAGCATGCGTATTCTACACCCATTATAAAGTTCTTACTTTAATATCGATTTATGAAAATAGGTAATGTTTGTCATATACTTTTATATTTCTTTGCACATAAAAGGGTTCAAATGTTTAAAAATAATAGGTTAAAAGGTAACCAATATGAAATTTTCCAAAAAGAATGCTTATTGTTGAAAATACCTTTTCTTGGGAAAAAATACTATACACTGGAGTAAGAAAACAAAAACTCGGTAAAATAATTACTCAATGATTACAAACTAAATTCTCATAATTATTATACATGTTGTAATTTATTATTTTCTTGAAAAGTGCATTCCTTCCCATATAGAACCATTTAATTAACAATCAGTAATCCATAGTCAAATTTATTAGTATATTTTTAATGCAAGGAAAAATATCAAAGAACCATTAATATTTTACTGCTGAATATAATAAAACGAACAAATTAATAAAATGTAATGGATACCGTGATTCAAGTAAAATTAAAAAAATATTTAGAAAAGAAACATATGATATAATGAAAGCAAAATATGATTTTTAGTAGGTTTCCAGCGATTATCAAAAATAGAATAAAAGTTTTTTTATTCTCAAAGCTAATGCTAAAATTTATCCTCATTTAAAATTTCATATAGCTTATGAGATAGCCCTTTTGTAAGGTGAACAACTATATATTCCATATTTTTCACAAATAAATGTGAAAATATGTGTGATCTGGAAAATGAAAGGAAATGGGAAAAAGATTTAAAAAAAAATATGCAGAACATTAAAATCTACAAAAAGCTAAAGCATGATTTCTTTACATGTGTTAACAAATCGAACCATAACAGTCACTATCAAGTTGTACTCCTTGATATTAACAGTCATCTCTATATTAAAATATCATAAATAAAAATTTGTTAAATAATTAAAAATAAAATAGGCGTTTACACCCAGTTGTATTCCTTGATCAAATCCTTTTTAGCCGATGATTCAAAATAATTCATGGAAGAAAAATATGAATATAAAAACTAAAGTGAATTTGTTACCTTTTCAAATGATAAATGTATAACAGTTAATGTAATTACTATTTATGAGTTTTTTCTAGCCATAAACCGAGAGCTGGCTTGCTAAGAAAAAACAACTTAAGAGCAGCATTAAAACAACTCAAAGCATTTATAATAGTATTAATATTGTTGGTACCATCATTTTTTTTATAATGAAATTAATTCCATCTTTGGCTTTAAAAGATGATTTACTAAGACAATTCATTTGTCTTTTCTTGTTAGGTAATGCTAACTTGAATTTAAGAATAATGGCCAAATTTTCTTTATGTATGTGTTACTGACAAAAAATACATGCAGTACAGGGTTAATCTTCTATATAAGAATATAATCTAATATAAGTAGCAACGTAGAAAATACAAAACTTTGTTATAATAAAAAAATCCATGTAGATCATATTCTAAAAAACTAGGATCTGACTTATATTCTCAATATAGTCAACTCAAATATTTTACCAAAATGTTATATCGGTGAAAGGAAGTGATTGAACTTATCATGATCAGTCAGTAAATTGAAAAATATACTCCTCCACGGCAAGATCCAACTAATTATGAGTAGGGTTCTGAGTCCCTGCATTTTGCTTTCTTTGTTTTTGTTTCTTCCCACTCAATTACAGTGAGGTCGGTAAATTATTTTTTGATGCAAACATGCTTATTTATTGTTAAAAAAATTGGGTGCCGCTTGGAGCAAACATAATCATAGTCATTCTTTATATCAGAATTAGCAAATGCAGTCATTTTAGAAATATTTGAATATTATATATATGATTTAAATAATACATATAAAATACATAAATACATACAGTTATTCTAAAGAATCTGAAATTAGTATATTTCAAGCGGACATGCTTTAAAAAATATTCCACCAGTTAGTTGTTTCATGAGAACCATGATTATATAGTAGGAGTCTTCAAAGTGCATTTATAAATGCACTTTATGGGAATTGGATTAATGAATAAATTATGTGATTTGTGTCATTTTTAATGAGAAAAAACAAAAAAATAATAACCATAATAAATAGAAACTAAAGTAGAGACATAGAAATGACGAACACACAGAGAATGCATCACCTTAGTGACTTGTGATCATTAATATAACTAATGATATTGCGAAATTGAAATGTTAAAGTTATGAACTCCATAAGCTATGCAATAAAAATTTGTATACCACCAAAGTCGTAGCAAATGTTAATATAAAAACTAATTTCCTAAATGTATATTGATGCAATTCAACTTAAGTGGCATACTAAATTGGTGCAAGATGAAGAACTTTTCAAACCATTACTCTGAATAACTTTGGTATAAATATTATAATATGAATCGACATATTTTTTTTAAATTGATGCTATCAGATGTACAAGTGGCTAAAAGATAGTTTTTATACAAATTGATAGCACTTGCATTGAAGCTCGTACACTTTTTGATAAGTGTTTATGTAACTTTCATGGAAACGGGTAATGCAGGACTATATTATGACTGTATTTGTGTAGTTGTTTAACATAAAAGTTAAATATGATTTCCATTAATTTTGGAAGTTGCTTTCGCACAGTTGTTGACTATAATTTCCAATGTGTACAGGATTTTGTACTACATAACCCATATTACTTCTAAAAACAACAATTGTGAACAAATCAAATCATCGAGAATCAATATACACTTCTTTCGGTAATCAAAATAGGTATACAATACTAAAGAACAACTCTATGAAAGAAGTATATCATTAATTTCGACACTTAATATTTCATTTTATGAAGTGGGTTTAATTGGAGTTCTAGTTTCCTTTTTTCTGACAAATCGAGATTTATAGAGGTTGCAAACAATATTTCTTTTTATTTTTCCAATCATTAGGCTAAATAAAATTCAACTTTATTGTTTTGAGGATTTATAGATTTTCTTTTTTCGATTTCTACTTTTCCAAAAGTCAATTGGATTGCAGATTAAGCTACATAATAGTTTTGCAAGAGTTAAATTCGACTTTTCCTAGAATAGTATCCTATAAAAAGATGGAACTAAAAATTAAGAACTAAGTAGCATGATTTTATATGCAATCGACTTGAAACTAATCTTACTCTGAAACTTCGACGGCGATGGCTATTGGCTCCTTGCGGTGATGGTTGCCGATCGACTGCAACATGAATGACTATGAAGGAAGCCAATCGACTACAACACGGATGAGAATGAAGGTGCCGATTGGCTTCCACTGATGAGCTATAGGTGATGACAATTTAGTTCGGAGGAAGATTGGAAACTTTTTTAGTTTTGTTTGGATCGATAATTTAAATTTTTTGGTTTTATTACAAATATTTGAAAATGAAGGAAGGGAAAGTGAAATGTAAGCGAATCTCACGGCATTAAGGTTAGGAATTTAGGGAACTTGGCACCAAAAAAATGGTCTAACTGCGACCATTCATAAACGCTGTTTGCTATTGCTAAGAAATTAAACTTTTCCTATAGTGGGTACTCATGAGTGTAGTGCGGCTTATATACTATATATACTATTCTATAGTTTTGAAAACCAAAATAGATAGCAAGTACATTCTCTTATATGTACTAGATCCATTCTAAGGTAATAACTCCACCTATCTCTAATGGATTACGGTATCCCTTAGGTTAACTATGCAATTTAAGCTCTGATACCAGATGTGATAGCAGCCCTATACCTTTGTTACCTAGTATACTTGTAAGTGCATTGTAGCGGTACCTGATCAAATCTGGATGATTTTCAAGGTGATTAAAAGTAGAAATCTCCCAAAGTAAACATGTTGTACTTCTAGTAGTGCATTGAATAAAATATAATAACCACCATAGGTAGGTGTAAAACAAGAGTGATAGTAAATGAACCACAAAATTAGAGTACAAAAGTTTATAATAGCCATATATAACACAAATCATAGAGTTTTTTAGATCAAATAATAATTCAAATGTTAAATTGTTTCTAAAATAATAACCAAATATTGTTTAGGCTCCACAGTGTCACATAGTAGAATAATACCAATAATAAGTCCAAGTAATAGTATATGAAAGCATAGTTTCGTGCTAGTCCATCTGCACAATCTATGTGTCATCCCACGCTAGCTATCTAGTCTATTCATTTAAGAGCATTCAAGATAATGGCAAAGCATGCAATCTTGAGTCAGACAATAGTTGAGTGTAAGCGGTAAATAATCTCACAGTATTATGAAAGTTAATATAGTGTAGGATATAAGGTATGGAGAATCACACCAAGCTTGTCCTTACATCCAAAGAGTTAGCACATACCATCAATATATGCTAATTTACTATCATCATCATCATCGAATAGGTGTACTACATTCTAAGTACGAAATTAGATGTCTGGGTATCTAAGTCATAGTACCTACGTTATGTAATTGCCCCAATGTACAAAATAGACATAAGAAACATAGCATCCATCAAATAGTCATCACATCACTCGGGTGCATTAGGTATAATATAACCGGTATGATCTAATCATTAGCTAGAAAGTTAGTCAAAATCTTGGTTTCTAGATGCTCAATCCAAGCCACTTTGTAAGGCTAGGAACTAAACCCACAATCATAAGGCCTAAGGTAATCCCAGTCATAAGATTCGGACACTATCATAATCTAGGTAGCGTCCCCACATGCCTTCTCTACACAAGCACATTGGAACCTCCAAGTATCAACGATCCCTTTACTCATGTCTCTGTAGTAGAACACAGTCAACATCCCATTCCATTCGTCTCCATAGGAGAACACAATTATATTTCCACTCACGAGTCCCCATCATTGAACTCCTTTTGGATTATCATCTTGACTCCCATCATCATTATCGAAACTTCACTAGGCACCCTATGTAAGTCGTAGAATCGCTTTGTCACAAATTTGATGTCATCAAATCTAAGCATCGTATCATCGCTTCACCGTTAAAGTTATTATTCGTCACGTCATATTGTCAAAACCAAACATCAACGAATGCACAAACCAAAGATCCCTAAGTCCATACCTTGAAACCTTCTTTGACTCCATATGATCACCATCAACCATAATCATGTCAGGACTGACATGGTCATGTCAGTGCCGACTTGATACTTAGTCATAGTTGTGACTAAGTTCAACATGACTCGACCTAAGCTTACACAGAAGCCTTTCCCTCAATACCCCAAAGTTGTTGTATTCCCACCTCAATGTAAATCAAATTGGTGCCAACATGTTTCCTTGAGCAAAATCTTCCTAAGTATGCAACTAAAACCTCACGTCTTCATCATCTTAGCCTAAAGCAAAGATTCTCACGCCCTGAAGTCTTCTGTGCCTTTGCCTCAAAGTGGAGTACTTGGCCCTTTAAACCTTTGATGTGAAAGTACTTAGCCGATTTTTCTCCTAACTCCTACAGTCTCTCGTCATTGCCCCCATTCCCGAAGTTCCAACAACCCAAGCCTAAAGTGGTTGCATAATTTCCACTAACCGCTTCCACTACCAAGTTGTTTTCTGCTACTACCATCAACGTGATTCAATCATCACTGCCTATTTTTTTATTTCACCACAAAACTCCACTAAATCCAACCAAAGTCACTTGCAATAAAAAAATGAGGGTTTCCTGGGCTCATAAAAGCTTTATAGCTCGATCACATCACGTTTTGAGCATTTTTGCCCGCTAAATCACTCAAACGACGATCACTTTCCAACTACAATAAAACGAGTCAGAAAAATAACTATATACAAATATTACAAAGCATACATACATCACATACAAGTAATCCAAATTCAACACACACATGTATATTATCCTAGATCTAACCATACACAAAATGACGAGTTATTTTGCAAACTGATCAAAAGTGTATCCAAATATATATTAATCTTTTTAAAACCATTTTAAAGATTTTGTTAACATTAGATCTAAGTTTGAAACATATTAACGTTTAATCTAGACATCAACTTAATGATGTAAAATCACTTATCTAATACCAAAATATTTGAATCTTGAGGTAAATCCAAGGTCGAAAAGTACAAGCATATAAGATGGTCCATATAATAAATCTCTAATCTCCCTTGTCTATTTCCCCTTAATGATGTGATTTAGCTAATTAAAGTAGGGAAAATATGTTTCTTTTTGGCTAACAATGGATAATGGTGATTTGGTTTAATTTTAGGAAGTGAGAAAGTGATTAAGATATATCTCATCTTCTCAATTGTGCACAAATCATGAAATGAGTTAATAGGAAAAATCCGAGACTAATTAACTAAACCCACTAATCTGCCTCAAAAACTATCAAACTTTAAACAGCCATATCTCATAGCCAATAAGTCCAAAATGCAATTATGACCATTCTAGAAAAAGAGAAACCATCATATCTTTTTACTGGAAGTGTTATCGACCCCTAGTTTGGATCTAATCAGAAGTTATAAGCCTTACAAGTTTTTTTTGGTTCCAAATCATCCAATAAAATTAATTAGGGTCAGAAATGTTACTGCTTAAGATTTCCTAAAGTTATAGTGTCATACGACCCAATATGAATTTAAAATTATATTTTTCAATCTTCCAATATGTAAAATGCAAGTCGTTACAGTGAATTATGGGAAAGTAGTTGTATCTTCAATACAAATTATTGTATTTTTAGTACAATGATGCTCTAAACCTCCAATATTAATATATATCTAAATTCAAAGAGGAATAGGTCTAGACCAGAAAGAATGATTGAGAACTCACGTACAGTCTTTTTATTCATGTGTGATTTTTAAATCCATGAAGAATACAGGGTAAAGGGTGTGAGTTTATGAAAAGTGTCAAATTATATAAATGAATTTCCCTCACAAAATTAAAAGATGTAAGAGTAAGAGAAAATCAAAGAATTATATATCAGAATTCGTTTTCTGAACCCCTATAAATAGAAGATGAAATGTTGTGTCCATTGGTGCAAAAATGGCACTAAAACCTTTCATTTGAACTTTGGGAAGTGAATAACAGCCTTTATGTTGAACATCTCAAGGTGTATGTCGACATACTCTATTATAAAAAAAATTAGTTTCTAAAATTCAGATGTGAATTCCACGTTTCAAAACTCCAATTGTATGTTCGTGTGAAGATATTAGGGATTAAATAGATTTAAATAATAGAAGAATTTCGAGGATATTTATTTTGGGACCTTTAACAAAATTCTAAGACTCGGTCTACTTACTAAACACTTCAATTATTTTTGTCGTTGGAGAACATATTTTTCTTTTGTCTTGAGTCAGTTATATCTTTCATTTGCTCTGATAAATCTCTATATTTTATCTCATTTTCTTGCTTCATTTACTAATTTCGTTTCAATCTGTATAAATTATATCTATGGTATATCTAAAAATACTACATAACTTGGACAAAAATTGGTAGCAATATTTATATGGTAGTTGTTATCAAAATCAATACTCAGGGTATTAACAAAACTGATATGACAATATAATCAAAATACACAATCTCAGTACAAATCGAGTAAATGAATGATACATCAAATAAAGTGCGTGGCCTCATATACAAATAGTAGATTGATTGATGAAGATAGTTTTCCTGAATGTCATGGTCTTCATGCTCCCAAAGACCTGGATATCCTAGCAACACGTCCCCAAATACCTCACTCTAGGCCTACTTGTGAGAGTAACCAAAAGATGTCCAAAGAGGAAATATAATGAAAACAGGGATTATACAACGTTTGGTGAGGGGAATATCTCTAAGTTATGCATATACATGTAGCCTATACACTTCTAATAAACTTGAGTAATGGTCTAATCATACCTCATCTTGCCCTATCCCTATACCAACAAGTCAGGATAGTACATAATAGTTATTTTATAACCAAATTAGTTCATATTATAATAAGTTATGCTACTATTAATTAACATGATAAAAATGTGTAGATATTACTACACTTCATGATTAACAGTATTATAGATCTCCCAATCTCGGTTAACACGTAATGCAAAGTAAATGCAACAATCTCGCTATCCTACCATAAGAATTTGCACACCCGAATCCACATACAAATCATGACTGCTAATATCATAAGTTGACCATATTCAATTATCTAAAACCGATATCCATGTGATGAATTGCTATCAGCTAACAAAAGAGATTTAACTTGGTGCTAACTAAAATCGATTAACTTCAAGTCAACACCAAGTTTTATCGACTCATTTAGGTTCTATTGCAACATCCGCTACTATTAAATTATATGACCTACTCTATAATGGCATCCCAATCTATCTCTGCCCCTACTCTAGCATCATGTCTATTGGACATTCCATATCTTGTGGTATAATTGTTTCATTCACTGGGGTCAAATCCCTTTGTTTGATTCTAACTGAACACAGCAAAATCTTATGTATTCTCAAAGTATCACAAACACACATATAAACATGGACCCACTCTAACCATCTCACCATGTGAACTGCACAAGTCTTCACTCATGCCTCGTAATAACTATGTGTGTGTATATAGTTAATAATATATTCAATGGATAGTCTACAGTCTAGCATATTGAAACTATATATATCGCCTAAGAGCATATCAATATGTAATAGATATGGATATGTAAATGAAATATTACATATACACATGTATATATATGTGGGTACGTATGTTTTACGTGTGTATATGTGTATGTGTGTGTATAACATTCTATGCACCAATTGGTAGCCCCAAGTCAGACATACTAAAACTATATATAAAATTTCGCATAAATTCATATCAATATATACATATGTGTATATATATAATATTTTTCACTAATTGGTACTGAAATAATAAATATAAATCACATATACATCGTTTGTGTGTATGATAGTTCATGTAGTAACCGGTAGCCTCGAGTCAAGCATACGGAAATAATATATAAATCACCTAAAGTGAATATTTATAAATATAAATATATATATACATACACATATATATATACATACATAGATATACATATATACATTCCATCCACCTATCAACAACCCCAAGTTAGACATACCAAAAAATATATAAACTGCTTAAACCATATACCCATAGATGTTTATAATATAATTCATGCACTTATTGATAGTTGAATCTATAGGATCACACAATTGACTCAAAGTGGTTATTTTAAAATAAATCCCTCTATTAATACACACTAAAACTTTTATTTAATATGAAAATTGTTTTGAAAGTAATTTAATTATTTAAATATGAATATTAATATACTCGACAATATAAAATGTGTTGCATATGAGATGAAGTAGTAACAAATGACATAATGTGTATATGTCTCGTATAAATGCATCTCATAAAGTAATATATATTTTTATAATCATAATATATATATAATTGATTTTGACATATTGTATAAATATAATTATTAATACTAATATGCGCATAATGTTTATGAATAATTATTTGAGTTTGAAATTTAATTTGTAAATGATTTAGATTATATATAGTATAATTTAATGTACATGGTTTTGTTATGTTATCTGTTACTCAAAATAAATTTGACCAACTATAAGTTAGCATAAAAAGAATACCCTACAAAATAGGTAATAATAACTTTTAGGTTAATATTAATGTATTACCACCTACATACATAAATATATACATACATACACATACATATATTATATGCGACTATAAATTTTGATAATTTTTTTATCAAATCTAAATAAACGTATGTATGTATGCACTAATGTATGTCAATCTAAGGATTTTTAATGAATCGCTAGAACAAACACCCACAATTCTTACTCTAAAGATGCTTTAAAACATATGCCACCAATATCAGATTCCTGAAAGCAACGTACTTCTTCCAACATAGGGTAAATAAGAACACCATCCTCTGTTGTGATAAACAACATGCAACCGGTATATATGCCTTGGTGGTGTTATCCTGCCCTTCATCATTTTCGATGATCAATTCTTCAAGAGCTTGAGCTGGCTATATCCCAAGTTCACCCCAATGAGTTTTCTCTCCCGAGCTTCTTGTTCGTGCTATTTGTGAATTGATTTCAATGGCCTCTGAATTTCAAGGAGCTAACTTATCTCTTGCACTTCAAGCAAAAGGCACAACTCAACATCTTACATGATCATCAAGGCTTGGTGTAGATGCATGGTTGCGAAAAGCTTCGCAGCAAACGTTCTTTTTTCAAGAACGGATACTTCTTCGTTTGGTGCCTGTATGGCTTCAACGGGCGTTGGCTTTCCAGAAGTAAGATCCCTTCCTTCTTTACTCTTACTGCCCTTGGGCTCCATCGTTCAAGTATTTAACATTCTATTTTCTCATTTGCAGACATTCCCTCTTGAGATTATCATGACAAGCATGGAGATATCCCTAAAGCTCTGAAGGAGGTCAGCTTCCGACGTTGCACTACCACGTTTCACCTAAATAATGGGAACCTCTATCGGTGTACTATTTTGCTCGTTAATAGATTCGTAATTCCCAAATCGCCTCCACCAAGCAGCTGTAAAGCACCTGCCTAATCTTTTGTTTGCACTCGCATCTTTGACAAGAATCCTTAAGGGGAAGTTGAAGGTCCGTTAGGTATAGCGCATGCTGAGGAACCCATTAGAAGGGGAGCAGAAGAAGCGACACCCCGAGTGAAAGTGATGAAGGAGCTAGAATGCGACCGATTCCGATGGAGAGTGAAAGCGTCAAGAGGAGAGAAGGAAAGGAAGAGATGGTGGATGAAGAAGAGGAGGAAGTAAGTGCCGATGAGGGTGATAGTGAATATGCAGCCAGTTTGGAAGGAGATGAGTCATTTGGCGAAACATTTCCTGAAGGCAACGAGCTTCCTTCTTCTCCTCATCTAAAGTGGAATACCGTCGAATCTCCCAAGAAAGCTGAGGAGCCAAGCTACTGCCACCAATTGAATCTCCTCCTCCAACTCACTCCTTTGGAAGATGTCTTTGTTGGCTTGAGCGACTTCGATATCTCCATCGACGATCTCCTTATAGAGAGTTCTCCAAACTTTAGCTTCTCATCGGGGTATCTTAAACGAAGGTGGAGAGCCAACATCTTTACTTTCATGTGAACATGGTTTATAGATTACTTAGGGGGTCATTGGCACTATAAACACTCATTGGGATTACGAACATGCATCCTTGCATTCGTTTGTATTCTAAAATTTTGATTTTTATACTATCTCTCTTCTTGTTTCATGTTCCATATCTAGAAACAGATATTGCAAGCTCCAGTATAATGCGGACGAGTTTATAGGGTGAACCCCCAACCCTTCTCCATCTCATTCTAGACATCGTGAGTCTGATGAAGAAAGATTTTAGAGAAAGGAGAGAGAGCATGAGGCGGAAGATTTTCGCAAAGCTGAAAGGGGGAGGAAATGAAAGCAAGATTAAGAGGGATTGTCGCATGATCAAAATATGTGACATAAGTTGCTTCTAATTGCCATAGTTCCTTCTCCAACATTCCTTTGTCCCATACCAATCTCAGCTTCCTCCCCATCAACACGCTCCCATTTCAAAGTCCTTGACTACTGTCGCTCCTCCACACTCTAAGGGGATCTTTGCTCCTTCGTCTTCTACTACTGGTGCACCACCCCACCTTCAGGCTACTTTCCCTGATCTTTTCTTACAGGGTGTTATGTTTGATCCAAAGATATTCCTAAGGAGGAGATAGACTGGGATCTTTAGAGGGTTCGAAAGTATGTAAACTAGGTCAATAAATGAAAAAAACTTTGCTTTGCTTTCTTCAAGGTCAACAAAATTAACTACACGAACATCCAATTCTTCGACTCCAAAAGGAAAATTTACGATAGCATTATCGAAGGATATAAGGGGGTATTAGAGAAAATGAAGGCTGAGAGGGACAATGCCCTAAAATCTAAAGAAAAGGGATAGCTTCATGGTGGAGTTAAAGCTGGCACACTCCAATGCCGATTTCGTATTGAAAGATTGCCTCAACACTGCCTATGAGGATAGAGCCGCTTTGAAGATACAAATAATCAACAAAGACCTAGTCCTCACTGCGAAGGATGAGATTATTTCAGGCTAGGAACAAAACTCAAAGAGCGGGTCATTGAAATCCAAAAGCTTCATGTAGAGAAAAATAAGCTTGCAAATGACTTGCCTATTGAAAACCAAGAAGCTAGATTCTGAGGTCGAGCATGCCATCGTCGCCCTAGAGCTAAAGGAATAATGGAGGCACAGGCCAAGGAGTGGAAGGATTTGAATAATACTGCCCAACACTTCTATGCAAGCATGGTCATACAGAAGAACTTGAAGTGGCTAGGGAGCACATACACTGAAACACTCACCGATGCTTAGGAGGAGGTGCTGCGTCGCTCTAACGCAGCCGATGAAGGCCTCTATGAAGAAGAACTCATGGCCAAGTACCATGATGCAGACGATATAGTAAACTCAAGGAGTGAAAGGCCATATTAGCTACTAAGGACGTCGCTGTTGCAGCCGCTGTTGCTGCCACTGAGGCTTCTGCTAGACCAAGTGCATCGGGTCTAGTAGAATTACTTGTTCCAAAATCCAAAGAGCCTGCGGCAGATTTTCCTAAGACCGAGGGGGTCGACTTCGAGTCTACTCAGATAATTTTGGAGTTAGTAGCGACTACTTATGTTGAGGCTTATAGTCCTCCCTTTGTTGAGCAGCCAATTCAATACTTTTTCGAAGAGGGCGAATTTTCTAAGTTCCCTTCATCTCGATCGACTCCGGGCGAAGGTATATCTCTTATTTCACTGTGTTCGAGAAACTTCAGTTCTCGCATGAATCCATCACTGACTTTTATCATTCTGTTTGTCAACTTGTAGGTTAACTGTATCTTCCTTCTCCATCTCCAACTACTTAAGGCTTAGGTTCTACGACTATTTTCTCTACGTCAACCTCCATTTCCATGGAACTTGTCCCTTTTGCTCCTTCCACCAGCTCTGGCTCAGGAATCGATTTTGATAAATAGGGCCTTTGGAGAACTTAGATGATGTACTTCTATCCCAGTAGGAAGACCATGTTGTCACCAGCGCCATAGACCAAACAGACTATACTTCCATGGCAAAGAGGTTGAAGGCTTATTTTTAAAAGATTAAGGTCAAGACCGAGCCTGGCATCGAAAAGCCTACTACCTCTACTCCTGCAAACCATACTTCCAAGATTTTCACACTTAAGCTGAGACCACTAAAGCTCAAGCCTTTTGAGGTCCCCGTCGAGAAGTATGATAAGCCCCATACAGCTATTGGATTCGAGTCTTCCCAATCTGAGGGTGGCACTCCCAAAGGAAAAGTAATCAAAGATGAATGAAAGCATAAAATGCGTCCTGGTAGATCTGGCGGAAAGGGTAAAAATAAAAGGAAGAAACAAATAGGGGACTTCTGAAGCTTGTAGGCATGGTGGCTCTTTTTGTTGTACTCTTTGTATTTTCCCTTTTTTGATGCAAACATGTTGTGTTTGTGCGGGTATGACTCCCGCTATCCTTGTATAGAAAAGCTTTAACTGCTGAAAGGTCATTTTCTCTTGTAATCTTTGTTCATGCTTTACTTCCCATGTTTTAATGTTCTGTACTTCCTTATGTGCAGCTGCCTTTGTATATAATATAACTTCTTATCATGTAGTTTATCGATATTATATACCTATTACCATGCAACACTTCCATTTACCGCAACCTTGCACATGGAAATGGAATTCCTGCAATTGCTCTAGTTATATACCATTAGTGTACCCTGTTTATAGTCGCTAAAGTGTTCCAATTAGTAAAATAGGATCACCATTTGACAAATCTATGGTTATTCCTATTCATATTGGGTCGATTTTCTCCTGGCCAACCACTAATCTTGAATGATCCAAGTCCATGCGGCTCCATGTTGCCATAGGGCAGCGGTTGGAACGTTTACTTTCCTATTTGTATAGCTTTGTTGTACGGTTTTCCCTGTGTTGTGGGACTTATGATTCCCAATGCCATCATTCGGGCATTGATGGGATAGAAATGTCATGCGGTGAATTATCTGATTGGCCCCAGTCCAGTCGTGCCTTTCTAATCCTAATTTTAGATCGGGAAGGCCCAATAATACATGTTCTTGATATCCAACTATCCTTGCTTTTCCTCGGCTTGTCGTATCTTGCTAAGCCGCTAGTGTTGTAGTTGGAGTTTAGTTTGTATACTAATTCATGTCTCTAAGAACCAATGGTATTGCCCAATTCTAAACATTCCTTATTTGGTGTTGTCGACTTTCGAGCAACAACCGGTACCTATAAGCCAAGGTTGAATCATACAATTGACCTCTTTTTGGTCAATCCGTATTGACATTGCCAAATTTCGAGCAATGGCAAATTCCCATAGGCTAGGGCTAAATTATCTTATTGTCCGCTGGGTGGTCATACCTTTCTAACGTTGTCAATCTTTGGGTAATGGTAGATTTCTGAGGGTTGGGGTCGAATTATTCGATCGAACCTAATAAGAGTTTCTTCTTCCTGATGTTGCCAATCTCTGGGTAGTGCTAGAATCCTGAAGATCGGGATCAAATTTTTCGATCGACCCCTATGAGAGTTTTTCCCTTCCCGACATTGCCAATCTCTAGTCAATACCGGATTCCTGAAGGTTGGAGGTCAAATTCTCCAATCGACCCCTATATAAGTTTTTCCTTTACTGATGTTGCCAATCTTCGAGCAACACAAGATTTTGAAGTTTGAGGGTCAAATTATCTGATCGACGCTTGCAAGAGTATTTCCTTTCTTGACATTGCCAACCTTTTGGAAATGCCATATTCCTGAAGGTTAGGGGTCAAATTATCGGATCGACCTCTGTAAGGTAGCGTTCACGGTAATTAAATGGTATGTTTCCATTGGTGTTGCATTAAACACGGCAACTGACAAATCCCCATTCCCAGCCCCATTATGAGAAAGCTGGGTAAAGAAGAACTAGCATCAGGTGCGTCAAACGCATCGGACGTTAATGTAATGTTGCTAACTTTCCCTCTTTACAAGTTACTTAAAAATGTTAAAACTAATTAAATTTACATTTTCATAATTTTCTAAAACTAATAACTTTTGCAAATGAGGTCCGTTTGAGACGTTTTTTGCGTTGCGATCATATCAAAGTGCTCTACATTATGGAGTTAGTTTGAACTGAATCCGAGTAATTTAAAATTTTACAATTTATTTATTTGAATTTAAAAATGTATTTGTTTATTTTAATGAAATTCCATAATTTACTTCATGTTATTTGCAATTATTAAGCGCATATTACACAATTAAAAGAAAATAATTAAATAACTATAAATCAATTTAAAAAATCACTTTTCAAATACTTCGCTCAAATACCGCCTTCGCATCGTCAAACGCATTCCTCGCTTAACCAACTTCCCCGCTCGAATTCTCCATTTCCGTTCATTGCAAACGCACCCTAAGAGTTTTTCCCTTCCCAACATTGTGAATATCTAGGAAATGCCAGATTCTTGAAGGTTAGGGCTCGAATTATCCGATCGACCCCTGTAAGATTTTTTCCCTTTCTAATGTTTCCAATCTTCGGACAATACCAGATTCCTAAAGGTTAGGGATCGAATTATCCGATCAGCCCCTATAAGAGTTTTTCCCTTCTTGACGTTGCCAATCTTCGGGCAACACTAGATTCCTAATGGTTGGGTGTCAAATTATTCGATCCCTATAAGAGTTTTTTCCTGTTCGACATTGCCAATCTCCGGGCAATGCCGGATTCCTGAAGGTTGGGGGTCGAACTATCCAATTGACCCCTATAACAGTTTTTCCCTTTTCGACGTAGCCAATCTCCAAACAATGCAGAATCCTAAAGGATGGGGTTGAATTATCTGATTAACCCCCATAATTATTCTCCCTAGCCATGATCCGATGCTTAAGGAGCATGTTCCTTAAGCATTACTAATCACGCAGTACGGGAATTTCACTTACAAGAATATAATTCCATTGGTTTGAGAAGCAAACTAATTATTATAAATGGAAATTGCAGTAAGTCCTGCCTTACTATACTGCCTCCAAAATCCATAGTGGGCTTATTTGTGAAAATAAACTAACATAAGCTAAGTGTAGTAGCGCCACAGCAGATCGTTGTTCCATGCGCGCAGGATTTGAAGTCCATAAATAGTTGCAAGCTTGAAAGTTCTATCTCCAAGCTTCTGATCGATTACATAGGGTCCTTCCTAGTTCGGACTAAGTGCCCCCGTACTTGGGAGAACTCATTTCAAAATGAGGTCTCCTACCTTAAAGGTACAATTTTGGATCTTGACATTGAAATGTCATGCTACTCTTCTCTGATGAGCAGTTATCCTTAATTCCACTTCTTCCCTTTTCTCAGTGACCAAATCGAGGGACTCAAGTAAGAGTTCCTTGTTTACGTTTGGAATCTAATGCCTTTTACGATGAGAAAGGACTTCCAATTCTATCGGTATCATGGTTTCTAATCTATATGCCAAGGCGAATGGCGAATGTCTGGTTGCTGACTTGTGGGTTATTCTATAAGCTCATAATGCTAGCGAAAGCTCATCAACCCAATTGCCTTTAGCTCTGGTTAGTCTCTTCTTCAAGGTGGATTTTATGATTTTATTTACCACCTTCATTTATCCGTTTACCTACGGATGGAAAAGCTCTTCTTAATTCTATATCAATTGTAGAAATTCTTAAACTCGGTATTTTCGAATTGAGTTCCACTATCCGTGATAATCTTCTAAGGTACTCCGAACCTACAAATGATATTCTTCATCACGAAGTTAGACACCTTTTCCGTTATGATTGTGGCTAGTGATTTCACATTGGCCCACTTCGTGAAATAGTCCACTGCGACTATCACATATTTAGATCCTCCTTTCACAATTGGTAGCAGTCCAGTAAGATCATTTCCCCAAATTGCAAATGGCTATGGGCTAACTATTTGCATAAGTTCTAAAGATGGGGATCTTGGGATTTTTTCTAACCTCTAGCAATGGTCATATCGTTCAGTGTAATCATCTACATCCTGGTTAACCGTTGGTTAGAAATATCCGAAGGGAAATACCTTCTTTGCCAAAGTCATGCCCTTAGTGCAATATCCATAGCTGCCCTCATAGATTTCCATAAGGATCTTTCTAGCCTCATCCTTGGTTAGGAGGTAGAGAATACAGTCCTATACAATACTCCTTGCATCATGAATCGATGAGCTATTCAAAAGAGTTTCTTTCTTTCATACACATCTCTCGAAAGAGTTTCCTTGAGTAGACAGTCTTTGATTGAGGTCATCCGTGACTCCTCTTCTTTTGTGATCACCAGAACCTAGTCGACATCCAACTGACTGATATTTAGAGCTGTTAAAACTTCCACTAGAACCAAACCCACCAGTTGTGTTCCCCTAAAATTTGTCGACTTAGCTAATGAATTAGCCTATGCATTCTCCTCTCTGGGATGTACGTAATTGTATAATGTTCTATGTCATCTAACAGCCCTAGTGCCTTCGTCGGGTAGGGAGATAGCTTGACTCCCTTAGCCTGGTATTCCTTTCTTACTTGAAAAACCACATGTTAGGAATAGTTGAATATGTATAACATCCTTATTCCCAGCTCCTTAGCTATCCTTAATCCCTACGATCAATGCTTCATATCTAGCCTCATTGTTAGTTGTGGAAAACTCCAATCCTAAAGCATAGTAAACCAAGCGTCCTTTCAAAGTTATCGAAACTATTCCTAATCCTGAGCTATGTTCGTCCGATGCTCTATCTACGAACAACTTCCAATGAGAGTGTGTGGTTGTATCATCCTCCTCCTCACCATCCCGTGTTGTAAACTTATCTATGAAACAAGCCAATACCTGTTCGTTTATCGCTCTACTCGGATGGTAAGTGATATCATACTAGCTTAACTATATGTTCCATTTCAGCAATCTTCTAGAATTTTCGGGTCGGTGCAATACCTACTTTGGAGGCTAATCTGTCGATACTCTGATTAGATGAGCCTGAAAATATGAATGCCATTTCCAAGAGGCAATCAACAAGCAATGCAAGTTTCTCTAACTTTGCGTAGTCTTTTCAGCTCCAGCAAGTCGCTTACTGATGTAGTAAACCGGTCTTTGGAATCTCACCTCCTCATGTACTAGCACAGCACTCGGTGCATGAGCAACCACTGCTAAATAATGAATAAATCCTCCTTGTCCAGTGGTTTGGATAAGACCGCTGGTATCTTCATGTACCTCAACAATTCTTCAAAATCATTATGACAATCCTGATTCCATTCGAAGTTCTTCTTGCCCTTCTTGAGAGCATCGAAGAAGGGCATGCACTTATCTGTTGCCTTTGAGATAAACTGACTCAAGGCAGTAATCTTCACACTTAGGCTCCGCAACTCTTTTTCAAGATCAAGGCTCTAACATTCCTCAAGGCATCAATCTGCTCTAGATTGGCCTTAATGCCCCCTGCGTTCACAATGAATCCCAAAAACTTTACCGATGCTTACCCAAAAGAACATTTTAATGGATTTAGTCTCATTCCATACTTCTGTAAAACTTCGAACATCTCTACGAGGTCGTCCAAATGATTTCATACACTCATGGCTTCATAAGCATGTTATCCATGTACACTTTCATTGTTCATTTGATTTGATTCTTGAACATGGAATTTATAATCTTTAGTGAGTAGCTCCATCGTTTTTCAAACCGAATGACATTATCGATAACAGTATAACCCAAATCCACTATAAAGCTAGTATTCTCCCGATTTGGTCTATGCATCATAATTTGGATATAGCCCGAATAAGCATCCATAAATGAGAGAAACTCATGTCCCACCGTTCCATCTTCCAACTGGTCAATCCTAGGCAAAGGAAAGCTGTCCTTTGGCATGCCTTATTCAAATTAAAGTATTTGATACATGTTCGTTGTTTTCCATTAGATTTCTTGACTAATACGAGATTGAATGCCCAATTAGGGTATAAAGTATCGTAGATAAACCCATTTGCCATCAGTTTGTCCACTTCTTCTTTCAACACAATGGATCGCTCCAAACCCAGGCTGTGCCTCTTCTGTTTTACTACCGGAAACTTTGGATCACTATTCGGCGCATGACACGCTACTTTCGATGATATCCCCTACATATCTAAATGGATCCAGGCAAATAATTTAAATTTCCTCGGAGGAACTTAACCAATTCCTTCCTTAAGTTAGCATTGAGCTGAGATCCAATCTTTAAGACTTGAATAGGGTCATCCATGTCGATTAGAACATTCACCATCAGTTCAGCTAGTGTTGGTCACTCTTCCCCCGACTTCTTCCTGGGATCCATTGCCTTATCAAACCTACTACGGGTCCCAAGCCAGAGTCTAGGCCTTGATTTCTATGCTTGCAAATCCCGAATGTGGAGAGTCCTCTCCACATTCTTACCTTTCTCATGTCGCTTCGCTTCTCCCAATTTTGTAACGTAACATTCCCTTCTAATGCTTAGGTCTCCTTTTACTGATCCGACCCCATTCTCCATGGGGAAATTCATCACCAAGCACCAAGGATCCCATGCTATTATGAAATCAATGAGGTCGATCAGCCTAAAAAGGCATTATATGCTGATCCACTATAATGAATTTTTGGATCTGGACTGTCCTGCAATCTCCTTCGCCTAATTCTATAGGCAAATCATCCTAATTGACTGCTTAGCTTTGCGCGTAAATCCTTGAATTTTTTTTACAAGCTGTCACCTCCTTCAAGTTGATCTTCATTTGATTGAATGTCCTATGGAATAGCATGTTTACAAAACTTCAAGTATCCACTAACGCTCGACATACTATCGTCGGTCCAATTCCAACTTTTACCAGCAACGGGTCGAAGGTTGGCACTTCGACTCTATCTACATCCCTATCTATGTAGGGCACCATAGGTTATTATCCTTTGCTACTTAGCCGGAGCTCCATCTTCTACGGCAAAGCGATCCTCCTATAGTACATGCTTTAGCGAGCTTGCGTACCATTCCATTTCCCTCCAACTTTTCTCTGCTTGATGAGGTCCTCCAGTTATGGTGTTGATAATTTACTTCTCACTAATTTGCTCGGTCCCTTCTCCACTTGGTCCATGTTGATTCCCTTGGGTAGGCGACACTTGGGGTCTCGTAGATTGTCCACCTTCCTGTGGCTCTATAACATACAATTGGAGCATGTTTTCTCTTATCAGTTTTTCGATGAGATCCCTCAAATGCCGACACTCGATTTTGTCGTGTCCATGAGTTTCATGGGAACAACAGAACTTTCCAAAGCATCTTTCTTGCTCGGCCACCTCCTTCCAGGATGGCTTCTTATATCGCTATGTTCCTTGAGTAGCAAGGTATATGTTCTCTTAAGTATCATTTAGGGGCATATAGTCTTCCAGTTTCGTATTTCTCGGCCATTTCTTGTTTTCATTATGCATTTCGACGGAGCCTTGGTTCCTTCTATTTTAGTTATTAGAATTTCCAACATTAACTGCCATGTTACCAGAGTTACCTCCGGTTTATGCAATCGCTATGTTGCTCTGGATAACTTCCTTTGATTGTCTGTCACCAGCTTCTCCTGCAGTTAGACTCACCTCTTCCAATCACAGAAACTGATTAGCCTTCTAATGAAATTCTTCCGTATTAGCAGGTTGCTTCATCTCCAACCATCTACTGAAATCCTTGTCTGGGTGTTTGCCCTGGACCAATGCTGTAAATACCAAATACTCCTTCAAAATACTTACTTTCGTAACATCAATATTAAACTGATCCAAGAACCCTTTCAATGACTCCTTAGGTTCTCGAGATAGACTCTACAAGGACATCACATCCTTAGGTCATGCAGCATAACTTCCTAGCCAACTCATTGAAAGTTGATATGGATCTTGGCACGAGCTTAGTGAACCACATCAATGCAACTCCTTCCAAGAAAATAGGAAAGCACCTACATCGAACAACATCCATCGCCCTGACATCGTCCATGCACCATTCATACTTGAGTAAATGTTGCATAGAACTGGTAGTCCTATTGTACGATGGCACAGTCGGCATCGTAAACTTCATGGGATACTCTTCTCTTAGAACATTCTCCGTGAATAGAGTCTTGCTCGGCATGGAGACCTAATCCTCATTCTTTCTACCTTTTCTTTCCTCGACCAACCGCTTAACCATTGTTGCTATGTATTCCTCACTAACACGATATTCCAAAGGACAACTATCAAGGGTTGCGTCGAGTGTTTAGCTCTGCAAAAGCTCTTAATTTTCCTGTTGATGTCTAGGTTCTCCAGAATCTGGGAGAACCACTCCCCCAGTCTTTCATTGACGTGGGTGGTTCTGCTGCAGTTGTTTGAACTTCAACACCATTAACTTTAACATTTGGTTTGTAATCATTATCATCAAGCTGTAGGTCATCTTCTAAGTTAGACAAATTCAAAGCTTCAGTTCCTTGTCCCTCTATTATCCAGAAAACCTCTCGGTACCAAGTTGTTTTCTTTTGCAAGGAGCGCTCCGGCTTCCTCTATCAAGCTCTTATGTTGGTCCAGCAACTGCTTGCTTCTGCATTCCCTTTCCATTTCACATTTCTGACCAGTAATAGACGAGTCCTCCACTTCATATCTAGAGAAGAAACTTCTATCGCGTTCATCATAATCCTTTGCGGTTGCCATGTCAACAATGCTATGCTAGCGTCCATCTTCTCCATCGGATTCTTTTGACTGTCAACCAACTTCTAGTTCATCTCTTGCATCATTTTATCAAGCTTATCCCTTGTAACCACTTCCTATTGAGCAGATGGGCCTGCTGATTACTAACTTCCAATTATTGAGCTTTCCCTTCATCACCACCAACTACTACTTCCGACAATCTTCCATATCTCATAGGCGCCATTGATTTCTATAAGCAAGTTTTCAATTTTTTTAAAGCAAATCTTCTGGATCTAACTACTAGATCTCTCTAAATCCATAATAGGAAGATAGAGATGACAATGAGAATCAAGTTTTCGGTAAAAGCACCAAAATGTTCATGTCAAAAGTGACACAATACCAAAAAAGCTATATAAATATTGATATCTAGCAGAAAGTAAATGTAAAACAATAAGGATACCAAGATTTTTATAGTGGCTCACCGATCTATGGCCTATGTCCACTTTTTTCTTTATGGACTATTTATTTGGGAGAGAGTTTGAGAGGATTAGAGAGATTTAGAAGTCATAAGTACAAAGGGCTAATAGGTTTCTAAGTCTAGAACTGCCAATAATGTCCGCCTTAGTGACTATTATGAGTGAGATAGGTAATAAAGAAGTTGGAGTGCCTAAAAGTCCTATTTTAATTGCCCTAGGGTCTATCTTAATTAGGCAATTCACCAGTAGAATCGAAGGCCCATGAAGTACAAAGTCTAGATCCAAGTCCAAAGGTGCAGGATAGCCAAAGTACGCCCAATCAACAATAAAAACCACTTGATACTGAGGGAAACCTCTCGGCACTGACTAGTTTTTATTGGGAAATTCCCTCATCCTTCTTCAATTTAGCCTTCCTATCTTTGATTTGTTGCATTCCAAACACTTTTCCTTGAAGGTGGATTTGTTTCTGATAACCTTCTTCACACTTCTTGTCATTTCCTGCTTTCTTTGATTTCTTCTCGTGAATCCTTGGAATTTCTTGTTTATTATTGAAGAAAAGCACTCCATGACGATCACTTTAGCCCATATCCCAAGTACAAGTGGTGTGGGAGGTCCACAGTAGAGCAAAAAAATCAGCACCGAGTGGTTCCTCTCGGTACCGAGTGGTCCACTTTGCCCCCTTTGCCTTTGCAACTTCTTGAATGTGCTTCTACGACTTTTCTAAGCACTTTTCCAAGTTCGCGAATCTTGACATTTTGATTCTTATAAAAATCTGTTTGGTCAAAAAGATGGTTAACAATATATATACACTTTTTAATTTCTTTTGTGAAATGACATTTATATCAATTTTAAATCAAATCAAAATTGATGGCAATAAAATATATTATATATACGAACATGGGTTATGGGTGAGCATATACGAACATGTAACATAAAATATGAACTGTGCCTAATCGAATATGCCCCCTCATGGCACCTTGATTTGATTGCTTAAATCACCACTTGATGGTGAAATGATTGAATGAACCACCTTGATTTAATTTTGTTTAAAGTTACTTCGGGTAGAAATTAATTTTGACTATAGGAAGGGATATAGGACAAGACAAACATGAATGAGAGGAGAGAAAGAAGGAAAAATTAAATCCGAATTAATGAAAAGGATTAGTTTTTATAGAGAGAATGAAAATCTTTTGCATTACTCCCTTGGAAGCTTTCACTTTAATTCTCTATTAAATCTATATCAAATATTTGGACCGTATTTCTCCCATATGGTTGGTGATGCTTGCATCATATAGGGACCAAAAATTCCAAGGCGTATTTAAGTAACTAAATATATTTGAAGCACGTTTATAAATATCTATGTCGTATATCAATACATGCATATAAATTTTATATACACTAACAAATAATTACTAATAGTACCCAAAACATTTCGAGAGTAGCCCCACTTACTAATAACACCCCAAACATAAAATACACCAATAATAATTATTTCTTAAATATTAATTAGTTTAATCAATTTACAACACGTTATAAACTAATTAAATTATATGGTTTTTAAGAGAATTGACAATTACAATTGTGAACTCTAAGGTCTGAATTAATTAGCGATTAATATCGAAAAATTCAATATTAACATATACATGTCGCATTTGCTAATGGTGTGATGGTTTGGCCAAATTCATCGCTTGTAGATTTTTTAAGTAAAATCATATTTTCTATTATCTTTAGTGGTACCAATAGTGATAATAATTTACACACACTCTTCGCCAACGCTATATCACTTTAGGATGTATGGAATTTTATATCGGTAAAAACTTCAATATTATCCACATTCAACTCGATCAATCCATAAACGAAGACTTTGTTTAATAATTACATTTACTATTAACTAACGTACAATGGAGAGAGAGATTTAGCATTTAAGTTGACTACAGTTGACTATGATACTAAATTATATGATAAAGGAAATGAATTTTCTATAGAATAGTGATTCACTTCCAATGCTTCAAATCATATCCAACTATAGTCATTCAATGGATGTCATACTATGATTTAACTACAATCAAAGTGGAGTATCCACATTAAAGTTCCACAGTATTCTCAAGTTAAGGGAACCGTGTAACATCGTCATACCAAGATTTTCTGTTTAACCAAGTTATTGTCAACCAATAGGAAACTCTCAAACAAATTATTCCGTTATTATCCAATAACCACGAGTGTGTAAACCATTGCTGCCCCTGATAGCCGTGGTAATACGTTGCCTAATGTTTAAAGAGCATCACGTGCTCTTGACTCGATAGATGTATTGATATCCTTTCTTAAAACATCTTGAGCAGGAATATTCAGAAAATGCTATTTTATATTTTGATTAATTACTCACGATTGAAACTATTTGCAATTATAATCACATAACATTTTATTTAAGGATTTTCTTATTTATATACTTTAAGTTAATTACTTAATTAATTAAGGCCAATATAAAAAGTATATAAATGAAAACAAATACCGTTAATATGAACAAGATTAATTACATATTTGGATATATATATAACAAATTACATAATTTCCACTAAAGAACGCTATTAACTCTCTCAACCCCATACTTGTACCTCGGGATTGATTATGGAATCTCAATCATATTCCTTTAATTGGTTTATAAGAACTAATCGAGCTAGTCCCTACATGAATGGATATGCTATATTTTTTTATTAGATACTCTGTTATTCAACACCTCTCCATTGTTGATAAAATGCATTTATCATATGGAACTTTCGAAGTAAGTTTCTTGACTTCTTATGAGCTTTAGGTTCTCTCAGAATCTATATCGTGCCATTATTATCATAAACAATGTTATGAAATTCACAACATTTGGAATTGTTGAATATGCTAATATATGATTTTTGTTTGATGATAATAAACATATACATATATTCATATAAATGTATTTGTTATTGTACTATTTTATTTTCACATAATTAAATAAATATTTGCTGAATAAGATAAATAACATAAAATTTAAATTCAAATAGATTTTATATTCTAACAAATATTTTATTATAATTTCGAATAGTACAAATTTAATATCTCACTATACACTTACACTTTATCATTCTACAATACAATTTCATTTACAACACAACTTCAGTTACATTTCAATTTACATAACTTTTCTCACTGCATATCACTCGTTCACTCATATTTGTTCTTCAACTATATTCCAATTTGTATCCAGCATCTAAATTGTCTGCAAAATAAACACTGACACGGTAAAATTTGAAAAGAAATATTTTTGTAGTGTAAAATAAAACGTGTATTTTGAAAATGATATTTGCCTCGGTTATTTGGGTTGTTCGACGTCATTTTCATTTGAATCCATTCATACACGAACAACATGTGACATGCACAGTGTATCATTGTACATGCCATAAGGCCATGCACACTGATATACACTTAATAAAACCACAGGGACATGTGAGCACAAGGTCAAACCCGAGCCATGGCTGGATTCAACTCAGGTGCAATATAAAAACATCACAAAATTATCAAGTATAAGTGAAAATACTCGATCAAAGCAATCAAGCAACACTGCCTCAACAGTTAATGGTTCACATGACATCATACATGAAGTATTAACCATAACCAGACCTGGCAACTTGAATACAATGACCAAAGGCAACAACGCTCAACAGATCATCAATGAACTCAAATATCAATGGCACCAGGTCGGTACAACATTGCAACAGAGAGCAGGAGAAAAGAAACAACCATAAGTGAACAATCATTATAAGCACAGATGGTATAAGCAGTGATTACACAAGTGCACCACACCAGGTCAGTGCACATGAAAACAAGTGAATAGCGACCAAACCAGGACAACAAGCTCCAGACTCAAAGAAATGGTGTGTGTCGAGACAACAGTGGTAACAACCGTATATACATATGCATATGTGAAAATCAGACCAACTCAATATTGCAAACCATCAAGCTACAGCAAAGCACATGATGCAATGCAAAAAAGTGGAACAGTACTAGTGCAAAGAACAGTGAAGCAACATTTATATACATGCACAGCAAAGTATAAGCAAACAGTTTCAAAGGATGATGCCAGAGAATCACCAGAAAAGACACAAGTGTAGACAAACTACATTCAGGCATGAAAACAATTTGATCGTGAGACCAACAATAACTTCAAATAAAATATACAAACCACCAGTGAATTAATGAAGCAATAAATAACTGACAATATGAACTTAGTGAAGCCGAGTGTAACAGGCAGTGGTGACAACATGACTCAAGTGCAATTCGAATAACAATTGCCATAGTAAAGAGAAGCAATTCACACGAAGCCAAAGGAACTGGCCAAAGCAATTCATAAAAATTCGAATGTCAATATCTCAAGTCAAAACTGCCAGTAGAGATGAAAGAACACAAATCAATCCATGGGTCATGAACCAGTCAAGGAAGGTAACTAGTAGGTAAAACACAAATGAATAAGTCATAAAAGAAATCAACCATTTCAATTAACTCAAAAATTCAAAGCTTCGAAATCAGAGATGTCAACAGAGAAAAGAACAGAACCAAATTCAAAGCAAATGCAAGCCGTGATAACCATGAAAAGAAATATTTGAATCAAACCAGTCTAAAAAAATCACACGTATTCAAGCAAAATCGAATGGCCAAGCTAAATTATCGAACCAATTCAAATGATATATTCAAACAATAATTTAGGGTTTTATTCCCAATAAATACCATTAACATCATTGGCATACAACATCGAGTTAAGGCATAACAACGAGAGTAATAAAGGAAATCACATACCAAAATTATTTAATTCGAACTCGCCAAATTGAAGCGACCGAGTGAAGTCAAAGAAAGAAGATAATCAACAAAGAAATCAATGCGAAAATATCTATTCAATCAATCAACTGGAATCGACAGTTTCAATTTCAGAAGCCTTAAATTTTCGAAATAGGAACGAACGAAGAACTGAACGAAAGAGGAATCAGTAGACATAAATAAAAAGAGAAAAGTGGAATAGATTTTTTCATCAAAGTTTTTTTCTTTCTTTGGGCCGGCTTATAATTTCTATTTGGCTTAATTTTTAAAATTATGGTTTCTTGTTTAGTGTTTGTTTTTTATTTTTTAATGTACTTTTAAACTTTTATAAAATTCTAGCCGGGTGACTAGGGGGCGGACTACGGTGGTTTTAGAGAATTCGCGACTCAGCGGCTGAGTTATGGCAAGGTTTTGAGCATAGAGTTAGGTTAGTCAACAACGGTGTCATAAGTTTACGTGTGCAAGCGTTTGACTACTTAATTTCTAGTAGAAACTTTGAGGGTAGCACGTAGGCAGGGTTTTGCCGAAGCTGGGTAAATCTGTGTTGTTCTATTTCTGCTTTTATTATTCTGGTATTAACTGTGCTGCAATTATTTTATATATTTTCGCATAATTTTTATAATTACTAGTATCACCCTATTCACACCTCCCATCTAGGGTGAAATCGATCCTACAGGAATCACCACGGTCAATTATGAATTTACACATTGTGTTGTTGTCCAAGACGATGTACTAAGCCTTTTGTTTTATTACCCACAACTTTTCATTTAGAACATTTCCAATTTATAGCTCCTTAACAAAGGTTTGAACATGAATTTATGTTTGACATGCTATCTTTGTCTTTGATATCACTTATGAAGTTCAAGTCCGAACAGTCCCTTTACGGGAATTCGTTGTTTCAATAAGCTAGAGAATCTCTATCTAAAGAAATCATTCACTGATCGTTTGATACTACTGAAGACATTTTTCACCATGAAGATGAGAGAGGATGCTTCAGCGAAGGTGCATCTTAGTTTCTTCAATTCTCCTATAATGAAGATGAAGACTGTGGATTTGAAGGTGGATGAATTGCAGAAGGTGCTGGTTCATTTGTGCTCCCTTTCAGAGCATTACATAGTTTCGCTAACAGTGTGATTTATATGAGAGATGCCTTGACCGTAGATGATGTGAAGTCGGATCTTCTATTTGAAGAATTGATGGATTAGATGAAAGACATAAGTGAAGGAAGAGAAGGGAGCAGTAGCCAGGGCCTATTTGTTGAGAGAGGAAGAGTGGAGAAGAAGAACTGGAATCCTTGGGGGTGTTCCAAGTCCAAGAAGCCTGGAAATGATTGGAGAGTAAAGTTTAGAGATGGAAAGTGTCATTATTGTAAGGAACCAGATAATTGGAAGAGAGACTGTCCATATTTAGAGGGGAAGGCTGAGGACAGATCTTCATCGATTACGGTGGATAAGACTGTATCTAATGATGTGTTGACTACGACGGTATCTGATATAATAGACCATTGAGTGTTTAACTCAGGGTCATTGTTCTATATGATTCCAAACAAGGATTATTTCAGCTCTTTTGATAGAAAAGAGCGAAGTGCAGTACTTATGGGAGATGATGCTAGTTGTAGAGCCATAGGAGAGGGTATAGTTCGAATTAGGATGTTTGACAGAGTAATACGCACTTTAACAGGTGTCCGCTATGTTCCAGATCTTTCAAAGTCAATGATTTCTTTAAGGTAGTTGGCATCCATGGGATGCAAGGTTGGTACGAAGAAGGATGATTTAAAGGTTTCTAGAGGTGCACTTGTTTTAATGAAGGGAGATGTGTTCAGAAATATGTATCTGCTGAAGGGAATCACAATTCTCGGAGAGTCCTGTGTTGGAGTGGATATTTCTCATGCTTTAGATGCCACTGGACTTTAGCATCTAAGATTGAGTCATATTTTAGAGAAGAGCTTAGAGTTGCTTTGCAGTTAAAAGACGATCATAATAGGAAGCTCCAATGAGTTGGAATTTTTCCAAGAGTGTGTGCTGAGAAAGCAGACGAAAGTATCTTTTGGATTGGATTTCATAAATCAGAGAGAGTGCTTGATTATGTGCATACAAATGTTGGGGGACTATTAGCTACTACTTCCATTGTGGGAGCGAAGTATTTTATTTCCTTTATTATCGACTTGTCTCGAAAAGTTTGGGTGTATGTGATGAAAGCCAAATCAAAAAGCTTCAAGAAGTTTACAGCTTGGAACGTGTTAGTTGAGAATCAATTTGGTTGCAAGTTAAAGGTGCTTAGAATCCGATAACAGTGATGAAAATGTTTCTATGGAGTTCCTCGTTTTTTGTAAGCAACATTGTATTCAGAGACATTTCACTACGCCAAGTGATCCACAATCTAATGGGGTTGCTGAGAGGATGAATCAGACTCTACTTGAGAAGGCACGTTGCTTGATATTGAAGGCAAGTTTGTCTATAGTCTTTTGGGTTGAAGCTTTATCGACTGCAGCATATATTATAAACTGAATTCCATGCTCAGCCATAGATGGGAAGATTATAGAGGAGAAGTGGAGGGGTAAAACGGTGTATCTTGGTTACTTTCATATTTTCGGTTGTCCTTTGTATGTTCACTATACATGTGATGATAAGTTGGAGGCTAGAGCGTATAAGGGTATATTTATAAGGTACACATATGGTATCAAATGGTATAACATTTGGAACCATTTTGATAGAAAGATTGTACATTCTAGATATGTAATTTTCGGTGAGTCTGCAATGTTCAATCCCAAAGAGGAGTTATTTTGTAACATCCCGCCTTTTTATACGCTTTAAATCGATGATAAACCACACACGTCAGACTTAAACCATACCGAAGGGCGGATTGTTATTGGGGTGAATAAGAAAATCAGACAAAGAAAAAAAACAGAATCTTGCAGCGGAATAACAAAATATAATAATCAAATAGCAGTTCATGAAGCTGTTTACAAAACATTTGATTATACTAATACAATATAGAATCAGAGTTACACATACCAGAGAATAGTAATTAACAATGCAGTGGAACGGTATGAATGTAGTGGAATAATATAATAAATAATAATAATACAATCCTTGTCTTTGTCCTTCAAAAATAATGTCTTCAAACCTTGAAATGCTCAGGCTGACCCGAGCGAATTGAATGGACAAAACACTCGAGTCAGAACTAAAAAATCTTATGTGAGTTAAATCAACAGAAATAAATACGAGTGGAACGGTGTCAGAGATGTTTATGGGATTTGACATTTCCTATCCAGTGTCTAACATGAGTGCAGTAACTTAAGAGATGCTCAGGATTCACATCTCCTAATGATCCGTTAAACTATTTACTATGTAGTAATATTCGGCTATTATAATAATGTCTGTAGTAAAATAAACTTACTTTTAAATAGCGTTAAGGCTTTACATTTTCCACCTTAACACGTAATAGTCCCAGTAGTCCATCCAGAATCAGCGCATCTCCAGATCAGGAGACTATCCTAAATACTCCATGGGCTATGGGAGAAATCCAAACTCGTACAAGGCGCGCTATGTTAGGTGACACGTCACACAAGGCAATGCTAGGGTAGATATACCACTTACGCACATGGGCTAGTGGTGACGCATAGCGCGCAGCTACCGCCCACCTTGAGCCACACCATTAAAAATCAACAGTCAAAAGTGGCCACCAAATCAATCTCAAAGTCAGAATATAATATCGAAGGAGTGTGTCCGATAAGAGGGGCTACCTTACTGGCCCGAGATCGCTCCTATTTTAGCCACCTTAAGCCAACTCACGGGAGTCAGGTCCACGTTCATACCTCAAAGGACGTCGCCACCATCCTACTTGATTATGGAATGTCCACCGCGTACACGGTTGTTAAAGTGGTTTTCGGAGTTGGCAGAGAGTATGAGAACTTCTGATTCCTGTCTCTTTAACAACCAAACGTTATTATAACACTGCGGTCATTTTCAAAATAGTTTATACTTTAAAACCAAATATCATAGCCCTTTCAAAACCAAATCAATGCGATATCATTTTCATTTCAAATATATCCTTTTCTAAAACCATGACACTTTCTAAGTTATAACATTTCGAAATCAAAACGCTTGAATATAACACTTTCAAATTATAATACCTTGAAACTCATAACTTTGAAACATAACTTCCACCACTAAATGGTTTAATTACTTAAAATACTTTAGATAATAAAATAGCTTCTTCAATTTCACAAATCAAATCCAACACAACTCGAATTTCTACATTTTATATTTAACCAAATCCCAAATCATAAATTTCAATTCAATTCAGTTTCCAAATAAACTATTCCAAATTTATCGATTTCAAAACAGATTAGATCCACAAAATAAACCATTTCAAATTCAATATTTTAAACTTTAAGTATTCAACAAATTCAAAACTAAGTTTGGTAATTCCGGTTCAACAATTTAATTTTCTATTATTTAGTTTTAAAATACTTTACATAATAAATCCATTATCATTTAAATGAAGCTCAAATTACAAATAACTAAATATTTCCTTCAATTTATTTATGCTTGAAATATACATTTAATTCACCTTAAATCAAAATCAAGTTATAAAAATCATACCCTCTAAAACTTCAAATTTAATAAATTTCACATCAAGCTTATTTGAGTTTAATTCTTAAATAAATTCAATTTCGAATAAATCTCAAATTTGTTTTCCAACCTTAATTTGATTTAAACCATTTAAACTCTATATTAAAATATAATTTAAATACTTAACCATATTATCTTCAATAAAAATCAAACTTATTATTCAGCTTATTCTATATTAAAACGAATTAAACATAGCTTAAAATCAAGGATAAAATAACATTTATATAATATCTAAAATCAATATTTATCTAAAACCATATATTTCTTTACAAAACCATAGAAATCATTTCAAAATATTTTTATGTATAGACCATGGTGTCTGTATATAATTTTCTATCCTATGGTCAAGTGATACGGATATTTATCATTTCAATCCGTAATTTAAAGTATAAATATAGTTATATATCATTTCAAACCGCAATCCCGAATGAAATAAAATCCATAACAACTTGCAGTTTATAACAATATAAAATACAACATCCGTTCATCTAATATCAATCATCAACCATTTATCACAATCATCATCCAATTCAATCAATAACATCCATATAGAACAGATAATAAATAACAGGTATTTACTGGCAGTTTATATTCAATAATAAATTAAATAACAATTTAACTGGCAGTGTATATGCAATAATAGATTAAATAACAATTTAATTCAAATAAATTCAATTTAACTGAGATGATAATTAAAAATATGTCAAACGATCATAAATAAATTTCTAATCACATCATAAATCAATTTAACAAACATAAGAAATTTCAGAAGTTGTGAGTGGGTTAAAACACTCACCTTTTAAATTTAAATTGAATTTAAATCCAATTTAAACCCAAAATTTCAACAGTCTTAGAATTCGTCCAAACAAGCGTCAAAATGTCAGGAATTTTGATACGATCTCAGAAGATCAATTCGCGCGTGAATCGGACCTCGTATGCAAAAATTATCGACATGATAAGTTACATGATTCATATTATAATAATATAAATAAAATAATTAACATTACAGCCACGTCAACCTTTCTTCTCGCGTGCTCAAGCCCAGGAAAACACATCGACTAACCCTAGCCGCCACGAAATCGCCCCAGACCCTACAATTACACCGCCACGGGCCGCCGCTGGCCATCGCCTGCGTACCTCCGCGCCTCGCAACCCTGTGCGACCCGCATGGCACGTCGATCGACGCCCAAATTGGACAGCCGCCGCCGAATAATTTAAACCCTAATCCAATTACTGCTGCAGATTCGACCGTTGATTCGACGAATGACCACTACTGATGAGTAGTGTACGATGATGTCCACCGCCCTGTACCCTTGAATCGACAATCGGTCGCAGTTGATCGCAACACAATGAACGGCTGTAGTTTGTTCGTCAATTTTTGGACAGATAGAGCTTCCGATCGGAAAACGAATTTCAAATCTAAGATGCGCTCGTCGAGAGCTTCAGAACGATACATAATTTGATATGTATTGAGGAGTTTGAATTTTTGAGGTTGAATTTTGTATTGAAACCGTGTTGTGAATTTTAGGGTTTGTCTGCCATTGAGAAAGAGGAGCAATAGAAATTTCTATACGTACAGAAATGAGAAATAGAAAGGCTGTTAGGGTTTATAACCACATATATATAGGCAAATTGGAAATAGGAACAAATGGATCGAATCGGTTGGGAAGTTGAACGATACACATCCCAAAAAGCCCGTTTCGACTCCATAACGAAAATGGGTCAACCCATATATCGAAATAAATGTTTTCAAATATTTTAAAATCAATGGAACAGGTTTCAAATCCCAATTTCATCGTATGATAAAGTTATGCTAAAATCAAGTTATTTCAAATTGATTTCAATTGAATTGATTTTTAGGCGTTTCGAGCTCGTACGATCAAATGACAAGTCTGATCGTTACAAAACTTAAAATCCTATAATAATTCACCATTACGGATCCGATAAAAATGGTTTCGTCGAAATCCGAGTCAGTTTCCAAAATTGCTATTTTCCAGTTAATTAAATAAATTAATATTAATTAATTAAATCACTTTTCAATTTCAATTCTATAATCAAATAAGCATATCATTTTTTATTTCTTAAACAATCACAATAATTTAAACAAATTTAGATGTCAAATTAAATTTGATTAATCCATCAATTTCAGTGTCTAATTTCAATTCCATTAAATTCAGAAATTATAAATTAAAATTCCCAAAAATCCATTTATTAAATTTTTAAACCTTGTTATTCACATCTTTTATCGCAATAAGGATGCAGCTAACATTGGTTCATGATTTATTACATTAAAATCTTCAACTTTCATCTTAATTTCCCATTAACGTAATATCTAAATATTTAATTCCATTCATTTGCAATAAACCCAATCATTATAATTTAAATTCAAATAAATTAATAAATCTTGATTTCCATTCTTTAAATCAACCAATTGTCATATTATAAAAAAAGTTAACATTATTTCCAAATATTAACTTAATTTACATTAACATAATATTCTATTTAGATTTATAGCGATTAATTCCGATTTAATTTAAAGGATTATATATATATATATATATATATATATATATATATGTAACTTATAATAATTGTTGCCATTAACTCTCAATCACTCTTTATAAGTTTATCATTTCCAAACCAATATTATAATTACTTACAGAACATTGATTTTATCCAACAGTTTTCATTAATTCATTAATTAGTTCAATATTTATGTTTGTTTTCTTATATTCAATTTATAGCTTAGTATAACATTCACAAAAATTCCATTAATTGTAATTTCATTCAAATAGTTAATAAATAACTTAGGCTAGCCTTATTACATCTTATTTAAGTTATTATTTCATTACTGAATCAGAAATTTTTGTTTTTTCCAATATTAGATAACAAACATTTAATAAAATTAACAATTAAATTATCGAAAATTTTACGGGTCGTTACACTCTCCCCCACTCAAAAATTTTCGTCCCCGAAAAGGAAGAAGAAGGGAAAAGAAACAATTGAGTAAACAATACATCTTATTCAAAAATATTAACTTTATAAACAAATAAATTTTCAAAATTAATTAATTTAAATAAAATATACCAATTTATAACTAAATCTTTTTATACTCAAATTAATAAAGTTTGGAAAACATTTTCCAAAAATTTTATAAGTCCAAAATTTTCGGAAAATTTCGGCTGAGTCTCCTTTGTACGGAGAGGCTCGGGAGAAAATATAATATCAAATATAATAGTATATATCACAATATCTCAAAATAATATATCCAAACCATGGGAAAAACCATATAATAACGTTACAAAACCGTAATCCGAAAACGTACCTATTTGTCGGCAATTAACGCTTATTTTATGAAACCAAAAGCAGTAGCAATTGCTTCCAGAACCTGTTTCACTTATATAATCCAGAAAGGGTTAATAATTATATAAAATGGAATATTTAAAGTTGTTTCAACCTCTAACCAATGAATCAATATAAACAACAATCATTTGCAACCAATATACAATCATCATCAATCAACACAATCAATTATCCATTCATATCAAACAAAACAAATAGTTGTTCGGGTTCAGAAACTTTAAATTGTACAGAATGAAAAATAACTACTAAATGTACCCTTTACTCAACAACCGTAGATGAAATCAAATAGATTATTCATACATCCAAACAAATTTAAAGTATCCTTGCCCAAACAACCATAAGCCAAAAAAACAGCAAATTCTAACATTATTTAAGTTTATTTTTATAATTTTTCTTTCACACGTTTATTGTTTCATTTCCTTTCCATTCATTCCTTCATTATTGCATAATTTCATTTATTTACATTAATTTATTTATAGTATTTATGTTCAATTCAAATTTCGTAGCATATCAATTCATCTACTTAAGTTTAAAATCATTTATTTATAATACTTACCTTTCTATTCTATTAAATTAGTAGCATTTCAATTATACTTAAATTTATAACAACTAGAACATCAAATTCTTATTTATTAAAGAATTTCATTGAATACTTTCATTACTTCAAGTTTTACTTGTATGATATCCATTACATTTTCTCATTAAACATTAGAACTTTTAATATTCGGTAAGTTATATATATATATATATATATATATATATATATGCTTTTTAAGGATGTAATTGAAAGTTATAGAAGTTTATTTTATCTCTTTTAAATTAACTTAATGTTCAATAACAATATCCCTTGTCTTATAGGTTACAAACTTCAAATTTCCTTTAATTCTATTTATATCTTATCATTAAATCTCTTATTTTCTTTTAGAGGTTCCAGTTATTAATTAGTTACATTTCATTTCACTATAATAATTGAAACTATTGAGCAACGGAAATTTAAGAACTAAATACCAGGTTAAATTTCAAATCATTTAAAATAATAGATAGATGTATACACTTACAATTTATATGTCCAATTATATTTAAAATAATTTAAAATTTATATTTGTTTATCAAAATAAATCTGCAGTAAAACTACTACAGTGGTCTTCCCACTTTGAAACTCGAAAATGATGTCGATGATGCGTGCACTCATCACCGAAATTATTTTCCAGCGATAGAGATGGGAGTACGGAACTTGTTTCTTTTTCAAAATTTCTTTAAAACAATTCTTTCAAGTTATATTAAAATATTTATATCAGAAAATACTTCTAAATAATATTCTTATTATATTCCAAAATTATTCGAAGGAAAGTTTCAAAACCCCAAAACTTAAGTTCTAAATTTTCAATCTTACTTTATTTTCATTTGAAGTTTTATTTTACAACCAATATTAATAAATTTCACTACCTACCAACCAATATAGGCAAAATTATTTCATTCACCTATATTCCAAACAAATATTGTGCCGGTCTGTCCTATTAAGTGTTTAGAAATCCCCATTGATGTCATAACGTCCTATGCACCAACCGGAATTTACAAATACAAAACGAAACAAATTAACACAATATCAAAACCTTTTATAACACTAACAAATACGCTCTCTCATATATATACACTCAGCGACTCATCATAGGGTATTATTACCCTATAAACAAAGAGTCAGACCCCACAAAGCTAAGGTTTATCGCTAAACCAAAGCTCTAATACCAAATGTAACATCCCGCCTTTTGTACGCTTTAAATTGACGATAAACCACACACGTCAAACTTAAACCATACAGACGGATTGTTATTGGGGTGAATAAGAAAAGCAAAGAAAGAAAAAAAAACAGAATCTTGCAGCGGAATGACAAAATATAATAATCAAATAACAGTTCATGAAGTTGTTTACAAAACATTTGATTATACTAATACAATATAGAATCAAAGTTACACATACCAGAGAATAGTAATTAACAATGCAGCGGAACAGTATGAATGTTGTGGAATAATATAATAAATAATAGTAATACAATCCTCGTCTTCGTCCTCCAGAAATAAAGTCTTCAAACCCTGAAATGCTCAGGCTAACCCGAGCGAATTGAAAGGACAGAACACTCGAGTCAGAACTAAAAGATCTTATGTGAGTTAAATCAACAGAAATAAATATGAGTGGAACTGCGTCAGAGATGTTTACGGGATTTGACATCTCCTCTCCAGTGTCTAATGTGAGTGCAGTAACTTAAGAGATGCTCGAGATTCACATCTCCTAAGGACCCGTTAAACTATTTACTGCGTAGTAATATTCGGCTATTATAATAATGTCTATAGTAAAATAAACTTACTTTTAAATGGCATTAAGGCTTTACATTTTCCACCTTAACACATAATAGTCCCAGTAGTCCATCCAGTATCAGCGCATCTCCAGATCGGGAGACTACCCTAAATACTCCATGGGCTATGGGAGAAATCCAAACTCGTACAAAGAGCGCTATAGTAGGTGACACGGCACACAAGGCAATGCCAGGGTAGATATACCAATTACGCACACGGGCTGGTGGTGACGATAGCGCGCAGCTACCGCCCACCTCGAGCCACACCCCCAAAAATCAAAAGTCAAAAGTGGCAACCAAATCAATCTCAAAGTCAGAATAAAATATCGAATGAGTGTGTCCGATAAGAGGGGCTACCTCACTGGCCCGAGATCGCTCCTATTTTAGCTACCTTAAGCCAACTCAAGGGAGTCGGGTCCACGTTCATACCTCAAAGGACGTCGCCACCATCCTACTTCATTCTGGAACCTCCACCGCGTACACGGTTGTTAAAGTGGTTTTCGGAGTTGGCAGAGAGTATGACAATGTCCGATCCTGGTCTCTTTAACAACCAAATGTTATTATAACACTGCGGTCATTTTCAAAATAGTTTATACTTTAAAACCAAATATCATTGCCCTTTCAAAACCAAATCAATACGATATCATTTTCATTTCAAATATATCCTTTTCTAAAATCATGGCACTTTCAAAGTTATAACATTTCGAAATCAAAATGCTTGAATATAACACTTTCAAATTATAATACCTTGAAACTCATAACTTTAAAACATAACTTCCACCACTTAAATGGTTTAATTACTTAAAATACTTTAGATAATAAAGTAGCTTCCTCAATTTCACAAATCAAATCCAACACTACTCGAATTTCTACATTTTATATTTAACCATATCCCAAATCATAAATTTCAATTCAATTCAGTTTTCAAATAAACCATTCCAAATTTATCGATTTCAAAACAGATTTGATCCACAAAATAAACCATTTCAAATTCAATATATCTCAAACTTTAGGTATTCAATAATTTCAAATTTAAGTTTAGTAATTCCTGTTCAACAATTCAATTTTCTATTATTTAGTTTTGAAATACTTTACATAATAAATC
Organism: Allium cepa; assembly: GCA_030765085.1. Taxonomy (NCBI): domain Eukaryota; kingdom Viridiplantae; phylum Streptophyta; class Magnoliopsida; order Asparagales; family Amaryllidaceae; genus Allium; species Allium cepa. The sequence continues at coordinate 21,369,942 of CM060933.1, read as the reverse complement.
CATTATCATTTAAATGAAGCTCAAATTACAAATAACGAAATATTTCCTTCAATTTATTTATGCTTGAAATATTCATTTAATTCACCTTAAATCAAAATCAAGTTATAAAAATCGTACCCTCTAAAACTTCAAATTTAATAAATTTTACATTAATCTTATTTGAGTTTAATTCTTAAATAAATTTAATTTCGAATAAATCTCATATTCTTCTTCCAACCTTAATTTGATTTAAATCATTTAAACTCTATATTAAAATATAATTTAAATACTTAATCATAGTACCTTCAATAAAAATCAAACTTATTATTAAGCTTATTCTATATTAAAACGAATTAAACATAGCTTAAAATCAAGGATAAAATACTATTTATATAATACCTAAAATCAATATTTATCTAAAACCATATATTTCTTTACAAAACCATAGAAATCGTTTCAAAATATTTTTATATATAGACCACGGTGTCTGCATATAATTTTCTATCCTATGGTCAAGTGATACAAATATTTATCATTTCAATCCATAATTTAAAATATAAATACGGTTATATATCATTTCAAACCGCAATCCCGAATGAAATAAAATCCATAAAAACTTGCAGTTTATAACAATATAAAATACAACATCCATTCATCCAATACCAATCATCAACTATTTATCACAATCGTCATCCAATTCAATCAATAACATCCATATAGAACAGATAATAAATAACAGGTATTTACTGGCAATTTATACTCAATAATAAATTAAATAACAATTTAACTGGCAGTTTATATGCAATTATAGATTAAATAACAATTTAATTCAAATAAATTCAATTTAACTGAGATGATAATTAAGAATATGCCAAATGGTAATAAATAAATTTCTAATCACATCATAAATCTATTTAACAAACATAAGAAATTTTAGAAGTTGTGAGTGGGTTATAACACTCACCTTTTGAATTTAAATTGAATTTAAATCCAATTTAAACCCAAAATTTCAATAGTCTCAGAATCTGTCCAAATCAGCATCAAAATGTCAGGAATTTTGATACGATCTCAACGGATCAATCCGCGCGTGAATCGGACCTCGTATGCAAAAGTTATTGATATTAGAAGTTACACGATTCATATTATAATAATATAAATATAATAATTAATATTACAGCCACGTCAACCTTTCTTCTCGCATGCTCAAGCCCAGGAAAACACGTCGACTAACCCTAGCCGCCACGTAATCGTCCCCATACCCCACAATTGCGCCGCCATAGGCCGCCGCTGGCCATCGCCTGGATACCTCCACGCCTCGTAACCCTACGCGACCCACATGGCACGTCGATCGACGCCCAAATTGGACAGCCGCCACTGAATAATTTAAACCCTTATTCAATTACTACTGCAGATCCGACCGTTGATTCGACGAGTGACCACCACCGACGAGTAGCTTACGATGATCTCCACCGCCATGTACCCTTCAATCGACGACCGGTCGCAGTTGATCGCGACACGATGAACGGCCGCAGTTTGTTCGTCAATTTCTGGACAGACAGAGCTTCCGATCGGAAAACGAATTTCAAATCTGAGATGCGTTTGTCGACAACTTCAGATTGATATATAATATGATATGTATTGAGGAGTTTGAATTTTTGAGGTTGAATTTTTTATTGAAACTGGGTTGTGAATTTTAGGGTTTGTCTACCATTGAGAAAAGAAGCAATAGAAATTTTGTACGTACAGAAATGAGAAATAGAAAGGCTGCTAGGGTTTATAACCAGATATATATATATATATATATATATATATATATATATATATGCAGATTGGAAATAGGAACAAATGGATCGAATCGGTTGGAAAGTTGAACGATACACAGCCCAACAATCCCGTTTCGACTCCAGAACGAAAATGGATCAATCCATATATCGAAATAGATGTTTTCAAATATTTTAAAATCAATGTAACAGGTTTCAAATCCAAATTTCATCGTATGAAGAAGTTATGCTAAATCAACTTATTTCAAATTGATTTCAACTGAATTGATTTTTAGGCGTTTCGAGCTCGTATGATCAAATAACAAGTCTGATCATTACGAAACTTGAAATCCTACAATAATTCACCGTTACAGATCCGATGAAACTGGTTTCGTTGAAATCCGAGTCAGTGGCCAAAATGGCTATTTTCCAGTTAATTAAATAAATTAATCTTAATTAATTAAATCACATTTTAATTTAAATTCTATAATCAACAAATCTAATCATTTTTGATTTCTTAAACAATCACAATAATTTAAACAAATTTAGATGTCAAATTAAAGTTGATTAATCCATCAATTTCAGTGTTTAATTTCAATTTCATTAAATTCAGAAATTATAAATTAAAATTCCCAAAAATCCATTTATTAAATTTTTAGACTTTTTATTCACATCTTTTATCACAATAAGGATGCAGCTAACATTGGTTCATGATTTATTACATTAAAATCTTCAAATTTCATCTTAATTTCCCATTAACATAATATCTAAATATTTAATTTCATTCATTTGCAATAAACCCAATTACTATAATTTAAATTCAAATAAATTAATAAATCTTGATTTCCATTCTTTAAATCAAACAATTTTCATATTATAAATAAAGTTAACATTATTTCCAAATATTAACTTAATTTACATTAACATAATATTCAATTTAGATTTATTGCGATTAATTCCAATTTAATTTAATGGATTAAATATATATGTAACTTATAATAATTGTTGCCATTAACTCTCAATCACTCTTTATAAGTTTATCATTTCCAAACCAATATTATAATTACTTACAGAACATTCATTTTATCTAACATTTTTCATTAATTCATTAATTAATTCAATATTTATGTTTGTTTTCTTATATTCAATTTATAGCCTAGTATAACATTTAAACAAATTCCATTAGTTGTAATTTCATTCAAATAGTTAATAAATAACTTAGGCTAGCCTTATTACATCTCATTTAAGTTATTATTTCATTAATGAATCACAAATTTCTGTTTTTTTAAATATTAGATAACAACATTAAATAAAATTAACAATGAAATTATCGAAAAAAAATTGGGTCGTTACATATTTATCTCATTAGATGAGTCCGATAGGCCTAAGGAGTTGGAAGAGGTTCCCATATTTTAGCCTAACAGTAGAGTTGTTGCAGTGAGAGATGTAGATGTAATTGATGAGATATCACAGAGTTGTCCATGGTTTCCTTCTAGCAGTGTAGGTGATGTGCATAAGACTAGAGGAAGTTCAGTTCAAAATGGAGCCGAATAAGTTTAGGCAAAGTTGTACATATTCGGGCCAGTCATAAGACTATTAGGCCTCCCGAGAGGTATCGTGATTGGCAGTATGTGAACCTTAGCCTTATTGATCAGTTTGATTATGCCATACATGTGGTTCACAATGAGCCGTTTGACCTTGAAGAAGCTACAAAGTCGAGTGTACCTTGAAATGGATGTGTGCTATGGAAGAGAAGTTATAGTCATTGAGAAAGAATAAGACTTAGGACTTGATATTGTAACAACCGGCCCCTATACCCATGCCAACCAAGAGCAATACTAAGTATTACTGTTAGAAAGTACGGAGAATGGGACTCGATAGGGCTAAATGATGTACTCAATCTCTTGAACTAACACTGGCACGAGAAATTTTATGACTTCTTTTCTACTTACCACTCATGCTCAGTCTTGGTTCAAAGAAATGATGCAAGATAAATTTTTCTCAGGTTACATAGTATAGAATATAATAGAACGTACAGTTCAGCACAATAACAGCAGAATACATAATACATATCATAATAGCAATGTCCACAATACATAGTCCATAGTACATAATACCACTCCCAAAATACATAATAACATGCACACCATAATATATATACTAACTACTCCTAAGTCCAAGCTGTAAAGTCCAAAACCCCAAAACATGGAAAATGATAAGAATGCTGCTACAGTCCACGCAACCTAACATGTAACCACAATCCTCAGACCGACCCGAGAATTATAAAACAAATCACACGGGTCAGACTACTTCTAGTGTGAGTGAAGTAAGATCTATGAACAATGATCATGTTAATCAACAAAATGGAAAGAAAGCACCGCATGTATAAGCCAACATGAGGCTTACATGTGTGTGTGAACCAACATGTAGATTTAGTTTCATAAAAAATTCATTTAATCAAACAATGGTTTTAGGCCAAAAATATTGTATGTGATCCAATACGATGCCAACCTAATTATCATATGTAAAACAATATTATAATGAATAAGTTCATACACACATTCTCCAAAGATACTGGGTTTTAAAATCAACTTTAATATTTTCCAAAAAAAATCACAAGATAAAAAAAATTGCATTATGGGAATTATGGGATAAATATAACACGACTCATAAAATATACCAAATAAACAGACGCTGCTATTGTAAAATCATAGTGGTAGAGCTCGGGCGCGCGCGGAGACATCAGCACCATAACCTACTCACAACGCCATAATACATCTGGTGATCAACCCAGGATAACCAAGACAGTCTAGGGCAAAGGCCGTATGCTACCCGTTCACGGATCTACACATGGGACCCCCACGCCTCCATCCATCATAGTCTATGACCCGCCGATCGGAGATCCCGATCAAAAATAAGATTAACCCTGTGTAGCAGACCGTTGACCTTTGGTGGTAAAAGAGCAAGTGATATACCACCGATTAAGATAGTGATCCTGAATCAGGTTGGCCAAGATGGAGTTTTGGCCCATTGGTATAACAGAGTCCAATCTATCCCGACCCAAAAAATCAAAAGTATTTGTAACTTCAAAACACTTCTTAAAAATAAAATCAGTGATGAAAATGTCTTTTCTTTTTTTCTTTTTTTAAAAAATCCTTTAATAAACCAGTATAATTCAAAAAGAAAATAAAATTAAGCAATACAATAGTCCGTAGAAAGGAAATATTTACATCTACGTTTCGCATTAATACACAAGTACCCCATAATAATTATGTATCAAGGCGAAACACAGAAACTTAATTTATTAGATTTAAGTTATTTAAAATTCATTATGTTAAAAATTCATTACAAATTATTGAATTTTAAAGCAAAACAACACATGTTTTAGTATGCACAATGCTTACAAAATTCTAAATATAATTTTCTTCTTTTTCAAAACACATACTGACAGATAAAAAACTTTTTTTTTCCTTTAACCAAAATAATTAAATTTAACATTTTAATTTATTTTTTATTCTTCTCTGACCAGGACTGTACAGTACAGTCTGGTCAAATCTGGACTGCATGGTGCAGCACTGAGGGCTGCAAATGCAGACCATCTGGGCTGCATAGTGCAACCCAATTGCAGCCCCGAGCTAGGCTTCACAGTGCAGCCCCGAGCTGGGCTGCACAGTGCAGCCCGTTTGGGCTGCAAAAGTGCAGCCCCGAGCTAGGCTGCAATTGCACAGCCCACCTGGGTTGCACATGCAGCCCGAGCTGGACTGCACAGTGCAGCCGGCCTGGACTGCACCTGCAGCCGGCCTGGGCTGCACCTGCAGCCCTGAGCTGGGCTGCACAGTGCAGCCCGCCTGGTCTGCACCTGCAGCCCCGCCTGGGATGCACTGCACAGTGCAACCCTTGGCTGAGCTGCGATTGCAGCCCGTGGCTGGGCTGCACAGTGCAGCTCCGATCTGGGTGGCATGTGCAGGTGCAGCCACTCCAGCTGCATCTTTGCAGTTCTGAAAGACTTTTTTTCTTCTTTTTTTCAAAAAGGAGAAGACAACAACTTGTTATGAAAATTAAACAAACACTATGCATGTGTTTTAATTTTGTGCATTTATTCTCATTCCTTCTTCAACACAATAATTCAATCAACAAAATATGATTTAGGGATTGAGCGAACAACCATTATATCCAAAAATTTCACACTATATTTGCATGCATACATGAAAAATGAAATAAAACAAAACATGATTATAACTTCACTCACCTAAAACTTCAAATAGCAATCCTCAAGCTCTAAATCAACTAGCCTTTGATTGCTTGACCTTCACCTTCCAATTGCTAACAAAATTAGTAAACCCTAAATAGCTATTTATAAATAAAAAGAAAGAGATGTAATAGGATTGATTTAAGGATACTTACTCTTATAATTGGGAATCTTTTCTTTTAACCTTTGATTGCAAGGAGAAATTTATGTTTGAGTGGGAGGATTTGAAATTAGGTTTTAGGTTTTCTCCTTTTTTTTTCTTTCCGTTTCACTATACATACTGCAAGCAGATAGAGGAGAGGGGATGGTGTTTTTATTATAAAGTCCCTCCTCTAGAATGTTCTCCCAATTAACCCCTTATTTTATTTATTTATTTTCTTTTTTTAATACAAAGTATTCATTTTATTTTGTCCCTGTTCTAGATTTTTCTTTTGCTTAACATTATTTTATTCAATTTCTAGATCTTTCCTACATGACATACAAAATGATATTATTTGTTGTTTGTTATTATTTATTATTATTATTATTATTTCTTACTTTTCTTTTTTCCCTTTTATACCTAATTGTAAATCAACATAAAAAAATTCTCATCTAAACTCTTCATACTTAAAACACATTTCATCTCATGTAATTAGTTATCATTCTTTCATAAAAATATATCATTCTCGATTTTTAACTTTTCAAATAATTTGGGTTAACAAAATGGTTCATCTATTAAGATAAATGACATTTAAACTAAAAAGACATGACTTATAATGCCAAATAAAAGTAAATGAATTCGTTACCATTCATTTTCCTCTCAACCCTATTAACATTAAATTTTCATTTTATTTTCTTTTGTTTTCATTTATTTATTATTTCATTTTTTCCATAAATGTTTAATTGTTTATTAATGTTAACATGTTAATTATCAATTTTTAGTTGATTCCCAATTTAGTATCCCTAAAATTGGGTTGTTACAGACTTCCCCCTTACAAAAATTGCGTCCTCGCAATTTCTACGTAGGCGCAGTATCTGTAACTTTATTAGTTGGTTTAAATTCTAAAAGAATAAGACATACCTTACTCGAGCGCCAAACAATTCAGGATAATGCCTCTGCATCGACTCTTGTGTTTCCCAGGTGCAGTCTTTCGGATTGCTCGACCACTGCACCTTGACTAGAGGAACCATCTTACTACGCAACTTCTTCGTCTCAGAGGCAATGATACGAATAGGCTCTCGAGTATATGTCATATTAGGAGCGATATCAAGCCGTTGTAACTGCTTTGGCTCTATCACCTCCTTGGAATCCCTCAAACACTTTCTCAAGTGTGACACATGGAAGACGTTGTGCACACTCGATAAGTGTTCAGGTACAGCAACTCTATAGGCAAGCTTCCTAATCCATTCCACAATAGGATAAGGCCCAATAAATCTAGGAGCAAGCTTATCAGTCTTGCTGAACCTCATAACCCCCTTTAAAGGAGTAACCTTCACGAACACATGATCGCTGACGCTAAATTCCAAGTCCTTTCTTCTTTTATCTGCATAGGACTTTTGTCTGTCTTGTGCTTCTTTCATCCTCCTCCTAATTAACTCTACCTTCTCTGAAGCTTCCCGTATAGTATCGGGACCAAGAACTAACTTATCTCCAGTCTCATGCCAGCATGCAGGAGATCTACATGGTCTTCCATATAGTGCTTCGGAAGGAGCCATGCCTATACTGGATGAAAGCTGTTATTATATGAAAACTCTACCAAGTACAGGTGGTCCTCCCAAGACCCTCCAAAATCTAGAATACAAGAGCGCAACAAATCCTCCAATATCTTGTTGACTCTCTTAGTTTATCCATCGGACTGAGGATGATAGGCTGAGCTAATATTCAACTTCGTCCTCAAAGATGCTTGTAAGCTCTTCCAAAATCCACTAGTAAATAATGGATCTCTGTCACAAACTATAGCGCTAGGCACACCATGGAGACGAACAACTTCCTTCACATACAACTTCGCCAAATAAGGTGCAGTCCTCTTTGACTTGACAGGGATAAAATGGGCAGATTTCGTCAAACGATCCACCACTACCCATATGTTATCATGCCCTTGCCTCGATCGAGGTAAGCCATCAATGAAATCCATTGATACCTAAATAAAGTATTAATGGATCACTAATTGAATCACATTAAAGGGTTTATATAAGTGAACCGTTATAAAATAAAAATTCACTTATACCTGATCCCATTTCCATAATGGAATCTCCAAGGGCTGAAGAAGACCGCTAGGTTCTGGTGCTCGCATTTCACTAGTTGGCAAGTAATGCAATTCTTAACATCTTTACCTATATCGCGCTTCATTCCTTCCCAGTAATATAGGCGCTTCATGTCCATGTACATCTTGCTGCCACCTGGGTGAATTGTGTATCGCGAATAATGGCAGTCGTTCATCGCCTCTTGTCCAAGCGCTGCAACATTAGGTACAAAGATCCTACCCTTCTTCCTCACACACCCAAAAGCATCCATCTCAAAAACATTCAGATCATCATCTTCCTCTACATTCTTCAACCGATGAATAGATCTAAAGCAACCGAATCTTCCTTTTGAGCAAGAGAAATCCCGTCCATAAGACTTGGTCTCACAACCAAGCTAGCCAACATCCTCCTTGAGCTATGAGTGGGCATACTGTAACAGATCCCACTAGAAGCTAACACCTCTAGGTCACGACATTCAGCCACCATCATCGATACAATTGCCTGGTGTTTACGGCTGAGGGCATCTGCAACACGATTTCCTTTCCCAGGATTATACTGAATATCAAATTCATAGGCTGCCAAAAACTCCAACCACCTTTGTTGGCGCATGTTCAGTTCCTTCTGGGAAAATAGGTATTTCAAGGACTTATGGTATGTATAGAGAACAAACCGCTCACCCATAAGATAGTGTTGCCACAACTTCAAAGCAAAAAACCACGGCTGCTAGCTCCAAATCATGAACATCATACCGAATCTCATTGGGCCTCAATTGCCTGGATGCATAAGTTACAACTTGTCCTTTCTGCATCGGTACTGCTCCAAGGCCAGACCCACTAGCATCAGTATAGACCACAAGATCCTGATTACCCTCTGGAATCACCAAAACTGGAGCGTTAGTGAGCATCTCCTTCAACTTTGAGAAAGCTTCTTCGCACTTATCTGTCCACTCATACTTGACTCCTTTCCTCGTCAGCCTCGTCAAAGGAGTCACGATCTTGGAGAAATCTTTAATAAAACAACGGTAGTAACCAGCTAGTCCAAAGAAGCTTCGTATCTCGGTAACAGATTCTGGTCTCTTCTAATTCTGTATAGCCTCAATCTTAGAAGGATCCACGGCCATACCGGCTTCGGAGACTATATGGCCCAAAACTTTACCTCCTTCTGCCAAAAGTGGCAATTGGAGAACTTAGCTTCCAGCTTATGTTCCCTTTAGGTCTCCAAAACCATCCTCAAATGCCCTTCATGCTCTTGCTCAGACTTGGAATACACTAGAATGTCATCAATAAAAAAACCAGGACAAATTGGTCAAGATAGCTTCTGAATATTCTATTCATTAGGTCTACAAAGTATGCAGGAGCATTCATAAGCCCAAACGGCATTACTACCCATTCGTATGAACCATAACGAGTGAGGAAAGTAATAAGAGGAATGCTATCTTTCGCTACTCTCAACTGGTGTAATCCGGTGGCTAAGTCCAGCTAGGTAAAGACCTTTGCTCCGCTCAACTGATCAAAAAGATCATCAATACGAGGTAATAGATACTTATTCTTTATAGTCAACTCATTAAGCTTCCTGTAGTCAATGCATAAACGAAGAGAGCCATCAACCTTCTTTACAAATACAACAGCAACTCCCCAAGGAGAGCTACTAGATCGGATAAACTACTTCCCTTCCAATTCAGTCAACTGCTTATGAAGTTCCTCCATCTCAACTCGAGGCATACGAGTAGGTGGTCAACTGACTGGTTGGGCTCCAGGGATTAGATCTATGCGAAACTCCACGGCCCTCTTTGGTGGTAAACCTGTAACAGGCTCAAATATATCACCAAAATCTCTGACAATTGGTACTCTGGCTATCTCATCTTCCTCTCGTGACTCAATGGAAAACAAAGAAACATAAGCATCGGAGCTCGGTTTATGCAAAGTCATATTAACAAGCCCTTTATAGGATGGATGCTTCAAAGTAACAACTCTATCTAAGTAGGAAAGCTGAGAATTATAATGATCCAACCAGACCATCCCCATGATAATATCAAAGCCAAGGCACTCAAATACGTGCAAATCACATAGAAAAGAGAGTCCGCAAAAGAAAAGCTCAAAGCCCTTACACAACATTCCAAGTGTTGCGGACCCACCAATGGGATTTGCAACCCTTAGATATGTCACGAGATATACAACTTCTAAATCATATCTATCAACTAATTCCTTAAATATGAAATAATGAGAGGCATCGGTGTCAAAGAGTATATGAACGAAGGTATCTCTAAAAGGAATCGTACCTTCCATGACCGCTACCTGCTTTCCCTTCCGCTGGCTCAGATCTAGATCTCCTTCTATCACATTCAGCTTAGCTGCTTGCTTCTTCTTCGTAAGTTGTAGACAGTTGTTCTTAAAATGACCAGTTTGGTGACACTCATAACACTGACTCTGGGGGAAATTATTAGCAAAATGCCCCATCACTCCACACTTGTAGCATTTCACTCCACTTTTATCTTGATTCTGGGAACCTGAAGCTTGACCCTTCTTTTGCTTCTTCTAAGGATTCTGCTTCTTCTTAGGGAAGAATGGAGCTTTCCTCTTAGGTACAAAGCTCTGTCGGTTCGGTAGTGCATCATCATCTCTTTCCCTATACAAGTCTTCATACCTCATGGCCAAATCAACTATCTCATCAAAAGTGGAGCGAAGCAGAGTCAAAAGCTATTCCTTTAGCTTCCTACGTAGACCATCCACAAATTTCTGGTTCTTTTTGAAGGGAGTGTTGACCAAATCGGGGCCATACTTAGACAAGGTGTTGAAGGTATTGACGTACTCTTGAACCGTCATATCTTTCTGCTTCAGCTCAATAAATCTACGAGCGAGGATGGCCTTCTCTGCCTAACTCGAATCGTTCCCTAAATCTCTCCCATGTTAGCTCCTCCTTGCCTATCTCAGCACTAACCCTATCGAACCAGTCAGATGCACCATCTTGGAGGAAGATGGAAGCAATCTGGACCTTCTGGTGGTCCGTCACCCCCATGTGCCCAAAGACTCGTTCACAAGTCTTCAACCAAGCCTGAACTCCAACCACACCTTATTCCCATGAAAGGACTTCCCTCCAAGGCTCACAAAGTCCTTACACATACGAGCGAAATCAACTCTAGGAGCAGCATTAGGAGCGGGTGCCGCCTATGGCATGTTCCGCATCAACTCTAACCACTGCTCCCTCATCAAATGGGGAGATCTTCCAGCCATCTTTCTCACTACTCTGCATAGTGAGAAATGTTGTTTAGTTGGAATTAAAATGATTCTCACAATAAAAAGATTAAAGATTTAGGGTTTTGGTAGTATGTACAACTATTATTATATTATGGGAGTGATACTTATGGTATATAGACATGTACAATGCTTCTACTACGTTGTGCTAACTTATATTCTAAATATATTTTATACTATTATTAACCTGGCTTTGATACCAAAAATGTAACACCCGGCCCCTATACCCATGCCAACCAAGAGCGATACTAAGTATTACTGTCAGAAAGCACGGAGAATGGGACTCGATAGGGATAAATGTCGTACTCAATCCCTTGAACTAACAATGACACGAGAAATTTTATGACTTTTTTTCTACTTTCCATTCGTGCTCAGTCTTGGTTCAAAGCAATGGTACAAGATAAATTTTCCCAAGTTACATAGTACAGAATATAATAGAACAACAGTTCATCACAATAACAGTAGAATACATAATACATATCATAATAGTAATGCACACAATACATAGTCCATAGTACATAATACCACTCCCAAAATACATAATAACATACATACCGTAATATATATATATATATATATATATTAACTACTCCTAAGTCCAATCTATAAAGTCCAAAACCCCAAAACGTGGAAAATGATAAGAATGCTGCTACAGTCCATGCAACCTAACCCGCAACCACAATCCTCAGACTGACCCGAGGATTATAAAACATATCACATGGGTCAGACTACTTCTAGTGTGAGTGAAGTAAGATCTATGAACAATGATCATCTTAATCAATAAAATGGAAAGAAAGCGCGCATGTATAAGCCAACATGAGGCATATATGTGTGTGTGAACCAACATGTAGATTTAGTTTCATAAACAATTCATTCAATCAAACAATGGTTTTAGGCCAAAAATATCGTATGTAATCCAATACGATACCAACCCAATTATCATATGTAAAGCAATATTATAACGAATAAGTTCATACACATATTTTCCAAAGATACTGGGTTTTAAAATCAAATTTAATATTTTCCCAAAAAAAAACACCAGACAAAAATAATTGCATTACGAGAATTATGGGATAAATATAACACGACTCATAAAATATACCAAATAAACAGACGCTGGTATTGTAAAATCACAACGGTAGAGATCGAGCGCACGCCGAGACATCAGCACCGTAACCTACTCATAACGCCATAATACACCTGGCGATCAACCCAGGATAACCAAGACGGTCTAAGGCAAAGGTCGTATGCTACTCATTCATGGATCTACACGTGGGACCCCTACGCCTCCATCCATCATAGTCCGTAACCCGCCGATCGGAGATCCCGATCAAAAATAAGATTAGCCCTGTTGGCATACCGTTGACCTTTGGTGGTAAAAGGGCAAGTGATATACTGTAACGTCCCGCCTTTTCGCGCGATTCAAATCGACACACGTGCCAACTCAAACCATACGGAAGGGCGGATTGTTATGGGGTAAATAAGAAAAATAGAGAAGAGAAAAAAGAAAAAGAAAATAGAATCTCACAGCGGAAGGATAAAATATAATAATCAATATATAGTTCATAAAAATGTTTACAAAACATTTGCTTCTTCTTTATACAATAAATATCATAGTTCACATACCAAAATATCAATGTAGCGGAATTAAATGTTGTAGTGGAATAATATACTAGATAATAGTAATACAAATCTTCGTCTTCGTCCTCCAGAGCTAAATCTTCAAATCCCGAAACACTCGGATTGACCCGAGCGAATTGAAAAGACAAAACACTCGAGTCAGAACTAAAAGATCTTATGTAGGTTAGATCAACAGAAATAAATATGAGTGCAGTAACTCAAGAGATGCTCGGGATTTACATCTCCTAAGGATCCGTTAAACTATTTACTATGTAGTATATTGCGATATTATAATAGTGTCTATTTGTAAAATAAACTTACTTTTAAATAGCGTTAAGGCTTTACATTTTCCACCTTAACACGTAAAATGCCAATAGTCTATAAAGTACCGTAATACCTCCTGATCGGGAGGCTACCAGAGGATACTCCATAGGTACGACACAAATAGAAACTCGTACAAGGCGCGATAGGGTAGGTGACACAGCACAACTAGGCAATGCCAGGGTAGATATACCAATTACGCATCCGGGCTGGTGGTAACGCGTAGCTGCTACTACCGCCCACCTCGAACAACACCCCCAAATAAAAAGTGGCCACCGAATCAAATCCAAAAGTCAGAGTATAATATCGAAGGAGTGCGTTCAATCAGAGGAATGACCTCATTGGCCCGAGAATCGCTCCTGTTTTAGCCACCTTATGTCAACTCACTGGAGTCGGGTCCACGTATTTACCTCAAAGGAAACGCCGCCACCATCCTACTTCATTCTGGAATCTCCACCGCGTACATGGTTGTTAAAGCGGTTTTCGGAGTTGGCAGAGAGTATGACAACTTTCGATCCCGGTCTCTTCAACAACCAAACGTTATTATAACACCGTGGTCATTTAAAATAATTATACTTTCAAAACCAGAATATAATTATCCATTTCAATACCCATAAATATGATATCGTTTCCTTTTAAAACCCAAATAAATATGATATCATTTATTTCAAATATATTTCTTTTCCAAAAATCATGCCACTTTTAAAATTTGTAATACCTCGAAACCAAATATTTGAATTTTAACTTTCAACATGATACTTCTTAATCCATAGTTTTAAAACCATAACTTTCAAAACTTAAATGGTTTGGATATTCAACAGCATACAGAATACAACAGTTGAATTTAAAATTTCTTTAAAAGTAAATAATTTCCACACCTTCACAATTTTTATTCACTTTAAATTCAGTCTAAACCCATAACTTTTAGATTCACTTTCAGTTTGAATAAAACACTTCGATTTCAATATTTTCAAAACTTCGAGAATTTAATGAATTTCAAAACTAAGGTTGGAAATTTCAAATCAACAATTCATTTTCCTATTATTTAGTTTGAAAGGTTTATATGATAAATCCATAACCATTTAAAATAAACTAAATTTGTTAACACTAAAATTTCCTTTCATTTATTTATACTAGAATTATTCGTTAAATCCAGTTATAAATATCATACCTTTAAAATTTCCAATTTTAATAAGTTTACATCAACTTATGGAGTTAAATTTTCAAATAAGCTCAATTCCAATTAAATCTCCAATTTATCTTTCAATCTTAATTTATTTGAATCATTTATAACTCTATATATATATACAAGAACTTAAACTCATACTAAATCGTACAATATAAATTATCAAATGCCATTTTTCAACTTATTCATTTTATTTAGCAGATTTATACATAGCTTAAATTCAACAATTTAACTTTGTATGTATATATAAAATATATTTATATCATATCCAAATTTAATATTTATTAAATCGTATCATATCCAAACCATAAAAATTATTTCAAAACAATTATATATATATATATATATATATATATACCGCGGTGCCTGTATATAATTTTCTATCCTATGGTCAAGTGATACAGATATTTATCATTTCAATCTGCAATTTAAAAATAAAATGCGGTTGTATATCATTTCAAACCGCAATCTCGAATGAAATAAAAATGCATGATAACTTGCAGTTTATATAAGATAGGACACATCATCCATTCATCCAATATCAATCATCAACCAATTTATTTCAATCATCATTAATTTATTTCAATCATCGTCAATTTAAACAAACATCAATATATAGCATATGCAATATAACAGGAAATACATGACAATTATTAACTAACAGTTTATATTCAAAATAAATTTAATAACTGTTTAACTAGCAGTTTTTATGCAAATAAATAAATTTTAACTGTCAAATTTATATGCAATAATAAAATTAATTAACAGTTAAATTAAATAAATGCGATTTAACAGATATAATGAATAAAACATGCCAAACAGTCATAAATAAATTTCTACTCATATCTAAAATCAATTTAACAAACATAAGAAATTTTAGAAGTTGTGAGTGGGTTAAAACACTCACCTTTTGAATTTAAATAGAATTTAAATCCGATTTAAACCCAAAAATTCAACGGTCTCCAAATCTATCCAAACCGGTGTCAAAAGATCTGGAATTTAATTTCGATCCTAACAAAAAAAATCGCGCGTGAAACGGAGTTCGTATGTGAAAGTTATCACAATTAAACGATTTGCAATTGAAATTAAAATAACCAAAACAAAATAAAATACCCACTTTCCACGTGATCTCTCTTTGTTCAAACTGCTAGTACCAGAAATGCACGTTCGTGAACAGTAACCGCTCCATCTTCTTCGTCCTGAAACCCTACGAGCCGCCACCATCCTCTGAATTTTCTGCGCCACCTGACACCACGACGCCGCGATCAAGCTTCACCAACGCCACAACCACCTCAGGCCGATCTTGTAGCCGCGCACGCCCCTAGGTGGCTAAAACCACCTCCGTCGCCGCTCCTCACGCAGCCAGATCTGGGCGATTTCGATGCCCATCTTGACGAAGTAACCATACCGATGCGCTCTACTCATCGACCCATACGCCACTACACTTCTCGATCGAACCCTGGTTGAAGATCCACCGTCGAAACCGATAACCCAATACGAACGGCCGGGAAGAAACTTTGATTTCTAAAAAAACCAAAACCCGAATCGAAAAACGAATCACATCATTGAATTATGCTCGTCGAGAGCATCAACGTATATTTTTTTGAGATTTTTCTGAGGACTTGAAATTTTTATTTGATTTTTGAATAGAATTGGATCTGAAATTTGTATCCATTGAGGAAGAGAAAGAGTTAAGGAAAAATGAACGCACAAACAAATGAGAATAGATAAAGGCTAGGGTTTATAATCGACTATTTATATGTAGGGTTGAAATAGAGTATATGGACCGGACAAATGAACGTGCGGAACAAACTATGGCCCAAAAAGCCCGTTCTAACCCCGGAACGAAATTGGGTAAACCCATTTATCAAAATAGGTATTTTAAAATATTCTGAACGCGATGGAAAAAGTTTCACGCCCAAATTCCATCGTATGTAGAAGTTATGCTGAAAACAATATTTTCAAATTGATTTCAAATTGATTTTAATTAAATTTCGCGTTCGTACGATCAAACGACAAGTCCGATCGCTATGAAACTTGAAACCCTACAATAATTCACCGATACGGATCCGATGAAACTGGTTTCGTCGAAATCCGAGTCAGTGGCCAAAATGGATATTTTTAAATTAATTAAATAAATTGATTAAATCCAATTTTATAATTTAAATTCTAAATTTGACACTTTTATCATATTTACAATTTCTTAAATCAAACCAACAAGTTTAGATGTCAAATTAAAGAAGGTAAATTTATAAATTTCAATATAAATCCTTAATTTCATTAAATTTCCAAATTATAAATAATATCCTAAAATTTCATTTAGTTAAATAAATTAATTAGTATTCCATTCATTTCTGTCAAACAGATGGATTAAATATTGAATTCCAAATTATCACATAAATTCCTCATATTATCTTTATTTCAAATAACGAATTATTTACTATATCCAATCTCATTTAATTGCAATTAAATTCAATTATTGGACTTTAAGTTTCAATATAGATAAATAAATTCTGATTCCCATTCTTTATATTCACTATTTATCCTATTACCATCCTGGGTACCATTTATTTTAATATATATATACAGATACTTTAACATTTTCTTATTTTTTTATCTCAATTGCATAACATTAAATTTACCTTAACGTAACATTCAATGATTGAATTTTATTTCAATTGATTACCTGTTTAAACCAATAACCTTTAATCCATTCCTGATTCTACAAATTCCAATCAATCAAAACCTCACAATTTTTTATACAAATTTTGATTTCACTACATTTATTAAATTTTTGTCAAATATATTAATTACAACTAAATATCCTCTGCAAATTTAACTCTTAGTTTCATACTTTGTATTACCCAAACTACTATCTTGTATTAATTACACAATTTATCATACTTATTAAAGTAACGCTTAATAAATACAACCCTATCATTACTCAACATTTAAACGACCGTTATTTCACTTTCCACAAGTGTAACATTCGTTTATTTTATTATCACTTATTGCAAATTCTAATTCCATTAACAAATAAGCAGGTAATTCATAATATGCGTTACAAAATTTGAATTAACCACTATTCATTATCATTAACTTAAATTTTACATTACTAACCTTGTATTAACATTGTTACTTATACTCCCTACCCAATTTCAACTAATATTCTAATGAATACATTTACTCTTTTCCGTTATGTTATAAATTATCAACAAGGCACTTCTAATTATCTTTTATTGGTAAATGAGTGAATTTACTAGTAACCCACTATTATAACTTTTAATATACTTGTGTATTTATTCTTCACACAACTACTACTTATCAAAATTTATAATTTTTTAACTTGCATTAACATGATTCCTAAATTTATTCCAATTACCGTTTACACTCTTTTATTGCACTAAATCAATTTAATATTTTCATTAATTTCTCATATTAAATTTTATATCCAGGTAAGAATCTTTTTTCTACTTAATTCATTTGGATTTTATTCAAATTTCTATAAATAGGTTTTAAGTTACCATTTACATAATTTATTTTAGCCTTCATTTTAACATTTATTTATCCCCTTTATTGTTTATACTAAAATAAATTACAAAAATCCTATTAAATAAACAAATTAAATTATCGAAATTTACGGGTCGTTACACTCTCCCTCACTCAAAACTTTTCGTCCCCGAAAAGGAAAAGAAGGGAAAAGAAGAAATAAGAAAACAATATATCTTTCTTAATTACATTTATAAATAGATAAGTTTACAAAATAAAATAATTTAACATAAAATATACCAATTTATACCCATTTAAATCCTTTATACATAAATTGTTAAAGTTTGTAAACATTTTCAAATTTTTCTAAGTCCAAAATTTAAGGAAAATTTTGGTAGAGTCTCCTTTGTGCAGAGAGGCTCGGGAGAAAATATAATATCAAAATATAACAATTATATCACATATATTATCCAAAATATTATATCCCAACTCGAGAAAATATATAAATAGCGCTATAAACCGTAATCCGAAACGTACCTATTTGTCGGGCAAATTTACGCTTGATTTGTGGAACCAAAAGCAGTAGCAATTGCTTTCATAACCTGCATTGCACTTAAAAATTTAAAAGTGTTAACAATTTATATAAAGTGAAATATTTAAGTGGTTTTAATCACTAACAACAAATCATTACAACAACCATCAATTTCAACAAACAGCGCACACAACAAATACAAACTAACCATTCAATCAAACAAATAAATAGTTGTTCGGGTTCAAAACTTTTAAATTGTACGGAATGAAGAAATAACTACTAGCGCATCATTTACTCAACAGTCTTAGATAAAACTAAATAGATTATTCATTCACTCCAAACCCGCTTTTAAAGTATATTACCCAAACAACCATAACCAATAACAACCAATTTGAACAACAAATTTTGTTTATCATTATTAATTTCATTCATACATTTGTTGTTTAATTTCTCTTTTTATTCATTCCACATAAATTTCCTTTTATAATTTACATTTATTTCTAACAAACTTTTAATTTCATTTACTTATTCAATGTTTGTTTCATTTAATTACACTTATTACTTACAATTATTCATTTCCGTTAACTCAGGTCATGCCAGTCCTTTTTATTTCATTATAATTATTCATTCATTTATTGCATGCCCTCATTTATTTACATTTGTTTATCAATAGTACTCATGTCCCATTTAATTTCTTAGCGTTTCCATTTTATTTACTTAAGTTGATAATCATCTATTTGAATTTACTTACCTTTAATTATATTTACTTGGTAAAATTTCAATTATAACTTTAAGTTTATGACATTATATTCTCATTTAACAGCAATTTCATTTGATACTTCATTACCTACTTTTACTTGTACAATTTCCATTACATTTCTTATTAAACATTTCAACTTTTTATATTTGGTAAGTTATATATGTTTTTTTTTAAAGAATGTACTTGAAAGTTACACAAGTTTCCTCATTACCTATGATTAATTTAACGTTCAATAATAATATTCTTTATTTCGTAGGTTATAATTTCAAATTTCATTTAATACCATTTAAAACCTATCATTAAATATCTTATTTCCTTTAGAGGTTTTAATTTATTAATTAGCTATGTTTCAATTCATTACAATGATTGAAACAATTAATTAATGGAAATTTAAGAATTTAGTACTAGGTTAAATTTCAAATTATTTTAAAATAATAGATAAATATATTCTTACAACTTATATTTTTCTAATTATATTTAAAACAATTCAAAATTTATATATTTTTCAAAAAGAATGAATCTGCGGTAAAACTACTACAGTGGCCTTTCCCCTTCGAAACTCGAAAATGAAAGTCGATGATGCAGCCGCCATCATCGAAATTATTTTCCAACGACAGAGAGGAAAGTACAAAGCTTATTTTCTCCAAAATCTTCTTTAAAACAATTCTTCCGAATTATAATAAATATTTATATCAGAAGGAACTTATAAACAATATTAGTATATTCCAAAAATTATTCGAAAGAAATTTCAAAACTTCGATTTTTAAGTTCTAAATTTTCCAAATTTCATTTATTTTATTTTTCAATCGTTTTCTATTATTATTTATACACTTTATTACCTAACAACCAATCTATTTCAGCCAAATATAGATATCATTTGAAATTTTTTATTTTATATAGAAAATATAATAGGCAAAATTATTTCATTCACCTATATTAAAACAAAAATTATGTCGGTCTGTCCTATTAAGTGTTTAGAAATCCCTATTGATGTCACAGCGTCCCATGCACCAACTAGAATTTATAAATACAAAATGGAACAGATTAACACAATACTAAAACCTTTTTATAACACTAACAAATACGCTCTCTCATATATATACGCTCAGCGACTCCCATAGGGTATTACTACCCTATTAGTAGAGTCAAACCCCACAAAGCTAGGGTTTATCGCTAAACCAAAGCTTTGATACCAGATGTAACGTCCGGCCTTTTCGTGCGATTTAAATCGACACACGTGCCAACTCAAACCATACGGAAGGGCGGATTGTTATGGGATAAATAAGAAAAATAGAGAAGAGAAAAAAAAAGAAAATAGAATCTCACAACGGAAGGATAAAATATAATAATCAATACATAGTTCATAAAACTGTTTACAAAACATTTGCTTCTTCTTTATACAATAAATATCAGAGTTCACATACCAAAATATCAATGCAGCGGAATTAAATGTTGTAGTGGAATAATATACTAGATAATAGTAATATAAACCTTCGTCCTCGTCCTCCAGAGCTAAATCTTCAAATCCTGAAATGCTCGGACTGACCCGAGAGAATTGAAAAGAGAAAACACTCGAGTCAGAACTAAAAGATCTTATGTAGGTTAAATCAACAGAAATAAATATGAGTGCAGTAACTCAAGAGATGCTCGGGATTTACATCTCCTAAGGATCCGTTAAACTATTTACTATGTAGTATATTGTGATATTATAATAGTGTCTATTTGTAAAATAAACTTACTTTTAAATAGCGTTAAGGCTTTACATTTTCCACCTTAACACGTAAAATGCCAATAGTCTATACAATACCGTAATACCTCCTGATCGGGAGGCTACCAGAGGAAACTCCATAGGTACGACACAAATAGAAACTCGTACAAGGCGCTATAGGGTAGGTGACGCGGCACAACTAGGCAATGCCAGGGTAGATATACCAATTACGCATCTGGGCTGGTGGTAACGCGTAGCTGCTACTACCGCCCACCTCGAACAACACCCCCAAATAAAAAGTGGCCACCGAATCAAATCCAAAAGTCAGAGTATAATATTGAAGGAGTGCGTTCGATCAGAGGAATGACCTCATTGGCCCGAGAATCGCTCCTGTTTTAGCCACCTTATGCCAACTCACGGGAGTCGGGTCCACGTATTTACCTCAAAAGAAACGCCGCCACCATCCTACTTCATTCTGGAATCTCCACCGCGTACACGGTTGTTAAAGTGGTTTTCGGAGTTGGCAGAGAGTATGACAACTTCCGATCCCGGTCTCTTCAACAACCAAACGTTATTATAACACCGTGGTCATTTAAAATAATTATACTTTCAAAACCAGAATATAATTATCCATTTCAAAACACATAAATACGATATCATTTCCTTTTAAAACCCAAATAAATATGATATCATTTATTTCAAATATATTTCTTTTCCAAAAATCATGCCACTTTTAAGATTTATAATACCTCGAAACCAAATATTTGAATTTTAACTTTCAACAGATACTTCGTAATCCATAGTTTTAAAACCATAACTTTCAAAACTTAAATGGTTTGGATATTCAACAGTATATAAAATAAAACAGTTGAATTTAAAATTTCTTTAAAAGTAAATAATTTCCACACCATTACAATTTTTATTCACTTTAAATTCAATCTAAACCCATAAATTTTAGATTCACTTTCAGTTTGAATAAAACACTTCGATTTCTATATTTTCAAAACTTTGAGAATTTAATGAATTTCAAAACTAAGGTTGGAAATTTCAAATTAACAATTCATTTTCCTATTATTTAGTTTGAAAGGTTTATATGGTAAATCATAACCATTTAAAATAAACTAAATTTATTAACACTAAAATTTCCTTTCATTTATTTATACTAGAATTATTCATTAAATCCAGTTATAAATATCATACCTTTAAAATTTCCAATTTTAATAAGTTTACATCAACTTATGGAGTAAAATTTTAAAATAAGCTCAATTCCAATTAAATCTCCAATTTGTCTTTCAATCTTAATTTATTTGAATCATTTATAACTCTATATACATATATATATATATATATATATACGAGAACTTAAACTCATACTAAATCGTATAATATAAATTATCAAATGCCATTTTTCAACTTATTCATTTTATTTAGCAGATTTATACATAGCTTGAATTCAACAATTTAACTTTGTATGTATATATAAAACATATTTATATCATATCCAAATTTAATATTTATTAAACCGTATCATATCCAAACCATAAAAATCATTTCAAAATAATTATATATATATATATATATACCGCGGTGCCTGTATATAATTTTCTATCCTATGGTCAAGTGATACAGATATTTATCATTTCAATCCACAATTTAAAAATAAAATGCGGTTGTATATCATTTCAAACCGCAATCTCGAATGAAATTGAAATGCATGATAACTTGCAGTTTATATAAGATAGGACACATCATCCATTCATCCAATATCAATCATCAACCAATTTATTTCAATCATCATTAATTTATTTCAATCATCGTCAATTTAAACAAACATCAATATATAGCATATGCAATATAACAGGAAATACATGACAATTATTAACTAACAGTTTATATTCAAAATAAATTTAATAACTGTTTAACTAGCAGTTTTTATGCAAATAAATAAATTTTAACTGTCAAATTTATATGCAATAATAAAATTAATTAACAGTTAAATTAAATAAATGCGATTTAACAGATATAATGAATAAAACATGCCAAACAGTCATAAATAAATTTCTACTCATATCTAAAATCAATTTAACAAACATAAGAAATTTTAGAAGTTGTGAGTGGGTTAAAACACTCACCTTTTGAATTTAAATAGAATTTAAATCCGATTTAAACCCAAAAATTCAACGGTCTCCAAATCTATCCAAACCGGTGTCAAAAGATCTGGAATTTAATTTCGATCCTAACAAAAAAAATCGCGCGTGAAACGGAGTTCGTATGTGAAAGTTATCACAATTAAACGATTTGCAATTGAAATTAAAATAACCAAAACAAAATAAAATACCCACTTTCCACGTGATCTCTCTTTGTTCAAACTGCTAGTACCAGAAACGCACGTTCGTGAACAGTAACCGCTCCATCTTCTTCGTCCTGAAACCCTACGAGCCGCCACCATCCTCTGAATTTTCTGCGCCACCTGACACCACGACGCCGCAATCAAGCTTCACCAACGCCACAACCACCTCAGGCCGATCTTGTAGCCGCGCACGCCCCTAGGTGGCTAAAACCACCTCCGTCGCCGCTCCTCACGCAGCCAGATCTGGGCGATTTCGATGCCCATCTTGACGAAGTAACCATACCGATGCGCTCTACTCATCGACCCATACGCCACTACACTTCCTGATCGAACCCTGGTTGAAGATCCACCGTCGAAACCGATAACCCAATACGAACGGCCGGGAAGAAACTTTGATTTCTAAAAAAACCAAAACCCGAATCGAAAAACGAATCACATCATTGAATTATGCTCGTCGAGAGCATCAACGTATATTTTTTTGAGATTTTTCTAAGGACTTGAAATTTTTATTTGATTTTTGAATAGAATTGGATCTGAAATTTGTATCCATTGAGGAAGAGAAAGAGTTGAGGAAAAATGAACGCACAAACAAATGAGAATAGATGGAGGCTAGGGTTTATAATCGACTATTTATATGTAGGGTTGAAATAGAGTATATGGACCGGACAAATGAACGTGCGGAACAAACTATGGCCCAAAAAGCCCGTTCTGACCCCGGAACGAAATTGGGTAAACCCATATATCGAAATAGGTATTTTAAAATATTCTGAACGCGATGGAAAAAGTTTCACGCCCAAATTCCATCGTATGTAGAAGTTATGCTGAAAACAATATTTTCAAATTGATTTCAAATTAATTTTAATTAAATCGATTTTAAGGCGTTTCGCGTTCGTACGATCAAACGACAAGTCCAATCGCTACGAAACTTGAAACCCTACAATAGTTCACCGATACGGATCCGATGAAACTGGTTTCGTCGAAATCCGAGTCAGTGGCCAAAATGACTATTTTTAAATTAATTAAATAAATTGATTAAATCCAATTTTATAATTTAAATTCTAAATTTGACACTTTTATCATATTTACAATTTCTTAAATCAAAATTCCAACAAGTTTAGATGTCAAATTAAAGAAGGTAAATTTATAAATTTCAGTATAAATCCTTAATTTCATTAAATTTCCAAATTATAAATAATATCCTAAAATTTCGTTTAGTTAAATAAATTAATTAGTATTCCATTCGTTTCTGTCAAACAGATGGATTAAATATTGAATTCCAAATTATCATATAAATTCCTTATATTATCTTTATTTCAAATAACGAATTATTTACAATATCCAATCTCATTTAATTGCAATTAAATTCAATCATTGGACTTTAAGTTTCAATATAGATAAATAAATTCTGATTCCCGTTCTTTAAATTCACTATTTATCCTATTACCATCCTGGGTACCATTTATTTTAATATATATATATATATATATATATACATACATACAGATGCTTTAACATTTTCTAATTTTTTATCTCAATTGCATAACATTAAATTTACCTTAACGTAACATTCAATGATTGAATTTTATTTCAATTGATTACCTGTTTAAACCAATAATCTTTAATCCATTCCTGATTCTACAAATTCCAATCAATCAAAACCTCACAATTTCTTATACAAATTTTGATTTCACTACATTTATTATATTTTTGTCAAATATATTAATTACAACTAAATATCCTCTGCAAATTTATCTCATAGTTTCATACTTTGTATTACCTAAATTACTATCTTGTATTAATTACACAATTTATCATACTTATTAAAGTAACGCTTAATAAATACAACCCTATCATTACTCAACATTTAAACGACCGTTATTTCACTTTCCATAAGTGTAACATTCATTTATTTTATATCACTTATTGCAAATTCTAATTCCATTAACAAATAAGCAGGTAATTCATAATATGCGTTACAAAATTTGAATTAACCACTATTCATTATCATTAACTTAAATTTTACATTACTTGCCTTGTATTAACATTGTTACTTATACTCCCTACCCAATTTCAACTAATATTCTAATGAATACATTTACTCTTTTCCGTTATGTTATAAATTATCAGCAAGGCACTTCTAATTATCTTTTATTGGTAAATGAGTGAATTTACTAGTAACCCACTATTATAATTTTTAATATACTTGTATATTTATTCTTCACACAACTACTACTTATCAAAATTTATAAATTTTTAACTTGCATTAACATGATTCCTAAATTTATTCCAATTACCGTTTACACTCTTTTATTGCACTAAATCAATTTAATATTTTCATTAATTTCTCATATTAAATTTTATATCCAGGTAAGAATCTTTTTTCTACTTAATTCATTTGGATTTTATTCAAATTTCTATAAATAGGTTTTAAGTTACCATTTACATAATTTATTTTAGCCTTCATTTTAACATTTATTTATCCCCTTTATTGTTTCTACTAAAATAAATTACAAAAATCCTATTAAATAAACAAATTAAATTGTCGAAATTTACGGGTCGTTACGTATACCACCGATTCAGGTAGCGATCCTGAATCAGGTCGGCCAAGATAGAGTTTTGGCACATTGGTACAACATAGTCCAATCTATCCCGATCTAAAAAATCAAAAGTATTGTAACTTCAAAACACTTCTTAAAAATAAAATCAGTGATGACAATGTCTTTTTTTTAAAATCCTTTGATAAACCATTATAATTCAAAAAGCAAATAAAATTTTGCAAACAATTGTCTGTAGAAAGGAAAATAGTTACATCTCCATTTCACATTAATACACAAGTACCCTATAATAATTATGTATCAAGGCGAAACACAGGAACTTAATTTATTAGATTAAGTTATTTAAAATTAGTTATGTTAAAAATTCATTACAAATTATTGAATTTTAAAGCAAAACAACACATGTTTTAGCATGCAAAATGCTAACAAAATTCTAAATATAATTTTCTTCTTTTTCAAAACACGTATTAATCGATAAAATAATTTTTTTTCCTTTAACCAAAATAATTTAATTTAACATTTTAATTTTTTTATTTTTCTTCTTATTCTTTGACCAGGACTGTACAGTACAGCCTGGTCAAATCTGGACTGCATGGTGCAGCCCTGAGGGCAGCAAATGCAGCCTATCTAGGCTGCATAGTGCAGCCCTGAGTTGGGCTGCACTTGTAGCCTGCCTGGGCTGCACTTTCAGTCCCGAGCTGGGCTGCAATTGCGCAGCCCGTCTGGGCTGCGATTGCTGCCAACCTGGGCTGCACGTGCAGCCCGAGCTGGGTTGCTCTTGTGCAGCCGGCTTGGGCTGCACAGTGCAGCCCTGAGCTGGGTTGCACTTGAAGCCCCGCCTGGGCTGCACTGCACAGTGCAGCCCATGGCTAGGCTGTGATTGCAGCCCGTGGCTGGGATGCACAGTGCAGCCCAGCTGGGCTGCCCTGCACAGTGCAGCCCCTAGTTAGGCTGTGATTGCAGCCCCTGGCTGGGATGCACAGCGCAGCTCCGATCATGACGGCATGTGCAGGTGCAGCCATTCCAGCTGCACCTTTGCAGTTCTGAAAGGCTTTTTTTTTCAAAAAGGAGAAGGCTGCAACTTGTTATGGCAATTAAACAAACATCATGCATGCATTTTAATTTTGTGCATTTATTCTCATTCCCTCTTCAATACAATAATTCAATCAACAAAACATGATTTAGGGAATGAGCAAACAACCATTATATTCAAAAATTTCATACTATATTTGCATGCATACATGAAAGATGAAATAAAATAAAACATGATTATAACTTCACTCGTCAAAAACTCCAAATAACAATCTTCAAGTTCTAAATCAGCCAGCCTTTGATTGCTCGACATTCACCTTCCAATTGCTAACAAAATCAGAAAACCCTAAATAGCTATTTATAAATAAAAAGAAAGAGATGAAATAGGACTGATTTAGGGATACTTACTCTTAGAATTGAGAATATTTTCTTTTAACCTTTGATTGCAAGGAGAAATTTGTGTTTCAGTGGGAGGATTTGAAATTAGGTTTTAGGTTTTCTCCTTTCTTTCTTTTTCTTTCTGTTTCACTGTAGTACTGTAAGCAGATAGAGGAGAGGGGATGGTGTTTTTATTATAAAGCCCCTCCTCTAGAATGTTCTCCCAATTAACCCCTTATTTTATTTATTATTTTCTATTTTTTTAATACAAAATATTCATTTTATTTTGTCCTTATTCTAGATTTTTCTTTTGCTTAACATTATTTTATTCAATTTCTAGATCTTTCCTACATGGCATATAAAAATGATATTATTATTTATTATTATTATTTTTTCTTACTTTTCCTTTTATACCTAATTGTAAATCAACATAAAATAAATTCTCATTTAAACTCTTCATACTTAAAACACATTTCATCTTATGTAATTAGTTATCATTCTTTCATAAAAAACGTACCATTCTTAATTTTTAACCTTTCATACAATTTGGGTTAATAAAATGGTTCATCTATTAAAATAAATGACATTACAACTAAAAAGACATAACTTATAATGCCAAATAAAAGTAAATGAATTCATTGTCATTCATTTTTCCTCTCAACCCTATTAACATTAAATTTTCATTTTATTTTCTTTTGTTTTCATTTATTTATTATTTCATTTATTTCCATAAATATTTAATTGTTTATTATAGTTAACAGATTAATTATCAATTTATTAGTTGATTCCCAATTTAGTATCCCTAAAAATAGGGTTGTTACAGATATCACCTCCTCAAGGAAGCCGAGCCATAGGTTGCAAATGAGTATCCAAGGTGAAGGATGATGGGAGATATAAGGCAAGATTAGTTGTTAAAGAGTTTTCACAGATGAAAGGAGTGGAGTATGATGAGATATTTCCTCCTATAGTGAGGCATACCTCCATCCACATTTTGCTTGCTATTGTCGCTACTTATGACTTAGAGTTAGAGCAACTTGATGTAAAGATCGCTTTCTTATATAGTGACTTGGAGGAGACCATTTACATGAAGCAATCAGAAGGATTTGTTGTAAGTGGGAAAGAGAAACATGTTTGCAAGTTTAAAAAGCCACTTTATGGACTCAAGCAATCGCCTAAACAATGGTACAAGAGGTCTGACTCTTTTATGCTTTCACTTGGTTTTGATGATAGTATCAAAGATGTTTGTATGTACTTCAAGCATTTAGAGATTGGTAGTTGTGTGTATTTACTCTTGTATGTGGATGACACGTTGATTGCTTCAAAGGATAAAGCTAAAATTAATAATTTGAACATGAATTTAAAGGAAAAATTTGAGATGAAATACCTTGGGGAAGCAAAGAAGATTTTGGATATGGAAATCCAAAGAGACAAAAGGCTGGACTTTTGAAGCTCACTCAAAATGAGTATTTTAGGAAGGTGCTTTCTCGGTTGAGTATGGAAGGAGCAAAAGCAATTAGTACACCCATGCCTTTACACATTCAGCTTTCTAATAAAGGTTCTCCAATCTTAAAGAAGGACAAAGCTTACATGGAGAAAGTGCCATATGCAAGTGTAGTTTGATTTATGTTATGGTTTGAATTATGCCGGACATTGCATAAGCTGTTGGATTGGTTACTGGATATATGGAAAATCCAGGAAAGATGCATTGGAAGGCAGTAAAGTTCATCAGATATCTTAAAGGAACTCTAGGCCATGGGATTGTTTTTGGAGACAGGGATAGAGATTTCATCCTGGTAGGATTTTGTGATTTTGATTACACCGACAATGGAGATCAAAGGAAGTCAACCTCAGGTTATGTGTTCACTCAAGGAGGGATGGCTCTTAGTTAGAGAGTGAGGTTACAGACCATTGTTGCTTTGTGTACTATAGAGGCAGAGCTTATTTTAAGACGGTTGACGTGTGATTTGGGCTTCGTGTATAATGGAGTAGAAGTGAATTGTGACAGTCAAAGTATAATTCACTAAGCTTAAAATTTGGCTTTCAGCTTAAGGACGAAGCACATATAGGTGGGAGAATCATTGCTTGTCTCAATAAATGAAGAGAAGATAATTCATCTTTATAAGGTTCACACGGAGGAGAATGCAGCAGACATGTTCACCAAGTCCTTACCTGGTGCAAAGTTCGAGCATTGCTTGAACTTGATCCGCTTATCAAGGTGCTAGGCGCCATATCATGGCATGTGGGAGAGAGAATTGGTAGATGGAAACATTTGTTTTTATGAGAAGATTGATAGATCCTACATAGGAAGGATATGTTTAAACACTTTGTTGGGATCGGTGGCATTGTCGGAGTTCTTCGAAAAGTGTAATGGGTAATGACATTGCTAAAGCTCATTGGGAATGTATTTGTTATGCTCGAGACTGCTCAGAGTATAAAGGTGTAGATGGAGTTGGATGGCTTTGTTATAGATATATATTGTATCAAGGTAGAGCGTTGAAAAAAGTGATAGAACATTGGGTTTTTATGTTTTTTTTTAGTCCCATATCGCGTGATATGTTCAATCCAAAGTTCCAAAGCCTATATAAAAAGGAGTCTATGTAATGGAAATTATATGTACCTCTCCCTATAATCATCTCACTAGGTATTAATAAAATTCATCTCCCTTTAGTGGACGTATACTATCACATTGATAATTGAACCACTTTAAAAAAAATGATGTGCTTCCCTTTCACATATTATTATTTGGTTAATTTCACTTTGTCGTGAACAACACGAATAATTTTATTTAATTGTTTCGCCATTCTATATTTTGATCCTATTTGTTTCCACTCAGTGTTGTTCGGTTATATCTGCTTAGAAGGATTAACCCTAACACCCATATGATCATGACAGGATCCTTGTGCCCGACCCTTCACTGTTAGAGACAACTTGTTTATTATTACAAATTGGTCCCCCGCTGCTGACATCGATCAAGAAAAAGTCCATTCCATTAGAGTTTGAGTTCATTTCACCAACATCCCCTATCTTTTCCAATCGTATGTGGGCCATGACTGATTGTCAGCAATGCATGAAAGCCCTTTTGTTTTGATGAAGCCACAGAGCGCCGTGACAGACTAGCACATGCTCGAGCTTTAGTATGAATTATTCCCGATTGAGAACTTCCGACCTCCTTACACGTTCGAATCTATGAACATGTTACTGGTAACGTGGATATTTCTTTCCTTTGGAAGCCTCGTATTTGCATATTGTGCAAATTATTTGGGAACACACCCTCGTATTGTATTCATACTCCTCAAGTAGGTCGGACAAGCACTACCTCAACCTAAAATTTCCCTCCAAAAGCCTCCTTTATGTGTTTGGTGTGTCAAGCCCTCTTTAGTGCCTCTTACTAGTGAAGTTTCTGCAAGTGAAATCCCTAATGGTTATATCTCAAACTTGAAGACCTCTGTTGTAGTTGCTATTTCTTCATAAGCTAGTCCTCCCATGGTAGTAGGGCCTGGTCTGCCTCCTTTTCCTCCTCTGAGATTAATGTTCTCTTGTCGACGTACAAATATATTTATCCCATACGAGCTCGATGATGGCATACAATATCCTACCCTAGATACGACTCTAAAGCACTCAAAGAACACCTTTCTTACTTGAAGCGTATGTCCCTGCCATGGACCGTTAGATTTTCTTGTTTTCATATTCTATCCTATGCATTCTATATTATAGAGATATGTTTGCTTTTGTGATTTGCTTTCCTAGGAGAGTTGTAGTTTCCAAGATATCCAGCCCCAAATCTGTTTCAACTTTAATTTATAAAATTGGATAGTCCACTTTAAAACCGGCTTAGCTTGATAAAAATAATAATAATTCAAATTTATAAAATAGTATCAAATTGACTGGGTATTATTTTATAAAAATATTATATATAGGGTTGCCAATGGATACCCGAAAAATCCAAAATCCGTCTGCATCCATATTCGAAAATGCGGATAAATATCAGTTAGTCTAAAAAAATTGATGCAGATGCGGGTGCGAATAGGAATACATCCGTATTCTAAAATTATCCTTCTAGGCTTTTTTAAGATTATAGTTTAAATTATATGTATTTTAGTATAATAAAAGATATTTATTTATTGTTTTATTAAGTTAGAAGTTTATATTATACGCAGTTAATGCATATTAACTACACAGCTATTTATTATCATTATACCGGTTTATTTTTAACATTTGAATAATCAATGGGGTTGGAAAAGGTTCATGTTAAACTAAATTTTTTTCATTTATGTTTCTTGATTTATTGGTCGTTAATGGAAGAATAATTATTCGATATCCATTCATATCCGCGGATACAGATATCCGACGTTCGAAAATGATTTCAAATGCGGATAAGGATATGACACTTTCCACATACAAAAGTATCTGTTGACAAGCCTAATTATATATATGTGTATGTGTGTGTGTAACCAAGCTATTTTATAATTTAAAATGGATATTTTAAAATTAAAACATATTCAATATATTTATTATTATATATAAGTATACAAATATATTACAAAATATCATTCGGCCTGTTTTTCTTATTTAAAATTAATATAGTCGAGAGTAATAATTATTTTATAAGTATACATATATATTGATTCTAAATTTTAATTTAATAAAATTTATTATATATATAACCTTTCGGCCAAAGACGTTTTTCTGAATAGCTAAGAATAATATTTATTTTAGTAAATAATATTTGATTTGAAATGTATTTTACTATTTAAAATGATTATACTTGGTAAATGATTAATTAAACTTTTTTAATTATTTTTATACTTTATAAGATAATATACTACCAAAAATAAATTTTATTTATTAAATCATTTTTAAATTTAAACCGTTGTATTTAGTTGAATTAAATTATTTGATTAACCATTAAATTGTTAAAATTTTACTTTAAATTATAATAAGGTGATGATATTATGTTTAAACGATTATAATGAGCATATAACATTTCACATGTAAACATAATGCTATTGAATGAAGATGAAGTCTAACTCTATTTAACACTCCTCGATCTATGTTGTCACTTATATCTCCAAAATCACTGTCCAAAGTTGCAACTTTCGGCTTATAACTACCTTAATATAGTGATTGTATCTGGTATGATGAAGAGTGAGGCTCAACCATAGGTGCTTGAGAAGGCGGCTAGGGTTGTCAAGAATAGGAACAAAAAAAAATGAACGTGTAAGCTATTTATAGAGGTAAATAATGAGATATTTGAATAAACATCTTCTCACTTATATCGCATTTATACTAACTCATTCAAACTTTACTCTCCCACCATGTATGGCCAACCCACGTTGATGATGTGGCAATCCATGTCATTTTACAATTATTCATTGATATTTAACCAATTGAATACAAACTGATACCGTATATCGGTGCATATACACATAACAACTATATATCTCTACCACTAATAAAAGAAATTGATTAAACTAATTTACTTGGTGTCTTTTTGAAATTCCAAAAACGTCCTTGCTTTCCGTTATATGTTTTGCACTCAAACAAAATATCAACGTATATAATAATACAAACAGCTTGTGTGCGAAGCATGGGCCCATACTAGTACACATAATAATTACTAAAAACACTTAGAATATTTCCAAGAGATACTCACTTATTAAAGGCACCCCCAAATACTAAATATACTCGTAACTACTAATTCTTTAAATATTAATTAATTTACAACCATTTAAACTAATTAAATCAGATGGTATTTTGGAGACTAAACATACGATTGTACGGCTCACATGTGTGAATTCAGGTAGCAATTAATGCTGAACAATTCAAATATTAATATTCACACACCACCGTATCTAGGGGTGTAATAGTTTAGTTGATTTCATTGCTTACATGTCTTTAAGATAAATTCCAATTTCATATTTTCTTAAGCGGTACATTTTAGTAACATTAATTTACACAATTTCTCTTCGTCGACAATATATCACTTAAGGATATAAGTAGTTAATATTGCTCAAAACTTTAGTAACATCCACATTCAATTTGATTTGTCCATAAACAAAGTTATTGGTTCAATAATATAAATATTATTAATTGTTCTACTCTAGCTATAAATTTTGACTTTGAGTTTATTGCAATTGACTATGATACTAACCTCATATAATTGATAAGACAAATTCTTCATTGAATAATATTTCACTTCTTATGCTTCAACCCAAATCCAACTGTAGTCGGTCGATGGTCATCGTGTCACGATTTAACCATAATTAAAGTGAAGTATCCGTATTGAAGTTCAGTGGTATTCTCAAGTTAATGTAACCGTGTAACATCGTCACACCAAGATTTCCTACCGACTTAGTGGTTATTGACCAATAGAGAACTCTCAAAGATGTCATTTTATGGTTATCAAATAACTATGAGTACATATCCCCTTTGTACCCCAAATAGTCATGGGTAACACACCCTCCGTAATTGAAAAGCGTTATGTATTTTGATCTCAATCGATGTATATATCCTTTATTGAAACATCCTGACTAGGAATATTAAAAATAAAATGTTGATATATAATGTGATTAATCGGTCACAATTGCAGCTATTTACAGTTACAATCGCATAACATCATAATTAACAATATTCTTACTAATATGCATTAAATTAATCACTTATGTAGTTATATCACGATATAACAAAGCATATAAAAGAAAACAAACACTTTATTATGAACAAAATTGATTATAGAGTTAGATATACGTAACAAATTAAATAATTGCCCATGGAGCATATTTGTAACTCTATCAAGCATATAAGTAAACGGAGAGTCATGAATTTATTTCTTCTAAATTTTTATTCTTCTTGATCTTTATCTTTTTTTTTCTCCTAGATCTCATAAGTAAATTTCAGACTTAATCATACACAAATCTCACTTGAAAACATATAATAGCATAAATAAGATCCTCCATCTAAATTAATTTTTTATTATCAGCTTTAAATAACTCGTTTATGAAATTTATATTATAGATGCTTTGTTATTGCTTACATGATTATAAAGAACTTCAGATATTTTGTTGTGTCTAATATTGAAATTAAACTAGAATTTTTGCAAGCAATTTCAACAATGACAAAATACTACAGGATTAAACACATTAATTTGGAAAAATCATCAAATGCATGACTTTCACACACTCAACAACGATGGAAAAGAGAAATCCATTTATCTTCTAATAAAGACAACCATGTTGGGGATATATTTTTCTCACCGATACAAAAACTAAAGCTTTGACTGGAGTTAAATAAATGTGAAGTGTAGAATTATCATTATTCTATAACATGTTTTTGCAAATGCATGAAGTTGTAGATCACCTTACCGGATGAAAACTAAACAAGTCATGTGATATGATCCTCTATAAGACATGTTTTTTTTCTACGCTCTATTCATTTTCTTAGGATTTTGATATCTCATTCATGGAATAAGAATGTAATCCGAGACTTTTATAAATGAATTTAAATTATAAAGAAAAAACATGTCATGTCTATAATTTCGTAGTACCACAATAAATAATATTCATCGTAGGTTTCGTTCTACATTTTCAATGCGGTAAATTTGTTGTATGCTATTCTATATTATTTTCAGCATTGCCTCAAAGTCTCTCCCGCAACCATTACACCGATGTTTTAATATTTTGAATCACCTAAAATTAACATAACGTGTGGTAGCACGAGTTCGCACTAGTAACAAAAATGATTCGACATAGATGTAGAAACAATAAAAGCATAGAAACAAAGGACATTATGAAAAAACTACATTTTTGGATGAGTGTGATATAATTTTAGGGAAACTCCACCCAAAAATAATTGTCATGAGATGGACATGATAAATGAAACCAAATAAAACGACTAACTATTTTACCATCGCTCAAAGTAGAATTCGACAATGCTCCATCATAGAATAAAATGAAAAACGATGATGGTCCATCAAAAATCAATTTCGGAGGGGTCCGATCGAAAATAACAATATCAATAAAACAGTTGAACTCCAGTCCACCTAAAAATCTGCATAACAAAATATTTGGTATCTCAAAGTGAGTTTGAAAAATTGGAAAGATGGTTCCTATTTCAATAGATGAGTTTATATTTTTATATTTAAGTAATATAAGTCCATGGTGCGATTCGCCCATAATTTTTACCTTGTTTCCGTTGGGGATGCATCAGATGCGTTGGAAGCCCTAACTGTGTTAGCCCCATCCCTAGCTCCATTGTGGGAATGTTGGAGGAAAGCACGTTGGCGTCCGACACATACCCAACAACCGTCCGTTTTACCATTTTAATAATGTTAATTAATAAAACTAAATTTTTATAAATTTCTAAAATTAATAAATTGTGCAAATGAACTCCGTTTGAAACGCTTTTTTTTACGTTATGATTGTATCAAAGTGCTCTACATCATGAAGTTGGCTTGAACTGAATCTGAACGAATTTCAATATTACAATTTATTTACTTATTTATTTTTGTAAATTATTGATACATATTATTCATTAAAAGATAATAATTAGTTATCATTGATACATATTTTATCATTGTATTTTTTAAGGTATTTTGATTAATTTGCATGTATTTAGATTTTAAATTGTTATTTTATTTTAACTAAACACATATTGCACAATAAAACATAATTAGTAACCTATATGTTGATGCCAAAAATGGGCATCGACGCCTAATAGAATCTAGTATGTATTAAATGAAGAATGAAATTAAAATGGAACAAATATCATAAATGAACATACAAATTGGGTTAAAATTTTGACAGAAGAACTTCTAGGCCAAGACAAGGCCACACGAGAATTTTCAGCACCATTGGGGCCCACAACAGAGATCGGTACTGGTCCCTACTTTGAAGTCCAAATGGGGTGCGATCCCTTTGATGGGTCCCCCATGATATTAGCTGCTTGCCTTCCAAATTTTATGTCATTCCGGCTTACCGTTTGTGAGATATCATGTTTTCTGTGAAGTTGTGTTGCATGCATTCTGATTTCAGCCGATCCCTCTAGAGAGATAGGCACCGATCCCTCCAACCTCCTCTTAATGGGGTGCGATCCTTAAGGGGTGTTTCCTATGTTGTAGTAGGGCTGTCAACGGATGCAAACAGATGCAGATATGGCTATATCCGCAACCGCATCCGCATCCGCATCCGAAAATTTAAATCCGCATCTGATATCTGTGGATATCTGAGAATTAAGATCCGTATCCGCATCCGCGGATATTTTTCGGATATCCGAAAATATCCACATCCGAAAATAAAAAGCGAATATTTTTGGATATTCGAAAATATTCGAAATATCTGCATCTAAAATTGAATAAGATTTTTATTATACTGATATTTTTGAACTAAAACAATCACTTTCTCAAATGACAATACATACACTACAATACTAATCGGTTTTTCAAAGTGGAATAATTCATTTCTAAGTATATTTTAAGTTCATCATTAAATAATAAATCAATAATGATAATAATTTTTATTATAATTAATTTTGGACCGGACGGATGTTTTTCGAATACGGATATACTCATATCCGCATCCACATCCGATTTTCTTTTTGAATATCGGATATCCGCATCCGCTTTTTGAATATCGGATACTATCCCTTTTTTTGGATATGGATCCGGACGGATTTCGGATTTTTTGGGTACCCATTGGCAGGCCTATGTTGTATTGTGCTTATACTCTAAGTTTCATGTTGATAGCATATATAGATTTTGAGTTATTAACCGATCATTGTTGCAATATGCAAAATATAGCCGATCCATTTTATACTGATCCCTTTTATACAATCCATTTTATACATGTTGATCCTTTTTATAGGTAAAGTAGTTTTCCCATAACACGAGCATACGAAAAAATGACTTTTAACTTGAAAAGTAGCCTCGCGGGGACTTCTTTGTCACTCCATATCGATTCCACCCAGTTTGGAACAAAAATTGAGAATATGCACCGATCCTCTAGGGAAAGGGATATGCACTGATCCCCTGCATAGGAAAGGCATTATTCCATACTTAGAATATTATGAGAATTTATCTCTTGGTCTCAATTGATCGTCGCTTCATATCATTGCCTGTGTTTGATCTCCGAGCCTAATACTCATCTCTCTGGTTATCTTTCTCGATGATCGTCCAGTCTAACTTATCTAGTCAATTTGAATATAACTGAACGGAAAGGCCGGATAACATTTGCCCTATAAAGCATGTCTTGTTGCGTACATGACGTGCTTTGAATCGATGTCAAGTTAGGGTCATTGTAAAGGATTCCACCCAGTGTCTTGATTAGTTGTTATCCTTCTGTTGCCGTTGAGCCACTTTGTGGAGGGTCAAATCTCTCTCTGTTTGTCGTGACACTTGATCATTATCAAACGATGTAAGTTCTGGAGTAAAATATGTCGGCAATCGTTTGCATTAAGTTCCATTGAGCTTATTAGTCGAGTTAGTATGCCTTGGTTATGTGTTCCAATTCTTTCTCTGATTTCCCGATTTGAGAATCCAATTTCTGTCCATTTCAAGAAATCGAATTTTCAAGATGTACATGTGCACGTTAAGGTACACGTTTTTGTTGTTGGCTCCCGGACGCATTCGTACGCTCATGAATCATTGCAAATTTGGTGGAATGAAATGTAACCATTTGCAATTTTTTGTCCACCGATCCTTCTCGCTCCAAATCTCTATGGATACAGGATGAAGGGATTGGAGAATTCGATGTTGAAGAGATCGCCAATGACGATCTATTATGGGTTTGAAGCATATGGATCGATCTTGAGGTTGAATGTGGCATGCTGCATTTGATCACCTAGGAGATGAAATAAGGGGCAGTTTTGATTAATTGTAGGCATGGTTGGGCTTGGATATTGATGGCAAGGGGGAATGGTGTTTCTTCAAAAAAGATTTTGAGTGTAGGACTTCTCTTCGTTTGATTGTGGGCAATTCACCAAAGAAGGGGAATAGATAAACCCTTCTTGACATGATTCCTTCTCGGATGACGTAGTGTGAAGCTTTACAGAGGATCTGCTATTTTTCATTCCTACTTTCGAGAAGGATTCTCCATTGTAGATAGTCTTTCATAGGAGTCATCCATGACTCCTTGTCCGGCTCCATCTCCAAGATCCGGTCGATCTCCATCTGGTCAATGCTTAGAGCATTAAGTACTTTGATTGGGACTAAGCCCGCTTTCTGCACATTCCCAGAATTGGCATACTAGTAGCTGGGAATCGCAAAAGATCTGTATGGTTTTTACTCCCATTTCTTTAGCAAGCTTGAGCTTGGCAACCAAAGCTTCATGCTCAGCTTCATTATTTGTCATAGGGAAATCGAGTTTCAAGGCGTAATAGATCGATCGTTCCTCAGGAGTCGCTAACACATCTCCAACACTAGAATATTGGCCATTAAATGCTCCATCTATGTACATATCCTACTAAATGGTCAGTTCTACACTACTCATCGAAGAGTTGTCTCACTACACCAAACAGACAATTTTTTAACACTTTTCCTCTTTAAATTTCTAACGGTTATAACCGTTACCAATGTATTACAGTTATTTCCGTTACAACCATTCATAACGGTTATTACCATGACTATATTTGGTGATTTGGTAATAAATTTAAAGTGATTGGGATAAATTTGTAGTTTACTTAATTTTGCACTTAAAACATCTATCGTGGTTCATTCCTCGTTTTACTTTTCACGTCTCTTTCTCCATCAAGCTAGGGTTTCACCGCTCGCAATCAATGTGGTGTCATTCTCCACCTCGATCAATATCAGGGTTTTGGTATTCGCTTCGATGTCGTTCTCCACCTCAATCAATAGCTGGGTTTCGCTGTCTGCCTTGATCAATATCTTAGGTAGTTATTTCTTAAATCAAATAATTTTGCAGTAGTTGAATTCGTATGTTGTTTTAAAGAGCGGTTTATGTATGTAAAATTAAAATGTCCAATTTCCTATTTGAATCGATTTAGGTTTTTTTTCCTTTAGATTCGTTTCCAATTTCTAGATTGAATTAGGTTGGAGCTATTTGGATTCAATTTGATTTAAAACTTATAGGTCTATGCAATTAAGAAAAGAACAGTAAATAATACTAATAGTAGGAGCTCTTTGGTCCGCAAACTAGCTTGTGAAAATGACAGTGTAGGGGATAGTTCCATAAATTTTGAATGACCCTGACCCGAAGAGGAATTATTGATAAGCGATAATAACTTGTTAAATATGGCGAAGGTGTACTTGCAGCTGCTGAGTTGCACCAGTTTTTGCTACCAGAAGGGAAGAAAACAGTAAGCTAGAATTAGATTTGGGACTGTTTCCAGTTGGTCTAAGGGGGCCTATTTTTTTCTTTTGTAATGCATTTTAGCTAGTTTGGAAAGTTATAGAAAACATCAAACAAACAAATTTTTTTGTTCTATTAGTGCCTTCCTTTTTTTCCCACATGTTAAAATGCTTTTCTTTCTGATTAGTTCTTGTTTATGATATTAGTTTCAAAATAATAGTGTTAACACTCACATATTCAACGTTTTCTTGTTGGGCTGCATATTACATATGCATGCAATATGCCCATGGCTCCATGCTCAATGCCCATGAACTTATAATTTATTGCGTCTCCATAGTCACACCCATCTTAGTTGTTCCAAACTAAAATATATGAATGATGGTCGACAACAGTGTAGTTGCTATTAAAGTACATGCTTGAGTACAACTGTACTTGACTTCACACTCCTATGCAGACAGGCAAGGGCCTGTTGTGCAATTTTGTGTTGTGATCACAAAATAAATACACAAGGTTATCGTTATTGTGATTGTGATATGATTTTTTGTTATTTGAATCTTATCTTCAAATCATAATGTTTATATAGGTGATTGTGATTGTGATCTAATTTAAAAAGTTGTATATTTATATGCTTATATATTATATGAAGATGATGCAAAATATGAACAGATCTAACATAGAGGCAGGCAACACATCGGGAATATTTTGACACAACCTATCAACAACACTAAGTAGTTGAAATATCAAATAGGTTATTAATGGAACATCCACACACGTCTTGTCAGACATCTCATTCCCAGATGTAGCAGATCGATAAATTACAATGAAAACAATGTAGATGGAATATGAAATATCTTAAGGAAAGTGAAGAATCAAGAAATAAGATCAAACAAGAAAATGGTGGGACTAGTAAACATTATTACATTAATTGTTAGGAGCAACTGCAGGGTGAGAAGTCGTTGAAATCACAGATGGAAATAAAGGGAGGAGAAGATGGAGAAGGTTATGGGAAAGGTTATATTGATGCCATCTTTTCCCTGTTAGCAGCTAAAAAAACAATGAGCATACTGTCAATTTATGGAAACGGATATGGCTATACTAACAC
Source organism: Allium cepa (assembly GCA_030765085.1). Classification (NCBI taxonomy): domain Eukaryota; kingdom Viridiplantae; phylum Streptophyta; class Magnoliopsida; order Asparagales; family Amaryllidaceae; genus Allium; species Allium cepa. Next base: position 21,329,148 of record CM060933.1, on the reverse strand, counting down.
GATGAGATTAATTTATTAACTGAACTCACGAGTTTCTAATATGTATAAGCTTTCATTTTTGTATTATCCACAAAGTCTGACCCAAGATCAATCGATCATATAATATGCTAGGTATGTAACCTAATAGCAAAGTTTATAACAAGTAACAATGAAATAAGACATACGTACACCAACAAAGTAATATTAGAAAAGAATAAGATCATTTCTAAACATTGCAATTTTGCTTTCCATGTGATTTTTTTTACAAGGACATGTTTGAAATATGGATTACGAAGTAAATTTTCTCTCTAACATCTTATATCCATTTTTGAACTCAAAGAAACTCGTACATTAATCTTTTTTATTGCATCAGTTTTCAATTACTCTCAGTCTATCAAAACTGTTTTGTCATATTTAACTACATTTAAATGGATATACAAATTCTTAAATAGTAATAAGTATTTGAGACAATCATGTCACTGTATAGCCCAAATAATGATGAAGAAGGAATAATCACTATATTTTTCCATTTACTTAGTTAAGAAATGGGTGGTAACGAAAGGGATAAACGTTCTAAACCCGTGGTGGCACTCCTCCAAAATCTTTCATCATGTGCACTCGTATATTAGTATTCTTGTAAAACGAACTGCACAAACAAATGTAACCACTCAAATATTTCACACATTCTAAAATCGTTTGATTAATATCTTTATGAAGCATAGCAAACATATTAGTCATTTGTTAGTTTATAATGTTTTGATTTCTGACTCACATAACACACATAACAATCTGTGTACAATTTAGTATAATCCATGTAATATTGAGAATGAGAGGTGATTGTGGGTGATCTTGTCATATTTTACATGTAAAACCTCCAATCTCAAATGTTGAATCTATGTAAGATGGTGAAATATCTTGTAAGTTAGACATAACAAAAACATTGAAATACTACTCAACTGTTTAAAAACTCGACTTAACTACACACACGTAGGGTAACTATAGCAAGTGATCATCTTGTGGTTATGTACATGTTGGTTAGACATAAACATGATAGTAACTTTCTAAGACACATATTTTCACCCATCTTATCATGTGGTATTGAGTTTTCTTTTTTCATTTTCAAGGAAAGAGATAAAGAGGGTTGTGAGGGAGTCAGAGAAGAAGTTGGGTGGTTGTTACTAGAAGGATTTTGAGGCATCCAAATAAGGGATCGGATGTTGTTCAAGGTTAGTGTACTATATAAATGTCTGACATTCTCTACTTGTATATCTCTTTCTTTGTACTGTTCCAGTTGGAACAAAATCCATATAGTATTTTGTAACTTCATTTACTATTCAATTTATGTGTCTTACTTGAACTTTTAGCGTTGGGAATCATATTTAGTTCAGCTAACTTTCTAGGGTTGTAGTAGACATGGTTTAAGTTGGCATTTATACAGTTGTTATTAGAGAGAGCTTTATCAAATTTGAAAATATGCAATGCCTGAATTCTAGATGCCATCTAAATAACGTACATAAAATAAAATGTTGCAGCAACCTCTTTCCTTTTTATACAGGTATTTCTTAAGCTTTTGGGATGAGATGCACTCCAACTCCATATACCATAATTGTTAATTCTAGATTTGAATGTTCATTCTAATAGCAGTGATATTTTGGTTTTGAACTAATCGTAATAATCATTTCTAATTGGCTACTGCCATCACATTTCAAAATTAAACTAATACATTATTCAACCAAAAGCTTGCCTTGATTATAACACATTCTAACTAGTTTTTAGTTTTATTGCTATTTCTTACGAAGAGAAGTCCCAAGCTTTACTATACCCTTCTTAGGAGTTTACTGGCCCGTCGAGTTCTCCTGCATTTTCAAAAAAAAAAAGTAAGAAGGCAAAGGATACTAAGGCTATATGCTCAATAAGGTAATATGTTTTATTGTTTCAGTTGTTGTTCTTTGCAGTAAATATATAATTGAAACAAAGAAAATTATTCAAAATACTTAAGTTATGTTTGAGGATATACTCATTGACTTGTGTAGAGATACTCATTGGATTAAGAGATATCAACCAAAGTTTATAAATTGAATATGTGTGTGTATCTCATGTTTTGAAGGTTATTCTCGAACCTTAGTTGGCATTGTTTTTATATTTATACAGATCATCCTTATGTTGATTGTAAACTTTTGCTTACTTTAACTTTAACATGCATTTTAACATTGGCCTATTTTTATCGTAGGCTATGATAGATAAGACTAAACTGGATCCAAAAGAAGTTGGTGGCATTATAGTTGATTCAGTTTTGGCTCCTGGTTCTGAAAGAGCAAATAAATGCAGAATGGCTACATTCTATGCTGGTTTTCGTGGCAAACTAGTTTAACTATTTAAACAGAAAGCCACTTTTTTAAAAAAAAAAATGATACACTTGCTAACCTGTTGGTAATAAATTTCTACTAACAAGATTTATTTATTTTCTTCTTAGATTTAACTATAAGTACGTAAGTGCGAAGTTTCCCTTAATTCGTGTAATCTCCAATCACTTTTTTTTACAATGTTACTGTTTTCTATGCAGAAACTATTCTGGTTTGAATGGTCAATTGACAGTGTTCATCTGGTCTTCAAGCTGTAGCTGATGTTGTTGCGCTACAAAAGCTGGTTTTTATGATATAGGTATTGATTAATTTACTTGTAGTATCGTTTGACTGTATATTCACTGCGTCTCTTCTCTCGTCTTGTGAGTTGTATCTAAGATATTGGTGCTGGGTTGGAATCCATGACTACCAATTCAGTTGCTCTTGAAAGGTCCATAAACCGAAAGTACATTTTCTACCTGACCTTTTATCTTATTGATTAATATATTCATCTTATACTACTCTAATAAACATAGGAGTATTATCTTTTCGAATGAACAGGTGATGCAATTCAACAAGCACAAGATTGTCTTTTCCTATATAAATTACATCTGAAAATGTTGCCCATCGATTTGGTGCAACCAAACAGGAGCAAAACCATGCTGCTGTAAGCACTACACATACGCAGATACATGCACTAAATACATACATGCATGCATACACATTGTCCTCAAAGAATTAGTAATAAATACTTAGGCTTATTACAAGATTACCGGTAGTTTCCATTTCAAATTATGCATAGGGCCTTTGTAGTTTCTTTTGTACCTTTATACATTTACTTCAGGCCTGTTTTCGCTTATTTACAACCTCACATGCATAGTACCTTTATAGTCACCATTCTTCTTATTATGCATTATTATTTGTAATATCAAGTTTGTCCCACCAGATAACTTTAACCTAGTGGTACTTCCATTGGAGTTGGATTATGTTGAAGCAAAGGGTAACAGAACCGAAGAAATGAGTTTCTTTTGAATGAGCAAATGATTTAATTGTATTTTCGTGAGGGTTATTCTAATAAGGATGTTTGCATTTCAGATAGATGAAGTTGTTCCTTCTCAATAGCTGAAAGTAAGATCCATAGACCAAGTAAACCTACATCCATTTCTTTTATGTCTTCTATTCCATTATCTTTTTAGTTAAGTGTCTATGTATTTTATTGTATTATAACTGAACCTACCTAAGATACTCATGTTTTTTAGCCATCGTTGGCTTTGATGTGCCGTAAATCTTTATCAAAACATTAGGAACCTATATCCATGTCCTTTTGCTGACTTTGGTTACTCGTTTATTTAAAAACAAGCAACTTATTTAGTGATAATTGGTTAAATCAACTAGAGTGTCCCAATAAATTTTATTTGTCAAATTTAACTTGATACAAATAAGTGAAGCTCTATACTAAATGGTAAATAATATTGTTTATATATGATTTTCTTTATTTGGCTACCTGTTACTCCGCACTATTAGCTTTTAGCTATTGATTTATTGATTTTATATGTTACCTGCAATAGCATGCACATCCAATGGGTCCCATGAATTCGTCTTGAACGTAGAATAACAACTTTTCAGAAGCTGTGCCTATTTTGGTGGATATTATAGGAAGTGGATCTCCTAGAAATAGAGGAAATGCTATTCTTGCTCTTGTTCATTTATGCAGCGGCGAACAACAGCATCATAGGTGCAAGCATCTGGAGTCATTGAACCCTTAATGGATCTTGCTAACAGTGGTATAGATAGATGAAAAAGAAGGAGGTTGCGTTTGCAGTTGATGTTTTTTTTTTCCGATTTGATGATATGTTAGTTTTGAAATTTAGTCTTGTGTTTACTATTGTTGTAAATTCGTATAAACATAGTTGAATGAAATACTATTAGATGCTGAATAAGATATGGTTCAATTATACCAAATTTGTAACACTTGTAAATGTTGGTAATTTTGCTATCTACTTAAGCAAGGAATTCCCAATGGTTATAACCATTGGAAATTAAAATATTCCCAACGGTTATAACCATGGGGAACGTGAAGTAATTCCCAACGTTTATAACCGTTGGGAATTACAGATTCCCAACGGTTATAACCGTTGGGAAGTACGAAAATTATCAACGGTTATAACCGTTCGGAATAACCAAAATTTCCAATGGTTATAACCGTTACAAAATATGTAAACAAATTATAACGTACTTGCTACCAATGATTATAATCGTTGGGAATTTGATTACCAACGGTTATAACCGTTACAAAATGACAGTTCTGGTGTTGTGTCTGGTGCAGTAAATTCTACTATGAAGTCCACCAATGTATGTCTTCGGATAGCTCTCCGAGGGAGATAACTGATGTTAAATTGGCTCAATTCAATGTTCCACTTGGGTAGTCTTCCAGACTCTCAGGTCGTTATATGATCTATCGTAAAGTCTGGCCGACATAGAAGTTAATGGAGTGAACCTATCAATCGCTTGCTTACATAATATACAGATCTTTGGATTCGGTTCTCTTCGCATAGCATTACGATGCTTATAGCTTGTACCGACATGGCTAAGCACATGTGTAAATCTTTGTGATCCGGTGGTTTGGATATGAAGAGAGATCTTTCTAAGTGATATACCACAGCTTGAAATGCGTCAACATGATCCTACATCCATTTAAAGTTTCTTTTCCATTTTCTAATTAGGTCGAAGAAAAGAATACACTTGTCGGTGGCCCTAGAGATGAATTGACTTAGGGCAATGACCTTCCCATTTAGGATCTATACCTACTTGATTGTCTTTGGTACCTAGATGTCTCAGATTGCCTAAATCTTTTTTGGATTGGCTTTAATTCCCAAAGAGTTGAGCATTAAACCCAGGAACTTCCTTGACGCAATGCCAAAAGAGCATTACAAGGGACTAGTTTCATTCCATATTTTCGGATAAAACTGAATATCTCTACCAAGTCATCGCTGTGGTTGTTTGATTTCCATGACTTCATGAGCATATTATCCATATGCACCTCCATTGATCGTCGGATCTGGTCTTTGAACATATCATTGACCAGCCTCTGGTAAGCAGCTCCAGCATTCTTTGGTCCAATGGACATCACAACATAACGATATAACCCTAGATCTGTAATGAAGTTGCTGTGCTCCTAGCCGGGGACGTGCATCGGGATCTGGTTGTTTCCGGATTACACATCCATAAATGAAAGTAGTTCATATCTAGCGGTTGAGTCCACCAGCTGGTCGATCCTCAGAAGTGGAAAGCTGTCTTTCTGGTACACCTTGTTTAGGTTTGAGTAGTCGATGCATTCCGCCACTTTCCATCTTCGCACAGGAACTGGATTGGACAATTTCGGGTAGAGGGCGTTGTGGATAAACCCATTGTTTTTGAGTTTATCCACCTCCTCTTTAAGTGTAGCAAATATCTTTGGATCCATGTCGCATCGCTTTTGTTTCATCGGGATATGTCTCGGGTTGATATTTAATGCATGACTCAAGATAAGCGGTTAGATCCCACACATGTCAGAATGAGTCTAAGCGAACACACTAAGATTCCACATCAGGTAAAACCAGCTAATTCCTTTATCATCGTTACACTGAGGTACGATCCGTTCTTTAGAACCCGTGATGAGTCATCGTGACCGACCTTAATGTCGAGCATTAGTTTAACGGGCTGGTGTGGCCTTGGATTCTTTGGACTCCTCTTCTTCATCTCTCGGGTCTATATCATTATAGAATCGATTGTGGTGTTGTTTCTTGATATTGGCCTTATGTTGTGAGCTGAAAAATGCTTACGTGGATTTGCCCAAGTAGGATCAGTTTTGATCCCTTGTACTAGTGGGACATAACCAGTTTTTGGTTTGACGTGAACATATTAGACCATGTAAACTTGAAATCGAACAATGGGACATGCCATATATGACTTGAATACTTGAACTAGCGCATGGCCTTGGATCGATGTTTATCACTTCAAACTTGAATAGATTAGCATATTTGTACTTGTACGGGACTGCACAACACCGCACTGAACTGTATTTAGCACGTGGAACATCTGAATTGGGTTTGCAAAGTCGCATAGGCGACGTGATCAGTACTAGGCCCTTCCCTAGGTAAGTCTTATAATTTCAACACTTAGGTGGTGTATGTAGGCATGGAGAACGGCAATTGGATTTGATGTCGATCCATATGTTCAAGCATTTCTCTAATGCATAGCAATGTCATGGAAGCCGATTAGGATGGCATTTGACGATAATCGCCCCGGTTGAACTTTTGGATCTCATCATGAGCTGATGAGCCAAATGGTGAAGGGCTCTTGATGCTTTGAGCAATTACCTGCTGATGGCCGGAGATCAGGCTCAGAAACACGTCGAAGCAAATGTCAAGTATGGTTTAGCCTCGTGTTGCACGCAATTGTATAGCTTGCTCTTGCTTTGAGTTTGAATCTGCTTGGGTATTCGAGCAACGTGCTTTTCATTCAATGTACTCGCGATCCGTTGCTCGTCGCTTAAGTTAAAACGATAGTCAGTTGCCATGAGCTTGGGCATCGATTCGATGATTTTATCTCTATGCATCCTTTTGGTCGTAGCCTCGAGTCATTGTAAACACTAGATATGAGTCGTAATATTGAGCTATCACAATCAGTCTTTGGATGGTCTCGTGTTGCTAAATATACTGCATGGATGGCCGAGTCTTGTCCTAGTTGTGTTTATACTCCCACCTAGCCCCAAAGATTTAGAGTTGATCGACGAGTGGTCGGTTCAAATTCATCTTGTTTCTCGCTCATGCCCCTAAGTCTGGGGCATACATCGATAAGTAGAAAGACAAGCCATATCCACTTTAGCTTTATACTCTTTCCTGTTGAATCGCGGATTAGGTTAGTCATGGACATAAGGGGAGTGGATAGAATGCACCATCTTTAAGTTGAGTTCCGAATTCGTATTGTGGGCCAAATGGACCTCAAATTTTTTGTATGGCTACGTCTTGGCCTGAAGGTTCTTCTGCCAAAATTTCAGCCCAATCCCTGCACGTTTTCTCTTATAAATACAGCAGGCATGATGTCAAAAAAAGGATCATTCTTTCTGCTGTCAAAGCTCTTCCATTTTTATTCTTTATTCTCGTACTAATGGATCACAACTGATACAAACATTCTTGTAATCACAATAAAGTGTAAGATCAATAAAAATATAAAGTGGATGTAATTCAAAATTGTTGAACCACTATAAAAATCCATGTGTTCATTTATGATATTTGCTTTGTTTTAGTTTCGTTCTTCATTTAATATCTAATAGATTCTATTGGGTGTCGATGCCCCTTTTAAGCGTCAACACTATAAATTATTAATTAAAAATCACAATCTAAATAGCCTGCTCAAATATCTCATTCCTAGCGTCAAACACATTTGCCGTTCAGTCAACTTTCTTCCTAAATGCCGGCTCAGATTTCACGTATTCATTCGTTAAGATCAGACCATATGCTTAATGGTAAGATTTAGTAGAATGAGGGTGCTTTGGGAAAAAAGCAAGCACGCAGCCAGAGCAAAGCATATAAGCAAACCCCACACGCGGGAAATGAATCCGAGAACGGAAATAAAAGCGGGAAAGGTTTATCTTTTCCCCAAATATTTGCAAGAGCTACCAAAGGATTTTGCTAATAACTCAACTTTTTTAATTTTACGAAAAATGGTTAATAAGACGAAAGCTAGGGCTTCCGAAGATTGCGAAGAAAGCGATCATGAAATGGGTGGATCTGGCGAAAAAGGGAAGAGCTTGTACGAGGTATTCAATTGTTTCGTCAGTTTAAATTTGTACCTTTTTTTATGTTTTCATTTTAGAAATTGTGACCAATGACTTCATGTCAAAATAATAATAATAATAATAATAATAATAATAATAATAATAATAATAATAATAATAATAATAATTACGGTATTACTATGTATGTGGAATTGATCCGTTGAAGAATTGTGGAACCAAGGAACTGAAACGAATAACTGCATAGCGCAATAATCAGTTGAGATTAACAAAATATTTAGCTACACCTCATTAATGTTCACATTGTTTCACTGAAGCGTGAATTTGGTTGCCTCCATTATGCAACAAATTGTTTGGTTATAAAATAGTGACTTAGAAGAACTATAAGCAATAAAACCAGGTAAGTGCTCAGTCTACAATAAGACTGAAATTTAGTTTCTGAAATTCGATCAAAAGAATATCAACCTTATCGTTTTACATATTACAAGCTTTGTTTTATGGCCATGACTATTAACTTCTTTTTTTGTTGATTAGTTTTCATAGTTTTAATGCGTCCACAATCATAATTTTATTCATATAAGTAAGATAAATAGCTTTTCTGGTGTCTTGTGAGATGTGTATTTGCCTTTTGGTTTGAGTAGGATACCAATGAGCTTAAGATTAAATAAGTAAATACAAGCACTTTTTTCCTAACTGGCTTTTGTTGGAAGAATTTGGTAATGGAAATTTTCATTAACGAAATAAAAACTGTTATATTGACAAATACATCAACATATGAAAACATAAAAAGCATGATGTACTAAGCCTTAAACATAAGACTCCAAAATATAACACAAAGTACTAAATAAAAATGCTAAAAAACTAAGTCAACACCATCTCACTTTTTGTAATGCCTAAGGACTGGGCCTGTAGAGAAATATTTATTCTCGACAACCTCCCTTAGATTGAACTTTCTAAATATTCAGATTACAAACTACCAAGGTTAAATTGCTCTCTAATCGTCTTGAATAACAACTCCAACGATGACTTTGATCTTCTACTTGATTGGATATGTTCAACTGTTTCACATTGATGGATTCTACATACTTGAACTATCACCAATAGACCAATTGGACCTTTGTACTTGGATTGTCCGTTGATACTTCTGCACAGGCCATCTAACCAACAAGCTAGAAATGTGACTCTTCCTCGTTTGCTTGTCGTATGATACATAACGAAAACATGCTTTACTCACTAGGATATCTAATTTTTTTAATAGACATTTCATCAAACTCCTCTCCTCTTGAGTACCTTGCAAATTGTCCAACTGTATAATCAATGTTTCTACACATTGCCTTCATCACCAACATTGAAATAACTTTCAAGAGCACAGATTTACCAACAATATTCACAGTCGAACCAGCTACACTTTTCCTTGGTAACGCAATAAAAATTTCACCCAAAATGTATCTAAAGCATGTCCCATTTTGATTCTGACACCTTGATTTCATGCTCAGCCTTGCCTAAGCCTGACCTGTAGCCTGCAAGCTACATCTCCCTCTTTCAATAATGCAACCCATCAACTGCCTGACAGCAACCATACATCAACTTCTTGGCCTACTTCTGATTATCTCTTGATCTTTGATGCCAAATTACGATCATCACACACTTAGCGATTATTACTCTCCAGACAACTGCCTGAAGACACCACATTGCTGATGCCTCTAAGTGTTGTACCATGGCATTATCATCACCAACAATTGCATAACAATACAATCTTCTTCACTCGTTAATTTTATGTGATATAAAATTACATTTAGAAAAGAATAAATATGGAAAAGAATGAAATAATAATTGAACTTTACTAAACTAATATTGTATGGACACACACACACACACACACATATATATTATAATAAAATAAAAAGAAAGGCTTTTGCTCTTTCTAACTGAATGCAACAATTTTTGTAGCTGTATACCTGGTGACTTAAGCATTGAGTAATTAAATTTTATAAATAAATACATTAATTTTATCAATTAGCCTGTCAAAATGTGAAGTTTGGAGTTTTTCTCTGTAGTTTTATTCAAAATTATTCCTTTGTGACTTTGGTATTATAAATCTTGGGATAGGCTCTCGCAACCTGTTTACCATGTATTAGGTTTCGCTCATTTAAAATCCTAACTTATATTGTTGATTTGTGAATTGTGATACTTCATTCTGGAAAGGCATTGTGCATTTCACCCCCCACCACCATCTCACATCACAAATTGAGGTCATCAGAATTACCGGTTACTTTATATGACTTTAACCGCATCACAGCTGTTCCAAACAAGTTGTTGGATCAGTACATCCGTTCCTGCAAAAAGATTCCTTCTATATTTTAAACTTTGCTGGTCATAGGAGTTCGTTCCAAGCCTTTGCCATGTTGTTAGTTTTCTTGATATATGACTCGTATGTTGTTCATGCTCAAAAAATGTACCATTCAATGTTTGTATCCATAATCCACCATTTTAAGCAAGACTATCATCCCTTCCTCCATTATTAATCCTTGTTTGATTAAATCCTAACCTGAGCACCTTTTATTATATATTATTAAGCTGCATATTGAACTGCTAATCCCATTGCGTGGACAACCCTTGATCCCCAAGTCTTCTCTAAGCCACTGAACGCAAAACACAAGGGACCAAAAACATCCACGCTCAGACTGTATTGATTTTTGGACATAGTCAAAATGCTGAAATGAATGTCTTCCTTAGTCAGCATCTTCACACTACTTGCGGAAGCGACATTCTTCTAACCGCTAAAAGAAATAATAGCAGTAAGGCTTGATACTGAACTTGAACCACACACAACCCAACGGCACCCAAAACTGAAAACCTGTCAGAAACTTCAAGAGTTTACTATCAAACAGAGCCACACATCATCTGTGGCAACCACCCAAGCTGCACCATACTAGCAAAGAGGAACCTATCATAGGATTGGTGTTTTGGATGAGAAAACATATAGTCAGAACATCTCTGATGCAGTCGATAACTTCATTGCTGCTAATGGAGCAATACCAAATTCATATACGATCAACAAACATGATGGCAGTTACCATAGTTCTGTGGACAATATCCTTAAACGGTGGCTACAGCTGCTGAAAAACGAAGCACCAAAATCCACTCTACTAGGTGTTAGCCTTACGACCCTGATATCACTATTAGAAATATTAGAGAACTTGATAATGGAGAGACATTGAACCTGTAAATCTCATCAAATAGACAACCTATTATATAGGCAGGTAAATCTACGTATAAAAACATAAAATTAGATCTATTAATGTTGGAAAATAATGATCTTCAACTGAGTCGAGGATAACATCATTTTTTTGAAGATGTTTCGACGATCTACTGTACAGTGTAAAGCAGTTTGGATTAATCGTCGTCGCCTCTAGGATAAAACAACCTTCTAGTTTTAGAAGTATCGGATCGTTTGCATGCACAAAACGATTCTGTTTGCACTCAAAAATGTTGCTCGAATTCGAATTTTTGTTTAAAAATGAGTCTGAACAAGATGTAGTTCTTTCTGTTTCGTCTTCTTATTAGTTAAGAAGGCGAAATAGCAAAAGAACGTTGCTGGTTGTGGAGACGTGGTCTGTAAAAACGGATCTGAAAAAATAACGGGTCAAAAGGAACGAACATTACACAATGTTTTCTAATACGGGTCTGGTCTGACCGTTCCGTCCGGTCTAAAACAGTTAAGAAATTTTGTACCAAAAATATAAGTGCTACACCACTACAAGCCCAGATCGGTCGGTCGATGCGCGCGTGGTGGTCAAGCATGGTCTCCCTTCTCATAAAAGAGCATCATTGGGTGCCCAAAGGGTCCAACTTAACTTTTAAGAATCAAGTATAAATGCTTGATTATTTCATATAATCCTACAATGTGAGACTTCACATATAGGAGCCACTCATTCACACTTAGTCAATTTTTTAATAACTCATTTATTATTTAAAATATTTTTCAACAATCCCTTACTTGAATTTTTTTTAAAATATTTTCGAGCAATTTCTGAAAACATAAGATTATGCATAAACAAAGGTGTCTTTTGACTTGAACCTTTACATAATGGATAAGATTCAGTTTATACCGGAGTGACACATAGTCTTGAACTCTATTCCTGACATCAGATCACACACGATCTTTCTAAAATGCAATCAAATAAGCCCGTGCATTTATGGTCGTGCATGTTTATCTCAGTTTAGTGAATGTTCTAGGAGTTTTGTCCAAAACTCCGTAGGAAACGATTAAATTTCAACATTTACACAGGTGAGTCTATCAAAAGTATTCCTGAAGGTAGGTACTCCACTCCAAATGGAGTATAAATTTCATTAAAAGTTTCTATTATCTCATCCTCTAATCACTTTAGGAATACATGCTTAATATATATATATATATATATATATATGTAAATAATATGTTCAACTCATATCACTTCACAACTTATTCTTACTCATTGAACCTAGTTCTTGAGACCTCCAGTCATTAGGTCGGGTTACCATTGTGCGTGACTCAATAATCTAAGGGCAATAGTCCTTTTTTTTAGAAAGTTGTAAGGACTTTCTCTCTAACCAGTCCTTTCGTCAAAGGATCTGCCAAATACGCATCACTATGTATATGATCCACTCTTACAGCTCCTGAAGAGAGTAGTTCTTTAAAAGTGCTGTGCTTATGATGTATCTGTCGTCTCTTATCGTTATAATAGCGGTTCTGTACTTTTGCAATAGCGGTGGTACTATCACAATGGATCAACACAGCTGGTATCGGTTTTTTCCATAAAAGAATCTCAGTTAGCAGATTTCTTAAGTACTCTGCTTCCTCACTGGCCGTGGCTAGTGCTATCATCTTAGATTTCATAATAGACCGAGCCAAAATAGTCTGTTTCTTGGATTTTCAAGAAATAGCTCCACCAGTAATGTTAAAGATATAGCCACTGGTTGCCTTTGAATCATCAGATAAAATATTACAGTCTGTATCGATGTAACCTTCAAGAACAGCTGGAAATTTTTCATAATGTAACTCAAGGTTCATGGTTCGTTTTAGATATCTCATGACCCTCTCAATAGCGTGCCAATGCTTTATACTGGGTCTACTAGTAAACCTGCATAATAATCCCACGACATAGGCAATGTCAGATCTAGTACAATCAGTGGCATACCAAAGGCTGTCAATGATGCTCGCATAATCAGACTGTCTTACACCTTCACCGGTGTTCTTAAATAGCTTTACACTAGGATCATATGGTGTACATGCAAGTTTACAGTCAAAGTAATTGTATTTCTTTAAGATTTTCTCAGTATAATGAGATCGATCCAAAGAAAGTCCCTTTTCGGATCTAGTAATCTTAATACCAAGGATTGCACTTGTTTCATCTAGATCTTTTATATCAAAATTGACACTTAACAAATATTTAACAGTGTTTATGACATGAATGTTTGATCCAAAAATAAGTAAATCATTTACATATAAACATATTATAGTGCAAATGTCATTCTCAGATTTATAATAAATGCATCTGTCACTTTCACTAACTTTGAAACCATTTGAGATTATTAAGTTATCAAAATTTTCATACTATTGTTTAGATGCCTATTTTAAACCATATAATGATTTATCTAATTTGCAAACTTTATATTCTTAACTATGAATTACAAAGCCTTCAGGTTGGCCCACATAATTTTTTTCTTTTAATTCACTATTTTAAAAAAAATAGTTTTAACATCCATTTGATGTATAATTAGATTATGAATAGATGCTAATGAAATTGGTACTCGAATGGATGTGATTCTAGTCACGGGTGAAAAAGTATTAAAAAGTCTACATTTTCTCTTTGTCTAAAACCTTTAACTATAAAACATGCTTTATATTTTTCAACTGTGCCATCGGTTTTTTTTAGTATTTATTTACAACCTATAGACCTACAACCAGGTGGTAAATCTATTAAGTGTCAAGTCTTATTGGGTTCCAAAGAATTCATCTCATCATTTATAGCCTCTTGCCAAAAATCAGCATCTAATGAGGATAAGACTTTTTGGAGGTTTGTAGGATCCTCCTCTATAGTAAAAGTCTAAAAATTCAAGCCAAAATCTTTATCAACTCTTGCTTTTTTACTTCTTCTAGGTTCGATTTTAAAAGATTCAATAAGTTTTGTGTTCTAATAGGCACGGTGTTATTTGACGTGTCCCCATCATTTTTCAATTTAAAAGGAAATTTACTTTGGCCTGTCAATGGATACCCAAAAAAATCCGAAGTCCATTCGGATCCGTATCCAAAAAAGGATATTATCCGATATCCGAAAAGAAAATCGGATGTGGATATGAGCATATCCGTATACGAAAAACATCCATCCGATACGAAATTTTATGTGTTGCCATTTTGTCATTATGTATGTTGTTATTTTATCATTTGAATTGATGTAATATCCTGTAGATTTGTTTGATATTATGTGTGTTGCCATTTTGTCATTTGAAAAACTCATTAGTAGTGTAGCGTGTGTATTGTCATTTGAGAAAGTGATTGTTTTAGTTCAAAAATATCAGTATAATAAAAATCTTATTCAATTTCAGATGCGGATGTTTTCGAATATCCGAAAATATCCGTTTTTTATTTTCAGATGCGGATATTTTCAGATATCCGAAAAATATCCACGGATGCGGATGTTAATTTTCAGATATCCACGGATATCGGATGTAGATTTAAATTTTCGGATGCGGATGCGGATGCGGATACAGCCATATCCACATCCGTTTGCATCCGTTGACAGCCATAAATTTACTTTTATAAAAATCAGCATCATTAGATTCTATTATATTATGTGTATTCAGTGAATAAATTTAAATGTTTTGCTATTAATAACATAGTCAATAAATACACATTCATATGCTCTACTTGCTAATTTTATTCTCTTAGGGTAACATATGTCAAACATCTTCAAGTTCTAAAGTAAGATACATTCAGTTTATAATTTCTTCAAATTTCAAAAGGTGAAAATCTTACCTTTTGATTTAGAGATTCTATTCAATGCATAGCATACAATCAATAATATATCCTCCCACCAGTGTTTTGCTGCACTGAAGTTTAATAAAATAGCTATAACTAATTCAGTAAAGGTTATATTCTTTCTTTTAGTTTTACCATTCATTTCAGGTGAATAAGGTGCAGTTCTCTCATAAATTATACCATGCAATATATAGAAATCAAGAAATGAACTAGACTCATATTCTGTTCCTCTATCACTACGAAGTCTCTTAATTTTCTTATTAGATTGATTCTCGATTTCAGTTTTAAATAATTTAAACATCTCAGATGCATCACTTTTATTTTTCATAAGATATACATAACTAAAATCAAAGCCATCATCAATGAAAGCGATAAAGTAACGGTGTCCATGTCTAGTCAAAGTGCCATCAAGCTCACATATGTTAGAATGAATCAAGTTTAAGGGTTCAGAAATTCTATCAACTGATTTATGAGGTTTCTTAGTGATTTTTGCTTGACTACAAAATTCACATTTATCAAAATTAGTTTGTGACATTTTAGGAATTAAATCTAAGGTGCTCATGTTATGAATAATATGTTTATTTACATGATATAATCTAGAGTGTCAAATATTAAAGTCACACAACATATAAGCAGAACTGGTTAATTTATTAGAATCAACGTTTAAGTCTAAACATACCCTCACAAGCATAACCCTTATGTACAAACATGCCCTTATAAGTTAAAGTATACATATCATCCCCTATAACTTGAGTAAAACCAGCCTTATTAAGGAGAAAAACAGAAACCAAATTTTTTCTCATCTCTGGAGTATGCATCACTTCTTTCTGAAGAACTGTCTTTCTATAGGTAAACTTGATTTCCACATTTTTAATGCTACTGAACATAGCACGATCATAATAGAGAGGGTTGGATGCACCAGTATACCCACCAACCCTCTAATCCACCAACAAGGTGAATCTCAGAAATCATAGTCATAAGAGGCTTCTCAGCCAGGTTAGCCTGCGGTGCAGGGCTACGGTCTATTTCTACGCTTGTGTGCCATATGACCTTGTTTTCCACGATCTGTTTCTACACTTGTGTGCCATATAACCTGGTTTTTCAGGGTTGTGACACAAAAACAACTGTTCAGAGTTTTCAAAATTATGAGTTTAGTCTTTTTAGTGTTGTCGCTGACAATAAGCGCTTTCTCTTTTTGTCTAAAGGGTCCAACTTAGATTTTAAGAATCAAGTACAAATACTTGATTCTTTCATATAATCCTACAATGTGAGACTATTCACATATATGAGCCACTCATTCACACTTAGTCAATTTTTTAATAATTCACTTATTTTTTAAAATATTTTCCAACAACTAAACCCTAAACATAAGAGTGGCATTATAACACAACACTCAATACATGCCCTAAAAACCAAGGTGATTGTTAAAGGGACTATAATTTTAGATAGGAGAGAGACAATTTTAGGGAGATTCCAGTAAAATTGTTAAGAGGGTGTGATGTTGGGGCACAACCTAAACAATTTAATATTTTATCATCCTTAAGCAAATTCGATAATATACCATCAAAAATTTGAAAACAATGGCATGGACCTGATAAAAAATCTACATAAAAATGCTATTGTTTTTAATTTTACAATACTATGGTAGGGGTCTATTGAAATTTGTCTAAAAATATGGTACGAGTCTACGGTTTTAATTTTACAGGCCGATAAAAAAGAGGGAAATCATGTAATTGTTTTTATTTTTGTTACGAGGGCTGAGTTTAAGTACTTCCTATAACCATTTTAAAAATATTGAAAAAAATGACCATCCCTTATTCAAAATTGGAGTTTCTAAACAATTCCCAAAACTAGTTCAGCACTATCTCATTATTTATAATGCCTAAGGACTTGGACAATAGAAAGATATTTGTTCTCAAAAACTTTAGCTGGAAAACAATACCAAATATTAGCGGTAATTAGAGAAAAAAAATTCAAAAGTTGTAATATTAGTAAATTTCTATCAGATCATCACAATGACATTTTTTTGGATAGATTCTTGGTGTAGAGAGGGCAGCATCTCAATCAGAAATTAAAAAGGCTTATTACAAGTTGGCTTTGCGACTTCATCCTGACAAAAACCCTGGTGATGAGGTATTTGATAATTTCTTTATTGGAGTAACAATTACTATTCTTCTAATAAGGTATCGGATGTCTATATTATCCTCAATCTTGTTATTCTTTTACATTTCAGGAAGCTAAGGAAAAATTTCAGCTCTTACAGAAAGTGATGTCAATTCTTGGCGATGAAGAGAAAAGAACACTTTATGATCAGACTGGGTGCACCGATGATGAGGTATCATAACTTGTACCGCTGAGCATCATTCACTCAGTAGTCATGATACTTAAATATTTACATATGAAGTGTGGGTCATGATACTTAAATATTTACATATGAAGTGTGAGGCATATATCAAATTGCTCATAATCTTTTGTTAGTAGTCATAACTCTTTTATTTAGTTTGTTCTTAACAACATACATCTCTTATATTGAATTAAAGTTTTAAAAGTGTGTGCGCTCTAACAAGTACTTTGAAGTTGGTTTTAGGTACAATTTATAGCATATTATAGTGACTTCTGTGTGGGTAGTGCATTATTCTTTTTAAGTCCATTCAGACATATGCTTATATTCTTGCCAGGCACTATCTGGTGAAGCTGCTGATAATCTGCAAGAATACTTCAGGACAGTGTATAAAAAGGTACGCTTTAATATTTAAATACATGTTAACCAAATTAGTATTAACATATTTATTATCACACAGTTTTAACCTAGAGCTTATTTCAGAACCCTACAAAGAATTGTTTTGGTTGTATTCTCTTTAGTTTTCTTGGTTGTTGATCATTATTGCTTGCTACAGGTTACAGAAGTTGATATTGAAGAATTTGAAGCTAATTATAGGGGATCAGAATCCGAGCAGAACGACTTAAAGTACCTATACGCTCAATTCAAAGGCAACATGAACAGGTTCGTTCAAATAATTATTAACGGTTTGTTCAACAAAAATTGGTGTGTATTTCAACAAGTGAATATCTTTCTTTTTCATTTTTGACAGGCTTTTCTGTTCAATGCTTTGTTCTGACCCAAAGCTTGATTCACATCGCTTCATGGATATAATTGATGAAGCAATAGCTAATGGTATGATATGTTTAAAATATACAGTATTTAATTTTAAATTTATATGCTACAGGAATGGGGACATGTCGACCTTTATGCATCAAAATCTTTATTTTTTATGCATTTTCAAAGTCAAATGCAATGGAGCAAGCAACATTATATGGCAATAGTAAGACGTTTTCAGGTTTTCGTTTAATCTGCTAACGGTTTGCCACAATCTATTACTAAAAATAGATCGAAAGCACAGTCTAATATTCCATTAAAAGCTATTGCATTGTACTATAATTGCACATAAATTTCTTCCTTTTTATTAAAAAATAACATAAGTTTACTGGACCAATGCGGCTATGCCTCATATTACTAAATGCATATTATTCAGCATTGTTCAAAAATAGGTTATGCTATCCTGTATTTTGGCTCAGGCAAGTCATGTAATATGACTGGTGTATTCTGAGAAATTTATTGAATTGTCATGTCTTTAGTATTGGGGTTTTTGCATCTCTTAGTCTAGTTTCTCCCATACTTAACAGAATTATGCTGCAACCAACAAGTTTTTAAGCTAAGGAAATTATTAAAAGTGAGTGAGACTAGCAAACAAATGATCGAATATTACAAAAATCAATTACATTTGGTTACATATTCATAACCAAATTGAACGTCTGTTGAACGAGTGTTCGCCTCAGTTTCCCTTTGATGTATGTTAAATAGGATCCAATTTATGGGAATTTCAGGTGTCTATAAAATGAGTGTTAACAAAATGTCCAACATTTCTGAGATTGTTGAATATGCATCCACATTATTATTTTGTAATTTCCATTGGAAAAAATAATCCAATACAGGTGTAATATCGCAAATATGTAATTGTAACAGTAATCAATTGTTTTATATCTAATAACCATAATCTACCACCACACTTGTGTCTTATTCGATTAACCTATATCCGAATAAGCTTCTAAAACTCTTGTTAGTCTTAATGTTCACTATGCTTTTATGTAAACTTTAAACAATGTACTTTGGAACTTTTTTAACATAGTTTGGGCTCACCTTATGCTCTACTTATTGATTTTGTTTTATATTTGAATTAACATAACAGGAGAACTGAAACTGACTAAAGCCTATCAGAAATGGGCAAAACAAATATCTGCAACAGAACCACCAACCGATCCTTTAGCTCAGAGATCAAAGTGAGTCCTTTCTTATATTGGACAAATTTTTATTTTAAATAAAAATTTAAAGTCTTGTTGCAGTTTCCAATGGTTTCAAAATTATTTGCAAGTTCAGGCTGGTTTCTACACATCAATGCTAAAGTGACCACCCCATTTAAAAATCAGCATATGACCGCAACTTTGAATTGTGCCTAGTTTTTTTACATTGGTATTCACACAATTGACACTTGCATCAGTGTGAAATAATGTATGCACAATTCCCAATTATGTTCATATGCGGATTTCTTAAAAAAAAAACATGACACTTTAGTCAGTGGTAGAAATCAATCTATATTTGCAAATACTTTCAAAACTAGCTTAAAAGTGCAACAAGTTTTGAAAATTAGCCTAAAATGTAAATTTGTCCTTTTGTTTTTAATTTTCATTTCCTCTCTAATTTCTTAACATATTTATATCCAAACTCACTGATCGAACATTCATAGATCAAAGAAAAAGAAGAAAGAAGATAACGATTTAGTTGCATTAATCGCTCAACGTCAAGGTCAAAGGAAAGAGAAGTTTGAATCCCTATTTTCCTCTCTAGCTTCTAAATACAGTAGAGAAGCAACTTCAGAAGGACCAACTGAAGAAGAATTTGAGCAAGCTCGTGCAAGACTTGAAGGTAAAAAGAAGTCTAAGAAGCAGAGTCGCTAAAGAGTTTATTCAGTAATATTGTAATTCTAAGTACATGAAAACTCTTAAAATGTTTTGTTATTCCTGTATCTTATGCTACAAAACTTCTGGATGGGAAATTACGCATTAAACTATTTTAGTTGGTGCATAAGAGATTTATTAGTATCTCATAGTGTTTGTACTTGTTAATTTAATATATGTTTATTATTTAAGAAACAAAAGGACCATTGGGTAACCTTTCCAGTCCTTTTATTTAAGAAAATAAAATTGTTAGATTGATGATTAAAGTACTCTTATATAGATTGATTTTGAAGCATTCACTTTATTTAAGGGATAGTATGGCTTGCATCCCCGTTAAGTTTTAAAATAGAAAAAACATTCTCTTCAAATTAAATTTACATTTTCGGTCTTTGTTTTTAAATCCGCGTGCGTAAAAAGATCCAATATCTTTTACGTTTTTAATATTTTAAACGTGTATAACTTTTTGTAGAAACATCGGATCAACATACCATTTTCATTAAAAATTCAAAAATTTATGATTTAATTTTTGATACCCAAAAAATCATATTTGCAGTAAGGCTGCAATTATTCCATGTATTTGTAGAGAATTCTGCAATTTTTGAACATCATCGATTTTTTTTTTCAAATGTCAATCGTTATTCCATATAACTGCAAACTTTTATGCAATTATATGAAATAATTGCAGACTTTTATGCAATTATTTCATATAAGTGCATACTTTTATGCAATTATTCCATGTAATTCGAAAATTGTCTGTAATCATACCGTATAATTGCAGACATTTCTGCAATCATACCTATAATTGCAAACATTTCTGCAATTATTGCAGAGATTTATGCAATTATTGCATATAATTGCAGACATTTTTACAATTATTGCATATAATTGCTGGATGTCTGCAACTATACCATATAATTGCAGACATTTCTGCAATTATTGCATATCATTACTGAATGTCTGCAACTATACCATATAATTGCAGACATTTCTGCAATAATTGCAAATTTTATGCAATTATTGCAAAATTGTCTGCAATTATCGCATATAATTGCAGAATTGTCTGCAATCATACCATATGTGGTTGTTACATATGCACAATGCAACTCATTAGAAAGATAATAAAATTTGTGCTTTAATGGTGAAAACGGTTTGTTAATCCGTCGTTTCTACAAAAAGTTATTGCGTTTTAAAGATTGATAATTAAGTGAGGTGCAAAATTTAATTATGCATGTGAGAATAACTTGCACGTATGAAAAATGCAATGGAATAAAGGGGTATTTTAGAAAAGAAATTTGGAGTAGTTGAAAATAAGGATGTGATTTATAACTTTTTTTAGGGAGGATGTTTTGTATACGAAGTTTGATTCTAGGGATGTGTCCCTTATTTTCACTTTATTTAAACTAGTACAATATTATCAATGAAATGCTGTCATACGATACTTGTCCAAGTTTAACATGGAGATCGTTGAGAAAATTTTAATTCTTAGCCTAGTTCGGTTTTACAAATTTTTGCAAGTATGAGTTTACAAATTTAAACGTAATGATGTTGTAAAATTATTATCCTGCCTTTTGACCAGACGGATTCTGGACAAGCTGGATAGATAAGGTTTGGAGTTATCAAGGCGGAAAGCCCGAAGAGATAGCTCAGGAGTCCAGAAAACAAGCACAAACAGACCCATAAAGCCAAGGCCAAAACTACCCGAACAATGCAAACGTGGGATCCCAAAGTTGGGGATCGGTACTGACTCCCATAAACGACCTGGATGGACCCCATCTCTTTCTTACATACTTGTTTTGGTGTCGGGAGCCTATTTTTAAGATTGGTGTATTGATTCAAGGCATTTTTTCACCGATCTTCACGAACACTTGAAACTACAACTTTGTTCTCCCGCAACTCCATTATTTGGGCCTAGAAACATGCCAACAATGGTAAGAACAAATATATATTCTCAAAGTCTACCACAAGACGATCCAAGCCGAGGAGTTGAAGATACAAATAATGGAGAACTTGGGGATCAATACCGACTTTCACCTGGGGATTAGTACCGAGTCCTAACCTTTGCTGAGCTAGCTCCCATTCTCTTGGAAGAATGAGTCAGTTTTGAGCAAAACGACTAGGAAATATTGCATACGAGATTTTAGGCCCATCACTTCTATAAATAGGAAGGTATGGTTCATTTTTGGGGATTTTTGACTCTAGTTCCATTATTTCTTATAGTTCTGTAACTTTGAAAATTCCAAGTGTTGGACATGTACCGACCCTTAAGAAATTCTGCCTTCAAATCAGAAATAATCAATAAAATTTCAGAGTGGACGTAGGCCTTGCTTTGTCGAACCACTATAAACGACCGTGTCTCATTTATTTTCTCATTTTCATTTACTTTTTTTCATTTAATCTCTACTACATATAACTTCTGGGTGTTTTGTGCCATTTCTGCTTCAAAAGTTTTGGTGTTTTCATAGAAAATTAAAATCAGGCCATTTGGATCCATTATCTACTATTGGATTTCCTATATCCAAGAGATAGATCCAATCTCTTTATCTTTTATTCTACAACTCAGATTTGCAAAGGTCCACCAAAAGCTTTCTGCCATGGCCCCATCAAGAAGAGATTGTTCTACCAATTCTAGAGCTACTACTGAAATCGAGAATCAAGGAGATGGAGTTGTTCAACCAACTCAACTCGAGGTCTAGGCTCCTACCGAAGTTGTGACCAGAGTGGAGATGGATATGATGATGAAGCAGATGGAAGATATGTTCCAAGCTAGCCAATGGGAGATGACCAACACGATGCAATAGAGCTTGAGGCTACTGAATGAGTTGACAGTCGCAGACGGAGTAGAAGGGATTTCAGCTCAGATTCAGAAAGTTCTTCTTCATCCGAGCGAAAGCCGCATGACAGATGGAAGAAGAATGCTTCATACATTGCTGAGACATCTAAGCAGGAAGGAAGATGGGCGTGAGCCCCACGATCAGGACTCAGTACCGATTCTCACTTGGGACTCGGTACCGACTCCCAATATGGTGAGCCCAGGAACCATCTTCTTGAAGGGAGGTATAGACGCAGTCCCTGGACATGTTGTTGGAGGTCAGAACTTGGAAACCTATGCTACTGCCGACGATGCTGCATATGGGAATCAAACAGGGAGGATGCTAGACGAATGGGTCCTCCGGAGTTTGGGAAGCCTAGGTATTGAGCACCTTTTCGAGATCGTTCACTGTGTCGAACACTTGGGGGCAGGACCCGATCATCACCGTTCAATCGAACACGTCGATTTGGATTTCTGTAAGATATGGTTAGGAGGTTGGTTAGTGAAAACAGGTTCAAAACTAATGACGATTGGGGAACTTGTGCTAGTCGAAACCCGTTCACAGAGGACGTCCTTAGCGCGAAATACCCCAAGAGATTCAACATGCCAATGATGCCGTTGTACGGAGGAACGACGAATCCTATGCAAGAATCATTGAGATGTGAATAACATATGGATTCAGCCAGGGCTTTGAATGTTGTGAAGTGCCAAATTTTCCCAATTTTATTAGAAGGGGTGGCTACGATGTGGTTAACTCGGCTTCCGCCGAGGTCTATATCATCTTTTGCTGAATTGTCATGGAAATTCATAGAGCAATTCCGTTTGCATACGTCACGTCCGAAGCACATGATGTCGTTGTCTAATGTATATCAAGCGGAAGGAGAGTCGCTGCAGGATTATTTAAATCGATTCCACATGGCTGTGATGGAAATAACGAATCCGAAAGAAGATATGGTATTGATTGCGCTTTGTAGAGGAGTTCATCCCGACTCAGATTTTGGGGATTGGATAGAAAGAAAGCAGCCATCGACAATGGAAGCTTTCCATAGGAAAGCTAATGAGTATCTGCGTCGGGAGGAAGAGCATAAACGTTCATGGAGAACTAATGCTGGAAGTTCAAATGAGCCAATTTAGAGTAACATTGTTGTAGCGCAATCTGGAGGAAGCTTTGGAAACGTTGATGTGAAAGTTGGTAATCAGAACAAAGGAGGAAAGCAAAATAATGATGGGACAAATAAGGGAAAGTCAAATAACAGAAGTCGTTTCAGAGGTCCCAAACATGAAGATTACACTAAGTTGAGCAATTCAATGGAGAACATCTATCTGGCTACTTAGAATACCGAACCATGTAGGAAGCCAACTCCTAGGGAGTTAGTTGAGAACGAGAGGAAGTCATGTAAGTTTTGCAGATTCCATGAGACATTTGATCATCATAATACTAATGAGTGTAGATACTTCCATGGCATGATTGAAGAATTCATAAGGAAAAAGAAATTGTAGCAATATGTGAAAGCCTCGTAGGGTGGCTGGCAAGGAAGTTCTAGCGCCCCTGGGCCGTCTTCCCAATGAGGGCAAGCTGAGCCTGGTGCTGACGTATTTAGGAGGCTAAAAAAAGGTTAGTGATAAACACAATCATCGATGGGTCTCATCCTATTGAAAAGAGCTTTGCGGAGATGGATAGGTATATTGGATCCTTGAAGCATGTTGAAAACGAAAGTAGCTATGCTGTCGAGGATGGAGCTTCGGTAAAACAATCTAGAATTTTGACATACGACATTGTTTTTCGGAATAGGGATGCTAACGGAGTCGAGGCTCCAATAATTGACCCACTCATGATTTCAGCCGATATTGATCCTGCTGTTGTATGAAATGTGCTTGTTGATTATGAGAGTTCAGTTAATATTCTATTCAAAAAAGTTTACGACCAAATGAAGTTGAAAGAGAGAGATATGAAGCTTTGTTGATCTTGTGTACAAGGGTTCAATGGGATGGGTGCTAAAGCCATTAGATTTTTCGAATTATCAGTGGAGTTTGGCGAGGGTGACTACCGAAAAGTGCGACTCATGCCATTTTTTTTTGGCAAAGCCAGCGAGGTTGACTGGGCCCCTACCTGTTTTATTGCAACACAATAAAAGAGTACAAAAACACCGAAAAAAGACAGAGGGAAAATAGAAAAAGAGAAGAGAACTAAACAATAAGAACAATTGAAGAAACAACAAGAGGTCAAGCCCATCCATGAATCAAAATGTCAGGGAAAACTCTGTTTCCATTCATCAATTGCATGTGGATGGCTGTCTTTACTTCATGCCATAGTGCTTCCATCTTCTTCCTTTTCTTTTCAAAAACTATCGCATTCCTTTCCTTCCAAATTAGTCTCATGTATATTTTCAAACAAACGACTAACACTCTTGATCCATCACATCTCCATCTCGTAGCCTTGAAAATGATACTCCAGACCATACTCGAACTAGCAGTAGATAGCTTATAACCAGTAATGTAACTGATGCCGTTCATCAAGTATTTGAGAGTAGGACATTCAAAAAACAGATGTTCGGTGCTTTCCTCATACATGTCACAAAACAGACATAATGGGGAGCATAGAAATCCAATGTTGTTTAATTTACTTCTGGTAAGCAGAGCATGATTTAAAACTTTCCACATCATCAAGTTTTCAGTAGGGAAAGAATCATTTGACCAGATAACTGAGAACCACTTGGTTGCTGGCAGTGGAGAAAAATCAGAAAGAAAATTGTACACACCTTTGACACTGTGCGGCTTCAAGTCCCATGTGACTGCAACAAGTTGTTGTGCAGTGCAAAAATTGGATTGAATACCACTCCACATAAGCTTGAGCATTTGATTACTAGTATTTGGCAGATGTATTTTCCCTTCATGTAAGTATTCGCTGACTTTTGCATCATAGTGTATACCAGATTGTTGAATCTGCTGATAATCACAAACTTTGGATAGTATAAGTCCTCTACTAGACCATGGTTCATGACAGAAGCTTACTACAGAGGTAGCAGTAACTTGATATTGTAATATGGGTAGATTAGCTTCTCTAAGCTTCAATATATTTCTCCAAATCCAGCTGCTGTTTTGTGATATGTCCATACACCAAAAGTATTTGGACTTAATGCAGTGTTGCCATATCCAATTAACCCATATTGTACCTCTCTTGTTGATGATGGCATCAAAGTGTGTACTTATCGCTGCACTTCCTAGGGTTAATAACACCAAGACCTTCAAGCTTCATGGGTGTTTCAAATTTTGTAAAGAGCATGGCATCAACTTCCTATTATGAATACTGCCGGTCCAAAAATATCTAATCATGGCCGAGCTTACAAGTTGCATCAGCTTCATTGGGAGGATAAGAGAACGTGCCCAGTAGACCAGTGATGCGAATACAACGGATTTGATTAGGACAAGTCTACCACTTTGTGACAATTGCCTATTCACCGAGGCACACATAACAGAAGTAATCTTATCATATAATGGAATACAATCAGCATTCGAAATTCTTTTAGAGATTAAAGGGAGACCGAGATACCTCATATCATTATCCATGCTAGTGAAACCAATGTGTTGATAAAGAGCAACTTTCTGAGCATCACTTACTCCCGATAATAACATGGAAGACTTAGCTTGATTAATAGTAAGACCTGTCATACAGTAGAAGGACTGCAGAGATTCCATTATGCCAGTCAGAGATGGAATTTCAGGCTTAGTAAACAACATCACATCATCAGCAAACATTATAGAGTTAATTTGAAGTGTAGAGCACTTAGGATGGAACTTAATTATTTTCTGAGTGAATTTTGTGTTAAGTATGACAGTGAAAACTTCCATAACCATCAAGAATAAGTAAGGTGATATAGGATCTCCTTGACGTATGCCTTTGCTACTACTGAAAAAACCAACTGATCTTCCATTAATAACAACAGAAAAGGTAGGTTAGGAGATACACACATATATCCAAGATACAAATATTTTGGGAAATCCCATAATTTCCATTATTCTAACTATAGATGACCAGTGAATAGAATCATAAGCTTTTGAAATATCAATTTTGAGAGCTGCAGCAGGGGTAACTTTACTTCTACTATAACCTTTAAGCAACTCTTGAGCTAGAAGCACATTATCAAGTATATTCTTGGTTGGTATGAAAGCAGCTTGGTTCATTGAGACAACAGATGGGATTACACTAACCAGACGGGTAGCAAGTATTTTTGTGATACATTTATATATTACATTACAGCATGAGATAGGCCTGAAGGAGGAGACACTAGTCGGAGGTGTGACTTTAGGGATTAGAGCAATATTTGTGTAGTTAACTTCCCCAAGTAACTTGCATTTTGAAAAGAAATTATGAATAGCGTGACAGAAATCATGTCCAAGCACACCCCACGTAGATGTAAAGAATGTCACATTAAGGCCATCAGGGCCTCCAGATGAGTGTTTGTTCATAGAGAATAGAGTTTCTTTGATTTCCTAATCAGTAACAGGCCTAATAAGATTATTAGCATCCAGAGTTGAAATGCATGGCAAGGCAAGTGATGAAATTTGTTCAAGATCTGGAGTGAATCCAGATGAATTGCCAAGCAGAGATGTGACGTAATCAATAAAAGCCTGATCGACAGTTTCAGTAGTAGAGCATAGGGTACCTTGTTCATCAAATATACTAAAAATATTTTCTCTAGCATGCTTGACCTTTAGTGAATCGTGGAAGAACTTTGTATTCCTGTCACCTTCACCAATCCACCTATTATGCAATTGTTGCATCTTCATGTTTGCTTCCATGCTAAGAGCATTGTTAACATCACTGAATAATTTTGCTTCATCAACAGCTGCTTGTTCATCATGGGGATGGTCCATCATGTATTCTTGTTGTTTCTTCAACTGTTCCATAAGTGATGTTGAAAGCATGCTATCAGTTCCAAAGGTGGAAGAAGCCCACAATTTGATTTCCTGTTTAATTCTTTTCAATTTCCTGCAAAACTTATACATGGGATTACCAAAGCAATAAAATTCAGTATGAACTTGAGTAACTAAGGGAAGAAAGTGTTCATGCTTGAGCCAAGCATTAAAAAATTTGAAACTTCTCTTTTCCTTTCGAAAATGGTGACCCAAAGATAAAATCAAAGGAGAATGGTCAAACATAATTGGTTGAGGAAGGAACACAGACAAGGATGGCCAACGGGTGAGAGCTTGGAAGTTGCTGAAGGCATGATCAATTGTCGTGAAGGCACGAACACCACTACGACTTCTATTATTCCAAGAATACTTAGCACCTGATTTGTTTACCAAAATTAATTCAGACTCGACAACAACTACGTTGAATGGAGCAATATCTCTAGGAGTAAGTGGATTTCCTCCACATTTGTCAGTGAGTTCAAAGCATGAATTGAAGTCACCTAAAACTAGCCAGGGGTGAGATGATTGTCGTAATGGAGGCAAAGAGTTGAAGAAAGTTTTCCTAGAAAGGACCGAGTTGTCAGCATAGACAAAGGTGATGTAGGAGGAGGATTGTGTTTGAATTTCATGGACATGAAAGTGTATGTATTGTCTAGTAGTTAGGATTGAGGAAAGAGAAATTACTGCAAGATCATAGATAATGAGAATACGCCCATATGTAGCCATATCAAGATTATGATGGTATTCCCATTTTGGATTTATATAAGCAGCTGCTTTGATGGATAACGATAGATTAAGCTTAGTTTCAAGCAATCCAAATAGGCAAATATCATTAGAAGAAATGATGCTTTTAACCTGATCAAGTTTCATATTACTATGAGCACCTCTGAGATTCCAGGCAGCAATTTTGTTAAACATTAAATGATTTTTGTTGAGAGGAGGAGTTATTTCTTCTCTTAGCTGAAAGAGAACGAGTTTTAATTTTCCTATGAAGGAGAGGAGGAGGGGAGGACAGTTGAGTCTTTGAAATGGAGGTGGTAGGCTTTTGAGGAGGGATAGTTTGTAGTGGAGGGGATGAGGTGCTTGAAGGCCATCCTGGCAAGTTAATGGAGAAGTTGTAATGGGTAGGTTCAGGCAATAGTACATCATCATTTGGCTTATGCGTAGAAGTAATTAGTTGGATAATGTTGTTTTCAAATGCTTTACACCATCCACAGTCCAGTTCTGATACTTGTGTATCTGCCTGTGCATTATCTTCAGTATTGCCTTTACCAGCTTCCTTGCTTTTGCCACAATTAGTTGTTTCATTTATGTAACTGTGCAGCTCATCTAAATTGAAGGTAGGTTGAACAATTTCAACTACATTACCAACAGCAGAATTTGTATTAATCAAACTAGCTTTCTTACTAAATTCTTCACAATTATTATCAGGAGAGATTTGCCCTTCCTCCTCCTAAATAATCTCCAATATTTCTTGCACTTCCTCCTCATTTTGCAACACATTAAATTTATTATGTGTAACAACAGTACAATCTTGTTCAACTGTGTTTATTTTATTCTGACCTGGAATTACATTTCTACTGTCCTCATTTTCACTATGTTCAATTTCTTCCTCTGTTCCTATCATTTTCTTTGATGAGCCCTCCACTTCTTTTCTTATGTCTCCTTTATTCCCTTTGCTCCTGTTGACTTTTTGCCACACTTGCTTCACCTTATCTTGTTTGCCAACGTATTTCCCCTTCCTCTCCCTGGTTTTTTTTCTTCACCAATTTCTTGTTGTTCAATAGCTTCACATTGTTTTCCTTTATCTTCAATTACTGTTTTCTTACAAGTTGTTACCATATGCCCAAACTCCTTTCATATAGTGCAAATTTCCGGCTTCCACAAGTAATCAACTTTAACAACCTGATAAGACCCATCAAGCAGTTTAACCGTGAAGCATTCTGGTAAGTCGTTCTTAGGTGTGACTTCAACTAAACATTTGGCAAAGGAAATTCATTCAAACTTTTCAGTTGAAGCATCCATACATAGAAGTTTTCCAATCCTTGTTGCTAACCAATTTATTCCCAAAGGCGACCATGCAAACAAAGGAATGTTAGATAACTTAATCCAAACTGGTACAACTTTGATGCTACTACAAGTATTACCTACATTTTCATCCCATGGCTTTACAATAAAAAGTTTGTTCCTCATTATAACAGGATCAGACTCAGAAATTCTAGTCTTATCATCTTCATTAGAAAACTTAAACAAGAACAGGAACCCATCTGATTTAACAGATATGGATCCACGTAGTTTCCAAGCTTTTTTGAGATAGTACAGAACTGTCGAGTATGGTAATGGGTTATTAAGGAAGAAACCCACAAGGTATTCCTTCCACATAGAGTTACCTGCCTTCACAACTTCTGCTGGAGGTACTATGGCGTCACCATTGAAGTCAAGTTGTATGTCACGCGGAACATATTTCCCAGCGTTAGTGGGTTTTGCTTTGAACAGAGAGTTCTAGGCAATTTGAGTTTGTGGTTGGGGAAGCAAAGGTGGGGAAGAAAGATTCAAAGCTGCAGACTGGGTAGAAAATGGTTTATCTGAAGGGGGAGAGACTGGATGGATACTGACAGGAGGGATGGTAGAAGGAAGTGGAACTGGCAAAGAAGCATGTGACGCGACAGAGGGAGGTACAAGAATTGGGGAAGAAGCACAAGGTTGCAGAGAGGATGGTGGATGGGAAGGGTCAGCGGGAAAGAAAGAAGAATTTAGGAGGGACCCTATTTTTGAAAGGATTTAAAATTGATATGAAATTTTTAGTGTTGGATATCTATTATGCTTATAACGCATTATTGGACTAATTGGGCCTAGCTGAATTTAGAGCCGCCTTCGCTCCTTGGTATTTAATTATGAAATTCCATACTAATAATGGAGCGGGGATCGTGCGTGGAGATCAAGTGTCTGGCCGCACATGCTATGTCGCTGAACAAAAGGAAGCACGTAAGGAGAAAGGAAAGAATGTAGAGTTGGCCATTTGCACAAAGGCTTCAGAAGCAAAGCAACTACCGCCTAAGCTCCGGCTTGGGCAAACTAGTTAGCTCTATGATAACATGGACCCAAAAAAAAGAGCCAAAGGGCGTACAAGCAACTCCCGTCGAGTTGACAAGCGCTATTCCTGTTAGTAGGGATGACCCAAGAAAAGTTCTAAAAGTTGGATCTTAACTAGGTACTGGGGTTATAAGGGAGTTGGTTAGTTTTCTCCAGGCAAACCTGGGTGTGTTTGCCTGAACACACTCGGATATGTGTGGGATCTCGCCCGGGATAGCGATCCATGCATTAAACATAATCCTAAATGCGTTCATGTAAAACAAAAAATTGCAACCCGAGTCCGGAGAGATTTGCTGCGCTTAAAGAAGAAGCGGATAAGATAAAGGATAACGTCTTCATCCGTGATGCCTTATATACGGATTGGGTATCAAATCCTGTTTTGGTGAAGAAAGCAAACAGGATGAGGAGGACATGCGTCGATTATTCCAACTTGAATAAAGCATGCCCGAAAGACAACTTCCCGCTTCCATGAATAGATCAGTTGGTGGACTCAGCTCCCGGCCACGAGTTACTTTTATTCATGGATACATACTCCGAATACGATTAAATCCCAATGCACATCCCATATCAAGAACACACTAGCTTCATCATCGACCTCAGACTCTATAGCTATCTGGTCATGCACTTTGGATTGAAGAATGCAGGAGCGACTTACCAGAGACTTGTGAACTAGATGTTTAAGAACCAGATCGGACGATCAATGGAAGTTTACGTGGACGATATGCTCATGAAGTCACGACATTCAAGAAATCACGTTGATGACCCGACAAAGATGTTTGATGTCCTCCCCAATACGAGATGAAGCTTAATCCTTTGAAATGCTCTTTCGGTGCCGCATCAGAAAAATTCTAGGATTTCATTGCCAATTCTCGTGGAATTGAAGCCAAACCATAAAATACCAAGGCTTTGATATAGGTCGAAGCCCCAAAGACGATCAAGGAGGTCCACAGCTTAAACGGGAAGTTTGTCGCCCTGAGTCGATTCATCTCCAGAGCACTGACAAATGCATCCCTTTCTTCGAGGCGATCAAGAAGGAGAAGAGAAATTTCAAGTGGAATCAAGACTGCAAAGGCGCATTCCAGACTCTTGCAGACTTAGAGAGACCTCCCATTCTCTCAAAACCGATGGATGATGAGGTTTTTTTTCTTAAATCAACAGTGTCAGTGCATGTTTTGAACGCCGCACTCGTGCGTGAGTAATCTCGCATCCAGCGATCAGTTTACTACATTAGCTAGCGGTTGATAGGAGCAGAAAGAAACTATTTGAGACTGGAGAAGCTGCATACCGTCTATTGATCGCTTCGAGAAAGCTCCACCCCTATTTCCAGGCTCATCTGATTAATGTCTTTACCGAGAAGCCTTTACGACAAGTCTTACAATGACCTGAGACTTCCGGAAGGCCGTTAAAATGGAACATTGAATTGAGCTAGTATGATATCACCCATCACCCTCGGAGATCAATCCAGGGTCAGTCTTTGGTGGATTTGATAGTTGAATTCACTGCACAAGATGATCCTCCAGAGAGCAGTGGAGAAAAGGATGTAGGATGGAAGATGTACACAGATGGTGCACCCAATGATCTGTGTTTTGGTGTTGGAGTTGTGCTTGTCACTCCAGAAGAACACCCAATCTGCCACGCCTTGAAACTCGACTTTCCAATAACAAACAATGAAGCCGAATATGAAGCCTTGATTGCAGGATTCAAGATTGCCAAGGAACTGGGAATAAAGACTTTACACATTTTCTATGACTCCCAGCTATTGATATGACAGGTTTAGAAAGGGTATCAGGCAAAAGGAGCAAGGCTAGCTCCCTATCTAAACCGGGTTCTTAAGCTGCTTGAGAACTTTGAATATTACATGATTACTCACATTCCTAAAGAGCAAAATGAGAAAGCCGACTCGCTTGCTAAGTTGGCTAGTTTTGGAGATGCACAACTCATGGGCCTAGTTCCAATAGAAGAGCTCTCAGCTTCGAGCATCGAGCAGATGGATGTCGATTGGGTCTTAGAGACTGAGCTTGAACGGGAATCATGGATGACCCTGATTTGGGACTATTTGCAAAGAGGGATCCTTCCAGAGAGGAGGAATGAACGACGCAAGATCCGTTTTCAGGCTTCGAGATACATCATGCAAGAGGGATTACTATACAGGAAGGGTTTATCTGTCCCTATATTACGGTGTGTCGCTCACGACGAGGCCAAATGAGTTCCAAGAGAAGTTCATGAAGGGGCTTGTGGCGACCATACTAGGGGGCAGATTCTAGCAAAGAAGATCCTTCGTTATGAGTATTTTTGGCCGACTGTTAATTGAGACGCAGCTGAGTATACCTGGAAGTGTGACAAATGTCAAAGATTCGCTAAAATTCCGTGGGAACCAATAGAAATTATCCAAATGGTTAGCCCTTGACCGTTTGCAGTTTGGGGTATTGATATCATTAGTGTATTGTCGATATTTAAAGGTGGCGCAAAGTACATCATCGTGGCAGTTGATTACTTTACTAAATGGGCCGAGGCAGAGCATTTGGCCATGATTACAACAAAGAAAATAATCAACTTTGTTATTCAGAATAACATCTGTCGCTTCAGGGTTCCACAAGCAATAGTTACCGATAATGGGGCACAATTCGATAGCGCGGAGTATAAGGATTTCTGCTCCAATACCACATAGAGAAGAGATTTGCAGCGGTAGCACATCCTTAGGCGAATGGACATGTTGAAGCTGCAAACAAGATTGACAAATCCATTCTTAAGAAACAATTGGAGAAAGCCAAAGGCAAGTGGGTCGATGAACTCCGTTATCACTTTGGGCTTATCCTACAAGTCAATGATTGGTTATTCTTCATTCGCCTTGTCATATGGATCGAAGACTATGATCCTGATCGAACTAGAAGCACCTTCTTATCGGGTAACCCACTATGGTCCACGGATGAACGATCAAGTCCTTCTAGAGCCTCTTGATATGATTGATGGGAGGCGGACCAAAGCTGAGTTGAGAGCAGCTGTGCATAGACACCAAGTCGCACGATATTATAATACTAAAGTTAGAAGTCGGATCTTAGAAATCGACGACTTGGTCCTCAAACGAATCTTCCCTGAACCTAATAACTTAGGCCCGAACTGGGCAGGTCAGTACGCAATAGAGGAAAAGCTTGTATATGACACTTTCAAGCTAGCAATTACTGACGAGATCTCACTTCCAAGGGTGTGGAATAGCAAGCATCTACGAAGCTATTTCACTTAGAGAACAAGTTTGTAAATAACTAGTTAGAGCTATGTAATAAGACAATTTTATCACATTGCATCTTTAATCAAATAAAACGGCCTTTCAAGCCAGAAATTATGTCTCTCCATTTCTTAAGAGTTACGACTTGATCAACTCAAATGAATTTGCATATGATTAATGAAAGTTGCCAAGTACCCAGAGATAGGTGTGGATTAAACTTATGTGGCCCATGATCGGGCCATGAAGTCCTTTTTTGATGTCCGAAGATTGACATCAACTAATTCTCGCTCCCGGAGTTGGAGTATAAACAAAAACTAGACACGACATAGCTGTCTGCATCCCAACTCTCGTCACCAGAGGCTGGAGTAGGAGCCGGAGTATAAATATAAGCTGGACATGATATGACTGTTCGCATCCTAACTCTTGCCTTTGGATTGAGGGTAGGAGTATGAACGCAAACTGGATGTGATAAGAGAATCTGTACTGTAACTCTCTTTTCTAGAGTAGGAGCTGGAGTATAAACTTAGGCCGGATGAAACACGATCATCCGCAAACTGGTTCTTGCCTTCGAATTGGGAGCAAGAACACAAGCTTAGAACCAGACATGACACAATCGTCCATAAACCAATTCTTACCCTTAGATGGAGTGTAGGAGTATAAATAAAAAAGAGCGTGATATGATCGATCGCTCACTCAACTCTCAGCCTCGGACTGAGGGCAAAATTATGAATGGAAACAGATGCGACGAGTCCATTTGATCCTTAATCTCTTTCCCGGAGTAGGCAAAACGGTAGGTCCATGCTCGAAGTAAAGTGGAATCCAATTTGTATGCCTTCGGTCAATGCCCTGAATTAGGCACGATAGAATACTAACATCCTAGTTGAGGATATGCATGTAGTGATTTTAAGTAGTCAACTCGAACCCAAGCCCAGAGTTTAGTGAGAATGGGACTTATTATCCTATAAAAGGATATTCAAGCCCCTATTTTAAGTTATTTACCCTAAGGATTGCTTTACATTAGATAGAATGATGCGAGTTGGCAAATTACAGAATGAATTAAGGTGCTGATTCCAAAATGGTCATAAAAAGAGATAAATTGTAAGTACATTGAATGGATAGAGAATTTATTAAGTACTTAGAAAATTTTGAGAAAAGATTTGTACATAACAAAAGGTCTTTATTACTGACATCAAATCAGGAAAGCTAAGCACAAGTG
This sequence comes from Allium cepa, assembly GCA_030765085.1. Lineage (NCBI taxonomy): Eukaryota > Viridiplantae > Streptophyta > Magnoliopsida > Asparagales > Amaryllidaceae > Allium > Allium cepa. The sequence goes on along the minus strand of CM060933.1, from coordinate 21,293,762 downwards.
GTTCACACCAAAAGCGAATATGTAGTAATGGGGGGCTAAACCCGAATAAAGATGGCCAATAAACAAAGGAGTCTATATACGAAAAAACAAACTAGCAACTATTTCTTTTTGGACTTCTTTCTCCTCTTAGAACCAAAGAAGACTTCACTCGAGCTTTCCCCTTGTCTCTTTCCACCTCTTCCTCTACCGCCTTAGCCTTTGGAAGGAGTGCATTGCAAAGGCTCGACAGGTGCATTCTGGCCACTCTCTGGTGGAGAAAATTGGAGGCCGGAATGCTTTGTGAAAATACTATCGACGTACGTTGAGCACCCTCAGATGGAGGAATGTAAGCTGGAGTGAAAATGGTTTGCGCGGGCAAAAGCGGTCGAAAATAGAGGAGGGAAAACTTTTATTTTCTCATGCTTGATTTGACTGGCAAGGAGGATATCTTCCCCTAGTTTTTGCTCAAGCTCATACATGGAGGGACCCGACAGGGATTGGGAGATCCCAGTAATAATAACATCGTCATCAACTTGAATCCCCTGATTCTCATCGTTTCCTTCTTCCAACAAAGCATCTATCATGTGCCCGTCAAGGTTCAGGTTCTCCTCCGAGATGATAGGAATTATTGTCGAGATCGTGATGGTTACGGACTCCATCATCGATATTTGTGGCCCCACTTGAGAATCCTTGGGAGGAAGCAGAGCGATTGTAGGGTAAGCTATAGCTAAAGAAAAATAAAGAGGGAGGTTAGTGATGTTCATCCGTGACACATCAACTCTCTTAAAGGCAGGAGACAGGAATAGCGAGAGAACAGTGGATTTCTGGAGCCGTGGCTTCTCTGGGTCATAACACGCATCTGTGGAGGAATCAACGGTGAAACTAGGAGCAATTTGTATCCCGAGAGTTTGACCAGCTGAAGCATCGTGATGTGTAGAGCCAGAACCTTAGACTAACTCTTTTTGAGCGATGACATCAAGTTTCGAATGAATAAGATGCTGGTTGTCATGGAGGATATTATGCTCATCTCCAATCAAAATCTCTTTTTCCAACTGCTCCATATCAGCGTTATCAATGTTAAGAAATTCTTTCTCTTCCTCGATGACCCATTCTCGGGCATGAGCAAGCATCAAAGGGTAATCTTCTCTAAACCACTCTAGATTCCAAAGTTTGAGCACATTGGCGTTGTACTGAGTGATCGATGGCTCAAACTTCTTCATTATCTGCTTCTTTACCCGCTCCTCAGCCTGTTTTAATGCAATTTCAACTTCTCTCTCGACGAGAGCATTAATGTCCTTGACCTTTTCAAGTGCATTATCCTTCTCAATCCTAATGGTGACCAGTTCGTCACATGCATTCTGAGAAATTTTCTACGCTTCATTTTTTTCCTTGATCTCACGCTCGAATTTAGTTTTCAATTCAGCCATGTTCCTCTTGGCAGCATCCCTTTCCATTACAAGCTCGTGGTTATGATGATGTGCTTGCTCAATTTTGTTCAAATGCCTGGATCTCTCTGCTTTGAATGCTTTGATGGCATACAGCCTTCTTCTTAACTTCTACTTGAGATTTCCTTGAATTATCGAGCTCAGTACCAAGAGCGGCTATGATTTGGTTGTTCTCGACCTCAATAAGTTTCTGGTTCTTTATCTCTTGCAGCTTATCTCTTGAGATTTTTCAAATCTTTTCAGCAAACTTTGTCCGTTTATTGTATTGATTATGGACACTAATCGAATAGTCGACGGTCCTCTGTTGGACTTAAATAGGAATACTCTTCAAGTTTGGCATGAACATAACTCCATCGAAGCAAATGTTGGGGAATTAGTTCTTAAGCTCGGCCATTCGCCCCGTAGTATCTACCCCCGCTCCTTTGTAATGGCTGGAGCAACAACGATTCCTTTGCCCGACCTCTGATGAAAAGTATTGGGGCCACTTTTATGATGTTTGCACTTAGAAGACCGATTGGAGTGAGGTAATGCCATGGATTGTAAAGGGACAGAGGCAGGTGGTGGAGCTCGAGAAGAGTTAGACGTTGGAATATCATCACGGTGGCCAGGCTGCCTATCCGGCCCTCTAGAAGAAGGTGATTTGGATCTAGGTCGGTGCTTAGGAGTAGAGTCATGAGAAGAGCGGTCCCTGTCATAACCACTCCTGTCCCAATCTTCTCTGTTACGGTTGGAGCATTATCTTGAGTCATAATCTCGGCCACTCCCTTGATGGTATGAGCTCAATCGAGGGAATTGAACGTGATATTATTCCTCCTTCAGGGATCAAAACAAATAATTTCTCTTGTTTATTGAACCTTTAAAGAAAACAGAGATGAATTAGATCAAAAGGGTAAGGACATGAGCCAAATACGAGTGTCATATAGGGCATGTGTGTGTGTCCTGGTGTCCCCTCGACAAACCATGTACTGGAGCTTTTCTCATGGGAGTAACATCTCCTACACCGGTTAGAATCATGTCATTCTCAAAGTGGATTGAAGAACCGATGTCAGTTATGCTAATGTTACCAACGTCAAAAGAGCCAAACTCACGGGGATAGGCCCTAGACCGACGAATGTGCCCGTTGAAGGAATAGATGGATTCATCTCTCCACTTGCGACTGGTGGAGATTGAGTGGAACTCTGCACCCTCAAGATTCTCACGATTAATTTATTTTTTGGAGTAGGCGATGGGTTATCTCTAGGTTGTCGGTTTGGGATCCGTAGTTCACTTCAATATTACTTTGGTCGGCCTCACCACCCTCTCCAAAAATTTTGCCTTCCTCAGCGCCTTTGTGTTCTAGTTCCATATTTTCTGTGGCTCTGGCCCCAAGACTTGGAGCTAGGGGGAAACTCAGGATTGATTTCGCCTCCTGCATAAGGATTGCTATTACATCATCATCGTCATCGTCATCCTCAACGTCGACAACTAGAACAATGCTGGTGCTGCGGACTTCCTATAATAAGCCATGAGCGAGAAGATTCTCTTCCATTAATTGGGTTCTTATGTACCTAGCCACGGCTAGGATTGCCATTAGAGTATTAACGATATCCAAAAGTTATCCCCCGTTGGGTCTCGTCGGAGCATCTATAAAATAGTGAAAGATAAATTAAGCATGCAGACTATAAGGCAAATACTTGGATGACGTTTGAAATAAAACTTATGTCTGAATATCCATTTACGAGTGAACTCGAGTGGACAACACACATAGAAACATTAAGCCTTGAAGTAAATTAGTTGGTTCCAAGCTCCAAAGACGATTCTGTAACCCCTCATCGGTTCTAAGTAAATAAGAGACGGGTTTTCCTTACGACTATTAAAGCAATAAATGTATCGCTTTTCTTCATTGCTAGGCACTCGGTTCAAATGCTCAGAGAAAACAAGATAAGTGCTCAAAAGAAAAGCGTAGCTATTTGGATGTGGCTGTATGCAAGCCAGTCTCATAAAGTTTAAGGCTCAACGAATGAATTGATTATATTGTGGGACGCAACCAGCCAGACACATATATCTATTGGAAGCTATGTACCCTTTTGGAGGATCGTGAGCTCTTTGGTCGCGAGACGGTGCCAAAACATCATCAAATGGAATTCCATTCTTACCGTATATCCTCCAAAGAGACCCTTCATCGATTTTGGAAGGAATAGAGTCGACCGGGTTATTTGATATTATAACATCCTCAGGAGCATCGGGTGCTGGATCTATTCGAGGTCCCTCATCCGCTTAGCTGGATTTTTGGGCATCTGTTGCTCTACTTTGGGGCTCTCTAGGTTTTGTTGATCAACGTGCAGAATCTATGGTTGCTGCTCTTATTGGATAGGAGTTCGCAGCGCCTGAAAAGTTGTAGCTGAGCTTGATTTCGCGTTGGATTCGATATGTTTGAAGACGAAGCATCTGCAATCTGAGCAGCCATACATTTGGAAGGTCTTTGGTCCTTATCTATAAAAATCTTGACAAATAATCAACATTAGAAGATTAATTACAAATCATACCCCCATGCTAAAGTGGATTCTAGTGCAATATGGTGCTGTGTGGTGCAATTTAGATCGGTTATTGTTCATATGTTTATTTTAGCAGTTCATTTTGAAGTCTAGGTATTACTCGAAGTGACCATCATTGCTGCTCGTCCCAACTAGCTTAATGTTGTCGGCCATGCTTTGGAAGAGTTTGAGATGAAAGAGGAAATTCGATGTTAAACTCCAAGTTGAAGGAAATTTAGACTTACGGTACATGAGGAATGTATGTGAATGCCTATGCACATGTGATGAGCCATGTGTATATATACCTAATACTTGATGATACAAGTTGAAGGAAATTTAGACTTATACTTAGAGAACTCATGGATGCGATTAGTCTAAAATAATCAGATTTGGAATAGCAGACCATGGGATCACGTTCTAGATTTATAGTCCGAAATGTTAGCAGCACGTTGCAATAGGTCATTATGGATGTGACAATTCATAGAATTGATTCATGAAAGGATAACAACCATTCAAAGCACATAATGGAATCCTTCAAGGAAACCTGAACTTATCTCGATTCAAAGCACGTCATATTGGAAACAAAGTGTACTTTGGGGGGCAAGTGTTATTCTGTCTTTTGACTAAGTGGAATCCAGACAAATTGGACAGATATGGCTTGGAGTTATCAAGGCGGAAAGCCCGAAGAGATAGTCCAGGAGTCTAGAAAAAAAGCCAAACTTAGTTGTAACGACATGTATTTTTGGCTATTTTAGATTATTAAATTTAATGTAATTATTGAATAAATATGGGTAGAAATAAAATTTAATGATTTATTAATATTGGTGTACTGGATAATTAAATTGTTTAAAATTTAATGTTGGAAATAATTTGAATAATTGAATTTTGGATTTAAGATGATTGAAAATGATATCGAAAATTGATTTAAATTTTATTCAAAATATGAACGACATTGGTTAACCTTTAAAATTGGATTTAAATGTGAATAATTTAAAATTTTATATTTTAATTGACGAGTAAAACTAGCCATTTTGAACACTTTCTCGGATTTCAACGAAACCAGTTTTATCGGATCCGTAATTGTGAATTATTGTAGGATTTCAAGTTTTGTAGCAATCGGATTTGTCGTTTGGCCATGCGAGCTTGAAACGCGCAGAATTTAATTTCAAAATTTAATTAAAATAATTGACTTTGAAAAGCTATCATCCACATATGATCGAATTAGGCCTCTAAACTAGTTCCATTGCGTTCGGCATGGGGGTAAAATATTATAAATGCCTGGCGGCACGTCTCGATTGGAGTTCAGACGATTTTGGACCTAACTATATAAATACGCATGCAAATCGAGACAGTTTTATTATTATATTAATTTCTGAAACCCTAGCCGTCGCTTTCTTTTAATTGCTGAAAATTCACCAACTTCCTTCCTCAATATCTCCCAATCCGTTCAACGAAATCGAAAAATTTCAAAAGCAAAGCTGCAGATCTCGGCGAGAATTTCAAATACGTACGGTTGGTCTATGTTATTATGTCACGAAATCGCCAAAATCTTAGGTGGAAGCGTGCGCATTCTTTTGGGTTTTCGTGATGAATGGAGGTGGAAGGTTTGAAGGCGTTTGCGGTGGAGGTGGAGTAGACTGAGGCGCTCGATATGTTGACCTTCGATCGTGGTCCGGTCGTTGGAATTGAGGTGCGCCTGGAAGTTCATTTTTGCATAATGATGGGTCTCGGCATGTTACATGAGGAAGAAGAGGGTGGTACATATTTTTTAAATTTATTTATTAAATAATTATTTAATTTTGATTTTAAATGTTCTAACGCATGTAACTCTTTCATACGAGCTCAGATCGATGCGCGATTTTCTCCATTGCGTTTGTATCGAAATTCCAAACAGCGTGGAACTGGTTTGATCGAGTTCTGAGATTGTTCAAATTTAGGCCTTCATTTGGATTTTAAATCGTCAATAAATCAAAGGTGAGTGTTTATATGCTCACAATTGACTAAATAATTTTATGTTAGTTATATTTATATTCTGAAGCGATATGAAATTTATTGGCTATTGTTTGGTAGGTTTAATTGTCATTTACATTGGTATATAATTAATTGATAGAATTTAAATTGACCGTTACATAAATTAAAATTTAATTGGCAGCATATTACCCGACATGGTAAAAATTGGAATTTGTGAATGTTATTGGTTTTATGGTTGATTGGTTGTGATAGATGCTATTGGTCGATACTGGTTGTTTATTTATTTTAATATATCATGCTATCATCCTGTATACTGTTTATTGCATATAAAACTGTAAACTGAATTATTTCGAATAAATTAAGAAATAGGTTGAAATGATATATACCTATGACATCTATTTGGATTGAAATGATATATATCCATCCTTGAAATTAAATTGAAATAATTATCCACTTGACCATAGGTTAGAAAATTATATACGGACACCGGGTTGGTTGAATTAAATGATTTTAAAAATTATTTTGAAATTGTTTAAATGAAGTGATTTTAAGAAAAAAATAAAATTTATGGAAATTGAATTATTTTGAATTGGAGCTTGAAATGTTGAAAATTTAAACTTGGTAAACGAAATTGTTTAATTAATCGAAGTTCAGATTTCTAAATTAAACTTGAGATACGACGTAAATTTTCGAAAGTTGATTTGTTTTAAAAGATTGGACTTTTATTTGAACTTTGAATATTTCTAAGAAAAGTGATAAGAAATGATATTTCAAATTTGAGTTTGGAATTAAATTATAATTGAAAATTTGGATCTAAAATTTGATATTTAAAGTAAATTTGATTTAAGTGTTTAAATCGATATTTTGAAATCGAATTTGAATTGGGAACCGAAATTGGATATTAATTTGAAATCGGAATTTAAATTAATTTGAAATTGGAATTTAAATTAATTTGAAATTGGAACTTTAAACTTATTTGAAATTGGAATTTAAAGAGTTGGGATTGGAAATTAATTTGGAATGGAGATTGGTAATTAATTTGAAATTGAGATTTAAATTAATTTGGAAATGGAAATTAAAATTTGAAGAAACTTGTAAATTAAAAGAAATTTGTGTGGAATCGAAATTTATTCGAGTTGAAATCGCAATTGAATCTTTTAAATCGAAATGGAATTTGGAATTGATTTGGGTAAGAAATTGGAAAGTTGACCGGGTTGACTTTGGAATTATTTTAAAAATGAATATTTTAGTATAAATGATTTAAAATATATATTCTTTAAATATTCAAATTATTTTGATTTTTCGAACTATTTTACTATATAAACCATTTCTATATTCAAATTATTTTTTATTAAACTATTTAAATATTTTTTATTCAACTATTTTTAACTATTTAACTTTTTTAAACTATTTAAACTGTTTTCAAAAATTCAAACTGGTTAAAGGGTAATTGTTTTTATTTAAATCTTGCATTTAAATACGAATTGGGTTAAAGTGAATTATAACCAAAACTATAATTCGAATTAAGTTTTGGAGTGAAATCAATACATCGAGTTGAATTGATATTGATATGATGATTTCAAAAATGGTTTTGACTTTTGAAACGAATATGATATTTTGATATCTAGTGCAAATTGTTTTCGAAATGTAAAAGAACCAACCGGTGTGTAAAATGACGATTGGTTATTAAAGAGACCAGGGCCTCTTATTAAAATACTCTCTCTCAATAGTGGAACCACTTAAACAACTGTGTATGTCGTGGATGATATCCAAAATGTAGTGGTTGAATTGGTGATGTTTACTGGAATGAAGTAGGAGAACGATGATGGATAGCTTTGACATTCGTGTTATAATTAAAATGACTAAAACAAGAGCCCATGTCTGGCCATTGAGGTTAGCTATCTCTAGCGACGTTGATCCCTCATATTACTATTGTGGTTTCGGATTCGATGGGTGCACCTTATTTGTCGTTTGGATTGATTGTCGCGGTCGGCCACAGATGGGTTAGGACCAGCCAGAAAGGTTAATTGGTAGAATCCTACCTTGGGCATTGCCTCACGTTCTTTGTCACATTTATCCCTACACGAGCCCGTTACGACTTTGGTTTAAAACTGTAAAAATGTGTTAAGGTGGATCAATGTAAAGCCTTAACGCTATTTTGATATTTATTTTACTGATAGACCTTATCTATTATAGCGTATACTATTATATATATAAATTGTTTAATGGATCCTTAGGAGATGGAAAATCCCGTAACATCTCTTAAGTTATTGCACTCATATTTGTGATATTGATTTGACTTACATAAGAGTATTGTAATCCTGACTCGAGTGTTTTGTTTTTTTTGTTACGCTCGGGTCAGTCCTGAGTTTATTTAGCGTATTGAATATTTTTCTCTGGAGGACGAAGACAGAGTTTTGGTATATTATTATTATTATTATCCCCTGCATCATGCTATTCTGCTGTATTTATTATTTATATTTATTCCTGATGTGTGTGTGTGTGTATATATGTATAACTCTGATAACTGTGTATAGATTTTAATCATATTTATAGTAAACAGCCTCATGAATTGTTTATGTGATTATTATATTTCATCGTTCCGCTGTGAGATTCTGTGTTTGTTTTCTTCTTCTCTTCTTATTTTTCTTATTTAACCCCATTGATTATCTACGTTTCGGATTGTTTAAGTCAGACATGTGTGGATTATTGTAGGTTTAACCCTTTCGAAATGTGGGTCATCACAGTTGGTATCAAAGCTAGGTTTAACGATAACCTTGGCTCTATGGGGTTTGATTCACTAGAGATAGGGTAGTAATACCCTAGAATGAGTCTGTGTGAGTGTATATATATGAGAAAGCGTACTTGTTAGTATTAGAAATTGATTTATATTATGTTTACTTATCCGTTGAGTTGTTTATGAACTCTGGTCGATGTGCGGGACGCCGTGTCATCGATAGGGGTTTCTAAACACTTAAGCGAGGCAAGTCGACATAATATTATTTTAAATTAGGTAATAATTTTACCTATATACATATAATGATTATTAATGAATGTGTAACATCCCGCCTTTTTGTACGTTTAAGCAGACACACGTGCCAACTCAAACCATACAAAAGTGCAGATTGTTATTGGGGTAAATAAGAAAAAGCAGAGAAAGAAAAAAAAACAAAACGGAATCTTGCAGTGGAAAGATAAAATATTATAATCAAATAATAGTTCATTAAGATGTTTTACAAAACATTTGATTATCCTCATACAACACATATCAGAGTTACACAAACCAGAGAATAATTAATAATGCAGCGGAACAGTATGAATATGGTGGAATAACATAATAAATAACAGCAATACAATCTTCGTTTTCATCCTCCAGAAATAGTCTTCAAATCCTGAAATGCTTAGACTGACCTGAGTGAATTGAACGGACAAAACACTTCAGTCATAACTAAAAGATCTTATGTGAGTTAAATCAACAGAAATAAGTATGAGTGGAACAACGTCAGAGATGTTTACGGAGTTTGACATCTCCTATCCAGTGTTTAACGTGAGTGCAGTAACTTAAGAGATGCTCGTGATTCACATCTCCTAAGGTTCCGTTAAACTATTTACTATGTAGTAATATTTCGCTATTATAATAATGCCTATAGTAAAATAAACTTACCTTTAAATAGCATTAAGGCTTTACATTTTCCACCTTAACACGTAATAGTCCCAGTAGTCCATCCAGTATCATGGTTCCTCTTGATCGGGAAGCAACCAGAGGATACCACACGGTCTACGGGAGAAAACCAAACTCGTACAAGGCACGCCAGGGTAGGTGACATGACACAACTAGGCAATGCTAGGGTAGATATACCAATTACGCTTCCGGACCGGTGGTAACGCGTAGCAGCTACTACCGCCCGCCTTGAGCCACACCTCCAAAATCAAAAGGGCCCCAATCAATCACAAAGTAATAGAATGACATCGAAGGAGTGTGTCCGAAAAATGGTGCTATACTCTTAGCCCGTCAATCGCTCCTGTTTTAGACACCTTATGCCAACACACGGGAGTCGGGTCCACGTATATACCTCAAAGGAATGCCGCCACCATCCTACTTTATTCTGAAATCTACACCGTGTACACAGTTGTTAAAGTGATTTTCGGAGTTGGCAGAGAGTATGACAACTTCCGATCCTGGACTCTTCAACAACCAAACGTTATTATAACACCGCGGTCATTTCAAAATAATTATATTTCAAAACTAGAATATAATATCCCTTTCAAAACCATATAAATACGATATCATTTTCATTTCAAAAACCAAATCAATATGATATCATTTTTATAAAAACCCAAATCAATATGATATCATTTTTATAAAAACCCAAATCAATATAATATCATTTTTATTTCAAATATATCCTTTTTCCATAATCATAGCACTTTCAAAGTTATACACTTCGAAACCAAACACTTGAAATTATAACATTCAAATCATAATACTTTGAAACTCGTAACTTTGAAACATAACTTCCATCACTTAAATGGTTTAAATATTAAAATACTTTATATAATAAACTAGCTTCTTCAATTTCACAAATCAATTCCAAAACAACTCAAATTTCTAAATTTTAAATTTAACCAAATCCCCAAATCATAAATTTCAATATGATTCAGTTTTCAAATAAACTATTCCAAATTATATCGATTTCAAATCAGATTTGATCCACAGAATAAACCATTTCAATTCAATTTATTTCAAACTTTAAGTATTCAACAATTTCAAAACTAAGTTTGGTAATTACGATTCAACAATTCAATTTTCTATTATTTAGTTTTGAAATATTTTACATAACAAATCCATTATCATTTATATAAAACTCAAATTACAAATAACTAAATATTTCCTTCAATTTATTTATACCTGAAATATTCATTTAATTCACCTTAAACGAAAATCAAGTTATAAAATCATACCTTCTAAATTTCAATTTTAATAAATTTCACATCAAGCTTATTTGAGTTTAATTCTTAATAAATTCAATTTCAAATAAATCTCAAATTTATCTTCCAACCTTAATTTTATTTAAATCATTATAGACTCTATATTAAAATATAATTTAAATACTTAACCGTATTATCTTCAATAAAAAATCAAACTTATTATTAAGCTTATTCTATAATAAAATAAATTATACATTGCTAAAAGTCAAGGATAAAATAACATTTATATAATATATAAAATCAATATTTATCTAAAGCCATATTTTTTTTTACAAAACAATAGAAATCATTTCAAAATATTTTTATATATAAACCACGGTGTCTGTATATAATTTTCTATCCTATGGTCAAGTGATAAAGATATTTATCATTTCAATCCGTAAATTAAAATACAAATACGGTTATATATCATTTCAAACCATAATCCCGAGTGAAATAAAAATCCATAATAACTTGCAGTTTATAACAATATAAAATACAACATCCATTCATCCAATATCAATCATCAAACATTTATCACAATCCTCATCCAATTCAATCAGCAACATCAATATAGAACAAAAAATAAATAATAGATATTTACTGGCAGTTTATATTCAATAATAAATTAAATAACTATTTTATCCAAGTAAATTCAAATAAACCGAGATGATGATTCAAAATATGCCAAACAGTCATAAATAAATTTTTAATCACATCATAAATCAATTTAACCAGCATAAGAAATTTTAGAAGTTGTGAGTGGGTTAAAACACTCACCTTTTGAATTTAAATCCAATTTAAACCCAAATACAAACAGTCTCAAAATCCGTCCAAACCAACGTAAAAATGCCCGTAATTCGAATACGAACCTAGCGGAGAAAACACGTGTGGATTGGATCTCATATGCACCAGTTATGCTGATTAGAACATTATCCAATTTGAATCTTTAATTATAATAAAATAATACAGCTGAATATTTTACCACGTCATCAAAACAGTACCGCTTTCAAAACCCTAGCCTGGAACATGCGATGCACATCTTAGCCACCATCTCGTTCATAGGCCACGTCGACCATCGAGGCCGCACCCATGCTAGATGACCTTGCATCGAACGCCGGTCCCTCCCTCATGCTCCACGACGCCGGCGATCGACCATCAACGATCGAGAACACCCCAGCTGCCGCCACCATATCACAACCTTAATCAAATTTTAGGCGATGATCCATCCGTTGATTCTCCAAACAAAACACGCTGATGCAACCCCATCGGTCCCCTCTACAAGATTGCATTGTTGATTCGTCGATCAGTTGCAGTCGATCACGACGAAAAAGAACGGCCGGAAATAGTTCTTCAATTTCTGGACAAATAGAGCTTCAAATTGGAAAACGAATTTAAAATCTGAGATGTGCTCATCGAGAGCTTCAGATCGATATAAAGTTTGATATAGTTTGAGGAGTTTGAATTTTGAAGTTGAATTGGAAAATTTAAGGTTTGTCTGCCATTGAGAAAGAGAAGCAACAAATTTTTTTATACGTACGAAAATGAGAAATAGAAAGGCTGCTAGGGTTTATAACAGATATATATATAGACAAAGCTGAAAATAGAATAGATGGACAAGATTGATTTACACGTTGAACGATAAAATGATCCAAAAAGCCCGCTTCGACTCCGGAATGAAAATGGGTCAACCCATATATCGAAATAGATGTTTTTAAATATTTTAAACGCGATGGAACAGATTTCAAGTCAAAATTCCATCATATGAAGAAGTTATGCTAGAATCCAGTTATTTCAAATTGATTTCAATTGATTTCAATTAAACTGATTTCTAAGCGTTTCGAGTCCGTACGATCAAACGACAAGCCCGATCGCTACGAAACTTGAAATCCTACTATAATTCACCGTTACTTATCCGATGATACTAGTTTCATCAAAATCCGTGTTAGTGGCCAAAATGGCTATTTTTACATTAATTAAATAAATTGATCCTTAATTAATTAAATTAAATTTTCAATTTCAATTTTATAATTGACAATTTTTATCGTTTTTAAATTTCTTAATCATTTACACTAATTTAAATAAATTTAGATGTCAATTTATGGTTGATTGATTTATCAATTTCAGTGTTAACCTTAATTTCGTTAAATTCAAAAATTATAAATTTAATTTCCAATAATTCCATTTAATTTACTTTTCATTCTATTATTCAATTCATTACTGTCAAATGGATGAAATTAACATTGGATTCCTGATCTATTACATCAATATTCTCAAATTCCATCTTAATTTCAATTAACGTAATATTTAGATATTTAATTTCATTTAATTGCAATTAATCCAATTGTTATAGTTCAAATCCCAATAAATTGATAAATCTTTATTTCTGTTCTTTCAATTCAACAAACTGTCCTATTATGAATAACATTAACATTATTTCCAAATATGGTGACCTCCGATCATGGTTCGGTCGATGGAATTGAGGTGCGCTTGGAAGTTTTTTTTTGGCGTCATGATGAGTCTCGGCATGTTATGTGAGGAAGAAGAGGGAGGTACGGTTTTTTTGAATTTATTTATTAAATAATTATTTAATTTTAATTTTAAATGTTCTAACGCACGTAATTCTTTCATACGAGCTCGGATCGATGCGCTGTTTTCTTAGTTGTGTTCATATCAAAATTCTAGACAACATGGAACTAGTTTAATCGAGTTCTGAGACTATTCAAATTTAGGATTTCGTTTGGATTTTAAATGTCGATAAATCAAAGGTGAGTGTTTATACCCTCACAATTGACTAAAATAATTTTATGTTGGTTATATTTATATTCTGAAGCGATATGAAATTTATTGGCTATTGTTTGTAGGTTTAATTGTCATTTACATTGGTATATGATTAATTGATAGAATTTAAATTGACCGTTAAATAAATTTAAATTTAATTGGCAACATATTACCCGATATCTTTAATAATAGTTGTAATAACTTTGGTGTCACACTTTTTGGGTATCAACGTGAACTGCCAAAAATGCCCCCTATATTTAATACTTAATAGCTTAGAAAATGATCTAATATTAAATTTCTTTTACAAATTCAAACGCCCCTAAAAGTAGATCTAACATTTAACATGCTTTACAAATTCAAAACACTTCTAAAAATAAGATCTAAAATTAAACTTCCTTTACAATTCAAAATACTTCTTTACAAATATACAAATCTTAATATCATTTAAAAATAAAAAAAATCATTTTTTAACTGATTTAAACATATGCAATTTATAAGAAAAACAATTCACGCACAAGCGCGTGCCTTACCACTCGTGGTAAAAATGGAATTTGCGAATGTTATTGGTTCTGTAGTTGATTGGTTGAGATGGATGCTATTGGTCGATATTGGTTGTTTATTTATTTTGATATATCATGATATCATCCTGTATATTGTTTACTGCATATAAAACTGTAAACTGAATTATTTCGAATAAATTAAGAAATAGGTTGAAATGATATATACCTATGACATCTATTTAGATTGAAATGACATATATCCATCCTTGAAATTAAATTGAAATAATTATCCACTTGTCCATAGGTTAGAAAATTATATACGCATACTGGGTTGGTTAAATTAAACGATTTAAAAGTTATTTTGAAATTGTTTAAATGAATTGATTTTAAGAAAAAAAAACAAAATTTATGGAAATTGAATTATTTTGAATTGGAGCTTGAAATGTTGGACATTTAAATTTGGTTAATGAAATTGTTTAATTAATCGAAGTTTAGATTTCTAAATTAAAATTGAGATATGGCGTAAATTTTCGAAAGTTGATTTGTTTCAAAAGATTGGACTTTTATTCGAACTTTAAATATTTCTAAGAAAAGTTATATGAAATGATATTTCAAATTTGAGTTTGGAATTGAATTATAATTGCAAATTTGGATCTAAAATTTGGTATTTAAAGTAAATTTGATTTAAGTGTTTAAATCGATATTTTGAAATCGTATTTGGATTTGGGAATTAAAATTGGATATTAATTTGAAATTAGAATTTAAATTAATTTGAAATTGGAATTAAAATTAATTTGAAATGGGAATTAAAATTAATTTGAGATTGGAACTTTAAAATAATTTGAAATTGGAATTTAAGTTAATTTGAAATTGGGATTGGAAATTAATTTGGAATTAGGATTGGAAATTAATTTGAAATTGAGATTTAAATTAATTTGGAAATGGAAATAAAAATTTAAATAAACTTGTAAATTGAAAGAAATTTGTGTGGAATCAAAATTTATTCGGGTTGAAATCGAAACTGAATTGTTTAAATCGAAATGGAATTCGGAATTGATTTGGGTAGGAAATTGGAAAGTTGATCGGGTTGACTTTGGAATTATTTTGGAAATGAATATTTTAGTATAAATGATTTAAAATCTATATTATTTAAATATTCCAATTATTTTGATTTTTCAAACTATTTTACTATATAAACCATTTCTATATTCAAATTATTTTCGATTAAACTATTTAAATATTTTCTATTCAATTATTTTTAACTATTAAACTATTTTATACTATTTAAACTATTTTCAAAAGTTCAAACTGGTTAAAGGGTAAATTATTTATATTTAAATCTTGGATTTAAATATGAATTTAAAGTGAATTATAACCAAAACTGTAATTCGAATCAAGTTTTGAAGTGAAATCAATATATCGAGTTGAATTAACATTGTGAAATATGATTTTTGAGTAAATATGATGATTTCAAAAATGGTTTTGACTTTTGAAACGAATGTGATATTTTGATATCTAGTGCGGATTGTTTTCAAAATGTAAAAGAACCAAACGGTGTGTAAAATGACGATTGGTTGTTAAAGAGACTGGGGCCTCTTATTGAAATACTCTCTTTCAATATTGGAACCAGTTTAACAACTGTGTACACAAAGGATGATATCCAGAATGTAGTGGTTGAATTGACGACGTTTAGTGGAATGAAGTAAGAGAACGATGATGGATAGCGTTGACATTCGTGTCATAATTAAAATGACTAAAACAGGAGCCTATGTATGGCCATTGAGGCTAGCTACCTCTAGCGACTTTGATCCCTTGTATTACTATTATGGTTTCGGATTCGATGGGTACACCTTATTTTTCGTTTGGATTGATTGTCGCGGTCGGCCACAGAAGGGTTATGACCAGCCAGAAAGGGTAAACTGGTAGAATCCTACCTTGGGCTTTACCTCACGTGCATTGTCATATTTATCCTTATACGTGCCCATTATGACTTTGGTTTAAAACTGTAAAAGTGTGTTAAGGTGGATTAATGTAAGCCTTAACGCTATTTTTATATTTATTTAACTGATAGACGTTATCTATTATAGCGTATACTATTATATATATAAATAGTTTAACGGATCCTTAGAAGATGGAAAATCCCATAACATCTCTTAAGTTATTGCACCCATATTTGTGATATTGACTTGACTTACATAAGAGTATTTTAATCCCAACTCGAGTGTTTTTTTTATTACGCTCGGGTTAGTTCTGAGTTATTTCAACATATTGAGATTTTTCTCTGGAGGACGAAGACGGAGTTTTGGTATATTATTATTATTATCCCCTGCATCATGCTATTCTGCTGTGTTGATTATTTATTCCTGATGTGTATATATATAACTCTGATAACCGTGTATAGATTTTAATCATATTTATAGAATAGCCTCATGAACTGTTTATGTGATCATTATATTTCATCGTTCCGTTGTGAGATTCTGTGTTTGTTTTCTTCTTCTCTTCTTGTTTTTCTTATTTAACCCCATTGATTATCTACGTTTCGGATTGTTTAAGTCGGACATGTGTGTATTATTGTCGGTTTAACCCTTCCGAAATGTGGGTAGCCAAGGTCAAAACTACCCGAAACAATGCAAATATGAGATCCCCAAAGTTGGGGATCGGTACCGACTCCCATAAGCGAATTGGGAGGACCCCATCTCTTGCCTACATATTTATCTTGGCATCAGGAGCTTATTTGTATGATTGGCGTATTGATTCAAGGCATTTCTTCATCGATCTCCATGAACACTTAAACTACAACTTTGTTCTCCCACAACTCCATTATTTGGAATCAAAAATGTTCTAATAATCATATGGACAAATGTATATTCTCAAAGCCCACCACATCCAAGCCGAAGACCTAAAAAGTGAAGAACTTGGGGATCGGTACCAACTCCCAATTTGAGTTGGCGCCTGTTCTCTTGGGAGAATGAGTCAATTCCGGACATAACGGCTTAGTGATGTTGCACGCGAGATTTTAGGCCCCTTACCTCTATAGATAGGAAGGTAGAGCTCATTTTCGGGGATCTTTTGGCTCTAGTTCCATTATTTCTTATATTCCTATAACTCTGAAAATTCTAAGTATTGGAGTTGTACCAACCCTAAGAACTTCTGCCACCAAATCAGAAATAAGCAATAAAACTTAAAAGTTGGCGTTGGCCTTGCTTTGTCCAACTACTATAAACATTTATGTCTTGTTTATTTCCTCATTTTCATTTATTTTTCTTCATTTAATCTCTACTACATATAACTTCTGGGTGTTTGTCCCATTTTTGATTCAAACAAAAATTATATTTATTTCTTAATTCAAATTAATTTAGTTTTGTTACTACAAGTTGGATTGATTAATGAACATAGATAAGCAGTAATATGCCATGCTAGCAATGTTCTACTCTAGTTATTTCATATGACATTTGATGGCGCGTGCAACAACGTGCATATAAAACATTCTTATAAAATCAAAAAATTTAAAATGTCAATGTAGTTTTGATAAAAATGAACTAAAAAATATATTAGAAAAACTTATATTTTTTTATTGGAATAGAGATTCGACCTACAACCTTGTTTACATACCAAAATTTTCATTTGAAAATAGACATTAATATTTGTTTTTTTGTGGGATTGGAACTCCTGACCTATTGTTTACATAAATGGGTATAAACTTTATGATCGGAACAAAATCTTGTGTTTCTATTCCAACTACTAATAAAGATATTCATATTTGTGATCTACAAAACATAATTCGTACATAATGGCCAAAGTGTTCTTCAAATGCAACAATATCTATTTAAACTTAAATTTTTCCTTTTCTTTTTTATACTTACAAATATTAAAAAATCCCGTAGCACTTAAAAGTGAATGACCATTGCTTCCTTGATAACAGCTTGCAATGTTTAAATTACACAAGAGAGACTTTAAGAGGCTTAGAAAAGTCAAAGTACTCAATTATTTTATATGGTTATCATACGCAATGCCAATGATTACAGGGTTAAAATATTGGTACCTAATAAATCATAACAATAGTGTACGATGTTTTTCCATATTGTAATTGATAATAAAATATGCAATTTAGTGGTGTAAGTTAGAGAACAACTTATACAATGATGATATGTAACAATGATGTACTAATATTATGTGCGTGCATGTTTTATTTTATAAACAAATAAAACAGTTCATGAAAGTTACATCATGGTTATTAATCAAAGATAACATAAATATAAATAGTATCAAATTTAGAAATGCAACTATTGCTCAATTTTCTTACAAGTAATTAGCAAACCGATTATGACATGACTATACCTAATCAAAGCCGATCCAGTTATTTAACAACCAGCCCACACATGTCAGTCCATACTCAAGTTGATCTAAGGCTAGCCTTGCTACTTGAGTAGCACTCAAAAGGTAACCAGCGGTCTCACTCATAACAACTTCCACAGTCAACTCATCAAAAGAGGATAAAACTAAGTATAGTCCAGCCCGGTCCACACTGGTCTGGATAAATTACAATAGGTTCTCTCCTTACAATCTACCTTTATCTTGACTCCAAGTCAATCCATCCTCTCAGTATCACTTCAATTGCTGGCTGGCATGACTCCAGACAGCCTTTATATTCGACAGGAGTATTCAAGTATGGCCCATTTTCGACCAGCTTCATCACAATTATCTTCGACTAGTCCCAAGCAGTCTATCTCATCATTTCATAGCTGACTTGACACTCTTCTTGTAACATGATCCTTAGCACTAGTTAAATCTCAGCAAATTTAGGCACTGATCAACCGGTCCGCTCATAGCTATTTGCTTCCAACCTGGCTTCAGGCCAGCCCATCAAGGCCAACTCTATAGTCGGTCGGTGCTCTTAAGATGGTTTCAAACAAAATTCTTATCAAGGTCAGCCCAAAAATAACCATCTATGGCTCGGCATCACCACAGCCCGTCCCATCATATCACAACTGGACAGCTCGTTCTTTGCACCTTGGTCATTAGCAACATCCAGCCTCCAGTATCATTGAAGCCCTACCAGAGTCATTCACTTGCCTTGAGACATAGGCGTGCAAAAGTAAATGACAATTCGTACAACCAATTATACAAGATATTGTAGCAAAACTACAAAAAAACATGCCTACTTTTGTAGCAAATTGTCATTAATAAATGCGAATTAGTCTATGCCTATCATAGAAGGACAATTGGCTTACTCCTCAACCATATATTCCATTCCACCTTTACAGCTTTCTCCCATCAGCCTACACGATTGGATCAACGACCATGCATGTTTTTCACCTTTTTCTACTGCACAATCTAAACCATTCACCATTCGTTTCAGTCATTATAAATACCCCATGCATTGCCACTTTAAAGATGTTAGAAAAGATTAGAATTCTATTTATTATCTCCTTTCTAGAGCTCTCCTCACAATAAATCAAGCCATAAGTTCTTAAGATTAGCTACTTTTTAATCTTAAGCGTTCTTATTATTCTCTTGTATTTTGTAGTAATTGTAAGAGAGAAATATAGTAAGAGATCTTTATAGTGGATGTAGATAATATTGTTGAACCACTCTACATTTACTGTTATTTACCTTCAGTTTCTTATTTTCATCCTCATTTTACATTTTAAGCCCCATGATTAGTAAGTGGCCTTTGCTTTCACAACGTATTAGACTAATTTTGAGGTCAGTTAAATCTTTAGTAACAGTAATGATTAAACATGATGAATAACTACGATAACGATTAAACAAACATTATAACCATCAACGTCGGTTGCGGTAACATTTGGAGGCATTAACAATAACTAGCTCAATTGAACACCCTAATCATATGTACATAAGTTTTACAATAAAATGTACGATACATCAACTTCTTATCACACAGAGATAAGAAGCATTGAACATCCCATCCATATTTAAGACAATTCGTATTTTAGATGTCTTTTTGATAATAAAACCATATTTCAGATGTTGTAAGAAAAATCTTTCTCTTAGCGAGTTGTACTAAGCGAGTGGTAAATAAAGCCCATTTATTCAAGCACTAAAAAACATAAGCAAATTTGCACTTTTTAAAAATTTAAATTATCGTTGTTGTTCTTGTTATTATTTGTAGAAACCCTATAAAATTTGATAATTTTAAAACATAAATTATTTGATAAATTTTATTTTTTTTATGGAAAGCACAAATTGTTTGCACTTTAAAGTAATTTAAAAGTAAAATACGAGTTTGTTCGTGCTTTTTCAAACACATACGTTATGCTAGATACTCTAGTAGAAAATTACAAAAATTCAATGAAAGGAGTACGAATGAATTTAACAGAAACAACACCTAATCTATAAATTAGTTTTGTTTATAGAAAATGTAATACATAAAAAGAAAAAGTTTGCTTGCCCTTTAACAACAAAACGAAACCGACATTGTATTTTCACAATTTAATGAATGACGGATAATTTAATTGATGAAATTATGTGGAAAAAAAATTGAAAGCCGATTAAAAGGGATTATATGTATTTTGAATATTAAGAATATTAAAATTGGATAGCAACAAAAGAAGAAACTTTATAGTCATCCCTTGCACAAATTGGTAATTTAATAGCAAATGGTTCTCTAATAGATAATTAGAGATAGGCACAATAATGTTTGCTTAAATCTACACACATGCTTCACGCACTTGAATGATGTGCACGTAAATGTGCATATTATTACCACCATATTTATTCTATTTAAATTAAATAAATGATCATACGGGGTATTTTAACTTGTTTTAATCAAAATCCATATTAATTCCAAATTGTCACATATACATTTTCATATAGGGGCAAAACGGTCATTTGTGTGCATATATTTCTTCGAGAAAAATTAATTGAAAATTAATATACATTTGTGTAGGAATTTGATCTCAAATAGGAGTGGTTTCATAGGGACACATGCATGCACAACATGAATATAAAGGAATGAAGATGGAAATAATTCAAAGTGAAGATCATGGAGGACTCTACCTACCCACCTACCTTAATGTACAAATTAGAGGCTAATGTACATGCTTATGGAATTAATGGCTTCATGTACGCTTAAATGATGATTAGTAGAAGCTAATGATTACTTGGCCTCCACACTTTCTCAAGGGTAGTTTGGTCATTCCCCAAATTATGGATTAGGGTTTCATGCTTGTATAAATAACCCCTTATGTTTCATGTAACCCGTCCTCTTACTTAGTCTCTCTTTAGTTAGTTTTAGGCACAAAATAAAACCAAGCTCTCTTCTTTCTTTTCATGGCTACTTAGCCATTTCTCTTTAATGTAATTTTTTTATGCAACTTCAATACATGTTCCTTTTCTTTTCATGCTTATTTACTTTCATGTTATAGTGTAGATTTATTTTTCATGCAAGTAGAATAGTTTTTCTTTATCTTGTTTCCTTTTTCTTTTTCTCTCACGTTGCAAGCTACATTTGTTCATATGATAACAAATACGAGAGGCTAAACCCCCTCAATTTAGGGGTAATGAAGCTCTCTAATCATGTAGCTTCAACTTAATTTGATGTTTATGCTCTCCTTTTTTGCTTAATGAGAATGATTGAAGTGGTGTAACGATGTTGTTTAGCTTTGAATTTGATAGTCTATGTTGTTCATAACAAATAGGCCATGCTTAAACAAACAAAACACAAATTGCCTCTTCATTTACATATGATTATGGCAAAGAAGTGATTGTTGAAATTAAAATTTGATGGCTTATATTTCTAATTAATAGTTAATAGGCCATGCTTAAAATAGATTTTGCTTTCAACTTTGTTGTCATATTTTATGAGATGTAAAAGTGTATTAGTGGTTGTGTTATAGTTTGATGGTTTATATTGAGCTAATTAATAGCACAAATATACCATACTTATGATAAGCACATCAACTAATTCACTAATGACAATAAAAGAGAGATCATAACTTCATTTTGTTGATTTACGTGATTTAGAGAGTGGAAATTGCCTCTAAATTGTCTTAACACTCATATTTTTATCAATTTACTTTTGCTTGTTTTTATTCTTTTCTAGTTTAATATTCTCTTCAACCTTGGTTTAACTTGATTGAATTGATTTTTAAAATCATTAATTCCCTGCGGATCGACCCGTATTCTCCATGTGCTACATTTGTACACCGTGCGCTTGCTGTTATTTTTAATTCTAAATTCGTTCGACGGTTTTCTAAACCGATAGAATTTCCGTCGATGAACAAGTTTTTGGCGCCGTTGCCGGGGAGTTGTTTTGATTTTAATTTTTTATTCTTCGAATTATTTTTGTTTGATTTTTGTGTGTTTTTATTTTATGTGATTGTTTGCATTTAAAAAAAATATGTGTATGTTTGTTATGTGAATTTATTTGTGTGCTTGTTTCTTATTTTTTATTTGCATTGCATTTTCATATTTACTTATTAAAAATAAAGACAACACAATTTCTAAAAAATATATTTTATTCATTCACATTTGCATTTTCATTTTTTGCATTTACATCTTTCATTCTCTTTTTTTTTCTTTTACACATTTACAAAGAAAAAAAAAACTGCGCACACTTCTCTGTTTCCTGTGCACATTTCTCTGTTTCCACCACTTCTGTTTCACTGTTTCAATTACAAGCACTGCCCAAACTCACATCTCTGCCACTTCCTCCCTTAACAACTTCCTTCACATAGTCCACTTGCCATTCATCTTCACTTCTGCCCACACGTCTGCTCCTTCCTTCACCACAGCATATTCAACCAACATCATCTCCTCTACTGTCTACTACTTCTCTTCTACATTATCGACACTTGCATACGACCGCTGCCAAAGCATCCATACTCACATGACAACTCCAATACCTATCAACCATCATCACTCACAACCAAATACCCCTCTGATACATACCAGTGCTCCACCGAACACACTGTTTCATTGCCACGACCATATCAGTAACTCTTCACTCATCCACTCTACAACTTCAATCCAGTTATCACCACCGCAACTCCACAACAGCACGCACCTCAATTGAATTCCACCCCTCCATTCAACTCAAACACCCAACACAACTTCAAGTCTTCCCAAACATTCACCAGACATCACAGAGTATAAAAAAAGAAGGGTGAAAATAAGTTGCGACCTCACCTAGAAACACCATCGACTACCATACTTCATCATCCACTGCCTCACCACGAATCACCGAAACCCAACAAGCACCTCGACTCCACTGCAATCCTCCCAAAATAACTAAAACCTCACCAGAACCGCGACCTTCACCACCTCAAAATCGCAACAACATCCTACTGACTCCACCTCCATCCACACAATCGGCAACTACCTAATTCCGCGGCCACCAAATCCAATTACTGTAGACCACAGCCTAATCGCCAATCGCCGCAACTACCAATCGCCATCACTTTGCTGAAATTCAAAAAACCCAACGCGAACAAACTTCGCAACACTTCATCTCCGCACACAAATCGATTCGACAACCACCTCTAAACGGCCTCGACTTGAAATCGCAACCGAATATCCCACGAACCCATATGAGAATCGCGAACTCTACGATAGACTCCTCCCCAGAATCACTGCAGAACCATCTCCATTTAACTGCCTCAACGAAATTTATTTGAAATTTGGGGATTTCGAGAA
Source organism: Allium cepa (assembly GCA_030765085.1). Lineage (NCBI taxonomy): Eukaryota > Viridiplantae > Streptophyta > Magnoliopsida > Asparagales > Amaryllidaceae > Allium > Allium cepa. The sequence continues at coordinate 21,269,948 of CM060933.1, read as the reverse complement.
TTTGACATTTATAAGTTGATTTGGAAATTGACGAGAGGGAGAAGTGCAGTTTTTTAAGAAGCAAGTGGCCTTGTTTTTGTTAACCGGCCGAGTGTATATTTTTTTAGTTTTGTTTAGTTTCCCTCTTCGAAGTTTATTTTTCTTTTGAATTTTCTAAAAAAAACTTTGTTTTTAATTCATTTGCTTTTAATTAATTTTTTTTTCAAACTTTGTTTTTCTTTTGCTTTGTTTTAAAATTGTTTGGTTAAATTGTTTTTAGTCCGTTCGAAAAAGGGATTTGGTGTGGTTTGTTCTTTTCTGTTTTTATTTTTCTTGTATTAAAAAAAAAGAGTTTGAATTTCTAGTGTTAGTTTTCATTTGTTTAATTTTCAATTTTTATTTGTTTTCACTTGTTTAGTTTTCATTTGTTATTTAAAAAAAACAAAAAAAACAATTGTATGTATCTTGTTTTCAATTTTCAGGTTGCCAAAGCAGGAAATAAAGGAAGAATAGCTTGTTGAAAACCGCCGCCCCGCTTTCCAAAAATAAATTGCTAGCTTGCTTGCAATAAAAAAATTGCTGCTTTTATCTAGCCCTATCTATTGTTTTTATTTGTCATGCATTGTTGTTTGCTTGCATTTCTTTTTTTTAAAATTAAAAAAAAATCCATTCATAGTTGCATTGTTAATACACGTTTAATTTCTGTTTTGCATTTCATCATAGATTTTGATTAATGATAACGGTTAGAAATCAATAACACTTAATTGTATATTGACAATTTGTCTTCTTTGAACAATTTAATTTCTTGGTGTCTAGGCTACGACAGAGTAATAACCATTTATAAATATTACGGTGATTCGTAAATATTATAGTGGTTGTTCCTCTGAAGGTACTTAAACCTTCGGCTGCATTACTACGGTGATTCGTGGTACACCGATAAATCCTGCCCGTTACCTGTCTGAGAACTATCTTGTTTATCTAAGACAATTTGTAATTATACAATTTTGGGTTAACTTAGGATAAATCATTTGTAATTAACCACTGTATTCATTTAGTAGCATTAGTTCTTGCATATTTAAAAAAAACAAAAAAAATTCAAAAATCCAAAACTAATTTTTTTTATAAATATTCCTTTTATTTTTCTTTGAAATTTTTAAATCCTTTTCCTTTGAAATTTCAAAAATCCAAAAAATTTAGAAAAACAAAAATCCAAAAAAATATATAAAACTTTGTCTTAAAAAAAAGCCAAAAAAATTTGAAAATCAAAACAAAACAAAAATCAATTTTCCAATTTGAAAAATAAATTCTACTTGTAAGTATTTTTCTTTGTAAAAAAACCAAAAAAACAATCTTGAAAATGTCCGAGTTTCCTTTTTCTTACTCACTTGAATTTAGTTGTGAAAATCAATATAACCCATATGAGTTCATTCCAAATTCGTATGGATATTTTAACAACTTCTGTTTAGACAATTCGAATTTTGAACCACAAAATTTCCAAAATAATGGTCCATCCTCAACTCTTGAAAATAGCATTTCATCATTACTTGAACTCTCTACGCAACAAAATCAAAAGATAAATGAGTTGTGCAATTCATATTTGTGCTATAACTCAAATCAAGGTTTTCAAAATAATCAAAATTTGAATTTTCTTCAAAATTCAAATGATTTCAAGTGTAACCCATGCCAATTCAATTTCGAGTTTCAAGATGAATTTCGAAATCAAGACGAAAATGTGAACCAATTTTCAAATAATTTTGACAATGAGAATAGTTTCAATAATGATACGATTGAAAACTTTGGTTATCAACAAATTCAAAATGAAAGTTTTCAAATTAATAATCATGAATTTGATTTTGTTAACCAAATGGAAAAAGATAACGGGGATTTATTATTTGAAAAATACAAAAAAATTCGTGAAAATTATAATTGCGAAGAATCAAATAATAATCTACCTTTTATCGAAATTGACAATTCTTGTTCTCAACAAGTCCAAATCAGAAAAATTCAAGTTAATAATTACAAATTTAACTTTGTTGAGTAAATGAATGAAATTTACGATGATCACACGAATTTGTTGATTAAAACATTGGAAAATTTTCGTGAGAATCAAAATCAAAGTTCAATGAGTGATGAGTCAAACGATAATCCATCTTTTACCTAAATCGATGATTTTCAAATAACAACTTTTGAAATTGATAATGACGATCTTAATCAAGTTGTTGAAAATACGGTAATTAAGTTGGATTTCAATTCTTTTGAGGGTGTGGAACCAAATTTAAAATTCGATCTTCCTTTTCCCGATTTCGAAAATTTGAATACAAAAACTTTGGATTTTGATAATTATATACATAATGAAGTTGTTGATAACCCAATAAAGGAAGATGAATTTAACGAACACGAATTTTTTGGACTTTTGGATGATGAGTTGTTAAATTCCAATGGGGAATATGAAAATCACCATTTTGATTTTGAAATCAATAACTCTGAAAAAAATTCAATGATAAGCTTGAATTTCAAATTGGTGAAAATAAACTTGAACTTCAATCAATTCTTTTATCGACCCCAAAAATCATCGAAAACAAAAAAACTCGTACAATTTTCAATAAAACAACATTCGTTTTTCCAAATCAACATTTAACATCGAAATCTTTTACGATTTGGTTTTTTGTGCTTAAGCTGTGTCTCACACATTTGACGAGACAAATGAATCGGTCTTTAGAAGACCGTTTCATTTACTTTTTGATTGTATACTTTCTCATTCTTGTAAATAATAATCTTTCATGTAAATATAGGGTTTTTATTTTATTTTTCTCCTTCCACCTGGGTTGACTGTGGGGACACAGTCAAAATCAAGTGTGAGGGGAGACTCATCTTCATTTTTTTCTATTTTTCATGGTTTATTTTTGATTTAAAATCTCAAAAAAAAATTTAAAAAATCCCATAAACAATTTTTTTTGATTTATTTTTAAAAGAAACAATATAAGATAAATATATGGTTTTGGTCTACTAAATTGAAATTTTTGAAAATTTATTCTTCTTTACAAAAATAAAAATGAAGTTTATTACAAATAACAATGGTTTAACTAGTATATAGGAAGATTCATACATGTTAATTATGAAATACTTCCTAATTGACAATCTTTGTTTTAAAAAGTGGTTGATTTAAAGTAAAGATATAACATTTTTTTTGTCTTCTAAGTTAAATGGTGCTAAGATGATTTTGCAAAACTCTCTCTCTCTTAAAAAAATATATGAAAAAATAATAACAACCAAAGTATTCACTCTCATTTAAAAGTCCTCACGGTTATGCATGAGTGAATTACGTGGAATCTTTAATTATGTGCTTTCATACTCATTTAAAAGTCCTCACGGTTATGCATATATGGAACACATGTAAAAAACAAATTTAATAAATACCACCTACGGTCGATAGGTGTATGCACGAAAGTGTGTGCACTCGCCATGCTCTGTACTCCCCTCACATAAGCCCGAAAGGCAGTGCATGGGTGGTATATCTGGCCTCAGTTTACCTGAGCTAGGTGTGTAATTTTTCTTGCAAATTATGAGAGAGCAAACAATTGAAATCCTAGCACTATTTTTACTTATTCGATTTGATTTGTTATTGAAAAGAAATGAAAATACCACTTTGATAAACTTTGATAATCAACTATGAATCCACTTCATAGTTACACTGTGTTATTAACCAAAACAACGAGTTAAACTATAGTCTATTTGTTATGATAACTTGGTTTTTGTTGGAAATTTTGATGAGTAAATGACATAAATTTTCAAGATAATAGCCAAAACCTATGTTTAACTTATTCGTATCAATTTAAAAATAAATCCTTTATTGTAAATATTTTCAAAAACTCACATTCATCTCTTTGTAAATAAATATTGCATTTTGTAAATATTTTCATCCCGCATTTGGATTTTGTGGGTAGTATCCGCTGAAAACCCTTACGAGACAGCACTCGTCCTACTAGGGACCCCAGAGGTTTAACGGCTTGTTACATACGCTCAATGCAATCGTGCTCCCTACGAAAATGGATTTATCTTAGTTTTTCTTTATTCGAGGACGAATAAAAAGATAAGTGTGGGGGTATTTGATGTGCACGTAAATGTGCATATTTTTACCACCATATTTATTCTATTTAAATTAAATAAATGATCATATGGGGTATTTTAACTTGTTTTAACCAAAATCCATATTAATTCCAAATTGTCACATATCCATCTTCATATAGGGGCAAAACGGTCATTTGTGTGCATATATTTCTTCGAGAAAAATTAATTGAAAATTTATATATATTTATGTAGGAACTTGATCTCAAATAGGAGTGGTTTCATAAAGACACATGCATGCACAACATGAATATAAAGGAATGAAGATGGAAATAATTCAAAGTGAAGATCATGGAGGACCCCACCTACCCACCTACGTTAATGTACAAATTAGAGGCTAATGCACATGCTTATGGAATTAATGGCTTCATGTACACTTAAATGATGATTAGTAGAAGCTAATGATTACTTGGCCTCCGCACTTTCTAAAGGGTAGTTTGGTCATTCCCCAAATTATGGATTAGGGTTTCATGCTTGTATAAATAACCCCTTATGTTTCATGTAACCCCTCCTCTTACTTAGTCTCTCTTTAGTTAGTTTTAGGCATAAAATAAAACCAATCTCTCTTCTTTCTTTTCATGGCTACTTAGTCATTTCTCTTTTATGTAATTTTTTTATGCAACTTCAATACATGTTTCTTTTCTTTTCGTGATTATTTACTTTCATGTTGTAGTGTAGATTTATTTTTCATGCAAGTAGAATAGTTTTTCTTTATCTTGTTTTCTTTTTCTTTTTCTCTCATGTTGCAAGCTACATTTGTTCATATGATAACAAATATGAGAGGCTAAACCCCTTCAATTTAGGGGTAATAAAGCTCTCTAATCATGTAGCTTCAACTTAATTTGATGTTTATGCTCTCCTTTTGTGCTTAATGAGAATAATTGAAGTGGTTTAATGATGTTGTTTAGCTTTGAATTTGATAGTCCATGTAGTTGATAACAAATAGGCTATAATTAAACAAACAAAACACAAATTGCCTCTTTATTTACATATGATTATGGAAAAGAAGTGATTGTTGAAATTAAAATTTGATGGCTTATATTTCTAATTAATAGTTAATAGGCCATGCTTAAAATAGATTTTTCTTTCAACTTTGTTGTCATATTTTATGAGATGTAAAAGTGTATTAGTGGTTGTGTTATAGTTTGATGGTTTATATTGAGCTAATTAATAGCACAAATACCATACTTATGATAAGCACATCAACTAATTCATTAATGACAAGAAAAAAGAGATCATAACTTCATTTTGTTGATTTATGTGATTTAGAGAGTGAAAATTGCCTCTAAATTGTCTTAACACTCATATTTTTATCAATTTTCTTTTGCTTGTTTTTCTTCTTTTCTAGTTTAACATTCTCTTCAACCTTGGTTTAATTTGATTGAATAGATTTTTAAAATCATCCATTCCTTGCGGATCGACCCGTATTCGCCACGTGCTACATTCGTACACCGTGCGCTTACGGTTATTTTTAATTCTAAATATGTTCGACGGTTTTCTAAATTGATAGAATTTCCGTCGACGAACATTGAACTAACACGTGATTTTTTTATTGTATGCCACACATAAGAGGGAAGTTGAAATGTTTTCACTTTTTCTAACTAATGTAACCGACCTTTTAAATATCAAAGATCTCTGGGCATCATCGACTAGTTTTACAACAACGCATTGTTCTCTAATTTTATATTAAAGCTAATCCAATCCATGTGTGTTAATCTTTGCACATGCTTTGGATCACCTAAACCGATATGTGATCTTACTACACATGTAAGGTTGCATGTTGAGAATAATTCTACATTAGAAAACTAATATAATTGGCCATTCAAAATATTAGGAAATCACCCTTTACTCCAACCAATTGATTTTGTGTATTATGTAGTTCTAGAATATTATGTCAGAGCCAGATCTAATCTGTATGTGCTTAAATTGCCACACATGTTGTGATTTACCCCAGTCAGCAAGTGATCTTGCTTTAAGATATGCCACATGTGAGGAACATTTTAAAAGTAATCTCATGTCCTCTATACCGACTCGTTGGTTAGCTTAGAATATACCTAATTAGTTAATCGCCAAATAAAAAGTAAACTGTAGATTTGTAAATTTTTATAAATTACAATTCGATGTTAATTTTTTATAGGAAATTGGTACTTTATTGTTATATACTGATTCATATACTTAATAATATATCCCATCAAAATCTTAATTTATGTAGATGCCATGAATGGAAAAAGGGTATATATTATATTCATATATTAACTTACAATAGAAGGTTGCATAGACTCTAAGGGTGCGTTACTTGGGAATGGCAATGGGGCGTTTGAGCGAGTAAGTTGAGTTAACATGGAATGCATTTGTGTGTATAAAGGAAGTATTTATATGGAGTATTTAAGTGGAGTATTTAAATGTGATTTTTTATTTTTTTATTTGTAGTTAACTAATTATTTGTTTTGTTTTGTAATATACATTTAATTAAAATGAAATAACAACACAAAAATCAAAATAAACGGAAATTAATTATATAATAGTAGTAAGTACAGATAAAGGATACAATGTTTTCGTGTAGCCATGCTGCAACAATTTCATCTCTTATGGTATTTCGAATTATTAACATTTCATGGCCTACGTGTCGTTGCACCTGTTTAGTTGCTCTGTTCGATGCAGCTCTCATACTATAATGTTCCACATAGTATTCCTCTGGAATAAGATCGGGATCATCATTATAAGCCATAAAATCTGGATCACTATTTTTGTAATTTCTTATGAAATTATGTATAGCCATTGTAGATACGACAACTTTTACTTGAGTTTCAAATGAGCATGTTGGCATATTCTTCAAAATGGCAAACTTTTTCTTTCATTTCAAAGGTTCTCTCAATTGCCATACGTAAACTTGAATAATAGAAATTAAAATTTTCAAGGAAATATGATATCTAATATTACGATAAGGTAACAAAAAACTAGGTTGAGTGGATATCCTGAATCAACTACATAATACCATTCAAGTAGAGGTTGGGGGAAGTTGGAGTTTCTATCATTTATAACTGCATTAAAAATTCCATTATCTTGTGCAATACCTTCCCAACCAGCCATAGCATACGTAAATTGTAAATTGAATGAGCATGCTACTAAGATATTCCGTGTATCAAAACCTTTTTGTCCAATATATAGAATAACTCAATCTATAATTAAGTGTGCCATTATGTGTGTACCATCTATTGCACCAACACAATTTCTAAAATATGGTAGTACAGGTTTGAAGTTCTAATATGATTTGAAACAATATTAAATTGAGGATCATTTGGCTTGATAATATCTTTATCAAGTAATTGCACATCTTTTCAAACAACATGAAAAAAAATTAAAATTGTGCTGCCTTACCTTTTGAAATCTTTCGCTTATTTGTTGATTTGAGAACGCTGCAGTTATGATGTATATGAATATTGCAACTGCTTCTCAGATTCTAATTTCTTCCATTGAAGCCACGCCATAATTTTGCAGCCTTCACATAGTGATAGAAAACTAGCCTTTTCATTCGAAAATTTTGTTGACAATGTTATTGATGTCCATTTAATACGTCGTCCACCAACATTAAACTAATATAGTTAATGTGTGAATTTGGATGACATCGCTCCTTTTCTAAGTAGAAATGTTGATATAACAACCAAATCCTTCGCATCTTCATAGTCAGAATCTGTTTTCGAATTAGATATTGTTGGTATAAGAGAAAATATGTACGTAGAGAGGGAGATGAAGGGTGAGGAAGTAGTTTATAACCGTTGGGCTTGTTGAGATGTTGGTGTCCGACGCGTCTGTTCGACGCGAACGAACTCGTCAAACGCCAATGTATGTCATTCCAACATTTGACAAACGGAGCTTGTAACAACACGTAATTTAACGTCTTTAAAATTTAGATATTTAATATATTATTAAATAATTAATTAATGGATTTATAACTAAAATAAATCTTTTATAAATAATAAATAATGGCGGTGAAATAGTTTTTCAAAATAGTTTACAAAAATATTTCGAAGAAAAATAGAAAATGTGATTGGAAACCGTTTTTCGAATTTTCAACTTTTCAGTGTCAGAAAGTTATCAGAAAACGTTCTGCACATTGAGTAATACACACACACATTTATAATAAGTTAGAATTTGTTTTAATATATTTATACACATATATTAACTTAAATAATTATAATGAGTATGATATGACTTATTATGCAAGTGTTTGAAAATAAGATGAAAAATTGTCATAAAACATCATTTCCTTTCAAATATAAAGTAAAATGAAACATAAGGAGAAATGAGTACGCTTGAGTTTTAAATGCATGTTGATATAGGGGAGACAAGCTTGATGAGGTGGCAACGAAGGAAAGAAAGTTACGTACTTTAAGGGTAAATTGGTAATTTAATTTATCCCTTTGTATATAAGCAGAATTCCTAATACTTTTTCTCATTTCTATCTTCACTGTCAAACCTTCATGCAAGTTTTCTTTAAGTTTTCATGGTTTCCAAAACTTTTCTCAAGTTCAAAAATGTTAACTTTTCTTTTTAAATCTTGTATAAAACTTGTTTATACTCTTCCTTCTTCTTTTTCATCACTTTATCCTCAAAAACAAGCCCACCATCACCAAAATTTCTTTATGGTCCAGCCTAGACTTGTTAGGGCCAAGCCAATCTTGATGCTTTTGGCTTAATGACTTATTTTTCCAAAGCTTTTGCAAAGATCTAAAGGTTTTTGAAGCTCTAGAACAAGTTCGGTAGAAGTTAGTAAGCTATTATGAGTAAAAATCTCATCTTTCAAAATCTTAACATTTAAACTTAAATATTGTTCATATATTTGTCATTAATGGCTTTTTGTGCTTGTATTACGATGTGATATATGTTGGATTGGGCTACATCTTGAAAAGTTGTCGTCTTGTTAGTTTAGTAACCAAGGTAGTAAGCAAGTTTTGAATGTTAGTAGTAAAAGTTAGTTATATTGTTAATGATTGTTCTCTATATGTTCCAGAATATTTAGAACTTTGTATTATTGTTTTGCTTTTGTTATATGATGTATGGATGAAAGAAAAATGACATGAATTAGTTATTGAAATGTCCATATAGCGACTATTGCTATATCAACACTTTCGACAAACATATCCTTATCGAATTTTTTGATTTATTTCTCGAGCTTGGGTTTGATTTTACAAATTAATAAATTTGTTAAATAAGGATGATTTCAAATTTAATTAACCATTTCAATAAAGATTTTTAAATATAATTAATTAATTATTAAGGATTAAGGTTAGTTAATTAACTTGTTAATGATGAGTTTAAAATCAATTAATTAACTTATTAATGACGTGTTTAAATTTAATTAATTGCTTTGTTAATGATACTTAAAATGAATTAAACATTTTATCTAATGATGATTAAGGTTAAGTAATTACTTAGTAATGATGGATTAAAATTAATTAATCATTTTAATTAATGATGATTAAAATAAATTAACTCCTTTCAATTAATGATTTTTAAATTTGATTAATTAATTTAAGTTTAATTAATATTTTCTTTAAATGTTTTACATTAATAATTTTAATTAATGATATTTATTTATTATTACTAACTTAATTAATGATGTCAAAATTTAATTAGTTAATGTAATTAATGAGATTAACTTCGCCTGTGTAGTTTTCTATGCAGCTTGTCCCAAGGCAGGAAAAAGGAGGAGGGTTGTGATAGGCTTGGCGAGCCAACGTAAAAACCATAGCCTCTCTTATGGAAATGGAACCTAATCATATTTCGTTGGGGCATAACCCTCTTAGCGACGCGCCATATCGAGGCTCGGGTATGGTGAAAAGTGAGCATGGGCGGGGTCGTCACTCCCTTAGTGGCGCGTTATATCGAGGCTCGGGTATGATGATAAATATGCAAGGGCTGGGTCATCACTCCCTTAGTGGCACACTGCATCGACGACCCGATGTAGTGATAAGTGAGCACGGGTCTTCGCACTTTACTCGGCTGGTGCGGGGGACAAGAAAGCTAGTCGATGATAGTAGGATTCGGTTAGGTAGTTGGAATGTAGGATCTTTAACAGGAAAGCTAAGAGAGAAAGTTGATTATATGACTAGGAGACGTGTAAATATCTTATGCGTTCAGGAGACCAAATGGACGAGGCAGAAAGCGAAGGAGATGGAGAATACAGACTTCAAGTTATGGTACACGAGAAAAGAACGTAACAAGGATGGGGTAGGCATCTTAATTGACAAGAACCTTAGAAACAGAGTTGTCAACGTTAAGAGACAAAGGGATAGGATCATCCTAATCAGGCTGGTAGTGTGTGATATAATTCTGAACGTTATTAGTGCCTATACCCCACAAGTAGGTCTAAGTGAAGCCGTCAAGAGGAACTTATGGGAAGAGTTAGATATTATGGTTAGAGATGTGCCTAGTAGCGAAAAAAATTTCATAGGAGGAGATTTCAATGGGCATGTTGGTTCGACTAGTGGTGGGTTTGAGAGAGTGCATGGTGGTTTTGGATATGGCGATAGGAACCAAGAAGGAGAAGAAATACTGAGTTTCGCTATTGCTTATGACCTCATGATAGCTAATACCTTCTTTAGAAAAAGACAGTCACACTTAGTTACTTTTAGTAGTGGTCAACACTGTAGCCAGATTGATTTTGTCCTTACTAGAAGAGATGAAAAATGAGCTTGTGTAGATTGCAAAGTCATACCTGGAGAATGTGTCGTCTCATAACATCATCTTTTGATATCATAGTTTCGTCTTTGGATACATGTTCGACAGGATAAAGGAGCCAAGATTAGTCGGACGAAATGGTGGAAACTCAAAGGAGATGCTTCACGAGTGTTTAAGGATAGAGTGATGGGAGAAGGGGCATGGAATTTGAAAGGAGAAGCAAATCACATGTGGGATGAGATGGCAACGCGCATTTGGAAAGTGGCTAGTGAGGTGTTTGGGGTAACGAAAGGAAATAAACGCTAACCTAAAGATTCATGGTGGTGGAACAGTGATGTACAAACGGCTATCAAAGAGAAGAAGGAATGCTACAAGTGCTTGCATCATCATAGGAGCGAGGACAACATGCAAAGGTATAAAGTGGCAAAGAAGAACGCAAAGAGAGCGGTGAGTGAAGCAAGAGGTCGGGCGTATGAAGACTTGTATCATAAGCTAAGTACGAAGAAGGGTGAAAAAGACGTCTATAGGATAGCTAAGTTCCGTGAAAGGAAGAGAAGAGACTTCAATCAAGTTAAATGCATCAAAGATGCTAATAATAGACTTTTGGTTAAGGACGAAGAGATAAAAAATAGATCGAGAGATTACTTCAACAAGCTATTTAATGAAGAAGGTGATAGCACTACGATCAAGATATACGACTCTTTTGATGACACCGGTAGAAATTTTGTTCGTAGAATTCAAGAATCCAAGGTAAAGGAGGCGCTAAAATGGATGAAAGTAAGTAAGGCATTAGGGCATGATGGCATCCCCATTGAGGTGTGGAGACTTGGGGATGCGGGGATAGCCTGGCTGACTAAGTTGTTCAATAATATTTTCAAATCAAACAAGATGACAGATGAGTGGAGGAGTGGCATTTTAGTTCGAATTTTTAAGAATAAAGGAGATATCCAAAGTTGCACAAACTATAGAGGAATTAAACTTATGAGTCATACGATGAAGCTCTGAGAGAGAGTCATCGAACATCAATTAAGAAGAATGACAAGCGTTTCAAAAAATCAATTTGGTTTCATGCTTGGAAAATCAACCATGGAGGCTATTTTCTTGATAAGACAACTTATGGAGAGGTTTAACAAGTAAAAGAAGGATTTACACATGGTTTTTATCGATTTGAAGAAAGCTAATGACAAAGTACCAAGAAAGGTGATGTGGTGGGCTTTGGAAAAGAAGAGAGTCCCAACAAACTATATTACCCATATCAAGGATATGTACGATGATGTTGTGACTAGTGTCAGAGCATGCGATGGTGTAACAGGTGACTTTCCCATTAACATAGGATTACATTAAGGTTCATCTTTGAGCCACTATATTTTTACCCTAGTGATGGATGAAGTTACGAAGGGTATACTAGAAGAGATTCCTTGGTGTATGCTATTTGCTGCTGATGATGTTGTGCTAATTGATGATAGTAGGATTGGGGTTGATAGACAACTTGAGATGTGGAGACAGACTTTAGAATCTAAGAGACTTAGGCTCAGCAGAACTAAAATAGAGTATATGAAGTGCGAGTTCAGGGGTGTCAGATCAGAGAATGAAGATGTCATTCTGGCTGGACAAATAGTTCCTAAGAAGAAATCCTTTCGATATTTGGGATTAATGTTGCAGTGTAATGGTGAGATTGATGAAGATGTTAGTTTTAGAATTCGAGCGGGATGGATGAAGTGGTTACATTCATCTAGAATTCTCCATGAAAAGAAAGTCCCGCAGAAGCTTAAAGGAAAGTTCTATAGAACGACAATTAGGCCTGCGATGTTGTATGGTGCAGAATGTTGGCCTACTAAAAACCAACACGTAAGATAAACGTAGCAGAGATGTGTATGCTGTGATGGAGTTGCGGTCATACTAGAAGAGACCGAATTAGAAATGATGATATACGTGGAAAACCTGGAGTAGCATCAATTGAGGAGAAGTTAATTCAACATTGCTTAAGATAGTTTGGACATCTGCAACGAAGACCGCCCGAGGCACCTGTGCGCGTTGGAATTATAGGCCACGTCGTTTGCTCAAAGAAAGGTAGAGGCCGACCAAGACTGACATGGGTGGAAGTAATTAAAAGGGATATGAAGGGTTGGAATATATCCGAAGAGCTGCTAACCGATAGAAGCGCGTGGAAGTTAGCGATCCGCGTACCAGAACCATTAGCTATGAGTTTTATAAGTTCTAGACTATAGGATTAAGGAAAAAGGGCTTAAGACGTAGCGTTTGGTCTTTGATCATTTTTTTAATTAATTTTTTTATACATTTGTATTTATATCTTTATTTTATTTTTTATTTTTATTTTATTTTCTTATTTTTTTTACATTTTATTTCTATCTTTATTTTTATTTTTACTTAGTAACTATTATTACTAATTTACTTATTTGACTTTATTTTATTGTTGCTATTGTTATTGTTATTATTATAAAAACCTTCACTTAGTTTCGGGTTCCATCTCTAGCTGACCCCAACTTGTTTGGGAAAAATATCTTTGTTGTTGTTGTAATGTAATTAATGAGATTAAATTTAATAATTAATTTAATTAATTTTATTAATTTAAAGGTGATTAACCTTTTTAATTAAAGGGTATTTTGAAGTCAATTATCCAAATTGATTAACGAAGTTTAAAGATAATTAATTATTCTCATTTATGATAGTTAAAGCGAAGTATCCAATTAAATAAGGATGTTAAAAGTTATTAAATCCTTTTATAATGATGTTTTAAAGTTAGTAAACTCTTTTAACAAAGTGTTTTGAAGCTAATACTTTTAATGTGAAACCCAAGCACGAATTTGGGTTTCTAAAAGAAAATGTTTGAATTGTTTATGGAAAAGGATTAATTTCCGTAAAGCGATTCACTTGTATGGAAACAACTAAACATCGAAGAGGTAGACTTGTCGCTATTTCGAAAGTTAAGAATAATCACGAGACATGACTTCGAGGTAACACTACCTTGACTTGTCCAATATTATTGTAAACGAAGAAATAGTACAAGTTTGAATTCAATGAGTGGTGATAAGTATAAAAAACTTAATTTCCATATACGATCATTTGAAATCCTCGATAGTTAGTTTCTCAACTATCGGTTACCTCAGCTTCTTTATTACCATCATTCTAAGACGATGTGTTGCTCCATCGAGCATTGATATCCTTTGTTGGAAATGACTAAATCCAAAGCGCTAGAGGAAGCCAAGCTATGTGAGGTTGGTCCCATTAAGGTACTTTCACATCTTATCTACATTGGATTCGGTATCGATGTGAAATATTCGAATACTCGGTAAGGTTTGGCGGGGTTTGACTTGGTATTGTCCGAGAAGTGTCACAGAGTATATGAGCTTCTCAGAAGTATATTATTAGAGGTATACTTCAAGGGTGGTGCACCTTCCTAGTCTTTTTTTGGAAATTTTCATTTTCTTATTTGATTTGAATCTTCGAATTTGTTTCCTTAATTTAATCGAGAAGAGTCAACCACTCTTTACGATGTTTGATTATTTATCCATTCTTCTCGTTTGGATGTTGATTCATGTGAGAGTAAACTCATTCCGTGTTCAACAGTGTAGTCTCAAATTTTTGTGTTTAATAACACACCTATTGATTTAAATTTTTTACTCATACCAGACATATCGTCTGACCCAAGTTGTTTGTTTTCCCTAAATTCTCGGGTACTCAATTTTATTTGAGTAGTTCGAGAGTAACAAGTATATGTGGGCTTTTTGAAGACGACGTCCGAGCATGAGGCTTTCATCTTCTTAGTTATTTATTCCATTGTATTATCTTGTTTGTGTAGTGTATTTTATTTTTGCATATGTAAATGCAGGTTGTTATAACTGCCTAAGCTGATTTTTAGTACTTTGTGGAACTCTGAAAACTCCCTGTTAAGGAGTACCTTGATGTACTATTTACTATTATGGTTTATTTTATAGTTTCATTGTGAGGTTTTTTATTCTATTCTTTATTTAACCCTACGATGATTCATCTTTCCAATGCTTGGAAAATGGCACGCGAACACCGAGGATGTGTTAAGTGTCGTCCCTATGGGTCAGAAAGGTAGGTCGTTACAGTTGGTATCAGAGCTTCAGTTGAGCAAACACCTTAGCCTGATTAGGGTACAACTCATTAGAGATAGGGTGAGTAGAGCCCTAGAATGAGTTAATATTGAGGGGGCGTTTCCTTTTCTCCCCTAAAAGTTTGGATTTAGACATGTTACTGCAGTTTCCTTTTTTTTCATCTTGTAACCTATCTTTCTCTTCTAATGATACCCATCACTTATCCGGGTTATTTGAAAATGAGTACAAGAGGAAGAAGAGGGAGGGGATCTGGAACTAGAACGGTTACAAATGGCAGAGCTCCAATAAAAGAGCTATTTGTAGAGCTAGTAGCAAAAGCAGTGATGCAAGTTCAGCCGCCTCAGAACTTTGCAACCTTGTGCAAGAATTACACTGCTTTAGGTGGTAAGCCTTTCTATGGAACTGAATATTTTTTAGGAGTTCAGACATAGATCCGCTCTTGTGAGAGGATATTCGAGGATCTTCAATTGGGAGATGCTAGAAAGGGATTGTTGGCACCACGTTAACTTCAGAAAGCAGCAATGGATTGGTGGGATTCAGTCACCATGAAAACACCAAAAGAAGATTTCTCTTGGGCGCAGTTTAAAGAGGTTTTCGAAGCTCAATTTATCCCAGAGGCAGGAAGGACTCAGTTGTTCCGAAGTTTTATGGATTTGAAATAGGGTGAGAAGATGGTGGGGTAGTATGAGCATAGGTTCACTGCATTGTCCCGTTTTGTATTAGGATTGATTGATACACCACTTAAAAGGAATGAAATGTTTGTGAAAGGAATGCGACCAGAATTTCATCGGGAAATAACCAATCATCTCAACGGTACCTTTACCAATCTGATTAGTATGGCTTTGAGATTTGAAACTCTTGATATTGAGCAAGGAGTTTAGAAAGGAGTAGTGCCTGTAGTTAATGCCCAACCTTTATCAGTGACACTGGTTGCTAGTATGCCTTTTTTCAAGAGAAAAGGGAAGAAGAAGTGGTTAGGAAAGAAGCATGGAGGTGGAGCCCCAGTTCAAAACAACCATTTAGACTTGACCAAGATCCTTTGTTATAAGTGCAACCAAATGGGCCACTTTGCAAATCAGTTCCTGAACCCGGCTAGTGGACCACTCTGCTACAATCGCGACAAACATAGACATATGAAGAACCAGTGCCCATTTCCAAATAAGAGATCACAGGGACTGGCTTTCTCTATTAAAGAAACACCATCTACTTCTACGGACCTAAAAGAAAAGCAGGTGTTGCAAGGTACATTATCCAGTTCTGATATTCCTCTTAGAGTTTTATTTGATACCAGTGCATCCCATAGTTTTATCTCATTTGATCTAGTGAACCAATTAAATCTTAAATATGTTATACTCCATAATTCTCTTTGTGTGTCGAATCCAATTGGAGGTTCGACCAATCTTGACACCATATGTTTGAATGGACCTATTTCTTATCGAGACCGACCTTTCTTTTCTGATTTGTTAGTCTTTGGGTTCATGGGTTTTGGAATATTATTGGGAATGGAGTGGTTATCTAAGTTTGAAGCTATCTTGGATTGTGTTAGAAGGGTGATCATAATAAAAGATGTAATAGATAGAAGCGTTGATATATGTTGCGGAGAGCCAAGGGGGAAGATGAGCAGTTTTCTGTATTCCCTCGAAGTACCTAAAGAGGAGATAAGGCATATACCAATTGTTCGAGACTTCAAGGATATTTTTGAAGAAGTGCAAGGTTTACCTCCTCATCGGGTAGTAGAGTTCTGCATTGATTTAATTCCATAAACCAAGCCTATTATACAACCTCCTCGAAGGTTAGCTCCAAAAGGAAGAAGAGAATTGGAGAAACATATGTTTGATTTGTTGCAGAAATGTTTGATTAGACGCAAGATATCATGTTAGGGATCGTCAGTAGTGATCGTTACCAAGCCGATGATTCTTTTAGATTATGTGTGGATTACTGCGAATTAAATAAAAGGACTATCAAGAATAAGTATCCTTTACCTAGGATTGACGACATGTTTAACCACCTTTATGGAGCTCAGATATTTTCTCAGTTGGATCTTGCCACTGGTTTTCACCAATTAAGGGTAGAAAAAGAGAATCTTTAACCGCTTTTCGTACCCTTAATAGTTTTTACAAATGGTTAGTCATGCTATTCGGATTGTCTAATGCATCCGCTTATTTCATGGACTTGATGAATAGAGTGTTTCGAGATTTTCTTAACAAGTTTGTTCTAGTCATCCTTGTTTATTCTAAAATCGGGGAAGAGCATAAATGTCATCTTCAAATTGTTCTTAGTAGTTTAAGAAGTCACGTTTTAAAAGTAAAGTTTTCTAAGTGCCATTTCTAGAAATCCGAAGTTAGATTTCTAGGGCACGTAGTTTCAGGAGAAGTCATATCAGTGGACTCAGCTAAAGTTGTTGCAGTTCAAGATTGGAAAAAATCCGAAAATACGAATAAGGTCAGAAGTTTCTCGGGATTTGTAGGTTACTATAGAAGATTTATTAAAGATTTCTCAAATATTTCTTCTCATCTAACAAAGATAACGGAGAAGGATGCTAAGTTTATTTGGACGCCCAAGTGCGATCAATAATTCGATGGGTTAAATAAGAAATTAGCAAGCGCTTCTATCTTGACTATTCCAGATGGGAATGAAGAATTAACAGTTTACACAGATGCTTATAGGATCGGATTAGGAGCAGTTTTGATGCAGAAGGGTAAAGTAATAGCATATGCGAGTCAATAGTTGAAACCTCATGAGAAAAATTACGCTACGCACGATTTGGAGCTTTTGGCAGTAGACTTCGCATTGAAGGTGTGGAGGCACTATCTTTTGGGTGCAAAGTTTGAGTTATATACGGATCACAAGTCATTGAAGTATCTTTTTACCCAATAGAATTTGAAATTAAGGCAACAAAGATGGCTAGAGTTTCTCGTGTCTTATGACCTAGAGATTCTTTAATCCCCAGGGAAATCTAACGTCTTTGCATAAGCATTGAGTGGAAATGTGGCGACAATTGCAAATTTTGAAGTTAAGCTAGCATTAATGTAGAGAATTGCATATTTCCAATAAGAAGGCCCTATTCTACCTCGGATTAAGAAGGATGTTGAAGATGGAATTATCTCTAGTTTTCAAATAGACTCTCAAGGCAATTTGAGAATGAATGGACGAATTTGTGTGCCCGATGTTAATGGAATTAGACAGGATGTGCTGAGAGAGTGCCATCGGTCAAGGTTATCTATCCACCTTGGAGTAACTAAAATGTTTCAGAATATGAAGAAGACCTTTCGGTGGAATGGGATGAAGACAGACATTTCGATCTTCGTGAGCCGGTGTGCAAATTGCCAACAAGTCAAGAGTGACCAGCAGAAGACTGTTGGGTTGTTCCAACCATTGGAGATACCGAATTGGAAGTGGGAGCAAGTATCTATGTAATTTACCAATGGGTTTCCCAGAACGAGAAGAGGTAATTAAGGCATTTGGGTAATTGTTGATCGATTAACAAAGAGCGACCACTTTATTCTGGTGAAGTTAACTAGAACTGCAACTTCTTTAGAGTGAATTTATTTGAGGGAGGTCATTTGACTGTATGGAATCCTAGTAAGTATAGTTAGTGGTCGAGACCCATCTTCACTAGTCATTTTTGGGAAGCATTGCAAGCCGCTTTTGGGACAAAGCTGAATTTAAGCACATCCTATCACCCGTAGATAGATGAACAAACCGAAAGAGTGAACCAGATTTTGGAGGATCTTTTAAGAGCATGTATTTTGGATTTTGAAGGATCATGGTAAGATCACCTTCACCTAGTAGAGTTCACTTATAACAACAGTTACCAAGGTAGCATTGGCATGGCACCCTATGAAGCTTTGTATGGACGGCCATGTAAATAACCTTCTTGTTGGGTTGAGATTGGAGACCGTTTAGTTCTTGGACAAGAGATCATTCGAGAAGCATCAGAGAAAGTGGATATGATCAAGGAAAGGATGAAAGAAGCTCAAGGTCGACAGAAAAGTTATGCCAATAAACGGAGAAGCGACTTAGAGTTTGCGGCCGGGGATTCGGTATTTGTGAAATTTTCCCTGATGAAAGGAGTTGTAAGATTCAAAAGCGCTTCATTGGACCATTTAGAATCCTTGAAAGGATTGGATCATTGGTCTATAGAGTATAATTTGCTGAAAGATTGTCAGAAGTTTATAATGTCTTTCATGTATCTCATCTAATAAAGCATGTACATGATTCATCTTTGATTGTTGAAACACCTGTTCAGGAAGACTTAGAAATGAACCGAATTTGACTATTGTCCGACACCCAGTTCATATTGTAGACCGAAATGAAAGGTGATTGAGGAACAAGGTGGTTAATTTTGTGAAGATTCAATGGAGTGATGACCCTCGTGATTGTACTTGGGAGACCGAGGATCGTTTTAGAGAAACTTACCCTGATGTAAGGTTAGTTGTTTGAATGCATTATGTATGTTATTATATGGCATAGTTGCTTTGCATTGTTATATGAATTTCTTGGTATAATATATACCTTTTGGGTTGTCTAATTGTGTATTAATTTCGGGAACGAAATTCTTTTAGGAGGGAGTGTGTACCAACCCATAATTTAACCTCTTTAAAATATGGATATTTAATATATTTTAAATAATTAATTAATGGATTCATAACTAAAATAAAACTCTTTGAAATAATAAATAATGATGGTGAAATATTTTTTCAAAATAGTTTACAAAAATATTTAGTTTGAAGAAAAATAAAATATGCGAACGAAAATCATTTTTCGAATTTTCGACTTTTCAGTGTCAGAAAGTTGTCGGAAAACCTTGTGCACATTTGAGTAATACACATACACATTTATAATAAGTTAGAATTTGTTTTAATATATTTATACACATATATTAACTTAAATAACCATAATAAGTATGATATGAATTATTATGTAAGTGTTTAAAAATAAGATGGAAAATTGTTATAAAACATCGTTTCGTCTCAAACATATAGTAAAATGAAACATAAGGAGACATAAGTACACTTGAGTTTTAAATTCATTTTGGCAAGTGGGAGACAAGCTCGATGAGGTGGTAACAAAGGAAAGGATGTTATGTACTTCAAGGGTAAATTGGTAATTTAATTTATCCCTTTGTATATAAGCAAAATTCATAATACTTTTTCTTATTTTCTCATTTCTATCTTCACTTTCAAACCTTCATGCAAGTTTTCTTTAAGTTTTATGGCTTCCAAAACTTTCCCCAAGTTCAAAAATGTTAATTTTTCCTTTTAAATCTTGTATAAAACTTGTTTAAACTCTTCCATCTTCTTTTTCATCACTTTATACTCAAAAACTAGTGCACCGTCACCAAAATTTCTTTATTGCCTAGCCTAGTCTTGTTAGGGTCGAGCCCATCTTGATGATTTTGGCTTAAAGACTTCATTTTTCCAAAGTTTTTGCAAAGATCTAAAGGTTTTTGAAGTTCTAGAACAAGTTCGGTTGAACTTAGTAAGCTATTGTGAGTAAAAATCTCATCTTTCAAAATCTTAACCTTTTAAACTTAAATATTATTCACATATTTGTTGTCAGTGGATTTTTGTGTTTGTATTACCATGTGATATATGTTGTATTGGGTTATCCCTTGAAAAGTTGTCACCATGTTAGTTTAGTAACCAAGTTAGTAAGCAAGTTTTGAATGTTAGTAGTAAAAGTTGGTTATATTGTTAATGATTGTTCTCTCTATGTTGTAGAATAGTTTAGCACTTTGTATTATCATTTTTCTTTTGTTATATAATGTATGAATGAAAGTAAAATGACATGAATTAGTTTTCGAAGTGTCCGTATAGCGACTATCGCTATATCAGCACTTTCGACAAACATATCCTTATTGAAATTTTCCGTTTATTTCTCGAGCTTGGGTTTGGTTTTACAAGATAATAAAGTTGTTAAACAAGGATGATTTCAAATTTAATCAATTATATTAATAAATATTTTTAATATAATTAATTAATTATTAAGGATTAAGGTTAATTAATTAACTTTTTAATGATAACTAAAATTAATTAACTTGTTAATTAATTGCATTGTTAATGATACTTTAAATTAATTAAACATTTTGTCTAACGATTATTAAGGTTAATTAATTATTTAATAACAATGGAATAAAATTAATTAATCATTTTAATTAATGATGATTAAAATAAATTAACTCCTTTCAATTAGTGATTTTTAAAATATATTAATTAATTTAAATTTAATTAATATTTTCTTTAATTATGTTTTAAATTAATTAATTTAATTAATGATATTTATTTAACATTAATTATCTTAATTAATGATGTTAAAATTTAGTAATTAATTAATGTGATTAAATTTAGTAAATTAATTTAATTAATTATGCTAATTTAAAGGTGATTAACCTTTTTAATTAAAGGGTATTTTGAAGTAAATTATCCAAATCGATTAGAGAACTTTAATGATAATTAATTATTCCCATTTATGATAGTTAAAGCGAAGTATCCAATTAGATAAGGATATCGAAAGTTATTAAATCCTTTTATAATGATGTTTCAAAGTTAGTAAACTCTTTTAACCAAGTGTTTTGAAGCTAATACTTGTAATGTGAAGCCCAAGCACGAATTTTGGTTTTTAAAAGAAAAAATGTGAATTGTTTATGGAAATGGATTAATTTCAGTAAAGCAATTTACTTTTATGGAAATGATTTATTTGTATAATTAGCACTAAACATCGAAGAGGTAGAGTTGTCACTATTTTGAAATTCAAGAATAATCATGAGACATGACTTCGAGGTAAAACTACCTTGACTTGTCCGGTATTATTGTTAACCAAGAAATAGTACAAGTTTGAATTCGAGGAGTGGTGATAAGTATACAAGACTTAATTTCTATATACGATCATTTTAAATCCTCAATAGTTGGTTTCTCAACTGTCGATTACTTCAGCTTCTTTATTATCACCATTTTAAGACGATGTGTTACTCCATCGACCATTGATATCCATCGTCGGAAATGACTAAATCTAAAGCGCGAGAGGAAGCCAAGCTATGTGGGGTTGCTCCTATTAGTGTACTTTCACATCTCATCTAGATTGTATTTGGCAGTGCCATTAGATGTGAAATATTCAGATACTTGGTAAGGTTTGGCGGGGTATGGCTTGGTATTATCCGAGAAGTGTCACAGAGTATATGAGCTTCTTAGAATTATATTACTAGAGGTATACTTCAAGGATGGTACACCTTCTTAGTCGTTTGTTGAAAATTTTCCTTTTCTTATTTTATTTGAACCTTCAGATTGGTTTCCTTAATTTAATCGAGAAGAGTCAACCGCTCTTACAATGTTTCATTATTTATCCATTCTTCTCGTTTGGATGTTGATTCATGTGAGAGTAAAACCATTCCATGTTCAGCGGCATGGTCTCATATTTTTGTGTTTAATTACACACCTGTTGATTTAAATTTTCTACTCATACCAGACATATCATCTGTCCCGAGTTGTTTTTTCCCTAAACTCTCGGGTATTCAATTTTATTTGAGTAGATCGAGAGTAACAGATCTATGTGGTCTTTTTGAAGACGATTTTCGAATAGGAGGCTTTCATCTTCTTAGCTATCTATTACGCTGTATTATCTTGTTTGTGTAAGAGTATTTTGTTTCAGCATATGTAAAGTTAGGTTGTTATAACCGCCTAAGTTGATTTGTAGTACTTTGTGTAACTCTGATAACTTCCTATTAAGGATTAACTTGATGTACTATTGACTATTATGATCTAATAGTATCGTTTTGAGGTTTTCTATTTTGTTTTTATTTAACCCTATGACAATTCATCAATCCGATGCTTGGGCAACGAAACACGAACACCGAGGATGTGTTAAGTGTTGTCCTAGGGGTCAGAAAGGTGGGTTGTTACAATTGGTATCAGAGCTTTGGTTAAGCGAACACCTTAGCCTGATTTAGAGTACAACTCATTGAAGATAGGGTGAGTAGAGCCCTAGAATTATTTAATCTTGAGGGAGCGTTTTTTCTCCCCTAAAGTCTAGTTTTATACCCGTTATTGCAGTTTCCCTTTTTTTCATCTTTGACCCTATCTTTGTATTCTAATGATACCTGTCACTTATCCAAGTTATTTGAAAATGAGTACAAGAGGAAGAAGAGGGAGGGGATCTGGAACCAACACGGCTACAAATGGCAGATCTCCAAGAAATGAGCCTGTTGTAGAGCCGATAGCAAAAGCAATAATGCAAGTTCAGCCGCCTTAGAACTTTGCAACCTTGTGCAAGAATTATGCTGCTTTAGGTGATAAGACTTTCTATGGAACTGAAGATATTTTGGGAGTTCGGACATGGCTCTTCTCTTGTGAGAGGATACTCAGAGATCTTCAGTTAGGAGATGCTATTGTTGGCATCACATCAATTTTAGAAAGCAACAATGGAATGGTGGAATTCAGTCACCATGAATACACCAAAAGAAGATTTCTCTTAGGCATAGTTTGAAGATGTTTTTGAAGCTCAGTTTATCCCAGAGGCAGGAAAGACTAAGTTGTTCCAGAGTTTTATGGATTTGAAACAGGGTGAGATGACGGTGGGGTAGCATGAGCATAGGTTCAATGCATTGTCCCGATTTGGTACATGATTGATTGGTATGCCATTAAAAAAAATGTTCGTGAAAGGAATGCAACCATAATTTCATCGGGAAATAACTAATCATCCTAACGGTACCTTTACCAATCTGATCAGTATGGTTTTGAGATTTGAGGCTCTTGATATTAAGTAAGGAGTTCATAAAGGAGTAGTGCCAGAAGTTAGTGCCCAACCTTTATCAGTGATACCAGTTGCTAGGATGCCCTTTTTCAAGCGAAAAGGGAAGAAGTGGTTAGGAAAGAAGCTTGGAGGTGGAGCTTCAGCTCAAAGAAAGCAGTTAGACTTGACCAAGAACCTTTGTTATAAGTGCAACCAAATGGGCCACTTTGAAAATCAATGCCCGAACCCAGCTAGTGGACCACTCTTCTACAATCGCAACAAACATGGACATATGAAAAACCAGTGCCTTTTTCCAAAGAAGGGATCACAGGGACAAGATTTTTATATTAAGGAAATACTATCTACTTCTACGGACCCAAAAAGAAAGCAGCTGTTGCAAGATACACTATCTATTTCTGATATTCTTGTTAGAGTTTTATTTGATACCGGTGCATCCCATAGTTTTATCTCTAGTTTTATCTCATATGACCTAATGAACCTGTTGAATCTTAAATATGTTATACTCTATAATTCTATTTGTGTGTCAAATCCAATTGGGGGTCCGACCAATATTGACACCATATGTTTGAATGTGCCTATTTCTTATGGGGATCGACCTTTCTTTTCTGATTTGTTAGTCCTCGAGTCATGGTCTTTGGAATATTATTGGGAATGGAGTGGTTATCTAAGTTTAAAGCTGTCTTGGATTGTGTTAGAAGGGTGATCATAGTAAAAGATGTAGTAGGTAGAAGCATTGATATTGCGGAGAGCCTAGGGTGTTGATGAGCAGTTTTCTGTATTCCCTCGAAGTACTCAAAGTGGAGATAAGTCAAATATCAATTGTTCACGACTTCATGGATATTTTTGAAGAACTTCAAGGTTTACCTCCTCATTTGGTAGTAGACTTATGTATTTATTTGATTCTAGGAACCAGACCTATTGTACAACCTCCTCGAAAGTTGGCTCCAAAGAAAAGAAGAGAATTGGAGAAGTAGACGTTTGATTTGTTATAGAAAGGTTTGATCTAATGAAGCACATCAAGTTGGGGATCGCCAGTAGTCTTCGTTACCAAGGCCGATGGTACTCTTAGATTATGTGTGGATTACCAAGAATTAAATAAGAGGACTGTCAAGAATAAGTATCATTTACCTAGGATTGATGACATGTTTGACCAGCTCAACGGAGCTTAGATATTTTCTTAATTGGATCTTACCGCTGGTTTTCACCAATTTAGGGTAGCAGAAGAGAGTGTACCCTTAACCTCTTTTTGTACCCCTAATAGTTTTTATGAATGGTTGGTCATGCCATTCGGATTGACTAACACACCTGCTTATTTCATGGACTTGATGAATAGAGTATTACAGGATTTTCTTAATAAGTTTGTTCTAGTCTTCATTGACGACGTCGTTGTTTATTCTAAAATGGAGGAAGAGCATAAATGTCATCTTCAAATTGTTCTAAGTACTTTAAGAAGTCATGTTTTAAAAGAAAAGTTTTCTAAGTGCCATTTTTGAAAATTCAAAATTAAATTTCTAGGGCACGTAGTTTCAGGAGAAGGCATATCAGTGGACCCAGCTAAAGTAGTTGCGGTTCAAGATTGGAAGAAACTCGAAAGTGCGACTAAGGTCAGAAGTTTCTTAGGATTGGCATGTTTCTATAGAAGATTTATTAAAGATTTCTCGAAGATTGCTTCTCATCTAACAAAGATGACGAAGAAGGATGCTAAGTTTATTTGGACACCTAAGTGAGACCAATCATTCAATGAGTTAAATGAGAAATTAACAAGCGCTACTATCTTGACTATTCCTGATGGGAATGAAGGATTAAAAATTTACATAGATGCTTGTAGGATCAGATTGGGATCAGTTTTAATGAAGAAGGGTAAAGTAATAACGTATGCAAGTCGACATTTGAAACCTCATGAGAAAACTTACGCTACGCATGATTTGGAGCTTTTGGCAGTAGTCTTCGCATTGAAGGTATAGACGCATTATCTATTGGGTTCAAAGTTTATGTTATATGTGGATCACAAGTCATTAAAGTATCTTTTTGCCTACAAGAATTTGAACTTTAGGTATCAAGGATGGCTGGAGTTTCTCGCATCATATGACTTAGAGATTCTTTACACCTTAGGGAAAGCAAAGGGTGTTGTAGATGCGTTGATTAGCAATGTGATAACCCAAATTTTTAAACATCTTTTAATTGGATAATTAACAGGATTAAAAAGTTTTAAAATACAAATTTGTAATTTAAACAAATAAAATAAGTCTTAATTTGATATATATTTATAAAAATAGTTTTTTATATAGAATTTGGATTTATAATTCAATTGAAAATGTCATAAGAGTAAATTGGGATTAAAACTCTATAGTTGAAATGAATAAAATTTATTTTTCTAATTTTAATATAAATACACAAGGAAATGTATAAAATATGAATTTCTAGTATCTAAGAAGTGTAATAGTTATCTATTCCCTTTTTAAGCTTTATATATATAAATAAAATAGTTTGAGAATTTTATAGGTATTTCAAATATAAAACATTTAAACATATGTAGATGTAAAAATTTAGTAATTTAATAAATGAAAAGTTTAAATAAAGACATAAGTATACATATATACTAAGTTATAGATATTATATAAATTTATATATATAACCTATTAATACGTTGTAATTACACTTGTAAATTAGTATTAGCATCCTTATAAAAAATGTAAGTAATTTAACATGTGTCCCTTATAATCTTATTTTTCTTTATCAAATTTTTCAGCCTATGTAAACATTGTTTCTTTACTTTCCTTTTTTTTTTAAAAAAAATCAGAAATCATAAATCCTTTCTCAAACCTAGAAGCTGATCAAAAATTTAAGAAGGAAGCTTGTAACCCTGTTCAAATTAAAACATGGATCTTTTCAAAAGCAAACTCAGCAACTACAGTTTTCAAAGTTCAGAAGCTATTTCAATAAAATAATAATGCTCTGTTCTTCATATTGTTCAGGTGAGTAATTTTTTTTTTCTAAAAGTAGTTTTACCTGATCTTATGATTGTTAACCGAGTAAAATTTAGCAGTATTTAGTTAAATGTTATAGGAATGTGGATGTATGCATGCATTTAAGATTGGTCTGTAGGAATGTCTGTGCATGTTCATATGTTGATCTCTGTTTATAATAGGTGAGTAAACAACTAACCTTTGTTTTAATTTGTGGTTTGTGATATATTTAATAAGTAGGTGATGAGAAAATTGTTTGCATGCGTGTAATTTTGGGTTGCATGCTATAATTTAGTAGCTGTATATGGTTGCATACCTGAAACTTGAGTAAATCCTTGTATTTTTCTACAGACAGGCCTAAATCTTGATCTAGGATCAAGTGCTCTTCAATCATTCATCTATAGATTGCGACATTTGAAAAAATGTGTTTATTTATATCTAAGCTAAGTATTAAAAATATAATTAAGCATAATAAGAATAAAACTGTCTGTAAATATAGGAATACAGTAGAATTTTTTAAAAAATTTGTTAGAATCGAATGTTGTAAATTGCCGATTCAAGAACATAACCTGAATCAAAATTGTAAAACATGATTTTTAAGATGAAGATCAAAATTTTTTGATTTTTTTTTTGGAGAGCATTTTGGAGTTGAACGATTTTTAGTTTATGAGCATTTTCTGTCGACTGGGGGTGGTGGAACCTCGTGGTTGCTACTGGAGGGGGTCGAGAGGTCGACGAACCCAGGAAAATAGGTGGAGTGCTTTATCATCGACCATGATGGTCAGATTTCGGCAAACTAGGGTTTAGAGTCCTGTTTTGGTTGACTTTGGGTTTGAGGGGAATTTGATGTCGACGAAGCACCGGACTTCGTAGGGGTGGGTGGAATGGAAGCGTTAGACCACATAGAGGATCTGGTCAGGATGGCGAGGATTTTGGCAACTGGCGATGGAGGTGCGAGGTTGTTTTTGGGTATCCAATTTCGTCGATGTGGCCTCGATCATGTTCGATTTTGCCTCTGTAATATTTTTGCCGATCTAGATGGCCGAGAGAGTATGCGAGCTCAAGTTCGACTTGCCGAGGGTGGTTCTGATGATCGGAGCTACGTCGATGGCCTGTGCATATGCACATGTATCCTATGTGTCAGGCGCTTGGGGTTGGGTGTTTAGCTTCGAGTGCACTGAGGTTCTCCTTTGAGTCGACCTCGAGTTTTTTTTGTGGAAGTATGAAAAGAAGTGACGAAAAGAAGAAAAAAAAACATTTTGTCTCGGGTTTGCTCTGTGTAGTAAATTTTGGATTTCCAGATTTTTGGTTTTTCGAATGAATTTTTTTAACCCGGTTTTTGAAAGAGAAATTTTAAGGATCTAAAGTATGTTTCAAAGTAAATAAATAAGTTTTGAGAAAACGTTTTTAAAACTTCCAATATTTAAATGATTAAGTAATGATTATATTAGTTTTGATTTTAAAGTAATTAATTAATTGTGTAATTAATTTACCAATGATCTTTAATAAGTTAATGATGTAATTGAGAATTTAATTAGATAAAGAATTTATTAAGGAAATTAATTAGTATAATTAATCAATGGATTAATTAATTAAGGAGATTAAATAAAAGCTAATAATGGGAATGGTTAAGGCTAATTTATCTATGTGGTACTTTAAGGTCAAGTTAATTAATGATCAAGGTTAATTAACTGAGGGAAATTAACCAATGAGGTCATTACTTGATGAAAATAATTAAAGGTAAATTTTCTTAAGTGGAGTAATTAAGGATTAATTACTCAGAGTAATGAATTAAAGGATAAATTACTTTATGTAATTAATTATTATAATTAGTTAAGTTAATTAATTGGTTTAATTAATTTAAATAATCACTTGTCAATGGGATTGAGTTTAATTACTTATTGAGGTTTATAAAAGTATAATTATTTAGTGAAGTAAGTAGTAATGGTAATTACAGGGTGTAATTAATTAAAGATTGGAAGTAGTTTTGAGTTAATTACCTGATGTAATAAATATAAAGAATAATTACTTAGTAGAAGTAATTAATAATTAATTACTTAGTGTAATTAATTTAAGAATTGACTAATTAAGTTATGAGAAGTTAATTAAGTAATGAAATTAATTAAGAGTAATTAATTATAGAATAAGATTATTCAAGGGTGGTTAATAAATATAATTAATTAAAAATTTATGTGTAATTACTTAAAGTAATTAAAGAGGCGTAATTCCTTAGTGAAGTAATGAGTGAATAATTACTGGATGTAATTAATTAAAAGGAAATTACTTGATGGGAAGTAATTAAAAGATAATTACTTGTGAAGAGAACTAGGTGATAATTACTCAGTGTAATTAAAGGATAAATTAATATAATTAATCAAGGAGTTGCTTTAATCGATGAAGTAATTTAGAAAGGTTAATTTCTGATTGTGATTAATCAAGGTTGATTAATGAATATAATCAAGTTAAAGGTTAATTATTTAAGAATAATTAACTAATGAAGGTAATTAGAGGATCATTAATTTATGTGATTAATGAAAGTGATCAATCATGTTTATTAATGATTGAATAATGATGGGAGCTTTGAATTTGTTGATATCTCTGATATGAATTGCATTCTGATATGATATGTTGGATGGACGATGATAATGTGATTATCTATCAATTATAAATTGCTGTGTAAAAATGTTATCCGACAATTTAAGTTGAATTGTATTTAAATGGGATAACTTGAGTTTAGATGACACTGGATTCGAAGAGACCGGAGTCGAGTATTAGTAAATACCCGAAACCACTTCGACACATTATAGATTGAAATGTGAAATCAATAAGCTGTAATAAAATGATTTAAGTGAATTGGACCATTTTGATCTAAGTTTGGTACTTAGAAATTGGGATGTGAATTAAGTGATGTCTATAACAACTTGTGGAGTTGTGAAATTGATATAAGTTACCCCGGGTTTATGTAAGTTGTATGCTTTTGTATTCCGTGTTAGATTAGTTTACTCACGCTGGTTTCCAGCCTGACCCGGGTGTTACTTTGATGTAATGCTCGGGTCAGACCGAATATTACAGATTTTCAGATAAGGACGTTCTGGAGCTCATGAAGCAAGCTGGAGAGCAGGAACGTATGGAGAGTTTCTACTGTGATATATTATAGTATCTGAAATAGATTGATTCATTTGTCTTGTGCTTGTAAATATGTTGTAACTCTGGTATATATTAAAGTGTAATTTGACAAGTACAGTTTTCCTTTGTATAACTATTATTTATGTGATATTATATTTTGATCCGCTGCGAATGTGAGGTTTCTGTGTCTTGTTTCTATTTTCTTCTTCTTTCTCTTTTCTTCTTTTCTTAACTATCTAGAAATTTCAAGATCGAAATTTTCGGGTCATTGCATTTGGTATCAGAGCTGAAGGTTAAGTGAGAACCTTGGCTCTGATGGGATTACTCATTAAGGATAGGGTAAGTGGTACCCTATGATGAGTTGAGTGTGTGTGTGTGTGTGTGTGTGTGTGTGTATGAGAGCGTACTTGTTATTTTCTTATTTAAAGATTTTAAATGATTTTATATAAAAATATATTTTAATATATAAAGCAATATTTCTTTCTAATAAATATTAAGGGAATTGGTCGTTAAATTATTGAATTAAATTAAGAAGTAATAGAATACAACCAGATTGAAACTGAATAAAGATAAGTTTGAAATAAATTCAAACGGAAATTAAAATCTTGAATTTGGGAAAGAGTTTCAGAATAAGATAATAATAAATTGGAATTCAGGTATGATAAATTGGGTTATTATCATAAATAATTGTTGTGTTTAATGATAAAATGTGTATTAATGAGTAAGCAAAAATAAAATGTTTTAAGGGGGTAACCTTTAAATAAGCATGACATGTAAATTAAAGTGGGTTTCAAACTGTGAAGTTCTAAATTCTAAATTTAAACATTTGAAAATTGTTTTCAAAATTTTAAAGGAAATAATATTATTCGAACTATTTTGAATGTAATCTTATTCTAGAATAATAAGTTGTTTGTAAACTTTAAAAGAATTTGTTTGAATCAAAACCAAGGGTGGTTTAAATTTTAAAATTTGGCTTGGTGAGCCAAGAAAGTAATTATGTATAATGTGTGGATATACATAATATCAAAGATGGTTTGAAATAAACTCTAAATATTGAGTTTTAAATCTGGAATGAGATATGATACCCAAAGTGATAAGTTTTTGAACTTAATAAGTGGGAAGATTATTTATGAGAAGTTTAAAATTTGAAATGGAAGTTCAAATTGGGTAAGGTTATGTAACGCTCGCGGATTTTCGTTCTTCGAAAATTCGACATCGACACTCCCTTTATCGACTGCCGAGAAATCGAAGGCCGAAAACCGAGATGTTATGGGTTTTAAAAAGAAAAGAAAAGAAAGAAGAGAGAAAAAGAAGAAAGAAAAAGAAAAATAGAGGGAAAGGAAGATAGACAATTTTTAGAAAACAGAGAATTTGAAAAATAGAAGATAGAAAATTTTAAAAATAGAACGGGACAGAAAGGGAACAACAGAACAACAACAGAATCTCACAATTCGCAGCGGAACAACATATAATAATAAATGAATAATCTTTAAACAAAGAACTATATCAGTTATTACATTTCATTTCATTACTTTACATCATATCATCAGAGTGTACAACAACATACAACAATAAACAGTGCAGCGGAAAAAGAAATACTATATAAACTAGTAATACGCCATGCCATCCAGCTTGCCTCCAGCAACTCCAGAATATCCAGAATATCCTGATAAACCTAACTCTTAACTGCCCGTGTGGAAATTGGTGGGCACCCAGAGTTTAGGAAAGAAAACAATAAACTCCAAGTCAGTCATGTGACTGGTGTGAGAACTCAAAACAGTTTATTTATCTTTAAAAATCAAAATAGAAGAATATTTTTAATTCAATTCGCAATGCTTTTAAAAATGAGACTACCATAAGGCCTCCCGCACACACACACAATGCAAACGCAGAATCGGAGGAGATTTCTCCTTATGATAGTCAAAGATGCTTGATACGCATTTAAAAGAACATTTGGTATTATTACTAGTGCATAGTGTAGAGAAAAATTCATTTCGAAAG
This sequence comes from Allium cepa, assembly GCA_030765085.1. Lineage (NCBI taxonomy): Eukaryota > Viridiplantae > Streptophyta > Magnoliopsida > Asparagales > Amaryllidaceae > Allium > Allium cepa. The sequence goes on along the minus strand of CM060933.1, from coordinate 21,238,222 downwards.
TAGAATATAAATCTTAGCCAGCATAGACATTTCGAACTATGCCTACTATAGCTACCATCCAAACAGTGGTGACCACCATAAGTGAATGGCAGGTTCTACAACTAATACCGTACAAGTTTCGTATTGGGAATTGGATTTCCAACAAATGGTCAGGCCAAGGAACTTCCCATTGCCACTGAGAATGCCTCTGGATGGACATCCCCGAGAACCAAACCGGATCTCTACCAACACAAGGCCGGGTTACTCCTAACTGAGTAACAACTGACCGAATATGCCATCCCCCGGTCCTTTGGGACCTTTATCACCGAGCGCTCGTAATCAATTCACACAATCATAAAGTGTTTTCAACATGAGTAAGTATCTGGGCTCCATACCATGACACCACCCTTTTCCAGAAGGAAATGGACACATCCTAAAGGGTGCTACCCCTCATAACCTTGCTGCTTCTTTCCTGTTTTGACCATTCACGGTGTGTGAGGCTCGACGAATTCACGTCCACAAAAACATACTTTATACAAAAGCCATGCTTTGGGTCAACAAATGATCAACACAATGATCACTAAGATAGACGATCAAATAAATGATCCTATCACAATAACCAACACAATGATCATTTCAGCATCACTCAGCATGTCACATTACCAAATTGGGAATATATCGCTGATAACTTCAACTATATAACCTTTGAGCTCGTACGTCTCAAAGAAGGGTGTTAAGCAAAGAATAAATTCTCCGCCACCAACAGAAATATATTTGAAAGAAATCGGCTTTATATCTCAAATTGTAATGTCAGACATACAATCCATACAAGTTTGTTCCGGGTTCGAACAAAACCGAAGGCACTTACCAAGAAGTCCTTGCAATCCGGATATTCACAATCCTGATCGGATTCACCATCACATATGGAGAACTCAATACCGTAGCTACTCGGTGCAGAGTCAATCGATAGTTCATCCTATCACTTTCGCAAATACCGGTCTTCAACACCGATCTTCAAATGCGATTCACAACGACGTATCACATATTCGGAGTGGGTTATACGACCCCATGGTCCTTTCCCGGTTAACCCGAATAGTGAGCGCTTATTCAAAAATAAGTGTGCATTCAAATTCAATCAATTCACATCAAATACCCATTCAAAGGGGAATATTGATAGTCGGTTATTGAACTATCACTGGATATGCACCCATCACCAGATTCCAAATAATTTTCCAAATTATTTACATTTCCAAAATATCTTTACATGATATAAAATTCCAACACTTCAAAAATAAATCAATATTTATTTTTAACCCATTTCACTTTTCACATATAAATTCCATAATGAATTTATATTTCAAAATATTCGTGCATATACGATTTCAATTATTCATTTTCAATTTATCTTCAAAAAGATAAATTCTAAATATTCACTTCATATTGGAAAACATTTCCATACTTATTCATTCATAAGTAATTCACAAATCTCTTTTATTTTCAACACTTAGAAAATATTCAATATACTTAAACCGAATTAAGTATATATTTCATTCTTTAAGGAAATTATTCACTTAAACATATTTACTTGGGCCAAAACGAATGTTACGTAAAACATCGTTACGACAACCCAAAATCACTAGTATAGGGATTCGAATTTAAAATAGATATATAAATCCCAATACTATTAAAAACATTTCCTTTCGGAAATCATTTACTATAACAACAGTGTTATAGTCTACCATTTCCTTTTATTTCTCGAAAACGTCTATTTCAACAATAAATGTTGAAATCTATGGTTTCGAATCTCAACATGTTTTAAAACATCGTTAGATCGTTTTAATTATGTTTAAAACATCACATTCAAAAAACATTTTCTTTAACGTATTATTCACTATTCAAAAATGTGAATAAACTTCATTAACAAATCTCATCCTTTTATTCGTTTTAATTCAAAGGATTATTCACTATTCAAAAATGTGAATATAACTCCATTAATAGGTTTCAACACTTTTCTTATCAAAATAAGTCGTTTGCGAATTTATAAAACAACGTTTATAAATTCCATTTCTATTTATTTATAAAACTTTTTTTTTTATTTATAAATTCTTTTATTAACCTGTTAAATTTCATATCTCCATTATAAACTAAAAGTTCATATTATAAGTTAAATACTTATAAAACGATTATTTTACAAAATCGTTCTTTTTATCTTCCCAAATTATAAATCTTATAACTTATAAGATTCATTCATTTATTCAAAACCATTATTCACATAATTTCACCAAATTTATAAATCTACTATTTATAAATTTCATTTATAACATCCCAGTTTATAATTCTACAAATTTCATTCATTTATGAAATTCATTTTCACTTCATTTAAACATTTATAAAGACTCGTTTTATAATGTCAATATTTCGATTTATAAATATCTATTTATAAATCTCTTAATATAAATCAATTTATATTATTCTTTTAAAACGTCTTTAAATTCCTTTATAGTTTCATCATTCTGATTTATAAAATAATCAAATTTTATAAATTCTAAATTCAAACTTTTATAATAAATTCAAAAATCCAATTTAACCTATTTTATAAAATCATTAGTTCATATTTCTCAAAAATCGACTTTTAATCGTATTTCTAAAAATCAGCTTTTTAACTATATTTCACAAAAACCATAATTTTTATAACTTAAAAAAAATTATAACGTTTATTTATTTATAATGGATCAATTCCAAAAATATAGTATATTTTCAAAATCACTTTTAAAATCATTTTAAAATCCCAAAATCTGGGTCCAATGATGCTACACACCAAATAGTCAATCACGACTAACAACGATATCATATATCGATATGATAATCCATTAAATATCAAAATATCTGAAATAAAATAAAAACTGTTGAGGAATCCAGTTGGATCCCTCCAACCTGTTTTCCTGCATCCAAAAACATTAGCACAATACCAATTTCGCTCCAGTACGAAATTATCGCGGTATATGTTCTTATTAAATATTATCCGCTTAATAACGGCGTAATAGGGTCTCATCCGCTAAACAAAAAATGCGGGAAATCAACAACTGCAATATATACATATGCCAATATATATATATTGATATTATATATAATACCAATTTCCTGTTTATGAAATATTCGCGGTATATGTTTTTAATAAATAACATCCGCTTACTAACGGCGTATAATGTCTATTTTAACAATCAATATATACAATTCATCATTCAAACATGCATTCAAATATTTTAAATCTAACTATTTAAAATAAAATCGAAATCTATTCGATTGAGTGAGAAGTTCTCACCTTGGTTTTAATTTCCGTTTAAGCTTTTATTTCGAATAAAATTAAACGCGCGTTTAATTTTACCCGAAATTCTCACTAACTCCAAATGACTCCAAACCAACTCCATCGCGTAGTGCTCGTCCATACGATTCCAACGCAACTGAGTTTGCATTTTTTCGACCTCGTATGAAAAAGATATTGATTTTACAAGTTTGTACACAATTTTATAAACTAATTTCAACATAACTTTTATATCTTAAACCTTGCTGCATCACAACCATCCAAACAAACCCCAAACTCCATCAGGTCCACACGTCCCCACCCCCCTTTCTTCCTCATCTTTCACGTTCCTCTACAGGTATCAAACACGCAAAAGAACCCATATATCAAAAATTAGGTTTTAACTTCACCGTCTCCTCGCTCAACGAAATTCGATCACTCCAACGCCATGACGAAGCTCTCGAGACAAGCTAGGTTCGGCCCCAACCCCATAGAACTCGGCCATCCCTGTAGCACGCAGTTCGAGAATGAACTCCAGCCCTTTGGGCGAGATTTGTCGCCAATCCGAAGCTCCAAACACGATCATAGCCGTTGATATTGTAGATCTTGATGTGCTCTACATCTTTCTAGTTGAAAGATTCATCTAATTGCTGATGGATTGGAAGAAATCAAGGGAGAAAGGTGGGAAAATGCTGGCCATTTATCAGGTGGAGGCGGCTAGGGTTTTGAGTTGTTATTTTTTTTTTTTTTTAATTATGAAGGGGTAGGGTGCATATTTATAAGGAACGAGCGACACTATTCATCCCGGAATTTCCGAACTCCGATTTAGACGCCGTAACCAGCGTACCTAGGGTTTATCCCGCGTTCCGGACACAATGGAACAGGTTTCGGAAGCTAATTTGGAAGTATGTGCGAGTTATGGCTGAAAACGTTCAATTTGAATTAAACCGATTTAAATCGATTTCTAGGCGTTTTAATTTGTACCGGACAAACGGTAAATCCAATTGACTTGAAATTTGAAACCTTACAATAATATCACATTACGGATCCGATGAAACTGGTTTCGTCGAATTCCGAGACTTTTTGAAAAATGGCTATTTTGACTCGTCAAATTTAAATTAAAAATAAATCGATGCGTTTCGAGCTGCCACGATCAAACGATAGCTCCGATTGACACGAAATTTGAAATCCGGTAATAACTAACTATTACGGATCCAATGAAACTAGTTTCGTTCAATTCTGAGACTGTCCAAAAATTGGCTATTTTACAGTCGATTATTAAATATTAAAATATTCAATTTTCACAAATTAACTTTTAATTCGATTTTAAAAGTTCTAAAATATCATTCTAACTTCAACATGATAAAATAAAATTTTCCAAATTATTTTCAATCATATTTAACTCGATTTTCAATTATTTCCATAATTTAACACATTAAATTATCGATTTAATTATCCAATTAAATCCAAAAATTCAAAATAAAATTTATTCGACTTATAAATTCACTTATAAATATTAAAAATTAATTAAATATTCAAATTTAAATTATTAAAAATTCTGGGTCGTTACAATCTTTCCCCCTTAAAAGAATTTCGTCCCCGAAATTATAAGTAAGAAAAGTTACAAAATCTATTAACTTTCCAAAATCCATAGTTAAACTTCTTACCATAACTTTACTAAGTTTTCAAATCATACTTAGTTATCATTTCAAAAACAAACTATACTGTTTAACTTTCAATTCCAAAATCAAAGTTAAAGTTTTCAAAATTTTCCAAATTTTCTCAAATTTTTCTAACGCCTTAAATTTTCGGAAAAATTCGTCATAGTCTCCTTTGCGCGGCTCGATCCGAAAAAAAAATGACAGTATATATATCACAAATATACATCTCATCAAGTAATGAGGCATCCCGAAGGGAAAAAAAGTGTAAAAGTACGATATTTAATCCGAGATATGTACCTTATACTTTTATTAGCAAGCATATACGGCTAATATAGCGCTAAAGCGAACTCCAAATGCGAAGCAAACGCGATCCGCACCTACTAAACTCAACAAACAACGTGAGAATCATGCATATATGTAAAAAATCTCAATATACAACATATAGCAACATAATAACTATATATGTCACATAGCAAATGCAACAATAGCAATATATATTCAACCATCAACCAACTATAATCCATAACCAATAATATTCATTCATATTCTCATTAATATTCAATGAATTGGTTTTCAATTTAAATCACATTTGATTTATTCACATTGGATTTACTAACATTCATTCTCATTTCAATTAGTTAACATTTACTAATTAAATCCAATTAACATTCAATTCTATTCAAATTTATTTACTTTCAATTTGAATTTAATCACATAGCTTTCAATTTCATTAATACTTAATGAACTTATATAAAATCAACTAGCAATCATATAACAACCAATGTATATCAATTACAACCAAATTTCTTTGCTTCACTTACATTCATTTTGGTTTAATATCTTTACTTTCCAATTGGTTTTATTAAATTGATTTTTCATTCAATTATTCAACTTTCAATAACATTAGGTTTCAATGAATTTACACTTACATTCATTATTTCATATCAATTCTATTTTCCATTCAATTGATTCACAATTCAATTCAATTACAAAGTTGAATTCTATTACATAACTTAAGTTCATATTCTTTTAATCCACTTGATTATTTACTTCGATACCAATATCAACTTAATTCAATATCTCTTAAGTTATATTCCATTTAACTTTAAATTCACTTTTATTCACAACTCATATTTTATATAGTTTCACTTCTTATATATATATAAGTTTATTTCACAATTGTAAATCACTTTAATTATAATTCAATTCTTATAATTCATTTTACTTATACAATTATTCTTTTATTTAGATTATTCAAACAACCTAACAATCAACTTATATACACTTTAATAATTCCGAAAAATTATTCCTTTACATATAAAAATAAAATCAAGGCAAAATTATTCCATTTACCCAATTTAAAACAATATTATGTCGAATTGTTCTATTCAAGTGTTTAGAAACCCCTTCGGCTCAGTTTCGAGGCTGTGCTGACGAAAGTTCATATACCACTCAATAAACCAATCATCACAATATAAAACAATTTTTATATTCACTAACAAATACGCTCTCATAGCTATTATTGCACTCAAACTCATTCTAGAGTACTGCTGACTCTATCTCTAATGAATTATACCCAACAGAACCATGGTTGTCGCTTAACCATCAGCTCTGATACCAAATGTAACGCTCGCGGATTTTCGTTCTTCGAAAATTCGACATCGACACTCCCTTTATCGACTGCCGAGAAATCGAAGGCCGAAAACCGAGATGTTATGGGTTTTAAAAAGAAAAGAAAAGAAAGAAGAGAGAAAAAGAAGAAAGAAAAAGAAAAATAGAGGGAAAGGAAGATAGACAATTTTTAGAAAACAGAGAATTTGAAAAATAGAAGATAGAAAATTTTAAAAATAGAACGGGACAGAAAGGGAACAACAGAACAACAACAGAATCTCACAATTCGCAGCGGAACAACATATAATAATAAATGAATAATCTTTAAACAAAGAACTATATCAGTTATTACATTTCATTTCATTACTTTACATCATATCATCAGAGTGTACAACAACATACAACAATAAACAGTGCAGCGGAAAAAGAAATACTATATAAACTAGTAATACGCCATGCCATCCAGCTTGCCTCCAGCAACTCCAGAATATCCAGAATATCCTGATAAACCTAACTCTTAACTGCCCGTGTGGAAATTGGTGGGCACCCAGAGTTTAGGAAAGAAAACAATAAACTCCAAGTCAGTCATGTGACTGGTGTGAGAACTCAAAACAGTTTATTTATCTTTAAAAATCAAAATAGAAGAATATTTTTAATTCAATTCGCAATGCTTTTAAAAATGAGACTACCATAAGGCCTCCCGCACACACACACAATGCAAACGCAGAATCGGAGGAGATTTCTCCTTATGATAGTCAAAGATGCTTGATACGCATTTAAAAGAACATTTGGTATTATTACTAGTGCATAGTGTAGAGAAAAATTCATTTCGAAAGTAGAATATAAATCTTAGCCAGCATAGACATTTCGAACTATGCCTACTATAGCTACCATCCAAACAGTGGTGACCACCATAAGTGAATGGCAGGTTCTACAACTAATACCGTACAAGTTTCGTATTGGGAATTGGATTTCCAACAAATGGTCAGGCCAAGGAACTTCCCATTGCCACTGAGAATGCCTCTGGATGGACATCCCCGAGAACCAAACCGGATCTCTACCAACACAAGGCCGGGTTACTCCTAACTGAGTAACAACTGACCGAATATGCCATCCCCCGGTCCTTTGGGACCTTTATCACCGAGCGCTCGTAATCAATTCACACAATCATAAAGTGTTTTCAACATGAGTAAGTATCTGGGCTCCATACCATGACACCACCCTTTTCCAGAAGGAAATGGACACATCCTAAAGGGTGCTACCCCTCATAACCTTGCTGCTTCTTTCCTGTTTTGACCATTCACGGTGTGTGAGGCTCGACGAATTCACGTCCACAAAAACATACTTTATACAAAAGCCATGCTTTGGGTCAACAAATGATCAACACAATGATCACTAAGATAGACGATCAAATAAATGATCCTATCACAATAACCAACACAATGATCATTTCAGCATCACTCAGCATGTCACATTACCAAATTGGGAATATATCGCTGATAACTTCAACTATATAACCTTTGAGCTCGTACGTCTCAAAGAAGGGTGTTAAGCAAAGAATAAATTCTCCGCCACCAACAGAAATATATTTGAAAGAAATCGGCTTTATATCTCAAATTGTAATGTCAGACATACAATCCATACAAGTTTGTTCCGGGTTCGAACAAAACCGAAGGCACTTACCAAGAAGTCCTTGCAATCCGGATATTCACAATCCTGATCGGATTCACCATCACATATGGAGAACTCAATACCGTAGCTACTCGGTGCAGAGTCAATCGATAGTTCATCCTATCACTTTCGCAAATACCGGTCTTCAACACCGATCTTCAAATGCGATTCACAACGACGTATCACATATTCGGAGTGGGTTATACGACCCCATGGTCCTTTCCCGGTTAACCCGAATAGTGAGCGCTTATTCAAAAATAAGTGTGCATTCAAATTCAATCAATTCACATCAAATACCCATTCAAAGGGGAATATTGATAGTCGGTTATTGAACTATCACTGGATATGCACCCATCACCAGATTCCAAATAATTTTCCAAATTATTTACATTTCCAAAATATCTTTACATGATATAAAATTCCAACACTTCAAAAATAAATCAATATTTATTTTTAACCCATTTCACTTTTCACATATAAATTCCATAATGAATTTATATTTCAAAATATTCGTGCATATACGATTTCAATTATTCATTTTCAATTTATCTTCAAAAAGATAAATTCTAAATATTCACTTCATATTGGAAAACATTTCCATACTTATTCATTCATAAGTAATTCACAAATCTCTTTTATTTTCAACACTTAGAAAATATTCAATATACTTAAACCGAATTAAGTATATATTTCATTCTTTAAGGAAATTATTCACTTAAACATATTTACTTGGGCCAAAACGAATGTTACGTAAAACATCGTTACGACAACCCAAAATCACTAGTATAGGGATTCGAATTTAAAATAGATATATAAATCCCAATACTATTAAAAACATTTCCTTTCGGAAATCATTTACTATAACAACAGTGTTATAGTCTACCATTTCCTTTTATTTCTCGAAAACGTCTATTTCAACAATAAATGTTGAAATCTATGGTTTCGAATCTCAACATGTTTTAAAACATCGTTAGATCGTTTTAATTATGTTTAAAACATCACATTCAAAAAACATTTTCTTTAACGTATTATTCACTATTCAAAAATGTGAATAAACTTCATTAACAAATCTCATCCTTTTATTCGTTTTAATTCAAAGGATTATTCACTATTCAAAAATGTGAATATAACTCCATTAATAGGTTTCAACACTTTTCTTATCAAAATAAGTCGTTTGCGAATTTATAAAACAACGTTTATAAATTCCATTTCTATTTATTTATAAAACTTTTTTTTTTATTTATAAATTCTTTTATTAACCTGTTAAATTTCATATCTCCATTATAAACTAAAAGTTCATATTATAAGTTAAATACTTATAAAACGATTATTTTACAAAATCGTTCTTTTTATCTTCCCAAATTATAAATCTTATAACTTATAAGATTCATTCATTTATTCAAAACCATTATTCACATAATTTCACCAAATTTATAAATCTACTATTTATAAATTTCATTTATAACATCCCAGTTTATAATTCTACAAATTTCATTCATTTATGAAATTCATTTTCACTTCATTTAAACATTTATAAAGACTCGTTTTATAATGTCAATATTTCGATTTATAAATATCTATTTATAAATCTCTTAATATAAATCAATTTATATTATTCTTTTAAAACGTCTTTAAATTCCTTTATAGTTTCATCATTCTGATTTATAAAATAATCAAATTTTATAAATTCTAAATTCAAACTTTTATAATAAATTCAAAAATCCAATTTAACCTATTTTATAAAATCATTAGTTCATATTTCTCAAAAATCGACTTTTAATCGTATTTCTAAAAATCAGCTTTTTAACTATATTTCACAAAAACCATAATTTTTATAACTTAAAAAAAATTATAACGTTTATTTATTTATAATGGATCAATTCCAAAAATATAGTATATTTTCAAAATCACTTTTAAAATCATTTTAAAATCCCAAAATCTGGGTCCAATGATGCTACACACCAAATAGTCAATCACGACTAACAACGATATCATATATCGATATGATAATCCATTAAATATCAAAATATCTGAAATAAAATAAAAACTGTTGAGGAATCCAGTTGGATCCCTCCAACCTGTTTTCCTGCATCCAAAAACATTAGCACAATACCAATTTCGCTCCAGTACGAAATTATCGCGGTATATGTTCTTATTAAATATTATCCGCTTAATAACGGCGTAATAGGGTCTCATCCGCTAAACAAAAAATGCGGGAAATCAACAACTGCAATATATACATATGCCAATATATATATATTGATATTATATATAATACCAATTTCCTGTTTATGAAATATTCGCGGTATATGTTTTTAATAAATAACATCCGCTTACTAACGGCGTATAATGTCTATTTTAACAATCAATATATACAATTCATCATTCAAACATGCATTCAAATATTTTAAATCTAACTATTTAAAATAAAATCGAAATCTATTCGATTGAGTGAGAAGTTCTCACCTTGGTTTTAATTTCCGTTTAAGCTTTTATTTCGAATAAAATTAAACGCGCGTTTAATTTTACCCGAAATTCTCACTAACTCCAAATGACTCCAAACCAACTCCATCGCGTAGTGCTCGTCCATACGATTCCAACGCAACTGAGTTTGCATTTTTTCGACCTCGTATGAAAAAGATATTGATTTTACAAGTTTGTACACAATTTTATAAACTAATTTCAACATAACTTTTATATCTTAAACCTTGCTGCATCACAACCATCCAAACAAACCCCAAACTCCATCAGGTCCACACGTCCCCACCCCCCTTTCTTCCTCATCTTTCACGTTCCTCTACAGGTATCAAACACGCAAAAGAACCCATATATCAAAAATTAGGTTTTAACTTCACCGTCTCCTCGCTCAACGAAATTCGATCACTCCAACGCCATGACGAAGCTCTCGAGACAAGCTAGGTTCGGCCCCAACCCCATAGAACTCGGCCATCCCTGTAGCACGCAGTTCGAGAATGAACTCCAGCCCTTTGGGCGAGATTTGTCGCCAATCCGAAGCTCCAAACACGATCATAGCCGTTGATATTGTAGATCTTGATGTGCTCTACATCTTTCTAGTTGAAAGATTCATCTAATTGCTGATGGATTGGAAGAAATCAAGGGAGAAAGGTGGGAAAATGCTGGCCATTTATCAGGTGGAGGCGGCTAGGGTTTTGAGTTGTTATTTTTTTTTTTTTTTTAATTATGAAGGGGTAGGGTGCATATTTATAAGGAACGAGCGACACTATTCATCCCGGAATTTCCGAACTCCGATTTAGACGCCGTAACCAGCGTACCTAGGGTTTATCCCGCGTTCCGGACACAATGGAACAGGTTTCGGAAGCTAATTTGGAAGTATGTGCGAGTTATGGCTGAAAACGTTCAATTTGAATTAAACCGATTTAAATCGATTTCTAGGCGTTTTAATTTGTACCGGACAAACGGTAAATCCAATTGACTTGAAATTTGAAACCTTACAATAATATCACATTACGGATCCGATGAAACTGGTTTCGTCGAATTCCGAGACTTTTTGAAAAATGGCTATTTTGACTCGTCAAATTTAAATTAAAAATAAATCGATGCGTTTCGAGCTGCCACGATCAAACGATAGCTCCGATTGACACGAAATTTGAAATCCGGTAATAACTAACTATTACGGATCCAATGAAACTAGTTTCGTTCAATTCTGAGACTGTCCAAAAATTGGCTATTTTACAGTCGATTATTAAATATTAAAATATTCAATTTTCACAAATTAACTTTTAATTCGATTTTAAAAGTTCTAAAATATCATTCTAACTTCAACATGATAAAATAAAATTTTCCAAATTATTTTCAATCATATTTAACTCGATTTTCAATTATTTCCATAATTTAACACATTAAATTATCGATTTAATTATCCAATTAAATCCAAAAATTCAAAATAAAATTTATTCGACTTATAAATTCACTTATAAATATTAAAAATTAATTAAATATTCAAATTTAAATTATTAAAAATTCTGGGTCGTTACAGGTTAACTGGATTAAGTGAATTGAGTTTAACTTGGGAGAAGTTAAATATGTTGGAATGATCAACCTGATTTGAAAATTTCAAGATGAAATTAAGATTTAACTTGGGAAGTTAAATGGTTGATTTGAATTAGGAAATTTTCGCGATCTCAAAATGGGTTTGAGATCTGGAAATTGAAAGTGGATGGATATTTTTTTTTAAAAATAATTTGAATGATACCATCCTGTTGTTATTAATAATCTTTAGATTGTGAATTGGATTTGTTTAAATGAATGAGAAGTGAAGTGTGGTAATATATCCATTATAGAGATAAATAAAATTCAACTTAAATTTAAAATTAAGATATGGAATTCCTTTGAACTTAAGATTTGAATGTTAAGAGATAAATTTGTAAATTAAAATTGTTTGAAACTCTTACTTGAACCTTGTAATGAGTTAAGTAAAGATAATTTAAAATGGAATTTTGAAATTTGAACTCAGAATTGAATTGTTTAAAAACTTTAAAGGAAAATTGATTTAAAGGAATTAAATCAACATTTGAAGTATTAACTCGAATGTAAATAATTCGAGATGATTTAAATTTGAAATTTGAATTAGTTCAAATTGGATTTGATTTGAATTAATTGAAATTGTGATTTAAGATGTATGAGTATAAGATTCAAATGGAAGATTTGAATTGAAATTTGATTCAAAATAATTTGGAATTTGTAATTAAGGTTGAATAAAGTTAAATTTGAAAAGAAATTGGGGTTAATTCAAGTTGAATTGGGGTTGAATCAATTTCAATGGAAATTGAAGTTATTTAAATTGGAATTGAGACAATTTAAATGGAAGTGGAAATTTAAATTGAATCGATGAGAATGGAGATTGGGAAGTGAACAGTTTTGACTCTGGACTATTTTTAATATAAATTGTTTTAATATAAACCTATTTTGCCAAGCTATTCATTATATATACAACCTTTCTTTTAAAAGCCAAACCATCTTATACTTGTTTTACAATTATTTTTGAAACTGTTTAACAATTTTCCAACTGTTATATAAACTAATTACTATATTTCAACTATTTTACAAAACTAATTATTATCTTACTATTAGTTTGCAATTATCTAAAATTTCTATAATTATTTTAACTATTTCCTAACTATTTTACACCTATTTTACAAACTAGTAATTATTTTCCAACTACTTATCTATTTTTAAAATTTTCAAGCTATTTTCTAAATAAACTGGTCGGAGTTCAAACTGTTATTGGTTAAATACCCAATCGAGAAAAGAATAGAGGTGATAATCCAAATGGATTGAAGCAATTGTGAATAAGTGAATGAAAATTAAAGTTAATGTGAATAGAGAGAGAATTGATTTGGCTAATAACCAATAAAAATAAATACGTAGGGTGTACGTATGTTATTCTATTCGCATAGTGATTTGATCCAGATTCGAGTACAGAATTTTGAGATAGTTATATCGATCCGAGTGGGATTTTTTCGCTCGATTTTCGACGGCGAACCTAGATATGGATTGTTGATTGGTTCTAGATATTCTCTATCATAGTTATGACTATGCAACGAGAATGACGGTTTCTGATCAAGAAACCAGATCTGAGTCCGCACTAGGAAGTCGGGTGGACGATACTAGTTCGGAAGTGAAATTGTGTGATCGAGTGAGCGATCAGATTGATATTGCATACGGATGATATGTGTACATCGTACGGATTTGGATGAAATTGATATTGAAAGGAGTAATCAAATTTGAATATTTGATTTTGGATAAATAAAGTTATATATCTTTGTTATATAAGATAAAACTCCCCTTGAAGAATCTTTTGCCAAAAGAAAAGGGTTTTTGAAAATGTTTGAAGTATAAAAGGAGTTTTATACAAGTTTGAAATGATCTAAAGTTTTAAAAATTAACTAAGAGAAATTTTTTCCAAGTGTCATTTTTTGAAAAAAGAGGTTAAGTTTCTTGGTCATCTAGTTTCAGATAAGGGATTGCTAGTCAATCCATATAAGATCGAAGCTATGAAAAATTGGACAAAATCAGAAACAGTGACCGAGATTAGAAGCTTTCTTGGACTTGCTGGCTATTACCGGAGATTCATCAAGGATTTCTCGCAGATAACAATGCCTTTGACTAAGCTTACCAAGAAGGAAGTGAAGTTTGTTTGGTCTGACAAATGTGAGGGAGCATTCCTTAAGTTAAAGCATTTGTTGGCTGATGCTCCAGTATTAGTAGTTCCAGATGGTAACCAAGGGTTGGTAGTATACACAGATGCATGTGGGACTGGATTGGGAGCAGCATTGATGCAGAAGGGCAAAGTCATTGCTTACGCATCTAGGCAGCTTAGACCGCACGAAGTAAGATATCATACTCAAGACTTGGAGTTGGTAGCGACAATTTTTTCCTTGAAGATTTGGAGGCATTATCTCTTTGGGGAGAGATTCGAATTGTATACCGAACATAAGTCTTTGAGATACCTATTCTCTTAGAAGGAGTTGTATATGCGACAGCAGAGGTGGCTGAAGTTTTTAACTACTTATGATTTTATATAGAATATACCCCAGGGAAAGGCAATAAATAGCGGATGCTCTCAGAAGAAGACATCAGAATGTGGTGTTAACTATGTTGGTGGAGTGGAAAGATATGGAAACTTTGACTAGTTGTGGTGTACAGTTAAGATCGACTGCTAGTTCTAGTCAAAGTACTGCCATATTGTCCTATTTGGAAGTTCGACCAGTATTGATCGAGTGAGTTGCTTCTGAATAGAAGGAGGATCCATTATTAGCTGAGAGGATCAGAAGACTTTAGGTTGGAATTGAGACCGATGATTTGAAAGATTTTTGTCTCGACTAAAGAGGATGGTTGAGAAAGAAGGGACGATTATGTATTCCAGATGTGAAGAACTTGAGAAGAGAAATTCTTGAGGGATATCATCGATCCAAATTTACGACTCATCCAAGAGGGACCAATATGTATTAAGATATGAAGAGGAGCTTCTATTGGGAAGGCATGAAGAGGGATGTTGGTTTGTGGGTTAGGCAGTGTGTGAACTATCAACAAGTGAAAGCCGAACATCAGAAGCCAAGTGGGTTGCTTTAGCCTCTTGATATTCCAGTTTGGAAATGGGATTCGATATCCATGGATTTTATAGATAGGTTGGCAAGGTAAAGGAGAAGAAATGAGAGTATATGAGTTATTGTGGACAGGTTGACCAAGAGTACCCATTTCATTCCAGTAAAGTCGACCAGAACGGCACCTATTTTAGCAAAGTTGTTCATGAAGAACACAGTTAGACTTCATGGAATTCCTAGTAGCATTGTTGGTGATAGGGATGCATTATTCACTAGCGAATTTCGGAGGAGTCTACAAGATGTATTAGGTACTAAGCTTAGGATGAGTACAGCTTATCATCCACAGACTTATGGGAAGACAGAGAAAGTCAACATGGTACTTGAGGACTTGCTAAGAGCTTGTATATTGGACTTTGGTGGATCTTAGGAGGACCATCTATACTTGATTGAGTTTTCCTACAATAATAGCTTTCAGATTGGTATAGGAATGATGCCTTTTGAAGCTTTGTAAGGAAAACCATGCAAATCGATGGCATGTTGGTTAGAGACTGGAGACAGGTTGGTCTTAGGTCCGGATTTAGTTAGAGAGGCGTCAGAAAATATAGAATTAATCCAAGGACGGAAGAAGGAAGCTCAATCCAGGCAGAAGAATTATGTAGATAAGAGGCGTAAAGACCTAAACTTCTCAGTGAGAGACAGGGTCTTCATTAAATTATCACCAATGAAGGGTGTGGTACGGTTTGGAAAGTCGGGAAAGTTGGCCCCGAGATATGTTGGATCATTCCAGATTTTATAAAGGATTGAAAACTTGCTTAAAGAATAGGGTTAACGAGCAATATGGCATGTGTCCATAATATATTCCATGTGTCTTATCTTCGCAAGTATATGCATGATCTAGAGGCTACTATTCCTCAGATAGAGTTGGAGGACTTCTTAATAGAGTCTGATTTGACTTTTGCTAGACAACCAGTTCAGGTTGTAGCAAGAGATAAGAAAAGATTAAGGACCAAGACATTCAAGTTGGTGAAAGTTCAGTGGAGCGACAACGAGAAGTACTTAGGAGACAAGGGACAGGATCCGAGATGCATTTCCTGATCTGCTTCAAGGGTATGCTGCATATTTGTCTTACATAGACTTATTAGCTGGTAGGACATACTAGCTTTTATTTGCGTGGTTGTTATGCTAGTTTGTAGTCCTTACTGAATTTCGAGGAAGAAATTCTCTAAGGAGGGAGCCTGTAACACCCCTAATTTTTATTTAATATTATTCAGGATATTTAATTACATAAATTAAATAGAATAATTTGAATAATTGGGGAGATGAGATTAATAAATCCAATGTACGTGTCTTAATGAATGAACTAAAATAGGACTTAACCAAATTAAGGAGGAATTTCCTAAGGGGTAATCTAGGAAATGAGGCTAATTCCTTTGTATAAATTTCTCCCTCTACCTTAATAAACTTTTACTTTCTCATTCATAACTCCTCACATATATTTCGACCAGCCATTAAAAGCTCAAGGAAGAACAATAAATTGAAGATAAAGCAAAAGAAATTATCTCATTCTCTAATTAACTAATCAAGATGAATAATAGTGTAAATCATCTCATTTTTACATGTTTTGCTTCGGTTGTAGGTAGTAACAGAATGTATTTTGCTGTGCTAATCATGTTTGCATCTAATAATCATTGTTTGGATCGAATAATGATTTATGGTGATTTATTAGGATTTTTATGGAATGAAAATGATGGGTTTTAGAGTAAAAACTTTAGTAAATGGCTAAAATTTTGAATACATTGTGTAAAACGAAATTTTGGAGATGAGTTTTTAATTTCATAATTTTCGGAATTAATAGAAATATTTTATGAATTTCCTAAGGTGAAAAAGACATTTATTTCGGGTATTAATTATTAAAACTGATAAAATACTTAATTCTACCCCAAAATTTTTATATAATGAAGAAAATGTTATTTCAGGTTTTTGATGAATTTTTATAATTTTCCCCCAGTGATTTCGATTTATTATGAATTTTCTAAACTAAAAAGACTTAATAATTATATTAAAATATTAATCTAATTAATTGTGTTGAAAATAATTTCAAAAATAATAAATCTGATTTATAGCCGATTTTTTGCAAATAAATTGCTAAACTATGTCTTTAACCAATAGAAATTTGACACAGAATTGTTAAAGTATGTTATTAACCAACAGTAATTTGACAAAATTAAGTATGTTGTTAACCATTATGGATGCAGGAGCACAGTATATGGTTTTTTAAAGGTTTTAGAATACTAGTAAGGGGAAAACCCGTTCCCCTAAGCGGCGTGGTCCCACTAAATATCTATTTGGTTTGAAATGATAAACTATTATTCATACCGGGTTTTATGTTTGACACGAAGTTTTTGCTTTCCCCTTAAACTCTCGGGTACTCAATTGATTTGGAGTATTTTGAGGTTTAAGGTTTTCGGTTTTTCTTAGAAGAATAAAATTTTCGAAGGTGTGCAGGAGGCAGGTAATTATTTAGAGTTTTTTTTTCCGCTGTGTATTTGGATGTAAAGGCAGATTTATTAGCCTACTATATACTCTGATAAACCAAGGTGGTATCTTCATATGTCGCTCTTGGCGTATGTGTAATAACTATATTTTTGTTGAACGTGGTTAATGTTTTGGGATTATGTAATGAACGTGAAATGTTTTTATTTGAATATGGAAATATGTTTTTGAATTATCAATTTTTTTCCATAATCTTGTGATCTATGTATCAATATATCTAGCACCGCCGTATTTGGACATCGAAGATTAATAATTATGGATGACTGCAGCATCCATAGCCGTTAGTTTTGGACCTCCAAGTGGGGGGATGTTATATATCCTTTGTTGTATATACCAGTAAGAAGGGATCTGAAGGAGATTATAATGGGAGTTTCAAATCTAAAGATAAGCAAAGCTAAGGACCAACTGTGAGTGAAAATCTTAGCGTTTTTATTTCGGTGGTTGATTAGTATATTATGCATCTGAATATGCCTTAAGGCTTTGGTTTACGAAAATAAAATAGAATAAAACCCCTAAAAATCAATAATTAAAATGTCAATTCTTGTTGGAATTCTTAATTATTTACATTAAATGGTTGGAACGTGTAGGTTTTGCAGTTTTTGGTGATTTCAATTTCCATTCCACTCCTTTTTAATCCTAATTTGATTAAGGAGTTTCAATTAAGGAATAGGGTGTAAAGTATGAATTTATTTGTATGTTACACCATTTAATCCATATGAAAATAAAAGAGAAATGTATAAATTGTTTGTAAAAGAAGGGTTAGATAGAGATTGAAGCTAAAATTGCAATTTCTATTTTTTAGATTATTCCATGATTTGATGTGATAGATTGAGTTAAAATTTTATTATGTATAAGTCTATTTATTATAATTTTTGGATATGAATATTAAATCCTTTGTTAAGGATATTCAAACTCTTGTTATAGATATTAAAAATATGGCACCATTAATAATTTAGAAAATGGACTTGTATTGTTGTTGTTAAAAAGGAATTGACATTTAACATTAGCTAGGGTGTAATCTCCATATGCATTGAAAATAATGAGCATGTATTTATTTATATATTAATCACCGTATATAGAGTACAATTATAACATATTAATTGTGTAGTTAATTAGGTAATAATTATCATCCCCTTTAGGAAAGTTATTGATATTTGAGGCATAATAAGGAAGATTCCTTATAAGGCCTTAACTGTAAATCGGTGCTATGAGTATTATTTATTTATATAGTGGAATTTAAATTATGGCTAAGTCATAGTGATGTGAGGTAAATCAAAAGGATATACAGAAGTCCGTCCAGCTAATCTGGCTACTAAAAGTGTGACATTGGAGCTAATGTGAGACATCACCTATGATAAATAATTACAACGATGCAAGGTTGGTCAAATTCTGTAAGGGTAAATCTAACCAGCTAATCTGTCTACCAGTGCCTACAGATAGTCGGGCTAACGTGAGACGTCTCCGTGGTACAGGTCATAAAGAGAAGGACCTGCTTCGAGGTTTTGAGGTATTAAGTTGTTGTTTGAAGTCCCGTCTCTTTTCCCCAAATAAAGTATTAAATGGCCGGGATTGGATTTACGAACGGTTAAGGATATCTTGGAAATGTCCGCTTCAATAGGAAGTATTAAGTGTGAAAAGAGATTTCCATGCAATGTCAATTAGATAGATACATATGTGGGGTCAGGCTTAGGAATAGGTATTGAATAATGGGGGCCTAACTCAATTGAGGTCTTAAATAGTCAGAGTCTACCTATTTTCCATTAAAAGGCATTGAGTAGTTTGGGTTCTATAACTCGCATTGTTAGACATTTATGACGTTGGTTATGGGTTGGAATTGGGAAATCTACTTCAGGAATGGAAGGTGTTAAGTTATTGTTTGAGGGCCCAACTCCTTTTCTCATATGGTATTAAATGGTTTTGAGATGGTTTAAATACGCAAGACATATTCTTATTTAAATTATACTTACCAAGTACTGAAATGGTAAGGCTAGAGATTTCTATTCATCAGATACTTGTTGTTTTTACTCCCTCCTTATTACAACATAGGTCAAAGAAGGAGATGATGATGACTGAAGATGGCGAGAGTGAAGCTTGTGGCAGTAGTTATTTATCTATTCATGTTATTTTCTATAGTATCCATCATATATACTTTTGAACAAGATGTTGTAACGAATGACATTATGTTATAATTGATTTAAAATAAATTGGGTACTTTATTGTTATTATACTTTATTCTTTCCGTTGTGAGTTCTGAAAGAATGGATAGATAGCTCTGTACTGTTTTTTTTACCAACCAACAACCATCTTTGGAATGGTTCTAAGTTTTGATGGGCCTTTTCTGAGTCGGAATTTAGGCATGTTACGCGGCGGGTTGTTACACTAGCATTTCATCATGTACCACAAGGGTTTAATGGTCTTCCATACTACAAATTTAACTGTTTCACAACTACCCAAAAGTCGTATTTTTCATCTCTAAGCATGTGCTCTATAACAATTATAGATGACCTCATAACTTAAGGCATTTGTATTAAATATTAATCAACAACTTTATTTCTTTCGGCTAATTTTTCTATTTGACCTCGAGGCTTGCAAGAGATCCTAGGAGTAGCATTTGATGTACACGAAAAAGAAGTCTAAATTTGTTCACATAATGACCGATCTCTTTTTGTTGACTTTGATTTTTTGGACGGTCCACTCCTTATGTTCTTTGCTATAGGAGGTTATAATAATTTTGTTGTTGACGAAAAGGCTTCCACTTTTAAGTCACTTTTTAGTATAACCTTCTTATGAGTCCATGAAATCAAGAGTGACACGATTTCTAATCGGATGAGTATATGAAAGTTGCTTCCAAAATGAATCAGTTAACTCAAGAGGTATAACCAATAGAGTTTTCCAATTCGATAGCCTTATGCGCATAAGGAAGGCCATCAACTTGCCATAATATACATAAGATTCAATGCTATAATCGATGTTCTTTAAATCTAGTAAAAGAAAGTAGGTGCTTTATGAGAGACTAATCCTAGAAGATCTTGAACATTGGTTCTTCTCCAAAATGGTGCATAAATTTAAATGAACTCGATTCAAATGTGTGCACTAAAGCAACAAGCCCGTTTTCAGCATATAAATGTGCAATTATGTAATTTATTACAAATTATTAAATCTATAATAAATTCTCGTTCAAAATAAAAGGTGTTTTTATATATGTTATATGCTTATTATAATTTGTTATTAACTGATTATTTTATTTAAGTGGATTTTATAGAAAATACAGAAATGATGTGTTTTGTGATAGTAATTACAAG
The DNA here is from genome assembly GCA_030765085.1 of Allium cepa. Lineage (NCBI taxonomy): Eukaryota > Viridiplantae > Streptophyta > Magnoliopsida > Asparagales > Amaryllidaceae > Allium > Allium cepa. Next base: position 21,217,059 of record CM060933.1, on the reverse strand, counting down.
GTGCTGTGATCTTGAGCAATTTATCATAATATAATAAACATACCATTTTGAATATTTCTAGTTAAGATGTATTGAGATCGGATATCGATGCATCCGTTAAGACTAGAGTACATAGCGCTCTTCAGCTGTGGGATAGTGTATTACTCACGGCTATTGGGGGCACCAAGGGGTTTACATACTGATAATTATTAGATAACCATAGAATGACTCAATTGATGGTTTTCTGTTGGTTTGTATAACTAAGGTCAAATATAAAATATCGATGTGAGAATATCACACAAATCTCTCGAATTGAGAATGCTATCAAGCTTCAGTATGAAAACTCCGCTTTATTATAGTTAAATCATTGCGCACATCGAACGAATATAGTTTGGTCAATTTAAAGCATTGGAAGTGAAACATTATTCAATAGAGAATTCATCTCCTTGGTTATACGAGGTTAGTATCAAAGTCAAACTATCTGACCAGAGCAGTTTGGTTAATAATATTTGTTATTATTGAATCAAGGACTTTGTATTTACGCTATACAAGTTGAATGTGGACAATATTGAAATTTAGACCATTATCAAATTACGTGATATAGTTTTGACGAAGAGAATTTGTCTAACTGATGCCACTACCGAGTACCGCTTAAAATAAGTAAAATTGGATTTTATCGAAGCTATATAAGTATAAATTCAGTCATAATGTAACACCACTAGCTAAGGTGATGTGTGGACATTGATATTCGAATTGTTCGATTTTACACCTAAGAATCATCGAACCAAAATTTGAATATTCTCACTATCACCTGAATTAATTAAATTATAATTGTTATAAATTAATTATTATTTGTGAAATATTAATTATAAAATTTTATTTGATTTATGTTGAAAATAATGTGTACATAAAAGTTGTATACGTACGTATCGATATACGATATCGATGTATGTTTAATAGATTTAAACACATATTATTTCATCTGGTTTGTAGTAGTAGAGGAGGCCCATATTGGAGGAAGGATGTCGACCGTAGTTAAAGGGGGTTGGATTTGATTCAAAAGGGTTTGAAATGGCGAGAGAAAGTAGTGGATCTGAATCCACTTTTAGCTCCTCTTTCTCTCTCTGTTATTTAAACACCCTTAACTCATCTTTTGCCACTCTCTTTTTGAATCTACGACATCCTCCTTTGGCTGAAAATTGAAGTCCCCTACCTCCATTAATTCATGCTTTAAAACACGAGATCAAATTAGTGTTTCAATAATGGTGCGTAGTGCTTCTAGTCTAGCAACTCTCTCTAAAAGGATTTAAATTAAGGTTCAAGAGGAGTCAATCGATTTAGCAGTCAACGTGTACTAATTTGGCTGTAGTCAAGATAATTAATGTATTATAATATTATATATTTATTTCATAATCATCTAGAATCATACATGCTTAGATTAGATCATGATACCACGAATCCCTAAATATGCATGCTGTCAATATTGGGTGTGAATATGTGTGTGTATTGCGATTAATAATAAATTATATATATATATATATATATATATATTTATATGTATGTATATGTCTATATAACCCTTGACTAGAAAATAGAAAAAATTCGAATTTAAATAATAATATTTAAGAGGATTTTAAAAAAAATGATTTTTAACGTATAAATATAACAGGAAAATAGGCGCAAGGAAGAAGTTGCGAAAAAATTTAGTCTCAAGGACAGCAAGTTTGCTTTTTAGTCTGAAGGACATTTGTTAGTGCGAACAGAAAATGATAGTTACAACTATCATTCTGTGATTTGCACTAAAAAGTGTCCTTTAGCCTAAAAAGCAAACTTCTTGTCCCTAGAGCAAAAAATTTCTGCAACTTTTTCCTTGAGCCTAAAATCCCCTAAATATAAATATCTGTTACTTATAAATTTTTTGATCACTTGCATTAATATATGAAATTAAAAAATTATATATACACACACACACACACACACATATATATATATATAATTTATAAAACCTCATACACACACACACATATATATGAAAACATAATGTATTAGCTTAACTTAATATATGTATATATACATATAAATATATGTTTAATAAACACAAAATTTAAATGTTGCAAAATTAAATTTTTGAAGAAATTATACACACACACATATAACAATTTCTGAAATTGTTTTAATTATAAAAATTAAACAAATTTAAAATTACATGTTTATAAAAAAAAATTTTGGCTAAAAGTATATATATGAGTATGTATTTGTTTATTTACATTTTAAGTATATATATATATATATATCATTCTTTTATAATTTAAGCATTAATTTAAATATGTATATCTAGTATAATAAGAATACTATCGTTTGAAGCTTTGAATGTTACGTCAATACCCTTGATATACATTAATTAGCAACAGGGGGATGGTTTCGTTCTTGCTAAAAATAAAAATAATGCATTTTTTCTTTTACACGTTCAATCGGACTTGTCATACGTACTATTATACTAGATAACAATTATAAAGAGAGAGAAAATGTTAATCATGCAACTAATTTCATAGAAAGTGAGCTTCAACTAACTAATGTCATGGAAACAATATTAGGTGATTTTCATGACTAGCCATATTCTTCGATTGAGAGAAGTCAGATGTTTACCAGAAGTAATCTGAGTCGAACTAATAGTCAAGACATTTGAATCATTTGGCATAGTTACAAGTCAACACAATGTTGTGCATTTGAGATATTTATGATTCCAGATATTTTGGGCATCTAAGATACTTTTGAGTCCCTTTCATCAAAAAAGGATATTTACATATTCCAATACACAAAAAGTTGGAAAACAAAGTTCTGAAATCTAGGGTTTTCTTCTGCCATGGGAGAAAACAATCTCTCTCTCAATTCTAAATCCAATCCTTCCCTCTCTCGTCCTTCTCCTCAAGACAGTCCACCTGAATCTCAATTCAGAAAGCCGAATAATATCATCATCGATAATGAGGGCTTCCAATTGGTTCAGCCAAGATCGCAAAGAAGAAATCAGCCAAGAAATAATCAGATTCGGTCTCAAATAAAGGATATGCAGAGAAAGAAAGATGATCATAGGAGCAATTCCTTCCAGAACAGGACCAAACCGATTCAAGTCAGTAAACCACCAGCAAAGTTCTCTTTGAACAGAGAACTAGGGCAGAAAACTTGGGCTGATATTGTTTCTGAGCAATCAAAGGAACCAAGAGATGAAGTTTGCAGTCTTGAAACCATTGCTCCCATTCAAATTAATAACAAAAAATATGGTGTTGTTAGGGAGGCTGTATGCAAAAGAGCCACGGAATGTTGGGGTAACTCTATATTGGCTTATGTGGTTAGCAGTAAACCCTATTTCTTTTTTTCCAAAGAATATATCAAAAGAGTGTGGAAACCAAATGGTGAGTTTGAAATCTATTCGAGAGAAAATGGGTTTTTTCTAATCAAGTTTAATGATTCCCAAGACTGCAATTCAATCATTCAGAATGGTCCTTACTTCTATAACGGCAAACTCATCATCATGAGAAGGTGGACCGAGTCTTTGAAGTTGGACAGAGATCTTCTGTCAACTATGCCAATATGGGTTAGGTTACCCAGTGTAAACCTCAATCTATGGGACAGAGAGGCGTTTAGCATCATGGCAAGTATAATCGGAAAACCTATAAAGATGGACGCAGCAACTACCATGAAGTCGAGATTGAACTTTGCTCGGCTTCTCGTAGAAGTTTCTGCAACTGATGAACTCCCAGAAGAAATTTGTCTTAATCTTTATAATGGTGAAAACATTACACAAAAAGTTGAATACGAATGGGTACCACCAAAGCGTAGCATCTATAAGTGTTTCAGGCACAATATAGAACAGTGCAACCCGAAACAGAAGTGGATCCCCAAAAAGAATGATAAACATGCAACTGTTACTCAAGAAAATAATTTAGAAGTTGTTCTTGGAACAAGAAACAGAGAAGATACAAAAACCCAATCAAGATCCCCGGAGGGCAAAGATCGAATCAATCAAGAAGATATCATTTCCGATCAAGAAAACAATAAAAGAGAGCTCACTTACCAAAATGGTCAGATCATGGCAATGGAAGTTCATCAGCAAAAAGTAAGTGAAGAAATTTCTAATGTTCAGAATCCGACAAGTATAGAAGAGGGTGAAAAAGTACAGTTCTTTAACTCTGAAACCCCCCATATTTCAGAGCCATGTTTAAATACAGACCAGAATAGTACAACAATTGCCAAAAACAATCATCAACCTTCAAGCCGGAATCAGGAACTGATAATTGAGAAGGAATCTTCCTTGATGCTTGCTGCAGATACTGAGAGAATGAATAGTAATTCAGTTCTGCCTCGCAAGTGTGATCCACCCCCAGAGCAAGCTGCAGTGACTAACTGCGAAGAGCCAGTCATGCCACGCACAGCTCCATTTGATATTTCTTTAATCAAGATTCCAGAATCTGCACAAATGGAGGAAGATAAATCAGAGGAGGGGGACATCATAGAAGAATTTGACTTATCTGAATTACATATAGCTAGAACAAAAGCGTCAGGTAAGATTAAGGGAAATAAAGAGAAAAAAGTCTTTAAGCAAAAGTATATCTCAATCAATCCAGAATGGGAACAAATGGCTACCAATCTGAAAGCTAAGGGGGCTGATAAAAAAAGGAGAGGTAAAAGTACAAGGGTGTCAGGTACAATTTAAATCTCTTATTTTATTATCGTATATATGTCAATATTTGCTTGGAATGTAAGGGGGATGAATTCCCCTGCTAAACAATCTGATGTCCTTTGTATGATTAATTTCTACAAACCATCTATTTTTGCTTTATTTGAAAATAAAATGAATAATGAGAATTATGAAAGATTCTGTCTTAAATTGCCCAATAATTAGAAAACTATACATAACAATGATTGTGGTTGTAAAGGCAGAATCATTGTTATTTGGGATTCTAATATCTGGACAAATACAAAGATAAACAAAGATAGCCAATTTATAGATTGTGGTTTTAAAAATATTGGTGGGCTTTATCTGCAAGTTACTAGTGTTTACGGCAGTAATTTTGAATTAGAAAGAAATGCTTCGTGGCAGAAACTTAAATCTCTAAACTCCATTTATGACTTCCCCTGGATAATTTTAGGGGATTTCAATACTGTTTTTCATGCTAATGAGAAATTTGGAGGGATTAAAATCCCTCAAAATAAATTGGATAGAGTTAATAAGTTTCTATTAGAATCTGGTCTTATTGAACCTATTATTAGTGGTAACAAATATACTTGGAAATCTGGTATTGCTAAAAATATTCATTGTAAGTTAGATAGAATTCTGTATAATAAAAACTTTTCTCAAAGTTTTCCAGATAGTGTTTGCTCTTCTTTAGAACAAAATTTAAGTGATCATACCCCTTTAATGATTAGCCTTTTCATTAACAATGAATATAAGAATAAAGCTCCTCCTTTTAGATTCAAAAATAGCTGGGTGATGGAAGAAGATTACAAATCTATTATGGAAAAATGTCATAATTTTTCATGTGATGGGTCCAAACAGTATCAGTTTTATATGTTTTTGAAATCCACAAAGAATAATCTCAAAAACTGGAATAAGAACAACTATCTAAATAAAAACAAGATTGTTAGCTTAAAAAAAGAAGGCAAACTCTTACAAATGAATGCAGATAATAATCCTGGTGACATCAGTGAAATAAATAAATTCTTTCAAAATCAAAAAGAATTGTCCATAGAAATGTATAAAGAATCAGTTAATGCTAGACAAAAGGCTAAGGTTGATTGGCTTAATTTAGGGGATGACTGCATAAAGTTTTTTTATGCTAAAACGAGCAATAGAAAGCACTTAAATAACATAGGGTGTATTATTGATAAGGAGGGTAATTTAACTAATGCCTTTGACAAAGTCTCCACTGAAGCTATTAATTTTTACAAGGAATTATATTTTTCTACTGATAATGAAAAGGAATTTCCACATATAACTTGTAAAAATATACTAAATCATAATGCCTCTGAATTCCTTTTGGCCCTTGTGAGCACTGGTGAAATAAAATATATTGTTTTTAATGCTGGAGACAACAAAAGCCCAGGCCCTGATGGTTTCAATGCAAAAAAAATTAAAAGTAATTGGGATTATATTAGACATCAGGTGTTTGATGTGGTGAATGAGTTCATGAATAATGATAAAATTCTTAAGAGTTTAAATCATACTTTTATTACCTTGATTCCAAAAAATAGAAATCCCACTGATATTGGTGATTATAGGCCTATTTCTTGTTGCAACTTTATTTATAAAATTATTGCTAGTGTTCTTAGTAACTGAATAAAAGTGTTCTTGCCTTTTCTGGTTTCAGAAAATCAGAGTGCTTTTGTTCCTGGTAGGCTAATATATGAAAACTCTCTCTTAGCCCATGAGATGGTTAGGAAATTTAACACTAAACAAGGAGACAATGTTTGTATTAAAATTAACTTGCAGAAAGCATATGATAAGGTTAACAGATATTTTATTCATCATATCATGAAATGTATGGGCTTTCCTATAAAGTTTTGTGACTTGGTGTCTGAGTGTATCAATACTCCTACCTTTTCTATTTTGATTCAAGGTAAGGCAGAGGGGTTTTTTCACTCTAATAGGGGGTTAAGACAGGGAGACCCCTTATCTCCTTACCTCTTTGCTATTGTTATGGAATACTTTTCGATTCTTATGGAAATAGAGAGTATTAAAGGCAATGTTCAGCCTATAAATAGAATCCAACCATGTATTAATCATCTGATTTATGCTGACGATCTTATGGTGTTTGTTAAAGCTAATGCAGATAATGCTGATTCTATTAAATCAATTTTTGACAATTTAAAAAGGTATGCTGGTCTTCAACTCAATGTTAATAAATGTAAAGCATATTTCAGTAAATCCTGTAAGTCAAAAAGAGATTTTTTAAATGTTTTACAAATAGAAGAGGGGTTTCTTCCAAACAAATATTTAGGTCTGCCTCTTTCTACAAATATGATTAAGGATTCAGATTGTTCTATTCTAATTGAAAAAATTCAGGATAGAATGGAGACTTGGTCGTGTAAATTACTTTCCATTGCTGGAAGACTTGAACTTATTAAGACAGTGATTTATGCTATCATATTATACTGGCTGCAAACTTTTCAAATTCCAAATACAACAATTAAAAAATTGGAAAGTAGATGTGCTGATTTTTTATGGAAAGGAAAATATCACAAAATTAGTTGGGAGAATGTTTGCAGACCTAAGAATGAGGGGGGTCTTGCATTAGAAATATTAAGGATCTGGGTACTACATGCCATTTAAAATTACTTTGGAGATTCATTAGTTCTGAATCATTGTGGGCTAGATGGATGAGATCCAAGTACCTGAAAAATGATAATTTATGGTCTACAGTTCATAGGAGTAACCAATCAAATACTTGGAAACAAATATTAAATAGTAGGGAAATTGGTAAGTCATTGATTGAAAGAAAATTTAAAAATGGTAAAGATACAAGTTTATTGTTTGATCCTTGGTTAAAAAATGAGTCATTTATAAATAGGGTTGGGTGGAATAGCCTTGTCATATGTGGTGGATCAAATAATAAAGTATCTGATATTATAATTAATAATCAATGGCAACCACAAATTCATCTTATTACTTACCCCCATAAAAATGATATTTGCAAAATTCAATTTGATAATGATGCAGAGAATGACTACTGGGAATGGAAAGCTAACCACAAAGGGAAGTTTTCCTCTAAAGAAACTTGGAATTTTACTAGAATCAAATTCCCAATGGAAGAGTGGTATAGTTGCATTTGGAATAGAGTGAATTGCCCGAAGATGGCATTTTGTACTTATTTTGCTATCAAAAACAGATTGCCAACTTAGGATAGATTAAATAAATGGGGAAACAATACAAATTCACTATGTTCATTTTGCAACTTATGTAATAAAAGTGCTAATCATATATTTTTTGAATGCAGCTACTCATATTTTATATGGAATCAAATCAGAGTTTCTCTAAACATAGATGACAACAGGCATATGGATCTTATGAATATTATCAAAATTATCAACAGCAACTTCAGAGACAAATCTAAAGAAACAGATTATGCTCACATTCTACTTACTACGGCTGTGTTCAACTTGTGGAAAGAAAGAAATTTGCGTGTGCACAACAAGGGAAACAGAAGTAAAGAGCAAGTTTGGTTAACTATTAACACTGATAGTAAAATTATTCTGCAAAAATCTAAGAAAGTACTGAAAAACCAAACCAAGTTTACTTCCCTTGCTGAAGACTGGAGATCTAAAGCTGGTAGCAAACATTTAGAAGAATATCTTTTGCATTCGAAATGTCTGCAGACCAGCATCCATAGTGTCAACCAACATGAGGCTGTTGGAATTACTGAAAAATTTAGCTTCCTCGAGTCTACGAGTTACAGAGCTAATCCTCACCAAGCCACTGCCATCAATCCCTCTAATATCGAAGATAATTTGGGTAATAACATCAGCTTGAGGATAGCATCGTCAGATCTAAGTCATGTTGACATTAGATCTAACAATTTTGGGGAAACCAGCAAGCATTATCAAAGAAACCGTGAGAATCTGGGTGGTATTAACAAAGCTCAGAAGTTTTCGTCAAATCTAGGTCATAATGACTCTAGATCTAACAACTATTTGCATCTCAACAACAATCGTGATTTTTCCAGCAAGTTTAAAAGAGATAGAGGCTTGAGAAATAGCTTTAATGAAGCTCTTTCGTATTGGGAGCGTGGGAAAAGTAGTGGGGTGAAGACCGACAGCGAAATGGCATGGAAGATCTGCTGCCATTTTTGTGATTTTATTTTTCTTTTGGAGCTTCGAGTGTTAGAGAGAGTTGTGGAGGTGCTAGGGTTTCTTTTGTGTGTTTTGGTGACTTCGGGTTTCATTAATTACCCGATTGCTGTGTTTGTTAATTTGGGCCTGGGCCTGGCCTTTTACCTTTATTAAAAAAAAAAGAAAAAAAAGAAAAAAAAAAAAAAAGAGGATATTTACGAGTCCCACATGGCCACACATAATGAACATTTGAGGTTGCAGTTAGCACATCTTGAGCATTTGAAATACTTAAAAGGTCAATGATTAAATTTAGCAGATCTGGGAGAAATAATTTCTCTCTCAAAATTGTAGTTCAGTGCCTACAAACCACATAGAGCAGATCTAAAGCAAGTACAACGCTAAGTTATTCAATCAAAATAACTGATCTGAACCGCATTAAAAATGATTTCATAAATTATCAAAAATTCAAGTTATTTCACGTAAAAACCCATCGCATTAACTCAAAATCCCAACAAAAACGAATCCAAAGTCAAAGAAAAAACTCACGAAGCAATCATCGTCAATGGTATAAACATACTTCTTCTTTGACGCCATATAACCAAATCACCGGCAGGCAGAATCCTTAAATGAGAAACACGAAGCCTTAGGACCCAAAATTCGATTGATATCATTCCTGTTGTATAGCTCGTAATCAAATCCTTCAGGCACTTTAATTATAAATCCGAATTTCTGATTGTTGGAATCGCTACGTCCAGCTCATCTTTCAAAAGCGGAGTGCTATGAATGAACGAGAAGGGTTTTGGGGTGTTTATATATGGAGTAAAGAAGAGGAGGGGGAAATTGTCCAGTGACAACCGCCTAAGATAAAATTGGCGGACTTAATTAGAAGTCAAAGCAGCCAGGTGGGAAATAAATCAAAATAGCTTTGTGTGTTGCCATGCTACCAAAATGTTCTTAGCAAATTGTTCCTTAAAATAAACACTATAAAATAGTCGAGATGTAAAAAAAGGTTTCTCACTTTGATACGTTATAAAAAATTGTGTAAAAGGTGCATACTTAATCAACTTAACGTGCTTACTAACTTGAAAAACTGAAGTCGGGTTGCAGAAATATATACAAATACATAACCGAAGTCAATTATGAATTCACTGCCATGCCTAACACACTCCTATAAGATTGCAAATTTAGATATGGCCGAAGCATATTTTTCACTCGTGAAAATATTGTTATATGTATATTTATTAGATTTTTAAGATCCTGATATGGCATACAGAAGACTACATTCACCCCCATTGCGAACAGTAATAATCCGTAAATTTGAAGCAGCCACTGCTTGAAACCCCACACAAAAGTTGGTTTAAAGGAAGAATCATTCATTGGGGATTAGTCGAAGAATAAACTTTAAACAAAGTTTAGTTTGTAAAACATAAATAAATCGTTCTTCTTTTTCAAATCAAGTTTCTCTCGCCTCTAAGTCATATACACATTTGCTTTGCATTAGTGGATGCACGGCTCCATTAATGGAAACGTGGATTGGATTTAATTTAGTCCCACGTCGCAAGAAACATGAAATAAACGTGATATGTGTGAGAGATCGGTAGCACGTAATATTGTCTTTTGTGACAATTCAAGACCAATTATATGCCAATTGAAACACAATGTGAGATGTTCGATCGAGACGTAGCATGCAATGGGTTAAATGAATGAATTAAATTTTTATTTACCATTTTGGATATTATTGGATCTGTGAAGTCTAAATTGATTTAGATATAATATAAATAAATTTTAAATAAGATTGTCATTTTATTTTATTTATTAACTAGTGTAAATTGCAAGTACATGCGTCTAATAGCTAGAAATATTTACTTTTTATTTAATAGAAAAAAATTATTGATGGTTGTGTGTTATAAGTGTAAAACCTTTGGTAGTCACAACACTTTTATTTTAAGTAAATTGATAGTGAAATTATGTCAATCGGTGGTCAATAAAGAAATGACAATGGAGGTTGCAAATCAATGGTGAGATTCCGTTGATTGATATAGGGGCATTTTGGAAATTTCGAAAAGATACAATGGAAATCTTATTCATTGAATTCTCTTTATTAATAGTAGAGATAAATGTATAAGTTGATATTATATTTGTATTATATAATGTGTATCACATACACATGTACATGTACGTGCACGTGCAACATATACAGTGTGCATAGTTTGACATGCTGTATCTAAATGTTGAGATTTATACCGCAATAGACATGTTAGTCCATCCATATACATATGTATTGCCTAACACGCACTCACACATATCTTTATTAGTATTCGGAATACGAACACAGATTTTGATCCGACCGCGAAATTCCAAAAATACCCTTACATGCAAACAAGAGATCATGAGTTCGAATCACATCGAGAACAAAAATTAACATTTAATTTGAATGAATATTTTGAAATACAAATAAGTTTACAAGTTAAAACCTTGTTTTAGCAAGAAAATTTACAATTATATTATTTATAATTCTTGATTTATTTTTATAAAAAATATGTAGGAATTTTAAATTTAATACTTTTACATGAGTTTCTTTGTATACATGTGCGCTACATATGCCATAAAATCTCGTATATATAGCGCACGTGCAATATATACAGTGTGCATAGTTTAACATGCTCATATCTAAGTGTTGAGATTTATACCACAACGGACATGTTAGCCTCTCCATATACATATGTGTTGCCTAATACACACATATATATATGCATGCATACATACATACATATATAAGTTAATTTGATATAAAATTATATTCATATTAGTGTAAATATTTATATGTAAATATATGATGTTGTAAAAATTATATTATTTGCATATACAAATTCATATACACATAAATTAATATTTATAAATAATTTAAAATTCAAATTTTGAAATTCAGAATTAGAACTATATGTGAAAATTTCTTTTAATTTCAAATTTAAAATTTAATTTTATAAAAAAAATTATATTTAATGAATATATACTATTATGTATAAAAATAAATTCATTGTGTACACACACATACATACACATATTTATATTAAAATTAATATTCAAAACCTTGCTAATATAAAATGACATTATATATTAATTATGTAAATAAATATATGTGTATGTATATCATTTCGGCCAAAATTTGTATTTACAAAATCAATTTTTATAAATTATTTAAAACATATAGATTTAGTTTTGTTTTTTACATTTAAAAATTAATTTTCATACGGAAACTATAATTCTTTTTTGAAAAAATGTATTTTGCAATTCGTATAAATTTTATGTATATTAAAATATATGTATACGTGCACTTATAATATATTAATATAATTCAGTGTATAATATTAGTAAAATAAACAAATATATACATATACATACATACATACATACATATATATATAAACGTGTGTATGTATAATTTTTTAATTTTCTTAATATTGAAGTACATAATTTTAGAACAGTTTATATATAATATATACATAGGTTTATATAATAAAAATTAACTTTGTTTAAAACCCTTTTTAAATTAGTTTAAATTTAACAAAAAAATTTCTTTTTTCAAATCTCAAGCCTATATATAAAAATATATTTTTTATTTATAATATGTATTCATATTCATGGCTGATAGCGCATATACGTGCGTGTTTATAAACATTCATGATATATACTTCTAATCGAACTACATATGAATCAAAATAGATAACAATTATATATATATATATATATATATATATATAATGAGAATACTCCATTTGAAGCTTTTGGAATTATGAAATTATCCTTTTAAATGCTTGCACCAAATAGAGGTCATTTTCGTCATTTTCTTGCCACGCCACACACAGTTTTAATAACCGCATCTTTCCCACGTTCTCTTCTCTTGGGGAAAATTTCTCCTTTCTCATCATGAATGGATCCTTTTTGTAAGATTTGGGTTAAAAACTTCTTCAATTTTCAGTTCCCTAAGTTGTTAGGTATAAACCTTCACCTACAAAGGAGGCTAGGGTGGTGAGTTTTTGGCCAAGGGTGGAGGTGATGTAGGCAGGCGGAGGCTGCTAGGGTGAGAGTGGTGATTGGTGCGCTTAGGTAAGGGAGGAGGTTGGTGGTTTTGGCGGGTTGGATGCAGGCCGAGAGTGGAGGAAGGCAAAGGCAAGCGGATGGTGGTTGGATACAGATTTGGTTGCGGGTTGGTAATGCTAGGGTAGTCTTTGATAGACACACACTGCATCAGAGCAATATCATGGGTTATTATACATTAAATAATACAATATTTAATGCAATCACTCTTCTTTGGCTGAGGCGAAGGTCTAGGAAAATTCAGAATACACCAACATGTGATGCAGTTCAGGCCATTAACGTCCGGTAAATTTTTCCAAAAGGAGACAACATATTCTGCTGGAAAGGAACATTCGCTAGCAACAAAGAAATGGTTTATGGAGGGATGATATACAAACTCTCTTTTAAACCCTCCAAAGTCAAATTCGACACTTCTTTATTTCAGCCAAATGTGGATACTAATGGCAACATTTGCCTAGACATTCTTTGGGATAAATAGACTTTTGCTTATGGTGTTCGAACTATTCTGTTCTCAAATCAAAGTCTCTTAGGAGGTACTGTGAATTTCTATGTTATGGACAAATTTTTCTATTATTGTTCTTTAAAGGACGATGCACCGAATTGTTGTTTGTGCTATTTAATTATACAGAGCCCAACAATGAATCCCGTTGAATACTCATGATGTAGCACTTTGGGTGCATCAAGAAGGTTTGTGATTTCAAATTCAATTTTGTTTATTCATATTTGTTATTGAATTGTTTGTGAGTTATATATGTGAGTGTTTTTTTGGATGTGCAAAGTTTAGGAAAATTGTGGAGAAGTTAACCCAATATTTTTCTTTGCTTTCAAGTTTGTAATTTACTGTCCTTTTGCTGAACTTTATATATTGTTCTTTATACTATGTATGGGTAGCATGCTTCAATTTAGTACTGAACTACACAAATTACAGCAAGCGGGCATGCTCGAAGGCTAGCAAATGTAGTATACAGTGATGCATATAAAGACAGCAAAGGTAGTGTCAATGATGCATAGGTGAAATGCTTGAGGGCCAGCAAATATTGATAGCAAGCAGGCAGCTCTTAGCATGGAAGGAAGGCTCAGGAAAAAGATGCAATTAAAGGTCTCTTAGGAGGTACTGCGAATTTCTATGTTATGGACAAATTTTCATATTATTATTCTTTAAAGGACGATGCACCGAATTGCTGTTTGTGTTATTGAATTGTACAGAGCCCAACAATGAATCCCAGTTGAATACTCATGCTGTAGCACTTTGGGTGCATCAAGAAGGATTGTGATTTCAAATTCAATTTTTTTTATTCAGATTTGTTAATGAATTGTTTATGAGTCATATATGTGAGTGTTTTTTGGATGTGCAGAGTTTAGGAAAATTGTGGAGAAGTTAACCCAATATTTTTCTTTACTCTCAGGTTTGTAGTTTACTGTCCTTTTGCTAAACTTTATATATTGTTCTTTGTACTATGTATGAGTGGCATGCTTTAATTTAGTACTTAACTACACAAATTATAGCAAGCGGGCAAGCTCGAAGGCTAGCAAATGTAGTATACAGTGATGCACATAAAGACAGCAATGTAGTGCACATTGATGCATACGTGAAATGCTTGAGGGCCAATAGCAAGTAGGCAGGTCTAAGCGTGGAAGGAAGGCTCATGAAGAAAAGGGTCTACGAGTCTAGCGTGGTAGGAAGGCTCATGAAAAAGAGGGTCTACGAGTCAAGCGTGGTAGGAAGCAGGCAGGTCGATAGGTAGGTCCAACATGTGTGGGGATAACATGGCATGTGCTCTACTGCTTGAGACATGTGGTGATGAGCATGATTATGAGTGTGCATTGCCATGATACTTTTGAAATAGCTGTATAGATTTTTGTTACATATTTCCTGAAATATTTAAAATGCTATATTTTCAAACTTTCTTTTGAAAAAAGATTGGTATTTTATCGAAGATAAGCATGGGATGTACTTGCTAATTTTACAAAGAGGATTCAAAAGAAGATAGAAAAAGAACCCATTGAATTGTATGTCAATAAATAAACATGATGCCATTTCTGCTGTGTATTCTTGCCATTCACATCAAATGCTTCTTTTTGTACATAAAAATTTAAATGAATTATAGAATCAAAGATAGGAACATGCAAATTTATCTCAAGTTAGGAGCGTAAATGGATTAAACTTGCACCGCAACATATATGTAATGAATGTAGTACAATAAGCTTTAAGTCATATTAACTTTAT
The DNA here is from genome assembly GCA_030765085.1 of Allium cepa. Classification (NCBI taxonomy): domain Eukaryota; kingdom Viridiplantae; phylum Streptophyta; class Magnoliopsida; order Asparagales; family Amaryllidaceae; genus Allium; species Allium cepa. Next base: position 21,201,932 of record CM060933.1, on the reverse strand, counting down.
TCATTCAAAATTTAGCCTACAACTGTATCAATATTATTTTATATATTTAATACACTTTTAATGTATATTTAAAGCAAGTGACATGTGGTAATGAGCATGATTATGAGTGTCCATTGCTATGATACTTTTGAAATAGTTGTATAGATTTTTGTTACATAATTCCCGAAATATTTAAAATACTATATTTTCTAGCTTTCTTTTGAAAAAAGGTTGGTATTTTATTGAAGATAAGCATGGGATGTACCTGTAAATTTTACAAAGAGGAGTCAAAAGAAGATAGAAAAAGAACCTATTGATGTGTATGTTAATAGATAAACATGTTGCCATTTCTGCCGTGTATTCTTACCATTCACATCAAATGCTTCTTTTTGTACATAAAATTCAAATGAATTATAGAATCAAAGATAGAAACGTGCAAATTTATCTCAAGTTAGGAATGTAAATGGAATAAACTTGCACCGCAACATATATGTAATGAATGTAGTACAATAAGCTTTAAGTCATATTAACTTTATTCATTCAAAATTTAGCCTACAGCTGTATCGATGTTATTTTATATATTTAATACACTTTTAATGTATATTCAAAGCAAGTTATAAGTAAACAATCAAACATTAAAGATTATTGTCATATTATCATCATGTCCGCTGTCAAACAAACCAACCATGTGGTCCACAAGATTCTAGCTACATTAGCATATTTTATTTAAATGGGTCCACAAGCTTCTATGTACAATTGCCTATTATATTTAAACAATGCAAAATGTGCTTACTCATACCCAGTTCGCATAAGTAGGAACCATCCGTAAAATTCATATCAACTGACCCAATATTTCAACCTATTTCATTGTCCATGTGTATGTTAGTAACTTTCCCTTCCTATAATTTAATTATCTATATCTATATAAATATCCAGTATCTCTTCTCCGTTTTACAAAAAATACAAGTTGTATATTTTTCGTTCGTTATCATGCCTAAGGTAATTGATAATTATGTTTATTCTTATTGTATAATGCTTTTCTCTCTTTTTAAATTTATTTATTGTATGTTGTACTCTAGGGTAAATCTACAGGTAACAAAACTGATAATTCAATATGCACTCGAAAGCAACACCTAAAGCGAGCAGGGAAGAAACACCTTGATGAGTTGGTACAACATTCAAACCTCTTCTCGGTTAAATTAGAATCATTCAATCAGTCATCAGAAACTTCCCTGCCTAATGCAATTAAACTGGAAAAAGAAGACAAAGCATTTAGCAAAACTATCGTTGTTCAAGAATCAGAAGAAACTATGAATGTTCAAGTATCCAAAGCAATTATGGACACACCGTCCATGATCGATAACTAGGATGAACCATTTAAAAATGCTGTGGTAAATAAAAAACTAACAGTTTAATTTATTTATACATATAACATACATTTATTTCATGACTCTGTCTTTTACAAATTGAATGTTGCAAGAAATTTGACAAGTGAAGATCGATATTTCAACGTAGCTTTCAAAGATTTATGCTGGATGTTTTTATTTTCATGCATTTTTATTTATTTATGTATTGCAATCCCTTAGGCATTATTGCACAATAAAGTTAGCTTTGAAGATATCAATCTTCTTTTATCGTTTGATTTTCAATGATCAAGAAATGGTTTGGTAGATATGTAGATATGTCATTGAGAACGGACTAGCACTAATGCATTCGAAATTAGTAAACATTGACATTGAGTTTATTTTGTAAAATCATAATACTGCGTGAAGTTCTAATACGGTGCTGCAAGGGTGCATGTTGAGTTCATTTATAGAACATTCCATACCATTTATTATCTATTACCAAAGAGAACTTAAGGATGTCTTCTCAGAGCTTAAGCTTTGAATGGTAACATCCTCGGACTGTTGAAGCTGAAAGTCTGTATTATTTACTAATTTTCATAAAGCGCCCAAGTACTAACTATTTACATTAAGTTTTTGATATATGAACAGTGGCTATGGCTTGGGGAGTCAGCACGTAGTCCCTTGGTCTCACTAAAGCCATGTTTTACTCTCTGCGGACTAGCATGCATGAAAATGAAACCACTATAATTATTAACATAAAAGCTACCGTAACTTTCAAATTATTGGATTAGCAGATTATAGAGCATATATTTCATTTGAATTCACACATTGCATATCGCTAATGGGTCCTGTGACAAAATTACTGCTTACAAATGAAACAAGTAGTATTGATAACTCAAAGTAATGATTTGAGTATAACATTGGGCAAGGAAATAAGCAAACTAAGAAATAATGTGAGCATAAAGTGTTAATAAGTCTTAAACCTAAATCATAAATAAGCTTAAATTATGAAAAGTTGAAAGCAACGTGCTAAATAGACTAAGTGTGAACATGTGATGCGTGTTTTTAGTTTTTCTACAGTGTTGTTTAGGATTATAGAATGCACCTTTTCATAATAATATTATCAATAAGAACATAATTTTCAGAGGAGCTGTTATTATTACAGCATAAAGAAAAAAAGGCATTGTTGCTGGAAATTCCAGCTTCTATATATTGTTTTAGAAAGCTGAGATGTAAAATATAATTATAAGTTTTCTTTTACTTCCTTTTTGTTTGCACATGTAGCATGTTAAAATATATAAACGTGTTCAATGGTCTAGCTTTTAATATAAAAAAAGTATAGAAGAAAATTCATTATATATTGAGTTTTGTGCATGCTTATACGTACTATTTTGGACTGTATAGAAGTTAACGCACATTGTTTTTTTATACGTGATCAGTTTATGTCATTGTGCTCCAGGTTTACATGTATGAAAATGGCAAGTATACATACATGAAGAGAATGGAGCTGTTGTGTAAAAGCTTGCCTTTAAATTGAAATGTTTGACGTGACCCATTACTACTGGTACAAAGCATATTTTTGACGGAGTCCAATAATACCTCCTATAGTTTCTCATCTCTTACTCATTTAAAACATATGTTACTGTTACTCACACATTATCTTTCTATATATAAGTAAATTGTTCTGTTTTATGTCTTCACAATACAATTATTTTCTAAGCTAACCAAATAACTTCATATTGAATTTTACTGAACTGTTTTCCTACTGTTCTGTTTATTATTATAGCTGAAATACAAAGAGAGAGGCGGCGTGAGATCCAACGGTCTAGACATAAACATGCAAGAGAGCAAACTATTTCAAATAGAAGGTCCCAATCAAATGAAAACTATCATTTGAGTCAACCAGGTATTTATTTTATAGTTACAATTTTACTTAAAACCTGAATATTATAACTGTACGCATGTTAGTTCTAATATTAATTATGCTTATGCACTCACACTACTCTGCCAGGCATACATACATTTAACCTGACACAGTCACGCATGCAAACTCACTCTCACACAAATACACACACCCTGCCTCTGGCCAATCCAACATCACATCAATTTAAATTTTGGAGGTAACCATTATTGAAATATTATTGGTTCATGATGCCTATTACTTACTTGCCTTACTAAGTTGTTTAATTTACTAAAGTCGAAGTGACCCATTATTATTAAGATAAAATTTGCAACATCTACAAGACTTTAAGTCGTAACCATTCAAGGCTTGGTATGTTAGTGTATCAAATATTTTGAATCCAAGTAGTGTAATTTATGCACAAGGGTTCTAATGTCTTCGCTGATCAAAGCTTCTCAAAAGAATCGACACAATACACCCAGTCGATCAGACTTGAGAAAGTTTTGTCGTTATTGTCGCAAGCATATGTTTCATAGCCATTTTTGTTCATAGAGAGTCCCATGTATTAAATTGCTGACACTGTCTTTTCAAACCTTCATGACATGTCCATTGCTGACATTGTCGTTTGTGAACTTTTGTTCTTAGAATGTGTTGGTTATACCATTCTCCATCATGGTGCAAAATTACTCCTATACTGAATTATTTTCGTTTTGAGACAAATTGGATATATTTGTCAATATTCAATAAGACCTCACGTTCTAAATTCTCACCCCTATATTCTCGCAACCTTTTCCCTGTCCGTTTCTTCGTTATTATTCATCACACCACTTTCTGATCATTGAAAATTAATGTGATTTTCGAATATTATCAAATATTTTTAGTTGCTTTTTATATTCTAATGGCCTTCGATTACAAATATTAGTTTGTTTTTCTTGCATTGGCTCTCATTCCTGTCTTTTGATATTTCATATTCACCTTCCAATAGTTCTAAAAAAATTCCAACATGGACCGCAATTCCTCAATATGAAGGATTGCTAGCTTTAAAGCAGTAATTTTTACTACTAATATATTAGTTTTTTAGTGCCTCGCTAGTTATTAGCTAATATGTGTTTCGTTCTTTCTTTTAATTCATCTAAACGATGCTAGGAGAGTTTGAAAAACTAAAAACTTAACGTACTTTTGATACTATTTACAATAAAGAAAAATAAAATGGATTACTACAGGGATTCGAGATCATGATTTTTGGGCCTGTGATGCTTAATGTATTCTAAGTAGGAAGCATGTAAAAAGTCTAATAACAGGTTGAAATTTCAAATGATACAGGTATTATTTTAATGTAAAATAAAAATAAAAATAGATGTCCACTAATATATTAGCTTTTCAGTGCCTTGATAGTTATTAGGTAACATATGTTTGGTTCTTTCTTTTTATTCATCTAATCGATGCTAGGAGAGTTTGAAAAACTACAAACTTAATGTACTTCTGATACTATTTACAATAAAGAAAACTAAAATGGATTACTACAGGGATTCGAGATCATGATTTTTGGGCCTGTGATGCTTAGTGTATTCTAAGTAGGAAGCATGTAAAAAGTCTAATAACAAGTTGAAATTTCAAATGATACAAGTATTATTTTAATGCAAAATAAAAATATAAATAGACGTTTTAACAGTTCAAAATAAACTTAAATTATTTAGAATAAAATAAAATTATGATTGAAAATGAAAGCAAATGTTTAATTTTGTTTTATAACAAACTGTAAAGTTTCCCAAGGCTGTATAAAATGATAATAAAAATTTCCCTTATAATAACCAGTACGTATGGCACGACCGTTGGACGTGTGCAAAGACAACCGTGAGTTAACTTCTTTTTAATGTAAAATAGTATAAACTAAGAATTAACAAAGTTGAAGTTTATTTTTCATTTACTATTGCAACTGCATATTATATGAAAAACATGATTCAAACTATATAGAATATTTATTATTTCTTTTAGGACAATCAATCATGGAAGAAAGAGGACAATCAACTCAAACACGTAGAAGGCCAAGGATTCTAACATCTTATGTTCCAAGTAATTTTCTTTACTTAAACTACTCACTTTCTCATTCAATTTACAATTTTGTAATTCTAATTATTCCAATGTTGGTAATTTAGGATCATCTGAATATGAAGAAAAAATGATACCTCGATCCACTTTCATGACAAACTATAATTATGGTCGAAACTTTATTGCTGCATAATATTTTCACAAACACATGTTATGCTCCTACCTACTTCTCATTTTGTGGCTCATAGATATTCTTTCATGAGAGGTTAGAGATTTGCTGTAAGAATGGTAAAATTGCCATTCAAAGACCAATAACACCTCAACAGCTACTAGATTTATATATTGATCAAATTGAAGTTGGTATGCATTTTAGAAGTAACATAAGATCTTATAACAATGCTTTTGCTTACATCGATGTGTGCTAGCATTGATCATAGCTTTGCAAATGCAACAAATGGAGTTTATTCATATCGTGCACAAGGCTCCATATGTCATAGCATCGGTAGTTCTTTACCTATGGATGGAATGAGACCAAGATATTTGCAGTTATATATTTATGATAGTGACCACGAGATCGAAAATAGACAACATGATAATGCAACAATAAGGCCAGACCTACTTTTGACACTAAAATATATTTTAGATATCTACAATCCTTTTGTACAAGTATTTCGACATTTGAGCCAGCGGGATGATATACAAAATTGTAGAATAAGAATAAAAGAGCTTGCAGTAAATAGACACATTCATGAGTTACCTACTGCATCACACGTAGTAGGCATCATTGTAGGAGATGAAGATACTAATTTGAATAATAGGGATATTATAGCTCAAACTAGAAGTGGAAATTTACAAAGGGTTCAAGATACTGCAGGGTTTTATGATCCATTACAATCCACTTTTATTACCATATGGTGAACATGGATGGGATCTACACATACATGACAATGGAGCCACAATAATAAGTTGTAGAGCTTATTATTCTCATCTTTTGCAGGTGAATAACAAACCATTTACCTCCACTTACTTTTATTTTTATAATCATTAGTGATTTGTTTATGTGTTTAGATACGACCAATGAAGATGTCACTACTTTTGCATAGCGGTCGCCTATTGCAGCAGTATGTGGTTGACAATTATGTTAAAATAGAAACTATGAGACTAAGGTACCTCCATAACAATCAAGATATTATTAGAGCTGAATTATATCAAGGTTTACAGGATGCTCTTGCTTCTGGAGAGACGACTACCGGTTAGTAATACTTCGTACACAATTATTTATTATGTTTCTGTAACTTTATATGCAATTTTTTTTAAATCTATTTCATTTTACTATAACCTTTAGGAAATGTTGGTGTCGAAAAATTCTTCCATCATCTCACACCGGTAGTCCTCGAGATATGCATAATCGATATCAAGATGCACTGGCAATAGTGCGAAGGTATGGAAAATCTGATTTATTTATTACTATCACATGTAATGTTAGGTGGATAGAGATTACACTAGAACTACTACCCGATCAACAAGCACAAGATAGACCCGATTTAACAAGGATATTTCGTATAAAAATAGAACAACTAAAACACTACTTAAAGGCGTATTAGATAAATTCATTGCATATGTGCACGTCATTGAGTTTCAAAAGAGAGGTCTACCTCATTCACATATATTAATTATTCTACATGAAAATGATAAGATTAACAACCTTGACGATTATGACGCTTTAGTGAGGGCTGAAATCCCAGATAAAGATTTAGAACCAGAATTACATGTTGCAGTTATAAAACAAATGGTTCATACTCCATGTGGTCGTTTCAATGCTAATGCCACATGCATGAAAAATAATCAATGTAAGAAAGGATTTCCAAATTCTTTTGCACCTATAACTTTACAGGGAAGTGATTCGTATCCGATTTATAGAAGACGTGACAATGGAATAAAAGTACAAAGTGGTGGACAAATAATTTGTAACATTCCTATTTTTAAATCAAATTTAAATTGGTAATTAACTTAATTTTTGAATTTTATTATGAATTAATTTGTGAATGAATATATACAAATATGATTTTAAATAAAATTGGATTGTAAATAAAGAAATTGATTTGGAAATTCAATAAAGTGTGTTTGCATATATATATATATATATTATAGAAAGAATTTTAGTTTGAAATTCTTTAATAATATATTGAAGAAAAATTGGATTTATATTTTGGAATTAATATAGAAATTAAGTTTTTGAAAACATTTTCTCTAAAAAGTTATATAAGAACAAATAATAGAAAATACGTAAAAACTTAGATATAAAACATAACTAAGTAAAATTTGTTTCAATTAATAAAAAGTTTAAAATAGTTTTCTTTTGTACATGAAGTAAATTTATTTATGTATAAAATGTATTACTTGAATATATGTAAATATATTACAAAATTCATACAAATGTAAGTAATTGGTAAATCAAGGGTTTAAAACAAAATTTATAAAAAAAAATTAACGGAGGGTTTAAACATAAAAATGCTTGCTTTAACAAGTGTGAATATTTTAAAAATGTATTAGAACATTTTTAATCAAATTAGCATGAAAAGAAACAAGTGTTAAGGGTTTAAAATATGTAGAGACAAGTGGCAAGCAAAAGATTTTTCTTTTAGTCTAAAAATTATAAGATATGAACAAGTGATGAACCAGGATATACTCAGATTAAAACTTCTCAAACGAGATAAAAGAAAGAAAAAAAATAGTTCAACATTCTTCAATCCTCACTTTCAAATCTAAAAATAACCTGAATCAAAAACCTAAGATCATTTCAGACCTGAAACAAATTCGAAAATCAAAAATCTCAAGCCTGGGAAATCAAATGCAATCAAAATTAAAAACCTGACCAAAGCAAACCTGGAAACAGAGATAAAGTAATCAAAACAAAATTTGAAGCAAGCATACAGATCAACTCAGTACAGAGCAAGTCCAGATTATTTAAAACAAATCAAGAATCCAGTTTTTAAGTCAAAAGTCAGGATCAAGATTTCAAGTTCCAGGCTCAAACATTTTTCCAGGCCTTTGTTCTTTATTCTCGGCTCTCAAACTGAACCAGATGAGTAAATTTCACTTTTGAATCCAAATCTTGTTATTTATTGATGCCTGTGGTGATGGTAAACTTGAAATGTTTGTTATAAAGTAAATGTATGTAAAAAATGCCTGTGCATGTCTGTTTTCATGTGTGTGTGTCTATATAGACACACACACACACATCATACTGTTGTTTTACAGACATATGATTTCCTTAAAAAAATTCATATCTCAAAATCTAAACAAATATTGGTGATAAACTCATAAATGAAATTTGGTTATAATTACCTGATTGAATTTTTAAAAAACAATTCTAAACATTTATATTTAGTAAATATTCATAAAATAAGAAATCACAGTAGATTCTTTTAAAATATGGAAATTTAATATTTTTAATTTTGAGTTTTGCTAATATCAACAGATTCATAATATAAAATTATAATTTTTGGAATAAAAATCAATAAAATTAGCATCGATTGAGGGTAGAATCCTAGAGATGAATGAATTTCACTATTTAGTTGATCCACGATGATCGGCAAAGCTATGATCATCGAGACTAAGATGGAAGGATACTTGGATGGTGGTGAACACAGGAAAAATATGTGACGCCCCACCTCTATGCTCACAATGACAAAGGTTATTATAAGCATAGAGGTGGGGCGTCACAGCTTGGTGTCAGAGCTGAGATTCAGAACAAATTATAATAAAAACGGAACAGAAGCAAAATGGAACATGTGCTACAACTATTCGAGGGTTTTATTCGCGCCTTTCTAATATATCCCTTCGTTGTTCTTAAACTTTTATCCACTCTAACATGTTGGAATATGTCTAGGAATGAATCTCATATTTCTGTAGTATTCCATTTGTTAAATTCCTTATCAATCTTGTATTGTTTTAACTGATCCTTATCTTCTAGTGGTTCTCATCCGGACGGAGTGTATATGTCAGCTGATCAGTTTACGGAGCTATTTCGGGGTACTCAACCTTCTATTGCTACTCCCGCAGCTCCTACTAACAAGTCTGTCTTCGTCCGCATGTGTAGTGACTATTCCCACCTTGGAGGCAAGCCTTTCAAGGGATCGGAAAGTGTATTAGAGGTTCATACTTGGTTGCGCGCTAGTGAGCGCATATTTTCTCAGATGGATCTTTCAGATCATCATCGCATTCTCGTGGCATCTAGCATGTTGCAAGAACGTGCACTTGATTGGTATGAGCTTTTGATTGCGGAAGTTGTTGAGTCCTCTCTCTCGTGGAATCAGTTTAAGGGACGATTCGAACTTAAGTTCGTTCCTGAATCAGAAAAGGCCAATCTTGCTCATAGTTTCCTTGAGTTAAAACAAGGAAAGTCCTCTGTTTCATATTATGTTGCATCTTTCGAAGCCTTATCCACATACGGAGTTGAGTTCATAAACATTTCGCGTAAGAAGAATCTTAGATTTGTAGAAGGTTTGAAAAAGTATTTGAAGAAAGTCCTTTAACTTCAGCTTAAGCTTCCTTTCGAGGAACTTGTTGATTCGGCACTTTGCCTTGAAGCTGTCGAAAAGGAACGTGATAGTAGTGATGAGGTTGAGGTTTCTAAGAACCCCAACAAGAAGAGCTTTCCATTTCATAAGCCTAATTCTTCTTCCAACAAGAAGAAGAAGAAGCAAGCTACCTCTAGATCTCAGCCTAGTAGTACACCTTCTAATCAGAGGGCGTGCTATAATTGTGGTTCTCTGGACCATCTTCTTCATAGTTGTCCCAAGCCTTGCATTTTCCGCTATTGCAAGAAAGAAGGTCATTGGGTTTCTGGTTGTCCTACTGCTCGTAAGGGTTTCAAATCTGGGAAGCTTAATGTTGCTAAAGCTTCTGGTGATTCTTCTCAGCCCAAAGGTATTCCTCCTTCTGTTTTGGAAGGTTTTATTTTATTTCATGGATGTTCTATTAGAGTTCTTTTCGATACGGGTGCATCACATTCATTCGTGTCAAAGGAGCTTGTTGATGTTATTCCTTTGGATGTTGTTAGCCTTTGCGACCCTTTGAGGATTGTGAATCATGTTGGTAGATCCGCTACTCTTGGTTTGTTATGTGTTGATGTTGAGATTATTCTATGTGGTTTTTCCTTTCATGTGAATCTGCATATTATGGATCATCTTGGTTTTGATATGATTTTGGGAATGGATTGGCTCGTCTGTTATGAAGTTCAAATCCTATGTCCTGAAAGAACTTTATATCTCAAGCATCCCAATACTATCGAGCAGTTATCTATTATATTTCGAGACATGGACCATGCTTCGAATGCTCTCATTTCTTCCTTCGAAACGGAGGATGTCTTAGCTAATATTCCGGTTGTTTGCGATTTCTGATGTCTTCGAGCCTTTTTCGAGTTTGCCACCGAAGAGGGCAATTGAGTTCCGTATTGATCTTATCTCTGGTACTCATCCTGTCAGTCGTCCTCCTACGAGAATGTCTACCGTGGAAAATGAGGAACTCAAGCAATAATTATCTGAATTGGAAGCCAAACAATTTATTTGTTCTAGCTCATCTCCTTGGGGCGCCGCCGTTGTCTTTGTTAAGAAGCCAGATGACACTCTTAGGCTTTGCATTGATTATCGTAAGCTTAACGAGCTTACTATCAAAAATAGATATCCATTACCTAGGATCGACGACATGTTCGATCAATTAAGTGGCGCTAAGCTTTTCTCCCAACTCGATCTTGCTACCGGTTTTCATCAGTTACGAGTTGCGGAAGATAACATCCCTCTTACCGCATTGCACACTCGTTATGATTCTTATGAATGACTTGTTATGCCGTTCGGTTTGACGAACGCTCCAGTGTATTTTGTTGATCTTTTGAATCGAATATTTCGGGAATATCTCGATAAGTTCGTCTTGGTTTTCAAAGATGACATTCTTATTTATTCCAAATCTGAAGCCGATCATATTCAGCATCTGGAGATTGTTTTGAGCACTCTTCGTCAGCATCAGCTTTATGCCAAATTCTTCAAGTGTCACTTCTGAGAGAATAAGGTGAAGTTTCTCGGTCATATTGTTTCTTCCGATGGTATCTCTGTCGATCCTTCCAAGATCGAATCTACTCAGAATTGGAAGAGGCCCGAGACCGTGACTGAGATTCGTAGTTTCCTTGGATTGGCAGGATATTATCGCCGGTTCATTAAGGACTTTTCTCGTATTGCTTTACCGCTTACCACTCTCACGAGAAAAGCTGTTCATTTTATTTGGTCTGATAAGTGTGAGATTTCTTTCATGAAGTTAAAAGATCTCCTTGCTCATGCTTCTATCTTAGTGGTTCCCGAAGGGAATCATGATCTTGTTGTTTATACCGATGCCAGTGGTTATGGAATCGGTGTTGTTCTCATGCAAAAAGATAGAGTAGTTGCCTATGCTTCTAGACAACTAAAGCCTAACAAGATTCGTTATGTTACCCATGATATGGAGTTAGCCGCTATAGTCTTTGCTCTGAAGATTTGGTGACATTATTTATTGGGCGACCGTTTTGTTCTCTTCACTGATCACAAATCTCTGAAATACATCTTCACTCAGAAGGAACTTAATATGAGGCAACAGTGTTAGCTCGAATTTCTTGCTTCATATGATTTCGATATTCAGTATACCCCTAGTAAGGGTAATCGAGTTGCTGATGCGCTTAGTCGTAAGCAGCAAGTTGTTGTTTCCATGATGCTACCAGAGTGGAATTTATTGGAAGCTTTATCTCATTGTGATATTAGAGACCGCCGTCCCTTCAGTTTCTGATTCCCCCGTGCTTTTATTTAGCATGGGATCTCGTCCTAGTTTGCTGGATCGTATTGCCGATGCCCAGAAGCAAGATCCAGATCTCTCTTATCTTATTCATAGTTATAAATCGGAACCCTAAAGTGATAATCTAAAGGATTTCGATATTGATATTCATGGTTGTATTCGGAAAAGGAAAGGTTGATCGTGCTTAATGTTCCTAATATTAGAAATGACATTCTTGAGGACTGTCATCGTTCTAAGTATACTATCCATCCGGATAGTAGTAAGATGTATGCTGACATGAAACACTTATACTTTTGGGAGGGTGTGAAGCATGATGTTGCAAGTTATGTGAGTCGTTGCATGACTTGTCAACTTATTAAAGTGGAACACCAACATCCTAGTGGTCTTTTGCAGCCTCTTGAGATTCCATTATGGAAATGGGATCAAATTTCCACGGACTTCATTGATGGTCTACCTCGTTCGAGGTCGGTCGTACTAGTGTTTGGGTGATTGTTGACCAATTGACCAAATCAGCCCATTTTATTCATATCAAGTCCAATCAAACTACTCCTTTGTTGGCTAAGCTTTTTATTAAAGAATTCATTTGACTTCATGGAGTTTCTAGTTCCATTGTTAGTGATAGAGATCTGCTTTTCACTAATGGTTTCTGGAAGAGCCTTCAGAAAGCTTTGGGTACTAAGCTCAATCTCAGTACAGCTTATCATCCACAGTCTAATGTTCAGACTGAAAGGGTGAATCAAGTCTTAGAATATCTCCTTCGCGCTTGTATTCTTGATTTTGGAGGTAGTTGGGAAGACCACTTATCTCTTGTTGAATTTTCTTATAACAACAGTTTCCAATCCAGTATCGGTATGGCTCCTTTCGAAGCTCTTTACGGAAGACCATGTCGATCACCATCATGTTGGTTGGAATTCGAGGAAAACTTGGTTCTCGACCGCGATTATATTCGTGAATCTTCTGAGAAGATTGTTATTATTAGACAGAGAATGAAGGAGGCTTAGAATAGGCAAAAATCATCTGCCGATCATCGTAGGAAACCTTTGGAATTTTCTGTAGGCGATCGCATATTCATTCGTGTTTCTCCGATGATGGGTGTGGTGCGTTTTAGTAGCTCCGGGAAATTGGCTCCTCGATATGTCGGACCATTTCCTATTACGGAATGCATTGTCCCTGTTGCTTATCGTGTATTGCTACCAATCCGGTTTTTGGGAATTCATGATGTGTTTCATGTATCCCAGCTTCGTCGATGCCTTCGAGATTCGGATTCTATTATTGATCCTCATGTGTTGCAAGATCTTGAGATCTCACCCGACTTGTCTATTGTGCAAAATCCTGTTCGTGTGCTAGTTTCGGAGGTTAAACGCCTTCGGAATAAAGAAGTCCCGCTTGTGAAAATTCAATGGTCTGCAAACCCTAAATATTGCACCTGGGAAACCAAAGAATTCATCGAGCGTTCTTATCTCGGTTTTCTCTCCTCTTCGGGTGGGGGTGAGCATTCTTAATTCATCTTTTCTATTTAAATCTTTGTTGTGATAAATAATTTGTGTTATAAACAACTCCTAGTATGAAAATTGTGGGGACGCAATTTTTATAAGGGGGGAGTTTGTAACAACCCTGTTTTTATTACCGTCGAAATAAAAATTAAAAATAGAAATTTAATTTGAGATTTGAAAAAAAATGCAAAAATGTTGCAAAGTTAGTTAAGTTATACTTCTTTTCATCTTCACGTGTAAAAGGAATAGGTCCATTTAAAATAAGAAATGAACACTTTGCTATCACCAATAGTTTTGTAAAGCAAAAAGTTGAACATTTTGGTGCCATCATCATTTATATGCAAGCTTGTCCTTTCTTCCACTGATGCACGTTTTCTATTAAATGCATACGTACAAACTCTTGCCAGCACTTCATTCTTTGACTTGTATACACAAATTGGAAAAAGAAAAGTAAACACTTCATCCTTTCTTTTGTTCAAATTTCCAGTAGCTCTGGGAATGTATTAATGACGTTTCAAAAATTTCTTACTTCCTTTGGATCTTGGTGCTAACCGATTCTGAAATAAATTAGAGGTGAGTGCAAACTCACACTTCTAATTAAAACTATGGTTGCAAATTTTTGTTAGTTAAGTGGTTTACGTTTTGTATGCAATATTTTGGGTTCTGAAAATTTGCTAGCGCAGTATCTTTATGCATTTCATTGTTTCATACTGTGCATGCAAAGTATATTGCCCAGGTATTACTTTTTGTTTATTTCATTTTGACAGGCAAAGTTGTAGCATACGAAATCTAGTTTCAGGTCAATTATTTTCTTCTACTTCATTATTTGAGTGTATGCACCAAAAAAAACTATGTCCTGGCATTTTATTTTATTTTTTTACTTGTGAACAAGTAGCTTTGCCTGGCCATTTTTTCGTGCCATTATACGCGTGTGTATAAGTGTCTATAATTATACGCATAAATATGTCCAGGCAAATTTTTTTATCGTGCAAGTGATATTGTGTAATAAGTTTGCATTTCACCAAATTCAAGTCCAGTTACTTTAAACTTTTGTGTATACTTTATTTCGTGCGTGCGTGAAATATGGCCAGGTCACAAATGTTTGTCTACTTCATTACTAAGTGCAATATGTAGCATGAAAGTATTTTCTAGGTTACACGAACGTGCGTACACCCAAAAAGATTCAATCATTATTGCGTGTACATGCCCTTCATGCGTGCATATGTCCAGATTGGACAAGTTCATTAGCTCTAGTGTACTATATTACGTGACCGCATGTAACATAGCCCAGCTACCTCTTGTGTTCATTCCATGCGTGTAGCAATATTGCCTGGCCATCATCTATTTTTTTTTGCAAACTTCATGTTTTTGCGTGCGAACAAGTAGCTTTGCCAGGTCATTTTCTAATCTATTTTGGTGCGTACAAATGGTGTTATTCTGGCATTTGATTTTATATTTTTACTTGCGTGCGTGCATGTTATGCACGTTAGTAATAGTTTCAAGTTATATTTTTTGTCTATTTATTTTTGTGTGCAAGATGGATTGCACAAAATTTAAGTCCAGACCATTCTTTATTACATGCGTGCAAGAAGTTAGTGCCAGGCAGTGCTATATTTGGTGAATATATAGGTAGTGCAGTCTAGTGATTTATTTACTTTGAACCGGTGTTTTATTTTGGAACGTATTTCGTTGCCATTATTTTTAAAACGGGTTTTCACTCCGGTGTTTATATTTGAAGCATGTTATTTTGATGAGGTTTTTGATGAATAAAATTACTATTGTTTTTACTTCAGTAACCATCAATTTAAAGTGAATTTTCAAGCGGCTATCTTGCAATCAAGAAAACCCGCAACGCTGGTTTTTATATCCTTTTTTACGGTGTTTTATGAAGCGCAATTTCCTTGTCGAAATTGCTATAGAAGTTGCTGTTTTAATCACGTGTTTTTAAATCGTTTTAAAATATAATTGTTTCCAAAATTACACAGTTTACGCTTTCAAAAGAATGAGGAATCGATTCAAATGCTTCAGCAAAATTAAGGACTATGAACCTTTACTTTTATTGATTCGATTAATTTCGGACTTGTACATTTGAGAACATAAAAAAATTATTTATATAAAATATACAATTTTGCACTTTCAAGGAAACGATCATGAGAATTAAACGACTTAGCAAAAGTGTGGAATATGGAACCACGCTTTTACTAATTTGGTTAATTCCGGACTCGTTAATTGAAATATTTGTCATGGTGTTGCTGTTTGAAATTTTTTATGATTTTGTTTGGCTTTCGAGCCACTATGCTGGACCTTCGGGTCAATTACCAGTACTAGGCCTTCAGGTCATTTGTTGGATCTTCGGGTCATTCGTTCGGCGCCAAATATTATGCTGACAGTACTTGGTAGGCTTCGGCCATTTGAGATGCACGGGCGGTGTAGCTTAGACTCGTCATATGCTGGGATCGATCCATTTTATGCTGATTTTTCTAGTTATCTTATTTTGATTTCTAGATTTTCGTGTATTGCCGTTTTGAATTCAATTATGAAATTGGGAGTTGATTTTGATGGAGTTTAATTGGATTTCTTCATTTATACTATGTTGATTATTTATGCTGAATAGTCTCATTCGAGATTATGATTAACTTGCTTTGGTATTGTTATCTTGCATTCATTTCTAGTTTAAATTAGACTGATCCGTTTATTATTATTTTTAAATAATACTCGGGTCAGACTGAGTTATTTCAGGATAATCGCTATCTATGATTCAGTTGCTACTTCAGCTTTTGGGATTTCACCTCATCTTTTGTTTAGGCTTCAGGGTGTTACTTTTGGTGTATTGACTCTCATCTCATGTATGTTATGATGACTATGTATATGTACATTTGGTTCATGTGAACCATCGAGTGTTGTAGCATGTATTCAGACTTACCTTCCGCTATATATGATATTTCTGTTCTGATGTGATTATATTTATCTATGTTGTTGTTGTTATGAGTTGTTCTGAATTTTTAATAAGCCACCGTGGTTTCGTTTTAGATTTGGATTAAATATATATCGTTGGGAGTAATTTACACAACTCCTATCGATGTAATCAATACTCATCTAAGGCATAACTTATGGATGGTCGCTTCTAACAAGCCTTATTCTTCGCAATAACAGACGTTATTACCTTATAATAACCATTGTTATTGTGAGCATGGAGGTGGGGCGTCACAAAATACTTAGCGATTTTCCTGATGATTGTGGTGACCAGATAATGATGAACTAGGGTTTTCATCACAATTTTGTTCGACGAAGAAGACATGGCGATTTCGTCGACTGTGGTGCATCGAGGTCGATCGCACCTAGGGGAAAAGTTTCGTGGGTGAGTGGTGATGGTTTGGACTTGAAGGCGGGTTGACCGGAGGTCGGAGTCGTCATGACGGGTAGTTTTGGTGACTAGTTTCAATCCAGGTTGGGTGTGCTTGATCTTGATTTCGATTTCGAATAAAATTCTTGGGTGGATGTGAGGCTTGAGGGGATCACAGGTGACTTGTTGAAGGTCGCGGTGATGGTCGAAAGCGGTCTAGTTGATCGTGCACATGTACAGTATATCATTTCTATCTGGTTGATTTATGGTTTGGGAAGAAGGAGTTTCCTCGGGTTCAAACTCGAAGAATTTCGCGCAAAAACTCGAAGTTGAGAGAGGTAGAGGGAAACCTGAAGTTGAGCTCGGGTAAGTGAGTGTTTGGCTCGGGTCGTTGATAATACAGCAGGGTTTTTAATTTTTTAAGTAAATATTTAACAAGGGTTTAAACAATATAAATGTTTAAAACAAGGTTTTAACAAAACATAGGAGGGTGAACAAAGTTTAAAAGGTAATGTTAAATATAATCAAGCTTCCAAAATATATTAATTATGTTTTAGAAGCTAAAATGAAAATTAAACAAGTTTTTAACAATGCTTCAAAGTTTAATTTATAAGTTAAATGTTTAAAAATTGATTTGTTTTCAAAATAATATATTATGAAATTTATTTATAAATGCTTTCAAATGGAATTTAATAATTAGTTACTTAAGGTAGGTGTTTATTAATTAATGTAATTAATTAAAGGATTAATTTCTTAATTTCTTAAATGGATAATTTATTAAGGTAATTAATTAATTAGTATGATTAATTAAAGGTTGATTTGTTTATGTGATTCATTAAAAGATTATTAATCAAAGTGATTAATTTAATCATGTAATTAATTAAAGGGTTGATTATTTAATGAAAGTAATTAAAAGGATAATTACTTACTAAATTAATTAAAGGATAATTAATTACATGATTAAGAGTAATTAATTTTTGACTAAAAGTTAATTAATTAATTAAAGATGAATTAATTATTGATGAAAGGTTAATTAATTATTAAGGATTGATTAATTTATAATTAAAGATAATTAATGAAAGTAATTATGTGATTAATTAATTGTAAATGACTATAGTTTCTTAATAATAATTGAACAGGGTTAGATAATTTATTAATCTTGCTTATGGATGTATGAATTGTATGAATGCCTTCAATTGATCTATAATGATTCTGTGATGTGAATTGTTTTGATTGAGTTGTGTGTGTATATTATTTATCTGTAATGTATTTACATATTTATCTATGATACATTTACATAACTGTTTGTGAATCTGTGAATGATGGTAAGCGTTATAGGATTATACCCTTATCAAATATTATTGTGCTTGAATCTATGATGATTGATGATGTTGCACTACTGTGTAAATCCCCTAGACCACACTCTCACACACAAATATGGAATTCAGAGGAATTTGGTTTAAGTCACGGATTTTTCAAAAATGGTATAAAGATTTTGGAAATTGAATTTTTAATCCAAAATGGTTTTGGAAATGTAATGGGTTAAATATGGAAAACCTTTAAAAGGTAAGTATTTGAAATTTACTTTGAATATATTATGACTTATTCTTAATTTGAATTTGAATTAATATTTGAAGATTGAAATCTATACTTGTTATAAGTCTAAATTTTAAATGTCTTTCAAACAATCTTATATATATATATATTTAAATTGATTTCTGGAAATGATGGAACTTTTAAAGATAAATTGTGAAGAAATAAATAGTATTTTGGAAACTATGGTTTAAAAGAATTATATAGATTATATAATAAGGATTTTAAACCATTTTAAAGGTATTTTCAAATGAATTATTTTGGAATTTGATTTTAATTTAAATAGGGTTGTCAGGGATGAGGGAGCTCGATCTTATCTTTCAAAAGGCATTAACTTGAGTTAATTTAATCGGATTGTTCCGAAATGAAACTTTGTTTTTCAAATAATAACAGCTTTTGTTAAATGAAAGGATTTCCAGTTTTTGTTGAAAAGGTTTTCAAGTTTTGGATTAATCAAATTTAGGAAGGAATTTGTTTTGAAAGCTATGAATAAATCTTCTTAAAGATTTAGTAAATCTTGTTTTGAATTAAAGTGAATTCCAAAGATGGATTCTTTGTGAAATATTATGAATGAATCTTGGTTAAAGATTGGTGAACCTTGTTTTCAAATTGAAAAGGGTTTTAAAGGTGAATCTTTTGGAGAAAAGATTAAAGCGGAAATTTTTTTTAAAACCATTGAAAGGTTTTGGGAAATAAATCTTTTGTTTAAAAGATTAAAAGTGAAAATTTGTTTTAAAACCATTCAAAGGAAAAGTTTTGTGAAATGTGTTGTGACTTAACTAAGATCCGAATGGATCCATATGTTTTTAAAGTTAAGCGCCCATTATTCAGTTTAGCCG
Organism: Allium cepa; assembly: GCA_030765085.1. NCBI lineage: Eukaryota > Viridiplantae > Streptophyta > Magnoliopsida > Asparagales > Amaryllidaceae > Allium > Allium cepa. Next base: position 21,182,571 of record CM060933.1, on the reverse strand, counting down.
GGAGAGGACTTTACGCCATATAACTCATTCCGAATAATGATATGACGAAATGGATTGCATTTGAAGATGGTGGTGAAGACCGGGTGTTTTCGAGAACGAAAGGATTACCCGTCGAATGACTCTGCACTGAGTAGCTATGGTATAGAGATCTCCATATGTGATGGGGAGTCTAATCGGGATTGTGAATACCCAGATTACAAGGGTTTCTTTTGAAGTGCCTTCGGCTCTGTTCGAACCCGAACCGGACTTGTATGGATGTGTGTCTAACATTACACTTTGAGATGTAAAACTGGTTTCTATCAAAAACATTTCTATTTGGTGGCGGAGGATTTATTCTCTTAGCTTAACACCCGTCTCTGAGACGTACGAGCTCAGAGGTTATGTAGTTGATGGTTATTAGTGATACATTCCAAATTTGGTAATGTGGCATACGAAGTGCTGCTGATCATGTGTTGATCGAAGCATGGCTTTCGTGTAAAGCGTATCTTTGTGGACGAGACTTTGTCGAATCTCACAACCCGATAATGGTCGAAACCGGAATCATTGTAGCAAGGTTATTTGGGGGTAGCGCCCCCCGAGGGTATGTCATTTCCTTCTGGATAAAAGGTGGTATCATGGTATGGAGCCCAGATATTTAACCTACGTGGTTGCTGCAAACTTATTGCATTGTGGTTGTTGGTGTAGAGGTACCTCAGATAAAGGTCGCTAACGATCGGGGGATGGCATGCTCGTGTCAGTAGTTACCTAGTTACAGAGGTAAACCGGCCTTGTGTTGGTGGAGATCCGGTTAGGTTCTCGGAGGCGTCCCTCCAGAAGCGTTCCATTCGGTGTGGGAAGTTCCGTAGCCTGACCATTTTTGGAAATCCAAAGAAACAATACGCACCCTGTACGGTTTTAGTTGTATAACCTGCCATGGAATGTGGCGGTAACATGCTATTGAACATGGTAGCTATAGTAGGCATACGACGAAATGTGGTATGCTGGCTAAGATTAATATTATACTTTCGAAATGTTTTCTGCACTATGCATTAATAATAATATCTAAATGATTTTCGCGTATCAAGCATGTTTGACTATTATAAGGAGAAATCTCCTCCAATTGTGCATTTGCATTGTGTGTGTGGCGGGAGGCCTTATAGTAGTTTCATTTTCCAAAAAGCATTGCGATTTCTTTTAAATTCTTTTGTTTTATTTTTGATAAAGATCAAATATTTTCGTTTTCTCACACCAGTCCCATGACCGACCTGGAGTTTATTGTTCTCTTTCTAAACTCTGGATGCCTACAATTTTTCCACATGGGCAGTCTAGAGTTAGATTTTCTAGATAGTCAGATAGTAGATGTAGATTCGATATCTTGGAAATCTTTGGATTTAGGCTATCGCTCTGTGCTTCTCTTCAACACTCGGGATCAGACTTGCTAAAGTCCTACTTGATGGTGGTTCAAGCTTTCGATTTGGAGTTTTGGAGCTTTGGATTTGAGATGTACTTTGTGGATTTATTCTCTCTTGAAGTATATGTTGGAGTTATCTTGTCTGTTGTTGTATCTTTCCACTGTTATGTATCTCTGATTATGTGATATTCATTGTATCAGAATATTGTATCAACTGTTGTATCATTGATATATATATATATATATATATATATATATTGTTTTCTTCCGCTGTGTTGTTATACTTAATGTGTTATAAGCTCCGGCGAACCAGATTCGACGTTTGAATCTACGGCATTTGAATACGGGTGATGTATTCATTGTCGATTTTTGAAGGTCGAGTCAGGGTGGTTACATAATTGACAATCGCTGGGTCGCTCCTTATAATCCTTATTTACTATTAAAATATGATTTTCATATAAATGTTTAAATTTGCTCAAGTATTACATTTGTGAAATATTTATATAAATATGTTTATAAAGGGTCGGATCGTGTTTCTATAAATGTATCTTCGAACACAAACGATGAGGATGAAATTTCACAGTTTGTTAACGCTAGATGGATTTGTGCACCTGAGTCAATATGGCGAATATTTAAATTTGCACTAAGTTCTATTTCTCCTTCTGTGGACAACAAATACATCTTCCAAATAGACAACAACTAAAATTTAGTGCAAACGAAAACTTAAAAACTATTTTGAGTGATGAACATGGATCTAAAACAATGCTTATTGAATTTTTCACTAAGAATATTAACGATGTCAATGCACGTCAATACTTATACTACGAATTTCCGGAAAAATATTGGTGGGAATATAAACAAAAAGAATGGATATGTAGATGAAACAATTGTAAGGTAATTGGTCGAATTTATACAGTATCCCCTACAGAAGGTGATCGATTTTCTTTACGCTTACTTTTAAACCATGTTAGGGGTCCGGCATCTTTTACGCACTTACTTACAGTTAATGGAACTCACTATAACACCTTTAATGAACCCGTAGAACATAAAGATTTGCTTGAAAATGATGATAGTATAAAGGAATGTTTATAAGGTGCTTCAAACACACACATGCCCACCGCTTTAAGAAGATTGTTCGTCACAATTTTAGTGTATTGTGAGCCTTGCATGGTGCGAGAACTATGGGATGAGTTTTTACCATATTTAATTGAAGATTATCCTTCTACGCATACCACTAACCAAAATAATATATATTTAATAAACCGGTGTCTTTTCGACCTTAATAACCTCCTAAATCAATATAACGAAATAATTTTTGACTATGACATTCCACATAACACTCTACATTTTTTCCACCACTATAATAGTTCAACCATTATTTTAGAAGAACAATCTACATAGATACCACAAACCGATATAGATTTTATAAATAACTTAAACGCAGAACAAAATGAAGCATTTCAAGTGATCATGCATTCAATAAAAGAAAAAAAGAACTCAATAAATTTCATAGATGGTCCAGGAGGTACAAGAAAAACGTATCTTTCAAAATCAATTTTAGCCCATATACGAATCCAAGGCCTTATTGCTATTGCAGTTGCTATCTCTGGAATTGCTTCTCTAGCGTTGCCTGGAGGTCGAACTGCGCACTCTATATTTAAAATTCCAATCAAATTGGATTCTTCGTCAACATGTTACATTCCTAAACAATCTGATAATGCAAAACTATTGCATTTGGCCACTGTTATATTATGGGATGAAGCAATAATGGCTCATCGTTATGCATTTGAAGCCTTAGATAGAAATTAAGGGACCTAACTGGTATAAATACACCATTTGGTGGGAAGATTATTATATTAGGTGGTGATTTTCGACAAGTACTACCCATTGTCGTAAAAGGTACTAAAGCTCAAATAGTCGATTCATGTATAGTACGATCATATTTGTGGACAAGTGTACATGTAATTCATTTAACACAAAATATGTGAGCGAGAAACGATCAATCATATGTCGAAATACTTTTACATATTGGAAATGGAACAGAACCTTATGTACAAGATGATCTTATTAAACTCTCAGATGATATTGTTATACCCAACATCAATGCAAGTTCCCTATGTCGTTTAATTGATGAAGTCTTCCCTACACTCCATGAAAAATTAGGTAACACTGATTGTATAATGAATAGAGCAATATTAACACCAAGAAATGAAACAACGGATGATCTAAATAATATAATCATACATATCTTTCCTAGAGAAGAACATGTTTATTATTCTTTTGATAGAGTTGAAGATGATACTACTAATTTGTATCAACCGGAATTTCTGAACTCGCTTGCTTTAGGTGGCTTGCCACCGCATAAACTAACACTTAAAGTAGGATCGCCAATAATGTTACTTAGAAATATAGACCCAAAAATTGGATTATGTAATGGAACAAGATTAATATGTCGTATCTTCCATAGAAATCTCATTGATGCAGAAATTACAGTTGGTCATTATCGTGGTACAAGGGTATTTATTCCACGTATCCCCCTTAAAGCCTTCTAAAAATATTAACATGCCTTTTAATTTAATTCGCAAACAATTCCTAATTAAATTTTCATTTTCTTTAACAATTAATAAATCACAAGGACAAGCCATTTATTATGTTCGAATTTATCTTCCAGAGCATGTTTTTAGTCATGGTCAACTATATGTGGTGTTATCCAGAGGAGTTTCATGAAACTCGACAAAGATTTTAGTACAAAAAGGAAAAATTCCACGTAACAAGGGAACTCACACTAGAAATGTACAAAGATGTTTTATTATCGTGTAATCAAAACTTAAACTAATTACAATTAAAAGTATCTTTTCCACCAAACTTTTTTAATATACATTATTCATTTTCAAAATATCACTGAGTAATGTCATTCTACATTTATAACTTCATTATTTCACTTATATTTTAGTTACTTTTCTTAATCATGTATTAATTTATGCGCAAATTTGAAACTTTCATTTACATCAAATAAACAATAATTTTAAATTTTTATGATCGTTATAAGAACATGTATCACACAAACTGATCCCTAAAAAATGTTTTTAACTCTGCCATCACCTATTACTTAGTGATGCCGGTATCAAGCCCGGATAAAGGAGGAGAGAAAACATTTTACAAACAAAGGGGCAATAATATAGTCATGCAGGAATAGCAGCAAAATGATAGTATGAGTATGCAATCTGAACCGGTAAGCTAATGCATCTATAGGATAAGACATGTTTTATATGTACTTTTTTTACAAAAAAGTTAACTCACGGTTGTCTTTGCACACGTCCAACGGACGTGCCATACATACTGATATGTGTGTGTGTATATATATATATTATACATACTTTCATTGATAAAAAATAAAAAAATTATATATTAATTTTATAAGTATACATATGTATTTATATTTATCAAATTTAATTCATATTTTTAAAATTTGAAATTAGAATATAATTAAAATCTAGATCTAGATCTGAAATTTTAAATTTGAATTAATATTTAAATTTAAAATTATTTATACTTTTATTTATAAATATTACTTTTTACTATGTCATATCATATATATACGATTTTAAGTATAATTATATATCACATTAAATTATATATTTAATAGACAACACATATGTATACGAAGTGGCTAATATGTCCGTTGTGGTGTAAATCCCAACACTTATATATTGGCGTGTTAAATCATATACACTGTATATGTTGTTTGTGCATGTACACGTATATGTGTAACATGTACATATTATATAACGCAAATATAATACCAAAATAAAATTTTATTTACAAATAAAATAAATAATGATTTTATTTAAAATCAATTAAAATTAGATTTATATAAACTTAGACTTCATAGGCTTAATAAAATCCAAAATGGTTTTTTTTTAATTTATCCTTTTAACCCGCTACATGTTAGCTCAGATCCACCAATGGTACCAGAGCCCAGTAGCTTGTGCAGTCAAAATTAGTCATGTTAGGGTTAACTAATCATGCTTATCCATCCAATCAGGCGTCAAAAAAAGTGGTGTCTGGGCTAGGTTTGGATAATTAAGTACCTTGCCCTACCTTGCTACTGGCATGGCTCGAATGATAAAGTGAGTTCAAAGGTTGTCCTTAATTGAAAAGGCCCAATTTGAATTGGGCCTTGGCCTAATTTTCAAAATTGTTTTGAAATTAAAATAAAAATTTAAATTTAAAAGTTGATTTTAAAATAAGAAATATATTATAAATGTTATAATATAACTTTCAAATGTGTTTTAAAAATATATTAAATATATTTCATAAATATTTAAAATATTAATTAAATTAATTAAAGTATATATATATAATATATAATATTATATGTTACATTACCTTAAATTGTTTAAGATGATGTAAGTATATATGTATATATAAGATTTTTTTTGAAATTGATAATTAATTAAAATTATTGAAATAAATAAATTAATTAAAAGTTAATTAACAAATAATAAAACACACATAAATAAAATATATGTGTATAGATTTAAATGTTATTGTATACATATTCAATATAAAATGTTTAAATGAATAATATAAAATTAATTCAATTGTAAATTAATTAAATAAGATTTTATTTATATAGTATTATACGTAAGACTACTATATAAGTTAATTAAATTATAAAAGTTATACAATAATTAAAACTTATATAATACGAATGTATAATTAAAGGTGGAACAACGTCTCCTCGTCATCTTAACCAAAAAGAAAACTTATATAATACGAATGTATAATTAAATGAGATCTCTTTAACTAAAAAGAAAACCTTTGGGTTCAATGGATGACCAATAACTATTTACAAAACAAGAACTTCTGGACCATGGACATCCTCATCAACTCTAGCTGGCACTTATGAAGCCTCCTTAAGCTTAGGAATTGTATCCTCCCTTTCATTACCACAATGTTTCCCCAATGTGCCTTTTGGCATTGCCCTTGGGGAGATTTTGGACTAGTTCTCAACCAAACCCTAGATTTCAATCAAAAGGCCATGATAGGCATTCCTGATGCTGTTGAAGCATGGAACACATTCATAATGGAAAGGCCACACTCTCAAACTCAAGTAACCCTCAAGTTCAACATATTTGAAACCAACTTATGAATAAGCATTACAATCTGCACGAGACTAAATTTCACTGGACCATTGAAAGAAAGACACATTTTATACGAAGATTACAATGCTTTGAATAAAATCACTCCCATTCAACCCTGCCGCTAGTATAAAAGAATATGGAACTTCTATGATGCTTAAAAAGATAATTTGCTTCTTTGGAAAGTGATTAACTAAGCTCTATTCACCAAAGACAAGCTGATCATCATTGGGATGGTGAACAATTATACTGCTCCTTCTATAATGGGGCACCTAAAACTGTTCAACACCTCTTCTTTGAATGCCATGACATTCAAGTAGCATGGAAAACAGCCCTCACTAAGCTACACTTCACAATTTATCTACTTCACGCATTCTCAAATGGTGGAATATATACAAGCTTACTATAGGCAAAAAATATTAGCTCTAAAATGCTCCTATGTGCTCTCAAATTTTTCATATGGATTTACTATAAGGAGAGGAATGATCGAGATTTTGAGAAGAAGAAGAGAATAATCCCTAACCTAATTGCAGAAATTATGCTTAAAATTAAGACGTGCATGGATTTTTGGACTTTTGCCTACCCTAATTTAATAGGGTTACCATTGGCATTTAACTGGTTATAATAGCCCTCTCTTTTGTTTTTTTTCTTCTGTTTACTCTTTCCTCATGTTGCCCTTGGATTCACTTTTTCTTAATAAATCCTGATAGAGGAATAGTTCAAATCCTCGCTTGCTTTTGCAAAAAAGATGGACAATAAGAAACCCTAAACAAACTTAAGGATAAGTACACTAGTACTTATACCGTGATTTCTGATGTGTTGATATCACTCAATTTAATATATTAAAGATTATGAATCTTTAATATAACGTTTTCCCCTGCCATTTATATGTTAACGGACTGCTTGCACACTCTTAGTTGTTGAGCTTTCCTCAAATTAGGGATGTTATTTGTGGTACTACTAATATATAAAATAGACAAAGTAAGATATCTACACATTTTGTTGAGTTTTCCTTAAGGTATGTGCATTATACTTAGACCATCATGAAATGGTAGGTATGAGTGATAATCTCACTTTATTTTTTGAGCTTTCCTCAAGGTAAAGATGAGATTAGGAGAAAGACCACAAAGTTAGAAGTTATATATGATACAACCGATAAGGTGTTATCCATCATATACAAGAGTACGATTTGTTGAGCTTTTCTCAAGGTCTGAACCTTAAGGCACGAGTCCTAATGCTACTAATGAAGTCAAAAAAATTTTATGCTTAGTCGTTAGGGTTTTAAAAAACATAAAAGATTAGAGGGAGCTTATTAGTAAAATGAAATATAATGTTTAACCTTGCTAATATTCTAAGATCATCTACTATAAAAATTCCTAATGTACTAAGTCGGAATTTGCAAAAAAATGTCTACACCTAAGTTGTTTTTTGAAAATGACAAACTCATTGGACCCAATTGCATAGACGGGCTAAGGGCAAAATTGGTAGCATTAACTTATGAATGTCCTTTATCATCTATAGGCAAACTTCTTATGGTTAGACCTGTAGATGATGCGGACGCCAAACTAAGATTAGCCTATAACAAATAGGTCCAAGACCTTGAAATTGCTTAAGTTTATGTGTTGTCTACTTTGGATAAGCTACTACAGAGACAACACAAAAACATGACCATCTATCAAATTTTCGATAGCCTCAAAACTCTTTTTGGGGAATAGTCTCGTTCCATAAGGTATGAACTTATGAAGAAGCTGTTCAATACGAAAACGATGAAGGGACAAAAGGTGGACGATTACATTTTATTGATGAAAGGCTATATTGATAGACTAGCTCAATTGGATATCACGATAGATAATGAGCTACAAGTAAATCTGATCTTAGGGTTTATTATTTCTCAGTTTAAGCTGTTCTTATTAAACTATAATATGAACCAGTTGAACGTAAGCCTCATTGAGCTTCTCACCGTTATGGTCAACCGAATTTTTGTTTAGAGATCAGAATACAATGCTTGCATTTAAGGTTAATGTGTCATTTTTGAAAGGTTTTAAGAATCATAAAAGGATTAATAAGAACAAGAAGATATCTCCAACTGACGAGGGTAAATGTCATCACTATCACAAAAATAGTCATTGAAAATGGAATTTTTTGAAATACTTAAAAGTTGTCAAAGAGAAGAAACAAATCATTTTGCTACTCCTACAGGAATATTACCATTCAAAATTGTTTGTGGTCGATAAATTATCTTGGGATTTAGATAGTGGATTTGGAACTCGGGGGCTTAGAAATATGCATGATGTGGCAAGGGGGGAGATGAGGCTTCAAATTGCTGATGGAACTCTAATAGATGTAACAACGGTTGGAGATTTTCATCTATCCTAGTGGATTAGTTTTAATATTAAATAATTGCTATTATCTAAAATACTTTATTTCTAGGATTATTTCTATGTCTAGATTGTCCAAGACTGGTTATATTTTTCACAATATTAATAATTTTATGAACATTATGTTATATGGTAATAAAGTCTATGATGGTATTTTGGATAATGGCATGTACATGATCAATACTAGTTATATCTGTGCTATGAGTAATTCTTCAAACGATGATGTAAATAAAAACAATCTTTGGCATTGTAGGCTAGGTCAATTTCGTTACCCACAAAATCAATGCCTAAGATGTCATATGAGATGCGGCATGGGAAGAAAGCCCATGTTAATTATTTAAAGGCGTGGGGTTGTCCAGCCTACGTTAAAAACGTCGGTCCCACAAACTTAATGCGAGATTAACCTTGTGTAAGTTTATAGGGTATCCCAAGAATTTTAGAGGACACATTTTCTACAACATAGAGGAATGAAATACTATTGTTTCCACATACGTTATCTTTTTAGAAATGGAATTCATGTCAAAAGAAATTAACAACGAGGTTGTAGACTTGGATGAGACCCGAGAAATTAACTTTGAGGCCGAACAAGTGGGAGAATCAAATTCATCTTTATATGGAAACACGCAACCTATTAGAACGTCTAGCAGGGAATCTCACCTTCCAGAGAGATACTATACTTTTCTCATGGATGGCAAGAAAGAGGACTGCTTCTCAGAAGACAACACTCCTCTATTGTTCTAACAAGCAATGCAGATTAAAGACTACACTTTGGCTTGGAGTAATGAAATTCGAAATGGGTCCAATGTTTGTAAACAAAGTATGGACTTTGTTTGACATACCGGAAGGGATGAAACCCATCAACTAGTAATGAGTTTTTAAGAAAAAACTAAATACATACAGACAAGTAGGGGCTCCTAAGCAAGGATGGTTGTGAAATGATTTTGTTAAATTCAAGGTGTTAATTATGACGAGAGGTTTTCGTTCGTAGTGATGCTAAGCCCATTCGGATAATGCTAGTTATTGCTACATTCTATGACTACTAAATATGAAAAATTGACATAAAGATGGCATTTCTAAATGGTATTTAGAAAATACCATCTTTATGTTGCAGCTCAAGAGTTTCGAGGTCAGTGGGAGTGAAGACAAGGCTTGTAAGTTGTTAAGGTCCATTTATGGACTTAAACAATCTTCAAGGAGTTGGAATAATTTTTTTGATCAAGTGATTAACCAGTTTGGTTTTTATCAGAAAATAGAGAAAACGTCTGTGCACCGAAAGGAACAGGGAAATACTATCATATTTTTTGTGTTATACTTTGATGATCTTCTGTTAATTGGTAATGATGTTTTGTTATTGTAATTGGCGAAAGCTTGGCTTTTCAAGAACTTCTCCATGAAGGATTTGGGAGAAGCATCTGATATACTAGGTATAAAGATATATAGAGATAAATCTAAGAGGCTATTAGGATTGTCCCAATCTTTGTACTAGACACCATACTGAAAAGGTTTGGTATGGAGAATTCCAAGCATGGAGATGTTCCAACGCAATATGGAATCGTCCTTTCCAAGAAGGATGCTCCTTAGCCTAATGAGGGGAAAGAGCGTATGAAGAAGATACCATATACTTTGGCAATCAGTTCTATAATATATGTTATGCTATGTACTATACTGGATGTGGCATACACATCAGGATGCGGAAGTTGATACCAGTCTAATCTTGAAAAAACATTGGACAGTTGTAAATTGTATACTTAAGAATTTAAGAAATACTAGGGATTTATTCTTAATAAATAGGAAAAGGGACCTCGTTATGAAGGGGTATACTGACTCTAGCTTTTAGAGCGATATAGACAATAGTAAATTAGTGTCTGGTTATGTTTTTACTATTAACGATGAGGCTGTTAGTTGGAAAAGTTCCAAATAGGAAACGGTAGTGATTCCATGATGGAGACCGAGTACGTCCTCCTCAATGAAGCGGCTAAAGAAGTGGATTGGATGCGTAGGTTTTGAAGTGAGCTAGGAGTGATTATCGACATGGTATCCGATGGAATTGCTTTGTGACATCAATGCGGTGATACAGATTGTAAAAGAGCCTACAACACATAAGAAATCATTGACATGTTCTTTGAAAGTTCCACTTAATCGGAGAATTCATTGAGAAGAAAGAGGTCATGATATAAAGGGTAGATACCAAGGACAATATAGCAGATCCATTCACGATGGGTCTAAGTCAGTTCAATTCTCGTTAATTGATCCAAGGGATGTGATTGAGATTCCAAAACTGGCCCGAGTGCAAGTGGAAGATTGATAAAGTTAAGGGTATGCCCTAGGGGAAATTTTGTAATTTATTTAAATTCTTAACTCTGTAATAAATCTCGTTCGAAATAAAGGTATTTTTCATTTTATTATATACTTGTTATAACGTGCTATAACTAATCGATTATTTGATTTAAGTATATTTGGTAGAAAATTCAAAAATGGTGCGTATTGCGATAGCAACTACAAGATGTTGTAATCATAAACAAATTACCACAATATAATAAAATGTCAAGGTGTACCGAGACTGGATGTCGATGCATATGTTAAGATAGAGTATGTTACGCTCTCCAAATGTTGGGTAGTGTATTACTCATGGTTGTTGGGGGCACCAAACAGTTATGTACTGAAAATTATTGGATAATTATGAAATAACCCATCTGATATATATTTTTTGGTTAATATAACTAAGGTCAAACAGAAAATATCTATATAACAATACTGAAAATTCCCTTGACCTTATAATATTATCGAGCTTCAATATGGAAACTTTACTTGGATTATAGTTAAATTGTGTCACGATGTCCATCGGATGACTATAGTTGGGTCAAGTTAAAGCATTAGAAGTGAAACTCTATTCATTAAAGAATTTGTCTCTTCAGTTATATGAGATTAGTATCACAATTAACTAAAGTCAACACAAAATCAAAGTCTCTGGCTAAAGTAGTTTGGTTAATAATAATTGTTATTACCGAACCAAGGACTTTATATTTGGACTATACAAGCTGAATGTGCATGATATTGGAATTTTGACCATTGCCGAATTTCATAAGTCCTAATTGATATAGTTTTGATGAAGAGAATTGGTGTGTATAATTGCACTATTGGGCACCGCTTAAAATAAGTAATACCTAAGCTATATAAGGGATAAATTTGGTTATAGCGTCACACCACTAGCTAAGGTCGCGTGTGAACGTTAATATTCGAATTGTTCGATATTAATCGCTAATCAAATTTACACCTAAGAGGTACACAGCCAAAATGTTGAACTCCATCTAGACCTGACTTAATTAAATTATATTGTTATAAATTAATTAATATTCGTGAAATATTACTTATAGAAATGTATTTGACTTGTGCTGAAAATAGGCATGTATAAAAGTTGTATACACATGTATCGATATATGATATTAATGTACATTTAAATTAGATTTAAACGTATATTATGTGATCGAAGTTGAAGTAGAATGGAGGCCCATATTAGCGTAAGGATGGTCGAGTATACGTGGGTAAACAAAAGGGGTAGGATTTGATTCAAAAGGGTTTGAGATGGCGAGATAAAACAGTGGATCTGGATCCACTTTTAGCTCCTCTCTCTTTGCTATTTAAACACCCTTAACCCCTCTTTTGCCATACTCTCCTTTTGCTCCTACTACATATCCCTTTGGCTGAAAATTGAAGCCACATACCTCCATTAATTCAAGCTTTAAAACATGAGGTTAAATTAAAATTACAACAACGCTACACAATGCTTTCTATTTGGTAGCTCTCTGTAAAAGGATTTGAACTCAGATTCAAGCGGAGTCGACCGATTCAACATCCAATGTGTACTAATTAGGCTATAGTCAGATAACTAATCTATTTACAATATTATATATTTATTTAATAATTATCTTGAATCATATATTCTTAGATTAGATCATGATATTATGAATCGCTACACACGTGTGTTGTCAATATTAGATGTGAATATGTGTGTATGTGTATTGCGATTAATAATTATTTATATATGTGTGTGTGTGTGTACATGCATACATAGCTCTCGAAAGGAAAAAAATAAAATTCAAATAATAATTTTTAAAAGTGTTTTAAAACAAAATTTGTTTTTTAATGTTTAAATATAAATATATGCTACACATATAATTTTGCTAAATCATATGCATGATAATAAATGAAATTAAAAAAAAGTTGTATACATGTTAATTTAAAAAACCATATATATGTATTTGAAACATAATGTATTAACTTAATTCAAAATATATATACTATAATACACATAAACAAATGTTTAAGAAACACAAAATTCTAAATGTTGTGAAATTGGTTTTCGAAGAAATTATACATACATACATACATATATATATAACAATTTCCATACATAGTTTTTTGTAATTAAAGAAATTAAATAGATATAAAATTGCATTTAACAAATTCTTTTGGTCGAAAAGCGTATATACGAATATATTTATATATATATGTATGTATTTACTTATTTACATTTTAAATATATATGTTTGTGTGTGTAGACATGTATATATCATTCTTTTATATTTGATTTTAAGCATTAATTTTAGTATACACACACACACACATATATGTATTTATATTATACATAATTTCGCTAATAAAAAACAAAATAATTTTTTATATATTATTTTCGTAAGCATATATATTTGTGTTTATATTTTTAAAATTTGGAATTAGAAGATATTTTAAAATCCAATTCTAGATCTGAAATTAAAATTTATATTTAAATTTAAAATTTTAAAATTTGCGTTTATAAATATTTTATTTACAATGTCATATATGTAATATTTATACTATCATAAATATATAATTTTATATCACATTAAATTATATATATATACACATATACATACATACACATGTATATTAAACAACACATATGTATACAGAGAGGCTAATACGTCTGTTGTGGTGTAAACCATGCACTTATATATGGGTATGTTAAACCATGTACATTATATATATTACACGTGCGCGTACACTCCATGTGTATACGACACACATGTACATATTATATAATACAAATATAAATATTTATTTACAAATTAAATAAAATAACGATTTTGTTAAAAATTAACTTGAATAAGATCTAAATAAATTTAGACATCATAGGCCCAATAAGATCCAAAATGGCAATTTTTTTTTGAAATTTACTCATTTAACCTGCCGCATGTTGGCCTAGATCCAACACATAGTAGATGAGAAGCTTTTGGAAAAACATCTACTGCAACTTTGATAAATGCAAGTTTATCATCGGGGACGATAACCTTAGGGAACTCATTCTTTCCATGAATTTTACCAATGCAAGTAAAAGCCCAAATATATGATTCCTTGTTTCCCTACTGTTAAATGCAAGAGAAACTATGAATGAATCTCCCATCGAAGTATGGGAAAACATATGGAAGTAAGGCAATTTGTAACGATTGGTTTGAAAGGAGAAACCGGGGAATAAAATTTGGTGGACATCGTGCAAGCTCAAAGCATCTAAGATGACAGAAAATAGATGTGATAAGTGATTGGTAGAAGGATCATACCAATGTTGAATTGAATAACAAGCACTTATTGAAGTTTCATGAACTACTACATAATTGATCTTCCCTCGGTATCTTGCAATTTAAACTTCATTTTGGCAATGTATACATTTCTAATCATAGAAAAGTTATCTACGTTATCAACTTCCAAAGCATACAAGATGTACTTGATCTCGCTCCGCTCATTCTCATCATTTCAACTATTTTTGGCTCATTGTCATTAATTCTTTCCACGTGCACATCCCAATAAGCCATCAAGGGGGAAATGATTATGTTTTCCACCTTTAAATACAAGTACCCATTTCCATCAAATGACAAGTTAAACTTAAATTAAACAGGCAACCACACTTCCTACTTCCACTTGCCTCCTTTTTTGATTTGTTTTAGGAATATGACCTTTGGCTTTATAACTACAATATCCAGCACCACATTCACACATTAATACCATTCAAGGAAACTCTTCACCCATGTATATGTTCTGAAGTCGGCTTCTTTTAATGGCAACTACGCAATTGACGATCCTCCTACACTCAATGCACCAATCTTGTAATTGTTCCTTTGAATCGAATAACTGCTACAAGTAAATCATTTGTTAGTTAAAAAGGTACAACAATGTTATAATAAAACATAATTTGAATTTACAAATATACCTTATCAATTCCAAACAGTGGAGTTAAATCTGGACATTCTGCATTATCATAGTTTGACGTGTTAGATTTGTCAATCTCTTTATCAACAACTTTATCTTTTTCTTCATTTAGGACATTTGATTCAATTTCCTCATTATTTGATTTGTTAGAATTGTCAATCTCTTCATCACATCTTTAATTTTCATCATTTGGGGCATTTGATTTGATTTCCTCCTCCTCACTCATGGATTGTTTACCTAAGAAATATTATAACATAGTTGCAACATTCGATAAGATAGCTGTTGACTAGAGATTTAACCAACCTTAGAATTAGACTACCGTGTAAAGGTTATTTGCTAATACTAGGTTATAAAGTTGAAAATGAGGAAGACCGTAAGTAACCAAAGTAATCAACATCAAATATAAAGTGGTTCGGTAAGCTTGCATACGTCCAATATGAAGTTCTCTTACTATATGTCTCTATTACAATTACTGGAAATTACAAGAGAATAATAAGAAAATAAAGCTCTTAAGATTAATAAAGCTAGCTATTCTAAAGTATTTAGGGATTGATTTATTGTATAAAGAGCTCTACAATATATGGTACTTAGAATTCTTATATTTTTCAACCCCTTTTAAGTGGTAATGATAAGGTACTTATAGTAGCTGAAACGGATCATAGACAGCTAAGCATGTACTGTAAAATGGACCAAAAAAGTTCCTAGCCGTTGATCTAGTGGCACGAGCAGATGGAAGATAGCTGTAAAGGAGTAATGGGATGTGCGGTTGAGAAAATATACCCATCTGTACCATTCACATTCATAGCATTTAATGTGCATTTAAAGTGCATTTAATGTGCATTTAAAGCACATTTAATGGCGATAGTTTGCTATATGACTTCGGTCGCTTGGCTATAGTTCTTTATACAGATGGGTGGACAACTTTTCCTTTACTCTTATGGTGCTTATGTGCCAAGGCTTGCTGAGCTGGATGGTCGATGGCATAAGGAACGGTGGAATCTAAGAATTGTTAAGGACTAGGCCGGATATAAGGTGATGGAGGAGGCTGCTTAGGACCTCGTGGGCGGCTATAGCAAACCCAGGCCAAGGGAAGGTCATGCTTGAACCAGCTTTGTTGTGCATGCCTTTTTCTTGAGGCAACCTAGAGTGGTGCTGGGTGGTGCTTGAAGTGATGCTGGAGTAGACGGATTGGCTTAGGGTATGGATGGAAGAGGTTCAGCATGAAGGAGCTGATCGTCATCAAGCTATGTTGGAATGGACCGAGAATGGCTAGGCTTAGGTCTACTTTCTTGAGCAGTTTGTGAACACTGTCCACGGATAGGATATCCAGGCTTCATTTTGATGCTTTGATGAGTAAAAGGGTTGGTTTAAGATCAACTTGAGTTTGGGCCAGCCTATGAGAGCCAGTCAAAGAATAGGCGGGTCAGTTTTGCTTGGGTCAGATTGCCTTAACTGGCCTTCTAATTGCTTACAGGAAAACTCAAGCAAAATTTTTCCCTTTAAATCCATATTTGTATATGAGTGCGGGATTGTCAAATCATGAAGATCGTGCTGACCGAACACTCTGTTATGCATTTAATGTGCCTGTTACGTGGCGACATGCCATTGGCTATGATGGTTAGTTTTTGCAGATGTGGCAAGCATGACACAGTGCTGATCTTATCTGAATGATAAAGATTTCTTTTCCTATAGAATCCAATGAATATGATCAAAGATATAGATATATATTCGCTTTAGTTTTGAACCTACAAAAATCTTTACCATGGAACTCCTTCATAGCCAATAGATTTTCCACGATTCTCTATTAGCAAAAGCAGCTAACTACGTATTCCTCTTCCTCTTTAAACATATTTGATTTTAAAAAAAAAATTCAAACTTATTTGGTGTTATAAGAAGGGATGAAGCTTTCTTGATGCCAAACTTCTTTTGTTGATTACAGTTCAGACCGCCATTTGGAACATGTTATGAGATGCATCTTGCTTTACTGCTTGGTTTGGGCTCACGCCCCTGGCCAACTTTTTGATGGTACTCGACCGTCATTGTCATGTTGATGGTCTAGTTGATGTTGGTAGATTTTATCTTTATTTGGCCTTAGCTGCTCCACATTTAGGCAGGCCTAGATGCTTCAAAGCCTTGCTGGAAAGAGTAGTTGTCATCGCCTCTACCTCTGATGTCATAACTAATGCCTTGGTATGCTCCTTGTTTTTGTTGCCGGTATCTTATGGGGATTTATTTGAGATTTGATATAAAAACTTCGAAGGTGGTGGCACACCCTTACTTCCATTGGAAAATACCAATCGTGCATCGTCAGAAGCGATCATCTTCACATTTGAAGCTGACTGCTTCATTGCACATGTGTTTCTGTTCTTTTTCTTCTTTTCAACTAGTTAGCAATAGAATGCATTTATAGGCCTAGCGGTGTGTGCGTTATGCTTATGTACCCTTTGAACTAAATGAAATAGATCCTTTGTTCCAAATTTTAACTTAGAATTTTGTTGTCGTCTTGGCTTGTTTATCTATGCATGACTTGTAGAGTATACTGCTTTGGATAACAGATGGTTCCTATATTATTTGCAGAAAAACCTTTTCTTTTTAGGATATGTTAAATATCAATGTGATAATAAGGCGAAATGTGTATGGTTGTTCACGTAGAACATGTTCCGACTGGATGCAACGTGGCAGTTTTCACTGGCATGAACTGGAGCACATAGCTCGTGGGATTCTCTTGGGTGGCAAGTGGTCAAACATAGGGTGGCGGATGGACCCGGATCGAACGTGAGCGCATGTTGGCAGTAAGGTTCTCCTCGGTTACACGTCGCCAGTCGTGAAATGACCGTTGATCCCGAATTGAATCGGACAACATTACTAGCTCAAGTGCTCATGTGTAGGTAAGTTGCATGTTGGTGAGACGGGATAGTGTTTTGCTCGCTCACAAGAACCTGTAAGAAGATTTTTTAGAAATGAGAACTTATCCATAGTTATGGGTCTGGGTCGTAGTGATGCCCCCGGTTCTTTCAGATGACTCGGCCTATTATGAGAGGGTTGGAGTGGTCACTAATGTTTCAGAGTTGGGGACGGTCTCGACAAGAACCAAGGCACTAGCCAACTCGATAGATCTCCCAAGGAGCACGCACCAATTGTTGAAAGTTCCTACTAAAACATGAGAGCACCCTTCTTTGCTTGCCTAAGGGAAGTCGCATACCATTCTCGCGACTATCACTGACCCCATCTTGGATGGGGAACTTCATGATGAGGCGATTGTAGGAGACGTTGACGTCCAATTTAGCAAGTGTCCGACATTATATTAATAGATTATAAGCAGACGAGAAATCAACCACCACAAATTACCTGGATTTTTACTGTAGGGGTCTTTTGGCCAAACATCATTATAAGTGAGGTAGTGCCTATAAGAATAATGCCCACACCCCAAGTGATGTAAATGGGCAAGGTGCAAGGGTGAGGCTGGAAGAAGGAAGCCAAGAGCCTCAAATACATTTTTGAATATGATATCAACTTAGCTGCCTCTATCCATGAAGGTCCAATGCACATTAGAGTTGGCCAAGGAAAAAGTGATGATCATGGGGTTGTGATGGAGGTAGGAGATTGGTTTTGTGTCTTTTGTTGTTGTGAAGTTCATCAGTCGCTTTGATTCCAGTCGGGGTGCCTTGGATGTCCGAAATTCTAATGAGTGCATCTGATTGGCTGTGCCCACTTCCCTTTGACACCGGGACTGGGGTCCTCGACTATTGCCGACCGCATGCAAGCCTCCGCACATGGTTAGGACCTTGGTGATAGCCTAGACATTTGTGTTATTAGATGGAGGGGGCTAATTTGGTTGGTCATCGTGGTTTGTCCTTTGCTCGACCTGATGCCTAACAAACTCCAAACGCACTCCTTCCAGGATGAGGCTCTCAATCTAATCCTTAAGCACTCGGCACTTTATTGTAGAGTGACTGTTAATTTGATGGAAGTTGTAGTGTTTGTTGTTGCCGCAAGATTCTTCCCGTTTTCCGTCCCTAGTGGTGGCGGTTCTTCGAAATTGCACCCGACTTTAGGTAGCGAGATAGATAGTGGCATCATCCCTGTTCAAATAAGATTAAATATTAAACCTAGGCTTGCATCGAGTGATAGCCTTTGGCCACCTTCAGGAGTCAACTTGATGACCATTGTTTCTATGATAATTGTTTTTACGAGGACTGGCTTGAGTGAGGTGCCTTGCCTTATTACCGTTGTTTGAAAGATTTATGTCTTCCATCCTCGTCCTAACGTTGGCCCGCTTATATAAACCGATCAAGGATGAAGCCGGTTGCTTTTGGAGCTCTCTCCATACCCTAGATTTGTACCTGACCCTTGAACATAAGGCGACGAACAAGCTATTCACGTTCGCCCCTCTAGCCTGAGTGGACTCTTTGTTGAAGCGGTTGACATACAATTGCAAGCTTTCTGAAGGACCCTGCCCGATGATGTCTAGCTCACTAGCCATCATGGCACGGGTTCTGGAAGTAAAAAAATGGGTCTTGAAATCTGTGCACGGCTAGGCCCAGGAACTGATGCTGCCCGATCGCATACGTAAGAATTAGCAGGAGGCCAGTCCTGTGAGAGTGGAGTGAAAGGGTGGACATTTTGCTGAGCCAAAAAGCTGGCCAGCATGGATGATGGAGTTGAATGCAGTAATGTAGTTGAATGGGTTAGCACTCCCATCGTACTTGTCAATAAGCAGCAAGGTATACCGACAATGGATGTAAGTGTCCAAAATTTAATTGGAGAACGATTCTCCATTCTAGTCATTAGAGAATGCCTCACCTTTAGCATTTCGGGCTTGCATTCTGTTGAGTTGTTGGGAAAGGATATGCATTTATTCCCTAGGGCCCACATTGACCTGTTGTGGAATATTCTGATCTATGACCGGTTGTGGGCTCAACCGACGCCTTTATAGGGTGCGAGATCGATGACAGTGAGGAGAATTGTGAGCATGAGACCTCTCCCTTCGCATGGAAGGCAAACTGGAGCACGACGAGAAAGTCAAGTGCGCCTTGCCGATGGTAGGGGCACCATAATTAAGATGGTCAAAAGTAGAAGCATAAGGGTGATCAACAATTTATGGTTGTTCCGCTGAAGGAGAACGGTGATGTCTTGGCCCGCATGCGCAACCACATTTGAGATGATACTAATTCGGCCAAGCATACAGGTAGCGTACCTTTTGGGATGATCATGAACATCCACAAGTAGGGTTTCGTGCATTATTCTTTTCCAAGCTTCAACGGTGTTCATAAGCTCATAGTCGCCGGGAAGCACTGGTCTGTGAGTAGGAAGGTCGACTAGGTCGGCTGTTGGAGAAGCGGTCAAGACAAAAGCTTATAGTAGCTTGGGTGTCCAGCTTCCACTTTGCGGGCCAGCTAGCCCATGCTTGATAGTTATAGCATCACAACACACCACATTTCTTTGCTGATGACAAGATTGGGCTCGACAACAATAGAAGAGTGTTGCCGCTAGTTCTGTGCTTGTTGGAGTTGTTACCTTCGACTCGTAGAAGATTGTCCATGAATACTGTTTGATGTGATTTTTTGTTTGATGATAACAAAATATATATCAATATATATATATGTGTTTGCAGTTTGGACTATATACAGAAAGGAAGAAATATTCATATTGAATAATTATACTATTGCACAGAATTTATATAATTCAACCAGTATTTTTTTATTCAATATAATATTTTATTACAACACTTAAACAATACAAAGTTTTCAGCTCTCTCTATATATATATACACCAGTTCATACATTTTACACTACAACACTCAACACTCAGTTTTTCACTCTGTCTGCACATCTACCTGCATTATCCAGCTCCACCTGTTGTCCTGTCTCCTGTGTACCTGTATAATTAGCAACTACAACAGTAATCTGAAAACAAACAAATTTGAATTTGCAAAAATAAAAATTTGTTTGTGTCTCAGATACATGGGTTATTGTCATCATCTTTGATTGTGTAATATCTGTGCATATCAGTGTTCTTACAGATAATCGTGAGTGGCTGCAATACACACGTGTACATGTATACACGTGTGCACTGCCTCGCCAACTCGTGTGCGTTATCAACAAGAGCAATCAATACTTCAATGAATTCAACATGAAGCCGTGCAAACTCCCGAAGACACAACAGTGATGGAAACTGCACCAATGCCAATCAAAACAGAGAATATATATATATATATATAGTGATGCATAGCAACTACATAGCTGCTACCAAGAAAACAAAGACCAGACAGCACAGCATGTACGAGGATCAATGAATTGAATGAACACGACCAGACACACATGAACAGAACATCAACTGGGCAGAGACAAAACAACACAGTCAAGTCACAATGAAACTGCAATAGACAAGTACACAACAAACCCGAATGTCACAAAGCATAAAAACATGTATGCAACATGGTGAGCAACACAAGGGCAGTACAATGCAACACAGTGAGCTACATGAACAAATGCAACAGTGTGAAGTGGTGTAACAGCAATTACAGGTATTCGACAAGGTGAAACAGTAGTAAATTAAAGTGTGCAACTCGAGAATGGATACAAGTGACTCAGACCAAATGCAGTGACATACTGCAACAAACAAAGTCTCGACCAAAATCAGTAACACAATGCAAATACAACAACATAGCACAATGCACAAAAGTCACAAACAAGGTCAAACCCAAGATAGGTTCAACTCAAGGCAACTTGAAGCATACAAGGTCAGACAAACCACTGCAACAGCAAACACAGTGAAGCTACAAACATCGAGTGCAACAACAAACTCTGTGCACATGTACAGGGATGAATACAACATGATGAAGCAGTGGAAACAAACTCAAGTGCAACAGTTGAATACATGAACAAGTGTAGCATCTGATACAGTGAAAAAGTCCAAGTCAAGATGGAGCTACAACGCAACACAGTGATAATGCAACATGGAGTATGCAAGTGAAATTCGAATTATCAAAACAGTTTCAAGTTACAACAAAGAAGTCAGTGGTAGCTCCAAAATCAAGATCAACATAACATGAAGCAGTTCAAATCCAAGTACAAACCCAAGAATATATGCATACTCACATACATATGTATGTATGCACATATATATATAGTAAACAGGTGAATGTGCAGTAGGGAACACAAGACAGTGGCAAGTACAAGTCAGTGCAGAAATCAAGCCGAAGTTAAAGAACAAATTCGTATCGTTTGATTAAGTCAAGGAAATCTAATTTGGAAAGAAATCTCTGCATCAAATTTCTCGAAGTCATATATGGTCAGTATTAATTCAAATAGGGGCCGAGACATCAAATATAGGAAGAAATTTTCGAATTAATTAATTCGAAAACAAATATGGACAGCAATAATTCGAAATCAAATCAAGAAAGGAATACTCCAAATCCAGAACAAATTCAGGAAAATAATCAACGACGTGTAGAAATCAAATCTGACAGTGGTTAATTAGGGTTTCAACCCTATAAATGCACCCCAAGAAATCATCATAGAACACAGAACAATCAAGTTCGAACAAGCCAAAACCATAAAAGCAAAAAGAGAGAATACATACCAAAACAAATGACGAACTCAATCAAACAGCAATGAGCAACTCAGAGGAATAATCGATCGACAAAGAGAGAAGCCAAATCAATCATACGATCAACTATCGGCTGCTTATTTCAAAGCCCTAATTTTCATAAGGGAACAAATCCCTGATTTGTAAAGAAAAGAAGGAAGCCGCCATTGTCATGAAAGGAACCGGGGCGATTTTTTCAGAGCAAAACAAACAAAAGGAGATAACGGGCTAGAGTAAAAATTGGGCCGGCTTGTTTATAAAGGGGC
Organism: Allium cepa; assembly: GCA_030765085.1. Classification (NCBI taxonomy): domain Eukaryota; kingdom Viridiplantae; phylum Streptophyta; class Magnoliopsida; order Asparagales; family Amaryllidaceae; genus Allium; species Allium cepa. The sequence goes on along the minus strand of CM060933.1, from coordinate 21,159,563 downwards.
TTTATTTTTTTTGGTTTAAGGGGTTATTTGTTGTTTAATTTTTTTCTTTAAAATTTGTTTTTATTTGTCTGATTTTTTTTTCTAAAACAAAACATGGTAAATCATCACCTAGGGTTTAGGTGTTGTCAGATTGTCTAGTTAGAGTTAGTCCAGTTAGCAGGGTTTGCGAGTTTGCAAAACTCTATAGGCAGTAGCAGGGTTTGCAAGTCTGTTAGAGTGTTTGTAAGCGGGAAACTGTTTAAATCTAATAGAAATCTGGGAATGCAGCAGTAGGCAGGGGTTGCCGAAGCTGGGTAAATTTTGTGTGTGATTTATTTTTCAGCATATTTATTTCTGTAGTTTGTTTCTGTGTTTAATTCGAAAAAATTTGCTATAACCCTATTCACCCCCCCTCTAGGGTTAATCTAGATCCTACAAGTGGTATCAAAGCTAGGTATTTTACTTTAACTCTAGAGTCATGAATCCACCAAATAATGCTTTTTCTGAGGGGCAGTCTATTGCTAGGCCACCCATGTTTAATGGGAATGATTATGCTTATTGGAAAGTTAGGATGAGTATTTATCTTAGTTCTGTCGATTATGATGTTTGGGATATTATTGAAACTGGCTATAAATCTCCCACTATAGTTATTGGTGATACTGAGATTCCTAAACCTAAGGATAGGTGGGATGCTAACGATAAGAAACTAAAAACTACAAATGCCAAAGCAATGAACGCTTTGATCTGTGCTCTTGATAAAAATGAATTTAATAGAATTTCTCATTGTACAACAGCACAGGAAATTTGGCACACTTTGGAGGTGACACACGAAGGAACTTCTCAAGTCAAGGAGTCACGTCTAGCTCTATTTAGCAATGAATACGAAAACTTTGTGATGGAAAAGGGCGAGAGCATAAAGGATATGTTTGGACGATTTTCAACTTTGGTGTACAATGCTAGAGCGCTTGGGAAGGTCTTCACTGAAGTAGAGCTTGTGCGGAAGATACTGCGAGTCTTACCAATGAACTTTGAGGCAAAAGTCACGGCAATACAAGAATCGAAAGATCTGAGTAAACTAAGCATGGAGGAGTTGATCGGAAACTTGATGACATATGAGCTTGAGCTAAAGGCAAAGGAGGAACGTAACAACTCCGAATCAAAAAAGAAGACAATTGCCTTGAAGAGCAAAGAAGAAAGCGATGAAGAAGAAGATCCAATTGAAGAGCTTGCGATGGCTGTCAATAATCTTAGAAAATGGTCAAAATTCAGGCCACGCAAGAAGAAAACAAGTGGTAATAGGTCAAAAGATGCTGACGATTCCGATAATGAATTGACATGCTTTAACTGCAAAAAGCCTGGCCACTTCAAACAAAAATGTCCACTTCTCAAAAACAACAAAGGAAAGAAAAAGAAGAAGAAGGCCTTTGCAGCAACTTGGGATGATGAAGAAGGAGAAGAAGTTTCGGATAATAGCTCAGAAGAGGCTAACTTATGCCTTATGGCAAAATCAGATTCAGAAACAAGTTCAGAGGAATCCAGTGAGGTACGTGACTATTCTTATAAAGAACTTGTTTTGATGTGTTATGATCTTACTAATACAATTGATACTCTTGAAACTAAAATTGAAAAATTGAAGTCCGACAGGAGAGAACTTGTTCATGAGAATACTAGGTTAGAAACTGAACTTGAAAATATTCAAAACCTAGACTGTAAAAAATGTAAAATTTTAGATTCAGAGATATCAAGACTTAAGAATAGCTTCGACAATCTTGAAAAAGAAAACTCAAGTCTTAAGGAAACCATTGACACTAGGAAAAAGGATTTTATAAATAGATGCACCACACTTGTAACTGAAAACACAACACTAAAAACCAAAGTCCAAAATCTTGAGAAATCTCTGAATAACTTTTCAAGAGGAGAAAAATCATTTAACATGTTATTGGAAAATCAACTCTTTGCTAATAACAGAAAAGGACTAGGTTTTGGGAAAACACAGGTTGATGATTATGCAAAAGGTAAGAGTGTCTTTGTTAGAAGTGAAATCGGACATCGTGTTGAAAATTGTAGTCATAGGAACAAGAACACAAAATTTATACAAGTTTGGGTTCCTAAGAATTCTACAAACAAATTTCATGTCTATAGGAACAAAAATGAAAGGACAAAACAAGTTTGGGTTCCAAAGGGATTGTTTATTCACAATGCTTCAGTTACTAATATCATTGGACCTAAGAGTTTCTCTAGGTCATCCTTCTCTCTCTTTATGTAGGTCTGTTGGCGGGCTAAGGAGCAACAAGAATGGTTTCTAGACTCAGGTTGTTCTAGACATATGACAGGTGATAAATCTAAGTTCCTTAGCCTAGAGAATTTTAGAGGTGGAAATGTGATCATGGGAGACAATAGCAAGTGTAAGATTATTGGGAAAGGTGAAGTAAGTAACGGTACTTTTTCATTGACTAATGTTTTATACGTTGATAATTTGCATCACAATCTCATTTCTATTAGCCAACTATGTGACAAAGGTATGAATGTGGTTTTTGATAGTGATACTTGCAAGATCATTGATAAAACTTCTAATAACATAGTTTTTATGGGCAAAAGAAAAGGAAATGTTTACTCGCTTTCGTTTGACAATCTAAATCTTTCCAGATGTTTGGTAGCCACTGACGAAGAGGCATCTTTATGGCATAGGAGACTTGGACATGCTAGCATGAGTCTCTTAAAAAATCTTGAAATGAAAGAATTAGTCAGAGGGTTACCACATCAGAAATTTAAAGATAACAAAGTGTGTAAAGCATGTTCCTTGGGCAAGCTTAGTCGATCATCATTTCGCCCTAAAAACATTGTTAGCACATCAAGGGTCCTCGAATTAATTCATATGGACTTATTTGGACCAAATGAAATTGCAAGCTTGAGTGGAAAACGTTATTGTTATGTATTGGTTGACGATTATTCTAGATTTACATGGGTTTATTTCTTAGCCAAAAAGTCTGAATCTTTTGATTATTTTTCAAAATTTGCTAAACTTGTTCAAAATGAAAAAGGAGTTTCAATTAAAACTTTAAGAAGTGATCATGGAGGCGAATTTGAAAATTCGGAATTTGAAAAATTTTGTGAAGAAAATGGTTTAAAACATGAATTTTCTGCTCCACGAACACCTCAACAAAATGGGGTGGTTGAAAGGAAAAATCATACATTGCAAGAATTGGCTAGATCCATGTTGAGTGAGTATAAACTACCTCTAACTTTTTGGGCAGAGGCGGTGAATACTTCGTGCTACGTAATGAATAGAGTAATGATTAGACCAATACTTGGCAAAACGTCTTATGAAGTGTGGCATGAAAGGAAACCTAACATCTCTTACTTTCGTGTTTTTGGATGCCCTTGTTTCATTCTTAACACAGGTGATCAACTTGGAAAATTTGAATCAAAGGCCGATGAGGGAATTTTCATGGGCTATTCAACCAGGAGCAAGGCTTACAGGATATACAACAAACGAACAAAGACAATTGTTGAATCAATCAATGTGAAATTTGATGAATCTGATCTGGAAAGGACGACTGAAAAAACGATTGATGATGGGGTAGATCATGAAGGCATTAAAGAAGGGACATCTAGTGAGAAAGATGAAAGTAGGACTGTTGATGCTGATAGATTGAAGTTCAAAACCAATCATCCTCCTGAATTGGTTATAGGAGATCCTACGGAAGGTATACGCACTCGCTCTTCATTTGATAAAAATTTGTGTGCGTTTTGTTGTCATAGTGGTTTTATTTCTGAAATTGAACCTGATTCTGTTGAAATGGCTCTTAATGATGAAAGTTGGATTCTAGCAATGCAAGATGAACTTAATCAATTTGAGAGAAATAAAGTTTGGAAATTAGTTCCTAGGCCAAATGACTATCCAATTGTAGGAACTAAATGGGTGTTCAAAAACAAACTTGATGAATCAGGAAATGTAATTAGAAACAAAGCTAGGTTGGTCGCAAAAGGATATAACCAAATAGAAGGCATAGATTTTGATGAAACATTTGCTCCAGTTGCTAGGTTAGAAGCCATTAGGATTTTGCTAAGCTTTGCTTGTTATAAAGGTTTCAAACTTAAACAAATGGATGTAAAAAGTGCTTTTCTAAATGGTGATTTAAAAGAAGAGGTTTTTGTTGAACAACCCCCCGGTTTTGAAAATCACGATTTTCCAAATCATGTGTATAAACTTGAAAAAGCATTATATGGTCTTAAGCAAGCTCCTAGAGCTTGGTATGACTGCCTTTGTACATATCTTTTGGAAAATGGCTTTAAAACGGGGAGTGCTGACACGACACTGTTTCTATTACATAAAGGAAGTGATTTTTTGATTGTTCAGATTTATGTAGATGATATCATTTATGGCGCTACTAATGAACTCTTGTGCGAGAAATTTGAACAAGTCATGCAGGCTAAATTTGAGATGAGCTTGGTTGGAGAATTGAAATATTTTCTTGGATTTCAAATCAAGCAAAGCAGTGATGGCATTTTCATTTCACAATCCAAGTATGTGCTGGAACTGTTGAAGAAATTTGGAGTTGAGAACTCCAAACCATTGAGAACTCCTATGAGCCCATCAACAAAGTTGGACAAAGACGAGAAAGGAAGTGCTGTTGATCAAAAGAAATATCGAGGGATAATTGGTTCACTTCTCTATCTTACTGCTTCTAGACCTGATATTATGTTTTCTGTGTGTCTGTGTGCACGTTTTCAATCTAATCCTAAAGAATCTCATTTGAAAGCCACTAAACGAATTTTGAGATATCTTTCACACACAAACAAACTTGGGTTATGATATCCTTCTTGTAAAAATTTTGATTTAGTTGGCTGTTCTGATGCTGATTATGCTGGTTCATTGGTTGACAGGAAAAGCACTAGTGGAACATGCTTTATGCTAGGACACTCGTTAGTTTCATGGTCAAGTCGAAAACAAAACTGTGTTGCATTATCCACCACTGAAGCAGAATATATTGCTTTAGGGAGTTGTTGTGCTCAAATTTTATGGATGATGCAAACTCTTTCTGATTTTGGCTTAGTTTATAAACAAGTTCCATTAAAATGTGACAGTAAAAGTGCAATAGACTTATCAAATAATCCTGTTCATCATTCACGCACAGAACACATTGATGTGAGACACCACTTTCTTAGAGATCACATTGCTAAGGAAGACATTTGCATTGAATATATTTCAACTGAGACTCAACTTGCTGATATTTTCACAAAACCCCTCCCAGAAGAAAGATTTTCCAGATTACGTTTGGATTTGGGGATTATAGAAATTGACTAACCATTTTTCATTTTCTTTGTTGAAATATTCTTGGATATATACTTTCAACTTAAATTTCTAGGATTCAAACCAGTTTTGGATATTATCCAAAGATTGATTCGAATATGGTATTCAGTACTGGATATTACATAATATAATTAACTTGGTAACTTAGTCTACGATCATTTCTATTTCTACCATCTTTCTATCGTTCATAATGGTTTTGTAAATAATAATAATAATAATAATATATATATATACAATTATAATAATAAATAATAATAACTCTCATGCATCCATTCTCATTTAAACGTCCTTATGGTTATGCATGGATGGAGCATGTGAGTGAATTATTTTTATCATTACTCCATTATCATTTAAAAGTCCTTATGGTTATGCATGGATGGAGTATGGTAACTAAGTATTCTGGTCTCACTTAAAAGTCCAGATGCTTAGACTAATAGGTAACTGCTAATCCCATTTAAAAGTCCTTATGGTTATGCGTGGTTAGTAAGTGCTTATTTTTTTTGTGCTTAAATGTCAAATTAATGTTAAAATATCTCTCTTCTTAAACCGATCATTGATCCATTCTCTACAATGTGGAAGTTGTTATCTCGTTATGATATATTATTTTTTGTTCCTAATGTTCCATTGTTTTTTGTCAGTCTTTTGATAATGCCAAAAGGGGGAGAAAAGAACTAGATTTTGATAAGGAAGTAAATATTTTTTGGAATACTTCAACAATATTTGTTTAATGTTGTTAGATAATTTTCCTTAGTTCGTTTATTCATCAATAATTTTTGTTATCTTCTAAATAGGGAGTGGTCTTGGTTGTAGAGGGAGCATTCAAATAGGGGGAGCTAAAACATTTCATGCTCAAACACATGTATTAGCATTTCAAAATCTTTAATATATATGTTTGTCATCATCAAAAGGGGGAGATTGTTTGATGTGATTTTTTGTTTGATGATAACAAAATATATATCAATATATATGTGTGTTTGCAGTTTGGACTATATACAGAAAGGAAGAAATATTCATATTGAATAATTATACTATTGCACAGAATTTATATAATTCAACCAGTATTTTTTTATTCAATATAATATTTTATTACAACACTTAAACAATACAAAGTTTTCAGCTCTCTCTATATATATATACACCAGTTCATACATTTTACACTACAACACTCAACACTCAGTTTTTCACTCTGTCTGCACATCTACCTGCATTATCCAGCTCCACCTGTTGTCCTGTCTCCTGTGTACCTGTATAATTAGCAACTACAACAGTAATCTAAAAACAAACAAATTTGAATTTGCAAAAATAAAAATTTGTTTGTGTCTCAAATACATGGGTTATTGTCATCATCTTTGATTGTGTAATATCTGTGCATATCAGTGTTCTTACAGATAATCGTGAGTGGCTGCAATACACACGTGTACATGTATACACGTGTGCACTGCCTCGCCAACTCGTGTGCGTTATCAACAAGAGCAATCAATACTTCAATGAATTCAACATGAAGCAGTGCAAACTCCCGAAGACACAACAGTGATGGAAACTGCACCAATGCCAATCAAAACAGAGAATATATATATAGTGATGCATAGCAACTACATAGCTGCTACCAAGCAAACAAAGACCAGACAGCACAGCATGTACGAGGATCAATGAATTGAATGAACACGACCAGACACACATGAACAGAACATCAACTGGGCAGAGACAAAACAACACAGTCAAGTCACAATGAAACTGCAGTAGGCAAGTACACAACAAACCCGAATGTCACAAAGCATAAAAACATGTATGCAACATGGTGAGCAACACAAGGGCAGTACAATGCAACACAGTGAGCTACATGAACAAATGCAACAGTGTGAAGTGGTGTAACAGCAATTACAGGTATTCAACAAGGTGAAACAGTAGTAAATTAAAGTGTGCAACTCGAGAATGGATACAAGTGACTCAGACCAAATGCAGTGACATACTGCAACAAACAAAGTCTCGACCAAAATCAGTAACACAATGCAAATACAACAACATAACACAATGCACAAAAGTCACAAACAAGGTCAAACCCAAGATAGGTTCAACTCAAGGCAACTTGAAGCATACAAGGTCAGACAAACCACTGCAACAGCAAACACAGTGAAGCTACAAACATCGAGTGCAACAACAAACTCTGTGCACATGTACAGGGATGAATACAACATGATGAAGCAGTGGAAACAAACTCAAGTGCAACAGTTGAATACATGAACAAGTGTAGCATCTGATACAGTGAAAAAGTCCAAGTCAAGATGGAGCTACAATGCAACACAGTGATAATGCAACATGGAGTATGCAAGTGAAATTCGAATTGTCAAAACAGTTTCAAGTTACAACAAAGAAGTCAGTGGCAGCTCCAAAATCAAGATCAACATAACATGAAGCAGTTCAAATCCAAGTACAAACCCAAGAATATATGCATACTCACATACATATGTATGTATGCACATATATATATAGTAAACAGGTGAATGTGCAGTAGGGAACACAAGACAGTGGCAAGTACAAGTCAGTGCAGAAATCAAGCCGAAGTTAAAGAACAAATTCGTATCGTTTGATTAAGTCAAGGAAATCTAATTTGGAAAGAAATCTCTGCATCAAATTTCTCGAAGTCATAATGGTCAGTATTAATTCAAATAGGGGCCGAGACATCAAATATAGGAAGAAATTTTCGAATTAATTAATTCGAAAACAAATATGGACAGCAATAATTCGAAATCAAATCAAGAAAGGAATACTCCAAATCCAGAACAAATTCAGGAAAATAATCAACGACGTGTAGAAATCAAATCTGACAGTGGTTAATTAGGGTTTCAACCCTATAAATACACCCCAAGAAATCATCATAGAACACAGAACAATCGAGTTCGAACAAGCCAAAACCAGAAAAGCAAAAAGAGAGAATACATACCAAAACAAATGACGAACTCAATCAAACAGCAATGAGCAACTCAGAGGAATAATCGATCGACAAAGAGAGAAGCCAAATCAATCATACGATCAACTATCGGCTGCTTATTTCAAAGCCCTAATTTTCATAAGGGAACAAATCCCTGATTTGTAAAGAAAAGAAGGAAGCCGCCATTGTCATGAAAGGAACCGGGGCGATTTTTTCAGAGCAAAACAAACAAAAGGAGATAACGGGCTAGAGTAAAAATTGGGCCGGCTTGTTTATAAAGGGGCTTTATTTTTTTTGGTTTAAGGGGTTATTTGTTGTTTAATTTTTTTCTTTAAAATTTGCTTTTATTTGTCTGATTTTTTTTTCTAAAACAAAACATGGTAAATCATCACCTAGGGTTTAGGTGTTGTCAGATTGTCTAGTTAGAGTTAGTCCAGTTAGCAGGGTTTGCGAGTTTGCAAAACTCTATAGGCGGTAGCAGGGTTTGCAAGTCTGTTAGAGTGTTTGTAAGCGGGAAACTGTTTAAATCTAATAGAAATCTGGGAATGCAGCAGTAGGCAGGGGTTGCCGAAGCTGGGTAAATTTTGTGTGTGATTTATTTTTCAGCATATTTATTTCTGCAGTTTGTTTCTGTGTTTAATTCGGAAAAATTTGCTATAACCCTATTCACCCCCCCCCCCTCTAGGGTTAATCTAGATCCTACAAATACAAGTCTAATTGGGTATATATGGAACTTTAGGGGGAAATCCTCATTCTAACGTCAATATGTTGACTAGAGATTTAGCCAACCTTGAAATTAGACTAATGCATAAAGGTTACTTATTAATGTTAGGTTAAAAGGTTAAGGAAGAACGTGAACAATTAAAGTAATCGCACAAAATGTAGAGTGGTGTGGCAATCTTGCATATTGTCCACTATGACACTACAACAAAACCATCCTTTTACAAAGTATGTTTTACAAGGGCCACAAAAAACCATTGTAATATATATAACTTTTACAGCTGTTTTGTTAAGGTCGTTGTAATAGATGCAATTTATCATCTTCAAGTATACCTATTACAACCTTGTCAGCTAACCGATTGTAATATGGTCCTATTGCAACGGTTTTCGGCACTTTGTAACAGATTTCGGTTCTCAGCTCTATTACAATATTTCTTCCCCTTATAATATAGATCTATCACATTGGTTCACGACTCGTTGTAATAGATCCCCTTCTCAGCTCCATTACAACGGTTCTAGCCTGTTGTAATATTGATCTATTACAATAGTTTTTGGCCCATTGTAATATAGATCTATTAGAGTTCCTATTACAACATTTTGCATCCCGTTGTACTAGATATCAGTTTTCAGATCTGTCTGCCCATTGCAATAGATGTCTATTGCAAATATTTTCTTCTACATGTTGTAGCAGATGCCAATTTTCAACAACTCTTATCGACTGATCGTTGTTGTCTTCAATTATTTTAGACGTCGTAGTAGGATTTAATTACTATTCCAATAGACTTAATTTTATTTTCTAGTTATTAGTATATGACTTCATACGAAGTTTTTCAAAATAAAATACAAAATTGAGAAATTCATATTTTGTTAAACATTGTATTTATGTACTACTTTTAGTAGCTTTTCTGGATAACACTTACAATGATTTTATTAATTTATAAAAGGTTGTAAAAACATTATTAGTTTGTAATTTATAGCCAGTGATTATTAATAAATAATTTATAATTATTAAGTATTATCTATAATCAATAATTATTTTTTATGTTTAATTTTATTATAATTTGTTGTTAATAATTAGTAAATTATAGTTAATATTTATTAATTACATTTACTATTTAATAAATATAGTCAGTAATTAATATTAAATAACACATATTGAATAATTAATATCAAATAATTAATTATTAATAACTTATATTTAATAATAATTTAGAAGTAATAATTAATAACTAATGAATAAGAAGTAATAGTTTATAATACTATTAAATATAATCAATAATAAGAAGTAATATTTCATAACAAGGAGTAATTAATAATAACTACAAAATTTTGAAATTTGCATAAAATTCAAAAGTAAAAATAAAACATTTAGAAAATATAAAGTTTTGCAAAATTTGTTAATTACTGTTAGATAATTATTAGCAACCAATTACTTTTAAATTATTATTGTTAAATAATTACCATTAAATAATTATTAACATATAATTACTATTAAATAATTATTACTAAAATTAAATAATTAACAATACGAGGTAAGTTCATATTAAATATTTATTATTTTATACAATGCTTAAAATTTTAGAAAATTCAAAAATGTAAAAAAAGTAAAAACTTAAATAATGTAAATAATATGCTATAAATTATTACGTTTATATGTATTTAAATGTTTTCTTTTGTAGGTATCATTTTTTACATATAAGTTTTTTTGGCTTCAAATAATGAAAATTTTGATTCCAATCCAAAATATTTTTCTCCCATCCCAAAATTAGCTCCAATTCAAAACTATTTCCTCTCATCCAAAAATTTTGGCTTCGTTTGAAAATTTTTTTGGTTCCATTTGCAAAAGGATTGGCTCCAATTGCAAAGTTTTCGCTCAATTATTTATTATTTCCCGTGTCCCATATTCGCATTCATTCTTTCCAACCACGTTTCTTCAAATTCCCATTTACCAAAATCCATAATTCTCAAGACTCCACAAATTAGTTCGCGTCCTGAAATAATTAATTTTTGTAAATACTCCCCCATTACGATCGCCACCTCATCCCCCTCCATCCCTACTACGCTCTGTTTCTCTGTCCCTTTCTTGTTACTAGATGCGGGTTGAGGTAATTTTAAGCGATGTTGGAAAACCAAAAATCACAGCGATTAAAATCACACATTTCCAAATACCAAAAAAAATCACACAATTCCAAAAATCACAAAATTGGCTAATTGGATAACGAGGTTGCTGGTTCGGGTTTGGTTGCGGGTTCATACGAGGAAGGTTGTTTATGGGTTGTTGGTGAAGGTATTTGGGTATATGGTTGCTGAGGCTAAAGAGTGGTTTGGGGTTTCGGGTTTTGGGTTTTGCTGTGGGTAAAAGTTGTTTTAGGTTTGGTGGCAGCTAGGTAGTGATGAAATGTAGGTTGGTGAGGAGGTAAGGAAGGTTGGCTGATGAGGTTGCAGTTTTGTGGAGGATGGTTACTGGTCATGGTTGAAGTCTGGTTGAAGTATGCAACAGTGAAGTAGGGCGGTTTGGTTGGTTTTAGCGATTGATTGGAATTGGGTTTGAGAAAAGGTTGCAGTGAGGTTTCAGTAGAAGGTTCGGATTTTTGGATTGTGATTTGGAGATGGTTGAAGTGTTGAGGAAGTGATGCAGGCTGAATTGTGCTTCGGTTTTGGGTGGTTGATGGTGGCAGGTCGTGGGAAGGTGACGGAGGTGTTGATTTGGTGAAGCGCGATCTATAGGAGATGTAGGTTAATCTAGGTTCTGCACCACTCAAGTGGGAAAATTACAGGTAATTGAATTTGTTATGGTTAATATTTGAAATAAAATGTTTAATATTCATACCTGATATATGTTAAAGTAGTAAAAATAAAAGTTGAATTTTTTTTAAGAAGGTTATCCACTCCACACATTGCCATGTTGCTTGCATATTGTATGATGTATAATATGTGAAGATGTTTCCAAATACATATGCATGTTAATATTTGGGTGATTATAGTAATGAGACGTTATGAAGGCTGTTCAATATAGATGACTCCAGGAGTGGGCAGCCATGGCTGCTGCTAATGAAGGCAGAGGCACAAAATCATTAGCTGAAGATGTGATTTCATACCAAGACCTAACCTCGTATTTTGTGGTAGGAGTTCAGGAAGAAAACTAGCTATCAGGAGGCTACTATTAAACTTGGCAATGAATTGGTAGAAATATCTTACAATATTTTGTTGTTATTTTGACATCAATGGTTAAGTTTTCATGTGTAGTATAACGTAAATCGGTAAAATTTGCATTTTTAACGTTAATGTATGATGGTGAAGTATCATTGTGATCGTTTCCTCCTTACTTTAGAATTATTTTCTGGATATGTAAAATTAAATGGGAAACGTAAGATAAATGTTAGTGAAATTTGCTAGTTGTGATCTTTTTGGCTTATTAGCAGCTCTATTGCATGATATGCAACAAAATATTGTGCTTTCTATGTTTATTGAGTTATCATATATGTTAAATTATTAGAACATAAAATTTTTGTATTTGCAAATTTTCATTGATTACTCTTGGTAAATTACCAATAATTCTTTTTTAATTGTAGGTGAAGAGAAAAATTGACTTAATATATAGGGGTGGAAGAATCGGATTAATAGGTCTTGTTTCTCAAGTTGTTCATGATGGAGGTTGCCATGTTTTAGAGCAATTTCTATGATTGTATACGAGGATGGAAGAATTGGATTAATGATGAAGCAACCACTCCTACCCAACATTCTCCATACGTAGGTGAGTCATTATCTCCATTTGAGCACCCACTACCTACTCCATCCACCTCTTCTGATGTCGATGATGAAGCAGAAGCTGAAGAGAAGTTGACCAAGTCTATCCATAAGATTGAGGAAATCGTAAAGAACTTGAACCTAGGTGTTACTTTAAAGGTGGAAACTGGTAAGAAGAAGGTTGTAAAAAAGAAAACGTTGATGTCTATGCGCAGACTGAAACACCTCGTTTCATCAAATCTTATATTGAACATGTTTAATATTTGCATTAAATTTATGATGCGATTGCAATGGGAAAAAATTGTTGTAAAAGACCATATTGCAATGTGTTGTGGCCATTGTAAAAAATATTTACTACAATGGTTTAAAAACATTGTAAAAAATTTTGGGTCTATTACAACATCGCATAACATGACGGACGCAGGCCTGTTGCGAAACCCCTATTGCAATAGACATTCCCGATGTAAAAGGGGTATTTTTTTGTAGTGTGAAGACCTCTTAACATATGTCTCTTTTACAATTACTTGGAATTACAAGGGAATAACAAAAAAATAAAGCACTTATGACTAAAAAAGCTAGTTTTTGTGCATGAAGAGTTCTGGATTATGTCAAGTACTTAGAATTCATATATTTTTCAACTTCTTTGAAGTGATAATGCATAAAGTACTTATAGCAGCTGAAACGGATGATAGATGACAGAGATTTTGTTGTAAAACGACCAGGAAGAGTTCCTGGATGTTGATCTAATAGAAGGCAGATGAAAGATAGCTGTAAAGAAACAAGGGGACGTACGACTGAGAAAATACCCATTGCCCGTTGTATCATGTGCAGACTTAGCGTTTAATATGCATTTAATTCTGATGGTTTGTCATATCAATTCAACCGCTTGGCTACAGTGCTTTATACAAATGGATGGATAAATTGTCATTTGCTCTTATGTGTTTATGTGGCAAGGCATATTGATTTGGTCCGTCGATGGCTGAGGGAAACTTAGAATTGTTAAGGACCACACTAGATGTAAGAAAATAGAGGGGGCTGCTTGGGACTAGTCGTGGACGGTTGTACAGAAGCCGGGTCAGGAATGGGTTGTGCTTGAGCCAGCCTTATCGGGTATGCTAGTCACCTGAGGCAACATGTAGTAGTGTCGGCTGGTGATTGAAGCGATTGTTAGAACTGGGCCAGCCCGTAGTGGAAGAAACAGGTGAATTTCAAAAAAATTACCATTTTGGATCATTAACAGGCCTATGAAGTCTAAATGTATTTAGATCTTATCTAAATTTATTTTAAATAAAATCGGTATTTTATTTAATACCATATTTTTTTTTATTAATTTGATTCTAAAATTATAAAGAATGAGATACAAAAATAAGGTTTCAAATATATTCATTCCTTAATTGTGTGACAGAATAGTTAAACATAAGCCAAGTATGACCACTTGATAACATGATGTATATGAATAAATAAGAATAATTTTAAAGGCAATCACATAAGGGACAAAAGGAAAGAAATAAAAGATGACAACGACGAATGATTCATCTTCCCCTTTTTGACAAACTTGATTTATGCAGCATTCAATTAGCAATCAATGAATCATTATGACATAAGATTAGGAATAATAATTCATATGCATAAACTACTGCCTCGTTTAAAATTGTTTGATATTAATAAAGCATTTAAACTATATAATTTGAAATATAAACATCAAGGTTTATATGTGTGTGTGTGTATAATTATTTCTGTATAAAGATTAACCCAAAACTTCTTAATTAATTCAAAATAAACCATATAACATTTAAATTATCTGATGTGTTTCTGAACTTATATAAACTTGAATTAGTTAACAATATATATACAATTAAATCAAGGTATTCAACCTATATGGTTTTTTTTTACAGAAGTGAAACATACTAAACTGAGCAATATATTAACAATCGATTGAATACTTAAAAAGCATTAGTCATGTCAAATAGGGTAATAAATTTATAAGTTTATTGTAATCAATTTATTATTAAAACATTTTTTAATCATGTGTGGTTCTAATTACAATAAAATGCAGATGATAAGAACAAATAAACTTTCAAATCTAAAGAGAATCAACCTATTTGAATGATTTTTTATAAACAAAAGTGAAATGCACTAAACTAAGCAATACATTAACAATCCTTTGAATACTTAAAGAAAGATATTGTTGAATATGCTAGCATATGATTTTTGTTTGATGATAATATATATATATATATATATATATATATATATATATATATATATCCATTTAAATGTATTTGTTATTGTACCATGTTAATTTTTCACATAATTAAATAAGTATTTGCTGAATAAAATAAATAACACAAATTTAAATTTAGACAGATATTTTATTCAAACAAATGTTTTATTACAATTTTGAATAGTACAAATTTGAGCTCTCATTACATATATACATTTTTCAACTACAATACAAATTCGATTACATCTTAAATTTCACTTTACATTGCTCACCTCACTACATATCACTCATTTACTCATATTTTATCTTCGACTTTGCTCCAGCTTGAATCCAGCATCTAAGTTATCTGCAAAATAAACACTAACACGGTAAAATTGAAAAAGAAATATTTGTGCAGTGTAAAATAAAATATGTATTTTGAAAATGTTATTTGCCTCAATTATTTGGATTGTTCGTCATCGTTTATTTTTAAATTCATCTACACAAACAACTTGTGACATGCACAGTATATCACTGTACATACCTCAAGGCCGTGCACACCGATATACACTTGATGAAATTGTAGGGACATGTGAGCACAAGGTCAAACCCAACCAAAAGCTAGGTTCAACTCAGGTGCAATACAAATATATCACAAAATTTTCAAGTACAAGAATCCAAAAACCAACATAGAACAAGCCTCGACCAAAAATTCAATGTGTACACATGAAAAATACTCAACCATTCAAACTCAAGGCAAGTGCAGACCTAAACTTCAACCTGTTCGAAGTGGTGCACCAAACAGTTCAGCCGTTCAGGCTAGAGGCATGGTGCAAAGGCAATGACCACATAAACATATATACATATATGCACATATATATGTATACACATATATGAGTTCAAAGAAACAACAAATTAAACTTGTATCAAAAGCAACAGCAAGTTAATGACAACCAAGTACAGGATACAAATGTCAATTGCATCAGGGCAGTGCACAAGAAAACGATGTAGCATGGTCAGACATTGAACCAGATACAAATGGTCAAGTACAAGTTTCAATGAATGAAACAAGGCCACAACAATGAATAGATCAGAGCAATAAAGGTCAGGTATAAGCATGGATGAGCAGTGATGACACAAGTGCACCATACCAGGGCAGTGGAAAGTACAAAGAAACATATATATGAAATGCAGCAGCAAATTTAACTTGAACCAACATACAACATCTTTATCAAGTACAGGAAAGCATACATATATACATATGCCAATACACATGTATACATGTATACACATATATTTATACATACATATATGTACATACGTACATACATATATACATATACACATATATATGCGCAGTGCACATGTAACTAGGACCAGTGAAGTGAAACAAGGCCAGACCCAAATCAACCATGAAAGTACGTAAGAAAATCCAAACAACATGAAGTACATGAAGCAGTAAACAACATGTATACATATGCAATTACAATATGGGATACAATGGAAGCAGTTCAATACACAAGCAAAGTTACGACTTCAAGTACAAATGCACATCATCACAAAACAATGTACACAGGAATTCAAAAAATGACTATACACATGAATAACATTCGAGTTAAAACAAATACCAGAGCTAGCATATCAGACTGCAACAAGACCAATACAGTTTCAAATGCAACAGACTAGTGAACAAGTGACTATGATCAATCAACATTGTAAGTATGAATCAAAAATGGTCAGAAGCCATGGTTCATCAAGGTACTGTTCAAAAAAGAATCAAGCTAACAGTTAACATGCAGTCTCATCAAAATATATACATGAATTAATGTCATATGAAAACCAAACTAGACTCAAGTGAAACTATCGAACCAGTAAATACAATAACTAAACATGTCAAGTTAAATGCCAAAGTCAAATCCAATTGAACAAGTCCAGGAAATTCAAATACCACAATCGATTGCTAGCAAATCGTGAACCGTTCAATTATCACAAAATTAGAAAATATTATCTCTAATTCAAAGTGCCAAAATCAAAGATGTCACAAGAGAGGAGCGAAACCAAATTCATAGCAAACGCAAGCCGTGATAATCAAGAAAACGAAAATATACGAAGTGAAAAAGTCAGAAAACATCACCAACATTCAACCGTAAATTGAACGGCCAAGCATATCAATTGAAGAAATAAAATAAAATATATACGAACGAAATTATAGGGTTTCGAATCCTATTTAAACCATCAACATCATCGGCATTTAAGGCATTCGAGTTTAAGAAAAATCACAGAGGCAAGTTTCAATTTAAATCCCAAATCGACAACTCGAATCAAGTTCAAAACAACGGAGCATTTAAACGAGATAATTTACATACCAGATTCATTGATTCGAACTCAATCCTGGAAGCAGCCTCAAGCATAATCAAAGCAAAACTATAGAGCAAATCATAGCCAACGAATCGTTTGACGAAGGAACCAAAGGAAAAATTTACTTCAATTCGAACATCAATATTCAAGCGGCGGCCTAAGTTATCAAAAGCCCTAATTTTTCAAAAAGAAAGAGGAACGAACGTTCTCGAGCAGAGAAAAGAAGCAGACATCATTTTCACAAAGGAAAGGATACGGGCCAAAATAAAGAAAAGGGTGACATTTGTTATATATTGGGTCGGTTCCTTTATAATTATTATTTGAGCTTAAATTTATACGGGGTTCTGTAATTTGTTTTCAATTTGCATTTTTCTTTTAAACTTTTGTAAAATTCTAGTCGTGTGACTAGGGGACGAACTACGGTGGTGTAGTTCGAGAATTCGCAACTCAGTTGTTAAGTTGTGGTAGGGTTTTGAGCGTAGAGTTATGTTAGTCGATAACAGGTGTCGCAAGTTTACTTGTGTAAGCGTATGACTACTTAATTTATAGAGGCAAGGTTTTGCCAAAGCTGGGTAAATCTGTGTTGTTCTATTTTTGCTTTTATTATTCTGTTATTAACTGTACTGCAATTATTTTATATATTTCCGCATCGATTGTTATAATTATTAGTATCACCCTATTTACCCCCCTCTAGGGTGAAATTGATTCTATAAGTGGTATCAAGCTAGGAACAAAAGTCAATTTTTATGTTAAAATTTTGATTTTTCAAAAACAAATTCCATTTTAAATTTGGATGGCTTCTTTTAATAATGCTTTTGTTGAAAGTCAGTCCATAGTTAGACCACCAATGTTCAATGGTGAATATGCTTACTGGAAAAATAGAATGAAACTTCTCCTGAAAACCATTGATGTTTGGATATTGTTGAGACAGGATATAGAACACCAACTATAGTGGTAGATGATCATGAAATAGATAAATCGGTGGATCAATGGACAGATCTTGAAAATAAACCGCAGAATGCTAATGCTAAAGCTATGAATTCTATTATTTGTTCATTTGATCAAATTGAATTTAATCGTGTCTCACATTGTCTAACTGCGCAAGAAATATGGCACACACTTAAAGTGACTCACGAATGAACGTCTCAAGTCAAAGAATCTCGCCTTGCCATGCTTAGTAGCGAATATGATAACTTTACAATGGCCAAGGATTAAAATATCAAAGAGATGCATGGACGACTTTCCAATATCGTACACAAATCAAAAGACCTCAAAAAATCATACACAGAGTTAGAAATAGTCCGAAAAATCATCAGAGTCCTTACACAGAATTTTGAAGCTAAAGTCACTACCATTCAAGCATCAAAGGATTTGAAACAAATCAAAGTTGAAGAACTTATCGGAAATCTCACCACTTATGAGCTAGAAATGAAATTCAAGGAAGAAAGAGAAGGAGGTGATACTCGAAAGAAATCAATTGCTCTTAAAGGAATAACGGAAAGTGATGATGATGATGGAGCAGTTGAGCCGGCGCTACTAATAAAGAGATTCAAATAGTAGAACCACAAGTATGGAAATCCGACTCTAAATCAAAAATTGAAAAGCAGAATAGTCAAAGTGCAATAAATTCGGTCATATCAAGCCCAATTGTCCTCAGAATCGACTCAGCCATGGAAAGAAACAGAAAAGGAAATTTTTTACAGCCACTTGGGATGATATTGATGAAAATAATAAGAGCACTGGCAATGAGAGTGAAAGAGTAGATTTGTGCCTTCGAGGTGATATAACTGACAGTGATGACGACGAGCTATGCGAGGTATCAAAAATTACTCATTCGGAATTACTTACATATTTTCACGAAGTAAATGGCTTTTTTGAAAGACTTAGCGAGAAAGAGCTAAAATTGAATCACAAAGAGATACTTTGATAGATTCAAATAAATAGCTTGATCAATTGGTTAAAAACTATCAAACCAAGAGCCCTAAGTGTGATAAGTGTCCATCACTTGAAGAAGAGATTAAAAAAATCAGAAATTAAAACTAAATTACTTGAAAATGAAATTTTGATTATGAAAGAAAGTGAAAATACTAGGAGAGAAAATTCTATTAAAAAGTGCACACAATTATTGAATGAAAATGAATCTCTAAAAAAAAGTCCAGCGGTTGTCTACAACTTTATGGAAAAAATTTCTAAAGGAGAAAGATCACTAAATATGCTATTAGGGAACCAAACCGTTAATACGGTTAGACATGGACTTAGATATAATCAATCTGAACTTGTTAGAAGCAAAATTAATCAAGTCAAATCCGAGTGCACAATTTTTAGAGAAATTGGACACAATCAAAACACTTATTGGTATAGACCCAAAAACGTGAAAATCATACCAATTTGGGTTCCAAAAGGCATGAATATATAATCCCTCAAAGTCAAACTAATATGGATTCCAAAAGGAACAAATATAAATAATCTTGGGTCTACTCAAAGTATTTTTCAAAATATTTTGCCACAAACAACCATGGACCTATAAAAACAAATAGGTCACAGAAATCTTTTCTCGTGTAGGTGTGGTGGGAGACTAAGAAACAACAACAGTGTTACCTGGATTCTGGTTGTTCTAGGCACACGATGGGCGAAAAATCAAAGTTCCTTAGCCTAGTATAAAGGTGGCAGAATCACAATGGGCAACATCGAAAAATTATCGGCAAAGGTAAAATGGGTAACGGTACATTTATCTTAAACGATTTATTAAATGTGAAAATATGCACTATAATCTGATTTAATTGAGCCAGTTATGTGATAATGAAATAAATGTTAATTTTGATTTTAAAAATGTTGACCAATCATCTTTAAACTAATTTCATATAGATTCGTTTGGACTAACGAAACTGCAAGTTTAGATGATAAGAGACATTGCCTTGTATTGATTTTATGATTACTCTAGATATACGTGGATATATTTGGTTATTTTACTGCCGACACTATGCTCACTATTTGTTTATTTGCACGGTTTCAATTAAAATTCAAAAGAACTTCATTTAAAAGCTGTTTTAAAGATATTTTGTTGCACACTTCACGGTCTGGTCTATAACATCCAACTAATGATAATCTTGAGTCAAAAGGAAATTCGGATGCGCACTGGTAATCTGGTTGATAGAAAAATTACTAGTGGAACGTGATTTATGTTGAGACATTCAGTAGCTGCATCGTTTTCAAAGAAAATATCTACATATTATTCACTTCAACTAATTTTCAATTAGCAGACATTTTTTTCTTATAAAACCCCTTCCAGAAGATAGTTATTGTTGACCTTATTTCAGATTAGTCATTTTAGAAATTTTGATTTTATAATTATTTTTGAAATGGATCTTAAATGACTACATTAACCAATCTGACTCCCTATTGATTATCGAAAAGATAAATAGTGATTGAAAAAATGACGAGTGTTGATATTAATCATATACTATAACTTGAGAAAGTATATTTAGTAAATTTCTTAAAAATTTAAGCAAGATTTATATTAACTTTTGACTAGTAAAAATTCCACGACCATCTCTATTTGTATCATATTTCTAACGACATCACTCATCAAAATCCAATATATTATGTAAATATGTGCTATTTTAAGTGGGAAATTATTTGTTTTCATTTTATTTATTTTTAGCAATAAAAACATTCGAAGTATTCACTCTCATTTAAAAGTCCTGACGGTTGTGCATGTGTGAATTACGTGGAGTTTTTGATTATGTGCTTTCATGGTCATTTAAAAGTACTCACGGTTATGCATGTATGGAACACATATCAAGATTGATTATTAAATAGACAAGTTGATTCTAATCCCATTTAAAAGTCCACACGGTAATTCATGGTTAGAAGATGCTTGAAATTCATTTTTTTTTAAATTGGGAATACTAGTAATCTCATTTAAAAGTCCTAACGGTTATGCATGGTTAGTCGATATTTAAATTGCTGATATAAATATACCACACATACACAACTATATGGTTTTATATGCCGATATCATTCATATTATTCTAAAGTAGAATATGCGCCTAACATAGTATTTATGATTTTTGTTCGATTTTTTGTTGAAATTTAACATTTATACTCGATTGGATACTAATGTTGTATTAATTTCTATCACTTTATCTCTATTTGTTCTAACACTATTACTCTTTTGCTGATAACAAAAGGGGGAGAGAAAAGTTAAGGTTTTGGCAAATAAAGGACAAATATTTTATTTTGTATTTTCTATTCGAATCTAGGTTCATTTGCATATTTTTATTCATTTCATGCATATATGAAGTGGGAGTTTTGTTGTAAAGTGGGAGCATTCAAATAAGGGGAGAAAATAAAGTTCATCAATGACTAAATACATTTAATAAATTCAAAATCTTAAATATATGTTTATTATAATAAAAAAAAGGGAGATTGTTGAATATGCTAGTATATGATTTTTGTTTGAAGACAATAAACATATATTTATATTCATTTAAATGTATTTGTTATTGTACCGTTTTTATTTTTCACATAATTAAATGAGTATTTGCTGAATAAAATAAACAACACAGAATTTAAATTCAAACAGATATTTTATTCAAACAAATATTTTATTACAATTTTGATTACATCTCAAATTTCACTTTACATTGTTCACCTCACTACATATCACTCATGTACTCATATTTTATCTTCGACTTTGCTCCAGCCTGAATCCAATATCTGAGTTATCTGTAAAATAAAAACTGACGAGGTAAAATTGAAAAAGAAATATTTGTGCAGTGTAAAATAAAATGTGTATTTTAAAAATTTTATTTGCCTCAGTTATTTGGGTTGTTCGTCATCATTTATTTTTGAATTCATATACACGAACAACTTGTGACATGCACAGTGTACCGCTGTACATGCCACAAGGCCGTGCATACCGATATACTCTTGATGAAATTGCAGGGATATATGAGCACAAGGTCAAACTCAACCAAAAGCTAGGTTCAACTCAGGTGCAATACAAATACATCACAAAATTATTGAGTACAAGAATCCAAAAACCAACATAGACCAAGCCTCGACCAAAAATTCAATGTGTACACATGAAAAATACTCAACCATCCAAACTCAAGGCAAGTGCAGACCTAAAGTTCAACTGTCCAGGCTAGAGGCACGACACAAAGGCAAAGACCACATAAACACACACACACACACACATATATATGTATACACATATATGAGTTGAAAGAAACAGAAAATTTAACTTGTATCAAAGGCAATAGCAAGTTAATAGACAATCAAGTACAGGATACAAATGTGAATTGCATCAGGGCAGTGCACAAGAAAATGATGCAGCATGGTCAGATATGGAACCAGATACAAATGGTCAAGTACAAGTTTCAATGACCGAAACAAGACCACAACAATGAATTGATCAGGAGCAACAAAGGTTAGGTATAAACATGGATTAATATTAAGAATAAGTTTAAAGGCAATCACATAAGGGACAAAAGGAAAAAAATAAAAGATGACAAAGATGAATGATTCATCTACCTCTTTTGACAAATTTGATTTATGCAGCATTCAATTAGCAATCAATGAATCATTATGAAATTAGATTAGGAATAGCTAACAATAATTCATATGCATAAAGTACTGCCTCGTTAAAAATTGTTTAATATTAACAAAGCATTTAAACTATACAATTTGAAATATAAACATTAAGTCTTATATGTACATATATGTACATATATATATGTATATAATTATTTCTATATAAAGATTAACCCAAAACTTCTTAATTGATTCAAAATAAACCATATACCATTTGAATTGTCTGATGTATTTATGAACTTATATAAACTTAAATTAGTTAACAATATAGATATGTATACAATTAAATCAAGAGATTCACCTATATGATTTTTTTTTTGTTTTGAAAAAGGTCAAACACTTTATTGATAATGATGAAACAATACAAACACTATGTGCACAAGTAAACAAATTGACATGTATACGGCCCAAACACCCTCAACCAAAGCCCTAAACATTCTGCTAAAAATTTGCAAAGCTCCTCTTCTCATGGCGGCTCGTTTTCTCTACCAGGCAAGTCTTTCTCTCTTTCAACAAAAGCGATGATACTATCGGTGCGTCTGGACATTCTAGAGCTCTCAGCTTCATCATCTTCTCTATCAATCATGTATCTTGAGGATGATACTGTGCTTGGGAAAGTAGGGTTCAGGGGAAAGGTAAGGTCAGCTCGTAGAGGTAAAATCTCCCATTTTACAAGGATGTCATCAGGATTAATCATACTATGGTTGAAAAAATTGGATCTATTAATGATTAGGTCACGAACAGTGATTTTATGGTGTTGCAAACTGCGATTTTGTCTGTCTTGTCATTGTTAAAGATTATAGAGTTTCTGCTCTTCCAAATGAACCAGATAGAGGAGCTTAGCGCAGCTATTATGATATCCTTCTTAATGTTGTTGGCTGCAAAATTATGATTTATGTAGGCAATAGCATCTGAGATAGAAGTATCAAAATTTCTATGTGTTATAGGGTCACCCATCATAATTCTGATCCAACACCACACATGCTTAGAAAAGGAACATTTAAAAAATAAATGATTGCAAGTTTCCTCTTCTTTTTTGCACAAAACACAAATAGTATCTTCAGTCACTCCTTGCCTTTTTAATTTATCCTTTGTAGGTAGAAAGCTGAAGATGGCTCTGTATAAATATACATTCATTTTTGGAAGTGAGATGTTATTCCATATGATTTTGTGATTATTGATGTCTTGAAGTTTGATTCTTAGATTATTCCATACATCATGGAAGGAAAAATTGCCATTTTTACTGCTTTTGCAGAACCAATAGTCTTCTGCTTTGTCATGATGAATGGGTACTTGCCTTATTACCTCACTTATATTACCAAGGTATGAGATGTTCTCAGGCCTCTAGATATTCCCAGATATAATTTGATTTACCTTGTGATTATGGCCTCTTGAGTATGATAAAGTTTCTTGCCCCAGTTAACCATTTATCCATGGTGTAAACCACAAGCTTGTAGATTTACCATCCACAATTTTTCTGTCAATTAGTTTTTGTGCATCTCTTCTATGATATAGCATTTTTTTCCAAGTGCATGAGAAATTGTTATTAAAATTAGATTCCCACAGTGTTTCATTGTTGGCATATTTCTCATTTAGCCACTTTGCACTGTATGTTGAATTATTAAGAGTCTCCCAAATTCTTTTTATACAGAAAGTGGTGTTTATATCAGATAGTTTTTTCAACCCCATTCCACCTTCAGATTTAACACTTGTAACTGTTTCCCATGGGACACTGCTCTTTTTACCCTTCCAGATGAATTGTTTGCATATTGATTGATTTTTTGGATAGTTAAGCTGGGTAGCATAAAACACTGCATCCAAAAACTGACCATAGGATAAATTACAGCCTTAATCAATTCAATTCTTCCTGGAACTGTGAGAAATTTGCACTCCCAACCTTGCATCTTTTTTAACACTATGTCAATCAGTTGTTTACAATTTGAGTGTTTGATATATGTCACAGATAGGGGTAACCCAAGATATCTAACAGGTAATTCTCCTTCTTGAATATTCAGAATGTTAAGCACTTGATCCTTGTTATTGCAAAACTTATTGAAAAACACTTGAGTCTTGAGATTATTCATTTCCAAGCCAGTGACTCTCTGTAATTTCTTAAAACAATTCTTAATAGCTTTAGCTCTAATTGCAGTTGCATTAATGAAAATTAATAGGTCGTCTGCATAAATTAGATGTGTAATGTTGGAATTGTTTTTGATAACTGATTCTACTTTTCCTTTAGCAGCTTTTGCATCCATCAACAAAGTGAAATATTCCATGCATAAAGTAAAAAGATAAGGGGATAATGGGTCTCCTTGTCTTAATCCATTGTTGCCAGTAAAATATCCCTTATGATATCCTTCAATAGAAAATGAAAAACTAGGAGTGCATATCATTTCTTGAATAATTTTTACCCATTTAGCTGGAAAGTCCATGCTTCTCATCATGTGTAGAATGAAATATCTGTTAACTGAATCATAGGCTTTTTTAAGATCCACCTTTATGCACATTTTGTTGCTGCCATGCTTGTTAAAATTTCTGATGTGTTCATGTGCAATTATTATCCCATCTTTTATCTGTCTGTTTGGTAAGTAGGCTGTTTGATTATCAGATATCAATTCTCCAAGCACAAACTTCATTCTGTCACATAACATTTTAGATAGGATTTTATACAACATGGAACAACAGGCTATGGGTCTGAAATCTGAAACAGATTGAGGGGTTTTGACTTTATGGATTAAGGAGATAATGGTGTGATTAATTTCTCTCACTATTCTGCTATTATCAAAAGAAGTCTGCATAGCTTCTAAAAGTGGTTTTTTTAATTCATTCCAATGTCTTTTGTAGAATTTGGCATTAAAACCATCATAGTCAGGAGCTGTATTATTATGCACACTGAAAATGGCTCTTTTTAATTCTTTTTCATCAAATGTAGCATTAAGAAATGTTTTTCCCCATTCATTTAATTTCCTTTTTGGAGTGATGTTAGGGAACTGATTCCTCATGTTGTCTCTATTATATATGTTGGAGAAAAACTTGACAGCTTCTTCCTCCATCTCTTTTTGTGTTTTGACTACATCTCTATTTTCTTTTAAAATGTTGTGACAGCTGTTGACAAATTTCCTGGTTGTTTGTTTTGCAAAGAAAAATTTAGAACAACTATCATCCCACTTGATCCATTGACATTTTGATTTTTGTTTGTTGCCAATAGCTAACAACTCCATACTTTTAGCCAGTTTCATTTGAGCATCATGCAAGTTTTGTGCATTTAAGGAGTTATGATCTGATTCTAATATTTGCAGAGCAGTGTTGACCTCTTGCTTGCATTTTAATACTTGTGACTGTAAATCATTTTTTCCATTGCACCATTTTTTGATTTCCTTTTTAATGGTTTTCTGCATATGAATAAGGTTGAATAACTGATTTCCTTCAGGGAAAACAAAACATTTTTCGACTGTTTCTTTGTACCCCTCGCACATAACCCAGTGATTCATGAATTTAAAGGGTTTTGGACCTTCATGTGTTTGAATGCAATTAAAGTGGAACATGATAGGTACATGATCACTTGTTGATAGATCTAAATATTTTGCATGAGATTTTTTGAACATGTTCATCCATTCTATGTTGTAGAAAATTCTATCAATTTTTATAGCAATGTTCTTGTTAGGCCCTGATCTCCATGAAAATTTGACCCCTGAAATACTGATTTCTTTAACCCCTGCAGAGTTGATAAAATTATTAAGCTCCTGAATGTTTTTGATTGTCAACTTTTTTCCTCCCATTTTTTCCTTCAAGAGCCTAACACAATTGAAATCCCCAATGATGCACCAAGGTGTACTAAAAGTGTTTGCTTCTTTTTCTAGTTGTTTCCATAAACTTGTCCTTTCAGATTCAAGATTTAAAGCATAAATAACAGTGATAATGCATTGAGCCCCTGCAGTGTTATTTAGCATACCAGTAATGTGTTGTTTGCTCTTGGAGATTGCATAACTACTCCAAATATCTGAATTTAACATAATAAGAATTCTGCATTTGTGATGATACTCAATGTTATTTATGCATGTCCATTTATTTCCCCAAGATTCTGTGTATTGCTGAAGTTTATTTCTTCTCAATTTATTCTCAACTAAGCAAAAAATTGAAGGTTTTTGTGAGCACACAATATTTTTTACTTCCAATACATGCGCTGCCTTGTTAAGACCCCGCACATTCCAACACAAGATAGACATTATTTGGATGAGCTTGATTGACTCCTGGTCCTTATAGTGGGAGTCACACTTTCATGTATCCCTTTGTTCTTTTTCCTTTCTTGAAAATTCTTACCTTTCATTTCTGCAATTTCTTTTTCAAATTCAGGATTAATGGATGTGAGGTTTGTAGGCGTATTATTGGGCGGATTATCAGTTGAAGGGTACGTGGGATTGGTACATGATTGAGATATAGAAGATTCATCCACCTTCGAGTCTTTCATGTCTTTCTGCACCTGAAAAGTATTAAGCACTATAGTTGTTAGATCAGAAACTTGATAATTTGAATTATTTACGACAGGATTAGTATGATTTAACAACTCCCTGTTACTATTTTTCTCCGATGATGATGAAATCACCGAGGCTTTTGCCGATGACGTCAATACATTTGGATCCAGAGTGATCGTACTCATAGATGATCCTTCTTCAATGTTATGTATGTGAGATGTTTCAGAAAGATGAGCATAGGGTCCCTTTGCAATTCTGGCAGGCATGCTAGTTTGTGGAGGTAAGCCAGATACTACACATTCAGTTGATGGCGAGGCTGCAATTGCAACTGCCGGCTTTTTTACAATAGTGAAACATACTAAACTGAGCAATACATTAGCAATCATTTAAATACTTAAAAAGTGTTAGTCATGTCAAATAGGATAACAAATTTATAAGTTTATTGCAATCAATTTATTATTAAAACATCCTTTAATCATGTATAGGTTTCAATTACAATAAAATGCAGATAATAAGAACAAATAAACTTTCAAATCTAAAGAGATTCAACCTGTCTGAATATTATTTTAAAGCAAAAGCAAAACATGCTAAACTAAGCAATTCATTAACAATCCTTTGAATACTTAAAGAAAGATATTAGTGATGTCAAATAGGCTGACAAATTTACAAATATGTTGCAATCAATTTATTATCTAAACATTCTTTAATCATGTGTGAGTTTCAATTATAATAAGATGCAAGTAATAAGAACAAATAAACTTTCAAATCTAAATAAATTCAACTTATATGAATAAATAATTATAAAAAAAGGTGATACATACTGAACTAAGCAATATGTTAAAATCCTTTGAATAGTTAAAGAATATAATTTTGATGTCAGAAAGTGTAAAAAATTCAAAAATTAATTATAATCAATTTATTATCAAAGTACTACTTAATCATGTAAGTTTCTATTACAGAAAAATGCAAACACTAAGAACGTGTAAACATTCAAATCAAAAAAATTACGTTTTGATTTGAATGATTAAACATAGATCTAAAATTGACATTTTGTCTAATCATATACAAGTTTCAGTTTTGATTTATCTAAATAAAAAAAACAATCAATTCATATAATAAACAATTTGAAATGCATAAACCAGATTCAAATAAAATGAGACAATATTATACATATATAAATTAAGATATTCAATTTTGTTCATTAAAACATTATATCAAAATTATTAGAATAAAAGGATCATACTTCCATTCCAAAACCTTGAAGTGCACATTGAATTTTTCCTCTAGATGCAGCCAATGAATCGTACCTTGAACGATGAATCAAATCTCCTAGATTCAGAAATCAGCCTCCAGATGTTGCAAGGATCAAGACGAATAAACCACTTTTCATAATTGATTTTATTTGTATTTATTTTTAGGAATAATTGAAGCCATGGAAGATCTCATATTTTCAGCCATTAGAGAAGCAGAGAACCAGAAAAGTTATAGAAAGAAGAAATAAAAAATGAGAAACTCAATTGTACGTCCAAACTGAATTAGAGAATATATTTTATTTGAAAGAAGGAAACCTTTCTCATTCTTTAATTAATACTTTCCTAATTTATTCTCTAGACTAACTTTCTCTTTTCACTCCTATTTCTTTACATGGTATGACTGAAAATTACGTGCCATCAAATGACATAAGATTCCATAAATTAGCATATGTAGTTATCTTTTATTTAATTACAATGATATCATATATCAATGCACGCAAATATAACTTTAATAAATGCATTCAAATAATCACAAATAACTCCCAAACATTAAATAAAATGAATAATAATTAATATTTCTCAAATGCTAATTAATTTACAACTTTTTATAGATTAAGTTAATCATGTGGTTTTTCGGAGAATTCACCATTATGGTTGTGTGGCTCAAATGTGTAAATTCAGTCAGCGATTAATATTGAACAATTCAAATATTAACGTTCACCCATCACTTAGCAGGTGGTGTGGCATTTTGGCTGAATTCGTTGCTTACACATCTTTTGGTAACATCCAATTTTACTTATTATAAGCGGTACCTAATAGTGACAATTATTTACACCAATTCTCATAATCAAAACTGTCGAATTTATAGAATTTGGTAATGGTCAAAATTCCAATATCATCCATATTCAACTTTATAGTCCAAACACAGAGTCTTTGGTTCAATAATAATAATTATTATTAGCCGAAATGCTTTGGCTAGAGACTTTGACTTTTGTGGACTTGAGTTGACCATGATACTAACCCCATATAACTAAGGAGACGAATACTCTCTTGAATAGTGTTTCACTTCCAGTACTTCCACTCGACCCAACTATAGTAATTCGATTGAATGCCATGCTATGATTTGACTATAATCAAAGCGGAGCTTTCATATTGAAGATCCATAATATTCTCAAGTTGAGAGAACTGTGTAAATCAGTCGCGTCGATATTTTCTGTTTGACCTTAGTTATATTAACCAATAGAAAACTACCAAATGACTCCTTCCATAGTTATCCAATAACTATTAGTATGTAACCCCTAGATACCTGTAACAACCCGCATATTTATCGAGTTTACATTTAAATATTTTTATTTAAATATTAAATCGTTAATCGGATTTTGGTCCGAAAAACTACTTTTTGCAAACGGTCAAATTAGGACTCGAGACCACTTCCATTGAGTTCGAAATGTCGTTTACAACTTTTTAAGTATAAACATCGATAGGTTTGGAGTTAGTGAAATTTCACTAACTTTTCCCGCTTTGGACTTTGGGTTAGTTTAGCCTATTAAGCCCAAGTTCCAACCCTCTTCTCCTCACTCTTCATAAATTTCCTAACTAACTCAAGCTTTAGCATTAATGGTGAAGAGAATGGGAAATTAAAACTCCAAGCTCAAATTCAATTGCAACTCCATCATTCAACTCCAAATTCAAGTAGAAGGTATTGGATTCAAGCTTTGCATTGCTTCTCCTTGCTTTCAAGCTTCATCTTCATAAATTTTAGTGCAAATGTGAGATTTTTATCTCACAATTCTAGCCTATAACTATATTGGACTGTTGGGAATGATTTCCCATCACTTTAGCATGTGCATTTGCATTTGGTTTGGATTGGATTGGCGAAAAACTCCAATTTTTAGCGTTTTTGACAAAAAACTGCAGTTAGGTCGCACTGCCTCGGAGTTAAGTCGTTTCTGGCCATCGCTAAGTCGTCCACGAGTTAAGCCTAAGTCGTAAGTCGCGCGCGTTGAAAAGTCACCGCCTTTGTATTTATGTTCGCCTGTGTTGAGTCGTTCACGAGTTAGAGTGCTAAGTCGGCTGCGAGTTAAGAGTTAAGTCGGCTGTCCTTAAGTCGTTCGACCCCACTAAGTCGTAGGTCGCCTCCGACCTTACCCTTAGGTCGTATGACCTGTTTGTTAAGTCAGCTGTCCTTAAGTCGTTCGACCCCACTAAGTCGTAGGTCGCCTCCGACCTTACCCTTAGGTCGTATGACCTGTCATCCACTAGGTCGTAGGTCGTATCCGACCTAAGCCTCTCTAAGTCGCGAATTGTTAAGTCGGCTGTCCTTAAGTCGTTCGACCCCACTAAGTCGTAGGTCGCCTCCGACCTTACCCTTAGGTCGTATGACCTGTTTGTTAAGTCGGCTGTCCTTAAGTCGTTCGACCCCACTAAGTCGTAGGTCGCCTCCGACCTTACCCTTAGGTCGTATGACCTGTCATCCACTAGGTCGTAGGTCGTATCCGACCTAAGCCTCTCTAAGTCGCGAATTGTTAAGTCGGCTGTCCTTAAGTCGTTCGACCCCACTAAGTCGTAGGTCGCCTCCGACCTTACCCTTAGGTCGTATGACCTGTTTGTTAAGTCGGCTGTCCTTAAGTCGTTCGACCCCACTAAGTCGTAGGTCGCCTCCGACCTTACCCTTAGGTCGTATGACCTGTCATCCACTAGGTCGCGCCACTTAGGTCGTACCCCTTAGGCCGCGAACTCTTTAGGTCGTTAGACCTCATTTTGCTTTAGGTCGTAAGCCGCTTGTCTTCACTTAGGTCGTACCGTGACGGGGCGCTGCCCCCTGGACCCCCGCGACCTGACCGGGCAGGTCGAACCCCGTATAACTCTGCGTAGGGGATCTTATATGAAAAACATTGAGCTGATTTCCTTGGATTTTATTCGCATCTCCGTATGCGATCTTTGTGACTGATTGTTTCTACACTTGCTTATGTGTTTTGTCACTTTATAATATAAAGGTTTCAATACTAGTAGTAAATATCAAAACTCTTTTAACAAACAATTTCAACTCTATTTTTAATAACAAAGCTCTTTTCTTAAACCGTTTTCCAATCTATTAGTATATACAAGCCTTTACCTCACTCGGATGAGAAATCTAATTAAACGACTTAGTAAAACAAGTGGTATGAAACGCTTGCGTTCACTTCGTCGGTTAATTCTTGGACTTGTTCGATTGAACCCCTTGTGACAATTTTATTAGTGAAGATTTACAGTTTGTTCGTAAATATTTAAGTTAAGCGAGTGGTTATGGGACATGAGGCTAAACTTCTATATTTACTAGCTTAGTGTAATTGACACTTCTCGTTGATCTTGATGATCGCTTTATGAATTAGACTAGCAATTGCGCGATGTCTCTTTCATTGCAAGGTTAGACTAGACACCACTTGTGTGATTCCATTCACACATACCTTTCTGCTTTTTGGTTAGTCTTGACCTCATTCTGTGTGATTCCACTCACACATGTGGGGTAGCTCCCCATGGTCTTCGGACCGTCATGTGATAGGCCTCTTTCCCTTTTTATGATTTCTGTATTTCTCGTGTTGATTTCTGGAATTTGTGTCATTGACTTGTTATGAGTACAAGTTTAGGGTATGATGCCCCCTTCGAATCTTTGAGAAGATTCTTGTGATATTGATTATCTCTTATTGATTGATCTTCTGTTGATCATTATTTACATACTTATAGCGGTATGTCGTTATGGATGTTTATGTTTATGCCATATCTTTTATGTTATATCATGTCATCTGATATTTATAGCTAGACTGATCCGTTTATTATTTTCTTAAATAATACTCGGATCAGACCGAGATGTTACAGGTGCTTCTGCTTGACTTCTTCCCAGGGATTCATCACTCTGACTTTTGGCTAACTGTTTAGATTAGCAGTTTTTGTTGTATACACTTGAGATATAGACTCATAGTTGTATTCTTTTGTATAGCACGTGTTGCTATTCTTTTGTATTATCGTGGATCTTATTGACCACTACTCTGATGTACACACACATGTGTTAGTTATATATTCATATCTTCTTCCGCCTTTGTGATATGGATATCTGTGACTGATTTGTGATATGATTATTTCTATGTTTGTTTCCGAAGATTATTTATAGCCACCGTGTGATAAGCTATTACATGGATGGTCGCTCCTCAACAGCCTTATTCTCCGTGCTAGTTGACAGCACTTCTCCGGAGTGTTCTTGGCTAGCGTGGGTATAGAGGTGGGGCGTCACAATACCCCTAGCAGTCATGAATAATACACTGCCCAACATTTGAAGAGCGTTACATACTTTAGTCACAACAGATACATCAATATCCACTCTCGATGCATCTTGACTAGGAACATTTAAAATGGTATGTTTTTTTATTGTGATAATTCACTCACTCACAACACTTTGTAACTACTATCATAAAATATGTCCTTTCATGAATTTTCTATTAAATATACTTTTAATTTAATTAATTAATTAATATAACCACATTATATCAAATATATATTAGGAAGAAACACCTTTATTATGAACAAGGTTGTTCAATGAGTTAGATATATGTAGCAAACTACATAATTGTCCCTAGGCCATACCCTTACCTCTATCAGTGATGCCGAAGTAGATGGATTGAATTAGGGTCTGAATGGAAGTTGGTTGGCACGAAATGAGCCTATCGTCATCGAGCCGGGCTGGAATGGGACGGGTCAGGCTTAGGTAGCATTTCTGAGCTATTTGTGATGACCTATCTAAGGATAGGATGATCGAGCTTCATCTTGATGCTTCGTTGTGTAGAAGGGTTGGTTTGAGGCCAACTTGAGTTTGGGCTGGCCTACGAGGACCGATCGTTGAATACGTGGGTCGAATTTGATTGGACTAGATTATCTTAACAGGTTTGCTAATTACTTGCGAGAAAGTTCGCGCAACAACAGCACTGTGAAAACTTAACAAAAACGATAACAATCGACCGAATACAAATTAAGCGACAATATATATTCGTAAAAATTATTTTATTTCGATGGGTTATTATCAAATTATACTCTATAAATTATTTATTTTGATAACATCATGCCGAATACATAGAAAGAACACGACGATGACCAACCGAAAACCATTTTTTTCCTATGAGTTTCGATAGACACACGCCGTTAATCCTAAATACTAACACAACTAAAATAATCGACAGTCACATGTCGTTTTTGTTATATAATGGTACACTATAGCTAAACATTGATTAGCACCAAAAACTATTCATCAATTAACGTGCACCGTCTTCTTCAAATAAAAATGAACGACTACTATTCATAGATTTATCATACATTGTCGACGCCGTTGAACAAATTGATGGCACTTCCTGTGTTTCGACCAACATCTTCTCCTTACTTCTGTCATCTTCACAAATTTTCCCTACGCCCATTGAAGAATAAACCGTCGTTTAGAATTTTCGAGTGATAGGGTTCAGTGTTTAGTTAAAAGAAGGTTAATTTGTAGTTTTAGTTAAATTTCACGAGGCTCCGCTTCAAAGTTTATTTTTTACCGGTTTTGACTAGCTTTGGATAGCTCTTTATTTTATGTATTATCATAACCATTGCTTGTAAGTTATTTTTCATACCGGTTGTTGTTAGCTCTAAAACTAGTGAAAACCGGTGCAGTGTAATTTTCATGGTAATTTCCAACCCATCAAATAGGGTGTTGTGAGGGGTTATAACTTTTTTTTTAATTATGCCTCCACTAATTATATTATAGGGTCAATTTTCACAAAATATAAGAATATATATATATATATATATATATATATATATATAAAATGTTCTTTTAGTGGAAAACTCTCAAAATCAGTGTATGTTAAATTCTCAAATATGCATTGATCGGCTATAACAACACTTCATGTAAACCAATCAAAAAAGCTACGATCATTGACGATCAAAATCAGTACTCTCAAAACATCCCATAGTCATGAAACTCCCAAATGGAGCCTAAGGGACAACCGTGTTTAACTAAAAAAATATCCTCCTTATCCATGTTAAGAATGCCGCTTTCTGTCTTCATCGCTCATTCATATCCAATTCCACTTCAGTCAGTCGCCAGCAATTTCATATCCAAAATTATTTTTACCATGCTGTCCTTGCTCGATGGAAATTACATTGCTCACAACTTGTCGTTGCGATGAAAATACTCCTGCAATTCTGAATAGGCGTGAAGGGGAGAGAGCAGGGGATGCATGTGAAGTTTAAAAAAAGGGAATATATTTGCTCAACAAACCTAAAAGGCCCAAAAGTCTAAGGCTCCGTTTGTTTAAAATACTGAATTCTGAATTTTGATTGTTGAACTCTAAGTCTGAATGTTGATTGTTGAATGCTGAATTCTGAATAATTACTTACTTTTTTGTTTGCATTCAACATTTAGAACAAAAATCAAAATTCAACATTCAAAACAAAAAAATAAGCAGTAAAAAAGTTCTAAATTATTTTGTCTGAATATATGACTTTATTCATAACATTGATAAAAACAAACAATGTAAAAAGTTCACCCAGGTGTATAATTTGCTTCCGACCCATTTAAGTGGACAGAGAATTATTGTCAAGGACAAAATTTCACAGCTTTTTAGCCTCAAGGACAGACCTTCAATATTTTATCCCAAGGGACAACTTTCTGTAGGTATCAGTTTTTAGTTATTGATAGCAGTTTTTAGGTATCAGATTGTAGTTATCCGTAGCAGTTTCTAGGTATCAGTTTTTAGCTCGGTAGCAGTTTTGTTGTCCTTATGATTAATTTTGAAAATGTTTGTCTATGAATAATTTTTAGAAGAATGTTTGTCGGTCGTGTCCTTGAGGCAAAAAATATACAAATCTTTGTCCTTTTAAATTAATTTCCTCTTAAGTGGAAACTTTGTTATTTTGCAAATCACTGAATTTAACGGTACTTCAACCAAAAAAATTCGTAAGTATAAAATAACCTTTGTTTCAGTTACGATCCAAATCTCCCGCCTTCTTCTTCTCCGTCCAAATTACCGATCAATGTCATGGAGTTTAGGATGGAAGCGCTCATCGGAGAACTTTCGCCTCACTCTACTCTACGATGACAACCAAGTAGACGCCGACACGCCATCCCCTCTCCAGACCGACCTTGACTGGTACGGCTACGAGGACGAGGAACAGGTGGCGCTGCGCCTGCAATCCGAAATCACGGTCGCATTGCCGCCCATGAAAGATTCAGTGGCTATCGAGTTCGAGATTGAGGAGGAAAGTAGAGTTAGGGTTCTGATTAGGGTTTTGAAGAGGAGGGAGGAATTGAAGGAGGTTGTCATGACGAAAGAAACTGGATCGGGTACAGTTAACGATGGGTGTGGCGTTTTGCGCAGGCTATTGAGGTCTGGAATGGACTGTTGGGATTGTGTTAGGATTATTACTATTTGTGAATGTGGACTTCTGGTATGATTTTCTTGCATATATTCTTCTTAAGTTTTAGTTTTCAAATTGGTGATCATTATTAGTTGAAATGTTTGCTTGTTTATGTAAATAATATCAACTGCATGGATTTGGAAGTGCATTATTATTCGTTTGGTGTGGAAGTATTACATTTTACTTGGTGGCATTTCTGTAATTTTATTCAATACTTGGGTACTCCATGTGGGTCTTGGACTTAGATTATGGCTGTTCTGCTCATCAGAAAAACACCACCAGCGTTTATTACCTGACTAAATTTGTTAGCAGTTGCAGGATCGAGTCATAGCCTTGTAGTTAGGCATGACTTCTTTGAATATTTGTTCACAGGGAGGATATTTGCCAAAGTGATACCTAAGTGAGTCTAGTTATGAAACTTGAAAAATATGGCTGAAGCTAAACATATGCTCAGCTATTTAGTATTGTGGGTGCAAACTTTTGGTAGGATTTTGTTCATAGTAGAAATTTGGCACACATCACTGTTTTCGAAGAATACTCCTCAAAATTTCCCTATTTTCCAAGTTTTTATAATTAACATAACATTGTCTACAAATCTAATTTTGATCACTGATTCCTGATTATCGATCGAGCTCGGTAAGCCAAGAACCACTCTTGCTTTGTTGGGAGATAGTAGGAACCAACTAAAGGGAAAGGGATCAAAAGTCAAACTATCTTCCACTCTAGAAAGAGTCTCCTTTCCTTTTTCATTGTTGGTCATTTTATTTAGTTTGAGTTTGTTTGTCTATTTAATTATATCAGTTGTTTCCCCTTCCAACCATCATCAGTCGATTTCTCATCAGAATTTGTACATTTCATCACTCACTTGAGATCTTTCGGTCACCATGGGTTATCTTTGTTATAAATTGGTAATTTAAAACATCTGAATGTTGTCATGCCACACCACTAGTTGACTTTGCAGTGAGAGTAGGGACGTACTTCAGTGTGTCAAATACATCAAATCGTAGATTGTCAGAGTATGGTCAAAATTCACCAGATTTCAACATGCACTGTAAATGCGTATTTATTGATTCCTAATCGTAAAAATAGAACACTCTAGTACTGTATTAAATGCTCAAGGAGAAAGAGAAATCACAATATAGTCCTCATAAAAATTAGCATACACGTCCTTTACAAATGTGTATTTTATAATAACCCCCATCCAAAATGTGACTTTGGAAATCATGGATGCTCTTAATGTAATTGCGGTTGCCTCCTTTTAAAATATATACGATGATTGTTACCCCTTCAATATTATGTTGCTTACATAAATCCGTTCAACCGATAAAGAGATTAACTGTTGATTTATTAAATGCCTATGTCACAGTAACCTAGAGGGAAAACCATGAACAGTGAAAAAGTACAACTTATTCAGCTTAAATGACGTATTTCAAGATGTTATTTCTTTTGTATGAGTTTGATATCTCTAGGTCAAAATAATATCTCATACGTTGAAACACTGCTAGGAAAAATCCGGTGAGAAGAAACTCTTGATCATGGAAAAAAAGTACATTATGATATTCCGGATGTTCCCTTGATTTAGCGTTCTTTCTTCGAGTTTGAATAAATCTTTTGATAATTCAAATCAGTTACAGATACTTCTGGATCTATAAATATGTATTATTAATAGCATTGCTTAGAAAAATCTTGTATGAAAAATAAAAGTAAAAGTTTCTTCTCCTGCGGATTTTCATTATTTATTAATGCTCGTCTCATTAAAGCCTCGGTGGGAAAAAAAACCTTACTGGGAAAAAATCAAAGCGAATAACAATGAGTGCAACATCTTAAAATGAAATCTGTCGAACATTTCTTTTATTGCTTCATATACATTTGCATGCTTCGGGCATATTTTGATGGCTAGTTATAATCTTATCCCATATCCATTTCTTTGGTGAAACACACACACTTATTTGATATATGTACAAAAGGTAGTCATAATACACATAACTATTATGTGCCCGAAGCACTTGAGTGAAAGCACATAAAGTGTTTCCATAAAATAAATGTTAGTAGCATACAAAGTGCATAAGATGCAAATGAGACTCATTGCAACATTGTTTTCAATAAATACCATTTGCATCTTATGCACTTTGTATGCTACTAACATTTATTTTATGGAAACACTTTATGTGCTTTCATTCAAGTGCTTCGGGCACATAATAGTTATGTGTATTATGACCACCTATTATACATATATCAAAATTTTCATACAATAATAGTGGAAAGCAGGGTGTAATCTACATTACATGATGTACAGTAAATGTCAAACTCATGTTGAATCTTTGGAATATATTTTTTAAACATCGCTTGTAATGTTTTGAGAACAATATGCTTTGAGTATTATTCCTATTTTATATAACAATATGCTTCATGTATTTGCCCCTTCCAGGAATTTTGCATCTTCTAATGCTTCATTAACTTTTGCACTACTTGTACATACTGCACATACTAATTACCTGTTTCAAATAGTTTCGTATGTTCTTCAGGAGTTTACATGCTTTTCTCATTTAGTATGACTGAAACAACATTTATATTTCCAGTATCTTAAATTTTTGAAACACTTTGACCACTTCAAATACTTTGAGTTATGGATATTCAAAATTCACGCATATTACAAACAGGCTTATTTATGTTTTTCACATTTATGTAAATATTATTGTCGAAATAAAAATAGAAATGCTTGAACATATGTATTATTTGATTAGAAGTTTAGAACATTATGATGCTATATATATATATATATATATATATATATATATATATATATATATATATAAGGATTCACATTGGCATCAACCGAAAAGTTAAAAATTCATTAGTGTGGATCCTCGTAAGAATTTGTTCTTAGTTTTGATCTAATCATTTTGTCACCATTTACTCAAACGAGAAACTACATGTAAAATTATAATAAAAGATACGTACATGCATACTTGTATATGTTGATATTTAATTAACGACATGATCGCTTAATTAAATAAATATAAGCTCATGTTATAGACCGTGCATTGATGTTATCATATTAATATTACAAATCAGTCAACATATATATTGTACGGCTTGAAGTCATGTTGTATTCAATTGATCTTTGTAACAATCAAATGTCTCTAATTAGCATATCATTATGCGTTATTAAACTTCGAAAATAAGTAATAATGTCTGAATGCATCTTCAAGATTTTAATTCTTTGATTTCGGTCACGTTTTGTCTTAGAATTTCACACAAGCTATCCCGTATCAGAGAGATCTTGGACGAGATGAATGTATTTCAGATATATATCTCGGATTGACATTCGGGATCTTAATGTGCATCTTAGGAATACCTTGAAGTAATTTATGTGTCTAAAATGGATGTTTCAATGATTTATTTAAAAATATAATTTTCAAAGTAAAAAATAAAAATTGCAACATACTTATTTGCATAGAAAATAGAATTGAAATCAATGTTTTGAAGAAGAGTGGCAGTTTGATTAACTTAATTTATTTGGTAACGATTGAATAATATCATCTTATTTGAATATAAAAACAAATAAAGTCTTTTGTTGCGACTTGTCAAGATAAAAAGTAAAAAAAAAAGTTCGAAGTGTTGGCTAATTAGTAATTGGATTGAGTAGTTTCTTTTGAATTTAACTGAAAATGAAAAAAATATTATGTAAAAAAAATTCGAATGAGATATCAAATTGAGAATTTGATCCATATTTCGGGTGGGCTTTGAATATTTCGGACAAGATGAGTGTCAAGGTAGATACGAAGAAGATTTGATGTTTCGTTTCATCTAAGTGTGAAAACGTGGACTCGGTGGAATCTCGGATGAGATATAGAAGGTTTAAAACCATGCACATCTCACCAACTAAGCCCTCTAGTTGGTTATATAATCTTCAATTAGATGATGTGTTTACTAGTAGCAATATTATAGTGGATCAAAAGGAGAGTCTGAAGAAGATTGTCATTTGGTATGCTACTAACAAAGAAACCAAAAATAATATTAATGTAAGATTAGTTGTTGGATCTAGCACTTGGATATATTGTGACTTCTAGTTACAAGCAATGACAGAAGCAACACAAAACTTCAAGTTCACAATCTTGTAATTTTGTCAAACTTCAAAATGTATTATTAAAATCATACTTTCATGACAATATTAATAAAGCTTCTGGTTTGATAATTTGCAAATATTTCTAGAACTTCAAGTTTTAAATTTCTGGTAAAGAAAATCCTTTGATAATCTTAGAACTTTGACTCCTAAACTTTACCAACCATTTGGTTTATAATTCAATGGACTTCAGATCGTAATAT
This sequence comes from Allium cepa, assembly GCA_030765085.1. NCBI lineage: Eukaryota > Viridiplantae > Streptophyta > Magnoliopsida > Asparagales > Amaryllidaceae > Allium > Allium cepa. The sequence continues at coordinate 21,119,239 of CM060933.1, read as the reverse complement.
CTTAATTATGAAACTTTGAGCTTAATTTTCTTGATATAGTTCAAATTTATCAAAATGCAATCGTACATTGAATCAAGTTCAAATTTTTTGGAAGTAAGTTTTGACTAGAAAACAACTAATGCATGTAGGTCATGTTATAGCAAATGTTGCTAAAAACATAAATTGATCAAAATATAAATAACAAATTGATCTATAACTAGTTTAAGTTTTAAGAATAAATTTGGTTTGAAATCGATAAAAATCATGTTATAGCATCAATTTAAAAAATATTGGAATAGGTGTTGAATGTATTTACAACATACGATTTACATTTAAGCATATATATTTTAATCTAAAAGCATGATAGGTAAACATAATAAAAGAAGGCGGTTCTTCGATATTTTGGCTAATAATCAAACTTCATGTTTAATTTTTTATGCTTAAACTTGGAATGTACTTTTTATGTAATGCTTTCCAATTTATCAATATATTTTGTACAAATATGCTTAGGAATGATATCGTTTAAACTACCGTTTTAAATATGCTTATATGATCTTCAATCGAAATTGTATTATACTTTTGGTTCATGCAAAATTTACACACAACTTCAAGTTTGATTTATTTCTTCAATTATGTTTAAATTATCTCTTTTGAAGATTGCCTAAAATTATTTATTTAGAAAATAATATATGGTTATTATATCAATATCTTTTCCGTGATTTAAAGATCTTCACAGAAACATAATAATAAGTTTGGAATACTTAAAATGTCATTGAAGAATGTAATTGTATTGGATAAACTATATAAATCTCCTCAAGACCATATTTATAAGTTTTGTGGAAAATATAGTGTCATATAGAATATATCCTCTGAAGGATAATGCAAAATATTCCTTTAGGAAATCGTTAGATAAACGATCATGAAATAACATCTGCTAAAAATTACCATTTTTAGTAAGTAAAACGTTATATACATAGTTTATCAAAACTTAAAGTTTTGACGAAATACTATGGCTAACAAAGCATTAGATCAACTAATTTTCATAGTACTCAAAATTCAAGTTTAAATCATATCTTATATATATGGTCGTTATGATAATGGTTACCATTATCATTTTTCTAATCCGTTAACATACCATTTTTACTGACAAATTAAAATTATTTACCGTTACCGATCTATTTGTATACCGATGGTTGATATATCGATAAACTGGTAACCGTTACACTGGTAAGGGTAAAATTCTATTTGTTTAGAAAATTCAATAACTTGATTTATTTTTATGCTGGAATGATGCTTCATCGGATATTTCATTATCTCACTTAATAAAAGACATCAATGAGAAATAATAAAAATGTATTTAATATCATTTGAATTGAATTTCTGAATTAAATCTAATCATTTTCTTGGTTTTAAATGTCTATAATACAACATATTACATGAATACATGTAATATATGTGGATTGGTAAATTACCGTTATCGTTGATTTTCTGAAAGTATTATCAATATTTTACCATAGAAACTAGTAAATTTACGTTATCATACCTATTCTATGCATATACCGACTTTACTAAGAAATGATATCTGATTGACTCGTAATGGTATGGTAATGAGAAATTTATCGTTACCATAATAAACCCTAGATATATATAGGATTTCATATTTGAAAAATTGCCATAATCAATTTTTTGTATGTTTGTCTGGTTTTTTGGATAAGTTAAAATTTCTTATTATAAAGTAAGCACTTGAGAACAATATATCTTGAATTTATGAACTCATAATTACACAGGTATTTAATAATTACATCTAATAATGAGCCATGACAGCTGAATATTGTTCATAAGATGGCTATATTTCATTACAATCAAATTCAAACTTTGTAAAAATACATGAATTACTATTGTAATACAATATTAAATAAGGTTCTTAAATATATATTACATATGCTAATTATGCATGTATGAAGATAGAGTGATATAATTATAACTTCATGCATCAAAATGAAGTTACAGTATAAAGTAAGTCTAGTTTGACAGCGATACATAATAAAAATCATGGGAACTTTCACTTAAACGACTTCTTAATGCAAGGTAGAAGTTTTTAGGAAAGCACTTTCAAAAAATCAGTTTCAAGGACAAATGATAAAATAAGTATTAATTTTCGTTTTCATTTATTATTTATCATTTTCCTGCAACACTTGAGAAAAATGACAATTTCTTTTATTTTTTGCCACTAAAACTAATTATTCTAAAGCGTTGTCCTAAAACTTATTACCCTATGTTGTGAAGCATTTCAGCCTAATTTCCTGATAAACCAGTGAGTTACCAGGCAAAATTATAACTTTCTAAAATTGATAGCTAGGCTTTTGTAAAGTAAAATTAAAAGAATAAGTAAATATAATAACTGCAACGAGGTTTTTTGTTGTTAAACCGTACGAAGCGGGAAACCATACTGTTTTAGCAGAAAGATAAATAGGTTTGATTATAGTTATTAGTGGCGCACGACGCAAAAAGCTGCATTATAAATAAGTTATTAATAGGTATGATTATACTGTTATTAACGCCTTGGCGTACGATGTGACAAAAGATGAGCGTTTTTTCTAAATTTATTGTGCATGTTTAGATTTTTTTTAATAAATTATATATATATAAGCTTTCAATGGCCGCGCGATGCGGCAAACGACGAGCGCTTATATATATATAGAAACGTTCAATGACATTTCTATTTGCAGCACCTCTTATGACCTTCTGATTTCCACCACATAATCTGATTTAAATAATGTTATGATGTGGAAGAGAGATAAGCAAACATTATTTAAATCGGAATGTGTAGTGGAAATCAGAAGCCACATGGATGCTGTAAAATAGGAGGTCATTGAGCGCGCTCTCTCTCTCTCTCTCTATATATATATATATATATATATATATATATTACTGAAACATATGCAACAAAGATTTTTTTTTTAGACATTTGCAAGAAACATCATAAAATATAATATCGTAAGCAAGAATTTCAAGCATAATAGTCTTCAAAATCCCTAGATAACGGTACATATTATTGATAGACTGAAAATAACGTATTGAACATCATTCAATTATAATAAAGAGATCTAAAAATATCATTTGTATACAAAAACAATTACATGTATGTGAAATGAGATCTATATTCTTCTTATATTAAATTGAGATCTTTAAAATAATGAAATCTACAGACCAAAATGAGAAATATATAAATAGAAGGAGAACCGCATAGGAAGATCTAAATAATGTGATTATAAAAATAAATTTATAATAAGTACAATGATTTAATACTATGATATGCGTAAAAAATTAAGAAGATGTTCAAAGATGGAGCATTTGTGCTGATAACATGTTATATATAGAAAGGGAAAAGACATCGAAGAGAAGGAGAGAAGATTTTATTGATCATCAATTATACAAAAACATACTCTTTGAGCTATGTTTATAAGCTCAAAAAGAAAGAGAAATTCCAATACAGTACTTATCAGCTTTAACATATTCATTTACTATAAATACATATTTATAACGTCATGGAAATATTTGATCTGTAAATTTTCTTTTGTAATATGAATGTTGTTTTTAGATGCAATATGCGGCGTGATACAAAAAGTTTGCACTTATTTTGTGTTGTTGAACAACAAGGCTTAAATCTCGAACTTCGATCATGTTTTATCTTGGGATTTTCAAGTAAGGTATTTCATATCGAGTGGGATCTCTTACAATATGAATGTATCGTAGGTATACATTTCGGGTCTTCAAGTAAATCTCAAGAATATTTCAGAGCAACTTACGTGTCTAGAGTTGCAATTAAATTATATTTTTGAAAATAATGTTATCTAAAAAGTAAAAAAAAAGAAGTAAAAGTATAGATGTTGACATATTTTTGATTTGCACAGAAAAAGCTGAGATAAATGTGTTTTGAAGAAGAGTGGTAACTTGATTAGCTTGATTAATTTGGTGGTGATTGAATGATATCAATTTATTTGAATATTGAAAAAATATTTCATTCATTGCGACTCAACGAGATAAAAAGTAGAAGATAAGATCAAGTGCTTAACTAGATCGAGCAATTTCTTTTGGATCCATATGAAATGTAAAAAATGTTAAGTAACAAAAAATATATCTGATTTTAGATGAACTCATATTAAGATTTTCATTCATATTTCAAGGGAGATTTCAATGTTTCTGACGAAATGAGTGTCAAATGAAACATGAACGGAATTCATGTCTCATTTCATCTAAATGTGAAATGAGATCTCGAAGTGATCTCGGCTGTGGTATAGGAAATTTGAAACCATGACATTAGCAATGTTTCTAGTGCAAATATTTGTACACTCCAACTGTTTGCATGAAAAATAATTGTATGGTAATTATTTCGCATGATAAGGCAATTATAATGTGCGCCAAACATTTGCACCGTAAATTGTAGGTTTTTTGGATATATAAATAACAATTTTTCAGTACATTTACATTTGATTCAAAATTTGAATCGTATGAAACTGTCAAAAAATATTAGATTCGACGATATTAAGAAGAAATTTACAACGTCGATGTTAACATCATTCCAAGCAATTATTATACACGCTAGTATAAATCGCACGTACGTGCATGTAATAGCTATAGCTATAAATATTTATTTTTTATTTAATAAAAAAATTAATGGACGAATGTGTACTATAAGTGCAAAAGCAGTTTTCTTGATGGTGTCGGTTACAAATTGATAGTGAAATTTCGTTGATGGGTGGTAGAGGGTGCAAAACGATGGTGATATTCCGTTGATGGATGTAGGATTTTTTCAGAATTTAAAAAAGACACGGTAGAAATCCTATTTGTTGAATTCTCTTTACTAATAGTAGAGATAAAAAGAGAAAAAGTTGGTTTACATTGATTATATGGGACTTAGTTTACATTGTTTTATGGGACGATGTTAGGCTAATGTTTTTTTCAAAACAAAAACCTTAGTCAAACTTTCCCGTGGTGATCATAAATATTTACATATTTCTTGCTATCGGTGAAAACATGCTGAACAGTTATGTAAATTTCAAATTAACTAATGAAGTGTGGTGATGTACTGATGTATGTAGAATAGGACACTCTCATTTCTATACTGAGTGTATAATTATAATAAAAACATTGTTGGTGCTAACGAGGATTACTTGAATATTGGAGTCATATTTTGCCTGGTACACATACAACGTTGAGGAGATGGTTGTGCTGCATCTATATTTTACTGTGCACCTACATGATACTGATTGATTTTGTAGTGTTTAATGAGGATCACTGCACTACTCTGGTGCACTTCTCCATCATCATCTGAATCAATTTTGTAATATAACAGACCGTACCTGAAGAATTAACACAACTGCCATTACTTGAAGAGTTATATCTCTATAACAATAGGCTTTCACAATTACCTGCAGAGCTTGGTAAAGTGAAACGTTTAAAGGTGTTAAATGCTGATAACAATATGCTGGTTTCTCTTCCTGGTATGGTTGAAATTCATATTATTTTGATGATCAACCGCTAAGCCATCATCCTATTCTTCTTAAAGCTATAATCTCATCAGCTCACTTTTCTTTCAGTTGAACTGAAACAGTGTGTTATGCTAGTTGAGTTATCACTTGAAAATAACAAACTTGTTCGCCCCTTGTTGGATTTCAGGTCACTAATTTCTTTCTATATTAACCTTCCATTTCAGGCTCCAAATTTTACATTTTTATAAATATCTTTATGCGTGCAGGTCGATGGCTGAGCTCCGTATTCTAAGACTGTTTGGTAATCCTCTCGAATTTCTTCCTGAGATATTGCCACTAAATAACCTTCGGCATCTATCTCTTGCCAATATCAGAATAGAGGCAACTGAGAACCTGAAGTCCGTGCATGTGGAAATAGAGGTACTCAAATTATCTTCTTGTCTTTTAAGCGTTTATTATTACTTATCAGTGCCTGGTTGCTAATTGCAGACAGACAACAGTTCCTATTTCATCGCATCAAGGCACAAACTGAGCAACTTTTTCTCCCTTATTTTCCGTTTCTCTTCATGCCATCACCCTTTACTAGCTTCAGCTCTTGCTCAAATGATGCAAGATAGTAATAACCATATAGCCATTAGCAAAGAAGAGAATTCTATTCGACAGCTAATAAGTATGATACGCAGTGACAGTCGCCATGTTGTAAGTAGTAGTTCAAAATTCAAATAAAATGTATGTATTTATAGCTTCTTGCGCTTCAGGAATTTTATCTAATATATGCTTTGTGGTACAGGTTGAGCAAGCATGCATTGCCCTCTCTTCACTAGCTAGAGATGTTACTTTGGCAATGCAGTTAATTAAGGCTGATATCATGATGCCTATAGAATTTGTTCTTAAATCAGTTGACCATGAAGAAGTAATTTCTGTGCTCGAGGTTGTTGTCACATTGGCTCTTGCATCAGATAATGTAGCTTACAGAATGATGTTGGTAAAAGATTTGATGAAGTCACTGAAACATCTCTGCACACACAAAAATGTTGAGGTATGTAGAAGTATAGAACCAGTCATAATCCTCAAGTACTATAATCTTTATATTATGTCATCAAATTTGGCTGATAGTTATTCAATATCAGGTTCAACGATTAGCACTGTTTGCAATAGGTAATTTAGCTTTCTGCTTGGAGAACCGTCGCATCTTAACTCAATCCCAAAGTTTACAAGAGCTGCTTATACGTTTGACTTTGACAGCTATGCCACGTGTGAATAAGGCTGCTGCACGTGCCTTAGCAATCCTCGGTACCTTTCTCTTTATCTACCTAATATGATTTAGAGAAATTAAAAAAAGGTTATGCAGCAGTCATTTTGGAGTCCTGGTAAAGGTTTCAGTGACGTAAAGATGTCTTCACACTTGTGTGCTGAGTTTGTTATTGAAATATGTGAGATGCGTTATTTGTTATTTTCAAATTGATTACCAATTTGAGTGTCTGTGCCTCTCCTCGTCATAGTAGTTGGTCTTATCTACTATATAACTACTTTTAGTTACAGATTTGTAGGTAAACTTTATGCAAAAACAAATGATATGTGGGATGCACAATCCATATGGGTTCCACATGATTATTTATCTTCTATAATAAGATTTACACAAAATTGTTTGCAAAGTTGCTTAAGTCCATGATACGATACTCTTCCTTGTGCTTCTTATTTAGGCAGCCTAGATTAATAGATTTGTTTTTATTCAAGGGGAAAATGAAAAATTGCGTCGAGCAGTTAAGGGAAAGCCAGTGGACAAGAGAGGGCTACGCATACTCTCAATGGATGGAGGTGGCATGAAGGGTTTGGCAACAGTGCAAATGCTTAAACAAATTGAACAAGGAACAGGAAAACACATCCATGAACTGTTTGATCTTGTCTGTGGTACATCAACTGGTGGTATGCTTGCAGTTGCTCTTACAATTAAGCAGATGAGTTTGGAACAGTGTGAGGAAATATACAAAAATTTAGGTAAAAATAACACTGAGGAAACAGAAGATCCCTATTGAGTTGGTGTATTCTCTGTATTATGTTTATTTATGTTGTGTAGGCAAACTTGTTTTTACTGAACCTGTATCGAAAGATGAAGCTGTGACTTGGAGAGAGAAGCTAGATCAATTATATAAAAGCTCCTCGCAAAGGTTTAGAGTTGTTGTACATGGGTCAAAAGTACGAAATCGTTTATAAACTTCTTTTTTAACTGCACAAAAATTTCTATAGTTTACATCAATTAATTAATTGGTTAAATATTTCTTAGCATGTAACACCCTCAAACACATATGCGTGTTCTTGCTAATAAATGATAAATTTCTTTTTGCTCTGGGGTGGGGAGGGGTAGTAAGGAGGGCATATGTTGCAGTTTATTTGTGATTTGTGGAGTAGTTTTGTGCGGCTAACCTAGTTTCCTGTGATTCTCTTTTTTCTACCGATAGTCTCACCTTCAATGTTTTATGCAGCATAGTGCTGATAATTTTGAAAGATTGTTAAAAGAGATGTGTACTGATGAAGATGGCGATCTTCTGATAGAGTCTGCTGTGAAGGGCATTCCTAAAGTTTTTGTTGTTTCAACGCTTGTTAGTGTTACCCCTGCTCAACCATTTCTATTCATAAATTATCAGGTCAGTTTACTTTAGTAACCTTCTGCTAAAATTAGATAGATAATACTTGTTTCTCTCATATGGGTGTTTGTTGACTTGTACCTTGCATTCTTAAATGTGTCCTTCATGATAATGTAAATCTTGCGAATACTTGTCTCCGTCAATTTTTTTATGTTTTAGTTTGAACAAATCAGGATAATATATTTTTTATTCTTCATCTGCTGGCCGTGGGTTTATGCTGGAAGACGTCTCGTATATAAATATCTAGCGATTGATTTCCGTATGTCCGGACTATTCTAAGGTTAATAATTTTTTTTTTTTGAATTACCTAGAGAACCAAGCTTCGTTTGTAAACTCTAGGAAAGTATGTGCCTGCCAAACACATACTTCGGGTACTTGTTACAGGGTTGTCAGTTTCGGGGCTCGAACTCGTGACCTCGATCACGTAGTCCGGACCATCAACCAACCGCGTCAACCCTGTTGGCATTCTAAGGTTAATAATTACATCAGACTGTACGGTGTTAAGACGCGAAAGTCATTTTTGGTCCACTTTTGGGTCATTCTTTATACTGATTGATTCGTCAAATTGTCTAAAGCTACTTGTTAGTTAGGAAAATAAAACCACCATTCATAACTTTGTCAAACTTACTGCTACTTCTAGAATATTGTTGGTCAAACTAATTGCAGTTTGGAACTTGCAATCAGTGACTTAGGACTATAGCTCGATTCTAGAATTGATTCTTCTCACCATTTAGTTTTTGGATCAGATATAGATAAAGACAATTCAGAACTGGTAGTATTGGTAGTTTGAGCTTATGTTATATTATTAGGGTCTGAGGAGCACTGCTACGATGCCCGAAATATATTTTGTCAAATACTGCGAATAGTGCAATTTATCTCCGGATTTTAAGGCTGAAATTCAGGGGGGCCATTCTTTTCTCTTTAATTCGCAAGTTTTGACAAAAAAATCTCCGGGCAAAGTAGAATTGTTGGGGTCTGAGTCATCTTCTTAATACGGAAATCAACCCTTTACACTATATAAGTATGCATAAAAAGCAGTGTAACATGGTGCACATGATGTCATGGTATATGCTATATAGTACTATGTATAATACTGTCATGACACACAAAGATACACCGCAAAATGTAAAATTGCGTTTACATTAGAAAAAGGGTTCAATTTGCACAACGATCCATGAGAGGTATGATGTTGAGAAACAACTTTCCTTTTGACATCACAAGTGCTTAACTCTGGCTCAAATCCACAACCGGAAAATGCATCCTATTGTGTAAATATCAAAACAAACTAATAAAGCCAAAGCATGCATGAGTTTCAATGGTGAAAATTACATCATTGGGTGCGTTGGAGAATAAGTCGCTTAATCAGACAATTTATTTTAGCCAGCTTTTTAATTACTTGAATCATAATATCACCATTTAGCTACATGTTATAGCGGATAATAATAAAAGAATGTCTGTTAAAAAATTATTTCTTTATTACGTATTACATTCCAAATTCTCAATGTGTGTATTTACATTATCCAGTATCCAGCTGGTACGCCAGAGCTTCCGCTGATGAATTTTGAAGGTTCTGCTATCGGAAGTGATACAAACACATGCATTGATCAGCCTGGAGTTCAACGCCGTGGAACTTTTATGGGAAGCTGTAAGCATCAAACATGGGAGGCTATAAGAGCTTCATCCGCAGCGCCATATTATCTTGATGATTTCTCAGTTGGTAAGACGCAATATTGGTGTTATGTTAATAATATTCACATGGTATTTGTTTGTTGTTAACAGGCAAGTCAAACTGTTGATAGCAACAAACACAACTTTTGTTAGTGTGCTCAATCAAGACTGGTTCATTTCTCCAGCATTCTGTTTGAAAAATCATTTCAGCATGTTCAATATTACTTTAAGATGTTGTTGTTGTTTTTTTTTTTTTTTTTTTTTTTTTACACAATGTTCATACTGGCATGTTAAAAATTAATGTCTCATATGTACGAACAGGAGAGTAAGCCAAAAGTTAACCCAAGTAGTCTGACTATGGTTAGCTGTTTAATGGTATTTTACATTGTTGGTTTCAGACGTAAATCGCTGGCAAGATGGAGCTATTGTGGCAAACAATCCCACAATTTTTGCTATAAGAGAAGCACAACTTTTGTGGCCCGATGCAAAGATAGATTGTCTTGTTTCGATAGGATGCGGTGAGATTCCAACAAAGGTAGCTTCTGTGATTCTGTTTATAAATCTTTCTGATCTTTTTGAAGATAAAGGTTATGGAATATAGTGTGCCCTAATTATGCAATATATATCGGATTTTGGTGAATGTAGGCTCGTAAAGGAGGTTGGCGCTATTTGGATACGGGGCAAGTGCTAATTGAGAGTGCATGCTCAGTGGAGAGAGTTGAGGAAGCACTTGACACATTAGTACCTCTACTTCCTGGCATTCATTATTATCGTTTTTGTCCAGGTTTGTAGTGTTTTTAGTTAACGTACAATCCCTGAGTCCTTGACAACATTAAAATCTTAAAGATGGTATTTAAACAGTTACCAGAGTTTAACATGTCAAGACAAATCTGTTTTGTTCTAGTCGTGCAGCATCTTATGCTTTGTAATTCTTATATGTAAATGCTAGGTTGTGTATGTTGTAATAAATAAATAAATTCCAGATCTGAATACATATAATCCATATTGATTCCATCGAGAAACAAATATATGAAATTAAATAGTTCAGCAGAAGTCGTACCTGAATCCATTGATGTTTGCAAAAAGAAGATCAACTAGGTTTTAGATCTTCCAAACTGACACAAGCTTAGATCTGAAAATTCTCTTTAGAAGAGGGTGGAGAGAATATGATAAAACTTGTGTAATTTGTGGACCATAACCCCATATATATAGTGTATGACATTTTTCAGTTCGGCCCTTCAACAAACTAAAATTGTCACTCTGGTATCCACACATTATAAATTTACATGACGAATATACCCCTTAAGTCTTGTTGTATTTATTCCAAATAGATCACATAATTAAACTTAATCCCAAGATAGCTCATACATTCAAATATTAAAATATGTGGCCCCATAATGCTGAATTATTCCAACAATCTCCCCTTGGGCCACATATGTAACCTTATAGAATGTATTTAACTTTATGAGCTCTTAAATAGCTATCTTGACAATATGGTATATCCTAAACAATCTCGTCCATTGATTGTGTTAACATAGGATCAAAGCGGTTTTCATTATCGTTAGTGTAACTAAACCCATCAATGGTCACGTATATCAATATAATCAAATGACATAGATCAATCATGTATGTGTAGCATGGAAATTACACGAAATGTGATCTTTATATGTCTATTTTCAACTGGTCCTACTTTACTTTAATGAGATCAAAATCTAAACATATATAAATAATTTGAGTGCAATTAAAACTTTATTTCTGATCAGAAAAACTGAAGCATATCCACAATCAAAATATAGAGCAATGTCACAAAAGAAATGACTCAGTACAAACTCTTCCTAAACCAAAATATTCTTACATAAAAGATACACCCATTTTAGCAACATGCTTATGAAAAACCTTGGGTGGTAATGCTTTTGTAAGTGGATCCGCTAACATGGAATTTGTCCCAATATGCTCTATGGATATTAACCCATTTTGCAATCTTTCCTTCACAACTAGAAACTTGATGTCAATGTAATTTGACTTACTTGAGCTTCTATTGTTATTAGAATATAATACTGCTGATCCATTGTCACAAAACAACTTTAGTGGTCTTTCAATATTATCTATAATGCGCAGCCCAGTGATAAAATTTCGCAGTCATTTTCCATGATTAGATGCCTCATAGCAAGCCACAAACTCTGCTTCCATAGTGGAAGAAGCTATAAGCGTTTGCTTAATGCTCTTCCATGATATAACCCCTCCACTCAACATAAATATGCATCCTGAAGTGGATTTTCTGCTATCCGGACATCCAGCAAAGTCAGAATCAGAATACCCAATAATCTCCAACTGATCTGATCTTCTATATGTAAGCATACAGTCCTTTATTCTTTGAAGATACCTCATAACCCTTTTGCTGCTTTCCAATGATCCATTCCAGGGTTGCTAAGATACCTGCCTAACACTCCTACAATGTACGCAATATCCGGACGCGTACATACTTGAGCATACATTAGACTCCCTATAGCAGATGCATAAGGGATCTTCTGTATTTCATTAACTTCAAGGATGTTATTAGGGCATTGTTTGAGACAAAACTTATCTCCTTTAACGACAGGGGTATCACCTGGTTTACAATCTTGCATGCCAAATCTCTTAAGCACCTTTTCTATATAGTTCTTTTGTGACAATCTAAGAATGCCTCGTAAACGATCACGATGTATTTGGATCCCTAATACAAAAGAGGCATCACCAAGATCTTTCATTTCAAAATTATTTGAAAGAAATCTCTTAGTTTCGTGCAACATATTTAAATCATTGCTGGCAAGCAATATATCATCAACATATAAAATTAAAAATATAAATTTACTCCCATTAAACTTGTGATACACACAGTTATCAATGATGTTTGTCTCAAAACCAAAAGAGTTAATTACATTATGAAATTTGCAGTACCATTGACGAGAAGCTTGTTTGAGTCCATAAATGGATTTCTTTAGTTTGCAAACTATATTCTTTGGATCTTCGACTGCAAAGTTTTCCGGTTGCACCATATAAATTGTTTCCTCAATGTCTCCATTGAGAAATGCAGTCTTAACATCCATTTGATGCAATTCAAGGTCAAAATGTGCAACAAGTGACAAAATTATTCTAAAAGAGTCTTTCGATGAAACCGGAGAGAAGTCTCTTTGAAATCAATGCCTTCCTTTTGAGTAAAACATTTTGCTACAAGACGAGCCTTATATCTTTCCACTCTACCTTTTGCATCTCTCTTGGTTTTAAATATCCATTTACAACCAATGGGCTTCTTACCTTCAGGTAAAGGGACAAGATCTCAAACTTTATTGTCTTGCATTGATTTATACTCTTCATTCATAGCTTCAATCCACGTTTGAGAATTAATATCTTGCATGGCTTGGTGAAAGTTGATAGGATCATCTTCCATCAATCCATTATTATCCTCTAACTCTTGAAGAAATACAACATAATCATCCGGAATAGCATTTCTTCTTTCCCTAGTGGATCTTCTTAATGACAATTCATTCTGAGGTTGTTGAATTTGTTCTTGTGGAACATTAACTTCAACTTGAAGAGGATTTTCTTCAATATTGTTTTGTTGGGGTTCTGGATTCACTTCTTGATCAATGACAGGAGCAATAATCTGCACATTGTCCGAAGAAGTAACTGTAGTAGGAATCATAGACGATGATTCCTCCTCAAAAACAATGTTCCTTACTTCATTTCTCCCTCTCAACTCAACATCCTCAAAAAATGTTGCATTTCCCGTCTCAAATATTTTCCTCAGTATGGGATCATAAAATTTATAGCCCCTAGATCGCTCAGAATAACCAATAAAGTAGCTACTCACTGTTTTGGAGTCCAATTTTCTTTCATTTGGCCTATATGGCGTTGCCTCAGCTGGACATCCCCAAATGTGAAAATGCTTTAGAGTAGGCTGTTTGCCTGTCCAGAGCCCATAAGGTGTTTTAGTAGCTGCTTTAGTGGGTATTCTATTAAGGATATAAACTGCTGTCTTTAATACCTCTCCCCAGAGTGATTTTGATAAGGTAGAATGACTGATCATACTCCTTACCATGTCTTTAAGAGTCCAGTTTCGTCTCTCAGCAAAATCATTCATGCAAGGTGAACCTGGCATAGTGTATTGTGGGACTATTCCACATTTCTTTAGGAATTTGGCAAATGGTCCTAGACATTGTTCACCCGATCCGTCAGATTTACCATAATATTCACCGCCACGGTAAGATCTGACAGTTTTAATTCTTTTGTTGAGTTGGTTCTCAACTTCTACCTTAAATTTCTTGAACATATCTAAGGATTCTGATTTATCATGAATAAGATATAGGTAGCCATATCTTGAGTAGTCGTCTATGAATGTTATAAAATATTGTTGACCATTCCATGATGCCTCAGGGAATGGCCCACAAATGTCTGTATGTATTAATTCTAAGACGTCAGTTGCTCTATTGGCACCTATTTTCTTATGTTTGGTCTGTTTTCCCTTGATACACTCTACACAGACATCAAGGTCTGAAAAATCAACGGATTCCAAAATGCCATCTGACACGAGACTTTGAATTCTATTTTTAGATATATGACCTAAGCGCTTGTGCCACAATGTGGCTGAAGTTTTCTTATTAGCTATTCTTTTAGTACCACGTGACTCTACATGCAAGGCTTCATTATAAGAGGTATTAACATCAAGCATATATAAGTTATCATAAACATTAAGAGAACCAGTTCCAATAAGAGTTGAATTTACTGATAAACTAAAAGTATCATTCCCAAATGAACAAGAATAACCAAATTTGTCCAACTTAGAAACAGAAACCAAATTCCATCTAAATGACGGTATAACAAAAGTATCAAATAAATCCAAATAAAACCGAGTTCTTAATAACAACTTAAAATGCCCAATAGCCTCCACTTCTACCGATTTTCCATCACCCACATAGATGTATCTTTCAACATCAGTTGGATTTCGGTAACTCAGGCAACCCTGCATAGAAACGCTTATGTGAGTAGAAGCACCAGAATCTAACCACCAAGTGTTTCCAGCTACTGTAGCTAAATTTACTTCAGAACAGACGAAAGCAAAAGATGTACCTTTCTTAACACGCCATGCGTGGTATTTGGCACAATCTTTCTTCAAATATCCAGCCTTTTTGCAAAAGTAACAACCATCGGTCTCCTTTGTTGTTCCTTTTCAGTCGGACCCTTAGCAGTTTCTTTATCCTTCTTTCTCTTTTTGTCTTTTCCCTTAGAGGTGTATGCTAAATGAGCACTTTCAGCCTTATCATGCTTCAATCTCTCTTCTTCTTGTACACAATACGAAATGAGCTCATTAAGAGTCCATTTCTTCTTTTGACAGTTATAACTGATCTTGAACTAGTTGTATTGTGAAGGAAGAGAGATTAATACCAAATGCACGAGCAAATCATCTGAAAGCTCAAGCTTAAGTGCCTTAAGTTTTGAAGCAGTGTTAGACATTTCCATAATGTACTCCCTTATGTTTCCTTTGCTTTGATACTTCATGGAAATCAAGCGTTGCAAAAGCGTGCTTGTTTCCGCCTTATCGTTTTTAGCAAAACGTTTTTCAATCTCAGCAAGGAAATCTTTAGCATTGGTTATCTTTTCAGATATCGCACCCCTAAATGCCTCCGGAATGCCACGCTTTATGATCATTAGACTCATGCGGTTTGAACGATCCCACCTCTCAAAGTTCTTTATAATATCAGAAGAACTTTCATCCGTAAGAGGGGCGAGTTCATCTATCCTAAGTGCAAGGTCAAGATCCATGCAGCCAAGAACAAGCAATATGTTCTCTTTCCAATCCTTAAAGTTTGTTCCAGTCAGAATAGCAATGATGTTCAGATTGACAGATACCGTAGTCAAATTAGCTGTAATTTTAAATTAATCAAATATGCTTACATTATAAAACAACTGTAGTAAATTTAAAATAATTGGTAAGTCTTTTGCTCAAGATACCTAGCACAACGTTAATATCAAGTCTTTGGACAGTAATATTAACTGTAAGTGGTATTCTTGTTGTAATCATCAAATATTAACAATAAATTCAAGTCAAATAATAATCTTCTTTTGGGCCAATTAATTATTTTCTTGTAAAACTTTATAATTGTTACATATTTATCATCACACATGTGTATCTAATTTGGCCAGATATTAACCTTCCTTTGGGCCGACTAATATTCGCATAAATAAATACACACAAATATCTAACATTTTTCATGAGCAACTAAAGTAAGAGAGGTCACTTTGGTGATATATTATTTTGATTAGTTCACTTGTAATGTAGGATATTCACAATCAATTTGCAAAAGACGCCAAATAGTATATGAATTTATTTTAACTCATTCATTTATAAATTTGTCATAAATATCAATGTCAAATTTGACATCAAGGAAACTGTAATAATACATAAATGAATAATACTTGCAATAATAATTAGTATCAGATTATTGCGTACTTTATTTAACTGTACTATTCAAAATAGAAGGTGAAACATATTAAGTAGTAACAATAAATTACAAAAAAAATAATATGTCAAATCTGTCAGCATCAATTAATGTGCCGATTCATAGTGTACAAAAGTAATGAATAGTAAAAGCTTGGCCAATATTTCAACAATGCCTGTTGCTATTTTATGCTTTTGCAGGAGAAAACAAAACCACAAACATGTCATGGTACAATTATTATAAAAGATGTAGATGGATTCTTAGATCATAAATCCAATGATACGGTTCAATTAAATCCAAATTGCTATCATTACAGGAAACTTTTGGTCAAATCAACAGAATCCAATATTTCATTAAATCTATGGATCCATGTATAATACTGTTTATTAACATGTTTTGAATCACCATAATTGAAGCATTCACAAATCAGAACGAAATAAGTGGATCAGGTGAATCAATCGAAAATTGTAAATTCAAGAACCCTAATTTCATATGTTCTTAAAACCAAAGAATTTCTCAATAAAATCAATGATGGGTGGATCTGATACCACTTGTTGTAATAAATAAATAAATTCTAGATCTGAATACATACAAGTCATATTGATTCTATCGAGAAACAAATATATGAAATTAAATAGTTCAGCAGAAGTCGTACCTGAATCTATTGATGTTTGCAAAAATAAGATCAACTAGGTTTTAGATCTTCCAAATTGACACAAGCTTAGATTCGAAAATTCTCTTTAGAAGAGGGTGGAGAGAATATGATAAGACTTGTGTAATATGGGGACTATAACCCCATATATATAGTGTGTGACATTTTTCAGTTCGGCCCTTCAACAAACTAAAATTGTCACTCTGGTATCCACACATTATAAATTTACATGACGAATATACCCCTTAAGTCTTGTTGTATTTATTCCAAATAGATCACATAATTAAACTTAATCCCAAGATAGCCCATACATTCAAATATTAAAATATGTGGCCCCATAATGCTGAATTATTCCAACAGTGTAGATTTGATATTTCAATGTCTATGATATGGAAGGTTGTGTAGATGTGTCTAGCTCTATCCAAGATCTATTCTTTCTGCTTGATACCCAATAACTAACTCCGTCGTTAGCATAATCTCATTTTTGACCATGTCTTTTATTAGCAACTCGTACCTCTGAAACTTCATTGGTTACATATTGTCCATGAGAACAAAGGTTAAAATATTAATTCAGTTATCATAAATGCTAGTCCACCACAACTTTTAAAGTTTTGATGAAAGACTGAGATTTTAGATGCTATAGCATGGAACTAGGTCACATGTGGATATTTAGCATTAAGATACTGCAAATCCTCCATTTGGACGCTAGTAATGGAATTTCTCTTTTAAGCATATACATATTATGTATATTATGTGTTTGTATATGTGTATATGTACGGGCACGCACACATGTGCACACGTAAATGTACACACATTCAATATGTTACCCATACTCGGTCAATTGGCGTCCTGTTGGATAAGTGAACCTAACAATAAGGGCCTGTGTTTTTTTGTCACCATCTCATCCAACTGACGCCAAAACATTCAATTTATTTGACTACTGCCAAATTTTCAATAGGTTGAAAATTGAAATGATCCAACAGTTTGGGTTATTGGGTAAAGCATTTCCTATATATGGTATATGGCTTTCAAACAATTTTGGATTCAAGTCTCAATATCAAGATGTTTTCATAAAATTGTATTTCAAGAATACATGAAACTAAAACACCATTAGCTTTCCCTCACATGGGAATCGGCCACATAGAAAGGATGTTGGGAATGTTGGAAATACTGGTTTCATACTATATATGTGCACACGCACCGGGGGGGGGGGGGGGTGGGATTGGGCGGCGTGGGTGTTTAAGTTTCATATATTTTTAAAATACAATTTCATCCTTTGGTTGAAGTGGTTTTTTGCTAAGTATTAATAATTTGGGATGTTGGGAATACTGGTTTTATCTCTCTATTTTTAGCGGCTCAAATTAAAATTTTTAAACCGGGTTTATTTGTATACAGTTGATGAAAGATTCGATATGGAATTAGACGAGACTGATCCTGCTATCTGGCTTAAGTTGGAAGCTGCAACAGAAGAGTACATTAACAAAAATTCTCAAGTTTTCAAGAATGCATGTGATCGTTTGCATGCAAGAAACCAAGATGAGGATGGAAACGATGCGAATTTAGGACATCCGAAATCGGGTATGTTATAAATACCATGCTGTATTATATGACTATAATTTGTTTGGGATGGGTTTGATTCAAACTTCGTTATCATTTTTCTCAGGTTCAGTACATGATGATTATAGCCCTTCATTAGGTTGGAGGCATATGCTCCTACTTGTTGAGTCTTCCAATAGTCCATACAGTGGAAAACCTATAAATCATGTCCGATCAATTGATACATATTGTGCTCGCAATAACATTAGAATGTCACTTAGTAACATGTCTCCAGGACCATCTAGATTAACAATTTCAATTCCTAATCCTTGTGCATCTCCACTATATACTGGAAGCTTTCCATCAAGTCCACTGTTACGCAGTCCCAATTGTATTCCAAAACGTGCAAGTAGTACTGATACGGTGCCCTCACTTACCTTAGATGACCACAGAATAGAAAATATACCTTTATCATTACCAACTTCTCCCTCTGAAAAAAGGCAGCCACCTCCACAAGTTCGGTCGATATTTGAGAAAATACAGAGCTTGCCACAAGTAGGAGTGATTCATTTTGCTCTTCAAAATGATTCAACTGGGTCTATACTAAGGTCAGGTATCTTCTTCTGGTTCTGTGTTACCTGAACACTTTGAACTCTCCAATTATTTACTTATCTTAAAAGGTATATCTCAATTTTATGCTCCAGATTATAAAAACAATAAATAGAATTAACTATATAATTCCATCCTTTGGTACTTCCACCATTGACAAGTAATAATTATTTAGCATGATATAAAGGTACCTCATCAAAAAAGGTATATTATCGGCAATCAAAGAAAAACAGTTTTGTACCTTTTGTTACTAGATTAAGTCTAAATATTTGGATTTGTAAATTTATGGATTCAAATGAAGATCAAGGAATATGATCATTGCCCTTCAACTGCATTTCAAGGGAACATTTTCACAGAGTTATCATAGAGTGCTATAGTCCAAAATTGTCCATAGCGCAAGGTGTGCACTATTTAACTTCAAATGGCACATGTGTCATCTATAGCATAAAATATCGCACTATTTTACTAAAGCGTAAAATAACGAAGAGTCCAAAATAGCACGCTATTTTGTTTGTTTATTTATTTAAGATATGTACATTTAAACAGGTTTAAATAAATTTGAGTGACATAAACTAGGACATGAGCACACTAACCAATCATATATGTTCAATAATAAATCAAAATCGCTTATCAAAATAGTTTGCAATGCCGGACTTTGTTTTTAATACGGAAAAACCAAAAATATGAACCTTGAACATCCTTTTATTTTAAATTATTTTGAATAAATTCTTGAAAGCAAAGTTTTTTATTTGATAAATCATTGTAAGATTCCACCTCTCATACATCAAAAATGCTACTTGACAAATACTTTGAAAATGATCTTATGGACTAGTTTATTTTGGCTGAAAAAACAAATGATTCGGTACAAGATACCAAATTTTGATGCAAAATCAATGACACTATTTTTTTAATTTATTTTCTATGAAAAATTAGTCATTCGACCAAGTAACAAATGCTTTAATCTATTATCTGCTACTATCAAATATCATGATGTTATTATGTAGATTCGCACGTGATTTTAGTGTTTTTTCATACAAACTTAACTAGATAAAAGACTTAATAGTGCGAATACACTTTCATCACGTTTAATTACAACCGTCTAAAACATACATATGTTTTGATATTATATATCTCTTTTTTCCCATTCACTAAACAGAGAAGAAGTTTGTTTTTATAAATATACTTCTTATAGTGCCAAAATTTGAAAACAAATTAAACCAAAATTTGCACTAATTTTTTTTTTTTTTGAAATCAACATCAAAAAATATATTACAAATAATCTATGATATATTAAATTTAACAACATCATGATTCAGCATAGAAATTTATGAAAAATAACCATTTAAAAAGTCGATGTCAATTAGGAAAAAAATAAAGATGATACGGACGATAAATCCCTGAAAACAACAAATAAATTGTTAAACATGTTTACTTTCAGATGCAATGTTAAGAGTTTTAAAGCATGGTTGTAGAGTTTAGTTTCAATAGAAGACACCAATTAATAATTTATAGTGTAAATTACAATCCATAATTAAAATAAACTGTAAAATTTAATAAAATAATAATGATAATCATAAATTAGTATTTGATATTTATGTAAACATGGACTAGGACTACTTTAGTTTCATTTATTACAATATTAAGAAAATGCAAAAATTTATAAAAGTGAACAAAATAATGGACGCTATAGGGCATAGCATAAAATAGCACATAGCACAAGCCTTGCACTATTTGCTATTGACTACCTTGCATTTTCAAATATATCTCTACCTCTATTCTCTATTTTTAATAAAGAAAATTGATTGTATACGAATCATCAATATTCGTTGTTTCTATACACACACATATACATACAGACATACATACATACATATACGCAGACATATAAACACACACACACACACACATACACATACACATACACATACACATACACATACACATACACATACACATACACACGCACTCGCTCACTCTTTTTTCCCATAATTTATTGACATTCTATATCACGTGCATGCATGTCATAAACTATTTTTCTAATAATGGAAATTTATAACAGTTGGCGGAATGATGTGTTTGTGGTTGCTGAACCTGGGGAGCTTGCAGATAAATTTCTTAGAAGCGTGAGCCAGTGCTTGTTATCAACAATACAAAGCCGTAAAAAGAAGGATTTTTATTCAGTGCCAAAAATTTCATCTCTATCTGAACTGGTTGCACAACAGCCAAAGTTTGAAATGCACGGTGTTCTCCATCGATATATTGGATGCCAAACTCAGGTGATTTTATATCTTTAGGTTCTTTACAAAATAATTGTTTATTTTCTTACACAGCTATCCATATTTATGAAAACATTAAGGTCATGGAGGATAACCGAGAGATTGGTGCTTATATGTTCAGGCGTACAGTCCCTGATGTTCACTTAACATCCGAGGATGTTCGATGGATGGTGAGTTCTGAGTAGTGTACAAGCATATGCTAGATTTAATTTTACTAAAATGGTTTATCCTTATACTATATCTGATTATTTATTTCATAAGAATGCCAAATAGTAGACAAATAATTTTAATAATATTTCGAGCGATTCAAATGGGAATGAGTGGACTTGTCCCTATGGCTCACCATTGTAAAAGCCTACATCTGCAAGAATCATATGTACTACCTTGGTCGCATTTGCTACATGAGTTAAGCTAATGCTATGAGCTATTGTTCATACAATCATACTGCAACCTCGCCTAAGTGGATGGGATACATGCCAAAATCTTTACCTTATTTGGCTCATGGCAAATATGAATAATCTGTTGGTTACATATGGGGATCATTACATACGCCACACATTAAAGATTTGAACTTTTGTTGTTCGAAAGACCATGTACAGTATCAGGGTTTTTACTTCAATCAGACATCAACTGTTACATTTTAGCTTCATAAACATTAGTTGAAGCTTTCACAGAATCGAATGTTGTTTGCTAATCATGTATCATGCTTGGTATTCAATCGAGATTTTATTTGTTCCAAAGTTCCAATGATTTTATAGAGATTGTTATAATTAAGCATAAATCTCAAAGCCGTTTGGTAGTTGTAATCATTTGTCTGGAGAACATACCAGCGAACCTAATCCCATTCTCGGTGTGCTCCTCTGTGATCAAGTTATCTCATACTATTTACTAAGTGAAGTAAGTTTATATTTGTTATAGTTTTTCATCCCTTAGTGGAACTAGGTACACCTCAGTTAGGGCTGAGGTCATATCTGAATTAAAACCAATTGAGCAGAGATTGCAAGTACAAGTGTACTTATCATACCTCAACTGATGAGATGACCATAGCTCAAGCACAAGTTGGCTTTTGTACACCAAAGTCTTTTGTATATCGAGAGGTCCGTCGGCGGATAGCGGACGAATAACATATAATTATCATATCTACTGACAACAAATGAATCTAAAGATATATATATATATATATATATATATATATATATATAATTAGTTCCAACATAAAATTGTTTCTCTTCGGATGGTTATAAAAATACAGTATATTTTATTGAGCAGCGAATATTTATTTATATATACATATAATATAAAGTGGAAATTAAGTTGAAGGGCTTCTATTTGCAAGGTAATACGTTTTAAGGACAACATTTCCGAATAATTAGTTTTAAGGACAATTTACAGTATAATGATAAATTCATTTATCTTTTTTAGTTATACAGGAAAATGATAAATCCTTTTATCATTATTTCTGTATAACTGAAAATGATAAATTCTTTTATCTTTTTCCTGTAAAATGTCCTTAAAACTAATTTTTCAAAAATAATGTCCTTGAAACTTATTACCTGCACAAATAAGCCCTTGAAGTGAAAATCCCCTAATATAAATTATTACCTTGATATAATACACATGTCATTCATCGTACTAAAACACACATATATAAACCATTATGTTAACAAAAAACAGATACAAAAAACGGATGGATAACCTTTTGATAATGATACATTCATATCCGCATCCCTATCCATTTTTTGGTATATAAGATTTTCAATTTTTTTTGGGGATGCGGATGAATTTTGGAATATCCAGTGATAGGATGATTTTATCAGTATCAAATGCATGGTATCAGACTTTAAAAAAATTAGTAGTTTGCTGTTGTAATTTGGCTGTACGTACAGACCACTTCACATGCTATCAGTTTAATATACTTCATTTTTGTAAACTACACGATATCATTTCCAATCTATGCTCTCCCTAAATGTAGTAATTTCAAAATTGATGGAACCTAGAATGATATAGACTTAAAGTGTATTGCTTTATGATATCTGTTGCACATAGGTGGGAGCATGGAGAGACCGAATTATAATCTACACAGGCAAATGCAGCCCTTCATCAAATCTGCTAAAGGCATTTCTAGATTCAGGTGCCAAAGCCATAATCGCTTCAAAAACCGAACCTCCCAATACACAATTCATAACCGATCACAGTCTGAATGAATACAGCACAACCAAAAATCACAAATTCATGGTCGGAGATGAAGAAACTGACGAAAATGAAGAACCAGAGTCTGAATTGTCCAACCACGTTAGTGCCATGGAAGACGGTTATGAGCCATTTGATGACCGGTACGAAGAGGATTTATCTCAGTTTATTTGTGTGGTTTACGATATGTTGTTTCAGCGAAGAACAACGATCAATGTTGCTCTGCAGCATGCTCTCGGTTTGTATCCGAAGTTGAGGTATGCGTGTCATCTACCAAATTAGCTTTATTCGGTACACAGTTTGTATATAAAGGGGAAAAAAATGAAGAGGAATGAGATAAAATTGTGTAGAGAAATAAGTACAAAAATTCAGTTTTGATATTCTTGGTAATGAAAGGCAAAGAAATTAAAGTAACTATTTCAGACTCGTGGTTGATTTCTTTGAATGAAATTCATTTGCATTATAATATTTATTTGTACTCAAGAAAGCAATATACACAAATTATGAAAATTATGTATCTGACATTGAGCCAAATATACTACTAAGATGAAGGGCTGCTACAAAAAATTTAACATACAAGACCAACCATAGAATTAAAAGCATAAATGTATCTCTTGAACTGATCCTGATGTAAGAAATCAAATATAATTTGGACAAATTGGTATAAAATTGGATCATACGCTTTTAACAGAAAATCCCAGAATGAAGTTTTTAACTTCTTCGGTCGATGCTCTATCAACAGCTGTTCTTCCATCTGCATCTTTAACTGTATATTGTGCGCCTGCTCTCAATAGTTCTTCAATTTTTGGCAGATCCCCTTCTGATGCTGCTAACAGTAGCAAAATATCTACTGGATGAATGTTCTGATTCAAAAGCGCTTCCATTTTATCGTATGTGCCTTCAACTGCTAACATTCCCATATAGTTGAAGTACTGCATTATAATAAGTTAATCAAATCATACGCAAAACAACCAAAAGTTGGGGCATGTTAAATGATAAAATAACAAATAATGGAAAAAAGAAGAAGAACCTGCTCAACGTCATCTCTGTCAAAGTCATCCCTTTTCTGGCTACCGTAAATTCCGGCGCCTTCAGCGTCGACTCCTCTGTTACCGAATTTGAACCAGCACCTGCTTCCCGTGCACCCAGAACCGAACCCATTGCTTTTTATTGTGGGACACACTTTGTGGGTAAACTTGTTCGGTCTCACCCACCCGACCTGGTTTGTAGAAAATGTCGTGAATGGCGAGGATGGTTTAGTTTGGGCGTGAATGGTGCTTGCGCACGCAATTATTGATGCCATTTTTTTATGATTTGGTTTGTTTTGTGTCTCTGTTTTGGGTTGAAGAAGCGCACAAGGAGAGTGAAGAAACGGATAAGATGTTATAGTCTACTCTTAAAAATTATCTTACAATACACAAACCAATAGTGCAAAAGTTTTATGACAAATATCACTCCAGAAATTTAAAATGCAATGGCAGCTAAAAATTTCAGAGCGGCCCACTGAAATGTTCTGTTCAAAGAAACCGTTGTAAACCTACAATTAACGTTAGAACAGTTGATTTTCATCCTTCAAATAAAAAAGGCTACGTCTAAATCTATCTATTTAACCTCCCTCACTACCTTAAAACTTGATCAATTAAAATGAATTTTGTATTGAGATTATTGAAATTTTGGAACGTGTGTATTATTAGAACAAGTGAAACTTTTGTTATATTCTTCATTTCTAGGTTTTATCCTTTTCTAAATTTTTTGATTTTTTTTCATATTTGAGCAGAATATTGCGAAAAATCGCTTGCGAAAGGCATATCATTTGGTCCGATAGAGCCACAATTGAATTCTGACGTTGCACCATCGAAGTTTACCAAAAAACTGTACTGAACAAAATAGAAGTCTAGGAAAATAGCAATGACGCTTAACGAAGTTTTGATGACTTTTCGAGCGAAAGTACAGGTAACAGATGAGCAAGTTCGCGGCAAATACAAAGGACTCAAAGAACAACGATCATAATGAAAAAATATGTGCAATAGAATAAGCACTGGATGGCATCCGGTGAAGGGAATGGTTAATGGTAGTGAGCAATGGAAGGTAATTTTGTATCTGGCAAGTATGATTAAGCCATCCAACTACTTCAAGACCCGACCCAAATCCAGGTCTGCTAACACTCAGGCCGACCTAGTTCAGGCAGGTCCACGTTCAGCTTGACTTTATCTCAGCAAATCCAACAAGTCATAGATAAGTCGATCTAGACTTCTATGCCCGGTTCGGTCTAGCATGAGTCGACATGACCATCTCATATGACTTGTCCTGGCTCAAAGCGACCCGTTTATGGTCGGTCCATAAACGGATACAGATAGTGATGTATTCGTATTCGTATCCGAAAATGAAAATTCACATCCGTCTTAGATATCCGTGAATACCGGTTGAAATTATCTGTATCCGTATCCGCGAATATTTTCAAATATCCGAAAATGCCTGTATCCGAAACTTAAAAATGCATATCAGATACGGTTATCCAAAAATAACCGAAAATTAAACAATAAAGATGCATATTTTTCATTAAATTGGCAGAAAAATTTAGTCATACAAAATTGGTTCATAAAATATTTTAAAAAGGCTAAATACATCTAATTAACAATAACAAATATGACATCAATCACAAAAATTCCATACAATAACCAATAGGACATCGATCACACAAATTCCATACATCAATCACACAAATACATCATTTATGTTTAAATTATAACCAATACCAAAAAATACAAATAGCAAATGACTTAAAATGTTGAACAGTACCAAAATACAAATACATTATTCCTTTTTTTTGCACAAGACTTAAATCATAGAGTTAAGAGTGCTTCAACCTTTGTTTAACGGAAAGATTTTCGGATATCAGATATCCGTATCCGCTTTTCGAATAACAGATATATTTCATATATTTAGATGCAAATACGGACGGATATTGGATTTTTAGGGTACCCATTGACAATCCTGGTTTATGGCGCGACTCTCTCAGCCCGTCTATGATCAGTTCTAAGCAACCCGTCTCGTCATTATATTTCGGCTTGTCCCTTTATGCTCCAGTCTTAGTATTTTCAGCTTTGTTCTCAACAAGCTTCAACAACAAGTTCCCGACCGTCACTATGCAAAAAGATTCTTTTGGGCCTTACTGTCTAGAGAGGTGAGCTTGATGCCGAAAAGTACAACCTAGAATGACTTAGTACACATTACTACAGCTTTCTGCCAAAAGCGTACCAACTTCTGTAGTGTGTTGACTGTCTCAGCATAAAGCATGCGCCCTGCACGGAATTACATTTGGCTTGCTTCTAGGCCACATACTCCAACTACCTTTCTAGTTGTCCTTCATCCATCCAGGCGACCAAATCAACGGCCAAGAGTGTTTCATGACTATTTACATGCAGTCTCAGTCATCCACTGTCTATATCAGCTGTTATAAGTACCCCTTGTCATACAACATCAAAAGATTTGAAATTTGGTTGATTTTTAAGCTAAGATTTCTTATTTATAGTAAGCAATCCTTGTATGCTCTTAAATTTAATACCATTGTTAGCTTAGGTGCTAAATTTCTTATTATCTCTTGTAATTATAAGAAATAAACATACGAAGAAATCATCATAGTGGACGTAGGCAAATCTCTACCGAACCACTCTACATCTTGTGTTATTTGCTTTATTCCTCATTTTACATTTTTAAACCTAGTATTAGTGAGTAACATTTGCTAACACAAACGCAGTAGTTTAATTTCGAGGTTGGCTAATTTTTAGGCAACATTTTGGTGCTAGAAGGAGGATCTTCCTTAAAAACTCTTATCTTTCATCACTTTTTTCCTCTACAAACGTCTATGGTAGCCATCACCATGTCAAATCCTAATGGTGAGAATAAAGTCATTAACTCTAATGACCATGAAAACTAACGGTAACACTATTGCCAGTCCCATCCCTGTGCTCAGCAATGACATGTGGAAAAGTGTACTCTAATGCTTGACCCATGTGGAAACTATAACATGTAGGTAAATGATTTAAAGACAAGGTTGGATGCCAAAAGAGCTGTGGACTTCCATCCTCCACACCCGCCGATGATTGATTATGTTTCTATCTAGCTTGCCATTCCCAATGCTTATAATTTTGTTAATACTGCTCATGAGAGGGTGGTGCTTAAAACTCCAGTCGGGGTAGCTCCTATTAATCACAAATGAGAGCATGTTGTACACAAACCAAATCACGCTATTGAAATTGACCGAGAATTGGCCACGCACATGAAACCAAGACATCGTCGTTCTCCTTTAATAGAACTAGCATCAGCTATTAAACGCCTTCGAGTGGCAAACGAAGTTCGAGACTTGAGGTTCGAGCGTCTTAGCAGTAGTGCTCATGTCATCAGTAGAGAGCCAATCGCCCCATCGGTACACTCCCGATCCCATAGTGGTATGGCCAGGCCTAGATCAAGAGAGGGGTGGGCCAATCATTCACGGTCGCCTTCTGCGCATAAAGAGAGAAGATCTGCATATCTAGGTCATCATCATTACCATCACTCTCTAATTATCATAGCTAGCCTCCCACTCCATAGAGACGCAGGCTAAGCCCAGTGCCGGTTGTTGGTCGAACTCTTCAACAACAGGCTGATGCTAGCCCTCGGGAGGAAATGAACCGTCTTCGCCGACAACTCAATAGAATGCTAGTTTGGAATGTTGGGGGAAAGACCATATCCGATGACGAGAATTATGAACCATTTTTTGAATAACTATTGAACACACACATCCACCGATAGTATGCCTTGCCGCTATTGACAAATACGATGGAAACGCCGACCCATCAGATCATAGTACATCCTTCAACTCCATTACCCGGGCTAGCTAGCTTTCCATTCTCGCAAAGTGCCTTATCTCTTCCCATCCACTCTTACTGGACCAACCTCCCGCTAGTTTTTACATGTGCAATCGCATCCACTTCTAGGCCCAGCTCAGCACAGACGTCAATACGAAGTTCTTTACTTCCAAGACCCATGTTATGATAGCTACTGAACTAGGAAACATTGGACAGGGGACGATAGAGGATCTTCATTCATATGTGAATCGCTTCAACAAATAATCCACTCGGACTAGGAGTTTACACATTTCGAGATGAATGTGCCGATATCATTCTTTATCCCTTCCCAATAATAAGTCTGCTTCATATCACAGTACAATTTACTACCGTCAGGATGTATAGTCAGTCTAGAATTATGGAACTTCCGTAACACCTCATCTCATAATCCATCAACATCGGGAACAAACAATATCTCATCCTTACGAAGCCAACCTTCTCGGTCGAGTTCGTACTGCTTTATCTATTCAAACTTTACTCCTACTTTCACTGTGATCTCTGCTAGTCTAGCATCTCGCCTCTGACTAGTTCTGATCTGCTCGATGAAAGTAGGTCTGATCGTAAAGTTTGCCAACATCACTGGCACTAACTAGCGAGGTATGAAATCATAGCCGACAATATACTCCAACTGCTTCCACTCTAGAAACATCAATCCCAAACTGGCATGTCTTATACTCAATGCATCGACGATCGTATTTCCCTTACCTGGCGTATAGGAAATGCCAAAGTCATAGGCGGCCATGAATTCTAACCATCGTTGTAGGCGAAGGTTGGGATCTTTTTGGAAGTAGAGGTGCTTCAAAGATTTATGGTCAGTGAATAGCTTGAATCTCTCTCCAAATTGGTATTGCCTTCAAATCTTTAAAGCAAACACTATCGCCGCCAACTCCAAATCATGAGTCGAATATTTCCTCTCATGCGATTTCAGTTATCGACTAGCATATGAGACAACCTTTTCTCCTTGCATCGACGCCGCACTCAATTCAGTACCAAAAACATCAATGTATATCGTTGTCTTGTCATTCCCACGCGTAATGGTCGACACCGGTGCGCTCGTCAAACTGTCCTTCAGATCCACGAATGCATGCAGACTTCGCATCCTAGATAAAGGTATGATTCTTCGTAAATTGATCAAAGGTGTTGTTACCTTTAAGAAATCTTTGATAAAAAGTCTATAATATCATGTCAATCCTTTGAAACTCCTCACATCAGTAGCGTTCTTGGGTTGGTTTCAATCCTGAACCACTGCCACCTTCGTAGAATCAACCGCAATACCCTTCCTAAAGATGATATGACCCAAGAATCTCACTTCCCTCCTGTAGAAGTGTAAAAACTTCACTCTTAACTTGTGCTTCCTCAACACTTCAAGCACAATCCTCAAGGGCGTCTTGTATACCTCCTTCATCCTAGAATAAACCAAAATATCATCAATGAATATAAGCACGAACTTTTTTAGCTGATCCTTGAAGACACGGTTAATGAGATCAACGAAGTATATCGGAGCATTGGTTAGCCCGAATGGCATAATCAACCACGCATAGAAACCAGATGGCGTACGAAATGCGGTGATCGATACGCTCTCCTTTGTTTCTCAGTTAATGAAAACCAATCGCAAGATCCAACTTAGAGAACACCTTCGTACTATGGAGCTGATCGAATGAGTCATAAATATGAGAAAATGGAACTTGTCCTTCCTCATTACCTTATTCAGGTTACGGTAATCTACACACAACCTTAAAGAATCATCCGCATTTGTGACGAATACTACAGGTGTGCCCAACTCAAATATACTCTTATGAATGATCCTCGCTTCAACGGGTCATTCACATGCACCTCTAACTCATTCTACTCTCTTGATGTCATACACCTCAAAGGCATAACTATCGGTCTGACATCCTTCACTAAGTCTATGCGAAACTCAATCTTTCGATGTGGCGGTAATTCAATAACCTCCTCGATTATATCTGAATAGTCTCTAATGATAAGCACAGATGACTACTCATCTTATGGTACCTCGAGTGAATCTAGAAAGCTAACCATAAATCCATCCTCTGGTAGACAGCCAATCACTACCTTATGCCCCTCCTTAGCCCCAATCGTCACCAACAACTTATTGCAATCTACTACTATCGCATACTTACTTAGCCAGTCCATCCCTAAGATAATCCTGAACCCAACGAAATCCAAAACAAAACAATCCCAAACAAAAGAACATCTATGACTCGACAAGACCAAACCATGACAAACCATGTAAAGACTAGTGGGGCCTCCAGCAGGGTTCGTCATTACTAAAAGTCACTCAACAATTTTCGGTTTCAATCCTAATCTATATTCCAGATCACTGGATATAAAGAAATGTGAAGCCTCGGTATTGAACAACACACGTGTGGAAATGCCATAAATAGAAATCAGACCTTAATAGTGATACCTTTCCCCTTCTCCTTTGTTGAGGGAGAATTTGAAAAAGTCAGGTCGCATCTAAAGTATATGCCTTTACCACTTGCTTCTGCTGTGTTGGTTCTAGGAAATTCTTCTGCATATGTTCAAACTCGTCGCATTTGTAACATTTATTCTGTTACCAAATTTCTTTGCTAACTAATGTATGTAAGGTAAGTCAAGGTTGGTTTGGATAAGGGTTTAAGTGGCCTTTTGCAAGCTTGGGAGTATATGAAAGTTCAAGTTCGAGTCCAAGTCCAAAGATAAGTCATATGCATGTTCATTGTCTAAGTTCAAGTCCAAAAATAAATCGTATGCATTTCTATTGTCACAAATAACTAATTAGGCAAATATAAGAGAAGTATGCTATGCAAAGTTGAATGTTCAAGTCCTTATTTGCAAGTCATAATAGTAAAATCGACTCTAAAAGTCCCCAATTCGATTTAAGGTTTACAACTTTTAAAATTGAGAAATATAGTAAGAATGAATCGCACCACTCTAGCTGTCGATGGGGGCCTATTTATAGGGATGTCAATCATGCAGGATGGTTGAAATGTGGCAAGGCATTGAATCCAAGGGCTCCGACAGTATCATTCTGATGAATCTCGACATCCCATTGTTGATCACTTGCTTACATAGATTCGACAACATAATCTCCCTTGTAGAAACTTGACGTTCTTTATATATTTAAGGTTTTGGTATCCCTTGTTTCTAGGAAAAGCTCGAAACCCTATGCTATTGTTGAAGTTTGATACTATTTATCAGTGGATGCTCTACAACGGTTATTGTTATAGAGGCTCGACAATAGTTAATGCATCATTGGCTTGTTATTCATAGAAACTTCGTGTTCTCCACTTGCGGTTAGATGCTCGACATCCTTTAGTGGTGTGACATCCTTCCTTTGTTTATACTCTACAACACTTTGTGTTATAGAGGTTCAACATCCTTGCTATCTTTAGACTCAACAACTTTTATGTTTTAGAAGATCGACATCTCTTGTTCTTCCAAATTTGTTGTAGATCGACATCTCTAAGCACTCTTTGGTTCAACACTTTCATCCTTTTACAGGCTCAATACCCTTCTTTATTGCTAATGTTCGATATCACCTCCTACTTGTTAAATGTTTGCCAACATTTACTGTTGTAAAGGCTCGTTACTCCTAAAGGCATGACATCTCTTTACTTCTTGTTAATTGTTTGAACATTCAACATCCTTAGAGACTCATACCTCTTTGTTTTGTAGATGTTTGATACATTTAGAGACTCGATGTCTTTTATTGAGTGCTAAATGCTTGAGAACTTCACTTTCTTCAGACTCGACATCTCTCTTTATTTCTAACCTCGACAAGTTCTTTTCTAGAGGCTCGATATCCATATTTGCAGTAACATTTACACCCCCTCCCACATGTAGAGGAAGCATATTATACTTTAGTATAATTTTACTTTTCACATTGCTGCTTATTGGTATCTTGAGGCTTTCAGTCTCGCTTGTTCAAACAATGGTCCTTGATGTTTTTTATCCTTCTAATCATACTGTTTTTCCTTCTCCAAAAGCTTCACCTAAAACTTAAAAACTCAAATTGCAATTATAATTTCTTTTTTCAATATCACAATTTCAAGAAGAAGCTTTCGATTTCTGTCGTACTTAAACTTGATTTAAGGTTCGATTTCTATTTCAATCAATTTAAATATAGTAAAAATGGGATTTTTCATTTTTAAAATAGGGTTTTATGAATTAGGTACTTACAAATTGCTTGGGTTTGATTGGGAACTCAAATTCAAATATTCGCATGATTTGGGCCTTCTCATGTTTGAATTCAAAAGCCGTTTGCAATTCATATACTTAATGATTAATAGAAATTTGATGATAAAGGAAGTTTTGATAACTATTATAGACTTGAAAACTTTTTAGAAATTCGACAATAATTGGGGTTTTGATGATTGCCAAAGTCTCGATATCTACTCAGAGACTCGATACCCAGTTAGAGGCTTACTAACTAGTTATTGGCTCGACATCTAGTTAGAGAGTCGTAAACTAGTTATAAACTCGACAACTATTTAAAGAATAGTCAACTATTTTCAATTCGATACCCATTTAGAATTGTTATCTAGTTATGAACTCTGTAACTCTTACGAATTCAATATTTAGTCATAGACCCGATATTTAATTAAGAATCTATATCTAGTTATGAACTTGCTAATTATCCGTGAATTCGACACCCGCTTCTAAACTCGATAACAAGTTATGAATTAAACATCTTGCTATGAACTCGATAACCTACTAGAGGTTTACTAACTGGTTATAGGTTCACCAACTAATTATAAGTTCATTAATTAGTTAGAGGCTTAACAACTTGTTTAAGATTTGATTATTATTAATCGGTTTGCCATCTAGTTGTAAATTCGGTAACTAGCTAATGACTCGATAATAGGTTATGAATCGTATAACTACTTATTGAATCGTTAACTAGTTACAAACTCGACGACCTATTAAAGAGTTGTTGACTAGTTATAAATTCGATATATTTTATAAGTTCGATATCTAGTCATGAAAAAGAATCTTCAACTGCTTACGAACTCACTAATTGTTTATGAATTTCATATCCTATCATAAATCAAGTAACTAGTTACAAGTTCGATATCTTGTTACGAACTTGATAATCAACCATACTTCCCTGGTTTCTGCATGATATTATCTTACAGATAAATGGCTGGTAAGAAAGACTCCGAATCCTCTCCTGCTTCAGAGAAAGGAGACTATAGACTCGTTCCATATTCTTTAAATACTCAAGATGAGGTTGACATTACTCTTCGGTAATTTAAGATTTCCAACGTAGAAGCTAAGATGTCAATCCCATCCGATAGGATTGATAATCCTTTGAAAGGTTTCTTTGCTTTCACTCCAATCCATATTTGGCATTCGACGTACCTCTACCTCTTGGAATTCTTCACTCGATTCTTGGATCATCTAGATATTGCTCCAATACTATTGCTGCCCTACTCTTATACACACCTAAGCTACCTTGAGATACTGGCCAGGGAAGCTAACCTCCTCCCACTTAATGCTGGAACTCTTCATCTATTGGTAAATTCTGTTAAAGTGTGAAAACAACCAACGAGTACTATATATGCCTTCTTCCTCATCCGAAGAGCTTAATTATAATAGTTTGGCTTTCTATGCCATATAAATGAACAAATTTTAATAAAATAAATGTGTTTTAATTTGATTTGAGATGATTTATATTTTGAAAATAGAAATTTTAGTTAATTAAATTATATTTTATGGAGAATTTTTGTTTAATAAATTGAACTGAATAAATAAACTCTTTTTCAATAAATTGTTGAAACCAAATAAGATGTTTTGATCAATATAAAATATTTTCAATTGTAAATAATTTTAAATATTCTTAGAATAAAAGAAAATTAAATTTATTTGGTAATATACGATGAATTTGTAAATAAAATTAAGCAGACATTAAGTTGTATAAAATTGTGCTGCTGCGGATAATATTTCATAAAATAAAGTGTTAATCAAATTTAAATTAAATTAGAATTTATTTACAAACAAAAAATTTGTCTAAAAGAACAGAAGAAGAAATTAATTGGTAAACTAGAGCCCAATATGCAACCCAAGCCCATTTTAATTCACTCATTTCTACCATTTTCTCAAATCATCTTTACTCGACTATTCCAACACAAACCCGATCCATCCCTTTACCTTTTTCTAGCCCTAATAGCTCAAAGAAGAAGCGTGTTCAAACAAAAAAATCGAGCATGCGCGCGACATTAAGCGTGATAGCGGTGGAAGAGGGTGACCTTTACGAGCGCCCATGACGTTGAAGGTGGAAACGTCAATCTAGGTTTGGGAGAAGATGCAATCGTGCTCGCGACTTGGAGGAGACTGTTAACGCGATCAATTTTGGAGCAAGGACGTCGCGGCCTGGAGGGTGATGATGTGGTAGTTGCAGACAATGAGGATGGGAAACCACGACTTAGTTTATGCGATTAGAGATGGTTGCATGTTCTGGTGGCGACCTTGAAGACTATGGTAAGGAGTTGGCTAGCGACATAATGCATGAAAGGGAGTGTGCGATTGTTGAAGTGCGATAAAGGTAGTAGCATCAGTTATGAGGGCTACTATTTGGAGGGAATCATGGTTGAAGTCTATAGGTGATCACATGCTCGATGGTGAAGTGGCTACTATTTGGAGGGATCTACTGTGATCTGGGTTGAGGTGACGAGACAATGATGATGAAGGCGTGACTGTTGGAGATTTGAGCTATGACCGTTTGAGGTTTGGACGTGGCTTTGGAGAAATACTGAGCTGGCAATGATGCAATTAAGGACAACGACGATAGTCAAAGGTGGTGCATTAACTTGTGGTTGGTGTGCAAATTATATCGATCTGGCTTCATTTCGGTGAGTTAATCTCACACACAACTATGTTTATTTCTTTTATTTTTCGCATATTCCCCCTATAATTGTCTGATTTATTTGATTAGAAAGATTGTTAATTAATGGATGAAATTAATTGTTTGTTGATGATTTATATTGTTTGAATTGGATTTTATTGTGCTATGAGTTGTGATTTACTTGATGTTGTGAAAATTATTGCTAGATTGTTGATTTGTGATTATCGAGTAATAATTAGATGCTAACAAATAACCGAATGGAATTTGAAATTGTTTAGGAAAGAGATAAATAAATTAAAGAGATGTAAATTTGAAATGAATAAAATTATTTTGGAGATAAATAGGGAATTCTAGAATGAGTTTTTATTTAATTAAAGATGTACATAAATTTAAAAGAGAAATTATCTTGGAAAATATATATAAGTGGAATGATTTTAAAGATTTTGTGAATTAAAATTTACATGATAAATGATGAGTTTTGAAATAAAACAAATGCACTTTGAATATTTATATTTATACCATTGGTTATAAAAATAAAGAAAGGATATTTATGAAATGATGTTTGAAAAACGATGAACTTTTGGTATTGCTATAATAAGGAAATTTGGAAGATTTATATTTTATTTATCGATGATTATAAAAGTATTTAGAGGATAGTTATGAAATGAAGTTTGAAATCAATATTTTTGTAGTGGCGAGCAATTTGAATCTATATTAAATGATATTTTAAAGTATTACGAAGTGAATGTAAATTAGTTTATTTGAGTGAAAATTTGCGTTTGTTATATATTGAAAAGTAAACTCTGGAAGAAATCTATATAATTGAGTTTAACTGTAGAAATATTTTGGAAAAAAATTATGTAAAGTAGAATTTGAGTTTGATGATTTATATATTAATAATTTGGTTTAAAGAGGTTTGAAAATAAATGAGGAATTTAAATGATGATTTTGAATTTATAAATTGAGTTTGAAATTATTTTTGGAATGAGAATACTTTTTTGATTTGAAGTATTTTAATAATATCAATATGGAAATTAGAAGTGAAAGTAATTTTTGAGGTTTTAAAATTCGTTACTGAGTTTGAATAAAGTTTTATTTGAACCAAATAAATTGTTTTAAATTATGGATTTTGAAAGTAGATGTGAGAATCAATAATTACTATTTAAAAGAGCGGGAATAAATAGAAGAGATGTTTTGTGATTAAGCTAAATGGTGTATTTTTATAATAAGAGGGAAACAAATATGAAGTAAAATATATTGAAATAAAGATCTTTATGTCGTTAAATATGAACTAAGTAAATAATACATGGATGTGCATGAAAGATTGTGATTTGTTTGATACGAACGAGATGAAGTAAAATTACCCATTGTCTTGAATCATAAAATGGTAGAATTAAAGAATAATGAATAGAAAAGCGATTTACGTGAGAGTGATTTAGTAAGCGAAGTGGAAATATGTTTAATGTTGATTAATTGAAAGTGGTGTGTATATAATTATATTTCACAGGGTGTCGTGGGATGTCCGTGTGGAGTGTATTTATTTACTCAACACATTATATTTCGAGCAATTCATTAAGGACCGAGTATTTGATATCTAGATGTCGTTTGACTATTCTATGTTATACACCCATATTGATCGATATTACTTGGATTTCCGACTTGACATCTGAGATAAATTATATCATTACTTATTTTATTTTTAAAGCGGGAATATGATTGTCACCTCTTTTGAGTGGAACGAGGAGAATGAAGTCCCTTACAAGGATGCGATAGCCATGAATTTTTGCTAGCTCCATCCTAGCGTGACCGACCGTGGGGTCGCTCCACATGTGGCTACGACGACATAGCCCTTTCGTTGCATGGTCATAGTCTACTACATTGGCCAACGGGGCGAATTCAGAACGAGACGATAAGGTTGATGGGAGCATGGAACGAGGAGGCAAGGAGGTAAGGAAGCGATGTGCATTAATTGTGAAATTAAAGACCGCTGAGGATGCTCACAAAAATATTACGATCAGGGTCAACCTTTGCACCCGAGAATCATCGAGGCTCAGATGCAGACTTGGCTTCTGGCAATGAAATTAATACTGCTAAATAAATATGAATAATTGATGTTTTAGTTGTGCCGTTTGCGATGGATGCTATGTGTGATACATGATGTGTGTGACGTGTATGACGTGTGTGATGGATGTTTGATGTATTTTGTGTGATGTATATGATGGTGTTTTAATGTTTGATGGATATTTTGATGTTTGATGGGTTATGGATGTTGTTGATGTATCGTGGATGTTTTATTATTCCTTTGGACTAATTTCTTATTATGCTATGTATATTATTCCTTGAGATATCACATATATTCCCACCATTGATTCTAGATATAATCTGACTCATTTTTACTCAGGTCAGCCCGAAACATTTCAGGTTCAGGGACGATGTGATCATATTGGCTTATTGGGCTTAGTTGGAGGATATAATATTAGATGTAATGTATATAATATGGACCCGTGTATGTACACTATGTTGGATTAGATGTATTGGATTTATCTTATATATAATTGTGATTCAGTGGGAATTTGGCATTTTGTATCCCACTTGGACTTATTGTGATGTATTATATATTCATTGTTATGTTGATGACTCTATATTCTTCGTGATTCATTTTATACCATGTATAGTTCTATCTTCAGGCATCACACGTGTTTTTTGCTTTGTACTAAGACTATTTACGTCGAGGTGAGATAATTTTATATTATAAGATGTATTCAGTGTTAGTCCAAGGAAATATCCACACGTGCTTCTCGCCTCATTCTCTGTGTTACTCGACGGTGTTATTTAGCAATACTCTTGAGTAATATGGGTATATAGGTGGGGTGAATTATTAATTTGATCAACAGAGCTAAGACCTAGGAAAACTAGTTCTTTTATGTTAAGAGCCATACTCTGAAATCAAGGGGTCCTTCTTTGCCCTTAGTAAGTATGCCGCTTTCTCTTTATTGTTTATACCATGTTTTTCTACTTTCTTATAATGGTTATTCTTTTTCAAATTCTGCTTCCCAAGGGACAAATTCTTCTATTTCCAGTACTATAAGTGCTTTGAACCTGGCTTCTCAAAAAATAGGAGACATGCTTAAGCTCTTGACCAAAGCCAACCTCTGAAAGTACTCCTTAATCTTAGAAAAGCACGAAGTATTAGGGGATCCCCCAATGTCAAGAAAGATGCTCACGGGAAACAAGTTTTGGATGTTGGTAACCAAAATGCCTTTTCTCCTTCTTCTCCTATCTACGTGATTCATCTAGTAATCTCTTACTATGATTTTAATAATATTTCTTATATCATCATCTTATAATTCTTCCTTTGACTTTGGTTCAAATCTTATTAATCTAGTTGCAAAGATAAAGAAAGTCTATGCCTCTACCTCCTCCTTAGTTGTGACTACTAAAGCTGCTCATGTTGCTGACTCTATCATTGATGCTCTCAAGGCTATTGAGAGTCGCAAGAGAAAAAAGGATTCTGACGATCTGTCTAGTATTCCAATTCCTCCTTCGGTTAAAAAGGCCAAATTTGGAGAAGATCAATTGCTCGCTGCTATTGTTGAGGAATTGAATGCGGCTACGGCCGTAATCAATCAAGACTTCATTTAATTGATTTAATCTTGTTAGACTAGAATCCTTAGGACCAAACTGAAGTTATTCACACCCTAAGCCCTACTGTTGACATCATGAACCCCTCATTTGCAACTATTTTCCAGCGTTTATGCCAGGAGTTGGGACTAACTCTTCCTTCCCCTGAATCTCTTCCTTATAACCTTCAGCTCAAACCATCCCTTTGGATTTCGATAATTTTGTTCACTCGTTTTCAAGTCTCTATTTGTCACTTCTCTAACACCACTACAGTCTTCTGCCTTTTCTAGGGACCATCTCCACCTTCTCTTTTAGAAGCTTCTTGTGGTACATATCTTTACATGTCTTGCCAGCATAAATTTTGACTCCATGTATCTTTATTCACCATAAATTTTATATATTTTAGGTAGCTAAGCATACGTTTATCCTTCAACAAAATTCTCACAAAACTGTCGATCAAATTCCAAATTTTAAGGAGCAGATTTCATTGTTGATGGAGAGAACTAGGTCCCATGAAGGCCAAATCTTTGAAGCTTCAGCAAACAGAGATGAGGTTTTTATTGGAAAGAATAAACTTGCCTCTGATTTAGATGAAGGAAGAAAAGATGGGTTAGCGGTTGAAAAGAGGGTGAGATCCCTAGGAGCTTGAGTGTATTAATACTAAGAATACTCAAATGAGTGCACAAGTTACAACCTTGAATGATGATTTGGAAAGCAAGGAGGCTACTTGTTTCTGTACAAATAATATCGTTAGGGATGCCAAAAAGAAGGTTGCTTTCTTTATAGGCCATGCCCTTCGTCAAATGATGGAGCAGTGCTATGAGAAGGCCATCTTCATCGCATATTTTGACAATATAGACCACTATCCAAAGTTGGACTTTCCTTCACTACCAATATTAAAAGACAAGTTCAAGAGGAAATTTGATCTTAAACCGGGGAGAGTTTCTGGGTCTGTCCAAGATGAATTCTCGGGAGAGGAAACCATCAATCCTCAAGAATTACTATCTTTTGATGATACTTTATCTTATGAAGACGGTGATGGTGATGACGGAGGGGATGGTGACAAAGACGACAATGATAGTGATGAAGATGATAACGATTGTAATGATTTTGGGAAGGATGAGGGTGATGGTAACAAGACCCCGAGGGACCAGGAAGTGGCGATAATGGGTTAGGTGGTCATAACTTGGGCTAGTCTGCCCATGATGCTGAATTCTTCGATTTTCCTAAACTTTGGCATGCCTCTCAGGAAGATACTAACTCAAAGGACATTCATGTCTTTGGCCATCATGGCATGGAATCGAGTAAAGAGGAAATTCGAGCTTCTCCCTTAAAGGCTCCCATTACGCAGATATAAAGCTTATCATCTGTAAATGCTTACATGTATCTGTTAGCTTTTAGTTAATAAATCTCCTATTTTAGCTAAGGAAAAGAAACTAATATCACTTTGAAATTTCACACATGAAGAGCGAGAAGGAGGTACTGCGATTAAATAGAAAAATCAAAAAATTGGTTGAAGACCACAACAATCTATTTGAAAATTATAGGAGCCTTCTCATTTATACTAAATGATTGAAAGATTTCAAAGAGAAACGAGTAGCCTTGCTTTTATAAAGGTCTCGCCTTTATCGAGAATGATTTTTAAAGAAGAACATGGAGTTGACCATACTTTTTTGGATGCTTATCAAAGAGAGGGACACTTTAGTGAAATTTCTCTATAAATATTTGCTAGGGACCTTTTTTACTGACTTTTTCTTCCTAGGGAAGGAGAGTGAGTGTGACGACCCAGGTTTCAGACCCCAGAAATCCGGTTCATCTTGAAGAAAGAAAGGGATGAGAAAATAGAAAAGATAGAGAAGAAAGAACAACACAGAATCTCACAGCGGAATGGAACAAAATATAATAGATCACATAATTATTACATAATTTTACATATATCAGAGTTATACAGATCATACAACACATACTAGACAGTTATAAACACCTGTCTAGTTAATACAACACAACTCAAACAAATAATCCCAAAGACACCAACACAGCGGAACACTAGATGTAGTCTACAACGTAGAAGCCTCATGCTCCATTGCTCCTCCATAATTCGTCAAATCTAACCTGAATCCCTTGGCTACCCGTAAAATTTGGGTACCCGAGAGTTTATGAAAAACAAAAATAAACTCCGGGTCAGACATGAGTCTGGTATGAGTAATAGGTTAAAGTTGCTTAACTTTGAAAAACATTTGAAAATAAAAGGTATCACGTAAGACTCCCCACAAATAAACACGGGTAAGTTTTTACCTTACGCTAACCAAAACATTTGATAGGAAATTCAGTGATATTATAATAGGTCTAGGGTTTTCAAGTAAATAGAAAATAGCCGAAATTGTTACATTCATTAAATTCCAGCTACTAGCCACAAAAGTGGGTAATACAATCAAAACCGTTGGCACTTATTGGATTTTGGATTCCATACAATGGCAGGGCTACTGGGGTACCGTCCGTCACAGTACATGGCCTAGATCAACATACCGAGGATCACTCGCGACCCCCTGCAACACAAGGCCGGAACCATTGCTTACTGAACAGTCCCGAACAAGACAACCCCGACAGTTGGAGCTCACAACTGTCCACACAGTCGAATAAAAAGGGACATCTAGACAGGGGAAAATCTTGTCCTGCTTGGGCATGACCCACCTAACCTTGCTGCACCTCCCCTGTTTTAGCCATTCCCGGTTGATGAGGCTTGAGGCTACGATTACCTTTAGAGAACACATTTCTTAGAATGCTCATCGCCCACCTGACGATGTTTTGTAAGCATTCAATCCATACAAGTTCGTTCCGGGTTCGAACGAAACCGAAGGCATTATCTCGTTACACTCATTTTGGAATCACCCTCAGAGTTAACGACGATAACCCTTGCATTCAGAATCTTCATCTTCACTTCAGATTCACGACCTATCGTTAATTTGGAATCGATGTGGTTTTCGGATGTTCCAAATATGGAAAACCCGATCCCGGTCTCATCGAAATCCAAAACGTGTCTTTTAGGGCCAAGTTGTTTAAAGTTTTAAACAATTCAATTCAATTTTCCATATACACACAGATAGATAATTCATAACATCATAATAGATAATCAACATTATCATAATAAACAGATAATCAATATTATCACTACAAACAGATAATGCATATTATCATCATAACAGATAATTCATATTATCATCATATTTAAATCAAAGCATCCATATCACCTAGCATCAATTATCACATATCTGAGATCTCAAATCAATCAAGGTAAACAATTTCATCCATCCATATATAAGCAATCATATAAGCTATAATTAATTTAAAATGAATTAAATTAATTATATCATCTCTAATTAATTTAAAGTAAATTAAATTAATTACTTCATCATTTAAAACTTGCTTACACAATTATTAATCAATTTCCAACCAATTAATAAATCATTCACTAATTATTCGTTTCAATTAATCATACTAGATTTATTAACATTTAATTATATTCAAGTAATCATCCTTTAATTATTTTCACAAATTAATTATCTTATCTAAATATAGAAATTAACCTTTAATTACAAACATTACATTACTTCTGAATTACACTAATTAATTACTCTTTAATTTCTTATTATTGATTAATTAATCTAAATTTATCATCCCATCATTAATTATATCAATTAATGATTTCTAATTACATTTTTAATTAATTCCCTGTTTTAATTTAATTACCTTAAGTAATTAATCTTCAATTAAACCATATCTATTAATCACTTCTGATTAATACCATTCAGTAATTAACTTCCTTTAATTACTCCATCAAATAAATTAATTTCTTCTTAATTAATTTTCTCTAATTAATCCCCTGATTAATTATATAAAGTAATTATATTCCAATTACTTTCATTATTAAATCACCCTCAATTAATCATATCCAGTAATTATCATTAATTACTTCCCTAAATAATAATACTTATCTCATCATCAAAATGGTTGTCTAAATTAATTAAACTTAATTTATTAACTTAAACAATTCATAGAATTAATTACAATGAGTAATTAATTCCTTAATTACTTCCGTTAAGTAATTATACTTAACAATTCACAATTGCTTATCTTAAATAATTTAATTAATTATTAAAAATAATCC
Source organism: Allium cepa (assembly GCA_030765085.1). NCBI lineage: Eukaryota > Viridiplantae > Streptophyta > Magnoliopsida > Asparagales > Amaryllidaceae > Allium > Allium cepa. The sequence continues at coordinate 21,076,197 of CM060933.1, read as the reverse complement.
CATTAATTGATTATTTCATAATTTTAGTTAATGACCTTCATTAACTAATTATAATCCTTTAATTACTTTCCTAAAGTAATTAACTAAAATTTATTATCAATTACATTTTAAGTTAGTCATAATAACTCATTAATTATTCCTCACTTAGTTCATTAATTGATTGCTAATCATTAAAAATTAAACCTTATTAAATCAATGATTTCTTAATTACAAATTGATTTACCTTAAATTAATTAACTTATATCTCTTTTAACTAAATTTAAACTCTTAATTTCTAAGTTAATTAATTCTAGTCATTAATTATCCATTTAGTTAACTTGATAATTACAAAGCCTTAAGTTTTTAAGACCTTTTTCTATTAATGATCAATTTATCATTTATAAGCTATTTAATCAATTTAATTTAAATTTACTTTTAAATTCATTTTAAATTTAAGATTTAAAATGAAATCAAATTAATCTTATTAATTCCAAACTCCTTTTATTTTACAACTGAAAGAATAGTTATCTTAAAATAGAAGATTAAAGGAATTTACACACGGTTTCATTTTGAATTCAAATCTAATTTAAAAATTCTCTTTATCATTCAAATTTGTTTAAAACAAATTTTAAATTTAAAAATCTTTATTTATTTAAAAAACTGAGATTCAAACTATGTTTTGAATCCAAACTTATCTTGGTTTAAACTTTGTTTAGATACCTATTTTTTTTCATTTAAAAGCCTGGTTTTAAAAATGAAATAAACTTACAGGTTTAAAACCTGTAGCTAAAAATACCCGAGATAAACAAATATTTCTACGAGCAAATCCCCACATTTCTTCGAGTCCGACACTCGAATCACTCGAGTGAAACTCGAGCAACAATTCTCCTTTTTAAAGTGGTTTCAAATAATTTAAAATTTTAAACTTATATTTTATTTTAAACTGAGATTCAAACTTCTTTCGAATCCAAACTCATCCTTGATTAAATACCTATTTTAAACACCTATTTCTCATTTTAAAAAACCCAGGTTAAAGATAATTTAAGCTTTACAGTTTTTTTTCTTTTTTCTTTCCAGGTTTTTAAAACCTGTTACTAACCTACCCAGTTTCCCCCCTACACTACTCCGAGTCAAGCTCGATCGTGCTTCGAGTTCGCATGCAGTATTTCTCGAGTCAAACCCTTACAAACTCGAGTACCCCCTTGCTTCAACAATCCATTCCAGGCACAACCCAGTGCACCGTGCATATGCACGGTGCCGATGGTCGACGCAGACCATCGTTGACGATCTCTCCACACCATCCATCACCCCAACACCCCCTCGAAACCATCAACATGACCAATCCAACTCGAAATCAAAAAAAAAGGTTCGAGCTCCAAACCTGAAAACACAGACAACCCACCATCCAGACCTGGAAGTTCGCCGCTCTCGCCACCTCGTCCACCAGAGATGCTAAAATTCTGGCCAACACCATGTCTACGTCCCCTTCACCTCCCCTCAAAAGCACGTAACACTCGATCGCACCAATAGGGAGAACGAGACGAAATTTCCAACATGACAAAAATTAGGGCTACATGGAAGAAGACGTCGCCGACGCCACCACGTCCATCAGCCAGACCTTATACCATTTTTCCCCACTTCGATGATCGGTCCTCCATCTCCAGAAAAGTTTACGAGCTCACCCATCCTCTTGATCACGAGGTAAACCCAGAAACACATTACCAGTAAAAACTCAAACCCCACCTTCATTCCTAAACTATAAATCCTAATTCTTATGTTAAAAATCATATTTTGTGTGAGGTTTTCGATTTGTGATACTGGAATCATAATTTAAATAGTTTGAGTTTTCATCTATATTTGGTATACTCAGTTGTTTTTATTATTTACAGAAACAAACAACAGAATTTCAAATATCTTAGAATTTAAACACTTATTCCAATTTGAATCAAACATTATTGGTTGACAACCAGATCCTATCATGGACAAGTTTATGTGGAAATAAGTTTAAATAAAAAAAACATGAGCCTGGGAACATTGCAGAGCACCACTAAAGTCACAGCACTGCAAACATACATATATTCAGGGACCAATGTATACATAAACATCACAAACACAAACTCATAGATAAGTATGGAAAAGAAATTTATAAATTTAAACTATTTAATTTGTATGTTACTCACCTGCTTTAGAGAGGATGAACAGAGCACTGTTCTTTAAAACTGGAAAAACATGCCTTTTGTTTTGATTTCCAGAAATTTGTATTTTGAAAACATGAGTGCTTGCTACAGATTATAGAAGTAGTTTAAGTTTGTAAAAATGAAAACTTACTTATGTTTTCTGGTTTGCCAAGTTTTGAATAGAGAGTATTGCATATAGATATAAGCCAGACAAGCTTGTACAGGAAGATGTAGTTTGTTCAGGTTATATATTTTTTTATTTTTTTAGTCAGAGATTATTTTTTTTTTTTACATTTCGGCTGAATTGATAAGTATACATCTCTAGTAGACCAAATGGTGTGCTAATATTAAATGCCACAAAGTACTTTATGTTTCAGCATATCTGGTTTTGTATGTATTAAGATATTTCTCTTTTGTCTTATCTCCTAACTTTGCTTACCTGGTTCCTTATCTTGTTTACAGGCTTGTTACAACTTGATTTTAATTTTTTGTACATACTTTGTTCTTGCTTATTATCATTTTGCAGGCAACAAATATGACAAATCCTGTTTTGTAACTTTTTATTTGTACTTACCTATATACTTTTGTCTGGTATGTAGATATGTATTTTGATGTTGATAGATTTCTTTTATTTTTAAACTTAACTATCAACACTTAATTTGATGATTATTAAGTTATTTTCATACTTATGCTAATATCATAGATGTTTATGTATTTGTACTCATTTTAATACCATACATTTAATTTATGTTTGTGTTTAATACATTTAAGACTTGTTTTATTTTAAACATGTTTGAAAGATGTTATTTAAAATTTACAAATCATTGCTTTCCTATCAAATACACATAAATTTAAGATAACAAATTTTTATTTAAATTAGAAATCCATTTGTAAAACATTACACCATTAATATTGTTTAAAGTTAACTCATGATTAAATTAAAAATAATTTCCAAAAGAAATTATCTCTTTATTAATCAATTGCTTATGTTATCAAGCTATTTTAAAAAAAAAAACAAACAAACCTTTTTATTTAAATTTAAACTTAAACTAAAATCAATTTTAAATAATTGAGTTTTTAGCTTGAGTATTAAAATCATCTGGTTATTTATTCAATAGCTTAATATCAAATTAAATCCAATTTTAATTTATCAAAAAATGTTAGAATAAGAAAACAGGCCTATATAGATTAAATTTAAAACAAAGATTTATCTAGTTATAATATATACAGATATGTATATATTTAAATACAAAATAATTTATTAGCCTTTAAAATAGATTATCAGTTTAAATATTTATTTTAAAGAAGATTATTAAATTTAATTCAACTTTATTATTAATAATATGATCAAATCAATTAAATTTTGACATAAATTATTAAATTATTATTGTTAAAATTTCCGGGATATCACATTCCTTCCCCCTTAAAAGAATTTCGTCCCCGAAATTTAAAACAAAGGTTATTTAATAATTTAATTAAAGATTTAATTTTTAAACACAGACAGATATCAATCATATGCTAGCAATCATAACAACCAATTCATCCAATCTACAAATCTAATTGTCCAGATAAAATCCTAAATAGATTTTTCTCGAGTTTCCCTAGTATAAATATTGGGATACTCTCTCTACAGAATTCAAACAATCAATATTACTAAGCTACTGAGTTTCTACTCATCTGGATCTACAAAACAAAACAGGATATCAGACTACAGATAAGTCCGACTCAACAACCAAAACTCTCTGAACTGCTGACTCTAAAATCAAAGATAGCTCTTACACGTACTCCCTCAAAGATACGTGAAACACACCGAATTCCAGTTATCCAAACTGACAATGCAATCCCGAAACTAAACACTTATCCAAAATCAAATCTCTGATTACGGATTCCAAATTTCTTCGTTTTTATCCACAAAACTCTTCGGACGATTCTGGACTGCCTACATCTTTACTGATCAGCTCAACACTTGCTGATACCCTTAGAAACAAATTGATCCAAAAACAATCCAACAAAATGATCTTTCCAAGATTGACTAAAACTCAGAACACAAACTCAATTTCAGAATCAAGAGACTGATCTTACTTCTTCTCATATGGAAAGATAGTGCAGATGCATTTCAATCTGGTCTTAAGATCCCGAATTTTTTTCCTATAGAACTCCCTAATCCAAAACACTGCAAATTCTCGTTGTTTCCACACCAAACAGCTGCCACCATGCTTCCACTGCGCAACTCTAATCAGAGCCGGTGAAAATGCTGATGATGATCACGAGGACAAACTGGACAACATATTCTAGAACTAGGGTTCAACATATCCAAAGAAAATCTCAGAAGTTTTCCAAAACCCGAGCTGCTTCACTATACCAACTCATTCTCATAAAATCGTCTTACAATTGAGCTGAACCTCGGTACCACTCCTGGAATCCAGTCGATACCAAATTCAATCTCTAGACACAGACAAAATTCTATTTTCCTGAAGACATCAAGAAAAATCAGATAGCCCAAGAGAAACTCAACAATCGCAAGTCACTTTTGCGATCGACCTAGCCCACGACCAAAGAAAAACTGTTCTCTCTTTACCAAACAGAACAGCCTACGCTTAATTAGCCAATCCATCAAAGAAATGGTTCCACACTGCTGTTTCTGAACTCCACCGCTGATGCAGAAGTTAAAAACTTCCTTGCCAACACCAATGCCAAGAAATTCCTAACCCAGAGCTCTTTGAGAAACTCGGACCTCAAACCAACAGAAACATTCTACTGAACTCGGCCCCAACACCGAAACAGCTACTCTTCCTTAACTAATTCCAAAGAAACATCTTCAAGAACTTCCATAGTCACTGTGTCTCATCACACAGCTACTACATCCTGAGGTAAGATATCCGGACTTGCTCATGCCAAACTGACGAGTCCAAACTCTAGCTCACTCAAACTTACGCTTCAAAAATGAACTCCGAACCTTAACAGGTTTCCTTTCAGAGATCAATGAAATCCTTACTCCATTCAAAGCTCACTCGAGACGGTAATAGGTCTACAGTCTCGACATATACACTTCCAACCTCAAATATTCATACTCCAACCATTGGTAGTCGTGTTACACACACCACTACCCTATCTACCTTTATAACTTATATTGGATAACCCGGACAGGTAACCCAACAAATAGGTAGAAATAAATATGAATATATATTACAAAATTACAAATACGCTCTCTCAAGATAGAAATCACTCAAGAGCCTAGGTATTCACTCAACCTAGCGCTCTGATACCAACTGTGACGACCCGGGTTTCAGACCCCAGAAATCCGGTTCATCTTGAAGAAAGAAAGGGATGAGAAAATAGAAAAGATAGAGAAGAAAGAACAACAACACAGAATCTCACAGCGGAATGGAACAAAATATAATAGATCACATAACTATTACATAATTTTACATATATCAGAGTTATACAGATCATACGACACATACTAGACAGTTATAAACACCTGTCTAGTTAATACATCACAACTCAAACAAATAATCCCAAAGACACCAACACAGCGGAACACTAGATGTAGTCTACAACGTAGAAGCCTCATGCTCCATTGCTCCTCCAGAATTCATCAAATCTAACCTGAATCCCTTGGCTACCCGTAAAATTTGGGTACCCGAGAGTTTATGAAAAACAAAAATAAACTCCGGGTCAGACATGGATCTGGTATGAGTAATAGGTTAAAGTTGCTTAACTTTGAAAAACATTTGAAAATAAAAGGTATCACGTAGGACTCCCCACAAATAAACACGGGTAAGTTTTTACCTTACGCTAACCAAAACATTTGATATGAAATTCAGTGATATTATAATAGGTCTAGGGTTTTCAAGTAAATAGAAAATAGCCGAAATTGTTACATTCATTAAATTCCAGCTACTAGCCACAAAAGTGGGTAATACAATCAAAACCGTTGGCACTTATTGGATTTTGGATTCCATACAATGGCAGGGCTACTGGGGTACCGCCCGTCACAGTACATGGCCTAGATCAACGTACCGAGGATCACTCCCGACCCCCTGCAACACAAGGCCGGAACCATTCCTTACTGAATAGTCCCGAACAAGACAACCCCAACAGTTGGAGCTCACAACTGTCCACACAGCCGAATAAAAAGGGACATCTAGACAGGGGAAAATCTTGTCCTGCTTGGGTATGACCCACCTAACCTTGCTGCACCTTCCCTGTTTTAGCCATTCCCGGTTGATGAGGCTTGAGGCTACGATTACCTTTAGAGAACACATTTCTTAGAATGCTCATCGCCCACCTGACGATGTTTTGTAAGCATTCAATCCATACAAGTTCGTTCCGGGTTCGAACGAAACCGAAGGCATTATCTCGTTACACTCATTTTGGAATCACCCTCAAAGTTAACGACGATAACCCTTGCATTTAGAATCTTCATCTTCACTTCAGATTCACGACCTATCGTTAATTTGGAATCGATGTGGTTTTCGGATGTTCCAAATATGGAAAACCCGATCCCGGTCTCATCGAAATCCAAAACGTGTCTTTTAGGGCCAAGTTGTTTAAAGTTTTAAACAATTCAATTCAATTTTCCATATACACACAGATAGATAATTCATAACATCATAATAGATAATCAACATTATCATAATAAACAGATAATCAATATTATCACTACAAACAGATAATGCATATTATCATCATAACAGATAATTCATATTATCATCATATTTAAATCAAAGCATCCATATCACCTAGCATCAATTATCACATATCCGAGATCTCAAATCAATCAAGGTAAACAATTTCATCCATCCATATATAAGCAATCATATAAGCTATAATTAATTTAAAATGAATTAAATTAATTATATCATCTCTAATTAATTTAAAGTAAATTAAATTAATTACTTCATCATTTAAAACTTGCTTACACAATTATTAATCAATTTCCAATCAATTAATAAATCATTCACTAATTATTCGTTTCAATTAATCATACTAGATTTATTAACATTTAATTATATTCAAGTAATCATCCTTTAATTATTTTCACAAATTAATTATCTTATCTAAATATAGAAATTAACCTTTAATTACAAACATTACATTACTTCTGAATTACACTAATTAATTACTCTTTAATTTCTTATTATTGATTAATTAATCTAAATTTATCATCCCATCATTAATTATATCAATTAATGATTTCTAATTACATTTTTAATTAATTCCCTATTTTAATTTAATTACCTTAAGTAATTAATCTTCAATTAAACCACATCTATTAATCACTTCTGATTAATACCATTCAGTAATTAACTTCCTTTAATTACTCCATCAAATAAATTAATTTCTTCTTAATTAATTTTCTCTAATTAATCCCCTGATTAATTATATAAAGTAATTATATTCCAATTACTTTCATTATTAAATCACCCTCAGTTAATCATATCCAGTAATTATCATTAATTACTTCCCTAAATAATAGTACTTATCTCATCATCAAAATGGTTGTTTAAATTAATTAAACTTAATTTATTAACTTAAACAATTCATAGAATTAATTACAATGAGTAATTAATTCCTTAATTACTTCCGTTAAGTAATTATACTTAACAATTCACAATTGCTTATCTTAAATAATTTAATTAATTATTAAAAATAATCCCATTAATTGATTATTTCATAATTTTAGTTAATGACCTTCATTAACTAATTATAATCCTTTAATTACTTTCCTAAAGTAATTAACTAAAATTTATTATCAATTACATTTTAAGTTAGTCATAATAACTCATTAATTATTCCTTACTTAGTTCATTAATTGATTGCTAATCATTAAAAATTAAACCTTATTAAATCAATGATTTCTTAATTACAAATTGATTTACCTTAAATTAATTAACTTATATCTCTTTTAACTAAATTTAAACTCTTAATTTCTAAGTTAATTAATTCTAGTCATTAATTATCCATTTAGTTAACTTGATAATTACAAAGCCTTAAGTTAAGACCTTTTTCTATTTAATGATCAATTTATCATTTATACGCTATTTAATCAATTTAATTTAAATTTACTTTTAAATTCATTTTAAATTTAAGATTTAAAATGAAATCAAATTAATCTTATCAATTCCAAACTCCTTTTATTTTACAACTGAAAGAATAGTTATCATAAAATAGAAGATTAAAGGAATTTACACACGGTTTCATTTTGAATTCAAATCTAATTTAAAAATTCTCTTTATCATTAAAATTTGTTTAAAACAAATTTTAAATTTAAAAATCTTTATTTATTTAAAAAACTGAGATTCAAACTACGTTTTAAATCCAAACATATCTTGGTTTAAACTTTGTTTAGATACCTATTTTTTTCATTTAAAAGCCCGGTTTTAAAAATGAAATAAACTTACAGGTTTAAAACCTGTAGCTAAAAATACCCGAGATAAACAAATATTTCTACGAGCAATTCCCACATTTCTTCGAGTCCGACACTCGAATCACTCGAGTGAAACTCGAGTAACAATTCCCCCTTTTAAAGTGGTTTCAAATAATTTAAAATTTTAAACTTATATTTTATTTTAAGCTGAGATTCAAACTTCTTTCGAATCCAAACTCATATTTGATTAAATACCTATTTTAAACACCTGTTTCTCATTTTTAAAAACCCAGGTTAAAGAAAATTTAAGCTTTACAGTTTTTTCTTTTTTCTTTCCAGGTTTTTAAAACCTGTTACTAACCTACCCAGTTTCCCCCCTACACTACTCCGAGTCAAGCTCGATCGTGCTTCGAGTTCGCATGCAGTATTTCCCAAGTTAAACCCTTACAAACTCGAGTACCCCTTGCTTCAACAATCCATCCAGGCACTACCCACTGCACCGTGCATATGCACGGTGCCGATGGTCGACGCAGACCATCGTTGGCGATCTCTCCACACCATCCAACACCCCCTCGCAACCATCAACATGACCAATCCAACTCGAAATCAAAAAAAAAAGGTTCGAGCTCCAAACCTGAAAACACAGACAACCCACCATCCAAACCTGGAAGTTCGCCGCTCTCACCACCTCATCCACCAGAGATGCTAAAATTCTGGCCATCACCATGTCTACGTCCCCTCCACCTCCCCTCAAAAGCACGTAACACTCGATCGCACCAATAGGGAGAACGAGACGAAATTTCCAATATGACAAAAATTAGGGCTACAGGGAAGAAGACGTCGCCGACGCCACCACGTCCATCAGCTAGACCTTGTACCATTTTTCCCCGCTTCGATGATCGGTCCTCCATCTCCAGAAAAGTTTACGAGCTCACCCATTCTCTTGATCACGAGGTAAACCCAGAAACACACTACCAGTAAAAACACAAACCCCACCTTCATTCCTAAACTATAAATCCTAATTCTTATGTTAAAAATCATATTTTGTGTGAGGTTTTCGATTTGTGATACTGGAATCATAATTTAAATAGTTTGAGTTTTCATCTATATTTGGTATACTCAGTTGTTTTTATTATTTACAGAAACAAACAATAGAATTTCAACTATCTTAGAATTTAAACACTTATTCCAATTTGAATCAAACATTATTGGTTGACAACCAGATCCTATCATGGACAAGTTTATGTGGAAATAAGTTTAAATAAAAAAAACATGAGCCTGGGAACATTGCAGAGCACCACTAAAGTCACAGCACTGCAAACATACATATATTCAGGAACCAATGTATACATAAACATCACAAACACAAACTCATAGATAAGTATGCAAAAGAAATTTATAAATTTAAACTATTTAATTTGTATGTTACTCACCTGCTTTAGAGAGGATGAAAAGAGCACTGTTCTTTAAAACTGGAAAAACATGCTTTTTGTTTTGATTTCCAGAAACTTGTATTTTGAAAACATGAGTGCTTGCTACAGATTATAAAAGTAGTTTAAGTTTGTAAAAATGAAAACTTACTTATGTTTTCTGGTTTGCCAAGTTTTGAACAGAGAGTATTGCATATAGATATAAGCCAGACAAGCTTGTACAGGAAGATGTAGTTTGTTCAGGTTATATATATATATATATATATATATATATATTTTTAGTCAGAGATTTTTTTTTTCATTTCGGCTGAAATGATAAGTATACATCTCTAGTAGACCAAATGGTGTGCTAATATTAAATGCCACAAAGTACTTTATGTTTCAGCATATCTGGTTTTGTATGTATTAAGATATTTCTCTTTTGTCTTATCTCCTAACTTTGCTTACCTGGTTCCTTATCTTGTTTACAGGCTTGTTACAACTTGATTTTTTTTTTTTTAATTTTTTGTACATACTTTGTTCTTGCTTATTATCATTTTGCAGGCAACAAATATGACAAAGCCTGTTTTGTAACTTTTTATTTGTACTTACCTATATACTTTTGTCTGGTATGTAGATATGTATTTTGATGTTGATAGATTTCTTTTATTTTTAAACTTAACTATCAACACTTAATTTGATGATTATTAAGTTATTTTCATACTTATGCTAATATCATAGATGTTTATGTATTTGTACTCATTTTAATACCATACATTTAATTTATGTTTGTGTTTAATACATTTAAGACTTATTTTATTTTAAACATGTTTGAAAGATGTTATTTAAAATTTACAAATCATTGCTTTCCTATCAAATACACATAAATTTAAGATAACAAATTTTTATTTAAATTAGAAATCCATTTGTAAAACATTACACCATTAATATTGTTTAAAGTTAACTCATGATTAAATTAAAAATAATTTCCAAAAGAAATTATCTCTTCATTAATCAATTGCTTATGTTATCAAGCTATTTGTTAAAAAAAACAAACAAACCTTTTTATTTAAATTTAAACTTAAACTAAAATCAATTTTAAATAATTGAGTTTTTAGCTTGAGTATTAAAATCATCTGGTTATTTATTCAATAGCTTAATATCAAATTAAATCCAATTTTAATTTATCAAAAAATGTTAGAATAAGAAAACAGGCCTATATAGATTAAATTTAAAACAAAGATTTATCTAGTTATAATATATACAGATATGTATATATTTAAATACAAAATAATTTATTAGCCTTTAAAATAGATTATCAGTTTAAATATTTATTTTAAAGAAGATTATTAAATTTAATTCAACTTTATTATTAACAATATGATCAAATCAATTAAATTTTGACATAAATTATTAAATTGTTATTGTTAAAATTTCCGGGATATCACAGTGAGAGTTTACTTAGGTATCTTCATAGTAGGTATTTGAATGATCGTCAGATCGATCATTATCCCAGGAAATGCTGGAATCTTCCTAGGATCGCGACCATTCCACTTTCCCCCAACACCCTTCCTTACGAGAAGGTCAAGTTCAACAAAGAAAATTTTATTTCTGAGTTTACAAATGGTCCATATTGTATAAATCTAAGTGAAGTTGTAGTTGTATTATGTAAGTCGTACAATATTTATAAATTTCAGCACCACTATTTTTGCGGCTTAGTTTGTCTTTCTTAAAATACACGGGTTAAGGAACTATTGGGTACTCCTATTTCAAAAAAAAAATCTTAAGTAAAATTATCAAACTAAAAAGGAATTTTAGGGAGAAAGCATTAATCCTAAAAATCTCTCGACTGGCCAAGTAATGCTTTCCTTGGGACCATTAAATAGTTTACACATAACTCCCTCGCTTTTATTTTGACTTCTTAGGTGATAAAAAAGATAGTTAACTTAAAGAAATACTATCTAACTATGCTAAACTGTTATGCGGAGAAGTTAGCCCTCATACCGAGAGATAGGATTATCATTGGGTTTCCCTAGTTAGTACTCCTTACGAGTTTAATGCTCCTTTCAACTCTACTTTCCCTATATTCGTGGGTTCACTCAAAAAAGCCAAGATGACTATTTTCAAAATTAAAGGTTGAACGATAAAACTCAAGTCGTTGATGTAGTTTTTTGAATTTGCTCATGTTTGTAATACCATATTGTTTTTAATGAAAGAATATTTTTTTCCATATATTGATTTTTCTTTTACTTGGTTTTACTAGGAACGTCAACTAACGCTTGCATTCAGTGATCTTGATCTTTCTTTTCGATTAGATAAACTTAAGGCCAGATTAATGTTAGATATTAGGAAGCGCTCTTCTTAAGATGCTTCAGCAATACCATTTTTGGATGACCTAAAAGCATGTAGATGGCATAAAAAATACTATAAATTAAGGTCAACATTAAGTTGTATAAATGAAATGACCTCGAGTTTAGAGGAGAAAATCAAAGAGAACGACAAAGAGGTGAAGGGCAAAAGAAAGCATAGCTATAGTTGGTCAATCCGGACCACCAGATCAAAAGATCTAAGTTGATGCTGAAATTGCTTTATATATCAGAAAATAAAAAACCTTGACGTTGACCTGCTAAAAAGCCAAGTACCAATCTCTAGAGCATATTGCAAGTGGAGGTAAATCCAACCTTCCTACTCCTACCCTTGTAAGGACAGCTAGGTCAAATCCTTTGTTGGTAAAAATAATTTCCTTCCTTGGAAAACCCACCCCGAGCTTGGAGGATAAAGAGATTGCTAGATGGCATCGAGAGTATAGGGAAGAACAAGTTTCGTAATATCTCAAAAAGTATCAAAGTTAGGTTGAGGAGCTGGAATGCGAGAAATAAGCTCTTGAGCAAAAGGTGAAAACTCTTAAAGGAGACAATAAACTGCTCAATCACGAATTAAAGATTCAAACTGGCTCTATTCGTGATATGAATATCATCCAAAAGACACTGAAGAAACTTAAAGAACTACCGGATGTGGCGATTCGTCATATTACCAAACCTTCCTTGATCATTGATGAAATAACCAAGGTGATGTCACTTGAAAATTCCCGATTGGATTCCCTTTGATCATTTGCTTAAAAATCTACTATTCCTTCTTAGGTCCAGAAATGAATCAAAGGTTGAGTAGAGCGGAAGAAGCAGATACAAACATTATCCACACTTCTTTTTGTATGGGTATTCTGATTATCTCATAAATGTTGGAGGCCATCTTTTTTGCTTAGAGATTCCCTTGCTTCAAGAGAAAGTCATCCATGTCTTCTCGAGGTTGAGAGGAAGAGGAAAGAAAAGGTATACCAACATTATCCACTCCCTCAACCTCCACCTTGAAAAGACTTAAGTAACTTTTCTTGATTTTTTTTTTGTATGTGAATTTAGTAAATAACTCTGTATCTGAATAGTTGATATTTTGAATAAACCTTGTATTTTCTTTTTTATTCTGGTCTTGCATTTGAATTCATTGAGCTGTTTTAGATTTGTGACTCTCTTCAGAACCTTAATTTGATTCCATATAATATGTAGCCTTTGATGGATTTGTTTGCCCTATGCTTCTTCAAAGAATGCTTTTAGATAGGCCTTAATTTGAGACTTTTTCTTCTAGAAAAACATAAAGTAAATAATGATGGCTTACGTAATTTTGATAAATTATCTCTTTCTCAAATTGATCATTTATTTTGTAAATGCCAAAAAATATTTGTGAAATTTTTTTCTTGTTCGTCTTTGAAACTTTGAAAACTCGGTTTTGAAATTCTTTTTTTTGGATTAATTATTGAATCAGAAGAAATTTAGACGATTCAAATCAATTCTCATTTTTCTCAGTTGAATGCTTCCATTAACGAATATTCTTGTTTAAACTTTCTTCCCTCTGTTTGGGTTTCTTGAATGGCTATTCATGACTTTCCTTTGTCATATGAGATTATATGAGCATGAAAAGCTACTTGTCAGCTTAACAGAAGACCACAAATCTGACAAATAATGAAGATTCCCATATTTGATAGAAAATTTTGAATTCCAATCTAGAAATAAAGATTGAGAGCTAATGTAGCACTTTAGAGAATTCTGCATTTCAGAGAATGAAGCCATAGGCTATAATAGTAATTTACATTTGGCAAAGAAATTCAGAATTTCTTAAATTTTCATATTTGACATTGAAATCCTTGGTTTTGGGTAATAGATAGTTCTTAACCCTTCCTTTAAAGATTGGTTTTACTTTAGCTTGGGGTAAGATTGATCATGTTTGATTGCTTTTCCACTAGAAGATTTTTTGGCCAATCTCTAAGATAAAATTTGACTTGCCTGACTGATTTCTTTTGCCCTTTCTTACCTTATTAGGTAAGGATTTAGGCTTTGATTGATTTCTTTCGTCCGTTCTTACATTTTAGATAAGGATTTGGGCTTTGATAGATTTCTTTCGCTCTTTCATATCTTTTAGGTAAGGATTTAAGCTGGTCGGTGCATTTGGATAGCCATCTTAGAAAGAACCAAGGTCTTACTCGTCCTCTCTCTAAGAGGCACTCCGGTTAGGCCTTATAGATACAATCAAAGACTAGTTGCTGCTATGGCCTAGCCATCTTAGGCTAGACCAAAGACTTACTCTATACTCCCTCTAGAAGGCGCTCTGGCCAGGCCACATAACTGAGACCAAAGGCATGTAGTGCTCTAGCTAGGCCTTTTAAGTGAGACCAAAGGCTTACTCTAACCACCCTCTAGGAGGTGCTCCGACCAGGCCACGTAGGCAGGACCAAAGGCTTGCCATGCTCTAGCTAGGACTTATAGGCCAGACCAGAGCTTACTCTGACCTCCCTTTAGGAGGTGCTTTAACTAGGCCCCTATAGCGGGATCAAAGGCTTTTTCTTTATTTTATGGATCCTTTTCATAAAGTACTTCTCTTTATTAAGCACTTAATATGTGTAGATACATTGGCCTCTTGCTCAAGTTTCGTTGATTGCTATAGGAGTTCTCCCTTTCCTAAAAATTTCTTGATCATTCATTTAAGGGCTCGACACTAATTGGTATTATGTCAACTTGTTTGGAGATACTAGCAATAGGCGCCTTCAAGATTTCTTTCCTTTCCCGGTCGCTTCTTCTTTGAAGACTAATTGTCTAACCTTTCTTTGGTTAGGAGATAGATACTTTCATAAGAGGACATAAGGGAACGGGCTTTAACAGATCAGAAGTTTATAGGGAATTGTGTTTTTGGTCCCCATTTGGATTTATTGTAACTAGATTGGTGTATTAGTTCTAATGGCAAAATTTCTCTTCAAAGATTCTTGAGTTTTGATAGGAGTGGGAGAGCGATCAATTACTCCCTTCCACCTTTAGGCAAACTCATCGAAATCCTTTGTTATTTGATTTTCGAAGATAGTTCTTTTAGCTTAAAGCTCTATAGCCTTTCTTATTTCTATGAATGGGAATTTCCTTTTCTTGTTATCTTTTAATAGAGCAAAGATTGGGGTAGATCCTAGATGGGATGGATTTGTGCTCCAGTTATCCAGGTGATATGGAATTACTCATCTTTTTTCGCTAGAATTATCAGTGCCAAATTCCTTAATACTTATTCTTCATGGAACTGATAGTTATGCACGACTTGATAAGCTAACTTGGTAAAATGTGGCTAAGAGGATCCGTGTTTGGAAATAGTCATTATGCAGTATATTAGGTTATGTAGGATACAGAAAGTCCTCAACAGGGAGATGTTGGATAGAGATATGCCAGATATGGAATGTTCTCTGTAGGGATATGTTGGATATGGAAAGTCCTTTATAGGAATATGCAGGGGATCAGAGGTTCATCTCCTCCTTCCAGCGTAAAAGATGTTGGCAAATTTCTTCGCTTACCAAAATATGCAAGACAAGTTAAGGTTGGTTTGGATTAGGTCTCGAGTGGCCTTATGCATCTTGGAGGTATATGCAAGTTCACATTCGAGTCCAAGTTCAAAGATAAGTCATATCCATGTCCAAGTCCAAAAGTAAATTTTATGCATGTACATTGTCACAAATAACTAATTAGGAAAATATAAGAGCTATATGCTACAAAAAGTTGAATGTTAAAGTCCTTATTTCCAAAAGTCATAAGAGTACAATCGGTTCTAAAAAATCCCCATTTTTAGTTAGGGTTTAAAACTTTTAAAATTGACAAATACAGTAAGAATAAATCACCTCTCACTATTTGTCCATGAGGGCCTATTTATAGGTACGTCAATCATGTGGGATGATTGACATTCGGCTAAGCTATAAATCCAAGGGCTTCGATAACATCATCATAATGAATCTTGGCATCCCATTGTTGAGATTCGACATCACTTGCTTACATAGGTTCAACAACATAATCTCCCTAGCATGAACTCGACATCCTTTAAATCTTTAAAGTTGTGGTATCCCTTGCTGCTAGTAAAAGCTCGAAACCCTTTTCCATTGTTGACGCTTGGTACTACTTATTAGTAGATGCTCTACAACAGTTATTGTTGTAGAGGCACGAATATGGTTGATGCATAATTGGCTTCTTATTCATAGAAACTCGATATCCTTCACTTGCGATTAGACGCTAAATAGCGACATCCTTCCTTTATTATATGCTCTACAACACTTTGTGTTATAGAGGTTAGATATCCCTATTATCTTTAGACTCGGCAACCTTTGTGTTTTAGAAGATCGACATCTCTTATTCTTCCAAATTTGTTGTAGATCGACTTCTCTAAGCACTCTTGGGTTCGGCACATTCATTCTTTTACAGGCTCAATGCCCTTCCTTATTGCTAATGTTCGATCTCACCTTCTACTTGTTAAATTTTTGGCAATATTTGCCGTTGTAGATCCTAAGTACTTTTAAAGGCTCGGCATCTCTTCACTATTTGTTAATTACTTGAGTGTTCAACTCCTTAGAGACTCGATAACTCTTTGTTGTTAGATGTTCGGTATTATTAAAGACTCGACATCTTTTCTTAAGTGCTAAATGCTAGAACTTCACTTCCTTCAGGCTCGATATCTCTCTTTATTTCTAAGCTTGACATGTTCTTCTTTAGAGGCTCGATATCCATATTACTAGTAACATCTTCTTTCCATCATATTTGTAGTCTCTAATTAAGTGGACCTTGTCTCCCCAACTATAACAGACAGGATTTCACTTTGCCTTCTCTGAGCATTTTTTTTCTTGAAACTGCTTCCTCTTACCGTTTCATTTTTTCTTGCCTCCACCACCTTGTAGCAATTTTGGCTCTTCCTTAACCATAGCAGCTGATTCGAACTTAGGGTACATGCTTTCCTGGCGAAGAGCTTTCTCGATGAGTCTCTTAAATGGCTAATTGGTATGACTCACAAACTTCTCCACCAAGTAGTTATCCAAACTCATAAGAAACTTTTCATTCTTCCTCAGCGGTGTATCAATAAAAGACATTCCATACTTAGACAAGCCATCACATATTCATAGATGGACTTGTCCTCTTGCTTCAAGCCAGCAAACCACCTAAATTGCACCGACTTATGAGCAGTCAGAATAAACTTCTCCTCAAATCTTGCTTTGAACTGGTCCTAAGTAAACTGATCCATGATGGTAGCTACTTTATAGCGTTCCACCAGTTCATGGCTCTCCCATGAAGCTGTCGAGAATCCAATCTTCTCCTCATCGCGTCCTCTTGCTTCATGTAATCGAAAATCCTTTCGTAGATGTCCAACCAATCTTGCACTTCCATCGTCAATTTCGTTCCTTGGAATGGTTTTCCACCAAGACTATCAAAATCCTTATTTAGCTTAGCGAAATCGACTCTGAGAGCCTACACTTGAGCACCCCCACCACTAGTAACATTCGGTGCAGCTGCTTGGGCGTTTTATAGCATGTTCGCCAACATTGCATTGAACATCGCCTACAAGTTAGGGATAGCAGCCTCTGATCTTGCTCCATCATCTTCAACTCTAGGGATGGATTTTCTGACAGCATTTCTTTTATGCCGACTCATTCTTGATCTGTAACAAGAATGACCGATCAATCATAAAGAATTCTAAATCTATGATACTCGTGTGTGCATGTGACTTGTATACTATACATACTACTATATAGTTTTGAAAGCCAAAAAATATAATAAGTAGGCACTCTCTCGTATACACACACACACACACACTCTCTCTTGATCCATGCTAGGGTGATAACTCCTCCACTATCTCTACTAGGCCATAGTATCAACTCAAGATAATCTCGTAACCTAAGATCTGATATCGAAGTGTGACGACCGCCCAACACCTCCGGCACCCAATATACGTGTAAGTGCACTACTATGGTGCCCGACCGATGTAGGAAAATTGCCAAGGGTTGAAAAGAGATAAAATAATCACAAAATCTATCGTATATCTCACATCATATCGAATCAAATATAATAATAACATCATAGATATAATACGAGAAAGAGAGTAATAAATAGAATGAACCAAAATATCAAGGTACATAGGTTCATAAAGTTATACAAAAATGACAACAGAGTTTATACAATTACTAATAAACTTAAACCGTGTCTAATATAGATAATAGACGAATACTGTCTAGGCTCCATAGTGCTGCATAACGGAATAAGCATAAGTATCCATATATAATACGAGAAAGCTCCTTCCATCTCTTCCTCTGCACTACCATTGCATACACCTAGACTTGCTATCTAGTCTACTCCTTTAAGAGTATCCGAGATAACAAGAAGCAAAACATAAAACATTAAGTCAGACAACAGTCTGATGTGAGCGATAATAAATCTCAAAATACCATACAAGCTGATATAATAAGAAATAAGGGTATACGAACCATACCTGACCTGTCCCTGCAGCTAAAGAGTTAACACATAATGAACATAACATGATACTCTATAATCATCATAAAGGTGTACTACATCCTAAGTACAACATTGGGTGCCTTGGTATCCCATCCATAATACCTATATCAAGCGGCATCCCTAGAGTGATAAACTATGGAAGAACAACCAAAGCAAATATAGCATCCCTTAAACAATCATCACCGTCACTCAATGTGAACTTGATATATGATAACTCATATAACCATTCCTCTGTCGAGGATTAATGGAAAATCCTGGTTTTCAGTGTATTCGCCCATAACCCGAAGCTGACACTAGGCCCATTCCCCTGATCTAGGGTATAAGATCCATTCAACCAATCTGGGGTAGCCATTTTAAGTACCTATGAGGATCCTCACAATAACCTGTTTTCAAGTACATCGGAAAAAATTTTGAATACCAATGATCCCTTAGCATGCATATTTCTCGCTCCATCTAGTTTCATTCATTCTCAAGGAACCATTCCACATTCCTTCCTTTTCACGATAGAACCATTAAACTTTCTATAAACGGGTCACCTTTACTAGAATCTGCCCGTTGAGGATAATCATCATCATGACTCCGTTCAACGTCGAGATGACATCCTCAGAACGTAACTTCATTCGCCGTAAGTTACCATCATCAAAATTCCAAAGCTATCATCCTTCATTATGCTACTGCATTGCCATCGAACCCTAAGAAAAAAAACAAACACCTTCAACATGAACTATAAAGTATGCTCCCACCTTTTAGGAATTTTGGCCTTCGTTCGCCTTACAAATTCAAGCCGGTACTGACCAGTAGGGTTCGGTACCGAGATGAACTTCTTAATGCCAACTTATCCAAAATTTCGCTAGTGCTTTATACCGACCTCTTGCTTGTTTGGAGCTCCATTTCACAATAAATTAATGCCCTAGCCACCTAAGGTCCTTCATCTGACCGAAAAAATGGTCGGTACTGACCAAAAGAGACTGGTACAGATCTCCATACTTAGCCAATTTTCTGCAATTTGGCCTCTGAAGTCCTTTATATCCTCGACTCAAAGACTCCCCCGAAGTTCCTAAGCCCAAGTCTCGAAGCATCTCACCTTCACCAATCAAACCGATGCTTCCCACAAAAAGGATTCAGGTCGGTACATAGCTCCAGCAAGCTTCCCAAATTAACTTAAAACTTCGTGTGACCTGAAATACAAGCTCATCGTCTTCTCTAGATCTCCTACGTCAAGTTTCATCCAATTTCGAGCACTTTTGCTTTTGTGTTGCCCAAATCAATAACCACTTTCCTAACTACTCTAAAAAACAAGCAAACCATATCAAAACAATTCATGCAAACAAACGTATCATTCATAATCATCTATCTAACCTAAATAAGCAATTCGAACATGATAAACACACAAGTTATATTAGATCTAATTTTACATTAAAATGACAATATGGTCCAAAAGGGGTTGTAAAACCATTTAAAATCAAGTCCAATATCTTAATTTCGACCATAAACATTTTTAAAGGTTTAATAAAAAAATAAAATCATTCTAACGTGGAGATCATATCAAAAACAATCATTTTTTTAACTATATGGACAATAATTGGATGGTGGGAGATAAATAACCACTCACCTAATACCCAAATTTCCATTATAGATGCCTAAATCTGATATTAACCACTAAGAATATGAGTTTCAAAGAACCAAGATGATAAATCTACAATCATATTCTCTAATTACAAATCTAATGATGGATTTGGTAAAGATTAGTAAGAAAAATAAAGGCTTTCTGATGAATTAAGGATTAATGGAGGTTTGAAATTGTTTTGGGAAAATGGGAAATGATTTAGTTCTGTCCCATCTCTCCTAATTAGGTACAATTCTCGAAATTCATTAATGGACCTAGGTATGAACTTAGGTTAACTGCCCACTAATCTTTCCAACAACAAGTAGAATTTAAAACACCCATATCTCCTAAATGGTAAGTCCATTTTCTTATTATGACAACTTTATGGAAGGAGAAACCACAAACTCGATCTAATGGAAGTTGTTACTGACCTTAATTCCAACTCTAACAAAAGTTACAGGCCTTACAAGAATTTCAAGGTTCAAAATGTCCGATAAAAATTCTAAACATGGAAAATGTTCCAAGTATTTATTGTCATACAACCTCATATGTATTAAATTATAATATTTTACGATCCTTTGGTACATAAAATACTCGTCTTTACACACTCTTCCCTTTAGGAATTCTGCCTTTGAAATCCTCGAACAAATCAAAGGATTGTCAACCATTGTTACCCCTCATGCCTAACAATCATATGCAACCATCAACCATATCTAACAAGCAGCCATGCAGTCAATAATATAGGTAAATCTATCCTATCATGCGAGATACTAAACTCCTATATAATATCAATAAGTGAAAGTAAATATGATAAACAGTAGGCATTACCATGCAAAAAGCTTCGGATATGTAGCCCTCATGCTCTCCTCGGTTTTCCATGTGCAATCACCTTCACTTTCGCCCGATTAAACTTTCAGCAACTCCACTGTCTTCCCCCTAATACGTTTCGTATCGCATTCGAAAATATGAACCGACCTATGTGGTCTCAGCTTCTGGTTTAATATTGATATCATCAAGTTGGTCGGTGCAATTTTCACGCTTGAGTTTTGTACAAACTTTCGCAAGTGAAAGATGTGGAATACGTTGTGCATGTCCGCCATCTTCTAAAGCAATTCAACCCTATATGATAAGTTCCCAATCCACTCTATTATCGGAAAAGGACATACGAATCTTGATGCCAACTTCCCTTTACTACCAAATCGAATAACATTCTTCAATAGAGAAATCTTCACGAATGCCATATCGTCGACAGAGAACTCTAATCTTTTATCAATGTAGTTCTTATATCTATCCTGAGCAGCTTTCATTCGTTGTCGAATGATCTCAATCTTCTCCAAAGTCTCTCTAATCACATTTGGTACAAGAATCAGTTTCTCAACCACTTCCCACCGACATGAAGAACCGTTACATGTCGGCCGTACAATGCTTCATATGGTGCCATACTGATACTAGACTGATAACTATTGTTGTATTCGAACTCTACCAAATGCAAGTGACCATCCCACGGGCCTCCGACATCGAGAATGCAAACTTGCTAGAGATCCTCCAATACATGATTCACCCTCTTGGTCTGTAGTTTGTGGATGATAAGCTGTACTAAGATGCAGCTCTACCCCAATGTCTTTTGTAAGCTCTTCCAAAACCCACTAGAGAATAAAGGTTTTTGGTCACACATGATGCTCTTTGGCACACCATGAAATCGTACTACCCGTTTCACATATAACTCGACCAATTTGGATGTCGTTCTACTAAACTTGATGGGCATGAATCGGGGGCTCTTCGTCAATCTATCAACTATGATCCAAATACCATCATACCGACCTCTAGCCCTCGACAATTCGTCAATGAAACCCATCGATATTTGCTTCCATTTCCATATGGAACTTTAAGTGGTTGCATCAACTCACTTGGCTTCTTCTGGTCTGCCTTTACCAACCGGCAATTCATACACTTCAAGATGAATGCCCCCATATCCTTCTTCATCCCCTTCCAATAATTGGTCTACTTCATATCATGGGACATCTTATCACCGATGGGATATATAGTTAATCTAGAATGATGGCACTCCCATAGCACCTCATCTCGTAATCCATTAACATTGGAAACAAACAATTTCCCATCCTTATGGAACCAACTATCTCGGTCAAATTTGTACTACTTCATCTCTTCATACTCTACTCCTTCTTCTTTTTCCATGATCTATGATAATCTAGGATCTTGTCTCTGACTAGCACAGATCCGTTCAATCAAAGTAGGTTCGATCGTCAAGTTTACCAACATCTCTAGCTCTAACTTGTAACGAGGTCTAAAGTCATAGCCATCAATACAATCCAACCGCTTCTTCTTAGTGTATTGGCGGATGCATTTCACTTACTAAGCGTATAGGAAATGCTAAAATCATAGAAGGCCAAGAATTCCAACATTGCTGTTGTCGTGGGTTGAGATCCTTCTCGGAAAAGAGATACACTAGTGATTTATGGTTAGTGAATAGCTCAAACCTCTCTTCCTGATATGTAGTTCCTTTAAATCTTCAAATCAAACACTATCTTCATCAACTCCAAATCATAAGTCGGATATTTCCTCTTATGCGTCTTCAACTGTCTGAAAGGGACAACGGATTAAGGATCTTAAGGCTAACTTAACACTAAAGAGGGGTGAATAGTGTTTAATGAATTCTAAAACTTATGTGAAATAAATTGAAATTTTGACACAAACAAATGCAGAACTTAATCACAGAACAATCACAAAATCAAACACAGATGTAGAAAGTAAATAAAAAGCATTAAAGGGAAAGAACACACCGGATTTTATACTGGTTTGGAGTTACCATACATTCAGTCCTGTACCAAGGAAAACCACCTCATACAGATTTTTATTAAAATAGTGTCGAGATTACACTCCTCAATTTATATAGGCCTTGAGATACCCTCCTGTCTCACGAGTCCAGGGCAAACTCTCTTGATTTACGGGCCACAAGATTACCCAATTGATTTCCAGGCATAACCACACCTTATAGAGAGACTCGATAAACTTTTGATTACAAATTTATCCTATAACTCTGAATAGCACTTTGATCTTCGAGAGAGAACACAGAATCAAAAAAGAATGAAATTCTAATTTGATTCACATGAGAATTCGGTAGAATTTCGGCACGATCTTAAAAATATGATTATTATAGAACATGGATTTCTAGAGAAGAAGTGAAGAAAATATGAGAATTGTATGTCAAAAATTCGTTTGAGAAGGCTATTTATAGAGTACCAACTGTCATAACCATTCGTGAAGAGATTTAAACGAATAGACACTTCATTTGAAAATTGAAACTTTTGAAATCAAAGGCCACCATATTGACATGGGGTATCCCATGATGTCAACATCCCCTTGTTAAAAATAATGTAAAATTTGTTTTGAAAATGGTATTGAAATGAAAACAAGATGAAATGATTCTGGAGTAAAATAAACTAATTTTACTATGTTTTAAAACACAAAAACAAAGAATATTTTAAGGCTAAAACATCTTTTTGAAAATCATTTTGAAAAACTATTTTGAATTAGTTTTGCAAGCTTCTTCCTACAGAATATCTCATCACATCAGGACTCGAGAACTTGTACAAAACTAGGATGTTCGTGGGTTTGTAAGCCACTTGTCGTGGGTTTGTAAGCTACTAGTCGTGGGTTTATAAGCCACTAAGAAGGTAGAAATGGATTCCATCCCAAATGAAATTCGGAATGAAGATTTCCATGTCATTATGAAGTTTTAACAAAAACTGGACACATATCTTGAAATCTTGATCTTGATACTCTAGAGTCTTCAATCTTGAGTCTTGAGTCTTTATACTGATCAATCTTCAATAATCAATACCTGCATATCTATATATCCTGCATATACATATCTTTCTAGACAATAGTGTTAATATATATTTTATAATAAGATAAGTTAAAAAGGTTGTTGTCATCAAAACCAACATCTCAGTTCCTAACAATCTCCCCCTTTTTGATGATGACAACCTGTATTTATAAAATATACTTACTGTACCATAACTCCCATCATGACTCCTACTTTCTCCATGACTCCCCATTACTCCAAGACTCCCCATTACTCCAAACCAATTACTATTTTATAACTTCTCCCCCTTTGTCATCAACAAAAAGCTTTTAACTTATAAATTCCCTAAACTCGTTAGAGGATAATCAACCATAATAGAATAGAGTAATCCATATATAAGTGTAATAAGTGCTAAATGTGATCATAAATGTGAAATGTGATCATGAGTGTAATCCAGAAGTAAACCAATAATCATCCAATCATATAATTATATCTTTACAGTAATTATTTAAACATATATACAAACCATACCGAATAAGTTAAATTAATCAACACACCAATCAAATCAAACAAATATCATACAAAATAACTAGACATTTCTTCGTACTTCCACCCATTCGTCTTCTCCAAAGATAGGGTCTGCTTTAATAGCATCCCATTCTTCTTTATCATTGTCAAGAGTGACTAGTGAAATTCCTTCGAGATCGTCGTTCTTAAAGGCCGAGATCATCCAACGAAGGGCGTCGAAATGTCTCTCTTGCTCCTTGATCATCTGTATTTGACTTAATTTTAAGTGATGCTGATTACGAAGTATGAATGTAAGAATATTCTTGAAGGAAGTGAGAGTTTCTTCAAGATTGTCACTTAGATTCTTAATCGGAGAAGCCATAATTCAAGAAATAGAAAGAACTATGAAAGAGAGTGATTAGAGATGAAGTTTGACAATTTATTTGGAAGAAACAGATATAAATAGGGATAGAAAGTTGTTTGAAATGAATAGACATAAGTTAGTTACATGAAATTAAAATTTGGAAATGTAACTAGTTTCTGCCCGTTGAATGTTGACATGGGGGGATGATGTATGTCAACATGCCTCAGCCTAAAGTGACATTTTGCTTTGTTTTGAATACTATTAACAAATCTATTAAACTAAAATTTCTATAATATAAAAACAAGCAATTACAGAGACAAGTGAACAAGAATACCAGGAAATGAACGATTTCATTAATAATTCTAGTTAACATTACATAAGATAATATAATATTAACCAAAATAAAGAAACTACAAAGATAGAACTTAAGATAACATGAACTAAAATTAGTTAGATGAAGGTGAAGAAGATGATAGTCCAAGCTTTCTACTTATTTTCCCAAAGAACTTGTCGATTTTAGTGGAACTCTTATCCATTTTCTTACTCATTGATCTTTTGAGTGTCTTTTGATTTTCCACTATAATTCTTTGATTATTGAGAATGGTCTTATTGGATGTATTAGTGGGATTAATAGGATATTCTATACTTTTTAAGGAGGTTTCTTGATCTTCCTCTTCCTTCTCAATTTCAATTCCTTCCTCTTCCTCTTCCTCTTCTTCCTCCATTTCTTCATGAGCAAGCCTTTCTTCCTTTTCCATAAGTGTTTCATATTGTTGAAATACTAATGGAATTTGCATAAGGGAAATGTTTCCATGGTTGAACACTTTTCTAGATGTAAATTCTTCCCTTTTAAAATCAACTCCAAAGTAATTGAGAATCCGAGTAAGATAAATTTAATGGTATAATGTGTTTTCACCCATGGTAAAATTCTTGGGCCTTAGCTCATCCAAAATAACTTGAGCCCAATTAATATCATAATTGTCAAAAATTGCAAAAAGAGCTTTGCAAGCTTTCAAAGTCAGGTTGTTGTAGTTTCCCGATCTTGGTATAAGAGTGTGTTGGATAAGAAGATTAACAATTCTAGCTTTTGGATGAAAATACCGATTTTTGAATTCAAATTTTTTGTTATCAACTAAACTAAGAATAGAACATTGTTGAAAAAGATTTTCAATTTCATAAGAAGGAAAATCTTCAAATATAGCAAATTTTTCCGTATGAATTTTACCAAAGTTTACATAGTGGATGTAAGCTTTGATAGCTTCCGAGTCATTAAAACGAAAGTTTTTGATAGATTTTGGAAGCTAATGGTGTTAGGAGTGCTTGAAGAGGCCATCGAAGAAGTTCGAGAGGAGTTGAAGATAACAAAGATAAGTTTGAAATTTGAAATGAAAGTGAAAAGTGATAATAAAGAGAGCGATATAAACAGAGATTCTACGGTCATGTTCTCTGGTCAAGAGGCATCTTTCCAGAGCATTGAAGTTGGTGAAAAGGTGGAGGAAAATTCAAAAGTTTGAATTCAAATTTTGAAATCAAATTCTGAGGGGCATGTCGACATGGGGTATCCGGGTATGTCGACATGTGCCTATTGATTCAAAGGACAAGTGTCTAATCCTATTTTCTAATAATTGTATATATTATATCCTATATTATAATTATATAATTCCTATGATAACATTAAATATAATAATACTTAAACATTAATAATCTAATATTTAAAATATTATTAAAATAATATTATTTTTGAATTTAAAATTAAAATTTCAAGGGAGAAATTTGAATTTAAAATTCAAGGAATTTAATAAAATCAAGCAAATAAATAAGCGTCCATTCAACCAAGAAAAATAAAAAATAATGTAAATGCGTACCTATTTTTAGATCCATACTCCCATCGTCGTCTGATTCATGAATAGCAGTGAAACATAAATTTGAATTTTCCGTCTTCTTTTCATCGTCATTAGATGATGAGTCTGAGTCATCAAGAGTTGCTGTGTATGCTTTCTTTCTTTTTCTTGACGAATCATTGTTTTGAGGGAATAACTGTTTATCCGGATACAGACAGTCTTTCCTATAATGTCCGACTTTATTGTAATTGTAGCATCTATCATTGTTGACGTTCTCTTTATTATTTCTTGAATTCCTTTGATCATTTCTTTTGTAATTATTCATTTTTCTATATTTTAGGAATTTTCGGAAGTTCTTGTCATGAAAGCAATCTCCTCATCATTGTTTGGTTCTGAATCTTCAGTTGTTGCATTGAATATTAATGACTTCTTTTCTATAGCCTTGTTTTCTCTTCTACCTTGTAGTTGAACTTCATAATACATCAGGTTCCCAATCAATTCTTCTATTTTCATTAGGCTGATATCATTTGTTTCTTCGATTGCAAGTGTCTTTTGATTCCATTCTGGAGTGAGTGAATTTAGAATTTTTATGACTTGGTCTTCCTTCGAAAAGCTTTTTACCAATGCAATTAGTGAATGAACAATATCTTGAAATCGACAGTACATGTCGGAAATGGACTCATTTGCATGCATTTCAAACAATTGAAATTGATTAGCTAATATGGAAATTTTAGTCTGTTTAACTTTGCTTGTTCCTTCATGAGTAACTTGCAAATTTTTCCAGATTTCAAATGTAGACTTACAAACAGATACTCTATTAAACTCATTCTTATCTAATGAACAAAATAATATATTCATGGCCTTCGAGTTATTTTATGCAACACCCTTTTGCTCAGTAGTCCACTAGTAAAAATTGGTAGTTGGTTCAACATACTCAGTTTGTGTGATATTCCAAGTGTCTAATCCTACTGACTGTAAATAAATTTTCATTCTACAAGCATAATATGTATAATTACTGCCATTTAAAAATGGTGGTCTGACAGTAGACTGACCTTCTACAAATGAACTAGTGTTAGGGATAACAGAACTAGTTCTAGAGTTGACATTACCAGTGTTGGTAGCCATTAAAACAATTTTCAAGTTTCAGATTATGAAAACCATGAAAACCAATGCTTTGATACCAATTGAAAGGGGCAGCGGATTAAGGATCTTAAGGTTAATTTAACACCAGAGGGAGGATGAACAGTGTTTAGTGAATTCTAAGACTTATATGAACTAAATTGAAATTATGACACAAACAAATGCAGAACTTAATCATAGAACAATCACAAAATCAAACACAAACATGGAAAGTAAATAAAAGAAGTAAAGGGAAAGAACACACCAGATTTTATACTGGTTCGGAGTTACCCGACATCCAGTCTTGTACCAAGGCAAACCACCTCATATGGATTTTTATTAAACCAGTGTCGAGATTACACTCCTCAATTTATAAAGGCCTTGAGGTACCCTCCTGTCTCACGAGTCCATGGCAAACTCTTTTGATTTACGGGCCATAAGATTACCCCATTGATTTCCAGACACTACCACACCTTATAGAGAGACTCGATAAACTTTTGATTACAAATTGATCTTATAACTCTGAATAGCACTTTGATCTTCGAGGGAGAATAGAGAATCAAACAAGAATAAAATTCTAATTTGATTCACTTGAGAATTTGGCAGAATTTCGACACGATCTTAAAAATATGATAATTATTGAACATGGATTTGTGGAGAAGAAGAATAAAAAAAAATATGAGAATTGTATGTCAAAAATTTGTTTGAGAAGGCTATTTATAATGTACCAACTGTCATAATCATTCGTGAAGAGATATAAACGAATAGACACTTCTTTTGAAAATTGAAACTTTTGAAATCCATGGCCACCATGTCGACATGGGGTATCCCATGATGTCGATATCCCCTTGTTAAAAATAATGTAAAATTTGTTTTATAATAGTATTGAAATGAAAACAAGATGAAATGATTCTAGAGTAAAATACACTACTTTTACTATGTTTTAAAACACAAAAACAAAGAATATTTTAAGGCTAAAACATTTTTTTGAAAATCATTTGAAAAGATAATTTTAAGGCTAAAATATTTTGAAAAGCAGTTTTGAAAAACCATTTTGAAGTTGTTTTGCAAGTTTCTTCCTGCAGAATTTCTCATCACACCGGGACTCAAAAACTTGTACAAAACCAGGATGGTCGTGGGTTTCTAAGCCACTTGTTATAGGTTTGTAAGCTACTTATCGTGGGTTTGTAAGCCACTAAGAAGGTAGAAATGGGTTGCATAAGATGAAATTCGGAATGAAGATTTCCATGCTATTATGAAGTTTTAACAAAAACTAGACACATATCTTGAAATCTTGATCTTGATACTCTAGAGTCTTCAATCTTGAGCCTTGAGTCTTTTTACTGATCAGTCTTCGATAATCAATACCTGCATATCTATATATCCTGCATGTACATATCTTTCTAGACAATAGTGTTAGTATATATTTTATAATAAGATAAGTTAAAAAGGTTGTTGTCATCAAAACCAACATCTCAGTTCCTAACACTGTCGACTAGCATAGGCAACAACCTTACCTACTTGCATCAACACCTACCCAATCTGGTACCAGAAGCATTAGTGTATACCGTTATCTTGTTACCCCACTCAGAATGATTAACACTGGTGCACTTGTCAATCTCTCCTTCAAACTCACAAATGCATCCTCACACTTCACATACCAAACAAAACTCTGATTCTTCTTCGTAAAATTGGTCGATGGTACTACAACCATTGAGAAGTTTTTGATAAAACGTCTATAATATTACGCCAATCGTAAGAAAACTTCTCACATCGGTAGCATTCTTGGGTTGGTTCCAATCCCAAAACCACTCCCACCTTTGTAGGATCAAATGCAATACCATGCCCAGTGAGGACATAACCTAATTATATCACTTCCCTTCTCAAAAAGTGACACTTCGAAAACTTCGCTCTCAACCTGTGCTTCCTCAACACTTCAAGTACAATTCTCAAGTGCATCTTGTGTTCCTCTTCCATCCTAGAATAGACCAGAATATAATCCAATGAACACAAGCTCGAACTTATTTAGCTGATACTTGAAGGCACTGTTCATGGGATCAATAAAGTATGCCATAGCATTAATCAGCTCTAATGGCATAACCAACCATTCATAGGAACCAGCGTACAAAATGCAATGAACAACACACTCTTCTTTGGTATCGTTAGTTGTTGAAAACTAGTAGCAAGATCCAACTGAGAGAACACCTTCACATCGTCGAACTGATCGAACAATCATTAATACGCAGGAGTGAATACTTGTTCTTCCTCGTCAACTTATTCAGATAACAGTAATCTACATACAACCTCAGAGACCATCAGCCTTAGCGGCAAACATTAAGGGTGTGCCCATTTAGATATACTCATATTATTGAGCCCTCACTTCAAAAGGTGA
Source organism: Allium cepa (assembly GCA_030765085.1). Classification (NCBI taxonomy): domain Eukaryota; kingdom Viridiplantae; phylum Streptophyta; class Magnoliopsida; order Asparagales; family Amaryllidaceae; genus Allium; species Allium cepa. The sequence continues at coordinate 21,045,758 of CM060933.1, read as the reverse complement.
TTCAATTGCACCTTCAACGCCTTCTGCTCTTTGGGTGCCATATGGCTAAAAGGCATAACTATTGGCATGTCATCCTTCACCAAGTCTATGCGAAACTCAATCACTCGATATGACGGAAATCCAATCACCTCCTCGAATATATCTGGATGCTCTCAAATGATAGGCACAAATGGTAACTCACCTTGTGGGACCTCAAGCAAATATAGAAAGCTAACTAAAAATCTATCCTCTGGCAGGCAACCAATCACTACCTTCGGCTCCACCTCAGCCACAATCGTCACCAACAGCTTCTCACAATCCACCCTACCTCATACTTTCTTAGCCATTCCGTCCCTGGGATAATACCATACCTAACGGCGACAAACTATTACAAAGACTAATGGGGCTTCCAACAGGGTTCGTCACTACTAAAGGTCGGTCAACAAATTCAGGTTTTAATTCCAATCTATCTACAAGGTCGCTAGATATAAGAGAACGTGGAGCCTTAGAATCAAACCAAACACGTATGGAAATACCATAAACAGAAAGCATACCTTGAATATTGATACCCTTCCCCTTCTCCTTCGTCGAGGGAGCACTCGACGAAGTTGGGATGACGTTTAAAGCATATGCCTTACCACTTTCTTATGTTTTGCTGGTTCTGGGAAGTTCTTCTGCAAATTTCCAAACTTACCACAGCTGTAACTTATCTTCTTTCAATCGGATTTGCAGTCTTTAATCAAGTGTCCCTTGTCCCCACAACCACAACGGACAAGATCCCACTTTGGCTTCTCTGAGCTTTCGTTCCTTAATTGAAACTGCTTTCTCTCACCATTCCATTTCTTCTTGCCGCTATTGCCTTGTTGTGGTTTTGGATCTTCCTTATCCACTACAGCTAATTTAGACTTGTGTATAAACTCTCCTGGCAAAGAGCTTTCCCGACGAGTCTCTCAAATGGCTCATCGATGTGATTCACTAACTTTTACCCCAAGTTGTCATCCAAAACTATAAGAAACTTATCATTCTTCCTCGGTGGAGTATCAATAAAAGACATACCATACTTAGACATGGCATCAAAATCCATCACATATTTAGAGACAGACATGTCCCCTTACTTCAAGTCTGCAAACTTCCTGAACTACACCGACTTTTGAGCAGCCGAAAAAACTTCTCCTCGAACCTAGCTTTGAACCGATCCTAAGTAAGCTGATACTCAAGCGTAGCAACTTTAATAGCATTCCACCAGTTCATGGCTCTCTCCTGAAGCTTTTGGGAAGCCAATCTCCTCCTTATCACAGCTTCCACCTCCATGTCATCAAAAATCTTTCGCAAGTGTCCAAACAATCCTGTACTTTCATCATTAGAATGGTTTGCCACCAAGATTGGCAAAATCCTTATCCAGCTTAACAAAATCGACTCTAGACGTTTGCTCTTGAGCACCACTAAGAACAACAAAATTCGAAGTGGTCGCTTAGGCATTCAGTAGCATGTTCGCCAACATCGTATTGAACATCGCCTACAAGTCAAGGTTAGCAACCCCAGAGCTTGCTCCTTCTTCTTCAACTCCAGGGATGGGTTTCCTTTTAGCGTTTCTTATATATCGGCTCATTCTTGATCTGTAACAAGAATGATCAATCACTCATAAAGAAAACAACATCTATGGTACTCGTGTGTGCATGCAACTTATACATTATTTTACAGTTTTGAAAATCAAAATATATAACAAATACGTCCTCTCTCTCTTTCTGTATATGTGTATAAACACTCTCGATCCAGCTTTGGATGATAACTCTTCCCTTATCTCTGCTGGATCACAGTATTAACTCAAGTTAATTGTGTAACCTAAGCTTTGATATTAAATGTGACGACCACCGTACACCTATGACTAGGAGTGGGCGTGGTCTGTTAACCAACCGATCGTTTAAAATTTTTAGTTAATCATTTAATAATTTAGTTCAGTTAACCGATATTCTGTTAATTTAAGTTGGATAATACCGATTGATCCAACAAATTTTAATCGCGGCTAACTGTTTGATTTAAACGATTAACTATTTGCGATTAAATGATTACACCGAACGGTTAACCATTTAAATCAAGTACTTAACCACTTAAACTGGGGAATTATACAAAATGATTTAGTGACTAATTGATAATTTTGTACATATATTCATAACTAACTGATAATTTCATGCAATAAGGAGAGTAAACTAGCAACTACTTATTTTATAAATAAATAAAAGTGCAGCACTAAGCAGTTGTTTAACAACTGTAATGGTCTATTTTTCTGTACCCTTTGAATCAATAATAAACAACACATGTCCAACTCAAATTGCACGAACAAGCGGATCATTAAGGATAGAAAGAAAATAGAGACAGAACATGATCTCACATGAATGAAATAACATATATTATTTCAATAATAATCTTTACAACGGAAAATTTTAAAATACAATATCAGAGTCTATCCTAGAATCAGCCTGGACATAGTTATAAACCCCTATCCTTATAAATGCTGAAAACAACGGAACAATTGCAATAGATGTAGCGGATAATAGAATACGTCCATACGATTTCGAAGATCTCCATCTCTCCTCTAGAAACTCCAACCATATTTAACTAAACCTGAAACTACTTGGATCAGACCCGAGTATTAAAAATACCCAGATCAGGCTTAATTAACCAGTGTGAGATACTCGAAATTTAAAATGACGATCATGACGATGTTATCAAAACCATTGAAAAGAAGGGTATCTCATAAGACCATGTCCATACATAAATATGGACGTGTTTTTACCTTATGATAACCAAAACACTTTTATACCAAATCATATTATATTATCTTTAATGGCATTTTTTTATAAAACACCTTCCAAATAAACTTATTCAAATAAGGTATCAATACCCAGATTACGTCTAAGGTAATATATCCTGATTGGGTCAATGGAATATACCGAATGGAATATATGATACTAGAAGGGGTGGCTATAATGTTTGCGAGTCATTACAGCTATTTTGGGAATACAATCAAAGCCGTAAAGCTCATATTGGAGTTGGATTTCCAACATGATAAGGAACCTCGATAACAACGCATAGTAACAGGAATCCGGTGCTTTTTTGTGCAAGGACTCATACCCCACTATTCCTCATATTGCCACACTTCTTGATATTCGGTAGCTTCTCATGCAAACACTTACATACCACAATACCGTACGATAAGGGTCCCATCTGGACACCTTGGTGACCTAGATCATACGCTGCCGGTCAACTTATGGGATCATACACCACCCTCGTCATACTCAACCTGAAATATGTAACATAGTTCCCGTATCATTTCTGAGATGTGAGGCTTGAGATTGAGGTTATGCTCAACTTAAAAGATCCATGCTTTTTCATAACAGGTTCCTCTATGAAATCCACATTGTTATTCCACGTCACATGATTGATTTCTAGAAAAGTATAACTTCCTGAGCTCGTATGTCTCGGGAAAGGCTGTTAAGCTAAAAGAAGTTGCCTTCTCCGCCACCAATTGGTATACGTTTATAGAAACCACTCAAATGTGATTTAGAATACAATGTCAGACAAACATCCATACAAGCTTGTTCTAGGACTGAACGAAACCAAAGGCATTTTCCTTGATTATTACTAGGCGAGAAGCCCTTGCAATCTGAAAAAATCTCCACAACAAGGAGACCGCTGCTATAAATAACTCTATAACGGGAGCGACCCAGAGCATGTCAACAAGCAGTCCTCACACTATGAAGATCCTCGGTCTTTAATAATCATCATCTTACATATGTCCTCACTATCGAACATATACATTGGTTCGAAGTGGTTTTCGGATAGGAATCACCCAAATCCAACACTGATTCCTTTTAATCCAATTATCGATAAAAAGACGTTAAGTACATAAGTGGACATTAATCATCAACCAATTACTTCATCTTTTATTAAATATCTTTTTCAGATATATTGTTTTCAATTTATTCTATTTTCTTTTCAAGAGTGTATGGAATCAGTAAGCCTCATTTATTAAATCATTTGATTTATTTAAACCTTTCTTAAATACTGGAATAATTCCAAATCATTTTCTCTTTTACTTAGGAAAACCTTTCCAAATCATTCTTTTAAATATTAATCAAAGATTTATTATATTCAAGTTATAACTTTTAACTTAGGGAAAATATCCCCAAATAATTTATTAAATCTTAATCAAAGATTTCTTTTTTAACTTCAAACCATATTCTTGCAAATCGAATTTTTTTATAACAGAGCACTACTGCCTCTTTAAGTATGGTAAAATTCACCTCCAAGGACTAGTGTCAAGTAGTCCTACATTATGAAGATCCCTGTCTTCAATGATCTTTGTCTTCAATATGTTTTATTTCGAAAATTAGTTTGAAGGGGTTTTCAAATATGAATCACCCAAATCTGATCTCGGTTCTTCAGATAGGAATCACCCAAATCCATTCCCAGTTCCTCTGTACCAATCATTGAATAAAATGTGTTAATTGGTTAATTAACATTCAAAGAATTGTTTCTTTTTCTTTTATTTTGGAAAAACTCAAATATGATATTGTAGAGCATTCAGGCTTTCCTTTCAATCTATTCCACCCCTCGCCTAAAAAGAGAAAACATAAGCTAGGTAAGTTCAGGGCAATGGTTGCTCCATCTCTAACCTTAGTTAAACACCTTTTTTTATTTTTCCAGATCTCACAAGCGGGACAAATGTAGTAGTCGTTTCCGCATACTCAGTTATTAGCTTTATTTTGGAACTGATTATAAGATTCCAAATTATCTTTTAAACTCTTAATTTTTCTTTTGAAAACATTCATAACCGATTCGGAAAAATCGTTAAGCTTAAACTTTCTTTTAAAAGGTCATAGAAACGGCAGCGGAAAAATGCTGTGGAAAGTGCTTTATAAGCTTATTTGATTCAAATAACTTTTTAATATTTGAAATCTATATTTTCCATTCCAAATCTCTTTTAACCAATTTAATAGATTTATCAAATTCATTTCATATTTTTAATCATTTATAAAGAAATCCCTTTTTGGACTCTGAACTGCAAAACCGCGATGTTTTTAGAAAATTGTTTTGGACATATTTTAAACTCTACTCGATGAAATTTTGGTTTTCTTTCTTCGTTGGAAAACTATTATCATTGTGGACCAAAGAATTTTTATTTCGAAGAAATCCGACTTATAAATCATTCTCTACGTTGATTTGAAGTTACGGGTCAAAATTTACGAACTACCACTACGCGACGAGCTCGATTTTGACCTATTTGTGAATTGCTTCGGAATTTGTCCGAAACACTTCAAATTGTTTAAAACCATATTTAAACTATTTTAACTTATTTAAAACAATATTTTCATCATTTCAAACTCATTTTTCATTTCATTTCATATTATAATATTATATTATTATAATATCATTTTCAATCTTTTTAGATATTTTGAAATCATTAAGAGGCTAAATAATTTCCATACACACATTTATGTGGATTTAATTTCCATTGAATTAAGTATACTTACTAACCATTTCACTTATCGTTTATCAAACAAGTTATCATCCATATCACAAACATATAATCAACCATAATATCAACCAAGTTATCAAACATTTAATAATCCAACATATAGCAAACTTTTTATGTAATTAACTTGAAATATTTTTAGAAATTGGTAACTTAAAATATGGGTACTCAAATTTTATCAAAAGATTAACTTCCTACCAACATTCATTTTTAAACAACACTCACTAAACCATTGCTAACTTCAACTAATCATCTTCTACTCCATTAATACATCACCTAAACAACTCCACCTCACTTTTTAGTGCTCGATCATCACTTCACTTTCACTTTTTAATACTCGGCCATCACCTCACTTTTTGATATGGCTTTGAAAAAGTTAGTAACGAATGGAAGAGAAGAAGCCATTAAAGTTCTAAGGAAGAAGAAGAAGAGAGCTTAGAAAAGAAAGAAGAAGAAGAAAGAAAAGTGTGTGGAATTTGTGAAATAAGTGGTAGGTATTTATAGAACAAAGTTTGAAATAAAATATTATTACATAAAATGACCAAAATATCCTTTACTTTTTAAGCAACCCTATTTTCTCAAATTTAACATCACATTTCAAATCATTACTTTATGTCATTTTCATTTAAGAGGTAAGTAAGGAATATAATAATTATGTTTGGTTTGATTTGATGTTTACCTTTTGCTTTGAAATGACATGTTTGTCCTTTTGTGCTTACTTTTTCTTAATTATATTTTACAATTTTCTAAGTATGTTTATTAAAAGTAAACTTGATTCATGAATTAATTAATACTTATGCTATTTGAATATTTATTCCAATATAAGAAAATAAAAATGCGACAACTTTTAATCGACAAAACGTTGATTTTCGACAAGATGTTTTACGGTCACATTTTGACGTTTTAGTTAAACTATTTATTTATGTAAATAAAATTTAAAAATAAATTTTTATATTTCTGTTTAAAAATATAAACGCTCCCAAAAAAATTAAAATAATTTATCTAACCATTCAAACTTACTTTTCGGAAATTAGCATTTTGTCACTTTTGTCGATATAGGAAAATGATACTATTTTTGTGTACACTTCTCTTTCCAAATCCCATCTAATATTATTTGAATCATATAAACTTACTAATTTATATTTAAATTACTTTAAATAGTATATTTAAAGTGGTCAAATTATGGGTCGTTACAACAATGAATTTTCTATCGATCAGAAAATTACCGAAAAATATAATCATTATGAAAACCACAAGCGCACGACGTACAATCGTAGTACGTATGTGAGTATGGATCATTCCATAGGGAAATAATTAAATTATAATAATATTCAATCAAATTAGCCCTAAATCTTTAAAATTGTTTTAAACAAAAAAATTGTATAAATTAAACTATGCAAAAGTGAATGAAACTATGTGATTAAGGAACAATTTAGAGGCAAATCCACTTCCAGTCAGTCATATCAATCAACAAAAAATTCATTTATAACCTCTCATTAAAATATTAAGTAGAAATGATAGATGTGCTTATTATAAGTATGGTTTATTTGTGCTAATAATTAACATAACTTAAACCGTCAAACTCTAACACACCATCCAAACCCACTTATGAATACTCATGAATATGATATGAAATTAAAAATAAAATTTATTTTAAGTATGATTTATTTACTATGAAATAGTAACATAGATCATCAAATTTTGATTCCACACTTAGGCAATTGATCAAATAGTTTATGTTTACAATAGAATAAGCATAGCCTATTTGAAATATCAACATAGACTATATTCAATTAAAGGAAAACATAAACCACCATCATTCGTAATTTCTATTGTGCACAAAAGAGAGATCACAAATGAAATCATTATGTTAATTTAATATGTTTCATGAAAGCTTCATTACCTCTAAATTAAATGGGTCAGCTACTCGTATTTGAATACATCTTAACATAAAATGATCTCAAAGTAAAAAAAACAAGAAAAATGAGAGATAATTAAAGAAAAGAGAGTTAACTACTTGCATGAAATAAAACTAAACTAATTACAAGAATAAAATCTATGCTACAAACATGAAATAGAAGTAGCATAAAGTAAATAAGAGAGCATATCAAAAAATAGCAATAAAAGAAAGCATGAAATAAAAATGCATGAAATTAAAGAGCAAGGCTAAGAAGCCATTAAAGAGAGTTTTATTTATCATTGATTTATGACCATAATATTACATAAAAAGAAGAAGACGATTACATGAAACATAAGGGGTATTTATACATGCTTAAAACCCTAATTCATATTTTAGAAGACTACCAAAAATGCCCTTAAGAAAGTGTAACCTCCAAGTAACCATTAGGAAAATAATTAACCCCACTAACATGCCTTTAAGCGTCCATTAGCATGTGCATGTGCTTTTAAGTATGGACCTCTTCTTAGTGGGTATGTGGGCACTTCCATGTTGCATGAATTCTTTTAGTTTCTTTCTTCATTAGTTTTCAACATGCGTTCATGCATTCATCCATGAAACCTCTTCGTATTTGCACTCCATTTTCTATAAAGAAAAGTAAAATTTGCAAATAAATTTTCTCAAAATTAAATCATACTCAAATTTACCATTTTACCCCCAAATAAAGATGAATGAATGATGATTCGAAAACATTTAAATTTTGGTTTAAACATGCAAAATACCCTAATATGCTCGTTTATTTGAATAAAAGTAGATTAAATGAGGAAGTAAGACTACACACATTTACATGCATCAAATACATCCACACTTATCTTTTTATTCATTCTCGAATAAAATAAAACTAAGATAAATCCATTTTCGTAGGAAACACGATTGCATTGAGCGTATGCAACAAATCGTTAAACCTCTAGGTGTCTCTAGTAGGATGAGTGTTGTCCCATGAGGGTTTTTAGTAGATACTGCCCACAAAATCCATAGCGATATGCAAATTCTAATGCGACTATACAATGCAAGTTTTCAAAAATATTTACAAATGAAGAATTTACTTTTATATTGGCATTAGTAAGTTAAATATAAGTTTTGGTCGTTATCAAGAAATTTTAGTCCTTTTACTCATCAAAATTTCCAACAAAAATTAAGTTATTATCACAAATAGACTCTAGTTTGGCTAATTGTTTCGGTTGATAACATAGTGCAACTATGAAATTGATCTTTTATTTGATTATCAGTGTTTTTCAAATTGGTATTTTTATTTCTTTTGAATAACAAGTCGGATCATATAAATTAAAATAGTGGTTGGATTTTAATTGCTTGCTCTCTTTGTTTTGAAAAATATTAACATTATTATTTACACACCTAACTCGGATAAACCAAGGCCAAATATACCAACCATGCACTGCCTTTTGGGCTTACGTGAGAAGAGTACAGTGAATGGCGAGTGTACACACTTACGTATGAACACATGACTTAGGTGTTTATTATTTTAATTTTATTTACATAAACCTAACTCGGATAAACTAAGGTTAGATATATTGATCTTGCACGACCTTTCGAGCTTACGTGATAAGGGTACAGGGCATGACGAGTGTACGCACTTGCGTGTGAACACATGACTCTAGGTGTTTCTTATTTTTATAAAAACTTTTTTTTCTTTATTTTATTTTATTTTTTTAAGAAGAGAGAGTTATGCAAAATCATCTTAGCACCACTTAACTTAGAAGATCAAAAATGTTATCGCATTTACTTTAAATTAACCACTCTTTAAAACAAAGATTACAATTAGCTTAGACTTCATAATTATCACCTATGAACCTTCCTATATACCAGTTCACCATAGCTACCTGTAACCATACTTTTATTTTTATTTTTGTTAAGACAAGTAAATTTTCAAAAATTTCAATTTAATAACGAAAAAACATATACATTCGTATCGTGTTTCTTTGAAAGTAAATCAATATTGCTAAAAAAAATTCTTTTGGAATTTTTTGTTTTTGGAAAGAAAATGCAAAAAATAAACAACGAAAAATCAAAATAAATATGATACCGCCTCCACCCCCCCCCCCCCACACACTTGATTTTGACTGTGTCCCCACAGTCAATACATGATATAATGAGTGTAACGAAAATAAATATGTGCATATTTGCAAGAGAGAGTTAAAATTTCTTACTAGACGTAGTATGGTTCATGAAAAGTCATGAGCTCCTCCTCTCGATCACTTACCAATTCCAAGTAAGGTTTTAAATGATGACCGTCGACTTTAAAAATCAAACCATCATTAGGGTTTTCTATTTCTATGGCACCGCATGGAAAAACAGTACATATAATTTATGGTCCTGTCCGCTTTGATTTTAATTTTCCAGGGAACAAATAAAGTCGAGAGTCATACAAAAAAACTTTTTGATTTAGCGAAAATGTTTTTCTTAGGATTGACTTTTCATTAAAAACTTTTGTTTTTTCTTTGTAAATTTTATCATTTTCATATGCATCGTTCCTAATCTCCTCTAATTCATTGAGTTGCAATTTTCTGTTTTCGCTTGGTTTTTCAAGATCGAAATTTATGTTCTTAATCACCCACAATGCTTTATGTTCACGTTCAAAAGGTAAATGGCACGTTTTACCATAAACAAGCCTAAGATGAGACATCTAAGATTGGTTTTATAAGCAGTTCCGTAAGTCCAAATTGCATCTGTTAATTTTTGTGACAAATCTTTTCGATTTTTATTTACAGTTTTTCCCTAAATTTGCATGATTTGGCAATTTGAAACTTCGACTTAGCCACAAGTTTAAGCATGATAAGGTGTAGATAATTTGTGGGTTATCAAGTATTTCTTCATTAGAGTTCCAAAAGATCGATTGCATAAATGAGTTCCATTATTGCTTATTATTGTGCGAGGTGTTCCAAACATCGAAAAGATGTTTTCTTTTTTGAATTTCACAATAACTTTGAGGTCATTTATTTTATAAGGAATGGCTTCAACCCATTTAGAGACGTAATCAACAACAAGAATTCATATATTTCCAAGAGAATTGGGAAACGGTCCCATAAATTCAATACCCCAAACATCAAAGATTTCGATCAAAAGAATGGGGTTCAAAGACATCATGTTTTTTCGAGAGATTTTTCCTAACATTTGGCAGCGATCACAATTTTTATAGAACTCAAATGCATCTTTGAAAAGCGTATGCTAGTAAGAACCACACTGAAGCACCTTTTCCACTGTTTTCTTAGGACGAAGTGACCACCACAAGCTTGGTCTTGACAAAACGAAAGAACACTTTTAATTTTGCAATCTGGAAAGTGACGTTGAATGATTTTCTCGAAACAATACTTAAACAAGTATGGATCATCCCGATAGAAGTACTTGACTTGGGAAAGAAATTTAAATGAATTTCCTTAGTGACTAAATAGGTCGCTATATCAGCATACCATGGATCGATAGAAACGAAAAGGAGTTGTTCATCAAGAAAGTTCTCATTGATTGGTAAAGAAGGTGGTGCGTTAGAAAGACATGAAAGATGATCAGCAACGACATTGTCGGATCCTTTTTTGTCTTTGATCGTAAGATCAAATTCTTAAAGTAAAAGGATCAAACGGATCAAACGAGACTTAGCATCTATTTTAGCGAAAAGGCACCTAAGAGCAGAGTAGTCAGTGTAAACAGTAATGTGTGATCCAATCAAATAAGTCGGAATTTTTCGAGCGCAAAGACTACTGCTAGAAGCTCTTTTTCAATGGTCATGTAATTGAGTTAAGCATCTCTAAGAGTTATACTAGCGTAGCAGATGACATGAAGAATTTTGTTAATGCGTTGTCCAAAAACAGTGCCAACTGCGAAGTTAGACGTGTTGCACATTATTTTGAAAGGTAGATCTTAGTTGGGTGAGCAAATGATGAGAGTAGAAATGAGTTCATTTTTGAGACATTATAAAGCAGAAACACAGTCGGAATTAAAGTTAAATGGAACATTTTTTCCAAGAAGAGTCGTCGTAGGCTGAGCGATTTTACTAAAGTCTTTCACAAAGCGTCGATAAAAACCAACGTGCCCATGAAGTGAAGGAATGTCCTTGACATATTTTGGAATGGGAAGATTCGCAATTACTTCAACTTTATCTTTATCTACATCAATGTCTTTGTTTGAAATGACATGCCTAAGAACAATGTCATGCTTGGCCATGAAATGATATTTTTTCCAATTTAACATTAAGTGTTTGTTCTTAGATGAATTCAAAACCAACTCGAGATGGTGTAAGCACTCGAAAAAGGAGTTTCCAAAGATGGAGAAATCGTCTATAAACACTTCCAGAAAGCGTTCGATCATATCGGAAAAGATATTGACCATGCACCTTTGAAAAGTAGTAAGAACATCGCAAAGGCAAAAGGGAATACGTCGATATGCAAAGGTGCCAAAGGGACATGTGAAAGTTGTTTTCCCTTGATCTTCGGGAGTGATCGAAATTTGGTTATAACCGGAATAACCATCAAGAAAGCAATAGAATTCATGGTCGGCTAATCGTTCAAGCATTTGGTCGATGAAAGGAAGAGGGAAGTGACCTTTACGTGTCACAACATTTAATTTTTGATAATCAAACATGCCAACCTGTTTGAATACGAGTTGGAATGAGTTCGTTAGTGTCATTCTTGATAACGGTAAGTCCGGATATTTTAGGTACGACATGAATTGGGCTAACCCATGAACTATTAGAAATGGAGTATATGATTCCGTTATCGAGGAGTTTAAGAATTTCATCTCGAACCACATCCTTCTTTTTTGGGTTAAGTCTTCGTCCGCGTTACGAACAGGCTTGGCTTTGTCGGCTAAGTGGATGCGATGTTGAACAATAGCGGGACAAGTTCACTTTATATCAGTAGTTGACCATCCAATAACCCCTTTGTTTTTCGACAAAATTGAAAGAAGGGAAGCTTCTTGATCAAGAGAAAGAGTTGAAGAGATTATGATGGGTAACGTTTCATTGTCACCTAGATATGTGTACTTAAGGTGACCAGGAAGAGGTTTGAGTTACAACCTAAGAGGTTGCAAAGAATTCGGTTGAAGTTCTGACTCAATAATGAGGGGTTCAAATGGAAGCGCATTTTCAATTTTCGTTAGGCTTGACTCGAAATAGTTGTTCGCATTTTATTTATCGTTGTTGTATGGCTACAATATTACATAAAAAGAAAAGGATGATTACATGAAACATAAGTGGTATTTATACATGCTTAAAACCCTAATTCATATTTTAGATGACTACCAAAAATGCCCTTGAGAAAGTGTAACCTCCAAATAACCATTAGGAAAATAATTAATCTCCACTAACATGCCTTTAAGCCTTCATTAGTATGTGCATATGCTTTTAATTATGGACCATTAGTTAGTGGGTATGTGGGCTCTTCCATGTTGCATGAATTCTTTTATATCATTTTTTTCATTAGCCGTCAACATGTGTGCGTGCATTCATCCATGAAACCTCTTCATCTTTCCCCTCTATTTTGGACAAATAAAAATAAAAATATGCAAATAATTTCTTAAAATTAAAGCATGTACAAAATTACCATTTTACCCCCAAATGAAGTTTAATGAATGATGATTTGAAAACATTTATACTTTGGTTTAAACATGCAAAATACCTTAATATGCTCGTTTATTTGAATAAAAGTATATTATATGTGGAAGTAAAGATATACACTTTTATATACACATCAGTAGTTCATAGTTTATACATAAACTATATAACGACAAAGTCTAAATTTAATAACGGTCTAAACATAAAATACAAATCTATAATAACGAACTACAAAGTCTATTATCCAAGACTCCAAAATCCAAATGATTTGAAATCATAATTCATAAATATATATTACAAATATCAATTATAATACAATGAAACTGAGATTAAGGTTCTGGCATTGCTTCTGGTCATGCAAATATCTCCATTCTCATATCAATCTCTTGTCTCCAAGCCTGTCCAAAGGTAATTGAAGATAACAAGATATCAACTTGTCTAGTTCTTGTATCTAGAAAAGTATCACAATATTGCATAGCTAAAGATATCAAGTAATAAATATCAATAGTGGAATAATTGATAGTCTCCATGCTTAACATTTGCTGTAAAATGTGAAATGAAGTATTATAACTAAACTACACTAATATGAAGTAAAATAACAGATAATTGAAATAAAGTAACATAAGCTACGCAATATGTAGTGTTAATAGTTCTAGAAGTAGATATGAAGTAACATAATATGAAGTATAAACAGTTCTAGAAGGCATTTACCGTTCAGACTTTAATGAACCGTGAAATGAACTGAATATGATGTAATATAAGCTATATTAACCATGTAGTAACTCAACTATAATAAACTAAGCGATTTAACATTATAACTGGTCTGAATTTACTATGAAAACATATATAATGCATCCATGTTTCAAATCAATGATGTCTCCTTGGTTAAAGACTGTCCAGGACTTTCTTGCCTATATGCAAAATCTATAAAAAAAACTAAACCAATCATTACCTTTATAGAAAAGGAACTAAGAAACATTAAGCAACTGTTTAACTAAGCATCATTTCATCTCTTAAAACCTTTGAATTATTTTATGTTATAGTTATATATATATATATATATATATATATATATATATATATATATATATATCTGTATATGTGTGTTTGTATACGTATGTATGTATGTATGTATGTATGTATGTATATGAGTCTATATATATATATATATACATATGACCATAAAATAAAATTTAAGACCTAGAAAAGCTTATATTTTGCTCAAATATAAAGATTGTAACAATGATTGATTTGATGCAACTGCGAAACTATGCAATGTTTTATACTAGTATGGTATCTCAGACTAGCAGTCGGAACGACACCTGCTACAAGCATAACTGCCACTACATGCTTTGTACTCGTTTGTTGCACTAACTATTTATTAGAAAACAACTACTTGCAACCAAACATTAATTTTAAGAAACAATTAAGATAATCATATCTAACTACCTTGTATTTTACATGTTCAACTTATATTTTTATCATTGCCAGTTACAGCATAAGTAGAAAATGCAACCACAATCTAATTGCATCCCCTCGACTAACCCTGCCACATCAAGTTTGTTATCTTCAGCCTATAATATCAGCACTACTATAAATAATATTTTAAACCAAAAAATGGACAAGAATACTTCTGCTTCTTGCCAAAATAAGGTAAAAGTTTCTATTTAGCTTGTACATCACATGTTTAATGCCTAAAACCTTTAACACAGGATCCATTTAAAATAGTTAGTTTTCAGTTCTTTAAACATTTACATAAAACTTTTAGAACTCTTCTGTTAATATTATATTCATGTTACTTTACTGGAATTAGGATTTTATACTATATAAGCAACATAATCAAAATCAAGGATACTTAACAATTAAAATTAAGCACATACAAAAATTATGCATAATCAAAATAAGGGTTACTGACAACTCATATTTTATACTCATTTTTTTATTTTTCTTGCTACTGACCACTGCGGTTGAAAGTTGACGTGATTGCAAACGGAAAAGGAGGCTGGAGCAATTGCGGAAGTGAAACATCGACTCGAGAGTAGATGGAAAGAATTGGAAATGGCACGTCGAATAGAGAAGTTAGGGTTTTTACATTTTAGGAATTATCGATTTGAGTCTTTAAGTTTGAGAAATAACCATGAAATTAGAAGGCGGTGAATTTAAAACTATCAACGGATAATTTCGAAACAAGTTGTGCTATATCCGTATCCGCCTTTGAAATCTTTTCAAATATCGGATATCCTTATCCTCGGATGCGAACGAATATCAGATAATTGTCATATCCACTAAAGATCAATAAATCAAGAAAAATAAATTGAAATTTTGATTTCGCATAATTTTTTTCAATCCCATTGCCTATAATCGTGTGTAAAATAAACAAATATTATGATGATAGATGGTTTTGAGCAATTAATGTGCAATAAATGCATATATCACAAACTACTAATTTAATAAAATAAAAAATAAACTGCTAATTTAGTATCATTATACTGAAATATATAAAATATAAACTATACTATTGATAAAAATTAGACACATAATTTTCGGATGTGGATACCTTCATATCTGCATCCATATCCATTTTTTGGAGTGTCGAATATTTATCCACTTTTTGAATGCGGATGCGGACAGATTTTGGATTTTTCGAGTATCCATTGATAAACCTAGGTGGATAGGGCATTAGGCAGATATCAGTTATATCGGGCCTTAATAGTAGGTTGGCTAAATTTGACGAATCAAGAAAATAACGGTTAAGGTCGGGTTAACGGTTAATCGAACGATCCAAAATCATTAATCGTTGACTGACCCAAAGTTAGGCAGTTAAGGTCGGCCAGTTAATCGAATGAACGGTTAACCTTATCTGGTAGTTAAGTCGGTTCGGATTAAGGTTGTTATGTCGGTTAAGTTGGTTCAGTACCTGCCCCAACCTTCGTCATCCAATATACATATAAGTGCATTGCTGTGCTGCCCGGTTGATGTAGACGGTTTCCAAGGGTTAAAAAGAGATAAAAGCAATCATAGAACTTATTGTATACTCATATTTCATAGAATAAAATATAATAATAACATCATAAATATAAAACAAGCGAGACAATAATAACTAAAATAAACCATAATATCATAGTACACAGGTTCACAAAGTTATATAAAAATGATAATAGAGTTTATACACCTTCTAATAAACTCAAACTGTCTCTAATATAGATAATAGACAAACACTGCCTAGGCTTCATAGTGTCGCACAATGGAATAAGCATAATTATCCATATATAATACAAGAAAGCTCCCTCTAACTCATCCTCTGCACTGCCACTACGTGCACCTAAACCTGCTATCTAGTCTACTCATTTAAAAATACCCGATATAATAAGAAGCAAAACATAAAATCTCGAGCCAGACAGCTGTCTGGTATGAGCGATAAGAAATCTCAAATCACCACACAAATTGATATAATAAGAAACAAGGGTATACAAACCATACCCGACCCATCCTTCAACCAAAGAGTTAGCACATAACAAACATAATATGCTATTCTACAATCATCGTAAAGGTGTACTACACTAAGTACAACATTGGGTTGCTAGGTATCCACATCCATAATACTTATATCTAGTGACATCCATAAAGTGACAAACTATGGAAGAACAACCAAACCAAACATAGTATCCATCAAAAAATCCCCACTGTCACTCAATGTGCCATGGATATATAATAACTTGTATGATCATTCCTCTACCAAGTAATAATGGAAAATTCCAGTTTTAAGTGTACCCACCACAGCCCGAAGCTGACATTAGGCCTATTCCTCCAGTCTAGGGTATACGGATTCAGTCAACAGATTCGGGATAGCCTTTCAAAGTACCCATGAGAATCCTTACAATATCCCTACTTTTGAGAACATGAGAAAATACTCTTAGTATTAATGATCCCTTAGCACATGTCTTTGAGCCCTTTTCTTGCTCCATCTAGTTTCCATTCATTCTCAAGGAACTATTCCATATTCCTTCCTTTATATAATATAACAATTCATATTCTATCCACTGGCTATCCTTCTTAGAACCTATCCTTTGTGGATAATCATCATCAAGCCGTCATCTTCAGGACATAACTCCATTCACCGTCTAGTTACCAACATCGAAGTCCCGAAGCTATCATCCTTCATCGTACTACTACATCTCCATTGAACCCTAAGCAAACAAACACTTTCAACATAACCTGTATTGTATACTCTCTCCCTCCCCTCCATAGGCATTGAAGCCCTCCTTACTGTGAGTCCAACGGATCCAATCTCACCATCTAACATAACCTGAAGCTCTTGATTTAATTCCAAGGAGGAGGTAGCCATGGTTGAGAAAAAGATGAGATATTTAAAAATGGGGAAAAGGTATAAAAGTGTGAAGACAGGGAAGCTTCTGTGTGGTGGGGTATATAATATATATATATATTATTTGATTTATCAAATACATTGCCACATATTTTGAGCTCATACTATCACATAGCACATAAGATCGCCACAAAACCCATTGGTGCACATCATCTCATTATTTTGGTCTCGATGGTCTAAATTTCATTAATATCCAAGACAGTGCTTCGGGATGATAATTTCATGCATTTCGAGGTCGTTTTGGCCATTGGATTGCTTGATTCCAAAAATCTTTCAACCCCATGTCTCATAATGAATTCCTCATCCTAAAATCGTAAGCCATCAATCGAGATTCAATTGAACTCAACTACACACGTATTTTTACAAAATATGTATAACAATACATAAATCATAAAAATACCGTGACTCCAAATGTAGTGATATTTATGCTTATTTTGATTCGCAATATCGATTCAGACTCAACAGAGGTAGTCTCGAATTCTAACTTGACTATATACAAAAAATAAAATTTGGATCTTCATTAATATTTAAATTAATTACTTAAATATCTAATCATAAAAATGCGGGTTATTACAATTGTATTCTTATTATGGTCACCTATAACTCAAATAATTGTGAGAATCAATATCAACAAGAAATTCCTTATATGGATGTAGATCAACTTTGATCGAACCACTCTAAACCTTCTATCTTTGCTTATTACACTTCGTTTCCTCATTTTAATCAGGTAACCTTTGCTAATATCCACTCTTAATTATAATTTCGAGGTTAGCTAAATTTTTATTCAACATTTTGGCACTGGAATGAGAGTTCCTATAAAATTATTATTTTTCTTCACTTTACTTCTCTAATAACTCCTTCCATGTTCACACCAGGTAAGTTCTCGGTGAGAACGAAGGTGATAAATTTTATGGTCATAACACCAATTGAGCTTCTGGGAATAGCGATGTCCATCTTATTCCATTAGCCGAGCAATGACAAGTGGATCAACATGATAAATAGTTTGACCAGCATTAGGCAAACCGCTTGTGACCTGAATGATCTCAGGGCTAGGGTCGACGCCCAAACTATGAACTTTGGCCTGATAATCCCACCTACGATTGATCGGATCCACATCTGGCCTTCTATGCCTAATACCTATGACATAATGCACGATGCCAATGAAAGGGTCATGCTACAGACCCCCACTGCCTCTGTCTATCTCAGAGATGCGTGTGCTACTCATGAGTAGGGGTATGTCTGCGATGTCCAAAAACTTGAACCAATAATGTACCAAGAAATCCAAGCAAACCACCTTTCCCTTTAGTAGAAAGATTGTCTACATTTCATTACCTTCGGGCAACTAATGTGGAATGTGACCTTGCACTACGACCATCTCAACAGAGGTGGATGATGTAGAAATCCTGAAGCTAAGGAACCATCAGGCCACTATGGATCCAGAGGGAGGTATCCGAGCTTAAGTCCCAAGGGAGAGAAGCCTACAAACCCAGATCACTACGGTCAATAGCATCAGATCTCCTAACTTATTCTGCTATCATTATTCTCCCTTGCCATACCATCGCGATAGATCTCCCTCACCAGTCAGACAATAGAATCCATTATCGGTTTAAGCCAAGCGCCACCCACGACATGTAGAGGCTAGCCTTAGAGAAGAAACGACAGCGTTGCACTGATAAATGCACTAGATCCAAGCTAGAAACTCTAAAGGCAAGGGCCTGTTGGATGACGAAAATGGAGAACCTTTCTACAAGGATATTTTGAATATCTATATCCATCGGAGTTATACCTTGCCTTCCATTGAAAAATATGACCAGAGCACAGACCACTCCGACTATATAACCGCCTTCATCTCGGGAACTGGCGCCTATCCAACTCTTCGGCATGCCAAATGCCTTTTGTTTCCTTCCACCATAATTGGACTGGCCTCTCGCTGGTTCCTTCATCTCCAAGCCGACAACATCCGCTCATAGGCCTAGTTGTGCATAAACTTCAAGACTCAGTTCTTTGCATCAAAGACAAGATCATAATGACAAGCAGGCCAGGAAATGTTAGGCAGGCACTGAATAGGTCCCTGTGCTCGTTTGTAAATTTCTTCAAGAAAGAGTCTCCATGGGATGAAGGAGTAGACAACAATAGTTTTGCAATTGCTTTATGCTCAAGAGTGAGGAATCTATCCATAATGTGGAAGGAGCCGCAAAAGCAACCAACTTCGTCATTGATTGATTTCCCTAATGAGAAAACAACATAATGGGATTAAAGGAAGCTGAACTCTTTAATAGTGATGAGGAGGGCATGCGAAACAACAAAGTCGGTCCAAGGGAAGACAATAACCACCGAATGAATGGTTGGCATGAAAATAATAAGCAGTCGGAAGTTGCTTGCATTTCAAGCCATGGTACATAAATTATGCAACTCTAAATCATGACATGGAAATAATTTATCTTTCAACACATGACTTCTTGCTATTCCAGCGGCTCCTCCATCCCGAACTGGCTACAAAGATGAGCCTTGGGTTGATGGGAAGTATTATGAGTTCTAGTAGTTCAATGGTTACTCCACCAATGAGTGTCGACACCATAAGAATGAAATAGAGCAGTTAATCCATGAAGGCATATTGGTGTAATATGCCCGGTAGCATGTAAAACAATGCAACCCTAGCCAAATCCACTTGCCTAACCCCAAATGGGCAGATAACAACGACGTGGCCACAATAACATAGAGATGATACCGATTTGTGCCGGCCCACACATAGCCGAGAGTAGTCGAGAAGCTTAGTCTACGGGAGATAGCTCGCTTCCAGTAACCAAATTTATTTATTCGACCTCCATGCCCCAAAGGCTCCCGTGGTTGAAGAAGAAACAACGAATATTTCTTTAACCATAGAGGATGAATGAGGAATTGGATCTCCCAACATGACCCCATGGTCATATCAGTCAGTGTTGCAAGCAAAAAGGTGTGTCGCGTCTTTATTGATGGAGACAACATCATCAATGTGATGTTCAAAGAAGTTTTTGATAAAATGAAGCTTCCCGCCTCCACCCTCGCTCATTACGTCTTACCCATCTATAGGTTCGAGGGTGTTGGCATAGTACCACTGGGGACTACCTTTCACAATCACTTTTGGTCAAGAATCTCTCGTGGCTAAAATTCAAGTAAATTTTGTTGTAGTGGACTATATAAGTACAGGTTGAATTAGCATGGAAACTATATAAATTGAAACGGAAAAATGTTTGGTATGAGTTTCTTTTAGAATTCATATGTTTTAACTATTGTAAACAAGTGAAATGTAGTTAAACTTGCACTTACATGTTTAAATTGAGTAAGTACAGGTACCTGGAAGCCGTGTGGCTGGATTTGGTTGCGCTAACGGCTAAATAAATAAGCTACATGCTTAAAAATACTAAATAAGGTACGCCTACGCAATTAAAATAGGAAATATGAACTGTTTTTGGTTTTTCCGACCGTGTGGGTCGATGTATATATATTTATCTCTTTTGTCAAATTGCAAAAGCTCCTCCGTACAAAGGAGACTCTGCCAAAAATTTTCAAAAATTTTGGGAATTAATTTTTTTTTTTGAAAATTTTGGAAAATTTTATTAACGACAAACAAATTCAAATTAGAAACTAAAATAAACTAGTAAATGAAACTAGTTAAAATAATGACATGAATTAGTTATAAATGAAAAATAAAATTTAATATTTAGAGTTTAAGATAAATTGAATTCATATGGAAATGAAAGAATCAATTTGAATTGAAATGATATAAGCTGAAGTGGTAAGGTGAAAATGAATATAAAAAGCATATTAAAAATGCTTAAACTAAACTTAAAAGGGAATGATGAAGTCTTAAATGGAAATTGGTACTACCAATGTAATTTAAGTCAATATTGGAATGAATAGATGTTGACATTTTGTGAGAAAGTCGATAAAATGTTTTGGAATATCGTGTTTGGATATTGATGCTAAGCAGGTATGCAGGTATTATAAAGGGAAAAGAAAACTGGGTTTGATATAAAAAGACAAAATTTGAAATGCTCGAAAAAAGGTATGTATTTAAATTTGGTGTGAAATTTGATTGGGATTTTGGATTGAGCCACTTGGCCTTTTGTTTTCTTTTGGATTTGGGAGGCCGTAGAGCCATTTTGTAGTTGTACCAAGTCAGCCGCGCAAAGGACACGCTGGCAAAAAATTTCGGGAATTTAGAGAGTTAGAAAATTTTTGAGAAAATTTTGATAATTCAAAATTTGGTTTTAAATTGGAATTTGAATGATTGAGTAAGTAATATTGTTAGAGACTATGGGAAAGTTGGGATAGATTAGTAAAAATGGTAGTGGGTCTCTTATAAAAAGATAATGGATAGGATGTTGAAGAGTTTGGTTTTGGAAAATAGTAACGGGTATTTGACCATTCTTCCTAACTAGTAATTTCGGGGACGAAATTCTTTTAAGGGGGAAGGAATGTGACGACCCAGAATTTTCAAGTATTAAAAAAGGAATATTTAATTGATTTTAAATATTTAATAGAGTAATTTTAACTTGAATTCGAGTATCACTATTTATCTGATAATTTAATTATTGAAGTAAATAATTGGAAGTTGAGCTAAATGTTGAATCTGGAGTTTTAAGCTGGATAAAATAATTTGAAGGCTTGTAAAATTCATATTAATAATACTGAAGAGGATAAAACTTTTAAAATTGAATTTGAAAGCGTTTTGTTAAGTTTTCAAATTTTATATCGTTTAAATTGAATTTGAAAATAGCTTTCCGAGGCATAGTCTCGGAATTCGACGAAACCAGTTCCATTGGATCCATAATATTGCATTATTATCGGATTTCAATTTTCGTAGTGAATGGAGTTGTTGGGTGAGCGTACGATTCACAAACGCGCTGAAATTCTATTGAAAATTCAATTTAAATAATTTATATAAATAAGTTGACCGATCAATTAACCTTCACCTCAAAACTTTTTCGTGCCTCTGTAGCATGTGGCTGAAACACGCAACTGTCTTCTCGTGTTTCCTTTTTCTTGATATAGTACAGGCAGACCATTTCAAACGAAACCAAATCATTCGAAATGGCAGAACGAAGATTCATGTGTTCCAGAACATCAATTAAAAACCTAAATCAGAGCCGATTAAGCTATTCAATAATAACCCAGGCTCTCCATGCTTTTTACTCCTCAATCAAAATCGAACCAGAGATGGCCGAACTCTTCGTTTCGAAGGGAAGAGGGGTGGATCACGAATTCGAATCGAATTCAATTCTTCAGTGCGAGGGTTTGCGTTTCAGGTGAACCGTGAGTGGGGTCGCGAAGCTTTGCGATGGCGTGGAGCTCGAGATTTAGGGCAGAGGTATAGGGATTCATGCGCACGGCCGATTGCAAGGCCATGGAAAGAAGGGCGACTAGTAGATCGTGTGCATGAAGCTCGCGAAATCGGGGTGGCTCGGTGGCGTCTGAAAGTTGGGGTTGCGCGAATTCAAGGAGGTGGCGGCGGCTACAAGCGGGGGCAACGCGACTTCGGCTAGGGTTTCGTGAACGATGTGGGAGGCGAGTCGATGGAGGCGGTGCTGTGGGGTTCGTTTGAACAGTTAGGAGGCCTGCTCGCGATGGTTGAGAGTGATTGGCAGTGAGGTATATTTGTTAACCATTTAATTTCAAATTTTGAATCTAATTGAAATTTTATGTTTATAGGTTAGAAAGGAATATTTGGAAATTCTTTTTCAATTAAAAAAAAATATTATACCTGTATATATGTATGTAGGTTAGGCAGTGCATAGATATATATAAAATTTTGGAAATAGATAGGAATTTAAATGTTAAAAAGGAATTTATAAAAATTAAAATTTTAAAATCTATATAAAGAAATTTTGTTTTAGGTGAATGAGTTTTAAAGTAGATATATATATATATATACATATATATATATAAATGTAGGATCATATCTTCACCAACTTGTTATTGTTAAAATATATTAAGAAGATTAACTAAAGTAATTAACTTATTTAATCATTTGGTTACTAAAATAATCTGTTAAAAGGAGAATTAGTTAAATTTAAATTTAATTGTTTAAAATGAAATTTATGGTTAATTTAATTATCAAATGGAAATTTAAATCGCTCAATTGACTCGCATATCAATAAAACATCTGATGTTTTTTACAAGGTCTGAAATCGAGAAATCAAATCAAGAATGAAGTGGGTTGCAAATGTAAAGGGAGAGGTGAGTTAATCTCACTCAGTTAATTTTATTTAAAATTTAAATGATTAAATTTAAATAATTGTTTGAATGGTTGAGATTGATTGTTGTGCAATAGTAGGGTAAATTTTGGAATTTACATATTATTGTGCTAACATCTGTGGATGCAGGGAAAACAGGTTGGAGGGATCCAACTGGATCCCTCACATTTATTATTAATATTCTCTGTTGTGATTACTTGATATTCTATGATGAATATACTGGAATATTGGATGTATGGTCTGATTGGATATATTTGAGTAGAATGAATTACCGGAAATATATAAATTGAATTCTGGAAAGAAAATAAAGGAAGTAAATTTGTAAACGTAATAATCCCAGCAATTTAATAAAGGAAGGATGAATTGAAAAGAAATGGAAGTATGCTAAATAATGATAAATAACTTCGAGTAGGAAAAGAAAGGGGTTTGAATAAACAGTGATTTAATGAATTGTAAAATCAAGTGATATTAATTTAAAGGAAATAAGAATTATTTTAAGCTCAAGTTTTAGATTTATTTAAAAGAATCAGAAGTAAACTAAAAATCTAAATTGGTATTTCAATTAAAGGTATTCTAAATCTTAATTAAGGAATAAATCTGAATTAAAGGATTTTTGAATAAATGAAGTGAACCGAAAATCAATTTGGAAATTGATTCAAGTGTTTGAAATTGAATATTCGGAAGAATAAATTCAAGTTGGGAATTTATTAAAGGAATGAGAAAAAATTATTTTAAAATAAATAGTGATTTATTTTTAAAGACTGTGAAGAAAAGTATATTTCTTTGGATAGCCAAGTATGTTTTCAAAGTATGTCTTGGAAATTCATTATTTCTAAATGTTAATATTTTAAAGTAAATTCTAAAGTAAGTAATTTGTTAACCTATTATCGTAATAATTATTTAAAGAATGATTTGGGGATTTTGTTTAAAGAGGAAGCTCTAATGTCTAGTTATAAAGTAACCTTATTTTCGTTATTTCTAGAGTATTATTTTAAATTAAGTACTAAAGTAATTTTTCTATATTAAATGTTAAATATATTTTACAATAAAGTGTTTTTAAATTATTTAAAAATCTAGAGTTGTGCTTGGTGATTCCAGTGGAAATAGAAATACTTGAAATTTATTCTGAGAAAGGCAGATAGTTTTGAAAACGGTTTTCTAAGGAGTTTTAAAGGTGAAAATATATCTTGTAAAGATAGTTTGAAATAAATAAATAATTTGGGAAATTATTTATTGGTTGATGGTTGTTTGTGAATATTAATTGATAGTTAAATAACCGACTATCAATATTGGCCAAATGCGTTGATCGTTTCGAAGAGACCGGGATCGAGATTAATTTCTCGAAAACCACTTCGATCCGGTTTGTACGTTTCGTGAAACGAATTTGGATTCGAAGATGGAGCAGAAAAGTGCAAGGGCTAGTCGCTACTAATCCTGAGGATATTTCCAAAATGGATGTAGTAGGAATAGTGCCTTCGGTTCCGTTCGAACCCGTGACGGACTTGTATGGATGAATGCTTGCGAAACATCGTCAGGTGGACGATGGGTATTCTAGGGGCAATTGTTCTAAAAAGGTAACGCTTAGCCTCAAGCCTCATCAAATGGGAATGACTGAAAATCAAGGGTTATGCAGCAAGGCTAGGTGGGTAGCACCCAAGCAGGGTGAGGTCATTCCAGTCTAGATGTCCCTTTTTATTTTCGGCTTAGTGGGCGGTTGCTGATCCCAACCGCGGGGTGATCTCACTCGGGACTGTCCAGTAAGGGATGGTTCCGGCCTTGTGTTGCAGGGGAGCGGGCGTACTCCTCGGTACGGTGATCTAGGCCCCGTACTGTGACAGGTGGTACCCCAGTGCCTAGTCATTGTTAGAAATCCATTCTCCCTACGGGCCTTGTACGAGTTTTGTTTGTATTACCCACTCTGTGGCTAGCAGCTGGAATTTAATAGATGTAACAATTTCAGCTATTTTATAAGTATTTGTATATAGACCCTATTATAATTTCAGAGGATTTCTATAAAAATTGTTTTAGCTATCGTAAGGTAAAAACCCGACATGTTTATTTGTGGCGTGGTCTTACGAGATGCTTTTGTTTTCAAAGGATTTTGAAAATTTAATAATCAATTGGGTGTGATTTTCTCACGCTGGTATTCCAGACTGACTCGGGTGTTATTTAACTGTAATGCTCGGGTCAGACCGAGTATTATAGGATACAGGACATGATGCTGTGGAGCTCAGGAGACGAGCAAGATGACGATACGTACTCCCGTACTTGTTTATATATGTATATATTTATTCCGCTGTGTTTGAGTTGTGGTGTATCTTGAGTTGTTGTGTATTCATTGTATGATATTGATGTTGAGCCGTGATTGTTGTACTCAGATGATGTAATATATGAACAAATATATTTGGATTGAGTAAAGATATTTATTATCTATTATATTTTATCAGCTGCGATGGTTAGATTCTGTTGTTGTTTTCCATTTTCTTCTTCTACCTCTTCTTCTTTAACCCAAATGGTTCGTATTTCTGTGCAACTTGAGTTGATTTAGGAAGAATAGTGTTGACTCAAGGGGTACGGATTTGCGGGTCGTTACAACCCATCTGCTTATAATGTCTTAATAGATAGGCCAACATTGGTGGATTGGAATGCAATCATAGCCAATCAATGGTTCATAATGAAGTCTTTAGTGAAAGGAGAGATAGGGTGCACCCAAAGCAATCAGCAGGCTGCTAAAGGCTATTACATCACATCGTTTCAAAAGCAAAAAGGGAGTTCTCACGCTGTAACAAGAGTTAGTGATGCTTGATAGCGATACGTTTGAGAGAACGTGACAGTCACTCAACACTTTCGTTCATGCCAAGACCGCTCGAAGCACCAAAGTTAAATTATCCACAACAACCACCGTCCATGATAAAGCACACGAGCCACCTAAAGCTCTCATCTATGTTAGGGGCTAAGATAGCAAGGTGATAGGGATCATCTTTCCCTAGCTAATCCAAAAGGAACAAAGGAGTTTTAAAAAACATTAAACGACCAGGTTCTGGTCTGTTGGTAAGAGGGAGCAGCTGACACAACAACTCCCACCCTCTCAATGTTGGCGGAATAATATATGAGAGTCGAAGTCAACTACAGCTTTTAGGGGTGAGCACGGACGTCCGTCCCGACCAAAGAAATCATAGAGGGCATGATTCATGCATTGGACCAGTGCAACATGGAAGAAAGCGCGGAGGTATGATGAAGATTTTCTCGATCCCTATGTAAGAGATTCAAACCCAAACGGTAGGCCAGTAACTTTACTAGAAAATATCATTGACAACGATGAACCCATCAAGGTCGTCCAAATAGGCGTGGAACTGAGCCCGGAGATAAGGAATGAGCTAATATGTTTCTTGAAAAATGCAAAGATGTGTTTTATTGGGGAACGCCAGCATGACTGGCATAGACCCTTTAATCATTTGTTATGCCCTCAACATCGATCTGAAAGCTCACCACATCCTTCAAAAGAGAAGGCCGCTCAGTCTAGGAAGATATAGAGCACTCAAGGAAGAGGTAGAGAAGCTCTTTGCAGTTGGGTTCGTTTGTGAAGCTGAGTACCCAGACTGGGTAGCCAATCCGGTATTGGTCCGCAAGCCAAATAGATCCTGGAGGACTTATATTAATTTCCCAGATCTTAAGAAGGCCTTCCCATAGGATAATTTCTCGCCACCTCGCATCATTCGGCTTGTGGATGCAACTAACTAACATGAGCTACTTACATTTATGATGCCTACTTCGGGTACAACTAAATCTAAAAGTCATTTTATTAACAAATGTAGCTTGCAACATGAAAGGAAAAAGAAAGAAAAATGAAAGCAAATGAAAAGAAAACTATTCTACTTGCATAAAAGTAAATCTACACTACTAGCATGAAAGGAAATGAACATGTAAGTAAAAGGAAACACTAATTAACATTGCATAAAAAGAAAAGAAAATTACATAAAATAAAAATGGCTAAGTAGCCATGAAAAGAGAAAGAGAGCTTTCTTTTATTTGATATAAACTAAACTAAAGAGAAGGAGGCATAAGAGAGACTAAGAGAAGAGATAAGAGATTACATGAAACATAAGGGGTATATATACAAGTTTTAAAACCCTAATTCACTTTTTGAGGAATGCCCAAAATGCCCCTTAGGAAGTGTGGAGGCCAAGTAATCATTAACATGTCTTAATCTCCCATTAAGTGTACATGAAACCATTAACTCCATAAGCATGTGCATTAGCCTTTAATTTGTACATTAAGGTAGGTGGGTATGTGAGGTCCTCCATGATCTTCACTTTGAATTATTTCTATCTTCATTCCTTTATATCCATTTTGTGCATGCATGTTTCTTCATAAACCCATTAATATGAGAAGCTAAATTCCTGCAAAATATTATAGAAATTTCCAATTAAATTCTCTCAAATTAATATATGCACACAAATGGCCATTTTGCCCTTATATGAAGATGAATATGTGAAAATTTGAAATTAATATGAATTTTGGTTAAATCAAGTTAAAATACCCAATATGATCATTTATTTAATTTAAATAGAATAAATATGGTGGTAAAAATATGCACATTTACATGCACATCAAATACTCTCACGCTTATCTTTTTATTCGTCCTTGAATAAAGAAAAACTAAGATAAGTCCACTTTCGTAGGGAGCACGATTGCACTGAGCGTATGTAATAAGCCGTTAAATCTCTAGGTGTCCCCAGTAGGACGAGTGTTGTCTCGTGAGGGTTTTTAGCGGATGCTACCCAAAAAATCCACATACAGGAATGAAAATATTTACAAAGTGCAAGATTTATTTACAAAAAGATGAATGCGAATTTTTGTAAATATTTACAATGAAGGATTTACTTTTGAAATCGACACAAATAAGTTAAATATAGGTTTTGGTTATTATCTTGAAAATTTATGTCATTTACTCGTCAAAATTTCCAATAAAAATCAAGTTATCATAACAAATAGACTATAGTTTAACTTGTTGTTTCGGTTGATAACAAAGTGTAATTATAAAATGGATCCTTAGTTGATTATCAAAGTTTATCAAAGTGGTATTTTCATTTCTTTTCAATAACAAATCAAATCAAATAAGTAAAAATAGTGCTAGGATTTCAATTGCTTGCTCTCTCATTATTTGCAAGAAAAATTGCACACCAAGCTCAGGTAAACTGAGGCCAGATATACCAACCATGCACTGCCTTTTGGGCTTATGTGAGGGGAGTACAGAGCATGTCGAGTGCACACACTTTCGTGCATACACCTATCGACTGTAGGTGGTTTTTATTAAGTCTATTCTTTTTTTTATATGTGTTCCATACATGCATAACCGTGTGGACTTTTAAATGAGTATGAAAGCACATAATCAAAGATTCCAAGTAATTCACCCATGCATAACCGTGAGGACTTTTAAATGAGAGTGAATACTTTGGATGCTATTATTTTTTATATTTTTTTAAGAAGAGAGAGAGAGTTTTGCAAAATCATCTTAGCATAATTTAACTTAGAAAACAAAAAAATGTTATATCATTTACTTTAAATCAACCACTTTTTAAAACAAAGATTTTCAATTAGGATGTACTTCATAATTAACACGTATGAATCTTCCTATATACTAGTTAAATCATTATTATTTGTAATCAAACTTCATTTTTATTTTTATCAAGACAAATAATTTTTCAAAAATTTCAATTTAATAAACCAAAACCATATATTTTTCCTATAGTGTTTATTTTAAAAATAAATCAAAAGAAAAAAAGTTTAGGATTCTTTTTATTTAATTTTTTTTTGAGATTTTTAAAGCAAACTTAAACCATGAAAAAAAAATGAAGATGAGTATCCCCCCACACTTGATTTTGACTGTGTCCCTACAGTCAACCTAAGTGGAAGGAGAAAAATAAAATAAAAATCCTATATTTACATTAAAGATTATTATTTACAAGAGATGAGAAAGTATACAGTCAAAAAGTAATTGAAACGGTCTTCTAAAGACCAATTCATTTGTCTCGCCAAATGTGTGAGACACAGCTTAAGCATGAAAAACCAAATCGTAAAAGATTTCGAAGTTGAATGTTGATTTGGAAAAACGAATGTCGTTTTATTGAAAATTGAATGAGTTGTTTCATTTTCGATGATTTTTAGGGTTGATAAAACAATTGATTGAAATTCAAGTTTATTTTCACCAAATTGAAGTTCAAATTTATCATTGAAAACTTCTTCAAAATTACTGATTTCAAAATAGTGATCGAAATTTTCCCTTTCAGAATTTAACAACTCGTTTTTAAAAAGTCCATAAAACTCATGTTCGTTAAATTCGACTTCCTTTGTTGGATTATCAACAACTTCATCGTGTAAATCGAGTTTAAAATTCAAAGTTGTCGTATTCAAATTTTCATAAAAAGGAAGATCGAAGTTTAAATCGAATTTTTCACCCTCAAAAGAATTGAAATCCGACTCAATTATCGTGTTTTCAATAACTTCATTAAGATTGTTATTTTCAATTTCAGAAGTTGTTATTTGAAAATCGTCGATTTGGGTAAAAGATGGATTCTCACTTGACTCGTCACACATTGGAATTTGATTTTGCTTTTCACGTTGTTCCATATAAGTTTCAAACAACAAATCCGTGTGATCATCGTAGATTTCGTTCATTTGTTCAACAAAATCCATGCTAGTAGTGTAGATCTCTTTTCTTTTATGAAAGTTAATTAGCTTACCTTTTCATTTTGCTCTCTTTTTCCTCTTCATTTTGCTTTCATGTTGTTAGCTACATTTGTTAATAAAATGACAAATATGAGAGGCTAAACCCCTTCAATTTAGGGGTAATGAAGCTCTCTAATCATGTAGCTTCAACTTAATTTGATGTTTATGCTCTCTTTTTGTGCTTAATGACAATGCTTGAAGTGGTTTGATTTGTTGTCTTTGCTTTGAATTTGATAGTCTATGTTGTTCATAACAAATAGGCTATGCTTAAACAAACAAAACACAAATTGCCTCTTCATTTATATATGATTATGGCAAAGAAGTGATTGTTGAAATTAAAATTTGATGGCTTATATTTCTAATTAATAGTTAATAGGCCATGCTTAAAATAGATTTTGCTTTCAACTTAGTTGTCATATTTTATGAGATTTAAAAGTGTATTAGTGGTTGTGTTATAGTATGATGATTTATATTGAGCTAATTAATAGCACAAATATACCATGTTTATGATAAGCACATCAACTAATTCACTAATGACAAGAAAAGAGAGATCATAACTTCATTTTGTTGATTTATGTGATCTAGAGAGTGGAAATTGCCTCTAAATTGTCATTTAACTCTCATATTTATCATTTTATTAAAAATGTAGCTTGCAACATGAAAGGAAAAAGAAAGAAAAATGAAAGCAAATGAAAAGAAAACTATTCTACTTGCATAAAAGTAAATCTACACTACTAGCATGAAAGGAAATGAACATGTAAGTAAAAGGAAACACTAATTAACATTGCATAAAAAGAAAAGAAAATTACATAAAATAAAAATGGCTAAGTAGCCATGAAAAGAGAAAGAGAGCTTTCTTTTATTTGATATAAACTAAACTAAAGAGAAGGAGGCCTAAGAGAGACTAAGAGAAGAGATAAGAGATTACATGAAACATAAGGGGTATATATACAAGTTTTAAAACCCTAATTCACTTTTTGGGGAATGCCCAAAATGCCCCTTAGGAAGTGTGGAGGCCAACTAATCATTAACATGTCTTAATCTCCCATTAAGTGTACATGAAACCATTAACTCCATAAGCATGTGCATTAGCCTTTAATTTGTACATTAAGGTAGGTGGGTAGGTGGGGTCCTCCATGATCTTCACTTTGAATTATTTCCATCTTAATTCCTTTATATCCATTTTGTGCATGCATGTTTCTTCATAAACCCATTAATATGAGAAGCTAAATTCCTACAAAATATTATAGAAATTTCCAATTAAATTCTCTCAAATTAATATACGCGCACAAATGGCCATTTTGCCCTTATATGAAGATGAATATGTGAAAATTTGAAATTAATATGAATTTTGGTTAAAACAAGTTAAAATATCCAATATGATCATTTATTTAATTTAAATAGAATAAATATGGTGGTAAAAATATGCACATTTACATGCACATCAAATACTCCCACGCTTATCTTTTTATTCGTCCTTGAATAAAGAAAAACTAAGATAAGTCCGTTTTCGTAGGGAGCACGATTGCATTGAGCGTATGCAATAAGCCGTTAAATCTCTAGGTGTCCCCAGTAGGACGAGTGTTGTCTCGTGAGGGTTTTTAGCGGATGCTACCCAAAAAATCCACATACAGGAATGAAAATATTTACAAAGTGCAAGATTTATTTACAAAGAGATGAATGCGAATTTTTGTAAATATTTACAATGAAGGATTTACTTTTGAAATCGACACAAATAAGTTAAACATAGGTTTTGGTTATTATCTTGAAAATTTATGTCATTTACTCGTCAAAATTTCCAATAAAAATCAAGTTATCATAACAAATAGACTATAGTTTAACTTGTTGTTTCGGTTGATAACAAAGTGTAATTATAAAATGGATCCTTAGTTGATTATCAAAGTTTATCAAAGTGGTATTTTCATTTCTTTTCAATAACAAATCAAATCAAATAAGTAAAAATAGTGCTAGGATTTCAATTGCTCGCTCTCTCATTATTTGCAAGAAAAATTACACACCAAGCTCAGATAAACTGAGGCCAGATATACCAACCATGCACTGCCTTTCGGGCTTATGTGAGGGGAGTACAGAGCATGGCGAGTGCACACACTTTCGTGCATACACCTATCGACTATAGGTGGTTTTTATTAAGTCTATTCTTTTTTTTATATGTGTTCCATACATGCATAACCTTGTGGACTTTTAAATGAGTATGAAAGCACATAATCAAAGATTCCAAGTAATTCACCCATGCATAACCGTGAGGATTTTTAAATGAGAGTGAATACTTTGGATGCTATTATTTTTTATGTTTTTTTAAGAAGAGAGAGAGAGAGAGTTTTGCAAAATCATCTTAGCACAATTTAACTTAGAAGACAAAAAAAATGTTATATCATTTACTTTAAATCAACCACTTTTTAAAACAAAGATTTTCAATTAGGATGTACTTCATAATTAACACGTATGAATCTTTCTATATACTAGTTAAATCATTATTATTTGTAATCAAACTTCATTTTTATTTTTATCAAGACAAATAATTTTTCAAAAATTTCAATTTAATAAACCAAAACCATATATTTTTCCTATAGTGTTTCTTTTAAAAGTAAATCAAAAGAAAAAAATTTAGGATTTTTTTATTTAGTTTTTTTTTGAGATTTTTAAAGCAAACTTAAACCATGAAAAAAAATGAAGATGAGTCTCCCCCCACACTTGATTTTGACTGTGTCCCTACAGTCAACCTAAGTGGAAGGAGAAAAATAAAATAAAAATCCTATATTTACATTAAAGATTATTATTTACAAGAGATGAGAAAGTATACAGTCAAAAAGTAATTGAAACGGTCTTCTAAAGACCAATTCATTAGTCTCGCCAAATGTGTGAGACACAGCTTAAGCATGAAAAACCAAACCGTAAAAGATTTCGAAGTTGAATGTTGATTTGGAAAAACGAATGTCGTTTTATTGAAAATTGAATGAGTTGTTTCATTTTCGATGATTTTTAGGGTTGATAAAACAATTGATTGAAATTCAAGTTTATTTTCACCAAATTGAAGTTCAACTTTATCATTGAAAACTTCTTCAAAATTATCGATTTCAAAATAGTGATCGAAATTTTCCCTTTCAGAATTTAACAACTCGTTTTTAAAGTCCATAAAACTCATGTTCGTTAAATTCGACTTCCTTTGTTGGATTATCAACAACTTCATCGTGTAAATCGAGTTTAAAATTCAAAATTGTCGTATTCAAATTTTCAGAAAAAGGAAGATCGATGTTTAAATCGAATTTTTCACCCTCAAAAGAATTGAAATCCGACTCAATTACCGTGTTTTCAATAACTTCGTTAAGATTGTTATTTTCAATTTCAGAAGTTGTTATATGAAAATCATCGATTTGGGTAAAAGATGGATTCTCACTTGACTCGTCACACTTTGGAATATGATTTTGCTTTTCACGTTGTTCCATATAAGTTTCAAACAACAAATCCGTGTGATCATCGTAGATTTCATTCATTTGTTCAACAAAATCCATGCTAGTAGCGTAGATCTCTTTTCTTTTATGCAAGTTAATTAGCTTATCTTTTCATTTTGCTCTCTTTTTCCTCTTCATTTTGCTTTCATGTTGTTAGCTACATTTGTTAATAAAATGACAAATATGAGAGGCTAAACCCCTTCAATTTAGGGGTAATGAAGCTCTCTAATCATGTAGCTTCAACTTAATTTGATGTTTATGCTCTCTTTTTGTGCTTAATGACAATGCTTGAAGTGGTTTGATTTGTTGTCTTTGCTTTGAATTTGATAGTCTATGTTGTTCATAACAAATAGGCTATGCTGAAACAAACAAAACACAAATTGCCTCTTCATTTATATATGATTATGGCAAAGAAGTGATTGTTGAAATTAAAATTTGATGGCTTATATTTCTAATTAATAGTTAAAAGGCCATGCTTAAAATAGATTTTGCTTTCAACTTAGTTGTCATATTTTATGAGATTTAAAAGTGTATTAGTGGTTGTGTTATAGTTTGATGATTTATATTGAGCTAATTAATAGCACAAATATACCATGCTTATGATAAGCACATCAACTAATTCACTAATGACAAGAAAAGAGAGATCATAACTTCATTTTGTTGATTTATATGATTTAGAGAGTGGAAATTGCCTCTAAATTGTCATTTAACTCTCATATTTTTCATTTTATTAAAAAATGATGCT
Organism: Allium cepa; assembly: GCA_030765085.1. Taxonomy (NCBI): domain Eukaryota; kingdom Viridiplantae; phylum Streptophyta; class Magnoliopsida; order Asparagales; family Amaryllidaceae; genus Allium; species Allium cepa. The sequence goes on along the minus strand of CM060933.1, from coordinate 21,011,159 downwards.
TGCAACATGAAAGGAAAAAGAAAGAAAAATGAAAGAAAATGAAAAGAAAACTATTCTACTTGCATAAAAGTAAATCTACACTACTAGCATGAAAGGAAATGAACATGTAAGTAAAAGGAAACACTAATTAACATTGCATAAAAAGAAAAGAAAATTACATAAAATAAAAATGGCTAAGTAGCCATGAAAAGAGAAAGAGAGCTTTCTTTTATTTGATATAAACTAAACTAAAGAGAAGGGGGCCTAAGAGAGACTAAGAGAAGAGATAAGAGATTACATGAAACATAAGGGGTATATATACAAGTTTTAAAACCCTAATTCACTTTTTGGGGAATGCCCAAAATTCCCCTTAGGAAGTGTGGAGGCCAAGTAATCATTAACATGTCTTAATCTCCCATTAAGTGTACATGAAACCATTAACTCCATAAGCATGTGCATTAGCCTTTAATTTGTACATTAAGGTAGGTGGGTAGGTGGGGTCCTCCACGATCTTCACTTTGAATTATTTCCATCTTCATTCCTTTATATCCATTTTATGCATGCATGTTTCTTCATATACCTATTAATATGAGAAGCTAAATTCCTGCAAAATATTATAGAAATTTCCAATTAAATTCTCTCAAATTAATATACGCGCACAAATGGCCATTTTGCCCTTATATGAAGATGAATATGTGAAAATTTGAAACTAATATGAATTTTGGTTAAAACAAGTTAAAATACCCAATATGATCATTTATTTAATTTAAATCGAATAAATATGGTGGTAAAAATATGCACATTTACATGCACATCACAAAGCATGGCTAGACCAAGAGCATACCTCCTTCATCAAATATATAGGGCTCTACTGCTATGGAACCATATCGTTCGGTCTTCGCAATCCAAACACAACTTACAACAACTCTCTAATGTAATGTTCGCCCAATAAATTTTTCGTACCATGGAGGTTTATGCGAATGAAATGCTTATGAAGTCTAAGTAGGCCGATGCCTTCACCGTCCAATTTTGGAAGTTCATAGGATTCATGGTGAGCACCAAGGGGATAAAGCCAACCCTAACAAAATTCTAGCGATCAAAAATAAGAAAATAACCCACCTAACAAAACAAGTGCATAGCTTGAGTGGGATGATCGTGACACTCGGCCGTTTTATACCAAAGCTTAGTTACCTCATCAAGAGGGGGAAATCATTCGTTTGCAACGAAGAGTGTGTAGGAGAAATCATTTGTTTGGAACTAAGTATGTGTAGGAACTGGCTGGTTGGTAGCGGATAAGTAAGGTAAATTTCAAAAAAAATTCCCTATTTAGATATTTATTTGGCTTATGAATTCTAATGTCTAATTATAGATCCAATCTATTTGTTTAATAAAATCAAATTTACATTGAATATATATTCTTATTTAATTAATCTAATTAGAAATATATTTAATGTGACTCAAGTTCTTTTAAATAAATGAGGATTGTTTTAATTTATTTACAGATAGAAACCATTCGTTTCTGTCTTTTAAAACTTTCTCATTAATTAGAGAGAAAAAATATTTTATTTATAGAGAGAAATCTTTCATTCGTCGCTCTTAATTAAATTAATTAATTGATTGGTTTGTTTAAATGATAGTTTTAACCAAATTTATACTTGGTATATTTTATGAGTATATCCAAATATACTCAAGTGTATATTCTACAAGGCAATATGTCATTTGTGTACATATTTAGGTGCTAGGATTTACACTTCAACGGGCATATCCCCCCTTTATATAAACATTGGTTGTCCAGATCATTGTTTAAAATTATATATATGAGTATGTGTGCGTGTGTGTAATTAAAATACATATATTTTGTTAATAAATCTTTTTATTAATCTAAACTAATTCTACCAAATCAACGGTTTTGAATACAAGATTTATTCCCAAAATGTACAATGGTTTGATTTGGTAAAATAATTTGAAAACAAATCCAGATCTATAAATTCAAAATATAACATAGATATACATGCGTGTGTATGTTAATAATTATTTCGCACGTGAGGGGTTATTTCTTGGTTTCGTCCAGTCATTAATAACTTGATTATTTTTAGATAATAGTAGATGGAAACAACGCTCGTAAGGAGTCCTATTGAAACCAAGAAATATAGGCCTGCCTGCCATCCACACCAGAATAGATGGGGTTTTCCGAAAAACCCTGCTAGTGGAGGAAGACCCCCTAGGGTTAAGAGATATAGGGCTGAAGAGAGAGCCAAAAAAGGAAACCCATCTTTCTTTGTCAAAAAAAGTAAAATTTGAACAGAATTATGAATAATAATAATTTACAAAATGCATATTTTATTTCATAATACCAGTATGTTGATTTCTGTTCATTTATACACAATATAACTCTCCTTTATTACTAGCATATTTATTAATACAATTAAATATAAATTAAAATTTTGTTTTTTCCTCAAATCCTTTTCATATAAAATAGATTTAAAGTATTTTAACATATATATAGACATAAATATATATGCATAGTATATGTTTTTAAAAAAAATATTGAATCAATAAAAATTATCATTAACATTTGAATGAATGAATATACAAAAACAACATATTAAATACTAGATCTATATTTAAGTCAACATCAATATCAAAAGAAATTATCAATGAAAATTATTAATAAGAATTATTGACATCAATTTCAAAACAATTTAAATGATAACGGATTGTAATACTTTCAAATCAATACTTGTAAATTTGCAAGGGACGACAAATTCATATATAAATTCATCAAAATAAACTAACTGCTAGATTTACAATATTATGGAATATATAGATAAAAAATGTTTGGTGTACCACCTTTTAATTTTGTTTAATGTATTGTGTGCCATTATTGTTCTTCCCCTTTTTTTATTTATTTTTGGTTGGAAATAGAATAGGGAGAAGGTTGAAGGCTAGGGTTTGAAGAGAAGTTTAAGAGGGGAAATAAGGAGTTAAGTATGGTATTTACATAAGGAATGGACCAATAAATTTCCTCCTTTAATTTCTTTACACTTCCTTTCATATTCCATATCTAACTTTTGAATTTGTGACCCCTTTCTTCTTCTATGGTCGGCCACAACAAAGCCCTCTTTGGCTTTTTAATGCTCCCAAAATACTTCGCAATTAATTGTATTTAGATCAAATTAAAATGCGTATTGATATCATATATCGATGAGTACATATATAGCATTTATATACACATCCAATTAATTACCATTGTCATCCAGAAAATACTTAGTGGCACCCAAAACATTAAATAAACAAACTATTAATATTTCATAAATATTAATTAATTTATATAATTTATAAATCAATTCAATATGTGGAATTTTGGAGAATCTATTAATGGGTTGTGTGATTCGCATGTGTAAATTCAATCAGCGATTAATACAGAACAATTTGAATATTAATGTTCATACTTCACATTAGCTAGTGGTGTAACAGTTTAGCCGAATTTATTGCTTATACATCTTTTTTGGTAATACCATTTAGTAATGATTATTTGCACTAATTCTTTTCATCAACACTATATCACTTTAGGACTTATTGGATTTGGTTTGGTCAAAATTCCAATTGTCTACATTCAACTTGGATAGTCTATAAACAAAGTATTTGGTTCAATAATAAATTTATTATTAACCGTACTACCCTGGCCAAAGAGTTTGACTTTGAGTTGACTATAGTTGACCGTGATACTATCTCCATATAACTGAAGAGACAAATTCTCTATTGAATCGAGTTACACTTCCAATGCTTAAACTTATACCCAACTATAGTCAATCGATGGCATCAAGTCATGATTTAAATTAATAAAAGTGGAGTTTCCATATCGAAGTTCAACAATATTATGAAGTCAAGAGAACTATGTAACATCGTTACTTCGAGATCACTTGTACCTTGGTTATAATCGACCAACAGGAAACTCTTGAGTGAGTCATTCCATACATATCTAATAACTATCAATATGTAACCCCTTGGTGCTACCAACAACCATGGGTAATGCACCACCCAACACTTAGAATGTGTTACGTACTCTGATCTCAACACACACACACACACACATACACACACACACACATATCCTTTCTGAAAACGTCTTGATCGAGAATATTTAAAATAATATGTTATTTTATATTATGATAATTTTCTCATGATTACAACTTCTTGTGGTTATCACATAACATATCATTTAAGGATTTTTCTATTTTTGTATATTTAAAATTAATTTATTTAATTTATTACATAACTATATAGAAAATTATATAATAGAAAGTAAATACCATTATTACAAACACGATTGGTCATAGAGTTAGGTATATGCAACAAATTACATAATTGCACCTAGGGCATATCTATATCTCTATCAGAGTGCATCAAGGCCTCAAAGACTTGAAGCGGCATCTTACCTCACCCTAATACTATCCAAGTGTATAGACAGAGAAGACTTGTATCTATACCATGCGGTTACTGACTAGTCAGCAATGCCGCCCTGATTTAGGATGAAAAGCAAATCAAACGGCCAATATATTACATAAGAAAGAGGTTGTCGGGCTTAGAAATGAGATACAAAAAATTGGAGAAGTTAGCCTTCTACCCTTAATGGCAGCCCAATGGCTTCCGCCATACTTAATCACCCAATCAAGGTACTTACAAATCAGCCATTGAAACAAGTACCGAGCCAGACTGATAGTAATACAACGGGCTGACTTCTGAAGTGGTCGATGGAACATAAGGTAGCATCACATCACCTTCCACACCCACATCTCCATCAGTGGCCAAGTTATGGCCGACTTCATAGCAGAGTGCTCAAGCCTAGACAATGGTAAGGAGGAAACAATCACCAAACAACGAGCATGGCAACAATGTGGATTGTTATCAATGAGAAAGGAGCTTATGTCAACATGCTTCTAGTCACTCTAGAAGGAAAGAAAATTTGCTTTGTTGTCCGCCTTAGCTTCAAGGCCACCAATGATGAAGCGGAGTATGAGGTCGTCCTAGCCAATTTGAGGATAGCTAAAGAATCACAAGTTGACTCCCTACAAATGTTTAGTGATTCATCACTGATCGTCGGTCAGATTGGCGAGCGATTCCATTTGAAGGGAAACACCTTCGTCGTGTATGTAGCCGAAGCCAAAAAAACCCACCAGTCCTCTTTCCAATATCAAACTGGAGCAGATTCAGAATCATGCCAAAGATGAAAAGTTAGCCAATGTGGCAAGTGAACCTGAAGAGAGTATCCCTTCAGTCCAGTTGGTAGTTCAATTAGCCTCTAGCTTTGAATTGAGGGCAACCATAATGGAAATTTATGAATTTCGAACTGATTCCTGGATGACCTCGTTGATGAAATATCTCATGGGTGGAGAATTTCCCGCGGATAGGAAGGAAGCTCGAAAATTTATTTGCTGGGCACTGCATTACAAAATCACAGATGGAAAGCTATATCAGCGGGGATACTCCACTCTCTTCCCATGATGCATAACATATGAAGAACCCTGTCAAATATTGGAGGAGCTACACGAAGGCTTGTGCGGAGATCATGCTGGAGGACAAAACCTAGCAAAGAAGACTGCCTGCCAAGGATACTACCGGCTGACAATGATCAAAGATAAAATGGATTACATCAAAAAATGTGACCGATGTTGGTGGTTCATTAGAATCCGCATAGCTTCTCCAAATATTCCAACTACTATGCATCCCTTAGTTGTTCACACCTAGGGGATTAATCTGATCGAAAAGCTCTGTAATGCTAATGATGGATACAATGATGCCATCATCGCCATTGACTAGTTAACATAGTGGGTTGAGGCGGAGCCCCTCACTAGGGTCATCATGCCCAAAAACCCTAAATTTTGTAATCAAGAACATTGTCTACCATTTTGGACTGCTAAATAAGAACATCACAGAGAATAACACATGTACGAGAGTGAGCTATTCAAAGGTTTCCATGAAAGAAATGGGATCGGGAAGTGTTTCTCCTCAGTTACCCACCCACAAGAAAATAGGCAAGTTGAGGCAATGAATGAAATCATCAAGTAAAGCCTGGAGAAGTTCCTCTCCATGGTAAAAGGGAATTCGGTTAAAGACCTCCCGTTCGTGCTTGGTACTACCGAATCTCAAACTGCACCTCAATAAGGTAATCCCCTTTTTCCTTTATCTATGGATATGAAGCTATGCTGCCCATTAAATTAGATGCGCCAGCCCCAAGGTGTATCACTCATGAACCAAAGCAAAATGAAGAATTACTCAGGCTGGATGCTTTAGATGAATGGAGAGCGGAGTCAAAACTATGCACCAAAGCATACAAGAGAAAGATAGCTAAACACTACAACACAAATGTAAACCTCCACCAATTCATTGTTGGCAACTTAGTTCTGCATTAAATCTTTACAAATACCAAAAACCTGGCCGAAGGAGTACTGAGCTGAACTAGGAAGGCCTTATATAAGCAGAATCATGCTTTCCAAAGGGACTTACCGCCTCTTGCACTGGAATGGCACCCACGTGCCCCAAACTTGGAATTCGGAACATCTTCAAGCATACTATGTTGTAAATGGGCCAGCCCGTATTAGATGAAATGAGTGAATTTAAAAAAAAAATACCCTTTTGGATCGTTAAGGGCCTATGAAGTCTAAATGCATTTAGATCTTATAAAAAATTTCTTTTAATAAAATCAATATTTTATTTAAATTGGTAAAAAAAATTCAAAAGTATTTGAATGTTATATAAATTTATATGAATGAGTGTATCAAATACATCCATGTGTGTAGTAGTTACTTATTAAAATAAACATGAGAAAATAACCTTTAGTTTCCTTCTCCAATAGTTATGCAAATAATTAAGAAAGTAAACAACATTAATTAGAGAGAGAAACATCATATTTCTCTATCTTTGATTAGATTGATAATATGTTGAATAAACATGTTAACATTTAAATTGAATGTTTTATTAGAAAAACATTAATTCAATTTAATTTGATTAATTGCAAATGATTATGCGCATGTGCGCCTATATGTATAGTGCAAGCGCAACATATAAAAGTGTACAAAGCTAATTTAAATATTGCGTAGGTGTTGAATTTACACTACAATGGACACATTTCTCATCTATATATGCCTTTGTCGCCCTAAACATGAACAATTTTGTTTATTTATTAATATATAAATACATACATGCTACATATATACATATATACTGTAAATATATATGTATACACACACGCGCACACACACACATATATATACACACATATACAATTAATGTTTAGCATAACAGTTCAAATAAAATAGATTTCATTTCAATTACAAGCAGTAAGTCAAAGAATATTAAGACTAATGAAAATAGTTCAAAACGGCTGTGAAAAGATTCCTTCCTTTTTAAATAGAGATATAATTTTTAATTAGATGGAATTGCAAATCATGTAATATAGCATTGATTTAATGTTTGATTTCACTATAATTACAAGCAGTAAATCAAAGAATATTAAGATTAATGAAAATGGTTTTAAACAGTTGTGAAAAGATTCCTTCCTTGTTAAGCAGAGATATGATTTTTAATTAGATGGAATTGCAAATCAATCGTTAATTTAATGTTTCATTTTTTCTTTTAAGAGGAAGAGTTTATATTAGAATGATTTGAAACATGACAATTAAAACAACATATTAATTGGATGAAAAAGATTAATTAATGCGATTATTACCAAGTTTTAATTACATAGCAAACCATGTCTAAATATTCACGTGCAAACCTTTTGATATGAAAATTTGAATTATGAAAAAAAATCAGTGTTCAATTATGTTCATTTTTTTGTAAACAACAAAATCAAACAACATAGGCATATATAGATTTGAGAAAAGAAGATCTTGATCTAGATTAAACAAACTTTGTAAACAATCACATAGAGTATATAAAATAAAATTAAGAAGGCCTATGTTAAATTTATTATCAAAAAATCACACATGAGATAGAAAATGAGAAGTTATAACTCATAACAAAATAGCAGTGAACAAAATATAACATTCTATATTATAACATGATAGAACAATTGATTCAAGTAAGAGAAGGGAGATATTCAAATCAAGATTCAAATTCACAAGTATGAACAGAAGGGAAAGATAGAAATTAAAGGGATAGGAACAAATTATAAGATATGTAAATGTAGAATTATACACACATATAATTACCTTAGAATGAAGCATGTAGAAACACCTTGAATGATAGAACAATACCTTGAGCTAATTGATCACTCTCTAGGTCCGTTAGACCTTGCCCTTCCTCACACCTTGATTTGCGCCTTCTCCTCAGAGTTCAAGCAAATCACCATCCCACTTTGCAAGAGAAGAATGAACCACCTTTTTAATTTAGTTTGATGTTGATTTGAATTTTTTTTATGAATTTTTTAGATGAAGTTTCATCTATGAATGAATGATAGAGAAGAGGAAGAAAAGAGAACAAAAATGAAGGTCACGTTCTGTTCTCTCTACTTTCAAAAATGAGGAGGTTTTTTTAATAGAATTAAAGGAATCTTTTCCTATTCTCCTCTTAAAACTTCCTCCTTTATTTTCTCTTTTCAAATTTCAATTAATCTCATCAATTGATTTCCTTCTCTTACCATTATATGGTTTATCCAAGCACATTCCAAATATGCACTTTTCCAAATAAAAGAAAACAACTTTTATGTAATTATTTTATTGTTTGAAACATGTTTAAAATTATACCGATATCGCGTGTCGATATATGCAAATATAATTTTTATATATGTAATAAAATGATCATCAACAACATTAAAAACATCAAATGAATTAACAATAATTAATATTTCATAAATATTAATTAATTTAATCAGTTTGTAGCATTTTACAAACTAATTAAATTGTGTGGTTTTTGGAGAAATCACAAATGCGGTTGTGCGACTCGGAGGTGTTAATTCAGTCAGTGATTAATATTGAACAATTCAAATATTAATGTTCACACGTCACTTAGCATAGCAGGTGGTTTGACAATTTGGCTGAATTCATCACTTACAAGTCTTTTCGGTAAAATCAAATTTTACTTATTATAAGTTGTACCTGATAGTGACAATTATTTACACCAATACTCTTCGTCAAATCTATATCATATTAGGACTTATGGAATTTGGCAATGGTCAAAATTCCAATATCGTCCATATTCAAATTTATAGTCCAAACACAAAGCCCATGGTTCAATAATACCAATAATTATGAACCAAAATGCTCTAGCCAAAGACTTTGAATCTAAGTTGACTTGAGTCGACCATGATTCTAGCCCTCTATAGCTGAGGAGATGAATCCTCTCTTGAATAGTGCTTCACTTCCAATACTTCCACTCGACCCAACTATATTCACTCGATGGAACTCTGTTATCCCGCATTTTAGCAAGGCCGTGATACCAAGAACTTAACTGGAAACCGATGACAGCCCGTCCGAATATTAGTTATACGTAGGCTCACTATGGATATCGAAGATTTTTGTCCGAGTCTGGATCGAGCTACAATTGAAAAGACATGACAAGCAAAGATGTGAAAGCCAACATTCCAAATATTGAGTCAATCCAAGTTCGTATGCTCAAGATATGATCAATGTAAGCCAAGGAAATCAACTCACTCACCTTCATCATTTCGCATCGATCATGTCGTATCCCTCATTTCGTATCGATCGAACGTCGTATCCATCAAGCCTCGGAATGTTCATATCCATCAGCAAGTATTACTTCGTATCCATCGAGAAAATCGGCCTCCTTCGCATCGATCTTGTTCGAACCCATCAGATGCGCACGACTTCGTATCGATCAGCGGCAAGTGATTCTACTTCATATCCATCCAGACCCACCTATTTTGTATCCATCGACTGCAATACAAACGTCCATTTCATATCGGTTAAGTTTCAAACATGCTTCGTATCGATCAACCGCAGATCGATACGAAATCAACCCTTCCCATCGATACGAAGTGGAATGCGATCGATTGATACGAACGGAATGGTGCAATTGATCGATAGGAATAGAGCTGCTATGATTGATACGAACAAAGCTGTTATGGTCGATACGAACAAGGTTGTTGTGATCGATACGAATAAGGCTATTATGATCGATACGAACAAGGCTTAGAGATCGGATACGAGGGAGGAAGCAGTCAACACAGCGCGAAAAGTGGATCGATCCAAGAATTTAGCACCACGTCGACTTGCAGGTACGTGCTCGGACCGATACGAACAGAGCGATATGAAGGGCATCGATACGAAGGAAACAACCTTCGAAAAGCACAAGTTTGCATCGATCATAACTCACAATCTACAAGTCCAAATGCCACTAATTTTCACAGGAGCTTACGTACATCCTCAGCAACATTTACAATCGATCCCGACTCAATTGGATGAAGTTTTGATCGATACGAAGCTTGTCCATATCGATCCCAGATCATGTGCAAATCACATAAGATCGATCGCATAGGCCCACCCACGTGCCAAAAAAGGTCTACTGAGATTTGAGAGAGATATTTGCATCCTACGCCTATAAATAGCATCTCAGAGTCTACAAAAACAGGACCTTTTAGCTCTCCTACGTCCAGACTCTGCCGAAACCACGGTTGCCCTCTAAGATCACTGTTGTACTCGAAATCTACTGCTGTAATCCACTGTAACCAGTTGTAATCAGCAAACAAACATCAATAAAATCATCAATTTCATAGTGGTCATAGGTCATACACCGAACCACTCTAAATCTCTGTGTTTCTGCGTGTTTTTCTTATCTATTTTTGAAGTGTTTGTTAGATAATCCTCTTTTTACATTTGCTTTCTTCATTTTATCTCTTCAAATACTTCCAAAGAGTGTTGTGCCCAATTCTAGTCCAAACACTTTGGCGTCCAAACACTTTGGTGCTTTCTCTGAGAGAATACAATTTTTCTCCTGCTCATTGGATCTGCTATCGATATCGGATTGTATAAATCTAAGGAGAAGATCTAGATCTCAAGTATAGAGTTCTTCCATCCTATTTAGATTTGCATCACATCTATGAAAAAGTCTCTGCTATTCATCATGGTAAACACAAGGTCCACCTCTACTGCTGCAGATCCAGAAGGACAAGATCGATAGAATCTCATACAACCACCTCCGACAAATCAGAATGCTACCGAACCATCAGATCCACAAGGCCCTGTCACCGGGGAAGAGTTTCATATGCTAATGAATGAGCTGACACAGAGATGTCAGCAACTTACTCAACAGCCTATGCCAACACAGAATTAACCAATCAGTTGAATTGCCAAAGGCATAGGAGATCTAGGAGGGATTAGGCTTCCTATTCAGCTATTGATAGTTCAGCTTCTTCAGATTATCATCATAGATATACGCGTCCATGGCTAGATGAGAGTTATACCCAAGCTATTGGACATCAGCACGCACTGCGCCTCGGGCAACCGAGAGCTGGACCCTCCTCCCGAGGAGGTACTATTCCATATCATGTTGCAGATAACCGCACTACCGCTACTGCTGCTAAGCCGGGAGTTGATGCCCAAAACCGGACAGATCCGATCCAATGTCAGCATACTTTCGAACCTTACATCCCTGAAGACTTAGAACCAAGGAGGAGAGACCTGGACCGTTGACCATGTCCGGCCCAGCCTCGTGTTGTGGAACCCGACCACACCTTGGCCCACCACGCTCAAAATTTCCAGATGCCATATATACTGACATTGATCCGTCAAATGAGCCGTGAAAGTCAGGGTCTCACTAACGACGATTGGGGAATCTCCCGGAGCCATACCCCTTTTACTGATGACATCTTTATACTGAACCACCTCGGCGATTCAAGATGCCAACTCTACCCGTCTATGAAGGGAGCTCAGATCCCAATCAGCATATTCTAAAGTATGAATGGTTGATCAATGCTGCACGAGCTGACGATGCAGTTAAATGCCAGAGTTTTTCGACCTCTCTTGGAGGCATAGCTACCATGTGGTTTACCCGTTTTCCACCACGATCTATCTCATGTTTTGATCAGCTGGCGACAAAGTTTGTTAAGCAGTTCCGAATGCATGTAACGAGACCGAAGGATGTTAACACTTTTTCCAGTGTCACTCAAGCTCCTGGAGAGACACTCAGGTGTTATCTAGAGAGATTTCATGATGCTTGTGCTGAGATTAGCAATCCCAACGATAACTCTATTTTGATGGCACTGACTAAGGGAATTGATCCCAATTCTGAATTTGGCAACAGGTTAACCGGAAAGCCTCTTGCGTTGTTGGACCATTTCTATTCCAAGGCAGCCCAATTCTTGAGAAGGGAGGATACGAAACAGTCTAGGAAAAAGGATGATGCATGGCCTAGTGTCGAAGGAATCCAAAGTAATGCAGCTGTTAAACAATCCGGGGAGAGCTTCGGAAAAGTGCAATTGAATATTCAAAATAAACATTACCAACAGAGAGGTAATGGAGATCGAAATAAGAAGCGAGATTAGAATTATGGTCCACGACTTAAGGCTCCTTTGTTTGATAATTACACTCCTTTGAATACATTGCTAGAGAATGTGTACTTATAGACTTGTAATACCATTTAATATAAGAAACATGCCCCAAGACCATCATTAGAGAAACAAATCCAAACGATAAAGTTTTGCAGATTCCACGATAGCTATAGCCATAACATGAATGAGTGCTGTTACTTGCAGGATGTCATTGAAAAGTTGATAAGAGAAAGAAAGTTAGAGCAGTTTGTGTGGGCACCACAGTCTGGAGGTGCGGGCCTATCAAATCAAAATCGCGTACCTAATCAGGCGAGACAGGAGGAACCCACTCGTACCGATGGAAGGCTGGTGATAAATACTGTTAGTGGTGGTCCCCATCCAGTAGACCGAAGTTGGAAGGAAATGGAGTCGTATACCAGTTCTATTAGGCATGCGCACTTCGAGTGTTGTAGTAGTTTGGAAGATGGGGCTAAAACAACAGAAGACGATGACTGACGACATCGTGTTCCGAGATAGCGATGCTGGAAGGGTCGAAGCCCTCACTATTGATCCACTTGTCATATCAGCTCAAGTAGGTCCTGCTTGGATGAAGTGGATATTAGTCGACAATGGAAGTTCTGTTAATATATTGTTTAAGCAAGCCTATGACTAGATGAAGATGGAGGCTAAAGATTTGAAGCCTTGCCAGTCCCTTATTCATGGCTTCAACCAGAGTGCAGCCATACCCACTGGAGTGGTGCAATTACCAGTGGATTTAGGAAACAGAGAATGCCGAAGAGTCTGGATATTACAATTTGTTGTGCTGGACATCGACTCGTCGTACAATGCTTTCTTGGGCCGACCATCCCTAGCTGAGTTTAGGGCTGCCATTGCCCCATGGTGTTTGACTCTAAAGTTCCCCACCGATCATGGAGTGGGAGTCGTTCAAGGAGATTAGGCTGCTGGGAGAGCCTGTTATGTTGCTGACCTGTGCGAGGCGTAGCGAAAGGAGAAAGGAAAGGGCGTAGAGGAATCTCACTGCATCCGCTTTGTTGAAAATTAACAATTAAAGCCTGGGCCCAGGCCCGGGCACCCCAACCAATTTCAAAGAGATCTTGAACCGAGAGATAATGAAAGTGAAGACAGTCAAGCTTCTCCGGCCGAACTGACAATCGATGTCCCGATTGACGATAGCGACAACTCTAGAATGATAAAGGTTGGATCTTAGTTAAGCCGACAAATGCAAGAGGAATTGGTTGAATTTCCCCTAGCAAACCTTGATGTGTTTTCTTGGACACATTTTGACATGTGTGGAATCTCCCTGGACATCGCGAGCCACACATTGAACATTGACCCATGGTACATCTCGGTCAAGCAAAAAAGGCGCGGTATGGATCCAGAGAGATCTGCCGCCCTTAAGGAAGAGGTAGATAAGCTAAAATCAAATGGATTTATTTGAGATGCATTATACCCGGAATGGGTATCCAACCTTGTACTCATCCAAAGCCAAACGAAAAATGGAGAACATGTGTCGACTATTCAGACTTGAATAAAGCTTGCCCCCAAGACAGTTTTTCACTTCCTCGAATCGATCGGCTTGTAGATTCAACTACTGGGCATGAACTCCTATCCTTCATGGACGCGTATACAGGCTACAACCAGATACCCATGCACTTGCCCAACCAGGAGCATACCAGGTTCGTGACCGATCAGAGACTCTATTGCTACAAAGTCATGCCTTTTGGACTTAAGAACGCAGGTGCAACTTACCAACGATTGGTTAATTGGATGTTCGCCGACCAGATTGGAAAAACTATAGAGGTCTATATGGATGACATGCTAGTGAAATCATGATTCTTCACTGATCATATTAAAGACCTAGAGTCAATGTTTAATATCCTCCGAGAATACAGAATGAAGTTCAATCCGTTGAAATGTCACTTTAGGGTCGCATCCGAAGAATTCCTTGGGTTTATCGTCAACGCTCGAGGAATGGAAGCCAATCCCAAAAAGATCTGGATGATCAGAAACCTTAAGACTCCCAGAACCATAAAGCAATTCCATAGCCTCAACGGGAAAGTAGCAGCTTTGAGCAGGTTCATTTCAAAATCCACTGACAAATGCATTCCCTTATTCGATTTGACCTGAAAAGGGAAACAGAACTTTGAATGGACTGCGGAATGTGAGGGTGCATTCCGAGCACTAATTCAACATCTCTCCATACCGCCTATTTTGTCGAATCCTATCGATCACGAGAAATTGTACCTTTACTTGGCGGTATTGGAAAACGCAATCAGTGTTGCCCTAATATGGGAAGAAGACCGAGTATAAAACCGGTCTACTATATTAGCAAACGACTAACCGAAACAGAGAAAAATTATCTGAAGCTAGAGAAGTTGGCTTATTGTCTTGTTATTTCCTCAAGGAAGCCTCGTCCGTATTTCAGGCTCTTCCTATCACCGTTTACACCGACCAGCCATTACGACAGTTCCTTACGCGGCTTGAAACGTCTGGTAGGTTATCAAGTGGAATATTGAGCTAAGTCAGTTTGATATTGCCTACACTCCAAGGCGAGCCATTCAAGGAAAAGTCCTATCAGATTTCATAGCTGAATTTACCATCCTAGAGGACTTGCTTGAAACCAGTGAATCTCCCAAATATATCTGAAAGCTACATACTGATGGTGCATCAAATAACCGGTGCTCAGGTGCTGGGATTGTACTTGAAACTCCCAAAGGTCGATCTGCATGCTATGCTTTAAAGTTTGATTTTTGTGCGACCAACAATGAAGCTGAGTATGAAGCCTTACTTGTCAGATTGAGACTGGCCCGAGATTTAAAGTCATTATGGAGTATTATGATTTGAATTGTTCCTATGTCAAGTTCGGAGTGAGTACCAGGCGAAAGATCGAAGATTGGCTGCTTACCTAGCTCGGGTCCAGGATATACTGAATCAGTTCGACTATTATGCTATCACTGCATCCCCCGAGAGCGCAATCAAAAAGCTGACTCATTAGCAAAATTAGCCAGCATAGGTGAAATGCAACAAATGGGACTCGTTCCTATGGAAACATTGTCTTCCATAAGCATCGATCGAATGGAAATAGATGAGGTGTTTGAAGTCGTTCTCGATAAGAAGTCATGGATGACTCCATTCAGAAATTATCTCGAGCATGGAACATTGCCCGAGCGCAGGAGTGAAAAAAGTCAAGTTCTTCGGAAAGCCTCGCGGTTCACTGTTTACAATGGAGCCATGTATAGAATAGGATACTTTGTTCCCCTACTCTGGTGTATCGCTCACAATGAAATTAAATGAGTATTGCATGATGTACATGAAGAAGAATGTGACGACCACACCAGGGGCAAGCTCTTGCCAAGAAAGTACTCCAATATGGATACTATTGGCCGACCGTGAATCGTGATGCGTCAGAATACGCCTAAAATGTGACAGATGTCAAAAATACGCTCGGATTCCCAGAGCCTTTCCTACTGAGATAACCCAGATGGTCAGTTCATGGACGTTTGTAGTCTGGGGCATTGATATTATTGGCTCTCTACCTCTAGCCAAAGATGGTGAGAAATACTCCATCATCGTAGTTGATTACTTTACTAAGTGGGCTGAAGCTGAAACCCTTGCTACAATCACGACAAAGAAGGTGATCAACTTTGTAGTCTACAACATTATCTGCCGATTTGGTTTCCCACATACCATTATCATCGATAACGAAACCCAATTCGACAGCGTTGATTTCAAGAATTTCTATCAGCGATTCCACATTCAGAAGAAATTCTCTGCAGTTGCACACCCTCAAGCGAATGGATAGGTTGAAGCTGTGAATAAAGTTATCAAGTCTATTCTGAAAAAACGACTGGAAAAGACCGGGGGCAAGTGGGTCGATGAACTTCCTATGGCTCTATGGGCTTACCGGATAACCCACAAGTCTACGACCAGACACTCTCCATTCCCTCTTTCCTATGGTTCAGAAGCCATTATTCCAGTCGAGATGGAGGTACCTTCTCATTATGTGACTTATTATGATCAGAAGACAAATGCCATGTTACTTGCTGAATCTTTGGATTTATTAGATGAGAAGCGCGAAGAGGTTGATTTGAGGGCAACCGCATACCGAAGTCGAGTCGCCCGATTATACAATGCCAAGGTTCAACCCCAACCTTCAAACTCGGCAATCTCGTCCACAAAAGAATCTACCTAGTTCCTTCGCATATGAAACTGATGTGGGAAGGGCCGTATGTGATTGAACGAAAGCTCGAAGATGGCATATTTAAATTGTCAATCGTTGACGGTCTTACTCTATCAAGAGCCTGGAACAGCGAAAGTCTTCGTCGCTACTACCCATGATAGGCTTTATTTATTTAGTCTACTTTTCATTAGTAATTTGTTTCTGCATTTCGAAATTTGAATTTGTAATAAGGCAACCGACTTTGCCGTATTTTCTTATTTCAATAATAAAATGCAATCTCTTTGAGCCAGAGCTGTGATTTATTGAATGTTTCATACAACCATCACGATACATGAAGAGCTAAGTTCCATCATACGGTGGGATTTATTCAAATAGGGAGTAACTGTGATATGACCGGTTGCTCGCTAAGTGAAACCCAAGCTCAAGGGCAAGTCACCACACTGAAGCCACCATGCTAAAGACTAAAAAGGATTGATACACGACAATCCTTCAACTAACTCCAGTCTACCAGAGTGCGAGCTAGAGTATAAACTTATAAATACGGTTTCGAATAGGGTGGATTCGTCCACCTAACGACTTCGCCCGTATCTTGACCAAGTTTGAGGAGGACGGACCCGTCCATCTAATGACCATGCTTGTTAACTTAGGGTGGATGTAAACCGACCATTCACGATCCTGATTAATCCATCATTCCCGGAGTGCAAACGAAATTCAAACGCCTAAACGGACGTGACTGATCGTCTGTCGGCCAACTTCAAGTTCCCAAAGCGCGAACTGGAGTATAAACATCAACTCCAAGTTCCCAGAGCGCGAACTGGAGTATAAACATCAACTCTAAGTTTTCAGAGTGCAAACTAGAGTATAAACATCAACTCCAAGTTCCTAGAGTGTAAACTAGAGTATAAATATCAACTCCAAATTCCCAGAGAGTGAATTGGAGTATAAACATCAACTCCAAGTTCCCAGAGTCCGAACTAGAGTATAAACATCAACTTACTCTGGATTCCCAGAGTGTGACTGAAGTGTCAACATCAACCAACTTCAGGTTCCTGGATTGCAAACTGGAGTACAAACATCGACTAACTTCAGATTCCCAGAGTGCGAACCGGAGTATCGACCGCAATTAACTCTAAGTCCCTAGAGCATGGATTGGAGAATAAACATCGACTAACCCTAAATCTCCAAAGAGAGGATTAGAGCTTGAACACAAACCGGATATGAATCGATCATCCTAACCCAACTTTGAGTCCCCAGAGCGTGGTCAGAGTATAAATGCAACTCGGGTGTGACTGACCACCCCCAAACCAATTTAAGTTCCTAGAGTGAGGACGAAATGCTAAGTATCAAGCGAGTGTGATCCGACCACTCGACCATCAATTGTTTCAGCATCAATTCAATGACGTCAAGGTCGATGTATTGAAGGCGAATTGCAATCACTAACCGATTTTTTCGACTAATCCCTAAAATTGGGGCAGAACTTAAGTGTCGATCACTGACTGAAGCAGTGCAGCATAGGAGTTTAGCTTAGTGTCTGGTCACGCGTAGTCGTAGACTCGTGATTCCAGGACTTAACAAATAAACTCAAAACCCAATCCGAAGGTTGAAACTTTACAAGTTTATTGAACAAGAATTCAAACGCTGGAACACGTAAGCAAATAAACGATAATTAAATTGAAGACAAAATAGAATTTCATTTCAACTACTAGTGGAAGGAATTTATGTACAAGTTATTTTCAAAAATCCTACTAGCAGGGGTCGAACCATCGTCTATACACGACCAACAAAAGCTAAAGGAATTCCTATCTACTCAAAAATGAGCCGAAGAAGCATATCTACTTTTTCTTCTTTTTTAGTTTCTTCTTCGGTATAGACCAATTGGAGCTGCCACAGATTTTCCTCTTTATGTCTTTGCCCTTCGGCGGCTGATCTCCTTTGGAGGGCATTACATCGATTTCCTCCATTGAACTCAAGTGCATGGGAATACTTCCAGTAGGCGGAGCAGCTGCTTCCATTTCTGTGTTGATCTCGGCTATAATTTCTTCCTCATGAAGTGTTTGTGCTTCGCTGGAAACGCTTGCTATTGAGGCAGAGGAGCTCGTCGCTAGTGCTACTCCACTCATGACAAACGAAAAGTCAGAGAAAGGGTCACTATGATGATTGAGAAGTTCCTCCATCATCTGTTCATTGAATGAAAGCGTGTTCCCTTGTACATCATATGTATGTGTGACGATCTAGAGTTTTTAACGTTTGGAAAAGAAATATTTAATGGATTTTAAATATTTGAAAGATAATTTAACTTGAATTTCAAATATAATTATGAATTTGAAAATTAAATTATTGAATTTAATTTATTGAAATTGGGTAAAAATTTGTATCTTCAATTTTAAGCTGATTAAAAATATTTTAAAGGCTTAGAAATTTATATCGATGATACTGAAGATAATGGAAGCATCAAAATTGATTTTGGAAATGCTTTGTTCAGTTTTGAAAATTTATCATTTAAATTGATATTTAAAAATAGCCTTCCGAGGCACAGTCTCGGAATTTGACGAAACCAGTTTCATTGGATCCGTAATAATGTTTTATTGTCGGATTTCAATTTTCATAGCGTTTGGAATTGTTGTGTAACCGTATGATCGATAAACGCGCTGAAATTTATATCGAAATTTAATTTAATAAATGGGTTCACAAAAGATATCTTTTCCATATGATCAAATTTGGACTCGGAACATTTTCCATTATGTTCGGAATAGGCGTATAACCTTATGAACGCCTGGCGGCACGCCTCGATTGGAGTTCATAATTTTGAATTGCGTAATTCGAAAACAATTTAAATTTGAATTTAAATTTTAATAAAATTAAAACGAATACTGTAGCATTAGACACGTTGAAGAAAAATTTCAACCACGTGTTCCACCTTCTCTGTAAAAAATTTACACGCGTTGTTTTTAATGAGAAAAAAAACAAACAAAAGAAGAAGAAAAACAAACGAATGAAGGGAAAATTTTCTTCTCGTTCAAACTGAAATAATGGCTGAACGAAAACGAAACTCGGTTCCCCCTCCATTTTAATTCAAACAGAAATTTAGATGAACAAACCCTCTCGTCCTCCACCTTTCTTCACAAAATCACAGATTTAACTCTTTCGATTACAAGGAAAAAAAATATAGAATTGAATCGATGCGGTCACGAGATCGGTCGGCAAGTGGATTCACAGATAGTAGCACGGCAACATCTGAGCACGGAAATAAGTAGCAACGTCGATGGCGAGGTCGTGCTCACGACCTTCTACAGAGATGGCATCGTGCATAGTCGCGATTCTAGGTGAGCTCGATCTAGGGCACGATGTTGGTTTTCAGTGTTCAACGAGGTGAGGGCGACTCACAATGGAATCGTGAGGTTGAAGTGGTCGCGGCTAGCAATTGGGGATTGGCAAAGGCAGCGACGGCAGGCGTCGTTGAGCGGTGGCAATTGTCGAATGAGGCGATGCTGAGAAAGATGAAAAAAAAGTAGTGGTTCGCACACACACTTGGAGGGCGAGATCGAAGGCAAGGTAACAATTTTTGTCTTCAGTAAAATTTAATTTATATATATATACACATTTTACAAAAATAAATAAATTAACTAATTAATAAATCAAAAAACAGTGATATAAGGATTTATATGTGTATATGTATTTGTACGAATGGATATAGTTGAAACAAATAAAATTTATACAGTAAATTGTTAAAAACAAATTATTTCTTAAAATTTTAAGTCTATTTATATATGCATATTTATACAACGAAACAGGAAAAAAATTATATGTATATATAGGACTTTGAGAAATTTAATAATGGTTTGGTGATAGATCTGTTTTTTAACCTATTAAATTTATTTTAACCACTGAAAATAAATTTATTAAAGGAAACTGAGTTTTAAATTTAATTTTTGTTAAATAAAGATTTTAAGAGGAATTTTTTTAATTTAAAATAAATTACGGGTTAAAATTAAAATTTAAAATAAATTTATTAAACGATGATTAATTATTCAATTTGTTCAAATATTAATGAACTGTATAAATATTTATAAAAGGCCAAAAATCGTGAAGAAGGCAAGCTAATTTGGATGGATTGCAAAATAAAAAGCAAAGGCGAGATCTTCTCACTCAATTGGAATTTCCAATTTAATTTTAAATAGTTAAATTTTAAATTGTTGATTGTGTGCTTGGATGAAAAATTATTATCAGTTGTATTGAATTAGACCCTATGCACCGCATAAAAGCGGAGGATATTATATAAACTCATATACCGCGATATTCCACCTTGAAGTGGAATTGGTATTATATATGTATTTGGAGTGATTGATTTCCCGCACTATATAGCGGATAAGACACTATGCGCCGCATAATAGTGGATGATGTTATATTAATCCCATATACGGCGATATTCCACCTCGAAGTGGAATTGGTATTTAATTGTTGTACTAACATCTGTGGATGCAGGGAAACAGGCTGGAGATATCTAACTGGATCCCTCAAATATTTGAATTTGTTTCAATATTGTGTGTTAGTTATTTATAATCTGTGTATGATTATATTTATGATTGAAATCATTGAAGGCTATAGTTTAGACGAATATATTTTTGGTATCGTAGGATACCGAAAATAAATAAAATTGGATTTTTGAAATTCAAGTTGAAAGTTTATAGTAAAATTTATTTTTGAGGATTGAATAAATTCCAAAAATGTGGGAAAGGATTTTAATAAATGGATTTCAAGTAATATTATTCAAAAGTTGTAGAATTTATTTTAAAATACGGATTTTAAATAGTTTGGAAGAGATAAATAAATTTATTTTAAAAATAAATTAGGAAATTGATTTGGTGTTAAAAAAATCTTTGGGAAATCAATATGAAAATTGATTTGGTGCTTGAATGAAAATTGATTTGGTGTTTGAATGAAAATTGATTTGGTGTTTGAAATAAATTTAGAAATCAATTTGGAATTTGATTTGGTGTTTAAAAATAATTTTTGAAATCATTTTGAAAATCGTATATCAATAGATATTTGGAACAATTTAAATTCACAATGGGAATTTAAAAGGCAAAGGGAAATTTGTTTTAAAAATATTGATTTAGTTTTAAAAGTGTGGAAAGAAATTTGCGGATTTGGAATGTGAATTGAAATAAATCAAGAAGGATTTATTAATTGATTTGAGTGGACCATTTTGGAAATGCAAGGTGTATTTTCCCTGGAAAGCCGAGTATGTTTTTAAAAGTAGCTTTCAAATATTAATTAAAAGTTTTTAAAGTTGGTTTTTAAAAAGGGATGTTTGTGGAGAAATTATTTTCCTAAGTTGTTTTAAATCTTTAAAGTAAAGATTTATTTAATTAATCATAGAAGTGATTATTTAAAGGTTTAATTGATATTTGATTTAGAAAATGGATATTTAAATATTTATACCCTATCTACTAATTTTATTTTAAAATTAGTTTGGACTTGAATTTTTATATGAGATATTAGTATAATATTTTCATAACAATTGTTTTAAATAAAGTGTTTTAAAATAGTTTTTATTCTGAAGGTTTCCAAGTATGTATTTTCGATAAGTAATTTAAATTATTTTAAAGTATTTGAACTCGGTAGATTTTCAGTGGACATGAATAAATATTTGGAAATATATTCCGCATAAGGAAAAATGATTTGAATTTTTTTTTCCAAAGAATTGAAATGTGGGAAGTGATTTGAAATTTGTTTTCAAATAGTTGAAGTGTTAAAATTATATCTTGCGAAGATATTTTGAAAATAAATAATTGGGGGAAAATTATTTAAATCTTAGTGATTGTGTTGATTGATAGTTAAATAACTAACTACCAATATTGGTCTTTTAATGGCGTTTGAATTTCGATGCGACCGGCGGTTGGATTCCAAATGGATATTCAGAAACTACATCGAACCTTTGTTATTGTGATGGATCTTTTGTTTAAAAGATCAAAATTGAAATTTGTTGTGATTTATTTGAAATCTGAATGAACACTTATTTTTAAAAATAAGCGCTCATTATTCGGATTAGCTGGGAGAGGACTTTGTGTCATAAAACTCATTACGAATAATGATACGACGAAATGGGATTGCATTTGAAGATGGTGTTGAAGACTGGGTAGTTTTGAAAGCGAAAGGATTACCTGTCGAATGGCTCTACACTGGGTTGCTCCGATATAGAGATTTTATCACCCATTGTAATGGGGAATCCAAACGTGATTAGTGAATATCCGGATTGCAAGGGCATCTTTGAAGTGCTTTATGTTCCGTTCGATCCCGGAATGGACTTGTATGGATGTGTGTCTGACGTTACACTTTGAGATGTAAAGCTGGTTTTTATCAAATACATTTTCGTTGGTGGCAGAGAATTTATTCTCTTAATTTAACACCTTTCTCTGAGACGTACGAGCTCAGACGTTATGTAGTCGATGGTTACTAGTGATACATTCCTAATTAGGTAATGTGGCATATGTATTGCCGGACATTTGTTAATCGAAGCATGGCTTTGTGAAAAGTGTAGCTCTGTTGACGAGACTTCGTCGGACCTCACAATCCAGAAATGATCGAAATAGGAAGAATGCAGCAAGATTATTTGGGGGTAGCACCCCCTGAGGGTATGTTCATTTCCTTCTGGAAAAGGGTTCTATCATTGTATGGATCCTAGACATTTAACCTATGTGGTTGCTGCAAATTTATTACTTTGTGGTTGTTGCTTTGTGGTTGAGGATCCTCGGATAAAGGTCGCTAATGACCGGGGAATGCCATACTCGTGACAGTTGGTTACCTAGTTACAGAGGTAACCTGGTCTTGTATTAGCAGAGATCCAGTTAGGTTCTCGGGGCATCTCTCTAGAGGCGTACCCATGTGGCCCAGGAAGTTCCTTAGCCTGACCATTTGTTGGAAATTCAATCTCCAATACGCGCCTTGTACGGTTTTAGTTGTATAACCTTCCATTTACTTATGGTGGCGCCCCACTGTTTAGATGGTAGTATAGTAGGCATAGTTCGAAATGTCTATGCTGGCTAAGATTAATATTATACTTTCGAAATGTTTTCTGCACTATGCACTAATGATAACATTTAAAAAGAATTTTTCGTATCAAACATGTTTGACTATCATAAGGAGAAATCTCCTCCAACTGTGCGCTTGCATTGTGTGTGTGCGGGGAGGCCTTATGGTATGGTAGTTTCATTTTCCAAAAGCATGGTGGATTTCTTTTCTTTATGAAAATAACTTTTTTTAAGATCTCCCACCAGTCCCATGACTGAACTGGAGTTTATTGTTCCCTTTCTAAACTTTGAGTGCCCATAATTTTCCACACGGGCAGCCTAGAGTCAAGTTATCAATTATTCGGGAGCAAAGTCAAGAAGTATGCTGTGGAGACCTAGAGGAAAGCGGGATGGCAAAGTGTATCACTTATACTTTGTAGTGTCCGCTGCGTTTGGGTTGGTGCAAGTCAAAATTTTCATGTAAGCTAGTTTTAATAACTGCCAGTATTGTATTGTGTCGTTGTAAACTCTGATGATGTAATGTAAAACTGATATAGTTCTTTGTTTTAAAAATATTCATTTATCTATTATATTTGTTCTGCTGCGAAATGTAAGATTCTGTTGTTGTTTCTATTTCTTCTTCTATCTTCTTCTTCTAGAACCCTAACTGTTTGGTTTTCTGGCATTTGATTGCTTGGCATTGGATACAGTGGACGTATTGATGTCAACTTTCGAAAGTCGAAAAATTGGGTCATTACAATTTTGGTATCAAAGCAATTGGTTAAGCGACAACCTTGGCTCTGGTGGGTGTTATTCATTAGAGATAGAGCCAGCGGTACTCTAGAATGAGTTGAATGTAATAATAGATATGAGCGCGTATTTGTTAGTGAATATAAAAATTGTGTTGTATTGTGTTGACTTATCGGTTGATTGTTTATAGATTCTGGTCGGTGCAGTTTGGCCAACTGTATCGATAGGGGTTTCTAAACTCTTAAACAAGATAAACCGACACAGTATTATTTTAAAATCGGGTAAATGAAATAATTTTACCCAAACTATTTTCGTATATAAAAGGAAATAATCTTTGTAAAGTATTATAGTATATGGTTGCTTGGTTGCTAGGAAGTGATAATATTAAATTATTGTCATTATTGTATGAGGAATTGAAATCAAAACCAAAAGCTAAGAAAATAAAATCCATATACAGATGGGATTCGTTAATGTAAATTGTAAATGTGATTTGTAATTTGAAATAGAATTCCAGAGAAATATTGAAAAGAAATTGAAAGGAATTGAAGTTTTGGAGATTTGGAAAAGTTTAAATTCCCTTGAGTTTGAAAATAATTTTCAAAGGTTTTGGAAAAATGTTTTGAAGGGATAAAAGCACTAATCTTTTTTCGGTCGCGGGAAAATAACTTCGGTGATGACTGCAGCATCATCGGTGTTTATTTTCGAGTTTCCAAGAGATGAATTGCTGCCAAATTATTTAAAAATTAGAATTATTTGTTAAATTGTGTTTGGTTTTGGGAATTCAAAAGATAAATTGAATTGATTTCAAAAAATGGTTTTGAAAAGATGGAAAGACTCTGAAATCCTATATAAAGTATTTATAGAATATAATTGAGTTTGACAACTTATAAATTTGAAGTTGTTAGAATAAAATTTAACTTTAAGAAAAGTTTAAGTTAAAATAGTTTGATTTTGGAAATAATTGATTTCACGGGTGATTTTGAAATATTGAGAAATTGTTTAAAACTCTGGAAGATTTATTAAAAGTGTTTATGAGTTGATAATTTATATAATTTGAATTTTGATAGAATCAATTTAACTTAAAGAATTGAGTTAAATTAAAGTGAATGTGAAAACAAAATAAGTGAGAAAACTTATAGAAGTTTAAAATTGAATTTGAATTGTGTTAAATAAGGTGAAGAAGAAAATAAATTCGAGAATGAACAAAAGAATAAAACTGGAATTGAAACTAAATATTGAAAACCAGTTTGAATTGTGTGAAATAAAACGAAGTTGTAAAATTAGTTCGAAGTGAACTAAAGATAATAAAGGTGCAAATAAAAAAATGGTTTGAGATAAAATGAATTGGAATTTGTAATGGATTAGTAAATGAAACTAATTTAAAATAGTGATATGAAT
Organism: Allium cepa; assembly: GCA_030765085.1. Classification (NCBI taxonomy): domain Eukaryota; kingdom Viridiplantae; phylum Streptophyta; class Magnoliopsida; order Asparagales; family Amaryllidaceae; genus Allium; species Allium cepa. The sequence continues at coordinate 20,985,334 of CM060933.1, read as the reverse complement.
CAGTTGTGGATGAAAGATAGTTGTTAAAATCCAATATTCAGAAGGTAAATTGAATCAAAATAGAATTGAAAGTGTAAATTGAATTCAAATGAAATTGAAAATGTAAGATTGAATGAAAATGGATATATAACTTCAATAGTGAAGTAAAAAAATGGTATAAGAAGTAAGTATTCAAACTTTTGTAAAGGAATGTACAAAATGATTTTTGAATGTGGAAACTGGATATGGTTGTTAAATTGCATACAGGTGATATAATGAAAAATGGAATTGGAAATTTGATTTCGAAGATAAATTTGAATTGCTCGAAAAAGTATGTATTTAAATTTCAATATGAAATTTGATGGCTTTCTTGTCTAGCCACTTGGCTTTTTGTTTTCATTTTGAATCTGGAGCTCCGTGGTGCCATTTTATAGTCATACCGAGCTAGCCGCGCAAAGGAAACGCTGGCGAAATTTTTCGAAAATTTAAAGAGTTAGAAAAATTTTGAGAGAAAATTTAAAAAATTTAAAATTTTGAATTTAAAATTTAAATTTGAATTGTGAAGTAATCAATGTTGTTTGGGAACTATGAAAGATTTTGGGAAGTTAATTGAGGTAATAATGGGGCTCTAATAAAAAGATTTGTTTTGGAAAGTTGATAAAACTATTTGGTTTTGGAAGGATAGCAAACGGGTTAAGGATCATTCTTCTTAACTAGTAATTTCAGGACGAAATTCTTTTAAGGGGAGAAGAATGTGACGATCTAGAATTTTTAACGTTTGGAAAAGAAGTATTTAATGGATTTTAAATATTTGAAAGATAATTCAACTTGAATTTCAAATAACACTATGGATTTTACAATTAAATTATTGAATATAATTTATTGAAAATGGGTAAAAATTTGTATCTTCAATTTTAAGCTGAATAAAAATATTTTAAAGGCGTAGAAAATTTATATTGATGATACTGAAGATAATGGAAGCATCAGAATTGAATTTGGAAATGCTTTGTTTAGTTTTGGAAATTTATCATTTAAATTGATATTTAAAAATAGCCTTCCGATGCATAGTCTCGGAATTTGATGAAACCAGTTCCATTGGATCTGTAATAATGTTTTATTATCGGATTTAAATTTTCGTAGCATTTGGAAATGCCATGTAACCGTACGATCGATAAACGCGCTGAAATTTATATTGAAATTTAATTTAATAACTTGGTGCAAAAAAGATATCTTCTCCATACGATCAAATTTGGACTCGGAATCTTTTCCATTGTGTTTGGAATAGGCGTATAACTTTATGAACGTCTGGTGGCATGCCTCGATTGGAGTTCGTAATTTTGAATTGCGCAATTCGAAAATAATTTTAATTTGATTTTAAATTTTAATAAAATAAAAACAAATACTAGCATTAGACACGTTGAAATAAATTTCAACCACGTGTTCCACTTTCTCTGTAAAAAAATTACACGCATTGTTTTTAATGAGAGAGAAAACAAATAAAAGAAAAAAACAAACTAATGAACGGAAAATTTTCTTTTCGTTCAAACTAAAATAATGGCTGAACGAAAACGAAATTCGGTTCCTCCTCCATTTTAATTCAAATAGAAATTTAGACGAACAAACCCTCTCGTTCTTCCTCCTTTCTTCACAAAATCAGAGATTTAACTCTTTCGATTACAAGGAAAAATAATATAGAATTGAAGCGATGCGGTCACGAGATCGGTCGACAAGTGGATTCACAGGCAGTGGTGCGGTGACATCTGAGCACGGCAATAAGTGGCAACGTCGACGGTGAGGTTGTGCTCACAACTTTCTGGAGAGATGGCAACGGGCGTAGTCACAATTCTAGGTGAGCTCGATCTAGGGCACGATGTTTGTTTTCGGTGTTCAACGAGGTGAGGGTGACTCGCGAGGTTGAAGTGGTCACGGCTAGCAATTGGGGTTTGGCAAAGGCGGCGACGGCAGGCGTCGTAGAGCGGTGGCAATTGTCGAACAAGATGATGCTGAGAAAGAAGAAAAAAGTAGTGTTTCGCGCAAACACTTAGAGGGCGATATCGACGGCAAGGTAACAATTTTTGTCTTCAGTAAAATTTAACTTATATATATATACATTTTACAAAAAAATTAATTAATTAATAAATCAAAAAACAGCGATTTAAGGATTCATATGTGTATATGTATATACACGAATAGATATAGTTAAAACAGAAAAATTTTATACGGTAAGTTGTTAAAAAAATTATTTCTTCAAATTTTAAATCTATTTATATATGCATATTTATACAGTAAAATAGAAAAAAATTATATGTATATAAGACTTTGAGAAATTTAATAATGGTTTGGTGATAAATCTGTTTTATTAACCTATTTAATTTATTTTAACCACTGAAAATAAATTTATTAAAGGAAATTTAGTTTTAAATTTAGTTTTTGTTAAATAAAGATTTTAAGAGGAAACTTTTTGATTTAAAATAAATTACGAGTTAAATTAAAATTTAAAATTAATTTATTAAACGACGATTAATTATTCGATTTGTTCAAATATTAATGAACTGTATAAATAATTATACAGGGTCAAAAATCGTGAAGAAAGCAAGCTAATTTGGATGGATTGAAAAATAAAAAGCAAAGGTGAGATCTTCTCCCTCAATTGGAATTTTCAGTTTAATTTTAAATAGTTAAATTTAAAATTGTTGATTGTGTGCTTGAATGATAAATTATTATCAATTGTATTGGATTAGACCTTATGTGCTGTATAATAGCGGAGGATATTATATAAACCTATATATCATGATATTCCACCTTAAAGTGGGATTGGTATTATATATGTATTTGGAGAGATTGATTTCCCGCATCATATAGCGGATGAGACCCTACGCGCCGTATAGTAGTGGATGATATTATATTAGTCCCATATACGGCGATATTCCACCTCGAAGTGGAATTGGTATTTAATTGTTGTACTAACATCTGTGGATGCAGGGACACAGGTTGGAGGGATCCAACTGGATCCCTCAAATATTTGAATTTGTTTCAATATTATGTGTTGTTTATTTATAATCTGTGTGTGATTATATTTGTGATTGAAATAGTTGAAGGCTATAGTTTAGCCGAGTATATTTTTGGTATCGTAAATACCGGAAATAAATAAAATTGGATTTTTGAAATTCAAGTTGAAAGTTTATAGTAAAATTTAATTTTGGGGATTGAATAAATTCCAAAAATATGGGAAAGGATTTTTATAAATGGATTTCAAGTAATATGATTCAAAAGTTGAAGAATTTATTTTAAAATACGGATTTTAAAAAGTTTTAAAGAGATAAAGGAATTTATTTTAAAAATAAATTCAGAAATTGATTTGGTGTTAAAAAAATCTTTAGGAAATCAATATGAAAATCAATTTGGTGTTTGAATGAAAATTGATTAGGTGTTTGAATGAAAATCGATTTGGTGTTTGACATAAATTTAGAAATCAATTTGAAATTTGATTTGGTGTTTAAAAATGATTTTTGAAATCAGTTTGAAAATCGTATATCGGTAGATATTTGGTAAAATTTAAATTCACAATAGGAATTTAAAAAGGAAAGGGAAATTTGTTTTAAAAATATTGATTTATTTTTAAAAGTGTGGAAAGAAATTTGCGGATTTGGAATCTGAATTGAAGTAAATCAAGAAGGATTTATTAATCGATTTAAATGGACCATTTTGGAAATGGAAGGTGTATTTTCCATGGAAAGCGAAGTATGTTTTTAAAGTAGCTTTCAAATATTAATTAAAAGTTTAAAGTTGGTTTTTAAAAAGGGATGTTTGTGAAAAAATTATTTTCTTAAGTTGTTTTAAAATCTTTAAAGCAAAGATTTATTTAATCATAGAAGTGATTATTTAAAGGTTTAATTGATATTTGATTTAGAAAATGGATATTTAAATACTTATACCATATCTACTAATTTTATTTTAAAATTAGTTTGGACTTGAATTTTTATATGAGATATTAGTATAATATTTTCATAACTAATGTTTTATGTAAAGTGTTTTTAAATAGTTTTTATTCTGAAGGCTTCCATGTATGTATCTTGGATAAGTAATTTAAATTATTTTAAAGTATTTGAACGCGGTAGATTTTCAGTGGAAATGAATAAATACTTGGAAATATATTCTGCGTAAGGAAAAATGATTTGAAATTTGTTTTCAAATAATTTAAATGTGGGAAGTGATTTGAATTTTTTTTTCAAATAGATGAAGTGTTAAAATTATATCTTTCGAATATATTTTGAAAATAAATTATTGGGGGAAAATTATTTAAATCTTGGTGATTGTTGTGAACGTTGATTGATAGTTAAATAACCGACTATCAATATTGGTCTTTTAATGGCACTTGAATTTCGATGCGACCAGGGGTCGGATTCCAAATGGATATTCGAAAACCACATCGAACCTTTGTGATTGTGATGGATCTTTTGATTAAAAGATCAAAGTGGAAATTTGTTGTGATTTATTTGAAATCTGGATGAACACTTATTTTTAAAAATAAGCGCTCATTATTCGGATTAGCCGGGAGAGGATTTTGTGTCATAAAACTCATTACGAATAATGATACGATGAAATGGGATTGCATTTGAAGATGGTGTTGAAGACTGGATATTTTCGAAAGCGAAAGGATTACCTGTCGAATGTCTCTGCACTGGGTTGCTCCGGTATAGAGATTTTATCACCCTTTGTGATAGGGAGTCTGGACGTGATTATTGAATATCCGAATTGCAAGGGCTTCTTTAAAGTGCCTTCAGTTCCGTTCGATCTCGGAACGGACTTGTATGGATGTGTATCTGACATTACACTTTGAGATGTAAAGCTGGTTTCTATCAAATACATTTATGTTGGTGGCGGAGAATGTATTCTCTTAGCTTAACTCCCTTCTCTGAGACGTACGAGCTCAGAAATTTTGTAGTTGATGGTTACTAGTGATACATTCCCAATTTAATAATGTGACATACGAAGTGCTGCTAAACATTTGTTGATCGAAGCATGGCTTTGTGAGAAGTGTAGCTTTATGGACGAGACTTCGTCGGACCTCACAACCCGGAAATGGTCAAAACAGGAAGAATGCAGCAAGGTTACTTGGGGTTAGCGCCCCCTGAGGGTATGTTCATTTCCTTCTATAAAAGGATTGTATCATGGTATGGAGCCTAGATATTTAACCTATGTGGTTGCTGCAAATTTATTATTTTATGGTTGTTGCTTTATGGTTGAGGATCCTCGGATAAAGGTCGCTAACGACCGAGGAATGGCATACTCGTGACAGTTAGTTACCTAGTTACAGAGGTAATCCAGCATTGTGTTGGCAGAGATCCGGTTAGGTTCTTAGGGCATCCCTCCAGAGGCGTACCCATGTGGCACAGGGAGTTCCTTAGCCTGACCATTTGTTGGAAATCCAATCTCCAATACGCGCCTTGTACGGTTTTAGTTGTATAACCTGTCATTTACTTATGGTGGTGCCCCACTGCTTAGATGGTAGCTATAGTAGGCATAGTTTCAAATGTCTATGCTGGCTAAGATTAATATTATACTTTCGAAATGTTTTCTGCACTATGCACTAATGATATCATTTAAAAAGAATTTTTTGTATCAAGCATGTTTGACTATCATAAGGAGAAATCTCCTCCAAGTGTGCGCTTGCATTGTGTGTGTGCGGGGAGGCCTTATGGTATGGTAGTTTCATTTTCCAAAAGCATGGCGGATTTCTTTTCCTTTCTTTGTGAAAATAACTTTTTTTAAGATCTCACACCAGTCTCATGACTGACCTGGAGTTTATTGTTCCCTTTCTAAACTCTGGGTGCCCATAATTTTCCACACGGGCAGCCAGGTTCAGGTTATCAGTTATTCGGGAGCGGAGTCAAGAAGTATGCTGTGGAGACCTGGAGGAAAGCTGGATGGCGAAGCGTATCACTTATACTATGTAGCGTCCGCTGCGTTTGGGTTGGTGCAAGTCAAAATTTTCATGTAAGCTAGTTTTAATAACTGCCAGTGTTGTATTGCGTCGTTGTAAACTCTGATGATGTAATGTAAAACTGATATAGTTCTTTGTTTTAAAGATATTCATTTATCTATTATATTTTTTCTGCTGTGAAATGTAAGATTCTGTTGTTGTTTCTGTTTCTTCTTCTATCTACTTCTTATTAAACCCTAACTGTTTGGTTTTAAGGCATTCGATTGCTTGGCATTGGATACAATGGACGTATTGATGTCGACTTTCGAAAGTCGAAAAATTAGGTCGTTGCAGTAGGTGTAGTGGCTGATGTCGTGGTCGCTTCCGTAATAATCGCCTCATGCTCATGATGCGACTCTTGAGTTGCAGGAGGCGCGACTGATGTGGCTCCAATCATTGGATAGAGACAAAGAAAAATTGTTATTAAATATTTCAAGTGAAGCTCCCGATCGTGAATAAGCCTACGAAATGTTCATGGTACCTTCCTCGGTTCGACTCGTTGGTGGCTGTACGGCCTCAGAAATTTGCTTGCTAGCTTGAGCTATCTGCGGCTGATCTGGATTGTAAGCAGGAACGGATTGAGAATCAACCGTAGAAGTCGGTTCAGGCTGAGTTGGCACAAGAGATTCAGAGCCTGTATTGCAGTGCTCGACACCAGAACCTTCTTCGACCTTCGAGTGTTGAGAGCCAAGCTTCTCCTTCTCATATAAAAACATGGCATCATGGAGAACTTGCCTTTCGTCTTTGTTCAACACTCGGTTCTCAAGCTCGAATTCATCGACTGATTCATCATGATGGGCAGCCTTCTCATCCTCTACTAATCGGCCCCAGGTGTTGTATAGATGTGCCAGATAATTATCGAGCCAGGCTAGGTTCCTATGCTTCAAGACGTTAGCATTATAGGTATGAGGAGATCTTCAATGCTAGCCTCTAGCCTTGACTCCGCCATTTGGACCTTCTCCTCGACCTCAGTCTCCACCTCCCGGACCTTAGCCGTAGCCACATCTCATTTTCCCCGAAGCACAATGGCCTGTTCACATGCCTCTTGGGATATGCTATTTGCATCATCTCTCTCCTTGATGAATTCGAAAAATTTAGGTGTGATCTCGTTAAGTTCTTTAAGAGTAGCATCCCGTTCGGCCGTGACAGTGGTGTTTCGGTGGTCCGTCTCCTCCACCAAAGCAAAATGTGTTTATCGCATCCTTTCCATCGCTAAGTTCGGCTCGTCGGCCTTTCTGGTGGCCTTTATTTCTGATTTCCGAGAGGATTCAGCTTCGTCATTAAGCACTTGAATAATCTGGTCCTTTTGAGCGTGCTCGGTTTCTAATTTCTCCATGGTATCCGCCCGCTCAAAGGCCACCTTCGATGCTTTCTCTACATATTTACCCCACTCCTTGTACTGAGTATAGATATCATGAATGTAATCATGCATTGTGTGCTCTACTTCCGATGGAATTCTCTTTAAGTGAGGGGGAAGACAAAGCTGTCAAAGCATAAGTTTGGAAAATCTTTCTTCAGCTGAGAAATTCTATTATCCTCTTCCCCAGTGGGCTCAGTAATAACTTGTTCAACAGCAATAGGACGTTCAGCCTCATGTCTACGACGTTATGATTTAGGCCTAGTGGTTTGAGAAGATGATTTCTGGTGAGGAGGCTCTACTAGTTGTTTTCCATGGCCCGATGGGTGTGTGGAGGCTCGAGGAGGAGAACGTGACCGGGATCGATATCTATAATCCCTATCCCTCTCTCTCTCTCGTGTCGTTCTTGGCTTGAATAACCATGATTGCAGTTTCTACCGTCCTCCCTCCTACGAGACTCATAATACGAGCTGGATGATTGCCGTACAGAGCGGAGACTTCCCAATAGATTATCTTCTAGTCATTATGTCTATAAAGAAGAAAGAACAACAGAGTTAGTAATCTCCTGAAGTAAATAGCTTGTGATCGGAAATCATGTAGTGTCATGAAGTGTATATGTATGTGCAACCCCCCGACCAACCGGAAATGTCGGCTACGCTTGTGGGAAGAGACTCGCTTAAGTCTAAAGCACTCTGAAGCTCCTCCAATCCGGCGTCATGTTGAAGTGACACATAACCCAGGATTTGGATATCGGCAAGCCCTTCGAAAAGGTTCTCCACTTGCGAGGGAGGAGCCTCTGAAATTCTAATACCAAGAACAGGAAAAGACACGATTACGGATTTCCATCTCAAAGATTTGTGGCGCTTATGCGCTGCAGCCTTGCCTTTTCTCCTTCCCTTAAGACTTTGAAAGCTGTTAGAAGGCCCGACTACGGGTTCGTCATCGGTGGGTGTATTTTCTTCCTCACCTTCTTCGGTTATTATGATCCTGGGCGCTCTACATTTAGCTCATTTCATCGGAGCCGCCCTCAGCATTCCTTCAAGCCTAATGCTCTGATTTCGCTCAATAAGCCCGACGGTCCTCAAATTTCTATCTGTTAGCACCGAGTCTATGTCCCTCATTTCACTTGGCACTTCTTGAAGGACTCGTACTATTTCTTTAAAATGCATGCCTTCAGGTCATGGGATTATGGCTGTAAAGGAGAGAAGATATGAAATTCAGCATCGGTTATGACAAATTCATCAATTATCGAAGAAACTTATGACATTTACGTTTGGCTAACCATTGACTGGCGAATCCTGGGAGGCGTCGGACATAGAACCATTCTGTCTTGAAATAGATGAGCCTGGTCCAAGTGCTTGTCACCACTTGACAGTTCCTAACTGCCTCCAGGAATGTGAACGAAGGACTATCTCCCCGACTCTTAACATTAAATGGGTATTTGATTTTGATCGAAGTAGGGGGTCGGAAAAGATGCTCCATGAATACAATGAATAGACTATTCAGCAGCGCGTATCCATTGGGGTGTAGCTGTAAGGAGGCAATTCCTAAAAAAGCCAACACTTGCCAAATGTATTGGTTGAATGGGGGAAGTGTTCCAGCTGTGCATGAATGCCTGTTGAAAGCAGTAAACTCTTACGGGGGAGCATGTGGTTTATAATTCGGCCCCGGTAATAAGACAACGTCCAACGACAAGCCGTGTCTTAGGCATATCCGTCCTAACATATCTTTAGAGACTTTGGAAGAGATAGAATCTTGTGGGTTTGCGATAAAAGTTGCTCTTGGCAACTCTTTCGGAGCTGGGTCGATGACCTCGGCCGTGATGGCCGGCAACTCTATTATTGGAAGAGATGAACTTCGGGTTTCTTGCTGTTGAGAACCTGTGGATTCCATAGCTAATCAACTTATCAGAAACCATCATTAGACAATAATAAGCCTGTGTGTTCCCCAGTGTGAAGTGTGTGAATGTATTGTGCAGTGCAGTGCTACCTATTATTTGAGAAATTCTATAGCGTTTGAAAAAATATTCAAAGGACGAGACTTCGAGATTCAACTGGAAGTTACTGTCATCGCTGATCGTCACCACCATACCATCCTGACTTTAAAGACCGATCCGAGTTAAAGTTCGTTAAATTTTTGTTAAGTTAAAGTTCCATCGACGAGCTTCGAAAGGCAATCAAGTGTGCTGTTTAACAGTTAAGTCCAGATATGCAAGGCAGAAGCTTGTCCGAGTTAAATGTTCAAGTGTTCAAAGATTTCAAATCTATCAAAATTCAAACTTGGATCGTCCCGCAAAGGCATTAAATTTCGTATCGATTTAGATCATCAACTTTGCATCGATCGGTCAGCATTGAATTTCATATCGGTCTGGAATCGGTAGCTTCGTATCAGTCCCTATCCAGAAACTTTGTATCGATAACCTACAGCCATTTCTTATCCATCAAGGTTGAGTACTTCATATTGGTCAAAGCCGGTCATTTTGCATCAATGAGAAGGCGCCGATCTCGTATCGATCGACTAGCATACATATCGTATCGATCGAAAGGCATTAATTTCATACCCATCTAACAACTTAGTTTCATATTGATTGGGGAGACACCGATTTCGTATCGATAAAAAAAAAATTCATCCATATTAATTAGAAATGATCGTTGCGAAGTTAGAGAACTCTCTATCGATACGAAATCGGAGCATGGTGATCGATACGGAACCTCATGTTATAATCGATACGAAATTAAACACCTTCTTCCCCAATCCATTGATACGAAATGAAGACCGAACCACCATATGCCTAATTTTTCATAATCCTCCAATTCTTCATTACGAAGCACCAACACCAAGCTCAATACGAAGGTTCTCAACCCGGATCGGTACAAATATTCTCAATCTGGATCGATGCGAATTCATCTTTTTCTCTTCATCTATACGAAATTGAGGCCGAACAACCTTACACCAATTTCTTCATGTCCCTCCTCGCTCCTTCTTCTCCAATAAACACAAACTTCATTGCTCTTTCCTTGACCTCGCTTCGACCCAACTTCGGCATCAACAACGCCAGAATAGTCCGCGACTTTGATTGAATGGGTGCTGAAAATCGAATCTTATCATTTTAACATGAATTCATTGACTAATTACCTAGATTAAAAGTGTAGATTCGAAGGCTTAAGAAAGTATGTTAGTTTGGCTGGAGACAGTTTTAATTTCTCGGTTTCTAAATCGATACGAAGACAAGCTGGAATGTAGAAGCAGATGAAAAATTGGCTAAGGACAGAACGTATTATATGGACACAAAACCAAGAAGAAAAAACGATTCATCTCCTAGTCATTTCGACTGGTTTCAACAGGTTTCTCCACAAATCGATACGAAAAAGGCTATTGGTATTCATCAATTCAAGTCCATATAAAATGCATCGATACAAACTGCTTTATTCGTATCCATTAACGTATAGCCCGTGAAGACTCATATCCCTCGATATGAATAATACCCGGAGGACTAGCTGGACTATTCTATCCCTCATAAGTCCCTCAATATGAAGATAATTGCAAAGTAATATCTAGACCATTCAACTCTATCGATATGAAATCAACGTTCATTCATCCCAAATCGATCCAGGAGAGGATCGATACGAAGGGACACTCCAAAACAACGTCAAGCGTTGTTACAAATCGAATTTCACATTGATTCAGGAGAGGGTCAATACAGAATTCGATATATATATATATATATAGATATATATATATATATATGTATGTATGTATAAGCTGAAAACCTGACAACGACTCGTGAACGTACGAACGTTAACGGGAGTCGGGTTAACCTACATTCACGTATAATGGACTAACATCCAATCCTTAAAATTCGCACGAGTTGAGTACTTGTCTGGTGACGATTACAACAACGAACGACAGATTACTATCATACAGCGATCAATTACAATAGTACATGGTACAATAATTGGCAGTGTACAGTTCGTGATTCATGTTTCTATGGATCAATCAAAGGTCACAACTTTTGACGAGAAGACAATAACCGTTTAACAAGTCAGATGGAACTTTTCAGAATGAAGATTGCAGCTTTTCAAAGCACGTCGTGTTCTCACAAGACGTACTTTGAGGGCCAAATGTTATCCAGCCTTTTAGCAAGGCCGGGATGCCAAGAACTTAATTGGAAACCGAGGACAGCCCATCCCGAAGATCGGTTATACGTAGGCTCACTATGGATATCGACGAATTTTGTCCGAGTCAGTATCAAGCTACAATTGACAAGACATGACAAGAAAAGCTGTGAAAGCCAATGTTTCAATTTTCGAGTCAATCCAAGTTCGTATGCTCTAGATATGATTGATGCAAGCCAAAGAAATCAACTCACCCACATTCATCATTTCGCATCGATCATGTCATATCCCTCATTTCATATCAATCGGCATCGTATCCATCAAGCCTCATCATGTTCATATCCATCAACAAGTATTACTTCATATCCATCGAGAAAATCAGCCTCCTTCGCATCGATTTTGTTCGAACCCATCAAATGCGCACGACTTCGTATCGATCAGTGGGAAGTGAGTCTACTTCATATCCATCCAGACCCACCTATTTTGTATCCATCGACTGCAACACGAACGTCCATTTCATATCGGTTAAGCTTCAAACATGCTTCGTATCGATCAACCACAAATCGATACGAAATCAACGCTTCCCATTGATACGAAGTGGAATGCGATCGATTGATACGAACAGAACGATGCAATTGATCGATACGAACAGAGCTACTATGATTGATACGAACAAAGCCATTATAATCGATACGAAAAAGGTTGTTGTGATCGATACGAACAAGGCTATCATGATCGATACGAACAAGGCTTAGACATTGGATACGAGGGAGGAAGCAGTCAACACGGCACGAAAAGTGGATCGATCCAAGAATTTAGCGCCACGTCGACTTGCAGGCACGTGCTCGGACCGATACGAACAGAGCGATACGATGAGCATCGATATGAAGGAAACAACCTTCGAAAAGCACAAGTTTGCAATGATCATAATTCACAATCTACAAGTCCAAATGCCACCAAATTTTCACAGAAGCTTACGTACATCCTTAGCAACATTTACAATCTATCCCGACTCAATTGGATGAAGTTTTGATCGATATGAAGCTCGTTCGTATCGATCCCAGATCGTGTGCAAATCACATGAGATTGATCGAGTGGGCCCATCCACGTGCCAGAAGAGGTCTCCCAAGATCTGAGCAAGATATTGGCTTCCTAAGCCTATAAATAGCATCCTGGAGTCTACAGAAGAAGGACCTTTTAGCTCTCTTACGTCCAGACTCTACCGAAATCATTATTGCACTCCAAGATCACTGTTGTGCTAGAAATCTACTGCTGTAATCCGCTGTAACTAGTTGTAATCAGCAGACAAACATCAACAAGATCATCAATTTCATAGTGGACATAGGCCATAAGCCGAACCACTCTAAATCTCTGTGTTTCTGCGTGTTTTTCTTATCTGTTTTTGAAGTGTTTGTTAGATAATCCTCTTTTTATATTTACTTTCTTCGTTTTATCTCTTCAAATACTTTCGAAGAGTGTTGTGCCCAATTTTGGTACAAACAAACTCCATGCTATGATTTGACTATAATCAACGCAGAGCTTTCATATTGAAGATCCACAGTATTCTTAAGTTGAGAGAATTGTGTAAATCCGTCACATCGATATTTTCTGTTTGACCTTAGTTATATTAACCAACAGAAAACTATCGAGCGAGTCATTCTATAGTTATCCAATAACTATCAGTACGTAACCCCTTGGTGCCCTCCAACAGTTATAAGTAATACACTGCCCAACATTTGGGGAGCGTTATGTACTCTTGTCTCAACGGATACATTGGTATCCAGTCTCGATGCATCTTGACTAGGAACATTTAAAATTGTATATTTGTTTCATTATGATAAATTACTCACGGTTACAACACTTTGTTACTACTATCACAAAACATACAATTTGTTGATTTTTTATTAAAGATACTTTTAATTAAATTAATTAATTAACACAAACACATTATATCAAGTATACAATAGAAAGAAAACACCTTTACATCATGCAAGATTGGTCAACGAGTTAGATATGTGTAACAAATTACATATTTGCACCTAGGGCATAACCCTAACTCTATCAATCTCTCCACTTGTGCATGGGGTCAATTATGGAATCTTATTCCAACTTCTCCAATCGGTTTTCTCAAAATCAATTAGGTTAGTCCCTTTATGAATGGGTATGTAATTATGTTTTAGTTATCTACTCTATTAATCAACACTCTCTGATGGTGATAAATTTTTTTATCATGTGGAACAATTCGAAGTATATCTCTCAACTTCAAGTGAGTTCCATGTTCTGTTATGAACTATATTACAATATTGTTCTCATATAACTATGTCATAAGATTCCCAACATTTGGAATCGGCTTAGTTATAAATTTGTGCACTTATATTTTTATATACATTGTTTTTATTGCAGTGCCATCTAAGACGATGTACCTAGCCTTTTTTCAATGAATCAGCCATGGCTTTTCATTTGGAACATTTCCAACTTAAAAATTTGTTATTGACATATTATACTCAATATTACTTGTGAAAGTTTGATCTGAACATTCCTTCATAAGGAATTTATTGTTTCTGTAAACAATTCTCTAGTATTTCATGAATACAAGAGAATACTTCAAATAACCATTTAATGATATCAATTTGGATTTGATATTTGCTTCATGTATCAAATACATAAATAAATCATGATATCATAGACAACATAACATGTATCATAATTCCTATTGCCAATGCAAATAAATCAACCTTACATTTTTGTATTAAACATTTTAATAAGGTGTCCTTGCATATCATTTGTGACATTCCCGGCACCTTTATACTTACTATAAAAGACATCATTTATTAATCCAATGTTCAGTATTAAAACAATTTAGGCTGATTTTGACACAAGTACATTGTTAAAATCAACAGCGTGTTGTTTACTTATAGTTTAGAAATATCAACGCACCTTTTAACGTTCTTTCTTATGAACACACGCTCCTCTGCACTAATTGAAAATCAAACTATTTGATATTTCTATCAAGGTACTTATTCAATCTTGATGCTTATAAATGATATTTTCGTATCATTTCTTGGATCATATCTAAAGACTCACAAACTCAATATCGCTCTCACCGACTTTGAGATATTTTTGGTTAATATTGTAAAAAGCTTACTCTAAATCGTTATTTAGAATTTTTTGTTTCAATACATATGTACCAAAACACTAGGACTTATCAAGCGATAATTTTGTGAGTAAATCCAAATTGACTTGATCATGTTGAATATCGAATTTATTACGCTAATTTCAACAATTGAAATTTGTGGTATTATTCTTATCAGCATTGCTCATTTAATTCCAACTGCATTAGTCTTACTCTTAAAGACACAATCGAGGTCAATGGATCATATCCCTTCAGTTACGACCATCAAAATCTATATTTTGATAGCGTACCTGGAATTCTTCCAGATTTGTACATCATACCATACATAATCAACACTCTCAATGGTTTAATTAAACAATCTAGAATTATATATTTTCGACATCAATAAGAAACTCATGGTTTCTCTTCGATATGTGAAAATACTTATTATACATTCTAATGCTACGTGTTTATTTAGGTTAGTTAATTTCATTTCATCTCATATAATCAGTTCTATTCATGGATCGTATCTAATTCTATTATACTACCAATAATTCTTCAAAGAAATTTCTTCACAATGAAGTTGGTATATCTTGAAACAATAATTGTTTCTTAGTGTTTGTTTCTTAGTGCAATAGAATAGGTATTTATAAACATTTTATGAATTTCCTTATTTATAAAACTGATTTGGTTTTAGTTTACAAAAATTATGTTTGAAACATAAATAGGTCATCCAATCCCTCATGAAGAATTATTACGTCCAATCTTTTGACTCATAAAACCTGCCAATTCCTTGGGCTAGGATATGTTGGAGTTTCTTACAAACCCTTATCTTATAAAAATTTATAAACTGTTATTCAGATGAATTAATATTAACCTTGTGTACTACTTTTAGGTACATTACCTTATAAAAAGAAACTAACTCACTTCACTCACTATTAATCGTACATTGTCCAACAAAGTTCGATTACTGAATATCGATGCATCATTATGTATCATATGGATGAGTAATTTTGAGATTGAATGTTTATTCATTTTTAGTACGTTTGGAATACTTTCCAATATACTCACACATTCGATCAAATCAAATTGTTTCCATCGCATGTTATTTTATTGACTTCTTTTTTATATTCTATAAGTTTACCATAGACATACTACATGTGTGTCAAATGCCTATGTCTATGTCGATGATAATTCATCGGTTAATATGACGAAGTACATGGAACCGTTTTGGTATTTACAGAATTATAATTGCATGCATCTATTTGTATCAATCCGAAGAGTTCATCAACTCTTATAATACTCCCACTAAATGGGTGCATAGCTCTTTATTGTTTGAGATATAATTAACAAGTATCATATGACTCAAAGTAATACAACAAATTATTTCTCAAAACCATGGCTTAGTCTATAACTCCAAACAACTGTAAACAATATTAGATACTTTTGTATTTTCCAATGCATCGCTTTTGTCATGCAAAAATTACATACTATAGTTTTATTTCACAAAGAATATTCATAATATTCATATTGAAATATAGCTATGTCTATTTTTCCAGTCGATACCAAAAATAATCATTATTTCATAAATAATGTATGGTAAGTTTTACAGGAACAATTTTCATACTATGATGCAATTAATAAGTTCTATATAGCATGCTCCCACTATTTCCACCATTACAATAATAGTGTACTAAATATAGAGGTCCACCGTTCACTTAATACAATTTGTTTATTTCATACACTGCAACTATTTATAGTGGAGAGCTCGATGATCATATATCTTGAGCTCAAAGAAATAAATCTCAAAAAATAATTTTCTATATGAAAATATATTTCGGAATAGAAATCAAATTTCTTTTTCCAATATTAAGTATCAATTATTATTACAATTCTCGTTTCCAATGTTTCTCTGTGAAGCAAAAGTGACTATTCATTCTCATAATCCCAACTGTACCTTAAATTACATCTATTCTTATACGTTCCTTTTTCTTTCAAATGGTCAAACTATAAAAAAGAAAACCTTACTACAATATCATGACAAACTCTTTACAAAAGCGCATTTGAATATCCTTAACATTTAAGGATATCAAATGTGTTGCACTTTATGTAAACTGATCAAAATGACATTTCAACGATTGAGTACTTAGGTCTTTTTGTAGTTTTTGGTCTTATGTTACATTGACACGATATGATCCCTTTTGTAATCAATCAAGTTGAATACACGGTCTCAAAATACTATTTATTGGATTATTTCCAATAAACTATATTCACTAAAGTATCGCACATTACGAACTGTGACCGTTCACCATATAACATTTATAAATGATAGTATGTGGATCAAATATCCATAGTCTTGTATTGCTTTTAGAGTTCGAAACTCATAGAGTGCAATACACTGTCTCAACCAAATAAGTATGTAAGTGACTGTTTTACGAATGTATTAAGTAGTTATAAAATTAGGTACTTGCATGGGTATAGAAAACATTAATATGCAATAGGAATTTAGTAGTGGATATTATATTTCCATTTGTCAACTTTCAATTCGTTCGTTTGTACATGTTAATTGATAAACATTTTATCAATCATATTAAATGCATAAATTTATCATTGTAGAAAATTATAACCTTATTTAGCATATGTTCCTACAATATTAGAAAGGTTAAATTTTACCATTTCATTTACCTAATAAGGCTCCCACTATTCTTTTATGTTTCTCCAAGCCCTAAGATGAAACATAGAAGTCTTTCGACTTCGCTAGTGGGTATTAGGACTCGTCTGTCTTGGTATTCTGACCTTGAGTTTGCTCAACAAATTATAGCCTCCTAAATGATGGATAACTCCTTATCGGTTGTATTACATATAACTCCTAACCTATTTTTCTTTGTCCTAATCTCATTTCGACCGTGAGATTGCTCAACAAATCGAAAGAGATTATTCTCTCATACATACCACCTCGTGACAGCCTATGTATTACATAGTATATGTACCTTAATTTGCTCAACAAATACATATAGTTATCTTACCTCGTCTACTCAATATATTAATAATACTACATATAACATCCCTAGCTTGAGTTTGCTCAACAACTAAGGAGTATGAAAGTAATTTATTAACACACACACACACACACACACAGATATATATATATATATATGGTAGAGGACAACATTATATTAAAGATTCATAATCTTTAATATATTGTATTGAGTGATATCGACTTATGCAATAATGTATTTCTTACGAAATACTCTCGTGAATAAAGTATCACACACAACAGATATCACAGTACACGTACATTTACATATGTATTCATTCCTTAAGTCTATTTGGGTTTCTTTAGTGTTCCACCTTTAATTTATACACTCATATCATACAATTTTCATTATTATATAATTTTTATATTTTAATTAACTTATACAATAATCTTATGTATAACATTTTAATAATTAAATATTATTTAATTGATTTTAATTACTTAGCTCTATAATTAATTTTAAATTAGTATTTCAAAACAACTTTTATATTGGACATATCTATTATAACCATTACAGTGTATACTATAACCTTTATATATAACACATATATCTTATTTATGCGTATTTTTTATTTAATTAATTAAAATTTATTTAATTAAACAATTTTAATTAAATTATACCAATTTCAAAATTTATTTTACATAGTGTATACTTATGTTAACCTAACACTTTAAAATAACATAATATATATGAACATATATAATACATGCATATAAGTATTAATTAATTAACTCATTTAATTAATTTATTTTATTAATATTATTAATAATTTTAACTTTTGAAATTAATATTTAAACAGTTCCAAACATTTTGAAATTTTAATTACCTTTTCAAACATTTTGAAAATATATGTTATAACTTTTTATAATAAACATGTTTTTATTTTAAATTTAACTTTTAAATTTAAAATCTTGTCTCGGTTTTCGAAACTAATTTAAAAATTAGTCCAAGGCCCAATTCAAATTAAACCTTTTCTATGAGAGGTAACCTTTGGACTCACTTCACCTTTTAGGCCAGACAGGTAACCAGGTAGGACAGAGTATTTGATTGTCCAATTCCAATCCTAGACATCACCTTTTCTAAACACCGTACTAAGTGCGCAAGCTTAATTAGTTAACCATAACATGACTAATTTAGACCGCATCGGCTATTTGGCTCTGATACCATTGTACTGGGCCAGCCCGTAGCAGATAAAATGGATTAATTTCAAAAAAATTACCATATTGGATCATTGATGGGCCTATGAAGTCTAAATGCATTTTAGATCTTATCAAAATTTTCTTTAAAAAACCAATATTTTATTTAATTTGGTAAAAAATAATTCAAAAGGATTTGAATATTATATAAATTTATATAAATGAGTGTATCAAATACACCTATGTGTGTAGTAATTACTTATTAAAAAAATGAGAAAATAGCCTTTAGTTTCCTTCTCCAATAGTTATGCAATTAATTAAGACAGTAAACAACATTAATTGGAGAGAGACACCATATTTCTCTATCTCTGATTAGATTGATAATATGTTGAATAAACATGTTAACATTTCAATTAAATATTTTATTAGGAAAGCATTAATTCAATTTAATTTGATTAATTCCAAATGATTATGAGCACATCACATGCGCCTATGTGTATAGTGTAAGTGCAACATATAAAAGTATACAAAGCTAATTTAAACATTGCATAGGTGTTGGGATTTACAACACAATGGACACATTTCCCTTCTATATACCTCTGTCGTCCTAAAGATGAACAATTTTATTTATTAGTATATAAATACGTACATACACACATATATATACACTATAAATATATATAGACAGACACACACACACACACACGTATACATATACAATTAATGTTTAGCATAAGAGTTCAAATAAGATAGATTTCATTTCAATTATAAGTAGTAAGTCAAAGGTTGTTAAGGTTAATGAAAATGGTTTGAAATAGTTGCGAAAAGATTCCTTCTTTTTTAACAAGAGATATTATTTTTAATTAGATGGAATTGCGTATCATTAATTTAATGTTTGATGTCATTTTAATTAGGAGCAGTAAATCAAAGAATATTAAGATTAATGAAAATGGTTTCAAATAGTTGTAAAAAGATTCCTTTCTTTTTAAGCAGAGATATAATTTTTAATTAGATGGAATTGCAAATCATGGAATATATCATTAATTTAATGTTTCTTTTTTTCTTTTAAGAGGGAGAGTCTATACTAAAATGATTTGAAACGTGACATATAAAATATCATATTGATTGGATGATAAAGATTAATTAATGCGATTATTACAAAGTTTTTATTACATAGCAAACCATGTCTAAATATTCAAGTGTAAAAGTTTTGATATGAAAAACTGAATTATGAAGAAAAAAACATTCAAAGTTCAATTATGTTCATTTTTTGTTAAACAAGAAAATCAAACGACATAGGCATATATAGATTTGAGATAAGAAGTTCTTGATCTAGGTTAAACAAACTTTGTAAACAATCACATAGAGTATGGAAAATAAAATTAAGAAGGCCTAGGTCTATGTTAATTTTTTTTATCAAATAGTCATGCATGAGAAAAAAATGAGACGTTATAATTCATAACAAAATAGCAGTGAATAAAAGAAAACATTCTATATTTTAACATGATAGAACAATCGATTCAAGCAAGGGAATGAAGATATTCAAATCAAGATTCAAATTTACAAGTATGAATAGAAGGGAAGGATAGAGATTAAGGTGATAGGAACAAAATATAAGATATGTAAATATAAAATTATACACACATATAATTACATTAGGATGAAGCGTGTAGAAATACCTTGAATGATAGAACAATACCTAGATCTGATTGATCACTCTCTAAATTTGATAGACATTGCCCTTCCTCACACCTTGATTTGTGGCTTCTCCTCGGATTTCAAGAAAATCGCTATCCCACTTTTCAAGAGAAGAATGAACTACATTTTTAATTTAGTTTGATGTTGTACGAATCTGTTTTGATGGTTTTTTTTGGATGAAGTTTCAGCCATGAATGAATGATAGAGAAGAGGAAGAAAAGAGAGCAAAAATGAAAGTCATGTTCTGTTCTCTTTATTTTGAAAAATAAGAAGGTTTTTTTAATAGAATTAAAGAAACCTTTTCCTATGCTCCTCTTAAAACTTCCTCCTTTATTTTCTCTTTTTAAATTTCAATTAATCTCATTAATTGATTGCCTTCTCTTACCATTATGTGGCTGATCCAAACACATTCCAAATATGCAACTTTTCCAAATAAAAGAAAACAACTTTTATGTAATTATTTTATTGTTTCAAACATGTTTAAAATTATACCAATATCACATATCGATATACGCAAATATAACTTTTATATATGCATTAAAATAATTACCGACAACATTCAAAACATCAAATAAATTAACAATAATTAACATTTCATAAATATTAATTAATTTAATCAATTTGCAACATTTTACAAACTAATTAAATTGTGTGGTTTTCGGAGAAATCACAAATGTGGTTGTGCGACTCGGAGGTGTTTATTCAGTCAGCGATTAATATTGAATAATTCAAATATTAATGTTCACATGTCACTTAGTAGGTGGTATGACAATTTGGCTAAATTCATTGCTTACAGATCTTTTCGGTAAAATCAAATTTTACTTATTATAAGCTGTATAGTGAACACCAATCCTCTTCGTCAAATCTATATCATATTAGGACTTATGGAATTTGGTAATGGTCAAAATTCCAATATCGTCCCCATTCAACGTTATAGTCCAAACACAAGTCATTGATTCAATAATAATAATTATTATTAACCAAAATGCTCTGGCCAGAGACTTTAACTTTGAGTTGACTTGAGTTGACTATGATACTAACCCCATATAACCGAGGAGACAAATCCTCTCTTGAATAGTGCTTCACTTCCAATACTTCCACTCGACCAAACTGTAGTCACTCAATGGAACGTCGTGCCATGATTTGACTATAATCAAAGCGGAGCTTTCATATTGAAGATTCACAATATTCTCAAGTCGAGAGAATTGTGTAAATTAGTCACATCGATATTTTCTGTTTGACCTTAGTTATATTAACCAACAAAAAACTATCGAGTAAGTCGTTCCATAGTTATCCAATAACTATCGGTACATAACCTCTTGGTGCCCTCCAACAGTCATGAGTAATACATTGTCCAACATTTGGATAGCGTTACATACTCTTATCTCAATGGATACATCGTTATCCAGTCTCGATGCATCTTGACTAGAAACATTTAAAATGGTATATTTGTTTCATTATGATAAATTACTCTCGGTTACAACGCTTTGTAACTACTATCACAAAACATACCATTTATGAATTTTCTATTAAATATACTTTTAATTAAATTGATTAATCAATATAACCACATTATATTAAGTATATGATAGAAATAAAATACCTTTATGTCGAACAAGATTGGTCAACGTGTTGGATATGTGTAATAAATATATAATTTCCCATAGGGTATACCCCTAACTCTATCATACCATGTGTAGAGTTTTGTAAGTTGCAATTATAAGGCAAATAACGTTTTGTAATGCAACTTAGTATGAAATGAAAACAAACCTTCCATACATTCGTCACATCGGTATCAGCAGCAAGGCTATTGGGTAAGGACGAGCCAAATAACGCTCTCTTCCTAGGTGGGGGAACACCGCATTCAACGTTGTCCAAAAAAGACGAGCCACCAGAGGCTCTCTTTTACATCGGGGAATGTCGTGGTCCTAAATCTTTGGTCCATAGTGAACTTCTATGCAAAGATGCATGAGCTAATCATTGCCCCTACCATGTTAGAGGCATCGACGAACAGATGGCATGACAACCCACACCTTGGTCTCGATTCATTCGCCCATGATGTTGCCCGTCCCTCCAGTGGGAGGGGTAATGATGCCAAAGCGGCACGGTTGCCGACGTTGGAACCCCAATCTGGCATCCATGGTGCTAACCAACTCAAACACTCATGTGGCCTATCATAACACAGCTAGGTCACCCAACGGTCCACAAAAATAAGAAGGAGGACAAGCAAGAGCATCCGACAGTCACCAAAGGAAGCCTCACCACCGACTAATGTCCCCTTGCACATAACTATGGGTACGCCACATCGACAAGAGAAAACTTTGTTTGGTTTACTTGATCTTTGTGTATTTTTTTGCTTAATTATGTTGTTCATGAGCACCTAATTATACTTGTTTTATTAATGAAGTGGAGGGCTACTAGAGTCGCCTGGTGCTAAAAATATGAAATAAGAAAACAAAGCAGATAGGCATGCAAGCAAAATACGAACAGAAAAGTAAAGCAAGACAGAACACAGTAACAACAAATAGGCAAGTCGAATAAAAAAGGGATTTCATCACATCATCAGTTGTCATTACACAAGATGGAACTCTCCCGACAAAAAAGGGGATGAAAAGAAGGCTACTACAACTATAAGACAAAAAGACAACTGCTCACCCCATGACTTAGAGGCGTGGAAAGGCCCCCAGGACTTGTATATCATCACCATGTGTCATCTCCTTGTTCACCTATGGGACTGCATCTACGAGCTCTCCGTTGAGGCCTCCAGTTAAGTAGGTGATCTATGCAGGAGTCCAAATTAGTGGAGGAGTCGGCCCAGCCACCACCATCTCCATTGCCACTCTTTATGGACCTCATCATAGTTGGCTGAGGAGAGAAAGTTGATGACCAAGGGAGGTGGTAGTTAACATCAGAGATTATTTTTGGTAGCTATAGGCATGTTGTTCAATTCCTCCTCTAGGGCCGCCTTCGCCCTAGCAATCTCGATCCAAGTGGCACATTGCAGATGCTGCTGCAATCTCCTTGATTGGAGTTTGGCATTAAATTGGTCTTGACTTGTCTAGGAGTGTTTACATAAGTGCAAGGCCAGCTCTCGTTCACCAACAATTTTAGTTCACTAAGCAAGAGAGACGGACTTGGGTTGGCATTGGTGCTGTTATGCCAGTGTAGGAAAACTCCCATGTTGCCTCTTATTAAAGGGAGAGATTGATTCTTCCCTAAATTTCATATGCATCTTAGATTCAGAAAGAAGAGGTTACAAGAGTCTAGACCTGTCTCAATCCATATAAGACTGAGTGCCTCTTCTTTAGCTGCCTTATTTGCTTGAAGGTTGAGCACAGAATGGATTCAACAGACCCGGTGTATCACTTCAAGCTTTTTTTTAATTGATTTTACTAATTTTGCTCCAGGCTCAAAGTGTTATCCTCAATTAGCGAAGCCTCTCTCAGAGCTCCTCGAACAAGAAAGGGCCGTAGGGGAGCATCTGGCTCTAGCTCACTTTATGACAGATGTAGGGTGTAAACACAATAGCCACCTTCCACCTTCGCTATCCTAGGTATTATAACACTCCACCTCTATACTCATACTATCCAAGAGTATTATAAAGTAATCCTGTCAGATAACATGAAAAATGGGGCTATATAGGGTACACATGTGAATATTCCATTAGACTAACACTGGTACGTAGTTAAACAATAGTAAATAACTCACCAAATGTATCGGCACAAAGTAATAAACACGTGTGCCTACAAGATAGAACAATGCACAATATACGATAAATACCAAAGTACACAGAGTCAAAATCGCAGCGGCAATATATAATACAAAATATACAAAGTAGGTCTAATATACCTCATATAAATATAAATACATGAAACAATACAAAACAAGACGATAATTACTATAATGAATAATAATCTCCTCTGTGCACAAAAAACACAAATTGGTCTTACTGTACCTGAAATGTCTCGAGCTGACCCGAGTATTATATAAATAACACACAGGTCAGACTATTTTCTAAATCATAGGGTTAATAAATATAGGTTAAACCGTATATACTAAGGGTAATAATACGATAATACCTATAATGATAATAAACATGTGATAATATATATCAAGCATATAATCATAACATCATAAATACTCTTAATTGTATTATATAATTCCAAATGCCATAAATCTTACATATCAATGTCTTTACCATCTCAAGTAAACCAAGTCATATTTCACAAACTCAACTACAAACGGGTGAATAGTTCAAATCCAGAAACCATCACAAAAGTCAAGAATTCATCGAGTGAATCGGGCAAACACACAGCAATGTCCTAATATAATATCATAAAATCATACAATCAATAGATAATGTGAAATAGCCCATTAAATCATCCCAACAATATCTAACATCCAATAGGTCATAAAGATAAGCAATCATAAACCAAACCACAATCAATACACAAAGGTTATCCCTAAAATATTAAATTATCAAGAGTGTGGATATAATGGGGACTGACTATACTTTAGACACATAGTCTCTATATAGCCATCTCATGAGATAGTGAATAATATATGCCAATTTGCATCATATATATAACCCTGAACCAGAAAGGGAGGCTAATAGCATGCAACATGCTCTAGGGACCCAGGACTACTCGCCTCCTGCAGAGTACCATCTATCCACACAACATTCAGTTACCTCGACGGACATCATGATCTCATCCACCAGTGGCTCGTCTATACGTACCCCAGTCACGACTCTACTTTGCCCCCATAGGTAAATGACTGCTGACCTATGCGACACAAGGGGCTGTAAGGCATCTATCCTACCAACTACCAATCCTATGATGTGCATCCTAAGTATCCAACAACGATGTCGCAGATCTGATACGCGACCCCACAATCTGGCCATCGTGGTGAATATTGGTCAATCTGGTTCACTCCCAAACCATAAAGGGAGATGGACAACAAGTAGATGACATATATATATATATATATATATATATATATATATATATATATATATATATATGACGACCTGAATTTTCACGTTCGAAAATCGACATCCATGCTTCACACGTATTTGAATGTCGTGGATTCAAAGGTTTGAATCCGATTCGCGGGGCTTATAACACATTAAGTACAACAGCACAGCGGAAGAAAATGAATAATATCATTGATATACAACATTTGATACAATATGGTGACAACAATATCAGAGACAATACATAACGGCGGAAAAAATAACAATGGAAGAGAAAACTCCAACATGATCTCCAAGAGAGAAAGAAAGAATCCAAAACTGCATTCCAATCCAATGCTCCAAAAGATCTCCAATCCAAAAGAAGTTATATCCAAACCACAAGCTCGAACCACCATCATCATGTTGTATTAAGCAAGGCCAGCCATCGATGCGATCGCCAAACTCTAAAGGGTGGATACTATCGAATCTACATCTACTAGCTGATTATCTGAAAATCTAACTCTAGACTGCCCGTGTGGAAAATTAGGGGCACCCAAAGTTTAGAAAGAGAACAATAAACTCCAGGTCAGTCATGGGACTGGTATGAGCAAACAAAAATAGTTTATCTTTAACAAAAATAAAACAAAAGAATTTAAAAGAAATCCACAATGTGTTTTGGAAAATGAAACTGTCATAAGGCCTCCCGCCACACACACAATGCGAGCGCACACTTGGAGGAGATTTCTCCTTGTGACAGTCAAAAATGCTTGATACACGAAAACCATTTGATATTATTATTAGTGCATAGTGCAGAAAACATTTGCAAGTATAATATTAATCTTAGCCAGCATACGTACCATTATAGAATGCCTACTATAGCTACCATGTTAAATGGCAGGTTCTATAACTAAAACCGTACAAGGTGTGTATTGGATGATTGGATTTCCAACAATGGTCGGGCTAAGAAACTTCCTCACCGAATGGAACGCCTCTAGAGGAACGCCCCCAAGAACCAAACCGGATCTCTGCCAACACAAGGTCGGGTTACCTTTGTAAGTAAGTAACATCTACAAGTAAGCCATCCCCGATCGTTACCGACCTTTATACTGGGATTCACCGACAAATAGCAATAACCACATAGTTAATATCTGGGCTCCATACCATGATACCGCTTTTTATCCAGAAGGAAATGGACATACCCTAGGGGTACGACCCTTAAACACCTTGCCGCAACGTTTCTGTTTCGAACATTTCCAGGTTGTGAGGCTCGACGAAGGCTCGTCCATAAAGCTTCGCTTTACACAAAAGCCATGCTTCGATCAACACATGATTAACAGCACTTTGTATGCCCATTACCAAATTGGGAATGTATCGCTAGTAACCATCAACTACATAATCTCTGCGCTCGTACGTCTCAGAGAAGGATGTTAAGCTAAGAGAATAAATTCTCCGCCACCAAACAGAAATATATTTGATAGAAACCAGCTTAACAACTCAAAGTGTAATGTCAGACACACATCCATACAAGTCTGTTCCGGGTTCAAACAGAACCGAAGCACTTCACAAAGAACCCCTTGAAAATCTGGATAATCCCTAATCACATCCGGACACCCCATCACAAAGGGTGATCAAATCTTTATGCCGGGGATCAGTCGGTGCAGTGACATTCGACATTCGCTTTCGAAAATATCCGGTCTTCACCAAAACAGTCAACAAATGCTATCCATAACGTCGTATCATTATTCGGAATGAGTTTTGTGACACAAAGTCCTCTCCCGGCTAAACCGAATAATGAGCTCTCAATTCTAAAAACATATGGATACTAGGATCTTAGTTAAGTCACAACTTAAAGCCCAAAACCTTCTTCAAATGGCTTAAACAAATTACCATTTCTAATCTTTTAAACAAAAAGATTCATTTCACAAAGTTCACCAATCTTTCACAAAGATTCATAAATAACTTTCCAATTCAAATATTTTATAAAAAAAGATACACTTTTAAGATCCCTTTTCAATTTGAAAACAAAGTTCACCAATCTTTAACAAAGATTCATTCATAGCCTTTCAAAACAATTTCCCTTTCAAATTGGATTAACTCATCCAATCTATAAATCAAAGACTCAATTCATAGCTTTCACAACCATTTCCAAAGATTCATTCATAACTTGGAAACCCACTCAATAAAACTGGAAATTCTTTTATAAATAGGAAAGCAATTATCATTTGAAAACAAAGAGTTTTTTTTTGGAAAAATCCGATCAATTATACATAAGTTATAGCCTTTAAAGTATAAACTAGGGTTAAATTCAAATTCCTAAAATAATATATTTAAAATACTTTAAAGATGGTTTTAAAGTCCATATATATATATATATATATATATATATATATATTATAACTTGTATAAACCTTTCAAACCAAACTTCCAAAACTTTGACAAGATAAATTATATTCAAACTAAATTTCAATTTCAAACTTCCTTTTCAAAAGCTTTTCATATTCAATCCAATTCCATTTCCAAAACCATTTGAATTCAAAATTTAACTTTTAAAAATAATATTTAGATTTCAAAATATCTCTGACTTAATTGATCTCCTCGTGCAATCCATATTTGTGTGTGTATGGTGTAGTCCATGGGTTTTACACAATAGCGCAACATCATTAATCACCACAATCCAAACACAGCAATATCGATAAGCGGTATAATTCCTATAATGCTTATCTTTCATTCATAGATTCATAGATAAATAATATAAATTTATCACAGATAAATAAACTACATTCATCACAGCTCATACCAAAACAATTCATAGCACAAAGCATAATATATCTGGGATATCAAATAATTCAAAGCATTCCATACAATTCAAACATCCATAAGTAAGATTAATTAATGATCTGATTAATTTAAATCAGATTAATTACTTATGAATAAATCACAAATCCTGGTTAATTAATATTAATTAATTACAAACCATTTTTGGTTAATTATCCTTAATGAATTATTACTTAACCTTTAATGATAAATTAATTAACCTTTAATTATTAATTAATCATCCTTAATTTATAAATCAATTAACCTTTAATCATTAAATAATTAACCTTTAATTATTAAATTATCTTTAATTAATCACATTAATTTATTAACCCTTAATTATAATTATCCTTAATTAATTTCGATAAGTAATCATCCCTAATCAATTTCATTAATTAATTAGACCTCAATCATTAATTAATTAATTACTCGTAATTAATTACTTAATTAATTTATTTTAATCTTTAATTATCAAAACCTTAATTAACTTTAAGATAAATCATTATCTTTGTCTGTGACTTAATTATTATTAACATTATTTAAAACATTTATCTTTATTCAACTTACCTAGTTAAATCATTTAATTTAAGTTTTAAAGTTAACATTTAACTTAACAAAATAAAGTTAACAAATTATATAGCTTCCTAATCAAATGTTAAAGATAACATTTAAAAATTAATCGAAGAAGGTTTTTTTTACTAAATTACTTTAAATTTCAAAACCTTGCTTTTAAAAAGTTTTTAAAACTTGTTTTTATTTTTGCTTTAAAACTCTGAAACCTTTGAAAAACTTAAGTTCTTTGCTTTTAAACCTAGTACACTTCTTTATAATTAAACCTGGCAATACACGAAACCAAACCCGAGCTCATATCCATTTTTCACGAATCCATCCTCGGGTTCTTTCCTTCTTCTTCTTTTTAACCCTGTTTTTATTTTAAATCTTAAAATTACTGTATAGATTTAAATGCTTGCAAACGACCCCGTAGCGATCTCGACCCAACACCCCAAAACCCCGAGGCCATCTTCGAGTTCAAACCTTCTTATTCAACCCAACAGCAACCCAAAAAATCACTGATACAAACAGACATCGTGCACATGCAACAACGTTCTGGCCACCATTGTTTAACGCCGCGACCATCCTCACGTCGTTGGTAATCGACTCGACAACCCACATCACCCAGTTCCACGAATTTGACTGGAAATCTAAATCGAGACCCTCGGTCACCATCTAGAACTAACACAGTCACCTAAGACCCCTTCGCCATGCCTCCTATGACCATCTGAACACGAGTCGTTCCACCCATAGCTGCGCCACAACCTGCCGTGTCGATTCACCCCGGTCCGGTTGCCTCTAACCCACCCACGTCATCGCAATTGCCTCCATTTCAACGACGTTTAAAACTGCTTACTAAACCCTACTTCGTCGTTAACCAGTTGCCATAGCGAATTATAAATTCTTCTGCCATTTTTTCATCGATGGCCATTACTTAAACTTCCTCCAGCCACAATTTCGTTGATCAACCTGGCGCCGATCGACGGGAACGGACGAAAACGAATTTTCTGTTCAACCCCAAAATCCCATCTCAAAACAAAACTAAAAACCATGATTTTTGTAACGACCCAGAATTTCTGTCATTTGAAATTCGTATATTTAATTTATTTTAAATATTAACAAGTAAAATTTATAAGTCGAATAATTTTTATTTTTGAATATTTGGATTTAATTGGATAATTAAATCGATAATTTAATATTTGAAATTTCATAAATAATTGGAAATTGTGTTTAATGTGATTAAAATTGATTTGTAAAGTTGTATTAAATCATATTGGAGTTAGAATGATGTTATAGAACTTTTAAAATTGAATTAAAAGTTAATTTGCAGAAATTGAATATTTTAATATATAATTGACGAGTTAAAATAGCCATTTTTCAAACAGTCTCGGATTTCGATGAAACCAGTTTCATCGGATCCGTAATGTTATATTATTGTATGGTTTCAAATTTCGTGTCAATCGGACTAACGGTTTGTCCGGGGAAGCTAAAACGCGTAGAAATTGGTTTGAGTGAATTTTAAATTTAAATAATTCGATTCGAAAACTTATCTTCCAAATATGATCGAATTGGCTTCCGATATATATTCTATTACGTTCGGAATGGGGGTAAAACATTATGAATGCCAGGAGGCACGCTTCGTTTGGAGTTCGAAAAAATTTCGGGTGAATAGTGTCGCGGGATTTTTCTATAAAAGGACCCCTTATTTTCATTTTTGCATCAAACCCGAATTCATTCAGCCCTAGCCACCACTTATACTATCAATGGCCGAAATATTATCACCTTCTTCCCTCATTTTCTTCAAATCTACACATTAATACGAGAAATCTTCAACTACAATGTTGAAGAGCACGACGAGATCTATATTCTCAACAGTGATGATCGAAAAATACGAAGCGGATCAACGGCAATTTGCATTCGAAGACGTGCGTTCGTTCACGATTTCCTCGGCCATGGAAGAACCGAGTTTGACCGTGTTTATGGTGGTGGTGTCATTCATGGTGGGCTTCAGCTTGGCGTCATTCGATCGTTGCATAGTCGTCGTATGGAGGCTCGAAAATTCACGAATCGAGGCGGCCGTGGGTTTATAAGCGTGCGTAACCTGGGAGTTTCACGCGTGAGGGAGGAGAAGGTCTGAGTGGCCAAGATCTCATCAATTAAAAAACGAACGACCAGATAATTATAGGTTTAAAAATAAAAAGAAATTGTTAATTTTTATATTATGAAATTCGTATAAACTTTGTAATAGTGTAACTTTTTCATACGAGGTCGGAATTGGACGAAACGAATTGCATCGGGTTCGCATTGACAAACACTACACGATGGAGCTGGATTGGAGTTGATTGGAGCTAGTGAAAATTTTGGGTAAAATTAAACGCACGTTTAATTTTATTCAAAATAAAACACTGAAACTGTTATTGAAAGCAAGGTGAGAACTTCTCACTCAATCGAATTTGTTTCGATTTATATTTTAAATAGTTAGATTTAAAATTGCTTGATTATGTGATTGAATAATAAATTGCTATATGTTGTATTGAAATAGACCCTATACGCCGTATATTAAGCGGATGTTATTTATTAAAAACATATACTGCGATATTCCGTCTTGAAGTGGAATTGGTATTATATATGTACTTGGAGTTGATTTTCCCGCATTATATAGCGGATGAGACCCTATTGCGCCGCATAATAGCGGATAATATTTTATAAATATCATATACCGCGATATCCCGTATTGGAACGGGATTGGTATTGTGCTAACATCTGTGGATGCAGGGAAACAGGTTGGAGGGATCCAACTGGATTCCTCACCCGTATTGATTTATTTACAGATATTGTGATATATTCTGTTATCATACGATATATGATGTTTTAGATGTCGTGATTGTTATATTTAGTGTTGTTGCAGCATTGGGCCTATTTTGGAAAATTAAAAGGATTTTTAAAGTGATGGTTTTCAAATTAAAAGGATTTTAAAGTGATTTATGAAAGTATACGTTTTACTAAATTTTGAAATTGGTTCATTTTAATTAAATAAACGTTATAATTTTAATGTTATAAAATTTATGATTTTTGGGGAATATAGTTAAATTGAGATTTTTGAAATTATTATAAACAGTTTATAAAAAAGATTTATAAAATTGATATTTATAAATTAAAATATTGGAATTATAAAACGAATTTTTATAAGTGTTAAAATGAAGTATAAATGGATTTCATAAGTGAATGAAATTTATAGATTTATAAATTGTGAAGTTATAAAATGAATAGATTTTATAAAATAAAAGATTTATAAGTAATTAACTTATGAATTGGATTTTGGCATTTAAATGAGATTTGAATAGAATTTGTAAATTGAGGGATTTTATAAGTTGAAGTTTTTATAAAATATATAAATGTGAATTTATATACATTGTTTTATAAATCCAAAACCAATTGAATTAGATAAGTAAATTATTATATCTTATTAAAGGAGATGTATCCACGATTTTGGACAGTGGATAATCCTTTAAAATAAAATACGTAGAAGTGTTGAAATTGACAAACTATTTATATACGATTTTGGACAGTGAATAATATATTAAAGAAATGTTTTAGGAAGTGATATTTTAAAATGGAATTAAAACGATTTGAAGTTGTTTTAAAATGTGTTAAAGATCGAAACCATAGATTTCAACATTCATTGCTGAAATAGACGTTTTCGAGAAATAAGGAAATGGTGGACTATAACACAGTTGTTATAGTAAATGATTTTCGAAAGGAAATGTTTTATATAGTATTAGGATTTATATATCTATCTAAATTTCGAATCCCTAAACTAGTGATTTTGGGCTGTAGTAACGATGTTTTACGCAACATTCGTTTTGACCCAAATAAATGTGTTTAAAGAGAACGTTTTCCTTAAAGAATAAAATATATACTTAATCGTGTTTTAAGTATATTTAATATTTTCTAAGTATTGAAAATAAATATATTTGTGAATTACTTATTGTTAAATAAGTATTTGGAAATGATTTCCAGTGAAAATGAATAAATATTTAGAAATATTTCCGCGTAAGGAAAATGATTTGAAATTTGTTTTCAAAAGTTGTAAAGGTGAAAAGTGATTTGAAATTGTTTTCAAATGGTTGAAGTGTGGAAAATATATCTTGTAAAGATATTTTTGGAAAATAAATAATTTGGGAAATTATTTGGGATTTGGCGATGTTGTACATATATATTGATAGTTAAATAATCGACTATCAATATTTACCTTTAAATGGGTAATTGTTGTGATTTGCTTGAATTTGAACGCAACACTTATTTTTAAAATAAGCGCTCGTTATTCGGTTTAGCCGGGAGAGGACCTTTGTGTCATAAATCCCATTCCGAATAGTGATATGTCGAAATGGATAGCATTTGAAGACCGGATATTTTCGAAAACGGAATGATTACCATCGAATGACTCTGCATCGGCTGATCTCCGATATAGAGATTTTATAACCCTTTATGATGGGAAGTCCGGACGTGATTAGTGAATATCCGGATTGCAAGGGCTTCTTCGGAAGTGCCTTCGATTCCGTTCGATCCCGAACGGACTTGTATGGATGTGTGTCTGACGTTACAATTTGAGATGTAAAGCTGGTTTCTATCAAATATATTTCTGTTGGTGGCAGAGAATTTATTCTCTTAGCTTAACACCCTTCTTTGAGACGTACGAGCTCGGAGGTTATGTAGTTGATGTTACTAGTGATATATTCCCAAATTGGTAATGTGGCATACAAAGTGCTGTTGAGCATTTGTTGATCAAAGCGTGGCTTTTGTATAAAGCGTAGCTTTGTGGACGATACTTCGTCGGACCTCACACCCCGAAAATGGTCAAAACAGGAAAGATGCAGCAAGGTTATTAGGGGATCGCGCCCCATTAGTGTATGTCATTTCCTTCTGGATAGAGGTGGTATTATGGTATGGAGCCCAGATACTTAACCTATGTTGTTGCTGCAAACTTATTATTATGTGGTTGTTGGTGAATCCCGGGATTTAGGTCGGTTATGACCGGGGGATGGCATATTCGTGTCGGTTGTTACCCAGCTAGGGGTAACCCGGCCTTGTGTTGGCAGAGATCCGGTTAGGTTCTCGGGACGTCTTTCCAGAGGCGTACCCATGTGGCAATGGGAAGTTCCTTGGCCTGACCATTTGTTGGAAATCCAAACTCCAATACGCACCTTGTATGGTTTTAGTTGTAGAACTTGCCATTTACTTATGGTGGTCACCACTGTTTAGATGGTAGTTGTAGTAGGCATACGATAGGTCGTATGTTGGCTAAGATTTATATTATACTTTCGAAATATTTTCCTACACCTTGCACTTATAGTAATAATATCAAATAAAATTTGCGTATCAAGCATGTTTGACTATCATAAGGAGAAATCTCCTCCGATTCTGCGTTTGCATTGTGTGTGTGTGTGTGCGGGAGGCCTTATGGTAGTCTCATTTTCTAAAAAGCATTGCGAATCTAATGTAAAAATAATTTCTTTGTTTATTTTTAAAGATAAACTATTTTAAGTTCTCACACCAGTCCCATGACTAACCTGGAGTTTATTGTTCCCTTCCTAAACTCTGGGTTCCCATCATTTTCCACACGGGCAGTCTAGAGTTAGGTTATCAGGTTATTCTGGAATTCAGGAGTTGTTGTAGAGATCTGGAGGCAAGCTGGATGGCTTGGCGTATCAACTAGTATATAGTATTTCTTTTCCGCTGTTTGTTGTTGTAAACACTGATAATGTAATGTAATGTGATGTAATGTAATAACTGATATAGTTCTTTGTTTAAAAAGATATTCATTTATCTATTATATGTTATTCCGCTGCGATTGTGAGATTCTGATATTGTTTCTGTTGCTTTTTCTTTCTTTCTTCTACCTTCTACCTCTTCTTTAACCCTAACGGTACGGTTTTCCGGCCTTCGATTGCTCGGCAATTGATACAGTGGACGTATTAATGTCGACTTTCGTGAGTCGAAAATCCCAATCCTAACAATTTTATTTTTAAAATTCATCATTTGCAAGATCAAATCAACTTATGAAATTGAATCATAAAGTTATGATCATTGATTTCCCTGATTATAAAGGTCTTCACTGTAATTTCAATAAATTTAAAGTATTTGCTAAATTTAAATACTTGGAATTATTTTTAAAATTGATATCATATTCTTATGATCACTTTTCCTTTAGAAATCTTGGCCAGAAAATTTTGAGATAAAGAAATATTGATTTGTTTTGATGAGAGTGAACCTGTAACTTAAGAATAGGCTTAACATATTCACACAGACATGCATATCAATATATATCTATATATTCAACATATAGGCAAAAATAAACAACGTTTTCATGTCACACTCCATGCATCAATCACAATATCAAAGGTTATAGGCATGGATAAGTGAGTTTGCTCACCTGGAGATTTGAAACAAAGCAGTATTTTTAGCTTTAAAATCTGGAACTTTGTTTTGATGTTGAGATGATTTGCCACAATAATTTGAAACTAGAAATAAATCTTGCTTTGGCTTTGATATGTTTTGTTTCAGGTTTGAAAAAAAAAACTTTTGCTTGATTTTAATTTGATTTCCAGGCTTGATCTTTGCTTTGAGAAAAAATTGCTGTTTTGAATGATTGTTTCAGGTTGAAGTCTATTGTTTGATTCAAATTTTAATTTCTTGAAGCTTGAATGGTATAACTTGCATTCGGGTTTTGAGTTTTAATCTGAGTTTCATTTTACTGGTTTTGGTTTTTATCATTTGTTTGATTTAAATTCTTGTTTTCAGGTTTGAGAAGTTTAAACTGAGATATAGTAACCAGGTTCCTTCTTTTTAAAACATATTTATATGATTTTCATATTTTAAAATTAAAGAGAAAAGATTGGTTTGCCACTTGTTCTCTTTGTTAACACTTGTTAAGGTATGTAGTTACTTATCTTACAAATGTCCTTTTTTTTAAAGATTTATGTTTATATCCCTCTTTTAAATAATTTTATAAATTTTGTTTTATACGTTTATGTTAATATATTTACACCTTTGTATATTCAAAATTCATGTTTTTTCTATGATTTTATATTTATTATGTTTTAAATGTTATATACTTTTAAATAAAAACCTTTCCATTAATCTTATTTTAATTAAAAATATTTAATCTATATATATTTACCTTTATAACTATTTTCATAATCTTAAGAAAATGATTTGAAATCAATTTCTACATAACTAACAAATAATCATATATTCATATATATAGTTATTTCTTGAAACATAAAGTTTTAAATCCAATTTTATTTCCAATATATTTATTTTTTGAATTTCAAACCAGAATTCTATTTATACCCATGGTTATGTAAACAATCACATTTTATTTTGTTTGTTCCTGGTAATTTCAAATTAAATTACCAATTAATTCTTAATTTAATCCAAAAATCAAATTAATTACTAAGTTAATTTGGCTTAAAAACCGAATCGTTACAGATTCCCCCCTTAAGAAAATTTCGTTCCTAAAATTTGCTAGACAAGGAGACAATAAAAGATGAATACACAAAGATAGAGAATTGACTCATCAAATCAAGCTGAATATCTATTTTGCATTTGGCTTACCAAATCAGAATATCAACAATACATACGAGAATGATTCTATTCAACACTTCACAAGATACTCGGGTCATCCTGATCTACGAAATGTGCAGGGGCATTGGTTAGTCTGAAGGGATAACTAACCGTTTGTAGAATATATTTGGACCCATTTAGAAAAAACAATGGGTATTCAATTCAGGTTAGAATATCCAAAGTATACACCAACTTGTCCCTCTTTGGACTTTGATCCTCACAAGAAATCACAACAGAATTCTCAAACCTTGGTTTTGACCGAAATCGTTTTATCGATACAAATCTTCATATTTTTATTAATCATTTTATCTTAATTAAATTTCAAATTCATTAAGAACGGAAAGTTGATAGGAACTAATGACAAGAATATGAAATAGGAACTTACCGACAACGATTTGCAGGGCCACCATCACACCGAAGCTCCTTCTTGTAGCTGGCTTGAAACCATCAAAGAATTGGAAGTGGACGATGATCAAAGGAGATTGATAGAAAGTTTTTTCCATTGTTGCAGGTATTGACCATTCGTAGTGGTACTTCCCTATCCCCTATCTCGTCCTCTTCTTGCACTCATACTTACTATCAATGAATAGTAATAGAATTTACTGAGGCACACGGATGGATATCTTAGGGATATACTCATTCTAGGGTATACTTCACCCTATCTCTAATGAGTCACCTAATGTGTTATACTCTAAAAGCTAAAGTTCAACCTTTAGCTCTGATACCAAATGTGACAACCTGAATTTTCGTGTTTGAATATCGACATCCATACTTCACTCGTATTCGAATGCCGCGTATTCCAACGTTCGAATTCGATTCGTCGAAGCTTACAACACATTAAGTACAACAACACAGCAGAAGAAAATGATTAATATCATTGATATACAACAATTGATACAATATGGTTACAACAATATCCAAGACAATACATAACAATGGAAAAGATAACAATGGAAGAGATAACACCAACATGATCTCCAAGAGAGAAAGAATCCAAAATTGCATTCCAATCCAATGTTCCAAAAGATCTCCAATCCAAAAGCAGTTATATACAAGCCACAAGCTCGAACCACCATCATCACGTTGTATTAAGAAAGGTCAGTTGTTGATGCGATCGCCAAACTCCAAAGGGTGGATACTATCGAATCTACATCTACTAGCTGATTATTTGAAAATCTAACTCTAGACTGCCCGTGTGAAAAATTGTGGGCACACAGAGTTTAGAAAGGAACAATAAACTCCAGGTCAGTCATGGCACTAGTATGAGCAAACAAAAATAGTTTATCTTTAACAAAAACAAAACAAAAGAAAGTAAAAGAAATCCGCAATGCTTTTTGGAAAATGAAACTGCCATAAGGCCTCCCGCCACACACACAATGCAAGCGCACACTTGGAGGATATTTCTCCTTATGACGGTCAAAAATGCTTGATAACGAAAACCATTTGATATTATTATTAGTGCATAGTGCATAAAACATTTGCAAGTATAATATTAATCTTAGCCAGTATATGTACCATTATAGTATGCCTACTATAGCTACCATGTTAAATGGCAGGTTCTACAACTAAAACCATACAAGGCGCGCATTGGATGATTGGATTTCCAATAATGGTCAGGCTAAGGAACTTCCTCACTGAATGGAATGCCTCTGGAGGGAAGCCCCCAAGAACCAAACCGGATCTCTGCCAACACAAGGTCGGGTTACCTCTGTAACTAGGTAACAACTACAAGTAAGCCATCCCCGGTCGTTACCGACCTTTATCCCAGGATTCACTAACAAATAGCAACAACCACATAGTTAAATATTTGGGCTCCATACCATGATACCACTTTTTACCCAGAAGGAAATAGACATACCCTAGGGGCACGATCCCTAAAAACCTTGCCGTAACATTACTGTTTCGACCATTTTCGGAATGTGAGGCTCGACGAAGTCTCATCCACAAAGCTACGCTTTACACAAAAGCCATGCTTCGATCAATACATGATCAGCAACACTTCGTATGCCACATTACCAAATTGAGAATGTATCGCTAGTAACCATCAACTACATAACCTCTGAGCTCGTACGTCTCAGAGAAGGATGTTAAGCTAAGAGAATAAATTCTCCACCACCAAACAGAAATGTATTTGATAGAAACTAGCTTTACAACTCAAAGTGTAATGTCAGACACACATCCATACAAGTCTGTTCCGGATTCAAACATAACCAAAGGCACTTCACAAAGAAGTCCTTGCAAATCCGGATAATCCCTAATCACGTCCGGACTCTCCATCACAAAGGGTGATCAAATCTCTATATCGGGGATCAGTCGGTGCATAGACATTCGACGAGTTATCCTTTCGCTTTCGAAAATATTCGGTCTTCACCACTGATCTTAAAATGCTATCCATAATGTCGTATCATTATTCGGAATGGGTTTTGTGGCACAAAGTCCTCTCCCAGCTAAACCGAATAATGAGCGCTCAATTTTAAAACATATGGATATTAGGATCTTAGTTAAGTCACAACTTAAAGCCCAAAACCTTCTTCAAATGGTTTAAACAAATTACCATTTCTAATCTTTTAAACAAAAAGATTCATTTCACAAAGTTCACCAATCTTTCACAAAGATTCATAAATAGCTTTCCAATTCAAATCTTTTATAAAAAAGATACACTTTTAAGATCCCTTTTCAATTTGAAAACAAAGTTCACCAATCTTTAAAAAAGATTCATTCATAGACTTTCAAAACAATTTCCCTTTCAAATTGGATTAACTCATCCAATCTTTAAATCAAAGACTCAATTCATTGCTTTCAAAACCATTTCCAAAGATTCATTCATAACTTGGAAACCCACTCAATAAAACTGGAAATTCTTTTATAAATAGGAAAGCAATTATCATTTGAAAACAAAGAGTTTTTTTACGGAAAAGTCCGATCAATTATGCATAAGTTATAGTCGTTAAAGTATAAACTTGGGTTAAATTCAAATCCCAAAATAATATATTTAAAATACTTTAAAGATGGTTTTAAAATCCACACACACACACACACACACACACACATATATATATATATATTATAACTTGTATAAACCTTTCAAACCAAACTTCCAAAACTTAGACAAGATAAATTATATTCAAACTAAATTTCAATTTCAAACTTCCTTTTCAAAAGCTTTTCATATTCAATCCAATTCCATTTCCAAAACCATTTGGATTCAAAATTTAACTTTTAAAAATAATATTTAGATTTCAAAATATCTGTGACTTAATTGATTTCCTCATGCAACCCATATTTGTGTGTATGGTGTAGTCTAGGGGTTTTACACAATAGCGCAACATCATCAATCATCACAATCCAAACACAGCAATATCGATAAGCGGTATAATTCCTATAACGCTTATCTTTCATTCACAGGTTCATAAATAAACAATATAAATTTATCAAAGATAAATAAACTACATTCATCACAGCTCATACCAAAACAATTAATAGCACAAAGCATAATATATCAGGAGTATCAAACAATTCAAAGCATTCCATACAATTCAAACATCCATAAGCAAGATTAATTAATCATCTGATTAATTTAAATCGGATTAATTACTTATGAACAAATCACTAATCCTGGTTAATTAATATTAATTAATTATAAACCATTTTTAATTAATTATCCTTTAATCACTTATTTGTAAACCTTTAACGATGAATTAATAACCTTTAATTATTAATTAATCATCCTTAATTTATAAATTAATTAACCTTTAATCATTAAATAATTAACCTTTAATTAGTAAATTATCCTTAATTAATCACATTAATTTATTAACCCTTAATTAATTACCATTTAATTAATTATCCTTAATTAATTTTGATAAGTAATCATCCCTAATCAATTTCATTAATTAATTAGACCTCAATCATTAATTAATTAATCGCTCCTAATTAATTACTTAATTAATTTATTTTAATCTTTATTAATCAAAACATTAATTAACTTTAAGATAAATCATTATCTTTATTTATGACTTAATTATTATTAACATTATTTAACACATTTATCTTTAATCAACTTACTTAATTAAATCATTTAACTTAAGTTTTAAAGTAAACATTTAACTTAACAAATTAAAGTTAACAAATTATATAGTTCCTAATCAAATGTTAAAGATAACATTTAAAAATTAATTGAAGAAGGTTTTTTTTACTAAATTATTTTAAATTTTAAAACCTTGCTTTTAAAAACTTTTTAAAATTTGTTTTTATTTTTGCTTTTAAACTCTAAAACCTTTGAAAAACTTAAGTACTTTGCTTTTAAGCCTAGTACACTTCTTTACCATTAAACCTGGCAATACACAAAACCAAACCCGAGCTCATAGCCATTTTTCTCGAATCCATCCCCGGGTTCTTTCCTTCTTCTTCTTTTTAACCCTGTTTTTATTTTAAATCTTAAAATTACTGTATAGATTTAAACACTTGCAAACGACCCCGTAGTGATCTCGAGCCAACACCCCAAAACCCCACGGCCATCTTCGAGTTCAAACCTTCTTCTTCAACCCAACAGCAACCCAAATAATCACTAATACAAACAGACACTGTGCACATGCACCAACGTTCCGGCTACCATTGTTCAACGCCGCGACCGTCCTCACGTCGTCGGTGATCGACTCGACAACCCACATTACCCTGTTCCATGAGTTTGACTGGAAATCTAAATCGAGACCCTCGGTCACCATCTTGAACTAACACAATCACCTAAAACCCCTTCGCCATGCCTCCTCTGACCATCTGAACATGAGCCGTTCCACCCATAGCTATGCCATAATCTGCCGCGTCGATTCACCCCGGTCTGGTCGCCTCCGACCTATCCATGTCGTCACAATTGCCTCCATTTCAACGACTTTCAAAACTGTTACTAAACCCTACTTCGTCGTTAACCAGTTGTCGCAGCAAATTATAAATTCTTCTACCATTTTTTCATCGATGGCCATTACTTAAACTTCCTCCAGCCACAATTTCGTTGATCAACATGGCGCCGATCGACGGGAATGGACGAAAACGAATTTTCTATCCAACCCCAAAATCCCATCTCAAAGCAAAACCGAAAACCATGATTTTATTTTTAAAATTCATCATTTGCAAGATTGAATCAACTTATGAAATCGAATCATAAAATTATGATCATTGATTTCTTATATTATAAAGGTCTTCACTGTAATTTCATTAAATTTAAAGTATTTGTTAAATTTAAATACTTGGAATTATCTTTAAAATTGATATCATATTCTTATGATCACTTTTCCTTTAGAAATCTTGGCCAGAAAATGTTGAGATAAAGAAATATTGATTTGTTTTGATGAGAGTGAACCTGTAACTTAAGAACAGGCTTAACATATTCACACAGACATGCATATCAATATATATCTATATATTCAACATGCAGCCAAAAATAAACAACATTTTCGTATCACACTTAAGCATCAATCATAGTATCAAAGGTTATAGGCAAGGATAAGTGAGTTTGCTCACTTGGAGATTTGAAACAGAGCAGCAGTTTTAGCTTTAAAATCTGGAACTTTGTTTTGATGTTG
Organism: Allium cepa; assembly: GCA_030765085.1. NCBI lineage: Eukaryota > Viridiplantae > Streptophyta > Magnoliopsida > Asparagales > Amaryllidaceae > Allium > Allium cepa. Next base: position 20,943,391 of record CM060933.1, on the reverse strand, counting down.
AGATGATTTGCCACAATAATTTGAAACTAGAAATAAATCTTGCTTTGGCTTTGATCTGTTTTGTTTCAGGTTTGAAAAAAAACCTTTGCTTGATTTTAATTTGATTTCCAGGCTTGATCTTTGCTTTGAGAAAAATTGCTATTTTGAATGATTGTTTTAGGTTGAAGCCTATTGTTTGATTCAAATTTTAATTTCTTGAAGCTTGAATGGTATAACTTGCATTCAGGATTTGATTTTTAACCTGAGTTTCATTTTACTGGTTTTGGTTCTTATCATTTGTTTGATTTGAATTCTTGTTTTAAGATTTGAGAAGTTTAAACTAAGATTAAGTAACCAGGTTCTTTCTTTTTTAAAACATATTTATATGATTTTCATATATTAAAATTTAAGAGAAAAAATTGTTTTGCCACTTTTTCTCTTTGTTAACACTTGTTAAGGTATGTAGTTACTTATCTTACAAATGTCATTTTTATAAAGATTTATGTTTATATCCCTCTTTTAAATAATTTTATAAATTTTGTTTTAGACCTTTATGTTAATATATTTACACCTTTGTATATTCAAAATCATGTTATTTCTATGATTTTATATTTATTATGTTTTAAATGTTACATACTATTAAATACAAACCTTTCCATTAATCTTATTTTAATTAAAAATATTTAATCTATATATATTTACCTTTATAACTATTTTCACAATCTTAAGAAAATGATTTGAAATCAAATTCTACATAACTAATAAATAATCATATATTCATATATATAGTTATTTCTTGAAACATAGAATTTTAAATCCAACTTTATTTCCAATATATTTATTTTTTGAATTTCAAAACAAAATTCTATTTATACCCATGGTTATGTAAACAATCATATTTTATTTCATTTGTTCCTGGCAATTTCAAATTAAATTACCAATTAATTTTTAATTTAATCCAAAAATCAAATCAATTACTAAATTAATTTGGCTTAAAAACCGAGATCGTTACAATATAATACTCTTATCCAATATCCACATAATGCTCTAGTCACTAGCTAACACACGACTTCGTATAAATCGCATGTGGCAATAATATACTAGAGCTCTAATCCCACACAGACGCACGGTTATACTCATAAGTCACCATATGACTATAATACACCCACCATAGCGAGTATTATCACATACACGAGTAATTCCCGTTTGAGTGACATTTACTTACAAAGAGTAATCACACGAATAACATAATGACATCCCATACCACCGCATGTTACTTGGATAATTATTCAATACTCATAAAATACATTCAATCCACACTAGATATTTCTATATGACAAGTCTGATAAACAATCAAAAAAGGGTTACCGAAAATCCCATAACAGACGGTATCACCAAATCGTTTATTCAATTTCCTCATCACGCAAAAATGGAAAACAATATCAAAAGTAAAAATATAAACTTTACGGAAGGTTATAATGAAAGTTTTATATAACAAATTATAATATAATATTAATTAGTATTAAAATAACATTCAATAATAGTATATATATTTAACCTTTATAATATTTTCATTTATATATAATATATGTATATAAGTTTATAAATGGGGACCCCGCCCACCCCCCTTCTTTTTTCCGCAGTTCAGTCCCATCCATCAACTTCTAAACAACCTAGTCCTTCCTCCCCTATCCTTGTACCTCCCTCTGCCACTCCCCTTCCATCTGCGTCAGACCCATTCCTCTCTTCTGGTTCCTCTGTCAGTGTTCCTGTTGATCCTCCATCTCTTCCCATTGCTTTACCCATTGTGTCAGTTCCCATCCTACCGTCACCATCTCCTCCTTTGCTTCCTCCACTGTCAACTCTTCCCCCACGACCTTGGAACTCTCTCTTTAAGGCCAAACCAAATAATGCTGGGAAATATGTGCCTCGTGAAATCCAGCTTGATTATGTTGGTAATGCAATTGTTCCACCTGTTGAAATTGTTCAAGCAGGAAACACAATGTGGAAAGATTATCTCGTTGGATTTTTTCTTGACAATCCGCTACCTTATTCAACTGTGCTGTACTACCTTAAAAGAGTATGGAAACTCAGTGGTTCTATTTCTGTTAAATCTGATGGGTTTTTGTTTTTGTTCAAGTTCACTAATGAGGATGATAGATCTAGAATTGCTGAATCTGACCCAGTGGTGATGAGAAATAAATTATTTATTATAAAGCAATGGGATGAAAATATTGGCAACAGCTGCAGCAGTATTCGAACTGTGCCAGTATGGATTAAACTCTCAAATATCCCCCTGTATGCATGGTCTCCTTTGGGAATTAACTGGTTAGCTTCTAGAGTTGGGAAGCTACTTTGTTTGGATGCATCAACTGAAAAATTTGAACGCATTTCATTTGCTAAATGTTTAGTTGAGGTTAATCCAAATCAAGAACTGCCTGATAATTTTTCAGTTAAGCTACTTGATGGCTCTGAGCAAAATGTTAAAGTTAACTACTTGTGGAAACCAGAGATTTGTACTAAATGTAGGGAGTTTGGGCACACAGATAGTAAATGCAAGAAAGTTGTTTCAGTAGATAATGAACATCAAAGTGAAAAGAATGAGCAGCAGAGAATTGATACAGAGGAAAGAAACATGATGAAAAAAGGAACAAGCTTAGAAAAACAAGACAAGGTGAAACAAGTGTGGAAAAAAGTCAATAATAATAAAGGGAAAAAAGTTATGAACTATGAAGTACATGTTGAAACTACAATGAAGGAAAAAGGTGAAAATGATAAGCCTCCATATGGTTGTAATGAAGGTAACACAAAGGCAGCAGATAAAGTTTGTTCTACTGCTACACAGGAACATGTCTGTAATGTTACAATTAATAACAAGTACAACTTGCTCCAACCTGAAGTCAATGACCAAAATGCTGTGGATTTGCTTGATGTTGAGGATGGTGAGATAAATGTTTTGAATAATGGTACACCTATTTACCAAAATTCAAACACTATTTATCCTCCTCCTCTTGTTCATAATGATTCAAATTCTCCTGACAAGTTACTTCATATTGGTGTGCAGGTTAAGGACAAAAATGTCTCCTTAACTTCAAAAAGTTCAAAAGAAGTTGGTAAGGAATCAGCAGTTATGAGAGAAAACTCTTTGTCTTTTGCATCTGGTTTTGACACAAACTGGTGTACAGCATATGAAACAGAAATTTCACAATTAATAAAATCCATGCAAGAAAATGTTCCTTCAGAAGCACCAACTCATTACAACTTTTCAATCAAGTTACCAGGATGGCCAACAAACATTCCATTCACACAATCACATCCATCCTCTACTAATGATCCAAATTCCTCCCAAACTACCTCTCATCCTTCCTCCCCTCCTGGCAAATCAAGAAGGATAATTGAAACTAGATCTCTGTCTGCACAGAGAAGGCATAACTCCTCACTCTCAAAAATTTTTTTTATGAATAAGAAAATAGCATCATGGAACATAAGAGGGGCCCATAGTAATTTGAAACTTGATCAAGTCAAATGCATAATCTCTGAGTTTAATATTTGTCTTTTTGGACTTCTTGAAACCAAGCTTAACCATTCCCTATCACAAAAAGCCTCCTCTTACATTAATCCCCAATGGTCCTTCCACCACAATCTTGAATCTGCTTCTTATGGTAGAATTCTAGTCATCTATGATTCTTCTTTCTTGACCCTGACACCTATTCTGACAACTAGGCAATTTATTCACTTTCATGTTCATGTCTCCCAAAACCAATCCACTTTCTATCTCACTTTTGTTTATGCTGATAACAGTGTAAATTCAAGAAATGCCTTACTCAATGCATTACCCCCCTTAAGACAATCTTCTCATCCCTGGATTGTCCTAGGTGACTTCAACTGCTGCTTTGGCATTGATGATAAAATTGGTGGCACACCTCTCAATCTCAGAGACATTGAACCACTTAATCAATCTGTTTATGATTCTGAGTTGACTTTAGTGAATAAAACTGGAACCAAGTATTCTTGGAATAACTGTAGTAGAAGTGGTGTGCGTACTTTCACTACAATTGATCATGCCTTTTGTAATTACCAAGCTCTCAACCAATGGCCTTCACTTTCTATCTACCTTCCTCAACCCATTATGTCAGACCACTCTCCTCAAATTTTAACTCTGGGGACCCATATTAGAAGAGAAAAGTCAAGTTTCAAATTTTTTAATGCTTGGTCTAAGCATGACCAATTTCTTAATATCATTAATCAAGCTATTTCTGATTTTACATGTTATGGTAACCCAATGTATAAGTTTTGCAGGAAATTAAAACACATCAAGATTGCTATCAAGACATGGGCATCAACTACCTTTGGTACTGGAACCCTTCTCTCTACAGCATTAAAGGAACAACTGAAAATAAAACAAGACTTCATGATGGAACATCCACTTAATATACAAGCTTCTGATGAGGAGAGGAATCTGCACAAGGAACTTAAAATTGCCCTAACCCTGGAAGCAAGTATGAAGATGCAGCAGTTGCATAAAAGATGGCTTGATGAAGGGGACAAGAATACTAAGTACTTTCATGAATCTCTTAAGGTTAAGCAAGCTCGAGAAAATATTTTTAGAATCACTAATGAACAGGGAACCCTATTTTCTACTCCAGATACTGTTGATCATGCTTTTATCCAACACTTCACCAACTTGTATGGTAGTACAAATGGTTTCTTCCCTGATTTGGATAAAATTTCTTCTCTTGATCTTCCTAGCATTTCACCACAAGAAGCTTCTTCTCTAATTATGCCTGTAACTAATGAAGAAATTAAAGCTACCCTCTTCTCCATGAATAAGTTATCTTGTTCGGGACCTGATGGCCTGAATGTTAATTTTTTTATCACCACTTGGAGTTTGATTGGTGGTGATTTTTGTCAAGCTATCCACAACTTTTTCAACAAATGTAAAATGCTAGGGGAAGTGAATTGCACTAACATTGCTCTCATTCCCAAAGTGTCCCCTCCGACATGTGTCACTTCCTTCAGGCCCATTTCTTGCTGTAATGTCCTCTACAAGTGTATCTCTAAAATTCTAGCTTCACGCTTAGTCAAAGTCTTGCCCACTGTTATTTCTATGAATCAATCTGCATTTTTGCCTTCAAGAGACATAATTGACAAGTTCTCCTTGCTCAGGAATTACTTAAAGGCTATGGTAGAAGTAATAACACCCCTGCTGCTGCAATTAAAATAGACATCTCTAAAGCCTATGACACCATTCATTGGGATTCTATAATTAGAATAATGGCAGTGATGGGATTTCCTAAAACTTTTGTGTCATGGATTTATGTGTGCATTTCTACTCCCACATTCTCCATTGTTTTAAATGGCAGACCAGTTGGATACTTCAGAGGTAGTAAAGGAATTCGGCAAGGAGATCCAATTTCATCATATTTATTTCTGATGGTCATGGAGGTGTTAACTGTTATTTTGCAGGCCAGCTATAATCAAAAGACTATCAAGTATCACCCAAAGTGTTCTCTTCAACAAATTACTTCTATAATGTTTGCAGATGACGTCATGGTATTTACCAAACCAGAGACATCCTCCTTGGATGGAATTATGGCAGCATTGCAGGCCTTCCACTGTATGACTGGGCTCACCATTAACCAATTCAAATCGTCTCTGCTTGTTACTGGAGTTAGTGATTTGCAAGCTACTGCACTGCAACAACATTCTGGATTATCTTGTATGGTAAATGACATGAAGTACCTTGGCCTTCCTTTAATATCCAAAAGGATATCTAAAGCTGACTGTTTACCTCTTTACTTCAAAATTTCTTCGGTGATGTCTGCTTGGAATAATAGGCATTTGTCTCAAAGTGGAAGGCTTGTTTTAATAAAATCTGTTGTCTTTTCCTCCATTGTTTACTGGGCACGTACCCTAATCCTTCCAAAGAAACTATTGCATATGCTTAGGTCTGCCAAGATCAGATATTTTTGGACTGGCAGTATTCATAACAGAAAATTAGTGCCTTGTTCCTTTACTAAAATTGAGACACCCCTGAGATTGGGAGGGCTTGGTGTCTTTGATGTTAGGAAATGGAACATAGCTGCTATGAGTAAACATTTTAATGCACTTATCAACAAAAGGGGTAGCTTATGGGTTGACTGGTCATGGCAACACAATATAAAGAACAAGTACTTCTGGAGCATGGATATTCCTCAAGTATGCAGTTGGACATGGAGAAGTTTATTAAATCTGAGAGTTGTTTTCCTGCCCATGATTCAGTATCCCATCAATGCTAGCAATGTTGTTAGCTTTTGGCATGATCCATGGATAAGTAATGGTCAAATTCTTTCCAACATTTGTGATCAATATCAAATGATACAATCTGCTATCCACTATCATGCTAAAGTGAAGGATTTTCTGCATTATAATCAAATTCAGTTGCCATACAACAGTAATCAGGTGATTAGGCAACTGTGGAGAGAAATTCAGCAAAAAACATTTAGTACAAACCAGGATGATACTGTTACTTGGCTTAACAAGATTCATACTGTTCAGGCAGTTTACACTTATGTTAGTTCCAGTGTGTCTCTGCCTGCTTCCAAATGGATAGCTGTTCTTTGGTCAGCTGATTCTTTCCCTAAGGACAATTTAATGATGTGGAAAGTCATCAATCAAGCTTTAGTTACCAGATATTTGTTGAATAGTTATGGTATGACATGCTATGCTGAGTGTATTTTCTGTAATCAAGATGTTGAAACTACTGAGCATCTGTTTTTTGCTTGTCCTGCCCTTCAATACTTGATGGATAAGATAAGCATCATAACTGGTTTTAATTTTACTTGTTCAACATCAAGAATTCAATGGAGTTTAATCTACAAAGCAACAAAGTGGAGAAATGTGCAGGGCAGAGTACTAGCAGTTTGCTTGAAAGTGTGTATGTCTGTTATTTGGAGGGAGAGAAATGCCATAATCTTTGATAAAGTTAAAAGAAATGATGATCTTGTTTGGGTTGAAGTAAGAAACAGAACGAATTGGCAACTGCAAAACAGTGCAAGTGTTTTTCATCATACCCTGATTGATGCCTGGACTTGATTTGCTTCTCATCCTAGCATTTTCATTGTATTTTCCTGTTTTTTTTTAATTTTTCTCTTTCTAATGTTCTTTTTTATTGTTCTTTGCAATAAAACTGGTAGGGGTCCAGTTAACCCCGCTGGCTATGCCAAAAAAAAATAAAGTAAGTCTAATATATATGTTTATTTAATTTATTATACAATATATATGTATACATATATGTATATATATTTACTTGCTCGATTAAACACTTCGAAGAACACACAGAACACATACCATAATGCACATACACGCATAATTTTAAATATAACATAGCAACCAACATCAATAGTTGACCATGCGCACTATAAATTTACATGAAGGTACCCTTACTCGAACATAGACCTACTTTTCTTCTATTCATAGTTTTGCCTACACACACACAGAGAGACATACACACACACACACACACACACTAGAAAATAGAACCTAACATATATACATGGAAGTAGGAGATTGTGGTGCTTATGAAAGTGATATAGTACATAAAATGGGAATAAGTCAATATGTCTATCTTGTTTTAATTATTAAAATGTTATATCAATTTCAATTCATTGTCAGGGACAAATCTTTGTCCAACATCTCTCTTACATACTTCACTTCTTGCTTAGATATGGATTCATACACATTCAATTTGATTATGTATTATAAGACAACAAATTCAATCTAGGATTAATATTGTTCATCCAGTTTTGCCTATACATAGTTGTTTGTTCATTCATTTATGTGTACTTCCATTATCAAAATCCTTTATCTACACCAATAAGAAATACTTCCATTATACTCTCACTACGATCCAATTTAGAACGTCCTTTTACAAATAAAGGTTACATCTATAACTAATCCTTTATTCTTTCCAAATCATAATTGTCCATGCAATTTCAATTTCTTTATCCTATCATTGATAATACATACTCATATGATCTTGGTATCCGTCTATGTTTGAGAATTTTTACATACTCACCAAATGTATCATAATACTTATCACCATGAAGTCTTAGTGCCAAATATAATTCAAGATATACTTTTACAATCAAAATTTTAAGTTTGATATCCTTCACAACCAAAATCCAAGCTCGAATATTTTTCAAACAATAATAATCCATTAATGGTATCTTTTCTTATATATAATTTCACCGACTTGGTATTCTTCCATACTATGGACGAGACAACTCAACATGGGCGGCGTCTCGTCATATAAATCAAATCAACAAAATACTAATTGATCATGGTAACATCTTACACCATGACATATCTAGGACTATCAGAAAAATGATGTTGTCCTAGCTTAGTGAGCATGTTATTAACTCATGTCACATTCAATCCAAATCATATACTTGGAGCTTCAACCATCACTCGAGTATCGACAATTTATAACTATCACCCTCAAAACAAATATAGCAAGACAGAATTCACTTGCTTGGACAACAACATTCATCCAAACCACCTAACATAAATGGTGTAACATTACCCAAAACATTAGGCCAACGACTTTCATCCTCAAATTGATTTAAATCATCAACCAAACAACATGTGTGGTGTAAATTTGTCCATAACGTTAAACCAATGACACCTATCCACAGACTAACTCAAATTATCTACCTTTATAATGATATCAAACAACAAAGCATTATAAATATCATTCGCTTCCATCTTTGAACGTTAGAACGATGATACAGAGCAAGAGAATGTGAATGTCAATTATCTCAATTTTGGCAGTATGGAATAATCACCGAGTCAGATCACACATTCATTGGGTCACAAAACCGTATCCTAAAAATATATTGTAGGACCATCAACAAAAATATTCATCTATATCTCAAATATTTATAATCAATTGGTTAACAAAATCCAATCAAATGAAACTCCAATATTACTTATCTCTTTTACTACTACATTTTCCAAGTCGGCTGTACTTCAAATATATCTCCAAACCTTTCAATACTAAACAAATATCTCTTCAGTCCAACCTCCTTCATATATATCATAACCTAAACATTTATTATTATACCAACGTCTCCTCTATATGATGTTTTAATCTTAACTTAATCCAAAATATCAACTCGAAAACTTCTTAACAAAGTCTTTATCATCATTTTATAACCATATATACAAAAAAGACATGTCAATGGACTTATTAAATTTACTTATTTGGGGGGGCGAGTTTAAAATATTCAACGAAGGTATATAAGACCCTTATATTAAAGATAGATATTAACTCATTATCTTACAACTATCGGGATCATGTGTACAATAATTTTGTGCACGGTCCTTTACTTATTGGTCAAATCATACCACCATCATCCAATTATTGTCTCATAATGAGCCATCCAATCATATTCCAAAATTTTAACCCATACCCTAACAATTAATACAGAAGTGTCACTAAAGGACTTTACACCATATATACTTATTTCAAACCATAACACAATGCTGCTAAATGACTTACGCATTATGTAAGATTTAAAGCATAATTATCATCAACAACACTTCATAATTCAAAATTAACAACTTACGTTCAATTACGATCCGCTTCCCTTTATCCTGAGCTGATGGTAGTACACAACACTTGGGACCGCTTCTGGTGCCTAGGCCTTAACTATCTGATTCTCTTTTGGTAAATTTCGGCATTCTGTTTTCATGTGTCTCAACTAGTTGTTGTGATAACTTGAAAGTGAGTGCGGATTAAGGATCTTAAGGCTAATTTGACACTAGAGGGGGAGGTAAATAGTGTTTAATGGATTCTAAGACTTATATGGACTAATTTAAAATTATGACACAAACAAATGCAGAACCTAATAACAAACACAAAATCAAACACAGATGCAGAAAGTAAATAAAAACAGTAAAAGGAAAGAATTATACTAGTTCGAAGTTACCCTAAATCCAGTCATGTACCAAGGCAAACAACCTCATACAAATTTTTATTATACCAATGTCGAGATTACAATCCTCAATTTCTAAAGGCCTTGAGGTACCCTATAACGACCCCAATTTTGAATTTAATTTAAGTTGATAGTTAATGTAGATTTTTAACAAATTTTGAAAATAAAATTTGATTTTTGACTTTGGAATCTGAATTTGAAATATTGAATTTGTATTGAATTGGGATTTATAAAATAAATAAAATAAATGCACATAGTTAAAATTTAAAACAACATATTTATAAACTTCGTAAAATATAAAGTGACTACATTGGAAAAGTTATAACAACATAATTCAACAAAACAAAAGAAAAAAAATATACAAACAAATACAAATACAAGCTAGGCAATGCAAATAAAAGTATTTAAACAAATAAATAAACAAAGTAAACAAAACAAAGTAAAATAACAAATGTATATAAGCATGTACACATGCATTTAATGCAAGACAACAATAAGTGGAGACACTTGCATTTAATACCATTACTTTAGCACACAAAGTATATCTTCCCAGCCGAAAACAAATCATTTCAGCCACCTTTCTCTGATTTTAGCCACCCTACGCCCTAAAATCACGCAATCTCCATTTCAAAGCAGGGCCGAAGTTTCTCTTCGATGTCAGAAAAAAAAAACTAAATCTAAAAATCAAACGAAGAAAAAATGGTGGCGGCCTCGTCTTCCTCTTTGCACCCAAGCTTAGGGTTTTTGCTTCTGGTTCGCTCGCTCGCGTGCTCCTCGATTCGAACTAAGGTGAGTACTTATTAGCTACTCACATCTAATTCATTTTCGTCGATTTGCTTAGCTCGTTCAAATCTGTGTTTTTGTTGTTTGAATGAGTGATACTCTCGGCTATTTGATTTCGATGCTGGTGAATTATTATTGACTTTTCAATTTTACTTGAATAATATAGTTCATTCGATTCTGACTTGTTTGGTTTTGAGATAGTACGGCTTTGAATTCTTTTGGCTTTGAGATGAAAAAAAAGAAAAAATAAATAAAATAAAATTGACTACGGCATTGGACTTGAACCACTGACTTTGGTCATGATTGTTCATGCCTGTAGAGTATTTGACTTATTTATATTTGTACCCTGGTTTTGACTTTCTGGCATTTTAAACATGAATTTGTTCGAATTGGCCATTTGAAGCTATTTTGATTGCTAGTATTTTGGTTCTATGAACCTCTGGCTAGACTCGAATTTGTTGCCTTGGTCCTTACTACTATGACCTGATACTGCTGACTTCGGGTTGCACTGATTTGTTTTGATTCCACCTGATCCTTAGTATGGTGTTGTTGTTTCTTTACATTTGTCTGAGTCACATTCCTATTGTGCATGTCACTGCATACATGTGTATACGCATGTTTATGCATTGTCTACTTGTAGTTGGATTTGTTTACAGCTTCGACTTGCATTTTGAGTTGCGGGTTCAGGTTGCATTATTTGGGTGTTTGTTGTACATATGAAATTGATTCATATGTATGCTAGACATTGTTTACACTGCATTTTGCTTGTCACTGAGTTCTTTTGGTTTGAGTACATATGCCTAGTTCGCTTTTGGTTGCTGTAGTGATGCATGTGCTTTATGTATCACTGCATATGCTATTTTCCATGTTATCGAGTGGCTTGGCAGTTGTGTTGAATCATGATAGTTGTGATTTGACCTCTGCATTTTGTAATTGCTGATAGCATGTTTATGTATACATGTTTATGCAGCTTGCAGTTGAGTTATAATTTTGAGTTTACTTGCCTGCTTCATCTGCAGTGTCTTCATTGTGCACAGCTATGTATTGGTTCTTGATGTATTGATTTTTAGCTTGCTTCTGATTTTACTGAACTTTGACAGTCTCGACTAATTTTCTTCGAGACAGTTTTTGTTGCAGTTTTCAAAGTTTTAAAATTTAACAAGTTTCAAAGTTTAAAATGTTTAAAGTTAAATATTTTTGAATTGTTTTAACAAATGGGTTAAGTGAATAAACTTCTGTTTTAAAAGCTCGAAATTTGTTACAACTATTAAATGCTTTGAAATCTCCTTCATCTTCGTTAAAACCGTAACCAGTAATTACTTGATTTTTCTCACTGCTTTGTTGTGTTTGAAACTGTAACTTGTTTGATTTTGGTCTCTGTGACTTTTGGTGTCTTCTCTGACTTTGGTTATTTTGATACCTTTTGAAGTGGCATCTTTTGGGTTTCTGGTATTTGACATTTGCTATGCTTTTGGTATGTAGCCACTTGTGTCAGTAGTGTTGCAGGCTTAGGTTTTGTGGTCTTCATTGTTATCTGTTAGCACTTGAGTCTGCATTTGCATTTCCTTTGACCTTTTTGGGCACATAGACTTGATTTCATTGTTGTTGTGTAGTGACTTTGTGGTCTTCATATATGTATATGCATGCATTTGACTTTGGGCTTGGGCAGTTGTACATTTGGTAACCATTACCTAACCTCGGCATTGCCTTCATGTAAATTCATTGAAGTCCGGGTAGATAAATTAACCACTGTGTACATTGTTTAGTTTTATATCCCTGCATGTTGATTTTATACATGTGATAGTACCTCCATTTTAACCCAGATCTGTAGTATGCATTGTCACTCTAATTCATGACATTTGTGCTGCGCAACAGAATTTGTTGAGACTATGCTTGTACCTGTATATTAAATCACAGTTTCAGTTTGCATGTAATTGTGACTTGGCCATGACTTGGTGCTCTCACCTCTTGAACTCATATTAAGTGCTGGCTCAATCTTAGCAATGTATGATTATTGATGTTATGCTGATATTGCTGTTTATACACACCCGTTCCCACTGTAAATGAACATGTTGTCTTGATTTCAGTCACGAAATTGCCACTTACCTAGAAAATTTATTGTGCGCCTGTGCCTTGAAAAATCTTGAATTTTCCCCCTGTCATTCATTACTGGCCACATGCTTCCAGAATGTGGCTCTCATTTTTCCAGCTGCCTTGAACGCCCATATTTATCACTTTGCTTTGAATTTGGTCATGCATCCATGCTTGTTATTTATCCCTGCCCTGATGTCTTGAAAAGTGGCGAGGCCGTACACGCGTGCGTGTACTGCAGCCACGCAGTATTTATTTTAATTGATATTTCTTTTGCTTTTGATTCATTGATTTCTTTACGTATTTCATAGACAGTATTGGCGAGGCAGTGTACGCGTGCGTGTACTGCAGCCAATCAGTTTTGATATTGTTAAGTAACTTTTCAATTATTTAAATTGATTTGATTTAAATTGATGATTTTGGTTTAAACTACCGTTTAGGCAAATTTTTGATGTTTTTTTTTTCTAAATTTTTAAAAAGAGAAAAAAAATCCTTTTATCTATCTTCATTTATGATTTCAATCTGCTGATTTATTGTTTTAACACTGTTAAGTGTTATATTTACCGTTATCCGATCTCTTTGTAAAAAGGGTCAGATAGGTGAATTTATCTTTGACTGTCGTCTAATTGCTATTTGATTATTACTGCCTCTATGCACTAATAACTGAGTTTGAATTAGACTGACCTGGGTATTATTTTCTTTTGAATGTAATACTCGGGTCAGACCGAGTATTTTTACAGCTTGAAGATTTTCAGGCAGCGAAGTTGGAGAGGGCGGGATTAAAGCTTTACTTTAGTTTTTAGGATTTCATTTGTACTTAAAAAGATATATATATATATATAGATAATTGTTCCGCTGTATTAAAATCTGATTCATTGTATAAAAATCTGATGTATAAAAGAAAAATTATTTATGAAATATATTGTTGTTTCTGTGATTCTGTGACTGATTCTGTTTAAATGTTATAAACTAAATAACAATCCGTCATTTTGAACGTTCCTAGTTGGTTTAATTACCGACTAGAGGCGGTCAGAGCGGCGGGTCGTTACAAAGTGGTATCAGAGCTTTGGTTTACACAAAGCTTAGTTTATGGCGTTTAATATGAATAGTTACTAGAATCACTCTAAAGAAAACGTTTTCCAAATCTAAAGAAGTATAAAATTGTTTCCTTTGAAAAATAAAAGGTATTTTGAAAATTCAAATCTTTTTCGGAAATTACCCTCTCTAAATTTAGGTTTGTGATAGTTCTTTTCGGTGAGGTCTCCTTAGATTTGAGTTTCGATCGTTCGGAAACTCATTATCGAATTGTTGGGATTTATGGAAAATTGAAGTATAAGTTAAGTGAATTAATGAATTGGTTTAAATCGAATATTTTGAATATCTCCAAAGTAATAATTGGGAAATAAAACGACATGTTAATTTGGTTATAACCAAGAGAATTATTGAACTATAACTTGGAAATTTGATTCTGAATTCTTTTGAAAATTGATTTCTAATGTTGTGAAGAACGATTTAGTAAATTAATGGATTATAAGTACTTAACTTATAATATGAACTTTTGGTATATAACTGAGTTATATAAATTGAATTGAATTAATAAAGGAGGTTATGAAACGAAGTCTTATAAATAGAAATGGAATTTCTAAAGATGCTTATAAATTCCGCAAACGACTCATTTTGATAAGTAAATTGTTATAGCTTATTTATGGAGTTATATCTATGATTTGAACAGTGAATATATTATTAAATCAAACGGATATGTCTTGGAAAAATGATTGGATAATCCAACCTTTGCTAATAAGGATTGCAAAATTTTGATAGGAAATCTATTTGTCAACTTAACTGTATGAATCAAACCAGTTTTGATGTAAAGCTTATATTTCAAGTTTAGACTAATGCCTAAAATAGTTAATGTGGAAATATGAATCTAATGGAACCAAGTCGATGAATGGTTTACTAAAGAATTAGTTGATTATTTTTGAAATAGAAAGCGAATGTAAAGTTCAAATGAGATTTAGATTTCAAATTTGATGTTTGTCAACATGAAAATTCATAATAGATTTAATTGATTCAGTGATGAATTTGAATTTGAACGGGCAGAGAATTAAGTTAAGTGGAAAACTAATATGGGAAATTTGAAGTTGGTTTAAAACCAATATTGTGAAATGTATGCAGAATTCAAACTATGAATTAAGTCGAAGTTGAAAAAGTTAAATGGGAATGTTTTTGGGGAAATAATATTATGAAATGAAGTTAATCCATTTTTAAGCTGTTTTGAAATGTGTTAAGAATCGAAAGCATAGATTTCAACATTTATTGTTGGAATAGACGTTTTTGGGAGAAATGAAAGGAAATGGTGGACTATAACATTGTTGTTATAGTAAATGGTTTCCGAAAGGAAATGTTTTTACATAGTATTGGGATTTATATATCTATCTTAAATTTCGAATCCCTATACTAGTGATTTTGAGTTGTCGTAACGATGTTTTACGCGACATTCGTTTTGACTCAAATAAATGTGTTTATGAGAATGATTTCCTTAAAGAATGAAATATATACTTAATTATGATTTAAGTATATTGAATATTTTCCAAATGTTGAAAATAAATAGACTTGTGAATTACTTATTATTAAATAAGTATGGAAATGTTTTCCAATATGAAATGAAAGGTTTGAAATTTTATCTTTTAAAGATAAATTGAAAAGTGAATATTTGAAATTTGTTTCAAATAGTTAAGTGTGGAAAATTATATATCTTGTAAAGATATTATTTTTGGGAAATTTGAACGATTAGTTCAACTTGGAAATTTTTCAAAAAGATTGAATTTTGAGTTAAATTGAGTTTAACTTTGACACCAAAAACAATATAAGTTGAGTTTTGAATTTTGGATAGTCGATTGGGATTGTATGTCTAACATTGTGAATTGATGACATATCAATTGATCTCTATTAAATATATATCTGTTGGTGGCGGAGAATTTATTCTTTTAGCTTAACACCCTTCTCTGAGACGTACGAGCTTAGAGGTTATATATCGGTAGACATCAATTATGTGTTGAGAATTGACGATGTAACGTGAAATCCAAATCGAGTGTGAAGTCGATAATAAATTGGATTATGAATGTGAATTAGGTTTGAAATAACCTTAAATTTTCAAATCGACTTAGAGGAAAATTTGAAATGGATAATGAAATGGAAAATTTTGGAATCCTCTATTTGTTATGGATATGAAATATTGTGGTTTTCAGAACGTATATATGAGAATACGATAAATTCGAAAACCATTAGTTTGGAAAAGTAATTGTTGTGGAAAACTTATGTAAGTACATGAGTATGATGTGTACTAAATGTGAAATGAAATATTATATATGTATGTATGATATTATGTTTTCCAAACTAAGGATATGGAAAAGTACCTTCCATTTAAAATTGGAGAAGGTATTGGAACTCGATATGAGTGTCCATTTGAAATTCGTAGCTACGTTGAATTTCCATATGTGGAATGTCCATTCGGACTAAAATCCCCCACGATGGATCATCGTGTCTGGGATCGGGAACTAGCGGAATTCGAGGGGCGAGATGCCTATGGGTACAAGCGATTCTACTGGGATAGTAGCGTAACCGCCGGGTATACCGCGATCTAGATGATATGAAATAGCGTAATTCGAGAGGCGAGATGCCTAGGTTTACAAGCGACTCTACTGGGATAGTAGCGTAACCGCCGTGTAAACCGCGATCTGATGGTATAGCGTAATTCGTGGGGCGAGATGCCTACAGTTACAAGCGATTCCACTGGGATAGTGGCGCAACCGTCGAGTAAACTGCGATCTATGCAACAACCATGGCGAAATTCAAGAGATGTGAAATCTATAGTTTACAAGCGATTCTACTGGGATAGTAGCGCAATCGCCGGGTAAGCTGTGATCCATGGGGGAACGTGCTTTCCATATCCATTTTTTTAAAAAGAATTTTTAAAAGTATTTTCACCGGGAATTGAAGCAAGTATATTTAGTACTTAGAGATTTTTAGTCCTGCGCCTGGCCAGCGTATGCCTAATGTCTGTAAGAACGACAATAGACTTGTTAAATTTCGAGCTAGCAAGTATTTTCAAACTTTAGATGGCAAATCAATAATCTGGAATTAAAAATTGCATAATTCCAACCTAATAAATTAAGGAAGAGGATTTTTGAGATATTTTGAAAGTCCACAGCTTTGGAAAAGTTATACTATGTAGATTTTTAACAAGAATTTAAAATTTAAAATTTGGGTTTTGTAAGTCAAAATTTTTGGTAAAAGACTTTTGCGTCTTGATTGTAGAAATCGATGAATAAAGCTAGTGAAATAAAATAAATGGAATGAATCCTATATTTATTTGTGAGTTTGGAACTTGGCAAAATTGTGTTGGGTATAAACATCAGTGAAATTTTAACAATCATTTCTCCTAACTTGTAATTTCGGGACGAAATTCTTTTAAGGAGGGGAAGTCTCTAACGACCCCAATTTTGAATTTAATTTAAGTTGAGAGTTAATGTAGATTTTTAACAAATTTTGAAAATAAAATTTGATTTTTGACTTTGGAATCTGAATTTGAAATATTGAATTTGTATTGAATTGGGATTTATAAAATAAATAAAATAAATGCACATAGTTAAAATTTAAAACAACATATTTATAAACTTCGTAAAATATAAAGTGACTACATTGGAAAAGTTATAACAACATAATTCAACAAAACAAAAGAAAAAAAATATACAAACAAATACAAATACAAGCTAGGCAATGCAAATAAAAGTATTTAAACAAATAAATAAGCAAAGTAAACAAAACAAAGTAAAATAACAAATGTATATAAGCATGTACACATGCATTTAATGCAAGACAGCAATAAGTGGAGACACTTGCATTTAATACCATTACTTTAGCACACAAAGTATATCTTCCCAGCCGAAAACAAATCATTTCAGCCACCTTTCTCTGATTTTAGCCACCCTACGCCCTAAAATCACGCAATCTCCATTTCAAAGCAGGACCGAAGTTTCTCTTCAATGTCAAAAAAAAAACCTAAATCTAAAAATCAAACGAAGAAAAAATGGTGGAGGCCTCATCTTCCTCTTCGCACCCAAGCTTAGGGTTTTTGCTTCTAGTTCGCTCGCTCGCGTGCTCCTCGATTCAAACTAAGGTGAGTACTTATTAGCTACTCACATCTAATTCATTTTCGTCGATTTGCTTAGCTCGTTCAAATCTGTGTTTTTGTTGTTTGAATGAGTGATACTCTCGGCTATTTGATTTCGATGCTGGTGAATTATTATTGACTTTTCAATTTTACTTGAATAATATAGTTCATTCGATTCTGACTTGTTTGGTTTTGAGATAGTACGGCTTTGAATTCTTTTGGCTTTGAGATGAAAAAAAAAATGAAAAAAAATAAAATAAAATTGACTACGGCATTGGACTTGAACCACTGACTTTGGTCATGATTGTTCATGCCTGTAGAGTATTTGACTTATTTATATTTGTACCCTGGTTTTGACTTTCTGGCATTTTAAACATGAATTTGTTCGAATTGGCCATTTGAAGCTATTTTGATTGCTAGTATTTTGGTTCTATGAACCTCTGGCTAGACTCGAATTTGTTGCCTTGGTCCTTACTACTATGACTTGATACTGCTGACTTCGGGTTGCACTGATTTGTTTTGATTCCACCTGATCCTTAGTATGGTGTTGTTGTTTCTTTACATTTGTCTGAGTCACATTCCTATTGTGCATGTCACTGCATACATGTGTATACGCATGTTTATGCATTGTCTACTTGTAGTTGGATTTGTTTACAGCTTCGACTTGCATTTTGAGTTGCGGGTTCAGGTTGCCTTGTTTGGGTGTTTGTTGTACATATGAAATTGATTCATATGTATGCTAGACATTGTTTACACTGCATTTTGCTTGTCACTGAGTTCTTTTGGTTTGAGTACATATGCCTAGTTCGCTTTTGGTTGCTCTAGTGATGCATGTGCTTTATGTATCACTGCATATGCTATTTTCCATGTTATCGAGTGGCTTGGCAGTTGTGTTGAATCATGATAGTTGTGATTTGACCTCTGCATTTTGTAATTGCTGATAGCATGTTTATGTATACATGTTTATGCAGCTTGCAGTTGAGGTATAATTTTGAGTTTACTTGCCTGCTTCATCTGCAGTGTCTTCATTGTGCACAGCTATGTATTGGTTCTTGATGTATTGATTTTTAGCTTGCTTCTGATTTTTCTGAACTTTGACAGTCTCGACTAATTTGCTTCGAGACAGTTTTTGTTGCAGTTTTCAAAGTTTTAAAATTTAACAAGTTTCAAAGTTTAAAATGTTTAAAGTTAAATATTTTTGAATTGTTTTAACAAATGGGTTAAGTGAGTAAACTTCTGTTTTAAAAGCTCGAAATTTGTTACAACTATTAAATGCTTTGAAATCTCCTTCATCTTCGTTGAAACCGTAACCAGTAATTACTTGATTTTTCTCACAGCTTTGTTGTGTTTGAAACTGTAACTTGTTTGATTTTGGTCTCTGTGACTTTTGGTGTCTTCTCTGACTTTGGTTATTTTGATACCTTTTGAAGTGGCATCTTTTGGGTTTCTGGTATTTGACATTTGCTATGCTTTTGGTATGTAGCCACTTGTGTCAGTAGTGTTGCAGGCTTAGGTTTTGTGGTCTTCATTGTTATCTGTTAGCACTTGAGTCTGCATTTGCATTTCCTTTGACCTTTTTGGGCACATAGACTTGATTTCATTGTTGTTGTGTAGTGACTTTGTGGTCTTCATATATGTATATGCATGCATTTGACTTTGGGCTTGGGCAGTTGTACATTTGGTAACCATTACCTAACCTCGGCATTGCCTTCATGTAAATTCATTGAAGTCCGGGTAGATAAATTAACCACTGTGTACATTGTTTAGTTTTATATCCCTGCATGTTGATTTTATACATGTGATAGTACCTCCATTTTAACCCAGATCTGTAGTATGCATTGTCACTCTAATTCATGACATTTGTGCTGCGCAATAGAATTTGTTGAGACTATGCTTGTACCTGTATATTGAATCACAGTTTCAGTTTGCATGTAATTGTGACTTGGCCATGATCTCACCTCTTGAACTCATATTAAGTGTTGGCTCAATCTTAGCAATGTATGATTATTGATGTTATGCTGATATTGCTGTTTATACACACCCGTTCCCACTGTAAATGAACATGTTGTCTTGACTTCAGTCACGAAATTGCCACTTACCTAGAAAATTTATTGTGCACCTGTGCCTTGAAAAATCTTGCATTTTCCCCCTGTCATTCATTACTGGCCACATGCTTCCAGAATGTGGCTCTCATTTTGCCAGCTACCTTGAACGCCCATATTTATCAATTTGCTTTGAATTTGGTCATGCATCCATGCTTGTTATTTGTCCCTGCCCTGATGTCTTGAAAAGTGGCGAGGCCGTACACGCGTGCGTGTACTGCAGCCATACAGTATTTATTTTAATTGATATTTCTTTTGCTTTTGATTCATTGATTTCTTTGCATATTTCATAGACAGTATTGGCGAGGCAGTGCACGCGTGCGTGTACTGCAGCCAATCAGTTTTGATATTGTTAAGTAACTTTTCAATTATTTAAATTGATTTGATTTAAATTGATGATTTTGGTTTAAACTGCCGTTTAGGCAAATTTTTGATGTTTTTTTTTCTAAATTTTTAAAAAGAGAAAAAAAAATCCTTTTCTCTATCTTCATTTATGATTTCAATCTGCTGATTTATTGTTTTAACACTGTTAAGTGTTATATTTACCGTTATCCGATCTTTTTGTAAAAAGGGTCGGATAGGTGAATTTATCTTTGACTGTCGTCTAATTGCTATTTGATTATTACTGCCTCTATGCACTAATAACTGAGTTTGAATTAGACTGACCTGGGTATTATTTTCTTTTGAATGTAATACTCGGGTCAGACCGAGTATTTTTACAGTTTGAAGATTTTCAGGCAGCGAAGTTGGAGAGGGGGGGATTAAAGCTTTACTTTAGTTTTCAGGATTTCTTTTGTACTTAAAAAGATATATATATATATATATATATATATATATATATAGATAATTGTTCCGCTGTATTAAAATCTGATTCATTGTATAAAACTCTGATGTATAAAAGAAAAATTATTTATGAAATATATTATTGTTTCTGTGATTCTGTGACTGATTCTGTTTAAATGTTATAAACTAAATAACAATCCGTCATTTTGAACGTTGCTAGTTGGTTTAATTACCGACTAGAGGCGGTCAGAGCGGCGTGTCGTTACATACCCTCCTGTCTCATGAGTCCGAGGCAAACTCTCTTGATTTACGGGACTCAAGACCACCCAATTGATTTCCAGGCACAACCATACCTTATAGAAAGACTCAACAAACTTTTGATTACAACTTGATCTTATAACTCTGAATAGCACTTTGATCTTCGAGAGAGAGCAGAGAATGAAACAAGAATGAGATTCTAATTTGATACACTTGAGAATTCGGCAGAATTTCGACACTATCTTAAAAATATGAAAATTATAGAATATGGATTTGTGAAGAAGGAGAAGTGATGAAAATAAGAAATTAGTTAGTTAAAAAATTCGTTTACGAAAGCTATTTATAAAGCACCAATGGTCATAACCATTCGTGAAGAGATTTAAATGAATAGACACTTCTTTTGAAAATTGAAACTTTTGAATTCAACGGCCACCATGTCGACATGGGTTATCCCATGATGTCGACGTCCCTATGTTAAAAACAATGTAAAATTTGTTTTGAAAATGAAGTTTAAACAAGAGTTTATCTTAAAATAAAAACAAATAATATATTAAGGCTAAAACATCTTTTTGGAAAATCATTTGAAAAGATAATTTTAAGGCTAAAATATTTTGAAAAGCAGTTTTGAAAACCATTTTTAAAAACCATTTTGAAGTAGTTTTGCAAGCTTCTACCTGCAGAATATCTCATCACATCAGGACTCGAGAACTTGTACAAAACCAGGATGTTCGTGGGTTTGTAAGCCACTTATCGTAAATTTGTACGCTACTTATCGTGGGTTTGTAAGCCACGAAGAAGGTAGAAATGGGTTCCATCTCAAATGAAATTCGGAATGAATATTTCCATGCTATTATGAAGTTTTAACAAAAACTAGACACATATCTTGAAATCTTGATCTTGATACTCTAGAGTCTTCAATCTTGATATCCCCATTCTGAATCTTGAATCTTGAGTCTTTATACCGATCAATCTTCAGAAATCAATACCTGCATACATATATATATATATATATATATATATATATATATATATATATATATCCTGCATATACATATCTATCTAGACAACAGTGTTAGTATATATTTTATAATAAAATAAGTTAAAATGGTTGTTGTCATCAAAACCAACATCTCAGTTCCTAACAAACTCCCCTTTTTTGATGATGACAACCTGTATTTGTAAAATATATTTACCATACCAAAACTCCTATACCATAACTCCCCCTTACTCCATGACTCCCACTTACTCCAATCATAACTCCCCCTTACTCCAATCCAACTACTATTTTATAACATCTCCCCCTTTTTCATCAACAAAAACTTCTAACTAATAAATTCTCTGAACTTCATATAAGATAATCAACCATAATAAAATAGAATAATCCATATACAAGTGTAATAAGTGCTAAGTGTGATCATAAGTATAATCCAAAGTAAATCAATCATTAGCCAATCATATCTACAGTAATTATTCAATCCAAACATATATACAAACCATACCAAATAAGTTAAGTCAATTTAGATTAAAACACACCAATCAAATCAAACAAATAACATACAGAATGACTAGACATTCCTTGGTACTTCCACCCATCCATCTTCTCCAAAGATAGGGTCTGCTTTGATGGCATCCCATTCTTCTTTATCTTTGTTGAGAGTGACTGGTGGATTTCCTTCAAGATCGTCCTTGTTAAGGGTTGAGATCATGCAACGAAGGGTGTCGAAATGTCTCTCTTGCTCCTTGATCATTTGTATTTGACTCAATTCTAAGTTATGCTGATTACGAAGTATGAATGTAAGAATATTCTTGAAGGAAGTGAGAGTTTCTTTAAAATTATCACTTAGATTCTTAATTGGAGAAGCCATAATTCAAGAAATAGGAAGAACTATGAAAGGGAGTGATTAGAGATGAAGTTTGACAATTTATTCTAGAAGAAACAGATATAAATAGGGGTAGAAAGTCATTTGAAATGAATAGACACAAGTTAGTTACATGATATTAAAATTTGAAAGTGTAATTAGTTTCTGCCCTTTGTATGTCGACATAGGGGGATGGTGTATGTCGACATACCTCTGCCTAAAGTGAAAATTTGCTTTGTTTTGAATATTATGAACAAATCTATTCAACTAAAATTTGTATAATATAAAAACAAGCAATTACAGAGATAAGTGAAGTTGAATAACAGGAAATGAAAGATTTCATTAATAATTCTAGTCAACATTACATAAGATAATAAATATTAACTAAAATTAAGAAAATACAAAGATAGAACTTAAGATAACATGGACTAAAACTAGTCAGATGAAGATGAAGAAGATGATAGTCCAAGCTTTCTACTAATTTTTTCGAAGAACTTGTCGATTTTAGTGGAAATCTTATCCATTTTCTTACTCATTGATCTTTTAAGTGTCTCTTGATTTTCCACTATAATTCTTTGATTATTAAGAATTGTCTTATTGGATAGATTAGCGGGATTAGTAGGATATTCAATACTCTCTAAGGAAGTTTCTTGATCTTCCACTTCCTCCTCTTCAATTTCCATTCCTTCCTCTTCCTCTTTGTCTTCTTCTTCCTCCATTTATTCCATCTTTTCGTGAGCAAGTCTTTCTTCCTTTTCCATAAGCGTTTCATATGGTTGAAACATTAATGGAATTTGCATAAGGGAAATGTTTCCATGGTTGAACACTTTTCTAGTTATAAATTTTTCCCTTTTAAAATCAACTCCAAAATAATTAAAAATCCGAGTGAGATATATTCCATGAAATAATGTATTTTCATCCATAGTAAAATTCTTAGGCCTTAGCTCATCCAAAAAAACTTGAGCCCAATTAATATCATAATTTTCAAAAATTACAAAAAGAGCTTTGCAAACTTTCAAAGTCAGGTTGTTGTAGTTTCCTGACCTTGGTATAAGAGTGTGTTGGATAAGAAGAATAACAATTCTTGCTTTTGGATGAAAATAACGATTTTTGAATTCAAAATTGTCATCCCCTTCAAAGATGTGATGAAATGTCTGTCGATCATTTTCATTGATTTGAAATTCCGAGAGATTCATTCCGGTATACTTGCACCCCAAAATATTTCTCAAAATTTCACAATCCAAAACAATTTGTGTTCATTTAACACTACTTCAAATTTGCCCTTCTTCCCCATCATAAAAACTATGATCAAAATTCGCATAAAACATCTTAACAAGATTTGGATAACATACAAAATCATTTTGTTTGTTATCAACTAAACTAAGAATAGAACATTGTTGAAAAATATTTTAAGGAAAATCTTCAAAATAGCAAATTTTCCCGTATGAATTTTACCAAAGTTTACATAGTTGATGTAAGCTTTGATAGCTTCCTGGTCATTAAAAAGAAAATTTTTGACAGATTTTGGAAGCCTAATGGTGTTAGGAGTGCTTGAAGAGGCCATTGAAGAAGTTTGAGAGGAGTAAAAGATAATGAAGATAAATTTGAAATTTGAAATTTGAAATAAAAGAGAAAAGTGATGATAAAGAGAGTGAGATAAATAGAGATTCTATAGACATGTTCTCTGGTCAAGAAGCATCTTTCCAGAGCATTGAAGTTGGTGAAAAGGTGGAGGGAAATTCAAAAGTTTGAATTCAGATTTGAAAATCAAATTCTGAGGAGCATATCGACATGGGGTATCCGGGTATGTCGACATGTGCCTATTGAATCAAACGACAAATTTCTATTCCTAATTTCTAATACATATATATATATATATATATATATATATTATATCCTATATTCAAATTATATAATTCCTATAATAACATTAAATATAATAATACTCAAATATTAATATTTTAATATTTAAAATAATATTATTTTTGAATTTAAATTCAAATTTCAAGGGATAAATTTGAATTTAAAATTCAAGGAATTTAAGAGAATCAAGCAAACAACAAGCATCCATTCAAACAAGAAAAATAAAAAATAATGTGAATACGTACCTATTTTTAGATCCATACTCCCATCGTCATTTGATTCATGAATAGCAGTGAAACACAAATTTGAATTATCCATCTTCTTTTCATCGTCACTGGATGATGAGTCTGAGTCATCAAGAGTTGTTGTGTATGTTTTCTTTATTTTCCTTGATGAGTCATTGTTTGGAGGGAACAACTGTTTATCTAGATACGGACAATCTTTTCTATGATGCCCGACCTTATTGCAATTGTAGCATCTATCATTGTTGATGTTCTCCATATTATTTCTGAAATTCCTTTGATCATTTCTTTTGTAATTATTCATTTTTCTATATTTTAGGAATTTTCGGAAGTTTCTTGTCATGAAAGCAATCTCCTCATCGCTATCTGGTTCTGAATCTTCAAATGTTACATTGAATGCTAATGACTTCTTTTCTATAGCATTGTTTTCTCTTCTTCATTGCATTCGAACTTCATAAGACATCAGATTCCCAATCAATTCTTCTATTTTCATCAGATTGATATCATTTGCTTCTTCGATTGCAAGTGTCTTTCGATCTCATTCTGGAGTTAGTGAATTTAGAATTTTTCTGACTTGGTTTTCCTTCGAAAAGCTTTTTCCCAGTGCAATTAGTGAATGAACAATATCTTGAAATCGACAATACATGTCGGAAATGGACTCATTTGCATGCATTTTAAACAATTGAAACTGATTAGTTAATATGAAAATTTTAGTCTGTTTAACTTTGCTTGTTCCTTCATGAGTAACTTGCAAAATTTTTCAGATTTCAAATGCAGACTTACAAACATACACTCTATTAAACTCATTCTTATCTAATGAACAAAATAATATATTGATGGCCTTTGAGTTATTTTGTGCAACACCCTTTTGCTAAGCGGTCCACTGGGCAAAATTGGTAATTGGTTCAATATACTCAGTTTGTATGATATTCCAAGTGTCTAATCCTACTGATTGTAAATAAATTTTCATTCTACAAGCCCAATATGCATAATTACTGCCACTGAAAAATGGTGGTCTGACAGTAGACTGACCTTCTACAAATGAACTAGTGTTAGGGTTAACAGAACTAGTGCCATAGTTGACATTACCAGTGTTGGTAGCCAACAATTTTCAAGTTTCAGATTATGAAAACTATGAAAACCAATGCTCTGATACCAATTGAAAGTGAGTGTGGATTAAGGATCTTAAGGCTAATTTAACATTAGAGGGGGAGTGAATAGTGTTTAATGGATTCTAAGACTTATATGGACTAATTTAAAATTATGACACAAACAAATGCAGAACTTAATCACATAACAAAAACAGAATCAAACACAATTGCAGAGAGTAATAAAAAACAGTAAAAGGAAAGAACACACCGGATTTTATACTGGTTTGGAGTTACCCTACATCCAGTCCTGTACCAAGGAAAACCATCTCATACAGATTTTTATTATATTAATGTCGAGATTATAATCCTCAATTTCTAAAGGCCTTGAGGTACCCTCCTGTCTCACGAGTTCGATGCAAACTCTCTTGATTTACGGGACTCAAGACCACCCAATTGATTTCCAGGCACAACCACGCCTTATAGAGAGACTCGATAAACTTTTGATTACAAATTGATCCTATAACTCTGAATAGCACTTTGATCTTCGAGAGAGGGCAGAGAATGAAACAAGAATGAGATTCCAATTTGATTCACTTGAGAATTCGGTTGAATTTAGGCACGATCTTAAAAATATGAAAATTATAGAATATGAATTTTTGGAGAAGAAGAAGTGAGGAAAATAAGAAATTAGTTAGTTAAAAAATTCGTTTATGAAGGCTATTTATAAAGCGCCAACGGTCATAAGCATTTGTGAAGAGATTTAAACGAATAGACACTTCTTTTGAAAATTGAAACGTTTGAATTCAATGGTCACCATGTCGACATAGGGTATCCCATGATGTCGACATGCCTATATCAAAAACAATGTAAAATTTGTTTTGAAAATGAAGTTTAAAACAAGAGTTTATTTTAAAACAAAAACAAATAATATTTTAAGGCTAAAGCATCTTTTTGAATAATCATTTGAAAAGATAATTTTAAGGCTAAAATATTTTGAAAAGCAGTTTTGAAAATCATTTTAAAAAACCATTTTGAAGTAGTTTTGCAAGCTTCTTCCTGTAGAATATCTCATCACATCAGGACTTGAGAATTTGTACAAAATCAGGATGTTCGTGGGTTTGTAAGCCACTTGTCGTAGATTTGTAAGCTACTTGTCGTGGATTTGTAAGCCACTAAGAAGGTAGAAATGAGTTCCATCCCAAATGAAATTCGAAATGAAGATTTCCGTGCTATTATGAAGTTTTAATAAAAACTAGACACATATCTTGAAATCTTGATCTTGATACTCTAGAATCTTCAATCTTGATATCTCCATTCTGAATCTTGAGTCTTGAGTTTTTATACCGAACAGTCTTCAGAAATCAATACCTGCATATATATATATATATATATATATATATCCTGCATATACATATCTATCTAGACAATGGTGTTCGTATATATTTTATAATAAAATAAGTCAAAAATGTTGTTGTCGTCAAAACCAACATCTCAGTTCCTAACATAACTAACACGGGTAAGGTCAATTCTACAATCCTTTGCTACATGCCCTTTCTTCCTATATTGATTACACCTCCTTTCTGGCTTTCCATTACTATAATCACTTTTATGTTTTCCTTTTGTCAGTTTACCTTTTTCTTGGTTTATTCCTTTTATAGTTATATATTAACCGAATTTTGCTGTGTTTCCTCAATTAACCTTTAAATGTGGCTCTAAATGGAAACTATTCAATGCTAACTCCTTAAGTGGTGAGTTTAATCCTTTCATAAACTTCTTCACTGTTTTGTCTGTGGTATTAACAAGTTCTAACTTGTATCTAGCCAACTTGTTAAACTAGTTCATATACTCACCTATAGCCATATCATCCAGCTTTAAGTGAATGAATATTTACATCAATAATCCTTTCTCCGCTCTGGAGAAAAACTCGATTTCAAACTTTCTCTTAAAATTTGACCATGTAATATTATCATTATCATTCTCAGCAGTAACAAATTTCCACCAATTTATTGCTTCTCCCTGAAGGTGCTAGGAAGCCAACTATCTTCTTTTAGGATCACTTAAACTCGAAAGATTGAAAACTTTCTCATATGAGGGTGTACCACCCAAACTAGAGAAGTCCCTACGAACTTTGGGAAAATCACATTAGGTGGTTCTAGGCCTATACCACTCATTGGGTTGCGATTGCAGATTCTACGAGATTTTCACCGGTCTGGCTGGTCGCTTGCATATATTGACGGAACCGAGTAGGGTTCACGCCAAGAATATCCATAACATCCACTTTAGTACCATTTCCAATTCTAGCATTGAATCCACCAACAATGTTTCTTGTTCCATTTTCCATTGGGGTACTCATATTCTCCTACCAAAAAAAGATTCATTAGCAACCCCATAACAAACCACCCTAAAACAAGCCCAAATTCCAACCCAAAAAAGGCTCATCGGAATTTAGACCCATTTCAAAGCTAGAAGTTGGTTGGTAAAAAAATAGCATAGAACTATTTATTCATTCATTCATTCAGGACTCACAACAGAAGAATAAAATACAATTGCATAAACAATACCTATTTTATTTCAAATTCCAAATGTCATAAAACCATAACATAATGTCAACAACAACCATTACATAACCATGTTAAAAAAAACACATTTTTAACTTCAAATGGGTACACCATAAGATAACATAAATAAATAAATAAACTACTGCCACAAGCTCCCTTCATCACTCCATCTGGATCATCATCTCCTTCCCTAACCTGTATTGTAATAAGGAGGAAGTTAGAACAATAATGTCTAGTGAATAAAAAATCTCGAGCATTTCTATATCAGTACTTAGGCAATATAATTTGAAAAAGGATATTTCTTTTGCATTTAAACTATATTCAAAACCATTTAATACTTCATATAAAGGAAAGAGACGGGCCCTTAAACAATCACTTAATACCTTCAATCCCCGAAGTAGGTTCTTACATAATCAATAACCCATAATCATCGTTATTAGTGTCCACCAATGCAAGAGATAGAACCCAAGCCACTTAATCTATTTTAATGGAAAATAGGAAGAATTTGACCATTTAAGATCTCAATCGAGGTAGGCCCCTATCATTTAATACCTATTCCCAAGAGGGACCCCTCATAGCTACCTATCTAGTTGATATTCCATAGAAATCACTTTAGACTCCTAATACTTTCATTAAAGCGGAACTAATTTCGAGATATCCTAAACCATGCCTAGACACAATCCCAACCATTTAATACTTCATATAAGAGAAAGCGGCGGGCACTCATACAACCACATAATACTTCTAATCCTCGAAGCATGTCCTTCGTATTATGACCTGTACCCCATGGAGATATCTCACATTAGCCCGACTATTCGTAGGAATTGGTAGTCAGAATAGCTGGGCAGATTTATGCTATAGAATTTGGACTAACCTCATGTCATCTATAGTTACTTATTATAGGCAATGTCTCACATCAGCCCCAAAGTCACACTATTGGTAGCCAAATTAGCTGGGTAGACTTTTGTGTTCTTTTGACTAACCTCGCATCCATATAACTTAGTCATATTTCATAATACTCTCTAAGTGTTTTATTACACATCTCACCGTATTCATTGACTTAATTAACTATGTAATTATTACATTACAATTATACGTTATTTACACTAGTTATATATATATATATTCAATTTGTAGAAATAGACGGTGCAAACTACGAATAAGAATTTGTACCTTACATACCATTTCTTAATCAAATCACCTAAACAAATCCAAAAAAAAGAACAAGAAGTGGAATAGAAGGTAAATACATAAAATGCAAAATCCACACAAACTGCATTATTTTAATACAGAACAATTAAGATTCCAACCTAAGAATCGAGATTTCACTTTAGGGGAACTTTAAGGATTTTAAATATGATGTTTTCGTAATCCAAAAGTCCCCAAGGTGTCCAAACTACACTATTCAATTACTAAAGTAAAAAAACTAAGATTTCCACTCATAGAGGTCCTTAGCTTTGCCTTCTCTTGAATTTGACTTGCCCTTAATGAACTCTTTTGGAATTCTTCATTCTAATATATATATATATATATATATATATATATATATATATATATATATATATATATAGAGAGAGAGAGAGAGAGAGAGAGCAAGGGAATTGTATATACGTTTGATTCATAAAATTAGAGGTTTGGAGGAGAATATATGGAGAAAATAAACAATAAATAAAAGAAGAAATATAAGATTTCGTACTTGAAACCCTAATGAAGCTTTCTGAATATACGAAGAAACGAAGTAATAGAGCTTCGCTAGTAGTGCCAAAATATTTGTGAAGAAAACTAAAAGGGCTAAGCTCTTATTTACAATGGTTAGAATACACCAGAATTGTTGGATTAAAGTCGTTCAAAAATAGTATAATTTGTTACGCTAAAATACAAAAAACCCTAGCCGTTGTCCACCTCCTATCGGTCGACCGCCACTTGCTATCGGTCGACCAGTCCCCTCATTATGGGAATGTTTAATTTTGTCGTCGTTTATTTTATTTTCTTCCTTAATTATAATCTAGTGTTAATGTTAATTTTAATGT
The DNA here is from genome assembly GCA_030765085.1 of Allium cepa. NCBI lineage: Eukaryota > Viridiplantae > Streptophyta > Magnoliopsida > Asparagales > Amaryllidaceae > Allium > Allium cepa. Next base: position 20,912,602 of record CM060933.1, on the reverse strand, counting down.
ATATTTAACCCCCAAGCCTAGTTACAGTTAACTTTTGAATTTCAAAGAATTTAAATCAATTTGAATCTAAAACTTCAAACGTTCATAACTTTCTCGTTTGAGCTCCATTTTTAACATATTATATATGGAAATTGATCAGCGAATCGCCACGAATGCTGCATAATTTTCATAATCAAATTCTAACTTTTACATAATTTTCATTTTTACCTATATCTTATTTAAACTAATTTATCTAATTTATTTGTTTATAGTTGATTTTACGGGGTGTTACACACTTCCTAATAGGTAGTGAATGAGAGTAGAATAGTAAACATGGCATATACTTATACTTGACTCATTTGTATATTATTATATAATTACATTTATAGATACACATACATTCTCTCTTTACGTTCCTAGTCATTAGATTAAGGAAAGTTTCGCTCTAATACCAAATGTAGCAACCTACCTTTTTCGACCCCCGAGTTCAATGCCTTGAATCGATATTAACACCTCGAGAACCAAAAAGGGAGAGTTGTTTTGATATGATATCAGGAAAAATGTGGTTCTAACTAATAGCTTTCAGAATCCCACAATGGAAGGAAATAAAATATAATATATTAATAATCATAATCACTTTGGTTACACCATAATATACTTACACAGTCAAATACATATGTCTGTACAATACCAATGAAACTAAATCCATACACACAATCAATCCAAGTCATAATGCTTATATACATTATTTACAATATGTATGATAAGGTCCTTGTCTTCTGTACCATCTCGTCTACAAGCTTTATCAACCTAGATATATAAATACGAAAAAAATAGGAGTGAGTACAACATAAGTCTGGTGAGTGAGACATACTTGCTCCGCATTAGGCGTGGCAATTAGATCCGATCTGATAAACCCAAACTCAACCCAGTGGGTCTCAGTTTTGTGCAGGTTTGGTTTTGTCGGATCCAAACTATAAATTTCAAAAATCTAGACCCGACCCAACCCGAGCTTCGGTTCGGTTAGGGTTGGGTCGGTTCGGGTTCGATTGGATAATGACAATAAAAAATGCATATTTTCCAATGTTTTTTGGTTGGGTCTTTCGGGTCGGGTTTGATCGGGTCTCTATTGTATTTTTCATCACTCGGACCCGACCTGAGACCCATCGAGTTTGATTCGGGTTTGGGATCGGGTTTTTTTGGGTCGGTTCGGTTTGGTTTCACGATTCTAATTTCCAGCACTACTCTACATATACTACAAAGATAATAATATAACATGATAAGAGTCTAACGTCTCGGCCACCTCGCACTATGTTAGTCACACCATGCTTAATCTATCTTATACACTGGTCGTATAACATGGAATCTATATGGACTCTCTTTCCTTGACTCGCCTCGTGTGCTACAAGGTTTCCTCTTGTCCACCAATATGTCAATTCCTTGTAGGAACTGGCTCTTTAGACTCGCTTTATGCGCTACATGGTCACTTGTTGTTCATACCTCATATACAGCTGGACTTCATCCTGGACTTGCCTCTTGCACTACATGATCGCTTAACATCCACTCCTCTACACTAGACCGTAGAAGCACTATAGGGGAGCAACGCAATACCCGAATCACCTTCTTAAGTCATGGGCTCGTATCCTGGGTTGCTAACTTCCACCACAAGCTCGTATATGTTTATGTCAATGTCGAAAAAAATTCTATTTCCAAACAACATACAAAATCCAATTAAAATAAACAATCAACATCATATAATCCACCTTGGATTCGTACGATTGATAATCGTCTCTGAAGTAGCCACCAAAAGTCCTCTGAAAACAAAGGAAATGGGACTCGAATCGATAAAAATTAATGTATATTGGCCTATTCGGGTCCAGGTTCAACCTGAACCCAGAAACGACCCATGGTCCAATGGTCACCTACACCGGTCGACAGGCCACGATCAGAATTTTAATTATAATCATGGTTTTGACCATTCCTCCATGTCGTTTCGCCTCCAATCGCTATCGTTCCGCCTCTGGTCATCTCAAATCGTACCTGACATCTTAAACTACTTTTTTATAGCCATTTTACACTTAAATTTCATCAATTTTCATGGTATATTAATTTAATCCAAAGAAAAGGGGAAATTCTAGTTTTTATTTTACTATTTTATCAATTCCTCCCAAACCGATGTTAAATCCGAAAATTAAGTGATTTTAAATTGTTATTTACTCTATCTTAGACCATAAATCATGTTTATAGCATTATAATTGCATTATATCCAGAGAAAAACAAGAACCACTCACTGATTCGCTCTCCACCGCTTCAGCCTTCGCTATTCGGACCATTGCACCACCAAACTTTAGAAATTTGCGTTCAATTTGGTATGGACGCGTAGTATTCCCCGTATGCTTCGCGATACCGTTGGTTTGATGTGAATCCGTCGAGATTTGATTAAATACGGTGATTTAAAATTTAGGAAGAAAGAGGAAAAGCGAATAGAAATGGACAATGTTAGTTTCTGAAATGGAAGAGAAGTTACGTCTTACAATATTTATAAATGGAGGGAAGACAATGGTCTCCTAAAGACAAATTCAAATTTTGATGCTCGTTTAGCTCGACGCGAAATCGTCCATAACTCATTCATACATACTTCAAACGAAGCAAATAAATATATTACACAAAAATGACAATTGTAATGGCGTTAATTGGTTTGGTCGCCAAATTCCAAAATTGAAAAAAAAATGACATTTTGCTCCTCTTTATTTTAGATAAATTTTTATTTATAAATTGAATCCAATTATTTCGTACTATTATTTTAATTACAAAATAACTCAATTTTTTAGGGTATTGCAAGCGAGGTCCGGTGTAGTAAGGTACTTATGATTAGGCCTGTCAATGGTACGGGTTTTGACCCGAGCCCGGCCCGAACCCACCATATTTATGCGGGTACGGGTTTTGCCTTTTACTACCCAAGCCTGACTTAGGCCCGATCTGGGTCGGGTACGGTTTTAAACCCGACCTGGTTAAGGCCCGACCTGACTATTAGTTTTTCGTCGTATCAAAACATGAGTGCGTATATTATTTATTTACCATTTTGTTTGTTTACATGTAGATGTTTTTGCATACTTTTGTTATGAGCTTGACTATATCACCATCCAATTTATATGTTAACATTGTTTGTATATAAATTTTATCAAAGTTGCAGTTTTAAAATATGGTTTTAACATAAATATTCCGAGTTAGGTATATAGTTATTACCCAACGGGCCGGGCTCAGATATTGGATTGAAATACCCTGCGGGTTTGGACCGGGTTTATAATTATTGTAATTGGATTCAGGTCCGGTTTTATAATACCCGGACCGAACCCTGCCCATTAGCAGGTCTACTTATGATAACATAGTTTGGTACGGGCATGGTTTTCCCAAAAATAATATTTTAAAGAATCTCAACTCTATGGAACCTTACTTGGAGTAATTTTGGTTTCTTATAGAAACTCGACCATTGAACGGGTTTTTTTTCTCAAAAAACCTAGCTCAGTTTGAATAAATATGTAAAAGAACCGCACTTATTCGAAACGTTCATCTTACAAATGAAATTCACTATAATTATTTTAATATTTTTCAAAGGTTGTATCAGAATTACTTGAGGATTGACGAAAACTGAAAAATAAGAAGAAAGAAAAACTTCAGTTACATTTTTGAATGAAAGACATAAGTTTTAAATTTAGTCCGAAGAATAGTGAATGTTATATTAATACAGCATTAGATAAAAAAAATGCCGTATAAACTATGAAAACAAATGTTATATGAATTTAGTATTATTCTTTTGATAGCAAGAGTGATATTTCATTCAAGCAAAATACTCATTATGATGTCTCGGTTACTCGAATTCATAACCTTTAGAAACTTTCTCCAAAACGTCATACCTCAAACTATTTGAGCTAGAAGTCCTTGACTATATGAACATAACATTATACTTGCGTAATGCTATATGAACTTATCATTATATATACGTAACGATATACTAATTTGACATTTCTTTAACTGTGAAAATAAATGTTATTTTAGTTCATCTAATACTAGTTTAATTTAACATTCCGTTTATCTGATACTAGTCTAATATAATATTTTGTTTTATCTATTGCTATATTAATATATCATTCAATGCCTTTCAGACCAAATATTATAACTTGTGTTCTTTAATATCAGGTTTTTCCTTTAAACTAATTTCCTTGAAAAAAAGATTAATTGGGTATAGTGTATTTTTTCAAATTGATGGGGTGCTAAAAGTTAATGGCGTGTTAATAGAACCAATCAAAATTCTAGTTTGGTTAATTTTTGCTAATTTTTTTCCTTTTTTAATTAGGCGTAGTAAAAGAGTATTTTCAATTGTACTATTAATGGTTTCAAATTGAGTTTGTACCGTGTAAACCACATTGCAAATACCAGGTATTTTTTCTATATTTGAACTGCATGATGATATTCATATTTTATTCCCTATTTTGTTCTTTAACCTCTCCCCTCTTCATCCCAAAAAACCCCTCGTCTTCTTCCTCCTCAAATCTTCAAACTTATTTCTCACCAAACCTCTAAAAGTCACTATTCACACTTCTACGCACTTGCAAAAACTTAACCTTCCCTAAGATCTAAATTAAAATAATGTCGTCTTCAGCTTCCAAGTCCCAATCCCGAAACCCAAGACCCCAGAGCCAACCCAAACATAGCCCAACCCTAACCTCCCACCTCGCCATGGTTGAACTCAAATCCCGAATTCTCTCCTCCCTTTCCAAGCTCGCAGATCGCGACACTCACCAAATCGCATCCGAAGATCTCAACTCCATAATCACCAATCTGCCTTCAGAATGCATCCCCATGTTCATCAACGCCTTGATCCAAGACCCGCATTCCGACCCCTCCTCTATCTACAAGCGCGAATCTCTCCGCATCTTAAACCTCGTCGCGTCCACTCACCCCGAGCCCGTGTCCACCCACCTGCCCAAAATTATGTCCCACATCGTGAAAAGGTTAAAAGACAACAACGGGTCGGATTCGATCGTGAGAGATGCTTGTAGAGACTGTGTTGGAGGACTGGGAGAAGTGTACTTGAAGAATGGCGGCGGCGATGGAGGTGGTTTGATGATAGTTGGGATTTTCGTGAAGCCATTGTTGGAGGTGATTGGGGAACAGAGCAATAACAAGAATGTGGCAGCAGGGGCTGCAGCGTGTTTGGGGAGGCTGGTAGAGGCGAGTGGAGGTGGAGACAAGGCAGGGGCCATGTTTCAGAGGCTCTGTCCTAGGATTTGTAAGCTTGTTGGTGGCCAGGGTGTCCTTGCTAAAGGCGCGTTACTCTATGTGTTTTCTAGTCTTTCTCAGGTGATTTTTGTGCATATGCTTGCTCTGAGTGCTATAGTTATTGGAACCAAAACATCAACAAGTTTTATTGAAGTATCACCAATATTTGTTTCAAAAATTCTGAAAAGTCAAAGGAATTTAGGGCATTTTGCCAAGCATAAAGAAAAATAATGTTGGAATCCGTGAATTCCTATTTTTGCTCCTAAAAACTTTTTCTAACATGACTTTCCTGATCTTACTTGGGCCTCCAGCACTGTTCTATTTGTTTCTAAAATATCTTTGATATATGTGGATGATATAATATGATGCTTCCAAGGAGCAGTCCAGTTTGTTGACTGCAAAATCACTAAGATAAGGAACATGTGTGTAGTTCTAATTTTCATAGCATCTAAACTGTAATGGAATTATTAGAATGTATGTTCGTAGCAGATAAACATTCCTCAGATTTTACTAATGAAATTTTGTATTTTTTACATTTTCACTAAGAAAATGGAATATTATTAACCAATATAGTTATGCCCAATAATAATTCAAATGATAGAACATACGTTTTCATCAATAACAAGAAAAAGAAAAGGAAAAGAAGAGAAAGAAGATAGAATATAAATTGGTTACTGCAATGCCTTCCCTGTTGATTCTGTAAATTGTATTGGTGATGGAGTATTATCTTATCTACTTATTTTGTTTATCGTGTCAGTTAAATCTCAAATACATACCAGTTCTTATCAACATTCTCCAAAAAATTTCGAAATATTCTTTTCTGTTAACTGTTATTATAGGTAGGAGCAATTGGGCCTCAAAGCATGCCGGCTGTCCTACAAAGCATTCGAGATTGTCTCGATAATAGTGATTGGGCAGCACGTAAGGCTGCAGCAGATACACTGATCGTTCTGGCATCTCACTCAAGTCAGTTAATTGTTGATGGATCTGCTTCAACAATAGCTGCTTTGGAGACTTGTCGATTTGATAAGGTAATTTTATCAAAGATACTGATCCCAAGTTGTCTACACTTTGCTCGTATTAACTTACAATAACTTTTTACATTGAGTTACATAATATTTGATACTCATGGTTTATGGGAGGGCTTTGTAAGAGCATTTTGTGAAGCAAATTTATTCAAATTTATATTAAAATGAAGGCAAAATCCAGTCAGTGCACAATCTTTCCCACTATGCTTTCGATAGTCTTACCTTTCGATAAGAGATTATGTACCTAACTCAACACATTGGTTCACTCTTGTTGGGCCCCTAGCTATATTTTATATAAGCATATCATTTACAGTAGAAAATGGCCGCCTCAGGTGAAACCAGTTAGAGATAGCATGATGGAAGCTCTGCAACTGTGGAAAAATGTTGCTGAAAAGGGGAATGATCAATCAGAAAATCCAAAAGGTACATACACCATTGTTTACATCTATGCATGTATTCCTAATACCCAATCCATAAAAAAAGTATGTCATTGCTTGAATTACATAAATTAAATTAAGTTTGTTATGTCTCAGAAGAAAAAGCTCGTGGTTCAGTTGACACTGAAGAGAAAATGGAGAATAAGAAGTTGACACCTGGACGAAAAAAATCAGAGTCCCTCAAAGATTCATCTTCCAATACTTCACCTAAAGGTCCTGATTCTGTTTCCAAAGAAAAAAGCAGTAGCATACCAGAAAAAATACTAAAGAAAAAACTACCTCTGACTGACAAAGAAATGAATCCAGAATTTTTTCAAAAGCTGGAAAAAAGGATAACAGATGACTTGCCTGTAGAAGTAGTTGTCCCACAAAGGCACACACATTCCTCTCATTCACAAGATGTAGAGCAACATCTGAATGACAATGGTAACGGAGCTGAAGCTAAAGAACCAACTGAATTGCAATCACACACCGAAGTTAATTACTTCAACAATGAGAAGAGATTAGATGATTCTGGTCGTGATAAATTGATTGAAATTAGAACATTTAGGGGCAAAGAAATGAAATCAAGGTGTCATGATTTTGAGGAAAGAACTGAAATGATGCAAAGAGATATATCAAGTGCTCGTTCAAATTTCTCAAGGACTGATGGAAGTAGTGATAATTCATTCGTGAATAGTAAAGGGAACTGGTTGATAATTCAAAGACAGTTATCGCAGTTAGAAAGACAACAAGCTAATCTCATGAACATGCTTCAGGTAAGTTTTTTTTTCCATCACCTGTCTATGCTTAATTGCTGCATTTGAAGTCCAAACTCTTTTTATTATGTTCATTGTAGGAACATTAACCTGAAATTTCTCTATATGCTCATACTAATTATGTTTATGGTTGTAATAAATGTCTAAGTGTAATTTAGGTAGCTGCAGGAACTTCCTTGCAGTGTTGGATCCCATAAACAACATATTGCAATTTTATAAACATCCCATAAACAACATTCATTTTCATTCCTTCTCTGCTCAGCGCGCATGGCTCCTGCTTGGACAGAATTTGAGGTGGATCAGTTGTACATAGTCTCACTCGATTACCGAAGATATGTTTTTTTTGAATCTTGGTCATTAAACCAAGTGCTCACAGTATGCTTACATATATAACATGTTTTTTTTACTAATTACCCATAAAATGAGATGCCTAGCCTATTAATCTATGTTAGACGACAAACATCCCATGAACAACATATTGCAAATTTTCAGGCTAACCGTCTGTTTATGCTACACCCTTCTCACTTGTTATTTGCATCTCGTACATGCCAATTTACATTTTTTAGTGCTTCAAATTTTCGTGTTGCAACTCAATCCATATAATCTGTATTCAGTAATGCTTCCTTGCAATTAACAGTTATATGTACATTGTCATATATACTTAGGATTTCATGGGAGGCTCTCATGATAGCATGGTGACTCTAGAAAATAGAGTGCATGGACTCGAAAGAGTAGTGGAGGAAATGGCACGTGATTTGTCATTATCGTCCAGTAGAAGAAGCAACAACATGATGCTCGGATTCGAAGGATCGCCAAGTAGATCTTCGGGCAAATATAATGGTCTTAACGACTATTCCAGCTCAAAATTCGGAAGTAGTAGAATGCCGTTTGCAGAGAGATATCTTTCACCCGATAACAGTATGAATCCATACAGCTACTCATCTTTGAGAAACGGATTCATAGGTTCTAGAAGAGGCTTGTCTTCCAGAACTGAACACGAACATGAATCTGAACAGCCCGGCAGTCGAAGGGCCTGGGATAAGGCCCAAGGCCCATTCAGGCTAGGGGAGGGCCCATCAGCAAGAAGTGTTTGGCAGGCATCAAAGGACGAGGCAACTCTAGAAGCCATACGTGTTGCAGGGGAAGACAGCGAAACTTCTTCTAGAATTGCAACACGTGTGCCTGTACTGGATGCTGAAGCTTTAACAGATGATAACACTGTTCAGGACAAGGGGCCATTGTGGGCCTCATGGACTCGGGCCATGGATTCGATCCATGCCGGTGATGTGGATTCGGCATATGCTGAAGTTTTGTCTATGGGCGACGATGCGTTGCTTGTGAAGCTTATGGAGAAGACGGGCCCTGTTGTGGAGCAGCTTTCTAATGAGGTGGCCAGTGAGGTGTTGCATGCTGTTGCTCAGTTTTTGGGCGAGCAGAGTTTGTTTGACCTTGCCTTAATTTGGATTCAGCAGGTAATTTTTATTTTTCGATTCATACTGTTATTTAATGCTCTATTGTCTTTTCTTCGTGTTCTCAATCAAACTGATTTCTGAAACCGTAGTTCTGTGCCATTTATCATAATTCACAATCATATAGCACTTGCATGTAATGATTTACTTTTACAGATCTGCATTCATTGTATTTGTACATATATAAGAATTTAAGTAACTATTGATCTTACTTACTGTATACTGGGTTTGAAACCTGGGCTTACATATTAACTAAATTTCAGTGAACAATTTTTTTTTTCTTTACTTGCATTATACTGATGTTGAAGAAACACAAAGTTTTAATTATTATCTTAAATGTTAGGCAATCTGCACTGTTGCTAATGATACAAACCTAAACCCATTTGTTTTTGTCAAGTACACCCCCATTAATGTTTTGGTATGCATGATTTTGTTTTCTTATTGAAGAATTTTTGCTATTTCTTTAAATTAGTCTACTTAAATAAATGGTTTGTTGGTGGCCATTCATGAATTTGCAGTTATGAATCATATATGTGATCTTTTATTTTTCTCTTTTTTTTTGGTGACAAACTTTTTTAATACTAATTAAGTATTATATAATTACCATGCTCATATTTAAATATATGTTTTTTCTACACATTGATTTACAGTTGACAGAACTGATAGTTGAACATGGAGCAGACTATTTTGATATTATACCCGATGTGAAAAAAGAAATTCTGTTCAATTTACAAGAAGTTCAAGGAGTAGAATTACCAGAAGACTGGGATGGTGCAACAGTTGAACAAATAATGGTGCAATTAGCATCATCTTGGGAAATCAGCTTGCAATGAACTCATCAGCTCTAGCGTTGCTCGTTGTCTGTATTTGTATATTATCTTTACATTTTACTTGTGGGTTTGATATTACCATTGCATATATTGTTAGGGTCTGCTCAATTTTAACAGAACTGGAATACTAGGGAATTATATTTGTGTTTGATATTGTGAATCATAGTGGGTAGTAGAAATTGTACCATTTTCTGTTAAAATTATTATTCTTTGGGATGGCTGTTTAATTTGATTTGTTTCGAAAGAAATTGTTTGTTGAGATAATGGGTTCATTCGTCCAGCTATATATTGATTTTAATGTTGGACTTCTTATCAGAATATAATCATGTGATCATATATAAATCTGCAACCTTGGATGCTTTGACAAATTTGTAATATCTGTTGAAGCAATCAAAATGAGTTGTAAACTCAACCTATTGGAATACAATATTTGGACATCCTTTATTTATATGTGAACTTTGGTGGAAATTAGTAAGGTACGGACATACTTACAAAATTGTAGTACGCAAAAATAGTGAAAAATAGCAGTACATAAAAAATGCTCCTAACTGATATTTCACAAAAGAGCAGACCATATACATACTATACTATGGATATCTCTAAAGACGAATAAATAACAAATTTTGTTCTGGATCAAATTTTTTTGGTACAATGGGCATCTGTTCCACGTCGTGTGCATTCATGATAACCTACGCTATGCAGAAACTTCCGAATCTCCTCAGAACTACTATTACTAGCTTTTAACAAATTTTCATCCTCTTCATAGATGAGATATGGAGCTTCACCTGCCTTTCTTGAAAGGATCTTCGAAGCGCCTCTTAGAACATGAAATTCCCAGCCTTGTACATCGATTTTGATTAATATAACTTGTTCTTTATCAGAAATGATTTCATCTAATGGTACAGTTGGTACTTCCACTGCTATATTTTCATTTGATTTGAATGCTAGTTTTGCACCAGTTGCCGAGATAGCGCTATTGTCAAGTCGTCCGATGACCTAAATACAAAAAAAACAAAATTTATTCAATTAGCTTATCGTTCAATGCAGAGGTCACAGGTTCCAAATTTGCATCGCGTAATTCGAACCGTATATGTTGACATGTAGTACGTCGTATACTACCTAAGACTGGTAGTACTACTACGTACTACCATTTAAGTACACAACTTCCAAATTTAGTTTTTTTTTTCAACGAGCTTATTGCTCAGTGGAGAGATCACATGTTCGAAATTCACGTAGCGTGATTTGAACCGTTGGACACATATTAACATGCAGTATGTTGTTAACTACCTAAAACTTGTAGTCCTAATATGTATTACCATTTAAGCATCCAATTTCTATACATAAAAAATTATTCAATGAGCTTATTGTTCAGTGCAGAGGTTTTTAACTGAATGACCCAGAGGATAAATTCTGAAGGGCATATATCTACTTTAAAATATATCCGAGTATATAAAAAACTGCTTTATATCATCATTGTGGTTCAAACCTACATCTTCCTCTTTACAACTTGATGCTAAACCACTCAACCAGAAGTAAGCAATCTATTCCAAACTAAATGTGTTTGGAATCAACGTTCCCCAAAATTACCTTTTAATCTTATAGCGCACTTTGATATGCTAGTTATACTAAAACCTTGTTTAATAACAATTTGACCTCAACTCTATGCTATATAGCTTTACTATATCCATGCTCTTGAATAACTTATCTAAAATAGCCTTCTTAAGGGGCAGAAAGTAGTTGAAGCACCATGTTAGGAAGGGACCGAAGGGTGAAGTGCAGAGTTCTTGCTTTGGTCATAAAATAAAGCCTTTTTTGGTTCATTCAGATGAATGTATGTTGGTCATACATCCTAGAAAAGTTCACTTACCTTGATCTTAGCTTATAAAGTATGTAGAAGTCTTATTTATGTATATTCTGGTCAAGTACAACTTCCAAATAGAAACCACGTAGAACTCCTATTCATGTATATCCTAATCGGGTGTTGCAACGGACAGACACATTTGGGAACAACTCATTACTAAGCGGACAATTATGCAATTCGAGCTCATTTTATGACAACTTATTTTGAATTTTCTTAAAAGGAGTTTAAAACAGTAAAGCAACCCTTAGTAGTTTTGAATAGTAATTTCCAAGTAAAAGTGTGGATGTTTTGACATGTAAGTAATTAACGTATAATACTTTACATATTTTACGTAATTTGCTATGCCTATATATGCGATTGACATGCTTTTGTTATGAAACCATAAGACTATCTTAATCGTTTGCTTGACTAAAATTACTTATGAAATTCTTTCTTAGGTTGTAAACAACAATTACTTAAATTTCTACATTTAAGCTATTTTTTAGGATTTTCTCAATGCTAGAATTTAAATAAGTTACTTGTAAATGGTCTTGACTATGCAAAACAATTTTTTACTCTCCTACCTCCACTAAGCCAACTAATATACATTTGCTTCATCGATATAATATATCAAAAAACCATACAAGTCACCCCTACATGGTTCAACTCTAAAATCTCAACATACATGTCAACGTTTCACCTATCAAAAGTTTATACACCGGCATATCCATAGTTTCATAGATTTCACTTTGAAAATTAAGGCTTCGTTTGTTGTGAACTGTTGTAAGATCCTTTTAACCCCACGCACCGGCCTCGTCTAGACGAGGCGTACCACGTAATATAAGCATATAAGTAGGCATATAAGCACTTTCTAAGCACTAGTTGAGGCTTGAGATCTAGTTTATGCATCTACATGCTATCCAAACTCTAGATTGTCATTTTGGATTAATTAATACTAAAAAGATATTAAAATGTTATCAAAATACATGAGCTTATCAAAAACTCATAGCTTCAATTAATACTCGATTTATCCATGCCTAAACGATTAATTCATATTCCATGCTTGTCGCCTAGTGATTTTTACAACCTTGGTTGTGAAAGAAAAAGTGTTGACTACTTGATTAAATAAGTGATAGGAGGTTGCTAACTTGTTTGGTTCCAACTTATTAACCTTTTTATCTAGCAGAATCGATAAGCAAAATTTTAGTGCTTATTATTATTGCTGATCACTTATTATACTACAATTTTCAGTTATACCATATGTAGCGCAAAATTTATTATTTTCTCAATCATAATTTAATTGCTTTTAGTTTTTCTATAATATGAAACAATTAGAAAAGTTCAACAATACATCAATTTTATTTCCAGTTCTACCTTGTTCTAGGTTGAGGCGATATTTTTTTCATTTTGTTTTGATTTCAATTTTATACAGTAGTTTCCAATAGTTTCCAATCACTGAAAATAATATACTAAAAACTAATGAAATTGAAAAAAAGAAAACGACGATAATCTACCGCAACGCAACATTTGAAAACAATTTGAAGTTAAAACATGATAATTTATAAATTAATTAGTAAGAATGGAATGAAATGATTATAATTTTTTACAATGTACTTTCGGTTCAAAGATAAATAAATAAAATATGCAATGCAAGTGTAAAAATGTTATAAATAGATAATTTTGACAAGTTGAACAGTACTGATTTATTTTAAATTCAAATACAAACTAAAACAAAATCTGCAATAGATATGCGAAAAATCAACATACTGTATAAAATTTATTGGGAAACTCTATTTAGATACAAAATATGGACACAATTTGCGACACAAAGAATCTCTACCATTGGATTGCCCTCTGAATTCCACCTTGCCCATAAAGACAAAAAAATCCAATGGTCCGGATCTTTTGTAATACCATTTTGTGTTTAATTCTGTGTTCATATAGCCGACCCCAAATTTATTATTATAAAAACTTACTTCGACACAGACATATTGTGATAGTGCTGGAAAAATCAATCGATAATCCAAATGCATCATAAGGTTCAACTATCACAATGAAATATTTTCTTCTTGACTAGGCTTTTATAAAATATATTTATGTCATCAAACTTTCTGTATTCGTCGTGCTTTGTAAATCTGGTAATACTTAAACATGTGAGCATTTGTTTTTTGGTTTGCATCTAGGATAAAAGACATGATAAATGATTAATTGTGTTTCGTATACCAGTTGCATCAAAAGCATATTTAATTTTGGTAATTTATGTTTACAAAATAAATTTCTAATCAGAATACAAACAAATAATATTTAAAGTATTCGGCAATCAACATTCACTCATCAATATTCAGTGTTCAACCCTCAACATTTTAAACAAACGATATCGAAGTAATCTGCCCAAAATACGTCAATGGAAGGTATTTTGAATCTCAGCAACAAATTTCTTTGAATTATCTAAAGCATACGTCCTAGAGTCAATACATATTCAATAAGGAGTTTAGAGCAATGTCTGGTTGGATCGCCTATACATTAAAACCACTAGATTGATAAACTCATACCTTATGAATTGTCACATTCCCAACTTTATCCGAAACGGCTGCATGATAAACCGCCACCATCTCCCATGCCCTATTCAATAACACTCCATCACAAATTCTAACCAAATTCTCCATAATTGGTTCGAACGCCACAACCCTAAAACCCATTGCCACCGCAGCAAACGTAGCAATCCCCACATTAGCCCCAACATCCAAAACAACTCCATTTTACATCTTCTTCTTTCTTCCTCTTCTCCAGAATCTCTTGTACTGTACCTGAAATATCAGGTTTTCTGAACTTCTTGCCTTTCAGTATTCTCTGTATGTTCTTATTTGGTTTGTTGGGTAAGGATCCGAAATCTGACAGGGAGTACAAGAATGGGTATTTCAGGTTTTCTACTATGCTGGCGATTACGGGGGAGGGCTGAGGGGAGGCGAGGCAATTGAATTGATGGAAATTAGCGTTTGAGGATTTTAGGGTCAGGGTTTTGAGATTTGAGGTTGGGTTTCGGAGAATGGAGTTTGGATTTTTAGGGCTAGGATTCGAAAAGAGGAGGAGGATTATGACAGAGATCGTGATTGAGAGGAGGATTAGGGTTCTGGCAGAGGTTGATGGGTTGAATTTCTCTCTTTTCCATGCATTCGCCATTTGATAGGACGAGCTGAAGAAGGAAGTTACATTTTACATGCTAAATCGGTCCATGTTGTTCGCGCACGGGCTATATATATATATATATATATATATATATATATATATATATATATATATATATATATATATGGGAAAGCGCATTTTTAAATTTTAAAAAGAAGTCGAGTAAATCAGTTCAACTAATTTTCCTGGTAGAGATAAAGAAGTAGAGAAGAGATAGAGATGGTGACGGTAGGTTTCGTTTATTTTCGTGATGTAACTATTTGTTTTGTGTAGAGGTAAGAGCATCCAAAACGGAGGGTTGGTGGATCCAAAAATATATTAAGGTTGTCCGTTTATCTTAAATTTTTGCTTTAAAATCATTTTCTTATTCTTTGAGAATTCTTTTAAATTGCAAACTTTCCTTTCCTTCTTCTTTCTCTCTTGAATCGCACAAACCCGATGTCCTTTTCATTTTAACGATTTCAAGAATATAATCAAAATTCTGATGTTTACAACAATTCATTGTCAAATCGACAAGTAATCAGAATTATCGGCAAAATTCTCAATACACATCCCAACATCGTTCGCAACAACAATCGCAGATTACGAGTTAAGGCCACAACGATCGGATTAGCAACCACTGCTCGAATATTAGTACACAATATTGATCACAAAATTTTAGAGGTGGCTTGCAAAGTGATTTCACACAAATTAACAACTACAACAGAAATTTAACTTTTCATTTTGAATTAGTTGACGGCAATTTCAATCAAAATCGAAATGAGTATGAAGAATATGTAGAAAATGAAATCTTATGGGATGGCAACAAAGATTTGATTCAACAATCCAAATGGACTGAAAGAATGACAAATTCAGGAGGAATCAAGACAAATGAGTCTCCCCAATTCCAGAAGTAAATGAAATTCCATCTAAAAGTGCCGCTTCTACTCAACGGAAATGGTTAAAAGACAAACAAGAGAAACTTGCTATTTTTTGGCTACAGTGTTTTGTTGATGAAAAGAAATGTACACCGCAAATTGAGTTTGCTTTTAGGCGATTATTTCAAACATTTTTCATGCTCGTCTACCCGGTAATAATTCTATATTAGTTGAATCTTTAAAAACTCAATAAAGATGTATGAACGGGCCTTATCAAAAATGGAATGAGATCATGGCAGTTATGGAGACGAGAAAACAAAGTGGGGCTATAAATGTTAACTTGGTAGGTTTTGTATATCAACCATCATTGGAGTAAACTATTTATTATTATAATTCACTAATGTTTTATTTAAATTTTCAGCTCGAACATGCTAATGAGGGCTTATATACAGCAAAACAAGGGAGCTACCTTCAATCTTTTGCACGTTTACGGTCTCCTTACGAATAAAGACAAATGGAGTAGAATAAAAAAGAAACACACTAGATTTCAGTTTGCACCAAGAAGAATGAATCATAATTCCAGTATCGGAGATTCTGATGGCCCAGAGGCGGCTGAAGAACAAGAAACCCTACCATTTCGTAGTGATAATGCAAGGAGGGTAGTAGGAAATGAAGATTGAAGAATAAAATTGATTACAACGTCCATTACGATGGAATAGTTGAATGTATGTCTTCAATACATAACGAAACAAGACTGTTGGAGGAAGAAAAGGAACAGAGAAGAATGCAGAAATGGAATGAGCGCAAGACTGAGAAATAAGAACAAAGAAGAGTACATCTTCCTTTGCAGTAAGAGTATTTAGAACTCAAAAGAGACAAATGACGTTAAAGAAAGAAGAGTCCATTTTGGCTATGTTAACTTGTGACCTCTCTA
Source organism: Allium cepa (assembly GCA_030765085.1). Classification (NCBI taxonomy): domain Eukaryota; kingdom Viridiplantae; phylum Streptophyta; class Magnoliopsida; order Asparagales; family Amaryllidaceae; genus Allium; species Allium cepa. Next base: position 20,896,004 of record CM060933.1, on the reverse strand, counting down.
AGATCGAATCCGAACAACGTGAGAAAATGCAAAGAAAAATTAGAGAATATCTTGCTTGTGTTGGGGGTTCATCCAATTATTAGTCATATGTTGTATGTTTATGGATAAGTGTAACGTTGTTTATGTTATACTAATTTATTTCAAATTTAATTTCATTTGAAACTTATGTATGCTGTAATGAAGATTAATCTAGATTCCAGTTAATGGTTAAGTTGGTACTGTTATGTTCATTTAAGTATCCTCTACTTAGCTAGCAAATTTGGAATTTAGTCTATTTGTGATATTAGTATAGATCTTGTCTATCTTTTCTATAGCGTGTATCAAATATATTTTTAATTTATTCGTAACATCACGCAAGTGTAATAGTAAAATCTTCATGGTGCAGAATAGTACTGTCCTTTTTTGATCGACCTTAGCCGGTTATCGTTTGCTTGTGACAGTGCATTAAAGGGCCATAAATCATTTACTTTATAAAGGCTGTTGTGAACCAAACGTTTCGTACAAAGTTGGTAGAATTTAAGTAGTACTATAATGTCCAGCAAAATGAAGAGGAGAAGAAGAATAGCCAGCTAAGGAAGAAGGTCAACTATTCTATACCAGTTTATCTATTTATAATGTCAGATGAACTAGTGGCCTGAATATAGTTAGATACCCACTCGGATTACCACGTGAGGTTTCATTATTGGATCTTAAGTTATATGACATTATAAATGTCAGATAACTAGCCTTTTTCGCTTATTAGGGTAACACTAGGAGCCAGTCAATGAAATTGGTCACGTGGCACCATTGGCTGACCCCTAGTGTTGGGGATGCTCTAAGGGCAGACCTTTCAAACATCATAATATCATCATACTAAAATACATAGTTTTATGGTGCCAATAGCAATATATTTCTTTTTCTACTTTTTTTTCTAAACAAATCAAGTGGTAATTAACCACTAGCACAAATTTATATGTTGGGCACATCGGATGATTCGTGTAACCTAAGAAATAAGCATTCAAAAAATGGAAAATTTTAAAAACTTTAACGGACTAATCTTTTTAACACATTTTTCAACGGTTAATTTTTTCCCCTATAAATTATACTACTGTCGTCATCTTTACCCATACACGTCATCCCCCCACTTCAACCACCATATTACTTTGAAAAAAATTCAAATGTCACAAAAATTAACAAGGAAAAATTGCTAAAATAGATCTTTAGAAGCTACATTCGTCTTCTTACAATGCACAGTCAACATATATGGTGTTGTCGAAACAAAGAAGATACGAGTGCACAAGGAATAATAATGACACTCGTTCAAGCTTTATGAAACATTTATATATAATAAATGGTGATCAACGACTAAGTTTGACACAAATACGAAGGGCTCATAAAACAACGAGTCCATTGGCTAAGCTTATGAAATAAAACTTAGATTGGATGAGATCCTAGAAAATGAACCATATACAACAGCGAGGATTGATGGTCTGATTGAAAAAGTATTATATGCATTAGAAATATACGTAGGTACATATGTGCAGCGACCTACCCTTTCCGTGCAGTTTAAGTGGCCAATAAACCACACTTGACCCACTCAAATTGAACGGAAAGGTAGAGAGTTAAGGGAAAAAAAAGAAGAACTAAACAAATACAGAATCTCACAGGGAATGAATGATCTATTATTGAAAACCAATCTTTACACAAAAACAAACTGTAATATATGTATATGTAGACATCATTCAGAGTATACTAACATATTTCAGCCCGGATAGTTTTAACAATCTATCCTCACAATTGCTGATAAATATAACCATGAATTCAATGGAAAAATAACCATGTATGTGAATACGTCTCTGGGCCTCCAGCTTATCTCCTAAAGCTCCAAAACATCCAACTAAACCTGGAAATATGCTCGGTCTGACACGAGCATTATAGGAAAACAACGCCCGGGTCAGTCTGGTAAAAGTAGCGTGAGAAACTCAAATCACAAGGAATTTTATTTGTTATAGCTTCTAAAATCCTTTAAAATCAAAGGTATATTGTAAGACTGCACCGCACATTAATACGAACAGATTTTTATTTTACGATAACCGAACCTTTTATATCAGAAAATCCCGTGATATTATAATAACGTCAAAGTGTGAAAATAATAATAATAATAATCAAGTAACCGTGATTCTCATGAGTGTACATCCCAACAATACCAGGTATATAATCGATAACCGGTAAGGCATGTTCGCTAATTATGTATGATTTCCATAGAGGTGCCCTCAGTACTTCAAGAACGATCCTCCTACACAAGAATCAAAGATATCCTTCTGAAGCAACATACATCCCTAATGATGTACCGTAGAAAAAAAATAGCCGATCTCGCTAAGAATGAGTGCATTGCCACATGCATGCATAACAACTATAAGTAACGTCTAGGTAGAGCCGACTACACCTATAGGTTTGCCAACCCTATTGGCCATGCCTCCGATCTCTAGTTTTAGTCATTACCGTTAGTGAGGCTACGTTCGGCATTTTAGCTCACACTCCGCCACCAAAATAGATCACGGAATCTCACATGGATTCTCATACCCCAATGGGTCTCGAAATCACACATGGATCCTCATACCCCAATGAGTCTCGAAATCACCTATGGATTCTCATCTTAAATAGATCTTAGAATCACACATGGATTCCCATACCTCAACTGGTCTCGGAATCACATATAGATTCCAATATCTCAATATACCATGAAACTCCTCTACAAGACCGTATATGGTTTTTGGAGTGGTTACGGTACGAGTCATCTCTTATGAGTACACTCTTTGCATTTACCGGGTGCTCCACAAACCAAACGCCAATTTCCAGAATGCTCAATATTGGTTCTGTAGGAAATAATAAGACAATAAATAAGAGCTTGGGATCACTCCCTAACCGTTTAAGTGGACGGATCTCACTACTACAAAACATGCCATTTGCATCGTCTCATTTGAATCGGTTGAAGTAAAAACTGATGCAAATAGAACTATTTGCATCAGTTCTGTCATTATAACCGATGCAATTGGTACGTAAAAAGCAATAGGTAATAAAAAATCAAGTTTGCATCAGTTGTCAACAACAATCGATGCAAATAGTTGTAGTTGCATTGGTTTTAAAGTCAACTGATGCTACTAAATTAATTTGCATCCCTTTCGTTACGCACTTTCATTAATTCCCGCCATCCCAATTTTTTCTGTCGCAGCTTATTTTCCCATCAGTTTCCAGTATTTCGCCTACTTCCCCCAAAAAAAACCCTAGACCTTAACCAAATCCATGATTTAATCAACCGAATTCCTCTCCCATTTTCTCCTTCACCTTCTTCTCCTCTCTCTCATCTCAAATCCTAATTTCCTCTAATTAGAAGAAAAAACCCAACGAAGATAAGAGAGATATAGTTATGGGCAGATCTTTGGACCCGATAACTTCATATTTGGCAAAGCAAAGACGGTAATAACTTAGAAGAAGGTCATTATACCGAAGAGTTGTTTTATTCCGTTTTGGATGTCCTTCGAAAGAAGGCTTAGAATTATGATTGCTTGCAATGTGAGTTTCTATTACATTTCGATTATTACATTTCACTGAGAATTGTAAAAACATAGTAACTACCTTTTCTTTCAATTTTTTTAAATCGAAATCAATGAAAATCAAGTGGCGAATTTGGGTCGTGTTCGATGCTCGCTTGCTGTGAGATTCGCGAGTTCAGGTGTTCGATTTTGAAGGAAGTGCAATGGTGTTATGGTGATGCTCGAGAGTCTGGATTAAAGGTGAAAGGGTTGGGTTCGCGACGTCGTTCAGGTAATTTCGTTGTGCTTTGATCAGGTGAAGAGTTTCTTGATGATTTCTCTATAGTGTAGCTGTGGCTAAGTGGTTTTATAGTCGAATGATAACGTGAATGAGAATGGTGAATGATAAAGAACTCAATCCAATGTTTTCATTCGAGAAAGAATTTATCCATCTGGGAATCATATTGAATGGTTTGTTATTAATTATTATTATTATTTTGAAAGAAAAGAAATATCCTAATTATTATGCTGGCTTGCTGTCAATTCATATCCCACAATCAACAAGTTATCAGGCTTATTGGTAGAATGGTAAACTGGCCTCAAAACAAAACCATTTCAAAGTTTTATTGATATACTGTTTTACTTCTCTTGTTTCTAGTAGGTTTTATTGGCATAGTTTATTATATGTAATGATAGCTGAGATAGTTTTCTTAATAGAAAACATCGATGGTCGATGCCAACCTAAAATTCGCATAAGTGTTCTATGGTTGATCCATAGATCATACCATAGAGAAGTAGTGTTACCATTCACTATTACCCTATTGAAACTACTGTTGAACTATCTATGTTTCTCACCATATGCTTGAATGCCACCAAATAATTGTTGTTTATCTACATAACCTAGTAATTAAAGTGAATATATCTGTTAGTCATCCAAGAACTCCACAAACACTTTTTAGTAAGTAAATTCCAATTGAGTTTAATATTGGTTGTAGTTTGAAGATCTGAAAGCATCGTAAACCAATTCCTCCCTCACAATTAGGTCTGCACATAATGTCCTAAGCAATTTTATGAGTCTTTCCCACCAAGAAAAGTTAGCACATAATGATTCGATCTTAGTGATAATTGAGGAAGGTAAATGATAAATAAGAAGCTAATAAATCAAAATAGAAGTGATAACACTTTGGATCAGTTGAGCCATTCCAGCTATCGATAAAAGGTTACAGTCCTAACTATGTAATTAGAAGTGATTCTTTATAATAATGGGGAACAACTGGCTGTTGACATAATCAAAGGATACCGGAACCCTTAAATATTTAATAGGAAGAATATCTTCAAGCATATCTGGTTCTTGAGTAATATCATTCCTATTAGTAACCACTGAACTATAATAAACCTTAAATTTCAACTAATTCACCTTCAATCCAGTTGTTTACTCAAGATCATCAAAAATTTGTTTGATATGCCTTGCATTAGTTACAGTAGCTTCTAGGAAAATCATCACATCATTAGCATAAAGTAAGTGTAACTCTATTGGTTGCATTTTAGATATATGGTTTAACAACATATCCATCATCAATTGCCCTAGGCGGCCGCCTTGGCAGCCTTGCCTTAGGGCCATCCCTGGATGTGCTATTCGAAGAGGCTGGATTTTGAAGTGATGCAGTTTTACCGAAGTGCTGTTTGAAGTTGTTTGAAACAGAGGTGGGTCAGTTGTTAAAGGTGGTGGGAAGGCAGGACGAACATCAGGTGATTGTGAAACTTGTGATGAGGGTTGTAGGGGGTTTGAACGCTGTTAGGAGGATGGTAGCAGGTGGTTGGACTGTGTTTGGGTCAGGTGTTGGTATGCTAAGTAGAGGATGTTGATTAGGCATCGTGTTTTGATGCAGAGTGCAATAACTGTTTTGATCGATGCTGTTGTTCTATGATGTTTGGTTTTGCACGAGGCAGTGCAGGTGGTAGTTGCAGGGTGTGTTCGGAATGTTATGAGAGGGGAGAACAGGTAGTGGGTGTGGAAGTTATGTGGTTGACAGTTATGGTAGATGTAAATCTTGTGATATGTAGTAGGTGGTAAGCTGTGATGAATGTGTATGGTGGTGGATGATCAGTTGTGTAGGAGGAAGTAGATGGCAGTGTGTTTGAAGTGAATGGTGCTGCAAGGATCAGTGAAGACAGTGGCATTGAATGTTTTTGAGTAAGTGATATGAAGTTGTTGAGTGGTGTTGAATGTTACAGGGAAGTTGTTGATGGATATGTTGATGAAGCGATGTTCCTGGAAATAGAAATAGAAATAGAAATGTGAAGAAAGATATGTGAAGAAATAGAAATGTGCAGGAGGCTTTGAAGCAAGGTGATATTGATCAGGTTGATGGATTGGCTTGTGTGATGTTAGATGGTATATGTGATGGTGGTTAGAAGGTAGGAAATGAAATGCACAGGCAAATGAAATGAAAAAGTGTCCGAGTGATAGGTAATGTGAAAAGGATGTTGTTGAAAGGTATATGGCAGTTTGTTGTGACTATTCACAGTGTAGGTTATTGAATGATAAAGTAAATGGACAGTGAATTTGAAGAAGTGGAATTTGCAGCATTATGCAGCTAGGTGTGAGTTTTTCTGTGCACAGCAATGTGAGTTATGAAGTATAGATGTTGGCTTTGGGGGTTGCGGTGATGTGTTTGGCACTGTGAAGAGTATCGAAAGGAAGATGATGGAGTGTTGTTGTAATTGTTGTTCATGTTGTATGTAGTGCGAAGTATGAAGTTATGCTTTGGTATGGCGAAATTGTGGCGGTGAATACTGCAACATTATAACCATTATACAAATAGATATAATAGTCCAGAGATTCCTGGACTATTATATCTTCATTGTATAAATAATCTCACAATCAATACAGTTTTAAACTAGTACTAATTTTTCATGTCTAGATCTTCTTTAATATGGAAATATTGTATCACCAAATCTAACATTTTGTTTGAATTAGTTTCAACTGTTTTCACCTGCAAGAATGCCACAACCTTGAGAAAATGTTCGCATCTGAATTGATTGGCTTAACAATTCTTTTTTATCTTTGAAGTACTAAAATTAAAACAAAAATGCTGAAATAAGTAACTTAATCGATCCATGCTGATCTGATAGTTCCCAAGAATTTTTTTAATGATGGCCATACTGATATTTATGTACATCATAAGCATAGATGATAAACTAAAACAGCACAACCATATGGTTCATGCAATATATTCAAACTGTTGACATTCTTCCAGTGCAATTTTCGTGTGTTAGTCATTGATTCATTGCAGATTTTGTTTCTTCCTATGTTGTTTCTATGAACAAGTCTTAGACTATTTTCTTATTCTATATCCGATGATTACTGGTTTTCCTATATTTAACGATCACAGTAGATATGACTTTTTTATCTTATTTCCTGGCTATTAATACTTTATCGTTTCTTCTGTTGCAAGGTTGATATCCGATCCTTTGATCTTCACTCCTGGGATAACCAAATGATTATATGGTGAGTAAAATATCATTTCTTTTATTGTTGTTTACGCTTTTTTTGTTGTACATAGTAGGTGATATTCTTAGAAATTGGCTGTTATATGTATTTAATCCCTTTCAATTTTCTCCATGATTGTGCGTTAAATGTCGAATGATAATACTCTTAAGTCAATTCTAAACAACGATCTTCTGTCTACATATTTATAATTAATCCACCCTTATGTGAACTTTGATAGTCTTGTTTGCTTTTTCAAATCAACCATTTTACATTCTGCCATGTATTCGGTGTTTACACAATTATTTCATATATAAATCATAAACAATGTACACCGATAAATAATATCTCTTTCTATGTACTTGGTATAATCAGCAAGGAGCCATATTCGTATTTGAAGTAATCAAACAAGGACTCTTGTCTATGATCAAGTATTATAATGTGATCCTCTATTCCATTAAGATCAGCTTGCTGTTTAGAAAGATCATTTGCACACCTTAAAAACAACAACTTACCAGCATATCAGTTTAGCATTCATAAATCTTTGGTTTCATATTTTTCAGTCGTTATAGATGTTATTATATACAATGTTGCTACAATTAATTTGTTAACAGAGTTGGCAGACTAAATGAAATATTGATACATCATATTAATTTCTATTTTTTTCCTTTTCATTATAGAAAAAGGAGTAATTTTGAGGATCAGAGATTGGATATTATTGGTACAGATTGTCTCCCAGCTCACCGTGGTATAAAAACAGTAAGAGTCAATAATGACTGCCGTTTCTCAACTGATTCTGTTCTTTGTGTTTGTGTTTTGACATTGAACATGAATGGAATTTTCTATTTCAGAAGAAATCTGTAGATATTTTATCTACTTTGTTCAGCACTAATACTGATAGATGATAAATTAATAACTAATTCATAACTATTGGCATGATTGTGCTATGTATAAGTCCTGCTCTTCCAATAGTTGATAGTAGACCATGTGAAAATCAGAATTGTGAGAAACACAATGCAAGGCATGAATACTGCTATAGGCAGTCAATCAGACTTAGATGATAAATACTAATTTCATTATTTAATTAGTATTATACTGCTATAGGCATGAATGCTTTTCATATTTATAAATTATTGTACTGTTTATTAAGTTAGTGTTTTTATCGCTTACCACCAAATTTTCTTATCTCAGAGCTCAATTATCCATCGGTTAATTATCCCTTATCTCAAATTGAATTGCTTCGCTTCGACAGTGTTCGGTGAGAAATAAAGTCAATGTGCATGTTACCTCGTAGTTGTTCCGTAAGTTTTTATTATTAATCTGTTTTCCAGAATATTTGAGTTCAGAACATGATTGTTATTTAGGTAAGATGAAATTGTAGGATCCATACCGTGTGATCCTTTTTTAGCAATGTACAAATTAATGAGGTCTGACATTTCACCTTGGGATATAGTTTGGACAAAAAATTTATAATCCTTATTTAAATATTTTCATGCATTTTTTTCCCTAGTTTTTCTCCCTTTTTATCCTCTTTGAGTATTATATGAAAATTTATGGAATTTTTAGTATGATATATGTTATCTAAGACTTATAATACAACTATATACTACCACCTAACTATTTAGAATAATAATAATAATTGGCAAATAAGAGAAAGTGCCATGTACATTAACAAGGTTAATAAGTTTGTTAGATGTGAAAAGATTGATCAAACACATTGCTAATTGATTTGTGTGTAACTGTGAAGTGTTATCTTATTGTGGTATCAAAAATTGTGCCAGTATAAATTTGATGAAATACTGAAACTCATTAACTATGTTACAGATCAAGTCAATACAAATCTCATGGTACCGAAAATCATCTTAACTCGTACATTTGGTATTCACTAATAATAATTTTACATGTAGCTTCCATGCTGGAAACTTGGAATACAAAATTTACACTGAAGCCATGTCAAAAATCTCAGGAACTTGAAACTGCGCAAGAATTATTAGCAGCTTCATGAAATGATGAAGTAGCCATGGAACACTGATCAGGGAATAAAGAACCGAAGAAAGTTAACTTAAGGTGTTTCGAAACTCGACACTGAAGCAAAGCCAAGATGCAGTCCATAAAAATTGCATCACATGGAACTATAATAGGCCTATTTCCTTCTAACCTGTATTCATCTTCAGACATTTTGAGAAGAGTCCTGAATATACTACTTATTAAATCTAAGAGTACTGTATTTATTAAACCTGATTATGTATTAACCCGTGCACTTATGCTATTTTATTAAATCTGATTATGTATTTGCCATCAAATTTAATTTTGAATGATTGTAATATTGCATGCAATAATTATTTGTTATAATCAATAATATGTATATAGTCTATTTGAGTACTGTAATAATGGTTTTTGAGAATGGCTTTTTTGCATCAGGTATAAATAGTTGATGCATTAGAGGGATTAGTTTGCATCGGTTGTTACAAAAAACCGATGCAATGGAGGGATTAGTTTGCATCGGTTTTCAACAATAACCTATGCAACAAGTTCCTTTGTTGCATCGGTTTTCATTACAACCGATGCAATGGGGGTTGTTTCCAAACAATCAACCATGATATTTTGCATCAGTTGTTAGTAACAACCGATGCAAAAAGCAGAACTGATGCAAAAGTGTTAAGCCTGTTGCATCGGTTGCATATGCATCGGCTATTGAACTGATGCAAAAGGGGAGTAAACAACCGATGCAAATGGTCTGTTTTGTAGTAGTGTCTTCTTATCATTTGTCCTAAAAGTAAAAAACGAGTTTATACATATCGTATAGCACCACCGACGGTAACTGTACTATATAATTCCCGTGTTCCTCCTAGATATTTCCAGAGTTAAAATCCTTCGGTGTTAAATAGGGAATATTTCCGTACCACCAGAATTAAAAAGGATTACATATTTAGGCCAATATTTGATAGTCGATTATTTAACTATCAAATAAATAAGCAATCAAACAAGATTTCATTTTCCATGGAAATCATTATGCCTTGTTCAATCAAATTTTCGTTATTTTTAAATCACTTTTCAAATTCTTGGCAATCGCTTTGATATACTCATGTCAACAGGATAGTACATTCACAAACCACTACATTCTCGATACTTAGAAAGTATAATCATAAACATCTCAATGACATAAGCATATTCACAAACCATTATATTCTCAATACTTAGAAAATATAACCATATACTTATTTCAATGGTATAAGTATATTCAGAAACAATTTCACTTTCAAGCTCAAATTTTTTTCCATGTACTTAAGTAATACTACAATTATATTCATGAAACATTCAAAAAGATTTTCTATTCAAATCATATTAAAATGACTAAAACTCCATATGTCATAAAAACAGAGATATTAATAATCTAAACACTAATTCTTTTCATAAATCTCTTTAGTTTTTATAAATAAACTTCTCCTTTAACTTTCCAAATCAATTTATAAAATATTTTATAAATGTCAAATCTATTTATAGAATACTCTTTTATAAATTTCTACATTTTATAAAACTTCCATTTTCAAACCACTAAACCACCATTATAAACCTATTTTCTAAAATCATTTAAAGCTGACTTCTTCAAATTTTAAAACCTTTTCGAAATTTATGAACATTCATAAATTCTTTTATAAATATATAGAACCATTCATAAAACTCTTTCCATATTTAAACAAACTTATTTAATAAACTCTTTAAGTCAGTAACGTTCACTTAATAAACCATAAATTATTTAAAATAATTTTAAATAACAAGTTATTATTCAAACATCCTTCTATTTCATTTTAATTAAATCTCATCCAAAATATTAACTTTAGAATCTCATTAATAATATATTAAATTAATTTTAAGCACTATTAGTATAATAATAAGTTAACTTCAAAACAATATTAAAATAATAATTAATTAACTTTAAAATGTTATTAAAATAATAATCAATTAGCTTTTAAGTAATATAATATGATAAGTGATTAACCTATAATATAATTAAATAACTTGAACCAATATAATTAAATAACTTTAATTAGAAATGAAAGTATAGTTAAATCACTATAAATAAATAATAAATTAAAATATTATAAAACAATAATTAAATAACTATTAAAATAATAGATAAATATCCTTAAATAACTTAAAGTAATAACTTTAAAAAATTATATAATAAAGTAATTAAATTTAAATCATCATTAAAAACAATTATTAATTATCTTTAATACGAATTTTGTGAATAATTAACTTTCAAATTAGAAATAGGGTTAACAGTCAAAATGGTACTTAAACAAGCTACCATATCATTCAATTTCGCTTTTCAAGTTATAAATGATATTTACATAATAAACGGCTGTCAATAAATTCAACACTTAACCATTATTGGTTAACATATCATTTATTCAAAGTGACATATCAATTAACAACATGTAATCAGATGTCCAAATCTGTAAAATAGTAGAATGTGGATGTATTATGCAAATTAAATGTCTGCTAATTAAATGTCAAATTAATATAATTAGCGGAACAACGTTTTATTCAGCTAAACGGGTATTCAAATTTACCATATTCAATTTATTTTAGCAAAATAGAGTTTATTTCGCTAAATAATTATCATCAATTAAGAGATAATAATAATTTAACGACGTTATTATTTAAAATAATGTAACTAAATTCGGTCCATTTCCATATATCATAATTTTATACATTGCTAAATCTATCAACGGATTACACTATAAGTTATACTCGTCATACGAGTACAACGCAAAAATCAATAGGTCAAACGGATTTAATATGAACCCGATATGGCATGTTAAAGTTTACTAACTTATTATTTATACTAAAACCAATTTAAAAGGATTTATTTTCTCAACCAAATTCACCAAGCCTAAGGCCCGCATCCACTCAACACGGTAACTTCCCTCTCATTCTCCAATAAAATTCCCAAATCCAAGAATTTAGTGCACATACGTGCACTCATAAATGTGCACACCGAAGTCTTCCACCCAACGATTATCCGACACCCACCAACATGTCTCCCTCCTCATGCACGTCTCACTGACACGCTCAGCATTGCCTACCATCGCTTAGGATGGTTTCCGACCTCCGACTCAAGCTTACGAAAACCGTTCCAGGTCAAAACCCAAGACGTCGCATCCCTTGTTCTAGCGCCCACGCCACCTACACTACCATAAACCCTATCCCTAGCACTGCCTCCTTACCAAGTGCGACCAAATCCGGTCGCCTACACTTTTCGCAAACCATCGAATTCCAAGCCCATCCCGAAATAGCCACCAAACCCCTAAATGAAGCTATTTTCGACAACATAAACCATAAATCAAAAACTGCCCATGGTCACCACCTCTGCTCCACACTCCTTCCCATCATCTATGATCAACCCCTCTACCATCGATTCGTCGGAAATAAATTTTTAAACCCAAAATGATCAACTCCTCTCTCACAAACTAAGGTACTAAAAACCATGAGACTACCACCAAAAATCATAGATCGACAACTTGAACACAACCATACCCTCCGTTCACCATCCATGTTTTCCCAAATACGACGAATACTTGATTATTTACTGTTATTTATATATAACTCACTCCATACTAGATGAATAAATCCAAACTATTTTTAGAAGAGACTAGATTCAATGACAAACAACTTTGTAGTTGAGAGTTTTGACTAATATCGAACGGATCAGAGGAATTTAATTTTTGAAGTAAGGGGAAGGAGTTTATTTTCATGGTTTTGAAATTTACAGAGATGAACGAAGTGAAGAAGAAGAAGATGTGGATGTATAATGTGTGTGTGTACATACATATGAAGAGCCCATCACCTATATCTAAGCTAATCAACCTAAATTCATAAATGAAGTTCATATCAAAGGGGGACAAAGGTGGCTGTTGAGGTGAAGGGAAAGTAAGAGCAGTGTAGGGAAAAAGGAAATAAGAAGTTGGTTGAGTGTAAAACAATGGTGTACTTGTGTATTTGATTATGAATAAATTTTGGTATTCTACCACAACATGTCTTGTCCGATTTTAAGTCGCGATCAATAGAAAATAAAATATGATTGCATACAAAATTGGGATGCGATTAACAAAACGGTAAAAAACACACTGGTTATTTATTTCTATAAATTTCCAAAAATGCCAATGTTTGACGTAAAATACGTCAAATGAAAATTTATTTATTTTCCAACCAAAAAAAATTATGGAAAAATTCTATAAATTAAATTGAAAATACGTCATGGAAAATCAAGTCTTAATTTAAAACTAAATTTCTATTCTGTAAAATTCCAAATCAAATATTTAAAACTTATTAAATATTCCAAAAATCAATGTGATAAAAATCAATGGTTACGAGATACCTTTAAAGAACAAAATTATTGTATATTCATAGATAAAAAATCAGATTGGTTGGAGATCGTAAAGCCTTACGATCCGAATATTTTGGATACCAATAATATAAAAGATCCACTTCAGGTAATAATATTCTTTTTGGATTGAGCTAATGCGTAAAGTTGTCATATATATACTTATAGCCTCCTCTGTTACGGAACTAATGTTTATTTTTATTATGAAGCATCGAACGATGGAAAATAATTGCAAAATTTTATCACAAAGTTGTGGAATAATGAAAAAGAAATTAAAAGATCATTGAGGTAATATTGTGGCAATAAAAAACATATTATTTTCCAATAAGGGTAAAGAGAAAAAAAGATATTAATTCATAGAGTGTATTGTGGCAGATTCCATTCTGGCAGATACCCTTACAAGAGCATTATCACCCAAGGTTTTTCATGAGTATATTGCTTAGTTAGTGTAAATTTTATGTAAGGATATTTTGATTCATTGGAAATTTGTATCTGGCATAGTCATACAACACATTGCTCTATACTTTGGTTACAGATGTGTTAAGTATTTTTTTTCTGATTAGAAATAATGTAATAAAATTTTCTTTGCATTATAAAAAGTTCCAATATTGAACTATTTTCGATCTCACCAGAGTTGGACCGGTTGGAAGTAGCCATATAAATGTCACAGTTCATGCCATTTCCATGTTACATATTCATAATTGATCTATGTCGTTTAACTGTATTAGTATATGTGACCATTGATGAATTTGGTTACACTAAAAGTAATGAAAGCTGCTTTGATCCTCTACCAGCATAGTTAATGGATGAGATTTTTTCGAAAACTCCTTGTGTTAAAAATAGAAAATTTTGGAGCTCATAAAGTTATACACATTTATAAGAATGTTACAGATGTGACTAGAGGAAATTGTTGGAATATTTCAATAATTTGGGCCACATATGTGAAATAAAACGTGTTGTGCTATTTTGGTGTAAAACCTAATTAAAGCTATCAAATTATGAATAGAAGTTAAAAGCTTCAAGGTATAGTTGTCATGGTATTAATATCTACTGAAGCAATTCTATTTCATTGAAGGGAAAAATTAGAAAATGTCAACACTTTAAATAAGGGGTTATGATCCCCAAATTACACAAACTCTTGTTATTCTCCAAATCTCTTTTATGAAAATAATTCAGATCTAGGGTTTATATTAATTTGGAAGATCAAAATAGTTTTCTTCTCTTTCTATTAGCGACTATGGATTGAATTAAGGCTTCAGCTAATTTATTTACCTTCTCTAATTTCTCCTCAATCAAATCAATGTGTGTCAACTATTCAGACCTAGGATTTCATGATTAATCAATCCTAAAGCATATTGAAATCCTAATAACTATTTCTGAAAATACTTTATATTTCAAATAAAAAAACAATGTGCAGCCTTAGCTTTCTTTGTTAGGTCAGAGTCCAGCATATTACGATTCTTAATTATCGATTACGAGATTGGATTCATGCTACCATAGGCTATGTATTATGAAACTTATTGAAAGGGGAATATATGTAGTAAAAAGGTATTTTTGCAGTGGCCCATCGAAACTAATCATGAATATCAATTCCTACATAGTTCCACGAAGGAAATTGAGATTTGGAAGCTGCTTGTTTTTATTACTAGTTGTACTTGGCGTTTCATTTGGATATTTTTATGGAAAATATTTCTTGTCTCACCTAACTATGTTGGATTTAAGGAGGCATACTAAATTGTTTTGGGGAACTCCAACGTAACTTATGTTATAATCATTGGGTTTTTTAGTCCATATACGAAGATATTTTCAACTATTATTTTGAAAAACAAAAGTAAATCCATCAAAATATCATCGCCTGTACAGACTCCTCTGTTGAAGCTGTTGTTGAAGATATCATCGCCCATTTTTTTGATGCTTCTACACCATCAGCACCAAGTACCATGGCCATTCTCAATTTGCAATTTTCATAAACTTTTGATATCATTTTAGCTTATTTATCTCCTTGAATAGTACGTGGTTTGTTTTGTACTGGTTTCTGCTTTAAACGGTGATGGTATTTTAGCTTTAGGGATCTACGCTCTTATGTAGAGAAATGAATTTAATTTTTTGTATGTAAAAAGTCTTTGTATCCTTCCTACTTGTTTTTTCATTGTCGTTATTTGTGTTTAAACACTTACTTTTGGTGTTATTATGACCGATATGTTTAAACAAGTTATTATTTGGGTCATCCTTTCCATTGTTTTGTTATTTTGAGGGACTTTTGCTGAATATTGTAGACAAATTTGATTTTATAGTAATGTGTTTTTATCATTTTTACAATGCAGATGCATTTATGTTTTAGTATAAAGGTAAAAAACACTTCAATTATTTTGTAAAAAGGTAAATACATTTAATTATTTTCCTTATCCATGTATCATGATTTTGAGATCACTACCATTGTAGATTCATCATCAAAACCAATTCCAATAGATATAAAGTTCCTATATATTTTTGACATCATTACCATCTTTTTCTTAATCAATCATATCAAAAGAATCTTAGTTAATTTTCCATTCATGTTTGAAAATAAAACAATTGCTGTAGTTAATTGCAATTGTTGTTGGATATATATATATATATATATATATATATATATATATATATATATATATTCCATTTTATAGGATCTGCTGTAGTATGAACTTAACAATATATTATGTAATTTGGTTAATATTATGTTAAATATGGTTAGCATACGTGGTTATCCTTCTCAAGAATGTATATATGAAAAATTGATAAACAATCAATCAAACTAATCTCCTTTTGAGTTACTTAAATGATGACATTAAGAATTTTTCGCATAATATGTTATGCCATTCAAAATGTATTTATAAATCAGTTTAATTATATCACTTTAGAACATTACTTTTATTTAACAAATTTATTTTTTTGCGTGATATAAAAGTGAGTTTTGTATTGAAAATTAAAAACCTTAAATACATAGTGATTATTCCAAATATTTATTGGTTTCCATAACATTATTATTTATTAAATTAGGTAGTAATTAATAAATTGGGATTTATTATGTCCCAATGCACAAACGTTGTCAAAATTGTTTTGTGACAATATTGTTGGACCAAATATTAAAATCATTAAAATTTCACATTGTTTTCTAAGAAGGTAGTTGGTGATCATTCTTAAACGTTATTTTTATAACATTGTAATTTATAATTATTTTTAATGATGTTCGCTACATGTTATGCAGAACATAGATTTGATAATTTTTCTAAACATTGTAAATATAACCACTTTTAGATATTGTAAAGGGACGTTTTTTCAAACATTCTTCATATGTTTTAAAATTCACTTCTAATCCTATCACAGATATCACGAAAAATTCGGTTAATGTTTCCAGCGAAAATGCGTAGCGATTAGTGCATTCTGCACTACAAATATTTGCAGTTTTAACTGCACGTTTTGTAACATAGAAATTCTATAGTTAATGCGCAAGACTGTGCATTCTACATTTAAAATATTTGCATCCACAATGCGAATATTTATTTTATAAATATGTGCATTTTAAACTGCATGTTTGTAAAACTAATTTTTAAGAAGAGTTTTCAGGTATTAAGTTTGAATATAAAGGACGGATCCTAATTTCCACTATTGTAAATGTACTAGATACGACAATATTCTATAACAATTGTTAATTTAAAATCCTAGTTTATGTAGTTAAAAAAACAATTGGAAAAATAAAGTTGTTAAAAAATTTATATAAACCTTCAAATGAACAAAAAAATTCAAATTATTCAAAACATCCAATATTTGCGATAAAAATATTAAGTTTATAGAAATTTCAAGAGTAAAATTATTATAAAAACTATTATAAAATAATAAAATTATTCAAAAATTAATTTTCAAATTATGGTTTTCTTCAAAATTTCAAAATATTGGGTAAGTCAAACTATCAATTTTTGATTTTTTTTTTAAAACTCGAAAATATCAAAAGTCTGAAATTTCAGAATTACGTTTTGGATTTTGATTTTAGGAATAATAATTCCTTCATTTTATAGTATCTTTTTCTTTAATGAATGAGTCATAGAAAGAAAAAGGTTAAACAACCAAAAAATAACCATGAATGCGAATGCTAATCTAGATAAATTATGTTTCAACTGTTAGATCAAAGTTATTAATCCACGTTATCTCAATTTTGAATTAAAATTTTGGCTCCAAGACCACCTATTTTTTATTATAAATTTGTTCACTTATTTTAGAGTTTTAAAGACCCGATCCAATCACTATTTGATTACTGTTAATCTTTGACCTTTGAGTGCTACGATTTTGAAAATGAATTAAGCTTACTCGTGTGTGAAACAATGGTATGACTGTAAAGAGTACCTATAGATCTAATCAACATTAATTAAATCTATCTCAAAACACATAGCACCAAAGGTAGCAGCAGCTCCAAACGGGCTGGTAAAGGTAATGCAAAACAATTTCTCAATCCACACAACCGATAACCACAACAATTGAGAAAACCAACATAAAATAACAATAATGACACTAAGATTTTATAGTGGTTTCATTAATGTTGTGTTAGTGTACATTCACTTTTGGGGAGAACCTTTATTAATATAAACATCAGATAAAATTTTTGCTATATTTTTCCTTATGATTGATTTTGTTGAGATAAGAGATGAAGAAATTGTAGTATTGGAAACCCTAGAGCAATAGATCAAGCCCTAATCCCCAATCGATGTGTTAGTTTTGTCCCAACTTTCTTTTTTATAATACAAGAGAAATATGGAAAAATTGATGAAATTGCCTTTGAGATTTGAGTTTCAAAATTTCTTCGAGAAGTCTCTACGACCGCCGATTAATTAACTTATCTTTTTCAGCAAATTTTCACCGCAACGCAACAGTCGTTTGTTCCTTTAGCCAGTCGACTTTGCTCCTTAAACAGTCGAACGTATCCAACTAGGGAACTCTTGGGAAAATCCATATGGTTTACTATGGGCGAAGAGTCTACTATCCAAATTGTAACAGTCGACTGTTTTGTTGTCAAAGTTATTATTGCATGTCTACAATTTTTATCCTCATTTGAACCGCGATAATTCTTTCATATGAGCTCCAAATCACGAACTATTCGAACCGTTGCAAAGATCGTACACTTTTTCACATTTTCATCAATATAGCATCGCCATATTCAACACTCCATCTCAATACTATATTTAATCTGCGCCTCAACTAGATATACCAAATGACACCATGCTATCATATCAATCTCACTTTCATTTAACAATCATCTCACCACAACTCACCATCTCACATCCACTCAACAACTAAAAGCATCTAATCTCCAGTATGCCACCATATAGCACCTAAAACTTCAATAAATGAACTAAGTTCATGCCGCATTCAAACTTCTCAATCGGCAATGCCACTTCTAACATATCCGCTGCATTATCCTACGTGTGTACTTTTCAAAGATAAAGAAACTTATCTTCATCCATGGCAACTAAAAAAGATCACCACTTCAATGTGCTTCGTCCAAGAGCTAAGTGACAAGTTTTCCACCAAGTGGATGGCACTTTGACTTTCATAATGTGCATCAACACTATAATCTGTAAAACCAAATTCACACTGAACCTCCATTAATAAAGTGCTTCCTTTGCCGCTTCAACTGCTGTAACCAACCCTTTCTCTATGGTTGATAGAGCAACCACTATTTGCAATCCAGATCTACAACTAGCGATAGTGCCACCAAAAGTAAAAACATACACGAAAGTTGATTTTCTCCGACCTTTAATTCTAGCATAGTTCGAATCACAATATCCAGCCAACTTGCAATCAATACCAACATTACCATCAAACACAATACCATTATTAGAAGTCCCCCTAATATATTTCAAGGTAATTTTCATGACTTCCAAATGTGATTTACATGTATTAGATATATAGTGACTAACCACCCCGACGATGTTTGCAATATCGTTCATTATACACACCACTGCATATACCCAACTACCAATCATAATTGCATAAGCTGCCTTGTCGATGCTAAACCGAGAAATCAGTTTTGCAATATATGCCTTTTGAGTTAATTTGAACTCACACCACTTTCTATCCCTAACAATTTCCATGCCTAAATTTTTTCTAGCTTCAAGATTCTTCATATCAAATTCCAATTTTAAGCGAGGTTTTAACTTGTTGATGTTATCTTTGTCTTTTGAAGCTATGAGCATATGCTCCACATACACGAGTAAGGATACCTAACAACCATTCGTTATACGTTTGAAATGCACACAAGCACCTTGATGCTTCGATCAAAACCAATGCCAAATATAAAATGGTCAAGGCTCTTGTACTATTGGCTGAATGACTGCTTCAAGCAATATAGCGACTTCTTCAACTCGCATACTGAATTTGACTTTAACAGCAAACCCTTCCGGTTGTTCAATGTAAATGTCTTTATCTTAGTCGCCATGCAACGAAAACAGTTTTCACATTTATTATCCAACTTCAAGTCCCGAGTTGCAGCTACTAACAGTAGGATATGAATTGAAGTTTGGTGCATCACCAATGCAAAAATTTCATCATACTTCTTTCTCTCGTTGCGCAAACCCCTTAGCTACTAATCTAAATTAAAATATTCCATCATCCTTCACCATGTATATCCCATTTGCATCCAATAACAACACAATTATCATTAGGAAGTGGAACTAATTCCCAGGTCCCATTCTTATACAAAGATTTCATCTTTTCCACCATGACACAAATCCATTTTGAGATATCCACATCATCAAGGTCAATAGGTTCATCTAAGAATTTGTGAAGAGCATAATCCAAATGATCATCAAAAATAAGATAATTCTAACCACCATGCCTCATGGGTGGTCTTATAGTGCGACGTGATAGAGGCTATGTGGTAGGATCGTGTAATATGGAATAATGAAATAGTTTAGGTAGATAAAGTAGGTAAATGCAAGGAGACACCAAGACTTTATACTGGTTCGGACCTCTCGTCCTATGTCCAGTCCCTAAGCTTCACTTAGGAATTTCACTAACTAACACCCTCACTTCACCCGGAGGAATAGGTTTACAACTTACCCGAACAACCGAACGAGATTTCTTGCCTCAACTACCGAAGAGGACTTCAACTCAATTACTAAAATACAATATTCGACTTGTTGTGTTCTTGTCAACACTAATGAGTCTAATGTAGTACAATATTCCTATAATCTTATCCTCAAGAGTATGCAATGTGTTTGTGAAGATTTAGGAAATGTGAATTGCTATGAATCAAAAGAATGTTATAAACAAAAACTGTGATTCAAGCAATAGATTGATGATTGCTTTAAGAATATCTAGAGAATATGAACAGGAGAATAGTAAGATTAAAGCAAGAGAATTCGGTGAATTAAATGATGTTAGAATAATGTATATATACTTGTAGAAGAGGTGCATTTGTTGTCAAAGGTTGCAAACAAGAGATGCTTCCATTTCCATTGATGAATGGTCACAACTCTTGGGAAGAAGAAGGTGTCTTTTCAGAAAAAATTCGCAGGTTCAAATTCAATCGACTGAGCAGGGAATTCAGTAAACTGAAAATATGAAGTAAAATTTTCGGGAGCAAATTCAGTCGACTGTGCAGGAAATTCAGTCGACTGAAACTGTGCATGTGTATAAATTTGTTCCAGTTTCAGTCGACTGGCTGTTCCTGTTCAGTCGACTGAAATTATAAAATATGCATAGTGAAAACTTAATTGAAAATGAAGTTTATAAAATGTTTTCTAGTGTTCGTGCAAGCCTCTTGAGGATAGATTTTAACAATAAATCTAGACTAAGACATATATAAAAAAACATACTTTATGTTTGTTTGATCTTCATCGATCTTCCTTTAGCATTGCATATATTTCTTCCTTATTTGTTAAAGCGCATTGTCATTGATCAAAATCTTCGCGTACCAACACGACGACCCGCCCGTTTGGTAATTGCATCACTTGAATTTTCTTCCATTTCCCAGTCATATGAACCTTCTCTTCCTGTTGGTTCACGTATGACGGGTCCTCCTGTTGGTGGTCTGTGCGCTCTTCCTCCTTGGCCACAACTAGCTCCGCTTGCGCTGCTACTTGTATGCTCTTCGGATGTCGTCCATGTAAACGTAGGTGCCGGACGTTTGCCGCGTGATGTTGAAGCAATAGTGGTGCTTGAGCACAAGATTGCATCCCATAGCTTGTTGAAGAATCCTTTGATTTTGTCAAGCTTATGATCTACCTTTTTAAGACGAGTGTCAAGAATTTGTTGATTTCTTCACAATATCCCCAAGGATTGGTTGGTAGTGAAGCTTGGGTCAACAAGACGAATTTCATCATCTTGCTCGAGATGTTCTTCGTGGTGAGGTTGAGGTTGTTGTTGTTCTTGATGCCTTGCTTTCCTTTCGGCGAGTGATATTATGCGAGGAGGTCGAGATGGGAGTTGCATTAGGCTTATGGTCCGGTGGTTAATTTGATGGACCATTGTATTCTCTGACAAAGGTAATGGCGTATCAACATTTAGGAGAAGTCGCATGATGTACTCTCCAAAGTAGATAGTGCACATTTTGCCATTATTAAAAGTGAGAAACTCATCAAGAATAAGCTGTATCCAATTGACTTGTACATTGACAAAAATAGCATATAGAGCTCGATAGTTATTTGGGTAGACAATTTCGTACAAGCTCGTGCGAGGAGTAATTGTTCTCATTAGGGCTTTATGAGGATTCTTGCCATAGGTCGAAGAGAGGTGGACTTAAAATCTCTAAAGTTGATATTATCATCCAGAAATCGATGGTTTATGTTGTCGCGAATACGTGGATTGAATTCTATCTCCTCTAGCTTTCTTCCAACATTTGGTGATTCTAAAATGTGTGCTATTCTATCCAAGGAAAACCAAACTTTCTTTCCACATACCATACTCCAAACACTATTGTTTGGATTTCTTGGAGTTTGCTGTCCAAGATTAAGATTAGCATAAATTAATTTGACCATTACATGGTTTATGGCATGGTCATTTCTTTTCAAATCTAAAAGAGAAGTTAAACCTGCTGGATCTGTTAATGCTTGGATGTTGTAGGTTTGAAAGCTTTGGAAATCAACGAAAGAATGCTCGAAAATTCAGGAATTCTTCATCTTATTCCATCTAGTGGATTTTGAGGAATTGGAGGCTAGGGTTTCGAAATTAATTTGGGGAAGAAAGTTTGTAGGAGGTAAAAAGTGAATTGGTAGGGTAAAAATTGGTGGTTAAATGGGGAAGTTTGCCTGGGAATTGGCGTTCAGTCGATTGAATTCACTGTTCAGTCGACTGAATTGAAGGCCGAAAATTTTTTGGGCTAAATTCAGTCGACTGAACAGGGTTTTTAGTCGACTGACTTATGTATTTTGTTGTTCCTTGTTAATTTTGAAGGCAAACTCTTTATTCAAGGAAATAATTACAATTATATAGATGTAATATCATGAATAGATTTCAATACTAACTATTTCTTAGGGTATGGACTTGGATTCTTTTTCCCTCCATTCTTCATATAATTAATCCATGAATTTGGACTATATTGAGGAGTCTTAGGAGACATCCAAGGATTCACAGGATCAACTGGTGTACGATAAGATGAAGACAGATCAAGCGAGCTAACGGAGCGAGGTAGGGGTTCAGCCACTTCATTCTTTTTTGATCCATAAAATCGTAAACCGATTTGCTCAAGGAAGCTTAAACGTCTAGCCGTAACCTTTTGTTCGAAGTATAATTCTCGTTGAAGATCTATTTGTTGTTGTTGAAAGTGATGAATTTCATCAATCTTTCTTTTTGTGTCTGGTGAAATAAAGAGTCCGCGTTTTGCTTTCTTGGATTCTGGTGTGTAGCCCGTACGATAATTGTTCCATTTGAAAACCGGCTCATGTGTCGGTGTTGGAGTGGGAAGTTTTGGAGATGTTGGAGTGTTTTCGACAGAAGAAGTGATGTTGATCGGGGAAAGAGAGTTGTTGGACGACATTTTTATAAAACTTTTATTTGTGAGAATGAATTGTGAAAATAATATTTTTAAGATATATTTATAGTAGGAATTTTCTAAATATATAGTGGCTATAAATCCTTAAAGTTTTTCATCCACTTAATGATTTAATGGTTGGCATAATTCTGTTAAAAATGTGTGGTAAATATTATTTGACAAAATATTATGTAACATATTTGAAAAGTAAATTGAAAATCCCATATTTTCTTTATTCAGTCGACTGAACAGATAATGTTAGTCGACTGAACTGTATATTTTTCTCTATACGATATCTTTAGAAGACATTATTCCTAACTATCGTCGTAATTTTATGAAGGAGTTTTCTAATAGAGGTTTAGTAAATATATCGGCAATTTGATTTTCAGTTGAAATATGTTCTAAATTAATTATTCCTTTTTCGATATTGTCATGTAGAAAATGGTGACGAATATTTATATGTTTTGTACGAGAGTGATTAACCGGATTTTTAGATAAGTTTATTGTACTTGATTTATCACAATATATTGTAGAATTTGTTAAATATATATTAAAATCTTTAAGTGTTTGTTGCATGTATATAACTTGAGTGCAAGCTAAAGCAGCTGATATATACTCTGCTTCGCATGTAGAAAGCGAGAAACAATTTTGTTTCTTACTAAACCAAGATACAAGTGATTTTCCAATGAAATGGCAAGTACCACTTGTACTTTTTCTATCTGTTCGAGATCCACCAAAATCAGCATCACTAAATGATACTAACTCAAATGAACACTCCTTTGGATAGAAAAGACCGAAATCTTTAGTTTTGTTAAGGTATCACATTATTCGTTTTACTGCTCTTTAGTATGAATCTTTAGGATCGGATTGAAAACGTGCACATAAACAAACACTCATCATTATGTCAGGTCTACTAGCGGTTAAGTAAAGTAAGGAACCTATCATACTTTTAAACAATTTTTGATCTACACTTTTTCCATTTTCATCTCGATCGAGATGTGTAGTGGTACTCATAGGAGTAGGTTTAGCAGAGGTGTTTTCCATGCCGAATCGTTTAATTAAATTAGCACAATATTTTTCTTGGTTTATAAAAATTTCATCTGTTAATTGTTTGATTTGAAGTCCGAGAAAATATGATAATTCTCTCATATGAGACATTTCGAACTCATTAGTCATTATATTTGAAAATACTTTTAATAAATTTTCATTTGTTGAACCAAAATAATATTGTCTACGTATATTTGAATTATTAAAATATCTTTGGTAGTATTTTTAATAAAAAGCGTTTGATCTACTTTTCCAATTTTAAATCCCGAGTTTAATAAATAACTTTTAAGTCTTTCATACCAAGCACGAGGTGCTTGTTTAAGACCATATAGTGCTTTCTTTAATTTAAATACATGATCCAGATATTTTTCATGTATAAATAAAGGAGGTTGTTCTACATATACATTTTCTTTAATAAAACCATTTAAAAATGCACTTTTAACATCCATTTGATAAAGTTTAAAATTGTGAAAACATAAAAAGGCTAATAGTGTACGTATTGCTTCAAGTCTTGCAACGGGAGTAAAAGTTTATTCAAAATCAATACCTTCTTCTTGATTATACCCTTGTGCTACTAGTCTTGCTTTATTCCTTGTTATATTACCTTGTTCGTCTACTTTATTTTTGTAAATCCATTTTGTTCCAATTACTGATTGATTATTAGGACGGGGAACTAATTCCCAAACATCGTTACGTTCAAATTGATTTAATTCTTCTTGCATTGCGATAATCCAATAATCATCTGTTAATGCTTCTTTTGGATTTTTAGGTTCTATTGATGAAATGAAAGCTACATGAACCATTTGATTTAGTTGATTTCTTGTTCTAACTAGATAATTTATTTCTCCTATTATATTTTGAGTTGGATGATCTCGTAATATTCTAGGAGGAGATCTTAGTTCATTATTATTATTTTCAAGGTTTGTTTCTTCTATATTTATCAATTCTTCATCATCTTTTATTTTTAAATTTTTATTAAAATTTTCGTCAAAAGATATATGCAAAGTTTCTTCAATTAAGTTTGTTCGTTTATTAAATACTCGATATGCTTTACTTCGTTCTGAGTATCCTACGAAAATTCCTTCATCAGCTTTTGAATCGAATTTTCCTAGTTGATCTTTTGTATTTAAAATGAAACATTTTGATCCAAATATTTTGAAATAAGATATATTTGGCTTTTTATTATTAAATAGTTCATAAGAAGTATTTTTAGTTAATGGTCTAATTGATATTCTATTTAATACATAACATGCAGTAGCAACGGCTTCTGCCCAAAAAATGTTTCGGTAGAGAACATCCATTTAATAATGTTCTTGCGCATTCTTGTAATGTTCTATTCTTTCTTTCTATAACTCCATTTTGTTGAGTAGTTCTAGGAAAATAAAAGTTATGATTTATTCCTTTCTTTTTACAAAAAGTTTCAAAAACTTCATTTTCGAATTCGCCTCCATGATCGCTTCGAATATTTTTAATTTTCAAATCTTTAGTGTTTTGAATTCTTTTGACAAATGTTTTAAAATGCTCAAAAGTGTCACTTTTAATTTTCATAAAAATAGTCCATGTATATCTTGAAAAATCATCAATTATTACAAATACGTATCGATTATGATTAATGGATTGAACTTGTGTTGGTCCAAATAAATCCATATGTAGTAATTCTAATGGTTGTAAAGTCGAAATATTTTTCTTAGATTTGAAAGATGATTTCGTTAATTTTCCTTTTTGACAATCATCACAAAGATTATTTATTTTAAAGTTTATTTTGGGTAATCCTCTTACTAATTCATTTTTAGAAAGTTTTCTAATAGTTTTAAAATTTATACGACAAAATCTTTTGTGCCATAACCAAGGATCATTATCTTTGGCAAGTAAACACATACTTGAATTATGATTAATATTCATATTTAAAACATAAATATTTCTATCTCCGTTTCCTTCAAAAATAAGATTTTGGTTTTGATCAAAAATACTACATTTATTATTCGAGAAAGTTATTTTAAAACCTTTGTCACACAATTGACTTATGCTAAGTAGATTATGTTTTAAATTTTCAACTAATGAAACATTTGTTATAAAAGGTAAATTTGATGTACCGTAATTGTTCACATCTCCTTTTCCAATGATATAGCCTTTTGAATTGTCTCCGAAGGTAACCGAGCCACCATCAAAGTATGTGATGTTTGTAAGCATATCTTTGTCTTCGGTCATGTGTTTTGAACAACCACTATCTAATATCCATTTCTTCTTTTTGAGTGGGACCTGAAAATAAATATGAAATTATTGGTACCCACCTTTTAATAGGGTCCTAAAAAGTTAGAGTTTTAGGAAATCAAACCCAATTTGGTTTAGTATCCTTTTTACAATTATAGTTATCATTATGATGAACATTATCCATAAATATTTTAATATATTTATTTCTTATTAATACATTGTTAGTCTTTGGTACCCAAACTTTAACTACCTTGCTTTCTACTTTAGTTTTAATAGGTTTCTTTAGCAATATTTGTTGTTTTGAATCCATATTCCTCCTAAAATTTGTATTTTTCATTTTAGGAATTTTTGACTCCTTTTTATATCCTAATCCATGTTTACTTGAAGAGGATTGAGAATTTTATAAAATCTTAGATAAATTTTCTCTTCCTTTGTTAAAGTTAGAAACATTTTTAGTGATGTTATCTAATCTAGTTTGAAGACTATTATTTCTAACTCAACTTGTCTAATCTTAGTTTTTAACTCATGATTTTCAGAAACAATTATATCATTCTTTGTTTTTTGAGTTTCAATTTCTTGACTTAAAAGTGATAATTGAGTTTTCGAATTTGAATGAGATTCTTGAACTTTTTCAAGTTCTTCTTCTAAGATTTTCTTTTCATCTTTTAACATATCCCTTTCAAATTCAGCTTTGTTTTGATTTTCACGAGTTTCTTTTTAAGAGTTTTTATTGTGCTTAAAAGTTCAGTGTTTACTTTAATTAAATCGTCGAAAGTTAAATTATTTACCTCAGATTCTTGAGCCATGAAGCATATATTTGCCTGTTCATTGTCGCTATCACTATCATTTTCGGATGAAGATGAATCTGAATCGTCCCATGTTACAGAAAATGCCTTCTTTTTAAATTTATCCTTCTTGTTTTTGTTGTTGAGGTTTTTCTGATTTTCCTTCATTTGTTCTTGACAATCTTTTTGCATGTGTCCTTTCTTGTGACAATTGAAGCATTCTATATTTGAGGATGAAGGTTTGTTCAAGAAATTCTTTTTGAATCCGTTTTTGTTTCCTTTTCTATACTTTAAGAATTTCTTGAAATTTTTGGCTATAAATGCTAGATCCTCATCTTCAGAATCTGATTCTTCCTTTTCCGCATGAAAACCAACATTCTTTCTTTCTTGAGCTTGATCCTTTTTAGCTTGCATATTTACTTCATACGACATAAGATTTCCAATCAATTCTTCTGGTTCCATTGTAGATAGATCATTTGCTTCCTCGATTGCTAGTACTTTTCTCTCCCATTCATCAGTGAGTGAATTTAGAACTTTAGACACAATGTCAAAGTCCGTGTATCTTTCTCCTAGTCCGATTAGAGCATGATGAATGTCTTGAAATCTTGAGTACATGTCATTGATGGATTCATTTTGTCGCATTCTAAAGTTTTGGAATTGATTCTTCAACATGGATATCTTTGTTTGTTTAACCTTGTTTGTGCCTTCATGTATGACTTTTAGTGTTTCCCATATCTGATATGCAGTAGTACATATGCTAACACGGTTGAATTCATTTCTATCCAGGGCACAAAATAGCATATTCATAGCTTTGGCATTTGCACTAGTTTCATTCTTTTGAGTTTGTGTCCATGTAGGATAATCGGTTGTGGCTACAACGAACTCTGCTTGAGTAGCATTTCAGGCTTTGAAACTTGTTGCTTGCACATAAATCCTCATCCTTGTAGCCCAATAGTTATAGTTTAGTCCATTGAATAGAGGAGGTCTTTGGGTAGATTGTCCTTCCGCAAATGTAGAACTATGGGCAGATGTTGTGCTTGTACTTGCGTTATTTTCCATATTATCAATATGTCTAATAACGGTGTTATGGTTATAGGACGGCCTTGCTTTGATACCAATTGAAAGAGGCTATGTGGTAGGATCGTGTAATATGGAATAATGAAATAGCCTAGGTACATAAAGTAGGTAAATGCAAGGAGACACCAAGACTTTATACTGGTTCGGACCTCTCGTCCTACGTCTAGTCCCTAAGCTTCAGTTAGGAATTTCACTAACTAACACCCTAACTTCACCCGGAGGAATAGGTTTACAACTTACCCGAACAACCGAATGGGATTTCTTGCCTCAACTACCGAAGAGGACTTCAACTCAATTACTAAAATACGATATTCAACTTGTTGTGTTCTTGTCAACACTAATAAGTCTAATGTAGTACAATATTCCTATAATCTTATCCTCGAGAGTATGCAATGTGTTTGTGAAGATTTAGGAAATGTGAATTGCTATGAATCAAAAGAATGTTATAAACAAAAACTGTGATTCAAGCAATAGACTGATGATTGCTTTGAGAATATCTAGAGAATATGAACAAGAGAATAGTAAGATTAAAGCAAGAGAATTCGGTGAATTAAATGATGTTAGAATAATGTATATATACTTGTAGAAGAGGTGCATTTGTTGTCAAAGGTTGCAAACAAGAGATGCTTCCATTTCCATTGATGAATGGTTGCAACTCTTGGGAGGAAGAAGGTGTCTTTTCAGAAAAAATTCGCAGGTTCAAATTCAGTCGACTGAAAATATGAAGTAAAATTTTCGGGAGCAAATTCAGTCGACTGTGCAGGAAATTCAGTCGACTGAAACTGTGCATGTGTATAAATTTGTTCCAGTTTCAGTCGACTGGCTGTTCCTGTTCAGTCGACTGAAATTATAAAATATGCACAGTGAAAACTTAATTGAAAATGAAGTTTATTGAATGTTTTCTAGTGTTCGTGCATGCCTCTTGAGGATAGATTTTAACAATAAATCTAGACTAAGACATATATAAAAAGAACATACTTTATGTTTGTTTGATCTTCATCGATCTTCCTTTAGCATTGCATATATTTCTTCCTTGTTTGTTAAAGCGCATTGTCATTGATCAAAATCTTCGCGTATCAACACGACGACCCGCCCGTTTGGTAATTGCATCACTTGAATTTTCTTTCACCCCACCTTAAATTGTACTCTCTCTAATATCATGTTCATCACCAAAGTACTAGACATGTGGATTGCCTTGTGATGTAACATCAACTTTCATGCCACTAACATCATCTACTCTAGTCTACTACTAGGTCAAAAGCGGGAATAATCTCTTTTTCTTTTAAATTGCCACTAAAGAGCTCTCATTCTCTTTAAATAAAGCAAACTCATCAAAAATAACATACACGAGTTAATCACCATTTTGTTTTTGGGTTTCAAATAGGATATCCTTTCACCCCTCCGTGTAGCCTAACATAACTCCCTTGATAGACTCAAGCTTATCACTTCTCGAATCATATACATGAACCAGACTACCAAATACACGAAGATAACTTAAGTCAACACTCTTCCGTTTCCACACTTATTTTGGAATTTATTAATCAATAGCCAAGCACATAATTCGATTCACGATATGAATCAAGATTGACAGAACTTTGGCTTAAAATCCCTTCGATAAACCCAATGTCAAGCATCAAGGTTTCTTTAATAGAGTATGATTTATGCTCTCCATAACCCTTTTTGACTACGAATCACCTTGTGTAGTAGAATGCCCTTGAACTCCATGTTGTTTGCAGTAGCCTAATAACTCTTAGGAAACATACTCCTTGCCAACGTCAGACCTCAACATCACCAAAGACTTCCTACCCATTTAAGGCAATGAACGGATACCCGAAGAATCCAAAATCTGCTCACATCCGTATCCGGAAAGCAGATAAATATCCGATATTCGAAACAGCCGATATGGATGTGGGTATGAGGCATTCACATCCTAAAACTATCCATCATATTTTTGTCAATATTATAGTTTATTTTACGTGTATATTAGCACAGCGAAAGATGCATATTTATTGTTTTATTAAATTAGCATTTTATTTTATATGTATTTAATGTAAATCAATTGCTCAATATTGTTTATCACCATAATATTTGTTGATTTTGCATACTTTTATAATCAACGATATTGAAAAACCAAATTTTTTTATTTATATTTCGTTGGTTATCCATCATTGACAGGTGGGATAATTATCTGATATCTTTTTGTATCCGCATATGTAGATATCCGATATCCAAAATCATTTCAGATGGAGATGCAATATGACACTATTTGCATCTGAAAGTATCTGTTGATAGGCCTACTTCATTTTCAATAATAGCTTTCACACTTTAAATTTCTAAAATGTCTTTGACTTGGCTTTCTTTACACACACTAATTTTTTTTGAGAAAAATCATCAAATAATACTTAGATCCACCTAAAGAAGGTACCAATGTCGGTCCTCATACATCCATATGTACATAATCAAGAACTTGTTGAAACTCTTACCATTGGTTATTTTTCACTTTTGAAGAATGTCCAAGTTCTTTTTCGAAACATGACCTAAGCTTAAATGCCATAATTTAGTCACATATATATCTCGTGGTCTATCAACAACAACATAAGTTTTTCCTTTAACGGTCACATCTTTAAGCAAGTACAAACTACGTACCTTTTCGCCTTTCATCAACATAAACACTCCCTTAGGAGCCCTCAAACTATAATTCTCTGTGGTGATTTTTCAATAAAAAATCTAGCTATCCCAAAGAAGTAATTTACTTTTTCAATCTTTAAACAAAATGCACATTAATGAACATTCAAATCACTCCATTAAACATCTGAATGCACACCATGCTAACATCCATAGATTTACAACTAACACTATTTTTCCCATAACAATTGCTTTTCTCTTCATATCGACATAAGATGAAAAACAACTTCTGTTAGGCATCATATAACTAGATGCCCCAGAATCAAGCAACCAACCATGGTCTGTAACATCCGATGCTACAGCCGTCAATGCATCCTCATCTATCTCACTACCAACTCTCCACCACCATGAATGAAACATGTATCTCCTTCTTGTTTACTAGATATTCGTTCTAGTAATGACCATGCTCCTTACATTTAAAGAACTTTGTATTTCTATCCCTCGATTTTCCACTAGCTCGATTGTCCAGATTCCTAGAATTTACCTTCCCCTATTGTCCTTATATTTATTATTTCTTCCTCCCTTCAGAAATAGTCCTTGACTACAACTAATCCCATTACCACCAGCATTCATCTCCTGCATTTAATCACGCACCTCCTCACTAAGAATGACCTGATTTGACATCAACAAGAGTTAATATATCCCGACCACAAATGAAATAGTTAGAGAACCCTATACCTCTCCGATAACAAACATAACAAGATCATGACCTTTTTCTTTTCAAGCGTAATCAAATCTGCTGCTTTCATCTCCATTATAAAGCCATCAAATGTGTTCAAGTATGCCTTTAGCAAAGTTACATTCTTAATCTTATAAGTGAAAATGTTCACAACAACATCAAATGATTTGCCAGAGTTCGTATATAGCTGCTCCAACTTGTCCCAAATACCTTTTGCAGTGGTTTCGGCTCTAATCTAGGATATTACATTTTTTCTATAGTATGTTGAAGTGTGATGAATGTCCATTCTTCCATCTCTTACTCTTCTACCTTAAAAATTATTCGATATCAAATATGCATCAAATATAACATAATGTACTCAATTGTGCTTAAGATCCGCCTTCATTTTTCATTGTCATTTTTCCAAATCACTACCCCCATTCTGTTTATTTATTATCAATTATGATCCAGAAGCCGCAAACGGTCCATATACACATGACATAACATTATTGTTAATGTCAATACCCTTCGTGTCATTCTTCGATCAGACATTTTAATAAACAATTTATGTGCGCCTTGTTGCTTTGATATCAAATGTAAGAGAACTTATAGACCTAATCAACACTATTTATGTAACACCCTAAATTTTTTGTAATATTATTTAGAATATTTAATTAGATAAATTAAAAAAATAACGTGTTGATTAGAGGATTATGATTTGATTTTTAATTAAGGGTAGTTGTGTCATTTAACAAAGAACTAAAGAAAGTTTAAATTGTAATGGAGAAGGGGTAGAATAGGAAAGAGACCGTTCCTATATCCTCCAAGCCTTGGCCATGTAAAATTTGAAACGTTCATTTTTCGTTCTCAAATTTTAAAATAAGGGGTTGGCCACCATTAACAAGGAAAAGAGAAAGAAAATCTAGGAAGAAGCAAATTCAAATCAAATTTATTCACATCTCAATCTCCAAAATCTCTAAAGCTGAGGTGAATAATGTTTACATCTCATTTTTGATTATGTTTTCGGTTTTTATATGCATTTAAAATATTTTACAATGGTTAGCCATGTTTTTGAATAATGTAATGAATACACACACACTTGCTAATGAATTATGGTTATTCATGTTGAATTTATGATATGTTTTAAGAAATAAAAACCTATAAAGTCACATCCAAATTCCTTGAGAATTTTTATGAAGGTCATAAATAATATTTTGAAAACGGGCTTCAATTTTTAGATTTTTCTGAAATTATGTGGAATTTAAATGAATTTTTATTAAAGAAAATGCTAATTTGGGTTAATAATTATTTTTGGTTAAATAATACAAGATTGGGGTCTAAAATTTTTATATTTTTGAGACATATTAAAATAGACTTTTTGGAATTTTTGTAGATTTTTCCTAAGTGTTTTAATGGTTTATAAAATTATTTAAGGTATGAGACTTAATTGTTTTATATAATTAAAAGATGAAAATGATTTTTTGTAAAATAATTTGAATTTAAAGTCTGGGAGGTCAGCTTCCATTTTGACAAAGTGTAGTACTTTTTATTAGTAAAAGAAGAGGCAACCAATCATAATTAGACACGTAAGGCAGGATAGGTGAAAAGAACTATTTGCTACATGTTTTTCGTTATTTCAACACTGTCGGCATTAGATTATGCCTCCTTATCTTCGCTTCTGATATAGTCGAAACCAATGTACATGGTGTCAGTTTACTGGTACGTAGTGAATTGGATGTAGGTGGAACGTAGGGAGTCGAAACCAGGGGTTTTGATGGGGTTGAGGTAGTACTTCTTTTAAAATTAAAGAAATACGCATGTTTGCTTTCGATTAAATGACTTTCGGCAAAGTAGCTTTCGACCAGGTCAAATGATTTAAAAAAATGGCTTCGATTAGGTTGTGCCTCTATTTTTAAATAATTACTTTCGACTAAGTCGAAACCATTTTGCTGCCGCCTTTTTACCTTCGACCCAGATAGCTTCGAAAGGGTTGTTTTATTTTCTGAAAAACCTAGCTACCTTTCCAAGGCTTTCGAAGGGATGGTTTCGACACTATCACTTTATTACTTAGGAATTGGTTTTGAAGTAGTTACTTTCGACTTAAATGTTTTAAGACCTTTTTTGTATAAGTAAAGTAAAACCCAAATTGTTTTCGAAAGAGATAGTTTTAAAGGTTTCATAATAGATGCTTTTGATTTTAATGGGTTTCTGATCCTTTTGTTCTACTTGAAGGCAGAATTCTAGTGGTTTCGATCGAGACGTCTTTCAAAGGTTTCAAAGGGGTAAATTTTTGAATGGTTTTGAAAGGTCTTCATATGTTTTAAATTGAACTCAAAGTTCTTTCGAAAGATTGAATTTTGATTGTTTCGAAAGGTTTTTATGAACGGTTTCGAAAGGGGTGGTTCCCCAGGGTTTCGAAAGGATTGAAAAGAAGGTTTTTCTTATGTTTTTGAAAGGTGTTTTCTAAAAGGTTTTAAAGGGGGATGTCTGATATTTTGAATCCATCGAAGAAAAGAAAGGAAAGGTTTTTCCAATGCTTTCGAAGGGTCCTCAAATGGTTTCGAAGGGGCTACCTTCAAGGGTTTCGAAGGGATTGTTTAAAGGTTTTGAATGTATTGAATAAGTAATATAGCCCAAGTATTTTCAAGTTAAAAAGGGGCTTAACTTGTTTTGGAAGGATGGTTAATCCTTATTAAATTTCATCAACATTATTTTGGGTAAAGTGTATATAACATGGCAAAATGACTTACAGTAAAGCTAAAGATATATTTTCCTTATATATATTATATGATTGAAGGACTAAATCCTTTTGAAAAGGTTTTCAAGAAAAACTTAAAGGGAGTCAACCCTAAGAAAATAATTCGGAAAGTTAGTCCATTTTGTAGACGTCGGCCTAGATTTTGGACAGTTAGTCCATTTTACAGGCAGTCGGCCCAGTTGTATGGATAGATAGTCCATTTGTAGCATAACAGACCTTGCTATTATGTGTGGGCAGATAGTTCACATATTACCCGTTTTATGGACAAATAGTCCATTTATTAGCATAGAGGATATTGCTCTTTTGATATAATCAGTTTGATTATCCAGTTTGGTTGCAGGAAAGGATTTGCAAAATATATGTTTTAAGTGTATATTAATGAGGGGAAACCCATTCCACTAAGCGACGTGGTCTCACTTAATATCAGTAAACCGAGATGTAACATAATTATTCACACCAAGCTTTATGTCTGACTTGAAATTCCCCTTAAACTCTCGGGTACTCAAAATTGATTTGAGTAGGCTGAGGATTGAGGTTTTTAGGTTTTCGTCTTTTGGCGAATAAAGCATTTTAAGACGAGCAGGTGGCTGACGGATAGCTAATTAAGATTTGCTATTTCATTTTGTTTTGATTCCGCTGTGTATATAAGTCAGATATGACTATATTGCTTTAATCAACAAAGAGGGCATCGTCATATGTCGCTTTTGGCGTATCTCTGTAATGATATATTTAATCATTAGCTGGGAAATGTTAAGATTATGTAACATGGATATGAATTATTGTTTTGAAATGTAATTAGCTAAATGTTGTCTTTTGAAATATGTGATTTAGTCATATTAGCGTGCTTCTAATATTATGGATACCATTATCATTACCATATTTTTTCACTAGAAGTTAAAATAATGGATGACTGCAACATCTGTAGCGCTTAGATTTTGGCCTCCAGATATGGGATGTTACAGCTTGGTATCAGAGCATGGTTATGAAAAACTTTAAATTAAAAATGGTTTTCAAAATATAATCCTGAGGAATTAGAGTAAGATTGAGGCTATGTAATAAAGCTATAATAACGTACTTGTATTTGTTATATATGGGTATACGCTTTATCTCTAGTCTCCTATCCTTGTTAGGTTATTTTTCTGTATCTCATGTGGTTTGAATATAGATATGGAAAAAAGAATAGGGAGAGTTAACCAAGGAGGGCAGGGCACCAAAGGAAATGTCAGGCCTAATGTGAGAAGAGGTCAAGGTCATGCACAAACAGAGAATATAGGTGCTGGAGTCCCGCAAGTGGATATAGGTGCTATGTATCATTTTTTTGTGAATATGATGCAAGTTTGAGTTGCAGCTGGGATGGTAGGAGAAATTCTGCTAGTGCAGGAGTTCCGAAAGCTCCAGTAGTTGACCATTATGCTAAGCTGAATGTATATTACATCAAGCTTGGAGGAAAGCCGTTTGTTGAAACGGAGGATGCCATTGAGGTAGAGAATTGGCTGTTGCACTAAGAAAGGATTTTTGCAGATTGGAGCTCACTGATGAGCAGAAGAGGAGATTGGCATCTAAATAATTTCAAGGAGCAGCTCTAGTCTGGTGGAATAGAGTGACTATGGCAATGGATGATGAAACTATGACTGGGAAGATTTCAAGGGAAGGTTCCAAGAGAGGTTTATATCAGCAATTGCATAGTCATCTCTGATAAGGAAGTTTGCTGAATTAGAGCAGGAGGAAATGTTAGTTCTGGAATATGCAAGGAAGTTCATAGAGTTGACCCGATATGGGTATGCTTTAGTGGACACGGTCATGAAGAGGAACGAAAAGTTTATCAGCGAGTTGAAGCCTTCGTTGGCTAGGGCTGCATTACCTCATATTAGAGGTCCTTCTGACTTTGTTGTAGAGATGACCTTAAGGCATGAGGAGTTCCTCGATTCTTTAGAGAAGAGTAAGGCTAAAGAAGTTTAGGTTGGGCAAAATAAGAAGAGGAAGTTCTTTCCTAAGAAAGGTGCTCAGAAGGGTGGAGCAGCTAAGAAGGAAAAGTCTGAAATTGTATATTTCAAGTGTGATAATCAGGGGCACTATGCTAATGAGTGTCGTGCTGGGAAAGCTATGGAAGTTGTTGGAAGGAAGAATGTCCGGTGGTACAACTGTAACTAGATTGGTCATTATAAGAGCCAGTGCAAGAAACCCGCAAAGAATGGAAAAGGCAAGGTGTATGCATTGGAGCCTGCTGTTTCTAAGCCTACAACTCAAGAAAAAGGGAAGTCAACCTTGGAAGGTATGCTTTAGATTCATGGTATGACTGTTAGCATTCTGTTTGATACTGGTGCATCGCATTGTTTTACATCTAGTGTTTGATAGATAAGCTTAACCTAGAACCCACTTGTTAGTAACTTCTTTATGGATTACGAATCCAATAGGAGGGTATGCAACTCTAGGGATGAGGTGTGATCAGTTAAAGTTTGACCGGTTAGGTCATACTTTTGTTTGCAGTTCGCATGTGTTTGTTTTTGTAGGGTTCAAAATTATTCTCGAGATGGATTGGTTAGGTTAGTACGATGCTAGGATATTTTGTCTGGATAGGAAAATATCACTTAGACACTCGGATTGTAGTGATCATATAGTTTATAACGTAGAAGGTTCTTGCAGTGAGATGTATGCTTTGTTGGGTACTATGGAATTGGATGATGAGTTGAGTCGAGATTTCGTGGTTAGAGAACTCGCAAATGTTTTTAGCCCATAGTAGGATTACCGTCGAAACGAGCCATTGAGTTTCAGATAGATTTGGTTCCGAGAGCAAAAAAAATGAGTAGACCGCCAAGCAGGACGGCTCCTACAGAGACGAGGGAATTAAAGGTGTAGTTGGTTGATTTAGAAGGCAATAATTTTATCAGGCCGAGTAGTTTTCCATGGGGAGCAGCTGTAGTGTTTACTAAGAAGCCAGATGGATCGTTAAGGCTATGTATCGACTATCATGAGTTGCATGAGAGAACAATAAAGAATCGATATCCATCGCCACAGATTGACTATTTGTTCTACCAGTTGAGTGGAGCTAAGGTATTTTCGTAATTGGATTTAGCGAAAGGTTTCCACTAGCTCAGAGTAGTAGAGGATGGTATACCTTTGACGGAGTTGATGACTAGATATGGGTCGTATGAATGGTTAGTCATGCTCTTCGGACTAATTAATGCGCCTACTTTCTTTGTAGATTTGATGAATCGGGTTTTCCAAGAGCACTTGGATAGGTTTGTATTGGTTTTCATAGATGATATCTTAATTTAATTTAAAGTTGAGAGAGAGCGTGAAGTTCATCTTAGAGTGGTGCTTGAGACACTGTGATAACATCATTTGAAGGCGAAGTTCTCGAAGTGTCATTTCTGGAAGAAAGAAGTGAAATTTCTTAGTCATGTAGTCTCAGAGGAAGGTTTATTAGTGGATCCGACTAAGATTGAAGCAGCGGACAGTTGGAAGAGACCGGAGACAGTGACGGAGATAAAGAGTTTTCTTGGGTTGGCTGGTTATTATCGGAGGTACGTTAAGGATATTTCACGGATAGCGGCACAGATGACCAAGCTGACAAGAAAGGATGTAAAGTTTACGTGGACCGATAAGTGTAAAGAAGCCATTCCAGAGTTTGAAACACTTATTGACCCATGCACCTATTTTGATTGTTCCAAAACGGAATCAGGATTTAGTGGTTTACACTGATGCGTGTGGAAAAGGATTAGGAGTTGTGCTAATGCAGAGGGGAAAAGTGATTGTCTATGCTTCTAGACAGCTTAGACCATATGAGGTTAGATATCCGACGCATGAGTTAGAATTGGCTGCAGTGATTTTTGCTTTGAAGGTGTGGAGACATTACCTTTTAGGAGAAAAGTTTGAGCTATATACAGATCATAATTCACTGAAGTATTTGTTCTCTCGGAAGGAGTTGAACATGAGATAGCAGAGGTGGTTAGAGTTTATCGCTGCTTATGATTTCGGGATTGAGTATACACCAGGAAAAGGCAATAAGGTTGAAGATGCACTTAGCAGAAAACATCAGAATGCAGTATTAGTGATGATTGTTGAGTGAAATGATTTAGAAGCATTAGCAGATTGTAAAGTGCAGTGAAGATCCGAGGCTGGGTCTAGTGGAAAGATGGTTGTGTCATCTTAATTGGAAGTTCGACCAGTGTTGATCGAAAAGATTGCTTCTAAACAAATAGAGGATACGGTTTTAGCTGAACTGATCAGGAAACTAAGAGATGAAACTAAGAGCAATGACTTGAGATTTCAGTCTTGACAAGAATGAGAGGTTGAGAAAGAAAGGAAGATTATGCGTTCCGAGTGTAGGAAACATAAGGAAAGAGGTCCTAGACGAATGCCATCGTTTTAAGTTCTCCATTCACCGAGGATGTACTAAGATGTATCAAGATATGAAGTGGAGTTTCTTTTGGGAAGGTATGAAGCAGGATATTGGGTTGTGTATGAACCAGTGCATGATTTGCAAGCAAGAAAAGGTTGAACACTAGAAACCAAGTGGGTGCTTTGGATATTCCAGTGTGGAAGTGGGATTCGATCTCCATGGATTTTATTGACAAGTTGCCAAGGTCGAACAAAGGAAATAATAGTATGTGGGTTATAATGGACAGATTGACTAAGAGTGCCCATTTCATTCCACTTAGGTCAACCAAAATAGTATCTGTTTTGGAAAGGTTATTCCTGAAGAATATAGTTAGACTGCTTGGAGTTCCCAGTAGCATAGTTAGTGGTAGAGATCCTTTGTTCACTAGTGAATTTCGAAAGAGTCTACAGGAAATTTAGGGAACCATGCTCAAGATGAGTGTCACTACCATCCGCAGACCGATGGGCAACTGGAGAGAGTTTACAAGATCGTGGAAGATTTTTTAAAAGCTAGTGTTCTAGATTTCAGGGGATCTTGGGAAGACCATCTACATTTATTCGAGTTTTCATATAACAACAATTATCAGACTAGTATTGGGATGGCACCGTTTGAAGCTTTGTATGATAGGCCATGCATATCTCCCATATGTTGGCTAGAGACCGAGCATAGGTTAGTTCTTGGTTCGGATTTTATCCTAGAAGCTGTGGAAAGGTTAAGGTCATTCGAGCCAGAATGAAGGAGGCTCGGTCCAGGCAGAAAAGTTACGCAAATAAGAGACATAAAAATCTAGAGTTCTCAGTTGGAGACCAGGTTTTCATCAAAGTGTCACCAATGAAGGGTGTAATAAGATTTAGGAAATCGGGAAAGTTAGCCCCGAGATTCGTTGGACCTTTTCCTATTGTTGAGAGTATTGGGAAACTCCTGTACAGAGTGGAGTTACCGAGCATTTTAGCAGGAATCCACGATGTTTTTCATGTTTCCCATCTCAGGAAGTGTGTTAGAGACCCAAAGACTGCTATTGCACCGACTATGCTAGATGATTTAGTGTAGAGCCAGATTTGACCATTGTAAGGAAACTAGTTCGCATTGTTGTGAGGGATGAAAAGAGGCTTCGAACCAAGATGGCCAGATAAGTCAAAGTCCAGTGGAGTGATGATGATAGGGACTATACTGGGGAGATTGAGGGCAAGATTAGAGATACTTATCCTGACATGTTTGATAGTATGTTTTACCTTCTTATTTGATTTATTGTGCACCTTATCATAATTTCGAGGAAGAAATTCTTTAAGGAAGGGAGTCTGTAACAACCTAGATTTTTGGTAACATTATTTAGAATAATTAGTTAGCTAAATCAAATAAAATAATGTGTTGATTAAGGGATTGTGATTTGATTTTTAATTAAGGGTAGTCGTGCCATTTAACAATGAACTAAAGAAGAGTTTAAATTGAAATGAAGGAGAGTAAAATAGGAAAGAGACTATTCCTATATCCTCCAGCCCTTGGCTGTGTAAAATTTTACATGTTCATTGTTCATTCTCAAATTTTAAAATAAGGCGTTGGCCAACATTAACAAGCAAAAGTGGAAGAAAAGCTAGGAAGATGCAAATTCAAATCAAATCTATTCACATCTCAATCTCCAAAATCTCTAAAGAGGTGAATATTGTTTACATCTCATTTGTGATTATATTATCGATTTTAATATTATTTTTGAATATTCTGCAATGGTTTTCATGTTTTTGAATAACGAAATGAATATATATATATATATACACTTATTGATGAATTATGGTTATTCATATTGAATTTATGATATGTTTTAAGGAAAAAACCCTATAAAGTGACATCTAAATGCTTTGAGAATTTTCATGAAGGCCATACATTATATTTCAACAATGATTTTCATTTTTTGGAATTTTATGAAATTATGTGGAATTTATATGAATTTTCTAGTAAAAAATGCTATTTTGGGTTAATAATTATTTTTAAATAAATAATCAAGATTGGGGTCTGAAATTTTATATGTTGGAAAACAAATAGAATTTCTAGAATTTTTGTAAATTTTACCTAAGGTTTTTATGGGTTATACAAAATTATTTAAGGTATGAGACTTAAATGTTTTATATAATTAAAAGATGAGAATGAGCTTTTTGTAAAATAATTTGAATTGTAAAATCTGGAAGGTCGGTAGCCTTTTTTACAAAGTGTAGTACTTTTTGTTGGTAAAGAAAGATGCAACCAGTCATAATTAGACATGTAAGACATGTTAGGTGGAAAGAACTATTTGCTACATGTTTTTCAATGTATCAACCTTATGGGCACCAGGTTCCGCCTCCTCAACTTCGCTTCTAAAACAGTCGAAATTAATGCACATGTTATTAGTTTACTGTTATGTAGTGAATTGGATATGGGCGGATGGTGGGGAGTCGGCACCAGGGATTTTGATGGGGTTGAGGCAGACCTTTGTTTTAAATTAAAGAAATATGCCCGCTTGATTTCGACTAAATGGCTTTCGACAAAGTAGCTTTCGACCAGGTCAAATGATCTAGAGGAAATAATTTCGATTGGGTTACGCCTCTGTTTTTAAATAATTGTTTTTGACTAAATCAAAACCTTTTCGCTGCTGCCTTTTTACCTTTCGACCCAGATTGCTTCGAAAGGGTTATTTTGTTTTCAATAAACCTAGCCACCTCTCCAAGGCTTTCGAAAGGATGGTTTCAACACTATCACTTCATTACTTAGGAAATGGTTTCAATGCAGTTGCTTTCGACTTAAATGTTTTAAGACCCTTTTCTACGAGTAAAGTAAAACCCAAATTGGTTTCAAAAGATGTAACGACACAGAATTTTGGGTCACCAAATTTGAACATTTAATTCATTTTAAATGTGGAATATGTATTATAATTTGAATTTTGAAATTTAAAAGATTTTGATTAAAGTAATAGAATTGGTTAAATTTCAAATACGGGAATTTAATTGAAATTTGAATAATAATAGGTTAATATCAGAATTGGGATAATTGGTGAATCTGGATGTAAATAAATATAAAAATGGTTCCTATAAATTATTTAAGTTAATTTTGATTTAAATAGTAATGTTGGGCTGTTGGATGAGATTAGAAGTTGATAAATTAAATTTGGAATTTTATATTAATTTAATAATATAATAATGCAAATAATCAGATTTTGATTTAAACTGAATAAGAATGATTTCTAATGGGAATATAAATTTTATACGAGTTATAATAGAGATAATAAAATTTTAAAAATGAAGTTTCAACAGATTTTGACGATTTTGAAAATCGCTCGATTTAATCGACGAGTTAAAATAGCCTTTCGGGGCACAGTCTCGGAATTCGACGAAACAAGTTCCATTGGATCCGTAATAGTTAGCTATTATTCGGATTTCAATTTTCGTAGCAATCATAGTTGTCGTTTGACCCCGACAGCTTAAAACGTATAGGAAATACTTTAATCGATTTAATTTAAAATTGATCGTTTATCTCCGTAACTCACACATATGATCGAATTAGCCTCCTAAACACCTTCCATTGTGTTCGAAACTGGGTAAAACCTTAGGAACGCCTGGCGGCACGTGAGATTTGGAGTTCGTTTGTAAAAACTTGTTAAAATTGGAGATAATATTAAAATATTATTAATAAACATTTATATAACTCGATTTTTACCCATACCCTAGTCTATTTTCACCGGCCGCCACCTTACCGTTTAATGGCTGAAAAACATCGACCTTCCTCTTCAATATGCAATCGATCCATCGAGTTTTAGAAGATGCTTCCAACTGGAATGTCGTAGAGGGCGGAGAGAGCTTCAGATCCAACGGTTGATTTGTGTTATTGTCGACCGTAGAAGGCGCTAGGAGGTACCGTTCGTCGCCATTCGAGCTCGTCTTCATGTAGGAAGAAGCAACCGAGTTTCATGATGTTTTGTCCGAGGATTGAGTTGAGGCCGGCGAGCGACGTGGTGGTGTTGGATCTTCCTCTTGGCGATCGTGTGAGGTGCGGCTACGAACCCTAGCTAGTGATATTGGGTTCGGCATTGAACTGAAGCTTGCGCGTGAGGGAGAGGATGATCGTACGGTTGTGATTTTGTCATTGGTAATATAAATATAAAAAAAATTGGTTTTCAAATTTATATTCAACCTTTATAAATTTATATCTCGTGCGTTTGTTATCAGATTTTCACGAATTTGGTAGCGCCGGAATCGCAGAGACGCGTACGACGCAGTGGAGCAGTTCTGGAAT
Source organism: Allium cepa (assembly GCA_030765085.1). Classification (NCBI taxonomy): domain Eukaryota; kingdom Viridiplantae; phylum Streptophyta; class Magnoliopsida; order Asparagales; family Amaryllidaceae; genus Allium; species Allium cepa. The sequence continues at coordinate 20,852,752 of CM060933.1, read as the reverse complement.
CATTCCGAGCAAGTAAAAATTTAGGTTAAATCGAATGTCGTTCGATTTAATTTAAATTGGAACGCTCTTCGAAAACCCAAGGTGAGTTTAACTCACTCACATCTGGAATATTAGTTAATTTAAATAGTCAATAACTGAGTGATTGCTTGATTGGTTGAGTATGATAATTATTATCAAATTGAATCGATTTATGTTGTTGTGCTAATATCTGTGGATGCAGGGAAAACAGGTTGGAGGGATCCAACTGGATCCCTCACAAATAGAAATTAATTTATATTCTGTAATATATCATATTCATTGTTCTGTGATGATTTGTTTAGATCTTGTTATGCTGTGTTTTAATTATATACTGTGATGAACTAAATTTAAATTTAAATTGTGTTGTGCTGTGATTTGGTGAATACAACCTGAAAACTTTAAATATAAATAGATGAATTGGATTTAAAGGATATAAAAGAAATTCCTAAGTAAAGAATTTAAAAGGGATTAAATTCAAGAAATTTGTTGATAATTTGAAATGTTTGAAGATGTGATATATAAAGGAAATGTGAATTGTTTAAAATAATAGCGAGATTTATTTTCAAAGGATGGGAAGTATGCTTTCTCCTGGAAATTCTAGTATGTTTTTAAGAAAAGTTTTTAAATAAAAATTTGTAATTTAAATATGTTTAGAATATGTTTAGAAAGAAATACCATTTTAAAATGTTTTTAAGTGAAAGTCAACATTGATTTAGTAATTATGGTATTTAATTATTTTCAAAAGGTAAAGTAATATTAAGTTTTCAAAGGGAAATTTTAATATGAATATTTGATTTAATAACCTTATTTAAAGGTTAAATTTTATTTAAAGTGCTTAGGAAACCTCTATATATTTCCTTAAGTATTATTTTCAATTAAATAATTTCTAGAAGCTTTATTTTAAATATTTTAAACACATAATTGAAAGTGATTTCCAGGAAATAGCAATGCTTTTAAAAATAAAAGGAGCTGTTTTTAAAGTATGGAAAGAAATTTTACGGAATGAACGTAAAATTTAATTGGGTAAATCAGGTTGGATTGATAAAAAGTATTCCTTGGGTTATCCAAAACGGAAGTGTATTTCCCTGAAAGCCAAGTACGTTTAAGTAGATTTCTAAGTGTAAGATAAAAGTTTTAAATTTGATTTCAAAAGAATGTTTTAAGAAAAATTCTTATGTAGGTTGCAGAGTTTTCTAAAATAAATATGTACTAAAGTAGTTATAGTAATAATTAATTAAGGAAAAATTGGCATTAGGTTTTCAATTGATATTATTAATATTTATGTTTGTAAAATGGATATATTTTAAAGATAATTAGTTAAAGTTTTATTTGAAACTTGTATAGCATTTCATAGCTTTATTTTAAATTCTAGTATGACTTAACTTTATTTTAAAGATAATAGTTTATATTTTATTAAGCAGTTTTATTCAAGTTATCTCTTAAGGATATATATATATATATATATATATATATATATATATTTTAAATCAATATGTTGGAAGTTTTAATATGAATGTTTTGATGTATTTTCAAGAATAAAGTATTTAAATTATTTTAAACCTTAAATATTTGTACTTGGATGTTTTCAGAGGAAGTAAGGATTTGGGAAACCTATTCCATGAGAAGAATTGAGTCTGAAAAGTGTTTCAAAGGGATTTTGAAATGAATTTATATCTCGCAAGATATTTTGAGGAAGTAAATAATGTGGGCAATTATTTATTGTGTGATGGATGCTTATGAATGTTAATTGATTGTTAAATCACCGACTATCAATATTGGACAAATGCGTTGATCGTTTCGAAGAGACTGGGATCGAGATTTATTTCTCGAAAACCACTTTGATCCGGTTTGTACGTTTCGTGGAAAATCGTGTTCGGAGTCGAAGATGGAGCAGTGAAGTGCAAGGGCTAGTCGCTACTAATCCTGAGGATATTTCCAAAATGGATGTAGTAGGAGTAGTGCCTTCGGTTCCGTTCGAACCCGGGATGTACTTGTATGGACGAATGCTTTCGGAACATTGTCAGGTGGGCGATGCGCATTCTAAGTGAAATGTTCTTAAAGGTAACGCTTAGCCTCAAGCCTCATCAATCGGGAATGACTGAAAATCAGGGGATATGCAGCAAGGCTTGGTGGGCAACATCCATTTTCAGGTAAGGTCATTCCTGTCTAGATGTCCCTTTTATTTCGGCTTAGTGGTGCGGTTGTTGATCCCAACCGCGAGGTGATCTTACTCGAGACTATCCAGTAAGGGGTAATCCGAGCCTTGTGTTAATGGGGATCGGGCGTGGTCCTCGGTACACTGATCTAGTCCAGGTACTGTGATAGGTGGTATCCCAGTGCCTAGTCATTAGTTGGAAATCCATTCTCCCTATGCTCCTTTTACGAGTTTTGTTTGTATTACCCACGATTGTGGCTAGTAGCTGGAATTTAATGAATGTAAAAATTTCGACTATTTTATAAGTATTTGTATATAGACCCTATTATAATATCAGAGCATTTCTATAAAAAGTGTTTTAGCTATCGTAAGGTAAAAACCTGACATGTTTATTTATGGCGTTGTCTTACGAGATGCTTTTGTTTTCAAAAGGATTTTGAAACTTTAATAATCAATTTAGGTGCATTATTATCAACTGGTATTCCAGACCGACTCGGGTGTTATTTCGTTATAATGCTCGGGTCAGACCGAGTATTATATGTTCAGGACAGGATGCTTTGGAGCAGGAGAGGAGATGGAGTCTGGGACGTATTATCCATACTTATATATATATATATATATATATATATATATATATATATATATATATATCCGCTGCTGTGATTGTATGAAATTGTCTGACTGGTAAATGTTGTTTGTATGAGATACTCTGATGATATGATGTATAAAACAGATATAGTTTCATTTTATGTAAAGATCTATTATTTACTATTATATTTATTCCGCTGCGATGGTTAGATTCTGATATTGTTTAGTTTATTCTTCTTCTACCTCTTCTTCCTTAACCCTAATGGTTCGTATTTCTGTTCCACTTGAGTTAAATGATGTAGATTAGTGTTGACTCAAGGGGTTCGGATTTGCGGGCTGTTACACTTGGTATCAGAGCTTAGGTTGGCGACGACCTAGGCTTTGGTGGGGAAATTACCCATTTAACGGAGTCGATAGTACTCTATAATGAGTTAAGGGTAATAATAGATATGAGAGCGTACTTGTTAGTGAATATAAAATTGTTTTTATACTGTGTTGGCTTATCGGTTGAATGTTTATGAATTCTGGTCGGTGCGGGAAGTACAACCGTATCGATGGGGGTTTCTAAACTCTTAAACAAGATAAACCGACATAGTATTTTTTTAAAGATGGTAAATGAAATAATTTTGCCCAAAATTATATTTTGATATAAAAAGAAAATTTTCTAAAGTATTTATATATTTGATTGTTTGGACATGGATATCTTAATCAACTAAGAATCCAAAATTTGATCTAAAATTTGAAATGGTTATAACCAAATAAAATTCTATAAGTATAAGGTATACAAAAGAAGAATAACTAAATTTGAACTAAACCATAATTTAAATCACTAGGATTTTGAAAAGTGTTTTAAATGTATTGAAAACAAAGGTTTGGAAATTTAAAATCTTGGAAATGTTTGAAATGTTTTCCAAGGTGTTTGAATGAAATGATAGGAATATTATTTGGAGAAGTATTTTTGAATGGAAACTGTTTTGAAATGAATTTGGGAAAGTAAGGAAGCACTGAACTCACTTCAGTCGTTAGTAAATAATCCTGATGATGCTGGCCACATCATTAGAATTATTTCGAGTTTCTAAAGTGATGGATTGCTACCATGTGAGTGATTATGATATTTGTTGGACTTGTTTGGATATACAAGTGGTTTAGAAGTTTCAAAAAGGGAAATTGCTATGGTAAAAACAGATTTTTTTAGAAATCTGGAAGTTTGATTTGATGTCCCAAGAGAGTATGAGTTATTTATTATTCCAAAATGGTTTTGGAATAAAACCGGGTAATTGGATTCTGGAAAATTCTATCTAAATAATGTGTAAAGTAAAATGAATCAACTATTAGACTTATTAAGTGAAGTTGATATTAATAAGAAGGAAATGAAAGTTTTCATCTTGGAATTAAAATTTATCTTGAGTAAATAGAAGTGAATGAAATATATTGAAGTGAATAGCAAATTTTACTTGGGATATGTTAAATAAATTGAACTTAGAATTAAATTGATTTGAATTAAATTTAAATGTAAAATGACTTTGTAATTATGAGTCATTGTGTAATGAATTATACCCAAAAGCTATTAAGTATTATACTTATAATCTGAAATCGTGGATTTAAAATTTGCAAAGAATTAAATTGGAAGAAAATTTGTATCCTTAAGAATTCAGTGATACACACATATATATAAAATTTGAAATTGATGATCGTAAGATGTAAATGAATTAAAATGAGCAATATAAACTTTGAAGTAAATAATTTGGTGAACTTAAAAATAGGAAATGGAATTATAATCAAAAATGGAAAATAGTTGAATGGTATGGTGAATTCAAACTTAATCTCAAATGAAGTGTGAATTGAAATAAGGTGACGAAAATATAAAACATAAAAGGGTGAATGAACTTAAGTCAGTAAATAAATTTTGAACTTGTATATGGAGAATAAAAATTGAATTGAATTGGATTTAACTTGAATCGAGTTGAATTTGGAATGAAGTTAAAACTTGAATTTAAATTGGAAAAGAGTTGAGTTGAAGGAAAGTTGAATTTAATTGAAATGATATTGAATAATTAAATCCTCACTCAACTAAATTCAAAGGAATTGTTTGAGAATGAATTTAGCGTAAGCTAAATTAAATAAAGAGAAGCTTGAAGATGAATTTAGTGTAAACTAAATTAAAGGGAACTTGTACTGGCAAGGATGAAATTTTGGTGGTTTGTTGAGAGAATTTTGGAAAGAAAAATAAAAGCCCAGTTCTGGTATGGAATTTAGTTTTGGCAATAAAAAGTTGAGAGTGTAAATGAATAATGGAATTAGATTATAATAGTGATGGTTTGAATTGTAAATAAATTCAAATGAGTGAAATAATTTAAAGCGGTCTCTTTGTTAATAAAATAAATCTAAAATGGATTCAATAAATAAATAAAGTGCATTAAAATTTGTAAATGGATTGGAATTGATTTGGATGGGTATCAAATGAAAATAAAAATAAAATTTATATAAGAAGAAATGTAAATATTGTGTGATCGGAAGAACTTAAGAAAATTGGAAAAAATGATTGTGGATGAGCTTTATCAGTGATCTTGAATGAAATTTGTTTAGATAATAAAATTGAAATGCAAGTGAAAGAATTTTAATTAATTATTGTGATGAAATAAGAATGTATGAATTAAATATTATAGAATGGGATGATATTAATTTAAACTTAAGTTGAATGAGGAACTTGAAGTGAGAATAAGGATATGATTTAAAAATTATAAGGAAATAAGAATATTTGGGATTGTGAAAATTCCGAATGGAATAAAATTAATAACTGGAATTAATTTTAATGGTTATAAGCTTAAGTGATGGTTACTTGCTTGGATGACATTAAAATTTGCATAGAAATTGGACGTTTTGTTGTAAACAAAAATTTAATTGGCTTAAAGAAACAAATTGAAATGGGTTTTTGAATCAATTGGGATGAATTGAAATTTTATTAAGTTGTTTTGCATATGAATGGAAATGGAGCATAAAAGAAATGTAAATACTTCAAATTGAAAGTAAGATTTGGTTGTGAACCAATTTGGAATTGAATTGAAGTAAATTGATGCAACATGTGAATTTTATTGAAAAGAGAGTGATTGGTTGTAATAAATATGAATAGTATATAGTGAACTTGAATGTAATTCATTCAAGTGAAATAAAATGAAGTTTGGACTTGTATAAGAAATTTAAAATAGTGATTGAAGTCTTTGAATTGCTGATAAAATCTGGTTAACATTGTTAGACTATGAAGTTTGGGTTTGTAAAGAGGATTTAAAATGGTGTTGAAGTTGTGAATTGCTTATAAAGGAAGTAAACATGCATAATTATGAAGTTGCTAGTTTAAAACATGTAATTGATGTGTTTGGTTAAGATTAATGAATGGAATGTTATTAAAATTCTCATATTATTGGAAACTGATGTGTTTGTTTAAGTAAGTACAGGTATGGGAGGCAATGGATAGAGTTGGAGTGCGTATATGCTATACTTTTTAGCTGCTTGCTTTAAAAATGCTAATAAAAGTACGCCTACGCAATAAAAATAGGAAATATGAACTGTTTCTGGTTTTTCTGACCGTGTGGGTCGATGTATATATATATATATAATTATATCTATTGTGAAATTTCAAAAGCTCCTCCGTATAGGGAAGACTCTGCCAAAATTTTCCGGAAATTTTGGGAGTTAGAAATTTTTTGAATTTTTTTGAAATGTTTCGTTAACGACAAATTGATTTCAAATAACAACTAAATTAAAAGGGATTTTGGGGTAGGAATTGAAACTAGTAGTTTCGATTTGAAATTAAAGAATTTGGGCAAATTGAATTTGAGATTTTCACTATGTAAGTTTTGCAATCGGGTTTGGAACATTCTTCTACCTTAGCAAATTTCGAGGACGAAATTTTTATAAGGTGGAAGGAATGTAACAACCCGGAATCATGGGTCTCCAAATTTGAACATTTAATTCATTTTAAATGTGGAATATGTATTATAATTTGAATTTTGAAATTTAAAAGATTTTGATTAAAGTAATAGAATTGGTTAAATTTCAAATACGGGAATTTAATTGAAATTTGAATAATAATAGCTTAATATCAGAATTGGGATAATTGGTGAATCTGGATGTAAATAAATATAAAAATGGTTTCTAAAAATTTATTTAAGTTTATTTTGATTTAAATAGTAATGTTGGACTGTTGGATGAGATTAGAGGTTGATAAATTAAATTTGAAATTTTATATTAATTTAATAATATAATAATGCAAATAATCAAATTTTGATTTAAACTGAATCAGAATGATTTCTAATGGAATATAAATTTTATACGAGTTATAATAGAGTTAATAAAATTTTACAAATGAAGTTTCAAGTGACGACGATTTTGAAAATCGCTCGATTTAATCGACGAGTTAAAATAGCCTTCCGGGGCACAGTCTCGGAATTCGACGAAACCAGTTCCATTGGATCCTTAATAGTTAATTATTATCGGATTTTAATTTTCGTAGCAATCAAGTTGTCATTTGACCCCGGAAGCTTAAAACGTATAGAAAATACTTTAATTGATTTAATTGAAAATTGATCGTTTATTTCCGTAACTCACACATATGATCGAATTAGCCTCCGAAACACGTTTCATTGTGTTCGGAACGTGGGTAAAACCTTAGAAACGCCTGGCGGCACATGAGATTTGGAGTTCGTTTGTAAAAACTTGTTAAAATTGGTGATAATATTAAAATATTATTAATAAACATTTATATAACTCGATTGTTACCCATACCCTAGTCTATTTTCACCGGCCGCCACCTTACCGTTTAATGGCTAAAAAACATCGACCTTCGTCTTCAATTTGCGATCGATCCATCGAGTTTTAGAAGATGCTTCCAACTGGAATGTCGTAGAGGGCGGAGAGAGCTTCAGATCCAACGGTTGATTTGTGTTATTGTCGACCATAGAAGGCGCTAGGAGGTACCGTTCGTCGCCATTCGAGCTCGTCTTCATGTAGGAAGAAGCAACCGAGTTTCATGATGTTTTGGCCGAGGGTTGAGTTGAGGCCGGCGAGCAACGTGGTGGTGTTGGATCTTCCTCTTGGCGATCGTGTGAGGTGCGGCTACGAACCCTAGCTAGTGATATTGGGTTCGGCATTGAACTGAAGCTTGCGCGTGAGGGAGAGGATGATCGTGCGGCCGTGATTTTGCCTTTGGTAATATAAATTAAAAAAAATTGGTTTTCAAATTTATATTCAACCTTTATAAATTCATATCTCGTGCGTTTGTTATCAGATTTTGACGAATTTGGTAGCGTCGGAATCGCAGAGGCACGTACGACGCAGTGGAGCAGTTTTGGAATCATTCCGAGCATGTAAAAATTTAGGTTAAATCGAATGCCGTTCGATTTAATTTAAATTGGAACGCTCTTCGAAAACCCAAGGTGAGTTTAACTCACCCACATCTGTAATATTAGTTAATTTAAATAGTCAATAATTGAGTGATTGCTTGATTGGTTGAGTATGATAATTATTATCAAATTGAATCGATTTATGTTGTTGTGCTAAAATCTGTGGATGCAGGGAAAACAGGTTGAAGGGATCCAACTGGATCCCTCACAAATAGAAATTAATTTATATTCTATAATATATCATATTCATTATTCTGTGATGATTTGTTTAGATCTTGTTATGCTGTGTTTTAATTATATGCTGTGATGAATTAAATTGAAATATAAATTGTGTTGTGCTGTGATTTGGTGAATACAACCTGAAAACATTAAATATAAATAGATGAATTGGATTTAAAGGATATAAAAGAAATTCCTAAGTAAAGAATTTAAAAGGGATTAAATTCAAGAAATTTGTTGATAATTTGAAATGTTTGAAGATGTGATATATAGAGGAAATGTGAATTGTTTAAAATAATAGCGAGATTTATTTTAAAGGATGGGAAGTATGCTTTCTCCTGGAAATTCTAGTATGTTTTTAAGAAAAGTTTTTAAATATAAATTTGTAATTTAAATACGTTTAGAATATGTTTAGGAAGAAATACCATTTTAAAATGTTTTTAAGTGAAAGTCAACATTGATTTAGTAATTATGGTATTTAATTATTTTCAAAAGGTAAAGTAATATTAAGTTTTCAAAGGGAAATTTTAATATGAATATTTGATTTAATAACCTTATTTAAAGGTTAAATTTTATTTAAAGTGCGTAGGAAACCTCTATATATTTCCTTAAGTATTATTTTCAATTAAATAATTTCTTGAAGCTTTATTTTAAATATTTTAAACACATAATTGAAAGTGATTTCCAGGAAATAACAATGCTTTTAAAAATAAAAGGAGCTGTTTTTAAAGTATGGAAAGAAATTTTACGGAATGAACGTAAAATTTAATTGGGTAAATCAGGTTGGATTGATAAAAAGTATTCCTTGGGTTATCCAAAACGGAAGTGTATTTCCCTGAAAGCCAAGTACGTTTAAGTAGATTTCTAAGTGTAAGATAAAAGTTTTAAATTTGATTTCAAAAGAATGTTTTAAGAAAAATTCTTATGTAGGTTGCAGAGTTTTCTAAAATAAATATGTACTAAAGTAGTTATAGTAATAATTAATTAAGGAAAAATTGGCATTAGGTTTTAAATTGATATTATTAATATTTATGTTTGTAAAATGGATATATTTTAAAGATAATTAGTTAAAGTTTTATTTGAAACTTGTATAGCATTTCATAGCTTTATTTTAAATTCTAGTATGACTTAACTTTATTTTAAAGATAATAGTTTATATTTTATTAAGCAGTTTTATTCAAGTTATCTCTTAAGGATATATATATATATATATATATTTTAAATCAATATGTTGGAAGTTTTAATATGAATGTTTTGATGTATTTTCAAGAATAAAGTATTTAAATTATTTTAAACCTTAAATATTTGTACTTGGATGTTTTCAGAGGAAGTAAGGATTTGGGAAACCTATTCCATGAGAAGAATTGAGTTTGAAAAGTGTTTCAAAGGGATTTTGAAATGAATTTATATCTCGCAAGATATTTTGAGGAAGTAAATAATGTGGGCAATTATTTATTGTGTGATGGATGCTTATGAATGTTAATTGATTGTTAAATCACCGACTATCAATATTGGACAAATGCGTTGATCGTTTCGAAGAGACCGGGATCGAGATTTATTTCTCGAAAACCACTTTGATTCGGTTTGTACGTTTCGTGGAAAAACGTGTTCGGAGTCGAAGATGGAGCAGTGAAGTGCAAGGGCTAGTCGCTACTAATCCTGAGGATATTTCCAAAATGGATGTTGTAGTAGTAGTGCCTTCGGTTCCGTTCGAACCCGGGACGGACTTGTATGGACGAATTCTTTCGGAACATCGTCAGGTGGGCGATGGGCGTTCTAAGTGAAACGTTCTTAAAGGTGTTTTCCATGCCGAATCGTTTAATTAAATTAGCACAATATTTTTCTTGGTTTATAAAAATTTCATCTGTTAATTGTTTGATTTGAAGTCCGAGAAAATATGATAATTCTCTCATATGAGACATTTCGAACTCATTAGTCATTATATTTGAAAATACTTTTAATAAATTTTCATTTGTTGAACCAAAATAATATTGTCTACGTATATTTGAATTATTAAAATATCTTTGGTAGTATTTTTAATAAAAAGCGTTTGATCTACTTTTCCAATTTTAAATCCCGAGTTTAATAAATAACTTTTAAGTCTTTCATACCAAGCACGAGGTGCTTGTTTAAGACCATATAGTGCTTTCTTTAATTTAAATACATGATCCAGATATTTTTCATGTATAAATAAAGGAGGTTGTTCTACATATACATTTTCTTTAATAAAACCATTTAAAAATGCACTTTTAACATCCATTTGATAAAGTTTAAAATTGTGAAAACATAAAAAGGCTAATAGTGTACGTATTGCTTCAAGTCTTGCAACGGGAGTAAAAGTTTATTCAAAATCAATACCTTCTTCTTGATTATACCCTTGTGCTACTAGTCTTGCTTTATTCCTTGTTATATTACCTTGTTCGTCTACTTTATTTTTGTAAATCCATTTTGTTCCAATTACTGATTGATTATTAGGACGGGGAACTAATTCCCAAACATCGTTACGTTCAAATTGATTTAATTCTTCTTGCATTGCGATAATCCAATAATCATCTGTTAATGCTTCTTTTGGATTTTTAGGTTCTATTGATGAAATGAAAGCTACATGAACCATTTGATTTAGTTGATTTCTTGTTCTAACTAGATAATTTATTTCTCCTATTATATTTTGAGTTGGATGATCTCGTAATATTCTAGGAGGAGATCTTAGTTCATTATTATTATTTTCAAGGTTTGTTTCTTCTATATTTATCAATTCTTCATCATCTTTTATTTTTAAATTTTTATTAAAATTTTCGTCAAAAGATATATGCAAAGTTTCTTCAATTAAGTTTGTTCGTTTATTAAATACTCGATATGCTTTACTTCGTTCTGAGTATCCTACGAAAATTCCTTCATCAGCTTTTGAATCGAATTTTCCTAGTTGATCTTTTGTATTTAAAATGAAACATTTTGATCCAAATATTTTGAAATAAGATATATTTGGCTTTTTATTATTAAATAGTTCATAAGAAGTATTTTTAGTTAATGGTCTAATTGATATTCTATTTAATACATAACATGCAGTAGCAACGGCTTCTGCCCAAAAAATGTTTCGGTAGAGAACATCCATTTAATAATGTTCTTGCGCATTCTTGTAATGTTCTATTCTTTCTTTCTATAACTCCATTTTGTTGAGTAGTTCTAGGAAAATAAAAGTTATGATTTATTCCTTTCTTTTTACAAAAAGTTTCAAAAACTTCATTTTCGAATTCGCCTCCATGATCGCTTCGAATATTTTTAATTTTCAAATCTTTAGTGTTTTGAATTCTTTTGACAAATGTTTTAAAATGCTCAAAAGTGTCACTTTTAATTTTCATAAAAATAGTCCATGTATATCTTGAAAAATCATCAATTATTACAAATACGTATCGATTATGATTAATGGATTGAACTTGTGTTGGTCCAAATAAATCCATATGTAGTAATTCTAATGGTTGTAAAGTCGAAATATTTTTCTTAGATTTGAAAGATGATTTCGTTAATTTTCCTTTTTGACAATCATCACAAAGATTATTTATTTTAAAGTTTATTTTGGGTAATCCTCTTACTAATTCATTTTTAGAAAGTTTTCTAATAGTTTTAAAATTTATACGACAAAATCTTTTGTGCCATAACCAAGGATCATTATCTTTGGCAAGTAAACACATACTTGAATTATGATTAATATTCATATTTAAAACATAAATATTTCTATCTCCGTTTCCTTCAAAAATAAGATTTTGGTTTTGATCAAAAATACTACATTTATTATTCGAGAAAGTTATTTTAAAACCTTTGTCACACAATTGACTTATGCTAAGTAGATTATGTTTTAAATTTTCAACTAATGAAACATTTGTTATAAAAGGTAAATTTGATGTACCGTAATTGTTCACATCTCCTTTTCCAATGATATAGCCTTTTGAATTGTCTCCGAAGGTAACCGAGCCACCATCAAAGTATGTGATGTTTGTAAGCATATCTTTGTCTTCGGTCATGTGTTTTGAACAACCACTATCTAATATCCATTTCTTCTTTTTGAGTGGGACCTGAAAATAAATATGAAATTATTGGTACCCACCTTTTAATAGGGTCCTAAAAAGTTAGAGTTTTAGGAAATCAAACCCAATTTGGTTTAGTATCCTTTTTACAATTATAGTTATCATTATGATGAACATTATCCATAAATATTTTAATATATTTATTTCTTATTAATACATTGTTAGTCTTTGGTACCCAAACTTTAACTACCTTGCTTTCTACTTTAGTTTTAATAGGTTTCTTTAGCAATATTTGTTGTTTTGAATCCATATTCCTCCTAAAATTTGTATTTTTCATTTTAGGAATTTTTGACTCCTTTTTATATCCTAATCCATGTTTACTTGAAGAGGATTGAGAATTTTATAAAATCTTAGATAAATTTTCTCTTCCTTTGTTAAAGTTAGAAACATTTTTAGTGATGTTATCTAATCTAGTTTGAAGACTATTATTTCTAACTCAACTTGTCTAATCTTAGTTTTTAACTCATGATTTTCAGAAACAATTATATCATTCTTTGTTTTTTGAGTTTCAATTTCTTGACTTAAAAGTGATAATTGAGTTTTCGAATTTGAATGAGATTCTTGAACTTTTTCAAGTTCTTCTTCTAAGATTTTCTTTTCATCTTTTAACATATCCCTTTCAAATTCAGCTTTGTTTTGATTTTCACGAGTTTCTTTTTAAGAGTTTTTATTGTGCTTAAAAGTTCAGTGTTTACTTTAATTAAATCGTCGAAAGTTAAATTATTTACCTCAGATTCTTGAGCCATGAAGCATATATTTGCCTGTTCATTGTCGCTATCACTATCATTTTCGGATGAAGATGAATCTGAATCGTCCCATGTTACAGAAAATGCCTTCTTTTTAAATTTATCCTTCTTGTTTTTGTTGTTGAGGTTTTTCTGATTTTCCTTCATTTGTTCTTGACAATCTTTTTGCATGTGTCCTTTCTTGTGACAATTGAAGCATTCTATATTTGAGGATGAAGGTTTGTTCAAGAAATTCTTTTTGAATCCGTTTTTGTTTCCTTTTCTATACTTTAAGAATTTCTTGAAATTTTTGGCTATAAATGCTAGATCCTCATCTTCAGAATCTGATTCTTCCTTTTCCGCATGAAAACCAACATTCTTTCTTTCTTGAGCTTGATCCTTTTTAGCTTGCATATTTACTTCATACGACATAAGATTTCCAATCAATTCTTCTGGTTCCATTGTAGATAGATCATTTGCTTCCTCGATTGCTAGTACTTTTCTCTCCCATTCATCAGTGAGTGAATTTAGAACTTTAGACACAATGTCAAAGTCCGTGTATCTTTCTCCTAGTCCGATTAGAGCATGATGAATGTCTTGAAATCTTGAGTACATGTCATTGATGGATTCATTTTGTCGCATTCTAAAGTTTTGGAATTGATTCTTCAACATGGATATCTTTGTTTGTTTAACCTTGTTTGTGCCTTCATGTATGACTTTTAGTGTTTCCCATATCTGATATGCAGTAGTACATATGCTAACACGGTTGAATTCATTTCTATCCAGGGCACAAAATAGCATATTCATAGCTTTGGCATTTGCACTAGTTTCATTCTTTTGAGTTTGTGTCCATGTAGGATAATCGGTTGTGGCTACAACGAACTCTGCTTGAGTAGCATTTCAGGCTTTGAAACTTGTTGCTTGCACATAAATCCTCATCCTTGTAGCCCAATAGTTATAGTTTAGTCCATTGAATAGAGGAGGTCTTTGGGTAGATTGTCCTTCCGCAAATGTAGAACTATGGGCAGATGTTGTGCTTGTACTTGCGTTATTTTCCATATTATCAATATGTCTAATAACGGTGTTATGGTTATAGGACGGCCTTGCTTTGATACCAATTGAAAGAGGCTATGTGGTAGGATCGTGTAATATGGAATAATGAAATAGCCTAGGTACATAAAGTAGGTAAATGCAAGGAGACACCAAGACTTTATACTGGTTCGGACCTCTCGTCCTACGTCTAGTCCCTAAGCTTCAGTTAGGAATTTCACTAACTAACACCCTAACTTCACCCGGAGGAATAGGTTTACAACTTACCCGAACAACCGAATGGGATTTCTTGCCTCAACTACCGAAGAGGACTTCAACTCAATTACTAAAATACGATATTCAACTTGTTGTGTTCTTGTCAACACTAATAAGTCTAATGTAGTACAATATTCCTATAATCTTATCCTCGAGAGTATGCAATGTGTTTGTGAAGATTTAGGAAATGTGAATTGCTATGAATCAAAAGAATGTTATAAACAAAAACTGTGATTCAAGCAATAGACTGATGATTGCTTTGAGAATATCTAGAGAATATGAACAAGAGAATAGTAAGATTAAAGCAAGAGAATTCGGTGAATTAAATGATGTTAGAATAATGTATATATACTTGTAGAAGAGGTGCATTTGTTGTCAAAGGTTGCAAACAAGAGATGCTTCCATTTCCATTGATGAATGGTTGCAACTCTTGGGAGGAAGAAGGTGTCTTTTCAGAAAAAATTCGCAGGTTCAAATTCAGTCGACTGAAAATATGAAGTAAAATTTTCGGGAGCAAATTCAGTCGACTGTGCAGGAAATTCAGTCGACTGAAACTGTGCATGTGTATAAATTTGTTCCAGTTTCAGTCGACTGGCTGTTCCTGTTCAGTCGACTGAAATTATAAAATATGCACAGTGAAAACTTAATTGAAAATGAAGTTTATTGAATGTTTTCTAGTGTTCGTGCATGCCTCTTGAGGATAGATTTTAACAATAAATCTAGACTAAGACATATATAAAAAGAACATACTTTATGTTTGTTTGATCTTCATCGATCTTCCTTTAGCATTGCATATATTTCTTCCTTGTTTGTTAAAGCGCATTGTCATTGATCAAAATCTTCGCGTATCAACACGACGACCCGCCCGTTTGGTAATTGCATCACTTGAATTTTCTTTCACCCCACCTTAAATTGTACTCTCTCTAATATCATGTTCATCACCAAAGTACTAGACATGTGGATTGCCTTGTGATGTAACATCAACTTTCATGCCACTAACATCATCTACTCTAGTCTACTACTAGGTCAAAAGCGGGAATAATCTCTTTTTCTTTTAAATTGCCACTAAAGAGCTCTCATTCTCTTTAAATAAAGCAAACTCATCAAAAATAACATACACGAGTTAATCACCATTTTGTTTTTGGGTTTCAAATAGGATATCCTTTCACCCCTCCGTGTAGCCTAACATAACTCCCTTGATAGACTCAAGCTTATCACTTCTCGAATCATATACATGAACCAGACTACCAAATACACGAAGATAACTTAAGTCAACACTCTTCCGTTTCCACACTTATTTTGGAATTTATTAATCAATAGCCAAGCACATAATTCGATTCACGATATGAATCAAGATTGACAGAACTTTGGCTTAAAATCCCTTCGATAAACCCAATGTCAAGCATCAAGGTTTCTTTAATAGAGTATGATTTATGCTCTCCATAACCCTTTTTGACTACGAATCACCTTGTGTAGTAGAATGCCCTTGAACTCCATGTTGTTTGCAGTAGCCTAATAACTCTTAGGAAACATACTCCTTGCCAACGTCAGACCTCAACATCACCAAAGACTTCCTACCCATTTAAGGCAATGAACGGATACCCGAAGAATCCAAAATCTGCTCACATCCGTATCCGGAAAGCAGATAAATATCCGATATTCGAAACAGCCGATATGGATGTGGGTATGAGGCATTCACATCCTAAAACTATCCATCATATTTTTGTCAATATTATAGTTTATTTTACGTGTATATTAGCACAGCGAAAGATGCATATTTATTGTTTTATTAAATTAGCATTTTATTTTATATGTATTTAATGTAAATCAATTGCTCAATATTGTTTATCACCATAATATTTGTTGATTTTGCATACTTTTATAATCAACGATATTGAAAAACCAAATTTTTTTATTTATATTTCGTTGGTTATCCATCATTGACAGGTGGGATAATTATCTGATATCTTTTTGTATCCGCATATGTAGATATCCGATATCCAAAATCATTTCAGATGGAGATGCAATATGACACTATTTGCATCTGAAAGTATCTGTTGATAGGCCTACTTCATTTTCAATAATAGCTTTCACACTTTAAATTTCTAAAATGTCTTTGACTTGGCTTTCTTTACACACACTAATTTTTTTTGAGAAAAATCATCAAATAATACTTAGATCCACCTAAAGAAGGTACCAATGTCGGTCCTCATACATCCATATGTACATAATCAAGAACTTGTTGAAACTCTTACCATTGGTTATTTTTCACTTTTGAAGAATGTCCAAGTTCTTTTTCGAAACATGACCTAAGCTTAAATGCCATAATTTAGTCACATATATATCTCGTGGTCTATCAACAACAACATAAGTTTTTCCTTTAACGGTCACATCTTTAAGCAAGTACAAACTACGTACCTTTTCGCCTTTCATCAACATAAACACTCCCTTAGGAGCCCTCAAACTATAATTCTCTGTGGTGATTTTTCAATAAAAAATCTAGCTATCCCAAAGAAGTAATTTACTTTTTCAATCTTTAAACAAAATGCACATTAATGAACATTCAAATCACTCCATTAAACATCTGAATGCACACCATGCTAACATCCATAGATTTACAACTAACACTATTTTTCCCATAACAATTGCTTTTCTCTTCATATCGACATAAGATGAAAAACAACTTCTGTTAGGCATCATATAACTAGATGCCCCAGAATCAAGCAACCAACCATGGTCTGTAACATCCGATGCTACAGCCGTCAATGCATCCTCATCTATCTCACTACCAACTCTCCACCACCATGAATGAAACATGTATCTCCTTCTTGTTTACTAGATATTCGTTCTAGTAATGACCATGCTCCTTACATTTAAAGAACTTTGTATTTCTATCCCTCGATTTTCCACTAGCTCGATTGTCCAGATTCCTAGAATTTACCTTCCCCTATTGTCCTTATATTTATTATTTCTTCCTCCCTTCAGAAATAGTCCTTGACTACAACTAATCCCATTACCACCAGCATTCATCTCCTGCATTTAATCACGCACCTCCTCACTAAGAATGACCTGATTTGACATCAACAAGAGTTAATATATCCCGACCACAAATGAAATAGTTAGAGAACCCTATACCTCTCCGATAACAAACATAACAAGATCATGACCTTTTTCTTTTCAAGCGTAATCAAATCTGCTGCTTTCATCTCCATTATAAAGCCATCAAATGTGTTCAAGTATGCCTTTAGCAAAGTTACATTCTTAATCTTATAAGTGAAAATGTTCACAACAACATCAAATGATTTGCCAGAGTTCGTATATAGCTGCTCCAACTTGTCCCAAATACCTTTTGCAGTGGTTTCGGCTCTAATCTAGGATATTACATTTTTTCTATAGTATGTTGAAGTGTGATGAATGTCCATTCTTCCATCTCTTACTCTTCTACCTTAAAAATTATTCGATATCAAATATGCATCAAATATAACATAATGTACTCAATTGTGCTTAAGATCCGCCTTCATTTTTCATTGTCATTTTTCCAAATCACTACCCCCATTCTGTTTATTTATTATCAATTATGATCCAGAAGCCGCAAACGGTCCATATACACATGACATAACATTATTGTTAATGTCAATACCCTTCGTGTCATTCTTCGATCAGACATTTTAATAAACAATTTATGTGCGCCTTGTTGCTTTGATATCAAATGTAAGAGAACTTATAGACCTAATCAACACTATTTATGTAACACCCTAAATTTTTTGTAATATTATTTAGAATATTTAATTAGATAAATTAAAAAAATAACGTGTTGATTAGAGGATTATGATTTGATTTTTAATTAAGGGTAGTTGTGTCATTTAACAAAGAACTAAAGAAAGTTTAAATTGTAATGGAGAAGGGGTAGAATAGGAAAGAGACCGTTCCTATATCCTCCAAGCCTTGGCCATGTAAAATTTGAAACGTTCATTTTTCGTTCTCAAATTTTAAAATAAGGGGTTGGCCACCATTAACAAGGAAAAGAGAAAGAAAATCTAGGAAGAAGCAAATTCAAATCAAATTTATTCACATCTCAATCTCCAAAATCTCTAAAGCTGAGGTGAATAATGTTTACATCTCATTTTTGATTATGTTTTCGGTTTTTATATGCATTTAAAATATTTTACAATGGTTAGCCATGTTTTTGAATAATGTAATGAATACACACACACTTGCTAATGAATTATGGTTATTCATGTTGAATTTATGATATGTTTTAAGAAATAAAAACCTATAAAGTCACATCCAAATTCCTTGAGAATTTTTATGAAGGTCATAAATAATATTTTGAAAACGGGCTTCAATTTTTAGATTTTTCTGAAATTATGTGGAATTTAAATGAATTTTTATTAAAGAAAATGCTAATTTGGGTTAATAATTATTTTTGGTTAAATAATACAAGATTGGGGTCTAAAATTTTTATATTTTTGAGACATATTAAAATAGACTTTTTGGAATTTTTGTAGATTTTTCCTAAGTGTTTTAATGGTTTATAAAATTATTTAAGGTATGAGACTTAATTGTTTTATATAATTAAAAGATGAAAATGATTTTTTGTAAAATAATTTGAATTTAAAGTCTGGGAGGTCAGCTTCCATTTTGACAAAGTGTAGTACTTTTTATTAGTAAAAGAAGAGGCAACCAATCATAATTAGACACGTAAGGCAGGATAGGTGAAAAGAACTATTTGCTACATGTTTTTCGTTATTTCAACACTGTCGGCATTAGATTATGCCTCCTTATCTTCGCTTCTGATATAGTCGAAACCAATGTACATGGTGTCAGTTTACTGGTACGTAGTGAATTGGATGTAGGTGGAACGTAGGGAGTCGAAACCAGGGGTTTTGATGGGGTTGAGGTAGTACTTCTTTTAAAATTAAAGAAATACGCATGTTTGCTTTCGATTAAATGACTTTCGGCAAAGTAGCTTTCGACCAGGTCAAATGATTTAAAAAAATGGCTTCGATTAGGTTGTGCCTCTATTTTTAAATAATTACTTTCGACTAAGTCGAAACCATTTTGCTGCCGCCTTTTTACCTTCGACCCAGATAGCTTCGAAAGGGTTGTTTTATTTTCTGAAAAACCTAGCTACCTTTCCAAGGCTTTCGAAGGGATGGTTTCGACACTATCACTTTATTACTTAGGAATTGGTTTTGAAGTAGTTACTTTCGACTTAAATGTTTTAAGACCTTTTTTGTATAAGTAAAGTAAAACCCAAATTGTTTTCGAAAGAGATAGTTTTAAAGGTTTCATAATAGATGCTTTTGATTTTAATGGGTTTCTGATCCTTTTGTTCTACTTGAAGGCAGAATTCTAGTGGTTTCGATCGAGACGTCTTTCAAAGGTTTCAAAGGGGTAAATTTTTGAATGGTTTTGAAAGGTCTTCATATGTTTTAAATTGAACTCAAAGTTCTTTCGAAAGATTGAATTTTGATTGTTTCGAAAGGTTTTTATGAACGGTTTCGAAAGGGGTGGTTCCCCAGGGTTTCGAAAGGATTGAAAAGAAGGTTTTTCTTATGTTTTTGAAAGGTGTTTTCTAAAAGGTTTTAAAGGGGGATGTCTGATATTTTGAATCCATCGAAGAAAAGAAAGGAAAGGTTTTTCCAATGCTTTCGAAGGGTCCTCAAATGGTTTCGAAGGGGCTACCTTCAAGGGTTTCGAAGGGATTGTTTAAAGGTTTTGAATGTATTGAATAAGTAATATAGCCCAAGTATTTTCAAGTTAAAAAGGGGCTTAACTTGTTTTGGAAGGATGGTTAATCCTTATTAAATTTCATCAACATTATTTTGGGTAAAGTGTATATAACATGGCAAAATGACTTACAGTAAAGCTAAAGATATATTTTCCTTATATATATTATATGATTGAAGGACTAAATCCTTTTGAAAAGGTTTTCAAGAAAAACTTAAAGGGAGTCAACCCTAAGAAAATAATTCGGAAAGTTAGTCCATTTTGTAGACGTCGGCCTAGATTTTGGACAGTTAGTCCATTTTACAGGCAGTCGGCCCAGTTGTATGGATAGATAGTCCATTTGTAGCATAACAGACCTTGCTATTATGTGTGGGCAGATAGTTCACATATTACCCGTTTTATGGACAAATAGTCCATTTATTAGCATAGAGGATATTGCTCTTTTGATATAATCAGTTTGATTATCCAGTTTGGTTGCAGGAAAGGATTTGCAAAATATATGTTTTAAGTGTATATTAATGAGGGGAAACCCATTCCACTAAGCGACGTGGTCTCACTTAATATCAGTAAACCGAGATGTAACATAATTATTCACACCAAGCTTTATGTCTGACTTGAAATTCCCCTTAAACTCTCGGGTACTCAAAATTGATTTGAGTAGGCTGAGGATTGAGGTTTTTAGGTTTTCGTCTTTTGGCGAATAAAGCATTTTAAGACGAGCAGGTGGCTGACGGATAGCTAATTAAGATTTGCTATTTCATTTTGTTTTGATTCCGCTGTGTATATAAGTCAGATATGACTATATTGCTTTAATCAACAAAGAGGGCATCGTCATATGTCGCTTTTGGCGTATCTCTGTAATGATATATTTAATCATTAGCTGGGAAATGTTAAGATTATGTAACATGGATATGAATTATTGTTTTGAAATGTAATTAGCTAAATGTTGTCTTTTGAAATATGTGATTTAGTCATATTAGCGTGCTTCTAATATTATGGATACCATTATCATTACCATATTTTTTCACTAGAAGTTAAAATAATGGATGACTGCAACATCTGTAGCGCTTAGATTTTGGCCTCCAGATATGGGATGTTACAGCTTGGTATCAGAGCATGGTTATGAAAAACTTTAAATTAAAAATGGTTTTCAAAATATAATCCTGAGGAATTAGAGTAAGATTGAGGCTATGTAATAAAGCTATAATAACGTACTTGTATTTGTTATATATGGGTATACGCTTTATCTCTAGTCTCCTATCCTTGTTAGGTTATTTTTCTGTATCTCATGTGGTTTGAATATAGATATGGAAAAAAGAATAGGGAGAGTTAACCAAGGAGGGCAGGGCACCAAAGGAAATGTCAGGCCTAATGTGAGAAGAGGTCAAGGTCATGCACAAACAGAGAATATAGGTGCTGGAGTCCCGCAAGTGGATATAGGTGCTATGTATCATTTTTTTGTGAATATGATGCAAGTTTGAGTTGCAGCTGGGATGGTAGGAGAAATTCTGCTAGTGCAGGAGTTCCGAAAGCTCCAGTAGTTGACCATTATGCTAAGCTGAATGTATATTACATCAAGCTTGGAGGAAAGCCGTTTGTTGAAACGGAGGATGCCATTGAGGTAGAGAATTGGCTGTTGCACTAAGAAAGGATTTTTGCAGATTGGAGCTCACTGATGAGCAGAAGAGGAGATTGGCATCTAAATAATTTCAAGGAGCAGCTCTAGTCTGGTGGAATAGAGTGACTATGGCAATGGATGATGAAACTATGACTGGGAAGATTTCAAGGGAAGGTTCCAAGAGAGGTTTATATCAGCAATTGCATAGTCATCTCTGATAAGGAAGTTTGCTGAATTAGAGCAGGAGGAAATGTTAGTTCTGGAATATGCAAGGAAGTTCATAGAGTTGACCCGATATGGGTATGCTTTAGTGGACACGGTCATGAAGAGGAACGAAAAGTTTATCAGCGAGTTGAAGCCTTCGTTGGCTAGGGCTGCATTACCTCATATTAGAGGTCCTTCTGACTTTGTTGTAGAGATGACCTTAAGGCATGAGGAGTTCCTCGATTCTTTAGAGAAGAGTAAGGCTAAAGAAGTTTAGGTTGGGCAAAATAAGAAGAGGAAGTTCTTTCCTAAGAAAGGTGCTCAGAAGGGTGGAGCAGCTAAGAAGGAAAAGTCTGAAATTGTATATTTCAAGTGTGATAATCAGGGGCACTATGCTAATGAGTGTCGTGCTGGGAAAGCTATGGAAGTTGTTGGAAGGAAGAATGTCCGGTGGTACAACTGTAACTAGATTGGTCATTATAAGAGCCAGTGCAAGAAACCCGCAAAGAATGGAAAAGGCAAGGTGTATGCATTGGAGCCTGCTGTTTCTAAGCCTACAACTCAAGAAAAAGGGAAGTCAACCTTGGAAGGTATGCTTTAGATTCATGGTATGACTGTTAGCATTCTGTTTGATACTGGTGCATCGCATTGTTTTACATCTAGTGTTTGATAGATAAGCTTAACCTAGAACCCACTTGTTAGTAACTTCTTTATGGATTACGAATCCAATAGGAGGGTATGCAACTCTAGGGATGAGGTGTGATCAGTTAAAGTTTGACCGGTTAGGTCATACTTTTGTTTGCAGTTCGCATGTGTTTGTTTTTGTAGGGTTCAAAATTATTCTCGAGATGGATTGGTTAGGTTAGTACGATGCTAGGATATTTTGTCTGGATAGGAAAATATCACTTAGACACTCGGATTGTAGTGATCATATAGTTTATAACGTAGAAGGTTCTTGCAGTGAGATGTATGCTTTGTTGGGTACTATGGAATTGGATGATGAGTTGAGTCGAGATTTCGTGGTTAGAGAACTCGCAAATGTTTTTAGCCCATAGTAGGATTACCGTCGAAACGAGCCATTGAGTTTCAGATAGATTTGGTTCCGAGAGCAAAAAAAATGAGTAGACCGCCAAGCAGGACGGCTCCTACAGAGACGAGGGAATTAAAGGTGTAGTTGGTTGATTTAGAAGGCAATAATTTTATCAGGCCGAGTAGTTTTCCATGGGGAGCAGCTGTAGTGTTTACTAAGAAGCCAGATGGATCGTTAAGGCTATGTATCGACTATCATGAGTTGCATGAGAGAACAATAAAGAATCGATATCCATCGCCACAGATTGACTATTTGTTCTACCAGTTGAGTGGAGCTAAGGTATTTTCGTAATTGGATTTAGCGAAAGGTTTCCACTAGCTCAGAGTAGTAGAGGATGGTATACCTTTGACGGAGTTGATGACTAGATATGGGTCGTATGAATGGTTAGTCATGCTCTTCGGACTAATTAATGCGCCTACTTTCTTTGTAGATTTGATGAATCGGGTTTTCCAAGAGCACTTGGATAGGTTTGTATTGGTTTTCATAGATGATATCTTAATTTAATTTAAAGTTGAGAGAGAGCGTGAAGTTCATCTTAGAGTGGTGCTTGAGACACTGTGATAACATCATTTGAAGGCGAAGTTCTCGAAGTGTCATTTCTGGAAGAAAGAAGTGAAATTTCTTAGTCATGTAGTCTCAGAGGAAGGTTTATTAGTGGATCCGACTAAGATTGAAGCAGCGGACAGTTGGAAGAGACCGGAGACAGTGACGGAGATAAAGAGTTTTCTTGGGTTGGCTGGTTATTATCGGAGGTACGTTAAGGATATTTCACGGATAGCGGCACAGATGACCAAGCTGACAAGAAAGGATGTAAAGTTTACGTGGACCGATAAGTGTAAAGAAGCCATTCCAGAGTTTGAAACACTTATTGACCCATGCACCTATTTTGATTGTTCCAAAACGGAATCAGGATTTAGTGGTTTACACTGATGCGTGTGGAAAAGGATTAGGAGTTGTGCTAATGCAGAGGGGAAAAGTGATTGTCTATGCTTCTAGACAGCTTAGACCATATGAGGTTAGATATCCGACGCATGAGTTAGAATTGGCTGCAGTGATTTTTGCTTTGAAGGTGTGGAGACATTACCTTTTAGGAGAAAAGTTTGAGCTATATACAGATCATAATTCACTGAAGTATTTGTTCTCTCGGAAGGAGTTGAACATGAGATAGCAGAGGTGGTTAGAGTTTATCGCTGCTTATGATTTCGGGATTGAGTATACACCAGGAAAAGGCAATAAGGTTGAAGATGCACTTAGCAGAAAACATCAGAATGCAGTATTAGTGATGATTGTTGAGTGAAATGATTTAGAAGCATTAGCAGATTGTAAAGTGCAGTGAAGATCCGAGGCTGGGTCTAGTGGAAAGATGGTTGTGTCATCTTAATTGGAAGTTCGACCAGTGTTGATCGAAAAGATTGCTTCTAAACAAATAGAGGATACGGTTTTAGCTGAACTGATCAGGAAACTAAGAGATGAAACTAAGAGCAATGACTTGAGATTTCAGTCTTGACAAGAATGAGAGGTTGAGAAAGAAAGGAAGATTATGCGTTCCGAGTGTAGGAAACATAAGGAAAGAGGTCCTAGACGAATGCCATCGTTTTAAGTTCTCCATTCACCGAGGATGTACTAAGATGTATCAAGATATGAAGTGGAGTTTCTTTTGGGAAGGTATGAAGCAGGATATTGGGTTGTGTATGAACCAGTGCATGATTTGCAAGCAAGAAAAGGTTGAACACTAGAAACCAAGTGGGTGCTTTGGATATTCCAGTGTGGAAGTGGGATTCGATCTCCATGGATTTTATTGACAAGTTGCCAAGGTCGAACAAAGGAAATAATAGTATGTGGGTTATAATGGACAGATTGACTAAGAGTGCCCATTTCATTCCACTTAGGTCAACCAAAATAGTATCTGTTTTGGAAAGGTTATTCCTGAAGAATATAGTTAGACTGCTTGGAGTTCCCAGTAGCATAGTTAGTGGTAGAGATCCTTTGTTCACTAGTGAATTTCGAAAGAGTCTACAGGAAATTTAGGGAACCATGCTCAAGATGAGTGTCACTACCATCCGCAGACCGATGGGCAACTGGAGAGAGTTTACAAGATCGTGGAAGATTTTTTAAAAGCTAGTGTTCTAGATTTCAGGGGATCTTGGGAAGACCATCTACATTTATTCGAGTTTTCATATAACAACAATTATCAGACTAGTATTGGGATGGCACCGTTTGAAGCTTTGTATGATAGGCCATGCATATCTCCCATATGTTGGCTAGAGACCGAGCATAGGTTAGTTCTTGGTTCGGATTTTATCCTAGAAGCTGTGGAAAGGTTAAGGTCATTCGAGCCAGAATGAAGGAGGCTCGGTCCAGGCAGAAAAGTTACGCAAATAAGAGACATAAAAATCTAGAGTTCTCAGTTGGAGACCAGGTTTTCATCAAAGTGTCACCAATGAAGGGTGTAATAAGATTTAGGAAATCGGGAAAGTTAGCCCCGAGATTCGTTGGACCTTTTCCTATTGTTGAGAGTATTGGGAAACTCCTGTACAGAGTGGAGTTACCGAGCATTTTAGCAGGAATCCACGATGTTTTTCATGTTTCCCATCTCAGGAAGTGTGTTAGAGACCCAAAGACTGCTATTGCACCGACTATGCTAGATGATTTAGTGTAGAGCCAGATTTGACCATTGTAAGGAAACTAGTTCGCATTGTTGTGAGGGATGAAAAGAGGCTTCGAACCAAGATGGCCAGATAAGTCAAAGTCCAGTGGAGTGATGATGATAGGGACTATACTGGGGAGATTGAGGGCAAGATTAGAGATACTTATCCTGACATGTTTGATAGTATGTTTTACCTTCTTATTTGATTTATTGTGCACCTTATCATAATTTCGAGGAAGAAATTCTTTAAGGAAGGGAGTCTGTAACAACCTAGATTTTTGGTAACATTATTTAGAATAATTAGTTAGCTAAATCAAATAAAATAATGTGTTGATTAAGGGATTGTGATTTGATTTTTAATTAAGGGTAGTCGTGCCATTTAACAATGAACTAAAGAAGAGTTTAAATTGAAATGAAGGAGAGTAAAATAGGAAAGAGACTATTCCTATATCCTCCAGCCCTTGGCTGTGTAAAATTTTACATGTTCATTGTTCATTCTCAAATTTTAAAATAAGGCGTTGGCCAACATTAACAAGCAAAAGTGGAAGAAAAGCTAGGAAGATGCAAATTCAAATCAAATCTATTCACATCTCAATCTCCAAAATCTCTAAAGAGGTGAATATTGTTTACATCTCATTTGTGATTATATTATCGATTTTAATATTATTTTTGAATATTCTGCAATGGTTTTCATGTTTTTGAATAACGAAATGAATATATATATATATATACACTTATTGATGAATTATGGTTATTCATATTGAATTTATGATATGTTTTAAGGAAAAAACCCTATAAAGTGACATCTAAATGCTTTGAGAATTTTCATGAAGGCCATACATTATATTTCAACAATGATTTTCATTTTTTGGAATTTTATGAAATTATGTGGAATTTATATGAATTTTCTAGTAAAAAATGCTATTTTGGGTTAATAATTATTTTTAAATAAATAATCAAGATTGGGGTCTGAAATTTTATATGTTGGAAAACAAATAGAATTTCTAGAATTTTTGTAAATTTTACCTAAGGTTTTTATGGGTTATACAAAATTATTTAAGGTATGAGACTTAAATGTTTTATATAATTAAAAGATGAGAATGAGCTTTTTGTAAAATAATTTGAATTGTAAAATCTGGAAGGTCGGTAGCCTTTTTTACAAAGTGTAGTACTTTTTGTTGGTAAAGAAAGATGCAACCAGTCATAATTAGACATGTAAGACATGTTAGGTGGAAAGAACTATTTGCTACATGTTTTTCAATGTATCAACCTTATGGGCACCAGGTTCCGCCTCCTCAACTTCGCTTCTAAAACAGTCGAAATTAATGCACATGTTATTAGTTTACTGTTATGTAGTGAATTGGATATGGGCGGATGGTGGGGAGTCGGCACCAGGGATTTTGATGGGGTTGAGGCAGACCTTTGTTTTAAATTAAAGAAATATGCCCGCTTGATTTCGACTAAATGGCTTTCGACAAAGTAGCTTTCGACCAGGTCAAATGATCTAGAGGAAATAATTTCGATTGGGTTACGCCTCTGTTTTTAAATAATTGTTTTTGACTAAATCAAAACCTTTTCGCTGCTGCCTTTTTACCTTTCGACCCAGATTGCTTCGAAAGGGTTATTTTGTTTTCAATAAACCTAGCCACCTCTCCAAGGCTTTCGAAAGGATGGTTTCAACACTATCACTTCATTACTTAGGAAATGGTTTCAATGCAGTTGCTTTCGACTTAAATGTTTTAAGACCCTTTTCTACGAGTAAAGTAAAACCCAAATTGGTTTCAAAAGATGTAACGACACAGAATTTTGGGTCACCAAATTTGAACATTTAATTCATTTTAAATGTGGAATATGTATTATAATTTGAATTTTGAAATTTAAAAGATTTTGATTAAAGTAATAGAATTGGTTAAATTTCAAATACGGGAATTTAATTGAAATTTGAATAATAATAGGTTAATATCAGAATTGGGATAATTGGTGAATCTGGATGTAAATAAATATAAAAATGGTTCCTATAAATTATTTAAGTTAATTTTGATTTAAATAGTAATGTTGGGCTGTTGGATGAGATTAGAAGTTGATAAATTAAATTTGGAATTTTATATTAATTTAATAATATAATAATGCAAATAATCAGATTTTGATTTAAACTGAATAAGAATGATTTCTAATGGGAATATAAATTTTATACGAGTTATAATAGAGATAATAAAATTTTAAAAATGAAGTTTCAACAGATTTTGACGATTTTGAAAATCGCTCGATTTAATCGACGAGTTAAAATAGCCTTTCGGGGCACAGTCTCGGAATTCGACGAAACAAGTTCCATTGGATCCGTAATAGTTAGCTATTATTCGGATTTCAATTTTCGTAGCAATCATAGTTGTCGTTTGACCCCGACAGCTTAAAACGTATAGGAAATACTTTAATCGATTTAATTTAAAATTGATCGTTTATCTCCGTAACTCACACATATGATCGAATTAGCCTCCTAAACACCTTCCATTGTGTTCGAAACTGGGTAAAACCTTAGGAACGCCTGGCGGCACGTGAGATTTGGAGTTCGTTTGTAAAAACTTGTTAAAATTGG
Source organism: Allium cepa (assembly GCA_030765085.1). NCBI lineage: Eukaryota > Viridiplantae > Streptophyta > Magnoliopsida > Asparagales > Amaryllidaceae > Allium > Allium cepa. The sequence goes on along the minus strand of CM060933.1, from coordinate 20,824,376 downwards.
AGATAATATTAAAATATTATTAATAAACATTTATATAACTCGATTTTTACCCATACCCTAGTCTATTTTCACCGGCCGCCACCTTACCGTTTAATGGCTGAAAAACATCGACCTTCCTCTTCAATATGCAATCGATCCATCGAGTTTTAGAAGATGCTTCCAACTGGAATGTCGTAGAGGGCGGAGAGAGCTTCAGATCCAACGGTTGATTTGTGTTATTGTCGACCGTAGAAGGCGCTAGGAGGTACCGTTCGTCGCCATTCGAGCTCGTCTTCATGTAGGAAGAAGCAACCGAGTTTCATGATGTTTTGTCCGAGGATTGAGTTGAGGCCGGCGAGCGACGTGGTGGTGTTGGATCTTCCTCTTGGCGATCGTGTGAGGTGCGGCTACGAACCCTAGCTAGTGATATTGGGTTCGGCATTGAACTGAAGCTTGCGCGTGAGGGAGAGGATGATCGTACGGTTGTGATTTTGTCATTGGTAATATAAATATAAAAAAAATTGGTTTTCAAATTTATATTCAACCTTTATAAATTTATATCTCGTGCGTTTGTTATCAGATTTTCACGAATTTGGTAGCGCCGGAATCGCAGAGACGCGTACGACGCAGTGGAGCAGTTCTGGAATCATTCCGAGCAAGTAAAAATTTAGGTTAAATCGAATGTCGTTCGATTTAATTTAAATTGGAACGCTCTTCGAAAACCCAAGGTGAGTTTAACTCACTCACATCTGGAATATTAGTTAATTTAAATAGTCAATAACTGAGTGATTGCTTGATTGGTTGAGTATGATAATTATTATCAAATTGAATCGATTTATGTTGTTGTGCTAATATCTGTGGATGCAGGGAAAACAGGTTGGAGGGATCCAACTGGATCCCTCACAAATAGAAATTAATTTATATTCTGTAATATATCATATTCATTGTTCTGTGATGATTTGTTTAGATCTTGTTATGCTGTGTTTTAATTATATACTGTGATGAACTAAATTTAAATTTAAATTGTGTTGTGCTGTGATTTGGTGAATACAACCTGAAAACTTTAAATATAAATAGATGAATTGGATTTAAAGGATATAAAAGAAATTCCTAAGTAAAGAATTTAAAAGGGATTAAATTCAAGAAATTTGTTGATAATTTGAAATGTTTGAAGATGTGATATATAAAGGAAATGTGAATTGTTTAAAATAATAGCGAGATTTATTTTCAAAGGATGGGAAGTATGCTTTCTCCTGGAAATTCTAGTATGTTTTTAAGAAAAGTTTTTAAATAAAAATTTGTAATTTAAATATGTTTAGAATATGTTTAGAAAGAAATACCATTTTAAAATGTTTTTAAGTGAAAGTCAACATTGATTTAGTAATTATGGTATTTAATTATTTTCAAAAGGTAAAGTAATATTAAGTTTTCAAAGGGAAATTTTAATATGAATATTTGATTTAATAACCTTATTTAAAGGTTAAATTTTATTTAAAGTGCTTAGGAAACCTCTATATATTTCCTTAAGTATTATTTTCAATTAAATAATTTCTAGAAGCTTTATTTTAAATATTTTAAACACATAATTGAAAGTGATTTCCAGGAAATAGCAATGCTTTTAAAAATAAAAGGAGCTGTTTTTAAAGTATGGAAAGAAATTTTACGGAATGAACGTAAAATTTAATTGGGTAAATCAGGTTGGATTGATAAAAAGTATTCCTTGGGTTATCCAAAACGGAAGTGTATTTCCCTGAAAGCCAAGTACGTTTAAGTAGATTTCTAAGTGTAAGATAAAAGTTTTAAATTTGATTTCAAAAGAATGTTTTAAGAAAAATTCTTATGTAGGTTGCAGAGTTTTCTAAAATAAATATGTACTAAAGTAGTTATAGTAATAATTAATTAAGGAAAAATTGGCATTAGGTTTTCAATTGATATTATTAATATTTATGTTTGTAAAATGGATATATTTTAAAGATAATTAGTTAAAGTTTTATTTGAAACTTGTATAGCATTTCATAGCTTTATTTTAAATTCTAGTATGACTTAACTTTATTTTAAAGATAATAGTTTATATTTTATTAAGCAGTTTTATTCAAGTTATCTCTTAAGGATATATATATATATATATATATATATATATATATATATATTTTAAATCAATATGTTGGAAGTTTTAATATGAATGTTTTGATGTATTTTCAAGAATAAAGTATTTAAATTATTTTAAACCTTAAATATTTGTACTTGGATGTTTTCAGAGGAAGTAAGGATTTGGGAAACCTATTCCATGAGAAGAATTGAGTCTGAAAAGTGTTTCAAAGGGATTTTGAAATGAATTTATATCTCGCAAGATATTTTGAGGAAGTAAATAATGTGGGCAATTATTTATTGTGTGATGGATGCTTATGAATGTTAATTGATTGTTAAATCACCGACTATCAATATTGGACAAATGCGTTGATCGTTTCGAAGAGACTGGGATCGAGATTTATTTCTCGAAAACCACTTTGATCCGGTTTGTACGTTTCGTGGAAAATCGTGTTTGGAGTCGAAGATGGAGCAGTGAAGTGCAAGGGCTAGTCGCTACTAATCCTGAGGATATTTCCAAAATGGATGTAGTAGGAGTAGTGCCTTCGGTTCCGTTCGAACCCGGGATGTACTTGTATGGACGAATGCTTTCGGAACATTGTCAGGTGGGCGATGCGCATTCTAAGTGAAATGTTCTTAAAGGTAACGCTTAGCCTCAAGCCTCATCAATCGGGAATGACTGAAAATCAGGGGATATGCAGCAAGGCTTGGTGGGCAACATCCATTTTCAGGTAAGGTCATTCCTGTCTAGATGTCCCTTTTATTTCGGCTTAGTGGTGCGGTTGTTGATCCCAACCGCGAGGTGATCTTACTCGAGACTATCCAGTAAGGGGTAATCCGAGCCTTGTGTTAATGGGGATCGGGCGTGGTCCTCGGTACACTGATCTAGTCCAGGTACTGTGATAGGTGGTATCCCAGTGCCTAGTCATTAGTTGGAAATCCATTCTCCCTATGCTCCTTTTACGAGTTTTGTTTGTATTACCCACGATTGTGGCTAGTAGCTGGAATTTAATGAATGTAAAAATTTCGACTATTTTATAAGTATTTGTATATAGACCCTATTATAATATCAGAGCATTTCTATAAAAAGTGTTTTAGCTATCGTAAGGTAAAAACCTGACATGTTTATTTATGGCGTTGTCTTACGAGATGCTTTTGTTTTCAAAAGGATTTTGAAACTTTAATAATCAATTTAGGTGCATTATTATCAACTGGTATTCCAGACCGACTCGGGTGTTATTTCGTTATAATGCTCGGGTCAGACCGAGTATTATATGTTCAGGACAGGATGCTTTGGAGCAGGAGAGGAGATGGAGTCTGGGACGTATTATCCATACTTATATATATATATATATATATATATATATATATATCCGCTGCTGTGATTGTATGAAATTGTCTGACTGGTAAATGTTGTTTGTATGAGATACTCTGATGATATGATGTATAAAACAGATATAGTTTCATTTTATGTAAAGATCTATTATTTACTATTATATTTATTCCGCTGCGATGGTTAGATTCTGATATTGTTTAGTTTATTCTTCTTCTACCTCTTCTTCCTTAACCCTAATGGTTCGTATTTCTGTTCCACTTGAGTTAAATGATGTAGATTAGTGTTGACTCAAGGGGTTCGGATTTGCGGGCTGTTACACTTGGTATCAGAGCTTAGGTTGGCGACGACCTAGGCTTTGGTGGGGAAATTACCCATTTAACGGAGTCGATAGTACTCTATAATGAGTTAAGGGTAATAATAGATATGAGAGCGTACTTGTTAGTGAATATAAAATTGTTTTTATACTGTGTTGGCTTATCGGTTGAATGTTTATGAATTCTGGTCGGTGCGGGAAGTACAACCGTATCGATGGGGGTTTCTAAACTCTTAAACAAGATAAACCGACATAGTATTTTTTTAAAGAGGGTAAATGAAATAATTTTGCCCAAAATTATATTTTGATATAAAAAGAAAATTTTCTAAAGTATTTATATATTTGATTGTTTGGACATGGATATCTTAATCAACTAAGAATCCAAAATTTGATCTAAAATTTGAAATGGTTATAACCAAATAAAATTCTATAAGTATAAGGTATACAAAAGAAGAATAACTAAATTTGAACTAAACCATAATTTAAATCACTAGGATTTTGAAAAGTGTTTTAAATGTATTGAAAACAAAGGTTTGGAAATTTAAAATCTTGGAAATGTTTGAAATGTTTTCCAAGGTGTTTGAATGAAATGATAGGAATATTATTTGGAGAAGTATTTTTGAATGGAAACTGTTTTGAAATGAATTTGGGAAAGTAAGGAAGCACTGAACTCACTTCAGTCGTTAGTAAATAATCCTGATGATGCTGGCCACATCATTAGAATTATTTCGAGTTTCTAAAGTGATGGATTGCTACCATGTGAGTGATTATGATATTTGTTGGACTTGTTTGGATATACAAGTGGTTTAGAAGTTTCAAAAAGGGAAATTGCTATGGTAAAAACAGATTTTTTTAGAAATCTGGAAGTTTGATTTGATGTCCCAAGAGAGTATGAGTTATTTATTATTCCAAAATGGTTTTGGAATAAAACCGGGTAATTGGATTCTGGAAAATTCTATCTAAATAATGTGTAAAGTAAAATGAATCAACTATTAGACTTATTAAGTGAAGTTGATATTAATAAGAAGGAAATGAAAGTTTTCATCTTGGAATTAAAATTTATCTTGAGTAAATAGAAGTGAATGAAATATATTGAAGTGAATAGCAAATTTTACTTGGGATATGTTAAATAAATTGAACTTAGAATTAAATTGATTTGAATTAAATTTAAATGTAAAATGACTTTGTAATTATGAGTCATTGTGTAATGAATTATACCCAAAAGCTATTAAGTATTATACTTATAATCTGAAATCGTGGATTTAAAATTTGCAAAGAATTAAATTGGAAGAAAATTTGTATCCTTAAGAATTCAGTGATACACACATATATATAAAATTTGAAATTGATGATCGTAAGATGTAAATGAATTAAAATGAGCAATATAAACTTTGAAGTAAATAATTTGGTGAACTTAAAAATAGGAAATGGAATTATAATCAAAAATGGAAAATAGTTGAATGGTATGGTGAATTCAAACTTAATCTCAAATGAAGTGTGAATTGAAATAAGGTGACGAAAATATAAAACATAAAAGGGTGAATGAACTTAAGTCAGTAAATAAATTTTGAACTTGTATATGGAGAATAAAAATTGAATTGAATTGGATTTAACTTGAATCGAGTTGAATTTGGAATGAAGTTAAAACTTGAATTTAAATTGGAAAAGAGTTGAGTTGAAGGAAAGTTGAATTTAATTGAAATGATATTGAATAATTAAATCCTCACTCAACTAAATTCAAAGGAATTGTTTGAGAATGAATTTAGCGTAAGCTAAATTAAATAAAGAGAAGCTTGAAGATGAATTTAGTGTAAACTAAATTAAAGGGAACTTGTACTGGCAAGGATGAAATTTTGGTGGTTTGTTGAGAGAATTTTGGAAAGAAAAATAAAAGCCCAGTTCTGGTATGGAATTTAGTTTTGGCAATAAAAAGTTGAGAGTGTAAATGAATAATGGAATTAGATTATAATAGTGATGGTTTGAATTGTAAATAAATTCAAATGAGTGAAATAATTTAAAGCGGTCTCTTTGTTAATAAAATAAATCTAAAATGGATTCAATAAATAAATAAAGTGCATTAAAATTTGTAAATGGATTGGAATTGATTTGGATGGGTATCAAATGAAAATAAAAATAAAATTTATATAAGAAGAAATGTAAATATTGTGTGATCGGAAGAACTTAAGAAAATTGGAAAAAATGATTGTGGATGAGCTTTATCAGTGATCTTGAATGAAATTTGTTTAGATAATAAAATTGAAATGCAAGTGAAAGAATTTTAATTAATTATTGTGATGAAATAAGAATGTATGAATTAAATATTATAGAATGGGATGATATTAATTTAAACTTAAGTTGAATGAGGAACTTGAAGTGAGAATAAGGATATGATTTAAAAATTATAAGGAAATAAGAATATTTGGGATTGTGAAAATTCCGAATGGAATAAAATTAATAACTGGAATTAATTTTAATGGTTATAAGCTTAAGTGATGGTTACTTGCTTGGATGACATTAAAATTTGCATAGAAATTGGACGTTTTGTTGTAAACAAAAATTTAATTGGCTTAAAGAAACAAATTGAAATGGGTTTTTGAATCAATTGGGATGAATTGAAATTTTATTAAGTTGTTTTGCATATGAATGGAAATGGAGCATAAAAGAAATGTAAATACTTCAAATTGAAAGTAAGATTTGGTTGTGAACCAATTTGGAATTGAATTGAAGTAAATTGATGCAACATGTGAATTTTATTGAAAAGAGAGTGATTGGTTGTAATAAATATGAATAGTATATAGTGAACTTGAATGTAATTCATTCAAGTGAAATAAAATGAAGTTTGGACTTGTATAAGAAATTTAAAATAGTGATTGAAGTCTTTGAATTGCTGATAAAATCTGGTTAACATTGTTAGACTATGAAGTTTGGGTTTGTAAAGAGGATTTAAAATGGTGTTGAAGTTGTGAATTGCTTATAAAGGAAGTAAACATGCATAATTATGAAGTTGCTAGTTTAAAACATGTAATTGATGTGTTTGGTTAAGATTAATGAATGGAATGTTATTAAAATTCTCATATTATTGGAAACTGATGTGTTTGTTTAAGTAAGTACAGGTATGGGAGGCAATGGATAGAGTTGGAGTGCGTATATGCTATACTTTTTAGCTGCTTGCTTTAAAAATGCTAATAAAAGTACGCCTACGCAATAAAAATAGGAAATATGAACTGTTTCTGGTTTTTCTGACCGTGTGGGTCGATGTATATATATATATATAATTATATCTATTGTGAAATTTCAAAAGCTCCTCCGTATAGGGAAGACTCTGCCAAAATTTTCCGGAAATTTTGGGAGTTAGAAATTTTTTGAATTTTTTTGAAATGTTTCGTTAACGACAAATTGATTTCAAATAACAACTAAATTAAAAGGGATTTTGGGGTAGGAATTGAAACTAGTAGTTTCGATTTGAAATTAAAGAATTTGGGCAAATTGAATTTGAGATTTTCACTATGTAAGTTTTGCAATCGGGTTTGGAACATTCTTCTACCTTAGCAAATTTCGAGGACGAAATTTTTATAAGGTGGAAGGAATGTAACAACCCGGAATCATGGGTCTCCAAATTTGAACATTTAATTCATTTTAAATGTGGAATATGTATTATAATTTGAATTTTGAAATTTAAAAGATTTTGATTAAAGTAATAGAATTGGTTAAATTTCAAATACGGGAATTTAATTGAAATTTGAATAATAATAGCTTAATATCAGAATTGGGATAATTGGTGAATCTGGATGTAAATAAATATAAAAATGGTTTCTAAAAATTTATTTAAGTTTATTTTGATTTAAATAGTAATGTTGGACTGTTGGATGAGATTAGAGGTTGATAAATTAAATTTGAAATTTTATATTAATTTAATAATATAATAATGCAAATAATCAAATTTTGATTTAAACTGAATCAGAATGATTTCTAATGGAATATAAATTTTATACGAGTTATAATAGAGTTAATAAAATTTTACAAATGAAGTTTCAAGTGACGACGATTTTGAAAATCGCTCGATTTAATCGACGAGTTAAAATAGCCTTCCGGGGCACAGTCTCGGAATTCGACGAAACCAGTTCCATTGGATCCTTAATAGTTAATTATTATCGGATTTTAATTTTCGTAGCAATCAAGTTGTCATTTGACCCCGGAAGCTTAAAACGTATAGAAAATACTTTAATTGATTTAATTGAAAATTGATCGTTTATTTCCGTAACTCACACATATGATCGAATTAGCCTCCGAAACACGTTTCATTGTGTTCGGAACGTGGGTAAAACCTTAGAAACGCCTGGCGGCACATGAGATTTGGAGTTCGTTTGTAAAAACTTGTTAAAATTGGTGATAATATTAAAATATTATTAATAAACATTTATATAACTCGATTGTTACCCATACCCTAGTCTATTTTCACCGGCCGCCACCTTACCGTTTAATGGCTAAAAAACATCGACCTTCGTCTTCAATTTGCGATCGATCCATCGAGTTTTAGAAGATGCTTCCAACTGGAATGTCGTAGAGGGCGGAGAGAGCTTCAGATCCAACGGTTGATTTGTGTTATTGTCGACCATAGAAGGCGCTAGGAGGTACCGTTCGTCGCCATTCGAGCTCGTCTTCATGTAGGAAGAAGCAACCGAGTTTCATGATGTTTTGGCCGAGGGTTGAGTTGAGGCCGGCGAGCAACGTGGTGGTGTTGGATCTTCCTCTTGGCGATCGTGTGAGGTGCGGCTACGAACCCTAGCTAGTGATATTGGGTTCGGCATTGAACTGAAGCTTGCGCGTGAGGGAGAGGATGATCGTGCGGCCGTGATTTTGCCTTTGGTAATATAAATTAAAAAAAATTGGTTTTCAAATTTATATTCAACCTTTATAAATTCATATCTCGTGCGTTTGTTATCAGATTTTGACGAATTTGGTAGCGTCGGAATCGCAGAGGCACGTACGACGCAGTGGAGCAGTTTTGGAATCATTCCGAGCATGTAAAAATTTAGGTTAAATCGAATGCCGTTCGATTTAATTTAAATTGGAACGCTCTTCGAAAACCCAAGGTGAGTTTAACTCACCCACATCTGTAATATTAGTTAATTTAAATAGTCAATAATTGAGTGATTGCTTGATTGGTTGAGTATGATAATTATTATCAAATTGAATCGATTTATGTTGTTGTGCTAAAATCTGTGGATGCAGGGAAAACAGGTTGAAGGGATCCAACTGGATCCCTCACAAATAGAAATTAATTTATATTCTATAATATATCATATTCATTATTCTGTGATGATTTGTTTAGATCTTGTTATGCTGTGTTTTAATTATATGCTGTGATGAATTAAATTGAAATATAAATTGTGTTGTGCTGTGATTTGGTGAATACAACCTGAAAACATTAAATATAAATAGATGAATTGGATTTAAAGGATATAAAAGAAATTCCTAAGTAAAGAATTTAAAAGGGATTAAATTCAAGAAATTTGTTGATAATTTGAAATGTTTGAAGATGTGATATATAGAGGAAATGTGAATTGTTTAAAATAATAGCGAGATTTATTTTTAAAGGATGGGAAGTATGCTTTCTCCTGGAAATTCTAGTATGTTTTTAAGAAAAGTTTTTAAATATAAATTTGTAATTTAAATACGTTTAGAATATGTTTAGGAAGAAATACCATTTTAAAATGTTTTTAAGTGAAAGTCAACATTGATTTAGTAATTATGGTATTTAATTATTTTCAAAAGGTAAAGTAATATTAAGTTTTCAAAGGGAAATTTTAATATGAATATTTGATTTAATAACCTTATTTAAAGGTTAAATTTTATTTAAAGTGCGTAGGAAACCTCTATATATTTCCTTAAGTATTATTTTCAATTAAATAATTTCTTGAAGCTTTATTTTAAATATTTTAAACACATAATTGAAAGTGATTTCCAGGAAATAACAATGCTTTTAAAAATAAAAGGAGCTGTTTTTAAAGTATGGAAAGAAATTTTACGGAATGAACGTAAAATTTAATTGGGTAAATCAGGTTGGATTGATAAAAAGTATTCCTTGGGTTATCCAAAACGGAAGTGTATTTCCCTGAAAGCCAAGTACGTTTAAGTAGATTTCTAAGTGTAAGATAAAAGTTTTAAATTTGATTTCAAAAGAATGTTTTAAGAAAAATTCTTATGTAGGTTGCAGAGTTTTCTAAAATAAATATGTACTAAAGTAGTTATAGTAATAATTAATTAAGGAAAAATTGGCATTAGGTTTTAAATTGATATTATTAATATTTATGTTTGTAAAATGGATATATTTTAAAGATAATTAGTTAAAGTTTTATTTGAAACTTGTATAGCATTTCATAGCTTTATTTTAAATTCTAGTATGACTTAACTTTATTTTAAAGATAATAGTTTATATTTTATTAAGCAGTTTTATTCAAGTTATCTCTTAAGGATATATATATATATATATTTTAAATCAATATGTTGGAAGTTTTAATATGAATGTTTTGATGTATTTTCAAGAATAAAGTATTTAAATTATTTTAAACCTTAAATATTTGTACTTGGATGTTTTCAGAGGAAGTAAGGATTTGGGAAACCTATTCCATGAGAAGAATTGAGTTTGAAAAGTGTTTCAAAGGGATTTTGAAATGAATTTATATCTCGCAAGATATTTTGAGGAAGTAAATAATGTGGGCAATTATTTATTGTGTGATGGATGCTTATGAATGTTAATTGATTGTTAAATCACCGACTATCAATATTGGACAAATGCGTTGATCGTTTCGAAGAGACCGGGATCGAGATTTATTTCTCGAAAACCACTTTGATTCGGTTTGTACGTTTCGTGGAAAAACGTGTTCGGAGTCGAAGATGGAGCAGTGAAGTGCAAGGGCTAGTCGCTACTAATCCTGAGGATATTTCCAAAATGGATGTTGTAGTAGTAGTGCCTTCGGTTCCGTTCGAACCCGGGACGGACTTGTATGGACGAATTCTTTCGGAACATCGTCAGGTGGGCGATGGGCGTTCTAAGTGAAACGTTCTTAAAGGTAACGCTTATCCTCAAGCCTCATCAACCGGGAATGACTGAAAATCAGGGGATATGCAGCAAGGCTTGGTAGGCAGCACCCATTTCCGGGTAAGGTCATTCCTGTCTAGATGTCCCTTTTATTTCGGCTTAGTGGTGCGGTTGCTGATCCTAACCGTGGGGTGATCTTACTCGGGACTATCCAGTAAGGGGTAGTCCGGGCCTTGTGTTGCAGAGGATCGGGCGTGGTCCTCGATACACTGATCTAGATCAGGTACCGTGACAGGTGGTACACCAGTGCCTAGTCATTAGTTGGAAATCCATTCTCCCTACGCGCCTTTTACGAGTTTTGTTTGTATTACCCACGATTGTGGCTAGTAGCTGGAGTTTAATGAATGTAACAATTTCGGCTATTTTATAAGTATTTGTATTAGACCGTACTATAATATCAGAGGATTTCTATAAAAAGTGTTTTAGCCATCGTAAGGTAAAAACCCGACATGTTTATTTATGGCGTGGTCTTACGAGATGCTTTTGTTTTCAAAAGGATTTTTGAAACTTTAATAATCAATTTAGGTGCATTATTATCAGCTGGTATTCCAGACTGACTCGGGTATTATTTCATTATAATGCTCGGGTCAGACCGAGTATTATATGTTCAGGACAGGATGCTTTGGAGCAGGAGAGGAGCTGGAGTCCGAGACGTATTATCCGTACTTATATATATATCCGCTGCTGTGATTGTATGAAATTGGCTGACTGGTAAATGTTGTTTGTATGAGATTCTCTGATGATATGATGTATAAAACAGATATAGTTTCATTTTATGTAAAGATCTATTATTTACTATTATATTTATTCCGCTGTGATAGTAAGATTCTGATATTGTTTAGTTTCTTCTTCTTCTTCTACCTCTTCTTCTTTAACCCTAATGGTTCGTATTTCTGTTCCACTTGAGTTAAATGATGTAGAATAGTGTTGACTCAACAGGGTCGGATTTGCGGGCTGCTACAAAAGAGATAGTTTAAAGGTTTCGAAACATATGCTTTCAACTTTAATGAGTTTCTGATCATTTTGCTCTACTTGAATGCAGAATCCAAATGGTTTCGACCAAGATGTTTTTCAAAGGTTTCGAAGGGGTAAATATTTGAATGGTTTTGAAAGGTTTCCACAAGTTTTAAATTGAAATCAAAGTGCTTTCGAAAGGATTGACTTTGACTGTTTCGAAAGGTTTTAATGAACGATTTCGATAGGGGTGGTTCCCTGGGGTTTCTAAAGGATTGAAAGGAAGGTTTTTCCTATGTTTTCGAAAGGAATTATTTAAAGTTTCTAAAGGGGGATGTCTGATATTTTAAAGCCTTCGGAGAAAAGAAAGGAAAAGTTTTTCCAATGTTTTTGAAAGGGTCTTTCAATGGTTTCGAAGGAGTTACCTTCAAGGGTTTTGAAAGAGTTGTTTAAACGTTTTAAACAAAGGTTTTGAATGTGTTGAAGAGGCAATATAACCCAACTATTTTCATGTTAAAAAGGGAGTTAACTTATTTTGGAAGGATGTTTAATGCTTATCAAATCTCATTAACATTATTTTTGGTAAAGTGTATATAGCATGGAAAAACGGCTTAGAGTAAAGCTAAAATTATATTTTCCTCGTATACATATGTGTCTGTGTGTGTGTATGATTTGAAGGGCTAAATCATTTTTAAAAGGTGTTCAAGAAAAATTTAAAGGGTAGTCAACCCTAAGAAAATATTTCAGACAGCCTGTCCATTTTGCAAGAAATCAGCCTAGATTTCGAACTGTTAGCCCAGTTTGTGGGCAGTCAGCCCACTTGTATGGGCAGATGGTCCATTTGTAGCATAACAGACCTTGCTATTATGTTTGGGCAGATAGTTAACATATTACCTGTTTTATCGACAATTAGTCCATTTATTAGCTTAAATGATATTGCTATTTTGATATAATCAGTTCGATTAACCAGTTTGGTTATAGGAAAGCATTTGCAAAATATAAGTTTTAATGAAGATATTATTGAGGGAAAACACGTTCCGCTAAGTGGCATGGTCACACTTAATATCAGTAAACCTAGATGTAACAGAATTATTCACACCGGACTTTATGTCTGACTTGAAGTTTTTGTTTCCCCTTAAACTCTTGGGTACTCAAAATTGATTTGAGTAGGCTGAGGGTTGATGTTTTCAGGTTTATGTCTTTTGGCGAATAAAGCATCCAAAGACAGGCAGATGGCTGACGGATACCTAATTAAGATTTTTCATTTTATTTTGTTTTGGTTCCGCTATGTATATAAGTCGGATATGACTATATTGCTTTGATCAACCAAGGGGACATCGTTATATGTCGCTCTTGGTGTATTTTTGTAATGATATATCCAATCATTGCCTGGGAAATGTTAAGGAATTATGTAGCATGGATATGAATTATTGTTTTGAAATGTAATTAGCTAAATATTATTTTTTGAAATATTTGATTTAGTTCATATTTGTGTGCTTTTGAAATTATGCATATCATTATCATTACCGTATTTTGTCACTAGAAGTTAATACTATAGATGACTGCAACATCTATGGCGCTTATCTTTTGGCCTCTAAATACGGGATGTTACAATTTAAATCTATCTTCAAACACTAAATAACAAAAAAATTAGTAGAAATTCCTAACAGTTCGGCAAAGATGATGCAAAATAATTAATCGGATTCTTCAATCTAGCACAACCAATTACCGCAATAATAGAAAACTAATAGAAAATAACAACAAATAATAGCCTCGAGTTTTATAGTGGTTTCACTTACGCTATGTTAATGTACATCCTCTTTGAAGAGAGACTTATTTAACGTCAAAGAAAGTGATATTAATACAATATTTTTCCGTTAGAATTGATTTTGTAAGGATAAGAGAACAAGAAATAGTACTAGCAAAAATCGTAAAGTAATAAATCATACCCTAGCTTTCAATCAATGTGTTAACTCTGTCGTAACTTTCTCATTTACAATACAAGATAAATAGGACAAAACTGATCATATGAGCTCGAGCTTTGAAATTGCCTTACGAAGTTTTCACAGAAGCCAGTCAATTAAGTGACTATATGCTAACAGTTGACTCATCCACTTCAAAAAAATTTCACAGCAGCAACAACAATCTACTATTTGGGGAAAAATAGTTGGCTGTATTCAGTTAGGGAACTCTTGAGAAAATCTATTGGGTTTGCTGTATGCAAACAACCTGAAAGAGTGTATGGATTGTGCATTTATGTCTTATATGCAAGTGTAATAAAAATCTAACTTATAACTAGGAGAGTAAAGTAAATAAAAGTAAAGAAACAATCACACAAGAGCGTCCTACGTTCAGTCCCGAAGCTCCTCTTCGGCCTTTACTTGTAAACAACCCTCGCTTTGCCCGAAGGAATATGCCTGATACCAAAAAGTCTTTCTTAGACAAGTATATGTTCTGAGAAACACTGATTTTGACTTCATAGTACAAATGTTCCTATAATCTCATTTGAATAGTATATGTATGCGAAGCTTTGCTCTTAGGAAGTGATAAAACTAATATATTTATTGCTTTTAAAAATTAGAGTATGCAAAGAGTATAGATATGAGATTCAAAATTCAAGTAATTTGTTTCTTAGAATCTTTGCATATTTATAGATCTTGAAGAGTTTTCTTGAAGAGTAGCATCTGTTAGCGTGTTCTATTTCAGTCTAAAGGTTGCAATCATTGAGGAGGAAGAGGTGCATTGAAGAGATACGTAAGCAACCATTAGAATGAAGTAAGTGACTATTCATTGATTTTTCCCGTTACCCAGCACAGATGTCCGTCCATAATGATCAAATGTCTGTTTATATATATTTTCTTAAACGGAGGCCAGAATCAGATGTCTAATATGTAGTGACAGATGTCTGATACATATTAAGTTTTTTTAAACCGAGACCATAATCAGACGTTTGATCTATATTGACAAACATCCAACACATATTATTTTTTGCAGTTAACCTGTTTGAGATAATGAAGACTTATAAAAGTTTTGTCGTGCAATGTTTGTTTAAAAAAAATTACTAAAGAAGATTTTACAAGCTATATATCTATGACTATAACACACTATAATAGCTTTTCTAATATCATTGATTCTTTTCCTCCATTGGTCATCTTTAGGTCGATATAATGTGAATTCTAAAAGCTTTTACCTGCAAATATATGGAATATACTGTATGTATATGATTACATTGTCATCGAAATCATAGAATAGAGGTTTAACATTCTCCCTCTTTTTGACGATGACAACTATACAATCACTTATCGAATAGGCATATGACTCCCTCGAATGTGATTCCTCCTCCTATATACATGTAATATGATATCTCCCCCTTTGGTATTATCAAAAAGAGATAAAGAAAGAATGAAATGTAAAAGATAAAGAGCATAAGTTTTCTCAGAATCACAAATAATATTTTTCATAGTTATAGAAAAGATATTGTTTGGAAGAAATTAAACAAAGGATACATAAAATCTACATGATTAGAAAAAAGATTTTTTTTTAATTGATAGTTGTAATAGCCCCAGAAGTTAGGCGAGTCTTCATTATATGCACCATTTTTCATTGATACTAATCATTATATTCCTCATCCTCTTGAATAGGGAGACCCTGTAATGACATGTAGTAACTATAGTGGTGGGGGTTTATGGAGGCCGAGGATCCTGTGGAGTAAATGATATATCTTCACTTTCTTCAGTATCAAGACAAATTGGTGCTTTTTCAGGATGATATTGTGGTGGTGGTTCGAATAAAGGCTCTACGCTTGAAGAAGACCTGATTGAAACACCTGTGGTGGTGGTATTGGGGATGGAGAAGATGAACATCGAGATGAGGAACGACCCCGTACCTTTCTTAGGACTTTTCCTAAAGCGGAAACGATATTTTCTAACTTCTTCTCTATTTTGGTCATAAGAGTAGAAAAATATCATTCCAAGACATCTTTTTTTTAAATACTTTTTAGTTTAAGGAGAGGAGACGTTGGTTTTGAAGTGCAATATCTCGATAGTTTTCTCCTGATCCTGCTACGATTCCGGCTTTTTGTATTTCAAAATCGGAGTGATAGTCTGTAGTTTCTGAAGCTCGAGAAGATTGGGAAGGTTGAGTTGGAGGTGTTTGTTGTTGTTGTTGGTACTGAAAGAAGTGGGTTAAACTTGGCGGTGTTTCTGAAAGGTGCATCGGAGAGAGAAATCTAATGTCATTATCTTTAACAGAGATTTCTTCATATTGATAGAGATATAAAGGAATTCCAAATGACTGTAGAATTATCATTATATATGGAGCATAGACAATGCTATGATGTGTAAGTGCCTAAAAGCTTTTAATTTGGTCGAAAATATATTGTGCCCAATTGACTTCAGCATGAGCAAATATAACATACAAAGCTTTATGATCGTCTTTATATACTTGTTTGTGACTGCCTAACCTAGGGATAACTGTGTTGATGAGCATACGGGTAGGTAGTCAGGCTTTTGGATGTAAATTAGATGTTTTTAATTTTTGCATACCATCTTCCTAAATAAGGTAAGTAATAGCATCTCTTCGGGCATATCGTGTATCAGGAACTTCTTGTAGTAGAATTAACGTGTAAGAACAATTAAGAATTTGACCAAGAATTTCAACATTAAATTTTATTATGTGCCCAAAAACACTGGTTCAATTCCAGTTATCGTTATATGAAGGATTCCAAAGTTTTAAGGAGCAAAAATTAATTAAAAAGAGGAATACCGCTAGTTGATTTATCTTTCCAGCATTGTTGTCATAGTTAACTATGTGCAGATATGAGCATCTTCAATTAGATCAATACCATCATAGCAAATGAAACGATGAATGGGATAGAATGGACCTGAATGGAGAGGCTTCTTCTCCAATTCCTGTAATTTTTGTTTGCCATTTTCTTTTTCAACAATCCTCTCCTCAATGTGATGGTCCATTGATGAATCATTGAGAAAGAGGTTGTGAACTTTGGCCTGCAGCAGCTTTTCTGTGTTTGGCAATCAAAGTTTTAGCTTTTGGAGCCATTGATTTGAAGTTGAAAGAGGAATTGGATTTGGGAATTAGGGTTTTAAGGTTTAGGAAGAATGAAAATGATGAAAAATGAAATAGGAGAAAAAGATGATATATATATAGCGATTTAAAAAGGAGTGGGCTCAGTCATAGACAGACGCTTGTATTTGGAGATCAGACGTCTGAACGAGGATGATTTTTTAGACAGAAAGATCACATAGACGTCTGAGTGTAAATCCAGACGTTTTTCTGTGGAAAAATTATTTTTCCAGAGAGCAAACGTCTGGATATTCCCCAAATGTTTGTGCTGAAGCTTTGTGTTTTTTATATATATTTGACGGAACGAATACACAGACATCTGGCATTATTTTCAGGCATCTGTGCTGGAATACAAATTTTTGTTTATGAATTTAGACGACTGATGGTATTTTAGGCGTCTATGCTGAAACAGTAATATTTTCGGACCTGCTATCGGACGTTTGGTTTTTTATTTAGACATCTGACAGTATATAATATTTCTTATTTTATTTCTATGTTTTTTGATATATGTAAAGAATTTATGAAAGAGAAGGAATTGCAAATGATTATGAATAAACAGGTTTATTTAATACTAATATTAACTGACCGTCGCTTACGAAAAATTTCTTTAGTTGTCAACAGGCGAATCGTGAGAATGATAATTTTATTTCTCCTATGTATTTGGTTCGATTTTGGTCTACTCAGACGATGGCTTAAGAGGAGACTAGTAAGGACGAACATGATTAGGTTCGGCGTGCGATGTTCCTTCTCCCCATAGCTTTCGTGGAGTGATCTTGTGTGCTCTTGGAGGAATTTCTCATACACGTGGAGACGTCTGATGTATGCAGTCTTTCATTGGTGAATGACCACATATTGCAAGTATACATTTTTCAAGAAAGTTTAGATGTGCTCCTCAACAGCGTTGTTCATAATACATTTCTCTTTGAACCCCTATCATCTTTAGTTGATAATGATGAATGTTGTCGACTTTGTCCAAGAGAGAGGGAGGATGATTTTAGGTTGATACCATGTTTAGCTTTCTTATCTTTCGAAGAGAAGCTTGTATGGTAATTTGGTAAAGAAATGATGTTGAGGAATGGAGATGATGCAGGAGTGGCTTTTGTGGGAGAGACATAATTGCTACCGGACGATGGGGAGGTGTAATCAATTACGAAATAAGTGGAATCGTGATCAGAAGACTTTTTTTGATATGTTTGTTTATAAATTTGGTTCTCTGTTTAATTATTAAAAGTTTGTTGTTTGACAGCGAAATTTTGATCCAATTCGAAAACCACCGACAAATTTTGAAATAAACATAACCGCAAGCACACGATGTACAAAAGTTAGTACGTGGCGAGTATGGGTCGATCCACAGAGAATTGTTAGATTTTAAATTTCTATTCAATCAGATTAAACCAATAATTTGAAGAGAGTGAGCTAAAAATGTAAATAAACTAACTAGCAAAAGAAATTTGGTAAAAATATGAGAGTTAAATAACAATTTAGAGATAATTCCACTCTCTAAATAATATAGTTCAACAAAACATGAAATCATGATCTCTCTTTTTTGGTCATTAGTTAGTTTAATTGATGTGTTTAACATAAGTATGACCTATTTGTGTTATTAATCAGCTAAACATAAGCCATTAAACCATAACACACCCCTTAAACAACTTTTAACTCTCATGAAAAGGACAACAAGTTGAAAATAAAATCTATTTTAAGCATGACCTATTAACTATTGTTTAGAAATATAGGCCATCAAATTTTAATTTCAGTATTCACTTCATTACCATCATCATATGTACATGAAGAGGTAATTATGGTTTGTGATTATTTAAGCATAGCCTATTTGTTATGAACAACATAGACTATCAAATTCCACATGGAACAATAAATCACATCAACATTCATTTAAGCACAAAAGAGATCAAAATTAACAAGTTATGTTGAAGCTACATAATTGGAGAGCTTCATTACCCATAAATTGAAGGAGTTTTGCCTCTCATATTTTTTATAAAATCAACAATTGTAGCATGAAACATTAAACAAATAAGAGGAAGAAGAGAGCAAAATAAAAAGCAAAACTAATCTACTTGCATAAAATAAAATCTACTCTACTTGCATGAAAAATAAACTAACTACTAACAAGAATGGAAAAGAAGCATGTAAAAGAAAAGAGAACACTAATTAACATTGCATAAAAAAAGAAAAGTCACATGAAAATACAAACTGCTAAGTAGCTATAGAAAAGAGAAAGAGGACTTTCTTTTATTTGATTCTAAACTAAACTAAAGAGAAGAGCGCCTAAGAGAGACTAAGGGGAGAGTCTTACATGAACATATAGGATATTTATACAAGTTTTAAAACCCTAATTCATTTTTTGAGAACTACCCAAACTACCCTCTTAGAAAGTGTGGCCACCAAGTAATCATTAGCATGTGTTAATCCTCATTTAGGTGTGCATGAAGTTTTACACTTTATTAGCATGTACATTAGCCTCTAATTTGTATATTAAGGTAGGTGGGTAGGCGGGGTCCTCCATGATCCATAACTTTGAATTATTTCCATCTTTATTCCTTTGTATCTTCTTTGTGCATACATATATCTTCATGAAACCACTTGTATTTGAGTTCCAATTACTACAAAATAATATAGAAATTTGCATTTTTTTTAAATTAATACATGCACAAAAATGACCATTTTGCCTCTGGATGAAGATGAATATGTGACGATTTGAAAATAATTTAAATTTTGGTTTAAACATGTTAAAGCACCCAATACGATCATTTATTTAATTTAATTCGATAAGATATGGTAGTAAAATATGCACATTTACATGCACATCATATGCATATAAAATTTTGATTAAGTACACGCACACATACACACATATATAGAGTTTATAGGCTATGTTAAGAAAATTAAGTTAAGTTATTAGCTCTTAGAAAATTTCAGCCATGAAAAACAAATGAGAGGTTAATAATTATTAAAAAAATTCAGCCAGGAAAATAAATGGTAGGTTTAAAAAATATGGCCACCAGTAAAATTAAGATATGTATGGTTCGAATTTAAGAATCATGATAGAACATTGGAAAAACATGCGACTTCCTCCCATGAGTGCGGAGTTCCAAGTGCCATTTTCTTTAATTTTTGTTCTAATTTTTTTTCATTTTAAGATTATTAATCATGTAATGACATAATACCTAGTTCATGTCTTAACTTAATAAAGGTTTGTTCACTTAGTGGTTTTCTAAAATATCGGCTATTTGATTTTCGATGTTCACAAATTCTAGAGTTATTATTTCTTTTTCAACCTTATCTCTTAAAAAATGGTAACGAATATCTATATATATTGTTCAAGAATGATTTATTGGATTTCTAGATAGGTTTATAGCACTAGTTTTATTGCTATATTGGAAATTTGTTTATTATTTTTCCAATCTTTTAGTGTTTGTTGTATGTATATTACTTGAGCGCAAGCTAAGACAGCAGCAATATACTCTGCTTCACAGATTGAAAGTGATACACAATTCTTTTTTTTTACTAAACCAAGAGACTAATTTTTACTAAACCAAGAGACTAAAGATTGACCGATAAAGTGACAGGTGCCAATTGTTCTTTTCCTATCGGTTTTGAAACCACCGATATCTGCATCACTATAGGATACAAGTTCAAAAGAGTTGTCTTTAAGTTGAAAAGACCGTAATTCTTAGTGTTGATTAAGTAACGCAAAATATGTTTAACTGCTTGATAGTGTGAATCTTTAAGTTGAGATTGAAATCTCGCACACAGACTCACATTCTTCATGATACCGGGTCTATTACCCGTTAAGGATAATAGTGATCATATTATACTTTGATATAATTTTTGATCGAAATCCTTTTCGTCTTTATCTAAATGGGTACTTGATCTCATGGGCGTTGTTTACTCGATATTTTCTCCATTCCAAAAACATTTTAACAAATTGTGATAATATTTTTCTTGATTTATAAGAATACCATTTTCTAAAAATTTAATTCTCCCATATAGGACATTTTAAATTCATTTTTCACGATATCTGCAAAACTGTTACAAAGATTTTCATTTGTTGATCCAAATATTATGCCATCCACATATATTTGAATAAATATCATTATGATTTCTTTTTATAAACAAAGATGTATCTATTTTTCCAACTTGAAATCCAAAATTTATTAAATGAGTTTTTAGTTTACCATACCGAGCACGAGGTGCTTGTTTTAAACCACATAAAGCTTTCTTGAGTTTATATACATGTTTAGGAAAATTTTCATGTATGAACAATGGAGGCTGCTCAATATAAACCTGTTCTTTTATAAAACCATTTGGAAAAGCACTTTTTACATCCATTTGAATTTTTTTTAAGTTATGATGACAAGCAAAAGCAAGTAATGTTCGAATAGCTTTTAAACATGCAACAGGAGCAAACGTTTCTTCATAGTCAGTGGCTTCCTCTTGATTATACCCTTGTGCTACTAACCTTTCTTTGTTACAACTAATGTTTCCATTTTCATCGGTTTCATTTTTATAAACCCATTTTATCCCGATTACAAGTTGATCTGTAGGCCTCGATACAAGTTCTCATTCTTCATTTCTTTCGAATTGATCGAGTTCTTCTTGCATCGCTATAATCCATGACTCATCATTCGATGCTTCTTTATAATTTTTAGGTTCAAAATTTAAAATGAATGCAACGTGACTCATTTGATTTCATTGATGTCTGGTAGAAACTTTTGTATTTAAATTACCAATTATATTGCTGATTGGATGGTCTTTCAAAATACGAGGTGGTGATCTTAATGTATTATCATTGCCAATTATTGTTATGTACAACTGTGTGATTTTCAGATGGTTTTGTTAAAATTTCATCATCATCACTGTTTTTGTTATTAGAAAACTTTCATCAAACGAAACTTTTAGATTTTCTTTTATAGTACTAGTACATTTATTAAATACTCGATAAACTTTGCTATGATATGAGTACCTGATAAAGATTTCTTCGTCGGCTTTTGAATCAAATTTTTCAAAATTATCTTTAATGTTTAGTATAAAAACATTTTGAACCGAATATTCAAAAATATGATGCTTTGGGTTTTCTTAAAAAAACATTCCATAACAAGTATTTTTGGTTAAACAACATAAGGTGACATGATTCAATACATAACAAGCAGTAGTTACAACTTCTACCCAAAAGTTCTTTGGTAGATTACTACTATTAAGCATAGTTCGTGCATAATCTTGGAGTATACGATGTTTCTTTTCTACAACACCATTTTATTGTGGTGTTCGAGGAAATGAAAAATTATATGTAATTCACTTTTTGTTACAAAAATTTTCAAAAATCTTGTTTTCGAATTCACCTCCGTGATTACTTCTTATATTCTTTATTTTAAGATTCTTTAAGTTTTTATTAAACATCTCAAATGTTGTTACCCATCCTTCTGGAAAGACCGTAAACAGGCGGATTTAACTAGATTGTCTACTCGTTTGTCAAGACTTGAATGCGGCAGGTTTGAGTCGACTGGATGGATAGGTAACATAGCACGTTTGGAAGTCGTTCGGCATGGAAGTCGTTCGGCATGGAAGTCGCTCGGCATGGAAGTCCGTCAGCATGGAAGTCTCTTGGCATGGAAGTCGTTCGACATGGATGTCGTTCGGCATGGAAGTCGCTCGGCATGGAAGTCGCTCGGCATGGAAGTCGTTTGGCATGGAAGTCGCTCGGCATTGAAGTTGTTTGGCATGGAAGTCGCTCGGCATGGCAGCATGGAAGTCGCTCGGCGTGGAAGTCGCTCGGCGTGGAAGTCGCTCGGCGTGGAAGTCGCTCGGCATGGAAGTCGTTCGGTATGGAAGTCGTTCGAGAAGTTGCTCGTACCATGATGAAGGATGTTGGCTCGGCTATGGCCCAAATGGGCCCGGACTGCTAAGGATGCCCAGTAACTCAGGATTTGCCTATAAATATAGCACGAGGCGGTTCAGAAAGTGGATCTTCTTTTAGCTCTTTGACTTTCTATTTTCTAAGGCCGAGGCTGCTTTACCATCTTGTAGCTGTAATCAATTGTTACAGCAATAAAAAAAGAAATTTCTGAAGTGGACGTAGGCCGGAGTCAGCCGAACCACTATAAATTCCGTGTTTTTACTGCTTTCTTTTTAATTTTGACTGCTCTTTATATTTATACTCTCTACATACACTCTATCTGTTATCTATGACTGTTAGTTGGTGCTATCGCGTGGATTTGGGTGTTGGTGACCAATTTTGGCGTTAACATTTTGGCGCTTTCACTGAGAATTGAACTCGGGATTTTGAAACTTGGATTCTAGAAAGCATTGGCTAGACCACCAATAAGAAAGCAAGCAACCGAAAGGAGCAACCAGGAGGAAAGTCGAGCAGCTACTTCTGGAACTGGGGCGGATTATGCATCCATCTACATCACCTGGAACGAGATGGTGGCTATGGTGGATTCAATTCATGAAAGATTGTTGAAGAGCCAATAGGAAACGATGCAAAGCTTCTTTGAGCAGATGAGAGCAGCCGGAGCATAGAACCTTGGACCGATAGCTGTGGCTGCAAACACAGGACATGGAGCTAGAGTCAAAGAGACTGACGGATGTCAGATCCAAGGTCAGAACAAAGAACCTGAAGGCAATCAACAAGGACCCGAGGGCAAACCCTCGGGACCTGACATTGGAAGACCCATAGATGGAGATCAACAAGCTAGAACCAGCGTCAACATGAACGGGCCACATGAAGAATATTACCCAAAATAACCTTCGAGACCTTGGGGGTAGGGGACAACCCCCAGATGGAGACGAAAGAATGGCTGGTCTAGTGCAATGGATTATGAGAGGAGGGTTGCCAAGCGGAGGCTTAGAGGAAGTCAGTCGGAGTCCGTTCACACCGAATATAAGAAATGCAAAAATTCAAGTTACCCACACAAGACCCTTATGATGGGAAATCAGACCCAACCATGCATATTACTAGATATATCATGCATATGGAAGTGCTGGGGGCATCCGAGGAAGTGATGGCATGATGTTTCCCTCTATATTTATCAGATTTAGCTATGCTTTGGTTCAGGCAGCTAGAGAATGGATCAATCAGAACATGGGGCGAACTAGTGGAATGGTTCATAAGGTAGTTTAGGGTCCACGTGACCCGACCCAAGAGTGTGATGACCTTAGCATCGATAAAGCAGAGGACTGGAGAGTCCATAAAAGATTTTTTATTACGATTCAATGCAACTGTGGGTTCAGTGGATCGCCCGGAACCATCGATGACTTTGATGGAGGCGGTGGCAGGAGTTGCAGAAGGCACAAAGTTCAAGGATTCACTGGAAAGATACCCGCCACAAGACGTTGGATAATTTTACTACGAAGCTAAAAGATTCATTCGGCTAGAAAATTCACGTGCCGAGAGACAAGTAACAAATGCTGCGTAAGGCGAAGGAACAACCAAAGAACAATCTGAAGCAGACAAAGGGAAGCGAAAGTAGGATGAAAAATATGATGGTCCTGATAAATGAAAGAAATTCCGATAACCCAGGTTCAGGCAATACACGGACTTGACAACCACCCTGGAACGGATTTACATGGAGACTCGGGGGCAGCTCCCCTATCGAAAACCACACAGGAGAGATCCCACAGAACAGGAACGTTAAAGTGAAAAGTACTGCATATTCCATGAGCTGGAAGGGCATACTACCACAAATGTAGCCATCTGAAGGATGAGGTGGAAGAGCATGTCATAAGTGGTAGATTGCCACAATACATCAGACATCGGACAACTGCCGTAGGACTTGAGCAATTACCGCCTCCATCTAACAGAACTAATCTTGGATCAGGATCATGACTCGTCATCAATTGATCATGATGGCAAGGGCCAAGTTCAGGATTTGAACCTTGGTTGATTAAACTCCTTAGATTTGATTTCAAAATAAAACGGCTATTCCACTTACACATGCACGAGAACCAGAGAGATCCCCAGGCATGCTCTAAGATGGTAATAGACCGCTTCGTCCGGAGAGGCAGTATCTAGATTTTTCCTTTCTTTGTGATTGAACACTTGGAATTTTAAATTAATAAATGAACTTGAATTTATAAAATAAATCTTTGACCGGAGAGTTAAAGTATGAATATTGGAAGTCAATTTTGAATTAATCGCTTTATGACCCTACCCGGAGAGACGGGGTCCGGAGTGCAAGAAGTGAGTTGCTTCGCCGGAGAGCGAATGGATCAACTCACTTAATGTTGTTTCCCCGTCACCGAAGAGTGACATGACGGGATCTAGTAAGAGCCTGGAGTGGCTATGATCGGCTTAGAATTTAGGCCATGACATCGCTTAATGTTCAAGGACATTGAACTGGAGTGCAGGGGGTGTTGCCGCTTCGCCAGAGAGTGACAGGATCGGCTCACTCGATGTCGTTTCCCCTTCACCGGAGAGTGACAGGATGTAATCCGATAAGAGCCCGAAGAGGCTATGATCGGTCTAGAAAGAATAAGACATCGCTATATGCCCTTGCTAGGGTCAGAGCGCAAGGGATAGAAAGCAACGCCGGAGCGCAACAAGAACTTTCTATTCGACCGTCGAGTTTGGAATGGACTTGGCAAGGGTACGAAGTGACCATCGATAGTCCAGAGTGGATGCAGAATTTAATTCCTGACTTCCACAAGTGGAAATGAATATTGATTCGGCTTCGAACAACCATGAACTTGATCAAGTATACTATAGCTATTAATAAAATAGGGACTTATGATATTGGATTCAAAGCCATTTAAAACATGCCTTTTACCAAAAGGCATGTTTTGGGGGAAAAAAATGGTATCCCACCTTTTGGAAAAACCATAAACAGGCGGATTTAACTAAATTGACTACTCGTTTGTCAAGACTGGAATGCGATAGGTTTGAGTCGACTGGAGGGATAGGTAACGCATCAGTTTGGAAGTCGTTCGGCATGGAAGTCGCTCGGCATGGAAGTCTCTTGGCATGGAAGTCGTTCGGCATGGAAGTCGGTCGGCATGGAAGTCGTTCGGCATGGAAGTCTGTCAGCATGGCGGCATGGAAGTCGCTCGGCGTGGAAGTCGTTCGGCATGGAAGTTGTTCGGCATGGAAGTCGTTCGGCATGCAAGTCGCTCGGCTTGCAAGTCGCTCGGCATGCAAGTCACTCGGCATGGAAGTCGATCGGCATGGAAGTCGCTCGGCGTGGAAGTCGCTCCGCATGGAAGTCGCTCCGCATGGAAGTCGCTCGGCATGGAAGTCGCTACAGGAAGTCGCTCGTACCCTGATGAAGGATATTGGCTAGGCTACGGCCCTAATGGGCCCGGAATGCAAAGGAAGCCCAGTAACTCGGGATTTTCCTATAAATATATCATGAGGGGGTTCAGAAAGGGGATCTTCTTTCGGCTCTCTGACTTTCTATTTTCTAAGGCTGAGGCTACTTCACCATCTAGTAACTGTAATCGATTGTTACAGCAATAAAAAAAGAAATTTCTAAAGTGGACGTAGGTCGGAGTCAGCCGAACCACTATAAATTTTGTGTTTTTGCTGCATTCTTTTTTATTTTGACTGCTCGTCATATTTATACTCTCTACATACACTCTATCTGTTATCTGTGACTGTTAGTTGGTGCTATCACGTGGATTTGGGTGTTAGTGACCAATTTTGACGCTAACAAATATATCACTTTTATGTTTTAAAAATAATGTCCATGTATATCTAGAAAAGTCATCTACAATAACAAATACATGCTTGTTATGATTTATTGAACGTACTTGATGTGAAAATTCTAAACGTTGTTTGGTAGAAATTTCCTTTTTAGTTTTAAAATAACTCTTTTTTAATTTTCCATATTGACTTGCATCACTTAAAATTTTAACTTTATAGTTTATTTTAGGAAGACCTCTAACTAAATCATGTTTAGCCAATTTGTTTATAAACCTAAATTTTATGTGACATAACCGTTTGTGTCACATCCATGGATCATTAGAATCTACAGATATGCATAAATTACTAGAGTTATTAAATTTAATATTTAAGACATAGATGTTTCTTTTTCTTAAACCTTCAAAGATTAGATTTTTATTTTGATCAAATATGTTGCATTTATTTTTCTCAAAATCAATTTTAAATCCTTTGTCACAAAGTTGACTAATACTTAAAAGGTTATGTTTTAGATTTTTAACTAAAAGAACATTTGTAAGAACAGGTAAAGTGGACATATCAACATTGATGACATATCCAATTCTAGTGACAAATCCTTTTGAATTATCTTCGAAAGTTACAGTACCACCATCTCTTTATGTTATATTCGATAACATTTGCGCAGTCATATGTTTGGAGCATCCGCTATCAAGTATCCATTTTTTCTTGTTATTAGATTTTCGTTTGGATACCTGCAAGATAAAGACAGTTTAATTAATACCCACTTCCTTTGTTAGGGTCCTAAGTGTTAGAAAGAGAAGGTTGTCACACCCAAGAGGGTTTGGGACCTTTAAAAGAATAATTTTTCCTATGAACAACATTTTCAAATAGTTATCAATGTGTTTTTGTCTAATTAATTTGTTACTAGATTTTGGAATCCATATTTTTGTTATTTTAGAGCTAGAAGTCTTTCCTCCAGTATGAGACTTCTTGAATTTTTTATATAGTGAGCTATGGTTTCCATGCTTTGATGTTTTCTTAAAACCTAGTCCATTCTGATTTCTAGATGGTTTAGAACAATTGATCAAGTTGTCCGAATTCTACTTTCCTTTATTGAATTTTGAAATATTATATGTAATCTTATCTAAATCATTTTTAAGATTGGAAATTTTGGATTTTGACGTTTCTAGATTATCCTTTAATAAAATGTTTTCCTTTATAATATCATCATTTTCTAGTTTAACCTTTTCTATTTCACATAATAGAGAATCATTTTGACTAAATAGATTTTTATATTTTTCTTGTGTAGTTTGTAATTCTTCTTCTAGAATCATTTTCTCATCTTTTAATAATCCAATTTCAAGATCCATACGATTAAATTTAGAAATGAATTCTTTATTTAATTTCTTAACTTCTCTATATTTATCATCTAGTTCCATGCTAAGTTCTAAAATTTCATTATAAGTAAGATCAGGACATACCTCCTCAGTGTTTGTCATCAAGCATACATTTGCTCGTTCAGAATCACTATTGTCGTCACCGCTTGATGATGAAGACGAATCTAAGTCATCCCAAGTTACTAGAAAAGCCCGTTCTTTTCTTGAATTTCTTCAACTTGCTTTCCTTTTTGTCATTATTGAGTTCTGAGCGTTGTTTCTTCATGTGTTCGAACTTGTCACATCCAAAGCATTTGATCGAAGTTTGGTTCGATGAGTTTGAATTTCCATCGTTTTAGGGTCTTGTCATCTTTTTGTATTTCTTGAACTTGTTGTAATTTTTGGCAATAAATACGATCTCATCTTCATCTATTTTACAACACGTAATTTTTTATAATTAAAAATAGTTAATTTAATAAGGTTTTATGATTTAATGTTGAAGGAAATAAAAATTTGTGATTTAATAATAAGAATATAGCTCGAATAAAATGTAATAGTATTAGTTGAAGGTAATTAATAACCTCTTTAGATGTAATTTCCATTTAATTGAAATGATTAAAAAGTTATAATTGGTTATAGATTGTAAATTAATTGTAATAATATGTATTAATTGATAGTTGGATTAAAGCAGTAATTGATAATTTAAAGGTTGTATTAGTTAATGAAATGGTATGTAATTAATTGTAATGGGGTAAAATTAGTGTTATGAGTTGTTATAACCTTTGTTTGTAAACAATAAACTTATAAATGTGATTAAAAGTTAATGGTGATAATTATTATATGTTACCTTTTTATTTAATCTGTTAAATTAAATTGAAAATCAGTTGCAATTAAATGTAATTAAATATTACATTAATGTAAATTTAGATGAAATTGTAGAATATTAATGTAATAAGATGTCAATCAATGTTAACCATGCCTATAGAGTAATGATTGATTTAAATAAAGAGATTGAAATCAAATTAAATCTATTCATTGGAATTAGAATATAATTAATTGGATTTTATTTACAGTTGAAACTAAACACTGTAATTAGTGTGGTATTTAATACTGAATTGATATGTAAATTTGTTTTAAATTATTCTAAATGTCTAAGTAATAAAAAATGATAAGATTAGTTAATTATAAAATTAGAATTAAAAAGGTGATTTAATTAATTTAATATTAATTTATTTAATTAATGTGAAATGGCCATTTTGGCCACTGTCCCGGATTTTGACAAAACTAGTTTCGTCGAATCCGTAATAGTGGATTATTATAGGTTTCAGATTTCATGGCAATCAGACTTGTCGTTTATCGTATGGACTCAAAACGCGTGGAAATCAATTAAATTAAATTCAATTGAAATAAGCTGATTTTAAAGCTAATTTCTTCATATGATGGAATTAGGACTAGAAACCTATTCCATTGAGTTTAAAACTATCGAAAACATCTATTTCAATATCTGGTATGACCCACTTTCGTTTTGGAGGCAAAACAGGTTTTTTAGGTCGCAATTGTCATTCGTACCAATTCGATTGTGTTTATTTCCTTATCGGGCCTGGTCTATATAAATTGTTCTGTTCTAACCCTAACAGTTTTTCTATTTCTTATTCCAATACATACATCAACTTTTATCTACTCCTTTCTTCAATGGCGAAACAAATTCTAATTCAAAACGCTACAATTCAATCTCCAAACCAATTTCAAAATCAAACTCCTTCAAACCTTATCAAATTATATACTATTTTGAAGCTCTCGACAAGCGTAACCCAGATTTGCAATTCTTTTTTGCCATCGAATCACTGTTTGTCTAGAAATCAATGAAGAATCTCAGCCTCCATTCTAGGTTTTGGACGATTCAACGTGGATCGTTGCCCGATCGACGATCGAAATGTGGCGATGGGAAGCTGACGTCAAGCATCTCCCATCGGTACTGTTTGTTCGCTCCCAAGTGGTCATGGTTTGCCAGAAATCAATGATGAAGGCGTATGGCGGTCGAGCTAGGGATGATCGGAAGTCGTCGCTCGTGGGGCATAGGGTCGGCCTAGATGGAGCAATTAGCTGGTAGTGTCAGATCTAGGTGATGGTGGCGATAGGAGGCGCGGCGTTGAAGCTTTGGGTGGTGGCCGGTCATGATCTGGTGTCTCTTATGCGGTATTGGTAGGGTTTCATTCGAATTCGAACTGTGCTGATGTGTAAGCTGTGAAGTTTTGTTTTTCTGTTTTTGTTTATTTTATTTAAAATTTAATTTCCAAAATTTTAATAGTCATAACTATTGCATAGGAGGTTGGATTTACACAAGGTTTTCTCCGCTGCGGTCATATCGAAATTCCGGACATTATGGAACTTGTTTGGATGGATTCTAAGACTGTTCAATTTTTGGCTATTTTTGGATTTTAAAATTGATTGAAAATCAAAGATGAGTGTTTTAACCCACTCACAACTATTAAATTATCTTATGTTAGTCAATTTAAATTTATGATGTAATTAGAAATTGATTAGTTGATGTTTAATATATTTAGATTGTCATTCTAGTTAAATACAACTTTTATTGCATTTAATCACATTTAATTTATTATTGGATTTAACTGTTAATTGAATACCTATAGATGATAGTAAGTTAATTGATGTTATTTATTGATTGATTGAATGGTGATTGTGGTGTATGTTTGATTGTTGATATTGGATAACTGGATGTTATATTTTTATATTGTTATAACACTGCAAGTTACCCATGGGTTGAAATGATACATACCTATACAATCTATAGATTAGGGAAAATCGTTATGGGTGGAAATGATAGACTTGAGCGATTCATGGATTTATTTTTATTTGGGATTGCGGGTTGAAATGATATATACCCTTAAATTTAAATAATTGCGGATTAAAATGATAAATATCCATATCACTTGACCATAAGTTAGAAAATTATATACGGACACCGGATTGGTTAAATTAAATCATTTTAAATCTGTAAATTTAATTCAGCTAAATGATATTTTGAAATAGAATTTAATTTTTATAAACTGAATTGTTTAAAGATTAAATTTGAAATTTTGGAATTTATTAAGTAAATTGATTAGAGGGTTTAAACTGGAATTCTAAAGTTGAATTTGAAGTATAAACGAAACTTATCCAAATTGAGTCATTGAAATGTTTGAAATTTGTAACTTTGAAATATATTGCAATTAGAATAACTTAAAATTGATAATTTAAGATTGGAAATGGGGTTTTTATTGGAAATCTGGATATGGTCCAGATTTGTTGAAATGGAAGAAAAAGTTAAATTTGATGTTAATTTCAAATTTAGCATTTTAATATGAACTGTAAAAAATGTTATTTTAAATTCTAATTAGCAAGATTTTCAAACTATTAAACTAAGTTAATCTATTTAGAATATTTTTAAACATTTAATCAATTTAAACTACTTTAATTTATTTTAATCAATTTTAGTCTATTTAATCCAATTTAATCTATTTTAAAACTAATTAACCACTTTAATCTTTTTTAAATCTATTTAACCTTTTTTAAATCTATTTTATCTATTTTAGTTCTACTAAAACTGTTTTAAATCTATATAAACTATTTTAATCCACTTTTTAAATTATTTTGAAGTATTTCAAACCAGTTAAATTATATTTCCAAACTATACTAAACTATTTAAACTATTTGTAACTATCTATACTATTTTTTAAAGTCTAAATTTGTAAAGTAGAAGTGGTTATATTTAAATTATTGATTTAAAAGAAAATATAATTAAATGATGAAATAACCTAAGTTGGGATATGAGATGATATTTGCTAGTGAAATGACATCTTTGAGTAAATATAATGATTTTGAAAAGAGGATTTAATTAACCCAACTTATCGATATGATTTCGAAAGTGAATATGATTTTGAAAGTAAATATGATTTCGAAAGTGATATTGTTTGGAAATAAATATGATATGTTGATATCCATTATGAATCGATTTTGAAAATGTAAAGGAACTATCCAGTGTGAAATAAGCATTTGGTTGTTAAAGAGACCGGGATTGTATACTGTCACACTCTCTGCCAATACCGAAAATCACTTTAACAGGAGCCATGCCAGACCAAGTGAGGTCATTCCTTCTACCGGACATGATTCTTCGATATATATTATGACTTTGTGATGATTTGGTGGCCACCCCTAAATTTTGATTATAGGAGTGTGTTCCGAGGTGGGCCGTAGTAGCTGCTGTGCATTACCACCAGTCCGGATCCGCAATTGGCAGAATCCTACACTGGCATTGCCTCGAGTGTCGTGTTCACATGCTCTATTGTGCCTTCTACGAGTTTGGTTTGTACCATATCTATGGTGCGCCCTCTGATAGCCTTCTAGTTTACGGAGGAATTATGGTACTGTATAGACTATGGGAATATATAAAATGTGTTAAGGGGGATATGGGCAACGCCTTAACGCTATTTTAATACTTTACTTTACTGTAGACACTATTATAATAGCATATTACATTATGTATGTAGATTGTTTAACGGATCCTTAGGAGATGAAATCCCGAGCATCTCTTAAGTTATTGCACTTATGTTAGACACTGGATAGGAGATGTCAATCCCCGTAAACATCTCTGACGCCATTACAGTCATATTTATTTACTGTTGATTTAACTTACATAAGATTTTTTTAGTTTTGACTCAAGTGTTTTGTCTTTTCATTATGCTCAGGTCAGTCTGAGATTTTTAGTGTATCGAAGATTGCTTTTCTAAGGGACGAAGATGAAGATTTGTATACTATTACTATTTATTCTATTTATTCCACTACATCGTATTGTTCCGCTGCATTGTTACCTATTGTTGTTGTATGTAACTCTAATTATGTATTACATAAGTATAATTAAATGTTATTTGTAAATAGCTTTATGAACTGTTTATTTGATTATTATATATTGTCATTCCGCTATAGATTCCGTATTTGTTTTTCTTTCTTTCCCTGCATTTTCTTATTTATCCCATAACAATCCTCCCCTTTGAATGGTTTGAGTCTGACATGTGTGGTTTATCGTCGATTTAAACTGTCCAAAAAGGTAGGTCATTATAATATAAGTCTGAGTTATTATCAATGGCTTGAAAAGCTATATTATCCTTTTCATTGTTTTGCTCTTTTCTTGCTTGCAAATTTTCTTCATACGACATTAAATTTCCTATTAATTCTTTAACTTTTAGTTGAGATAGATCATTGCGCCTTTTATAGCCAAAACTTTTCGTTCCCATTCATTAGTTAAGGAATTTTGGATATGTGTAGCTAAATCAAAGTCTGTAAATTTGACTCCAAGTGCCTTAAGATCATGTTGAATAGTTTGAAATCTAGCATACATATCACTAATAGATTTATTTGCTTTCGTTTTAAATAAAGAAAATCAATTCTGTAAAACTGAATTCTTTGTTTGTTTACTTTGTTTGTGCCTTTGTGGATGATTTGCAGTGTATGCCATGTGTCATATGCAGTAGTGCACAACATGACAAGAGAAATTCATTTTTGTCAAGTGAACAGAATAGAACATTCATGACTTTTGCATTATTTGTTGCTGTGTTCTTTTGAGTATCTATCCAAGTGCTTATGTATGTGTTTGGTGGTTTTGAGTTTCAAACCAAATTTCTAGACTATTAGCTTCCATAAAAATAAGCATTCTTGTACACTAATAAGCATAATTAGATCTGGTGAATAGTGGAGGATGTGCAGTGGATTGACCTTCTTGAGATGTACCTGCCATATTAATATGTTTCAATTATGTGTTACTATAACTTGAAATAACCAGCCTTCGATACCAAATGAAAGAGTGTGTGGATCGTGCATTTATATCTAATATGCAAGTGTAATAAAAAGCTAACTTATAACAAGCAGAGTAAAGTAAATAAAAAGTAAAGAAACAATCGCACCAGAGTTTTTATACCGGTTCAGACCTTCCGTCCTACGCCTAGTCCTAAAGCTCCTCTTCGGCCTTAACTAACAAACAACCATTGCTTTGCCCAGAGGAATATGCTTGATATAAAAAATCTTTCTTAGACAAGTATGCATTCTGAGAAACACTGATTTTGACTGCACAGTACAAATCTTCCTATAGTCTCCTTTGAGTAGTATGTGTATGTGAAGCTTTGCTCTTAGGAAGTGATAATACTGGTATATATTCCCTTTAGAAATCAGAGTATGCAAAGAGTATAAATATGAGATTTATAAAATTCAAGTAAGTTGTTTCTTAGATTCTTTACATATTTATAGATATTGAAGAGTTTTCTTGAAGAATAACATCTGTTGGTGTGTTTTATTTCAATCTAAAGGTTGCAATCATTGAGAAGGATGAGGTGCATTAAAGAGATACGAATGCAACAATTAGAATGAAGTAAGTGACTTTTCATTGATTTTGCCCGTTACCAAGCACATACATCTATCCATAATATATATATATATATATATATATATATATATATATATATATAAATAGAGACCGTAGACAGACGTCTGATCTATATTGGCAGATGTCTGATACATATTATTTTCTACGGTTACCCTATTTGAGATAATGAAGAATTATAAAAGCTTTACCGTGCAATATTTGTGTTAAAAAACCACTAAAGAAGATTTTACACATTATATATCTATGACTATAACACACTATGATATCTTTTCTAATATCAATGATTCTTCTCCTCTGCTGGTCGTCTTCAAGTCGATATACTTTATTCTGAAAGCTTTTACCTACAAGTAGATGGAATATATTGTATGTATATGATTGTATAGTTGTCGTTATCAAAATCATAGAATAGAGGTTCTGACACAATCGATTGTCCAAATTCCATCGTAACTGTTTTGCCGTTTCAAATTTTTTTTTCTACATATATGCAAATTTGTTGGGGTAGATTTCACCCAAATGACTATAAATCAACCCAAATATGCAAAAGCAATAAGATAATGTTGTAGTGTGATAAACAAAAAGAAATAAGAGAATAAAATAGCAAATCATAGAAGAAATTAAATAGAGAGTTCACAGTCGAATTTATAGTGGTTCCATCATTGCAAGATAGTGTACATCCACTTTGGAGAGAGGATATTTTATTATTTCTAAGATTTTTTTATAATATTGATAATTGAGGCTAAGAATAAGTGAGGAACTGGGCCAGCCCACAACGAAAGAAATGAGCGGATTTCAAAATTTTAACCATTTTGGATCCTTAATCGGTCTATGAAGCCTAAAATTATTTGGAACTTTCTAAGTTTCTTTTAAATAAAATCAATATTTTATTTAACTTTGTAAATAAAGTTTCAGTTTAATATAATTGTATGTAAGTTAGAGTATATCAAATATACTCTTATATATAAATTTGTGTGTATAATTTACTTTTAGAATTTATTCAGAGAAGGAAATATTTCATTTCATTTCTCTTATCTTATTCAATTAATGAGGGGTCGTAAATTTATTTAGAGAAGTAAAATTTTCATTTTCTTTCTCTTAAATTATTCAATTAATGAGGGATCATACATTTAGTTGGAGAAGAAAACTTTTCATTTAGTTGGAGAAGTAACATTAATGACTAATAATGATTTGAAGTGAGCATAGTTAGTGGTAATTGATATGTATACATAAAGCAAATAATAACGATTAGAATGGTTATTACATAGGAATTGAAATAGCAATAAATAAGAAATGACAAAGGTGATCGATACAGTTTCCCTTTTAGTAAACTTAATTAATGCAATATATTAATGACAATCAATAGGCACCATAGTGTAGGAATATAAATAGAAGATAAATAATGAATTGTATGTATACATTATTGTTTTATTAAAAAAGAGAAATGATTTCATACAATGACAATGTATGTAAAGAAAAATAAATTTTATACGAACACATACAACTAGATCAAATATGTATATATGGAATTCAATCAAAGTTTTCTAATAATATAAATTGGATAGTAATTACAGTCAATTTCAAAACTTTGATTTGATGTCAAAATTCCTTTTATTCATATGTATATATCTAATGCAATAAAACATGCAAGTAAGACATGCATACATACATACATATATTAAAATTCAAAACTAAAATTACACTTTGTTATGAAAGATTAAAACATAGATCTGCAATTGAAACATTCAATTGGTTCCACATAAATTCCATTTTTAACTTTAAATATAATTCAATCAATCAACATGAAAATGCAAATTTCTAGATTTAAAGAAATGAAATTTAAATTAAATGTTAAAATATAGAACTAAAATCAAACATTGTATTTTAAAATATATAGATTTAGTTTTAATTTAACAAATAAAGAAAAGCAGCTAATCAATTCAAATATGTAAACATTCAGATCTGAAGAATTACAATTTAATCAGAATGTTTTAAAACATAGATCTATCCTGAAAAATTGTTTTAAAACATAAAAAAAAATTAATCCACCAAATGAAAACTCAATCATACCATTCAACAAATAATTCAATCTTCATAAACAATTTTTTTTAATTAAGAAAGACAATAATACATAATACAAATTATGGAAGTCAAATTAAATTTCCATCAAACATTGCAAAATCACTATCTATATACAGAAAATGGCGTGCCTTGCTACCCAATCCTTAAAACCTACCTTCTTGTTGTTGCCTTTGATTTGCACCTTGAAAGAAGAATGCTTCTAGATC
Source organism: Allium cepa (assembly GCA_030765085.1). NCBI lineage: Eukaryota > Viridiplantae > Streptophyta > Magnoliopsida > Asparagales > Amaryllidaceae > Allium > Allium cepa. The sequence goes on along the minus strand of CM060933.1, from coordinate 20,787,797 downwards.
TGATTGAATCGCCTTAGGATGTTGCCTAGAAATCATATCTTGAATAATGATATCTTCTCGGATCTTCAAGATCCACATCCTATCGTCGCAAGAGATGGATAAACCACTTTGTTTTATCTTATTTGATCATTTTATTTGGATTTGAAAGATTTTCATATTCGCTTTTTTGCTACCATGAAAAGTTATGTGGAAAGAAAAAGACAAAGTGAATGAGAAAGAATGAATTGTACGTACATAATGATTAGAGAATATATTTTATCTGAAAGAATGAAACCATATTCATTTTTTAATTAAAATTTTCCTAATTAATTCCCACGATTGTTACTCTGTCTCCAATCCTTTCTTTACATGTATGTCATCAAATAGCATAAAATTTCCACAAATCATGTCATGACATAAAATTTCCATAAATCATTTCATACAATTATCTTTAAATTACATCAATATCGTGTATCAATGCGCGCAAATATAATTTTTATAAATGCATTAAAATAATCACAAAAAACTTCCAAACATAAAATAAATAATAAATAATATTTCTCAAATATCAATTATTTTAATCAATTTACAGCATTTTATAAATTAATCAAATCATGTGTTTTTCAAAGAATTCATCATTACGGTTGTGCGAATCAAAAGTGTAAATTCAGTCAGCGATTAATACACTTCTTATATGTTACACTTATATTTCACCACATGAATGTATTTGATACATTCATTCCATTACATACAAAAATGTACGTAAGAGTATATTTGACATACTCTAATTTATGTACATCATGTTATCAGTTGATCATACTTTCCTTATGTGTAACTATTCTGTCACACAATTAAGGAATCAATATATTTGACATATTCAAACCTTATTTTTCTATCCCATTCTTTATTGTTTTAGAATCAAATTAATAAAACAAAATATGGTATTAAATAAAATACCAATCTTATTTAAAATAGATTTAGATAAGATCTAAATACATTTAGATTTCATAGGCCAATTAATGATCCAAAAATGGTAAATTTTTTGAAATTCACTTATTTCTTCCGCTGCGGGCTGGCCTAATTCCTTCAATGGTATTAGAGCCTAATAGCCTATACGGTCTAAATTTTCATGTTAGGGCTAACTAATTAAGCTTACCCACTAAGTATGGTGTCCAGAAAGGTAATGTTTATGATTGAAATGGAGTAATCATGTACCATTTCCTATCTGGCTACCAACATGGCTTGAAAGGTGAAGTAAGTCCAAAGGTTACCCCTAACCGAAAAGGCTCAATTTAACTAGGCCTTGGTCTAATTTTTAATACAGTTTTGGAAATTAAGACAAGATTTTAAATTTAAAAGTTAAATTTAAAATAAAACATGTTTATTATAAAAAGTTTTAATAAAATATAAATTTTCAAAATGTTTGAAAATGTATCGAAAAGTTAAAAATGTTTGAAACTATGTAAATTTTAATTTCGAAATTTAAAATTATTAATTAAATTAATAATATAATTTAATTAAATGAGTTAATTAATTAATATTTATATGCATGTATTATATGTTAGAACCTCAATTGTTGGATTTTAATGACAACAACTATACAATTTTGTCAAAGAATCTCTAGCTAATTTGCAAGTACATGAGCGTTAAAAAGAGATAATCAAATATGTTTAAAATGAAGATACTCAGTACAAAAGGATGGAAGAATGTATATGAAGATACAAGAAGAGATATATACGATATAGACAAGACGATGGTGAAAAGCAAAGTACTATTAGTCATACAGTGTCGTGTCTAGAGTTTACAAATGTTAAAATCTTCTCCAAATGGTATACACACACATACATTAATATTTTAAATGAAAAATCAAGTTTTTAAAAATTGCATGGAGTGGGATTCGAACCCAGGTCTGTAGCTTAGAAGGCAAGTGCTCTAACCAAATGAGCTATGATACTTTTTGTTACAAGGTAAATTCAGACGTGTGAAATACTTCATTCACACGTCTTAATGCTGAAAAAAATTATGGTTCTGCAATATTCAGACGTCTGAATGAAAATATTCAGACGTCTGAATAAGGCCAAAAATAACCTATTTGCTTTCTGATTTGCACATGAACGATTTTAGAAGTCTGAACTCTATTTTTCAGACGTTTAAATTCCTATAACGGCTATACTTCTAAACAGACATTTCTCTTCCATAAAGAGATACGACTTTTAATCAACAGGTATGACCATATATTTTCATGATAACTATCCACGAACAATTGCACCTTTTTATAATCTATATAAATATGTTAGAATCATGTTGATGAACGAAAATTGATCTAAGTCTTTCTGTTCTTAATCTACTTTGATTGTAACACTCTAGTGCATTCAAGTTCATACAAAATCATTTATTTACTTCCATATTCTTCACATATACATACATACATACATACATACATACATACATACATACATACATACATACATACATACATACATACATACATATCAACACGAGAAGATTATAGGAAGGTTGTACTATCAAGAGACAAATTCGTGTTATTAAGAACACACTGTGTCAAATACTCTCTGTATATGTTGAAGTCCTGTTCTGCTATTCGGGCGAGTGAAGTCCTCTTCGGCTGTTGAGGCATCAAAATGCTATTCTGTTGTTCAGGTGTTGTAAACCTGTTCCTCTGGGTTAAGTGAGGATTGTTGTTAGTGAAATTCCGGAAAGGAGTCTGGGACTGGACGTAGAACGGAAAGTTCGAAGCAGTATAAAAATCTCGGGTATGCTTGTTTTTTATTTTATTTGCTTTACTTTATTATGCGTCTTCAGTTTTATATTTCCGCACTAGTATAGTATAATTTCATATAGCATGATCTGCACTGTCTTTTCAATCAGTATCAGCGCATAGCTTCTTTTCAATTGGTATCAGAGTATAGCTTCTTTTCAATTGGTATCGGAGCCTGGTATTCTAGAGATCGTAACGACATCCTAGAATAAATGGCTACAAAGAGATCTAGTGAAGGCAATAAGAAGAGGAAGAGAAATAAAGAAAAATCAAAGGAGCAAACAAACAAATGCTTCATGGAAAAAGATAACGAGGTTAGTGATATAACTTTTGATGATATGATAAAAATAAATTTAGAACTTCTAGACACTTTAAAAAGCCTCAAAAGAAAATATAAGGAATCTTTGGAAAATCAGAACAAAGCAGAATTCGAAAGAGATATGCTTAAAGACAAGAAGAGAATATTAGAAGAAGAACTTGAGAAAATTCAAGAATCAGACAATTCTCAACTCGCCGTACTAAGTCAAGAAATAGAAGCTCAAAAAGAAAAGAATAATGCTTCAGATTCTCAAAATCAATTAGTTAAAAACAAAAATTGAAATTATTGAGTTAGATAACACTAGTCTCAAAACTAAGCTTGATGACATTACTAAAAATGTTTCCAATTTTAATAAAGGCAGAAATTTTTTATCCACGATCATTGAAAATTCTCTACCTGCTTCAGTTAAGAAGGGATTAGGTTATATTAAGAATTCAAAAGCTCACAATGATAAAAGTGGTTTAGGGTATAATAAAACTAATCGTAGAAATAACACTAGATATGCTTTCATGTATAGTAAAAATGATAGTGCTAGTACTAAATTTTTAGTAAAGTCTAAATCCAATTTTCATAGAAATTCAAATACTGTTATGACTAATAATGTTTATAATTTCTCTAGAAATACAAAATCATTGAATGAAAATATGAATAAAAATTATCTAAGTATTTGGGTTCCTGTTAATTGGAAAATAGAGAAAAATACATTAATGATTATTTTGATATGGTAGTTAATAATGAAAATTATATTTATAAAGCTTCAACCACACCTAAATGGGTATGGTTTCCTAAGACCTAACCCCCCCAGACCCTAGTATAGTAAGTGGGTACCAAAAATAATTATTATTTATTGTACGTACTCGGAGAAACAAAAGAAAAATGATAGATTTTGGAATTTTAAAGAATGATCCATACGCTTAATAGAATTAAGTGCTTACAATGAAATATGGACTTTAGCAAATATGGTAAAATCTATTTTATTTTTTCTCCATAATTAATATTGAGTTTTGTTAATACCCTAGGTATTGATTTTGATGACAACAACCACATAAATATTACTGCTAACATATCTTCGAGTTATGCAGTCATGTCAGATATATTATGGAGACACTTATAGAGATTAACAAGAATACGGTGGAAACAGATGAATTATAGAAAAAGGTTCATCAGAGCAATTGAAGAACAAAACCCAATTAGAGAAGAATGCTGAAGGATAAAGGTGTTTGATATGATGAGGAGTTGGTTGAACCTTAGAATATCTTGTTAAACATCTCATGGCAATTATACTTGAAGACCATCAACCATTGACCACAACCGAATCACAAAATCCATAAATATAAGGTAATTTGAAATGCTGAAAATTCGCAACACTTATTAGTGTTGCTGTTCATTTTGCAACACACCCTTGTCGACAAGGGGATAGGGGGTTGTCGACAAGGTACCCATTTTTCAGAATTTCAAATTTTAAATGAAGAGACATTTTCCTCCATCTCTTCACCAAAAGACACGTCTCTTCAACCACTATATAAAGGCATCTGAAAACGAATTTTAATAGAATTCTTATTTTCTCTTACTCCTTCTTCTCCAAACATTTGCAAAAGAAATCCATTGCATACTCTTTCAATCTCCTTGCAAATCAATACTGTTTCACTCAAATTCTTCACTGATTTGCTAACCACACAATATCAGAGAGTTGTACTTTAATTCACATCATTCTCTCTCTGATTTCATCCTATTCCTCAAAGAATTCAAAGATATATTGCCATTGGAGGTCTATAGGATCATTGTACCCAATCTGCAAAAATCTACATTAAAGATACGACTACTTGACATAGTTTGTTGTTAGTGATAAGGAGAAGGTGTTCTTGTAGCCTGTGAAATCAAGAGGGTGTGTCTATTAGCCCGTGAAACCAAGATTGTAAAGGTCTTCTTGCCATCCGTGGAAATCAAGCGATTATTGTGAAATTCTGCACGATAGAGTGCAGGACTAGATGTAGGATTGGTTAATCCGAACCGGTATAAAAATCCGGATGCTATTTACATTACTGCATTTTACTTTATTACTTACTTATTCTCTGATTACTTCTTTCTGTTTGCAATTTGAGTAAATACAGTTTTATATTCATAAGTAAGTAGTTAATACACATTTCACCACTTCTAGTGTCTGAATAGCCTTAAGATCCAACATTGTGTTGTAGCCACCCAGTTTCCAACATTTGGTATCAAAGCATTGGTTTTCAAAAATTCATAACTTGGTTTTTGAAAAGTATAAATGTCTAATGACACTAGTAACACATTTTTTAACACTTTTGTAGAAGGGAAATCTACCACTAGACCCCCTTTATTTGATGGCAGTAGTTATGCATATTGGGATTGTAGGATGAAACGTTATTTATAGTCTAATAGTTTGGATATTTGGAACATTAGCCAAATAGAGTACATAGAGCCTCAAACTGAATATTCAAAATGGACACTAGACCAAAAGACACAAGTACTTAATAACTCTAAGGCCATGAGCATTTTATTTTGCTCCTTAGATAGAAATGAATTTAATCGAGTGTTTATTTGTAGTTCTGCATATGAAGTTTGGAGAAATCTGCATGTCACACATAAAGGCACCAATAAAGTAAAACAAACAAAGATATCTATACTAACTAACCAGTTTCAACTCTTTCAAATGAAACCAAATGAGTCTATTTCTGATATGTATTCTAGATTTCAAGATATAGTACATGCCTTAATATATTAGGAAAGAAAATTACTGAAGAAGACCAAGTGTAACGACCTGGGATTTTGGCAATATTATTATAATAAGAATTTAATCTAATTTAAATAAAATACAAGCTTTTCATTTATAAATAAATAAGATCTTTAGACATTTACCAGTTATATATGTATTGTGAAGGAAATTTTGATTTGAAAATTTAAAATAGAATCTTCCAAAAATATTTATAATAAATCTGTCTTATTCAATTAAATTAAAGGTTCTATATTATTAACATTGATATAATACATATATGAATGTAATCTAAATAATAATGTTTAAAATAAAACAATCCTACCAATATCAAATATAAATATAAAATATAAGTACAAATATATGTTATAAATCAAATATTTGAAAGTTAAACTATAAATAGAAATAAAACTAAGAATTTATGTTAACAACAACTTATATGGTTAAATAGAAACATAAGATAATTCTAGTATAAATACACATGGTATGCAAGACAAAACAAAATCTTTGACCAAAAATAGTAACACATATGTTGTTGTATAATACATGTATAAGCAATACAAGAAGAAGACAAACTATTCACATATGAAAAATATCTTTATACAAAATAAAATAAAATAAAATAATTAGATGTAAACATATAGGGAACATATGCATTTAATGCTTTCATCTCAGCACAAAAATAAGATCAGCCGAAATATGCAAATATCATTTAAAATTGCAGTATATTAAGCACAAAATCTGATCAAAACAAGTTGAAGCTTGTACCAGTTGTAGCCTACACTGTTCAAAGGTGTTTCTATTTATAAATCATCTTATTTTAGTTCGTTCCATAACATAGCAAACCTGAGAAAAGAAAATAAACATCATCTTTACAAACTCAAACAATTCATTCAACAACAAGACAGAGAAGATTTAGAGGAAATTCAAACTCAAGCTCTTCAACATAGAAAATTGTTCTCTGTTTCAAAAAAAATTCAAAGGTGAGCAAACATACTATTTTTGAAATTTAAATCTTGATAATTAGTTCATAAAAATCTTATGTGTAACGACTGGATTTTCGTTGCCGAAAAACCGAGATGTTATGGGTTTTAAAAAGAATTAAGAAAAAGAAAGAAGAGAGAAAAAGAAGAATAGAGGGAAAAGAAGATAGACAATTTTTTTGAAAACAGAGAATTAGAAAATAGAAGATAGAAGAATTTTAAAATAGAACGGACAGAAAGGAAACAAAAAAAAGAACAACATCAGAATCTCACAATTCGCAGCGGAACAACATATAATAACAAATGAATAATCTTTAAACAAAGAACTATATCAGTTATTACATTTTATACATTTCATTACATCACATCATCAGAGTGTACAACAACATACAACAATAAACAGTGCAGCGGAAAAAGAAATACTATATAAACTAGTAATACGCCATGCCATCCAGCTTGCCACCAGCAACTTCAGAATATCCAGAATATCCTGATAAACCTAACTCTTAACTGCCCGTGTGGAAATTGGTGGGCACCCAGAGTTTAGGAAGGAAAACAATAAACTCCGAGTCAGTCATGTGACTGGTGTGAGAACTCAAAACAGTTTATTTATCTTTAAAATCAAATAGAGGAATATTTTTATTTCAATTCGCAATGCTTTTAAAAATGAGACTACCATAAGGCCTCCCGCACACACACACAATGCAAACGCAGAATCGGAGGAGATTTCTCCTTATGATAGTCAAAGATGCTTGATACGCATTTAAAAGAACATTTTATATTATTACTAGTGCATAGTGTAGAGAAAAATTCATTTCGAAAGTAGAATATAAATCTTAGCCAGCATAGACATTTCGAACTATGCCTACTATAGCTACCATCCAAACAGTGGTGACCACCATAAGTGAATGGCAGGTTCTACAACTAATACCGTACAAGTTTCGTATTGGGAATTGGATTTCCAACAAATGGTCAGGCCAAGGAACTTCCCATTGCCACTGAGAATGCCTCTGGAAAGACATCCCCGAGAACCAAACCGGATCTCTGCCAACACAAGGCCGGGTTACCCCTAACTGGGTAACTACTGACACGAGCACGCCATTCCCTGGTCCTTTAGGACCTTTTCAACCGAGCGCTCGATATCCAATTCACACAATCATAAAGTGTTTTCAACATGAGTAAGTATCTGGGCTCCATACCATGATACCACCCCTTTCCAGAAGGAAATGCACATACCCTAAGGGGAGCTACAACAACCCCTAATAACCTTGCCGCATCTTTCCTGTTTTGACCATTTCCGGGATGTGAGGCTCGACGAATTCACGTCCACAAAAACATACTTTATACAAAAGCCATGCTTTGGGTCAACAAATGATCAACACAATGATCACTAAGATAGACGATCAAATAAATGATCCTATCACAAATAATCAACACAATGATCATTTCAGCATCACTCAGCATGTCACATTACCAAAATGGGATATATTGCTGATAACTTCAACTATATAACCTTTGAGCTCGTACGTCTCAAAGAAGGGTGTTAAGCAAAGAATAAATTCTCCGCCACCAACAGAAATATATTTGAATGAAATCGGCTTTATATCTCAAATTGTAATGTCAGGCATACAATCCATACAAGTCTGTTCCGGGATCGAACAGAACCGAAGGCACTTACAAAGAAGTCCTTGCAATCCGGATATTCACAATCCTGATCGGATTCACCATCACATATGGGGAACTCAATACCGTAGCTACTCGGTGCAGAGTCAATCGATAGTTCATCCTATCACTCTTGCAAATACCGGTCTTCAACACCGATCTTCAAATGCAATTCACAACGACGTATCACATATTCGGAGTGGGTTATACGACCCCATGGTCCTTTCCCGGTTAACCCGAATAGTGAGCGCTTATTCAAAAATAAGTGTGCATTCAAATTCAATCATATTCACATCAAATACCCATTCAAAGGGAAATATTGATAGTCGGCTATTGAACTATCAATGGATATGCATACATCACCAGATTCCAAATAATTTTCCAAATTATTTACATTTCCAAAATATCTTTACAAGATATAAAATTCCAACACTTCAAAAATAAATCAATATTTATTTTTAACCAATTTCACTTTTCACATATAAATTCCATAATGAATTTATATTTCAAAATATTCATGCATATACGATTTCAATTATTCATTTTCAATTTATCTTCAAAAAGATAAATTCTAAATATTCACTTCACATTGGAAAACATTTCCATACTTATTTATTCATAAGTAATTCACAAATCTCTTTTATTTTCAACACTTAGAAAATATTCAATATACTTAAATCGAATTAAGTATATATTTCATTCTTTAAGGAAATTATTCACTTAAACATATTTACTTGGGCCAAAACGAATGTTACGTAAAACATCGTTACGACAACCCAAAATCACTAGTATAGGGATTCGAATTTAAAATAGATATATAAATCTCAATACTATACAAAACATTTCCTTTCGGAAATCATTTACTATAACAACAGTGTTATAGTCTACCATTTCCTTTTATTTCTCGAAAACGTCTATTTCAACAATAAATGTTGAAATCTATGGTTTCGAATCTCAACACCTTTTAAAACATCACTAGATTGTTTTAATTCTATTTAAAACATCAAATCTAAAATATTTCCTTTAACGTGTTATTCACTATTCAAAAACGTGAATATACTACGTTAACAATTTCATCCTTTTATTCATTTTAATTCAAAAGATTATTCACTATTTAAAAATGTGAATATAACTCCATTTATAAGTTATAACAATTAACTTATCAAAATAAGTCGTTTGCGAATTTATAAAACAACGTTTATAAATTCCATTTCTATTTATTTATAAAAACTTCTTTTTTTATAAATTCTTTTATTAACCTGTTAAATTTCATATCTCCATTATAAACTAAAAGTTCATATTATAAGTTAAATACTTATAAAACGATTATTTTACAACATCGTTCTTTTTATCTTCCCAAATTATAAATCTTATAACTTATAAGATTCATTCATTTATCCAAAACCATTATTCACATAATTTCACCAAATTTATAAATCTACTATTTATAAATTTCATTTATAACCTCCCAGTTTATAATTCTACAAATTTCATTCATTTATGAAATTCATTTTCACTTCATTTAAACATTTATAAAGACTCGTTTTATAATGTCAATATTTCGATTTATAAATATCTATTTATAAATCTCTTAATATAAATCAATTTATATTATTCTTTTAAAACGTCTTTAAATTCCTTTATAATTTCATCATTCTGATTTATAAAAAAATCAAATTTTATAAATTCTAAATTCAAACTTTTATAATAAATTCAAAAATCCAATTTAACCTATTTTATAACATCATTAACCCATATTTCTCAAAATCAGCTTTTAACTATATTTCACAAAAATTATAATTTTTATAACTTTAAAAATTATAACGTTCATTTATTTATAATGGATCAATTCCAAAAAAATATTTTATCTTTTCAAAGTCACTTTAAAAACATTTTAAAATCCCAAAATCTGGGTCCAATGATGCTACACACCAAATAGTCAACCACGACTACAACGATCCATCATATATCGTATATGATAATCAACGAATATCAAAATATCCATAATCAAATAAAAACTGTTGAGGAATCCAGTTGGATCCCTCCAACCTGTTTTCCTGCATCCAAAAACATTAGCACAATACCAATTTCGCTCCAGTACGAAATTATCGCGGTATATGTTCTTATTAAATATTATCCGCTTACTAACGGCGTAATAGGGTCTCATCCGCTAAACAAAAAAATGCGGGAAATCAACAACTGCAATATATACATATGCCAATATATATATATTGATATTATATATAATACCGATTTCACTGTTTATGAAATATTCGCGGTATATGTTTTTATTAAATAACATCCGCTTACTAACGGCGCATAATGTCTATTTTAACAATCAATAATTTACAGTCATCATTCAAACATGCATTCAAATATTTTAAATCTAACTATTTAAAATAAAATCGAAATCTATTCGATTGAGTGAGAAGTTCTCACCTTGGTTTTAATTTCCGTTTTAGCTTTTATTTCGAATAAAATTAAACGCGCGTTTAATTTTACCCGAAATTCTCACTAACTCCAAACGACTCCAAACCAACTCCATCGCATAGTGCTCGTCCATACGATTCCAACGCAACTGGTTTCGCGCAGTTTCGACCTCGTATGAAAAAGTTATTGATTTTACAATTTTACACGATTTTTAATATATACTAATCAACATAAACTTTATATTTTTAAATCAACCAAATCACTACCGTTCACTTCTATTCCCAAACTCCATCAGGTCCACACGTCCCCACCCCCCTTTCTTCTCCTTCTTCTTACACGCACGGCTACAGCTTGCTAACGCAACAATCAAACCCATTTAGCAAAATTAGGTTTTGACTTCACCGTCTCCTCGCTCAACGAAACATCATCACACCTCCGCCATCTCGAAGCCCTCGACACGAGCTAGGTTCGGCCCCAAGCCTATAGAACTCGGCCTCCCCCTCTCCCTGAAAAACGTGCACAAAGTAGGTCGAGGCATTTTCTTTTGAGGGCGTTCGAGTTGCTGGTTCAAACGAATGGGTATAATTTGATTTCGAGTATTTCACGTCAAATTTGGATTTTATTTCGAGTGTGAGGTTGTTTCGTAACTTTCTGAAGGTGTCGTGGACCGCCGGAGCGCTGGCGAAGTGCCGTGCACGTGCACAGCAACGAATGGTGTCAGCGACTCTTGAGTGGTAAACGTCTCAAGTTGTTACTCGAGAAAATTGAGAAGTGGCTACGGGTTATACCCTGGTGCATGAGTGTGGTCGGATAACAGCAGTTTTAAACTTAGCTAAAAAAAAGGAAGAGTAGAAGGAGAAGAACGTATGCGAGGAGAAGAGAAGGGACGTGGGAAATAGAAGGGGAAACTTGGGCTTTTACTCGAGTAAACAAGGGGTTTACCTCGGGTTTAAATTTCTAGTGGATTAACTTAATAAACTTTTAAGTTATTTTGTTAAACAAAGTTTGGTATTAATAAAGTTAATAATGTGGGCAAGTTTTAAGTTAAAATTTGATTTAAAAATTATTAAGAGAGATTTGCAAAGGTAAGACAAATAATTAATTTATATTGTAAAGTTAATTAAGAATGTAAATTAATTTACAATTGTAATTAACTAAGTGATTAAAGATTAAATAAATTTGTAATTAAGGATTGATATTAATAATTTTGTGTTTAATCAATTTGAACATTAGAATTTTAATTAACTACTTAAAGTTAATTAATAAATAAATATTAGTTAACTAATTAAGCAATTAATTTAGGATTAATGATTAATTAATTGATAATTAATGATTAATTAAGTAATTAATTGGTAATTAAATTTTATTAATTAATAATTAAGGTTATTAATTAATAATTAAGAATTAATTAAGTGAGTAATTAAGTAATAATTAATAAATTTAATGGGTTGATTAATTAATGATTTATTAAGCAGGATAAAATGGTTTATTCTTAAGTAATTAATTAAGTTGAAGTTAATTAAACTATTTTGATATGAATTGATGATTCCTGTTTGATTGATTGTGATATCTATTTGGTGATATTCTGTGATACTCAGTGACATGCATTAATATATCCGTGATGACTGTGTATGGTTTATCTGTGATAACTGTTATGTGAATTCAAAGTGTTAAATTAAATTGTTTAAACTATTAAACAACTTGGCCTTTAAAATGACGTTTGGATTTCGATGAGACCGGGATCGGGTATCAATTCGATATTCCGAAAACCACATCGATCCAAATTAAACGATAGGTCGTGACATCTCAAGTGAAGGTCGAGATGGTGTTTCAGAATGCAAGGGTTATTGTCGTTAACTCTGAGGGTGATTCCAAAATAAGTGTAACGAGATAATGCCTTCGGTTTCGTTCGAACCCGGAACGAACTTGTATGGATTAAATGCTTTTAGCACATCGTCAGGCAGACGATCAGCATTTTAAGAAAGGTGTTCTATAGAGATAATCATAGCCTCAAGCCTCATCAACCAGGAATGGTTAAAACAGGGGAGATGCAGCAAGTTTAGGTGGATAGCACCCAAGCAGGACGAGATATACCCTTGTCTAGATGTCCCTTTATTTCGGCTGTGCGGGCAATTGTTGGCCACAACTGTGGGGTTATGTTGTTCGAAACTATTCAGTAAGGAATGGTTCCGGCCTTGTGTTGTAGGGGGTCGGGAGTGATCCTTGGTACGGTGATCTAGGTCCCGTACTGTGACGGGCGGTACCCCAGTAGCCCTGCCATTGATGGAAACCCATTTTCCCTACGAGACCCTACGGTTTTGATTTGTATTACCCACTTTTGTGGCTACTAGATAGAATTTAATGAATGTAACAATTTCGGCTATTTTCTATTTACTTGATAACCCTAGACACTATTATAATATCACTGGATTTCCTACAAAATGTTTTGGTTAGCGTAAGGTAAAAACTTACCCATGTTTATGTGTGGGAAGTCTTACGTGATACCTTTATTTTCAAATGGTTTTCAAAGTTAAACAACTTTAACCCGTTTACTCACACCAGACCCATGTCTGACTTGGAGTTTATATTTTGTTTTTCATAAACTCTTGGGTAATCAAATTTTTATGAGTAGCCAAGTGATAGGTTTTGGGATTGTTGAGTACTGGAGGAGCTTGGAGCAGAAGCCAGACGTATGTATCTATCTATCTAGTTCCGCTGTGTAGTTGATGTATTTGTATTTTGGGTTGTATGTTATGACAGATATATATATGACTGTCTTGTTATATAATGTTGTATAACTCTGATTTATGTATAAACTATGTAATAGTTATGTGATGTATTATATTTTTTTCCGTTCCGCTGTAAGATTCTGATGTTGTCATTCTTTCTTTCTATCTTTTCTATTTCTACCTCTTTCTTTTCTTGTTGATGATACGTCTTTCTATGGTTGGGTCGTCACAACAAGTCAGAAAGATTTTGAATTCACTTCCTAGTAAATGGAATCAGAAGACTCTGGCAATTTTAGAAGCCAATGATATTAGTATTATGAAATTAGTAGATTTAATTGGTAACCTAATGTCCTATGAAGTAAAGTTGCAGATTAGAAAAGAGAATCAGGCAAATGAGAAGAAATCACTAGCACTCAATGTTATAATTGGCAAAGATGAACCATATGATGAAGCTATTGATGATGATATCGATTTTATGACCAAGAAGTTCAAGAAATTCTTTAAGTATTGGATAACAAACAAAATTAGAGAAACTAACAACAGTAATTCTAGAAGTAAAAATGTTGTTAAGTGTTTCGAATGTGATAAACCCGGTCATTTGAAAAGAGACTGTCCTAAACTGAAGAAATCAAAGTCAAACACTCTCAATAAGGAGAGGAAACATGAATTCAATACAAAATGGGATGATTCAGATACATCACCAAGTGATAGTGATTCAGAAACAGAAAATGCCAACATATGCTTCATGGCAAAGGATGACTAGGTATGGAATTTTAATAAAGAAGTTAGTAATGTTTTGAATGATATGTATCAGGGATATAAAGTACTTAAAAAAGATTACAACAATAGTTTGGCAAAGATAGATAGATTACAAATATTTATTTAAAGGTTAACTAAAGAAAAACAATGTCTAAAAGATAATATTGAAAGACTTAATGGGTGTAATGATGAAAAGGATTTGACACTTGGAAGTTTTGAAAAACTAAAAAGTGAAAATGTATCCTTAAAAATAGAAAATCTTTCAATGAAGTCACATATCAATGATCCGAATGACAAAATAACATCTCTGGACAATGTTATTCCTAATCGTAATAAGAATGTTGACAAAACGAAAACCGATATCGATAAATTTAACAAAGGAAAGGATAATCTAGAAAAAGTATTATCTGGATCTAAACACACTAGGAATAAACATAGACTTAGATACACCCCTAAGGCTAAATCAAAGGAAAATAGTATTCAAAATACTAAGTTTGTTAAGACTACCAAGTTCAAACCAAAACCTAGGAAATTAAAGTTAAAACCTCCAAATAGATTCATTAATTTATGGGTTCCAAAAAGGTTGGATGATATTGAAAAAGAAAAATATATTGATAATTTTATTAATAAGGTTCATTCATCTAATGATTATATTTTGAAAGGACATTCAAACTCTTCTTGGGTTTGGCATCCCAAAACTTAATCCCATGGACCCCAGAATAAAAAGGGTATCACTATGCACATTTTATAATTTTTCAGGTACCAAACAATGTATATCAGATCGCAGATGCTCAAAGCATATGACAAAAAATCTATTGAACATTGGATAAATATGAAAAGGATTTGTTATTGGCATCGAAAAAGTCGATAACTCTAAAACTCATCTTATTATCAGATAAGTTTATTTCATGTTTTGAATTGATTTGGTTTCCCCTCCTGTATTTTATTTATAAGCATTTATCTCTATATACAAACTCTACATATTGTCTAACAGTGATTTAAGTGACTCTTTTTTCGCCCTTTTTATTGATGACAAAGGGGGAGAAAATGTACAAATATATTAGACAAAATGGTAGGGGGAGTGCACAAAGTTAGGGGGAGTCAAATAATGAGTATTATATTTTACCTCTCAAATATTTAAATGGTTGTCATCATCAAAAAAGAGGAGATCATTAATATCCTAGGTATTGATTTTGATGACGACAAACACATAAATATTACTACTAACATATCTTCGAGTTATGCAGTCATATCAGATATATTATGGAGACATTTACAAAGATTAACAGGAATACAATGGAAGCAGATGAATTATAGAAGAAGGTTAATTAGAGCAATTGAAGAAAAAACCCAATTAGAGAAGAATGTTGAAGGATAAAGATGTTTGATGTGATGAGGAGTTGGTTGAACCTTAGAATATCCTGTTAAAGATCTCATGGCAATTATACTTAAAGATCATCAACCATTGACCTCAACAGAATCACAAAAATCCGTAAATATAAGGTAATTTGAAATGCTGAAAATTTGCAACACTTATTAGTGTTGCTGTTCATTTTGCAACACATCCTTGTCGACAAGGGGGTAGGGGATTGTCGACAAGGTACCCGTTTTTTAGAATTTCTAATTTTAAATGAAGAGACATTTCCCTCCACCTCTTCACCAAAAGACACGTCTCTTCAACCACTATATAAAGGCATCTGAAAACGAAATTTAATATCAAGAATTCTTATTTTCTCTTACTCCTTCTCCAAACATTTGCAAAAGAAATCCATTCCATACTCTTTCAATCTCCTTGCAAATCAATGCTGTTTCACTCCAATTCTTCACTGATTTGCAAATCACAGAATATCACAGATTTGTACTTTAATTCACACCATTCTCTCTCTGATTTCATCATATTCCTCAAAGAATTCAAAGATATATTGCCATTAGATCTATAGGATCATTGTATCTAATCTGCAAAAATCTGCATTAAAGATACGACTACTTGACATAGTTTGTTGTTAGTGATAAGGAGAAGGTGTTCTTGTAGCCTGTGAAATCAAGAGGGTGTGTCTTATAGCCCGTGAAACCAAGATTGTAAAGGTGTTCTTGCCACCCGTGGAAAGCAAGCGATTATAGTGGAATTCTACACGATAGAGTGCAGGACTGGATGTAGGATTGGTTAATCCGAACCAGTATAAAAATCCAGGTGTTATTAACATTACTGCATTTTACTTTATTACTTACTTATTCTCTGATTATTTCTTTCTGTTTGCAATTTGAGTAAATACAGTTTTATATTCATAAGTAAGTAGTTAATACACATTTCACCACTTCTAGTGTCCGAATAGCCTTAAGATCCAACATTTTATTGTAGCCACCCCAGTTTCCAACAAGTTTATCCCACTATTCACAAGATATTTTATATAATTTATTATATTCCCTCATTCTTTTTTATAATGACAAAGGGGGAGAAATTCATATTCATATTGATAGAGGGAGATATTATAATTAGGGGGAGATGTTATGCTTAGGGGGAGCTATAAACATATTAATATTTTTTTTTACATAGAATGAATATTTTTCAAAAATACATAGTTGTTATCATCAAAAAGGGGGAGAATGTTAGAACCTCAATTGTTGGATTTTAATGACAACAACTATACAAATATGTCAAAGAATCTCTAAGCTAATTTGCAGGTACATGAGCATTAAAAAGAGATAATCAAATACGTTCAAAATGAAGATACTCAGTACAAAAGGATGAAAGAACGTATATGGAGATACAAGAAGAGATACACACGATATAGACAAGACGAAGGTGACAAAAAAAGTATTATTAGTCATATAGTGTCGTGTTTAGATTTTAGAAATTTTAAAATCTTCTTCAAATGGTATACACACACATACATTCATATTTTAAATGAAAAATCAAGTTTTAAAAAATTGCATGGAGCGAGGCTCGAACCTGGGTCTCTAGTTTAGAAGGCAAGTGCTCTAACCAGATGAGCTATGATACTTTTTGTTACAAGCCAATTTCAAATGTCTTAAATACTTCATTCAGATGTCTGAATGCTAAAAAAAATATGGTTCTACGATTTTCAGATGTCTGAATGAAAATATTCAGACGTCTGAATAAGGCCAAAAATAGCCTACTTGCTTTCTGATTTGCACGTGAATGATTTCAGAAGTCTGAAATCTATTTTTCAGACGTCTGAATTCCTATAACGGCTATATTTCTGAACATACATTTCTCTTCCATAAAGAGATATGACTTCTAATCAAGAGGTATGACCATATATTTTCATGATAACTATCCACGAACAATTGCACCTTTTTATAATCTATATAAACATGTTAGAATCATCAGTTTGATGAACGAAAATTGATCTAACTCTTTCTATTCTTAATCTACTTTGATTATAGCACTCTAGTGCATTCAAGTTCATATAAAATCACTCATTTACTTTCATATTTACACACACACACACATATATCAAAAGGAGAAGATTATATGAAGGTTGTACTATCAAGAGACAAACCCGTGTTATTAAGAACACACTGTGTCAAATACTCTCTATATAAGTTGAAGCCCTATTCTGCTGTTCAGGTGAGTGAAGTCCTCTTCGGCTGTTGAGGCATCGAAATCCTATTTTTTTGTTTGGGTGTTGTAAACCTGTTCCTCCGGGTTAAGTGAGGATTGTTGTTAGTGAAATTCCAGAAAGGAGTCTGGGAGTGGACGTAGAACGGAAAATTTGAACCAGTATAAAAATCTCTGGTGTGCTTGTTTTTTATTTTATTTACTTTACTCTATTATCTGTCTTCAGTTTTATATTTCCGCACTAGTATAGTATAATTTCATATAGCCCGATCCGCACTGTCTTTTCAATTGGTATCAGAGCATAGCTTCTTTTCACTATGTATGTTGATATATGTTATGTTATTAAAGTGTTTAAGATAACATAAGCATTCATGTATGTATATAAGATAAATTTTTGAAATTAATATAATTTAATTAAAATTGTTTAATTAATTAAGTAATTTAAGGTTAGTTAATTAACTAAAAATATGCATATATATAAGATATACGTGTATTACTATAACGGTTATAGTAGATATGTCCAATATAAAAGTTGTATTATAATACTAATTTAAAATTAATTAAATGAGATCTAATTAAAATGTTATACATAAGATTATTGTATAAGTTAGTTAAAATATAAAAGTTATATAATAATGAAACTTATATAATATGAGTGTATAAACTAAAGGTGGAACATTAAAGAAGCTCAAACAGACTTAAAGAATAAATACATATATAAATGTATGTGTACTATGATTTCTGATGTGTCTAACGCTTGAATCACATGGGTATTTCATATGAAATACATTATTCTATGAGTTGATATCACTGGATATAATATACTGAAGAATATAAATCTTCAATATAATGTTGTACTCTATCATACACACACACACACACACACACACATATATTAATAAATTACTTGCATGCTCCTTAGTTGTAACTCGAGCTAGGGATGTTATGTGTAGTATTATTAATATACTGAGTCGATGAGGTAAGATATCTAGATGTATTCGTTAAGAAAAATCAAGGTACATATAATATACTTAGGCCGTCGCGATGTGGTAGGTATAATTGAATAATCTCTTTCGATTTGTTGAGCAAATTCAAGGTCGAAATGAGATTAGGACAAGAAAAAATAGATAAGGAGTTGTATGTGATACAACCGATAAGGAGTTATCCATAGTTTGTGGGGTTATGATTTGTTGAGAAAACTCAAGGTCGGAATACTAAGATAGACAAGTGCTAACACCCACTAGTGAAGTCGAAAGACTTCTATGCTTCATATTAGGGTTTGGAGAAACATAAAAGACTAGTGGGAGCCTTGTTAAGGTAACATTTAACCTTTCTAATATTGTAAGAACATATGCTAAATAATGTTATAATTATCTACAATGAAAAATTTGTGCATTTAATATGATTGATAAAATGTTTATCAATTAACATTTACAAATGAACTGAAAGTTAACAAATAGAAATATAATACCCCTATTAAATGCCTATTGCATGGTAATGTTTTATATACCCATGCAAGTGTCTAATTTTTACAACTACTTAATACATTTGTAAAATGGTCACTTACGTGCTTATTTGGTTGAGACAGTGTATTGTACTCTAAAAGTTTCAAACTCTAGAAGCAATACAAGACTATGAATACTTGATCCATATACTATCATTTATAAATGTTATATGGTGAACGGTCATAGTTTATAATGTATGATACTTCAATGAATATAGTTCATTCGAAATAAGCTAATAAACAATATTTTTATGACCATGCATTCAACTTGATTGATTACAAAAGAGATCATATTGTGTTAATATAACACAAGACTAAAAACTACAAGATAGATCTACTCGATCGCTGAAATGTCATTTTTGATTGGTTTACGTAAAGTGCAATATATTTGATGTCCTTATATATTAAGGATAATCGAACGCGCTTTTGTAAAGAGTTTGTTATGATATGCTAATAAAGTTTTCTTTCAAATAGTTTGACCATTTGAAAGGAAAACAAATGTATAAGAATAGATGTAATTTAAGGTACAATTGGGATGAAGAGAAAGAATAGTCACTTCTGCTTCATACAGAAAAATTGGAAATGAGATTTATAATAAAAATTGATACTTAATATATTGGAATAAGAAATATGATTTCTATTCCGAAATGTATTTTCATATAGAAAATTATTTTCTATGAGATTTATTTCTTTAAGCTCACATATTTGATCAACGAACTCTTCACTATAAATAGTTACAGTGTATGAAATAAACAAATTGTATTAAGTGAATTATTGGCATCTGAATTTAGTATGCTATTATAATAATGATGGAAATAGTGGGAGCATGCCATGTATCACTTATTAATTGCGTCATAGTACGAAAATTGTCTTCATTAAACTTACCATACATTATTTATGAAATATTGATTAATTTTTCGGTATCAACTGAAAAATAGGCATAGCTATATTTCAATATGAATATTATGAACATTCTTTGTGAAATAAAACTATAACATGGTATTATTTTTTTATAACAAAAGTAATGTATTGGGAAATACAAAGTATCTAATATTATTTACAGTTGCTTTGGAATTATAAACTAAGCCTTGGTATTGAGAAATAATTTTATTATATGATTTTGAATCATATGATATTTGTTAATTATATGTCAAACAAAAAAGGGCTATGCACCCATTTAGTGGGAGTATCATAAGAGTTGATGAACTCTTCGGATTGATACATATAGATGTATGCAATCATAATTCTACAAATACCAAAATGGTTCCATGTTCTTCTTCATTTTCACTGATAATTATCCTCGACATGGACATGTGTATTTGATACATATGTAGTATGTCTATGGTAAACTTATAGAATATAAAACATAAGTAAATAAAATAACATGCAATAGAAATGTTTGATTTGATCGAATGAGCGAGTATATTGGAAAATGTTCCGAACGTACCTAAAATGAATAAAGATTCAATCTCAAAATTACTTCTCCATGTGATACATAATGATGCATCAATATCGAGTAATTGAACTTTGTTGAACAATGTACGATTAATTGTCAGTGAAGTCGAGTAGTTTCTTTCTATAAAGTAATGCACTTAAGGATATTACACAAGGTTAAAGTTATTTTATCCGAAGAACTGTTTATAAATTTTTTCAAGATAAGGGTTTATAAGAAACTCTAACATGACAAGCACCTTTGTTCAAGTGGTTAATTGATTCGGCTTTGGTGTAGGATGTCACGAGTTCAAAACTTGCTTTCGAACGTTTATTTGACATGGGATATGTTGTCCCAATGATTTGTTGTATATAAAGTACCAGTTCAAAAAAAAAAAGAAACTCTAACATATCCTAGGCCAAGGAATTGGCAGGTTATGCAGGTCAAAAGATTGCACGTAGTATGAATCTCCCCAAAAGGATTTAAAAAAGACCATCATTGGATGAAATATTTATGTTTCGAACATAATTTTTGTAAACTTAAACCAAATCAGTTTTACATATAAAGAAATTCATAAAACGTTCATGAATACCTATTCTATTACACCGAGAAATAATTGTTGTTTCAAGATATACCAACTTCATTATGAAGAAATTTCATTAAGGAATTATTGATAGTAAAATGGAATTGGATACCATCCATGGATAGAACTGATTATATGAGATGAAATGAAATTAACCAACCTAAACGAACAAATGACATTAGAATGTCTAATAAGTATTCTCGCACATCGAAGAGAAACTATGAGTTTCTTATTAATGTCGAAAATATATAATCCTAGATCGTTTAATTAAACCATTGAGATTGTTGACTCTATATGGTATGATGCGCAAATCTGAAAGAATTCCAAGTATGCTATCAAAATGTAGATTTTGGTGGTCGTAGCTGTAGGGATATGATCCATCGACCTTGAATGTGTCTTTATGAGTAAGACTAATAAAGTTGGAATTAAATGAGCATTGTTCATAAGAATAATATCGCAAATTTCAGTTGTTGAAATTAACGTAATAGATTCGATATTCAACATATTTAATCGAATTTGGATTTACTCACAAAATTATCGCTTGATAAGTCCTAGTGTTTTGGTACATATGTATTGAAACATAAAATTCTAAATAACGATTTAGAGTAAGCTGTTTACACATATTAACCAAAAATGTCTCAAAGTCAGTGGGAGCGATATTGAGTTTGCGAGTTTTTGGATATGACTGAAGAAATGATACGAAAGTATCATTTTATACGCATCAAGTTGGATAAATATTTTGATAGAAATATCAAATAGTTCGATTTTTAATCAAAATGCAGAGGAAGCGTGTGTTCGTAAGAAAGAATGTTAAAAGGTACATTGACATTTCTAAACTATAAGTAAACAACATGTTGTTGATTTTAACGACGTACTTGTTGATTTTAATGATGTACTTGTGTTAAAATCAGCTTTAGTTGTTTTAATACTCAGTATTGGATAAATAAATGATGAATTTTAAAAGATGTCGGGAATGTCCCAAATGATATGAAAGGACACCTTATTAAAATGTTTAATATAGAACATGTAAGATTGATCCCTTTGCATTGGCAAAAGGAATTATTATACATGTTCTGTTGTCTATGATATCATGATTTGCTTATGTATTTGATGCATGAAGATAATATCAAATCCAATTTGATATCACTAAATGGTTGTTTGAAGTGTTCTCGTGTATTTATAAAATACTAGAGAATTGTTTACAGAAACCAAAAATCCTTATAACGGAGTGTTTGGACTCAAACTTCATAAGTGATATTGAGTATAACATGTTAATAATAAGTTCAAGTGAAGAATCTTTAATTTGGAAATGTTCCAAATGAAAGACCATGGGTGATTCAATAAAAAGCTAAGTGCATCGCCTTGAATATTGCCGCAATAAAAATAATGTATACAAAAATACAAGTGCATAAATTTATAACTAAGCTGATTCCAAATGCTGAGAATCGCGTAGCATTTTTGTATGATAACAATGTCGTGACACGATTTGTAATAAAACTTAGAGCCCACTAGAGTCGAGAGACATACTTCGAATTGTTCGACGTGATAAAGAAATATATCACCGTCAGAGAGAGATTGATTGACAGAGTAGATAATTGAAACATAATAGCATACTCATTCATAAAGGGCTGACCCAACTGGTTTTGAGAAACTGATTGAAGAAGTTGGAATAATATTCCATAATTGACCCCAAGTGTAAGTGGGAGATTGATAGAGTTAAGGAATGCGCTAGGGGAAATTATGTAATTTGTTATATATCTAACTTGTTGAACAATCTTGTTCATAATAAAGGTATTTCTTTCTATTATATACTTAATATAATGTGGTTATATTAATTAATTAGTATAATTAAAAGTATATTTAATAGAAAATCCATAAATTGTACATATTGTGATGGTAGTTACAAAGTGTTATAACCATGAGTAATTTATGACAATAAAACAAATATATCATTTTAAATGTTCCTAGTCAAGATGCGTCGAGACTGGATATCGTGTATCCATTGAGACTAGTGTATGTAGCGCTCTTCAAATGTTGGGCAGTGTATTACTCATGACTGCTGGAGGCACCTAGGGGTTACGTACTGATATTTACTGGATAACTATGGAACAAATCACTCGATAGTTTTCCGTTGGTTAATATAACTAAGGTCAAACAGAAAATATCGATGTGACTGATTTACATTGTTCTTTCAACTTGATAATACTATGGATCTTTAATATGAAAGCCCTACTTTGATTATAGTCAAATCATGGTATAACGTTCTATTGAGTGACTATAGTTGGGTCGAGTGGAAGTATTAGAAGTGAAACACTATTCAAGGGAGGATTCGTCTCCTTGATTATATGGAGTAAGTATCATGGTCAACTCAAGTCAATTCAAAGTCAAATTCTCTGATCAGAGCATTTTGGTTAATAATAATTGTTATTATTGAACCAAAGACTTTGTGTTTAGACTATAAAGTTAAATGCTGACTTCAAATCCTTTATCTGTTTTATTATATGTCTCTTTTATATAGTCAGATCTAATTTATCATACAACAAATTTGTATATGCCCATGTTGTCCAATATTTTTTTCATTGTTTTGGAATTGTAAAAAAAGAAACATGAAAATATTTTATTATGTTGTAATGTTGTATATAAAATTTGGTAACATCCGTATACATAAACATTAATAAACTATATTTGTTGGTGGTTTAATACAGTAAATTAATTTCCAATGCTGCATAGTTAGTTTTCAAAATGATTTAATTTACTTGTTTAGTCATAAAAGTTAAATTTTCCTTTTGTTTTAGAATTCATAAGTGGTCATTTATGTAAAGTTATAGACTTTTATTTCATACATAAGATTAAAAGATTGAATCATTTTGTTAGCATTAAATTTAGACATATATGTTACTTAAATTGCAATCTTCATACATATATATATAAATATATGTATTATTTTAAAATGAATATATGACTTGCAATTATTTATACATATAGATATACATGTGTTTATGTTATTTTAATCTAAATCAAAACGGATCTTTTTGAGAACTGTAGAATTTAATTTCAAGCTCTTCTTTAATGAAACCATTGTTACAATTGTTAATTCTTGTTTTGACAAACTCATATATATAGAAAAACTTATTATAATATGTGCATGTGTAAACTTATCAATTATTATTATATATGTAAATTTTATTACTTAAAAAAAAACTTGGACAACAAAGGCATATGCAAGATCTACTGCAAATGTCATTTAATATATCATACAATGTAATTAAAAAGAGAGAGAGAAATGTAAGGGTTTCTCCCTTTACATTTTTTCCTTTACATTTATAGCTTTATCTTTCCTTAATTTATTATACATGTCAAGAGAAAGAAAACCTTTCCTTCTCTAAAATTTGTCATGCTTAGCTACACAAATATATACTTCTTCTATGTTAAACTCATATTTCACAACATGAATGTATTTGATACATTCATTCCATTAAACACAAATATATATATAAGAGTATATTTGATATACTCTGATTTATATACATCATGTTATCAATTGATCATACGTGCCTTATGTTTAATTATTATGTCACACAATTAAGGAATGACTATATTTGGTATATTCAAACCTTATTTTTTATCCCCTTTTTATTGTTTTAGAATTAAATTAATAAAACAAAATATGGTGTTAAATAAAATATCGATTCTATTTAAAAGAAATTTAGATAAGATCTAAATACATTTAGACTTCATAGGCCATTAATGATCCAAAAATGGTGAAAATTTTGAAATCCGTTCATTTCTTCTTCCGCGGGATGGCCCAGTTCCTTCCCTTCCTTAACTGCTTCTATAATAGCTATCAATTCTGCATCTGTAGCAGACAAGGCAACTATAGTCTGCAACATCGCTCTCCAACTAATAGTTGTTTGTTCAAGTGCAAAGATGTAATCTGAGGTTGACTTCCTTCGATCTTATCTTTAGAAAAATCAGAATCAAAAAATTCGACCAAGCTAAAATCTTTCCCCCAGTCGTAAAAAACTAGCCCATATTCTGTCATTCCTCTAAGATACCTCAAAATGTACTTTACTGCTTCCCAATGCGATTTCCTCGGATTCACCATATAACGACAAACCAAACCAACCGCCGATACAATATCCGGTCTTGTGAAGACCATAGCATACACCAAGCTTCCAACCGCACTAGCATAACGTGTCTTCTCCATATAAGATTTGTTTTCGTCTGAGATCAGAGAGTTCTTCTTTGAAAGCCATACATGCAAAGGCATGAGAATACTGATTGTCTTTGCCTTCTCCATGCTGAATCGAGCAAGCATTTTCTGGATATATTATTTCTGTGTGAATCTCAAGACCTTCAAATTTCTCTCTCTTTGGATTTCCATCTCTAAAATCTTCTTTGCTTCACCAAGTTCTTTCGTCTCGAATTCTGCTTTTAGCTTCAATTTTAACCTGCCAATTTCAGCTTTGTTCTTGAAAGCGATTAGCATATCGTCTACATACAAGAGTAAATATATCCAGTTACCATCATTTATATGCTTAAAATAAACAAAAGCATCTTTAGTGCTTCTATCAAAACCAAGAGTAAGCATAAAAGATCCAAACCTTTTATCCATTACCAAGGCGACTACTTCAAACCATATAGAGACTTCTTCAGCTTGCAAACTCATTCCTTCTTTCCATTCCCTATAAATCCTTCTACCTGCTTTACATAAATCGTCACTTCTAAGTCTCTATGCAAAAAGACTAACTTTATGTCTAATTGTTCCAACTCTGTCATGAGTCGCAACTATAGCTAGCAATATCAGGATAAAAGTATGTCTACCGGAGCAAACACCTTATCATAGCCCATCCCCTTCCTCTGTGAAAAATCTTTTGCAACAAGTCTAACCTTATATACTCACTTGCATTCTACGGCTCGGCTTCTTTGAGAGGGTGGTACAATTCCTAAGTCTGATTCTTCTTCAATGAATCCATCTCCTCCTCTATAACATGCATCCATTTCGAGCTGGCACTCGAAAACATAGCTTCTTCAAGGTCGAAATGCTCATCTTGCATTATATGCAGCGCGTAGTCAAACTCATCATCAAAGCTAAGATTTGCATAATTTCAGTCTTCATAACTATTTAGTAGCCATCTAACTTTAGAACTAGCCCGTGTATGTGTAACTTCATCTAAGCTTCTACCAACTCTACCTTGAGCTGAATCATCACTAGCTCCATGAACATCACCATCATTACTAGAGGAGTTTTGTGGACCTCCATGTGATGTGTCAATGACTGCAATTATTTTATCTTCTTTTGCAGCTCTGACTCTACTATTAGGCTGATATGTGAGAATAGTTTTCATTTTCTTAGGCCTTTCAGCTTCTGAATACTGAACTTGGTGTATTCTCCTTCGGCTTGAACATAGCAGACTCATCAAATGTGACTTGTCTATAGTGCACTACCTTCCCATCAACAAGGTTTTAAATGTGATACCCTCTATATAGCCCAAAAATATGTCTTTATAGGCTCTAGCCTTCAACTTGTCATTTCCTGTATGGTGAACATATACAGGGCAACCAAATATATGAAAATAACTGATATGTATAGATGTATCTTTCCACCTTTCCTTTGGAAGCTTCTCATCAACGGCAGAGTATGGAATTCGATTGATAATATACACCGCAGTCGATAAAACTTCAGTCTAAAAACCTCTAGACAAACTGTAACGACCCATAGATTTTAATAGTTTTAAATGGTTTTATTTAACGTAATTAATTGAAACTTTTGAGAAATTTTACATAGTAATATTTTTAAATAAAAATTTAATATTTGGATTACGTCCAATTAAACATAGCAGAGTTTAAATTTTCAATTAATTTTATCAAAGTTTATTTTATTGTGAAATTCTATTTAATTCAAGCTAGCAAATAATTGTTGATTTTAAAATATTTTTCAAACCTGAATATTTTACATAGAAAAATTCTAAATCTTCTTCTGAGTGAGACGACATTTTTCGTTTTTCTAAATTTGGACATCTATAGCTCCGTCGATCTTATTTTCTGCATTTTAGCTGCATTTTCCGTGGCGGAAAATTCGAATTTTTATAATCAAATCATACCACTGATATTTGTATACCGATTTGGTCGTCTCGTCGTACTGATCTCTGCGGTATATTCGATTCTGTGTTTTAAAGTTCGGTAAATAACGGAGTCCGCGAAACCGGGAACCGTATCGGTACCGGATTCGTGACCGTTTGGTTTCTTTTGAATTTCAAACTTTACCATGTCATCCAAGAAAATATTAATTGCTTTAATAACTTTGCTGCATCAATGGACAGCCATTTAATTCTCTTTTGATCTGATTTGTGGCTTACGTTATTCTGAAATAAATTTACAGATCTATATCATAGCCTCTGACTTTCTTTCTTTCTTTGAATCATTTATTTACCCGTTGCCTCCTTTCTCTCCTTTTCTGTCCAGACTATTGAAAGTGAAAATATTATACAAAGTTACATATATAAAATTCTAGGTCCTGTTGCCGTGTTGTCAAGCCATAATTTGCTTTAACTTTTGCTGAATCAACGTATGACGTTGATATTACCTTTATTCTTTCTCCTATTTTATATATTCGTTTCCTTTTTCTATGATTTCGGTTATAGAATAAATTAATGCTATATCTAAAGCTATATATTTTCTTTCTATTGAAGTTTTATTACCTCTCCCTTCTCTCTGCTTTTAATATATATACTTGCCTAAGTCATCTTCATGTTTCTCTCGCCATTGAAAAAAAAACAAGCATAGCTATTTCATCTTTTTGCCTGGATCTCGTCTTCCCCTTCGCTTTAGATCTGAGAGAGTTTAGCTTGAGCTTTCATTTCGTAGCCTGCTCACCATATTCTTTCACAAGGCCACGCGTTTCTCTCCCAAAACACGTGTACCGCTTCGCTCCACCAACGAGCAGCAGCCAGCAACCTGAAACCATGATCCATCAACTCGGCCTTGCCCGCCTCAGCCCAAATTCCTCCCCTCGGCCTTGAACCCCTCGGCCATCACTGATCTCGGCCACCCTCTCTCCAGATCTGGCCTGAGCCACGCAAGCACAAACACCACCTATGCCTCGCGGTTCCCTTCCTCCTCCACATCGCCAGGACCCCAAGCTTTGGCTTCAAACTCGCATCTGATTTACCGCAACAGTCTCGTACGATTGAGGTTTAAATATATATATAGTGTCTTTAAAACGTGATTTTTTTTTACATTGTTGCTAGTATATATAGTACAGTATTCATGCATAGGTTTGAAAGTTTTTGTATGCTCTCGGTTATATGCATTATGCCTACGTGTGTTGGGCTTTGAGAGATAAAGGGTCGGTGTTATATATATAGTTTTAAAATTTCTACAATAGTTTACTGTATAAGTAAGTATTTACAGGTAACGATTGGTTTATAGTTAAGTATACACAACAGTTTCGATTTAGTTATAACATATATATAAAGTTTTATAAATATTTTATATAGATGGGTATGTTGCTATAGAGGATTTAGTAGTATATATCCACTTATATATAAATTTACGCGAAAATACCCAATTCTATCGATTTATAAGTTGTTTACATGGGTTTAAATTTCCTTCTGTTGTTTAAAAATAGTTGTAGAGTTATAAAATTTTGGGTAGAATATATAGTATAATATATTTAAGTTGGTTTGTGTGTATGTCCAGAGATGAATTATTATACAAATACAGTTTTATAAGATCTATGATCCGTTTGTTTTAAAATATAAGTTTATACTAGTGATTTTATGGGTAAAAATTTGACATTGATATTTTTAAGATGATAAAGGAAGTTTTAATGTCAGTGTTAACATGTAAGAAATGCCTGAAGGCTGTTTTATTATTTATGAAAATACTGGAATTTAAAATGTTAAATTGAGTTGAGATGTGCTCTCGGCCCTTCTCTCTTTTATAAATATTTTGCAAAATGTAAATTTATATCAACTATAATGTGTGTAGTGGTTCAGAAAATCTAGGAAGGTCGATAATGGTCTTAACAATAATAATGTGGAATGTTGACTTAAATGTTGATTTAAATATGAAAAAAATATGTTATGATTTATGTTAAAACACAGTTCTGCAGTTTTCTATTATTTTCCTTTATTTGAAAACGTATGTATGTATATGTAATTTTAATGCGTTTCAAAACTAATATTGGTTAAGAAAATAAAAAAATAGAATAATATATATGTATTTCATTTTGGTCTACATCAAACAGTTTTCTGATCTGTTTTCATCGATCTCTATTTATCAGTTGTCCATCTTATTCGTGCCAATATTGCTTCGCTTTGAAAATCTTTGTTTAGATCGGTATCCAGCATAGCTCAATTCTTTGACCAATCTATCTAGCCTCGAAAGGTGAGCAATCACTCACGATTAACATTCTTTTATTTATAAAATTTGATTTCAATTGAAATGACAATTGAAATATGCTGCCGTTAGATTTTACATTGCTATATATGTTGTTATCTGAGATTTGTTCACCTGCAGGATATGACACCATATCTTGTTGTTTATATTATATTGTTAGTGATGATATATGCCTGTTATTCTATTGTATTATCTGTTATCACTCTGCAAGTTCCCTGTAGTTTAGAATTCACTATGGGTTGAAATGATACATACCCGAACGGACTTTAGGATAGGAGAATTTCGTTATGGGTTGAAATGATAGACCCAAGCGATTTTCATTTAATTAAATTTGGGATTACGGGTTGAGATGCTATCTACCCATATCTATTTAGTGTATGGATTGAAATGATAAATATCTGTAACACTTGACCATATGATAAGGAACATATATACAGACACCGTTGGTCCATATATAAATATTTTGGAAATAAATCCATTGTTTTGGAAAGAAATATATGGTCTTATTAAATGTTAACTCTTAAATTATTATATATATATATAAAAGGTAATGATATATATAGATTTAATAATATTTAATTTAATTAAGATGGAATTAATACCTAAATTATTTTAAATATTTATGTGTATTATATTTCAAATATATTTTGCAATAATTGGGATAAATTAAGATTGGGAGATAAATTAGGGTTTATTAAAAATGGTATTGAAAGAAGGAATAATTTAATTTAATTTTATTTAAATTATTGAATGGAAAATTTAAAGGTATGAGATTTAAGTGATTAATGAATATTTTACGTTTGATAAAATTAAAGAAATAACGAGTAAAATGTAATTTAAGGTTACTTAAATGATTTTGAATCAAATAAGGGAGTATTTCAAGACTAAATAATAATGAGGTTAAATCGAGTTCTATATGAAACTGTTATTTAGAACATTTAAATATTAAAGCCTTGAACTATATTGGAATTTAAATGGTTTATGTTGAGATTCGGATCTGTATTTGAAATCAACGTAGTTGAATCTGTTATTTAGCAACTAAAGTTGAATTAAAGTGAAATTTAGGTTGAACCAAATTTAAAATTATTATTGAGAAAACTAAATTGAATAAAAATTTGGTTGAAACGTTGAATACTTAAAGTTTTGAAATATATTGAATATAAAGGGGTGTTTTTGTGATTACAAATCTGAATTTGAGATCGATAAATTGAAGTGTTTATTTTAGGAAGTGAGTTGAATGTAAATTGATAAATAAAGATTGAATTTAATTTAAATGGGAAGGTCAGGTTGATGTTGAAACGATTTGTTAAGTTGAGGGAATTGAAAATACTTTACTTTATAAATTATTTAAAGTATATAAATACTATTTTGGGAAATATAGAGATATTTGAAATGAAATGGTATTGGTTTTGAAGTATAAGTGACCACGGTGTTATAGTGTATACTTGTAGATAGTTCTATGGACCCTTAGAGGATGGTTATCCCAAACATCCTTTAAGTTATTTGTATTTCAGTTGATATTTCACTTGGGTTGGATTTATTTATATAACAATGTTAATCCTGACTCGAGTGTTTTGTGTTTTGCTTTACGCTCGGGTCAGGCTGAGTGATACAGTATTTGAGGCTCACCTTCGAAGTTGGAGCCTTGCTTGAAGATCCAGCTATCTATCCTTTCAGTCATCCTGTTGATTTGCTCAGAGACGTCATCTGCGCATACTGGAGACTTCACTACATCTAAGATATTCAGTTGTATTTTATTTCTAACTCCAATGTATATAGTAGCTTCATGAACTACTATTTTTTTTATCTATTCCCCTGCATTATATTAATCTGTGACTGTGATCTGTGATGATTTATTTATTATATAAGTTAAGTTTTGCCAAATTTTAATTAACAATTCGATATTTTGAATTATTCAAGTCGGACATGTATGGTTTTATTGTCGATTTGAATGGTCCAAAATAGCGGGTCGTTACAGTTGGTATCAGAGCCGGACTCTAGGCAAAACTTAGCATATATGGTAAATTTATTTACAGAATCACTTTCGCTCGAGTTGAATCTCTTCCTTTTGACTCGATTTCCTTTGAATTTTGGAATGTCCCTCGGTTCCGAAATTCACTCTGTCTCTCCCTATTTATATTCTTTGATTCTGGAATATCCAATAACTCCACTGAATGATCTGTAAAGGGGTGGAAACTCCTTTACAATTAGCATTGATTCATCGAAGATTTCTGTATCCTCGGTTTACGATGCTGCTATATCTAGTAATGTCGAATTTTATATCGGGGGATCGAATGTCGATTTGTTTTGGAACTCCGCATCGATTATGTTCCTGAAGTCACGGATGACCCGGTTAAGGTCGTCCGCGATTTATAGAAGTATATGCATCGTCTATTTTGAATTGTATTTCCTCATCTTCGTTCGAGCTTTTCCACTTGTTTTGAAACTTCCTTGGGACAAGTTCCCCTTAAATTTTGAACCTCTATCTTGTTTGATTTTGGACTCCTTAAATGATAGGAAACTATTTTGTAGATGGCAAAATCGGAAGAGCAGAAAGCAGCTCGTCGAGCTCGAAGAGCACTAGCCCGTAAGGAACAGGTGGAAGCAATGTAGAAGTGGGAAGGCTATGGAGGGAAAGGGAAGGACCTGGACCTTATGACCATGTCATCTGTTATCGGTGTCAGGAGAAGGGACATTATGCATCCATGTGTGGGAAGCGAGATGAAGGAAAGAAGAAAGAGGGCAAGCGTTATCGATCCAAGATCTTCTGTTTTAAATGTCGAAGTACGGGGCACTTTCCTAGTCGCTGCCAGAAGGTGAAGAAAGTAAAAGCTGCACCCACTGCATCAGTCGACCAGTCAACCATTTGCTATCACTACAGGCTGCTTGGGCATATAGCCAGGAATTGTCCTGTGAGGAAGTACGGAAGGAAGGCTGCGCTTCCGCAGTTCTTTAGGGAGGATGGGCGTGTCGTGCATTTATGCAAGAAATGCAGAAGTTGGGGCCATATTGAGGGGGAGTGTTCTGGACCCGTTGAAGTGCCACCCGGTAGAATTAATACCGATGCTTTGTTTATGTAGGGTGGTATTCTGTGGATCTGTTTGTTTTCAGCATTTGTTATGTTACTTTCGGTAAACTCTATTGTATCTTTTGCTTAACTGATGTTCTCAAATTAAGATATTCATGTTCCTGTTTCGTTTGATATGAAATTTAAATCTCTATCTTTGTTTTGAAATCCTTTCTTGAATCACCCTTTGAAAATCGAGTATGTTGTATTTTTGAAATTGTTTTATATATCGAAATTATTATTTTGATAACTATATTTTATTTATACATATAAAAGTGAATATGTCTTCGATAAGGATTATATACCTATATATAAAACAAATAAGAAATATTATTCTATATAAAAAGTTTGAAAGGATTTGAAATTTTGAAAAATTATAAGAAATTGATTTATATAAAAATGATTTATAACTGTAAAGTTAAATTTGAAATTCGAGAATTGAATTCCGGTATTTTGAAATTGGTTTTAAGATTTTGGAAAATATATAAAAATAATACGATTTAAAGGTATTTTCCGGATAGGAAATGTTTTTAATGAGTTCAAATGAATTCCAATAATTTTGAAGAAGTTTCAAAGAAGTTTTCAAGAAAATAGAAGTCCAGAACTCACTTATGTCGCTGGAAAATAATTTCGGTGATGAGTGCACGCATCATCGACATTGATTTTCGAGCCTCAGAGTGAGGGAGAGGCCACTTTAATAGCTTCGCTATGCGAGTGATTTTGTAAACCGTTTTGATTCCAAATTCCGAAGTATAATTTAATATTTTAGAAAGATATAAGTATATATTTGAAACAATTTAAAATGAGACCGGTATTCAGTCCTCGAGTTTCGGATTTAGTTTAGTAAAATCCTATCTATTGAAATTGATTTATTGATTTATGTTGATTTTCAACTCTTGGATTTGGGAAATTTGATTTCCCTAACTATTTTGAATGTTCGAATACTTCCAAATCGAGATTAAATTTTCAAAGCTAAGAAATTTCGAAGAGTATAAAATGTTTGATAAAAAATAAGTTTAGTTTGAAATGTTTTGGAAAAAAAAGTATAGTTTTGAATAATGGTTTCAGAAGGGTAAATTGGATATTTCAAATAGAAATAGGTAGTTTAAAGGTTTTAATGGGATAATTATAAATTGGGAACCATTTCGAGTATAATTGATTTTGAGAAAATATTTGATCTTGAAATTTAAAACCAGTACTTATATGGTGATTTTGGAAATGGATTTGTTTGACTTGAATTATTTTAATTTGGAAACTGGGATAATTTTCTAAACCTATTATTTTGGGAACTTTGAAATTTAGATATTTAATTTGGAAGAAAGTTTGGTGAAATCATATATGATTTTGAAATTGAATTGATATTGAAATGATTTGAAATTTGAGAACCTTATATTATTAAGCACTTGATTTGGAAGTGGTCGAACTTATATAAATTGGATTTGTATAAGTATGAAATTGATTTGAAATCCATTGATTTGAAGGTACTCAATTTGGAAAGAGATTTTATATAATCGAAGTCTATATAAATATGATTTGATCTACTATTGATTTGGAAAGTATTCGATTTGGGAAAAATGGAATCCTATATATATGGACTTTATATAAGTACGATATTTGAAAGTGAATTGAAAAGGTACTATATGATATATATTTTCGAAGTAAAGATATGGAAAGTGCCTTCTGCTTGATATCCGCTTTGTGGCCACATCGTGGATTCATTCTATCGATATTATTCTCTCTGATTTTAGTTTTTCGGATGTAATACTCGAGTGTTCCCACCGTGGCGTAACCCATGGTTTTTTTTCTCGTGAATGCATAGAGCAATTGCCTGGCTGAGTCTTGCCTAGGGGTACGGATTGTTTCCTGAGGGATCCAGGCGTAACCATTGTGTATCCTGCAATCTGTGTAGGTCGCGAATAGTAGCGCAAGTGCCTGGCTGAGTCTTGCTTAGGGGTACAGATTGTTTCCTGGGGGATCCAGGTGTAACCATTGTGTATCCTGCACTCTACTAGTCATCATGGCGTAACTCGCAGGGCTGAGAAAGCTTACGGATATGGATTGTTTCCTGGGGGACCCAGGCGTAACCATTGTGTATCTGCGAACCATGATCGGACAAAGGTTTTGGTTTGGTTGTTTGTTTGGATTGTACTTTCCATATCTGTTTTTAAAGGTTTTCAAGTATTTTCACTAGGTGTTGAAACAAGTCTACTAAGTACTTGGAGAATTCTAGCTTTGCGCCTGATCAACGCATGGCCAGAGTCTGCAAGAACGAGGATAAACTTGTTGAAACATCGAGTTATAAAAGTATTTTCGAAAGGAAAATTTATTTCGATATAATAGTATTTTATTATGAAAGTATTATTATAAAGTTATTTATTATAAAAGTATTTTTCCCAACAAAAAAATTTTGAATTAAAATTTGAAATTTAAATTCTTATGGTTCTAGATTAATTATTCGTGCCCGATACTATTCTTTAAATCTACCTTATCTTCTCAGCTTTAGTTGTTCACCTATATTCCGTTTCCAGAATCTACCTTCCTTTCCTTTTTAAATATAATCTTTTAAATATTGTTTATCTATATACTACATTGTTTAATAGAAATTTTAGTGTTATAAATATTTTAGAAGTTATTAAGTAAAACATATTTAAAGAAATGATTATTAATTTATTGATAATATTTGGAAGTATTTTGAGATAAATAAAAAATTTCATGAATTTTTGGATTTAATATTTGTAAAATAGCTTCTTTGTAAATATAAGTAATAGTGTAAATAATTGTTTTCAAAGGAGTTTTGAAAAGTTTTAAAGTATCAAAGATAATCGAGGTGCAAATGAAGTTTTCAAATTTCAAGTAAAATTTATTCAGTTTCAAATTATTTGTTAAATCTTGACTTCCAATCTACTTTTATTTCTAGTTGTTTTTATTCTCCTACCTCCTACCTTTTCGGGGATGAAAAGTTTTAAGTGGGGGAGAGTGTAACGACCCATAGATTTTAATAGTTTTAAATGGTTTTATTTAACGTAATTAATTGAAACTTTTGAGAAATTTTATATAGTAATATTTTTAAATAAAAATTTAATATTTGGATTACGTCCAATTAAACATAGCAGAGTTTAAATTTTCAATTAATTTTATCAAAGTTTATTTTATTGTGAAATTCTATTTAATTCAAGCTAGCAAATAATTGTTGATTTTAAAATATCTTTCAAACCTGAATATTTTACATAGAAAAATTCTAAATCTTCTTCTGAGTGAGACGACATTTTTCGTTTTTCTAAATTTGGACATCTATAGCTCCGTCGATCTTATTTTCTGCATTTTAGCTGCATTTTCCGTGGCGGAAAATTCGAATTTTTATAATCAAATCGTACCACTGATATTTGTATACCGATTTGATCGTCTCGTCGTACTGATCTCTGCGGTATATTCGATTCTGTGTTTTAAAGTCCGGTAAATAACGGAGTCCGCGAAACCGGGAACCGTATCGGTACCGGATTCGTGACCGTTTGGTTTCTTTTGAATTTCAAACTTTACCATGTCATCCAAGAAAATATTAATTGCTTTAATAACTTTGCTGTATCAATGGACAGCTATTTAATTCTCTTTTGATCTGATTTGTGGCTTACGTTATTCTGAAATAAATTTACAGATCTATATCATAGCTTCTGACTTTCTTTCTCTCTTTGAATCATTTATTTACCCGTTGCCTCCTTTCTCTCCTTTTCTGTCCAGACTATTGAAAGTGAAAATATTATATAAAGTTACATATATAAAATCCTAGGTCCTGTAGCCGTGTTGTCAAGCCATAATTTGCTTTAACTTTTGCTGAATCAACGCATGACGTTGATATTACCTTTATTCTTTCTCCTATTTTATATATTCGTTTCCTTTTTCTATGATTTCGGTTATAGAATAAATTAATGCTATATCTAAAGCTATATATTTTCTTTCTATTGAAGTTTTATTACCTCTCCCTTCTCTCTGCTTTTAATATATATACTTGCCTAAGTCATCTTCATGTTTCTCTCGCCATTGAAAAAAAAACAAGCATAGCTATTTCATCTTTTTGCCTGGATCTCGTCTTCCCCTTCGCTTTAGATCTGAGAGAGTTTAGCTTGAGCTTTCATTTCGTAGCCTGCTCACCATATTCTTTCACAAGGCCACGCGTTTCTCTCCCAAAACACGTGTACCGCTTCGCTCCACCAACGAGCAGCAGCCAGCAACCTGAAACCATGATCCATCAACTCGGCCTTGCCCGCCTCAGCCCAAATTCCTCCCCTCGGCCTTGAACCCC
The DNA here is from genome assembly GCA_030765085.1 of Allium cepa. NCBI lineage: Eukaryota > Viridiplantae > Streptophyta > Magnoliopsida > Asparagales > Amaryllidaceae > Allium > Allium cepa. The sequence continues at coordinate 20,750,554 of CM060933.1, read as the reverse complement.
TCGGCCATCACTGATCTCGGCCACCCTCTCTCCAGATCTGGCCTGAGCCACGCAAGCACAAACACCACCTATGCCTCGCGGTTCCCTTCCTCCTCCACATCGCCAGGACCCCAAGCTTTGGCTTCAAACTCGCATCTGATTTACCGCAACAGTCTCGTACGATTGAGGTTTAAATATATATATATAGTGTCTTTAAAACGTGATTTTTTTTTACATTGTTGCTAGTATATATAGTACAGTATTCATGCATAGGTTTGAAAGTTTTTGTATGCTCTCGGTTATATGCATTATGCCTATGTGTGTTGGGCTTTGAGAGATAAAGGGTCGGTGTTATATATATAGTTTTAAAATTTCTACAATAGTTTACTGTATAAGTAAGTATTTACAGGTAACGATTGGTTTATAGTTAAGTATACACAACAGTTTCGATTTAGTTATAACATATATATAAAGTTTTATAAATATTTTATATAGATGGGTATGTTGCTATAGAGGATTTAGTAGTATATATCCACTTATATATAAATTTACGCGAAAATACCTGAGTCTATCGGTTTATAAGTTGTTTGCATGGGTTTAAATTTCCTTCTGTTGTTTAAAAATAGTTGTAGAGTTATAAAATTTTGGGTAGAATATATAGTATAATATATTTAAGTTGGTTTGTGTGTATGTCCAGAGATGAATTATTATACAAATACAGTTTTATAAGATCTATGATCCGTTTGTTTTAAAATATAAGTTTATACTAGTGATTTTATGGGTAAAAATTTGACATTGATATTTTTAAGATGATAAAGGAAGTTTTAATGTCAGTGTTAACATGTAAGAAATGCCTGAAGGCTGTTTTATTATTTAAGAAAATACTGGAATTTAAAATGTTAAATTGAGTTGAGATGTGCTCTCGGCCCTTCTCTCTTTTATAAATATTTTGCAAAATGTAAATTTATATCAACTATAATGTGTGTAGTGGTTCAGAAAATCTAGGAAGGTCTATAATGGTCTTAACAATAATAATGTGGAATGTTGACTTAAATGTTGATTTAAATATGAAAAAAAAATGTTAAGATTTATGTTAAAACATAGTTCTGCAGTTTTCTATTATTTGCCTTTATTTGAAAACGTATGTATGTATATGTAATTTTAATGCGTTTCAAAACTAATATTGGTTAAGAAAATAAAAAATAGAATAATATATATGTATTTCATTTTGGTCTACATCAAACAGTTTCTGATCTGTTTTCATCGATCTCTATTTATCAGTTGTCCATCTTATTCGTGCCAATATTGCTTCGCTTTGAAAATCTTTGTTTGGATCGGTATCCAGCATAGCTCAATTCTTTGACCAATCTATCTAGCCTCGAAAGGTGAGCAATCAATCATGATTAACATTCTTTTATTTATAAAATTTGATTTCAATTGAAACGACAATTGAAATATGCTGCTGTTAGATTTTACATTGCTATATATGTTGTTATCTGAAATTTGTTCACCTGCAGGATATGACACCATATCCTGTTGTTTATATTATATTGTTATTGATGATATATGTCTGTTATTCTATTGTATTATCTGTTATCACTCTGCAAGTTCCCTGTAGTTTAGAATTCACTATGGGTTGAAATGATACATACCCGAACGGACTTTAGGACAGGAGAATTTCGTTATGGGTTGAAATGATAGACCCAAGCGATTTTCATTTAATTAAATTTGGGATTACGGGTTGAGATGCTATCTACCCGTATCTATTTAGTGTACGGATTGAAATGATAAATATCCGTAACACTTGACCATATGATAAGGAATATATATACAGACACCGTTGGTCCATATATAAATATTTTGGAAATAAATCCATTGTTTTGGAAAGAAATATATGGTCTTATTAAATGTTAACTCTTAAATTATTATATATATAAAGGGTAATGATATATATAGATTTAATAATATTTAATTTAATTAAGATGGAATTAATACCTAAATTATTTTAAATATTTATGTGTATTATATTTCAAATATATTTTGCAATAATTAGGATAAATTAAGATTGGGAGATAAATTAGGGTTTATTAAAAATGGTATTTAAATAAGGAATAATTTAATTAAATTTATTTGAAATTATTGAATGGAAAATTTAAAGGTATGAGATTTAAGTGATTAATGAATATTTCACGTTTAATAAAATTAAAGAAATAACGAGTAAAATGTAATTTAAGGTTACTTAAATGATTTTGAATCAAATAAGGGAGTATTTCAAGACTAAATAATAATGAGGTTAAATCGAGTTCTATATGAAACTGTTATTTAGAACATTTAAATATTAAAGCCTTGAACTATATTGGAATTTAAATGGTTTATGTTGAGATTCGGATCTGTATTTGAAATCAACGTAGTTGAATCTGTTATTTAGCAACTAAAATTGTATTAAAGTGAAATTTAGGTTGAACCAAATTTAAAATTATTATTGAGAAAACTAAATTGAATAAAAATTTGGTTGAAACGTTGAATACTTAAAGTTTTGAAATATATTGAATATAAAGGGGTGTTTTTGTGATTACAAATCTGAATTTGAGATCGATAAATTGAAGTGTTTATTTTAGGAAGTGAGTTGAATGTAAATTGATAAATAAAGATTGAATTTAATTTAAATGGGAAGGTCAGGTTGATGTTGAAACGATTTGTTAAGTTGAGGGAATTGAAAATACTTTACTTTATAAATTATTTAATGTATATAAATACTATTTTGGGAAATATAGAGATATTTGAAATGAAATGATATTGGTTTTGAAGTATAAGTGACCACGGTATTATAGTGTATACTTGTAGATAGTTCTATGGACCCTTAGAGGATGGTTATCCCAAACATCCTTTAAGTTATTTGTATTTCAGTTGATATTTCACCTGGGTTGGATTTATTTATATAAGAATGTTAATCCTGACTCGAGTGTTTTGTGTTTTGCTTTACGCTTGGGTCAGACTGAGTGATACAACATTTGAGGCTCACCTTCGAAGTTGGAGCCTTGCTTGAAGATCCAGCTATCTATCCTTTCAGTCATCCTGTTGATTTGCTCAGAGACGTCATCTGCGCATACTGGAGAATTCACTACATCTAAGATATTCAGTTGTATTTTATTTCTAACTCCAATGTATATAGTAGCTTCATGAACTACTATTTTTTTTTATCTATTCCGCTGCATTATATTACTCTGTGACTGTGATCTGTGATGATTTATTTATTATATAAGTTAACTTTTGTCAAATTTTAATTAACAATCGATATTTTCAATTATTTAAGTCGGACATGTATGGTTTTATTGTCGATTTGAATGGTCCAAAATAGCCGGTCGTTACAGTTGGTATCAGAGCCGGAATCTAGGCAAAACTTAGCATATATGGTAAATTTATTTACAGAATCACTTTCGCTCGAGTTGAATATCTTCCTTTTGACTCGATTTCCTTTGAATTTTGGAATGTCCCTCGGTTCCGAAATTCACTCTGTCTCTCCCTATTTATATTCTTTGATTCTGGAATATCCAATAACTCCACTAAATGATCTGTAAAGGGGTGGAAACTCCTTTACAATTAGCATTGATTCATCGAAGATTTCTGTATCCTCGGTTTACGATGCTGCTATATCTAGTTATGTCGAATTTTATATCGGGGGATCGAATGTCGATTTGTTTTGGAACTCCGCATCGATTATGTTCATGAAGTCACGGATGACCCGGTTAAGGTCGTCCGCGATTTATAGAAGTATATGCATCGTCTATTTTGAATTGTATTTCCTCATCTTCGTTCGAGCTTTTCCACTTGTTTTGAAACTTCCTTGGGACAAGTTCCCCTTAAATTTTGAACCTCTATCTTGTTTGATTTTGGACTCCTTAAATGATAGGAAACTATTTTGTAGATGGCAAAATCGGAAGAGCAGAAAGCAGCTCGTCAAGCTCGAAGAGCACTAGCCCGTAAGGAACAGGAGGTAGCAATGTAGAAGTGGGAAAGGCTATGGAGGGAAAGGGCAGGACCTGGACCTTATGACCATGTCATCAGTTATCGGTGTCAGGATAAGGGACATTATGCAGCCATGTGCGGGAAGCGAGATGAAGGAAAGAAGAAAGAGGGCAAGCGTTATCGATCCAAGATCTTCTGTTTTAAATGTCGAAGTACGGGGCACTTTCCCAGTCGCTGCCAGAAGGTGAAGAAAGTAAAAGCTGCACCCACTACATCAGTCGACCAGTCAACCATTTGTTATCACTGCAGGCTGCCTGGGCATATAGCTAGGAATTGTCCTGTGAGGAAGTACGGAAGGAAGGCTGCGTTTCCGCAGTTCGTTAGGGAGGATGGGCGTGTCGTGCATTTATGCAAGAAATGCAGAAGTTGGGGCCATATTGAGGGGGAGTGTTCTGGACCCGTTGAAGTGCCACCCGCTAGAATTAATACCGATGCTTTGTTTATGTAGGGTGGTATTCTGTGGATCTGTTTGTTTTTAGCAGTTGTTATGTTACTTTCGGTAAACTCTATTGTATCTTTTTCTTAACTGATGTTCTCAAATTAAGATATTCATGTTCCTGTTTCGTTTGATATGAAATTTAAATCTCTATCTTTGTTTTGAAATCCTTTCTTGAATCACCCTTTGAAAATCGAGTATGTTGTATTTTTGAAATTGTTTTATATATCGAAATTATTATTTTGATAACTATATTTTATTTATACATATAAAAGTGAAAATGTCTTCGATAAGGATTATATACCTATATATAAAACAAATAAGAAATATTATTCTATATAAAAAGTTTGAAAGGATTTGAAATTTTGAAAAATTATAAGAAATTGATTTATATAAAAATGATTTATAACTGTAAAGTTAAATTTGAAATTCGAGAATTGAATTCCGGTATTTTGAAATTGGTTTTAAGATTTTGGAAAATATATAAAAATAATACGATTTAAAGGTATTTTCCGGATAGGAAATGTTTTTAATGAGTTCAAATGAATTCCAATAATTTTGAAGAAGTTTCAAAGAAGTTTTCAAGAAAATAGAAGTCCAGAACTCACTTATGTCGCTGGAAAATAATTTCGGTGATGAGTGCACGCATCATCGACATTGATTTTCGAGCCTCAGAGTGGGGGAGAGGCCACTTTAATAGCTTCGCTATGCGAGTGATTTTGTAAACCGTTTTGATTCCAAATTCCGAAGTATAATTTAATATTTTAGAAAGATATAAGTATATATTTGAAACAATTTAAAATGAGACCGGTATTCAGTCCTCGAGTTTCGGATTTAATCTAGTAAAATCTTATCTATTGAAATTGATTTATTGATTTATGTTGATTTTCAACTCTTGGATTTGGGAAATTTGATTTCCCTAACTATTTTGAATGTTCGAATACTTCCAAATCGAGATTAAATGTTCAAAGCTAAGAAATTTCGAAGAGTATAAAATGTTTGATAAAAAATAAGTTTAGTTTGAAATGTTTTGGAAAAAAAAAGTATAGTTTTGAATAATGGTTTCAGAAGGGTAAATTGGATATTTCAAATAGAAATAGGTAGTTTAAAGGTTTTAATGGGATAATTATAAATTGGGAACCATTTCGAGTATAATTGATTTTGAGAAAATATTTGGTCTTGAAATTTAAAACCAGTACTTATATGGTGATTTTGGAAATGGATTTGTTTGACTTGAATTATTTTAATTTGGAAACTGGGATAATTTTCTAAATGACTTGTAATATTGTATCTTTTGCTTAACCGATCCTTCTCCAAATGACTTGTAAGTATCATCCATCCCCATCAGCATAGTACTTCACTCCTTATCTTCATAAGAATACTTCACAGGAGACAAATGGAAAGACGCCCTTAAATCCAACATCCAATGGTCCGATACATCAGAAATAGATGCAGTTAGCACATCATCAGAAACATCCTTCTCCACCATAATAGATGAAGAACCATTCGTTTCAGTTCTCTTTCTCAAAACTGACCAATCTTTCGTCCAACGGCCATGCTTCTTACAACGATGAAACTTGTTGTCTCTAGACTTGCCCTTCCAACCATTTCTAGGCTTTTTTGACTTAGAACACCCTCTGAAATTATTCACTTCTTCTCCTTTCTTCCTCTCTCGACAAACGAACCTTGACTACTAATAGCTTCTCTACTTTCACTCATAAGCTTCATTTGATCTCTCATCTCTTTACTCAGGAGTCTCATCTTCACATCTGTTAATATCTAAATCAAGTTGTTAGAAAATACCATAACTTTGGAAGAGAGCACAATACCGCCATTGTCTTTTGCTCCTCATCCACGCTCAAATCAACAGCTTTCATCTTCGTCATAAAGTTATAAGAAATTAAGACGTGCTTTTAATGACGTACCAGCTGCATCTTATAAGTGAAGAAAGTCTTCAACAAAATCAGTCTATTTGTGAGCGACTTCTTCATGCAAAGGTCATCCAATTTCTTCCTCAAGCCTCTAGCGGTAGTTTCTTTGCTAATCTCTGGGATGAAATTCATCCATGGCCAATTGGAGGATAGTAAAGGCTCATCCTTCCATCTGCTTTCTTTCCAAATATGAGATATCCGCTGGTAATGATTCTATGTCAAACATAACTTGATAAACATAATTTCTTCTCAACACCGCCTTCATATTCCACGGCCAGTTCTTAAAATCACCATTTCTGTTCCACTTCTCTATAGCCAGGTGCAAACTGGATGTTGCATATGAACCCCAAGTATAGGGTGCATACTCCTGGGTAGGTCTCCTCACTTCCATCTCCATATCCTACCTCTTATCGATCACCTTCTAGCCCTAGGCCTCAACAACAACCTTCAATGCTCTAGTACAAGACTTTCGGGGTAGATTTCACACAAATGACTGTAAATCAACCCAAATAAATGCGGAAGCAACAAAATTGTGTTATGGTGCAATAAAACAAATGAAAACAAGAGAATAAAACAAAAGTTAAAGACGAAAATAAATAGAGAATTCATGAATAGTGGTTCCACTATTACGAGATAGTGTACATCCACTTTGTAGAGAGGAGATTTTATTATTTCTAAGAAAAGAGATTACAAGATTGATAATGAATGCTAAGAAGAAGAATAAGAAATATAACTTAAGATGATGATTCTACTCATGCTAATCTTTGCCTTTAAATATAGATTGTTACTTGGGTTGAAGTAATTGATTTATGGTTCTAAATCAATGCCTCATCAATTCTTCTATTCATAAGAAAAACGTTTATCCACTTGATTTTCTATTTTTTTCCAATTTACATGAGCCTGATAAGATTCCTTCTTTATTCAGCTAATTAAGGAATTAATTGATACTTAAATTTTCCAAAATAATTCTTCTTTTTCATGTATGTAATTTATTTTTTCCCAAAATAAAGAAGGCAATATATTTGAGTAATTATCTCAAATACCTTCCAAGTCTTCTACAACCGAAATTTATCTTTTAAATTTTCTTTAGTATGGAAATATTGTATCACCAAATCTAACAAATTTCTTCCTCATTTGAACCGCGATTACTCTTTCATAACTCCAAATCATGAACCCTTCGGACCGTTGCGAAGCTGGTACACTCCTCTACATTTTCTTCGATATAGTTCCGCCAAATTCAACATTGATCTCAAACCCCCATATAGCCTTCTAGACCAAGCTTTTTGAACCATAAAGTTCTTCAAATTTGGAAAAACTTTCGTTTCACTCTTTATTTTCTCATATATTCAATTTACTAATGATGTCGTAATATCAGCCATCAAATTATTGAATTACCTTATTAATTTTGAATGGCATCATACATTTGTTGATGTACGTTTTATGAATCATTATTAATATTACCCTTTTTTCAGCTTAAAAGATTATAAAATTTATAGCTTTCCACTAAGAAATAGTTATAGAAATTTTCTAGTTAATATTTATTATCAAATTTCAAAAATAATTATTATTAAAAGCCAATTTGTTAATTATAATCAATTAAATTGTCACATTAATTGGAATTTAAATTAGAAAAATAAAAGGAACAATCATTCTGTTTTCGTGGAATGACCGGTTGAATTATTAAAATGTTTGACCTAGCATCAACATGGATCCACTTGCGGATTGGTGTTGAAAAACATGCGTTATTATTTTTCCCTCAATTCCATCTTTCTTTCCATATTTAGTTTCTTATTACTCAAATTAACAGATCCAGACATATAGAAAAAAAAAATAACGCCTACACTGTTGGATCTAGAACAATCTTCTTCAACATGCTCTGTTGCATCTCCAATTGTGTTCTCCTATATTGTTCGTTGCCTACTCCTAGAATCTCCTTCACCTATATTTGTACATTAATTTTACTATTCAATTGCTAATTGGAAAAGAAAATAATTTTGTTTGTAATTGTTGTTCCATTTTTATTTACGAGGATTGATTTTCCCCCTAGCAGCATTTGTTCAAGTTTTTCTAAATTAGTTTAAAAATTTCCGCTTGGCACTGTAGTAGTTGATTAAAAGCACCAAGCTGATTAAGGTTGTTCCAGTTGGATGTTCACTCAGTTTTGTTTGGATTTATTTGTACTAGTATGAGTCCGTGCTTTGCACATGGACTGTTTGTATTATTGTATATTTTGGTATTTTGTTTGAGTGCAAATACGTAAACGGAAAGCAAGGGCATTTTTGGAATTTAAAAAAGACACCGAGTAAATTAGTTCAACCAATTTTCTTTATTAGCAGTAGAGATGCGGATGCTCTCCATCTTGATCAGGATCTATTTTGGATGTAAATGCTCTTAATCAGGTTTATTTTTTAATAAATATAAAAATAATATTATTTGGATGCAAATTTGAGGGCAGTTGTGAGTAAGCTTGCATTTACCTCTAGCGTAGGTAGATTGATTTAACGTGAGTGGATATTACGATTTAAACTATCTTCTGAATTGACTGCAGCGACAAAATTATAGAGTTTGTGATCTACAGTATCACAAAGTCGAAATAATACTGAAATAAATAAGATAGAAGAAGAGAAAGAGATTTGAAAAACGCTTTTTAGGCGTGTCTATTTTTAGAGCGAAGAAGTTACAAAACTGAAACAATATGTTGGCATTCCTGTTAAATAGCCGCAAATAGGTTTTGTCTAAAATTATAATTTGGACCCAAACTCGGTCCAGTCGAACGGCAAAAGCGGCAGCACGCATGTGGTAGTTGTGCATGACATTCCTCTTCACAAAAAAACAAGCATTGAATGTTCAAAAGTTTGTCTTCTACCGAGGACCCTATATTTAAACAATTATAGTCTCTTCTACATTGGGACTATTTCTAATCTTACATTTTACCTCTTATCTTTCTCTTCTTCTCATTTTAAAACAAATAATTAGCACAAATAATTTTATAAAAATTTACACTAACAATAGTTATTCCCATTTCTCTAATTTATGTTGAATTAAGTTGGCTTAGATTTGAACAAGGATTCACACACAATTATAGGGTTAAGGAAAAACTAAAGAAGCTTTCGGAGAATTTACCATAATTTAAAGGTGCGTGGGAATTCTCAAGCACCAAATGTTGCGTTTATAATGTACTTTTCTTATCACTATTTTTAATTTTTTAGCATGGAACATTATGATTCTAGAACTTGTTGACATCTATTTGTACGTTATTTTTTTGTTGTTTAACCGATGCAATTCATACCGAATTAGGATTTTGATACGGTGATGAGATGCATGCAACTAATGCAAGATCCAAAGGGACATTGCACATACCCAGAAGGCTATGGACTAATGGCAAGACTGCATGATATTATAAAACGTGTTGTATTCTGTTATTTTTCTTTTTTCTTATTTTTTTATTTTTTTTATTTTTTTTGAAACAAAAATGTATTTCATTCATATTCTGGTTAGTAACAAAACGTATCTTGATATCCTTATATCTATGCTTTTGGACCACAAGCAGGCTTTATAAAACAGCCCAAGAACTTATTACAAAACAAATGAAATCTAGTCTACTTTGTTGCGTTACATTGCCCCACTCTTGAAAAGCAACCTTGTCCTCAAGGTTTCAGCTTGCTCGATCATGAAAAGCATACAAACATTACTGTATTTTAATATTTGCTAATGACTGCTACAGATCTCAAATTAGTAGAAGGTGTAGTAGGACAATTCTCTTGTGTGATACAATCATTGTGCCAATGATCAACATTTGATAGAAATGAATCCACCACCCTTAATATTTTTATTTTCCATATCGAAGTTGGTTGATTGTAAGTACTCATTCAAGCTGTAGTAAGAAGGAATGCGCCATCGGAAGCACCTTTCTACTTCTAACTTCTTGTTACTTTTTATTTCCTTCTTTACAGCTAACCTTGAAGAGGACAAACCATACCATTCAATATTTGAGCCATTGTTGCTGTAGCTAGTACAACTTAGTCGTTTCCCAATATATGTCTAAGTAATTAGTAGGCTCATCACATTTCATATTTCAATAATCATAGTAGCTCAAGGAACCTCACAGCTACTGGGTAACCCTAATTAACAATCATTTTGCAAGCATAGATATCCCATAACCAATCAAACTTTAATTCACATGAACATCCACTAATTTCGCATTTCACACTTATATGCATGAATTTCTGACAAAGAGACATTGTAGACTTGAGCACCATGAAAGAGACTAGGCTACGAAACTATACTAGGGCATAAAACTATAGTCAAATCAGCTATCAAATCGACAACTCATCTTACAAATAAAGATTTTTTTTTGGTCTTCCCTAAAACATATCCAGGCATATTCTGAAAGCAACACCACTTCATTTTGAATCAAAAAAGTCACTGATAACCAAATTTATGGATATTTAGTCATATCGATAAGAGGCAACCTTGACATAAACCAAAATTTCCCAAGATGTATGCTACCAAATGCAAATAACGGCTGAGATTAAACTTCCTGCACAAAAGCACTACCTCCAAGATCAAATACGAATATGGTTTTATCACTAAACCTCTTGCCATTTCGTACAAGCACTAAACGGAACATTGCACGTTCATGTTTCTCAAACATAGCATCATACAATTTATCAGCACAATTCATATTTATGTGTCCATAACAAATATTCTGTGTGGTTGCTTTGTCCATTGGAGCAAATGGTTTCACTGGAATAGTCAAATTCAAAGGAGAAGATATCTTTGTACTAGACCACCACTTCCTTAATGATTTCTCGAGCAAGTCTTGATCTGGATCAGCCATCTTTACTTTCTTATATAAGCTGATATTATGCTCTAATTCCTTTGTCTTCTCACATAAGTTTGGTGTTTGGTGAGCACCTGCTTTTTTTACTTTTCTTTCTATAGAATATGGCCTTGCTGTTGATTTCTCACTGGACATGGAGTCATTTTTACCGTGGTTCAGTTTCAACTTTGCAGATCGGTAACTTTTGACAAAATTGTTGAACAATTGACATTTCTGTGTGTGTAAAAATTGTATTCTCTCTATTCTTGACTGCATATTATTTACAGTGGCTAACATTTTTTTCTACAATCGCTATCATCCCACTAATACAATTTGAAAAATCATTGTGCTCTAAGTTTGCTGAACCAACATTGTATCCAGATCTGAAATATTGAATATCTAATTGACAGCCCCCATCAAAATGTTTCTACCATGTAAATGAATTTTTGCTTGAATAGCACAATGGAATGAATGAAATTGTATTAGTGCTTTCAAATCTTAAGATGTTGTGGAAGTGATGATGATATTCTCAATACAACCATATGGATCAAATGCCTGATGAAGTTCTTTCCTAGTGATTGGCTATATCATGTTGTGGACTGAAACTAGAAGAAGTTGGCTGAATTTCGATGTAGTAATAGCAGCAGCACAAAGTTTGTCAGTTTCACTAGAAGCTCCATAACAGGTGGTGATGTCATTTGATCTAAAATCGGATCTAGCCATCGTTTTGAAATTGAACACAAAGTCAGATCTGATTCGATGAGAATCTTCGAGCTTTGATACCACCTGTTACGAATCTAAAGTGAAAGTCGTAGTTGGAAGAAGGGAATAGGAGTTGAGAAGAAGAAATGGTTGAGGTGGTTAACACTTAACAGATCAGTTTGAAAAAAACAAAATAATAGAGAGAGGAGGAAGAAGGCAAAAGGAAACAGAAATGTGAGCAGTCATTGAAAGGAGAAAAGTAAGAAGAAAATAAGAAGAGGACGAAGAAGAGGGAATCTTTCTGAAATTTCTGCTTGCATTACGCCATTACCGCAGTGCATGCATATATTACTACCGTAGCAATTGGCAGTAAAAGTGCTAACAGAACTTACTAAGGAAAACAAAAGAAAAATAACAGAATACAACACTTTTATAATATCATGCAGTCTTGCCATTAATCCAATAGTCTTCTGGGTATGCGCAATGTCCTTTTGGATCTTGCATTAGTTGCATGCATATCATCACCGTATCAGATTTGTACTTGCAATTCATCTTGTTGATGGTTGGAAATTCCCTGGAAAGCATTTAATTGGAATCCGGCATCCTATTTACATTATATATGTCATTTTTAACAATAATCCGTCACATTTATTTTTCAACTCTCTAAAGATTCATGACATATGAAATTATATCGAGATAAAGAAAAGGCAAATGAATGCAAATTTAATAGTTATATTCTTGCATTTCATGATTTCGTTTCCTATTTTTTAGAAGTAATAGATTTTGGGTGATTGAACCTAAACAGTTAAAGTGTTTAGTGATTCCATATCAATAGAAATGCAAAAGGTTATACCAGAGATAAAGCGGGGATATAGCAGAAAATTGCAAAGGTGGAAAAGCTACAATATACATAAAACCAAATATTTAAAGTCAATTTATTTTTATTATCACATCATCTGCGTAGGAAAAAACACATTGATTAATCTTATATAACAAATCCCAAGAATATTATTATTTATGCAGTCCAGATTTGATGACACGATAGATCTCTAACTTATTGAACACTTACGCATTAAAATTAGGTTTTACCATTTGTTTGATTTGATTCAAAAGGTAACTAGTCAAATCAATCCTTTTATATTACTTTTGGTAAAAGGGATAATAAAAAGCATTGATTTAGCGGATGCAGCGAAAAATAGCAAGGCTTGAAGCGGATCTACTGTTAATAAAAAACATAGCAATCGAAGAGCACTATAGGCTATAGTGAGGATTTTGTAGGACTTTAAAGGGGCTTTAACTGCGTAGGATTCAACGTACAAACAATATGCATTTTTATTCCGAAGTTTTTGGCTTTTGTTGGTTCTTTGTAAATCCATCAAACTAATTTTTTTGTTAAAGATGAAACAGTTTTATAACTATCGTTATTACTGGTTTTCTAAGTATGTTTTATGTTATACTTAAATGCTTTTGAATCGTTCTGCTGTCCAAGTTCCTTTTTTCTCGACGTTATTGGATTCTAAATGTATAAAAGTTACATATTAAAGTGGGATGTGATGATATCATATTTCCATACCGTGAATATAAAGATTAGACTGTGAACACAGAAAATTACATATAATCTCACACCCTTGTGCAAAATTTTCATATTAAAAAAATGCAAAAAATTTCGATTCTGTCTATTGACACCCATGACTTTTTGTTTCATTTCAGGTTGACATCTTGCGCCATAATTTGTTAGCGGATGCTTCGTTTATTACTATTTGGGTTGCTTTTGGTCCCGGGTCCATTCATGTTAATGGAGCCTTTTTGTGCCATTTGTTGACATTTGTGATGTCAATACTAATTCGTTTAGTGGAGCATACTTCTAAAAATAAGCCGTGTAAAAGTGCAAGAAGATCTATGATGTGTTTCCATCAGTAGAAATGATATTCTCTCTTTAAGTTTTATGTACAAAAGTGTATTTTTCTTCATTTGCTGAACTATATAAAATTTGTTGATAGCTAATTTGTTTAGCTCATTGTAATTTATATCCAACGAATAAGAATTATGAGAAATAAGTACGTATTTTTTATTTATATTGTATTGTTAACCGTAGTTTGTTTACTAATAAAATTAAGTAAATTCAACATAGACGTAACAGAACGATTAGCATCGTTTTAAATTCATATCCTTGTACGCTTATGTTTGTATAGGAGTATGAATGCAATAAAGTTTTGGTATAAGACGTTTCGTCATTGGTGTCCCATAATATAAGCACTGTTAGTTTGTAACCCTACATGTGAACAATTGTAAAATTGAGCCATGCGTTGCATGCTAGGATACAATTTACCTTTAGTGTAGAATTTTACATGATAAAACTATTATATAAATACATGAGTTGCTGTTATTCAGATTTCATAGAATAATATCCAAGACGAATACATATGCAAGAATATGGAAGGTTAACTTATATTGAAGGACATAGGTAGTTTTACCATTCTTATTTTCAACTGATATCAACCAAAACACAATCAAATTCATTTAGCTAGTGTTAGCCAACCCAATTATCCAAATGTGGTTAATACAAATGAAACAAATAAGAAAATAAAGAAATCACATAGAAATTTTATGGTGGTTCGACTAACGTCTAGCCTGTACTTACTTTATAGATTTTATCGATCACCTTTTCATATTACAACCAAATCACAATAAGAGTTTCAGAATTCAAATGCTTGATCTTGAATTTGACAAAGTTTCCTTGGCGAAAGGATCAAAAGTCATTTTTCAAGTGATGAAGCTTGCTATTTATAGCCGTGTCAGAATCGTTGGGTATTGTTATCCCGCCTTTTGGCAAGGCCGTGACACCAAGAACTTGACTAGAAACCAAGGATGGTTCGTCCTGGAGATCAGTTATACATAGGTCTACTATGGATGTCGGTAAAAAAATTTCGAATCCGGATCGAGCTACAATTTATATGACATGACAAGCAGAGCTGAGAAAGCCAATGTTCCAAATTTCAAGTCAATCGGACTTCGTATGCTCAAGCTATTGATGGATCACGGTTGAGAAATCCAAAATTGCATCGATCATAACTTAAGATCTACAAGTCCAAATGCCACCAAATTTGGACAGGAGCTGACTGGCAACCTAAGGAATGTTCATACCAAATTTCAGCTCGATCGGATCAAATCTTGATCGATTCGAATTTGCTTCGTATCGATCGTGGACCAACTTGCATCGATCATATCTCACAATCCACTGATCCAAACGCCATGAAATTTTCACAGTAGCTTACTTACATGTTAAGGAATGTCACCACCAAATATCACCTCGAATGGATGAATTCTTGATAGATTCGAAGTGAGTTCGAATCGATCCCCAAGTGTCCCCAAATTTCCTGAGGCCGGTCGCGTGGGCCCCCTCACGTGCCAGAACAAGTCTCCCGAAGTTTGAGCGAAATATCAGCCTCCTACGCCTATAAATAGGCCCCCAAAGCCATTAGAAAGGGGATCTTTTTTGGCTCTCCTACGTCCAGGCTCTGCTAGAACTATTTTTGTATTCTATAGCTGATGTTGTACACGAATTTCAACATCATAATCTGCTGTAATTATTTGTAATCGGCAAGTGAATATCAATAAAATCATCAAACTTCATAGTGGACGTAGGCAACACGCCGAACCACTCTAAAACTCTGTGTTTCTATGCATTTTCTTATATGATTATTGGTGTGTTTGTTAGATCTGCTTCATTTTACTTTTATTCTCTTCATTTTATCTCTTCAAACACACCCGAAGAGTGTTGTGCCCAATTTTGGTACAAACACTTTGGTGCTTTCACTGAGAAAAAACCCAGTTTTTCTCTCGTTCCTTGGATCTACTTTCGATATCGGATTGCATAAATCTAAGGAGAAGATCCAGATCTATCGTTCAATGTTTCCTTCTATTCTATTCAGATTGTTGCAGATCTAAGAGGAACCATATTCATCATGCAGTCTGTACCCCTATTTTCGAATCCAGAAAAAATGATGTTTTTCGTACCCATATTTTCGTATCCATGAAAATATGATGAATTTCGTACCCATATTTTCGTATCCATGAAAAAATAATGGTTTTCGTATCCATATTTTCGAACCCAGAAAATATGGTGAATTTCGTATCCATATTTTCGAATCCATGAAAGAATGATGGTTTTCGTATCCATATTTTCGAACCCAGAAAATATGGTGAATTTCGTATCCATATTTTCGAAACCATGATAATATGATGGTTTTCGTATCCATATTTTCGAACCCAGAAAATATGGTGAATTTCGTATCCATATTTTCGAATCCATGAAAAAATGATGGTTTTCGTATCCATGTTTTCGAACCCAGAAAATATGGTCATTTTCGTATCCATGTTTTCGAACCCAGAAAATATGGTCATCTTCGTATCCATGTTTTCGAACCCAGAAAATATGGTCATGTTCGTATCCATGTTTTCGAACCCAGAAAATATGGTCGTTTTCGTATCCATGTTTTCGAACCCAGAAAATATGGTCATTTTCGTATCCATGTTTTCGTACCCAGAAAATACGGTCCTTTTCGTATCCATCCAAAGGTGGCTTCCTTCGCATCGACCTTGTTCGTATCCATCCAAAGGTGGCTTCCTTCGCATCGACCTTGTTCGTAGCCCTCAGCAAGCATTCGTTCGAATCGATCAGGATGTACCACTTCGTATCCATCCATCTGCCTCCATTTCGTATCGATACGCACATGTAGTTCGTATCCATCCATCTGCCTCCAATTCGTATCGATACTCGCATGTACTTCGTATCCATCCATCTGCCTCCATTTCGTATCGATACGCACATGCAGTTCGTATCCATCCATCTGCCTCCAATTCGTAACGATACTCACATGTACTTCGTATCCATCCATCTGCCATCCATCTGCCTCCAATTCGTATCGATACTCACATGTACTTCGTATCCAACCATCTGCCTCCATTTCGTATCGATACGCACATGGAGTTCGTATCCATCCATCTGCCTCCAATTCGTATCGATACTCACATGTACTTCGTATCCATCCATCTGCCTCCAATTCGTATCGATACTCACATGTACTTCGTATCCATCCATCTGCCTCCATTTCGTATCGATACGCACATGCAGTTCGTATCCATCCATCTGCCTCTAATTCGTATCGATCTAGCCATTACGTATCGATGCTACTAGAGCTAATTCTATGGATGGATACGAAGTGGGTCTTTCAGCTGATGAATACGAAAAGTGCAATTCCTCTGATCGATACGAAGACGAGCACATCTGATGGATTCGAACAAGAACGATAGGAAGAAGGACTTTTTCAGGTTGCTTGATGGATACGGAATTTCAAAAAAAAAAAAATTCAGGTACCATCCAAATAGTTAATTCAAAACTCAACTTATTAAAGAAACATTCTGATCGTTCCATGACTGGACGGGACATAGGAGATTACAACAACAATTGTTGAAATGCACTCGAGGAATGGGTATCGAAATACTACTCAACCGGTGCCCCCAGAGGCTGGAGAACCTAGCTAAAACACCAAGAACTGAAGTTGATTAATATATCATGCTTCTAAGATGGACTGCAACTTCCTCCAATTGACCAGCTTTTAAAACTCTTGAATTGACAACTATGGTACGATGACTACTATGACAACTGCTCTGCACTGTCAACTCTGCCAACTCAAAGCATAGCCGGTCACCACTGAATCGTCTTCAAATGCCCACATCTTAATCGTTCCACATCTATACGACTAAAGGCATGGCATACAACCTCCAGAGAACTTCCTTAATACCCTATACTGGTCTCCTATCTGTTAGCCCATCTTAACCAACTCACATCGAATCAGTGTTACCAACCATTCGAACATTGGGCAATCAGGCATGCATCATTCACTAGTATTACAAGACCATGTAGCCATAAAATGGACTTGATAATATTGATTGGAGTATCTTTCCCAATCGGGGCCTATTCATTGAAATCATCCTATATACAAAATTTCTAGTAAAAATTCAGCACGGTCACTATGTCAGTATACTATGGAAATTCAACCTCCGCCACTATCTCATGAAGTGAGAATGGTGAATGGAGTCCACGAAAAGTGATGAATGTCATCAAATTCATTGTATCCCCTATTCCTCAAAGAAGAATGTCAATCGTGGTTAGGCATACCATTTCTACTTCTCATATTGCTAAAGGAAATAAAGAAGCTGGCAGCCAATGAATTGATCAAAATCCACAGCCCGTTGCTGCCAACACTTATAAATGAAATCAGCACAAAAACTTATTTCCAGAGTTTGATAACAGAATTGGTGGATAGCCGCTGACGACTACACCAACATGTCTAGGCCAATATTACGATTGATGAATCAGACGAAGGATCAACTTGGCAAGATAAGAGGGAACCTGCTCCATACTCTAAATCGGGAAGCTCATCTTCTTTACATGACTATCATGGATGCCAACGCCATAAGGTTGCTCCAGAAAGGATAGCTTTGGCAATATGTTCAAGCCCCATATAATGAAGAGCCGGGAACCCCCAACCTCAATCAGAACTTTGATCAGACTGAACCATTTGCGTTAGACTTCCAACTGTGAAAGGCTGGACCGAAGTACAATAGCGAGCATACGACGCTGCTTCACTTATCAATGAGATTTTATCCGATCTCTTTTGAATTATTTCTATTTCAATTTCGTTTATGTTACGAAATATGACCAACTTGAATTAAACTACTTGCAAATGATGCAGGTAACTGAGTACTTAAGGATGGCTGCAAAACAACCTCCGCGGACTGTGATCAAATCATTGAAAAGAGATCAACAATGTCAAGACTCCAGTACAAAGTGGGTGCAACTGACCATCCACTCATCAGCCTATGCAATTTAATTATGAGATTTGAGAAAGGCTTGGAGTTATATGTCCCAACAATGCACTATCCATCTCGTACTTGAAGCTCGCCAAAATACTTATGCTTCTTCCGATGCCCGGTAGAATCAGAATCATACCAAGGGTGGACATGACCGTCCATGCATCCAATCCTGCATTAGACCCTTGGGGTTATTTAAGAACGCATGTTTAAAGTGTATATGATTTGACCATTCACTCTCCAGTTTGCGTCTGTGATTCCGCAAGAACAATCATGCCTTAAACCGACTTCCTCAGGGGCCAACCCTTAATTTATAGTCATCGACAACCGACTGCTTGCTCGCCAATCATCATAAGCCATCATTTCAACTCTCTTCCTCAGCTCGACTGGAAGATCGCAAAGCAAAAAGTGGACGTGAATCGACCGTCTGCTATCCAACTCTTGCCCCTGAATTAAGGAAAATACACAACTCAAAGTGAATGTAGATCGACCATCCTATCCTCTGCTCGAGCTCAAAGCTTGCCAGAACACTAATCTTACTCCTTAGGCTTGGCAGAAGTGGGATCCAAATGAACATAGATGCGATTCAACCATCCATAAACTAAATCTCATCCGTCGTTGATGGCAGATAAGTGGAAAGTAATCGAGATCCCACCAATCACTCGCTAAGTGAAATCTTAAGCACAAGGACAAGTCACCACACTAAAGCCAAAGAAGGATTGATACACAAAAATCCTTTAACTGACTCTAGTCTCCCAGATTGCGAGCTGGAGTACAAACTTATAAATGCGGTTTCGAAGAGGGTGGATCCGTCCGCCTAACGACTTCAACCATACTAAAAACAAGTTCGAGGAGGATGGATCCATCCATCTAATGACCTCGCTTGATGACTCAGGATGGATGTGAATTGACCATCCGCGATCCTAATAATTCCGCAGTTCCCAGAGTGAGAACGCAATCCAAATGCCCAAACAAACGTGACTACCGTTTGTCGGCCAACTCCAAACTCCCAAAGTGCGAGTTGGAGTATAAAACTCGTAAATACGGTTCTGGAGAGGGTAGACCCGTCCACCTAACGACTTCGACCGTATCCTAACCAAGTTCGAGGAGGATGGATCCGTCCATCTAATGACCTCACTTGTTAACTCGGGGCGGATGTGATCCGACCATCTACGATCCCGATAGATCCATCGTTCCCAGAGTGCGAACGAACTCCTGAAAAACCTAAACAGATGTGACTGACCATCTATAAACATCAACTCCAAATTCCCAGAGTGCGAGTTGGAGTATAAACATCAACTCTAGGTTCCCAGAGTGTGAACCGGAGTATAAACACTACATCCATCGTTCCCAGAGTGTGAACGGACTCTAGGTTCCCAGAGTGTGAACCGGAGTATAAACCCCTCGTTCCCAGAGTGCGAACGGACTCTAGGTTCCCAGAGTGCGAACCGGAGTATAAATCCATCGTTCCCGGAGTGTGAACGGACTCCACTTTCCCAGAGTGCGAATTGGAATATAGACATCTATTCCAGGTTCCCAGAGTGCGAACCAAAAGCATAAATGCTAACTCCAGGTTCCCAGAGCGTGAATCGGAGCATTAACATCAATTTCAGGTTCCCGGAGGGCGAACCGGAAAATAAAAATGTCAACTCCAAATTCCCAAAGTGTGAATTAGAGTGCGAATGCCAAGTCAAAGTTCCTAGAGTGCGAACTGGAGTATAAACATTTAATAACTCTAAGTCCCCAGAGTGCGGATTGGAGTATAAACACTAAAATGGGTGTGATCGACCATACATCAACTAACTCCAGATTCCCAGAGTGCGAACTGGAGTATAAACATCAAATATTCCAGATTCCCGAAGAGTGAACTGGATTGTGAACATCAACTAAATCTGGTCCCGAAAGCACAGACTGAAGTATAAAGACCTAGTGGGTGTGACATACTACCTATCAACCAACTCCAATCCTCGAAGCATGGATTGGAATATAAATACCAGAAGGGATGCGATTTGATTGTCCATCTATCAACTCTAATTCCACAGCAAGTTCTGTAGTACCAGAAGCGGATGTGGTTTGACTTTCTTCTTTCCAACTCTTCCCCTGACATGGGGGCACACTTATCATAAAAAATCGAATGCGATCCGACCATCTAGCTCTAAGCGGGCACGACATGACCATTCATGCATCAACTCTTATCCACGACACAGGACCTGTAGCATACTCTTATAAGGATGCGCTCCAACCCAACAAGACAAAATTTCTTCCTTGATTCGACAAGGAGATGTAGATTCGCAAAACGGACCTAGCTGAACGTCTTATTCTAAATGGATGTGATTACCCATCCTACCCCAAATGGACGTGACACGACCGTTCATTCGCTAACTCTAGCCAAATGATATGGCAGGTTGTGCATGCAACATGGACGGATGTGACCCAACTATCCGCCAATCAACTCCTTTCTGCAATTCAGGAGGACAAACATCAAATTAAAGTTATTGCGATGTGATCGACTACACTCCGATTTTCGCCATTGACTAGTGCCAGAGGAATTAATCGAGGAAAATGCGATTCGACCATTTTCTGCTAAAATTCTTAGTCCCCAGAGTGTAGACAGGGGTATAAACATCAAATAGGTGTGACTAATGGCCCTTCAACTACCTCTAGTCCACAGAGTGCGACTGCGACCATAGACAGGTGAAGAATGTGATTCGACCATTCATTCACCAACTCCGGCCTAAAGTCGACGGGAGGAGTATAAACTCACTGCAGATGCAATAGACCGTCCACAAACTAACTCTGCTAACCCAAGAGTGGGGGCAGAAGAACAAATCATTGAAAGAAGAGAAATGAGACTCGCTACATTGCTAGCTATTCAGATTCCTTTACAACTTAAGGCAACGACTGCAAGGAGGCCTTAATGCTAACTAATCAGAATGATGCTCGAAGTTACGAGAAGCCAATTATATCGTACCGCCAGATCGATGGGCAATATCAATCTGCACCTTTCATATCATACCAAAAGATCGATAGGCAATGAGGTCCGTACATTCTACATTATGTCGCTAAATTGACGGCCAATATCGATCCTCTTCGATTACAAGTCGATGTGACATGAGTGCCCATCGAATACCTTCGACCACCGGAGCATGGATAGAACCACGAATGAGTGTGACTTAACCATTCATCCTCCGTTGCATTCCTTCAATCTGCTAGAAAGAGCATGAACTGACTGCTTTTGAGCTGACTGTATCCCTAGATCTAACGGGAGAACGTAGATCAAAACGGGCGTGGTTGATCGCCCAACTCCAAAAGAATCCAATGCGACCATTCATTCTTTGACTCTTACCATAATCCGACTAAACAGACAATTCACAACAAGTGCAACCTAAATGTCCGCGCACCGATTCTTACCCTTGATTTGATAAGGGAAGCATCAATCCTGCATTGGATATGACTGGATGGTTCACTCTTAAGTTTTTCCCCAGAGTATGGCGACATAAGCAGCAAAATGAATGTCGATGAGGCAACGAAGTATTCTGACTAGAGGAAAGAACTAGGATAGAATGCAGAATACGACACAACTCAGCCTTCCATCGATTAACTCGATCCCATGGTTCAACGGGATAGAATGCAAAATTAAAGTGAACATTATCTACCTTGCCGCTTATCGAGATTTTCCCCTGACTTGGGGGTACGCACGATAAATAAGATGAAAATAATTTGACCATTCATCAAACAGCTTTGACTCTTACAGCTTGGACTACAATATAAATACAGCAGAAGCTAGACTCGATTATTCGCATAATACGTCCATCGACCCAACACTGGGGGCACAAGTTTGATCATCCAAGAGCTGGATATGCCTACTCAATCCTATAGCTTGGGCCTAGTATTCATAACAACTTTAAGTTATGACCGAAAGGATGCTTAGAGATAGAATCATCAGATCGACGCCCGGACTTATGGGCTACTGATCATCATTCTTACCCTTCCGATGAGCAATGGATCGCGAGTACATTGAATGGAAAACGCATTGCGTGGAAACACATGTAGACTCAAACTCATAGCTGGAGCCGGCTATGCTGTAGCATGAGATACAAGGCTAAACTCTACTAAGCCTTTGATTCAACATGCCTATAAGGCTAATCACTTACCATTGCAAACAAGCACATGAAGTACCTACAACCCGTCACGAGTATTATAGATCAGATCACAACTCTGTGCAATGATGATGCAAGAGTCAACTGCATTGCTTCAGGTGAATTTGATATGTCCGCTTGGACTCAATCTCATGTGTATATAAGGACTTTCACCAATCATTGAGAACCATGCAATATATGTCAACCCAATGCATGTCTCGGGGAATAAAAATGAAGTGACATGGATCTAGAAAGATCTACTGCACTTAAGGAGTAGGCGAATCTACTCAAAACCAATAGGTTTATCCATGATGTCCTCTACCCAAAATGAGTATTCAATCCTCTACTTATGAGAGAAACAAAAGGAAAGTGGTGGACGTACGTTGACTACTCAGATTTGCATTAGGCAGGTCAAAGAATAGCTTTCCACTTCCAATAATCAACCAACTAAATAGACTCGACCATCTGACATGGATTACTCTCATCCATGGACGCAAACCTCCAGATACAATCAGATACTGAAACATGTCCTAGACCAGGAATACAACTATTCCATTACTGATCTGGGCCTATATTGCTATGCTGCATTCTTTGGATTCAAACTTGAGAACGCTAGATCCAATGGCAACCTTAGATGTCTAGAAGGTTACTCAAATGGAATATCGAGCTAAGCTAATTTGATATCACTTATCTCCTTCAGAGAGCTATCCATGGTCAAACATTAGCATACTTCATATCTGAACTCACTTCATCAGACGGTTATCCGAAGAATAGTAGAGAACCATCCAACCGATGGAGAACATACATAGATGGAACTTCCGATAATCGGCTTTCTAACGTCGAAATTGCGTTAACGACTCCTATCAAAGACTATCTACCGTGGGGAATTCTTCTTGAATAGGGGAATGAGAGATGGTATATCCTCCGTGAAGCATCACTGCATGATTACGTCTAGATCGTTCGACTCCATCGACACAAAGCATTACTTTTGTATCCACCAATCTGAGACCCAATATTACGTATCCGTCGATGCAAGGCACACCTTATGTGAGTCCATCTCGTATAAATAACAATCAATACGAAGTCTACCTTAGTGCATGCCAGATCGATCCAAGAGAGGATCGATGCGAAGGAATGAATCCTCAACAACCATCAAGTGTTCTTGCAACTCGTATTTCACATCGATTCAGGAGAGGATCGATACAGAATTCGAAACAAGAAGACCGACAACGACTTGTTAACGTGCGAACGTCAACAAGAGTCAGGTTAACATATATGCATGTACGTTGAACTAATTTCCAATTTTAGAAATCCGCAAGTCGAATGCCCACCTGGTGACAATTACAACAACAAATAGCTAATCGTTATCATACAATAATCGGTTACAACGGTATAACAGTTGGTAGTCAACAGTTCATATTATTAAAAAATTAGTCAAGGATTACAACTTCCAACAAGAAGATGATAACTGTTTAACAAGTTAAATGGAACTATTCAGTGTGAAGATGGCAGTTTTCAAAGCACGTTATGTTCACACAAGACGTACTTTGGGGGGCAAATGTTATCCCGCCTTTTGGCAAGGCCGTGACACCAAGAACTTGACTAGAAACCCAGGATGGTTCGTCTCGGAGATCAGTTATACATAGGTCTACTATGGATGTCGGTAAAGTTTTTTCGAATCCGGATCGAGCTACAATTTATATGACATGACAAGCAGAGATGAGAAAGCCAATGTTCCAAATTTCAAGTCAATCGGAGTTCGTATGCTCAAGCTATTGATGGATCACGGTTGAGAAATCCAAAATTGCATCGATCATAACTTGAGATCTACAAGTCCAAATGCCACCAAATTTGGACAGGAGCTGACTGGCAACCTAAGGAATGTTCATGCCAAATTTCAGCTCGATCGGATCAAATCTTGATCAATTCGAATTTGCTTCGTATCGATTGTGGACCAACTTGCATCGATCATATCTCACAATCCACTGATCCAAATTCCATGAAATTTTCACAGTAGCTTACTTACATGTTAAGGAATGTCACCACCAAATTTCACCTCAAATGGATGAATTCTTGATCGATTCGAAGTGAATTCGAATAGATCCCCAAGTGGCCCCAAATTTCCTGAGGCCGATCGCGTGGGCCCCCTCACATGCCAGAACGAGTCTCCCAAAGTTTGAGCGAAATATCAGCCTCCTACGCCTATAAATAGGCCCCCAATGACATTAGAAAGGGGATCTTTTTTGGCTCTCCTACGTCCAGGCTCTGCTAGATCTATTTTTGTATTCTATAGCTGATGTTGTACATGAATTTCAACATCATAATCTGCTGTAATTATTTGTAATCGGTAAGTGAATATCAATAAAATCATCAAACTTCATAGTGGACGTAGGCAACACGCCGAACCACTCTAAAACTCTGTGTTTCTATGCATTTTCTTATATGATTATTGGTGTGTTTGTTAGATCTGCTTCATTTTACTTTTATTCTCTTCATTTTATCTCTTCAAACACACCCGAAGAGTGTTGTGCCTAATTTTGGTACAAACAGGTATTATTTCGAATTGGCCTACCAAAACCGAGATGTCGAGTCAAAATAGCCTGTAGATTGATGGATCAGTACCGGTCTATCCATAAATCTTGGTCCAAACTTGTTTCTTCCTTCATTTTTGCTTAAGTTTTCAAGCTTTGGGTTTTCAAGAGAAAAATTAATTTTAGTGGATCGATACTGATCCATCCCTTATTTTTAACACGTCTTTTTCTTCAAAATAGCATATGGATCCACGGTACAAATCAAAACGATGCATATATAACATTTGGATGGATAAATATCCATCCATGGATTGGCAGTGACCCATCGAGTTGGCTAATGCCTATTTTTTCTTGTACTCTTCATAGGTTGATCTTATTCAAGTCCAAGATACATTCCTTTATCATTTCGTAGTTTCTTAGTTCAAATACCGGATAACACTTTCCCTTCCAAGTATGCTTTTGTTAATACAAAGCATGCTTTGAATCGAGATAAGCGACCAAATACAGATCGGTAAAGACTCTTTCGTGGTACATTGCACTTTCAATGAGAATATTAACAGTTCATTCCAAACATCAATCTATCCATATCTTCTCGACAGATATAACCGTCGAAGTCTACTATCCGAGTCTTTGATCATCACTGAGAAATTTTTAAAAGTCGTTCCAATCCACGGTCAGATAGTTTTCCATCCTTTCCATTTTTTTATTTTTTATAAACAAACACCCGAGTTGACCCATTGGATCTGAGAACGTATTCATAATTTCATACTCAAACAAAAAAACACTTTCTATTCTCATTTTAGCATCCAATATTCTTGATCAAAGCATGATTTGTAGTCACAAAACCATATTTTGTGGGGCAAGTGCTTCTAGATAAATTTTGCACATGCTTAAAACAGACTCCAATCGAAAAAGTTGGATTAGAAAGTGATGAAGAAATGGATTGAGAAGCTTGAAAACTATCAAGCTAGGTAGTATGAAGGGGCTCAACAAAATTGGCTAAGATTTAGTCAACTAAAACCGGTCAGTATAGACCAATATGGGTTGGTACCAAACGGGTTAGCTACCTCGATTTGAGTGCCTTGGGACTTAGGAACCTCAACTATGAAGAAAGCTAGAGTTTTGGGATCATCAAAACAGGTCAGTACCGATTGATTTGGTTCGTACTGATCAGGTTGATTGTCTTGTGAATTGTGCGTATTGACTCA
Source organism: Allium cepa (assembly GCA_030765085.1). Classification (NCBI taxonomy): domain Eukaryota; kingdom Viridiplantae; phylum Streptophyta; class Magnoliopsida; order Asparagales; family Amaryllidaceae; genus Allium; species Allium cepa. Next base: position 20,723,904 of record CM060933.1, on the reverse strand, counting down.
TTTTTTGTGCTGAAATTTTGAAAATTGATATATATATATTTGTTCGTTCAAACCTATAATGATTTTCGTGCGGGAATCGAACTATATATTACAAGCCTTCCCCAACTAGAAATATTTTTTTTCTAATTCTTTCCTATAAAGCTTTGAGTAAAATCGATATCTACTTGATTGTAATTGAGTATTACAGACAAAATTAATCAAAAAAGACAACTAATTGAACATAGACTGGAGGTTTCGTCGAACAACAATAAAATCGCTATTTTTGACTTTTTTCATTTTTTTAATTCGCTTTTATAGAAGCTTATCACTCATCCCTGTAAGTAACCCATTTTGTGAGTTAAGGTCATAAATATATCCATGGTGCAGTATGTTTTACTTACGTAAGATATGTTCATACACACACACACATATGTGTGTGTGTATATAGAGGTGGAAAAAAGATGATTAGTGCGACATTGGCAAAACCTACCTGTTCTTGTTCGATCCAAGAGAAACCACCACCGTAAGAAGAAAAGTAACTAGCCATCTACATGAAATTGATAATTAACCATGCATGTTCTACACAAATAAGCTTGGGTGATTATTATTAAAATTTCAAATCCAGTTAATATATTTAGCATTCGTAATCTGTCGATAATTCAGATATTAATTCATGTTTATTTGGTTTTTGATACTTACTAACTTACAATCAAGTACTTTCATGGTCCAAGATGATTATAGAAAATATACCAAGAAATCAACATCTGCCAAAACATGATGGATAAAAAGAGTAAAGTGTGTGGATCCCACTTCTATAGTAGCTTTTCATGACCGAGTTAGTATCTGGGTTCGCAATCAAGCCCATAATACGTAGGAAATGACATAAAAAATGATTCAACTAGGAAGGAAATACGATAGGAAAAAAAGAATATTATTTTCAATTCACGTACAAAATCATATCGGACAAGTAATGGTTCAAAACATATTACATGTGTTTAGCATCTTTTTTTTCTAACGGTTCCTTAACCACGTTCAATTTGTTTACATTGCAGTGTTAATTGAGATCCGAACCTTATTAACGACTTTGTCAAATCTTGGTATTTATTTAGACTTGACAAAGTTGTTAGCATTCTTCGGTCCCCAGTTAGCACTGTAATGTAAACAAAGTTTATTTGTACATTGTAAATTACTATACATACACAAAAAAATGATATAAAATTAAATACACCATTTTTTATTTAACATACACCACACGTATTATGAAACTACTCTCATATTGGAATAAAAAAAACACTTATCTTATTTTATTAACTTTCCCCCTTTCATGCATTAATCAAAGTAATGTTCCTAATTTCATTAAATTCATTTTGTAAATTTCAATTTTCAAATTCAAATACCTTAAATAGAATTCAAATTTATTTAAATATTTATATATACATGTCAAATCAAATTAAATTTGACAGTAAAATGTTAACTTGTTCAAATTTTAATGTTAAATTTAAACTTGGTTTAATTTAAGTAAGTGTTAGCGAAAAATTTAATACTCTACAAATTAAAATAATTTCAATATTAAATTTTAGAGTTTAAATTTTATATTTAATTATAGTGAAAAATGTTAAAATTGACTACCAATGAACACAACTTGAAACTTTATAAATAGAGTTTGATACTTGAAAGGAATTTAATCTAACTCAACTAATGATACATAGAAACTTTAGTTACGTATGAAACAAACTATACTGATTATACTATGACTTTATGATTCTATAATATTGATTTTTATTTTTTATTAAGTAGGAGCTATTTTGTCTAATATTGATCAAAAGTTTTATGGTGTATGTAAAAAATTATGGTGTATGAATAGAATTTACCCTAAACAAATTGAAGGCGATTAAGGAACCGTTAGAATAGAAGGCACGAAACTATGTGGTATGTTTTGAGTCATAACTTGCTCATATGGTTAAAATATGTAAAATATTGTTTTTTCTATCATATTTCTTTCACAGTTGCACCTTTGAACCGGATCCATACATTTAATTCTTTTTATCCATCATATTTTGGCAATTACTAATTTCTTGGTATCTTTTCTATAATCATCTTGAGTCATAAAACTATCTTGTGAAATTAACTGGAAGTATTTACTATCTTATGGATTTGACAGAAAGTGTTTGATTGCCAAATAAACATAAATTAATAATCGAAATATCACGAGTTTACAAACACTAGATATATCAATTGGATTTGAATTTTAAAACAGATAACCCTAGGCTTAATTGTGTCAAGCACCCATATTTATTACCAATTTCACGTTTGTGGTTGGTAATTTTTCTTATTACGGCGGTGATTTCTCATGGACCGAACATGAATATGGACGCATTTCGCTGTTATTGCAGTATTTATTCTTTTTCTATTGATAATTTTCGTCTATAGATTATTTGAACGTATCTTGTATGCAAGTAAAGCACACAACACTTTAGGTATTTCTGTTATTTTCTTTTTCCAACTACAATCTTGTAATTTGACGATTTTTATATATGATATTTGCGACTTCAATGCACAAAAATTATTTCGGATACTTAGAAGGATGAGTGATAAGCTTTTATCATAGTACACTGGATATTAAGAGGATTGTAAAGTTTCTTTTATTCTCTTTAATAAAATGCTATAAGCAAAGTTAAGGTGAAATTGTGTTTGGATGTTATTATCATCATGATATTTGTTTCCAACATCATATTTGTTTTCTTAAAGAAAAAACTGTTGGTACAAATAAAAACATGCGAGTATATTGTTTTCAATTTACGTTATCAACTAGTACAAGTAGAAAGTTTTCTTTTAGCATTAATACCAAACGTAGTGCTTTATGAAGCTGCTTTCGAAGATCATATGCCATCTGCCAATACATTGTGTTGATCAACATCGTTGTCCTCATTAAGTTAGAAACTTAAAGTTCTCATAAAGATTGTCAGAGACATTGTCTCACCCAAAAGAATTTCGAAATTCGTATGGGTGACTAAAGAATATTATCTACTTCTTTTTAATCAGTGAACCAAAGAAGACAAACAAGAATATGAAAGCAGTGAAAGATATAGAAAATGATAGAGTTACAGTTATGCCTTAAGAACAATTATGTAATTCGTTACATATATCTAACTCAATAATCGATCTTGTACGAAATCAAAGGTATTTCCTTTCTATTATGTACTAGATATACCGTGGGATATTAATTAGTTAATTTAGTTAAAATTATATTTAATAGAAAATGCATAAATGATATGTTTTATGATGGTAGTTACAAAGAATTGTAACCGTAAGTAATTTATCACAATAAAAATAATTATATCATTTTAAATGTTCATAATCAAAATACATCGAGACTGAATATCGATGTATCCGTTGAGATTAGAGTACGTAACGCCCTTCAAATGTTGGGCAGTGTATTTCTCATGACTGCCGGGGGCACACAGAGATTACGTACTGATAGTTATTAGATAGCAATAGAATGACTCACTCGATGGTTTTCTGTTAGTTAATAATACTAATGTTAAACAAAAAATATCGATGTGATTGATTTACTCAATTCACTCAACTTGGGAATACCGTGGATCTTTAATGTGAAAGCTCCTCTTTGATTATGTTCAAATCATAACATGACATTCCATCGAATGACTATAATTGGATCAAGTGAAAGTATTGAAAATAAAGCATTATTCAAAAGAGTATCGTCTTCTCACTTATATGGGGTTAGTATCACGGTTAGCTCAAGTCAACTCATAGTCAAAGTCTCTGATCAGGGCATTTCGGTTAATAATAATTGTTATTATTGAACCAAGGACTTTATGTTTGAACATATAGTTAAACATGGATAATATTGAAATTTTGACCATTACCAAATTCCATAAGTCCAAAGTAATATAGTTTTGATGAAAAGAATTGGTGTAAATAAATGTCACAACCGAGTAACACTTAATAAGGTGAATTGGATTTTATCAAAACTAAGTAAGCGATAAAAATGTCACATCATCTGCTAAGTGATCGTGAACGTTAGCATTCAAATTGTTCAATGTTAATCGCTGATCGAATTTACACTCAAGAGTCAAACAAGCGAAATGATGAATTCTCTTTAGACCAATGATTTAATTAGTTTATAATCATTGTAAATTAATTAAATTAGTTAATATTAATAAAACATTAAATATGAAATTCGGATATGATTTGAGGAATAAATATTACTGTACATTTATAATAATTATAAATATATTGATCAATATGCAATATCGACAAGCGGTTAAATTAGATTTAATTAATATTATTAATTTGGGTTTAAAATAGGTTTATAGCTCATGAAAGGGGCTGCAAATTTCTACCAAAGAGGATGTAAGTGGATGCCAAAAAAATGGACTAGGAATATTTTAGATGGATGACTCAGATTTGGGGAGAAAATGTAAGAGATATAATTCACTTTTCTTTCTATTCCTTTCAATATAAAAGGACTCTCAACCCTAATGCATACAAAGATTTTTGTTGCCTCCTCTATCATCTTATGGTAAAAAAAATACAATCTATATACTCCATCAAAACTCAAATCAAATCAATTCAAATCAAAAGCTAGTTGGTAGCAAATGGTCTGCGGTTCTAGGACCGGTCTTCTAACGAATCGAGAAGCTTTCTATGGAAGGAGAACTCAACATTGCAAGGTGGACTTGAGGGAATTAGATTTAGACAAGTGTTTAGTTAATATATATGATGTATTACCTCTATATAAATGCATATTATTCATGTATATACATATATTGCTATTACTGTATTATTAGTTAGTTGAGATTCATATAGGTATTGTTGTTATCACATATTGATTGGTTATTCATATATGTTTATAAAATAAAATAAAAAATTTAATTTTTCCATAAGGATCCGATACACACAACCGAAATTATTATTTTTAATTATTTATATATTTTATTAATTAATATATATTTACATAGATTAATATATTAACTGATTTATTTATATGACTTATATTAAACTATATGACTATGTCTCATATATAATTGATATAATAATTTTAAAATGTACATTTATATTAAACACAACTTTTAATACTTGAAAATAGCTTTTTGGTAACTATCTAATATTTTTTATTACTATTTAATCATTATACGAATTAATAAATTCATGTAAAATAAATTATGTTTCAAAAATTTATTTTTATATTTTTTAAAAGTTAATATGATATCTCATAAGTCATTAGCTCTCTATCAAAAAAATTAGAATTTTTTAATCATTTTTAATATTTTAAAAATTATTTTTTAGTTCGATTGAAAAGCATTTAATTAATAAAAATATTATTTGACTAAGAAAAATCCAAAAAAATTTCTTAGCCTATTTAATAGTATTCCCGATTTCCTAAAATTTTAAAATTATAAACATTTATTACATATATATTTTCTATTTTCTATCATTTATTTATTGTTGTTTGACTAATTAATTTTTAAAAGCAAAATATTAATATAACAAAATTATATTTGAATTTGAAATAGCAGTGTATTCGATCTGGAATGAAAACTAACAAAAAATTATTTATTTTAAAATTTTATTATTATATAAAATATTCTAAATCATATTTAAATTTAATATTTATACTTATATTTAGAGATACATATTTATATATCTATATAGTTATGTTACTTTAATACATTTAGATATATGTATGCATATTTGTATAAAAAATAAAATTTAAATTGTATATTATATTTATATAAACATTTGTTTATTTTTTATACTATAATGTTATATATATAATATTTCTAACAATATATATGACACTACTTGAATATTTATATATATATATATATAATAATTGTAAACATAAAAGCATATTTGGATAAAATACAATGCATATAGGATGGGCTAACGTCTCCGTTGCAATGTAAATCCAAACATCTATATACCGGCATGTTATACCTTGCACGATATATCATGTTACACATGCACACACATATACATATGCATATGATATGTATGTGGAATTGTATATAAATTGAAAATAAATTGAATAAATTTCTATGAACAATTTATAAATTTATATGAAATATATGATTTTATTTAAATTAAATTTAGAAATGTTTTAAATTAATTATACTGCATAGGCCCAATAAAAATCCAATAGGGTAAAAAATTGAAATTCGGTTATAGTTTCCAATGAGGGTTGGCCCAGCTCCAACAGGAAAGTACTTGTTTGAATGATAACCAATTGAAGTTTTCTTTTGGACTGGTCTATTGAAGCATAGTTGGAATGAAATGCGAAGCTGGAGTTTATTTTAATTGATTTATTCAGTTGAATCAATACAATATCGACTGCAATTTGTTGATTTAAATAGTCCATATAGTGAACTAACGTAATATCTAAACCAAATTCAATCTGATAACTTGCTTAGGCTTTGCTGGTGAATGACTCCTCTATGTAATAAAAAACAAAAATAGCATTTTTTTAATTAAAAATTTGTCTTTCCAGATCCTTCGAAAATTTAAATGATGAAATCAATTTGAATAAGCACATATGAAAAGAATAACAAATTAGAAATACATTAGCCAAACATATTCCCCAATCCAAAACCAAATAGAAAGGAACCTCTTTCAAATAAAGTTAAAAGGCAATATTTTAGTGCTTCCATACTGATATTTATTTTCACTATTGGAAAGCATGGTTTTTCTCTTCCTAAAATTCTGCTCAAACAGGTTCTAAGTTGAGCTCACAAAATGTTTGCATTTTGTTTGATTACAAACTCATCTTGAATTTGTGAATAATGGTCAGGTATATATTTCGCATGATATGTAAAATTACTACCATTTAAGAAACGATTTAATAAGCATATTAGCTTTTGTATGTTGAATGCTAACTGGTTTTCTACATCATATCACCATCACTATAATAGTCTTAATCTCAGCAAACGAGAATGGTTCATTTTGTACACCATAAATGTTAAAAAAACAAATGACAAGCACCATCGTCTTAGTGGCTAAGTGATTTGACTTTGGTGCGGGAGGTCACAAGTTCGAAACTTGCATAGCGTGATTCGAACATTTATTGACACATGATTTTTGGTTTGTTGTCCCAGTAACTTGTTGTATCTAAGTACCATTTCAAAAAAAAGTTAAAAAACAAATTTTGAATTAATTATATTTTACAGAAACTAATCTTAATTGAAACAGAGCTTGAGTGATATGTTATAAGCTCCTGATTAAGCTAAAGCCAAACCAATGAGCTCATGCTAAAGTGTAGCTCAATGAGTCAGCTTTAAAGTTGCATGATCGATTTCACAATAGAGGGGGGATGAATATGGTGATACCAATAATAATAAAAATTAATGCGGAAATATATAAAATAATTGCAGCACGGATAATAATAAAATAATAAAAGCTGAAATAGAACAACACATATTTACCCAGCTTTGGAAAAACCCTGCCTACGTGCTGCCCCAAGATTTCTACTAGAAATTAAGTAGTCAGATCCTTACACACGTAAACTTGCGACACCTGCTATCGACTAACCTAACCCTACGCTCAAATATCTGCCACAACTCAGCCACTGAGTTGCGAATTCTTTAACTACAAAACCGTAGTTCGTAACCCTGTCACACGACTAGAAGAACATCATTTAAAATTTTACAATTGAAAACAAAAAACTAAACAAAACCCTATTTATATAATTTGAAGCCCAAATAAAAGTGACCGGCCCAATTGAAATAAAAGTAGATGTACATTTTTTTTTCCTTCTATTTTTATCAGCCGATCCCTTTTACTTTCATTTAGTCCTTCTGCCATTCATTCCTCTTTCAAAATTTAGGGCTTTGCGAATTGAAGCCGCCGCTTGTTCTTTTGCTTCGATTGAAATATGTGTTTGCTTTGGATTGATTGCTGCTGTGTTCGACTTCGGCTGCTCTAATTTGTCGAGATCAAATGATGCTTTGAATTGGTACATTTGTCCTCTTTTTCGATTTATATTTATACTCGACTGATTCGAGTTCTTGATTGATGTTTGCTCTCTGGTGTTTTTCTTGAACTCAGATGATATTTTGCCGATGATGTTCCGGGTTATATTGGGATGGAATCCCTTAGTTTTTGTTTGTTTAATTTCGGTTTGAATATTTCGTGATTTTATTTCTGTGTTGATTTTTGATCATACGACTGTGGTGATTCTGTCTTATTCATTAGATAAGAGTTACTCCATATATTTATGATGAATTTGATTCTGCTCCGTTCTTCACTGTTATGACTTTGGCATCGTTCGATTTTTACTTGAACAATTTGAGTGTGTTCCATTCATTTACTCTGATGCATTTGCATTTGCTTCGTGAATTGCTTTGGTTTTTCTTTGAATCAGTTTCGTTCTTTTCACCTATGACTTCGACCATTTGATTATTTGATATAAACTTGACTTGTTCACACTCGTGACTTTGTTCTAATTTTTGTGTAACTCTCTGACTTTTTCAGCTTGATCAATTTAAGAAACAAAACTGCTGCTTTTCTTTAAACTTTGACTTACAACTGTGTTTACTATAAACACATAAACATATACATACATACATATGTGTATGTATATATGTGTACGATTGTTGCCTATCCACTTGGTTTCATTGATTTTTCATGATTGAATGCTTTGTTGCACTTGTTCGATTGTCGCTTAATCAGTGTCACTGCTTGCATGGAGTTCTATGTCTAGTAGCTTGCATTGGTTTCCATACACACACATACACATACATGTGTGTTCATGCTTGTATATATGTATGTTGTGATGCCTTGTTCTGCTTGATTTACATTGATATTCAAGTGTGTGTGGTTGCAATGTTAGTAGTCTATTGTTGTGTTCATTTGTTTGGATCCTAGTCTGGTTTCACTGGCTTGTTGAGTGTGATTCCATTATGCTTTGCACTCCTGTACATATGCACTGAATTATGGTCTCATGTCTTTGTACATTTGAGCTGCTGTGATAGTTTGTTGGGTCTGCTCTTTGTTTTTCTTGACCACCATATATACTTGAAGTCTTCTTGTCACCATGCCTGATTGTGTATATTTTGTTTGGAGCAGTTCTTCATGTGTACTGAACTGTTGAGTCTACCCTTGTGCACTTGTTAAAGATGTATTCAAGTTGATCTGTTTCTTTGTTGTTGCCTTCCATTATGATGTTTCTGTAGCTCGATCATCCATGCTTGTTCATGCATTCGAACTACTCTGTGTTAATTTAGAGACTTGAAATCTGTTGACTTGTACGTGGTTGCATATAAACTTGCTATTATGTTTGAGTCCCTGGCGACTTTTCTCTGGTTTGGTCTTGACTTTACTCTAAGTCTGGTTGTCTAGATGCATTGCATCATGTGCTGCCTTATGTCCGACCATATGCATATGTTGTTTTGTACTCCTGAAGCTTGTTCATTGCTGGTGTATTGCAGTCGAATTCTGGTTGTTATGTTTGTGTACTTTTGAGTTGGTTTTCATATTGCTTTTGGTTGTTTGGATTTACATGTTGAACTGCTTGTCGAGTTATACTGACCTACCTCAAGTTAGAATGGTCAGGTTTATGTTGTTATTTCATGTTTGCTGTCATGTGAACCATTTGACTGTTGAGGCCGTGTTGCATGATTTTTTTGATCGAGCATTTTCACTTGAGTTAAATCCACCATTTGGTTAGGTTTGACCTTGTGCTCACCTGTTCCTGCAATTTTATCAAGTGTATATCGGTGTGCACGGTCTTATGGCATGTACAGTGATACATTGTGCATGTTACAAGATGTTCGTGAAAGATGAATTCAAGCGAAAATGATAACAAACAACCCAAATAACCGAGGCAAATAATATTTTAAAAAAGAAACATTTTATTTTACACTGCAATAATATTTCTTTTTCAGTTTTACCATGTCAGTGTTTATTTTGCAGATAATTTAGATGCTGGATTCAATTTGGAATAGAGTTGGAGATTAATATGAGTGAATGAGTGATTTGTAGTGAGGTGAAAATGTATGTAAACATTGTATAGTGAAAAATTGTGTTGTAATTTGAAATTATGTAGATATAGTGAGAGCTCAAATTTTTACTATTCAAAATTGTAATAAAATATTTGTTTGAATAAAATATTAGTTTGAATTTAAATTCTGTGTTATTTATTTTATTCAACAAATATTTATTTATTTTGTGAAAAATAAAATAGCACAGTAACAAATACATTTAAATGAATATATACCTATATGTTTATTATCATCAAACAAAAATCGTGTACTAGCATATTCAACAGTCTTCCCCTTTTGATGATAACAAACATATATTTAAGATTTCGAATTTATTAAATGTATTTTGTCATTGATGACCTTATTTGCTCCCTCTATTTGAATGCTCCTTCTCTACAACAAAGCTTCCCCTTCATATATGCATGAAAATAGATAAAAATATGCAAATGAACTTAGATGGGAATATGCAAATAAAAAATAAAACATTTGAAATTTATTTGTCAAAATCTTAACTTTTCTCTCCCCTTTTGTTATCAGCAAAAGAGTAATAGTGTTAAAAAATATAGATAAAATGATAGATATTAATACAACCTCAATACCCAATCGTGTATAAATATTAAATCTAAAAAATCAAATAAAAATCATAAATACTCTGTTAGACGCATATTCCACTTTAGAGTGATAGGGATGATGTCGGTATATAAAACCATATAGTTGCGTCTATTTGTGGTACATTTATATCCTGAATTTGAATATCTACCAACCATGCATAACAGTCAGGACTTTTAAATGAGATTAGTAGTATTCCCAAATTTTTTTAAAAGAACGAATTTCAAGTATCTTCTAACCAGCATAATTGTAAGGACTTTTAAATGGTATTAGAGTCAACTTTTTTATTTAATGGTCAATTTTGATATGTGTTCCATACATACATTACCGTAAGGACTTTTAAATGAGCATGAAAGAAGATATACAATTATCTTCTTCGTGCATGTGTTCTTGATTTTGGTGGAAGTTGGGAAGATCATATTTCTCTTGTTGAGTTTTCCTATAATAATATCTTCCAATCTAGTATTGGTATAGCGCCTTTTGAGGCACTCTATGGAAGGCCATGTCGATCTCCTTCTTGTTGGCTTGAGGCCGGTGAGAAGTTGGTATTAGGTCCAGACTTTATTCGTGATTCCGCAGAAAAGATTGAGCTTATCCGCCATAGGATTAAAGAAGCTCAAAGTAGGCAAAAATCCTATGTCGATAACCGAAGAAGAAAATTAGAATTTTCCATGGAAGATTTTGTGTTTATTCGTGTTTCACCTATGAAGGGTGTTGTGCGTTTCAGTCGATCAGGAAAATTAGCACCTCGATATATTGGTCCATTTCCCATCACCGAACATGCCTTATCGTCTTTTATTACCGGCTCAATTTTTTGCTATTTATGACGTGTTTCACGTTTCTCCATAACAGAAATGCCTTCGAAATTCTGATTATATTCTTGAGCCCGTTGTTGTGGAAGAAATTGAAGTTTCACCTAATCTGACTTACGAGCAATATCCTATTCGTATTATTGCATCGGAGGTTAAACGTCTTCGAAATAAAGATGTCCCTCTTGTGAAGGTTCAATGGTCCTCAAATCCTAAGGATTGTTCTTGGGAATCTAGAGAATTCATCGAGCGAACACATCCAGACTTACTTTCTCATGCTCTTTGAGGTGAACTTTTTATTTCAAATTTCTTTTGTGTTGATATGCTTTTATGGTTGTTACTTTTTATTTTTCTTCTTAAATATTGCGAGGACGCAATTTCTTTAAGGAGGGGAGTCTGTGACAACCTGCATATTTTACGATTGTGTATTTAAATATTTTATTTGAATACAGCATCGTTAGTCGGATTATAGTATGAAATGCTACTTTTTGCATACGATCGAATTAGGACTCGGGACCACTCCCATTGAGTTCAAAACGCCATTTGCGATCTTTTTGAGTATAAACTTCGATATGTTTGGAGCTAGCTAAAATTTAACCCATGCACTTTGGATTTTGGGTTTGGGTTAGCCTAAACTATTAACTCTAGCTCCACCCCCACTTCTCTTCATTCACTTTCATTTCCTAATACCATCAAGCTTTCATCAAAATGGGGAAAGAGAAAGAAAATTAGAATTCCTAAGCCCTAGTTCCATTGCAAATCCAAGTTCTAACTCCAAATTCAAAGTGAAGCTATTGGTAAGCATCATCTTTTTCTTCTCCAACTCATTCTACCTTCAATTTCAGAAATTCCTAAAGTCTAACTTAGGACATGTTTTTCTTTTAAGCTTAGATTCAAGCTTCTTGGATTGGAATTGAGGAGTGATTGTTTTTACCTTGCTCTATAGCTTCTTCTTCCTTGTTTTTGTGCAAAAGGTGAGATTTTTATCTCACATCTATGTCTATAGCTATCTTTGATTGTTAGGTATGAATTCCTAACACTCATTCATGTGCATTTGATTTTGATTTGGATTGGTCTTATGAATAGTTTAATTTTTAGTGTTTGAAGCCAAATCTTTAAATATCATAACTTTGATGTTTGATCATGCTTTTGGTGGTGTACCGAAGAGCCTATTGGGCTAGGTTGCCGATTAGCGTAAACCCTTAGCGCCCGTTGCTTGTCTAATCGCAAATTGAAAGAGTTTGCCCTTCATTTGTGAAAGGCTTGAAATGCTGGGAAACGGGCACCAGTCGACTGACGCACTAAATCCAGTCAACTGATCTGCAACCCGAGAGTTTTCCAGGGTCTGGTCCAGTCGACTGTTCTCAGAGTGCCAGTCGACTCACCTGCTCCTACTTTGCCTATTTTGCCTATTATGCCTATTTTGCTTGCGATTCCAATTTTAATCGATTCGTGATTATCCGAATTGTTGTTATCATTTATTATCGAATTTGATGACTTCTTTTTCAAGATTTTTGGGAATATCCAACTTTATGGATTTGGAATCGATTTCTTTGGATTTGATTCACGTCTTTCAACGTGAAATTTTGGTGATTGATTGTTCTTACAATCATCTTTATGGTTTGTCACTTTAAAATACAAAGGTTTCAATACTAGCAGTAAATATTCAAACTCTTTCTTAAAGATGATTTCAACTCTATTTTTATACAAAGCTCGTTTACAAAACCGTTTTCGATCTATTAGTATATACAAATCTTTATGTCATTCGTTCGAGAAATCCAATTAAACGACTTAGCAAAACAAGTGGTATGAAACGCTTGCGTTTACTTTGTCGGTTAATTCTTAGACTCGTTCTACTGAAACTCTTGTGACATTTTTTATGAGTGGAGATCTACAATTTGTTCATAAATACTTAAGTTAAGCCAGTGGTTATGAGACATGAAGCTAAACTCATTTATTTACTAGCTTAGTGTAATTGACACTTTTTGAAGATCGATGAGGATCATTTTTGTAGTTTTGACTAGCGATGTGTGATGTCTCTTTGTCTGCGAGGGAGACTAAACCCCGTTGTGTGGAGTTTCGACTCAAATTGGTGGGGTAGCGACCCATGGTCTTCAGGCTGTTTGTGGAGCTTTGGCTCAAAGGTCTTCGGGCCGTTTGTGGAGCTTCGGCTCAAATTGATGGTTAACAACCATGGAATAGCGTTCCGTTTGTGATGTACGTGCTGGTGACTTTTCATGCTCCTGTTTTGTGATAGGCCTCCCCCTTTTTGTGATTTCTAGTTTTCTATTGATGATTTCTAGAATTTGTGTTTCACCAAAATTCGTGATTTATATTGATAAGCTTTATCAATATTTGTGCATTGGTGAATTTGTGTTTCACTAACTTTTGTGAATTTGTGTTTCAACAACTTTTACGATTGGCATTGATAAGTTTGTCAATATTTGTGGTTTGGTGAATAGAGTAAAGAATATGACATTCTTTTTGATGTTATGAAATTTCTTAAGATATTGTATGATTTTTGTAACGATCGCGACTTTTCGACGCTCGAAAACCGACATTAATACGTCCACTGTATCAACTGCCGAGCAATCGAATGCCGGAAAACCGTACCGTTATGGTTAAAGAAGAAGAAAAAGATAGAAGAAGAAAGAAAAAGATAGAATATAACAGAAAGGAACAATAGAACAATATCAGAATCTCACAATCGCAACAGAACAACATATAATAGATAAATGAATAATCTTTAAACAAAAGAACTATATCAGTTATTACATTACATCATATTACATTACATTACATCATCAGAGTGTACAACAACAAACAACAACAAACAGCGGAAAAGAAATACTATATACTAGTGAATACGCCATGCCATCCAGCTTGCCTCCAGCAACTACTGAATTCTAGAATATCCTGATAACCTTACTCTAGACTGCCCGTGTGGAAATTGGTGGGCACCCAGAGTTTAGGAAGGAAAACAATAAACTCTGAGTCAGTCATGTGACTGGTGTGAGAATTTAAAACAGTATCTTTAAAAACAAACAACAGGATAATTTTTGAAGTCAATTCGCAATGCTTTTTGAAAACGTAACTACCATAAGACCTCCCACCACACACACAATGCAAACGCAGACTTGGAGGAGATTTCTTCTTATGTTAGTCAAAGATGCTTACTACACAAAATCAAATCATTTTTGATATTATTATTAGTGCATAGTGTAGAAAACATTTCGAAAATAGAATATAAATCTTAGCCGGCATAGGTACCATTATATTATGCCTACTATAGCTACCATATTAGATGGCAGGTTCTACAACTAAAACCGTACAGGGTTCGTATTGTTTCTTTGGATTTCCAACAAATGGTCAGGCCAAGGAACTTCCCATTGCCACATGGGTACGCCTCTGGAAAGACGACCCGAGAACCTAGCCGGATCTCTGCCAACACAAGGCCGGGTTACCCCTAACTGGGTAACTACTGACACGAATATGTCATTCCCCGATCGTAAACGATCTATATCCGAGGATCCTCGATTTCCAACAACCACAAAGCAATAAATTTGCAGTAACAACATAGGTTAAGTATCTAGGCTCCATACCATGATACCACCTCTATCCAGAAGGAATGATATACACTAAAGGGGCGCTACCCCCTAATAACCTTGCTGCATCCTTCTTGTTTTGACCATTTTCGGGGTGTGAGGTCCGACGAAGTCTCGTCCACAAAGCCACGCTTTATACAAAAGCTGTGCTTTGATCATCAAATGCTCAACAACACTTCGTATGCCACATTACCAATTTGGGAATGTATCACTAGTAACCATCAACTACATAACCTCTAAGGGTGTTAAGCTAAGAGAATAAATTCTCCGCCACCAACGGAAACATATTTGATAGAAACCAGCTTTACATCTCAAATTGTAACGTTAGACACACATCCATACAAGTCCGTTCCGGGATCGAACGGAACTGAAGGCACTTACAAAGAAGTCCTTGCTATCCGGATATTCACTAATCACGACCGGACTTCCCATCACAAAGGGTAATAAATTTCTATATCGGAGATCAGCCGATGCAGAAACATTCGACGGTAATCCTTCCATTTTCACAAATATCCAGTCTTCAACACCGGTCATCAAATGCAATCCATAACGACGTATCACATATTCGGAATGGGTTATACGACCCCAAGGTCCTTTCCCGGCTAACCCGAATAGTGAGTGCTTATTCAAAAATAAGTGTGGCATTCAAATTCAAGAAATCACAATAAATACCTATTCAAAGGTAAATATTGATAGTCGGTTATTTAACTATCAATAGGTATGCTCAACATCACCAGATTCCAAATAATTTCCCAAATTATTTATTTTCCAAAAATATCTTTACAAGATATATATTTTCCACACTTCAACCATTTGAAAACAATTTTCAAATCACTTTTCACCTTTACCACTTTTGAAAACAAATTTCAAATCGTTTTCCTTACGCGGAAATACTTTCATTTCAACATGGTTCATTTAAACCAATTAAATAAATCCTTACCGATTTACTTTATATTTACGTTCCAAATCCGTAAATTTATTCCCATACTTCAAAAGTAAATCAACTTTTATTTTTTAATAAATTTCCCTTTCTTCTATAAATTCCCTAGTGAATTTACAATTCCAAAATATCTATGAATATACGATTTTCAAATCGATTTCTAATATTCATTTTTAATTTATCTTTAAAAGATAAAGTCTCAAAACATTCAGTTCATATTGGAAAACATTTCCATACTTATCTAATAATAAGTAATTTACAAATCCATTTATTTTCAACACTTGGAAAATATTCAATATACTTAAATCGAAATTAAGTATATATTTCATTCTTTAAGAAATCATTCTCTTAAACACATTTATTTGGGCCAAAACAAATGTTGCGTAAAACATCGTTACAACAACCCAAATCACTAGTATAGAGATTCAAAATTTAGATAGATATATAAATCCCAATACTATACAAAAACATTTCCTTTCGAAAATCATTTACTATAACAACAGTGTTATAGTCCACCATTTCCTTATTTCTCGAAAACGTCTATTTCAACAATAAATGTTGAAATCTATGGTTTCGATAGTCAATACATTTTTAAACATCTTTAAAACAATTAACTTCATTTTATAATATCACTTTCCCAAAAACATATCTATTTTCTTTAATAATATATTCACTATCCAAAATCGTGAATATACTTCACTAACCAAATTTCAATATTCAATTTATCAAATTCCATTGATTTCGAATTTATAAACAATGTCTATAAATTCCATTTCTATTTATAAACTTCGATTTATAAATCTCCTTGGTTGATATCATCTGGAGATTGATCTCCAATGTTTGGTTTTCGGTCCTCATCAATGGCTCTTCCCGTGGTTTCTTCAGGGCAGGAAGGGGTCTTCGTCAGGGAGATCCTCTCTCTCCTTCTCTTTTTGTCATTGCGGCCGAAGTTCTTGTCCGAGGTCTTCACTCAATGATGATTGCGGGCCAAATTCAGAGATTTGGCATTCTCCGGGGATGCCCCCTGATTTCATCCCTGTCCTTTGCCGACGATATCATTATTTTCTCCAACGGTTGTCGGAGATCCATCCGTGCCCTTCTTGTTTTTGTGAGTCTTTATGAGCGTTCCTCTGGGCAGCTGGTTAACTCTTCTAAGAGTTGCTTTGTTCCAGCTAAGGATATTGCTCCTGCCCGCTCGCTTTGGATTGAATCATTTTCGGGATTCAAGAAAGCTTCCCTTCCCTTACCTTACCTTGGCATTCTTCTCTACCGTGGGAGGAAAGTTAATGCGATTTTTGATCCCATTTTAGATAAGGCGAAAAGCAAGATCTCTCGCTGGAATGCTTCCCTTCTTTCGCAAGCTGGCAGACTTGTTCTCATTAACTCTGTTCTGCATTCTTTAGGCTCGCACATTTTCGCGGCCATGACACCTACCTCTGCTTTTTTCTGTTCATTTCGATCTTTGATCTCATCCTTCTTCTGGGGAAACAAAGATTCTCCTCGCCATCACTGGATTTCTTGGAAAATCATCTGCCGTCCTAGGTGTGAGGGTGGCCTTGGCATTCGTAACCCTAAAGACGTTTGTTCTGCTTTTGCGTGTAAGCTTTGGGCCAGGTTTAGGGCTAACAACTCCCTGTGGGCCTCATTCCTACATGCCAAATACCGTCGTCTTGAGGCAACAAACTTCTCGGGGTCCCCTTCTTACGCTAGTGAAACATGGAAACGGATGCAATCTGTTAAAGTGTTATGGGACAGCTATGGTAGTGGCTCTTATTGGCGCGGGCAACCCTTCTCTTTGTCAGCTGCTTGGTATTCTATCAGAAGTCCTGCCCCTTCGCTTCCTTTATTTTCCTGTATTTGGGATACCAGAATTCCTCCTAAGGTCTCTGTATTTATGTTAAAAATCCTTCACGGAGGAATTTCAGTAGATGAGAACCTTAGGAAAATTGGTATTCCTATCACTTCTCGGTGTAGATGCTGCCAAGCTGGTAGCTTCGAAACTCTCTTTCACCTTTTTTTCCAAGGCAATTGTGCCAATGTTGTTTGGTCTTTCTTTGGTAACCTAGTTGGCTGCAGTGGTCCTGTCAACTCCATACCTGAGCTCTTGCAACTCTGGTGGACTGGTATTGTTGGGAAGACTGTTCGCTCGATTATTTTTCGTCTTATCCCTTCTCTTATTTGTTGGCACACTTGGTGCGCCCGTAACAAGATGATTTTTGAAGAGGTGCCTATGGATTCTTCTGCTATCATCCGGAGAGTGCGCAATGACATCTATCTTGCTTTTAGAGGTCGTCCTTTCAGGAAGTCTAGTGGTTCCAGATCAGCTTTTCTTGCTAGGTATTTCGACGTTGCGTTCGAGATTGCTGCTCCTAGGTTAGGTATTGGCTGAGGTTTCTCTTGTTTTACATAGTTCCGAGGGTAGTGACATTTCTTTGTGCTTGTGTCTTTATTTTTTATTTTTTTCATACATATTTCCTTACCTCCCACGGGTGGTTGCGACTATTTTTGATTATTCTTCCAGTTATGCAGGTGATATAGTAGATTTACAGGGAGTAGCTGTTTCACCCAGTTATCCTGCACCGGTGCTTTCTCCTTTAGGTTGCGGTTTTTTAGATCTTTTGATCTGATTGTTAGGCTTTCATTTCTGAGTCTTTATACCCCTTCTGGGCGGTGGCCTTGCCGGAGCTCAGTTTGGGCGTATGAAGGGTGGTGGCCTTGCCGGAGCTCTTCTAGATCTCAGTTGTTCCCTTAGCTTCGTTGCTTTTGTTTTTCTTGTTTTCAGTCATTTTCGATATGTACTTATTCTGCAAAAAAATTTCTTAATATATATACATGTTGTTAAAAAAAAAAATCTCCTTTATTAATCCAATTCAATTTATATATCTCAAATATATACCAAAAGTCCATATTATAAGTTAAATACTTATAATTCATTTATTTACAAAATCGTTCTTTTTAAAACTTCTATTACTTATAAGATTCATTTATATTTTATAACAACTTCAACTTATAAAATCTCCTTTATTAAAATTTCTATTAATATCCCATTTAAATGCCCAAAATCCAGTTTATAAGTTAGTTACTTATAAATCTTTTATTTTACAACATCTATTCCTTTTATAATCTTCACAATCTATAAATCTATAATTTTTTAATGAAATCCATTTTATACTTCATTTTAAAACTTAATAAACTCGTTTTATAATTCCAGCATTCTTAATTTATAAAATATCAATTTTGTATATCTTTTATATAAATCGTTCATAATAATTCAAAAATCCCAGTTTAAATAAACCAATCCTTTTAATAATTTACAAAACGTTATTTAAAACTTATATAACTCCAAAATCATAATTAAGTACTATTTTCCAAAAATATAACTTTTATAACAATAAAATTATAATGTTTATTTATTTTAACAATTCAAAATTTAATAAGACGTATACTTTCAAAAATCACTTTAAATTTCTTTTTAAAATCAAAAATCATTATTTTAAAACTTCAAAAATGGATCCGATGATGCAACAGCACCCAATAGTCAATCATGACATCCAAATATCATTTATCGATATGGTAATAAACAAACATCACAATATTTGTAAATAAATCAATATAGTTGAGGAATCCAGTTGGATCCCTCCAACTTGTTTCCCTGCATCCAAAGATGTTAGCACAATACCAATTCCGTTCCAATACGGAATTATAGCGGTATGTAGGATTTATAAATTATTATCCGCTTAATAGACGGCGCAATAGGGTCTCATCCGTTATATAATGCGGGAAATCAACTCCAAGTACATAAATAATACCAATTTCACTATATGGTGAAATATTCGCGATATATGTTTTTAATAAATAACCCCCGCTTACTAACGGCACATAGTGTCTATTTTAACAATCAATAGATAACAATCATCATTCAAACATATAATCAAGCAATTTTAAATATATCTATTTTAAAATTTAAATCGAAACAGATTCGATTGAGTGAGAAGTTCTCACCTTGCTTCCAATTCAGTTTCAGCGTTTTATTTCGAATAAAATTAAACGTGCGTTTAATTTTACCTGAAATTTTCACTAGCTCCAAACGACTCCAAACCAACTCCATTGCGTACTACTCGACAAAACGAAGCTAACGCAATTCGTTTCATCAGATTTCGACCTCGTATCAAAAAGTTACGATATTTTAAACATTACACAATCTTTAATATAACTAAATTACAATTTATATTTTAATTTCCAAACCCACATCAATCTCAGCCGTCCATTTCCTTTGCCTAGATCCTGGCCATCCCCCTTTTCTTCTCCATCAATGTGAAATGCACGTTCGAAACCCACGGCCGCCACAAATGCCCTAATTGCCGCAACCTATCCATTGACTTCCACCACGATCAGCAAGCACCACCACGAAGAGCATCCTCCACTCCACCACTGCCCCGAGTAGCTTGAAGCTCGGCCTCCCTAACACGTCAAAAATCGAGCACGGACGGCAGCATAACACAAGACGATTTCTCCTTCGTCGTTGCGAATTAGGCGATCACAGCCGTTGGATATGTAGAGCTCACTGGCCTCTACAATTTCCCAGTTGAACATTCTTCGAATAGATTTGTGGATTGAGAGAAAATTTAGGAAGAAGATCGCTCATTCTCGGCCATTGTTTTTCTAATTGGCGGCTGGCTTTAGTTTTAGGGTTAGGTTTCTTTTTTTGTGAAAAAATGAAAATAGAAGGGCTTTTATAGAAATTTTCTCAAACACTATTCATCTCGGATTTTCCGAACTCCAAATATCGCGCGGTGACCGACGTTTCTAGGGTTTACCCCCACGTTCCGGACACAATGGAATAGGTTTCGGAAGCTAATTCGATCATCTGTGCGAGATATGGCAATAAACGATCAATTTTAAATTAAATCGATTTAAACTAATTTCTATGCGTTTTGGCTTGCCCCGGACAAACCGTAAATCTGGTTGACACGAAATTTGAAATCTTATAATAGTATCATATTACAGATCCGATGAAACTAGTTTCGTCGAAATCAGAGACTATTTGAAAAATGGCTATTTTAACTCGTCGATTAAATATTAAAATATTCAATTTTCACAAATTAACTCTAAATTCAATTTTAAAAGTTCCATATCATTGTTATAACTCCAATATGATTAAAAAAAATTTTACAAATCATTTTCAATCATATTTAACCCAATTTTCAATTATTTCTGTAATTTCAACTATTAAATTATCGATTTAATTATCCAATTAAATCCAGATATTCGAAAAATAAATTATTCGACTGTTTAATTTCACTTTTAAATATTTTAAAATTAATTAAATATACGAATTTTAATTAATAGAAATTCTGGGTCGTTACATACTTCCCCCTTAAAAGAATTTCGTCCTCGAAATTACCAAGTAAGAAAAATTCACTAAATCCATTAACCTTCCAAAACAAACCATTCAAATTGGATTTTTTACAAATCTCTTAAGTGTTTAACTTTCCAAAAATTCATAGTTAAAATTCTTACAAAATCTTTACTATGTTTCCAAATCCAAACTTCGTTTTCAAAAATTTCCCAATTTTCTCAAAAATTTTCTAACGCCTTAAATTTTCGGAAAAATTCGCCAGAGTCTCCTTTGCGCGGCTCGATCCGAAAAAAAATGACAGTATATATATCACAAATACACATATCATCAAGTGATGAGGCATCCCGCAGGGAAAAAAGTGTAAAAGTACGATATTTAATCCGAGATATGTACCTTATTTATTATTAGCGAGCATATACGGCTAATATAGCGTGAAAGCGAGCTCCAAATGCGAAGCAAGCGCAATCTGCACCTACTAAACACTCAACAAACCATGAGAAACATGCATATATGAAAGTAATATCAATATACAACATATATCACTACAACAACTACATATGCCAATATAACAAATGCAACAAAAGCAATAAATGCAACCATCAAACAACTATCATCCAATTAACATTCAACAAATCCATAACCAAATCAATATAAATTTACTTCTCATTAATATTCATTGAATTGGTTTTCTAATTTAAATCACATTTGATTTGTTAACATTGGACTTTTACTAACATTCATTTGTTCATTTTCCAATTAGTATACATTCACTAATATTCACATTAATTCGCTTTCAATCCAAATCAAATCCAATTCTATTCAAATTTATTTACTTCCAATTTGAATTCAATTACATAGCTTTCCATTTCATTAATTCATTTTCATCAACCCTTAATGAAATATACACAATCAATTAACAATCAAATAACAACCAATGTATATTCAACATAACCAAATTATTTACTTTGCTTACATTCATTCAATTTGGTTTAACACTTTTAATTCCAATTGGTTTATATTAAATAGATTCCCATTCAATTTTTTCAACTTCCAATAACATTAGCTTTTAATGAATTAACACTTTCATCCATTATCCCATATCAATTTTATTTACGTTCAATTGATTTACATTCAATTCATTAGTTCAATTCAATTGCTAATTCCTTTAACAATATAAAGTTGAATTTCATTCATATAACTCAAGTTCAAATTCCAAATGACTTCATTTCATTAATTCACTTGTTAATTTACTTTGACACCAAAAATCAACTTCATTCAACATTACTTAAGTTATACTCCATTTCAAACATCATTTGTTTAACTTAACTTAAGTTTCCACTTATAAATCCAATTCAGATTTCAATTCTAAAGTAAATTCTATTTAACTTTTACCAAAGCTAAATTTATCATTCCATATTATAGGTTCAAAACTTGATTACTTATATTCAACAATTACAACTTAGATTTTATTGATTCACTTATACTTACTTTGATTTAACTCCCTCCTTTAAGTTAAATTTATTCTATCAAAATTCAAATTGTATAAGTTACCAACTCATTTATCATTCCCCTAATATTTTAAATAGGATTTCAGAGTCTTTTCAATCTTTCAAAACCATTTTTGAAACCAATTCAAATTATCTTTTGAATTTCCAAAACCAAATCCAAATTTTCCAAACTACTTCTCTGGAATTTTGTTTTTAGATTATAAATCACATTTATAAATCTTTTTCTTATATAATTTCACTTCTTATATATAAGATTATTTCACAAGTGTAGATCATTTTAATTATAATTCCATACTTTATAATTCTCACTTATAAAATTTATTCTTTTACAATATGTTTCATTTAACTTATTCAAACAACTTTTATTAACTTGCATACATCTATTATTACATTTCAACAACCAAACAATCAATTTTATATACACTTTAATAATTCTGAAAAAAATATTCCTTTATATACAAAATATAATCAAGGTAAAATTATTTCATTTACCCAATTTAAAATGATACTATGTCGACTTGCCTCGTTTAAGAGTTTAGAAACCCCTATCGATTACGGTTGTACACCCCGCACCGACGCGAATTCATAAACAGCTCAACGGATAAGCAAACACAAAAAAAAACAATTTCATATTCACTAACAAATACGCGCTCATATCTATTATTTCACTCACACTCATTCTAGAGTACTACTGACTCTATCTCTAATGAGTAATACCCAACAGAGCCATGGTTGTCGCTTAACCATATGCTCAGATACCAAATGTAAGACCCGAGGCAGCAGCGACCAGTAGGCTTTGCAACCATCCCAGACCTACCGTGGCAACAAATGGTACCCGAAACTTGCTTTTACGGCCAGCCTTTCGACTGTCACGGGTTACGCCTAACCAACCCCGTAAAGAGGACGTGTAGGGGTAAGAGTCTCCCGTTCGCCACCTAACCGCGAAGCGAGAACCCCCCCATCACATTTCACCAAGACAAGCAAGTCTCATCCACAAAGCCACGCTTTATACAAAAGCTGTGCTTTGATCATCAAATGCTCAACAGCACTTCGTATGCCACATTACCAATTTGGGAATGTATCACTAGTAACCATCAACTACATAACCTCTAAGGGTGTTAAGCTAAGAGAATAAATTCTCCGCCACCAACGGAAATATATTTGATAGAAACCAGCTTTACATCTCAAATTGTAACATCATACACACATCCATACAAGTCCGTTCCGGGATCGAACGGAACCGAAGGCACTTACAAAGAAGTCCTTGCAATCCGGATATTCACTAATCACGACCGGACTTCCCATCACAAAGGGTAATAAATTTCTATATCGGAGATCAGCCAACGCAGAAACATTCGACGGTAATCCTTCCATTTTCACAAATATCCGGTCTTCAACACCGGTCATCAAATGCAATCCATAACGACGTATCACATATTCAGAATGGGTTATACGACCCCAAGGTCCTTTCCCGGCTAACCCGAATAGTGAGCGCTTATTCAAAAATAAGTGTGGCATTCAAATTCAAGAAATCACAACAAATACCTATTCAAAGGTAAATGTTGATAGTCGGTTATTTAACTATCAATAGGTATGCTCAACATCACCAGATTCCAAATAATTTCCCAAATTATTTATTTTTCAAAAATATCTTTACAAGATATATATTTTCCACACTTCAACCATTTGAAAACAATTTTCGAATCACTTTTCACCTTTACCACTTTCGAAAACAAATTTCAAATCGTTTTCCTTAAGCGGAAATACTTTCATTTCAACATGGTTCATTTAAACCAATTAAATAGATCCTTACCGATTTACTTTATATTTACGTTCCAAATCCGTAAATTTATTCCCATACTTCAAAAATAAATCAACGTTTATTTTTTTAATAAATTTCCCTTTCTTCTATAAATTCCCTAGTGAATTTACAATTCCAAAATATCTATGAATATACGATTTTCAAATCGATTTCTAATATTCATTTTCAATTTATCTTTAAAAGATAAAGTCTCAAAACATTCAGTTCATATTGGAAAACATTTCCATACTTATCTAATAATAAGTAATTTACAAATCCATTTATTTTCAACACTTGGAAAATATTCAATATACTTAAATCGAAATTAAGTATATATTTCATTCTTTAAGAAATCATTCTCTTAAACACATTTGTTTGGGCCAAAACAAATGTTGCGTAAAACATCGTTACGACAACCCAAAATCACTAGTATAGGGATTCGAAATTTAGATAGATATATAAATCCCAATACTATACAAAAACATTTCCTTTCGGAAATCATTTACTATAACAACAGTGTTATAGTCCACCATTTCCTTATTTCTCGAAAACGTCTATTTCAACAATAAATGTTGAAATCTATGGTTTCGATAGTTAATACATTTTTAAACATCTTTAAAACAATCAACTTCATTTTATAATATCACTTTGCCAAAAACATATCTATTTTCTTTAATAATATATTCACTATCCAAAATCGTGAATATACTTCACTAACCAAATTTCAATATTCAATTTATCAAATTCCATTGATTTCGAATTTATAAACAATGTCTATAAATTCCATTTCTATTTATAAACTTCGATTTATAAATCTCCTTTATTAATCCAATTCAATTTATATATCTCAAATATATACAAAAAGTCCATATTATAAGTTAAATACTTATAATTCATTTATTTACAAAATCGTTCTTTTTAAAACTTCTATTACTTATAAGATTCATTTATATTTTATAACAACTTCAACTTATAAAATCTCCTTTATTAACAATTTCTATTAATATCCCATTTAAATGCCCAAAATCCAGTTTATAAGTTAGTTACTTATAAATCTTTTATTTTACAACATCCATTCCTTTTATAATCTTCACAATTTATAAATCTATAATTTTTTAATGAAATCCATTTTATACTTCATTTTAACACTTAATAAACTCGTTTTATAATTCCAGTATTCTTAATTTGTAAAATATCAATTTTGTATATCTTTTATATAAATCGTTCATAATAATTCAAAAATCCCAATTTAAATAAACCAATCCTTTTAATAATTTACAAAACGTTATTTAAAACTTATATAACTCCAAAATCATAATTAAGTACTATTTTCCAAAAATATAACTTTTATAACAATAAAATTATAATGTTTATTTATTTTAACAATTCAAAATTTAATAAGACGTATACTTTCAAAAATCACTTTAAATTTCTTTTTAAAATCAAAAATCATTATTTTAAAACTTCAAAAATGGATCCGATGATGCAACGACACCCAATAGTCAATCACGACATCCAAATATCATATATTGATATGATAATCAACAAACATCACAATATTTGTAAATAAATCAATATAGTTGAGGAATCCAGTTGGATCAATCCAACCTATTTCCCTGCATCCAAAGATGTTAGCACAATACCAATTCCGTTCCAATACGGAATTATCGCGGTATATAGGATTCATAAATTATTATCCGCTTAATAGGCGGCGCAGTATGGTCTCATCCGCTATATAATGCGAGAAATCAACTCCAAGTACATAAATAATACCAATTTCACTATACGGTGAAATATTCACGGTATATGTTTTTAATAAATAACCTCCGCTTACTAACGGCGCATAATGTCTATTTTAACAATTAATAAATAACAATCATCATTCAAACATATAATCAAGCAATTTTAAATATAACTATTTTAAAATTTAAATCGAAACAGATTCGATTGAGTGAGAAGTTCTCACCTTGATTCCAATTCAGTTTCAGCGTTTTATTTCGAATAAAATTAAACGTGCGTTTAATTTTACCCTAAATTTACACTAGCTCCAAACGACTCCAAACCAGCTCCATTGCGTAGTACTCGACAAAACGAAGCTAACGCAATTCGTTTCATCAGATTTCGACCTCGTATCAAAAAGTTACGATATTTTAAACATTACACAATCTTTAATATAACTAAATTACAATTTATATTTTAATTTCCAAACCCACATCAATCTCAGCCGTCCATTTCCTTTGCCTAGATCCTGGCCATCCCCCTTTTCTTCTCCATCAACGTGAAATGCACGTTCGAAACCCACGGCCGCCACAAATTCCTTAATTGCCGCGACCTATCCATTGACTTCCACCACGATCAGCAAGCACCACCTCGAAGAGCATCCTCCACTCCACCACCGCCCCGAGTAGCTTGAAGCTCGTCTTCCCTCACACGTCAAAAATCGAGCATGAACGACAGCATAACGCAGGACAATTTCTCCCTCGTCGTTGCGAATTAGGCGATCACAGCCGTTGGATATGTAGAGCTCACTGGCCTCTACAATTTCCCAGTTGAACATTCTTCGAATCGATTTATGGATTGAGAGAAAATTTAGGAAGAAGATCGCTCATTATCGGACTGGCGGCTGGCTTTAGTTTTAGGGTTAGGTTTCTTTTTTTTTTGTGAAAAAATGAAAATAGAAGGGCTTTTATAGAAATTTTCTCAACCACTATTCATCCCGGATTTTCCGAACTCCAAATCTCGCACGGTGACCGGCGTTTCTAGGGTTTACCCCACGTTCTGGACACAATGGAACAGGTTTCAGAAGCTAATTCGATCATCTTTGCGAGATATAGCAATAAACGATCGATTTTAAATTAAATCGATTTAAACTAATTTCTATGCGTTTTCGCTTGCTCCGGACAAACCGTAAATCCGATTGACACGAAATTTGAAATCTTACAATAATATCACATTACGGATCCGATGAAACTAGTTTCGTCGAAATCTGAGACTGTTTGAAAAATGGCTATTTTAACTCGTCAATTAAATATTAAAATATTCAATTTTCACAAATTAACTCTAAATTTAATTTTAAAAGTTCCATATCATTGTTATAACTCCAATATGATTAAATAAAATTTTACAAATCATTTTCAATCATATTTAACCCAATTTTCAATTATTTCTGTAATTTCAACTATTAAATTATCGATTTAATTATCCAATTAAATCCAGATATTTGAAAAATAAATTATTCGACTGTTTAATTTCACTTATAAATATTTTAAAATTAATTAAATATACGTATTTTAATTAATAGAAATTCAGGGTCGTTACAATTTTTGTTGTTGTCAAATGTATACTTTACATGGTATGGCATTATTGTTATCATACGTTTTGTTATATCTCTTATTCCATCTCATTTTATCTGATATTTATAGATAGACTGATCCGTCTATTATTTTCTTATTAAATAATACTCGGGTCAGACCGAGATGTTACAAGTGATTCTACTTGACTCCTCACGTGGGAGTATTACCTGACTTTTGGCTAACTACACTATATTGGTAGTTTTTGTTGTTATACATTCGAGATGGAGACTCCTTGATGTATACATACTCTTTTGTCTAGCACTTATATCTATTCTTTTGTTATATTATGGATCTTGTTTGACCACTACTCTGATAAACACATCTAAGTGATATATATTCATATCTATTTCCGCCTTTGTGATATGGATATCTATGACTGATTGTGTTATGCTTATTTCTATATTTGTTTTCGAAGATCATATAGCCACTGTGTAGTAGCTTTGGGTTTGTATCGATGTGTCGGATTTCTTCTTGAAATGAAATGCACGCTATACCATCAGACATACCGGTGCTCGCACAAAGCAATTACACGGATGGTCGCTGCTCAACAGCCTTATTCTTCGCGCTAGTTGACGGCATTACTCCGTAGCATTCTTGGCTAGCGTGAGTATAAAGGTGGGGCGCCACAAGTTTCTAAGTAACTTAAACCAAAATTACCTTTTAAAGTAAAGTTATGAAATCAATTTTTTATATTAAAATTTCCTTTTGAAACTTTATACTACTTCACCTTTAAATTAATTGAATATCATAATTACTTAAATAAATATTTTCTTTATACTTAAAATAATAAAAAATAATATTTTTCCAAAATATCCAAAAAACATCTTTCAAACTTCTAGTTTATATTTCGAAAGCTTTTCTTTGGAAACATACATAACTTCCCAGGGAAAAATACATCTTCCGTCTTTTAAAAATAATCTCATCTGTATTTTTAAAATAATTTATACCTTCTTATAGAATTTCCCATCGGAAACCTATCTTTCAAAAATTTATCCACCGATAAATATTCCATTTTATTTATAAACCCAGTTTATAAATTTCCTTTCTCGTTTCCATTCCAATCACAGTTTCAAAACATTTCGAATTCCAAACCAATTTCCTGAATTTAATTTCCTTAAATTCATTCCTTAAAAATTCCCTTTCATTTCCCTTTAATCCCAATTTATTTTATTTATATTTTAAAAATACCAAATTATATTTATCCAAGCATAACACAGCATAACAAAATTTCAAATCAATTTATCATAAGATATCAATGAGATATACCACAGATTATGAATATAATTTCTATTTGTGAGGAATCCAGTTGGATCCCTCCAATCTGTTTTCCTGCATCCACAGATGTTAGCACGACAAATAAAATATTGATCAAATTTGATAATAATTATCACATTCATCTAATCAACCAATCAATCATTTGAATATTTGCTATTTAAATTAAATGGTATCCAGATGTGAGTGAGATTAACTCACCTTGAGTTTCATCGAGCGTTTAAATTTTAAATTAAATCGAACCGTTCGATTTAATTCAAAATTTTCGCTTGCTTCAACATCTCCGGATCAGCTGCAGCGCGTTGATAGCATCGCTGCGATTACGGCTTTTCTTGTTTCATCGGAATTTGATTACACATGCAAAAGATATGAATTTTTAAAGTCTAAATTATAATTTAAAACAATAACCTCTATTATATTATTATTATACAAACCTAAGTCTAGTCGTTCATCACGTTCAGGAGAAATCAGGGCCGACAATTCCTTCTTCTCATGCGATAAACCAGATCGAACGAAACTCATCAATGTCATCACAAAGCTTACCGCCGCGTCTCCCCTGTGCGACCGGAAATCGATCCACCCCCGCCCAAACGTGCGCCGACCCCACCTCCTCCTTCGGCCGTGAGACGACGGAGTCCGGTCCCCCCAATGAATGGGAAAACAAGAACGAACGGCCAGTCTTCACGGTCGAAAATTCATCGATACCCCACACCAAACATGATCTTGACCGTTGGATCTGAGCATCTCTCAGCTCTCTACAATCTTCGTGATGGAGCTTTCTCGCATAGTTGCATGGATAAGGATATTTTGGCGGAAAGAAACGTTTAGTTTCGGCCATTAGTTATAGAAGTGGCGGCCGAAGAAGAAAGTACGAGGGTTTCGGCCAAACTATATATATATATATATAAACGTTCATTAATATTATTTTATTAATATATTTTCCAAATAACAAGCCTAAACAAACAAATTCCTAATCGCACGTGCTGCCTGGCGTTTATAAGGTTTTACCTGCATTCCGAACACAATGGAACGTGTTTCGAAAACTAATTTGATCATATATGGAAGATAGCTTTTTGAATCAAGTTTAAATATAAAATTATCGATTTTTATTTCTACGCTTTTCTCACCCGTACGAACAAACGGTAACTCCAAACGCTATGAAAATTCAAATCCAGTAATAACTAACTATTACGGATCCAATGGAACTAGTTTCATCGAAGTATGAGACTGTGTCCCGAAAGGCTATTTTAACTCGTCAATTAATTCGAGCGATTTTCAAAATGGTCGAAATCACTTAAAATTTCACCTTTAAAATTTTACTAACTTATTTATAAATCATACAGAATTTACATTCACATTAGAAATCATTCTGTTTCACTTCGAACCAAAATCTGATTATTTGCATTATTATATTATTAAATTCCATTATTAAATTAATATAAAATTTTCAAATTTGACTTATCGACTTTTGATTCCATCCAAAAATTCAATATTAAAAATCAAATCAAACAAGACCAAAAAGAAATCTTAGAAACCATTTTCATAACCATTTACATCCAGATTCACCAATTATCCCAATTCCCAATATTAGGTTATTATTATCCAAATCCAATTGAATAGCCATATTTGAAATTTAACTAATTTCATTAATCTTGTCAAAATCTTTTTGTTTCAAAACCAAATTATAATTCACATTAAACATTTAAAATGAATTAAATGCTCAAAATTTAACGACCAAAATTCCGGGTCGTTACAGATATCATCTCGTCCAACTCGAGTCACTGAACCATAGTTCACTCCAGTCTGTCCACCACGGCTAAAAATAAATTACTCCACCAATTTTCCTGGATTCGTCGACATCCCGGCAACCTCCAGTGGCAACCACAAGGTTCCACCTCCCTCCGGCCGACAGAAAATGCCCAAAACAAGAAAAACAATCAACTCTGAAATGCTCACCCTAAACGTACCTAAAATTTTTGATTTTCATCTTAAAAATTTATAATTTTCAAATTCGATTCAGGTTATATACTTGGATCGGCAATTTACAACATTTGATTTCAACATATTTTAAAATTTTCTACTGCATTTTTAACTTTACAGACAGTTTCATACTTAATCATACTTAACTATATTTTTTATATTTAGTTTAAATAAAAACAAACACATTTTGTTCAGATGTCACCACTAATATGTGAATAATTGAAGAGCACTTGACCTTTGATCAAGAATTTTGTCATGTCAGTTGTAAAACTGGATTATACTCAGGTTTTCAGACATGCACACATACATAGCTACATATTTATAGCATGCAAACTAAAATTACACATATGTAAACAATTTTCACATCTCCTATTTCACTAACTACATTACAAACCACACATTAAATCAAAGGTTAGTTGTTTACTCACCTGTCTATGAAGAAACAGAGAATAGTTTTTGACTTGCTCTGGACTAAATGTAGATCTAAAAATTAGAACTTATTATTGATTTGCATCTCTGGTCAGATCTGATGCTTCGCGTAGATGAACTGGTTGTTTGAAATTTCCTTAGGAAAGTTACAGATTTTAGTTTTTTTTCCTTCTTTTATGCTTGTGATGGGTTGCTACAGGTTGATTTTGCTGCTGCCCCTTTTTTTGAAACTAAGTTAATCTTTGTTTGTTTGATTGATCTAGTTGAATTTGCCTTAATTTAATTTTTGATTTTAAATTTTCTTTTAGTTTTTACATAGAAGATAGAAAATGAATTAGATAGAAAGTGAAGAGGTTTATGTACTTATTTTTATCTTATGATATTAAAAATTAAAGAGAATGAATTAAGTAAGTGACACTTGTTTAAAATTCAACATTTGTTACTAACACTTATTCACAAATGTATTAATCTTCTTACACATGCCAATTCTCATATATTTATGCTTAAATATGTTTTATTTTTATTTTATATAAGAAATTTCTATTATATTTTCCATTTATCTCTTTATATATCTTATGTTTAATGTTTTTTTATTTTAATTAATGTATTCCCTTTATAACTATTTATATAATTTTAAGAAAATGATCGTAAAAATTTATCATATACTAATAAGTAAATATACAAATATATATACTGAAATTTTACCATTAAATAGCTTTTGAAAATTATTATATTTAATTCAAACATAACCTCCCGATTATAATATACCGCATTGTATTCTAATCAATATATATATATATATATACACACACTTAAAATTTCAATAAAGTTGACACACACACACATATATATTTATTAATTTACTAAAAGATTTATAATTTTCGAAAATTTATCAAAATCTTATTGGTCCACCTTACAAATCAGCATTTTAATTGAATTATATCCTGTTAATTATTAATTAACAAATGACCAAAAATCGGGTTATCACATTCTTTCCCACTTTGAATCTTTTCATCCCCGAAAAGGAACGAAGCCAGAATTATTAAAATGCTTAAAAATTAGATAAATTTTCCTTGATCATTTTTAAAACACTTTAAAATCTATATAATATTGCCAAAATAGTTTTTATAAAAATACTTTAATAACTTGATGTCTTAACAGGTCCATCCTTATTCTCACAGAAATTCGGCCATACGTTGATCAGGGGTAAGATTGAAAATCTATAAGTACTTAGCAGACCCGTTTCCAACACCAAGTGAAAATACTTAGAAAATAATTTTACTGAAAATATAGAAAACATTTTGAAAATAGAGGAAATATCTTTGGTGAGAATGCTCTGGAAATCATCACCTCCATCCATAGTCGCAGTTAACCCAATGGTTACGTTGCCTTCCCGGCAAAATCCACAGATAATTGTAGGCACTCCACGCCCCTCGATTACGCCATGGAACCCGCAACAGATCGCAGCTACAATCGGGGTTACGTCGCCGTCATAGCAAAAACCCATATAATTGTAGGCCTCAGCGCCTGTGACAACCCGGAATTTTTAAGTGATTTAAATCGGAATATTTAATCGATTTTAAATATTCAATGGTATAATTTTCAATTGAATTACGAATATCACAATTTATTTGATAATTAATTATCGAATTAAATAACTTGAATTTGAATAAAATGTTGAATCTGGAATTTTAAGCCTGTTAAAGATAATTTGAAGGCTTGTAAAGTTTATATTGATAACACTGACGATAGTAAATGTGTTGAAATTAAATTTAAAAGTGTTTGATCAGTTTTGAAATTTTATCGTTTGAATTGAATTTAAAAATAGCCTTCCGAGGCACAGTCTCGGAATTCGACGAAACCAGTTCCATTGGATCCGTAATAGAGTGTTATTATCGGATTTCAATTTTCGTAGTGTTTGGAGTTGTTGTGTGAGCATACGATTAGTAAACGCGCTGGAAAACTTAATCGAGATTTTGTTTAATATAAAATATAAACGTTAAATCATCAGCCACCCTACTCTATACCTATGTACGTTTAGCCGATATCCTGTAGCCTTTTTCTCCAACACGTGACAGCCTTTTCTCTGTAAAATCACCTCGAGCCTTTCATTCTGATCTCAGAGAAAAATATCTAGCTCCTTAATATTTCCTCTCGTTCAATTCAAAACCTCCCTCAGATCCGAATAAATGAAAAACCGAATTTCCTCTCGCTCGTGAAACACGGTTTCTTTTCCTCCATTCTTTCCAAAATCGGTTTGAAATCGATTTCATTTCACAACAGACCCAACGACATATTCCCTTCCTCTATTCTTTAGTTCGATATTCAAAGGGAACTCGCTATTCGAGTCGCGTCTTCGTCTGGGTTGGAGGGGTTTGGTCGCTGGAAGAGGCGAGGCAGTTGACCACTTGAGATGGAGGCTGCGACGCAGTGGGATGAGCTCGGCAAAGCACGATGGTCGGTAGGGTTTTGGAATCGTGTTTTCGAGCTGGGTTCGTAGATTTGGGAGCCAACGGTCGCTCGTGCAATTGGGGGTGCATCGTTGTGACAGAGAGAGGGAGGGCAACAGTCGCGACTCTCGAACGACGTGATTCGGTGGAGAAATCTGGAGAAGGTCACGAGGATAGGAAGCTCGAGTTTTGGAAATTGCGGTGAGGTTTACATGTCATTTCTTTCTATTTTAATTTATTTAAAATAATACATATATGAAAATATAGGTGAAAGCAGACAGAAATTTGCAGTAAATTGTAAAACCCATCCTGGTTCTAATTTTTATACGTTTATGGATGCATTTGTAGGCCAAAGAAAATATAATAAGTAAACTATAACTTTTTCTCTTGGATACTTATATTATCGAGGGATATAAATAAATTTTCAGTAAAATATTTAAATACAGTTTATATATGTATCTTCATTTTAAATATGTAGATAAACAGAATATATTTCCTTCTAAAGGAATATTGGATATAAACATGTTTGGAAACCTATGTGAAGTTAGAAAATTTTATTTTTATATGAGATTTCCAAGATAAGAGTTTATATATATATATATAAGTTTAAACTAGCTTATTAATTATCTTAGTGACCAAAAGATCTTTAAAAGAGGAAATTTAGTTTAAACAAAACAATTAACTAATTAAATTTATTGAATGATAGTTGATTTTGCAATTGGTTCAAATATTAATAAAATCCTATAATGCTTATTCAAGGTCAGAACATCAGGAAATCCAAAGCAATATTGAAGTGGAGTGCAAAACAAAAACAAAAGGTGAGTTAATCTCACTCAGTTAATTTAAATTTAAAAGATTAAATTTAAATAATTGTTTGAATGGTTGATTTGATTGTTGTGTTAGTATGATATATTTTGGATTGATGTTTATGTTGTGCTAACATCTGTGGATGTAGGGAAAACAGGTTGGAGGGATCCAACTGGGTCCCTCAACATATATATATTGTTTATTATTCTCTGACATGCTTTGTGGATATTCTGTGATGAATCATATTAAAATATTGAATGCTATAGCTGCTTGGATATATTCTTGAACTCTGAGTTATCAAATTATATAGCATTGGATTCTTGTAAAGAAATAATAAAAGAAGTAAATTTTTAAGAAAATAATTATAAAGAATGTAAATAATAAAAAAATGAATTGATAAGAATATTAGTGTTTCCAAAATGCTAATTAATGAATCCTGTATATGGAAAGGAATTTTTGAATAAACAGAAAGTTAATAAAACTTAAAATTTCAATGTTACTGTTTAAAAGAATAAAACAATTATTTCAAATTTAGGATTTAAATTATTCTAGAAGAATAAAGAAGAAATGGAAAAAAAATATGAAATATGTATATTTCAGTTTAAGATGTAAAATAAAAGGGAAAATAATAACAGTTATAATTGAGTCAATAATTAATGAATTTTGAAATGAACTGAATAAGTGAAGAAATTTATTTCAAATAAAATAAGTTGAAAATCAATTTGGAAAATTGATTCAATTGATTGAAGTTGGAAAATTCTCCTCGAATAACCAAGTATGTTTTCAAAGCGAGTTTTTAAATATAAGTTAAAAGGGTTTTAAAGTTGTTTTAAAAAAAAAAGCAAGTTTTGAAAAATTTATTATACCCAATATTTAAAAGTCAAAGGGTAAGTATTTTCTCAAAATCTAATATAGTAGTAATTACTTAAAAGATGACCTAGTATTTTGTTTTCAAAAGTGAAATTCTAGTTTTATATTCTATTAAGTAACTTTATTTTCAAATACTCATATAGTAAGTATTTTTTTTTCAAATATTGAAGAAATTTAACTTAGCTGTTTAAAAGTGTATATATATTTCAAAGTAAATGTTTTAAAATTCATTTTTAAAATCTAGTTTCATGCTTGGTGATTTCAGAGGAGATAGAAAATATTTGGAAAAGTTTATTCTGGGAAGAAAGATGGTTTGAAACTGTTTTCAAAGGATTGAAAATAGAAATATATCTTGTGAAGATATTTTTGGAGATAAATAATTTGGAAAATTATTTATTGGGTGATGGTTGTTTGTGAATATAAATTGATAGTTAAATAACCGACTATCAATATTGGACAATGCGCTGATCGTATCGAAGAGACCGGGATCGAGATTAATTTCTCGAAAACCACTTCGATTCGGTTTGTACGTTTCGTGCGAAAAACGTGTTCGGATTCGAAGATGGAGCAGTGAAGTGCAAGGGCTAGTCGCTACTAATCCTGAGGATATTTCCAAAATGGATGTAGTAGGAATAGTGCCTTCGGTTCCGTTCGAACCTGGGACGGACTTGTATGGATGAATGCTTGCGAAACATCGTCAGGAGGGCGATGGGCATTCTAAGTAAATACGTTCTAAAGGTAACGCTTAGCCTCAAGCCTCATCAAATGGGAATGACTGAAAATCAGGGGATATGCAGCAAGGTTAGGTGGGTCATGCCCAAGCAGGACAAGATAATTCCCCTGTCTAGATGTCCCTTATTTATTTCGGCTTAGTGGGTGGTTGGTCGCGCCAGCCACGGGGTTTATCTTGTTCGGGACTGTTCAGTAAGGAATGGTTCCGGCCTTGTGTTGCAGGGGATGAAGGGAGTAATCCTCGGTACGGTGATCTAGGCCCCGTACTGTGACAGGTGGTACCCCAGTGCCTAGTCATTATTGGAAATCCATTCTCCCTACGAGCCTTGTACGAGTTTTGTTTGTATTACCCACTTTTGTGGCTAGTAGCTGGAATTTAATGAATGTAACAATTTCGGCTATTTTATAAGTATTTGTATATAGACCCTATTATAATATCAGAGGATTTCTATAAAAATTGGTTTAGCTATCGTAAGGTAAAAACCCGACATGTTTATTTGTGGCGTGGTCTTACGAGATGCTTTTGGTTTTCAAAGGATTTTTGAAACTTTAATAATCAATTGGGTGTGATTTTCTCACTCTGGTATTCCAGACTGACTCGGGTATTATTTAACTGTAATGCTCGGGTCAGACCGAGTATTATAGGATACAGGATATGATGCTGTGGAGCTCAGGAGACGAGCTGGATGACGATACGTATTCTCGTACTTATATATATGTGTTTCCGCCGAGTTGAGTTGTTATGTACCCATTGTATGTTATTGATGTGAGCTGTGATTGATGTACCCTGATGATGTAATATATGTAAACAGATATATTTGATTTTGAGTAAAGATTATTTATTATCTATTATATTTTATTCCGCTGCGATGGTTAGATTCTGATATTGATTTTGTTTTCTCTTCTTCTACCTCTTCTTCTTAAACCCAAATGGTTCGTATTTCTGTACAACTTGAGTTGATTGTTGTAGAATAGTGTTGACTCAAGGGGTACGGATTTGCGGGCTGTTACAGCGCCCTCGAATTTTGCTGCCGAAAGAATGAAACTTCATCACTCCACTCGACCATAGATCGCAATCTACCGATGTTACGTTGCCTTTTCTGGCAAAATCAAGCGTAGACCGTTGGCACTCACCTCCACACGATTTCCGCTGTGGTCCACAGTAGATCGCAGCGACATCGAGTTATACTGTCATCACAGCATAACCCAAATGCCCCTGTAGGGATCAGCGCCCTCGACTTTAGCTACCCAATAATCCTCAGGAACTAGTTTGTCTAGACTCCTTACAGGATCAAATTTAGAACGCCTCTTAAGGTTCAAGGCAGTACCAACCTGTGGCACTCCTGAGAAGTTCATTTCAACGGAGCGCCTTTTTCTCTAGAGCCATTTTCAAAGCACTTTATACTATACACATATAGTATCTTCCAAATCATACACCTAGTATGAATCCCATATAAATCTCCTTTTCACAAAATCAATTATCCAAAAATCGATAATTCTCAAACTAGGCTTTCCAAGTTCCAAAATTGATTTTTCTTCAAAAATTAAAAGCCTTTCCAAATCCAAAGGTTCCAAAAACCTTTTCCCAAAATCATCCTCATAAGAACCTTTATATATATAACTTTGAAAATCTTTGGATCATTTCATACTTGCATAAATTCCCTTTTTATACTTCAAATATTTTCAAAAACACTTTTCTTCTGGCAATAGATTCAACAAGGGAAGTTTTATCATATATATAACAAGATACATAACTTTGTTCATTCCAAATCAAACATTCAAATTTGATTACTCTTTTATAAAGATATTAACCATATTACTTTCATTTCAAAAACCATTTTATAATTCTTGTCCACAAATTTCAATATCAATATTATTCAAACCCTATGATGTACACACACCATTCGTACACAATTTCAAATTCGATCGCTCATTCGATCACACAATTTCACTTCCAAACTAGTATCATCCACCCGACTACCTAGTGCAGATTCAGATCTGGTTTCTTGATCAGAAACCGTCATTCTCCTTGCATAACCTAACTATGACAGAGAATATCCAAAATCAATCAAAAATCCATATCCAGGTTCGCCATTGAAAATCGAGTGAAAAATCCCAACTCGGATCGATATAACCATCTCGAAATCTGTGCTCGAATCTGGATCAAATCACTATGTGAATAGAATAGTATACGTACCTCCTACGTGTTTATCTTTATTGATTATTAGTCAAATCAATTCTCTTTCTATTCACCTTCACTTTGATTTCCATTCACTTACTCACAATTACTTAAATCCTCATTTGGATTATTACCTCAATTCTTATCTCAAATGGATATTTAATCATAAACAGTTTAAACTCTGTCCATCTTAAATTTAGAAAATAGCTTGAAAAGTTTAAAAATAGACAAGTAGTTGAAAAATGATTATTAGTTTGTATAATATCTATAAAATAGTTAAATAAGGATAAAATATTTATAAACAGTAATTAGATATAAAATAGTTGAAAAAACAGTAATTAGTTTAAAAAACAGTTGTAAAATAGTTAAATAGTCACAAAAATAATTGTAGAATAAGTATAAAATAGTTTGGGGTTTAAAAAGAAGGTTGTATATAGTAAATAGCTTGGAAAAATAGATTTATATTAAATCAATTTATTTTGAAAATAGTCCAGAGCCAAACTGTTCAATTCCCAATCTCCAATCCCATCAATTCAATTTAAATTTCACTTCCATTTAAATTGACTCAATTTCATTTAAGTAAATTCAGTTTCCATTGAAACTGATTTAACCCCAATTCAAGTTGAATTAACCTCAATTTTCTTTCCAAATTCAAATCAAATTTCATTTGAATTTTAAACCTATTCAACTTTAATTTCAATTCCAAATTATTCAAATCAATTTGGACTAATTTCAGATTAAACCAACTTCACTTTCAAATCTTTTCAATTCCTGTTTAAATTAATCCCTATTCCCATTTGAATTTGAACTCATTCAACTTCAATTTCATTTCAAATTAATCCAATTCAAATTTTCTGTTTGAATTTTGTACTTATCCATCTTCAATTCTAATTATTTCAAACTAAATTCAATTTGAACTAATGCAAATTTAAATCTCAACTTTAAACCATCTCGAATTATATAAATTCGAGTTATATTTTCAAATGCTGGTTTAACCTCTTAAATCAAATTAACCTTTACTTTTTAATTTAATAGCCTAACAATTTAATTCTGAATCCAAATTTCAAATTTTCATTTTAGTTTACCTTTACTTCTTCATAAACTTATTTCTAGGTTCAAATAATAATTCAAATTCTTTTTTAACAACTCAATCCACAGTCTCATAATTACTGATAATAAAGGATGATACTAAGACAAATAATCATCCAATTTATTTAAAACATTCATCATCCACTACCCATTCCCACAGCTCAACCCCGTTTGAGATCATATATGCTCCCTACCAAATCAACCCATTTAACTTAAATCTCAATTTCAACATGAAATCTCCAATTCAGTTTGATCATTCAAACTTATTTAACTTCTTCCTAAGTTAAATTCAATTCAATTTACTCCAATCAACATAATTCAATTTGAACTTCCATTTCAAATTTTAAACTTCTCATTAATAATCTTCCCACTTTAAATTTCAAGTTTCTATCAATATTCTTTCTTACTTATAAGTTCAAAGACTTATATCACTTTGGGTTTTCACATTATATTCCAAGGCAAATTCAAAACTCTTACTTAGAGCTTATTCCAAATATACATATTTATTCCCTTTACACACCAAGTTACTTAAATTTTTAAACCACGTTTGGTTTTAAATTCAAAACAAATTCCTTTAAAATTTTCCAAACATTTCTTATTTTATAAAGATCACATCCAAAATGGTATGAATAATATCATTTCTTTCAGCATTCTGAAAACAATTTCAAATGTTCTTAGACTTAGAATTCAAAACTTCTCAATTTATGTCCTTTCTAATTTACAAGTTATTCTCATCTAATGATCGCTTCCTTAAAACATTTTATTGTTTATTGGAAAACAATCATCCCATTATTAAACACAATAACCATACTATTCTGGTTTGAAACCAATTCTAATTCATCTTATTTGTATAGTTCATTTTATCCAATTTCTATTTGGATATATATATATATATATATATATATATATATATTCATCACTTAATTCTTATCCAATTTTCAATATCCAACAACTAATTATTGCTTTATATATAAAATATAAGCTTTTAAAAAATCATTCATTAAAACCATTTAAAAACCTTTATATAAGAAAATAACAAGTACGCTCTCATATATATATATATTCACTCAACTCATTCTAGGGTATCATTGACCTTATCTCTAATGAGTACACCCACCAGAGCCAAGGTTCTCGCTAAACCTTCAGCTATGATACCAAATGTAACGACCTCGAATTTTCGATCCCGAAAATTCCAGATAGTTAGGAAAAGAAGGAAAGAGATAGAAGAAGAAAACAGAAAACATGACACAGAATCTCAGATTCACAGCGGATCAAAATATAATATCATATAATAACATTTATACAAAGAAGCCGTATCAGTTAAATCACATACAATACATCAGAGTTTTCAATATTTACACAAACACTGGACAGTTAAAATAACTTGTCCCAGATAACCAGTAATAATATACACAGCGGAATGCACTCCATACATTCCTGCCATCCAGCTCGCCTCCTGAGCTCCAGAACGTCCTTACCTGAAAATCTGTAATACTTGGTCTGACCCGAGCATTACATTCAAGTAACACCCGAGTCAGACTGCAAACCAGCGTGAGTAAACCCATCTAACATGAAATTCTAATCCATAAAACTTATTTAAAACCCGGGGTAACTCGTACTTCACTACGAGTTTTCAGTTTATTTTAGTCAACATTTTAACACATCAATATATATGTACCACTACTTAGTTTAAGGGTCCAATTACATAGATCAATCCATTTCCAGCCTATTGATTACACATCTCATATTTTTAAAGAATTAATAGATTTCAAATCGAAGTGGTTTCGGGTATGTACGGATACCCGACCCCGGTCTCTTCGAATTCAATGTCATCTTAAATCCTGTTTGTTAAAGTGGATACAAATCAATTTTAAATACAGGTTCTCATATTCATAACAAATCAGTTATTGATATATTACTCACAGTATCATAGTCCAACCCATCATACTATATTTCAATACATCACAATCTCAATATCAGAGATATTCAAACAAACTAAGGTAATCAATTCAAGTCATCATTTATAGGCAAGATAAATAAAACAATTAATTTAATTTAATCATACATTACAAATTAAATTAATTATCTTTAATCCTACTTAATTAACTTTGGTTAATTATAAACCATTACTTTCATTAATTACCTTGATTAATTAATCTTAGTTAATCACTTTAACCTTAATTAATTAAATCACATCCAGTGATTAACTACCCTTTAATTACTTACATTAATTAATTACACTTAAATTAATGACATTAATTAATCCTTTAATTAATTATACTAAGTAATTAATCCTTAATTACTTCCATTAAGTAATAATTTTCCAATTATTCATTAAGTGATTTTCCCTACTTAATTACATTGAGTAATTATCTAATAATTACTTCACTAAGTAATTATACAGAATCAGTCAAATTAAGTGCCTATCTTTAATTAATTATATTAATTAATTATCACTTATTCACTTGGTTTAATGATTCTTCCCTTAATTACCTTTATTAACTATCCACTAATTACTTATTTAAGTAATTACCCTTAATTAATCAATTTTTAATAAAATAAGACCTTAATTAAACAAGATAGACTCGAGTCCTCCCCCTCAATTTCATAGAAAACTTTTATTTGATTTAAGGTAAAATACGCAAATCTTAAACAATTGCTTAATTTCATAGAAAATTTCATTTTAAAATACTTAGGAGTCCTAAATCAAATTGATTATTCTAATCTAATTAAAAAAATTCAAACAATTCAATTCAAAACATTTTATTTTAAATCAAATTTTGGAAACTTGTTTTAATTTTTTTGCATGAACCTATTATGAACATTTTGTTTCCAAAACAGGTCAACATAGTTATTCTTGCTTCCCAAATTCTGATCATCATTTACTTATTTCTTTAAAACTGATATTAACATCAAATCCCACTCGCATATACCCGATGCCACACTCGAGTCCTCCCCCTCGTTTTCTCGAGTACGTCCCGAGCCGTCACATCCTCATGAGCTTCACATCACAGCAGTGTCGCTGATACATCAGTACTCGTGCACGAACACGAAATACTCGAGCCCAACTATCAATACTTCGAGCAACAACCCAGGTAAAAACCCAAAATCCCAAACCTAACTTCTTCTTCTTCTTCCCTCTAATGCCTGTGCGCCTGCACATTCCCATGCCGCCGCTCCGATCACCGCCACTATCCCCAGCACATCATCGACGACAAGCTCATTAGTTCCGACCACCCGAACTAGTTCCGGTCCCCTGAAATGAAATTGAGCAATTTCGAATCCCAAAAGGAAGAACCGATCACTCCAAAACATCCGATTGCCGACGAACTCGTCCACGCGAACCCTCGCAATCTTCACCAAAGTTACATCGACCTCCAATCTTTGATTTCCCCCTCATGCGAACAATTCTGATGCTCCACCGTTGCCGCACCAAGCTCAGATATCATCTTGTCCAACTCGAGTCACTGAACACTGGCTCGCTCCAGTTTGGCCACCACGGCTAAAAATAAATTACTCCACCAATTTTCCTGGGTTCGTTGATATCCCGACAACCTCCAGTGGCAACCACGAGGTTCCACCTCCCTCCGGCCAACAGAAAATGCCCAAAACAAGAAAAACGATCAACTCTGAAATGCTCACCCCAAACACCCCTAAATTTTTTGATTTTCATCTTAAAAATCATAATTTTCAAATTCGATTTAGGTTATATACTTGGATCAGCAATTTACAACATTTGATTTCAACATATTTTAAAATTTTCTATTGCATTTTTAAGTTTACAGACAGTTTCATACTTAATCATGCTTAACTATATTTTTTATATTTAGCTTAGGTAAAAACAAACACATTTTGTTCAGATGTCACCACTATTATGTGAATGATTGAAGAGCACTTGACCTTTGATCAAGAATTTTGTCATGTCAGTTATAAAACTGGATTATACTCAGGTTTTCAGACATGCACACATACATAGCTACATATTTATAGCATGCAAACTAAAATTACACATATGTAAACAATTTTCACATCTCCTATTTTACCAACTGCATCACAAACCACATGTTAAATCAAAGGTTAGTTGTTTACTCACCTGTCTATGAAGAGACAGATAATAGTTTTTGACTTGCTCTGGACTAAATGTAGATCTGGAAATTAGAACTTATTGTTGATTTGTATCTCTGCTCAGATCTGATGCTTCGCATAGATGAAGTGGTTGTTTGAAATTTCCTCAGGAAAGTTACAGATTTTAGTTTTTTTTTCTGCTTTTATGCTTGTGAAGGGTTGCTACAGGTTGATTTTGCTGCTGCCCTTTTTTTGAAACTAAGTTAATCTTTTTTTGCTTGATTGATCTAGTTGAATTTGCCTTAATTTAATATCTGGTTTTAAATTTTCTTTTAGTTTTTACATAGAAGATAGAAAAAGAATTAGATAGAAAGTAAAGTAGTTTATGTACTTATTTTTATCTTATGATATTAAAAATTAAAGAGAATGAATTAAGTAAGTGACACTGGTTTGAAATTCAACATTTGTTACTAACACTTGTGCACAAATGTATTAATCTTCTTACACATGCCTATTCTCATATATTTATGCTTAAATATGTTTTATTTTTATTTTTTATAAGAAATTTCTATTATATTTTCCATTTATCTCTATATATATCTTATGTTTATTATAATTTTAATTAATGTATTCCCTTTATAACTATTTATATAATCTTAAGAAAATGATCTTAAAAATTTATCATATACTAATAAGTAAATATACAAATATATATATATATATATATTGAAATTTTACCATTAAATAGCTTTTGAAAATTATTATATTTAATTCAAACATAACCTCCCAGTTATAATATATCGCATTGTATTCTAATCAATATGTGTATATATATACACACACTTAAAATTTCAATAAAGTTTACACATCTCTATATATATATTTATTAATTTACTAAAAGATTTATAGTTTTTGGATATTTATCAAAATCTTATTGGTCCACCTTACAAATCAGCATTTTAATTGAATTATATCCTGTTAATTATTAATTAACTGATGACCAAAAATCGGGTTATCACATTCCTCCTCTCGATTTCTCAGACCTCTTGAGGATGCA
The DNA here is from genome assembly GCA_030765085.1 of Allium cepa. NCBI lineage: Eukaryota > Viridiplantae > Streptophyta > Magnoliopsida > Asparagales > Amaryllidaceae > Allium > Allium cepa. Next base: position 20,679,013 of record CM060933.1, on the reverse strand, counting down.
CTGTATAATATCGACAAATGAAAGGGATGAGGGCGATTAGGTCAAACGCGGAGGGAAATGCGAAGAGGGCTATTAGGGCAAACTGCAGAGCTATAGGGAAATTAAATGAAAGGGGCATACTATGTTTTGGGAACGGGGAGTTACATAGTCCAACGGATTTAAAAAAATTTAAGAAACTTCACAATGGCTTTGAGCCATTGCAAATGTCAAACGACCATTAGCTGTTATTAATGATTTTACAATGGCTCCAAACCGTTGCTATTTATCAATGGATAAGAACCATCGTGATTCTTCCGCATTGGGGTGTTACAAAACTACCAATATGGTGTAGTGATAAAATGATGTAGCAGCCACTTCAGCTCAAAAAACTTTAGGTAATTTACTATCATTTAATATAGTCTTTTTGCACTCTGTTTGTTCGTCAAAAACCATGTAACATGTCCGTTTCTATAAATTGCACCTTTTTAAAAGGCCGAGTGACTTTTCATAATGAATTGATGCAAATTCGTGAAACAATGCTACGTAATTTTATCAGATTACTTTTTCAAGAAATAGTGTTAAAAATATTATCAATATCTCTTGCCATTAGAACTTTTCAAAACTCAATTTGCTAAATTTTGAAAAACAATGCTTTGATACCAAATGTTATTTAGCGAAAGTTGGATCTTAAGACTAATATAATATTAAAGGGGAGGGGGTGAATGGTGTTTTCTAGTTTTTTTTGAATCGTTTTGAATTATTTTAAGATTATAGTTTGAATAATGCAAATAAAAATCACAGATTCGGAAATAGATAAATATAAATGCTGTAAAGTAGAAGGGAAAGAACACACCGGAATTTATACCGTTTCAGAGTTACCGTACATCCAGTCCTATATAATTCCCTATATAGATTTCTTTTCAACTAGCAAAGTCAATACACTCTCGATTTCAAAGCAACGAGGCACAACCTCCAGACTTTTCGAGCTCTGGGTAGACAAAGTTGATTTGCATGGGCCACAAGTGCACCCACTTGAATTTCCAAGTCACCAAACACACCCAATTGATTTCATGGGATACAATCAAACCCACCAATATATGATTATGATTTGATAGAGTTTTATGGACACTAGTAGTCGATCTTGAATACGATGATCTTATAACCTCTTGAATGGCACTTTGATTTTTTTTGAGTGACAGAGATGAGAGAGGTCGGAAAGTAGTCACTAAAGAATCAAATCAATAGCGTTAAACTTGATTCAGATTGAATTTGAGAAGAATTTGGAGTCGAATTTCTTTTAGAAAACAAGAGAGTGAAAGAGGAGAGAAAATATGAGAAAGTAGTAAAAGAAAACTCGTCGGTTTAACCTCAATTTATAGAGAAACAACATTCGTGTCCATCTGTGAAGAGATATGATGAAAAGACACTTCAATACAAATTTAAATTTTGAAAAAATCGATCCATCCGTCGACATATCCCTTTACATTTTGAAAACTTACTTTTTAGAAAATGTTTTGAAAATGTTATACAAATATTTTAATACTTTGCAAACTTATTTAAATATAGTTTATACATATTTTAATCATATCAAAACTTAATAAAACTTTATAAAATTATTTTGAAATATTTTAATTATATATAAAGGATTTAGTATGAATTTGAAATAAAATAATATATATGAAATATGAATGAATATCTTTAAAACCAAAATTACAAATATTATAATATATTCATAAATAATGAGAAATCATAAAATCAAAACTATAATAAAATACAGTGGATTAAAAGTATGTTTAAACGACAAATTAATAAAAAAATTAATTTTCCAACATATAATAATCTTGTAAAGTCAAAAGTTAAAAATAATTTGAAAGTTATTTTGAAAGACCATTTTGAGAACAAGAATTTTTTTAAAATAATTTTTGAAATTTATAATATTTAAAAACCATATGAAAGAACAATAGAGAAAGATCAAAGAAGTGCTATTAGAGTTTTAACAAAAATATAATGACTCTATAACTTATCTGGAAATCTTGTGTTCTTTAATAACCATGAGTCTTCACTCTCTATCTCTTGAATCTCCATATCAGCCACTTGAATCTTCACTTGATACTGTATAATTTTCTTAATTAACATCTATCTAATATCCTGCACTATATGCTATATATAACTTGATAAAAAACATTAGTATTTATATGTATTATCATATGGTTGTTGTCATCAAAATCAATATCTAAGGTACTACCATAATCAATAACTGGCGAGATTTTTGACTTATTCTGATATAAATGGTCTCTTCGAAAACGAACAAGTTCATCACAGTTGAAAAATCTAGTTGCAGTTCCACTTCTAGGAGTCTTGTTTTTAGATCATCGAAAGGTGTTCATCTTTCTATACTTCAAGAACATTTTGAAATTTCTAGTCATGAAAGCAATCTCCTCATCATTGTCATCATCTAAATCTTGATTATCAGCTATTGCATAGAAGGTAATGGATTTCTTTTCTATTTCCTTGCATTTTCTTCAGCCCTACAGTTGTGCTTTATAGGACATTAAATTACCTATTAACTCTTCAATTTTAGAGTGTAATGTCATTTGCCACTTCAATCGCTACTGTCTTTTGTTCCCATTCCGAAAAGAGTTTATTTGATGATTTTTCTAACTTGATCCTCTACAGAATTTTTTTATCCAGTGATAGTAAAAAATGTACTGTATCCTAAAATCTACAATAAATGTTAGAAATATATGAATTCTGATTCATTTTAAATGATTAAAACTAATTAGTTAGCATGGAACTTTTAGTCTGTTTGACTTTACTAGTGCCTTCAAGAGTGACTTGTAATGTTCTCCAAATATCATATGCAAACTTACAAGTAGATACTCTACTAAATTCATTTTTATCTAATAAAAAATAAAAATATTTATGGTCTTAGAATTATTGAGTGCTTGTGTCTTTTGGCCAACAGTCCAAGTTGAAAGTCGGTCTAGGGTTCAATGTACTCATTTTGTGTAATATGCCAAAATCTAAGCCATTAGACTATAAATAAATCTTCATCCAACATGACTAATAAGTGTAATTACAAACACTAAAAAGTGGGTGTCTAGCAGTAGATTGCCCTTTGACATATTATTAACAATTGTGCTAACAGAGTTGCTAGCCATTTAAACTTTTTCATAAATCAAATTAAATGGTTTTGAAAACTTAGTGCTCTGATACTAAATGTGGGTTCGGGAATTATAGATATTAGGGCTAATTAAACAATAAAAAGGAGGTGAATAGTATTTTCTAACTTAAGTAAATCTTTTTAACGTTCTTTCAAGTTTGGTATGAATTTTCAGATTAACAACACAGAGTTATACTAATAATCAATCACATATGCAATCACAGATAAAAATAAAAGCAATAAAGTAAAGTAAAGAGTTGGAGAGATGACATTAGGGATATTATACCGGTTCAGATTTCTCCTACATCTGGTCTCGTACAATTTCTTATACTGATTTCTTTTCAAATGTCAATCTTTAACCGGGCAGAAGGCAAACCCAAATACAATCTCGATTTCAAGGCTACGAGACACACCCTTTTAAATTTCCGATCTCAAGGTAGACTCATTTGATTTCATCAGACTACAAGCACACCCATTTTATTTGAATCGGGCGACAAGCATACCCAGTTGATTTGAATCAGGCTACAAGCACACCCACTTGATTTGAACATGCTACATGCATACCCAAGCAGACACAAACAAAATTAATAGTCTTTCCAAAGACAAATTCTTGTATATTGGACAAAATGGATCCTATAGTCTCTTGGGTAGCACTTTGATCAGTGAAATAAGATAAATGTTTCCTCAATAGTAAGAAAGTATTGTTGAATCAATACAATGAAGCATAAACTGATTCTGTATGATTTTGAAGAGAGCAGAGTATATTTTTCAAGAGAGTAAGAGGAGGAAAGAAAGTAAGTAATTAGTTATCAAAAACTCATTTGCATTCCCCTTTATATATAGTTAATGGTAGATGTGTAGGTTCGTGAAGTGTTGTGTTGAATAGAAACTTCCATTCAAAATTTGAAAAACCATTTGGCGGCATATATGTCGACAAACCTTAGTTAAAAATGTTTTCTTAAAAATAATTTGAAAACTCTACACTTTGTAAAATAAATTGAACATAGTTTTTAAATATTTTAATCTCTCGAAAACTTTTATAAAATATTTGAAATACGTTTTGAAATTTAAATAATTTATTTTATTTATTTAAATTATCAAAGATCACAATTTTGAGATGAAGGTCTGAAATTGCTATCAAGGAATTTAAACAATATATACTACTTTCTTTATACACTGAATTATAACCTTGAAATCTTCATATCTTTGTCTTTGAAATCATGAATCTTTATATCTTCATCTTGAGTATTTATATTGTACAGTCTTTGATTTAGCACCTTTGTAATATTCTGCACTATATACAATATAACTTGACTAAAACATTAATATCTATATTTTATATAATTGTATATGGTTCTTGTCATAAAATCAATAACCGAGGTATTAACAATCTCCTCCTTTTGATGATGACAACCATTAAATTTTCTTTTTCATCAAATATGCTATAATCATCCTAAATATGTGCATGTATATTTTATATTTTTCTTCCCTTTGTCAACAACAAAAATGGGTGAAAGAATAAAAAGTCCCTCTAAATGAAATATATAAATTGTAGAGTCAACAAATAATCAAGAATTAAGTAAATGATAATAAAACAGGTTTATCCATATATTTGGATTAAATTAATTAAATTATATTTAAATGAGTTTTAGATGCACTATGAGAGAGATAAAATACCAACAGTAAGAGCAATAAGCAAAATGTGAGTTTTATTTATTTGAGTTATACAATCAAATCAATTATCAATCTTAATAATTTAACAATCCATACTATATCACACTAATACATCCAAACTTTAAGACTTTTAATAAGTATACACATACAAATTTATAATAGGAAAAAAAATCTAGACATTCCTAAGAACTAGGATCCAACTTTTAGATCCAAAGATCGGATTTGCTTTGATAGCATCCTAATCTTCATTGTCCTTAGTGTTGCATCATGGGTTGCTAGTTTGATCATCTTTGGTTAGGGAAGAGATTTTTAGAATCTCTTATTTTGGGTATTTTGATAGTAACAACTATACATAATTATATTATATACACTAACCACTTGTATAGGAAAAGATCGACAAAAAAAGACCATGATGACTCAATTATGTAGTATAAGTCATAGAGTCTTAGTTTAGAGTTATATAAATTGTTAAAATATCTTCTAGTGGAATATAAAAGTACACACGATCGTAAATTAACTAGATAAGTTAAAATATGCATCAGTCAATCGATTGAATCACCCATGTCAGTCGGCTGACCTATAGGAAATAAATAAATAAATTATCAATAGTTTTAGATGACTGAAAAGTCAAAACATTCGACTAAATATACTTTCAATCGACTGAATTAACAATTTAAGTCGATCGAAACTATTTAATTTGAACAACTTAGTTTTTGTGTATTGAAACGTATATTTATACTCCAATATAGTCGACTGAATGATCATAACAGACACATTTCTCAAATTATCTAAAGAGATGCTCTTCTCTATGAAGAGTTATTCCTCTTCGTTAATGATTGCAGTCATTCCTCTAACAGCTGCAATTACTGATCATCTATATAAAGAAACCCATTTCAAAGATTCAAATGACTAACCTTACAATTTTTTCTACCTCAATCTTGATTTACACTCAAGAATTCAATTCACTATATTGCTTTAAGATTTTGATCACACATTCATTCAAGAATATTTTCTTATAATTACATTACTTCCTTTCTTCATGAGCACAAATTATACTACAAAGAAGAAGATTATAGGAAGGTTGTACTTGTTATGAAAATAGTAGCGCTTTGCGGAAGCTTTTATCGATGGATCTTTATCACCTAAATCACAAAGAGAAACTTGGATTGAAAAGAAGACGGAATTGAAATCAAAATGCAATAGCACAAAATATTCTACCCAACTACCCACTTTATTGATTCACCGAAATTTTGTTTACAATTAATAAAACAAAGCTAAATAAACAACCATTGAATCAATAACCAAAGTGAGAAAGGGAGCAAATATCTATATGGCTAAAATTGTTGGAGAAAAAGAACAAATATGAAGAAGAGAAAATTAGCAAATAGATTTTCCACCACACGTTTACCCTTTCTTCTAGTCTCTATTTATATAATCAATTATTTAATATCCAAGTTAACATTAGATGACAAAAAATAATTTGATTAGCCAATTAGAGAGAGAAATAAACATACTCAAATATGCCTATTAATTAGAGAAAACAAAATCTTTTCTTTATTTCTTTTGCGTATTTATTTCCCTCTATTTGTGATTTGTATCACCAAAATTTAACACTCCACCTTGATGCAAAATCACATATCTTCAACATATGAAGCATGTCATATCCAGATCTATCACAATTCCATATATCTCAACCACACTAAATTACAAGCCTCAACCACCATCTGCAAGTGATGCATCTCCCACATGAGATGCATCACAGAAATCTCATCTCAAAAACGTTTGTAATACCACAAAGATCTCCGTCTTGTCTTTGTGAATTTTGCAATTCGACACCTATCTATCACTCGATCTGAGCTCATTACCTGATCACTATCGATCCCTCGACCATCATGAACATGAAGACCCCTGTCTAAAATATGATCATCAATGCAAGAATCATAAGCAGTGACCACATTAACCTCTCCACCTTGCTATGGACTAGGTCCTTCAACCGTCACTCGTTTTCCATTGTCGACTACAAACCAACCAAGCTATAAAGGTTTCCTTCTTCCAATACTCCTATCATCCTTACACGACCACCTTTCTTCACTCTCAAAACTCCACATTGAGTCTCATAAGTGCAACCACGGTGATCCAACTGATTGAGAGAAATAAGATTATGCGAACAAGTGGGTACATGTCTCATTGTAGAGACTTCTCTAACCACACCATCATGCATACGAAATTGGATAGATCCAATACCACAAATCGGTAGCTCTTCTCCATTGTCTATCCTAATCATGCCGACACTCTTCTCATAAGAAGGAAAAAAAATTCACATCTCTACAAATGTGAAAAATGGCTCCCTAATCCATCTTCCAAGGCTTATTTTCAATAAAAAGGACGTCACAAGAAGCATCACTATCGGTACCTTCAGCGAAACCTGCATATGCATCACTACTAGTATCACCATGCGCAGCCTTTTTCGGATCTCTTTTATAAGCATGACACTTGCTGCGTATGTGAACTTTCTTATTACAATAATGACAAGTGATAACACCTTTACCATTAGCGTCCTTCTTCTTCCAAATTGTATATTAGTCGAGGCCCTTGCAACCATAGCCTCACTTTGAATTGATTTCATACCCGACCCTTTTCTTCTAAGCTCCTCATCCAAAGACTGCTTCGAACAGTTTTCAAATAGATAGTTCCATTAACATTGGAATTACTCAATGAAACAACCAAAGTTTTCCAACTTTCTAAAAGCGAACTCATTAATAAAAGAGCCTGTAACTCAATATCAAAGTTGACCTTCATATTTTCCAATTGATTTATTACATCTTGAAATTCACTCAAATGCTCTGCAACAAGCTTCTCTTTATCTAATCTTAGTTATACCAACTTTTGAACCAGAAAAGCCTTACTAGTAGCACTTTTTGACTCATACAAAGATACCAACTTATCCCATAGAGCCTTCGCGGATTCACAGCAAGCCACATGACGGAAAACTGAATCATCAAGATATTGGCAAATCAAAGCAATCGCCTTCTTATCCATCTTCTTCCATTTTCCCTCATCTACATCAGAGGGCTTCTTTCCATCTCCATTAATCGAATCATGAAGATCATTGAGGTACAAAACATCATCCATCTTAGGCTTTCAAATACCCTAATTTTTTCCAACCAAGATAACCATCTTTGAAAACGAATTCATATCCTACATAAATAATTTTTCAAACCAAAATTACTCTAAGCTTTGCGATGTTTTGTACTCTGATACCAAATTGTTATGAAAATAGTAGCGCTTTGTGGAAGATTTTATCAACGGATCTTTATCACCCAAATCACAAAGAGATAACTTGGATTGAAAACAAAACGGAATTGAAATCAAAACGCAATAACACAAATTATTCCACCCAACCACCCACTTTATTGTTTCACCAAAATTTTGTTTACAATTAATAGAACAAAGCTAAAGTAAACAAAATACCATTGAATCAATAACCAATTGAGAAAGGGAGCAAAAATATCTATATGGCTAGAATTGTTGGAGTAAAAGAACAAAGATGAAGAAGAGAAAATTTGCAAATAGATTTTCCACCACACTTTTACCTCTCTTCTAGTCTCTATTTATATAATCAATTACTTAATGCCCAAGTTAACATTAGGTGGCAAAAAATAATTTGATTAGCCAATTAGAGAGAGAAATAAACATACTCAAATATGCCTACTAATTAGAGGAAACAGAATATTCTCTTTCTTTCTTTCGTATATTTATTTCTCTCTATTTGTGATTTTTTATCACCAAACTTTAATAGTGCTTATTGGGTAATCCGTATTATACAAGACCATAAGAAGTCACAAAAAATTCTACTTACTTTATAGACAAAGTCCTTTTAGGAGTATTTCAAGCACGAACTAGCTCAGGCGGTTGTAATACATATTCCTTTGGGTTAAGTGAGGATGTTGCTAGTTAATTCCAAAAGGAGTCTAAGACTAGATGTAGAACGTGATTTCGAAGCAGTATAAAAATTTCTGATGTTATTTATATTATTGCTTTACTTTTATATTTATATTCTGCACAAGTTTATAACTTATACAATTGTTCATATTACTCGATCCATATAAAATTTCATTTGATATCAGAGTAAGGCTATCATTTAATCATAGCATAATTTATAGATATTCATGTTATACAGATATTAATACTACATCAAGTTTTGTTGAAGGTCAATCTATAGCATGCCCCCCATTTAATGGACTTAATTACAATTATTGGCCAACTAGGATGAGGATTTATATGCAGGCAAATGGGTATGACACTTGGAATATCGCTCAATAAGAATACATTGTACCTACCACTATTTGTGCACAATGGTCAACATACAGAAATTAGATGTTACTGCAAATGCTAAAGCTATAAATATGTTGTTTTATTCATTAGATAAAAATGAGTATAACAAAGTTAATATGATCATATGAGTTTGGCATACTCTCAAAGTGACACATGAAGGTACAAACAGAGTCAAACAAAGCAAGATTTAAATGCTTAAAAATCAATTTTATAAATTTAAAATGAAGCAAGATGAAACTATAAATGATATGTATTCTAGATTTGAATAAATATATCACTCACTTTTGGCGTTAGGAGAAAAATATGGTGATTTTGACATTGTTTTTGAAAATCCTTTTTTTTAAAATCCTAAACTCTTTAACGGATGAACGGGATGGAAAGGTATTAGCTATTAAAGAAGCTAATGATATCTCTATCATTAAGCCAGAAGAGTTAATAGGAAATCTCATGTCATATGAAGTGAATTTGCAGGCAAAATGAGCACAAGTTCAAGATAGAAAAATAACCGCGTTCCACATAGAAAATGAAGACTCAAACGAAGTTGTTAAAGACATTGCATCTTTGGCAAAAAATTTATAAATATATGAAATTCAAAAGGAATAAAAAGTTTGGAAACAATAGAAACAACAACAACTATCTGTCAACTTCCTCACTAAAATGTTATGAATGTGATAAGATATGTCATATTAAAAGAGACTGTCCAGAACGAAAGAGGAACAACTTCAAAAATAAGAATGATAAATTTTATAAGAAGAAAAAGCAAGCATTTTCAGTAACTTGGGATGATTTAAACTCTTCTTCGTTATCGGATAGTGAAAATGATTCCAAACAAGCAAATATATGCTTCATGGCTGCTAATAACAATATGAGTGAACTTTCATTTGATGATCTAATTGAAATAAATTCTAAGTTATTAGATAATCTAAAAGAAATAAATAGAAAATATTAAGATCCATTAGCAAAATTAAGTGGAAGTGAACTAGAAGTTGACATTCTAAAGAAAGAAAAGAATATACTAGAAGAAGAATTGCTGAAATCTCAGAATTCTTGTGTTAATACATCATCACAGCTTACTTTGTTAAGTAGTGAAATAGAAACTCAGAAAAATAAAAATGATTTATTAACAAAAGAAAATCACAATTTAAATTATAATAATAAAATATTAGATGTAACGGGCCAGTATCTTCAACCCTTCGCATCCGCTCATGTCGGACTTGAAGTGTTCAAGGTACTGCGTTGTAGAATAAATTTGGCAAAACTCAGAATATGCAGTAAATAAAATCACAGAATCACATACACAGATATCAGAACTTACAGCGGAAATAAAATTTCAGTGGTTCATGAGGCCACTACAAAACTTTGATCAACAGAATTTACATAGTTTAGAATCTGCAATACAGCTTTAGACATACATAGGAACAGAGTCTTCCAAAGCCTTGCTTGCAAAAAGATAAAGACTGAAAAGGCTTCCAGCAGCACGAATGATCTACGGGATGTCCTAGCTCCAGATAGAACTGAAAACCGCAACTCAGGCTGACCCGAGCGTAAAATAAAACATAACACTCGAGTCAGGACATACATACTTATATAATGTAAGCTAATTCAAGTGTACTGTAATATAGAGCAAGTAACTTAAAGGATGCTTGGGACCGCCCATCCTCTAAGGATCCGTTAAACTATTTACTATGTAGTATATTGCGCTATTATAATAGTGTCTATTTATAAAATAAACATACTTTTTTCTTAGCATTAAGGGGTTACCCATATAGCCCTTAACACGTAATAGTCCCAGTAGTCCATCCAATATCATAGCTCCTCCTGATCGGGAAGCAACTAGAGGATACCACACGGGCTACGGGAGAAATCTAAACTCGTACAAGGCTCGGTATGGTAGATGACACGGCACAACTAGGCAATGCCAGGGTAGATATACCAATTGCTATCCAGGCTGGTGGAAACGCGTAGCCGCAGTTACCGCCCACCTCGGACTAACTCCCCAAAATCAAAATATAGAGGTGGCCACCGAATCAATCCAAAATCATAGTATAATATCGAAGAGGAGCGTCCGATCAGAGGAATGACCTCATTGGCCTGGAATTGCTCCTGTTTTAGCCACCTTATGCCAACTCACGGGAGTCGGGTCCACGTATTTACCTTACAGGAAACGCCACCACCGACCTACTTCATTCTGGAATCTCCGCCGCGTACACGGTTGGTCAAAGTGGTTTTCGGTATCGACAGAGAGTATGTCCATATCCGATCCCGGTCTCTTTGCCAACCCATCGTTATTATAACCCGTGGTCATTTAAAAACAATTTTATACTTTAAAACCAAAATAAACATTTCCATTTCAAAACTATAAATACGATATCATTTTAAAACCCAAAACAATATGATATCGTTATATTCAAATATAATTCTTTCCAAAAACCATACTGCTTAAAATTTATAATATCTGGAAGCCAAATATTTGAAATATATCTTCAAAACATAATATTTGGAATTTTTACTTTAAACCATAACTCCCAACACACAAATGGTTTGGATATTCAACGGTATATAGAATAAATGGTTTAACTTTATGGTTACTTTGTGAAGAAGATAATTTATATAGTTTTACAAATATATTTCTTTATTTAAAGTTTAAACCATAATTTAAATATCACTTTATGTCCCCAAATCCGTTACAATTCCTATATATATATATATATACCCAATTGGAGTATTTCCTATTCAAAACTAAGTTTGGATTTTATTCTTTCAACAAATCAATGTTTTATTATTTAGTCTTGAATATTCCCATAAATTCCATAAATAAACTCCCAATGTTAGTCATTTAATATCTTCAAAATTCACTTAATACTAGAATATTCATCTTAAATTTATTAAGGAAAATCCAGTTATAAATATCATATCTTAAGATTTTCCAAAACTTAACATAAAATAAAATTTCTCAAATTCCATGAGTTTTAAAACAATCAATTCTAGATTCTGTAGCACTTAGGAAATGCTACCTAAAGTTACGGGTAAAACTAGTCCAATTTCAAAAAGACCGCATTTCTAAAAATGCTGTAGCAGATTGATTAACTAAATAAATATTTCCAAATATAACTTATTTATCTATTTATTTATTAACATTTATAACTCATTCAAAAATTAAAATAAAATCCTTTAAAGATATTAAATCAAATATTTAACTTCCAAAATAATTTTTTTTAAATATTTCAGAAAATATTATAAGAACCACGGGCCTGTATATAGTTCTCTAGCCTAGGTCAAGTGATACGGATTTATATCATTTCAACCCGTAATTTACAAAACCCCGGGTTCTATCATTTCAAACCCGCAATCCCAAGTTATCAGTTAAGCAGTTAACAGACTAGTTTAACAATAATCATTATTTCAGCCCATAACAATCCAACTTTAACAGGGAACTTGCAGTGGTGATTTAAGCAGTAAATAACAATTAATAATATAACTGCAGAAATAATATAACAGATAAATAACTGATGAGATGTCAATTTAAATGGGTTCATCATTCTACATCATACTACAGACAGATAATATCTAAATAGAATGTTTACACATACACTTGCGATAATTTACACAATATATGTACATATGTCTGGTGAGAAAAACTCACCTGAAAGTTGCAGAAAATTTGAATACAAAACGACGATTCACCGATAAAGCACGACAGAGAATAACGATCAAATTCTTCTGACGTAGATTCAAATCTAGAACAAAATTTCAATTATGGAATACGTGACTTAAAAATTTACGATCAAAGAAAATGAGAATAGAACGGGGTTTGTTTGCTTTGCTCGACCACTCCACCGTGTACCGTGACCAAAACATACCCTAAACGAGAACCGGGTAACACTAAACTACGACAAAATTTCTAAAGGCTGACTGACAGAAGGTGAAGTTTTCCTACTCTATACTTTGTACATGTGCACACTCGTATCCCATGCAAACTCACGCCATGAATAGAACATAACACTTCCCTGTGTCCAAAATTTTTACCCTGAGAAAAACTCAACTGCTTCGGGCCAAGCAAGTCGTTGCTTCGAGTCAGCACCTATATTGCTTCGAGTTAAATATGTCAAATCTACGGGTCATATGCAAAACTGGTGAACACTTATCCCTATTTCTCTGTTATCCGAATACTTACAGATGCCCATGTTTGTGTTGCCCAACTATCTTCTAACTCATATTTACTTCTAGAATTCAGCTTCACCATCAGATTTTTTTTTTTCTTTTTTTTTTTCTCTTTTTTTTTTTTCTTTTTTTTTTTTTTTTTAAAACCTAGTTGTTCCCCATTTCTACCCAGGCTGATACTAACTAAATATGCAGGCATGTATTACTAAATATGCAGACATGCACAACAGGGATGAAGTACTAACAGTACATAAAATGGAGATGAAGACTTCAACACCCAGGAAAACAATGACCAGACCAAAGTGCAACATTATGGATGCAATATAGATATGAAACTGAAACATATTAGATAATGTAAACTGGAATGGATATGAAGACTGAACATATCAAAAATTTTGAAAATACAAAGTTTCAAAATGAACCCAATAGGCTACAGTTACAAAACTCAAGTGAAGCAAATAATGCAACAGTAGCAGGTATATATGAATACAACCTCAATGCAGACAAGCAGACACACTATCTACATACATATATAACATCAAGCTATGATTCAAACAACAAGATAACATATGGTTTCAAGGGTCTGTTCATATTGTAAGAGCAGAGATATGGGATGCAGACAACTAAAGCATGGTACGAAGCAACATGTAACATTTCACATTTTATCAAAGTAATATAAGACAGTAGTGTGCAACTTGACATGCAAACTGCCACAAGACCAATTCAAGTGAAAATACCCAACTCAAATAAACCAACTAATGCAGACTGTCAAAAAAAAATGGATCAATAATGCAACCAGGTTATAAGGGACAAGCTATTAATACCTGTACAAGACTGCAACAATTCGAATGAGGGTGAACTCAAATGCATACAACAATTCAAAGTGCAAAGTGAGGATCATCATGCATGGACAGTGCAATGTGACTGAATACAAGTCAATGCCAAGAAAATGCAATACAAATAGGCAAACAAAATGGAAATGAAGACTGGAGCAACATGAGGCATGCAATACTCAGTACATATCTTTATTACAAGAACAATTATGCACTTCAACTACTTAGTTAAACAAAATATTTTAGTAGCATATGCACTTACCAACTTATCAATTTAAAAACAAAAACTTGGTGCAGCTGTTCTTATCAGTTTAAATCAAAAATTGATATCATTTGTTCTTAACAGTTTAAACAAAAAAAAAAAAATCAAATAGTATCTGTTCTTATTAGAATTAAAACAAAACCAAGTAGTATCTGTTCTTGACAATTTTAAAACAACCCAAATAGTATCTGTTATTATCAATTTAAAAAGAACAAAGTTATGAAAGTATTAGTGGTTATCAATTTAAAACAAATCGCAATTACTGTCTGTTCCTACCAGTTTAAAACTTAAAACTAATAACATCTATATCATAATCATATGCAGACTTGCCAAACTTCCTAGCCTAGACAACAAGTCACAGATCTACACACAATAATTATGGACATAACTCGTACAACATGGGGAGGCCGAGCAAGGTGATGAAGAAAAACAGAAAATGAAGAAGAAGCAAATCTGGACGAAAGGAAAAAATGCTATTACCTGATAGATCTCGGGCTCAAGAAGGAGGCAAGGCAGAGCGAATAGTGGAAGGGAAAAAGAGCTGGTGTAAATATAGATGATGTTTGTGAAGTTCCATGGGGATCATAAGTGTAGATAACGCATCAGTTTTTAAAGAGCTTTTTCATGTGTGATTGTACTTTTGATATGTATGTAGGCTATGAATAGGTGCATAGTTCGAACGTTATATAGTAAAACTTAATTTTTGAGGCATCAGTTTCTTTTACTTACGTGATTTAAGGAATGGGATAGATATATAGTGGTTTGAATGTAACTGATGAGCTACATCAGTGGAGGAGATAAATCAATAGTTATAATTTATGCGAGATGCCAGAATTGCAAGCCTTGATTTGTTGATACATAGTGGTTTAAATCTTTGTATGAAAATATGTGTGAATGCAAAAGTCAGTGAGTTACATGGCTGAAAGGAAGGAGTGCATCAGTTATTCTTTAAAAATAGGTAAGAGGTTCGAACGTTTCTAGTAGAAAACTTGATTTTTATACTGACAAATATTTGGACCATGCATTTGATTCGTCTCAGTTTTATTTGTTTTCTTAAGTATCAGTTTTATTTTTAACTGTGTAAATATGAATACGTGTGTGATGATTCATTTATTTTTAAATAAATTTTGATTTGTATTAAATATGTTTACAAATGTATTTGGACGTTGCAAAATTGGAAAAATATGATCTGTGGCAAGATCAGAGGAAGAGCAATCAGTGGTTTATGACATCAGTTACAAAAGGAATGAAATAAAGGGAGGGACCGAGAGTTACACCACATATAAAGTTTAAAAATATGTAAATATGAATGCGTGATTTCAGCATGCTTTAAATCCCTTATTTAGTTTGATTAAAAATAAATGAAATGGCCAGACTTAAGAATTAATTTATGAAAGAAAACTGACATGCGGAGGCAAGTGTAAATGAGTATATTACGTGATTAAGGAAACCCCTGATTTAGCATGTCACATAAGAATGGTAAATGTTAACCGTTTCAAATAATTAACAATTTCTAACCTTGCACTTGAATGTTTTAAACTGTTGCACGGTCAAAGGGAGAGAGAGCTATCAGTTTATAGGAAGGTAAATGTGTTATATGCGTGATTTAAGGTAGAGCCATTTGCAAGCAGAAAATGGGAAAGGTTGGAATTTGCTTCCAATAATATGTCTTGGCTGTAACGCAAAAGCTTGGTTTAAGGCATACGTTGATTTATCTTTAGACATGCAAACTTTTAATATCCCATTTGTTGCAAACTAAACAGTGTGATATAAGATTTAGGCAGTTACACAACTGGATTTAATGTATGCGTGATTTAAGTTTGATGGCTGATATAAGTGCAAAGGAAAAATATCAGAGAGGGATTTGAACGTTACTTAAAAATCAAAACTGAAACGGAAATTTAAAAGAGGGAGAGTTGATTTTCTTAGATGTGAACGGTAACAAAAAGATTTGTACACAGGGGTTGATTTTGCACTGATGTAGGGATGAACGTATGTAATACAATTTATTTTATCAATCGGTCAGTTAACGAATAATAAAATAATGTTTGGTATAAAATCACTGACTGATGTTTCTCTCCAAAATATTTGGAAACACGATTTTTACACTACGTTAAACAGACGCAGTCAAAATATCAAAAATTTCTGTAAAATAACATTTTAAAAACACACGTTTTATTACGTTGCTTTATACCCTAAAATTTGACGCGTCTTTTAAACGCGAAATTTTACAGTTTAAACATAGCTTAAATTTTTTACAGTTAATATTAAATTATATTGACATATACAATTTTATAAAATATATCTTCAAATTAAATAATTAACTATATTGTTAAACACAATTTATATAAATACATTTTTAAAATTAAATAATTAATAATAAAATAAATATCTAAAAACTAGGGCTGTTACACTCTCCCCCACTTAAGAACTTTTCGTCCTCGAAAAGGAACGAAAGAAGAGAAACAAAGAAGATAAGCTAGATAGACAAGAATCTTAAACGGATAGTTCCGGATTTGAAGCACGAAGAAGGTTCTCTAGAATTGGTTTTACCCCTTCAGTTTGACTGTCAGTCTATGGGTGCTCAGCGGTGCTCAGGTCCCGATGAGTAACAAAGATCTCAAAGATTATAGAAAGATTTCTAAATAGACTGGTATAAGCGATAGCATCCCAATCCGTAGCAGATAAGGAACCAAGGACATTTAAAGATAGTTCAAAACAAAATAAGATAATAAATTTGAGATCATAATATTTTGGAAATCATTACGATTTATAGATATTATCATTTGGAAATCATACTACTAAAATCATAACCCTTTTAAAATAATCTTCATTTATTCAATTATAAATTTTCAAACATTATATTTTCAGAATAGCAGCACTGATAATATGTTATAGTAGATATGATAGTATTCCTAATCAGTTTATTATTTTCTTAACTCTAAATTCTTAACAAATATCCTAACCACTTTATTTGAAATACCTATTTTAAAAAATAAGATATTCCTTCAATAAAAATTTTTATCCGAAACCCAAAATCTCAATTATCAAATTTAGCAATATTAGAATATGTCCTAACTATTTAAATCATAATTATTCACTTAGGGAATAACTTTAATTAGAATTTCTTAGTTAGATTTAAGGTTCCATGTTAAATCAACTTTGATTATTAGGTTCCTTTGAATAAATTTCTTAAATTCCTTTTTCTATATCTACCTCTATTTATCTTTTACAACTAAAATTTTAGTGTATAACATTTATTATAACCACCTAAATTTTAATTATAAAATCCCCTTTTTATAATGTATATTATCCAATTACATTGTTAACTTTTGAAACTCAAGGTAAGTTATATTGAATGGAATTGAGTATTATACAACTAAACTTTCAAATTCAATTATTTCCTGTTGGAATTTCTTATTCAAATTTATTTTTATTAAATTATTCCTCAAGATAAAACTTAAGAATTAAATTTCTGATTCTTCTTCAAACCATTTAGAGATAAATAAATATATATACATAATATGTCAAATAAAATATAAATTATATATATTAAGTCATACTTTAGAAATTCAAATCAAAAATCTCAAGGTACACTGTAGCCGGACTACAGGGTGGTCCCTTCACTTCGAAACTCGAAAATGAAAGTCGATGATGCTGCAGTCATCACCGAAATTATTTTCCAGCGACAAAGAGAAAAGCACTAGATTTAAAAATTTTCGGAAACAAATTTCTATTCGAAAATACTTATTATATTCTTTTAAACTTTAAATACAAGGTTTGAAATCATCGGAAGTTTAATTCTCAAGTTCTAGTTTTAACTTCATTTCTATTTGTAACCATTGTTTTATAGTTCAATTATTTATATATGACAAAACACATGGCTTACAAACTCATAAATAAAATCAAAACTATTATCTCTTGACAACTAGTCAAATTAATTATAGAGTTCTGAAAATTATACTTATATATATATTAGATTTTATTTTCAAATACAGAAATAAAACTTTCAAGTCAAGGATAGTGATTCAAATTTTTGATGAACTCAAATCAAATAGAATTCAAGATGAGTTGAAATCAGAAAATCCGGTGATTAAAAATCAGAATAAGGAAACTGGGTAAGTCTATATAATCGCGGACAACCTTGACCGGGTCAACCGTGACTTAAAGAATCGGATCGATGTGGTTGGGGTAAATCTACATTTGATCCGAAGAGATAGAATTTGGAATAACCAAAGATACTAGCATATAAACCAATGATAAATATAAATCTCCGGTGAATAAATGCTAATTGTAAAGGAGTTTCACCCCTTTATTAGAATGATGGCGAGACCGCAAATTTACTATGAAGATCATTCGAAGTGGAGTTATGGAATACTCCAGAATTTAAGGAAGATGAAAAGTGAGGGACACGAATGAACTTTGGAACCGTAGGGGACGTTCCAGAACTCGAAAAGAGAATGGTTCAATCTCTAATGAAGGTGATTCTGTAAATCCAATTTACCATATATTCTAAGTTTTGCCTAGAACCAAAGCTCTGATACCAAATGTAACGGGCCAGTATCTTCAACCCTTCGCATCCGCTCATGTCGGACTTGAAGTGTTCAAGGTACTGCGTTGTAGAATAAATTTGGCAAAACTCAGAATATGCAGTAAATAAAATCACAGAATCACATACACAGATATCAGAACTTACAGCGGAAATAAAATTTCAGTGGTTCATGAGGCCACTACAAAACTTTGATCAACAGAATTTACATAGTTTAGAATCTGCAATACAGCTTTAGACATACATAGGAACAGAGTCTTCCAAAGCCTTGCTTGCAAAAAGATAAAGACTGAAAAGGCTTCCAGCAGCACGAATGATCTACGGGATGTCCTAGCTCCAGATAGAACTGAAAACCGCAACTCAGGCTGACCCGAGCGTAAAATAAAACATAACACTCGAGTCAGGACATACATACTTATATAATGTAAGCTAATTCAAGTGTACTGTAATATAGAGCAAGTAACTTAAAGGATGCTTGGGACCGCCCATCCTCTAAGGATCCGTTAAACTATTTACTATGTAGTATATTGCGCTATTATAATAGTGTCTATTTATAAAATAAACATACTTTTTTCTTAGCATTAAGGGGTTACCCATATAGCCCTTAACACGTAATAGTCCCAGTAGTCCATCCAATATCATAGCTCCTCCTGATCGGGAAGCAACTAGAGGATACCACACGGGCTACGGGAGAAATCTAAACTCGTACAAGGCTCGGTATGGTAGATGACACGGCACAACTAGGCAATGCCAGGGTAGATATACCAATTGCTATCCAGGCTGGTGGAAACGCGTAGCCGCAGTTACCGCCCACCTCGGACTAACTCCCCAAAATCAAAATATAGAGGTGGCCACCGAATCAATCCAAAATCATAGTATAATATCGAAGAGGAGCGTCCGATCAGAGGAATGACCTCATTGGCCTGGAATTGCTCCTGTTTTAGCCACCTTATGCCAACTCACGGGAGTCGGGTCCACGTATTTACCTTACAGGAAACGCCACCACCGACCTACTTCATTCTGGAATCTCCGCCGCGTACACGGTTGGTCAAAGTGGTTTTCGGTATCGACAGAGAGTATGTCCATATCCGATCCCGGTCTCTTTGCCAACCCATCGTTATTATAACCCGTGGTCATTTAAAAACAATTTTATACTTTAAAACCAAAATAAACATTTCCATTTCAAAACTATAAATACGATATCATTTTAAAACCCAAAACAATATGATATCGTTATATTCAAATATAATTCTTTCCAAAAACCATACTGCTTAAAATTTATAATATCTGGAAGCCAAATATTTGAAATATATCTTCAAAACATAATATTTGGAATTTTTACTTTAAACCATAACTCCCAACACACAAATGGTTTGGATATTCAACGGTATATAGAATAAATGGTTTAACTTTATGGTTACTTTGTGAAGAAGATAATTTATATAGTTTTACAAATATATTTCTTTATTTAAAGTTTAAACCATAATTTAAATATCACTTTATGTCCCCAAATCCGTTACAATTCCTATATATATATATATATACCCAATTGGAGTATTTCCTATTCAAAACTAAGTTTGGATTTTATTCTTTCAACAAATCAATGTTTTATTATTTAGTCTTGAATATTCCCATAAATTCCATAAATAAACTCCCAATGTTAGTCATTTAATATCTTCAAAATTCACTTAATACTAGAATATTCATCTTAAATTTATTAAGGAAAATCCAGTTATAAATATCATATCTTAAGATTTTCCAAAACTTAACATAAAATAAAATTTCTCAAATTCCATGAGTTTTAAAACAATCAATTCTAGATTCTGTAGCACTTAGGAAATGCTACCTAAAGTTACGGGTAAAACTAGTCCAATTTCAAAAAGACCGCATTTCTAAAAATGCTGTAGCAGATTGATTAACTAAATAAATATTTCCAAATATAACTTATTTATCTATTTATTTATTAACATTTATAACTCATTCAAAAATTAAAATAAAATCCTTTAAAGATATTAAATCAAATATTTAACTTCCAAAATAATTTTTTTTAAATATTTCAGAAAATATTATAAGAACCACGGGCCTGTATATAGTTCTCTAGCCTAGGTCAAGTGATACGGATTTATATCATTTCAACCCGTAATTTACAAAACCCCGGGTTCTATCATTTCAAACCCGCAATCCCAAGTTATCAGTTAAGCAGTTAACAGACTAGTTTAACAATAATCATTATTTCAGCCCATAACAATCCAACTTTAACAGGGAACTTGCAGTGGTGATTTAAGCAGTAAATAACAATTAATAATATAACTGCAGAAATAATATAACAGATAAATAACTGATGAGATGTCAATTTAAATGGGTTCATCATTCTACATCATACTACAGACAGATAATATCTAAATAGAATGTTTACACATACACTTGCGATAATTTACACAATATATGTACATATGTCTGGTGAGAAAAACTCACCTGAAAGTTGCAGAAAATTTGAATACAAAACGACGATTCACCGATAAAGCACGACAGAGAATAACGATCAAATTCTTCTGACGTAGATTCAAATCTAGAACAAAATTTCAATTATGGAATACGTGACTTAAAAATTTACGATCAAAGAAAATGAGAATAGAACGGGGTTTGTTTGCTTTGCTCGACCACTCCACCGTGTACCGTGACCAAAACATACCCTAAACGAGAACCGGGTAACACTAAACTACGACAAAATTTCTAAAGGCTGACTGACAGAAGGTGAAGTTTTCCTACTCTATACTTTGTACATGTGCACACTCGTATCCCATGCAAACTCACGCCATGAATAGAACATAACACTTCCCTGTGTCCAAAATTTTTACCCTGAGAAAAACTCAACTGCTTCGGGCCAAGCAAGTCGTTGCTTCGAGTCAGCACCTATATTGCTTCGAGTTAAATATGTCAAATCTACGGGTCATATGCAAAACTGGTGAACACTTATCCCTATTTCTCTGTTATCCGAATACTTACAGATGCCCATGTTTGTGTTGCCCAACTATCTTCTAACTCATATTTACTTCTAGAATTCAGCTTCACCATCAGATTTTTTTTTTTCTTTTTTTTTTTCTCTTTTTTTTTTTTCTTTTTTTTTTTTTTTAAAACCTAGTTGTTCCCCATTTCTACCCAGGCTGATACTAACTAAATATGCAGGCATGTATTACTAAATATGCAGACATGCACAACAGGGATGAAGTACTAACAGTACATAAAATGGAGATGAAGACTTCAACACCCAGGAAAACAATGACCAGACCAAAGTGCAACATTATGGATGCAATATAGATATGAAACTGAAACATATTAGATAATGTAAACTGGAATGGATATGAAGACTGAACATATCAAAAATTTTGAAAATACAAAGTTTCAAAATGAACCCAATAGGCTACAGTTACAAAACTCAAGTGAAGCAAATAATGCAACAGTAGCAGGTATATATGAATACAACCTCAATGCAGACAAGCAGACACACTATCTACATACATATATAACATCAAGCTATGATTCAAACAACAAGATAACATATGGTTTCAAGGGTCTGTTCATATTGTAAGAGCAGAGATATGGGATGCAGACAACTAAAGCATGGTACGAAGCAACATGTAACATTTCACATTTTATCAAAGTAATATAAGACAGTAGTGTGCAACTTGACATGCAAACTGCCACAAGACCAATTCAAGTGAAAATACCCAACTCAAATAAACCAACTAATGCAGACTGTCAAAAAAAAATGGATCAATAATGCAACCAGGTTATAAGGGACAAGCTATTAATACCTGTACAAGACTGCAACAATTCGAATGAGGGTGAACTCAAATGCATACAACAATTCAAAGTGCAAAGTGAGGATCATCATGCATGGACAGTGCAATGTGACTGAATACAAGTCAATGCCAAGAAAATGCAATACAAATAGGCAAACAAAATGGAAATGAAGACTGGAGCAACATGAGGCATGCAATACTCAGTACATATCTTTATTACAAGAACAATTATGCACTTCAACTACTTAGTTAAACAAAATATTTTAGTAGCATATGCACTTACCAACTTATCAATTTAAAAACAAAAACTTGGTGCAGCTGTTCTTATCAGTTTAAATCAAAAATTGATATCATTTGTTCTTAACAGTTTAAACAAAAAAAAAAAAATCAAATAGTATCTGTTCTTATTAGAATTAAAACAAAACCAAGTAGTATCTGTTCTTGACAATTTTAAAACAACCCAAATAGTATCTGTTATTATCAATTTAAAAAGAACAAAGTTATGAAAGTATTAGTGGTTATCAATTTAAAACAAATCGCAATTACTGTCTGTTCCTACCAGTTTAAAACTTAAAACTAATAACATCTATATCATAATCATATGCAGACTTGCCAAACTTCCTAGCCTAGACAACAAGTCACAGATCTACACACAATAATTATGGACATAACTCGTACAACATGGGGAGGCCGAGCAAGGTGATGAAGAAAAACAGAAAATGAAGAAGAAGCAAATCTGGACGAAAGGAAAAAATGCTATTACCTGATAGATCTCGGGCTCAAGAAGGAGGCAAGGCAGAGCGAATAGTGGAAGGGAAAAAGAGCTGGTGTAAATATAGATGATGTTTGTGAAGTTCCATGGGGATCATAAGTGTAGATAACGCATCAGTTTTTAAAGAGCTTTTTCATGTGTGATTGTACTTTTGATATGTATGTAGGCTATGAATAGGTGCATAGTTCGAACGTTATATAGTAAAACTTAATTTTTGAGGCATCAGTTTCTTTTACTTACGTGATTTAAGGAATGGGATAGATATATAGTGGTTTGAATGTAACTGATGAGCTACATCAGTGGAGGAGATAAATCAATAGTTATAATTTATGCGAGATGCCAGAATTGCAAGCCTTGATTTGTTGATACATAGTGGTTTAAATCTTTGTATGAAAATATGTGTGAATGCAAAAGTCAGTGAGTTACATGGCTGAAAGGAAGGAGTGCATCAGTTATTCTTTAAAAATAGGTAAGAGGTTCGAACGTTTCTAGTAGAAAACTTGATTTTTATACTGACAAATATTTGGACCATGCATTTGATTCGTCTCAGTTTTATTTGTTTTCTTAAGTATCAGTTTTATTTTTAACTGTGTAAATATGAATACGTGTGTGATGATTCATTTATTTTTAAATAAATTTTGATTTGTATTAAATATGTTTACAAATGTATTTGGACGTTGCAAAATTGGAAAAATATGATCTGTGGCAAGATCAGAGGAAGAGCAATCAGTGGTTTATGACATCAGTTACAAAAGGAATGAAATAAAGGGAGGGACCGAGAGTTACACCACATATAAAGTTTAAAAATATGTAAATATGAATGCGTGATTTCAGCATGCTTTAAATCCCTTATTTAGTTTGATTAAAAATAAATGAAATGGCCAGACTTAAGAATTAATTTATGAAAGAAAACTGACATGCGGAGGCAAGTGTAAATGAGTATATTACGTGATTAAGGAAACCCCTGATTTAGCATGTCACATAAGAATGGTAAATGTTAACCGTTTCAAATAATTAACAATTTCTAACCTTGCACTTGAATGTTTTAAACTGTTGCACGGTCAAAGGGAGAGAGAGCTATCAGTTTATAGGAAGGTAAATGTGTTATATGCGTGATTTAAGGTAGAGCCATTTGCAAGCAGAAAATGGGAAAGGTTGGAATTTGCTTCCAATAATATGTCTTGGCTGTAACGCAAAAGCTTGGTTTAAGGCATACGTTGATTTATCTTTAGACATGCAAACTTTTAATATCCCATTTGTTGCAAACTAAACAGTGTGATATAAGATTTAGGCAGTTACACAACTGGATTTAATGTATGCGTGATTTAAGTTTGATGGCTGATATAAGTGCAAAGGAAAAATATCAGAGAGGGATTTGAACGTTACTTAAAAATCAAAACTGAAACGGAAATTTAAAAGAGGGAGAGTTGATTTTCTTAGATGTGAACGGTAACAAAAAGATTTGTACACAGGGGTTGATTTTGCACTGATGTAGGGATGAACGTATGTAATACAATTTATTTTATCAATCGGTCAGTTAACGAATAATAAAATAATGTTTGGTATAAAATCACTGACTGATGTTTCTCTCCAAAATATTTGGAAACACGATTTTTACACTACGTTAAACAGACGCAGTCAAAATATCAAAAATTTCTGTAAAATAACATTTTAAAAACACACGTTTTATTACGTTGCTTTATACCCTAAAATTTGACGCGTCTTTTAAACGCGAAATTTTACAGTTTAAACATAGCTTAAATTTTTTACAGTTAATATTAAATTATATTGACATATACAATTTTATAAAATATATCTTCAAATTAAATAATTAACTATATTGTTAAACACAATTTATATAAATACATTTTTAAAATTAAATAATTAATAATAAAATAAATATCTAAAAACTAGGGCTGTTACACTAGAATTAGAAATAGATGGTCTTAAAACAAAGTTAGAAAATATTACTAAAAATGTTTCTAATTTTAATAAAGGACGAGAGTATCTTTCTCAAATCATAGGAAATTCATAATGTACTTTTAGTAAAAAGAGATTAGGATATAGCAAACCTAGAAAATTAGTTAAAACTAGGACTAAACAATATAGTTCACTATATACTTATTTCAAAAAGAAAAATGATAATCAAAGGAGATAAATCAATGAGTCTAAGAGGTAAAAATTGGTTTCCAAAGGCTAACAATTATTTGATAAGAAATATATATATAAATAATTTTATTTTATAGCTAATGTTCATAAGAATTCAAATTTCATTTTCAAATGAAACTTTAAGTCATGTTAGTTTTGACTTCCTAAGACTTAACTCTTAGGACCTTAACAAAGGAAGTGGGTATCGGTATTATTTCAATATTTTTTGTACGTACATAGTAAAAAGGGAGGAAAGCGGGTAGTCGATAGTGACAACTCAAAACATATGATGGGGAACAATGTCATTCTAAAAGGTATTATCTACTCAATTGGAGGATCCGTTACTTTTGAAGATAACTCTAAAGGTTATGTCATTGGAAAACGAGACGTGAGCAACAACAATATATCCAATTCACCTCTTATTACTAATGTTTTATCAGCTAAAAACTTAAAATATAATTTATTAAGTATTGGTCAATTATGCGATAAAGGCTTTAGTATATCCTTCTGAAAAGAAAAATTTGGAATTTTTGATCAAAATAAAAATCTAATTTTCGAAGGAGTTAGAGAAAGAAATATTTATATTTTAAATTTTAAAATTAGTCACAATATAGATTTGTGCTTAATAGCCAAAGATAATGATCCATGGCTATAGCAAAAAAGATTTTGTTATATTAATTTTGAAGCTATTTGTAAATTATTTAAAAATAATTTGGTAAAAGATCTTCCAAAAATGAATTACGAAGTAAATAATATCTATGATGCTTGTCAATTAGGAAAACTAACTAAAACATCTTTTAAATCCAAGAAGATCATTTCTACATCACAACTTTTTGAACTATTACATTCGAATCTATTTGGTCCTACTTAAGTTCAATCTATAAATCATAATAAATATGTTTTTATAAATGTACATGATTTTTCAAGATGTACATGGACAATATATTCGAAAAAAAAGTGATACTTTTGAATCATTTAATTTTTTTACTAAAAGAATTTAAAATTTAAAAAGTTTAAAAATTAAAAATATTAGAAGTGATCTTGATAGCGAATTTGAAAATAATCTCTTTGAAAATTTTTGTAATAAAAAGATAATAGTCATAATTTCTCATTTCCTAGAACCCCACAATAAAATGGAGTCATAGAAAGAAAATTGGGCATTATAGGAATGTGCTAGGACTCTGCTTAGTGGTTGTCAACTGCCATAACATTTTTGGGCAAAACCCGCTTAAATCGTGTCACTATTCGACCTTTAAATAAAAATATACCGTACTAACTTTTTAAAAGAAGAAAAATTAATATATAATAATGACGAATTTTTGGATCGAAATGCTTTGTATTAAATACAAAGGATCAATTAGCAAAATTCGATCCAAAATCTGATGAATGAATATTTACTGGATATTCAAAACGAAACAAAACGTATAAAATATACAATAAATGTACCAGAACTATAGAAAAAACATTATATGTATCGGTTAATGTAAATTTCAAAAATTATTGAAATGAAGAAGAAGATATTATACAACAACAAGTTACACAGAAATTGCCTCAAAATGAAGAATAAATCACAGAAAATCCTACTTAAAATGAACTTAGAACTCCACCACGTATTTTAAAAGATCATCCAAAAGAAAATATAATCAGTGAAATAAATATAATGTCAGAGCTAGACATGAATTAAAACAAACGGGACATTTTTTATCTAATATTGAACCTAAAAACCTAAGGAATTTTCAACGGACGATTATTGGATTTTAGCTATGCAAGAAGAATTAGACCAATTTGAACGAAATAATGTTTGGAAATTAATTCCAAGGCCAAATGATCAAACAATTATAGGTATGAAATGGGTTTACAAAAATAAAGTTGATGAAAATGGAAATATAACTTGAAATAAGGCTAGATTAGTTGCACAATTATATAATCAAGAAAAGGGGATAGATTATGAAGAAACTTTTGCTCCAATTGCAAGATTTGAAGCAATACAAATCATATTAGCTTACTCATGTCGTCGTAATTTTAAACTTTATCAAATGGACTTAAATAGTGCTTTTTTAAATGATTTTATTAAAGAAAATGTTTTTTTAGAACAGCCACCTCTTTTCAAACTTGAAAATTTTCTTGATCATATCTATAAACCTAAGAAAGCACTTTACAGTTTAAAACAAGCACCCCGTGCTTGGTATGAACGACTAAAAGACTATCTTATAGATTCTGAATTTGAACTTGGATAAGTTGATCAAACACTATTAATTAAGAGAGATGAGAAGATATATTTATTATACAAATTTATGTAGACAATATGATATTCGAATCTACAAATGAAAATCTATGTAATGAGTTTCCAAAAATAATGACAAATGAATTCGAGATGTCTCGCATGGGGAACTCTCATATTTTCTCGGTTTACAAATAAAACAATTAGGAATTGGTATTCATCAAGAAAAATGTTGTATTAATTTAAAAAGATGGTTTAGAACTGAAGTACATCTAGTAAACCAATACCATTGAGCACTACAGTTCATCTTGATAAACACGAAAATGGTAAAAATATAAATAAAAAATTATGTCGAAGTATGATTAGATCTCTACAATATTTAACTACTACTCATCTCGTTATCATGATGAGCATCTATCTATGTGTAGGTTTTAAGAAAATCCCAAAGAATCACATTTGCGAACCGTAAAACGAATTTTACGGTACTTAAGCAAAACTAGAGATTATGGCATCTTCCATCCAAAATAATGTCCTTTCAAACTCGTGTTATACAACGATGCTGATTTTGAAAGATGTCGAATAGATAGGAAGAGTATGAGTAGTACTTCCCACTACACTGGACAGTCCTTGGTATCATGGTTTAGTAAAAAGAAAAATTGTGTTTATCTATTGATGTGTGAAGCGGAATACATATCTACTGCTTTGGCATGTGCGCAAGTTATACATGCAACAAACTCTTCATGACTAAAAAATAAAAGTTAATAAATCTTCAATTTACTATGATAAAACAAGTGCCATTGACATATTGAAGAATCAAATAAACCACTCTCGTACCGAACATATTGATATCCATCATCACTTCCTATGTAATAATATAGAAAAAGACATAATATCACCTGAGTTTGCTTCTTTTGAAAATCAAATCTAAACATTTTCATCGAACCACTAAATGAAAATTCATTTATTAAGTTCAGACGAGAACTTGGCATTGTATTACTATATGAGTTACAGTAATTTTTCTGCATTCAAAAAAAAATGTTACCACTTTCATAAGTTTAATAACCATTAAAAGTTTGTATGGTCATTAACTCAAATATATACTATCCATAAAAATATTAGAAAGCATAAAAATTAGGAGATTAAAATGTCTTCCTACAAAATTAAAATATTCTCAGCCTATAATTTACCTATCAAATTTAAAAAGTTCATAATGTATACAAATAACAGTTTCTTTTTTAACCAAACTCATATAACATACAGTAGATAAATTTTCAAATGGACTCTGGCTATGATTCAACTTACTGTGCAATTACTTTTAGTTCACCATCTTCTAAAAGTAATCATTTAACTCCAAATAAAAACCCTATCATCAAATAAATAATCTTCAGTTAATATCATTCGGTCACCATCATATCACACGGGCCACTCTCTAACGGGTAAGAAAGTCAAATGGTCAATAAACCTTGATCATCATCTTCCAATACCAAAATTGATGAGATTTTCACTATCAACAAGAAATGATGGGATTACAGAAGGAGATGTATTACAAGAAAAAAACAAGGAGCACATCTAAATTTTCTAGAAAGTTGTGTTCTAGCTATTTGTGGACATTCACCAATGATAAACAGTATACAGAAACATTCTCCTCGATAACGGAAACACCAGCAATTAAATATGACTCCACTTCCAAAAATTCTTGGGAA
This sequence comes from Allium cepa, assembly GCA_030765085.1. Classification (NCBI taxonomy): domain Eukaryota; kingdom Viridiplantae; phylum Streptophyta; class Magnoliopsida; order Asparagales; family Amaryllidaceae; genus Allium; species Allium cepa. The sequence continues at coordinate 20,649,410 of CM060933.1, read as the reverse complement.
AAGGACCATCAAACAACGTTTAGAATCACACTTCGGTGCGAACAAATATATGGTCTCCCCTTAAGCCTTTGAATGAGTGAACAAAGGTTGAACCAAGCTCATGGGAACACTTACCACAAGAAGAGTCCGAGTCGAGTGATAATAAATAAAAAATTTAAGTGTGTGTGTGTGTGTGTGTATATATATATATATATATGACAAGTTGATCGTTGTTTTTATATTTAAATAAAACTTGTATTTGTTTCTATTAAAATAAATAAACATATCATAAAATCTATTAGAAAAACTAATAACATACCTAGAAAACAAAATATTATCAAAAATATGAATATTTAAACAAACAACAGGTTCAGTCCACTGAACGCCCTAGTTCAGTTGACTGAACCAGAAGATAAAAAAATTATTAAATCGAATTCAGTCGACCGAGTGAATATTCTGTCAACCCTGTAACCACAACTTATGCCTACCCAAACTTATCATTCAAGTCAAACGACTAACTCCAAAATTCAGTCGACTGGTCAAATTAAAAGTTTCTGTTGGACATTCAATCGTCTAAACATTTATTTTAGCCAACTGTATAAACAAAATAATTTCATTCCTGAGCTACTAATCTAAGGTAGTTGACTTAGTGCTAATTCAGTCAAATGGGAAGAAAAATATATTCCACCACCAATCTTCAGTCGACTAATCGAGCGGTTTTCCATTTTTTTAAAACGATAAACCCATTCACCTTCACATCTTTTGAGAAATCTACCAATTCAAAACCCTAAACTCTATTCAACCTCTCACATTTTCTGATTTTAGTTGTTCAACTCCGTCTCCAAAGACATAAACAAAATCAGATTTCCACCTCATTACTCAGTTCCAATGCCCCTAGAATGTTTAATAGAAACATCTACATCCATTAGACCATTATCTCAAATCAGACGGTGGCTATATAATAATGATGTTGTCCAATGGTTCAATCACATAAGGAATATGAGGAATTTCTAAGGTTCATTCATCCGGTTCAAAGATTTTGGAGGCTATGCTATTTGAGAATTCATAGAAGCAAACCATATTGATCATCTCATCTACTTTAAAGCCAATAATCTCAATATTTACACATTACTGGTAAAACTGTTTTATGCTAACTTGAACATAGATTTCATGAATCCACACATTAGTGAAAATTGTATATGGACTGTTGTTTGTAGTGTCAAAATTTATCTACCTACTACAAGATTAGGGTCCATTTAAATTTATCTTTGGAAGGAGAGGATTTAGATGACATTGAAGTAGATTTGAATAATCATGATGAAATTAGTCATCTATTTTTAGTTAGTAATTTAGAAATGTTGAAAGCAAAATTCTTTCGTCCAAAAGCTAGAATTTTGCATAGGTTACTTACTCATTCTACACAACCACGAACCAATAGCTATGAGTTTATAAACATAACTTCCAAACTCTTTATACACTATATGGTCATCATAATGTTAATTGAGCAAAGGTAATTGTGGATGAATTTTCAACATTTCATAATCGTAAAGCCAGAACGATCCATTATGGAGAATATATAATGCATATCTTAATGAGCTTTCAAGTACCTCTTCCAAATTCATAGGTTACAATAGTTGGTTGTTTAGACTTAAAAATTCTCAGTCTAATGAAACTTCCATAAATTATCGAACATCACAATATCATATCCTTCAATCAACGTAAAGAAAATAAAGAAGCCGGCCATCCCCAACCTGCCAATTCTACCGCAGCTCCTCTTCTTAAGCTTCTACACCTCTTCAGCCTCAATGTGATGAGGATGACATAGAAGAAATATCCTTGGAACATCAATGCACATTACGCATATGTCACTCCCTCCGCAATCAAAGTAAGCTTAATCGATGACTTTTCAGCATTAAGTACACTGTCACTAGGTTGGATAACAAGCTTGATCGAATTAAAAGATTCTTGAACAAAATTTGTGATAAAATGTCATGCAGTTCATCCTCCTCTACATTGCTTTGCCAATGATTAATTTTTTTATTAAATTGTCTATTAGCCATCCAAAGTCTCTTTCTCTTAATTTATTATTAGATAGAGGATTACCCAAGTAAATAATAGGTAAACTGCCAATGCTGATATTGATTAAATATGAAATTTGCTGTTTTTATGAAACACCTTTACTAAAGAATAATGTGGACTTGTTATTATTCAGTTCCAGACCTGTTTTGATCTCCAGTTCTTGAAAGATATGCTTAATACATTCAGCATTGTTAATAGTTGCTTTGTTAGAATTAAAATATTATCCGCATATACCAAATGTGTAATAATAGGTCCCATTTGGTATATGTGGTTGATATTACCATTAAATAATTCCATGTCAAGATGAATAGTAAAGAATTCCATAGCGATGGAAAATAACTGTGGCGAGAGAGGATGATGTCCTTGACGTAGACCTCTCAAGCTGTTAATGAAACCATAGGGAGAGCTATCTATTAAGATTGAAAACGAGGGAGTAGATATACATTCACATATGAAGTCCACGATTGGCACTGGAAAACCCATTGATATCAGCATATGATGGATGAATTCTCTATTGATTTTATTGTATGCTTTATGCAGATCAATCTTCAGACATAAATTATTAGATTTTTTCCTATTGAAACCTCTAACATTTCATATGATAATAGAGAATTTTCAGTGATAATTCTTCATGGAATGAAAGCATTTTGGTTGTGAGAGATAAGATCATTCATGAATTGCTTCATTACATAGGAGATTAGAAATTTTTTTATAGGATATATTGCAAAGAGAGATAGGCCTAAAATCATTCATATCAACTGCATCTGGGTTTTTTGGATGAGACAAATAAAAGTATGATTGAATTCTCTTATTATTTTCTCAGATTGAAGAATACCATTCATAGCTTCCAAAATATCTTGCTTGATCGAATCCCAATGGATTTTATAAAACTCTGAACTTAAATCATCTGGCCCGGGGGAGCTATTATCATCAATTTAAAAAACGTCACTTTTGATTTCCTCAAGTTGAAAAGGTTTTCAAAGATTTTTTTTAGTGCTTTTCGAAATTATTTTCTTAAAAATTATGTCTGGAAATTTATTTGTAGCTCAAGATGATGAAAACATATCAGAAAAGTAGTTTGTAGCTACACTTGCTATTTTTTCTGATGTTGATGACCAAGTGCCAGTATCATTAAGAATGAATCTACTTCCTTATTTAGGCTTTAGAGTATTAGTTTTGGAAAAGAAAAATTAGGTAGGTCTGTCCCCTTTACTAAGCCAGTTGATTTTCATTTTCTGTTCATTCTCAATGGCAATACTCCTTAATTTTGCATAAAATTGTTCAAATTTATCACTATATTGCTCTATAAGGCTGCTATTCAGAGGGTCTTTAATTAACTGACCATAGACATCATTATCCTCCTCTTTAAGATTATCAAGTTCAGTATGTATGTTAATTGTTTTCCCAGCCCAGGTTTTGAGAGCTTCTTTAGCAGCCTTAAGTTTGCAGAACAATTTATGGAGGGGGTTACTTAAGAATTCTAGTTTCAGCACCTATTGAAGAGTGGACTGGTATTCCATCTGGAAGTGGCACGAGTTGTTATACTTGAAAGGTATGTGACTTCCTTTTTTATCTTTAGTTGAGCCTGTCAATTTTGCTATGAATAGAAAATTGAAGACCTTCTCTCCAAGTAAAGTAGTTTCTAGAAAATTCTAGTTCAATTAGTTTAGATTGGGTAATACAGTTGATAAAATCTTGATCGCCCATCGCATTATAAATGCCACTATTCATTCTACCTTCAGGTGATAATATAGTGTTAAAATCCCCCATCAAAATAAAAGGAAGTTTAATACTCATAGATTGATTAATAATATAATTCCAAAGATCTCTCCTCCTATCTCCTTCATTGAAAGCATACACCTTAGTGCACAACACACCAGAATTATGCAAGATGCAGGAGATGTACTGAATATTCCTGTAAAAAATAATTCTAGACCATTGCATAGAGTCCCATAAAATGAAGATACGACACTTCTTCTCATTAAGGATATTGTGAGAAAATTTCCATTTAGAATCAATATATTTCATAAATCTCTCAATATTGTCTAAAGACAGTTTATTTTCAACTATGCCAACAAAAGAGAAATTATTACTCTAAAATAATCTAAGCACTTCCAATTGTTTGGAAAGGGCATTCGTCCCCCTAATGTTCCAAATTAGGAACTCCATATATTAATTTATTTCAAGGTTACTGCTGTTGTCAAGGAGGGTAGCAGTCCCCAGCCGCTTTTCTTTTCTTTTTTTCGAATTTTTGTTTTTACCCTTCAGTTGATTAACAAATGAGTTCCAAGCAGGGCTATCTACGACATTGGGGTTGATAGTGGCTTTAAAATCAAAAGAAGCTTCCTCGTTCCTTATTTTTCACGTTGTCTTCAATCTGGGAGCATTCAAAGAAACAGAAGATTGTTCGGTTATACTATGATTTGAATCCATTTCTGGTGGGTCTTCGCACATATCAGTCAAATCAATAAGAGATTCATGATTGTCTATATTTGAGCACTGTAGATTTTAAACTATGTTACTTGGCGTATCTGTCTGAACTATATTTGTAATTGTAGTTGAACAATTAGTTTTCGGCTGGACTTCCTTTGATTCATGATTATAAATATGGTCGGTGATATTGTTGCTTTTATCATGTGATGTGTTATCATGTATGTTTTCCTTATCTGGGGTGATCGGACTCGAGTTAAATCCGTGAAAGAACTGTTTGCTCGAATACTTTTGTCTATGTCTGTAGGAGAAATTTCCACAGTATTATCTGTATTCATATCCAAGTTATCCTCTAACTGGGGCGAGTTGTTCATTTTAGGTAACCAAACCTTATTAAACTGGCAGTGCCCGCATGACCATAACTAGAGCAAATCAGATATATACTTGGTTTCCATTCATATATAACCTCTTGCCAAATCATTTTACTCTCTTCAGATAGAATAGGAATCTTGCTAGGGAATTCGGAAAGGTTGTCAATTTCAATAATAACTCTAGCATAAGCAATTTTAATGATACCTTCGGTAAATTTTTCCAGTCTCTTGGGGGATTCAAGCACCGAAGCGATGCGACTAATCCCTTCTTCTGTCTAGTTATCTAGTGGTAGATTGAGAAACCGAATACAGATTGGGATTGAATTAAGTAGTTCTTTTTTTAGATGCATTCCGAGTGTCCATCTCTTCATTATCATTAAAAAAAATTATATTAGTATGGGTCACCCTTTAGAATTCTATCACAATCTGTTTTGTTATTAAATTTAATAACATAAAGGCCATTTTTTTTAGAATATAGAGAATTCATCTTCTAGTTTCCAAACTCTGTTAATGTAATCCTTAAAATAAGGATAATAAGGTTTGGGACCAACAACATAGATAACAATAACATTGTCCCATTGTTTTTTGGCCTTTTGAACTACATTGGTTGACATTTTACGCATTTCATCGAATTGAAATCCCAATGTTGATAATATTTTAGCGGGACAAGCAGTGGGAACCTTTAACGACTTCGTTCCACACCCTATTAGAGGTTGTTGAAAAATTCCATTTGGTATTAGAAGATCTAGATTCATTTTGATTTCCCCTATTAGAATTATTGTAATTCTGGGCACAAGGATTGAAGGGACTAGGATTTGTAGTGTTAGGGCTTCCCATATTTTTCGAGTGTTTGAGGCCGTTGGTTGTTAGTTCAGAGATCAGTTTAACACGGATAAGCTTCCACTTTCTAGATTGAACGACCATGAAACCATCATCATCAATGGCGTTTGATTCTAGAGTAGGGATTAGTGGAAAACCAAGCGGAGGTTCAGGCAGACAGGACAATGAGTCTGGGAGATTGAGGGACTAGAACGATGATGGCATAGATGGATCAAATGAAGGCGAGACAAGCAGATATCAGAGAAAGAGAGCAGGGTTGAGCATGCAGGAGATTTGACTTTTGAGATTTAGATTCAGAGCAAGGGGGACAGCTAGGGTTTCCACCATGAAATAAAGGACTATATAAAATTAATTAAAGAGAATCAAATATCTTCTTCAACACATATAAAAATATCTTCTTCAACACATGGTACAAGAAGATATGGCATGACTAGTTGCATGAGAGGGGGGTATATGTGGTGGACGGAAATGAGGAGGGAGGAATGATATGCATGCATGCACATATATATATATATATATATATATATATATATATATATATATATAAACACACACACATATATATAAGCACTTATATATTTTACAATCCCTATCTCCACTTTAAATTCCAATGAGCTTGAGAATATACATTTATGGATTCTCTTCATGAATTTTAAAATAAGAAAAAAAATCACTTCTTTCCACTTAAATAACTTCCACTTCTTGCTAAAATACTTCTACAAGCTCTCACTTCTAAAACACAAGCACCCATTATCCATTTGCCTACATAGCCAACTCTGACTCCACATGGTCGAAACATACTAGCCCCTTGTTAAGCCCATTTAAGTTGTTCAAGCATCTAAAGTTTTCAATTTTCCAAGACCCTAAGTTTTTTTCAAGTTTTAGTAAAAGTTCGCCTTGAATTATTAAGGTTTCGGTGGTGAAAACTCTTTTTTTTGGAAAAGAAAACAACTTGATGTTGATGAACTAAATGTTCTAAAAATACAATGTTTGTTGTGTTTGAATTCCATGTTGTTTTTGATGACATATGATTACAAGTTTGTGGTTGAGCTTAGATTTGTGATTTGATTGTTAAACAATATGTTTGGATATGAATATATGAATGGCTGGTTATGATACGATGGTAGTGTGTTTATGAGACAAAACCAAGTGCATATGATGTAAATGTTGTGAAGTTAGCACCTTGAAAAATCGCAAAGGACTTGAGATCCGATTTGAAAACAAAAGCTTATTTTCTAGTTTTTAGATTTAGTAAATGTTTTTTTAAGTTATCATCTTTTGTTTAAGTTTACAAACTATTCCATTTGTGTTTCAAATAAGTATTAGCTAGAGTTAAAGTAAGGTTTTTACCTAGAAATCAATTCTAGCGAATTGCGCTCATAGCGATAATCGTTATGGATGTGGTTCGAAAAATTTCACGATTTTAAGCTTTGAAGTGTTTTCTTTTGGATTGTTTTTAAAAAATCATTTCAAATTAATGAAGTAGGTTAAAAGGTTAAGTTTTTATTATTTATTTAATTTATTAGTTTGGGATAGTATTAATTAAGTAATTAGATTAAGTAATTAGAGTTTAAGAAATTATTAACTAGGTTAAATATTTTTAATTAAGGAAGCTTTAAACAATGAATAATTAAGATAAAAAAATTAATTTTTAGTTAGTCAACTTTATTTGCTTTAATTAATTATTAATTATAGTTTATTATTTAATTAATTTACTGTTTAATTAAAGATTAATTAACCCTTAATTAGGGTTTAATTCTTAAATGAATGTTATTTAATTAAATTTTAATTATAAATAAATTTTTAATTAATTAAGTTTTAAATTATGATTTTTGATTTCATTAAGCTTAATTTAAAGTTTAATCAAGTTCTAAACTTATGATTTAATTAAGGTTTATTTATTTTAAAGTTTCTTTTAAACTTTATCAGTTATTTATTATTAACTAACTTTCTTGAAGTAAATTGTTTTAAAACCAAAGGATGTCTTGACCATGTTATTAAGTAGCCAAATAAATTAAAGTAGTTGTAATAAAACGTTGAGCCATTTTATTGAAAGTAAGTCGACTTGTACTTATCACAAATACCGCACTTTGGGAAAGTGATGAATACAAGGGAGTTAATTTCGATAAGCAGGTCATGATAATCTAAACATATGAAATGCATTTTCATATGTAAATCTTACACCCTGATAGTAGGATGGTCCACTATAAAATACTTGACCCTTTTTAGAAAATTACGAATGTTGGTTTGGAGAGACCGGGATTGGATAGCAGCAGCTATCCAAAAACCACTTTGAACCAACATAAGCATTCGGATTGGAAATAATTTAGTCAAGATTCAAGTTGAAGACTTTGAAGTGTAAGAGCTATTTTCTACTAACCCTGAGGGTGATTCCAAAGCGGGTGTAGTGGAAGTAGTGCCTTCAGTTTGTTCATCTCCTAAACGACTTGTATAGATGAGTGCCGACATTGTGTCAATATCTGGAAGGCAATGTTAGCAATCCAAGCGGCAATGCTCTAGTAAAGGTAAACGTAACCTCATGCCTCATTAATCGAAAATGACCAAAACAATGTATGTAGCATGGCTATGTGAGTCACTCTCATCAGGTATGTCATCACCATATCTAGAATCAATATTTGATCCATTTTGCATGCTCTGATATGGTTGTTGATTCCAACTATGGTGGTGATTTATTCGGTACTACTAATTAAGTGGTTGGCCGGTTCTGTGTAACAGAGGTACAAGATGTTATTGTCAGACCCCGAGTGTATTTTGCCTAGAGGTGCACTTTCAAAAGATAGTTTCGTACCTCGTCATGTATGGAATCCATTCTCCAAAAAGTACCATATGGATTTAGTTGTACCCAAATATGTTGTAATGTGAGATGCAAGCATTTCAGCTACGTTCTACTTTACTTGAAAACTCTAGATATTATGATAATATCACTGGATTTTTTGTAAAGTGTTTTGGTTATCGTAAGGTAAAAATCAGTCCATGATTATGTGCGGCGTGGTCTTACGAGATATGTTTGATTTTTAAAACGTTTTATATAAGTTAAAATTATGTCATTTAACTTTACTCACACCAGACACATGTCTAACCTGGAGTTTTATTTTTTTTCTAAAACTCTTGGGTACTCAAATTTACATGAATATTCAAGTGATCAAAGCTTATCATGTAAGCAATTTGGAGAAGCTGGAGCAGGTGGCTTCACCCTTAGCTAATTATATTCTATTTCAATTATGTATGTATGTATGATTTGTGTATTTTGTGAAACGATCATGACTCGACCTTCGAAAATCGGCATCGAATACGACACTCATATTCAAATGCCGCAGATTCAAACGTCCAATCTGGTTCGCTGGAGCTTATAACACCATTAAGTACAACACAGCGGAAAAAAAATGAATAATATCATATACAACATCTGATACAATATCCGATACAACGATGATACAATTACACTAGATATCAATACTATCAGAGATACAAGGAATAGTAGCGGAAAAGAAATAGATAACACCAGCAGCGGAACAATATCTCCATCTCCAAGGCACTAATCCAGAAATAGCTTGAGCCAACACCACATTTCACCTAGATAAGCAAGTCTCGTCCAAAGACTGGTCTGACTCCAGGTAATCTACTAAACCTGACTATCTGAAAAACCCAACTCTAGACTGCCCGTGTGGAAATTAGTGGACACCCAAAGTTTAGGAAAGGAACAATAAACTCCAGGTCAGTCATGGGACTGGTGTGAGAAAATAAAACAGTTTGTTTTTAAAAACAACCATAAGGCCTCCCGCCACACACACCATGCAAACGTAGAATTGGAGGAGATTTCTCCTTATGATAGTCAAAAATGCTTGATACGCGAAATCCTTTTTGCTATTATTATTAGTGCATAGTGGAAAACATTTCGAAAGTATAATATTAATCTTAGCCAGCATATGTACCATTATATTATGCCAACTATAGCCACCATTTTAAATGGCAGGTTCTACAATTAAAACCATACAAGGTTCGTATGTTTTGTTAGGATTTCCAACAAATGGTTAGGCTAAGGAACTTCCTACTACCACAGGAAACGCCTCTGGAGGGACGCCCCGAGAACCTACCCGACTCTCTTCTAACACAAGGCCGGTTTCCTCCCTGCCCGGGAGTAATACCCACAGATATGCCACCCCCGGTCCTTTGGGACCTTTATACGAGGATCCTCTACATAAACAACATCACACAGTAATAAATATACTACAGTGCCCACATGAGTAAGTATTTGGGCTCCATACCATGATACTACCCTTTTCCAGAAGGAATGGTCACACCCTAGGGGAGCTACCCCTAAAACCTTGCCGCATCTTTCCTGTTTCGACCATTACCGGGTTGTGAGGCTTGACGAGGTCTCGTCCATAAAGCTACGCTTTTCACAAAAGGCATGCTTCGATCAACAAATGATCATCAACACACAGCAGCACTTAGCATGCCACACTACCAAATTGGGAGTATATCGCTGATAACCTTCAACTACAAAACCTCTGAGCTCGTACGTCTCAGAGAAGGGTGCTAAGCTAAAAGAATAAATTCTCCGCCACCGAAAGAAATCTTCTTTATATCTCAAAGTGTAGTGTCAGACATATAACCATACAAGTCTATTCCGGGTTCGAACAGAACCGAAGGCACTTTCAAAGAAGCCCTTGCAAATCCGGGTATTCACAATCTCGATTGGACTTCCCATCACTTAGGGAATCTCTATACCGGTGTGACTCAGTGCAGAGACAATCGACGGGTTATCCTTTCGTTTTCAAAAATACCCGGTCTTCACCACCGGTCTTCAAATGCCATCCATATCGACGTATCATTATTCAGAATGGGTTATATGACACAAAGTCCTCTCCCAGCTAATCTGAATAATGAGCGCAATATTTAAAACATATGGATAATGGGATTTCAGTTAAGTCACAACTTATTATCCAAAACATTCCTTTCAAATGGTTTAAACAAATTACCATTTCAAATCTTTTAAACAAAAAGATTTATTCCACAAGGTTCACCCAGTTTTCCACAAAGGTTCACTCATGGCTTTTCAATACAATCCCATTTCAAATTGAATTAACTCATCAATATTTCAATTAAAGATTTAATTCATAACTTTCAAACCAATTCAAATCTTGTATATGGAAGATATACCATTTAGAAATTCTCTTTGATTTCAAAACAAGATTTAATCGCCTTTAAAAAGGTTAATTCATAGTTTTTCCAAACTATTTACAATTTCTTTTCAAACTTGAAATCTTTCGATACAGATTGGAAGCCCTTTCCTTTTTATGAAAGCTATTCCTATTTAAAACAAACAGTTTTCATTTTGGGAAAACTAATTACAATTTACGTAGTTAAAGCTATCCAAGTATAAAACTTGGATATAAATTTAAATTTCCAAAACCATACTTTTAAAATGGTTAAAACCCATATAAACACCTTTATAACTTGTATAACCTTTTGGACCATAATTCCCAATTATTGAATTCAATCTCAAATATTGAATTCGAATTTAAATCAAATTATTTAAATTTCGAGTTTTATTAAGTTATATAAAGTAATTTTTACCTTTTTGAAAACTCATTTTCAAAAGCTTTCAATTCAATTTCCAAAACTATTTTGGATTCAAGAATTCAATCTTTAAAATCATTAAAAATCCGTGACTTAGCCGATTTCCTCGTGCAATCCATATTTGTGTGTGTATAAGTGTGGTCCAGGGGTTTTACACAATAGTGCAACATCATTCAATCATGACAGATTAAAATACAACAATATATTTGATAAGCGGTATAAACTATAATGCTTATCTTTCATATACAGATCACAGATATATATATCACAGATAATAAATTACATCATAGATAACTAATTACATTACAGATCACAACACTAATCTGGATATATCACAAAGCATCACATATCACAAATATCAAACAATTCAACATCCAATATAATCCAAACATCCATAAGTAGGATCAATTTAATTACCTGATTAATTTAAATCAGATTAATTTCTATGAATAAATTTTCTAGTCATGGTAAATTATATAATCAGTTAACTACAAAACATTTAATAAATTATCCTTTAATTAATCATTAATTAACCCGTAATTAATAATTAATCCATAATTAATTATTCTTAATTAATTAAAATAACTAATTAATTACTCCTTAATTTACAAATTAATTATTCCCTACTTAATTAATCTTTAAACCTTAATTAATTAATTTAAACCTTTAATTACGTATTTAATTAATCCAAATCATCAATTAATTAAATAAATAAATTATCCATTTTAATTAACGTAATAATTAATGAATTATAATTATTAAATATATTAAATATTCATTAACTTGAGATAAAGCTCATTCTTATTAATGGTTTAATTGTCACTTATAAGTATGTTTGATAACATATATTTCCAAATTTACTTTTCAATTTCATTTTTGATTTAAGGTTTAAAATGAGCCTTTATTTATCTTTAATAAAGTTTAAAACTAAATTCTAAACCCTTTGACTTAACATGTTAAAGTAACATTTTTGTTATAAAGAAATGTAAAAGAGTTCAACATCAATTTCTCTTTGAATTCACATATCAATGAATTCTTTACATTTAAACGTATTTAAATATTTAAATTTGTACAACTTTATTTAACTTCAAAATTTGGAATTCAAAGTTAGATTTAAACTCAGGTTTCAATTTTTTTTTGTTTGATTTAAAATCTTATTTCAATTGCTTCCCTTACATTTTTCAAACTCTATTTTAAATCCAAATCTTTTAAAACCACTTAATTGCTTAAACATTTTTAAGTTATTAAAAAATTTGAATTTTAAAAACTTATTTCCAAACTAAGTTTCAAAACTGAACTTGAGTTATGTTAAACTTTGATTTTAACTCAGTTAAACTTTTGCTTTGAACTTTAAAAGTTCAGTTTTAAATTCAAAAAAAAAAAAAAACAGGAACAGGTTTGTGGAAATCTGTATATAACATTACTCGAGCCATTCAAATCTTTGCTTCGAGTTCAACATTGGAAGTCTTCGAGCAAACTACTCGAAATACCCATGACCAACGCGAGAGCCATCCCTGCTCTTTCCAGACCAAACAAACACCCAGATCACAATTGCTCATGCACGTGTACGGCTCCGACCATCATTTCCGGTTGACGCTGCATCGACCAGTAAGTCGACAATCGATCACCAACCATTCTCCGACCATCTGAATCCCCATCCTCCTCGCGAATTCGAATTTGAGTATAAACTCAAAACCTGATAACTTAAATTGGCCTCATCACCAAAACCTAGAAGTCACGTCGTTCTCCAATCTCCGACCACCAGAACATGTGAAACTCCGACCACTCATGCGTCGATACTTCCTCCACCATCACCCCAAAACTTATCGCGCTCGATCACACACAGACGACAAACGAATCGAAACATCTAACCTCGACAAAAACCTGGTTTACAACCTTCATGAGTTCGCCGCCGCCGCCACGATCAACTTCAGCCCATCACCATATTTTTCTCCGAACCCCTGATCACTCCTCCACCTCCATGAGGAAGCTCGACCCCTCCGAACATCAAGATCATCAGAAACAACTCGAAACGCACAACTCGAACAAACCCAAACTGCTCTTAATTCTTAACTCTAAAAATTTTGACTTTTGCTTTAAAAATCATATTTTAGTATAAGAATTCAGGTTATAAACCTGAATTCGAGAATTAAGATATTTAAATTTCGACTTATCTTGAGTTTGCTCAGCTATTCTAGGTTTCCAGAGACAATTATAAGTTGTTTTAACTTAAATGAATTTTTAAACTTTAGTTCATGATCAAACAAACAATATTTGTTTATATTGTACGTTCTAACTGTTATTAGATCAAGAAAAATAGATTTGTTTGCATATTTGGGTCTGGAAAAAACAAGAACAGAGCCATCTCAAATTTTGCACAGGTATACACACATTCACATATTCACACATAAACAATTTTAACATATATGTTTTCCAGATATAAACTTGCTATTGATTCAGATATTTAAGTTTTAAAAGTGAATGTTACTCACATTGCTTCAAAAGAAAGAATAGAGAACTGCTTTGAACCAGGCTTTAAATTCCTAGCTAACTCCCTTCTCTTGATCTCTGGTTTTCATTGATTTGTATTGTTGTTTTAAAGTTGATTTTTTTTAGTTTTGATGATGCTTACTTTATATTTTCTTAGCTTTTAATAAACGAACTGAAATGAAGACGATTATATAAAGAAAGAAGTTTACAGGATGATAAAATCTATACAACAGGTGAATATATTTATTTTGTACAATCATCAGAGTTTTTTTGTTTGTTTGGTGGCTGATATAAACCTACTTTGTGTGCTACGGAGGCTGAGACGATTTTGTATGTTTGACTAAAGATTTTTCTACTTTGGTGGCTTGAGATGATTTCTTATTTTTCGGCTGAAATGATATTTCTTTTGTGTGCTTATGTAGATATATTTTTTGCTTGTACATACAAATGTTTTACTGTCTTCTTTAGCAAGACATTCATATATATTTATTTTTTATTTGACCGTGTGGAATTCCTACTTTTATTTGGTGGCTGAGAGATGTATATTGTGTGCTAAGATATTAATTGCCTTCGTCTTCTTTTATAAGCTTTTGCTTATTTATTTTATTTGTTTGTAGATAGATATTTATATTTTTGTTTTGTAATACTTTATATATATATATATATGTTTACTTGTTTTATATTTGTACTTTATTAGCTTATTCGTACCTGCATATTTATATTTTATTTGTTTGTACATAATTATTTTGTCTTGCCACATTTGAATAAAATTTTACCATTTTTCTTTGTAATATAAAGGAAATTGTATAATCAATATATTGTTGGAATTCATCTTAACTTTATATTTTTAAAACGAACTACCCATAATTTAATTTACATAAATAATGTTTTAAACCCAAATTGTTGTTCTAAGTCATTTATTCAAAATTTAAATACAAATTTAATATTCAAATTAAAATTAATTTCAAAAATTACATAAATTATTAATTTAAACTTAATTCAAAATTGGGATCATTACAGATTCCCCCTTAAAGAAATTTCGTCCCCGAAATTTGCAGGTAGGGAAATAACAAAGATAGATACACAAGATAGAGAAACAGTTTTCCAGGTCAAACTGGATATCTATTCTGTATTTGGCTTACCAAATCAGAATATCACCAATATGAGAACAAACTCATTCCAATACCACACAGGATACTCGGGTCAGCAAATCTACGAAATACGCAAGGCACTGGTTAGTTTGAAGGATAACTAACCGTTCGTAGAATATATCGAGACTCAAGCAATAGATAAATTGATTTAAATCTTCCACAATTTTCATATACTAGATATGGATTCCAAACTCAAGTCAAAATACCCCAAAAGTATATATAACTTGTCCCTCTTCGGACTTGATATTCACAAGAGATTACAATAGAATTTTCAAATTTGGTTTTAATCGAAATTGTTTTATCGATACAATTCTACATATTCAATTTTATATTTAATTTACCAATTTATTTCAAATAGAATTTCAAATTTATTGAAGTTAAAAATCGAAAAGATGATAGAAATTTAACAAAGAGAATACGAAATAGAAACTTATCTACACGATTCGTCAGGGCCACCATCACACCGAAGCTTCTTCCTCGAACTGCCACAAAGCCAATCAAAGAATTGAAATCGAATCAAAGGAGATTGATAGAGAAAACTGTTTCCGTTATTGCAGGGTATTTACCATTTATAGTCATACTCCCCTGTCCCTTATCTCGTCCTCTTCTCGCACTCATACTTACTATGAGTGGATAGCAAGAGAATTTATTGAGGCATTCGAACGAATATCTTTGGGATATACTTATTCTACGGTTTACTTCACCCTATCTCTAATGAGCTACTTAATGTGTTATACTACTGAGCTAAAGTTTCAACCTTCAGCTCTGATACCAAATGAAACGATCCTGACTCGACCTTCGAAAATCGGCATCGAATATGACACTCATATTCAAATGCCGCAGATTCAAACGTCCAATCTGGTTCGTCGGAGCTTATAACACCATTAAGTACAACACAACGGAAGAAAAATGAATAATATCATATACAACATCTGATACAATATCCGATACAAAAGATGATACAATAGAATGATATACTAGATATCAATACTATCAGAGATACAAGGAATAGCAGCGGAAAAGAAAAAGATAACACCAGCAGTGGAACAATATCTCCACCTCCAAGGCATTAATCTAGAAATAGCTTGAGCCAAGACCATGTTGCACCTAGATAAGCAAGTCTCGTCCAAAGACTGGTCAGACTCCAGATAATCTACTGAAACCTGACTATCTGAAAAACCCAACTCTAGACTTCCCGTGTGGAAATTAGTGAGCACCCAGATTTTAGGAAAGGAACAATAAACTCCAGGTCAGTCATGGGACTGGTGTGAGCAAACAAAACAGTTTGTTTTTAAAAACAATCAAAGAATTTAATTTTGAAATCCGCAATGCTTTTTGAAAAATGAAACTACCATAAGGCCTCCCGCCACACAGACCATGCAAACGCAGAATTGGAGGAGATTTCTCCTTATGATAGTCAAAAATGCTTGATACGCGAAATCCTTTTTGATATTATTATTAGTGCATAGTGGAAAACATTTCGAAAGTGTAATATTAATCTTAGCCAGCATAGGTACCATTATATTACGCCAGCTATAGCTACCATTTTAGATGGCAGGTTCTACAACTAAAACCGTACAAGGCTCGTATTGTTTTGTTTGGATTTCCAACAAATGGTCAGGCTAAGGAACTTCCTACTGCCACATGGGAACGCCTCTGGCGGGACGCCCCGAGAACCTACCCGACTCTCTGCCAATACAAGGCCGGTTTCCTCTCTGCCTCGGAGTAATACCCACAGATAGCCACCCTCGGTCCTTTGGGACCTTTATACGAGGATCCTCTACACCAACAACATCACACAGTAATAAATATACTAAAGTGCCCACATGAGTAAGTATCTGGGCTCCATACCATGATACTACCCTTTTCCAAAAGGAATGGTCACACCATAGGGGTGCTGCCCCTGAAACATTGCCGCATCTTTCCTGTTTCGACCATTACTGGGTTGTGAGGCTCTTTAAGGTCTCATCCACAAAGCTACGCTTTTCACAAAAGCCTTGCTTCGATCAACAAATGATCAACAAATGATCATCAACACAAAGCAGCACTTAGCATGCCACACTACCAAATTGGGAGTATATCGTTGATAACCTTCAACTACATAACCTCTGAGCTCGTACGTCTTAGAGAAGGGTGTTAAGCTAAAAGAATAAATTCTCCGCCACCAATAGATATGTATTTGAAAGAAATCTGCTTTATATCTCAAAGTGTAGTGTCAGACATACAACCATACAAGTCTATTCCGGGTTCGAACAGAAGCGAAGGCACTTCAGAAGAAGCCCTTGCAAATTCGGGTATTCACAATCCCGATCGGACTTCCCATCACTTAGGGAATCTCTATACCGGCGCGACTCAGTGCAGAGACAATCGATGGGTTATCCTTTCGTTTTCGAAAATACCCGGTCTTCACCACCGGACTTCAAATGCTATCCATATCGACGTATCATTATTCGGAATGGGTTATATGACACAAAGTCCTCTCCCAACTAATCCGAATAATGAGCGCAATATTTAAAACATATGGATAATGGGATTTCAGTTAAGTGACAACTTATTATCCAAAACTTTCCTTTCAATGGTTTAAACAAATTATCATTTCAAATCTTTTAAACAAAAAGATTTATTCCACAAGGTTCACCTAGTTTTCCACAAAGGTTCACTCACGGATTTTCAAAAGAATCTCATTTCAAATTGAATTAACTCATCAGTCTTTCAATTAAAGATTTAATTCATAACTTTCAAACCAATTCAAATCTTGTATATGGAAGATATACCATTTAGAAATTCTTTTTGATTTCAAAACAAGATTTAATCGTCTTCACAAAGGTTAATTCATAGTTTTTCCAAACTATTTACAACTTCTTTTCAAACTTGAAATCTTTCGATACAGATTGGAAGTCATTTCCTTTTTATGAAAGCTATTGCTATTTAAAAAAAATAGTTTTCGTTTTGGGAAAACAAATTACAATTTACACAGTTAAAGCTATCCAAGTATAAAACTTGGATATAAATTTAAATTTCCAAAACCATACTTTTAAAATGGTTAAAACCCATATAAACACCTTTATAACTTGTATAACCTTTTGGACCATAATTCCCAATTATTGAATTCAATCTCAAATATTGAATTCGAATTTAAATCAAATTATTTAAATTTCGAGTTTTATTAAGTTATATAAAATAACTTTTACCTTTTTGAAAACTCATTTTCAAAAGCTTTCAATTCAATTTCCAAAACTATTTTGGATTCAAAAATTCAATCTTTAAAATCGTTAAAAATCTGCGACTTAGCCGATTTTCTCGTGTAACCCATATTTGTGTGTGTATAAGTGTGGTCCAGGGGTTTTACACAATAGTGCAACATCATTCAATCATGACAGATTAAAATACAACAATATATTTGATAAGCGGTATAAACTATAACGCTTATCTTTCATATACAGATCATAGATATATATGTCACAGATAATAAATTACATCACAGATAACTAATTACATTACAGATCACAACATAAATTTGGATATATCACAAAGCATCACATATCAGAAATATCAAACAATTCAACATCCAATATAATCCAAACATCCATAAGTAGGATCAATGTAATTATCGGATTAATTTAAATCAGATTAATTTCTATGAATAAATTTGCTAGTCATGGTAAATTATATAATCTGTTAACTACAAAACATTTAATAAATTATCCTTTAATTAATCATTAATTAACCCTTAATTAATAATTAATCCTTAATTAATTATTCTTAATTAATTACAATAACTAATTAATTACTCCCTAATTTACAAATTAATTATTCCCTACTTAATTAATCTTTGAACTTTAATTAATTAATTTAAACCTTTAATTACTTATTTAATTAATCCCAATCATTAAATAAATAAATAAATAAATTATCCATTTTATTTAACGTAATAATTAATGAATTATAATTAGTAAATATTCATTAACTTGAGATAAAGCTCATTCTTATTAATGGTTTAATTGTCACTTACAAGTATGTTTGATAACATATATTTCCAAATTTACTTTTAAATTTCATTTTCGATTTAAGGTGTAAAATGAGTTCTTATTTATCTTTAATAAAGTTTAAAACTAAATTTTAAACCCTTTGAGTTAACATGTTAAAGTAACATTTTTGTTATAAAGAAATGTAAAAGAGTTCAACATCAATTTCTCTTTGAATTCACATATCAATGAATTCTTTACATTTAAACGTATTTAAATGTTTAAATTTGTACAACTTTATTTAACTTCAAAATCTGGAATTCAAAGTTAGATTTAAACTCAGGTTTCAAATTTTTTTTTGTTTGATTTAAAATCTTATTTCAATTGCTTTCCTTACATTTTTCAAACTTTATTTTAAATCCAAATCTTTTAAAACAACTTAATTGCTTAAACATTTTTAAGCTATTAAACAATTTGAATTTTAAAAACTTATTTCCAAACTAAGTTTCAAAACTGAACTTGAGTTATGTTAAACTTTGATTTTAACTCAGTTAAACTTTTTCTTTGAACTTTAAAAGTTCAGTTTTAAATTCAAAAAAAAACAACGGGAACAGGTTTGTGGAAATCTGTATATAACATTAGTCGAGCCACTCAAATCTTTGCTTCGAGTTCAACATTGAAAGTCTTCGAGCAATCTACTCGAATTACCCATGACCAACGCGAGAGCCATCACTGCTCTTTCCAGACCAAAAAACACCCAGATTACAATTGCTCGTGTATGTGTACGGCTCCGACCATCATCTCCGGTCAATGCTGCATCGACGAGCAAGTCGACGATCGATCACCAACCATTCTCCGACCATCTGAATCCTCATCCTCCTCGCGAATTCGAATTTGAGTATAAACTCGAAACTTGATAACTTAAATTGGCGTCATCACCAAAACCTAGAAGTCACGTCGTTCTCCAGTCTCCGACCACCAGAACACGTGAAACTCCGGCCACTCACGCATCGACACTTCCTACACCATCACCCCAAAACTATCGCGCTCGATCACACACAGACGACAAATGAATCGAAACATCTAACCTCAAAATAACTAGGTTTACAACCTTCACGAGTTCGTCGCCGCCGCCACGATCAACTTCACCCCATCACCATATTTTTCTCCGAACCCCTGATCACTCCTCCACCTCCAGGAGGAAGCTCGACCCCTCTGAACATCAAGATCTTCAAAAACAACTCGAAATGCACAACTCGAACAAACCCAAACTGCTCTTAATTCTTAACTCTAAAAATTTTGATTTTTGCTTTAAAAATCATATTTTAGTATAAGAATTCAGGTTATGAACCTGAATTCAGAATTAAGAAATTTAAATTTCGACTTATCTTGAGTTTGCTAAGCTATTTTGGGTTTCCAGAGACAATTATAAGTTGTTTTAACTCAAATGAATTTTTAAACTTTAGTTCATGATCAAACAAACAATATTTGTTTATATTTTACATTCTAACTGTTATTAGATCAAGAGAAATAGTTTTGTTTGCATATTTGGGTCCGGGAAAAACAAGAACA
Source organism: Allium cepa (assembly GCA_030765085.1). Taxonomy (NCBI): domain Eukaryota; kingdom Viridiplantae; phylum Streptophyta; class Magnoliopsida; order Asparagales; family Amaryllidaceae; genus Allium; species Allium cepa. The sequence goes on along the minus strand of CM060933.1, from coordinate 20,628,929 downwards.
GAGCCATCTCAAATTTTGCACAGGTATACACACATTCACATATTCACACAGGAACAATTTCAACATATATGTTTTCTAGATATAAACTTGCTACCGATTCAGATATTCAAGTTTTAAAAGTGAATGTTACTCACCTTGCTTCAAAAGAAAGAACAGAGACTGCTTTGAACCAGGCTTTAAATTCCTAGCTGAATCCCTTCTCTTGATCTCTGGTTTTCATTGATTTGTATTGTTGTTTTAAAGTTGAATTTTTTTAATTTTTGATGATGCTTACTTTATATTTTCTTAGCTTTTAATAAACGAACTGAAATGGAGATGATTATATAAAGAAGGAAGCTTACAGGATGATAAAATCTATACAACAGGTGAATATATTTATTTTGTACAATCATCAGAGATTTTTTTGTTTGTTTGGTGGCTGATATAAACATACTTTGTATGCTAAGGAGGCTGAGATGATTTTGTATGTTTGACTAAAGATTTTTCTACTTTGGTGGCTTGAGATGATTTCTTATTTTCGACTGAAATGATATTTCTTTTATGTGCTTATGTAGATATATTTTTTTGCTTGTACATACAAATGTTTTACTATCTTCTTTAGCAAGACATACATATATATTTATTTTTTATTTGACTATGCAGGATTCCTACTTTTATTTGGTGGCTGAGAGATGTATATTGTGTGCTAAGATACTAAATGTCTTTGTCTTCTTTTATAAGCTTTTGCTTATTTCTTTTATTTGTTTGTAGATAGATATTTATATTTTTGTTTTGTAATACTTTATATATATATATGTTTACTTGTTTTATATTTGTACTTTATTAGCTTGTTCATGCCTGCATATTTATATTTTATTTGTTCGTACATAATTATTTTGTCTTGCCAACACATTTGAATAAAATTTTACCTTTTTGCTTTGTAATATAAAGGAAATTGTATAATCAATAAGTTGTTGGAATTCATCTTAACTTTATATTTTTAAAATGAACTACCCATAATTTAATTTACATAAATAATGTTTTAAACCCAAATTGTTGTTCTAAGTCATTTATTCAAAATTTAAACACAAATTTAATATTCAAATTCAAATTAATTCCAAAAATTACATAAAATTTTAATTTAAACTTAATTCAAAATTGGGATCGTTACATTTTATGTGGGCAGGTAGTTATAATTGTCCCGTTGAAGGTTGGAATGTAATGACTATGATGTATTATTATTTTGAAAATGACTACGTAATATCCTATGTTATCTATTTTATGTTGTTCTGATTCGTGGTAAGATTCTATGACTGTGTAATTTCTTCTTATCTTTCTTGTTATTCTACCCTTAAAGACTCATCTTTCGAAGTAATAAGGGCGGTTTGTTACAAAGCCATGATGGCACAATTATATAATATCAGTCATAGGGTCTTAATCTAGTGTTATACAAATTATTAAAATCTCTTCTAGTGGTATATACAGACACACGATCACAAAGTAATTAGATAAATCAAAATATGCATCAGTCAGTTGATTGAAACACCCATGTTAATCGACTAACCCATAGGAAATAAACAAATAAATTGTCAACAGTTTTAGATGATTGAAAAGTCAAAATAGTCGACTAAATATACTTTGGAAAGAATCAACAATTTGAGTCGACTGAAACTGTTTATTTTGAACAACTTATTTTTTTATTATTGAAATGTTTATCTATATTCCAATATAGTCGATTGGTCTATTTCCTCTGGTCGATTGGACGATCATAACAGCCATATTTTTCAAATTATCTTAAAATATGCTCTTGTCCATGAAGAGTTATTCCTCTTCCTTAATGATTGTAATCATTCCTCAAACGAGTGCAACTACTGATCATCTATACAAAACAATCCATTTAAAAGATTCAAACAGTTGATTTTGCAATTCTTTCTGTCTCAATCTTGATTTACTATCAAGCATTCAATTCATTATATTGCTTTAAGTTTTTGATCACACATTCATTCAATAATATTTTCTTATGATCAAATTACTTCCTTTCTTCATGAGCACACGTTATACCACAAAGAAGAAGATTATAGAAAGGTTGTAATTATTGGCTAATTCTGTTACACAAGTGCACAAGAAGTCATAAACAATTTTACTTACTTTATAGATGAAGTTTTGTTAGGAGTATTTCATGCGTGAAGTCCTAAATGGCAATTCAGGTGGTTGTAATACCTATTCCTCCCGATTAAGTGGGGATGTTGTTTGTTAATTCTAAAAAGGGTCTGGACTGGACATAGAACGGAAGTACGAACAAGTACAAAAATCTCTGATGTTACTTACTTTATTGCTTTACTTTTATATTTATATTTCGCATAAGTTTTAACTTAGATAATTATTCATATTACTCGTTCTATATAGACTTCCAGAGATTAACTGTCAAAGAGCATCAAAATATTTCTCTTGTTCTTTTATCATTTGCATTTGACTTGATTCCAAATGTCTTTGGTTCCTTAGTATAAAAGAGAGAATATCTTTGAATGATTGGAGAGTTTCTTAAAGGTTTTCATAAAGTTTTTTGTGTGGAGAAGAAATTTTTATTAAAAAATATTTAGGAATGAAATGATAAGTGAATTTTTCTCGAATAAATAAGTTTAAATACGAGTGAAAAAAGGTTTGAAATGTTTGAATAGATGTTCGTTATAGTATTTTAAAATTTCAAAATTTTATCAAACAATTTGGTTATGTCAACAAATCCAATATATATATATATATATATATATATATATATATATATATATGTCAACATATCCAATATACATATGTTGACATATATGCATTAAATTGCAATATCCAAGTTTTTGATATAGCTTTTGTTTTAACTTAACACCATTATATTTTTATGATTTTCAGAGACTAATATAGCAGTGAAAAGTAGATTTCATTAATTAGAATAGAGAAATACATGGATTTTAAGTAAAAACAAAAGAAATACATGAATGACATGAAATTAAACTAGACAATCATATAACAAGGTTAAAATGATAGGATAACTAGATCTAAAGGGAAGACGATGATGATGAAGAGTTTCCCCCAAGCTTCCTAATGTTTTTTCCAAAGTAATTATCCACATTATCGAAGAGAAAAGTGAACTTTTTAATAAAGGAATGTTCAGACTACTTTTGGTTTTTGAGATGTTCTCTTGATTCTTTAGAATCTCTTTGTTGGGAGGGTGAGAAGTGTTGAAGCTTTCTAAAGATGCATCTGTTTCCACTTCTTCCTCTTCTTGATTGTGCTTTTTTCAATTTTAATTCCTCCCCTTCTTCTTATTGTTGTTTAATTTCCTGCTCATATTCCTTTGCTATTCTTTCTTCTTTTTTAGCAATGGTATCATAGGAATGGAAATAAGGAGGAATATGTGTGAGAGAGATGTTGGCCTTCTTGAAAACTTTTCAAGCCAAAGTGTGTTCTTGTAAATCAATACCAAACTATTTGAATACTCTAGTAAGATACACATATTGTAAAGTGTATTCTCATGTCTAAAAATATTCTTTTGAGCTAAATCAAAATAAATGACTTATGTCTAATTAATGTCATATTTTCCATGGATGGTAAAAGGAGATTTAAAAATTTGTTGGTTCAGGTTATTGTAATTTCCTGTCCTTGGAATGGTGCTCTGTTGTAAAATGAGACTTATAAGTCTCGATTTTGATCTAACATTTTTACTTTTGAAATCAAATTCTTTGGCAGTTCCAAAAATATCATGAAAAACTTCACGATTGTGTTCGTCACTTTTAAAGTTGGAGAGGTCAATTCCACTAAATTTGTAACCAAACATTCAACCCAAAATTTTACAATCTAAAATAATAGTAGTCCCTTTCACACCACTCCCAACTTGTCCCTCTTTTCCTTGAAAAATTTTCCATCTAAATTTGCATAAAATATTTTTACTAAATCCGGATAACATATAAAATCATTTTGAGAAGAGTTAAATAAACCAATAATGTTATATGCAAACAAAGTTGAAGACAGCACGAAGAGAAATCATCAAACTTTGCAAATCTTCTGGGAAAAACTTTTCTGGGAGTAACATATTCAACACAAGTATCTATGGTTTTTTAGTCATTGAAAAGAAAGCATTTGATTCTTTTTGAGAGCCTTATGCTTTTTGATGATTGACTTGAGGAGAGACCATTGTTGAGTTGTTGAAGAGATAAGAAAGTGAAGAGATGATTTGAACTTTGAAATAAAATAAATGAATGAATGGATAGAGATAAGACGATTTAATAGAGAGAGAACTGACATTTCAGTTTTGAAAAGATGCCATTTCAGTTATTGGAGTTGATGCAAAAGAGAGGAAAATTCAAATTTTGAACTTGAAATGAAATTTCAAAATTTTAACATGTATATCGATAAATAAGCTGTGGATATGTCGACATATGGGCCATAAATCCAAATTTAAAAGTAAGGCATGTGCGTATGTGTACTTGTATATGACCAATATTATTATTAATCTATATTTTACTCTTAAAAAAAGTGAAAAATACCACTTTTTTCTCCTTTCCTTTGATTAGTTCTAAATGGCCTACAATTGCTGTGAAACCCATATCTGCATCCTCGGTATCAGGTTCAGTGCCACTTGATTTATTATCTAAATCATCTAACGTTGTTGTGTAAGTTTTTTCTTTTTCTGGATGAATCAGCAACTGGCGAGATTTTTAATTTATTTTGATGTGAACCGGGTTCATTACAGTAGAAACATCTAACCGTAGTTCTAGCTCTAGAAGTCTTATTTTTAGGTTTTCGAAAGTTGTTCATCTTCTTGTACTTTAAGAACTTTTTGAAATTTCTAGTCAGAAAGCAATTCCTCGTCATTATCATCATCTGAATCATGATTGTCAGCTATTGCGTTAAAGGCAGTGAATTGCTTTTCTATTGTCTTGTTTTCTCTTCTGCCCTACAATTGTGCCTTATAGAATGTTAAATTATATATTAACTAATTAATTTTTGAGTGCCAATATCATTAGCCTTTTTAATTGCTACAATTTTTTGATCCAATTCTAAAGAGAGTTTATTGAGGATTTTTCTAACTTGGTCCAAATTAGAAATGTTTTTACTCGGTGCTGCTAAAAAATGCACTGTATCTTGAAATCTACAATACGTGTTAGAAATAGATTCATTTTGATTATTTTAAATAATTGAAACTGATTAGTTAGCATGGAAATTTTAGTCTGTTTGACTTTACTAATGCCATTATGAGTTACTTGCCATATTCTTCAAATATCATATGCAAACTTACAAATAGAGACTGCATTAGATTCATTCTTGTCCAGTGAATAAAATAAAATATTAATAGTCATAAAATAATTAAGTGCTTGTGTCTTTGGTCAACAGTCCCAGTTGAAAAATCAGTTTCGGGTTCAACGTACTCATTTTGTGTAATATTTCAAGTATCTAAGCCATTAGACCATGAATAAATCTTCACTCTACATGACCAATAAGTGTAAATACTGCAACTAAAAAGTAGTGATCTAACAATAGATTGTCCTTCGACATATGTGCTAACAAGTGTACTGACAGTGTTCCTAGCCATTTAAACTTTGTCAAAAATCAAATTACGAGTTTTGGAAAACCTGGCGCTCTGATACTGATGTGGACTGCTGAATTATAAATCTCAAGGCGATTATACACTAGAGAGGAGTGAATACTGTTTTCTAACTTATGTAAATCTTTTAAATTTTCTTTCAAGTTTGAAATTAAATCATAGATTAGCAACATAGAATTATACTAACAATCAATCACAGAAGCAATCATACATAAAAATAAAGGCAATATAGTAAAGTAAAGAGTTAGGGAGACGATGCCAGGATTTTATGCTGGTTCGATTTCTCTTACATCTAGTCACATACAATTGCTCGTACAGATTTCTTTTCAGATGTAAATCTTTAATCGTGAAAAAGGAAAACCCAAATACAGTCATGATTTTAAGGCTATAAGACACACCTTTTTGAATTTTCGAGCTTAGGGCAAACTCATTTTATTTAACTGGGCAACGAGCATACCCATTTGATTTGAATCGGGAAACAAGCACACTTACTTGATTAGAAAAAGCTACAAGAATAGTCAAGCAAAAACAAATAGAGTTGATAATCTTTCCAAAGACAAATTCTTGTATTTTAGATATAGTGGATCCTATAGTCTCTTTGACAGCACTTTGATATTTGGAATAAGAGAGAAAAATTCCAAAACAGTAAGAAAGTAGTACTGAATGAGTGCAATAATGTATGAATTGATTCTATTAAATTTTGAAGAGAATATAGTATATTTTTCAAGAGAATTTTGAAAAGAGGAGGGAAGAAAGTAAGTTATGAGTTATCAAAAAATTCGTTTGCACTCCCTTTTATATAACAAAGGAACAGATTTGTTCCTTTGTGAAGAGTTTTGTCAAAAATACACTTACATTCAAAATTTGAAAAACCAATTTGCGGCATATATATCGGCATCTATTGTCTAGGTATGTCGATATACCCTAGTTAAAAATGAAAATTGTTTTATTGAGAATAATTTGAAAATTATACACTTTGTAAAATAATTTGGACATAGTTTTTAAATATTTTAAACTCTGGAAAATCTTTATAAAATATATAAAGATATGTTTTGAAATTTAAATAATTTATTTTTATTTGTTTAAAATATCACAGATGATAATTTTGAGATGAGATCAAAAATTGCTATCAAGGACTATAACAATATATACTAATTACTTTTTACACTAAATTATAACTTTGAGATCTTCGTATCTTTTTTTTACTCATGAGTCTTCACATATTTATCTTGAGTCTTTGTCCTGTACAGTCTTTGATTTAGCACCTGTGTAATATTTTACACTATATACTATATAACTTACAAAAACATTAGTATCTATATTTTATATAATTATGTATGGTTGTTTCCATCAAAATTGGTAACTGAGGTATTAACAGATCTGTTTCGAGACGCATTGACTATGACCCCAACCTTTAATCGACGATATTGAACTACAATGTTAAAAAAATTCATGGATCAGTGGTAATCAAAAGATGGTAATGGAAAAATGACGATGGCGTGACTGAAAAGCTGGCAGTGCGAGTGGAAGATCAATGACAATCGTACATAGAATTGGCAAGTGAAGATGGATCGAAGTTGGAATCACGAATGGATGGGCTCCAAACGATCTTAAATAGACCGATTTTGAAATTTTGGTCAGGACCTAAAGTTGATGGCAATGTTGAAACTTAAAATCAAAGATGAGATGGTTTTCTTTAAAGCTAAAGGCATAGGAATACTAGATGCGACAACGAGAATCAAAAGTGAAATTTTGTTAATCTAATTAGGAAACTATTTATATATGTTCTTAGATTCAACATGTTACGACCCAAATTTTTAATGTTTCGAATGAGAATTTTAAATTTATTTAAATATTAGAATTTAATAATATTCAGTAAATTGATTTTAATAAAACAACTCGAATTTTAGTGACATGTTTTTATTTTGATTTATAGGAATTTTCCACAAATTTAAATTTGAAAAAATTAAATTATCGTTTGATGTATTTTGCAAGTAACAATGACAATTTTGAAATTTTATAGAATTAAATAACCTGTGTGTTTTATTATTATTTTAGGATCGTTTCGCATTTTTGTGCACGGTCATATTTTTGTTCCATCATTCGCGGTATGTACGCGAACGAAATTCTCTGTAGAAACGTGTTAGAAATCAAATTTTAAACTAACCTCTACACTTAGATGTTTCAACAAGCTTGACTTTTACTTTTCTCTTTCTCTTTCCTTTTCATACTTTCTATAACCAAAAGAAAATTTAATCATCCTCTTCAAATAATCAAAATCAATTAATCCACTTATTGAAAAAATTTGAAGTTGAGATCTTTAAGTTTAGGGTGATGAGATCTTCAAATCCATGTATTTATGATTGGTTGCGGTAGTGTTTTATGGTAGTTGAAGTGGGCAAGCGTAAACTAGGATTTAGGTTTAAGTTTGAATTAGGCAAAGTTAGGGCTTGAGGATGGTTGCAATGGATTTGTCAGGGAGAGGAGCATCTGTTGGAAACTCAATTTATCAATGTTTTGATTAATGACAAGCTATACAAAATATTCTATGTGTACTAATCATTTATGCAGGAGATTTTTTGCGGATTCATATTCAGAGTATTTAAAGTTGTTAATTTCTAGTCTAGGGTCTATATATCATTTAGAAATTTGTTAAAATCTGTAACAACCCGCATATTTATCGATTTTATATTTCAATATTTTATTTAAATATTTTATCGATACTCGGAATTTAGCCCGAAAAGCTACTTTTTGCAAACAATCGAATTGGGACTCGAGACCCCTTCCATTAGGTTCAAATGTCGTTTGCAACCTTTTTGAGTATAAGCTTCGATATGTTTGGAGTAAGTTGATTTTTGCCACTTTTTCACTTTGGGTTTGGGTTCAGCCCAATGTTCTAACTTAATACTCCAAACTGAAACCCCCTCTTCATTCACTCCCTCTTCGTCTACTTTTCAGTTCTAAAGAGATTAATGGTGAGCGGAATGGGAAATTAAAACTCCAAACCCTAGTTTTCTTTTGAAAATCAAGCTCTAGCTCCAAACTAATAGAAGAAACTTTGGTAAGCCTCTCTTCTTCTCCAACTCATTCTCTTATCAATTTCAGAAATTCCTAAACCTAACTTTGGAAATGTTCTTCTTTTAAAGCTTAGAATCAAGCTTCTTGAGTTGGGATTGAAGAGTAGATGATCCTCCTTTGTTTTCAAGCTTCTCATTCATTATTTTTGGGTTCAAAGGTGAGATTTTTATCTCACATCTATGCTTATAATTATCTTCGATTGTTAGGTATGAATTCCTAACACTTATTCTTGTGTAATTGCCTTTGGTTCGGATTGATTTGGTGAATATTCCAATTTTTAGTGTTTTGAGTTCAATTCTTTAAAAATCCTAACTTTGATGTTTTGATCATGTTTTTGGTGATGAATTGAAGAGCTTATATGGCCAGGTAGTTAATGGCGTAAATCCTTAGTGCCGTTGCTCGACCGATTGCAATTTGGAAGGGATTGGCATTCATTAGATAGGCATGGGAGTGCTGGCAACAGGGTCCGGCCGACGAAGCTCTGTAGCCGGCCGACCGACCTGCTACCCGAGCACTTCCTGCCTCTATTTTGGAAGAGCTGGTTTCAGGCTCCGGCCGACCGAGTTTAAGGTCCGGCCGACCAACCTGCTACCCGAGCACTTCCATCTTTGGTTCAGTCAACCGACTCAGGGAGTCCGGTTGACCGACCTGCTCCTATTTGCCAATTTTTCTTATATTGTCTATTTTGTTGAATTTCCAACTTTAATCGATTCATGTTGTTTCCCTTTTGTTGTTATCATTTATTATCGACTTTGATGACATTTTCTTTGGGAATTTTCGAAATATCCATTTTGATGGATTCGATATCGATTTCTTTGGATTTTGTTCACGTTTTTGAATGTGAATTTTATTGATTGATTATTTCTACAATCATTTTTGTGATTTGTCACTTCAAAATATAAAGGTTTTCAATGCTAGTAGTAAATATCAAAACCCTTTCTTCAAAACGATTTTAACACTATTTTATTACAAAGCTCTTCTCTTAAAACCGTTTTCCAATCTATTAGCATATACAAACCTTTACCTCACTCGTATGAGAAATCTAATTAAACGACTTAGTAAAACAAGTGGTATGAAACGCTTGCGTTTACTTCGTTGGTTAATTCTTGGACTTGTTCGATTGAATCTCTTGTGACAATTTTCTAGTGGAGATCTACAATTTGTTCGTAAATGTTTAAGTTAAGCTAGTGGTTATGGGACATGAAGCTAAGCTCATATATTTACTAGCTTAGAGTAATTGACACTTTCTTGATGATCATTGAGGATCATTTTTGTGATTTAGACTAGTGTCATGCTATGTTTCTTTGTCCACGTAGGGAACAGTACCTCGTTTTATGGAGCTTCGTCTCATTTCTATTATAGGCTAACGACCTATTTATTTTGGAGTTTCGACTCAATTCTTGTGGGCTAGCGACCCATATTCTTTTGTGGAGTTCGGTTCATTGGACATACCGTTGTACTACGTCGATGTTCCGATCTATTCGAGTTTCAGGTTCCTCGGGCGTACCGATATTGTACTGCGTCGTTGGACCGGCTCTATGTTAGCGACCATGGGATAGCGTCCCGTTTGTGATACATGTGTTGGTGAGTTTTCATGCTCCCGTTTTGTGATAGGCCTCCCCCTTTTTGTGATTTCTGGATTTCTATTGATGATTTCTAGAATTTGTGTTTCACCAATTTTATGATTGGCATTTATATGTTGTCAATATTTGTGGCTTGGTGAATGAAATAAGGAGTATGACATTCCTTTTGATCTTTGAGAAGATTCTTGTGATACTGATTAATCTCTTGTTGATTTTCAATTGCATACTTATCACAGTATAGCTTTATAGTTATCATATGTTATGTCATATCTCTTATTCTATATCATTTTATCTGATATTTACAGCTAGACTGATCCATTTATTATTTTCTTATTAAATAATACTCGGGTCCGACCGAGATGTTACAGGTGCTTCTGCTTGACTTCTCATCCAGGATCATTGCCCTGACTTCTGGCTAACTACTTAGATTAGTAGTTTTTGGTTGTATACATTTGAGATATAGACTCATAGTTGTGTACTTATTCTTTTGTATAGCACATGTTGCTATTCTTTTGTGTCATTGTGGATCTTTTAGACCACTACTCTGATGAACACTTTTATGTGTTATATATATTCATATCTATTTCCGCCTTTGTGATAAGAATTATCTATGACTGATTTGTGTTATGTTTATTTCTATATTTGTTTCCGAAGACATTATAGCCACCGTGTAGTAGCTTTGAGTTTGTGTCGGTATGTCGGATTTCCTCTTGAAAAGAATGCAAGTTATATTTTATCTGGCATATCGGTACTCGCACAAAGCAATTATACAGATGGTTGCTCCTCAACAGCCTTATTCTCTATGCTAGTTGACGACATTACACCGTAGTGTCCTTGGCTAGCGTGGGTATAGAGGTGGGGCATCAAAAAATCTCTCCTGAATTGATATTTGATAAAATCATAGACACATATGCACAAGAATGCATAGTAGGCTGAAAATAGCCAAATGAATGCATTCATTCAGCAGGTTGAACGCTGAAACACTTTAATCGTTTCACAATATTCAGCCGGCTGAATCTGGCTAAAATTAGCCTATTTTCTTGCTATCTTCGACTTGTTTCGAATCAGACGGCTGTATTAATAAATTCAACCAGCTAAATGTTTCTAACTGCTATTTTTATGAATAGACGCTTCTCTTCATCGAAGAGTAACGTCTTCAAAATCAATGGCTGCACCTGTTTTTTTCAATATAATTTTTCATCTATGGTTGCAATCTTTTACACTCTATAAATAGATTTCAAAATCCAACAAACAATTCACCGAAACTGATTTTTATATTCTTGAATTCTTATCTATTCTCTCTTTTCAAATTGCACTCAAACTGCTTACATTCTTCGATCATTGATCACTTTATCTTCCACAATTCTCAAGGCACATTACACTATATATCATAAAGGAGAAGATTATAGGAAGATTGTACTTAATTGACTTATCAATGCTATTCAAAGAGCACGCTACAGTCAGATACTTTTGTTATTTGTAAAGAAGCCCTATTCGGTTGTTCAGACGGTAGAAGTCCTATTCGGTTGCTTAGGCAGTAGAAGTCCTGTTCGGTTGCTCAGGCGGTGTACACCTATTCCTTCGGGTTAAGTGAGGGTTGCTTGTTTAAATCTAGAAGGAGTTTGGGACTGGACGTAGAGAGGGAGTTCAAACTAGTATAAAAATCTCTGGTGTCATTTACTTTACTACTTTTACTATTTACTTACTTATTCCGCACAAGTAGTTTATTCCATATTACTCGATCCTATAGCACAGACACTTTCATTTGATATCAAAGCAAGGCTATCATATAACTATAACATAGTTATCTGATATTATTTTAATATGGAAAATAACACCAGCACTGTTGTTAACTCTACCTTCCTAGAAGGACAATCTACTACACGACCACCTCTATTTAATGGAATAAACTATAACTATTGGGCTACTAGGATGAGAATCTATATACAAGCAAGTAGTTATGAAACCTGGAACATTATACAATCAGAATATATTATTCCTACTACTGAATATTCAGCATAGTCTAACACACAAAAATTAGATGTTACAGCAAATGCTAAAGCTATGGATATGTTGTATTGTGCATTAGACAAAAATGAGTTTAATAGAGTAAGCATGTGTAAAACTGCTTATTGAATTTGGCATACACTTAAAAATACACATGAAGGAACTAACAAAGTCAAGTAAAGTAAAATTTCTTTGCTCAAAAATCAGTTCTAGAATTTTAAAATGAAGCAAGATGAGATTATAAATGAAATGTACTCTAGGTTTCAAGATATATATCATTCCTTGATAGCATTAGGGGAAACTTACATAGATTTTGATATTGTTTCGAAAACCTCATGTGATGACCTGAAATTTTAGGCAATATCAATTTAATAATCTGTATTAAAAATTAAATTGATTTGATAATTGTCTTTTATAATTTTAATTTAAATTGGCAATCTATTCTTTTATAAGCAAATAAATATTTAATTGGTAAATTCTGTCTTTTGAAAGCTAACAAAATGTTTTCTATTTATAATGTGTATATATAATTGTATATATTGTAAATAGAAAATTTTTGGTTTGAAATTTAATAAATAAAATCTTTTTTCAAATTCTAATATACATTTTGGTGATTTGGAAATTTTGATTTAAATTTAATATATAAGTTTCCAAAGCTATTTAATAGTTAACTATATGGTTTTAAATATTTGAGATAAATGTTTAATAGTTTAGAATAGATTTTTAGCTTAAGTTTAAATTTAAATTAATCAATAAAAAGGTTTATTTTACATTCTTTTTAAATATTACTTAATAAATGTGATTTGGAAATAAATAAAAAGATAATCTCTTTTATTAATTATTTTAAATTAATAAATGTGTTCTTTTCAAATAATATAGATATAAATAGGTTTTAAAGACAATAGAATTGTTATTTTTAAATTGAATAAGTAGTTATATATATATATATAACTTGATTTTTAATTTGGATTTTAGAATTTACTTTGAATTTGAATTAATTTTGAAATTCAAAGGATAGATATTTTGAAATATTTGAATTTAAAGATATTTGTATAAGCTTTTATTTATAAATATAATTGATTTTACTTCTTTAAAGTTATTTATGTATATAAATAAGTATTTGTAAATATAAAAAGCTATATTATTAACATTTTAAAATAAAAAGAAATTACTTAAAAAGGCAAGTGTCAATATCTAAAGGCTTTGTTTTAACATGTGTAAATTAATGATCAACTCTAATGACAAGTGTCACATTTTATTTAATTTTTCTTTTGTTTTCTTTCTATATAAAACCATTTTTCAGCCTATATAAATACATATGTTTTTCCCCTCTTCATTTATTTTCTATTTTTTCCATTGCAAAGCTAAGAATAAAATCTGAAATCAAAACTTCAGTCTACATATTTCTCAAATCAAAATATGAGAGTTCCTCCTCAAACCAGAAATTATCAAACCACTAAACCTGCATATCATCTGTAATCTACTTCCTCAAACCAGAATAATCAAATTTAACAACCTGTAGCTTCATTTCAAAAATCCAATTTGTATCCAATAGCTTGTAATCATCTTCAAATCCAAAACCTGAAATTCATTTGCAAAATCAGAAACCTGTAAACTCATTTTCTATATCAAAATCAGATCCTACAAACATCCTCCTCAAAACCAAATGTAAATCAAAGACTGCAACCTTTTCCAAATCAAAGAAGCCTGCGAACCACTAACCTGAACATTCTCTACAAACTTGAGGTTTTCAAAAGCAACTGCAATTTTAAATCAAAACATTTTTCAACAACAAAGGATTTCCAGTTTCCATAGCATGCAGTTTTTAAAATCAGAGCATATTCCAGCAACTCAATATTTTTAAGGTTCAAAAGCTTTTCAAAATAAAAAAGGAGGCTCTGTTCTTCATTTTTGGCAGTCAGGTGAGTAACATTCTTTTCTAAAAAAAACTTAAGTGTCCTTAAATTTGGTTGCATGTTAATTCTATGGAAATAAGAATGTTCTGTGTGATTTTTATAAGTGAATTATCTGGATGTTTTTATGAGTGCATTGCTGTTGTATTTGTGTATCTTTGTTTACAGTTTCATGCTCAAGTTTTATGATAAAAATTCATATTCTCTTGAACCAATTGTTGTTAGGACTTAAGATCCAAATAAAATCTGCTTATTTGATCAAGAAGTAAAGTTTAAAATTTGATTTAAATGAATTAAAATTGAAATTAGCTCTGGTAAACTTAGTAGAATAGTGCAAACTTCATTGATGTTAAATTTCGAACATATTGATTCACTGATCTAAGTATATAGTCTGGAAGCTTATTCAAAATCATGATTTTTAAAACTAAAATCATAATTTTATATTAAGGTTGAGTGAGCAGTTCAAGTTGATCGGTATTTGGGAATTTGGGTTGCCTTTGGCGATCTAGTTGATCGGAATAGCTGTGGTACTCACTGGAGATGCAGGGATGGTCGAAGACTTGGGGAAAAATGACTGATGAGTGTGCATTGCACTATAGCGATGGCAGGAGGTTGTTTCAGGTTGTAACCCTAGTTTTGATTTGCTCGGGTAATTTGATCGTTACGATGCCTCTGGATGTTCGAGTTCAACAGAACTTAGGGAAATGAAAGAAGGTGAGTTGACGAAGGCTTGGCTAGAATTACAGACTCTTCGGTGGTCGGAGACACGAGAGTGAGGTGGTTCCAGGTTTTGTGTCTTGTTCTAGTGTGGGCAAGAATGCTCAAATCTGATTTCGTGTTTGTTGTGGCGATTTGAAGATAGTGATTAGGTGCGAGGGTGATCGTCGACTTGAGGGGATCATCGTTGATGATCGGAGTTGGACGGAGCCACTGTGCATGTGCACGGTGCACATCTTTATTTTCTGGTAATGTTGGTTTGAGCAGGGGAGTAGTACTCGAGTAATTCTCGAGTCATTTGCGCGTTTTGCTCGAAGTTAAGTTAAGTTATACTCGTAGCTTTTGAAGGGTAGCTCGGGTCAATGTTTGTGTTACAGGTTTTAAAACCTGTCTGTTTTAAAATTTTAAAATGAATTTTAAAATGTAAAGCAACGATTTAAACAAAGTTTAAATCAAAGTTTTAAATCTGGATTCAAATTTAATTTGTATCCTAGTTTTGAGATACGTAAAGTTTTATCAAATTAAAATGTTTTAACAAATTTAAATTGTTTAAAGTATATTTTATAAAATGATTTGAATTTAAATAATTTGGTTTTAAACTCTTTTAAATTTCTTTTATAAGAAAAATATTTCTTTAACATGTGATTTAAAATATTTTTAAATTGTTTTTAAATTGTGTTAAAGTTAAATTTGTAGTTATTTTTAATCTTAATTTGAAATGGAATTTAAAAGTAATTTTGGAAGTAAAATGTTTTCAAATGTTTTTGTTAATGGCAATTTAGTCATAAGTAAGAAATGTTTTTATCTTAAAATTAAATTAAGATTTAATGATTTGGGATAAATTAAATTATTAAGGTAATTTAAAAATAATTTATTAATTTAAATAAATTAATGATCTGGATTAATTAATTTAGTAATTAAGGGTTTAAATTAATTAATTAAAGTTTAAGTTAATTAATTAAGGAATAATTAATTTGTAAAATTATTAATTAGATTAGATTAGATTATTAATTAATGATTAGAAATTAATTAATCAAGTAATTAAAGATTAATTAAGTTACAGATAAGCGCTTAATTAATTAAATAATTAGAGATTAATTAATTGGTTATTAAACATTAATTAATTTGTAGTTAATAATGATTAATCTAAGTTTAATTACTTAAGAGAAGTAATTATAGAATTATTAATGTTTAATGAAGATTATTAACTAGGGGTGATTAGATAATTAATTAATGTGATTAATTTTAATAATTAATTATATTAATTAATTAAGAATAATTATTTGTGGAATTGTTTAAGTATAATTACTTAATGGAAGTAATTAGAGGAATTAATTATTCAATGTAATTAATTAAATAAATTAGATTAGTTTAAGTTAATTAATTAAGTTTAATTAATTTAAGATAATCAATGGATGATTTGTTAAGTATAATTACTTAATTAATTAATAAAGAATAATTACTTAGTGTAGTAATTAAGATGGGTAATTACTGGATGTAATTAATTGATGTATGGAAGTAGTTTGGGTTAATTACTTTGTGTAATTAATTGAAGGATAATCAATTAATGGTAGTCATTTGGGTGTAATTACTTTGTGTAATTAGTGAGAAGGATAATTACTTAGTAAAGGTAATTAATAATTAATTACTTAGTGTAGTTAATTTAAGAAGTAAATAATAAAGTTATTCAAAATTAATTAAGTAATGTAATTAATTAAGGGCAATTAATTACTGAATGAGATTGATCAAGATTGATTAATGACTTTAATTAATTAAAAATTAATTAGAGATTAATTATTAAATATGATGAATAATTAATTAAGAAGTAATTAAGGATCATTAATTAATATAC
The DNA here is from genome assembly GCA_030765085.1 of Allium cepa. Taxonomy (NCBI): domain Eukaryota; kingdom Viridiplantae; phylum Streptophyta; class Magnoliopsida; order Asparagales; family Amaryllidaceae; genus Allium; species Allium cepa. The sequence goes on along the minus strand of CM060933.1, from coordinate 20,612,210 downwards.
TTAATGATGTAATTAAGGATTGATTATTTAAGATTAATTAATCAATAATAAGTGGTTATAAAGTAATTAATTAACGTAATTAATTAAGATTAATCTAATTAATTATAATTAATTAATTAGTGAAAGTAATTAAAGGGTAATTACTGAAATTGTTTTAAGATAATTAATTTGCATAATTAATTGAAGGCTAATAACTTAATGTAATTAGAAGATAATTAATCAGGGATGATTAATTAAGATGGAAATTAGATAGTGATTAATTAATTGATTTGTAATTAATTAATGGTTAAGAAGCAGTATTTATAGTGATGGAAGTAATTAATTTAATTTATTTTAAATTAATTAGAGATGGAAGTAATTAATTTAATTCATTTTAAATTAATTAGAGATAGTATGATTAATTAATCCTTACTTATGTATGGATGGATGATATTGATTGCCTTTAATGGTTTGAGATCCCAGATATAAGATAAGTGATGCTGTGTGATATGGATGCTTTGGTTGAATTGTGATGATAATGTGAATTATCTATTTGTGATGATAATGTGAATTATCTATTTGTGATGATAATGTGACTTATCTATTTGTGATGATAATGTGAGTTATCTATTTGTGAGATGTGAATTATTTATCTATGTGTATATAGATAATAGAATTGAATTGTTTTAATTTTTAAACAACTTGAACCTAAAAGATACGTTTTGGATTTCGATGAGACCGGGATCGGGTTTCCAGATTTGGATATCCGAAAACCACATCGATCCAAATTAACGATAAGTCATGAATCTCAAGTGAAGATGAAGATTCAGAGTGCAAGGGTTATTGTCGTTAATTCTGAGGGTAATTCCAAAATGAGTGTAACGAGATAATGCCTTCGATTTCATTCGAACCCGAAACGAACTTATATGGATTGAATGCTTTCAGAACATCGTCGAGTGGATGATGAGAATTCTAAGAGATGTGTTCTCTAAAGGTAATCGTAGCCTCAAGCCTCATCAACCAGGAATGGCTAAAAAAGGGGAGGTGCAGCAAGGCTAAGTGGGTAACACCCAAGTAGGACAAGATTTTCCCTTGTCTAGAAGTCTCTTTTTATTCGGCTGTGTGGCAGTTGGAACGTGCGCCAACTGCGGGGTTGTCTTGTTTAGGACTATCTAGTAAGAGATGGTTTCGGCCTTGTGTTGCAGGGGATTGGGAGTAATCCTCGGTACGGTGATCTAGGCCCCGTACTGTGACGGGCGGTGCTCAGTAGCCCAGCCATTGATGGAAACACATTCTTCCTACGTGCCCTTACAGTTTTGATTGTATTACCCACTTTGTCGCTAGTATGCTGGAATTTAATCATGTAACAATTTTAGATATTTCTTATTTACTTGAAAACCCTAGACCCTATTATAATATCACTGGATTTCCTATCAAATGTTTTGGTTAGCGTAAGGTTAAAATTTACCCATGTTTATGTGTGGGGAGTCTTAGTGATACCTTTTGTTTCAAGTGTTTTTGAAAGTTAAGCAACTTTAACCTGTATCTCACACCAGACCCATGTCTGACCCGGAATTTATCTTCTGTTTTCTTAAACTCCTGGGTACTCAAAATTTTACAAGTAGCCAAGGGATTCAGGTTAGCTTTGACGAACTCTGGAGGAGCAATGGAGCAGGAGGCTTCAGCATTTGTCGATATATAATGTTCCATTTTTTTGGTATCTCTGAGATGATTCGTTTGAGTTGTATCTTGTGTTGAAATAACTAGACAGGTGTTTATAAATGTCTAGTATGTGATGTATAATCTGTGTAACTCTGATAGATGTTGCATACTATGTAATATTTATGCGATTAATATAATTTATTCGTTCCGCTGTTGAGATTCTGATGTTGTTACTTTCTTATCTATCTTTTCTCTTTTTCTATCCCTTTCTTCTTATTAATGATGCATCATTCTATGGAATGAATGGCGGGTTGTTACACCTCAACTCACTAACGGATGAGTGGGAACGAAATGTCTTAGCAATCGAAGAAGCTAACGACATTTCGACCATAAAACCAGAAGAGTTGATTGAAAATCTAATGTCTTATGAAATTAATCTCCAGGAAAAACGAGTACAAGCTCAAGATAAGAAAAATATAACATTCCAGGCAGAAAAAGATGATTCATATTCAGATGAAGAAGATATGGCATTCATTGCTAAAGATTTCAAAAAGTTTTTGAAATTTAGAAAGAGCCATAAATTTAGATATAACAAGATCAACTCCAGCAACAATAACAGCACAAACAAACCAACAACGTCTGCTCTAGAATGTTATGAATGTCACAAGAAAGGTCACATCAAGAAAGACTGTCCTGAGAAAAAGAAAGATAGGTATAAGCACAAGAAAGATAGATTCAAGAAGAAAGCTTTCTCTGTCACATGGGATGATACAGAATCATCTTCATCATTAGAAAGTGACTCAGAAAGTGATTCGAAACAAGCCTACATTTGCTTTATGGCTACAAAAGACAAGGTAAGTGATCTAACTTTTAATGACCTTTTGGAAATCAATTTAGAATTACTTGACAAATTAAAAGGCAAAAATAGAAAGTACAAAGAAGCTCTTGAAAAATTGTATAGAAATGAAATCGAAGTTGAAATGTTAAGAGATGAAAAGAAAATTTTAGAAGAACACAAAGTTACTCAAGAATCTTATTTTAATATGTCGTCTCAACTTTCTCTGCTAAGTCAAGAGGTAGAAAATCAGAAAGAAAAGAATGATGCTTTATTAATTAAAAATCATAACCTTAAATCAAATATCAAGATTTTGGAGTTAGATAACTCTAGCCTTAAAACAAAATTAGAAGACATTACTAAAAGTATTTCTAATTTTAATAAAGGTAGAGAATATCTTTCCAAAATTATAGAAAATTATCAAATTGTTTCAAATAAAAGAGGACCATTCGCCGCCAATGCGGAAGTATGCCGAGAATGGAACGCTGCTTCGCTCTGATGGATGCGTCGGATCCCATCATATAAGAAGCTCGCTCTTTACCCGATCATTCAAACATTTTGTGGGCGGCGCACCTGCTCTATTGTTGCGTAGCAATAGAAGCCAACAATCTACTAAAATTATTTCAAAGAAAAAGAATTCTTCATATAAAAATAAAGTTGAAATATCTAGTTCTAAAAATTCCAATTTTACTACTTCAATTAAAATTTAGGTTCCTAAAACTAATAATTCTTCAATAAGAAACAAGTATTTACAGTCTTTTATAAAAACTGTTCATAAAAACAAATATTTTGTGTTTAAAAAGAATTCTGAACCCTCTTGGGTTTGGCTTCCTAAGACCTAACTCTTAGGACCCAAGATAAAAATGTTGGGCACCAATGTCAATTCTATATTTTGCAGGTACCATCCGAAAAGTGAGGAAAATGGATACTAGACAGTGGTTGCTCAAAACACATGACAGGAAACAAAGAGATGCTAACAAATATTAACTACTCAGATGGAGGTTCTGTCACATTTAGAGATCATTCCAAAAGATATGTCATCGGTAAAGGCAATGTGAGCCATAACGGTATATCTAATTTACCTCTTATTACCGATGTTTTATTAGTTAAAATTTTGAAACACAACTTACTTAGTGTTCGCCAATTGTGTGACAAAGGATTCCATATTTCTTTTTCTGAAAATAAGTGTGGTATTTTTGATAAAAATAAGAATCTTATTTTTGAAGGCTTTAGAGATAAAAATATTTATGTTTTAAATTTGAATATAAATTATAATATAAATATGTGTTTAATAGCCAAAAAAAATGATCCTTCGTTATGGCATAAAAGATTTTTTCATATTAATTTCAAAACTACAAATAAATTATCTAAAAATGATTTAGTAAAAGGTTTACCAAAAATGAACTTTAAAGTGAACAATATTTGTGATGCTTGTCAACTAGAAAAATTATCAAAATCATCTTTAAACCAAAGAAAAATATTTCTACTGTACAACCATTAGAACTATTACATTTAGATCTTTTTGGTCCAACTCAAATTCAATCTATAAATCATAGTAAATATGTATTTGTTATAATTGATGACTTTTCAAGATTTACTTGGACTATTTTCTTAAAAAATAAAAGTGATACTTTTGAAAATTTCAAGAATTTTGGAAAAAGAATTCAAAATCTCAAAAATTTTAAAATTAAAAATATTAGAAGTGATCATGGAGGTGAATTTGAAAATGAAGCATTTGAACATTTTTGTAATATAAAGGGAATATACCATCATTTTTCTTTTCCTATGACACCACAACAAAATGGTGTTGTAGAAAGGAAAAATAGAATGTTATAAGAATGTGCAAGAACTTTGTTAAATGGAAACACATTATCAAAACATTTCTGAACAGAAGCTGTAGCAACCGCTTGCTATGTTCTAAATCGTGTTTCCATCCGACCTTTAATAAAACACACTCCATATGAACTGTTTCATCATTGAAAACCAAACATTTCTTATTTTAAAACTTTTGGTTCAAAATGTTTTATATAAAATACAAAATATTAGCTTGGAAAATTCGATCCAAAATCCGATGAAGGAATCTTCATAGGTTACTCAGATCGAAGCAAAGCTTATCGAATTTTCAATAAAAGAACAAAAACAATCGAAGAAACACTTCATGTTTCATTCGACGAAAATTTCAATTTTTATAAAACTTTTGAGGATACTCCAAAGACAATCATAAATATGGTTACTAAAAATAATTTTAAAGAAGATGAAGACATTTCTAATAATATTGAACGAAATGAGAACATTGATCATAATGAAATGAATTAAGATCTCCTCCTAGGATTTCACGAGATCACCCAGTAGAAAATGTCATAGGAGAAATTGATTCACATGTTACAACTAGAAATCAACTTAATCAAATGGTCCATGTAGCTTTTCTTTCTAAAATCGAACCTAAAAATACAAAAGAAGCATCTACTGATGACTATTGGATTATAGCTATGCAAGAAGAGCTAAACCAATTTGAACGAAACAAAGTTTGGGGACTAGTTCCTAGACCAAGTGATCAAATAGTCATTGGTACTAAATGAGTCTTTAAAAATAAAGCAGATGAACAAGGTAATATAACTAGAAATAATGCTAGATTAGTTGCACAAGGATATAATTAAGAAGAAGGAATTGACTACGAAGAAACATTTGCTCCAGGTGCATGACTAGAAGCAATACGTATCTTATTGGCATTTGCATGTTTTCATAATTTCAAACTCTTTCAAATGGATGTTAAAAGTGCCTTCTTAAATGGGTATATAAAAGAAAATGTTTTTGTTGAACAACCTCCATTATTCACAAATGGAAAATTTCCAGACCTTGTTTATAAACATAAGAAAGCCTTATATGGTCTAAACAAGCACCTCGTGCTTGGTACGAACGTCTTAAGAGCTATCTAGTAGATTCTGGTTTTGAAATTGGGAAGTTGATCAAACTCTTTTTATTAAAAGAACTAAAAATGATATTTTAATTATTCAAATTTATGTAGATGATATTATTTTCGGTTCTACAAATGAAAAATTATGTCAGAAATTTTGTAAAAATTATGACCGAAGAATTTGAAATGTCACATATGGAAGAATTATCTTATTTTCTTGGATTATAAATTAAACAACTTGAAAATGGAATTTTTATTAATCAAGAAAAATATTGTAATAATCTAATTAAACGATTTAATATGAAAAACACGTTTGCTAAACCAACTCCAATGAGCACAACAGTTCATCGCGATAGAGATGAAGATGGCAAAAGTGTTGACCAAAAATTATATCAAAGTATAATTGGATCATTACTTTATCTAACTGCTAGTAGACCTGACATAATGATGAGTGTTTGTTTATGTGCTTGATTCCAAGCAAATCCTAAAGAATGACATATGCGAGCAGTAAAATGCTTATTATGTTGTCTAAGCAATACCAAAGGTTTTGGACTTTTCTATCCGAAAGAATGTCTGTTTGAGTTAGTTTCATATAGTGATGCTGATTTTGGAGGATGTCGGACAGATCAAAAAAGTACTAGTGAGACTTGTCATTTCATTAGACAGTCCTTAGTCTCTTGGTTTAGCAAGAAACATAATTGTGTTTCACTTTCAACTTGTGGGGCAGAATATATTTCTGCCTTATTTAGCTTGTGCTCAAGTGATTTATATGCAGAAAACACTTCAACATTTTAGTGTTAATTTATCTAAATCTACAATTTTTTGTGATAACACTAGTGCTATTAACTTGTACAAAAATCCTGTAAATCACTCACAAACTAAACATATTGACATACGTCATCATTTTCTTCGTGATAATATTGAAAAGGATTTAGTCAGACTGGAATTTGTATCCTCTGAAAATCAATTGGCAGATATATTTACAAAACCTTCAAATGAACATATATTTATAAAATTATGAAGAGAGTTAGGAATTGTATCAATAAAGGAATTATAATTTTTTTACTATTTTTTTTTCAATACTCGAACTCGGAATCTCTACTTGGAAGTCAAGTGTTCTACCACTTTCCCACTCCTTTCTTTTTTATCTCTAGATGGTTTGCATTTTTTTCTATTTACCTTACATTTGTTTTCCTCCAACCAAACTTTTCTATGGCTCTTATAAAACTAACCACAAATCAATTCTCTATTTGTATATGTCTTCACACATATATACGTCTACTAATCTTCTTTATTTTGACATTAGTTTTATTTTTTTTTTAAAGTTTCAAAAACATTTCACAAAATGTCTTGCCGGCATAATTTTGAATCCTCTGATCTACCTTGTACTTCTCCTACTTTGGGATCGGTGAATTTACCAACTCCAACACCGACTTATGAACCGGTTCCAATTGTTCCTCCTTCTACATACATTGGTTATGCTCCACCTACTAAATGAACTAGACAGTCTTTATTTTTTGGTTCACCATATACCAAAGAGAAAATAAATGATATTCATCACTACCAAAGGGAAACAATGGAATTACAGCTCAAACTTTATTATGAACAAAAAGTTAATGTCAAGCTTTTAAGCTTTTTGGTACAAGTCGCTTTAAAATTCTGTGGTTCATCCTTCAAAAACACAGTTCATCAACTGTATCCTGTTCATTCTCCAATTCATCACAATCCATGGGAACCATCACCGCAGTGTCCACCTATATCTTCAAATTCTTGGAAATGCGGCAATGGATGGTCACCACTTCAACCACTTCAAGAGAACACAAAGATATAACCAAATGAATAACACACTTCAAGCTCGTCTTCCAAATCTATTTAATTTTTTATATGCTGTTAATATGTACTTTTTATCTAAATTGTTCAAAATTATTTACATTGTTTATATATATATTGTCTGTTTGCATCAAACGGTTTCATAAGTTTCTGAAAAAATTCAGTCGGCTATTTATAATGAAACAGACGGCTGAATATTGTGGAAGAATAGTTTTTGCCTTAGATTCAGACGGCTGAATCAATGCAAACAGCCGTCTGAATTGGTTCAAAAATGAATTATTTCCTTAAGGGTTGTGGTCCATATCAATTCAGACGGCTGATTCAAATTGTTCAGCCTGCTGAATTCCTTCTGAGACATTTTTTCTCTTGGACCAACATTTTTTTCTTCCACTTTTTCCCTTACTTTTTACCTATCGTATATTCATCATTTCACTTCATATCCATTCATTTCAGAACCCTAGCCATTATTTCAAAACTCTATAATTTCTCTCCTCAATATTATTACCTAATGGCTCCAAGAACCAAACGCACAAGGAAATCCACTTCCAGTCCATCCAAAGATCAGATTCGATAGTGGCTTTGGAATGATGTTGCAATCTCCGGATTCAATTCTATGAAAAAATCCAACATTTTTGAAGGGGATTTCGTGAAATTTTTGGATTTTACGGCTTATAGAATTAGAGAATTGGTGGAGCAATTTCACTTTGATAATCTAATAGGGTATGCTCCAAATAATGTCAAAATTAATCATCTTTTGATCAAACTCTTTCTTGCTAATCTGAATTTAGATCGCCATAATCCACAACATCATCAAGATTATGTTTGGTCAATAGTTTGTGGCATTAAAAATTTCTTGCCTTTACAAAGATTAGGTAATATTTTAAATTGTCCCTATTAAGGTGTTGAGATTGATGATATTGAAGTTGATATGGATCATAGAGATGAAGTTTTACATCGTTTCTTGTCCGATAACTTACAAATTTGAGTGCTTTAAAATCTAGCAACTTAAGGCCTCAAGCACTCCTTGTTTACCGTGCATTCATTCATTCTCTACAACCTCAAATGTGAAGTTATGAAAAAGTCTATAAAAAAGATTTTCATGCCCTCTATTCCATCTATTCCAACCAACAAGTGAATTGGGGTAAAATCGTTTTAGATGAGTTTCAAGACATCACAATCCGAAGATAATATACGACCATTCATTATAGTACTTATATTATGCGTATCCTTCTCAACCTTGGAGTTCTAAAGGCTGACTCCAAATTTTCAAGCGTTAGTGAGTAAGGCCAAAAAACCTTAGGATTGATGGATCTTCCTCAACGGCCTCCTCTACAACAAATCATCTCATTTCAACAATGGTCTCAAAATATTCAACAAGGTGTTACACAACCTCATGACACTAATGTTTCCTCCTCTTCACACCAACATGAAGAAGAATAAGAGCACAATGATTCAATTCATGAGATTGGCCCTGACACTCCCTCCAGACAAGCTATCATCACCCTCTCCCGAAATTAATCCAAACTCCATCAGGATATTAAGGCCCTTGAAAAGAAATTCAACTCTATAAAAGGATTTCTAAATAAAATATGGGATAAAATTTCTTGCTCCGGGTGTTCATCCACCGAGGTTCACAATCCATCTCCTTTTCAATGGTCATCTTCAAGTTCGGATTCAAATGATGATCAGCCTTCTCTCTCTACCCAGTTTTCATTATTATTGTTTCTATTGTTTTTAATCAAACTTCTATGATGCTCTATCTGCTTATTCATGTATTGATTGTATGAATATTGTTATTTTTAGTGATAACATCTCGAGTATGAGTTATTATATATTGTAATCTTTATTTGATTATATGGACCTCTTTCTTTTTGTCGATGACAAAGGGGGAGAAAATTAGTTAAATATTTGTGCATATTGACGAGGGAAGCAACAATGTTAAGGTAAGTACTTCTCTAAATATATTATTTCTACCTATATAGTTGACATCATCAAAAAGGGAGAGAATGTTGGAAACTCAATTTATCATTATTTTGATTAATGACAAGCTATACAAAATATTCTGTGTGTACTAGTCATTTATGTAGGAGATTTTTTGCAGATTCATATTCAGAGTATTTAAAGCTGTTAGTTTCTAGTATAGATTCATATATCATTTAGAAATTTGTTAAAATCTCTCCTGCATTGATATTTGAAAAAATCATAGACAAACATGTACAAGAATGTACAACAGGCTGAAAACAGCCGGCTAAATACTGAAACAATTTAATTGTTTCACAATATTCAGTCGGCTGAATGAAAGCATTCAACCGGATGAATCTGGCTAAAATTAGCCTATTTTCTTGCTGTCTTCGACTTGTTTCAATTCAGACGACTGAATTAAAAAATTCAGCCGGATGAATGTTACTAACCACTATTTTTATGAATAGATGCTTCTCTTCATCGAAGAGTAGCGTCTTCAAAATCAACAGTTGCAACTGTTCTTTTCAATATAATTATTCATCTATGGTTGCAACCTTTTACACACTATAAATAGATTTCAAAATTCAACAAACAATTCACTGAAACTGATTTTAATATTCTTGAATTCTTATCTATTCTCTATTGTCAAACTGCACTCAAACTGCTTACATTCTCTAATCATTGATCACTCCATCTTTCACGATTCTCAAGGCACATTACACTACATATCATAAAGTAGAAGATTATAGGAAGATTGTACTTAATTGACTTATCAGTGCTATTCAAAGAGCACACTGTAGTCAGATACTTTTGTTATTTGTAATGAAGTCCTGTTCGGTTGCTTAGGCGGTAGAAGTCCTATTCAGTTGCTTAGGCGGTAGAATTCCTATTCGGTTGCTCAGGGAGTGTAAACCTATTCTTCCGAGTTAAGTGAGGATTGCCAGTTTAAATCCATAAGGAGTCTGGGACTGGACTAGAACGGGAGTTCGAACCAGTATAAAAATATTTGGTGTCATTTACTTTACTGCTTTTACTATTTACTTACTTATTCCACACAAGTTGTTTATTCCATATTACTCGATCCTTTAGCACAAACACTTTCAGCATCTTATTGTCGATTTTGGTGAGGTGCAACACTAGTTTTGGAATCATGTCATCATTGGGCTATAGCAAGTCAAGCCTGATCACATTTTAATCTAGGCGTTCATTGTGGCGTGATTGGGATGGTTGCGGCGAGCACACGAAGGGAAGATCGATGGTGAAATCGGTTCGTCGAATCGTTGAAGAGAAGGAATTAGCATGCATGCACGACTTGAGGAAGGAGATGTTTTTGTTTGTGTATAGACATATTGGTTTGGAGAAGATGGATTAGTTGGGGAAGGCATTAATTAAGAGTTAAGGAAGTGATTAGTGTAATTTAATTAAATAAAAAACTTATAAAATGAATTACTTTCCCAAACGAGGTCCAATTGAGACGCCTTTTTTTGCGTTGCACTCGCAGGAGCGATATTTATGCATTGGAGCTAATTTAGTTGAATTTGGTGAAAGTGAAATTTTGAGCTAAAAATTGAACACCTTTCGATTTTTGATCAAACTGACATGCTAAAGTGATAACTGGAATTTCGGTGTCTTATCTCATCTTTGAATGATTACTATAATGATGTATACTTGATAAGTTATTATTTTTATGTTTGAATGATTCATTGGTTTGATTTGGTCAATTTTTTGCTTTAAAAGGTAAATGAAGTATAAAAATATAGGGAATTTTATAATGAAATCCTAATTTCTCGCCATTGTCGATTTTAAATTTTAGTTATATACTTGTTATATAAATTTCTGAATGCTCAAAGTTCGATGGTTGGCCATATTAGATAATAGTGATATGTTAAATATTGAATATTTTTAGCGATAAAGGTAGTAATAGCATTGATTAAGTGCTATGTTGACTACTGACCTCGTTATAGCACTTTGAAATACTATTAGTTGCTGTTTTGAATTGAAATTTTTTTGATTGGAGAAATGATTTTAAATCTGAATCTTTTGGATTTTCTATGATATTTTATTTCGCAATAACTTTTGTACTTTTCTATTTTTCTCCAACCTTTTTGGAAATGTTTTTAATATATTTTGAGAAGTACTTACTTTTATGGAAAAATTGTTATAATCATGAATTTTTACTTCAAAGGAAATTAAGTAAAATTTATCTTTTATAATAAAGTGATTCTATTTTTAAAAGAAGATAAAAATATTTTGGAATAAATATTTGTGAAATGCTTCTAATAAATTTTGTATAAAAGGATAGATATATAAATGGTATTTAATATAAAGAAAAATTATATCAATTTGATAAATTGAAAATAAATCACACTTATGGATTTATAATAATGTGTGGAAAAATCATTTCATGGAAAGGAATAGGTTCTGTTTTGAAATTGGAAGATTTTGATAAATAGAAATGGCATCTCAAAAAAGAGTTTTATAAATATATTTGGAGATTTGTGAAAAGAGTTTCATAATTATATTTGTAGATGTATAAAAAGGAGATTTATAAAGAGATTTACAAATGTAGTTTTATAAAGGAATTTATAAATGATATTCTATAAAGGAGATTTATAAATAAGTTTTATAAAGAATTTTATAAAAGAGATTTATAAAGAGGAGTTTTATAAAAGGAATGAGATCTGATTTCAATAAATGATATTTTTTTATTTTGGTGGTATGGAAATTATTCTTTTCATACTTAATATCAAATTCTGAGGTATGGAAACTCATCTCTATCTTAAGAATTAAGAATGCATATCGAGGCATGGAAAATACGCTAGCTTATCCGAATATATTGTTGATTATGGGATAGCACTGTTTGATGTTGGGAAGTGGTAAGTATATTTGGTTTAATTTCCATACGACCTGTGTAATGAATATTTTTCCAAACCCTTTGAATCAACAATAAACCACACATGTCTAACTCAAATTGCACGAAAAGACGGATCATTAAGGGTAGTAAGAAAAATAGACAGAGTAGAATCTCACACGAATGGAATAATATATAATATTGAACAAATATCTTAACAGTGGAATTTTTTTAAATTACGCATATCAGAGTCTAATCCTAAATTCAGCTTGGACATGATAAACATCTGTCCTTACAATTGTTGGCAAACATTAAACAAAACAAACAGCAACGGATAATAGAATATGTCCAGCTCTCCTCTAGAAACTCCAACCTTCTTTGACTAAATGTAAAACTACTCGAATCTAAACCGAGTATTGAAAATACCCGAATCAGGCCTGGTAAACCAAAGTGAGAAAATATCAATAATAAATGATAGTGTCATATATTAGCCTTTGAATAAAATTCTTTGAAAAGAAAGAGTATCTCATAAGACCACACCCACATATAAACACGAACGGGTTTTAACCTTATGATAAAAAAACTTTTATTTCAAAAACATTTGATATTATTTTTAATGACATATCTTTGAAAACATTTGAAAATAAACTTATTAATCTTAGCCAAAATTGTTACCATTATTAAATTCTAGCATACTAGGTTCTACTAACAAAACCGTAGGTTCTTACGGGAGAATGGATTACCATACAAATGACCATGTGAAGAGACTACCTTTCGATGGGTACACCTCTGGATGGATGTCCCGAGGGACAGAACATCTGCCATCTACCAACACAAGACCGACCTACCTCTATAAATAGGTAGTACCGAATATGTCATCCTTCGGTCGTTACTGACCTTTAAATCGGGAGCCCGAGCATACAAACTACATTAATTAGGAATGATCATACCCTAATTGGGAATGAATCACTTAGCTTTGCTGCATCTAACCCTGTTTCGATCATTTTCGGTTGATGAGGCTCGAGGCAACGATTACCTATTCACATAGCACATCTTCTTTCACTTTGAATGCCACATTGCCATTCCACATTCATACGAATGATTTCTACAAAAGTATAACTTTCTGAGCTCGTATGTATCTGGAAAGGGTGTTAAGCTAAGAGAAGGTGTCTTCTCCGCCATCGACTGATATGCTGTTGTAAAGATCACTCATTGCGATTTGGAATACAAGGTCAGACATTCATCCATACAAGTTTGTTCTGGAACTGAGCAAAACCGAAGGCATTTTCCTCGGCCATTACTAGGCGATAAGCCCTTGTGATTTTGAGATTTTTCATAACAAAGAGACCACTACTACAATATAGTGAATCGGGAGTTTATCCCCAGTTAATCAACAAGTAGTCCTTCGTTATTATTCGTCTCATATCTCCACCTTCAACATCTTCATTTTTCGAACGCGTAAACTGGTTCGAAGAGGTATTCGGATAGGAATTACCCAAATCCAACCCCGGTTCCTTTGAAATGCAATTATCGATAAAAAGTGAATAGGAGTATATAGGATTTATTAAGTCTCTTTTCACTTTAATTCTTTTTAGATGATTTCAAAATCTCTTCCTTTTGTCTTTAAGTAATTCTAAGTAATTCATTCTTTTCTTCAGATATTATTTCAAATTTCCTCACTTAACTCCCAATCCAAATTCCTTAACTTTTCTGGCGGGTCAAAAACAATGTAATTTAAGACATCGTTTACTGTAGACCCCAAATCAATCATAGCAAACATTATTGAGTAAAAGGGATCATAAAATTATTCTAATTTTACCCAATATTAATTTCTAGATTCAACAAGTGCTATGGGCCGAATAACGGTGAGGTCACCTTTTAAGTTCCATGAATAGGACGACTTTCCTCTTCGGATTTTAATACCAAATATAAGAAGATTATCTCTATGCATTGCAAGTTATAGTTTATTCATTTTGAAGATTGCTTAAATTTTGGATAATACTAATCTCCTTTTATTTTGGAAAACTTAATAAAATCTTTTTAGAGCATCCGAGTTTTCCTTTCAATTTGTTCGACCCCTCGCCTAAAAAGAGAAAATATAGGCCAGGTAAGTTCAGGGCACTATTAGGTTCATCCTTAACCTTAGTTAAACACCATGTTTTATCTTCACAGATCTTATAAGCAGGACAAATGTACTAGTCTTTTCCGCATACTCAATTACTAGTTTTATTTTAAAATTGATTGTAAATCCCAAATTATCTTTTAAACTTTTAATTTTTCCTTTTAAAAACATTCAAAATTGATTCTAGAAAAATCATTAAGTTTAAGCCTTCTTTTAAAAAGTTGTACAGAAAAGTGCTGCAGAAAGTGCTTTATAAACTTATTTGATTTAAACAACTTTTTAATATTTATAAATTTATATTTTCAGCTTCAAATCTCTTTTAAATCATTTGACTAAATTTATCAAATTTATTCATATTTTTCCATAATTAATAAAACGTCCATTTTAAAAAGATTTCCTATTATGGTCATTTAACTTCACTAGCGCGATTTTTTTAGAAAATTAATTTGGACTTAATTCAAAATCTAGTTAATGAAATTTTGATTTTCTTTCTTCGTTTAGAAGATATGGATATAATAGTCCGGATTTTTTTATCTTGAAGAATTTCGAGCTATATTTCACACTAAATACTCATTTTAACTTTTCCGTGCGAAATCGCGTACCGCTGTTGCACGACGTGCCTAGTTTTAACTTATATTTCAATACTTGAAATAATCTATTCAAATTGAATTTTATTACATATAAAATTATTACAAATCATTTTATATCATATTTTAACCTTTTAAAGTATTTAAATTATATATTCAATATTTTCATATTATTATATTATTTCATTCCTATTATTTTAATATTGAATTTTAAATTCCAATTTCAATTAAATTTCAATTCAAACATCAAATTAAACTTAATTAAAATTTAAATTTAAAATCTAATTTCCATTATAATTTAAATTTCAACCTTAATCTAATATTCAAAATAGATTTCAATTTAAATTTCACTATTCATCTCAATTTCAATTTAACTTTCCATTTCAAAACCAATTTCACTTCTAATTTCAAATTCTCTTTTACTTTCACTTTAATTTCCATTCCACTGAAAAAGAGACTTACTTTTCCGAAGTATATCATATCACTAAAATTTGTTTCCTTTTTAACAATGGGGTTACTTAATCAATAATGATAGTAATTGATGTCCATATCAACATAACAACCATACAACCAATCGCATGTCACTAACATACAGAATAATGGGAATAATATGATAAGTTTCATAACATTGAAATATATCATCCAAACATGTTCAAACAATCAATCAAACATTCATATAATCAAATGGTGATTAACTAACATAACAATTAAACTTGATAATCATTATGATTCAAAAAGTGATGAGAATTTCTCACCTTCATTTCCACTCCTTTAATCTTTTATGTTAGCTACGCGCCTCTCGAACTAACGTATTATTTCCAGGCATCTCGAAATTTCCGTTTTCCTTTCCTTCTCTTTTTTATTTCTTTTTTTCCTTATATGTGGCGTGGATATGGAGAGGTTGGAGGCCATGGAAGAGAGGAAGAAGTGGATTAAGAAGTTGTTTAAGAAGAGGTTAGAGAGTAATAAGTGGATTAGTGCTTAAGTACTCCACTATTTTTAACCCTATTACCTCCCTTAAAGAGAAAAGCCATTAAAATAACTTAAAGGAAGAAGAAGAGAAAGATTTTTGTAAAAATGAAAGAGGTATGCATGGCTATTTATAGGAAAAAGTTTGGAATAAAATATTATTATATAAAATGACTAAAATACCCTTTACTTGCTTTTTAAGCAACCATATTTTTTTGCAACGTTTAACATCATATTTCAAATCATGCTTTATGTCACTTTCATTTAAGGAGTAAGAAAATTAAAGTAATAATTATATTTGGTTTGCTTTGACATGTTTTGGAGTGTGCTTACTTTTTCTTAATGAAATTCTAGAGTTTTTTAAGTATGTTTAGTAAAAGTAAAATTGATTAGTGAATTAATTAATACTTATACTATTTGTGTATATGTTCTTATATAAGAAAATAAAGGTACGACAATGTTGTGACAACTTTTAATCGACAAAACGTTGATTTTCGACAAAATATTTTACGGTTACATTTTGACATTTTACTCAAACTATTTATTTATGCGAACCAAATTTTAAAATGAATTTCCTATTATGTTAAATGTATTAAACAAGTTTATCTAGGTTAAAATCTCATATCGTTAGGGTTAATATCAAAATCTCTATTTTCACAGTGTATGTAAGACTGAAAAATGCGACAAATATTGGTTATTTTTGTAAAACGATTATTAATATACTTTTTAATCTTTTAATATACTTTTATTATCTTTATTTGATGTTTTAAATAAGATTTGACTTTTCAAATAAATATTTAAACATATTTGTTTAAGAATTTATTTATTTTTAATCAAACTTAACCTTGCTGATTTGTTCTAAAATCCAAATATATATTTTTTAAATATTAACTATAAGAATAAATAATTTCTATAGTATTATTTATTGTATACAACTTATTTATTTAAGTTTTTAAACCCTTTTAAATTTAAAATAACCAAAATCCCTCATTTTCGAAGTAGTAAAATTACGGGTCGTTACATTCTCCCCTACTTAAAAGCATTCATCCTCAAAATTAAAGTTAGATAAAGGAATCTATCTCATAGTACCAAACATACATACAGAGAATCCCTACACTAACCTGAGCACTTATTTACCATACCTGAGGTCTATATATATATATATATATATATATATATATATATATATATATATATTGATACACACACACACACATACCAAAACATATGTCTAACCCCTATATCTTATTGACTACTATTTAAGACAACTATTCAACTATTATGTAAATGGACCCAAAACATAATACTATATGTGATATTTGATTCGATCTATTATTTGAATGCACAAGTTTACTTCCGAACTAGTATCGATCCCCCGATTTTCTTGTCCGGATTTTGACCAGATTTCCTGATCACTAACCATTTCTTTCCTTGCATAGCTCTCAAGTATGACAGAAAACTTGAGTACATGATCACATACCCTCACCAACGTTCGCCGTCAAGAATCGAGTGATAAATCCTTTCATGGGCTAATGTACACACCTCAAAGTTCTGTACTCAAATCTTAGATCAAAATTTTATGTGCCGAAATGATGTACCTATAACTTACGTATTTATTCACATTCATTTTTGGCTAACATATTTCTTTCAAATTTCTATTGGTCCAAGTTTATTTCACAACCATTTACTTTCAACTAAATCCATTATTACTTCTGCATACAAATATGACTTAAACTTGAATAATATACCTTTACTTACTAAGAGTATATATACATATCCCCAAACTTCAAGTCGTTATTACTTCAATCATGGTGTTTGAGTAATGTGGAATTCTACCATTATCTCAAATTAATAAGTTATAAAACTTAATCTTCAGTTTTATTTATCTAAGATGTTAACTTAGTTAATATTATTTATCTTTTCTATATATTAATAAGACAATTTTATTAAGTGTATATCTTTTTCTTACTAATTCTATGATTATCTACTTAACTTATTCACCTATCCATTTTCTAAACAAATTTATTAACCATAAATCCATCAAATACCTTACAGTCAAATTGTGAAACTTAATGCACATGGTATTTGTTTATTTAAACATTTTCATCCAACAATTAACCTACTAACCATATTATTCAAAACTATCCACTTCTAATCTTACTTCATTTTGAATTACAAATGTTACCGTAAATGTATCACTAATTCCAAGTTTTATATTAGTAAGATATTTCTTATATCTCTTATTCCTAAATTTCACTTTGATTTTAACCTAATCAAACTATCTAAATTTAAAATTATCTTATATCCTTTATAATTTATGGAACTTACTCTTTTATATTATATTTACCCAAATTCTCAATTCAGGCTTATCTTTGATAATAATTTTTTTTTTCTAAGTGTGCATTTTCCTTTTACTATTTCTAATTACAACTTATAGCTTCAATATTATCATCACATATCTTATAGTCAAATCATAAATTTTACTTCACAAGATATTTGTACTTAGCCTGTAAATCCATCAATTTTGATGATCATTAAATCATTATTTATTAATTACCAAATGTCTATGGGTATATGATTAAAGTTCTAGATTCTAGATTTCAAATAATTGATTCTATATAGAATATCTCATAATTGAATCGTGCAAGTCTAATCACAAAATATTCATATTTTAGTTTTACTGTGCAAAATTACAACCAATCCTTAATTTCTAACACTAAATAATATCCTCTTTAATGTTTAAAATATAAACCCAAGGTAAAATTATTTCATTTATCAAATTCTTTAAAACAAAAACCATTTTTATAAAATTAACAAACACGCACTCATATATATATAATACTCTTATAACTCATTCGAGGGTGTTACTAACCGTATCTCTAACGAGTTACACATCCTAGGATATTGCTAATCCTATCTCTGATGAGTCTTTACCCTACCAAAGCCAAATTTCTCGCTTAACCTTCGGCTTTGACATCAAATGTAATGAATCATTTTCCCTTACCCTTTGAATCAATAATAAAGCACACATGTCTAACTCAAATTGCATGAAAAGACGGATCATTAAGGATAGAAAGAAAAATAGAGAGAACAGAATCTCACATGAATGGATAATATATAAATTGAAAAAATAACTTTATAGGAGAATTTTTTTAAAATACACATATCAGAGTCTAATCCTAATGTGACGACCCGACTTTTTCTCCACAGAAAGTCGTATCATCTTTAAGAAAGAAAGGGATAAAAAAGAGAAAAGAAAGAAGAGAAAGAAGAAACAACACCTGAATCTCAACAGCGGAACGAATAAATTATATTAATAACATAAGTATTACATAATATATAACACCAATTAGAGTTACATAGATATTATAACACATAATAAACAGTTATAAACACCTGTCTAGTTATTACAACTCAATACAACTCAACAAAGAGATACCAACACAGAGAACACACAGTGGAAACTATATATCTACAACACAGAAGCCTCCGGCTCCATTGCTCCTTCATAATTCGTCAAAGCTAACCTGAATCCCTTGGCTACTCGTAAAAATTTGAGTACCTAAGAGTTTAAGAAAATAGAAGATAAACTCCGGGTCAGACATGGGTCTAGTGTGAGTAACAGGTTAAAGTTGCTTAACTTTAAAAATCCTTTGAAAACAAAGGTATCACGTAAGACTTCCCACACATAAACATGGAAAAGTTTTTACCTTACGCTAACCAAAACATTTGGTAGGAAATCCAGTGATATTATAATAGGTCTAGGGTTTTCAAGTAAAATTTAGAATTAGCTGGAATGCTTACATCTCACGTTCCAACATAGTTGGCCACATCTAAAACGTACGGCACTTATTAGAGATTGGATTCCATACAATGGCAGGGCTACTGGGGTACCGCCCGTCACAGTACGTGGCCTAGATCACCGTATCGAGGAGCCACCCTAACTCCCCTGCAACAAAAGGCCGGGACCATTCCTTACTGAACAGTCCCGAACAAGACAACCCCGGCAGTTGTTGCAATCAACTGCCCCACACAGCCAAATATAAAGGGACTTCTAGACAGGGGTAAAATATCGTCCTACTTGGGCATGACCCACTTAACCTTGCTGCACCTCCCCTGTTTTAGCCATTCTCGGATGATGAGGCTTGAGGCTATGACTACCTTTATAGAACACATCTATCTTAGAATGCTCATCGTCCACCTAATGATGTTCCAAAAGCATTCAATCCATACAAGTTCGTTCCAGGTTCGAACGAAACCGAAGGCATTATCTCGTTACACTCATTTTGGAATCACCCTCAGAGTTAACGACGATAACCCTTGCACTCTTAATCTTCATCTTCACTTGAGATTCACGATCTATCGTTAATTTGGATCGATGTTGTTTTCGGATATCCAAATATGGAAACCCGATCCTGATCTTATCGAAATCCAAAACGCCATCTTTTAGGTCCAAGTTGTTTTAAAGTTTAAAACAATTCAATATTACCTATATACACACAGATAGATAACTCACCATAGATAATCAACATTATCATCATAAACAGATAATCCCTATTATCATCACAAACAGATAATTCATATTATCATCACGATGCAACCAAAGCATCCATATCACACAACCTCACTTGTCTGATATCTGAGATCTCCACTATTCAGGTCAATCAATATCAATCATCATTCATAAGCAATGACTTATTAATCACCATTCTATAATTAATTTAAAATGAATTAAATTAATTACTTCTTCTCTAATTAATTTAAAATAAATTAAATTAATTACTTCATCATTATAAATCTTGCTTACATAACCATTAATTTTTTACAAATCAATTAATTAATTACCCTCTAATTAATCACCTTAATAAACAAATTTGTTCATTTTAATAAACAAATTTAGGGGATACTCTCTCTAATAACCAAATCCCCTCTACTCTTTTTAACAACCATAGCAACCAGTTCACCCAAATAAACAAATTTAACTATCCAGACAAAATTTCTGAATAGAATTTTTCTCCAGTTTCACAAGTATAAACTCTGGGATACTCACTCTACAGAACCCAAACAATCTAAGCTACAGAGCTCCTACTCATCTAGATCTACAACTGAATAGGATATCAGACTACAGATGAGTCTGACTCAACAACCAAATCTCCCAAAACAGCTGATTCCAAAACCAGAAATAGATCATACACGTACTCCCTCAGAGATACGTGCAACACATCGAATTCCAGTTGTCCGAACTGGCAATTCAATCCAGAAGACCAAACACTTATCCAAAACAGAACACAAAAGAGATCTAAAATATCTCGGAGCTAACTTACCGGACTCACCAGAATTTATAGCTCCTAAAACCGGAGAAAACTTATCCAAAATTAGATCTCCGACTCCTATCCACACAACTCTTCAGACGATTCTAGGCTGCCTACTTCCTTACTGATCAGCTCAACCCTTGCCGATTTCCCTAGAAACAAACTGGACCAAACCCAATCCACCAGAATGATCCTCCAAGATCAACCAAGATCAAGAACAAACTCCACTCACAATCATCAGAAGAAAACAAACTTCTCCTATCCGGAAAAGAAAAGCAGATGCACTTCCAAACTGCTTCCGCTGCACAACTTTGATCTGGAGTAGAAAAGAATGCTGATAATGAACACAAGCACACCTGGACAACATAACCTAGAAAATCTCTGATAACCAAGAGAAAACTCAGAAGTTCCTCCAATCCTGAGCTGCTTCACCAAACTCCATCTCAAGGAACCAACCTTCAACTAGTTGAACCACCGGTACCATTCTTGGAATCCTGGTCGATAAGAAAACTAAATCTCTTGATGCGGACTACCTCTGACTTCCCTGAAAACATCAAAAAAAATCTCCAACAATCCAAGAGAATACTCAGCCATCGCAAGTCATTTTTGCGATCAATCCAGGCAAAATTCTAAAGAAAAATTGTTCTCTTTTTACCAATCAGAACAGCTTACGCTGGTCTAGGCAATCCATCGAAGAATTGGATCCACTCTACTGCTTCTGAACTCCATCTCTCAGACACTGCTAAGCCAGAAGACCTTCTGCCGACCCACAGAACACTCTGAGCTGCAATGCTGACACCAATGCCAAAGACTTCCTAATCCAAAGCTCTTCGAGAAACTCGAACTTCAAACCAAACAGAAACACCCTGCTGAACTCAGCCACAACACCCAAGCAGACCTACTTCCATAAACTTGTTCCAAAGAAAACATCTTCGGAAATATCCATAGTCACTGAGTCTCATCACGCAGCTACTATTTCCTGAGGTATCAAGTACCATTACTCGCTTCTGTCCAACCGACAGACCCAAACTCTACTCATCCAACTTCAAAGATGGTCTCCGAACCTTAACAGGTTACCTTCAGAGATCGATGAAATCCTTCACCACATCAAAGCTCACTCAAGACGGTATTAGGCCTACAGTCTCGATAGATACACTTTCAACCTCAAACATACAAACTCCAACCAATGGTAGTCGTGTTACACACACCACCACCCCATCTACCTTTATCTTATATTGGAAAAACCCGAACAGGTAACCGAACAAATAGATAGAAATAATACATATAAATATATATATATCAAAATTACAAATACGCTCTCTCAAGAAGAAATCACTCCAAAGCCTAGGTATTTACTCAACCTAGCGCTACGATACCAACTGTGACGACCCGACTTTTTCTCCACAAAAAGTCATATCATCTTTAAGAAAGAAGGGGATAGAAAAGAGAAAGAAAGAAGAGAAAAAAGAAACAACACCTGAATCTCAACAGCGGAACGAATAAATTATATTAATAACATAAGTATTACATAATATATAACACTAAACAGAGTTACACAGATATTATAACACATACTAGACAGTTATAAACACATGTCTAGTTATTACAACTCAATACAACTCAACAAAGAGATACCAATATAGAGAACACACAACGGAAACTAAATATCTACAACGCAGAAGCCTCATGCTCTATTGCTCCTCCATAATTCGTCAAAGCTAACCTGAATCCCTTGGCTACTCGTAAAAATTTGAGTACCCAAGAGTTTAAGAAAACAGGAGATAAACTCCGGGTAAAACATGGGTCTGGTGTGAGTAACAGGTTAAAGTTGCTTAACTTTAAAAATTCTTTGAAAACAAAGGTATCACGTAAGACTTCCCACACATAAACATGGAAAAGTTTTTACCTTACGCTAACTAAAACATTTGATAGGGAATCTAGTGATATTATAATAAGTCTAGGGTTTTTAAGTAAAATACAGAAATAGCTGGAATGCTTACATCTCACGTTCCAACATAGTCGGGCACATCTAAAACGTACGGCACTTATTGTAGATTGGATTCGATACAATGGCAGGGCTACTGGGGTACCGCCCGTCACAGTTGGTGGCCTAGATCATCATACCGAGGAGCCACCCTAACTCCCCTGCAACACAAGGCCAGGACCATTCCTTACTGAACAGTCCCGAACAAGACAACCCCGGCAGTTGTTGCAATCTACTGCCCCACACAGCCGAATATAAAGGGACTTCTAGACAGGGGTAAAATCTCGTCCTATTTGGGCATGACCCACTTAAGCTTGCTGCACTTCCCCTGTTTAGCCATTCTCGGTTGATGAGGCTTGAGGCTACGATTACCTTTATAGAACACATCTATCTTAGAATGCTCATCGTTCACCTGACGATGTTCTGAAAGCATTCAATCCATACAATTTCGTTTCGGGTTCGAACGAAACCGAAGGCATTATCTCGTTACACTCATTTTGGAATCTCCCTCAGAGTTAACAACGATAACCCTTGCCTCTAAATCTTCATCTTCACTTGAGATTCACGACCTATCGTTAATTTGGATCGATGTGGTTTTCGGATATCCAAATATGGAAACCCGATCCCGGTCTCATCGAAATCCAAAATGCCATCTTTTAGGTCCAAGTTGTTTTAAAGTTTAAAACAATTCAACTCAATATTATCTATATACACACAGATAAATAACTCACCATAGATAATCAACATTATCATTATAAACAGATAATCCCTAGTATCATCACAAACAGGTAATTCATATTATCATCACAATGCAACCAAAGCATCCATATCACACAACCTCACTTATCTCATATCTAAGATCTCAACTATTCAGGTCAATCAATATCAATCATCATTCATAAGCAATGACTTATTAATCACCATTATATAATTAATTTAAAATGAATTAAATTAATTACTTCTTCTCTAATTAATTTAAAATAAAATAAATTAATTACTTCATTATTATAAATCTTGCTTACATAACCATTAATTATTTACAAATCAATTAATTAATTACCCTCTAATTAATCACCTTAATTAATTACCCTTGATTAATTATCCTTTAATTACATTTAAGTAATTAACCTCTAATTAATTTCACAAATTAATTATTCTAAACCAAATTCAGTAATTAACCTTTAATTACTTTATTAATTAATTAACTATAATTAATTACGTTAATCCTTAATTAATTACATTAATTAATTCCTTCATTGATTAATTGTTCTTAATTAATCAATCCTTAATTACATCATTAATCATATAAATTAATGATCCCTGATTATTTTTATTTATAATTACCCTATTTAAATTAATCACATTAAGTAATTAATCAACAATTAAACATATTGATTAATCACTCTTGATTAATCACATTCAGTAATTAACTTCCTTTAATTACTTCATTAGATAAATTAATTACTTCTTAATTAATTATCTTTAATAATTAATCTTTAATTAATTATATTTATTAATCACCCTAGATTAATCTCATTAAGTAATTAATTATCCTTAATTAATTACATCTCTTAATTATCTTCAAATAACTATATTAACCAATTAATTACACTAAGTAATTAATTATTAATTACTTTAACTGAGTAATTATTCTTCATATGAATTACATAAAGTAATTAATCTCCAAATCTCTTCTATTACGTAATTATCCTTCAATTTAATTACATCTAGTAATTATCTTCTTAATTACTTCACTAAGTAATTATTCTTGAGTAATTACTTCTTAAATTATCCAGTGATTATTTAAATTAATTAAACTTAATTAATTAACTTAAACTAATCAAAATAAACTTAATTAATTATAATTAGTAATTAATTTCTTAATTAGTAATTAATTTCTTAATTACTTTGATTAAGTAATTACACTTAAATAATTCTCAAATGATTATCTTTAAATTAATTAATCTAATTAATTATTAAAATTAATCACATTAATTAATTATTAAATAGTCCTAAGTTAATGATCTTCATTAACCATTAACAAATCTATAATTACTTTCTAAAGTAATTATCTGAGATTAATCATTATTAATTACAAATGAATCAATCTATAATAACCCATTAATTAATCTCTAACTATTTAATTAAATGTTAATCTATAAATTAACATTTTTTAAATTACTTGATTAATAAATTTCAAATCATTAATTTAAAATCAAATCTTATCTAATTAATGATTTCTTAATTACAAATTAATAAATTCTTAATTAACTTACTTAATTCTTCAATTAATTAAATAAAACCCTTAATTATTTAATTAATTACCCAAATCATTAATTAATTAAATTAATTAATTATCATCTTAATTATCTTAATAATTTAATGAATTAAAATCATTAAGTCCTAAGTTGAAATGGAATGCAAGTTAAGTAATGTTGAAAGAATTGATGTTGATATCAAAATAAAATGAATAAAGTGAATTAATGAAATCGTTAAATGATGTGAACTTGAGTTATATAAATGAAATTCAATTTTTATATGTAAAAAGAATTGGCAACTGAATTAAAGTATGGATTGAATGTTAATTAATCGAATGTGAATAAGTTGATATGAAATGATGTATGTAAGTGTAAATTCATTTCGAGCTAGTTGAATAATTGAATGAAAATCAGTTGAATGTTAAATCAATTGGAATTAAAACTGTTGAACCAAATTGAATGTAGTGAGAGAAAAACTAATAATTTGGTTTTATTGGATATACATTGGTTGTTATTTGCTTGTTGGTTGATTGTATGTAAATTCATTAAGTGTTAATGAAATTGAATTAGCGCATTTGAAAACTATGTAATTGAATTCAAATCGAAAGTGAAGTAAATAAATTTGAATAGAATTGAAATTGATTTGAGTTGAAAGTGAACCAATGTGAATTTAATTAGTGAATGTAAACTAATTTGGAAACGAATGAAATTGAATATGCAACTTCAATAGTAAACTAAAAATGTATAAGAAGCATATGTTGAAAGGTTTTGTAATTGAATTGGCAAAATGATTTGAATGTTGATGTTGGAATTGGATACTATTACTAGTATGATATACAGGTATATAAAGGAATTGGGATTTTGATTTCAAAGTTAAAAAAATTTGTAACGCTCGACAAAAAGGTACGTATTTCAGTTTTTATATGAGATTTGATGATTTCCTTCTCCAGCCACTTGGCTTTCTCTTTTCTTTTTGATTCTGAGGGGCCGAGCTCCAAGAGAATCTGGGCGCTGGTGGCTCTCGTCGAGGCGCTTCGTTTGGCGGTGGTATGATGGAAGTTCGTGCTTCGTGGTGGTCGGAAAATCAAGCCCTAGTTCAAGCTTGGTGGGTTCTTTGTGCGTTCACTACCTGGGAAGAAACATACGTGCGTGAGGAAGGGGGGGAGAAGGAAGATGTGCGGCCACGATCTGGTTAGGGTCTTGAAAAAGAAATTGGTAAATTATTAATTATATTGACGATTGTACAACGTTTAAAATGCAATATCTTGTTCATGCGAGGTCGGAATTGCACGAAATCAGTTGCGTTGGAATCGTATGATCGAGCACTTCGCGATGCAACCAGTTTGGAGTCGATTGGAGCTCGTTTGAATTTCGGGTAAAATTAAACGTTTGTTTAATTTTATTCGAAACGAACGCGAAAACGGAAATAAAATCAAGGTGAGAACTCCTCACTCAATCAAACTGTTTGGTTTAAATTTTTGAATAGTTGATATTGATTGATAATTTATTGTTGATTGATTGTGGTAGTAGATATAGTAGGATATATACTATATATAGCGATATATATATATTGGCATATGTATATATCGGATTTGATTCCCCGCCTCGTATAGCGGATGAGACCCTATTGCGCCGTTATTAAGCGGAATATTTATAAAATCCCATATACCGCGATATTCCACCTTGAAGTGGAATTGGTATTGTGCTAACGTCTGTGGATGCAGGGTAACAGGTTGGAGGGATCCAACTGGATTCCTCGCATATTTTATTTGTTTATAAATATTATGTTGATTGTTGATAATCATATTGATATATGACACTTATTCCCGTGATTGACCATCTGATGTTGTTGCATCATCGGATTCAAATTTTTAAAAATTAAAATAACGGTTTTGAATTTAAAAGGGGCTTTAAATCGATTTTTCAAAGAATATGGTTTATTAAAAATTTTGAATTGATTAAATTTTAAAATAAATAGATGGATAAAATTTTTATGTTTTAAAAATTCATATTTTTATAAAATATAACTTAAAAGAAATTTTTAACAATAATAGGTTTTTATAAAATAGTTAAATTTGGTTTTTGGGAAGTTATTATTATTAATGGTTTATATAAAGGATTTTATAAATGGATGTTTTTAAATAAAAATTATTGAAGTTATAGAATAAATTTATAAAATGCTGAGTTGATGTATAACATGAATTTCATTATAAATCTATAGATATATAAATTGTGAAATTTATAAAAGAATGGTTATTGGGAAGTGAAGTTTTATAAGTTATTGACTTATAAAAATGAATTTGGGGCATAAAAAAAAAAAAAAAAAGGGGAATTTTATAGAAATTGTTAATAAATGAAGATTTCATTAGTTGAAATTATTATAAACCATAAAGAAATCTTGTAAGTGATAAGATTTTAAATTGGTGAAGTTCAAAGGAACGATTTGGTAAATAAATAATATTATAAGTATTTAACTTACAATATGGCTTTTGGGTATGAAACTGGGTTATGTAAATTGCATCGGATTAATAAAGGAATTTATAAAATTGGGGTTTATAATAGAAATGGAATTTATAAACTATGTTTATAAATTTGAAATTCATCGAATTTGATAAATTGAAATATAGGAATTTGTTAAGTGGGCTATATTCACTATTTTGAATATTGAATAGATTATTAAATAAAATGGGTTTGTTTTTGGGAAAGGAATGTTTTAAATGGAATTTAAAACGAATTAAAGGTGTTTTAAAATGTATTGAGTATTGAAAACATAGATTTCAACATTAATTGTTGAAATAGACGTTTTCGAGAAAAAGAAGGGGATAATTTGTATAGTATTGGATTCATATATCTATTTTTAATTTCAAATCCATATACTAGTGTTTTTTGGGTTGTCGTAACGCTGTTTTACGCAACATTCGTTTTTAACCCAAATAAATGTGAATAAAAGAATGTTTTCTTAAAGAGAATGGAATAAAATACTTAACGGTAACTTAAGTATATTGAATATTTCCAAATTGTTGAAAATAAGTTGAATTGTGAATTACTTATTATTAAATAAGTATGGGAATGTTTTTTTTTCCAATATAAAAGGAACGTTTTTGAGGATTCACCTTTTAAAGGTAAATCGAAGTGAATAGTTTGAAATTGATTTGAAATCGTGTATGTGTAGATATTTGGGAAATTGGAAATTCACTTTGGAATTTATAAATAGGAAGGGAAATTGTGTTCAAA
This sequence comes from Allium cepa, assembly GCA_030765085.1. Taxonomy (NCBI): domain Eukaryota; kingdom Viridiplantae; phylum Streptophyta; class Magnoliopsida; order Asparagales; family Amaryllidaceae; genus Allium; species Allium cepa. The sequence continues at coordinate 20,583,711 of CM060933.1, read as the reverse complement.
TGGTTGAGTTGTGTAATTTGAAATTTGTTTTCAAATGGTTGAGGTGTTTAATTTGAAATGGGTTTTCAAATGGTTAAGTGTGGAAATTATATCGTGAAGGTGTTTTGGTAAAGCAAATAAATTGGGCAATTATTTGGAAATTGTGTATATATATCTTGTAAAGATATTTTGGGACTTAATAATTTTGGAAAAATTATTTGGAATCTGATGATGTGGCGCATCTTTATTGATAGTTAAATAACCGACTATCAATATTTACCCTTGGATGGTAATTGTTGTGATTGTTTGAAATTGAATGCTACACTTATTTTTAAAATAAGCGCTCGCTATTCGGTTTAGCTGGGAGAGGACCTTTGTGTCATATATCCCATTCCGAATATGCGATACGTCGTTATGGATAGCATTTGAAGACCGGTGTGAAGACCGGGTATTTGTGAAAACGATAGGATGACCTATCGATTGTCTCCGCATCGTTAGCTACGATATGGAGATTTCCTTTGTGATGGGAAATTTTATCGGGATTGTGGATACCCGGATTGCAAGGGCTTCTTTGGAAGTGCCTTCGGTTCTGTTCGAACCCGGAACAGACTTGTATGGTTACGTGTCTGACATTACATTTTGAGAGATATAGCAGATTTCTTTCAAATACATTTCTGTTGGTGGCGGAGAATTTATTCTCTTAGCTTAACACCCTTCTCTGAGACGTACGAGCTCAGAGGTTATGTAGTTGAAGGTTATCAGCGATATTTCCCAATCTGGTAATGTGGCATGCTGAGTGCTGCTGTGTGATGATCATTGGTTGATTGTTTGGATATGATCATTTGTTTGATCATTTATCTTTGTGATTATTGCTTTGGTCATCTGTGGACCCAAAGCATGGCTTTGTTGCACAAAGCGTAGCTTTGTGGACGAGACTTCGTCAGGACCTCACTCCCCGGAAATGGTCGAAACAGGAATATGCGGCAAGGTTATGAGGGTCGCTCCCTTTAGGGTATGTCATTTCCTTCTGGAAAAGGGTGGTATCATGGTATGGAGCCCAGATACTTACTCATGTTGATACACTATATCTATTTCTGTGTGGTGTTGTTGGTATCGAGCGCTCGGATAAAGGTCCCAAAGGACCGGGGGATGACATATTCATGTAGTAGTTACCTAGTTACAGAGGTAACCCGGCCTTGTGTTGGCAGAGATCTAACCGTAACGTTAGTTCTCGGGACGTCCCGCCAGAGGCGATCCCATGTGGCAGTAGGAAGTTCCTTAGCCTGACCATTTGTTGGAAATCCATTCATCCAATACGTGCCTTGTACGGTTTTAGTTGTAGAACCTGCCATTTAACATGGCAGCTATAGTAGGCATAGCATCATGGTACCTATGCTGGCTAGGATTTATATTATACTTTCGAAATATTTTCCACTATGCACTAGTAATAATATCAAAGAATTTTTCTCGTAGTAAGCATGTTTGACTATCATAAGGAGAAATCTCCCCCATGTGTGCGTTTGCATTGTGTGTGTGCCGGGAGGCCTTATGGTAGTTTCATTTTCCAAAAAGCATTGCGGATTTCAAAAATTAAACTTTCTTGTTGCGTGTTTAAAGATAAACTGTTTTGAGTTCTCACACCAGTCACATGACTGATCTGGAGTTTATTGTTCCTTTCCTAAACTCTGGGTGCCCACTATTTTCCACACGGGCAGTCTAGAGTTAGGTTATCAGGTTATTCTGGATTCGGGAGTTGCTGTGCAGATCTGGAGGCGAGCCAGATAGCGTAGTCTATTATCTATTGTATATAGTATTTCTTTTCCGCTGTTGTTGTCGTACACTCTGATTGATGTAATGTAATGTGATGTAATGTATAAAATGTATAGTTCTTTTGTTTTAATGAATATTCATTTATCTATTATATGTTGTTCCGCTGCGACTGTGAGATTCTGTTATTGTTTCTCGTTCTGTTACTTGTTTTTCTGTTTTCTTTTCTTCTATCTTTCCTCTCTTCTTCTACCTCTTTCTTCTTCTAAAACCCTGACGGTTCGATTTTTCGGCAACGAAAAACCGCGATCGTTACATTTGGTTTAATTCTAAGATAAACCCTAATCTTATTAATGATTAAATTATCATTAACAAAGTATTTTAAAAATATAATTTGCTTTAAATTTACTATTAAATTCCATTTTAAATTTAAGATTTAAAACGAAAACAATTTTTAACTTTAACAAAGTTTTAAAACAATTCAGCAACCTTTTTATTACATTTTAAAGAAATACTTGTCTTATAAAAGAAATTTAAAAGAAATTTAAACCAAATTCATTTTAAAATTTCAAACCATATTTAAAACATTCAAAGTTGTTTTAAAAACATTTAAATCTAAAAACTTTATTTATTTCAAACTAGAATTCAAACTAAGCTTTGAATTCAGATTTAAACTTAAATTTAAAACCTTGTTTAAATCTCATTTTCAGATTTAAAAACCACATTATAAAATACTTTAATAAATTAAAGTTTTTAAAACATTCCATTTTTATAAAACTTATTTATTTTGAAAACTAGAATTCAAACTCATTTTGAATTCAAATTTAAACTTGTTTCAAAACCTTAGTTTAAAACTTGCTTTGCTTTTTTTAATTTAGTTTAAATTTTAAAACTGAACACTGACAGGTTTCCTAAAACAAAACCTGTAACTAAATTTACTCGAGCCAGATTCTATTTTCTTCGAGTCTTTCCTCACCTAACTTCGGACATAACATCAAATGACTCGAGTATTTACTCGAGTACAAAACCCCACCTATTATTCCCAGATCATCAGAAAACAAAGAGCACCGTGCACATGCACGGTGGCTCTGACCATCACCGGTCAACTTCCACAGCATTATCACATCAGATAACAACCTCGCGCATCATTACGAACATCAGAACATCGATATCAAACTCGAAATTGAATTCGTGTGTTTAACCCAAAATCTGAACATGAACCAAAACCTGGAACGTCTTCAATTCCCAATCTTCGATCACCAGAATACCTATATCTCCGGCCACAACTTCATCGATAACCACTCTTCCATTTCCGAAAGTATAGTGGCACTCGATCAATCCTAGGCCTCGAGATGATCAAACTTCCAGTCATCTTCAAAACTAGGTCTATAAATGAAAACGAACAATCCCCGCCACCACCAACCTCTGACCATCTTCCTAGCAATTTTCCTGGCCTCACCATTCGCTTCTCTTCCTCCAGAAGAAACTTCAACCCTTCGGAACCTCGAGATCACCAGAATTTCCCAAATATCTAATTTTTGGTTAAACTAGAAATACACACCTACCTCATTCCTAAAAATCATGATTTAAGTTTTAAAAACCATGTTTGGTTTAAGTATATGATCTATATTCCCAAATCCATAAATCAGGATAATTAAATTTTTATTTATATTTATCTTGTTCTGAAGTTTTTGATTCCAGAGCCTATTCAAGTTTTATATTGAACTGATTACATTTCAAAACTTACTTTATACTTAAATAAACATATTTTGTTTAAAACCTAAGTTCAATCAGTAATTAGATCAAGAGACTACAAAATTTTGAATTTCAAAACTTAAGTCTGGGAACAAAACAGAAACAATGATACTCAACACTATATACACACTTATATAAATTCATAGAAAATGCCAGAAAGCTCATATACATACAAACATATTTGTTTCATAAATATTATGCATCCAGATTTGTTTTAAGATTTAGAAAGGTGATGTTATTCACAAGCAATCTTATTTTCCAAAGAAAATCAGGCAACAAGAATCATACTAAATTAGGCAACCAGAATCATACTTAATTTATTTTTAAAAACAAAATGTTACTCACCTGTTTTCTTCAGAAAAACAGAGCCTCTTCATTTTGAAAAGCTTTTGAATCTTGTCTAAAACCACATGCATGCAGGCTTCCAGGTTTGAAAAGAAATGCAGGTTTGAAAATGCTTGCATGCTGATGATTTCCAGATGAAGAAATGCAGACATTTTATTTTGAAACTGAACTACAGGTTGTTGTTTCTAGAAATTTTGGAAGTTATATGCATGCTTGATTTAGAAAGTGGATTACAGGTGAAAGATTATATTTTGAAAATCTGTTACAGGCTTTTGATTGCAATTTTTTTTCTTTGAGGAGTGAAATTTTAGATTTTCTTTTGAAAATGGAAATGAGATTACAGGTTTGAAGAAAAATGCTAAAGCTTTGATTATATCTGCTTTAATTCCAGGTTTGAACAAAATACAGGCTTGAATTGCCTTTGAAGTGGATTTGCAGATTAGAATTTCAGATATGTTTTGGTTAAGAGATGATTTCAAACTTGCTTTCTTAGCTTAGAATTTGAAAAGAAAATTTAAGAGGAGGAGACAATGTTATAAAGGCTGAAATAAATTTTACAAAATAAAAGAAAAAGATGAAAATTTGAATGACACTTGTCAAATATCTTAATTTATTAGCTAACACAAGTTATTATAAGTCCTTAATATGCTAACACTTGTAATTAAGTATTTTTTTCCTTTTTATTTTAAATGTTAATAAAAGATTAATACAGAATCAAGCTTAATGACTTAGTTAATTAGTATCTATATATGTATAAATAATTTTAAAAGAAATAAAAACCAATTATATTTATAAATAAAAGTTTATATAAATATTTTAAAATCCAAACAAATAAAAAAAATCTATACATTGAATTTTTTAAAACTTTAAATTCAAATTCAAGTTAGGTTATAAAAAATAAAATTTAAGGATCAAGTTATATCTATACATATATAACTACTTATTAAATTTTAAAAATAACAATTCTATATTCATTAAAAATTATTTATGGCTATAAAACCTAAGTATTATAATCATCAATTGAAAATAACAAATTTAACAATTTATAAAAGAAATTATCTCTTTATTATAAATTACTTAGTTTCTTATATGAATTAATATATCATATATTAATTCTATTTTAAACTTTGATATGTTCTCAAATCATATTCTCCAAGAAATATTTAAAAAGAAATAAAATAAACATTTATCTTAAGTTAAGATATATTTAAACAATTAAACATTTGTTTTAAGTATTTTAAAACCAAAGATCTATTTATTAAATAACTTTGAAAACTTTATATTAGATTAAATTAAATTTCCAAATTATTAAATATATTATTAGAATTTGAAACCAAGATTTTATTTATTAATTAAATTCCAAATCAAAAATTATCTATAATATGTATACAAATATATATATATATATATATATATATACATTATAAATAGAAACATTTATTTAGTTTTTAAAAGATAAAATCACTAATTAAGTATTTATTTAATTAGATTATTGAACCAATTCATATTTTATTAATCAATATTATCAAATCAATTTAATTTTAAATAAAGATTATTAGATTGATATTGCCAAAAATTCCGCGATATCACACCTAAATTTAGCTTGGATGGTTATAATCATCTGTCCTTACAATTGCTGACAAACATCAAACAAAACAAACAGCAACGGATAATAGAAAATGTCCATATGCAGTTGAGCATCTCCGACTCTTCTTTGGAAACTCCAACTCTCTTCGACTAAACCTGAAACTACTCGGATCTGACCTGAGCATTGAAAATACCCGGATCATGCTTGATAAGCCAGTTTGAGAAAAACAAAATAATAAACGACAGTGTCGTATATCAGCCTTTGAATAAAATCCTTTGAAAAGAAAGATTATCTCATAAGACCATGCCCACACATAAACACGGATGGGTTTTTACCTTTTGATAACTAAAAACTCTTTTATATCAAAACATTTGATATTATATTTAATGGCATATCTTAGAAAATATTTGCAAATAAACTTATTAATCTTAACCGAAATTGTTACCATTATTAAATTCCAGCATACTAGGCTCTAAAAACAAAACGTAGGTTCTTATTGGAGAATGGATTTTCATACAAACGACCAAGGGAAGGGACTACCTTCCAATGGGTACACCTCTAGATGGATGTCCCGAGGCACAGAACATCTGACTTCTACCAATGCAAGACCGACCAACCTCTATAACTAGGTAGTATCGAATATGTCACCCCAGGTCGTTATCGATCTTTTAACCGAGCGCCCGAGCATACAAACCGCATTAATTTACATCCCGAATAACATAGCGAGAAGAAATATATCAAGAAGGGGATGATCATATCCTATGGGAATTACCCACTTAGCCTTGCTGCATCTAACTCCATTTTGGTCATTTCCGGTTGATGAGGCCCGAGACAACGGTTACCTTTTCACATAGCACATCTTCTTTCACTTTGAATTCCACATTTCCATTCCGCATTCATGCGACCAATTTCTACAAATGTATAACTTCCTGAGCTCGTATGTCTCAAGAAATGGAGTTAAGCTAAGAGAAGGTGTCTTCTCCGCCATCGACTGATATACTTTTATAGAAATCACTCATTTTGATTTGGAACATAAGTCAGACATTCATCCATACAAGTTTTTCTGGGTTCCTCGGCCATTACAAGGCGAGAAGCCCTTGTGTTCTTGAGATTTTTCATAACAAAGGGACCACTGCTACAATAGAGTGAATTGGATATCTATCTCCAATTAATCAACAAGTATTCCTTCGTTATTATTAATCTCAATATCTCCGTCTTCAACATCTTCATCTTTCGAACGCGTAAACTGGTTTGAAGTGGTTTTCGGATAGGAATTACCCAAATCCAACCCTGGTTCCTTCAAAATGCAATTATTGATAATGAATTTGAGTATATAGGATTTATTAAGTCTATTTTAACTTTAATTCTTTTTAGATGATTTCAAAATCTCTTCCTTTTTTCTTAGAGTAATTCTAAGCAAGTCATTCTTTTTCTTTAGATATTATTTCAAATTTCCTCACTTAACCCTCAATCCAAATTCCTTAACTTTTCTGTCGGGTCAAAAATAATGTAATTTAAGACATCGTTTACTGTAAATCCTAAAATCAATCTTAGCAAACATTATTGAGTAAATAGGATCATAGAAATCATTTTAATTTTATCCAATATTAATTTTCGGATTTAACAAGTGTTATGGGTGGAATAACGGTGAGATCACCTTTTAAGTGTCACGAATAAGACGAGTTTCCTCTTCACATTTTAATACCAAATATAAGAAGATTATCCCTGTGCAATCCAAGTTATAGTTTATTCATTTTAAAGATTGCTTAAATTTTGGATAATAGTAATCTCCTTTTATTTTGGAAAACTTAATATAATGTTTTTAGAGCATCCAGACTTTCCTTTCGATCTATTCCAACCCTCTCCCAAAAAAAGAAAACATCGGCCATGTAAGTTTAGGGAACTAGTTGCTCCATCCCCAACCTTAGTTAAACAACTTGTTTTATCTTTCCAGATCTCACAAGCGAGACAAATGTACCAGTCGTTTCCGCATACTCAATTATTAGCTTTATTTTGGAATTGATTATAAGATTCCAAATTATCTTTTAAATGCTTAATTTTTCCTTTTAAAAACATTCATAATTGATTTTAGGAAAAATTGTTAAGTTTAAACCTTCTTTTAAAAAGCCGTAGAAACTATAGTAGAAAAGTGCTATGGAAAGTGCTTTATAAACTTATTTGAATTAAACAACTTTTTAATATTTGAAAATTCATATTTCCTACTTCAAATCTCTTATAAACAATTTGAATAGATTTATCAAACTTATTCCATATTTTTCCATAATTAAAATTGTCCATTTTAAAATTCCTATTATAGTCACTTAACTGCACAAGCGCGATGTTTGTAGAAAATAGATTTGGACTTAATTCAAAATCTACTTAACGAAATTTTGATTTTCTTTCGTCATTTAGAATATATGGATATAATAGTTTGGAATTTTCTTATCGCGGTGAATTCCGAGCTATATTTCATACTATACACTCGTTTGAACTTTTCGGCACGAAAACGCGAATTACCGTTGCGCGACACGCCTAATTTTGACTTATTTTTCAATATTTAAAATAATCTATTCAAATTGAATTTTAGTACTTATAAAATTATTGAAAATCATTTTAAATCAATATTTTCACTGTTTAAAGTATTTAAATTGTGTTCAATATTTTCATATTATAATATTATTTTATTTCTATTATTTTAATATTAAATTTTAAATTTCAATTTTTATTAAGTTTCAATTCTAAATTCAAGTTAATCTTAATTAAAACTTAGATTTCAAATATAATTTCCATTCTAATTTAATTTCAACTTTAATCTAATTTTTAAAATCGATTTCAATTTTAATTTTGCCATTCATCTCAATTTCAATTTAACTTTTCAGTTCAAATCCAATTTCACTTTTAATTTCAAATTCTCTTTTACTTTCACTTTAATTTCCATTCCACTTAAAAAGAGGCTTACTTTTCCAAAGTATATCATATCATCAAAATTTGTTTCCTTTTTAACAATGGGATTACTTAATCAATAATGATAGTAATTGATGTTCATACCAACATAACAACCATATAACCAATCACATGTCACTAACATACACAATAACGGGTATAATACGATAAGTGATATAACATTGAAATGGCTCATCCAAACATATTCAAACAATCAGTCAAACATCCATATTATCAAATGGTGATTATCTAGCATAACAATTAAACTTGATAATCAATATAATTCAAAAAGCGATGAGAATTTCTCACCTTCATTTTCACTTCGTCAATCTATTATGTTAGCTATGCGCCTCTCGAAATGACGTACTATTTCCAAACGTCTTGAATTTTTTTTTTCCTTTTCTTTTTTTCATTCTTTTCTTTTTCTTTTTTCTTATATGTGGCGTGGGTATGGAGAGGTTGGAGGCCATGGAAGAGAGGAAGAAGTTGTTTAAGAAGATGTTAGAGAGTAACAAGTGGATTAGTGCTTAAGCACTCCATTCTTTTTAATCCTCCTACCTCTCTTAAAGAGAAAAACCATTAAAATAGCGCAAAGGAAGAAGAAGAGAAAGATTTGTGTGAAAATGGAAGAGGCATGCATGGTTATTTATCAGAAAAAGTTTAGAATAAAATATTATTATGCAAAATGACCAAAATACTCTTTACTTGCTTTTTAAGCAACCTTTTTTTTCAACACTTAGCATCACATTTCAAATCATGTTTTATATCACTTTCACTTAAGAAGTAAGAAAAGTAATGTAATAATTATGTTTGGCTTGATTTTACATTTTTGGACTTTTGTGCTTACTTTTTCTCAATGACATTTTAGAATTTTCTAAGTATGTTTAGTAAAGTAAACTTGATTAGTGAATTAACTAATACTTATACTATTTGAATATATTTCCTATATAAAAAAATAAAGATGCGATAACGTTGCAACAACCTTTATTCAATTAAACGTTGATTTTTGACAAAATGTTTTAAGGTCGCATTTTGACGTTTTAGTTAAACTATTTATTTATGTAAACCAAATTTAAAATGGATTTCTTATTATTTTAAATGAATTAAGACAAGTTTATCTAGGTTAAAATCTCATATCGTCATGGTTAATATCAATCTCTATTTTTATAGTGTATGTAAAACTGATAAAATGCGACAAATTTTTGTTATTTTTGTAAAATGATTATTAGTATACTTTTTAATATTTTAACATAGTTTTATTCTCTTTATTAGGTTTTTTAAATAAGATTTAACTTTTCAAATAAATATTTAAACAAATTTATTTAAGCATTCATTTTTTTAACCGAACTTAACTTTTGCTGATTTATTCTAAAATCCAAATTTATTCTTTTTAAATTATTAACTATAAGAATGAATAATTTCTCTATTATTATTTATTGTATATAACTTATTTAATTAAGTTTTAAACCTTTTTAAATTAAAAATAAACAAAATCCCTTATTTTTGAAGTAGCGAAATTATGGGTCGTTACACCCGTTTGCTTACACCAAAAGAAAAGTGTTTGGGGTTTATTCTTATCAATGGTTTTAAATGACATTTGTTTTAACCCAAATAAGTATGGTTTTGTAAAATATAATCTTTATGAAGATTTCTGAATATACTTATACAATTGAGATAAGTTTGTGGATACATTTTCTAAGTATTGGAAATGTAGTGCTTTGTGAATATACTTATACTGTTGATATAATTATATGGAAAAGTTTTCTAAGTATTGAAAGTGAAATGGTTTGTGATACTTATACCGTCGAGATAAGTTTATGAATATTTTTCGAGGATTGAAAAGAGTATAGAGGATTTGTGATTATATCTTTGTGTAAAAGGGTATTTTAATATGAATATTTGAAAGAGATTTTAATTAATGGAAGGATTAATTAAAGAGGCTTAGTGGTTGCTTATGTACTTAACCACGGTTAGTTTTCGTATAAAAATAAGTCTTTGATTTTATTGTTTGTTTATTTGATAGTTAAATAAACGACTATCTAATGTTAGCCAGTTTTGTTTATTCGATAGTTAAATAACCGACTATCAAATGTTGGCCTATTTTGAAAATTATCGCTGTTGGTTTGGAGAGTCCGAGATCAGATATAGTATCCGAAAACCACTTCGAACTGGCATAAGCAATTGAATTGGACACATCTTGAAGATGATTGACGTAATTTTTTATACCGCAAAGGCTACTTGTTATTAATCCTGAGGTTGATTTCAAAAACAATGTAGTAGAAGCAGTGCCTTCGGTTTGTTCAGTCCTAGAACAACTTATATGGACGAATGCTGGATTGCATTGTTTCTTGGAGAGTACTCACTACAAGAAAAGCTGATTTTTATAATGCTAATAGATAACACGTTATTTCGTAGTGTTATTGTTTGGTTTAATTTGTGTTATTAAGAGCAAACACTAGACAAGGTAATGCTCGAGTTCCCCAATATTTTTTGTGCCCGCCTCTTCTCTAAATTTCTTCCCAATTCCCACTCCTTTCTTTCTAAAATTTTCACTGCCATTCTCACTTTCTTTCACATCCATCCATCCCAGCACAGACCCTCAACTAGCAAATCCATCGCCTCTTGACCACCGTCCCATTTAGCCCTCTCCACACGCTTGTTCTACTTCGAAATTGCACTACCCAAATCATGCACGCTGCTCTAAACATTTCTCTCAAAAAAGAACAACGCGACATATCAAATATTATACAGCTTCCCCTCCAATAAATTGTTGTTGCAAAACATTTGTAATCCATCTAACCATTCATTGGTAAGTACCGCTTCACATCATTTGATTTCGAGAATTGGAGTTCGATCGAGTTTAACGATTTCGATTACCCATTTTTGATTCAAATGAATTTCGAATTTGTTTCCTTTTTTTCCTGTTGAAACCTTTGCTTTCATCTTGATTGCATGTTGTAATAAAATAGGAATTTGAATGATCAATTTACTGGAACTATTGTTTTGAAGAAGACAGAAATTTGATTTACCGAAATTTGTTTGCCTGCTGTAAGAAGGTAACTATTTTATTTAAACATCGATCATTTGATTCGTTGTAACAGGATAGAACTTTGATTACATAAGTTATTGATTCGATCATTTGATTTAGTGTAACAGGATAGAAATTTGACTATATAAGTTATTGATTAGGCATTTGGTTTACTGGAACAACATGAAATCAAAATAATTCATTGATTTAAGGAAAAAGGCAACTAATTTAATTTACTGATTAAGCTAATTAATAATTGATTCACTAGCCAACCTAAAATTAAGTAATTGGTTGATTGAGATTATATGATTAAATATACTGCTACGGACCATAGATAAACTTTAGTCCAAGGGACTGACTAAACTTTAAGGGACCGGCTGAGCATTAAAATGGACAATTTGGTTTGACAAACGATTAATTGGAATTTTACTTAAACTTTATGTTGACAATTTTTTTCTCACTATTTGATAATTAAAAGAAGTGAGGTGATTGATGCTCTTAGAATCATTGAAACTTTCGCTTCTTAATCTTACCAACTTAAAATTTGTTAGCACAAGTCAACTTCACAAGTCCTTTGGATTCGCTTGAAATATTTTAAGTGCATTTTTAGTAAACTGAATTATAATACATGAAAATTCCCTTTAAGGAGCATCAAAATAAGATTTTATCAAATGGTTTTTTAATTACATGAAAATTAAAATATGGTATCAAAAAGCAAGATAAGATAACATTAAACCGTTTGGCATTTATTATTGTTCAAATGTCATTACGGCTCCTAATATGCCCCTTGTTACCCCTGTCTATTAATTTGTTTCTTGTGCCAATTGATCTCGGCATGCTTGCTCATCCTTGCAGGTTGGCGTGTCAAAATGCAACCCAACCCTTGTTGGTTAACCACAATAGTTAGCATATTAAATTAACGATGTTGTAGAAATAGAAATCTTTGGTGAATACTTAAAAATGACAACCTTTAACCAGCTATTTTACAATACTACCTCTCAACTTCAAGGAGACTAGTGCTTTGTAAAAGAAGAGACAACAGTGGTTGTATTTATTTTTCATAATACAGTAATGTGCCTAAACTCATTTGATGCAATATATTTTCTTCCCTTAACTTTGTGCCTAAACTATTCCAACCAATAGATGTATTATTTGACTAAGAATGAGAAGAAAACTATTCACGTAATTCTTTTAAAAAGTATTTAAATATATACCACTTGTGTTATCTGCACTTTTTATCAATTTTACAGGTTTGAACCTGATGTTACGATTGTTGTAACGACCAGGAGTTTTAGGCAATATCAATTTAATAATCTGTAATAATAATTAAATTGGATTGATAATTTTACTTTATAATTTTAATTTAAATTGGCTAATTTAATCTTTTGAAGGTTAATAAATATTTAATCTGGTAATTTGATCAATATTTTTTAACAATTTAAAATTGGTAAGAATCGATTTTTCAAAGCTAATGAAATTTTTATTCTATTTATAATATATATATTTGATATATATTGTGAATAGAATATCTTTTGTTTTAAATAAAGATTGAATTTTCAAATTGTAATATATATGTATGTATATGTTATAATCTGATGTTGTTTTGAAATTTAATTTAATCAATTGATAATTGTAAATTAAAGCTTTGTTTTAAAACTTAATATTTTTCAAAAGTAAACTTAAGTTTAATTCAATTGTTTCCAAATATAAGATAATTGTTTATTTAAAATATGATAGTTTAGAATTTTGTTTTCTTTTAAGATTGCTTAAATTAAAATGGTTAATAAATTGAATGTGAGTTTATATTTACATTTTAAACTAAATGAAAATTTAACTAAAAACACTTATAAACATGTGTAAACATGTTAACACATTCTAAATAACACTAGTAAGGCAAATAAACAAGATTATGACAAATGTTAGTTTAATCTACAAGTGGCACTATTTTATTTTTAATTTTTAATAAATGTATTAAGAAGAAGAATAGTTTTCTTTCTCAAACATTTCTTTTCTTTGTTTTCACTTCTTAACTAAAATAATGGCAACCAGAAATTTACTTCAAATCTGAAATGAAAACTGCAAAATCAAAAGCAAAGTAACATCTGAAAAATCAAATATGAATCAAATTGCAAACCTGCAACACCAAATCAAACTGCATTTCAAAGTTCAACTTCAATCTGCACTTCAAACTTCAGAGCTGCAACTTCAACCCAACTGCAAATTCAAATGGAGTTCATCAGCAAGTTTAGATATGCAGTTTCAACTTTTAAACAATCAAATTGAAAACATGCAAGGATTCACCTTTTAACAGCAAAGTAAAAGCTTTTTCAAATTTAAAGATTAAAGGCCTGGAAAGTTTAAATCTGCCGTGCTCTGCAATATTTGAGGTGAGTAAATATTTTTAAAAAACCAGATTAATCTTGTTCAAATTTAAATTCATATGATGATCTGTGATTTGATCTGTGTGTTGTAAAAGAATTTTCCAGGTTTATATTACTAAATTTGTTGATATGTTTATATGAGTAAGTAACCTGTATACTCAATCACTCTGCTATCAATGGGTTTCAGACTAGAATTCTTTTCAAAATTCAAATCTTCCTCTAAAAATAAATATTTGGCATGATGATTGAATAAAAGTTGGTTGATATTTGTTGTTGGAAATATTAAAAATAGTTTCTGTAAAATTAAACTTTCAAATAATTTTTAAAATGTAAAGTACAGTGAAATTTTAGTTTCTGTCAAAAATCAATTATCTTAAAATTTAATTTGGATTACATGCATGAAATCGTGAGGATAAATCATGAATTAAGATATACAATTTGTAATTTTTAATTGTGTAATTATTGCGAATTTGGGGTTCATTCGAAATTGGGAATTTTGTGAATTGTCGTTTATCTACACATTAATTTGAGTTGAAATTGAGGTTGTAGCTTGTTCTTAAGTTGTAGATTTTAGGAACAATGCTTCATAATTTTTCTATTTTCTGAATTGTTCGATTTTGAAGAAACTAGGGTTTAAGCTTACAAATTAATTCGGCTTGAATGTCGTGGCATTGTGACGTAGTGATTGACCGAAAGCGTTCGCGTCAGGGGGACGATGTAGTTCATGGATGTAGGATTCGATGGTGGGTTTGGCGGAGTTCAACGGTGGCGAGATGGTCGTTGGCGTTGGGTTTTGGGTCGTGTTACTATTTAGTTTTGAGCTAGGGATCGAAATTTTGATTCTCGAGTTCATTTTTCGATCTGGGTTCGAGTTAGTGTTCACATGGGTTCTTGTCACCGATGTAGATGGTCGCGACGACCTGTAATGGCCGTAGGCGATGGCGCACGTGCACCGTGCACGTTGATGTGTGCACTGGGAAGTTTTGGTTTGGGGGAGATGAGATCGACCCGGGGAAGTCTTCGTGTTTGCTTCGCGTACGACTCGAAGATGGGAGAGTGCTGGGGGTTTCTCAGAGAGAAGCTCGTGTTTTTGCTGTGCTTGTCTCGAGTGTTGGGTTGTTAGCATTTGTTAAGTTCTATATAATGGTATGAGTTGCTAAGCAACTTGGGTTTGAAAAATGAATCAAGCATTTATTTATAAACAAGTTTTGTAAAAGAAAACAAACTTTCAAAGTTAAAACTTGTTGTTTAAAAATAAATATAAATCAAACATTTTAAAATGTTAATTGAACTTATTCTCAAATTTAAAATGTTTTGAGATAATTTCTTTTGTAAGTAATTAATTTCATTTAATTTTGAATGTTAATTTAAAAAGGAAATGTTTGAATTTAATATTAAATCAAAGCATTTAAATAATTTTTAAGTAATGATTTTAAAACTAAAGTTTCAAATTTCATTTTGAATGAATAAGTTTAACTTAGATGATTAATGTGTTTTGAATTTTGAAAATTTGTTTTTAAATGTATTATTTTCAATAAAGTTTAATGTTATCATTATTGTAAACCAAATTGAATAATTGGTCTTTAAGGTTATTAAAATTTGATTTATTCAAATAATTTAATTATGAAAATAAAAAGGGTTAATTTATCTTTGTTATTAACTTAAGAATACTTGATTAAAAGATGATTTATTAATAAATAAAGTTTAATTAAAATAAATGTTTTTTTCTTAATTAATTAAGGAGTTTCTTTAATTATAATAAGTTAATTAATTAATTGTTTAATTAATTAAATAATTAGTTAATTATTTATTTAATTTTAAATAATCACTTAATTATGGTTTAATTAAGTGTAATTACTTAATGAAGTAATTAATGGTTATTTATTGAATGTAATTAAGAATAGTAATTACTTTTGGAAGTAATTAGAGGAATTACTCATGGGAGTAATTAAGTTGAAGTGATTAATGGATAATCACTAGATGATATTAATTTAAGAAATTGGTTAATATAATTGTTTTGGAATTAATTAATTATGGAGTAATTAATTAATTAATGAATTAAAGATCAATTAATGATGGAATTAATTATTTGTTAAGTAATTAATTAAGAAAGTAATCAAGATTTATTAATGAAATAATTAGAAGATAATTACTTAGTAAGTAATTAAGAGTTAATTACTTAATTTATTTTTGTTAATTAATTAATATGATTAATTAATTAATGAATGAGATTAATTAAAATGTAATTAATTAATAAAGTAATTAATTAAGGATTATTTGTTAATTTAAATTGATTAATAATTACTTAATGAAGTAATTAAAGGTTGATTAATTAGATTAATTAATAAAGGGTTAATATAATTAATTAAGAAGTTAATTTATTTAGATAAGTAATTATAAGTTATTAATTACTGTTTATGATTTATAAGATGATTAATTACAAGTTAATTATTTAATTAATTTAAGGAATTATTAATTAATGAGGATCATTAGTTAATTAATGAAATTAATCAAGGTTGATTAACAAAAGTAATTAATTTAAGTGTGATTAATTAATTGTAATTAATTGAGGTTTAATGTAATTAATTGTAGTTAATTAATTAATAAAAGTAAATGAAGGATCATTAATTATTGTAATTAATGATAGTAATTAAAGATTAATTACTATGGTTAAGGATAATTACTTAAATGTAATTAAAGAATGTTTAATCAAGGAAGATTAATTAAGGAAGATCATTAAGGGATGATTAATTTATTAATTTATTTGGAATAAATTAATGAAGAAGGGTTTTGGTAATCATTTTGATTTAAAAGTTAATCAATTCTGCTATTGGATGATTAATTGATATTTGGTGATTGATATTGGATGACTGATATTGGATGATTGGTTTTATTGGATGATTAATATTGGGTGATTGATATTGGTTGATACTGGATGATGTGGATATCTCTGATATGTGATATGCTGCTTGTGAGATGAATGGTTGTTATGAATTATCTATTGTGATAATGTTATTCATCTATCTGTTATATCATCCTGGATATAAGTTAAACTGTTTAAACCCTTAAGAACAACTTGAACATTAAAATGGCGTTAGGTTTCGGTGTGATCGGGTTTCCATATTTGGATAATTCGAAAACCACATCGATTTCAATTAAACGTTAGGTCGTGAATCCAAGTGGAGCAAGTGAAGACTCGAGGTGTAAGGACTATACGTCAATATAACTCTGTGGGTGAGTCCATGATGAGTTTAACGGAATAGTACTTATAGGTTCGCGATGATGATTTAGAGTGCAAAGGCTATGGTCGTTGACTCTGAGGATGATTCCAAAATGAGTGCAACGAGATAGTGCCTTCGGTTTCATTCGAACCCGGAACGAACTTGTATGGATTAAATGATTTCAGAATATCGTCAGGTGGACGATGAGCATTCTAAGATAGATGTGTTCTATAAAGGTAATCGCAGCCTCAAGCCTCATCAACCCGGGAATGACCAAAACAGGGAAGGTGCAGCAAGGCTAGGTGGGTAGCGCCCATTTCAGGGCAAGATTTTCCCTTGTCTAGAAGTCCCTTTTTATTCGACCGTGTGGACAGTTGGGTCGCGGCCAACTGCGGGGTTGTCTTGTTCGGAACTGTTCAGTAAGGAACGGTTCCAGCCTTGTGTTGCAGGGGAGTTAGGTTGGCTCATCGGTACGTTGATCTAGGCCATGTACTGTGACGGACGGTACCCTAGTAGCCCTGCCATTGATGGAAACTCATTCTTCCTATGATACCCTATGGTTTTGATTGTATTACCCACTTTTGTGGCTAGTAGCTGGAATTTAATAGATGTAACAATTTCGGCTATTTCTTATTTACTTGAAGACCCTAGACACTATTATAATATCACTTGATTTCCTATCAAATGTTTTGGTTAGCGTAAGGTAAAAACTTTTCCATGTTTATGTGTGGGAAGTCTTACGTGATACCTTTTCTTTTCAAAGGTTTTTCTAAAGTTAAGCAATTTTAACCCGTTTACTCACACCAGACCCATGTATGACCTGAGTGTTTATTTTCTATTTTATTAAACTCTTGGGTACTCATATTATGTATGAGTAGTCAAGTGATTTAGGTTAGCTTGACGAATTCTGGAGGAGTTATGGAGCAGGAGGCTTCCACGAGTAGATATATATTGGTTCCGCTGTGTTGTTTGGTATCTGTATCTGTTGTACTTGAGTTGTATGGTTAGACGGATGTTTTATAACTGTCTAATATCTGTTGTATAAGTTTTGTACTTTAATGTAATATGATACTATGTAATATTTTATGTGATATATTATATTTCATTCGTTCCGCTGTGAGTTATCCGATGTTGTTGTGTTTCTTCTTTCGCCTTCTTTTCTTCTTCTATCCCTTTCTTTCTTCATTAGCGATGCGTCTTCCTGGAGTTAGGAAGTCGGGTCGTCTCAATTGTAGACTACGAAATTGTGAAACCTAACTTGTTTTGAACATAAGTTGATGCAATGAGAGTTTTGTTTGAAATTAATTTTGTTGAAATAGAATTATTGGGTAGGGCATGTAGTGCTTGTGTTGCACCGTGAAACTAAGTGCCAGAACTCAGTTGCACTGGCAACTAAGTGCAGCACTCAGTTGCCTGCACCTAGACACCTAGTGAAGTGAAGCTATGTGCTGTATCGGGCAACTATGTACCTGCACTCAGATGCATAGGAAATTAAGTGCAGGCAATGCAACCGAGTGCAGGCACACAGTTGCCAGTGCAACTATTTGCCTACACTTAGTTGAACTAGCAACTATTTGCAGGCAACTGAATGCAACTGAGTTGATGTTCAACACTCGGTTGCCTACAATTAGTTGCATGTCTTGCTACTCATGTTTTGCCATTGTTTAATCCAAGCAAGATGTGTAACTTAAATAAGCATTTAAATTCAAGATTAACATTCAACTAGCATCAAATATAAATGTCTTAAAATGAAAATAATGATATCATTTATCAACCCATTAAAGAGTCCAAAACATGATATTTTCTTTATGTTCTGGCTCGGATTTTTTTATCATCTTTTTGTTTATTTGTATATTGTATCTTATGGTATAATCCATACTCATTTTCCACTTAGTGCATGAGCATATAAGGATTTCTATACCCACGTCCTTCTCATTATATAATGCACTTATCGCAGCCTATCATTACTTACTCCCACATGCACTCGTTTCATAATTTTGGTTCACTAAATCGTATACATATATATATATATATATATATATATATATTGTAGGATCGATTTCACCCTAGAGGGGGGGTGAATAGGGTGATAGTGTAAATTATAAAAATTAATCGCGGAAGCTTATAAATTAATTTCAATTCAGATCACAGAATAGCAGCACAGATATCGCAGAATATAAATAACAGAATAAAACAGAACAACACAGAATTTACCCAGCTTCGGCAAAACCCTGCCTACGTGCTGCCCCCAAGGTTTCTACTAGAAATTAGATAGTCCCTCGCTTACACACGTAAACTCGCTATACACCGCTATTGACTAATCTAACTCTACGCTCAAAACCCTGACACAACTCAATTACCGAGTTGCGAATTCTCAAGCTACACACCGTAGCCTGTCCCCTAGTCACACGACTAGAAAATTAAACGGTTTAAAGAGGAAAATACAAATTAAAAACAGATTTAAAACAAAATAGCCCTAATATAAACAAAAAACAACACAGCCCTATTTATAAATTTAAATCCCTTATTTTTACTGCCGTCCCCTTTTATATTTTAGACCGTCACTTTTATTTTCTTCGTTCGTTTATTTTTTGAGATGCGGCCGCTCCTCTTTGAAACAAAATTAGGGCTTATTGTCCTGTCGATCCACACTAGGGTTCCTGAAGCGGCCGTTCCTCTTTGATACTATTCGACTTCGATGCTTTGATACTGTTCGACTTCGATGCTCTTTGATTTGCTCACCGTGGCTGTTTCGTTGATCGAACTCCGGTATGTAATTATGTGGTTTTTCTTTTCTGATTTATGCTTTCTGGAATTCGATACTTTGATTGCCGATGATGATTGGGTTATATATAGGATTTGATTTCCTATTTTTGCGTTCGTATATTTTTGATTGAATTCATCTTCGGCCGTTTGATTTCACTTTGATGCTAAGATTGATCTTTGACTTGTTCATATTTACTTGAATAATACGGTTTTAAACTGCGACTTGTTCAATTTGCTTGGTTATCACGGTGAACGCTTGATTGACTTTGACAATACTGATTTCGTGAATTTTTACTTTGTTGACTTGTTCAACATTGATTTTTGCTGGCATTTTTGGTTCGAACTAGTTGCCTTGACTTGGGATTCTTCACTGCACTACTTCATCATGTTGCCTACACTCCATAATATTGTTGATACTTGGTTTACTGGTGCATGTTGCTGCTGTGTTGCCATATTGATGCCTCTGTTCGTTTTTGATAGTACTTTCCAGTTGAGCATTAGGTAGTTGTCACTGTTTTGCATTTAGCTCGGTTTACTGGTGCATACATGTTGCATTTCATGATTCATCTGATCACTGCTGTGTCTTGATTAATGGAGTCAGTGATAGTCATGTGCCACTGCATCACTGTTGCAAGTGTTCTTGCTTCTTCATATTGCTGTATCCATGTGCCACTGCTTGTACTTGATGGTTGTTGTGCACTTTTGTGCTTTGAGTCAGTTTCATTGTTTTAGTTTTTCTTCGTCTTGTGGTTGCCACTGTGTATTCTGGTTCGTGTATTCATTTAAATGTTCATGTTGCATATATGCGTCTACTCTGGTTGCCTTGTACAACAATGTTCTCTTGTTCAATCACTTTCACCTATTGACTACTCTTCATTCACTGCCTGTAGTTGTTGTGTCATTGCAGTTGACATGTTGTTGCATTCGCTTGAGTCTGTAGCTTGATGATTTTGTAGTTGTTTGTGTTCATTCCTTGTGTGAAGCTGGACTTGATCTTGTTACTGCCGTGTCTTTGATGTTGGGTCCATTGTTGCTGTAGCATGTACATTTACTCTGTCTTGTGTTGATCTTGAGCATTGCTCAGTCTTTTCATTTCCTTGTATTGTCCAGTAGAGTTGATTTGGGTTCATATGATGTTGAGCATTGGATTTTTGAAACTCTGTTGTTCTTGCTTGCATTGTCATCATGTTGGTTTGGTTGTGATATTTGTATTTTGGATCTGTTGATCATGTTACTCCATTCTCTTCATGTTGTCTTGACAATCTGTTTCAACTTGATGTTGCTTTAACTGCCACTGTTGGTTTTGCTGTGGTCTTCAAGCATGTTGATGCCTGGTCGATATATATACATGCATACTTTGATCATAGCATTCATGTGTGCATTTGAGTTGCACCTGAGTTGAATCCAGTTTAAAAAAAAAACTCGGGTTTGACCTTGTGCTCGTGTTGTGATATATTGCATGTGAGTTGAACCCGGTTTTTCATTTGGGTTTGATCTGTGCTCACCTGTCCCTGTAAATCAATCAAGTGTATATATCGGCGTGCACGGCCTTGTGGCATATACAGTGATACACTGTGTATGTCACAAGCTGTTCGTGTGTGATGAATTCAAATATAAATGATGACGAACAACCCAAATAACTGAGGCAAATAATATTTTCAAAAATCATATTTTATTTTATATTGCAAAAATATTTCTTTTTCAATTTTACTGCGTTATTGAATATTTTTGCAGATTGCTCAAATGCTGGATTCAATTTGAATGTTGAAGATAAAATATGAGTGTGAGTGATATGTAGTGAGGTGAACTGTAAATATGAAATGTGATGTAATTGTAATCAAGGTTGTATAGTTATAGTGAGAGCTTGAAATTGTACTATTCAAAGTTGTAATAAATATTTGTTTGAATAAAATATTCGTTTGAATTCAAAAACTGTGTTATTTATTTTTATTCAGCAAATATTTATTTAATCTATGAAAATAAATAGTATATTATCAAATACATTTAAACGAATGTATATATGTTTATTATCATCAAACAAAAATCATATAAGCGCATATTCAACAATCTCCCCCTTTTGATGATAATAAACATATATTTAAGATTTTGAATATATTAAATGTATTTGATAATTTCAATTGCTCCCCCTATTTGAATGCTTCCTTTCTATATGATACTCCCCCTACATATATGACTCCCCCTACATATATGCATACAAATAAAATGTGTGAATGAGCCTATATGCAAATGAAAAATTGTTTGACCTTTGCTTGATTTTATTAGACAAAATCTTAACTTTTCTCTCCCCCTTTTGTTATCAGCAAAAGAATAATAGTGTTAGAGAAAATAGAGATAAAGTTATCAATATTAATTCAACATTAAAACTCAACTGAATATAAATATTAAATTTCGATAAAAAATCAAACAAAAATCATAAAAATATTGTTAGGTGCATATTCCACTTTTAGAATGATGGAGATGATGTCATCATATAAAACCATACAATTGTGTCTATTTGTGGTATTTTTATATCAGGAATTTGAATATCTACTAATCATGCATAACCGTTAGGACTTTTAAATGAGATTAGTAGTATTCCAATTTTATTTTTTTTAAAAAATGAATTCAAGTATCTTCTAACCACGCATAACCGTGAGGACTTTTAAATGGGATTAGAATCAACTTGTTTATTTTAAAAGAAAGAAAAAAAAAATCAACTTTTGATATGCGTTCCATACATGCATGACCGTGAGGACTTTTAAATGAGCATGGAAGCACATAACAAATTCCAAGTAATTCACCCATGCATAACCGTGAGGACTTTTAAATGAGAGTGAATACTTTGGTATTTATTTATTTTTTGTTTGTTTTTTTTTTTTTAAAAAAAAATGTGAAAATGAAAAACGAACGATTCCTGTTTAAAGTACCACATATCGACAAACTATATAGAATTTAGATGAGTGATGGTTGTTAGAAACATGATAGACATAGAGATGGTCATGGAATTTTTACCAACAAAAAGTTTTATAACTCTTGTTTACATTTCTAAAGAAATTTTCTAATTATACTTTCTCGAGTTATAATATATAATCAATATCAACACTCATCACTTTTTTTTTCAATCACTATTTTTCTTTTCGATAATTTGTAGGGAGAAAAAAAATGTTAAATATTCAGCAATTTCTAAAACACCTAGACTGAGTCGTAGTTTACAAAAACTATTTTCTGGTAGGGGTTTTGTAAAGATGTCTGCCAATTGAGAATCAGTTGAAATAAAATTTATGCAGATATTTTCTTTGGAAATATGATCTCTAATAAAATGATGTCTTACATCTATATGTTTTGTTCGCGAATGATGTACAGGATTATTTGTGAGATCAATTGCGCTTTTGCTATCACACATTAGTGGTACACGTTCAAAATTTAGGCCATAGTCATGCAAAGTTTGTATCATCCATAAGATTTGAGCAGAGCAACCGCTCAAAGCAATATACTCTGCTTCTGTTGTGGATAATGCAATACAATTTTGTTTTCTACTCGACCATGCAACTAATGAATGTCCTAACATAAAACATGCTCCACTAGTACTTTTTCTATCAACCAAATTTCCAGCATAATCAGCATCTGAAAAACCTTTCAATTCAAAATTATCATTTGATGGATACCAAAGACCAAACCGTGGGGTGTGCAATAAATATCTTATAATTCTTTTAACAGCTTTTAAATGAGATTCTTTTGGGTTAGATTGAAAACGCGCACATAAGCAGACAGAAAACATGAGGTCAGGTCTAGAGGCGGTAAGATAAAGGAGTGATCCAATCATACCTCTGTACAGCTTTTGATCAACTGTCTTACCATTTTCATCTTTGTCAAGTTTAAGTGTTGTACTCATGGGAGTTCTTGCTGGTTTAGCATCTTTCAATCCAAATTTGTTGACAAGTTCTCTAATATATTTTGTTTGAGAAATGAATGTGCCTTTATTGCTTTGTTGGATTTGAAATCCTAAAAAGAATTTTAACTCTCCAACCATGCTCATTTCAAACTTTTCCTGCATGACTTTTTCAAATTTCTCATACAATAACTTGTTAGTAGCACCATAAATGATGTCATCAACATATATTTGAACAATCAAAATATCATTGTTTTCATGCAACAGAAATAGTGTGGTATCTACACATCCCTTTTTGAACCCATTTTCAAGGAGATAAGAAGTAAGACATTCATACCAAGCTCTGG
Organism: Allium cepa; assembly: GCA_030765085.1. Classification (NCBI taxonomy): domain Eukaryota; kingdom Viridiplantae; phylum Streptophyta; class Magnoliopsida; order Asparagales; family Amaryllidaceae; genus Allium; species Allium cepa. Next base: position 20,559,702 of record CM060933.1, on the reverse strand, counting down.
GAGCTTGTTTTAATCCATATAATGCCTTCTTTAGTTTGTATACATGGTTTGGATATTCATGACTTTCAAAACCTTCTGGTTGTTCAACAAACACATCTTCTTTTAAAACTCCGTTAAGAAAAGCACTCTTAATATCCATTTGTCTTAGTTTAAATCCTTTGTAGCAAGCAAAAGCTAACAATATTCTAATTGATTCTAGTCTAGCTACAGGCGCAAAGGTTTCATCAAAGTCAACTCCTTCAATTTGATTGTATCCTTTAGCAACTAGTCTAGCTTTATTTCTAATTATATTTCCAGATTCATCATATTTATTTTTAAAAATCCATTTTGTTCCTATAACTGGATAATCCTTAGGTCTGGGTGCTAGACTCCAAACATTATTTCGTTCAAACTGATTTAGTTCTTCTTGCATGGCCATGAACCAGTTTTCATCATTAAGGGCTGAATCTATGCTATTTGGTTCTATTTCTGAAATAAATCCACTATACAAGCACAGATCACATAGATTTTTAAAGGATGAACGAGTTTGTATACCTGCTATAGGGTTTCCAATTACCAATTCTGGTGGATGGTCTGTTTTGTATTTCAGCTTTTCTGGATCCAGATTTCTTCTGACTTCTTGAGTTGTGGTAGTTTCTCTAGCAGTTTCTTTTGGTTTTTCAAATTCATCTTTTTCTTTCTCCTCTTCAACGTTGCTTTTGGATGTATTCTGTTCGTCAATGCCTTCATCAAATTTCACATTGATTGACTCTACGATTGTTTTAGTCTTTTTGTTGTAGACTCTATAAGCTTTGCTTCTCGAAGAGTAACCCATGAAGATACCATCATCAGCCTTTGCTTCAAATTTTCCTAACTGATCACCTGTATTAAGAATATAGCAAGGACATCCAAACACTTTGAAGTAAGCGATGTTTGGTTTTTTGTTGAACCATAACTCATAGGGGGTTTTGTTAAGAATCGGTCTGATGATAACTCTATTCATTACATAACATGCTGTATTTACAGCTTCTGCCCAGAGATGCAGAGGTAGTTCATATTCATTTAACATAGACCTAGCCAATTCTTGTAAAGTACGATTCTTTCTCTCAACTACCCCATTTTGTTGTGGAGTACGTGGTGCAGAGAACTCATGTTTGATTCCGTTTTCATCACAGAAAGTTTCAAATTCATAATTTTCAAATTCTCCACCATGATCACTTCTTAACGAAACAATAGAGACTTCTTTTTCATTTTGCACGAATTTTGCGAATCTTGTGAAGTATGAAAAAGTTTCTGATTTTTTAGCTAAGAAGTATACCCATGTATATCTTGAGTAATCATCAACTAACACAAAGCAATATTTCTTGCCTCCTAAGCTAGCAATGTCATTAGGTCCAAATGGATCCATATGAATTAGTTCAAGAACTCTAGAAGTGCTTACATTGTTTTTGGCATGAAAAGATGATTTTCTAAGTTTTCCCAAAGTACATGCTTTACAGATGTTTTCAGTTTCAAACTCATGTGATGGCAACCCTCTTACCAAACTTTTCCTTTTTAATTTGTTTAATAAGTTCATACTAGCATGCCCTAAACGTCTATGCCATAAATTCACTTCTATATCCTTAGCTACCAAGCATTTAGAGAGGATGAGATCATCAAAAGATAGAGAATATATATTACCTTTCCTTTTTCCTGAAAATAAGATTTCTTTTGATGATTTGTCAACAATTTTGCACATGTCAGAATCAAAGATAACATTCATACCTTTATCACATAGCTGGCTGATTGATATCAAATTGTGGTGCAGATTTTCAACATATAAAACGTCATTTAAGGTAAATGTATTGTTACCTACTTTACCTTTACCGACAATTTTACACTTGTCATTGTTCCCCATTGTGACTCTGCCACCTTTGTACTTTTCTAGGCTAAGGAACTTCGATTTATCGCCTGTCATGTGCCTGGAACAGCCAGAATCCAAGTACCATTGCTGTTGTTCCTTAGCCTGCCAGCATACCTACACGAGAAGAGAGTTTAGTGACCTATTTGTTTTTATAGGTCCATGGTTGTTAGTGGCAGAAAATTTTGAAAAATGATTTTGTGTAGACCCAAAACTATTTATAATTGTTCCCTTTGGCACCCAAATTTGTTTAACTTTGAGAGATTTTATATTTGTGCCTTTTGAAACCCAAATCGGTATAGTTTTCACATGTTTGGGTCTATACCAACAATTATTGTGACCGTGTCCAAATTTTCTACAAATTGTGCACATAGAATTAACTTGATTAATCTTGTTTTCAACAATTTTCGAATTATTATATCCAAGTCCTTGTCTAACCGTATTAACAGTTTGCTTTCCTAATAGCATATTCAACGATTTTTCACTTTTTGAAAATTTATCTAAAGTCGTTGACAATTGTTGGACTTGTGATTTGAGAGATTCATTTTCGTTTAACAACTGTGTGCACTTTTTAATAGAATTCTCTCTCCTAGTATTTTCATTCTCTTTTAAAATCAGAATTTCATTTTCAAGTGATTTTATATTGATTTCCGATTTTTTAATTTCTTCTTCAAATGTTGGACACTTATCACACTTAGGGATCCTACGTTGATAGTTCTTAACTAATTGATCAAGTTGTTCATTGCATTCTATCAAAGTATTCTTTTGAGATTCAAGTTTGGCGTATTTTTCCCTAAGTCGATCATAACAGCCATTTACTTCATGGAAATAAATAAGTAATTCAGAATGAGTGAGTTTTGATACCTCGCTTGGCTCGTCATCATCACTGTCTGTAACTTCACCATGAAGGCACATGTTTGCTTTTTCACTCTCACTCTCGGTGTTATCACTTTCATCTTCGTCAGTTTCATCCCAAGTAGCCACAAAGCTTTTCTTCTTTAGTTTCTTTCCTTGATTTGATCGTTTTTGAGGACATTGTGGCTTGATATGACCGGGTTTGTTGCATTTGTAACAGATGATTTTCTGTTCTTCTGGGTTGTCTAATGCTTTGCCTATTCTGCTTTTCAATTCATGATTTCGAGCTGGATTTCCGTATTTGCGATTCCACTTTTTGAATTTCTTTATTAGCAGCGCTAGCTCTGCTGCTCCATCATCGTCGTCATCATTTTCATCATCACTTTCAGTTGTTCCTTTGAGAGCTATTGATTTCTTTCGAGTATCTCCACCTTCACGCTCTTCCTTGAATTTCATTTCTAGCTCATAAGTGGTGAGATTTCCGATGAGTTCTTCGACTTTGAGTTGTTTTAAATCTTTCGATTCTTGAATGGAAGTTACTTTTGCTTCAAAGCTTCGTGGAAGAACTCTGAGGATTTTACGGACTATTTCCAATTCGGTGTATGTTTTTCCGAGAGCTTTTGATTTGTATACGATGTTGGAAAGTCGACCGTACATCTCTTTGACATTTTCTTCCTTTGCCATTGTAAAGTTCTCGTATTCGCTGCTTAGCATGGCAAGGCGAGATTCTTTGACTTGAGATGTTCCTTCGTGAGTCACTTCTAGTATGTGCCATATTTCCTGCGTAGTTAGACAATGTGAGACACGATTAAATTCAAATTGATCTAATGAACAGATAATAGAATTCATAGCTTTAGCATTAGTATTCTGTAATTTATTTTCTAATTCTATCCATTGTTCCTTTGGTTTCTCTATTTCCTGATTATCTACAGTTATAGTTGGTATCCTATAACCTGTTTCAACAATATCCCAAGCGTCAATGGTTTTCAAAAAAAATTTCATCCTATTTTTCCAAAAAGCATATTCACCATTGAACATTGGTGGTCTAACTATGGATTGACCTTCTGCAAAAGCATTATTAAAAGAAGCCATTTTAAAAATTCGAATTTTTAAACAAAAACTGATTTTTTCAAAAAAATAGAATTTTTAAAACAAATGTTGACTTCTATTCCTAGCTCTGATACCACTTGTAGGATCGATTTCACCCTAGAGGGGGGGGTGAATAGGGTGATAGTGTAAATTATAAAAATTAATCGCGGAAGCTTATAAATTAATTTCAATTCAGATCACAGAATAGCAGCACACATATCGCAGAATATAAATAACAGAATAAAACAGAACAACACAGAATTTACCCAGCTTCGGCAAAACCCTGCCTACGTGCTGCCCCCAAGGTTTCTACTAGAAATTAGATAGTCCCTCGCTTACACACGTAAACTCGCTATACACCGCTATTGACTAATCTAACTCTACGCTCAAAACCCTGACACAACTCAATTACCGAGTTGCGAATTCTCAAGCTACACACCGTAGCCTGTCCCCTAGTCACACGACTAGAAAATTAAACGGTTTAAAGAGGAAAATACAAATTAAAAACAAATTAAAAACAGATCTAAAACAAAATAGCCCTAATATAAACAAAAAACAACACAGCCCTATTTATAAATTTAAATCCCTTATTTTTACTGCCGTCCCCTTTTATATTTTAGACCGTCACTTTTATTTTCTTCGTTCGTTTATTTTTTGAGATGCGGTCGTTCCTCTTTGAAACAAAATTAGGGCTTATTGTCCTGTCGATCCACACTAGGGTTCCTGAAGCGGCCGTTCCTCTTTGATACTATTCGACTTCGATGCTCTTTGATTTGCTCACCGTGGCTGTTTCGTTGATCGACCTCCGGTATGTAATTATGTGGTTTTTCTTTTCTGATTTATGCTTTCTGGAATTCGATACTTTGATTGCCGATGATGATTGGGTTATATATAGGATTTGATTTCCTATTTTTGCGTTCGTATATTTTTGATTGAATTCGTCTTCGGCCGTTTGATTTCACTTTGATGCTAAGATTGATCTTTGACTTGTTCATATTTACTTGAATAATACGGTTTTAAACTGCGACTTGTTCAATTTGCTTGGTTATCACGGTGAACGCTTGATTGACTTTGACAATACTGATTTCGTGAATTTTTACTTTGTTGACTTGTTCAACATTGATTTTTGCTGGCATTTTTGGTTCGAACTAGTTGCCTTGACTTGGGATTCTTCACTGCACTACTTCATCATGTTGCCTACACTCCATAATATTGTTGATACTTGGTTTACTGGTGCATGTTGCTGCTGTGTTGCCATATTGATGCCTCTGTTCGTTTTTGATAGTACTTTCCAGTTGAGCATTAGGTAGTTGTCACTGTTTTGCATTTAGCTCGGTTTACTGGTGCATACATGTTGCATTTCATGATTCATCTGATCACTGCTGTGTCTTGATTAATGGAGTCAGTGATAGTCATGTGCCACTGCATCACTGTTGCAAGTGTTCTTGCTTCTGCATATTGCTGTATCCATGTGCCACTGCTTGTACTTGATGGTTGCTGTGCACTTTTGTGCTTTGAGTCAGTTTCATTGTTTTAGTTTTTCTTCATCTTGTGGTTGCCACTGTGTATTCTGGTTCGTGTATTCATTTAAATGTTCATGTTGCATATATGCGTCTACTCTGGTTGCCTTGTACAACAATGTTCTCTTGTTCAATCACTTTCACCTGTTGACTACTCTTCATTCACTGCCTGTAGTTGTTGTGTCATTGCAGTTAACATGTTGTTGCATTCGCTTGAGTCTGTAGCTTGATGATTTTGTAGTTGTTTGTGTTCATTCCTTGTGTGAAGCTGGACTTGATCTTGTTACTGCCGTGTCTTTGATGTTGGGTCCATTATTGTTGTAGCATGTACATTTACTCTGTCTTGTGTTGATCTTGAGCATTGCTCAGTCTTTTCATTTCCTTGTATTGTCCAGTAGAGTTGATTTGGGTTCATATGATGTTGAGCATTGGATTTTTGAAACTCTGTTGTTCTTGCTTGCATTGTCATCATGTTGGTTTGGTTGTGATATTTGTATTTTGGATCTGTTGATCATGTTACTCCATTCTCTTCATGTTGTCTTGACAATCTGTTTCAACTTGATGTTGCTTTAACTGCCACTGTTGGTTTTGCTGTGGTCTTCAAGCATGTTGCTGCCTGGTCGATATATATACATGCATACTTTGATCATAGCATTCATGTGTGCATTTGAGTTGCACCTGAGTTGAATCCAGTTTAAAAAAAAACTCGGGTTTGACCTTGTGCTCGTGTTGTGATATATTGCATGTGAGTTGAACCCGGTTTTTCATTTGGGTTTGATCTGTGCTCACCTGTCCCTATAAATCAATCAAGTGTATATATCGGCGTGCACGGCCTTGTGGCATATACAGTGATACACTGTGTATGTCACAAGCTGTTCGTGTGTGATGAATTCAAATATAAATGATGACGAACAACCCAAATAACTGAGGCAAATAATATTTTCAAAAATCATATTTTATTTTATATTGCAAAAATATTTCTTTTTCAATTTTACTGCGTTATTGAATATTTTTGCAGATTGCTCAGATGCTGGATTCAATTTGAATGTTGAAGATAAAATATGAGTGTGAGTGATATGTAGTGAGGTGAACTGTAAATATGAAATGTGATGTAATTGTAATCAAGGTTGTATAGTTATAGTGAGAGCTTGAAATTGTACTATTCAAAGTTGTAATAAATATTTGTTTGAATAAAATATTCGTTTGAATTCAAAAACTATGTTATTTATTTTTATTCAGCAAATATTTATTTAATCTGTGAAAATAAATAGTATATTATCAAATACATTTAAACGAATGTATATATGTTTATTATCATCAAACAAAAATCATATAAGCGCATATTCAACATATATATATATATATATATATATTGTATGTATATATATATGTATCAAACAATTGTACTAGTGTTAAAATCATAGCTCATTATTATCACTAAATAACGTATGCACTAAGTACAGAACTTTCGATCTCCGGCGAAAAAATTAGCAATGTACTATATATAATCGAACATGTAACTAGTTTTTGTTACACAACGGCCGAACTAATAATTGCTATTAAAATGTCTTGATTATATCGGTTAGTTGCACTAATTTGGTTAAATTTGGATGGATATTTGGTTAAATATCCTTTTAGAAGTTTGTCGTTTGAACTGGTATATACACAATTATATTTGAAACTTCTTGATTCAACTAGTAAATACAAAATTATATTATTAATTCTATGACTTATGAACATATAGGTTTTGATAAAAGCAGTTAAAGACAGACAAAAATCTTAAGCTAGCTGCAATGGTGAGGATGGACAAAAATCTTAAGCTCGAAGAAGTATGCACCAATTTCTCAAGGTGTATATCGTCTTACTTCCATTAATTTAAAGTTGTTTTTAAATTTAAATTTGATACTACTTAGCTACATATAGAAATTAAATATCTATATTTAGTTTAGTGTCAGCATATTGAACATATCAATATATATAATCGTACTAAGATAATATGTAGTTTAGACTAATAAATATGTTATTCTCTCCCAAGAACGAGTTTATTATCATAAACAGAACAAATAGAAAAAAGGAAGCTGGGGTAAGGATCTCTTACTGGCTCACTCAGGGTTGTGTGCATATTAGGGATTGAGAAAACTTTATACTCCTTGATATATTATTCTATTGCTTGTGGACTTTCCTTAGATTAATTGTGTGGATCTGACACAAACATATTCTCCTTATTTTAGATTCTTGCCGAAGTAAAATGCATAATAGAGCTACGCATGGGTGAAAAGGTAAATTTTCTTTTGTTTTTGATTTGATGCAATTTTTGTCAAAAAAAACTCTAAAATTAGCCCATCTTATTTCATAGTGTACGTAGAAACTAAGTAATTTTGGCATTAGATTTTATTATGTTAGTTTACCCTTTTCTACTGATTTTTTAAATTTCTTATGATATCTTGTTTTTGTTTGTGAAAACAAAGATAATAGTAATAACAACAATAAAGAAACAAATTTTGCAAACATTAACTAAGTTCTTAACAATTAACTGTGTTTGAAATAATATAATGATGATGATGATGATGATAGTAACTTATAAAATATTAACAATATTAATTTAGTTTTATGAAAGATAACTAAGTTTATAGTAATATTAATAAACAACAAACATAGCATATTTTACATTTTCAACTAGTGCAAATTATAATTTCAAATCGGACTTGCATTTTCAACTAAGTTTATGAAAATTTGCTAAGTTTATAATAACAAAATATGAAATATTAACTATGTTCGCTAATTTTTGTAATAATAATAACTAAGCTTATATAATAATAATAATAAAAAATTAACTAAGTTTAAAAATTAACTAATTTTTGTAATAATTGACTAAGTTTATAAAATTAACTAAGTTTATAATAAAAAAGTTAGTAATAACTATGATGTCCCTATGTAAAGCTATACAAAAACCTTGAGAGTCCGTAATCAATTTTCCTCATCCGTATCATACAGGTTTTAATCATGAATAACTCCTCTTTAAAGAAGCAACAAATCTTCATCATGAATTGAACCTCACTAATTATCATTTAATTTTCAAAGCAAACAATTGCATAATTGCTTGGAAACTCTACACATCAGATTGGCTGAGAAAGAACATAATTCTACTTCTTCACATAATGAAGATTTTCATGCAGATAGCCACTTTCAAAGTGTCGTTGGTTATCTTCATCGCTCAAAAGAAATAGTAAAAATTGTACACTCGCCCTTCTTAATGAGCTTTCCACATTTGGTAATTTACCAATGTTCAGCACTGTAGGCAGAAATTGAAATTTCATTGCTGAAACAAGAGAAGTTGCGATTACAATCGCAAGTATGATCATTTTAAAATGTATACCTGAATGCTTTCTTCTTCCATGCACCTAGTCTGTTGAGCTAAGATTTTTTGCAGTTTGTATCACTAGTACATAATACATATACGATGTTGATAAAAGATTTATGCAATTTTTATTTGTTATCCATTAATACATTGCATTTACGACTTTGTAATTTTTTTTCAAAACTATTTCATAGCTTGAGAGTGCTTTAAAAGTATCAAAAAGTGCTCAGGCATCTCTTCGATCACAATATGAAAACTCTCGATCTCTGCTCTTTAAAGACGAAGAATTTAAATCTCTTCAGCTTCAGGTAACAACTTTTATTTCATTTTAAGGACTTTTAGCAGCAAACGTATTCTATATATTTCCATGGCAGACACACACATAACCAATGAACCCTGAATGCCAATACATTAAAACATAACATATGTTTTAATGATTTATCATTTTATTCCAGGCAAAGGAAATCAATTTGCTACGTGAGAGTAATATGCAACTACGAGCTGAGAACAAACATAATTTTGAAGAATGCCAGGTTTGGGCTTTTCTTTGAGTGCGTACTAGATACTAGTAACTTTTCATGTGCATACACCTACACACACTATTTTTCACTGATTGATCTTACTAATTGTAAAAAATATGTCTTAGGCACTAACACGAATAATTCACGCAATTTGATAAAGTATCATCATATCTATGCATGTTCTTTACGCACATGTATGTGTATGCTCATGTGCGTATGGGGAAGAAGGAACCCATTAAGCACCCCTATCATATCTCAAATTTCTTAATTCAAAATGTATTTAATTCATGTTGCTAGTATCATCTCCACAAAAAAGTAGACACTTTGAAATTTGAAATTTTTCACAGAATTAAGTCAGTTTTAGCTTTTGCCCAAATGTAGTAAAAAAATATTATATATATTTATATAACTGTTTATTTATATAAATAAAAGCAGATAATATAATTTCTAATTGAACTTCGATCTGTAACTTGAAAAGTATACTATATTTTGTCATTTTATTGTAAAATCACTTGTACATAATATATGTATTATACCACTTTTACCATAATAACTTAAAATAGAGAATATTGAACTGTATTTAACTGATTATTAACTATTAACGACTAATGAATTACTGTTAAAATGAAAAGATTTTGTTGTTTTACTTCATATACAACTGGAGTTTTCGAATTCATACATGTGATATTACATTTGGCGCGTTCATAGTTCATACAATGTTGATTTGCATATGCTTATAGTGTAAATGAAACTATAAAATGAACTATTGTTCTTTTCAACAAGTATTTTTTTTCTTTTATCTTTTAATGTGAGATGCATGGTTGAGCATCTGCATCAATGATGAATGAAATGATTGAACTTTTGGACCACTCAAATATTTGAACCAATAACAATGATACTTGGAATAGCACTCAAATTCATCCAAATGATACTAATCTTAAAATTTGACTGAACATTGCAGATGCCACTTTTGAATGATTACTCAAATTCGAAAGAAGATTACTCTGGTTTCATCATAACCTATTTTTATCTACTAGAAATGGCTCGACTGGCTGAAAATTTGGTAAGAAAAGAGTAGTTTATTTGGTAAGAAAGGCTTGAGCTGTTCAAGTTCTTAGCGATGGATTTGGTACTTGTAGACATTAACATTGAGCTATGTTGTCTTTTGTTATCATGAATATGTATTGAATTTGTTAACTCATGTATTGAACTTAATTTTTTGTTACTTGATGCTTTATTTTGTTATCATGAATATGCTTTACATTTGCAGATTGTTATATTTTTTTTCGTTCATACATTGTCCAAATTGTTATCTATTTAAAGAAGATTCATTTTGATTGTTATTATTCAAATATAATAGTGGGGTGCATCAAATATATAGTAAAATAAAGCATATCTCCTAAAAAGCATTATAACTATATGATATAAGTGATATAAAAAGATAATGCAATGTATGAGGTTATCGTCAAATGATAGCAGCAAATAGGCGTTATTGTACCTACACATTTTATAGCGGTATATATATGTTGTAAATGGATATAGAATATACTATAAATATGTTGATATATAGCGTGAAATAGGCGCTATAGAATAATTGTTTTATAGCTACTATACTGTGCTATGAAATCATGCTCTTTTATAACGTTTTTTTGTGTTATAAATGTGCAATTTTTTTTTATAACATGTTGATTTACAGCTTTTATCAAACCGCTATAGTTGCATTTAATAGCGGCTATATGCCGCCCTGTTTTTCTTGTAGTGAGTGTTGGCATTCCAAGTGGAATTTGCTATAAAATGTCAAAAGTACTCTTAAGCCTCACAACTGGCAATGAATAAAGCAGGGACATGCTGCAAAGCCAAGTGGGTCGCTCGTATTAGAGTATGATCATCACCCGATCTAGATCGATATTTATGGATTTATGTATGCTTGTGACTCAGTACGGTTGTTGGCCAGCAACCTAGGGGTAATCATATTCGATACTACATGGAAGAAATAGGCCAATCCTAAGTAACAGAAGTGCAAGTATTTTGTATCCACGGTACATTTTATCTAGAGTTGTACTGTATAGAAGGTAGACCCTTACCTTTTCATTGTATGGAATCCAATCTCTAATACGTGCTTTTTAGACTTGATTTTATACTACGTATGCTGGAATGTAATTAATGTGATCGTTTTGGCTATGATTCAACACCCTAGACATTATTATAATATTATAAGATTTCTTATGAAATGGTTTGGTTATCGTAAGGTAAAAACCTGCTTGTGTTTATGTTCGATGTGGTCTTAAGGGATACCTTTTTTTAAAAGGCCTTATAACATTAAAACTCATATAATGTGTGTTTCTCACAGGGGCTTACCAGACTGATCAGAGCATTATTCTTAAAATGCTTGGGTTATGCCAAGCATATTTTCAGATTTGGTTTGGATGCTTTGGAGCTTCAGAAAATGAGCTGGATGCCTTCTAGACATATTCACGTATATTTTGTTTTCCATTGAATTTATTGATTTGTATTTATCAGCAATTGTGAGGATGGGTCATTATTACTGTCCAGGCTAATGATAGATAGTTACTCTAATTGACGTATGTATATTACCTTTTTCTTTTATAAAGATCCGTTGTATACAATATATAACTTGTCACAATGTGGGATTCCATTTAATCTTCTGTTTTTTCACCTATAACAATCTCTCTTTGTCACGACCTGAAATCCAGAATTCAAAAATCGACATCAAATACCTCACTTGTATTGGAATTTCGGAGATTCAAACGTTGAACTCCAGTTCGGAGAAGCTTATAACAACATTAGTTGAATATAAAACAGCGGAAACAAAAGATGATTTCATTATCACAACATAGATACAACATTCATCACAATATTTGAACAATACCAACATTAGAGTGTTATATACATAATACAACAACAAAACTATAACATCACAGCGGAACAATAACATCAGGTCTTCAAAAGTTTCCAACATACTTCAACTTTGATAAGGTCTTCCAAAACTCCAAACACTTCAAAAGATTTCCAAATCAAAAGCTTTCAAAATCCGACAGCTTCCAAAAGACTTCTAAATCCAAGCTAGCTCCAAAGCATGGATAACATGCTTCTAGGCTACCCGTGTGGAAAATTATGGGCGCCCTGAGTTTTAGAAAGGAACAATAAACTCAGGGTCAGTCATGGGACTGGTATGAGTAAACAAAAAAAAGTTGTTTAAAAAAGAACAATTTAACTAGAAATCCGTTATGCTTTGGGAAAATGAAACTACCATAAGGCCTCCCCGCACACACACAATGCAATCGCACAATTGGAGGAGATTTCTCCTTATGATAGTCTAACATGCTTGATACAAGAAAATTCTTTGATATTATTATTAGTGCATAGTGTAGGAAATATTTGGAAAGTATAATATTAATCTAAGCCAGCATAGGTAACATTATATTATGCTTGCTATAGCTAACACCTGAGGTGGCAAGTTATACAACTGCAATCGTAAAGGCTCGTATTGTTTTGTTTGGTTTTCCAACAAATGGTCAGGCTAAGGAACCTCCTATGCCACATGGGTATACCTCCGGAGGGATGCCCCGAGAACTTAACCAGCACTCTGCCAACACAATGCCGGGTTACCTCTATAACTAGGTAACTACTACATGAGTATGCCATCCCTCGGTCATTACTGACCTTTATCCGAGGGCCCTCAACCATAAAGCAACAACCACAAAGTAATAAATTTGCAGCAACCACATATGTTAAATATCTGGGATCCATACAATGATACCACTTTTTCCAGAAGGAAATGGACATACCCTAAAGGGCGCGACCCTCATAACCTTGCTGCATTCTTCCTGTTTCGACCATTTCCAAGTTGTGAGGTCCGACGAAGTCACGTCCACAAAGCTACGCTTCTCACAAAAGACATGCTTCGATCACCAAATGATCAGCAGCACTCAACATGCCACACTACCAAATTGGGAGTATATCACCGCTAACCATCAACTACATAACCTCTTAGCTCGTACGTCTTAGAGAAGGGCGTTAAGCTAAGAAATAAATTCTTCGCCACCTAACAGAAATGTATTTGATAAAAATCAGCTTTATATTTCAAAGTGTAATGTCAGACATACAACATACAAGTCCATTTTGGGTTCGAACGGAGCCGAAGGCACTTCGCCCAATAAAGGAAGAAGCCCTTGCAATCCGGGTATCCACAATCTCGATCAGATTCCCCATCACATATCAAGATCTCTGTACCAGAGCTACTCAATACAGAGTCATTCGATAGGTAATCCTATCGTTCTCGAAAACACCCGTTCTTCACAGCCGTCTTCAAATGCTATCCATTTCGTCGTATCACTATTCGGAATGGGCTATATGGCATAAAGTCCTATCCCGGCCAAACCGAATAGTGAGAGCTTAATTTAATAACACGTGGATATATCAATCACATAGATTCACCTTTAAAATTCGATGTGTGTTTCAGATAACCATCTGGAATCCAGCTCCCTGTCTCATCGAAATTCAAATGTCGTTTTACGGGCCAAGGGGTTTTCACATTCACATAGTAATATATTCACAGATGTCACAGCTTAGCACAAAGCAATTCATATCACATAGTATCGCAATCACATATCAGAGATATCAATCAAGACAAAGCATTCAATAATAATCAATCATCTACAATTAAGATGAATTAATCTTGTGATTATAATTAATTAATCACATAATTATTTTCACTAATTAACCTTAATTAATGATTAATTATTCTTAAGTATAAATTAATTAGTCCTTAATTACTAATTAATTAATCTTAATTACTTTTATTAATTAAATATTACTTAATTAATTACATTAATTAATTAATCCTTAATTATAAATTAATTAACCTTAAATTAATAATTAATTAACCTTTAATTAATTATTCTTTATTTTTAAGTAATTATATATCATTTATCATAATTAATCATTTAATTATTATCAAAAATTTTAATTAATAAACCTTAAAACAAATCATTATTAACATAAGAGATTAAGGCTATTTAAGAATTAAAAACAATATTTCATCTTAATTTATTTTTAGTTACATTATTTATTTAAAATAAATTAAGATTTAATTTATAAATAATGATTACATGATTAAAATAAACTTAATTATTTTAAACATAACTTTCTTAAACCTTTATTTATCCAAACTTTAAATCAAAATAATTATTAAAAAAACATGGGTTAAAAATGTTTAAATTTTTGAATTTGATTTAAAGTTAAAAACCGTTTCCCTGTAAACACGAGATCTCCCCGAGAGCTTCTCAAGATAAATACATGTTTACTTCGAGTCTTCCTCGAGTGTTTCCCAAATTTTCTTTTTAAAACTTAAAATTTTGTTTACGTCTTTAATACCCGGTAGACACACAGAATCACCCGGACTAAATCTCGAGCTAGCACGCAAACACCCCTAGGACCACTTCGAGTTAACCTTTCTTCCCAAATTCCTGTCTTCTGACACAAACCAAGGCCGTATGCACGTACACAACTGCTTCGATCACCTTTGGTCGATGCTACGACCATCGACCAGTCGACGATCATCTACTCGACCCTTCAAAACACCAAGCAACACAAATCGACAAGGAACCCGCAATTTGGCTAGACAACCCAGAATGGAACAACAATGGTCGCCAAAGAATTGACTCGCTTCGACGATCTAGATCGTCAGAAGCCATGCCACCGCAACCACAGCCTCTCCGTTCAGCTACGCAACGTTTCCCCTAGCTCTAGTGACACTCGATCCACCAGAGACATTGCAGCAGTTCGATTTCCGACCTCGATTCAAACTAGGTCTTAAACCCCATTCCGACCCAGCACCGCCGCCATGATGGACATCTGACATTTTTTCAGAGATCCCCAAGTCTTCCTCCACCTCCAAGAAAAACCCCGACCACCTCAAGTGCCTCGATCGCCAAAAAAGCCTCAAAATAGACTTTCCTTTCAACTTACGAATGCTCGTGATTTCCCAGTTTAAAATTCATGATTTTATTATTAAATATCATAGTTTATGAAGACGAATCAGATCATGCAATCAAAACTTAGGTATTAATCAATTAAATTTTTGAACAAAATTTGATTTTTCTGTGTTTTTATATTTCCAGTAAACCCATTTACATTTAATACTCAAAAATATTTTTTGAATAGAGACCTTGCCAATCCTAACATATTTCATTTAGACATCAAAGTCTCAAGATAATCAGAGAGTGAGGTTTTGATTTTTCAAACAGGTTTTAAGACCTGTTATTCTTAGAACAGAGACATTTTTCTGTTCTCAGACTTACACAGTCATGTGTGTATATATATATATATATATACATACATACATACATACATATACAGAGACTTGTTCACATGCAAATGGTTTTCAACTTCACTTTAGACATGATTACAAACAACAGTTAAAAATCTGTATTTAACAAAGGTTTACTCACCTAGTCAAGAAAAACATAGAGGAATCTGGAAGTTGATTATTTGAAAACTGGAATTTGCTTTTGTGTCTGGATTTGATTATGATGCTCTAATCTTTGTTGTTTGAATGATGAAAACTTTGATTTGTTTAACAAGTTGAGATGAACTTTGATATGCTTGCTTGAGGTTGTTGTTGGAGATAATTTTCTTTTATTTTGAAATCTTGTTTTCTGGTTTGAAATTTGAGAAGATTTTGATTTACTTATCTTTGAACAAATTTGTATAGGTTTTGGTTTTTGAATTTTCCCCTGGTTTGCTTTATTTTCTCAGGCTTTTGATTTCTGATTTTTTCTAAAGCTTTGAAAGGTTAAAAGAAATGAGAAGGAGGATATTTAATAGTTTACATAATCTCATTTTTCTATTTTTATCAATTTTTCTCAAAAACAAAAACAAAATGACACTTGTTCGTTTTAATTAGAAGATCATTACACTTGTTTATTTTCTTGTTTCATGAATTACACTTGTTAATTTATGTGCTAAAAGCTTAATACTTGTCTTTTTCCCTTTTTTATATAAATTTAAATTATATTTTATAAACAGATTTTCTTTATTTATATATATAACCTTTAAAGAAAATAATTTTGAAACTAAAATATATATTAATAATCATATGTATTAATTTTCAAATCTAGATTATTTTACCAAATATTTATTTTTAAATTCAAATTCAAATTTAAATTCAAATCTATTATAAAATTACTAAAATTTTATAGATATATTGTATGAATTTATGCAAGGATGAGTAAAGTTTTGTTTATATATAAATGATATTAATATGATACGTTTGAAATGTTTGATATGATACCTTGAGAAAACAACACCGCACTTCACCAAATATATAAGAATTATTCTATAAAATCTATTAATTAATTATTATTATTTTTTGAGAAATATGGTAAGAAGGTTTCTTGGTGTAGTTGGTTATCAAGTCAATCTAACACACTGAACGTCTCCACTTGGACAAAGCCATTTGTTTTGGCCGTAAATTTTATCGAAGAGAATCTGATGAGTTATGCATTTGTCTTCTATATCTTATATATTTGAAATCTTATGTGTACACTATTAGTTACAAAAAAATCCTTGTTTTCAAGTTAATTTGTCTATAATTGATATATAAGACTAATGCATGATTTCATCAAATTGTTGGATTCTGAATTGCGAATCAAGAATAGTATAAATGTATTTCCTTGTAACACATTCAAATAATAAAGTTTGTTGAAATGGAGACTTGTTTATTTACAAGTTACTCCAGTGAAGGAAATTAATGTAATTAACCACTGAAAGCAATTTTTGATGTGAACCACAATAAATTTACATATTTCAATATTGACCTTCATGATTTGTGACATATTATTATCACAGATTTCCTAATAAGTAATGTTAACTAAAATTTCATAATAAATGGTTCGCCATGTTAAGTGCATTGTTGGTAGAGTAACGTAGCTTATGCTGAGTAAAATGGCATGTGCATTGTACGTGCGTATGTATTGGATGTGCACGTTTTTGTTATGATCTTTAAGGATTATTGTTAAATTGGGCGTGTATATTTTGGGTATAATCACTTGAAAAACTAAGTAATAATCCTATTATAAATTTGTTTCAAAGCAAAGTGTTGATGGTTGGATAATTTCCTCTTATTTAAAGTTGAAAACATATTATCTAAAGAGATTTCATTGAAGAAAATGACATCATTGACATTCCTAGTGGCTACATGATTTTTGCAAAAAAATCTTACATATTATCCAATCTTCCCATAATTTGCAAAATTTTGAATATGTGATACGTAACTCTGAGCATGTTTTCATTTTGTTATTTTGATTGCTACAAAATCTTTGATTTGTTTACATTATGTGTATTCTATGCTATGGACGCTTTTTAAGATTCTTAGATTTCTTTCTCGCCATAAATACCATAAAACAGTCGATAGCACAATTCTGGCTATGTCAGACCTTCTTAATTTTGTTGAGAATTTATATCCATGCTATCATCTGTGTGAAGTTGAAATTTCCTATTTCATACCGGGTTTAACTGTAGTTCAGGCCAACGGCAACGAAATTTGTTTCAATGGTTACCAGCAGCGTGAAGATCGTTAATGCTTTTAAGGTTACAGAAAACATATTGTTCTCCTAATTTCTGTTGGTTTTTTTTCCATTTTTTCATGAATATATCCTAATTTTTGATACACATTTGATTTTTATGGCCGAATCCAGATTCTCTTCTCCGTTATTATGTAGCATTGCTTAGATGTTGTTCAGATTAAGATTTGATGAATATTTCTTTCTAAATCATATGTTGGCTTACATCTTGACAGTTTCAATAATTACTGTATATACTGAGATGGATAGATGCTTGAAGAAACAGACAAATTTTACTGGTAATATCAAAGTATTTGGAGTACTTTGATTTATTTTTAAAGTTATCCAATAAGTGTTACCACATTTTGTACTTTCAAGTGCATAACACTACAGTTTCTTCTATTTTAGTATTACTTCCTTTATGATCAACTATACATATAATAATTTTTCCTTTTCGGTTGCAGGCCAGTGCAAATCCAGAAAAATAAATCACATTTCGTCAAGTATGGGAGAAATTCACATGAAAAAGAATGGTACCATATCAGATTCGACTTCTTCCTACTTCTTAAGTTAAACAATCTATTGTTTTGGATGATAAGTTAATAATGATTTATTATGACATATATGTTTACATGTTTTATCAGTCTACTGTTTTAAATTAGTAACCTATAAATTATAATAATATCTCAAGTATTATCATATTTTAGGATAAAATTGCAAAAGCGAAGGAAACAATCAATGATAGTGATGAAGAAGATTTGCCATTGGATGAAGACATCTTGTCACAAGTGTTCGGCAAGGATACAAGGGGCCGGACTCGCAGTATTGAAACCAAGATATCAAAAACAAAAGTAAAGGCTTCTAATATTGCACGTAAACAACAAAAAACTACCAAAGTAGACTCAGAAGACTTGAAAGCTAGGATGAACAATATGAAGGGTACCCCGAAGTCATTGGTCTACTTGTTCAAGGGATACATGGATAATGGAAAACACATACCAGACATTCCTTCCAATGAAGGAGGAAGTGGGAGACATCACGAAAGTGTTGGAAGATTGTCGAAAAACGAAGTTAATAATCCATTGAGTTCGTCTGGTTCAGAAAATCAAAAATTTGAATTCCTAAACTTTGATCTAGAGGTCATTGCAACATATTCTATATGCAGAGATTCGACAGCATCCAGTATCCATGGGAAGACTGTACCTCCAACACATGAGAAGTTGGTTGTAGACAGCATACTACTTCCAGATGAGAACACAGCCAAACAACATCATCCTCTTGCTACGACCTTTGGTGAAGTTGGAATCGGTAGCTTTGTGTACCATCCAAAGATTTCAATTCGATATCTTTAGACGCGAGAGCCGGTAATAGACAAATTTTAATCTATTTAAACTTATCTTTGTCTGTCGTAAACCGATTCTTGCAACTTAATGTTTGTTAGTCTATTTTTAATTGGATGTGTTTGATAGTCTAATTTGAATTTATTCCAGAATATCGGATTTTTATTACAATATAATTAGTAATGCAATTATATAATCTTGAGAAGAAATGTTTGTTTAAGAGTTGAGAAATAAATTGATTTGGAAATGGTTTAATATTGGATTTAGAATGAAAATAATAAATATTTGAATTTAAATGAATCGAAACTTATGAACATATAAATGACTGATATAACTTCTAACACACTTCCAGGTCTTAGAATCCAAAACGAAATACGATTATATGAAGATCGACGGTTGATTTTCAAGTAGAATCGGTATTTACCTTTGATATAGTCGATTGTTAATTTTAGATTCCCTGATATCTTCATCGCAGTTGTCACGGCCGAACAAAATATTAACTGAAATTTATCAAGCACTAAAAGATTAGGACATTGTTGTGCCTACCCAAATCACTCTCGCCTATATATAAAACAGATTCGCCAACACCTAGACTCGCTTTTAGAATATTTTATTATTCTCATGTTCACTCTATTTTGCATTTCTTAGATGGGAAACTTATGATATTCAATGGAATTTTAAATGACATACATTTGAAAATAAAACACATGGGACAAAATAGTGATGTATTAAAAAATATTCCTTGATGCACTTGGTTCATCGTTTCTTTTATATACATCTCACTCCACTGTTTTATTTTACCAACTGTAAGATGCTACTTGAAATTTGGGTAGTTTGTGATATATATTACTTAATTACTAATGTGGAACGGTTCATATCGAAACCACTAAAAATATTCAAAAATAATAAAACTTCAATGATGCTTTGTTCATAGAATTAATGTAGCCAGTGTTAGTTTTGATTACTGACATTTTACATCACTGAATCGTAATTTGTTCATAGGTTTTTTCCCTTTCTGCAGATGTAAAAGAGTTATATGTAAGTTTAAGCTATAGAATTTTCTGCTTTATTAGTACTCTGTTGCAGATCCCCTTCCTTGCGGTTAGTTTCATGTCTTTTTAGGTAAA
The DNA here is from genome assembly GCA_030765085.1 of Allium cepa. Lineage (NCBI taxonomy): Eukaryota > Viridiplantae > Streptophyta > Magnoliopsida > Asparagales > Amaryllidaceae > Allium > Allium cepa. The sequence continues at coordinate 20,539,428 of CM060933.1, read as the reverse complement.
TTTGCAAGGTTGTTCTTTTGTCTACTTTTTTTATGTAAAATATATGTATAAAGGAGAACTTCAATGACAATAGAAACTCCCAGTATCATAGTTTTTTTATAATTAGTTTTTTGTGCTAACTATATATTTGTGAGTAATATAATAGTTTTTACCTACAAAATTTTATATGTAACTTCCCATTAGAACCTCCATAACTCTATAACTACCCCTCATTTCATATCTCTTATCCAACTATATGTCCAGTATTCTGATAAGGAAACAATGACTATGTTAATGTAGGAATATGTTGATGGCCAGTTAAAAGTCTATCATAATACCAGTTAAATTCACATGTGCTTTCATTTTCTGATAAGCTAACCATGTTTACAAGTACATATACAAAATATTATACAAGTCCGATGAAAAATTGTATACAAATTACCTTCAGTCTTTTTGCCGATTCTTTGTTATGCAATAGAGAAGCTAGCTTCGATAGAGCATATGCCTTTGAAGGATCATAAGCTCTGCTAACAACTAGTAGATTTTGACTCGTTGAAAAAAAATGAGGAAAGAAAAGAAGAATGGAAATTACTATTTTTCTTACATTTTACTTTGAGTAACAAGTTCTAAATATTTACATGGATCTCCTGAAAACCAACTGTAAAATCCTGTTGATACATTAACTATATCACCTCGAATCCCTGTTTCTTTTGATGTCTCAACATTTTGTTCAGCCGTAGTTTAGTGAGCAAGAAATGACCTGCACAATACATGAACATAAAAACTTGAAATTAATGCAAATTTAAATATTAAGAAGTACAATAATATTGCTCTTTTATTAAATTACCTAAATAGTTTGTGGCAAACGTACTCTCTATCCCTTCTTTAGTAGTAGATATTTTATAGTCCCGAGTATATTTACCAGCAAGTGTTTCAATTCTTATACTAACAGATACCTCTTTTTGTTTGATAAAGCTGGAGTATTGGCAACGATGATCAGGAGATTTGAGGAGGGAATTGACAAAATATGTATTGTATACTGTATTATTGTTGTTGCTACTGCTGAACTATGTAGTATTATGTATTGTTGTTGAACATTGTAATTAAAAGATTTGTTATGTTTGGTTTTTGTGTTGAATCTATGAAAAATATTTGGTTTAATGATATTTCTTTTGTGATATTATGTTAAATTTGTAAATGTTTGTAGAGTATGATAATGAAATGACTTTTACTGTAGGAGGGCAGAAAAAGCAATATATTTCAAAATAAAAATAAAATTAGCAATGGATTTAAGCAGTTGCAAAACCAAATTAACAAAGTTGTACCATAAGGTTTTACAATGGCTTTCAGCCGTTGCGAAAGTAAATTCGGAATGGCTCTAAGTTGTTGTAAAATAATGTTTTACAACGGCATGAGCCGTTGCTAATTTTATATTTGCAATGGCTGAAAGCCGTTGCTAATTTTTTACCACTACCAATTTGGCAACGGTTCAAGGCTATTGCAAAATCCTTTTGCAATGGCTCAAAAACATTACAAAATGACATTTTTGATGTAGTGTATTTTAATAGAGTTTTGACAAGACCTTTAATTAAGAAAAAACCATACGAATTATTTTATAATAAAAAGTCTAAAGTATCGTACTTTAGAGTTTTCGGTGGTAAATATTTTATATTGAATACTAAAGAAAATTTACATAACTTTGATGCTAAATCAGATAGAGGAATTCACATTGGATATTCAAATAGAAGTAAAGCCTGAAGAGTTTTTTTATACTATAACTAATACTATTGAAGCGACACACATGTTTCATTTCATGAAAATTTTAAAATTAAAAATACAAGTACCGATGAAGAATAAAATGTTGACAATACAAATGATATTAAAAATAATGAAATTATTAATAATGAAAATTAATATTAAGATATGTAAATAACATATTAGATTATAAACTCTTTTATCCAAAAGAGGATTCCTTTGAATTAATTTCATATGTTGATGCTGATTATGCTGTTTGCAAACCAAATCAAAAAATTACAAGTAAAACATATCACTTTTTAGGACAATCTCTAATTTCTTGGTTCAGCAAAAAACAAAATTCTGTATCTTTGTCCACAACAGAAGCAGAATATGTTTCAACAGCACTAGCTGGTTCACAAGCTATTTATATGCAACATACGTTAAAAGATTTTTCTTTAAACTTTATAAAATCATCAATATACTACGATAATATTAGTGTGATTAATTTATCTAAAAGTCCTACCCATTGTGTTTGAACTAAACATATAGATATACGACACCACTTTCTAAGAGACAACGTAAATAAATAAATATTCTCACCAGAATTTTTAAATATTGAAAATCAAATAAATGATATATTAACAAAACCATTGAACCAAATATCATTCACCAAGCTAAGAAGAGAGATAGAAATATGTTCTTTCGTAGAAATATAAAAATAATAACATATAAATAAAAAATTAACAAGCAAAAAAATCATCGAATTTATAGTAGATATGTCGATATACATAGATTGGATATGTCGACATATGTAGTTAAATTCAGAATTCAATTTTTCCTCCAAAATTCAAAAATCGAATTGGGTTATATAATCACCAAACTTCTACTTCTTCTTTATTTTACTGTCTTTTCACCATTCTATCTTCGGAAATAAAATAATCCCATGGCGTCATCTAACTCTGTCGAAGAGAGAAAAATTCATCCTTTTTCTTCCAATCTCCTACACAAGGACCTCTCCAGAACATCACCATGGCCAAAGTGCCTAAATCAGAGGATGAAGTGAATAGTGTTCTTCAAATGCTCGCAGTAATACAAGTGGTTCAACTTAGAATCTACATAAAACAAAAAAAATAGGGCAGAAACCTATGAAATATGCAGAAATATCTATTAGATAATCCAACAAATCCAATAATGATTGAAGAGGATAATGTTAATCCTACAATGCATAAGAAGAAGAGGAAGAAAAGTGTAACGATCCACTCTAATGTACAGTTTAAGCTGACAATAAACTACACATGTCAACTCAAATTGAACAAAAAAGCAGATTATTGGGTATGAAAGAAACAAGATAGAAGATAGAAGAATTAAGAACAAACATAGAATCTCACAACGCAACGGAATAACATATATCAATCAACATAATATTTTACAAAGTCATTTCCAAAAATGAAGCATCAAAGTTACGCTAATACAAATTCTAACCTAGGATAGTTATAGTAGTCTGTCCATATGCATCTGATATAGAGTACATAATATACAGTGGAAATAAGATAATAACTATCTATCGATGAAGCCTTCTGCTCCAAACTCATCCCAAAATGCATCCGTAGAAACCTAGACTACTTGGCTGCTCATAAAAATTTGAGAACCTAAGAGTTTTAGTGAAAGAAAATAAAATTCCGGGTCGACATGGGTCTGATGTGAGTAAACTCAAAACAACAAATTATTACTTTTAAAACTCTTTCAAAATTAAAGGTATCTCGTAAGACCACGCCGCACATAAACACGGACGAGTTTTTACCTTACGATGACCAAAACACTTTTATATAAAAATCCAGTGATATTATAGTAATGTCTTGAGGTCAAAGTAAAATACGAAAATAGTTGAAATGCTTGCATCTTAAGTTTCAACATAGTCGGGAATAATCAAATTCCTAAAGGCATGTATTGGATATCGGATTCCATATAATGACTAGGCATTGGGGTACCACCTATCACAGTACACGTCTACAAAATGTACCGAGGACCTCGTCGGGATCCAATGCTAACATAAAACTGGCCTACCCCTTTCTCAATAATACCGAATATGTCATCATCTTAGTTGCTTTACAACACTTTTTATCGAGGTATCATGCACAACCAAACCATAAATATGTTAATGTATCTAGAAGAGTGAAAACATACCCTAATGGGTGAAAACCACTTAACCTTGCTGCATCTCCCCTGATTTTCAATCATTCCCGATTGATGAGGCTTGAGGCTACGATTACCTTCCAAGAAATTCACACTTAGAATTCTCATTACCCTCCAATGACAATGTGCCGATAGCATTCCATATAAGTCCGTTCTGGGTTTGAGCGAAACCGAAGGCACTATTCCTTCTACATCCATTTTGGAATCACCCTTGGGATTAATAGCGAATAGCTCTTGCACTTCACATCTCTATCTTCGATTCCATGCTCTTCACGATATCTTCACTTCGAAATGCATGAGTTAGATCAAAGTGGTTTTCAGATAACAAATCTTATCTCTGTCTCTTCGAAAGAACTTTCGATACTTTCGGTAAACTCAACCTAGGTTCTTTAGAAAATGAATAGAAAATGGTAAGAGCGGAGTTCGCCTTCTAACCGTTTATGGACGGATTTTCTTATCCTTTATACGAGAAGAAGAAACGAGTTTATACGTATAGTATAGCACCTTCGATGGTAACTGTACTATATAATTCTCGTGCTTCCCCTTGATATTTTCAAAGTTACGTTTTGGGTCCAGATTTGATAGTCGGTGATTTAACTATCAAAATAAATAACAATCAAACATTGATTCAATCCCATACGGGGTCCTCTAAGCCATTATTAATTAAACTTTAATTAATAAAATCACTTTACAAAACTTGATCAAAGATCCCTTCAAAAACACTTTTTCTGAAACCCATAACATCCTTTTTATATTTAAAAGCATTTGGAAAACTTTCCTCTTTCAAAATTCTATACTAAATGGCCAAGTAATTCCCTTCCCAAAACATCTTTTACTATAAAACACATTCATTTATCCCTTATAAAAATACTTTTATAATTCACTTCACTTTTCAAACCTCTTATGCATTTTCAAACTAGATTTAAAACTTCTTTTAAAATCTCTAAATTGGTTTATAAAATCTCTTTCTAATTCAAAAATATTTATACAAATTCTTTATAAATCCTTGATAAAATATCATTTACAACATATCATTTGTAAACCACTTTAAGTAAGCTCTTTAGTAAATCCCCTTTGATAAACAAGATATTTAGTCAAAAAATACTTTATAAAATAACTTGAAATCATTCATAACTTTAAACCCAAATTGATCAAAGAATTTAAGTTAATTCAAAAACACACTTTATAATTTCAAAAAAAGGCTTAGCAATCCCAATCATACTAATTTAAATTATTATTCAATTTCAATTCCAATTCACATATTAGTTATTTACATAGATCAACATATATGTAAATACAGCTCACATCCAATAAGGGAATAACATGTCAATATGAACTAAATAGCATATACATGTCCAAATAACATTATAGCAGGATGGTGATTTGTCCTGCTAAACAAATGTCCAAACAATTCAATCAATTCATAGGAGAATAGGGATTTATTCTGCTAACATATGTCCACACAAACACACCAACAAGCCAACCACTAATTTATAGCAGAATGAGGATTTATTCTGCTAACACATGTCCATGCAACAAACAAACAATCAATTTATAGCAGAACGGATATTTATTTTGCTAACCCATGTCCACACAATCCAAAGATCCACATTATAAATCATTCATAGCTATATGGTTCCTTAGTCGTATCGACACTTGAATTCCTTTCAAAACCATCTTTAGAAAATAAGTTCCTTTAAAACAATTTGATTCTATAAAAAAACAAAAGATTTAGAACTTTAAACACTTTTAAAAATAATAAAGTATAAGTTAAATCCCGTTTTGAATAATTAATCTTTATTAAATCTTAACTCAATTTAATTAAGTAATTAATAAATAATTTAACCTTTAAATAAATAATAACAATAATTAATTATTAAATAAATAATTAAATCTTAATTAACCCTTTATTAAATTATTAAATAATAATTTAAACCTTAATTAATAATTAAATATTGATTAATTTCAATCAAATAATTAAATAACATTTAGTTAAAACTTAAATAATAATTTAAATCATTTTAATCATAATTAATTAAAATTTAAAAATTAACTTTAATTAATAAATAATTAAATAAATAATTAACCTTTAGATAATAACTAATTAATTAACTTAAATTAAATAAATAATTAACATAATCAAGCATGATTAATTAAAAATTAATTACCTTTTAAAACTTTATTAACTATTAATTAACTTCTTAATTAATAGATGGTTAACTTACTTAATTAGTATTAATTACTTAACCTTAATTACTAATTAATTATTAATTAATCATCATTAATTAATAAATTAATAAAAGCATAATTAATTAGGTAATAATCAACTTAAGTGTCGCTAACTTAGTTAGGAAAGATTTCCAAAACATTTTTAAAGAAACTTAAAACTTGAGATTTAAAATCTAAACTACATTCATAGCGACTATATCGCTATGGATACCCGTAATTTTCAACTTGTTTTCGACTTCTATTTCACAACCAACCCAAAGTCTATTGAAGCATAATCATCACATAAGTAAGCACATATCTTTTGAACCAAATATAATCAACATCACAACTTTTATAACCAACATATCCAAACAACACCACAATCCAAGCCAACCATATATATATACATATATAACCACATAACCTACACATATAAACACACACACATATATATAAGTAAATTCTTTCCAAACTGTTAAAAAGTTTGCTCACCAAAACTTTTGAAAACTTGAAATACACTAGCATTCGAAAAGCTTAAAAACCACAAACTCTTCTTGAAAATATGTCATTTTGCACTTAATTTTTGGACCATTTGCTCTCTGATTTTGGTAAACTGATATATAAATTTTAGGTTTTTCTTTTCTCTATCATCTAAAACGATGAATTACTCATAAATATTAAATTTTGAGGGAGTTATGGACGAAATAAGGAAGATCATTTTTGGACTTTAGAATCTAAGTTCAAAAACACTCTGTAAAAAGGTGAATTTTTAGGGTATCTAAGCTTAAAATCAGAAAAAATAGTGAAAGATAAAGTTGTAGCCACTGGAATTCTACATGTTTTAATAAAAGAAAATCTTTTTTTGGAGAATATTTGTGGAAGCTATGGCCGGAGGAATTTGAGGTAAAAATGAAATTTGAAAAGAGGAGTTGTAAACCATTCGAAAATATTTAAAACTAAAACTTGGAAAATTTTAAACTTGGAAAATATGTTAGGAAGAAATGGAAGCTTTTGAAAGCTCAAGCAAGTTTTGAAAATGAACAATGAAATGAGAAAAATAAAAAAAAGAAATTGTGAAAATTGGTTTTTATAATATGTTGCATGCTAAATTACCGATATACCCCTCGTACCTTATCCTCCATTCTCCATTTTCGACTTTCACCAAATCTTTCTCCACACCATAAATTCCTCCCCGTCTTGTTCTTTCTCTCCATCTCCTAAAAACAAACATGTTTTGTACCCATTTGTCCTTTTTGTCCCTTCTAATGTGACATCCTTTTTCTTCTTTTATTATATTTTTTAAACTTACTTATCCTAATCTAATTATGCTCAATCCTAACTAATACTAATCCATGCTCATAACACTTGTATAAATGTTAATATATATTAGGAAATGAGTAGAACAAATTTCAAATAGCTTTTATACGATGAAACGTCGAAAATTGAAAAAACGATTTCCGGTCACATTTTTTATTTTTCATTGAACTATATATTTTTGTAAACCAATTTAAAAAACTATCCCACCAAATTTATTATCATTAAAAAGAGTTTTATTTTCATTATAAAAACTATATATGGAATATTTCAAATTAATTAAATATTCGTAAATCAAAGCAGTGAAATTCCATGTCGTTACATTCTTCCTCCCTTTAAAAAATTTCATCCCTGAAATTACACCTCATATCATATTCCACAAACACACATAATACTACACATCAGCCCATATGGTGTACATAGATCATTCTTATACAAAAATATGACTCGATCATAACTCGAATACATAACTTCACTTCCAAAATAGTATCGCTCACCAGATTTTCTAGTGAGGACTCTGATTAGACTCCTTGATTTGGAACGTCGGTTCTCCTTACATGGTTGTAACTATGATAGAAACTTTAGTCCCAAGCCAAAAATCTTCATCAAATGCTCATCCTAAAAATAGAGTAATAAACCCTTATTGGGAACGATGCAAATACCTTAAAGTTATATACTAATCTTAGATCAAAACTCTATGAAAAGGAGAGTTGACCTACGCCCACCTTACACACTTGTCTTATTGGTTCTCCCTAATACCATATCTATTTCACTAAATCATTTATAAAAACATTTCATAAACAACTCTTAATTTCAATTTGGATAATACTCCATAATAGCGTAAGAGTATACACCTCTATTTGATCCCACTATTCCATTTTGAATTATCTCCCTAAGAAAACTCAAGATCCAAATACCCAAATTTTATTTCAAAAATCTTTTTGAAATGAAACTCTATATTCAATCATAGAATATATACATACATATATATATATATAGCTCGAGTAACTCTATAATAATACCAAGGGACTGGGTACTACCAAACAATACGTACTTTCCTTACCAAGAAGGGTAATACTCAAGAGAGGTGTTTACCATACGAACACAACTCTTTTCCAATTTTAAGTTATTTTTGAACCTCTTGAACTAGTTAACTTAAAAATATTTCTTTATTTCCAAAATCTCATTTTTGGAAACAATATCTTTTATTTTTCCAACAAAGCATTTTTCACAACTAGCTTTGGTTTCATTCGGGTTTGAGCATGTTTTGATTGTACAATGATGAAGAGAATAATTTACTATGTGCACTTCAACGTCCTCCTAGGCAAACATCCGACTGTCACTTAGAAGATTGTTCTGATTATCACAAAACATCAAGACTTATTTCCCAAACTATCCCAAAGAAAACACCTTTTCTTAACATTTTCAATCCCAAAATTTTGTACTTAAATCAAAATTACTTTCAAATATTTTTATCATTTTCGAAAATCTCGGAGACCATTTTTCAAAAACTCCAGGATATAGGATATCAAGTTTTCAACCTAATTTCTTTTTAATCAAAAACCTATTGTTATCAATCCATTTATAAATATTTATTTCAAAATATTCTGACCTTTGATAACATTTTTAATTAAATTTCAATTCAACCTTAAAATCGAATGCCTTAGAGTTAACTTGTGAAACTTAGTTCAGAAGGTGTTCATTTCAATGTTTTACCCAATTCCTATTTACCCAACACAAATCTTAAGGAGAAAGCTACTTGTATACACTAACAATAGTCAATGTCCAAACCAGATAAATGACTAAACAAACCCTAAATGATAATAATATATGTTATTATCTCTTAGCACATAACAACTCAAAAACATTATGTTATTTTAGAAATCATTCTTTATATATAAAATATATCCTATGTAAAATTATTTCATTTACCCAATTTCAAAACCATATTATGTCGATTTTCCTAGTTTAAGTGTTTAGGAAACCCTATCGACAACATTGATCAAGCGTGTCCACCAGAATTCATTAGCCACTCAACAGATCAAACAGCACAATATAAAACACTTTTACATCATCAACAAATATGAGCTCGTATATAATACACTCATACTCATTCTAGGGTCTCACTTACCTGGTCTCAAATGAGTTGCCCCACCAAAGCCAAGGTTCTCGCTTAACCTTCAGCTCTGATACCAAATTGTAACGACCCACTTTTCTATACAGTATAAGCTGACAATAAACTACATATGTCAACTTAAATTGAGCAAAAAGGCAGAGTGTTAGGAGTGAAAGAAAGAAGATAGAAGATAGAAGATAGAAGAACTAAGAACAAACATAAAATCCGACAATGCAACGTAATAACATATATGAATCAACATAATATTTTACAAAGTCATGTCTAAAACTAATACATCAGAGTTACACTAATACAAATTCTAACCTAGGACAGCTATAGCCGTCTGTCCTTATACATCAGATATAGAGTACATAATATACAACGGAAATAACATAATAACTATCTATCAATGAAGCCTCCTACTCTGAGCTTCTTCCAAATGCATCTGTAGAAACATGGACTACTTGGCAGCTCATAAAAAAATTTGAGCACCCAAAGTTTTTGGGAAAGAAAATAAAACTCCAGGTCAGGCATGGATCTTGTGTGAGTAAACTCAAAACAACTAAATTATTACTTTTAAAACTCTTTTAAAAACAAAGGTATCTCGTAAGAACACACCACACATGAACACGGATGGGTTTTTACCTTAAGATAACCAAAACACTTCTATATAAAATCCTGTGATATTATAATAATGTCTATATGTCAAAGTAAAATATGAAAATAGTTGAAATGCTTGCATCTCAAGTTTTAGCAAAGTTGGGTACAATCAAAACCGTTAAGGCACGTATTGGATATTGGATTCCATATAATGACTAGTCATTGGGGTACCGCCTATCACAGTACACGTCTATAAAATGTAGCGAGGACCTCGCCGAGATCCCCTGCCAACACAAGACCGGCCTACTCCTTACTGGATAATACCAAATATTTCATCACCTCGGTTGCATTGCAACCCTTTTTATCGAGATATCATGCACAACCAATCCATAAATATGTAGATATGTCTAAAAGGTGACAACATACTCTAATCGGTGCGACCCACTTAGCATTGCTGCATCTACTCTGATTGTCAGTCATTCTCTATTGATAAGGCTTGAGGCTATGATTACCTTTCAAGAAATTCACACTTAGAATTCTCATTGCCCTCCAATGATAATGTGCCGATAGCATTTATCCATACAAGCCCTGATTTTCAGTCATTCCCGGTTGATGAGGCTTGACCTTTCAAGAAATTCACATTTATACTGCTCATTGCCCTCCAATGGCAATGTGCCGATAGCATTCATCCATACAAGCCCGTTCTAGGTCTAAATGAATCCGAAGGCACTATTCCTACTACATCCATTTTGGAATCACCCTCAGGATTAGTAGCAAATAGCCCTTGCACTTCACATCTCTATCTTCGATTACATGCTTTTCACGATGTCTTCACTTCGAAACGTATGAATTGGATCGAAGTCATTTTTGAATAACAAATCCGATCTCGGTCTATTTGAAAGAAATTTCGATATTTTTGGTAATATCAACCTCGGTTCTTTAGGAAATAAACAGAAAATAATAAGAGCGGAATTCACCACCTAACCATTTATGGACGGATTTCCATTATCCTAGAAGAAGAAAGGAGTTTATACGTATAGTATAGAACCTTCGACGGTAATTGTACCATATAATTATCATGCTTCCTTAGATATTTCCAAAGTTACATTTTGGGTCCAGATTTGATAGTCGGTGATTTAACTATCAAAAGAAGTAACAATCAAACATTGATTTAATCTCATACAGGATCCTCTAAGCCTTTATTAATTAAACTTTAATTAATAAAATCACTTTACAAAACTTGATCAAAAGTTCCCTTCAAAAACACTTTTTCCAAAACCCATAGCATCCCTTTTATATTTAAAAGCTTTTGGAAAACTTTCCTCTTTTAAAATTCCATAATAAATGGCCAAGTAATTCCCTTCCCAAAACATCTTTTACTATAAAACACATTCACTTATCCCTTATAAAAATACTTTTATAAGTTCACTTCACATTTCAAAGCTCTTATGAATTTTCAAACAAGATTTAAAACTTCTTTTAAAATCTCTAAAATGGTTTATAAAAACTCTTTCTAATTCAAAACTATTTATACAACTTCTTTATAAATTCTTTATAAAATATCATTTACCAAATATCTTTTGTAAACCACTTTAAGTAAACTCTTTAGTAAAACCCCTTTGATAGGCAAGATATTAGTTAAAAAAAATTATAAAATAACTTGAAATCATTCATAAATTTAAACCCAAATTGATCAAAGAATTTAGACTAATTCAAAAATACACATTATAATTTCAAAAACAGGCTTAGCAATCCCAATGGTACTAATTTAAGTTACCATTCAATAGTAAATAATTCACTTGTCAATTATTTACATAGATCAATATATATGTAAATACAACTCACATTCAATAAGGGATAACATATCAATATGAAATAACTAGCATATGCATGTCCAAACAACATTATAGTAGGATAGTGATTTGTCCCGCTAAACAGATGTCCAAACAATTCAATCAATTCATAGGAGAACGAGGATTTATTCTGCTAATGTATGTCCACACAAACAGACAAACAAGCCAACCATCAATTTATAGTAGAATGGGGATTTATTGTGCTAACACATGTCCACACAATAAACAAACAACCAATTTATAGCAGAACAGAGATTTATTCCGCTAACACATGTCTATACAATCCAACAATCCACATTATAACCCATTTACAATTATATGGTACCTTAGTCGTATCGACACTTGAATTCCTCGAATTCTAAACCATCTTTAGAAAATAAGGTCCTTTAAAACAATTTGATTCTAGGAAAAACAAAGGATTTAAAACTTTAAACTCTTTTAAAAATAATAAGTTATAAGTTAAATCCCTTTTCAAATCATAATTAATCTTTTTTAATCTTAACTTAATTTAATTAAGTAATTAAGAAATATATAACAACAATAACTGATTATTAAATAGTATGATTTTTTAAGATTCGAGTTTTTTTTTGTGATTTGGATTTAATTTTAATTGGTGTGTATAAACTTATTGATTGGATTTGATCGATATGCCAATTAATTGATTACTTGAATTTGTATTTGAGTCACTTATATATGTACATACATTGGATTGATGTGATTAATAAAATAGTTTATATTATCACTTATCACACTTATATATTAATATTGTTGCTTTTTCTAGATTGCTTTTATATTTCAGTATTACACACACACACACACATACATACATACATACATACATACATACATACATATATATATATATATTATGTAGTACCTTAGTTAGGGGTAGTTTTTAGTTATATTTTTATCGGTGACAAAGGAGGAGAAGTATATAAAATTTGTGCGTAGACTAAGGGGGAGTTATACCACAATTTGAAAACATGGTTATCATCATCAAAAAGGGAGAGGTTCTTAGTATCTTAAGGACTGATTTTGATGACGACAACCATATGACATTATACAATATATAGATACTAATGTTTTTATCAAGTTATATATAGTATATAGTGCAGGGTATTAGACATGTGTCAATTAAGAAGACTCTGCAGCATCAAATGAAGATTCAACAGGCTAATATAGAAATTTAAGAAGTAGAGAAAGAAATTTAAGAAGTAGAGAAAGAAATTTAAGAATAAGAGATTGAAACCACGAGTATTGAAGAACTCAAGATATCCAGATAAGTTATAGAGTCATAGATTGTTGTTAAAACCCCAATAGCACTTCTTTGATCTTTCTTTGTTCTTCTTTTCAAGTGATTTTTAAATATTATAAAGTTAAAAAATGATTTAAAAGAATTCTCCTTTGCAAAATGATCTCTAAAAATAACCTTCATATTATTTTTTAATTTTTTATTTTACAAGCTTGTTATATGTTAAAAAATTACATTTTTAATTAATTTATATTTTAAATATACTATTGTCTATTTATTTTTTTATAGTTTTGATCTCATGATAAATATTTTTAAGTATATTATAATATTTATAACTTTGATTTTAAATATATATATATATATTCACTCATACTTCATATATATTATTTTATTTCAAAAAATCATATTAAATCCTTATATAATTAAAAATATTTCGAAATAATTTTATAAAGTATTGATATGATCAAAATATGTATAAATAATATTTTAATAAGCTTACAAAGTATAAAAATATTTTAAAATGTATAACATTTTCAAAACATTTTCAAAAACTAAGTTTTCAAAATGTAAAGGGATATGTCAACATATCCTTACCTTATATGTCAACAAATGAACCAATTTTTTCAAAATTCAAATTTGAATTGAAGTGTATTTTCATTGTATCTCTCTTCATGGATGGACATGAATGTTGTTTCTCTATAAATAGAGGTTAAACCAATGAAATTTCTTTAACTACTTTCACATATTTTCTCTCCTCTTTCACACTCTTGGTTTCTAAAAACAATTTTACTCATAATTCTTCTTCGATTCAATCAAGCGAGTCAAACATTATCTTTAAAGGTATTAGGAAAAAAACATTTACATATTAAGTATGAAGGTATTGAATGATAATTTGTGTCTTTTGGCTGAATCAAGTGACCCTTGGATTTGGTACAAAAGATTTGGTCATTTGAATTTCAAACACTTTTCTAAAATTGTAAAAAACGATCTGGTTAGGAGTCGTCCTAAAATAAGTTTGATGTTAATAATATTTATGATGTGTGTCAATCAGGAAAACTTGAAAAAAGTTCCTTTAAATCAAAAGATATAATTTCTATCTTTCAACCCCTCGAACTCCTTCATCTAGATCTTTTCAGTCTCTTGCAAATACAATCTTTAAATCATAATAGATATGTCTTTGTAATCGTAGATGATTTTTCTTTGTTTACTTGGAAAACTTTCCTAAAAATTAAAAGTGATTCTTTTGAAATATTTAAAATCTTTGTTAAAAGAATTCAAAATCAAATATCTATAAAAATTAAAAGCATTTGAAGTGATCACGGAGGGGAATTCGAAAATGAAAATTTTGAAAATTAAGATCAATGATATATTTCTGTGAAACTTTATCAAATCATACTCGAATACTGGTGGTTGTGTTTGTCACCCGTGTAAATTAAATAGGTGTGCTTGTGGCCTATGTAAATCAAGTGAGTCTACAAAGAGCTCAGAAATTCTAGAGGGTGTGTCTCGTTGCCTTGAAATCGAGATTGTATTGATTTTGCTATTTGAAAAGAAATCTATGAATTATAAAAGAATGGATGCAGGGAAGCTCCAAACCAGTATAAAATCTTGGTGAATTCTTTCCTTCTTACTTTTACTATATTTATATTTATCTATGTTTGAATATGTGATTGTTGATTGCACTGTTCAAACTATATTCGTAAAAGAATTCAAAAAATTCACAAAAATTAGAAAATACTATTCACCTCTCTCTAGTGTTAAATTAGCTTAAGGTCCAACTTTCCTTTAAACAACATTTGGTATCAGAGCACTGGTTTTCAAAGTCTAATAAATTGAGTTTTGAAAAGTTTAATAGAGAGAGATATTGATAATATTTTTAACACTGTTTCTGAAAAGCAGTTTGATAAAATTAACATGGCATTGTTTCACGAATTTGCATCAATTCATTAAAAAAAGTCACTTGATATTTTGAAAAGGTATAATTTGTAGGAACAGACATGTTACATGACTTTTGATGAACAAATAACTGATGATCAAATTCTACAAATTAAAAAGGATAGATGGATACTGGATAATGGCTTCTTAATGCGTACGACTGGTAATGGGGTTAGCTTGAAAGATATCATTTACAATGACAGTGGATCAGTCAATTTTGGAGAATACTATAAAGGATATGAGATTGGCATCGGTAATGTCGGTAATTCTAAAACTCCTACTATTTCTATTGTTTTGTTAGTTAAAAATTTAAACATATTATGTTGAGTATTAGTCAATTGTGTTATGAGGGCATCAACATTAAATTGGAAAAAGATAAATGTCATATTGAAGATAATGAGTCAAACATTGTCTTTGAAGGTATTATGAAAAGAAACATTTACATATTAAGTATGATGGTATCGAATGATAATTTGTATTTTTTGGCTGAATCAAGCCATCCTTGGAATTGGAACAAAAGATTTGGTCATTTGAATTCAAACACCTTTCTAAAATTGTCAAAAACGATCTGGTTAGGTGTCATCCTAAAAAAAGTTTTGATGTTAATAATCTTTGTGATGTGTGTCAGTTAGGAAAACTTAGAAAAGTCCTTTTATGTCAAAAGATATGATTACTACCTCTCAACCCCTTGAACTTCTTCATCTAGATCTTTTTAGTCTCACGCAAATACAATCTATAAAATATAATAGATATTTCTTTATAATCGTAGATGATTTTTCTTGGTTTACTTGGAGAATTTTCCTAAAAATTAAAAGTGATTCTTTTGAAATATTTAATATCTTTGTTAAAAGAATTCAAAATCAAAATCTATAAAAAAAAATTAAAACCATTCGAAGTGATCAAGGAGGAGAATTCGAAAATGAAAACTTTGAAATTTTTTATTATAAGAAGGAACTACTCATAATTTTTTCTTTTCCAAGAGCAACACAACAAATTGGACTAGTAGAATGCAAAAATATAACAATTCAAGAGTGCACTAGAACTATGCTAAATGATAGTAATTTACCTAAAAAAGTTAGGCTGAAGCAGTAATACATCGTGTTATATTTTGAATAGAGTTTTGACAAGACCTTTAAATAAGAAAACACGATGCGAATTGTTTTATAGTAAAAACCTGAAGTATCATACTGTAGAGTTTTTGGTGGTAAATGTTTTATATTGAATACTAAAGAAATTTTAGGTAAATTTGATGCTAAATCAAATAGAGGAATTTTTATTGGATATTTAAACAAAAGTAAATCCTATAGAGTTTTTAATATTAGAACTTATACTATTTAAGAGACATTACCTGTCCATTTGTTGAAAACTTTATAATTAATAATATGAGTATTGATGAAGAAGAAAATGATAATAATACAAATGAAATTACTAATAATGAAATTATTAGTAATGAAAATGAATATTAAGATACGTAAATAACATATTTGATTATGGACTCTTTTATCTAAAAGAGGATTCCATTGAATTAATTTTATGGTGATGTTGATTATGCTGGTTGCAAATTAGATCAAAAAGTATTAGTGGAACCTGTCACTTTTTAGGACACTCTTTAGTTTCTTGGTTTAGCAAAAAGAAAAATTCTATGTCTCTGTCCATAACAGAAGCAGAATATATTTCAACAACATTAATATGTTCGTACTTTCCTTATATGCAACAAACGTTAAAAGATTTTGGTTTAAACTTTACAAAATCACCAATATACTACGATAATACTAGTGTGATTAATTTATATAAAAATACAACTCATCATAATAGAACTAAACATATAGATATACGACATCACTTTCTAAGAGGTCACGTAAAAAAAGGAAACAATCTCACTAGAGTTTTTAAATACTGAAAATTTAATAGCTGATATATTAACAAAACCATTGAACAAAACATCATTTACTAAGATAAGAAAAGAGCTAGGAATTTGTTCTCTATCAGAAATATAGAAATAATAACATATAAATCAAAAATCAAAAATAAACGAATCATCAAATTTACACTAGACATGTTGACATATATAGATTGGATATGTCAATATATGCAGTTAAATTTAGGATTCAAATTTCCCTCCCAAATCGAAAATTCAAACCAGGGTTATATAACCACCAAATTTCGACTTCTTCTTTGTTCTTCTGTCTTATCACTGTTCTTTCTTCTAAAATAAAATAATCCTATGGGCTCTTCAAATTCTAAGCGTCCAAGAGAGAAAAATTCAGCCTTTTTCTTCCCCTCTCCTACATAAGGACCTCTCTACAACATCTCCATGGCCAAAGTGACTAAATTGGAGGATGAAATGAAAAGTGTTCTACAAATTCTCATTAATAAACAAGCGGTTAAATGTAGAATCTTTAGGGAACAAGAAAAAAAAGAAAAATCCTACGAAATTTGCAGAAATATCTATTAGATAATCTAACAAATCTAATAATGATTGAAGAGGATAATTCTAATCCTACAAATGCAGAAGAGGAAGGAAAGGAGCAAGAATAAGAGGAAGAACAAATGGACGAAGATGGAGTCCATTATGTTGAGAAGTCTGTTTCGATCGAGATGGAAATCTCGTCGAACAAAAAGGAAATCTCTACCTTCATTGTCCCTTTCCCCCCATTCATAAATCTCCATTAATTAGGAAGAAACCTTAGTACAAAGGATTATCACCTTTTAGTATGATTATTGGGATTCGAATTTTGTTTGTTTTGCATGATTTGGATTTACTTTTGATTGGTATGTATAGGCTTATTGATTGGATTTGATTTACATACGTGAATTAAATTGATTGCATGAAATTGTTTCTGTGTCACTTTATTTTAAATATTTGTATTATATTAATGTGATTAATACAAATAGTTTATGTTATCACTTATCATTCTTATCACTCTTATATATTAATATTGTTGCTTTTTCTATATTGCTTTTATTTCTCAGTGTTATATATATTATGCAGTACCTTAGTTAGGGTGGTTTTTAGTTATATTTTTGTTGATGGCAAAGGGGAGAGAAATATATAAAATATAAGCATAGATTAAGGGAGAGTTTTGTAACTCGGAAGGAGTTATACCATATTCTATAAACACGGCTGTCATCATAAAAATGAGGAAGATTATTAGTACCTTAGGCATTGATTTTGATGACAACAACCATATGACATTATATAAAATATAGATACTAATGTTTTTATCAAGTTATATATAGTATATAGTGCAGGGTATTAGATGGGTATTAGTTAAGAAAAATATACAGTATCAAGTGAAGATTTAAGAGGCTGATATAAAGAATCATGGGTTAGAGATCGAAGATTCATGAGTACTAAAGAACTCAAGATATCCAGATAAGTTACAGAGTCATAGATTATTGTTAAAAACTTTAATAAGACTTCATTGACCATTCTCTATTCTACTTTTCAAATGGTTTCTAAATATTCAAAAATTCAAAAATAATTTTAGTAGAATTCTTGTTTTCAAAATGATCTCTCAAAATAACCTTCAAATTATTTTGAACTTTTCATTTTACAAGATTATTATATGTTGAAAGTTAAGTTTTTAATAAGTTTATATTTTAAATATACTTTTAATCTACTATATTTTGTTATAATTTTTATTTTATGGTTTTTAAATATTTATAAGTATAATATAAAACTTACAGCTTTGATCTTAAATATATTCACTCATACTTCATATATGTTATTTTATTTCAAAAGAAATTCATGTTAAATCCTTTACATTTTAAAGAGTATTTCTATATAAGTTTTGATATGATCAAAATATGTATAAACTATGTTTAAATAAGTTTACAAAGTATAAAATTATTTTACAATGTATAACATTTTCAAAACATTTTTAAAAAGGTAAGTTTTCAAAATGTAAAGGGATATGTCGACATACTCTCACTTTATATGTAAACAAATAGACCTATTATTTCAAAATTCAAATTTAAATTGAAGTATCTTTTCATCATATCTCTTCGTGAATGTACATGACTGTTGTTTCTCTACAAATAGGGGTTAAACCAATGAAATTTCTTTAACCAATTCTCATATTTTCTCTCCTCTTTAACTCTCTTGCTTTCTAAAAGAAATTATACTCAAAATTCTCCTCAAATTCAACTCCATTGATTTGATTCCCTATTTACTACTTTTTGATCTCTCTCATCTCTCTCACTCAAACAAGGACAAAGTTCTATTCAAGAAGTTATTAGATCATTTGTATTCAAGATTAATGATTTGTGTTTGTAAAACTCTATCAAATCATACTCATATATTGGTGGGTGTGATTGTAGCGTAAATCAATTGTGTGTGCTTGGTGATCTTGAAATTCAAGTGGGTGTGCTTGTGGCCTAAGTGAATAAAGTGAGTCTATCTAGGGCTCGGAAAGTCTGAAGGGTGTGTCTTGTTGCCTTGAAATCGAGATTGTATCGACTTAGCTATTTTAAAGAAAATATGTATAGGGAATCGTACAGGACTAGATGTAGGATATTACATACCGGTATAAAAACCTGGTGTGTTGTTTCCTTTTTTACTTTTACGGCCTTTATATCTATCAGTGTTTGAATTCGTGATTGTTAATTGCATCGTTCAAAATATAATCTTAAAAGAATTCAAAACGATTCACAGAAATTAGAAAACATTATTCTCCCTCCTCTAATGTTAAATTAGCTTTAAGATCCATCTTCAATGTACTAACAAAATTGATCTAAAAAAATAAAGAAAGCTCATACAACAACATTAGCTAATTTAGACACTACTTCAAGTGATAATGAATCAGATATTGATGATGCAAACATGTGCGCCACGACAACGGTAGACTAATCAAAACTAATCAAAGGAAAGGAGCAAAAATTAATATTTTTTACATTTATTTTTTATTTTCTTAAGAGAAACATATAGATTAATAGTAATGTTGGGCGCATACAAATATATATATATATATATATATATATATATTACCTTACTTTTAAATTTGGATTTTGCGACACATTTGTCAAAATACCCATAGCCCATGTGTCGATATACATGCTAGAATTTTGAAATTTCATTTCAATTTCAAATTTTGAGTCTTCCTTTCTTTTGCATCAACTTCAATAACTGAAGAAACATCTTTCAAAAATAAAATGTCAGTTCTCTTTATTAAATCATCCTATTTCTATACATTCATTCACTCGCTTTATTTCAAAATTCAGATCATCTATTCACTCTCTTATTTGTTCAGTAACTCAACAATGACCCCCTTAAGTCAATCATCAAGAACCATAAGGCTCTCAAAAAGAATCAAAGGCTTTCTTTTCAATGACAAAGAAGCCATAAATACTTATGTTGGATGTAACGAGCTGGATTTTTAGCCATCTGATTTTAGGATGATTAACTAATTTTATTTTTTGAAATATTAATTTTTATACGTCAAATAGATAAATTTTCTTATATTTAAAATATCAGAATATATAAATTGATAAAACTATACAGGAAATTATTGTCAAGGACAAAATTTCACAGCTTTTTAGCCTCAAGGACAGACCTTCAATATTTTATCCTGAAGGACAACTTTCTGTAGGTATCAGTTTTTAGTTATTGATAGCAGTTTTTAGGTATCAGTTTGTAGTTATCGGTAGCAGTTTTTAGGTATCAGTTTTTAGCTCGGTATCAGTTTTGTTGTCCTTATGAATAATTTTGAAAAATGTTTGTCCTTGTGAATAAATTTTAGAAGAATGTTTGTCCTTGTGGCAAAAATATTGAGGTCGTGTCCTTGAGGCAAAAAATATAGAAATTTTTGTCCTTTAAATTAATTTCCCCAAAACTATATTCATTTTTAAATTTTAAATTTCTGGATATGATAAATTTATAGAAATATGTAAATAAACTCCACCATTAAAATTTAAAACAGAATATCCATATATGTATATATGTAAATATACATACGCTTTATGATGTTTAAAAATACATGTAAGTTTATATATGTGTATGTATGTTTATAAAAAATATGTTTATGTAAATAAATACATATACATGAATGTATAAACTTCCTGATGGCAGATTTTAAACTTATATGAATATGTATATTTAATTATATATAATTGTAAATAGGTAAAATAAAAATGTGTGTTGTATATGTATGCATATCTACATACACACACACACACACACATATATATATACAAGTGTTTATAATAAAATAGTGTATATGAAATAAATTTTACAAAAAGTATTAAACTTAGCATGTTAAATTTATGTTAGTATATAGTCAAAAAGATGTAAATGTGGCCAAAATGTATAGGAAATATATATACATATACATATATGAAAGGATGTTTATATGCAAGGAAACATCATCATGGCAAAACCTCATTTCAAGCACATAAAAGATCAAATCACCTATATAAATCAAATCAAGTCTCAGCAAATCAAAACCAAAGATGGAAATCACATCAGCCAAAAAAAAGATAAAAATTAAAAAAATCTTGAAATTGTAAAGACTGTGCAAGAAAGCATCAGCCACCCAAGCCTTCTACTATACACTTCGTCCCCATATATACATATGGTCGAGCTTATCACCTTGTTCAACTAAAAAAAGAGAAATAAAGTAGAAATCTGCCATTAAATTAAAAAGGCTGAAGCGGGAGAAAAACCAAGCAAGCAGTGTTCATTCTTTTGATAACGGTGAGTAAACACTTTAGTTGCTTACTAGATACAACATTTATAAGTATATGGTTGTGATTTTGGGTTATTTTGGATATATGTCATGTATATATGCATCTTTTATGTAAGTCTAAGTAAGAATATATGGAATCAACATGGAAATATCGTATTAAACTTTAAGATCCCTGTATTCTTCTTCCAAAACTCCTCTGCCCTGTTTTTTTGTTTTTTTAAAGTTAAACCCTTATTTTAAAATCAATATCTCACCATCTATCGAGTTTTAAAACCTGACCCCAAAACAAAATTCATTTTTCTGAAGCATAGAGCAAACTAAAATTTATCTCGTGCAATTTAATTATGTATAGAGGAAGAAATTTTCAAATTACAGTGAGCAGGTTGATCTTGGTCAAAAATTGAATGTTGTATTTGAGCGAATGGATCATATGGTTGAGATAGGGGTGAAGAAATATGATTTTTAAGATAAGTTTGGTGATTTTTAGATGTGTACGGTAGGGGAAACATTGAGATGAATGGATTTGGGACATCTATCGAATTTCGGTAAGGGGATCAGTTTCGTAGCTTGCTGTTTGGCACGGAGGAGGGTTTGGGGGTGCATGTAACAGCCCGCAAACCCGTACATCTTGAGTCAACACTATTCTACAACAATCAACTCAAGTTGTAAAGAAATACGAACCATTTGGGTTAAAGAAGAAGAGGTAGAAGAAGAAAATAGAAAACAACAACAAAATCTAACCATCGCAGCGGAATAAAATATAATAGATAATAAATGATCTTTACTCTAAATCAAATATCTCTGTTTATATATTACATCATCACAGTACAACAATCACAGCTC
This sequence comes from Allium cepa, assembly GCA_030765085.1. Lineage (NCBI taxonomy): Eukaryota > Viridiplantae > Streptophyta > Magnoliopsida > Asparagales > Amaryllidaceae > Allium > Allium cepa. The sequence continues at coordinate 20,516,712 of CM060933.1, read as the reverse complement.
AACATCAATACCATACAAATGGATACACAGCAACTCAACACAGCGGAATATATATATATATATATATAAACAAGTACGAGAGTATGTGTCGTCATCCAGCTCGTCTCCTGAGCTCCACAGCATCAAAACCTGTATCCTATAATACTCGGTCTGACCCGAGCATTACAGTTAAATAATACCCGAGTCAGTCTGGAATACCAGCTTGAGAAAATCACACCCAATTGATTATTAAAGTTCCAAAAATCCTTTGAAAACAAAAGCATCTCGTTAGACCACGCCACAAATAAACATGTCGGGTTTTTACCTTACGATAGCTAAAACAATTTTTACAGAAATCCTCTGATAGAATACTTATAAAATAGCCGAAATTGTTACATTCATTAAATTTCAGCTACTAGCCACAGAGTGGGTCATACAAACAAAAACTCGTACAAGGCTCGTAGGAAGAATGGATTTCCAACTAATGACTAGGCACAGGGGTACCACCTGTCACAGTACGGGGCCTAGATCACCGTACCGAGGAGTACGCCCGCTCTTCTGCAACATAAGACCGAGACTACCCCTTACTGGATAATCCCGAGTGAGATCACCCCGTGGTTGGGATCAGCAACCGCCCGCTAAGCCGAAATAAAAAGGGACATCTAGACAGGAATGACCTCACCCTGCTTGGGTGCTACCCACCTAGACTTGCTGCATAACCCCTGATTTTCAGTCATTTCCATTTGATGAGGCTTGAGACTAAGCGTTACCTTTTTAGAACATATCCCTTAGAATGCCCATCGTCCACCTGACGATGTTTCGCAAGCATTCATCCATACAAGTCCGTCCCGGGTTCGAACGGAACCGAAGGCACTATTCCTACTACATCCATTTTGGAAATATCATCAGGATTAGTAGCGAATAGCCCTTGCACTTCACTGCTCCATCTTCGAAACCAAAATCGTTTTTTTACGAAAACGTACAAACCGGATCGAAGTGGTTTTCGAGAAATAAATCTCGATCCCGGTCTCTTCGAAACGATCAACGCATTTGTCCAATATTGATAGTCGGTTATTTAACTATCAATTTCTATTCACAAACAACCATCAAACAATAAATAATTTTCCAAATTATTTATTTATCTTAAAAATATCTTCACAAGATATATTTTCACTTTTTCAAATTCCTTTGAAAAAAGTTTTCAAAACTATCCGCCTTTCTCAGAATAAATTCCAAGTATTTCTATTTTCACTGGAATCACCAAGCACAAAACTAAATTTTCTAAATTAATTTAAAACACTTTACTTTTAAAAATATACTTTTAAACATTCAAGTTAAAATTACTTTAATAATTTGTTAAAAATACATACTATATGAATATTTGAAAATAAGGTTACTAAATAAAATATAAAACTAGATTTCTACTTTTAAAAAACAAAATACTAAGTTACTTCTTGATAATTACTGCTAGAATAGATTAAAGAAATTACTTACTTTAGACTTTAAATAATAGAAATAATAAATTTTACGAACTTTCTTTCTTTAAAAACAACTTTAAAACATTTAATTTATATTTACAAATTTACATTTCAAAACGTGTACTTGGCCATCCAGAGAAAATTCCAACTTCAAACACTTAAATCAATTTCCCCAAATTGATTTCCAATTTATTTTATTTGAAATAAGTTTCTTTAATTTCTCAATTCATTTCAAAAATCCATTAGTTATGGACTTATTATTAATGTTATTATTTTCCGTTTTATTTTAAACCTTTTAACTGAAATATACAAATTCCACATTTTTCCCAATCTCTTCTTTATTCTTTCAATAATTTAAATCTTAGCTTTTAAATAAACGTTTTGTTCTTTCAAATGATAACACTGAATTTTAAAATTCATCAACTTCCTGTTTATTCAAATTTTCCTTTCCATTCTCCGGATTCATTTATTACCATTTTAAAGTCACTTTATTTATTTTCCAAGTCATTCTTAAATTTATTCTATATGTGACGACCCGGAATTTTGAGCAATATCAATTTAATAATCTTTGTTAATAATTAAATTGATTTGATCATTTTACATTATAAATTGACAAGTTAAATTTATTTTAAAGATAAATGATAATAATTTGTTAATATCTATTAATATTATTTTTCTAACAATATGAATTGGCAAATTTAATTCTTTTAAAGGCTAATAATAATTTGATTTTGAAATATTTATTTTGGTAAATAAGATGTTTTAGTGTAATAAAACTTTGTATTCAAATTATAATATATATGAATGTATATATATTGTGATTTGATATTTGTTTTAAAATTTAATTTGGAAATTAATAAATATAATATTAGAATATGTTTCTATTTGAAATGTGTATATATATTTGTATATATATGTTTGAAATAGGAATTATTAATTTGAATCTAATAAGAGTTTTCAAACTTGAATATATTTAGTTTTGAATTTAAAATGATAATTTGATTTAATGACTTTGAATTGATAATTGAGATTTAAATTTAAAATAATAAAAGTTAATTCCTTATTTATGATAAATATGTACTTTAAGTTTTTAAATAAGATTTAAATTAAAATAGATGTTTCAAAACATATAAACATGATTGAATTAAAAATATAAGCTACTTGATTTCATATGAATATTTATTAGGATAAGTATGTACATTTTATATTACATAAATACATGTATATAAGGATTTAATAAATTGTTAAAAATAAAATAACATTTAAAAGAAAACATTAATAAAACATATAAATAATACTTATATAACACATGTAAGAATATTAATTTACATTAAAGACACTTGTAAATAAATTGGTATAGGTGTAAGTAAATTAGAAACTTGAAGTGACAAATGTCTCTCCTTAGTAAAATTAAATTTAAAATTTAACTTGTAAATATAAAACAAAAGTTTTTCTTCAGCTGAAAACAAATATTTTCTTCAAACTCAAAACTGAATACAAAAGCAAAATACAAATTGAAATCAAAAGAAGAAATCACTTTCTTCTTTCAAACAAAAAAAAAATAAAAAAATAAAAATACAAACCTGAAAAGAAGAATCTGTAAAACATTAATGCAAGAGCTAGAATCAATCAATTCAGCAATTAATCAACATGCAAATGCAAGGATGTCAAATGAAGTTAGAGGCAAGTCAAACAAAGATGCAAAGGGAAATTCAACATGCAAATAATTAAACAAACAATTCAGAAGAAAACATCAACATGCAGTTCATTCTCAAGTACTAAGATCAGCATGCAGTGAATATCAAAGCCTGGAAACCCTTTTTCTGATTTCTGCATATTGTCAGGTGAGTGAATGGAGCTTTTAAAAACAGTTTTAATTCTTGAATTCACCTGTTTTTATGAATAAATAACTTGATGATATCTGCAATGTTTGAATTTAAATTTGATGCATGTGTGGATATGATGTTATGTTTTCTGTTTCCTGTTTTTTTTTTTTGTCAAAGTGAGTAAATGCAGTTTGAAAAATAGTTTGAATCTCAAGAATTTATCTTGTTCTTGTGTAGTTATGTTAATTTGTCTGGATTAATGGATTTAAATTAATGCATGTAGTTATATAGGTTATTTATGATTGTGTGTTGCCTGTAAACATGAATATATGTCCAGTAAGTTTATAAACAGGTATCAAATATCATAATAAATTCAAGAATACTATATTGAATTCGAGTTGCTTATGATTTGTTTACAAATGTTGTTTGTAATCACATAAGCTATTATCTAAAAATAATTTCAAGATTATATATTGAATAATTTATTTTAAATATATAAAATTGCAGTGCATGTCAAATTTAGTCAGAAATTGATGAATTAAATTTTTAATTTTGGATTCATAAATGGATTGCAAATGTAGAATGATGATTTTTAGTACCTGAATGATGAATTTTAGTGGAGTAATTAGTGAGCATTTTGGGGTTCTTTGATTTGGGGTTTTTGGCCAAATCACGGCGAACGGCGGCGAATTGATCGCCGTGGGTGAACTCGAAGATGGAGTAGGCTGTAGGGAGCGCGCGAAAAATGGTCCACGAATTTTTAGATGAGTGGGATGGCCGTGGTTCGATGAAGTAGGGTTTTATTGCCTGATTATGTCGATGGGTTCATCGCGACTTCGAGGTGTCATAAGGCTGTCGGAGTTGATCGCGAGCATTGCCAAGGATCGAGGAAGATGTGGGGAAGCTTCGGAGGTGGTGGCATGGTCTACGGTGAAGGGGATGGTCGGCGATTGAAGGTTTTTCTGGCATGGTATTTCGAACAGTTGGGTTCGAATGTTGAAATGTCGTTTTTCGTTTGTGTTTGGATTTCTGGGTGTAGCGTTAGGAAGTTGGGGTCGAGGATAACTTGTCGGAGCTGCGGCGATGGTCGCTGGTGGAATGGTGATCGGTGCACGTTGCACGATGCACGGTGTCATGGGTTGATATTGGGTTCTGGAAATATGAGGGGAGAAGGAATAGGAAACTCGAAGGTTGCTCCGGGTTTTTGTTGTTTCAATTCGAAGCATGAAGGCAGCAGGGGGAACTCGGGGTAATCACTTGGTTTTTGAGTAGTTTACTCGGGTGTGGCACGAGTTGAAGTTTGGTTTCTTGAGTATTTAGGTATTCAGGTTTTAGTACTGAAGTTTGTTATGATTAATGCAAAGAATATTTGTTTTAGAAATTTAGTTTTTAAATCAAAGGTTGAGCAAGTTTCAAATTTGTTTCAAATTATGTTTTAAACAAGTTTATATATTTTAAAATATGGAAGTTTTTTTTAAATATAATAAGTGGATTTAAATTTAAGTTTATATTAAACTTTAATAAATAAATTTGGGAAAGATTTTAAAGGATTTCAAAGTTCAACTCAAAATATGTTTAAATTTAATTTATTTCTAAATCATTATATTTTATTTAAATTAAGTTTAATAATTTAGAATTTGATAATCAATTGAAATAAAGATTTTCTTTAGTAAGTTTGAATTTTTAAAGATAATTGAGATAATTAAATCATTTTTAATTATCAAGTTTTAATTATGAATAAATGATTTAATTAAGATAAGGATTTCTTAATTAAGAATCTTATAATATAATAAGATTAAGAATCATTTAATTAATTTGAATGATTAAGTTAAATAGTTAATTAAGTAATTAACTTGTGATTAATTAAGATAATCACTTTGGGTTAATCTAATATAATTACTTGGGAAAGTAATTAAAGTAATTAAGTGGTTAATTACTAAGGGTAATTAAATAAAGGATAATTACTTTATTAAAAGTAATTAAGTAAATGTGATTAAGAGTTAATCACTTTAGTTATTAATTAAAGACTTAATTAATAATTGATTAAAGGTTTAAATTACTTGATTAATGATTAATTAATTAAAGAATTAAGAGTAATTAATTAAGTAATTAATTACTTGTGAAAGTAATTAATTAAGAAGAAATTTAATTAATGATGTAATCATTAATAAATGAAAATAATTAATTAATTGTTAATAAATAATTTAAGAATAATTAGTTTATAATTAAGTTTTAATTACTAAATGTAATTAAAGTAATTAATCAAAGGTGATTAATTAAAAGTAATTAATTAAGTATGATTAATTAAGAGTAATTAATCAAATGTGATTAATTAAAAATGATTAATCAAGTGTAATTGATTAAAGATAATTAAGGAATAATTACCAGAATAATTAGAGAATAATTAATCAAGGTTGATTAATTTAGAAAGTAATTAAGGGGTAATTACTTAATATAATTTGGAGGTAATTAATCAGGATGATTAATTAATTTGGTAATTAAGTAATAATTACTTAAGTAATTAAGTGATAATTAATCAGGGAGGATTAATTGAAGTGGATAATTAAGTGATGGTTAGTTAATTAATTTGTAATTAATTAATGAATGAGAAGTTGGATTGAAGATAATCCAAGTGTTTAATTAAGGATTAATTTAATTTAAGGATTAATTAAATTAATCAAGTTGAATCAAACTTGTTTATGAATGGTTAATGATTGGATGATTTATATATCATTGGATGAGTTAATGATATTGGTTGTTGTTGGATGATATTGATTGATATGTGATAATGTGGATATGCTATATCTGAATGTGATATATATATGCTGCTTTGTGATATGTATAGATGCATGTGATAATAGATGCTCATCTATTTGTGTTGTGAATACATCCATTTATGTTAAGTGATATTTCTAAGTATCTATTGTTTAAATCCCTTAAGTACAACTTGGACATTAAAATGGCGTTTGGTTTCGATGAGACCGGGATCGGGTTTCCATATTTGGAATCCGAAAACCACATCGATTCCAATTAAACGTTAGGTCGTTAATCCAAATGGAGCAAGTGAAGACTCGAGGTGTAAGGGCTATACGTCAGTATAACTCTGTGGGTGATTCCGTAATGAGTTTGACGGAATAGTGCTTATAGATTCGAGATGGTGAATTAGAGTGCAAGGGCTATGGTCGTTGACTCTGAGGGTGATTCCAAAATGAGTGCAACGAGATAGTGCCTTCGGTTTCGTTCGAACCCGGAACGAACTTGTATGGATTGAATGCTTTCAGCACATCGTCAGGCGGACGATGAGCATTCTAAGATAATTGGTCCTATAAAGGTAATCGCAGCCTCAAGCCTCATCAACCGGGAATGGCTAAAACAGGGGAGGTGCAGCAAGGCTTCGTGGGTCGCGCCCACTGGAGGGCAAGATACATCCCTGTCTAGAGGTCCCTATATATTTCGGCTGTGTGGGCAGTTGGTCTGCAGCCAACTGCGGGGTGGTCTTGTTCGGGACTGTTCAGTAAGGAATGGTCCCGGTCTTGTGTTGCAGGGGATGAAGGGAGTAATCCTCGGTACGGTGATCTAGGCCACGTACTGTGACGGGCGGTACCCCAGTAGCCCTGCCATTGTTGGAAACCCATTTTCCCTACGAGACCCTACGGTTTTGTTTGTATTACCCACTTTTGTGGCTAGTAGCTGGAATTTAATCATGTAACAATGTCGGCTATTTTCATATTTATTTGAAAACCCTAGACACTATTATAATATCACTGGATTTCCTATCAAATGTTTTGGTTAGCGTAAGGTAAAAACTTTTCCATGTTTATGTGTGGGAAGTCTTACGTGATACTTTTTCTTTTCAAAGGTTTTTCTAAAGTTAAGCAATCTTAAACCGTTTACTCACACCAGACCCCTGTCTGACCCGAGTGTTTATTTTTCTGTTTTATTAAACTCTTGGGTACTCATATTATGTATGAGTAGTCAAGTGATTCAGGTTATCTCTTGACGAATTCTGGAGGAGCTTTGGAGCAGGAGGCTTCAGCGTGTAGATATGGTTAGAGTTTCCGCTGTGTTGTTTAATGTATGATGTCTTGTATTGTATTAGACAGAAATGTTATAACTGTCTAATTTGAAATGTTTAGTTGTGTACTCTGATGTATATGATACTCTGTATATGTTCTATATTATATTTAAATCGTTCCGCTGTGAGATTCTGTTGTGTTGTTTTCTCTTTCTTCTCTTTCTTTTCTTCTTCTATCCCTTTCTTTCTTAATTAGTGATGCGATTTTCCGGGAGTGGAAAGTTGGGTCGCTACAGCTGGTATCAGAGCATTAGGTTGAGTGAATACCTAGGCTCTGGAGTGGTGTCTATCTTGAGAGAGCGTACTTGTAATTTTTATATAAATATATATATTTATATGTCTACCTAATCTGTTGGATTATCTGTTCGGATTTTCCAACATAGGCTATAAAGGTAGATAAGGTAGAAGTGTGTGGAACACGACTACCACTGTTGGTTGAGGCTTATATGTGATGGTTGGAGATGTGTTTATCGAGATTGTAGACCTAATACTGTCTCGAATAAGATTTAGTGGATTGAAGAAAGGATTTCTTTGAGTCCAAAGGAAGTCTTTTTCAAGGATTGGAGTATATTCTTGAAGTGTGAGGTTGATTTGCTCTTAAGTGAGCAGGGATTTCCTTGAGTTGAGTTGTCAGCTGAGCCGAAGCTAGTGGTGGTATCTTGATGACTTCAAGAGGGAATAGCTGTGTGGTGAGATGAGATGCAGTATCCATAGATGGTTCTGAAGATGTTTCTTTTGGAGCCAGATTTAGATGGTGTTGGAAGAGCATTGATGTCTGCTGCAGGGAAGGTTCAGATGTTTAGAGATTTTCTGGATCTCAAGTAAGGGTATCTTATCTTTATTGAAGAAGGAGACTAAGGTCGATGAGTTACCCCATTTCGGACATGGTCTCAATTGTTTTCTTAAGAAGATAAGTAGCTGGTGTTTGATTTGGAGCCGAGTTTCTTGAGGAGATGTTTACTCATCTCAAGGATTTTTAATGAGATTGGATGATAGTTTTGAGTTTCAGGAGATTGTGGTTAAGGAAGACCTTTGGTTTAGCTGTATCATTGAAGTAAAGTTTGGAAGTAGCAGCATGGATCTGTTTCTTCGATGATTCTGAATTCTTTGGAATTCTACTATCGGCAGACTAGGCAGATGGTGAAGGCTTATTCTTTTCTTTGGGAGGCTCAGCAGAGCGAGATATCTGTTGGAAGTGATCTATCAGTTTCTGATAGGTAAGCCATTCTTGAAGATTGGTCTGGGATAGGATAAGCTGTTCTAGTTTGTAAAGACAGTTCTTTGGAATCTGAACTGAGAGAGATCGCAAAAGTGACTTGCGATTAGTTAGGGAATCTTGGAGTATTCTTGGTTTGAGATTGAGGCATCTCAAGTAGAGGTGGAAGCTATGGAAGTAGTCGGAGGATTCTCCAGATGTTTTTGAGGGAATTAGAAGTTGACCCGATTCGGGGACTGAGATTTCTTGTCGACTTGGATTCCAAGAGTAATTTTGATGGTTCAACCTTATAGTAGGATGACTCTTAAAGCGAGAAGAGTTTGGTGAGGCGGCTCAGGATTCTTTGGATTGATCATCTTATTCCAAGTTGAGATTCTGTTGAGATATTTTGACCAAGTGAATGGTCACTGAGATTTTATGAGTCGGATGAACTGTGTATGGAGAAAGATTGTGCTTATGTTCTTCGATAGCATTTTTATCTGCTCTAGATCAGAGTTGTGCAGCGGAAGCGAGTTGGGAATTATTCTGGTATGGGAACAACCGGATGTTGTAGTAGAGGATTTCTACAGGAAATTCAAGTATGAAGGAATTTTCTGGATTTGGTAGGTAGGTTGTCAAGTACAACTGTTTGGCTATTCAGATAGGAGATATAGGTTTGAAGTCCATTGATGTTTGTGGTATAGAGTTGTATTTTGGATTTCAGCAAATTATTTTTGGAAGAGCCATTTTGTTGAGTAGGACCTGGAGATTTGGTTTGAGTTGGCGCTGTTGTTTCATGGAGTAATCAGCAAGGGTTAGGCTGATCAGGTATACTGAAGGTGACTCAGAGCATCTGAAGAATTGTGCAGTTTAGAATTGAGAATTTTGGGATGTGTAGTTAGATTTTGAATATTGATTGGGTTTTATCCAATCAAAGGAGATACAAGAATGGGTAATACTGGAGAGTTAGCTTTGAAGGTATTTGGAGTTTTATCTGTGATCTCTAGAGATTTGATTTTGATCAACAGGATTGAATTGCCAGTTTGGACAGCTGGAATTCATTGTATTTCACATATCTCTGAAAAATATGTGTATGATTCTTTGAGTAATAAAATCAGCAGTTCAGAAGGATCTGTTAGTTGAGTTGGTTTTGAGTTTAGTCTGATTTCTTGTTCAGATTTGTAGAATCAGGTAAGGGAGTTCTTGGTTTTAGTAGTATAGTTACTTAAGGTTCTGTAGAGCGAGTGTTCCAGTATAGGTATCTGGAAACTCTAGATAATATTAAGGAGTTCTATTCAGAATTTTGTCTGAATAGATAAAATTGTTTGTTTGAATTGGTTGCTATGATTGATAATGTATGATTGATTGTTTGATTGCTGATAGGAATTTAAATTCTTTAACTGGGTTATTAAATTATCTTTGCTTTTAAATTTCGGGGACGAAATTCTTTTAAGGGGGGAGGAATGTGACGACCCGGAATTTTGAGCAATATCAATTTAATAATCTTTGTTAATAATTAAATTGATTTGATCATTTTACATTATAAATTGACAAGTTAAATTTATTTTAAAGATAAATGATAATAATTTGTTAATATCTATTAATATTATTTTTCTAACAATATGAATTGGCAAATTTAATTCTTTTAAAGGCTAATAATAATTTGATTTTGAAATATTTATTTTGGTAAATAAGATGTTTTAATGTAATAAAACTTTGTATTCAAATTATAATATATATGAATGTATATATATTGTGATTTGATATTTGTTTTAAAATTTAATTTGGAAATTAATAAATATAATATTAGAATATGTTTCTATTTGAAATGTGTATATATATTTGTATATATATGTTTGAAATAGGAATTATTAATTTGAATCTAATAAGAGTTTTCAAACTTGAATATATTTAGTTTTGAATTTAAAATGATAATTTGATTTAATGACTTTGAATTGATAATTGAGATTTAAATTTAAAATAATAAAAGTTAATTCCTTATTTATGATAAATATGTACTTTAAGTTTTTAAATAAGATTTAAATTAAAATAGATGTTTCAAAACATATAAACATGATTGAATTAAAAATATAAGCTACTTGATTTCATATGAATATTTATTAGGATAAGTATGTACATTTTATATTACATAAATACATGTATATAAGGATTTAATAAATTGTTAAAAATAAAATAACATTTAAAAGAAAACATTAATAAAACATATAAATAATACTTATATAACACATGTAAGAATATTAATTTACATTAAAGACACTTGTAAATAAATTGGTATAGGTGTAAGTAAATTAGAAACTTGAAGTGACAAATGTCTCTCCTTAGTAAAATTAAATTTAAAATTTAACTTGTAAATATAAAACAAAAGTTTTTCTTCAGCTGAAAACAAATATTTTCTTCAAACTCAAAACTGAATACAAAAGCAAAATACAAATTGAAATCAAAAGAAGAAATCACTTTCTTCTTTCAAACAAAAAAAAAATAAAAAAATAAAAATACAAACCTGAAAAGAAGAATCTGTAAAACATTAATGCAAGAGCTAGAATCAATCAATTCAGCAATTAATCAACATGCAAATGCAAGGATGTCAAATGAAGTTAGAGGCAAGTCAAACAAAGATGCAAAGGGAAATTCAACATGCAAATAATTAAACAAACAATTCAGAAGAAAACATCAACATGCAGTTCATTCTCAAGTACTAAGATCAGCATGCAGTGAATATCAAAGCCTGGAAACCCTTTTTCTGATTTCTGCATATTGTCAGGTGAGTGAATGGAGCTTTTAAAAACAGTTTTAATTCTTGAATTCACCTGTTTTTATGAATAAATAACTTGATGATATCTGCAATGTTTGAATTTAAATTTGATGCATGTGTGGATATGATGTTATGTTTTCTGTTTCCTGTTTTTTTTTTTTTGTCAAAGTGAGTAAATGCAGTTTGAAAAATAGTTTGAATCCCAAGAATTTATCTTGTTCTTGTGTAGTTATGTTAATTTGTCTGGATTAATGGATTTAAATTAATGCATGTAGTTATATAGGTTATTTATGATTGTGTGTTGCCTGTAAACATGAATATATGTCCAGTAAGTTTATAAACAGGTATCAAATATCATAATAAATTCAAGAATACTATATTGAATTCGAGTTGCTTATGATTTGTTTACAAATGTTGTTTGTAATCACATAAGCTATTATCTAAAAATAATTTCAAGATTATATATTGAATAATTTATTTTAAATATATAAAATTGCAGTGCATGTCAAATTTAGTCAGAAATTGATGAATTAAATTTTTAATTTTGGATTCATAAATGGATTGCAAATGTAGAATGATGATTTTTAGTACCTGAATGATGAATTTTAGTGGAGTAATTAGTGAGCATTTTGGGGTTCTTTGATTTGGGGTTTTTGGCCAAATCACGGCGAACGGCGGCGAATTGATCGCCGTGGGTGAACTCGAAGATGGAGTAGGCTGTAGGGAGCGCGCGAAAAATGGTCCACGAATTTTTAGATGAGTGGGATGGCCGTGGTTCGATGAAGTAGGGTTTTATTGCCTGATTATGTCGATGGGTTCATCGCGACTTCGAGGTGTCATAAGGCTGTCGGAGTTGATCGCGAGCATTGCCAAGGATCGAGGAAGATGTGGGGAAGCTTCGGAGGTGGTGGCATGGTCTACGGTGAAGGGGATGGTCGGCGATTGAAGGTTTTTCTGGCATGGTATTTCGAACAGTTGGGTTCGAATGTTGAAATGTCGTTTTTCGTTTGTGTTTGGATTTCTGGGTGTAGCGTTAGGAAGTTGGGGTCGAGGATAACTTGTCGGAGCTGCGGCGATGGTCGCTGGTGGAATGGTGATCGGTGCACGTTGCACGATGCACGGTGTCATGGGTTGATATTGGGTTCTGGAAATATGAGGGGAGAAGGAATAGGAAACTCGAAGGTTGCTCCGGGTTTTTGTTGTTTCAATTCGAAGCATGAAGGCAGCAGGGGGAACTCGGGGTAATCACTTGGTTTTTGAGTAGTTTACTCGGGTGTGGCACGAGTTGAAGTTTGGTTTCTTGAGTATTTAGGTATTCAGGTTTTAGTACTGAAGTTTGTTATGATTAATGCAAAGAATATTTGTTTTAGAAATTTAGTTTTTAAATCAAAGGTTGAGCAAGTTTCAAATTTGTTTCAAATTATGTTTTAAACAAGTTTATATATTTTAAAATATGGAAGTTTTTTTTAAATATAATAAGTGGATTTAAATTTAAGTTTATATTAAACTTTAATAAATAAATTTGGGAAAGATTTTAAAGGATTTCAAAGTTCAACTCAAAATATGTTTAAATTTAATTTATTTCTAAATCATTATATTTTATTTAAATTAAGTTTAATAATTTAGAATTTGATAATCAATTGAAATAAAGATTTTCTTTAGTAAGTTTGAATTTTTAAAGATAATTGAGATAATTAAATCATTTTTAATTATCAAGTTTTAATTATGAATAAATGATTTAATTAAGATAAGGATTTCTTAATTAAGAATCTTATAATATAATAAGATTAAGAATCATTTAATTAATTTGAATGATTAAGTTAAATAGTTAATTAAGTAATTAACTTGTGATTAATTAAGATAATCACTTTGGGTTAATCTAATATAATTACTTGGGAAAGTAATTAAAGTAATTAAGTGGTTAATTACTAAGGGTAATTAAATAAAGGATAATTACTTTATTAAAAGTAATTAAGTAAATGTGATTAAGAGTTAATCACTTTAGTTATTAATTAAAGACTTAATTAATAATTGATTAAAGGTTTAAATTACTTGATTAATGATTAATTAATTAAAGAATTAAGAGTAATTAATTAAGTAATTAATTACTTGTGAAAGTAATTAATTAAGAAGAAATTTAATTAATGATGTAATCATTAATAAATGAAAATAATTAATTAATTGTTAATAAATAATTTAAGAATAATTAGTTTATAATTAAGTTTTAATTACTAAATGTAATTAAAGTAATTAATCAAAGGTGATTAATTAAAAGTAATTAATTAAGTATGATTAATTAAGAGTAATTAATCAAATGTGATTAATTAAAAATGATTAATCAAGTGTAATTGATTAAAGATAATTAAGGAATAATTACCAGAATAATTAGAGAATAATTAATCAAGGTTGATTAATTTAGAAAGTAATTAAGGGGTAATTACTTAATATAATTTGGAGGTAATTAATCAGGATGATTAATTAATTTGGTAATTAAGTAATAATTACTTAAGTAATTAAGTGATAATTAATCAGGGAGGATTAATTGAAGTGGATAATTAAGTGATGGTTAGTTAATTAATTTGTAATTAATTAATGAATGAGAAGTTGGATTGAAGATAATCCAAGTGTTTAATTAAGGATTAATTTAATTTAAGGATTAATTAAATTAATCAAGTTGAATCAAACTTGTTTATGAATGGTTAATGATTGGATGATTTATATATCATTGGATGAGTTAATGATATTGGTTGTTGTTGGATGATATTGATTGATATGTGATAATGTGGATATGCTATATCTGAATGTGATATATATATGCTGCTTTGTGATATGTATAGATGCATGTGATAATAGATGCTCATCTATTTGTGTTGTGAATACATCCATTTATGTTAAGTGATATTTCTAAGTATCTATTGTTTAAATCCCTTAAGTACAACTTGGACATTAAAATGGCGTTTGGTTTCGATGAGACCGGGATCGGGTTTCCATATTTGGAATCCGAAAACCACATCGATTCCAATTAAACGTTAGGTCGTTAATCCAAATGGAGCAAGTGAAGACTCGAGGTGTAAGGGCTATACGTCAGTATAACTCTGTGGGTGATTCCGTAATGAGTTTGACGGAATAGTGCTTATAGATTCGAGATGGTGAATTAGAGTGCAAGGGCTATGGTCGTTGACTCTGAGGGTGATTCCAAAATGAGTGCAACGAGATAGTGCCTTCGGTTTCGTTCGAACCCGGAACGAACTTGTATGGATTGAATGCTTTCAGCACATCGTCAGGCGGACGATGAGCATTCTAAGATAATTGGTCCTATAAAGGTAATCGCAGCCTCAAGCCTCATCAACCGGGAATGGCTAAAACAGGGGAGGTGCAGCAAGGCTTCGTGGGTCGCGCCCACTGGAGGGCAAGATACATCCCTGTCTAGAGGTCCCTATATATTTCGGCTGTGTGGGCAGTTGGTCTGCAGCCAACTGCGGGGTGGTCTTGTTCGGGACTGTTCAGTAAGGAATGGTCCCGGTCTTGTGTTGCAGGGGATGAAGGGAGTAATCCTCGGTACGGTGATCTAGGCCACGTACTGTGACGGGCGGTACCCCAGTAGCCCTGCCATTGTTGGAAACCCATTTTCCCTACGAGACCCTACGGTTTTGTTTGTATTACCCACTTTTGTGGCTAGTAGCTGGAATTTAATCATGTAACAATGTCGGCTATTTTCATATTTATTTGAAAACCCTAGACACTATTATAATATCACTGGATTTCCTATCAAATGTTTTGGTTAGCGTAAGGTAAAAACTTTTCCATGTTTATGTGTGGGAAGTCTTACGTGATACTTTTTCTTTTCAAAGGTTTTTCTAAAGTTAAGCAATCTTAAACCGTTTACTCACACCAGACCCCTGTCTGACCCGAGTGTTTATTTTTCTGTTTTATTAAACTCTTGGGTACTCATATTATGTATGAGTAGTCAAGTGATTCAGGTTATCTCTTGACGAATTCTGGAGGAGCTTTGGAGCAGGAGGCTTCAGCGTGTAGATATGGTTAGAGTTTCCGCTGTGTTGTTTAATGTATGATGTCTTGTATTGTATTAGACAGAAATGTTATAACTGTCTAATTTGAAATGTTTAGTTGTGTACTCTGATGTATATGATACTCTGTATATGTTCTATATTATATTTAAATCGTTCCGCTGTGAGATTCTGTTGTGTTGTTTTCTCTTTCTTCTCTTTCTTTTCTTCTTCTATCCCTTTCTTTCTTAATTAGTGATGCGATTTTCCGGGAGTGGAAAGTTGGGTCGCTACAGCTGGTATCAGAGCATTAGGTTGAGTGAATACCTAGGCTCTGGAGTGGTGTCTATCTTGAGAGAGCGTACTTGTAATTTTTATATAAATATATATATTTATATGTCTACCTAATCTGTTGGATTATCTGTTCGGATTTTCCAACATAGGCTATAAAGGTAGATAAGGTAGAAGTGTGTGGAACACGACTACCACTGTTGGTTGAGGCTTATATGTGATGGTTGGAGATGTGTTTATCGAGATTGTAGACCTAATACTGTCTCGAATAAGATTTAGTGGATTGAAGAAAGGATTTCTTTGAGTCCAAAGGAAGTCTTTTTCAAGGATTGGAGTATATTCTTGAAGTGTGAGGTTGATTTGCTCTTAAGTGAGCAGGGATTTCCTTGAGTTGAGTTGTCAGCTGAGCCGAAGCTAGTGGTGGTATCTTGATGACTTCAAGAGGGAATAGCTGTGTGGTGAGATGAGATGCAGTATCCATAGATGGTTCTGAAGATGTTTCTTTTGGAGCCAGATTTAGATGGTGTTGGAAGAGCATTGATGTCTGCTGCAGGGAAGGTTCAGATGTTTAGAGATTTTCTGGATCTCAAGTAAGGGTATCTTATCTTTATTGAAGAAGGAGACTAAGGTCGATGAGTTACCCCATTTCGGACATGGTCTCAATTGTTTTCTTAAGAAGATAAGTAGCTGGTGTTTGATTTGGAGCCGAGTTTCTTGAGGAGATGTTTACTCATCTCAAGGATTTTTAATGAGATTGGATGATAGTTTTGAGTTTCAGGAGATTGTGGTTAAGGAAGACCTTTGGTTTAGCTGTATCATTGAAGTAAAGTTTGGAAGTAGCAGCATGGATCTGTTTCTTCGATGATTCTGAATTCTTTGGAATTCTACTATCGGCAGACTAGGCAGATGGTGAAGGCTTATTCTTTTCTTTGGGAGGCTCAGCAGAGCGAGATATCTGTTGGAAGTGATCTATCAGTTTCTGATAGGTAAGCCATTCTTGAAGATTGGTCTGGGATAGGATAAGCTGTTCTAGTTTGTAAAGACAGTTCTTTGGAATCTGAACTGAGAGAGATCGCAAAAGTGACTTGCGATTAGTTAGGGAATCTTGGAGTATTCTTGGTTTGAGATTGAGGCATCTCAAGTAGAGGTGGAAGCTATGGAAGTAGTCGGAGGATTCTCCAGATGTTTTTGAGGGAATTAGAAGTTGACCCGATTCGGGGACTGAGATTTCTTGTCGACTTGGATTCCAAGAGTAATTTTGATGGTTCAACCTTATAGTAGGATGACTCTTAAAGCGAGAAGAGTTTGGTGAGGCGGCTCAGGATTCTTTGGATTGATCATCTTATTCCAAGTTGAGATTCTGTTGAGATATTTTGACCAAGTGAATGGTCACTGAGATTTTATGAGTCGGATGAACTGTGTATGGAGAAAGATTGTGCTTATGTTCTTCGATAGCATTTTTATCTGCTCTAGATCAGAGTTGTGCAGCGGAAGCGAGTTGGGAATTATTCTGGTATGGGAACAACCGGATGTTGTAGTAGAGGATTTCTACAGGAAATTCAAGTATGAAGGAATTTTCTGGATTTGGTAGGTAGGTTGTCAAGTACAACTGTTTGGCTATTCAGATAGGAGATATAGGTTTGAAGTCCATTGATGTTTGTGGTATAGAGTTGTATTTTGGATTTCAGCAAATTATTTTTGGAAGAGCCATTTTGTTGAGTAGGACCTGGAGATTTGGTTTGAGTTGGCGCTGTTGTTTCATGGAGTAATCAGCAAGGGTTAGGCTGATCAGGTATACTGAAGGTGACTCAGAGCATCTGAAGAATTGTGCAGTTTAGAATTGAGAATTTTGGGATGTGTAGTTAGATTTTGAATATTGATTGGGTTTTATCCAATCAAAGGAGATACAAGAATGGGTAATACTGGAGAGTTAGCTTTGAAGGTATTTGGAGTTTTATCTGTGATCTCTAGAGATTTGATTTTGATCAACAGGATTGAATTGCCAGTTTGGACAGCTGGAATTCATTGTATTTCACATATCTCTGAAAAATATGTGTATGATTCTTTGAGTAATAAAATCAGCAGTTCAGAAGGATCTGTTAGTTGAGTTGGTTTTGAGTTTAGTCTGATTTCTTGTTCAGATTTGTAGAATCAGGTAAGGGAGTTCTTGGTTTTAGTAGTATAGTTACTTAAGGTTCTGTAGAGCGAGTGTTCCAGTATAGGTATCTGGAAACTCTAGATAATATTAAGGAGTTCTATTCAGAATTTTGTCTGAATAGATAAAATTGTTTGTTTGAATTGGTTGCTATGATTGATAATGTATGATTGATTGTTTGATTGCTGATAGGAATTTAAATTCTTTAACTGGGTTATTAAATTATCTTTGCTTTTAAATTTCGGGGACGAAATTCTTTTAAGGGGGGAGGAATGTGACGACCCGGAATTTTGAGCAATATCAATTTAATAATCTTTGTTAATAATTAAATTGATTTGATCATTTTACATTATAAATTGACAAGTTAAATTTATTTTAAAGATAAATGATAATAATTTGTTAATATCTATTAATATTATTTTTCTAACAATATGAATTGGCAAATTTAATTCTTTTAAAGGCTAATAATAATTTGATTTTGAAATATTTATTTTGGTAAATAAGATGTTTTAATGTAATAAAACTTTGTATTCAAATTATAATATATATGAATGTATATATATTGTGATTTGATATTTGTTTTAAAATTTAATTTGGAAATTAATAAATATAATATTAGAATATGTTTCTATTTGAAATGTGTATATATATTTGTATATATATGTTTGAAATAGGAATTATTAATTTGAATCTAATAAGAGTTTTCAAACTTGAATATATTTAGTTTTGAATTTAAAATGATAATTTGATTTAATGACTTTGAATTGATAATTGAGATTTAAATTTAAAATAATAAAAGTTAATTCCTTATTTATGATAAATATGTACTTTAAGTTTTTAAATAAGATTTAAATTAAAATAGATGTTTCAAAACATATAAACATGATTGAATTAAAAATATAAGCTACTTGATTTCATATGAATATTTATTAGGATAAGTATGTACATTTTATATTACATAAATACATGTATATAAGGATTTAATAAATTGTTAAAAATAAAATAACATTTAAAAGAAAACATTAATAAAACATATAAATAATACTTATATAACACATGTAAGAATATTAATTTACATTAAAGACACTTGTAAATAAATTGGTATAGGTGTAAGTAAATTAGAAACTTGAAGTGACAAATGTCTCTCCTTAGTAAAATTAAATTTAAAATTTAACTTGTAAATATAAAACAAAAGTTTTTCTTCAGCTGAAAACAAATATTTTCTTCAAACTCAAAACTGAATACAAAAGCAAAATACAAATTGAAATCAAAAGAAGAAATCACTTTCTTCTTTCAAACAAAAAATAAAAAATAAAAAAATAAAAATACAAACCTGAAAAGAAGAATCTGTAAAACATTAATGCAAGAGCTAGAATCAATCAATTCAGCAATTAATCAACATGCAAATGCAAGGATGTCAAATGAAGTTAGAGGCAAGTCAAACAAAGATGCAAAGGGAAATTCAACATGCAAATAATTAAACAAACAATTCAGAAGAAAACATCAACATGCAGTTCATTCTCAAGTAATAAGATCAGCATGCAGTGAATATCAAAGCCTGGAAACCCTTTTTCTGATTTCTGCATATTGTCAGGTGAGTGAATGGAGCTTTTAAAAACAGTTTTAATTCTTGAATTCACCTGTTTTTATGAATAAATAACTTGATGATATCTGCAATGTTTGAATTTAAATTTGATGCATGTGTGGATATGATGTTATGTTTTCTGTTTCCTGTTTTTTTTTTTGTCAAAGTGAGTAAATGCAGTTTGAAAAATAGTTTGAATCTCAAGAATTTATCTTGTTCTTGTGTAGTTATGTTAATTTGTCTGGATTAATGGATTTAAATTAATGCATGTAGTTATATAGGTTATTTATGATTGTGTGTTGCCTGTAAACATGAATATATGTCCAGTAAGTTTATAAACAGGTATCAAATATCATAATAAATTCAAGAATACTATATTGAATTCGAGTTGCTTATGATTTGTTTACAAATGTTGTTTGTAATCACATAAGCTATTATCTAAAAATAATTTCAAGATTATATATTGAATAATTTATTTTAAATATATAAAATTGCAGTGCATGTCAAATTTAGTCAGAAATTGATGAATTAAATTTTTAATTTTGGATTCATAAATGGATTGCAAATGTAGAATGATGATTTTTAGTACCTGAATGATGAATTTTAGTGGAGTAATTAGTGAGCATTTTGGGGTTCTTTGATTTGGGGTTTTTGGCCAAATCACGGCGAACGGCGGCGAATTGATCGCCGTGGGTGAACTCGAAGATGGAGTAGGCTGTAGGGAGCGCGCGAAAAATGGTCCACGAATTTTTAGATGAGTGGGATGGCCGTGGTTCGATGAAGTAGGGTTTTATTGCCTGATTATGTCGATGGGTTCATCGCGACTTCGAGGTGTCATAAGGCTGTCGGAGTTGATCGCGAGCATTGCCAAGGATCGAGGAAGATGTGGGGAAGCTTCGGAGGTGGTGGCATGGTCTACGGTGAAGGGGATGGTCGGCGATTGAAGGTTTTTCTGGCATGGTATTTCGAACAGTTGGGTTCGAATGTTGAAATGTCGTTTTTCGTTTGTGTTTGGATTTCTGGGTGTAGCGTTAGGAAGTTGGGGTCGAGGATAACTTGTCGGAGCTGCGGCGATGGTCGCTGGTGGAATGGTGATCGGTGCACGTTGCACGATGCACGGTGTCATGGGTTGATATTGGGTTCTGGAAATATGAGGGGAGAAGGAATAGGAAACTCGAAGGTTGCTCCGGGTTTTTGTTGTTTCAATTCGAAGCATGAAGGCAGCAGGGGGAACTCGGGGTAATCACTTGGTTTTTGAGTAGTTTACTCGGGTGTGGCACGAGTTGAAGTTTGGTTTCTTGAGTATTTAGGTATTCAGGTTTTAGTACTGAAGTTTGTTATGATTAATGCAAAGAATATTTGTTTTAGAAATTTAGTTTTTAAATCAAAGGTTGAGCAAGTTTCAAATTTGTTTCAAATTATGTTTTAAACAAGTTTATATATTTTAAAATATGGAAGTTTTTTTTAAATATAATAAGTGGATTTAAATTTAAGTTTATATTAAACTTTAATAAATAAATTTGGGAAAGATTTTAAAGGATTTCAAAGTTCAACTCAAAATATGTTTAAATTTAATTTATTTCTAAATCATTATATTTTATTTAAATTAAGTTTAATAATTTAGAATTTGATAATCAATTGAAATAAAGATTTTCTTTAGTAAGTTTGAATTTTTAAAGATAATTGAGATAATTAAATCATTTTTAATTATCAAGTTTTAATTATGAATAAATGATTTAATTAAGATAAGGATTTCTTAATTAAGAATCTTATAATATAATAAGATTAAGAATCATTTAATTAATTTGAATGATTAAGTTAAATAGTTAATTAAGTAATTAACTTGTGATTAATTAAGATAATCACTTTGGGTTAATCTAATATAATTACTTGGGAAAGTAATTAAAGTAATTAAGTGGTTAATTACTAAGGGTAATTAAATAAAGGATAATTACTTTATTAAAAGTAATTAAGTAAATGTGATTAAGAGTTAATCACTTTAGTTATTAATTAAAGACTTAATTAATAATTGATTAAAGGTTTAAATTACTTGATTAATGATTAATTAATTAAAGAATTAAGAGTAATTAATTAAGTAATTAATTACTTGTGAAAGTAATTAATTAAGAAGAAATTTAATTAATGATGTAATCATTAATAAATGAAAATAATTAATTAATTGTTAATAAATAATTTAAGAATAATTAGTTTATAATTAAGTTTTAATTACTAAATGTAATTAAAGTAATTAATCAAAGGTGATTAATTAAAAGTAATTAATTAAGTATGATTAATTAAGAGTAATTAATCAAATGTGATTAATTAAAAATGATTAATCAAGTGTAATTGATTAAAGATAATTAAGGAATAATTACCAGAATAATTAGAGAATAATTAATCAAGGTTGATTAATTTAGAAAGTAATTAAGGGGTAATTACTTAATATAATTTGGAGGTAATTAATCAGGATGATTAATTAATTTGGTAATTAAGTAATAATTACTTAAGTAATTAAGTGATAATTAATCAGGGAGGATTAATTGAAGTGGATAATTAAGTGATGGTTAGTTAATTAATTTGTAATTAATTAATGAATGAGAAGTTGGATTGAAGATAATCCAAGTGTTTAATTAAGGATTAATTTAATTTAAGGATTAATTAAATTAATCAAGTTGAATCAAACTTGTTTATGAATGGTTAATGATTGGATGATTTATATATCATTGGATGAGTTAATGATATTGGTTGTTGTTGGATGATATTGATTGATATGTGATAATGTGGATATGCTATATCTGAATGTGATATATATATGCTGCTTTGTGATATGTATAGATGCATGTGATAATAGATGCTCATCTATTTGTGTTATGAATACATCCATTTATGTTAAGTGATATTTCTAAGTATCTATTGTTTAAATCCCTTAAGTACAACTTGGACATTAAAATGGCGTTTGGTTTCGATGAGACCGGGATCGGGTTTCCATATTTGGAATCCGAAAACCACATCGATTCCAATTAAACGTTAGGTCGTTAATCCAAATGGAGCAAGTGAAGACTCGAGGTGTAAGGGCTATACGTCAGTATAACTCTGTGGGTGATTCCGTAATGAGTTTGACGGAATAGTGCTTATAGATTCGAGATGGTGAATTAGAGTGCAAGGGCTATGGTCGTTGACTCTGAGGGTGATTCCAAAATGAGTGCAACGAGATAGTGCCTTCGGTTTCGTTCGAACCCGGAACGAACTTGTATGGATTGAATGCTTTCAGCACATCGTCAGGCGGACGATGAGCATTCTAAGATAATTGGTCCTATAAAGGTAATCGCAGCCTCAAGCCTCATCAACCGGGAATGGCTAAAACAGGGGAGGTGCAGCAAGGCTTCGTGGGTCGCGCCCACTGGAGGGCAAGATACATCCCTGTCTAGAGGTCCCTATATATTTCGGCTGTGTGGGCAGTTGGTCTGCAGCCAACTGCGGGGTGGTCTTGTTCGGGACTGTTCAGTAAGGAATGGTCCCGGTCTTGTGTTGCAGGGGATGAAGGGAGTAATCCTCGGTACGGTGATCTAGGCCACGTACTGTGACGGGCGGTACCCCAGTAGCCCTGCCATTGTTGGAAACCCATTTTCCCTACGAGACCCTACGGTTTTGTTTGTATTACCCACTTTTGTGGCTAGTAGCTGGAATTTAATCATGTAACAATTTCGGCTATTTTCATATTTATTTGAAAACCCTAGACACTATTATAATATCACTGGATTTCCTATCAAATGTTTTGGTTAGCGTAAGGTAAAAACTTTTCCATGTTTATGTGTGGGAAGTCTTACGTGATACTTTTTCTTTTCAAAGGTTTTTCTAAAGTTAAGCAATCTTAAACCGTTTACTCACACCAGACCCCTGTCTGACCCGAGTGTTTATTTTTCTGTTTTATTAAACTCTTGGGTACTCATATTATGTATGAGTAGTCAAGTGATTCAGGTTATCTCTTGACGAATTCTGGAGGAGCTTTGGAGCAGGAGGCTTCAGCGTGTAGATATGGTTAGAGTTTCCGCTGTGTTGTTTAATGTATGATGTCTTGTATTGTATTAGACAGAAATGTTATAACTGTCTAATTTGAAATGTTTAGTTGTGTACTCTGATGTATATGATACTCTGTATATGTTCTATATTATATTTAAATCGTTCCGCTGTGAGATTCTGTTGTGTTGTTTTCTCTTTCTTCTCTTTCTTTTCTTCTTCTATCCCTTTCTTTCTTAATTAGTGATGCGATTTTCCGGGAGTGGAAAGTTGGGTCGCTACACTATAATTATTTTACTTGCAATTTCACTTCTTTTATTTTCATTCAAATTTATATTTTTGGTAATTCATTGTACCCAATTATATCAACCAAGCCATAGTATTCAATACTTCCACATAATTCATTATAGAATATCAAATAATCAGAACAGAAAATATTAAATAATTTAAATAAAAGTTGAGGGGTCCAGTTGGATCCCTCCAACCTGTTTTCCCTGCATCCACAGATGTTAGCACAATAATATGTCAATTCCAGAATATACCATACTATAGCACATCAATAAATTTCAACCATTCAAACAATTATTTAAATTTAATCATTTAAATTTAAATTTATATTAACCGAGTGAGATTAACTCACCTTCGATTTTTGTTTTGCCATCCAATTCAAACTCGCCTGGTTTTCCCCACGACTTCAGACCTTGATTTTCGAATTTGTCATCCATTCCAATTTTAATTCAATTTGAACAAAGTTCAATTAGATTTATAACCCCAACCATCTTCAGTAATTTCTGAACCAGTTTTTGTTGCATATAGTTCACTGTTACAAACCAATCGTTATTGATTGTTTGATTTTTGGACCTCGTATGAACACGATATGATTTAAAAAGCAAATTCGAGATTATATCAAATTATTTAATAACTTAAAAAAAAATCAAATTATCATAATTACCGTTATTTACCTTAACCCTGTAATTTATGAAATCCCAAATCGTTCTTCATTGTGACCAGATAACTACACTCGATTGCTCTTCCACACACCACCACGTTCATCAGAGCACCACCCTCCGTGTTGCCGTGCTCGTCCAACCTCTCCAGCCATGCCATAATATCGTCGAACCCCCTCAATTGCACATTCCCATTCTTCGTAAGAAGATGCTTCTCATCTCGCCAGACTCCAATATGACCTCTGATTTCATCCACTCCTCCTCCATCCTTTACAAGATCGAACCGACCGTCGAGCCCTGGCTATGCCGCGACCTCCCCAAATCTCTAAGCGCCACACCTAGCTCTGATGTGGTTGAAGTCATTGACCCCTCCCTAGATCGCGTCCTCGATGCGATGATTTTCTTCTTCTTTTTTGATTTACTGAATTTTATTTGAATGCAAGAAAGGTTACAATTTCCTAAATTAACAAAGAGGAGGAAAAATGCACGGCTATCTATCGTTTCGAACTGAAAGAAATGGACGGGGAAAGCGTTTTCGATTATGAAGGATAAGGCTTCGGCCAAATTTATTAAAGTGAAAATGAAGCTTGCGTGATAAGAGAAAGAGAGACACGATGATGATGGCACGTACGAGAGGAGGCAGCGATTTGAAGGAAAAGCAGTTGATGGTGATTTGCACGTGAATATATAAATAAAATTTTAAATAGAATTTTTGATGTAAATTTTCAACGCGTTTATATCTCGTATGGTCACATAACAACTCCAAATGCCACGAAAATTGAAATCCGATAATAATACACTATGACGGATCCAATGGAACTGATTTCATCGAATTCCAAGACTGTGCCTCGGAAGGCTATTTTTAAATTCAATTTAAACAATATAAATTTTAAAACTAAACAAAAACACTATTAAATTAAATTTAACACATCTATCGTCTTCCATGTTATCAATATAAATTTTATGAGCCTTCAATTTATTTTTAACAGGCTTAAAATTCCAGATTCAACATTTTATTCAACTTGAAGTTATTTAATTCAATAATTTAATTATCAAATAAATTGTGATATTCGTAATTCAAGTTAATTACCCTATTGAATATTTAAAATCAATTAAATATTCTGATTTTAAATGCTCCAAAATTCCGGATCGTCACATTCCTCCCCCCTTAAAAGAATTTCGTCCCCGAAATTACTAGTTAGGAAGAATGGTCCGATACTCGTTTACTTATCCTCAAAACCAAACAATTCGACATCCAACCAACTATCTTTTACAAAAGGCCATCATCATTCTTATTAACTTTCCAAACCTTTCCCTAGTTTGCAAACAATCCTATTTGCCCAACCATTCAAGTTTTAATCTTAAAACCAATTTTGAATTATCAAAATTTCCTCAAATTTCTTCTAACTCTCTAAATTCCCGAAAAATTTCGCCAGCGTCTCTTTTGCGCGGCTAGCTCGGTACAACTACAAAATGGCTCTACGGCCTCCCAAATCCAAAATGAAAACAAAAGGCCAAGTGGCTCAATCCAAATCCCAATCAAATTTCACACAAAATTTAAATACATACCTTTTTGTCGAGCAATTCAAATTTATCTTCTTGAAATCAAAAACCAATTCTCTTTTCCCTTTTATAATACCTGTATATCCTGCTTAGCACTAATATCCAATCACAACATTCCAAAAACATTTTATTGACTTCCTTACCAAATGTCAATATTCATCCAAATATCAACTTAAAATATATTTGCAATATTCAGTTTCCAATTAAGAATTGACCATTCCTTACTTAAGTTAACATAAGCATTTTATATGTTTCTTATATATATTTTCATCTTACCACCTTAGTTTATATCTGTTTCTATTCAAATTGATTTATCTACATTCCATATGAATTCAATTTATTTTTCAACTCTGAATATTTTAAATTTTATTTTTCATTTATAACTAATTCATATCATTACTTTAAATTAGTTTTATTTACTAACTTATTTCAATTTCCAGTTTGAAATCGTTTTGTCGTTAACAAAAAATTTCAAAAAATTTCTAACTCCCAAAATTTCTGAAAATTTTTGGCAGAGTCTCCTTTGTACGGAGGAGCTTTTGCAATTTGACAAAAGAAATAAATATATATACATCGACCCACACGGTCAGAAAACAGAAAAACAGTTCATATTTCCTATTTTTATTACTTAGGCGTACCTTATTTAGCATTTTTAAGCAAGTAGCTTATTTATTTAGCCGTTAGTGCAACCAAATCTAGCCACACAGCTTCCAGGTACCTGTACTTACCCAATTTAAACATGTAAGTGCCAAATATATGAAGTTTAACAGCATATCACTTATTTACACTAGTTAAACACATGAATTCTGAAAGAAAACACACCAAATATCTTTCCGTAAGCGACTTATACAATTTTCATACAAATTCCACTGTTCCAATTAATTTACAAACTATTTTCATTCAATTTGAATGGTTTAAAACTCAATCGCTTACATTTAATTTATTTTAAGCAAACTGAACTCATGCTTAATTCAATTGCTCTCAAAATCAATTTATTTTACCCTTATCAATACATAGAATTTTAATTACTTCCATTTACATCCAATGACAATTTATTCTACGCAATTTGACGAGATTTGTGTGAATAAATAAGTACTTATGTTTTATAACCAATTTAAATTGATTTCAACTAAATTTATACTTAATTCTATTCCATTTTTAAATTTATTCACAATCCATATATTCTCAATTTCATTGCATTTTAAATTTGAATCCATTCACTCGCATTTCATTTTATTAACCTAATTAGTTCATTCAAAATTCATTAACAACTTAGGTTCACCTTATTACCAATTAAATTTCCCTTTTTATTTTAATTCATTCACAACCATTTATTTAGCTCGACCCAATCCAGGCTTGCATATTACTAACCATTCCCGAATTTATACAAATCAAGCTTTAATTTAATGGTCTTCCATTTTTACTCGTAGTCGAGCTTCTAATTATTCTCAACTTAAGTTAATTTACTCAATTTATTTCACTTCAAACTTAAGTTCACTTCCATTTGATTCTTATTTATCCCATCCATTTATTTATTCAATATAATTAGTTTATCCACTCAATCCATTAGGAATTTTCATTTCTTTAAATATTATCTATAACTCACCGAATTCTATTTCGTTTTAAATTTATTTTCACTTGATTTAAATTCAATCCAATATCATTAAACTAAGCTTTAAGTTGAATTCAATTCAACTCTCTTCCATTTGTTTAGCTTTAAGTTAATTTATGTCAATTTGTTTAAATTATATACTTAAGCTCATTTTCATTTTACAAGTGGATATTTTTTCTTTTCTATTCAACTTAACTCTATCACAATCAAATCCCATTCCAATCTACAATTTCTTTTGATTAGTTATTATAAAATTTAACTTTCCAGATTCAACTCATTCAATTTATTACAAGGCCATTTCCAATTATTTCCACTTATTTGGATTTTATTCACAATTCAAACCATCGCTATTATAATCCATTTCCATTTTTATTCGATACATTTCAATTATATCTAATTTATTAACACTTCAAGTTAAATTCTAATTTATAACTCAAATCTGAATCCACTATCCATTTTCAAATTACCATCCAATTTCATGAACTCACACTTCAATTACATTTACTTCACCAACCATTCAAGTCGAATCTGATTTATAACTTGAGTTTTATTTTCAAACTTCATCATAAACTCACAATTCAATTTCATTAACTAGTTTATTTTCTAATTAGTTTTTCCCCTGGTTAAAATTCAATACTTGATTTTTAACTCCAGATAGCACTTCATTTAATTTTCTTAGTTCAATTTATTTTATAATTCAAGTTTGATTTCATTTTATTTTTCAATTCACCAAAAATATTTATTTTGGGTTTCTATCCCATTTATTCAAATTTTATAAGCCACAACTTATTATTTACACATGTCCATTCATCATAGGCTTGAATATATTCTTCTTTTATTTTTAACTCAAGTCTTATGCTTATATATAACCCAAGCATATTTTATTCTATGGATTTTTAATTCTTTTACAAGTCATTCTAATTTATTTATTTCAATCCAATCCTTATTCATCTTATTATCCATTTGTTCAGGTAAGAATCTAATTCCACTCAATAACTCAATTGAAATTTTTATTTCAATTCAATTTTATTTTAACTCAGATTCATTTAACTCAATTCGGGTTCAACTAAATTCGAATACAACTGGATGTTATTTCAGCCTATCCAATTAACTTCAATCCAGTTAAATTTTTATTTCCTCAATTCAAGCTTATTTCATTTTTAACTTTTCACTTTAAATTTAAATTTCAACATTCAAAGCTTATATTTCCTTCTTGATTTAAAAATCACCTCAATTTATAAGCTTACAACTTATCTCATCAGGATTTTTAAACACCCGACTTTTGGTTTCAAATTATTTTGAAATCTCCAACATCTCAAATCACATTTCTCAAAAGTCAAACCAATCCTGGTTTTTATTCCCAACAAATTTCCTTTGAAATTTTCAAAAACAACTTGCTTTTCTAAACAAATCAATTTGGTAGCAATTCTTCACTTAGAAATTCGAAAATGAATACTGATGATGCGGCCGTCATCATCAGAATTATTTCCCAATAATCCAAGTGGTTTCAATGCTATATCACTTTCAAAATCCATTTAAAATAAATTTTCTTTTTAGAAATATCTCTAAAGCACTAAGGCTATTATTTACCTTCAAAATACTTCCAAATCTCTGGGATTTAAATTTCCAAATGCTGCTTAGATCAACTATAATTCATTTGCACAGCTTATGCTCATACAAATTCTCGTTTGATTATATTTCAATTTATAATTCATATTTATAATTCATATTTATAAATTTCATTTTATAATGAATTTATTCTCTTAAACTTTGATTATATTTTCAAATTTTTAGTTAAATTTTCACTTAACAATGATAACACTTTAATATTGTTCTTTCTAACATCCAAGCAACCATATATTAGCTAAAATAGTTTACAAAAACTTTTCTTTATATAAAAAATATATTTTGGGTAAAATTAAATTATTTCATTAACCTTCATTAAAAACAATACCAAGTCGATTGTTCTATTCAAGTGTTTAGAAACCCCTTCAATACAGTTGCGCAAACTGTGTCGACGAAGGTTCATATGCCACTCAATAAATCAATCAACACAATATTAAAAAAAATTATATTCACTAACAAATACGCGCTCATATTTATTAATACGCTCAAAATCATTATAGAGTACTATAGACTCTATTTTATGAGTAATTCCCACCAGAGCCAAGGTTATCACCAACCTAAGCTCTGATACCAACTGTAACAGCCTGCAAACCCGTACATCTTGAGTCAACACTATTCTACAACAATCAACTCAAGTTGTACAGAAATACGAACCATTTGGGTTAAAGAAGAAGAGGTAGAAGAAGAAAATAGAAAACAACAACAGAATCTAACCATCGCAGCGGAATAAAATATAATAGATAATAAATGATCTTTACTCTAAATCAAATATCTCTGTTTATATATTACATCATCAGAGTAAAACAATCACAGCTCAACATCAATACCATACAAATGGATACACAGCAACTCAACATAGCGGAATATATATAAATAAACAAGTACGAGAGTACGTGTCGTCATCCAGCTCGTCTCCCGAGCTCCACAGCATCAAAACCTGTATCCTATAATACTCGGTCTGACCCGAGCATTACAGTTAAATGATACCCGAGCCAGTCTGGAATACCAGCGTGAAAAAATCACACCCAATTGATTATTAAAGTTTCAAAAATCCTTTAAAAACAAAAGCATCTCGTAAGACCACGCCACAAATAAACATGTCGGGTTTTTACCTTACGATAGCTAAAACAATTTTTATAGAAATCCTCTGATGTTATAATAGGGTCTATACACAAATACTTATAAAATAGCCGAAATTTTTACATTCATTAAAATCCAGCTACTAGCCACAGAGTGGGTAATACAAACAAAAACTCGTACAAGGCTCGTGGGGAGAATGGATTTCCAACTAATGATTAGGCACGGGGGTACCACCTGTCACAGTACGGGGCCTAGATCACCGTACCGAGGAGTACGCCCGCTCCTCTGCAAGACAAGACCGGGACTACCCCTTACTGGATAATCCCGAGTGAGATCACCCCGTGGTTGGGATCAGCAACCGCCCACTAAGCCGAAATAAAAAGGGACATCTAGACTGGAATGACCTCACCCTGCTTGGGTGCTACCCACCTAGACTTGCTGCATAACCCCTGATTTTCAGTCATTCCCATTTGATGAGGCTTGAGACTAAGCGTTACCTTTTTAGAACATATCCCTTAGAATGCCCATCGTCCACCTGACGATGTTTCGCAAGCATTCATCCATACAAGTCCGTCCCGGGTTCGAACGGAACCGAAGGCACTATTCCTACTACATCCATTTTGGAAATCTCCTCAGGATTAGTAGCGAATAGCCCTTGCACTTCAGTGCTCCATCTTCGAATCCAAAATCGTTTTTTTACGAAAACGTACAAACCGGATCGAAGTGGTTTTCGAGAAATAAATCTCGATCCCGGTCTCTCCAAAATGATCAACGCATTTGTCCAATATTGATAGTCGGTTATTTAACTATCAATTTCTATTCACAAACATCCATCAAACAATAAATAATTTTCCGAATTATTTATTTATCTTAAAAATATCTTCACAAGATATATTTTCACTTTTTCAAATTCCTTTAAAAAAAGTTTTCAAAACCATCTGCCTTTCTCAGAATAAATTCCAAGTATTTCTATTTTCACTGGAATCACCAAGCACAAAACTAGATTTTCTAAATTAATTTAAAACACTTTACTTTTAAAAATATACTTTAAAACATTCAAGTTAAAATTACTTTAATAATTTGTTAAAAATACATACTATATGAATATTTGAAAATAAGGTTACTAAATAAAATATAAAACTAGATTTCTACTTTTAAAAAACAAAATACTAAGTTACTTCTTAATAATTACTGCTAGAATAGATTAAAGAAATTACTTACTTTAGACTTTAAATAATAGAAATAATAAATTTTACGAACTTTCTTTCTTTAAAAACAACTTTAAAACATTTAATTTATATTTACAAATTTACTTTTAAAAACGTGCACTTGGCCATCCAGAGAAAATTCCAACTTCAAGCACTTAAATCAATTTCCCCAAATTGATTTCCATTTTATTTTATTTGAAATAAGTTTCTTTAATTTCTCAATTCATTTCAAAAATCCATTAGTTATGGACTTATTATTAATGTTATTATTTTCCGTTTTATTTTAAACCTTTTAACTGAAATATACAAATTCCACATTTTTCCCAATCTCTTCTTTATTCTTTCAATAATTTAAATCTTAGCTTTTAAATAAACGTTTTGTTCTTTTAAATAATAACACTGAATTTTAAAATTCATCAACTTCCTGTTTATTCAAATTTTCCTTTCCATTCTCCGGATTCATTTATTACCATTTTAAAGTCACTTTATTTCTTTTCCAAGTCATTCTTAAATTTATTCTATAATTATTTTACTTGCAATTTCACTTCTTTTATTTTCATTCAAATTTATATTTTTGGTAATTCATTGTACCCAATTATATCAACCAAGCCATAGCATTCAATACTTCCACATAATTCATTATAGAATATCAAATAATCAGAACAGAAAATATTAAATAATTTAAATAAAAATCGAGGGGTCCAGTTGGATACCTCCAATCTGTTTTCCCTGCATCCACAGATGTTAGCACAATAATATGTCAATTCCAGAATATACCATACTATAGCACATCAATAAATTTCAACCATTCAAACAATTATTTAAATTTAATCATTTAAATTTAAATTTATATTAACCGAGTGAGATTAACTCACCTTCGATTTTTGTTTTGCCATCCAATTCAAACTCGCCTGGTTTTCCCCACGACTTCAGACCTTGATTTTCGAATTTGTCATCCATTCCAATTTTAATTCAATTTGAACAAAGTTCAATTAGATTTATAACCCCAACCATCTTCATTAATTTCCGAACCAGTTTTTGTTGCATATAGTTCACAGCTACAAACCAATCGTTATTGATTGTTTGATTTTTGGACCTCGTATGAACACGATATGATTTAAAAAGCAAATTCGAGATTATATCAAATTATTTAATAACTTAAAAAAAATCAAATTATCATAATTACCGTTATTTACCTTAACCCTGTAATTTATGAAATCCCAAATCGTTCTTCATTGTGACCAGATAATTACACTCGATTGCTCTTCCACACACCGCCACGTTCATCAGAGCACCACCCTCCTTGCTGTCGTGCTTGTCCAACCTCTCCAGCCATGCCATAATATCGTCGAAGCCCCTCAATTGCACATTCCCATTCTTCGTAAGAAGATGCTTCTCATCTTGCCAGACTCCAATATGACCTCTGATTTCATCCACTCGTCCTCCATCCTTTACAAGATCGAACCGACCGCCGAGCCCTAGCTATGCCGCGACCTCCCTAAATCTCTAAGCGCCACACCTAGCTCTGATGTGGTTGAAGTCATTGACCCCTCCCTAGATCGCGTCCTCGATGCGATGGTTTTCTTCTTCTTTTTTGATTTACTGAAGTCGATTTGAATGCGAGAAAGGTTACAATTTCCTAAATTAACAGAGAGGAGGAAAAATGCACGGCTATCTATCGTTTCGAACTGAAAGAAATGGACGGGGAAAGCGGTTTCGATTATGAAGGATAAGGCTTCGGCCAAATTTATTAAACTGAAAATGAAGCTTGTGTGATAAGAGAAAGAGAGACACGATGATGATGGCACGTACGAGAGGAGGCAGCGATTTGAAGGAAAAGCAGTTGATGGTGATTAGCACGTGAATATATAAATAAAATTCTAAATAGAATTTTCGATGTAAATTTTCAACGCGTTTATATCTCGTATGGTCACATAACAACTCCAAATGCCGCGAAAATTGAAATCCGATAATAATACACTATGACGGATCCAATAGAACTGATTTCGTCGAATTCCGAGACTGTGTCCCGGAAGGCTATTTTTAAATTCAATTTAAACAATATAAATTTTAAAACTAAACAAAACACTGTTAAATTAAATTTAACACATCTATCGTCTTCCATGTTATCAATATAAATTTTATGAGCCTTCAATTTATTTTTAACAGGCTTAAAATTCTAGATTCAACATTTTATTCAACTTGAAGTTATTTAATTCAATAATTTAATTATCAAATAAATTGTGATATTCGTAATTCAAGTTAAAATTACCCTATTGAATATTTAAAATCAATTAAATATTCTGATTTTAAATGCTCGAAAATTCTGGATCGTCACAGTGCAGCGTCCAAGAAAAATAGCGCATTATTTTTCTAGAGACTGTGATGGCTAGACCAAAACGTTTTAGGGATTTAGAGTTGTTTTTAGTTGGCTTCTTCTTGGTCGAACTACGTCAAGGAGAGGAAGGGAGGAGGTTGCGCACGGAGGGGAAAAGCAACAGGAGGCTGTGGCGGAGCTTGGGCAAAAATTTGGTGGTGGATGGAAAGCCGTGGTGGCAAGGCGGGGTGTTGCAGTGGCACAGTGTCGTTTCCAGGTTGTTGGGTGATGTTCTAAATTTGAACGAAGGTTTTTTCCATGTGTTTCAAGTGGTGGGCGAGTTGTGGTGGTCGTGGGTGATGCGTTGGAACAGTCAGCGGTGAACTGTGTGGGCCGTCGTTGGTGTACAGGTGCATGACGACGTGCACACTTGTTCGTGCAAATGAAAGAACAGAGGAGTGGAAGAACCGGGATGAAGAAAGTACTGGAGAGGAAAAGAAATAGATTTGGGCCGGGTTTGCATATGTATGGGCCAATTTTTTTGTAGTAAATTAACATTTATTTTTATATTAATAATCTTTAAATTTAAAACATTATTTTATCAATTCATTTAAAACTCAATCAACATGAAGGTTTTTTGCATTGTGATCATATCACCTAGTTTTATATTCTAAACTATTTTGTTAATTTGAGGTAATATAAAATTAGTTTATTTATTATAATTTAAGAGAATAAGTAATTAAAGTCTTAATCGATTTAATCTTATATTAATTAATAAATTAGGTATTAGACTGATTGTTTGATTTTAATTAACTAACAACAAGTCATTTTTAAATTTTTCTTTTAATTTATAACAAATTTGGATTAAAAATATAAGTGGATTTAGTTTAATTTAAGATGATTAAATTCTGATTGTGAATTGTTTTAATATTAGTTGTTAATTGTTAATTTAGTTAATGATCTATGCTTGACTTTATTGCTCTTAAATATTTATTTCAATTTTTCTTTGTATGTGCCATCAAGTGGTCAGACAAGTTAAAATAGTTAGAACAAAACGTTGATATGTTTTATTGGAAGTAAGCATATGTAATAAATTCCCATATGTGATATTGACACCCTGAATATGAATTGTTTGTTTCAAACAACCCGCCCTTTAAAACTTTATCAAATAGATTCGAAGGGACCGGGACTGTATATCAGTGTTATCCGGAACCACTCCGGTCAAGTAAACACTACGAACCTTTACGGTTTCGATTGTAGAGTCTAGTATACTTGATTTTAATTAATGTAACAATTTAGGCTATTTTAATAAGTATTTATACTTAGACACTATTATAATACCATTGGATTTTCTATAAAACTGTTTTGGTTATCATAAGGGAAAAACCCGTCATGTTATATGTGATGTGGTCTTACGATTTACCTTTGTTTTTCAAAAGATTTTGATAACTTTAGCAGTTCAATTTAAGTGTGTTTAATCATGCTGGTTTCCAACCTGACTTGGGTGTTACTTTATGGTAATGCTCGGGTCAGACCGAGTATTACAGATTCAGGTTATGATGCTTTGGAGCTCAGGAGACGAGCTGGATGGCAGAGACGTATTGCACGTATTTGATTATATTCCACTGTGTATTGTAGGCTGTATATTCAACATTTGAGGATAAGATATTATAACTGTCCGGATTTATATGTTGATGATTATACTTTGATATTTTGTATGTATATCAACATTTTCAGTTTTTCTTTTGTATAAAAAGTTGTTATTGTATATTATATTTTGTTCCGCTGGGATTGTGAGATTCTGTGCTGCAATTGTTTCTGTTTCTTCTTCTATCTATTTTCTTCTCAAACCCTAACAACCTGGTATTTCCAGCACTTGATTGCTCGGCACTCTGTATAGTGATGTATTAGTATCGATTTTCGGTCGTCAAAAATCACCTGGTGTTCACACTAGATATGGTACTTTAAGAAAAGTATTTCTCGGAAGGTTTGCAAAGTTTGATGATTTTTCTTCATAATATTTTCAAGATCTTTGTTTGCAAAATAATATTTTTGGTTTATTTGACTCTTTTTAAAATGATTTTGTACATTATTCGGATTTGACAAAAATGTTATACACAAGTTTAAATGGAAAAAAAATTCGAGGAGAAGAGGGACAAGCTGGAGTAGTGTGAAAGGCACTACTATTATTTTAGATTATGGAACTTTAGGTCAAATACTTGATTGCAAATTTAGTGGAATTGACCTGTACCTTTAAAATTGATAAAAAAATCGTGAAGTTTTTCATAATATTTTTAGAAGTAACGATGAACTTGATTTCAAACACAAAAATTGTAGAACAAAATTGAGACTTATTAGTCTCATTTTGTAATAAAACATCACCCCACGGACGAGAAGTTGTAAAAACCCGACTTAAAAAAAATTTAAACAACTTTTTGCCATCCATGGTAACTATGACTTTAATCGGGCATAACTCATTTAGATGATTTTATTCAAAAGGATATTTTTAGACATGAGAACACATTTTATAGTGTGTATCTTACTAGAGTGTTCGAATATTTTTATATTGATTTACAAGAACCCACTTTGCCTTGAAATTTTTTCGACAATGCCAACAAAACTCTCATGCATTTCCTTCGTATTTCCAACCCTATGAAACTATTAATAAAATGAAGAAAGATGGCATGGGAAGAGAAGCGAGAATTTCAACCATAAGAAGATGAAGGTGATGAAATGGAAATTAAAGAAGAGGGCACTTAAGACGAGAAAGAAGAGAAAATGGATATTTCTTTAGAAAGCTTCGGTAAACCTTCTTACCTTTCTAACAAAGAGATTATAAAGAACTAAGAAAAGCTTCTTAAAAACCAATAAAATTAACATTCCTCTAGTAAAAAAATTCACTTCTCTCTCTTACAAAGTGGATAATTATTTTCGAAAACTCGTTAGGAAGCTTGATGAAAACTCTTCATCATCGTCGACCTAGTTGTCCTATCGTTTTACCCTTGTTGTGTGTTTATCTAGTTCTATTTCATGTCATTTTCATGTATTGCTTTTGTTTTTCCTTGGAATCCATGAATTTCTTTATTCCAAGCATTGAAATTCATTTTTTATTGTTCTATTTTGCTCTATTAATCTCTGGAAATTATAAATATATAATAGTGTTAAGTAATAACAAAAACTTGAATATTGAAATTTCAGGCATATGTGTCGACATACATATATTGGATATGTCAACATATCATAGCCGTTTGGCATAATTTGAAATTTGAAAATACTATAACTACCATCTATTCAAACAATCCAAATGAATTTTCACTTATGTTTAACCATATTAATTCTTGAAAAATTCACTTATCGTTTCATTCTCTATTCTTTTTTCATTCCTAAACATTTTTTAATAGAAACGTATTCTTCACACAAAAAACTTTATGAAAACTTGCAGAAACTCTCCAATCATTTAAAGATACTTTATATCTCTCTCTTTTATTCTAAAGAATCAAAAGCATTTGAAATTAACTCAAATGTAAATGATAAAAGAACCAAGGAAAAATTTTGTGCTTTTTGATGGTTAATCCCTTCCTCGATTAAAGATGATCAAACTAACAACCCAGAATGCTCAAACACCAAGGACAATGAAGACTAGGATGCCATCAATGAAAATCTTATCTTTGAACCTGAAAGTTGGATTTAAGTTTCTAGGAATGTCTAGATTTATACTTATTTTAAATTCGTAAGGGTGTATATTTATTAAAACTCTTAAAGTTTTGATTTATTAGTGTGATATTGTATGGTTTGTATAATTTATTGAGATTGGTATTTGATTTGATTATATGACTCAAATAAAAAAAATTGTCATTATGCCTATTTCTCTAATTATTAATGTTTTATCTCCCTCATATTTCATCTATATCTCATTTAGATATATTTTGATTAATTTTGTCCAAATATATAGATAAAACCGTTCTAACTAGCATACTACTTAATTCATGATTATTGATTTTGACTCTACAGTTTATAAGTATTTCGTTTGGGGTGAGTTTTTATTCTTTCATCCATTTTTGTTGATGAAAAAGAGGGAGAAAATATAAAATAAAAATACATATATCCAAAGGGAGTTATGTAACTCGGAGGAATTATATCATATTTTATATACTATAATATTTAATGGTTGTCATCATCAAAAAAGGGGAGATTGTTAGTACTTCATTTATTGATTTTTATGACAACAAATATATATATATATATAATTATATAAAATATAGATACTAATATTTTTGTCAAGTTATATAGTATGTAGTTAAAAATATTACATAGCTGTTAAATTAAAGACTATACAGTATAAAGACTCAAGATAAATATATGAAGACTCATGATTTTAAAGACAAAGATAAAATGATCTCAAGGTTTTAATTTAATGTATATACTATTTAGTATATATTGTTAAAGTCCTTAATAGCAATTTCTAATCTTCATTTCCAAATTATGATCTTTGATATTTTAGATAAATGAAAATAAATTATTTAAAACTTTAAAATATATCTTTAAATATTTTATAATGGTTTTCTAGAGTTCAAAATATTTAAAAACTATGCTCAAATTTTTTAAATTATAGAATTTTCAAATTATGTTTAAGAAAATAGTTTTCCTTTTTAAATAAGGTAAGTCGACATACCTAGACGATATATGTCAACATATATGCCGCCAACTGATTTTTCTAATTTTCAATGGAAGTGTCTATTCGACACAACTCTTCACGAATGGATACATATTTTCATTTACTATATAAAGGGGAGTGCAAACAAATTTCCGATAACTAATTACTTACTTCCTTCCCTTCTCTTACTAGTTTGATAATTCTCTTGAAAATATACAGTCATTCTTTTCAAAATCTTATAGAATAAGTTCGTGCTTCATTGTATTGATTCAATACTACTTTCTTACCATTTTGGAAACATTTCTTTCTCATTTCAAAATCAAAATGCTATGCAAGAGACTATAGGATCCATTGTATCCAAATTACAAGAATTTGTCTTTGGAAAGACTGTGAACTCTATTTTATTTGCTTGGGTGTGCTTGTAGCCCATTCAAATCAAGTGGGTGTACTTGTAGTCCGATTCAAATCAATTATGTGTGATTATATCCCAGCCAAATCAAATGAGTACACCTTGAGCTTAGAAATTCAGAAGGGTGTGTCTTGTACCCTCGAAATCAAGATTATACTTGGGTTTTCCTTTTTCCCAATTAAAGATTGATATTTGAAATAAATATTTACAAGTAATTGTATAAGGCTAGATGTAGGAGAAATCCGAACCAGTATAAAATCCCTGGTGTCATCTCTCTAATTCTTTGCTTTGCTTATTACTTTTATTCTTATCTATGATTGCATATATGATCGATTGTTAGTATAATTCTATGTTGTTAATCTGTGATTTAATATCAAACTTCAAAGAAAATTAAAAAGGTTTACATAAGTTAGAAAACAAAATTCACTCCTCCTCTAGTGTTTAATTAGCCTTAAAATCCATAATTCTGCAACCCACATGTTCCTAGATGATGATTATTGATGAAAGAGATAGGTCCAATAAAGGTTATGGTTATGGATCAATTGTAGTTGATGCTTGGGATAATTCGTTAAATTGCTCCAACAAAGCATTAAAGTTTCTGATGAATCTGAACATTGACATGTCATAGGGCTTGAATTCCATCGATGCATGAATTTATTCATAACTGACCCTCTGACCTAATAAGTTGGCATCACTCTCAGGATTCCCCAATCAAGATAATGAGTTCCATATCGCGTTGGGTTCCGCCTATTTTGCTAATGTACTCTATTAATCTGTAATATTCGACGCATAGTTCCTTTTCATGTTGGATCTTGTTTTCTAACACAAGCGAGCTTTCTACACAGTGCTTCCATATAAAGCGCCGAAGAAACATGATACATACCACAATGATAAAACATTGGACCCGGTTGATGCTTAAATTATGATGGCTCAGCACATGTCTTCGATTATTGAATGTTATATATCAACTACACATAAGGAATCTACATTCACTCAAGCTAATATAGGACTTTAATTTACCCGATCACACTTATCCTCCAAACTTTTAGTATCCAATAGAACCCTACAAACACTCCCAACATATTTCTGCCCTTGATAGCAGCAGCTTCTTTGTCGATTCTCTTGGCTATGGCTTTCATTTTCGCACCGGCTTCTACCTCTTCTCTTCCATAAACTCGTTGAACCCATCCTTGTCATGTACTCCCTGCTAATCTAGCTCCGTTGTTGATAATCAAAGCATCACACAACGATGTCTCTCCTGATGCCGACATTTGCGCAATCTTGGTCTTAGATAATCCACAAGACTATCTGGTCTTCAGACTGACATCTGTCGAATTTCAAAGGATTTGCATTAGGCATGATATTCCAATGGATGAATTAATGCTGCCTCAGTCTCATCATTATGCCCACAATCCTCTACTCGATTACATAGCTTACACTCGATACATGTGTCTACCTAGGAAGGGGGGTTCCTTTCAACCCCTTTCATAGACAAATTCTTAATTCATGAGGCTCACCCCATCTCGGTTGCATCGAAACGCCTATGTTGTATTGCTCTCTCTACATTCTTCGCTAGGCATTTGGAAAAAGGGCCCTCATTTGCATAAGTCTGATCCATGTACAATTTTAAGAGACAATTGCACTCCATCCGAAACTTTCTTCAAAGCATTCTGAAACTGCAGTGTGGTGATCAATTTGTATAAGAAATAGAGTTACTTCAAGGATGAATAATTCTTAATCCTATGCTCAATTGACTTTTCATAGAAGTGTGGTTGTTCAGATGTAAGTCCTTATGCTACACCTTTCGTTTTTCTTTATCTAGATCTACTTCACTCAAATAGCTAATCCAATTCAATTTATCTTATGTTATTTTTCCAAGGGTTGAGTCTAAGTAGTTAATATCAGTATTGGATGCATATCGAACAAGTACCGACATTAGATATTTTAAAATAGTGTGAAAATATCAATAAAACATCAGACATATATAGAATATGTTATAAGTGATAGAGTTAGAAGTATGTCCTAAGGGCAATTCCATAATTTATCGTAAATTATTAACTTTGTAATAAAATCTCATTTAAAATAAAAGGTGTTTTTTCTATTACATACTTGTCATAATGTGTTATGTTAATTAGTTATTTAATTTAGGTACATTTAATAGAAAATACCTAAATGATATGTTATGTGATTGTAATTGCAATGTTATGAAATCATGATAAATTTCCTCAAAAAAAGTTGACATTTTGTTTTAAATATTCGTAGTCAAGATGTTTTAGATGGGAATCAATGCATCCATTGAGACTAAAATATGTAATGCTCTTCAAATATTGGGATATGTGTTATCCGTGGCTGTTGGGGTTAATAAAGGTTACGTACTGATAGTTACTAGATAACTATGGAATGACATATATAATGGTTTTATGTTGGTTAATATAACCAAGGTGAAATAGAGAATATAGAAGTGACGTTACTACATAGTTCTCTTGACTTGAGAATATTGTTAAACTTCATTATGGACACTACACTTTGATTATAGTTAACTTATGGCATGATGTCCATCGAATGACTATAGTTACATCTGAGTTGAAGTAATGGAAGCGAAAGACTATCCAGTAGAGAATTCATCGCTTTAGCTATATGCGGTTAGTATCATGGTAAATTGTAGTTAACTCAAAAGTCTTTCACTAGAGCATTTCAGTTAATAATAATTCATATTATTGAACCAAGGACTTTGTATTTGGATTAAACAAATTGAATGTGGACTATATTAGAATTTTGACCAAAACCAAATTCCATAAGTCCAAATATGATACAGTTTTGAAGAAGTAAATTGGTGTAAATAATCTTTATTACCTGGTACTACTTAAAATAGTAAATTTGGATTTTATTAAAAATTTGTAAGTGATAAATTTAGCCAAACTATCACACTAGCTAAGGTGATGTTTGAACATTAGTACTCGAATTGTTAGATATTAATCGCTAACTGAATCTGCACCTTTAAGTTGCACAATCGCAATATTGAATACTCTGAAATACCACATGATTTAATTAAATTATAATTATTATTAATTAATTAAATTATTTAATGTTTGTTAAATATTAGTTATTAAATTTTATTGATTTATTTGAATCACTGTTTAATAAAGTATATGAAAGTTATATATGTATTTATCGATATACGATACCAAAACAATTTAAATTGGATTTAAAATTGATAAATATTGATTGGATTTAGAAATATATATGGATCTATATAACCCGTACATAGGCCGACCATACTATTAGGGGGTGTTGTTTGTTCGAGATATATGGTTTGAATTGATAAGAAGAAGAGATAAACTGTAAGATCTTGGTTCGCTCTGTTTACTCCTTCCTATTGTCTATTTAAACCATTAGTCCTCTCTTTTTTCCACTTTTTTAGAGCCTCCATCCCACTACCTATGATCAAAAATAACAAGGGTGTTCTCTCTTCATTTCCAAATAAAATTAAATCAATTTAAATTTATTTCAAAGGTGTAGTGTTCTCTTCAGTGAGCTGCAATTTCTGTAAGGAGTAAAAATTGTATATGAGAAGTTTTGATTTAACATTCAAGGTGCACATTCAAGGCTACATCCATCAGGGATTTTTACATAATTTTCAGTTTTACACACATTCATCTTTATCAGTATATTTGTATCAATTGATCTTTATATTATAATGAATTTACACACATATATTTGATGTCAAATTTTACATATATACATACACATTCATTTAAATTAATTTGTTTTGTATACATTTAATTTAAATACAAATACTTTTAGCCATGTTAAATATTTTCATCAACTACAATGATTTTTAAATAATAATTAAATTAAATATGAATTTAGTAACTACTATACAAATGTATTTTTTATAAAATCTATCAATTAATATACATCTATATGTATATATTTACTTTTAAATTTTTTTAACTCATACATACATACATACATATACATACATACATATATATATATATATATAGACGCACACACGTATATATATAATTACAAAGCACAACCAACAATCTGTCATATTTTTAATCTTTTTAAATTTAAGATACATATTTCAAAAAAATTTAAAAAATCACTACAAATATATACTTTTTTAAAAAGTGTTTTTTATATAAAATCCATATGGATTGCGCAATTATAAAATTAAAAATTATAATTATTATATAAATTCGTATTTTTGTTGAAATTTTTTAATATAATTTAAAATGTCTCGACCGAAAAGTAATTAAAAAATTAAAATTGAAATATATCTTATTTGTATTTATTAGTTAGTATTCTATAAATAAATTTTTAAAGAATATAAATTGTTTTAAATGTTATTAATATATGTATATATATCATATTTGAATTTGAATGTTAAATTTAATATTTCTTTGGATATTTTAAATCCTTTTGAATTGGTCAATTTAAAAGCATAATTAAATATAATGTATACACACACACACATATACGTTCTCTCTTTGTGTATGAATATAAATTAAAAATTATTAATCCAAAACAAATATGTATATGAAGGACAAATGTGGCCTTTGTGATGTAAATCCCCACACTTTTATACAAACAAAAAAAACATGTATACAATTATTTTTTGCACGCGCATTGAACATTGATATACATATAAATTATAAATATTCTATATAAAAAATCAAATCTTTTATATAAACTAATTAAATAAAATGATGATTTTGTTTAACATCATTTAGATTGGATCTGAATTGATTAAGACTTCATAGGTCCAATAAGATATAAAATGGATTGTTACATTTTACCTTGACAATCACTTTACATTAGTCGGATACCTTTGTTGTGCATAATTTATGGTATTTTTGTACCGGACGTGTAGGGTGTTCATCACACAAATTATGAAAGGTTAAGTACAAATGGGGATTATTATTGTAATGACCCAGATTTTTAGTCATTCGAATTTGGAATATTTGATTGATTTTAAATATTCAAAAGTAAATTTTATAAGTTGAGTAACTTATATTTCGAATATAGTGTTTATGGGGATAATTAAATTGTTAATTTAATATTTGAAATTGTGTAAATAATTGAAATTTGAATATAATAAGAATGAAAATAAATTTTAAAGTTAATGTAAAGTCTATTTGAGTTAGGATAGAATTAGTAAGCTTTTAAAATTGAATTAAAAGTTAATTTATAGAAATTGGATATTTTAATATTTAATTAATGTGTAAATATAGTCATTTTTGACACTGTCTTGGATTTTGACGAAACCAGTTTCATTGGATCCGTAATATTATATTATTGTATGATTTTAAATTTCGAGTCGATTGGATTTATAGTTTGCTTATGGGAAGCTGAAACACATAGAAATTTGTTTAAGTATTTTTTAATTAAAATAATTCGATTCGAAAACCTTTCTTCCAACAATGATGGAATTGGCTTTCGATATATATTCCATTGTGTTTGGAATAGGATAGAACATTATAACGATAGGAGGAATGATTTGATTGGAGTTCGAAAATTTTTCGGATGAATAGTGTTATGAAATTTTCTATAAAAGACCACATTTTTTTTCTTTTTTTCACAAAACCTAGGTCAGAAACCCTAGCCGCCATTTTCTATTCAATGGCTAAAAATTTTCTATCGTTCTTCCTCATTTTTCTCTCAATCCGTCGACTATTATCGAAAACTTTCTAAAGCAATATTGTAGAGCATCGCGAGATCTTTATCTTCAACGGTCATGATCGGAAACAGAGTGATGGATCG
The DNA here is from genome assembly GCA_030765085.1 of Allium cepa. Lineage (NCBI taxonomy): Eukaryota > Viridiplantae > Streptophyta > Magnoliopsida > Asparagales > Amaryllidaceae > Allium > Allium cepa. The sequence goes on along the minus strand of CM060933.1, from coordinate 20,472,146 downwards.
ACGGCGATGTATGTTTGAAGGCGTGATGTTTAGGGCTCAATTTCTCGGCGTTGGGGGCCTCGAGTTCAGTTGAAGTTGGACCGTGGGTGCTGCATGGGTAGGCGTAGGTCGGGATAATTGTTAATCGTCGTCGAATGCGATGATTGGAGGAGCGACATTCAATTTTTGAACGTGCTTATGGGTTGCTCGATCTTGGATGTTGTCGCGATGGGGTAGAAGCCAAGACGTGGCCCAGATCTAAACGTGCTTATGGGCACTCCCATTAGGAGATGTCATCACTCTTCCACATATATCTTTACACGCTATGATGTCGTGTATCTGATTATTGTTGTGTATGCTTGTGGTCATGGATTTCATGTCGGTAACGGCTAGAGTGATGACATATTCGGTACTATCCGGTGTGATGGGTAGGCCGGTCTTCTGTTGGTTTAGACGCCCAATATCTGGACCCTAGGTACATCCCTTTAGAGGTGTACCGAGTTTTCGGAAAGGTAGTCCTTTACCTAGTCATTTGTATGAAAATCCAAAATCCAATACATGCCTGCCTTTTTGTATGTAAACCTATTACGCTGGAATTTAATAATATAACAATTTCAGCTATTTAATTTATTATGTGTGCAATAGACACTGTTATTATATAAGAGAATTTGATATAAAATGTTTTGGTTATCATAAGGTAAAAACCTTGTCGGTATTTATTTGCGACTCGGTCTTATGAGATACCTTTTGTTTGATAAAGGAAAAGTTTTTGATAACTTTAAAAATTCAGTTGAGGTGTGTTTTCTCACGCTGGTTTACCAGAATGATCCGGGATTTCTTCCCTTTCAATGCTCGGATCAGACCGAGTATATTTACAGGTTCGGATTTGGTGCTTTTGGAGCTTCAGCAGGCAAGCTGGAAATCTTCATGTCGTATACACGTATCTGTTATTTTTCCGCTGCATTGCATTGCATTTTTGTTGTTGTAAATTGTCACCATTGTGAGGACAGGCTATTATAACTATCCAAGCTGATGACTATCTATTGTGAACTCTGATATTGATTTATGTATATTATAGTTTCTCTTTGTAAAGATTATTGATCTATATTTTTTGTTATTCCGATGTGATGTGTGATTCTGTATGTTTTGGTTTTGCTTCTTTCTTCTTCTTCTTTTCTTCTCTTCTCCTTTCTTCTCTATTTCTTCTCACCCTCTGTTTGCTTTCTCATGATCATTTGCAATCAAGTGTGCTTTAGGTCGGACACGTGTGGCTAGGTGTCGGATTCAGATGGTGCCGAGTGTAGGTCGTCACAATTACGATGATCAGGAGTAATTGAATGACACCAATAATAGAATACTTGGGGAAAGAGATATTACTAAGACATAGATGAGTTAAAGAAAGTAAGATATCAAGCCCCATCTTATACTATAATAGATGGGGTATTGTATAATAACAGAGTATGTACAGATACTCTGTCTTATATCTTTGATGTGTATCACTAGAAAATAGATGAAAATACTAATTGAAGTCCACGAAGGAATTTGTGGAAATCACTCTAATGGAATATATTAGCAAAGAAAGTAACGAGACAAGGGTATTATTGGCCATAAATTAGTGAAGATGCCTTGGTTATGCAAAAATAAGTGATAAATATCGACGATTCTCAAGAAATCCTTGACTACCTCCAAATGAACTGACGCTTATAAGCAGTCCATGACCTTTCAATATATGGTATATTGATTTAACTAAGCCTATACCTACCTCAACAAATGACGCAAAATTTGCCATCGTGGCAATCGATTACTCTACTATGTGGATGGAAGCTGAGTCCTTATCTAATATAACTATAACCATGGTTCCACAAAACCCACTATTCCTCTGTCTATCATCTCCAAGGCTCTACATCCATTCTTTACTATTACTGGTCTTCTTTTTAACACTAACAAGCCCAGCATCTTCTTTGCTGGGGTGTGTAAAGAAAGGTGTACTGTTCTACAAGCTTTAGTCTCCCTTCCTTCCATGAATCATAGCATGTCCTACTTTGAACTGCCCATCAGTACTAGAAAGGTTGGTTTCACTAAATACCTCCGTATATTCGAAAAATTAACACCTCCTATGAATGGTTGGTTAAACAAATTCTTAAATTAAACTGGCAGATTAACTATAATCAGATCCATAATTCGCTCCATAACTGTGTATTGGAGTAGAGCATTCATTCTCCACATGAAACTTTTAAATCAGGTCAGACAAGCAATGAATCATTTCCTCTGCAATGGAAATATGTTTTAAAAAAAATGGTGTCATTGGCCTTTAGCTAAGTGGAAAGAACTCATAGCTTTGGTGGGCTTGCAATCAAGAATACAAAGATCCAGAACAAAGCTGCTTTTTCAAAGCACTTTAAATTTTTATAAACAATAGAGACATTGTTTGGGTTAAGTTGGCTAAGCAACATCATCTCAAACACAATAACTATTAGAGATCCTTGTATAGGTTAATAAAGATAGTCCCACATCGCGAAAATAAAGAAATTTTTGTGTTTATATACTCCTTCCCATCAACCTATATTAACCCTTATGGTAAGGCAATTTTATAGGAGAGGAAGCACCTATATGACCATGGTTTAAACGCACACGGACATGTGCCGTCCACCCGTCCGACCGAGCAGGTTCAGGTTCGGGTCTAATATGTTACTATCTTATTGCTTGTTTTGAACATTAATATTTTCAAAGAGGTGCAAATAATGATGAACATTCGTGACTGTTTCAAATAACGCGGCTGTTGGTGATGGACAGATGTGACTGTTGGCCTAAAATTGACATGACTGTTAGGCATTGAAAATGACTGATGAATAGAAATGACTTTTAGGCGTTGCAAGTAATCAATGAATATAAACGACTATTGGGTGTTGCAAATGACTGATGAACAAAAACAACCGTGGAGTGTTGTAGATGACTCTTTGATTCAAAAGAATATACATAACCTTCTAAGCGAACACAACCGTTGAAGGCTATAAAAGAAGTGGAATACTGATCAAATTCCTCATCCCTTTTTCTTCATCTTCATTCGATTCTTAAATCAAAGCATCATCAAATCACACGGTAGATATACTTGTTACAATCTCATGTAGATTATTCTGTTATATTTTGGAAAACTTTGAAAATAAAGCTTTAAGGAGATTGCTAAGGCAAGCCTCGGATTTCCTTATTGTTCTATATTCGTGTCTTATTATTGAGCATCCGTATGCATGTTTCCATATAGTTTTTACATTGTGTATTTGGTGTTAATTATTGTTTTGGTAATTCGACCGTCTATATCTTAAAACTTTACAGTTTTCATTGAAATAGAAATGGCAATAATTGATTATCAACAAAAATTATTACTCACAGCAAACCTGATCCATTCAAAGAAGATGGTGATGATTACCAGACTTAGTGAAACCAGATGTTGTTCAATCTGACTACACTGGGTCTACAAAGGTATCTCGAAGAGGAGGAACAGATGCCAAAACTAGGCGAAACTAGAGAAACACACAAAGATATGTTCTTGGCTGATGATGCATGAAAATATTCATATTTTCTATGCAAGAATTACATTCTAAGCTGTTTGGACAAGATGTTGTACAAAATGTATCAGCCTCATCAGAAAGCAAAGGATCTCTGAGATGCACTTGCCGTAAAATACAAAATATAGAATGTTAGTCTGAAGAAATGCATCGTAGGCAAATTCATGGACTATAAGATGATAGACTCCAAATCTATGGCTACTCAACTACATGAACTATTTAATATAATTCATGAACTTGAACAGAAGGCCATAAAGTTGGAGAATCTTTCTTAGTTGAAGATATGACAAGAAGGTTTCCTCCATTATGGAGAGACTACCACAACTATCTAAAGCATAAAAGAAGGAGATTTCATTACAAGACTTCATTGTTAGACTGAAGATAGACGCCAATAACCATGGGATTACATAACAAAAAAGCGAGGAGGCATTTGTTACAAAAGGGTCAAAGAAGAAATGACACTTCAATAATAACGAGGAAAAGAATTTCTCATAGAAGAGAAAAGCTCTAGAAAAGAAATCTAATGAAAATAAGCAGTCCAAGAAGTTTAATGTCAACTGTTGGGTTTGTGACAAAACGAGACACGCCGCTTAAGATTGTAGACATAAGAAGGAAAACAATTCAGAGGCAAACATGGTGGACAATATGGAAGCGGACGAGTCTAACTTTTCTAGAGTTGTGTCAAAATGCAATTTAGTTCAGAATCCTACATAGTGGTGGCTTGACACAGGTGCTACTCGACATGTGTGTTCTGATAAATTCATGTTTTTCACTTACAACAAAATTGATGAGGGAGAAAAAATCTAGACGGATACTTCTGCAGTTTTCATGACTGAGGGAAGTGGCATTGTCATCCCAAAGTTCGCCTCTGGAAGTACTATTACATTGAATGATATGTTTCATGTTCCAGACATCTGCAAGAACCTAATCTTTAGATCTGTATTATCAAAGAAGGGATTACGAATGGTCTTCAAGTCAAACAAGATGGTTCTATCCAAGCTAGAACTTATATAGGAAGGTAATATTTATGTGCTGGCCTGTTTAAGGCAAATGTCGCCATAATCGAAAAAAAACACTATGTATTCTAATTATGCAATAAATAAATAAATATGAAGTTTCTTATTTGATTGTGCATGAAGCTATTATGGTATGATAGATTAGGACATATAAGTTTTCGAAAAATGAAAAACTTGCATACCTAGGTTAAATTTCAAAATTTCAAGTAGATAAAAGATACAAATGTAAGACACGTGGAAAAGCGAAAATGGACAAAAAATTATTTCATACTATTGATAGGAGTACTGAACCATTATGTAATGTTCATATTGACTTATGTGATTTCAAGTCATTACCTACAAGAGGTAGGAAAAAGTACCTTATCACATTCATTGACGATTACACATAATATAGCTATGTATATCTTTTAAATAGTAAAAATGAAGCAATTACATCGTTTATGAAATACAAAACTAAAGTAGAAAATCAACTCAACAGAAAGATCAAAATATTGAGATCAGATCGAGGTGGAGAATATGTATCACCATCTGAACAATTCTCTGCAGAAAATTTAATATTCATCAAGGAACAGCCCCATATTCACCATAACAAAATGGTATGGCGAGAGAAAGAACATAGCACTAAAAGACATGGTAATACCATGCTTTTAACTTTGCGCCTACCAACGAACTAGTGGGGGAAAGCTCTAAATATATCTAATCACGTACTAAATAGGGTTCCTCAAAGCAAAACAGGAACAATTCTATATGAGTTAAGGAAAGGACACCTAACAAGTTTCAAATACCTTAAAGTGTGGGGCTACTTAGCAAAAGTTTTAGTTTCGCCTTCCAAGAAAGTCAAACTTGGACCAAAAACTGTAGATTGTTACTATGTAGAACCTGACGAAAATAGTAGAACTTATGGATTTTTAGTTTCAAGTCCGATATAAATGACATCAGTATAAATACAATCATGGAGTCATGAGATACATCATTCTTTGAAGATGCGTTTCCATAAAAAAAGAATGATCGAACATTTATCCCTAAAAGGAAAGAGAAGAAAGGAAAGAACCACATGAAAATGAAACTCATTGTGACAAGGATAAAATTGAACCAAGAAGAAGCATAAGGGCAAGAACTTCCAAGTCTTTTGGCTTAGAATTCTTAATCTACATGTTAGAACATTAACCTCAAACTTACAAAGAGGCAATATCTTCTTCAGAATCTTCATGTTGGAAAGAAGCACTCAAAAGTGAGATTGATTCAATTCTAAGTAATAAAACTTAGGAATTAGTTAACATTCTACCTAGAACAAATCCAATCGATCGTAAATGGATGTTCAAGAAGAAGATGAAACCAGATGGCTTTATTGATTAATACATAGCCAGATTTGTAGCCAAATGATATCGAAAAAGAAGGGTAGACTTCTTTGATACTTATTCACTGGTAACACAAATAACCTCTATAAGAATGTTAATAGCAATTGCATCCATCTATAAATCTAGAATTTATTAAATGGATGTAAAGACGACATTCTCAAATGGAGATCTTGATGAGGATATATATATATATATATATATATAGAAACTTGAAGGTTTTATTTCCATAAAAAATGAGAACAAAGTCTGTAGATTAGTAAAATCATTATACGGACTTAAACAAATTCCCAAACAATGGCATGCAAAATTTGATAGTGTCATGACCAAAAAGGGTCTTCGTATAAATGAATGTAATAAATGTGTTTATTACGGACAAATTGGACAATCATATGTAATGATATATCTATATGTGGACGATATGCTAATCTTTGGTCCCAGCATTAAAATTATAGAGAACATAAAGAATATGTTAATCACAATTTCGATATGAAAGAATTAGGAGTCGCAAATGTTATTTTGGAAATCAAAATAATAAAAAACCTAATGGAATTGAATTATCTCAGTCGCATTATGTAGAAAAAGTGATTGAAAAATTCCAAAATTATGAAATCAAAGAATAAGAACACCTTTTAATCCATCGGATGTACTGCACAAAAACACTAATGAGAGTGCAACGCAACTGGAATACTCTTGTGTAATAGGATGTTTAATGTATCTCATGAATTGCATAAGGCTAGATATTACTTAAATTAAACAAGTATACAAGTAAACCAAGGAAGGAACACTAGAAAACACTAATTACAGTATTGGAACATTTAAGGAATACCACAATCTTTTTGTTACATTATGAAAAATATCCTGCCATCTTAGAATAATATAATGATGCAAACTGGTTTTCAAATTCATAGGAATCTAAATCAACAAGTAGTTATGTCTTTACTCCAGTAGGAGCAGTAGTCTCATGGAAATCTACTAAACAAACATGCATTGCTCGTTCCACAATGGAATCTTAGTTCATCGCATTAGATAAAGCAAGCGAAGAAGCAAAATGGCTTTGTTATTTTTAGAAGATATTCCATTTTGGCTCAAACTTATAATGGCCATATATGGTCACTGCGGTAATCAAATAACGTTAAGTAGAGCGCAAAACTTTGTATATAATGGAAAATCACAACACATTCGTCGACGCCATAATACAGTTAGGCAGTTACACTCAAATGGAACAATTTCTATTGTTTATGTAAAAACTAATGATAACCTAGCAGATCCATTTACTAAAGGTTTATCAAGAGTGAAAATTGACTGCGCATCGAGGGGAATGGATTTAAAAATCTAAACCAAAAAAGAATACCTTATATGGAAATCTATCATAGTGGATGGAGATCCCACAGACTAGGATCAATAGGAAAATCGATTCTGAATAACTTAAGAAGTAATGCATTTGTTTGAACTTAGTCATACTACGTTCCTATGATGCACAATAGAATGCATGCCTATAGAAGTATTAAAAAAGTTAAGCGATGCTTTTAATAATGTCCATAACTTGAAAACGTCAATTGGAGTGTACGTAGGATACTCTTTATGGACAAGATCACCTATGTAAGTGTGAGCTAGGTTGACTCTATGATAATATTGAGGCTTAAATTCTCTAATTACACTCGTAGAACCAAATTTGTTCAGGACCAAAATGAACACAACCAAGAGATTGGACGTGATGAGAAATAATGCTTTGTAAAGTTTATTGTCTGGTTATATACTAACGGCTGATGGTTTAACATGAAATAATTCACCAATTAGTTAAGTATATCTGATCGTTTTAACTAGGGAAAGTTCAAAGTGAAATATCTACTTATCATCGATATAGTATTTTTCCATACGAGCTCTGTCATATTCCCCTTTGTGTAGGAGAAATATATCGTCATTCACGTCGGGGATTGTAAGATATCCTTGCATAAGTGAATGAAGATATATTCCCACATCGCCAAAACAAAGAATTTTTCATGTTTATATACTCCTTCCCATCAACCTATATTGGCCCTTAGGGTCAGTTAATATTGTGCAAGAGGGAAGACATCTATGCTCATGGTTTAAACATGCACGCGCACGTCGCCCATTCGACCGACCGTTCGGATTAAGGTCTAATATGTTACTATCTTTTTACTAAAAAAGAAAAACCTATTTTGAACCGTATTTTTTTCAAACAAATGCAAACAATGATGAACAGACAGGACTATTTCAAATAAGGCGACTATTGGTGATGGACGGATGCGACTGTTGGCTCAAAATTGACAAGGCTATTAGACATTGCATATGACTGACGAACAGAAAAGACTGTTAGGCATTACAAATGATTGATGAATAGAAACAAACTATTGGGTGTTGCAGATGAATCTTTGATCTAAAAGAACAAACATAACCTTCCGAGCGGACGCAACCATTGAAGCCAAATAGGAGAGGAATATTGATTACATTCCTCATCCTTTTTTTCATCTTCTTCATCTTCATTATTTTCTCAAATCAAAGTATTATCAAATCACACAGTAGACATACTCGTTACAATCTTGTGTAGATTATTCTATTATTCTGTTGTATCTTGAAAAAACTTTGCAAATAAAGTTTTAAGGAGATTTCTAAGCCAAATATTAGAATTCCTTACTACTTTACATTAGTGTCTAATTATTGTGCATCTGTGTACACGTTTTCGTTTAGTTCTCGCACAGTTTATTTGTTGTTACTTACTGTTTTGGTAATACGACAATCTATAATAACTTCTAGTGCATGGAACCTTCTTTTATGTATGTTTGGATTTGGAGGTGTATCATGAACCTCATAGAGAAGTTCTTGGCTTGTTTACAGATCAGGTTTTCTTGCTCTGTTCCTATTAAATTCTGGTGCACACCCTGGTCTGAGCAGGGATTGGTAATTGACAATGCTCTCTCCTATAATGACAAATGTCAATCTGGTATCCCACTTGATGATGCTTGTGACTATATAAATAATTCCATTATCTCCCTGCCTCGCTCCAACAATGTAAGGGTTAGAGAGCTTAGATATTTCAACCTTCGATAGAATTATGTGACAAACCAAAATTTCTGGATATTTGAAATTGGATATTTAATTAATTTTAAATATTTAAAGGCTAGTGTAACTTGAATTTTGAATATCACTATTTATTTGGCAATTAAATTATTGAATTTAATTATTGGGAGTTGGGTAAATGGTTGAATCTGGAATTTTAAGCTTGTTAAAAATGGTTTAAAAGCTTGTAAAATTTATATTGATAATACCGAGATAGAAGAAGTGTTAAAATTGAATTTGGAAGTGTTTTGTTGAGTTATAAAAATATGTTGTTTAAATTGAATTTAAAAATAGCCTTCTTAGGCACAGTCTCGAAATTCGATGAAATCAGTTCTATTGGATCCGTAATATTGTATTATTATCGGATTTCAAAGTTCATTGTGTTTGGAGTGATCGTTTGGACGTACGGGCCTAGCCGCACGCCTCGTTAGGAGCTCGAATTTGTGAGTTATGGAAATCGGGACGATTTGAATTTAAAATTTAAATTAAAAATAATATTGATTCTTTCAACATTCCTTTCTTTTTCTTTCAACACGTATCTTCCCTATTTTTACACTTGTCCGTGTGTATTTACAGGCGTTTGATTTTGAGATAAAACTATAGTAGTCGAGTACCTAGTTTTCGAAAAGAAAAGAAAAAAAATACCAGATCGAGTTGAGCAATTCAATTTTTAGCCAATATTTTCTTCTTCTCATCAATAGGAATGGAACTCAACCCAGATCAAATTCCACAAAAAAAAGAGGAGAAGCCCTAATCGATTCGAACCGCAATTCGTTCGAATCAAAATTTATGGCCGCTATGGATTGAATTCAAATTTGAGTTCGCGTGTGATTATCGGAGGGTTGCTCGCGATTTCTGTCAAGGGTTTCTCGTGCTGTGTGAGGCAAGGCGGTAGGGCAGTGGGGGCACGTGACTAATAAGGGGCCACAGTTGGAAGCGACGTGCGATTTCGAAGGGGGTGGCCAAGCAGCTCAGTCGTTGGATTCGCGATGGTAGTACGGCGTATGTCTGCGGGCGTCGATGAGGGAAGGTTCGACGATGGGAATCGGCGTCTTCGTCGAACTACAATGAGGCAAGGGTTTCGTGAGCTCCAACGGGGTGACGTGCGTCGAGGCGATTCGTGTTGAGTCTGGGATTTCCTTTTCTCTTTGGCTGTAAGGTAATTATTTCTCAAATAAAAAAGAAAAAAATGCTAATAGGTTACAGTAAACATAAGTGGTTATGTTTTTGAATTTAATCTGGTATAAGATATTCAGACCTTAACTTACTGGTTAATTCAAATATATATACGAATATTTTTAGTTTACTGTTGTTTTTAAATTATATATATATATATGATAATAATAATAACATTAAAGTGTTATATACATATTGAAACATATTTGGAACGATATGTACAAGTTTATAATTGTAATGCAACGGAAAATTTTATCTTGAGCATTTTCAAATTTGATAGTACTCAAGTCTAAAGCCTGAGTTAATCTGTTGATTTTTAGAAATTTTATTTTTGATAAGATTTGGAAAAATATAAAGATTTTAAATGTTTGAGGAATTGGTAAAAGTTAGATTTTTTTTTTGAAATCTATAGTTTATTTGATTGAAAATGTTTGATTTAGATACTACATAACCTTGTTAATCTCATTATTGTTGCTTCTAGTGATTATGAAATCATCCACATAAACTAAGATGTTTGTTGAACTGCTTTTCACTCTGACATATAGTGAACTATCTGATTTGGTTGGTTTGTATCCTAAACTGATAAGAGTTTCCTTTAACTTTTGATACCAAACCCTTGGTGCATGTTTAAGTCCATATATTGCTTTATGTAGCTTGCATACCATATCTTTTCTGTATCCATAACAGTATCCTTCTGGTTGCTGCAAATACACTTCTTCTAGAAGTTCGCCCTTTAAGAAAGCACTGTTGACATCTAGTTGTCTTATTATCCACTTATGGTGCATTGTTATAGTAAGTATAACTCTAATTGTTGATGGTTTTCCTACGAGAGAGAATGTTTCACTAAAATCAAAACCATACTGTTGAGTATATCCATTGGCAACAAACCTTGCTTTATACTTAAATATTGTACCATATGAGTTCTTCTTGAGACTATAAATCCATTTGAAACCAATAACATTCTTATCCTTTGGTTTAGGTACAATAATCCGAGTTTTTTTTGCATCAATGCATTATATTCTTCATTCATGGCCAACTTCCATTTGTTATCGTTTATAGCTTCATCATAACTGACTGGTTCAACATGTTGCGGAATCGTACTATGGAGCTTGGGTTTAAAAATTCCATGTTTAGCTCTTTTTATCATGTGATGATCTTGTCTTTTAGATGCTTGATTTAGATTATCATCAGATTCACTATTTTGATGTGCACTGGATGTGTGATTCTCATTTTGATCTAAATCTTCGTAACAGCTAACATTATCTTGATTGTTGAAGCTGCGGTTATTAGGATTCTGTGATATATCCTAACCTGGTCTATCATCAGACGTTGTGTGTTGGGATCCAGAGTTTCTTTGCCTTTTTGTACTAGTTCTTTCTAGCTGCCCTTGGTACAGGAGGGAGTGAAGTTTTGGCATTATAGACTTTTTGAGTAGTTTTCATTTCAGCACTTGCAAATGGAAACACATGCTCATTGAAAGCAACATGTCTAGATATGATTATATTTCCCTTGTTGCTTAAGCATTTGTATGCTTTCTGATTTGATGCATATCCTAAAAAAGTGCAAGTTAGAGATCTAAAACTTAACTTATGAGTATTGAATGGTCTTGGGTAAGGGAAGCATAAACATCCAAATGCTTTGAGACTTGCATGATCTGGTGTGATGTTAAATAACATTTCTAATGGAGTTTTGTTGTGCAGAACTTTGGTTGGCAACCTATTGATGAAAAATACTACAATACGAAATGAGTCTGGCCAGAACTTTAGAGGCATAAATGCTTGAGCCAACAATGTAAGGCCTGTGTCAACAACATGCTTGTGTTTCCTTTCCACTAAACCATTCTGTTCTGAAGTGTGTGGGCAAGTACATTTGTGGTTTATTCCTCTTTGTAGAAAATACTCATTTAAAGGTTTAAACTCTACTCCTTCATCATTTTGAATTGTTTTTAATTGTTGACTAGTCTGCTTTTCTGGTTGTGCAATGAATTGAACCACTACTTTATATGTTTCTACTTTTGACTTAAGAAAATATATCCAAGTATATCTAGAAGAAGAGCCTACAAATGAAATATAATAATTAAATCCATAATCAGAATTAACTGGGGCTGGAACCTTAAGTCAATAGCCACCAATTCTAAGGGATTTGTATACTTGGTTTTTGAGTCAGAAAATGGTAGCTTATAACTTTATCTCATTTGACATGATGTGCAAATGTAGGGTAAAGTAATATTCTTAAAACTAACATTGTTACTTCCCAATATTTTTTTTTACAGCTTTAACATTGGGGTGACCCAACTTACAATGCCACATATCAAATATATTTTTATTGTCAACATTACTGTCAGATTTAGAAAATTTCCACCATTTTCTTCCATTGCTCGACTTACTGTTCCGCGCCAGTTTGAAAACATACAAGTCATTATGCACCCTACCCTGTAGCAAAATTTCTTTACGCGGTAAATTCCTAACTAAGCACTATTCTGGAAAGAATTCAAGATAAACATTGTTATCATTGGCAAATTGAGACACATTTATTAAGTTCATTTTTATTTGTGGAACTCTCAATAAATTATTGAGTTTTAGTTCTCTTTAACCATTGATATAAGCATTTTCGGTGTGAGTAATATTCATTGAATTGCAATTACCAATAAACATAGACTGCGTGCCTTTGAATTCTTTATTTCCAAGATTAAGATTATTCAAGTCGTCTGTGATATGATTTGTAGCACCTGAGTCGGGGTACCAGTCTTCACACTGAATGTCTTCTGATCTGGATAACTGCCCCATGTCTCTCTGATTTCTTGAACTTGATGGTTGATTTCTTGCATCCAAATTTGTATGAGAAATATTTGCATTGGGATTATAGTTTCTTCGACCACTTTGATTCTGCTGATTTGAATTATAGTCTGCATATCTGAAATAGAATTTACTTGCAATATGACCAAATTTTTCACAAATATGACACTTGACTCTATTATTTTTATTCCACCTTCCTCCTCCACCTCTGCCTCTCTGACTTGGACTATTTCTTTAACTCTGATTAGTCTTGTTATATGAACCCCTTTTTTATTTTTGTTTCTTGAACTAGAAACATAACTAACTGAATAATCTGATTCGGTTGTTTTTCTTTGTTCAACTCTCCCTTCATGTGCTAAAAAGGATGAATGAATAAATTGTAATTCAGGGAGTGTTTATGTTGTGAAAAGAACAGCGATAGCAGACTCATATTTAACATCTAGACCATTCTTTATTGTCAATACTTTTTCAGTCTCTGACATTTTCTGACCAGCCGTTTCCAACAGATCAAAATATGACTTGATCTTGGTTAAATACTCTCTCATAGACATATTTTTCCTTTTTGGGATTTTATAAGTGCCTTTTTATAGTGCATAAATCTCGCAGCAGATTGAGAATTAAAGGTCTTCTCAATGGTATTCGATATTTCGTAAGATGAACTACTTTCAATTATTTGAGATAAAAAATTTGAACTCACAGACGATAGAAGCCATGCAGATAGTAAACTGTCTTGCTTTTTATACTTTATATATTCTTGATTATAGATCAATTTACCTTCATTATCTGCTTTCATCTTAGGTGGAATGACAACTGTTCCATTTATAAAATCTTCAAGACCATAGCCAGTTATAGCTGTTTCAACCTGATACTTCCAGTGTAGATAGTTGTTTTCATCCAGTTGAATGTTGATAATATGACTCTTGGGTTTTATGGTTGCAAAGGTGGTGTGTAGTTAAGATGACAAAAGTAGCATTGTTCCATTCTTCAGACATAATTGAATCTTGATGAATCAAAAAATTCTTGAATCTAAACAGAGGAAAATAATGAGAAAACTAAATCAAAGTCTCTTGAATTAACTGAAAGTAGCCATAGGATCAATGAAGTATATCTTGTTTAACTTCTTGGCGAGGCTTGATGAAGATTAAAGTTTCAGGATTAGTGAAGGTCCAGAAAAAAGTGAGATTTACCAAATTCAAATGATGAAATCAATGAAGATCTGAAAGCAACCGATGATTGAATGAAGATGAACTTCTGACAATCCTATTGGCACGGCCTAATGATGATAAACTGATCTTTGATGAACTGCAGTCAATTGCAGCCAGCTCAAATGATGAAAATAAATTGATGAGTGAATGGAAAGGCAATTTGATCTTGTCGTTAGACGATCAATGACTCCGATACGATAAAAGAAATTGTTGATTGTATAATATGAAAATTTTATTATTCTCTTTTCCTTAAATTTGTAATTACACATATGCTGGCTTATATATATGGTTCGGCAATACAAGAAACATAGATTCATTCAAATATTACAGTTGGAATATGTTATACCAGAACTACGCTTATATTCCTAGTTATATTTGTATACATTGCCGGTTCACTGGAGAGCATATCTTTTACAACTAATATCTTTCATATCTAGTAAACTAAGAAAAGTTATAAGATAAACCTTTCAAATATCATATTTATACATTTCTTTTATCAAATACATGACTAGAAGTCTTATTACAATGATGTGAAATCCAGTGATGAATATCAGTATCAGTAACTATAGTCACATAAATTGACTAAACCTGAAAGTTTCGTACTGAAGATGAAAATCTTTTTCATTAGAACTAACCTACACGCCCAAACTGCTTGCACGCTCTTGCTCTATTAAACCTATTGCTGCAGTAGCAATCTGTCGGCATACTGTAAACTCTTGATCAGGAGACACACACATATATGGATTATGGGCCATCACACAAGGGTAACCTCCCATAAGCCCATTTCTTACATAATTAATGTTGTTACACCGTATACGTCGCCATATGTAAACGTGCGAGAGCTATATAAGCGTCGACAACAAGAAAATCAGGGTCATAAGAGTATGGATGTAATGAAAACAAAGTTGGAAAGGACATTGCTAGGTAGGATGATAGTAGACCTGGTAATGTGGAAACCATTATTTATGGATTCAGGGATGCATTGATGGTGTATTAATGCAATATTGGGTAGGCTGTCGTATAATTTGGTTTTTGGTAAAAGATTGAGCATATGTAGTAGTTTCCATAGTTGAAAATATTATGATATGTTTATCTACGCTGTGCCACTATATTTATGAGTACTATGTCACATTATTAATCCAAAACTCCAGTGAGGATTCCCTATCCGAGATCAATCTTGTTGATTGTGATGTCGTGGAACATACGCTCGAAACAAAGAACAAAAATGTTGTATAAGGAATGCAAATGGAATCGTACTGGTTTGATTATTTATTGATGAAGCCTTTGATTATATAAAAGGTCATGCGTATTTATTTTCTTGAAAGTGCAAACATGTAAATCATAGATAAAACCCTGAGCTCATCAAACCTTTATAAAGATTGAGAAACTTAAACTTATAAATCTTAACTAATTTGTCTCCTGGACAGATAAGGACTGCTTAAAAAAAAAATTATTGTTGACGTAAACTGTCTTAAGAATGTGACCTGGGTATCAACACTATATTACGTAAATGGTCACCTTATGAATAAATAGTACAATCGAATCGTGAAAACATGTTAAAGACGCATGCAGCATTTGTGGTGAACAAATCTTCAACAGGCAAATCATGTGCGGATCTGTGCGGG
Source organism: Allium cepa (assembly GCA_030765085.1). Classification (NCBI taxonomy): domain Eukaryota; kingdom Viridiplantae; phylum Streptophyta; class Magnoliopsida; order Asparagales; family Amaryllidaceae; genus Allium; species Allium cepa. The sequence goes on along the minus strand of CM060933.1, from coordinate 20,456,351 downwards.
AAAAATCACTGCCATTTAATCTTTAAGCACTCCCAATTTTCCTCCTTTCGTTCTAAGTTATGTGCATCCCGTAACTTGCCCGTGGAAGCAGCATCACCCCTTCAAAAACTGGCGCAAAAGCATGATTTCGTTATAGAAACCAAGTCTGAGAGCCACCTGCACCCAAATAATGGAATGGCCAGTTGGCCAAAAACATGACGCCCACCGTGGGGCTCGAACCCACGACCACAAGGTTAAGAGCCTTGCGCTCTACCAACTGAGCTAGACGGGCTCACCGTTGCAACTTTATGACCATTTTATGTAAAAAGAAATACGCTCAAAGATATGTATTTAACTTGAACAAAGCAACACAGTCAAAATAACTGAACAAAATTTAAAAAACTATCAAAATAACTGAAGAAACCACGTCTGATGTGGCGTAATTGAAATATAAAGGAAACAGAAAAGAGACATACCTATGCCGGAATTGATTGAGTGAACCCAAGTGAAGAAGAAAAGGTTAGGGTTTTGCCTCTGGAAAGTATCGCTTACTTAACTATCACGCGTGGGGAAAATAGAAAGTAATTGAAGATGAGGAGATTGGGAGTTGAATTAAGAATGCAAAGAGTCGACAAATTGAGCCCATCTAATTTATCATTGCTTTCGAAAGTAGATTACCTGAAATTTCGAGATGTTAAGCATACAAGCACCTTATTTTTTCAATATTGCAAATCTAGCATTAATTATACACTGCTCCGACCGTTTCTTTTCACCTAAACTAAGGTCGCGACACTCCATTGATCCAAACTGGTGCGGTCGGCTGTATTCCTTCTGATCGTGTTGTCCTTCACACCGCACTTAATTTTAATTCAATTTTTCAGTCTATGATGGTTAATGTTTCCACAAATGATGGTTCTATGATTTATGTGTTTTTAACTCTTTCAAAGTTAGAATTAAACTTTTCTTGCTTAAAAGATACTTTCTTCTTAGTTTCACATTGTTCACGTTATTTAGCGATCGTTTGATCTTTCGTCAAAGACTTTTCTACTTGTTCATTTGAGTGTTTAACATGAACAATCTAGATAGATTTTTTAATAGTATAAAAATGATAACGATATTTTTGCAGGATTAATATGGTATGGACTGAAGTGCCAAGACGAAAATCTATTTTTGTGCATAATATTTACCGTTCAATGATTTATTCACATCAGGCAAGTATAAATATAGTTATAATTCCTATTAGACGGCTTGTACAGCAATGCAAAGCATGGCGGAATTTACTAAAGGCAAATTCTATTTCAACACAGATAATTACTTAGTAGCCCTCACTACTAAAAAAGACTAATATTCCGACAACACGTATCGACGGCTTCCGATGGCTAATTTCCGACGGCTTCCGACGGCCGCTGACCGTAGCCGTCGGAAATTCGCGAATTACAGGCTCAGCCGAGCCTTCTTCTTCCTCATTTTGCAGCACGATTTTTTTTTATCAAAAACCCTCAAATCGCTTCTCCAAGCTTTCAATCTCCAATTTCGAGCTTTCAGATCCTTCACGGCTGTCTAAGCAAACTCTGTTGTTCTCAATCTCATGTATAATATCTTAATGTGGGTAAAAATCTAATTTTTGCCCTAAATCTAGATTTGCATAAGATGATAAATTAGAGCTAATTAGTGATTGCAGTTGTTTCCCATTGCGTAATAATGGTTTATAGCATCTCACGGTATGCCTATTTTATATGTTATCGTGAAATTTTAAAGAGTACGTATAATTTGTGATTGTGTGTGTATATAGTTAGTAAAACTGTATTTTTTTGTAAAGTGCGCACATTTAATTGCTAATGTCCCTTAGAGAGTTTTTGGCCTCGTATGACGAGTGTTGTACATGATCGTTATATAAATAATTGTTTTTTTTTTTAAAAAACGACCACTTATATTCATCTGGTACAATATTTGCTGGATTTGTCCTTGTATTAGACAACTTATGAACACATTAAACATTTACATTTTGTATACTACTTCGTCTCAAATGGTTCATAAAATTTCGATCTAACTTTTCTTTTTTGTTTCCTGCGTACACGCATTTGTGTACAATGCAGGAAACAAAAGGGAAATGCTGCCGAAATTTTGTTGAATCGTTTGAGACGAAGTAATATACAAAATGTAAATGCTTGCTGTGTTTGTAATGGAAAGTAGGATGTCTGACCATGGAAAAAATAACTTTTGTACAAAAATTTGTATCGATACGTTAAAAAATAAAATGTGTCATATTTGATAATATTTTTAAATTTGTGAAATAGTTCTTTAAATTCAAATATTATACGACGATGAAAATAATCTTTTTCAAATTTGTATTATTGAAAATAAATATTAAATTTTGAACTTGTGACTCATTTTCTCAGATAGGAAAAATAATTGATTGTTTTGTTGATCGTAGAAGATGGATGTACCAAAGAAAAGGACTGAGAGACTCAATAAAAGAAGATTTTTATAATGGTATAAACGTATTTATTGAATTTGCTTTAAGTAATAATGGAAACGATCCAAAAATTCGTTGTCCGTGTAGTAGGTGTAGACATTTGAAGTATTTGTTACCAGGTATTGTGAAAGTTCATTTGTGTAAAAACGGTTTCGTACCAGGTTATTATGTTTGGGATTGGCATAGAGAATTTGTAGCAAATACTTCTGTAGAGTCTGAAAGTTTCGTTAACGAAGTAATTACGCCGACCCGTATGGAAAATATGGTCGAAGATGCAGCCGATCAATGTTTCCTATGGTTGAAGTTGATGACGATGATGGAAATGTAAAAGAACCAAATATTGAAGCAAAAAAAATTATGATTTACTAGATGCTACTAAGAAACTTATTTGGGATGGTTGTAAAAGCGACATTCACCTGTCAGTAATTGCAGAATACATTGCGATGAAGTTAAAATACAACAATATTGAAGCTGGGTTTACGGGTGTTGTACAAGCTATAAAAAGACATATACCGTCCGATAATCTAATGTGTGAAAATCACTATGAAGTCAAAAAACTTATATCGGCTTTTGGTTTACCTCATCAGAAAATAGATACATGTTTAAAAGGCTGTATGTTGTTTTGGAAAGAAGAAGCAAACCTTAGAAATTGTAAAATTTGTAATCAGGAGAGATACATACCAAGAAAAAAGAAGGTGAAAGAAGTTCCGTACAAGCGTATGCATTACTTACCCATCACTTCAAGGCTTCAAAGATTATATGCATCTACTGTAACTGCATCTAATATGAGATGGCATAGTGTGAGAACGGAGGAAGATGGTACGTTGACACATCCGGCCGATGGAGAAGCATGGAAGCATTTCGATGGGAAGAATATTCCAAACGAACAAGCTTAATTCGTTTTTGTCATTTTTTTACTGTTTATCATTTAATATTCTTTTTGCTTTTTATCATGAAACGCAGGCTGAGATAGACATTCAGACAGACGATATGCAGTTGACACAAGAATATTGGATGAAGAAGATGCGTAAAAACTATAGGGACTCGATATCCGAAATCAAGAAATCAAGTAAGAAACCACGTTGGATGGGGGAGACGGTATGACAAGCATGGTTGGGATACTGGAAAACTAACGGGCGAAGCCATGTATACTAATTTTTTTAAAATAATTCGACTGGCAGTAAATATCAAAAAATACATGATCGATAAATAATGTATCAAATTTTGAATGTACAGGTAGAGTCGGAAAGAAACTTTGCAAACAGAAATAAAAATCCGTCACTCATCGTGGAGGGTCGAAGTCATTTCAGCAGTATCGGAAGGAGTTGGTAAATTTACTGAATGCAAATTTTAAATAGTTTGTGCTATATAATTTTAAATATACAATAATTATATGTCAAAATCAATTTCAGAAAGCTAAGGTGCACGGTCCCATGGGCTATATGGATGTGTTTACTCGTACGCATGCTGTCGAGCATGTAAATCCGGACGGAAAAGTTTCCTATACATGGCACGACGATAAATCCAGCAAGAGCCATGTAAGCATATTTCATTTTATGCAGTATTAGTAATTGTTCTACTTGTTAAAATATAGTGAAATAAAATATGATAATATTAATTTGTTAGTGTAGGAAAAGTTTATGGAACAGCGTCAGAAACTCCTTGATGATACGGGTCGAGATCAGCTGACGACAGATGAGGGGATGCTACTTTTGAGTCAGTTATGGATCCAGTGGAGCATGACTGACGATATGGATTTGACAATCAAGTGGTAAGTAAATAATATATTGGGTATCATATAAGTTTTCAAATTCAGTACATTGGTTTTGAGTCACTTCGTTATGAAGGCATTATGCATTATCAAAATATATTAATTCGTTACTTGAATGTCATTTCGAAAAAAATAACGAAAAAGACATGTTATTTAATTTAGTTTGCCTGATATATGCTGTAAACATGCATAAACTTGTCACATTTACTGTTAAAGTGATCAAAAGCAGTGATATCTCGTAATGTAACGTACTATTATTTTTGTTAATAAATGGTTGAATCACAATTTAAAAACGGCCAAAAGAACATATTTTCAAATGTATACATTATACATAAGTAATGGTTAGAACTTCATTAACGAGTAAATTATTGTAGCTTTGATTTTATTGCATTAAATAACAGGAAGAAATTCAATGCGGTAAAATGGTAATGGACAGAGTTTTGAAATAGAGTGACTTTACCATAAAAGCCTTAGGTGCTTCTAACGACATATTTATATTTATTTATTAGCGAGTAATGTAACATGTGGATTTATTTTTGAAAATACTTGAGTAACATATGATTTTTGAATGGAGATATATAAACTGAACGAGTACTTGTACATTATTTTGCATCGACATATATTATTTTATTGCTAATTTTTCTTTCATTTTAGACTAGTGTCTTGATTAACAAGTATAAATGAACATACAAATATGAAGTACAAATACTTTACTAGAGTAGGTTACATATGGCTGCAATAATTTGTAAATAAAGGCCTTAGTGTTTCAGGTATCAAAATGGCAGTTTATGCTGTGTGAACTACATCAATTACATCATCTAATATGTGTAAAGTCTAAGTTCAAATGATGAGTAATTTGTTAAAACACAAAACAATGTTTATTAATGGTTGATATTTGTCTAATATATTGTCAGCCTCATTCAGTCTACAATTTAATGGTTTAGTCGCATGGCCCTCCTTAACCAATTTACAGACCATTTTTTGAAATTAATTATTTCCTTCCAAAATAATTATCCCTTTGCTGGGTGACACAACTGTTCGTATCTTTATATTGGCCAACCTCCCTCTCATTTGAGAGATAGAAAATAGACTAATTTCAAATTTATTGCTCTCATCCTTCCCTATAGTTACTTTACTTATACTAAATATAGTATTTCAAAATATAAATCAATAATCTTGTCACTATAGTTATTTGGTGTTACCACAATCTAAGATGTTATCAACATGCACATACACTTACATAAACATGCATAAACTAAATTAAATAACATTATCACACTGCTTATCATTCACATACCTGCATATACACTTACGGAGATCACACAGCTAGATTAAATATTTATTACAGGCCAGTAGTCAGAGATGGAGTAGACAGACTAGAGCTCAGATCGATCTAGCAAAGATTGAAGATTTGCGGGCTAGAGTGGCGCAGCTGGAGGAGCAGAACCGTCTGCAGGCCATAGAGACCACACAGTTGCTAAACCAGCGTATCGCCGAGTACATGCAGCAGTATGGTGGTCGCTTCCCTTCTTCTACTGGCTCTGGTTCTGGAGGAGATTGATTGATTGCTTTGGTCGGTATGTTTTTCTCTATTTTGTATGATTTGGTAGATGGTGGAGGTAGCTGTTGATTTATATACTATGTTATGATACACTTAGCTGTTTTGTTGTAAAATTATGTGTTTTGACTTAATTTTATGTATTTTTTTGTTTGATAAATTATGTATAGTTTGGTTTTTGATATTTGGTTGGAATATTATATATTGAATTCTGCAGTATTGGTGAAATAGTGTTTGTATGGGAAATGTGGATGAAAACTATATTGCAGCAGAAATATAAAAAAACCGCAGCAGATTTCCGACGGCTTTCGGGTTATATTTTTCCAATGGCTTCTGACCGCTTCCGACTGCTTTCAGATCAATTTTTCCAACGGTTTCCGACTGCTTCCGACAAGTGTCGGAATCCGTCAGTAACCGTCGAAAGCCGTCGGAAGTATGAACGGCGAGATGTGTCGGAAGCCATCGGAAACACTACACCCCGATGCCTTATTTTCCTACGGCATTTTCTGACGGCTTCCGACGGCCGTCGACGGTTTTCGACCGTCGAAAAATGCCTTTTTCCTTATAGTGGCTTCTAAAATAAATAAAACTTTAAAGACTAAAATACCCTTATAAAGCTCCATACTATCTCTCTTCTCAATTTCACTGTCTTCTTACATCAGTTTCTTTCTGTCTAAGGCACCGCTTCTTCGAAACCCTAGTTTCTAAATCAGTTAAGAAACAATTCTATTTTTAACTACTAAGTTATTTTTTGGGTTTACAGAATTTTAATTGTACTTCTGAAGAAAATATGAATTGAGTTTTCAAACCACTGAAGAAAAAATTTAATTTTTCACTACTAATTTATTTTTTAGGTTTACAGACTTTACTAAGAAAAAATTCAATTTTTCACTACTAAGTTTTTAAATCAGTGAAGAAAAAATTCCAACCTTAGTTTCTAAATCAGTGAAGAAAAAAATTCAATTTTTCACGTTTTGTGTGATGGGAAGGGTGGTTCTCGAAATGGTAGGGGTTTACTAAGTTATTTTTTGGATTTACAGACTTTTTTAATTTTTGTGGAACTACTAAGTAAATACTCGGTTTGAAATAGAATTTGCCTTCACTAAATTGCACAGATAGACTATTTTTGAACGTTTAATATTCATTGTCATTTTCATAATATATTGCAAAATATCTTACAAAACACTAATGTTTGAAAGTTTTTTGTGGCTTACAGGGCACACAATACGACATAAAGAATGAAGCATAGCTGCATAAACAAACGTGCATTTTAACATTTAACAATTTATATCCTTTATCATAAAAATCAGTAAACACTATTTGTTATAGAATAAATTCGCCAATACCCAGTATTCGAAACCGTACAAAAATGGCGGGCACTTCTTCTTTCTCATTTTTCTTTCTTTTTCGATCAACCTCGTACATATTTTCCTTACTCTCTGTTTGGGATCAATTCATTCAGCTGTATGTACGCTCAGATTGTTAGAGATTCAAAAAATAATTTTCAGCAATTTTCTCATTCAAAGCATGTCTTCAAGAATTGGTTATGTTGAGGAAAATCCCTTTCAAACGATCGGTTTAAGGAAATAAAAAACCCAACGCATTGGAAAACAACTGGATCGTGATTGTAGTGAGACGGAACAAACAAAAGATGAACACTTGAACAGACAGCCACAGATCTATGCAATGCCAAAAAATAAATAACACTAGCATTTATAGTGGTTCCACTAATGCGAGGTAGTGTACGACCACTTGAGTAGAAGAGATTTTATTAATCACTAAAAGATTAAAGTTAAGATTGATTCACTTTTGCAGGCTATACATAAGAAGAATTAACTATACAGTCAAAATTTTGTAGAGTTTCAGCTTTATAGAAATGGCTCTGAAATTAGCTCTTAATTTCGGCTACCATTTTTGTTCAGAAGCTAATCTATTTATAGAGTGAAGAAATGAGGAGGGGTAACTGCTTATATAGCATCCTTGGGATTTGATTCGGCATGCATCCGGTTTGGTTCAGCAAAGCGCCGAGCAAAAAATTTGGACCGGCGTCAAAATACTGAACGAAAAATTTCGTTCGGCAAAACACCGAATGAAATATCTCGTTCGAAAAATTGCCGAATGAAATAATTCGTTTGGCAAATTACCGGTTCGAATTGTCAAACAAAGCTTCCTCTCTGCTCCAAATTGCCGAATGAAGCTTCAACCACCGCTCCAGATCTCGAGCGGCATCTGCCTCCTCTACCAAATCACTTTATTGGTTCGGTCTTCTTCCTCGAAGATGCTTTTCAAATCCAACACCTAGGTTTTCGTTCCTCCTTTTTCATAGAATTCAGGTATCAAATTTTAACAATCTCCACCTTGATACCAAGTTTCATACAAGCCTTTCAACCTCATCTACACCTTCATGTTCCAAGCAATGGATACTTACCCAATGAGCTTCGAAAATGCCATCACCCATTACACTCTATCAACGAACTCCGGAAAGCCACTGCCCGTCGACAAAGTGTTCGAACTACCCTGTCCATGTAGAACCTATCAATCTTCACCATGAAAACAAACGTCTCCATGAACCATCTCAACTCTTCCCCCATGGCACCTTGCACTTCATTAAGAGAATTGATTTCGAGCAATGCTCGAACTTAGCAACAGGTAATGACTAGGTAAACATGTTTGTTGCATTCTCTTTTGTGTGAACTTTATGAAGAACGAACTAGCTTCTCTTCACTCATCGAGACAAAAAACGACTCTCTCACCTTAATATGCTTCGTCCCCAAGCTGAATGTCAGATTTTTAGCTAAGTGGATTGCACTCTGATTGTCACAGTGCACATCCGCGCCTTTATATACGAAGCCCGAATCACACAACAACCGCCTCAAACAAAGCGCCTCTTTAGCTGATTCAACCGCAACTATAAGCTCTGCCTTCGTAGTAGACAAAGCCACAATCGTCTACAACCTCGCTCTCCAACTGATCGCTGTCCCACTGATGGTAAACAAATATCCGAAGGTTGACTTCCTTCGATCTCTATCACCTGCATAATCGGAATCACAAAATCCAATCAAACTGAAATCTCTTTCTCTGCCGCCAAAGACAAGTCCATGTTTTGAAGTTCCTCTAAGGTATTTGAAGATACAATTCACCGCTTTTCAATACATTTTTCTTGGATTCGCCATGAATCTACTTACCAACCAAACTGCCTGTGCAATGTCAGGCCTAGTGAAGTCCATGGCATACATCAAGCTGCCAACTGCACTTTCATATGGGACCTTAATCGTATAAATTAGTCCATTTCCAAGATCGGAGAGCCTTTACTAGAATGTTGTATGTGCAAAGGCATGGGTATACGGATTGCCTTTACCCCTTCCATGCTAAATCGAGCATGCACCTTTGGAATGTACTCCTTTTGAGCGAGGCTCAAAAGTCCTAGCTTTTTATCCCTTTGGATTTCCATACCCAAGGTTTTCTTTGCTTCTCCAAGGTCCTTCATTTCGAATTCCGCTTTTAGGTTTCGCTTTAAACTATCGATTTCATCCTTATCCTTCGAAGCAATCAACATATCATCTATGTACAAGAGTAGGTACACCTATCTACTATTATTTAAATGGTTGAAGTACACACAAGCATCTTTGATGCTATGATCAAAACCAAGTGAAAGTATAAAAGAGTCAAACCTCTTGTATCATTGTCTAGGCGACTGCTTAAGTCCATACAATGACTTCTTCAATTTGTAAACCCAATTTTCTTTCCCATCTACAATAAATTCTTCAGGCCACTTCATGTAGACGGTCTCATCCAAGTCTCTATGCAAGAAAGCGGTTTTCACGTTCAGTTGGTGATCCAGCTCCAAGTCATGAGCTGCGACGATAGCGAGCAAAATGCGGATGAACGTATGCCCCACTACTGGAGAGAATATCTCATCATACTACAATCCCTTTCTTGTGAAAACCATTTAGCAACTAGTCTAGCCTTGTACCTCTCATCACCTTCACCTTGAACACCCACTTGCAATCTATGCTCGGCTTTCTTGACGAGGTGGTACCAAATCCCAAGCATTGTTCTTCTTCATCGACTCTAACTCCTCTTCCATAGCGCACATCCACTTCGAACTGTCACATGGCTTCAAAGCTTCATCAAGGTCAAGCGGCTCCTCAAGAACCACATGTAGGCACAGTCAAACTGATCACTAAGGCTAAAGTTCGCCAATCACCATACCTTTCGGGCGGCCTAATAGTCCTGCGACTGACCCGGGTAGGTACAGTTTCGCCTAAACTCCTTTCAGCCCCACCTTGAATTGAACTTCCTCTAGATTTTGCACATCACCAAAACTATTAGAAGGTACATGTGGACTATCCTGTGATGTTTCTCAACTGCGTTTTCCTCTACAATCAGCAACAACTCTACTATTTGGCTAGAACATGGGAACTTCTTCCATCTTCTTAAGCCTATCATAATCTTTTGATGTGGCAAGTAGCTTCTCTTTTGGATTGAACATAGCAGACTCATCAAAAGTAACATGTTTAGAATGAAAAATCTTCCACTTAACAGATGTAACGACCTAGAATTTTAATTATTTAAAATTTGAATATTTAATTAATTTTAAATATTAATAAGTGAATTTATAAGTCGAATAAATTTTATTTCGAATAATTGGATTTAATTGAATAATTAAATCAATAATTTAATACGTTAAATTATGGAAATAATTGAAAATTGAGTTAAATATGATTGAAAATGATTTGTAAAATTTTATTTTATCATGTTGGAGTTAGAATGATATTTTAGAACTTTTAAAATTGAATTAAGAGTTTATTTGTGAAAATTGAATATTTTAATTTTAAATCGACTAGTGAAAATAGTCAATTTTTGAACAGTCTCAGTATTGGACGAAACTAGTTCCATTGGATCCGTAATAATTAGCTATTACCGGATTTAAATTTTCGTTGCAATCGGAGTTATTGTTTGATCGTGGCAGCTCGAAACGCATCGAAATTGTTTTTAATATTAATTCGGCGAGTTAAAATAGTCATTTTTCAAAAAGTCTCGGATTTCGACGAAACCAGTTTCATCGGATCCGTAATATGATATTATTGTAATGTTTCAAATTTCGTGTCAATTGGATTTACCGTTTGTCCGGTACAAATTAAAACGCCTAGAAAATCGTTTAAATCGGTTTAATTCAAATTGAACGTTTATTGCCATAACTCGCACAGATGTCCGAATTAGCTCCCGAAACACATTCCATTGTGTTCGGAACGCGGGGTAAACCTTAGAAACGCCAACCGGCACGCTTCGTTTGGAGTTCGGAAAATTTCGATGAATAGTAAATTGGGCGATTTTCTATATAAGCACCTTATTATCTTCACTTTGCAACAAACATCAAAACCCTAGGTCAATGAGCTGCAGCCGCCTCCACAACTTCAATGGCCGAAATTTAATCCTCTTCCCCCTCTCTTTTCTTCAAATCCGTGCAACGATTCAAGAATTCTTCAACATGAAACTTGTAAAGCACAACACGAACTACGAATCCAACGGTTGTGATTGAGAACGGGGCTGTGGTTCGACGAAAATATGGGTTTGAATGGCCGGAAGTCATGCGTGTTTTTCAAGGTGTAGAAGGGGCCGAGCTCAATGCTTTTCATGGTGAAGATGGAGTTCGCATAGGCCTTCGATTTGGTGGTAGTATGATGGAGTTTCGAACGATGTGGAGGGATCGGCTTTGAGCCCTAGTTCGTGAGATTATGGGTTGTGTGCGTGGTTTGTTTTCTGGAAGGGATGAACGCATGGGTGATGGAAGAAGAAAGGTACGGCTATGATGAGGGGGTTTGGAGATCCAACGGCCAGAAGTGTTTTAGGTTATAAATATTAATAAATTGTTGTAAATTATGAATATAAAATTTGTGTAAACTTGTATAATTGATAACTTTTTCATACGAGGTCGAAAACGCGCGAAACAAGAAGCGTTGGAATCGTATGGACGATCACTACGCGATGAAATTGGATTGGAGTTGTTTGGAGTTAGTGAGAATTTTGGGTATTCGAAATAAATCGCTAAAACGAAAATGAAATCAAGGTGAGAACTTCTCACTCAATCGAATCAGTTTCGATTTTATTTTAAATAGTTAGAATTAAAATATTTGAATGCATGTTTGAATGATGATTGTTATCTATTGATTGTTAAAATAGACATTATTGCGCCGTTAGTAAGCGGATGTTATTTATTAAAAACATATACCGCGAATATTTCATAAACAGTGAAATTGGTATTATATATAATAGCAATATATATATATTGGCATATGTATATATTGCAGTTATTGATTTCTTGCATTTGTATAGCGGATGAGACCCTATTGCGTCGTTATTAAGCGGATAATATTTTAAATCCCATATACCGCGATAATTTCGTACTGGAGCGAAATTGGTATTGTGCTAATGTTTGTGGATGCAGGAAACAGGTTGGAGGGATCCAACTGGATTCCTCAACAGTATTTATTTGATTTTGGATATTTTGATATTTGATTGATTATCATATCGATATATGATATCGTTGTAATCGTGATTGACTATTTGGTGTGTAGCATCATTGAACCAAATTTTGGGATTTTAAAACGATTTTAAAGTGATTTTTGAAAGTATACGTTTATAAAATATTTTTGGAACCGATCCATTTTAAATAAATAAACGTTATAATTTTTAAAGTTATAAAAATTATGATTTTGAGAAATACGGTTAAAGATTGATTTTTGAGAAATATGGTTTAATGTTTTTATAAAATAATTAAATTGGATTTTTGAAATTATTGTGAAAAGTTTAAATATAGGATTTATGAAAATTAATTATTTTATAAATCAAAATGATAAAATTATAAAGGGGATTAAAGATGTTTTAAAAGAATAATAATATAAATTGATTTATATAAAAAGATTTATAAATTGATAATTTATAAATTGAAACATTTGAATTATAAAACGAGTTTTTATAAGTGTTTGAATGAAGTGAAAATGGATTGCATAAGTGAATGGAATTTATAAAATTATAAATGGTGAAGTTATAAATGAAATTTATATATAGTAAGATTTATAAATTTTGTGAATAATATGTTAAAGAAATTGTTTTGAATGTGATGTTTTAAATAGAATTAAAACAAGTTAACGATGTTTTAAAATGTGTTGAGATTCGAAACCATAGATTTCAACATTTATTGTTGAAATAGACGTTTTCGAGAAATAGAAGGAAATAGTGGACTATAACACTGTTGTTATAGTAAATGATTTCCGAAAGGAAATGTTTTGTATAATATTGGGATTTATATATCTATTTTAAATTCGAATCCCTATACTAGTGATTTTGGGTTGTCGTAACGATGTTTTACGTAACATTCGTTTTGGCCCAAATAAATATGTTTAAGAGAATGATTTCCTTAAAAGAATGAAATATATACTTAATTTCGATGTGAGTATATTGAATATTTTCCAAGTGTTGAAAATAAATGGATTTGTGAATTACTTATTAAATAAGTATGGAAATGTTTACTAATATAAAGTGAATATTAGAGAATTTATCTTTTTAAGGATAAATTGAAATGAATAATTGAAATCGTATATGCATGGATATTTTGGAATGAAAATTCACTATGGAATTTACAAAATGGAGTGGAATTTGTATGAAAATAAATATTGATTTATTTTTGAAGTATTGAAAATAATATATCTTGTAAAGATATTTTGGAAAATAAATAATTTGGAAAATTATTTGGAAACTGGTGATGTGTGCATATCCATTGATAGTTCAATAACCGACTATCAATATTTCCCTTTGAATGGGTAATTGATGTGATTTGTTTGAATTTGAATGCCACACTTATTTTTGAATAAGCGCTCACTATTCGGGTTAACCGGGAAAGGACCATGGGGTCGTATAACCCATTCCGAATATGTGATACGTCGTTATGAATTGCATTTGAAGACCGGTGTTGAAGACCGGATCTTTTTGAAACCGAAAGGACAACTCGTCGATTGTCTTTGCACCGAGTAGCTACGGTATAGAGACTCCCTATGTGATGGGAAGTCCGGACGTGATTAGAGATTATCCGGATTGCAAGGACTTCTTTGTAAGTGCCTTCGGTTCTATTCGAGCCCGGAACAGATTTGTATGGATTGTATGTCTGGCATTACAAATTGAGATATAAAGCCGATTTCTTTCTAATATATTTCTGTTGGTGGCGGAGAATTTATTCTCTTAGCTTAAAACCCTTCTCTGAGACGTATGAGCTCAAAGGTTATGTAGCTGAAGGTTATCAGCGATATATTCCCAATTTGGTAATGTGACATGCTGAGTGTTGCTGTGAAATGATCATTGTGTTGATCATTTGTGATAGGATCATTTGTTTGATCGTCTATCTTGGTGATCATTTCTATGATCATTTGTTGACCCAAAGCACGGCTTTTGTATAAAGTGTGTTTTTTGTGGACGTGACTTCGTCGAGCCTCACAAACCGGTAATGGTCGAAACAGGAATTGTGCGGCAAGGTTTTCAGGGATCGCTGACCATTCCTTCTGGAAAAGGGTAGTATCATGGTATGGAGCCCAGATATTTACTCATGTTGAAACACTTATTATTATGGTGTGATGTTGGTTAGAGAGCTCTCGTTTAAAGGTCCCAAAGGACCGGGGGTGGCATATTTGAGGGTTTGTAATATCCCTTGGGAAAAGGGGTTCCCAGCCTTGTTTAGCAGAGAACGGTTTGGTTCTCGGGGCGTCCTTCCAGAGGCGTTTCCATGTGGCAATGGGAAGTTCCTTGGCCTGACCATTTGTTGGAAAATCCATTCTTCAAATACGAGCCTTGTACGGTATTAGTTGTATTACCTGCCATCTACTTATGGTGGTGCCCCACTGTTTGGATGGTAGCTATAGTAGGCATAGTTCGAAATGTCTATGTCGGCTAAGATTTATATCTTTATTTTCGAAATGAATTTTCTCTACACTATGCACTAGTAATAATATCAAATGTTCTTTTTAATGCGTATCAAGCATCTTTGACTATCATAAGGAGAAATCTCCTCCGATTCTGCGTTTGCATTGTGTGTGCGTGCGGGAGGCCTTATGGTAGTCTCATTTTTAAAAGCATTGCGATTTGACTTTAAAAATATTCCTCTATTTTGATTTTAAAGATAAATAAACTATTTTGAGTTCTCACACCAGTCTTGCTTATGCTAGGTGATATGTGATGGGGGGTTCTCGCTTCGCGGTTTGGTGGCGAACGGGAGACTCTTACCCCCACACGTCCTCTTTACGGGGTTGGTTAGGCGAAGCCGTGACATTCGAAAGGGTGGCCGTAAAAGCAAGTTTGGGATATCAGTGTAAGCCACGGTGGGGCTGGGATGGTTGAAAAGCCTACCGGTTGTGACCACCAGCTGTTACATTTGGTATCAGAGCATATGGTTAAGCGACAACCATGGTTCTGTTGGGTATTACTCATTAGAGATAGAGTCAGTAGTACTCTAGAATGAGTTTGAGTGTAATAATAGCTATGAGTGCGTATTTGTTAGTGAAAATAAAATTGTTTTATATTGTGATGATTGGTTTGTTGAGTGGTATATGAACCTTCGTCGGCACAGCCTCGAAACTGAATCGAAGGGGTTTCTAAACACTTGAATAGAACAATTCGACACAGTATTGTTTTAAATTGGGTAAATGAAATAATTTTACCTTGATTATATTCTCTATATAAAGGAATAATTTTCAGAATTATTAAAGTGTATATAAGTTGATTGTTTAGTTGTTTGAATAATCTAAATAAAAGAATAATTGTATAAGCAAAAGAATTATAAGAATTGAATTATAATTAAAGTGATTTACAATTGAGAAATAAACTTATATATATAAGAAGTGAAACTATATGAATATATTTATGAATATGAGTTGTAAGTAAAAATGAATTTAAAGTTAAATGGAATATAACTTAAGAGATGTTGAATGAAGTTGATATTAGTATCAAAGTAAAATAATAAAGTGAAGTGATAAATGTGAACTTGAGTTATATAAATGAAACTCAACTTTTGTAATTGAATTGAATTAATGGATTAAATGTTAATCAATTAAATGTAAATAAAAAATTGATTTGAGATAATGAATGTAAATGTTAATTCATTAAAATCTAATGTTATTGGAAGTTGAATGATTGAATGAAAATCAATTTAATTTAACTAATTGAAAGTAAAGGTGTTAAACCAAATTGAATGAATAAAAGCAAAGGAATTTGGTTGCAATTAATACACATTGGTTGTTATATGACTGTTAGTTGATTGTATATAATTCATTAAGTATTAATGAAATTGAGTTAATGAAATTGGAAGCTAAAGTAATTAAAATCCAATTGGAAGTTAAGTGAATCTTAAATAGAATTGAATTTGATTTTGGAAGTAAACCAACTTGTATATGAATTAGTGAATATAAACTAATTGAAAATGAATGTTAGTAAGAACATCCACTGTAAATGAATCAATGTGATTAAATTGAAAACCTAATTCATTTAATATTAAAGAGAATATGAATAAATATTTATTGGTTATGAATTAGTTGGATGTTAGTTGGATGATAGTTGGTTGATGGTTGAATATATTGCTTTTGCTACATTTGCTATGTTGGCATATATAGTTATTATGTTGCTATATGTTGTATATTGATACTATTGTCTATATACATGATTCTCATGTTGTTTGTTGAGTGTTTAGTAGGTGCGGATCGCGTTTGCTTCGCATTTGGAGCTCGCTTTCGCGCTATATTAGCCGTATATGCTCGCTAATAAAATATAAGGTACATATCTCGGATTACATACCGTACTTTTATACTTTTTCCCTTCGGGATGCCTCATTACTTGATGAGATGCATATTTGTGATATATATACTGTCATTTTTTTTCGGATCGAGCCGCGCTAAGGAGACTATGGCGAATTTTTCCGAAAATTTAAGGCGTTAGAAAAATTTGAGAAAATTGGAAATTTTTTTGAAAACTTTAACTTTGATTATGAATTGAAAGTTAAACAATAGTAGTTGTTTTTAAAAAGATAACTAAGTATGATTTGAACACTTAGTAAAGTTATTGTAAGAAATTTAACTATGGATTTTGGAAAGTTGATAAATTCTGTAACTTTTCTTACTTATTAATATCGAGGACGAAATTCTTTTAAGGGGGGAAGATTGTAACGACCCAGAATTTTAATTATTTAAAATTTGAATATTTAATTAATTTTAAATATTAATAAGTGAATTTATAAGTCGAATAAATTTTATTTCGAATAATTGGATTTAATTGAATAATTAAATCAATAATTTAATACGTTAAATTATGGAAATAATTGAAAATTGAGTTAAATATGATTGAAAATGATTTGTAAAATTTTATTTTATCATGTTGGAGTTAGAATGATATTTTAGAACTTTTAAAATTGAATTAAGAGTTTATTTGTGAAAATTGAATATTTTAATTTTAAATCGACTAGTGAAAATAGTCAATTTTTGAACAGTCTCAGAATTGGACGAAACTAGTTCCATTGGATCCGTAATAATTAGTTATTACCGGATTTAAATTTTCGTAGCAATCGGAGTTATCGTTTGATCGTGGCAGCTCGAAACGCATCGAAATTGTTTTTAATATTAATTCGGCGGGTTAAAATAGTCATTTTTTAAAAAGTCTCGAATTTCAACGAAACTAGTTTCATCGGATCCGTAATGTGATATTATTGTAATGTTTCAAATTTCGTGTCAATTGGATTTACCGTTTGTCCGGTACAAATTAAAACGCCTAGAAAATCGTTTAAATCGGTTTAATTCAAATTGAACGTTTATTGCCATAACTCGCACAGATGTCCGAATTAGCTCCCGAAACACGTTCCATTGTGTTCGGAACGTGGGGTAAACCTTAGAAACGCCAACCGGCACGCTTCGTTTGGAGTTCGGAAAATTTCGATGAATAGTAAATTGGGCGATTTTCTATATAAGCACCTTATTATCTTCACTTTGCAACAAACATCAAAACCCTAGGTCAATGAGCTGCAGCCGCCTCCACAACTTCAATGGCCGAAATTTAATCCTCTTCCCCCTCTCTTTTCTTCAAATCCGTGCAACGAATCAAGAATTCTTCAACATGAAACTTGTAAAGCACAACACGAACTACGAATCCAACGGTTGTGATTGAGAACGGGGCTGTGGTTCGACGAAAATATGGGTTTGAATGGCCGGAAGTCATGCGTGTTTTTCAAGGTGTAGAAGGGGCCGAGCTCAATGCTTTTCATGGTGAAGATGGAGTTCGCATAGGCCTTCGATTTGGTGGTAGTATGATGGAGTTTCGAACGATGTGGAGGGATCGGCTTTGAGCCCTAGTTCGTGAGATTATGGGTTGTGTGCGTGGTTTGTTTTCTAGAAGGGATGAACGCGTGGGTGATGGAAGAAGAAAGGTACGGCTATGATGAGGGGGTTTGGAGATCCAACGGCCAGAAGTGTTTTAGGTTATAAATATTAATAAATTGTTGTAAATTATGAATATAAAATTTGTGTAAACTTGTATAATTGATAACTTTTTCATACGAGGTCGAAAACGCGCGAAACAAGAAGCGTTGGAATCGTATGGACGAGCACTACGCGATGAAATTAGATTGGAGTTGTTTGGAGTTAGTGAGAATTTCAGGTAAAATTAAACGTCCGTTTAATTTTATTCGAAATAAATCGCTAAAACGAAAATGAAATCAAGGTGAGAACTTCTCACTCAATCGAATCAGTTTCGATTTTATTTTAAATAGTTAGATTTAAAATATTTGAATGCATGTTTGAATGATGATTGTTATCTATTGATTGTTAAAATAGACATTATTGCGCCGTTAGTAAGCGGATGTTATTTATTAAAAACATATACCACGAATATTTCATAAACAGTGAAATTGGTATTATATATAATAGCAATATATATATATATACTGGCATATGTATATATTGCAGTTATTGATTTCCCGCATTTGTATAGCGGATGGACCCTATTGCGCCGTTATAAAGCGGATAATATTTTAAATCCCATATACCGCGATAATTTCGTACTGGAGCGAAATTGGTATTGTGCTAATGTTTGTGGATGCAAGAAACAGGTTGGAGGGATCCAACTGGATTCCTCAACAGTATTTATTTGATTTTGGATATTTTGATATTTGATTGATTATCATATCGATATATGATATCGTTGTAGTCGTGATTGACTATTTGGTGTGTAGCATCATTGAACCAAATTTTGGGATTTTAAAATGATTTTAAAGTGATTTTTGAAAGTATACGTTTATAAAATATTTTTGGAACTGATCCATTTTAAATAAATAAACGTTATAATTTTTAAAGTTATAAAAATTATGATTTTGAGAAATACGGTTAAAGATTGATTTTTGAGAAATATGGTTTAATGTTTTTATAAAATAATTAAATTGGATTTTTGAAATTATTGTGAAAAGTTTAAATATAGGATTTATGAAAATTAATTATTTTATAAATCAAAATGATGAAATTATAAAGGGGATTAAAGATGTTTTAAAAGAATAATAATATAAATTGATTTATATAAAAAGATTTATAAATTGATAATTTATAAATTGAAACATTTGAATTATAAAACGAGTTTTTATAAGTGTTTGAATGAAGTGAAAATGGATTGCATAAGTGAATGGAATTTATAAAATTATAAATGGTGAAGTTATAAATGAAATTTATATATAGTAAGATTTATAAATTTTGTGAATAATATGTTAAAGAAATTGTTTTGAATGTGATGTTTTAAATAGAATTAAAACAAGTTAACGATGTTTTAAAATGTGTTGAGATTCGAAACCATAGATTTCAACATTTATTGTTGAAATAGACGTTTTCGAGAAATAAAAGGAAATAGTGGACTATAACACTGTTGTTATAGTAAATGATTTCCGAAAGGAAATGTTTTGTATAATATTGGGATTTATATATCTATTTTAAATTCGAATCCCTATACTAGTGATTTTGGGTTGTCGTAACGATGTTTTACGTAACATTCGTTTTGGCCCAAATAAATATGTTTAAGAGAATGATTTCCTTAAAAGAATGAAATATATACTTAATTTCGATGTGAGTATATTGAATATTTTCCAAGTGTTGAAAATAAATGGATTTGTGAATTACTTATTAAATAAGTATGGAAATGTTTTCCAATATAAAGTGAATATTAGAGAATTTATCTTTTTAAGGATAAATTGAAATGAATAATTGAAATCGTATATGCATGGATATTTTGGAATGAAAATTCACTATGGAATTTATAAAAGGGAGTGGAATTTGTATGAAAATAAATATTGATTTATTTTTGAAGTATTGAAAATAATATATCTTGTAAAGATATTTTGGAAAATAAATAATTTGGAAAATTATTTGGAAACTGGTGATGTGTGCATATCCATTGATAGTTCAATAACCGACTATCAATATTTCCCTTTGAATGGGTAATTGATGTGATCTGTTTGAATTTGAATGCCACACTTATTTTTGAATAAGCGCTCACTATTCGGGTTAACCGGGAAAGGACCATGAGGTCGTATAACCCATTCCGAATATGTGATACGTCGTTATAAATTGCATTTGAAGACCGGTGTTGAAGACCGGATCTTTTTGAAAGCGAAAGGACAACTCGTCGATTGTCTTTGCACCGAGTAGCTATGGTATAGAGACTCCCTATGTGATGGGAAGTCCGGACGTGATTAGAGATTATCCGGATTGCAAGGACTTCTTTGTAAGTGCCTTCGGTTCTGTTCGAGCCCGGAACAGACTTGTATGGATTGTATGTCTGACATTACAAATTGAGATATAAAGCCGATTTCTTTCAAATATATTTCTGTTGGTGGCGGAGAATTTATTCTCTTAGCTTAAAACCCTTCTCTGAGACGTACGAGCTCAGAGGTTATGTAGTTGAAGGTTATCAGCGATATATTCCCAATTTGGTAATGTGACATGCTGAGTGTTGCTGTGAAATGATCATTGTGTTGATCATTTGTGATAGGATCATTTGTTTGATCGTCTTTATCTTGGTGATCATTTCTATGATCATTTGTTGACCCAAAGCACGGCTTTTGTATAAAGTGTGTTTTTTGTGGACGTGACTTCGTCGAGCCTCACAAACCGGTAATGGTCGAAACAGGAATTGTGCGGCAAGGTTTTCAGGGATCGCTTCCCTAGGGTATGACCATTCCTTCTGGAAAAGGGTAGTATCATGGTATGGAGCCCAGATATTTACTCATGTTGAAACACTTATTATTATGGTGTGATGTTGGTTAGAGAGCTCTCGTTTAAAGGTCCCAAAGGACCGGGGGTGGCATATCTGAGGGTTTGTAATATCCCTTGGGAAAAGGGGTTCCCGGCCTTGTTTAGCAGAGAACGGTTTGGTTCTCGGGGCGTCCTTCCAGAGGCGTTTCAATGTGGCAATGGGAAGTTCCTTGGCCTGACCATTTGTTGGAAAATCCATTCTTCAAATACGAGCCTTGTACGGTATTAGTTGTATTACCTGCCATCTACTTATGGTGGCGCCCCACTGTTTGGATGGTAGCTATAGTAGGCATAGTTCGAAATGTCTATGTCGGCTAAGATTTATATCTTTATTTTCGAAATGAATTTTCTCTACACTATGCACTAGTAATAATATCAAATGTTCTTTTTAATGCGTATCAAGCATCTTTGACTATCATAAGGAGAAATCTCCTCTGATTCTGCGTTTGCATTGTGTGTGTGTGCGGGAGGCCTTATGGTAGTCTCATTTTTAAAAGCATTGCGAATTGACTTTAAAAATATTACTCTATTTTGATTCTAAAGATAAATAAACTGTTTTGAGTTCTCACACCAGTCACATGACTGACTCGGAGTTTATTGTTTTCCTTCCTAAACTCTGGGTGCCCACCAATTTCCACACGGGCAGTCAAGAGTTAGGTTTATCAGGATATTATGCATACTCAGGAGTTGCTGGAGGCAAGCTGGATGGCATGGCGTATTATTAGTACATAATATTTCTTTTTCCGCTGTTTGATGTTGTTGACTGTTATTGTTGTTGTACACTCTGATGATATGATGTAATGAAATGTGATAACTGATATAGTTCTTTGTTTAAAGATTATTCATTTATCTATTATATGTTGTTCCGCTGCGAATTGTGAGATTCTGATGTTGTTCTGTTATTTCTTTCAGTTCCGTTTTATTTTCTTTTCTCTCTATTTTCTATCCTTTTCTCTCTTCTTCTACCTCTTTCCTTTTCTTAAACCATAACATTTCGGGTTTCCGGCCTTCGATTTCTCGGCAGTCGATAAAGTGAGTATCGATGTTGAATTTTCGAAAGTCGAAAATTTTCGAGACGTTACAACAGAGTTCCAAATTCGGTACCCTTTGATACCATCAGTGTATCCCATTAGTATGTCCTTGTATGCTCTAGCCTCTAACTTATCATCACCTTGCTGGTGAACGTACATAGGACAACCAAAAATTCGGAAGTAACCAAGATACACTGCTTTACCTCTCCACTTCTGCTCTGAAATCTTCTCATCTATGGCTGAGCACGGAATTCGATTTATGATATGCGCCGTAGTTAATAATGACTCCACCTAAAAGTCTCTAGACAAGCCCGCCATCATTCTCAAGCAACGAGCCTTCTCCAGTAGAGTCTCATTCATCCTTTCTGCAACCCCATTAGATTGTGGATCGCCGGGTATAGTGAAATGTCTCTGAATGCCTTGTTGTCTACAAAAGTCGAGGAACTCCCTAGAGAAAAATTCACCGCCATTATCGGATCTCAGCACCTTTAACCTAGAAGCAGATTGGTTCTCAACATGCGCTTTCCAATCTGTAAGCTTCTCAAAACTCTTTGATTTGGCCTTCATCACATACACCCATACTTTGCAAGAAAAGTCATTAATGAAAGAGATAAAATACTTTGCTCCTCAAAAAGACGGAGTAGCAACCGGCCCTCAAAATTCTGTATGCACGTACGCAAGTACTCGTGTCGATCTGTGGAGTCCAACTCTAAAGGATACTTTAGTTTGCTTGCCTAACACACACTCTTGGCAAAAATCCATCTTATCTAATTTTTCACCTTTGATCAACTTTTGTCTCCGAAGCAACTTTAAGCTCTTCTTTAAAATATGACCCAACCTTTGATGTCAAAGCCTTGTGGCATCCAAAGCACAAGAACTATCTACTCCAACACACGACTCCCTAAGAACTGTGGTTCCTTTCAGCAAATACAGATTTCAAAACACGTCTCCTTTCATAAGAACTAGTGCACCTCTTGAAACTTTCATACTATCCTTCTTGATAGTTACCATGCATCCCAAAGATGCCAACTGTCCTAAAGAAATTAAGGACTTCTGAAGACCTAGAACATACCGGACACCTATCAAAGTGCGTATCACTCCGTCAAATATCATGATCCTCACTGTACCTTCACCCATTGCTCTACAGCTAGTATCATCATTGATAAAAATAGAGCTTCCCTCTCGTCCAACTAAAGAATTAATGTAATCCTTATTAGGCGTCATATGGAAAGACGCCTTCGAGTCCAGCACCCAATGGTCTAAGACATCCGATACTCCTGCAAACAATACATCGTATGATACAGACTTCTCCACCGCAAATGATAAAGATCCATTTTCTTCCTTCTTCTTAAAATCTAGACAATTCTTTTTCCAATGACCAGGTTTATTACAGATAAAGCATTTTCAATCCTTAGACTTTCTTCTCATATCATTGTTGGGCTTCATGGACTTGGAATGCCCTATAGAGTGCCAATTCTTTTTATCTTCTCTACCTCTTTCAACAAAAAGGCCGTGACTACTACTTCCACCTCTAATTCCTTCACCTATCTCCTTTATCTGATCTCTCTAGCCCTCAAATAGAAGGTCCGACTTCACATCTTCCACTGTCAATGTGTCTCTAGCAAAGATAAGGCTGTTAGCGAAACCTGTGTATCGCTCCGGAAGAGATCACAAAAGAATCATTGTCATTTGCTCATCATCCATCTTCAAGTCAATAGTCTTCGTCTTCATCACGAGATCATCAAAGAAATTAAAATATTCCTTCCTTGAAGTACCCTCTCTCATCCGCATGTTGAAAAATGTCTTCAGCAATATCAGATGATTAGCCAAAGATTTCTTCAAGTAGAGATTTTCTAGCTTGGTCCAAATGCCCCTAGCAGTGGTCTCACTGCTAATATTTAAGATAACATTCTCTCCCATAGCTAGTTGTAAAGTAGTAAATGCCCATTTCTTCATCTCATTCCTTTCTGCGACTAAGATGTCAGCCCCAACTCCTTAGGGGAAAATACTACCGGATGGACTTCATTTCTCATTAGAATAGCCTTCATCCTCCATTGCCACTTATCATAGTCTTTATCCCCATTTCATTTCTCAATTTCCAATTGTGATCCTGATGCGATATACCTCTCTCTGTTATAGGGTCTTGTAAGAACTGTTCGCTACATCTCCTGCCATAGTGTCTAACACTTCTCAATCAACCTTGCAGCTTTGATAGCAGACTATTGGAGAAAATCCCTTTCAGATGATCGGTCTAAGTGAATAAAAAACCCAACATAGCGGAAAACAATTGGATCATGATTGTAGTGAGACAGAACAAATAAAAGATAAACACCGGAACTGACAGTCATAGATCTATGCAATGTAGAAAAATAAATAACACCAGTATTTATAGTGGTTCCACTATCGCGAAGCAGTGTACGTCCACTTGGGGAGAGGAGATTCTATTAATCACTAAAAGTATTAAAGTTACAATATTGATTCACTGTTGGAGGCTATACATAAGAAGAATTAACTATACAGTCAAAATTCTACAGAGTTCCTGCTTTCTAGGATGACTCTGAAATTGGTAGAAATTAGCTCTCAATTTCGGCTACCATTGTTGTCCAGAAGCTCCTCTATTTATAGAGTAAAGAAATGAAGTGAGGTAGATGCTTATATAGCAGCCCTAAGGTTAGGTTCGACATACGTCTTGTCTGGTTTTGCGAAATACCGAGCAAAAAATTTGGACCGGTGTTAAAATACCGAATGAAATATTTCGTTCAGCAAAACACCGAACGGAATATCTCATTCGAAAAACTACCGAACGAAATAATTCGTTTGACAAATTACTGCTTCAAATTGTCAAACAAAGCTTTCTTCTCTCCACTCCAAATTACCGAATGAAGCTTCAACTACCACTCCAGATCTCGAGCGGCATCTTCCCCCTCCGTCGAATCACTTTACTAGTTCGGTCTTTTCCTCGAACCTGCTTTTCAAATCCAATGCCTAGGGTTTCGTTCCTCCTTTTTCTTCGAATTCAGGTATCAAATTTTAATAGGTTAGATCCCAATAAGAGGAAACTCGTCAGTTTTATATGCGAAGGCATTGTGCACTTTGCTAGGGATTATTTGGAATACACGCGTTGCTTCAAATGTGGTAACATTGGACATAAGAAAAATATTTGTAAAAGGGCTTTTAGCGGTTCAATTCTAAAGTCCAGCAAGCAATTTAGCATTTCTGAACATGGTTTCTAATTTGTATTAAAGATTATGAAGTTGAAGAGAATACTCTTAGATCATTTGTGGACTCAAAGAACAGAAGGAATTTAATTCTTAGAAGATTTGTTTAAGCACTTTGATGCCATTAATTATATGAATATAGGTATGAATTTTAAGAATAAATTTGGGGTTTCAGATAAAGTTGTTGATGATAGTGGCATGTTTGGCAAAAAGTCTATTTTGGGTAAACTGGAGTTTCAAAAGGCGGTGTATAAGAACCTGGTTTCGGATGATGATTCTTTGCCTGAAGTTTTAAAGAACGAAGTAGCATTGATAGATAATATTTCTTCTAGGAATTTGTCATCGGACCATATGCTCATGGATCTTTCAGTGTTGATATTAGGAGAGTTTGGACAGTCGGTCGGTTCAAATTATTCGACTTAAATGGGGGTTGATTTATTAACAACTAATAAAGAGGATTATCACACAAAGAATATTATTTCTATAAAATTCAATCATTCAAAGGCTAAAAAGAAATGAAGGATTTTGATTCAAATCTTCTCTTGTATAACAGTTTTAAGGCTCTGGTTGTTTTAAATGTTGATGATGTGAAAGAAGAAAATATGCATTCGGGTTTTGGAATTGATAAGGTGGTCTTAGATTTTGGTTATGATAGTAGTCCAAATAATGTTGGTTTAAATGAGGATGATGGTGGTTTTGAGAATACAAATGTCAAAAACAATTGTGTTTAAAACAATGTGACATCTGATATACATATACTCTGAATATGAGAAGACGTGTGTTATTATGGGGGATATGGATATATCTCTTGATTGTAACATTGGTGGTTTGTATTATAAGGTAGATGTTGTTGCAATGTAGGAGGTTTCTATCGAGGATATGAATGGAAAGGGGGTGAGATGTATAGGAAGTCGTGATAATGAGTGCTTATTTTTTAGGACAAGTACAAGGATTGTCGTGTTTTAATGGTCATGCATGGTTTTCCTATGAAATATATAATGAAAGAGATATATTGGTTATATGATTGGATTGATAAGGATGATTTGATGGAGATTTGTAATGGCTATATTGAATATGGTGTGAATTTTTGGATTAGTTGTTGCTGCAATGGAAATATCGGGGTGGATAACACGTATGGACAAAAGTTAAGTTGCAGTATGAATTGTTGGGATATTGATACTTCTGTGTTGAAGGGGTGATGGTGATATAGTTTATTATAAGAATGTTCAAGAGAAGGAAGATGCTTTGGAAGGAGGGATGGATGTTGGTCATAGTGGCTTATTTCAAAGTAAAAAGGATAAGGAGGCAGTTAATGATGACGTTGTTGACAGGATTAGTGAGAGTTGACTTTGTAATAGCAAGCAAATTATTGTTTGCATGAGCAGGAAAGATTGGATGGAAAATTCTAGATGGACAGTTCATAATACTAAGTTGGGAAGTTGCTTGAAGAGGAAGAAAAGAACACTGACTTCTTCTAGGAATAGTGCAGTAGAGCATAAATCGACGAGGAGTAGTGCTCGTCTTCGTAGAGGTGAGACAAGAGCTTCTGATAGTTTCTTGCTTAGGTATAGACTTTCTTTTGGGTAGTGCTTGTTGTTCATGTGCTTTGAACAATTTGACCACTAATGATATACATTTCTTAGTTAAAAATTCAAGACTTATTTTTAATGATATTCAATTAGATTATGATTAAATTAAGAGTAATAAAATAGAAAGGGTGAGAACGTTTGGATTATGAGATTGATTAGTTGGAATATAGGAGGTATACATGATTTAGATAAGTGTATTAAAATTAAATCTTTTTTCAAAGATTTTAATATCGATATAGCTTTATAACAAGTAACTAAAATAGACAATCCAGATTATCGTATTTATAGGTGCTTAGGTGGTCTATGCATTGATCATTGCGCTTACCTTCCACCTAAGGGAGTGCAGGAGGGCTTCCATTAGGTTGGAAATGTCATTGTGTTAGACTTTTAAAATCTGTTATTAAAGATTGTTCGATGCATTTGATATTTTCTAACGTTAGTGATGATTCTATTCTAAATATCGAATATGTGTATGGACCGAATTCAAAGATTGATCATAGGGTTTTATGGAACGAGTGTTTAAAATTTTGATCACTCACTTCAGGACCGTGAATTATGGAAGGTGATTTTGACATTACTAGATTTTTGGGTGAAAGATCCCCTAGGAAAGGGGATTTTGGTGCTATGGAAGAATTTGACCAGTTTACTGTTAATTGTAATTTAATTTAATTAAAACTAAGTAACAGACAATTTACATGGTCAAATAATAGAAAAGTTCCATTAATGGCTCGGTTAGATAGGTTTTTTTATAAGTGATGAACTAGAGGACAAATTTCCAACTTGTAAGGTTATAGGGCTTCCTAATATATATTCAGATCATTTCCCTATAATCCTATTGTGTACTAATCTTAATATTGGGAATAAAAAATTTATATTTGAAAACCTATGGTTGTTAGAAAATAATTTTAAGAATTTAGTTGAAAATAAATGGCTTTTCGTGTATAATAACAGTTGCGGATTTTCAGGTAATATTGCAAAAGTTTTGGTTGGAAAACATAGGGATTTAAGATTTTTTCTTAAAAAATGGTGTAAAGATGTTTTTTATAATATTAGAATTAAAAAGGAAACGCTAATGGATGTAACTTTAAAGTTAAATAAAATTGAAGAAATAAGAAATTAAATATTTCAGAAAAAATGTGCTTTCTAATTTAAAAAAGAATTAGATAAAATTATTTTTCAAAAAGAAATATGCAGAAACAAAGATCTAGAGTTCAATGAATGGGTGAAGGTGATACAAATACCAAATTTTTCATAAAGTGAAAAGTGGTAGAAAACATAGTAATATCATCAATTCTATATTAACTAACGATAAAAACATCTTTGACCAAGATCAGCTTAACTATGAATTTACTAATTATTATAGAGATATTTTTGGAACTTCCAAAAATCACAGAACTAAAGCTAATTATGATATGCTCTATACTGAAGAAACCAAGATTGATTTAGTAGGGTTAGATAATCCATTTACGGAAGTGGAAGTTTGGAAGGCTATTAAGAATATGCCTAATGATAAAGCTCTGAGTCTGGATGGACTTCCTATTTTATTCTATAAAACATTTTGGAATGTTAAAAATGATATAATGAAAATGTTCAATGAATTTCATAATGGTTCGCTTCTGGTAGGTAGATTTGATTTGCAAACGTTATTTTATTACATAAGAAAATAGGTGCAAACCAGCTAAAAGATTTTAGACCTATTTCATTGCTAAATTGTTCCTTTAAAATCATTTCTAAGATTTTAGCTAATAGACTTAATTCTAAAATGAATGATTTAATAAATAATACTCAAACATCTTTTATTAAAGGTAGGAATACCATGGATAGAGTAGAAGTAGTTCAAAAATATTCAAATTATTGTTGTAAAAATAATATTATTTGTGCACTTTTAAAACTAGGGGTGAGCAAACAATCGGTTCGGTTTATATTTTTCAAAAAATATCAAAACCAAAAAAACCATTCATTAGAACAATATAGACTAAACCAATTTTCTTAAAAACCAAATAAAACCAAACCGAAAAAAACCGATTTGGTTCGGTCAGTTTAATTGCTTAGGCTTGGTTGGGATTTAATTGGCCCAAAATATTTTATATCCACTACATTGTAAATTTTCAAAAATAGAACAAATGATAAGAACCATGCTTCACACTATAATTAACAACATACAAGTAAATTTGCATGATATAGCACATCAGCACATCAAGAAAATAATTGTTTATACATCTTGGGTCTTGACTTTGAAATCACATTTCATAGCACAAGGATTCAAAATACACCATTGGATTACCACAAGGCAAAATACATTAAAAATACAGCTTACTTCATAAAGAAACCAAAGCAAGATAAGAAAAAATATAGCAATAAATTACTTGATAGTAAATAACTAAACTAAACAAGTTGTTGAACCATGACTATCCAAAGACTGGAGAGATTAAGTCATTATCTTAAATCGTGCATTCTAATTGTTGTAAATCCCATTCAATCCTTGGTGAATAAAATCTGAAACAAAGATGTAATTTTAGAATTAGTAAGTATATTTGAATGCATGTTCTTTCTTAAGTTTTCTAAGAAGGTAATATATGTAGAAGCTAACAAGACAAATTATGTAATCTGCATCTTCAAGTACAACTGAAACAACATGAATAGTAAGACTAAATTTAAAATGGATCATTTTGTCATGAAATTTATCAAATGTAAGACCGAATTACATTATAAAATTATGTTATCCACATTTGCGAACCATACCGAGACTTGCTAAAAAATTAAAATGAATCGTATCTATGTTGAAACCCAAAAATTTAAGCTTATGTAAAAGTTAGAAAAATATCTTTTTAGTGCAAGGATATATAATTATGGATAATGTACTTACCCGACAAACATTGGATGTTAACCATAACTTATATAGTTGCAATAGGATCAAAGGTCCTCTTGCTCATATCTGAATTTAAAGTATCAAAATCATCAAAATTTATTTATTACAATGCATAAAGTAAAAGTATAACAAAAGATATGCATATTCTTATCAAACTCTAATTGCTCTAATATGTTTAAATCTTCTTCCTCGTAGTTAATTTTAGACGCAGAAAAGTTGTTGTGTAGCCAATCCTCGGTACACACAAGAGAATGAACGATTTTAGGTGTTAGTGAGCTTCTAAATGGATCAAGAACACGTCCACTTGTGCGAAAGGTAGATTCTGAAGCAACCGTGGATATGGGAACTGGTATTATGCCACGAGCGAATCTAGAAAGAATAGGAAATCTCAAATTATATTCTTTTCTCCTTTTCTTTTCTCTGTAGCCTTTGAAGGATTTTGACAATTAGTTACTGCTAACCGTTATGTGGACGTACCTTCTCGATCATTCTATATAACAATTTTTTTTATAAATATTAGTATAAAGATATGAAAGTTTTGAAAATCGACAAAATACAATCAAGTTTATTCATAAACTTCACTTTAAATTTCATAGTAAAATGTATCCTTTTACATTTGAACTTTAATTTGCAATATTGTTGCAAATAGAAAAGAAAACAAGAATAAAAAAATTACAATGTTTAATCTGTAATGCCGGAGTTGTTGTTGAAGCTAAATTCGAAATTGGGTTATCCATTATAGTTAAAGGTGGATGTTGGTGAGATGCCATGACAGTGTGCAATATCTAGTAGAAAATATTTGTAATTGCATTGAAAAAATCGGTAAAAGAATAGACATTAACATATAACAAAACAGAATTGGAAAGGAGATAAAAGAAATCAAAAATTGCTCCTAGTTGTAATGAGCTTGATTCCTAGGAGCAATTAAACTAACAAATTCTTTAAATGAAAAAAATAAAAATAAAACTAATAAATAATATTCAATTAATTGGTTACAAACATTAATACATATCCTAACATAATGGAAAACACGATGCTAAAATAAAGAAATACCTCTAGTATGCTTGATCCTTAACAAAGCTTGATCCTTAACAATGTTGGAACGGGATTCTAACTCGAGACCATTCAAATCAAAACCCTGATGCAGCAGAAAAGCGAGATCATGGTAAGAAGTGTAATAACAACCAATCAATAGCTTAATTCCAATCAATCCAATCCAAAAGCAATCACAATCCCCAAATAAGCAATATAGAAATCAAAGCAATAACGAAATAATAAATCACATGGTGATTCATAGTACTTCTACTAATGTTGTGTTAGTGTACATCCACTTTAAGAGAGAGCTTTTATTAGTATTGATGAGAAGAGTACAAGAGATTGATTATAATGATTAAAATTATAATAGAAATTGATTTGCGGAGAAGAGAATTGAAGAAAAATTAGGTTTTGATAAACCCTAGTAAGTGGAGGCTAATCTCTTACAGTCTTTTTCTGTTGCGTGTATATCTAGAATCTGATGCTAGCTTATATATGAGACTAGAAAACGTAGGAGAAGTTCCAAAATTGCCCCTGAAAATATCACAAATCTTCACGTCAAGCCCATGCCTGAAAATAGGTGCAAGTCGCCACAGACATCTATCATAATATGACAGACGTCTGTCCAGTGTCTCAGGATATAGGTTCTTAAAGTGACAGATGTCTATCCTTTTTCGTAGACGTCTGTCTAATGCCTCGGGATGAAGGATTGCTGAAGCGACAGACGTTTGTCCTTTTTCACAGACGTCTGTCGCTGTCAATTCAACACCACTTCACCTTTTCCTCCATAACTTCCACCTTCCAACTCCGATTTGCGAACTGTTTTCTCCATTACGAAACTACTTCCAACATCTACAATTCTCTATATAGTGTCGCCAAAATTTGACACTCCACTTCGACACTGTATCCATCTCCTACTCCAATGGTACCATACAATCAATAACAACAGATAGCCCCAACTATCACTTCTTCTACCTTCAACCAAACATGAATGCTTTCCCAACGAGGTCCAGCAAAGCCACCGCACATTGCACTGCACCAAAGAGCTCAGTAAAAACCCTCACCCTCCAATAAAATGTTGAAAACATTAAAATCTTAAACCGTCTCACCAAAGACTAAAGTGTCGAGAAGCGTAAACTAGCACTTACCAAGAAGATAGAACCTCAATCTCTCACCAATACTCTTCCTCATTCATGACCAATCTCGTCTCTCAACCGTGCCATCCCGTGGCACTAGCACTTCTTCAAGCGAATCAAGTTCGAGCAATGCTTGAACTTCCCAACCGACAATGCCTTAGTGAACATATCCATCACGTTATCCTTTGTATGCACTTTTCGAAGATATACTTGCTTATCCTTATCCATGGCTAATAGAAATGACCCTCTCACCTCAACATGCTTAGTTCGTGAGCTAAACGCCAAATTCTCCACCAAATGAATAGCACTCTGGTTATCACATCGAACATCGATGTTATCATGCTAGAATCCCAAGTCACACAACAATCGCTTCAAATGGAGTGTCTCCTTAGCCGCCTCCACCACGGCAATCAATTCTGCCCCATAGTGGATAAAGCAACTACGGTCTGCAATCTCAATCTCCAACTTATGTCTATACCCCCAAGTGTGAAGACATATTGAAAGTTGATTTTCTTCGATCCCTATCACCGACGTAGTCTGAATCAAAATAACCAATCAACTTGCAGTCCAATTTATCACTACCACCAAAAGCAAGACCTTGAGATGATGTGCCTCTAAGGTATCTCATTATAATCTATACAGTTTCCCAGTGCAATTTCCCCGGATTAGCCATATATCGACTAACCATCCTTATGACATTTGCAATATCGGGCCTTTTACACACTATAGCATACATTAGACTTCCAGCCACACTAACATATGACACCTTTGCCATATTAAGTCTTGTCTTTCTCCAAGATAGATGATCCCTTACTCGAAAGCTTCATTAGCAAAGGTAAAGGTATATTTGACGCCTTTGCATTCTCCATGCTAAACCGGCAAAATGCTTTCTCAATGTACTCCTTTTGAGTCAATTTCAACTCAAAGTGCTATCAATCTCTTTCGATTTCCATGCCCAATATCCTTCGTGCTTCTCCAAGGTCCTTCATTTCGAACTCCGATCTCAAACTCAGTTTTAGCTTGTTCATTTCATTCCTATCCTTAGAAGCAATGAGAATATCGTCCACATACATGAGTAAATACACCCAACAATCATTTCTTAACTTCTTGAAATAAATATAAGCATCCTTGATGCTTCTTTTAAAACAATTTTCAAGCATAAAATGACCAACTCTTTTGTACCATTGTTTAGGTGATTGCTTTAAACCATATAGTGATTTCTTCAACTAGAAAACCAAATTTGACTTACCATCTACAATAAAACCTTCTGATTGCTCCATATAGATGTCTTCGTCCAAGTCACCATGCAAGAAGGCGGTTTTTACATAAAGTTGCTCCAATTCCAAGTCATGAATAATAACTATAGCAAGTAATATCCGGATAAAAGTATGACGTACTATTGGTGCAAATATCTCATCATACTCCTTCCACTTCTTTTGTGCAAACCCCTTACCACTAGCATAGTTTTATATCTCCCATTGTCCTTCATATTGTATATCCATTTTCACCCAATAGCACGGTTTCCTTTAGAAAGTGGAACTAAATCCCAAGTTTGATTCTTCAACAATGATTGCATCTCTTCCTCCATGGCATAAATCCACTTCGAGCTATCACTCGACTCCATGACGTCATCAAGGTCCATTGGCACATCTTGGACTACATGAAGAGCATAGTCCAAATTATCATAAAAGCTAAGATAGTTCCAATCACTATATCTTTCGGGTGGTCTTATTATATGACGAGAAACCCGAGTAGCAATACCATCACCCAAACCTCCTTCGCCTCCACCTTGAACCGAATCTTCTCTAGAATCATGCACATCACCAACACTACTGGAGGAACCCTATGGACTATGTGATGTAACATCAACCGCTACCTCCTCGCAAGCATCTTAACTACTCTACTCTCTTTATTCCTTGGACAAAATGCGGGAATAACTTCCTTCTTTCTTGATTCACCATGAACCAAATCCAGAATATCCGATGAGCTCACATTCTCCTTGAACATCGCCGACTCGTCAAAGTAACATGATGAGAATTCACTATCTTATTCATTTCCAGATTGCAAATTCGATAGCCTTTTACTCCATCCGTATAGCCAACCAAAATCCCCTTGAAAGCTTTAGGCTTAAGCTTATCATTTCTCGGATCATGCACATAAACTGGACTACCAAAACACCCAAAGATAGCTTATGTCGATGCTCTTTCCCTTCCATACTTCCTTTGTAATTTTGTTATCAATAGCTGAGCATGGAATTCGATTAATGATATGTACTACGGTTGACAAAGCTTCAGCCCAAAATCCATTAGCCAAACCCAATGTCAATCTCAAGCATTGAGCTTTCTCAAGTAGAGTATGATTCATCCTCTCCGCAACATCATTCTATTATGGATCTCCAAGTGTAGTAAAATGCCTCTGAATACCATTATCGGACCTTAGAAACTTCAAAGACTTGCCACTCTCATTCTCAACAAGAGCTTTCCATGCTTTGAACTTTGCAAATGCCTCCGACTTGGCCTTCAATACATACACCCAAACTTTTCGAGAAAAATAATATATGAAAGAAATATCATAGCAAACTCTACCCAAAGAAGCAATCGGTTCCAGTCCCCAAACATCCGTACTCAAAAATCCTTCTCGGTTCATGTTTTTCCTCACCGAATGAAACTTTAATTAGCTTCCCATGACACATTCTTCGAAAAACTCTAGCTTGTTGAAACTCTCTCCATCGATCATCTCCCTCTTTCGAAGAACATTCAAACTCCTCTCCAAGACATGACCTAACCTCAAATGCCATAACCTAGTCGCATCCAAGCCACGAGAACTATCAACTCCTATGAAAGTTTCACCTTCTACTGTCGCTCCTTAAAGAAAATAAATCCATGAGTCCTTGCACCCTTCATCACCACAAGCGCACCCTTTGAAACCCGTAGGCTATCACTCTCAATTGTGATCTTACAACCTAAAGAATCCAGCTACCCCAAAGAGATAAGAGACTTCCAAAGTCCAGGAAAATAGCGTACATTAGTGAGAGTATGAATCACTCCGTCAAGCATCTGAATTTGCACGGAACCAATGTCTTTCGACTTACATATAGCACCATTTCCCATAACAATTGAATTTCCTTCTTTATTGATGTAAGAAGAAAAATAATTCCTATTTGACGTCATATGGTAAGATGCCCTCGAATCGAGTACCCATTCGCTACCCAAAATATCCGATGTTATTGCCGACAGCACATCTACATCTCCATCACCAATTCTACTCTCCACTACTACTTATGAAGATGTTACTTCCTTCTGTGCCTTCTCCTTGTTTGAAAACTCATTCTTCCAATGACCGGGCTTCCTATAAATATAGCACTTGCCTTTTCTTTCCTTTGACTTTCCTCTCCAACCGGGGTTCCTGGATTTAAAACGCACCCGGTTCTCCTTCTTCACATACCTCTTCTTCTGCACAAATAAACCATGACCACTACTTGCACCAATACTTCCATCACCTAACTTCATTATTTGATCCCACAACTTCTCGCTAAGAAGACCCGTCTTGACATCTTCAAGAGTCAATGTTATCAGAGCTAGGAACAAAAACCATTTTTTGTTTCAAAATTTTGATTTTTCAAAAGCCAATTTTTGTTTTAAAAATTTGATTTTTTAAAGGCTTCTTTTAACAATGCTTTTGTTGAAGGTCGGTCCATAGTTAGACCACACACGTACAATGATAAGTATGCTTACTGAAAAAATAGAATGAATTTTTTTAAAACCATAGATGCATGGAATACTATTGAGACGGGATATAGGACACCAACTATAGTGGTATATATTCAAGAAATTGAAAAACCAATGGATCCATAGATAGACCTTGAAAATAAACTGCATATTGCTAACGCTAAAGCTATGGATTACATTATTTGTTCATTAGATCAGATTGAATTTAATCTGTCTTACATTGTCTAACGATGTAGGAAATTTGGCACACACTTAAAGTGACTCACCAAGGAACCTCCCAAGTCAAAGAATCTCGCCTTGCCATGCTCAGTAGCAAATAAGAAAACTTCACACCGGCAAATGATGAAAGTGTCAAAGAAATGTATGGATGACTTTTTAATCTCGTATACAAATCAAAATCTCTTGGAAGACCATACAAAGAGCTGGAAATAGTTCAAAAAATCCTCAAAATTCTTCCACAAAATTTTGAAGCAAAAGTGACTGCTATTTAAGAATCAAAAGAACTAAAACAAATTAAAGTTGAAGAACTCATCGGAAATCTCACAACTTATGAGATAGAAATCAAATTCAAGGAAGAACGTGAAGGAGGTGATACGGAAAGAAATCAATAGCTCTGAAAAGGTACAACGGAAAGTAATGACGATGACGATGACGGAGCAGCTGAATTGGCACTAATAATAAAGAGATTCAAAAGATGGAACCGAAAATACGGACATTCTACCCTAAATCAACAATTAAAGAATAGAATCATCAAATTTCTAGACAACTCAAAAGAGCAGGAGATCATTTGTCACAACTGTAATAAATTGGTTCATATCAAGCTAAATTGTTTTCAGAATCGACTCAGCTAAGGAAAGAAACCGAAGAGGAGAAGTTTTGCAGCCACTTGGGATGAAAGTGGTGAAAATGAAAGCACTAATAGTGAGGGTGAAAAAGAAAAACCGTATCATCGAGGAGAAACAAGTGACAGCGATGATAACTAGTCCAACGAGGTATCAAAACTTACTCTCTCGCAATTACTTAAATATTTTCATGAAGTACATGGCTATTTTGAACGAATTAGGGAGAAGTACGCTAAAATTGAATCACAAAGAGATAGTTGATAGAACTAAATAAACAGCTTGATCAATTGGTTAAAAACTATCAAAACAAGTGCCCTAAGTGTGATAAGTGTCCATCGATTAAATAAGAAATTAAAAAAGCATAAGTTAAAATTAAATCTCTTGAAAATGAAATTCTGAATTTGAAAGAAAGTGAAAATACCAGGAGAGAAAATTCTATTAAAAAGTGCACCATGTTATTTAATGAAAATGAATCACTTAAGTCACATGTCCAACAATTGTCTACAACTTTAGGAAAAATTTTCAAAGGAGAAAGACCGCTAAATATGTTATTAGGGAAACAAACTGTTAATATTGTTAGACAAGGACTTGGGTACACTCAATCTGAAAGAGTTAGAAGTAAAATTATTCGTGTCAAATTCGAGTGCACAATTTGTAAAAAAATTGGACACAATCATAACAATTATTGGTATAGGCCCAAACACATGAAAACCATACCAATTTGGGTTCTTAAAGGCATAGATATAAAATCCCTTAAAGTCAAATAAATCTGGATGCTAAAAGGAACAAACATAAACTGTCTTGGTTCTACACAAACTTGTTCTTCAAAATATTTTGTCACTAACAATCATTGACCTATAAAAAAAATAGGTCACAAAAATCTTTTCTCTTGTAGATATGGTAGTAGGCTAAGGAATAACAAGAGTGGTACTTGGATTCTGGCTGTTTCAAGCACACGACGGGCGACAAAATAAAAGTTCATTAGCCTAGAGAAGTATAAAGGTTTCAGAGTCAAAATGGGTCAAACGATGTATTATGTATTGAAATTTTTCACCATAATCAGATTTCAATTAGCCAGCGATCAACTGAGAAAATTTGAGCACCACAATTAAATTGTCAAGGATAAAATTGGTAAGATAATTGATCAAAGAAACATCGAGGTATGATTGATCACTTCTTCATCTTACTACTTCTAGACATTGTGTTCTCTGCTTACTTATGTACATGGGTTCAATCAAATCCAAATGAATCTCATTTTAAAAGTTGTAAATTGATTATTAGATATTTGTTGCATACCTCATGGTTTGATCTCTAATGATAACCTTGAGTCAAAGGGGAATTCAGATGCAAATTACACTGGTAGCCTAATTGATAGAAAAAGTACCAGTGTATTTTATGTTGAGACATTTGTTAGTTGCATCATATATTTACAAAGAAAATATCAGCATAATTTTCATTTCAACAGATTTTCAATTGGCTGACATTTCTTACAAAACCGCTTCCAGAATATAGTTTTTGTTGACTTCGTTTCAGATTAGACATTTTCGAAATTTGATTTTATATTTATTTTTGGACTTGATCTTAAATGAATACGTTAACTAATTTGACTTCCCACTGATTATCGAAAAGATAAATAGTACCTGAAAAAGTAATGAGTATTGATATTAATCATAGAGTACATGTAGTAAATTTCTTTAAAAATTTGAACAGAATTTGTAATAACTTTGATTGGTAAAAATTCCATGAATGTCTCTATTTCTATCATATTCTAACGACCATCACTCATCAAAAACCGATATAGCATGTCAAAATGTGGTAATTTTAAACAGGAAATTATTCGTTTTTTTAAATTAATTAGCATTAAAATTATCTAAAGTATTCACTCTCATTTAAAAGTCCTCACGGTTATGCATGGGTGAATTACTTGGAATTTTTGTGTAACGATCCCGATTTCGATTCAAATTTAAATTCATAATTAATATAAATTTTAGAATTAAATTGTGAATTTATCTGAATTTTTCCAAATTAAATAAGATAATTGTTTGTTGTTTATATATATGTATATAAATAGATTTTGAATAAGAATTTGGATTTGAAATTTAAAATTAAATATTTTGAAAAATAATAAATTGGATTTAAAACTATACTTTAAAATTAATAATAATTTGTTTTCTAATTATAATATATATGTATATATATATATATATATTTGGAAGTTATGACTTGAGATTAATATAGTAATTTTCTAAAAACAAATTAAAGATTAGTTGAACATTTTTAACACTAGTATTTCCTATAGTTATTAGAATAAGTATAACAACTTGAGTTTAATTTTAAATAAGATTTATTAAAGGTTTAATGTTTCTTTTTTAAAAAATATAGTTGCACTAAAATGGTTTGTATATGTATAATAAAGATATAAACATAGATTTTATAAAAGATTCATTCCTTTCGCTTTCTTCTAAAATGAACATAGTTTGTATACATATGAATATAATACTTAAAATAAATTTATTAAAACCATTATATATATATATATATATCTAAAAAGTAAATAGTATAAAAATTATATAAATATATCAAAAACATCAATGCATGCCATAATACAAGTGTAAGATATTAAAAACATGTAATAACAAGTGTAAACTAAGTGATGAGCAAGATAAACAAGTGTCGTGATTTTATATTTTCTTTCCATTTTTAAATTTAACAATAAAAAGACAAATCAAAGTTATAAATATCACTACCTTCCTCTTTTCTCATTTTGTTCAAATAAATGGAATTTAAACTGAAAAAAGAACCAGATCAAAACTAAAAACTTGAACCTATAAACCCGAGGAAGAAAACCAAATCAAAAAATCAAATTAAAAGTTTTCAATCTTGAATCAAATATCAACAACAATCAAACTTCAAGCTCAACTCTGCTAAACAAAAATTCAAAACAAATAGTCTTCTACCTGAGGCTAAGTTCAACGTAATCAAAGTAGCAGATCAAATAATGACTTTAACCTAAACTAGTAAATGGAATTCAAAGATCAACTTAGCTTAAATAAGAAATCTAAAACCTAATTCAATGTCCAGTGCAAAGCAATTCAAACAAATAGATTCAACAATCAGATCCAGATCAAAGCATCTTCAATCAAACATCAAAATACAGATGAAAGATTGGTTCCAGATTTGAAAGATTGGTTCCAGATTTTAAGTCCAATGTCTGTTCTCTATTTCTTTTTCCAAGGTGAGCAAACTTTTATTTTAAAGCCTTGAATCTATAACTCGGTGCTTGTGATTGATTCTTGAAGTAAAGTAGTTGCATGAGCATAAATATATTTGAATGTGTGTGTATATATACGTGTGAATTGAGGTATGCGTGCCTGTGTAAATATGTATATACTATGTATGTCAACAAACCCAAAATCCATCAAAGAAAGAAAAATTCATATCTTCATATAATAAAATTAAGATTATGATGTCTGAATGAAAATTCTTTGTAACATTATAATTTAAATTTTAAAAATGGTTTCGAAAATTTATACTAAGTAATCATTTCAAAATATAGAATTTACAGTGATAATTCAAATTTGTTCAGAAATCTATCATTTCAATTTTAGATTTCGATCATAGAAACAGATTCATGTTGGATAATCATGAATTTTGATAATAAATTTATGATTTTTAAGTTCATAAAAACGGAGGAATTTTGAGTTGATCAATATTCGTATTTCCGTCAATTGCCGATGATCGGCGAAGCAATCCTGGTCGGGCTTGAGGTTGGAGGTAGCTGGAGGTTCGATGGTCACAGGAAAAATGATCGAAATTTTTTTCGATCATGAAAGCGATGGCACGACATCAATTTAGGGTTTAAGGTCAAGTTTGATCGACGATCGGTTGCGTGGAAATTTCGTCGTCGTGGGGTGATCGAAATAGTTCGCACCAGGCGGAAAAGATTCATGGATCGTCGGAGCAGCATGGGTCATGAGCGCGTGGCATCCGATGGTTTGAGTTGTTGTAGTGGAGTGGTTTTTGGTGACTAGGTTCATTCCAGGTTGGGGTGCTCGTGCTTGATTTCGATTTCAAGTTCGAATCAATGTATGGGTGGTCGGGATCGATGAAGGAAGCCAACGGCGATTCGTTGGCAATGGCGATGGCGATCGGAGGGGCTACGGCGCCTCGTGCAAGTGCGTGCATGGAGGTGTGTGTCTGGGTTGTTTACATAGTTGTCGAAGAAGGAAGTGCTTGGGTTGGTCTCAAGATGTTATCGCGTGGACTCGATGTAACGATGCAGGGTGGGTAACTCGAAGTAGGGCTCAAGAATTTTCAAATATGGCTCGGGTTTGAGTAGTCAAGTATAAAATAGTTTTTAACTTTTAAAACAAATCAAGTTTTATTTGAAACAATTTTATTAAAACCAACTCTTTTGTAAATGATAATTGTTATCCAAGTTTTGAATTGATTAAAAGGCTTTTAAATAAAATTATTTTAAATTAATTAAGTTTAAAAATGTTAAAGATTCATATAACCTTTATTTTAAAGTTTACATCAAATAAACTTAATAATTAATGTGATTAATAAAGAGTTAATTAAGGAAACAGATGATTACTTAGTGGAAGTGTTTAAAGGTTAATTACTTGTTGTAGTTAATTAAGGTGATTAATTTATGGATAATTACTAAATGTGATTTATTAAAAGGAAAATTACTTAATGTAAGTAATTAAAGGTTAATTAAGTAATTAAAGGTTAATTACTTAAAGGATTAATTAATTAAGGTGATTAATTAATTAAGGAAACTATTTAAGGATAATTAATTAAGAATTAATTAATTTATGTGATAAATTAAAGGTTAACTGATTAATTAAGATTAATAAATAAAAATAATTAAGGGTAATTAATTACTTAAAGATAATTACTTAATGAAAGTAATTAAGGATGATTAATTAATGATTAAAGTTGATTAATCAAGTGATTTAAAGGATAATTACTCAATGTAATTAATTAGTGATTAGAGATAATGACTTATTGTAATAAACTAAGGATAACTAATTAAATGGCAATTAATTAAGGGTTAGTTGATTAATATAATTAATCAAGGAAAATTAATTAAAGGATAATTAAATAATTAAAGGTTAATTATTTAATGATTAAAGGTTAATTGATTTATTAATTAAGGTTGATTAATTAATAATTAAAGGTTAATTTATTAATTAAAAGTTAATTAATAAATGATTAAAGGTAATTAATTAAATGGTTTGTAATTAATTAATATTAATTGACCAAAGTTAGTAATTCATTCATAAGTAATTACCTTGGTTAAAGTTAATTATAATCAGATAGTTAATTAATTTTACTTATGGATGTTAAATTGTATTGAATGCTTTGAATTGTTTTATATACATGATGTGTGATGTTCTGTGATGTGAATTGAGTTGTGAACAGTGATTCATTTATCTATAATGAATTTACATATTTATCTATGAATCTGTGAATGAAAGATAAGCGTTATAGGGTTATACCGCTTATCGATATTGCTGTGTTTAGATTTGTGATGATTGATAATGGTTGTGATATGTTGTTGTTGTGTGTAAAACCCCTGGACCGCACCACACACACACAAATATGGATTTCATGGAAAATCGGTTAAGTCATAGATATTTTGAATGTAATATTATTTTATTCAAAATGTTTTAAAAGATGACTTTTGAATCCAATTGGTTTTG
Organism: Allium cepa; assembly: GCA_030765085.1. NCBI lineage: Eukaryota > Viridiplantae > Streptophyta > Magnoliopsida > Asparagales > Amaryllidaceae > Allium > Allium cepa. Next base: position 20,414,088 of record CM060933.1, on the reverse strand, counting down.
GAAATGGAATTGGATTGAACATGAAAAGCTTTTGAAAAGGAAGTTTTGAAATTTGAAATTTAGTTTGAATATAATATATCATGTTTAAGCTTTCGAATTATTTTGGAAAATATGGTTTGAAAGTGTTATATGAGTTATACAATGTATATATAGATTTTAAACCATTTTGAAGAGTACTGAATATATTATTTTGGAATTTGGATTTAATTCAAATAGAACTTGCCAATGATACGGCAGTTCGCTGATTTTCTGGTTTATACGTTTAAAAGGCTATAACTTGTGTATATTTTATCGGATTTTTCCGAAACAAAAAGCATTTGTTTTCAAATGATAAGGGCTTTCATATAACGAAAAAATTTCCAGTTTTGTTGAAAGGATTTCAACTTATTGGTGAATCAAATTGAAAATAGTTTTGAAAGCTATGAATGAATCTTTGTGAAAGATTGGTGAACTTTGTTTTCAAAGTGAAGTGAATCTTTATGTTTTAAATATTAAAGTGGAAATTTGTTTAAATCATTTGAAGAAATGGTTTTGGGGATTAAAAAATGTGACTTAACTAAGATTCCAATATTCATATATTTTTAAAATTAAGCGCTCATTATTTGGTCTAGCCGGGAGAGGACTTTATGTCATAAAACCCATTCCGAATAATGATGCGACGAAATGGATAGCATTTGAAGACCGGTGGTGAAGATCGGGTATTTTCGAGAATGAAAGGATTACCTGTCGAATGTCTCTGCACTGAGTCGCGCCGGTATAGAGATCTCCATATGTGATGGGGAGTCCGATCAGGATTGTGAATACCTGGATTACAAGGGATTCTTCAAAGTGCCTTCGGTTCCGTTCAAACCCAGAATGGACTTGTATAGATGTATGTCTGACATTACACTTTGAGAAGTAAAACTAGTTTCTATCAAAGACATTTCTGTTTGGTGGCGGAGAATTTATTCTCTTAGCTTAACACTCTTCTCTGAGATGTACGACCTCAGAGGTTATGTAGTTGATGGTTACTAGTGATACATTTCCAATTTGGTAATGTGGCATGCTAAGTGCTGCTGATCATTTGTTGATCAAAGCATAGCTTTTGTGAAAAGCATAGCTTTGTGGATAAGACCTCGTCGGACCTCACAAATCGAAAATGGTCGAAACAGGACGAATGCGGCAAGATTATGAGGGTCGCACCCTTTAGGGTATGTCCATTTCCTTCTGGATAAAAGTGGTATCATGGTATGGAGCCCAGATACTTAACTCACGTGGTTGCTGCAAATCTATTACTTTGTGGTTGCTTTGTGGTTAAGAGCTCTCGGATAAAGGTCGGTTACAACCGGGAGATGACATACTCGTGTAGTAGTTACCTAGTTACAGAGGTAACCCGGCCTTGTGTCAGCAGAGATCCAGTTCTTGGGGCATCCCTCCAGAGGCGTACCCATGTGGCATAGGAAGTTCCTTACCCTGACCATTTGTTGAAAATCCAAAGAAACAATACGTGCCCTATACGGTTTTAGTTGTATAACCTGCCATTTACTTAAGGTGGTGACCTGCCGTTTAATGGTAGCTATAGTAGGCACACTACGAAATGTGTATGCTGGCTAAGATTAATATTATACTTTCGAAATATTTTTCTACACTATGCACTAATAATAATATCAAAAGGTTTTTGCATATCAAGCATGTTTGACTATCATAAGGAAAAATCTTCTCCAACTGTGCGTTTGCATTATGTGTGTGCGAGGAGGCCTTATGGTAGTTTCATTTTTCAAAAAGCTTTGCAGATTTCTTTTAAATTCTTTTGTTTGTTTTTGTTCAAATAAACTGTTTTTGTTTACTCACACCAGTCCCATGACTGACATGGAGTTTATTGTTCCCTTTCTAAACCCTGGGTGCCCATAATTTTCCACACGGCATCCTAGAGTCATATTTTCAGATAATAAGCTAGTAGATATAGATTTGGTATCCTTCAGCTTTCTGTTTGGAAATCTTGAAGTCTTTGGTCTTTGAAGACTTTGGATTTTGGCTATCGCATTGTGCTTCTCTTCAACATTTCGGACCTTCTTAGTACAACATGATGGGAGTTCGAGCTTGAAGTTTAGAGCTTTGGAAATTGGAGATGTAGTTATTGTGTTCTTTTGGAAGACCATTTGGTGCCATATTTCCGCTGCTGTTTTTCCATTGTTGTAACTTGTCCCTGATATGTTGATACTCATATGTATCAATGTTGTATCTATTGTGTATCAATAGAGTTATTCAATTGTTTTTCGATGTGTTGTTGTACTTAATATGTTATAAGCTCCGGCGAACCAGATTCGGCGTTTGAATCTGCGGCATTCGAATACGGATGGTGTATTTGGTGCCGATTTTCGAAGGTCGAGTCAGGGTCGTTACATTTTTATTATGTGCTTTCATGCTCATTTAAAAGTCCTCACGGTTATGCATGTATGGAACACATATCAAAATTGATTATTAAACATACGAGTTGATTCTAATCTCATTTAAAAGTCCTCACGGTTATGCATGGTTAGAAGATACTTGAAATTCCTTTTTTAAAAAAATTGGGAACTCTACTAATCTTATTTAGAAGTCCTAACGGTTAAGCATGGCTAGTAAGTATTCAAATTCCTATCATAAATATACCACAAATAGGTACAACTATATGGTTTTATATATCGACATCACCACTATCATTCTAAAGTGGAATATGCGTCTAACAGGGTATTTATGATTTTTGTTTGATTTTTTTTAATTGATATTTAATATTTATACTCGATTAAGTATTAATGTTGTATTAATGTCCATCCCTCTATCTCTATTTTTCTACTATTATTTCACTTTTGCTAATAAGAAAAGGGGGAGAGAAAAGTTAAGATTTTGGCAAATAAGTTCAAATATTTTATTTTTTAATTGCATATTCTCATCTAGGCTCATTGCATGGTTTATTGTTTTGCTATTTGCAAATTTATGTGCATATTTTCATTTATTTTCATGCATAGGTGAAGGGGGGGCCTTGTTGTAGGGGGAGCATTTAAATAGGGGGAGCAAATAGAATTTATCAATGACCAATTACATTTAAAAAAATTAAAATCTTAATATATATTTGTTATCATCAAAAGGGGGAGATTGTAGAATATGCTAGTATATGATTTTTGTTTGGTGATAATAAACATATATATTCGTTTAAATGTATTTGTTTTTGTACATTTTTATTTTTCACATAATTAAATAAATATCTATTGAATAAAATAAATAACTCAAAATTCATATTCGAACAAATATTTTATTCAAACAAATATTTTATTACAAATTCAAATAGTAATAATTTGAGCTCTCATTACATTTTCACGTTTTCAATTATAATACGATTTCATACTACAACACAATTTTCACCATACATTTTCACCTCACTACATTCACTCATCATTCGTGTTCGATCTTCAACTATATTCTAGCTGTATCCCGCATCTGAATTATCTGCAAAATAAACACTAACTCGGTAAAAATTTAAAAAGAAATATTTTGCATTTCAAAATAAAGTGTGTGTTTTTTGAAAATGTTATTTCCCTCAGTTATTTGGCTTGTTCGTCATCATTTATTTTTAATCCATCATACACGAACAACTTGTGACATGCATAATGTATCACTGTACATGCCACAAGATCATGCATACCAATATACACTTGCGTGTTAAAACTACAGGGACATGTGAGCACAAGGCCAAATCCAAGCAAAAGCTAGATTCATCTCAAGTGACAATATTCGACCAAAAATTTAACATGAATCGGAGGCAACAACAAAGAGGCCATAAAAACATTACACATGACTCGAAGAAACGGCACAACTACAAAGATTCCATCAACATATGTACAAAGTCTGGCTTCAAACATGCTCAAACCAGAATGAACTCAACCGAGACAGCGGTTCCATTAACAAGTAACAAGACCTTGAATGATACAATGCACAGAGAATACAATGCAAGGCTAACAAGGATTGGAACCAACCAGACTAGAGAGATGAAGATCAATATGAAGTCCAGACCATATATACATGAACACAATAGGGCAATGGGTCAAGGCAAAATGACCAAATAAGAGCAAGTGAAACAAAACACAAAGCCACAGCAATACAAAAGATCAACACACCATCACAATTAGAGAAATGAAATGGAGATTAACTCAACATGTCAACAAGACCACACCAGTACCAGATAAGTGAAACAAATTCAGACTTAATTGCAACTGGAAATAAAGCAAATGAAAAAGTCTTCTAAGACCACAAATGTGCACAGCAAAGCAATATGAAGACCAGACTACAAATTGTTCAACTGCAACACAAAACAACACCACACATACATAAAAAAAGACCACATGACTCAAGAATACTTCAACTCAACTAAAATAGACTAGCATAATGCAAACAACCACAAACCAGGTCACATGATAACAGACTCATGAACCCACAATCTCATCAATGCAGACCGGTTCAATAATGCGTGCAATCAAGCAACACACAAGGCCTACAACCAATTGTACAAAATCCAAGATAATGGCCACATGAACACACACCAGACTCAAAAAAACAGAGAATACTACATGAAGGCTAACACATTTGAACCAAGCATGGTTTTAGAGGATTGGACACAAGCAAAGCATGGAACAAAAAGTAGATGAAACAGTGGAACATGATGAACACAGAACCAGACATGTTTCAGTTGACAAAACAGTGAAGCAACACTGCATATACATATGCAACAAAGTGGACAGTGCAACCAAACTAAAGAAATTAACAGAGTTCATATGGATAAGCATTGAAATGAACAAGTCATGGTTCAAAAAGAGAATGGAACAACAGTTCTAATATTGCCAGTTAAGAAGAAAATGGAATTTGATAGTAACAGTTTGTTGAAAGTCAAGGAGCGTTTTCAAAAGGAATAATTGACAAACAAAAATTCAGCAGATGGTTGTATAAACAAGTCAGTGCCAAAAGTCAAGTTTATATCTATATTCAAATTCCGAAGTCATAGGAACCCATTCAAAGCAAATTAAAATATAACGGAGATGAAAAAGTCAAGAATTATAAGAAGCATCATATGGCCGAGCAAATTAATAGATGAATTAAAACTAGAAATATAAAACGATAAAATAGGGTTTTCATCCCTATATAACCCAATTTACATCATCGGCAAAGAGCAGGTGGTTCGAGTTCAAGAAAAATACCAGAGCAATAAATCACTCAACTCGAATCAAAGTGAAGTATAATCAAAATTGAAAAGGGGATAAATAGCATACCATTTTTATTAGTGGTGCTCGACGAAAATTGGAACAACCGCTAGCTAAATCGAAGCCAGGATCGATTGACAAAGCCAAGTTGAATTCATATTTATTCGATCAACTTCAAGGCGGCAACTTCAATTCCAGAACCCTAATTTCCAGAATAAAGAGAAAGAAGGCGGCACAAAAATAAGAAAAGGGAAACACATATTCTATTTGGGCCGAAGAATAGAAAGGGAGACTCTTCATTTAGTTATTAAGTGGGCCGGTCCTATTTTATTTATATCGGGCCTAACTTTTAATTAAATTAGAAAATAGGGTTTTGTTTAATTTTTTATTTTCAGTTGTAATTTTCTTTTTTAAACTATGTAACTTTCTAGTTGTGTGACTAGGTTACGAACAATAGTGGTGTAGTTCGAGAATTGGCAAATCAGCGGCTGAGTTGTGGCAGAGTTTTGAGCGTAAAGTTAGGTTAGTCAAGTAGCAGGTGTCGCAAGTTTACATGTGTAAGAGTCTGACTACTTAATTTCTATTAGAAACCTTGGAGGCAACACGTAGGTAGGGTTTTGCTGAAGCTGGGTAAATTTGTGTGTGATCTCTACTGCATTATTATATGTGATTGTTTTTATTTCCGTATTAATTTTTACTATTAATAGTATCACCCTATTCACCCCCCTCTAGGGTGAAAATGATCCTACAAATGTATCCCGGTTATATATCAAACTATTTGAGTAACCTATATAGCTGTCCAGCAACGAACACAACAATATCATTTCCTTTTGCTCTTCCTCAATCTTCAAATGTACCACCTTCATCTTCATTAGAAAATCATCAAAAGTATTCAAGCGCGCCTTTAGCGAAGTAATTTTCTTCATTTTATAGGCGAAGAACATTTGTAATAAGATCAAACGATTAGTTAGTGATTTCTTCATATATAACTCTTCCAACTTGTCCCAAATACCCTTAGCGATGGTCTCACCACTAATTTCAGAGATAACATTCTCTTCCATAGCAAGTTGAAGTAGTGAATGCCCATTCTTCCATCTTCTCTATCTCAACATCTGAGATGTCTGCCGGCGACAAATGTGTACCAAACACTACCCGACGCATCCGATTCCTCCTTAGAACCATTTTTATCTTCCATTGCCATTTTTCAAAATCATTATCACCATTCCACTTGTCTATAACCAAATGTGATCCTGAAACTGCCTACAAACCATGTACATAAGGTGCTACACTACTTGGATTAATCATTGAGGAACTACTTAAGGTATTACTTAATTCCGGCATTTCTACAACCAACACCAATGCTTCGATACCAAATATTGAGATGGGATTCTAACTCGAGACCACTCAAATCGAAACCCTAATGCAGCGGAAAAGTGAGATCGTGGTAAGAAGTGTAAAACCAACCAATCAATAGCTCAATTTCAATCAATCCAATCCAAAAGCAATCACAATCCCCAAACAAGTAATATAGAAATCAAAGCAATAACAAAATATTAATCACACAGCGATTTATAGTGGTTCCACTAATGTTGTGTTAGTGTACATCCACTTTAAGAGAGAGTTTTCATTAATATTGATTTAGAAGAGTACAAGAGATTCGTTACAATGATCAAAATTCTAATAGAAATTGATCTGTGGAGAAGAGAATTGAAGAAAAATTCAGCTTTGATACACCCTAAATAGTGGATGCTAATCTCTTGCAGTCGCTTTCTATTGCATGTAGATCTGGAACCTGAAGCTAGCTTATATAGAAGACTAAAAAACATAGGCGAAGTTCCAAAATTGATTTTGCAAATATCACAAATCTTCACTTCAAGCCCATACTTAAAAACAAACAGAAGTCGCCGTAGACATCTGTCAAAATATGACAGACGTCTGTCCAATGTCTCGGGATACAGGTTTTCTGAAGCGATGGACGTTTGTCCTTTTTCACAAACGTTTGTCTAACATCTCGGGATGCAGGATTGCTGAAGCGAAAAACGTCTGTCCTTTTTCACAGACGTCTATCGTTGTCAATTCAGCACCTCTTCACCTTTTCCTCCATAATTTCCACCTTCGAACATCGATTTGCGAACCGTTTTTTCCGCTACGATGCTACTTCCGACCTCTGTAATTCTCCATATAGTGTTGCCAAAATTTAGCAAACAAAACGTTTTTGTTATTGAAATTTGACATATCATATAAATAAGATTGACATATCATATTCACGTAATTAGTATTTCTAAAGCATAAATCCAATCGAACATTAATGCATAATTTAGCTAAAATGGAAAGAGTGATAAAGAAATTATAAGTATATGCATAAGACTTATTACTATTTTGTTTATAACTGAAATTTTCCATAATAGCATTAATCCTATCATATCCTAACATATCGATTAAACATAATTATAAGATGTTTTTGGAATTACTTATATGTGGACACAGTAATAGGATTGAATTTGACAAATTAGTATGACAATATCAATTATTAAAAACATTAACTAAGTCCGACGTTAATACATAAGACTAACAGAAAAAGGAAGTGTAATTTAATTGACAAATTCTTTACATGGAAAATAATAAAACTAACAAATCATATTCAACAGCAATCGGATTATTAATTCAGAAACTTAGTCATGTACTTTTAAACACTTCAAACTTGGGTCTAAATCAATAGCAATTTAAACAAACCTAATTCCAGCCAACGACGTTAATTTAAAGCACAATAGACAAATTAATGCAATACCATAAATTTTACAAATCGGGAAAGAGGAGCCACTTACATGTGAGAAATCACAACGAATGAAGTAGTTGATATGTAGAAGAAATCATGAAAAGAAGATATATTGCAATTATTTTCAATCTTATTTGAAATTTGGTCGGTTAGAAATTGGAAGATTTTTGTAGTTGGTTAATTATGGTTTTTCAAACATTGGATTTGGGGAAGATGAAGTTTATCAGGACTAAGGACTAAGGAATAAGGAGAAAGAAACCAACAGTGTATAAAAAGTAGGTGGCTGAACTAGCGTAAAGTGTGTTGCTCGATAAACGTAACGACTCTTCGTTTTTTTAAGAAAATGCCTCAATTTATGTACTAACACAAGTAGATTATTACTAACATAATTAATATCAAGTTTTAAAATGCACAAAAATTTTATTTGGTTTAACCAGTTAGTCTAATATTACAATACTGAAAACCAAAATCGACCGATAAACCAAAAATAATTAAAAATGAAAACCAAAACAAAACAATTAACCAATTAAACCAAACCAAATAAATCTAACTATACTAGTTTGGCCGGTTTATTTGGTTTGCACCAAGAAATTCTCACCCCAATTTAAAACTTCATTTTGCCAAAACTTCTGATTCAATCGATTGAGGTTTTCTTAAAGATTTATTAGTGGCTAGAGATTTTAGTATTGGATGGATATGATGGATGATGTCTTTGCTTAAAACTAGTAATTCTAATATTATGGTCAATGGTATTCTATGTAACAAAATTCAGTCAAAACATGGACTTAGACAGGGTGGTCATTTATGATCTTTTTTGTTTAACTTGGCTGCTGATGTTTTTCTATAATCATCAAACTGGCTACTAGTAAAAAGGCATTGGACAATATAGCTAATGATATAACTAGTAATGGACTTTCCGTTCTTCAATTTGCCGATGATACTATGATTTTTACCTCTCATTTGCCTAATCATATTATTTCACTTAAAGTCAGTTGATACAGTTTTCAACTCCTATCTGGTTTAAAGATCAATTTTGATAAAAGTTCAGTATTACTTCTAAATGGCATAAATAATATAGAAAATCAAAATTGCATGCACATTGATTGTAAAATGATGAAATTCGCTATAGAATACATAGGCTTTTTAATTAGACCACAGAAACTTAAACATGATGATTGGATAAATATATAATTGGTAAAATTAATAGAAGATTGTCCAAGTGGAATGGATCAAGAGCAGGCAGGATTGTTCTTATGAACTCAAATTTATTGGCATTACCCATTTATTGGATGTCGTTTCGTCTTTTTCTTAAATGGGTAATTAACAAGATTAATAAAACTATGAGAGACTTTCTATGGAGTGGTGATAATCGAAATTGTAGCTCAAAGTATCTTGTTAATTGGGAAATGGTTTGTAGTTCTAAAAGCGAGGAAGAGTTAGGAATTATTAACTTACATACCTTAAATATATCTTTATTAGAAAAACGGATTTGGAAATTTAATGATAATAATGAAAATTTGCTATCGAAAGAAATAATGTCAAATCAACGGTATGAAGGCACTTATAATTTATATCACAATACCAATAATAATATAAATAATATTTCTCATATTTGGAGATCGATCATATTACATTTTGACATATACAATTTAGGTATTAATAACATTGTTCATTCCGGTAACCATACCTCTTATTGGCATGATTGCTAGATTTTAGCCATTCCATTTAAAGTGGAACTTCAAGAGTTATACGATATTTGCAATTTTAAAAATGCACTAATTTCAGAATTTTGTAGGCCAAATTTAATTCTTCCTTGAGAATTTAATTTTAATCATACGCTTGTGGGCAAAACATTAGAACAATTTGCATTCTTGTGTGCTAAAATAGATTTTTACAATATAAATAATGAGAGACGTTAAAACTTGGTGTTGGGATAAGAGCAAAAAAATATTCATCCCATTTATTTTATAATTTTATAAACTTTTCGAGAATTAAGCTGAAAATATTTAAATATACGTGGAAAGTTAGTGCTCCCTCTAAAGCATTAGTGCACATGCAAATAATTTTACACGGGAAATTGAATGCTATAGAACTTCTAAAACAGAAGAATATTTTTAGTGACAAAAATGTTATTTTTGTAATAATGAATTGAAAAATTTTGTTCACTTATATTTTGAATGTAATATAACCAGTTTTATTATGGTAAATACTCTTAATGTTTTTTATTTTAATTTAAATTATAGACATGTTAATTATAAATTATATTGAAATAATGTTAGATTTTATTATAAAAGTCATAACATGTTTTTAATTGACTCTATATATACAATAACATGTTGGTATTTGGTTTGAAAGAAATCAATGTGTATTTAATAATATTAGTATTAATTTGGAAAATTTAACATATGTTATTTCTCTTTTTTGTTTTAATTGGATTTCAAATCCTAGTTATAAATTAAATACAAATTTACATTTTAAAGAGTTTCTATAAAAAAAGTTTGTATTGAATTATTAAAGAATAAAATCATTATAAATAATATGAAAATATGGTAATGAGCTAATTTTAACTTCTTTAGATAACATGGTAATTTTTGATTGCTATGATTTATTTAAACGACAGACTTGTTAATTTTAGTTTTAAATTAGTTGCTACTTATCCTAAGACATTTTAGATGACTTAATTCAAGTTTATGTTCAGATGTCTATTGTATTAAATATGTAGTTGTTAATTCTAACAAAGAGGTAGGAGCTTAAATGAAGGCTTTTCTAAAAAAAAAAAAAAAAATTTTATCATTGTCAACCCTAAGTATACTTATATATTCATTTTGGACACGAGAATGAAGTGTTAGAAATCTCTCTCTCAGGGATTAGAATGGTGGAGAAGAGTTTGTGGGGTTTGGTTTACAAATACAAATATCACTCAAATATGAAATCTGAAAGTGGACATATCAAAACATTTTCGTTTAGTCAGTCCGCATTGTTTTCTCCTTTGTACCACTACGTTATATCACCACATTATTGCCTAATCATATGATCAATTTTTTAAAATAATATGTATGCTGAGGTAGTCACCTAGGATTTTGTCTTCTAGTGTTTTCCATGCATGTTTATGATGTTTGGATCAAATTTTCATTTTAATGCCTGAAAAATAAAAAAATTTGTAAATGCAGATTCTGTTTATTGAAGAATAAAATAATGCCTGAATAATAAATTTTTCTGTAAATGCAAATTTTAGTGCCTGAATAATAAAATAATAATATTTTTTGTAAATGCAGATTTTTCCAACAACATGCTTGTTGTAGGCTTTTTAATAGGTCGTCAGTGTTTATTAGGGCGGTATGTGGTTTGATTGATTTTTACTTTTTTTCGTTCTTTGCATTCTGTTTAAATGAAACCGATGTTTATCCTATGTCGTGTATGTTTATATTAGTGTATTTTTATTTTTATTATTTTGCATATGTAAGGATATAAATATATAATTGTATATATTATCAGTATCTTGGACATTAATTTTTTTAGATTTGGGGTAGCTTTTATTGTTTTCCATAGTATCCAGGGGTATTATTATGCATGTTGATAGCTCCTTTTTAAGTGCAGAATAAAATTACATGAGTGTTTCGTCTGATCATAGAAAATAACTCATTTTTCTTAAAAAAATAATCTATATCATTTATCTACATAAAGCATTTTGCTCAAATAAATAAATTCAAAATAAAACTGCATGTAAGGTAGAAAAGGCAAAGCATGATGAAAGTAACAGAATATCATTGAAAAAGATACAACTTTGATGGTAGTATTTACCTGCATACAATATTCATTTGAAGTACATAACGTAAAACATTTATCAAAAACAAAGAAATTCAAACTTATCACATGGTTTGCATTGTAAACAAGTGCGAGACATCGACCATGAACCTTTGAAGTTGATCGCTTGGACATGGAACTTTTGAGTGATAATGTTGATATGATCTTAAAAGAAACTAATGATGATATGATTTTAAAGGAAATTAATACATTAAATTTGGTTTTCCTATGGATCAAACTAATCCAATAGAAAATAGGAAAATAATTAACAAACACAATTGCAATGCATTAAAAAAACAAGCTTAAGTTTAGAGTGGTTCAGTTGAATGCTCTATGATCACTATATTTTGTCCCATAATGATTATTGTAAACAATACCAATCAATGTAATTAGAATAATTTTTCCAACCACATTCAACACAGAATAAAATTGGTAAAATTCCTCCTTAAGATGATGCAAAAATCAAATTGGCAAAATTCCTGTAACATCCCCTATTTTAAGGCTTGAAAATAAGTGCTACAGATGTTACAGTCATTTATAATATTAATTTTCGGTAACAAAATGTGGTCGTGTTATTATTTCATCACATCAAAAGCACAAGAATATGAAATAATTTTGAACACAATTTCAAAGAAAACTTTCACATTTCATTTCAAAGATAATATTCCATATTCATTACATAATTCAAAACATTGCTCGGGTTCAGATAAAATATAATTATTATAAAATACTCTAAGAGCAACATATGAAGATGCCCCGTTGGTTGATCAGAGTTACTAAATAGATAGATACATCTACTATCAATACATTCATACAACTGACATAACACAGCGGATAATAGTAATAGATAGACTTCTATAGCTAGTTTTACCTCCTGTACGTCTCCAAAAGTTTTATTTGCCAAAACATACTTACTCAATAAATCTTTACTCCCGACCTACTCAAATCGAATTATGAGCAACCAAAAGTTTAAGGGGAAAACATAAACTTCGAGACAGACAAATAAACTGGTTTGAATAATAATATGCCATCTCGATTTCTGGATATCTAATGAGACCATATCCTTGAGCAAAATGGATTTTCCCCTCATTAATATCTCTTTCAAAAGATATCTTTTACAAAATAAACTCCTGTAACCACAGCAATTAAAATAGACAATATAACCAGTAATATGCGTTTATACAACATAGGTAATCATGACCAATATGTCTAAATAAATGGACTATCTGTCGGAATATCATAATTTTCTTCGGGTAACTACAAACCTATAGCTGACTCGGGTCTACTGGATATATCAAATTCTCTAACATCCTGTTAGAAGACAACTAGACGTTATAGAAAAGATGATTGAGATGATAAACTGAGGAAATTGTATTTCACTTTTTTTATTACCAATACAAATGACTGTGTACAAGTATTTATATTTTACAATATACATCAATATTTCGATAAATTGACTGTTGGGCTGAACTTATAGGCCCAGATCCGAAGTACTGTGTTTATAGATATCGGTTCTGTGATATCTCTCATTCACTATTCGCCCCTTCAATTAGATCTAGGGTTTCTTTGTACTTCTCCATCTCTTCGTCGTCACTTCTAACTCTGAGTTCCTCCTTCAATCTAATGAAATTTGTAGCATAGAGTGACTTCGTAAGGATGTCTGCTCTTTGATAAAGGGCTGGAATGTGGTTTACTTTTAGTCTTCCACCTATAACCTTCTCACGAACGAAGTAAAATCGATTTCGATATGCTTCGTTCGTGAGTGTAAGATAGGATTTGCTGTGAGAGAAACTGAACTGAGGTTATCGCACCTGATGATTGGTGTACTTTTGAGATCAATTTTGATTTCACACAGTAGAGATTCTATCCAAGTGATTTCTGCTGCTGTGCTGGCTATGGATCTGTACTCAGATTCTGTGCTAGATCGAGACACAGTAGCTTGTTTCTTGGAGCTACAGGAAACTGGGTTGCTGCCCAGGTAAATGCAATACCCTGATGTTGACCTTCGATCATCGGGGTGAGAGGCCCAGTCTGCATCGGAGTAAGCCTGTATATTTAATTGTTTTTTTATAGTTAAAGATCAGACCATGATTCAAAGTCCCTTTTAGGCATCTTAAAATGCACTTAGCTGCTTTCCAGTGTTCAGTTAGAGGTTTATGCATGTATTGACATACTTTATTCACGCTATAGCTTATATCTGGTCTGGCTATAGTAATGTATTGTAATGCTCCCATGATGCTTCTATATTGCTTTTCATTTTCAATGGCTTTACCTCTGTCTTTCGAGAGTCGAAGATTGCTAGTCATAGCGGTAGGTAATGAATTGGCCTTATCTATGTTTGCTCTTTACAGTATGTCTAGAATGTATTTCTCTGACGTAAGAGTAGTTATGTACTTGATTTCTGTATGACTTCTATACCCATAAAGTATCTTAGATCACCCAATCCTTAATGGAGAAAGCTTGATCTAAATTTTTTATTGTCTGATCTATGATTTTGTTGTCACTTCCTGTAATAATGATATCATCAACGTATACTAGTATATATGTGATTTTGTCATGCATGCATTATATATAAAGGGAGTTGTCTAATTTTGTTAGTGTATAACCTTGCTCCATCAAAGTTGACTTGAGTTTTTCATTCCATACTCGTGGAACTTGTTTTAGACCATAGATAGCCTCATGTAGCTTGTACACAAGTCCGTTCTTGACCCCTTTTTCATACCCTTCTGGCTGTTCCATAAATACAACCTCCTTTAGATCTCCATTGAGGAATGCATGCTTTATGTCCAATTGTTTGATTCCCCATTTCTTGTATAGTGCAATGGTCAGTATGACTCTTATTGTAGTTGATTTAACTACAAGAGAGTAAGTCTCATTGAAATCAAAACTATACTATTGATTGTACCATTTAGCTACAAGTCTTGCTTTATGTTTGGAATGCTCCCATCTGGATTTCTCTTAATCTTGTAAGTCATTTGCAACCATCTACATTGCTATCTTTAGTTTTGGTTACAAGACTCCAAGTTTTGTTTTTAATGAGTGCTTTATATTCCTCATCCATTGCTTGTTTCCAGTTGATGTTTGTAATAGCATCCTTATAGTTGCTTGGTTCAGTATAATCTAATTGAGCATTATACACTTTTGGCTTATATATTCTACTCCTTGATCTTGTAATCATATTATGTCCTCTTTTTGCAGATTGAGGATCATGTGCACTGTTATTGATGTTGTCATCTGTATGTTGAGACTTGGATGGAGACTGATCTTCCTCTAAGCTGATATCATTGTTCTAGCTTGTATTGTTAGGAGGGTTTGAGATCTCTTGAAAATCATGATCTGATCCAATATCTTCTCTGGGTACAATGAATTGTGATTCATTGCTTCTCTGTATGCCTCCTTCAGTTGGACTGGTACTCCAATCTGATATAACAGGTATTCAGGATAATGATGTATGCTTTTGTCATATACTTTCTTTGTGGTTCTAATATTTTCATCTGCAAATGGAAAAATATTTTCATTAAATACAACATGTCTTGAGACAAATATTCTACCATCGTTACTCAAACATCTATATCCCTTTTGATTGTTTCCATATCCTAGAAATCTGCAGGAGGTAGACCTTAGACTTAGTTTATGATTGTTATAAGGTCTAAGACATGGGAAGCACAAGCACCCAAATGTCTTTAGACTTCGATGGTCTGATTTAACCCCAAATAGTACTTCAGTGGGGTTTTGATGTTTGAGTACTTTGATAGGAAGTCTGTTAATCAGATAGACTGCAATGTTGAATGCCTCTGGCCAAAATTTCATGGGAAAGAGGCTTGAGCTAGTAGAGTTAGTCCTTCTCTACTATATGTCTGTGTTTTCATTCTGCCAACCATTTTGTTCTGAAGTATATGGGCAAGTTGTTCTATGAACAATTCCTCTTTTTAGAAAGTATTCCTTAGTGGCTTATATTCACTATCTCCATCAGTCTGTAATATTTTGAGATCACTATTTATGTGTTTCTCTACTTGTGTTATAAATTGCATCATAGCCTTGCATGTATCTGCCTTTGATTTTAAAAAATATAACCATGTATATCTAGAGTAGGCATCAACAAAAGATACATAGTACCTTTGTCCATAGTCAGAATTTACTGGTGCAGGTCCCCATAGGTCTGTGGCCACCAGTTCAAGCGGTTTATTGATTATAGTATTATAATCTTCAAATGGTAACTTATGGCTTTTGCCTAATTGACAGTAGATACATATATATGGTACATATACATCAAAAGAAATGTTATTATTATTGAGCACTTATTTTACAACGTTCACACTAGGGTGTCCAAGTTTACAGTGCTATAAGTCAAAAATTTCTTTACCTTTCTTAACATTTAATACAGAATTGTTGCACCATATATTTGCAATTTATCCTTTTTCTGAATTTCCAAAGTTGAACTTGTATAAACCTCTGTCCAGTTTACCTTGTAGTAAAATTTCTTGATCCAGTAGGTCTTTAACTACACAGAATTTTGGGTGAAACTCAAAATACACATTGTTGTCATTAGCAAATTGAGATACACTCATCAAATTTTTCTTAGTTTGAGGAACTCTTAACAAGTTATTAAGGTAAAGATGTCTTTTACCTTTGATACTGCTAGTTCCAACATGTGACGTTTATAGCTTCACCATTACCCATATGTATAGTATGCATAATTGTGTATTCTTTATTGCCAAGATTGAGGTTTTGAAGATTACTTGTGAGGTGGTTGGTAGCACCTGAGTCTGGATACCAGTCTTCATTCATTAAGTCTTCTGTTTTGTTAAGGCTTTCTGAACTCAACTACTGCATTTTTGTACCTTCTGACTGATTGCTTAATCTTAGGTCAATGTGAGCTATATTTGCACTTGATTCTCCATTTCTCTGATTACTTGGGTAGTATTCAGTGTTGAGTCTGAAGTAGCATTGTCTTGCTATGTGATCAGGTTTCTCACAAATCTGACATTTTATTCTATTGTTATTCCATCTGTTATTCCTACCTCTTCCTCTTTGACTGGTACCACCTCTTTGATTAAATGAATCTTTTCTGACATTTTGATTTTCTTGCCTTTTCCATTGTGTCTTGTTTTTTGAATTTGATGCATAATTGATTGATAGTTCTGTTTCTTTCCTCTGTTTCACCCTTCCTTCATGTGATAATAGAATTAAGTGAACATATTGCATGTTGGGTAGATTTTGTTGTGATGACATGATTGCAACAACAGATTCATATTCTTCAGCTAAACCATTCATTATAGTAAGAATTTGCTCTGTTTCTGACACCTGTGACCGACAGTATCAAGAAGATCGCAGTAGGACTTTATCTTAGTCAGATATTCTCGCATTGTCATATTACCTTTCTTCAAGTTTTGCACTGTGTGTTGGATATTTGTTATATTGCAGTCCATATCTCATATGATGTCTTACATCCAACAAGTTGAGATAGCAAGGCTAGACTAACAGATGATAACAACCAAGTTGCTAACAGGCTGTCTTGCCTTTGATAGTTGGTGAATTCTTTGTTGATGATTCTTTCACCTTTAGTGTTAGTGACCATTCTTGCAGGAATATCTGCAGTTCCATACAGATAATCTTCTAAATCATAGCCTCTTATGCTGGTTTCAACATGATATTTCCATAATATGAAGTTGTTTTCATCAAGTGCAGTGGTTACTAAGTTATTCTTTGGTTTGATAATACTATAGGAATTTGTTTCGATGGTTGATAATTCTTGATTGTTTGGTCTTGACCCTTCCTGATTCTTGATTCCACTTGATGTCGTAGATGATATATCATCATTTCCTGCCATGGTGGGGTGTCTAGAAGTGATGTTGAGGTTCTTGATATTGGGTGTTCTGTGGTGCAGCCAAACTTGCAATTCTTGAGGCAAAATCCTTGGCGCTGCACCTCAAT
The DNA here is from genome assembly GCA_030765085.1 of Allium cepa. Taxonomy (NCBI): domain Eukaryota; kingdom Viridiplantae; phylum Streptophyta; class Magnoliopsida; order Asparagales; family Amaryllidaceae; genus Allium; species Allium cepa. The sequence continues at coordinate 20,396,364 of CM060933.1, read as the reverse complement.
TAGAAGTTTTTGATTAAAAAACGGTAAGAGAGATGATATTGCACTCGTAAATGATGAGAATGCCTATAGCTGAGAGCAACAGAATATGGTAGATGATGAAACTGATCAGATACCTCATCTGGATGGTTCGATGATGAGGCTACAATTCTCTGATGAGATCTAGGGATGATCAGGAAATTATTACTTTCGTTTGACAGTTTTATGCTCTGATACCATGATAGAAAAGATGATTGAGATGATAAACTGAGGAAATTGTATTTCACTTTTTTTATTACCAATACAAATGACTGTGTACAAGTATTTACATTGTACAATATACATCAATATTTTGATAAATTGACTATTGGGCTAAACTTATAGGCCCAGACCCGAAGTAACGTGTTTATAGATATTGGCTCTGTGATATCTCTCATTCATAATTAGACGGTCTGTCTGAAACTCACTATTCCAAGGGTCATTCTGATCCTAATGATTTTACAGGCTCATCAATAACCTATCTCATCTTTGTGTCTTCCTTTCTATGCATAAACCTACTTTTAGTCTTACTATGACAAAACCATACGCACAGGAATGTTGGACTTATATCAGCTAGGCGCTAACAGTTGAAGTATAGGGCGCTACCTTACATCAGTCCCATCTGGTTTTCTAATCTCCGAGTCAATTCATTCTATCACAATTTATCTAGATGTGAGAAGAACACTAACCTCTTTAATAAAATTCTAGGTGAAATACCATTTTTATTTCCTTGAAAAAATACGTCTTTATAAATGATTTAGTCCTTGAAACCATACTTTTATAAAAGGAAAATATAGCCTATTACTTTATCCAAAATATTCATGCCATGATATATGCTTTTATAAATCAATATTGATGAAGTTTGAAAATATTAGAAGTCGTCGCCTCTCAAAGTTATAGACTATAAAGCCAAAACCATAAAACCTTTCTATGTTGATAAAGCTTGGTGTGATTATCATCGACAAGGGTCATCGCACCCCCTCAAAGACGAAAATATGTTAAAGCCTTTAATCTGTAAAACATAAGACCATAGGGTTGATAGCATATATGTATCGCATTTCATAGAGTACTGACGTCGTAGAGTATAAAACTTGGTTTGGATAGCATGAAGCTTTAAAAAATAAGTGGCGACACCTATGACTCTCGATGTCAATGTCCAAAGGAGTGATCATAGTGAAAATAGCAGCATCACTGTCTTAAAGTGAAACGCGACGTCATTATTGCCATTATCGGTTACTTCGAAAGTATAGGAGAGGCATCACCCCCGTAGGGGTTAGTATCGAAAGTAAGGGTAGCAGCATCCTCGCCTCTCTAAAATATGTGGCACCACTACCGCTATAGGCATAAAGGCTGAAGTGATTAAGCATGGCATCATAACATAAGGTATTAGTATAAAACATGTGGCTCCATTAACAACGAAGACAAGCATTCTATCGTCGACTCCAACCCCAGCGAATTCATTGCATATCACAGGAGAGTAATATCCTATGCATTCATTAGGATCGACGTCAAACATTCGCTCTCCATTGGCTTCGATGTCAATGACAACAACATGGCAAAACTGTGATTTCCATAAAAACTGTTTTCTTTCCATTTAAAGTAAATCCTTTTCACCAAACCCCAATTCATGTCAAATTCTTATTGGATAACAAAATTCTTTTCTAGAAATTTTCACTAGATCAGATTTATCATTTCCAAAATTATTTGTGAAAACAAACATTTTATATCAATATTTTTAATATAATAATTAAGCTTTTCTAGCTCAATTAATTCATAATACATCATAAACACTTGCAAAAATGGCCTCAAAAAATCATAATAAATCTGATTTATTATATTCTTTGACATTTAAAATTTTAGGGCTAAAAACATAATTTAAATATTTTTAATAAACTAAACCCAAAATAATCCATTTTCTCCACTTAGAAAATTCATAGTAAATTCTGACTTGCTTGGTATAGAAATAATAAAATTTAAAACCCACTTCTAAAATAATATTTCTAACATCATATCAAAATTTCATATCATCTGAGTGTCATATGATAGGTTTTCTAACTTAAACATATCAATAAATTCGATAGCAAATCATATAAATTCATCAAATAGTATATGTTCATTCAATCATTTAAAACATGGCATAATAACATCAAAAGATTCAGAATTTCACTTAAAACTGAAAATAACAATTAAAATTTGAGATGCATAACTATCATTCACCTTGATGGTTGAAGAATGTTGAGATTTTTGTTTGATTTGATTACCCTAAGCTTCAATCTTGCTTTTCTAACTTTTCTTCTCTTGAGTCACCTTAGCGATGGTTGACCTCTGCTTGCACTATTTTTGTTTTTGAGTAAAGGAAGTTTGAGAGGAAATGTGAATAAGAGAATATGTATTAAGGGAATATGCTCTTCCCCATTTTCCCTCCTCGTATCATTTTTGTTATTAATGTTCTAATTAATCTCATTAATGAATTAACTAAGGCCCGACCTATTTTAGTTATCAAATCTCAATCTCCTTAATATTCCACATTATCTTATTTTATTTATCTAATTAAATATCCCAAATGATGTTAACAAAATTAGGGGTGTTACAAACTCTCCTTCTTAAATAATTTTGTTTCGAAAATTATGATATGGTTCACCCATCAAACATATAAGCATAGATGTAAAACATACCATCAAACAATTCCGGATAAGTGTCCATAAGTATATCCTCTATCTTCTAAGTATAGTCTCTTTCGTTGTCACTCCATTGGACTTTTAATAATCCGACTGCCTTGTTACTTAGCATTTTCTCGTCCTTAGCCACAATATGAACTGGTTGCCTACTACTTTTCATGTCCGGTTCCACTACTAAATCTTCTAATGCGTTGGAGTGATAGTAGTCTCTGGATCTCAAACACACTTTCTTAGATGAAATATATGGAAAACATTGTGGACTCCTGCAAACTATTCGATAGCTCTATCATGTAAGAGAGTTTCCCAATCCTTTCTATAACAGGAAATGGTTCAACAAACCTAGACGCTAATTTCTTTGACTTTCCAAATCTTGCCACGCCCTTCATCGGTGATACTTTGACGAAAACATGATCTCTAACTCATACGTCTAGGTCTTTCCGTCTTTTGTCTGCATAATTTTTCTGCCTGGACCGAGCTTCCTTCATTCCAACTCGAATTAACTCAATCTTTTCTACGGCTTCTCTTACCATATTCGGACCAAGAACTATTCTATCTCTAATCTCTAACCAATATACTAGAGATTTGCATGGTCTTCCATACAAAGCTTCAAAATGTGTCATCCTGCACTAGTTTGATAATTATTGTTAAAAGAAAACTCAACTAAGCGTAGATGTTCTTCCCATGATCCTCCAAAATATAGCATACAAGCTCTTAACTAACCCTTCAAGACTTTGTTAACTCTTTTTGTTTGTTCATTGGTCTGTGGATGGTAATAGGTACTCATCTTGAGCTTGGTACCTTAAACTTCTTATAGACTTTTCCAGAATTCGCAAGTGAACAAGGAATCTCTATCACTGACTATACTACTAGGAACTCGATGTAGTCTAACTATATTTTTCATAATAATTTAGCTAAAACGGGTGTTGTCCTTGTCGACTTAGCGGGTCTAAAGTGTGCAATATTAGTCAGTCTATCAACTATAACCAGATTCTTTCATTTCATCTACTCAACCTTGGCAACAAGTCTATGATATCCATAGATATATAATCTAATTTCATACTAGTATATCCAAAGGTTAAAGCAATCAACTAGGCTTCTGATGTTCGGCTTTTACTTACTGGCAATTCAGACACTATTTTACCCATAAGCCTACATCCTTTTTCATACCTTCCCAGAAGAAACTTCTCTTCATACCCTGATACATCTTAGTTCCTTTAGGATGAATAGTAAACTTCGATTGATGACATTCCCTAAGTACTTCTGCTCTTATGTCACCAACATTTGAAACACATACCTGTCCTTTCTTTCTCAACCATCCATTTTGGTCAAGGTAAAAATCCTTCATATCGTCAATCTCCGTTTCACCTTCCAGTCTTCTAGTTCTTTCAGCTAGCAGTAGATCATCTCTTTGCTTAGAAGCAATTCTGTCAATCAATACTGGTCAAACTTTCAAACAAGATAATATTACGGTACTCTGACTAGAATTCACTGTCGATCTTAACTGCATATTACAAGTAATCAATACTTCTAGATCTTTTCATTCTGCCAACGTAGATAACGCTACATTTTGATGTTTTCTGCTAAGCACATCTGTAACTTTGTTTCCTTTCCTCGATGCGTACCCAATTCTAAAATAATAAGCTACTAGAAACTTCAAACATCTCTGATGTCTCATGTTTAACTCCTTCTAAGAGAATAAGTATCTTAGCGACTTATGATCCATATACAACTCGAACTATTCTCCTAAAAGATAGTGTCTCCACACCTTCAAAGCAAATATTACGGCAACCAGCTCTAAATCATGAGTCAGATATCTAACTTCGTGCGGCCTGACCTGTCAGGAAGCATAGGCAATCACTTTACCCTTCTGCATTAACACGGCTCCTTTTCCTATTCCACATGCATCAGTATAAACCACCAAATCTTGATTTTCATCCGGAACAACTAACATGGGTGCAATGATCAATGAATATTTCGGCTTTTGGAATGGCTCCTCACATTTATCGATCCAAACATACTTCACGTCCTTCCTTATTAGCTTAGTCATTAGTGCTGCTATACGAGATAAATCCTTGATAAATCTATGGTAATAGCCAGCAAGTCCAAGAAACCTCTTTATCTCAATCACTGTTTAAGGTCTCTTCCAATTATTTACAGCTTCTATTTTTGATAGATCTACTGGTAACCGTTCTTCTGAGACTACACGATCAAGAAACTTCATGTCTTTCTTTCAAAAATGACACTTCAAAAACTTCACTTTTAGCTGATGCTACCTCAATGTCTCAACCAAAGATGAACTTCATGATATTTTTCATCCTTGGAATATATCAAAATTTCGTCTATGAATACCAACACGAATTTATCAAAATGCTCCCGGAAGATTCTATTCATTAAATCTACAAAGAAAATAGGCGAATTAGTCAATCCGAATTGCATTACTAACCACTAGTATGAACTATATCGTGTTCTAAACACTGTCAAAGGAATACTATCCTCCACCACTCTTAATTGATGAAACACTATCGCTAAATCTAACTGAGAAAATACTTTGGCTCCACTCAGTTGAACAAAATAAACCATCTAACCTTGGCAAAGAGTATCGATTCTTTATCATCTTCTCATTCAACTTGCGATAATCTATACACATCCTTAACGATCCGTCCGGTTTATTTACAAATACCACGGCCGCTCCCGAAGGCGAACTGCTTAATCTAATAAGACTCTTTCTTCTATGTCCACCAATTGCACATATAACTCCTCCTCCTCTATTACACCTAATAAAGCACAAACATCAACACTTGGGTTCTCTACTGAGCATATAATTCGGTCACTATTATTATGGTGTCTTAGTGATATTTTCCTATCTCGGAAAAATATCATAGCATCATATTTACTTAACCAATCCATACCTAAAATAATCCCAAAGCCCACGAAATCAAACACATGCAAACTACAGGCAAATATATGACCTAATAATGTAAGCTACAAATAGTCACATCTCATCTCTAAAGTTACATACCCTCCTAACAGATTGACAACCCTTAAGGAAGTAACTAAGTATGAGAGTTTTAGGTTAAGCTTATCCACCAAATAACAAGATATAAAAGAACATGATGCACCGGTATCAAACGGTACTCTAACAGGTAAGCCATGAATCAAAAGCGTACCTCCCATCATAGTCTTTCCTTTCTCCTCTGTTGTGGGTCTCGATGTAGCCGGTTCCAAGGCAAACACATTTCCTTCTCAACCTTTGTTGGTTCCTTGACACTGATTCTTGTAATATCCAATCTGGTTACATTTGAAGCACTTGATGTTCTCCCTTCCAATGATTGTCTTTCTACCATCGGTTCGATACTCATAAGCACAATGCCCTTCTTGTCACACTTGTAACACACAGTCTCAGACCTTCCTTTCTTGGCAGTTCCACCCTTCTGAGCTCTTTTTTCGAAAAGAACTTCCTCTTCTGATTATGTCCACCCTGATTCTCTACCGATTTATATTACTAAATAAAGCAAACATCTCTTCATTCCTCAAAGCCATCTTCACGACTACATCACATGGATCCCTAAGATGTGGTAAAATTGCCCTAGCAAGCTAAGGTTTCAATCCATTGATGAACTTTTCATTCCTTTTGATCATCATATCGACGGTAGCATACCCATATCGGGACAGCTCCTCAAATCTGATTGCGTACTTAAGCACCATCATATCACATTGCACCAACTCAACAAACTTTGTTAACAGAGTTGACTTAGCGATTTCAGACATAAAATTCTTTTCAAACATTCTCCTGAATTCTACCCACGTCAAAGTTTCCTCTACTACCTCAACAATCACGCTACTCCACCAGTATAATGCATCTCCTTGTAGTTGCATGGACGCCAATCTCCTCTTTTGCTCACCATTCAAACCAAGATCAACAAATATCCTTTCACAATAAAGTAACCAATTCTCCACTTCAGTTGCATCCTCCGTTCCAATGAATGGCTTCTCTTCAAGCCTTGCATAATCTCTACTCAAAATAGCATAGTTGTTGTATTTACACCAACTAATCCCACAGCACTCCGGCTGGTATCATGTTAATAAAAAACTGATACATTGCTCCCATATCAATCGCTGGTGTCTTACACCCACATTTGCAGCTATTTATTAATTCGAATTTCTTCTAGTATTGGACCTGACATTTCCATTGGTAGTGGAGCTTCCTCCACCGAGATTCGCTCTTCCGTTTCCTACCCCCATATCTTACTTTCTTAAATCTGCATTCGAACCTTAGTAAGATCCGAAAGATCGGTCTAAGAGATGGAGAATAGAGATAAAGCGTATACTAATACATAGCAAATACAAGTATGTTACTGTAGTGTTATCCCTTATGCTAATTTTATTCTCTGATTCATTTGGATTATGCTTTCAAAACTCTTTTTAAGTTCAAAAATTCTTTTAGTTTTACACAAACCTATGCTCTAATACCAAGTTATAATATCCTCCATTTTGAGGTCCGAAACTAAGGGCTATAAATGCTGCAATCATCTATAGTATTGATTTCTGGTAACAAAATGTGGGCATGTTGTTGTGTTATAACATTAGAAGCACAAGAATATGAAATAATTTTAAACACATTTTCAAAGCAAACTTTCATATTTCATTTCAAAGATAATATTCCATATTTGTTACATAATCCCAAATATTACTCAGTTTCAGATAAAATATAATTATTACAAAATAATCCAAGAGTGACATATGAAGATGCCCCCTTGGTTGATCAGAGTTACTAAATAGACAGATACATCTATTGTCTATACATTCCACAACAACTAACATAACACAGCGGATAATAGTAATAGATAGACTCATACATAGCTAGCTTTGTCTCATGCACATCTCCGAAAGCTTTATTCGCCAAAACCAACTTAACTTATAAACCTTTACTCCTGACCTACTCAAATCAAATTTTGCGCTGCCGAGAGTTTAAGCGAAAATCATAAACTTCGAGTCAGACAAAAATCTTAATGTGAATAATAATATGCCATCTCGATTATGGATATCTAGCGAGACCACACCACTGAGTGAAATGGATTTTCCCCTCACTAATATCTTTTAAAATATATCTTTTACAAAATAGACTCATGTAACCACAATGGTTAAGATAGACATTATAACCAATAATATGCATGCATGCAACAAGGGTAATCATGACCAATCTGTTTAAATAAAAGGCTACGTCCCAACATCATAGTTTTCTCAAGGTAACTACAAACTTATGGCTGATTCGAGCCTACCAGATACATCAAATTCCATAAAATTCTTTTAGAAGACAACTGGACAGTCTATCTAAAACTTACTATTCCTAGAGTCACTCTGATCCTAATGGTTTTGTAGGCTTACCAATAACATATCTCGTCTTTATGTATTCCTTCATGTGTTTAAACCTACTTTTAGTTTTACATGTGAGAAAACTCTACGCACTGGAATTTTGAACTTATATCAACTAGGGACTAACAGTTGAAGTATAAGGCGCTACCTTACACCAGTCTCATTTGGTTTTCTAATCTCCGAGTCAATTCATCTTATCACAATTTATCTAAAGCTGATAAGAACACTAATCTCTTTAGTAAAATTCTATTAAGTCGTAAATAATTTCTCGCATATTCTTTAAGTGTTTTCATGTATCTTTCAAATGGATACATCCAACAAAAATGAACCGAACCACGCAATTTCGCTTCTCTTCTAAGACGAATTATCAAATGTATCATTACACCAAAAGTGGGTGGATAATACCTTTTAAGCTCGCATAAAATTCCAATAATCTCATCATCAAGTTTTCGCAACTCCTCTCTTTCAAGAACACGTTGACATATTTTATTGAAAAAAGAACATAGAGGAATTATTGTTGTTTTGACCTTCTCTGGCAGTAATCCTCTAATTGCAACGAATAATAGTTGTTGCCTTAGAACATGATAATCATGAGTTCAAACCACTAACTTTGCAATTTTCTAATGATATAAATCTTTTGAAATTTAAGAACTAACAATCAAGACCCTTAAAATCATATAATCTTTTACAAAAAAAAAACTGGCAAAGATAATGTATATGGAGACGATGGAAGATATATTCTATTCCCAGAGGTTGTACAAACAGACTTTGTCAAATCCACCAATCCTCTAAATCCTTTCTGGAATTAGTTTCATCTATCGATTTATTATCATGCAACATTGTGCCTAATAAGCTTTCAGCACCATTGTACCTAATATTCATGCATTACATCTAAATTATGCCGCATGGGAAGTTCCTACAAATATCGATAATAAACACTTCAACGAGATAATTTTTTTATTGTTAGGTCAACAAGAGAAAATATAATTTAGATACTAACCTCTCAATATGGCAAATCAAAGAAGATTGATTTTTTTCCACCTTAAGAGCTTATTTTTCTCATCATCTTCATCTTTTCTATTATGCTTGCTCTTCCTCTTTTTACTTGTAATCTTCTTACTCGACTTCATATTTAACTTCTTCTTAGTTTCCACCTTTTGGTTTCTTTATTCTTATTTTTCCAAAAACATTTGGAAAGCCTTTCAAAATTACATAAATGTTTCTCCATGTTAGAATTCTACATTTGGAAACCAAGTTTTTTGTTTCCTCCATGGATATGAAAGATCTAGAAATCTTTTATGTCCTATATAAAAATCTTTCGACTATGCTTTAATCATCGATGATGCATGTAATCATCGCATAATAGATAAGTTTTTTTGCCTTTCGCACAATATCCTGCAAGATTTCCATAGGTTGGAAATTCATTTATTGTCATAGTAAAATTGCTCTTAAATTGAAAATGGTTCTACTAAAAGCATCATAAATATCAATTCCACTATTCCACAAATGATTTAGGTCTTCCATCAATGGCGCCAAGTATACATCAATATCGTTTTCGGGTTGCTTTGGACCAGGAATTAGTAATGTTAGCATAATATTTTCATTCTTCGTATACAACATAGGTGAGAGATTATACACCACAAGCATGACTAGGCAGGAACTATATTTGGAGCTTATCAAAACCAATAGACTGACATCATCCGTAGCAAGTCCAAGTCTAATATTGCATGGATAGGATGAAAATGATTTTCACCTCTTGTCCACTACATTCCATGTTACAGAATCTATGGGGTGACACATTTTTCATCACTACTTTTATTATAGAAATGTCACCTTAGGTATTCCTCCATCTTTTGAGATCTATATATTCTCCTAAATCTTGGAATGTTTGAAAAGTATCTCAACACTTTAGTTGGAACTCCTTGCATAATCTCCTTTGAGTCCTCATTTATCTTCCATCTTAAAGCGTTACAATTTGGACAACTATATAAATCTTGATGTTCTTTTCTAAAAATGTAACAATCATTCTTACAAGCATAAATCTTTTCAAATCCCATGTTGAACACTTTGAGGAATTTCTTTACATTATATAAAGTCTTAGGAAGTACATTATTCTTCGACAATAACAACTGTAGCAAGGCCAAAAGCTTATCAAAACCATTATCAGATAACCCAGTTTCACATTTAAGATTGTATAAAGCAGTTATGGCAGATAGCTTAATTTGATCTATGAAATCAGAATACAAGGTGGTTTCCGCATCTTTCATGTTCTTAAGTAAATCATTCTCCCATTTTTGCACACCCTCATTTTCTTTATTATCAGAAAAAAAGTATTATCTTCATCTTTATATTAAATGGCTTTAAGTAAGTCACATGTATTATCCAACTTGATTTTGTTATCTACATCAACTTGTTCGTCGTGAGGGTACCACCTACAGCACTTTTACTTAAGATGCACCCCCTTTATAACCAAATGTTCAACGATAATGTCATTATGATGCCGACTACGATTCTGGCAATTTAAATAAGGGCATAAAAGTTTCTCTACATTTCTTAAATTTCTTTTTCTAGCATCAACAAACTGCCTTGCGCTTGCTCGTACTCCTTAGTAGCTCTTGATGAAAAATAAATAAACACATCACAAATATTAATTTCTAATATCAAATATTTTTTATTTTTGAAATTAAACATGATTCAAAATATTGTATCATTTATATATCTATGTAAATGAACCCAATCTTTTTCCACTAACGTATATAAAGGGGAAACAAGCAAGTTTCTAGAATATAAAGCTTATGCATTAGTGATCAAGATAATTAGGAATTTACAAACTTCAATCGTAAATTGATTCCACAAAAGGGTCGGCTAAATTTCAGAAAAATATGGAGAAATACACTAAGATTTACCATAAATGCATAATTTTTCAAGTTGTATTATTTATCATCAATAAGTTGTATTTGCACAATATTTATAAGTAATATTGTGCAACATCAATAATAAAGCAGTTGCATAGTAGTTTTTGCAGTCTATTCAACACACTAAACAAATTAATATACAATATACACTAAATTTGAGTTATGAATGTGAGAATTGCAGGAAACCAAACATGCTTCATTGTTATTAGAGTGAGGTTTGGTTTCCTCCAATATCTCATTTTCATCCGTTCAATTACAAAGGTGAAATGTATAATTCATTGTTACCATAACAAACATGGTTTTTGCAACTTCTAACATTTTTACTTTAGTAAGCTTTATTTATTTTAATATATGGAAATAAAACTAGACTTGGGTTTCAAACAATGAACGCAAATGAATCGTTTTGGAAAGTTTTATTAATTGAAATTTTGTATAATAGAAAATAAATGTACCTTTTAATAATTATGGATTTTTATATCAAAGAAAATAAATAAATTTCCATAAAGCCCTAATTTTGTACATTTTGAGTTCTATAAGTGTTCGGAAGATAATACATGATTTAATGTTATGTCATTGGAAAACAAATATTATAAAAACAACGAAGAAAATAATTTGTTTGAAAATGATAATGTAAAAGTTTAATTTAAAAAGGAAGTGAATAAAAAGAATTTGCTTATTTTATAGGCCTAAAAGAAACCCATACCCATTTTCTAAGTAAACTAGCATGGAACTCGTGCTTCGCATATGGGCAGATGTGCAATTGGTATGTGCTTGGTTGCTAAAAATTATAGTGTAGATTTTGCATGATTGAATGAATAGATAGAACCAACAACCATAATGGCAATATTTCAGATTTTCTAAATTAAAACAGATATGAAAAGGTCTAAGCAACAGCCGTAGTGTTTCACATTCGTTGATCCAGAGAAAACAAAAGGTAGTAGTTAGTTCAAAAATAATTGCAATAAGAAGAAAGACATGATCAACATGTTCACTTGCATTGGATAAGAAGGTATAAATTTTTTATCCTAGTTCATATCTAGGAGATGAGTCCTTTTCTGAAACAACATCCAAACTATAATGCAACGCTAGGACAATGTTATCTTGATCATGAATAAGTTAATTACAAATCATAAACTAATTTGGCGACAAAAATTGTATAAGTATAGCAGCAATCACCATATTAATATTGCAGGCACCAGCTCAATAATTTAAAATGTTATATCACCATATTAATACTACCCATTTTCTAAGTAAATATGAGAAGCAGCCTTCTCATTTTCTCACTCTCAAACCAACAGCGCGTACATTCTTACAGTAAAGGAAAATATGAACGCAAATCAAAAAATAAGAACAAATTGAATCGAACTGAACGCAAACGCAATTGAAAATCAAACAACATGGGTTTCAAACAAATGGAACAAAACCGAACATGATGAGAAAAAATCGAACAAAATGAGAACAAAATCGAACAAAATCAGACATAAAAACAATCACTCACCCCAAATCCAAGAACGCGGCACTTCTTCGAATCAGCGTTTCGTTTTTAATGAAGTTCGTATAAGCAAAGCGAACAAAATTGAATGCTAATATCGATCGAAATAGAAAATCGAGCGCCGTCGATTGAAACAGAAAATCGAACGCCAATAGATGATGATGGAAACAACAGCGCATGATCGAAAACAGCTGCCCCTCGTGAACTTTCTTCTCGTGGGTTATTTTATTTAGGTTTGGAATGAAAATGGTAAAGCGTTATTGTCTGAGATAACGAGGGAAGCCAAAAATTTAGAGCGAGGTTTAATTGTTTCACATATGCAAAGCGTTATGTCGTGTACTATAGTGAAGCAAAGTAAAATAGCAAAGAAGTGAACTAAATTAACAGCGATTTGCAGTATGGAGCTCTCTGTTCAGGCAATGAATAGCTTGATTCAAATCAAGTGAATGTGCTTCTAGATCGATTAAATCAAGTGAGTCAACCCTGAGCTCGAAAATTTAGAAGTGCTTGTCTCATGGCCTCGAAATCGAAATTGTATTTGGATTTGCCTTCCGTCTGGTTAAAGATTGACATTTAAAAAGAAATCTGTATAGACAACTGCATGTGACCGGATATAGGAGAAATTCAAACCAGTATAATGTCCCTGTAGTCATCTCTCTAACTCTTTGCCTTACTTTATTAGTTTAATTTTTATTTGTGATTGATTGTTAGTATAATTCTGTGTTGTTAATCTGCGATTTAATATCAAATTGAAAGAAAATTAAAAGATTTACGTAATTTAGAAAACACTATTCACTCATATAGTGTTTAGTTAGTCTTAAAATCCATAATTTCGCGATCCACATTTAATATCAGAGCACTGGATTTTCAGAAACTCATAGTTTGATTTTGAAAAGGTATAAAAGGCCAACAACATTGTTAGTACACTTATCAACACTTTTATCGAAGGACAATCTACCACTAGACCTCCACATTTTAATGGCAGTAGTTATACTTATTGGTCATGTAGGATGAAGATTTATTTACAGCCTAATGGCTTAGATATTTGGAATATTACACAAAATGAGTACGGTGGATCCTAAACTGGCTTTTCAACTTGGACTATTGACCAAAAGGCACAAACACTTAATAATTTTAAAACTATGAATATTTTAATTGTTTATTAGATAAAAATGAATTTAATAGAGTCTCTGTTAGTAAAGTCAAACGGACTAAAATTTCCATGTTAATTAATCAATTTCATTTTAAATAACTAATTAGTTTCAATTATTTAAAATGAACTAGAATAACTATTTTTAATACTAGTATGGGCCCGTACTTCGCATACGGGCTGTTTATGTTGTATACATTGATATTTTATTTGAGTGCAAATATGTAAACTGTAACAACCCACATATTTATCGATTTTATATTTAAATATTTTATCGTTAGTCGGATTTTAATCCGAAAACCTACTTTTAGCAAACAGTCGAATTGGTACTCGAGACTACCTCTATTGAGTTCAAAATGACGTTTGCGACCTTTTTGAGTATAAACTTCGATATGTTTGGACCTAGTCAAAAATTTGACCATTTTCACTTTGGATTTGGGTTTGCGTTTAGCCCAATGCTTTGACTTAATATCCAAACTGAAACCTCCCTCTTCATTCACTCCCTCTTCCTCTAATTTTCAGTTCCAAAGAGATTAATGTGAATGGAAGAGGAAATTAAAACTCCTAGCCCTAGTTTTCTCTTGCAAAATCAAGCTCTAGCTCCAAACTAATAGAAAAACCCATTGGTAAGCTTCTCTTCTTATTCTCCAACCCATTCTCTTATCAAAATTCAGAAATTCCTAAACCTAACTTTGGTAATGTTCTTCTTTTAAAGCTTAGAATCAAGCTTCTTGAGTTGCATTTGAAGAGTGGTTGATTCTCTTTTGCTTTCAAGCTTCTTCATACTTGTTTTTGTGCTTAAAGGTGAGATTTTTATCTCACATCTTAAACTATAACTATCTTCGATTGTTAGGTATGAATTCCTAACGTTTATTCTAGCACAATTGCTTTGGTTTGGATTGATTTGGTGAACATTCCAATTTTTAGTGTTTTTGGGTTCAATTCTTTAAAAATCCAAACTTTGAGCTTTGATCATGATTTTTGTGATACATTGAAGAGCTTATAAGGCCGGGTTGTCATTTGGCTTAAATCCTTAGTGTCGTTGCTTGCGAAAAATGCAATTTGGTCGAGTTTGGCCATTGTTTGGAGTAGGCAGGGAAGAGGCTGGAAACAGGTCCGGCCGACCGAGCTCTGTAGCCGGCTAACCGACCTGCTTCCAAATGTATTATGCACTTCTCTGTTTGGGTCTGGTCGACCGACTACAGAGCTCAGTCGACCGACCTGCTTCCCGAACTATTTTTTTAAACAGGGTCCGGTCGACCGAGCCCTGAAGCCGACCGACCGACCTGCTGCTGTTTTGCCTATTTCGTCTATTGTGTGTGATTTCCAACTTTAATCGATTCGTGTGGTTTCCCTATTTGATGTTATCATTTATTATCGATTTTGATGACTTCTTTTCCTTGGGATTTTTGAAATATCCGTTTTGAGGGATTGGGTATCGATTTCTTTGGAATTTGTTCACATCTTCGAATGTGAATTTTGGAGATTGGTTGTTTCTACAATCATTTTTGTGATTTGTCACTTTAAAAATATAAAGGTTTCAATACTAGTAGTAAATATCAAAACTCTTTCATCAAATCGATTTCAACACTATTTTATTTACAAAGCTCGTTTCCTCAAACCGTTTTCCAATCTACTAGTATATACAAACCTTTACCTCACTCGAATGAGAAATCTAATCAAACGACTTAGTAAAACAAGTGGTATGAAACGCTTGCGTTTACTTTGCCGGTTAATTTTTGGACTTGTTCAACTGAAACTCTTGTGACAATTTTCTAGTGAAGATCTACTATTTGTTCGTAAATATTTCAGTTAAGCTAATGGTTATGGGACATAAAGCTGAACTCATATATTTACTAGCTTAGAGTAATTGACACTTCCTTATGATCATTGACGATCATTTTCGTGATTTAGACTAGCAGTTGTGCGATGTCTCTTTGTTTGCACGGTTAGACTAAACCACATCAGTGTGATTTCGACTCACACATATCTCTTTGTCTACGAGGTTAGTCTAGACACCATTTGTGTGATTTCGACTCACACATATCTTTTTTATCTGCAAGATTGGACTAGACACCATTTGTGTGATTTCGACTCGCACATATCTTTTTAACTGCAAGGTTAGTCTAAATCTCATTAGTGTGATTTCGACTCACACATATGGGGTAGCTCCCCATGGTCTTCGGGCCGTTATGTGATAGGCCTCTTTCCCTTTTTATGATTTCTGGATTTCGTGTGTTGATTTCTGGAAATTTTATGCTTCATCTATTTTCGTGATTTCTATTGATATGCTTTATCAATTTTCACATTGGTGATTTCGTGTGTCATTGACTTGTTATGAATACAAGTTTTGGGTATGATGCCCTCTTTGAATCTTTGAGAAGATTCTTGTGATATCGATTAATCTATTGTTGATTATCATTTTCATGCTTATAGTAGTATGTCATTATGGTTATTACACTGGTTATTACACGTTTATGCCATATCTCTTATTCTATATCATTTCATCTGATATTTATAGCTAGACTGATCCGTTTGTTATTTTCTTATTAAATAATACTCGGGTCAGGCCGAGATGTTACAGGTGCTTCTGCTTGACTTCTCTTCCAGGGATCTATTACTCTGACTTTTGGCTAATTACTTAGATTAGCAGATTTTGTTGTTTACACTTGAGATATAGACTCATAAGTTGTATTCTTTTGTATAGCACATGTTGCTATTTGTTTGTATTATCGTGGATCTTTCTGACCACTACTCTGATATACACTTTCATGTGTTAGTTATATATTCATATCTTTTTCCGCCTTTGTGATATGAATTGTCTGTGACTGATTTATGTTATGTTTATTTCTATATTTGTTTCCGAAGATTATATATAGCCACTGTGTGATAGTTTTGAGTTTGTGTCGGCATGTCGGATTTCCTCTTGAAAAGAAATGCATGTTATATTATCTGACATATCGATACTCGCACAAAGCAATTACACGGATGGTCGCTCCTCAACAGCCTTATTCTCCGTGCTAGTTGACAGCATTACACCGTAGTGTTCTTGGCTAGCGTGGGTATAGAGGTGGGGCGTCACAGCTTGGTATCAGAGCCAAACTTCGGAACAATGTAGAATAATTTAACAAGGATCATCGTCCTAAGTCCATCTTAGGAGTCGTGCTTTAGGATTTAATTCGAGTCTTCGTACCGTTCTATCCTATTTTCTTTTATGATTCCTTGTTTTATTTA
This sequence comes from Allium cepa, assembly GCA_030765085.1. Taxonomy (NCBI): domain Eukaryota; kingdom Viridiplantae; phylum Streptophyta; class Magnoliopsida; order Asparagales; family Amaryllidaceae; genus Allium; species Allium cepa. The sequence goes on along the minus strand of CM060933.1, from coordinate 20,379,507 downwards.
TCAAGATTTCTTGATAATTATTTGGTGAATAACCTTTTTCTTCTTCTTTCTTTCTTTCTTTCTTTCTAAACGAAGAGAAATGTCTAGACCAGGCCGCCCCAGAGCCGCGCCATCTAGCACTCCACCCCAGGATGGAGTTTTTATGACCGCTCAACAGCTTCTTGATTTGGTAACTAATGCTCAAGCAGTTGGAGCTAACCCGGAACCTACTCACCCAAAGTCGGGATTTGCACGCTTGTGCAGTGATTACACTAATTTGGGTGGGAGGCCATTCAAAGGTTCCGAAACTATTATTGAAGTCCAACCTTGGCTTAGAACATGCGATCGAATCTTTTCTCGCATGAATCTTATTAACCTTCACCGAGTTCAGGTGGCCTCTAGTATGCTCCAAGAAAGAGCATTGGACTGGTACGAACTTCTTATTTCTGAGGTTAATGAAGCGGATCTCACCTGGGAGCAATTCCGGGAACGCTTCGAATTAAAATTCGTACCAGAAGCTGAGAAAGTGACGTTGGCTCGTCGTTTCATTGACCTTGTTCAAGGCGATTCTTCCGTGACGAACTACGTTGCTTCTTTTGAATCACTTTCCAAATATGGGGTTGAATACATCAACACCCCTCTGAAGAAGAATCAGAGATTTGTTTATGGCTTAAACAAAAATCTCAAGAAGCCATTACTTCTAAAGTTGGAGGTTACTTTCGACCAACTAATTGATATCGATCTTCATCTTGAAGAGGCAGATAAGGAAGGTGACGTTGAAATGGTGGGTGCCAAACCAAATTTCAACAACAACAAGAAGAGGCCAAACAAATTTAAAGGTCCTTATCCCAACAAAAAGGGTAAGCAAGCAACTCCTGCTGCAAAGGCTCCTTCTCCTAGTAGTGGGAAATGCTTCAACTGTGGATCTAGGGATCATTATGCGAACAAGTGTTCAAAGCCCCGTTGTTGTCGCTATTGTAAGAGCCCGGATCATTATATGCATCAATGCCTTAAGCTTGAAGGCAAAAAGGAGGGAAAGTTAAACGTTGCTCAAGCCCCTGGCAACACATCTCGTGGCCAAGGTATTTCTCATTCCATTCTCGATGGCATTATTTTGTTTCGTGATCAACCAATTCGAATTCTTTTTGATACGGGTGCATCTCACTCTTTTATTTCAAAAGAACTTGTTGATACCTTTTCTTTGGATGTTTTATGTTTAATGACCTCTTTGAGAATTTCAAATTCGGTTGGTGGATTCGCAACAATTAGTTTGCTTTGTAAAGATGTGGAGATTATTTTATGTGATTTTTCTTTCCTAGCTAATTTGAATGTTATGCGTTACTTAGGTTTTGGAATGATTTTGGGAATGGATTGGCTTAACTGAAATGAAGCCCATATCCTATGTCCTGAGCGGACTATTCATCTTCGACATCCTCTATCTGTTAAGCAGATTTCTATTATTTTCAAAGATTCGGATTCCAGCATGGTTGCATCTTTATATTCTTTAAATCCTCGTGATGATGATGATGATGACGAGGAAGATGTCATTTCTCTTATTCATGTCGTTCGTGAATTTTCTGACATATTTGAGCCCGTTTTAGGATTACCACCTAAGCGAGCAATTGAGTTCAAAATTAATCTTATCCCTGGAGCTCAACATATTACTCGTCCTCCTTATCGCATGTCCAATAAGGAGAATGAAGAGATGCGCAAACAGTTATCCGAGTTGGAGACGAAGCAATTCATTCGCTCTAGTTCCTCGCCTTGGGGAGCTTCAGCTATTTTCGTAAAGAAATCCAATGGTACTCTTAGGCTTTGCGTTGACTATCGCAATCTTAATGATCTCACGGTTAAAAATAAATACCCTTTACCTCGGATTGATGATCTATTCGATCAACTTAGTGGTGCTAAAGTCTTTTCACAATTGGACTTGGCTACCGGTTTTCATCAGCTTCGTATTGCAGAGGATAGCATTCCTTCGACATCGTTCCGTACTCGTTATGGATCTTATGAATGGCTTGTGATGCCATTTGGTTTGACAAATGCTCCAGCTTATTTCGTTGACCTCATGAATCAAGTTTTCAAAGATTTCCTCGATCGGTTTGTTCTCATATTCATTGATGATATTCTTGTGTATTCAAAAACCGAGGAGGAACATGAGAAACATCTTCGGATTGTGTTGGAAACTCTTAGGAGTAATCAATTAAAGGCAAAATTTTCTAAATGCCACTTTTGGCAATTTCGTGTAAAGCTTCTCGGTCATATTATTTCCGAATCCAGAATTTCCGTGGATCCTTCAAAGATTGAAGCGATTCAAGATTGGAAGAGACCGGAGAGTGTGACAGAGATTCGTAGTTTTCTCGGATTGGCGGGTTATTACCGTCGTTTTATTAAGGACTTTTCTAAAATTGCCGTGCCTCTCACTAGCTTAACAAAGAAAGGCATTAAATACATTTGGTCGGACAAATGTGAAGCTTCTTTCCAGAGATTAAAAGAACTCCTATCCAATGCTCCTATTCTTGTTATCCCGGAAGGGAATCAAGATTTTATTTTTTATACCGATGCTAGTCGCATTGGTTTGGGTGCCGTTCTTATGCAAAAAGAACGAGTTATTGCTTACGCTTCTAGGCAATTGAAGTCAGCTGAGACTAGATGTGCCACTCATGATTTAGAGCTTGCGGCTATTGTTTTCGCTCTTCGGATTTGGCGTCATTATCTTTTATGAGAGAAATTTGTTCTTTATACCGATCATAAGTTTTTGAAGTATTTATTCTCTCAGAAGGAACTTAACTTGCGTCAACAACGTTGGCTCGAGTTCCTTGCACCTTATGATCTTGACATCCTTTATACTCCCGGAAAGGGAAATCGAGTTGCCGATGCACTTAGTCGCAAGCAACAAGCGGTTGTTTCCATGATGATATCCGAATGGAATGATCTCGGGATTTTATCCACTTGTGAAATTCGAGATCGTGTTTCTGATTTATGTTCATCTCTTGTTTTATGTAGCCTTGAGGCTCATCCTTCACTTTTAGACCGCATTCTTGAAGCTCAAAAGCTAGATCCCGAGTTGGCTCTTCTTAGCCAAAGATTGAGGGATAAAATTGATATTGAAGGGTTGAAAGACTTCGATATCAACTCTCGTAGCGGTATTCGAAAATTTGGTAGACTTATCGTACCAAATATTAGTGATCTTCGTAAAGATATTTTAGAAGATTCTCATCGTTCTAAATTTACCATTCATCCCGGAAGTAGTAAAATGTACGCGGATATGAAGCGACTTTATTATTGGGAGGGAATGAAACTTGACATCGCTAACTTCGTTAAGTGTTGCATGACTTGCCAGCTGGTTAAAGCCGAACATCAAAGGCCCGGTGGGTTATTGCAACCTTTAGAAATTCCAATTTGAAAGTGGGATCAAATTTCCATGGATTTTATTGACGGGCTTCCCCGTTCTCGTTCGGGTCATGATAGCTTATGGGTGATTGTTGATAGGCTTACAAAATCCGCTCATTTTATTCCCGTTCGGTCAAATCGAACAGTTCCTCTTTTGGCCAAACTCTTTATCAAAGAGATTGTTAAGTTACATGGAGTTCCTACTTCTATTGTTAGCGATCGTGATCCATTGTTTACTAGTGGATTTTGGAAGAGTCTTCAAAAAGCTTTGGGAACGAAGCTTAATTTTAGCACCGCTTATCACCCCCAGTCCGATGGACAAACTGAGCGTGTGAATCAAACACTTGAAGATCTTCTTCGTACTTGTGTGCTTGATTTCGGTGGAAGTTGGAAAGATCATATTTCTCTCGTTGAATTTTCCTATAATAATAGCTTCCAATCTAGTATTGGTATGGCTCCTTTTGAGGCACTCTATGGAAGGCCATGCCGATCTCCTTCTTGTTGGCTTGAGGCCGGTGAGAAGCTGGTTTTAGGTCTAGATTTTATTCGTGATTCCACAGAAAAGATAGAACTTATTCGTCATAGGATGAAAGAAGCCCAGAGTAGACAAAAATCCTATGCCGATAATCGAAGAAGGAAATTAGAATTTTCTGTTGGAGATTCTGTTTTTATTCGTGTTTCACCTATGAAAGGTGTTGTACGTTTCAGTCGCTCGGGAAAGTTAGCGCCTCGATATATTGGGTCATTTCCTATCACTTAACGTATTGGTTCCATGGCTTATCGCCTTACATTACCGGCTCAGTTTTCTGCCATGCATGACGTGTTTCACGTTTCTCATTTACGGAAATGCCTTCGAGATTCCGATTCTATTCTTGAGCCCGGTGTTGTGGATGAAATTGAAGTTTCGCCGAATTTAACTTATGAGCAGCATCCCATTCGAATTATTGCTTCGGAGGTCAAACATCTTCGAAATAAAGATGTTCCGCTTGTGAAGGTTCAATGGTCTTCAAATCCTAAGGATTGTTCTTAGGAATCTAGAGAATTCATCGAACGAACACATCCGGACTTACTTTCTCGTGCTCTTTGAGGTAAACTTCTTATTTCAAATTTCTTCTTTTGTGTTGATATGCTTTTATGGTTGTTACTACTTGTTCATTTATTCCTTATGATTGCGAGGACGCAATTTCTTTAAGGAGGGGAGTCTGTAACAACCCGCATATTATCGATTTTATATTTAAATATTTTATTTAGATATTTTATCGTTAGTCGGATTTTAGTCCGAAAACCTACTTTTAGCAAACAGTCGAATTGGGACTCGAGACTACCCCCATTGAGTTCAAAATGACGTTTGCGACCTTTTTGAGTATAAACTTATCAACACTTTTATCGAAGGACAATCTACCACTAGACCTCCACATTTTAATGGCAGTAGTTATACTTATTGGTCATGTAGGATGAAGATTTATTTACAGTCTAATGGCTTAGATATTTGGAATATTACACAAAATGAGTACGGTGGATCCTAAACTGGCTTTTCGACTTGGACTATTGACCAAAAGGCACAAACACTTAATAATTTTAAAACTATGAATATTTTAATTGTTTATTAGATAAAAATGAATTTAATAGAGTCTCTGTTAGTAAAGTCAAACGGACTAAAATTTCCATGTTAATTAATCGATTTCATTTCAAATAACTAATTAGTTTCAATTATTTAAAATGAACTAGAATAACTATTTTTAATACTAGTATGGGCCCGTACTTCGCATACGGACTGTTTATGTTGTATACATTGATATTTTATTTGAGCGCAAATATGTAAACTGTAACAACCCGCATATTTATCGATTTTATATTTAAATATTTTATTTAAATATTTTATCGTTAGTCGGATTTTAGTCCGAAAACCTACTTTTAGCAAACAGTCGAATCGGTACTCGAGACTACCCCTATTGAGTTCAAAATGACATTTGCGACCTTTTTGAGTATAAACTTCGATATGTTTGGACCTAGTCAAAAATTTGACCATTTTCACTTTGGATTTGGGTTTGCGTTTAGCCCAATGCTTTGACTTAATACCCAAACTGAAACCTCCCTCTTCATTCACTCCCTCTTCCTCTAATTTTCAGTTCCAAAGAGATTAATGGTGAATGGAAGAGGAAATTAAAACTCCTAGCCCTAGTTTTCTCTTGCAAAATCAAGTTCTAGCTCCAAACTAATAGAAGAACCCATTGGTAAGCTTCTCTTCTTCTTCTCCAACCCATTCTCTTATCAAAATTCAGAAATTCCTAAACCTAACTTTGGTAATGTTCTTCTTTTAAAGCTTAGAATCAAGCTTCTTGAGTTGCATTTGAAGAGTGGTTGATTCTCTTTTGCTTTCAAGCTTCTTCATACTTGTTTTTGTGCTTAAAGGTGAGATTTTTATCTCACATCTTAAACTATAACTGTCTTCGATTGTTAGGTATGAATTCCTAACGTTTATTCTAGCACAATTGCTTTGGTTTGGATTGATTTGGTGAACATTCCAATTTTTAGTGTTTTTGGGTTCAATTCTTTAAAAATCCAAACTTTGAGCTTTGATCATGATTTTTGTGATACATTGAAGAGCTTATAAAGCCGGGTTGTCGTTTGGCTTAAATCCTTAGTGCCGTTGCTTGCGAAAAATGCAATTTGGTCGAGTTTGGCCATTGTTTGGAGTAGGCAGGGAAGAGGCTGGAAACAGGTCCGGCCGACCGAGCTCTGTAGCCGGCCGACCGACCTGCTTCCAAATGTGCTATGCACTTCTTTGTTTGGGTCTGGTCGACCGACTACAGAGCTCAGTCGACCGGCCTGCTTCCCGAACTATTTTTTTAAACAGGGTCCGGTCAACCGAGCCCTGAAGCCGACCGACCGACCTGCTGCTGTTTTGCCTATTTCGTCTATTGTGTGTGATTTCCAACTTTAATCGATTCGTGTGGTTTCCCTATTTGATGTTATCATTTATTATCGATTTTGATGACTTCTTTTCCTTGGGATTTTTGAAATATCCGTTTTGAGGGATTGGGTATCGATTTCTTTGGAATTTGTTCACATCTTCGAATGTGAATTTTGGCGATTGGTTGTTTCTACAATCATTTTTGTGATTTGTCACTTTAAAAATATAAAGGTTTCAATACTAGTAGTAAATATCAAAACTCTTTCATCAAATCGATTTCAACCCTATTTTATTTACAAAGCTCGTTTCCTCAAACCGTTTTCCAATCTACTAGTATATACAAACCTTTACCTCACTCGAATGAGAAATCTAATCAAACGACTTAGTAAAACAAGTGGTATGAAACGCTTGCGTTTACTTTGCCGGTTAATTTTTGGACTTGTTCAACTGAAACTCTTGTGACAATTTTCTAGTGAAGATCTACTATTTGTTCGTAAATATTTCAGTTAAGCTAGTGATTATGGGACATAAAGCTGAACTCATATATTTACTAGCTTAGAGTAATTGACACTTCCTTATGATCATTGACGATCATTTTCATGATTTAGACTAGCAGTTGTGCGTTGTCTCTTTGTTTGCACGGTTAGACTAGACCTCATCAGTGTGATTTCGACTCACACATATCTCTTTGTCTGTGAAGTTAGTCTAGACACCATTTGTGTGATTTCGACTCACACATATCTTTTTTGTCTGCGAGATTGGACTAGACATCATTTGTGTGATTTCGACTCACACATATCTTTTTAACTGCAAGGTTAGTCTAAATCTCATTAGTGTGATTTCGACTCACACATATGGGGTAGCTCCCCATCGTCTTCGGGCCTTTATGTGATAGGCCTCTTTCCCTTTTTATGATTTCTAGATTTCGTGTGTTGATTTCTGGAAATTTTATGCTTCACCTATTTTCGTGATTTCTATTGATATGCTTTATCAATTTTCACATTGGTGATTTCGTGTGTCATTGACTTGTTATGAATACAAGTTTTGGGTATGATGCCCTCTTTGGATCTTTGAGAAGATTCTTGTGATATCGATTAATCTATTGTTGATTATCATTTTCATGCTTATAGTAGTATGTCATTATGGTTATTACACGTTTATGCCATATCTCTTATTCTATATCATTTCATCTGATATTTATAGCTAGACTGATCTGTTTGTTATGTTCTTATTAAATAATACTCGGGTCAGACCGAGATGTTACAGGTGCTTCTGCTTGACTTCTCTCCCAGGGATCTATTACTCTGACTTTTGGCTAACTACTTAGATTAGCAGATTTTGTTGTTTACACTTGAGATATAGACTCATAAGTTGTATTCTTTTGTATAGCACGTGTTGCTATTCTTTTGTATTATCGTGGATCTTTCTGACCACTACTCTGATATACACTTTTATGTGTTAGTTATATATTCATATCTTTTTCCGCCTTTGTGATATGAATTGTCTGTGACTGATTTATGTTATGTTTATTTCTATATTTGTTTCCGAAGATTATATATAGCCACTGTGTTATAGTTTTGAGTTTGTGTCGGCATGTCGGATTTCCTCTTGAAAAGAAATGCATGTTATATTATCTGACATATCGATACTCGCACAAAGAAATTACACGGATGGTCGCTCCTCAACAGCCTTATTCTCCGTGCTAGTTGACATCATTACACCGTAGTGTTCTTGGCTAGCGTGGGTATACAGGTGGGGCGTCACATAAACGGAAAGCAGAGGTATTTTTGGAATTTCAAAAGGACGCCGAGTAAATTAGTTCAACGAATTTTCTTTATTAGTAGTAGAGATGTGTTGTAGATTTCAAGATATAGTACGTTTTTTAGTATCTTTGGGTAGAAACTTTTCTGAAGGATCAAATTAGAAAAATCATCAATAAACTCTCTTCAGAATAGGATCAAAAGACAATGGCAATTGAAGAGAAGAATGACATTAGTTTTCTAAAAATTGAAGAGTTAATAGGTAATTTAATGTCCTATGAAGCACGACTGCATGGCTTAAGAAAACGCAAGACAACAGAAAAGAAATCCATTGCCTTTAATGTAATAACTGACGATCAGGATTTAGATGATGACATTGAGATTGCTCTCTTAACTAGAAAATTCAAAAAGTTCCTGAAGTACAGAATGATGAACAACATTCAAAGACTTGATAGTAAGACTCCTGGAACTGGAACCGCGACTAGATGTTTCAACTGTGATGAACCCTGTCATTTTCAAAGAGATTAGCATGTCAGAATAAATCAAAAATCTCGCCAGTTATTGACTCATCCAGAAAAAGAAAGAAAGCTTACACAGCAACATTAGATGATTCAGATACTACTTCAAGTGACAATGAACCTGATATTGAGGATGCAAACATGTGTTTCGCGACGATGCAGACTAATCAAAACAAATCAAAGGAATGGAGCAAAAAGTGATACTTTTTACATTTATTTTTTTAGGAGTAAAATATAAATTAATAATAATATTGGATGCATACAAATATATATATATATAACCTTACTTTTAAATTTGGATTTACGGCTGATATCATCGCCTATATGTCGACATACATGCCGAAATTTTGAAATTACATTTCAAATTAAAATTTTGAATTTTCCTCTCTTTTGCATCAACTCTGATAACTAAAAGGCATCTCTTCAGAACTTAAATGTTAGTGCTCTCTATTAAATCATCATCTTTATACATTCATTCACTCACTTTATTTTGAAATTCAAATCATTCTTCACTTTCTTATCTCTACAACACCTCAGTAATAGCCTCTTTAAGTCAGTCATTAAAAACCATAAGGCTCTGAAAAAGAATCAAAGGCTTTCTTTTCAATGGTAAAGAAGCCATAGGTGCTTCTGTTGAATATGCTACTTCCAGAAAAATAATTCCCTGAAGATTTACAAAGTTCGATTATTTCTCTTCGTATGGTCTTCAAGATCTTTGTTTGCAAAATAATGTTTTTTGTTTAGTCGAATCTTTTAAAATGATTTTGTATGTTAATATAGTAAAAATGTTTGAGACCTAGCCACTACTCTACCTTTCGACCATATTGACCAGTAATGCTTTCGAAATGCTACCCTTATTTTACCTTAAACTAAGCCTTTTCCTAAATTTCTTTTGAAGGGTTGAGGGTTTCAAAAAATGGTGGAGTCGAAAGGGGTTTCGGATCTGTCCTTTAAAAGTTTTGTTTTAAGGAGTCAGAACGTGTTTCGACTCTGTTCCTCAAAGTTTAGTTTTAAGGGTTTCGCTTTCGACTAAGATGGTTCCGACACCATCAGTTTTTTCCCAAATTCATTTTATATTGGTTTTGAAGGAGATACTTTCGTGTATAACCATTTTGACCGAAATGACGTTTTTAAAGAATAAACTGAATGCTTTCGAAAGGGGTACTATCATTTGTTTCAAAGCCCTATATTTTTAGAAGATGATTTGATACCATCAAATGGTAACATAGGTTTTGAAAGAGAATGTTTATTTAGGGTTTCAAAAGGTATGTATTATATGTTTTGAAAAGAGATTTTTGCTTTCGAAGGAGGTTATCCATAGGTTTCGAAAGAGGTGTTTTTATGATTTCAAAACATAAGCCCAATCTCAACTTAAAGAAATACCCATGGCATAAATAAACAAGGTGTTTTGAAATGAAGAAGTTTTCCTTGATTTAAAAGGTTAAAGGGTTTAACCAAGATATTTATGTAAAGAGGATTTCAAGGATAATAAACCACGGTGTTGGTATTCTTTTGTTGTTATATTTACTTCTTCGTATATTTATTCACATTGTCAGTAACCTATGACTGTATTTTGGGGAAAGGGGCAGAATAACCAGTTAGGTTGACCCAGTAGTGAATATATAACTTAAAGGATGTTAAAATTTTGATTAATGATTTTGGCAGGGGCCAATAGATTTACAGTAAGACCATGACAACTGTATGATATTGGCAGGGGCCAATAGGTTCATAGTCAGCCCATGAAAACTAAGATTTGATACTGGCAGGGGCTAGTAGGTTTGTAGTTAGCTCATGAAAACTATATCTGGATTAAGATATTGACAGTTAGTCAATAGGCTCCTAGTTGGCCAATGAAAACTAGGATAAAAAGATATTGGAGTTACCAATAGGTTCTTGGTGATCCCATGAAAACTATGAAATTGAAAAGATAATCCATAAACATTTAACATGCTGGATAGATAATCCAAATAAATGGGGATGAGTAATCTACATTTTATTTACTTGTTTTTCATATCATCATAATATTTTGAAACGCTATGTTTTAACCATTGTGGATGTAGGAGCATAGTATACGGTTTTATTGATGTTTTAGGATACTAGCCAGGGGAAACCCGTTCCGCTAAGCATCATGGTCTCATTGGATATCTAAATGGTTTGAGATGGTAAATTATTATTCATGCCAGGATTTATGTCTGACTCGAATTTTTTGTTTTCCCTTTAAACTCTCAGGTGCTCAATTGACTTTAAGTAGGTTGAGATTTAAGGTTTTCAAGTGTTCTTTTAGCCGAATAAGGCTTCTGGAGACGTGCAGGAGGCATGCTTATTATTAGAGTTCTTTTATTTCTGTTGTTTGTTTATTTGTAAAGGAAAAAATATTTTAGTGCCTTATTATAATCTTTGTTCATCCAAAGAGGCATCTTCATATGTCACTCTTGGCGTATTTTATAATAACTATATGTTATCCGAACATGGTCCGCGAACTGGGGTTATGTAATCAATTTGGAATATTTTGAAATGAAATGAGGAATTTGCTTGCTGTTTAATTTTTTCCATTTTCTTGTGTTTTTGTGTATCAATGGATCTAATATCGCCGTATTTGGTCATCGAGGATTAATAATTATGAATGATTGCAGCATCCGTAACCGTTAGTTTTGGGCCTCCATGTAAGGGATGTTACAAGTTGGTATTTGAGCATAGGTTTATGGAGCTTTAAAAGAAACTTAAATCTAAAAGATTTTCCAAACGTAATCCAATGAATCATATAATAAGATTGGGATTTGGGTTAACTCAATAGTAACGTACTTGTATTTGATATATAGTTTTATATATGTAAGTACGTATCCCCGCTCTCTTAGACCGCACTTCTATGTCTTACAAAGGCTTATATGTAGATTTATGAGAAAGGAGAAATGGAAGCAGGAAACGGAAGAGGACATCTCAGTGGAGGATGCACTACAACTAATGGAAATGCTAAATCCACTACCAGGAGAAACTTGGGTCATCGGGTAATGCTAATAATCAAAATGCTGATGCCAATGTGGATGCTAAAAATCCACCAGTGGATATGTGGGCCAAGTATTAGTTCTTTGCTGGTTTGGTGCAAGCTGGAGCTATGGCTGGTGTTGCTGGAAAGGTAGAAGGAGCTAATCCTGTGGCTCCAGTGGGAATATTGCCTTGCTGAGTAGAGATTTCACCAGTTTGGATGGAAAGCCATTCTTAGGAATAGAGTGTGCCATAGAGGTTCAAAATTGGCTATTGCATTGTAAGCGTATATTTTCTGAATTGGGTTTGAATGATGGACAAAGGAGAAGGTTAGCCTCTAGATAGTTGCAAGGGTCAGAACTACATTGGTGGAGTAGTGTCACTGCTGGAGTGCCATAATAGCAGTCAACTTGGAATGATTTTAAAACAAGATTTGATCAGAAGTTTGTATCTGAGTTTTCTAAGTCAGAACCGATGATGAAATTTATAAATCTAGAGCAGGGAGATATGTCAGTTGTTGAGTATGCTACTGAGTTTGAGGAGTTGTCCCGGTATGGACAAAATATTATAGACACTGACATCAAGAGAAATGAGAGGTTCATTCGAGGATTGAGGCCCGAGCTTGCTAGAATGACCACGACACATGATTGTGATCCCTGTCATGTGGTGGTAGAGATGGCTATTCACCATGAGGAAATGATTGCTAATTGCGCTAGAGAAAAGCTTCTGGAAACTCAGGGTTCTCAAGGGAAGAAGAGAAAGTTCTTTAAGAAAAGGGGAGCTCATAAGGGAGGTACCGCTAAGAAGTCAAAGGCTGAGGTAGTTTGCTATAAGTGTGACAAGAAGGGTCACTTTGCTAAAGAGTACCAGTCAAGAAATGGGAGGAAAGTTGCTAGTAAGAAGAATGTGAAGTGCTTCAATTGTGATCCAGTTGGACATTACAAGAATCAATGTTCAGAGCCAGTTAGGTAGGTTAGAGGAAAAGTTTTTGCTATAGGACTAGCTAGGCATACTGCAGCCGATAAAGGAAAGACTATGATGGAAGGTACATTTTTGATTCAGAGTATACTAGTTAGGATACTCTTTGTTACTAATGCATCACATTCATTTACATCTCAGTGTTTGGTTGATAGATTATGTTTAGAACCCACCTACCTTGTTACTTCCTTAAGGGCTGCGAATCCAATAGGAGGGTATGCAACTTTAGGATTGAAATGTGACTAGATATAACTTGATTTGTTAGGTCATAATTTTGCATGCAATTTGCATGTTATTGATTTCGTGGATTTCAGAATCATTTTGGATATGGATCGGTTGGGTATGTATAAGGCTAGAATACTTTGCCAAGATAAAGAAAATATCACCGAGACACCTTGATAGTCATAACCGAGTTATAATCTTAGTGGAAGATTCTAACCAGAGTGTTGGTGCTTTATTTAATGTTATGAAGGTAATAAATGAGTTAAGTCAGGTTCAAGTGACAAGAGAGTTTGTTGATATCCTTGAGCCAGTCACTGGACTACCCTCGACAAAAGCTGTTCAGTTTAGAATAGATCTTGTGTCAGGAGATGAATCTGTGAGTAGACCGCCTAGCAGGATGACACCTGCTGAGATGAAGCAGTTGAAGGTGCAGCTAGTGGACCTTGAAGGAAAGAATTTCATTAAGTCAAGTAGTTTGCCTTATGGAACGACCACGTTATTCGTGAAGAAACCAGATGGGTCGTTAAGGATGTGTATTAACTATCGTAAGTTGAACGAAAGGACAATTAAGGATAATTATCCTTTGCTTAGGATAGATGATATATTTGATTAGTTGAGTGGAGCTAGAGAATTTTCCCGGTTAGATTTGGCAATAGGTTTCCATCAGTTAAGAGTGGCTGAGGACAGTATTCCTTTGACAACATTTCGAGCTAGGTATGGTTCATATGAGTCATTGGTGATGCCATTTAGACTAACGAATGTACCTGCTTTCTTTGTGGATTTGATGAAACGAGTTTCCTAGAGTACTTAGATAGGTTTTATTTGGTGTTTATAGATGAAATTTTAGTATACTCTAAGGATGAGAGAGTGCATGAAGATCACCTTAGAGTTGTGCTTGAGACACTAAGGCACAATTAGCTAAAGACGAAGTTTATCAAGTGTCATTTCTGGAAGAAAGAGGTAAAATTTCTTCATGACATGGTTTCAAAGAAAGGATTGTCAAGTGATCCAGATAAGATCGAAGCCATGAATAATTGGAAGAGGCCAGAGATGATGACTGAAATCAAGAGTTTTTTTGGACTTGCTAGCTAGTATCGAAGATTCATTAAGAATTTATTGGGGATAGCAGCGACTTTAACTAAGCTTACTAAGAAGGTGGTGAAATTTGTTTGGTTTGAAAAATGTGAGGAAACATTCCTTAAGTTAAAGCAGTTGTTGACCAATGCACCAGGCATAGTAGTTACATACGAAAATTAAGGGTTGGTGGTGTATACTAATGCATGTGGAACTGGATTAGGAGCAGTATTGATGCAGAATGGTAAAGTAATTGCTTACACATTTAGGCAGCTTAGATCGTATGAAGTTAGATACCCTACTCATGATTTGGAGTTGGCAGCAGTGATCTTCGCATTGAAGATTTGGAGACACTATCTTTTAGCGGAAAGGTTTAAGCTTTTTACCAATCAGAAGTCATTAAAATAATTATTCTCTTAGAAGGAGTTAAATATGAGACAGCGGACGTGGCTGGAGTTTTTGGCTACTTATGATTTTAGTATAGAGTATACACCAGGAAAAGGTAATAAGGAAGCGGATGCTCTTAGCAGAAGACATCAGAATGCGGTGTTAGCTATGTTGGCGGAGTGGAAGGATTTAGAAGCTTTGGCTAATTTGGTGTGCAGTTAAGGTCGACTGCTAGTTCTAGTCAAAATACAGCCATATTGTCCTATTTGGAAGTTCAACCAGTGTTGATCGAGAGAGCTTCTTCTAAGCGGAAAAAGGATCCATTGTTAGCTGAGTAAATCAGGAGACTTAAGGTTGGAACTGAGATTGATGATGTGAAGGATTTTAACCTTGACCAGAAAGGATGGTTGAGAAAGAAAGGACGGTTGTGTGTTTCGAATGTGGAAGACATGAGGAAGGAAGTTCTTGAAGAATGTCATTGGTCTAAGTTTACAATTCATCCTAGAGGAACCAAGGTATATCAGGTCATGAAGAGAAGCTTCAATTGGGTAGGCATGAAGATGGATATTGGCTTGTGGGTTAGGTAGTGTGCAAACTGTCAACAAGTGAAGGCCAAACATGAAAAGCCAAGTGGATTGCTACAACCTTTAGAGATTCCAGTTTGAAAATGAGATTCGATATCCATAAATTTTATAGATGGGTTGCCAACGTCAAATAGAGGTAATGAAAGTATATGGATTATAGTGGACAGATTGACCAAGAGTGTGCATTTCATCACAGTTAAGTCAACCAAAACGACACATATTTTAGCTAAGTTGTTACTGAAGAACATAGTTAGACTGCATGGAGTTCCTAGTAGTATAGTCAGTGACAGAGATGCATTGTTCACTAGTGAATTATGGAAGAGTCTACAGGAAGTGATGGGTACCAAACTTAATATGAGTACTGCATATCACCCTCGGATGGATGGGCAGACAGAAAGAGTCAATAAGGTACTCAAAGATTTATTAGGGGCTTTTGTATTAGACCTTGGTGAATCTTAGGAAGACCGCCTACACTTGGTTGAGTTTTCCTATAATAATAGTTATCAGACTAGTATCGGAATGGCATCGTTTGAAGCTTTGCATGGAAGGCCGTGCAAATCACCAGCATGTTGGTTGCAGACCGTAGACGGATTGGTCCTAGGTCCAAACTTGGTTAGAGAGGCGTTAAAGATGATTGAGTTAATCCGAGGAAGGATGAAAGAAGCTAAGTCCAGATAGAAAAATTACGCAGATATGAGGCGTAAAGACTTATAATTCTCAGTTGGAGATAAATTTTTCATTAAGGTATCACCAATGAAGGGTGTGTTATAATTTGAAAAGTCAGGAAAGTTAGCCCCAAGATATGTAGGTCCATTCCAGATTATAGAGAGGGTTGGAAAGCTCGCATACAGGGTAGAGTTGTCGAGCTGTTCGGAAGGTGTCCATAATGTATTTCATGTGTCTCATCTTCGCAAGTATGTGCATGATCCAGAGACTACTATTCCTCTAAAAGGGTTGGAAGACTTAGTAGTAGTGCCTAATTTGACTTTTGTTAGACAACTAGTCTGGATTGTAGCTAGAGACGAGAAAATATTAAAGAATAAGACAGTCACGTTGTTGAAAGTTCAATGGAGCGACAACGAGAAGGACTGTACTTGGAAGACAGAAGACAAGATTAGAGATACTTATCTTGATCTTCTTTGAGGGTATGTCTATATTAAATTTGTATAGATAGTAGCTAGTCAGTTAGATTAGTATAATTGTTCGGAGTTGTTACAAATGATTGCTGTGTTTAGTATTTAGTACTTATTGAATTTCGAGGACGAAATTCTTTAGGGGGGAGCCTGAAACATCCCTAATTTTTTATAGCATTATTCAGTAAATTTAATTACATAAATTAAATAGGATAACGATGATAAGGAGATTGAGATTTGAATATATAGGGCCATGCTTAGTAACTAGATAAATGAGCTTTAAATTGGTTTATTTGTTAATTAAACCACACATGGGCATATTAGTAAATAGCCATTTCATTTTACATGGCTATTACCTTTCACTTTTGTCCAGTCATGTTTTTTCCACTTTCACAAACACAAATAAGAAAAAAACATAGACGGCCATTAATAAGGAGGAAAAGAGGAATTTTAATCTAAAGCTAAGGATCAAAAGTTAGGGAAGATTAATCAACAATACATCTCAAATTCCTTATCAAGTTTAAGGTAAATAATAATCTTCTACTATTTCCTATTTTTATTTTATGATTTTATAGTTTCGGATTTATGATTTAAATTCCTTTTTTAAAATATAGATGATAATATGCATGAGTTATAGTATGATGATTTGTTTTAATTCATAAGCATATGAATTTGTATGGTTTTAACATAAAGCCGAGAGTCTATGTTTTCAGATTGCCATAGAAATATTTTATGTTAAGTAAAAGATGATTTTGGAGATGGGTTTTAATTATTAGAATCTTCCAAGCTATGGAAATTTTACAATGAATTTTTAATGAAAAATATGATATAATTGGGTTTAAAATTGATTTTGAGAATTTTAGGAAGAAATTGGATCTAAATTTTTTATATGTTTGGTTACATGGTAAAATTGAATTTCTGTGATTTTTGAGCATTTTTCCTAATGATTTACTGAAGAAAATAAATTATTTGAAAAGAACGACTTTTATGAAATAATTGATTTTAGTATATAGAAGGGCTAAAATGTTGCATCTTAAATGGCTTTAATCTGATATAAATTCAGCAGTTATAAATGTAAAGTATTTGAAAAGTTTTTATGACAACTATTCAATATTTTACAAACATGCAAGTTTTTAGAAAGTAATTACCAAAAGTTGCTTAATTCAGCCTTTAGTCAGAAAAAGGTGTTCCGCCTCTGATTGGCAAATACCTTTCGACTCCAATGACTCCGCATCATCTCAATCGAAACCACCATAATTAAAACCAATACACACGATATGACTTAGGTAGTATGTAGTGGATTGGAAGGAAGGCAAAATCCTTGGTGTCGAAAGGGCAGCTTCCATTGGGGTTGAAACCCTACTTTGTTTTCATAAGTTAACACTCTTGCCTTGTTTTACCTAAAGCTTCCGACACAGTCGAAACATATGCTTTCGAAATGTTTTATACTCTTGCCTAGTTTTACCTAAAGTGCCTCGTTTCGAAGTTTTCTTGAATGGCACTAACTTCCAACATTTGATCGCGAGGTTCATTTGACTGGCTTTCAAGATTGAAAATGTTGAGATCCAAAGTCATGTTTCCAAAAGAGATTTTCATCAAACCATTGCGACAATTGATTAAGGCATTTGATTTGGCTAAGAATGTCGGCCTAAAATCAATGGAATTTGACTCGCGGCATTTGTCACGGGTTGGTGTTACGACAAAATCAACGGAGAATATGAATTGCCTTACTCGAATGAGCACGTCCTCGATTTCCCCTACAGGCTTCTTAATGGAACGACCGACGAATTAAAGCGTGACCTTTGTGGGTTTGAGCTCACCTAAGCCTAATTGTTCGTACGCAGAGTATGGATTAAATTGACACTCGTGCCTAAGCCTATCAAACATTTATTAATCGTCTTGTCTCTATTTGTACACGAAATCATAGGGCAGCCAACATCTTTGTATTTGACGGGCATGGATTGGGACAAGACTTTGCTCAAACTGGCGGTTAAGAAGACTTTTTTAGCCACTTGAGTGTTTCACTTTTGGGTGCACAAGTCCTTAAGAAATTTCGCGTAAGTGGGGACTTGTTGAAAAATGTCAAGAAGCGGGGTGTTCACTTTCACTTGTTTAAAAATTTCCAACATCTTTTCCATTTGGTTCGAATGTTTCTTTGGTCGGAGACGATGTGGAAATGGGACACGATACTCAATAGGAGGGTCTACTTGAGTAGAAGAATAATTTTGATTGGCATTTGATTAAACGTTTGGCTCCACGTTATGTTTTGATTCGTTTGTTGTTTAGAAGTGTCGAGAGAGGTTTTCGGTAAATCGTTTGGATTAATGACTTGATTATCGATTTGTGAACCGGAATGTAGAGTTGTGATAGCATACAATTGGGTGACACCACTATTTTGAACAACAAGGGCTTGATTTGAGTTTGCGCTTTGATTTCTAGGATTTGGAACGGGCTGGCTTGGGAATGTGCCTCGTTGGCATTCACTTACCGACGTGGCAAATTGACTCATTTGTATTTCAAGTTTTGCAATCGATTGGTTTGTGTTTTGCATATATGAGGTCAATAAATTTTGCAAATTGTTGTTTGATTGAAGGCTTCGAGTAATTGCTTTAGCCAACATTTCAAGAGTTTTCTCAAGTGAACTTAAATGTTTATCATCTTGGGGAGGATGAGCAGAATTTGGTTGAAATTTTGATTTTTGCGATTGATTATAAGACGGACCAGCAAAGTTTGGTTGAAAATGGTTGGGCTGAAAGGGAGGACTCAAAGCATTATTGGGAAATGCTTGAAAATTTGGACAACCCATATTCGTGTTGGGATTGTTTTGGTTCCAAGCAAAATTTGAATGATTTCTCCAACCACGGTTGTACGTTGGAGAAAATGGGTCATTTTTGGCTTTACTGAAAGCGTTGATTTACAGAATTTGGACACTGATCGGCTATATGGTTAGGATCGTTGCATTTATAACACATCGGTTGGGAAGCTCGGTTCATTTGATTCGATGAGAAAACGTTATCGATTTTTTAATCATTGCGTCGATCTTAGCTTTCAAAGCAAAAGAAGATCCTATCGAGTGTGCACTTGATCGTGAGTAAATTGATTTTCTTCGAACGTTCCAATTGAGATGATTTTTTGACAAGGTTTTCAAGAAATTGCCAAGCATCGTCGTGATGTTGGGCAAGAAAGTTACCTTGGCATATTAATTCGAGCATGGTTTGTGAGCTATTTTCGAGTCCATCATATAAGATTTGGTAAATCGTCCATTTTTCGAAGTTATGGTGTGGACATTTTATCAAAAGCTCTTTGAATCTTTCAAAATATTTTGCGAATGGTTCTCTCTTGAATTGATGAAAATTTACAATTTCTTTTCGGATTCTACTCGTTTTTTCCAAGTGGTAGAAATTTTTTAAGAAAGCTTTTACAAATTCTTTCCAAGTTTTAATCGAGTTCGATGATATGTTGTACAACCATTTTCAGCGTAATCCGTAAGAGTGAATGAGATTAATCAAATTTTGATTCTACCATCGGAAAGTTGTTGGAGTTTAATGGTTGCGCAAACTTGTTTGAATTTAGTCAAGAAAATGCAGGGGTCATTGTGCTCGAAATTGCCAAATTTTGGAAGCGCGACAATCTCTACAAGATGGACTAGGTTAGTATCCAGTAACCCGTTAATCACGCTATGGAAACGAGGCCACGTGACATCATCAAGACTGAGTTGCCTTCCTCCTTAAGGTATAAGGATAAAGTAGTACGACCCCGTAGGGGTGGGTAACGTGATACAGGATGGAATGTAAACTCTATCGGGAAAGATTCTATCCATAAGAGTTGGAAGGGGGGTTCTCGTTCGCCATTTCGGGAGTATCGTCTGTTCGAGTTAAACGATTAGTTATTTAGTCGTGAGTCCAACGATTTGTTATTGTGTCACGAGTCAAAGTACTCATGCACAAGCGAAAGTTAAGAAGAGAAAGAAGTTAAAAATGAATTGAGAGAATCAAATAAGATTTGGAAAAGGAAGTGAAAAATTGTTTTTGTTTTTTTTATAAAAGAATGGAAACTATTTGTTAAGTGAAATTTATTTTTCAAAAGAAAAGTTTGAAAAATAAATTCTTTATTTTTGATTTTTTTTTCTTTTCAAATTTTATAAGTTTTTATTTTTGAATTTTTAAATATTTATCAAAAGTTTTTTTTGTTTTTAGAAAATGGGAATTTTATTTTTGTTTTTATTTTTTAATTTTCAATTTTTTTTCTTTTTGATTAAAAGCTAGGTACTATGCATATTTTACTTAGTTTTTAATCAACAAAAATATTTCTTAGCAAGGTAACGGGCAAGAGTTATCGGTGCACCAAGTAGCAATGCAACCGAAGGTTTAAGTACCTTCAGAGGAACAATCACTATAATATTTATGAATCACCGTAATATTTATAGATGGTTATTACTCTGCCGTAGCGTAGACACCAAGAAACAAAATTATTCAAAGAAAAACAATTGTGAAGGTACAATTAAGCCCCAGGTGAGCTCACGACACCCTAAAGTTGAATGTCTAACCTTTATTATTAGTCAAATTATACGATGAAATGCGATTTGTGGGCTAAGGAAAGGGTGGTGAAATCTCCCACCTTATGTGAATGAGGTATTGCCATTAGAAAATAAAATAAGATGAGGTGAATGCAAAGCAAAAGTTAAACGTGAATTTACAATGCAACTAAAATGAAGTATGTTTTTATTTTTGAATTTTGAATTTTTTTTATATAAATGCAAATGCAAGCAACCAATAATGCAATTCAAATAAAAACAAGAAAAAAGTGCAAGATAACAGAGCGTGCAGAATCATTAGCAATTTTTTAGCGGCGTTTTTTTAAGCAAGCAAAGCAATTCTTCTTGATTTTTTGCTTTGGCAACTTGAAACGAAAACAAGATGTATATGAAAAAAATTATAATGGAAGAAAAACTAAAACTAAACAAATCAAAACAAAACAAACGAGAACACAAAATAGGAGAGAACAAAACAAATTAAGTTAAAACAAATATATACTATTGAAACCTGTTTTTTTATTTTTTATTTTTTTTAATTTATTTTGAAAAGAAACTTAAAAAGTATAACAAAAATCTCCATTTATTTCTTTTTTTTTGGGGCCGGGCCCAACTTGTTGATTAAAAGACTAGCGATAAAAAAAAGATCCCTTTTCTTGTAACAGACAACATAATCCAAAACAAAATTTGAATCCTCAGAATTATTACCAAACTCAATTTGAAAAATCAAGCGGAATCAATTTGCAATTTCGAATCCCAGAGTTTGGATTTGTCACGATTGGCTCAGGTATGGTTTGTCAGGTGTTGACTGCGGCTTCGGTTTGTTGGTGATTTGGGTGTCGAAGGTGGATGGTCAATTTCAGGAAAGGCTTGCGGCTGATTGCAGGAGTATGCAATACTTTATTGGGGAATGAATGGAGTTTGGTGGTACTGATTGCGGTCAGGAGTTCGATTTGGTCGCGATGGTTGCTGGTCGAGTTCGAGTTTAAGTAGAGGCTGCTTGATTTGTTGTTTTGGTTTGAGGTAGTAAATGTGAAGTAATGGAATTGATGTGGTCGGCGATTTCTGTCAAAAGTGAACTGTTTCAGGTGATGAAGATCAAAAACTTGCTCGATTATTTTTTTGATATGATAAAAAATGAAGTGATTTTTGTGATCAAGTGTAGAGCAACATCGTTGAAGGCAGGAGTGTATAAAATGTAAGTGCTTTGATGGAAGTTGTTGTACAACAGTTCTTTGATAGTTGCGATGGTATGTTAGGAAGGCGAGTGGAAGTTGTATGCAGCTGTGTGGTTGAAGAGGGGCAAATTGCTGTGTTGCAAGTGGGGGATTGGATGGTGATGAGTTGAGCACTGCATTGTTGGTGGTCGCAGCTGCTGGAAGTATGTTTGTGTAGTGAAGCAGAGGGTTGCTATTGTATCAAAATTGATGGATGAAGTAGTAAAGTCAGTGATGTAGGAGTCAGTGTTGTAGGAGAAATGTGCACTGTTTTATGGTAGTGATGGAGGTCTGTTGCTAAGTATGATGGTGAGTTTGTGGCAGTTTGGTATTGTCGGAGTGTATGGCAAGTCAGGTGATAATTGTGAAGGATGTTTGTGATGATAATGAAGTGTGGAATGCATAAATGAGGTAGTGTAGACAGTATGATGATGTTAAGGAGTGCAGGGTCGACAGAGAGGGGTTGCAGTTGATATTTGTGAAGGCACTGTGATGAGGCAGTGGCCAGAGGAGTTGCTTGTTGTATGCAGTGTTGTGTTCAGGTGGAGATGATGGTGTATGTAGTGGCTCTGGTCAATTGTGTTTGGTCAGTAGTTATGTGGTGAAGTATTGAGATAGTGGTGGTTCTGTGAATGGACATGCACAAATTCGAGTGGCAGTATTGAACAATATTGAAGCGGTTTTGTGAACAGCAGGTTGTGATGTTTTGGGGTTGTGAACTGTATGAAGTAGTGCACAGTCAAGTGCAGCAAGTAGTTATTTTTGTGGTGAAGGGATGGTGGTCGAGTGGAAGTGTGGCGGGAGTATCGGTTTTGAGTAGTGCACTTGAATGTTTATTGGCAAGACAGGTGGTTGAAGGGTGACAAAAGAATGGTTAAATGGGAAATATGTAAATGAAAATTAACAGAGTATTTGAATGAATAGAGCAGTTTTAAATGTAAAATGCAAAAAAAATTATCAGTACAATGAATGAACAGTGACCGAACCAAACAATGTAACAAATAAAAAAAAAGATAAAATGAAAATGAAAAATGAATTTTTTTTAATAGAAAAGCAAATGCAAGTGTAAAACAAACAAGAAAACAAGCGCACGCACAAATGAAAACAAAACGCAAACAACAACTAATTTTTTTTTAATTTTTTTAAATGCACACACATAAAATAAACACACATACAAAAATAAAACGAAAATAATTCGACGAATAGAAAATTAAAATCAAAGCAATTCTCCGACAATGGCGTCAAAAATTTGTTTGACAACGGAATTTCTATCGACTTAGAAAACCGTCGATAAATTTTAAAATAAAAATAACCGCAAGCGCATGGCGTACAAAAATTAGTACGTGGCGAATTCGGTTCGATCCACAGAGATTTGTTAGATTTTAAAAATCTATTCAATCAAATTATGACAAATGGAGAGGAAATTGTTAATTATAAGCAAAATGAAGCTAAAATTAGAATTAAAATGAGATTAAAAACTATGAGATTAGAGAACAATTTAGAGGCACATCTACTCTTATATTTTTGTAAATCAACAAGCAAATAATTTATGATCTCTATTTTTGATATTAAGTGAAATAATTGTTACATTTATCATAAGTATGGTTATGTTATTAATTAACATAACTTAAACTATCAAACTATAATAGAACAAAGAAACCACTTATAAATTCTCATAAAAATGAAGGCAAAGCAAAAACTATTTTAAGTATAATCTATTTATTATTGTAATTTGTAATATAGATCGTTAATTTTTTTTACTTTCATTTCAAAATCAAAAATCAATTAGCAAATGATGATGTAAATTGTGTTTATGTTAAATAAGAATAGCTCATTTGTAAATACAACATAAGCTTATCAAACCCATTTGTATAAACTTGCATCAAAATCTAATCTCATGACGCAAAAATAAAAGAAATCATAAATCATAGAAATGTTGAAATTACAGAAAGTTAGAGAGTTTCATTACCCTTAAATTGAAGGGGTTTAGCTACTCATTTGTGTTACCAAATCAGCACTTATAAATTTCAACATTAAAAAGCAAAGAAATAAAACCAAGCAAAGGAAGAAAAAAGAGATTAGCTAGTAACTACTTGTATGAAAATTAAAGCCACACTACTAGCATGAATGAAATCTTAGTAATAAACATGAAATTAGAGAAAGAGTAGAAATAAACATCAACATAATGTTAAAAAAACAAGTAGAAAAGAAAAGAGAAAGAAACTAGGAAGACATTTTTATTTCATGAAACATTTTGTTTACAACTTTCTTGCTAATTTTTCTAAGTAAAATAAGAGAGTAGAATCCCTTTTACATGCACATAAGAGGACTATTTATACATGCATAAAACCCTAATTCAATTTTTGGGGTGCTTTCCAAAATGCCTTTTAGGAGGTGTGACCATCGAGTATCCATTAGCCACTAATTAGTCCATCATTAAATGTGCATGAAGCTTTGGCCTCCACTTAGTTGTCCATTAATTTTTTAATTGTAGATGTAGGTAAGTGGGTGAGGTTCTCCATGATCATGAGCTTGAATTATTTCCCTCTTCATTCCTTTGTATTCATTTGTGCATGCATGTATTTTCATAAAAGCCTCTTCCATATGCATCAAGGTTCCTACAAAAATTATGAAAATATGTTCAAGTTAAAAAATTCAGATTAACACGTGCACAAAAATGACTATTTTGCCCCTATATGAAGATAAATATATGATGATTTGAAAATAATTGAATTTTTGATTTAAACATGTTAAAATGCCCAAATATAACATTTATTTGAATAAAAATAGATAAGATATGAATGTAAATATATGCACATTTACATGCACATCATTAGGTATAAGGATGGCGATGAAAGAATTGAGTGGTTTGCTCCTGGTGAACCTAGATGTGCTCGCATGGGCACATTCCGACATGTGTGGAATATCGTTGGAGATAGCATACCACACATTGAATGTAAATTCCAAATGCGTTCATGTGAAACAAAAACGCTGCAGCTTAGCTCCGGAGAGATCCACTGCACTGAAAGAAGAGGTGAATAAGCTAAGGAACAACGGCTTCATCCATGATGCTCTATACCCAAAGTGGGTGTCCAATCCACTAGTGAAGAAGTCTAACGGGAAGTGGAAGACATGCATTGACTATTCCGATTTGTGTACGACATGTCCGAAAGACAGCTTCCCGCTCTCAAAAGTTGATCAACTAGTAGATTCGACTGCTGGAAAAAAGTACTGTCATTCAATGACGCCTACTTTCACTATAACTAGATTTCAATGCACGTCCCAGATTAAGAACATGCCAGCTTTATAGCTGACCTGAGATTATATTGTTATCTTGTCATGCCTTTCGGTTTGAAAAACGTCGGACCAACTTACAAGAGGCTGTGAATTTAATGTTCAAGGAATAAATTGGATGTTCAATGGAAGTCTACGTGGACAATATGCTTGTGAAGTCACGACGATCAATGAGCCATGCTGATGATTTGGCAAAGATGTTCGTTGTGCTCTGCAAATTTGGTATAAAGCTCAATTTGCTAAAGTTTTCATTTGGGGTTGCATTCGGGAAATTCTTGAGTTTCATAGTGAACTCGAGAGGAATAGAAGCTAATCTGGAGAGGATTTAGGCATTTAGGGATGTAGAAGCTCGAAAGTCAATCGGGGAAGTTTAGAGATTAGATGAGAAGGTCATTGCATTGAGTTGCTTTATCTCTAGAGTAGTGGAGGGCTGAGTGCAAAGTGGAAGATGTACACTGATGGTCCGTCCAACGAGCGTGTCCCAAGGTAGGGGTTGTGTTGATAACCCTAGAGTAACACTCGATTTGTTATGCGATGAAACAAGATTTTCCAACAACAAGCAATGAGGCAGAGTATGAAGCTTTGATTATAGGATTTAATATTGCGAAGGATTTGGGAGTTAAAACTTTGAACATCTTTTGCGACTCACAACTAGTTGCATGCCAAGTTAGAAAAGAGTTTCAAGCGAAAGAAGCGAGACTAGCTCCTTATCTGAAGAGGCGCTCTCGAGTGGCTTAATGATATTGAATGTTACACTATAACGCATATTCCCAGATAGGAGAATGCAAAAGCTGATTCACTGGATAAGTTGGATAGTTCAGGAGATACGCAACTCATGATCCTGGTCACGGTGGAGGTATTACCAGCTTCGAGCATCGATCGGATGGATGTCAATTAGATCTTAAAGGCTATGTTTGAAATGGAGTCGTGGATGACTCCAATCGATAATTACCTGTAGAAGGGAACCCTTCCTGGCAGAAAGAATGACCAATGGTAGCTTTTTTGGCAGGCTTGCAGATATGTTATTTAGGAAGGATTGTTATACAAGAATGGTTCTTAGTCCCGCTACTTTGGTGCGTCGCTAATGATGAAGGCAAACGAGTCCTTTGGGAAGTGCATGAGGGGGCTTGTGGCGACCATGCTAGCGAACAAACCTTAGCAAAAAAGTTTCTTCGTTATGAGTACTTCTGGCCGACTGTCAAGGAGACATAGCTAATCGCACCAGAAAGTGTGACAAGTGCCAAAGATTCGGAAAAATCCCTCCTGCTAGTAGAGATTATGTAGATGGTCAGTCTTTGGCCATTTGTTGTTTGTGGTATTGATATTATTGGTATGTTGTCAATATCTAAACGCGGGACGAAATATGCCATCATTGCTATTGATTATTTTATGAAGTAGGCTAAAGCGTAACCATTATCCATGATCATGGCTAAGAAAGTGATTAACTTTGTAGTCAGAAATATCATCTTTTGCTTTAGGATCCCACTAAAAATCATCTTTGACAAAGAAACCCAATTTAATAGCGTCGAGTTCGAAGATTTCTGCCGTATGCATCGCATTCAAAAGAGATTTCCATTGGTAGAATACCAGCAAGTGAATGGACAAGTAGAAGCTACGAATAAGATTATCGACTCCATTCTCAAAAAATGGTTAGAGGATGCCAAGGGCAAGTGGGTCGATGAATTACCCTTAGTACTTTGGACTTATAAAACAACCTATAAGTCCATGATCGGCCACTTTCCGTTCATTTTAGCCTACGGATCAGAGGCTATGATTTGGATTGAAAGCAGTGTGACTTTAGGGCTGATGTGAGACATCGCCTACAATGAGTAACTAGGATGACTCCAGTTTAGTATCAATTCTATAGGTTAACTCTGCCCAACTAATCTGGCTACCAATTCCTACAAATAGTCGGACTAATATGAGATGTCTTCGTGGGGTACAGGTCATTACAACCCTAGGTCAAACGAGGAAATCCTGCTAGAGTCTCTTGACATGATCGATGAGAAGCGTGATAACTGACCTATGAGCAGCCGTATATCGAAAACGAATCGCCTGATATTAAAACGCTGAAGTCAGGAGATGGATCTTTGAAACGACGATCTCATTTTCAAACAAATCTTCCCATGCTCCATGAATATGGGCCCAAGCTGGGAAGGTCCATACTCAATTAAGCATAAGCTTGGAGATGGAACACTCAAATTGGCAACTGTGGATGAGATTTCACTTCCCTGTGCATGGAATAGCGAACACTTGCGATACTATTTCACTTGAAAATCTAAATCTATGAATAATCAATCGATTTTGTTATAACAAGACATAATCTGTCATTTCCTCTATATATATGTATATATATATGAAATCGAATGACTTCATATATCTTTGACTCTACCTTTGTCTAAATATAAGATTGTGAACGATGGTAAACATAAATGAATCTGCATGTTTATAATACAAATATGCAGGTACCCAGATTCGGGTGTCAACCAAACTTCTATGATCCATGATCGACCCTTGAAGTAGAACCATCCTTTGCATTCGAGGATAAATGATATACAACCCCCTCAACCCATGACTTAGGAGAAAGGGTACAAACATTCAAGAGTAAAACAAGATAGTTTTCCTTCATAGCTCATGCCCGGAGTTTGGCAGAGCATTCACACCTTGCCCCAAGAACGGAAAGATGAAAATCAACGTCCGAAGATAGGCGGAATCCTGTAAAAACTTCAATTGATGCCCAAGTTAGGTGCAATTGAAAGTGAACATCCTAAATAGGGATGTTTAAACCACCATCTCGAGTGGTTAACTCCAACCAATGCCCAAAGTTTGGCGGGGTCAAAACATGCGTTCCGAAGAAGGATGCCCATATTGGTATCTAAGGCGAATCATTTCGTTCAACGCTCAAAGTTAGAGGCGATCGCATTGAAACATCCTCAAAGGGTATACTCAAACCACCTTCCTAGTTGATCATAGGTTTTGGAATCGGATATGGTCACATGCATGCACCCAGTGATAGGTGCCTAATGATCGCTTTTCACTTACCAAAATGACAATATGTCGACTCTCATATCCAATCAGATGAGACTAGGCTAGTCAACAACAAGTTGGACTAATAACTTAGTTCTGTAATGATGAAGAGAAATGGTTCACAAACGCATGAGCATGATAACAAACACATGTCTCCAAACTTAAGCAAATTCACACAAGAATCGAAAAAAAAGTCTTTTATTATTCACAATAAAATAAAGCTTGAAAAAAGATACAAGTTTTATTAACATTGAACTAGAAAGCAAAATGAAGGGGCCAAACCCGCACAAAGTCGGCCCAAAACAAAAAGCAAGTTCCTACTGCTATACACAAAAGAAAGCAAATATTTATTTCTTATGCTTTTGCTTCTTTACCTTCTTTCCATCTCCAGAGGATGGCCCACTGAAGTCATTTGGCTTCTTCCTTCCTCTACCCTCTTCCTTTGCTTTTCGAAGGTGTGCTATGCGATGAAGCGACGGGTGCACTTTGAGCAATTCCGAAAATAGGTAGAGTGATCAGAGAAAAAATGGTCTCAACACGCAAAGAAATAGATAAAGGAGGAAGGAATAAGTCAAATGGTTCTTGTTTGATCCCCTTGGTTCATAGGACTTGGGCCTGAAGCAACTCTTGCATGTTAGGTCATAGTGAAAGATCAAAAGTCCTAGTTATAATAACATCCTCCTCGACTTGGACTCCAGGAAGGACACTAATCATCTCCTCTTCTAGAGCATGAATTATTAGCATTCCTGGGCCTGTAGTATCACCAATTGGAATGATTGAGGTCATCTCGAAAATAATTATGACTATTAATTCAGTAATTGTTGCTTGCTATCTTAGCTAGGAGCCGCATTTGGAGAGCTAGTGATTATGAGCTAACCTGAATTTGAGAAAGATGAAAGGGGAGATTAGCGATACCAACTGGCGACATGTAGATCTTCTAAAATTAGGCGAGGTCAGTGAGACAACTCCGTCGTATGTAAGATCTATATCGGTAGGAGTGCCATTTGAGTTTCCCACCAGAATATGAGATAACATGCTTGTCTTATGCATTTGTGGCACATCTGGATTGTACGAAGGGTCGAACAGAGTGATAAAGGCAATCGGAAGCCCAGAGGTGAGACCTTTAGTAGGATCTTGAGATTTAGCCTTGCAGCTTTCGCCTTGGTTTTTCTAGACCATGGTATCCATCTCCGGATGCAAGATAAGCTCACCAGCTCAGAGCACCTCAATCTCTTCTTGACTTAAGATTTCATGCTCTAGCTCTGCCAGATTGACCTCGGCCCCCTTTACAGCCTTTGGTTTTTCCCGAACGATCTTCTCCCTTTCCAAGGCTAGAGCTTGGGAATATTTTTTGCCAATTCACTCCAAATCCCTGAATTTTGTGCCATTGGCATTGTAATTGATGAGCAACTCGAACCTATCTTTGACCTGTCTCTTCGTGGCTGCCACTAACTTATCCACATTCTTAGCTTTGGCCAACATATCATCTCCCTATTTGCGGGTGTCAAGCATCTCATCGCAATAACCTTGAGTTGTTCCAAGAGCTTTATTTTTCTATTTCTTCTCCTTTTAGAGATACGCCTTAAGCTCTTTCACTTCTTTTACCAGCTCATGGTTCGTGTGGTGAGCGTATTCAACTTGGCTTAGATGGCCCTTTGTTTCCTGCTCGACCATCTCGCTTAGTTCCTTGATTTTCTGTACGACATCCGCCTTTTCCTTCTTCAGTTAGGTAACCTCGGCATCGAATGCAGCGGTAGTCTCATCATTCTGATTTGCTATAAGTCACGGCCCTACAGCCTCAATCTCCATGCTCTCAACATATCCAAAGATCTACTCGGCCAACCTCTTTCAAATGAAATACTAATCATAAGTGTCACTAACGTATGCTACCGTATGGCCTTTGACCTCTAAAGGAATATACTTCAAATTAGGAGAAAACTTAATGCCTTTGAAACAGATCTGTAGGAGGCGATGGTTCAGCCATCTAAGGGCTGGTCATGACCGACTGCTCTGTTGTGATGACAAATTGCTCAATTGGCCTTTGATTAGTTTTTTAGTAAGAAGAATCTGAAAGTGACTACTATGTGGCTAGTTATCACTTAGGATCGTGTAATACGAAATGTATTATAATCTAAATGTGAAAACAGATAATAATAATAAAGTAAATAAGAATAAGCACACCAGGAGTTTTTATACTGGTTTGAACTTCCCGTTCTACGTCCAGTCCCAGACTTCCCTCTGTAATTTCTCACAATAACCCCTCACTTAACCCGGAGGAATAGGTATACAACACTTGAGCAACTGATCAGGATTATTCCGCCTCTAATAACCGAAATAGGACTTAACCCACTTGAACAACCGAACATGACTTCAACAGTTTCAATAAAATTGCTTTGACACTTTGTATTCTTGATAACACTGATTTGTCTTTGATAGTACAACCTTCCTATAATCTTTTCCTCAAGTATATATGTGTGTGTAAAGATTTGGAAAGAAGAATATTGCTTCGAATCAAAGAATAAGTTAATTGATTCAGAGATTCAAGCAATATATTTAAATTGTGATTGCTTTTCAGAATGCAGAGATAGTAGAGAGTATGATTAGAAAATAGAAAGAAATTCGGTGATTTGTGAAGTGAATCTTATGTGTTTATATAGTAGATAAACAGTTGCAACCATTCATGAAGAGTTCTGATGAAAAGAAGCATCCATAACTCTTCAATTTAGATCATATCTCTTGGAAAATTGAAGTGTCTGTTCAAAAAAAAAGCTGTTGGAAAAGTTCAGTCGACTGACCCAAAACGATCGGTCAACTAAAAACTGAAAGTTGGTGCAAAATAGAGTGTTTCCGTGCAACTATGCAGGTTCAATCGACTGCTCAAATATGGTCAGTCGACTGACCTGACTGTTAGTGCACAGTTCACATTATTTTTGAAGAATTTGAAGCTTAAAACCACTTTGA
Source organism: Allium cepa (assembly GCA_030765085.1). Lineage (NCBI taxonomy): Eukaryota > Viridiplantae > Streptophyta > Magnoliopsida > Asparagales > Amaryllidaceae > Allium > Allium cepa. Next base: position 20,348,553 of record CM060933.1, on the reverse strand, counting down.
TTTGTGTGGACTAATTGAGGATAGATTTTAACAATTCTAAGACTAAAAAATTCAACAAATAAACATGCTATACTTAGCTTTATAGTCTTGTCTCCTTTGTAGTTTTAACAGCTTATTTCTTTATCTTTTTGTCGCTTGTCCATATAGTCTCATTCACTGATTTGTTTAAGCTCTTCTCTTTATCATGAATCAAAACTTATGATTCAACATTCTCCTCTTTTTTGATTGATGACAACCTGTTACAGATGATACTATATTTTGAGAAATATATAACTGGAGTTATATATCTTCCCCTGAATATCTGGCGACATATTTAATCCTGCAATATATGGTTAGTCATACAAATTTCTCCTCCTTTGTCATCGAAAAAAAGGAAGTAACAACAATTTCATCATTGAACTAACAAAGATTGCAATCAAAGAAAAAAATTGTATCAAATTGTTTTGAGCTACTTATACAAGCTCATATAAATAGAATGTTTGAAATAAATAGATAACTTACCACCGCAAAGTAACAGCAATATCAATCAGAGTCGGACTCTGTTTCTTCTTCCACTTGCATTGGAGCTTTGCCTCTGGAAGAACTTTCCACAAACTGTTTGCCACCTCCATTGCCGCTTGTGTCGGAACTTGTGTGTTCTTCTAACGTAGACCAAGTAAAGCGAGGAGTTGGACGTTTATGCGGATCATGGTGTGAGGTTTCTGTAGTTGTGGAAGAGGAACAAGATATCGCATCCCATAAAATCCCGAAGAAGATTTTAATTTTTTTAAATTTGTTATCAATTTCCTTGTCGAGATTTTTGATGCAGTTATCCAAAATAACTTGATTTCGCACAATAAGATCGATGGATTCCCGAGTGCTTTGGGATGGAGTTGGTGTTCGAATGTCATCTCTTTGTTGTTGTTGCTGTGGAGTAGAGGTTTGTTGAAGAGGTCGTGGTTGCCAGTCTTGAAAAGACATGATAGATATCTTGAAATCTGAAGTACATGTCATTTATATTTTCGTTTGATTTCATTTTGAAATTTTGAAACTGATTTTTCAACATAGAAATTTTGCTTTGTTTAACTTTGTTAGTTCCTTCATGAGTTACTTTTAGAGTTCTCCATATCTCATAAGCAATTGTACACATATTGACTCTATTAAACTCATTTCTATCTAATGCACAAAATAACATGTTCATAGCTTTAGCATTTGAAGTAGCATCAGCTTTCTGTCAGGAGTCCAGGTTGAAAAATCTTCTGTTGGAAAGGTATATTCATTTTGAGTAATGTTCCAAGTTTCAAAACCATTAGATTGCATATATATTCTCATTCTAGTTGACCAGTAATTATAATTCATGACATTGAATAGTGGAGGTCGTGCAGTAGATTGACCTTCAATAAACTAGTGTTAATGACAGTGCTAGCGATGGTGTTATTTTCCACATCAGCGAAAAGATTATAAAATAACTGTGTTACGGTTATAGGATTTTCTAGCTCTGATACCAAATGAAAGTGACTACTGTGTGGCTAGTTATCACTTAGGATCGTGTAATATGGAATGTATTATAATCTAAATGCGGAAACATATAATAATAGTAAAGTAAATAAGAATAAGCACACCAAGAGTTTTTATACTAGTTCGAACTTCCCGTTCTACGTCCAGTCCTAGACTTCCTTCTGGAATTTCTCAAAATAACCTCTCACTTAACCCGAAGAAATAGATATACAACACTTGAGCAACTGATCAGGATTTTTTCCACCTCTAACAACCGAAAGAGGACTTAACCCGCCTGAACAACCGAATAGAACTTCAACAGTTTCAATAAAATTGCTTTGACACTTTGTGTTCTTGATAACACTGATTTGTCTTTGATAGTACAGCCTTCCTATAATCTTTTCCTTAAGTATATATGTGTGTGTAAAGGTTTAGAAAGAAGAATATTGCTTTGATTCGAAGAATAAGCTAATTCATTCAGAGATTCAAGCAATATATGTAAATTGTGATTGCTTTTTAGAATGCAGAGATAGTAGAGAGTATGATCAGAAAATAGAAAGAAATTCGGTGATTTGTGAAGTAAATCTTATGTGTTTATATAGTAGATAAATAGCTACAACCATTCACGAAGAGTTCTGACGAAAAAAAGCATCCATAACTCTTCAATTTAGATCGTATCTCTTGGCAAATGGAACTGTCTGTTCAGAAAAATAGCTGTTGGAAAAGTTCAGTCAACCGACCCAAAACAACCAAACAACTGAAAATTCAAAGTTGGTGTAAAACAAAATGTTTCTGCGCAACTGTGCAGGTTCAGTCGACTGGTCAAATATGGTCAGTCGACTGACCTGACTGTCAGTGCACAGTTCACGTTATTTTTGAAAAATTTGAAGCTTAAAACAACTATGACTTATGTGGACCACTTGAGGATAGATTTTAACAATTAGAAGACTAAAAACTTCGACAAATAAACATACTATACTCAGCTTTGTAGTCTTGTCTCCTTTGTAGTTTTAACAGCTTATTTCTTTATCTTTTTATCGCTTGTCCATATAGTCTCATTCACTAATTTGTTTAAGATATTCTCTTTGTCATGAATCAAGACTTATGATTCAATAGAGTTAGGGGCAACAGGCTTTGATGATCGATTGAGATGCCAAGAAATCTGAGATGGCACCGTTTGCTTGGCAGAAAGGGAAGCCAAAGAAGGATCGTGAGAGAAATCATTGCGAAGAACATTATCAGGACAGTTGGATTGCCTGTCTGAACTCTTGGATTCGGGAAACTTGGATCTGGATCAATGCCTTGATGATGTGTCATATGACAAATAACCCTTCTCTTGACCTCCTCTGTTACGGCTTGAACGCCAACTAGAACCAGAATCATGGCCGGTGCCGTGGGGATGCATGCTTGGCTTACGTCTTAGGTGATAGAACATATGGTCCTTGAGTGATTCGAACATGCCAGATCATTCCATTGAACCTGCAAATAAGACAAAGACGAATCAGCCTTGATAGAGTAAGAACTCGACACAAGCCGAGCAAAGTATAATGCATGGATGTGTGCATGCAAGTGCCCTAGTGTCCCTCGATAGACTATGGGTTAGGATTTTGCTGATATGGGTAATCTCTCCTGCTCGGCTAGAAGGCACATCATCTTTGAAATGACTAAGGGACCCAATATCCTCGATGCTCATGTTGCTAAGATCATAGGAAGGTATATCATCCAAAAGTGTCCTCAGACCAGCGTATATATCTTTAGAGGGCTGTATGGGAGTTTCGAATGCAACTGTGGCTGGTAGAGGCGGGGTCAGAGTCTGCCTTGTGATGATTTTGATCATAAGGCATCTTTTTGAAGAGGTTATTGGTCAACATCATCCTCATCAATAGATGGCTCATGGCCCACATCATCATCATCATCATCACGGCTAACTCCGTAATCATTACCCTCTTCAATGCGTTCTCCTACTCCTTCAGTCCCGGTAATCGAACTTTGGACTGGGGGCACTACTAGGTCACCACCACCTTTAGATAGGGAGCTATCCTCCTCACATTTTGAGGCAGCCAAAACTTGTCTGACACTGTGAGTTGCCTCTAATAGATTGTACGCCCGGAGATTTTCATCAGTCAACAATGTCTGAGCCATCCTATCCACCCGTGGGACTTCAGAAACAACTAGAGAGTCTTTGCTAGGGTCGCGTTGCTAGGCCTGATTGGGACATATGGAAGAACAAAGGAGAATGATATGAGAAAACAAATTTATTAATCGATCTCAGATGAAAAAATATCAACAAGACTTACATTGGATAACTACCGTTGCACGAATGCGAGCGGGCAGCACACAAAGAAAAATTCATCTTTAAAGTAACTCAATTTATTTCAGGTGTCGGTTACTATTCTGCACTTCCTAGATGGTTCCAAAAAGAGGAGGAAAGGACTTCCCTTACGATGGTTGAAACTGTATAGATATCAAATTTCATCGTGTCCTGGAATATGACCAAAGCGACGAGCAAAAATAATAAACATGTTGTGTAGTAAGGCATAACTGTTGAGATGTACCTGACTTGGAGCCATCATCATGAAATGCAGAACTCGTCCAACGAATTGGTTGAATGGTGGGATGCACCCGCTAAACACATATACCGATTACATGCGGTATACCCGGCTAGAGGATGATGTGACCTTTGGTGACAAGTAGGAAATAACACGTCCTCAAACAGGATGCCATGTTGCTCTCAAATTCTAAAAAGTGATCCCTCTTTAATCGTTGAGGCCATATAATTAATGGGATTATATAATATTTAAGCATCATCATGGGTACCTGGAGCGGCTTCAACTTCGGATCTTCTATGGGCTCGAGAGGAACCTTTTGAAGGAAGTTGTTTGGCTTATTAATTTGCAAGCTGAGGTGCAAGCGGCACCGGAGTGTGTCATGCAGAAGGGCTGTAGTCTAACTCGACTCGGTGTCCGATTCAACATATTTAGAAGTTGATGAAGCTGGAGTAACTATGTAGAGAGACGCTCGGAACATTCACGATCCATAATTATCTAAGCTCAACATACAAGTTATATCAAAAAAATTAAAAGTCTATCCCCTCGAGCAATAGTGAAAGCCCAGTGTGGCGAAGTGAAAATTACAATGCTGTGAAGTTTCGTGTTCGATGATGTGCAGAAGCTCATTTAAGAGCTAATATATCATCTGAAGTGACCGTCGTCCTTGACCGTCCCAAAGGGCTTCACGTTGTTGACCATACATTAAGAACGCTTTAAGACATAAGAGATAACATTTGACAAAACATGGATGATTAGTTGGCATAGCAATATTCTCAAGCCGGTTTAAGGCCAAGAATTCACCAAGGGTTGAATCGGTACCAATCCATACCCTTGGATAAATTTTTGCCTTTTGTTTCGCTTTATTTCCCAAGTCAAATGGTGGACATCAATATAAAGTTCATCTAAGCTTGCTACCAACGTCGCCGCCTACCTAAAAACATCGGAGCTCAAAAAAGACAACCAATTCAAATGTTGGTTCGAATCTAGAAGTTGGATCAGGCTCGAGATGATGGTTCGGGTTCAACTATGACAATCAAGTTATGGTTGAGCTTAGAGGTCTAAACGATCGATGGCGGCGGTGGCAAGAAATGAGCGACGGCGGTAGTATTTATTTCGAAGGTAAGAAGATTTCAATACTGACACAAATCTTGGATTCATGAACGATGTAAAGTGAAGAGACGGAGGAGTAGGTCAGGGTATATGACCCCGAACCAAGAAAACAAGAAAATATCTCACTTGTTTACGAGTGTTGGATCGGTACCCATCCATCTATATAGATCGATACCAAACTATAAAAAAGGAAAAAAAAACATGCACACGTGCATGAGATCTCGCAAGTAACGGGAACCTGGAAAATGGTCTAAGTACATTTGTATGTATGCATTTGATGCTTAATAACTAGAATTGCAAAACAAAAAATTCAAACCTGAAGAATCCGAAAAAAATTGCTTGAAGCTACTGAATTCGAAATGATGAATTAAAAGAGCACGCTCCGGCTTTATAGTAACAGAAACTAGTGAAGCATTGCAACAAACAGCCAAAGACACTGCACTTCACCAAAATAGTTTGAAGGAAGGATGAAAACTATTTAAAGCATGGATTGAAGTTCGTAAGAATAATCTTGACTTGTATCAATTCAAGCACATCATGTCAGAAACAAGATGTACTTTGAAGGGCAAGTGTTATCCAGCCTTTTGACCGAACAATGTTTGTATAAAATTGATTAGGCAGACCTGAAGGTTATCATGGTAGGGAGCCTAAGGAGATAGCCAACAAGCCTAGTAACTAAGTACAACTAAGACCACAAGGCAAATGGAGACCGGCTATGGAAATTAAGCAAATCGGATCCATCAAAGTGATGGATCGGCCCTATGGATCGGTATTGATCCATTGAACTTCACCCAAATCATCTCCAATCTCATATACTCCCAAGCTTTGATACACGCAACCTATTTCAAGCCTCCGTGGATCGATTGCATAAGCTTTTCCTACAAACGTCTCGAGCACCTGAAATTAGGAACTTCATTCCACCACCGGTCCATCTCATTGACCTAGAAACGAGCTTCTGGAAGTGCAATCATGGTTAAAAACATGAAGCTAGGAACAAGTTGCATCTAAACAAGGCAACCAAAGTAATCCATAAGATGATCTTATGGATCGATACTGATCCATCACATTTGCTGGCCTGACCATGTTTTCTCAAACTCAACTGTTACTAGGATATGGGGAACATTATGGAGTGTTGAATATGTTAGTATATGATTTTTATTTGATGATAATAAACATATTTATATATATACATATATTCATTTAAATGTATTTGTTATTGTACTATTTTATTTTCACATAATTAAATAAATATTTGCTGAGTAAAATAAATAGCTCAGAATTTGAATTCAAACGGACCTTTTATTCAAACAAATATTTATTACAATTTTGAATAGTACAAATTTAAGCTCTCACTATATATATACACAAATTTCAATTACATTACAATTCAATCACATCACATTTTTCACTATACATACGTTTGTACCTCACTGCATTTCACTCATACACTCGTATTTGATCTTCAGTTGTATTCCAGATTGAATCCAGCATCCGAGTTATCTACAAAATACACACCGACGCAGTAAAATTGAAAAATATATTCTTGTAGTATAAAATAAAATGGGTATTTTGATAATGTTATTTTCCTCGGTTATTTGGGTTGTTCGTCATCATTTAATTTTGAATTCATTAAACATAAACAACTTGTGACATGCATAGTGTATCACTGTACCTGCCACAAGGCCGTGCACACCGATATACACTTGATAAAATTACAAGGACAGGTGAGCACAAGGTCAAACCCGATCAAAAGATGAGTTCAACTCAAGTGTGATACAAATAAAATCACGACATGAGCACAAGGTCAAACCCGAGCTATAAGTTAGATTCAACTCAGGTGAAATACAAAAAAATAATCCAAATGTACAAATGCAATAAAATGGTCGGGAGCAACCCAGACTCGAGCACATATGAGTCAATGCTACAGAGACCAGACCCAAATGTACATGAACACAATGAAACAGTCAATGGTTAAGCAACTCGAGCTAGCATATCATATATACAACGAGCTCTAGATGGTACTCAAGTGAATGGAAAATACATTAAAATTCAGTGGCAACCAAACATGAATGTAGATAGAGCGATACATGAAGAAAACAAGTTTACATGATAGTAAAGTATGAATGCCACAACTCCAGAGGAACAAGTGTGAACATGAATGCAACCATCAGTGCATCTCAAAGCAGTTTCAAAAAGCATGAAGTATGAATGCAAGCAGTACAATCCGATGCAACAGACTCGATGAAACAACAATGCGGTACAGTTTCAAACGCAACAATACAGTGAACAAATCAAGCAACTATTAGTTACAGTTACAAAAAAGCCAAGGTCGAACTTTTTTATAGATTGCAGTTTCAAAAATAACCAAGGCAAGTTCGAACAAATACAAATCAAAGCCAGATGTTAACATGAATGAACAAAGTCAATTTTCATCTCAAAGTCCAGCAAATTCAACCCCGTGATGATCAAGAAAAATTGAACAAGCAAAATCAAAGTTGTGGTGTCCAAGGCAAAAAGAACGAACCAAGTTAGAGATGAAAGCCCTGTTAAACAAGAAACGAAAATATACAAATTGAAAAGGTCAGAAATCATCACAAGCATCCATACGAAGATCAGTGGCTAAGCACAAATTCAAATGAATTTATACGAACGATAATCAAGAGGTTTGAACCATACATAAACCCTAAAACATCATTGGAAATAATCCATTCGAGATAAAGCAACAACTGAGATGAACAATCATTCAACTCGTATCAAAGTTGAGTACAGTATAAATCGAAAAAGGAACAAACATACCAATTCATGCAACAACCGACCGAACTCGACTTGATTGAAGCAGCCGAAGCAAATTGAAGAAACAATCTATCATGAAAGCACTCACGAGAGCATCCACTTGATCGAACAACAACGTCGGCTTCTTCAATTACAAAAGCCCAAATTTTTCATAGAGGAACAAAACAGCCTTAATCGCAAACGTGAAGAGAAGGGATCGGGCCAAAGAAATAAACGAAAAAGGGGAAACATTTTTTTTTGTCATTTTAGTTATTTGGGCTGATTTCTTTTAGTATGAACGTGGGCTTTATTTTTAAATTAGGGTTTAGTATTTTAAGTTATTTTGTATTTTCTTTTTAAACTTGTGTAATTCTAGTCGTGTGACTAGGGGACGAACTACGGTGGTGTAGTTTGAGAATTCGCAACTCAGTGGCTGAGTTGTAGCAGGGTTTTGAGCGTAGAGTTAGGTTAGCCGATAGCGGGTGTCACGAGTTTACGTGTGTAAGCGTCTGACTACTTAATTTCAAGTAGAGATCTTAGAGGCAGCACGTAGGCAGGGTTTTGCCGAAGTTGGGTAAATCTGTGTGTTCTATTTTCTGCTTTTTATTATTCTGCTATTATTCGACTGTTATCTGTGCTGAAATTATTTTATATACTTTCGCAATAAATTTTTATAATTAATAGTATCACCCTATTCACCCCCCTCTAGGTTGAAATCGATCCTACATGGAGATCATGAAGGAGCAAATTTCGTCGACCAACAGCTATAAATAGAAGGCTAGAGGGTCATTTCATGAGATTTTTTTCGTATTTACAAATTTTTTGCAATTCTCTTGTTATTCCAAGGATCCATACCGATCCACAAGAATAGAAGTTTTAAACAGCCAGATAATCAATAGAAAAGCTAAGTGGACATAGGCACCAGTCAGCCAAACCACTATAAACTCTGTGTGCGTCATTTTTACATTATTTTCATTTATATTTCTTCATTTTATTCTCTACTCCAATTTCTTTGGTGTTTTTGCCACATTTTGGTGTAAAAAAAGAGCGAGAGCACTTCGATGGGGTTGAGGTCGATGAGGAGAAGCTAAAACTCATTCTTTTAGTGGATAAAGACATAGAATCGCTCAAGATTGACGAGCTTCTGTTACATTTTGAAGTATCTACTGGGTCCCAATCCGAGCTTGATCTAAAGAATTTGGATAAGAGTTCTGGTTTGCCTAGGTTCAGCAATAGACACTACCGCTCCTCTAACCTCAAAGCTGCCAACTACTATGACCATCACTTCTCTTCCCAACTTTGTTGCTATTTCCGCTGCACGGGCAGCTTTTGGCACTTCAACTATTTTGACATCCTTATTGGATGCCCAATATAACCCTAAAGAGTTAGGCTTTGGTGGTAAAGATTTATTTCCAAAGTTGTATGTCTTATCTCCTATCCTGGAAGCTTGCATGTATTTGAGATGGCTCATATGACACCGATTGATAACACTAATCTCTACTTTTTCATTTTTCAAGCTTCAAGTCAACCTTCCTCTGTCCCCTTACTTGAAGGAAGGTTATTATTGGGCATACAAGCTACATCAACCACTCAGTCATTGTGTCTGCTCACACTTTGACTTCGGCCTCTGTAGCAGGTACCACTACTGGCTACGACGTCGAAATGATCCATGCTTTAGATGAGGAAGCCACAGATGATCTTCCTGGGACTCTAGGAGATGAAGATGTTATTATCATTGGAGTTATCGAACATTTGTCAAGAGCTTCGATGTTGGAGACGCAGTGATTGCAGGCCATGTTGTTGAACGACATTGGAAAAGAAAAGTTCGATGACATTCCCCCTCTTCTATCATTTTCATTGCCTTTATATCGATTGTCATTTCCACCTTGGCTCCCATTTCTAGTAGTATTCAGAGAGAGGCTCCCAAATCTCCAGGGAGCGACTATGATTGGAAAATGGCACAAAATGTTACTTTGCGAAGGAGGAAAAAAAGCAAGGGAATGATCAGAAGGAAGCCTAGAAAGTATAGTTCCCACTCTTCCAGAGAGGGGTGGAAATAGAAGAAGATGAGGAAGAAGGCTTAACTATAATTATCTTTTACCTTTTTGTTGTTTTTTGCTTTAAATCTCTATACATAGGCTGATGTTGTATGAGTACAACAACCGCTTTTTGTTGAAAATTTGTTAATAAAGAATAAATTAGTTTCTCTTTAGACTTTGCATTTTTCTGTCCATGTACTTGGTTTTTTTGTTGATTGCAAGTGCATTTAGGTTTGAGTGATACTATCATCCACCACATTCGTGTACATGCATATGACTTCCTCATTATTACTTGGTTAACACAATATTTTGCCTCGCTTATCTCCAGTCAAGTTTTTTTTACTAGAGATAAAGTTGGATTCTTGCACTACTCTTTTATCTTTAAAGAGTAGTATCTCGGATATTTCCCTCTGGACGTTCGTGTTTGATCCTACCTACCTTCGCGTATTAACCGAGGTTAATCACCTTGGGCGGTGGTTCAAATATCTATTTCTATTATCCGATTTCACCTAGCTCTGGGCGTTAATCATATATACCCCAGTTACAGAGATAAATAAGCGTGACGCCTATCTCTGGGCATCACAACGTCTATCTCCGAAAGTTTACATCTGATCTTGCCTAACTCTGGGCATTGATTGTTGGTCTTGGTAGCCATTGGGCAAAGGTTTGATTCCTTGCCTAGCTGTGGGCACAGGCTTTGGGCTGAATTATCTCATTTGACCCCCATATGTTTATACTCCAACAACCGAGTCATCAGTTGAAGGAGTTAACTGGCATCTATCTTCGGAACCTTGGAATGGTTATGTTCCTTTAGTCCGGTCATTAGCTGCAAAGCTTGATGGTTACTGTGTTTAGACACAAGCATACATGTATCATATAAATATAGATTATTCAATTTTTTCATTATTCAAAGTGCATGGTTTAGCTAATGAGAACGAAAATTCATGAATTCCCAAAGATAGCTCAATTTATATCCAAAGTAATGGCAGATCCTTCCTTGTTATATTAAAATCAAAAAAAAATGTGTACAAAGATAGCTTTAAGTGAAATAGCATCATAAATGTTTGATATTCCCATGCACTTGGGTGTGAAATCTAATCAACAGTTGTTGGCTTGAATGTTCCATCTCCAAGCTTGTGTTTAATGGCATACAAACTGTCCCGGCTCGGGCCCATATTCACTGGGCCAGGGAATTCATTTAAGGATGAGAGTACAGATCTCGAAGGTCCAGTTCTTGACCTTTTAATTGTAATGTCCGACAACTTGCTTTTGTTAAGCATCGATTCCCAAATCAGCTTTGTTGCGTTTCTCATGGATCATATCAATAGACTCAATGTGACGCCCCACCTCTATACCCACGCTAGCCAAGAACACTACGGTGTAGTGCTGTCAACTAGCATGGAGAATAAGGCTGTTGAGGAGCGACCATCCATGTGATCTCTTTGAGCGAGCACCGATATGTCAGATAGTATAGCATGCATTTCATTTAAGGAGGAAGTCCGACATACCGATACAAACTCAAAGCTATCACGGTGGCTATAAATAAATCTTCGGAAACAAACATAGAAATAAACATAACACAAATCAGTCACAGACATCCATATCACAAAAGCGGAAGAGGATATGGATATATAACTAACACATGAAAGTGTACATCAGAGTAGTGGTCAAAAAGATCCACAATAATACAAAAGAATAACAACACATGCTATACAAAAGAGTACAACTATGAGTCTAAATCTCAAGTGTATACAACAATAAAACTGCTAATCTAAATAGTTATCCAAAAGTAAGAGTAGCAAATCCCGGGAAGAAGTCAAGCAGAAGCACCTGTAACATCTCGGTCTGACCCGAGTATTATTTAAGAAAATAATAAACGGATCAGTCTAGCTATAAATATAAGGTGACATGGTATAAAATAAAAGATATGGCATATGCGAATAATATCCATAACATCATACTACTATAAGTATGTAAATGATAATCAACAAGAGATTAATCAATATCACAAGAATCTCTCAAAGATCCAAAAGGGTATCATACCCAAAACTTGTACTCATAACAAATCAAAGATATAAACTCCAGAAATCAACACAAGAAATCCAGAAATCACAGAAGAAGGGAAAGAGGCCTATCACATGATGGTCCGAAGACCATGGGGAGCTACCCCATATGTGTGAGTCGAAATCACACAGATGAGGTCTAGACTAACCAAAAATCAAAAAGGTATGTGTGAGTGAAATCACACAAGTGGTGTCTAGTCTAACCTCGCAAACAAAAACGTATGTGTGAGTGAAATCACACAAGTGATGTCTAGACTAACCAAGAAGGTAAAAAGGTACGTGTGAATGAAATCACACAAGTGGTGTCTAGTCTAATCAAGCAAACAAGAGACATCGCACAATTGCTAGTCTAAATCATAAGAATGATCGTCATGATCAACGAGAAGTGTCAATTACACTAAGCTAGTAAATATATGAGCTTAGCTTCATGTCCCATAACCACTAGCTTAACTTAAATATTTACAAACAAATTGTAGATCTCCACTAGAAAATTGTCACAAGAGATTCAATCGAACAAGTCCAAGAATTAACCGACGAAGTGAACGCAAGCGTTTCATACCACTTGTTTTACTAAGCCGTTTAATTAGATTTCTTATCCGAGTAAGGTAAAGGTTTGTATATATTAGTAGATTGGAAAACGGTTTAGGAAAAGAGCTTTGCTATTGAAAATAGAGTTGAAATCATTTTGTTGAAAGAGTTTTGATATTTACTACTAGTATAGAAAACCTTTATATTTTAAAGTGACAAATCATAGAAGTGATTGTAGAAACTATAAATCATAAAAATTCATATACGAAGACGTGAATAAAATCCAAAGAAACCGATAAAGAATCCATTGAAATAGATATTCAAAAATCCATAGAATCGACCGAGAAGCCAAAGATAGTTTGTCTCGAAGAGTGGTCAATCTCAGAATCTCAACAAAGCAAGTTCTGTTGAATGCTTTTCAGATAAGATCCCCTACGGAGGGGGGGTCCAGGGGGTGGCAACCCCCCTAGGTGGGGGTGCGGGGGCAACGCCACCGCTACGGGGTTCGACCTGCCCGGTCAGGTCGCGGGGTCCCAGGGGGTAGCGCCCCCGGCAGGGTGCGGGGCAGCTCCCCGTCCAAAACGGTACGACCTAGTGAAGACCTAAGGGAGGATAGGATGGAGCGACCTAAAGGGGCACGCGACCTAAAAGTGTTCGCGACCTAGTGGTCGAGCGACTTAAGGGGGTACGCGACCTAAGGGAAACTCGCGACCCAACATGGCCGAGCTAAGGTAAGGTGCGACCCAACCAGGTGAGCGACCTAAGGAAGGATAGGATGGAGCAACCTAAAGGGGCACGCGACCTAAAGATGTTCGCGACCTAGTGGTCGAGCGACTTAAGGGGGTACGCGACCTAAGGGAAACTCGCGACCCAACATGGCCGAGCTAAGGTAAGGTGCGACCCAACCAGGTGAGCGACCTAAGGAAGGATAGGATGGAGCGACCTAAAGGGGCATGCGGCCTAAAGGTGTTCGCGACCTAGTGGTCGAGCGACTTAAGGGGGTACGCGACCTAAGGGAAACTCGCGACCCAACATGGCTGAGCTAAGGTAAGGTGCAACCCAATCAGGTGAGCGACCTAAGAAAGACGAACGACCTAACGAGTTAACGATTTATAAGGTCGAGCGACCTAAAGTTAACAGCTTAACACGGCCGAGCTACGACCTAAGAGTATAAGGCCAAGCGACTTAAAGGGTTTCGACCTAAAGGAATTAAGGTCATGCGACCTAACGGCCTACCGGTGTAGCGACTTAAGCTGATGAGGTCATGCGACCTAGTGGGTTAACGGCCTAAGGACCTAAGGGTTATAGGTCCAACGACCTAACGGGTTATAGGTCCAATGACCTAGCGGGTTAGAAGGTCATGCGACCTAAAAATGGAAGGCAAGGCTGAGCGACCTATCGGTGTTACGACCTAAGGGTCCTACGACCTAAAGGAATAAACAAATAGGCCAAGCGACCTAACATACAAAAGAGACGCTAACGGGCCGAGCGACTTAAAGAACCAAGGCCACACGAGTTAAGGCCTAACGACCTAAGAACGAAGCGAGCGACCTAATTCCGAACGACCTACGACCTAGCGACCTAGCGACTTAATTCCGAGACGAACGACCTAACACGTGCGAACGGGTTTTAAGGCCAGAAACGAGCTATTCTCTGAGTGACTTTTCAACGCGAACGACCTAACATAGGCAGAACGACCTAAGTGTAGTTTTTCACCAAAAACACTAAAAATTGGAGTTTTTCGCCAATCCAATCCAAACCAAATGCAAATGCACATGCTTAAGTGATGGGGAATCATTCCCAACAGCCCAATATAGTTATAGACTAGAATTGTGAGATAAAAATCTCACCTTTGCACCAAAAACCAATGAAAATGAAGAACAAAGCAAGCAAGAATCAATCCCTCTTCAACCCCAATGCAAGAAGCTTGAATCCAATGTCTTCTTGCTGAATTTGGAGTTGAATGATGGATTTGAAGTTCAATTTGAGCTTGGATTTTTAATTTCCCATTCCCACTACCATTTTTGAAGAAGCTTGAAGGTTTAAAGAAATTAGAAAGTTATGAAGAGGAGAGGGTGGAGTTTGGGTTTAATAGGTTAAAAGCCCAACTAATGGTCTCAAGTGAAAAAGTGGTGAAATTCCACCAACTCCAAACATATCCATGCTTATACTTAAAAAATTTGCAAACGGCGTTTCGAACTCAATGGCAGTGGTCTCGAGTCCTAATTTGACCATTTGCAAAAAGCAGCTTTTCGGACCAATATCCGATTAACGACAAAATATTTAAATAAAATATTTAAATATAAAATCGATAAATATGCGGGTTGTTACACTCAACAAGGAGCTCCAAGACTTTTTGGTGATCATAATGGGTCTTTCGATGAGATGGCACTTCCAATCCAATTGAAATCTTGGCCACTGATCCGTAGGCTAAAATGAATGGAATACGACCAGTTGTGGACTAATGGGTCGTTCGATAAGCCTATGAAGCCAACGATAGTTCATCGACCCACATTCCTTTGGCCATTGTCAGTTGTTTTTTCAGAATGGACTTGATGATTTTGTTCACCCCTTCACTTGTCCATTCACCTATGAATGTGTTATCAACGCGAATCTCTTCTCTATCCGATATTTACCACATAAGTTTTTGAACTCCATGCTGTCAAATTGGGTCTTGTTGTCAGAAATGATCGTTTGTAGGAACCCGAATCGATAGATAATGTTTTTGAATATGAAGTTGATCACTTTCTTCGTGGTGATTGTGGCGAGTGGTTCCGCTTTAACCCATTTTGTGAACTAGTCAGTTGCAACAATAGCATATTTTGCTCCCCCCTTCAACATCAGTTGATCACCAATGATGTCAATCCCCTATACCGCAAATGGTAATAGGCTAGCCATTTGTGCAATTTTCATTGGTGGCGCTCTAAGAATCTTTGCAAATCTTTATCATATGTCACACCTACTATGTAATAGGCCGCATCTCTATTGATAGTCGACAAAAAATATCCATAGCAAATAATCTTTTTTGCCAACATTTTCCCCCCAATGCGATCGCCATAGGCTCCTTCGTGTATATCTACAAGGATCCTTTTGGTCTCTTCGTTGCCAACATATTGCGGCATGGTATAGAGAAACCCCTTCTACATAATAATCCTTCCCAAACAATAAACCATGGAGCTGTGCACAACAGGTTTCTTCTTTCATTTCTTCCATTTAGAAGGGTTCCCTTAAGAAAATACTCCTTAATTAGAGTCATTCATGATTCATTCTCAAATTGTACATCCAAGATGAAATCGACATCCATTTGCTCGATGCTTGGAGCTGATAATACCTCCCTTGGAACTAAACTTATGAGGTGTGCATCCTCAGAACTAGCCATCTTGGCTAGCGAATCGGCTTTCATGTTCTTTTCCTTAGGATATGTGTTTCATGTAATATTCTTTGTCATCGAGTAGTTCTAGAACTTTTGTCAAATATGGGGTGAACCTTGCTCCTTTAGCTTGAACTTCTTTCCTCACCTGGAAGACCACCAATTAAGAGTCACTATCTATGTGTAACTTTTTGACTCCCAATTCGTTCGCTATCTTGAGTCCCACGATCAGCGTTTCATATCAGGCCTCATTGTTTGTTATAGGGAACTCAAGTTTTAGGACATAGAAAACCGATTGTTCCTCGGGGGTTACCAAAACCACTCATACCCCTGAGCAATATTCATTAGATGCTCCATCTGTGTATAACTTTCATTGAGAACTCTGCTCCGTAGCTTCTTCTTTATCGTCATCCTTAGTGGTGAATTCAACAATGAAATCAGTCAATGCCTTCCTTTAGATTGCTCTCCTAAGATGATATGATATTTCCTATTGACTTAATTCGATTTCCCATTTCAACAACCATCCTGAAGTTTCAGGCCGTGAACCTTTCTTAAAGGTTGGCCAATCAGCACCTTACTGGTTGAGCCTGGAAGTAGGGATGGAGTTTTCTTGATGCAATTAGCAAGTAATAGACTAGATTTTCCAGTTTTGGATTTATTTCCACTCATATTAATCAATTTCTAATATAGTATACTAGCCTTTGGATTTCGAACTCCTCCGATTTAGGGGAAACACTCAAAGCATGAACAAATATTGCCAAATAAACAAAAATCCTCCTCCTTCAAAGGCTATAACAAGATGGGTGGTCTTTCCAAATGGTTAACCAAAGCATGAAAAGCATCCTTACACTCTTGTGTCCATGCAAATTTTCATTTCCCCACTTTGAGGACATTGAAGAACGATATGTTTTGTCTGTAGCTTTAGAGATAAATCAACTGTATGCAGCCACTTTTCCATTTAGGCAATACACATTCTTTATTATCTTTGGGGCTTCAACATTTCAAAAGGCTTCAATCTTTTCTGAATTGACCACTATTCCTTTTGATTTTACAATGAAACCTAGGAACTAGCCGGACGTGGCTCCAAACGAGCATTTCAGTAGGTTGAGCTTCATCCCATATCTCCGTAGCATGCTAAACATTTTTCACGGATCTCCTAAATAGTTCATTGATTTCCGTGACTTTACCAACATGTTGTCCACGAAAACTTTCACTGTATGTTCGATATGATTCTCGAACATTGAATTCCTTGTATCTTGTAGGTGGCTTCAGTGTTCTTTAGACTGAATGACATGATAAGGTAACAATACAATCCCGGATCGGTTATGAAGCTGTAATGTTTTTGAACTAGGATATGCATTGGAATCTGGTTATATCTATAGTAAACATCCATAAACGATAGAAATTCATAGCTAACCACCGAGTCAACCAATTGGTCGATCATTGGCAGTGGGAAACTATATTTCGGGCATGGCTTATTCACGTCTGAATAGTTTATGAATGTTCACTATTTCTTATTATACCTCTTGACTAGGATAGGATTGGATACCCATTCAGGGTATAGAGCATATCGGATGAAGCCATTAGCTTTTAGCTTATCCACTTCTACTTTCAACACAGTGAATTGCTCTAGATCCAACAACATTGCTTCTATTTTATAGGAAGACATTTAGAGTTCACATTCAACGTTTGGCATGCTATCTATGGTGATATCCATAGATGTCTGAATGCATCTAGGAAAACACATCCAGGTTCTCCTAGGGGAACCTTGTCAGTTCCTTCTTCATCTACATACTCAGTTGAGATCTGATTTTCAAGACCCGAGCAGGAACATCCTAATCAACCGAGATATTGATTGTCAACTCGGTTGCGGCCACAATCGCATCCATCGACTCTTTCCTTGGATCCATAGTTTTTGTGGAATCTACTATGCCTACTGATCTAGGGCTTAGATGGTGGTTGTTATGCATCAATTGATTTGATATAGAGAATCTTTTCTACATCCTTCCCTTTTACGTGTCACTTTGTTTCTCTTGGCTCTACGACGTAGCATTCTCATCCCATATTCTGGTTGCCTTGAATGACCCTACCCCGTTATTCATTGGGAATATCATCATCAAGCAAAATAGGGCTAGAGCCACTTGGAAACTAGAGAGGGCTGGTTAACCCAAACAGGCGTTACACATAGAAAATATGTCCATGACAACGAAGGTCAAAACCCACACCCTCTTACGGTTACTTTCACCTAAAACCATCGGTAAATCCATACACCCAATAGGCTCTATCACCTCTCCGGTAAATCCCTGAATTTGGGATGTATATCGCTTCAAGTCTTGACCATCCATCATCATGTAATCATAAGCTTTCTTAAACAAGATATTGACAGAACTTCCACAATCGATGGGAACATTTTTTGTAGTAGCAAGCCCAATCATGGCTGTTATTACGAGGGGTCAAGCGTAAGTGCTTCGATCGTATCCAAATCATGGTTGCTGAACAGAATCGTCATAGCTTTCAATTGCTTTATTAGAGCTCCAATTGTGATGGAAAAGAAAATTTCCTACACAACATGTTTTAGAGAATTTCCATACCACTACGTCTCATTCCAGCTCTCTTAGTCAAATGTGGTCCACCAGTTTTCATGTTTCTAAAAAACCTTTGTAGGATCAAACTAACCTTAGAGGGGAGATGAATAGGGTTTATAATAAATTCATAAAGTAATAAAAACTGCAGCACAAATAATAACAGAGTAAATGCAGAAATAAAAGCGACACAAAATTTTACCCAGCTTTGGCAAAACCTGCTTCCTGCTGCTCCTAAGGTTTCTACTAGCATTAAATAATCGACCGCTTATAGGACCTGTAAACTTACGACTATTGCTAACCTGATTGTTCTAATCCTATGCTCAAAACTCTACCCCACCTCTATCCTCGAATTGAGAATTTTTCGAGCTACGCCTCATAGTTCGAACCTAGTTAAAACTACAGCTTTATAAAATTTAAAAATAAAATACAATTAAAAAGGAAAATGAAACCCTAAAACAAGTTGGCCCAAAACAAAATTGTTCACAAAAAACATGGCCCAATAAGATTAAAAAACACGTTCTCCCATTTCACTCTTCAGCCCGCATTCATTTTCCTACCGAATATCTTTTGCTCTTGTAATCTAATTTTTGGGTTTTTGATTGAAGCCACGCTTTGATAATTCGTCACTTTCCTCTCGCCTTTACACCCCTATAGTTGCTTTGTTTGACTGTCTGGTTATTGATGAGCACAATTGTTTCCTTGGTCGAGAAACTTTGCGATTAATAATTGTGTATGATTTTTATTTATTGATTTTATTTTGGTATTTGTTCCGTCTAAACCTGAAAAAATTTCGACGATATAATGATATATGTAGGGCTTGATTCTACAATGAATTACATCATTTTCGATTTGATAATTTCGAATTTTGACATTGGTTTTTAGCATTAGCTGTTGACCACTAATCGAATGATCATACGACATTAGACTTATCCAAGTCTTTGATATATACTCAAAATTTTGATTTATGCCAAATATATTTTGACTTGGTTGAATATTTTGATTTTGGCCTTGGCTTGTTCAAATAATTCTTTGGCTAAATTTTTTTCACTTGTTATCTCCACCCGTTGATTCTTGAATTAACAGTTATACGAGTTTCTGACTTTTTCATTGGTGATTGATATATATATGTGTGTGTATATATATATATGTATACGTATGTATTCGGAGATGCTGTTTGAATATTTCTACTCGTTGCTAATTTCTAACCATGATTTTTTTTCGATGCTTGATTTATCGCCTTGAAAAGTTGATTTTGAATTTTGAATTTTGCATTTTGATTTCCAGTTATTTAATCCTAAGTTATGTACATTGCCTTATTTGTGTATTTCCTTGCTATACCGGTCTTGCTATGGCTAATTTTCCTTAACCTGAAGCTGTGAAAATGATGTTGTCTTGTCTCGGTATGATGTAGCTTGTTGTGATTTTGGTTGTTTAGTATGTGTGTATGAAATGGTTGTGTGCAAGTTTGTGCGTGATACTGAAACTAGAACTGTGCACCCTGACCCTATGTGTGTACATGCTTGACTTGGTTTGCCTGTGCACCTTCCTTAGACTTGACTGACCTGGTTGCTTTGATGCTCTGAGTTGCTTATGTGTTCTTCTTGACCAGTTGTTAACTTGAGTACGTTTTTGCATATTTCTATCCATTTTGCCTGAACTGGTTTCTTTGAATTACTTTTTTGTGCACCGTACTCTGTGTATGTGTCAAGCATCCTTACGCTTCTACTTTGGCCTGTGCACCTACCTTGCCGATGCACCTGTATATGCTTATTGCACTCATATGCTCTTGTTGAGCCATTGTGGCTTGACCTTGTACACTTTAGCTTGCACTGTGTTGAGTCTTTGGGCTTGACCTTTGCATTTTATTTTGTGGGATGCTGTATATTTTAGTTTGGTCAGCCATATGGTATGTATAGTGAAACTATGTGCATGTCATTTGTTGCTTGTGGACATTTATTTTTGGTTTTTGTTTAAATTATGATAACAAACCAACCAATAAACTGAGGCAATATCATATTTAATTATATTTTTATTTTTTCTATTTCAGTTTGTTTCTTTTTTCTTTTTACTGCATCGTTATTTGACAGGCAAAGAAGTTAAGTGGAGAGAAGATAGTTGAAGCAATAAGATAACAAATCAAGTTTAAGTAAGCGAGTGAGCGAATTGTATATGAGAGTGAAAAATATAGTTGAAGGTATGTTGTAAATATGCATTATTTGAAATTGTATTGAAATAAATCGTTTGTTGAAATAAAATTTTGTTTTTTTCTCTTCTATTTGTGATTATATAGTACTATATCAAACACAATTTGACACACACACGCACGCACACAGATATATATATATTTATTATCCTCAAACAAAAATTTTAAACTATTATATTCTATAATCTCCCTCTTTTGATGATAACAAACATATGTTACGACTTTGTGCCTAACAGATCAGTTTGATGTCTTGTGACCAAGTTCTGCTTATTTACATACCCCTCCAATAACTAGACTCCCCACATACAGATGCATGCATTAAAAAAATCGACCTTAAAACTAATTCCAAAAAAACAACTCTTGAATACCAATGGGTTATTACTCGACCACCGAAATATTAACCTCTACGTCCTTTTGTTATCATCGTCAAAATAATAAAATAATTGAAATAATGATGAATTTTGAGTAAAACCATAAATCATGTAGAGATAAATATATATATTTCACGATCCAATTAATCAAACAAAAATCATAATATTTTATCTATTAGATGTAAATTCCAGTTTAGAGTGACGATTGAGTTATGGTTTAGGGGAAATTTATATGGTGGCATCAATGTGGTATTTTTAATAAATATTTTTTTTGTAAATTACTCTTTTAAATATCATACAGAAAAATGTTAAGCACTTTCTAACCATGCATAACCGTTAGGACTTTTAAGTGAGGTTAGTAGTTACTTAAAAAAGAATGTCAAGCATTTTCTAACCATGCATAACCGTGAGGACTTTTAAATGAGGTGAGAAATCTCTTTTGTATATGAGTTCCATCCATGTGTAACCGTGAGGACTTTTAAATAAGAGTGAATACTTCGGGATATAATTATAAATTACACTAGAAATATAATTCTTTATTTTTTACTTTTTAAATACTAACTTCTATACATTACATTAAATTTTGGTGCATTGCAAGAAGAATTATGGTGATAGAAATGATCATGGAATATATACCAATTTTTATAAATATTATATAACTTGTTCAATTTTAATGAATTTTTAACATATATTTCCTCTAATTATGAAGCATAATTTAATCACTTCCTATCACTTACTCAATTGCATAATAATGTTTTATAAAATTCAAAAGTTTCAAGTAATCAACAACCATCTTTTGCAAAGTAAATCACTTATCAAAGAAAATACAAGTATTTTTATTAAAGAAAATCAAGGTAAAAATTTGAGTTATTTGAAAATTTTCTAAATCTGAAAAAGTTATGAAAATATATTTTATGCAAGGGGTTTTAAAATTGATGTCTGCTAGTTTTAAAATCATTTGAAAATGCAAATATGATTTCAAGTGAAGTGATGTCGAATACCACTTGTACTCTAGTTGCCAAAAAATGATATATTATTGAACAAGCAGACGATGTATTCCTCAATATCACTTGAATTGGTTCAAATTTTTTTAGCGAAGTCATTTATGTCAAATAGAGGAAAAATTAGTTATATTGAACAAAAGCACGCCCAGTTGAAAAATTCTCCGACTACCAATTTTTTAGTCGTCATTAATGGCAATGAAAGTTAATAGCCATACCAAAGCAATCGATCATTTTTGTTTTGAAAATTCAGTCCATTTGAAACAACTATTTGAAAGCTTTAAGTCTGTAATTTGATTCAGTACAAAACATAAAAGTTTTAGACATTCAACGGTACTACTTATCGAAATCGGTTTCAAGTCAAGATGATGTATCGCTCAAAGTTTATATATGAAATACTACTGCTTGTTTATATAAATCGGAGAAACTTTTTAAGTGATGTACTGAAATGACTGCTTTTTTCCAAGATTTTACAGAATGAATGTGACAACCCGCATATTTTGTGATTGTATATTTAAATGATTTATTTAAATATAACATCGTTAGTCAGATTAGAGTCTGAAATGTTATCTTTTGTAAACAGTCGAATTAGGACTCGAGACTACTTTCATAGAGTTCAAAATGGCGTTTACAACCTTTTTGAGTATAAACATCGATATATTTAGAGTTGATTAGGATTTTAGTATTTTGTTTGGGCTTTGGGTTGCAAGCATACTAACCCAATAAGTGAACCCAAACCCCTTACCATATACATCCCACTCCACTCCTCTCATATTCATTCATTTTCATTTCCTAACACTCTCATGCTAAAAGAAAATTGGGGGAAGAGGTAGGAAATTAAAATTCCTAAGCCGTAGTTTACTAGGAAATTCAAATTCAAGTTCCAAAACCAAAGAGAAGCTTAAGTAAGCATCCTCTTCATCTTCTCCCTCTCAATCTCTCTTCAATTTTCAAAAATTCCTAAACACTAACTTAGGAAATTCATTTCATTGATAATAGCTTGAAGATTCTTGAAGTCTTGTTGAAGATGAATCGGTCTTGCTTTGTTTAGAGCTTCTCATTCGTTTTTTTGGGATTAAAGGTGAGTTATTGAACTCACATCTATTTCTATACCTTTTATAGTTGTTAGGTATGAATTTCTACATCTATTTCATGTCCATTTGCTTTTGAATTGAATTGGTTTGGAGAATTTTCCTATTTTGGCATTTTGAAGTCAAAATCTATGAGAATCGTTAATGGATATTTGGACATGTTGTTCGGAGTGTATTGACGAGTCTATAGGGTTGGGTTGTCGCTTGGCATAAATCCCTATCCATCGTCGCTCATTTGATCGCCTCTGAGATGATTTGGCCATCATTGGCCTAGGCTGATTTTTGTTTGAGCTTCAGCTCAGACGTCTGGTATAACACTCGGCGTTTAGAACATCGAAATAAAAATTCCAGATGTACAGCTCAGACGTCTGAGCTTACTTCCCAAACGTCTGGACGGTCTGGAAGAAAATTCCAGACTTTTAGCTCAGACGTCTGGGATAACCACCAGACGTTTGGAGCTGTTATATGTAGCCAATCTACTTGTTTTATGTGGCTTTCCTTTTATATCGATTTTTGGTTGATCCGATTAGTTGTTATCACTTTTATCGACTTTGATGACTTCTTTTCTTGATTTTTGGAGTATCCATTTGATGGATTTGATATCGGTTTTCATGGTTATGATTCACGTCATCGAATGTGAATTTTGGTGATTGATTGTTTTTACAATCATTTCTATGACAATTTCAACGTTACTTTTAATATAAAGCTCATTTTTAAAACCGTTTTCCAATCTACTAGTATACACAAACCTTTACCTCATTTGTATGAGAAATCTAATTAAATAGTTTAGCAAATCAAGTGGTATGAAACGCTTGCGTTTTCTTTGTCAGTTAATTCTTGGACTTGTTCGATTGAAATCTTGTGACAATTTTCAAGTGGAAATCTACAATTTGTTCATAAATATTTAAGTTAAGCCAGTGGTTATGAGACATGAAGCTAAACTCATTTATTTAATAGGTTAGTGTAATTCACACATTTTATTGATCTATGATTATTTTATGGTTTAGACTAGCGATATGCGATGTCTCTTTGTCCACGTGGGGGACTATACCTCGTTTTGTTAAGCTTTGTCTCATTTCTTTTATAGGCTGGCGACCTATGGGTTCTTTGGAGTTTCGACTCACTTTTATGGGCTAGTGACCCATGTTCTTTTATGGAGTTCGGTTCATCGGACGTACTGTTGTACTACGTCATTATTCCGGCTTATCAGGTTCATCGAGCGGACCGTTATACTACGTCGTTGTTCCAAATTATTTGATTTCCAAGTTCCTCAGACGTACCATTGCACTACGTCATTGCACCGGCTCTACGATTAGCGACCATGGGATAGTGTCCCATTTTTGATACACGTGTTGATGAGCTTTCATGCTCCCATTTTTGATAGGACTCCTCCTTTGTGATTTCTGGATTTCTAACTGATGATTTCTGGAATTTGTGTTTCACCAATTTTTGCAATTGGCATTGATATGTTTTGTCAATATTTATGGTTTGGTGAATAAAATAAAGAATATGACATTATTTTTGGTGTTTGAGAAAATTTAAGATATTGTAAGATTTTTATTGTTATTTAATGTATACTTGTTGCGGCATGACATTATTGTTATCATACATTTTTGTCACATCTCTTATCCTATCTCGTTTTATATGATATTTATAGCTAGACTGATCCGTTTATTATTTTCTTCTTAAATAATACTTGAGTCAGACCGAGGTATTTCAGATGCTTCTTCTTGACTTCTTACTAGGGTCTATCATTTGACTTTTGGCTAACTACTTAGCTTAGAAGATTTTTCTTTTATACATTCAAGATAGAGACTCCTTGATGTATAAATAGTCTTTTGTCTTGCACTTGAACCTATTCTTTTGCGATGTAGTGGATCTTGTATGACCACTACTTTGATGTACACTTCTATGTGTTTTATTCATATCTATTTCTGCCTTAGTGGTATGAATATCTATGATTGATTTGTGCTATGTTTATTTTATATTTGTTTTCAAAGACCATATAGCCATCGTGTAGTAGCTTTGAGTTTGTACTTTATATGTTGAATTTCCTCTTTAAATGAAATGCGTGACCTTCTATCTGGCATATCGGTACTCACACAAAGTAATTACATAGATGATCGCTCCTCAACCGCCTTATTCTTCGTGCTAGTCGATGGCCTATAGTGTCCTTGGCTAGTGTGAGTATGGAGGTGGGGCATCATAGCTTGGTATCAAAGCCAAACTTTGGAACGATATAGAATGTTATAGCAAGGATCATCATCCTAAATCTCTCTTAAGAATCGTGCCTTGAGATTTATCCAAGTCTTAGGTCCCGTTCTATCCTAATTTCTTTTATGATGCCTTGTTTTATCAATGAAGTTTGTTTGATATTCATTATGAGAGAATAACTTTTTTCCTCTTCTTTCTTTCTTTATTAAAGAAGAGAAAAGGTTAGGCCTGGCCGTCCCAGCGCCGGTCAATCCAGTGCCACTCCTCAGGATGGTGTATTCATGTCTGCCCAATAGCTTTTAGATCTTGTAAAGAATGCTCAAGCTGCTAGACCCATTCCAGATCCTATTCACCCTAAATCTGGGTTTGCACGTTTGTTCAGTGATTATACCAATTTGAGTGGAAAGCCATTCAAGGGTTCCAAAAGCGTTATAGAAGTCCAAGCTTGGCTTAGAACGTGCGGTCGCATCTTTTCTCGCATGAATCTTATGGATCTACACCGAGTCCAAGTGGCTTCTAGCATGCTCCAGGAAAGAGCATTAGATTGGTATGAGCTTTGATTTCGAAAATTATCGAAGTAGATCTTACTTGGGAGCAATTTCGGGAAAGGTTTGAGATGAAGTTTGTGTCGGAGGCTAAAAAAGTAACTTTAGCTCGGCGCTTTATTGACCTTATTCAAGTTGGATTTTCTATGACAGATTATGTCGCATCTTTTGAATCTCTGTCTAAATATGGGGTCAAGTATATTGATACCACATTGAAGAAAAATCAAAGGTTTATTTATGGGTTTGATAAGAATCTCAAAAAGCCTTTACTTCTGAAATTGGAAATTTCTTTCGATCAGCTTGTTGATATTGCTCTTCGCTTGAAGAGGCCGACAAAGAAAGTGATGTTGAAGTTGTGGGTGCCAAATAGAACTTCAATAACAACAAGAAGAGGCCTATTAAGTTCAAGACTAATCCCAACAAGAAAGGGAAGCGAGCAACGTCGGTTGCAAAGAATCCTACCCCTGGTCATGGACAATGTTACAATTGTGGTTCTAAGGACCATTATGTTAATGGGTGTCCGAAACCCCCTTTTTTGTCGTTATTGCAAATGTTCTTGTCATCTTATATCTTCATGTACCAGACTTCAAGGCAAGAAAGAGGGAAAGCTAAATGTTGTACAAGCTCCTAGTAACACTTTTCTTGGTCAAGGTATTTCTCATTCTATCTTTGATGGCATTATTATGTTTCTTGGTCATCCTATTCGATTTCTTTTTTATACGGGTGCATCTCACTCTTTTATATCAAAAGAACTTGTTGATACTTTGTCTTTAAGTGTTACGTGCTTGATGACTTCACTGAGAATTGCAAATCCGGTTGGTGGATCCGCAACACTCAGTTTATTTTGTAAAGATATCGAGATTATTTTATGTGATTATGCTTTCTAAGATGATTTTCATGTTATGCATTACGTAGGTTTCGAAATGATTTTGGGAATGGATTGGCTTGACCGTTATGAATCCCACATTTTATGTCCCGAGAGGACTATATATCTTCGACATCCTCAATTTGTTAAGCAGATTTCTATTGTTCTTAAAGATTCAGATTACAAATCGGTGGCATCCTTATATTCTCTAAATGCACATGATGATGATAATGATGATGAGGAAGATGTTATTTTCCTCATTCACATTGTTCGTGAATTTCCCGATACATTTGAGCGTGTTTTAGGATTATCACCTAAGCGAGCGATCGAGTTCAGAATTAATCAATTCCTAGAGCTCTACCTATCACTCGTCCTCCTTATCGTATGTTCAATAAGGAAAATGAGGGGATGCGTAAGCAACCAAATTAGAAGCGTAGTATTTTATTCGTTCTAGTTCCTCTCCTTGGGGAGCTTTAGCTATTTTTGTGAAGAAATCCGACAGTACAATTAGGCTTCGCGTTGAATACCGCAAGCTTAATGATCTCACCATCAAGAATAAATATCCTTTACCTCGAATGGATGATCTATTCAATTAACTTAGAAATTCTAGAGTCTTTTCGCACTTAGACTTAGCAACCAGTTTTCATCACCTTCATATTGCAGAGGATAACATTCCTTTGACATCGTTCCGTACTTCTTATTGATCTTATGAATGGCTTGTTAGCCATTTGGTTTAACGAATGCTCCAGTTTATTTCGTTGACCTTATGAATTGAGTTTTCAAAGACTTCCTCGATCGATTTGTTCTCATCTTTATAGATGATATTCTTATTTATTCTAAAACCGAGGAGGAGCATGAAAAACATCTTCGGACTGTGTTGGAAACTCTTAGGAGAAATCAATTGAAAGCAAAAATTTCTAAGTGCCACTTTTAGCAATCTCGTGTGAAATTTCTAGGACAAATTATTCCTGAATCCGGAATTTCTATGGATCCTTCAAAGATTGAAGCAATTCAAAATTGAAAGAGACTGGAGAGTGTGACAGAAATTCCTAGCTTTCTTGGATTGGCGGGCTATTACCGTCGGTTCAAAAAAGACCTTTCTAAAATTTCTGTACCTCTTACTAGTTTGACAAAGAAAGGACCTAAGTACATTTGGTCAGACAAATGTGAAGCTTCTTTTCAAAAATTAAAAGAATTCCTTTCCGATGCTCCTATTCTTGTGCCCGAAGGAAACAAAGACTTCATTGTTTATACCGATGCTAGTCGTGTTGGTTTGGATGTCGTTCTCATGCAAAGGGAATGTGTTATTGGTTATGCTTCTAGGAAATTAAAGTATGCCGAGACTAGATATGCCAAGCATGATTTAGAGCTCGCAGCCATTATTTTCGCCTATAGAATTTGGAGTTATTATCTTTTGGGAGAGAAATTTGTTCTCTACACCAATCATAAATCTTTGAAGTATTTGTTTTATCAAAAGGAACTTAATTCGCATCAACAATGTTGGCTAGAATTCCTTGTATCTTATGATCTTGATGTTCTCTATACTCTCAAAAAGGGAAATCAAGTTGCCGATGCCCTTAGCCATAAGCAACAAGCGGTTGTTTCCTTGATGATATCCGAATGGAATGATCTTGAGACTTTTTCCTCTTGTGAGATTTGAGATCGTGAATCCGATTCATGTTCATCTCTTATTTTATGTAGCCTTGAGGCTTATCCATCTCTTTTTGACTGCATTCTTAATGCTCAAAAGCATGATCCTGAATTGGCTCTTCTTAGCCAAAGTTGTAGGGATAAAAATTAGGCTGATGGATTGAAAGACTTTAAATCGATGCTTGTGGGGGAATACGAAAATTTGGTAGACTTATTGTACCAAATATTTGTGATCTTTGTAGAATATTCTCATCATTCTCAATTTACCATTCATCCCAGAAGTAGTAGAATGTACGCGGATATGAAGCGACTTTATTATTGAGATGGAATGAAATCCGATATTGCCAACTTCATTAACGAGAATCAACAAAATCCACCCCACATTCTTCACAAAATTTCGGGTCCTCGTTGCATGACTTGCCAACTTGTAAAAGCCGAGCATCAAAGGCCCAGAGGGTTATTGCAACCTTAAGACATTCCTGTTTGGAAGTGAGATCAAGTCTCCATGGACTTTATTGAAGGTCTTTCCCGTTCTCATTCGGAAAAATTAGCACCTCGGTATATTGGCCCATTTTCCATCACCGAACGTACTGGTTCCGTGGCTTATCGTCTTTTATTACTAGCTCATTTTACTGCTATTCATGACGTATTCCACGTCTCTCAACTACGAAAATGCCTTAGAGATTCCGATTTTATTCTTGATCCTGGTGTTATTGAAGAAAATGAAGTTTAACATAATTTAACTTATGAGCATCATCCTATTCATATCATTGCTATGGAGGTTAACTGCCTTTGAAGTAAAGATGTTCCGCTGGTGAAAGTTCAATGGTCCGCAAATCCTAAGGATTGTTCTTAGGAATCCAGAGAATTCGTCAAGCGAATACATCTGGACTTACTCTCTCGTGCTCTTTAAGGCGAACTTCTCACTTCAAAATTTTCTTTTGTATTGTTATGCCTTTGTGTGGTTGTTACTCTTTATTTTCTTCTTAAGTATTGCAAGGACGCAAATTCTTTAAGGAGGGGAGTCTGTAACAACCCGCATATTTTATGCTTGTAGATTTAAATGATTTATTTAAATATAGCATCGTTAGATGGATTAGAGTCTGAAATGCTACTTTTTGTAAACAGTCGAATTAGGACTCGAGACTACTTTCATTGAGTTCAAAATGGCGTTTACAACCTATTTGAGTATAAACATCGATAAGTTTGGAGTTGATTAGGATTTTGGTATTTTGTTTGGGCTTTAGGTTGTGAGCCCACTAACCCAATAAGTGAACCCAAACACCTTACCATATATATCCCACTCCAATCCTCTCCTCTTTATTCATAATCATTTTCTAACACTCTCAAGCTAAAAGAAAAATGGGGGAAGAGATAGGAAATTAAAATTCCTAAGCCCTAGTTTACTAGGAAATTCAAATTCAAGTTCCAAAACCAAAGAGAAGCTTAGGTAAGCATCCTCTTCATCTTCTCCATCTCAATCTCTCTTCAATTTTCAGAAATTCCTAAACTCTAACTTAGGAAATTCATTTCATTTGATAACAGATTGCAGATTCTTGAAGTCTTGTTGAAGAGGAATCGGTCTTGCTTTGTTTTAGAGCTTCTCATTTGTTGTTTTTGGGTTTAAAGGTGAGTTCTTGAACTCACATATATTTCTATACCTTTGGTAGTTGTTAGGTATGAATTCCTGACATCTATTTCATGTCCATTTGCTTTTTAATTGAATTGGTTTGGCGAATTTTCCAATTTTTGGCATTTTGAAGTCAAAATCTATGGAAATCCTTATATGGATGTTTGGACATGTTTTTCAGAGTGTATTAATGGGTCTATAGGGCTGGGTTGTCGCTTGGCATAAATCCCTAGCCATCGTCGCTCATTCGATCGCCTCCGAGATGATTTGGTCATCATTGGCCTAGGTTGATTTTTCTTTGAGCTTCAGCTCAGACGTCTGGTATAACACTTAGACGTCTGGGCTATCGGAATAAAAATTCCAGATGTACAGCTCAGACGCCTGAGCTTACTTCCTAGACGTCCGGGTGGTCTGGAAGAAAATTCCAGCCTTTCAGCTTAGACGTCTGAGATAACCACCGGACGTCTGGAGCTGTTAAATGCAGCCAATTTATCTTTTTTATGTGGCTTTCCATTTATATCGATTTTTGGTTGATCCGATTATTTGTTATCTCTTTTATAGACTCCGATGACTTCTTTTCTGGATTTTTAGAGTATCCATTTGGTGGTTTGATATCAGTTTTCATGGTTTCGATTCACGTCATCGAATGTGAATTTTTGATGATTGATTGTTTTTACAATCATTTCTATGATTTGTCACTTTAAAACACAAAGGTCCCTGTACTAGTAGTAAATATTCAAACTCTTTCACAAAAATGGTTTCAACGTTACTTTTAATACAAAGCTCGTTTTTAAAACCGTTTTCCACTCTATTAGTATATACAAACATTTACCTCATTCGTACTAGAAATCCAATTAAACGACTAAGAAAAACAAGTGGTATAAAATGCTTGCGTTTTCTTTGTCGGTTAATTCTTGGACTTGTTTGATTGAAATCTTGTGAAAATTTTCGAGTGGAAATCTGCAATTTGTTCGTAAATATTTTAGTTGAGCCAGTGGTTATGGGACATGAAGCTAAACTCATTTATTTGCTAGCTTAGTGTAATTCACACTTTATATTGATCTATGATGATCATTTTTAGACTAGCGACATGCGATGTCATTTTGTCCACATGGGGGACTGTACCTCGCTTTATTAAGCTTTGTCTTATTTCTTTTATAGGCTAGCAACCTATGGGTTCTTTGGAGTTTCGACTCACTTTTATGGGCTAGCGACCTATGTTCTTTTATAGAGATAGAATCATCAGATGTACCGTTGTACCATGTCATTGTTCCGGCTTATCAGGTTCATCGGGCGTACTATTGTACTACATCGCTATTTCGAATTATTTGAGTTTTAGGTTCCTCGGATGTATCGTTGTACTACGTCGTCGCACCAGCTCTACGGTAAGCGACCAAGGGATAACGTTACGTTTGTGATACACGTGTTGGTAAGCTTTCATGCTCCCATTTTTGATAGGCCTCCTTTGTGATTTCTAGATTTCTAACTGATGATTTCTGGAATTTGTATTTCACCAATTTTTACGATTAGCATTGATATGTTTTGTCAATATTTATGGTTTGGTGAATACAATAAAGAATATGACATTATTTTTGGTGTTTGAGAATTTTTTAGATATTGTATGATTTTTATTGTTATTTAATTTATAATTATCGCAGTATGACATTATTGTTATCATACATTTTTGTCATATCTCTTATCCTATCTCATTTTATATGATATTTATAGCTAGACTGATCTGTTTATTATTTTGTTCTTAAATAATACTTTGGTCAGACTGAGGTATTTCAGGCGCTTCTGCTTGACTTCTTATCAGGGTCCGTCATCTGACTTTTGGCTAACTACTTAGCTTAGAAGTTTTTGCTTTTATACGTTCGAGATAGAGACTCATTGATGTATAAATAGTTTTTTGTTTTGCACTTGAACCTATTCTTTTATGATGTAGTGGATCATGTATGACCACTATTTTGATGTACACTTCTATATGTTTTATTCATATTTGTTTTCGCCTTAGTGATATGAATATCTGTGACTGATTTGTATCATGTTTATTTTATATTTGTTTCCGAAGACCATATAGCCACCGTGTAGTAGCTTTGAGTTTATACTTGATATGCCGGATTTCCTGTTTAAATGAAATGCACGACCTTCTATCTGGCATATCGCTACTCGCACAAAGCAATTACACGAATGGTTGCTCCTCAATAGGCTTATTCTTCATGCTAGTCGACAGCATTACCCCGTAATGTCCTTGGCTAGTGTGAGTATAGAGGTGGTGCGTCACAATGAATTAGCAAAAATTCAAAATGGTAAAGTTGTAGTACTATTATTTAGCATTCTAGAACGTTAAAAGTTTGGAGTAAAGATGTCCAAGTAATGATCGAATTACTAAAGCTGTGTTAAGAAATTCCGAAATAGTTTTCAAACAATATTACGAATGATTTTCAATTTTTCAACGGTTTATATTTTAATTATGGAAAAAAAACACAAAGTAAAATTTGTAGAATTTTCTATCAATTTTCTATAGTATCTTAAAATTTTCAAATCAGAGTTAAGGTGCTCAAGATGTGATGATTATACTACAGTAGTTTCAACAAGAAAATAATTAACAAAAATAAAATAGGGTTTAGAGATCATACCTTTACTTGCCTTTGATGCCATGTTATCCAAAATGTGTAGATAACCCCTCATTTTTCTAGGCAAAGGAACATTAGCTTATAGCTTTTTAATTATATAGAATAACTCGAAGTCACCTCTGTCGCAGTTGTCCCTTAGCCCATATTTTTACCTAAATGTAAAAGGAAGATAGTAGTCTAAAAAAGAGTGTAGGACCGCTCTTATTTTCATTTGTAACCTTAGGTACCCAAGTTCGTCTATACAACAAACCGTTAGCATTTGCAATTGTACCCTGGGAACCCAAAATAGTTTAAATTTACAAAAAAATTCATTTGTACCTTTTGGAACCTAAATTTTTTTTACGGTTTTTTTTAATTCCAACAATTATTTTTTTATGCCCACTTTTTTCACAAATTAAACATTTTGAAAAATCTTTATGAAATTTAACATTATGACTATTTCTTTTTTAAATTCGTTCAACATTATCATATCCATATGTTTCTTTATTTTCAACATTAGTCTGACTTCCTAATAACATATTCAATGAGTTTTCTTCATTTAAAAGATTTCTTATTGTTGATTCAAGTTGTTGAACCTTAGATCTATAAGCATTATTTTCATTCAAAAGTGAGGTGAACTTTCAAATTTTCTCTTTTTATGTCGTCTTTTTTTTTCAAAGCCAAAATTTCATATTATAGGATTTTAATTTTTTGTCTTAAACCTTTTAATTTCTTCCTCTAGAGACTAACACTTCTCACATTCTTAGTTATATTTTCTAATGTTTTCAATCATCGGTTCTAACTCATTATTTATTTTAGATAGACTATTTTTCTAAGATTCAAGTTTATTACATTTTTCTTTAAGTCTATCACTAACTCATGATATAACAATAATAAATCACTATGTGATAAGGTTGATACCTCACTAGGTTCATCGTCATTGTCACTTGTTCTGTCATTAAGAACAAGTTTGCCTTCTATTTATCACTGTCGGTGTTCTCCTCCTCTTCTTCGTCGCTCTCATCCCAAGCGATTGCAAAATTCCTTCTTTTCTTCTTCTTTCCTTTATCAAGTCGATTCAGCAGACACTTTGACTTGAAATGACTTGATTCCTTACATCTATGACATAAAATTTCTACCTCATTAGAAACATCTAGAAATTTAATAATTTTGATCTTTATTAATCGGTTGATTGCTGAATTCCCATGCTTTCGGGTTCACATTTTGAATTCCTTCGTCAGCGTAAGGACCCGAATTTTTCTTCATTGGATTTTGAATATTTATGTTTATATATTTTATTTGGGATTATAAATTAGTTAATAGGATTTAAAACTGAAATTTCAAGCGATTTCATAAATTTTCGAAATTGTTGATTTAATTGACGCGTTAAAATAGTGATCCAGGGTATAGTCTCAGGATTCGACGAAACCAGTTCCATTAGATCCGTAATATAGTATTATTATCGGATTTCAAACTTCGTAGCATTTGGATTTACCATGTGGTCATACGATCTGAAAACGCCTAGAAATAAATTAATTGAATTTAATTTAAATAGTCGATTTAAAAAGCTATCTTCCGCTTATGATCGAATTAAGCTTCGAAGCTTGTTTCATTGGGTTTGAAATAGTGATATACCAATAGGAACGACATGCAGCACACTTCGATCGGAGTTTAGAATTAATATTTAGATATTTTATGATTTAAAATATATATATATATATATATATATATATATATATATATATATATATATATAGACACACACACACACATCTCCGTTTCACATCAGTCGTCCTATCCTTCGTTTCAGCCACCTTAGGCTCTGAACCTAGCTTAATCTATCATGTACAAAGCCACTATTCCCTTACCTTTCAAAAGTCACCTTCCTAATTGAATTTAAATGACCACGTCATCCTCCCCTCTTTCATTCTCCAGCGATTCAGAGAAAAAAAATTAAGTCCTGTATTATCTCCATCTTCTTCCTTAAATTGAAACCCAGTTCGAATTCTAAAAAAAGAAAAAGAAAAAAAAGAAAGGGGGAAATCGAATCATGAATCGTTGATGCACCAAGGCCGAAATCGTGGCAGAGTCGCGAGCGTGGGCACTAGTGGGCGCACGTGACCAGAGGAGGGCAGCAAGCGACGTCGCAAGTGGGATGATGGGCGATGACCGAAGTGGTGCGACACCGACTGTTGCGTTGTTGTAGGCGGCTTAGGAGGAAACGACGATCGACCTAGAGGAAGTTTGGGTGCGTGCGTTCATTCAATTGAGATTGGGGGAGGCCACACGATCGATGTCAGTAGGGAAGCTAATGTAACGACCCGAAAATTTTCAATAATTAAATTTGTTGATTTATTAAGATATTGGGAAATAATTAAGAAGAAATAGAAACTTTATAATTTAATGATGAAATGAATGCTAAAATGAAATGCTACCATGGAAATTAAAACTATTATTAACAATTGAAATGAAATTACAATTATTTGAAGTAATGTAAATTGTTATACTTGGCTATGAATTAATGTAAGAAAACTAATGCAAACATTAAAATTTATAAGTGAGATAATAGGTGATAAATGACCATTGAATAAAGATGGGGTATATAAGAATGATAATATTTATTGCAAGTTACCTAGTCTACCAAATTAATTGGAAATCAATTACATTTAAACATAAATAAATGTTCATTAATGTAGTAAGAACCGTAATTGTAAAGTGTGAATGTAATAAAGTAATAGAAATGTATATTGTATGTATAAGATAATATAAAGGAATGAAACCAAGTAAATAAATTAATTGACAATATTAATCGTAATTAATGTATATATTTGGCAAAGGTGTAATAAAACAGAAATAAGATAGTTAATTCAAAAAAAGATGGAAAGTTGGATATGTTAAGGTAATGAAAGACAAACAAATAGTAATTAAGTATATAGAGTAATAATAGACTTAATAAAAAGGGATTGAAATTAAATCAAGTTAATTTATTGGAATTAATTATAATTAACTGAATTGATCAAAATTATGATTTAACATTATAATTGGTGGAAAATTCAATATTAAATTGATATAGAAATTTATTATAAAGGAATATAGAAACTAAAGTAATCCAAGAAGATAACAATCACAAATTATAGAATTTGAATGGAAAAGTGGTTTTATTTATTATTAATATATTTAATTAACCGGAAAATAGCCATTTTGGCCACTGACTCGGATTTTGATGAAACCAGATATCGAATCCGTAATAGTGAATTATTATAGGGTTTTAAGTTTCATATCAATCGGACTTGTCCTTTGATCGTACGGGCTCGAAACGCCTAGAAATCGATTAAATTAAAATTAATTGAAATCTATTTCAAACAAGCTGATTTTAACGTAACTTCTTCATACGATGGAATTTGGACTTGAAAACTGTCCCATTGATTTTAAAATATTTGAAAACATCTATTTCGATATATGGGTTGCCCCATTTTGGTTCCTGAGTCGGAACAGGCTTTTTGAATCGTTATCGTTCCAACCCAAATCAAATCTGATTCACTTCTATTTTCTAACCACCTATAAATATCTCGTTATAAACCCTAGCCACTCCTTATTCTCATTTGTCTGTACGTACAATTCTTTCTGTTGCTCCTCTTTCTCAATGGCAGACAAATTCTCAATTCCAAATCCAATTGCAATTCCAAATCAAATTAAAAATTCAAACTTTTCAAACTATATCGAATTATATATCAATTTTAAGCTCTCGATGTGCGCATCATTTTTCGATTTGAATCACTATTTAGCCAGAAATTGAAGATCAAATTTTGGCCATTCATCGCGTCGCTATGGCCTGTGACCGATCGAATCGTTTGAGGGGTTATGGAGAGGGAACCGAGAATAGTCGATCAATGCAGTTCATCAGAGCAGTAGACGGCTAGATCGTCGGCAAATCATCGATTACGGTTTCGAACCCCATACGGCGACACGATAAATTAATGACCGGAGGCAATTTCGGTGGTAGGCAGGGTGCGACTCATCGTGGGAAGGTGGATGGTAGTGTTCGGCGGGTTCAAGACGGTCAGAGGCGAGAGTCTTACATAGTCAAAGTCAGGTCAAAGTTCGACTGGGTTGGGTTCGATTCGAACGCGCTATTGAAGGAGATGAATCCACATGTTGACGTGTAGTGGGGTATGGGTTTGTTATTTTGAATTATCTTATTTATTTTTATATTTAAATCGTATGATCGTTCTAATTTGTATAACTTTCGCGTACGAGGTTCAATTCACGCGTGGTTTTCTCCGCTAGGATCGTATTGAAATCCCAGACATTTTGAAGCTAGTTTGGACGAATTCTGAGACCGTTCAAATTTTAGGTTTAAATTGGATTTAAATTCAATTTAAATTCAAAAGGTGAGTGGTTTAACCCACTCACAACTTCTAAAATTTCCTATGTTTGTTAAATTAATTTACGATGTGATTATGAATTTATTTATGGCTGGTTGATATATTTAAATTGCTATTCCAGTTAATTTGAATTTGTTTGAATTAAATTGTTATATAATTTAGTGTTGAATCTAAACTGCCATTAAATACCTGTTACCGATTACCAGTTCTATATTAATATTTATTGATTGTTTTGGATGATGATTGTGATGGATGTTGATTGTTGATGTTGGTTGAATGATGATTTTTTTATATCGTTACAAACTGCAAGTTCATTATGGATTTTTATTTATTTCGGGATTGCGGTTTGAAATTATATATAACCGTAAAATTTAAATTGCGGATTGAAATGATAAATATCCATATCTCTTGAACATAGGATAGAAAATCATATACAGACACCGTGGTCTATATATATAAATATTTTGGAAGGGTTCTATGGTTTTGGAAAGGAATGTATGGTTTTAGAGAATCTTGATTTGTATATTATATAAATATATTTTTTATAAAACTTGGTAAGATTTTTATTAAGGCAATTTCAGCCTACGGTTGAGGCCCAGTTCCGGCCCAAGCAAACATACAAGCTATGTTAATATACTTAATTAGGTACAGATGAACTCATTTATACCAAAAATAAAATTTACAGAATCGACAGCTACCTCCTGCTTCATCTTGTTCATGGCGGCCAATGGTGAGAGTAGCTTGTACTTGGGTTTCTTACCAATGAACATTTGAGATCCTCTACTCCAGTTCGAGCTTCATCTCGTCCCCAAAAGGTGAGATCTTGAATGCGACGTTGTACCAATTTCATGTCGTTTACAGCTAGCTAACTAACTTCTGAAATTGTTCTTTGTTTATGTTGAAATATTCATTGATTTCTTTCCTTCCACACACTTCAAACCGCTGCAGTAATAGCGATGCTACTTAGCATGGATTCCATGTCTTCGCTGTTCCTTTTGTGAATCAGGTGATTTATTTCATCTGCTAGTGTTTTTCCTTACGGCGTTGAATTTATTGACAATTTACATGTTTTTAAAATCTCAGCTGAGTATTTACATGTAAAAAAAAGATGTTCGTGGGTTTCATCATCTTGTTCACATAACACACTTTTCTTTTCATTTATAATTCTCCATTTTAAGAGCCGGTCTTTTGTAGATAGTCTTTTGAGCACCGCCTTATTTGTGACAAAGGCTATTTTCGTGCAAGTAACTCGATTCCAAGTGATTTTGCACTAGTTCACTTTATTATCTTTGTGTCTGGTCTCATTCCAGGCTGATTTAGTGGTGAATTCGTTTCCAGTATATTTCCATACCCATGAATCATGTTCTCGTCCACTAAATATCGGCATATTTTGAATTTTTTCTTTAATTCCTTGATTTACTGGGATCACCGAACAATTCCATTCATTGTTGTTGATTGCATCTGCTACTTTCTTGTCTGGACAACCATAGTCTGAATATGTGTTAATCCCTGGGATATCAATCAAGGATTCTCCAAAAATCCAAGGGTCTTTCCAAAGATTCGTATCTCTACCTGTGGCAATCTCCTTTGTACAAAAAGATGCTAGTGTTTTTCTCACTTTCATAATTGCTTTCCAAACAGATGAAGCATTATTATCAATTTGCATGCATTAGAAATTTCCTCTGATATATCTTTTCCTCATCCAATTTCCCCACAAACCCTTACCTTTAATAATTTGCCAGGCTTGTTTCAGGGTGTAGACCAGTCTCATGTCTGTAAATCTTCTAAGTCACACTCACCCTTCTTCCTTAGGTCTACACAAATTCTCATATTTGATCTTGTGTAATCCTCCTTTCCATATAAAGTCTGCATAAACTTTTTGTATTTTCTATATTGATGGATCAGGTAATTGGAATGTTTGTAGCCAAAAATTAAATTTGGAATGGATAACTGTGTGCACCAGTTCTATTCTGCTTGCTAGTGATAAGAGTTTGGAGCTCCATCCTTGTAGTCTGTCCCTTATCGAAGTGACTAAAACAGCACATTCTCTGTCAGTTATCTTATTGGATGATAGAGGAACGCCTAGGTATTTGATAGGAAGTGTACCTTCTTTCACATTTAAATACTCCAGGACTTCATATCTACTTTTGCATGTTTTATTAAAATAGCATTTGGTTTTTTTGTTCATTCAATTTGAGTCCTGAAAATCTCTCTAGTTTGCAGAAAATTTCCTTGACAGTTCTATTTAATGTTTGCCTGGATTTGATACATATGAGTAAATCATCTGCATCGAGTAAGTGGGTCACAATTGGCTGAAAATTGTAGATAGGCTGAATATGTTTATTGTATGTAGCCAGCTCCATCTGAAGTGAAAAGTATTCCATGGATACAACAAACAAATAAGGGGAGAGAGGATCACCCTACCTATACCTCTGGTGGACCCTATAAAATCTTTTGGTATGCCATTTATTAGGATTGAAAAGGTAGGTGTAGTAATACATTCTTTGACAATGTTTATGAATTTAGAAGGAAATCCCATAGCATGTAGCATATGTATGATGAAATTTCTATTTATTTTATCATATGCTTTGTAAAGATCCACCCTTAGACAAAATTTATCTGCACCTGGTTTGTTGAAGTTTCTTATCAATTCATGTGCCATCAGTGAGTTTTCAGAAATGCTTCTGCCTTTGATGAACGCACTTTGACATTCTGATATAAGATCAGGTAATATGAGTTTCATTCTGTTGCATAGAATCTTGCTTAGAATTTTGTAAATCACATTGCAACAAGCAATAGGTCGACAATCTTCAATTTTTGCTGGATTATCCTTCTTAGGAATAAGACAAATAAATGTGTGGTTATTTCTTTGTGAATTTATTTGTTTATAAAGTTAATATTTTTGAATAAGATGTATTGTTTACTTAATTCTTTCTTTTCCCTTCTTTTTCCTTTTCGGGGACGAAAAGTTTTGAGTGGGGGAGAATGTAACGACCCGAAAATTTTCAATAATTAAATTTGTTGATTTATTAAGATTTTGGAAAATAAATTAAGAAGAAATAGAAACTTTATCATTTAATGATGAAACGAATGCAAAAATGAAATGCAACCATGGGAATTAAAACTAAGTATCAACAATTGAAATGAAATTTCAATTATTTGAAGTAATGTAAATTGTTATACTTGACTGTGAATTAATGTAAGAAAACTAATGCAAACACTAAAATTTATAAATGAGATAATAGGTAATAAATGATCATTGAATAAAGATTAGGTATATAAGAATGATAACATTTATTGCAAGTTACCTATATATTTAGTCTACCAAATTAATTGGAAATCAATTACACTTAAACGTAAATAAATGTTCATTAATGTGAGTAAGAACCGTAATTGTAAACTGTGAATGTAATAAAATAATAGAAATATATATTGTATCCATAAGATAATATAAAGGAATGAAACCAAGTAAATAAACTAATTGAGAATATTAATCGTAATTAATGAATATATTTGGCAAAGGTGTAATAAAACGGAAATAGGATAGTTAATTTAAAGAAAAGATGGAAAGTTGGATATGTTAAGGCAACGAAAGACAAACAAATAGTAATTAAGTTTATAGAGTAATAATAGACTTAATAAAAAGGGATTGAAATTGAATCAAGTTAATTTATTGGAATTAATTATAATTAACTGAATTGATCGAAATTGTGATTTAACATTATAATTGGTGGAAAATTCAATATTAAATTGATATAGAAATTTATTATAAAGGATTATAGAACACTAAAGTAATCCAAGATGATAACAATTACAAATTATAGAATTTGAATGGAAAAGAGGTTTTATTTATTATTAATATATAATTAACTGGAAAATAGCCATTTTGATCACTGACTTGGATTTCGATGAAACTAGTTTCATCGGATCCATAATGGTGAATTAGTATAAGGCTTTAAGTTTCGTAGGGATCAGACTTGTCGTTTGATCGTACGGGCTCGAAACGTCTAGAAATCGATTAAATTAAAATCAATTGAAATCAATTTCAAATAAGCTGATTTTAACGTAACTTCTTCATAGGATGGAATTTGGACTTGAAACCTGTTCCATTGATTTTAAAATATTTGGAAACATCTATTTCGATATATGGATTGACCCACTTTCGTTCCGTAGTCGGAACGGACTTTTTAGGTCGTTATCGTTCCAACCCAAA
Source organism: Allium cepa (assembly GCA_030765085.1). Lineage (NCBI taxonomy): Eukaryota > Viridiplantae > Streptophyta > Magnoliopsida > Asparagales > Amaryllidaceae > Allium > Allium cepa. The sequence goes on along the minus strand of CM060933.1, from coordinate 20,307,278 downwards.
TCAAATCCGATTCGTTATTTCTATTTTCTAACCTACCTATAAATATCTCGTTATAAACCCTAGCTAGTCTTTATTCTCATTTGTCTGTACGTACAATTCTTTCTGTTACTCCTCTTCTTAATGACAGACAAATTCTCAATTCCAAATCAAATCAAAAATTCAAACTTCTCAAACTATATCGAATTATATATCGATCTGAAGCTCTCAACGAGCGCATCTCAGATCTGTAATTTGTTTTTCGATTTGAATCATTGTTTAGCCAGAAATTGAAGATCAAATTTGGTCGTTCATCGCGTTGCGATGAACTGTGACCGATCATCGAATCGTTTGAGGGGTTATGGAGAGGGGACCGAGAATAGTTGATCGATGTGGTTCATCAAAGGAGTAGACGGCTAGATCGTCAGCAAATCATCGATTAGGGTTTCAAAACCTATACGACTGCGCGGAAAATTAATGACCAGAGGTAATATTGGTGGTAGGCAGGGGTGCGGCTCATCGCGGGAAGGTGGATGGTAGTGTTCGGCGGGTTCCAGAGGGTTAGAGGCGAGAGCCTTGCGTAGTCAAAATCAGGTCAATGTTCGGCTGGGTTGGGTTTGATTCGAACGTGCTGTTGAAGGAGATGAATCCATGTGCTGACGTGTAGTGGGGTATGGGTTTGTTATTTTAATTATCTTGTTTATTTTTATATTTAAATCGTATAACCGCTCCAATTTGTATAACTTTCGCATACGAGGTTCAATTCATGCGCAGTTTTCTCCGCTAGAATTGTATTGAAATCTTGGACATTTTGAAGTTGGTTTTGATGAATTCTGAGACCGTTCAAATCTTGGGTTTAGATTGGATTTAAATTCAATTTAAATTCAAAAGGTGAGTGTTTTAACCCACTCACAACTTCTAAAATTTCTTATGTTTGTTAAATTAATTTATGATGTGATTATGAATTTATTTATGGGTGGTTGATATATTTAAATTGCTATTCCAGTTAATTTAAATTTATTTGAATTAAATTGTTTCATAATTTAGTATTGAATCTAAACTGCCAGTAAATACCTGTTACCGGCTACTAGTTCTAAATTGATATTTATTGATTGTTTCGGATGATGATTGTGATGGATGTTGATTGTTGATGTTGGTTGAATGGATGATTTTTTTATATCATTATAAACTGCAAGTTCGTTATGGATTTTTATTTATTTCGGGATTGCGGTTTGAAATGATATATAACCGTAAAATTTAAATTGTGGATTGAAATAATAAATATCCATATCACTTGACCATAGGATAAAAAATTATATATAAACACCGTGGTCTATGTATATAAATAATTTAGAAGGATTTCTATGGTGTTGGAAAGGAATGTATGGTTTTAGAAAATATTGATTTGGATATTATATAAATATTGTTTTTATATATAGTTAAATTCTATATAAATTTGTTTTAAAATATAAAATAAGTTTAATAATAAAGTTGATTTCATTAAAATATAATATGGCTATGTATTTATTTAAATTATATTTAATGTAGAGTTTATAATGATTTAAATAAATTAAGGTTGGAAGATAAATCTGAAATTTATTTGAAATTGAATTTATTTAACAATTAAACTCAAATAAGTTGATGTGAAATTTATTAAATTTGAAAATTTAAAAAGTATGATTTTTATAAAATGATTTTGGTTTAAGGTGGATTAAATGAATATTTCAAGTATAAATAAATTGAAGGAAATATTTAGTTATTTGTATTTTGGGTTTTATTTAAATGATAATGGATTTACTAAGTAAAATATTTCAAAACTAAAGAATAGAAGATTGAATTTGATATATATTTGAAATTACCAAACTTAGTTTGGAAATTGTTGAATACTTAAAGTTGAAATATATTGAATTTGAAATGGTTTATTCTGTGGATCAAATTTGTTTTGCAATCGATATAATTTGGAATACCGTATTTGGAAACTGAATTGAATGGAAATTTATGATTTGGGATTTGGTTAAAATGTAGAAATTCGAGTTGTTTTGTAATTGATTTGTGAAATCAAAGAAGCTATGTTATTATATAAATTATTTTAATATTTAAACCATTTAAGCGGTGCAAGTTATGTTTCATAGTTACGAGTTTCATAATATTAGGATTTGAAAGTGTTATATTTCAAGTATTTTGATTTCGAAGCGTTATAACGTTGAAAGTGCTATGATTTTGGAAAAGGATATATTTGAAATAAAAATGATATTATACTGATTTGGGTTTTAATAAAAATGATATCATATTGATTTGGTTTTTGAAGTGGAAATGATTCATATTGATTTGGTTTTTGAAATGGAAATGATGTTGTATTTATATGGTTTTGAAATGGATATTATATTCTTGTTTTGAAGTATAACTTATTTTGAAATGACCGCGGTGTTATAATGACGTTTGGTTGTTAAAGAGACTGGGATCGGAAGTTGTCATACTCTCTGCCAACTCCGAAAACCACTTTAACAACCGTGTACGCGGTGGAGATTCCAGAATTAAGTAGGATGGCGGCGGCGTTCCTTTGAGGTATATACGTGGACCCAACTCCCGTGAGTTGGCATAAGGTGGCTAAAACAGGAACGATCTCGGGCCAATGAGGTAGCTCCTCTGATCGGACACACTCCTTCGATATTATATTCTGACTTTGAGATTGATTTGGTGGCCACTTTTGATTTTGATTTGGGGGTGTTGCTCGAGGTGGGCGGTAGCTGTGCGCTATGTGTTACCACCAGCCCATGTGCGTAATTGGTATATCTACCCTGGCATTGCCTCGTTGTGCTGTGTCACCTACCCTAGCGCACTTTGTACGAGTTTGGTTTTCTCCCGTAGCCCGTGGAGTATTTAGTGTAGTCCCCCGATCTGGAGATGCACTGATACTGGATGGACTACTGTGACTATTACATATTGAGGGCTATATGGGTAACCCCTTAACGCTATTTAAAAGTAAGTTTATTTTACTATAGACATTATTATAATATTGAAATATTACTACATAGTATATAGCTTAATGGATCTTTCGGAGATGTAAATGCCGAACATCTCTTAAGTTACTACATTCACATTAGACATTGGATAGGAGATGTCAAATCCTGTAGACATCTCTGATGCCGTTCCACTCATATTATTTACCTTTGATTTAATGTACATAAGATATTTTAGTACCGACTTGAATATTTTGTCTTTTCAATTCCCTCGGGTCAGCCTGAGCATTTCAGGGTTTGAAGGCCTTACTTCTGGAGGACGAAGACAAAGATTGTATTACTATTATTTACTATATTGTTCCACCGCATCACATTGTTCCGCTGCATTGTTATTTATTATTCTTTGGTATGTGTAACTCTGATTATGTGTTGTATAAGTATAATCAAATGTTTTGCAAAACAGCTTCATGAATTGTTATTTGATTATCATACATTGTCATTCCGCTGTGAGATTCTGTTTTGTTTTCTTTCTTTCTCTGTTTTTCTTATTTACCCCAATAACAATCCGCCCTTCTGTATAGTTTGAGTCGACATGTGTGTCTGCTTAAAGCATCCAAAAAGGCAGGTACGTTACAGCTAAGTTGATGGGACCCGAGGATGATGGTAGATGGTTAGCTTGACTACGAATGTCAGTGGTGTTTGATGTGAGAGCATGCTGGGTCAGGTCGATTTGAAGTGTCGTGTTTGGTTGATTTTGTGACGGTGGTTGATGCGCAGCTGCGATGGAGGCGATGAATTCTGTTGGATGGCAACATTCGAACGATCAAAGAACATTCCGTAACCTAGAATGCTTGTAGCCTAGACGATGGACTCTGGTTTTTTTGAAGGTAATTTAAAATTTAAAAGCAGTTTAACTAACATTGGTCATATTTAGAAAAAAATCGCTAATAAGTTATTAGTCAAATTAAAAAATTAGTTAATTTATTATAATTAAAAATTGAAATCGTTAATTTATATAATTTGAAATTTGCTTATACGAGGTTCAATCGAACGGAATTAGACGTTTGGATTCATAGCTGTGGAATCTACGCAAGGAAATAAATCTGGAATTGGAAGACATCATTTATATACATATACACCGATACATGTTTGGTGATGTGATTTACATTTAGTTATTGTATTTTCTTGATAGATCCGTTAGCTGCCTATAGTTTTGGATTAAGCATTTACTGGGTATATCGATCCACTTGAGTTGAAAAGAAAAATTATATTGCATTTATCGATGTATTTAGTAGATGTTTAAGACAAAATTATAGATGGTCGCCATTAACCAGCCCTATTCTCCGCTTTAGTAAACGGAATTACTTGTTAATTCTCTTTACTAAGGTGGGTCTCGGGATGGGGCCTTACACTGTGACGCCCCACTCTGAGACCCATATTAACAAAAAGTATTATGAGGTAATACCGTCTGCTAATGCGGAGAATAGAGCTGGATAGGAGCGACCATCTAGAGCCTTGTCTTAACTATCTACTGAATATGTCGATAAGTGCTATCTATTTTTTTCTTCTCAAGTGGATCGACATATCCAATAAATATTTAATACAAAACTATAATTGCTAACGATCTATTAGAACAAAACATAACAACTCAAATGTAAATAACATCACAAAACAGCAAAAATGCATACATATGCTTAAGTACAAATACAATCACTAGTACAATCCAAAATGATACATCAAAGTTATTCTCACAATTAAAATGATTATACTACATAAATGATTCATTTATTAAAGCAACTTATAAATTGAAGTATTTAAATAAAAATAAGAATTTCATGATGAAAAATAATTTTAAACGGCTAAAATATCCTTTATGTGTTGATAAAACATTTTGTTAAACATAAAATGTGTTAGTGTTATTTTATAAAGTTGAAATTATGTAAATATTTAACAATTTGAAAAATCAAGGTGAGAAAATTCTCACTCATTTGGATTATCGAATAAATTTTTAAAATAGTTAGAATTAATTGTTGGATGCCTGGTTGATTTAATAATGATTATCTGATGAATGATATGTTATATATATACAAGAATATATATATATGTATATATATTAGTATTTGGTATAATATTCCCATACATATAGCGGATGAGACCCTATGCGCCCCGTAGAATAGCGGATGGCCCTTTATATCGCGATATCCCTTTCGAAGTAGGATCGGTATTTTTATGTTTTATTAACATCTATGGATGCATAGAAAAATAGGTTGGAGCGATCCAACTGGATTCCTAAAAAATATTAATTTTAAATTTCATATATTGTGATATATGGATTGTGTAGAATAATCTGTTATAGATTATTGTTGTGATTAAATAATTGGATGCTAAAAGAAGCACTGGCCTGAATTTTGGTATTTTAAATACCATAATATTATTTTTGGAATTGGAAGGAATTTGAAAGAAAATTTTGGATATAAAAATATTTATATCGAAGTTTGGATTATTATAAAGAAATTGATTTAGTTAAACAATAAATTAATTTTTGGGTTATACTTAACTATTCGTAAAAAAATTAAAAGAGATTTTTAAATAATATATAAAAAGGATTTTTAAAACGATATTTCTAGAAAATATGAAAATAAGTTGAAATCTATATTAAAGATAGATTGGCAGAAACGAATATAATTTGTAAGGAATTAAGTTTATAAAATAGAATTTATAAATTAGATTATTTTAATAAAAAAAGTGAAATTCCGAGAAGTTATATATTTGTAAACAGTGTTATAAACAAAAGAAATCGATAAAAGATGAAAATTTGGGAATATAAATTTCATAGAGAGAATTTATATTAGAATGCGAGAATAGGGTGAGAAAAATGGTGGATACTATTTTTAGAAGTGAAGATGGTTAAGGAGATCAGAATGGAAGTAAAGTGATTCGAGAGAAATTTATAAAATCGAGTCGATTATTGAGTTTTTTTTAAAATATTTTTAATTCTAAGAAGTTAAGTTTGTTTTTAAAAGGAAAATGTTATCATTTAAAACTATAAAATTTAATCTAGTTGGAATTAAAATACTTCGGTAAGTATATTTTCAAATGTTAAGTATCTATTTTAGTAAATTCAAATCAGTTGTGAAAATTGATTTGTTTATTAAAAAAATGAGTTATTAAAGACGAAAAAAGTGTTTCGCTGTCTTAAATAAATTACTTGAACATGTTTTAAGAATAAATTATTATTCTTGAAAAATACTTATTATATATATATATATATACAAGAGTTTGAAATGATTTTTACTTTATTCTCTCGAGATTTGTAGGCGGGTTTATTTAACGGGAAGGTTTTATAAGAGAAGTTTTATAATGGAATATTGGGAACTTAAGACATTTTCTAAATGTTGAAATACTAAAACTTGAAGAAAAAAATGAATTCGAGTTAAATAATTAAGTTACAAATGGTTAGGCAGGATTATAAATAAATATAATCAGTTTTGAAAATTGTGAGAAGAAATTCATAAATAGTTTTGGAAATGCAGGAGATAAGCTAAGAAAATTCTTAAGTTTTGATACTCGAGATGATTTTAAAAAAAATGAACTTAGAATATTTTCCCTAAGTGTTGAAATGTTTTGGAATATCCTGTTATGGATTTAAATATTGAAAACTGTTTTCAAATATTTGAATATGGAAAAGAAATATATACCTTGTAAAGGTATTTGGAAAAGTATATTTTTGGGAAATGTGTACTTATGGGTGTTTTAATGATAGTTAAACAACCAAGTGTCAATATTGGCCAATTTTGTTAATCATTCCGAAGAGACCGGGATCAAATTTAATTATTGAAAAACCACTTCGATCCGGTTTGAATGTTACGGATGAATACCATGAAGATGATAAAGACGGTGATTCGGTTTGTCCAGTCCCAGAATAACTTGTATGGATAAATGCTATCAGAGCATCATTATTGGAGGACGATGAGCTTCTAAGTGGAATTGTTTCTTGAAAAGTAACGTTTAGCCTCAAGCCTAATCAACTGGGAATGACTAAAATAGGGGAGATGCAGCAAGGCTAAGTGGGTCGCACCCAACTAGGGTATGTTATCACTTTTGTAGATATCATCGGAAACCTTTATATTATGGATATGGTTGTGCATGAATGAAGGAGCGCTCAATTTTAAGGGTAGGAACACCCAGTGTGATAACATATTCAGTCTATCCAGGTTAGGGGTAGGCCGATCTTGTGTAGCAGGGGATCCCGACGAGGTCCTCGGTACATTGTTCTAGAGGTGTACTGTGATGGACGGTACCTCGGTGGTCCAGTCATTATATGGAATTCATTCTCCAATAAGCACCGTACGGTTTTGATTGTGACCAGCTATGCTGAAATGTTACATGCAAGCATTTCAGCTATTTTCTATTTACTTGGTTTGGACACTATTATAATATCAGACGATTTTGATAAAAAATGTTTTAGTTATCGTAAGGTAAAAACCCGTCGTGTTTATGTGCGACGTGGTCTTACGAGATACCTTTGTTTTTCGAAGGATTTTGATAACTCTAATAATCCAAACTGAGTGTGTTTTCTCATGCTGGTTTTCCAGACTGACTCAGGTGTTATTTTCATTATAATACTCGGTTCAGACCAAGTATTATAGATTCAGGTTAGAATGCTATGGAGCGTAGGAGACGAGCTGGAGGAGTTCGAACGTATATCCGTACTTGGTTTATATTTCCGCTGTGTGAGAAAAAGTGAATATAACTGTCCAGACTGATGTATTAATTATTGTACTACGATGATTGTACGTATAAAACAGTTACAGATTCCTTTGTATAAAAAGCTGCTATTATATATTATATTTTTTTCGTTACGATTGTGAGATTTTATGTTTGTTGTTCTATTTTCTTCTATCTCTTTCTTCTTCTTACCGTAGTTATTCGCTCTTTCTTATAACTTGGGTTGAACGGGAATGATTTATTACCAACTCAAAGTGTACGGAACCGCGAGTCGCTACATTTGGAATTAGAGCTGAAAGTTAAGCGAGAACCTTGGCTCTTATGGGGATTACTCATTAGAGATAGAGTCAGTAGTACTCTAGAATGAGTTGAGTGTAATAATATATATGAGCGCATATTTGTTAGTGAATATAAATGGTTTTATATTTTGTTAATTTATTAAATTCTAGTCGAATAGTGGGATGCCACTAAACTGATAGGAGTTTTTAAACACTTAAACCCAGTAAACCAACACAGTATGGTTTTGAAGCAGGTAAATGAAATATTTTACCCAAATTATATTTTGATATAAAAGAGAATATTTTTTCTGAAAATTATGATAGTGATGTGTTCGGTTGTTATTATATAACCAAAATAAGATTTAAAAATTTGGAATAGATATAAAAACCAAATTGGATTGTATAAGAACATATTATACAAGGAAATTAAAAACTAAGAAAACAGATTCAAACAAAAACATGGAAAATTTAAATCCCAAAGATTTTTAGAAGTATTTTCCAAAGTGTTTGAAGCAAAATAATAGTATGATTATTTTGGAGGTATTTTTGAATAAAAAATGGTTTTAAGTGGGTTTTGGAAGTGATATAGCACTGAACTTACTTCGGTCATTGGAAAATAATTCTGATGATGACGGCCTCATCATCAGTGTTCATTTTCGAGTTTCTAAGTGATGGATTGCTACCGTAACAAGTTAATATGGTGATTTTTCGATGAAAGCAATTGTTTCTTTGAAAAACTCCAAGGGAATTGTTTTGGATAAAAATCAGATTGATTGTGAAATTCGAAGGAAGTGATTTCAAAGTGAATTGAAATATATACCGTGTGTTTGAATTTTGGGATTTTAATATAATTGTTGGGGAAAACCTCGAAAATGAGTTATGAACTTATAAAGAGAATATGATTTCTGTAAGAAAGGGAGAGTACGGAATTCGAGTTGGAGAAATAAATTTTAGCTTAAGTAAGTTAAAATAAATTTTGTGAATTGGATTTAACTTAAGGAAAGTTGATGCAGTCATGAGTCGTATACGACTCAAGTTGTTACGAGATAAGGAGCAGCGCTTTAAGTTGAGTGGAAGGGTTGAGTCGTCCACGACTCAACATGGAGGAGTTGAACCATACACGACTCAACTGGAGACCAGAGGGGACACGGAGAAAGAAACGCGAGTTAAAGAAAGGGATTTGAGTCGTATCCGAGTTAACAAGAAAGAAGAGGAGGAGTTACGACTTAGCAGAAGTTTGAGGTGTGCGAGTGTGATGAGTCGTACACGACTCAACGACTTATCCATAAGTCGTGTACGAGTTAACAAGAGCAGAGAAGTGGAAGTAGATGAGTCGTTCGGAGTTGACTCGGTTGAAGGGATATGCCGCAAGTAAGCTTGGGAACTTGAGTCGTTGGAAGTATGTTGAGTCGTGACCTATGTTGAGTCGGTGGTATGCATATGTTGTTAAGTCGTATGTCGTGTACTATGTTCTGTGAGATGTAAGTATGTGTCGCATTATAGTATGAGTCGTGAGTCCTAAGTCATGAGTCGTGAATCTGTTGAGTCGTGAGTCATTGAGCCGGCATGGTGTAGTAAGTGTTAAACCGTGTGCATTGAGTCACCGCCGACTTATAGTGAGTCGTAAGTCGTATGCGACTTAAGGGTCAGGGTCAAAACTCTATAAATAGGGGGGGTGCGTTGTACATTGTGGTGGTTGATTTTGGAAATAAAATTTCTTGTTGATTGCTTTGTGCTTTCTTCTCTAATTGGTAGTTGTGTGTAATCTCCTATCTCCACCTACGTCATTCGAGTGTGCTCGAATCTTCGTTTGTGAAGCCGATTCACGGAATCAAGTGCGCTTGATCAACGTCGAAGAATCGTAGATCTTTGTTTCTCGGTATCGTGCGCGATCAACGAGACGAAGATAGCTAGAATCCGGCATCCTTGGATTAACGGATTTGGGCATTACAGTATTTTCAAACCACCGATTGCTACATTTCATCGATTAAAGTTTGTTTTGAATTATCCGCTGCGTCAGTTTTGGTATCAGAGCCATACTTAGCCAATCATAGCTAAGTTGATTCTTGGAGCCAAGTATTTGAAGTTGAAGTTTGAAGTTGTTTATCGTGTTCATATTGAAGTTGCAACAAGAGGGAGAACTTTTGATCCATTCCATTTTGGATCAAAGTGTTGAAAGTTTTTGAATTTGAAGTAGGCCGTGTATACTAGTGAAGTAGCCGAGCCTAGGGAGGATCATTGGAAGCTTGTTTTGAGCTAAGGTGTTAAGGCCGAGCCTTGAGAAGTTGTGTAGAAGCTTGCGAAGCCGTGATTTGCTTGTGAAGTATCACTTTGGTATCGATTTGTTGAAACTTTGTGAATTTCAATCATGCCGCCAAGGAGAGCTAACCGCCATCAAAATGTTGAAGCTTTATATCGGAGAGAAGAGGCCGATCAAATGGAACAACGTATGCATGAGAAGATTGATGAAGGCATTGGTAGGTTGGAGAAGCTTATGATTGATATGAATCAAAGTAGAAGAAGAAATTCACCTTAGTCCATTCGTGGAGGAAGTAGAGTTTCACATCATTCAGGTCGAGAGAGGAGAGAGAGTCAGGATCAATGAGTGTTGATAATCGAAGTAGGAGGAATGATGATGGTCGTGATCGAAGAGATATGGGTAGTAGGAGTGGTGGTAGAGATGTTGGAGGGCGTGAAAGACAACGACATGCATCAGACTTTGATGAGGAGTTTGACGGTGATAGGGGAAGTGTTCATTTCAGAGACCGAGATCAGGGACAACGTCAGTATCGGGTTATTGATGATGATCGACGTTGGGAATCGGGAATGAAGATAGAGATTCCGGAGTTTAAAGGAGGGATGGTAGCTGAAGAATTTCTTGATTGGGTGTCAAATGTTGAAGAGATCTTTGATTTCAAGGAGGTTCCTGAGCATAGGAGAGTAAAGATGGTTGCTACAAGGCTGAGGGGAAGAGCTTTGGCATGGTGGCAGCAAACTAAACTTACTCGTGAACGAATGGGAAAGACAAAGATAGAATCTTGGGAGAAGATGAAGAAGTTGATGCGAGCTACATTTTTACCATACAACTATCAATCACTTATGTACCAGAGGTTGCAGAATCTGAGGCAAGGGACAAAGTCTGTTAGTGAATATGCTGATGAATTTTACCAACTCATTGCCAGAAATGATATTATGGAGACGGAAGAACAGCTAACTGCTAGATTCATTGGGGGATTGAGAATGCATATCCAGGATATGGTTAATATGTTTGATCCTAGATCAGTAGTAGAGGCACATCAGAAAGCGTTGGCTTGGGAGAAGCAAGGAAGGCGTGGAGGTGGTGTGTTTACTAATTCCAATAATCAAGCGAGGGGTGTTAGTGGAAGTTCTAATGTTCCTAAACCTATCAATAAGCCAGTGGTGAAGGAGGCTGAGAAGGCGAAGGTTAACAGTGGTTTCAAATGTTACAATTGCCAGGAGTTGGGTCATAAAAGCAATGAATGTCCAAAGCCAAAGAAGAGAACCATGGTTGCAGAGGTTGAAGAAGAGGATGAGGAGGCAGAATGTTTAAATGCACCTTATGTTGAGGAGGAAGAAGAATTGTCTGGAGATGAAGGTTGTAATCTTATGATGAGGAGGTCATGTCTTACACCAAAGCAAGAGGAGGATTGTAATTGGTTGAGGAGTAACATATTTCAGTCGACATGCACTATTCGGGGAAAAGTTTGCAAGTTCGTTATTGATGCTGGAAGTTGCGATAATATTATTTCTACCGAGGCTGTGAAGAAGTTGAACTTGAAAACTGAGAAACATCCTAAACCGTACAAGCTAGCATGGTTAAGGAAGGGTGGTGAAGTGAAGGTGTGTCGAAGGGTTTGTGTTAAATTTTCTATTGGAAAGAAGTACAAAGATGAAATTTGGTGTGATGTTGTAGACATGGACGTATGTCATCTGTTTTTGGGCAGACCATGACAGTTTGATAGATCAGTTCAACATGATGGTCGTGCCAATAGTTACAGTTTCATGTTCGAGGGTACTAAAATCACTTTGGTTCCCAAGAAGCAACAACAGAAGGAGAGCAAGCTGGAAGAGATTGAAGAGCTGAAAACTTTATTATCTTTGAAAGAGTTTGTTAAAGAAGTTGAAGAGGAGCCTGAAGTCTATTTGTTGATTGGGCGAGAGAGCAGTGAAGAGGTTGAAATTCCTGAAGAAGCAAAGCCAGTTTTGAAAGAATTTGAAGATGTGTTTCCAGAAGAGTTGCCTAAAGAGTTACCGCCACTTAGAGACATTCAACATCAAATTGATCTTGTTCCGGGAGTAGTTTTACCACATCGACCACATTATCGAATGAGTCCGAAGGAACATGAAGAGTTACGAAGGCAGGTGGAAGAATTACTTGAGCAGGGACGTGTTCAGGAAAGCTTGAGTCCTTGTGCAGTACCAGCTTTGTTAGTGCCGAAGAAGGATGGAACATGGAGAATGTGCACAGATAGTAGAGCTTTGAACAAGATTACTATTCGCTATAGATTTCCTATGCCGAGGTTGGATGACTTGCTGGATCAGTTGAGTGGGGCTACGATATTTTCGAAGATTGATTTGAAGAGTGGTTATCATCAAATTCGAATTAGACCAGGTGACGAATGGAAGACAGCTTTCAAGACAAGAGAGGGGTTATACGAATGGTTGGTTATGCCATTTGGTTTGTCAAATGCACCTAGTACATTCATGCGAGTGATGAATCAAATCTTTAGACCATTCATTGGGAAGTTCGTGGTGGTTTATTTCGATGATATTCTGATATATAGCAGGAGTATGGAGGAGCATGTTCTACATTTGAAGGAAGTGTTGATTATTCTTCGTGAAGAACAATTTTATGCTGCTACGAAGAAATGTGTGTTTATGACAAGAAGTGTTTTATTTCTGGGTTATGTTGTATCTGAGAAGGGAATCCAGGTGGACCAGAGTAAAGTTGAAGCTATTAGAAATTGGCCACAGCCGAGAACTATCACTGAAGTTAGAAGTTTTCATGGATTGGCATCATTCTACCGAAGATTCATTCCACACTTCAGTAGCGTGATGGCACCAGTTACTGATTGCATGAAGGGGAAACAATTTTCTTGGTCGGAGGAAGCGGGGGTTGCTTTCGAACGAATCAAAGAACTCTTGACGACAACACCAATTCTTGTTTTACCTAATTTTCAGTTGTTGTTTGAGTTACACACTGATGCATCAAAGGTTGGGATTGGAGGAGTGTTGAGTCAGCAGGGGAAACCTATTGCATATTACAGTGAGAAGTTATCAGGAGCAAAAATGAGATATAGTACATACGATGTTGAGTTTTATGCTGTTGTGCAAGCTGTTAAACATTGGAGACATTATCTATTTCAGAAAGAATTTGTTCTTTATACTGATCATGAAGCTTTGAAACATTTACAGGGACAGGATAAAATTTCAGCGAGGCATGCATCATGGATTGCTTATTTGCAGCAGTTTACTTTTGTGGTCAAACATAAGTCAGGGGTGACGAACCGTGTGGCTGATGCTTTGAGTAGGCGGAGTCATTTGCTGACAACATTGAAAGTTGAGGTGACAGGGTTTGAATTACTACCAGAGATGATTAAAGAAGATCCTTACTTTGTGAAATATGTTGAAAAGGTGAAGGATGGGAGTACCGATGAATTTATAATGGTTGATGGATTCTTGTTTAAAGGAAATCGGTTATGTATTCCTGAGAGCAGCTTGAGAATGAAAATTATCAAGGAGTTGCATGAAGAAGGCCATGTGGGTAGAGATCGTACATTGCAGTTGATTTCTCAATCTTATTTTTGGCCGTCGATGAGAAAAGAAGTTGAAAGATTTGTGGACAGATGCCATATTTGCCAGGTTTCAAAGGGAACAGCGACAAATGCATGATTGTATATGCCATTACCTGTGCCGTCTAAGCCATGGGTTGATATCAGCATGGATTTCGTTTTGGGTTTGCCTAGAACTCAAAGGGGAAATGATTCTATATTTGTTGTGGTTGACAGATTTTCTAAAATGGCACATTTTATTGCTTGCAAGAAGACGACGGATGCTGTTCGTGTTGCTCAGTTATTTTTCAAGGAGATCTATCGACTTCATGGACTACCAGAATCTATTGTGTCAGATAGGGATACTCGTTTTCTGAGTCACTTTTGGTTAAGTTTGTGGAAGATGGTGGGAACAAAGCTGAAGTTTAGTAGCGCTTGTCATCCGCAAACTGATGGACAGACAGAAGTTGTAAACAGATCATTGGGAAATTTGTTACGATGTCTTGTACAGGATAATTTGAGAAGTTGGGACATGAAGTTATGCCAAGCAAAATTTGCTCATAATCATGCCAAGAATCGCAGTACGGGTTTCAGTCCATTTCAGATTGTATATTCAAATTTACCAAGGGGGCCATTGGATTTAGCAGTAGTACCACAACCGAAGGTGACAGTTAAACGAGCTGCTGATTTTGTTGGTGAGCTGACTGAATATCATAAAATCGTTCAGGAACGATTGGAGAAAGTGAATAAGAAGTATAAGAAGTCTGCAGATGTAAAACGACGAAATGTTGAATTTAACAAAGGCGATTTGGTGTATGCTGTGTTGACGAAGGATCGTTTTCCAGTGGGCACTTATAATAAGCTGAAAGCCAGAAAAATTGGTCCAGTTGAAGTTTTGAAGAAAATCAATGAGAATGCTTATCAATTAAAGTTACCAGATGATGTTTATACTTCTGATGTTTTTAACGTCAAATATTTAATTCCATATCATGGAGGTGAGATTGTTGTGGAGGAATTTACAAATTCGAGGTCGAATTTTTCTCAACCAGGGGAGAATGATGCAGTCATGAGTCGTATACGACTCAAGTTGTTACGAGATAAGGAGTAGCGCTTTAAGTTGAGTGGAAGGGTTGAGTCGTCCACGACTCAACATGGAGGAGTTGAACCATACACGACTCAACTGGAGACCAGAGGGGACACGGAGAAAGAAACGCGAGTTAAAGAAAGGGATTTGAGTCGTATCCGAGTTAACAAGAAAGAAGAGGAGGAGTTACGAATTAGCAGAAGTTTGAGGTGTGCGAGTGTGATGAGTCGTACACGACTCAACGACTTATCCATAAGTCGTGTACGAGTTAACAAGAGCAGAGAAGTGGAAGTAGATGAGTCGTTCGGAGTTGACTCGGTTGAAGGGATATGCCGCAAGTAAGCTTGGGAACTTGAGTCGTTGGAAGTATGTTGAGTCGTGACCTATGTTGAGTCGGTGGTATGCATATGTTGTTAAGTCGTATGTCGTGTACTATGTTCTGTGAGATGTAAGTATGTGTCGCATTATAGTATGAGTCGTGAGTCCTAAGTCATGAGTCGTGAATCTGTTGAGTCGTGAGTCATTGAGCCGGCATGGTGTAGTAAGTGTTAAACCGTGTGCATTGAGTCGCCGCCGACTTATAGTGAGTCGTAAGTCGTATGCGACTTAAGGATCAGGGTCAAAACTCTATAAATAGGGGGGGTGCGTTGTACATTGTGGTGGTTGATTTTGGAAATAAAATTTCTTGTTGATTGCTTTGTGCTTTCTTCTCTAATTGGTAGTTGAGTGTAATCTCCTATCTCCACCTACGTCATTCGAGTGCGCTCGAATCTTCATTTGTGAAGCCGATTCACGGAATCAAGTGCGCTTGATCAACGTCGAAGAATCGTAGATCTTTGTTTCTCGGTATCGTGCGCGATCAACGAGACGAAGATAGCTAGAATCCGGCATCCTTGGATCAACGGATTTGGGCATTACAGTATTTTCAAACCACCGATTGCTACATTTCATCGATTAAAGTTTGTTTTGAATTATCCGCTGCGTCAAAAGTTAAATAAATTTATTGGAAACTGAGACAATAATAAATTCGAATGGTGAAATTGCTATATTAATATAAGTAAGGAAGTGGAAAATTTTGAAATTCGAATTGAATTCTTACTTGATTGAAATTGAATGAATTAGAAAAAATTATTTGGAGTGAAATTAGTTTAAGTATGAATAACTCGAATATAGTTTTGAAATGTGGGTTAAAAGGAATTGAATTTAAATAAGAAGGTGAATTGAATTTGAACCATATGGAATTTAATTAAATATGTAAGTGATAAAGTGACTATATAACCATAAGTTATAAAATTTGAATTGGATTATAAATAATGTCGAATTGAAGCAAATATAAATTTTGAGTTGTGAAATAATTATATATAACCATTAGGTATAAATTTTGAATGAAATAAAATTCAAGTGAAGGATTGGAATTGTGAATAAATAAATTTGAGCAGCTTAAAAAATTTGAAATTAATGGGATAAAAAAATATACTTAGGTTAGAAATAGATGTATAATCTCGAGTTAAAATAAAATGTGGATATACTTGAGTGTAAAATTGATGGAGATGAGAGAGATAAGTTGTGTAACTTATAAAATTAAAAATGGAATGATTAACTAAAATAAAAATAGTTAATATTTTCGTAGCGAAGTAAAATTCCAAACTTGAGTTATAACATAAATTTGAACTCAAGTAACATAAAAGAAGTGACTTTTGAGATAAAAATCAGATGTTGAGTTATAAGTTGGAAGTAAACTAATTAGATAATTAATTAGTTAATTGAATATAGAATGGATATTAACTTGGTTAAGTAAATTGGACTGTGGATTAAAAGTGAATATTGGAATCGAAACTTGAGTTATAAATAAAATTCGATTTAATTATAGGAGAATTAAATATATTTTGAAATGTTGTCGAATAAAATGGCATTGGATTGAAGTAAAAATGAGTTGAGTTACAAATATATTCAATTTGAGTATGAATAAATTGAATATGGCCTTGATATTATTTAAATGAATTCAAGAATAAATTTGAGTATTGAAATAAATTTTTTTTGGAGTGGATTAAGTGAATGAACAAATTTGATAAATTAGTAAATGGAATAGAATTGAATATAAATTGATTTGGAATCAAATTAAAATAGCTATAAGCTTAAATGGTTATTTTATTAAATGAATAGCACCGAATTTGCATAGAAAAATTGCTGTTAGAAGCAAATGAAAGTAAATAAAGTTCCATGAATTAATAGAAGTGAATAAAATTGATTTTTAAATCAATTGGAATGGATATGAGTTTGTTTGGTATAAATATGAACTGAATGCAATAAATTTGATTATAAATCATTTTATTTGAATAAAATGATATATGGATCGATTGGAAGCAATTAAATTGGTGTTGAAACCTTATGATTGCTTATTATTATGTGTTTTAACTATTTAAATATGTGAAATGTTGATGAATTTCATATTTTGGCACTTACGTGGTTTAAATTGAGTAAGTACAGGTACAGAGGGACTTTTTGGCTATGTTTGGGTTGTGAAATTGCTTTCAAAATAAATGCTCTCTTAACAATGCTTAAAATGCTAATATAAGGTACGTTTTCGGATTACATACTGCGAATTATAGATATTGATATATATATGTATGTATGTATATATATTGTTTTCCGACTGTGTGGGTCGATGTATATATATTTGTCCCTCTTGTCATATTGCAAACGGCTCACCGTACAAAGGAGACTCTGCCTAATTTTTTTGAATTTAGGGTGTTAGAAAAAATTTTGAAAAGTTTTGGGAAATTTTGTTAACGACAAATTGATTTCAAATTGAAATTGAAATAAGAGATTTTGGAATTAGAATTGAAAATTAATTGTTTTGGGTGGAACTAAAAGATTAGAAAAGTGAATATCGAGTTTTAACTAAGTAGGGTTTTAATAAGTAACGAGTTTGAAGCATTTTTCCTGCTTTAGCAAATTTCGAGGACGAAATCCTTTTAAGGGAGGAGGAATGTAACGATCCAGATTTTTCATCATTTGATTTTGGATATTTAAATGGTTTAAATATTGGATTTGGGATTGTAATTTAGTTAGTAAGATTTTAAAACTGAAATTTCAAGCGATTTCGCACATTTTGGAAATTGTCAATTTAATCGACGCGTTAATATAGCGATCCGGGGCACAGTCTTGGAATTCGACAAAACCAGTTCCATTTAATCTGTAATAGAGTATCATTATTGGATTTCAAACTTCGTAACGTTTGGATTTACCATGTGGTCGTATGATCTAATAATGCCAAGAAATAAATCAATTGAATTTAATTTAAATATTTGATTTAAAAAGCTATCTTCCGCTTACGATCGAATTAAGCTTCGAAGCTTGTTTCATTTGGTTCGAAATAGCGGTATAACATTAGGAACAATAGGCAGTACGCCTCGATCGAGGTTCAGAATTAATATCTAGATATTTTGTAATTTTATATATATATATATATATATATATATATATATATTATCTCCATTTCACATCAGCTGCCCTATCCTTCATTTCAACCACCCTAGGCTCTGAACCTAGCCTAATTTATCATGTAGAAAGCCATTATTCCCATTCCTTTCAAAAGCCACCTTCCCAATCGAATTTAAATGACCGCGTCTTCTTCCCCACTTTCATTCTCCAGCGATTCGGAGAAAATAATAATAATTAAGTCTTGTATTATCTCCACCTTCTTCCTTAAATTGAAACTCGGTTCGAAATCTTAAAAAAGAGAAACGGGGAAAACAAATCGCCGATGCGCCAAGGCCGAAGTCATGGCCGAGTCGCGAACGTGGGCACTAATGGGCACACGTGACCAGAGGAGGGCTGTTAGCAGCGTCGCGAGTGGGATGATGGGCGATGACCGAAGTGGTGCAACATCGACTATTGCACTATTGTAGGCGGCTTGAGAGGAATATGCGATCGACCTGGAGGAAGTTTGGGTGTGTGCGTTCGCTCATGTGAGATTTGGGGAAGGCCACGTGATCAATGTTAGTAGAGAAGCTAAGTTGATGCGACCCGAGGATGATGGAAGATGGTTAGCCTGACGGTGAACGTCAGTGGTGTTTGACGTGAGAGCATGCAAGGTCAGGTCGAAGTGCAGTGTTAGGTTGATTTTGTGACGGTGGCTAAAGCGCAACAATTGGGTGGCAGCATTCGAACAATCAAAGAACATTTTGTGTCCTGGAATGCTTGTAGCCTGGACGATGGACTCAGGTTTTTTTTATGGGAATTTAAAATTTAAAATCATTTTTAATTAACATTGATCATGTTTAAAACTTATTGATAGAAAGAAAAATCGCTAATAAGTAATTAGTTAAATTAAATAATTAGTTAATTTATTTTAATTAAAAATTGAAATGGTTAATTTATAAAAATTTGAAATTTTCTTATACGAGGTTCAATCGAACGGAATCAGCCATTTGATTCATAGCTACGAAAATAGCTGATGACCCTTTATACCGCAATATCCCCCTCGAAGTGGGATTGGTATATTTATGTTGAATTAACATCTATGGATGTAGGAAAAAACAGGTTGGAGGGATCCAACTGGATTCCTCAGAAATGTTGATTTTAAATTTCATATACAGTGATATATGGATTTGTAGAATAATCTATGATAGATTATTGTTATGACTGAATAATTGGATGCTAAAGTAACACTGGCCTGAATTTTGGTATTTTAAATACCATAATATTATATTTGGAATTTGAAGGAATTTAAAAGGAGATTTTGAATATAAATATTGATATCGAAGTTTGGATTATTTTAAAAGAAATTGATTTGGTTAAACAACAAACTAATTTTTGGGTTATATTTAACTATTTATAAAAATATTGTAAAAAGATATTTTTAAAAAATTTATAAAAAGTATTTTTAAATGATGGATTTTTAAAACGATATTTCTGGAAAATATGAAAAGAAGTTGAAATCGATATTAAATATCGATTGGCAGAAATGAATATAATTTATAAGGAATTGAATGTATAGAATGGAATTTATAAATTAGATTATCTTAATAAAAAAAAGCGAAATTCAGAGAAGTTATATATTTGTAAACGATGTTATAAACAAAAGAAATCGATGAAAATTTGGGAATATAAAATTCATAGAGAGAATTTATACTAGAATATGGGAATATGGTGAGAAAAATAGTGGATACTATTTTTGGAAATGAAGATGGTTAAGGAGATCGGAATGGAAGTGATGTGATGTGATTCGAGAAAAATTTATAAAATTGAATCGGTTGTTGAGTTTATCTAAAAAAAATACTTATTATATATATAAGAGTTTGAAATGATTTTTACTTTATTCTCTCAAGATTTGTAGGCAAGTTTATTTAATGGGAAGGTTTTATAAGAGA
The DNA here is from genome assembly GCA_030765085.1 of Allium cepa. Classification (NCBI taxonomy): domain Eukaryota; kingdom Viridiplantae; phylum Streptophyta; class Magnoliopsida; order Asparagales; family Amaryllidaceae; genus Allium; species Allium cepa. Next base: position 20,287,085 of record CM060933.1, on the reverse strand, counting down.
AGTTTTATAATAGGATGTTGGGAACTTAAGACATTCTCTAAATGTTGAAATACCGGAACTTGAAGAAAAAAATGAATTCAAGTTAAATAATGAAGTTATAAATGGTTAGATGGGATTATAAATAAATATAACCAGTTTTGGAAATTGTGAGAAGAAATTCATTAATAGTTTCGGAAATGTAGGAGATAAGCTAAGAAAATTCTTAAGTTTTGATAGTTGAGATGATTTTGGAAAAAATGAACTTAGAATATTTTCCCTAAGTGTTGGAATGTTTTAGAATATCCTGTTATGGATTTAAATATTGAAAATTGTTTTCACATATTTGAATATGGAAAGGAATTGGAATATATAACTTGTAAAGGTATTTGGAAAGGAATATTTTTGGGAAAATGTATAATAAGGCATGATGTGTACTTATGGATGTTTTATTGATAGTTAAATAACCGACTGTCAATATTGCCCAATTTCGTTAATCGTTTCGAACAGACTGGGATCAGATTTAATATCTGAAACCACTTCGATCCGGTTTGAGCGTTACAGATGAATACCGTAAAGATGATGAAGACAGTGATTTGGTTTGTCTAGACTCAGGACAACTTGTATGGATGAATGCTATCAGAACATCATCATTGGAGGACTTGAGCATTCTAAGTGGAATTTTTTCTTTAAAGGTAACGCTTAGCATCAAGCCTCATCAACCGGTAATGACTAAAACAGAGGAGATGCAGCAAGGCTTAGTGGATAACACTCAATTAGGGTATGTTATCACTTTTCTAGATATCCTCAGAAACCTCTATATTATGGATATGGTTGTGCATGAAAGAAGGAGCTCTGGTTTGTAAGGGTGGGAACACTTGGGTTGGTAACATATTTGGTCTATCTAGGTTAGGGGTAGGCCGATCTTGTGTAGGAGATAATCCCAGCGAGGTCCTTGTTACATTGTTCTAGAGGTGTACTGTGATGGGCGATACCCTAGTGGCACAGTCATTGTATGGAATCCATTCTTCGATAAGCGCCGTACGGTTTTGATTATGCCCAACTATGCTGAAATGTGAGATGAAAGCATTCCAACTATTTTCTATTTACCTGGTTTAGACACTATTGTAATATCAGATGATTTTCAAAAAATGTTTTGGTTATCGTAAAAACCCATCGTGTTTATGTGTGACTTGGTCTTATGAGATACGTTTGTTTTTCAAAGGATGTTGATAACTCTAATAATCCAAATTGAGTATGTTTTCTCACGTTGGTTTTCCAGACCGACTCAGTTGTTATTTTCATTATAATACTTGAGTTAAATCGAGTATTACAGATTTATGTTAGAATGCTATGGAACTCAGGAGACGAGCTGGAGGAGTTTGAACATATATCCGTACTTGGTTCATATTTTCATTGTGTGAGGAAAAGTGATTATAATTATCTAGATTGATGTATTAATTATTGTACTAAGATGATTGTAAGTATAAAATAGTTAAAGATTCCTTTGTATAAAAATCTTCTATTATATATTATATATTGTCCCGCTGCGATTGTGAGATTTTGTGTTTGTTGTTCTATTTTCTTCTATCTCTTCCTTATTCTTACCCTAGTTATTCGCTCTTTCGTACATTTGGGTTGAATAGGAGTGATTTATTATCAACTAAAAGGCTACGAAACTGTGGATCGCTACAGTCAATGTGCTAGCTCAGCCATGGCATTGTCGTCGTCATCACTATCGGTCGTGCCTTTTAGGGAAACTAATTTCTTTTCGAATTTCTGCTTTTACGTTCTTCTCTAACCTTTAGTTCTATCTCATAAATGATGAGATTTCCTATTAGTTCCTCCAACTTAAGCCATTTCAAGTCTTTGGATTCTTAAATTGCTGTCACTTTTGCTTCAAAGCTTCTCGAGAGGATTCTCAGATTTTTTGGACGATCTCCAATTCTATCTAAGCTTTTCCCAGTGTTTTTGATTTCGTCCATATATCTTTTTTATATTCTCATTTTTTATCATCACTAAATTCTCGTATTCATTGCTGAGCATGGCTAGATGAAATTCCTTGGCCAACGATGTACCTTCATGAGTCACTTTAAGCGTATGCCAAATTTCCTACGCAGTCACGTAGTAAGAAACATGATTGTATTCAGTTTTATCTAAGGCACAAATAATAGAATTTATAGCTTTTGCATTAGACCGATATAAACGAAGTTCATTGGCATCCCACTTATCTTTTTCCTTAGGAACTTCATGACCATCTATATTTACTATAGGTAGATTATAACTAGTTTCAAATATATCCCATGCATCTAGAGTATCTAGAAAAAATGTAACGACCCGTAATTTTCGAAGTTTAAATTTTTCAATTTAATAAGATTTTGATAATTAAATATGAAAGAATAAATTTTTTGAATTAATAATGGGGATGAAAGGTAATGATGTTAATGCAAGTTAATAATTAACTAATTTAGTGCAACCACAATTAATTGAAACAATTATAGGCTTATAGTTGATTGTAAATAGTAAAATTTGGAAATAAATTTAAAGTTATATTAATTGATGAAATAATACACAATAAACTATATTTTGATAAAATCAACGCAGATAAGTAATTAAAATATTGGTTTGGAATGATAACTTATAAAAGTATGACTAAGAATTAGTGCCAACAATTATTATAAGTTACCGATATATTTTTAATCCATTAAATTGAATTGGAATCAATTGCAATAAATCAAAATAAAATATTACGTTAATGTTTATTAAGGTAATAATTGGAATTAATGTTAATGTTATTCATAAAAGCACAATTTGTTGAATTGAAAGAATGAAAATAAAAATTTATCAATATATTAAAATTTGAACTATAATAATTGGATTAATTGCAATTAAATGAAATTAAATATCTAAATATTACGTTAATTGAAATTAAGATTGAATTTGAGAATATTAATGTAATAGATCATGAATCCAATGTTAATTTCATCCATTTGACAATAATGAATTAAATAATAGAATGAAAAGTAAATTAAATGAAATTATTGGAAGAAAAATTTATAATTTCTGAATTTAATGAAATTGAGGTTAACACTGAAATTGATAAATTAATCAACTCTAAATTGACATCTAAATTTATTTAAATTATTGTAAATGATTAAGAAATTTAAAAACGATAAAAATTGTCAATTATAGAGTCGAAATTTAAATTTTGATTTAATTAATTAATTATTAATTTATTTAATTAATGCAAAAATACCCATTTTGACCACTGACTTGGATTTCGACAAAACTAGATTCGTCGGATCCATAACGATGAATTATTATAGGATTTCAAGTTTCATAGCGATCGGGCTTGTCGTTTGATCGTACGGACTCGAAATGCCTAGAAATCAATTTAATTGAAATCAATTTGGAATAACATGATTTTAGCATAAATTCTTCATACGATGGAATTAGGACTTGAAACCCATTCCATTGCATTTAGAATATTTAAAAACATTTATTTTGATATATAGGTTGACCCATTTCTGTTCCGAAGGCAGAACGAGCTTTTCGGGTCGTTTATTGTTCAATCAAATCTTGTCCGTTCATTCTATTTTCAACTTTGCCTATAAATAACCCGTTATAAACCCTAGACACTCCTTATTTTCATTTGTCTGTACGTACATCTCCTTCTCAACTCCTTATTCCAATGGCAGACAAAACCTAATTCCTAAATTCCAATTGATTGGAATAATAAATGTCGAAAAAAAGAATAATATACGCTTCTTTACTAAATAAAAAAAATCATATGTTTATTTATTTGAAATGTTGGTAGTTGAAAATTTATTACAAAAATAATAAATTAATAACATTTGGTTTGTATACAATTCTGTAAATATGTTAAATTACTATAAAAAGGAATTGAATTATCTCATTCAGTTTTACCTTAGAAATCAATGACAATTAATGTGATTGGAATCTTTTAATTGAAAAGTGGGAAGACGTTAATTGTAAACATATATTGAAATAAATTGGGTGATTTATTTCCAACTTATTCAGTTCATGTTCCAAAATTTAATGTTAGTTTACTACATATATGTTTATACCTAAATTTAAACTTATGTTCTAGATCCAATTAGATCACTAAAAAAAGATTATTTAGGTTTGAAATCTCATACGTTATTAAATTAAATGTTAATAGGAGATGATAAAAGGGGTAAAATAGATTTACACTTGACTATTTCCTTTTCAATTAGACTTAATTGCAACATAACTTGCCTTTCCATCTTCACTTTTCTAATCTACTATTACATTCACTGCCTCCTTATGTGTATTATTTTCATACCTTTTATTTATGAATGTAAACTATAAGTGGCAATAAAGATGTACACACACACATATATATATATATATTACACACATGTTTATATTACCTTGTTTATGCTATTATATTTTTGAATGTATGTTAATGCATTCCTTGTAAAACATTCAATCGAAATGTTTACATGTTTGTCTAATTCCCAATCTAATCACCAAGAGGGAGAAATGAAAATTTCTTAATGTTGTATATTCTTTTAATTTATGACACAAATTTGTGTAGAGAATTTATTTTCATTTATGTGTGTTAATTAAATCTTTAAAGGATGTTAATTTTTGTATGTTTATGGTTAACAAAATTAATTAAGTGAACGATTGTTTTTGAAATTTGAATTCTGAAAGTTTGTTTACAGTATAGAGTTAGTCCATTCATTCCCTTTCTAATTAATATTTGCCACATTTTTTTCAATATTTCTCCATTTGTTCCATTACTTCTTTCCGTTTACATTGTCCGAAGCTTTTTTATTTTGCAAACATGGACTACTTTTCATACTTTTAATTCTTTCTTTTACCAATTTTTAATACCTGCTACTTTTAAAAAGGTTGTTCATATTTACTATATTTCAATACCAAGTTTGTTCATATTTACTTTATTTATTTTTCGTTCATTTTCCAACTTTATTTTTTAAAACAACATTTCATTTATTTCTAATTAATAGCGGCCTCTCTTTTCAAATCTCTTTGGCCTTAAACCTAACTCTAACCTTATAAATAAGATATGATGCAAATGAAACCCTAGCCTCCATTCTAATCTTCTTCTTTTTTTTTCTTCGAATCTTCTTATTATCTCTCATTTTAATTTTTCCTTCCTCTTCAAATATTCTTCTTTTCAAATTTTCTTCTATTTCAAACTTTCTTCTTTCTTTTCAAATCTTGATTTTCTCTTCCATTTTTAGTTCTTCTTATTTTAATCCTTTTCTTTTTCAACTCTTCTTTTTCAACTCTTTTTTTTTTCAAACCTTTTAAAAATACATACGTACATATATACATTAATATAATAAGGAGAAAAATTAAAGTAAATCAAAATAAAAGAAAAATTACAGAACAAAACTAGCAATCAAGAAGGAGACTAAGGAAACATAGGGCGAAGCTATTGATTAGAAGTCTATTATTTTCAGATTCCTACAAAGATGAGTGTTTTAACCCACTCACAACTTTTAAAATTTCTTATGTTTGTTAAATTAATTTACGATATGATTAGAAATTTATTTATGACTGTTTGGCATATGTTAAATCATCATCTCAGTTTATTTGAATTTATTTGGATAAAATAGTTATTTAATTTACTATTGAATATAAACTGCCAGTAAATACCTGTTATTTATTATATGTTCTATATTGATGTAATTGATTGAATTGGATGATGATTGTGATAAATGTTTGATGATTGATATTGGATGAATGGATGTTGTATTTTATATTGTTATAAACCGCAAGTTGTTATGGATTTTTATTTCATTCGGGATTGCGGCTTGAAATGATAAATAACCGTATTTATATTTTAAATTATGGATTGAAATGATAAATACCAGTATCACCTGACTATAGGATAGAAATTTTTATACAGACACCGTGGTCTATGTATAAAAATATTTTGAAATGATTTCTATGGCTTTGTAAAGAAATATATGGTTTTAAATAAATATTGATTTTAGATATTATATAAAGGTAATTTTATCCTTGATTTTAAGCTATGTATAATTTGTCTTAATATTGAATAAGCTTAATAATAAGTTTGATTTTTATTGAAGATAATATGGTGAAGTATTTAAATTATATTTTAATATAGAATTTATAATGATTTAAATAAATTAAGGTTAGAAGATAAATTGGAGATTTATTTGAAATTGGATTTATTTAAGAACTAAACTCATATAAGTTTGGTGGGAGATTTATTAAATCGGAAATTTTAAAAGGTATGATTTCATAACTTGATCTTTGGGTTAAGGTGAATTAAATGAGTATTTCAAGCATAAATAAATTGAACGAAATATTTAGTTATTTGTAATTTGAGATTTATTTAAATGATAATGTACTTATCAAGTAAAATAACTCAGAACTAAATAATAGAAAATTGAATTTAATATGAAATTACCAATCTTAGTTTGAAATTGTTGGATACTTAAAGTTTGAAATATATTGAATTTGAAATGGTTTATTTCGTGGATCAAATCTGTTTTGAAATCGATATAATTTGGAATAGTTTATTGGGAAACTGAATTGAATTGATGTTTATGATTTGAGATTTGGTTAAATATAAAATGTAGAAATTCGATTTGTTTCGAAATTGATTTGGGAAATTGAAGAAGCTATTTTATTATATAAAGTATTTCAATATTTTGGCAACGCGAGCCGGTTTTTAAAGTGGACGTCCACTTTTTATTATAACAAACGTAATAATAAAATACAAGGAACAGGAGACAGACAGGATGCCTATGCTACAGTACAGGGTTTTTAAAGTGGTCCGTCCACTGAAACTAACTAGCTGAGAGAACAGGAACTAGACAACATGTCTAGACTGCTAAAAAAACCACCACGCAGGGTGCAAATTAACATTATCTAGCTGCCCAAGGTAGACAAATTCAGAACAATCCATAACAAGTTGCACAAGGAAGACCAAACTATTACAAAATCCATTCATAAAGACGCTAAGCCATACATTGCAAAAGCAAACCAAAACCTGCACAAATAGAACTTGCAACAAGCAAATCAATATTTCATTTCCCAAAACAAATGCCGACATGCCATATTTTCCTCAAGTGCCAGCAAACCGACACAGCATTACCCAAGAGAACATTGCAAGGACTGAAATTGCACAAGGGGATACACGAAGGAAAAGTCACCAAGAAGACAATTGCATAGCAATGTAAAAGGCATAGAGGAACATAACAGAGAAGCAGACACCATACCATCATTCACAATAGCCAAAAGATGAAGAAAATCCTCCGTTGCAAAGCAATCGCTGAGGAAAGTCCACTGCGGAAGCATGAAAAAAGGCAGGTGCAACCTGACTTCCAGTCAAACCAAAGGGCCAGATACAAAACCAAGATGCCACAAACCACAACACAATTTCAAGAAGAAACTGCAGAACCAGGGATCCACCACGGCAGACCAGAGCAGGGGTACAGCCAAAAACATCCAAATACGAGAAGAAAGAAGGCCGACCAGAGGCTACCAAACTCGATAGGAAAACACGAAAATCCAGATCAAAAGGCCACTCCGTTGCAAGCAATCACCAGTAGCGAGATGAAAGGATGATAAAAGCAGGCAGGTAGACGACCAAAAGAACCAAACAACAAACAACCAGAAAAGATGCAGGAGGAAGGAGTGTAGAAGCAGATCAAATTGGGCAAAAAATTAGAGCGTAAAGGAAATTGTGCGTAGTGATGGTAACAAGCAATAACAACAGGGAAAGCTAAGATTGAGGGAGAAAAATGAGAAGAAATGAGGAGGAGAAATGAAGAGACGAATCAGAGATGAAGAGGAAAAAGAGGCGGCGGTTTAGAAAACCCTAGTCCCCATTGTCGAGAGCTAGACTACCCATTGGACATCTTATTTATTATTGTATATTATTCAATTAAAGTATGCAAACTAACATTATCTAGTCCCATTGGACGTTGTTCGAAACTCATAACTTTGAAACATAACTTCTTCCACTTAAATTGTAACAACCCAAGATTTTTGCATATATTTATAGCTTGACATTATTGTATGTTGAATTATTTTTAAACTTGTTTTATTTCGAACATTTATTTTTTAAATATAAATGTTGATTATTATGTGAATTATAATTTCAAACTGGTATAAATTGGATATTTTACTGAAAAGTGAATTTCTGTTCAAACTGGTCAAACTTTGACTTTTAAATTTTTAAATTTAAATTATTTAAATTCCTAATTTTTATCTTTTATTATGAAATAGATTTAATAACAAGAATACTGCTTTTCGTTTCGTTGTAAACGGATTTGAACTGTGAAAGTTATGTATATTTCAATATTGAGTGCAATTTGTTTTATTTAGCAATTTTGTTTATTTTAAATTTTATAAATTATATTTTTTTGTCATATTTTATTTTAATATGTGTTAATATGTTATTTTATGTATATTTTTGTCTTTAACTATTTTTAAAGTGATAATAAAATTTTTCCAAAATTTATTGCATTTATTTTCTATTTTTAAAGGCTGGTTTCCATTTTTCTTCAATTTTCTTCATTAAATTATATTTAATTAAAATTTATTTATTTATTTTTGGGAATTGATTTTTATTTGGTGTTCTTATATTTATTTATAAATATTTTTCAAGTACATAAAAATTTTTCAAAGTTCATTGCATTTATTTTTCATATTTTCAAGACTAGTTGCAATTTTTGTTGTTTTTATTAATTAAATTACATATAATTAATACTTATTTCTTTATTTTTGTTTATTTACTAAATTTTAGTATTTCTATCTGAATTTATATATATATTTCAGTTATTTAAATTAAAAATAAATGGTTGGATATTTGAAAGGTTTTAAACTCTTGAAATTCCAAAGTCCTTTTACATCCCGACCTTTCATTTTCTCAACCTCCATTCTTTATTGTTTTGGCCGTGCACTACCACCATCTTTCCAGCTGACTTCTCTTTTGTTTTTCACGTAAATCATTTCTCATTCCTCAAAGAAAAAGTCACGGCCATTGTTGTCCAAATTTTTTTTTTGGTAAAGCTTCTTTTCTTCTTGTTTTTTTGTGCTTTTCTAAGTGATTTTGTATATTGTTCTCAACTTCATGGCTCCACTCCTCCTCAACCAGATCTAGGCCAACCTCCACACCTTGTTTTCTGATCAACCACCCCCTAGTACCCCACCATGGCTAGGCCGAGCCAGCTAGACAAGCATCACAACCAAAAATCCAGTAATACATCACATATATACAAGTCTAGACCTAGAATTGTCTTCACCACCTTCTACCACCATTTGCCACCACTACCACCACCACTACCACCTATGACCTGAACTCCACCCTCTGCCACATCATCCACCACCACCAGAACCCACAGGCCGATCCCCTAAGCCTCTGGCCGAACCAAGTTGTGGCCTAAAAGTGGTGATATTTTGCCTTGTATAGCCTTGTACACTTAGATCCATGAACCCACTTTCAAACACAACATAGACCGACCCAGATGGACCCAAACCAGACCCAATCCCCTGTGTTAGCTGAGCCAAACATATGCCTAACTGAAGTACCTAAGGTTGATAACAAGTGCAATTCAAATGGATATGGTTTTGGGTGTTGTTTCTAATGTTATTGATGTTAAAGTGTGTTGTAAATTATATACATATATATTGTATTGTTTTGTTTAAATGTTTCAAGGGGTATAGCTTTGACTCTCCACTCTCAAAATCGTAGTAGTGTTATCGTGCCTTCGTAGTGTTAGTATTGTTGATTTGGTAGCGATCTCCAGCTTTGAACAGGTGAGTAAATCTCACCAGACTAATATGTATTTATATAGTGATAAACTGACATCACCTGAATCTGTAAATGCATATCATCCTGTTATAACTGCTATATTATATTCATATGATGTTCACACCTATATTTACATCTGTTATACCATATGTTACTGTTATTTCATGCTATTCTGTTATTTTCATCAGTTTATCACACTACAAGTTCCCTGTAGACTAGAATCACTATGGGTTGAAATGATACATACCCGAACGGACTTTAGAATAGGAGAAAATCGTTATGGGCTGAAATGATAGGCCTGAACGATTTTCAAATTATTTCATTTACTTGGGATTGCGGGTTTGAAATGATAAAACCCGAGTTTTCTTTGTAAATTATGGGTTGAAATGATATATTACCCGTATCACTTGACCTAGGCTAGAAAATGAAATACAGACCCGTTATTAAAATATATTTTTCTAAAATTCTTAAAATATTTTAGAAATGTAAATATTATAATATTTTGATTTAAACTTAATAGAAAAATGATTTTTGTAAAGCATTATTGATTTTCTGAAAATTTAGAAGTGAAATAAATTAATGGTAAAGTTAGAAAATTTGAAATATAAGTTATTTTGGGAAAATTTAATTTGGTGAGAAATGGAATTTAAATTAAATATGAAATGTGATAAATTTATGATATTTGGAATTTAAATGAATTTAAAATGATTGTTATAATATATTAATGATTTTTGAATAAAGTTAAAATGTGAAATGAATGAATATGTAAGTTGAAATTTTGAAATATAACTAAAATTGGAAATCTGTAAATTTGGCTTAAAAGTGAATTTTAAGTTAAGTAAATAAAAATGAAATTAAGTTATATTTGAAAATTTTAAACTTAAGTGTTAAGTTAAATTTAATTTAATGAATTAAAAATTTAATGTTGGAATTTAATAAGTGAATTATTATTAAATTTTGATTTTTGGATGGAGATTTAACTTTACAAAACCATGAATATAAGGGTATTTGAATGATTGTTTTAAAAGTGAAATTATATTATTTTAAAGTTAAAATTAATTTAAATAAAAATATAATTGTTTTTGAAATTATACTGAATATTTGAAGTTAATTAACCGCATTTTTGAAATGTTATTAATTCTAATGTAAACGATAATATAACATTAAATGGCTAAATTTAATTAAAGGCTATTATAGCATTTTTGTAAGTGTTATAATTTTTGAATTTAACTAAGTTTATTTGAAACTAATGTAACCCTAGTACAACATTTTAAATGCTGTCTTTTGTTAAATTGAAATATTTTGAATGTAACTTTCCGTAACATTTTCTAAATGCTACGAAAGGTGAAAATATCCACTGTTTTGACAAACTGAAGTGAATGAATGAACTTTGAAAATTTTAAATTTTTGGAAATTTAATAATTTAGTTATTAAATATAATAACTTCATTTTATGATTTAAAATGAAGTGATTAGTTTTGAAAAATAAACTATTTTGAAATATTTGTTGAAATGGTATTTTAAATAAAATGAATGTAGTTTTGAAAAGATATGATATTGTGATATTTTGAAATGGATTTTGAATGATATTGAATTTTCAAATGATATTTGACTTGGAAGTATAATAGACCATTTTTGAAATTTTAACCACGGGATGTATTTAAATTATAGTTTAACCGATCCTTAAAGGATGGGCGATCCCAAGCATCCTTTAAGTTATTGTGCATTTGTACTATAGTTCACTTAAGTTGGTTTACATTATGTAAGTATATATTGTCCTGACTCGAGTGTTTTGTGTTTTACTTTATGCTCGGGTCAGCCTGAGTATTTACAGCTTAGCTTTGGATTTCTTTCTGAAGCTAGGAATCGCTGGAGATTCTACTTGTCTAGTTATCTGTTCCCTTTTAGTTTCAATTGTTCTATTTCAACTCTGGTATTTATAAACTGCTATGTATTTGAAATTTCTATTGTATATGTTTTTAAGACTGATATTATGTATTATGTTTTGAGAGTTTGTTATAGTAGCTTCATGAACTACTATGGTATTTTAATTTCCGCTTGCAAGTTATTCTGATATTTCTTTGTCTGTGATTTTGTGATTGTATTTCATTTGCTCCAAATTTATTTACAACGCGGTATTTTGAGCAATTCAAGTCCAACAAGTGTGGATGCAAATGGCTGAAAATATCGGGTTGTTACAGTTGGTATCAGAGCTTTGGTTTTAGGCAAACCTTAGCCTGTGGAGCAAAAACTCATTAGAGATAGGGTAGAAATACCCTAGAATGAGTGAAATCAATCTCAGAATCCTTTCTTTGTGAGAGAACGTATTTTCAAAGTATAAATGATTTCTAAATGATTTTTTAAAGTATTTTCGAAGATTATTTTGGCATAAAAATTTTCTTACTTTGAAATCAAGATTTTCTAAACTTCATTCCTTCTATATCCACCTTATTAGAAATCTTTTGGTTAGGATTCTTATTGGGTTGGATTCCTTAAACTTTAGAACGCTTCCACTTGTTCTGAAATCCAGTCTTGTCTTCCCTATTTTATCCATTTTGATTTTAGAGCATTCCATAACTCCACTTTGGAATGACCTCTCTCAAGATCGGTGATTCCGCAAATCTTTGAATGATTTGTAAAGGGGTGAAACTTCTTTACAATTGGCATTGATTCACCGGAGATTCCTATATCCTCGGTTTACGATGCTATCTATCTCCTGCTCTACCCATATTTTATCTCTGGCGATCAAATGTCGATTTTCCTTAGATTTCCGCATTGATTATATTCCTGAAGTCTCGGTTGACCGGCTAAGGTCGCCCGCGATTTATATAGGCTTATCCATCTTCTATTTGGTAATTAAATTATCTCGTCTTCGTTTGAGTTTATCTTCGAACTAGAATTCTTTTTGATTAGAGTTCCTCTAATTTTGAATCTTTGTTTGTTTGAAATCCTTCCTTGAATCATCCTTTGGAAATTTGTGTTTGGTTGTATTTTGAAATTGTACATACATCGAAATTATTAAGGATGACCATATTTTGTATATAAAAGTGAAATGTTTTCGATAAGGATTATATACCTTTTAAAATGAAAATTTGAAGCTTTGAAAGGATTTGAAATTTTGAAATTTAAAGAAACTTGATTTATACAAAAATGATTTATAACTGAAGGGTTTTGAAGTTGAATTTCGAGGAATTGAACTCCGGTGTTTTGAAATTGTTTTAAGATTTTGGAAAATATATAATAATAATATGATTTAAAGATATATTTTTTTCAAATAAGAAATGTTTCAAATGTATTCGAATGAATTTCAATGATTTCGAAGGAATTTCAAAGAAGTTTTTCAAAGTTAATTGAGTCCAAAATTCACTTATGTCACTGGAAAATAATTTCGGTGATGAATGCATGCATCATCGACATTGATTTTTGAGTTTCTGAGTGGGGGAGAGGCCACTCTAGTAGCTTTGCTATGCGAGTGATTTTGTGAAACTAGTTTTGATTTCAGATTTCGAGGTATGATTTGATTTTCGAAAGATATATGTATGTATATTTGAAGTGATTTAAAGTAAGCCGGTGTTCAGTCCCAAGTTTCGGATTTGAAACCGATCTTTTGAAACTTTAATTACTGATTTGTTGTTGATTTCCAACTCTTGGATTGAAAATATGATTTCTTCGACTATTTTGAAGGTTCAAGGTTAACTTTCCAAAGCTAAGAAATTTTGAAAGGTATAAGGAATTTGATAAAGAATATATGTTTAGTTTGTATGTTTCAAGTATGAAATAATATGATTTGTGTAAGTTGAAACTGTTTTGTTAAGTAAATAAATAAGACTATTTTGAATTATACTAATATGAAATTTAGTTTTGAAATGTTTTGGATAAAAATTAGTCTTCAAATGTTTGAGAAAAATTTGGTTTTAAATGTTTTAACTCAGTAACATCTTTATGAAACTATTTATTTATTTAACAAGTTGGAATAGATACATAAGTTGTACGTATGCTGTTTTATTCGCATAATTAATTTGATCCAAGTTTGAGCACACAAGTTCGAGGTGAATTTCACCATTTCGTGTTAGGATTTTTCATTTGATTCTTGAAGGCAAATATTTGATATGGATTTTGGACTTGATTCTAGAATTCTCTATCATAGTATATGGCTATGCGAGGAGACTAAGGCTTCTAGTCGAGAAACCATACCGAAGTCCGCATTAGGGAAGTCGAATGGACAATACTAGTTCGAAAGCGAACTTGTGTGATCGAGCGAGCGATCGAATGTAGTGTTGCGAAATGATGACATATATACATCTTATATCCTTATATCATTGGTATACTTGACGCTGAAATTGAAAGTTGTTGGGTTGGATATCTTTGTAGTTTAATTGGAAATTTTCTTTTATGAAAAACTACTATCAAATTTAAAACCATTTTTCAAAACTATTTTTCTTTTATTCTTCTTAAACTAACTATTTTATTCTATTTTTCATACAAACTATTTTATATACAAAACTATTTTTAATCAAAAATCTTTTAGTAAGCAAAGATGTTCAATCCCATATGGCTTTTCATGCAGCGAAATTTATTTCTATGAAAATTTTGATCCTTATATAAGATAAACTTTATGTAAGTATAAGATGATTTGAAAACCATTGATTTTGATAAATGAAGAATTGAAGCTTATATTAGTATGAAAGGATATTTGGTTTACTTGAATTTGAGTTTATTTAAAAATGATAGACTTATGAAATGAATATGTCAAAACTAAGTAATAATGAAGTAGAATTTGAGATATATGAAATCATAAAATTTAGTTTTGAAATATGGTATATTTAAGCCTTGAAACATATTTAAGATTTAATAGTTTATTTTGTAAATCAAATCTATATTTGAAATTTGATAATATTTGAAATGGTTTTGTTGGAAAACTAAATTGAATTGAAACAGATGGTTTGAATTTAATGAAAAATGGAAATTTTAGATTTTGGTTTAATTGAATAAATTTGTGAAATGTAGAGAATTAAGGGAATGTTTTATGATTTCAAATGTTATGATTTTCAAAGTGAAATGATTTCAAGTATTTTGGTTTCGAAAGATTTATAACTTTGAAAGTACTATGATTTTTGAAAGTGAATATATATTTGAAATGGAAATGAATTTGTTGACCTAAATTTTGTTGATTTGGATTATTTTCTAAATCTATTATTTTAAGAAACTTTGAAACTGAGTATATGTAATTTGGAAGAAATGATTTGGCGAAATCATATATGATTTTGAAACTGAAATATTATTGAAACGAATTAAAATTGAGAACCTTGATTTATTTAAACACTTTGATTTGGGAGTTATCGAACTTATATAAAATGGATTTGTATAAGTATGAAGTTGATTTGAAAACCGTTGATTTGAAACTATTGATTTGTAAAGGTACTCAATTTGTAAATTGAAATCTTATATAATCGAAGTCTATATAAGTATGATTTGATATACTATTCATTTGGAAAATATTTGATTTGAAATGAAATCTTATACATAATGGACTTTATATAAGTATGATATTTGAAAGTGATTTGAAAGGTACTATATGATATATTTTTTTGTAGTAAAGATATGGAAAGTGCTTTTTGCTTGATATCCGCTTTGTAGCCACATTGTGGATTCATTCTATCGATATTATTCTCTCTGATTTGGGTTTTCCGGATATGATACTCGAGTGTCCATCGAATTCCATGGCGATCTCCATGGCCTTATGACCGCGACTGCATAGCGCAACTGCCTAGCTGAGCTGGTCTAGGGGTACGGATTGTTTCCTGGGGGATCCAAGCGTAACCATTGTGTATCCTGCACTCTATGTAGGTCGCATTAGTAGCGAAACTGCCCGGCTGAGAAGGCCTAGGGGTACGGATTGTTTCCTTGGGGAACCAGGCATAACCATTGTGTATCATGCACTCTACTAGTCATCATGGCGTAACTCGCAGGGCTGAGAAAGCTTACAGATGCGGATTGTTTCCTGGGGGATTTAGGCGTAACCATTGTGTATCTGCGAACCATGATCGGCCAAAGGTTTGGTTGATTTGTTTATATTGTACTTTCCGTATCTATTTTTAAGGGTTTTCAAGTATTTTCACTGGGTGTTGAAACAAGTCTACTAAGTACCTGGAGAATTCTAGCCTTGCGCCTGATCAACGCATGGCTAGAGTCTGCAGGAACGGAAGTAAAATTGTTAAGACATCGAGTTATAAAAGTATTTTGATAAAAGTATCATATAAAAGATATTTTGATCACGTATTTTCCTTTCTAAAGATTTTAAAATGTTTTAAATATTGTTTACTTCGAACTAACAGATTTGAATAAAATGACTATTCATCATATTATAAGAATTCAAATTGAAATTTTTACAATTTTAAATTAATGGCTCATCCTTGTCCTTCGACCTATTTTTCCCTCCTAGCTACTTTTACCTACCTTCTTTCGGGAATGTCCCCAACCTATTATTCTTTCTAGTTGTTTCTCTGCTTCCTTCCTTTTCGAGGACGAAAATATTTGAGTGGGAGGAGAGTGTAACAACCCAATATTTTTGCATATATTTATAATATGAAATTAATGTATGTTGAATAATTTTTGAACTTGTTTTATTTCAAACATTTCTTTTTTTAATATAAATGTTGATTATTATGTGAATTATAATTTCAAACTGGTATAAATTGGATATTTTACTGAAAAGTGAATTTCTGTTCAAACTGGTCAAACTTTGACTTTTAAATTTTTAAATTTAAATTATAAAAATTCCTAAATTTTATATTTTATTATGAAAATAGATTTAATAACATGAATACTGCTTTTTGTTTCGTTGTAAACGGGTTTGAACTGTGAAAGTTATGTATATTTCAATATTGAGTGCAATTTGTTTTATTTAGCAATTTTGTTTACTTTAAATTTTATAAATTATATTTTCTTTGTCATATTTTATTTTAATATGTGTTAATATGTTATTTTATTTATATTTTTGTCTTTTAATATTTTTAAATTGATAATAAAATTTTAGCAAAATTTATTGCATTTATTTTCTATTTTTAAAGGCTAGTTTCCATCTTTCTGCTATTTTTCTCATTAAATTATATTTAATTAAAATTTATTTATTTATTTTTGAGAATTAATTTTTATTTTGTGTTCTTATCTTTATTTATAAATATTTTTCAAGTACATAAAAATTTTCCAAAGTTCATTGCATTTATTTTTCATATTTTCAAGACTAGTTGCAATTTTTGCTGTTTTTATTAATTAAATTATATATAATTAATATTTATTTATTTATTTTTGTTTATTTACAAAATTTTCGTATTTTAATCTGAATTTATATATATATATATATATATATATTTCAGTTATTTAAATAAAAAGAAATGGTTAGATATTTGAAAGGTTTTAAACTCTTGAAATTCTAAAGTCCTTTTACATCCCGACCTTTCATTTCTCAACCTCCATTCTTTATTGTTTTGGCCGTGCATTACCACCATCTTTCCAGCTGACTTCTCTTTTGTTTTCACTAAATCATTTCTCATTCCTTAAGGAAAAAGTCACGGCCATTGTTTTCCAAAAATTTTTTTTGGTAAAGCTTCTTTTCTTCTTGTTTTTTTTTGTGCTTTTCTATGTGATTTTGTATATTGTTCTCAACTTCATGGCTCCACTCCTCCTCAACCAGATCTAGGCCAACCTCCACCACCTTGTTTTCTGATCAACCACCCCCTAGTACCCCACCATGGCCAGGCCGAGCCAGCTAGACAAGCATCACAACCAAAAATCCAGTAATACATCACATATATACAAGTCTAGACCTAGAATTGTCTTCACCACCTTCTACCACCATTTGCCGCCACTACCACCACCACCACCACCTCTGGTCTGACCTCCACCCTCTGCCACATTATCCACCACCACCAGAACCCACTGGCCGAGCCCCTGAGCCCCTGGCCGAACCAAGTTGTGGGCTAAAAGTGATGATATTTTGCCTTGTATAGCCTTGTACACTTAGATCCATGAACCCACTTTCAAACACAACCTAGACCGACCCATATGGACCCAAACCAGACCCAATCCCCTGTGTTAGCTGAGCCAAACACATGCCTAACTGATGTACCTAAGGTTGAGAACAAGTGCAATTCAAATGGATATGGTTTTGGGCATTGTTTATAATGTTATTGATGTTAAAGTGTGTTGTAAATTATATATATATATATATATATATATATATATATATATATATATATTGTATTGTTTTGTTTAAATGCTTCAAGGGGTATAGCTTTGACTCCCCACTCTCAAAATCGTAGTAGTGTTGTCGTGCCTTCGTAGTGTTAGTATTGTTGCTTTGGTAGCAATCTCCAGCTTTGAACATGTGAGTAAATCTCACCAGACTAATATGTACTCATATAGTAATAAACTGACATCACCTGAATCTGTAAATGCATATCATCCTGTTATAACTGCTATATTATATTCATATGATGTTCACACCTATATTTACACCTATTATACCATATGTTACTGTTATTTCATGCTATTATGTTATTTTGATCAGTTTATCACACTGCAAGTTCCCTGTAGACTAGAATCACTATGGGTTGAAATGATACATACCCGAACGGACTTTAGAATAGGAAAAAATCGTTATGGGCTGAAACGATAGGCCCGAACGATTTTCAAATTATTTCATTTACTTGGGATTACGGGTTTGAAATGATAAAACCCCGGTTTTCTTTGTAAATTACGGGTTGAAATGATATATTACCCGTATCACTTTACCTAGGCTAGAAAATGAAATACAGACCTGTTATTAAAATATATTTTCTAAAATTCTTAAAATATTTTAGAAACGTAAATATTATTATATTTTGATATAAACTTAATAAAAAAATGATTTTTGTAAAGCATTATTGATTTTCTGAAAATTTAGAAGTGAAATAAATTAATGGTAAAGTTAGAAAATTTAAAATGGAAGTTATTTTGGGAAAATTTAATTTGGTGATAAATGGAATTTAAATTAAATATAAAATGTGATAAATTTATGATATTTGGAATTTAAATGAATTTAAAATGATTTTTATAATATATTAATGATTTTTGAATAAAGTTAAAATGTGAAATGCATGAATATTTAAGTTGAAATTTTGAAATATAACTAAAATTGGAAATATGTAAATTTGGCTTAAAAGTGAATTTTAAGTTAAGTAAATAAAAATGAAATTAAGTTATATTTGAAAATTTTAAACTTAAGTATTAAGTTAAATTTAATTTAATGAATTTAAAATTTAATGTTGGAATTTAATAAGTGAATTATTATTAAATTTTGATTTTTGGATGGAGATTTAACTTTTCAAAACCATGAATATAAGGGTATTTGAATGATTGTTTTAAAAGTGAAATTATATGATTTTAAAGTTAAAAATAATTTAATAAAAATATAATTTTTTGTGAAATTATACCGAATATTTGAAGTTAATTAACTGCATTTTTGAAATGTTATTACTTCTAATGTAAACGATAATACAACATTTGTAAATGCTGTAGTTAATAATAATGAGCCAAATGGCTAAATTTAATTAAAGGCTATTATAGCATTTTTGTATGTTTATAATTTATGCATTTAACTAAGTTTATTTGAAACTAATGTAACCCTATTATAGCATTTTAAATGTTGTCTTTTGTTAAATTGAACTGTTTTGAATGTAACTTTTCGTAACATTTTCTAAATGCTACGTAAGGTGAAATTTCACTATTTTGACAAACTTAAGTGAATAAATGAACTTTGAAAAGTTTAAATTTTGAAAATTTAATAATTTAATTATTAGATATAATAGCTTCATTTTATGATTTAAAATGAAGTGATTAGTTTTGAAAAATAAACTATTTTGAAATATTTGTTGAAATGGTATTTTAAATAAAATGAATGTAGTTTTGAAAAGATATGATATTGTGATATTTTAAAATGGATTTTGAATGATATTGAATTTTTAAATGATATTTGACTTCAAACTATAAAAGACCATTTTTGAAATTTTAACCACAGGATGTATTTAAATTATAGTTTAACTGATCCTTAAAGGATGGGTGATCCCAAGCATCCTTTAAGTTATTGTGTATTTGTACTATAGTTCACTTAAGTTGGTTTACATTATATAAGTATATATTGTCCTGACTCGAGTGTTTTATGTTTTACTTTACGCTCGGGTCAGCCTGAGTATTTACAGCTTAGCTTTGAATTTCTTTCTGGAGCTAGGAATCGCTGGAGATTCTGCTTGTCTAGTTATCTGTTCCCTTTCAGTTTCAATTGTTCTATTTCAGCTCTGGTATTTATAAGCTGCTATGTATTTGAGATTTCTATTGTATATGTTTTTCAGACTGATATTATGTATTATGTTTTGAGAGTTTGTTATAGTAGCATCATGAACTACAATGGTATTTTAATTTCCGCTTGCTAGTTATTTTGATATTTCTTTGTCTATGATTTTGTGATTGTATTTCATTTGCTCCAAATTTATTTACAACGCGGTATTTTGAGCAATTCAAGTCCAACATGTGTGGATGCGAATGGCTGAAAATATTGGGTTGTTACATAAATGGTTTAAGTATTTCAATATTTAAACCATTTAAGTGGAAGAAGTTATGTTTCAAAGTTATGAGTTTCAAAGTATTATGATTTGAAAGTGTTATAGTTTAAGTGTTTTGATTTCGAAATGTTATAACTTTGAAAGTGTTATGATTTTTGAAAAGGATATATTTGAAATGAAATAATATTGTATTGATTTGGTTTTGAAAAGGCAATGATATTGGGTTTTAAAGTATAAACTATTTTGAAAATGACCGCGGTTTTATAATAACGTCGGGTTGTTAAAGAGACCGGGATCGGAAGTTGTCATACTCTCTGCCAACTCCGAACACCACTTTAACAACAGTGTACGCAGTGGAGATTATAGAATGAAGTAGGATGGTGGCGACATCCTTTGAGGTATGTTCATGGACCCGACTCCCGTGAGTTAGCATAAGGTGGCTAAAACAGGAGCAATCTCGGGCCAAGGAGGTAGCCCTTCTTATCGGACACACTCCTTCGATATTATATTATGATTTTGAGATTGATTTTTTGGCCACTTTTGATTTTTTTTATTTGGGGGTGTCGCTCGAGGTAGGTGGTAGTAGCTGTTACGCGTTACCACCAGCCCGTGTGCGTAATTGGTAAATCTACCCTGGCATTGCCTTGTATGCTGTGTCACCTACCCTAGCGCACCTTGTACGAGTTTGATTTGTGTCGTACCTATGGAGTATCCTTTGGTAGCCACTCGATAAGGAGGTATTACAGTACTGTATAGACTATTGGCACTATTTATGTGTTAAGGGGAATATTGGGTTACTCCTTAACGCTATTTTAAAGTAAGTCTATTTTACTATTAGACATAATTATAATAGCGTATATTACTACATAGTAAATAGTTTAACGGATCCTTAGGAGATGTGAATCCCGAGCATCTCATAAGTTACTGCACTCACGTTAGACACTGGATAGGAGATGTTAAATCCCGTAAACATCTCTGACGCCGTTTCACTCGTATTATTTATTGTTGATTTAACTTACATAAGATCTTTTAGTTCTAACTCGAATGTTTTGTCATTTCAATTCGCTTGGGTCAGTCTGAGCATTACAGGATTTGGGAACTTTATTCTGGAGGATAAAGACGAAGATTTCATTACTATTATTTGTTATATTATTCCACTGCATTCGTACTGTTCGACTGCATTATTAGTTATTCTCTAGTATGTGTAGCTCTGATATGTGTTGTATAAGTATAATCAAATGTTTCGTAAAACAGCTTCATGAACTGTTATTTGATTATTATATTGTGTCATTCCGCTGTGAGATTTTGTTTTTGTTTTATTTCCTTCTCTGCTTTTCTTATTCACACCCAATTACGAATCGCCTTTTTGTATGGTTTGAGTCTGACGTGTGTAGTTTATCGTCGATGTAAAACTTACAAAAAGGCAGGATGTTGCAAAAAAATTCATCCTAGTTTTCCAATATGAATAATCAGTACCACTGAACATGGATGGCCTAGCAATAGATCTCCCTTCAGAAAGAACATTATTAAAACTAGCCATAGTTAGTGAATTTGACTACCTAGCTCCGATACCACTTGTAGGATCGAATTAATCTTGAAGGGAGGGCGAATAGGGTGTATAATAAATTCAATAATAAAAATTATAACATGGATAATAACAGAGTAAATGCATAAATAAAGGGGACACACAATTTTATCCCACTTTGAAAAAACCTGCCTACAACTGCCCTTAAGGTTTCTATTGGAACTAAACAATCGACCGCTTACAGACCCTGTAAACTTACGACCATCGTTAACATGATTATTTTAACTCCAAGCTCAAAACTCTACCTCAGCTATATGCCCGAGTTGAGAATTTTTTGAACTATGCCCCATAGTTCAAACCTAGTGAAAACTAGAGTTTTATAAAATTTAAAAATAGAAAACAATTAAAAAGGAAAATGAAACCCTAATACAAATTGGCCCAAAACAAATTTGTTCACAAAAGAAACGGGCCCCAAATAAGAACAGAAAACACATTCTCCTCTTTCACTCTTCAACCCGCATTCATTTTCATACCAAATTCTTTTGCTCTTGCGATCTAATTTTCAGGTTTTTGATTGAAGCCACTGCTTTGAAAATTCATCTCTTTCCTCTCGCCTTTACTCCTCCGTATTTGCTTTATTCAATTGTCTGATTATTGATAAGCGTGATTGCTTCCTTGGTCGAGAAACTTTAACAATTAGGCATGATTTATATTTTTTGATTTTATTTTGGTATTTATTCCTTCTTGATTTGAAAAATTGCCAACGATGATAACGTGTATACATAGTGTTTGATTCTGGAATAAATTGTGTGATTTTCAATTTAAGAATTTCATATTTGACATCAGTTTTTAACTTTAGCCGATGATTTTTGATCGAATGATTGTATGATACATGACTTGTTTAAGTATTTGATATATATATATATATATATATATATGTATGTATGTATGTATGTATTTGATAATTTTGATTTATAATCAAGCATATTTTTACCCTGGTTGAATATTTTGATTTCAACATTGACTTGTTGAAATCATGCTTCAGCTGAATTCTTTTCACTTACTATCTCTGGAAATTGATTCTCGAATTAACGGTTATACAAGTTTCTTAATTTTTCATTATTGATATATATTTAGAGTGTTGGTTGAATATTTCAACCCATTGTTGATTTCTGACAATATCTATATTTTTTGATGTAGTGTTCTTCACCCTGAAAAGTTGATTTCGAATTTGCATTTTGATTTCGTACCGTTGAATCCTAAGTTATGTACATTGCCTTGTTTGTGTATTTTCTTATTGTACTGGTCTTGCTGTTGCAAATGTACCTTAATATGAGGTTGTGAAGATGACATTGTATTGTCTTAGTATGTTGTAGCTTGTTGTGATTTTAGTTGTTCAGTGTGTATGTGAGTATGAAATGGTAGTATGCAAGTCTGTGCATGATATTTGAACGTAGTTGTGCATTTTGACCTTGTGTGTACATGCCTTACTTGGTATGGTTGTGCACTTCCCTTAGACCTAACTGACCCGGTTGCTTTGAAGCTCTGAGTCGCTTGTGTGTTCTTATTGACTAGTTGTTGGATTGAGTGTGTTTATGTGTATCTCTGTCCATATTTTCCTCAAGTAGTTTATCCAAGTTGCTTTGCTGTGCAATGTATCTATGTTTATTTATCGAGCATTCTTGTGCTCCTGCTTTGGCCTATGCATGTACCTTGCTGATGCACATATATATGCTTGTTGCACTTATATGCTTGTGTTGAGCCAACATGTCTTGACCTTGTATACTTATACTTGCATCGTGTTGATCCTTTAGGCTTGACCTTTGCTTTTTACTTTTGTGGGCTGCATGTATATATTAATTTGCTTGGCCTTATGGCATGTACATTGAAACACTATGCATGTCATATATTGCTCGTGCATATTTATTTTTGGTTTCTGTTTAAAATATGAAAAAAAATCAACCAATAAACTGAGGCAATTTCATATTCAATCATATTTTTATTTTTGCAGTTTCAGTTGGTTTCTTTTACTTTTTACTGCTTTGTTATTTGACAGGCAAAGTAGTTGATTGGAGAGAAGACGGTTAAAGCAAGAAGATAACAAATCGAATTCGAGTTAGTGAGTGAGTGAATTGTATATGAGAGTGTTGTATATGAGAGTGAAAAATAATATTGTACTTGAGAGTGTAAAATATAATGGAAGTTGTAAATGTATACTATTTGAAATTGTATTAAAACAAATCATTTATTGAAATAAAATTTCATTTGTTTACTTCTATCTATAATTTTATAGTATTATATCAAACGTATTTAGACATGTATATGTTTATTATCATCAAACAAAAATCATAAATTGTTATATTCTACAGCATCTTTCCAAGCAACCTAGGCTCGTCATCACTAGGCCTAGCTTCGCCCCGTTGGAAAGACTGTCCCTAGGGTTAAGCATTTCCTTGCCTGCTATCCTGTGGGACTTTCACATACTATTGGACTTCCACTTTTGGATTAAATCTTCAACCTTGTCTTGCAAATGTCTACATTCATTCGTGTTATGGCCATGGGTCTCATGAAAGCAATAGTACTTCCTAGACCTTTTTCCCTCTCAGTCGACTCCTTCAGAGCCAGTTTCTTATAATGTTCAGTACCTTGCATTGCAAGGTAGATATTTTCAACCATATTATTTAATGACATATAATCCTCGGACTTCAAACCCATTAACATTTCTTGAAATCAGGCTTTCTTCTTTCAACGCCCTGGTTATTTCTCTTTTGATTATTGCCTTTATTTCTTACATTAACAACAACATTCCCATAACTTGAGCCAATTTGTTTCATAGCCACATTACTCTGATTATCTCAACTGATTATCCATCTTTGGTTTTCCCAATAACCGTATGCCTCTTATAAGCACAAGTATTGAGTCACCTTTCTATAAAAATCTTCTATAGTCGGTGGTTGTTTCAATTTTAACCAATTGTCGAAATCGATATTGGGATGTATTCATTTGATTAAGCCATTAAAACAATGTCCTCCTTAGCATTGCTTATCTCCGTTACAACCATGTTGAATCCACCTAAAAGTTCTCAATGATTCTCCAAAATTATAGGGAAGGTTCGATAGTGACATTACATCCTTTGGTGGGTTGCATGCAACTGAAACTACTTAACGAATCTCCCAGCTAGCTGATTAAATGAGTATATGAATCTCAGCATGAGCCGAGTGAACTACATCGTAGTAACACCCACCAAAATTATTGGGAAACACCGACATATCGCAGTGTCTATTCCCCTTGTTGTGCCCATATGCCATTTGTACTTTAACAAGTGCTGCCTTGGGTCCGTTGTTCCATTATAAGACGACGTTGGGGGTATAGCGATCCTCCAAGGGTATTTCTCACATAATATCTCTTCCATGAATAGGTTCCTATTAGGTGAAGAATCACATTCGTTATTGTTTCTATGTTCGTTTTCACTTACTAACTTATTTACCATATCTGCCAACAATTTGGGTTGTAGTGAGTTTACTAAACGGTGATAATCATGGCCTTCCCTTGACTGTTTGGCTCTGCAAATAGTATCAGTTAGTCCCATAATACTTAAATTATCCTATCTTTGGGAGAACCATTTGTCTATTTGATCTATTTCTATGATTTCTGCTCAACAGATCAACATCAGCCACCTGAGCGCCAGCATCATGGCCATCAACAACAGGACCACCAATAGCATCATCATCCAAGTTAGAAACACCTCAAATACCCAAAACACAATGATGGGATCATTACTAACCATAGGAGATGGATTGGTACAAATCCATGCTCTTACATTTTGAGCTTCATCCGTTCTACATTTTGAGGTCCCAATCTCCTTCCTCTTCATTTTCTGCTTCCCTTCTCTGTGATTTCCACCGAACAAGGAAGAACTGTTTTCTTCTGAATTGGAAGGTGATAACTTCCTCCTATTCCTTTTGTGGCCCCCAGATATCCGAGTCATTAAATCAATGCTTTTCTTTATCTATTTCATCCTTGCTTCTGACTTTCAAGTAGTTTGTCGTTCAATTCTTTCATCATCTTATCCATCCTAACCTAGGTGATCACATCTGAAGCACTTTGGATTTCAATGTTATGAGCCTGGACAGTATCTTCGACATGTCGAGAGCTAACATTCTCAACATGGTTAGCAGGTCTGGAGGTGAAAGACTTTTCCTTATTATTTCGAAGAGCCATTACTTCGGTTAATTCTATGATAGATTTTTTCAAAATTTGAATAATCATAGATTTTAGGAGTAAAACTTGTGGATCTACTTCAGAGATTAAAGCAATATAAAAATAGAAAATAGATCCAAAGAAAAAGAGATTGATACGCTCTCAATGAAAGCACAAAAATGCTTACGAAACAAGTTGGCACAAACATCCTAAAGATTAATTGGACAGAATAAAATGAAATACAAATGGAAACAACACATAACAATTATAGTGGTACCGCTAATCACTGGCCTACATCCACTTGAATTTTGTTAATGATTCAGCCAAGTTTTTACAAACTGATCTTATGGACCGGTGATGACCCAAAAAATTACAATAACGATACAGAGTTACCATAAGTAATGGCATTGCACAGGCACATGCATGTACAATATAAATGAACTAGCATCACAAATAATTATATTATACATGCAGATATCATTATTACAGATATGTAAATATGACAAAGATTGTATGGAGACAACAGTCATTATTTACAATCATTTTTTATATATAAGGTTTGTGTGCGTCGCTCCCACATAATACCGGTCTACATGAGAAGAAAATCAAAATACATCAAAAGGAAATGAAGTTATTTTTATAATAACCCAAGCTGGAAGCCTTCTTCTTCTTCCCTCACTTGTTGCTACCCTTGGGATCATCCTTCATCTGGCACTTCATTGTACCTTTTCTATCCTTAGCCGCCCTTTTTTCTAGAGCACTCCCATGGGGTAGTGTCTCCTTTAATCTCAATTTTGCAGGATCCTCGGTCTTGTCAATGGTAGGAGTTACACCCATATTTTTCAAACTATATTAAATGGGAATTAAATAAAGCATAGATCCGAGAGAGATGCCCTCATAACAAAATTTAAGATCAAAAGAAAAGAGATTGAAGCAATCCAACTAGTACTACACATAAAAATCGGCCTATGGTTGCGATACCTGATCCACCCAAAAGAACTACAAACAAAAAAAAGGAAGTTGCAATAGAATAAAATACTGTGCTCAGAAGACGAGCCACAAAAATATCAGATCTAGCCCATCCTTTAGTTTTAATATTACATTACTGAACCCAAAATCTAGCATAGTTAAAGGAAGCAAGAAACTATCCACAATTCTGATACCTTAGAGTAAAGTAAGGCATAGATACCGTGCATAGAGGTTAAAAGCTAATTTAGATAGGTCAAAGTACAACGTAGCTCGATCCAAAAGCTACGCACAAACCAAAAATACATGGACAATCAGACTACGCCATTAAAATCCTCAAAGCTTATGCTTTATCAACAACTTCAAGAGCGGATTTGCATTAAACTTGCTAAGGTCTACCAAAGCTGTACCACAAGATGTCCAAAAGCATTCCAAGGGTTGTACACAAGGTTACTCAAATTCCGCTCGAACAAAGACCCATACTTACGGGTAGACGGCAACGATATAAATCATGCTTATCAATAACACATTCAACAAGGGCAATTCAGATCATAGTCGGCTTAGATTAAAGTCAGCTCAGATTGTGCTCGTACATGTATCGAACTAAACTCCCTAAGTTAAGCAAATCATGTGCCCTAAAGTAGCTTAGGATGATCGTGCCTAAGTATTGGGCAAACACTGTAGCATCATGCAAGCATCGCACGCCAACTAGTGCGGCCTCACTCCAAATATGTAGGCAGTGCCCAAAACCAATGAGGCAGACTTACTGTCCTCATAGGGACTCAAATGCAAAACCAATTCAAATTTGAATTCTCTCGCCACGATTTCAAATGCTCCCGCCATAATTTCAAACATTCTTGCTCCAATTTCAAGTGCTCTCGCCTTCATCTTAAACTTCCCGCCAAAGACACGTTAGTAATCCAAATGCACCAACTAGATGACATGGATAAATGGCACCTGGCAGGATCCAAGGGCTAAAGCTCGATGGTAAGAGAAGGATCGTAGTTATCCGCCTACATCTCCATACTATAAATAGAAAAAGCATTGTAGTAAGAAAGTGACCTTTCGCCTTTTCCATTTTTCGATACTTGTAAGGTTTTACTATACTCTTTACCATCGAAATCTGTACTAGAAAATATAAAGGAAGAAAGAGAAATTTCTCCCATGGACGTAGTACTCCTTAACATTCGAACCACTTAAACTCCCTGTATTCTTTAACATTTCCTACATTCTGTAATTTACCTACCTAGTTTTCAGTACCAAATCTTACCTTATTTGTATCAGAATTAAATATTAGTTAGATTTAATATTTTAACAAATAGTTAAAGTGCAACATACGGGGTCGTATAGGCATCCAACGATATAATTACTACTTAACGTCAAATTTAATACTAATTAATTTTGCTAATTGTAAATCATTGAGGTAATTAGTATGATAGTTACTTAATCATCAGTTTGAGGGTTGTAAGATGAAAAATCTTACTAACATTTTTGGCGCCAGAGGAGGGCCCGAACCTCCATTTATTTCCTATATCCATTGAAAATTTATCCTCATTTATTTCATGCACCATGAATCCCATCAATTCACATTTCCTCATGTTCAAGAACATTTACACTTAGCTTTAAAGAATGCCAACAAGCCTCTCATAACCTCTAAAGCCTAAAGTGAAGCGGGAACCTCAATTGAAATCCCTACAAACCCCCTTCTTGTCGCATTCCAATCCTTCACAAACCAAATTAACCAACGAATGGAAGGGCAAGAGAAAATTATGTCCCAACATACTGTCCAAAGACCATCCTCTTTACCTTGGTTCATAGCTCATCGCCTTCGTTCACCTACTGCACTAGCTATGCAGTAAGGGGGTGATAATAACACTCCCGAAGAGGAAAACGGTGATGCTGGCCCAAGAACCAATGTCAACCTAAAGGGAAAGATCCAAGAAAATCCACCAACCAAGAAAAAACCAGCAAATATCAACCTTTTGCTTCTTAAAAATCAAACTCGATTTGCTCTAGAAGAGGACGATGCCACCTCACTATTTAAGGATGAACCATCATAGTCAGAACCCAAAGAAGACAATATCAGTCAGTTAGAGCAGTTGGATAAACTTTTCCAATAGGGAACTGGGGAGAAGATTAAGAAGGAAGGATCTTCTCTATTCAACAAGACTATCATCGAGGGAAACTTCCATAATAACTTCAAGGCCCCGTAAATTGAAAATTTTGATGGGACTACAAATTCAAACGATCATCTTTGTACATTTAAATACCATATGGGTGTTTTGAAAATAGGAAGGATGAGTAAATGTAAACTTTTCTTGGTTCACTTAGCCGGAGCTGCAAATAGATGGTTTAGGAGATTTGGGTCCGGAGAGGTCCGTTCATGGTGACAGCTATCCATCGATTTTCTAAGACAGTTCAATTCAGAAAGAGAAGCTTCCGCTAAGAGATATCACCCACCAGCAAAAAGATAGAACGAATATAGCTTTGCAACAGGAATCCCACTCACTCACACTTCTAGTCTGATATACGACATGACTAGGGCAGAACTTGCTTACAATGTACCTGTCAAATGGAACAAACCAAAGTAAAACTATGATGGGGGGCATACTACCACTTCCACTGATCCAATGGCCATTACATTGAGAACTGTCGACATCTGAAAAATGAAATAGAGAGCCTGATTGAGAAAGGATACCTAGGAAACTTTTAGAAGAATTATGACGGATGCGGAATAGGATACCTGACTCCTGACCCAAATGAGAACCAAATTGGAAACCCATCTAACCTAAAGCATCGATCCATGATGGGCTGTACCCCGTGGGTATGAGTAAAAAGGCACAAGAGAGGTATGCCCAAAGGCGAAAGTCCAGCAGAAGTCGAATTTTCATGTCAAACAAAAGCCTACTCCAGATATGACTTTCAAGGTAGCTGATGTGGCGAGAGTTATCTTCCCTCACTAAGACCCACTTATTATTACGGTGTAGAAATCAAACTGCACTATGAATAAAGTTTTTCACTGGCTTTGGAAATTTGATCGACGTTATCTTCAAGTCAGCATATGATCAAATGAGACTTTCACAAGGAATCCTAAATCCAGGTCCTGAACTGATCTTTGGCTTCAACAATATTGCTACATTCGCAGTAGAATCTGCCGGCTTGCTTGTTACCGCTGGAACTGCTCCACTACACCAGCAATTCTATGACAGCTTCTTAATCGTTAACCAAACCTCACCTTACAATGCCTTCTTAAGAAGGCCTGCTTTGATAGTCAAGGGAGTAACCGTTTCTCAAAAAGATCTATTTATGAAGTTCAACACTCCTATGATCATACATAAAATGGCGAATGAATGGAAGTTTTCTCGATTTCAAGAAAATGGCGATCAAATCAATCCATCATCTTTTACTTCCCATTCGCATTACAGATTTTCACCTTCTCAGCATCGATACCCAGACTCCAACTACTGGAATAATTCTCGTGCACAAGAAAATGGTGTTCGATTAAATTCGCCTGCTTCCTTTTCTCATTTTGATTTTAGATATCCGTCTTCATCGCGTCGTCACGGTTATTCGGGTTTCGACTTTTGTCCTTTTAATGGAGCAGATAAGTTTTCCATTCCTAATATCCATTTTCAAAATAATCGAACGTCTTTTAGTTCGAAGTGGAAAAGGGGTTTTCATTGTTTTCGTTGTGGTGATAAAAATCATAAAGTAAAAGATTTTTCAAATCCAGTTCGTTTTGTGGAGTATTTGGCCACAAGAAATCGCTCTTTCGTTTGACATACAATCCTTTCCTGTCTTCTGTTCCTTCTTTTCCTTATTCCAATCCAGTTTATTCGAAGCCTTTGAGTTTCAAAGAACATCATTATTTCTTTGCTGTCGAATTTCTGAAATTAAGGCGCCTGTTCTTGGATTGTTGTGCTGGAAATTATGAAAATTGTAGTTTTCTCTTTAATAAAGCCTTTTGGAACTTTGATTGCTTAACATATGACAATATTGGTAAGTATTCGAATGATGGGAATTGGAAAGGATTTCAACCCAACGATTTTTCGAATAGTGATAAGAATGTTCGTGACTTTAAGGAATCGCCATGAATTGATTTTGAGGATTTTTTTGTTAACAATTCGAATAGGGATTTTCAAGCTGATATTCTTCTATTGGATCCAGTTGTTTGTGAATGTTGCTCTCAGGATTCTGTGTTGTTAAAAGGTAATGATATTTCAGTTGATAATGCTTATGCAATGGAGTATGCAGCTGATATTGTACCGGTGGTAGGTGAAGATAGTAATCTTGTTACTGATGTTAGTCTTTGTTCATATGAGGCCATGATGTTTTTTGTGAAAGAAATGGATGATGTATCCAATATTGATAATAGAAACTTGACTGTCTATGCTTGTTTGGTGAATAAAGAGAATGATACTCGGGGATTTGATAGTTTTAAGGCTGTGGATTATCGGGCTACTGTAGATTTTAAAGATATTCATGGAGAGTATTGTGAAAATGTAAACTGTAATGTTGAAGATGTGGTTCTCCTGGATAAAGGGTTTAATATTTTGGTCAAATCTGTTGGATCAAAAGTTGTAGACGTTCCAAATAGTGCTCACAATCTTGCTGTGGCATAGAGTTATCATAATACTCTAGGTGATATTGAGGTAGATTCAGCCTCTCATGACATAGTTGTTTTTTCTGGATTGGAGATGGTTTTATCTTAGTTGGGTAGTTGCAAAATTGATGTTGTCAAGAAGTGTTTGTGTAATGTTGTAGAGAAAGGCAAGTCTTTGTTGATGAACAAGAAGTTGAATTAATGGAGCTTTGTTGTTAACAGGGTGAGGAGGATTCCAGAATGGTTGGGTTTGGAATTTATTTTAGGAAGGCTGTGTTCTATTGGGGATATGTCATGTGGTACAAGGAAGATCATTTATATTTATGTTGATCTTTTTAGATTTATTGTGTACTGCTGCAGGGCATCTCGTAGGAGATCTTCTATTCGTGCTCGTGTTTCTACTGCTATTCACGAAACTCGTAATAGAATTACTAGGAGCAGTTCTGATGTTAGCACTAGAAGAAACCCTAGGTTGAAGCTTAAGAATACTAGGCCTTTTTCTTGAGGGTGGTTGCTTGGTTAGAGGTTTTGGCTGATACGTTTGAGGCCATTTTCATGGTTTT
This sequence comes from Allium cepa, assembly GCA_030765085.1. Lineage (NCBI taxonomy): Eukaryota > Viridiplantae > Streptophyta > Magnoliopsida > Asparagales > Amaryllidaceae > Allium > Allium cepa. Next base: position 20,254,847 of record CM060933.1, on the reverse strand, counting down.
GTTTCAGGTTATTGGGGCTGATGCTGTGGAGTTGATGTTGTAGGCTACTCTTTTGCGAGATCATCCATGTCTTTAGTTTCTGGATTCTTCTATAGATTGCATTTTTTTCTTTTTTTGTATAGGGGTTTTTAGCTACCTGTTAGGCCTATTGGCAGCTCCTTTATTTCTGGTGTTATATATATGTACATGTATGCTCTCCTCTTTTTTTAGAGGATCACATATTTTTCTCAAAAAATAAGTTCAACACTCCTATGAAAATAGGTTCAATAAGAGGCGAACAATTTTAATTAGAGAGTTATACAATGTAAACCTTACTTCTGGTAATAAAATTGTTCAAAATTATTTGGTGTCACTTTTAATGTTTGTAATGATAATAACAAAAAAAGATGACAACCCGGTTTAAACATCACTGGTACTAGATACCCAAACAAACGCTGAACCAAGTAACCGTAGGCCCTCAAAGTCTATGAAGAAGGAAAAAAGAACATATATGCACATGATCGACATTGATTAGTATAATTCAGTGTTTGCATGGTACTTCTCTAAAGATGCCCAGAAAATAGCATCCTTAGTAAACTTGCCACCAAAAGAGGAAATAAAAAATGAGATAGAATTGAGATTTAGGACCATCAAAGAAAGATCTAGAACCGATAGATCTCAAAGACAAACAAAGAGATCCAAAAGACCCCATAAAGATTCTCAGGATTAAAAAGAACCTCAGTGCAGATGCTCGTACTAAACTGATAGACTTTTTGGAAAAATATAAACAGATGCATTCGCCTGGACAAACCCAACATGGTAGGAATATATCCTGGCATTTTTTTTTCATGCACTCAACATTGATCCAGAAGCCCATCTGGTTAAACAAAAGCGCAGAACCCTAGACCAGGAAAGGTATAATGCTCTTATGAGGAAAATAAGAAGTTAGTGGATAATGGATTCATTAGGGAACTATACTACAAGAAGTGGATTGCCAACCCACTACTTATAAGGAGGTTTGATGGGAAATGGAGAACTTGCATTGACTTCACCAACCTCAAGAAAGCTTGCCCAAAGAATAGTTTTCCCTTGTTTGGAATTGATCGGTTAGTAGATGCGTCTAATAGGCACGAACTGCTCTTATTCATGGACGTATATTCAGGGTATAATCAGATAGCCATGTTTAAGCCATATCAGGAGCATGCTAGTTTTGTGATAGATAAAGGATTATACTACTACAATGTCATGCTATTCGGGTGCAAGAACCCGATGGTAACCTACCCGAGGCTGGTTAATATGATGTTTGCAGAACAGATTGAAAAGAATTTCTAGGTATATGTAAATGACATGGTGGTTAAGTCAAAGGTAGAATCAAGCTATGTCCAAGACTTAGAGAAAACATGTGAAGTCCTAAGAAATTCAATATGAAGTTGAAACCTCTAAAATGCACCCTCCCCATCCAATTAGGCAAGTCTATAGGGTATATAGTAAGCGCACATGGCATTGAAGAAAATATTGAAAAAATTGAGGCAATAAGAGAAATAGGAATCCTAGAGAAGCCAAATAATCTGATGAGTCTAAATGGCAGGGTAGGGGCACTAAGCATATTTATATCCGAAGCAACAGACAAATGCATCTCATTATTCGATCAGGTGAAGAAGTGGTGAAACTTATACGGACTGAGGAGTGCAGAGATGCATTTCAAAACCTAAAGGGTCATCTGGTCAATACTCCTATATTATCAAAATCGATGATAGGCGAGAATTTTTATATTTATTTAGCAGTAACTAATAAAGCTGTTAGTGCTATAGTGGTTTGAGAAGACGAAGGGTCCCAAAAACCTATTTACTTCATAAGCAAGCGACTATCAAGAGTAGAGATAAACTACTTGGTCATTGAAAAGCTGGCCAATAGCCCACTCCTTACAACAAGAAAGAAGTGGCCCTATTTCCAAGCGCATCTCATCAAAGTCCTTACAGATAAAGCCTTCAGACAGATGCTGCAGAGTCTAGAGACATCGGGCTGCTTATTAAATGGATGATGGAGCTATTCAATATGACATCACCTACTGTCCCAGAAAGGTAATCAAAGGCCAAACGCTTGCAGATTTCATCGTAGAATGCATCCTACCAGTTGAACCTTAGTCATAGGAAGAAGCAAACAACCTACAGTTCTAACAATTGTTCATAAATGGAGCATAAAATGAACAAGGGGCAGGAATTGGTATGCGTTGATCACTCCAAATGTGCAGAAGATGTGTGAAGCAGTGCAGCTCAGTTTCAAAGCAACCAACAATGTGGCGAAATATAAGGCTCTCCTCGCAGGCCTAAGAATAGCCAAGAAAGTAACCCATGTTAAGATTCATCGTGATTTCAGTTAGTTGTGAACCAAGTGCATGACAATTACCAAGCAAAGCAACCGACCTTAGCCGAATATGTGGAACTGTATAAGAAGTTACTAGAGTAGTTTGAACAATTTGAGATAGATCAAATTCCATGTGAAAACAACTCATCTACTGACTCCTTAGCAAAACCTGCAAGTGCCAAGGTGGCTAATGAAATGAATGTTATACCAATTAGGCATCAAGCAGAGCTGGGTATAATAGAATCAAATTAGATACTAGTCCTGACCTAAGCCCAGCGGACTATCATTCAAGGACTAAGAGATTAGGAGACATCGGAAAATCAAGAATATCCCCCAGATAAACCCATACCCCACAGCACACTAAGGAGAATAACTGGATAACTCCCATCAATCAATGCTTGCTAAACGGAACCGTACCCTTGAACATGAATAAAGCCTAAAAAATAAGATACCAAGCTCCATACTATTCCTTCTTTAATGGCACATTATACAAGATACAACATTCCACCTCTTATCTTAGGTACATTTCTAAAGAAGGGGTACGAGTCATGAAAGAATTACATAAGGGCCAATGCGGAGATCACTCAAGAGGAAGTACATTAGAAAAGAAAGTACTAAGGTATGGTTACTACTGGCTTATGACACTTCAAGGTACAAAGGAATTTGTAAAGAAGTGCAATAGATGTCAACGATTTTCCAATATCCCCAGACAGCCATCCCATGAGCTCATCCCACTCGCAAGCCCATGGCCATTCGACGTATGAGGTATAGATCCGATAATGTCAAAGAGAGGAGCTAAGTATGCCATAGTGGCAACAGACCACTTCACCAAATGGGTAGAATTAGAAACCTTAGCCACGATCACTGCGAAAGAGATAGTCACTTATGTAGTGAGGAACATAATCGCTAGATATAGAATCCCACATAAGATCATTTCTGACAGTGGCACTTAGTTTGAAAGTAAAGAGTTTGCTGAGCTAAATGAGAAGAAAAGCATAATAAAAAGTTTCTCTTTAGTTGCTCACTCATAAGCAAATGGGCAGGTAAAAGCTGCAAACAAAACAATCAAGAAGCTGCTTAAGAAAAGACTGCAAAGATTGAAAGGAAAGTGGACGAAAGAGGTATCTTTAGTACTATGGGACTATCGAACTTCAACCAGATCTCTAAATAGGTCGTACGCCTTTTTCGCTAATATATAGATATAAGGGCATGCTTCTTATCTAAGTAGAGGTCCCATCACATAGAAGAATATCATATATAGGAGAAAAGAACAAGAAATTGAAGGAAACTGCCTTAGACCTCATTCAGGAAAAAAAGGAGATGGGAGCGATAATATCGGTCGCATATCAACAAAGAACGGAAAGAAGTTATAATGATAGGCTCAAAGAAAAAAACTACTACAAAGGGGACTTCGTACTATAAAGAGTAATGGCCAACACAAAGGATCAAGCAGATGGAGTGGTGGGTCCAAATTGGGATGGCCCGTTAGTCGTAACAAAAGTTTTATCTGATGGGGCATATCGGCTATAACGACCCGTAAATTAATCGCTTTATATTTGAATATTAAATTATTTTAAATATTTAAATAACGGATTTTAATAACCAAATTAAAATATTTTAAATATTAATTAATTATATTAAAATCATTTTTAAATTTTGTTTACCAAACTAACTAGTTCAAAAAAATTAGAAAATATGAGCGAAAAGCATTTTCCGAAATTTTGACTTTTCGGCATAGGAATGTCATCCAAAACTTTATACACATTTTTTATAACTCATATACACATGCACGCACATGCACATATGTCATGTGATAAGTTAATGATAATGTTAAAATAAATAAACCATGCTTAGATTAAAATAAAACAATATTTGACTTCAAAATATAAAATAAAACCTAATTTACCTAAGTACATAATCATAAACTAAACAGCCTAGGTTGTACATAAGGCATGGTGGAGGGTGGACTCGAGGTGGCTGCGTATGCATCTAGGGTGGTGGAGAGGTATGTCATGCATGATCTCATGATAACTTTATATTATTTAAATGCTTAAATTATTTTAATCACCTCTTCACTTCCCTTGCCTATAAATACACCACATCTCCACACATTTCTCACTTTACACTTACTTTTCCATATTCGGTTCTCTTCTCTTCATATACATGAACATCCATGGCTTCCAAGTCCATGTTTAAATTTGGCAAAATATAGCTTTCTTCACTACAAAACTCCACATATTCATCTACAACCTCTCCTTTACCAAAACAAAACCAATATCACCTCAAAACTCCAAGGACCAAGCCCCTTGCAGCCTAGGCTGAGCCCAATTCACCTAAGGTCGAGCCCATTTTACGGTGTTGGACCATCCAAGACTCCATATTTGCAAGTTTAGACCGAGTTCTAGCTTGTATTCAAGTTTTAGTAAGAGTTCAGTGAGTAAAACTTTACCCATAAAACCAAAGCTGAAACCCATATTAATATCTATATTTCTTACCTATGGATGCTTGTTGTATATGTGTAATAATAGGTTGGTTGCTGGATTGGTTTTTTGCTTTGAAAAATGGTCGCGTTAGTAGCTAATATACATGTAGTAAGCAAATGTGAAAATTTTGTGGCTAAAGTAATTATATTGTTAGTAAATATTTACTACATGTATCATAGCGAATTACCTTGTATACGTGTTCATACCCCTGTTTTGGATGGTTGGTTGTGTTAATAATGTCATATACTTGTTTTCAGAACTACCGTATAACTACAATCGCTATATAGGCATTTACGGAAAACACATTTTATCGAAACCATTTGGTTTCCTTATCATGCTTGGATTATTTTTATAAGTTAAGAAAGTTTGGAAATAATAATGATTTCAAACTTAATTAATTATTTTAATAATAATTATTAAATTTAACTAATTATTTAATTAATAAGGATTAAGGTTAATTTGTTACTTAGTTAATGATGTGTTTAAATTTAACTAATTACTTGGTTAATGATGTTTTAAAATTAATTAATCATTTATTTAATGATGTTTAAGGATAATTAATTCTTTGCTAATGATGGATTAAAGTTAATAAATCGTATAACTAATGATGTTTTAAAATGAATTAATCTTGTTAATTAATGACTTTTAAAAGTAAATCAATCTGTTTAACCTTAATTAATCTTTCCTTAAATAAAGTTTTAATTTAATCACTTTTAAATTATAATATTTAAATATTATTTAATTAATTTAAATGAATTGTATTTAAATATTAGTAATTAATTGAATTAATGATGTTTTTTAGCAATTTACCCTTTTTAACTAAAGGTTCTTAAAGTTGATTGATCAACATAGTCAATAAAGTATTTTTTTTAAAAGTTGATTAATCAATTTAGTAAGAATATTTGAAGTTTTTATATCCTTTTTAATGATCTTTTGAAGTTAATGCACTCTTTTAACAAAGTGTTTTAAGTTAATAACTGTAATGTGAAGCCAATCACGAATTCGGTTTTTTAAAAAGAAAAAGTTTGATTCGCTTTGTGGAAATGAATTAATTTCCATAAAGCGATTCACCTGTATGGGAATGATTTATTTGTATACTTAGCACTAAACGTCGAAAAAGTGGACTTGCTTCTATGTCAAAAGTCGAGAATAGTTGAGACATGACATTGAGGTAACACTACATTGACTTGTCCGGTATTATTGTTAACCAAGAAATAGTACAAATTTGAATTCGATGAGTGATGATAAGTATATAAGACTTAATTTCCATATATGACCCTTTTATATCCTCGATAGTTGGTTTCCTAGCAAACTGTTAATTCAGCTTCTTTATTATCATCTTCTTAAATGATGTATTCTCCATTGAGCTTTGATATCCTTTGCTGGAAATGAATAAAACCAAAGCACGAGTGGAGGCCAAGCTATGTGGGGTTGCTCCCATTAGGATACTTTTACACCTCTTTTAGATTGGATTCGGTAAGGCTATTAGATGTGAAATATTCGGATACTCGGTAAGGATTGAGGGGGTTCGAATTGGAGGCTTCCGAGAAGTGTCATAGAGTAAATGATCTTCTCAGAAGTATATCACCAGAGGTATACTTCAAGGGGGTGCACTCTCCTAGTCATTTATTTGAGATTTTCCTTTTCTTATTTGATTTGAACTTTCATATTTGCTTCCTAAATTCCATCGAGAAGAGCCAACCACTCTTCGTGGTGTCTAATTATTTATCCATTCTTTGTGTTTGGATGTTGATTTATGTGAGAGTAAAACCGTTTTGTGTTCAGCGGCGTGGCCTTACATGTTTTTCTTTAGTTACATACCTTTGGGTTAAAGTTTTACTTATACAGATATATCGTCTGACTCGAATTGTTTATTTTTCCTAGACTCTCGGATATTCATTTGATTCGAGTAATCCAAGAGTAGCAGGTTTTTGTGGGATCTTTTGAAGACGACGTCCCAGCAGGAGGTCCTTTATCCACTTAGCTATATATTTCGCTGTATTTTTCTAGTTTGTGTAAGTGTATTTTTTTCAGAATATGTAAAGGTAGGATGTTATAACTGCCTAAGCTGATTTGTAATGCCTTTGTCTAACTCTGGTAACTCCCTGCTAAGGAGTAACTTGATGTACTATTGACTATTATGTTTTATTTTGTAGTTTCGTTGTGAGGTTTTCTATTTTGTTCTTTATTTTACCGCACGATGATGCATCTTCCCGAGGCCTGGATAATGACACACGAACACTGAGGATGCGTTAAGTGTCGTTCCTATAGGTTAGAAAGGTGGGTCATCACAGTTAGTACCAGAGCTTCGGCTGATCGAACATCATAGCCTGATTGGGGTACAACTCATTAGAGAAGGATGAGTGAAGCCCTAGATTGAGTTAATCTTGAGAAAGCATTTCTTTTTCTCCCCTAAAAGTTTGGTTTTAGATTCTTTATTGCAGTTTCCCTTTTCATCTTTGACCCTATCTTTTTATTCCAATAATACCTATCACTTATCCAGGTTATTGAAAATGAGTACAAAATAAATAAAAGGAAGGGGATATAGAACCAGCAAGGCTACAAATGGCAGAGCTCCTAGAAATGAGCGAATCGTAGAGCTAATAGAAGCAGTGATGCAAGTTCAACCGCTTCAGAACTTTGCAACCTTGTAAAAGAATTATACCGCTTTAGGTAGTAAGCTTTTTTATGGAAGCTAAGACATTTTGGGAGTTCAGACATGGCTCTGCCTTTATAAAAGGATATTCAAGGATCTTCAATTGGGAGATGCTAGACAGAGATTGTTGGCATCGTATTAGCTTCATAAAGTAGCAATGGATTGATGGGATTCGTTCACCATGAATACATTTGAAGAAGATTTCTCTTGGGCGCAGTTTAAGGAGGTTTTTGAAGCTTTGTTTATCCCGAAAATGGGAAAGTGTAGCATTCCCCACTTGGAGGTTCAAAACTAACGGCTATGGATGCTGCAGTCATCCATAGTTATTAAACCTCAACGACCAAATATGTTAATGTTAGCTATATTGATACAACAGAAACACATGGATATGAAGAAATTTTAAAACTATTTAAACAAATTTCTCATTCCATTTCAAATCATCTCAAATTCATTACGTAATCCCAAATTCGAGAACCATGTTCAGAGAAAATATAGTCATTTCAAATTATGCAAAGAGTGACTAATGAAGATGCCCCCGTGGATGATCAGAGTGTGTGTGTGTGTGTGTGTGTGTGTATAGGCAATTAAAAAACTTTGCCTTTACATCAAGACACATCAGAATCAAAGTAGAAAGAAAACCTAGTAGCTACCTTCCTCCTACACACCTTCAGAAGCTTATTCGTCTAAAGAGATACCTGAAAACCTCAACTCTCAAACTACTCAAAATTAATTGAGCACCCAAGAGTTTAAGAGGAAAACATAAACTTCGAGTCAGACATAAAGCCTAGTATTAATAATAACCTACTATACCAAACCATCTAGATATCTAGTGAGTCCTTGCCGCTTGCAGAATGGGTTTCCCCACACTAGTATCTTATCCAAAAATTATAAGAACTATATATTGTGCTCCTACATCCACAATAGTTAAAACATAGAAATTTAAAATATTACGACGATATGCAAATAAGTGAATTATTGTGCATTTCCCATTCCCATTCATTTAACTATTTGTCTCGGTTATCTTTTCTAGGGTCACTATTAACCTATTAGTTTTTATGGGCTGACTATTAACATGTTTAAAGTCTATGGACTATTTGTCTGCTCTTATAGTTTTCTTAGGATGACTAAGAACCTATAGTCCCCTGCTAACAACTTCATAGGTTCATGGGTTCTCCCTGAACCTATTGGTATCTCTAATAACTTCTCTCATATCATAGTTTTCATGGGTTGACTAAGAATTTATTGACTTTTGTCAATAACCTTATCTGCATATAGTTTTCATGGGATCACTACGAATCTATTGGCTCCTGCCAACAACTCTTTCCAAATATAGTTTTCATGGGTTTACCACGAACCTGTCTTAACAGACAACTTCTTTAATCAATATTTGGGCATCTTATTTTTTGGTCTACCTGACCTCCTAAGTGCAATTCTACTTATTCAGGAGTTAACTCAATTTGTATTCACTACTGGGTCAACCTACCTGGTTATTCGCCCTTTTTCTCCCCAAAATATAGCTATGGGTCCATTATACAGTGAATATGTATATTAGAAGAAGCAAATATAATATCATAACAATACCAACATTTATTGTTTTAATATCCTTGAAAGCAATGAAACATGGTTAATCTCTTTAGCCTATGGTTTTATCAAGGAAAGCTTCTTCAAAAAATCCATAATTAAAAGCCATTTCAAAACTCCTTTATTTTGCCATGGGTTTTTTCTTTAAAAATGAGATTGGTTCCTTTGTTTTGAAAACCCAGTCTTTCGAAACCTTAGAGCTTTAATTTCAAAACCATTAGCAAACTTCTCTCGTAAGCATTTAAATCTTCTTTTCAAAACACTAAGTGCATGCTTTTCCAAACACTTTAAAACATCCCATTCAAAACCATCAAAACATACCTTTCAATGGTATTAAAGCATTACTATCCAATTTATAGAAGCATAGTTTCGAAACCATTTAAAATACCCCTTTCGAAATCATTGGGTTTAATCTTAGACATATCTTTTGGGTCTAAGTGAATACAAGCGAAAGTACCCCTTTCAAAACCATAAATATACATATAAAGTGTTCGGGGCAAAAACATATGACTTCGGAACCATCCTTTCGAAAGCTTTGATCATTTAAGTAAAACAACTGGAAGGATAGCGTCAAAACCCCTTTCGAAGCCATTGCCTTCGAAACCTTTGGTATAGTGGCTACTGGAGCCCTTTCGAATGCATTGAGAGGTGGCTTATTAGATTTGTAAAACAAAAATGGCCTTTCAAAAGCATTGAAACTTAAACATATTCGAAAGGTCTGAAGATGGTAGCAAGATTTCAGTTTGGTTTGAAACTACCATTTCGAAAGCTTTTCTTTAAAACATAATCTATGAAAATTCATTCGGAAGCTACCCTTCAAAAACAAGAAGGCGGCAATCCCTTCGAAAGCTATATAAAAGACACTTTTGATAGCATTTATTAAAAATAAGGCAAGTAGCATCTCTTTCGAAAGCAAAACAAAAGACCTTCAAAAGCTATTTAAATTGGTCTTGAACCCTTCGAAAGCACGGTTTCGATTCCATACCTACCGCTATTCTCTAATCCACTATGTACCAATGCATTGATACCATGTGTATTGGTTTCGACTTGGTTGGAGCGAAAGTATATAGTTGGAAGGTAGCTACTGGAAGTCACGAAATGATAAATTTTTGCAAAATTGTTTTCTTTGCCTTTTTAAGTAATACTTTTCCAACAAACTTGCCTATTTTTAAAAATCTAATTGGTTGCCATAAACTTTTCTAAAATCTTTTCCTAAAAGACTACCGAAATCATCTCAGATTTAATTAAAAATATTTTGCAAAGAAGCCCTTTCCTTAAGCAAAACAATTTAGACATTTAAGTCCTTCAACTAAATTAATTAAACTTACGTAGTAAATTACTGAGGAAAAATCCCCAAAAGTTCTCAACATTCACTTTTAATATGTTATCAAAGATATAAAAATTTCGGACCCGAATTCTTTTATATAATTACCGAAATTAATTTCTAAACCCAATTATTCATATTTTCGTTTGAAAAATCATAATAAATTATCCATAGCTTGGATAAAACTCATCTCCAAAATAATACTTTACATAACATATTAAACCCTCATGGAATTCGAATCCCAATATAGATGATTTTAGCCCTAAAATCAAATATTTATCAAACAAACTTGTTTGATTATAACAAATCATGTAATCCAAGCATATCATCATCAAAATCATCATAATGGATTTAAACTTAAACCCAAAATCTAATGCTATTTAAAAAAATAGAGATTGTTTTGATTATTATTCACCTTGATTTGGATAAGGAAATGAGATTTGATCTCATTTAATTCTCCTAGCTTGATCCCTTAGCTTTTAATTGAATTTCCTCTTCTTTTCCCATTGGTAATAAACGGCTTGAGCTTTAGTTTACGTATTAGAATTTTTAACTGTAAACGTGTAGAGTGGAAATGGAACAAGGGTTTAGGGGTTATGGGTGCGACTATTACCCATAATGCCCTTGCCTTATTTCCTTATTAGTTAAGTTATGAAAACATTTCCATAATCCATTCTTTTTATTTAATTAAGCACGAACCTTATTAAGTTTTCAAATCTCAATCCTCTTATCACTCTAATATTTTCATTATCTACTTAATTTACCTAATTAAATCTCCTTAATATTGTTATTAAAATTAGTGGTGTTACAGGCTTCCCTCCTTAAAGAATTTTGTCCTCGAAATTTAGTACTGTAAGAGCTCCTAACTATCCTACTAGCCAACCTGAGTAGCAACAGTTTATATAAAGAAAATATAGAAGATACCCTCACAGCAGATTAAGATAAGTGTCTATAATCCTATCTTCTGTCTATGAAGTACGGTCCTTCTTGTTGTCGATCCACTGGACTTTCACCAACTTGACTGTCTTGTTTCTTAACCTTTTCTTATCTCTTGCTACAATCCGAACTGGTTGTCTAACAAAAGTCAAATTCGGTTCTACTATCAAATCTTCCAACCTGTTAGAGGAATAGTAGTCTCTGGATTATGAACATACTTGCAAAGATGGGACACATGAAACACATTATGGACACTTGCCATACTGCTCGGCAACTCTACTCTGTATACGAGCTTTCCGATCCTCTCTATAATTGGGGATGGTCCAACATATCTTGGTGCTAGTTTCCCTGACTTTCTGAATCATACCACACCCTTCATCGATGATACCTTAATGAAAACTCTATCTCCAATTGAGAATTCTAAATCCTTACGCCTCTTATTGCTTAACTCTTCTGTCTAGACTGAACTTTCTTTATCCTTTCTCGTATCAACTCAATCTTCTCCGTCGCCTCTCTTACCAGATATGAACCTAAGACTAATCTTTCTCCAGTTTCCAATCAATACGCTGGTGATTTCCATGGCCTTCCATACAAAGCTTCAAAAGGCATCATTCCTGTACTAGTCTACTAACTGTTATTATAGAAAAACTCTGCTAAGTGTAGGCGATCTTCCCAAGATCCACCAAAGTCTAGCACACAAGCTCTTAACAAATCCTCGAGTACCTTATTGACTTTCTCCGTCTGTCCATCTGTCTGAGAATAATACGCAGTACTCATCTTGAGCTTGGTACCTAACACCTTCTGCAGACTCTTCCAGAACTCACCGGTAAACAAAGCATCTCGGTCACTGACTATACTATTAGGAATTCCATGCATTCTAACTATGTTTTTCATGAACAGTTTAGCTAAAGCAGCTGCGTTCCTGGTTGACTTAGGTAGAATGAAATGGGCACTCTTGGTCAACCTCTCCAATATGACCATATACTTTCGTTTCCTCTATTCGACCTTGATAACCCGTTTATAAAATCCATGGATATCGAATCTCATTTCCAAACTGGTATCTCCAAAGATTGAAGCAATCCACTCGACTTCTGATGGTCGTCCTTCACTTGTTGACAGTTTGCACACTTTCTAACCCATAAGCCAACATCCTTCTTCGTACCTTCCCAGTATAAGCTCCTCTTCATATATTGATACATCTTGCTTCCTCCAAAATGAATCATAAATTTAGATCATGACGTTCTTTAAGAACTTCTTTCCTTACAACCTCAACATTCAGGACAAACAACCATCCCTTCTTTCTCAACCATCCCCTTTGGTCAAGACTAAAATTCTTTATCATCGATCGTCGATCCAACCTCAAGCCTTCTAATCTTCTCAGTTAAAAATAGATCCTCCTTATTCTTAGAAGCAATCCTTTCGATCAACATTCGTCAAATTCCGAACAGGACAACATGGCGGTGCTCTGACTAGAATTAGCAGTTGATCTTAACTGCACACTATAAGTGGTCAAAGCTTCTAAATCTTTTCATTCTGCCAACATAGTTAACACCACATTCTGATGTTTTCTACTAAGAGCATCCGCTACTTTATTTCATTTCCTAGGTGTATACTCTATATGAAAATCATAAGCTACTAAAAACTCCAACAACCTCTACTGTTTCATATTCAACTCCTTTTGAGAGAATAAATACCTTTAGGACTTATGTTTTTTGTATAGCACGATCTCTCGCCTAAGAGATAATGTCTCCATATATTCAACGCAAAGATCACAGCTGCCTACTTCAAATCATGAGTAGGATATCTTACTTCATGTGGTCTAAGCTATCGTGAAAGGTAGGCAATGACTTTACCCTTCTACATCAACATAGCTCCTAATCCGATCCCACACGCAACACTAACAATCCTTGGTTTTTATCTGGAAATACTAATATAGGTACATTCGTCAACAAATTCCTTAACTTAAGGAATGCTTCCTCATATTTTTCAGACCAAATAAACTTCACGTCCTTCCTAGTCGACTTAGTCAAAGGCACTGCCATCCGCAATAAATCCTTAATGAAGTTCCAGTAATAGCCAGCAAATCCAAGAAAACTTCTAATTTCAGTCACCATCTCTGGTCTCCTCCAGTTACTAACAGCTTTGACCTTATCTGGATCAACTAAAAAACCCTTCTTTGAAGTCACGTGACCAAGAAACTTAACCTCTTTCTTTCAGAATTGACATTTAGAAAACTTCGCTTTCAAGTGATGATGCCTGAGCGTCTCGAGCACTACCCTAAGATGATCTTCATGCTCTCTTTCATCCTTAGAGTATACTAAAACGTCATCCATAAATATCAATACGAACCTATCCAAGCACTCCCAAAAAATTCGGTTCACAAATCTACGAAGAAAGTTGGTGCATTCGTTAACCCAAATGGCATTACAGACCACTCGTACGAACCATACCTAGTCTGGAAGGCTATCAACGAAATACTGTCCTTTGCCACTCTTAACTGAAGGAAGCCTATCGCCAAATCCAATTGGGAAAATACTCTAGCTCCACACAACTGATCAAATAGATCGTATATTCTCAACAAAAGATATTGATTCTTAATTGTCTTCTCATTCAACTTACGATAATCAATACACATCCTTAATGACCTATTCGATTTTTTAACAAACACCGCGGCCGCTACCCAAGGCGAAATGCTTAGTCTAATAAAATTTCTCCCTTCTAGATCAATTAGCTGCACCTTCAATTCCTTCATCTCAGTCGGTGTCATCCTGCTAGGTGGTCTACTTCCAGGTTCTACTCCTGGCATAAGATCTGTCCATAACTCAAAGCCTCATTTCGGTGGTAGTCCTGTAATCGGTTCAAAAACAACTGCAAATTCTCTTGCTAGTTTTACCTACATTAACTCTTCTTCTACTTCCATACCACTCAACAGAGTACAAGTATTTCAGTCAGAATCCTCTACTGATAATATAATTTAGTCATGACTATCAGGGTGTCTCAATGATATTTCCCTATCTTGGAAAAATTCCATAGCCTCATATCTACCCAACCAATCCATACCCAAAATGATTCTAAAACCTATGAAATCAAAAACATACAGACGGACTGCAAACTTATGACATAACAAATCAAGTAATAGCTGGTCACATCTCATTCCTAGAATTGCATACCCTTCTGTCGGATTCGCAACCCTTAAGAAAGTAACAAGGTAGGTGGGTTCTAAACATAACCTATCAACCAGACACTGAGATATAAATTAATGCGATGCGTAGATATCAAATAGTACCCTAACTAGTATACTTCAAATCAAAAACGTACCTTCTATCACAGTTTTCCTTAGCAACAGTTGGTCTAGCAACCGATGGGAAAGACTTTCCCCTTGTCTGCCTTGGCTGGTTCTGGATATTGATTCCTATAATGCCCAACCTGGTCGTAGTTAAAGCATTTCACACTCTTCTTGTTTGCGGCCTTCTTCCCCTTGCCAGTTCTGCATTCATGAGCATAATGACATTTCTTGTTGCACTTAAAACAAACCAAATTAGCCTTTGTGTAGCGACCTGGAATTTTCAACGCTCGAAATCGACATCAATAGCCCACTGAATTACATGCCAAGAAATCGAGTGTCGAAAATACCAGATCGTTAGAGAAAAGAAGAAAGAGGTTGAAGTAGAAAATAGAAATGACAACACAAAATCTCACAATCGCAGCGGAACAATATATAATAGATAATAACATGTCTTTATAAAAAAAACTACAATTGTTATTTACACATTATATCATCAGAGTACCACACATCAATAACACAATACAAGACGGTTATAATAACTTGTCCTCACAAATGTTGAATATACGGTGTACAATACACAGTAGAATATAATCAAGTACGTGCGACACATCTTTGTGATCTAGCTTGTCCCTTGAGCTCCATAGCGTTACACGGTCTGACCCGAACATTATATATAAATAACACTTGAGTCAGTCTGAAAAACCAACATGATAAAACACACTCAATTTGAATCATTAAAGTTATCAAAATCCTTTGAAACAAAGGTATCTCATAAGACCACGCCACACATAAACATGACGGGTTTTTACCTTGTGATAACCAAAGCATTTTATATCAAAATCGTCTGATATTATAATAGTGTCTAGGTACAAATACTTGCTCAAATAGCCGAAATTATTAAATTAATTAAATTCCAACATATCAGGATCTACAACCAAAATTGTGAAGGTACGTATTGGATAATGGATTCCATACGAATGACTAGGCACTGGGGTACCACATATCACAGTACACATCTAGAAAAATATACTGAAGACCACGACAGGGTCCCCTGCAACACCAGACCGGACTACCTCTAACTTGGATAGACCGAATATGCTATCACCCTGGGTGTTCCCATCCTTTCCGAGTTCTTTCGTGCACCATAGTAATAATATATGAGGGTATCTAGAAAGGTGATAAACATACCCTAGTTAGGTACGACCCACTTGGCCTTGTTGCATATTCCCTGATTTTGAGTCATTCTCGGTTAATGAGGCTTTAGGCTACGATTACCTTTTAAGAGATTTATACTTGGAATGCACATTGTCCTCCAATGACAATGTACTAATAGCATTCTTCCATACAAGTCCATTCTTGGTCTGAACGAAACCGAAGGCACTATTCCTTCTACATTTGTTTCGGAATCATCCTCAGGATTAGTAGCGAGTAGCCCTTGTACTTCAATGCTCCATCTTCGATTTCATGCTCTTTTCTTCATTTCGAAAGCGTATTCGACGGATCGAAGTGGTTTTCAGACAACTTATCCGATCCCGGTCTCTTCGAAATAACGTTCAATATTTCTGGTGAACTCAACCTCGGTTCTTTAGGAAATAAACAGACGACAATAAGATCGGAGATTATCTCCTAACCATTAATAGTCGGATTTCCTTATCATCGTTCTAGAAGAACGAAACGAGATTATACGTACAGTATAGCACCTTGAACGGTAACTGTACCACATAATCCCCATGTTTCTTTTAGATATTCCCAAAGTTATATTTTTGGTCAAGATTTGATAGTCGGTTATTTAACTATCATATAAACAATCATTCAACCAAAGAGTTCATTTTCCACTGATAAACACTAAGTCTCCTTTAATTTTAATTTTAATAAATTAAATCTCTTTATCATAAGGTATGTACTTATCTTATCACAATAAGTACGTTCACTAACCATTCTTTTAAAAAATATGTGAAAACCTTTTAAAACAAATATGGAAAGCATCACGCGGTATCCACCATGGATTCATAGCTCAGTGATTACATCTTTACCCTAGAGAAATCCAAAACTTAACTGCAGGCAATCTCTGCCTTCGATTCCGCCATGAAAGTTTACCATTACCATTAGAAAACTTTATTGAATTATTTTCTCAAAATAATACTTATAAAATTCCTATATAAATTCCCAACTTTTAATTTAGGCAAATACTCTTAAATAAAAGTTACTATATAAAAATATATTAATATTGAAAAATTTATCTTTTAAAATAATAACACCGATTAATTCTGAAATGATACTTAACTTAATATCAACTCATTATAAACAAATTTAATTAATAATTAAAGAGACTTTAAAAAAATTAAAATAATTACATGATTTTGAAACAATAATTAATTTTGATTTATCAATAAGATTCTAATCGACTTCCAAGACTTGTTTATAAAATTTATAATTCATTTCGACAATCTAAAAATATCTTAATAAATAACGTTCTAAAATATTCTTTTGCTAAACATTTTAAAAAAATCACCTAGTTTAATAATTTAAAAGCCTCTTTTTAAAAAAAAATTAACTTCTTGATAAAATATAATTTCTAATTCCAATATAACCAGTCTAACATTTATAAATCCCTCTAGATTTATCACCAATCCATTTACGTCCCCATTTCATAAATCCCCCTTTTCACATTTCTAAAAATAAATGTAACGTTTATTTTTAGGTCGATTTGCCCATCTCATTATAAGTCCTCACTGTGAATTTATAACTTCAATTTATCAACTAATAACCACTTCACATTATTTAGAAACACTGTTTATAAATCTCATAGTTTTCAATTCCAATTTATAACTATTTCACATCACTTAAATCCATTATAAATTGATTTCTAAATTAGATTTCATTTATAAATCAATTTCTTAGATATTCCAAACTATATATGAAGCCCAACCCGATCTCGATTTTATTTCCATTTGTAATTAAGAAATCTTATTTAAGATCCAGTATATTCAATTTCACATTTATTTCCTAATGCACTCTTTTTTCCAATCTATTTAAATCTTCATTTAGTATCCTTTTATATTTAAAACAAGTATCACTAAGGAATTATTATCTATAATCCTTATTCCAAATCTCTATTTACAATATTCCGAAATAGTTAATACCAATTTAAAGTCAAACTATTTATTTTACCCAAATTCATTTCTTTTAATTAATCCAAAATTCACTACAAATATTTCGCTTCCAATTTTTTTTTTATTTTTTTAAAATTCAATACATATATTATTGGTATTTTAAAATATCAAAATCTAGGCCAACTACCATAACATCCAATAGATTCAGATAATCTACCACAGATTATTCAAACGAATCATATATCAATATATATGAAATTTAATTCAACATTTTTGAGGAATCCAGTTGGATCCCTCTAACCTATTTCCCTACAACCACAGATATTAATACAACATAAAAATACCAGTCCCCCTTCGAGGCAGGATAGCGTGGTAATACAGGGTTATCTGCTATTATACATGGTGCATAGGATTTCATCCGCTCTAATAGGCGGGAATAATCAATCCAACTACCAATATATACTACTATATATATTATCACATTCCATCGACAATAATTTATTAATGCAACCAATCAATTAATAATTGATTTTAACTATTTAAAATTAATGATAATCATCCAAATGAGTGAGATTTACTCACTTTGATTTTCAGCTGTTGCCGAGACGTTCCGGTTTGGAACTAGAATCAGACGAAGCCCGATTTTATTCCAAATTTTGACTATCTCCAAATCCGTCCAAACTAGTTTCATTTCGAAAATCTCGTCACTGCGATTGTAATGCAAAAGGTCTCGTCTAAATTCGACCTCGTATGTGAGAGTTATACATTTTTAATTTCTTCGATTTAATAAATTAAATTTAAACTCAAATTGATTTTAATAATTGACCCAACATCACAAGACCCGGCCCACCATCGACTTTTCTTCCTCAACATGCCTGTAGTTTTTCATTTTTCCTTTTCTTTTAAACACTAGGCCCAAAGCCCACTCTGTAGAACCCAAACTTCACTTCTTCTTTTTCCTCCTTTGACGCCTGCACACAAGATACTCGAAATCCAAATTTACTAGCCGTGCACGTGCACGCTACCTTTCGGCCACCATAGACCAACACGACTAGGCTATCGACTTACTCATGAAAATCTCGACCACCCCAACATCGTGTCTTTTAGCTTAGCACCACCTATTGAATCGTGACCAAGAACCTTCTTCGACGTTGCCACAACACGCGCGTCACCAAAAGGTGATCGGCCTTCATCAAATTCGGTGTCCAGATGTCAAATGCTGCTCCGAATTCAAATATGACAATCAAATCACGAATTCCCTTGCCATTTCCAAGAATCATCAAACCCTAGTACCCTTCCTTCTTCGACCTCTACAGTCGAGCAAGCCACCATGTAAAACGCATGCCAAATCGAAGAGAAAGATGAAACTAGATTTTAGAAGCAAGTTTGGTATTTTTCCATTGAGTATTTCTTAAGAAATTAATTTTTGAAGTTTCCTTTTTTCTTTATTTTTTTCTTTTCAATGCTCTATAAGTTTTGTGCCTTTAAAATAAGGAAGGAAAGATGCTTTACGTGTTTGAATGGGTCATCTATAGTGACATGAAGTGAAGGGAAAAAGAACTGATGGAAATGTGGTAAATCAATACATGTAATTATATTATTTAAATTTTAAAACGTCTCGATTTACACAATTCAAAATCTTGAACACCTATCGAGGTGTGCCGTTAAGCTTTTATAATGTTATACCCCTATTCTGAGCATAATGGAAAGGTTTCGAGTCCTAATTTGATCGTATGGAGAAGGTAGTTTTTTGGACCCAAATATTATATTGAATTTTCGATATAAATTTCAGCGCGTTTCTATCCCGGGCGGACAAACGATAACTCCAAATGTTATGAAATTGGAAATATGATAATAAAACACTATTACGGATCTAATGGGATTGGTTTTGTTAAATTCCGAGATTGTGCCCCGGAAGGCTATTTTTACTCGTCAATTATACAAGTTATTTTTAAAATCGAAAAAATCACTTTTTGAATCCAATTTTTTTTTATTATCTTCAATCTTATTAATATAAATTTAATGAGGTTTAAATTATTTTTATCAAGCTAAAAATTCAAATTTCACTATTTAACCAAATTTCCATTTATTAAACTCAATAATTAAATTATCCAAAAATTGTTATATTTGAAATTCAAGTTAAAAATTTATTTTTGAATATTTAAAATCAATTAAATATTCCAATATCAAATAACCAAAATTCTGGGTAGCTACACTTTGCCTTCTTGGCAGCATCTCCCTTCTGGGTTCTTTTCTTCTTAAAGAACTTCCTCTTCATGCCAAGAGAACTCTGGGTTTCAACTTGTTTCTCCTTCCTATAAATAGCAAGCATTTCCTTGTGTCGGATTGCCATCTCCACAATAATATTACAAGGATCGTGGAGATGTGGCAGGGTCGCCCTATCAATCCCGGGTCTCAATCCTTGAATAAAATTCTCATTCCTCTTGATGACGGTGTCAATGGTCGCATACCCATATCTAGACAACTCATCAAACTTAGTAGTGTACTCAGCTATAAACATCTCTTCTTGCTATAAATCCATGAATTTTCTCAACAATTCCGACTAAACAACTTCAAACAAAAACCTCTACTCGAATCTCCTTTCTACCCGTGTCAACTCTTCCTCGGAACTCCGGTAGTAACACTATTCCACCAATGAAGCGCTGCTCCCTGTAACTTCCTAACGGCTAGCCTCCTCTTTTGCTCGTCATTCAATCCTAAGTCAGCGAAAATTCTCTCATAATGAAAAAGTATATTATTAACTTCTATGGCATCCTCCGTTCCCAAAAAGGGCTTCCCACCGAGACTGGTATAATCTCTGCTCTACTTAGCGTAGTTGTTTCTAATTGGAGCCGCGGGATTATCTCCTCCAACATTCCCAGCTACTCCGGCAGCTGCTCCTGCTTGCATTAGATTGACAAATAACCGATACATCGTACCCATATCTACCGGCGGATTTCCAGCACCTACACTGGCATCTGCATTTTGAATAGCATTAGCATGTCGACCGAGTTCTTCCTGGTGGGTCGAACATTTCCATTTGTTGTGGTGCTTCCTCCATCGAGATTTCCTCTTCTGTTTTCTGCCTCCACATCATCCTTTCTCGTAAATCTTCATATGAGTCTTAGTAAGATACAAAAGAATGGTATAAGCGAAAGGGTTATGTACTTATATATATAATACAAATACGTTGCAATTGCGTTAACCCAAACCCCGATCTTATTTTTTGGTTCATTAGATTATGTTGAGAAATCTTTTAGGCTTTAATTTATTTTAAGTTTTCAAAAACCTACATTCTGATACCAACTTGTAGCATCACCCACTTGGGGACCCAAAATTAACGGCTATGGATGTTGCGGTAATCCATAGTTATTAATCCTCGATGATCAAATGTAAGAATGCTAGATACATTGATACAACAAAAACACATGGATATGAAGAAATTTTTGAAAATATTTAAACAAATTTCTCATTCCATTTCAAATCATCTCAAATCCCTTACATAATCCCAAACTCGAGAACCACGTTCAGAGAAAATATAACCATTACAAACTACGCCAAGAGTGACATATGAAGATGCGCCCTTGGATGATCGGAGTATGTATGTATGTATATAAGCAATTAAATTACTTTGTCTTTACATGAAGACAAAGCGAAATCAAAATAGAAAGAACTCCTAATAGCTATCTTGCCTTCTGCATGCCTCCAGAAGCTTATTTGTCAAAAGAGATACCTGAAAAACTTAACTCTCATACCACTCAAATTGAGCACCCGAGAGTTTAATAGGAAAACATAAACTTCATGTCAAACATAAAGCCTGCTATTAATAATAACCTACCATCTCAAACTACTTAGATATCTAGTAAGTCCTCGATGCTTAGCGGAACGGGTTTTCCCCTTACTAGTATCTTGTCCAAAAATTATAAGAACCATATATTGTGCTCCTACATCCACAATGGTTAAAACATAGCAACTTAAAATATTATCATGATATGCAAATAAGTAAATTATTTTGGATCTCCCATCCCCATTCATTTGACTATCTGTGTCAGTTATAGTTTCTAAGGTCACTATGAACCTATTAGTTTTCATGGGCAAACTAATGGACTGCCCGTCTAGTCTCATAGTTTTCCTGGAATGATTAAGAACCTATTGGCCCCTGTCAATAACTTCATTGATTCGTAGGTTCTCCTAAAACCTATTGGTATCTCCAATAACTTCTCTCATATCATAATTTTCATGGGTTGACTAAGAATCTATTGACTTATGTCAATAACTTTATCCGGATATAGTTTTCATGGGATCACTACGAACCTATTGGCCCCTAAAAACAACTGTTTCCAAATATAGTTTTCATGGGATTACTATGAATCTGTCTTAACTGACAACTCCTTTAATCAATCGTTAGGCATCCTATTTTCTGGTTTACCTGACCTCTTGGATGCAATTCTACTTATTCAGGAGTTAACTCAATTTATATCCACTATCGGGTCAACCTAGCTGGTTATTTTGCTATATTTCTCCCCAAAATACAACTACGGGTCCATTATATAGTGAATATGTATATTAAAAGAATCAAACATAATATCATAACAATACCAACATTTATGGTTTTAATATCCCTGAAAGCAATGAAACATGGTTATTTTCTTTTATGATCTTATCATGGAAAGCTTCTTAAAAAACTTCATACTTAAAAGCCATTTCAAAATTTCTTTATTTTGCCATGGTTTTTTTTTTCTTTAAAAATGAGCTTGGGTTCTTTGTTTTAAAAACTAAGGCTTTCAAAACCTTAAACCATTATTTTCGAAACCATTGGAAAACCTCTCTCGAAAGCATTCAAATCTTCTTTCCAAAACACTAGGCATATGCCATTCGAAATATTTAAAACATCTCTTTCGAAACAATCAAAACATAACTTTCGATAATATTAAATCATTACCATCCAATTTATAGAAGCATATCTTCGAAGAAAGTACCCCTTTGAAAACCATTGAAAGTAACTCTTTGGAAACCATTGAAAGCACCCCTTTCAAAACCATTTGGGTTAAATCTTAGACATATATTTTGGGTGTAAGTGAACACAAGCGAAAGTACCCCTTACGAAACCATAAATCTTCATATAGAAATGTTTGGGGAAAAACAAATGGCTTTGGAACCATCCTTTCGAAAGCTTTGATCATTTAACAAAACAATTACATGGATAGCATCGAAACCACTTTCAAAGCTATTTCCTTCAAAACCTTTGGTATAAGTGGCTATTGGAGCCCTTTCGAAAGCACTGAGAAGCAGCTTTGTTTAAAACAAAAGATGGTCTTTCAAAAGCGTTGAAACTTAAATCTATTCGAAAGGTACGAAGAGGCGACAAGGTTTTGATTTGGTTAAAAACTACCATTTCAAAAGCTTTTCTTGAAATCATAATCTAAGCCAACTCATTTGAAAGCTAACCTTTCAAAACAAGAAGGCTGCAACCCCTTCAAAAGCTATATAAAAGACCCTTTTGAAAGCATTCATAAAAAACAAGGCAAGCGGCATCTCTTTTGAAAGCAAAACAAAAGATCTTCGAAAGCTATTTGAATTGGTCTCGACCCTTTCGAAAGCATGGTTTCGACTCCATACTTGTCGCCATTCTCCAATCCACTACATATCAATGCATTGATTCCATGTATATTAGTCTCTGCTTGGTTGGGGCTGGAGTATATGGTCGAAAGGTAGCTATTGGAAGTGGCGAAACAATAAACTTATGCTAAACTATTTTCTTTGCCTTTTTAAGTAATACTTTTTCAACTAACTTTCCCATTTGTAAAAATCTAATTGGTTGCCATAAACTTTACTAAAATATTTTCCTAAAAGGCTGCCAAATTCATCTCAGATTTAATTAAAAATAATTAGCAAAGAATCCCTTCCCTTAAGCAAAACAATTTAGACATTTAAGTCCTTCAACTAAATTAATTAAATTTCCATAGTAATTTACTTAGTAAAAATCCCCAAAAATTCTCAAAATTCACTTTTAATATGTTATCTAACATATAAAAAATTTAGACCAAATTCCTTTGTATAATTACTGAAATTAATTTCTAAACCTAATTACTCTTATTTTCCTTTTGAAAATTCATAATAAATTATCCATAGCTTGGATAAAACCCATCTCTCGATTAATTTTTTACATAACATATTAAATCCTCATAGCATTCGAAACCCAATATAAATGGTTTTAGCCTTAAAATCGAATATAACATTTATTAAACAAACTTTTATGACTATAACATATCATGTAATCCAAGCATATCATCATCAAAATCATCATAATGGATTTAAACTTAAATCTGAATTCTAATGCTCTTTAAATACACAAATAGAGATAGTTTTGATTATTATTCACCTTGATTTGGATAAGGACTTGAGATTTGATCTTCTTTAATTCTCCTAGCTTGATCCTTAGCTTTTAATTGAATTTCCACTTCATTTCCCCTAGGTAATGGCAAGCTTGAGCTTTAGTTTACGTTTTAGAATTTTGAATTATAAACGTGTAGGGTGGAAACTGAACAAGGGTTTAGGGGTTGTTGGTGCGGCTATTACCCATAATGCCCATGCCTTATTAGTTAATTTATCAAAATAATTTCATAATGTAACGACCTGGACTTTTCAAAGTTTGATTTGGAAAATTTAAATGGTTTTAAATATTAATTTGGAATATAAATCAATTTTGGATATGAAGATTTGGTTAAAATTATAGGATGAATTTGAATTTCAAATATAGCGATTTACCGAAAAAAGAATCGGTAAATAATCGAATTGGAGATAATATGAGTCCAAATGATTACTAATGTTGATATAAGTTCTATTTAAATTAGAATTGAGTTAAAAAGGTTTTAAAAATGATAATTAAAGTGATTTCATAAATTTTTGAAATCTTCGATTTTGTCGACGAGTTAAAATAGCGATCCAGGGTATAGTCTTGAAATTCGGTGAAACCAGTTACTTTGGATCCGTAATGGTGCACTATTGTCATATTTTAAATTTCGTAGCGTTTGGGGTTACGGTTTGGACGTACGAATTAGAAATGCGTCGATATTAATATTGAAAATTTAGTTCATATTGATTTCAACTTCTTTTCATATTTTTTCGGATATCATTTGAAAACATCCATTACGTAGATTTAAATATTCTTTCCGCATACCATATAAATATTCTTTTATTTAATTAAGCACGACCCTTATTAAAATTTTCAAATCTCAATCCTCTTATCACTCTAATATTTGCATTATTCTATTTAATTTATCTAGTTAAATTTCCTAAATAATGTTATTAAAATTTGGGGTATTACAGAAAGACTCGGTTGCTTAGGAGTTTCATGGATTTAAAACAAGGCGAGATGATAGTGGCGTAGAATGAGCATAGGTTCAATGCATTGTCCCGCTTTAGACTTAGATTGATTGACATGCCACTCAAAAGAATAAAATGTCTGCGAAAGGAATGTAACCAGAGTTCCATCGGGAAATAACCAATCATCTCAACGGTACCTTTACCAATCTGTTTAATATAGCTTTGGGATTTAAGGCTCTTAATATTGAGCAAGGAGTTTAGAAAGCAGTAGAGCCAGTAGTTAATGCCCAACCTTTATCAGTGATGCCGGTTGCTAGTAAGCCGTTTTTCAAGCGCAAAAGGAATAAGAAGTGTTTGAGAAAGAATCCTGGAGGTGGAGCTCCAGCATAGAACAAGTAGTTAGACTTGACCACGATTCTATGTTTTAAGTGCAACAAAATGGGCCACTTTGCAAATTAGCACCCGAATCACGCTAATGGACCACTATGCTACAATTGTAATAAGCATGGACATATAAAGAATTAGTGCCCTTTTTCAAAGAGGGGATCTCAAGTACGAGTTTTCACTATTGAGGAAATACCATCTACTTCTACCAACCCAGAGGGGAAGTAGGTGTTGCAAGGTACATTATTCATTTTCGATATTCCTGTTAGAGTATTATCCGACACTGGTGCATCCCATTATTTTATCTCATATGACTTATTGAATTATTCGCCATAATTCCCTTTGTGTGTCGAACACAATTGGGGGTCCAACCAATCTTGATACTATATGTTTAAATGTGCCTATTTCTTATAGTGATCGACCTTTCTTTTTTGACTTATTTGCTCTTGGATTCATAGGTTTCGGGGTATTATTAGGGATGAATTAGTTATTTAAGTTTAGAGCAATCATATATTATGATCAAAGGATTATTAGAGTTAGTGATGCTTGAAATATTGGGGTAGAAATAAATTATGGAAGGCCAAATGAATTAATGAGCAGTTTCCTTTATTCCCTCGAAGTACACAAAGAGGAGATGAAGAATATACCAATTGTCCGAGACTTCAAGGATATTTTTGAAGAAGTGCAAGGTTTATCTCCTCACTTGGTAGTGGAATTCCACATTGATTTGAGTCTGGGAACCGGACCGATTGTACAACTTCCTCAAAGGTTGGCTCCAAAGGAAAGAAAATAATTAGAGAAGTAGATGTTTGATTTATTGGAGAAGGATTTGATCAGACGTAGCACAATGAGTTAGGGAGCCAGTAGTGTTCGTTACTAAGGCTGATGGTTCTCTTAGATTATGTATGGATTACAAAGAATTAAATAAAAAGGACTATCAAGAATAAGTATCATTTACCTAGAATTGACGACATGTTTGACCAGCTCCACGGAGCTCGGATATTTTTCTCAGTTGGATCTTACCACTGGCTTTCACCTATTAAGGGTAGTAGAGGAGAGTGCACCCTTAACAAATTTTCGAACCCCCAATAGTTTTAATGAGTGGTTACTCATGCTGTTCGGATTGACTAATGCATCCGCTTATTTCATGGATTTGATAAATGGAGTGTTTCAAGATTTTCTTAACAAGTTTGTTCTCGTCTTCATTGAAGACATCCTTGTTTATTCTAAAATGGAGGAAGAGCATAATACCATCTTCAAATTGTTCTAAGTACTTTAAGAAGTCATGTTTTAAAGGAAATTTTTTCTGAATGCCATTTATAGAAATTCCAAATTTAGATTTCTAGGATACGAAGTTTCAGAAGAAGGCATATCGGTAGATCTGGCTAAACTGGTTGCGGTTCAAGATCGGAAGAAACTCGAAAATGCGACAATGGTCAGAAGTTTCTTGGGATTGGCTGGTTTCTATAGAAGGTTCATTAAATATTTCTTGAAGAATTCTTCTCATTTGACAAAGCTGATAAAGAAGGATGCTAAGTTTGTTTGGACACCTAAGTGCGATCGAGCATTCAATGAGTTAGAGAAGAAATTAACCAGTGCTCCCTTTTTACCTATTCTAGATGGGAGTGAAGGATTAACAGTTTACACGGATGTTTGTATGACCAGACTGGGAGAATTTTTGATGCAAAATGGAAAAAGCAATAGGTATGCGAGTCGACAGTTGAAACCACATGAGAAAAATTACGCTATGCACAACCTGGAGCTTTTGGCGGTTGTCTTCGCGTTGAAGGTGTGGATGCGCTATCTTTTGGGTGCAAAGTTTGAGTTATATACAAATCAAAAGTCATTAAATTATCTTTTTGCCCAAAAGGACTTGAACTTGAGGCAACAACGATGGATGGAATTTCTCGCGTCTAATGATGTAGAGATTCTTTATACTCTAGGAAAGCAAACTCCGTTGCAGATGCGTTGAGCGGGAATGTGGCAACAATTCCAAATTTGGAAGTTAAACCAGCATTAATAGAGAGAATTGCATATTTCCATGAAAAAGACCCTATTCTAGCTCGGCTTAAGAAGGAGGTTAAATGGAATTATTTCTATTTTTCAGATTGATTCTTGAGGCATTTTAAAAATAAGTGGACGGATTTGTATGTCAGATGCAAATGGAATTAGACAGGATGTGTTGAGAGAGTGCTATCGGTCAAAGTTATCTATCCACCCAGGAGTAACTAAAATGTTTCAGAATATGAAAAAAAAACCTTTTAGTGGACATGAAGATAGACATGTCGATTTTTATAAGTCGGCGTGCGAATTGTCAATAGGTCAAGAGTGAACAGCAGAAAACTGTTGGGTTACTCCAACCATTGGAGATACCGAATTGGAAGTAGGAGCAAGTATCCATGGACTTTATCGATGGGTTGCCAAGAACAAGAAGAGGTAATGAAGGCATTTAGGTAATTGTAGATCGATTAACAAAGAGCGCCCACTTTATTTCAGTGAAGCCATCAACAATTGCAACTTCGTTGGTAGGGATTTATTTGCGGGAGATCATTTCACTGCATGGAATTTCAGTATATATAATCAGTGAGTGGGATCCCATCTTCACCAATCATTTTTTGGGAGCCTTACAAGCCGATTTAGGAATGGAGTTGAATTTGAGCACAATGTATCACCCGGAGATAGATGGACAAACTGAAAGGGTGAACCGAATTTTGTAGGATCTCTAATGAGCGTGCATTTTGGATTTTAAAGGATCATGAGAAGATCACCTTCACCTAGTAGAGTTCTTCTACAAAAATATTTAGCAAGCTAGCATTGGCATGGCGCCGTACGAAGTTTTGTATGGACGACCATGTAAATCACCTTCATGTTGGGTTGAGATTGGAGACCGAATAATTCTTGGACCAGAGATGATTTTGAAGCATCAGAGAAAGTGGCTATGATCAAGGAAAGGATGAAAGAAGCCCGGGATCGACAGAAATGTTATGTCGAGAAACGGAGAAGGGACTTAGAGTATTTAATCGAAAATTTGGTATTTGTGAAATTTTCCTCGATTAAAGGAGTTGTAAGATTTAGGAAAATTGGAAATCTAGTACTAAGTTTTGTTGGACCATTTAGAATCATGGAAAGAATTTGATCATTGGTTTATAGAGTGGATTTTCCTAAGAGATTGTTTGAAGTTCATAATGTTTTTCATGTATCTCATCTAAGAAAGCATGTTTTGGTCCATCTTTGATTGTTGAAGCATATACTCAAGAAGACTTAGAGATAGAACCAAACTTGATGGTAATCCAACACCCAATTCATATTGTAAATCGGGATGAAAGGAGATTGGGGAACATGGTGGTGAAGCTTGTAAAGGTTCAGTGGAGTGATAATCCTCACGATTGTACTTGGGAGACCGGAGATCATATTGGAGAAACATACCTTGATGTAATGTTAGGTAAGTTATTAGCTGTTTGAATGCATTATGAATGTTCTATTGTGGCACAGTTGCTTTGCATTGTTATATGAATTTCTTGGTATAAAATATACCTTTTGGATTGTCTTTTTTGTATTAATTCTAGGGATGAAATTCTCCTAAGGAGGGAGAGTGTAACGATCTGTAAATTAATCGCTTTGTATTTGAATATTATTTAAATAATGGATTTTAATAATAAAATAAACATATTTTAAATACTAATTAATAATATTAAAATCAAATTTAAATTTTTTTACCAAAATAATTAGTTCAAATAAAAATAGAAAATATGACCGAAAAACATTATTCAAAATTTTGACTTTTCAGCATAGGAAAGTCGTCGAAAAATTTATGAATATTTTGTATAACCCACAAACACTTGCACACAGATGCACACATGTCATGTGATAAGTTAATGATAGCATTAAAATAAATAAACCACGCTTAGATTAAAATAAAAAAGATTTCACCTTAAAATATGAAATAAAACCTAATTAACCTAAGTAAGTACATAACCATATCCTAAACAACCTAAGTTGTACAGAAGGCATGGTAGAGGGTAGACTTAGAGGGGGTGCATGTGGACCTAGGGTGGTGGAGAGGTATGGCGTGCATGATCTCATGATAACTTTATATATTTTTCATATTCACTTCTCTTCACGTCATATACATGAACATCCATGACATCCAAGTCCATGTTTAAAGTTGGCAAAATATAGCTTTCTTTACTACAAAACTCCACATATTCATCTACAACTTCCCCTCTACCAAAACAAAGCCAATTTCACCTCAATCTCCGAATTCCGAGCTCCTTGCAGCACAGGCCGAGCTCAATTCACCCAAGGCTGAGCCTGTTTTAGGGTATTGGGAAATACAAGACTCCATATTTGCAAGTTTAGACCAAGTTATTGTTAGGAACTAGAGATAGTGGTTTTGATTACAACAACCTTTGTGACTTATTTTATTATAACTTATATACTAACACTACTGTCTAGATATATATGAATATTATTATGCAGGATATATATAAGGCAGGTACTGATTATTGAAGACTGTACAATATAAAGATCAAGAATGAAGAATCAAGTTTGAAGACTCATGAGTATCAAGATCAAGATTTCAAGATATGTGTCTAGATTTTTGTTAAAACTTCATTATAACATGAAAATCTTCATTTCGAATTTCATTTTGGATGGAACCCATTTCTACCTTCTTACAAACCCAGGACAAGTAGCTTACAAACCTACGATAATTGGCTTACAAACTCACGAGCATCTTGGTTTTGTACAAGTTCTTGAGTCCTGATGTGATGAGATATTCTGCAGGAAGAAGCTTTCAAAAATACTTCAAAATGGTTTTTCAAAATGATTTTCAAATCTACTTTTCAAAATGTTTTAGCCTTAAAAATTATCTTTCAAATGATTTTCAAAAAGATACTTTGGCCTTAAAATATTCTTTGTTTTTTAAAAAAGTGAACTCTTGTTTTAAACTCCATTTTCAAAAACAAATTTTGTATAGTTTTTTACATAGGGATGTCGACATCATGGGATACTCGATGTCGACATGGTGGCCGTTGAATCCAAAAGTTTCAATTTTCAAAAGAAGTGTCTATTCGTTTAAATCTCTTCACTAATGGTTATGACCACTGATGCTTTATAAATAGCCTTCACAAACAAATTTTTTAACCAACTAATTTCATATTTTCTTCACTTCTTAATCTCCACAAATCCATATTCTAAAATTTTCATATTTTTAAGATCGTGCCGAAATTCTGTTGAATTCTCAAGTGAATCAAATTTGAATCTCATTCTAATTTGATTCTTTGCCCTCTCTCGAAGATCAAAGTGCTATTCAGAGTTATAGGATCAATTTGTAATCAAAAGTTTATCGAGTCTCTCTATAAGGTGTGGTTATGCCTGAAAATCAATTGGGTAATCTTGTGGGCTGTAAATCAAGAGAGTTTGCCCCGGACTCGTGAGACATGAGGGTACCTCAAGGCCTTTAGAAATTGAGGAATGTAATCTCGACATTGGTATAATAAAAATCTATACGAGGTGGTTTGCCTTGGTATAGGACTGGATGTAGGGTAACTCCGAACTAGTATAAAATCCGGTGTGTTCTTTCCCTTTACTGCTTTTTAATTACTTTCTGCATCTATGTTTGATTCTCTTATTGTTCTGTGATTAAGTTCTGTATTTGTTTGTTTCATAATTTTAAATTAGTTCATATAAGTCTTAGAATCCATTAAACACTATTCACCCCCCCCCCCCTTTAGTGTTAAATTAGCCTTAAGATCCTTAATCCATGGTCCCTTACAATCAGTATCAGAGCATTGGTTTTCATAGTTTTCGTACTCTGAAACTTGAAAAGTTAAAAATGGCATTTTTAGAAAATTATGTTAATACTAGTTTGATTTTATGCATTTCATCAAAGTATCACAAGTCTGCATATAGTTTTTATGAAAAATCAAGTTATCAACCAAGTTGGTTTGTTATGCAGGAACAGACATGTTACATGGCTTTTGAAGAATCAACAACCAATGGACAAACTGTGAAAATTGAGAAAGATAAATAGATACTTAAGAGTGGCTATTCAAGGTTATGGCTGGAAATCTGGAGATACTCAATGACATTATATATCAAGATGATGGATTGGTCAACTTTGGAGATAACTCAAAAGGATATGTGATTGGCATCGACAATGTCTGTAATTCTAAAACTCCTCTTATTTCTGATAGTTTGCTAGTTAGGAATTTAAAACATAATCTGCTTAGTATAAGTCAACTATGTGATAAATGATTTAAAATTAATATTTTGGAAAAGATAAGTGTCACATCGAAGATAATAAGTCAAATATTATCTTTATAGGAATTAGGAAGAAAAATATTTACATCTTAGTATGGAAGTTTCGAATGATAACTTATGTCTTTTTGCTAATACAAGTGACCCTTGGATTTGTTATAAAAGATTTGGTCATTTGAATTTCAAACTGTTGTTTAGGTTATCAAAACCTAACTTAGTTAGAGGTCTTCCCAAGTTAAACTTTAAAGTGGACAGTGTTTGCGTCAAAATTGGCCACAAACACCCAATATCGTGAAAGCACCCGTTTATCAACACAGATCAGCAACAATCAATATAGAGTTCAGATCTAAGCAGCAACAATCACAATAATTCACAGATTACAATCACAGACACAGGATTTATAGTGGTTCGACGTTCTTGCCTACGTCCACTTTGAAGGTTCTCTCTTTATTGATTCACTTGATGATATTAATCGATTACAATTGATTATAGTTGATTTTAGCTTTGGAATCTGAATACAACAGCGATAATGAAGTTTGGAATTCAATCCGGCAGGGTCTGGACGTTCAATGGTGGAAGCTCCCAAAGATCCCCTTTTCTGAAGGCTTCAGGGTGCTATTTATAGGCGTTGGAGGCCCAGATCTCGCTTAAACTTCGGGAGACTTCTTCCGGCACGTGAGTGGGACCCACGCGACCGACCCCACCAAGTTTCATCTCGATCTGACATCGATTCGAAGTGATTTCGAACCCATCAAGAAATGGTCCAATCGATCTGAAACTTGGCAGGAACAATCTTTACCTTGTATGGAAGCTACTGTGAAAATTTCGTTGCATTTGGATCAGTGGTTAAGGATATATGATCGGTTCGAAATGATGATTCTCGGTTGGCTGTTGAGTTCGAACCGATCACTTCGAAACCACGTACTTCGAATCGATCGGCTCACGTGGATCTCTGGTGACGTGGCGTGCACTCCTCGCATCGATCCTGTTTTATCTCCGAGTTGACCGCTTCGCACCCATGTTCTTCGCCTCGTTTGTATCAATGGCCGTTGCATAGTTTGAATCAATCAACTACGTAAGTCTCGTGTTGACCTGCATCTGCCTAGTTCGAATCGAGGAGAGGAGGCCTCCTTCGCATCGATGGTAAGTTCGCATCGATACATGTGATGGATACGAACTGAAGCCCCGTGATGGGTTCGAACGATCATCGATTCGAACTAGGCACTGGCGTGATCGATACGAAGTTCATGGATACGAAGACGCGACCCATTGATGGATACGAAACAGTGTTCTAGTCATGGATACGAACGTGCTGATGGATTCGAATGCAATCGATTCGAAGTACATGATGGCTGCTGGATTCAAGGCATGGCTATGTCTCGTGGGTTCGAACTACTGCTAGGATGATGGGTTCGAACTTCATGGATTCGAAGGAAGGATACTGGGTGGGTTCGAACTTCATGGGTTTGAAGCAAGGACACCGGATGGGTTCGGAGTAGATGGTTTCGAAGCAATGGGTTCGGACATAACCTCTGGCCATCGATTCGAACCATGGGTACCCTATGGGTTCGAACCGAACAAGGGGCTATCTTTCTCAAGTTGAAACCATCATATCTTGAGCATACGAACTCGGATTGACTTGAAACTTGAAACACTGGCTTCTACAGCTTCGCTTGTCATGTCTTATCAATTGTGGCCTGATCCGGGCTCGGACAAAATTCACCGATATCCATAGCGAAGTGAAGTATAACCAATCTCTGAGACGAACTGTCTTTTGTTTTTCATCGATCTTTTGGTATCTTGGCTTTGTCAGAAAGCGGGATAACATTTGCCCCCCAAAACATACCTTGCGGTAGGAAGGGGTGTTTTGTAATGCTTTGAGTTGGATGTTCATATCTTATCATCAACCTGTAAAGAACTTGACAATTTCATATGTCCTCAAATAATGATTGTTCTGGATCGAGCTTTTTGGGATGAATCGGGACCGTTCGCGGTCTGCGCCATTCGTGGCAAAGGATGAAATAGGACCGTTCGCGGTCGACGCTATTCATGGCAAAAGATTGAATGGGACCGTTCGCGGTCGATGCCGTTCGCGGCAATTGAAGAGATGGGACCGTTCGCGGTCGATGCCGTTCGCGGCAAACGGTGATCGTTCGCGATCAAGCGCCGTTCGCGGCAAACGGTGATCGTTCGCGATCAAGCGCCGTTCAAGGCGAATGGCGACCATTTGAGGTCGGATTTCATAATAAGCGAATCATGACCGTTCGTGGTCGGTGCCGTTTGAGGCAGAAAGTGATCATTCGCGATCGTGTGCCGTTCAAGGCTGATTGTGATCGTTCGCGATCGTTTGCCGTTCGAGGCGAATTATGTGTGCCCGGGGGGGACTTAGTATTATCCATGCCGGAGTTCATGTTCGGGGGAGTTTCTGAATCTAAACTCCGGCGGTTCATCGCCATATAGAAGGTGCTCGTGGACCGTTCGCGATGCAACGGGCAAGAAGATAAATTGTTTCATGGAATTGCAAATATCAAAGCAATGATCATATGAATCTCATAACAGAAATGTCCATACAAACAGAATCTAAATATTCAAATCAAAATCAAAGCAGAAAGCAAAGCAGGAATGTCAAAGTGTAAACTCTCACTATGATGCGGTTGGTAGTCATTCAGAGCATGCCTATGGATCGTGCGCGATCGCTCACATGTGTAAATGATTTAACCGTATTAGTAAGAGGTTTACGACTTGTTCATCGTTGTTTCATTCAATCAATGGATAATCAGACGTTGTCCTGACTCAGGGCCACCTCTAGCTGAGGTAGATGGCGGGCACTCTGGCTCCACTGCTGGAGTGCGTTTCCTCACATACTGAAGGAGCATACCGTTCCTGATATGTCCTTCCACCTCGTCCTTCAGATGCCTGCAATCATTAGTGTTATGACCGTTCAATTCATGAAATATGCAATACTTATCTGATTTCCTTTCGTCGGAAGTTGAGTCCCTTCGCATTGGCCTACGATATGGAACCTGCTCTTTGGTATCCTGATAAATTCGTTCCAAGCTTTCATTCAGCTCAGTGTATGTGGTGAATCGCGGCTCCCTCCGTTGCCGCTTTGATCTGTCTCTGTCATTCTCACTCTTTCTTTTAACTTTATCCTTATCCGAGTCCCTTTTGAGAGGCTTCTCGTCTTTAATCGTGTAAACATTGAGCTCATCTCCCTCTTCTCTTTCTGCACTCGCGTCTTCCAATCGCAAGAACTTTTCCGCTTCATGATAGAATTCTCCTAGATCCATAGGTGGATCTTTCGTCAATGAATTTTTGAAATCCGTGCCATCAGCTATCCCGAAAACGGCTGCCATCATAACCATGGATGGATCTGGCCGATCCACCGATGTCGCTGCCGCATTGAATCGCGTCAGAAAACTTCTCAAAGTCTCTCCAGCCTTCTGCTTCAAAATTGCTAAACTCATTACGTTTTTGGGTCTTGCAATGTGAACCCTAAATTGCCTCATGAATATTTCCGTCAAGTCTGCCCATGTTCCTATGGAGCCGCTCTCTAGTTGCCTAAACCATAATGCTGCGATATCTGTCAGATATAATGGAAAGCACCGGGCCATAACCTCTTGTGATGCCCCCAGCACCTCCATATGCCTCATGTACCTTGTCAAATGGACTGCGGGATCCGTCCTTCCATCATACGTCTCTATTGATGGCAACTTAAACTCTGGTGGGTTCCTAGCCATCCTAATTGCAGGAGAAAAGGGACTCCTGTTTACGT
The DNA here is from genome assembly GCA_030765085.1 of Allium cepa. Classification (NCBI taxonomy): domain Eukaryota; kingdom Viridiplantae; phylum Streptophyta; class Magnoliopsida; order Asparagales; family Amaryllidaceae; genus Allium; species Allium cepa. Next base: position 20,219,379 of record CM060933.1, on the reverse strand, counting down.
CTTCAAGATCTTTGTTTGTTAATCCGCCTCTCATGGCTCGCCTAACCATTTGTGCCAATTTATCTTCGTCTCCAAGATGCAATACTTGTTCATTACTTTCAACTTGCCCCCCGAGTTCATGAGGGAACTCTGGGATCTGCCCCCTTGACTGAGCGTTCACCCCTTTACTACTACCGGGTTGTGCAGATGCTCCTCTTTCTCTCTCCGAAACTGGATCAACGTTCTCCATGGGTGTGCCCCCTAATCCGGGTGCGACGCCGGATGGTCTTGCTTCGTTCTGGACTCCATTGGCTTCTCTATTCAGTGCTCCAAGCTGTCCTATCTGTTGAAATAAACTCTGAATCAACTCCTCTTGCTTCTTCATCATAGTCTCCATCTCGTCCCTAGTGATGAAGATCGACGGTTGATTCGCTCCTGAGGAAGCCTCTTGACTTCCTTGTTGTTCGCTTCTCTCTGGCCTTGGCCTTCTACTCGATTGTATCGTCATAATTTATCAAATCTAAACTTTCAAATTTTCTCTGAATCAACTATCAATTGGTAGAACTCCTGAGTTCAATTCTCAGTGAAAGCACCAAAAATGTTTGCGCCAAAATTGGTCACAAACACCCAATATCGTGAAAGCACCCGTTTATCAACACAGATCAGCAACAATCAATATAGAGTTCAGATCTAAGCAACAACAATCACAATAATTCACAGATTACAATCACAGACACAGGATTTATAGTGGTTCGGCGATCTTGCCTACGTCCACTTTGAAGGTTCTCTCTTTATTGATTCACTTGATGATATTAATCGATTACAATTGATTACAGTTGATGATAGCTTTGGAATCTGAATACAACAGCGATAATGAAGTTTGGAATTCAATCCGGCAGGGTCTGGACGTTCAATGGTGGAAGCTCCCAAAGATCCCCTTTTCTGAAGGCTTCAGGGTGCTATTTATAGGCGTTGGAGGCCCAAATCTCGCTCAAACTTCGGGAGACTTCTTCTGGCACGTGAGTGGGCCCACGCGACCGACCCCACCAAGTTTCATCTCGATCTGACATCGATTCGAAGTGATTTCGAACCCATCAAGAAATGGTCCAATCGAGCTGAAACTTGGCAGGAACAATCTTTACCTTGTATGGAAGCTACTGTGAAAATTTCGTTGCATTTGGATCAGTGGTTAAGGAGATATGGTCGGTTCGAAATGATGATTCTCGATTGGCTGTTGAGTTCGAACCGATCACTTCGAAACCACGTACTTCGAATCGATCGGCTCACGTGGATCTCTGGTGACGTGGCGCGCACTCCTCGCATCGATCCTGTTTTATCTCCGAGTTGACCGCTTCGCACCCATGTTCTTCGCCTCGTTTGTATCAATGGCCGTTGCATAGTTTGATTCAATCAACTACGTAAGTCTCGTGTTGACCTGCATCTGCCTAGTTCGAATCGAGGAGAGGGGGCCTCCTTCGCATCGATGGTAAGTTCGCATCGATACATGTGATGGATACGAACTGAAGCCCCGTGATGGGTTCGAACGATCATCGATTCGAACTAGGCACTGGCGTGATCGATACGAAGTTCATGGATACGAAGACGCGACCCGTTGATGGATACGAAACAGTGTTCTAGTCATGGATACGAACGTGCTGATGGATTCGAATGCAATCGATTCGAAGTACATGATGGCTGCTGGATTCAAGGCACGGCTATGTCTCGTGGGTTCGAACTACTGCTAGGATGATGGGTTCGAACTTCATGGATTCGAAGGAAGGATACTGGGTGGGTTCGAACTTCATGGGTTTGAAGCAAGGACACCGGATGGGTTCGGAGTAGATGGTTTCGAAGCAATGGGTTCGGACATAACCTCTGGCCATCGATTCGAACCATGGGTACCCTATGGGTTCGAACCGAACAAGGGGCTATCTTTCTCAAGTTGAAACCATCATATCTTGAGCATACGAACTCGGATTGACTTGAAACTCGAAACACTGGCTTCTACAGCTTCGCTTGTCATGTCTTATCAATTGTGGCCTGATCCGGGCTCGGACAAAATTCACCGATATCCATAGCGAAGTGAAGTACAACCAATCTCTGAGACGAACTGTCTTTTGTTTTTCATCGATCTTTTGGTATCTCGGCTTTGTCAGAAAGCGGGATAACAGACAGTATATGTGATGCTTGCCAACTAGGAAAACTTAAGAAAAGTCCATTTAAATTTAAAGATATGATTTCTACTTCTAAACCTCTAGAATTACTTCATTTAGATTTATGTGGTCCATCTCCTCAATCAATTAACCACAATAAATATGTTTTTGTAATTATAGATGATTATTCTAGATATAATTGGACGATTTTTCTTAAACTTAAAAGTGATGCTTTTGAATTATTTAAAAAAATCTAAAAGAATTCAAAATCAACTTTCTTTAAAAATAAAAACTATTCGTAGTGATCATCGTAGAGAATTAGAAAATGAAAATTTTGAGAATTTCTTTAATCAAAAAGGAATTATTCATAATTTTTCTTTTCCAAGAACTCCACAAAAAAAGGAGTGGTAGAACTTAAAAATAGAACGATTTAAGAGTGTGCTAGAACAATGCTTTCTGATAGTAACTTACCTAACAACTTTTGGGTTGAAGCAGTTGCTACAGCGTGTTATATATTAAATAGGATTTTAATTAGACCATTAACTAATAAAACACCGTATGAATTTCTTTACAATAAGAAACCCATAGTAGCCTATTTTAAATTTTTTGGTAGTAAGTGTTTTGTTCCAAATACAAAAGATAATTTAGATAAATTTGAACCTAAATCCAACAAAGGTATCTTTATCCGATATTCTAATATAAGTAAAGCATTTATAGTTTATAATTTAAGAACTAACACTATTGAAGAAACAATGCATGTATCTTTTGATGAAAAATTTAAAGATACTATACAAATAGAAGATGAAGAAGATTTTGTAACTTTAAATAATGAACCTAATGAAACTAATTGTGAAGTCATTCAACCTAATAAAAGAATTAGGCTATTAAAAGATCATCCTATAGAAAATGTACTAGGAACTATTGAATCTATAGTTAAAACAAGAAATCAACAAAATAGTATGAGTAATGTAGCTTTTATATCAACTATTGAACCTAAAAATTCAAAGGAAGCATTATCTAATGATTCATGGATTCTTGCTATGCAAGAAAAATTGAATCAATTCATCAGAAATGATGTTTGGGAACTTGTTCCTAGACCCGAGGATAAAAGTATAATTGGAACAAAATGGGTTTATAAAAATAAAATGAATGAATTTGGTGAGGTTGTGAGAAATAAAGTTCGTTTTGTCGCGCAAGGTTATTGTCAAGAAGAAGGAATTGATTATGACGAAACCTTTGCACCCATAGCAAGACTAGAATCTATCAGAATTCTACTTGCTTTCGCAAACTACAATAATGTCAAATTATATCAAATGGATGTTAAAGGTGCTTTTCTAAATGATTTTGTAAAAGAAGATGTTTATGTTGAACAACCTCCACTTTTTGAAGATAATAAATTTCCAAATCATGTATATAAATTAAAGAAAGCTTTATATGGTCTGAAACAAGCACCTAGAGCCTGGTATAAAAGACTAAGATCTTATTTACTACAATCTGGTTTTGAAATTGGTAAAATAGATACAACTCTTTTTATTAAAAGAAACAAAAATGATATTCAACTAGTACAAATATATGTAGATGATATAATATTTGGATCAACTAATAACATAATGAATAAAGAATTTTTAGATATAATGACTAAAGAATTTAAAATGAGTCATATGGGAGAACTAAATTTCTTTTTAGGACTTCAAATCAAACAGTTAGATAAAGGAATTTTCATTAGTCAAGAAAAATATGTTAAGTATTTAATTAATAAATTTGGATTGACTACTTCTGGTGGGAAACCAACGCCAATGACAACTATGTAGATTTAAGTAAAGAACATAAATCAAAAGATGTTGGTCAAAAATTATATAGGCGAATGATTGGTTTGCTGCTTTATATAACAGCAAGTCGTCCTGACATTACGCATAGTGTTTGTCTCTATGCAAGATACCAATCTCAACCTAAAGAAACTCACTTAAAAGTTGTTAAAAGAATTTTAAGATATATAAAACATACTTTAGATTATGGTTTATTTTACCCTAAAAATGATGTATTTGACTTAATTTCATATTGTGATGCTGATTACGCTTGTTGTAAATCAGACCGAAAAGGTACAAGTGGAACTTGTCACTTTCTAGGACATTCTCTGGTTTTCTGGTTTAGTGAGAAGCAAAATACTGTATCCTTGTCAACAACTGAAGCAGAATATATATCTACTACTTTGGGTTGTTCTCAAGTTATATATATGCAACAAACTTTAAAAGATTTTGGATTAATTATAAATAAATCACCAATTTAGTGTGATAATACTAGTGTGATAAACTTATCTAAGAATCCAACTCTCATGCTAGAACAAAACATACTGATATTAGACATCATTTTCTTAGAGATAATGTAAGTAAAGAAGTCGTAACTCTTGAATATATTAATACTGAAAAACAAATTGCTGATATATAAACCAAACCATATAATGAACTAAACTTTACTAAATTTAGAAGAGAATTAGTTATATGTTCATTAACTAAAATATAAATTATAAATAATACAAGTATAATTAATAATTAATATAAATAAAAATTTCTCAAAAATTACACTGGGCATGTCGACATGACACATCCCCCTATGTCGACATGACACATCCCCCTATGTCGACATACTAGCTGTGATTTTCAAATTTGAATTTCCCTCTAATATTAGTTATTAAGTTATATATTTATATATTTCGACTATTACTCCTCTTCTTTGTTCTATTATTTGTAACAAACTTCTAAAACCGTAAATTAATAGTTTCCTCTTCTAATAATGAACCTTCTTCACCCACTTCTCCTCATTCTAGTCCTTTTCAACGATCCACACACGTACGAGTCATCAAATTACAAGAGAAGATGAATGATTTGCTTCAAATGATGAGGAGATTCAAGTTAGACAACTGCGAATGGCAAGAGAACAAGATAGGCAAGGTAGAATCCTTAGGAATCTACAAAAATTCCTTATGGATAACCATTCCAATCCCATTGTTATCGAAGAATCATCACAAACCACAGATTCTGAAGAAGAAGAGCCTCTAGAAGAACTACAAGTGGATCAAGAAGAAGAACATCCTCTGCCGAATCCAGATGTTCATATGGACGAAGACGATGGCGTAGTTTGCGTTGGAGAGGTCCTTTATGACGCTAATGGGAACTTGGTTGAACAACGTGGAAACTTTTGTCTCCACTATCTAAATTGTTCAGTCCATAAATCACCAATAGTTAAGGGCCCTCGTTAAGAGTTTTTCGTTTTTCTTTTTCGTGATTGTATTTTATTTTGTTAATTTGTATATAAGTGTTATTTTAAGGTTCTTCTAGAAACAATCTTCGATGTATAGAAACATGAATTCCAGTTAGGATGTTATATTATTATTCTTATGTCATATGTTTATTTATCTCTTTTAAGTTCAAGGTTGATAGGTTATTTTTGTTGATGACAAAGGGGGAGAAAGTTATATAAAATAGTAGGCTTGGAGTAAGGGGGAGTTATGGTATGATCGAAGTGGTAAGTATATTGTATAAGGTTGTCATCATAAAAAAGGGGAAGATTGTTAGGAACTGGAGATAGTGGTTCTGATGACAACAACCTTTGTAACTTATTTTATTATAACTTATACACTAACACTATTGTCTATATATATATACGAATATTATACAGGATATATATAAGGTAGGTGCTGATTATTGAAGACTGTACAGTATAAAGATCAAGAATGAAGAGATCAAGTTTGAAGATTCATGAGTATCGAGATCAAGATTTCAAGATATGTATCTAGTTTTTTTTGTTAAAACTTCATAATAGCATGGAAATCTTCATTCTGAATTTCATTTGGGATGGAACCCATTTCTACCTTCTTAGTGGCATACAAACCCACGACAAGTAGCTTACAAACCTACGACAAGTGGCTTACAAACCCACGAACATTTTGGTTTTGTAAAAGTTCTCGAGTCCTGATGTGATGAGATATTCTACATGAAGAAGCTTGCAAAACTACTTCACAATGGTTTTTCAAAATGATTTTCAAATCCACTTTTCAAAATGTTTTAGCCTTAAAAATTATCTTTCAAATGATTTGCAAAAATATTCTTCGTTTTTGTTTTAAAAATAAACTCTTGTTTTAAACTCCATTTTCAAAAATAAATTTTACATTGTTTTTTACATAGGGATGTCGACATCATGGGATACCCCAGGTCGACATGGTGGCCGTTGAATTCAAAAGTTTCAATTTTCAAAAGAAGTGTTTGTTCGTTTAAATTTCTTCATGAATGGTTATACCGTTGGTGCTTATAAATAGCCTTCACAAATGAACTTTTTAACCAACTAATTTCATATTTTCTTCACTTCTTCTTCTCCATAAATCCATATTCTAAAATTTTCATATTTTTAAGATCATGCCGAAATTCTGCCGAATTCTCAAGTGAATCAAATTAGAATATCATTCTTATTTGATTATCTGCCCACTGTCGAAGATCAAAGTGCTATTCAGAGTTATAGGATCAATTTGTAATCAAAAGTTTATCGAGTCTCTCTATAAGGTGTGGTTGTGCCTGGAAATTAATAGGATAATCTTGTGGTCCGTAAATCAAGAGAGTTTGCCCCGAATTCGTAACTCAAGGCCTTTAGAAAATGAGGAATGTAATCTCAACACTGGTATAATAAAAATCTGTATGAGGTGGTTTGCCTTTGTATAGGACTGGATGTAGGGTAACTCCGAACCAGTATAAAATCCGGTGTGTTCTTTCCCTTTACTGCTTTTTATTTACTTTCTGCATCAGTGTTTGATTCTTTGATTGTTCTATGATTAAGTTCTGCATTTGGTTGTGTCATAATTTTAAATTAGTTCATATAAGTCTTAGAATCCATTAAACACTATTCACCCCCTCTAGTGTTAAATTAGCCTTAAGATCCTTATTCCGTTGTCCCTTACAGTTCTAGCTTGTATTCAGGTTTAGTAAGAGTTCGGTGAGTAAAACTTCACCCATAAAATTGACGTTTAAACCTTTATTAATATTTATATTTCTTTCCTATGTATTCCTGTTGTATATATGTAATAATAGGTTAGTTGTTGGATTGGTTTACTGCTTTGAAAAATGGTCGCCTTGGAAGCTAATATACATGTAGTAAGTAGATATGAAAAGTTTGTGGCTAAAGTAATTATATTGTTCACAATACTTGTTACATGCTATATCATAGTGAATTACCATGTATATGTGTTCATACCCTTACTTGTGATGGTTGGTTATATTGATAATGTCATATACTTGTTTCCCGAACAACCCATATAGCGATAGTGCTATATCGGCACTTGTTGAAAATCATATTTCATTGAAATCTTTTGGTTTCCTTATCGTGCTTAGATTAGTTTTACAAGTTAAGAAAATTTTCAAATAATAATTATTTCAAAACAAAATTAATAATTTGAATAATGATTATTTAATTTAATTAATAAGGATTAAGGTTAACATGTTATTTAGTTAATGATGTGTTTTAAATTTAACTAATTACTTGGCTAATGATGTTCTAAAATTAATTAATCATTTTATTAAATGATATTTAAGGCTAACTAATCCTTTGATAATGATGGATTAAAGTTAATAAATTATTTAACTAATGATGTTCTAAAATTAATCAATCTTTTAATTAATGACCTCTAAAAATAAAACAATCTTTTTAAATCTTAATTAATTTTTCCTTTAACAAAGTTATAATTTAATCACTTTTAAATAATTATATAACTATTATTTCATTAATTTAAATGAATCAAATGCAAATATTATTAATTAATTGAATTAATGATGTTTTAAGGTGATTTACCGTTTATAATTGAAGGTTATTAAAGTTAATTAATCAACTTAGTTGACAAAGTTTTTTTAAAGTTGATTAATCAATGTAATAAGAACATATTAAGTTATTAAATCCTTTTTATTGATGTTTTGAAGTTAGTGAACTCTTTTAACAAGTGTTTTGAAGATAATTCTTATAATGTGAAACCAAGCATGAATTCAGTTTTTATTAAAAAGAAATTTTTTGATTCTCTTTATAGAAATGAATTAATTTCCGTAAAGCGACTCACTTATATGGAAACGATTTATGTGCATACTTAGCATTAAACATCAAAGAAATAGACTTGCTTCTATTCCAAAAGCTAAGAATAGTTGAGACATGACTTTGGAGTAACACTACCTAGACTTGTCTAGTATTATTGTTAACCAAGAAATAATATAAATTTGAATTTGATAAGTAGTGATAAATATACAAGACTTAATTTCCATATACGATCATATTATATCCTTGATAGTTGGTTTCTTAGCTATTGGTTATTTCATCTTCTTTATTATCTTCATTCTAAGACGATGTGTTTCTCCATTGAGCTCTGATATCCTTTGTCGAAAATGACTAAAACAAAACGCGAGGGGGATCCAAGCTATGTAGGGTTTCTCCCATTGGGATGTTTTCACATCTCACGTAGATTGGATTCAGTAGCACTATTAGACGTGAAATATTCAAATACTCGGTAGGGTTTGGCGGGGTCCGGATATGAGGTTTCTGAGAAGTGTTGTAGAGTAAATGAACTTCTTAGAAGTATATTACTAAAGGTATACTTTTCGGAGGTGCACCCTCCTAGTCAGTTTTTGGAGATTTTCCTTTTCTTATTTGATTCGAACCTTTGAATTTGTTTCCTTAGTTGTATCGGGAAGAGTCAACTACTCCTCGTGGTGTTTAATTATTTATCCATTCCTTATGTTTGGACGTTGATTTATGCGATAGTAAACTCGTTCCATGTTCAGTGGTGTGGTCTCACATGTTTGTTTTTAATTACCCTCTATTGCTTACTTATACTAGACATATCGTCTGGTCCGAGTTGTTTGTTGTCCCTAAACTCTCGGGTACTCATTTTATTTATGTAGTCTAAGAGTAGCTAGTCTTTATGGGCTTTTTGAAGGCGGTGTCCATGCTGGAGGTCCTTTATCCGCTTAGATATCTACTAAATTGTATTTTCCAGTTTATGTAAGCATATTTCGTTTCATTATATGTAATGACAGGATGTTATAACCGCCTAAGTTGATTTGTAGTACTTTTTTGTAACTCTGATAGCTTCCTGTTAAGGAGTAACCTGATGCACTATTAATGGTTATGCTTTATTTAGCAGTTTCATTGTGAGGTTTTCTATTCTATTCTTTATTTTATCCCAAGACGATTCATCTTTCTGATGCCTGCATAATGACATACGAACACTGAGGATGTGTTAAGTGTCGTTCCTAGGGGTCAGAAAGCTGGGTCGTCATATCGACTATCAAAACCTGATGGTAATCTAATTCCAAGGACTTGGAACTCAGAGCACCTTAGACCTTATTTTATACGATCTACATTTCTTATACAATATATATTATAATTATTATAAAAAGGTAATAATACAATGAATTGGTCGTAAGGATATTAGATGGCCTGTATCAGTTATTAGACTGCCTGAACCAGTTATCAAAACAGAGTTGCTAACAATGCAGTTCGACTTCTTCAGCCAACTAACTGGACATAGGGATATCGAATGACCTGAACTAGTATAAAAAAATCTCTATTTTAATGTTGTTAACATTGCACATTGGACGAACATACAGCCAGAACCAGTACAAAAAATATGCGCATGAGAAGGTTGTAAACACGTGAGCCGACTTCATAGTCAAAACATAGCCTCTTCTAAATCCCAGGAAAGACCGTGCTAAGTGTACAAATAAATAACATTTCACAGTCCACCGCCATCGTTCGATAGTTGCATTGACAACAAAGCATATGATCTCAGAAATGAGAACGGTGATGCTAAACTAAAAGCAAATGACATTTCATAACTTGCCGCCATCATTCGATAGTTGTATTGATAACACAACATATGAACGACAATGACAATCATAGAAATGAGAACGGTGATGCTAGACTAAAGATAAACAATTTCTTCTTATAAATCACTATAGTTGTTCGATGGTCGTGCTGACCACACAGCATATGAATGGTAACGGCCTATCCCCAAACAGCAGGCAGACCATGCCAAGTGCATGAAAAAGCTTACATGAAAGGCAACTTCTGGAAAACAACTCATAGGATGTAAAGGTCAAAGATGAGTAAAGACAAGTCTACATCGACCTGCAATCATTGTAGACATGAGGGGCAATGTATTATACCCATATGTTTCAGACTATGTTAAAGTGGAATTAAATAGTGCACAAAGTTAAGAGAGATGCCCTCACAACAAAAGTTAAGGTCAAAAGAGAAGAGATTCAAGCGATCCAACTAGTAACAACCAACCTATGGTCGCGATAGCTGATCCAACCAAAAGAACTACAGCCAAAAAGCAGGAGGTTGCAACAGAACAAAATACGGCACTCATAAGATGAGCCACAAAAATATCGGATCTTCTCCCATCCCTTAGTTTGAGTATTACATTATATTACTGAACCCAAAATCTAGCATAGTTAAAAAAAGTAGGAAATAGTCCACAATCATAACACCCAGGATCAAAGCAAGGTAGAGATACTACACAGAGAGGTTAAAAACTACTTTAGATAGGTCAAAGTACAACAAAGCCCATCCAAAAGCAGTGTACAAACAAAAAATACATGGACAATCAGACCACGCCATCAAAATCCTCGAAGCTAATATTTTATTAACACCTTCAAGAGTGGATCTGCATCACACATGCTACTACTAAATCAGTACCATACGAACCCCAAAAGCATTCCAAAGGCTCCATATAAATTACTCAAACTCCTCTCCAATGCAGACGCATACTTACAGGTAGATAACAAAGATATAAATCACCCTTGTCACTAACCAATGCAACAAAGGTAAATCAGGTTACAATCAGCTTAGGTTATAGTCAGCTTAGATCATGCTCCTACGTGTATCGAACTAACTCCCTAAGTTACGCAAATCACGCATCTTGAAACCCAAAGCAACTCGAGATGATCGCATCTAAGTATTGGGAAACACAGAGCATCATGAAGTATCGCACGCCAACCAATGCAACCTCGGTCAAAATACATATGCAATGCCTCAAAACTAATGAGCTACACTTACTGTCCTCCCAAGGATTCAAAATGAAAAACCAATTCAAATTTAAAGCCTTCAACCATGATTTCAAATACTCCTGCAATGTTTTCAAATATCCACTCTAATTTCATTAGTTCCCGCCTTCATCTCAAACTTCCTACCAAAGACACATCAGCAATCCACGTGCACGAAATATACGATGCAAATAAATGACACTTGGCAGGATCCAAGGCTGAAGTGCAATGGTATGAGAAGGATTATAGTTATCAGTGTGCTTCTCCATACTACAAATAGAAAAAACACTATAGCAAGAAAGAGGCCATTTTACCTTTTCCATTTTTCGATACTCTCAAGGTTTTATTGTACTCCCTGCCATTGGGATCTGTACCAAAAAAAGTATAAAGAAAGAAAGAGAAATTCCCCCTGTGGATGTAGGATTCCTTAACATCTGAACCACGTAAATTATCTTTGTTCTTTACCTTTTCTTTCATTTTGTTATTTACCTTCCTAACTTTCAGTACTAAATTTTACCTTATTTGTATCGAAATTAAATATTAGTTAGATTTGATATTTTAATAAATAGTTAAAGTGCAACTACCTGATTATGTAAGCATCCAGTGTCATAATTACTATTTAATAGTAAATTTAATACTATTTAATTTTCTACTTCAAAATCATTGAGGTAATTAGTACGACAATTACTTTTTCATTAGTTTGAGTGTTGTAAGACAAAAATTCTTAATAACAGTAGGGTCAGAACATAATGAAGAACCATTAGCACCGCGACCTTTCGTAGGCTTGATTATTAAGGGAGGAAGCTTAAGAATTAGGCTTGATTTACTAGAGCCAGTGGTAGATTTCTCGGTTCCCGGTTTAAGCTTGATTTTAATTTTCTAGCAGTCGACCTTCGACCTCTCTGCCATAGTGATTTGATCACCTAGATCCTTCGCACTGGTAATTATAACATCTTCATCCAGGGATAGGATGACATTCTCCAACCCTTCCATTGCTACTATTTTTCATGAATTAGGGCCAAGGCCAGTACTGGAAGGAGGAGTCGGGACGATTAGTCCAACAGTAACGGAGGTTGACGTGGTAGAGATAGCACTAGGACCCAAACCATGAGTGACTGGTGATAGAAGAGGAGAAAGCAATGGATGACCTGCAAGTTCATGGATAATGAAGTAAAGATTAGTGATAACCTTATGCGAGAACTGAAGCTTCTCATATACGGGGGATACGAGAGAAATACCTTCTTCAGGTGAAGCTCATTTGATTGGAGACTTGGCAATTTCACCTTCTTCGCTAGATGACTGAATAGGTTGAGAGACATGAAAGGAAATGTAAGGTTCTTCAGTAATCATTGCAGCGGAGACAAGAATATCAATATGGGCAACCTCCTAGGTGGCCACCATGGGAGGTATAGGCTCCACTGCATGCTCTTTAGATTTCGGATTTGATGATTCTACTCGACCAAATGCGTTAGGATCAGCAAGAGCCTCGACAATTTTTCCCACAACATGCTCTCTTCACCCAAGATGGTTTTCCTTTCTCAATAACTAGTATATCTTCCTCGTTTAGGAATTTAGCTTTCATCTCATCTTCACTCAAGCTTTCTCTAGCCTTACTCGATCTATAAAGAATATCCTCCAAGACATCAGTGAGCATAATGGGATAGTTATCCCTTAGCCATTTCAAATTTTTGATTTTTTTCCTCGATGACATTTAAGAAAAATCGTTGGAGGTCAGCATTCATCTTCTCATTTCTCTTCTTAGCCTTTTCTTTGAGCTCTTTGAATTCGGTTTCTCCACAGCAAGGTCGATCTATGCTTGAGTTTGGGAATCTATTTCGACGGTCAAATCGACTTTGAGCCTACCAACTTCGGCCTGAAGCGCGTTCAACTCTAACTCCTTGGCTATTAAATTCTCATCTTTAACCTTGACTTGCGTCATAAGCTTAGCATTCTCCTTGTGGGCCACTTTAATTTGATTGTTCATTACAGTAGTGTTTGAACTTTATATAACTCCTCATCTATCCTTTTCACAAACTCAGCGGATTTTACAGCATCATCCCTCTCGTTGGTAATATTGGCCAGTTTAGTTTTATAGCCAGTGACTATCCTATCATGGTCTCTTCTCGCTTTGAAATGACTAGATTTCTGTTTGGTTAATTCTATTGATGTCAGAGAGGGCTTTGACAAGCGTTTTCCATTTAAAATATTGGACGCCCATTTTGTTTATCCCCTCAACTTTGTGGTTGGCATCCTTACGGGAGATGCCTTTGATGTTACAATCGAACATCACCCCTGTTAAGAAATGGCCAGGTAGAGAGGCCTATATTGTAGTTCAGATAGTAGCAGATTTGCATGGAAGAGGTAGCGGTAGAGTAGTGTGAGTTGAGACTTCTTTGGATTTGTTGTGAGTCAATACGGTTGTAAACGGAGGCAGATGTTAAATACTTCCTTTTTGAATTTTGACGACATAACTATATATTTCTATAGATATTGTACATTTATATTCTTTACAGGATATTTCAAAGAAGTAGATGACTAGCTGCTGTGATCAAGGCATTGAAGGTCAACTAACAACAGTCGTCATCATTGTAAGTCTAGAAAATATTGTACAATATCCTTGGATGATTTAAAAATGCTTATGAAATCTTTTATAAACGATCAAAATAAAATTTTCAAACTCATAATTACCTTTGAAAATTAACAGGAGTCAGACGTCTAAGTCATTTTCTCAAACATCTAAATAACATAAATAATAACTATTTATTTTCAGAGTCAGACATCTGAGCTAATTTTTTAGACGTCTGAATATATTAAAATTAGCCTAGAAACTTTCGAGATGAGACATATAAAAATTTAGATGTTTGGGCTATTTTTCCAAATGTTTGAGCTCTTTAAATTTTTTATTTCCTGAAATCATTCAGACATCTGATTGGTTCAACTAGACATTTGATGAGGGTATCAGATGTTTGATCGAACTAACCAAACGTCCGAATCAAATTCTAATGCTCTTTATATAAAATTGACCAAACGTCTGAGCAAGATTAAAACGAATGTATTCTTCTCTAGTTTATGGTCCAACGGCTGACCTTGTCTAAAAAGGTTTTTATATACTATAGTCAAATGTCTGACCACGCTCAGACATCTGAAATGGCACAAAATGTTTATATTTTGAATGGACATCTATTTTTGAAAAGTTATGTCTGTTGATTAAAGGATATAATTCCTTAAGCAATCATAATCCTTCAACAGAACATTTCACTGCTATAAATATAGATCGGATCCATTCATTGATTTCGACAATCTTGCTCTCTAAATCTTAATCTTTATTTACTCTCTTGAAATCAAAAGTAATTTAAAACTACTCTCTGCATCCTATATCTTTGCACATTCAATTAACAAATCATCAAAGGATATTATAGGAAGTGTGTACTCAACTGTGACTTATTTGTATTATTAAGAACACATTAAAGTCGAAAAGAAAAGCATTTTCATCACAGTTGGTTGAAGTCCTATTCAAGTGTTCAGGTAGTTGTAAATATGTTCCTCTGAATAAAGTGAGGATTGTTGCTAGTGAAATTCCTAAGTGGAGCATAGGGATTGGACGTAGGATGGGAGGTCCAAACTAGTATAAAACTCCTGATGTGATCTTATTTATTTCACTTTATTTATCTGCATATATGATTATTTATCTATAGTTAAATATTATCCTTATTATACTAGATCCTATAGAATTTCATTTGGTATCAGAGTAGGTCTTTCACTAAACCTTTACAAAGTTTGAGATATTTGAAGTAATGTGGATAACACTATTAACACATTTGCTGAAGGTCAATTTAATGCACAACCACCAATTTTCACTGGTCAAATCACTTGTACTGGTCCGTTAGGATTAGAATATATATAAGCAAATAGATATGATATCTGGAATAATACTCAAGTAGAATATATTAGACCTACCATTGAATATAGTAAATGGTCGAATACTTAAAAATTATGCTACTAACAATGCTAAAGCTCTGTGCGTGTTATTTTTCTCATTATATCAAAATGTATTCAATAGAATCAGTATATGCATAATCGCACATGAGATATGATGTACTTTACAAGTTACACATAAGGGAAAAAATAAGGTTGAGCAAAGCAAGATTTTCATGCTAAAGAATCAATTTCAAAACTTCAGAATGAAACAAAATGAAACCATAACTGACATGTATTCTAGGCTGCAAGATATTACTTATGCTATAATAGCACTAAGAGAAAAATTTAACCTATCTTGATATAGTATCAAGAATACTTAACACTTTAACGGATGAGTGGGAAAGAAAAGAATTAACCATCGAAGTGGTCAATGATCTTTCAACACCCAAACTGGAAGACTTAATTGGTCATCTGATGTCATATGAAGTAAATTTATCGGCTAAAAGAACACAAGCTCCAGAAAAAAAGACCATTGCATTGCAAGTTGAATTTGACTTGGTCATAAGGAAAATGATTTTGTTGTCCTACTCAAAAACTTTAAAAAGTTTTTAAAGTATGGAAAGAATAAACGATTTGGCAAAAATAACAACAATTCATCCTCCTTAAAATGCTAATAATGCAATAAAACTGGTAACATAAGAAGAGATTGCTTTAATTTTCAAAAAAAAAAAAGCAAAGCAAAGCTTTAGAAGTAAAAAATACAAACAATTTAGAAAAAAGAAGCAAGCTTTTCATGTAACTTGGGATGATTCAGACTCATCCACTTCATTAGAAGGTGCAAGCGATTCAAGCAAGCTAATGTATGCTTCATGGTCACAAATGATGTTGTAAGTTTCAAAATTCCTTATGGCGATTTATTTGAAATAAACTTGGAATTACTTGATAAATGGAAAGCCAGTAAGAAAATCAGTAAAGAAATTATTGAAAAATTGAATAGAGCTGAATTAGAAATTGAAATGTTTAAGAATAATAAATTATTTTAGAAGAAGAGCTTTGAAAATCTCGAGGTTCTTGTACAAATTTGATTTCTTAAATCGTTATTTTGAATAGTGAACTTCAATATATAAAGATGAGAATGTCAAATAGCCAAAGAAAATTCCGATTTAAGTGTTGTTGTATACGCTCTTGGCAATGAAGTTAAAGTTTTAAAACTAATTTTGAAAAAATTTCAATACATGCTTCTAACTTTAATACAGGAAGAGAAAATTTGTCAAAAATTATAAAATCTTCAAAAGTAAAAGGGGTTTAGGCTCCGTTGGCAAAAAAAATCTTTTGAAGATAGTTCTTTGTATCTAAATTTAAAAAGGTAAATAATGTTAGTTTTGAAAAACCTATAAAAGCTAATGTGACTACAATTAAATAGTAGGTAATAAAGACATACGATAGCAATATGAAAAACAAGTATTAAAGATTACTTAAACAATATTCATAATAACGATGATTTTACTTTTAAAGGGAACACCAAAACCCTCTTCGGTATGGTTTTCTAAAATTTAAATTTTAGGACTCTAACGTACGAAGTGGGTACTAATTCAAACTCTTATTTTTTATAAGCGTCTGATAAGTAAAAGATTCGATAGATTCTTGGTACTGGATGTTCAAAACACATGATGGGAAATTAACACATGCTTATAAATGTCAAATATATGGATGAAAACTCCATCACTTTTGGAGATAATTTTAAAGAATATGATGGCATGTGGGACGTCAATAACTGGGGTATATTCGATTCTCCTTTTACTAACGTCCTACTAGTAGAAAATTTAAAACTAATTTACTTAGCATAAGTCAACTTTGCAATAAAATATTTAAAATTTCTTTCGAAAAGGAAAAACTTAACCTTTTCTATCAAAACAAGAATCTAGTTTCTGAAGGAACAAGAAAAGGAATATCTACGTTTTAATTATGAAAACTAATAATAATAAGAAGAACAACAACAACAACAACATGGGTCTCTTAGCAAATGATCATGATCCAAGGCAATGGCATAAAAGATTTTTTCATATAAACTTTAAATAAAAGATTTTGTCATATAAACTTTAAATGTATTAATAGGCTTTCTAAAAATGATTTGGTAAAAGGCTTTACATAAATGTGCTTCAAAGTTAATAATCCATGCGATGCATGTCAACCATGAAAATTGACAAAATCATCTTTTATGTCTAAGAAAATGATTTCTACTCTTCAACCTTTAGAACCATTTCATTTAGATCTTTTTGGACCTACTCAAGTTAAGTCTCTTAACCATACCAAATATCTATTTGTCATTGTAGACGATTTTTCCATACATACATGGACTTTATATTTGAAACATAAAAGTAATATTTTTTTTTGAATCTTTAAATTTTTCAAAAAATGAATTTAAAACTTAAAGAATTTGGAAATTAAAAATATTAGAAGCTATCATGGTGATGAATTTGAAAATGAATTATATAACAAATTTTGGGAAAAAAGGTATAATTCATAAATTTTCCTTCCCTAGAACACCTCAACGAAATAGTGTTGTAGAACGAAAAAATAGAACATTATAAGAATGTGCAGGAACATTATTGAGCAGCAGCCAACTACCAAAGAACTTTTAGGCAGAAGTTGTGGCTACAACTTGTTGTGTTTTAAATCATGTATCTATACACTACAAGAAAACGTACGATTTTCGACAGTTGAAAACCGTCGGTAGCCGTCCGATGCAATAAACCGTCTTAATTTTTCACGTCGCTGCATAGTTTTTCCGATGGTTTCCAACAACCTCCATCGTAAACTTTCCGACGATTGCCGATATAAAACCCAACAGCTCTAAACGGCTGTTGAAGACACATGGTCGATCAAGAGGAAGCAACAAAACGGCCACTAGCCGTCACCAGCCGTCACCAGCCGTCAAAAACTGTCAGAATACCTGAAAAAATTTCCCAGACCAGATTTCATCTATATGCTAGTCTCATATACACAATTCAGAAATATAATATAGTCACACACAAGCACATATCGAATTCAGATATTTAATATAATCTCAAATCATACAAATATATTCAAATCACATAAAGAAAATTAAATCAACCATAACTCACACAATATAAAACCAACCAACACTTGGTTAACATAATATACATACATGTCATCATACTATATATACACCGTGAAACACCAACAAATCTCACACCATCAACAACTCAAACGTCATCATCAACTCATCACCATCAACTCACAAATGTCAAACTGACCAACAACAATTGTGCCATCAAACAGTACACAAAACATCTCAAAGTATCCAACCGCACCATCTAAATGTGTCATCAAACAATAATAAATAATGTTGCATAACAAAAAAAACATATCTATTACTCTTTCCAATCACCTCCCGAAACTCCAGAACCAACCGAAGATGGAAAGTGGACACCATACTGCTGCATGTACTCAGCAATACATTGATCCAGCAGCTGTGTCAACTCAATGGTCTGTCGACGGTTCTGCTCCTCCAGCTGCGCCACCCTAGCTTTCAATTCCTTGATCTCAGCTAGATGGATCTAAGCTTTGCTTTGTTTGGCTCTTCTCCGTAACGCATGTTCCGCGAAATTCTGCATAACTAAAAGATTACGAAATTGTAATATCTAAATATATTATTCAATACCGCTTGATTGCCAAAACTGTAACACCAATTCCGTGAAGGTGGGTCCATGACTGACTTAAAAATGGCATCCTCCTCGTCCGTAATCAGCTGCCCTCGACCTGTTTCCTCCTGAAGTTTCTGCCTTTGTTCCATAAATCGTGCCTACACTAATAAATAAAAATACATTTGAAATTAATAGCATAATATCTTAATTCATTATACTTTAATTTAAAATAATTGGTACTAGTATATAAACTAAAATATGCTTACATGGCTCTCCTGCAATTTATCTTCATGCCATGTATATGAAACACTCCCGTCTGGATTATATGCTTGACGGCATGAATACGGATAAATACATCCATGTACGATATGGGAAGCTACGCCTCCGTTTCTTTTAATTGATTATTATGTACATGTGACGCCCCACCTCTATACCCATGCTAGTCAAGAACATTACGATGTAATGTCGTCGGCTAGCACGGAGAATAAGGCTGTTGAGGAGCGACCATCCATGTAATTGCTTTGTGCGAGCACCGATATGCCAGATAAAATATAACTCTCAAGAGGAAATCCGACATACCGACACAAACTCAAAGCTACTACACAGTGGCTATATAATCTTCGGAAATAAATATAGAAATAAACATAACACAAATCAGTCACAGATAATTCATATCACAAAGGCGGAAACATATATGAATATTACACATATAGTGTATATCAG
Source organism: Allium cepa (assembly GCA_030765085.1). Taxonomy (NCBI): domain Eukaryota; kingdom Viridiplantae; phylum Streptophyta; class Magnoliopsida; order Asparagales; family Amaryllidaceae; genus Allium; species Allium cepa. The sequence goes on along the minus strand of CM060933.1, from coordinate 20,199,864 downwards.
AGTAGTGGTCAGAAAGATCCACAATAACACAAAATAATAGCAACATATGCTATACAAAAGAATACATCAATGAGTCAATATCTCAAGAGTATACAACAAAAACTACTAATCTAAGTAGTTAGCCAAAAGTCAGAGTAATAGATCCCTGGAGAGAAGTCAAGCAGAAGCACCTGTAACATCTCGGTCTGACCCGAGTATTATTTAATAAGAAAATAATAAACGGATCAGTCTAGCTATAAATATCAGATGAAATGATATAGAATAGGAGATATGACAAAAAGTATAATAACCATAATGCCATACTGCGATAAGTATGTAATTGAAAATCAACAAAAGATTAATCAATATCACAAGAATCTTCTCAAAGATCAAAAGGAATGTCATACTCCTTATTTCATTCACCAAGCCACAAATATTGACAACATATAAATGCCAATCATAAAATTGGTGAAACACAAATTCTAAAGATCATCAATAGAAATCCAGAAATCACAAAAAAAAGGGGAGGCCTATCATAGAACGGGAGCGTGAAAACTCACCAACACGTGTATCATAAACGAGACGCTATCCCATGGTCGCAAACCATAGAGCCGGTGCAACGACGTAGTACAACGGTATGCCCGAGGAACCAGAAACTCGAATAGTTCGGGAACAACGACGTAGTACAACGGTACGCCTAAAGATCCGAACTCCATGAAAACATGGGTCGCTAGCCCACAAAAATTGAGTCGAAACTCCAAGAAATAAATAGGTCGTTAGCCTATAATAAAAAATGAGACGAAACTCAATAAAACGAGGTACCGTCCCCTCCGTGGACAAAGAAACATAGCATGACGCTAGTCTAAATCACAAAAATGATCATCAATGATCATCAAGAAGTGTCAATTACACTAAGCTAGTAAATATATGAGCTTAGCTTCATGTCCCATAACCACAAGCTTAACTTAAATATTTACGAACAAACTGTAGATTTTCACTAGAAAATTGTCACAAGAGGTTCAGTCGAACAAGTCCAAGAATTAACCAACGAAGCAAACGCAAGCATTTCATACCACTTGTTTTACTAAGCCGTTTAATTAGATTTCTCATCCGAGTGAGGTAAAGGTTTGTATATACTAATAGATTGGAAAACGGTTTAAGAATAGAGCTTTGTAATAAAATAGTGTTGAAATCGTTTTTATGAAAGAGTTTTGATATTTACTACTAGTATTGAAACTTTTGTATTTTTAAAGTGACAAGTCACAAAAATGATTGTAGAAACAATCGATCGCTAAAATTCACATTCAAAGACGTGAATAAAATCCAAAGAACGATACCGAATCCATCAAAATGGATATTCCCAAAAATCCCGAAGAAAATGTCATCGAAGTCGATTAGGATTGATTGCAACAAATCGGAATCAACACGGATCGATAAAAATTAGAATTCTTAAACAAAATAGGCAAGTAGGCAAAACACAGCAGGTTCAGACGTCTGAAATAGGTGGTTCAGACGTCTGAATCTGGAAACTTAGAAATTTTCCAGAACGAAATTCAGACTCTGAACCACATGTTTCAGATGTCTGAAATAGCTGTTTTTAGCCTATTTCCTTTCTGTTTGAAATCAAGCCAATTCAGACGTCTGAAATTCCAGATTCAGACGTCTGAATGGAATTCAGATCATTTCTTGAACCTCGACCAAAAAATGGCCAAATGAATATCGGAAGCGATCGGACGAGCAACGACGATAATGATTTAAGCCAAGGGACAACCCAGCCTTAAAGGCTCTTCGATACGCCTCAAATATCAATGTCCAAATATCCATAATAGGTTTTCATAGATTTTGTTTTCAAAACACCAAAAATCGGAATATACACCAAATCAATCAAAACCAAAATCAATTGCACAAGAGTAAGTGTTAGGAATTCATACCTAACAATCGAAGATAATTATAGACAAAGATGTGAGATAAAAATCTCACCTTTGAACCCAAACAAATGAAGAAGAAGCTTGAAAGCAAAGGGAGGATCAACCACTCTTCAACACAACCCAAACAAGCTTGAATCTATGCTCAAAAAGAAGAACATTCCCAAAGTTAGGTTTAGAAATTTCTGAAATTCAAGAGAGAAGGAGTTGGAGAAGATGAAGAGAAGGCTTGCCAATGGGTTCTTCTATTAGTTTGGAGCTAGAGCTTGATTTGCAAAAGAAAACTAGGGTTTTGGAGTTTTAATTTCCCATCTCTCCCACCATTGATGCTATAGAACTGAAAAGAGGAGGAAGTGAGAGTGAATGGGGAGGAGTGGTTCAGATTTGAGTATAAGTTAAACATAGGGCTGAACCCAAACCCAAACCCAAAGTGAAAATGGTCAAATTTTTTACTAGCTCCAAATATATCAAAGTTTATACTCAAAATGGTTGCAAACGGCATTTTGAACTCAGTGGGAGGGGTCTCGAGTCCCAATTCGACTGTTTGTAAAAAGTAGCTTTTCGGACTAAAATCCGACTACGATACCATATTTAAATATAACATTTAAATATATAAATCATAACATATGCGGGTTGTTACAGACTCCCCTCCTTAAAGAAATTGCATCCTCGCAATCATAAGGAATAATTGAATAAAAAGTAACAACCATAACATTTAACACAAAAGAAGAAATTCGAAATAAGAAGTTCACCTTAAATAGCACGAGAGAGTAAGTCCGGATGTGTTCGCTCGATGAATTCTCTAGATTCCCAAGAACAATCCTTAGGATTAGAGGACCATTGGACTTTAACAAGAGGAACACTTTTATTTCGAAGTCGTTTGACCTTCGAAGCAATAATACGAACAGGATGTTGCTCATAAGTTAAATTCGGCGAAACTTCAATTTTTTCCACAACACCGGGCTCGAGAATAGAATCGGAATCTCAAAGACATTTCCGAAGTTGAGAAATGTGAAATACGTCATGGATAGCAGAAAATTGAGCCGGTAATAAAAGGCGATGAGCCATGGAACCAATACGTTCAGTGATAGGAAATGGCCCAATATATCGAGGCGCCAACTTTCCCGATCGACTGAAACGTACAGCACCTTTCATAGGTGAAACACGGATAAATATGGGATCACCAACAGAAAATTCTAATTTTCTTCTTCGATTATCGGCATAGGATTTTTGTCTACTGTGGGCTTCTTTCATCCTATGTCGAATAAGGTCAATTTTCTCTGTGGAGCCCCGAATAAAATCTGGACCTAAAACCAGTTTCTCACCGGCCTCAAGCCAACAAGAAGGAGATCGGCATGGCCTTCCATAGAGTGCCTCAAAATGTGCCATACCAATACAAGATTGGAAGCTATTATTATAGGAAAATTCAACAAGTGAAATATGATCTTCCCAACTTCCACCGAAATCAAGCACACAAGCATGAAGAAGATCTTCAAGTGTTTGATTCACACGCTCAGTTTGTCCATCAGACTGGGGGTGATAAGCGGTGCTAAAATTAAGCTTCGTTCCCAAAGCTTTTTGAAAACTCTTCCAAAATCCACTAGTAAACAATGGATCACGATCGCTAACAATGGAAGTAGGAACTCCATGCAATTTAACAATCTCTTTAATAAAGAGTTTGGCCAAAAGAGGAACTGTTCGATTAGACCGAATGGGAATAAAATGGGTGGATTTTGTAAGTCTATCAACAATCACCCATAAGCTATCATGACCTGAACGAGAACGGGGAAGGCCGTCTATAAAATCCATGGAAATTTGATCCCACTTCCAAATTGGAATTTCTAAAGGTTGCAATAACCCACCGGGCCTTTGATGCTCGGCCTTAACGAGTTGGCAAGTCATGCAACGCTTAACGAAGTTAGCGATGTTAAGTTTTATTCCCTCCCAATAATAAAGTCGTTTCATATCCGCGTACATTTTGCTACTACCGGGATGAATGGTGAATTTAGAACGATGGGAATCTTCTAAAATGCCTTTACGAAGATCACTAATATTTGATACGATAAGTCTACCAAATTTTCGAATACCGCCACGAGAATTAATATCAAAGTCTTTCAAACCTTCAATATCAATTTTATCCCTCAATCTTTGGCTAAGAAGAGCCAATTCGGGATCTTGCTTTTGAGCTTCAAGAATGCGGTCTAAAAGAGAAGGATGAGCCTCAAGACTACATAAAACAAGAGATGAACATAATTCGGAAACACGATCTCGAATCTCACAAGTGGATAGAATTCCGAGGTCATTCCATTCGGATATCATCATAGAAACAACCGCTTGTTGCTTGCGACTAATTGCATCGGCAACACGATTTTCCTTTCCGGGAGTATAAAGAATATCAAGATCATAAGATGCAAGGAATTCGAGCCAACGTTGTTGACGCAAATTAAGTTCCTTTTGAGAAAATAAGTACTTCAAAGACTTATGATCGGTGTAGAGAATAAATTTCTCTCCCAAAAGATAGTGACGCCAAATTCGAAGGGCGAAAACAATAGCCGCGAGCTCTAAATCATGAGTGGCATATCTATTCTCGGCTGGCTTCAATTGCCTAGAAGCATAAGCAATAACATGTTCTCTTTGCATAAGAACGACACCCAAACCAACGCGACTAGCATCGGTATAAACAATAAAATCTTGGTTTCCCTCGGGAATCACAAGAATAGGAGCATCGGAAAGGAGTTCTTCAAATTTCTGGAAAGAAGCTTCACATTTGTCCAACCAAATGTATTTAACGCCTTTCTTTGTTAAGCTAGTGAGAGGCGCGGCAATTTTAGAAAAGTCTTTGATAAAACGATGGTAATAGCCCGCTAATCCAAGAAAGCTACGGATTTCCGTCACACTCTCCGGTCTCTTCCAACTTTGAATCGCTTCAATCTTTGAAGTATCCACTGATATTCCGGATTCGGAAATAATATGGCCTAGAAACTTCACACGAGATTGCCAAAAATGGCATTTGGAAAATTTTGCTTTTAATTGATTACTCCTAAGAGTTTCCAACACAATTCGAAGATGCTTTTCATGTTCCTCCTCGGTTTTTGAATACACAAGAATATCATCAATGAAGATGAGAATGAATCGATCGAGGAAATCTTTAAAAACTCGATTCATAAGGTCAACGAAGTAGCTGGAGCATTCGTCAAACCAAACGGCATCACAAGCCATTCATAAGATCCATAACGAGTACGGAACGACGTCAAAGGAATGCTATCCTCTGCAATACGAAGCTGATGAAAACCGGTTGCCAAGTCCAATTGTGAAAAGACTCTAGCACCGCTAAGTTAGTCAAATAGATCATCAATCCAAGGTAAAGAATATTTATTTTTGATAGTAAGATCATTAAGCTTGCGGTAGTCAACGCAAAGCCTAAGTGTACCGTTGGATTTCTTCACGAAAATAGCCGAAGCTCCCCAAGGTGAGGAACTAGAGCGAATAAATTGCTTCGTCCCCAATTCGGATAATTGTTTGCGCATCTCCTCATTTTCCTTATTGGACATGCGATAAGGAGGACGAGTAATAGGTTGAGCTCCAGAGATGAGATTAATTTTGAACTCAATTGCTCGCTTAGGTGGTAATCCTAGAACGAGCTCAAATATGTCGGAAAATTCACCAACAACGTGAATAAGAGAAATGATATCCTCCTCGTCGTCGTCATCATCATCACGAGGATTTAAAGAATATAAAGATGCTGTCAAGTCGAAATCCGAATCTTTAAGTACAATAGAAATCTGCTCAACAGATTGAGGGTGTCGAAGATAAATAGTCCGCTCAGGACAAAGGATTTGAGCTTCATAACGGTTAAGCCAATCCATACCCAAAATCATTCCGAAGCCTAAATAACGCATGACATGCAAATCGGATAGGAAAGAAAAATCACATAAAATAATCTCCACATCTTTACAAAGCAAACTAAGTGTTGCGGATCTACCAACCGGATTCGCAATTTTCAAAGAAGTCATTAAAGCAACAACACTTAAAGAAAAAGTATCAACAAGCTCTTTTGATATAAAAGAATGGGATGCTCCCGTATCAAAAAGAACTCGAATAGGTTGATCACGAAATATAATGATGCCATCAAGGATAGAATGAGACATACCTTGACCACGAGATGTGTTGCCAGGGGCTTGAGCAACATTTAACTTTCCCTCCTTCTTTCCTTGAAGTTTGGAGCATGAAGATAAAAGATGACCCGAACTTTTGCAATAGCGACAAAAGAGAGGTTTCAGACATCTATTGGCATAATGGTCTTTAGAACCACAGTTATAGCATCGCCCACTACTAGGGGTAGGAGTCTTTGCTATAGGAGTTACTTGTTTTCCTTTCTTGTTGAGATGAGGGCCTTTGAATTTAATAGGCCTTTTGTTGTTGTTGTTATTGAAGTTTGGTTTGGCACCCACAACTTCAACATCACTCTCCCTATCCGCCTCTTCAAGACGAAGAGCGATATCCACGAGTAGATCAAAAGAAACTTCTAATTTTAGAAGTAATGGCTTCTTGAGATTTTTGTTCAAGCCATAGACAAATCTTTGGTTCTTCTTCAATGGGGTGTTTATGTACTCAACCCCGTATTTAGAAAGTGACTCGAAGGATGCGACATAATCTGTCACGGAGGATTCACCTTGAACAAGGTCTATGAAACGGCGAGCCAAAGTCACCTTCTCAGCTTCTGGCACAAATTTTAATTCGAAGCATTCCCGGAATTTCTCCCAAGTGAGATCCGCTTCATTTATTTCAAAAATCAGAAGCTCGTACCAGTTTAATGCTCTTTCTTGGAGCATACTAGAGGCCACCTGAACACGGTGAAGATCAATAAGATTCATCCAAGAAAAGACGCGATCGCGTGTTCTAAGCCAAGCTTGGACTTAAATAATAGTTTCGGAACCTTTGAATGGCTTCCCACCCAAATTAGTGTAGTCGTTGCACAGGCGTGCAAATCCAGATTTAGGGTGAGTAGGCTCTGGAATAGGTCCGGCCGCTTGAGCATTCTTCACAAGATCAAGAAGTTGTTGGGCAGACATAAATACTCCATCCTGGGGAGTAGCATTAGATTGACCGGCGCTGGGACGGCCTGGTCTAACCATTTCTCTTCTTTAAGAAAGAAAGAAAGAAGAGGAAAAAGGTTATTCACAAAATGAATATCAAACAATGATGATTGATAAAACAAGGAATCACAAAAGAAAATAGGATAGAACGGTACGAAGACACGAATTAAATCCTAATACACGACTCCTAGGATGGGCTTAGGACGATGATCCTTGTTAAGTTATACTACACTGTTCCGAAGTTTGGCTCTGATACCAAGCTGTGACGCCCCACCTCTATACCCATGCTAGTCAAGAACATTACGATGTAATGTCGTCGGCTAGCACGGAGAATAAGACTGTTGAGGAGCGACCATCCATGTAATTGCTTTGAGCGAGCACCGATATGCCAGATAAAATATAAATCCCAAGAGGAAATCCGACATACCGACACAAACTCAAAGCTACTACACAGTGGCTATATAATCTTCGGAAACAAATATAGAAATAAACATAACACAAATCAGTCACAGATAATTCATATCACAAAGGCGGAAACAGATATGAATATTACACATATAGTGTATATCGGAGTAGTGGTCAGAAAGATCCACAATAACACAAAACAATAGCAACATGTGCTATACAAAAGAATACATCAATGAGTCAATATCTCAAGAGTATACAACAAAAATTATTAATCTAAGTAGTTAGCCAAAAGTCAGAGTAATAGATCCCTGGAGAGAAGTCAAGCAGAAGCACCTGTAACATCTCGGCCTGACCCGAGTATTATTTAATAAGAAAATAATAAACGGATCAGTCTAGCTATAAATCAGATGAAATGATATAGAATAGGAGATATGACAAAAAGTATAATAACCATAATGCCATACTGCGATAAGTATGTAATTGAAAATCAACAAGAGATTAATCAATATGACAAGAATCTTCTCAAAGATCAAAAGGAATGTCATACTCCTTATTAAATTCACCAAGCCACAAATATTGACAACATATAAATGCCAATCATAAAATTGGTGAAACACAAATTCTAGAGATCATCAATAGAAATCCAGTAATCACAAAAAAAAAACGGGGAGGCCTATCATAGAACGGGAGCATGAAAACTCACCAACACGTGTATCATAAACGGGACGCTATCCCATGGTCGCTAACCATAGAGCCGGTGCAACGACGTAGTACAACGGTACGTCCGAGGAACCAGAAACTCGAATAGTTCGGGAACAACGACGTAGTACAACGGTACGCCCAAAGATCCGAACTCCATGAAAACGTGGGTCGCTAGCCCACAAAAATTGAGTCGAAACTTCAAGAAATAAATAGGTCGTTAGCCTATAATAAAAATGAGACGAAACTCAATAAAACGAGGTACCGTCCCCTCCGTGGACAAAGAAACATAGCATGACGCTAGTTTAAATCACAAAAATGATCATCAAGAAGTGTCAATTACACTAAGCTTGTAAATATATGAGCTTAGCTTCATGTCCCATAACCACAAGCTTAACTTAAATATTTACGAACAAACTGTAGATTTTCATTAGAAAATTGTCATAAGAGGTTCAATCGAACAAGTCGAAGAATTAACCAACGAAGCAAACGCAAGCGTTTCATACCACTTGTTTTACTAAGCCGTTTAATTAGATTTCTCATCCGAGTGAGGTAAAGGTTTGTATATACTAATAGATTGGAAAACGGTTTAAGAATAGAGCTTTGTAATAAAATAGTGTTGAAATCGTTTTAATGAAAGAGTTTTGATATTTACTACTAGTATTGAAACCTTTCTATTTTTAAAGTGACAAATCACAAAAATGATTGTAGAAATAATCGATCACTAAAATTCACATTCAAAGACGTGAATAAAATCCAAAGAAATCGTTATCGAATCCATCAAAATGGATATTCCCAAAAATCCCGAAGAAAATGTCATCGAAGTCGATTAGGATTGATTGCAACAAATCGGAATCAACAAGGATCGATAAAAATTAGAATTCTTAAACAAAATAGGCAAGTAGGCAAAACACAGCAGGTTCAGACGTCTGAAATAGGTGGTTCAGACGTCTGAATCTGGAAACTTAGAAATTTTCCAGAATGAAATTCAGACGTCCGAACCACATATTTCAGACGTCTGAAATAGCTGTGTTTTGCTATTTCCTTTCCGTTTGAAATCAAACCAATTCAGACGTCTGAAATTCCAGATTCCGACATCTGAAACTGGAATTCAGAGCATTTCTTGAACCTCGACCAAAAAATGGCCAAATGAATATCGAAAGCGATCGGATGAGCAACGACGACTAAGGATTTAAGCCAAGGGACAACCCAGCCTTAAAGGCTCTTCGATACTCCTCAAATATCAATGTCCAAATATCCATAATAGGATTTTCATAGATTTTGTTTTCAAAACACCAAAAATTGGAATATACACCAAATCAATCAAAACCAAAATCAATTGCACAAGAGTAAGTGTTAGGAATTCATACCTAACAATCGAAGATAATTATAGACAAAGATGTGAGATAAAAATCTCACCTTTGAACCCAAACAAATGAAGAAGAAGCTTGAAAGCAAAAGGAGGATCAACCACTCTTCAACACAACCCAAACAAGCTTGAATCTATGCTCAAAAAGAAGAACATTCCCAAAGTTAGGTTTAGGAATTTCTGAAATTCAAGAGAGAAGGAGTTGGAGAAGATGAAGAGAAGGCTTACCAATGGGTTCTTCTATTAGTTTGGAGCTAGAGCTTGATTTGCAAAAGAAAACTAGGGTTTTGGAGTTTTAATTTCCCATCTCTCCCACCATTGATGCTATAGAACTGAAAAGAGGAGGAAGTGAGAGTGAATGGGGAGGAGTGGTTCAGATTTGAGTATAAGTTAAACATAGGGCTGAACCCAAACCCAAACCCAAAGTGAAAATGGTCAAATTTTTGACTAGCTCCAAATATATCAAAGTTTATACTCAAAATGGTTGCAAACGGCATTTTGAACTCAATGGGAGGGTTCTCGAGTCCCAATTCGACTTTTTGCAAAAAGTAGCTTTTCGGACTAAAATCCGACTACGATACCATATTTAAATATAACATTTAAATATATAAATCATAACATATGCGGGTTGTTACAGTACTATTATTGTATATTGAAAATAATACAGCATAATAACTATTTACAATTCAATGTTAATAAGTTTACCAACTCCTGGCGATATTGTTGAAATGACATGGACCCTCCTCAATTAGTAACGGGATTCCTGTTTCTTTTTGCAGAGTTTCTCTATGACTCTGTATATACATTTAAATAAACAATATGTTATTTACTTACCAAATATTTTTTGATATTTACATATCAATCAAATAATTAATAAAAGATAAGTACACTTACCTTCGCTTCGTCACTCTCCCAATGCGTCAGCCAACCCTCCCACACACTCGCTCCCATCCGGTTCGACTTCTCTCCTTTATGCTTCACAGACGAATAGAATTCCGGTAATTCTTCCTTATCTTCTACATCCTCTAGTGTCTTACCAACTGCATGTCGTCTGCTTGGACGTCATTGCAGCTTACATTTTATGATAAATAAGAAATAAATAATTAAACAATATAAGGTGAACAATAAATAAGAGACAAAAAAATTGAGAATGGAAAATAGAAGATTATACTTACAATGAAATCCTGCCATATACACTCAATGATGTGGGAAGGGACATAATTCCACTTGGACCAACAAGTCGTCATCCTATTCTCATATGAATCTCTAAAAACTGATAAAACTACAGCTGACGGCTATAGGTCAAACCCCATATGTTAAATATGATACAGATTATTATATCTTGCAGAAAATATTGATGATGCTGAAAAAAAATCAATACTTACCCCTCTGCTTTAGGCACCAGATACACAGTTGGACGCTATGGCGGCTCTGATAGGCCGCTGCCATCGCCATCGGATGAATGGGATGAGCTCCTCCTTCTGGACGACATGATACCTGTCACAGACACATCATTTTATAAGAGAATAATAGCATAATTATGACATATATTATATGATAATGAAATAAATGATATAAAGTACATAAATTGCAAAATATACCGATTCCGATTGGATCTCATATTCCGACGATAAGCCGAATATAGCATTTTTAACATAAACTGCCAAAAAAATGACATAAATGGTATAAATTACGTGAATGACATAAATTACATAAATTACGTAAATGACGATAAACAAATTCAGTTTCATAAATGATATAAATTACATAACTTGCAAAATATATGTCATCCGTCACATAAATTGCATATTACATCAGCATTCAACATAATTTTTTTAGCAATCCTCATTGTCTTCTGATTCAAATTCGGTCTCATATCCTGCATTATTTTCCTCTCTACTCTTAAATGCTTCTACTAAAATGTTTGATTCATCATTCAAAGGCCCAAAATCAATACGATCGTCTGTTATTATCAATATTTCATTGCTTTGCTCAAGATCTATCTGATAAGCTTGTTCGTTTGGAATATTCTTTCCATTAAATGTAAATCTTGCATTTGTTTTAAAAACTGCTGACCAATCTACTTTATCTCTTTTCAGATAAGGATAAGAAGTGTAAAAAACTTGCAATGCTTATTTGGCAAGTACGAAAGGATCGTTCTAGTGATAATGCGGTGTGTGCTTTATTTCAATAAAATTATAATCCTTGTGCACATTAATTATAGAACTTGGAACATTACTGAACCAATTGCATCTAAACAGAAAAACATCCTCCGCGGGTCCTCGGAAATATGTCAGTTGCAAAATTGGGTTAAAACGCCATAAAAATCATTTACATGATTTTCTGAATCATCGTTACCTTTAACAAATATACATATATTATTAGTTAATTTTTCAGCGCCATATTCTTTGGAGTTGAATTTATATCCATTGATGGAATATATTGGATATGCCTTGACATTTCTTTTTGGTTCCAACGCAAGATGTTTCAATCCTACTTCCCATTATAAAAACAGTAACTAATTACATTTCATAAATTATTTCATTTTAAATGATTCAACAAAATTTTGATAGCACTTCACCTTTGTTTCATGTATTGTACACAAATCATGTACACAAGAAATTAAAAAGAAAAGTGACGGCGAAATTTTGTGAACAATTTAAAATAATATACGAAATGTAATTGTTTACTGTGATTATAATATGTCTAATACAGGGACAATTCCAACAAGCATTGTACCAGATTAATATGAATGTCTGTTTTATGACAAAAACGAATATCTATATAACGTGTGACAACCGGGAATTTTGTGATTTATTTTAATTGTCTATTTTTATTATTTTATTTGAAATTTTGATTTAAGAATTTTAAAATTTTACTTATTAAAGTGAATAATTTATGTTATTTTAAATATAAATGTCGATTTTTATGTGAATTATAGTTTCGAACTTGTATAAATTGAATATTTTACTGAAAAGTGGATTTCTGGTCAAATTAGTCAAACTTTGACTTTTAAATTTCAAATTTAAATATTTAAATATTTAAATTTTATATTTTATTATGGAAATAGATTTAATAACATGAATATTCATTTTCTTTTCGTTGAAAACAGATTTAAATTGTGAAAGTTATGTATATTTCAATATTGAGTACAATTTGAGTTATTTAGCAATTTTGGTTATTTTAAATTATAAAAATTATATTTTCCTTGTCCTATTTTATTTTAATATGTTTTAATATGTTATTTTATGTATATTTTTGTCTTATAATATTTTTAAAATGAAGGAAATAATTTTCCAAAGCCATTGGTAAATTTCTTGTAATTTTTATGTCATGTTTGCTATTTTTAAACAATTTCTTTTTCCCTTTTTCTATTTTTCTCCAATTAAATTATTTGTTTTATTTTGAAAATGATAAATAAATTATTTTATTTCAAATTTTCACTTCATAATATTTTTAAAATGAAGTGGATATTTTTCCAAGACTAGTAGTGATTTATTTGTAATTTTTGGACACTGTTTTGTATTTTAAAGTAATTTCCTTCATTCTTTTTATATTTTCCTTGAAATTAATTATTTATTTTCTTATATTTTTACTTGGTTTCGGTTTGTAAAGTATATTTCTGAGTTATTTTTTTTTATAAAATCAAAGAGAAAGGGAAATAACAAAGGTTTTAAAAAAAGTGCAAAACATAAGTCCTTTCACCTTCAAAACTTTTCAAATGCCATAACCTTCACTTTTATTCATTTTGCTGTCCACTTCTTCAGTTTTGGCCATGTATTATATTATTTTTCACGTGAAAAACAACTCAGCACTTCTCATTCTCATGGCTTGTTCAAACTTCCTTGGTAATGGTCTGCTCTCTTCTCTCTTTTCTTCTTCCTTTTTCTATTGTTTTGCTTGATTTTTGCCTTGCTTCTCTTGCTTTGCTTGGCCTAATACCTCCACCATCTCTTCCACCGACCACCACCACTTCCTTCCCCACATCATACACGACCAAAACCCTTCCTCCTCTGACCATCAAGTGCCATGACCATCCCATGATGCAAAATCCACAAAAACTATGCTAAAACTCCTTAAAAAGCATGCCTAGCCACCTAGTCTTCATCACCATCATCTTAGATGACCTTGGCCACCTCCTATTGCTCCACCACCACCTTGACACAATCCTAACCATCACCTCCTACCTCTGTCCAGACCTGTACATGAAATGGCCGAACCAAGAAGGGACATAGACCGAGCCAAAAGTGACCCAAAACTCCTCTATGTTGCCTAGACCCTTCACATTCCTATGTTGTAACTCCTCCACATCTTTAGCCATCATATCCGTACATTATAGGACCCAAACCTGAGCCAAAGCCACACCAAAACCTGACCAAAAACACCCCCTAGGCCATGCAAAAGAATAGAGAAAGCAAGGCAAAAGTCGTTGCATTCATATCTCTTTTTATTCCTTTTTATTTCAAAGTTATTTCATATCTAGTTGTATTGAATGTGTGTTTGTTTGGATGTTTGTTTTGGGTTGTAACACAAGTTCTAAGCTTGGATCTCTTCCCACTTGAGCCTATTGTTGTGTCATCGTGCCTTCTGGAATCCGTTGTGTCATTTGGATTGCAATCTCTAGCCATAAAAGTGAGTAAAACTCACACGACGTTTATACTTATGCAGTTGTGAAACAACAACAATTGAATGTGTAGAAAATCATATGATGTATAACTGCCTGTGATTAATTATATGTGATGTTAAACCTGTTAAATTTCATGTTATATCATCTGTTATTATATATATATATATATATATATATATATATATATATGTTGTTGCTGTTCATTTGTATCTGTTTATCACACTGCAAGTTCCCTGTAGATTAGAAATCACTATGGGTTGAAATCATACATAGCGAACGGACTTTAGAATAGGGAAAAATCGTTATGGGCTGAAATGATAGGCCTGAACGGTTTTTATTTAATTTATTTAAACTTGGGATTGCGGGTTTGAAATGATCAAACCCGGATTTTTCTTTTTAAACTGCCGATTGAAATGATACATATCCGTATCACTTGACCTAGGTTTGAAAACTATATACAGACCTGTGGTTATTTTATAAAGTGTTTTTGGATATTTTTAAGTATTTTAAAAATATAAATTTATGGAATTTGATTTAAATATATATTGAAATGTTTTAAAATAAATAAATTATGATTCTTCTATGAGTTAAAAATGTAAGTAATGAATGGTTAAATTGGATTATTGAAATATAACTTAAGTTTGGAAATTTGGATTTTTGGTTAAAAAAAATGATATTAAGTTATATAAATAAAATGGAAATTTAAATTTTATTTGGAAATGGAAAATATGATAAATTGATTTAAATTTGAATTTAAGTGATTTATTAAAGTATTATTGATTTTTCTATGAATTTAAGTGGTTAAATAAATGAATGTTTAAAGGTGAAATTTTAAAATATAACTTGACTTGGAAATTTGAAATTTGAGTTTTAATTAAAGATTTAAATTAACTAAATGAATTGGAAATTTAGTTAAATTTGTGAAATGGTAATTTAAATCTGAAGTGTTAAGTTTATTTGTTGAAAAGTGAAGAAAGGAAATTATACACTTGAACTAATAAGTGGAATTATTGAAATTTTGATTTATTTATAAGAAATTGGTTTTATAAAAATCAATATGTTTAATGATATGTTAATGAACATTTTTAATGTTAAATTATGATTTTTAAAATGTATAAAGGATTTAAAATGAAGTTTATTATTGGCTGGAAATACACTAAAACCTGGAATTAACAGCATTCAGAAATGTTATATTTTCTGAATTGAACTAAAATTATGTAAAAAGAGCTATTACAGCATTTCTGAAATGCTGTAGTTGCTGTAATTGAACTTATAGGCTAATATTGGACTCAGGTCTATTATTACATTCTCTGGAAATGCTATAGTGGTCTGTAGTCTTTGCTGAAATCAATTTAAAACCTTGTTTTGAAATCTGAGCTACCGCAGCATTTCTGGAAATGCTGTCTTTGCTGTTTTAAACTAAAATTTAACTAAAACTGAGTTTTAATAGCAGTTTTTAAGTGCTGTCTTTGCTGAATTAAAAATGTTTTCAAGCATCACTTATAACAGCTTTTTCTAAATGCTGCGAAAGTCTGAAATTTTAATAAATATGATTTTTGACTTAGTAAATGAGATCAGAATGACTTGAAACTTTGAAATTTGAATACTTGAATTGAAAGAATAATAAATCCACTTTTAAAATGATTTAAATGAATAAATTAAATTGGAAATGAATCATTTTAAAAGGGGGTTCGAATTTTAATAAATGAATATTATCTTTGGTTTCAAAAGATACTTAAATAGGATATTTGGATTTGAATTTCAAATAATGATTTGAAAAGGAAGTTTGAAAGATTGATATTTTTGATATTGAAATGATTTGGAAATGATATAATTTTTATTTGATAAAGATTTGAATTTGAAATGATGTTCTATTTGAAGTAAAATATTATTTTAAAGTTATAACCACGGGTTATAATAACGATTGGTTGGCAAAGAGACCGGGATGAGATATCTGGCATACTCTCTGTCGATACCAAAACCACATTGACAACTGTGTACGCGGTGGAGATTCCAGAATGAAGTAGGTTGGTTGGCGAACGCTAATGGAATGAAGTAAGAGAACATTGATGGATGGCCTAATTATGACTAAAGCATGAGCTATACCGGGCTACACAAAGGGTCGCACCCTTTTATCGAGCATGCTTCTTCGGAAACCATTCAATTACTTTTGTGATTCGATATGGTGGCGCCATTTTGATTCGGAGTATGTCTCGAGATGGGCGGAAGCTGCTGGCTTGCCGTCACCACCGGTCCGGAAGTGCAAACGGTGTATCCACCCTGGCATTGCCTCGCATGCCTTTTCATATGTTCCTTATATCGAGTCCACTACGATTTTGGTTTAAAGATCCGACCGCGTTAAGGTTCACCACCCCCTTTACGTTATTTCTATATGATTATACTTTACTGATTACACACTACTGTACATAATGTATATTACTATATAACAAATAACTTAACGGATCCTTAGATGATGGGCGGTCGCAAGCATCTTCTAAGTTACATGTACTTTTACTACAGTTCACTTGAGTTGGTTTACATTGTATAAGTATGTATGTCCTGACTCGAGTGTTTGTATTTTTATTCATGCTTGGGTCAGCCTGAGTATTCACATATTTGGATTTCACTTTCTGAAGATTGGAATCGCTGGAGAATATCTGCTTATGTAGTCTTATCTATTTTAGTTCGGTTGTTCCATTCAGCTTGTACTTGGTTATCATATTGAAACATCTGTTGTACTTTATTTCTTCTGTTGTATCTTGTTTAACTCTGATATATTTATATAGTAGCTTCATGAACTACCATCTCTTTTACTTCCGCTGCATTATTAAACACTCTGTGTCTGTGATCTGTGATTATTATTTACTGTATATTCTGAGATTTGCCAAGTTTTTATTTACAACGCGGTATTTTGAGCAATTCAATTCCGAAATGAGTGTCTACTATACACTTATAATGGATGCGAATGGTTGAAAATATTGGGTTGTTACAGTTGGTATCAGAGCTCTGGTTTTAGGCAAACTCAGTATATATATAGAGTAGATTTAATTTCAGAATCAATTTTGTTCGAGCTTGAATTCCTTCCTCTTCAATACAGTTTCCTTTGAATTTTGGAACGTTCCCTGTGGTTTCAAAATCCATTTATGTTCCTCGCTATTCATCTTCTTTTGATTTTGAAGTATCCCATAACTCCACTTCAAAAGGATCTTTATAATGAGTCGGCGGTCTCGCCAATCTTAAATTGATTTGTAAAGGGGTGAAACTCCTTTATAACAGCATCGATTCACCAAAGATTTTATATCCTCGGTTTAGATGCTAGTATATCTTATTATCCCAAACTCTATCTCCTGAGGTCGAATGTAGATTTACCCTAGAAAATCCCCATCGATCTTATTCTTTAAGTTACGGTTGACCCGGTTAAGGTTGCCCGCGATTTATATAAGCTTATCCATCTTCCTATTCTGTTATTTAATCATGTCATCCTTGTTTCCAACTTATTTTTAAATCAGAATTTCCTTTGATTTGAATTAATCAGAATTTGAATCTCTATCCTTCTTTGAAAATCTGTTCCTGTATAGTGCATTTGTGAACTAATATTTAAAAATTAAAATGTTTTATATATTGTTTTGTTTGAGTTGTTAATGTTGAATTGGGTTTCTGATCGATTCGTCCGATCAACGCTATCGATAAGATTTCCAAAACACTATGACAAAACAACTGACACAATATTATTTTTAAATTTAGTTAATGAAATAAATTTTGATATATAAGTTTATGGAACTTAATAAATTGATTTAAGTTGATAATTTGAAATCATAATACTTGATTTATCATTTATTGTTCTACATATGAACTTATAAATAGTTGTTTATAGATTTATTCGGGAACTTAAATGAATTTAAAACAAGAATTTGAGAATTCAAATTCCGATGATTTCGAACTTTGGTTTAAAGTTTTAAAAAGGGATATATTATTTAAAGTATTTTCAAATAGAAATCTGTTTCCAAATTTTTTTAAAGTTTAGAATTAGTGCTCTTCTCTTTGTCATTGGAAAATAACTACGGCGATGACTGCAGCATCATCGACGTTCATTTTCGAGTTTCGAAGTGAAGAGACTGTTCTGTAGTCTTGCTACAGCTCTGTTTTGGTAATTTAATTGATTTGAATTTCTAAAATATGACTTGATTTATAATATATATATAGATATAGATATATGATTTAAAATTGATTTGACATATTATGTATACATAATTACTTATCTCCAAATGGTTTGGAGGTAATCGGAAATTTAGTTCTTAAATTTTAGCTTGAAGAATAATTTCAATTATAAAAAGAAAATCAAAATTTTGGATAAATGATTCAAACTTGAGATAATTGAATTTGAAAGTTTTATTTGTATAACACACAATTTCATTCCAATATAACTTACTTTAATTTTCAGAAGTTGAATATGTAATTGGATAATATACAATATAAAAAGATTTTATAAATAAAATTTGAGTGGTTACAATAAATGTTACACTCAAAATTTTAATTATAAAAGATTAATAGAGGTAAATAAAAAAAAAGGAATTTAAAGATTTTTATTTAAATAACTTACTAATGAAATTTGATTTAATATGGAACCTTAAGTCTAACCTAGGAATTTTAATAAAGGTTATTTCCTGAAATGAGTATGTTTGTATAATAAATAATGTATCTTTGAATAGATAAAATAAAATATATTTGAATGGGATATTTTGCAATAAAGTTTATTTAACTTTGAATCATAGTTTAATTGATGTCTAAATGAATAAATGTGTAAAGAAATTTGATTGTTATATTTGTTATGATAAATATTTTATTTATGTAATAGGTATGTCTTGAAAAATGAATAATTATGACTTAAATAGAAAAATGTATTTTTTACTATCACTAAAATTAGATAATTGAGAAATTGGTTTTCAAATGGAATTTTTAAGTGTAACTTATTGAAGGAATATCTTATTTATGAAATGAGTATTTTAAATAAAGTGTTAGGTTATTTGTTAAATTAAGAGTTAAGTAAAATAGTGAACTTTTGACTTAATAAATGAAGTATAGTTTGATTTGGATATTCCATTCATAAAAGTTTGTTTTAGTAAATCATAAGTAAAGGATATCCAAATGAATATTTCTGAAATTGAACTGATTGAAATACTAATATATCTACCGTAGTACTTTAAAAATACTACTGTTTTTGAAAATATAATGTTTTTGGAAATTTTATAATTGAATAAATGAACTTAGAAATGTTACAACTTTAAAATGAATATTATTTGACCTTGAATTTAAATGGTTTAAATGAAGATTATTTTAAAAGTGTTATGAGTTTTAGTAGTATGATTTCCAAATAATAACATCTCTGAAGCATTATGATTTCAAAGCATCGCGGTTTCAAATTTATTATCTTATTTTGTTTTTCAAACTATCTTTTAGTTGTCTTTATTTTCCTTATCTTGCTACAGAACTGGGAGGCTATTGCTTATACCAGTCTATTTAGAAATCTTTCTATAATCTTTGAAAATCTTTGGTACTCATCTGGATCTGAGCACTACTTACCATCCACAGACCGACGGTCAAACGGAAAAGGGTGAACCAGATTCTAAAGGATCTTTTCGTGCTTGTGTTCTTGATTTGATCATATCCACCTTGTCAAACTCACCTATAGCAACAGTTATCAGGTATAATTTCAAATCTTCTTGTCATCTTATCTTAATCCTATTTCACTCTATCTTTTTCTGTGCTTTCCCGTACATCATTCCTTTTCGGGGACGAAAAGTTTTGAGTGGGTGAGAGTGTAACAACCCGGAATTTTGTGATTAATTTTAATTGTTTATTTTGATTATTTTATTTGAAATTTTGATTTAAAAATTTTAAAAATTTATTTATTAAAATGAATAAGTTATGTTATTTTAAATATAAATGTTGATTTTTATGTGAATTATAGTTTCAAACTTGTATAAATTGAATATTTTACTGAAAAGTGGATTTCTGGTCAAATTAGTCAAACTTCGACTTTTAAATTTCAAATTTAAATATTTAAATTCTTAAATTTTATCTTTTATTATGGAAATAGATTTAGTAACATGAATATTGCTTTTCATTTCGTTGGAAATGGATTTAAATTGTGAAAGTTATGTATATTTCAATATTGAGTACAATTTGAGTTATTTAGCAATTTTGGTTATTTTAAATTATAAAAATTATATTTTCCTTGTCATATTTTATTTTAATATGTGTTAATATGTTATTGTATGTATATTTTTGTCTTATAATATTTCTAAAATGAAGGAAATAATTTTCCAAAGCCATTCAATTTCTTTTTACCGTTTTCTATTTTTCTCCAATTAAATTATTTATTTTATTTTGAAAATTATAAATAAATTATTTAATTTCAAATTTTCACTTCATACTATTTTTAAAATGAAGTGGATATTTTTCTAAGACCAGTAGTGATTTATTTGTAATTTTTGGACACTGTTTTGTATTTTTAAGTAATTTCTTTCATTCTTTTTATATTTTCTTTAAAATTAATTATTTATTTTCTTATATTTTTACTTGGTTTCGGTTTTTAAAGTATATTTATGAGTTATTTTGTTTTTATAAAATCAAAGAGAAAGGGAAATACCAAAGGTTTTAAAAAAAGTGCAAAACATAAGTCCTTTCACCTTCAAAACTTTTCAAATGCCATAACATTCACTTTAATTCATTTTGCTGTCCACTTCTTCAGTTTTTGCCATGTATTATATTATTTTTCACGTGAAAAACAACTCAGCACTTCTCATTCTCATAACTTCTTCAAACTTCCTTGGTAATAGCCTCCTCTCTTCTCTCTTTTCTTCTTGCTTTTTCTATTGTTTTGCTTGATTTTTGCCTTGCTTCTCTTGCTTTGCTTGGCCTAATACCCCCACCATCTCCTCCACCAACCACCACCACTTCCTTCCCCACATCATACACGACCAAAACCCTTCCTCCTCTGACCAGCAAGTGCCATGACCATCCCATGATGCAAAATCCACAGAAACTATGCTAAAACTCCTTAAAAAGCATGTCTAGCCACCTAGTCTTCATCACCATCATCTTGGATGACCTTGGCCACCTCCTATCGCTCCACCACCACCTTGACACAACCCTAACCATCACCTCCTACCTCTGTTCAGACCTGTACATGAAATGGCCGAACCAAGAAGGGACATAGACCGAGCCAAAAGTGACCCAAAACTCCTCAATGTTTCCTAGACCCTTCACATTCTTATGTTGTAACTCCTCCACATCTTTAGCCATGATAGCCGTACATTATAGGACCCAAACCTGAGCCAAAGCCGCACCAAAACCTGAACAAGAACACCCCCTAGGCCATGCAAAAGAATAGAGAAAGCAAGGCAAAAGTCGTCGCATTCATGTCTCTTTTTATTCCTTTTTATTTCAAAGTTATTTCATATCTAGTTGTATTGAATGTGTGTTTGTTTGGATGTTTGTTTTGGATTGTAACACAAGTTCTAAGCTTGGATCTCTTCCCACTTGAGCCTATTGTTGTGTCATCGTGCCTTCTGGAATCCGTTGTGTCATTTGAATTGCAATCTCTAGCCATAAAGGTGAGTAAAACTCACACGACGTTTATACTTATGCAGTTGTCAAACAACAACAATTGAATGTGTAGAAAATCATATGATGTATAACTGCCTGTGATTAATTATATGTGATGTTAAACCTGTTAAATTTCATGTCATATCATCTATTATTATATATATATATATATATGTTGTTACTATTCATTTGTATCTGTTTATCACACTGCAAGTTCCCTGTAGATTAGAAATCACCATGGGTTGAAATGATACATACCCGAACGGACTTTAGAATAGGGAAAAATCGTTACAGGCTGAAATGATAGGCCTGAACGGTTTTTATTTAATTTATTTAAACTTGAGATTGCGGGTTTGAAATGATAAAACCCGAATTTTTCTTTTTAAACTACGGATTGAAATGATACATATCCGTATCACTTGACCTAGGTTAGAAAACTATATACAGACCCGTGGTTATTTTATAAAGTGTTTTTGGATATTTTTAAGTATTTTAAAAATATAAATTTATGGGATTTGATTTAAATATATTTTGAAATGTTTTAAAATAAATAAATTATGATTCTTCTATGAGTTAAAAATGTAATTAATGAATGGTTAAATTGGATTATTGAAATATAACTTAAGTTTGGAAATTTGGAATTTTGGTTAAAAAAATGATATTAAGTTATATAAATAAAATGGAAATTTAAATTTTATTTGGAAATGGATAATATGATAAATTGATTTAAATTTGAATTTAAGTGATTTATTAAAGTATTATTGATTTTTCTATGAATTTAAGTGGTTAAATAAATGAATGCTTAAAGGTGAAATTTTAAAATATAACTTGACTTGGAAATGTGAAATTTGAGTTTTAATTAAAGATTTAAATTAATTAAATGAATTGGAAATATAGTTAAATTTGTGAAATGGTAATGTAAATCTGAAGTGTTAAGTTTATTTGTTGAAAAGTGAAGAAAGGAAATTATACACTTGAACTAATAAGTGGAATTATTGAAGTTTGGATTTATTTATAAGAAATTGGTTTTATAAAAATCAATATGTTTAATGATATGTTAATGAACATTTTTAATGTTAAATTATGATTTTTAAAATGTTTAAAGGATTTAAAATGAAGTATATTATTGGCTGGAAATACACTAAAACCTGGAATTAACTTTTAATAGCATTCAGAAATGTTATGGTTTCTGAATTGAACTAAAATTGTGTAAAAAGAGCCATTACAGCATTTCTGAAATACTGTAGTTGCTGTAATTGAACTTATAGGTTAATATTGGACTCGGGTCTATTATAGCATTCTCTCGAAATGCTATAGTGGTCTGCAGTCTTTGCTGAAATCAATTTAAAACCTTGTTTTGAAATCTGAGCTACCGCGGCATTTCTGGAAATGCTGTCTTTGCTGTTTTAAACTAAAATTTAACTAAAATTGAGTTTTAACAGCAGTTTTTAAGTGTTGTCTTTGCTGAATTAAAATTTTTTTCAAGTATAACTTGTAGTAGCTTTTTCTAAATGCTGCGAAAGGCTGAAATTTTAATAAATATGATTTTTGACTTAGTAAATGAGCTCAAAATGACTTGAAACTTTGAAATTTGAATACTTGAATTGAAAGAATAATAAATCCACTTTTAAAATGATTTAAATGAATAAATTAAATTGGAAATGAATCATTTTAAAAGGGGGTTCGAATTTTAATAAATGAATATTATCTTTGGTTTTAAAAGATACTTAAATTGGATATTTGAATTTGAATTTCAAATAATGATTTGAAAAGGAAGTTTGAAAGATTGATATTTTTGATATTGAAATGATTTGGAAATGATACAATTTTTATTTGATAAAGATTTGAATTTGAAATGATGTTCTATTTGAAGTAAAATACTATTTTAAAGTTATAACCACAGGTTATAATAAAGATTGGTTAGCAAAGAGATCGGGATCGGATATCTGGCATACTCTCCGTCGATACCGAAACCACTTTGACAACTGTGTACGCGGTGGAGATTCCAGAACGAAGTTGGTTGGTTGGCGAACGCTATTGGAATGAAGTAAGAGAACGCCGATGGATGGCCTAATTATGACTAAAACAGGAGCTATACCGGGCTACACAAAGGGTCGCACCCTTTTATCGAGCATGCTTCTTCAAAAACCATTCTATTACTTTTGTGATTCGATAGGTGGCGCCATTTTGATTCGGGTTATGTCTCGAGGTGGGCGGAAGCTGCTGGCTTGCCGTCACCACCGGTCCGGGAGTGCAAACGATGTATCCATCCTGGCATTGCCTCGCGTGCCTTGTCATATGTTCCTTATATCGAGCCCACTACGATTTTGGTTTAAAGATCCGACCGCGTTAAGGTTCACCATCCTCTTTACGCTATTTCTATATGATTATACTTTACTGATTAGACACTACTGTACATAGCGTACATTACTATATAACAAATAGTTTAACGGATCCTTAGAGGATGGGCGGTCCTAAGCATCTTCTAAGTTACATGTATTTTTAGTACAGTTCACTTGAGTTGGTTTACATTGTATAAGTATGTATGTCCTGACTCGAGTATTTGTATTTTTATTCACGCTAGGGTCAGCCTGAGTATTCACAGATTTGGATTTCACTTTCTGGAGATTGGAATCGCTGGAGAATATCTGCTTATGTAGTCTTATCTATTTCAATTCGGTTGTTCCATTCAGCTTGTACTTGGTTATCATATTGAAACTTCTGTTGTACTTTATTTCTTCTGTTGTATCTTGTTTAGCTCTGATATATTTATATAGTAGCTTCATGAACTACCGTCTCTTTTACTTCCGCTGCATTATTAAATACTCTGTGTCTGTGATCTGTGATTATTATTTACTATATATTCTGAGATTTGCCAAATTTTTATTTACAACGCGGTATTTTGAGAAATTCAATTCCGGAATGAGTGTCTACCTATACACTTACAATGGATGCGAATGGTTGAAAATATTGAGTTGTTACATAACGATCATGTATCACACTTATCGGACGGGGCCAAAAACACTTTAAGGGACATAATAAAAAAGTAGTTTATACAAAAAAATTAAGTTTTAAAGGTTGACTTTTTATTTATTATATAATATATTATTGTTTGTAAATGGTTGAAAATCTACTAATTTTATATATTTCGAAAATTAATTTACCACATTCTGCGTATTTTATCGAACAAGGTTAATTTAGCGCATTATAGTAGATATGTAAATTATTTTTAAGCGACGTTTTCGATAGAAAACAATTAATTTAATTATTAGTATGCATGTGTGTTTGTGTATATAATGATTAACACATAGACACACACATATATGAACACATAAACACCCAATTAACACAAGAAAATGCTAAAAATAACACATATATAATGGTTTACACATATAAACAAATTCTTAAATTATACATGCTTTTTACCATTTAAAGCTAACAAATGAAATAGGCATTTCATAGGATACTATAAACCATCATTAGGCTATTAGAAACAATTAAAATCACCTATTAGCCATAATTTATAAAATTAGGCAAATCTAGGTTTAGGTTAAAAATTAGGTTTTTCGAAAAAATTAGACATTATACATGAGATTGGAAGCAATAGAGAGTAATTAAGGAGCCATGCAAGATCCAAAAGCTTGAATTTGGGGTTTGGAAGCTTGACAATATGTTTTAGGGATTTTAAAAAAAAATTCGTTCAACTGGAATAGGGAAGAAAGGTCTCAATCGAAACCTATATAACGAATTTCCGACGGCCCGTCGAAAACCGTCGTCGAAAGCCGTCGCCAGGGTCATCGGCATTTAAAGCTATTCTTGTAGTGATAAGACCACTAACAAAACATGCACCATATGAATTATTTAATGGTAGAAAACCAAATGTTTCATATTTTAGAATTTTTGGTTCAAAATGTTTTATAACTAATAAAAAAGAAAATTTAAGAAAATTTGATCCAAAAGCCGATGAAGGTATTTTGTCAGATATTCAGAGAAAAGTAAAGCATAAAAAATATTTATAAAAAATCAAATACTATAGAAGAAACCATATATGCATCTTTTGATGAAAATTATAAAATAAATAATGAAGAAGATGAGTGTTTTTCAATAAATCAACCAACGAGTTTTGAAAATACCCCTCAAAACAAAAATGTTGATAATACGTTAAAATCACCACATCGTATTCTAAAAGAGCATCCACTCAACAATGTAAAAGGTGAAATTAATACTAGAGTTAGAGCTATATATCAACTAAATCAGTGAAACAAGTTGCATTTTTTTTCAAATTTAGATGCAAAAAATGTTTAAGAAGCATGTAAAGATGATTTTTGGATTTTAGCAATGCAAGAAGTGTTAAATTAATTTGATTGAAATGACATTTAGGAATTAGTTGCAAGACCAAACGATCAAACATTCATTGGTACAAAATAGGTCTTTAAAACAAAGTAGGTGAAAATGGTGACATAGTAAGAAATAAAGCTAGATTAGTAGCTCAGCGATATAATCAAGAAGAAGGTATTGATTATGAAGAACATTTGACCATGTCGCTAGATTAAAAGCTATTAGAATTTTACTTGCTTTTGTTTATCATCACAAATTTTAAACTTTTTCAAATGGATGTTAGAAGTAAGTTTTTAAATGGATTTATAAAAGCAAATGTCTTTGTTGAATAACCACCTTTTATTCGAACATGCAAATTTACCTAACCATTTATTTAAACTTAAGAAAGTTCTTTATGATCTTAAACAAGCACCACATGCTTGGTATGATCGACTAAAAAAATTTCTAGATTGGATTTTAAAATTGGAAAAGTTGATTCTGTTTTATTTATTAAAAAGCAAGATAATGATATTTTAATAGTTGAAATATACATAGATGTTATTATTTTTGGTTCCATAAGTAAACTTTGTGTAATGACTATTCAAATATTATAAAAAGGAATTTGGAATATCACATATGGGTAAGTCAAACTATTTTTTGAGTTTACAAATTATATGATTAAATAATGGAATTTTTATCTATCGAGAAAAATACTACAACGATTTATTAAAAAGATTTGAAATGGAAAACGTCTCTAGTTAGCCTACTCCGATGAGGACCAGTCTTCATCCAGAAAAAGATGAGAATGCTAAAATATAGATAAAAAACTATGTAGAAATATGATCGGTTTCTTATCACATTTAACAGCAAGCTGACACGATCTACTGATGAGCATTTGTTTGTATGCAAAATTTCAATCATATCCCAATGAATCACATTTATGAGTTATAAAACAAATTTTTGCGTTGCTCAACTAATATAATATATTATTGACTTTTTAATACAAAAGAGTGTCCTTTTGAACTCATATCATTATAGCGAGGCGGACTTCGAAGGATGCAAAATGGATTAAAAAAGTACTAGTTGCACATGTCACTTCATTGGTCAATCTCTTATATCATGGTTTAGTAAAAAACAAAATTGTATTTCACTCCCAACATGTGAAGCAGAATATACTACGACTTTGGTATGCGCACAAGTGATTTATATGCAACAAATGCTTCAAGACTGTGGTGCTCCTCATAAACTAACTAATGTAGTGATATTCAAGTGCCATTAGCTTATCAAAAAATCGTATTAATCATTCATGAACAAAACATATCGATATTTAACATCATTTTTATGCGATAATGTAGGAAACGATATCTTTTCTCTAGAATTTGTTAATTCAGAAAATCAAATAGCTGATATTTTTATTAAGCCACTTGCAGAAAATATTTTTATAAATTTACAACGAAAATTAGGTATATTCCTCAAAATGAAATAATATAATAACAATCTTAATTAACTAGTTTATTTGATTTCTGGTCTTAATTCAACCTAAATTAACATCGGGAGAAACTAAGATAATTATCTATTTTTAACATACTTAAAAATTCTGTTTAGAGTCGGAAAATTTATCGGTAATCTACATAGTTCTTGAAAAATAAGTTTTGGCTTATAAAGAAAGTTCTTCCTCCTCTATTCAATTAACTTCATCTTCTTCCACATCGGAAGAATCAAATGATTGTTCTCATAGAGGAAAGAAAGTTAAAGAAGTTATAATAATTTTTCACAATGAAAAGTATGATAATATAAAAATATTCAACAAAAATTAAAACGAAAAAATGATGCCATCATGAAGGAACAAAGGAGGATAAGATCGAAGCAACAACTAAAAGGGGAAAAACTAAATATCATTGAAAGACTATTGTCAGACTTTTGTGGAAGTACTAAAACTAGAAATAATATCGGTAGTCGTCACCGTGAATTCAAGACCATTAAGAATATATATCCGCAAAAACTGTTCCGAATATGATCCTATGACCCCTTCTGAAAATCATGATTGAAGAAGGTCATTTGATCGGTAATATTTTAAATATTTCTATCATCAAACTGTATATAATATTCATAAAAAAATTAAGCATATTCGTATTTTTTTCCTAAAAATAAATAGTCAGACATTTTATTGGTCTAACCAAATGTTGAAAATGTAGTCAAACGACTGATTAGACCCCTCAAATGTCTGACTCATTCCAGGCCTGTTTTTATATAAAATTTTGAATCTGTTACCTCGTTCAAAGCACCAACCACCCCACTAACTCCTTACACCATCAGTTAAAACAACCACATTCCTCCTTTTTTCATTTACTTTCCCCAATTTATTTACAACAAACCCCAGATTCCTTTCAAAATACATCAATGGCACCCAAAGCTCCTCCTAAATCAAAGACCTCAAAGAAAAGAAAAACCGGGGAGTCCTCCTCCACTCAACCGACTGTCGTCACTTAATAGCAATTGAGAGAATGGCTCTACCATGATTAGGAGAGCACGAAAAGGTACAAAAATTTAAATAATATGAAGTTTTTCGATGGTTTCTTCTATAAAGTTGACGACTTTTCTGCTTAACTCTTATGGGCAGAGCAAATATCACTTCTTTGATAAAATTTGCCTCTAATAACGTAAAAATTGATACTCTTACCGTAAAATTATTCTATGCTAACTTGGGAGGAAAATTTGTTAAACTTCATAATGATGAGGGTATATATGGACAAGTATTTATGGCAAATTTAGAAAAATCTATTACAATAATACAAGCCAAAATTTGGAAAGTGAAAAATAGACACAAAAACAAATTTTGAAAAAAATTAGGCTGAAGGACAACAAGTTCCATTTTTAGACTAAAAGACAAACTTTGAAAAAAATTAGGCTAAAAGATAATGCTAAATATAACGAGCATTTTGTACGGTGTAAAACCGAATATAATGCTAATTATAACTAGCATTTTGTATAGTGTTTACACTCTACAAAATGCAAGCTATATTTAGCATTGTTTTTTAGCCTAATTTTCTTTTAAAGTTTGTCCTTCAGCACAAAAATAAAACTTGGTGTCCTTCAGCCTAATCTTTTTTTCAAAGTTTGGTCTTATGCCTAATTTCCTCTTTTGGAAATTGGTTATAAAGGAATATACCTAAAAGATGTAGACACCGTAAACGAAACCAAAGTGGACACCATCTTTGGGAAAATCAAGTAACTAAAGCTATTTCAGAGGATTTACGACTTAGGCCGCGATTGATTGAAAGAATGATAATTAACACCTTTATTCCACGAACCGGTAGCCATGAACAAATATATGATAAGGATTATAAAGTGTTATATCAATTATTGGAAATATAAACGTGAATTGGGAAAAATTCTTACAAGTCGAGATGATGTCTTTCCTCGATCATTTTAGAAAAACAATTTTTTATGGTTCATATATCACTTGTCTTACGTTGTCCGAAAACGTACCACTTGTCCGTGATGATGCAGAAGTGTCACATATGTGGATAAGAAATTTTTTGCGCTAATGAAATTTCCCGCAACAGTTCCTTTAGATATCTCCTATGAGGAATACTTACAACGTCTACAACAACAAACCTCATCAACGGCTGCTACCACAAAAGGGAAAGAGCTTGAAGTTCATGAGGAAGATAGTAGAGAAGAAGAAAACGAGGAAGAAACCAAAGTGATGACTGTATTTAGTCGGTTAAGGTTCTTTACTCAAATATCACCACTTTTGAGATGACACAACTCCACAAAACCCAAGTTCTTTCATCTCAAAACCAAAAAATTATGGAGAAATGCCTTTCTAGAAATAATTTTAAAATGAAAACTATTGAAAATGAAATCTTGAGAACAAAGAATTAAATAAGAAAAATACGGAAAAAGCTTTCAGGGAAGTCTCGCTCTCCATCGCCTACAATTCCCCCACCTCCTTTACCTCAACATCATGGTGCTAGGCAATCTTTCTCAATCGGTGCAACATTCAAAGGAAGGAGATAATTAGAGTGAGTACGAAAACGAAAGTGGAGATGATGAAGAAGAGGAGTTTGGACAATAGTGAATGGTAATTGGGTGAAGGTAATTAAAAGTGTCTTAAAAAATTATAAATTTCATTGTTTACTTACTTATATTTATACATGTGCTAGGTTTGCTTGGAGTATTGCATGATTGTGGGCAAAGTTCTTCGTTCTGTTTTCTTGGAGTGTTGCATGGTAGTGTTTGCATCATAATGTTTCATTTGTTTGGAATGTTATTTGTTTCAAGTTTTAAAATAATTTGTTGTCCTTATACTTGAGTAGTATGTTGTGGAACAATGTGTTGTCTTGTATTAAACATTATGTTGTTTGTTGTGTAAGTCATTAGTTTGTTATGATAGAAATTCTTGTCACATATGTAAATACCATTTCTTAGCATCCTATACTTTATGCCTTTTTGAGACATTTTGGCAGTGACAAGGGGGGAAATGGGGCACAATGATAAGGAGAGTATTTCATATTATAGATATATATAATTGTCATCATCAAAAAAGGGAAAATGTTGAACCATATCTATTTGAGTTTTGAAGACATAAATATATATATTTCCATAGATATTATATATTTATATTCTTTATGGGATATTTCAAAGAAATAGATGACTAGTTGTAATGATCAAGGTATTGAAGATCAACTATTAACAATCGCCGTCGTAGTAAGTCTAGAAAATATTGTACAATATCCTTTGATGATTACACTCTTATGAAATCTTTTATATATGATCAAAATCAAAATTTCAAACTCACAATTACCTTTGGAAATTTACAGAAGTTAGACGTCTGAGTTAGTTCTCAAACATCTAATAATACTAATTAAAGTTACATAGTTTCAAAGTCATAGTCCGAGCTAACTTTTCAAACATTTGAAAATATTAAAATTAGCCTAGAAACTTTCAGAATGAGACACCGTAAAAATTCAAACATCTGAGCTATTTTTTCAAATGTCTATGCTCATTAAAAAAATTATTTCATAAAACAATTCAAACGTCTGATTGGTTCAGCCAAATGTCTTATGAAGATATCAAATTTCTGATCGAACCAACCAAACATCTAAATCAAATTCTAATAGTTTTTATATAACATTGACCAGATGTCTAAATCCAAAGCCCAAACATATGAACAAGACTAAAAATGAACTTGTTCTTCTCTGGTTTATGTCCAGATGTCTAATACAATTTATTCAGACATCTAACCTTGTTTTAAAATGTTCTTGTTATATGCTAGAGTCGGATGTTTGACCATACAACTCAGATGTCTGAGATGGTATAAAAGATTATATTGTGAATAGACATCTATTTCTAAAAAATTATATCTGTTGATTAAAGGATACGATTCCTTGAACAATAATAATCTTCAAAGGAACTTTTCACTGCTATAAATATAGACCAGATCCATTTCATTGATTTCAGCAATCTTGCTCTCTAAATCTTAATCCCTCTTTACTCCCTTGAAAGCAAAAGTAATTTAAAACAACTCTCTGTTTCCTATATCTCTGCACATTTGATTCACAAATCATCAAAGGATATTATAGGAAGAGTATACTCAAGATTAGCTTATCTGTATTTTTAGAACACATTGAAGTCGAAAAGCAAAGCGTTTGCTTTACAGTTAGTTGAAGTTTTGTTCGAGTGTTTGGGAAGTTGTAAACATGTTTCACTAGGTGAAATGAAAATTGTTGCTAGTAAAATTCTTAAGTAGAGCTTAGAGACTGGACGTAGGACGGGATGTCTGAATCAGTATAAAATTCTAGCATGATCTTATTTTATTTTACTTTATTTATCTATAGTCAGATATTATCCATATTATACTAGACCCTGGAGAATTTTAGCAGAGACGCCGAAAGTTGATGCGAAAGATTTTGGGATTGAGTGCATGGCCGAGACGAGCTGAAAACAGCCCTAGGCGATCATGAGAATTGCACGGTTTCTTCCCAAGTTCATGATGCTTTTTCTCCATCATTTGGCATCTCGTCCTCCTAATATTCTCTCCTTTCTTATTCTACTTTCCTCTTCTATCTCCCAGTATGTGCTTGGGTGTCGTAAGGATCCAGGGTGGACGAGTGGTGCTGATTAATGTCGAGCGGAGATAGTCCATACGATCTCTTGTCATTGTACCTGAAAAAAAGGAAAAATAAATATCTGAACTAACATGCTGAATTGAGGATGAGTACAGAATGATGGTGTTTGTAGTCCTAGAGGTATATGAAATGCTGATATTTCCCTAATATTCTACTAACCGTGCTCGGTGATTTGTATAGACGGGGTGTCATCTCCCTTTGTTAAGAGATCCCCATATGAAAACCTAAACTCCCCGAGACTCTCATTTGAAATGCTTTCAATTGGGATGTCTAGATCACGTAAAGAACAAAAAATATTCTCAGAGGAGCCCGTGGGAGGATTTTCTTCTACGACTGATGCTAGGTTTGGGTTAGGCACTTGCTGTGAAGACTTGATTGTCGGTCACTTCATACGATGAGGTATAAGGGTTGTATCACCTTAGGGAGACGTTCCCTTATGTGATTCGTTATCTCCGACATTGAGATTTTCATCTTCATCGTCTTCCTCGCCGTCTTCTCCTCCTTCTTATCCTCCTTCTCCTCCTTCTCCTCTTCTTTTATCTCTTTCTTCTCCTCTTCCCACTTCTACTACGTTGATCACATATTCTTCCACCTTTCTCTCCTTCGTCGATGTTCATCTCGTCGCCCTGATATTCATCATGCTTTGATTATCATCGTTAGAGTCATGAAGGGGGGTAGAGGACCCGATAGTAGCCCGAGGCTTCTTAGAGGGAAGTTGAAGGGAACAACATAGCTGTCGGGATGAAGGCCCACGAAGCCTCTTATTGGTAAGAAGGTAGGTTGTGGTGTGAAATTCAAATCCAACACTCTTTAAAATCTCTAGAGTGTTGGTGTGTGCGCCGCTAGAATCATGTTTTGGAAGATCTGAGAAGAGAATGAGAAAGATGTTAGGCACTTGGATAAAGAATCCGGGTATAAAAGGGACAACAAAGGAGAAAAGTTACGTTCGGACAACCAAAGGTGGTTGAAACCAAACAGATAGTGGATGGAAAAATGTTCTCCCTTGAAATAACTCCACTTATTGTGAACCACTCCTATGACATTACAATGATTATAAGCCTCAACAATTAGCATATAGGCGAGTTTGCTCTTTTCTTGAAGCTTAAAAGGTGTGCCAACTCTCCAAAGTTATGGGGATGATTCAATTGCATCATGAACATAACATACAACGAATTGAGTAGAGCATAGCCATTGAAATGTACCTGTGTTTAATCCAACCCAATCTCTTGCAGAATGAATTTAATGAACTCATTGAAAGGAAAGATGGCTCCACTTAAGCACATGTACTTATTGCAGGTAGCATACCCCAAGAGTGGATTATGCGCTCGTTAATAAATATCGGGTAATAAGACGTCATCCTCTGGGATCCTATACTTATGACAAGTAACATGGAGTGATTCCGGGTTAGTATGGATGGCGTCTGGTATGGTGGATTGCCTAAAACTCTCGAGCCAAGTTGTTCGCTCAATGGAGGAGGATGATTTTAAATGGGTTCCGTTGGGATAATTTGACCTTAGAGTTTAATCGTAATAGAACATCTCACCTTAGACGGAGTAGACGTGAAGGCTAGACTGGTAGAATAACCAGCTTAGAAGGGTTTGAAGGGTCGGAACTTACTTTGAAGAGAGGAGATTTCCTAGTCATTCTGGATTGTAAGGTTGATAATGAACGTAGTTAGGTGTGTTAATTTTAATTAAAACCTGTGTGACCGATGCGTAGAATCCAACAGATGTCAATGTATAATGTATATTAACTAATCGGTTCTGAACATCAATCGAGAGAGTGTGAAGTGTCAATCTATGCAGTGTGCATCATGTGTCCACAACACGATAAATGAAACACTCTATGTAGATAGCTTGCTCGTGCTGACAAACAAGCTTCATCACACAATGAAACCGTGTGTCGAATTTTACCTGTTATCACGGAGTGAACGTTGATGGAACTATTATCCAGAGAGACAGAGAGCCTTCTTTGCAGGAACACATGACCGTGGTGATTTGAAGTTTTAAATTGTATAACTTGTTCGGATGCCAGAGTGCATTCAGCGCAACCGTTCCTTAGAAACCGTCTTATCAAAATCAAGTCGTCAATCCTCGCTCGTCTGAAATTCAATAAATGTGATTACATGTAGCATACGGTCAAATCAAGATTAGTCAAGGAAGAAGTTGGGCAAAAGGCGTAAAGTTATGGGTTGAATACCAAGCATCGTTGGAAATTGAAAATTGAAAGTAGATTCAAAGCCACTTGGTGTTCTCCTGGGGATGACTCGAGTTCTTCCAAGGAAATCCTAAGGTCTAAATTTGACCATGTATTATAAAGGATTGGTGGTCGGTGGAATGTAAGCGGGGATCATTTAGGCATCAACCAAGACCCAATGACGATGGCAGCCTTGGCAGCACCCCACGATGGCCACGGCGGTGGTACGAACCCAATAATCGACCTTTTTTCGAGCAGATCTGGAAATGAGGGGTTGGGGGGTTGGGGCAGAAGAAACCATGGTCGAATTGATTGGAGTATGATTGAATCAAATGAGATGACGATTGTGATGTTTACACAGGCACTGGAAATCAGAACCGAGATCAAAATACAACAAAATCATGATTATGAAATTTATTCCCAAGTTACAACAAAATCTAGATAACTTTTCATTCGATCTATATGCCCTTTTTGTCTGTTTGCACACACGTATGATAAATTTGCTCTATTCCTTTTTGCTCTTGAACTAACAATTAAGCAAGTGCAACTTCCTTTACATGCACAATTATTCACCCTGTAATCCTGTGCTGAGTGTTAATATGCAGTGCATGCGTTTAAGTGTGTGTTATAGCGAGCAGTACTTCAGGTGGGACAATTATTCCAATTATTTCTCCGATGTGGGACTAAAGTTCTGCTCTCTTTTCCAAAACAATCTATACCAACAAATTGATGGTCATCTTCATATATAGTGCATACGAAGATTGGATGTTCGAAGAAGGAAAACTAACAAGTTAAAAGCATCTTGCGTGCAATAACGTGAATAAGCGAGTGATGATGTGGTGAGGGTGTTTGGTGAAATGATTTGTTTGAGGGATATATTACGAATTGAATTTCTGTGTATTTTAACAATTACTAGTAGGAAATAGAAAATAACTTATATTTGGACAATTTCTGTATTTATAACCGTGTTGAATTGGCTGTTAAATTCATGATTGACAAGCAAGATCCTTGGAATATCTTCGAGGACGTTTGTGAGTAAACTTTTTCCAACTACTTTTATATTAGAATGAAATAATTTAGCACATTTAAAAACAGTAAATGTTTATACTGGATTCATTGTGAGTTTGCTTTGTATGAGCCAGCCAGGTTTCTGCTGGTATATGATGCATGCACAAAGCATCATTTGCGAGATACAAATGAGAAACCCCCCGTAATTTGTTCCAAATTTACAATTTTGTTGATTGAGATAACTGTAAAACAACTGTAAAGCAAATTATTTGTACAAAATATGGCTATATCATTTGCCTTGTAACCCTTCTGCATCTGAAAACATACACGGGAATGTTTTAAAGAAGGCAAAGAATGAGATAATGAGGGTGAAATATGAAATGACGCTGAAATTTTGAAATCGAAATTATATTCTGTTAGTTCTATTTGACACTAAAAGCAAAAACGAAACCGATGGAAGATGAGTAGATCCATCAAAAATGGTGCAACAAAAAACAACCTGAGAAACTGGCAAAAACAGCACCATCACAGGAAATTCAAGATGGTTTCACGAAGATGAGAACTATAATCTGTAGCTTTGGCGGAAATTCTTGAGCCCATGACAAAATCATAACAATCCTGACATTGTATTACAACTAAAATCACAATATAAAATGGTTCATCAATAATAGTACTTAGAATACAGAAGATCGCAAGCTATTAAAACTGAACTTCTGACATCAATATAATGGAAGTGATTGAATCTGTAATTAAAAAGAGGAACTACTGAACTGTATCACACATATCTATTCATACTAAAAAGAAAATGATAACCATCAGTTGACAAAGATTATAGATTATATCATGGTAATAGGTTTCGGCCGGAACCACGAAATTCCGACCATCTCGGTTTGGTTCCGGCCAGAGTGGAACGAGACTAGGTCAAAATCCCGTTCCATTATTCTCGATATAAAAAAAATCAAAAATAAAATCAGAATTGTTGTAGTTAGTGGGAAAGAGAGGTAAGGGACAGGAAAAAAAGAAACAAGAATCGAATCTAGCCAAAAAAACAAAAACAAAACTTAGTTCGAGCAAGCATCAACGAGCAGCTCTCGAATTTGAGCATAGAAACTTTGACTAAACGAGCATCATCGAGCAACTTGACAGAATTCGACCGACAGCGAGCAGCTTCGAGCATTAGCTACTATTGTGGATGGATGTTTTTTCATTCCTTTTGTTCTTTTTTCCCCGATTGTAGTTTTGAGGCAGTAATAAGATTTTAGGGTTTATGTTAAGTTGAATGGATGGGTTGTTAAATGTTGATGGGCTTTGAGATTTTAATTTATTTTGTTGACTTGGACTATTGAACTTGGACTGAATCATAATTATTTAGGATTAATTAACATTTAATTTAGGGTCAAATAGAACTAATCCGAGCATCGTTTATAATTAATAAATGGGTGGACTGAGCGATAATTATTTAAATCCAAGCATCATTTTTCTTTGCAACGTTTATTATTGTTTTTTCATTAAAAATACAGAAATCCGATATTAGAACCGAAACTGAAACTTTCGAAATTTCTGGAATTGATCGAAACCAAGAAATTTTCAAATTGAACCTTGGATTATATATACATACATACTAGATTCATAAGAGGATCCAAATTGCAGCACTTACAGAGAAAATGCCGTCTCTACCTGTATCGCCTGGATGACTGTAATGTTTACCTGGTACTACTAACCCAACAATTCCAGAAAAAAGACAACCATTGACTTATTATTATTATACATACTAGTATGACTCCGTACTTCGCATACTGACTGTTTGTGTTATCGTATATGTTGATATTTTGTTTGAGCGTAAATATATAAACGGAAAGCAAGGGTATTTTTGAAATTTCAAAAGGACGCCGAGTAAATTAGTTCAACGAATTTTCATTATTAGTAGTAGAGAGAGTATATATATATGTATGTATATATATGTATGTGTGTGTGTATATATATATATATATATATATATATGTATGTATGTATGTATATATGTGTGTATATATGTATGTATGTGTGTATATATATATGAAACGGATAAGCACTTAATTTCATTCTATTTACACATTAGAATATGATTTTGAGCTTTAGGCATGTTTCTTTTATGGAATATACACGACTAGAAGTCTTATTACAACCATGTGAAATCCAGTGATCAAGATCAGTAAAAGTTGCTACAGTCTGACATAAATTGATCAAACCTAAAAGTTTCATACCGAAGATAAAAATCTTTTTCGCTAGAACTAACTTGCACACCCAAACTGTTTGCACATGCTTGCTCTATTAAATCTACTGCTAGAGTAGCAATCTGTTGGCATACTGTATACTCATGATCACAAGACATATATCCATAGATATCTGGATTACGAGCCATCACACACACGTAGCCTCCCATAAGCCCATTTCTTACAAAATCAACATTGTTACTATACACGTCGCCATATGCAAATGTGCGAGAGCTATAAGCATCAATGACAAGATGATCAGGGTCATCAGCATATGCATGCATCCAAAATAATGTTAGGAGGATGAACATTGTTAGGTTAAATGATGATAAACCTGCTAATATGGAAACCATTTTTTATGGATCAGGGTAGTGCATTGATGGTGTATTTAATGGCTATATTGGGTAGGCTGTAGTATAGTTTGGTTCTTAGCAAAAGGTTGAGTACATGTAGTAGTTTCCAAAGTAGAAAATATTATGATATATTTATCTACTGTGTTACAATTTAAGAATACTATGTCACAATAATAATCCAAAATTCCAATGAGGATCCCCAATCTCGTTGATTATGATGTAGTAGCAATATACACTTCAGACAAAGAAGAAAAATATAAATCTCAAGGTAGATTTCCTTCTAAACAGACAAGGATTGTAAACAAAAATATAAATAGATTGTTGAAGATATCATATATTGTCTTTAGAGCAATCTCCAACAAGGCTTGCTTCAGCCTTCATATTCAGCCATCAAATCAAAAGAGGCCCCAACAGCGAATATTATGCCATGCACTTATTTATTACACCAAATTAGTTTATAACTTTTATAAATTATAGCATAAGCTAAGTTCGGTTAAATACAAAGAGTTACTGTTGTGAGGCTCCTGGTATGATTATCCACCCTCGGTAATGTCTAAACAATTGAACTTTTTAAAGCTTGCCCGGACTATGTTGAAGTTCAATAGCATATAACCATGATTGGTATGACAGATGCTTACAAATCGTTTGGGTGAAATCCTATTTTATAACCATGAAGTTGCACCCTTAGACCACAATATATTGTGCAAGTTATGTCTATTCATCAACACCACCGTACTTAGATGTCTATTAGTCAATGGTCAACACTCTAATCATGTACATTATAACCTTTTATGTTAAAGGAGACAAACACTCTGTGAATAGTGACTTGCTCAATGGGTTGCAAGTTGTAATACATACACAACTATGTACAAAACATGATTTATTGTTGTGTGATTATCCGTTATTAGTAGGTATGACAGTTACCATTATTGGTAGTTGATTAGTAATTGATTATCATTATCATACCGCATATTCTTATACGGTACGGTACGGCAAATTGTACCAATCAAGTTGATTACCGATTTTTAGGTACTATTTCACTTGGTAGCCGTTGATAAGAGGTAATACGGTAAAAATGTCAAACACTATTATTTACTTAATACTTTTTTCCGCATATCAGCATTTATCAACGGTTGTAGTTAACTAATAAATTTTTAAACATTATTCAATTCAAAATCCGGATTCCTCAAATAACATCAATTAAAAAAAATTAAGTCAGGATGATAACTTCTGGAATAAAATCACAATACAACTCCCAAGGAACAGATGCCTGATTTTTTTTTTTATGACCTCTGATTTAACAAAGAATTTTTTATTTTTTTATTTTATAAGAAATTGTGCAACATTAAAAGAAAATAATCATTAAACTATTTGGATAAATTAAGGATGCGAATCTAAGGATGAAATGGATAAACACTTTGATATTTAGATCACTTACACTTTATTCATGGTAAAACCATGGTTTGAAATTCCGGTTTTCGGTTCCGTTCTGTTAGTTTGATATTTTTGAAGTTTCGGTTCCGTTTTGGAATTTCCGGATATTTCGTTTCAATTCCGGTACTGGATTTTGTTGCGTGTTTTTATAAATACATTGATAAAACTATTTTACACACACACACACACACACACACACACACACATATATATATATATATATATATATATATATATATACACACACACACACACACATATTGATAAATCTAACATAGCTGCAAGCAGGCCGGTTATTGGACAAGGCACATAGGCCACCGAATAGGGCAACCCGCTCTACGGGGCAACAACGAATAGGGAAAAAAAAGAAAAAAGAAACCCTATTCTCAAATCACGATTTCCTGCTTCTTCCCTCTAAAGATAAAATCGCATGGCGACACCGCCTACACAACAGCTCCTCCTCCTGCTCCCCCACGACGGCCTAGTCTTCACTCTTCATAGCTTCACTCTTCAGCAACTATTGATCTCCTCCGCGACAACTTCGACTCCTCTGGGTGCTAATTTCGTTGCAATATTAGTGATTAGTTGCTGCAACAATTTGATAAAAAGGTAATTACTGTTTGTGTTTAATATTTTGATTAATACTTATTAGATTGATGACAATTGATAAATATCAAAAGGATTACATTTCTTAACTCATTAGATTACAATTATTGTCGGCTGGTTTGTTGATTTTTTAGGTTAATACTTATTAGATTGATGATGATAGAAAATTTTAAATAAATGCATTGCTTAACTTTGCATTTTGTTAGAAGAAAAAGAATTTTTGAATTTGTTTTCGCTAAATTCAATGGTTGATATTTTTATTATATGTAGTCATTTTACAGGGTTGCTGTAGAATATTTTATCCTATTTATTACAACGAATGTATTGTTTTAATTAATGGAATTTGTTCATACATTTACCGAGGAGCATATAAAATCTTCAAGAGAACTAGTAGACTCCTAGAATACAAAGGTACTTGCTTCCATCCCTTAGCATTCATTAGTTCAATTTGTTAGTACGTAAACCATTTAAGAAGACTGAAAAACTATGATGTTGTTCTAGCTAATTTATTATATTTTTTTTGTGAGAATATGCACACCAATAAAATTACAGTTTGATGCCTAATCAAGAGGTTTTGATATAATCATTAAATTTAGTGTATTGTTATGATCGGTTTTATTTTATTTTCTATGTAAAAGGCAAAAAAATGTGGCTGCCTAGGGCAACCTGTAGGCTAGAACCGGCCCTGGTTGCAAGTGGGTTGCTAATAATTGTAATTTAACAAAGTTGAAATGTTGGAGCTGCACAACCCAGCCGTCTTTTCCCTTTACAATACTGAAGCCCTAAAGCCCAAGTATGCAGGGTCCAATTAACCGATAATATGTACTCACTGTGCTCCAGCAAGAATCTTATTAATCGGTATAATCTTTAAATACCTAGATTTTCTTGAAACACTGATAATTGACATCCTGATTTGAACATGTAAATCAAAGTGCAAAAATGAAAATGAACGAAAGATCATTTTACTCAAAACATCGACGACCGAATTAATCGAAGCCCTAAATCACTTCTTAGGTATTAATTTTTTTGAGTTTGTTTCGTTTAATTCTTTGAATTTTTTTTCTTCTTCTATGGTACTTGGTTTCATTCCTTTGAATTCTTCATTAGAATTTTGATTTGTTTTTTTTTTTTATACAGAGAGAGATTCCATTTACTCAGGTCGTCTGCTCTCTAATATGAGAGCTCAAAGTTAGCAACAAAGTGAAAATGGTCAACCAAAGACATGCAGATTTAAGTGAAACTTGGGTAATCAGACAGAAATTAGACAACACAAAATCATTACATGGACTTTTTTGGAAAAGAAAAACAATTGTAATGAAAAGATAAACATACATATTGATTGGTACAGCTCAACTGGCTGAGACAGATTCTCTAACCAACTGAGCAATGAATGCTTACGAGCACTTTTTTAAAAAATTGACTGTAAAAATTTTCCCTTGACCGTTATTTGTCTGGGCAATCAAATTCAAATGCCAAAAATGTACAGTGATGTTCATAAAAACCTCACATTTTAGGCCATATTTTAACAGCCAGCTTCCTCGTCATTTTCATACTTAGTGAAGCATAATATATAGTCAACATGGACAAAAAACCTGATTTCCATCAAAATGCACAGAACAAA
Organism: Allium cepa; assembly: GCA_030765085.1. Taxonomy (NCBI): domain Eukaryota; kingdom Viridiplantae; phylum Streptophyta; class Magnoliopsida; order Asparagales; family Amaryllidaceae; genus Allium; species Allium cepa. The sequence continues at coordinate 20,158,232 of CM060933.1, read as the reverse complement.
GTCCTACATAACTAATTTGTCATCAATACAACAAAAGGCTGTCAGTTTCAGTCTATGATTCAAATCCTTCATAACAAATGGTAAATTGAAAAAATAGAAACGACAACATCAAGAAAATAGTACAGAAAAACCATCATAATGTGTTATGAAACACAAACCAATTCATTTTCAACCATGCATACTTGAACGCTTCATTATATCAGTCTTACTTTCATGAACTTACCTTTGAGATACATGCTTTAATTAGATTCATCATATTATCATACCAATTTTTGGTAAAGCATTCTTACAATTTTTTATTAGTCTTCAAAATTTTCTGGATGTCTTTGCTTGTTTAATCCTTAACGTTACAACCCACAAAGTTTTGTGGGTCGATATTTTGAGACCCAGGTTTCTAACCCACCATGGGAACAACCGACCATGGGGCTCGAACCCACCGCCATAAGGTTAAGAAGATAACCCATGTATATATTGGTTAATGTTACTTTTATACTGTTAACGATAGCCCATGCATATGTTTTACGTAATAGGAAAACCAAAAAGAAATGGAATAACATGTGCTTGAGTGAACTGTCCACACTCTACATATAAGCTTATGTATTTCAAAAGTGACACCAGGGTTCAACATTCATATTATTTAACTCGTTGATACATGTCACATGTGTAACAAAGAGAGGACGGTAAGTAATTTTGTTTTGTTGGAATATTATTGTTTTGTTTGGGTGGAAGTTCTCATAGATGTTGATGTTTAATTCTTTATAATTTATAAAACCATCAATAAAACATAACCAACCAATGTCAATCATTTTCATGTTAGTAAACTAAGAAATGTCATAAGATAAACCATTTATATTGTCTTTAGTACACAATTCATTCAAGATCTGTACCCGTCGCTAGAATTAGACCTGCAAAATACAACAAACAGATTGTTGAAGATAACTATGCATTTGTCGTTAATGGTCCTCTTATGATTATTTAATTCAGCCGAATCATGTTTAAGACACATGGACCATTTATCGTGAACAATTCTTCAAGTTTCTTTATTTAAAGAATTTCTTTATTTAAAAGAATCTACAGTAATTGGTACAAAGTATCACTTCATTTTCTACCTCCAAAACGTAAACTAATAAAACCCTACTACATTCTGAAAGCTTCGTGCATAAGTATGACGAAAGAGAAAGGGTGGTCGGTTGGGCAAAACAAGATCGCCCACCGTGGGGCTCGAACCCACGACCACAAGGTTAAGAGCCTTGCGCTCTACCAACTGAGCTAGACGGGCTATTCGATATATTTTTAACGCAACCGAGCTAGACCGGCTATTTGATATATTTTTATGACAATTTCTAGTGAAAAAGCAAACACACTCAGCAGATTCTATCTTCCCCGAACAGGGCAATACGATCAAAAATAAAACTGAACAGAATGTTAAAAATCATCAAATAAAGTACACGCGTAACTGAAGAAACCACATCTGCTGTGATGTAATCGAAATATGAAGGGAACAAAAAAGAAGACATACCTACGGCGAGGTTGATTGAGACTTAGCGAAGAAGGAAAAGAAGAAAATGTTAGGGCTTTGCCTTTGGAAAGTATCGCTCATACGTTCGCTTAACAATCGCCTGGGAAAAATAAGAGAGTAAACGAACATGAGAAATTTGGAAATTGAATCAGCAATGTACAGAGTAACAAATAGAGCTCAGCTCATTTATTATTGCTTCCAACGGTAGATTATGTGGAATTTCGAGACGTTAAGCATACAATGACCTTATGTTTTCCATTATTGCAAAGCTAGCTTTAATCTAATCTAACTATAATATTATTACTGTTGCGGAATAAAAAGAACGGAGATCATTAGAGAGAGAAATTTTATTGAATTTATGCAGTGCAGATTACAATAATGCTCTTTTTTATTTAGCATATTCATCTCTATTATTAATGTATATTACAACACTCCCCTTTAAATATGCGTATGTAAAGATGATAAGAGTAATTGCCTCATTAAAAACCTTGTTATGAAAAAACCCAGTGGGAAAAAATCATAAATAAGGAAAAGAGTACAACATGATTTCATCTTTAAGTAACATATATTTTATAATGTTACTACGAGGGTTGATACTTCTGAATCAAGATAATGTCTCATTAAAACCTTACTAATAAAAACCCAGTGGGAAAAAATATTAGTGAAGGAAAAAGGGTACATTATAGCGTATTTCATACGCTCCCCCTTAATTATAACACATTATTCAATTAGTTTGTTGATGCAGCCGACGCATACCAATTTTGTACACCATCTTCTGAAATGTTGATTTTGGAAGCGCCTTTGTGAATAAGTCCGCCGGATTTTCTTGGGATCGGATTTGTTCCACTTCTATCTTATTATCCTTTTGTAGCTCAAGTGTGAAGAAAAATTTAGAAAAAATGTGTTTCGTCCTATCACTCTTAATGTAAACCGCTTGAATTTGAGCTACACAAGCTGCATTGTCTTCATAAATAATGGTTGACATTTCCGTTACTGATGGAAGTTGGCAGCTTTTTCGAATATGCTCAATCAGTGATCTTAGTCAAATACATTCTTTACTTGCTTCATGTAGTGCTAGTATTTCAGAGTGATTGGATGATGTTGCTACCAATGTTTGTTTTGTAGATCGCCATGAAATTGTTGCATTGCTGTTATTAAATACATATCCAGTTTGTGATCTTGCTTTATGTGGGTCAGAAAGATAACATGCATCAGCATAGCCAACTAGATTTGGATTATAGCCTGTGTTGGAGTAAAATAAACCCAGATTTTTCGTTCCACGAAGATATCTCATGATATGTTTTATACCATTCTAGTGTCTTTTTGTTGGTTCTGAACTGTATCTTGCTAGAAGATTTACTGAAAATGCAATATCTGATCTTGTGCATTGGGTCAAATATAATAATGCATCAATGGCACTAGGACATGGCACTTCCGGGCCAAGCACATTCTCATCTTCTTCTTTTGGGCGGTAAGTGTCCTTTTTAATATCTAAAGATCTAACAACCATTGGCGTACTAAGTGGACATGCTTTATCCATTTGAAAACGCTTTAGAATTTTCTCAATGTAGTTTGATTGATGGATTAATATGCCATTAGTACTATGCTCAATCTGTAGACCGAGACAGTGCTTAGTTTTGCCAAGATCTTTAATTTCAAATTCCTTCTTTAAATAATTTATTGTTTCATCAATCTCTTCTGGAGTCCCAATCAAATTTATGTCATCAACATAAACTGCTAAGATAGCAAATCCCTTTACCGATTTCTTTATAAAGACACATGGACAAATGAGATTGTTTTCGTATCCTTCTTTTACCAAATATTTACTACGACGGTTATACCACATCCTTCCAGATTGTTTCTATCCATATAATGATCGTTTTAGTCTTAATGAGTACATGGACTTTGATTTTGCTTCAGGCAATTTATATCCATCTGGAATTTTCATGTAAATGTTGGTATCTAATTAACCGTAAAGATAAGCTGTCACAACATCCGTTAATCTTATATCGAGTTTTTCAGAAACTACAAGGCTTATCAAATAACAGGGGAGTAAGTTTCCTTAACGTCAAAACCTGGTCTCTGCAGGAAACCTTGTGCGACAAGTCGTGCCTTGTACCTCACGACTTCATTTTTATCATTTCGTTTTCTAATGAATACCCATTTATAACCTACTGGTTTAACATTTTCTGATGTTTTCTCTATTGGTCCAAATACACCATGTTTTTGAAGTGAATCTAGTTCCACTTGGATAGCATCTTTCCATTTTGGCCAATCGTGTCTTTTTCGACATTCATTTATGCTATTTGGTTCATTCTCATCATTCTCATTATTCTCATTATGGTCATGACTTTCAATTATTTCAGTAGCTACTGCGAATGAGAATACATCATCAATTATTATTTTACTTCGATTCCATATTTCTCCATTGTTCGTATAAAATATTGAGATCTCATTATTATTAGGTACCATTTTATCGTTGGAATCTTCTTTTATCTCTTCTGGAATAATATTTCCTTCCGCACTTCTAGGAGAATTGGGATTTTCATTCGAGTGATCTTTTTGATCATTTATAACCTCTTCAGGAGGTTCCTTAATTGATGATTTTTCATTAGACTTTCTTTTTCTAGGCGCCAAGTCTTTTGAACCAATTGGCCTTCCACGTTTTTGTCTTGCTTTAAATTCATTTACTGCTATATTTACTTTTGATCCTTCAGGGACATCAATTTTTGCTGGTGCATTTGCTGCTGGAATGTGAGATATAGTTATTTTTGCAGTGTTACTAAATGCATCTGGCAGTTGATTTGCAATATTTTGAATATGCAAAATTCTTTGTACCTCATATTGGCATTGTTTGGTACGTGGATCCAAATAAGACATAAATGGATTATTCCATAATATTTCACGCCGTCTACTGGAACGGTCTTTCCTCCCCCTATGAAAAATTCTTTGTACCTCATATTGGCATTGTTTGGTACATGAATCCAAATAAGATATAGATGGATTATTTCATGATATTTCACGCCGTTCTACTGGAACGGTCTTTCCTCCCCCTAACGGTAGGAAGATTGTCTCATCAAATTTACAGTCTGAAAATCTTGCAGTGAAGACATCACCTGTAAGAGGTTCAAGGTAACGAATTATCAATGGAGAATCAAATCCCACATAAATTCCCAACCAGTTGAAATTGTACTTGAGACTGTACCAAAGAATCAATGTCTTTGTATTTGTGAGCTTCTGGCTCATGTTTATAGAGTGAGATTCAACTATGCCAATTTTTGTAAAATATAAACCAGTTGAAATTGTACCAAATCTTTCTAGGATAAGCTTCTGGCTTTCAATTCTAGAAATAACACAAAGATATTCTTTGTTGTTTTTGTTTATAGTTTCAATATGGTATCCATTCATTCTTATATCTTTGAAACTCAGCAAATTTCTTTTAGAGTTGCTTGAGTATAATGCATTCTGAATAAAGATATGCGTACCATTTAATAATATTATATGGGCTCTTCCGGACCCATCAATTATATTAGCAGATCCAGCTATAGTGGAGACTTTAGCTGAGAAATTTTCAGATAGTTCAGAGAAAAACTTCTGGTTTTTCAAAATTGTATGAGTAGTTGCACTATCTAGTAAGCATATATCATCACCCAAATGGTGTTCCATACCTTAAGAATTAAAGGCAATAATTAGTCAATCATTAAAAATTTGTATGCATAAATAAATGTAATATAAACAAACAAAGTAATATGATTAAAATAGGCTACTGATTAAAAACAACATCCACATTACACATTACTAGTACTGCAAAGGGAAATACAATTAAACGAACACAAACTTCAAACTGATTTATTGATGCAAGCTAATGAAATAAAACAAAAGTCACCTAACAAACTTCAAGACATTTCTAATTGATCAACTCGGTCATATCATTGATCATTGCACTTAGATTTTCATCATTAATGAAATTTCCATTGTCATCTTCGAAGAAATCATCTAACTTCATGTTAGTGTTTTCAGGTAACTTTTCGGCATTATTTGCCTCAATATTCTTCGAGCGATGATATTTTTCAATTGTTTTCTTTGATGGTCTACATGTACGTGACCAGTGACCAGATCGTCCACATCTATAACAAACTTTCTCATAATGCCTTCTATTTTCTGAAGCTGAATCATTGTTCCTTAAAGGCTTAATTTTCTTTTGTTGCTTTTTAAAGTTGGTGGTTTTGTTACCTTTAAAACCACCATAACCACCTCTGCTAGAGTTATATCCACGTCCATGACCATGTTCTTTACCTCGCCCTCGACCCCTACCTCTTTCAGAGTGGGCAAAATTAGCATTAACTTTAGGTAATGCAGTTGAGCCAGTTGGTCTTGAGGAGTTATTTTTTTTATAAGCAATTCATTGTTTTGTTCAGCAATTAGTAAGCATTCTATGAGTTCAAAATATTTTATAAAATGACGCTCTCGATATTGCTGCTGCAGGAGTATATTCGAGGCATGAAATGTTGAGAAAGTCTATTCAAGCATTTGTGCATCATCCACCTTTTCTCCACATAATTTCAGTTTAGAAGTGATTCTAAACATTGCAGAATTATATTCTCTTACAGATTTAAAGTCCTGAAACCTCATGTTCAACCACTCTTATATAGTGTTTGGAAGTATGACCGTCTTCTGGTGGTCATAACGCTCCTTCAGGGAGTTCCATAAGTGGAGAGAGTCCTTTTCAATCAAATATTCTGCTTTTAGATCGTCATGGATATGGCGTCTTAAAAATATTAGAGCCTTTGCCTTGTCCTGCTGGGACATAGTATTGCCATTTTTAATGGCATTTTCTAAGCATTGAGATTGCAAATGAATCTCAGCATCCAGTATCCATGATAAGTAGTTGTCTCCAGATATATCCAAAGCTTTAAATTCAAGTTTGACGATGTTTGTCATTTTGTGAACTGTTCATAAAATAAATTGCATAAGGTGAAAATATTCACCACAATAGCATTCACTATATGTTTGTTTCCAGCTAAAAAGAAAAAGAAAAAAATGGAAAGTCTTCATTCATGGTATCAAACAACTATACCAAAAAAAAATTGTATCAACAAAACCAAACATTTGGATTTTGCAACTTTCATGTATTTATCAAATAAGAAAGGAAAGTCAGCTTTTGCGTATATTCCATTTCAAACTTTTGAATTTTATTTGGCAATAGATCCGCAAAGGGAAAAATAATAATAATATTGAATTTAGAAGCCAAAGAATAAAAATAAGAGTGATACAAGAAAAGACATGAAAAATATAGAAGCGAACCCCAAACTAGCATGTGCTGACTTGATAGCTTTAGCAAAAAAATATGATATTGACAATTACCTTTTTGGAGAGAGGAAAAGTAACGAGTTTATAAAGAAATGCAAGAACAATTCATTTACCTGCTGTTTTAAAGGAAATAAGAAATAGAATGTATGTAGATATATTATAAAAGACTCGTTTTCTCCAATATATAGTATGATTTTGAATATGAATAGCCTTAGAATTGGAATGGTCATAAGTGGAACAGTCAGAGTAATTAATATTTAATTACTTGTTGAGAAGTTGGAAAGTTTGAAGGTGAACAGGTTGAGAACAATAATTGATTCGCATTCCTATGTAGAATATTGAGAATGCAGTATTTAGAGCATCGTGCTGATAACGTGTTGCAGAATAAAAAGAATGGAGACCATTAGAGAGAGAGAGAAATTTTATTGAATTGAGAGATCGATCTTACAATACAATCAAGCTCCATATTTATAGACTACTTATGCAGTGCAGATTACAATAATGCCCTTTCTTATTTAGCATATTCATTCATATTATTAATGTATATTACAACAATTACATGCCTTTTCCATATTTTAAGAAATGAACGGTCACGTTTTTAATTTCTTTATATTGCAAACTTTGAAATGTGATAACTTTTTCTACATTAATTGAATTTAAGAATCCATTTCACTATTAAATCTCAAATTTAATATGCTTTCCAATGATATCCATTGTTGATAGCTAAAAATAAATTTTTTAAAATCGTAGTTTTTCGGATTATTCATATTATTAAAGTAATTAAATCTTTTTGACTTTATTTCTTTTAATTAATCTATGTCGTTGATTGTTTTGAAAATTTCCAGCCTCTGATTCTACTTTCACAAATTGCAGTCAACTCCGATGAAATCCAACATTACCAAAATACAACAACAATGTTAGATGGAATTAGAAATGGAACCAGAAAGCTCAAAACCATTAAATACAATTACATGCTTCTTATTATATTGAATTTTCTTTGACTGTAAAAGAAATATAATGATATTCTTCACATTAAAATAAATATTCTTGAATAATGGTTGTTAGTTCCAACACTTCAGACATAAAATATGTATGCTTTAGATTTAACATATTTTTCACAAGAATCGTTCAAAACAAAAATAAATCTCTTTATCCTCTAATCTTATCATTCTACAATAATATGATGCTGCATAACGCGTTCCTAGACATTATTAATTTGAGTATAAAAGATTTAATGGTTATAAATTGGTATATTTTATTTAAATTAATTAATTTTGTAAATTTATTTGTTTATAATATTTTAAGTAAGATATATTGATTTCGTAATTCTTCTTTTCCTTTTCGGGGACGAAAAGTTTTGAGTGGGGGAGAGTGTAACGACCCGAAATTTTCAATAATTAAAATTGGTTAATTTATTAAGTTTTTGTAATTAAATTTAGAAAGAAATAAAAAATTTATAATTTATAATGAAGTAAATGTTAAGAATGAATGTAGCAAGGGTAATTAAAATTAATCATTGACAATTGAAATTAAATCCCAATAGTGTAGTAGTGCAAATTATTGCATTTGGTGTGTAACAGCCCGCAAATCCGTACCCCTTAAATCAACACTATTCTACCTCTGTTAACTCAAGTGGCACAGAAATACGAACCATTTGGGTTAAAGAAGAAGAGATAGAAGAAGAAGAGATAGAAGAAGAAGAAGCTAAACAATATCGGAATCTCACAGTCGCAGCGGAATAAAATATAATAGTAATATAGAACTTTACACAAAATGAAATCTATACCAGTTTTATACATCACATCATCAGAGTATCTCATACATCAAATTACCAATCAGGCAAATCCATACAATCATAGCAGCGGAATATATATAGGTATAGATAATACGTCTCGGACTTCAGCTCCTCTCCTGCTCCATAGCAACCTATCCTGAACATATAATACTCGGTCTGACCCGAGCATTATAATGAAATAACACCCGAGTCAGTCTGGAATACCAGCTGATTATAATGCATCCAAATTGATTATTAAAGTTTCAAAAATCATTTGAAAAACAAAAGCATCTCGTAAGACCACGCCACAAATAAACATGTCGGGTTTTTACCTTACGATAGCTAAAACACTTTTTATAGAAATCCTCTGATATTATAATAGGGTTTAGATACAAATACTTATAAAATAGCCGAAATTGTTACATGATTAAATTCCAGCTACTAGCCACAGAGTGGGTAATACAAACAAAACTGGTAAAAGGCTCGTAGGGAGAATGGATTTCCAACAATGACTAGGCACTGGGGTACCACCTGCCACAGTACGGGGCCTAGATCACCGTACCGAGGACCACTCCCGATCCCCTGCAACACAAGGCCGGACTCATCCCTTACTGGACAGTTCCGAGTAAGATCACCCCGCGGTTAGGATCGGCAACCGCCCACTAAGCCGAAATAAAAAGGGACATCTAGACAGGGATGACCTTACTCTCCAGTGGGGGCTACCCACGAAGCCTTGCTGCATATCCCCTGATTTTCAGTCATTCCCATTTGATGAGGCTTGAGGCTAAGCGTTACCTTTTAGAACATTTCACTTAGAATTCCCATCGTCCACCTGACGATGTTCCGAAAGCATTCGTCAATACAAGTCCGTCCCGGGTTCGAACGGAACCGAAGGCACTATGGAAATATCCTCAGGATTAGTAGCGACTAGCCCTTGCACTTCACTGCTCCATCTTCGACTCCGAACACGTTTTTTCCACGAAACGTACAAACCGGATCGAAGTGGTTTTAGAGAAATAAATCTCGATCCCGGTCTCTTCGAAACGATCAACGCATTTGTCCAATATTGATAGTCGGTGATTTAACTATCAATTAACATTCACAAACATCCATCACACAATAAGTAATTCCCACATTATTTATTTGCCTCAAATATCTTTAAAAGATATTTTTCCAAATTTTCAAAACTCATTTGAAAACAATTTCCCAAAGTTCTTCCTTTACAATGTAAATCCTTTACCATATATTCCCATTGGAGGTAACCAAGTTCAAAAATATTTAAATTTAAAACAGTTAAAACTTTTAATACTGAAATATACTTTAAAATACCTAAATTTACTTCTAGTTACTTACTCAAAAATATAAATTTAAAATAAGTGAAGTAAAACTATTTATTAAGATCTAAACTTGATTTTGACATAAAAGTTTAGTTAAACTAAATTTAAAGGTAGAGTTTTAAAAAGGATTCATAATAATTCAAATAACTTTATTCAAAACTAGCCTTTAAATAAATCCATTTGTAAAAATAATTACTAAGATATTCATACAAATTTACTATTGCTAATTTATTAATAGTTACTTTAAAATAATAATTTTCAAAACACTCTTTAAAACAAGTTTGAACTTTAGACTTCCTTTTAATAAAATCTATTTAAAACTCGAACTAGGTTTTCCCAGGGAAACTCATTTCCACTTAATCATCCCAGAAATCCTTCTTATAATTTCTGTCGATTTATTCAATTCAGATTTATGGTTTAATAATCATAAATTTACTTTCCACGTTTAAATAACTTCTTATGAAGCTTAACCACATTTCCATTCTCGGAAATTTACTTTCAAAGTGTAGGTTTTAAAAATCTCTTTTTAAATAAACTATTATAAATTTATTTAATGAAATCATATTTAATTTCCAGGAAACATTATTATCAAAATACCCCTTCGTTATTTTTAACAATTTATAACTTATTATTCACGTTTATCACCAGAATTCCATACCTTCACATTTACCAACTAATACATATTCCACTTTATTTATATTTCCCAAATTTCCAAATTTTCATTCTTCACCCAATCCAGATTCCAAATTTATTCCCTTAAATTCTTTATTTATCAAATTCTTTATTTCTTTATAAACCCAATTTATTAAATTTTATTTTTAAAATTCCGTGTGAATACTTATCCAGCGATATCATAGAACAATTTAATTCAGAGTTATCAATCTCAATATATAAACAGGTTACATCATCAATTATAAAATGATTACTATAGGGTGAGGAATCCAGTTGGATCCCTCCAACCTGTTTTTCCCTGCATCCACAATTATTAGCACATCACATATATAAATATCAATCCAGACTGATAACAACAATTATATTCAACCAATCACATAGATATTTAAATATTAACTATTTAAATCAGCCAATATCCAGATGTGAGTGAGAATAACTCACCTTGAGTTTCAGTGAGCGTTCGAAATTTAAATTAAACCAAACGACGTTCGATTTAACTCATATTTCTACTTGCTTGAATCGAATTCATATCTGTGCCACAGCGTGCTCCCCGTCACTGTGATTCCAATGCTTCTTGTTTTGTCGAAATCTGATCACACATACTCGAGATATTCAGTTTTAAAGGTTGTAAATAAAATTTGTATTTACAATTTCTTCCTTTAATTAATTAATTACCAAATAAAATCCAACCACACGTCAAAAGAAATAACGGCCGCAAAAACTCCCATCTTCTTCGTTCTCCTCCGCACGTAACACAGATAACACGAACCCAAACAAGCTTCGACTTATCCCAAAACGCGACCACCCACGCTCCACACGAGTTCGATCAGAACTCGTCATTTGGTAGCTCGTCGCGCCCTCATCCTATGGCCAGAAGCAGGACAAACTCGGTCGCGTCTAACCCCTGGAAAACGCGAAAGACCGCCCCCCCTTTCGGTCACGGTTCTGGCCACCATACACTACTATATACGATCTTACCCGTAGGATTCGTAGATCTCCTTGAGTTCTTCCAATTTGTAGTTGAAGATTTCTGAAATTAATTAGTGGATTTGGTGAGAAACGAAGGAGGAGGCATGCTACCGGCCATTGAAATAAACATGCGGCGGCTCCAAAAGAAACTAGGGTTTTGGGTCAAATGTTAATATATATATATATATATATATATATATATATTATTTAATATTACTTTAATATCACACTTCAAATATTAACGACTTATGAAACCGAACTCCAATTCTCACGAGCCAATAGGCGTTCCTAGGGCTTTTCTGCGTTTCGGACACAATGGAACAGGTTTCGTAAGCTAATTTGATCGTATGCGTGAGTTACAGAATTAAACGATCAATTAAAAATTAAATCGGTTAAATCGATTTCTATGCGTTTCGAACTGCCACGGTCAAACGACAACTCCAATTGCTGTGAAAATTGAAATCTGATAATAACTAACTATTACGGATCCAATAGAACTAGTTTCGTCGAATTCCGAGACTGTGCCTCGGAAGGCTATTTTAACTCGTCTATTAAATCGGGCGATTCTCAAAATTGACGAAAACGCTTAAAATTTCACTTTTGAAATTTTAATAACTTAACAATAAATCATATAAAATTTATAAACACAATAAAAATCATTCTGGCTCATTTTGGACCAAAATCTGATTAAATTGCATTTTAATAATATTAAATTCATTTTTAAATTAATATAAAATCCCAAATATTAATTTATCAACTTTAAAATTCCTCTAAAATTACCACCACGCTATTTACACTCAAATAACTCAAAATAAATTTTTAAAACCATTTTTATCGCTATTTACATCCAAATTTACTTTTATTTCAATTCCGAATATTTAAATTATTATTTTCCCATTATTCAAATTTAACCGGAATTACAATAATTAAAAATTATAGCTTATTTCATTGATTGAACCCGAATCCATTTATTTCAAAATCAATTAAGAATACACATTAAACATTTAAAACGAATTAAATGTTCAAATTCAATGGCTTAAAAATACGGGATGTTACATTCCTCCCCCCTTATAAAAATTTCGTCCCCGAAATTTGCTAAGGTAGAAAAATACTCTCCAACCCATTTACTTACCCAGTTTGCTTAGTTAAAAGCTTATATACACTTCCCAAAACCCTTTAGCTCAAATCCAAACTCACTTGAGTTATTCATACTCAAAAGCTTGTGTTTCAGCATTTTCCTAAAACAACTTTCCAAGTAAATATTCAAATTTCAAATTCCCAAAAAATTTCTAACTCCCAAAATTTTCGAAAATTTTTGGCAGATTCTCCCCTGCACGGAGGAGCTTTCGCGATATCGTGATACAAACGAATATATATACATCGACCCACACGGTTGGAAACCAAAATATATCACAACAAATATATCATTTCCCAATTATATTTGCGTAGGCATGCCTTTTTAGCAAATTTTAATAGCAAGCGGCCAATATAACGCATATACGCGCTCCAACTCTCTCGAACGCCTCCCATACCTGTACTTACTCAACAAACTCATCAGTTTCAAAGATATGAACATTTTAATCAACATTTCCAATATAAATGTAAGCCAACATATCCATTTACATCTCAAACAACACTTTGCACAATTTCATAGGTAAATCATATTTTATAACATGCACAAAGTTCCTTTTCTAATGCCAAATTCCATTTTATTTCACACAAAGGATTTACATACAAGTTTCGCTATTCCAATTTATACTTTACCCAATTTTCGAATTGATTCACCTAGCAATTTTTTTTTTTAATTTGATACATTTGCACTTCTATTATAATTCACTTACATTTATACTCAAATCTATTTATTAAGATTTTAGCTCATTCTACTTTCATCCAAACCAACTTCATTTTATTTCACTTGAATGATTTACCTTCAAGCTTACTATATACCATTCATATTTATTATATCCAATTCATTTCTACTTCAATATGATTAATGCTTTAACTTACATTCCCAATTTGATTTACAATCAAATTTTATTTTAAAATCGAGACATTTGCATTTCTTTTATGATCCATTGCCATTCATATGCAAAAATCACTTAATTAGATTGCATTTATCTCATTAATTTAAAACCATCTTTATTTGCTTCTTCAAATCAATTCACTTGCATTCATATACAAACTCCTTGAATTTTATTCCAATCCATAACAATTTATTCAAAAATCAATTTCAATTGCTTGTTAAGCAACTCAATTCCGAATACATGCAATTTTCATGTCATTCAAGCCAAAATAACCACCACTTAATCTCACAACCATTAAAATTAATTCTACTTAGATTTATATTAATTTTATTCAAGTTTGCCTAGGTCACAAGCCAAGTATTCTTATCCCATTGCAATTGTTAAATTAAATTTTTCCTACATTTTTATTTCATTAACCAAATCAGGTTTATATTAATTTCATTTCATCCTGGATTATTTACAACCCAGACATCCTTAATTTATCACAATAATTAATTAATACCATTTCACTAGCAATTCAATTTTATTATCTAACAAATTTCATTCAAGAGTACTTAATAAAGCTTATTCACAATCATTTTGTTTCTCTCTTTCAAGTTGCTTAAGTTCTTTCAATTTTCACAATATTTTCATTATCTTCTTATACCAATTTTATTTTATTTTCATTTGATTCTCGTTCAATCAAATTCCAATCCATTTACAAATTCGAATGCCCCTTTGTTTACTTATTCCATCCATTTTAGATTTATTTTATTAACAAAGAGACCATTTAAATTATTTCACACATTTGAATTTATTTATAAATCAAACCATCATTATTATAATCCAATCCCATTATCCATTCACACTTCCAATATTTATTACCAAAATTAAATTCCATTCCAAAACTGGACTTTATTAACTTTCTAAATTTTGGCCAAACTATCCAAATTTTTATTCACGCCAATACAAATTCCATTTAATTTAGTTTACACTAAATTCATCTTCAAGCTTCTCTTTATTTAATTCAGCTTATGCTAAATTCATTCTCAAACAATTCCTTTGAATTCAGTTGAGTTAAAACTTAATTCACACAATATCATTCTTACTTCTCTAAATTAAATTTCCTTTCAATTTAATTCTTTTCCAATTCTAATTAAAGTTCAACCAAATTTATTTAGCCATTCTGAATTCATACCATTTACTTTACTATCTTAAATAAGAATTAAATTCCATTCATTTTTATTCATAACACAACTAAATTTTGATTTTAATTAACCCAAATTCAACTCAATTCCATTTAAGCGAAGTTAAATCCAATTCAATCTAATTTTAATTCTCCATATACAAGTTCAAAACTTATTTACAAGCTTAAGTTCATTCATCCTTTTATATCTCACTTTCCTTATCTTAATTCACATTCCTTTTAAGATTAAGTTTGAATTTACTATACCATTCAACTATTTCCCATTAGTGATTATAATTCCATTTTTCTATTTATAAGTTCACCCAATTATTTACTTCAAAGTTTATATTGCTCATTTTAATCCATTTACATCTTATAATCACAATTCCAAATTCTATTATATATATATATCACTGAATTCTTAAAGATATAAATTTTCTTTCAATCTAGTTCTTAGTAAAATTTTAAATCCACAAATTTTAGAGTATAAGCATATCACTTAATATCTTAAGAATATGGATTTCTTTATGCAATTATGAGCAATTTACATTTCACCTTTATATTTAATTTAATTTAATTCCAATTCATTTTGATTTAATTCAATTTCAAATTCTCAATTTTATTTAACTTATCTTAAGTTAAATTCAAAATATTCCATTGACCTTCATATGCTCAAACTTTATCTAATCCCAGGATAAAAGTTCATTTTCCTTCCTTATTAATATCAACCTCAAATTATAAGTATAATACTTAATAGCTCATGGGTACCATTCATTACACAATGACCTACAATTTCAAAGCCAACTCACATTTTAATTTAGCCCAAATCCATTTAATTCTAAGCTCAATTTATTTAACTTATCCAAGTTAAATTCAAATTTTCTATTCACTTCAATATATTTTATTCACTTCCAATTACTCAAGTTAAATTTTAATTCCAAGATTAAAATTTTCATTTCTTCCTTCTTATCAATATTAACTTCACTTAATAAGTTCAACAGTTAATTCATTTTAAATTTTACACATTATTTAAATAGAATTTTCCCAGAATTCAATTTACCCGGTTTTATTTCAAAACCATTTTGAAATGTTAAATATATACCTATTTGGTATACCCAATCAAATCAAATTCCCAGATTTCCAAAACAACTTGTTTATACCAAAACAAACTTCCTCCTTTGAAATTTCCAAAACAACTTGTATATCCAACAAATCCAATCAATACCATAATCAAGTACTAGGGAAGCAATCCATCACTTTAGAAACTCGAAAATGAATTCTAATGATGTGGCCAGCATCATCAGGATTATTTTCCAGCGACTAGGGTGAGTTCAGTGCTTCTTTACTTTCATACATTCATTTCAAACAGTTCCCATTCAAAAATATTGCCCAAAACAATATTTCATCATCACCTTCAAACACCTTGGAAAACATTCCGAAATATTCCCAAGATTTAAATTTCCCAAACTTTAGGTTTCACCCCATTTAAGACATTTGTTTCAAAATTTCCGGGATTTAAATTTTGGTTTAATTCAAATTTAGTTATTCTTCCTTTATATTATTTATATTTGTAGAATTTTATTTTCATTATAACTATTTCAAATTTCAGATTAAATTTTGGATTCTTATTTGATTTAGACATTAACAACCAATCATCCAAATATATATAATAATTTCAGAAAATTATTTCTTTTTATATCAAAATATAATTTTGGGCAAAATTATTTCATTTACCCACTTTAAAATAATACTATGTCGGTTTATCTTGTTTAAGAGTTTAGAAACCCCTATTGATACGGTTGTACTTCCCGTACCGACCAGAATTCATAAACACCCAACTGATAAGTCAACACAGTATAAAAATAATATATATGCACTAACAAGTACGTTCTCATATCTATTAACACGCTCAACTCATTATAGAGTACTACTGATTATGTTTAATGAGTAAATTCCCCACCAAAGCCTAGGTTGTCGCCAACCTAAGCTCTGATACCAAGTGTAACAGACCGCAAATCCGTACCCCTTGAATCAACACTATTCTACCTCTGTTAACTCAAGTGGCACAGAAATACGAAACATTTGGGTTAAAGAAGAATAGATAGAAGAAGAAGAAGCTAAACAATATTGGAATCTCATAGTCGCAGCGGAATAAAATATAATAGTAATATAAAACTTTACACAAAATGAAATCTATACCAGATTTATACATCACATCATCAGAGTATCTCATACATAAAATTACCAATCAGGCAAATCCATACAATCATAACAGCGGAATATATATAGGTACAGATAATACGTCTCGGACTTCAGCTCCTCTCCTGCTCCATAGCAACCTACCTGAACATATAATACTCGATCTGACCCGAGCATTATAATGAAATAACACCCGAGTCAGTCTGGAATACCAGCTGATTATAATGGATCCAAATTGATTATTAAACTTTCAAAAATCCTTTGGAAAACAAAAGCATATCGTAAGACCACGCCACAAATAAACATGTCGGGTTTTTACCTTACGATAGCTAAAACACTTTTTATAGAAATCCTCTGATATTATAATAGGGTCTAGATACAAATACTTATAAAATAGCCGAAATTGTTACATAATTAAATTCCAGCTACTAGCCACAGAGTAGGTAATACAAACAAAACTCGTAAAAGGCTCGTAGGGAGAATGGATTTCCAACAATGACTAGGCACCGGGGTACCACCTGCCACAGTACGGGGCCTAGATCACCGTACCGAGGACCACTCCCGATCCCCTGCAACACAAGCCCGGACCCATCCCTTACTGGACAGTTTCGAGTAAGATCACCCCGCGGTTGGGATCGGCAACCGCCCACTGAGCCGAAATAAAAAGGGACATCTAGACAGGGATGACCTCACTCTCTAGTGGGGGCTAACCATGAAGCCTTGCTGCATATCCCCTGATTTTCAGTCATTCCCATTTGATGAGGCTTGAGGCTAAGCGTTACCTTTTAGAATGTTTCACTTAGAATGCCCATCGCCCACCTGACGATGTTCCGAAAGCATTCGTCCATACAAGTCCGTCCCGGATTTGAACGGAACCGAAGGCACTACTCCTACTACATCCATTTTTGGAAATATCCTCAGGATTAGTAGCGACTAGCCCTTGCACTTCACTGCTTCATCTTCGACTCCGAACATGTTTTTTCCACGAAACGTACAAACCGGATCGAAGTGTTTTTCGAGAAATAAATCTCGATCCTGGTCTCTTCGAAACGATCAACGCATTTGTCCAATATTGATAGTCGGTGATTTAACTATCAATTAACATTCACAAACATCCATCACACAATAAGTAATTCCCACATTATTTATTTGCCTCAAATATCTTTAAAAGATATTTTTCCAAATTTTCAAAACTAATTTGAAAACAATTTCCCAAAGTTCTTCCTTTACAAGGTAAATCCTTTACCATATATTCCCATTGGAGATAACCAAGTTCAAAAACATTTAAATTTAAAACAGTTAAAACTTTTAATACTGAAATATACTTTAAAATACCTAAATTTACTTCTAGTTACTTACTCAAAAATATAAATTTAAAATAAGTGAAGTAAAACTATTTATTAAGATCTAAACTTGATTTTTACATAAAAGTTTAGTTAAACTAAATTAAAAGGTAGAGTTTTAAAAAGGATTCATAATAATTCAAATAACTTTATTCAAAACTAGCCTTTAAATAAATCCATTTGTAAAAATAATTACTAAGATATTCATACAAATTTACTATTGCTAATTTATTAATAGTTACTTTAAAATAATAATTTTCAAAACACTCTTTAAAACAAGTTTGAACTTTAGACTGCCTTTTAATAAAATTTGTTTAAAACTCGAACTAGGTTTTCCCAGGGAAACTCATTTCCACTTAAACATCCCAGAAATCCTTCTTATAATTTCTGTCGATTTATTCAATTCAGATTTATGGTTTAATAATCATAAATTTACTTTCCATGTTTAAATAACTTCTTATAAAGCTTAACCACATTTCCATTCTCGGAAATTTACTTTCAAAGTGTAGGTTTTAAAAATCTCTTTTTAAATAAACTATTATAAATTTATTTAATGAAATCATATTTAATTTCCAGGAAACATTATTATCAAAATACCCCTTCATTATTTTTAACAATTTATAACTTCTTATTCAGGTTTATCACCAGAATTCTATACCTTCACATTTACCAACTAATACATATTCCACTTTATTTATATTTCCCAAGTTTCCAAATTTTCATTCTTCACCCAATCCAAATTCCAAATTTATTCCCTTAAATTCTTTATTTATCAAATTCTTTATTTCTTTATAAACCCAATTTATTAAATTTTATTTTTAAAATTCTGTGTGAATACTTATCCAGCGATATCATAGAACAATTTAATTCAGAGTTATCAATCTCAATATATAAACAGGTTACATCATCAATTATAAAATGATTACTATAGGGTGAGGAATCCAGTTGGATCCCTTCAACCTGTTTTTCCCTGCATCCACAATATTAGCACATCACATATATAAATATCAATCCAGACTGATAGCAACAATTATATTCAACCAATCACACAGATATTTAAATATTAACTATTTAAATCAGCCAATATCCAGATGTGAGTGAGAATAACTCACCTTGAGTTTCAACGAGCGTTCGAAATTTAAATTAAACCGAACGACGTTCGATTTAACTCATATTTCTACTTGCTTGAATCGAATTCATATCTGTGGCACAGCGTGCTCCCCGTCACTATGATTCCAATGCTTCTTGTTTTGTCGAAATCTGATCACACATGCTCGAGATATTCAGTTTTAAAGGTTGTAAATAAAATTTGTATTTACAATTTCTTCCTTTAATTAATTAATTACCAAATAAAATCCAACCACACGTCAAAAGAAATCACGGCCGCAAAAACTCCCATCTTCTTCGTTCTCCTCCGCACGCAACACAGATAACACGAACCCAAACAAGCTTCGACTTATCCCAAAACGCGACCACCCACGCTCCACACGAGTTCGATCAGAACTCGTCATTTGGTAGCTCGTCGCGCCCTCATTCTATGGCCAGAAGCAGGACGAACTCGGTCGCGTCTAACCCCTGGAAAATGCGAAAGACCGGCCCCCCTTTCGGTCACTGTTCTGGCCACCATACACTGCTATATACGATCTCACCCGTAGGATTCGTAGATCTCCTTGAGTTCTTCCAATTTGCAATTGAAGATTTTTGAAATTAATTAGTGGATTTGGTGAGAAACGAAGGAGAAGGAGGCATGCTACCGGCCATTGAAATAAACATGCGGCGACTCCAAAAGAAACTAGGGTTTTGGGTCAAATGTTAATATATATATATATATATATATTATTTAATATTATTTTAATATCACACTTCAAATATTAACGACTTATGCAACCGAACTCCAATTCTCACGAGCCAATAGGCGTTCCTAGGGCTTTTCTGCGTTTCGGACACAATGGAACAGGTTTCGTAAGCTAATTTGATCGTATGCGCGAGTTACGGAATTAAACGATCAATTAAAAATTAAATCGGTTAAATCGATTTCTATGCGTTTCGAGCTGCAATGGTCAAACGACAACTCCGATTGCTGCGAAAATTGAAATCCGATAATAACTAACTATTACGGATCCAATGGAACTGGTTTCGTCGAATTCCGAGACTGTGCCCCGGAAGGCTATTTTAACTCGTCTATTAAATCGGACGATTCTCAAAATTGACGAAAACGCTTAAAATTTAACTTTTGAAATTTTAATAACTTAACAATAAATCATATAAAATTTATAAACACAATAAAAATCATTATGGCTCATTTCGGACCAAAATCTGATTAAATTGCATTTTAATAATATTAAATTCATTTTTAAATTAATATAAAATACCAAATATTAATTTATCAACTTTAAAATTCCTCTAAAATTCCCACCACGCTATTTACACTCAAATAACTCAAAATAAATTTTTAAAACCATTTTTATCACTATTTACATCCAGATTTACTTTTATTTCAATTCCGATTATTTAAATTATTATTTTCCCATTATTCAAATTTAACCGGAATTACAATAATTAAAAATTATAGCTTATTTCATTGATTGAACCCGAATCCATTTATTTCAAAATCAATTAAGAATCCACATTAAACATTTAAAACGAATTAAATGTTCAAATTCAATGGCTTAAAAATACGGGATGTTACATTCCTCCCCCCTTATAAAAATTTCGTCCCCGAAATTTGCTAAGGTAGAAAAATACTCTCCAACCCATTTACTTACCCAATTTGCTTAGTTAAAAGCTTATATACACTTCCCAAAACCCTTTAGCTCAAATCCAAACTCACTTGAGTTATTCATACTCAAAAGCTTGTGTTTCAACATTTTCCTAAAACAACTTTCCAAGTAAATATTCAAATTTCAAATTCCCAAAAAATTTCTAACTCCCAAAATTTTCGAAAATTTTTGGCAGATTCTCCCCTGAACGGAGGAGCTTTCGCGATATCGCGATACAAACAAATATATATACATCGACCCACACGATCGGAAACCAAAATATATCACAACAAATATATCATTTTCCAATTATATTTGCGTAGGCATACCTTTTTAGCAAATTTTAATAGCAAGCGGCTAATATAACGCATATACGCGCTCCAACTCTCTCGAACGCCTCCCGTACCTGTACTTACTCAACAAACTCATCAGTTTCAAAGATATGAACATTTTAATCAACATTTCCAATATAAATGTAAGCCAACATATCCATTCACATCTCAAACAACACTTTGCACAATTTCATAGGTAAATCATATTTTATAACATGCACAAAGTTCCTTTTCTAATGCCAAATTCCATTTTATTTCACACAAAGGATTTACATACAAGTTTCGCTATTCCAATTTATACTTTACCCAATTTTCGAATTGATTCACCTAGCAATTTTTTTTTTAATTTGATACATTTGCACTTCTATTATAACTCACTTACATTTATATTCAAATCTATTTATTAAGATTTTAGCTCATTCTACTTTCATCCAAACCGACTTCATTTTATTTCACTTGAATGATTTACCTTCAAGTTTACTATATACCATTCATATTTATTATATCCAATTGATTTCTATTTCAATATGATTAATGCTTTAACTTACATTCCCAATTTGATTTACAATCAAATTTTATTTTAAAATCGAGACATTTGCATTTCTTTTATGATCCATTGCCATTCATATGCAAAAATCACTTAATTAGATTGCATTTATCTCATTAATTTAAAACCATCTTCATTTGCTTCTTCAAATCAATTCACTTGCATTCATATACAAACTCCTTGAATTTTATTCCAATCCATAACAATTTATTCAAAAATCAATTTCAATTGCTTGTTAAGCAACTCAATTCCGAATACATGCAATTTTCATGTCATTCAAGCCAAAATAACCACCACTTAATCTCACAACCATTAAAATTAATTCTACTTAGATTTATATTAATTTTATTCAAGTTTGCCTAGGTCACAAGCCAAGTATTCTTATCCCATTGCAATTGTTAAATTAAATTTTTCCTACATTTTTATTTCATTAACCAATTCAGGTTTATATTAATTTCATTTCATCCTGGATTATTTACAACCCAGACATCCTTAATTTATCACAATAATTAATTAATACCATTTCACTAGCAATTCAATTTTATTATCTAACAAATTTCATTCAAGAGTACTTAATAAAGCTTATTCACAATCATTTTGTTTCTCTCTTTCAAGTTGCTTAAGTTCTTTCAATTTTCACAATATTTTCATTATCTTCTTATACCAATTTTATTTGCATTTGATTCTCGTTCAATCAAATTCCAATCCATCTACAAATTCGAATGCCCCTTTGTTTACTTATTCCATCCATTTTAGATTTATTTTATTAACAAAGAGACCATTTAAATTATTTCACACATTTGAATTTATTTATAAATCAAACCATCATTATTATAATCCAATCTCATTATCCATTCACACTTCCAATATTTATTACCAAAATTAAATTCCATTCCAAAACTGGACTTATTTACTTTCTAAATTTTGGCCAAACTATCCAAAATTTTATTCATGCCAATACAAATTCCATTTAATTTAGTTTACACTAAATTCATCTTCAAGCTTCTCTTTATTTAATTCAGCTTATGCTAAATTCATTCTCAAACAATTCCTTTGAATTCTGTTGAGTTAAAACTTTATTCACACAATATCATTCTTACTTCTCTAAATTAAATTTCCTTTCAATTTAATTCTTTTCCAATTCTAATTCAAGTTCAACCAAATTTATTTAGCTATTTTGAATTCATATCATTTCCTTTACTATCTTAAATAAGAATTAAATTCCATTCATTTTTATTCATAACACAACTAAATTTTGATTTTAATTAACCCAAATTCAACTCAATTCCATTTAACCGAAGTTAAATCCAATTCAATCTAATTTTAATTCTCCATATACAAGTTCAAAACTTATTTACAAGCTTAAGTTCATTCATCCTTTTATATCTCACTTTCCTTATCTTAATTCACATTCCTTTTAAGATTAAGTTTGAATTTACTATACCATTCCACTATTTCCCATTAGTGATTATAATTCCATTTTTATATTTATAAGTTCACCCAATTATTTACTTCAAAGTTTATATTGTTCATTTTAATCCATTTACATCTTATAATCACAATTCCAAATTCTATATATATATGTATCACTGAATTCTTAAAGATACAAATTTTCTTTCAATCTAATTCTTAGTAAAAATTTAAATCCACAAATTTTAGAGTACAAGCATATCACTTAATATCTTAAGAATATGAATTTCTTTATGCAATTATGAGAAATTTACATTTCACCTTTATATTTAATTTAATTTAATTCCAATTCATTTTGATTTAATTCAAATTCAAATTCTCAATTTTATTTAACCTATCTTAAGTTAAATTCAAAATATTCCATTCACCTTCATATGCTCAAACTTTATCTAATCCCAGGATAAAAGTTCATTTTCCTTCCTTATTAATATCAACCTCAAATTATAAGTATAATACTTAATAGCTCATGGGTACCATTCATTACACAATGACCTACAATTTCAAAGCCAACTCACATTTTAATTTAGCCCAAATCCATTTAATTCTAAGCTCAATTTATTTAACTTATCCAAGTTAAATTCAAATTTTCTATTCACTTCAATATATTTTATTCACTTCCAATTACTCAAGTTAAATTTTAATTCCAAGATTAAAATTTTCATTTCTTCCTTCTTATTAATATTAACTTCACTTAATAAGTTCAATAGTTAATTCATTTTAAATTTTACACATTATTTAAATAGAATTTTCCCAGAATTCAATTTACACGGTTTTATTTCAAAACCATTTTGAAATGTTAAATATATACCTATTTGGTATACCCAATCAAATCAAATTCCCAGATTTCCAAAACAACTTGTTTATACCAAAACAAACTTCCTCCTTTGAAATTTCCAAAACAACTTGTATATCCAAAAAATCCAAACAATACCATAATCAAGTACTAGGGAAGCAATCCATCACTTTAGAAACTCGAAAATGAATTCTAATGATGTGGCCAGCATCATCAGGATTATTTTCCAGCGACTAGGGTGAGTTCAGTACTTCTCTACTTTCCTACATTCATTTCAAACAGTTCCCATTCAAAAATATTACCCAAAACAATATTTCATCATTACCTTCAAACACCTTGGAAGACATTCCGAAATATTCCCAAGATTTTAAATTTCCCAAACTTTAGGTTTCACCCCATTTAAGACATTTGTTTCAAAATTTCCAGGATTTAAATTCTGGTTTAATTCAAATTTAGTTATTCTTCCTTTATATTATTTATATTTGTAGAATTTTATTTTCATTATAACTATTTCAAATTTCAGATTAAATTTTAGATTCTTATTTGATTTAAACATTAACAACCAATCATCCAAATATATATAATAATTTTAGAAAATTATTTCTTTTTATATCAAAATATAATTTTGGGAAAAATTATTTCATTTACCCACTTTAAAACAATACTATGTCGGTTTATCTTGTTTAAGAGTTTAGAAACCCCTATCGATACGGTTGTACTTCCCGTACCGACCAGAATTCATAAACACCCAACCGATAAGTCAACACAGTATAAAAATAATTTATATGCACTAACAAGTACGTTCTCATATCTATTAACACGCTCAACTCATTATAGAGTACTATTGATTATGTTTAATGAGTAAATTCCCCACCAAAGCCTAGGTTGTCGCCAACCTAAGCTCTGATACCAAGTGTAACAGCCCGCAAATCCGTACCCCTTGAATCAACAATATTCTACCTCTGTTAACTCAAGTGGCATAGAAATACGAACCATTTGGGTTATAGAAGAAGAGATAGAATAAGAAGAAGCTAAACAATATCGGAATCTCACACTCGCAGCGGAATAAAATATAATAGTAATATAGAACTTTACACAAAATGAAATCTATACCAGTTTTATACATCACATCATCAGAGTATCTCATACATCAAATTACCAATCAGGCAAATCCATACAATCATAGCAGCGGAATATATATAGGTACAGATAATACGTCTCGGACTTCAACTCCTCTCCTGCTCCATAGCAACCTATCCTGAACATATAATACTCGGTCTGACCCGAGCATTATAATGAAATAACACCCGAGTCAGTCTGGAATATCAGCTGATTATAATGCATCCAAATTGATTATTAAAGTTTCAAAAATCCTTTGAAAAACAAAAGCATCTCGTAAGACCACGCCACAAATAAACATGTCGGGTTTTTACCTTACGATAGCTAAAACACTTTTTATAGAAATCCTCTGATATTATAATAGGGTCTAGATACAATTACTTATAAAATAGCCGAAATTGTTACATGATTAAATTCCAGCTACTAGCCACTGAGTGGGTAATACAAACAAAACTCATAAAAGGCTCGTAGGGAGAATGGATTTCCAACAATGACTAGGCACTGGGGTACCACCTGCCACAGTATGGGGCCTAGATCACCGTACCGAGGAGCACTCCCGATCCCCTGCAACACAAGGCCGGACCCATCCCTTACTGGACAGTTCTGAGTAAGATCGCCCCGCGGTTGGGATCGGCAACCGCCCACTAAGCCGAAATAAAAAGGGACATCTAGACAGGGATGACCTTACTCTCCAGTGGGGCCTATCCACGAAGCCTTGCTGCATGTCCCCTGATTTTCAGTCATTCCCATTTGATGAGGCTTGAGGCTAAGCGTTACCTTTTAGAACGTTTCACTTAGAATGCCCATCGCCCACCTGACGATGTTCCGAAAGCATTCGTCCATACAAGTCTGTCCCGGGTTCGAACGGAACCGAAGGCACTACTCCTACTACATCCATTTTTGGAAATATCCTCAGAATTAGTAGCGACTAGCCCTTGCACTTCACTGCTCCATCTTCGAATCCGAACACGTTTTTTCCATGAAACGTACAAACCGGATCGAAGTGGTTTTCGAGAAATAAATCTCGATCCCGGTCTCTTCGAAACGATCAACGCATTTGTCCAATATTGATAGTCGGTGATTTAACTATCAGTTAACATTCACAAACATCCATCACACAATAAGTAATTCCCACATTATTTATTTGCCTCAAATATCTTTAAAAGATATTTTTCAAATTTTTCAAAACTCATTTGAAAACAATTTCCCAAAGTTCTTCCTTTACAAGGTAAATCCTTTACCATATATTCCCATTGGAGATAACCAAGTTCAAAAACATTTAAATTTAAAACAGTTAAAACTTTTAATACTGAAATATACTTTAAAATACCTAAATTTAGTTCTAGTTACTTACTCAAAAATATAAATTTAAAATAAGTGAAGTAAAACTATTTATTAAGAACTAAACTTGATTTTTACATAAATGTTTAATTAAACTAAATTTAAAGGTAGAGTTTTAAAAAGGATTCATAATAATTCAAATAACTTTATTCAAAACTAGCCTTTAAATAAATCCGGTGGTGAGAACTCGCCCAACATTTGCCCCCAAAAGTGGGGCATATGCCTGCATGTGTCGCGCTTTGTTTCGCATTCGGTTTTAAGCGCCGAGCCACCTGGTCCGGTCATTGATGTTTGCTTATAAATAGGGGCCACGCGCCTTCGTTATTCCTTACCAACCGAGCCGAACCTTTTGCCGAATCAAACTCTCATTTTCGCCGAATCAAAGTGTTCGCCGAACCAGGTGAGATCCCTTTGCCGTCGAATGATCTTTTATATCATTCTACCGAATGGACTTGAGGGTTCTGAGTACCGAATGAATTGGAGAGTATGATTGCCGAATGAGCCTTCATATTTGTAATGCCGAATGAACTCCGTGAAGTTCAAGTGCCAAATGGGTCTTGTGCCATGGACCACCGAATGGGTTTGAGAAGCATTAGCGCCGAATGAACTTTCGGTTTTGAACTACCAAATGTACATATGTACTTGAATTACCGGATGAAACCAGAGGCTTCAAGCACCGAATGTACTTTTATATTTGCTTTACCGAGTGATCTTGAGAGTTTGAATGCCGAATGATCCTTATGTTTGAACTATTGATTGAACTCTGGGACCCTGAATGCTTAATGAATCTCTAGCTTTTCATGTTTCGACCTACGAATGAAACTCTAGATTGTACATACTTGCTTTTTTATATTTTCATACTCCTTGTTCTAACAACATACTTTTGCTTTTGTGTTTGCAGATAAATGTCTCACAAAGTGGAAACCCGAACAGAAAAGAAAAAGTCTACGGACAGAAGTGAGTCTTCCGTCGTGCCCCCAGTCCAGCCGGGACCAGCGCGTCATGGACCTGCCCCGAGGTCATTAGTGGACGGATATAGCCCTCAGGAGCTTCTGAACTCTCCTCCTGATTGCTTTCCGAGTTCCCTCAAAGAAGGGCAACTTGATGTCATCGCTCGCTCCTTTGGGATTGACAGGGCGAGTATGCTGTTGCCGGGAGATGGTGTGATGCCGTACGATCCTCCAGAAGGATATTTCGCTTACAGCCGATACCATTGTATGTGCGGGGCCATTACCCCAATCAATGCCTGGATAGTCAGCTTTCTTACCTATTTGAAGGTGGCTCCATTCCAACTTCAGCCCAATTCCTATGCTATCTTGGTGTGCTTGTTCATCATTTTTCAGAGGAAATATGGGCGTCCCCCTTCAAACCGGGAGATCCGGTATTTGTACAACTTGAGAGGCTATAAGAAGGGTTCTCCATATATCAGCTTGGAAGCGGACGTGCCCTACAAGCCTGTCCTGGATTTGTATTCGAAGCTCAGTATGTTTAAGAAAGAATGGTTCTTCATCAAGGATGACTCTATTTCCTTCCGTCTTTTCACTTCTGGCTGTAAATTGAACTTCGTTTATATTTTCCTTGCTTCGACCGCAATGCTTCCTCTTATATGCTTTTATTTCTTGCTAGCGACAGGTGGCTTTGCGGTCGTGGAGAATGATTCCTTGGCTCGGATGGCTGCGGAAATAAAGGCCATTTCGGGACGGGATAGGTCGGCTTCTTACCTGATCAGGAATGCCACTCTCCTGAAGTACAACTTAATTCTGCCATGTCAATCTGTGGTTAAGCAGAGAGATACAGCCGAGGAGAGGGCTGCCAAAGCTAAAGACGGGGCTACTGCGAAGAGTAGCAAGAGGAGACCTTTCTCGGTACCTCCAGTCGTCGGGGGGAAGAAGCTTAAGAAATCTGATGGACCCTCTCCCAGCACATGCCCAGATGTTCCGGAGGAGGAAAGTGGAGAGGAAGAAAGAGGCGAGGAGGAGAGCGGAGATGATGGAGAAGGTGACGGTGGTAACGGTGGCGAAGGGCAGCGTGGTAGTGGCGTTGGTGTCTTGACTTCTGGGCAAGCAGGTGAGATTCAAGAGTGGACGGATGATGCCTTCCATCAAGCCTTCGAGGGGTTGGGGGAAGGGCCGGCTTTGGTGGAGGAATTGAAGAAGTCTGATAAGGCCGGGATGGGTGCCAGTCTATCTTCTGAGAGTATTTCAGCTAAGGCAACTCCGGCGGTTCAAGGTGAATTCTTAACTTTCGCAGACTCCCTTTATGATAAGGACTTAGTAATATTTTATGGCCAACTCCCGTCCTGGAATGAGATTCAGGACTTATTGCAGTATCCCACTCCCCCTCAGGGTTTGTAAAATAAACGTGTTTTCCTACTCCTTTTAACTTAACATATTTCTCGGATCATAGTTTCAT
Source organism: Allium cepa (assembly GCA_030765085.1). Classification (NCBI taxonomy): domain Eukaryota; kingdom Viridiplantae; phylum Streptophyta; class Magnoliopsida; order Asparagales; family Amaryllidaceae; genus Allium; species Allium cepa. Next base: position 20,129,147 of record CM060933.1, on the reverse strand, counting down.
GCATGCTTGTAACACTTGGTTTTTATTCCAGGAACGGGTAAGGTGGCCAAGACATCAGATATTCGGCACCGCCTTGAGCAGTACAAGCTACTCAAAGCTTCCGCCAAACCAAAACCATTAACTAGCCGTCCCGGAGATGTGGTTGGCTATCACCCTCTTCTCGGAGTTGTTGAAGAAGATATGCAAAAGAGGAAGAGGGGGCGATCTTCGTTTGAACCTTCACCTGGCCCTCAGCCTCCAGTCCAGCATATCCATGATATTACTAAGGAAGATACTGAGTTTATGCCTTCCCCATATCCGTCCGAAAATCCAACTGTCACCCCGATAGACCACCCTGGTTTGGTTCGCAACCCATTTGTCGACCACCCGGATCTGGACCCGAGTTTTCAGGACATATCTTTTGACGAGGCCACGGGTGAGCATCTTCTTCTCCGCAATCCCATGGTACGGGTGCTTGATGAGGCTAAGTCCTTAGACCTCGATTTACTTACTACTCGGATTATGACCATGGGGGATGAGGCCAAGGAAAACATCGATCGGGTGGCTGAAGAGACCAAGAGGCTAATGGAGCATCACGCTCGACTGGCTAAGGCTGGAAAGGAAATCGGAAGTGCTAACATTAGGTTGCGGCTAATGGTTTCTGATCAGGCCAAACAGCTTGCCGATCAGGCTATCCAGATATCCCAACATGAGGCGGCCTCTAGACGACTAAAGAAAACTATGGAAGAGGCTAGCAAGGCTGAGTTGCGAAAAATGGAGGCTGTTTGCAAAGAACGAATTGACATGGCCATCGCAACGGTGGATGAGGTTCGGAGAGCGGATCTTGAGCAGATAGAGGAGTTATCTGGGAGGCTTGAGGCCGCAGAGCTTGCTTAGGCCAAGCTGAAGGAGGATATGGAAGTGATGCGGAAATCCCTTCAGGCTGACTGCTCAAGATACCGATTGGAGAGAGATGCTGCCGTCACACGGCTGTCGGCTTCTGAGGCCCGGATGAAAGAGTTTGAGGAGAATGAAGGGATGATGGATGAGATGCTCCAGGACATGTATTTCCGAACTTGGAGGCAGGGCAACCTGTCCTGGATGGACGACTATCCCGGAGTCATGGCTAGGATATATCTTCGGGCTTTGGAGGAGGCTAAGGCCGATGTGGATAAGGAAGGTGATGCGGCTTTCAGGATGGATTTGGTTACAGCCCAATTCACTAAGGAAGAGAAGGTGGCGGTTAAGGAGGGCATGCGGCTGCTCGCTGCGGATGAGGTAGGCGTGCAGCTAGATGATGATGATCAGGGAGCAGATGCTGGTAAGTCTTCCTTTTTAGTCTTTTCATGGTTTGATTGCTTATCTTTCGTGACTATTGATGGATTCTCTTCTGAATTGGGCAGGCGGGACCTCTGGAGTACATGCGGGGAGTTCTGACCCTGCAGTTAAGTAGATCCGGATGGCGGGCAGGATAGAGGCGGAGCCCCGATGTAGTTGAATCTTTTATTTGGTCTGTTTGGCATTCCTGTATATACTAGTCCAAAACATTATTGTATTTTCAGGCTGTAACTATGTCATTGCAACGAACGTCTTTATGTAACTTTATAACATAAGCAGATTCTGTCATGTTCGAATGTGGTTGTTATTTTGATATGTTGCATAAGAAATATAGCTGCGTGTTTATGCATGTGATTTAATCGTATTTGATGCTAAGTTTCTGCTCAAAATATTATTTCATGTCTTGCAATGTCAATATGATGTGTGGATAAATTAAAGCTACATATTTGTATACAAGAGAAGAAAGTACCGCCCTTCGTGTTTTAGTTGTAGAAGGCTGCTTTGAATGTCTTGTGTGACTGAGTATGGAATGTAGCTGAGTGTTCCGTCATCCGAATGTGAGTTCATATTTCCACAAGCGAGAGTTCCCCTATTTTGTGACCTGTACTTTAGGGACTGTTATATAGGATAGGAGAAAAGTTTTTACGTGAAATGGAAATATGAGAAACAGTAAAACTTCCAATCACGGAAGGCCGTCGATATGCTTAAGTTCGTGGCAAACGGGTTTTGTAGTCACTTTCCCTAGCTGTGGGTCTTGGAGACATTTGTCACACATCTTACGCCTCCGCGGGGAGTTTATCTTTTTTACCACAGCCGCACTTAAGACATATCGGAGCCGAGATCGCGCACAGTAACTACCCGAGCCATTATGGCCCGTAATCGTGGGTATTATTCGATTTACTGTGGCCGGCTAGCGTGGGTGCCGATCGTCAACCGTGAACTACCCCTGGCTGGCCACACCTTATGTTGGGGCTTAAAGTAGGTTCACAGTTGCCGGCGAGCCGAACGCCGTAATGAGCTGCCATCGGCTATAGTCGGCCTTCTTGATGGCTTATAATCGGCTCATTACAGTTGGCTTTGAGGGCAGTCGCGAGCAATGAGTTAACCCGCAGCAGAGGGATGCTGGAGCAAAAGTGTCTCATTGGCGAGTGCATAGATTCGCATAGTACCTGTTGGGTCTTGTCCAGGTGAGGTTGCGCCATGAAGTGTCCAGAATTGAAATGTCGTTATACATGATTTTGTTCAACAGAAAAGGATAAAGCTTAACAAGCAGCCAAGATATAAAGGAATGAGTTAGAAAGAGACAAGATTTTTAAAGTGGTTCGCACGAAAATGCCTACGTCCACTGATTCTCTTTGTTAATTCACTTTATATGGGCAGTACAAGTTAAGAAAAGTATCGACGGAGGTGTTGATGTTCCATGCCCTCTGGAACACCTCTCCGTCCACTGTTGACAAAATATAAGCTCCGTTGTGGAGATCTTTTTGAATTACATAGGGTCCGTCCTAGATTGGATCTAGCGCTCCAGGGCGCGGGAAGATCCTCTTGAGGACAAGATCTCTTTCTTGTAAGCTGCGGTGCTTGACTTTGGAGTTGTATTGTGCTGCTACTTTTTGCTTGTGAGCTGCCACTTTAAGTGCTGCATCATTTCTTCTTTCTTCAATTAGATCCAAAGACATGTGGAGGAGTTCTTCATTCTCTTCTGGGTTGTAGTGGATCCTACGGTGGGAAGGCACTACAGTTTCAACTGGGAGCATGGCCTCCGTTCCGTAAGCCAAAGAGAAAGGAGTATGCCCTATTGATGTTCTATAAGATGTGCGGTAGACCCAAAGCGCCGTAGGAAGTTCATCCACCCAAGCACCCTTTGACTTTTCAAGTTTCTTCTTGATTAGGGTTTTGAGGATTTTGTTGACAGCTTCGACTTGTCCGTTTGCCTGGGGGTAAGCTACAGATGAGAAGCTTTTGTGAATTCCGTGCTCTCGGCACCAGTCGGTGAATTCCTCGCTGTAAAATTGAAGTCCATTGTCCGATATGATTTTGAGTGGAACCCCGTACCTGCATAAAACATTTTTGATTAAGAAGTTAATAACTTTTGCCGAAGATATTTTATTTAGAGGCTCCGCTTCCACCCATTTGGTGAAATAGTCAACTGCTACTATGGCATATTTGGCTCCGCCTCGGCCCATTGGCAGTTCGCCAATCAAGTCGATTCCCCATATTGCAAACGGTCAAGAGCTGGTCATTTGAGTAATTTCATTTGTCGGTAGTCGAGGAATCTTAGAAAATTTCTGACATTTGTTGCATTTTTTGATGAAGTCTAAGGCGTCTTTGTTTAAAGTGGGCCAGTAATACCCGTATCGGAGTGTCTTCTTGGCTAGAGTCTGCCCTCCGGTGTGATCTCTGTAACTTCCTTGATGGATGTTGGACAAGACTTCCCTGGCTTACCTTCCGGCGATACACCTTAATAAGGGATTAGAGAAGCCGTGCCAATAGAGGATGCCTTCTTGTAATGTGTAGAGGGAAGCTTTCCTTAAGATTTTCTTAGCTTCGTTACGCTCGTCGGGCAGTGTGCCATTTTGTAGATATTTTCGGACAGGAGTCATCCACGTTTCCTCTTCGATTGCAGCTATCATGTTCATTGTCTCGTAACTCGGGGCTAGTTGCTGTGAGATGGTTATTGTTCGGGAAGCGGTGTCGTCCTTCATGCTAGCTTGCTTCGCCAATTCGTCGGCCTCCTGATTCTTTTCTTGAGGAATGTGTTTGATTAAATAGTGATCCAATTGATTGAGCAGCAGCTTAGTCTTCTTTAGATATGCTGTGAGTCGTTCTCCTCGAATCTGGAATTCTCCTAGTATTTGATTTACAATAAGTTGAGAATCACTATGGAGACATAAAGAACTGACTCCAATCTCCAGGGCAAGTTCTAATCCGGCTATCACTGCTTCGTATTCTACGTCATTGTTGGTGGCAGCGAATTCCAACCTTAGGGTGTAGTGCAGCTTCCTTCCCCTGGGGGTGATTATCACAACACCTGCCCCCGAGCCTTGTTCATTTGATGCTCCATCTACGAAGAGATTCCACTTGATATCTTCTGCTATTTCAGATTGCTCCTTACCTTCATTAGTAGTGAATTCGGCAATGAAATCAGCTATGGCTTGCCCCTTGATAGTGGTGCGAGGATGGTAGGTGATGTCATATTGACTCAGTTCAATACACCATTTAAGTAGTCGCCCATAAGTGTCGGGGCGATGGAGTACCTGCCTTAACGGTTGATTGGTTAAAACTCTGATGGAATGAGATTGGAAAAGTGTCGCAGCTTCCGTGACGTGATTAGCAGACAGTATGCTAGCTTTTCAAGTTTAGGGTATCTAGCTTCTGCCCCTGTAAATCTCTTGCTTACAAAGTATACGAGCCGCTGTGCGCGGTTGTCTTCTCTCACCAAAGCGGGGATTAAAGCATGGGACGATACAGCAAGGTATAGGTATAGTTTCTCGCCTTCATTTGGAGTTGAGAGTGCTGGTGGTCTTTGGAGGTGTCCGATTAAGTTAAGGAAGGCTGTCGAGCATTCGTCAGTCCATTCGAACTTCCCTTTGTCTTTCTTTAGAGCTTCAAAGAAAGGGATGCATTTGTCGGTTGCTTTAGAGATGAACCTACTTAGGGCATCCACCTTCCCGTTTAGGCTTTGCATCTCTCTTCGAGTGGATGGTATCTTGATATCTTGCAAAGCCCGAACTTATTCGTGGTTTGCTTCAATCCCCCTGGCATGGACGATGAATCCCAAGAACTTTCCCGACGACACTCCGAAGGAGCACTTTAGAGGGTACAGCTTCATTCCATATTGGCGAAGTGCTTGAAACATCTCATCCAGGTGGTTTATATGATCGTTGGCCTTCCTCGATTTCACCAGCATGTCATCCACATAAACCTCCATAGTTCGCCCTATTAGTTCCGCAAACATCTTGTTGACGAGGCGCTGATAAGTAGCTCCGGCGTTTTTAAGTCCAAAAGGCATTACTCTGTAGCAGTATAATCCCCGGTCAGTGATGAAACTAGTGTGGTCTTGATCGGAGGCATGCATAGGGATCTGGTTATATCCTGAGTATGCGTCCATAAAAGATAAGAGTTCGTGTCCGGCGGTGCTGTCCACGAGCAGATCGATTCGGGGGAGTGGGAAGCAATACTTCGGACAAGCGTCATTTAAGTTGGAGAAGTCGATGCATGTTCGCCACTTACCATTAGCCTTCTTTACCAGCACCGGGTTGGCGATCCATTCTGGGTAGATGGCTTCTCGTATGAAGTTATTGGCAAGTAGGTTCTTTACTTCTTCCTCTAGGGCTGCTGATCGTTCTGCTCCCATGCTTCTCTTTTTCTGCTTTACTGGCACCTTGGTGGGATCGATGTTCAGTACGTGGCATGCTACATCTGGGGAGATTCCTGTCATGTCAGCGTGCGTCCATGCAAATACATCCATGTTGTGGCGAAGAAAATCAATGAGTTGATCCTTTAATTCTTCTTTTAGTTGAGATCCGATTTTCAATAGTCTACTTGAGTCGTGTTTGTCTACAGCTACGAATTCCATAACCTCTGCAGGCTCGGCGGTGGCCTCCTCCTCTTTGTCCCTGGGGTCTAACTCATTGAAAGGATCACTGGTATATCGAAGAGGAGGGGCTTTCTTTAGTTGCTATGCTTTCAAGTTTTTAATGCAGAGAGTAGTCTCTGCATTTTTCCCTTTATCCTTTCTACGGTTATTGTGAAGTTTAGTTACATAGCAGTCTCGAGCAGCGTCTTGATCTCCCTCCATTTCTCTTATTCCGTTATCTGTTGGAAATTTCATCTTCAGGCACCATGGGGCTAGGACAATTTGGAAGTCGGACAAGGCTGGTCTTCCCAAAAAGGCGTTGTAGGCCGAATGGTTCTCTATTAGTACAAACTTTTGTTTTCGCACGGTGGAGCGGGGATGACTTCCTATTTCGACAAAGAGGTCCAGTTGCCCGAGGGGCATCTTCGCATCTCCAGTGAAACCATGTAGTGGTTTGTTGCAGGAAGACACATCCTTCATTGACAACTTCATTTTGTCGAAAGCATGTTTGAATAGGATATTTACTGAGCTTCCAGTGTCTATTAAAATTCGAAAAACTTTGGCTGGACCGAACCAGGCAGAGATGACCATAGGATCCATGTGTGGGTACTGTCTTCCCTCTCCCGCCTACTGAATGTGATGTCGTCATTCTCTTTCCGTTTCGGGTGGCGGTCTTCCATGACAGAATTAACGTAGCCTTCATCGTTCCTAAGTGACTTACCGTATCTTTCCATCTCTGCCCAGCTTCTGTCGATGATGTGCGGTCCTCCTGATATGGTATGGACCACTATCTTCTCTTGACTAGAGCCGCTGGTGTTGCGATTTCCTCCGCCTACTTCTGGGAGGGGTAGCCCTGGGTTTTCATTGGTGGGAGCTGGAGTCCTGTTATGGCTTTTTACATAGCGTTTCAGTCTCTTCCTTCTGATGTGTTCTTCAATTAAGTCCCGGAGATGGTGGCATTCATTAGTGTCATGTCCATGGGATTCGTGGAAGCGGCAGAACTTTCCAGACTTGAGTGCGTTATATGACTCCTTCTTGTGCGGGGGCCGCTTGTATCTAACTTCGTCTTGAGTGGCTAGGAAGATGTTTTCGATTGTTTCATTCAAAGGAGTGTAGGAGTCAAATCTTGGTCCTGGTCGATATAAGCGCTTTTCTCCCTTCTTGCCCCCTGCATTGTCTCTAGAGTCACTTCTCCGAACATCCTTTGCTGTAGCGGGAACCCTGTCTGGAGCTGTCTTAGCCTGTTGCCCTGACTGCCTCTCAGTGGCAGCGTCTTCAAGTCTCACATACTTTCCATCTTCATGGAAGAAGTCAGGTAAAGTAGCTGGTTTTTCCTTGATAAGTCTTCTAGCAAATTTAGTATCCGGATGTACACCACTGCCGAAGGCCATTAGGATAAGTTTCTCGTCGGCATCTTGGACTGCGGCCGCCGCGGCGTTGAATCGGGTTAAATATTGTTGCACTGTCTCTCCGGGTTTCAGTTTGAAATTAGATAAGGAATAAGCGTCCTTGGGTTGTTCCACATGAATGCGGAACTGACTGATGAACTTTTCTTTCAACATTTCCCATGAGCTGATGGACCCTTAGGGTAGGTGGCAGAACCAGGAGGTAGCTAGATATGCCAAGAATAGTGGAAAGCATTTACACAACACTCCCTCTGTTGCTCCGCTCATGAGCATATGCTGGGTGTATCTTTGTAAGTGTACGATGGGGTCAGAGGTTCCCTTGTAAGGTTCCATTGTTGGCATTTTCCATTCTCGGGGGGTGATGGCAGTTTCGATATTGCGGGTGAAGGGGCTGGTTACCCTAGCACCTATCCCCCGATCCCTTTGCTCCCGTTGGACGCACTCTCTGAACAATCGCGTCATCCTTTCGTCAGAACTTGGAGCGGATAGAAATGAGTTTGGTTCCTCTCTGCGGGATTGATTCCGTCCAGATGACCTATAAGGATGGTATCGTCTATCACTCCTAACATTCTCCAATGGCTTCCTCTGGTCTTCCGGGGGCATGCTGGGATTAGCCATAGTTGGCCCTTGCCTTGATCTTCCCCTGCTGGGTTCTGTTCTCAGCACTTCCTCGGGTCCAACTTCGGGCTGGACTCCAGCTCGGCCCCGTCTACTGGGGTTTCCATGGTTAGGTAGCATGACAGGCTCAGGTACATCCGACCCCTGCCTGGCACTTCCCCCGTTGGGTTCGGTTCCAAGTGTTTCCTCGGGTCGGAATTCGGACTGAGTCCGGGCTCGGCTCCTACCATTGTTGTTTCTGTTGTTAACCTCTTCGAAGAAGAAAGACCTTTGTCGTCTCCCAGATCCTCCAGACCGGGACTCAACCCATGACTCAGTGTTGCGGTTGGATTCTTCAGCATCCCTTAAGCGTAACATGAGTTGGTCCACCAAGGCTTCTTGTTGAGATGCGAAGCGGTTAGTTACTTCAGCCACAACCCTGTCCAGATCCGTCCTTGTAATTGGTTGTTTCGTAGCAGTGGCTGTCGAATCTGCCTGATTTCCATTCGCTGTTGGAACCGGACGATTGTCTTAATTTCTGATTACTGGATCTGGGATACTACTAGTTGCAATGTTCTTTCCTTTGTTAGCATCTTTCTTCCGTCCGGGAGGCATGTTTTCCAAGCAATGAACGATGTTGATAGGAAAAGGGTTGAGTGGGAGAAGCTGAAGTTTCGAGCTCCGTTTTCTCAGTGAAAGCACCAAAAATGTTTGCACAAAAATTAGGCAAACACCTCCAAGTCGTATGAATTGGCTGATTTTATGTTGTTTCTAGTGATTTGGGTGACTTATACAAATATGAAAAAAAACAGGGACTGAACTGTAAAAGACACACAGATTTATAGTGGTTCGGCCAGAACGTGCCTACGTCCACTTTATATGTTATTCTCCTTTTCTATTCAGATTACAAGTGCAAAGCTTTGATTACAAGTAACTGAAAGTTGTTTGAAAGTTCTCTCCGTGCTTGAGCTCTCAAACTTGTCTGCCATTGTTGCACCCCTGCCCCTCTATTTATAAGTGAGGCTGGGGGCAGGGGTCTTGGATGTATATAGCTGCTGGTGGGCCTGGGCTGAGGCAATCTGGCCTAGTAGTGCTAGTCCGGTACGCCTTCCTCGTGTTGGTTCGGTAGGAGGTGGTATATGGTTTGGTTCGTTGTTGCTTGGAGATGGAGGCTTGGACCGGCATTGTGTGGTTTGGTGTAACCGGTCAGGTGAGATGTTGGACCGGTGGGACTTGGTGGAGAAGTGGTCCGGTAGGAGCTAGGGAGTGGTTGGAAATGGATTGGTTCGGCAGGTATGGAAAGGGGCTGGTTCGGCAGGGGATGGTTCGGCATGTAGGGGGGAAACCTTGGTCCGGTGGTGAGAACTCGCCCAACAATTTGTATTTACAATTTCTTCCTTTAATTAATTAATTACCAAATAAAATCCAACCACACGTCAAAAGAAATCACGGCCACAAAAACTCCCATCTTCTTCGTTCTCCTCCGCACGCAACACAGATAACACGAACCCAAACAAGCTTCGACTTATCCCAAAACGCGACCACCCACGCTCCACACGAGTTCGATCAGAACTCGTCATTTGGTAGCTCGTCGCGCCCTCATCCTATGGCCAGAAGCAGGACGAACTCGGTCGCGTCTAACCCCTGGAAAACGCGAAAGACCGGCCCCCCTTTTGGTCACGGTTCTGGCCACCATACACTGCTATATACGATCTCACCCGTAGGATTCGTAGATCTCCTTGAGTTCTTCCAATTTGCAGTTGAAGATTTTTGAAATTAATTAGTGGATTTGGTGAGAAACGAAGGAGAAGGAGGCATGCTACCGGCCATTGAAATAAACATGCGGCAGCTCCAAAAGAAACTAGGGTTTTAGGTCAAATGTTAATATATATATATATTATTTAATATTATTTTAATATCACACTATATTAACGACTTATGCAACCGAACTTTAATTCTCACGAGCCAATAGGCGTTCCTAGGGCTTTTCTGCGTTTCGGACACAATGGAACAGGTTTCGTAAGCTAATTTGATCGTATGCGCGAGTTACGGAATTAAACGATCAATTAAAAATTAAATCGGTTAAATCGATTTCTATGCGTTTCGAGCTGCCACGGTCAAACGACAACTCTGATTGCTGCGAAAATTGAAATCCGATAATAACTAACTATTACGGATCCAATGGAACTGGTTTCGTCGAATTCCGAGACTGTGCCCCGGAAGGTTATTTTAACTCGTCTATTAAATCGGGCGATTCTCAAAATTGACGAAAACGCTTAAAATTTCACTTTTGAAATTTTAATAACTTAAAAATAAATCATATAAAATTTATAAACACAATAAAAATCATTATGGCTCATTTCAGACCAAAATCTGATTAAATTGCATTTTAATAATATTAAATTCATTTTTAAATTAATATAAAATCCCAAATATTAATTTATCAACTTTAAAATTCCTCTAAAATTCCCACCACGCTATTTACACTCAAATAACTCAAAATAAATTTTTAAGACCATTTTTATCACTATTTACATCCAGATTTACTTTTATTTCAATTCCGAATATTTAAATTATTATTTTCCCATTATTCAAATTTAACCGGAATTACAATAATTAAAAATTATAGCTTATTTCATTGATTGAACCCGAATCCATTTATTTCAAAATCAATTAAGGATCCACATTAAACATTTAAAACGAATTAAATGTTCAAATTCAATGGCTTAAAAATACGGGATGTTACATGGTTAAACTGGAAAATAAGTAAATAAAAGTTAGTATTGAATTTAACCAATGAATCTTGGTATTAAATATTGAATAATGAAATAATAATTAGGGTGGAATGTAACAACGAAGTTAATTAAAGCTGAATTTGTATAAATTGAATGAAATTGCAATTAAATGAAATAATGTAAAATGGTATAACTTGGTTATAAGTTAAATGTAAGTAACAAATGTAGATGTTGATTAATTAATATGAATCTGTGTAATAATTGGGAATTAAATAGGATTAGTGTGATATGAGTTGGTATAATCATTGGTGACCAATAATGAATATTTCTTTAATGGCAATTAATATAATAACGGAAAGTGTGGAAGTATAAATTTCATAGAAACGTAACGTATGTATAAAGTAATAAATTGGTACTAGAATGGAATTCAAAATTATCGAAATAGTGGGAACGTAAATTTATTTATAGGTAGTAATTGGTGTAATTGAAAGCATGAAACCAAATAAATAAATTTATTGAGAATATTTAATCGTAATTAATGTATATATTTGGCAAAGATATAATAAAGGGAAATGGGATAGTTAATAACAAAGGAGTTAGGAATTTGAATATATTAATGTAACATTAATACAAATGTAAGATGTAAATATGCCTATTTTAGTGTAATGAGAAATAAATTCAAAGTTATCTTAATTGATGATATAATATGTAATAAATTGCAATTAGATAGAATCAATGATAGATAAGTAACTATAATAATTGTTGGGTAATAATTAGGTATGAAAGATAAGAATGTTGATGTAAGCTAATAAAAAATTTATTCAATGCAATCCCAATTGATTGAAACAATTGCAGGGTTTTAATTGATTGTAAATAGGAATATTTGATAATAAATTTAATATAAGAAAAATCAAATGAATGGATTTGTTGGAATGGTAATTGACAATTAATGATTTTATTAAAATTTTAAAGTTATAATTGATTTAAATTAGTAAATTGGGGAGTGAATTCAAAGTGATATTAACAGATGAAGTAATACGTAATAAATTGTAAATTAATACAATCAATGTTAGATTAGTAATTACAATGTTGTTATTGATAATAAAGTAAGAATTAGACTGAATTAGGCAAAATGGTGATAATCATTAATTGTTTACCCATTTATTACATCTATTGAATTAGATTTAAATCTATTGAAATAAAACGTAATTAGAAACTACGTTAATGGAAATTAAGAGCAAATTTGAGGATATTAATGCAATAACTATGAACCAATGTAAATTGCATCCATTTGATGATAATAATAGATTGAATATAAGAATGAAAAGTAAATTCAATGGGATTATTGAGAATTTAAATTATAATTTGTGAATTTAATGAAATTGAGGTTAACATTGAAATTGATGAATTAGTCAACTCAAAATTGACATTTAAATTTGTTTAAAGCATTGTAAATGATTGCGGAATTTATATAATGAAATTTATCAATTAAAGAATTGAAATTGAAAATTCGATTTAATTTGTTAATTTGTTAATTTAATTAATTAACGAGTATATATGCACGCCCAGGTGGGTCTGCATTTAATCACAACATATATGCATTTTTAGTTATACTTGTGGAAGTAGAATTGATAGTAACATCTCCATATTTGAACTCCGCCTAGGTAGAAGCAGCTATTTTTTTATTCAGACCACAATAACTTCTTCATACTAACCGGAATCAGGCGAAACTTCTACCGATATCTAAATTACAGACAATAAGGAACACTCGAATGCTTCGTCTAGTGAGCGTATACTATAGTTCACCATTAGGACTGACAGTTTACTTAGAAAATAACATGCTACCACATCCCCATATTTGAACTTCGCCTAGTGCAGAAAACGCTATTTTTTTGTTCAGACCGCTATAACTTCTTCATACTAATTCGGAATCCGACGAGGCTTCGACCGATTAACTCTCATCTAAATTATAGATAATATGAAACACTCGGATACTTGACATTTGAATGCACATTGTTGTTCTCCATGGGGACTGACAGTTGTACTTAGAAAATAAGAGGCTACCACATCTTCATATTTAAACCTCGTCTAATGCAGAAGTTACTATTTTTTTTGCTCAGACTACAATAACTTCTTCATACTAACTCAGAATTAGGCAAAACTTCGACCAATGAACTTCCACCTAAATTACGGACAATATGGTACGCTCAGATACTTCATCTTATGCATGTACACTAAAGTTCGTCATGGTGGCTAACAGTTGTACTTAGAAAATAACAGGCTATATCCCCATATTTGAATGTTATTGCTCTATGAGATGTAAAAGGTTATATTTGTAATGCTATTTCACTATTATTTTTAATGTAATTCTATCATCCAAGCTGTTATTTCCACTGGTAATCGACTCATGGATGAATGAATCCAGACATAAACAGTATCTGTAGATGATGAACTGATTTCGTAAAGCAATCAAGAGCTGAACGCTTGTAAAAAAAAGCTTGAACAAAACAGTAGTTTCTTCATTACAGTTGAATATTAGGAAAATTTGGTCATTAAATAACATAATGAACAGCCCAACCTTTATATGATTTTAAAATGAGGAATAAAATAACAGGGTTATCAATTGATATACCAAGTGCATATCATATTCCAAGTAGGAGTTCATCACAAAGGCAAAGCATGCCCTGCACAGTAATACAAATGTTAGAATAGATTCAGTCCATTCAGCAGCAAAAACAAAGGTTGATTTAACACCTAAAAAGAACACGATTTTCCTACTATAGATTGCATTTATATCATCCTTTTAAGTCATCTCTATGATCTCTGATTATCTTAATAACCGTGTTATATAAAAGAAATGCTAAAAAATAAAAAACACCTTCAAAATCCTATCAAAAATCAATTGGAATACGTCCTTAAATTCGGAATACAAATGTTAGAATAGATTCAGGCCATTTGGAATACGTCCTTAAATATAAAATCCCCATAATTTATAGTTTTGTATGAAATCAGTCTAATAGAACTTGAGGTAATCATCCAAAAAGGAAGACTTTAATGGTACATACATGTTATTAAATTAAGTGGAAATAGGAAACCAAGAGATGCAGATGTCTACAAAGTCATATAAATTAAACTAAAGTTCTATACTGAATAATCAAATTTAGTGAAAAATCTAACAGCAACCAGAACTTGTTAAACAGTAACATTAATGAAAATAAGATAGCGTTTGAAAATGATGAACTTGAACATAATGAAACTAAAATAAAGATTGAAAAAAAACATAGCCACTTTGTCAGTATCTTCCATCCCCGCCTGCAAAGCTCAAAATAGATCTTCCTATCAAGAGAGAGCCCTTCGCAAAGACTCTATAAGCATCTTCTGATTGGAAATTGATTCCTCATTGGACCCAATTAAAGTTTACCATTTGCATCCTCCAAAGCTGTAACTGCAGAGAATTTAGGTAATATTTCAATATTACTTAATACGTAATAAACTTATTGCAATGGAAAAGGAATGATTTATAAGTTTACTTCCGTATTTAACACAGCTCATCTGGATTAACTCACCTGAAGGCTACCGCCGAGTGAAATGAATTCTTTAATTAAAATCACATAAATTGAACTAATCTAAAGTTTGAAGCCTTAAGTGAGTTCAATAAACTTTGAGTTTGAATTAACTCATGATTTAACTTTTGATTCTAGTCAAATTGAATAAATTTTGAGTTTTATGACTTTTATCCTTCTAGTGATCGAATCATTTCATTATTTTATGAATTATCGTCCATGAATTATTTTGCATTATGAATATCGAAGTTACTATATCATCAAGGTTTATATAGACGATGATTTCACTGATAAAATAATTGGTTGTATTTATACATCTTATTATTCACTGAAAATAAGGACAACAAATATTGAGTAAAGTTGAGAAAGCAAAGCTTTGAGATTTCAGTAGAGGTAAAAACAACATCAAGATTAAATGTCACAGTATAATCTGCTCAATTCATCTATTTATTAACATTCTTGACCTTAGGACGATGGTTTCCAATGTGACTAGATTACTTATTAAAATTTACTTACTATACTTAAGATTGCTTCCCAAAAGATAACTTTTTTCGAATTGAAATTCTTACGTGTTTCTCTGGTTTAAACAAATTTCCTACTTGTTTTCGATTTTTTTCATACTAATAAATAATATAATAAGGAAATTTCTTTTAAATTCTTACTTTTTATTAGTGGAGTAATTATGACTTATTTTTCTAAAGGAATTTTCCTTCTTTCCATGTTTCTCCCAAAGTCAAAAGAAAATTTGTAACTTAGTTGCTTTTCTATCACCACCACCATATGTTCATATATTTCTAAGCTATGAAATGAGACTTAAAACATAGAGAATACGGTTGAAATGAGGTTCTCCAAAGGTATACTTATGCTAAATATTGGTTGATTGTATATTCTTTTGTTCTTTTATAGCTATAGCTATGCAAATGATTGTAGGTTTATAAATATTAAGTCACAACATGGAAATGTATAATACCGAGTGAGGGATTCATATGTTTTACTGTTATTGAGGTACTGTTAGTTATATAAATTTCAATATGAAGCATGATTGAACTACAACATTTGTAAAACAAATTAAATGACTGAAATCCATTGATCTCTGGTATTAATTCAAAAAACTAAAACCATACTTATTTTCTATTTACGATATTCGATAATAGGTATGCAGCCTGATTACAAAGAAATTACAATGAAATCTGACATTGTATATCTACAGAAAAAAGGAAAATATGTGCCTAAAATTTACAGCCATGTTATACAAAATTTATAGAAAGGACTTGGACATGAATATAGTCCAGTTATTAAATATTGAAGTGCAGACTTCTATCTATGCTTAAAATTTGAACGATTTGCATGCATAAACTTCTAGGTATTTAAAAATTCGCTCATGAAATGTTAATTGGTTGACTATTTTGGTAAAACAGATACAAATAGAGCTCAGTGACTGAGAGACTGCGTTAACTTATTGCAAACTGACTATTCAAATGTATTAGAGCACGTCATCATAAACGTGTATATATCAAGATTTATTATAACTTCTAACTCGAAACTTCTTATTATAATTTACCTAATGATGTATTTAATTAGCTTAACCTATCTCAGTTCTTAATTTATTCAATCTATTATCAGAGTATGTCATCATAAATATGTATCAAGATAAAAACAAATCTAAATATAATCTGAATGTTGAAAGTAAATATATCTAGCAATGGTCCACTCTGCTTCATTTTTTTCATATAGGTTGCATATATACGGTATTTTCTTTATTTACTCAAAGGTGAAGAGACCATATTGTACATAATGATATCATATCCCTTTCTCATGAATTAGCAAAGGTATTAGCATCAACTTATATTGTGCATTAATATATCGTGCATTGAAAACTACTTTCTTACTATAAAAATAAAAATAAATTAAAAAAACTCAACTTATATCAAGTTTACACCATGAGAAAAATCATAAGATATCAATTATGAATGTAACTATCTTTTATTTTTGCAACATGGAAACTCCTTTAGTGTTACTTTTCCAATATTGGTCTTATGAATAATGCTTTTCCAAGATGAAAATTTAACAAAGGAGTCAATGACAAAAGGAAAAAAACCTGAACTAAAGTTCCATCTGATGCCATTGCTTTGGGGGGCTTAAGAAAAAGTCTCATTGTAGGAAATTAACATGTTGAATTGTCCATTCACATTAAAAACACCTTTTTTCTACATCGGCAACCAAATCTGATGAATATATCTTCTCCCACATAATCTGCAATAGAAGAAAACAAAGGCAAAGTTATAATAGAAATTTTACTATACAATTTGAACACTAAAAGTAGTATTATGTACAATAGTTTAAAATACAAGCAAATCAAAATATATAATTAAAAGAAGCTGTGTATTCAATGTTAAGGTTAGCCTTGACTGAAGGTTCACTCTCCATCCATCAAAAAGTATAAGTCAATAATACTACATACATTTAAGATAAAGTTAAACATCATTTGGATCAGAAACCATATTAAGTGTTCATAAAATTTTATTTCTATTCAATGGCACAGTGCGCAAAATAATCTCTTTCAAGAAAATCTTTAATACTTATTATCATAGTTTTGTCAATTCATGTACTGGTTTCAAATGATTAGCGGGAAGAGATTTAAACCAGCTTGGTTTATTTTGGACTAACAAAGAAACCAATGAAAAATGATTTACACCAATTTGAATTATTGTGGATGTACTGCGATAAACCAAATTGTTCAATCTAGACACTGAAAAACACAAAATATATTTAGGTAATGGTAAAACAGTACAATATTACAAAAGAATTACATTTTTTCAAAACTTTGGTATAACTTTTACCAAGGCACAAATAAGTATGTAATCCAATTCAGAAATAGCAACTAATCACAGTGAATTTTACCACATAGATCTATAAATATAAATCAACCAATATAAAAATACAAGATTCTTTTTTTTCAAACTATAATAGAATAAGCATAGTTGAGATAATATTGGGTAAAGATCGAGATTTAATCGTTAAATTCAGGATGTTACTCTGAAATCGTACAACCAAAGTAAAATTGAAAAAATTATCACTAATTAACTCGTTTAACATAAGACTATTTAAGTAGTACTAAACAGTGCATTATGGTCTATGCATTTAAAACAAAACTAAAACAATCATTAATTAGCAATTTTGACTAATTTAACCAAATGCTAGCTGTGTTTCTTTATTTGACATGTTTACCAAAATAATCACGTGAAGGATCTGACCAACCTCAGACTCAAGTAATAGCCTTCCAGCATTTCAAAAAAAATGAAGAGAAAATAGCAACATTGTGAGTTGGTTTATTCCTTCCGTAGATGCTACAACAGAGAATGCCCAACAACATCCTGTCATGAAAATGAAGGCATCATTCTGATGGTATAGGTTACTAAAGTGTTCTAGAATGTGAAACCTTTTGTGTTCTTGTTGATAACAACCTTCTTCAAGCTACACAACTTTTATCCAAAGCTTTAGATTTTACAAACTCTTGATCAAGTGTTTTCATGTTATCAAATTTTAATATTCAGATTTTATGTATCAAGAAAAATAAATGTGCTTACCGCATTGTCCTTGATTCTTGACAGGAGTCACGGCAGCTTTAGTCCAATCCATACTTGCAGGAGCTGCAAAGAAATTTGCATACTTAGATGTTCCTTCTATCTTAGCACTATTCGATTTAGTGGGCTTAAATCCATTGTAGGTAGCTTTGAACTCCTCATTTGTCAAATTAGCAAACTGATTAGTGCCCAATTTATACTTGTGCTTTCATGCAACATTGAACGGTTCAATGTACTCTACAGTAGCTTGGAAAACCTTAAGTTGGTTTGTTTTCTCTGCTGCATCTTTATGTACTCGTGCATATTTAGCCATCCACTATTCATGCATGTTCTCCATGTAATTGGTGCCACTGGATAGAGAAGAAAAGGCGCATAAGATGAGTAGAGCAAACAATAGGTGCTTCTGTGTTACAATAGTTTCTAAAGAAGCCATAGCTGCAACTGTTAATTAATGCAAAATGATTGTTTAGAACACTAAGAGATGATTGCTTATATAGGGAACAAAGAAATCGATCAACCCTTTGTTTGCTGCGAAAGGTGGAGCACCCGTATGTGTCATGAGGGTGCTGCTGATTTCTTCTTGATGGTATGTTTTCATTTTATTAAATTATATATACACCAGAGTATAGGTTACACTGTTTATTTAAGCTAAATTATATATACTCAGTATTGATATCTAAAAATAACACAAAGAAATTAAATTCCAAGGTAGAAAAAAATTGTTTGCTCGGTTTATATAATCTACATTTTAATACGTGTTATATTTTTATGTTTACAATATACTAAATCCGTTCTAGTACCTGTGGTAATATTTGTACAACCATGTCCATGATTTTGAAATTGTTTACTTGAATCAATATTACACTCATAGGCTTTCTATCGATTATGCCTTGCAATCTATGTAATGTTGGAATTCAATGTATGCATATCAAATGTGTCCTATGGTTTCAACTTGACACATGTAAGAAGGATGAAAATTTTATTATAGCATATAATTTGAGTACACAAATTTCGTAAGATATAAGTAAACCTTAATACCCAGCAGATTAGAAGAATGTAATGAAAAAGAAACAAAATAAGCATTAGCTAACAGTTTAACTTTCAAGATGTAAGGATTACATGCACCATGATTCTCTATTTCAAAATAAATTATAAAATGTTAACTAGAACCAATTGTGATGCTTCTACCAAGATTTCCCAAGGCACGAATCGAAGGTCGGATATAGTTGTAAACATGATAGAAACCAACTTTCTAATTACATGTAATAGAAGGAAAATTAACGTTAGAACAAAGTATTCAAAATCAGTAAGCTGCGGTTTTCTTTTTTACATGAATAAATTATAAAGCTTTACATTTATCCAATCATCATCCATACGTATCACTAACCCAAATTTCCATTGTTGAGATAACTTAACTATAAGAGGCAATCAAACAGTAAATCAAAACAAAACTATGAAACAACAATTGTGTAACTAATTAAATTGACATTACTAACCGATAAATACATTTAAGCTTACCAAAACTCTATCAGCCAGATAACCAAGCTCATTAGCACTGGAATCACTATCGCTACCATACGGAGACTCGATTCTAATACTTCCATACTCCAAAAAGTTGTTCACCAATATTGCCAATTCATGCTTGCTTTCATGACTGAACCTACCCACAATATTGTTGTTCTCACCATTGTCGAATTTAAGCAATTGGTCACCAACCGCCGAACATGTATGACGGTTGTCATTATTTCGGATTGCTTCTAACCAAGAAATCCAAATGAACGGTAGATAGATAAAAGCTAGTATAAATTTTCTGAGACCCAATGGCAACAGAAGTCTTATTCGAACTTATGGCCGACTTAGAATGTTTGGAAGGCAACGAAAGAAATTCAGAAAGATCCCAACCTCTAGGAACATCAACCATGGCAGCTCGAAGCCAGCCATCAGGAACTCGAGAACAAATGGTAGACCTGTAGAGAACATCAGAGGCAGTATGAAACAAATCGAACGAGCTAAACCCGACAGATCTAAAAATCAATTTTCCACGATCGATGGCGTGGAACGAAGTTGGTGCGGCGAATAGCAAGAACATGATGAAGAAAGGGCTGCCAAAGACGCCAGAGCAGAGCAACTATCAAGATGGAAGAAATTAAAAGGTGTATGGAGGAAATTTGAGGAACGAATTAGGGCTTTGAGATGCCATTTTCAAAAATCGTAGGCTTTTGGTTTACGGGGGTATTTTGGGTAATTCAAAAAGACGCCGTAAATCTATTGAATGAATTCTCTTTATTAGTAGTACAGATGTAAAAATAGCCATTTTGGCCACTGACTCGGATTTCGACGAAACCAGTTTCATTGAATCGGTAACGGTGAATTATCGTAGGTTTTAAAGTTTCATAGCGATCGGACTTGTCGTTTGATCGTACGGACTCGAAACGTCCTGAAATCAATGAAATTGAAATCAATTTGAAAAATATTGATTTTAGCATAACTTCTTCATACGATGGAATTTGGACTTGAAACCTTTTTCATTGCGTTTAAAATATTTTAAAACATCTATTTTAATATATGGGTTGACCGAATTTCGTTTCGGAGTCAGAACGGGCTTTTCAGGTCATTCATCGTTCAGCGCGTTTATAAATCGAGTCCATCTATTCTATTTCAACCTTGTCTGTATATATCCTGTTATAAACCCTAGCCTATCTTTTATATTCATTTTTCTGTACGTACAATTCCAATTGCTCTCTTCCTCATTTCAATTGCAGACAACCAAAATTCTCAATTGCAATTTCAAATCAATTTCAAAGCCAAAAATTCCAACTCCACAAACAATATCAAATTATATATCGTCGGAAAGCTCTTGAAGAGCGCAATCCAGATCCACTGTCTGTTTTTCAATTGGAGTTTCTATGCATCCGGGATCAGCGGAAACATTCACAGTCGTTCATCGCGCGTCGATGAACATCGACTGATCGACGAACCATTTCTGGATTTTGTAGAGTGGACGATGGGGAGTGCATCAGTGGTGTTTGTTCTACGATTCGACGGCCAAATTTTCGAAAAAAATTCGACTAGGGTTGATAATCAACCGGCGGCTGCTGATTTTTCGTCGTCGTTCGTCGACCGTGGGTGGTCTGGGGCGTCACGAGGGGTAGTGGCGTTCGAGGGCGAGGTCGCGGTCGGCCCACGTGGCGGCTGGTGGCGACGGCGCAAGTTGAACGAGGCAGTGGAGTTTGACGGCTGTAGTTTTGTTGCGTATGTGTTCGGTTAGGTATTGTTGCATGTGCGTGATTTGGGAGAGAAGCCGATGACGTGGCATGGGGAGGTAAAGTGTTCTTCTTTTATTTAATTTTTTTATTGAAATTCAAACACACTAATCGTCATAACTTTTGCATACGAGGTCCGATTCACGCGTGGTTTTCTCCGCTATGTTCGTATTGGAATTCCGGACATTTTGACGCTAGTTTGGACAAATTTGAAGACTGTGCAAATTTTGGGTTTAAATTGGATTTAAATTCAATTTAAATTCAAAATGTGAGTGTTTTAACCCACTCACAATTTCTAAAATGTTTATGTGTGTTAAATTTATTTCTGATGTGATTAGAAATTTATTTATTGCTATTTGGTATATTTTTATCATCATTCCAGTTAAAATTGAATTTAGTGAATTAAATTGTATTCAATTTATTATTGTATATTAATTGCCAGTTAAATTTATTTAATTTTGAATATAAACTGCAAGAAATTACTTGTTATTTATTTCTATTCTATATTGATGTTATTGTTTGAATTGGATGATGATTGTGATAAATGGTTGATGATTGATATTGGGTGAATGGATGCTGTATTTTATGTCGTTATAGACTACAAGTTGTTACACATTTTATTTCATTCGGGATTGCGGTTTGAAATGATATATAACCGTATTTTTTTAATTTTAAATTACGAATTGAAATGATAAATATCCGTATCACTTGACCATGGGATAGAAAATTTTATACAGACACCATCGGTCTATATATATAATTATTTTGAAAATGATTTCTATGGTTTTGGATAGAATTATACGGTTTAATAAATATTGTTTCTTTTTGATATTATATAACAATATGTTATATATAGTTAAATTCATGTATTTAAGCTATGTATAAATTTGTTTAATAACAATAAGTTTAATAATGGAGTTTGATTTCATTAAAATAAAATATGGTTAAGTATTTAAATCATACTTTAATATAGAGGTTATAATGATTTAAATAAATTAAGATTTGGAAGGTAAATTGAAAATTTATTTGAAATTGAGCTAATTTAAGAATTAAATTCCATAAGTTGATGTAAAATTTATTAAACTTGAAATTTTAAAAAAGGTATGATATTTATAACTGGATTTTTATTCAAGATAAATTAAATGAATATTTCTAGTATAAATAAATTGAAGGAAATATTAATTATTGGAAATTTGAGTTTTATTTAAATGATTATGGATTTATTATGCAAATATTTCAAAACTAAATATTAGGACATTGAATTGTTGAATAGTAATTTCCAACTTTAGTTTTGAAATTGTTTAATACTCAAAGTTTGAAATATATTGAAATTGAAGTGGTTTATTTAAACTGAAAGTGAGTTGAAAATTCATGACTTTAGATCAAATTTAAAGTGAAAAAAATTGTAAAGTCGAGGAAATTATTTTATTTATAAAGTAATTTTAAACTCAAACTATTTTATTTTATATACTGTTTGAATATCCAAACTATTTAAGCTTTGGAAGTTATGGTTTTGAAGCTATAAAATTCGAAGCATTCTGTTTTGAAAGGTTATATTTCAAGCGTTTGATTTCGAAATATTAAAATTTTGAAAGTGCTATGATTTTAGAAAAGAGATATATTTGAAATAAAAATGATATTATATTGATTTGGGGTTTTATAAAAATGAAATCATAATGATTTGTTTTTTTTAAATGGAAAGGATATCGTATTTATATGGTTTTGAAATAAATAGTATATTTTGGTTTTGAAGTATAAACTATTTTGAAAAGATCCCGGTGTTATAATAACGTTTGTTTGTTAAAGAGACCGGGATTAGAAGTTGTCATACTCTCTGCCAACTCCGAAAACCACTTTAACAACCGTGTACGCGGTGGAGATTCCAGAATGAAGTAGGATGGTCACGGCGTTTCCTTTGAGGTAAATACATGGACCCGACTCCCGTGAGTTGGCATAAGGTGGCTAAAATAGTAGCGATTGACGGGTTAAGAAGGTAGCATCTTTTATCGGACACATCCCTTCGATATTATACTCTGACTTTTGGATTGATTCGATGGCCACTTTGATTTTTGATTTGGGGGTGTGGCTTGAGGTGGACGGTAGCTGCGCGCTACGCATTACCATCGACCTGGAAGCATAATTGGTATATCTACCCGAAGCTATTTGAGGCATTATTTAATAAATATTAAATATCTTCAATTTCAACGTTCCAAGTTAATAGGTTTAAAAAGTCATCCTCATTTCCAAATCTTAATTTATGTCAAACAAATTCATTTTCAAAATCATCTAAATACTGGGTTTTAAATTCTAATCTATTTTCGAAACCAAATATTTCCTCAAAATCAAATATACCCAAAAATGATTTACAAGTTTATAACCACCTCTTCCAAACCTTTAAACTATTTATAAAACATTCAAAACAAGATTTCATATTAGTATAATTCAAATTAGTCCTATCCATTTACCTAACAAAGTAGTTTTAAACTTATATACTTTAACCATTAATTTATACTTTTCGAAATTACTTAGCTTTGAAAAATTAAACCTCGATTAGGAAGTGTTCGAACATTCAAAATAGTCGGTGAAATCAAATTTCAAATCCAAGAGTTGGAAATCAGCAACAAATCAGTAAATTAATTTAATAGATAGGGTTATACCAAATCAAATTCGAAATCCGAGGACTGAACATCGGCTTACTTTAAATCATTTCAAATATATATATATACCTATATTTTTCGAATATCAAACCATAATTCGAAATCTGAAATCAAAATTGGTTTCACAAATTCACTCGCATAGCAAAGTTACTAAAGTGGCCTCTCTCCCACTTTGAAACTCGAAAATTAATGTCGATGATGCGTGCACTCATCACCGAAATCATTTTCTAGCGACACAAGTGTGTTCTGAACTTCTATTTTCTTGAAAACTTCTTTGAACTTTCTTCGAAATTATTGGAACTCATTTGAAGTCATTTAAAACATTTCTTATTCGGAAAATACTTTCAAATCGTATTATTATATATTTTTAAAATCTTAAAACCAATTTCAAAATACCGGAATCCAATCTTTCGAATTTCAAATTCAAAACCCTTTCAATTATAAATCATTTTTATACACATCAAATTTCTTATAAAATTTTCAAAATCCAAATCCTTTCAAAACTCCGAATTCTCGTTTTTTAAAAGGTATATAATCCTTATTGAAAACATTTTCTCTTTTATATATGGAAAAAAAATTCTTAGCAAAATAGTAATTTCGATATATAAAACAATTTCTAAAACACAAACAACCTGATTTTTTCAAAGGATGATTCTAGAATGAATCCCGGAAAGAGATAAGGTCGAAGTCAAATTCAAAAGGGATCCTACTCAATGAGAATCCTTACCAAGATTTTGAGGTATATTAACCTATATCAATTCAAAGGAATTTCTTTCATTAGTGAAAAATCATAAATTCTCATAAAGCGAAATGCTAAAGCAAGATTATATCTTAAGTTCGACACATCGACTTTTACTAGGTAAAGGATATAATTGAGTTCACCAAATACAACTTAACATATCTACTGATAACAACAAGATTCTATTGATCCTTACTTCTACAAGAACAAAGCATCGGTATTTCTTCTACCGGGTGGCACTTCAACGGGTCCAGTACACTCCACATCAAGGTGCCCCCAACTATGACATCTCTTGCATGAGTACTCTATTTTCCCATCTTCCCTAGTGAACTTCGGGAAGGCAGCAACACGAGCAGGATGCAACACAGCTTGCCTTCCGTGCTGTCTCTTAGAACAATCTTTGGCTATATTTCCAGTCTGCCTACAGTGGTAGCAAATGGTTGGCTTGTCGGTTGATGCAGCAGATGCCGATTTCACTTTCTTCACTTTCAGGCAGCGACTTGGGAAGTGTCCCTTCTCCCGACACTTAAGCAGAAAATCTCGGATTGAAAGCGCCTGCCCTCCTTCTTTTTCCCTTTATCTCTCTTCCCGCACATGGCAGCATAATGCCCCATTTCTTGACACCGATAACAAATAACATGGTCATAAGGACAAGGTTCTACCCTTTCTCTCCACAGCCTCTCTTACTCCTTAATTGCTTCCTCATGTTCCTTACAGGCTAGTGCTCTTCGTGCTCGATAGGCTGCTTTCTGCTCTTCTGATTTTGCCATTTACAAAATAGTTTCCTATCATTCAAGGAGTCCAAAATCAAACAAGATAGAGGTTCAAAATTTAAGGGGAAACATGATCAAAGGAAGTTTCAAAACAAAGTGAAAAGGCTCGAATGAAGATGAGGAAATACAAATTCAAAATAGACGATGGATATACTTATCTAAGAATATAATTAGGGAGAGGCAAATACGAATTCCAGAACTAAGATAGAGATCTTAAATTAGAGGAACTCTAATCAATTAGAATTCCGACTCGAAGATGGACTTTAACGAAAGTGATTCCGCAAATAAATTTACTATATATGCTAAGTTTGCCTAGAGCCAAAGCTCTGATACCAACTGTAACGACCCGGTATTTTCAACCATTCGTATCCGCACATGCCGGACTTGAATTGCTCAAAATATCAAATTGTTAATTAAAATTTGGCAAAACTCAGCATATGCGGTAAAATAAATCAATCACAGAATCACTGATACAGAGTAGTACAATAATATGCAACGGAATAAATAAATAGTAGTTCATGAAGCTACTATATAAAAATGAGAGTTAGAAATAAAATACAACATAATATCTCAGATGCAGTGAAGTCTCCAGTACGAGCAGATGACTTCTTTGAACCAATCAAGTGGAAGGGCTGAAGACTGAATCGATAGTTGGATCTCTAAACGAAGCACTCCAAAGGTGAGTCTCCAATGTTGTATCACTCAGTCTAACCCGAGCGTAAAGCAAAACACAAAACACTCGAGTCAGGATTAACCTTTTTATATCAATAAATCCAACTCAAGTGAAATATCAACTGAAATATAATTAACTTAAAGGATGTTTGGGATAACCATCCTCTAAGGATCCATGGAACTATCTACAATGTAGAAATATACACTATAACACCGTGGTCATTTCAAATTAATTCATACTTCAAAACCAAAAATATCATTTCCATTTCAAATAGATCTATTTCCCAAAATGGTATGTATATATTAAATAATTTATAAAGTAAGGTATTTGCAGTTTCCTCAAAAATCAACTCGACTTTCCCACTCAAATTAATTCAATCTCAATTTATCAATTTCCATTCAATTCAGTATTCTAAACAACAAATTCAAATTATATTGATTTCGAATACAGATCTGAATCACAATTTACCATTTAATTTCCAGTATATTTCAAAGCTTTAATATTCAGCATTTCGAAGTTAAATTTAACAGTTTTCTACAGATCTCGATTTAACCTCATATTTTTTTTAGTCTTGAAATATTCACTTAATAAAATCGATATTATTAAATAACCTTAATTTACCCTTAGATTAAACATTCCTTCTGATTTGTTTGAACTTGAAATATCATTTAATCACTTTAAATAAAAAAATCAGCTTATAAAATTCAATCTTAAACTCCAAATTCAATAGTTCAAATCGATTTAATTAAGTAGAATTCTTAATTAGATACAATTTTACTTAATTCAACTTTATCTTCCTTAACTTATACAAATCCTTGAAAATCTGTTCAAAGATATAATACTTAGACATATGATATTAATTAAATCAAACTTTATTAGATTAAAGTTTATTATTAAATCTACTTTATATAGAAAATTA
Source organism: Allium cepa (assembly GCA_030765085.1). Taxonomy (NCBI): domain Eukaryota; kingdom Viridiplantae; phylum Streptophyta; class Magnoliopsida; order Asparagales; family Amaryllidaceae; genus Allium; species Allium cepa. Next base: position 20,102,342 of record CM060933.1, on the reverse strand, counting down.
AAGATATTTCCAATATTAAATAAAACCATATACATATTCCCTTTCAAAATCATAGAAATCATTTTTAAAATATTTATATATAGACCAACAGTGTCTGTATATAATTTCCTATCCTATGGTCAATATTTATCATTTCAATCTATAATTTAAATATATACGGGTAGATATCATTTCCACCCGCAATCTCAAATTCAATTCAATGAAAATCGCTTGGGTCTATCATTTCAACCAATAACGAAATTCTCTTATTCTAAAGTCCGTTCGGGTATGTATCATTTCAACGCATAGTGAATTATATACTAACAGAGAACTTGCAGAGTGATAACAGATATGACAATAATAATAACAGGCATATATCATCGATGACGATATAATATAAACAACAGGATATGGTGTCATATCCCATAGGTGAACAATTACATATAAATGCATATCATATATATAACAATTTAAACAATTAACAGTTAAATTTTAGCAACATATTTCAATTGTCGTTCCAATTGAAATCAAATTTAATAAATAAAAGAACGTTAATCATAAGTGATTGCTCACCTTTCGATGCTAGAGAGAATAGACAATAAAGTTGAGTTACGAATTCTAAAGCAACACTAGATAGACACGATTCGACGAAGAAAACAGGCACGACGAACAAGTTGATAAATGGAAAAATCGGTGAGAGCTAATCAGAATCAATCTTGATAGAGAAAGAAACGAAATGTGCGTTGCATTATTATTATTAATTTCAAATCAATATTAATTTAAAAACATATTAAATTAAATATATATGTATTTCAAAATCATTGCTTTTAAATAAAAATACATATAAAACAACATATATTTACACAGTAAAATTTGAAATAAATGAATATATAAACTCATAAAGATAAACAACATATTATATGTATATATATAACATACACAAAATCTTATATAAACTACATATATATATATACATTCTATTTTAAAACGATACTCATATATATAAACTGATATGCAGCCATATATAACTAACTTACATATCAAGTTATTCGGTATTAAACATGTATGTTACCAGAACTAATACATTGTATGTTATACGAACAAATACACTATATTATATGCTTTAAAAAATGTAAGTTATTAAAATATCTATATTAACATATTTCATTATATTGTAAACAGCATACCAATACAGTAACACAAAATTTACTTCACATATATTATCACATACAGTTAAGAAAACTTTCATTATTAAATTTTATATACTATACAACATACAAGTATCAGTTTATATAAAATAATATATATAACTATTGTATAACATAACCTTCACAAAAAACAGAGACTGGTATAATATAATCTTTAAAACAAACAAACTAGTATATAAACAACTTTATAATTTTTATAAACATAAAACTGTACAATAGAGGACACATGTATATACTTAACGTATGCAATCAAACTATAAATATAACTATAGCTAGTATACCCAGTATAATATAAACTAACATAATAATATAAAAATACATATTAGTAACCAAAATAACTTGTATTGCCTGCTTTATAAGAATACACACATATAAACATCAGAACATAACTGGTATAATATAATGTATATTAACATACTATTAATAACCAAAATTAGCAAAACAAAAAAAAATTAAACAATTAATGTAACGACCCGGAATTTTGGTAATACTATTTTAATAAGAATTTAATCTAATTTAAATTAAATACAAGCTTTTCATTTTATAAACTGGTAAGATCTTTGATATTTATCCGTTATATATGTGTTTGTAAAGAAAATTTTGATTTGAAAAATTTAAATAGAATCTTTCAAAACTATTTAAAATAAAATCTGTCCTATTCAATAAAAATTAAAGATTCTATTTTATTAACATCAGATAATGCATATATGAATATAAATGTAGTCTTTAATAATAATATTTAAAAATAAGCAACTTTATCAATATTAAACATAAACATAAAAACACAAGTATAAAACATAATTATGAACATAAGACATAAATATTAAATATACAAATACAAGTATATGTTATAAATCAATGTTTGAAAATTTAACTATAAATAGAAAATAAAACTAAAGAAGTTATGTAAACAATAACTATAATAATTTTACATGAACATATAAGATAAGTTAGGGAAACAATAACCTGTAAAATATATTTGTACAAAATCTTTAACAAAGATAGTAACAAGTTGCTGTGTAAATCATGTATGCAAAGAAGACAAAGTATTCACATCATGTTCAAATTATCTTTGTACACAAATGCAAAATATCTTTGTACAGTGAAAACAAAAATATAATAAATGAATCAACAACCATAATTATATGTAAACACATTTGAAGACATGCATTTAATTAGCACAACAATATGTCAATACGAATTGGAGGAAGATCTTTTAGCCTCTATAAAAAAAATCAAACCTGATCAATACAAGTTGAAGCTTGTACCAGAAGATACCATTTTGTCTAAAGATGTTTCTATATATACACCTCATAATATACTTCGTTTACGAAACTTAGCATAACTAAGACAAGGAAGAAAAGAAAATAAATACTTTTACTTTACAAACTCAAATAAATTCAACAACAAAGCAGAGAGATTTTCAGGAATTCAAATCTGCAGCCGTTCAACACAACACTTGCTTTCTGCTCAACAATTATTAGGTAAGTAAACATACAGATTTTAAAGTTTAAGTTTTGCTAATTAGTTCATGTAAATCTCGCATTTGCTATATATTGTAAGTATGTAGTTCTGAGATGTTCTCTGAAAGTTTAAATATGTGATGTCTTCAGTAGTTTTAAAGCTTCTGAGCAAAGAAGTGTAAAGAAAGCTAATACTTCTTCATTTAAACCAATTTAAATTTTAGGAATTTAAGCTAATTAAGTTTGTTTAACTTAAATCATAAGCCTGGAAATTTGTTGAAGCATAACAGTATAATATAGATACGGTTTATTCAAGTTACAGTATAAAAAAAATCAATATGTAAAAATTCAAATGTTTTAATTTGTTAATTTGATCCCATATCATGATTTAACATACAAAGTTAAGATTTTTAAAACAAAAACGATGATTTTTAGATCAATATTCAAGGTACAGTTTTAAAGAGAACCGAAAATGCTTTTTTTGAGAATACCTGATGATTCAACTAATATTAGATGTTGTAATTTGTATTGGAGTTTGCTTGATACTCGTTGATGACAGGAAAAATGCTAAAAAAAAATTCCAATGCAAGGATTTTGGGGTCGAATTTAATATAGGGTTTTGGGTTCAACATTTTTGTGTCCTGTAAATTATTAATTTCATCGTCGTCGCTTGATCGAGTGGTTCGCGATTCTAGGAGATGATCGAGGAGAGTTTGGGCGTGGTGTGGCCGAAGCGGCGTCGCCACCAGTGGTCGGTGTTAATAGGACGTGACGATTTTCCGTGGGTTGTTCGAGTTGATGGTTCAAGCTACAGGCATTTTTTTCGATTTAGCCCTTTTAGCGAAGTACTGGGTTTTAATTTCAAAAGTGTGGTCGATTTGTGGTTTGCAGAGGGCAGCGTGGGTTGCCGGAGGGGTGGCGAACCACTGTGCACGTGCACGGTGGCGTTTGGGTGTCTGTTTGGTGTCGTGGTTGTCGCGAGTTGTTGTACGAGTACATTTGTGGTTTGCTTCGAGTTTGAACCTGATGCGTGCGTGAGTATGTTTAAAATACTTCAGTTATTAACAAAAAAAAAAGATCGGGTAGAAGAAGAAGAAGAAGGGTGTGAGAAGAGAGGAGACACGGGAAAGAATAGGGGATGATGCGTGATTTACTTGAGTAAACAGGTGTTTGCCTCGGGTTTCTTCTTTGGGTCAGCTTAACAAACCTTTAAGTTATTTGGTTAACAAAGTTTAAAATCAAATAAATAATGTTGACAAGTTTAAGCTAAGATTTGATTTAAAATTCTTAAGCAAGGTTTGCAAATGTAAGATGATAAGTAAATTTAAAGTGTAAGTTAATTTAAAATGTAAATTAATTTCTACATGTAATTAAATAAATAATTTAAATAAATTTGTAATTGAAGATCGACATTAATAATTTGTGGTTAAGTCAATTTGAACTTAAGAATTTAATTAACTACTTAAAGTAAATTAATGAATAGTAGTTAACTAATTAAGAAATTAATTAAGGATTAAATGATTAATTAATTGGTAATTAATGATTAATTAAATAATTAGTGATAATTAAATAGGTGATTAACTTTTATAAATTAATAATTAAGGTTATTAATTAATAATTAATAATTAATTAATTAAGTGAGTAATTAAGAAGTAATTAATAAATTTAATAAATTGATTAATTAGTGATTAATCAAGCTGGATAAAATGATAAATTAAGTTAAGTTAATCAAACTATATTGATATGAACTGATGATTCTTGTTTGATTGATTATGATATCTGTTTGGTGATATTCTGTGATATTCTGTGATATATTCTGAATATATCTGTGATGACTGTGTATGATTTATCTGTGATAACTGTTCTGTGAATTCCAAGTATTGAATTAAACTGTTTAAACTATTAAACAACTTGGCCCTTAAAATGGCATTTGGATTTCGATGAGACCGGGATCGGGTATCAATTCAATATTCCGAAAACCACATCGATCCAAATTAAACGATAGGTCGTGACATCTCAAGTGAAGGTCGAGATAGTGTTTCAGAATGCAAGGGTTATCGTCGTTAACTCTGAGGGTGATTTCAAAATGAGTGTAACAAGATAATGCCTTCGGTTTCGTTCGAATCCGGAACGAACTTGTATGGATTGAATGCTTTCAGCACATCGTCAGGCGGACAATGAGCATTCTAAGAGATATGTTCTATAAAGATAATCGCAGCCTCAAGCCTCATCAACCGGGAATGGCTAAAATAGGGGAGATGCAGAAAGGTTAGATGGGTCATGCCCAAGCAGGACTAGGTATACCCCTGTCTAGATGTCCCTTTTTATTTCGGCTGTGTGGGCAGTTGTTGGCCACAACTGTGGGGTTATTTTGTTCGGGACTGCTCAGTAAGGAATGGTTCCGGCCTTGTGTCGTAGGGAGTCGGGAGTGATCCTCGGTACGTTGATCTAGGCCCCGTACTGTGAAGGGCGATACCCCAGTATCCCTGCCATTGATGGAAATCCATTTTCCCTACGAGACCCTACGGTTTTGATTTGTATTACCCACTTTTGTGGCTAGTAGCTGGAATTTAATGAATGTAACAATTTCGACTATTTCCTATTTACTTGAAAACCCTAGACACTATTATAATATGACTGGATTTCCTATAAAATGTTTTGGTTAGCGTAAGGTAAAAACTTACCTGTGTTTATGTGTGGGGAGACTTACGTGATACCTTTATTTTAAAATGATTTTCAAAGTTAAACAACTTTAACCCGTTTACTCACACAAGACCCATGTCTGACCCGGGGTTTATATTTTGTTTTTCATAAACTCTTAGGTACTCAAATTTTTGTGAGTAGCCAAGTGATAGGGATTTGGAGTGTTGAGTTTCTGGAGGAGCTTGGAGAAGAAGACTAGACGTATGTATCTATCTATGTAGTTCTGCTGTGTAGTTAGTGAATGATGTATTTTGGATGCATGTATTGACAGATTTGTATATGGCTGTTTATTGTATGATATTGTATAACTCTGATATATGTAAAACTATGTAATAGTTATGTGATGTATTATATTTTTTTCCATTCCGCTGTGAGATTCTGATGTTGTAATTTCTTTCTTTCTATTCTTTTCTATTTCTATCTCGTTCTTTTCGTATTAATGATACGTCTCTCTGTAGTTAGAAAGGCGGGTCATCACAGTTAGTATCAGAGCACTATGTTGAGCGAGTACTTAGGCTCTTGAGTAATATCTATCTTGAGAGTGCGTATTTGTATTTTCATATAATTTTATACCTATCTAAATTTGTTGAGTTACCTGTCCAGGTGGCCAACATGGTTCTGGAAGAAGAGGCGGAGGTAGGGGCAGTACCTCGACTGATAATGGACGGAGTTAAAATGCTAGTGAGGCTGTAAATCCAGTACCGCCTCAGGTTAGTTTTTGCTGCTTTATGCAAAGACTTCATCAATCTTGGAGGCCAACCATTTAAAGGGTCAGAATCGATAATTGAAGTCCATGCTTGGCTACGCTCTTGTGAGCGCATCTTTAAGAGTATGAAGTTGTCTGATGAGCGAAAGAGGGAAATGGCATCGTGGCAATTGGAGGGAGGCGCAACAGCCTGGTGGGATGCCACGGTAGCAAACATTTCTGAGGAAGACATTTCATGGGACAGATTAAAGGAGTTATTTGAGGACAAGTTTATGCCAACAGCAGGGAAAACTCGTCTGTATCAGGATTTTCTGAATTTGAAGTAGGGAAACATGACTATAGCGGAGTATGAGACCAAATTCAATGAACTTTCTTGCTATGGACCTGGACTCATTGATACTCCCCTCAAAAAGAACGAAATGCTTGTGCAAGGATTGATGCCAGAATTTCATGAAAAGATGACGGTGCTTTTGAAAGGATCTTTTGTCGATTTGATTGATATGGCACTGAAATATGAAAATTTGATGAATAAGAAATCAGTGGCACCAGTTGCAGCTTCGGGAGGGAATTTTGTTAATCCGAATAAAAGAAAGTTCAATCCCAATTGGAGGAAGCCGAGCAAGAAGAAGCCTGTAAGTAACAGTGGACCTCGCAAATGCTACATTTGTCAACAAGCAGGTCACTTGGCGAATAAGTGTCCTAGGAAAGGATTTCAACAGCAGCAGCAGCAACCGCATCAGAGTGGTCCAAGATCAGCAATGGTTCAGAGATCGTTGTGCATTAATTGTCACCAACCAGGTCATATGATCAAGAATTGTCCACTTTTGCAGAGGGCGCCTCAGAGTAAGGTCTTTGCTCTAGAAGTCGGTCCATCTTCTTCTCAAGGAAAAGGGGTATTGAAAGGTACCTTACTTTTAGATGGCAAGTATATTAAAGTTTTGTTTGATTCGGGTGCTTCTTTGAGTTTTATTTCTCTAGAATTTGTAGAGAAGTTCTTCTTACCCCTAGTACTGTAGATTGTCCTATCTTGATATCTAATCCTATAGGAGGGGTAACCAAATTAGATACGATCTGTAAGGACCTGAAGATTTCCTATCTATCCCGTAGTTTTTCTTGTGACCCGTATGTGTGGAATTTTAAGGGATTTGATCTTATATTGGGAATGGATTGGCTTATAAGTATAGAGCAGTCCTGAATCGTGATGAGAGAGCAGTTTCTCTGGAAACTGGTTTTGGTAGAAATACCAGAGTAGCGTGCGGTAATTCTGGAATTCACTTGGGTAGTCTTTTGCATAGAATTGAGACTTCTCAAGAGATGATTGAAGATATAGATGTGATACAAGATTTTCCTGATGTATTTGAGGAAGTTAAGTGTCTGCCGCCACATCGAGAGATAGAGTTTCGTATTGATTTGATTCTAGGAGCAGTGCCGGTAATTCAACCTAGCAGGAGAATGACTCCTAGGGAGAGAGAGGAGTTAATTAAGCAGACTCAGGATCTTTTGGAGAAGGGGTTGGTTATGCCCAGTTTTTCTTGTTGGGGTTCTGCTTCGTTGTTTGTCACCAAATCGGATGGATCGCTAAGGTTCTGTGTGGATTATCGAGGATTGAACAAAGTGACTATCCGGAATAAATATCTTCTTTCTCGTATTGATGATCTCTTTGACCAGTTGCATGGAGCTTCTATCTTTTCTCAACTGGATTTAGCTTCAGGTTTCCATCAGTTGAGGGTAGCCGAGGACAGTATTCCCATGACTGCATTTAGGGGACCGAATTGTTTCTATGAGTGGTTGGTTATGCCTTTCGGGTTAACCAACGCTCCTGCCTACTTGTTGACCTGATGAACCGAGTTTTTCGGGATGTATTGAATAAGTTCGTGCTGGTATTCATTGATGATATCCTGGTATGCTCCAAATCTGAAGAAGAGCACAGGCAGCATTTGAGAATTGTGTTGGAGACTCTGAGGAAGCATGTGTTGAAGGCAAAGTTTTCCAAGTGCCATTTATTGAAATCGGAAGTCAAATTTTTAGGGCACATTATTTCTGATGAAGGTATCTCTGTAGACCCAGTGAAAGTTGAAACTATTCTGGAGTGGAAGCAGCCGAAGACACCGACAGAAGTTCGTAGTTTTCTGGGATTGGCTGGCTACTACAGGAAATTTATCAAGGATTATACCAAGATTTCTTCGCATCTGACTAAGCTGACAAGAAAAGGAGCTAAGTTCAAGTAGACACCCCAGTGTGAAGAAGCTTTTAAGGAGTTGAAGACGAGGCTAACCAATGCACCAGTGCTTGCTATTCCGGACGGGAAGAGCAAATTCGAGGTTTATACTGATGCTTGTATAGTTGGTCTGGGAGCAGTTCTGATGCAAAATGGAAGGGTGATTGCGTATGCGAGTCGGCAATTGAAGCCACATGAGAAGAACTACGCTACGAACGATCTAGAATTGTTAGCCATTGTTTTTGCTTTGAAGATTTGGAGACATTGTCTTTTGGGAGAGAAATTCGAATTATTCACGGATCACAAACCGTTGAAATATCTTTTCTCTCAAAAAGATCTTAATCTGAGACAGCAGCGGTGGGTCGAATTTCTGGCATCCTATGATTTGGATATTCTGCATACCTCGGGAAAGGCGAATGTTGTAGCTGATGCTCTTAGCAGGAACGCGATTCTGTCTCTTCTGGAAATTGTTCCATCTCTTACTAAAAGGATCTCAATCAAGAAAGCATCTGATAAAATGTTGAGAAGAATCATCAAAAGAATTAGGAAGAGTCACTGTCCCAGTTTTGAGATTGATGGCCGAGGAACATTAAGGATTAACGGGAGGATTTGTGTTCCGAATGATAGGAATCTGAGACAGGAGGTGTTGTCAGAAAGTCATCGCTCCAAATTGAATATACACCCGGGAATTTCAAAGATGTATAAGGATATGAAGATAGTCTTTTGGTGGAAGGGCATGAAGGAAGATGTAGCTGCTTTCGTTAATAGTTGTTCCATCTGCCAACAAGTTAAAGGAGATCAGCAGAAGTCAGCCGGATTATTGCAGCCTTTGGAAATTCCAGTTTGGAAATGGGAGATGATTTCGATGAATTTCATCGACGGATTGCCTAGAACCAAGAAAGGAAATGATGGAATATGGGTTATGGTGGATCGTTTAACTAAGAGCGCCCATTTTATACCGGTTAAGGCAACTCGTACTGCAGCTTCTCTGTAAGAGATTTTCTTGAGGGAGATAGTCAGATTGCATGGTGTTCCAGTTAGTATAGTAAGTGATCGTGACCCTATTTTCACTAGCAAATTCTGGGAGGCTCTGCAATCAGCTATGGGAACGAGTTTGAGATTGAGTACAGCCTATCATTCTCAGACAGACGGACATACAGAGAGGCTAAATCGTATTCTTGAGGATATGCTGCGAGATTGTGTTTTGGATTTTGGAGGATAGTGGGAAGACTATCTTCATCTAGTGGAATTCTCTTATAATAACAGTTACCAGGAGAGTATTAAGATGGCTCCTTATGAAGCTTTATATGGAAGACCGTGTAGATCCCCATCATGTTGGATAGAATCGAAGGATCGTCTTGTGCTCGGACCCGATCTAATTCGAGAAGCTTCTGCGAAAGTTGAGCTTATCAAGAAAAGGATGAAAGCTGCTCAGGATCGTCAGAAGAAATATGCTGATAAAAGGCGAAGACCATTGGAATTTGAGATCGGAGATTTAGTCTTTGTCAAAGTTTCCCCGATCAAAGGTGCTATAAGATTCGGAAAAACGGGAAAACTTGCCCCAAGGTATAATGGACCATTCTGAGTGCTGGAAAGAATTGGTGCAGTAGCATATAGGATTGAAGTGCCAGAGCGGATGTCTGGAATTCATAATGTATTTCATGTATCACATTTAAGGAAATTTATTCATGACCTATCACTGGTTGTAGAACCAGTAGTCCAGGAAGATTTGGAGGTAGAACCCAACTTAACGGTGGTTAGAAATCCAGTTCCGATTGTGGATCAAGACGAGAAGCAACTCAGAAGCAAAGTAGTGAAACTCGTCAAAGTGCAGTGGAGTGAGGATCCTAGAGATTGTACCCGGGAAACTCTAGATAGTTTTAGGAAAGCCTATCCGGATTTGTGTCCGGATAACTAGTGATGTTTGTTAGGGTAGACTGTTTGATTGTTTGTTTTTGCATGGATGATATGTATATTTGGATTATTAATATAAAAGCTTTTGAATCTGTTGTTTTAAATTTCGGGGACGAAATTCTTTTTAAGTGGGGAGGAATGTAACGACCCGAAATTTTGGCAATACTATTTTAATAAGAATTTAATCGTATTTAAATTAAATACAAGCTTTTCATTTTATAAACTAATAAGATCTTTGATATTTATCGGTTATATATGTGTTTGTAAAGAAAATTTTGATTTGAAAATTTTAAATAGAATCTTTCAAAACTATTTAAAATAAAATCTGTCCTCTTCAATAAAAATTAAAGATTCTATATTATTAACATCTGATAATGCATATATGAATATAAATGTAGTCTTTAATAATAATGTTTAAAAATAAGCAACTTTATCAATATTAAACATAAACATAAAAACATAAGTATAAAACATAATTATGAACATAAAATATAAATATTAAATATACAAATACAAGTATATGTTATAAATCAATGTTTGAAAATTTAACTATAAATAGAAAATAAAACTAAAGTAGTTATGTAAACAATAACTATAATAATTTTACATGAACATATAAGATAAGTTAGGGAAACAATAACCTGTAAAATATATTTGTACAAAATCTTTAACAAAGATAGTAACAAGTTGCTGTGTAAATCATGTATGCAAAGAAGACAAAGTATTCACATCATATTCAAATTATCTTTGTACATAAATGCAAAATATCTTTGTACAGTGAAAACAAAAATATAATAAATGAATCAGCAACCATAATTATATGTAAACACGTTTGAAGACATGCATTTAATTAGCACAACAATATGTCAATTCGAATTGCAGGAAGATCTTTCAGCCTCTATAAAAAAAATCAAACCTGATCAACACAAGTTGAAGCTTGTACCATAAGACACCATTTTTTCTAAAGATGTTTCTATATATACACCTCATAATATACTTGTTCGTTTACAAAACTTAGCAAAACTGAGACAAGGAAGAAAAGAAAATAAATACTTTTACTTTACAAACTCAAATAAATTCAACAACAAAGCAGAGAGATTTTCAGGAATTCAAATCTGCAGCCGTTCAACACAACACTTGCTTTGTGTTCAATAATTATTAGGCGAGTAAACATACAGTTTTTAAAGTTTAAGTTTTGGTAATTAGTTCATGTAAATCCTGTGTTTGCTATATATTATAAGTATGTAATTCTGAGATGTTCTCTGGAAGTTTAAATATGTGATGTCTTCAGTACTTTTAAAGCTTCTGAGCAAAGAAGTGTAAAGAAAGCTAATACTTCTTCATTTAAACCAATTTAAATTTTAGGAATTTAAGCTAATTAAGTTTGTTTAACTTAAATCATAAGCCTGGAAATTTTTTGAAGCATAACAGTATAATATAGATACTGTTTATTCAAGTTACAGTATAAAAAAAATCAATATGTTAAAATTCAAATTTTTAATTTGTTAATTTGATCCCATATCTTGATTTAACATACAAAGTTAAGATTTTTAAAACAAGAACGATGATTTTTAGATCAATATTCAAGATGCAGTTTTAAAGAGAACCGAAAATGCTTTTTGTAAGAATATCTGATGATTCAACTAATATTAGATGTTGTAATTCGTATTGAGCTTGCTTGATACTAGTTGATGACAGGAAAAATGCTAAAAATATTTCTAATGCAAGGATTTTGGGGTCGAATTAAATATAGGGTTTTGGTTCAACATTTTATGTGTTCTGTAAATTATTAATTTCATCGTCGTCGCTTGACCGAGTGGTTCACGATTCTAGGAGATGGCCGAGGAGAGTTTGGGCGTGGTGTGGCCGAAGCGGCGTCGCCACCAGTGGTCGGTGTTGGTAGGATGTGGCGATTTTCAATGGGTTGTTCGAGTTGATGGTTCGAGCTACAGGCCTTTTTTCGATTTCACCCTTTTTGTGAAGTACTGGGTTTTGATTTCAAAGTATGGTCGATTTGTGGTTTGCAGAGGGCAGCGTGGGTTGTCGGAGGGGTGACGAACCACTGTGCATGTGCACGGTGGCGTTTGGGTGTCTGTTTGGTGTCGTGGTTGTCGCGAGTTGTTGTACGAGTATATTTGGGGTTTGCTTCGAGTTTGAACCTGGTGCGTGCGTGAGTAAAATACTTCAGTTATTAACAAAAAAAAGAAGAAGAAAAGATCAGATAGAAGAAGAAGAAGGGTGTGAGAAGAGAGGAGACACGGGAAAGAATAGAGGATGATGCGTGATTTACTCGAGTAAACAGGTGTTTGCCTTGGGTTTCTTCTTTGGGTCAGCTTAACAAACCTTTAAGTTATTTGGTTAACAAAGTTTAAAATCAAATAAATAATGTTGACAAGTTTAAGCTAAGATTTAATTTAAAATTCTTAAGCAAGGTTTGCAAATGTAAGATGATAAGTAAATTTAAAGTGTAAGTTAATTTAAAATGTAAATTAATTTATACATGTAATTAAATAAATAATTTAAATAAATTTGTAATTGAAGATTGACATTAATAATTTGTGGTTAAGTCAATTTGAACTTAAGAATTTAATTAACTACTTAAAGTAAATTAATGAATAGTAGTTAACTAATTAAGAAATTAATTAAGGATTAAATGATTAATTAATTGGTAATTAATGATTAATTAAATAATTAGTGATAATTAAATAGGTAATTAACTTTTATAAATTAATAATTAAGGTTATTAATTAATAATTAAGAATTAACTAATTAAGTGAGTAATTAAGAAGTAATTAATAAATTTAATAAATCGATTAATTAGCGATTAATCAAGCTGGATAAAATGATAAATTAAGTTAAGTTAATCAAACTATATTGATATGAACTGATGATTCTTGTTTGATTGATTATGATATCTGTTTGGTGATATTTTGTGATATATTCTGGATATATCTGTGATGACTGTGTATGATTTATCTGTGATAACTGTTCTGTGAATTCCAAGTATTGAATTAAACTGTTTAAACAATTAAACAACTTGGCCCTTAAAATGGCGTTTGGATTTCGATGAGACCGGGATCGGTATCAATTTGATATTCTGAAAACCACATCGATCCAAATTAAACGATAAGTCGTGACATCTTAAGTGAAGGTCGAGATGGTGTTTCAGAATGCAAGGGTTATCGTCGTTAACTCTGAGGGTGATTCCAAAATGAGTGTAACGAGATAATGCCTTCGGTTTCGTTCGAATCTGGAACGAACTTGTATGGATTGAATGCTTTCAGCACATCGTCAAGCGGACGATGAGCATTCTAAGAGATATGTTCTATAAAGGTAATCGCAGCCTCAAGCCTCATCAACCGAGAATGGCTAAAACACGGGAGATGCAACAAGGTTAGGTGGGTCATGCCCAAGCAGGACGAGGTATACCTCTGTCTAGATGTTTCTTTTTATTTCGGCTGCGTGGGCAGTTATTGGCCACAACTGCGGGGTTATCTTGTTCGGGACTGTTCAGTAAGGAATGGTTCCGGCCTTGTGTTGTAGGGGGTCGGGAGTGATCCTCGGTACGGTGATCTAGGTCCCGTACTGTGACGAGCGGTACCCCAGTAGCCCTGTCATTGATGGAAATCCATTTTCCCTACGAGACCCTACGGTTTTGATTTGTATTACCCACTTTTATGGCTAGTAGCTGGAATTTAATGAATGTAACAATTTCGGCTATTTCCTATTTAATTGAAAAGCCTAGACACTATTATAATATCACTGGATTTCCTATAACATGTTTTGGTTAGCGTAAGGTAAAAACTTACCCGTGTTTATGTGTGGGGAGACTTACGTGATACCTTTATTTTCAAATGATTTTCAAAGTTAAACAACTTTAACCCGTTTACTCACACCAGACCCATGTCTGACCCGGAATTTATATTTTGTTTTTCATAAACTCTTGGGTACTCAAATTTTTATGAGTAGCCAAGTGATAGGGATTTGGAGTGTTGAGTTTCTGGAGGAGCTTGGAGAAGAAGACCAGACACATGTATCTATCTATGTAGTTCCGCTGTGTAGTTACTGAATGATGTATTTTGGATGTATGTATTGACAGATATGTATATGACTGTTTATTGTATGATATAACTCTGATAAATGTAAAACTATGTAATAGTTTTATGATGTATTATATTTTGTTCCATTCCGCTGTGAGATTCTGATGTTATTTTTTTCTTTTTATTTTTTTCTATTTTTGTCCCGTTCTTTTCTTATTGATGATACGTCTATCTGTGGTTAGAAAGGCGGGTCGTTACAATTAAAGTAAAAGATATATAAATTAAAATTAGTATTTAAAACAAATTTTAAAGATCAAAATCAATATTCATTAAACATGTGTATTGGGACCAATATATTTGTTTTTACAAAATGTGCAACCATTACCTTCAGGAAGAAGCACGTGCGAGAAGATGAAGGCAATATGAGATGCGGATGAAATTGTGTACGTGGGTTTTTGTATTTAACATAGGCTTGCGTTGATTTGGTGTATGAAAGACAAGAAATAAATGATTTGAAACGGTAGAGGAATTATAGGATTTCATTCCTATTAAATACAAATAAGAAAAATGCAAGTGTAAAAGAGATGAAATAATTTACATGTGAAGTGTAAGGAAAGATTTTTCATTCCTTTTAAAATGCACGGCTGATGATTTTATCAGCTAAGCTAAGAAATCAAAAGTGTACGCATTAGAGAGGTAATAATTAAATCGAAACGTACGTCCAAAATTTATAACAAAGTAACGTACTTTGAATTTATTTGTTTCGTATTTATTTAGTAAAATATATGCTAAAGTATATTTAAGAAGATAACGTATCATTTATATAACGCCAAATAATTTAAACAAGAATGGATATTAAACGTACCAAATAAAACGTATAAAAAAATAGCTATTTACACATTATTTATTTCTTAATTTAAAATTTGATTTGTTACATCCATTTGATTTGTTTATTACTTTACCAAAAAAACAGATGTATATACATATAAAAGAAACGTATAAATTTATTTCTTTTTACACATTATTTATTACTTAATTTAAAAGTATGTAACCTATTTAAAAGAAACAAAATTGGAACAAATGTTGTACAAATATATACAGTTTAAATAAAAGATTTGGAAGTTAAAATTTAAAATTTAAAATTTCAGTTAAAGTTAAACTTTAATCCAAAATCAAAATTATAGAAATTGTTTATATTTATTAAAATTTGGGCAAATGATTTATAATCAATTCAAGAAATTTCTAAAATTCGAATTTTTAAGTAATCAAACACCAAAGTTTTAAATAAGATGAATAAGAATACAAAAATTCAATTAAATACGTAAACAAAACCATTCAAATTATTAAAATTTTACGGGTCGAAATTATTAAACTTTTACGGGTCATTACACTCTTCCCCACTCAAAACATTTCGTCCCCGAAAAGGAAGGAGTTAGGTGGATAGAACAACCGAAAATAAAAGTAGATTGAAAGTCAAGATTTAAACAATTAATTTGAGATTATATAAAATTTTACTTGAAATATTCATTTGAAAACTTCAATTGCAATTCAATTATATTTAATACTTTAAAAGTTTTCAAAACCCATTTGTAAAATTCCTTGCTTCCTTTATAAATACCACTTATATGTTTAAATAACACCTTTATAAATATATGAGAACTATTTGAAAATAATTATTTACATCATTGGTTTTATTTACAAAGAAGCTATTTGAAAACATTAAATCCATAATTCATGGAGTTATTAATTTATCTCAAGAAACCTTTCAATGAATCTATTGATTTAATTAATGGAATTTGTTCATATATTTACCGGGGAGCATATAAAATCTTCAATAGAACTAGTAGACTCCTAGAATACAAAGGTACTTGCTTCCATCCCTTAGCATTCGTTAGTTCAATTTGTTAGTACGTAAACCATTTAAGAAGACTGAAAAACTATGATGTTGTTCTAGCTATTTTATTTTATTTTTTTGTGAGAAGATGCACACCAATAAAACTACAGTTTAATGCCTAATCAAGAGGTTTTGATATAATCATTAAATTTAGCGTATTGTAATGATCGGTTTTATTTTATTTTCTATGTAAAAGGCAAAAAATGTGGCTGCCTAAGGCAACCTGTAGGCTAGAACCGGCCCTGGTTGCAAGTAGGTTGCTAATAATTGTAATTTAACAAAGTTGAAATGTTGGAACTGCACAACCCAGCCGTCTTTTCCCTTTACAATACTAAAGCCCTAAAGCCCAAGTATGCAGGGTCCAATTAACCGATAATATGTAGTCACTATGCTCCAGCAAGAATCTTATTAATCGGTATAATCTTTAAATACCTAGATTTTCTTGAAACACTGATAATTGACATCCTGATTTGAACATGTAAATCAAAGTGCGATAATGAAAATGAACGAAATATCGTTTTACTCAAAACATCGATGACCCAATTAATCGAAGCCCTAAATCACTTCTTAGGTATTAATTTTTTTGGGTTTGTTTCGTTTAGTTCTTTGATTTTTTCTTCTTCTATGGTACTTGGTATCATTCCTTTGAATTCTTCGTTAAAATTTTGATTTGCTTTTTTTTCATACAGAGCGAGAGATTCCATTTACTCTGGTCGTCTGCTCTCTAATATGAGAGCTCAAAGTTAGCAACAAAGTGAAAAATGATCAACCAAAGACATGTAGATTTAAGTGAAACTTGGGTTATCAGACAGAAATTAGACAACACAAAATCATTACATGTGTTATAGAATAAAGAAAGTAGAAGCCATTAGAGAGAGAACAATTTTATTCATTCAGGGAATAGATCTATATTTACATTACATGGCCATTTTATATAAAGACTTCAGAAGTAACGACCGAACTTATACCACGATATGGGACTAAATAAAATGATGTACAAGCATATTCACTTCATAATATACATATATTATAACACTCCCCCGTGAATATGCGTCTTCAAAATCTTGAATGCTCGGATAATTTGAAATTTTCCATTTCGAAACGTGTACGATGATTGCTCCCCCTCATTATTATCTTGCTTGCATTTATCGATTCAATCAATATAGATATTGTCTGTTGCCTCATTAAAAACCTCTATTAGGAAAACCCAGTGGGAAAAAACCTTCAACGAGGAAAAGAGTGCAACTTGTGAAATCATAAATATCATACTAAAAATGATATTTCTTCTAAGAGTTTGATACTTCAGGATCAAAATAATGCCTCATTAAAACCTTACTAAGAAAAACCCAATGGGAAAAATCTTAGTGAAGGAAAAAGAGTACAATATAGTATGAGATATTTCAATAATTTACAGAATCAAATAGAGTTTGATACTTCTGAATCAATATAATACTTCATTAAAAACCTTACAAAGGAAAACCCGGTAGGAAAAGCCTTAGTCAAGGATAAAAATACAATTTAACTTAAATAACATATTTGAGATGTTATTTCTTGAAAAGACATTTGATTCTTTTAGATCAAGACAATGCCTCGTTAAAACTTAGTAAGAAAAACCCAGTGGGAAAAATCTTAAATAAGGGAAAAGAGTACATTGTAACTTATTTTCAAATGTTACTGGAGAGTTGATACTCCTGGATCAAGATAATGCCTTATTAAAACCTTACTAATAAAAATCCAATGGGAAAAATCTTAGTTAAGAAAAAATAGTGCATTATAAAATACTTATGGATGCTCCCCCTGATTTAAAGTTTCCTCTGAATTCGTATTCGTCTTTCGATAACTTAAATTGGTTATAGATACTTCTGGATCCATAAATATGTATCTCATTAATAATACAATTTATTAATAGTTTTCTTCGATACAATCAAATTTTCTAAGATTGTTTCTTCAAATATGGTTTGCATTTTATGCATCTGTATGCTACTTTTATGAAAAACACTTCATGTGCTTTTATTTTGTGCTTCAAATTAATTTTGTGCATTTCAACTATACATCTTTCATGAATATTAAAAATTTCATTACAACATTACTAGATAGCAGGAAGTAATCTACTCATCTTGATGTATCAAGATTTTCATTATTACAACAATATTTAGAAGAAATTTGTAATCTACACTTCATGTCTTTTTCATTCTTTATAACTACAAAAGTTATATATATTCTTCAGAAATTTGTATACTTTAATAAGTATTTGCATATCGCAACTATCACTTCAATGGATATTAAGGTTTCATTACAACGATACTTAAAAATATGAAGTAATCTACTCATCATGAATTATATCAAGATTTTCATTACAACAATACTTAAAAGTAGGTTGAAATCTACTCTCCTTGTTCTTTGCATTCTTTATAACAATGAAAGATTTATATTCTTCAGGAATTTGTATACTTTCATTATTTAATATTATTTTAAGCCACATTTATACCTTCAGGGTATATTAAGCATATCAAGTACTTTCGGTACTTTGCGGACTACATGTCCATATTTCTCTACTATTAAAGGATTCATGATGGCTAGTCATGTTTTCCCCTAATTCAAGATTCTTAATCTATTTATAAATATAAGCGCTTTATTGTTTACAAATTTATCATCGATGATTATTTCTTGTCAATTCTAGACATGATTTATTGAGATCTCCTTAATTATGTTTTAGGTACCTAAACCACTTCTGCGTAATTTGACAATCATGTCATTGGTCTCTTCAAGAGGACCCTTAAGTGTTTCTTCAAGATCACTCACCTCCATTATTTGGCATCTTTATTACTTACTCCAAAGATATTTTGAACTGACTTTTGAACCATATTTCATATGTGGTTTACAAATTTTGATCCTTCAAGGATTCATATCTATATTGGAGAAAGTCTACTAGGGATAATATTGATAATGTTTTGCATCATTGTATATTGTAATAAATATTTAACACTGATGATCAAAATGAACTTGTATCCCTTTATCCTCTTTGGATTCTCATCTTAATCCACTATCACATTACTGCTAGCAAATACATCATACATATTAATAATAGAAGGTTAATTCTTTTATTAGTTGATAAGATGCATTCAATTGATATTGATTATTATAGTTTGTTCTCATTCATTGATCTAAGCAATTGGAGGAATTTACTTATTGTGTAGATCATTTGAATACATACATGACTTCAGGTCATTCAACATTTATGTTGGTTGGATTTTAAATCACTAAATAATATCTGTGCATAATCTATAAGATGAGCTCATAACAAACTTCAGGTTGTTAGCTAAATATTTACATATATGGATGTATACGTGCGTCCATGTATCACATATATATTATAAAATTTTCATATTCTTTCTCATTTGAATTAGTGATTTTTAGAACAAACTATTACAAGTTTCCAAACTATTAATTTCTATTTATAAATCAATGTCAATGCAAACCTGTTAAAACCGCATGATAATGTTCAAAACATTTAGTTTGAAACCATATCGAACTTCTGATTCGAACAAAATATATACTACTTCAAGTTGTTAAGTTTTATTCCTCAATTATATCTCAAATATCAGTTTTGAACACTAATTATGATTACTTATCAAGGAATAATTTTTAATTGCATATAGACATTTCTACACATCTCTATTGAGAGTTCCGTAAAAAAAATTACAGCAAAGATAATAGTAATATCTTCTGGATACTTGGAATGTTACAGATACAGATTTCCTCAGGACCGTATGTATAGCTCTCAAACTTTTAGGATCTAATCTAAACTAAATTAGAATCCTTTATAATCAAATTTCTATGCATTTATTTGGTTTAATAAAATTACCAAATATATAAGCAAATCTCTTCTAGAGATATGTTATCATTTTCTAATTTATTAGTCTCTTTTAGGGATATTTTATTATCACCACTGCTGGAGTGAATTTATCTCTTCTAGAGATATATGTATTATTGTAATGTCATATCAATGTACAATGTTTCTATTTGTAGAAATTACATAATTACTATCTTTACAATAACATAAAACATCCCTACTGGAAATTTGTTGTAACTATCTTTGAAATGACATATCAGACTTTCAATACAGTAACAAAATTAGATCCACCAAATGAAAGTAAGATGCGAAAGATAAAACCACTACTTCTGGAGTGTAACATTGGTATACAATATAATTTTTTTTTTCAACTTGCCATGCATATAGGAACTACTTTCCACGGTTGCACTATGAGAAGAATCGCCTGGCAAAATACCAGCCATGAAAATTTAGCTTCTTGATATATGCTGAATAATTGGTATACATCTTCCTTAGTTGGTTATATTTTTGCAGCTTAGGCAATTTCTTCTAGACAGCTGCAAAAAAAGACGCAAGACCAATCAACTCAACTAACCATATTGCTGTGGTATTGATAACTGAAAGCAGAAGGAATCAATTATCAACCAATGTTACAAAGTACACTTATCATTTTGTGGAAACTAATTTCTTTTATAACTGCACCAAAACATATGTAGTTGAACTGCTAAACTTCATACATACAACCGTCAGTTGAAAACAATGGAACCATACCAAAGTTAAAAACAACGGTTGCACAAAAATAATGATAGTCAATTTCAAAAGGCTAACACTTATATAGCCATTATATTTCAGTGATTGCTGCAGGTATTACAATTTTCATAAATTAGTTATGGAGATCAAAGAAGCATTGTTAACATATGAACTATAATTCAAATTATGCTCAACCTCTTGGAAAGGAGTGGATAAACTGCAGAAATGATTTTTTATTTTTTTTTCTTGTAAGACCGTAGCCTATACAGTAAAATAATAAGGTAATTTTCTTATGCATTTTTATCCCCTTGACTAGCCTGCTTTAGCAAGTCATACTTGTGCATTCCTGCTTAATCCTTCAGGATTGTAAAATCAACATGTTCATCATGTGTCTTCCAATATCTATCAAAGCACATAATCAAAACATTAATTTTTTTTTTCGACTTGATGTGCCAAGTGCCAACACATGTATAAGATGTCCAGACACAAAACTCTTAAAAGATAAAACCACATTATAGCCCGTTTGTTAATTCTATCCCTAGAAACTAAAAGGATGTTCAAACTTTTTGCCAAAAGAGGTACCAAACGTGTGCAGAAATGAGACTTGCGAAATTAATTAGTGAGCATAGGTATCAAACGAAATGAGCCATTTCACTAATCTGATATAGTACAAGAAAAAATTCATAATCTAATCAATCAAATTGTAACAAAAAAAGGACATTTTAGTCAGAAAGCACATAGGAAAATTGCACAAGCACATTACGCATGATTTCAAATCACAATTGTCAGTTCAATCGGTAAACGAAAGTTGAATACTGTTGCAAAATAAATCAACCAATATCAGCTGACTTCAAAACAGAGGAATCTCGTGAAATATAAGTGCAGCTTCACGACCCTTCATTGCAGAAAAGATGGTAATCGTTTATTGACTTAGAAAAAACCCTACCTTCCCAACAGTCGACAAATCCAACATAAAACTGCGTGAAACGCAAAATAAATAGAAAAACCTAACTTCCGAGAGACTCTTAGATGAAACAGAAGTTTTGTAAGAGCAAGTATGAATACCTTGACGTTGAACATACATCAATCGTTATACCACATCAAGGCTGTAGATCGAAAAGAAAAGCAACAGTATATAAAATATAAAATGTTATAGATCTATAAATTAGATCAGAAAAATTAGATCATATTGAGATCAACATAATAACATCTACAAATAAAATCAATTTAATAAGTCTACAAATGAGATCTGAAAAATAAAGTCTACAAAGTTAGATCTATACAAATAAATAATATTAGATTCACATAATTAGATCATATTATAAGATATACAAAATGAGATCCAGGAAAAAGAAATGAGATTAAAACAAATGTTTACAAAACGAAATTTGATCTACGAAATAAAATTAGATCCTAAGAGGAAAGAAATAGATCTTAAATGCATAAAGAAAATCTTAAAAATAAAACATCGTGCTAATAACGTGTTATAGAATAAAGAAAGTAGAAGTCATTAGAGAGAGAACAATTTTATTCATTCAGGCAATAGATCTATATTTACATTACATGGCCTACTTTATGTAAAGACTTCAGAAGTAAGGACCGAACTTATCCCACGATGTGGGACTAAACAAAACGATGCACAAGCATATTCACTTCATAATATACATATATTATAACAACATGGACTTTTTTGGAAAAGAAAAACAATTGTAATGAAAAGATAAACATACATATTGATTGGTACAGCTCAACCGGCTGAGACAGATTCTCTAACCAACTGAGCAATGAATGCTTACGGGCACTTTTTTAAAAAATTGACTGTAAAAATTTTCCCTTGACCGTTATTTCTCTGGGCAATCAAATTCAAATGCCAAAAATGTACAGTGATGTTCATAAAAACCTCACATTTTAGGCCATATTTTACCAGCCAGTTTCCTCGTCATTTTCATACTTAGTGAAGCATAATATATAGTCAACATGGACAAAAAACCCGATTTCCATCAAAATGCACAGAACAAAGTCCTACATAACTAATTTGTCATCAATACAACCAAAGGCTGTCAGTTTCAGTCTATGATTCAAATCCTTCATAACAAATGGTAAATTGAAAAAATAGAAACGACGACATCAAGAAAATAGTACAGGAAAACCATCATAATGTGTTATGAAACACAAACCAATTCGCTTTCAACCATGCATACTTGAACGCTTCATTATATCAGTCTTACTTTCATGAACTTACCTTTGAGATACACGTTTTAATTAGATTCATATTATCATACCAATTTTTGGTAAAGCATTCTTACAATTTTTTATTAGTCTTCAAAATTTTCTGTATGTCTTTGCTTGTTTAATCCTTAACGTTACAACCCACAAAGTTTTGTGGGTCGATATTTTGAGACCCAGGTTTCTAACCCACCATGGGAACAACCGACCATGGGGCTCGAACCCACCGCCATAAGGTTAAGAAGATAACCCATGTATATATTGGTTAATGTTACTTTTATACTGTTAACGATAGCCCATGCATATGTTTTACGTAATAGGAAAACCAAAAAGGAATGGAATAACATGTACTTGAGTGAACTGCCCACACTCTACATATAAGCTTATGTATTTCAAAAGTGACACCAGGGTTCAACATTCATATTATTTAACTCTTTGATACATGTCACATGTGTAACAATGAGAGGACGGTAAGTAATTTTGTTTTGTTGTAATATTATTGTTTTGTTTGGGAGGAAGTTCTCATAGATGTTGATGTTTAATTCTTTATAATTTATAAAATCATCAAAAAAACATAACCAACCAATGTCAATCATTTTCATGTTAGTAAACTAAGAAATGTCATAAGATAAACCATTTATATTGTCTTTAGTACACAATTCATTCAAGATCTGTACCCGTCGCCAGAATTAGACCTGCAAAATACAACAATTCATTCAAGATCTGTACCCGTCGCTAGAATTAGACCTGCAAAATACAACAGACAGATTGTTGAAGATAACTATGCATTTGTCGTTAATGGTCCTCTTATGATTATTTAATTCAGCTGAATCATGTTTAAGACACATGGAGCATTTATCGTGAACAATTAATGTTCAAGTTTCTTTATTTGAAGAATCTACAGTAATTGGTACAAAAGTATCACTTCATTTTCTACCTTCAAAACGCAAACTAATAAGCCTGCCATACTCTGAAAGCTTCGTGCATAAGTATGACGAAAGAGAAAGGGTGGTCGGTTGGGCAAAACAAGATCGATCGCCTACAAAACTAATAAAAGCCTACTATACCAACTGAGCTAGACGGGCCATTTGTTATATTTTTATGACAATTTTTAATGAAAAAACAAACACACCCGGCAGATTCTATCTTCACCGAACAGGGCAATACGATCAAAAAAAACTGAACAGAATGTTAAAAATCATCAAATAAAGTACAGGCGTAACTGAAGAAACCACATCTGCTGTGATGTAATCGAAATATGAAGGGAACAAAAAGAAGACATACCTACGGCGAGGTTGATTGAGACTTAGCGAAGAAGGCAAAGAAGAAAATGTTAGGGCTTTGCCTCTGGAAAGTATCGCTCATACGTTCGCTTAACAATCGCCTGGGAAAAATAAGAGAGTAAATGAACATGAGGAATTTGGAAATTGAATCAGGAATGTACAGAGTCAACAAATAGAGCTCATCTCATTTATTATTGCTTCCGACGGTAGATTTTGAGCCCTTTCAAAGTTAGGCTTGAGTTTTTCTCGCCTAAATGCAATTTTCTAGCGTCAATTTATACAAATTGTTTGACACGTCGAATATTGTTATTTTTCAGTTTCACATCATTCAGTGATCTTTTATTCTCTCAGCTATGACTTTTGAATTGATGTTTAAAATTGAACAATTTAAATATATTCTTTAATGGTATAAAAAAGGTATAGAGATTTTTCTTCAAAATCAATATAAATATGATACAGATTGAAGTGTAAGGATGAAAAAACTACTTTCTACATAATATTTGTCTTTTCGTTATAATTCCTATTGGACGGCTTATACCACAATGCAAGGCACATTAGAATTCACTAAATTGCACAAATAGACAATATTTGAACATTTAATATTATCATTTGTATAATCAGGAAATTATTGTCAAGGACAAAATTTCATAGCTTTTTAGCGTCAAGGACAGACCTTCAATATTTTATTCTGAAGGACAACTTTCTGTAGGTATCAGTTTTTAGTTATTGATAGCAGATTTTATGTATCAGTTTTTAGGTATCGGAAGCAGTTTTTAGGTATCAGTTTTAGCCCGGTAGCAGTTTTGTTGTCCTTATGAATAATTTTGGAAAATGTTTGTCCTTATGGATAATTTTTAGAAGAATGTTTGTCCTTGTGGTAAAAATATTGAGGTCGTGTCCTTGAGACAAAAAATATACAAATCTTTGTTCTTTAAATTAATTCCCCCTTTGTATAATATACTGCAAAATATCCTTAAAAAAACAAATATTTAAAAGTTTGGTTTGGCTTTGCACTTTTGTAGCATCTCGATCAGGAGCTTAATAAAATATATACAATAAAATGTATTTTTGAATTTAAATTGGGACTTTTGGAGGAAAAATGGAATTTTCAGAACTTAAAACGGAAATTGGTATTTAAAATTAGTTTTGTGGTGTGTGTCTATATATATATATATATATATATATATATATATATATATATATATATATATATATATATATATATATGTAAGAGGTTTGTAGTGAAAATGTATTACGACGCTTGGTAATAAAAAGAGAAATAAAATCTTAGTAATAAACATAACTCCTGCCTCACCAAGGAAAGTCGGCTCCCTCTTTCTCCTCAATCCCTAACGCAAATTTAGATCACACGATACAAATGATAAAAAAAAAAAGAATGGCCACTCAAACGAAATTTCAACGCGGCTGCTCGTACTAATCTTCTATTAAACAATTTCTTAGTAATCTCGTACATCGCGGAACGAGATTGCTCCATAAAAAAAGCTTTGAGGCTTACGAATATTTTATGGACGAACATACGTTAGTGTTGCGTATGTCTGTCCATAAATGAAATATAACAAAGTGTTATAAGACTTGGTTATGGGCTTGTCTACATTACACAGCACGAAGAATTAAGCGATTCACAAATCGACTAACCAAGTGCTTATAAGACTTAACTATATTGGGGTCAGCGCCCTCAACGGGTTCCTCTCTTAAAAATTCGGTTATTGACGACCATAAATATTCATATGTGAGTGTTATTTTAATTGCTCTTAGCCAGTCAGTATACCTTATTTCGATGAGCTTATCATTTTTTCAAAAAATAGTCATAGGTTGGTCATTTTGTTATAAATTTAATTGAAGTAAATTAGAACAATTTAAACATAGCAGATGTTCTTATATTATTACAGACGATAAATATTATATTTCATTTATCTAATATAAGCTTTCACTTGACTTTTATGTTTTTCAAAACCTTATGAGAAAACATCGAAATCTTTCGATTTCTCTAATGGGCTTTAGAACTCGCTTGCCTTAGGATTCTAACTTTAAGGAAGCTCAACAAATCATAGGCCTATATGAGATATATAACATCTTATCAGTTGAATCATATACAACTCCTAACACGTGTTCTTTGTCTTAATATCATCTTGACCTTGAGGAAAGGTCAAAAAATACATGCTTATATCTTACCTCGTCTAGTCATCAATATATTAATAATACTATACATACCATCTTTAGCTTGAGGAAGCTCAATAACTAAAGAGTATACAAGTAATCTATTAATATATAAATGGTAGACGACAACTTATATATATATATAGTAATATTGATCCAGAGAGCAATGAATTTCTTATGAAATACTCACGTGATTCAAGTGTCAAACATATCTGAAATCACGATATACGTACAATACACATGCACTCGTTACTTAAACCAAAGTTAGGTTCCTTACAAATCCACTCAAGTTTTACAAATTCATATCATATAAGTTTAATTTATTTATAACTATTTATAATAATTAACTTATATAATATTCTTATGTATATTAATTAAATAGTGTTTTATTACTCAATTAATTAGTTAATTAAAATATTTAAATTTCAAAACTATTATTTTATTCATCCTAAACAATTTAAGATGAATATTAACCATAACACTTATAGTCTTATATACACACACACATATTAATATGTATGTATGTATATTTTATTTTGTTAATTAATTTTTAATAAATTTATTTAATAATTAATTTTATGTGATTAAAACAATTTTAATTAAATAATAAATAAATTTAAAAATATGTATTTCTTTAATTAATTAGATTGAAACATATATTGATATGTGTGTGCGCGTGTGTATATATACATAAATGTTATAGTCATATATGTATATATATACACAGATATGACTATAATAGTTATATGTACATACATACACATATATCAATATATATATATGTATATTTTAATTATTTAATTATTTAGTTAATCCAATTAATTAAATTACTAAATAATTTTGAAAATTTTAATTTATTTTCAGAACAATTTTGAAAAGTATTTATAACCATTATAAAGTTTATTTTACATTTTAAGCTTAACATTTAAATTCCAAATATTTTTTTGAATTTGCATATCAATTTTATAAAATGAGTCCAAGGCCTAAATCAATTTAGGCCTTTACAATGGGGCCAATCTTTAGACTTACTCCATCGTTGATCTAAGCCAGTTGCCAAGGAGGTTTACTTAATTACCCAACTCCAAACCTAGAAAATAGTATTCTAGATATCCAAATGATATATTGGTTTTATTAATTAGCCTCTAAATTTACTAATTTAGACCACATAGACCATTAAGGCTCTGATAACATTGTTTGTTCCGGGCTAGTCAAAGCTGGTAAATAGGATAGATTTTAATTTTTTTCCTACTTTAGATCTTGTTGGTAAAGAAACCAGCCTGTTTATAGCGAGTAAATTGGGTGAACTTCAAAAAATTCCTCATTTGAATTACAGTGGAACTAAGAAGTCTAATGGGTTTCAGCAGATCCAATCTAATTAATTTTAATAAAATCATTTTTTATTAATACTATTCTTATTTTAATTAATTAATCAAATTAATTAATTAATTTAATGTTTATTATGTTTGAAACTTGAAATGGTAAGAACATATGAAATATGTCATATTTCAAATTGTGTGATAAATATGTAAGACTTGAAGCAATTGTAATTTGATTAGGTGTTTGTGTTATATCATTTAGGTATGTAAATGGCCAGATTGTTAATTATGGAAATTGATTCCAAGTCCTTTAGAAATTGCTGGCAACCGAAGAGATTTACGCACCTTTATCTATTTTGATTTAAATTTATATTAATTTTTTAGGAGAGAGTGGCTATAGTATTTGGCCACAAAAGTGGGGGAGGCTACAAATGTTAAACTTAAAATTAAAGGGGGTAATGGATTTAAATAAGAAAGGAGGGAGAGAGGAAAAAGGTGATTTGGAACAGATCTTTTGCCCCTTCTTTCTCCACCAATTCAAACCCAAAAGATCGAACACATCACCACCTCCTTTCCTTATTATTTGGATGGCCACTATTCCTAGTCTAATGGGCATATTTGCTTTTTTAAAAGATATATGCAAATTCACATATTTAACCCAATTCAAATGCACATCGATATTGTATATCGATACGTGCATATATAACTTTTATATACGTATTATTTTCAATAATGGTTCAAATAAATTAAATAAATTTTATAATAAATATTTCATAAATTATAATTAATTCAACTAATTTAGAACAATTATAATTTAATTAAATTAGGTTCTAGTGGGAGTATTAAACATTTCGGTTATGTGACTCATAGGTATAAACTCAATCGGTGACCAATATCGAAGAATTCAAATATTATTGTTCGCACATCATCTTAGCTAGTGGTGTGGCATGTTGCCCGAATTTATCGCTTACACGATTTTGGTAAAACCCAATTTTACTATTTTAAGCGGTCTCTAGTAGTGATAATTATACACACCAATTCTCTTAATTAAAAGTATATCACATTAGGACTTATGAAATTTGGTTGGTCAAAATTTCAATATCATCCATATTCAACTTATGTAGCCCAAATACAAAGTTCTTTGTTTAATAATAACAATTATTATTAACTAAACCGCTATGACAAGAGACATTGACGTTGGCTTGACTTTAGTTGAACATGATACTAACCTTACATAACTGTGAAGATGAATTCTCTATTTTTCCAATGCTTCAACTCAGACCCAACAATAGTTATTCGATGAACGTCATGTCATGATTTAACTATAATCAAAGTGGAGTGTTCGCTTTGAAGTTCAATGGTATTCTCTAGCCGAGGGAGCTATATGTCACTTAATATTTTCTTTTAGACCTTTGTTATATTAAATATACCGCAAACTATCAAGTGAGACATTCTATAGTTATCCACACAATCGAATTTGGACTCGAAACATTTTCCATTGTGTTCGGAATAGGGTATAATATTATAAACGCTATGCGGCACACCTCGATATTAGTTCAAAATAAATATCCAGATATTTGAAAATTTTATATATAATTTTATATTTCAAAACGCCACTTCAGCCGTAAATTGTAGTCAAACTCTATCTTGCCACTGCAGCCTAGGATCGTGACCATCACCTCTTCTACACGCCACCCCTCTTCTTTTTAAATTCGTGTTCTTCTTCCTTCGAACGATAACAGGTGCAAGAAAAAAAATCGCGTTCTTTTTTCTTCTTCTTCCATTTCAAAACAAAATCGAAGAGAGAAAAATCGCGGCTATCTTCTATTCTCCTCTAGCAATCGAAATCAAAATTCGAAAAAAGTAATATACAAATCGCGACTCATACTTGAGCGCGGCCATTTCGATTCGGCAGGATGGGAGAGATCGCGTCTTCAATAGGAGATGGGCATGCACTCGCGTGGGTCGAAGCGATGGTAAGGGCTTCTGGCGCTCGCGGCTAGGCGAATGGAGATGGGAGATTGGTTTCGGCTTGTAGTGGTTATTTTTTGGTTCATCGGTGATAGAGTCGAGGGGAGGTCAACTTCGATGATCTAGGGTGGATATCTAGCAGCTCGGCAAGCAAGTGGGTGCGAGATGGGGGTGACGATGGCTGAGGAGGAGGCGAGCGTGGAGAGTAGGTAGTCATGTTGTCTGGGATGGTCGATTGACATTGCCAAGGTTGAGCACGATTGTCAGTGAATGGAAGTAAGGGCTGTTCAATGGATTTTGGGAGGAAGACCTATCGAGTATTGGAGGGTAATCAAACGACTGTTATTAAGAAAATTAATTTCATAATTAATTCGTGAATCCTGTATATATATATGTATGTATGTGTGTGTATATATATATATATTTGTTAATATAAGTTGTAAATTTTCATACGAGGTTTAAATCAAATCAAATAAACTGTGTGGGGTTCGGAACTGTAGAAATCTATGAAAAAGAATTTAACTAGAACGTTAGCAAAATAAAGTCAAGGTGAGAATTTCTAGCTCTTTTAGATTGCACGTTTAAATTTAAATTATTTGATGCTCGATTGGATTGATAAATTTTAAATTATCCGTTGGATGATTATATAATATATAGTAATATATATTAGTAGTTGGAGTGATATTCTTGCACATTATAGCGGATGAGACCTTATACACCCCGCATAATAGGGGATGACCCTATATACTGTGATATCCCCCTCGAAGTGGGATTGATATTTTTTTATTATTGTCTAACATCTATGGATGCAGGAAAACAGTTTGGAGGGATCCAACTGGATTTCTCAAATCTGTTTAGTGTTTTTATATATATAAAAATATATGATGTGAATGAATAATCTGCTCGGTTATTGTGTGTTGTAAATTATTAAAATTTTATAATAGCATGGAAATTAACTTTGGTTTATTAAATACCATAAAAAGTATTTGAACTTTTAAAAGAATTAAAAGGAGATTTTTCATACAAAAATCCATATATCAAATTTTGGATTATTTAAAAGAGAGTTGTTGAATATGCGACTATATGCTTTTTGTTTGATGATAATAAACATATATATATATATATATATATATTCGTGTAAATGTATTTGTTAATGTACTATTTTATTTTTCACAAATTAAATAAATATTTGCTGAATAAAATTAAATAACACAGAATTTGAATTCAAACAGAAATTTTATTCAAACAAATATTTATTACAATTTTGAATGGTACAAATTCAAGCTCTCACTATTCACTATACAACTTTGATACAAATTCAATTACATCACAATTTTACATATGCAGTTGATCTCACTACATATCTCTCACACTCGTATTTATCTTCAACTTCATTCCAGATTAGAATCCAGCATCTGAGCAATCTGCAAAAATATTCACTAACGCAGTAAAATTGAAAAAGAAATATTTTTGCAATATAAAATAAAATATGGACTTTGAAAATATTATTTGCCTCAGTTATTTGGGTTGTTCGTCATCATTTATATCTGAATTCATCACACACGTGCAATGTGACATGCACAGTGTATCACTGTACATGCCTAAAGGCCGTGCACACCGATATACACTTGATAGTGTTACAGGGACAGGTGAGCACAGGTCAAACCCAAATGAAAAGCCGGGTTCAACTCAAATGCAATACAAATAAAATCACAACACGCGCATAAGGTCAAACCCGAGCTATTAGCTGGATTCAACAAAGGGCAGTTGTACAGACTACGACGTCAAGCATGCGAACAAGAAAACCAAAACAATGCCAAACTCAAATGAACACAGTGAAATGCACAAAGGCATAACAACTGCACCAAGACCAGACTACAAAATGAAACAATGAAAATCAGTGCAACCCAAAGTCAAGAACAGCAGTTACAACTCAACTGCAAATACCCAAATACAACAGATCGAAAATGCTCAGGATGAACACAATGATGGTCAGAGCCAAAGTACACAGGGGCCACAAAATCAAAGTGATAATGATCAGTGAAGTCAGAGACCATAATCAAGCAACAAAATATACAGGACAATGCATCAAAGACACAATTGTATGCAAACTGAATGGTCTGGCAAGAAAAATACAATATCAATGTAACGACCCGCTATTTTGTACCATTCAAATCGACAATAAAACCGTACATGTCTGACTTGAATAATTCAAAATACCGAATTGTTAATAAAATTTTGGCAAAACTTAAATATACAGTAAATAAATCAAACACAGAACACAGACACAGAGTAATATAATGCAGCGGAATAGAAAAATAGTAGTTCATGAAGCTACTATATACATCAGAGTTTAATATAAAATACATCAGAATCTCTTGAATACAGAAAAGTCATCAGTACGAGCCGATTACTTCTCTGAACCAGTCAACTAGAAAACTGAAAGCTGAAACGGTAGTTGGATCTCCAAATGAAGCTCTAATATCCAAAGGTGAGTCTCTAATGCTGTATTACTCGGTCTGACCCGAGCGTAAAGCAAAACACAAAACACTCGAGTCAGGATTAACATTCTTATATCAATAAATTCAACTCAAATGAAATATCAACTGAAATACAATATAACTTAAAGGATGTTTGGGATTTCCATCCTCTAAGGGTCCATAGAACTATCTACAGGGTAGAAATATACACTATTACACCGTGGCAATTCACTTGATCTATACTTCAACCCAAATGTCAAATTCACTTCGAAAATTTTTATTTCCCAAATAGTATTTATATATTAAATGCCATATATGGTAAAGCACTTTCAATGTCCTTAACATATAGTTTCACATCAATTCGGCCTTCCCATTCAAATCAAATTCAATCTCATTTTATCAATTTATTTTATCAATTTAAATTTCCCTAAAATAATCACTTCAATTTTATGAATCTCAAATTTGGATTTTATATCCCAATTTCCCCCTTTTCAATAGGTTTCCATACTTTAAGTATTCAACACTTCAACTAAATTTTTCCCAATCTAGTTTTCTAAATAAACTTTCCAATTTAGTTCAAACTCAAATCTCACCTAATTCAATTCGTTATTTACATAACAAATTCAACTATCTTGGTTCAAAATACATATCCAAATCTCTAAACCATTTAATTTCAATATAGTTCATAGCTTAAATATGACAATTTAAATTCAACAGTTCCCTATAGATTCTCGATTTTACATCATTATTATTTAGCCTTGAACCCTCCCTTATTTGATTCTATATCATTTTAGTGACCTTAAATTACATTTTTACTCAATATTTCTTAAATTTTATTAAACGTGAAATATCTCATTCGATAAATTTCAAATTGATTTAAATAAATAAATCCTTATCTAAATATCATTTCAAATAACCCAAATTTATCTCCCAATCTTAATTGTCCAATATTATTGCAAAATTTATCCGAAATAAATTTTCATAAATATTTATCACAATTTATGTATTAAATCAAATCTTGATTAAGCTAGATATAATTAACTCTATATTTATCATTACCCTTTATATATGTATTTAAGAATTTACATTTAATAAGACCATATTTTTCTTATCATATGGTCGAGTGTTACGGATATTATCATTTCAATCCGTACGCTAAATGTATACGGGTGGATAGCATTTCAACCCGTAATCCCAAATTTAATTAAATGAAAACCGCTTGGGTCTATCATTTCAACCCATTTCAATTCAAAATCAAGCATAACAAACGGAACTTGTAGTGTGATGATAGGGATGGTGTCAAAGTAAATACACAAGCAATAACAACAATCCATGACAATTAAATATATAAATCAAATAACCCCGAAATAATCGTATTAATTCGCATTGTTATTGGTATAATTATTTCTAGAATCTACACTATCATTTCATGTAAATTAAAGATTATCACATTACAGTTTCCACTTGTCGTTCCTTTTAAATTTCAGTTTAAAACTACAACAATTAATCCAAACTACGTTCAAAGATTTAAAGTATAATTTATCAATTTCTACGATAATTAAAGGGACAAATCTAACTAATCAAATTTACATATGGCGGGGTTAGATTTTTAATGAATCAAGGTCCGTCATATATAATCCGTTTTAATTTGTAAACTAGGCTACCTCGAATTTAACTAGCAAACTAGTTATCACTCAACAATAATAATTATCATCCAATTTAAACATCAATCAATCAACAATCAATTATCAACCACTCTGTATTATTATCACATAAATAATTAACCGATAATGGTGTCAAGTGTCATAGGTGAACAGATACAGATAATAGCAGTCATAACAGTAAAACAGCTAACAACAGCATATTTCAATTTGACGTTTCAATTGAAATCAAATTTAATAAATAAAAGAACGTTAATCGTGAGTGATTGCTCACCTTTCGAGGCTAGAGATGAACGAGAATGAGTGGGTTACAAATCCAAGCACGAATTCCAAATTAAAGCACGATGGAGCCAAATTTGACGAACAAAGCTGACAAATAGGAATTGATAAACCGAATCAGAGCTAGATCGTGAAGAAAACTGATATAAATGGACCTAAATATATAACTATACCTAACGCTATATATATATAACCAAATTCTTAATTCAAACATATATTAAATTAAATATATTTGTAAATTCAAAACCGTTGTTTTAAACATTTAAAACAAAATTTGAACAATAAAATTTGAAATAAAATACATACATACATACATATATATATATATATAATGCAAATTTCTTCATATATGGTATGTTCATTTAAAGATTCTATATAAAAGCCTAACCAACTACCGTAAACAGTTCTTCATTTTGAAGTAACTAAACCCCTTAAAGTCTTACTATAAATTTGAAATATGCTGACTCATGAACATTATATATATATATATATATACATATTAAACCATGGTATCTATATATTATATATAAACAATATATAGCAAATATTTATTATAACATAACATATATACTCCTATATATAAACATACGGGTACATTCCTCATAAAAAAATCAAAACAGACTTACTTTATTGTAAACTATACATACGTTTATACTTAGAATCAACAGTCTATATATATAATCTTCTTAAACAGTTAAAACTTCATACAAAATTTATATTGCATACTTTAGAACACTGTATACTCAAAACTTGCGTATGTAAACTAAAATTGGAATATACAGTATTCGAAATATAATTATAAGACAAAACTATACTTATATAAGTATACACTACCGTGACATATGCATGCAAACGTCAACACGTATAGTTTTCCTCAACCAAAATATGCCAACCCCTTTTTACGCATTGTATATATACACTTTATGCGTAAACCACTTGTTTTTCTTTTTATAACTTATAATATATATATATAAAGTCACTTGATTTGAAACAGATTACATGATATACTAAAATAAAATATAATATAATAAAATATATACCTTATCTCATATAAAAGAGACGCAAAACATCAGCAAGGCACGAGAGGGGAGAGGACACTGGTCAGGGACGAGGTCGGCAACGTGGGACCTGGAGCAAGGTAGATCTCGGCCTGGGTTGCGTGGAGAGGAGGTGGGTTTCACGCAAGGCCCGATGGCGGCAGAGGCCGATAAGTGCAGAGGTGAGGTCGGCTAAGGAAGTGTGTGGTGGCTATGCCGAGGGGAGGCACGGCTGTGGGTAGGGAGGAGGACAAGTGGTCGGATGGGTGGAGGTGGCTATTCTTGGGGTCGGTGATCGGAGGTGCGGTCAGAGATGGAAGACGGCTGCGTGATGTTTGAGTGGTGGGCGAACTCGGCTTGGGCGGAGGAGAGTGATGGTGGCAGGCGGCTTCGGTCGTTGTGCATGGAGGTTGGGAAAATGGTGGATCCATGTGGAGGAGCTTCAAAATGGAGGGACGCTGTGGGTTTGTGGGCCGTGTTGGCTGCCGTGACAACTTGCAGTCGGCGGTGATGTCGAGGGTGGTTTGCGTGGTGGGGAGAGAGGGAGGCAGGCCGATATTTGTTGGGGCCGTGGAAGTGGGGGAAGGGCGGGCGTAGGTCGAGGTTGGTCAGGCAAATGGTCGTGAGGGGAGGATGGAAATAAAAGAAAATTTGAGGGGAGAGAAGAAGAATAGGCTACAGGAAGTTCTATGCTATATAAATATAGCCCCCTCCTTAAAGTAAGGTAACTGTTGGAAGAAAAAAAAAAATAGAAACAGCTGGACGTGGCCCCCAAGATTTGAATACATAATTTATAATTTAACCTGAAGTGAACGTAGATAATCGAATAGGCAGAGAATGGAATGGTAGATCTCAAAAAATGTAAATGCAGCCATTACTTTATTTCTCAGAACTGAATGAATGGGATACGCAAGTACGGGCGAAGAAAAAAAAAAGCAAATAAAGGAGAGCTATTTCCGGTAGCAATAAATAGAATATAAAACGTGAATATAAAGTGAACGTTGTACTGTGTGAATAGTGATAGACAGATCAATTTATAATTAATTAAACAAAAAGTATGGTAACAGTACCCTCAAATTTGGCTAATAAATAAATCAATAAATTTGTTGTTCAGATGACACGACTAAAGTTTGAAATTCAAAAGAAAATAAACGGTCACGGATCCGGTACCGATACGGTTACCGTTTTCGTGGATTCCGTTGTGTAACTGACTTCAAAACACAGAAATAAATATACTATTGAGATCAGCACGAAGAGACGATCAAAATGGTATACAAATATCAGTGGTACAATTATCCGATCAAAATTCGGTACCGGTACCCAAAATGCTGCTATTTTGTCAGAAATAAGGTAAACGGAGCAGTAGACGTTCGAATTTGGAAAAACGACGAACTGACACCTTGCTCAGAAGATGGTTTAGAAATTTTTCATAGAAAAATATTCAAGCTTGAAAATAAATTTATTATCGGCAATTATTGGCTAGCTGGCATTAAATAGAATTTCATCATACAATAAACTTTGATACAAAATTTGAAAATTTAAAAGTCTGCTATATTTAATTGGACGTGGTCCAAATATTAACTTTTTATTTGCAAATTAATTTATTTAGATTTTCGCCAAAGTCCAATTTAATACGTAAATAAAACAATAGAATTTATTGAATTCTTACAGGTCGTTACACTCTCCCCCACTCAAAACTTTTCGTCCCCGAAAAGGGAGGAGGTAGGAGAATAGAATGACCAGGAATAAGGTAAATTGAAAGTCAAGGTTAGATAATTTATTTAACTATATAAATTTTACTTGAAATATTCATTTAAAGCTTCAATTGCAATTATATTTTTCTTTAATATTTAATACTTTTCGAACTCCTTTTGAAAACAATTATTGACATATTTACTTATTTTTACAAGGACTATTGAAAATATTAAATCTAAATTTGTGAAAATTTTTAAATTTATCTCAAGATATCTTTCAAACATTATCAAATAAGTTAATAATCCTTTCTTTAAAGATGTTTTATTTAATTGATAACTTCAAAAATATTTATAACACTAGAATTTTATATTAAACAAAGTGGTATATAATTAGCCAATATTTTAAAGGATAAATCAATCAAGGAAGGAAGGTAGATTGGGAAAAACAGAATCAAGGTGAATAACTAAACTGAGCAGATAAGGTAGATTAAGAAGAAAAGAATCGGGCACGAATCGATTATTTTCAAACAAAAAAAAAACAAAAAACAAAAAAAAAAAAAAAGTTTCTATTTCAAATATTAATTCAAGATTTCTTTGTTGGGATAAATACTTTTATAATGAATACCTTTATAAAATACTATTATATCGAAATAAATTTCCTTCCAAAAATACTTTTATAACTCGATGTTTCCACAAGTTTATCATCGTTCTTGTAGACTCTGGCCATGCGTTGATCAGGCGCAAAGCTAGAATTCTTCAAGTACTAAGTAGACTTGTTTCAACACCCAGTGAAAATACTTGAAAAACCTTTTAAAACAGATATGGAAAGTACGATCCAAACAAAACAACCAAACCAAAACTTTTGTCCGATCATGGTTCGCAGATACACAATGGTTACGCCTGGTTCCCCCAGGAAACAATCCATATCCGTAAGCTTTCACAGCCCTGCGAGTTACGCCATGATGACTAGTAGGGTGCAGGATACACAATGGTTACGCCTGGTTCCCCCAGGAAACAATCCGTACCCCCAGGCAAGACTCAGCCAGGCACTTGCGCTACTATTCGCGACCTACACAGATTGCAGGATACACAATGGTTACGCCTGGTTCCCCCAGGAAACAATCCGTACCCCTAAGCTAGACTCAGCCAGGCAATTTCGCTGTGCATTCACGAGAGAAAAAGAAAAACCATGGGTTACGCCACGGTGGGAACACTCGAGTATTACATCCGGAAAACCAAAAATCAGAGAGAATAATATCGATAGAATGAATCCACGCTGTGGCCACAAAGCGGATATCAAGCAGAAGGCACTTTCCATATCTTTACTTGGAAAATATATATCATATAGTACCCTTTTAAATCCTTTTCAAATATCGTACTTATATAAAGTCCATAATATATAGGATTCCTTTCTAAATCGAATACTTCCAAAATCAATAGTATATCAAATCATACTTATATAGACTTCGATTATATAAATTCTCTTTCCAAACTGAGTACCCTATATCAATAGATTTCAAATCACTTCATACTTATACAAATCCATTTTATATAAGTTCGACCACTCCCAATTCAAGTGCTTAATAATATAAGGTTCTCAATTTCAAATCATTTCAATATCATATGTGATTTCACCTAATTTTCTTCCAAATCAAATATCTAAATTTCAAAGCTCCCAAATCAGGTGCTTAATACTATAAGGTTCTCAATTTCAAATCATTTCGATATCAAATTTAGTTTCAAAGTCATATATGAATTCACCAATTTCTTCCAAATTAGATATCCTGATTTCAAAGTTCCCCAACATAATAGGTTTAGGAAATTATCCCAGTTTCCAGATTAAAATAATTCAAGTCAACAAATTCATTTCCAAAATCATCATATAAGTACTGGTTTTAATTTTCAATTAAATTTCAAAACCCAATATTTTCTCACAATTCATTATACTCAAAATGGTTTCCAACTTTATACTTATCCCTTTTAAACCTTTAAACTACCCATTTCTATGTGAAATATCCAATTTACCCTTTTGAAAACCATTATTCAACTATATTTTTTTTTCCAAAACATTTCAAAACTAAATTTATATTCTTTATCAGACATTTTATACTCTTCGAAATTTCTTAGCTTTGAAAATTTAATCTCGATTTGGAAGTGTTCGAACATTCAAAATAGTTAGGGAAATCAAATTTTCAATTCAAGAGTTGAAAATCAACAATAAATCAGTTATTTAAATCTGAAACTCGAGGATCGAACACCGGTATCATTTCAAATATATACATATCTCTTTCGAAAATATCAAATTATTTCGGAATTTGAAATCAAAAACGGTTTTACAAGATCACTCGCATAGCGAAGCTATTAAAGTGGCCTCTCCCCCACTTTGAAACTCGAAAATCAATGTCGAGGATGCGTGCACTCATCACCGAAATTATTTTCCAGCGACATAAGTGAGTCCTGGACTTCTATTTTCTTGAAAACTTCTTTGAAATTTCTTCAAAATTATTGGAACTCATTTGAATTTATTCGAAACATTTCTTATTTGGGAAAAATACTTTTAAATCGTATTATTTATATATTTCTCAAAATCTGAAAACCAATTTCAAAATACCGGAATTCAATTCTCGAATTTCAAATTTAACCCTTCGGTTATAAATCAATTTCTTATAAATTTTCAAAATTTCAAATCCTTTCAAAACCTTTTTATATAGAATAACATATCTTATTTGCTTTATACATATAGGTATATAATCCTTATTGAAAACAATTTCTTTTTATATATAGGATATAATTTTGATATATAAAGCAATTTCAAAATACAAACATACCCGATTTTCAAAGGATAATTTAAGAATGGGTTTCAAACAAAGATGGAGATTTAAACTAGAGGAACTCTAACCAATAGAATCCTGATACGAAGATAGACTCAACAAAGTTGAGAAAATCAAAATACAAAATAGAAGATGGATATACTTCCATAAATCGCGGGCGACCTTACCCGGGTCAACCGTGACTTCAGGAATATGATTGATGCGGAATTCCCAAGGCAAATCAACATTCGATCGCTAGAGATAGGATTCGGCATATCAAGAAATAGTAGCATCGCAAACCGAGGATACAAAATCTTCAGTGAATCGATGCCAATTGTAAAGGAGTTTTCACCCTCTTTACAAAACATCCAGTGGAGTTATGGGATACTCCAGAATCAAACTAATATAAATAGGAAGAGACAAGCATGAATTCCAGAACCGAGGGACATTCCAAAATTCAAAGGAAATCGAGTCAAAGGAAGAGATTCAACTCGCGCGAAAGTGATTCTGTAAATAAATTTACCATATATGTTAAGATTTGCCTAGAACCTGGCTCTGATACCAACTGTAACGACCCGCTATTTTGTACCATTCAAATCGACAATAAAACCGTACATGTCTGACTTGAATAATTCAAAATACCGAATTGTTAATAAAATTTTGGCAAAACTTAAATATACAGTAAATAAATCAAACACAGAACACAGACACAGAGTAATATAATGCAGCGGAATAGAAAAATAGTAGTTCATGAAGCTACTATATACATCAGAGTTTAATATAAAATACATCAGAATCTCTTGAATACAGAAAAGTCATCAGTACGAGCCGATTACTTCTCTGAACCAGTCAACTAGAAAACTGAAAGCTGAAACGGTAGTTGGATCTCCAAATGAAGCTCTAATCTCCAAAGGTGAGTCTCTAATGCTGTATTACTCGGTCTGACCCGAGCGTAAAGCAAAACACAAAACACTCGAGTCAGGATTAACATTCTTATATCAATAAATTCAACTCAAATGAAATATCAACTGAAATACAATATAACTTAAAGGATGTTTGGGATTTCCATCCTCTAAGGGTCCATAGAACTATCTACAGGGTAGAAATATACACTATTACACCGTGGCAATTCACTTGATCTATACTTCAACCCAAATGTCAAATTCACTTCGAAAATTTTTATTTCCCAAATAGTATTTATATATTAAATGCCATATATGGTAAAGCACTTTCAATGTCCTTAACATATAGTTTCACATCAATTCGGCCTTCCCATTCAAATCAAATTCAATCTCATTTTATCAATTTATTTTATCAATTTAAATTTCCCTAAAATAATCACTTCAATTTTATGAATCTCAAATTTGGATTTTATATCCCAATTTCCCCCTTTTCAATAGGTTTCCATACTTTAAGTATTCAACACTTCAACTAAATTTTTCCCAATCTAGTTTTCTAAATAAACTTTCCAATTTAGTTCAAACTCAAATCTCACCTAATTCAATTCGTTATTTACATAACAAATTCAACTATCTTGGTTCAAAATACATATCCAAATCTCTAAACCATTTAATTTCAATATAGTTCATAGCTTAAATATGACAATTTAAATTCAACAGTTCCCTATAGATTCTCGATTTTACATCATTATTATTTAGCCTTGAACCCTCCCTTATTTGATTCTATATCATTTTAGTGACCTTAAATTACATTTTTACTCAATATTTCTTAAATTTTATTAAACGTGAAATATCTCATTCGATAAATTTCAAATTGATTTAAATAAATAAATCCTTATCTAAATATCATTTCAAATAACCCAAATTTATCTCCCAATCTTAATTGTCCAATATTATTGCAAAATTTATCCGAAATAAATTTTCATAAATATTTATCACAATTTATGTATTAAATCAAATCTTGATTAAGCTAGATATAATTAACTCTATATTTATCATTACCCTTTATATATGTATTTAAGAATTTACATTTAATAAGACCATATTTTTCTTATCATATGGTCGAGTGTTACGGATATTATCATTTCAATCCGTACGCTAAATGTATACGGGTGGATAGCATTTCAACCCGTAATCCCAAATTTAATTAAATGAAAACCGCTTGGGTCTATCATTTCAACCCATTTCAATTCAAAATCAAGCATAACAAACGGAACTTGTAGTGTGATGATAGGGATGGTGTCAAAGTAAATACACAAGCAATAACAACAATCCATGACAATTAAATATATAAATCAAATAACCCCGAAATAATCGTATTAATTCGCATTGTTATTGGTATAATTATTTCTAGAATCTACACTATCATTTCATGTAAATTAAAGATTATCACATTACAGTTTCCACTTGTCGTTCCTTTTAAATTTCAGTTTAAAACTACAACAATTAATCCAAACTACGTTCAAAGATTTAAAGTATAATTTATCAATTTCTACGATAATTAAAGGGACAAATCTAACTAATCAAATTTACATATGGCGGGGTTAGATTTTTAATGAATCAAGGTCCGTCATATATAATCCGTTTTAATTTGTAAACTAGGCTACCTCGAATTTAACTAGCAAACTAGTTATCACTCAACAATAATAATTATCATCCAATTTAAACATCAATCAATCAACAATCAATTATCAACCACTCTGTATTATTATCACATAAATAATTAACCGATAATGGTGTCAAGTGTCATAGGTGAACAGATACAGATAATAGCAGTCATAACAGTAAAACAGCTAACAACAGCATATTTCAATTTGACGTTTCAATTGAAATCAAATTTAATAAATAAAAGAACGTTAATCGTGAGTGATTGCTCACCTTTCGAGGCTAGAGATGAACGAGAATGAGTGGGTTACAAATCCAAGCACGAATTCCAAATTAAAGCACGATGGAGCCAAATTTGACGAACAAAGCTGACAAATAGGAATTGATAAACCGAATCAGAGCTAGATCGTGAAGAAAACTGATATAAATGGACCTAAATATATAACTATACCTAACGCTATATATATATAACCAAATTCTTAATTCAAACATATATTAAATTAAATATATTTGTAAATTCAAAACCGTTGTTTTAAACATTTAAAACAAAATTTGAACAATAAAATTTGAAATAAAATACATACATACATACATATATATATATATATAATGCAAATTTCTTCATATATGGTATGTTCATTTAAAGATTCTATATAAAAGCCTAACCAACTACCGTAAACAGTTCTTCATTTTGAAGTAACTAAACCCCTTAAAGTCTTACTATAAATTTGAAATATGCTGACTCATGAACATTATATATATATATATATATACATATTAAACCATGGTATCTATATATTATATATAAACAATATATAGCAAATATTTATTATAACATAACATATATACTCCTATATATAAACATACGGGTACATTCCTCATAAAAAAATCAAAACAGACTTACTTTATTGTAAACTATACATACGTTTATACTTAGAATCAACAGTCTATATATATAATCTTCTTAAACAGTTAAAACTTCATACAAAATTTATATTGCATACTTTAGAACACTGTATACTCAAAACTTGCGTATGTAAACTAAAATTGGAATATACAGTATTCGAAATATAATTATAAGACAAAACTATACTTATATAAGTATACACTACCGTGACATATGCATGCAAACGTCAACACGTATAGTTTTCCTCAACCAAAATATGCCAACCCCTTTTTACGCATTGTATATATACACTTTATGCGTAAACCACTTGTTTTTCTTTTTATAACTTATAATATATATATATAAAGTCACTTGATTTGAAACAGATTACATGATATACTAAAATAAAATATAATATAATAAAATATATACCTTATCTCATATAAAAGAGACGCAAAACATCAGCAAGGCACGAGAGGGGAGAGGACACTGGTCAGGGACGAGGTCGGCAACGTGGGACCTGGAGCAAGGTAGATCTCGGCCTGGGTTGCGTGGAGAGGAGGTGGGTTTCACGCAAGGCCCGATGGCGGCAGAGGCCGATAAGTGCAGAGGTGAGGTCGGCTAAGGAAGTGTGTGGTGGCTATGCCGAGGGGAGGCACGGCTGTGGGTAGGGAGGAGGACAAGTGGTCGGATGGGTGGAGGTGGCTATTCTTGGGGTCGGTGATCGGAGGTGCGGTCAGAGATGGAAGACGGCTGCGTGATGTTTGAGTGGTGGGCGAACTCGGCTTGGGCGGAGGAGAGTGATGGTGGCAGGCGGCTTCGGTCGTTGTGCATGGAGGTTGGGAAAATGGTGGATCCATGTGGAGGAGCTTCAAAATGGAGGGACGCTGTGGGTTTGTGGGCCGTGTTGGCTGCCGTGACAACTTGCAGTCGGCGGTGATGTCGAGGGTGGTTTGCGTGGTGGGGAGAGAGGGAGGCAGGCCGATATTTGTTGGGGCCGTGGAAGTGGGGGAAGGGCGGGCGTAGGTCGAGGTTGGTCAGGCAAATGGTCGTGAGGGGAGGATGGAAATAAAAGAAAATTTGAGGGGAGAGAAGAAGAATAGGCTACAGGAAGTTCTATGCTATATAAATATAGCCCCCTCCTTAAAGTAAGGTAACTGTTGGAAGAAAAAAAAAAATAGAAACAGCTGGACGTGGCCCCCAAGATTTGAATACATAATTTATAATTTAACCTGAAGTGAACGTAGATAATCGAATAGGCAGAGAATGGAATGGTAGATCTCAAAAAATGTAAATGCAGCCATTACTTTATTTCTCAGAACTGAATGAATGGGATACGCAAGTACGGGCGAAGAAAAAAAAAAGCAAATAAAGGAGAGCTATTTCCGGTAGCAATAAATAGAATATAAAACGTGAATATAAAGTGAACGTTGTACTGTGTGAATAGTGATAGACAGATCAATTTATAATTAATTAAACAAAAAGTATGGTAACAGTACCCTCAAATTTGGCTAATAAATAAATCAATAAATTTGTTGTTCAGATGACACGACTAAAGTTTGAAATTCAAAAGAAAATAAACGGTCACGGATCCGGTACCGATACGGTTACCGTTTTCGTGGATTCCGTTGTGTAACTGACTTCAAAACACAGAAATAAA
Organism: Allium cepa; assembly: GCA_030765085.1. Lineage (NCBI taxonomy): Eukaryota > Viridiplantae > Streptophyta > Magnoliopsida > Asparagales > Amaryllidaceae > Allium > Allium cepa. Next base: position 20,057,590 of record CM060933.1, on the reverse strand, counting down.
TATACTATTGAGATCAGCACGAAGAGACGATCAAAATGGTATACAAATATCAGTGGTACAATTATCCGATCAAAATTCGGTACCGGTACCCAAAATGCTGCTATTTTGTCAGAAATAAGGTAAACGGAGCAGTAGACGTTCGAATTTGGAAAAACGACGAACTGACACCTTGCTCAGAAGATGGTTTAGAAATTTTTCATAGAAAAATATTCAAGCTTGAAAATAAATTTATTATCGGCAATTATTGGCTAGCTGGCATTAAATAGAATTTCATCATACAATAAACTTTGATACAAAATTTGAAAATTTAAAAGTCTGCTATATTTAATTGGACGTGGTCCAAATATTAACTTTTTATTTGCAAATTAATTTATTTAGATTTTCGCCAAAGTCCAATTTAATACGTAAATAAAACAATAGAATTTATTGAATTCTTACAGGTCGTTACAATCAACCTGACGCGAAGCAGTACAGTGATATGTACAGTGCACAGAACACTCAAACACAACAGAAAGCAGAATGCAACATGAAAATGCAGACTCGACTAGTTCAATATAACCAAGGCACAAAGGAATTTCAAAATGATAAAAGTGAATAGTGCAGTGAAACCATGGCATGAACCAAGTAAAAAGCATATACCAGTTCGATATCTTACATTCATGGACCATCTTGCACAGTTCAAAACGAAACCAAACACACTACGACAACACATGGAGTTTAAGACAGCCATAACATCAATTAACAACAATGATACAACTTACAAGCCCAAGTGACGACATGATGAATCAGACCACTCAGTAATATCCAAACAAACAACTCAGTGCAACAGGCAATAGTGAAAGATCAGCTACGACTCAAAAACAATCTCAATGAATACAGTGACAATATGGTTGAAGTGAGACTACAAAGTCTTTAATAGTTATAACAAAATCAAGGTGAAGCCGTGCAAGTCCAGGTTGACACAAATGGTAACAACATGTACAGACAGTAAAGAAACAAAGTCGAAGTCGACCAGAAATTCACGCAACAAATCTCAAGCCAAGGCCGAAGCAGTACAATGAATTCACAAGACCGAAGTCACAGTGAAATCGCCACAGTCATGTCAATGAAAAGGTCAAAATCGTGGTGGCCAAGAAAATTGACCGAGTTAAACATCAATACCGTAAGATTCAAGTAAATTGAAGAAGTCAGAATCAATCTCAAACATCCAAGCAATAATCAAACGGCCGAAAGCATAATATTGAAAAAATCATACGAACGAAAATTTAGGAGTTGGACTCCTATAAATTGCAATAATCATCATCGGCAATATCCATCGAGTTCAAGTACGAAAACACTAAAGCACAAAAGCATAAAATTACATACCGATGCAAGGATAGAACTCGATCAACGAATCAGCCAAAGTGAGCAACAAGGAAAAGACCGATCAAAGCTACTCACAAATTATCCACGCAATCGATCAACATAAATTCGGCTCTTCGAAAAACCTTAGTTTGGATCAAAGAAGGAACAAAGCCCTAATTCAATTTCACGAAAAGCCGAAGCCCTAATTTAGTTGCAAAGAGGAACGGCCGCCATCTTTACGTAAACGAACGGAGCAAATAAAAGAGATGGGCCAAATTATAAAAGGGGCCGGCGTTTTTAATAAGGGCTTTTAATTTTAGTTAGGGTTATTTTAATTTAAATTGTTTTCAATTTGTATCTTTGTTTTTAAACCGTTGAAATTTCTAGTCGTGTGACTAGGGGACAAACTACGTGGCGTAGTTTGAGAATTCGCAACTCAATGGCTGAGTTGTGGCAGGGTTTTGAGCGTAGAGTTTGGTTTAGTCGATAGCGGGTGTCGCGAGTTTATGTGTGTAAGCGTCTGACTATCTAATTTCTAGTAGAAACTTTGGGGGCAACACGTAGGCAGGGTTTTGCCGAAGCTGGGTAAATTCCGTGTCGTTCTATTTCTGCATTTTATTATTCTGCTATATTTCTGTGCTGCTATAATTCTGTAATCTGTGTTGAAACAATTTTATAAGCTTCCGCAATTAATTTTTATAATTAATACTATCACCCTATTCACCCCCCTCTAGGGTGAAATCGATTCTACAAGTGGTATCAGAGCAAGGTTAGAAGTCAATTTTTGTTCTAAAAATTCGTGTTTCAAAAATCAGTTTTTGTTTCAAAAATTTGAATTTATAAAATGGCTTCTTTTAATACTGCTTTTGCTAAGGGTCAATCCATAGTTAGACCACCAATGTTCAATGGTGAATATGCTTATTGGAAAAATAGGATGGAAATCTTTCTGAAAACCATTGACGCTTGGAATATTGTTGAGACAGGTTATAGAACACCGACTATAACTGTAGATAATCAAGAAGTAGATAAACCAAAGGAACAATGGACAGAACTAGAAAATAAATTACAAAATACTAATGCTAAAGCTATGAATTCTATTATCTGTTCATTGGATCAATTTAAATTTAATCGTGTCTCACATTGTCTAACTGCGCAGGAAATATGGCACACATTAGAAGTGACTCACGAAGGAACATCTCAAGTCAAAGAATCTCGCCTTGCCATGCTAAGCAGCGAATACGAGAACTTCACAATGGCAAAGGAAGATAATGTCAAAGAGATGCATGGACGACTTTCCAATATCGTTTACAAATCAAAAGCTCTTCGAAAATCATACATAGAGTTGGAGATAGTCCGAAAAATTCTCAGAGTCCTTCCATGAAAATTTGAAACAAAGGTGACTGCCGTTCAAGAATCGAAAGATTTAAAACAAATGAAAGTTGAAGAACTCATCGTAAATCTCACCACTTATGAGATAGAAATGAAATTCAAGGAAGAGCCTGAAGGAAGTGACACTCGAAAAAAATCAATAGCTCTTAAAGGAACAACAAAAAGTGATGGTGGTGATGATGATGATGCAGCAGCAGAATTAGAGCTATTAATAAAGAAATTCAAAAGATGGAATTACAAATATGGAAATTCAGCTCGAATTCAAAAAGTGAAAAGCAGAATAGCCAAAGCACTAGACTACTCTGAAGAACAGAAGATCATCTGTCACAAGTGCAACCAACCCGGACACATCAAGCCCAATTGTCCTCAAAATCAACGCGACTTTAAAAAGAAATCAAAAAGGAAAAATTTTGCAGCCACGTGGAATACAAGTGATAAAGATAATCAAAGTTCTAGCAGTGAGAGTGAGAAAGCATATATGTGCCTTCATGGAAATATAACTGATAGCGACGATGACGAGCCAAGTAAGGTATCAAAACTTACTCACTCTGAATTACTTATTTATTTCCACGAAGTGATTGGCTGTTTTGAACGACTTAGGGAGAAATATGCCAAACTTGAATCACAAAAAGGCACTTTGATAGAATTAAATGAACAACTTGACCAATTAGTTGAAAACTATCAACGTAGGATCCCTAAGTGTGATAAGTGTCCAACATTCGAAGAAGAAATTAAAAAATCAGAAATTAATATAAAATCACTTGAAAATGAAATTCTGATTTTAAAAGAGAATGAAAATACTAGGAGAGAGAATTCTATTAAAAAGTGCACACAATTGTTAAACTAAAATGAATCTCTCAAAACACAAGTCCAACAATTGTCAACGACTTTAGATAAATTTTCAAAAAGTAAAAATTCGTTGAATATGCTATTAGGAAAGCAAACTGTTAATACGGTTAGACAAGGATTTGGATACAATAAATCGAAAATTATTGAAAGCAATATTAATCAAGTCAACTCTATATGCACAATTTGTAGAAAATATGGACACAATCACAATAATTGTTGGTATAGACCCAAACATGTGAAAACTATACCGATTTGGGTTCCAAAAGGCACAAATATAAAAACTCTCAAAGTTAAACAAATTTGGGTGCCGAAGGGAACAATTATAAAAAGTTTTGGGTCTTTACAAAATTGTTTTTCAAAATTTTCTTCCACTAACAACCACGGACCTATAAAAACAAATAGGTCACATAAATCTTTTCCCGTGTAGGTGTCGTGGCAGGCTAAGGAACAACAACAACAGTGTTCTCTGGATTTTGGTTGTTTCAGAAGCACAACGGGCGATAAAGCAAAGTTCCTTAGCCTAGTATAAAGGTGACAGAATCACAATGGACAACAACGAAAAATATCGTAAAGGTAAAACAGGTAATGGTATGATTTGAATGATATATTAAATGTGATAATCTGCACCATATTATGAATTAAATCAGCCAATAATGAGATGATGAAAAAATGATGATTTTGATTCTGACTTATTCAAAATTATTGGCCAATTATATTATTATGCCAAAAACACTATAAAAATCTCTAAGATTCTTTGTATTACTTCATATATATTAGTTTGGATTAAAAATAGTGTTTTGTTGGATAATAATACATTTGGTTATAATTTGGCTAACCCTATATTCACGGTTTTTGATTATTAACATGGCTTCATTTCAAATTCAAGAGAATATCATTTAAATTGCTGTTAAAATTGAGTTTGAAATTTTTGGTGCACACTTCATGGTTTGGTCAATCAAATTCAATTAATGATAATTCTGAGTGAAAAAGAAATTCAGATGCAGATTACGCTGGTAATCTAGTTGATAGAAAAATTACTAGTTGAACGTGATTTTTGTTGAGACATTTAGTAACTGCATAGTTTTTCAAAGAAAATATCTGCATATCCTTCATTTCAAATAATTTTCAAATAACAAAAAAATTTCTCATATAACCCCCTCGAGAAAATCATTTTTGACCATATTTTCAGATTAGTCATTTTTGAAAAATTGATTTCATAATCATTTTTGAATTTGATTTTAAATGACTATTTTGACTAATCTGACTCCCTAATAATTATCGAAAAGATAAATAGTAATTGAAAAAGTGACGAGTGTTGATATTTATCATATATTATGACTCGAGACAGTATAATTAGTAAATTTCTTTAGAAATTTGAACAAGAGTTATAAAACCTTTTGTTGGTAAAAATTCCATGACCGTCTCTATCTCTATCATATTTCTAACGACCATCACTCATCAAAATTCTATATAGTTTATCGATATGTGGTACTTTAAACAGGAATCGTTCGTTTTTCATTTTTACATTTTTTTAGAAAAAAATTTATATAGTAAAAAAAAATAAAAAAAAAATACCAAAGTATTCACTCTCATTTAAAAGTCCTCACGGTTATGCATGGGTGAATTACTTGGAATTTGTTATGTGATTCCATGGTCATTTAAAAGTCCTCACGGTTATGCATGTATGGAACGCATATCAAAAGTTGATTTTTTTTTTTTAAAATAAGCAAGTTGTTTCTAATCCCATTTAAAAGTCCTCACGGTTATGCGTGGTTAGAAGATACTTGAATTTATTTTTTAAAAATAAAATTGGAATACTACTAATCTCATTTAAAAGTCCTAACGGTTATGCATGGTTAGTAGATATTCAAAATCCTGATATAATATACCACAAATAGACACAACTGTATGGTTTTATATGATGACATAATTCCCATCATTCTAAAAGTGGAATATGCGCCTAACAAAATATTTATGATTTTTGTTTGATTTTTTATTGAAATTTAATATTTATATTCAACTGAGTTTTAATGTTGGATTAATATCGATCACTTTATCTCTATTTTCTCTGGCACTATTACTCTTTTGCTGATAACAAAAGAGGGAGAGAAAAGTTAAGATTTTGTCAAATAAAATCAAGCAAATGTCAAATAATTTTCTATTTGCATCTAGGTTCATTTGCATATTTTTATTTGTATGCATATATGTAGGGGGAGCTTTGTGTAGAGAGGAAGCATTTAAATAGGGGGAGCAATAAGAACATATCAATGATCAAATACATTTAACATATTCAAAATCTTAAATATATGTTTGTTATCATCAAAAGGGGGAGACTCTTAAATATGCGATTATACGATTTTTGTTTGATGATAATAAACATATATATATATTCGTGTAAATGTATTTGTTAATGTACTATTTTATTTTTCACAGATTAAATAAATATTTGCTTAATAAAACTAAATAACACAGAATTTGAATTCAAAAAGAAATTTTATTCAAATAAATATTTATTACAATTTTGAATGGTACAAATTCAAGCTCTAACTATTCACTATACAACTTTGGTACAAATTCAATTACATCACAATTTTACATATACAGTTGATCTCACTACATATCGCTCACACTCGTATTTATCTTCAACTTCATTCCAGATTAGAATCCAACATCTGAGCAATCTGCAAAAATATTCACTAACGCAGTAAAATTGAAAAAGAAATATTTTTGCAATATAAAATAAAATATGGACTTTGAAAATATTATTTGCCTCAGTTATTTGGGTTGTTCGTCATCATTTATATCTGAATTCATCACACACGAGCAATGTGACATGCACAGTGTATCACTGTACATGCCACAAGGCCGTGCACACCGATATACACTTGATAATGTTACAGGGACAGATGAGCACAGGTCAAACCCAAATGAAAATCCGGGTTCAACTCAAATGCAATACAAATAAAATCATAACACGCGCACAAGGTCAAACCCCAGCTATTAGCTGGATTCAACACAGGGCAGTTGTACAGACTACGACGTCAAGCATGCGAACTGGAAAACCAAAACAATGCCAAACTCAAATGAACACAGTGAAATGCACAAAGGTATAGCAACTGCACCAAGACTAGACTAAAAATTGAAACAATGAAAATCAGTGCAACCCAAAGTCAAGAACAACAGTTACAACTCAACTGCAAATACCCAAATATAGCAGATCGAAAAATGCTCAGGATGAACACAAAGATGGTCAGAGCCGAAGTACACAGGGGCCACAAAATCAAAGTGATAATGATCAGTGAAGTCAGAGACCATAATCAAGCAACAAAATGTATAGGGCAATGCATCAAAGACACAATTGTATGCAAACTGAATGGTCTGGCAAGAAATATACAATATCAACCTGACGCGAAGCAGTACAGTGATATGCACAGTGCACAGAACACTCAAACACATTAGAAAGCAGAATGCAACATGAAAATGCAGACTCGACTAGTTCAATATAACCAAGGAACAAAGGAATTTCAAAATGATACAAGTGAATAGTGCAGTGAAACCATGGCATGAACCAAGTAAAAAAGCATATACCAGTTCGATATCTTACATTCATGGACCATACTGCACAGTTCAAAACGAAACCAAACACACTACGGCAACACATGGAGTTCAAGACAGCCATAACATCAATTAACAACAATGATACAACTTACAAGCCCAAGTGACAACATGATGAATCAGACCACTTAGTAATATCCACAATAAACAACTCAGTGCAACAGGCAACCGTGAATGATCAGCTACGACTCAAAAACAATCTCAATGAATACAGTGACAATGTGGTTGAAGTGAGACTACAAAGTCTTTAATAGTTATAACAAAATCAAGGTGAAGCCGTGCAAGTCCAGGTTGACACAAATGGTAACAACATGTACATACAGTGAAGAATCAAAGTCGAAGTCGACCAGAAATTCACGCAACAAATCTCAAGCCAAGGCGAAGTAGTACAATGAATTCACAAGACCGAAGTCACAGTGAAATCGCCACAGTCATGTCAATGAACAAGTCAAAATCGTGGTGGCCAAGAAAATTGACCGAGTTAAACATCAATACCGTAAGATTCAAGTAAATTGAAGAAGTCAGAATCAATCTCAAACATCCAAGCAATAATCAAACGGCTGAAAGCATAATATTGAAAATTCAGACGAACGAAAATTTAGGAGTTCGACTCCTATAAATTGCAATAATCATCATCGGCAATATCCATCGAGTTCAAGTACGAAAACACTAAAGCATAAAATTACATACCGAAGCAAGGATAGAACTCGATCAACGAAGCAGCCACAGTGAGCAACAAGGAAAAGATCGATCAAAGCTACTCACGAATTATCCAGGCAATCGATCAACATAAAGTCGGCTCTTCGAAAAACCCTAGTTTGGATCGAAGAAGGAACAAAGCCCCAATTCAATTTCATGAAAAGCCGAAGCCCTAATTTAGTTGCAAAGAGGAACGGCCGCCATCTTTGCGTAAACGAACCGAGCAAATAAAAGAGACGGGCCAAATTATAAAAGGGGCCGGCGTTTTTAATAAGGGCTTTTAATTTTAATTAGGGTTATTTTAATTTAAATTGTTTTCAATTTGTATCTTTGTTTTTAAACCGTTGAAATTTCTAGTCGTGTGACTAGGGGACAAACTACGTGGCGTAGTTTGAGAATTCGCAACTCAGTGGCTGAGTTTTGAGCGTAGAGTTAGGTTTAGTCGATAGCGGGTGTCGCGAGTTTACGTGTGTAAGCGTCTGACTATCTAATTTCTAGTAGAAACCTTGGAGGCAGCACATAGGCAGGGTTTTGCCGAAGCTGGGTAAATTCTGTGTCGTTCTATTTCTGCATTTTATTGTTCTGCTATTTTTCTGTGCTGCTATTATTCTGTGATCTGTGTTGAAACAATTTTATAAGCTTCCGCAATTAATTTTTATAATTAATACTTTCACCCTATTCACCCCCTCTAGGGTGAAATCGATCCTACAAGTGATTTGAATAAGCAATAATTAGTATTGGATCATGCTAAGTAATGCGAGAAAATATTTTAAATAGAGATTTAAGAATAAATTATGTAAAGGAATTTTTTAAACTAGAGAAATATAGAAAGAAGTTGAAATCGATATTAAAAATAGATTGGCAAAAATAAATGGAATTTATAAGAAATTGAATTTTATAAATGAGATTATTTCTAGTGGAACTCAAAGGAGTTATAAAGAAAAAAGATATAAACGATGTTTATAAATAAAAGAAATCAACAGATGATAAATTTGAAATATAGATTTACAGGGAGAATTTATATTTGAATAGGGAAATAGGGTGAAAGAAAGCTAGTGGATACTATCTTTGAAGTGAACATGGTTAAGGAGATCGAAATGGAAGTGATGCGATGGAAATCGAGAGGGATTTGTAAATTGAAACTTGGCTATTGAGATTTAAAAATATTTTTATTACTAAGTTAAGTTTTATTTTAAAAAAGAAAATTTCATTTAATAAACTATGTAAATTTAAAGTTAGTCAATATTGAAGTATTTTTGAAGTAAATTTTTTCCAAAAGCTTAATACTTATTTTAAATAAATCCTAAAATTTAATTCTGCCTTGAAAGTGATGTAATAAAAAGTGTTTTGATATTTTAAATAATTATTTGAACATGTCTTAAAAATATATTATTATTACTATTTTTCTTTCAAAAACTTATTTTTATTTACATATATATGTATATAGCGTTTTGTAATGGTTTAAATTTATTTATAAATCTTCTCGAGGGTTGGGGAAGGGTTATTTAGTAGATGGGATTTATAGGAGAATTCTCAAAACAAATTTGAAAAATAAGAAAATTTCTGTAGAAGTTAAATAAGAGTGAACTTCAAGAAATGAAATAGAATTCATAAAAGAAGTAGAAAAAGGAAAATTGAAATTATAAGTAAGTATATTTGACTTTGGAAATTTTGGAAGGAATTAATTAAAGAATTCCGGAACTAATAAAAGTCGTTATGAACAAGTTAAGAAATTTATAGATAAATTGTAAATGATTTTGAGGAAAAGAAGTAAGGAATAAATAATATACTTCCTAAGAGTTGAATATAAAATGAAATGGAAAAATATTCTAAGTATTGGAAAGAGGTGGAAATATTCCTTTGAAATATATAAGGATTTGAAAACTATTTTCAAATGTTGAAGGACTGGAAGTAATATCTTATAAAGATATTTTGAAAATAATTTTTAGGAGATTGGAAATAAGGCCCGATGTCGGCTTTTGAATGTTTTTGATAGTTAAATAATCGACCATCAATTTTGGCCGATTTCGTTTATCGTTTCAAGGAGACCGAGATTGGATTTAATTTGCCAAAAACCATTTCGATCCTGCTTGAATGTTACGAATGAATTCCATGAAGATGATGAAGAGGGTGATTCGATTTATCCAGACCTAGGACAACTTGTATGGACGAAAGCTATCAGAACATCGTCATTGGAGGACGATGGGCATTTTAAGTAGAATTTTGTTCTTGAAAGGTAACGCTTAGCCTCGAGCCTCTTCAACCGGAAAATGACTAATACAAGAGAGATGTAGCAAGGCTAAGTGGGTTGCACCCAATTAGGATATGTTATCACTTTTCTAGATGTCCTCGGAAACCTATATATTATGGATATGGTTGTGCATGAAAGAAGGAGCGCTCGATGGTAAGGGTGGGAACACCCGAGATGGTAGCATATACAGTCTATCTAGGTTAGGGATAGTCCGGTCTTGTGTTGCAGGGGATCCCGGCGTGGTCCTTGGTACGTTGTGCTAGACATATTCTGTGATGGGCGGTACCCCAGTGGCCCAGTCATTCGTATGGAATCCATTCTCCAATAAGCGCCGTACGGTTTTGATTGTGCCCAACTATGCGGAAACGGGAGATGCAAGCATTTCAGCTACTGTCTAATTACTTCTATACACATTATTATAATATCAGACGATTTTGATAAAAACTGTTTGGTTATCGTAAGGTAAAAACCCATCATGTTTATTTATGATGCGGCCTTATGAGATAACTTTATTTTCAAAGGATTTTGAGAAAAAATAATAATTCAAACTGAGCGTGTTTTCTCACGCTGGTTTTCTAGACCGACTCGGGTGTTATTTTATATAATGCTCGGGTTAGACCATATATTCAGGTTAAAATGTTATGGAGCTCAAGAGATGAGCTGGAGGAGTTCAGATGTATATCACGTACTTGGTTATTTCCACTGTGTGAGTTATGTATATCAGGACAAGTTATTAAATTGTCCAGATTGATGTATTGATTGCTGTACTCTGATAATGTTATGTATATTAACAGTACAGTTCTTTTATTTAAAATATTATATACTATATTTTGCTCCGCTGCGAGTGTGAGATTCTGTGTTATTGTTTCTTTTCTTCTACCTTTTTCTTCTTTACCCCTACTGAAATGGTATTTCCGGCACTAGGTTGCTCGACATTTTATGCAATGGACGTATTAATGGATTTTCGAGGGTTGAAATTCCCGGTCCGTTACAGTTGGTATAAGAGCTGAAGGTTAAGTGAGAACCATGGCTCTGATGGGGATTACTCATTAGAGATAGGGTCAGTAGTACCCTAGAATGAGTTTGAGTGTATAGATTTTAGCGCGTATTTGTTAGTGAATATAAAATGTTTTATATTGTGTTGGTTGATTTATTGAGTGGCTTATGAACTTTGGACGACACAGTCTGTACAACCGTATCGATAGGGATTTCTAAACACTTGAATAGAGTAATTCGACACAATATTAGTTTGGAATGGGATAAATGAAATAATTTTGCCCAAAGATATATTTTGATATAAGAAGAAGTAATTTTCTAAAAATTATTATAGTATATTAGAGTGTTTGGATGATAATATTATGATCAAATAAGATTATAAAATTGAAAATGGTTTATATAACCAAATGAAAGTTTGTATAAGTATAAATTATACAAATGGATTATAATTAAAATTGGATTCAAACTAGAATCTGGAAATCGAAAATCCTGGGAAGTTTGAATTTTTTTTTCAAAGTGGTGTGGAAAATAATAATAAGAGTATTATTTTTGAATATTTTCGAAAGAAAATTGTTTTAAAATGGATTTTGGAAGAGGTATAGCACTGAACTCACTTTAGTCGTTGGAAAATAATTCCGCTGATCACTGCAGCATCACAAGTATTCATTTTCGAGTTTCTAGGCGACGGATTGTTACCGTAGTAATTTGACATGGAGATTTTTGTGAAAAACAAATGCTATTTAGAGATTCCGAGGGAATTATTTTAGATAAAAATCGAGTTGATTTTTGAAATTTGAAGGAAATGGTTTGTTAAAACATAATTATATATATATATATATATATATATATAACATTTCAAATTAATTTGAAATATGAACCGGGTGTTTGAATTCTGAAATTTCTAATTAAAAGAGAAGTGAAATAAGAAGAGAACAAGCTTTACAATAAAACTTGGAAAATGGAAATCTCAATATGAAATTAAAATTTAACTTGTGTAAGTTAAATAAATTGGATTTGTAAAAGGAATTTGTATGAATTGGAATTTAACTTAAGCAAAAGTTAAAGAAAATAAATTAAATGAAGTGATTATAATAAATAAAATGAAATGAATAGAATATAATGAATTAACTAAGTACAAAGTGCATATGAATATGTACGTAAATGGAATAAACAAATATAAGTAACGTAGTGTGGAAAAATTTGAAATTACAATAAAATTTCTTACTTGATTAAATTGAATGAATTAAAAAATAAATTGTTTGGAATTGAATTAATTTAAGTATGAATAAATTCGAACATGGATCGGAAATATTGATTAAAGAAAATTGAAATTTAAATTAAACTGGATTTGAAACCATGTTGAATGGAATACGTAAACTTGGATTGTTAAGTGACTAAATAACTATAAGTTGTAAAATTTAAAGGGAGTAAAAATTTAAGTGGGAATTGTTGAAAATTATGAATAATAAATTTGAAGGGCTTACAAGAAATTGAAATTAATGGAATAAGTATATATGTAAGTTGCAAAGGATGTAAATCTTGAGTTAAAAATAAAAATGTGGATATACTTGAATATAAAATTTAGGAGAATGTGAGAAAATAAGTTGTGTAACTTATAAAATTTGAAAAGTGAAATAGAAAATAAAAATGATGTGGCATTTTAAGGTAAAGAGATAAAATCCAAACCTGAATTATAAAATAAATTTGAACTCAAGTAAATTAAAAAGGAGGTGAACCAATTAGATAAATTAATTAGTTAATTGAATATGGAATGAAATTTAACTTGATTAAATAAAATGGATTATGGGTTGAAACTGAAGTTGAATATAGAACCTGGGTAATAAATAAAATTCGACTCATATATAAGCTGATTAAATATATGTTGATTGTGATCAAATAAAATGGAATTGATATAAAATAAAAATGACTTGAGTTATAAATAAATTCAATGTGAGCGGAAATAAATTGAATATGGTCTTGAATATTATTTAAATGAATTCGAGTATGGAATTGAGTTTTGAATTGGGAATGCAAATCAATTGAAGGTGGATAATTTGAATAAGAGTCAATTTAAATAAAAGGAAGTTTTATTGCGATAGAAACAAACTTTGGTTATTAAATTGAATTGATTGGAAATAAACGAACAACTTAAGTTAATATTTTGGATGGAAGTCTGGCTCGAGTAAATTGTGAAATGGTTATTAAATAAATAGCGCGGGATGATTCCGAGCTTAATAAAATGAATTTGAAAATAATATAAATGGGACGCAAATGAATAGATTGAATTTGAAATGGAATAGAATTAAATATAAATTGATTTGGAATCAATTTAAAATAGCTATAAATTGAAATGGTTATTTTATTAAATGGATATCTCGGAATTTGCATGGAAATTTGTCGTTTGGCGTAAACGGAAGCAAATAACATTCTATGAATTAGTAGAAAGTGAATAAATTGATGTTTAAATCAATTTGGTGAATATGAGTTTAATTGGTATAAATATGAGTTGAATGCAATAAATTGGGTTGTAAATCATTTCGAATTGAATGAAATGGTATATGAATCGAGTAGAAGCAAAAATTAGTAACAGAACCTTATAATTACTTATAAATCTTTATTTGGCATGTTATATATGAAATTCATGTGTTTAATTGGTTACTTGAATGAGATGTTATTGAACTTTCATATTTTGGTACTTATGTGGTTTAAATTGAGTAATACAGGTAAAGGGAGGCTGTCGGACTAGATTTTGGTTGCGTATTTGCATATGAAGTAACTTGCTTGCTTAATAATGCTTAGAAACGCTAAATAAAAGTACGTTTTCGGATTAAATACCGCAAATTATAAATAATGATATGTATATTTTATTTTCCGACCGTGTAGGTTGATGTATATATATTCATCTCTTTTGTCATAATGCAAAAGGACATTCATACAAAGGAGACTCTACCAAATTTTTTTTGAAAATTTAGGGTGTTTCAAAATTTATGAAATTTTTTGTTAACTAAAAAGTTGATGTTCAAAATTTGAAATTGAAATCAAAGATTTTGGTTTAGAAGTGGGAACTAAATGTTACAGATAGGACTAAAGGATTTAGAAAGTGAATGTCAAGTTTTAACTAAGTGGGTTTTGAAAAAGTAATGGGTTTGGAACATTTTTTTCCACCTTAACAATTTCAGAGACGAAATTCTTTTAATGGTGGAGGAATGTAACGACCCAGATTTTTCATCGTTCGATTTTTAATATTTAAATGGTTTTGAATATTGAATTTGGGATTTACAATTTAGTTGGTAAGATTTAAAACTGGAATTTTAATGCGATTTCACAAATTTTTGAAATCGTCGATTTAATCGACGCGTTAAAATAGTGTTTCAAGGCACAGTCTCCGAATTTGACGAAACTAGTTCTATTGAATCCGTAACAGTGTATTATTATCGGATTTCAAATCTCGTGACTTTTGGAGTTATCAATTAGTCATACGGGATAGAAATGCATTGGAATTTATATTGAAAATTAATATAATAATTGGGTCCAAAAAAGCTATCTTCTCCATACGATTGAATTTGGACTCAGAACCTTTTTCATTGCATTCGAGATAGGGGTATAACATTATAAACGCCAGGTAGCACGCCTCGATAGGAGTTTAAAATAAATATTTGGATATTTGAAAATTTTATATATAATTGTTATATTTCAAAACGTCACTTCAACCGTAAATTGGAGTCAAACTCTATCTTGTCGCTGCAGCCTAGGATCGTGACCATTTCTTCTACATGCCACCCCTCTTCTTTTTAAATTCATGTTCTCCATTCTTAGAACGATAACAAGCGTAAGAAAAAAAATTAAAACCGCGTTCGTTTTGTTTCTTCTTCCATTTCAAAACAAAATCAAAAAAATCATGGCTATCTTCTGTTCTCCTCTAGCAATCGAAATCGAAATTCGAAAAAAATATACAAATCACGACTCGTACTCGAGCACAACCATTTCGATTCGGTAAGAGGGGAGAGATCACGTCTTCAATAGGAGATGGGCGCGCATGCGCATGGGTCGAAGCGATGGTGAGGGCTTCTGGTGCTCGCGGCTAGGCGAATGGGGATGGGAGATCGATTTCGACTTAAAGTGGTTACTTTTGGGTTCGTCAGTGATAGAGTCGAGGGAAGGTCGACTTCGACGATTTAGGGTGGATATTTGGCAGCTCGGCAAGCAAGTGGATGCGAGATGGGGGTCGCGATAGCTGAGAAGGAGGCGAGCACGGAGAGTAGGTAGTCATGTTGTTAAGGGATGGTCGACTGACGTTGCCAAGGTTGAGCAGGATTGTCAGTGAATGGAAGTAAGGGCTGTTTAATGGATTTTTGGGAGGAAGACCTATCGAGTATTGCAGGGTAACTAAGGTAAATGACTTTTATTAAGAAAATTAATTTCATAATTAATTCATGAATCCTGTATATATATATATATATATATATATATATATATATATATATATATATTTGTTATATAAGCCGAAAATTTTCAAACGAGGTTTAAATCAAATGAAATCAACTGTGTGTGGTTCGGAACTGTGGAAATCTGTGAAAAAGAATTTAATTGGAACATTAGCAAAATAAAGTCACGGTTGCCACATTTAAATTTAAATTATTTGATGCTTGATTGGGTTGATAAACTTTAAATTATCTGTTGGATGATTATATAATATATAGTAGTATATATATTGGTAGTTGGAGTGATATTTTCGCATATTATAACGGATGAGACCTTATATGCCCTGCATAATAGCGGATGACCATATATACCATGATATCCCCCTCGAAGTGGGATTGGTATTTTTTTATTGTTGTCTAACATATGTGGATGTAGGAAAACAGGTTGGAGGGATTCAACTGGATTCCTCAAATATTTTTGTGTTTTTATATATATAAAAATATATGATGTGAATGAACAATCAGCTGGGTGTGTGCTGTAAAATTTTAAAATCTTATAATAGTATGGAAATTAACTTTGGTATTTTAAATACCACAAAAAATTTTTGAATTTTAAAAGAATTAAAATGATGTTTTTTATATAAAAATCCGTATATCGAAATTTGGACTATTTAAAAGAGAGTGATTCGAATAAGCAATAATTAGTTTTGGATCGTACTAAATAATTCGAGAAAATATTTTAAATAGAGATTTTAAAATAAATTATATAAAGGTATTTTTAAGACTGGGTTTAATATGATATTTGAGAAATATAGAAAGAAGTTGAAATCGATATTAAAAATAGATTGGCAAAAATAAATGGAATTTATAAGAAATTGAATTTATAAAAATGGAATTTTATAAATGAGATTATTTTTAGTGGAACTCAAAGGAGTTATAAGAAAAGATATAAACGATGTTTATAAATAAAAGAAATCGATATCAGATGATAAATTGGAAATATAGATTTACAGGGAGAATTTATATTTGACTAGGGAAATAGGGTGAGAGAAAGCTAGTGGATACTATTTTTGAAGTGAAAATGGTTAAGGAGATCGAAATGGAAGTGATGTGATGGAAATCGAGAGGGATTTATAAATTGAAACTTGGCTATTGAGATTTAAAAATATTTTTATTAATAAGTTATGTTTTATTTTAAAAAGGAAAATTTCATTTATTAAACTATGTAAATTTAAAGTTAGTAAGTATTGAAGTATTTTAGAAGTAATTTTTTCCAAACACTTAATATTTATTCTAAATAAATCCTAAAATTTAGACCTGCCATGAAAGTGATGTTATAAAAAGGGTTTCAATATTTTAAATATTATTTGAACGTGCCTTAAAAATATATTATTATTATTATTCTTTTAAATACATATTTATTAACATATATATGTATATAGCGTTGTGTAATTGTTTAAATTTATTTATAAATCTTCTTGCGGGTTGGGGAAGGGTTAGTTAGTAGATGAGATTTATAGGAGAATTCTCAAAACGAATTTGGGAAAAGTAGGAAAATTTCTGAAGAAGTTAAATAAGTGTGAACTTCGAGAAATGAAACAGAATTCATAAAAGAAGTAGAAAAAGGAAAATTGGAATTATAAGTAAGTATATTTGACTTTAGAAATAATGAAGGGAATTAATTAAAGAATTCCGAAACTTATAAAAGTCGTTGTGATCGAGTTAAGAAATTTACAAATAAATTGTAAATGATTTTGAGGAAAATAAGTTAGGAATAAAAGATATAATTCCTAAGTGTTGAATATAAAATGAAGTGGAAATATATTCTAATCACTGGAAAGGGTGGAAATATTCCGTTGAAAATATAAGGATTTGAAAACTGTTTTCAAATGTTGAAGTACTGGAAGTAATATCTTATAAAGATACTTTGAAAATAATTTTTGGGAAGTTGAAATTAGGCCTGATGTCTGCTTTTGGTTGCTATTGATAGTTAAATAACCGAATATCAATTTTGGCCAATTTCGTTAATCGTTTCGAGGAGACTGAGATCAGATTTAATTATCTGAAAACCGCTTCGATCCGGTTTGAACGTTACGAATGAATACCGTAAAGATGATGAAGAGGTGATTTGGTTTGTTCATACCTAGGACAACTTGTAAGGACGAATGCTTCAAAACATCGTTATTGGAGGACGATGAGCAAAAAGTAGAATTTTGTTCTTGAAAGGTAACGCTTAGCTTCTAGCCTCATCAACCAAGAATGACTAAAACATAGGAGATGCTTTAAGGCTAAATAGGTCGCACCCAATTAGGATATGTTATCACTTTTCAAGATGTCCTCGGAAACCTAGATATTATAGATATGGTTGTACATGAAAGAATGAGCGCTCGATGGTAATGGTGGAAACACTTGGGATGATATCATATTCGGTCTATCCAGGTTAGGGATAGTCCGGTGTGGTGTTGTAGGGGATCTTGACATGGTCGTCGATACGCTGTTCTAGACGTGTACTGTGATGGATGGTACCCTAGTAGCCCAGTTATTCGTATGAAATTCATTCTCCAATAAGCGCAGTATGATTTTGATTGTGCCCAACTATGTTGAATCGTGAGATGCAAGCATTTCAACTATTTTCTATTTATTTTCGATAGATACTATTATAATATGATATGTTTTCGATAAAAATTGTTTGGTTATCGTAAGGTAAAAACCCATCGTGTTTATTTATGATGTGGTCTTACGAGATACCTTTGTTTTCAAAGGATTTTGAGAAAAATTAATAATTCAAATTGAGTGTATTTTCTCACACTAGTTTTCCAGACCGATTCGGGTGTTATTTTATTATAATGCTTGGGTTAGACCGAGTATTACATATTCATGTTAAAATGCTATGGAGCTAAGGAGACGAGCTGGAGGAGTTCAGACGTGTATCACGTCGTACTTGGTTATTTCCGTTGTGTGAGTTATGTATATCACGACAAGTTAATAAACTGTCCAGATCGATGTATTGATTGTTGTACTCTGATAATGTTATGTATATCAATAGTACAGTTCTTGTATTTAAAATCTGTTATTATATATTATATTTTGCTCCGCTGCGATTGTAAGATTCTTTGTTGTTGTTTCTTTTCTTCTTCTTTTTTCTTCGTCACCCTTAATGAACTGGTATTTCCGAAACTCGGTTGCTCGACATTTTATATAGTGGAGTATTAATGTTGATTTTTGAGGGTCGAAATTCCTGGTCCGTTACAGCAATGTTAAAGGAAACATGCTACCAATAAAATGAAACCAATGGAGGATAGGTATAACTATCAGTAAAAGTAGTAACAATAAACACCAGAAAAGCTGGCAAAAACGGCACCATCATAGGAAATTGAAGTCTTGAACTGTATCACACATATTTATTCATACTAGAAAGAAAACGATAACCATCAATTGACAAAGATTATAGACTATGTATATATACATGCATACTAAAAAGTATTCTATGAAACCATTGAGAATGTGTAATCATCTAGATTCACAAGAGGAGCCAAACTGCAGCACTTACAGAGAAAATGCCGATGTTATCCTCTATCTGTCTCGCTTGAATCAATTTAATTTTTACGTGGTACTACTAACCTAACAATTCTAGAAAAAAGACACAGCCATTAACTTATTATTATATATGAAACGGATAATCATTTATATTTCATTCTATTTATACATTAGAATATGATTTTGAGCTTTGGGCATGTTGCTTTTATGGAATACATGACTAGAAGTCTTATTACAATGATGTGAAATCTAGTGATCAAGATCAGTAAAAGTCGCTACAGTCAGACATAAATTAATCAAACCTAAAAGTTTCATACCGAAGGGAAAAATCTTTTTCCTTTAACTAAGTTGCACACCCAAAATGTTTGCGCATTATTGCTCTATTAAATCTACTGCTGGAGTAGCAATCTGTTGGCATACTGTATACTCATGATCACAAGACATATATCCATAGATATTTGGATCACAGGCCATCATACACACGTAACCTCCCATAAGCACATTTCTTACACGATCAATATTGTTATTGTACACGTCGCCATATGTAAATGTGTGAGATACACGCATTTTGCATGCATTAAAAATAATGTTAGAAGGATGAACATTGTTAGGTTAGATGATGATAGACCTGGTAATATGGAAACCAATTTTCATAGATCAGGTTAATGCATTGATGGTGTATTTATGGCGATATTGAGTAGGCTGTAGTATAGTTTGGTTCTTAGCAAAAGGTTGAGTACATATTGTAGTTTACAAAGTTTAAAATAGTATAATATATTTATCTACTGTGTTACTATTTAAGAGTACTATGTCAACGAGGATTCCCAATCTGCAATCAATCTAGTTGATTATGATGTAGTTGCAATATACACTTGAAACAAAGAAGAAAAATATAAATCTCGAGGTCGATTTCCTTCTAGACAGACAAGGATTGTTAATAAAAATATAAATAGACTGTTGAAGATATTAGATATTGTCTTTAGAGCATCTCCAATAAGGCGTAATTCAGCCTTTATATTCAGCAATCAAATCAAAAGAGGGCCCCAACAGCGAATATTCGGCCATGCGCTTATTTATTACTCCAAATTAGTTTATAACTTTTACAAATTATATCATAAGCTAAAGTTCGGTTAAATACAAAGAGTTACGATTGTGAGGCTCCTAGTATGATTATCCACCCTCGGTAATATCTAAATAATTAAAATACTCAAAGCTTGCACGGACTGTGTTGAAGTACAATAGAGATCATTTGGGTGAAATCCTATTTTATAACCATGAAGTTTCACCCTTAGGCAACAATATATCATGTAAGTTATGTCTATTCACCAACACTACGGTACTTAGACGTCCATTAGTCGATGGTGAACACTCTAATAATGTACATCACAACCTTTTATGTTTAAAGGAGACAAACTCTCTTGTGAATTGTGACTCCTTCATGGGTTGTAAGTTGTAACACATACACAACTATGTACATAACATGATTTATTGTTGTGTGATTATCCATTATTAGTAGGTATGACAGTTACTGTTATTGGTAGTTGATTACCATATTATAATAACCCAGTATTTTGTGATTATTTTGATGGTATATTTTAATTATTTTTAATTGAATTGCTGATTTAAAACTTTATTTTATTTATTAAAATGAATAAATTTTGTTATTTTAAAAGTATATTTTGATTTTTGTGTGAATTATAATTTCAAACCTGAATAAGTTGTATATTTTTCAAAAATGTGGATTTTGGTCAATCTGGTCAAACTTTGACTTTTAAATTTAAAATTTAAATATTTGTATTTTTGAATTTTATCTTTTATTATGAAATTATATTAAATTTCAAGAATAATGCTTTTCGTTTCGTTGAAATCTGATTTATATTGTGAAAGTTATGCTTTTTACAATATTGTGTATAAATTGATTTATTTAACAATATTGTTTATTTTAAATTATATAAATACTACTTTTATTTGTCATATCTTATTCTCATTTGTATATATATGTGTAATATGATTTGTTATATATATATATATATATATATATTATCTTTTAAATATTTTTAAGCGATGTTTGAATTTTTCCAAAGCTTAGTGTATTTATTTTCAATTTTTATAACCTAGTTTCTATTTTTAAGCTATTTTCTTAATTTATTTATATTTATTTAAAATTTATTTTATTCCTGCATTTTTTTTTGTTTTTATCTTATTTATTTACATTTTTCATGTATTTAAAATTGCAAAAAGAATTTGAAAATATGAAGAGATTTTGGACCTTTAATATCCCTTGCCTTTTCATATTTAAACTTACCTTTTCACACCAAACAACACATCAATTCATTTGCTGACCTTATCTCCTTTCCTTCAGCCGACTTCCCTTCATTTGTCATGTAATAAAAAGTTTCTCAAACCCTAAAAACATTCGGCTATCAACTGAAGTAAAATTTTGGTAAAATCTCATTCTTTCTCTACACTTTTCTACTTGTTTTGTATTGATTTTGCACTTGCATCAACTCTATGGTTCGGCCCTCCCTACTCCAGCACCATGGCCGCCTCCACCACCACCACAACCAGCCACCATCTCCTCCTTCCCACTGACCTTCCATAGCCGTGGCCTATTAGTTGATGATTCACCAAAGAAAATGAAGAAAACTCCTTGAAATCATCATAGCCGAACTCCACTTTGTTCCACCACTCCAACCACCACCTTGGCCGACCTGTGCACCACCACCACCAGCCAAACCTGAGCCTAAGACCTCTGCCACACCTATACATGAACTCTCCAGATCAGGCCTTGCTTATCCATGCTTGGCCGAGACCATTTATGGCCTTGAATTCCACTTTTGTGCCTTGAATTTGTGTGTACATGCACATATATCTCTCTACTCCTTCATATATTGTTATGGCCGACCATTGTACCCTTAACCTGATCCAAATCCATCCCGTAACAGTGCTTTTCCTACCTATGGCTGAAGCATATGTTTTTGAATGCAAGTGCAAAAGCTTTAGCTTTGAGTTGTGCATTTATTCCTAGCATTGTTTATAAATATTTTGGTTTGAAATTCATATTGTGCATTATTTTGTTTTCTATGTGACAAGGCAATTAACTTTGGCTCTCCCACTCTCAAATCGTTGTCGCGTTATCGTGCCTTTGAAGATCTTTGTTTGTGTATTTGGTTGTCATCTCCAGCTTATACAAGTGAGTAATTCTCACCAGACAAATTTACACTTATATGATCAGTAAACTGATCGCAATTGAATCTATAAACCCATATCATTATGTTATATCTACTATGCTACGATCATATGATGTTCGCCCATGTTTATACACCTATTATATCATATGTTACTGCTATATTATGCTATTTTGTTTATTTATATCAGTTCATCATACTGCAAGTTCCATGTAGATTAGAATCACTATGGGTTGAAATGATACATACCCGAACGCACTTTAGAATAGGGAAAAATCGTTATGGGCTGAAATGATAGGCCTGAACGATTTTTATTTATTTCATTTACTTGGGATTGCGGGTTTGAAATGATAGAACCCGGGTTTCCTTTGTAAATTACGGATTGAAATGATATATTATCCGTATCACTTTACCTATGATAAAAAAGGATATACAGACCCGTGGTTAGTATAATTTTTTTTAAAATGTTTAAAGTATTTTAGAAATGTAAATATTATAATATTTTGATTTAAACTTAATTAAAAATTATTTTTATAAGTATTATTGATTTTCTAAAAATTCGTAAGTGAAATGAATTAATGGTAAAGTTAGAAATTTGAAATATAAGTTATTTTGGAAATTATGATTTGGTTATAAATGGAACTTAAATTAAGTAGGAAATATTATAAATAGATTTAAAATTTGAATTAAAATGAATTTAAAATAATTTTATAAAGTATTAATGATTTTTGAATAAGTTAAAAGGTTAAATAAATGAATATTTAAGTTGAATTTTGAAATATAACTTAGACTGGAAATTTGTGAATTTTGTTTAAAAATGAATTTAAGTAAAGTAAATAAAATGAGAAAATAGTTATATTTGAAAATTCAAACTTAAGTGTTAAGTAAAAAAAAATTAATTATAAAGAATTGAAATTTAATGCTTGAATTATATAAGTAAATTATTATTAAATTTTGATTTTGAATGAAAATTTCACTTTATAAAATCATGAATATAAGGGTACGTAAATGATTATTTTAAAAGTGAAAATATATGATTTTATAAGTTTAAAATGATTTAAATAAAAATTTAGTTATTTTTGAAATTATATTAAATATTTGTAATTTAATTAACAGCATGTGAAATGTTATTATTTCTTATGTAAAGGATATTACAGCATTTGTAAATGCTGTAGTTGATAGAAATGAACTAAATGGCGAAATTGAATTAAGGGCTACTATAGCACTTTGTAAGTGCTGTACTTGCTGAAATTAACTAAGGCTTTATTTAAACTAAAGTAACCCTATTACAGCATTTTAAATGTCGTCTTTTGTTAAATTGAACTGTTTTGAACGTAACTTTCCGTAGCATTTTCCAAATGTTGTGAAAGTTGATTTTTCACTGTTTTGATAAATTTAAGTGAATAAATGAACTTTGAAAAGATTTAAAATTTTGGAGATTTAATAATTTAATTATTAAATATAATAACTTCATTTTAATTATTTAAAATGAAGTAATTTGTTTTGAAATATAAACTATTTTGAAATGTGTGTTGAAATGGTATTTTTAAATAAAAATGAATATGGTTGGGAAAATATGATATTTTGATATTTTAAATGAATTTTTCAATGGTATTGAAATTTGAAATGATATTTGATTTGGAAGTATAAATTACTATTTTGAAATTTTAACCACGGGATGTATTTAATTTATAGTTTAACTGATCCTTAAAGGATGTGTGATCTCAAGCATCCTTTAAGTTATTGTACATTACTACTACAGTTCACTTGAGTTGGTTTATATTATATAAGTATATATGTCCTGACTCGAGTGTTTTGTGTTTTACTTTACGCTCGGGTCAGCCTGAGTATTTACAGCTTAGCTTTGGATTTTTTTTCTGGAGCTAGGAATTGCTGGAGATTCTGCTTATCTAGTTATCTATTCCCTTTCAGTTTCAGTTGTTCTATTTCACCTCTGGTATTTATAAACTTCTATGTATTTGAGATTTCTGTTGTATATGTTTTTCAAACTGATATTTTGTAATTGTTTTGAGAGTTTGTTATAGTAGCTTCATGAACTACTATGGTATTTTAATTTCTGCTGTGAGTTATTCTGATATTTCTGTGTCTGTGATTCTGCGATTGTATTTCATTTGCTTCAAATTTATTTACAATGCGGTATTTTGAGCAATTCAAGTCCGGCATGTGTGGATGCGAATGGCTGAAAATATCGGGTTGTTATAGTTGGTATCAGAGCTTTGGTTTTTGGCAAACTATAGCCTGCGGAGCAAAAACTCATTAGAGATAGGGTAGAAATACCCTAGAATGAGTGAAATCAATCTCAGAATCTTTTCTTTGTGAGAGAACATATTTTCGAAGTATAAAATGATTTCCAAATGATTTTTAAAGGAGTTTCAAAGATTATTTTGATATAAAAAGTTTTTATTTTGAAACCCAGATTTTCTAAACTTCATTCCTTCTGTATCCACCTTGTTAGAAATCTCTTGGTTAGGATTCTTATCGATTAGGATTCCTTGAACTTTGAAATGCTCCCACTTGTTTTGAAATCCAGTATTGTCTTCCCTATTTTATCCTTTTGATTTTGGGGCATTCTGTAACTCCAATTTAGAATGACCTCTCTAAAGATCGGTGATTCTGCCAATCTTTGAATGATTTGTAAAGGGGTGAAACTCCTTTACAATTGGCATTGATTCGCTGGAGATTTCTATATCCTCGGTTTACGATACTATCTATCTCTTGCTCTACCTGGATTCTATCTCTGGCAATCGAATGTCGATTTGCCTTAGATTTCTGAATTGATTATATTCCTGAAGTCACGGTTGACCCGGTTAAGGTCGCCCATGATTTATAAAGGCTTATCCATCTTCTATTTGGTAACTAAATTATCTTATCTTCATTCGAGTTTATCTTCGAACCAGAATTCTATTTGATTAGAGTTCCTCTAAAATTGAATATCTATCTGTTGGAAATTCATACTTGAATCATTCTTCGGAAATTTGTGTTTGGTTGTATTTTGAAATTTTGCAAACATCGAAATTATTATTTTGATAAGGATGATCCTATTTTGTATATAAAAGTGAAATGTTTTCGATAAGGATTATATATCTTTTAAATGAAAAATTGAAATTTCGAAAGGATTTGAAATTTTGAAAATTTACAAGAATTTGATTTATATAAAAATGATTTATAACTGAAGGGTTTTAAATTGGAATTTCGAGGAATCGAACTCCACTGTTTTGAAATCGGTTTCAGGATTTTGGAAAATATATAATGGTAATATGATTTAAAGGATTTCTCCGAATAGAAATGTTTAAAATGTATTCGAATGAATTCCAATGATTTCAAAGAAGTTTTTTCAAGAAAAGAAAAGTCCAGAACCCACTTATGTCGTTGGAAAATAATTTCGGTGATGAATGCATGCATCGTCGACATTGATTTTCGAGTTTCTGAGTGGAGGAGAGGCCACTCTAGTAGCTTTGTTATGCGAGTGATTTTGTGAAACCAAATTTTGATTTCAGATTTTGAAGTATGGTTTGATATTCGAAAGATATATGTGTGTGTGTATATTTGAAATAATTTAAGTAAGTCGGTGCTCTGTCCTCGAGATTCAGATTTGTTTTGGTATAACCCTATCTTTTGAAATTGGTTTACTGATTTGTTGGTGATTTCCAACTCTTGGATTGAAAATATGATTTCTTCGACTATTTTAAGGTTCGAGCACTTTCAAATCAAGGTTAAATTTTCAAGGCTAAGTAATTTTGAAAGGTATAGGGTATTTGATAAAGAATATAAGTTTAATTTGGTATGATTAAAGTATATAGTAATATGATTTATATAAGTTTGAAACTGTTTGTTGAGCGAAATAAATAAGACTATTTTGAATTATACTGGTATGAATATAGATTTGAAATGTTTTGAATAAAGAATATATATAGAATAATGATCTTTCCAATGGTAAATTGGATTTTTCATGTAGAAATAAATAGTTTGAAGGTTTTAAAAAAGAGATGGTTTTAAACTTTGTAACCATTTTAGATATTTTGATGATTGAAATGGTTTGGAAATAATTTAATCTTATTTTGATAAAGAATGTGAATTTGAAATGATAATTGATTTTGATAAATGAATATTTGAAGTTTATATTTGTATGAAAGGATATTTGGTTTACTTGTAATTTGAGTTTATTTAAAAATGATGGATTTATGAAATGAATATTTCAAAAACTAAGTAATAATGAAGTGAAATTTGAGATATATGAAATTTTAAAATTTAGTTTTGGAAATGGTATAAGCTTTGAAAATATTAGAGATTGAATAGTTTATTTTATGGAACCAATCTTTATTTGAAATTTGATAATATTTGAAATGGTTTTGTTGGAAAACTAAATTGAATTGAAACTGATGGTTTGAACTGAATTAAAATTGAAAATTTTATATTTGGGTAATTGAATAAATTTGTGAAATGTAAAGAATTAAAGGAATGTTTTATGATTTCAAATGTAGGATTTCGAAAGGTTATGATTTTCAAAGTGTAATGATTTCAAGTATTTTGGTTCGAAAGATTTATAACTTTGGAAGTATTATGATTTTTGAAAGTGAATATATGTTTGAAATGGAAATGAATTTGTTTGACCTAAATTTTTGTTGATTTGGAAATTTGGATTATTTTCTAAATCTATTGTTTTAAGAAACTTTGAAACTGAATATGTGTAATTAGGAAGAAATGATTTGGCGAAATCATATATGATTTTGAAACTGAATTGATATTGAAAGGGTTTGAAATTGAGAACCTTGTTTATTTAAATACTTTGATTTGGGAGTTATCGAACTTATATAAAATTGATTTGTATAAGTATGAAGTGATTTGAAACTATTGATTTGAAAGGGTACTCAATTTGTAAAGAGAAATCTTATATAATCGAAGTCTATATAAGTATGATTTGATATACTATTGATTTGGAAAGTATTAGATTTGGAATGGAATCTTATATATAATAGACTTTATATAAGTATGATATTTGCAAGTGATTTTTGAAAGGTACTATATGATACATAATTTCAAAATAAAGATATGGAAAGTGCCTTCTGCTTGATATCCGTTTTGTGGCCACACCGTGGATTCATTCTATCGATATTATTCTCTCTGATTTGGGTTTTTCCGGATATGATACTCGAGTGTCCATCGAATTCCATGGCGATCTCCATGGTCTTAGGTTTGCGACCGCATAGCGTAATTCGCCTAGCTAAGATGGCCTGGGGGTACAGATGTTTCCTGAGGGATCCAGGCGTAACCTTTGTGTATCCTGCGATCTATGTAGGTCGTAGTAGTAGCGAAATCCGCTGGCTGAGATAGCTTAAGGGTACAGATGTTTCCTGGTGGATCCAGGCGTAACCATTGTGTATCTGCGGTCTACTAGTCATCATGGCGTAATTTACAGGCTGAGATAGCTTACAGGTACAGATCTTTCCTGGGGGATCCAAGCGTAACCATTGTGTATCCGCGATCCATGGTTAGACAAATGTTTGGTTTGGTTGATTTGTTTGGATTGTACTTTCCATATCTGTTGTTTTAAAAGGTTTTTCGAAGTATTTTCACTGGGTGTTTGTAACGACCCGTGAATTTCGTGGATTTAATTTGGTTGAATTAATGAGTTTTGTAATTAAATTTAGTAGAAAGAAAAAAAACTTTATAAACAAATATTGAAATGAACGCTAAATTAAATTTTATAAATGGTGACTTAAAACCTATTTACTAGCGATTTGAATAAATTTCAATAAATGAAATGGGGTAAGTATTATACCTGGATATAAATTTCATTTAAAGGGAATTAACTAATATGTTAATCTAAATTAAGAAAATATTGGAATAAATGATAATTCCATTCATATTTGTAAGCAGTTATTATAAGTTGCATGTTGAAATGGTTGATTGTATTGGAATTTAAAATTTAATTTAAATGAAAAAAATATAAAGGTTTACAATAACGGAAATTTGGGAAATAAGGTTAGAACAAGTTGATAAGTAATAACAAAAATAACGGAATAGTATTAATGTAAATAAAGTTGAAACAAATTGGATATAGAAAAATAAATGTAAGCATTTAATAAATTAATTAATGTGGATTTCAATAAATGGTAATTGAATAAAAGTCAACGTTATCTAAGTAAGCATATTACTTGCTGGGAAGTAATACGTAATTGATTGAGTGTGATTATGAATTATAAAATTTGTGTATACACGGGTTTTTAACGGTGATTGTTAAGTAATAAACCTATAAAGGCATGTAAAGGAAATAGGTAACAATCTATATGTTATTTATTTTATTTAGTATGATGAATAAGGGTTGGAATTCAAATTACAACTAAAGGAGAGTAGGTAGTACGTATTAGGAAGTAAATTTAATGGTAGATAACAATTATTATATATTACCTAATTTATTGGTCAATCAATGTATTTGGAACAAAGTCCTCTTAAATGTTAAGTAATTTTAATACTGTTATTGAGGAAACGTTACTTAATGATTTTTAATTCAGTAACGGAAGGGTGGAAGAGAATTGGTAGAAAACATAAATTTATTTATAAGCAAATAAGAGTATATATTGAAATTTAAATAGAATTCTAATGAATAAATAGTGGAAAGGATTATACAGTTGTATAATTTAATACGAGAAAGTAAAGTATTTAATTGATTATGTAATAAAAGCATTGAAACGGCAATTGGAATAAATTAAGAAATATGTTAGTATAAGTTAATTATTAATAACTTGAAAGGAAATCCAACCAATTCAAGTTAAAAGTTACACTTGGTTATAAATATAATATAAGAGAACTAATAAATATTGAATAAACTTTGGAATAGTTTGTAATAAATATAAATTGAGTAAAACCAGTGTTATGTAAGTAATTACAATATTGGGGTGTAAATAATGAACCTCTAAAAGTGTAATTAAGAGTTAATGACAAGATTTATTGTATGTTACTTATTTTATTAGGTTGTTAAGTTAATTTGTAATCAATTTCAATTAATTCACTAAGTTATGGCAGTTAATGTGGAATAAATTGGTAAGTGAAGAATGTCGGATTCAATAAGATGTAACCAAGGTAAAATTCCAATCATGATAGGATAATTGATGTAATAAAAAGGCGTGAAACCAAGTGAATCAATTTATTTAGAATAGTTAATCGTAATTTATGGATATAACTTGCTTAGATATAATAAATGGAAATAGGAAGGTTATTAACTAAGGAAGAAATACGTAATAAATTTAATAAAATCAATATTATATGGGGACTGTAACATTTGTTGTAATAGTGGATTCATATATGTAATTTAAAGGTTATGATAACGGCTGTTTTAAGTTAACCATTTAACTAGTTTATTTAATTTAAAACGGGTAACCAATTGAAATAAATCCGTATTTTATGTTACGTTAATATAATTAGGGAAATAATGGGAAATAAAGTTTATCAATATATTTAATTTATGACAATGAAATTTTGTGCAAATAAATTTGTGGAACCAATAGTTAGATCTCAACTAATTGTAATTTAATACACGATAATAGGAGAGAGAATACTAATTGTAAATTAATAGGTGTAAATAAAAGCAGCATATGTTTTGTGAAATTATAGGGAAAGTTCGATTTAATAAAAAGAAAAATTTACATCAAATAAAATGAATGTTTCATCTGTGAATGTACGTTTAATTTCATTAAAATAAGAACAGAAAGATTGATTTTAAAGAAAGAAATATATGTTTATTTGAACTGTTTTAGCTTACAGACTGATTACAAGAATAAGAAAATAATCGATTTATTACTCTTGTGTATAAACAATAAATTTATAAACGTGTTTAAATAAACAATTGTTCTATTTCTTTATCCATTTTAGTTGTCTGTTTTAAAATTTTAGTAACTGCAATTAATGTAATTCAAATGTTTCAATTAAAAAGAAAGGAAACGTTGATTGCAATTAATAGATTTAATAAAAGAAACGCACGTTTTGTGTTAAACAAAAAGGATGTTTTAATGGAAATAAAAGATCATTTTGAGAAAACAAAATTGAACGTTCTCATTTTTAAGGTAAGTATAAATATTTTATTATGCGTAGATAAAAATCTAAATGCGTTCAAAATTCAACTTTCGTTTGCAAACTTTTCCATTCCTACGTACATTCTCTTATCTATTATTAATGCCTGAAGCTTTATAATAAAACGTGACATTTATTTTTGTCCCTTCACATTCATTTCCTAATTATAAATAACCTACATCTTATTTCTTCGTCTACATTTTGTTTCTCCTAAAACCTCATATTCAAAAGCTCTTATTCTTGCAACTCCAAAAACATTCTTTTATAAAAATGATTTTTTTCATTTTTCGTACACTTCCTATCCTCATCTTAGTTGTTCTTCAATCTTTTCCTGAAGCCTCATCTTGAGAAAACGTAAGTATTAAAATTTTCTTTTTTGTATATATTTTTAACGCGTACTAATTTCTATTTTAATAATATTTCTTGTAACATGAAAATCTTTTGCATATCAACTTTGATTCACGCGCGATTTCTTCTGTTGGATTCGAATTTATATTCCAAACAACATGAAATTGAATTAGTTGAATTTGGAGATTGTTGAGTTTTGCGCTTCTGTTTGGATTTTTATGGGCTAAAATCAAAGGTGAGTGTTTTAACCCACTCACAACTTCTAAAATTTCTTATGTTTGTTAAATTTATTTATGATATGAGTAGAAATTTATTTATGACTGTTTGGCATATTTTATTCATCGTCTCAGTTAGATTGCTTTTATTTAAATTTAATTGTTATTAATTTTATTACTGCGTATAAATTGACAGTTAAAATTTATTTATTTTTGCATATAAACTTCCAATTTAACAGTTATTAATTATTTTGAATATAAACTGTCCGTTGATACCTGTTATATTTTATATGCTATATATTGATGTTTTGTTTAAATTGGATGATGATTATAATAAATGGTTGATGATTGATGCTTGGTGAATGGATGATGTGTTCTATATTATATAATCTGCAAGTTATCATGCATTTCATTTCATTCAGGATTGCGGTTTGAAATGATATACAACCGCATTTTTATTTTCAAATTGCGGATTGAAATGATAAATATCCGTATCACTTGACCATAGGATAGAAAATTTTATACAGGCACCGCGATATATATATATATATATATATAATTATTTTTGAAATGGTTTCTATGGTTTGGATAGGATACGGTTAAATAAATATTTATTTTTGATATTATATAAATATTATTTTATATATACCTATATGGTTAAATTATTGAATTTATGTTATGTATAAGTTTGTTAAATAAAAACAAATAAGTTGAATAATGGAGTTTGAATATTTATATTATATGGTTAAATACGTGTTAAGATATTGCATATATATATATATATATATATATATATAGTTAATGGTTAAATCAATTAAGATTGGAAGGTGAATTAGAATTTAACTGGATTTGAGCGTATTTAAGAATTAAACTCTATAAGTTGATGTAGAACCTTATTAAGCTTGAAAATTTTAAAGGTATGATATTTATAACTGAAATTTTATTTCAAGATGAATTAAATGAACATTTCTAGTATAAATAAATAGAAGGAAATGTTTAGTATTTAGTAATTTGAGTTTATTTTAAATGATTATGGATTTATTATGTAAATATTTCAAAACTAAATAATAGGACAATAAATTGTTGAATAGAAATTTCCAATCTTAGTTTTGAAACTGTTAAATACTCAAAGTTGAGATATATTGAAATCGAAGTGTTTTATTGAAACTGAAAGTGAATCTAAAATTTATGGGTTTAGACTTAATTTAAAGTGAATAAAATGGTAAAGGTGTGGAATTTATTTACTTTATATAGTAATTTAAAATCAACTATTTTACACGCTGTTGAATATCCAAATCATTTAAGTTTTGGAAGTTATGGTTTAAAGCTATGGATTTTGAAGTATTATGGTTGAAAGTTATAATTCAAATATTTGGTTTCGAGGTATTATAAATTTTAAAAGCGGTATGATTTTGGAAAAGAAATATATTTGAAATAAAATGATATCATATTGATTTGGGTTTTAAAAAGAAATGATATCGTATTTATATGGTTTTTGAAATGGATATTGATTTTTTTTAATGACTGCGGTGTTATATTAACGTTTGGTTGTTGAAGAGACCGGGATCGGAAGTTGTCATACTTTCTGCCAACTCCGAAAACCACTTTAACAACCATGTACGCGGTGGAGATTCTAGAATGAAGTAGGATGGTGGCGGCGTTTCCTATAAGGCAACTACGTGGACCCGACTCCCGTGAGTTGGCATAAGCTGGCTAAAACAGGAGCGATTCTCGGGCCAATGAGGTCATTCCTCTGATCGGATACTCCTCTTCGATACTATACTCTGACTTTGGATTATTTCGGTGGCCACCTTCACTTTTGATTTCTTTGATTTGTTGAGTTTGTCCGAGGTGGGCGGTAGTAGCAGCTACGCGTTACCACCAGCCTGGATGCGTAATTGGTATATCTACCCTGGCATTGCCTAGTTGTGCCATGTCACCTACCCTATCGCGCCTTGTACGAGTTTCTATTTGTGTCGTATCTATGGAGTATCCTCTGGTAGCCTCCCGATCAGGAGGTATTACGGTACTGTATAGACTATTGGCATTATTTGTGTTAAGGGCTATATGGGTAACCCTTAACGCTATTTAAAAGTAAGTTTATTTTACAATTAGACACTATTATAATAACGGAATATACTATATAGTAAATAGTTTAACGAATCCCTAGGAGATGTAAATCCCGAGCATCTCTTGAGTTACTGCACTCATATTTATTTCTGTTAATTTAACTTACATAAGATTTTTTAGTTCTGACTCGAGTGTTTTTGTCTTTTCAAATTCGCTTGGGTTAGTTCGAGCGTTTCAGGATTTGAAGATTTTATTCTGGAGGACGAAGACGAAGATTTGTAGTATTACTATCTACTATATTATTCCACTACACTATTTAGTTCCGCTGCATTGATATTTATTGGTATGTGAACTCTAATATTTATTGTATAAAGAAGAATCAAATGTTTTGTAAACAGTTTTATGAATTGTATATTTATTATTATATGTTATCCTTCCGCTGTGAGATTCTGTTTAGTTTTTTTCTCTTCTCTGTTTTCTTATTTACCCCATAACAATACGCCCTTTCGTATGGTTTGAATTGGCATGTGTGTCGATTTAAAGCGTGCGAAAAGGCGGGACGTTACAGCTGGTATCAGAGCTTTGGTTTAGCGATAAACCTTAGCTTTGTGGGGTTTAACTCTTTACTAATGGGGTAGTAATACCCTATGGGAGTCGTTGAGCGTATATATATGAGAGAGCGTATTTGTTAGTGTTATAAAAAGGTTTTAATATTGTGTTAATCTGTTCCGTTTTGTATTTATAAATTCTGGTTGATGCATGAGACGCCGAGACATCAATAGGGATTTCTAAACACTTAATAGGACAGACCGACATAATATTTGTTTTATATAGGTGAATGAAATAATTTTACCTATTATATTTTCTATATATAAAATAAATTTTTTCAAATGATATCTATATTTGGTTGAAATAGATTGGTTGTTAGGTAATAAAGTGTAAATAATAATAGAAATAAGATTGAAAAATAAAATAAATATTTTAATATAATTCGAAAGAATTTTTTTAAAGAAGATTTTGGAGAAAATAAGTTTTATATTTTTCCTCTCTGTCGCTGGAAAATAATTTCGGCGATGGGGGCCGCATCATCGACTTTCATTTTCGAGTTTCGAAGGGGAATGCCACCGTAGTAGTTTTACTGCAGATTCATTTTTGAAAAAAATATATATAAATTTTGAATTGTTTTAAATATAATTAGAGATATATAAGTTGTAAGAATATATTTATCCATTATTTTTAAATAAATTGAAATTTAACCCGGTATTAAATTCTTAAATTTCCATTAATTAATTGTTTAAATTATTGTAGTGAAATGAAAGGTAAGTAATTAATAATTGAAACCTCTGATTTAGGTAAGAGATATAAGGCTACGTTATAAAGGAAATAAAAAGGAAGTTGAAATTGTAACTTATAAGGAAAAGATAAAAAATTATTGAAAAATGAATTAATTAAAAGAAATGAGAAAACTTGTATAACTTTCAATTACGTTCTTTAAAAGCATATATATAACTTACCAAATATTAGAAGTTGAAATGTTTAATAAGAAATGTAATGCAAATTGTACAGTAAAAATATGTAATGAAAGGGTTCAATAAATTTCTTTTATTTATTGGAATTGGTGGTATAGAGTTATCAACTTAAGTATAAATTGATGAATAAATGAAATGAAGTAGTATAAATGAATGAAAATGAACTTAAGTAAACAGTTGAAGCTATTTATAAAAAAAATATTAGTAGGAAAAAAATACTGTAATAAATGAAATTAAGTAATAAATAAATGAGGTCATGCAATAATAAATGAATGAATAATTATAACGAAATAAAAGGAACTGGCATGACCCGAGTTAATGGAATTAAATAATTGTAAGTAATAAGTAAAAATAAATGAAGCAAACATTTAATGAGTAAATGTAAATTAAAAAGATAAATTACTGTATAAATAAAAAGACAATCAAACAACAAGGTATGAAATGAAATTAATAATAAGTTAAGTTGATTGTTGTCTGGATTTGTTGTGTTTAGTGATGGTTGCTTGGGTAATGATACTTTAAAATTGGATTTGGGGTGAATGAATAATCTATTTAGTTTATCTAAGACTATTGAGTAAATGATGCACTAGTATTTTATTCTTCATTCCGTACAATTTAAAAGTTTTAAACCCGAACAACTATTTGTTTGTTTGACTGAATGGTTGTTTTGTATTTGTTGTGTATGCTGTTTGTGAAATTGATGGTTGTTGTATTGATTTGTTGTTAGTGATCGAAACCACTTAAATGTTTCACTTTATATAAATTGTTAGCCCTTTGGATTTTACAAGTGAAATGCAGGTTATGGAAGCAATTGCTACTGCTTTTGGTTCCATAAATTAAGCGTAAATTGCCCGACAAATAGGTACGTTTTTGGATTACGGTTTATAACGCTATTTTATATATTTTCCCGTGTTGGGATATAATATTTTGGGTATTATATGTGATATTTTGTCATATTTAATATTTTATTTTCTCCCGAGCCTCTCCGTACAAAGGAGACTCTGCCAAAAAAATTCGTAAATTTTGGACTTAGAAATTATTTTGAAAATGTTTTTTTCCAAACTTATTTATTCAAGTATAGAAAGATATAATGATTATAAAATGGGTATATTTTATTTAAAGTAATAAATTTTGTAAATTATTGTGTATAAAGTTAATATTTTGAATAAGATGTATTGTTTATTTAATTCTTCCTTCTCCCATCTTTTTCCTTTTTGGGGGGAATAAAAGTTTTGAGTGGGGGAGAGTGTAACGACCCGTGAATTTCGTGGATTTAATTTGGTTGAATTAATGAGTTTTGTAATTAAATTTAGTAGAAAGGAGAAAAAACTTTATAAACAAATATTGAAATGAACGCTAAATTAAATTTTATAAATGGTGACTTAAAACCTAATTACTAGCGATTTGAATAAATTTCAACAAATGAAATGGGGTAAGTATTATACCTGGATATAAATTTCATTTAAAGGGAATTAACTAATATGTTAATCTAAATTAAGAAAATATTGGAATAAATGATAATTCCATTCATATTTGTAAGCAGTTATTATAAGTTGCATGTTGAAATGGTTGACTGTATTGGAATTTAAAATTTAATTTAAATGAAAAAAATATAAAGGTTTACAATAACGGAAATTTAGGAAATAAGGTTAGAACAAGTTGATAAGTAACAACCAAAATAACGGAATAGTATTAATGTAAATAAAGTTGAAACAAATTGGATATAGAGAAATAAATGTAAGCATTTAATAAATTAATTAATGTGAATTTCAATAAATGGTAATTGAATAAAAGTCAACGTTATCTAAGTAAGCATATTACTTGCTGGGAAGTAATACGTAATTGATTGAGTGTGATTATGAATTATAAAATTTGTGTATACACGGGTTTTTAACGGTGATTGTTAAGTAATAAACCTATAAAGGCATGTAAAGGAAATAGGTAACAATCTATATGTTATTTATTTTATTTAGTATGATGAATAAGGGTTGGAATTCAAATTACAACTAAAGGAGAGTAGGTAGTACGTATTAGGAAGTAAATTTAAAGGTAGATAACAATTATTATATATTACCTAATTTATTGGTCAATCAATGTATTTGGAATAAAGTCCTCTCAAAATTTTAAGTAATTTTAATACTGTTATTGAGGAAATGTTACTTAATGATTTTTAATTCAGTAACGGAAGGGTGGATGAGAATTGATAGAAAACATAAATTTATTTATAAGTAAACAAAAGTATATATTGAAACTTATATAGAATTCTAATAAATGAATAGTGGAAAGGATTATACAGGTGTATAATTTAATACGAGAAAGTAAAGTATTTAATTGATTATGTAATAAAAGCATTGAAACGGTAATTGGAATAAATTAAGGAATATGTTAGTATAAGTTAATTATTAATAACTTGAAAGGAAATCCAACTAATTCAAGTTAAAAGTTACACTTGGTTATAAATATATATAAGAGAACTAATAAATATTGAATAAATTTTGGAATAGTTTGTAATAAATGTAAATTGAGTAAAACCAGTGTTATGTAAGTAATTACAATATTGGGGTGTAAATAATGAACCTCTAAAAGTGTAATTAAGAGTTAATGACAACATATATTGTATGTTACTTATTTTATTAGGTTGTTAAGTTAATTTGTAATTAATTTCAATTAATTCACTAAATTATGGCAGTTAATGTGGAATAAATTGGTAAGTGAAGAATGTCGGATTCAATAAGATGTAACCAAGGTAAAATTCCAATCATGATAGGATAATTGATGTAATAAAAAGGCGTGAAACCAAGTGAATCAATTTATTTAGAATAGTTAATCGTAATTTATGGATATAACTTGCTTAGATATAATAAATGGAAATAGGAAGGTTATTAACTAAGGAAGAAATACGTAATAAATTTAATAAAATCAATATTATATGGGGACTGTATCATTTGTTGTAAAAAGCGGATTCATATATGTAATTTAAAGGTTATGATAACGGCTGTTTTAAGTTAACCATTTATCTAGTTTATTTAATTTAAAACGGGTAACCAATTGAAATAAATCCGTATTTTATGTTACGTTAATATAATTAGGGAAATAATGGAAAATAAAGTTTACCAATATATTTAATTTATGACAATGGAATTTTGTGCAAATAAATTTATGGAACCAATGGTAAGATCTCAACTAATTGTAATTTAATACACGATAATAGGAGAGAGAATACTAATTGTAAATTAATAGGTGTAAATAAAAGCAGCATATGTTTTGTGAAATTATAGGAAAAGTTTGATTTAATAAAAAGAAAATTTTACATCAAATAAAATGAATGTTTCATCTGTGAATGTACGTTTAATTTCATTAAAATAAGAACAGAAAGATTGATTTTAAAGAAAGAAATATATGTTTATTTGAACTATGTTTTAGCTTACAGACTGATTACAAGAATAGAAAATAATTTATTTATTACTCTTGTGTATAAACAATAAATTTATAAACGTGTTTAAATAAACAATTGTTCTATTTCTTTATCCATTTTAGTTATCTGTTTTAAAATTTAAGTACTGCAATTAATGTAATTCAAATGTTTCAATTAAAAAGAAAGGAAACGTTCATAGCAATTAATAGATTTAATAAAAGAAACGCACGTTTTGTGTTAAACAAAAAGGGAGTTTTAATGGAAATAAAAGATCATTTTGAGAAAACAAAATTGAAATTTTTAAGGTAAGTATAAATATTTTATTATGCGTAGATAAAAATCTAAATGCGTACAAAATTCTACTTTCGTTTGCAAACTTTTCCATTCCTACGTACATTCTCTTATCTATTATTAATGCCTGAAGCTTTAATAATAAAACGTGACATTTATTTTTGTACTTCTACATTCATTTCCTAATTATAAATAACCTACATCTTATTTCTTCTTCTACATTTTGTTTCTCCTAACACCTCATATTCAAAAGCTCTTATTCTTGCAACTTCGAAAGCATTCTTTTATAAAAATGATTTTTTTCATTTTTCGTACACTTCCTATCCTCATCTTAGTTGTTCATCAATCTTTTCCTGAAGCCTCATCTTGAGAAAACGTAAGTATTAAAATTTTCTTATTTATATATATTTTTAACGCGTACTAATTTTTATTTTAATAATATTTCTTGTAACATGAAAATCATTTGCATATAAACTTTAATTCACGCGCGATTTCTTCTGTTGGATTCAAATTTATATTCTGGACAACATGAAATTGAATTAGTTGAATTTGAAGATTGTTGAGTTTTGCGCTTCTGTTTGGATTTTTATGGACTAAAATCAAAGGTGAGTGTTTTAACCCACTCACAACTTCTAAAATTTCTTATGTTTGTTAAATTTATTTATGATATGAGTAGAAATTCATTTATGACTGTTTGACATATTTTATTCATCATCTCAGTTAGATTGCATTATTTAAATTAAATTGTTATTAATTTTATTACTGCATATAAATTGACAGTTAAATTTATTTATTTTTGCATATAAACTTCCAATTTAACAGTTATTAATTTATTTTGAATATAAACTGTTTGTTGATACCTGTTATATTTTATATGCTATATATTGATGTTTTGTTTAAATTGGATGATGATTATAATAAATGGTTGATGATTGATGCTTGGTGAATGGATGATGTGTTCTATATTATATATTCTGCAAGTTATCATGCATTTCATTTCATTCGGGATTGCGGTTTGAAATGATATACAACCGCATTTTTATTTTTAAATAGCGGATTGAAATGATAAATATATGTATCACTTGACCATAGGATAGAAAATTTTATACAGGCACCGCGATATATATATATATATATATAATTGTTTTTGAAATGATTTCTATGGTTTGGATAGGATACGGTTAAATAAATATTTATTTTTGATATTATATAAATATTATTTTATATATACCTATATGGTTAAATTATTGAACTTATGTTATGTATAAGTTTGTTAAATAAAAACAAATAAGTTGAATAATGGAGTTTGAATATTTATATTATATGGTTAAATACGTGTTAAGATATTGCATATATCTATAGTTAATGGTTAAATTAATTAAGATTGGAAGGTGAATTAGAATTTAACTGGATTTGAGCATATTTAAGAATTAAACTCTATAAGTTGATGTAGAACCTTATTAAGCATGAAAATTTTAAAGGTATGATATTTATAACTGAAATTTTATTTCAAGATAAATTAAGTGAACATTTTTAATATAAATAAATAGATTGAAATGCTTAGTATTTAGTAATTTGAGTTTATTTTAAATGATTATGGATTTATTATGTAAATATTTCAAAACTAAATAATAGGACAATAAATTGTTGAATAGAAATTTCCAATCTTAGTTTTGAAACTGTTAAATACTCAAAGTTGAGATATATTGAAATCGAAGTGTTTTATTGAAACTGAAAGTGAATCTAAAATTTATGACTTTAGACTTAATTTAAAGTGAATAAAATGGTAAAGGGGTGGATTTTATTTACTTTATAAAGTAATTTAAAATCAACTATTTTACACACTGTTGAATATCCAAACCATTTAAGTTTTGGAAGTTATGGTTTAAAGCTATGGATTTCGAAGTATTATGGTTGAAAATTACAATTCAAATATTTGGTTTCGAGGTATTATAAATTTTAAAAGCGGTATGATTTTGGAAAAGAAATATATTTGAAATAAAATGATATCATATTGATTTGGGTTTTAAAAAGAAACGATATCGTATTTATATGATTGTTGAAATGGATGTTAAATTATATATTTTTTTTTAATGACCGCGGTGTTATAATAACGTTTGGTTGTTGAAGAGACCGGGATCGGAAGTTGTCATACTCTCTGCCAACTCCGTAAACCACTTTAACAACCGTTTATGCGGTGGAGATTCGAGAATGAAGTAGGATGGTGGCGGCGTTTCCTATAAGGTAAATACGTGGACCCGACTCCCGTGAGTTGGCATAAGCTGGCTAAAACAGGAGCGATTCTCGGGCCAATGAGGTCATTCCTCTGATCGGATACTCCTCTTCGATACTATACTCTGACTTTGGATTATTTCGGTGGCCACCTTCACTTTTGATTTCTTTGATTTGGGGAGTTTGTCCGAGGTGGGCGGTAGTAGCAGCTACGCGTTACCACCAGCCCAGATGCGTAATTGGTATATCTACCCTGGCATTGCCTAGTTGTGCCGTGTCACCTACCCTATCGCGCCTTGTACGAGTTTCTATTTGTGTCGTACCTATGGAGTATCCTCTGGTAGCCTCCCGATCAGGAGGTATTACAGTACTGTATAGACTATTGGCATTATTTGTGTTAAGGGCTATATGGGTAACCCTTTAACGCTATTTAAAAGTAAGTTTATTTTACAATTAGACACTATTATAATAGCGGAATATACTATATGGTAAATAGTTTAACGGATCCTTAGGAGATGTAAATCTCGAGCATCTCTTGAGTTACTGCACTCATATTTATTTCTGTTAATTTAACTTACATAAGATCTTTTAGTTCTGACTCGAGTGTTTTTATCTTTTCAAATTCGCTCGGGTTAGTCCGAGCGTTTCAGGATTTGAAGATTTTATTCTGGAGGACGAAGACGAAGATTAAGATTTGTAGTATTACTATCTACTATATTATTCCACTACACTATTTAATTTCACTGCATTGATATTTATTGGTATGTGAACTCTGATATTTATTGTATAAAGAAGAATCAAATGTTTTGTAAACAGTTTTATGAACTGTATATTTATTATTATATGTTATCCTTCCGCTGTGAGATTCAGTTTAGTTTTTTTTTCGCTTCTCTGTTTTCTTATTTACCCCATAACAATCTGCCCTTCCGTATGGTTTGAATTGGCACGTGTGTCGATTTAAAGCGTGCGAAAAGGCGGGACGTTACAGTGTTGAAACAAGTCTACTAAGTACCTGGGAAATTCTGGCTTTATGCCTGATCAACGCATGGCCAGAGTCTGCAGGAACGAAAGTAAACTTGTTAAAATATCGAGTTATAAAAGTATTTTGATAAAGTATTATATAAAGAATATTTTGATCATTTATTTTACTTTTCTAAATAATTTAAAATGTTTTAAATATTGTTTACTTCGAACTATCAAATTTGAATCAAATGACTATTCATCATATTATAAAATGTATATTATTAAATGTTTTAAATGTTATAAATATATTTTTTTAAATTGAAATGTACGTAGATTTAAAATAATGTCCATCATTGTCTTTCAACCTGTTTTCCCTTCTAACTATTTCTACCTTCTTCCTCTTCGAGGGTCCTTTCCGCATTGTGGAAATAATTGGTTCTTTGGCTTATCGTTCAGATTTGTCCGAGAAACTTTCTAGAGTGCATGATGTATTCCACGTTTCACATCTCCTCTATTATCTTCTTGACTCATCTCTTTTTTTCAGCCAACTGCTCTTGATAGTTTAGATATTTAGCTTAATCTGACTGTAAAGAGTAAGCCACTTCGTATTGTCAGCAGAGGTACGAAGCGGCTAAGATGGGAATCTGTTAGTTTGATCGAGGTACGATGGGGTACTGATGATCAATATTGTACCTGGGAGACGGAGGAGAGCATTCGTGCTTCGAATCCGAAATTGTTTTTCTAGGTACTATTTGTTGTCTATCTTGCTTTTCCTTATTTTCTTTGTTTGTTCTTTTCGAGGACGAAAAGATTTGAGTGGGGGAGAGTGTAATAACCCAGTATTTTGTGATTATTTTGATGGTATAGTTTAATTATTTTAAATTGAATTGCTAATTTAAAACGTTATTTTATTTATTAAAATGAATAAATTTTTTAATTTTAAAAGTATATTTTGATTTTTGTGTGAATTATAATTTCAAACCTGAATAAATTGTATATTTTCCAAAAATGTGAATTTTCGTCAATCTGGTCAAACTTTGACTTTTAAATTTAAAATTTCAATATTTGTATTTTTGAATTTTATCATTTATTATGAAATTATATTAAATTTCAAGAATAATACTTTTCGTTTCGTCGAAATCTGATTTACATTGTGAAAGTTATACTTTTTACAATAGTGTGTATAAATTGATTTATTTAACAATTAATATTGTTTATTTTAAATTATATAAATAATACTTTTATTTGTCATATCTTATTCTCATTTGTGTATATATATATGTAATATGATATGTTATATATATATTTTATCTTTTAAATATTTTTAAGTGATGTTTGAATTTTTCCAAAGCTTAGTGTATTTATTTTCAATTTTTATAACCTAGTTTCTATTTTTAAGCTATTTTCTTAATTTATTTATAATTATTTAAAATTTATTTTATTCCTGCATTATTATTTTTTTGTTTTTATCTTATTTATTTACATTTTTCATGTATTTAAAATTGCAAAAAGAATTTGGAAATATGAAGAGATTTTGGACCTTTAATATCCCTTGCCTTTTCATATTCAAACTTACCTTTTCACACCAAACAACACATCAATTCATTTGCTGACCTGATCTCCTTTCCTTCAGCCGACTTCCCTTCATTTGTCATGTAAGAAAAAGTTTCTCAAACCCTAAAAACATTCGGTTATCAACTGAAGTAAAATTTTGGTAAAATCTCATTCTTTCTCTACACTTTTCTACTTGTTTTGTATTGATTTTGCACTTGCATCAACTCTATGGTTCGGCCCTCCCTACTCCAGCACGATCGCCGCCTCCACCACCACCACAACCAGCCACCATCTCCTCCTTCCCACTGACCTTCCACAGACGTGGCCTATTAGTTGACGATTCACCAAATAAAATGAAGAAAACTCCTTGAAATCATCATAGCCGAACTCCACTTTGTTCCACCACTCCAACCACACTTGGCCGACTTGTGCACCACCACCAGCAAAACCTGAGCCTAAGACCTCTTCCACACCTATACATGAACTCTCTAGATCAGGCCTTGCTCATCCATGCTTGGCCGAGACCATTTATGGCCTTGAATTCCACTTTTGTGCCTTGAATTTGTGTGTACATGCACATATATCTCTCCACTCCTTCATATATTGTTATGACCGACCTTTGTACCCTTAACCTGATCCAAATCCACCCCATAATAGTTCTTTTCCAACCTATGGCTGAAGCATAAGTTGTTGAAAGAAAGTGCAAAAGCTTTAGCTTTGAGTTGTGCATTTATTCCTAGCATTGTTTATAAATATTTTGGTTTGAAATTCATTTAGTGCATTGTTTTGTTTGCTATGTGACAAGGCAATTAGCTTTGGCTCTCCACTCTCAAATCATTGTCGTGTTATCGTGCCTTTGAAGATCTTTTTTTGTGTATTTGGTTGTCATCTCCAGCTTATACAAGTGAGTAATTCTCACCAGACTAATTTATACTTATATGATCAGTAAACTGATCGCAATTGAATCTGTAAACCCATATCATCATGTTATATCTACTATGCTATGATCATATGATGTTCACCCATGCTTATACACCTATTATATCATATGTTACTGTTATATTACGCTATTTTGTTTATTTATATCAGTTTATCACACTGCAAGTTCCTTGTAGACTAGAATCACTATGGGTTGAAATGATACATACCCGAACGCACTTTAGAATAGGGAAAAATCGTTATGGGCTGAAATGATGGGCATGAACGATTTTTATTTATTCCGTTTACTTGGGATTGTGGGTTTGCAATGATAGAACCCGGGTTTCCTTTGTAAATTACGGATTGAAATGATATATTATCCGTATCACTTTACCTATGATAAAAAAGGATATACAGACCCGTGGTTAGTATAAATTTTTTTAAAATGTTTAAAGTATTTTAGAAATGTAAATATTATAATATTTTGATTTAAACTTAATTAAAAATTATTTTTATAAGTATTATTGGTTTTCTAAAAATTCATAAGTGAAATGAATTAATGGTAAAGTTGGAAATATGAAATATAAGTTATTTTGGAAATTATGATTTGGTTATAAATGGAATTTAAATTAAGTGGGAAATATGATAAATAGATTTAAAATTTCAATTCAAATGAATTTAAAATGATTTTATAAAGTATTAAT
Organism: Allium cepa; assembly: GCA_030765085.1. NCBI lineage: Eukaryota > Viridiplantae > Streptophyta > Magnoliopsida > Asparagales > Amaryllidaceae > Allium > Allium cepa. The sequence continues at coordinate 20,012,974 of CM060933.1, read as the reverse complement.
GATTTTTGAATAAGTTAAAAGGTTAAATAAATGAATATTTAAGTTGAATTTTGAAATATAATTTAGATTGAAAATTTGTGAATTTTGTTCAAAAATGAATTTAAGTTAAGTAAATAAAATGAGAAATAAGTTATATTTGTAAATTTACACTTAAGTGTTAAGTAAAAAAAATTAATTATAAATAATTGAAATTTAATGCTTGAATTATATAAGTAAATTATTATTAAATTTTGATTTTGAATGAAAATTTCACTTTATAAAATCATAAATATGAGGGTATGTAAATGATTATTTTAAAAGTGAAAATATATGATTTTATAAGTTTAAAATGATTTAAATAAAAATTTAATTGTTTGTGAAATTATATTGAATATTTGTAATTTAATTAACAGCATTTTGAAATGTTATTATTTTTAATGTAAAGGATATTACAGCATTTGTAAATGTTGTGGTTGATAGAAAGAACTAAATGACTAAATTGAATTAAGAGCTATTATAACACTTTGTAAGTGCTGTAGTTGCTGAAATTAACCAAGGCTTTATTTGAACTAAAGTAACCCTATTACAGCATTTTAAATGCTGTCTTTTGTTAAATTGAACTGTTTTGAAAGTAACTTTCCGTAGCATTTTTCAGATGCTGTGAAAGTTGAGTTTTCACTGTTTTGATAAATTTAAGTGAATAAATGAACTTTGAAAAGATTTAAATTTTTTGAAATTTAATAATTTAATTATTAAATATAATAACTTTATTTTAATGATTTAAAATGAAGTAGTTTGTTTTGAAATATAAACTATTTTGAAATGTGTGTTTTAATGGTATTTTTAAATAAAAATGAATATGGTTGGGAAAATATGATATTTTGAAATGGATTTTTGAATGATATTGAAATTTGAAATGATATTTGATTTCGAAGTATAAATTACTATTTTGAAATTTTAACCACGGGATGTATTTAATTTACAGTTTAACTGATCCTTAAAGGATGGGCGATCCAAAGCATCCTTTAAGTTATTGTACATTACTACTACAGTTCACTTGAGTTGGTTTACATTATATAAGTATATATGTCACGATTCGAGTATTTTGTGTTTTACTTTACGCTCGGATCAACCTGAGTATTTACAGCTTAGATTTGGATTTCTTTTCTGGAGCTAGGAATTGCTTGAGATTCTGCTTGTCTAGTTATCTATTCCCTTTCAGTTTCAGTTGTTCTATTTCAGCTCTGGTATTTATAAACTTCTATGTATTTGAGATTTCTGTTATATATGTTTTTTAAACTGATATTTTGTAATTGTTTTGAGAGTTTGTTATAGTAGCTTCATGAACTACTATGGTATTTTAATTTCCGCTGCGAGTTATTCTGTTATTTCCGTGTCTGTGATTCTGTGATTATATTTCATTTGCTCCAAATTTATTTACAGTGCGTTATTTTAAGCAATCCAAGTCCGGCATGTGTGCATGCGAATGGCTGAAAATATTGGGTTGTTACACATATCATTCCATATATTTTCATGCGATTCGGCAAATTGTACCAATCAAGTTGATTGCCGACTTTTAGGTACTATTTCACTAGGCAATAGCAGATAAGTGGTAATATGGTAAAAATGTCAAACACTGTTATTTACTTAATGTAATGACCCGTAATTTTCGATAATTAAAAATAGTTAATTTAATAGGGTTTTGTAATTTAATGTTGGAAGAAATAAAAATTTGTGGTTTAATAATATAAAATGTAACTGGAATGAAATATAATAGTATTAATTAAGGTAATTGTCAAGTACTTTAAATGTAATTCCAATTAATTGAAATGAAAGTTATAATTGGTTATGGGTCGTAAATCGATTGTAATAATGTGTATGTCAATTGATAATTTAAATGTTGATTAATTTATAAAATAATGTGTAATAAATTGTAATTGGATAAAATTAGTATAGTGTAAGTTGTTATAACATTTGTTTGTAAATAATAAATTTACAAATATTATTTAATGAAGAAATGATGACAATTGTTATTTTCTACCAATTTAATTAATCAATTACAAATAAATGTTACATTAATGTGAGTTAATACAATAACTGCGAATTGGAAATGTAATAAAATGTACAGAATTGTCAATCACATTCATAAGGCAATAAATTGATTTAATAATAAAAATAAAACCAAGATAAATGAAGTTGTGGTGTTTTTTAAATTTTAGTTAATGTCAAAATCAACAAAGGTTCAATATTATAATGTGGTTTAATGGTAAAAGATGATAATTGTAGAATATTTGTGTAATAAGATATAAACAAATGTTAACTATTTCTATAGAGTAATTATTTAGTGAATAAAAGATTGAAACCAAATTAGATCAATTTATTGGAATAAAATTATAACTAATTGGATTTAATTACAGTTGAAATTGAACACTGTAATTAGTATAATAACCAACATCGAAATCTTATGTAAACTTGTTTTAAATTATTGTAAATTTCCAAGTAATCAAAAATGATGAAGTTTGTTAATTTATAAATATTGAATTAAAAAGTGATATAACCGATTTAATATTTATGTAGTTAATGTTAAAATAGCCATTTTGGCCACTGTCTCGAATTTCGACAAAACTAGTTTCGTCGGATCCGTAATTATGAATTATTGTAGGATTTCAAGTTTCGTAGCGATTGGACTTTTCATTTGATCGTACGGACTCGAAACGCGTAGAAATCAATTTAATTAAATTCAATTGAAATCAATTTGAATAAGCTGATTTTAATCTAACTTCTTCATACGATGAAATTAGGACTTGAAACTTATTCAATTGAGTTTAAAATTATTGAAAATATCTATTTTGATATATGGGATGACCTGCTGTCGTTCCGGAAGCAGAAAGGGCTTTCCTGGTCGTTATTGTTAGTTCAAATCTATTCGGATGTTCATTCTTTCTTATCGGACCTTGGTTATATAAATAGATTCTTCTAAACCCTAGCAGCCTTTCTATTCATCATTACTGTATGTACAATTTCATCTGTCTACTTCTTCGCCTCAATGGAAGAAACAGATTCAAACTTAAAAACCCTGTTCCAATTTCAAATACAAATTACAAAATCAAACTCCTCCATACCCTATCATATTTTATACCAATTCGAATCTTTCAATGAGCGCAACTCAAATCCGCTGTTTATTTTTGCAATTGAATTTTGGTTTGTTTGGAATAGGCCAAATCATTCTTGGCCGTTCATTGGGTTGTGATCGACTTCAACGGATCATCGATTGGAAGGTGCTAGGTTATGGAGAGGGCTAAGGGAAGCTCATCCATGTTGGTGGCGCAGCAAATCAACGGCCTGATCGTCGCTAAAAATTGATTAGGGTTGCGTTTTTTCGACGGCGGCTGCCTCTTTTGGCGATCGCGGTGACTGGATGGGCGTCGCAGGTGATCGAGAAGGCTTGGGGAGGTCGGCGTTCGGTGGTCTGGCTGGTCTTCATGGCCCTAGCGGCGGCGGTGAAGGACGTATAGTGGCGGCGTGAGCGTTACAATATGCAAATGAAGAAAGCAATCTAGGGTTTCGTTGAAATAGGCGATAACGTGTTGTAATATTATATTATTTTATTAATTTATATTTTAAAATGTATAGTGTTCTAATGTCGATAATTTTTGTGTACGAGGTCCGATTCACATGCGGTTTATTTCGTTGGGATCGTATCAAAATTTCAGGCATTTCGACACCGGTTTGGACAAATTCTGAGGCTATTCAAATTTGAGGCTTGTTTTGGATTTTAATTCGATTTAAAATCGAAGGTGGGTGTTTTAACCCACTCACAATACTAGATTTTTATTATGTTAGTTAAATTAAATTTATGATATGACTAAAAATTAATTGATTGAAGTTTGGTACATTTAAATTGTCATTCCAGTTAAATATGACTTTTATTGCATTTAATCGTCATTTAATTTAATATTGAATTTAATTGTCTATTTAATACCTGTTGATGATAATTAGTTGATTGATGTTATTGATTGGTTGATTTGGATGATGATGTGATGTATGTTTAATTTACTGATATTGGATGACTGAATGTTGTATTTCATATTGTTATAAACAGCAAGTTCCCTATGGGTTGAGACGATACATACCCGAACAATCTATATATATTAGGAAAAAATCGTTATGGGTTGAAATGATAGACTCGGGTGATTTTATGGATTTCTATTTGATTCGGGATTGCGGTTTTGAAATTATATATAACCGTAAATTGTAAATTACAGATTGAAATGATAAATATCCGTATCACCTGACCATAGGGTAGAAAATTATATACGGACACCAGATTGGTTGAATTAAATGATTTTTGAATCTTTAAAATTTTGAATTCAGTTAACCAATATTTTGAAAAAGAATGATTTATACAAACTGAATTATTTTCGAAAATCCAAGCGTAAATGCTGAAATTGAAATTGATTTAATGAATTGTTTAAAGGATTTAAATTGGAATTTCAAAATTAAAGTGTCAAATATCAATGAATTTGCCGAAATTGAGTTATTGAGATGTTTGGATATAACTTTGAAATCTATTTTAAACCAATTTAAACTATTTTAATTAATTTAAATTGTTCAATCAATTTAAAACTATTTAAATTTATTTTAGTCTATTTTTCCTAATTTAAACTAATTAAATCTATTTAATCTATTTTAAAATTATTAAATCATTTAAACCTCTTTAATATAATTTAAATCTATTTAACCTACATGTAATCTATTTAAATCATTTTAAATCTATTTAATCTATATTTAATTTATTTAAAATCATAAAATCTAATTAAATCAAATTTAAATCTATTTAAACTATTTTCATTAGCTAAACTATTTTGAATCTATTTAAGCTATTTTACTATTTAAACTATTTTAAATCTGTTTAAATTATTGCAAACAATTAAAATTACTTATGACTATCTAAACCATTTTCTAAAATTTTAGACTGTGTAAAGTTGAAGTAATTATATTTTAATCATATACGATGATACGACCTAAGTTAGAATTTGAAATTGATACCTTTTTGTGAAATGACATAATTGAGTAAATATGATTTTGAAGGTGAATATGAATTTGAAAGCGAATATGATTTGAAATGGTATGGTTTTGAAAATATGATATTTTGCTATCGATTGTGGATTGACTTTTTGAAAGTAAAAGAACCAGTGTGAAACAAGCGTTTGGTTGTTAAAGAGACCGGGATCAGAAATTGTGATACTCTTTGCCAATACCGAAAACCACTTTAACAACTGTGTATGTGGTGGAGATTCCATAAATGAAGTAGGATGGTTTGGCGAACGATTCTGAATGAGGTATTTACGTGACCCTGACTCCCGTGAGTCAGCTTGATGTGGCTAAAACAGGAGCCATGCCGGGCCAAGTGAGGTCATTCCTTCTATCGGGCATATTTCTTCGATACCATTCTATAACTTTGTGATTGTTTTGATGGTCACCCCATGATTTTGATTTAGGAGTGTGTTTCGAGGTGGACGGTAGTAGCTGCTACGCGTTACAACCAGTCCGGATCCACAAAGCGGTATAATACTACCCTGGGCATTGCTTCGCGTGACTTGTCGCATGACTAATTGCGCCTTCTACGAGTTTGGTTTGTACCATAATTATTGAGTGCCTTCTGGGTAAACCTCATGGAGGAGCATACGGTACTATATAGACTATGGAAATATATAAAATGTGTTAATGGAGATATGGGTAACGCCTTAACGCTATTTTAATACTTTTACTTTACTGTAAACATATTATAACAGTGTATTGTACTACATAGTAGATAGTTTAACAGATCCTTATGAGATGTAAATCCTGAACATCTCTTAAGTTACTTCACCCACGTTAGACACTGAATAGGAGATGTCAAACCCCGTAAACATCTCTAACGCCGTTACATTCATATTTATTTACCGTTGATTTAACTTACGCAAGATCTTTTAGTTCTGACTTGAGTGTTTTGTCTTTTCGGTTCGCTCGGGTCAGTTTGAGCTTTTCAGTACATTGAAGACTATTTCTGGAGGACGAAGAAGAAGATTCTGTATATTATTACTATTTATTATTATTTATTCCACTACATCATGTTCTACTGCATTATTTATTTGTTTCTGCTGTATGTAACTCTGATCTGTTTTGTATAGTGCAATCAATGTTATTTGTCAACAGCTTCATGAACTGTTTATTTGATTATTATATTTTGTCATTTCGCTGCGAGATTCTGTGTTTTGTTTTTCTTTCTTTTCTCTTCTTTTCTTATTTACCCGATAACAATCTGCCCCTTTGAATGGTTTGAGTCTGACGTGTGTGGTTTATCGTCGATTTAAACCGTGCAAAAGGCTAGCCGTTACAGTTGGTATCAGAGCTTCGAATTATCGATAACCTTAGCTTTGTGAGGTCCGACTCATATTAAATAGGATAGTAATACCCTAGAATGAGTCGCTGAGTGTATATATATGAGAGAGTATATTTGTTATTGTTATAAAAGGTTTTTGTACCGTGTTAACTTGTTCCGTTTTGTATTTATGAATTCTAGTCGGTGCATATACGCTATGACATTAATATGGATTTCTAAACACTAAATAGGACAGACCGACACAATTTTTGTTTTGAAATATAGGTAAATGAAATAATTTTGCCTATTATATATTTTGTACATAAAATAATAAATTTTAAATAGTTGGATGTAATATGTTGCTTGTTAGGTAGTGAAATTTTATAAATATTGATTTAAAATAGGATTTACAAATAGAATGAATATAAATTGAAATGTGATAATTTAAATTCCAGGATTTTGAAATTTTCTTTCAAAAATATTTTGGAATATAATATTAGTATTATTTGAAAGTATTTTGTGATATAAGTATTTCAATAAGGTTTGAAAGAAAAGTTTTAAAGAAATTTTGAAGGAAATAAGTTCCGTACACCCCTCTCTGTCGCTGGAAAATGATTTCGGTGATCAGTGTATGCATCATCGACGTACATTTTCGAGTTTCAAAGTGGAAAGACTACTGTAGTAGTTTTACTGCACATCGTTTTGGTAAACGAACCTTAAAATTTAATTTCCGAAGGTTGATTTGACATATATAAGTTATGGGCATAAATATTATTTTAAATAATTGAAAAGGAACCCGATATTTAGTTCTTAAGTTTTCTGTAAATAGAAAATTCAATTATTATAATAAAATGAAATCTTGACTATTTTAATAATTGGAAATATGTGTAATTAGAAACTAGATTGTAACGACCCGCCTTTTTGGACGGACTAAATGGACGATAAATCACACACGTCAGACTCAAACCATACAATAAGACAGACTGTTATTGGGGTAAATAAGAAAAGCAGAGAAAGAAAAGAAAACAAATCTAGAATCTCGCAGTGGAATAACAAAATATAATAATCAAATAACAGTTCATGAAGTTGTTTTATAACTACATTTGATTATACTTATACAATACAGAATCAGGGTTACAAACAAAAAGAATAAATGCAGCGGAACAACATGATGCAATGGAATAAATATATTAATTGATAATAGTACAAATCTTCGTCTTCATCCTCTAGAAATAAGGTTTTCAAATCCTGAAATGCTCAAGCTGACCGGGCGAATGGAAAAGACAAAACACTCGAGTCAGAACTAAAAGATTTTATGTAAATCTAATCAACGGTAAATAAATATAAGTGAAACGGCGTCGGAGACGTTTACGGGGTTCGACATCTCCTAGCCAGTGTCTAACGTGGGTGCATTAACTTAAGAGATGTTCGGGATTCATATCTCCTAAGGATCCGTTAAACTATCTACTATGTAGTACAATACGACATTATAACAGTGTCTACAATAAAGTAAAGTATTAAAATAGTGTTAAGGCATTACCCATATCTCCCTTAATACATTTTTATATATTCTCATAGTCTATACAGTACCATAATTCCTCCATAAAATGGAGGGCTATCAGAGGGCACTCCATAGGTATGGTACAAACCAAACTCGTAGAAGGCGCGATAGGGCATGCGATACGGCACTCGAGGCAATGCCAAGGTAGATATACCAATTGCGTATCCGGACTGGTGGTAACGCATAGCAGCTACTACCGCCCATCTTGGAACACACTCCCAAATCAAAATCAAGGGTGGCCACCAAATCAATCACAAAGCAATAGAATGGTACCGAAGAAATGTGTCCGATCGGACGAATGACCTAACTTGGCCTAGTGTGGCTCCTGATTTTAGTCACATCAAGCTGACTCACGGGAATCGGGGGTCATGTAAATACCTCATATGGAATCGTTCGTCAAACCATCCTACTTCATTTTTGGAATCTCCACCATGTACACAGCTGTTAAAGTGGTTTTGGTATTGGCAGAGAGTATGACAATATCCGATCCGCCTCTCTTTAACAACCAAACACTTATTTCACACCGGATGGTTCTTTTACATTTCAAAAGTCAATTCACAATTTATATCAACATATCATATTCTCAAAGTCATAACACTTTTAAAATCATATTCACTTTGAATCATATTCACCTTTTGAAATCATATCGTTTCTGAAATCATAATTTCTTTCAAAAATCATATTTCCAATTAGGTTAATCCTCACCTTAAAATCATCATATTCAATTAATTATAACATTTAAATCCCAACTTAGGTTATAACATCATTTAACCGTATTTGCTTTCAAACCAATGAATTTGAATATAAACACTTTCCCTCTACTTAGTCTGAAAATTTAGAAAATAGTTTAAATAGTTATAAATAGTTAAAATAGTTATAAAATAGTTTAGTTATAAATTAAAGATACTGTTAGATAGATTTAAGATAGTTAAATAGATTTACAATAGATTAAATATAATTAAAATAGATTAAATAGCTTTAAAAAAGATTAATTAGATTTAAATAAGTTAAAATGGGTTAATTAGTTAAAATAAATTAAATGGTTTAAAATAAGTTAAAATGATTTATTACAGTTAATATAGGTTAAAATAGTTTAATAGTTTGAAAATATTAATAATTAAAGTCTTTACAATAATATATTTTTAAAACATTTTATATAAAAATACGAATTTTGAAATTAGTATCAATTTACTACTTATTTCGTTTCAACACAATAGAACCATTTCATTCACATTCTCAATAAAATATTAAATTTTATATCGATTTCAATTCATGTTTGAAATATCAATTTTAAGCTACTATGATTTCAATATATATCACGGTTATATTTCACAATTTTAACGACTCAATTCCGATAAATTCCATTTATACTTCAAAATCCAACTTAAAATTTCATTTTAATTTCTTTAACCAACTCCTTTAAATCAATTCCAGTTCCAACATAAAAATCGAATTTCGATAATAATTCAATTTATTTGAATAAAATTTTATTTCAAAATATCATTTAACTAAATTCAAAAATTAAAGATTTTAAATCATTCAATTTAACCAATCCGATGTCCATATATAATTCTTGTAACGACCCAGGATTTTTATTAATTTAAATTTGAGTATTTAATATTTTAAATATTAATAGGTGAAATTTATAAGTCAGATAAATTTTTATTTGAATAATTGAATTTAATTGGATAATTAAATCGATAATTTAATATGTCAAATTGTGGAAATAATTGAAAATTAGGTTAAATATGATTGAAAATGATTTGTAAAATAGTTAAATCGGGATTTTAGAATTTATTGTGAAAAGTTTAAATATAGGATTTATAAAATTTAATTATTTTATGAATCAAAATGGTGAAATAATAAAGGAGATTAAAGACGTTTTAAAGAATAATATAAATTGATTTATATTAAGAGATTTATAAATGGATATTTATAAATTGAAATATTGACATTATAAAACGAGTTTTTATAAGTGTTTGAATGAAGTGAAAATGAATTTTGTAAATAAATGGAATTTATAAAATTATAAATGGTGAAGTTATAAATGAAATTTATAAATAGTAAGATTTATAAATTTTGTGAAATTATTAAAGAATATATTTGGATGAATAATTGAATCTTATAAGTTATAAGATTTATAATTATGACGTTCAAAGAAACGATTTTGTAAAATAATCGTTTTATGAGCATTTAACTTATAATATGAATCTTTGGTTTATAATTGAGTTATAAAGTGAATAGGTTGATAAAGGAATTTATAAAAGCAGATGTTATAAAATAAATAGAAATGGAATTTATGAACGTTGTTTATAAATTCGCAAACGACTTATTTTGATAAGTTAATTGTTGAAACCTATTAATGGAGTTATATTCACATTTTTGAACTGTGAATAATCCTTTTAAATAAAATGTATAAAAGGATGAAATGTGTTAACGTAGTATATTCACGTTTTTGAATAGTGAATAATATGTTAAAGAAAATGTTTAGAATGTGATATTTTAAATTGAATTAAAACGATCTAACGATGTTTTAAATGTGTTGAGATTCGAAACCATAGATTTCAACATTCATTGTTGAAATAGACGTTTTCTAGAAATAGAAGGAAATAGTGGACTATAACACTGTTGTTATAGTAAATGATTTCCGAAAGGAAATGTTTTGTATAGTATTGGGATTTATATATCTATTTTAATTTCAAATCCCTATACTAGTGATTTTGGTTGTCGTAACGATGTTTTACGCAACATTCGTTTTGGCCCAAATAAATATGTTTAAGAGAGTGATTTCCTTAAAGAATGAAATATATACTTAATCTCGATTTAAGTATATTGAATATTTTCTAAGTGTTGAAAATAAATAAAATTTGTGAATTACTTATTAAATAAGTATGGGAATGTTTTCCAATATAAAGTGAATACTTTGAGAATTTATCTTTTTGAAGATAAATTGAAATGAATAATTGAAATCGTATATTCATAGATATTTTGAAATATAAATTCACTATGGAATTTATAAAAGAAAGTGGAATTTGTTTAAAAATAAATGTTGATTTATTTTTGAAGTGTGAAAATTATATATCTCGTAAAGATATTTTTGGAAAATAAATAATTTGGAAAATTATTTGGAATCTGGTGATGTTGCGCATATCCATTGATAGTTCAATAACCGACTATCAATATTTCCCTTTGAATGGGTATTTGATGTGATTTGTTGAATGTGAATGCCACACTTATTTTTGAATAAGCGCTCACTATTCGGGTTAACCGGGAAAGGACCATGGGGTCGTATAACCCATTCCGAATATGTGATACGTCATTATGAATTGCATTTGAAGATCGGTGTTGAAGACCCGGTATTTGCGAGAGCGATAGGATGACCTGTCGATTGTCTCTGCACTGAGTTGCAACGGTATAGAGACTCCCTAAGTGATGGGAAATCCGATCAGGATTGTGGATATCTGGATTGCAAGGACTTCTTTGTAAGTGCTTTCGGTTTTGTTCGAGCCCGGAACAGACTTGTATGGATTGTATGTCTGACATTACAAATTGAGATATAAAGCAGATTTCATTCAAATATATTTCTGTTGGTGGCGGAGAATTTATTCTTTTAGCTTAACACCCTTCTCTGAGACGTACGAGCTCAGAGGTTATGTAGTTGAAGGTTATCAGCGATATATTCCCAATTTGGTAATGTGACATGCTGAGTGTTGCTGTGAAATGATCATTGTGTTGATTATTTGTGATAGGATCGTTTATTTGATCGTCTATCTTGGTGATCATCTCTATGATCATTTGTTGAACCAAAGCATGACTTTTGTATAAAGTATGTTTTTGTGGACGTGACTTCGTCGAGCCTCACACCCCGTGAATGGTCAAAACAGGAAAGATGCGGCAAGGTTATGAGGGGTAGCGCCCTTTAGGGTATGTGCATTTCCTTCTGGAAAAGGGTAGTATCATGGTATGGAGCCCAGGTACTTACTCATGTTGAAAACACTTTGTTATGATTGTGTGATGTTGGTGACGAGCGCTCGGTTAAAGGTCCCAAAGGACCGGGGGATGGCATACTCGTGTAGTAGTTACCTAGTGATAAAGGTAACCCGGCCTTGTGTTGGCAGAGAGCTGGTTAAGTTCTCGGGACGTCCATCCAGAGGCGTTTCCATGTGGCAATGGGAAGTTTCTTGGCCTGACCATTTGTTGGAAATCCAAAGAAACAATACGAGCCTTGTACGATTTTAGTTGTATAACCTGCTATGGAATGTGGCGGTAACCTGCTATTGAATATAGTTAGCTATAGTAGGCATAGTTCGGAATGTCTATGTTGGCGAAGATTTATATTCTACTTTCGAAATATTTCCTACACTATGCACTAATAATAATATCAAATGTTCTTTTTAATACGTATCAAGCATCTTTGACTATCATAAGGAGAAATCTCCTCCGATTCTGCGTTTGCATTGTGTGTGTGTGCGGAAGGCCTTATGGTAGTCTCATTTTTAAAAGCATTGCGAATTGACTTTAAAAATATTCCTCTATTTTGATTTTAAAGATAAATAAACTATTTTGAGTTCTCACACCAGTCACATGACTGACTCGGAGTTTATTGTTTTCCTTCCTAAACTCTAGGTGCCCACCAATTTCCACACGGGCAGTTAAGAGTTAGGTTTATCAGGATATTCAGGATATTCTGGAGTTGCTGGAGGCAAGCTGGATGGCATGGCGTATTACTAATTTATATAGTATTTCTTTTTCCGCTGCATTGTTTGTTGTTGTATGTTGTTGTACACTCTGATGATATGATATGATGTAATGTAATATGATGAAATGTAATAACTGATATAGTTCTTTGTTTAAAGATTATTCATTTATTTATCATATATTGTTCCGCTGCGAATTGTGAGATTCTGACATTGTTGTGTTGTTTTCTATTCCGTTCTATTTTCTATGTTCTCTTCTTCTATTTTCTTTTCTCTCTATTTTCTATCTATCCTTTCCTCTCTTCTTCTACTTTTTCTTTTTCTTAAACCCTCAGTGTTCGGTTTTCCGTCGTTCGATTGCTCGGCAGTCGAT